>CM035845.1:253187117-258696883 GCA_020510985.1 Pholidichthys leucotaenia
AGCGTTCTTCTTATTTCCGCTATGTGCTACAATGAAAACAATCCCAGCGGCACTCCAGACGGAAAACATCAGTTCCGGTCAGGAAACAATAAATTTCAACAAAATGTACAGTTGCAACAACCAACATGTAACGTATAGAAAATATATAATTTTATAACAACACTTACACTCCCACCAAATCACTCATTGATTTAAATGCGGGATTTCCTTTAAACACAGATTATAAATGGAATCAATGGCTTGGGTTGTTTTAACTCTGAAAGAATGTGACCCACTTTTGTTTAATTTCTACTTAATTTGCCTCAAGCAAGGTAACCACCTTGTGAATGGGCCTTTCAAGGTAAACCAGTCTAGGTTATACCTCTTCCTTGGTGGTATACACGCTCATGATGATGCTTGACAAGCAGTGTTGAAACATGGGATTTCTTTGGAAGGATCGCAGGATGTTTTACATCATGGTGCAAGGCTGACTGGGACAATCGTCCTCCTACCCTTAGGACATTGTTCTTGTCCAAGAAGGTGTTCAACTTATATAACTTGCTGTACTTGTTCAAGGTGTCTCCCTTCTGAGCTTTGATTTTTTGTATGTCCGCAGCAAAGGCATCTTCTTGCACTAGCCTGATGATAAAGCTTTCTGCTTCCTTTCTTTCTTCAAGACTGGTTGCTTCATTTGTTCTTGGCTGAAGTCCTTTGATTTCTTTGGCAAATCTCTTGAGCCTAGCAATGGCTCCAACTGCCCTGGACCAGTCAGAGAATTTTGCGAGGCGTTTCGCCACTGACTCTATTCCTTTCATCATGACTGTATGGACATGGGCCTTGTGAAGTTCAGGGTCAGTTCTTTCAACATCTCCCACCATTTCCTCTTCATGTGGAAGATTCTGGTGCCAAAGAAAATCAGGTCCTGTCAGCCAATTAGACTCTTTTAACTGAGCTGCACTCAGTCCTCTTGAAGCGCAGTCAGCTGGGTTGTTTTCAGTGCTGACATGTCACCATTGTGCGGGATCTGTGCTAGATCTTATGCATTGGATCCGGTTGGCTACGAATGTGTGGAATCTCTTTGCATCATTGTAGTTAGCTTCAGGATTTGCACAGCCGACAATACTCCAGCCAAGATCAGTTCGCTGTGCATATGGATGATTGTCTTTCCCAAACAGAATTTCTCTTGGAAGAAGGGCTTGTTGGCAGTTGTAGCCGATTAGTAGTCCTACTTCACAATCTAGTGGTGGTGGAATCTTGTCTGCCAGTTGTTCAAGATGAGGCCACTTTAGTGCTGTTTCAGAGGTTGGAATGTGTGACCTATCTGCTGGGATGAACTCTCGTGTGAAAAGTGCTGGCATTGGAATTCTTCTCTCTAAGTTGTATCCTCTCACTTGCAAGTTTGTCCGTTTCTGAGAGGTTATGACTACTGATTTTGTAGTCATTGTGGATAGCCGCAAGCTGACATTCTCCTTGCTTGTATCGAGGTCTTGGGCTATTTCATCTAGGATGAAAGCTGTATCGCTTTGAGTGTCTAAGAGTGCATACACAAGAACTTCGTGGTCTGGGTGCTTTGTAGACGAGATCCAGACTGGTACGATTGAGGATGTTTGTGTGTTTGGGCCCCCTTGTATGACTCTGTTGGTAGTTGCTGTCGCAGCTACTTCTTTGATCTCTGCTTTGTCCTTTGAGTTATCTTCTCCTTTTGGAGCAGTCAGCCTTTGACGGTCTTTAAACTTCTCCTCATGCAAACATGTCGGATGTCTTCTTTGGCACCTCTGGCATGTACTTCTGTTGTCACACTCCTTTGAGTGATGTCCTACATTGAGACATCCAAAACAAAGCTTCTCTGCTTGCACAAACTTGACACGATCTTGAACTGTCTTTTCACTGAACTTTCTGCACTTAGCTTTACACTTAGCAAGGTCATGTCCTGCTCTTTTGCAGAAAACACATGATGGAATGCTGCTCTGTTTTGTATCTGTGGCCAGTGTCTTTGCTTGAATAGTTTGGCTTCAGGTGTGTTTTGTTTTCTCACTTTCCACACTTTTGAGCGCTTGAATTGAGGATATGGGATCACAAGCAAGGTCTGCTTCCTTAGACAGGAAGTCTACAAACTCTTTAAATGGTGGATAATCAGCGTTCGCTTCTCTGACTTCCATCACTTTACGGTTCCATCTGGATACCAGCCAATCTGGTAACTTCAGCAGAATTTTTTGGCTTTCATTACAGTCATTAAGAATTTCTAATGTCTTCATGTGGGGCATTGCAGCCTCACAGCTCTTAAGGAAGTCTGCAAATTCCCTTAATTCACAACCATCCTTTGTGCTTATTTTTGGCCATCCATGTAGTTTGTCCCTGAAGGATTTCCCAATTATAAATGGGTCTCCAAAACGTTTTTCCAAAAGCTGCCAGGCCGAGTCATATGCAGCTTCAGTGCCCAATAAGAAGAATCCTTCAACGGCCTTTTTTGCAGCACCACCTAAATACTTCCTTAGGTAATACAGTTTTTCATTCTTTGGGATGTTTTTCCTGTCAATCAATGTTTCAAAAGCGAGTCGCCAGTCCTTGAATCTCAAGGGGTCTCCAGTGAATAATGCAGGCTCTGGTGTTGGAAGACGATTCGCATTTATAGCTTCTGTTAGCATGCAGACCAAATCTGAGGTGTTCTGTACTGTAGGAATGGGTGGAGCTTGAGCTGTGACTGGCAGGGACTGAGGAATGAAGGAGGGACTTTAGGCATTGAGGGCTTGTGTTGTGACTGGCAGGGACTGAGGGATGAAGGAGGGACTTAAAGCATTGAGGGCTTGTGTGGTGACTGGCAGAGACTGAGGGATGAAGGAGGGACTTGAGACATTGAGGGCTTGTGTTTCTCCAAATTCAACATCATACAGCAATTCAGCTGTTTTAAAATTTTCTTCAACTTGATCATAGACCATTACTCGTGCTCTTGCAGCATTTAACTTCTTCACTTCTTCCAAGCGTTTAAGCCTTCTACGTTTGTCTTGCATTTCTTGTTGTCTGGCAATCTGGCAAAGGTTTCAGATTCAAATTGTGCAAGCCGTTGTTTATCTTCAGCCTCTAGCCTTTGGAGTTCAGCCTCTTCTCTTTCTTGTTCATCCAATACTAAGACTTCCCGGGATGCGGCAGCCTCCGCTGCAGCCTCGCATCTTTTGGCTGAGTTAGTACTAGAACAAATAGAACATTTTGATTGATGAGATGGTGGCCTTGATAAGGAGCAAGTTGAGTCTAGAACTGATCCAACATCGGGCCAAGGTTCATCCTCTTCTTCTGTTTTAGGCTTCTTAAGCTGCCCTTTTGCCTTTTGAATAATTAACTCTGAGAGTGAAACGCAGGTGTCTACTCTGCGTCGCAGATCTGGCTCAGGAGTTTGTATTTTGCGTAATGTTTCATATATGGCTTTTACATCGGAGCAAGTGCTGCTTATATTTTCAATCAGCTCACTCAATTCATCCTCTGAGGCTTCATTGGTCAGTATTTCCTTGCCTATTCTAGCATGGTACCTCCATTTCTCATAAATGATTCTGTACCGTCGTTGGATACTTTTCATCTTGTCTTCTTGAAGTTCTCTCTCCTTCTCTGTGAGGGTTCGAATTCTTTCGCCTCTTCGCAGCCCTTCTGCTTCTGCAGATTTGGTAACTTCAGGTTGGGCAGATGAGTCAGCCATCTTGTGGCAGGTCTCAGTGTTTGTGTCAGACATTCTGAGATAACTTGAACAACAGTGAAACAACTGGATGATGACTAGTTTGTAATTATACTGACTTCAATACTGCATTAAGATAACTGTATAAACATTTAAACTTAGCCACTTTTCAGCTAACTTCAATTTCAAAGCAAGAATAAGAACAGTGAAATTACTTTAACACAATATGTAAATATGAACTTTAACAGCTGAGATAATATGTTTAGAAATGCATTAAATTGCTTATTTTACAAGATAGGAAAACAGAGTTGGGTTAAGTGCCCTTTAACGTCACTGAAAATGCTCTTTAAGCTTGTTGAAATTTTATAGACACAAAGCTTGCATAAATCTTAGTTTCAGATTAAAATGTCCTTATTTTTTAACGTTCATCAAAGATTGTTAATTTACATATAAATTTAACATCGACTTTAACCTTGTAACATGAAGCAACTGTGAAAATCAGGACATCTGATAATCTCCGATCACAACAGCTAAATAGCACACAAGTTGATAGATCTGAGTCCTTATTGCAATGTCCAAGTTAAACCACTTCTCACACCACCTTAACTTGAAACTTGAGGCGGAGCGCTTTTTGGCTTTAACTTGTAAAGTTGCGCTTTAACACAGTCTAACGGCCGTTACTTGCGGTTGCTATGACGACAGTGCGGTATGGACTTGCTTAACTGACGACCTGGATCTTCCTCTCCTCGCTACCCGCCGTGATCTCGGAGTCCTTGTTACCCGTGTTGAGCAGGCGAGTTCTCACTATAGCTCTCTTCACGACAACAGACACAGGTTGGTTCCTTTAAACGGGCGTTTATTGGGACTTATGCACCTCCCTCTCTTGGTCACGCCGTGAGAACTGTATGGAGTTTTTGCGTAGGCTCGTAAAAATCACGTGACTCGCGGGGGTAAACATAAACACGCCGTACGTGCCGCCATTTTGGATGGCAAGAGCAGCAGTTGCACTGTGACAACCCAGGCGTAACTTGTACTGTTTAGCGATCAGAATGAGTGAGGAGAACACACAGTCACAATCTGACATAATAACATCCTATCATCCTCTTCAACAGCTGACACTATGGCCTCTGAAACTGTGTCTGCAATGTCTGTCACATTCAGTGGAGTCATTGTCAGCAGTCATAACAGCAGACAAGTGTTTTTAATCTTGCTCCCGTGCGCTCCTCTGGTGTGCTGAAATGCCTCAGTTGAACGGAGGTGACGGGTGTGGGGTAACAGCTGGAGCAATTAGCAGAACATTGACTGCCAGTAAGCTGCTCAGCGGGGATGATTTGGGGGCAAACGATGAGATGATATCTTTCAAAGACGAAGGGGAGCAGGAGGAAAAAATATCGGAAAATGTGTCAGCGGAAAGGGATGTGGATGATGTGAAGTCTTGGCTGGTGAACGAGTCGGAAAACAACAGCAGCTCCTCACTCAGAGGTGAGTGAAGCGCGCTGCGTGTTTTTTTTTTTTTTAAAGGCTCTCCACGGCGCGCCGCGTTAAAACGTACCTGATTTTATGCACATGTACAATAGTTTTCTCCCCTTTCATGTGTGCATCATAGCAAGCAGAGAGGCGCCCCCAAACCACAAAGTTGTTTTTTTTTTTGTTACTTATTTGTACCCGTAGGTAGATTTGGTTTGCAGTCTGGTGACAAGCCACCGGCCGCTGCGTGCGCGAGCGCCCTAAACCCATGGTCTCATGATCCCCGCGATCCCCCGGCCGAGGGTAAAACTGTGCTGCCACAGTGCTAAACCACTGCTCCACCTTGTAGCCCGTTATGACAAAGCGAGAGATTACGTCAGTGAAGGTAATTATTCAAAAATCCAACTTTTTTTTTTTTTTTTTTTTTTTGCATTTCACACCGGCCATTTAATTCCCCGCTTATCCCCTTATCAGGGGGAACAACAGGAGTACACCATTTTGCAGAGTTTGTAGATACACGTGAGCTATGTGGTTTATTTCACCCTGCTGCTGCTGTTTCTTGCCATCCAAAATGGCGGCTCACTCTAACGGGCCAGTGCGGCACGCCCCCTGACGTCATATGCAAAAACTCAATAGGCAAACATAACGCATAACCATATATACAGTACAGAGCGAAATAATATAAACAAGTTACAAAACAAATACCTCGTTGGCCGCTTGTCATGAAAAGAGTTCTGAAGGTAAAACAAACTGCTTGGCTTCAATCTTCAATCAAACTTAAGTGCCAGATAGCTGAATAACGTGGCACAGCGTTCTTCTTATTTCCGCTATGTGCTACAATGAAAACAATCCCAGCGGCACTCCAGACGGAAAACATCAGTTCCGGTCAGGAAACAATAAATTTCAACAAAATATACAGTTGCAACAACCAACATGTAACGTACAGAAAATATATAATTTTATAACAACACTTACAATCTGTGTCCAGAATTAGAACCAAACATGGTGAGGCAGCATTTAGTTTTTGTGCTCCTCACATATGGAATGAGCTCCTAGAAAGCATCAGCTGCTAAAACTCTCAGCTGCTTCAAATCGAGGTTAAAAACTGTCCTATTTGCCATGGCCTTTCAGTAGCCTACAGTGTATTGTAACTTTTATTTCTGTTGTATTCTATTTTAGCCTGTTTTTGTTTCCCTTTAATTACCTCTGCCAAGGAGGTTATGTGATCATCGGCGTTGGTTTGTCTCTGTTTGTCTGTTTGTCTGTTTGTTTGTTTGTTAGCAAGATAACTCAAAAACTTATGGACGGATTTTCATGAAATTTTCACAGATTGTCAGAAATGGGGTATCCTACAGATGATTACATTTTGGTGGTGATCTGGATCACCGTCCAGAAGAAAACCGCCATTACGGAAAATGTCATTTTCGTGAATAACTACTGAACCACTAATCCTATCATTGTCAATCCAATTGCTAGTCATATGTTTTCATGGTCAAGGAATCTGAAAACATACACACAAACACTGTATGGGGAAAACTGTGGCCGCCATTACGGAAAATGCCATTTTCGTGAATAACTACTGAACCACTAATCCTATCATTGTCAATCCAATTGCTAGTCATATGTTTTTATGGTCAAGGAATCTGAAAACGTACACACAAACACTGTATGGGGGGAACTGTGGCGCTTGGCGGAGGTCTGCGCTCTCCGAGTGCTTTTCTAGTTTACTTTTTAGTTTGCTTTTAAATTCTTGTTTTTGTAAAATATATGTTTAAACTTCAAGGGAGGGTTTGAGGCCCCTCTGAGGAAGGTTTGAGGCCCCCCTCATAAAAGAAAACGAGTGGGTTAGAGACCCCCCTGATAAAACCAGTTTGAAGCTCTTAAAAGGGATTGACAAACCCTAAGGCTATTTGGATGAGTCAAAACATTGTCTGTGTGTTGTTTTTTTCATGTATAAAAAAATAAAAGGAGGTTCAAGGCCCTTTAATGTCTAGATTCCTTAATGCTTTAATGTTTTTATGTAAAGCACTTTTAATTGTCTTGTACACAAGATGTGCTATAGAAATAAATTTGCCTTGCCTTACCATGACATAATCATAAGCAGTGCTACTGAAACACTGGTGCTTTAAATAGTTAAATCTGTTTTTAAGAGTTCCTGAATGTTTACAGTTCCACTGTAAGAATATTGAAAATTGAACACTTGAATATTGTTGTACAACTGAACTGAATGGTATCTTGAATTATAAGGTTTAATGAAATGTTTTATACATTTGAATGACACTGAAACCTTTAACAACTCTTTATTGAATAGTGAGTGATAGACATATGTGACCTTGTCTTTAGATCAGGTTTTTTTTTTTTTTTTTTCTGAGTGGGACGAGTTCAAGGACCAGTCCAAGATGCCAGATAGCGAGCTAAACCCAGGATCTTCAGGATTCTTGTTTGAGTGGGACAAGTTCAAGGACCAGCCCGATTCCAGATCCCAGATAACGAGCAAAACCCAGACCTTGGGAAAGATAGACGCACACACATATACCGACACACAAACAACTACACATTCCCCTTTTTTAAAACAAACTTTTGAGGTCACATGACTGTAACTTTAAAGGGCCCCAACGAAAAGTTTTTGGGTCAAAGAAATTATTTATTTTGTGCACACTTTTCTTATTTTAGTTTATTATTTTTTTAGAGAAATTGTTTATCTTTTATTTATCTTTTGTAACAATATATGTGTGGCTACGCAGCTGTTACTCTTGTGTCTGAGTCAGTATTGCTGCTCAAAGTCTTGGCTCCATAAGAATCTGGTTTCTTCTGATGTTAGTCCTTTTGGCCTTAGTGAGTATAGATTGTTACTCGTCGGCCTCCGTCGGTCTATGATGACCATGGAAGAGAATCCTAAACGTCTACTCTGCTGGAACAGCACCGCCTGTGGCTGAACAGGCCGATGCGCGAATGGCAGTCCATGTCACACAAGTCGCACTTGTGGGTGGTCTCTGTGCTGCTGGGTTTGTGGCGGTTCTTCCTGCGGGTCCTTTTTTCGTCTGCTGCAGCAGTCAGTCTCTCTTCACCCGCCTTGAGCTGTCTGGTCAGGGTGCCTCTCCATTTGGAGCGGTCCGTTGCAAGGTCCTCCCAGTGCTCTGTGTTGATCTCCAGGGCCTTCATGCCTCTCTTGCAGACATCTCTAAAGTGCAGCTGTGGGCGGCCAACGTCTCTCCTGCCAGTCGCCAGTTCTCCGTAGAGGACGTCTTTGGGGATTCTGCCATCCTCCATACGGTGAACATGGCCTAGCCAGCGGAGCCTGCACTGCCTGAGTAGAGTGAACATGGAGGGAAGGCCGGCGCGGGACAGAACTTCTGTGTTGGGCACTTTGTTCTGCCAGGATATGTCCAGGATGTGACGAATGCAGCGCAAGTGGAAGGAGTTCAGTCTCTTTTCCTGCCGGGCGTATGTTGTCCACGTCTCACTCCCATAGAGCAGTGTGCTAATGACGCAGGCATTGTACACTGCCATCTTCGTCTTGACAGAGAGTCTGGGATTCTCCCACACTCGTGTGGTGAGGCGAGCGAGTGTGAAGGCTGATTTTCCAATCCTCTTGTCGATCTCTGTATCAAGGGAGAGGTTGTTGCTGATCGTGGACCCCAGGTACGTGAACTGATTCACGACCTCCAGCTCGTAGTCGTCGATGGTGATGGTTGGTGGTGCTTCCGTGCCTTGCGCCAAGACGTTAGTCTTCTTCAGGCTGATGGTAAGCCCGAAGTCCTTGCATGCCTGGGAGAAGCGGTCCATCAGGGTCTGAAGCTCCTGCTGTGTGTGGGTTGCGACTGCAGCGTCGTCTGCAAACAACATGTCTCTGATTAGAGCCTCGCGTACTTTGGTTCTGGCTTTAAGGCGGGCGAGGTTGAAAAGCCTGCCGTCAGATCTTGTGTGCGGGTAGATTCCCTCTGTTTCTGTGCTGAAGGCATGCCTCAGGAGCATAGCAAAGAAAACTCCAAAGAGGGTTGGCACAAGTACACAGCCCTGTTTCACTCCACTGTGTATGCTGAATGGCTCTGAGACGTTGACGTCGTGCTGCACTATCCCCTGCATATTGGTGTGAAACAATTCGATGAGGCTTTGCAACTTTGGTGGGCATCCTATCTTTGGCAGGATCTTGAAAAGGCCCTCTCTGCTGACCAGATTGAACGCTTTGGTGAGGTCGATGAAGGCGACGTACTGGGGCATGTTCTGTTCTCTTCTCCATCCGCCAACTCTCCTGGAGTTGACGGATGGAGAATATCATGTCTACCATCGATCGCTCAGCGCGGAAGCCACACTGAGACTCGGGGTAGACACGTTCAGCAAGCTTCTGTAGATGAATGAGAACAACTCGTGTGTAGACTTTGCCAACAATGCTGAGGAGGGAGATGCCCCTGTAGTTGTTTAAGTCGCTTCTCTCCCCTTTGTTTTTGTAGAGGGTGATGATCTTGGCGTCCCTCATGTCCTGTGGTACGGCACTTTCCTTCCAGCACTGGCAGAGGACATCATGCAATGGCAGCAGTAGGGCGGTCTTGCAGTGCTTGATCAGGTCGGGGGGTATGCCGTCGTTGCCGGGTGCCTTGCCAGCGACCAAGCTATCAATGGCCTTGCTGAGTTCATCGATGGTTGGCTCGGCGTCAAGTTCGTCCATGGATGGCAGGCAGTCGATGGCATGAAGGGCTGACGGTGTTACGGTGTTCTGTCTGGAGTAGAGGTCGGAGTAGTGTTCCACCCATCTCTCCATCTGCGTGTTCTTTTCTGCAATCACCTCCCCAGTGGAGGATTTGAGGGGGGCCGTCTTGCTCTGAGCCGGACCAAGTGCTTTCTTGATGCCATCGTACATACCACGGATGTTCGCTGTTATGGCAGTGGTTTGAATGTCTTGGCTGAGCTGAGTCCAGTACTCATTGACACAGCGCCGAGCAGTCTGCTGAACTTTGCTTCTCGCAGTCCTGAGAATCTGGAAAGTCTTCTCGTTTGGGTACTTCTTGTACTCAGCAAGTGCTGAGTGCTTGGCTTCAATGACGGGGGCCATCTCGGTCAACTTGGCATCAAACCAGTCCTGTGACTTCGAGGTCTTCCTCCCAAAGGTAGCCAAGGCTGTGCGGTGGATGGTGTTACACAGCTCTTCCCACTTCTGCTTTGCAGATTCTCCTTCTTGTGGTACACCAAGTTCCTTCTCAAAGGTGGAGGCAAACTGTTCAACAAGTTCTGGTTGGGCCATCTCGCTGGTGTCAATCCGTGCCTTTCCAGGCTGTCTAGCACGATGGACACTGTAATACATTCGCACATTGCTAAATTGGTTACAGATGTATTGAGACAGCCAGAATCCAATTAGATTTGACCATCAATATTGAAATAAAAAGTAGCATGGAATTCATACAAAAATCTGGTGTCAAAATCCCAAATTCAGTTATTGTTAGTGGGATATCATCATCATCGGTGGTCACTTGTAGTCAAGTATGACTGTCCTCCCTCTTGGTCCTTGCGGGTCTTCAGGTGGGCATAGAGGCCAATTCTGGACCCGATTATTCTGCTGCAATGTGGGCAGGGGAATGTAATGGTGGTGGGTTTGGGTTGGTCCTGATTGCTGGTTGCTCTCTCCTTCCTGAGTCTATGTTTGTCTTGTGCAGCATGATGGAGGTCAGCGTTGTACTGTGCGGCACCCTCACGGACAATGTTTCTCCAGGTCGCCCTGTCGGTTGCCGTATTTTCCCAAGCTTTTAGGTCTATGTGGCACTTCTTTAGGTTTGTTTTTATGTTGTCCTTAAAGCTCTTCTTCTGGCCTCCTGGAGCCCGCTTCCCTTCAGCTAGCTGGGAGTACAGGACTTGTTTTGGGAGGCGAGAGTCAGGCATTCGGATAACATGACCAGTCCATCTCAACTGGTTTTGGGCAATGGTGGCAGTGATGGTGGGAAGGTTAGCCTCCTCCAAGATGCTGGTGTTGGTGCGTCTATCCTCCCAACTAATCCTGAGGATTTTTCGGAGGCATCTCTGATGGTGTGCCTCAAGTGCCTTTAAGTGACTGCTGTATGTAGTCCAGGCTTCTGATCCATACAGGAGAGTGGGAGCACCACCGCTTTATAAACCAGGATTTTGGTATTCACTTGGAGATCGCGGTTCTCAAAGACTCTCCTCCTTAGCCTTGAGAAAGCCCCACTGGAACTGCTGAGGCGGTGGTGTATTTCATCATCGATGACGGCTTTTGATGAGAGGAGGCTGCCGAGATATAACAAGTGGTCCACATTTTCCAGTCGGATGTTATCAATGGAGATGTTTGGGGGTATGGCAAGTGTACTGCAGTTTGGTGATGGCTGGTGGAGTATTTGTGTCTTTTTTATATTGACGGCCAAACCGAGCTGTTTGTATGCTTTGGCAAAGGCAGACAAGATGCACTGAAGGTCCTCTTCTGAGAAGGCTACGAGAGCGTTGTCGTCAGCATACTGCAGCTCCATGATGGATATGGTGGTGGTTTGACCTTTAGCTCTAAATCGGTTGATGTTGAGAAGTTGACCGTCGATTCTGTACGTTATTTTGACTCCCGGGGGCAGATGTTGGTTTGTGAGATGGAGAATAGCAGCAATATAGATGGAAATAATGTTGGAGTGATGACACACCCCTGTTTGACTCCTGTGTCAACCCTGAAGGGTTCTGTTTTGTCTCCACTGCCACTGAGTACCGTGGCAGACATATTGTCATGCAGCAGTCTCAGTACCCGGATGTATTTTTCTGGGCAGCCAATCTTTGCCAGAACCAGCCAAAGGGCCTGACGGTTTACTGAGTCAAAGGCTTTGGTAAGGTCTATGAAGGCCATGTATAATGGTAGATTTTGTTCCCGGCATTTTTCTTGCAATTGGCGAGCAATGAAAATCATGTCTGTGGTGCCTCTGTTTGGCCAAAAACCACTCTGGGACTCGGGAAGAATGCTCTCTGACAGGGGGGTGAGTCTATTGGCCAAGACCCGGGCAAAGGCTTTCCCTATGGTGGACAGGAGAGAAATGCCACGGTAATTCCCACAAACTGCCCTGTCCCCCTTTCTAAAGATGGAGACAATCAAGGCATCCCTGAGCTGTGCAGGGATTTCCTCTACTTCCTATATTTTTAGGACCAGGGCATGGATGTGCTTCAGAAGATCAGGACCGCCTTTCTTCAGGACTTCTGCCGGGATGCCGTCAGGTCCAGCAGCCTTGTTGTTTCTCATCTTCCTGATGGCGTCCTGTACCTCATCCAAGCTAGGTGGTTTTCCCATGCTTTCCTCTATGGGCTGTTGAGGGAGTTGATCAAGGGCCTCCATCTCAGGAGTGGTGTCCCTGTTTAAGAGGTCCTTATAATGCTCTTTCCACCTGTCTGCAATTGCCTCCTTGTCCTTCAGAAGCGAGAGCCCATCTTTGGAGCAAAGGGGGGTTAGGCAGCTGTGGCTGGGGCCATATACCGCTCTTGTGGCATCAAAGAATCCTCTCGTGTCTCCAGAGTCGACAAGCTGCTGGATCTCCAGGGCCTTCTTTGTCCACCACTGGTTCTTCAATTTCCTAACAAGTGTTTGTACGGCTGCCTTCACTTTGGCATGGGCTGCTCTTTTAACCTTGTAGTGAATGTTGTTTTGCCAGGTGATAAAAGTTTGCCGCTTGATGTCGATGAGCTGTTGGATCTCACTGTCATTCTCATCAAACCAGTCTTGATGTCTCCGCTTTTTATGACCGAGGATGCTTTTGCAGGAGTCCACGATGGCAGTGGAAAGTGTGCTCCAGTGTTTTTCAGTATCCTCTGGGTACTGTTTGGGCAAAGCTGCCCTAAGAGTATCCTGCAGCTGTTGTTGGTAGATAATGTCGTCCAGCAGCACGATGTTAAGCTTTGGCCGGCTCTGTCCTTTCTGCAACCTTCTTTTCCACATTAAGCGGATAGACATGATGGAGCGAATGAGGCGGTGGTCAGTCCAGCAGTCATCTGCACTGGTCATTGCTCTGGTGTTAAGGACATTGCGGCGGTCTTTGGAGCAGACTATGATGTAGTCAATGAGATGCCATAATTTGGAGCGGGGATGCATCCATGACGTTTTGAACTTGGTTTTCTGACGAAAAAGTGTGTTGGTGATGACCAGGTTGTGCTCTGAGCACTTGGTTAGCAGTAGTATGCCATTGGAGTTTGTGTTTCCAACCCCTTCTCTCCCCAGCGTGCCGCTCCATAGATGATGGTTTCGTCCCACTCTGGCATTAAAGTCTCCAAGCAGGATTAACTTATCCTCCTTTGGGACTTCAGATAGTATTTTGTCCAGGTCAGCATAGAAGGCCTCCTTTACTTCATCCTGTGCATCAAGCGTTGGAGCGTAGGCACTAATAATGGTGGCCATTTGACTGCAGGCAAGCATCAGATGAATGGTCATTAGGCGCTCGTTGATGCCCACAGGGAGTTCATGGAGGTGGTTGATGAGGCAGTTCTTAATAGCAAATCCCACACCATGGATTCGTGGCTCATTTGCAGGCTTTCCCTTCCAAAAGAAAGTATGCCCGCCTTTTTCCTCCTTCAGCTGCCCTTCATCAGCCAGTCAGGTCTCGGAGAGTGCTGCAATGTCGATCTGGAACTTCCTTAGCTCTCTGGAGATGATGGCAGTTTGCCTTTCAGGTCGATCACTGGCTTGGTTGTCCATAAGGGTTCGCACATTCCAGGCTCCAATATGTAGTTTTGTATGTTTCTGACCACGTGGTGGTGATCCCTCTGGATGCAGTATTCCAGACAGGATTTTGTGAGGCAGGCTATGTTTGGGGTACCTTTTCTAACCCCCTCCCCTACTGGGGTGAGCAGAGTGGATCCTGAATAGGGCTGCTCAGTCATGAGTGCAGCTGCCGAGAAGCTCTTTCTGCCTCAGTCCAAGATCTTAACGACTGTATCAAGCACCCATCGCCTGTGTGCCAGGTCGTGGCTAAGAACTCCCAGACTTCACTGTCCTGGTCTGTTACTACTTCCTGATCGCCACAGGACTTTATCTTATCCAAGATGTAAAGTGGATGGACTCCCTTCGGGAGGACACCTGCGTGTGATGTCTTTTATCGTGGGGAGACTGATGCATCTGCAGCCACCACACGGTCCTTGGCTGAGAGGGGCCTGAATCCAGTGGCATGGAATCCAAAATGACTGGAGACCACTCTCTGTTGCAGCCTTCATCCACCTTCAGTGCCGTTGTGACTCATGGTGTCATCCTCCGCCACTCCCGCCGTTGAGATCTTTCTTTCTTTGGATCGCTCTTGGTCTGGGACCTCCCCCTCGACCTTACCTCCATGGGTGACCCTACCAGGAGCCAAAAGGCCCCTGATGGCATTGCTCTCGGGATAATTGGAACACACAAGGTTCTCCACCGCGACAAGGTGGCGATCCATGGAGAACGTTAGTGGGATAACTCATGTAGCCAAACACGACGAGCAGATAGTTGACTATCTAAGGCAGTATGGTGAAATTGAGGGATTCCTTGTTGATGACTCATTGTCAGAACTCCACCAAAACCTGATCGTTGAGTATTCAAGTTGCTCTGCTTTAGAAGCTTTAGAGCCTCACTTGCCACATACGTACACAGTACAGGGCAAACCCCCCACCGAAGTGGTGGCTTAGAGGTAGAGCATCTGCCCCACAACCAGGAGGTCGGAGTACAATTCGGCCAGATCATGCCAAAAGACCATGTAAAAAAAAAAAATGGAACTTCCTGCCGTCCAGCTTGGTGCTCATCAAAAATGGAACGGAGGAGGGAAATGTGGGCAGCAGTGGCTCAAGAGGTAGAGCAGGTTGTCCAGTAACCAGAGGGTTGGTGGTTCGAGTCCCACTCTCCCCAGCCATCCTGCCGTTGTGTCCCTGGGCAAGACACTTTACCCACCTTGCCTCCAGTGTCCATGACCCTGGGTATGAATATGTATAAGTGGTCAGAGAGGCCGTTGACACGGATTGGCAGCCACATTTGCGTCAGTCTGCCCCAGGGCAACTGTGAATATAATCATAGCTTACCACTATCAATGTTTGTCTGGAGTGAATGAATAATAGACTTACTGTAAGCACTTTAAGATGTCACTTGACATGTAAACCGCCAGATAAATCTAATCCATTATTATTATTATTATTATTATTATTATTATTATTATTATTATTATAGCTTATGAAGTAAAGATGCTAAGTAGCGTGTACACTAACAAGATTGGCAGTGTCACCAAGACATATCTAGCTGAGCTAAAAAAAAACTAGCTAAACTTAGCGGTAAAGACTATAGTGAGGTGATGAAAGAGATGATGAATCAGACTGAAGATGTTGAATCCCTGCTGCCCACAGCTGAGGAATCTTCCCGCATACAAGTCAGGACTACTGTCTTAACATTTCCCACTGCTCTTAAAGAGCGACAGCCCCTCACCTCACTCTTAGACACCTCGTCAAGCAACAATGGCTTTGGTACTACTGATTCTGTCTTATTCAGTAATCAAAAGAGAGCACCATCCCTTTCAGTGAGTGATATAACCCCACCTGAATCCAGAAGGCTGTGGTTGAGCATATTGTACAGAGACAGGATGTTGTCTCACACATGCAATATCCAGTAAGACTTTGCTCCTTTTCTGGAAAGACTCCCAGACCTAATAATGAAACTGATTACAACACTTGGCACTCACACATTGAGTTGCTCCAAAATGATCCTAGGATGTCTCCTCTGCAAATATTCAGAAAGATCCTTGAAAGCTTGTTTCCACCCGTAGCTGATGTCGTCAAACTTTGGAACTGTGGAAGATGGAGAGGAGCTGTTTGCTCAATTCTTGAGCACCCTCCAGGATTCGGGTGAAAAACCCTCCGCTTACCTGCATCGGCTGCAGCTAGCATTAAACCTAGCTACAAGGCGAGGTGGAGTTGCACCTGAAGAAATGGACAGGCATCTCCTTAAACAGTTCTGTCGAGGGTGTTGGGATAACACCCTGCTCAGCATCCTGCAACTCAAGCAAAAGAAAAGCAGACCACCCCCATTCTCAGACCTCTTGTTAATGATATGTTGTGAAGAAGATAGACAACAAGCAAAACCCTGTCGTATGAAAAAAATATATAAGCACTACAAAGCAGAGAGCTCAACTTCAGTTCCTTGATGCATATGCCTCTGGACCAGAGGAGAAACAAGAGAGTGGACTTGGTGCTATTGAGGACTTGAGGAAGCAGGTAGCTAGTCTGCAGAGTCAACTAACCTCTTCCACAGAAGAAGACTAAGGGAGTTAGCAGCAAGGGAAATGTAGGGAAATTTCAGAGCAAAGTAATGAAGCAAGATGACACCAACACAGACATGCAAAAACACACTGCAAAGAAACAAACAAATAAACTCAAGCTCTGGTACTGCTTTAGGTGCAGGGGAGATGGGCACATTGCTCCATCTTGCACCAGTGCTGCTAATCCCACCTTAGTGGCTGAGGAAAAAAAGCAGGTGCAAGAAAAGCACTATAGATGGGAAGTACAAAATGGTCTCACTTCATCTTTAAATGGCAGTCCCTCCAGGATTTCGCGAGATGTTTTTATGATTGTTGCGGCCCAAAAAGCCAGAATTTGTGGGAGCTTTTTTTTTTTTTTTAAAAAGTTGCAATTAAAGTCGTGATGTCTTAAGAGTGTTTTTTGCACTAAAAGTTGTTGAAAGAATTACAAATTTTAAAGCAGATGTTTTGTTTTGTTTTTTCCAGTTTACTGCAGTGATATTCTATATAACAATACAAGAAAAGCACAGGATTGTCCAAAAAATTCCTATTACAGTGATTTGTAAATTAAGCAGAAACTTCTGCTATACAGAAAAACTCTTTTGTGCAACAGCAAACACACACAATAACATAATATCCATTACAACAGCTAAGTTTCATTGAATGCATGTTAAAGAGTAGAGATTTGGAAATTATTGGCAGCACCTTCATTTGAAAACTCCCTACGGTCCCCAACCACTTGGTACCGAGCGGAGAGGAAAAAATAGTTTATTCTGTTGCTCTGTATTGGCTATAGAAGTCTGGGTTTTTCTGAAAAAATTACAGACAATATTCTCTCTCTTTCCGTGCGTAACTCCTACCTGTCTGTCCGCTGCATGTCAGTTTTGACACACACACACATCTTACATTTACATCGGGGGGGGGGGGGGCACCCAGACCAGAGAGCCACAGCTTTAAAGCTCATTGACCAGATGTAGTAATGACTTTACCTCTAAAGAGGTATAAAATGTTCAAACACTGACTTACTTAGATGTCCTCGCTGTGTTTGTGGTTTTACGGAGTCTCCCCCCACCCCCCACCCCCGCACTCCCGCAACATTGTGCTTTTGTGGCAGGTGGATGTTTTTCAACACAAACCCAGCACTTCGTACAAGCGGTCAGGACTGAGACGTGGGGAGACGGAGGAAGGGACAGTGTTGGAAACCTCGCGGGTGAGTGTTTTTTTGAATCATGCACTCTGTTTGCTGATGTGTTCTGTAAATACTCCTGTAAACGCACAAAGGAACGCAGTGCAGGGATGCATTTGATTGGTTAGACTGAACATTTCAGCACCAGTCACAGATCAATTTGATTGGTGAAATTGGTGGAAGTTGACGAGGATTGGCCAAAATTGCAAAAAAAGTTGCAGTGATAGGACAAAGTCCTATAGGTCAAAGGTCATGCAATAGTTGCGCTGATTGGCTGATTTCACGTGAATTGATGCGATCGCAACATCGCGAAATCCTGGAGGGACTGAAATGGCTAGCAGTTCCTGTTGTGGGACAAACAGGGACTGAGGAGAGTCAGCAGTGTCCTTCGGACGTGAACAGTATAACCAAACTTCCAGCTGAAGATAACAAAGTGAAGCCTACAACCAGAAAAGTCAAAGCTCAAACATTTTCCAGCTTAGAGCTTTCAAATCAGAATCAACCTTTCCGACTACCTAAGTGATTAGTTGGCGTTAAGAGTACAGCTACACTGACTGTAAGAGATGAAGAAGTTAACTGCCTTCTTTACTCAGGTTCACAAGTCACCATAGTACCTGAGTCATTTTATAAGCAACACCTTTCAGAACAACAGAACAAATCACTTCATGATCTCTTGGAAGAAGAGGGGGAAAATGGGCAGTTGGTGCCTTATTTGGGTGACATAGAAATGACGATAACTTTCCCAAGAGACTTTACAGGGGTGCCTATAGATGTAAACACACTTGCTTTAGTTGTCCCTGACACCTCACAGCCCCTCATACTAATAGGCGCAAACACCTTAGATGTTTTATTCAACATCTACTCTGAAGCTAAACTGTCATATCGCCAGCCCCTTCCACATGGCTACAGAGTCGTTTTCAAAATCATTGAAATAAGACGTAAGCAGGAAGCCAACAACCATCAGGGAGTCATGAAAATGCAATGCAAGGATCACCAAGTCGTCCCAGCTGGTGAGACTGTGGTGCTGGAGGAAGTTGCTCTCCCCACTAGCTGTCAGAGCGAGAGATCAGTTGTGGTTGAGGTCCCTTACTCATCCACCTTTCCAGGGGGTTTGCTAGTAAAAGCTTACCTAGTCAATTTCCCTCAACTTCAACCCCATAAGCTACCAGTTGTTTTGAGTAATGAATTTGACCATGATATTGTCATTCCTGCAAAAGCCACATTCGCTAAAATCAGTACTTACCAGAGCATTTTTATAATAGAACCCAAAGTAGCCATACAATCAGAACCCATGCAAAAACCCTCAGAGGCTCAGTCACCCCAAGAGCCCACCTTGACCTTAAATTTTGGTGACTACCCAATTCCACCTAAGTGGAAAGAAAACATCACTCGGCAGCTCAACAACATGCCTGACGTGTTTGTGAGACATGACCTGGACTTTGGTCGAACCGATAAGGTGAAGCATTGCATAACTCTTTCAGATGAAACTCCCTTCAAACAGCATGCTCAACCAATACACCTACAGGTCATTGAAGCTGTCCGCAAACACATCCAAGAGCTTCTTGACACTGGAATTGTCAGAGAGTAAGAATCATCCTTTTCATCACCATTAGTGGTGGTCAGAAAAAAATGGCCAGGTCCAGTTGTGTATTGATTATAGGCTTCTGAATCTCCAGACCATAAAAGATGCGTAAAACCTTCCAAAGCTAGAGGACACATTCTCAGCAGTCAGTGGTTCCCAGTGGTTCTCTGTCCTTGATCTAAAGTCAGGATACTACCAGATCGAAGTCGAAGAGGCAGACAAACCAAAAATAGCTTTTGTTTGTCCTCTTGGGTTCTGGGAATTCAACCGCATGCTTCAGGGAGTGACTAATGCACCCAGTACGTTTCAAAGATTGATGGAAAGGTGCATGCGGGATATGCATTTGAAGGATGCGCTGATCTTCCTTGATGATGTGCTGGTGTTTTCAAGGACCCTTGAGGAGCATGAGGAGTGGCTTCTGAAGGTGCTTATTTGGCTCAGGGAGTTTGGGTTGAAACTATCCCCCGAGAAATGTGTCTTTTTCCAGACATCTGTTTGCTATCTGGGGTGCATAGTCTCCAGGGATGGAATTGAGACTGATCCCGAGAAGATCTGTGCTCTGAAGACATGGCCTGTACCCAAGACCTTGCGAGAATTAAGATCTTTTCTGGGCTTTGCTGGGTATTATAGGAGGTTTGTTAAGGGCTACTCCAGTATTATGAAGCCTCTCCACCACCTAACCTCTGGCAATCCACCTCTCCATAAGAAATCAAAACCAAGATCAATAAAAACAAAACAGTAAGCAGATCAATACCATGACCCAAAAGAACCCTTTGGGAGTCACTGGATGACTGCTTGCCAGCAAGCTTTCAAAAACATCACCCAGAGCCTCACCACCGCCCCGTGCTAGTATTTGCTGACCCCCAGAAACCCTACATACTCCAGACCAACGCCAGTACCACCTGGCTCCGTGCTGTTTTGTATCAGGAACATGAGGATCAACTTTGGGTCATAGGCTATGCAAGAAGAGGTCTTTCATGAAGTGAAAGTGGCTATCCAGCACACAAATTAGAATTTTTGGCACTAAAGTAGTCAGTAACTGAAAAGTTCAGTGATTTCCTTTATGGCAATCATTCCGCTGTTATAACTGATAGAAATCTGCTAAGACACATACTGACCTCAGCAAAGCTTGACGCGACAGGCTACAGATTGCTAGCTGCACTGTCCACCTTCTCATTCAAACTCCTCTATCGTCCAGGAAAACAGAATCGCGACGCAGACAGGTTATCTCGCAGACCACATGGAGTACTGTCAAATGATTTGAAATCTCAAAAAGAGGGAGAACACATTCAACAGTTCACTCAGTATCACCTTTCTGATCCACAGAACCTTGATGCAGTAGATCAGTTAGTCGTAAAAGCCATCTATGAGAGACAATTGGTCTACAGTGACGGTCCTGATGAGGAGGGAGAGGTGGATCATACGGACAGTGTCACTTTAGTGGAAACTCTTGTCATCTCTGCTAGTGCTCTGCCTGACAGCTATGAGCAAGAAGGTTAGTTTTGAGGGCTGCAAACTGTCCCCCATCTTTCTGACACCCAGCTAGCAGCTAGACAGCGAGCTGATCAATGTACAAAGCATGTCATCTCCCAGATTGAGCATGGGGACACCCCACCCCCCCACCTTGCGGACCGAACTCCCTGTCCTTCCACTCCTGCTCCAAGAGCTAAACCATCTTGAGCTCCGAAATAACATCCTGTACAGGCGACGCTAAGTAGAGTCCTAGACAGTTTACCAGCTTGTACTCCCAACTGAGCTTCGCAACACAGTTCTCACCAGCTTGCATGACCATATGGGCCACATGGGAGTGGACCAGAGACTGGATCTCACAAGGTCCCGATTCTATTGGCCAAGAATGGCTGTGGATGTGGAAAGAAAAGTGACGACGTGTGGCAAGTGTGTGCTGAGGAAGGCACAACCTGAGACAGCGGTGCCCTTGGTCAATATTAACACCACCAGACCGCTTGAACTCCCTTGCATGGACTTTCTCTCTCTCAAACCTGATAAGAGTGGGACCACAAATATACTTGTCATCACAGGCCACTTTACTAAATTTGTGGTCATCATCCCCACACCCAACCAAAAGGCCCGCACAGTAGCAAAGTGTCTATTGGGAGAATTTTATCGTGTATTATGGGATTCCAGAGAAATTTCATAGTGACCAGGAACCAGATTTTGAATCCCATATGATAAAAAAAACTGTCACGTGGCTGGGATTCATAAAGTCTGGACAACCCCGTACCACCCTAGGTGCAACGCTGTTGAGTGATTTAATCACACCCTGCTCGACATGCTGGGAACCCTTCAAGATCATGAGAAATCTCATTGGCGTAATCTTGTAAGACCCCTGGTGCACACCTACAATTGCACCAGGAATGAGGTCACTGGCTTCAGCCCATACGAACTGATGTTCGGGCGCCAGCCGCGCCTCTCGGTTGACCTAGCATTCGGGTTGCCAGTACAAGGAACTCAACACACATCCCACTCCAAATATGTACAAAACCTCAAGTCAAATCAAATCAAATCAACCTTTATTGTCATATTGCTGTACATACTTCCTTCTTGCCTTGAGAGAGAGCAGTCGCATTTTTCTTCCCTCCTCTCCTGCCTTCCTGACCTATTCCCAGCTTTGCAATGTTGCGTTTTTGTTTGTGTTTAGTCGCTCTTCTTCTGCTGAATCTTAATCTAAATGGAAATTATGGATTTGGAAGCGGCTTAAATGTGCTATTGTCACTATTTTTCAACAAGAATTGGGCCAAGGGGGAGCCCAAGAATTGGAACGAGGAGACTCATGGACATTGGAATTCATGCGTCTGTGGAAACATTATTGGTTATGATCTCAGGACTTCTATTTTTGGCTGTGGAGTTCCCTGATGCATCAGAAATTGAAGGAAGGTGAGAGAGCTGATCAAAGTGGACCCGGCAAGCTCCTTCATCAAATTCGACCAGTTGGGGAGGGCACGAGTAGCGGCAAACAGTGAACTGAATGACAGTGATTCAGTGGAGGAATACATCTGGAGCCCCGTGCTCTCCATGGAAAAACAGTTTAAGCCTGCACATATAATGAAAGCACAGAATTACACGGGTGAGGACAAATTCTATTCTCTGAGTGCACTGTGCTGATTTGATTTGACCTTGTTTGGTGCCTGTGTTTACATTCCTCCTGATTGAGATATGCGGAAAGACCGGCTTTATGTCTACCCAAACAATCGACAATCAGTTGTTGTCGTATCAGCGGATTGGACCCTCAAGGACAATGCCCATGTGCCTTCTGCAAGCAAGAGAGATAGACTCTGGACTTGTTTATAAGTCACATGATTATAACATCTATCCACTGCCAGGAGGCGCCCTCTGCTGCTCACTAACAACTGTCACATTTACACTACACAATGCATACAACATTACATGCATACGATACACTGCCTCTCAACTTTTGTGTGTGATCTCCTGCTAAATGTCTGCTAAATGTGCATTGAGTTTTTTTTTTGCCTGCAATCAAAATTTCGCTCTCTTGCCGAGCGCCATTCTGATAAAACATGTTTTTTTTTTTTTTTTTTTCTCTCGCCTACTGTGTCATATCCATTTTCTTTTTTTTTCCTTTCTTCTTTATGACTGGTGCCTAGCGGCTGCCCCGGCCTTGGATGCGCTCTGCAGAGCGTGCCCAAATGCCAAGTCACGTTTCGTTACCTTGTATTCATACATGTGTAATGACAATAAAGTGGAATCTCATCTCACATACAACTGTAGTGCAGGCAAGATGAAATTGCGTTTCTCTCGGCATCCATATAAGAAGAAGAACATGATTTAAGACACACTCACACATATCTTCACCCACCCCACCCCACCCCCCCATCCATTCACACATCCCTGAGACATACTTGAAAAAAAACTAACTAACTATAATATACAAATAATGCACATAATGTCCATAAGTGCAGTAGTGAATATGAGAGATTCCGGGTCAACTGTTCAGCATCCTAACAGCTTGTGGAAGGAAGCTGTTGATCAGTCTGGTGGTTCTGCCTCTGATGCTCCGGAATCGTTTGCCAGATGGCAGAAGTTCAAAGTGTTTATGCAGAGGGTGAGAAAGGTCCTTGACAATGTTCAGTGCCCTGCTCCTACAACAGTTCTTAAAAAGTTCTTGGACAGAGGGGAGGGAGACTCCAATTACCCTCTCAGCTCCCTTGACTATCCTCTGCAGGGCTTTTTTGTCTGACATACTGCAGCTGGAGTACCATGTAGCAATGCAGTACGTCAGAACACTCTCCACCACACCTCTGTAGAAGGTCCTGAGGATGCAGATGGGGAGAGAGGCCTGTTTGAGTTTCCTCAAGAAGTGCAGTCTCTGCTGAGCCCGCTTCCTGATCCCCAAGGAATTCTTGCTCCAGGTCAGGTCCTGCGAGATCTGCACTCCGAGGAACTTGATGTTCTCCACTCTCTCCACTAAACGGCTGCCGATGCTGAGGGGGACGTGTTCAGGCTGTGACCGCCAGAAGTCGATAATCATCTCCTTCGTTTTGTCCATGTTGAGCACCAGATTGTTCTCCCTGCACCAGCCCTCCAGGTCTCTCACTTCTTCCCTGTACATTGATTCCTCATCCCTCTGAATAAGTCCCACCACCGTGGTGTCGTCTGCAAACTTAATAATCTGGTTCCCCTCGTGTCTGGATACACAGTCATGTGTTAGAAGTGTAAACAACAGTGGACTGAGTACTCAGCCTTGAGGGGATCCGGTGCTCAGCGTGACAGAGTTGGAGATGTTGTTTCCAACCTGGACAGACTGGGGTCTCTCAGTCAGGAAATGCAGGATCCAGAGACATGTGGCGGTGTTCAGACCAAGAAGGAGTAATTTCTCCATCAGTCTCTGGGGAATAATGGTGTTGAATGCTGAATTGAAATCAATGTACAGGAGTCTGGCATAGGTGTCTTTCTGGTCCAGGTGGGTGATGACAGAGTGCATGGTGGTGACTATAGCATCCTCCGTGGAGCGGTTTGAACGATATGCAAACTGGAGTGGGTCGTGTGATGCAGGGAGGCAGGCTGTAATGTGTGGTGTCAGAAGTCTGAAATATAACCTCACAAATACAGAGTACAAAAAGGTATTAGACTGAATCAGAGATCAGACTTAAGACACGCAGAGCCTTTGAAGTTTTTACTTGTACAAGGAGTATCAACACATACCTTTTACAGGGCGAGTGGGATACTGACGAGGCAGTCTTCGTACAGTAATTCTTATAGGCAAAGATAAGACAGTGACAGCTTTACAACCCATTCTTTTCCCCCACACAGGGGAAAGCACACACAGTTTGTACACAACAGTGAAGATAAAAAAAAGGTACAGGATATGCAAAAAGGTACAAGATATGAAAAGGATGAGTCCTGGCACACAACGCTCCAGCTACACCCACATGTGGGGACATCAGCTTCATGAATCATTAATAAAATGATAACTGTTTATATGCATACAGTATATACATTTTTTTCCCAACATTTCCCTCCTGTTTATTATTTTATTAACCCTTTTAATCATATGCAATTATCAGTACAATGTAACTTCAAAAAGATTTTCTACATTGACATCATTAAGCATTATTTCCGAATTTATACAGGAGTACAGTCGTCATACTTGTCTGGATTTGGGTCATATACTTCACCATCTCCCTAGGAGAGAGGAGTATACTGCCTGTTGTGGGAATGTGTCAGAAAGGCCTGCTGTAACATGAATGTATGTTGTGTAAGGGCCCTGGAAATCATTGACCTTATGTATGGGATTACATACATGAATAGTACACAAAAGAGCATTAGTACCACAATAACGGGGGTGAGCCATTTCAGCAGAATCTGCCACCAGGCTCCACTGTGTAACCAATCCAGGAGAGACCACCCTTTTTCTTCATCCAAAGACCATACCACAGATTGTAGGTGTAGTCTGTCAGAAGTCCATCATGGTCTGTGGAGACGCGTCCAGTCACAGGCTGGGATAGACATGCGATGAAGAGCAAAGCGACCCACATGGTGTCTATTTCCCCTGGGAGGATATCTCAGTCGGCTCCTTTCTTCACCAGAATCAGACCCTGTCCTTATCCTGCAGAGTTATCTGGACTTACCCCAGGGGTGGCTGGAGATCACCAAGGGGCACGCGCAGTTTCTTTACGTGTGATAGGTGGATCCAAGAGGGACGTTCAGCGATTCTTATTGCAGTGGGTGTGGTCAGCAATACCTCATATGGTCCCAGCCAATGGACATCAGACCATCCTTTTCAGTGGTGATTTTTCAAGAACACGAAGTCTCCTGGTTTGATGTCTGGATCTGTGGTGACCTGTGGTTCAGAAAGGCTTTTGACAGAATCAATATATTCACGTTTTTCTTGATAGCTCTTGAGACATTCTCCCAAACTTTTATATTTTTCTGGCATTATAAACATTTTGACTTCAGGCAACAAATAAGGCCTATGAAAGGCGCATTCAAATGGTGACAAGCCTGTGCTCTGATCTGGTGTGGCATTTATCATTATTTTAACAGTTGGGAGCGCTCTTGGCCAAGTAATATTATTACTCTGAACTTCTTTTCTGAGCATTTGCTTGATAGTTCCATTTTTTTCTTTCCACTAAGCCTGCACTCTGCGGGTGATAGGCCGTGTGGAATTTTAATTTGGTACCAACTGAAGAGGTTAAATCTTTAACTGCTTGTGCTGTAAAATGATGGCCATTGTCTGCATAAATAACTTCTGGTATGCCAAAAGTAGGGAAAATGTTGTTCTGTAATACTTTACAAACAAACTTTGAATCGGCTTTTGCTGTGGGATGGATCTCTGTCCATTTTGTGAAGGTATCAATGAGGACCAGGCAATATTGCAGTCGTCCTACCTTGCTTAATTCAATGAAGTCCATACACCATTGTGAAAAGGGTGTTTTAGGTGGTGGGAAACTTCCTTGTCTTGTTCTCATTGCTCCTTGTGCGTTATTTTGCAAACATACCGTGCATCTTTGACAGATCTTTTTCATGGTTTTTGCAATCCCTGGGCAATAAAAATGTTTTTCGACCAATTGTATCATCCCTCCTGTCGACACATGACCTCTGTTATGTGTCGAAATAGCTAGCCAGGAATACAAGGAGGGAGGGAGGATTATCTTGCCCTCTGGTGTATAGTATAACCCGTTAGTTGACACAGTGGCGGTTTGTGGGAGTTCCATCTGTTTTTGTTCATCTTGCAGCACAGAGAGATCAACAGCTGCAAGGAAGGTAGTAGTAGGATGACCCCTGGCGGCGCACTGAGCAGTGTGATCCGCCAGAGCATTTCCCCTACTAAGAAGGTCAGTGCTTTTGGTGTGTGCTGGGCAATGAACAATGGATACTGTACTTGGTAGCCTCAGGGCTGCTACTAAATCCTGTAACAAGTCACTATGTTGTGTTGGTTTCCCAGAAGAAGTTGTGAACCCCCTGAGTCTCCACATAGCAGTATGTGAGTGTGCAGCATTAAAAGCATATTTACTGTCGGTGATGATGCAAACGTCCAAGCCCTCTGACCATGTTAATGCTGCTACCAGAGCCGAAAGCTCAGCCTTTTGTGCTGAAGCTGGTTGTGGGACATTATGCACCATGACAACGTCAGTAAGGGTAGTTACAGCATAAGCTGTGGAGGTTGATCCGTTTGGCAATTTAACCGATGAACCATCAGTAAAGAGCCAGAGGGAATTTAGTTTAATCTGCTGTGACAGGTCTGGTCGGGGCAAAAAGTCTTTCAGCGTCTGAGCAACGCAGTCATGGAAATCTGAATCATCACCATCAGTAGGTGGTAGCAATGTAGCAGGATTCAACGAGGTGCAGCGAATGAATGTAAGGTGTGGTTGTGACAAAAGTGTCATAGTGTAGCGCAAACAACGCACATTTGACAACATAGTGTGTCCGTGCTCTGACAAAAGAACTTCCACAGCATGTGGAACGTGGACTGTAAGTGGATGATATAAAACAATGTCAAGCACAGCATTAATGGCATCAACGGTGGCTGCAACCGTTCTCATACATAGCGGTAAACCTAAAGCTACTTGGTCAAGCTTCCTGGAGTAGTAAGACAATGGTTTGTAATGTCCAGCATGCAACTGTGTCAATACAGCCGACATGTGTCCCTCCACAGCAACACAGAATAGATGAAATGGTTCTTCATAATTAGAAATGTGTAAAGCACAAACAGTGGATAACATAGATTTCAGATCCTCAATAGCCTGCTCATGTTTGGGGGTTAGAATAACTGAAGAATGAAGATTGCCCTGTGGGCCCTGAAGTAGTGCATACAGTGGTGCGGTGTGCTGTGAAAAGTTAGGCAACCACTGCCTGCAATAGTTCAGGGTGCCCAAAAGTGACATAAGGTCTTTCTTTGTTTTTGGTAATGGTAAGTTTTGGATTGCAGTGATCCGTGACCCCTCCAGCATCTTCCCATCAGCTGACAGTGTGTGTCCAAGGAATTTGACACTGTTCCTGCAAAACTGCAGTTTCTTTTTGCTGCATTTCAAACCATTGTCTGTAAGGAAATGTAGTAGAGCAAGTGTGTCTTCTCTGCATTGATCTTCATTTGAGGAGGCGACCAAAATATCGTCCACGTACAAGAGAATCTTAGACCCTGCAGGTGGTACGAATCTAGCCATTAATGAAGACATTTCTTGGGAAAATATAGTCGGGCTTTCACAATACCCTTGAGGTAGCCTAGTATAGGTATACCTTTTGCCGTCAAATGTAAAAGCAAACCAAAATTGACTGTCTTCATGTATTGGGATGGTAAAAAATGCGTTACTGAGATCAATTACAGAGAAAACAGATGAGTCATGGCCTACAGAATTCAACAGTGTATGGGGGTTGGGCACAAGGGGTGCTCTAATTACAACGGATGCATTAACCGCCTGTAAATCTTGCACCAGTCTCCACCCAACACTAGGTGGAGCCTTTTTCACAGGAAACAGTGGGGTATTTACAGGAGAGGCTGGACATGGTATGATCACTCCACTTTTTAATAAATCAGTGATGATTGGTTTTATGCCTTCTATCGCCTCGGGCTTCAGAGGGTACTGTTTCTTGTAAGGAAATCCTCTCCCGTTGGAGGTAATTTGTACGGGAGTAGCATTTTTTAATTTACCTACGTCTGCATCACCTGCTGACCATAATGAATTTGGTAATTCTTGTAATTCTCATATTCCTGCAGATACCTGTCCAAGGAGGTGAAGGGCATTCAAAGCTTGGGGGGCATGTTCATCCCCGCAAAAATGTTCAATTCCAAAGTACACCTGCAGTGTCATAACCAGGGGGACCATGTACAGTCCAGTGGAGGGGGAGAACCTTATCTTTCCCTTATTAGTGGGCTGCCAGTCACATGTTTGAATGCCCATCATCACCATGGCACCGGAATCTGCCCAAAAGTAATTTTCAGGTGCCCACAATGACATATGAGGTGGCATTTTGTTCCTATAAAAAGGGTGAATACTGGATGGTAAAATGATTTCTAACACAGCCACACCAGTATTGTTAAAAAACAACCGCTGTGAAGTCACTTGCACTGTTAGGTGTTGTGACAACTCAGCGGCCAATTGATGATCAAAAAGTTTGCCTGCCGGTGAGTAGTACATGGTGATGTGCAATGTATCTGGTGTTTGTAAACCCTGTGCCTGTGGGTAGGGAACAACTGCTGACAAGTAGGAGGCACTGTCACCACGCAAAGCAGCGTCAGTATCGTTTCCTTTCTGTACATTGTATGCATACAATGTGTCACACCCGTGATCATCAGGTTCGTCTGAGCCTTCATAACAATTTCTGAGGACTGTGTAATCATCCCTGTCTTTATCAGGGCCCAGGGTAATGTCCAATTTGAAAAGCACATCTCTCCCTAGCAAATTTACAGGACAGGAGGGTGCAACCACCACTGTGGTGACACACATGGTTCCTGTGCTCGGGTCAACCAGAGTTACAGGACCAAAAACTGTTTCCACTGTGATGGTGCCTCCCGCATTTTGGACATTAATAGTTTCACCTGTAGGCTTGCAATGTGGTGGAGCCTCACGCATAGTAGTTTTGGTGCTCCCGTGTCACAGAGAAATTTCACCTTTCTCCCATTAACCAATAGCTCCAGAGTGGGGGCGGAAGCTGTACTGCAGTACATGTTTACCGCCGTTAAATCAAGGACGTCGTCATTCCGTGGTCTAGTCAGGGCATCAGCCAGTCTTTGTCTCTGATCAAAGATTGTCTGTTTATCCTGGGCAGAGAGCCTGTCAAAGTCATTGTCAGTCAGTCATGCTCTCTGTCCCGTCTGGTCCTGACCCCCTAAGGGTCTGTCAGGCTGTCCGGGTCCTTGAGCATATCTTCTACCTCGTCCTCTCACAGGTCTTTCAAATCTTCCTCGTCCCTTACGTCCCTGTCCTCTTTCATAATTCCCTGGTCGTTGGGGCATGAGGCATTCTCGCCACCAATGTCCCATTTGTCCACAATTAAAACATACATTTTGCCTCCAGTCTTTCCTTCCCTGTTCTTCAAAACTTACTTTTGGTCGGGCCCCTTCGCAGTAGGCCCGTGTCGTATATACTGTATCATCATTTTGCAATGTAGGAAAGAAGGCTTGCTTTTTGTCCTTTCGCTTTATCTTAGCCTCTGCAACGTGATAAACATGCGTCTTAAAATCATCTTCATCACAAGTTTTCAGAGTGACACAACTTGTCTTAATTGCTTCTTTTAGATCGGTTGGCAAAGTGTCCAGAAATGTATATTTAAACACCAAAAGATTTTCTGGCGTCATTCGCGTGGTGACTGTCTTTAAATATACATTACGGAAGTGATGATAGTATTCAGGCATATCCTCACCTGATTTCATGCGGAGCATGGACACGTCAGTCAAACTTTTTACCGGTTTATATTGTTCTTCTAATTTTTTGACTATGTCTTCCAATTCTGCCTTTAGGCTAGCACGATCATCTTGTGGTTCGTACTCCCGTTCCGTCCATTGTTTGTTTTTTAAGTCCTGGGTGTAAACGTCAGCCTTTGCTCCTAATACAATTTTCAATATTTTCAGGACTTCTTGTGGGCTGGGGTCATATATCTCAAACATTTCCATTATTTCATCCTTGCAGCCCGTTATATCAGTTTCTGGTTTTGGAATGGTTTTGGCAATATTGTGCATTTCAGCCAAGGTCCATGGTTTATAAACCAGGGTGCTCTTTATTTCTCTTGCTTCCACTACTTCTACTTCCTCTCCGCCTTCTATTTTTAACTTCTTAGTTATATCTGCCATCATTGGCTTGACAATGAACGGGAGGACAGTGTCGCCTGTTTCCTGAGGTTCATACAGTATTTCCGTTCCACCTCTTGTGCCTCCTTTAACAACTTAGAATATGGACCCTCCTTAGGATCAGAGTTGGGGTAAGGGGGGGGGGCTTTCGGTGCCGCCCTGGGACTTTAGCAAGGGCGGTGCCGAGCTGTCAGTACTGACTTGAGTTTTTACAGTTCCCCTTTTTTGTTCGTTTTTTTCTTTTTCCTTCATCAGACTTTTTCTTTGCATCCTCAGCTGCTTGAGACCATAAAATCGCACACTGGAGTTCGGGATTATTTTTAGTGTCTGATTTCTTTTTTTTAGACGTCATTTTCACTGTCATTTTCACTGTTGAGACCAATACTGCGCATTCATGTGTATTGAGAGTGGGTTTAAAAGAGAAATCTTTTTCCCATTTATTTAAATATTTTTCTGGATCCCTTATTTTTCCCTTTTCATTTTGTCTGTTATTGTAATTTTTTACAGTTGCGCGTGCTATGTCCTGTTTTTTCTTCTGTTTATTCGTCTGCCTATCCGGTTTTATAACACAATTCCCCATTTTTAGATGGTCAGGAACGTTATCAGTACGCCCACCGTAACCGTATTACTGCCCAATTTTTGGGGTGTGTTCGTGGTCAGGGACGTTTATCAGTACACCGACTGTTAACACTATTACTGCCCAATTTGGGGTGAATTCCTTCACCCTACTTATTTTAAAACCTGACCACCAAACAGTTGTGAATCGCCGTCACACTGTCTCCTGCACCCCTCTTTATTTTAAAACCTGACCGGTCAGTAACCGTGAATCGCCGTCACGTTACTTCCTAAGACCACTGCATTCCTGCAGCGGTTTTTAACCACAAGGAAAAGTACAGGGCACCGCCTTATACTACCATTACTTGCTCGTCAGCTGACCCGTGGTTCTTTAAAAATGGGAAATTGTGAATTGTGAGGCTCGGTTATTCTTCGTATACGTCTACTACAGTCAATCTGAAAAGGGAAAAATTTGTAACTTACTTTTTAGGCTCTATCAGTAGGGACAGCCGTCACCAGATTAGAGCCGGGAGAAGGAGAGTCTCTGGCAGCGTTCCCTCAAGTCGGGTTTCCAATACTGATAGATACCATCAGACCGTGCACGGTTTTTTCAACCTGCAGGACACACATCCCTTCCCGCTCCACCTGGATCTCAGCTGTCCCGGGTTTTCGGCACCAGCTATGTCAGAAGTCTGAAATATAACCTCACAAATACAGAGTACAAAAAGGTATTAGACTGAATCAGAGATCAGACTTAAGACACGCAGAGCCTTTGAAGTTTTTACTTGTACAAGGAGTATCAACACATACCTTTTACAGGGCGAGTGGGATACTGACGAGGCAGTCTTTGTACAGTAATTCTTATAGGCAAAGATAAGACAGTGACAGCTTTACAACCCATTCTTTTCCCCCACACAGGGGAAAGCACACACAGTTTGTACACAACAGTGAAGATAAAAAAAGGTACAGGATATGCAAAAAGGTACAAGATATGAAAAGGATGAGTCCTGGCACACAACGCTCCAGCTACACCCACATGTGGGGACATCAGCTTCATGAATCATTAATAAAATGATAACTGTTTATATGCATACAGTATATACAATTTTTTCCCAACATGTGGTTTGACAAGCCGTTCAAAACACTTCATCACAATTGGTGTCAGTGCAACAGGACGATAGTCATTCAAACAGGACACAACTGGTTTCTTTGCCACCGGTACAATGATAGAGGTCTTGAAGCATCTGGGAACAATGACCTGACTCAGGGAGATGTTATAAATATCAGTCAGGATATCCGCCAACTCGCTTGTGCAGTCTCGGAGCACACGTCCCGGGATGTTGTCCGGACCTACAGCTTTATGTTGGTTGACTCTTGTTAGGGTCCTCCTTGTGTCCGCTGTGTTGATGGTAAAAGCTGGTCTGACCGATGGTGGGGGTGGGCCAGCCCTCCCTCTGATTGTCGGATTTGATGCTTCAAAACGTGCAAAGAAGTTGTTGAGCCTGTCTGGAAGTGAAGCGTCGTCATCATCGACCCCCTGCCTAGACTTATAGCCCGTCAGTGTCCGAACTCCCTGCCACATCTGCTTGGTGTTCCTAGTGTCACAGAGGTGTCCCTGGATTTTCTCCGCATAGGCGCGCTTCGCCACCTTAATTCTCTTTGAGAGCGCAGACCTGGCTGAGCGGAGGGCGATCTTGTCCTTCGCTCTGAAGGCTGCATCTCTGGCTGTAAGCAGCGAGCGCACCTATGCGGTCATCCAGGGCTTGTGGTTTCCCTGTATAGTGATGGTCTTCACTGTAGTGGCATCCTCTGTGCACTTCGCAATGGAGCTGGTGACCGTTTCAGCATACTCCTCCATATCTGTCTTGTCTTCCTGGGAGGCTGCTATTTTGAAGACCTCCCAGTCTGTGTGCAGAAAACAGTCTTTCAGTGCAGAGGTTGCACTCTCTGGCCAAATCCTGATTTGTTTCACTGCTGGCCTGCTGCGCTTCAGTAAAGGTTTGTAGGCAGGCACCAGCATCACGGATATGTGGTCAGAAAGGCCGAGGTGGGGGCGGGGTATCGCCTTATATGCATCCGTGTTTGTGTACACTAAGTCCAACATATTCTCTCCTCTGGTCTTAAAGTCTACACATTGTTTAAACTTGGGGATCACAGTCTTTAAGCTGGTGTGGTTAAAATCCGCCGCAACCACCACAAAACTGTCCGGATGTGAAGTTTGGATTTCACTAATCGCATCGTGCAGTTCCCCGAGTGCCTTCTTAGCATTAGTGTTAGCGTTAGCGCTCGGTGCTAAGTAAACAGCCGCTACAAACACGTTGCTGAATTCCCTCGGCAGATAATATGGCCGACAATTTACAATAAGGAGCACCGCCAATGGAGAGCAGTGTTTAGACACTAACGTAGCATTAACGCACCAGTTCTTGTTAACATAGATGCATAGCCCACCCCCACGGCTCTTACCGGAGCTCGCCATTTCTCTGTCAGTCTCGGAACACCTCCATATCTTCCAGTTGAATGGCCTCGTCAGGGATGTTGTCATGGAGCCAGGTCTCCATGAACGCAAGCACACAGCAGTCCCTCCACTCTCTCCGAGTTTCTCTCAGCAGACGCGGCTCATCCAGCTTGTTGTCGAGGGAGCGGACGTTAGAGAGAAGGAGCGACGGTACTGCTGGTCTGGAGGTGTGAGAATGTAGCGTCGAGGCGAGGCAGATTTCAATTTTCCATTAGTCCATTTATTTCAATAATCTTACAAGCAAAGTTTCCAGGAAAACATCTGACACGATCCTTCAAAACAAAATACACTTCGCCAACCAAGAAGCATACCAAGAACAATAAGCAATCTACAATCAGCAATCAGCAAATCAACCAAGTTACTCGATATCTCACACCTGTTATATAATAAACGAGATAATACTCCTCTCTCAACTCCGTAACCTGCGACTGCACCCGACGAATTTGCTCATTCACAGCCTGCCACCTTTGGTCACGGAGAGAGGCTTCTTCCTCCAGCTGGCGATCTCTGAGAGTCAGCGAACGCACCACAGATTTCACCAGGCTCGTTAGCTCCTCGAGCTCGCCCAGTCCGCTGACTCCCGGGTCCTCAGCCGCCATACCTGCGTCTAGGTCAGGCTGCTCCTCCTGCCTCACTTTCCTCCTCGACATGAGTCCTTCCGTCCCCCAAACGCCACAACGTCCCGGCAACGGACCACCACTGCCACCAAATGTGAGAATGTAGCGTCAAGGCGAGGCAGTTTTCAATTTTCCATTAGTCCATTTATTTCAATAATCTTACAAGCAAAGTTTCCAGGAAAACATCTGACACGATCCTTCAAAACAAAATACACTTCGCCAACCAAGAGGCATACCAAGAACAATAAGCAATCTGCAATCAGCAAATCAACCAAGTTACTCGATATCTCACACCTATTATATAATATACGAGATAATTAGGGCTGATTAGCCCCTACCATAATCCCAGGAAAAACAATCAACATTCCTATTCTTAACACATACCCACTAACATCTAAAAATACATAAATAATTTCCCCCAAGTATATACAATATAAATATAAATAACATACAATAAATAGCAATATAAATAATTCAATAAATAATTTCAACCCTTATTTACAAATGTTAAACCACCCCTCTAACTTACCATACATGTTTTCTTCCTGCTGGTGTCCTATAAAAGGCCCTCAACCCCTCACAGTCTTTTGCCTGGACACCCACAGGAAGAATGTTGGCAAAGGTATGTGAAATAAATCCTTTATCAATTATTTTACCAAATACTTAACCATAATAGTTATCTCCCAAGGGCATTCAAATTAACAAAGACAAATCCCAAAATACTGTGTGCATTTTAACAAATAATCATACTGACATTTACAACATTACAGATATAACATAATCACACAATACAACAAGTCATACAGTGGTGACATCCCATCGTCACAGGAGGGGTTAGCCTTTAGCCTAGCATGGATCCCGGCCCTTTTTCCACGCTTTTGCTTGCATTCACACCGTCTGCGCTTCCTCCTCTCTCGGGTAGCTTCCAGTGGGGACTCCGCCAGAATTCCATGCTGGCGTAGAATGTCCAAATCACAACCGAGCACCGTGATTCTTGCGGCGTGCAGTACCTTGATGTTTAATAAGGTCTCCCGGTTGTAAGTTTTACAGAATGTACGTCTGGGAAAACACTCAAAACTTTCACACTCGCTGATGCCAAGAGGGGCCGCTGCGTCCATGCGTGCCGCCGTCATTATCGTATGTTAAGTCACTTCTTAAAGAAAGCTTTAAGGCCGATGTGGACAATGCCGCAAAAATAGCTCACAAGAACAAAACAAGATATGACAGGCGGGTAACTGCCTCAGTCTTGGAACCTAGAGACCGAGTACTCATTAGAAATGTTCATGCTCATGGCAAACATAAGATTTCAGACAGATGGGAGCAAAGATATCGATGTAGTGGTGAGAAGGGCAGGCTACATTCCAGTTTACACAGTCAAACCCAAGTCTAAGGATGGTCCCCTAAAGACACTGCATAGGGACCTGTTACTTCCATGTGGATACCCACCTGCAGAGGAAAGCACAGAGGAGCCTGTCCCCAAACCTAAAATGCATAAGCTGGGTACCCATGCAAGACCTGCTGTGGAAGAAGCCCAATCCTCAGAAAATGATGAGGATTGGTTTGACTCATTGAGTCCAACAGCTATCACAATGACACTGAGTACTTACCTGCTGAAAGAGTCACACCAACCAAATAGATGAAATAGTTTTTATCCAGAATGACTTGCCTGAAAATGAACACCCTGACAAGATAACTGACTTACCTGATGATGAATGTCAAGAAATTTTGAATGAGCCATTACCCATTTCCTCAGATGCACCAAACAGTGAGGGAGAGAAGGATGTTGCCACAGGTGCAGAACCTGGCGAGGAGGGAAAGGAGGAACCAGTTGCAACAGAAAGAAAGGATGTGACAAAGGATACGGAGGAGACAGAAGAGCAGGCTAACACAAGTGACACTGTCAGGAGGTCTGAGAGAATCCGCCATCCTCCAAGACAGCTTGACTATACTGAAATGGGAAATTCTTTACTCACAGCGGTTAAGTCATTCTTTCAAGGGCTGAACACAGTTTGGGAAGATATCATAAGGGAGGAGATGTATGCTCACCCCACTGCCCTGTCCCCTCATGTTATGACCATTTGACTTTTGCCATGCACAGGGACATGCATGAGTGTCGGAGGGGAGGGTGGAACCCTCGTGAAAAAAAAAAAAAAAAAGGTTATTTAAATGGAAAAACATTAAATCTGAAAGAAAAGACAGAAAGCAAAAGCTTATCTTAGTTGTTTCAAATATTAAACATGCATGTTCCCATTGCAGTTGAAGACATCATTAGTTTACATAAAGAAGATGCAGTTATCTTATCAGCTAATCAGAAGCTGTATAAGCCACACTCTGTCATAATTCCTCGTGCGCCATAACGCGGCGCACAAGGGAAGGAATGAAAAACTCAATTGCTGGAGTAGAACATGCCATTTATTAACATAAACTACCACCAAAATAACAAGTCCAGTTGACCACAAGAATACAGAGCATTGCAATAATGGAGTAAAGGCCACCAGACACACAGGAACGCCACCTGGATGATCTACAGCCCGGCAAAGGGAATGCCTAGTGTCGCAGAGCTGCTGACGGCACAGGGAGAAAGGCAAACATGAGACTTACGGGACTGGAGCGATCCGAGGCTGTTCATGCAGTCTGCTTGATAAGGGAGTGAGGTGGAGTCAGCTGCTAACATCAAGAGATTAACCAGCTTCAAATGTCCAGCTGAATAACGAGCAGGTGATGAGACAAAATACGTAGAGGAACACACTGCGACGTATGAGGGTGAATGCCCCGACGATGTTTTCCTACTAATCCCTCATTTAAATAATAATAATCCTAACGACGGAAGAGATCGCCAGTGTAAGAATGCGTGGGCTGGACATAATTGATCCCTGGTGTGCATGGGTGAGTGTATGAGTGTGTGAATAGAAATGAATGGAGTGTGTGTGTGTGTGTGTGTGTGTGTGTGTGTGTGTGTGTGTGTGTGTGTGTGTGTGTGTGTGTGTGTGTGTGTGTGTGTGTGGTCGGTCCAGCAGTCTGCCCCTCGCATAGTTCTTGTGATGAGCACGTCCTTGAGGTCAGCCCTCCTCACGATCACAAAGTCGATCAGGTGCCAATGTTTGGACCTGGGATGCATCCAGGATGCCTTATATTTGTTCTTTTGTTGGAAGATTGTGTTAGTGATGGTAAGATCATGTTCCGCACAGAGACTAAGAAGTCTCATGCCATTGGGGTTGACTTTTCCAATGCCATGGGCACCAATCACACCATTCCAGTTTTGCAAGTTCTTTCTGACTCTTGCGTTGAAATCACCAAGCAGCATGATTTTGTCACCCTTCGGGATGTGACTGAGGATGTCATCGAGTGCCTGGTAGAAGCGGTCCTTCTCTTCAGCGTTCGATGACAGAGTTGGTGCATAGGCACTTACCAAAGTGACATACCTGCATTTTGACCTTTGACCTTCTGTCAAAGGTCAGAATGCATGTTCGGCCCCTAGCTCGCCATGGTGGCCCAAAGAGGAAAACACTCCACTGTGCCAGACTCTCCAGCAGCGACATCTGTGACAACTTCCGTCGCTCCCTAGCTGAGAGGCTGGCAGGTATTGAACAACTGATCATCTCAGAGTCTGGGATGGATGAGAAGTGGACCGCTCTATCTACCATTCTCTTTGACACTGCAGCCCAAGCCATCGGTTTCAAAACCAAGAAACATCAGCACTGGTTTGACCAGAATGCTGGAGAGATCTCCACCCTCCTGGACAGATTGCACAGGGCACACAGAGCCACCTTGAACAACCCACAATCCCAATTCCATAAGAAGCAATGGCAAGCCCTTCGTTCTGAGGTCCAAACAACTCTCAGGAAACTGCAAGATGAGTGGTGGAGCTCAAAGGCCAACGAAATCCAGACTCATGCTGATAGAAACGATATGCACAGTTTCTATGATGCAGTCAAAACCATCTACGGCCCCAGAAGCTGCTCCCTGGCACCTGTGAGATCTGTTGATGGTTTTTCTTTAATCAAGTATCAGGCCATGATAGTGGAGCGGTGGGCTGAGCATTTTAATACCGTGCTTAACCAGCCCACCTCAGTGGACCCAACTGTCATTGCAGAGCTCCCTGAACATCCTACCTTGCCAGATCTCGACCTCCCCCCAACCTTTAAAGAAATCCTGCGAGCAGTAAAAACCCTGAAAAACAATAAATCCCCTGGACCTGATGGCATCCCAGCTGAACTTCTCAAGGAAGGAGGCTACCTCTGTACTCAGACACTGTATCTCTATATCTCAGAGGTGTGGAGACGAGAGTGTGTCCCACAACAGTGGAAAGACAGCAACATTGTGACCATCTACAAGAACAAAGGAGACAAAGTCATCTGCTCCAATAGTAGGGGTATCTCTCTGTTGGCTACTGCTGGAAAGGTCCTTGCCAAGGTCATGCTCCGCAGACTCATCTCTGCAATATCAGAGCTGGTCACCCCAGAGTCACAGTGTGGTTTTCGGAAGGACAGGGGAACAGTTGACATGATCTTTGTGACGCGTCAGCTCCAAGAGAAATGTCAGGAGCAGCATAAGGACCTGTTCATTGCCTTTGTCAACCTGTCAAAGGCATTTGACACAGTGAACAGGGAACTACTGTGGCAAGTCCTAAGGAGATTTGGGTGTCCACCCAAGTTTCTCACCATCCTTGCGCAGTTCCATTCTGGGATGATGGCCCAAGTGGTAGTAGGAAGACACAGCTCAGAACCTTTTGGAGTGCAAACCGGAGTGAGGCAAGGCTGTGTGCTGGCCCCAGTTCTCTTCAACATCTTCCTTGTCTGTGTAACAACTCTGCTACGTAGGAGGGTGGAGAAACAAGCTGGAGTTACCATTGACTTCAGGCTTGATGGTAACCTGTTTAACATCAGGAGGCTACAGGCAACTTCCAAACTGACATCAGAGACCATCATTGAGCTACAGTACGCCGATGACTGTGCCCTGGTTGCTCATACATCAGACGCTCTACAAAACATCCTCTCGGCAGCTGTAACTGCATACAACAGAATGGGACTGACAATCAACACCCAGAAGACAGAGGTACTCTGTCAGTCCAGTACCGACTCCCCACAAAACCCAATAACCCTCACAGCAGCAGAGCAACAGCTGCTCACAGTGCCCACATTCAAATACCTGGGGAGCATAATATCTGACACCTGCTCAATGGATGACAAGATCCAGAACCACCTCAAGCAAGCATCAGCATCTTTTGGTTGTCTAAGGAGAAGGGTTCTTCAGAACAGCAATCTCAAACTCCACACCAAAGTGCTGGTCTACAGAGCTGTATGTATCACCACCTTACTATATGGATGTGAGGCATGGACTATTTACAGTCGCCATCTGAGAAGCTTGGAGACCTTCCATGTAAGATGTCTCCAGAAGATCCTTGGCATCACTTGGAAGGACAGAGTGCCGCACACAGAAGTGCTGGAGAGAGCTGGCAGCTGTAGCGTGGAATCCATCATGGCCCAGCATCAACTCAGGTGGTTGGGGCATGTCATCCGGATGCCCAGCCACAGACTCCCACGCAGAATCCTGTATGGTCAGTTACACCGTGGCCAATGCAGCGCTGGTGGGCAGAAGAAGCGCTTCAAAGATCAAATGAAGTCCATCCTGAAGAGATGTCAGATCAACCCCTCTTCACTGGAGGAACTCGCTTCCTGCCAAGACATCTGGCGCTTCCACTCCTCACAGGGAGTGGATTATATGGAGGAACAGCGCACACAACACCGGACAGCAAAGCGTGCAAAGAGGCATGCTCGCCAAGTCCCCCCTGCTCCCCCCAGCACCTCCTTCACATGCCCGGTCTGTAACCGAATCTGCAGATCCAGGATCGGACTATTCAAACACCAGCAGACTCACAAATAAAGAAGATGGTCATCATCGAATCGATGGACTACCAGAGAGAGTGTGTGTGTGTGTGTGTGTGTGTGTGTGTGTGTGTGTGTGTGTGAACACCCGTAACAAGGCACAGCTGATGGCACTTGACAGGAGGAGGGGGCGTGCCCAAGCTGTCAGAGAGTGAAGGACCTAAACAGCTGCCTGACGTGCCTGATAGAAAATAGGTCAAAACAATAAGTCAGAACTGAGTTTGGAACCACCAAACCCAGATTCATGACAGTGATTCCAGAACCCCAGTACCATCAGCCGAAAACAAAAGAACACGCCTCAAGGGAACATTCCCCCCTCCCACAGCAACAAACAATTACCCAGGGTGGGAGGTGGGGGAAAACCGGTTAGGAGGGAAGCAACCAGTGACAAATACAACACATAATAAGTAAGTCAAGAACAGTGACCCTCCTAACAGCCCCCACCTAGGACACTAACACCCCTCCCCAGAAGTCCAAAGTTCAGGGGTTGACCAGAGTCCCAGGCCCCCAGCATGGCAAGGGGTTACTGATCGGGTGGCCTGCCCAAGTCCCTTGCCCAGCACGCGGCCCGCAGAATAGCGTCTGGCGGCCTGCCCGGGCCAATGGGCTACCCGACCCGAAGGCCAAGTCTTTCAGGTGGTCAACCAGCGTGGTGGAGCCACCAGAACTGGAGGGGAAGGCGGAGAGGCAGCCTACAAACCCAGGAACCTCAGTGGCCAAACCGAGGAACAGGAGCCCCCCTGCTCTCCGAAGCTTGGAGCGGGGGGACCATAACACCCGCGATGGTCCCAGTCTGGGACGTGGCTGCATCAGCAGTGGACTCCAGTTGGAGCTCTGCTGCACCGGCAGTGGACTCTGGCAGGAGCTCTGCTGCACCGGCGGTGTACTCCAGCTGGAGCTCTGCTGCACCGACGGTGCACTCCAGCTGGAGCATTGTTGCACCTGTGGTGGTTCCCATCAGGTGGCCTCCCCAGCGAGGGAGGTAATTCTCCTCACGACCCCTGGCGCTGGGCCCCTATCCTCCGCGGCTTCTGGTGAGATCAGCTGCTCTCTGGGGACCCTGGCAGAGGGCTCCAAACCCGGAGGGAGAGAAAGAGAGACCGGGTCAGGGTCGCCGGCAGCTGCAGAGCCTGGTGAGGTGGCCCCAAGGGCTACTACAAGCTGCCCCGGGCCCTCCTTGCCATGGGTCGGGCAGTATGATAACGACATTGACATTACTGACATAATGGAGCACACTTGCCTGAACTTGGGCTCCACCGCAGTCCAGGAATCTAGCGACTTGGGGTGCGTGGATTCCATCGGTTCGCCCGGTGCTGTACCCCCGTCAACCTCCTCTGGGACCACTAGCCCCATGTCGTCATCCATAGGCAACACCGGTAGTGGCAGCTCCTCTCCAGTGACCCTAGGAAGGAGCTCGACGGGGATAGGAGAGGAGGAATGGTTAGGATCGCCGGCAGCGGCAGAGCCCGGCGAGGGGAGTCCAGGTGCATCCGGGAGCCGCACCCGACTCTCTTCCCCAAGAGTCAGACAAAATCTCTCAATCATTGACAAATGAACTACAGGAGAGATTACTTGCATGTGCTCAAGCTCTACTGCCGTCCAGGACTCCGACGATGCCGACAATAATGTTCCGGGTCCTGTCGGCTGGAGGTCTGGTCTGGGGAATGACTCTGCTCCGGCGGCCCCCGCAGCAGGTGTGATGGTGGTTGCAGTCCTAGTGCTCCCGTGTGCCATCTTCCACTCCACCGGCTCCTCTGGTGTGGCGGCCGAGGGCGGCCGAGGGCAACCTGTCTGCTGTCCCATGGGCTGGAGGGCCCCTTTACTACACTACTTCTGGTTCAAGTTCTGTCATGAAGGAGAGAGGCAGCGACCATTACGGAGAGCAAAAAGACAGAAACTTTCAACTATTTTATAAAAACGTCATTTAAAGTTAGTTTGCTGTCAGCACCAAGCAGTGTGAGTCAGCAGGAGTCCGCTGAAAAGTGGAGACAGGGACTGCTACAGGGAGGTTAAATACCGGTTTAACAGAGAGCTGAAGAGGGCTAAATCTCTATACTCAGAGAGACTCCAGCAGCAGTTCACTGCTAATGATTCGGCTTCCGTGTGGAGAGGACTGAGGCAGATCACCAACTATCGGCCTCAGGCTCCTAAAGGTCAGGATGACAAAGCCCTTTGTCAGAGACTGTCCCAACACTATGCCCGTTTTGACACCTCGTCATCTGTGTCCAACTCCCCCCCTCCCTCCAGCTCCACAGCCTCCACATTCCCTACTTCATTTAAGGCACCCCCCCCCACCTCCCCCCCTCCCCTTATCATCAGTGAGCAGGATGTGCTCAAACAGTTCTCCAGACTGAACCCGCGCAAGGCCCCCGGCCCAGACGGCGTGTCTCCCTCCACCCTGAGACTCTGTGCGAAACAGCTGGCTCCTGTATTCACAGACATTTTTAACACCTCCCTTAAGTTATGCCACGTGCCATCCTGCCTCAAATCCTCCACCATCATCCCTGTCCCCAAGAAGCCACGGATCACTGGACTTAATGACTACAGACCTGTAGCGCTCACCTCTGTAGTCATGAAGTCCTTTGAGCGCCTGGTCCTGTCCCACCTCAAGTCCATCACCACCCCTCTCCTGGACCCGCTGCAGTTTGCCTACCGAGCCAACAGGTCTGTAGACGATGCAGTCAACCTGGCCCTCCACTCCATCCTGCAGCACCTGGACTCCCCGGGAACCTACGCCAGGATCCTGTTTGTGGACTTCAGCTCCGCATTCAACACCATCCGCCCCGCTCTGCTCCGGGACAAGCTGTCCCTGCTCAACGTGCCTGACTCCCTCTGCAGGTGGATCATCGACTTCCTGACGGACCGGAGGCAGCATGTGCGGCTGGGAAAGACTGTCTCAGACTATACTAGCATCAGCACCGGATCACCCCAGGGTTGTGTACTTTCCCCCCTACTCTTCTCCCTTTACACCAACTCCTGCACCTCCAGCCACCAGTCTGTCAAGTTGATCAAGTTTGCGGACGACACCACCCTCATCGGGCTCATCTCCAACGGCGACGAGTCCGCCTACAGGAGAGAGGTGGCCCAGCTGGCGTCCTGGTGCAGCAATAACAACCTGCAGCTGAACGCTCTGAAGACAGTGGAGATGATTGTAGACTTCAGGAAAGTCACTACTCCTCTGCCCCCCCTCACCCTCTCAGGCTCTCCCATCACCACTGCTGATTCCTTCCGCTTCCTAGGCACTACCATCACCAGGGACCTCAAATGGGAGCTGACCATCAGCTCACTCATCAAAAAAGCCCAGCAGAGGATGTTCTTCCTGCGGCAGCTGAGGAAGCTCAAGCTACCCACCAAGATGTTAGTGCAGTTCTACACAGCCATCATCGAGTCCATCCTCACCACCTCCATAACCGTGTGGTACGCAGGAGCCACTGCCAGGGACAGACTAAGGCTGCAGCGCGTCGTGCGCACTGCTGAGAAGGTGATCGGCTGCAAGCTCCCTTCTCTCCAGGATCTGTACATCTCCAGGACCCGGAGGCGTGCTGGCCGGATCATAGCCGATCCCTCACACCCTGGTCACGTACTGTTTGCCCCCCTCCCCTCTGGTAGAAGACTTCGGTCCATCCAGACTAAAACCTCCCGTCACATGAACAGCTTCTTCCCCTCTGCCATTAGACTGCTGAACACTAAGTGACTCTCGTGCACCATGTACAGCAGCTCAACCAGACTCATGTCAATCATCACTGTTTTCTTCCTGCATTACCGACTGCACTATATACGTAGTTCTCCACAGTATCTGCTGCTGGCTAATATATATTTTAACTGTTGACCAGTATCACTTAATCTTATCCTACACTTTATTACATGTATAGTTTATTTCTCTTATCTTATCATGTTTAATGTTGCAGCATTGTACCGAGACAAATTCCTAGTTTGTGTACTACATGAACAATGGCAATAAACCTGATTCTGATTCTGATTCTGATTCTGATTCTGGACCCCCGTCAAAACCAAACTTTAATACATCGGTAAGATAAAATCTTGCATCAGCCATAAAGCTAACTATGCTTAGCAGCTAATGCTAGACCTTGTGTCCCGCAGGCAACTCTCCTTCTTTTTCATCTTGCCTGCAAGCCTTGTGGTGGCATTTAGCCTCTGAGCATTGCTCAGTGATGAGAATTGTGTTTCTGTTGCTCTTAGCCAATAAGCTGCTCCTACTATTAACAGGCCAAAACCATGTTAGCTACACAAAAACCTACTGGAGAAATAAATATGAAGTGTTTGGAGCATCTGGCTGCTGGCAGGGCAAACCGGATTTTTCTTTTTTTAATATTGATTAGTTGTTTATACAAATGCATTAAAGGTTAAAGGGAGGTATTTTATTTTTTGAATGCCAATTTGAGTGAGAAAGTGATGTGATGTTGTATCCTATGCTGCTAAAATGAAAGAAGGGAATAATTTCATATGTTTTATAATGTCAGTTGTTGTGAAGAGATATGTTTCTTTCTAATTGTGAGTGAGTGGTGATAGGAAGGCAATTTTCGTGCAGCTTGTTTAGTGTGCTAGTAGGCCTGTGGTGTAGAAGGAGTATTAAGCACATCATACATGGGAAGCTCTGTTGAGCAGTGGTTAGCACTGTGGCCACTCAATAAGAAGGTCGCTCTTTCAATCTCACCCCCTGACCATCAGTGACCCTTCTGTGTGGAGTTTGCATGTTCTCCCTGTGTTTGTGTGGGTTTACCCCAGGTACTCCGGTTTCCTCCCAGAGGTCAAAAACATACAAGTTAGGTTCATTGGAGACTCTAAAGTGGCCCTAGGTGTGAATGTGTGTGAATGGTGAAGGGATTGGTGCCGCACTGTGGCTACCTCATCCATCCACTTGGATGCCCTCAATTTCTCTCTGGGATTAATAAAGTATACAAAATACAAATACAAAATACATCAGTAATTTAATATCCCTTATCAAAACTCACTTTACATTGAGATTTAATGTCATTTTGTTGCATTTAATTGCACTTAATGATATTTTGTTGTAATAATATGTATTAAATATTAATGCATTTCATACTATTTGGTTATCAGACAGTATGCATGTTACTGGTTACTTGCATGACATAATCATAAGAAGTACTGCTAAAACACTGGTGCTTTAAATAGTTAAATCTCTTTATGAGAGTTCCCGAATGTTTACAGTTCCATTGTGAGAATATTGAAAATTGTTGTACAACTAAACTGAATGATATCTTGAATTATAAGGTTTAATGCAGTGTTTGATACATTTGATTGACATTGAAACCTTTAACGACTCTTTATTGAATAGTGAGTGATAGACATACAGTATGTGACCTTGTCTTTAGGTCAGGTTTTTTTTCTGAGTGAGACAAGTTCAAGGACCAATCCAAGAGCCCAGATTATCCCATGGCGAGCAAAACCCAGGATCTTCAGGTTTCTTGTTTGAGTGGGACAAGTTTAAGGACCAGCCCAAGATTCCAGATCCCATGTAACGAGCTAAACCCAGAGCTTGGGAAGGATAGATGCACACACATACATACCAACACACAAACAACTACATATTCTCCTTTTTTAAAACAAACTTTTGAGGTCACGTGACTTTAACTTTAAAGGGCCGCAATGAAAAGTTTTTGGGTCAAAGAAATTATTTATTTTGTGTGCAGTTTTCTTATTTTAGTTTATTTTTTTCTACAAATTGTTACCTCCGCCAAGAAGGTTATGTTTTCATCAGCGTTGGTTTGTCTGTCTGTCTGTCTGTTTGATAGCAAGATAACTCAAAAAGGTATGGACGGATTTTCATGAAATTTTCACAGATTGTCAGAAATGCGGTATCCTACTGATGATTAGATTTTGGTGGTGATCCGGATCACCATCCACAAGAAAACCGCCATTACGCAAAATGCCATTTTCTTGAATAACTACTAAACCACTAATCCTATCATTGTCAATCCAATTGCTTGTCATATGTTTTCATGGTCAATGAATCTGAAAACGTACACACAAACACTGTATGGGGGGAACTGTGGCGCTAAACCGCCATTATGGAAAATGCCATTTTCGTCAATAACTACTGAACCACTAATCCTATCATTGTGAATCCAATTGCTAGTCATATGTTTTCATGGTCAAGGAATCTGAAAACATACACACAAACACTGTATGGGGGGAACTGTGGCGCTTGGTGGAGGTCTGCGCTCTCCGAGTGCTTTTCTAGTTTATCTTTTATTTATCTTTTGTAACAATATACGTGTGGCTACACAACTGTTACTCTTGTGTCTGAGTCAGTATTGCTGCTCAAATTCTTAGCTCCATAAGAATCTGGTTTCTTCTGATGTTAGTCCTTTTGGCCTTAGTGAATATAGATTGTTACTGCACTGTAATATATTCACACATTGCTAAATTGGTTACAGTTAGCCTTGGGATTTTGGAGTGGGTAGGGTTAAAAAGGTAAACAGATCCATCCATCCATTCATTTTCTACAGTTTTTCCGGAGGTCCGGGCCATGGAGGCAGCAGCTCAAGCAGAGAAACCCAGACTTCCCTCAACCCCAGCCACCTGCTCCAGCTCTTTAGAGAGGATACCAAGACGTTCCTAGTCCAGCTGGGAGACATAGTCTCTCCAGCATGTCGTGGGTCTGCCCCGGGTCTCCTCCCAGTGGAACTTGCCTGAAACACCTCAAGTGGGAGGCATCCAGGAGGCATCCTGATCAGATGCCCAAACCACCTCAACTGGGTCCTTTTGATATGGTGGAGCAGCGGTTCTACTCTGAGCCTCTCCTGGATGACTGAGCTCCTTACCCTATCTCTGAGGGTGAGTCCAGCAATCCTACTAAGAAAACTCATTTCAGCCACTTGGATCCGCAATCTCATTGTCTAGGTCATCACCCAAAGCTCGTGACCATAAGTGAGGATTGGAACATAGATAGATAGAGAGATAGATAGATAGATGGATGGATGGATGGATGGATGGATGGATGGATGGATGGATAGATAGATAGATAGATAGATAGATAGATAGATAGATAGATAGATAGATAGATAGATAGATAGATAGATAGATAGATAGATAGATAGATAGATAGATAGATAGATAGATGTACTTTATTGGCCCCAAACTGGGAAATTACAGAATGACCAGTAAATCGACAGCTTTGCTTTAGAGCTCAGCTCCCTCTTCACCATAACAGACTGGTACAATATCTACATCACTGCAGAGGCTGCCCCAATCTGTCTGTCAAGCTCTCACTCCATTCAACCCTCACTCGTGAATGAGACCCCGAGATACTTAAACTCCTACATTAGTTAAAATTTTGAAACAAATAAATACCTCACATTTCTGTACCTGTTGCCTGCTGCTTTCAAGCTACACTTTAATAGAACATACTGGCAATCAGTTTTGAGCCGTATCTGTAACAGGAATTCTATGGGTCCATAGACATAGCCACTGCCTTCAGTCCACAGCCTCCTTAATCCGGCCCTGCGTGTATCCTTTGGATTTTCTCATTTATTTTCGGAGGTCTCCATCAAAAATACTGCTGCATCCCCTCCTCATGACATCCAGTAAATATCTGTTCATACAGAGAAGTCTTCCCTGGGGTTTAGCACATGGATGTATGTTGGAAGGAGTATTACCAAAATTACTGGGATGGTACTGTCATGGTCTGACTAAAGAAAGAACCAGTTGCAGACACAACACATGGAGACCCATAGTAAGAGGCAAGTGAATGTATTTATTATAAAGACTGGTGAGTGGATGTGTTCTGTTCAGAGCGGGAGGTTAGCTCCTGTAGGGAGGTGAAGGAATGAGTGGCAGGGGTAACAAAGATGGGTATGTGTTTAACTGATATACTGAGCATGTCCTTAGCCGCAGGTGGAGTATTCACTGATGGTGAGAGGCCCGAGAGGATCCTGAGGACAAGGTGGGTTACAGCCGTGGACAAAATTGTTGGTACCCCTCTGTTAATGAAAGAAAAACCCACAATGGTCACAGAAATAACTTGAATCTGACAAAAGTGGTAATAAATAAAAATTCTATGAAAATTAACTAATGAAAATCAGACAATGCTTTTGAATTGTGGTTCAACAGAATTATTTTAAAAAACAAACTCATGGAACAGGCCTGGACAAAAATGATGGTACCCTTAACTTAATATTTTAAAACTCAACTGCAGCGGCGGTAAGCAGCAGGACTAGCAGTGGAGGGGGCTAGCTGAGGCCCCAGCTGGATTCGAGGTCGGTCGGATTGGATACCAGCGACACCAGCAGAGATTGTTTTATTATCAACAGGTCAGTAAAAATGCCACCAAAGAAAGAGGAAATGGAAGAGATCAAAAGATCTCTGAACTTCTTGTCAGAAGAACTGACCAAAGTGGACAGTCAACATCATTATCTATTAGGGCTAATGGAAGAAGTCCGAGAATTAAAATTAACAATTAAGGAAAAAGACAAAAAAATTGCAGACTTGGACCGATGCGTAAAGGATCTTGAACAATATTCTCGTATGGATGATCTAATTATATGTGGACTAGACTTTAAATATCAATCAAATGCTCATGCTACAGCAGGAATGAGCGGTGAGGAGGTTCCCCTGAGTGAATCAGTCTCCCTGGAAAACCAAGAACTTCAGTTCCTTGAAAGCAGAAACATAAAGGTTGATGTAAATGCAATTTCAGCCTGTCATACTTTACCCAGAAAGGATAATAAAACAAAGAAATCAATTGTGATGCGTTTTGTGAATAGAAGGGTAAAGAATAACATACTGAGGCAGGCCAGAAAGCTACGGGGAGCAGAAGTTTACCTAAATGAACATTTAACAAAGACTAATGCTGAAATAGCACGGCAAGCACGGATGCTGAAAAGACAAAATAAGATACAGGCAACATGGACAAGAAATTGTAGAGTTTGGATCAAACTAAATGGAACACCTGAGGAAGCAAAGGCCATAATAATCAGAGATCTCACTGACTTAAATAAATATAGATGAACACTGATTAAGAAAATTAAGAGACTATGATAATCCATATCCACACACACGGCAAGAATAGTTCTTTTGTGACATACCATGTCAATGTACTTGAAAAAAAAAAAAACTAAACAAAACAAACAAACAAAAAAACTTATGACTGACTTGAGTAGACATCAATTATCCCCAGTTGGAGGAAGTCATTTGACACAGAGTGAGGAAATTCAAACTCTGAAAATAGGCCATTATGCTGAACATAAACTACAAGAGATGGAGAATGATACTGATCCTGATAACTGCTTTTTCAATAATATTCATAATCATTGTGCATATTATACTGAAAAGCAATTTAAAAGTCAAGTGCAATTAGATGGTAGACTATCAATAATACACTTCAACAGCAGAAGTCTTAACAAAAACTTTCCACAGATTCAGGACTATTTAAAACAGCCAGATGGAAAATTTACAGCTATCACAGTCTCTGAAACTTGGCTTAATGAAGAGCAGGCTCCTCTGATGGCAATAGAGGGATATCAATTGTTTCATATAAACAGATCTCAAAAAAGGGTGGTGGTGTTGTACTGTATACCGATGACCTGTATAGGTGTAAGCTTGTAAATGGAATGTCCTTTGCACTACCAGGGATTCTGGAATGTGTTACTGTTGAGATTGACCAAGATAAAACAAAAAATCTAATTATAAGTTGTATATATAGAATGCCGAGAACTTGCATTAAGACATTTAGAGATAAATTAGTTGAGCTGTACAATAATATTACTAGTAAGAAAATGGTTGCAATTTGTGAAGAGTTCAATGTTGATTTACTAAATCCATTTCAACAAAATGTAATTTCAGAGTTCATAAATTCTATTTACAGTATGAGTTTATATCCCACAATAACACATCCCAGTAGAATCACAGTTCACACTGCTACACTTATTGATAACCTGTTTGTTAATATTATTGACAAGAAAATAGAAAATGGATTATTGATAAATGATATAAGTGACCATTTGCCAGTCTTTGCACTTATCCATGGCCACATGGAGGCCAATACAGAAAAAACATTAAAATCTCTCAGATACAAATCACAAACTGCAATCAGTTCTTTTAAAGAACTGCTGAAGCAAGACTGGACAAAAGTCTATGTATCAGATGTAAATGAAGCCTATGACATATTTATGAACATTGTAACCACTCTTTATGAAAAAAAAAAATGTCCATTAGTAAAGAAAAAGCTAAAACATTAATTTGTCGACAAGCCATGGTTAACCAAAGGATTACAAGAGGCATGTAAAAAGAAAAAAAAAATATTATACAAAGCTTTTCTAAAGAAAAGGACAAAAGCAGCAGAGCAGCGGTATAAAACATACAAAAATAAGTTAACATTTATAATGAGATGTAGTAAAAGAGACTATTAGAGTAAAGAACTGGAGAAAAACAGAGACAATATTAAAAACACATGGACAATACTTAACAATATTCTTGGAAATAAAAACAGAAATACAAGCTACCCAACCAATCTTTCAAAACAAAAATAATAATAATAATAAAATAAATAAAAAAAATAAAGACTAAAACCATGCAATAAGTGTAGAATAATAATAATAATAATAATAATAATAATAATAATAATAATAATAATAATAATAATGAGTAATACTAGTCACAGCAGTTTTAAATAAATTAGCAAGTAGCAGATGATGTGCAGTCGATAATGCAACAGAAAAACAGTGATGAATGACATGAGTCTGGTTGAGCTGCTGTATATAGTGCACGAGAGTCAATAAGTCACTTAATGTTCAGCAGTCTGATGGCAGAGGGGAAAAAGCTGTTCATGTGCCGGGAGGTTTTAGTGGTCACCTTTTAGTGGTCACCTTCATCTTAGTCAGCCACCAATTGTGCAAGTTCTCCCACTTAAAAGATGAGAGAGGTCTCCAATTTTCATCATAGGTATACCTCAACTATGAGAGACACAATAAGAAAAAAAAAATCCAGAAAATAACATTGAAGGATCTTTAATGAATTAATTGGTAAATTCCTCGGTAAAATAAGTATTTGGTCAACAACAAAAGTTTATCTCAATACTTTGTTATATACCCTTTGTTGGCAATGACAGAGGTCAAACGTTTTCTGTAAGTTTTCACAAGGTTTTCACACACTGTTGCTGGTATTTTGGCCCATTCCTCCATGCAGATCTCCTCTAGAGCAATGATGTTTTGGGGCTGTCACAGGGCAACACAGACTTTCAACTTCCTCCAAAGATTTTCTATGGGGTTGAGATCTGGAGACTGGCTAGGCCACTCCAGGACCTTGAAATGCTTCTTATGAAGCCACTCCTTCGTTGCCCGGGCAGTGTGTTTGGGATCATTGTCATGCTGAAAGACCCAGCCACGTTTCATCTTCAATGCCCTTGCTGATGGAAGGAGGTTTTCACTCAAAATCTCACGATACATGGCCCCATTTATTCTTTCCTTTACACGGATCAGTCGTCCTGGTCCCTTTGCAGAAAAACAGCCCCAAAGTATGATGTTTCCACCCTTATGCTTCACAGTAGGTATGGTGTTCTTTCTGCTCCAAACACGACAAGTTGAGTTTTTACCAAAAAGTTCTATTTTGGTTTCATCTGACCATATGACATTCTCCCAATCCTCTTCTGGATCATCCAAATGCTCTCTAGCAAACTTCAGACGGGCCTGGACATGTACTGGCTTAAGCAGGGGGACACATCTGGCACTGCAGGATTTGAGTCCCTGGCGGCGTAGTGTGTTTCTGATGTAGCCTTTTTTACTTTGGTCCCAGCTCTCTGCAGGTCATTCACTAGGTCCCCCAATGTGGTTCTGAGATTTTTGTTCACCGTTCTCGTGATAATTTTGACTCCACGGGGTGAGATCTTGCGTAGAGCCCCAGATCAAGAGAGATTATCAGTGGTCTTGTATGTCTTCCATTTTCTAATAATTGCTCCCACAGTTGATTTCTTCACACCAAGCTGCTTACCTATTGCAGATTCAGTCTTCCCAGCCTGGTGCAGGTCTACAATTTTGTTTCTGGTGTCCTTTGACAGCTCTTTGGTCTTGGCCATAATGGAGTTTGGAGTCTGACTGTTTGAGGTTGTGGACAGGTGTCTTTTATACTGATAACAAGTTCAAACAGGTGCCATTAATACAGGTAACGAGTGGAGGACAGAGGAGCCTCTTAAAGAAGTTACAGGTCTGTGAGAGCCAGAAATCTTGCTTGTTTGTAGGTGACCAAATACTTATTTTCCACCATAATTTGCAAATAAATTTTTTAAAAATCCTTCAATGTGATTTTCTGGATTTTTTTTTCTCATTTTGTCTCTCATAGTTGAGGTATACCTATGATGAAAATTGGAGACCTCTCTCATCTTTAAAGTGGGAGAACTTGCACAATTGGTAGCTGACTAAATACTTTTTTGCCCCACTGTACAAGATGGGTGACAGAGGGGAATTTTCAAACTATAGACCAATTTCACTATTGCCGCAATTTTCCAAGATACTTGAAAAAATATTCTGTGACAGCTTCATAATTGTCATGGCGCCCGCAGGGCCATCATCAGTCTCAGCTGAACGCACACTTGCTGCCAATCGTCAGCGGGTTTTAAGAGCCGGACATGCCAGTGATTCAGCACGGAGCCGTCTGTCAAACTCCCAGGACACGTCTCTCGTCTACAGCCACATCCTGGCTCATCCGCTAACCAAGAGCAACGCGTCGCCGCACGTAAGCTTATTATCAACTTACCTTGTCAAGTTCATCTCCCCTGTGCACAGGTGGACCTCCCTGGCGGTGGACTCTCCCTCCCCAACGGCGGTTCAGCTCCACTCCTGCATCGGGGTAACTCACACTCTTTCCTACACAGAGCCAGACACTGTCTTCCTGGCTGTCGCCCTCAAGGCAAACCTGAGCGCACCACCACCATCTGTAAAAGTTAGCATTCGTCATTATTACGCCCTTAGCGCTAGTGCTGAATTAACACCTCTGCTTTGACTCAATAGGGTTGCCAGGCCGAACGGCGTCCAGCTCTCCCCCAGCATGAGTCCAGCACTGTACACACCACACTGTACATACACGCACACATTCACAAGACACGGAGTGCTAATAAAAGGATAATTGTATTTCCCTCGAGTCTGTCTTTTGTCCCCTGGGTCCGGAATTATGTCAGTATGGCTCCATCAGAGCGACCCAGCGAACAGCATGCTAGCACGCCGTTTTAACACCTTAGACGCTTGAGTGGAACAGTTAGAATACCAACAAAATGTTATCCTGAATCAACTAACCCTAATTAACAGCCGGTTGGATCGTCTGGATGGGCAGCGGATGACCCCGCCAGCTTCCGGGGTCCCTCCTAGCCAGGCTAGTCAGGTTCCATCGGCCCGCCTCACACCGGCACCCACACCCGCCCGCTTCGGCGGGAGGCTCGGGGAGGCCCGGGGGTTTATTCTTCAATGTGGGATCTGCTGTGATCCCACTGATCACAGCAGAATAGGCTACATCGCTAACCTGCTAGAGGGTAGGGCGCTAGCCTGGGCCTACACCGTTATAGCCAAGCCCAGTTATGCTAACTTAACATATCAACAATTTCTGGTCAATTTTCACGAGGTGTTTGATCACTCTGACCGGGATAGTGTGCTTACCACTAAACCTCCAACAGGGCGGCTAAGCCCTAGTCTCAGAGACAAGCTAGCTAGGTTGGATAAACCAGAGAAACTCAATGAACTGATTTCTCTAACCATTAGTTTGGATAACAGGCTGAGGGAACGAGCGGCCGAGTGAAGAGCTTCCAGCCGCTGGAGCGCGCAGTTTTTTCGTTTCTTACAGTCACCCCAGTTGGCCCTGCCCTCACCGGAAGTACTAGAAGGGCAGGAGGATACGGTAATCGGGCGCTCCAAGATTCCGCTAGCTGAGAAACAGAGCCGCAGGGAATTAGGGCTGTGTATGTATTGTGGGAGTAGTGAACACGAGGTGGAGAATTGCACCATTTGGCCAAAAGAGGGGGTCTGTGCGTCGCAGTAGGGGGGCTCACGGACGCGTCTCAGTCAAAACCCCTCACCAGCTGCCTCGTGCCCATCAGGTTTATTCACAAACACACTGAATACTCCACTCATGCACTGATTGACTCAGGGGCTGAGCAGAGTTTTATATCAGGAGACCTGGCAACCTGGTTAGGGCTCCCCTGTCATACTCTCCAGCCACCGCTCAAACTGATCCAAATCCTATCCTATCCAAAGCCCCCTTAACGTCTGTCTCTCAGCAGACAGCTCCAATGTCCGTGATAGTTTCTGGGAACCATCGAGAGTACCTACGCTTTCTGGTGCTGCCCTCCTCCACGTCCCCGGTCATCCTGGACTACCCCTGGCTGCAGCTGCATAATCCATCTTTTGACTGGCAGACAGGAAACATCACATCTTGGAGTTCGTTCTGTCTCAGCACGTGCCTGCAGTCCGTGGCATGTGCCCCGTCGATGTATTTGGCCCCATGCGCCTCCCCCCCTCCAGATCTGTCCAAGGTGCCACCTGAATATCATGATCTGGGGGCGGTGTTCAGTAAGTCCCAGGCGCTGTCACTTCCCCCCCATCGCCCCTACGACTGTGCTATTAATCTCCGGGCTGATGCCCCGCTGCCATCGAGCCATCTATACAGCCTGTCAGCTCCAGAGCGGGAGGCGATGGATACATATATTAAGGAGTCGCTCAGCTCGGGTATCATCCGCCCGTCCTCTTCGGCGGTGGGGGCAGGATTCTTCTTCGTTGGCAAGAAGGATGGCTCCCTGCGGCCACGTATCGATTTCAGGGGGCTCAATGACATCACGGTGAGCGATAAGTACACCCTGCCCCTCATGGACACGGCCTTCGACTCCCTCCAGGGGGCCTCTTGGTTCACCAAGCTTGACCTCCGCAACGCTTACCATCTCGTGCGGATTAAGGAGGGAGATGAGTGGAAGACGGGATTCGGACCCCAAGCGGCCATTTTGAATACCTAGTGATGCCATTTGGGTTGACCAACGCGCCGGCCGTCTTCCAGCGCCTGATAAATGACGTTCTCCGGGATTTCCTGGACACCTTTGTCTTCGTCTACCTGGACGACATCCTCATCTTCTCTCGGTCGTTAGAGGAGCACCGGGTGCATGTGAGACGGGTCCTCCAATGACTCCTGGAGAACAAATTTTCGTGAAGGCCGAGAAATGCGAGTTCCACACTAATAAGACTTTGTTTCTCGGCTTTGTGATCTCCCACAACCAAGTTCTCCCCGACCCGGTCAAGGTCAAGGCAGTGGTGGATTGCCCCCCCCCCCGTCCAGGAAGCAACTCCAGCAGTTCCTGGGATTTGCCAACTTTTATTGCCATTTTGTGCCAAAGTATAGCATGGTTGCACGTCCTCTGACCTGTCTCACGTCCCCGAAGGTTCCCTTCCGCTGGATGGAGGAGGCTGCAGCAGCGTTCGACACCCTCAAGAGGGAGCTCTCATCGTCCCGCGTCCTCACGCAGGTGGACCCAGCCCTCCAGTGCTTGGTCGAGGTGGATGCGTCGGACTCTGGGGTGGGGGCAGTACTCTCCCAGCGCTCCCCAATAGAGGGGTGGTCCGCCCCTGGGCCTTCTTCTTGCACCACCTGTCCCCGGCAGAGAGGAACTACAACATCGGCGACAGGGAGCTCCTGGCGGTGAAGCTCGCATTGGAGGAGTGGCGGCTGGTTGGAGGGGGCTGCCCAGCCTTTTGTAGTTTGGACCGACCACAAAAACTTAGAATATCTGAGGACTGCTAAGCGGTTGAATTCCCGACAGGCCCGCTGGTCCATGTTCTTTGGTCGGTTCAACTTCACGATCACCTACCGCCCCGGGAACAAGAACGCCAAACCTGATGCCCTCTCCAGGCAATTCTCTGCGGAGGTATCAGAAGACCGGGAGCAGACCATCCTTCCTCCATCCTGTGTCGTTGGCGCCCTCGTGTGGGACATCAGGGAGAAGGTCGTGAAGGCGCAGGAGGCTGAGCCTGATCCTGGAGGTGGCCCCTCAGAGCGGCTGTTTGTTCCCGCATCGGTCCAGGGTGAGGTTATTCAGTGGGCCCATTCTTCAAAATTCGCATGCCATCCAGGGGTGTCCCGTATGGTGGAACTTCTCCAGAGGTCGTTCTGGTAGCCGGGGCTGTGAAGGGACGTCACTGTTTACATCCGGGCCTGCACTCAGTGCGCCATCGGAAAGTCATCTTCTTCTCCACCGGCCGGACTCCTCCATCCCTTGCCGGTCCCCAGCCACCCCTGGTCACACATCATCCTGGACTTTGTGACGGGCCTCCCACCGTCTAATCATTTCACTACGGTCCTTACCATCGTTGATCGTTTCTCCAAGGCTGCCCACTTTGTTCCCCTCCGGGGGTTGCCGATGGCATGAGAGACAGCGGACCTATTGGTGCAGCATGTCATACGCCTCCATGGGATCCCCACCGATGTCGTCTCTGATCGTGGGCCCCAGTTCGTGTCCCAGGTTTGGAAGGCATTCTGTCACGCACTGGGGTCTACGGTAAGCCTGTCGTCTGGATACCACACGCAGAGCAATGGGCAGTGCGAGCAGGCAAATCAAGAGCCGGAGGCTGTACTACGCTGCGTCAGCGCCTCCAGTCCATCTTCTTGGAGCAGCCACCTGTCGTGGATCGAGTACGCCCATAACTCTACGGTTTCCTCGGCAATTGGGATGTCCCCCTTCAGGGCGTCCTTAGGGTATGACCCCCCACTGTTTCCGGAGGAGGAAAAGGAGGTGGTGGTGCCTTCTGTCATGTCAGGCGCTGCCACCGGCTCTGGACCACCACCTGCAGAGTTCTCCTTCGGACCACCGAGCATAACACCAGGACGGCTAACCGCCGCAGGAGACCGACTCCCGAGTACAAGGAGGGTCAGCAGGTATGGCTGTCAACACGTAACATTAATTTGAAGGCTGAGAGGCAAAAGATGGCCCAGCGTTTTATCGGGCCTTACCCCATTGTTCGAGTAGTTAACCCTGTGGCTGTTCACCGACCCCCCCCCCCCCCCCCGCATCTGTCCGACTTTCCATGTCTCACAGGTGAAGCCCGTCTGTTCCAGTCCCCTCTGTCCGCCTCCCAACACTCCACCTCCACCAGTGGTGATAGATGGCCATCCGGCATGGGGTGTCAATGCCATCCTGGACGTCCGCCGCCGGGGTCGTGGCCTGCAATACCTGGTGGACTGGGAGGGGTACGGCCCCGAGTGGAGGTCCTTGGTACGTCCGTCATTTGTCCTCGACAAACAACTCATCAGGGATTTTCACCGGACACACCCGGGTAAGATAGGGCAGGTGCCAGGAGGCACCTCTAGAGGGAAGAGCACTGTCATGGCCCCCGCTGGGCCATCATCAGTCTCAGCTGCACGCACACCTGCTGCCAATCGTCAGCGGGCTTTAAGAGCCAGACCTGCCAGTGACTCATCACGGAGCCATCTGTCAAACTCCCGAGGACACGTCTCTCATCTACAGCCACATCCTGGCTCATCCGCTAACCAAGAGCAACGTGTCGCCGCACGTAAGCTTAATATCAACTTATCTTGTCAAGTTCATCTCCCCTGTGCACAGGTGGACCTCCCTGGCTGCGGACTCTCCCTCCCCGACGGCGGTTCAGCTCCACTCCTGCATCGGGGTAACTCGCACTCTTCCCTGCACAGAGCCAGACGCCATATTCCTGGCTGTCGCCCTCAAGGCAAACCTGAGCGCACCACCACCATCTGTAAAAGTAAGCGTTCATCATTATTACGCCCTTAGCGCTGGTGCTGAGTTAACACCTCTGCTTTGTCTCCATAGGGTTGCCAGGCCGAACGGCGTCCAGCTCTCCCCCAGCAAGAGTCCAGCACTGCACACACCACACTGTACATACACACACGCATTCACAAGACACGGGGTGCTAATAAAAGGATAATTGTATTTCCCTCGAGTCTGTCTTTTGCCCCCTGGGTCCAGAATTATGTCAGTAATGAAGAATAATTTATTGTGTGAGCAGCAATATGGGTTCAGACACAAGAGGACAACTGCATTTGCTCTAATGGAATTTATAGAAAAAATATCAACTGCCGTTGAAAATAAAGAGTATTCAGCTGGGGCATTCCTGGATCTTAAAAAAGCATTTGATACAGTGGATCATAATTTATTATTAAAGAAACCACAAAATTGTGGCATTGGGGGGTAGCACTGTCCTGGTTATGTAGTTACTTAAAGAATAGATATCAGTATGTATGTGTTGGTAACAAAAACCCACACTTACTGAAGGTTACTTGTGGAGTCCCACAGGGTTCAGTTTTGGGGCCACTGTTATTCAATATGTATATAAGTGACATATGTAAAGTTTCAGAAAAAATGGATTTAATATTGTTTGCAGATGACACTAATTTTTTATGCAGTGGAAGCAATTTGGAACAACTTTTGGACACATTCGGAAAGGAATTAGGAAAGCTTAAACTGTGGTTTGATTCAAAAAAACTAACACTCAATTTAAGTAAGACAAAATTTATAGTTTTTAACAACCATCACAACAACTTAGTATCTAAACTCAGTGTAAATGGTGTAGAGATTGAAAGGGTATCCAAAAATAAATTTCTTGGAGTAATAATTGATAATAAACTGTGTTGGAAGTCACATATTAATTATATTAAAGGTACAATATCTAAATCAATTGCAATACAACACAGAGTGAAATATTTACTGAATCAACCCATATTATATACTTTGTATCATTCATTAATGCTCCCATACATGACATATTGTACTGAAGTATGGGGGAATACATATAAAACAAACATATATCCAATCTTTATGCTTCAGAAGAGAGCTATTAGAATAATAAACAAAGTAGCTTACAGGGAACCAACAAACCCATTTTTTTCTTAAATTAAAAGCTCTCAAGTTGAAAGATCTGGTTGACTTTAAAACTGCAGTAATAATGTTTAAAATTAAGAATCTATCACTGCCCGCAAATATCCAAAAGTTGTTCCAAATAAGGGAGAAACAATATCATTTCAGAGGAGCATGTATATTTCAAAAACCTTCAGTGAGAACTACCACCAAGCAACACTGTTTCAGTGCAAGGAGTCAGATTGTGGAACGCTTTTGGACCTGAATTAAATTCATGTACAATGCTTGGACAATTTAAACAAAAACTAAAGGAAGAAATACTCCAAACATATATACAAGAAGACATGTAAAATCACATAAGGATTGTCATATCCAGTCTGTGTTGTGTTGTTGCTTAGTTTTTTGTCACGTTTTGTCTTAGCTTTATCCTGAATTGTAATCGCTCTTGTTTTGTTTTTCTTCTGAATTCTTGGATGGAACATGGGTGGGCAATATAAGCTGCGGCTTCAGCCATCACCCATTTCGGATAACTTGTGTTGAACTGTATAATCAGAGGAGTTATTGTTTGATTTGACCTTGTAAGATTTTTTCCCCCCTTTGTTATATTATTCTGTTTCTTTTTTTTTAATCTTTACTTTTAATCTATCCGAAATAAAGATTCATTCATTCATATTTTGTTGCACAACCTTTTGAGGCAATCACTGCAATCAAACGATTTCTGTAACTGTCAGTGAGACTTCTGCACCTCTCAGCAGGTATTTTGGCCCACTCCTCATCAGCAAACTGCTCCAGTTGTCTCATGTTTGAAGGGTACCTTCTCCAGACGGCATGTTTCAGCTCCTTCCACAGATGTTCAATAGGATTTAGATCAGGGCTCATAGTAGGCCACTTTAGAATAGTCCGATGTTTTGCTCTTAGCCATTCTTGGGTGTTTTTAGCTGTGTGTTTTGGGTCATTATCCTGTTGCAAGACCCATGACCTGCGACTGAGACCAAGCTGTCTGACACTGGGCAGCACATTTCTCTCTAGAATACCTTGATAGTCTTGAGATTTCATTGTGCCCTGCACAGATTCAAGACACCCTGTGCCAGATGCAACAAAGCAGCCCCACAACATAACAGAACCTCCTCCATGTTTCACAGTAGGGACAGTGTTCTTTTCTTGGTATGCTTCATTTTTGCATCTGTGAACATAGAGCTGATGTGCCTTGCCAAAAACTTCCAGTTTTGTCTCGTCTGTCCATAGGACATTCTCCCAGAAGATTTGTGGCTTGTCAACATGCAGTTTGGCAAATTGCAGTATGGCTTTTTAATGATTTGTTTTCAACAGTGGTGTCCTCCTTGATCATCTCCCATGAAGTCCACTTTGGCTCAAACAACGACGGATGGTGCGATCTGACACTGATGTACCTTGACCATGGAGTTCACCGTGAACATGTTTAGAGGTTGTCTCTTTTGTTACCATTCGTATTATCCGTCTCCTCCTGCGGCCACGTCCAGGGAGGTTGGCTACAGTCCCGTGGATCTTAAATTTCTGAATAATATGTGCAACTCTAGTCACAGGAACATCAAGCTGCTTGGAGATGGTCTTATAGCCTTGTAACGTAAAAATGGAATATTAATAATAAATATGATCAGGTATGAATTATTTAATTTATATTGATGTATTGGAATCTGAGCTCAAATCTCATTTCATATACATCAGAAAAGTTAATAACACTCGTAAGGGGCACCAGCTTCTATCTTTAAGAAGCAATTTAATCTTTAATTTCACTTTATACCTGTTTGATCACTCAATAAATCAATCAATAATCAGTCTCAAAAAATTTTCCGTGAATTCGATACCTGGGCTTGAAACAGACTCAGAATGAAATAAATTCCCAACAACTTCTCAATTTTAAATATTTATTAAATGAAATGATTAATAGACATTGAAATAATTTCATTGATCATAAAATCAATCTTGTAAATGATAGATTAACAATGTCAATATTTTCGGAACCAGGGTTAAACTGAGAGATGAATTTCTATCAGTTTGAGTTAACAGATTATTAAAAACAACGCAAATTTATGGAGAAAGTTTATTAATTATGAAAAAGTCCTAAATTAACCTTAAGAAAATAAAAACGGGATTTTAATAAAAAGAAGAGTTATGTTAAGGGCTTCTTAATTTGCATCTGATTAGATATACAAATTATTACCGAACCTCAGAAATTTATTCAGCAGTGGAATTAAAGTTGTTTTTTTTTTGCAGCTCACGTGCTTCTCGGTGATGATAGTTCTGTCGTCCGTCCTCAGCCCAAGATTTTGTGGAAGTTAAGGGAAATATCTGCCCGCAGATATTTCAGGGTCCCAGTTCAACCTTGAGATTCAAGCGGTCGAAGGGGGCTGGATTCTGGACTGTATGACCCAGAGTTGAAACTGAGTTCTAGCCAGACGGTGACGATGCTTCTTCAGAGCGATGTGGGACAGCTGCGCGTTGGTCCTTCAGCTGCACGTGACGTGGAAGGCTGCGTCTTTCTTCAAGAGGTCTTCGATAATAATTAAAAGATATCTAATCCGATTTCAAATTGGAAAAGAAACTTTCGGACTTTAGATAAAAATCTGGTGGGTGCTTGGTCAAGAAAAATATTATAAAAATAAAGTCAAGGTTAAGTTTACATTAAAATCAAACAAACGGTGGTTTTACAGAAAGTTTAACAAAAAGTGATAAATTAAGAATTGGAGTTTGACTCCGATTAAGAATTGAGCTCAAAGAAAAAGGAATTCCTAGGCATTTAAGAGAAGAAGAAAATACAAAGTTACATAAACAAATTATCTGCTCTGTGTTCAGCAAAGCGACATGTGGTCGAAGTCCTTTGTTCTTCCTTGCTGTGTGTAGACAATGGAGGAGATCAGAAAGAAGGGAGCAGGCGAAAAGAGAATCCGGAGCAGAAAGAGTGACGAAAAGAGAGGCGACGAAAGAGGCTGAAGCCGAGTCTCTCTCTCCTTTTTATAAGCTCTGTTGAGTTTCGCGGGATTCTGGCCTGACCGGAACCTCAGCCAATGAGCGTCCTTCGTGGGCGGGCTCGATGAACTTTTAGTCCAATAACAGGCCTTGTCTGTGAGAGACCAATAGGATGAAGAAGCTGGGGTTCTATGAAGACTGGTGACACATGATATCAGTCCACAGGAATACACAGTTTTAAATGCATTGGAATGTACTGTTACAAACTTATGTATAACTAAACTAACCTTAGTGTATCTTATAAGCAGTGCTTCTAAATCAACATGCAGGAATAAACATTCATTTAACATCAACATGCATATATATATAAAATCACAGATTAATGCATTTCACACATATTATTGATTTTCCACATCAAACACATCAGAGTCCATCTGCATTTTCATAGTTCTGAAAAGAATGAAGGTTTAGAATTGAGTTTGTAATAATGTACTTTAAAGTTGTTTAAATCCAGCATGTCCACAGTTTAAGGAAATTAACTGAGTCGTGGAGCTGTGTAGGTTTTATGGGGGCAATAAAAGTGCAGCCGGACATTGGGGAAATTCCTTAGGCTGGTTTTAACAAAAGGGGATTTCAGCTGTGGCCTGGGGGAAGAAAATCCATTTATTTGCGTTATTCCTGGATGAAACAAAAATGTCTTTAAGCAGAAGAATAATTGTTGCTGAGCCAAAGTGAGATGATGCTACAGCCTTTACCTTTAACATGTTTGTCTATAATTTTCTTTCTAATCTCCTGAGACAACTCTCTCCTTTGCTTCTTTTCTAGGGGTACCATCATTTTTGTCCAGGCCTGTTTCATGTGTTTGTTTTTTAAAGTAATTCTGTTGAACCCCAATTCAAAAGCATTGTCTGATTTTCATTGGTTAATTTTCATAGACTTTTTATTTATTACCACTTTTGTCAGATTCAGTTTATTTCTGTGACCATTGTGGGTTTTTCTTTCATTAACAGAGGGGTACCAACAATTTTGTCCACAGCTGTATGTTCTGAAATAAGTATTGTTCCTACTTAGGGTGTTCCAAGGTAGCGGAGAATCCAGGTGAATGTGTCCAACCAGTAGGCCATGGGCTAGAGAGAGTCCAGGAGTAGAGCTTGGTTTCATGGTCATGAAATAGTGAATATGTTTCCTTTCGTAAGATTCCAGGGAGAACATAGACCAGGGAAGAAGGTCCCATGGGCAAGTAAGCTAGGTGAGTGTGCTCAAGCTTGGGAAACAGGAGACGACAAGCAGGCACCCTGGAATTTGGTCCAACATGACAAACTCACACTGCTGAAGTCTCTGAGTGAGACCAAAGTAGCAGTGTGGGACCATCAGGTAGGTGTGGGTAATTAGCCAGCTGCTGCCAATTAAGGCTCATGCTGCTCCTGGAGAGTGGAGTAAACAGAGGCAGAGAATAACAACATGTACACCGCTCACCCAGATCCATGACAATGCCTCACCCTCAAGGCATGCCACCTGGCAACCCTCAAGGTTTGTGAAGATGGGCTTGGTGGAATTCATGGACCATGTTGGCATTGAGGATGAAGGAGCGAGGGATCCAAGAATGCTCCTCCACCTTGTAGCCCTCTTAATACACAAGGTATTGGACCCCCAACCCCCGTAGTCAGGATGCACTGGATGGTGAAAGCATTTTGTCCATGAATGATGTGTTTGTGTGTGTGGGGGGGGGGTGGGGGTGGGGGGCTAGGTAGTTTGGAAGAATGGTGGAGAGTGCTTGATGACACTGGTTTGATCCAGGATATGTGGAAGGTAGGGTGTATTCTGAGGGCGGAGGGGAGCTTGAGGTGGACAGAGGTCGGGTTCTCATGTGGACAGTGGGGAAAAGAGCAATGAAGCAAAAAGATAACTTCTTAGAATCAGTTTTGAGTGGAATGTTAGACAACCAGACTTTCTGGCATGAGGTTTATGTTGCAGTACATCTCCTTCACATTGAGTTGATCAGAGTGTTGATCGTGGCTTGTGGAAGGTTATTCCACTCCTGAAATGCAAGGTGGAATTGACGAACATTGGTAGGAACCAGAGTACAGTGACTAATGCAGTGACTGCCCCAAACATGTTCAATGGGTGACATATCAGGCGACTATGCTGGCCACTCCAGAACTTGAATATTTTCCACCTTCTGGAACTGCATGCACATTCTTGCAACATGGTGGCAAGCATTGTCATGCTGCAATGTGATATCATGGGCTCAAACATATGGAACGACGATTGGTGCAAGGATCTCATTCCTGTAGCATTGTGCATTCAAGTTGCCATCCAATAAATGCAACTGTGCTTGATGTTCATGGGAAGTGCCTCAAGACCATCACACTACCACCTCCATGAGTGAATCTCTCACAAGCACAATGCCAAACACGGTGTCTGCTGTCAGCCTGATACTGTGAGAATTTTGAGTCATCTCAGAAAAGTATCCTCCTCCGTCATGCCAATGGCTATCGAATAGGTGTGCTCGCCCCATGCAAGTCGCCTTTGAAGTCTATGTGCTGTTAGGTCCAGCCCATGATGTGGACGACGTGCATCAAGCTGGGCCTCTCTCAGACGGTCACGGACAGTTTGTACTGTAATCCGCCTGTTGTGTAGACCCAGTGTTTCATCAGCTGTCTATGTGGCTGGCCTGAGATAGTCATGCATGGAGGAGAAAGATATTGAAGTTAAGGTAGCAAGTGCCCTGCAGGCATGTGGGCGGTCTGTTGTACTGTCAATCTCATGGACCTGACATCTGAGACATTAGATTGTTGAATGATGAATGCACAATTGACTTGCCACGTGTCTATCAGTCCAACCTGCTTCCAGCATGCCAATGACTCACTCCCTCAAGTTTGGCGTCATCTGCATCATTTTGATGTTTAGCAAATTTCATTGTTTTTCAGTGGCCTTCTGTAGTCCCCATTATAGGGAGCATCTGGATACATTCACACTTCACTGACCACTGTCTGACATGCCGTAATCATGAGTGGTTTACCATACTGGCTGAGTTCAGGTCAAGGAAATGGTAAGTCGTACACAGATCACATACATTTGGCTTGGTGCATTTATAGTTTTGTTCAGTGAATATATAATATATGGGTGAGTGTGTGTGATTTATAAAGCATTTATAACCGAATTAATAACCTACTTATGAACTATTTATAACTTTTTTGTTAAGGTAGTCTGATTGTAAAGTAGTATCTATCATTCTATTTCAAAATAATCACACTGTATGAATAATAATAATTCAGTGAGTACTGCATAAATGCAAGTAATTCTGCCATAGTTATGTTTTAAATGTATTTATTCATTTGAAAAAAAACTGAAGGAAATAGAAAAACTACAGTGTTGCGCATTGTGGTGTGTGCATGTAGGAAAAGCTTGTAAAATCTGGAGGATGTGGCTGCTGAAAACATTTTGTGTGAAAACAAAGAAAATTATCAACTAGACCAGTTTCTCTGGCTGTGTGAAGAGTTTTGAAAATGTTATTTTATACTGATCAGTGCAAAAAGTAATATTTATCTGATACTCAACCAACATAATGTGGGTTGACCCAGTACAGAATCCAGAACTTATTTAGGTACAGTATTTACACAGATCATTGATATTGTCCATTATTGGTGTTGAACAAATGGCAATCATCAAGTTCCAAACAGCTGTAGACTTCAAGGTTTTGTACCATTTATCAACAGCAATTAAAACTTAAGGTGTGCTACACATTAGGTTTTAACCTGTTGAACTCTGTTCAACTTCCCTAAAAACGCCTAAAAATAACATGCCCAAAGTAAATCAAAAGCTGTTCTTCAACCCTTTGCAGCATCTTCATGGGGTTAGTCTCATTTAAAAGAAAACACTCTGAATTTTTTGGCAAAACAGTCATAACCTCTCTAAGTGCTCCTGCCACTGAGTAACAAGAAAGTTCACCTGGGTGTATTTTTAGATACAAGTGATTGCAAATAACATACAGCTGTCAGATTACTGGCTGGAAAACACAACAGAAATATAGAACCAAGTGTTTTCAAGCTCAGGTCAAAATTTTGTAAAAATACCACAAAAAATGAATATATTACACAGCTTTTTTCTTAGGTTGTAACAAGGCTGTGTCTGTACTGGAAGACCGGAAATACAGCTTTTTTTTTTCAGTGCGCACTGAGACGCACTAAGATGCAGAGACGTGACCGCCCGTGGAATTCACAGAGTTCAAGGGGTTAAAATGTACAGCAGAGGCATGTTGTACTTCAGCTGTTGTTCAGAAGAATATGTCCCAGAGAAGGTTCAATCCAGCATACCAGATGACAAAACCCACTGCACCACTGGATTTCTTCAATTTGCAGTGTTACTCTCTCATAACAAGTTGTTGTGTTGAAAAGACACAAAGGCAGATAGAAACACAAGGGTCACAGACTGCCAGCAAAAAGAAAGGTGCATTTAAAAGAAAATACTGTGGAGTGTGTAAATGAAGAGGCAGATTCATGACAGACGATTTATTACACACTCACATCTCACAAGCACAGAATGGACTGAATGGTTACAGCAAGCTCTCCTCTCTATATCACAAGTCACACTTCACAAGTTTCATGGCACTTCACCTCACACAGCATGATATTTACACTACACTGCATTCAACCCCCTCTGTCCTTCCTGGGCATTGTTATCCCATGCTTATTCCCTGTCTCTGTCTGAGGTGCTAAATAACCTGACTTCCCCAAGGTCCCAAACTGCCCCCCCCCCCCCCCCCGCCAGCATCTAAGACAGAACATCAGTCCACACTCGCTTTTGGCCTCCGTCTCCTCCCATATCTGCTGTAACTGGGGTTTACCTCCTCCGTGGCGCTGCTGTGCCGGTGAGGGGCTGCTGAGAGCGTGTTTGACTGCGGGTGAGCCATGGTGGTGGTGGGGGGGACTTTGTTCTGCCCGTGTTGCTGCTCTGGTGAATCATTTCCCTGGGGAGTTCTCCGTTGGGGTCTTCCACGCCGAGGGGCCCCAGCTAACAGTACTTGCTCATCCGCCACTACAAAGGCGGGTTTGAGTCTGTCTATGCCAATTTTCTCCCGTCTACCCCCCAAGTCTAGCACAAAATGCTTATCCCCTGTTTTCAACACTCTGAACGGTCCATCATAGGGTGGGCGCAATGGAGGGCGGTGGGCGTCGTGTCTGACGAACACGAACTGCGCGTTCTTCAAAGTTTTAGGCACGGATGCACGTGGAAAACTGTGGTGGGCCGGGCCCGGCAGCGTGCCTTTGTTTGCGCTACGCTGCAAAAGCTGAGACGGGCAGCTGCCTAGTACGGGATTATCTGGTAGAAATTCCCCGGGCAGCCGTAGGGGCTGCGCAAAAACGAGCTCTGCCAGGGAAGCTTCCAAATCCTCTTTTGACGCGGAGCGTAACCCCAATAAAACCCACGGCAACATGTCTACCCAATTTGCATCTGTCAGTGAAGCCCTGAGTGCTGCTTTCAGTGATCTATGAAAACGCTCGCATAACCCATTGGCCTGTGGGTTGTATGCGGTTGTGCGATGAATTGTAACACCCAAGCTGTGGGCCATCGCGGACCAGAGTTCGGAAACAAATTGAGGGCCCCTGTCGGACGTAATGTCCTACGGGACTCCAAAACGCGCCACCCATGGTGTTAAAAAAGCGAGTGCTACTTCCACGGACGTGGTTGCCGCCAGCGGGACTGCTTCTGGCCAGTGCGTGGTGCGGTCCATCACTGTCAGGAGGTGCGTGCACCCCTGTGATGGCGGGAGGGGGCCCATGAGGTCCACGTGCACATGGTCGAACCTTTTAGCCGGTACCGGAAATGGCTCCAAAGGAGCCTTCGTGTGCCTGTGTACCTTGGCTCTTTTACTTGTTTGCGTAGGCTCAGCCACACAAACTTCTCTCCCACCATTTTGACTGATGCGTGCACTCCTGGGTGCGCCAGAGTGTGAACCGACTCAAACACGCAATGGCGCCATGCAACTGGGACCACCGGACACGGGCGTCCCGTGGAGACATCGCAGATTGGGGGGGGCGCCATCTTGCAGCACCCTGCTCTCCAGCCTTATCCCTGTTGGTCCAGACTGGAGCGCACGCACGTCTGCATCGCTAATCTGCTCCACGGCCATGGCTGCGTAATCTATCCCGACATAGACTGGGCCACCACGGCGCACGAGAGGCAGTCCACCACCACATTCAGTTTACCCGACACATGCTGAATATCGGTAGTAAACTCTGAGATTGCGGCCAGCTGTCTCTGCTGCCGGCCTGACCATGGTTCTGAAACCTTGGCCATCGCGAACGTTAGTGGTTTGTGGTCTACAAACGTGGTGAAGCTGCGCCCTTCCAGCCAGAACTGGAAGTGGCGTATGGCCAGGTGGAGAGCCAGCAATTCCCTGTCGAACACGTTGTATTTACGTTCGCTGTCGCGCAAAGTTCTGCTGAAAAAGGCGAGCGGCTGCCAAGCCCCGGCGACACCCTGCTCTACGACAGCCCCTATGGCCACGTCTGAAGCGTCGGTGGTGAGCGCTATCCGGGCCGCCGGGTCCGGATGCGGCAGTAGTGCGGCGTTTGCCAGGGCTGCTTTAACCTCCGAGACCGCTGGCTCTCGCTCCGGGGTCCATTCAACTCCATCCGTGGGTTTCTGTCTCTTGAGCGCGGCGTACAATGGTTGCATGAGCCGCGCCGCGCGGGGAAGGGAACGGTTATAAAAGTTCACCATCCCCAAAAATTCCTGCAGTGCCCTGACCGTCTGAGGCTGGGGAAAATCTGCCACGGCGCGCACTTTGTCGGGCAACGGGATCGCTCCTTCCGGAGAGACACGGTGCCCCAAAAAATCAATCTCTGTCACGCCGAACTGGCATTTTGCCGGGTTGATTATTAACCCGTGCTCCTCCAACCTCCGGAAAACCATCCCGAGGTGGGTTTCGTGTTCGTCTACGGACATACTGGCTACCAGGATATCGTCCAGGTAGATGAACACGAACGGGAGATCGCGCAGCACTGCAACTATCATGCGCTGGAATGTCTGTGCTGCACCTTTTAACCCGAATGGCATGCGCAGGAACTCGAATAAACCGAACGTAGTTATTATCGCTGTTTTGGGTACGTCTTCCGCGCGCACTGGGACTTGGTGGTAACCGCGGACCAGGTCTATTTTGGAAAAAATGCGTTGTCTGGCGAGGTGAACGGAAAAATCCTGTATGTGGGGAATCGGGTATCAGTCGTGCGCTGTGGCGTTGTTCAATCTGCGGAAATCACCGCACAGTCGCCACGATCCCTCAGCCTTAGGGACCATGTGTAGTGGGGATGCCCATGGGCTGTTCGAACGCCTGATGATGCCCAACCTTTCCAGGTTGGCCAACTCCTCGCGCGCTATGGCCAGTTTAGCTGCATCCAAGCGCCGAGGTCTTGCGAAAACAGGCAGCCCGGTGGTGGTGATAAAGTCCTCCACCCCGTGTTTAGCGATGGCCGCCGAAAACGTTGGGACCGTGAGTGCTGGGAACTGAGTGAGCAGTGCGTGGAACTTACCACCTGGAGCTGTGACGTTGGCTTGTGCTGTTGGCTAGGTCACTCGAGCTATACGGGGAGAGAGTCAAAGGACAGTGCATTAACCAGGCGCCTGTTAGCAACATCAACCAGTAAACCATGTGCACACAGAAAATCAGCCCCCAGGATATGGTAATTCAGTGTTGCTACGACAAAAGTCCACTCGTATGTACGGCTGTGTAGAGATAAGATCAGTGTCCTCTCACCAAAGGTCTTAATTTCCGAGCCGTTTGCTGCCAACATCCCGGGGCCACTAGGTCCTGCCAGCTGGTCAGCGTAGGTCGGCAGGATGATGCTCCTCTTGGCTCCGGTGTCCACGAGGAAACGCCTCCCCGAGCGCGCGTCCGTCATGTAGAGCAGCTTGTTCTCTTCACCGAGGGTCGCAGCTGCTGCCGACTGCCAGCCTTGGCGTTTTCCCGAGCGCTTGAATTGGCACGGTGGTGCACATCTGCGTGCATTCTTTCCGAAGTGGCGGTGGTAGAAACAGAGCGTGTCTCTCTGGTGCTGCTTGGCCCCTGCTGCTGCTACCATCAGTGGCTCCTCGCCTCCTCTGGTCGTCTTGCTGGGCTCCGCCACCGCGTTGACTGTGATCGCCCTGGTGGTGAGGATGATCATGTCTACCTCCTGGGCTAGCGCACGGTCCATGTTCACGTGGACCTCGTGGGCCCCCTCCCACCATCACAGGGGTGCACAGACTTCCTGACAGTGATGGACCGCACCACGTGCTGGCCAGAAGCAGTCCCACTGACGGCAACCATGTCCGCAGACGTAGCACGTGCTTTTTAACAGCATGGGTGGCGCGTTTTGGAGTCCAGTCAGACATTACGTCCGACAGGGGCCCTCAATTTGTTTCCGAACTCTGGTCCGCGATGACCCACAGCTTGGGTGTTACAATTCATCGCACAACCACATACAGCCCACAGGCCAATGGGTTATGCGAGCATTTTCATAGATCACTAAAAGCAGCACTCAGGGCTTCACTGACGGATGCAAATTGGGTGGACAGGTTGCCGTGGGTTTTATTGGGGTTGTGCTCCGTGCCAAAAGAGGATCTGGAAGCTTCCCCGGCAGAGCTCGTTTTTGCACAGCCCCTACGGCTGCCCGGGGATTTTCTGCCAGATAATGCCGCGCCAGACAGCTGCCCGTCTCAGCTTTTGCAGCGTAGTGCAAACACAGGCACGCTGCCGGGCCCGGCCCACCACTGTTTTCCGCATGTTTTCGTGCCTAAAACTTTGAAGAACACAGAGTTCGTGTTCGTCAGACACGACGTCCACCGCCCTCCATTGCGCCAACCCTATGATGGACCGTTCAGAGTGTTGGAAACAGGGGATAAGCATTTTGTGCTAGACTTGGAGGGTAGACGGGAGAAAATTGGCATAGACAGACTCAAACCCGCCTTTGTAGTGAGCAAGTGCTGTTGGCGAGGGCCCCTCGGCGTGGAAGACCCCCACGGAGAACTCCCCAGGGGAATGATTCATCAGAGCAGCCACACAGACAGAGCGAACCCCCCCCCCACACACACACACACACACCACGGCTCACCCGCAGTCGGACACACTCCCAGCAGTCCCCCACTGGCACAGCAGTGCTACGGAGGCAGTAAACCCCAGTTACAGCAGATATGGGAGGAGACTGAAGCCGAAACAGCATGTGGACTGATATTCTATTGTTCTATCTAAGATGCTGGGGGGGGGGCGATATGGAAGTCAGGTTGTTTCGTACCTCAGACAGAGACAATGAATACACATGGGAGAACAATGCCCAAGAGGGTGAGAGGGGGTTGAATGAAGTGTAGTGTAAATATCATGCTGTGTATGAGGAAGTGCCTTGAAGCTTGTGAAGGTGACTTGTGATATAGAGAGGAGTGCTTGCTGTAACCAGTCAGTCTGTTCTGTGCTTGTGAGATGTGAGTGTGTAATAAATCGTCTGACATGAAGCTGCCTCTTCATTTACACACTCCACAGTGTAATTGTTGCATAAGATTACATACTATGTACTGACTAAGGTTTTTGTTATTGGAACCGCCACACCTCTACCCGTTCCGTGGAAACAATTTCCTGAATGAGACTGGTCCCTGGTACAAAAAAGGTTAGGGACCGCTGCACTAAAGGATACTGTTTTGATTGGAAGTGTGACATTTCATCAACTTTGGATCAACACATAAGATAAATCAGAAAAATACAGGCCAAAGAGAAACTGCACAACTTCCTTGACTTATAAAATCAATACAGATCGATATCTTTTCATAATGTTGACAAATTTTCTTTATAAATATCTTTACATGATAGCTCGAGTAGGTTCATTTTGTCTTCTCTTTAACCACTAGCCTTTTGTTTTTCTTTTTAAAGACAAGGATAGAAAGGAGACATTTTTACCTTTACATGTTTCAACTGTCGACTGCAGTCTTCATCAGAAGTGCCAGCTGATTGCTGTGAAGTGTTATTTATCAGTTGGCTTTCCTAGGTGGGACCAGCCCAGCAGAACTGTCAGATCCACTGGGTTGGCCCCGACTTCCACCTTCTAATGGTCTCTGGAGAGTATAGTTCCAGGTGTGGGAAAGCATAAATGCCCCCCATCCAGATTCATGCTGTCTTTTCCCTGCTTCCTGATTTCTATGGGCTCTTTGATCCAGCATTTGTGTCTGATGATCTCCAATCCAATGATTTTTTCATTGTCCCAGTCCATGATGGGATTATTTCTTTTGCATTGATCTGATATTGCTGATTTTAATATTGCTTGTTCTGCCCTTTCTTTTTGTGATGTTGTGAGCCGTCCTTGTGCTTCCTTCACACATTCCCTCTGGTGTTCTCTTTTCCTTGTGGTGAATGTTCTTCCTTTTTCTCCCATGTAGGTTTTATTACATGAGCTGCATGATGTCATGGTCGGAGCACGGTTGTCCGGTAGTTCCCCGTTCTGTCCTCAGGCGCACCATATGGCCTCCTGTCTTTTATTGTGACAGCGTCTCGGCGGGCCTTCCAGCTGTCAGAGCCGAGCTCCACAGGGGCGGCTGGAATCCAATCAGCTGATGACATTCTCATCAGCTGATTAATCTGTCAGCCCTATTTAAGGGAGCAGCTCGGTTTACTCCGGGCTGCGACCTCGTCAAACATCCCTTCGTCAAACATCCCTTCATCAAACATCCCCTCGTCTATCATTCATCACAGTAAGTGTTTCCCTGAGAATCTGCATCCTGTGTCTTAGTCTTAGCATCAGTTGTGTTTTTGCCCCTCGTGGCTCCTTATTTTGTAATTTGTCTTTCCTTAATAAATTATGCAAACTCATCGGCTGGCTTTCGGCGTCTCATTGATGGCTCGTGAGAGCCATCGTTGACAGTAGGTCGCAGCCAGAAGGAGACGCCGGTCACCGTGAGTTTGCTGTAGTGCTTGTGTTTTTCTTCTTCTCTGGGTGCTCGTATTTTGCGTTAAGATGTCTGCTTTCATGCGAGAGTATTGCCCCGAGTGGTTTGAGGAGATTTATGGCTACCTGGCCGAAGCCCGTCGCCTTATGCTCACCTACGCGGCATACGAGCACCTGGGTCTCGTCCAGAGGACATTAATAAAGTTTCACCTTACCTTCTTTCCGGAAGGAAAGGAGAGAACTGATTGAGAGGGCGGCCAAGAAGGCGGCCAAGGAACTCTCACCTCCTTCCCCAAATACGGCCATCCCAATGAGGGAGGAGATCCACGGACTGGAGGGAAACTCCGGCAGGAGGCCGACAGTGAAGCATCCCCGCAACTCGCCTCGGGATTAAGCTCCTGTCACCCATCCAGCCCAGGAGCGCCGGTTTCCTGACCCAACCTTCGCCTTGCCCTCTGTCGGTAGACGTCGTCACAAGGCCCATGCTAAGCCTCAGCAAGAACCCACAGGGACGTAGGAACCCTGCCTCCTTGACAGCTGTTTCTCCTGCGTCACGACAGGAGGAAAACCCAGCAGCCTCCGCCTCTGGGTCATCTGTCCCTGCTGTTCCGTCAGCTCCTCATTCCTGGATTACCTTGGCTGTTTCTCCCTCCTACTCGACGCTCTCCCCAGCTGTTGTGAGCACCACGAGTCCTGCTCCGGCAATACCAGTCATCGATCCGGTTCGAACGGCTCTTCCTCGTCTTCCCGGGAGGCCCTCCGTCACCATCCAGCGGGGGAAGGGAAGAACCAAGCCCACTGCAGCAGCTTCCATCGGCCCTCAGCAGAGCAGGCAAGTGCGTTTTCATTTTTTTCCTTCACTGGATGGATTGCCTTGTCTGACTCCTGGGGGTGGAGTTCGGGGCTCACAGTCCCCTGAGCTCCCACCACCTGCTGCAGTGATTAATTATAAACCTGCTTCCTTTGTGTCTCCTTCCCCTGAACGTTCTTCGGCGCCAGGTCTACGCCGTCAGACGAGGAAGGAGCCTGCGGCCCTGGAGTACCTGGTTCCGGCCCTGCAACCACGTCATGGACAAAGGAGGAGGGCGGACTACAATTTGGAGCCTGCGCTGATGAGCAAGCGTCCCGGGACTCCATGGAGGGACAGTCCAACCCGGCAGGTCACGGATCCCCTGCCACCATGCCGTGCGGGCCCTTGCCGTGGACATCAGTGCCTTCTATCTGCTGAACCCGGATCGACGAAGTCCTGGACGGTGGCAGAACTCGAGATCAGGCAAGTGCTCTATTTTGTCTTTCTCCTGTCTATTCTGGAGCATTTTTGCCTGTCTCTCGAGGAGACGAGCCGGGTGCAGCCGTCCGCTGCATCCGAGCTTGTCTCGCTGGGCTCTGTCGCTGCCGGTGATCCTGATCCCGGTTCTTTTTCTTCTCCTGAGCCTTCTCCCAGGGTCACCGGTGTGGAGTTGATTCCAGTCACTGTTCTGGAGGCTCCGGGTTCGGGTTTGGAGGCCGTCCCTGGTGCTGCGCCAGCCCAGTCGGGGTCCATCGTGGGTGCAGCTCTGACCCAATCGGGGTCCGTCGAGGGTGTGGTTCCGGCCCAGTTGAGGTCCGTCGCGGGTGCAATATTGACCCAGTCGGGGTCCGTCATGGGTGCAGCACGGTCCCGCTTGGGATCCAACGGAAGCGCAGCGCCAGTCCGTGTGGGGTTCAGAGAAGGAGCTGCAGACCCTTCGCTGCTCAACACTGGACTGGTCCCTTTCCCTTCCCCCGTTCCCTTTTCTCTTCCATCGGGGGCCGCTGGGAATCCCCGTTATCAGCTCGGCTCTCCCTCACTATTCCTCTCAATAGGGAAGCTGTCTCCGAGTTCTCCCCTGCGGTCCTGGTGGCTGAATGACGCGGGTCGGCCGCCTGGGAGATTGCTTCGCCCGTTTGCTGTTCTGTGTCGGCCACCCGACAAACTTAACCATCTGTTCGGCGATCTGGTCCGCCCGCCAGAGGTACTGTCTGTCCTGGCCTGGGAGTGGGGTAGGCCGGCCGAACTTTTCCTTTTTTCCCGGCCAGCGATCTAGACGCTGGATGCAGGAAGACCCCCCAAACTATTTGCTTTTGTGCTATTGTGCTCTGCCTGCTGTCATCCCTGTGTTTTTTTTTTTCTCTGCCTGCTCTTCTGTAATTTTAGGGAAGCGCTGGTGTTTTGTAAGTGAACTGTGTTTTTCGCCGCTCTTAAGCGCGTGTTTTTTTTTCTCCTCTCCTCCATAGTCTGAGGGTTGTTTCCTTGTTGCCTATGCCCGTTATCTGGACTATTGTGAACTGTATTTATCGCTGCTCTGTAGCATGAGGTTTTTTTTTCTTCTCCCTGGTATTACGGGGTACGCTGCATTTTTGTGCCTGTACTTGAGTTTCTTGTTTTCTCTGTGGGTTGTGAAGATGTTTTTTTTTTTGTTTGTTTTTTGTTTTTTTTTTTCTCTCCTGTGACTCTATTGGACTGATTATGGTGTTCTGTTTATAACCATTTGAGTTTTTTCTCTGTCTTCTCCTCATAGGGTGCAGTGTATGTGCCTGTATTTTTTGGCCCCTGTATTCCCTACACTGTTCTGATTGTTGTAGCCTGTTTTTTTTTCTCTCTCTATGATGAGGTTTGGTTCTTGCCCTCCTGGCCTTTCCCCCTCCTCCCTCCCTGGGCGGTCCTGTTGACCTTCTGGGTGTGTGTGTGTGTGTGTGGGGGGGGGGGGCTTTAATGTTATACGGCGCCTGGAATTCGCCTCGTGAATGGGGGCAACTGTCATGCTCCGAGCGCTGACTCTGTCTGCACTCGGGCTGTCCGGTAGTTCCCCGTTCTCTCCTCAGTCGCACCATATGGCCTCCGGGCTTTTATTGTGACAACGTCTTGGCGGGGCTTCCAGCTGTCAGAGCCGAGCTCCGCAGGGACGGCTGGAATCCAATCAGCTGATGACGTTCTCATCAGCTGATTAATCTGTCAGCCCTATTTAAGGGAGCAGCTCGGTTTACTCCAGGCTGTGACCTTGTCAAACATCCCTTCATCAAACATCCTCTCATCTATCATTCGTCACAGTAAGTGTTTCCCTGAGACTCTGCATCCTGTGTCTTAGCATCAGTTGTGTTTTTGCCCTTCTTGGCTCCTTATTTTGTAATTTGTCTTTCCCTCAGGGATCTGTGCTAGGCCCTACTCTTTTTAGTTTATATATGCTTCCATTAGGCAACATTATTAGAAAGCACTGTATACATTTTCATTGTTATGCAGATGACACACAATTATACCTGTCAATGAAGCCAGATGATGGTAATCAATTAGCCAAGTTAGAAGCCTGTCTTAAGGAAATTAAAGCTTGGATGACTTGTAATTTCCTGCTATTAAATTCAGATAAGACTGAAGTCATTCTTGTTGGTCCCAAAAACCTTAGAAATTCCTTTCCAAATCAAACTTTCAGTTTGGATGCAGTTACTCTTTCATTTAATAGCTCTGTGAGGAACTTTGGAGTTATTTTTGATCAGGATTTGTCCTTCAATTCACATATTAAATTTGTTTCTAAGACTGCCTTCTATCATTTGCGTAATATTGCCAAGATTAGGAGCATCTTGTCTCAGAGTGATGCTGAGAAGCTGATCCACGCTTTTGTTAGCTCGAGATTAGATTATTGTAATTCTTTATTATCAGGCTGTCCTAAAACATCTTTAAAAAGTCTTCAGCTGATCCAAAATGCTGCAGCAAGAGTTTTCACAGGTACTAGAAAGAGAGATCATATCTCTCCGGTTCTGGCCTCCCTTCATTGGCTTCCCATAGAATTTAGAATTAAGTTTAAAATCCTTCTTCTTACTTACAAAGCTCTAAACAATCAGGCTCCTTTTTATTTAAAAGATCTGATACTACCGTATTATCCTAACAGAGCACTATGCTCCCAAAATGCAGGATTACTTGTAAAACCTAGAATCTCCAAAAGTACAATGGGAGGCAGAGCCTTCAGTTATCAAGCTCCTCTCCTGTGGAATCAGCTGCCAATCTGGATTCGGGAGTCAGACTCGATCTCTGTTTTTAAGAATAGGGCTAAAACCTACCTTTTTGATATAGCCTACAATTAGGGAGGGATCATGTGTTTCTGAACCCTCCCTTAGTTATGCTGCTAATAGGTTTAGTCAGCCGGGGGACCTCCAGTAATGCACTGGGCCTCACTCCTTTCCTCACTCTCTATGAAATATTTTTTTTTTTTGCTTGTCATTAACATTTGTTTGTTCTCTCCCATAGATTGAGTCCCCATCGTGCTGTTTGCTCTCTACATGTCTGTTCTTTTCTTCTTCTCTATCCCCTCACCCCCCAGCCAGTCGCAGCAGATGACTGCCCCTCCCTGAGCCTGGTTCTGCTGGAGGTTTCTTCCTGTTAAAAGGGAGTTTTTCCTCTCCACCGTCGCCAAGTGTTTGCTCACAAGGGATCGCCTGATTGCTGGGGTCTTTCTGCAACTGTGGGGGTCCCCCCCTACAGTTGATAGTGCTATGAGATGACTGTTGTTGTGAAATGGCGTTATATAAATAAAGTTGAATTGAATTGAATTAATAAATTATGCAAACTCATCGGCTGGCTTTCGGCGTCTCATTGATGCCTCATGAGAGCCATCATTGACACATGATATTTCATATATTACGTTGCATTTTTTGCTTTGTTCTATTTTGTCCTTGGAGTGTACGAGCAGCTGTGTTGATTTTTTGTGTGGTTTTACTGCTTGTTTATTTTGTGTTTTTTCATGATCCTTTGAATTGGTTCTGTCATCCCTCAGATGTATGATATGGTTATGATGTTGTTGTTTTTTTTATTTCTGCTGATATTCACTACAACAATTTAGCCAATAGTGGTGATATTTTTAGGGTTTCAAGCAGTGCTGCTGCCAGAAACCTAATATTCTTCTTCTTCTTCTTCTTCTTCTTCTTCTTCTTCTTCTTCTTCTTCTTCTTCTTCTTCTTCTTCTTCTTCTTCTTCTTCTTCTTCTTCTTCTTCTTCTTCACTAAAAGTGCACGAGGAGCAAAAACCATAAGATGTGAAAATGTGGTATGGTTATGATGTCCTTGTTTTTGATTTCAGCTTTTGGTCTGTGCCTTGTTTTCTGTTTGTTTTCTTTGTTTTTGACTTGCTATTTCTCTTTATTTTTGGCCCACATTGGATATTGGCAGCATGTGAGTGCATGGCTTATGTGGTTTTCCACCTTCTGTCTTTCTTCTTGGTTTGTGATGATGGTGGCACATCCGTATAGTGTCCTGACAACTGTTTGTGTGCTGTGGGGTGTTCTGGTGTCCATAGTAGGTACTGATCCGTGTGGGTTGGTTTACTGTAGACTGAGAATTTTATACTGCTTGTTATGTTGTAACTTGTAAACAATGATGAAGCCAGCAGTGGAGCTGAACACTTGTTTGTTAATTTAAACTGGACTCTGTACACCCGACCGTACATGCAGCCGCTTGGCAGAGGAAAGGCGGAAGAGACCCTACCAGCAGCCCCTCTTATACCACCAGAGACGGTGGAACCGGAAACCGGGGCTGCCATCCCGTACCACACAAATAGGAGCTCCAACATGAACCACATACATTGTGGTGGACACACATACGGGACCTGTTTTGTGACTCACATTTTAGGTCAGAACAAAGGCAGAGCAGCTTCCTTAGTGATTACAGGAAGCTGCAAGAATCTTAGCTTTGGTATGCAAGGCTTGAGACTGTGGGGGGTTTAATTAAAGGATTAAAGAAGGGATGCATTGTAGACAGTTGAAGTGATATCACGGAGAGAGGATGCATTGTGACTTTCTTTATTATGCAAGGTGGTCTGTGATACATGTGACCTGAGTCCTGATATTTAAGGACGAGAGTTTACTGTGTGGATCTCTTTTTCTGCTTTGAGAAGATGGTGATGTGAATAAAGCTGACTTGAGAGAGAACTCTGCCTCGTCATTCTCACATCTCCACAACATAAACAATAACTACATAATACTCCCCCCACCCCCCGTAGAAAAAAAAAATTCAAAACACACACACAATCAGCCCACCCTAATTTGGAACCTGAATCATCCGCTAGACATAAACAAACTAAAATCACCAAAAGGGGCCTATGACATTCACACCAAAAGGGGGGATGGGTAGACTGCCGTCCTACCCCCCCCCCCCCCATACGGCGAGGCGGGTTATTCTGCTGCCTATACTATTAAAATCCATAACAGGAAAAAAAAATGCTGCCGTGTCTCCTACATAAAATACAAAACTAAAATAATCCCCAAACTATTGACCCAGAACAAATGAACAACTATAACAACATGCCCATGACTCGGTGAGGACAACCCGTGCCCCCTCCCCCATCAGTCCACCCCTGGTGGCAGTCCGCTTCTCGGACCACAGCTGGTCGCCTCCTCTTTGGACCGACTTCTCCTCCGCACCTCTGAGCGCTCCAACCATCTGGAGTCATGCCCACCCATCTCCTTCAGAGCATGCTCACTGGGATGGCGCCACGAGCCATCCGACAACAGCAGGTATCACTCACCCATCACCTGCAGCCGACCCTAGTACCGCTCCATGTCCCGCTTCTATCTCACCCGCCTGGACCTCGCCTCCACCCAAGCCCAAACCCAGTCTGCAACTCCAAGTGGGGCCTTGCACGGCATGCAGTGTCTCCACCTGGCACTCACTCTTCCAGTGCCACCCGGACCTGCCCCGACAGCTTTTAGATCCACTGTTGACATCGCCCCTGTGGTCCCGTGTTCACCAGTCCTCCACGGCCATGTTCCTGGAACATCTGAGACCATCGTTTGGGCCATGCTCATCGCCATAGGTCCTCCCCCATGTCGCCCGGTGCCCACATCCAGGACAGCTCGGACATTGGCACCAGGATCCTCTCGCAGCGACCCTGAGTGCGACGCAGCCTGTCTACTTTCCGGAGTGCTCAGCAATGGTTCATTCAACACCGCATCATCCGGGACTCTTAAAACCGGTCGGTCCCACAGTCAGCGACCTGAACAGTCTTCCCCAGCATCACTCCTGATGGAGAATCCACGACCATAAAATAAGTTGCAGCCCATGATGTTACAGCCGCAGGCCATCGTGATGAACTCCACAGCGGCCATCATCACTGACTTGTACCGAGCCGTCAACGTGATGGGACCCACCGTGGCCAATCATCCTCCTCCATAACCGGAAAGTGCTGACATCCCGTCAGCTGTGAGATTGACAGCTGTGCAGGCTTCGCTGCGTCAGAGTACTATTTTTCTCCGCTTTTGTTTGTTTTTATTGATTTCATCCATCCATTTTCTTCCGCTTAATCCTTTTGGGTCGCGGGGGGGCTGGAGCCTCATTTCTATTTTATTTATTTATTTTTTTTATCTCTGTTTGTTGATACTAGTCTTTGTTTGCTGTTAGCTCGGTATTGGCCTCGCCTAAAAGGCCGTTCCGACGCGCAAGTAGGTCTGATCCCTGGATGGGCTGCTTTTTACCAGGCTAGGCTACCTGCTTGCCTGTTTTTAGCCTTTTAGTTGTTTTTAGCTAACTTTCAGCTAACTTGTTTTTAGCTATTTTAGCTGATTTTTGCTAGCTGGCTGGCTATCCATGTCAGCGCCTGGAACGCCATGGTTCCTTCTCCGACATGTGCCCTCTGTTTATCTCTCCTCGGTAAGGTCTCTGAGTTGGAAACGAGGCTCTCCAGCCTTTATAAGATTCGGGAGGCCGAAGACCACCTCGACACCATCATTCTCGAGCAAACATCGGCTCCGACTACTGACTCGAAGCTGGCAGAGATGGCTACTTACTTGGGTGAGCCCAGCGCTTCTCCATCCACCTCTACCCCTGCTCCAGCCTCTGCAGACGACCATAACCACAGCAATAATCACTGGCGTCATCTTGGGGCTAAACCCAAAGCCTTGGTTGGTTCCTCTCATCCTCAATGCGCGCCCTGGACCTTGGTTCAACCAGCTAACAACCATCGTCCATCAACCAGAAAGGGCCGCGCCTCTTCTCTTCCCATGTCCTTGGAAAATAGATTTGATATTCTTTCTCTGGAGGATTTTCCCCATCTGGACCCTTGCCGTCCACCCGTGGACACCCCTCGTCCTCCCTCCTCTCCTTCAGCGGCTGCTCAGGTCCGCAAACCCCGGATAAAGACCATTCTGGGTGTGTGAAATTACACACCAGCTACAGATAGAGATAGCGTATCACCCCGCCTTCGCAACAACAACATCACCCTCTACAAAATTACTCTCCTCGTCAGAGTCCACCAACAAAACCCCCACAGACGACGCTGGTAATTGGTTACTCGTTCATGAGGAACGTCAGAAGCAGGTACTGTATTACTCGATTTTGTCCTGGGGCTAGAGTCTCTGACATTGAGGCTCTTATCCCTGACCTGCTAAATTAATTCCCCCACGTACAAACTGTCTTTGTACATGTTGGATGCAATAACATCCCAGATGAAGCGTCGGAGATTTTAAAGTGTGACTTCAGGAGCCTTCTGTCCAATCTTATGAACTGTGGCAGATGTGCGCTCATCTCTGGGCCTTTGGCACCTCTCAGACGAGGCTGCAATTGTTTTAGCAGAACTCTCAGTCTTAATACTTGGCTGTGTTTCACTTGTCCTATTTTTAACATTGGTTTTGTTGACAATTTTAACTTATTTTGGAACCGCCCATCACTTATGAGGCCTGATGGCATCCACCCAAATAGACTTGGTGCACGTGTTTTAAGAGACAATCTATTCTATTCCATTCTGTGTTTTTTTGGTACAGTGACTGAAATTTGGTGTGTTTACTCACTCTGACGCTTCTGGGTTTGCCAAACTGCCCTTTTTTGGTTCTGTTCCCACTTCTTGTACCGATCCCATTAATTCAGGTGGTCTTTACCATTTGGATCAGCCTTTGATTTGTAATCCTACAGAGTTTGTGTCTGTATCCCGTTGCCCTAAATATTGTAACCCAGGACAAATACAACACAACTTGAAAAACACACGCACTTCTGCAGCTCCTCCTCATCCACCACCCTTCAACTTTGCCCCTGTCTTCTCCCTTAGAGAACCTTTTTCTGCTCCCTCCAAAGTTAATAAAAAAGTTAATAAAAATAGAACGCATAAACATCCCAAACTGATTAAACAAAATGTTGGTAAAATTCAAATCTAACCTCAAGTCCCTAAAATTAATAAATTGGCCTCTGTTCCTCCCCAAAATTTAAAAATTAAATGTGGTCTGTTAAATATTAGGTCTCTAACTCCTAAGTCTCTTCTGGTTCATGATCTATTAATCGATCATCAGATTGATCTACTATCCCTCACAGAGACCTGGCTTGGGCAAGATGATTATGTTGGTTTGAATGAATCAACTTCCTCTGGGTATTTAAACTGTCATAACCCCAGAGGTTCTTGTCGTAGTGGTGGAGTGGTGGCAATTTTCCATTCTAAATTACTAGTTAATGTTAAGCAAAAATGATGTTTTAATTCCTTTGAAGGTTTGGTCCTCAGTGTAGGGCCTGTTGGCAATCTTGGCTTGAACCCAATTCTCTTTGCCATAGTTTATTGTCCTCCCTCGGCCTATTCAGAGTTTCTGTCTGAATTTGTCGAATTTTTAGTTGATATAGTGCTGAAATCTGATAGAATAATTATTGTAGGGGACTTTAATATACATGTTGATGTAGACAGTGACTTTCTTAATAAGGCATTCAATTCAATTTTAGACTCAATGGGGTTTTCCCAGAAAGTAAAAAATTCTACCCATCATTTCCACCATACATTGGACCTTGTTTTGACTTATGGTATAGATATCGAAAATCTGGTAGTGTCTCCTCATAATCCTGTACTGTCTGACCAGTGTCTGTTAATTTTTGATTTCATTATCTCTGATCACTTGTTTCCTAAAGAAAAATACTACTACAGCAGATGTCTTTCTGATGATGTTGTTACCAAATTTTTGCAGATTGTCTCCCCTTTACCATGGGTCAACACAACAGAAACTACAGAAATAAAAGATGGAAAGTCTGCTCCATTCAAGATTGAGAGCATGGTTGATAGTGTTACAGCCTCTCTGCATCGGACTTTAGATTTGGTAGCCCCTTTAAAAAAGAAAAAGTCCAACCAGAGATTTCTAACACCTTGGTTTAACTCAGAAACTCGTGGCTTAAAACAGAAAACTTGTCAATTGGAAAGGAAATGGCGTTCATCTAATTCAGATGAATTCTACTTAGCGTGGAGATATCATTTCTTAATCTATAAAAAATCTGTTAGAAAAGCTAGATCAAGTTATTATTCTGCATTAAGAGAAGCGAACAAGAATAACCCCAGATTTCTCTTCAACACTATAGCCAAGCTTACAAAGAGCCAGGACTCGGTCAGTCCTTGCATCCCCACTGAGCTTTCTAGTCAGGATTTTCGGAACTTTTTCAATCTTAAAATTTTATCTATTAGAGATGAAATCAGTCAGATTCTTCCTACCGTAAACTCAAGTACATTAACTACTACAACTCCCTCAATTGATATCTGCTTAGATAGGTTTACGCCAATCGACCTCTTAGAGTTGGATAAAATAATTTCCTCATCTAAGTCTTCATCTTGCCTTTTGGACCCTATTCCTTCCAGGTTATTTAAAATTATCTTCCCAATTCTTGGTAGCTGTATTCTTCTTATAATTAATTCTTCTTTAACTCTGGGTTATGTACCACTGGCTTTTAAAACTGCTGTAATTAAACCCTTACTCAAAAAACCAATGCTCGATCCAGGAGTTTTGGCCAATTATCGACCAATCTCTAATTTGCCTTTCATTTCAAAAATCTTGGAAAGAGTTGTTGCTGCGCAATTATTTGACCATTTACAGGGAGGTGGTTTGTTTGAGGTGTTTCAATCTGGGTTCAGAGTTCATCACAGCACTGAAACTGCCTTAGTGAAGGTCACTAATGACCTCCTGATCGCATCTGATAATGGACTTGTCTCTGTTCTTGTTCTTTTAGATCTCAGTGCAGTCTTTGACACTATCGATCATGCCATTCTACTTGATAGATTAAAACACTATGTTGGACTAAATGGAACTCCATTGTAGTGGTTTAGGTCTTATTTGTCCGATAGATTTCAGTTTGTTCACATCAATGATGAATTTTCTTCCAACTCTAAGCTCAGTCACAGAGTTCCACAGGGATCTGTGTTAGGCCCTACTCTTTTTAGTTTATATATGCTTCCGTTAGGCAATATCATCAGATATTGCCTAACGTATACATTTGTATACATTTTCACTGTTACGCAGACGACACACAACTATACCTGTCAATGAAGCCCGATGATTGTAATCAATTAGCCAAGTTAGATGCCTGTCTTAAGGACATCAAAGCTTGGATGACTTGTAATTTTCTACTATTAAAGTCAGATAAGACTTAAGTCATTCTTGTTGGCCCAAAACATCTTAGAAATTCCTTCTCAAATCATGCCCTTAGTTTAGATGCCGCCACTCTCACTCTGAACAGTTCTGTGAGGAACCTTGGAGCTATTTTTGATCAAGATTTGTCCTTTAATTCACATATTAAATTTGTTTCTAAGACTGCCTTCTATCATCTGTGCAATATTGCCAAGACCAGGAGCATCTTGTCTCTGAATGATGCTGAGAAACTGATTCACGCCTTTGTCAGCTCTCGATTAGATTATTGTAATTCGTTATTATCTGGTTGTCCTAAAATGTCCTTAAAAAATCTTCAGTTGATTCAAAATGCTGCTGCTAGAGTTTTAACTGGTTCTAGAAAAAGAGATCATACCTCCCCGGTTCTGTCCTCCCTTCATTGGCTACCCATAGAATTTAGAATCAAGTTTAAAATCCTTCTTCTTACTTTCAAAGCTCTTAATAATCAGGACCCCCTATATATAAAAGACCTGATATTACCTTACCATCCTAATAGAGCATTACACTCCCAAAATGCTGGATTACTTGTGGTGCCCAGAATCTCCAAAAGTACAGCGGGAGGCAGAGCCTTCTGCTATCAAGCTCCTTCTCTCTGGAACCAGTTACCTCTCTGGGTCCAGGAGTCAGACTCGGTCTCTGTTTTTAAGAACAGGGTAAAATCCTTCCTTTTTATTATAGCTTACGTTTAAGGAGGGATTTTGTGTCTCTTAACCCCACTTTTGTTCTGTTGTTATTTGATCCATACTGCTGGTTGACCTCCAATAATGTACTTGGCATCTTACTGTTACGTCTTTATGTCTGTCCTCCCCATCCTCTCTATCCCCTTTCCCCCAGCCAGTCGCAGCAGATGACTGCCCCTCCCTGAGCCTGGTTCTGCTAGAGGTTTCTTCCTGCCAAATGGGAGTTTTTCCTCTCCACTGTCGCAAAGTGCTTGCTCACAGGGGATCGTCTGATTGCTGGGTTTTTCTAAAACTGTGGGTTTTTTTCTGCACTTTGGCGCCACAAGATGTCTTCTGTTGTGATGTGGCACAGTATAAATAAAGCTGAATTGAATTGAAAAAGTGGTGCTGTGAAACTTCCAATCCAATAGTGGGGAAAACACTGTCTGACCGTAGCCCAATTCAGCACAGAACTCTTCGCTCCCATGTCAACCAACATCGGTACCAGAACTCCATCCAGAATCACCATGCAGCACATGCGCCCATTGGTACTCGGGGACACCGTGTGTACCACCGTTGGAGCAGGAGAAGTTGAAGTCCTGCACGGGCTCTCTTGTCCATCTAACTGGCACATCCTCACAAAATGATGGAGGCAGCCGCAATTTCCACATTGCTTCCCTCTTGCCGCACACTCTCTGGCCTTGTGGCGGTGCTTCGTGCACCCACAACCCATACACCTGGGCTTCTCGGGGGCAGACCTCATCCATACAGCGTTGGTGCTCTCGGCATCATCTTCGACACTCCCATCGCTGTCCGGGTCCACTACCTGTGTGGCCATGTTGGATCTTGAACCTCCCCGCGAAAGGCGCTCCTTTAGCTCCCAAGTTAGCTTATCTGCTGCTTCTAGCTGTAGTGCTAACTCAACAGCCCTTGTCAGAGTCAACTCTCCCAGGAACGTGAGCAGCTTGGAGCAGATTGCGGTACAGTTGGTGTGTTCCGCCAACTGGTCACGCACCATTTCTTCTTCTAGTGGCCTGAACCGGCACTCAACGGCCAATTGCCTTAAGTCCGACATAAACTGCTGGATCGGTTTGCCTACCTATTGGTGGCACTGTCTGAACTTAACCCACCCAACGATGATGTTGTCCAGCGCTCTGAAATGTCGGGCTATTAACTCAACTACTTCTTCAAACGTGTCCACATCTCCAGCCGTGCCCAAAATTCTTTGTCCCTCCTTTCTCAGGTTGTGTACTAATAATGCATGAGCTCACAGCTTCTCCATTCTTCCCAGGTCCAGCGCTACCATGTACGTCTGGAAAGCCTTATACCAACAAGGCCACGGCACAGGCGGCTCCCCCAGGAGCTCCTGGAATGGATGGATTGGTGTTCGACACACCTCCATGACTTTACCTGTCATTGCCAAATGTTATGTCACAACTTGTAGACAATGATGAAGCCAGGAGTGGAGCTGAACACTTGTTTATTAATTAAAACTGGACTCTTTACACCCGACCATACATGCAGCCACTTGGCAGAGGAAAGGCGGAAGAGACCGTCCCTCTACCAGCAGCCCCTCTTATACCACCGGAGATGGTGGAACCGGAAACTGGGGCCACCATCCCATACCACACAGATAAGAGCTCCAACATGAACCACATACATAAACAATAACTACATAATACTGCTGTCATAATTGTGGTGGATTTTCATTTCCAGAAAGGCTATGGTCCAGTTTTCTTTCTCTTTGTGTGTGAATTTTATGTTCCCAGTGCTGTCTGTGTTGTTCAAATGGTCTGTGAGTTCTTGTATGCGTCCTTTAAAAAAGTAATAAACTCACTTAAGAAAAACAAAACAATCACAATCCTCCCATCAGATAAAGGCAGAACCACAATAGTAATGGATGCAGAAACATATGAAAAACAGATGGAAACCATGTTGGCAGACAGCAGCACATATGAAATCATAAAAACAAAACCCACAGAAGAAAAGAAAAAAATGTTTAAAGCCCTTCTCAAACCCCTGTTAGAAAGCAAAAAAATACCAAAGGATGCATACGAACACCTGATACCCACAGCCAGCATCACTCTCTGGATCTATGGAACCCCAAAAATACATAAGAAGAACATCCCACCGCGACCAAGCGCTAGTTGAAATCATCAAACCCCTCATTGGACTATCAAAATACTACTGACAAAACTCAAAAGAACTGGCACAAGAACTCAAAAATATGAAAATACAATCAGACGAGATCCTCATTTCACATGATGTCATTTTGCTGTTCTCAAAGACCCCTGTTGATGTCACACTACACATCACGCAAGAACGCCTCAAGAATGAGAGAACCCTTAAAAAATGGACAAATCCCACTGTTGAGGACATACAGTATCTGGACTATTACAATTTGTTGCAAAATCTACCTATTTTCAATGCAGAGAAAGAATCTACAGACAAAAAAAAAGGATTTGCAATGGGAGGTCCAATATGAGCCATCATGAGCAGCTTTTTACATGAAGGATCTGGAAAATAAAGCCGGTGCTCTGGTGCAGACGGTGCTCTGGTGGAGATGAGAGCTGACAATCAATGTAACGGCGAGGACAAGGTGAACAGACTGAGCTTAAGTAATAAGTGAAAAAACAACATGAGTGATAACAGGTGTGGGCTGACCTGAGCAGGAGAAGAAAACAATAATTTGAATCAGCTGGTAGTATTAATGAGGGGTGAGGGAGGAGCAGCTGACAGTTTGACAGGTACCTGCACAAACCCGGAAGTGCAACCTGACAGCTGTCAGCCCGTAGAGTAAATGTAAACAAAACTAAATACAGACTAGAAAATAATTACAAATGAAGCAAAACATTGCCAACACAGTCATAAATACAAACAGACAAAATAGAACGTAGTAACAACTCAAAATAAGGCACCAAAAATACAACAGATGCATGTATCAAAATACAACAAAAGAACCACTGTCATAATTTGCCCTTTGCAGGGCAAAGATAAGACGCCAAATGGCAACAGTGAGTTTTGTTGTTTTATTATAAAGTACAAAATAATGAGCCTCGAGGGGCAAAACACATAAACTAAATACACGATCACGGAGGGTCAGAATAACTAAGCAATTGCAAAGAATCAGAGTCACTTACACTTTAAACAGCAAGGACGAAACCTGACGCTGGAAAGAGACTGGAGCCGGAAGTGGGGACTCAAGCCTGAATGGGTGTGAGATCGCAGCGAAGAATGAATCTCCACTGTGATCCTAAATAGTGCAAAGCCTAATGACCAACAGGTGAGGAGAAAAACGCAATCACAGGATTGCAATCAGCTGTGGCAGCCCGCGAGCAGGTTTGACAGCTGAAAGTCTGGCTGCGGTGCTGTCACAGTAAAAGCACCAGGAAATAATATTACAAATAACACTAACAAGGACTAGAAATACAAAGAAAAAGGGAAAATACTGAGTGACTCGAGCACGGATCTGCTCCGTGCTCGGATCTCCACAGTGCCCCCCGTTTAAGGGACGCATTCCAGGTGTCCCACTGTGACATCACATAGTTGACTACACCACTTCAAGGTCAAAAAAGACACAAATAAACACTCAGAGAATGAAGGACAAAGAAAAAAATTCATGTAGAACTCAAGAATATCATCCAAATACATTTCCTTTTCTTCTACCCCTTCTTACAGAAATGCCAACGGCAATAATCAAAAAAATCCAAACACAAAAATATGCGTAGTCCAACACTATCAGTATAGATGGCTAACTACAATACTATGAAAACAAAATGAGACCTCCTCCCTCTCTTTTTTCTTTTTTTTTTACAGAAATGCCAAAGAGCAAAGTAATCATAGACTGCAAATACAAAATTATAACCACCAGTAACCCTACTACAAGGCAAACTGAAAAAATATACCTTAAACTCAGAGGCATCTATACAAAAAAATTTATCAATAAGCAAGAAAAACACAGCGAGTGAGCCGGACCAAGGATATACTGACATGTAAGGCAGATAGGCAGTTCTGGTGGCCTACTGGCATCCTGAATCCAAATAAGGGGAAAACGTTCAGGCGGCCGACCGAAATCCCAGCTCCGGTAATTAAGTCTCTCAGGTGGTCGGCCAGCGTCTTTAAGCCACCAGGACTGGAGGGGCGAACCCAGAGGCGGCTTTCCCACTGGGAGGCTCAGTGACAGGAAGCCGGACCGGATGGAGGGGGACCCCAACGGTGTCTGGTGGGGGAGAGAAGGGGGGAGGAGGTGGGGACCACAACAGTGTCGGGCAGTGGGGGATCAGCAGCTCCCACCACGACCTCTGACAGGAGCCCTAAAGCCCCGCAGTGGACCCCAGCAGGGACAACGTTGCACCCACGGTGGACTCTGACTGAGCCAGCGCTGTACCTGGGATGACCTCACGAGACCACCCTGGACTCATGGAAACGTCGTGTGGAGCTGGATCATCTCCGGTGACCCTGGAAGAAGGCTCAGAGACAGAGGAAAACACGGGGTCAGGATCAGTGGCAGCGGCAGAGCCCGGCGAGGCGAGCTCGGATGCAGCGACCAGCTGCACCCATCTCTCCTCCCCAAGAGACAGGCAAGAGTGCTCTAATGCAGAAAATAGGGAGACAAAGTAGAGCACTTGCCTGATCTCAAGCTTCGACGCTGCCCAGAACTCCAATGATGCAGGCTCAATCAGGAGGTCGAGTTCAGGCTCCCACTCAGCTGCAGCGGCCTCCGCAGCCGGCATGATGGTCTTGGCAGTCCTGGAACCCCCTGGCACTGTAACCCCCGCCGATGGCTCACTTAGGGTGGCGGCAGAAGATTTGTTACTTGCTGGAGTTGGGAGCTGCTCACTGGCGACCCGGGGATGCTTCATCATCAGCTCAGGTTCCAATTGACTGACAGCCCTCCTCCTCTGTCCATGACATGGCTGAGAGGCTGGAACCAGTTTCTCCAGGACCGCAGATTCCTCCTCCATCCAGTGGTCTAACTCTGGCACCAGCGGACACTCGAGGGGTATAGGAGGAGACACAGAGGCAGCAAGTTCAATTTCAATGGCTGCAGCAGGTGGTGGGGGCTCAGTGGACTGCATGGCCTGAGCCCCACCTGCAGGAATCAGACAAGGTCCTTCATCAAATTGAGAGAATGAATGAAAAAGCACTTGCCTGTTTCCCTGGGGTTCGGTGGTTCCTGCTGCAGTGGGCTTGGTTCTTCCCTCTCCCATAGACAAGGTGATGGCGGACCCCCTCGGGGTGACATGGAGGTGCCGCCCCTCCAAAATCGGTGATGGGCCAGATGGGAGAGGGCACCACAGGTCTCTCAGCAGCTGAAGTAGGCGCCATGGAGGAGGGAGTAGCAGCTGAGGCAGTCCAGGGTAGGGGAGCTGGCGAAACAGCTGAAAATGAAGACCTGGAGGCTGAAGCTACTGTCACACCTCTCTGCCATGGCAAGGAAAAAACAGCTCGCTGGGAGACGAAGTCTTTCCTGTGGCCTGTAGCTGGACCCAAATGGGAACCCCGCAGAGAACTGACCCGGTCATTATACTCCCTCCCCTTCAGAACAGCCGTGTCCCGGGGAGGAGATGAGTTCTGTGCAGGGCGGTGACGTCTTCTGTCTGGAGGCGAAGCTAAGTTCAAATTGGAGATATGCCACTGCTGCGCTGAAACTGAGGCCAGCAGCTCAGCGTACTGAGGATAATTATTTTATCCGGGATTTGCCTCCACCAGTCTAACAGCTGCCACCACGGTCTTCAGAATTTCACCGGGGTAGTGGGAAGAGCGAGCTTCAGCCACACAGCCCCTGATGAGTTCAGCTGCCCACTGCTCATCTTCGCTGGGACCCCTGGCTGCCCTCTTCCTCTGCTACGCTGGAAGACGGCTCTTTGGCGAAGCAGAAACAGGGGCTGGAAGCGTAGCAGGAACCTGATCCCGGGGCGAGGAGCAGGAGTGCCTTGCCGTCTGCTCCATCTTCGGCCTCCTGCTGGAACTCTTCACCAGCTCCCAATGTTTCTGCTGAAGTGCCGCAAGTTCAGCCATCCTCTCTCTGCCCTCAGCATGCTCGGCAAGGCGAGGATGACGTTTAACAGCAGCCTCAGTGAGGTCCATGCACCATAGTGCGTGCTTGGGAGTCGAATATTGGCATGCGTTGGCCAGGAGGTCGTCAATTTCCATCAGAGCCTGGACGAGCTCAAAACCCAGGCTCATAGGATACCACGTCCTGAAAGACGCCATAACCTCCCCCCGAACAAGAAGCGCTGGCACCCGGTAAGGGAAAAATTCAGAGACAAAAAACAAAAACTCACTGAGGCTGGCACCTCGTTTGGCTGCAATCTACTGCTATGATTTGCCCATTGCAAGGCAAAGATGAGATGCCAAATGCCATCAGTGAGTTTTGTTATTATATTATAGAGTGCAAAATAATGCGCCTCGAGGGGCAAAACACAAAAACTAAACACACAACCACGGAGGGTCAGACTAACTAAGCAATTACAAAGAATCAGAGTCACTTACACTTTAAACAGCGAGGACGAAAACTGATGCTGGAAAGAGACTGGAGCCGGACGTGGGGACTCCACGAAAATCTCCGGCTTGTTCTTGGATCTTTCAATCAAAGAATCGGGTATTTTTCTAACAACTGGTGCTGGTGACCCGGACTGAACTATTCCGAGGCGAGCCTGAACACATCACATTGGAAAGACCCTTTTGGCAGACTGCTGTGGTACCTGAACAAAAAAGGTAAGCAGAAAACCTTTTTTACACCAATTTCTCCACTTTGGCCATACTAAATTTACAGTTGTCTGATTAAGGGGTATGTCCAATCTCCAAATTTTAAACTGTGTGATGGAAATCTGTGGTCACATATAAGGTATGAACCACGTGGTCTCACATGAGGGAGAGTGAAGAAATGTCCTAGGATCAAATAGCCGCTTTTTTATTTTTTTGAATAAGGAAGATTAGCAATGCAAGAATCTTTTTTACATCAATAGTGAGCATAAATTAGGTACTCTGATACATTATAAGAATCTTAAACTTAATCATGAGTGAGTAATGTAGCAAGCAGTCACAAGAATCTTTTTTCCAATCATTAGTGAGTGTCTTTTCATAAGTATAAAAATAATAACTTACAGAATTGCACAAGAATCTTTTTTTTTCCAATCATTAGTGGATGTCTTTTCATAAGTATAAAAACAATAAGGATAGCTTGTTAAAATCAGTATAAGATTGAACTTTATGATACAATACCTCTTGTATTGATGACCTGACAAGGTCTTGATGAAAGTACCCTCTACATAAAGTTAAGCTATAAGGAAATGAGTAAATGCAAATCTGCAGCATATTCTCCATGTCATGCAAGCTGATCTCTGTTAAATTTTTTGTCTTTAGGGGATAAATGTGTGATTTGACAAATACCGGGGGTTGGAAATATCTACTAAACTTGTCCCACAGTATGATTTAATTAATGACGCTCTTCTGGTGGAACAAAGGCGTGTGTGTGTTTTTCCACAAAGGAGGGAGGTAATTCACCCCCACTCCTGCGTAGAGGTGAGATTGTTAAAACAGGTTACTGAGAGATTATTTGAGGTAACAGCATTAAAATGAAGCACTAAATTAAAGTTGTAAGGTTATTCTGTCATGTTTACAGTTGACGTTAAGGAGGCAACGCTCCATTTTCTTAAAAAAAAAAAAAGAGAGTGGTTGGTTTGTACACAATAGGCTCCAGGGCCATCTTGCTCGTTCACAGCCACATGGCATTCACTGCGCATGTGCAGGTAAATGCCATCTTGAACTGCTAAATGCCATCTTGAACCACCTTCAAGCTGTGGAACAGTGCCTCCATCGTGTGGCCGAATGTAGGAAGTACACTCTTTCATAAATTTTCTGCAAATTAGGGCTTAAAATCTTCCTAATAGATGTGGAGCTTTGTCGCTCTGGCTGAAAGGAAATCTTTAAGTCTGTGCATGGCAAACAAACTAAAGTCCTCCCACCCTCCCCTATGCGAGTTTGATTGTAGTGAGGCAAAAAAGCATGCCCATTCAGCTGGAGAGAAAAGACTCAACTTTAAATTGGGCAGAGGGAGGTATAAGAATAATAACTATTCCTACTTATGCAATGAAACTGTAGACAAGGAGATTTATTCCTCAATAAGAATGTAGAAAAATCCTAGGTAGACAATATATATATAAAGGTGAGGTAGCTTAACCTGTTGCACTTCGGTGTATCACGGGCGGGCATGTCTCTGCGTCCTAGAGCGCACGAGGGCACCCTAGTATGCACAATGTGCGTCCGAGGGAGCACTGAAGAAAAAAAAAGCTGCATTTCCGTTCTTCCACTACAGACACAGCTGCGAACAGAAAGCCAAAGGAGTGCTTTGATTGGTTTAGATGTGATTGATCTCTCATTCGACTAATAAGAGCCTTGAATTGGGTTTCTGAAACCTTGAAGAACCAATGACTAAAAACCTAGCAAGAAGGACCCGCCTACCAACGGCTGCGAATACAGCCAGCCAATTGAAGCACAGAAGTTCGAAAGCTGTTTTGTGTAAGGCTGGGTGACACACAGGCATCCGCCAGTCTTTTTTTCTTACTACTGTTTTTATTTGTTTTGAAAAATCATTCGCCAAAACCGCAATCATGGAAGCGCAAAACCACAATAATGGAATTATGGTTTGACTGGGTCGCGTGACCAGAACCACGAGTCCGTAACAAGCGGACCAGCTTCATGTTCGTCTGACAATGAGGAAGAGAAGTTCGCCAGCTACGCTGCTGTTGTGGACAGGTAAGTGTTATAAGCTAAATTATTCTTTATCCCTGAAAATTGTAATCCAAATGACTTTTGACCGATTGGTAAATTACAACCGTGCATTATCGCAACATGACGGACCCGGACCGCTCCGGATCCGTCCGTTTCTGTAGCAGATTGCAGATATTATTGCAGATATTTTAGTCCAACTGTGTGTATTAGACCACGGCGCACAGAGTGTGTACTGCGGCGCACGGACTGGACATGGTTCGTGTGCCACGTCCGGCCCGTGAACGCCCCCCCCCCCCGCTACTGTTCTGTAGTGGATTGCAGATATTATTGCAGATATTTTAGTCCAACTGTGCGTATTAGACCGTGGCGCACAGAGCGTGTACCGCAGCACACGGACTGGACACGGTTCGTGCGCCGTGTCCAGACCGTGAATGCCACCCCCCACCCCCGTTACTGTTCTCTAGCGGATTGCAGATATTATTGCAGATATTTTAGTCCAACTGTGCGTATTAGACCGCGGCACACCGTCACCGCTTTCCGTCATGTAGCGGTGGGCAATGTCCGTCCTCTGTAGCGGGGGGGGGGGGATTGTTATCTTCTACATTACAAATATTCTAGTATAATTTTTAGTGCACTGTAGGTTATTTTTTCTTGTAAAAAAAAAAAGCCACACATTTTTTTTACGTGGCATGCTTCTTTGTGTGTGGGGGCTTGTTTGTTCATTCATTCATTCATGAATGAATAAACAACCCCCCCCCCCCACACACACACACACAGCCCTTCACCTTTCATTAGAGCCCAAGATGAAGCTTCTATATTGAGTCATTCAAAAGTTACAGACGTTTTTCCAAACTGTGCCATTTGGCACAATTTGGCACAGTTCAAAAACACCTGGGAACAACCTGTGAAGAAAGCTGTGTAATATATTCATTTTTTGTGGTATTGTTACAAAATTTTGACCTCAGCTGGATAACACTTGGTTCTACATTTCTGTTGGATTTTCCAGCCGGATCTGAAGCTGTGTGTTATTTGCAAGCATTTGTATCCAAAAAAACACCCAGGAGAAATTTATTTTCTTCAAATTCAGTATGTTTAGATGACTGTTACTCAGTAGCAGGAACACTTAGAGAGATTATGAAAAAATAAAATAAATAAAATAAAATAAAATAAAAAATTTAAAGTGTTTTCTTTTAAATGAGACCAACCCCATGAAGATGCTGCAAAGGGTTGAAGAACAGCTTTTGATTTACTTTGGATATGTTATTTTTTGGCATTTTTAGAGAAATTGACCAGAGTGCAAGGGGTTAAAGAGAAACGGAAAAATTGCAAATTGGAATAGATAAATATGTAAATATATAAATAAATAAACTAAAAATGAATGAATAAAAATATATAAATAGGATTTTTTTTTGTTGGGATGAACCTTGTGGAAGTGAGAGTGGACAAAAAAATGGAAAGGGGAAGTTGGTTTTTGAGAAAATTGAAAGCTGATGAATTGTTAAAGTTTTGTGCAGGACACAAGAAAAAAACATAAGAATAAGAGACTCATGCTGCAACGGTGAGAACAAAAGCAAAATAATCAATAAACACGATAGAACAGAAAAGGACAAAAACATGCTGTTTAACAGCTTGTCTGTTTCCCTTTAATCTGAGACGATGTGGTGGCTGAGGACTCCATCCCTCCCCAGTGACCCTCTTCAGGCCCCCTGGAGGCATCCACCCTTCCCCTCCACACCATGGGGCCTAGCGACCCCCTCCTCCCTCTGCAGTAACAGTCAAAAAAAGGCAAAACAAAGGGACATAGAGGAGCGATTGAGCACATGTAAGTACAGTAAAAGTATACTGTTGCTTTCCATTTACCTTAGGACATAGTCTCAAATATTGAATCCCATTCATGAACATTTAAGTATCTGCCTAAGCCGTATATATATATTTTGCTAGGAAGCTGTGTTGGTGCCAACAAGCCATTCCAGATTCAGCAAGCTACTCACATATTCTCTAGGTCATAAACAGTATTCGTGAATTAGCTGTACCCAGCACGTGTTCATGAGAATTGAGGGTTGCATAACTGGTGCCTAAAACTACCGAGAGAATCACATCTCAATATGATTGAGATATGATTTCACTAAAAGCCCTATCAGAGCAGTGCCAAAAGTCACATTCATCAACCTACTGTCTCGGCACCGGTGCCAATTGAATCTACCCAATCAACACCCACAATAATAGACCCCCTGGTAGTGATTGAAAATGGACTGTTTCAAACAGTTCCGGCCCTGTGGGAGCCAGGAGATAATGAGAAAACTGAAGTAATTTTAGAAAAAGCTGTACCCATGCCCCACCAAACTCTATCTTGGCACCCCAGGACTCCACATCACAACAATATGGACCTTACCCACCTAATCTGCCCTATCAGAGTCGGCTGCAGGGCCACAGGAGGTCAGAGTTTTAATAATAGAGTCAGAGGCCCCATAGGACTAATACTTCCTATGTCAGCAATTTGGCTACTGGGCTCAAACACCCACAAGGGCACCCGGGGGGGGGGGGGGGGGCGCAATTAGCAACACAATAGGTATCCTCCCCTACAGGATGTTTAAAAAGAATGGCTTTGATTTTAAGCTGTTCTGTTTCAAAGGGGGAGAGTGGGACAGGAACAAATAAAAAAGTTACTAGGTCATTTAAGGTTTGCTGTCTTGAAGTCTTAAATTAGGCATTTTGCGAGGTGGCATCCTCTTTAACAAGCAGGGAGTGAATCTAACAGTAAAACTAAGATAATTGATCACAATGTTCTCAGCCTTATAGCTGAGAAGTCGTGTGCTTTTTCATCTAAAATGATACCATGTATGCAAACTATTGAGTAGCTACATAAAGAGTGTATAAATATGAATGAGTCTTTATTTTTTGGACAGATTAGATTAACCCCTTGCACTCCGGGCAATTTTCCTAAAAATGCCAAAAAAAAAAACCGTGCCCAAAGTAAATCGAAAGCTGTTATTCAACCCTTTGCAGCATCTTCATGGGGTTGGTCTCATTTAAAAGAAAACACTTTGAATTTTTTGGCAAAAAAAACATAATCTCTCTACGTGCTCCGGCCACTGAGTTACAGTCATCTAAACATACTGAACTTGAAGAAAATAAATTTGGACACGGTGTTTTTTTGGATACAAATGCTTGCAAATAACACACAGCTGTCCAATCCGGTTGGAAAATGCAACAGAAATGTAGAACCAAGTGTTATCATGCTGAGATCCAAATTTGGTAACAATACCACAAAAAATGAATATTTTACACAGCTTTGTTCTCAGGTTGTTCCCAGGCGTTTTGGAACTGTGCCAAATTGTGCCAAATGGCACAGTTTGGAAAAATGTCTGTAACTTTTGAATAATTCAATGTAGAATCTTCATTTTGGGCTCTAATGAAAGGTCACATTCAGGGCTGTGTCTGTGTGTGTGTGGGGGGGGTTGTCCCCCCCCCCGCTACAGAAGACGGCCATCGCTACTTGACGGAATAGACTCATATGCTTCCCCCCGCGGACCGGGGGGCATTCGGACCGTGAACGCCCCCCCCCCCACTCCTCTTCTGCAGCAGGGGGGGGGCATTCACGGTCCGAACACGGCAAATGAACCGTTTATCGCAGCACATGCACTTCATACTTCGTGCGCCGTATGGTTGTAATTTACCGATCGGTCAAAAGTCATTTTTGGATTACAGTTTTCAGGGAGAAATAATAATTTAGCTTATAACACCTTACCTCTTCACAGCACCAGAGTCCTGGCGAACTTCTCTTCCCCATTGTCAGACGAACGCGACGCTGGTCCGCTCGTGGATCCCGATCAAAACATAATTCCAATATTGCGGTTTTGGTGAATGATTTGCGACCTTTGTCGTCGGCCTCCGTCAGTCTATGATGACGGAAGAGAATCCTAAACGTCTATTCTGCTGGAATGAGTGCAGGTCCCACTTGTGGGTGTTCTCCATGCTGCTGGGTGAGCCTGGGTCTGTAGCAGGTTCGTCCAGCGTCCTTTGTTTTCATCTGCTGCAACAGTAAATATCTTTTCACCCAGCCCGAATTTCTGTGCTTCAATTGGCTCCTGCATTCACAGTAGGCGGGTTCTCCTTCCTAGGTTTTCATTCATTGGCTCTTCATGGTTTCAGAAACCCAATTCAAGGCTCTTATTAGTCAAATGAGAGGTCAATCAGATGAACTAATCTGTTCGTGGCTGTGTCTGCAGGTTTTTTTTTCAGTGGCGCTTGGACGCCAACACCACCTACATCACCACCATCAGTATCTCTATCATGCGTCATGCGTCCGAGCCCGCACGAGTGCACTCTCGTACGCCCTCATGCGCCCTAGGATGCAGAGACTTGCCCGCCCACGGAACAACGGAGTGCAAGTGGTTAAAAGATTAAAAGAAAGGAACAGAACAATATATCAAGGAAAAATCCTACAAGGTCGAATTAAACATTAACTCCCCTCATTGTACAATTCAACATAAGTTATCCGAAAAGGGTGAAGGCTGAAGCCGCAGCTTATATTGCCCACCCATGTTCCGCCTAAGAAACATCTAATAAAAAGAAGGCTTGTAATTAAGACCAAAATCTGGAAAATTCTTGACGCTTGAAAGGTCATTTTTCCACAGAATATCATGCAGTCTGACCTTTTACTACAAGAAAACTAGCCACCTGCTGGCCAAGAGGAAGGATGCAGGTTTAGGGCTCCTTTATACTCGAGGGTCAATACATTTGGAGATTCCCAGACCCTCCTATCTGTATTTTTTGCACATTTCCCAAAACTTTATGGATATGAACCAAACTTATTAGCGCTTTTTTGGTCTCAAGGACCATCACTGGTGCTAGCCCTCTATTCTAAGGGCATATATATGGGCAGCACAGTGGTGCAGTGGTTAGCACTGTTGCCTTACAGCTAGAAGGTTCCTGGTTCGAATCCCCAGGCTGGCAAGGGTTGGAACCTTTCTGTGTGGAGTTTGCATGTTCTCCCTGTGCTGCGTGGGTTTACTCCGGGGGCTCCGGTTTCCTCCCACAATCCAAAGACATGCATGTTAGGTTAATTGGCTGTTTTAAATTGTCCCTAGATATCTGTTTCCTATAGGCCCTTAGAATAGAGGGTTAGTACTAGTGAAAGTGTTTTGAGTGGTCTTTGTGACTAGAAAAGCACTATATAAGTGCAGATTAGTTAGTTAGTAGCTATAGGAGGAAGAGGTCTGGGGACAATTTGGAACAACCAATTAACCAAACATGTGAGGGCAGTGCAGCCAAGAGTTCAAGAAAAACTAGTGAAAAGTATTGCTTATGCTTTACAAATTTGTTGAAATCTAATCACATTGTTAAAGTAAGAGATTTGCAGTAGCCATTTTTTTTTAACTTGACATAAGGTATAAACATATAAATGTTAATCAAGTACAGATTTGTAAGATGGAGGTGCAAAATGTGATAAAAATGCTAATTTACAATCACAACTTAAGACAAAGGTTGAAAATTTATGCAAAAAGGTTGCACGTTTCAGAGAAAATTGCACATTTGAGGACATTTGCCAAATATTAGAAAATGTCACTAATTTCTGAAAAAACTTGCAAATTTACAAAGAAAAAATTCAAAATTTGTTATGAGAAAAATGACTATTTAGAGGAAAGGTTGCAAAGTTACAAGGAAAATGTTTAAATTTATGAGGAAGGTGCAAGTTTGCATGAAAGTCACAAATTTGGGAGGAAAAAAGTCACAGTTAATACAAAAAGTGTGCTGAAATAGTTTTTTTTTTTTTTTTAAATTTGCAAGTTTTCCTAAATCTTCAATATTGTACATTTGCAACTATACCCTCACTGACATATTCTATCCTTTACACTCATTCTTTACACAGTTCCTTACACTTGGTATGGGGATGAGGGATGGCAGCTTAACAAGGGTGATGGTTTTGATCCTCCAGAGATGAGTAAAAATATGTTATAGAAGACGATGAATTAAAACAAACATGACTAGAGTAGACTAGAGAAACAAGAAGATAATTTGAGGTAAAAGCAGCAAACACTCGGCCGAGTAGACTCAAAAAATGAAGCATATACATACATATAGCTGTGTGCACACCGGCCTTATCCAAAGGGTACAAGCATCATAGATGCACGCACAGAGCAGAGGTGGAGCATAAACAAGGCTTTAATGTCCTATGCACATAGATCTGCAGCTCTGACACGCACAAGACAACCTGTGTAGCTTGATAAACAAACCAGCAGTTCACACACAGATGGTCCGCGTGTCATGTGGTTGTTGATTCTTGATTTAAATATTTTTAGAATTGTTTTGGGGGGCTAATGAAAGTTTTACATTTTTGTATCTAAAAATTGTTAGTTTTTGTAGGCATGGTGTTAGCTCATCTGGAGGTTATCTGTTCAGAAGAAAAAAAAGACAGAAAATTCCACCACACCAAGGTACAGATGACTCTGTTATACTTTTGTTTTCAGAGCAATCAGCAGATGTGTTATTTTTATACATACCTTGAAAGGCAGATGTTCAAACCCAGAGGCATTATTTAATTCCAAAACAAATCGAAAGGTCAGTAATGAGAAAGCATCCGACGCCAGGGTAGAGGTTGTCAAGAGATGATGAGTTTTGTCACGAGACAGAATTTTGAATTGAGCCACGCTGGTTTATTATAAAGCTGACTTTTCAGAATGAAACCGATCACTTTTATGTGCAGGATCTTGCATGGAGCATTAGCTGTGGACAGTAGAGTCAGTAGTATGAACAACGGGACAGTGAATCATGAAGAAGACAAGCAAGTGGTAACAGAATGTTGATGAAGGCTGAAGAGAACCGAGACCAGATGAATGAAAGGAAGTTTTAGTGCTGAAAGAGATTATAGATGTGAGATGTGCAGCTTCATCAGCTAGTCCTGGGAAAGGTGAAGTCTTGTACACAGATGGATAGTGGATGGTAAAAATCAAGTGAGTGTTTCTGATGGAAAAAGTATGTAGGTGAAGAGAGAAGAATGGTGGATTTAGCAAGTGTAGAAAATATTTTTGGTTTTGAGAAGGAAATGGAAAGAGAATTGAAAGCAGAGTATGTGTAACCAAAGAAAATAAAGATCCGTGTAAGATTTGCAACTGTAGCTTTAAAAAACCAACCAAACAAACAAACAAAAAACCAACAATACATTATATTTTGTTTAATCCTGAAGAATGTCAGGAGAAAGGCACAAACACAGGCAGCCATCTTAAATGTTTCCAAGTACTTCAAGCGGAAATGAGGCATTAGGTATCTAACTTTCAGTGCATTTCTCTTAGTTGTGAATAGTAATGAGCAAACACTCACAGCAAAGATTATAGCTTTACTGTATACTCAGTAATTTAAAGTCAATTTAACACCCCAGTTATGTTCCTCCCCAATAGAGGGTATGCATAGGATGTCACTGAAGAGAACTCTTGGAAGACAAACACTGAGTGGCAAAAATGAGTAGCAGCATGGAGGTGTATGCCAGCACAACACAAAAATCCACACAGCATTCAATTACAGTAGTACAAATAATATCTGTTGGCATGGTGGGGAGTTAATCTTATTATTCCTTCTTGTATTAATTAGCAAAAATTAAATAAAGACTTTGAAGCAGTTCCTTTCTTGACTCAAGGTTGGAAATCTAAATAAGAAGGAAAAATAAAATTTGAAGGAAAAATATGCACTTATTTATGGAATGACTGACACAAGGGGAGCCCAAGGCTCCCCATGAATCTGTTTCTCTTATAAAACGAGGCCAAAAGGAGGAGGAGGAGAACAGCAAGGAGGAGGAGGGAGCACGCCCCACAATGGAAACTGAGTGATGTCCAGGCCACTGCTGGCGGGAGGGAGACACCCACACCGACCACAGAAAAACTGGACTTCATGCTTAAGACTAGAACAGATAAGTGGACTCACTTCTACACATTTACAGAAAATTAGCAAAAATTAAATTACTGCACGTAAAGTAGGAACTCCGGGTAATGACATACAGGACTTTTCAAGGTCAGAAAAGTAACAATCAAATTCTGCAAATGGCAAGCTACCAGTAGAACACCTATCAACATCTGTAAAAGCAGCATTGTACCCCATGTACTATAGGCAATTGAACGGATCTGATCCAAATTATGAACAACCATTATTTGCAAATCCATCCTCCTGATTGGTCATAAAACTTGGACTGGTAAACAAGGAAATGTGTGGAAGCATCCATTGTCCTAATTGAAGAGGATAAGAGACATTTCAACCTATGGGGGGTTTCACACATCCCGCTGGTTAGACCCAAACACATGGATTGGAAAATATTGGACATTTTGTCACCTCTACTGCGGAATAGAGCCATCCATGGAAAACCAATACCTGACCTTAATATAGAATATTTTCCCAAATTAAAAACACACACATCGTCTCTTAGCTGGGTGACACATTACAGAGGTCTGTAGACACTGATGCCCAGAAATCTCCTACATGACCAATCTTAACATTAGCAAACGAGGGGATGAGAAAAATTTGAAGCAAATTCCAAATTGGTTATGGGGAAAAGTGTGAACAATTTTGTCTGCTACCTAATCACAGTACAACACATAGGTCTCATCACCCAGCTCACTTATAACACACCCACTGCTGAACACATAGGTCCCATTACACAACACACTCACCACAACACAACCACTGCTTGTAGATTGCATATAGCGGACAACCACACACTCCAGGCTAATGGGAGATAACTTACAACAGCACATGGATAACTCCAGATGTAATGAATAAGGATAAAATGGAACAGGCTCCAGCCATTGTGATGGCAACCCCTCAGGCCATTATTGGTCCTCCCCCGGCTCAGCCCTTTGTATCGGCACTCAAACAAAGGTGTAGGGTACAGGGAAGATGCATGCCGGAGGGCACCAGACCATCACGACGTGTGCTTGCGACGTAGAAAAAGGCCGTAGGGCAAGTGACTGTACGACTTCAGTCCCTAGAAGAAGAATGGAGTGGTACCCAAGCGCATCCACCGCACCTCCAGCATCCGGGGTGGAGCCAGGAGCTTGAGCCTTACCAACACCAGCATCTCTACCTCTGTCCAGCGACAGGGGGGTAGCATTCCTGGGACAGCATCACTGAACTGTTCACTGGCTGGACTGGATGTTATCTATCCTCTGCTGCACCCACCAGACTGTCCCATAGACCTCATGGGACGAGATGAGCCTCTAGGGACGGGGGCACAGAGTTGTTTTGCTTCTAATGGTACTGGTGTGTGTCAACGAGATGGGACTGTGCTCCACAGCTGCGGATACAGGAAGCAGACACAGAGGAAGGTCAAACCTCTGTTGCAACCATGTGATGACTGCAGCTGAATGATGCGAGACCCAGCACAGGTCAACCGGTGGACAAAAGTTTTCATGGATTGACCCTGTTCGACCTTACAAGGCCCCCTTAGACATCGCTGCACCACACTAGAGTGTACACAAGGGGGAGGCAAGGGTAGCAGAACCAATGGTGCAAGCCTCTTGGGTTGACACACAATGTAGGGGCCTGCCTTATTCACCATCTGTTAATTGCTAGCGTCTCTCACACCATGCATGGTTGACATGATAAAATCATGTCAAAGGGGGGAGTGAAAGGGTTAATGGAAAGTTTCATTTACTTTCATCTTCTTCCGCTTAATCCTTTTTGGGTCGCGGGGGGGCTGGAGCCTATCCCAGCGTCTTTGGGCGAGAGGCAGGGTACACCCTGGACAAATCGCCAGTCCATCGCAGGGCCAACACAGAGAGACAGACAACCATTCACTCTCACAGTCATACCTAAGGACAATTTAGAATCCCCAGTTTTATGCCAATTAACCTAACTTGCATGTTTTTGGCATGTGGGAGGAAACCGGAGAAATCCCGGAGTAAACCCATGCAGACACGGGGAGAATATGCAAACTCCACACAGATCACTGTTAATATTACACAGATCACTGTTAATATTAATGCAACATAATATTCAGAGCTATGTAGAGTGGGGCAAAAAAGTATTTAGTCAGCCACCATTTGTGCAAGTTCTCCCACTTAAAAGATGAGAGAGGTCTCCAATTTTCATCATAGGTATACCTCAACTATGAGAGACAAAATGAGAAAAAAAAATCCAGAAAATCACATTGAAGAATTTTTAATGAATTAATTGGTAAATTCCTGGGTAAAATAAGTATTTGGTCACCTACAAACAAGCAAGATTTCTGGCTCTCACAGACCTGTAACTTCTTCTTTAAAGGCCAAATGTCACGTAACAGGGTACTTTAAATATCTTGAAACTAGATATAAAAGGGAACCGATCCGTTCGGGTCTTGGTGCATATGCTTCAGTAACAACGGAATATTCGTTAATTTAAAACTGCCGCGCTTGGCCTGACACGGCCCCTGGAATCGCCTGGGGAAGAAGGCGGAAGTGACGAAATCGATTGTACCCTAGTTTGATGCTTGGGGTATTTCAATTGATTGTTTATATGGAGACTGGAAGGTTGAAGTGAGCAACAAGAAAGAAAAAATTGGATATTTCACCCATACCTTAAAACGGGACTATCAGGGACAGCTGGGTAATAAGGGACACTTCTCTGGGAAATGTTTTCTTACCTGTCAAGTGAGACGTTTTCGCCGTACTTCAACACTGTAAAAAGCGGCTATAAGCAACGGCGGAGCAACAAGGCACACCTCTCTGGGATCTCTGCCTGTTCCGCAACCGCTGCACAGCTCAACGTGTTAAACCATTATCCTAATTACTTCTCATGGTAGTGAGAATTGCTCCCGCTGAGCGATCAGCCCGCCCAGACAATTAAACTAATGAGTGACTCCACACTTCGAACAGTAGTGAGAAGCGCTCCCGCTGAGCGATCAGCCCGCCTCAGCTGTGAGGGATCACACACAGGACTGCTCCTCAAGACACTCAGTTTTTTTTCCAGTATATTTTTTCTTTTGGGCGTACAGAAATGGCAATACGCCCGTTTTTGCTAAAATTGCATTTTCCCCGTATTTTCCTTAAAATATTTGACAATAACAACACGAACTACATTTAAAACATTTCCCAGAAAAGTGTCCCAAACCACTGCGCCGTCCCCCACAGCCGCGCTTGGCACCAAAATACGCCGAAAACGTCTCCCTTGACAGGTATGCGCCTCCATTTTCATATTGATCTGGTCAATTTCTTGACAGCAGCGGCTCTCCTCCACTGCAATAATAATGGCTTCCGAAAAATCAATATTTATGGGGCGCCCTCGACAGACCCCCTCCGACTTCGCAATTCTGGAGGCGATTAATGTCCAGTTCAATGACATTTTCCACTGGTTCTGCTCTCTGGTCATCGTTGGAACTGCTGTCATCAGACAAAGCATCTGATTCCGTCTCGGACGGCTCGAACCGGTAAGGTTCTATGCCTCTGTCACTGTCTGAACCACTGACAAAAAAAGAAGACAAAACTAAACTAATTTGTTCACAATCGCTGTCACTTTCCGTCATGATTGTCCAATGTTGATAAGTGTGAATGTGGATAGGCAGGGCAGCCAGGGTACAACTGGTGATGTCAAAAACATGGGCGTGGTCTGGACTGGCTGTCACAAGCCAGCAAGCAAGGTGGGGCCTTCACCTGGTGTATTTTGTGCAATTATGTAAATACAGGTGGGTGATATGGTCTCCAGTATGAATATTTGGTTTAAGCTATGTGTATTTTATCTAAATTCGTTGTCATTTAGAAAAAAAAATTACGTGACATTTGGCCTTTAAGAGGCTCCTCTGTCCTCCAGTCGTTACCTGTATTAATGGCACCTGTTTGAACTCATTATCAGTATAAAAGACACCTGTCCACAACCTCAAACAGTCAGACTCCAACTCCACTATGGCCAAGACCAAAGAACTGTCAAAGGACACCAGAAACAAAATTGTAGACCTGCACCAGGCTGGGAAGACTGAATCTGCAATAGGTAAGCAGCTTGGTGTGAAGAAATCAACTGTTGGAGCAATTATTAGAAAATGGAAGACATACAAGACCACTGATAATCTCCCTCGATCTGGGGCTCCACACAAGATCTCACCCCGTGGGGTCAAAATGATCACGAGAACGGTGAGCAAAAATCCCAGAACCACACGGGGGGACCTAGTGAATGACCTGCAGAGAGCTGGGACCAAAGTAACAAAGGCTACCATCAGTAACACACTATGCCGCCATGGACTCAAATCCTGCAGTGCCAAACGTGTCCCCCTGCTTAAGCCAGTACATGTCCAGGCCCATCTGAAGATTGCTAGAGAGCATTTGGATAATCCAGAAGAGGATTGGGAGAATGTCATATGGTCAGATGAAACCAAAATAGAACTTTATTGTAAAAACTCAACTTGTCGTGTTTGGAGGAGAAAGAACACCATACCTACTGTGAAGCATGGGGGTTGAAACATCATGCTTTGGGGCTGTTTTTCTGCAAAGGGACCAGGACGACTGATCCGTGTAAAGGAAAGAATGAATGGGGCCATGTATCGTGAGATTTTGAGTGAAAACCTCCTTCCATCAGCAAGGGCATTGAAGATGAAACGTGGCTGGGTCTTTCAGCATGACAATGATCCCAAACACACCGCCCGGGCAACGAAGGAGTGGCTTCGTAAGAAGCATTTCAAGGTCCTGGAGTGGCCTAGCCAGTCACCAGATCTCAACCCCATAGAAAATCTTTGGAGGGAGTTGAAAGTCTGTGTTGCCCAGTGACAGCCCCAAAACATCATTGCTCTAGAGGAGATCTGCATGGAGGAATCGGCCAAAATACCAGCAACAGTGTGTGAAAACCTTGTGAAGACTTACAGAAAACGTTTGACCTCTGTAATTGCCATCAAAGGGTATATAACAAAGTATTGAGATGAACTTTTGTTATTGACCAAATACTTATTTTACCGAGGAATTTACCAATTAATTCATTAAAAATCCTTCAATGTGATTTTCTGGATTTTTTTTTTCCTCATTTTGTCTCTCATAGTTGAGGTATACCTATGATGAAAATTGGAGACCTCTCTCATCTTTTAAGTGGGAGAACTTGCACAATTGATGGCTGACTAAATACTTTTTTGCCCCACTGTATATATAAAAATCTTTATAAGCAGCATAATCTTTTTTTTTTAAAGGTCAAATTGCCATTGCAGGCAAAATGGCTCTGTGGTTTTCAAAGGTTGCAGACCCCTGTTCTAAACCAATTATTATGTGAACCTTTACACCGCGTTCCAAATTATTATGCAAATGATATTTGTCTTTGAGCTTCTTAAATAGTCGATGCAAATGACAGTCAGTATAATTTTCAAGTCATCAACTGTTAGAGCATATTTCACATTTTATTGAACAAACCTTCCAATGATAACTATTTTTTTGCAAAAATTAAACAAAACTCAAAATGCACTCTTCCAAATTATTATGCACAACAGAGTTTCAAAACATTTTCTTGGTTGTAAAGAACTGAAAATACTCATTTGTTGAATTTGCAGCATTAGAAGGTCATATTTTCTGAAATCAAAAGCTATTTCAATCCAAAATGTCTTAACAGGCCAAGTTACACATTAACATCGGACCCCTTCTTTGATATAACCTTCACAATTCTTGCATCCATTGAACTTGTGAGTTTTTGGAGAGTTTCTGCTTGAATTTCTTTGCAAGATGTCAGAATATCCTCCCACAGCTGCTGTTTTGATGTGAACTGCCTCCCACCTTCATAGGTCTTTTGCTTGAGGATGCTCCAGAGGTTCTCAATAGGGTTGAGGTCAGGGGAGGACGGGAGCCGCACCATGAGTTTCTATCCTTTTATGCCCATAGCAGCCAGTGACACAGAGGTATTCTTTGCAGCATGAGATGGTGCATTGTCATGCATGAAGATAATTTTGCTATGGAAGGCATGGTTCCTCATTTTGTACCATGGAAGAAAGTGGTCAGTCAGAAACTCTATATATTTTGCCAAGGTCATTTTCACACCTTCATGGACCCTAAAGGGGCCTACCAGCTCTCTCCCCATGATTCCGGCCCAAAGCATGACTCCGCTACCTCCTTGCTGACGTCGCAGCCTTGTTGGGACATTGTGGCCATCCACCAACCATCCATTACTCAATATCAACATCTTGACCATCCAGGGTTGCACGGCACTCATCCGTAAACAAGACTGTTTGAAAATTAGTCTCCATGTATTTCTGGGCCCACTGTAACCATTTCTGCTTGTGAGCATTGGTTAGGGGTGGCCGAATAGTAGGTTTATGCACAACTGCAAGACTCTGGAGGATCCAACACCTTAAGGATCGTTGGACTCCAGAGGCACCAACAACTTCAAATACCTGTTTGCTGCTTTGCAATGGCGTTTTAGCAGCTACTCTCTTAATACGATGAATTTGTTTGGTAGAAACCTTCCTCATTATGCCTTTATCTGCACAAACCCATCTATGCTCTGAATCAGCCACAGATTTCTTCACAGTACAATGATCACGTTAAGTTTTCATTAAATATCTAATGTTTTCAAACCTTGTCTAAGGCATTGCACTAATTTGATGCTTTTCGGCAGCAAAAAGATCCTTTTTCTTTCCCATATTGATTGAAACCTGTGGCATGCTTAATAATGTGGAGCATCTTTCTTAAGTAGCTTTCCTTTAATTGGGCTCACGTGGCAAACTAATCATGACAGGTGTCTGAGATTGATATCAGTGATCCAAAGAGCCCTGAAACACAATACCATCCATGAGTTTAATTGAAAAACAAAATAACTGAATGTTTATGACACTAAAATCCTATTTGCATAATAATTTGGAACATGGTGTAGTGTGAAATGCCTAAAGTCATTAAATGACTTGCAGTCATTGTTTCTCTAATGTAAGCATTTTGAGGCTGATCTTCTCCAAATCTCCTTAAACTTGATGGAGACCTGGCTCCATTCTCCTTTCCCCGTCAATAATCACCAGTCAGCACTCATTACCTTGACATTGGAGACTGTCAGGAATATCTAACAGGAGTAAGGGTCTCTGACTCTCCCTGGAGCCATTCCTTCTTCAAGAGACAAGTCGAGATGAGATGAAAGGAGGAGAGAGGAAGAAAGAAGGGCCACACGTTCATCAGCCTCATTCTATGTGATCACAGAGCCCCGCAGCAAAACCACCAAACAATGGCCCCTGTGTGCTTAACACTTTGTGTGTGTGTATGCGTGTGTGTGTGTGTGTGTGTGTGTGTGTGTGTGTGTGTGTGTGTGTGTGTGTGTCATCTCAGATAAGGTGGCCTCCTCTCAGAGTCCTCTCCGTTTCTCCTCATCTCCTCACTCTTTTCCTTCCCTGTTGTTGCTGCTCCTTCTATCCTCCTCCTCTGTTCTTTTTGTCTGTGGCACTCAGAGCCCTCTCTCAAGATGAAAGCGAGAGGAGATAAGGGCAGGTAAGAGAGTGCAGGAAAGGCAAAACAGCGGCAAGGGAAAAAAGTGATAAGGAGGGAAACAATGGGGGCTTTGATAGCATGAGAACTACTGTGTGCATAGGTATGTCTATATATGTGAGCAGGTAATTGTGTCTATATGCCCTGGCTGTGTACACTGTTATATTTTGTGAGCACAAATCTGTTTTACCAGCTTTAAGCCTGTTAAAGGTGCACCCATGAAGCGAGAGGTCAAAGAAGAGGCAAAGAGTTTTAAGCGTCTTGTTGACCTCCCATTTACCATCTTTTTTCTCATTTTATTAGCACTCACTTTTTTTTCAGCCAGCCATAGACACAAAATTCCCACCAACACTCACCTGTTTCTCCCATTTGAGACTCTGCGGCCTTTCAGCTGTCCCAGCCTTCCTCTTCTGTCCCCGCTGGGTGTGGTTTTCCAATCTGCCCTGCTTTAGTCATTACAACCTCACCCACCCACCCAAACTGTCCACTGAAGGCCTGACATCCATCTGCCAACCCTGTGTGTGTGTATGTATTCAAGTGAGAGAGAGAGAAAGAGAGAAATGGAGAGTGTATGTGTATTTTGGCCTTGGCATGTGTGAGAAGATGTCCAAGTTTCCCAGAAGAGTCATTAAATTTTTTTATCTCATTCAAATATGAGTGAGAGGGTGCAAGTGAGGGTGTTTGCATGTATGTGCAAAGGCAGAAGGATGGCTGAGATCGGCAAAGCAGCAGTAGCTCGCCAAGTGTTTGGTGAAGAATATAAAGAATTTTGAATGCAGGAATTGACAAACTGAACAGGATTGTTGCAATATTTTTTTTCCCCTTGGGCAATCTTTCATTCTTTGTGATAATGTGTACATAACATAGCAGACAATGGCACGTCTATTACGTCTGTGTTACAGGTGGGATGCACACTCTTCAACATTCCTGAGGATATGGAGGGAAAGAAGCCTCAGGGTTAACGTGGACCAGGAGATGAGGAGTGTGGGCAGATACTTGTAGATATTAAATAAAAAAAAAAATCCTGTGGATTCACATGTAATAATGTGGCTTATGGTGACTTATGATGATATCTGTAAAAAGAGTTTAAAAAAACCACAAGCGTCTCCCCATAAGCACCATTTACAGCTCCTTAACATCTCCAGCTGTGCTAAACGTTGACATCTGTGATAGAGAGTCAGGGCAGAGAAACACACGCATCCAGACTACTTGGGGAAGGCAAGGCAGGGCCTCTGGACAGAATTTGTCCTATTGGGTGCCCTACTTTCAGGTAGCAGGCTCCTTTTTGCCCCCTGGTGTTTGCTCGCTTGTCCAGCAGCATGAATTTGCTTTAGAGTCAGCAGGCTTCTGCAGTTCCTCCACTGACCTGAAGGAGGCAGTGCCAGCAAAGAGATGCTGCATGAATCTGGTCGTTAGTGTCTGGTCGACACACAGTAGGTGGAGCTGTTCAACGTTGGGTGAAAACTGTAGGGCTGCAATGAATATGCTACCATGTGCTTGTATGTATGACAGCAACAAGTAGTTTTTGCTCGTCATACCACAAATGAACGTTCAGTCAGTCAAACTGGGGAGTGTTTTTTTATTACAAACTATATGGTAAATGGCATTCATTTACATAGCGCTTTTTCTCATCTCTGGATGACCAAAGTGCTTTACAGATCCTGCCATCCACCCATTCATGCACACATTCACACACTGATGGCGGCAGAGCTGCCATACACACACAGGCGCTAGCCTGGCCACCAGGAGCAACTGGGGCTTCAGTGTCTTGCTCAAGGACACTTCGACATGCAGACTGCAGACAGGGCGGGAATCGAACCCATGACCCTCCAATCAGTAGTCAGTCACACTACACCTGCACCACAGCTGCCCCATTTCTCTCTTATATCAGTTTAAATATTCTGATGAGAATGGTTCATAGTGATGGTTTGAAAGGTTTTAGGTTGCAGCTCATTTAAAGGGAAATGTGTTTGAAAATTTGCTGCACTATGTATCATAGCGCCCATCAAGGACGTGCACAGACATTTTGAGGGGCTGCTGCTCTAACTTGAAACCAGAACAAATTTACATGCAACAAAAAACATGACTTTATAAGAAAAAAGTCACAAAATCATGAGAAAAGTTGCAAATTTATGGGGGGGGGGGCACATTGTATGTACAGTAGCAATCACTAATAAAAATGTATTTACAAAAAACAAGAAATGTATTAAAAAGATGTACTAAATTTGTCAGAAAAAAGTTAGATCTTGAGAAAGTAACAAGAAAAAAATTAAAAAGGAAAAATATCATCAGAACAGTAGGGGGGGATATGTTGACGTAGAAGTTTCAAAATTGGATGGAAAAAGGGATGAATTTATTTCACAAAAGTTACAAATTCAAGGAAAAAAAATGAATAAATTCATAAGCAAAAAACCTTAAATTTTCAGGAAGTCTTAAACTCAACAAAAAAATAGCCAGTTTATATGTCATAAATTTTTATTTTTTCATTTATGTTTCAAAATCATATAAAAAAAAATCTACCAAAAAATAAAAACATCAAATTTCAGAGAAGCAATTAATTTATGATTAAAAAGTTCCAAACTTACAACAATATACAGTAGTGCAAACTGTCTTCTGAGAATGTCACCTACAGAAATTCCCGGATGACATGGCCATTGTTGGATGTGTGGCGGGGGGTGGGGGGCAGAAGGAGGAGTACAGGGGTCTGGTTGACCATTTTGTGGAGTAGTGTGAGGTTAACCATTTGCAGCTGAATGTGACCTAAACAAAGGAGATTGTGGTGGATTTTAGCAGGATGAGACTCCCCCCTTCTCCTGTTTGCATCAGTGGGGGTCATGCAGAGATCGTCAGCTCCAATAGGTACTTAGGAGTTCAGCTGGATGGCAAACTGGAGTGGGGTCTAAACACTGAAGCCATCTACAGGAAGGGCGTAAGCCGTCTCTATTTTCTTAGGAAAGTCAGGAAGGTTCCTTTACTTGTTTTATCGGTCTGTTGTTGCTAGTGCCATTTTCTATGCTGTGGTGTGCTGGGGTGCAGGTATCAGAGGGAAGGATGCCAACAGACTGAATAAACTGATCAGGAAGGTTGGCTCTGTGGTAGGACAAGCTGGCTACAGTTGAGGAGGCGGTGGAGGACAAAATTGTGGCAAAATTTGAACAATTAGGGACAATACTTCGCACCCCCTTCAAAAAACACTTAGCAGTCTTAAAAACTTGTTTAGTAATAGATTCAGGGAAGAACATGGAGGGAAGGCCGCGCCGGCCTTCCCTCCATGTTCACTCTACTCAGACAGCGCAGGCTCCGCTGGCTAGGCCACGTTCACCGTATGGAGGATGGCAGAATCCCCAAAGACGTCCTCTATGGAGAACTGGCAACTGGCAAGAGAGACGTTGGCCGCCCACAGCTGCGTTTTAGAGACGTCTGCAAGAGAGACATGAAGGCCCTGGAGATCAACACAGAGCGCTGGGAGGACCTTGCAACGGACCGCTCCAAATGGAGAGGCACCCTGACCAGACAGCTCAAGGCGGGTGAAGAGAGACTGACTGCTGCTGCAGATGAAAAAAGGACCCGCAGGAAGAACCGCCACAGACCCAGCAGCACGGAGACCACCCACAAGTGCGACCTGTGTGACAGGGACTGCCATTCGCGCATCGGCCTGTTCAGCCACAGGCGGTGCTGTTCCAGCAGAGTAGACGTTTAGGATTCTCTTCCATGGTCATCATAGACCGACGGAGGCCGACGTGAATAGATTCATTCAACCCCGCTCTGCTAGGGAGCGATATAGGAGGTCATTTATACCTACTGGAATAAGACTGTTGAATTCATGTGTCTCTGCCAGGTCAAAGGATGCTGTTTGGGATTAACAGCACCTCACACTGGTACTACTATATTTTGTTCGTTAGTTGTCATTTATTTTGTTCTGAATCGACTTGTTTGCACATGTTCTGTATGTCTGTCTCGTACAATGTATAGTATTTTTTATCTTGCTATTTCTTTACTATTGTTTGTATTCTGCTGCTGTGACAATTTAATTTCCCTCTGGGATTAATAAAGTCACCTCATCTAAAATGTAAGAATAACATGTCAAAGATATGATTATTATTAGCATTAGTATTATTATTATTTATATTTTTCTCTGGAGGGGCAGCTCAGAGTTTGCAAATAGGCTGCTGCCTGGGCAACAATAGTCTGTACATGTGCATGTCCTTGGTGCACATGCTAATTTTTAGGAGATTCTCTGCATGTTGAGGTCACATCCAGCTCCACACAACACAGCAGAAAGCATGACTAATATGAGTCGACCTAATGACCCAAGTCTGCGCCAAGCAGCGCCAGCTGTCATTTTCTGAAAGTCGAAATCTACCAAGTACTACCAAAGAGTAATTAGGAAAAAATGTGTTCATTGTCAAAAGTTATTGATATTTGTCCATCTAATTTTAGGCATGCCTTTGTCTTCATCTGTCATATTTAGTCTTGAATAATTTTGAGGATGAATGTTTTCCTCTGATAGACCTTATGATGACGCATTCTCACAAATGTGTGTTTTTACCATCTGGAGAAACTTGTCTTTGTACATCTCACAGAAAGAGATGGGAGATTGAAAAAGAATGGGACAACACTGAAATCGGGTTGTTTTGCAAATGTTATTCACTGGCATTAACGGTGAATAACATTTGGAAACAGTGGATTTTTCACCCTTTTTCATATAAATTTGCAGCTTTTTACTCAGAATTTTGCAATGTCTTTCTCATAAATTTAACTCTTTCCAAGTTACAACGCTATTATTAAAATTTGTTCCTGAGCCTAGAGGAACCACCAATCTCAATAAAATACGGACGCCTCCCACTTGAGGTGTTTCAGGCACGTCCCACTGGGAGGAGACCCCGGGGCAGACCCAGGACTAGGTGGAGAGACTATGTCTCCCAGCTGGTCTGAGAACGCCTTGGCATCCTCTCTGGAGAGCTGGAGCAGGTGGCTGGGGAGAGGGAAGTCTGGGCTTCTCTGCGTGAACTGCTGCCTCCGCGACCCGGACCTCCGGAAAAGCGGTAGAAGATGGATGGATGGATGGATACTGTAGATACAGCCATTTCTGGTGAGAATATTACAATATAAACTATAAACAAGCTGATTTCTTATATAAATCTACCATTATAATATCAGTGCTGACAGACAGGCTAAACTCTGTCCCTGTTCTCTTTTAGAAGAGATCTGACTGAAACATGGGACCATACTGTATATGACTATACAAATGTAAGTCATTTTAAGACTGTGAAGTCTAGTTCATGTGTGCTGTGGCTGCTAAGCCAGGTTTATAAAATAAGCCCTTTTGGGCTGTTAGTTGTCTTAATGTGTGGTTTATGTGGCTGCCTGGTCTGCTTTTATCAAAACTGAGTTTTTGGACTGGTAAACGTGCAGTTTACATGGCTGCACTGAGCCCAGGGTATATTAAAGTATTTTTCTTGGACATGGACTGTTGAGGGGCATGTAGCCTATTACAGCTGATGCTTGTTTGTGGTGTGTTTGCTCTGTCAGCAGTGCTGTGTGGCTTCTGTGCCAACACAATGTTGTACCTACACGGCTGTTATATTGTTTGTGATGATAAGGCTGATGGTGTGGGGGCATGGTGGGGGGTTTCTCCACCCAGAGAGGGCAGGTGGAAGGGGGAACAATGGACCAAAGGAGGAGGTGTCACCAGGGGGTATTGGACGGGACTGTTGGGCCTATGGACCCCCCAGGGAGAGTGAGAGCTACCGCAGCCACTGGAAGAAGGAGGGTGTGAGAGCGGCCCCAGAGTAATGTCATGTTAATGTACCACACATTTCTTTGTTCAGACTACAATGTGTTACGGTTGGAAGTTCCGGGTCTCGATGCATGGAAGTAAAGATTTAAAAGTGGAATGCACAGAGACCCGAGATTGCTGTTTTGCTGTACTTCATATTGGAGATGGAATAAAGTTTCTGTGTCGTTCAGCTCATTGCCTCGCCTGCCTCCTTCCTCCACAGTGGTGACTTTAAGACGTGCCATGGAAAGTGAGCCGAGCGTCACCCCGGAGGCTGCCAGGAGGGAGAGCACCGGCGCCGCGTGCGCTGTCTAAGTCAAGCTCCCAGACTTCTGGCTTCACAGCCCTACTGCATGGTTCCTGCACATAGAAGCCCAGTTTGCACTCCGCGGGATAACAACGGATGACACAAAATATTACTACATGGTCGCTGTGCTGGATGCACGCGGCACGCAACAGGTGACGAGCCTGCTCCATGAGCCGCCGGCCCAAGGAAAATATGAAGCACGCAAGAGGATGCTTCTCCAGTGTTACACCCTTTCTGACAGTGAGAGGACAGAGAAACTCCAAACACGTTGGGACAGACCAGCAGTGGAGCTAATGGAGAGCATGCTGGCGTTGAGGGGGAAGGAGGATGATGTTCGCCTACTTGTTCCTCAGGAACCTACCGGCTACAGCTTGGGCGATCCTGGCCATCTCGCCGCGGCTGGTTGCCAAGGACTACCGTGCCCTGGCACAGGAAGCAGAACGCATCATTTTGGCGACCAGAACTCTCAGCGTGCAGGCAGTGGCACTGGCATCAATGAGGGACTCCAGCAAGGTCAAGGAGCCATGGGTTGTAGCCGAGACAGACACCAGGAGACGAAGGAATGGGGCGATCTGCTTTTATCATCGCTGTTTCGGCTCAAATGCCCAACGCTGCCTGCTGCCATGCCAATTCAAGGAGCTGGAAAGACAGCACGTTCGGAATTCGGTTGCAGCTGCGACTGATGGCAACAGGAACAGACTGCTTTAGGTCACATACACATGTTCAAGGAAACGGCTTTTGCTGGACTCCAGCTCCCTGAAGAGCCTTATCCTGCCGGTCAACGCAGACAGGGTGGCAGGAGGTAGTGGTCCTGAGCTTACGGCTACCAACAGATCCACCATCAGGACATTTGGCGAGCGGACACTGACGATATGCTTGCACGGACGCAACTTTCAGTGGAACTTTCTGGTAGCCGCATGTTCCAGCCCCATTTTGGGCACAGATTTTTTATGCGCTTATGGGCTGTTAGTTGATGTTACTAATAGGCGATTAGTGGATGCCGTCTCTTTCACCTCACTGTCCTGTACAGCTTGGAGAGCTGGGTCAACAACACCGGCTAACGTTATAGCTCAAGAGGGTAAGTACTAACAGTTATTCGCACAGTTCCCAGCACTCACGGTCTCGACATTTTCAGCTATGATAACGAAACCCGGGGTCAAATATTTCATAGCTATGAGATGGCCGTCGGTATTGCGGAAGTGGAAAATCCAACACTGCACGCATCTTATCTGATAACGGAATCGCGCCCTCCGGCGAAATGCAGTGGCCCGAAAAATCAATCACTGGCACACCGAACTGGCTCTTCGCCAGGTTGACTATCAGCCTGGGTGCTTCCAACCTCTGAAAAACTGTCTTGAGATGGGTGATGTGCTCATCTAGTGCTCAACTAGGAAAGGGGGGAACAATGGACCAAAAAAGTGTCACCGGGGTGTCACCGGGGGGTATCAGACGAGACAGTAAGGATTATACGCCCCCCGGGGAGAGAAGTATTTGCTGGAGCCACTGGAAGAAGAAGGGTGTGAGAGCGGCACCGGCATTATGTAATGTTAATGTGCCACACAGGCTTTGTTCTAAACACAGTGTATGATGGTCGGAAGTTCCGGGTCTCAATGCATGGTATTAAAGATATAAAAGAGGGAGACTTGTACTGTGCTGTATGTTGGAGATGGAATAAAGTTTCTGTGTCGTTCAGTTCATTGCCTTGCCTGCCTCCTTTCTCCACAATACGATCAAATACTTCTCCCACACAGCAGGTTTCTCTGTTGCACTGCAAGTCTACAGCAACTTGAAAATATGTGTACAGAGCTGACGTGGGATTTCAGAGTACCATTTGATCACATTCATATTGTTAAATATCAGTCTTTGCCTTGAAATGATTATATGACCACTTTTCTGTCTAACGCACGTTTGAAAAATGAGGACAGTTGTGACAAAGCATATTCAAATATGATGGACTGAATGGACTTAAACCTTAACATGTGCAGCAAGGCAGAGTTCATTGGAATTCCACATTGAACTACTGGAAGGAAGACTTTCATCTACAGACCTAGTGTATATTTTCACCTTTTGCATGTCAGTGCACACATGCCTACTGGCCAAATAAAAGCAGCTTATAATGATGGTGGATTTTTTTTCTTCATGCAAATACAGACTTCATGTTAAGTCTGGATTTTCCACATTTGCCTTTGGACTAGACAAAACTTTGTCTGCAAGCAAATTTAAAGAGCACTATATAACTTTGCTGTTCCTGATATTAATACTGATTGGCCAAACTGATCTCACCAAAAGTAGGACAAATGATAAGAAAAGATAAGATAAGATAAACTTTATTGTCCCTCAAGGGGAAATTTGTCTTGGGCTTGTCTCCCATGCTGCAACCACACAATCCACACATACACAATGGATGTAGTACATAATAAATGAAATAAAACCCAATAAATAATACAAGTACAAACATAAATAAATATATAACAGCAGTCATTAAGAACAGGAGTTATAAGCGTCCCTGACCTGGCATGCTTTCCACCCCATTAAAAACATGCCATTTACGAGGGAGGATGAAAAGTTCATAGGCTGAAAAGTTTATAGTGGTCAAATTTTACCATCCATCCATCCATCCATCCATCCATCCATCCATCAATTTTCTACCACTTTTCTGGAGGTCCGGGTCACGGAAGCAGGAGTTCAAACAGAGAAGCCCAGACTTCCCTCTCCCCGGCCACCTGCTCCAGCTCTTCAGAGAGGATACCAAGACGTTCCCAGGCTAGCTGGGAGACGTAGTGTCTCCAGCATGTCCTGGGTCTGCCTCAGGGTCTCCTCCCAGTGGGACATGCTCGAAACACCTCAAGTGGGAGGCGTCCACCTCAACTGGCTCCTTTCAATGTGGAGGAGAAGCAGTTCTGTTCTGAGCCTCTCCGGGATGACTGAGCTCCTTACTCTATCTCTAAAGGTGAGTCCAGCAATCCTATGGAGAAAGCTCATTTTAATCGCTTGTGTCCACAATTTCATTCTTTTGGTCATTACCCAAAGTTCATGACCATAGATGAGGGTAGGAACATAGATTGACCGGTAAATCGATAACTTTGCTTTAGCGCTCAGCTCCCTCTTTACCATAACAGACCAGCACAATGTCCGCATCACTGTAGATCAGGGGTGTCCAATCATGTGCCATGGAGGGCCAAGACCCTGCAGGCTTTACCTCCAACCAGTGTCTTCAACAGCAGATTCCACTGAATTTCTTCCCACTGATTGGTGATAAGTGAATACACCTACTGAAGCGACTGGGTAGAAGAGAAATCCTGCAGGGTCTTGGCCCTCCATGGCACATGATTGGACACCCCTGCTGTAGATGATGCTCCTCCACTTGGGGCAGTAGCTTGTCCCCAGCCCGGAGAGGACAATACAATCTTTTCTGGCTGAAGACCATGGACTCGGACTTGGAGGTGCGGATTCTCATCCTAGCTGCTTCACATCGTGGGTGGTAGCCGGGACAGACTCCAGGAGACCAAGGAATGGGGCAATCTGTTTTTATCGTTGCTGTTTCGGCTCAAATGCCCAACGCTGCCTGTCGCCATGCCAATTCAAGGAGCCGGAAAGACAACACGTTGGGAATTTGGTTGCAGCTGCTACTGATGGCGACAGGAACAGACTGCTTTAGGTCACATACACATGTTCAGGGAAACGGCTTTTGTTGGACTCCGGCTCCCAGAAGAGCCTTATCCTACCGGTCAACGCAGACAGGGTGGCAGGAGGTAGTGGTCCCGAGCTTACGGCTGCCAACAGATCCATCATCAGGACATTTGGCGAGCGGACACTGACGATATGCTTGTACGGACGCAACTTTCAGTGGAACTTTCTGGTAGCCACATGTTCCAGCCCTATTTTGGGCACAGATTTTCTATGTGCTTATTGGTTGTTAGTTGATGTTGCTAACAGGAGATTAGTGGATGCTGTCTCTTTCACCTCACTGTCCTGTACAGCTCTGGGAGCTGGGTCGACAACACTGCCTAACATTATAGCTCAAGGGGGTAAGTACTAACAGTTATTTGCACAGTTCGCAGCACTCACGGTTCCGACGTTTTCGGCTATGATAACGAAACCTGGGGCCAAATATTTCATAGCTATGAGAGGGCCGCCAGTATTCGCGTGACCTTGGCACCTGGATGCAGTTAAACTGGCCAGCGTGCACAAGGAGTTCGCCGACTTAGTGCAGTTGGGCATCGTCAGGCGCGCCAACAGCCTGTGGGCATCCCCGCTACAGATGGTGCCTAAAGCCAACAGGTCGTGGCGACCATGTGACGATTTCCGGTGTTTGAACAATGCCACGGAACATGATCGTTATCCTATTCCACACATCCAGGACTTTTCCGTGCACCTGGCCAGGGTGTGTGTTTTTTCCATAGTGGATCTGGTCCGTGGTTACCACCAGGTCCCACAGAAGATGTTCCAAAAACGGCAGTAATAACTCCTTTCAGCCTTTTTGAGTTTTTACGCATGCCATTTGGAATAAATGGTGTGGCGCAGACCTTCCAGAGGATGATGGATGCAGTGCTGCACAACTTGTCCTTTGTTTTTGTCTGCTTAGACGACATTCTGGTAGCCAGCGCGTCTGAGGAGGAGCACATCGCTCATCTCAAGACAGCTTTTCAGAGGTTGGAAGCACACGGGCTGATAGTCAACCCGGCGAAGTGCCAGTTCGGTGTGCCAGTGATTGATTTTTTGGGCCACTGCATTTTGCCAGAGGGCGCGATCCCATTACCGGATAAGATGCGTGCAGTGTTGGATTTCCCACGTCTGCAGACCGTGACAGCACTACAGGAGTTTTTGGGAATGGTTCATTTTTATAACTGTTTCCTTCCCTGAGCAGCCCAGCTGATGCAAGCGTTGTGTGCCGCATTTAAAAAAAGAAGCCCACGGAAGCCACTGACTGGACTCTCGAGCGAAACCAGGCTTTTGCAAACACCAAAACAGCACTGACGGATGCCGCATTGCTAGCCCACCCAGATCTGTCTGCACGGATAGCGCACACTACAGATGCGTCTGATGTTGCCATAGGGGAGTGGTGGAGCAGTGTGTTTCAGGTTCGGGCAGCCGCTCTCATTTTTTAGCCAAACCTTGCATGACAACAAACGCAAATACAGCAAGTTTGATAGAGAATTGCTTGCTCTCCCCCTGTCGACATGCCATTTCCAGTTTTGGCTGGAGGAGCGCGAGTTCACCGTGTTCCGAGACCATAAGCAGCTGACGTACACGATGGCCATGGTCTCAGAACTGTGGTCGGCCCGGCAGCAACAGAATTTGGCTGCAATTTTGGAGTTTACTACCGACATTCAACACATTGTAAGCTCAACGTCGTGGCCGATTGTCTGTCGCACGCGTTAATCACCCCAGTCTACATGGGAATTGATTTCCCTACCATGGCCGGGGAGCAAGCCGGGGACACAGATATTTGCGTGCTCCAGTCTGCGTCAACTGGGTTAAGGCCTGAGAACAGGGTGGTGCAAAGAAGGGTGCCCTCCCTTGCTCTGCGACGTCTCCACCAGCCCTTTCGCCCGGTGGTTCTGAGCTCTTGGCGTCATCACGTTTTTGAGTCGGTCCACTCCATTTTGCATCCGGGAGTGCACACTTTGGTGAAGCTAGTGTGGGCAAAATTTGTCTGGCTGCGCTTGCGTAAGGATGTGAAAGAGTAGGCTGCAGCTTGTGTCGCGTGCCAGCAGGCCAAAGTGCACAAGCACACCAGAGCCCCCCTCGAGCTGTTCCAAATCCAAGCCAGGAGGATCGATCACATCCACGTGGACTTGGTGGGACCCCTCCCTCCATCGCAAGGTTTTATGCACCTTTTAACAATCGTGGACCGCACCACGCACTGGCCTGAAGTGGTCCCACTGGCTTCTACCACTTATGCTTATGGGTTGTTAGTTGATGTTGCTAATAGGAGATTAGTGGACGCTGTCTCTTTTACCTCACTGACCTGTACAGTTTGTGGAGCTGGGTCGACAACACTGGTTAAGGTTATAGCTCAAGGGGGTAAGTAGCAACATTTGCTCACGCAGTTCCCAGCACTCACGGTCCTGACTTTTCGGGTACGGAAACGAAACACGGGGTCGAACACTTTATAACGACAAAAGGCCTGCCTGTGTCCGCGCAACCTCGGCGTTTGGACACAGCTAAACTGGCCAGCACATGAGAGGAGTTTGCCAACTTAGAGCAGTTGAACTTTCATAGGGGCAATGGTGGAGCAATGTGTCTCAGGTTCGTGGCAGCCGCTTGCATTTTTCAGACGAACTTTGCGTGACAACGAAGGCAAATACAGCATGTTTGATAGAGAATTGCTGGCTCCCCACCTGGTGATGCACCATTTCCAGTTTTGGTTAGAAGGGCGGAGTTCACTGCATTCGTGGACCATAAGCCACTGACGTAAGCGATGGCCAAGTTCTTGGAACCATGGTCGGCCCGGCAGCAATGGCATTTGGCAGCGATTTTGGAGTTTACTACAGACATTCAACATGTTGCCGGTAAGCTCAACGTTGTGGCCAATTGTCTGTCGCAAACGTTAGTCTCAACAGTCTACGTGGGAATAGATTTCCCCGCGATGGCCGTAGAGCAGGCCGGGGACGCTGACGTTTGCATGCTCCAGTCTGCGCCAACTGGGTTAAGGCTGAAGAGAAGGGTGGTGCAAGAAGAGTGCCCTCCCTTGCTCTGCGACGTCTCCACTGGCCGACCACGCCCGGTAGTTCCGAGCTCTTGGCACCATTGCTTTTTTGAATTGGTCCACTCCCTTTCGCATCCAGGAGTGCGCGCTTGGTGAAGCTAGTGTGGGCAAAATTTGTCTGGCCACGCTTGTGCAATGATGTGAAAGAGTGGGCTGCAGCTTGCGTCACGTGCCAGTGGGACAAAGTGCACAAGCACACCAGAGCCCCCCCTCGAGCCAATTCTAATCCTGGCCAGGAGGTTTGATGGGACCCCTCCCGCCGTCGCAAGGTTTAACGCACCTTTTAACAATCGTGGACCACACCACGTGCTGGCCTGAAGTGGTCCCGCTGGCTTCTATCACGTCCGCAGAAGTGGCTTGTGCTTTTTTGTTGGCTTGGGCGGCACGGTTCGGATCCCCGTCGGACATCACTCCGGTCCAGATTGGCCCAGGGCCTGGGGTCAAAATTCACCACACTACTGCGTACAACGCCCAGACTAATGGGTTGGTGTTAGCGTTTTCATAGGTTGCTTAAAGCAGCACTCAGAGCTTGGCTCACAGATGCAAATTGGGTTGACCGCCTGCCGCTGGGTTCTTTTAGGGTTGCGCTCCAGACCTAAGGAGGATTTGGCAGCCTCCCCGGCAGAACTCCTTTTTTCTCAGCCGCCATGGCTCCCTGGAGAGTTTTTACTGGAAAACCCCGCACCCGAAGCTGATCCGCTCATGCAATTTTTGAACAGTACGGAGGCTTTTAAAGTACCGGACCCGGCCCACCATTGTTTTCCCTGCATCTTCATCTCAAAAAACTTCCAGAACACCAGTTTTGTTTTTGTCAGGCACAATGTGCACCGGACCCCGCTGCGTTCACCATACAACGGACCGTTCAGGGTGTTGGAACCTGGGGCAAAGCATTTTGCTGTTAGACTTCAGGGGACGTAGGGAGACCGTCCGCATCGACAGGCTGAAGCCCGCTTTTGTGTTGGAAGACAAGCAGGTGGTGTTGGCCCAAGCTCCCCGGCATGGACGCCCACCGTTGATAGCTCCACAAGTTGGCAATCCCTCAGCAGGGACCTGCGGTCACGAAGCTGATGTGTTTTCTCCCCCTTCCTTTTTCCCTTCATAGACTGACGTGCCCTCCTGTACACCTCGCCAGCAGGGCGGTTCGAGTGGATCAGCGACCCCCTTCTACAGCTGCCATGGGCGCCGGCTCAAGACCAAAGGACAGGGGTTTGTGCCCTTTTAGGGTATTTGGGGGGTGCTGTGTGGGGGCATGGTGTGGGACTTTTCCACCCAGAGAAGAAGGCAACTAGGAAAGGGGGGAACAGTGGACCAAAAGAGTGTCACCGGGGTGTCACCGGGGGGTATCAGACGGGACAATGAGGATTATGCTCCCCCTGGGGAGAGGAGTAATTGCTGGAGCCTCTGGAAGAAGAAGGGTGTGAGAGCAGCACCGGCGTTATGTCATGTTAATGTGCCACACAGGCTTTGTTCTAAACACAATGTATGATGGTCGGAAGTTCCAGGTCTCAATGCATGGTATTAAAGATATAAAGAGGGAGACCCAGGAGCTCTTGTACTGTACTGTATGTTGGAGATGGAATAAAGTTTCTGTGTTGTTCAGCTTGTTGCCTCGCCTGCCTCCTTTCTCCACAATACGATCAAATACTTCTCCCACACAGCAGGTTTCTCTGCTGCACTGCAAGTCTACAGCAACTTGAAAATATGTGTACAGAGCTGACATGGGATTTCAGAGTACCATTTGATCACGTTCAGATTGTTAAATATCAGTCTTTGCCTTGAAATTATTATATGACCACTTTTCTGTCTAATGCACGTTTGAAAAATGAGGACAGTTGTGACAAAGCATGTTCAAATATGATGGACTGAATGGACTTAAACCTTAACATGTGCAGCAAGGCAGAGTTCATTGGAATTCCACATTGAACTACTGGAAGGAAGACTTTCATCTACAGACCTAGTGTATATTTTCACCTTTTGCATGTCAGTGCACACATGCCTACTGGCCAAATAAAAGCAGCTTATAATGATGGTGGATTTTTTTTTCTTCATGCAAATGCAGACTTCCTGTTAAGTCTGGATTTTCCACGTTTGCCTTTGGACTAGACAAAACTTTGCAAGCAAATTTAAAGAGCACTATATAACTTTGCTGTTCCTGATATTAATACTGATTGGCCAAACTGATCTCACCAAAAGTAGGACAAATGGCATGCTTTCCACCCCATTAAAAACATGCCATTTACGAGGGAGGCTGAAAAATTCATAGGCTGCAAAGTTCATAGTGGTCAAATTTTACCTACCATCCATCCATCCATCCATCCATCCATCAATTTTCTACCACTTTTCTGGAGGTCCGGGTCACGGAGGCAGCAGTTCAAGCAGAGAAACCCAGACTTCCCTCTCCCCGGCCACCTGCTCCAGCTCTTCAGAGTGGATATCAAGACGTTCCCAGGCTAGCTGGGAGACGTAGTGTCTCCAGCATGTCCTGGGTCTGCCTCAGGGTCTCCTCTCAGTGGGACATGCCCGAGACACCTCAAGTGGGAGGCGTCCACCTCAACCAGCTCCTTTCAATGTGGAGGAGCAGCAGTTCTATTCTGAGCCTCTCTGGGATGACTGAGCTCCCCATCCTATCTCTAAAGGTGAGTCCAGCAATCCTACTGAGAAAGCTCATTTCAATCGCTTGTGTCCACGATCTCGTTCTTTCGGTCATTACCCAAAGTTCATGACCATAGGTGAGGGTAGGAACATAGATTGACCGGTAAATCGACAACTTTGCTTTAGAGCTCAGCTCCCTCTTCACCACAACAGACCAGCACAACATCCGCATCACTGTAGATGATGCTCCTCCTCTTGGGGCAGGAGCTTGTCCCCAACCCGGAGAGGACAATACAATCTTTTCTGGCTGAAGACCATGGATTCGGACTTGGAGGTGCGGATTCTCATCCTAGCCGCTTCACATTCAGTAGCAAACCGTCCCAGCAAGACCTGTAGGTCATTGCTCGATGGTCCCAACAGGACAACATTATCCGCAAACAGCAGAGATGAGATCCTTTGTTCACCAAACATGACACCTTCCGTTCCTTGGCTGTGCCTAGAAATCCTGTCCATAAAAATTATGAACAGGATTGGTGACAATGGGCAGCCCTGGTGGAGTACAACTCTCACTGGAAATGAGTTTGACTGGTTGTTGGCAAAATGAACCAAACTGCAATGGTCATATAGGGACAGGATAGCTAGTAACAACAAGCCCAATACCTCATACTCCCACAGCATCCCCCACAAGAAATCATGAAGGACATGGTTGAATGCTTTCTCCAAGTCCACAATGCATATGTGGACTGGTTGGGTAAACTCCCACAAGCCCTAAAGGATTTTCGAGAGAGTAAAGAGCTGGTCCGATGTGCCACGGCCAGGATGAAAACCACATTGCTCCTCCTGAATTCAAGGTTCACCCATCAGCCAAACTCTCCTCTTTAATACCCTGGTATAGACCTTCCCAGGGAGGCTGAGAAGTGTGATTCCCCTAAAGTTGGAGCAAACCGTCCGGTCCCCCTCCTTAAAAAGAGGAACCGCCTCAATTTGCCATGCCAAAGGCACTGTCCCCAACCTCCACGCAATGTTGCAGAGGTGTGTCAACCATGACAGCCCTACAACATCCAGGGCCTTGAGGTACTCATGGTGAATTTCATCCACTCCTGGGGCCTGGCCACCAGAGTTTTTTAACCACTTTAGCGACCTAAGCCCCTGTGATGGGCAAGTCGTCCCCCTTGTCCTCAAGCCCTGCTTCCTCTGTGGAAGGTGTGTCAGTGGGATTGAGGAGATTGTCGAAGTATTCCTTCAACCACCCGATGATTTCCTCAGTTGAAATCAGCAGCACCCCATCTGCACCAAGCCGCCGGACAGTTTGCCAGAATCTCTTTGAGGCCGACCGAAAGTCTTACTCAATGGCCTCACCAAACTCCTCCCACAACTGAATTTTTGCTTCAGCAACCACCCGAACTGCACTCTGCTTGGCCTTTCGGTACACCTCAGCTGCTTCAGGAGTCCCACAAGCCAACCAAGCTCAAGAGGACTCTTTCTTGAGCTTGATGGATCCCCTCATCACTGCTGTCCACCACTTGGTTCGGGGATTGCCACCACGAGATGCACCAATGACCTTGCATTGGTAAACCAAATGTGGTTTATTTTTCAACATAGTCTCCCTTTCAGTCCACACACTTCTTTCATCGGTGTTGCAGTGCTCGGATCCTTGCAGTTAAAAAATAAACTACATTTGGTTAAATTTGACCACTATGAACTTTTCAGTCTATGAACTTTTCAGCCTCCTCTCATATACTAAAAACATAGAAAGACACTCCAAAACCCGTTGTCACTGTGCATGTGCTGAAACAGTCCACCACTGTCACTGCGCATATGCAACGCAACACCCGTTTTAACAGAGCATAAAACACTCATTCGGTTGGTTGGATTGTGTGTTATGATCAGGGCACCACACTTTATGTTTATCTTGATCTTTGTTTTTCATTATTATTATTATTATTATTATTATTATTATTATTATTATTATTATTATTATTATTATTATAGTTATTGTCTTCACTGTTTCCCCTGATCCACTGTGCTCATCCCCTGTTGTTCATTATTGCCCTCATACATAACTGTTCACCCCTAATTGTCTTCCGCTTGTCCTGCATCTATAATCATTAGTTACTCTATTTATTGTCTGTGTCTGTCTCAGTTCCTCATGGCATCATTAATGTTTTCCTCCTAACTAGTTGTCAGTGTATCCTGAGAGTTATTGGGTTTTCCAAGTTTCCTATGAGAGTACATTTGCCTTTGTGATTATTTTTTGTTTGTTTGTTTGTTTGTTTTTTAGCCCTCGTGCTGCTGTTATTTTATGACTGAGTTTTTAATTAATAAATATCATTTTTGCATCACACCCTGCCTGCGCCAATGAGTTCCATGTTCAAACCCTCATCTGCCCAGAGGGAAGATCATGACCGAGTGATGCCACCAAACTTGGACTCAGCAAGCAGCTTGACGGCTGGTGGTCCCGAGGCGGGCGAGCGGTGAGCGATGCATACCTTCACATCACTTGTGGCAAATGCTCACACTGCCCACACATCTCAGGAGGCTCTTAGGCACCAGGACTTACCGACGATGACACTGGAAGCCTTCCCCAGCCTGTGGACCTACTCCAAGCCAGCGGAGCTGTTTTTTTCTGCCAGCAACCACCTCCATTGGACTTTTCTGGAGCTGGCACTGCAACCTTCAGAACCTCCTCCACAGCTTTGTAGCCACTTCACGGGCTGGAAGAGAGCTCACCGAGGCCTGAACCGATGAAAGATCGACCCCTGGCTCCAGTGCCTCTGCTATCCAGACCTCTTCACTCCACTTCAGCCCTGCAGAGCTGAAGCGGAGTGAAGTTGTCTACCGGCTGGTGTTGTCTACTGGCAACACCAGCTCCAATTCACTCTCCGCCTCCGGTGCCAGCCCAACGTTGCTCCCATGTCTGCTGCCACGCTAGTGCCTACATCCACTACTGCAGGCCAGATCGCCTTGTCCGCTGTCTCTCCAGCATTCCCAGAGGTCCTAACCAACCCAGCAACATCACCAGAGGTGGAGGTCGCCTCTCCAGTAGCAGAACCGTCTGGGGCCTCGCCAGCAGAAGAGCAGGAGCTAAGGCAAGTCCTCTGTTTTGTCTTTTTAACATCAGTATTAGAGAGGATTTGTCTTACTCCTGACAGGGAGACCCAGTTGCAGTCCCCACCTGCTTCTGAGCTCTCCCCGCCAAACTCTTCTGCTGGTGGTTGTGGTGAGGACCTGACCTCCATTTGTGTTTCCTCCCCTCATTTGAGGTGGCTGTGTCAGGGATGGAAGAGCACCCTTCATTGCCTGTTTCCCCTGAGGTGCACACCACAGTTCCAGCCACCTCCGTGGTGCACACATATGTCCCAGCAGTCTCTGTGTCCAATGCTTCCCAGTCGTCTCCCAGTGTGGTCAGCACCTCTCAGTCATTTCCCAGTGTGATCTGCGCTCCCCAGTCATCTTCCAGTGTGGTCAGTGCCCCCCAGTCATTTCCCTGGGTGGCCAGGGCTCCTCCTGGTCCGCCGGAGCAGTCCACTCCACCTGGTGCATCCGAGGAGCCCGCTCCACCATTCGTTCCAGAAGCCAGTGTGCCTCCACCATTTGTTCCAGAAGCCAGGGTGCCTCTACCGTTCGTTCCAGAGGCCGGTGTGCCGCCACCATTAGTTCCAGAGGCCAGTGTGCCTCCACCATTCATTCCAGAGGCTGGTGTGCCTCCCCGTGCTGTTCCATAGGCCGATGCTCTCTCCCTGCTGTTCCAGAGGCCGGTGCACCTCCCCCTGCTGTTCCAGAGGCTGGTGTGCCTCCCCCTGTTCTTCCAGAGGCCGATCCACCCCTACCTGCTTTTCCAGTGGCCAATGCACCTCAATCATTGGATCTTGTGGTCAATGCGCTCCAGCCATCACCTGCTCCTGAGTTCTGGGGGTTCATGGACTTGGGTGGGTCCCCTGACCCACCCTGTCTTCTGGCCTTGGGCCCTGTGGACTCTGGTAGGCTTCCCGGTCTGCCTAACGTTTTGGTCTGGTGGCCCTGGGATCATGGTAGGCCACCGGACTCGTTGTGCTCCCTGGTTTGGTGGTCTAGAAACTCTGGGGGGCCACCCAACTCCCCACACTTCCTGGGATGGGGCCCTTGGACACTGGTTGGCCCCCTGACTCACCGTGCCCACCAGTCCAGGTAGTCGAGGGACTTTTTTAAGACCACCTGATGGACATTTTTTTTTTGGGGGGGGGGGGGGGTTGTGAGATTCTTATGTTGTGTTTCCCACTGTACCTTGTCCCTCTCCTCCTTCCGATTTTGGTGTTTCTGTTTTCTTAGGGGTGTCTTGATCCACCCTTTGGGGGGTGGGGCATGTTTTGATCGGTGCACAATCAGGGACCGTGTCCATGATTTATATTTATCTCGATCTTTGTTTTTCCTTATTATTATTATTATTATTATTATTATTATTATTATTATTATTATTATTATTGTTGTTGTTGTTGTTGTTGTTGTTGTTGTTGTTAGTAGTAGTAGTAGTAGTAGTAGTAGTAGTAGTAGTAGTATAGTTATTGTCTTCTGTGTTTCCCTTGGTCCGCTGTGCTCATCCCCTGTCGTCATTATTGCCCTCATGTGTATCTGTTCAGCCCTGATTGTCTCCCAGCTGTCCTGAGTCTGTAATCATTAGTTACTCTTTTTATTGTCCATGTCTGTTACAGAGTTCCTCATGGTGTCATTAATGTTATCCTCCTAACTAGTTGTCAGTGTATGCTGAGAGTTCTTGTGTTTCCAGAGTTTCTTGTGAGAGTATGTTTGCCTTTGTGATTAGGTTTGTTTTCAGCCTTTGTACTGCTGTTATTTTATCCCTGAGTTTTTCATTAATAAATATCATTTTTACATCACACCCTGCCTGCGCCTTTGAGTCCTATGTTCAAAACCTCATCTGCCCAGAAGGCAGATCATGACAGGATTATGGAGAACAGTACAAAAATGAACACTTTCTCTCAACAACCCTGTGTTTATGTTTAACGCTGCCCATTTATCACTTCTGCATTTACGTTTTACCTTTTAGGTCAGGTTTGGGTGCTTCCTCCACTAATAGTTAAGGTTAGGGCAAAGGTTAGTGTGATGCATGGATGTGTGGATGCTCATATAAGTGACCTCAGCACATTTGGCTGTGTTGATGGCGCAGTACAGTGCCACAGTTCTGCCTTGTTTTGTTGTTGAAACTAATAAAAGATAGAATAAGCACATGGCAGCCGTCCGCCTATTTTTCAGGCATAACACTGACGACGAGGATAAGGGAAATGTTGCTGATACATCTACAACCGTTCCTTGCCCTGCCTGGTGAGCCGCCTATCCCTTGGCTGAGTTGGTACGAATCATTTGAGATGTTTGTATCTGCCACCGATTGGGCTAAAGCTAGGAAGGCTAGGCTAGGAGCTATGCCAATCCATAGCCTGAGAAATGAAAGACAACATATCTTCTAAACTCTTGGACCTGCGGACACGTATGACGACTATGTGGCTTCATTGACTGAATATTTCACTGATAAATGGTACATGACAGCTGGGTTCCTTGCTTTTCTCAACCGCAAACAGTGAAAGGACGAGTTGTCCAGCAGTATGTAACAGACCACCACTTTTCAGCTAGCGCATGTGTCTTTGGCAGCAGGGCGGAAAAGATGAAACGGGACCAGTTAACGAAGTACACTACGAATTTGAAGCTGTGGGAGAAGCTGCTAATGAGTCAGATGGCTTACCAGTGGCCAGGGTGGAGGAAATAGCGTTCCAACTGGAAGCAACCCCTCAGCATCGCAGCTAGTGGGCCATAATCCACCCTCCCCACATTCAGCACCATCGGCATAGGCCGTGGCCCGGGCATCTAAGCCTTTCAACCCCACATCCCCTCACAATGACCTGGAGACAGATGCTGCGGGACAACAAAGCACCACAACATGCCAACCCAGCGGTAACTGCGGCTCCTCCTCACACCCCACCTTGATCTTGGTAAGCCCACCACCCACCCATCCAACTCGAGCCAGCCACCATCCACTCGGTCCTCCCTGTGTTCATATTCCAAGTGACCCACCAAGGCACCGATCTTCTGAGCATCAACCTAATTAATGAACTGGGTTTTGCCATTACAGACCCCACGGGCTCTGTCATGTTGACGATCGCCACAACTTGGCAATATTGCTGGCCGGCGCTCTTCACGGGCCTGGGCTGCCTCACTGCCTTCAACCACCAGCCGCTCATCGACCCAGTGGTGTCTCCTGTCATCCAACCCCTTTGATGGCTGCCCCTCACTCTAGGAGATGAGGTCACAGCAGAGCTGCAGAAACTCTTGGATGCAGGCATCATCGAACGAGTCAACGCGTCCTCCTGGTTCTCCAACTTGGTGGTAGCGAACAAAAAATCCAGCAGCCCGTGGCCCTGCATAGACCTCAAAATGCTAAATAAGGCAATAATTCCCGACAAATACCCCCTGTCCATGATGGAGGAGCTCGCCGCCACTTTCCATGGCTTGAAGGTCTTCTCCAACCTGGACCTCCACAAAGGATATCTTCAGGTTCCCCTACACTTGGACAGCTGCAACCTCATGGCCTTTATGACCCACATGGTTGTTTTTTTTTGCTACACCCGCATGCCCTTTGGCCTCAGCACTGCATCTACCTGTTTCCAAAAGATCATGGCCACCATCTGTGCTAGTCTTCCTAGTGTGGTAGTGTACTTGAACGACATTGTGGTGAATGGCACAACAACATCTTTACATGACACCCACCTCTCCAAGGTGATGTTGCTGGCCAGTCACAGCCTCACGTTGAATGGGAAAAAATGCATCTTCATGGCACCCACCATTAAGTTTGTGGGGTTCCCTCTGACAGCCGAGGCCTAAGCCCACTGCACTCAAATGTCGAGGCGATATTACACCTTCCTGAACCATAATGCCCCGCTCAACTTTCCTCATTTCTGGGTATGACGACCTTCTGTGGGTGCTTTATTTCTCACTACTCAGAGACAATAGAACCACAATGTGCCCTAATGAAGCAGGATGCGTCTTCGTCGTGGGCTCCCACATGCTTTGCCACCATCCACCGACTCAAAATACAGCTCACCTCATGACCTCTGCTTGACCACTTTGACCTGCAGAGCCCCACATTTGTGGCCTGTGATGCCTCTACCACCACCGTAGTGGCCCTGCTGTCCGAATTCCAAAGAGGGGCCAAGCATCCGGTGGCCTTTGCTTCAAGGTCACTCGCACCGACAGAACAGAAGTACTCGGTGGGGGAGAGGGAAGCCTTAGTTTGTGTCTGGGCATGCGAGAGATGGCACATGTACCTGTACAGGTGGCATTTCATGTTCTGAACAAACCACAGGGCCCTCACGGGAGGGGGGGAGGGCTGTAGCACTGTATGCATCTCTTGCATTGGCATATAGTTGATCCAGCGTTTTATTTTCTCTGGTGGGACAATCAACAAACTGATGGAAGTTTGGTAATGTTTTGCCCAGTGAGATGTGGTTAAAATCACCCGTGATGGCCAAAAATGCGTCCGGGTGCTGCTCCACTAATGTGGCAATAGTGGAGCTGATGATGTCACAGGGCACCGCTGCATCAACTGATAGAGGGACGTAAACAGTAATCACAATGGCACATATGAACTCTTGCAGCATATAATAAGGTTGCATACTCACAGCCAGCAGTTCAATGTCCAGGCTGCAGTGCCGCTCCGTCACACAGATGTATCCGGGATTACACCACCTTTCATTCACAAGAAGTGCCGCATGGCACATGGCCGTGGTCAGCCTATTTTTCAGACATAACAGTTAGGTTTAGCCATAAACGCCACTAATGGTTAGGATTAGAGAAAGCATCAGGTGTAGGCATTTCTTCCACTCAAACTTCACACATAGTACATGCTCTGTGTTTCACAAAGTTGCAAAAGCATGCTATTTGCATTACTTTTTGGTGCGACTTGGCTCTGCTGGCATGTTTCAGAGCCCGAGTCCCACGTAGCCACTGGGACTAAAACATGTTTTGGTTTATTTCACAAGTTTATTAGAGGCCATGCATTGTTATTTCAATTCAATTCGATTCAACTTTATTTATATAGCGCCATTTCACAACAACAGTCATCTCATAGCACTTTCAACTGTAGGGGGAACCCCCACAGTTGCAGAAAGACCCCAGCGATCAGGCGATCCCCTGTGAGCAAGCGTTTGGTGACGGTGGAGAGGAAAAACTCCCTTTTAACAGGAAGAAACCTCCAGCAGAACCAGACTCAGGGAGGGGCAGTCATCTGCTGCGACTGGCTGGGGGGGGGGGGGGGATAGAGAAGATGAAAAGAACAGACATGTAGAGAGCAAACAGCACGATGGGGACTCAATCTATGGGAGAGAACAAACAGATGTTAATGACCAGCAAAAAAAAATATTTCATTGAGAGTGAAGAAAGGAGTGAGGCCCAGTGCATTATTGGAGGTCCCCCAGCTGACTAAACCTATTAGCAGCATAACTAACGGAGGGTTCAGAAACACATGATCCCTCCCCAATTGTAGGCTATGTAGAGGAGCTGGAAATAATGAGGCGATTTTGTTTAAAAGCAGCGTTTTAATATTCAGCTCTCCTAACTTGTCTCATCTGGTGCAAAGCGTGGCAGAAGGTAAAAAGAGACAGAGTTCTGCCAGCTCGCTGGTTAAATACAGGCACACATCAAAAGACAGGCATTACAAAGGCTGATACCCCTCGTTATCTTAATCCCCCCATTGTCCTGTTATCTCCTCTCCTCTTCTTGGGAGGTGATGGAAATTCCCCTCCTCGCCTTGGGGGGTGAGGGTGACTCCTCGGTGTCTCGAGAGGTTGGGCAAAGACTAATTCTGCAGGAGAAGCGTCTAGATCCTCTTTAGGTGCAGCGCGCAACCCCAATAAAACCCATCCATCCATCCATCCGTCTTCTACCGCTTTTCCGGAGGTCCGGGTCGCGGAGGCAGCAGTTCAAGCAGAGAAGCCCAGACTTCCCTCTCCCCCACCACCTGCTCCAGCTCTTCAGAGGGGATACCAAGGCGTTCCCAGACCAGCTGGGAGACATAGTCTCTCCACCGAATCCTGGGTCTGCCCCGGGGTCTCCTCCCAGTGGGACGTGCCTGAAACACCTCAAGTGGAAGGCGTCCAGTTTCCCAATAAAACCCAGGGAAGTTTATTTACCCAATTTGTGTCCATTAGTGAGGCTCTGAGGGCGGCCTTTAAGGACCTGTGAAAACGCTCGCATAACCCATTAGCCTGAGGATGATAAGCGGTGGTGCGATGAATTGTTGCTCCTAAGCTGTTGGACATGGCTGACCAGAGCTCTGAGACAAATTGAGGCCCCCTATCAGACGTGATGTCCAATGGAACGCTGAAACGTGCCACCCAGGTTGTCAGAAAAACGCGAGCGACTTCCTCCGCTGTAGTTGCCGCTAGAGGAACTGCCTCTGGCCAGCGAGTGGTGCGGTCTATCATTGTTAGTAGGTGTGTGAAACCTTGGGAGGAAGGCAGTGGCCCAACTAGGTCGACATGGATGTGGTCGAACCTTCTAGCAGGGATTGGAAAAGGCTCCAGAGGGGCCTTTGTGTGTCTGTGTATTTTGGCGCGTTGACAAGAAATGCACGTTTTTGCCCACTCTTTTACGTCTTTGCGCAGGCCTGGCCACACAAATTTTTCAGCAACCATTTTGACCGAGGCGCGCACACCTGGGTGCGCGAGGGAGTGAATTGCGTCAAAAATGCGGCGGCGCCAAGTAGCTGGCACTAACGGGCGAGGTCGGCCGGTTGAAATATCGCATATTAGGGGGGGCACGCCGTCGCGTAACCCTTTTTTCTCCAGCCTTAACCCTGTTGGTCCAGACAAGAGTGCGCGCACATCCGCGTCGCTGTTTTGTTCTTCTGCTATGGCTGCATAATCTATCCCTTCATGGATAGGTGCTGCGTATGTGTCTGTGTTAGTGAAGAGTTCTGCTGCTGAGGCAGTATAATCTGTCTGTTAAGTTTGCCTGCTACGTGTCGAATGTCTGTGGTGAACTCTGAAATCGCAGCCAGCTGTCTTTGTTGTCTGCCCGACCATGGTTCTGAAATTTTAGCCATAGCAAAGGTGAGCGGCTTATGGTCTACAAAAGCCGTGAAACTCCGCCCTTCTAGCCAAAACTGGAAGTGGCGGATGGACAAATGAAGCGCCAACAGCTCCCTGTCAAAAGTGCCGTATTTGCGTTCAGTTGGGTTTAGCGATTTGCTAAAGAATGCTAAAGGTTGCCAGACCCCGCTGACAAGTTGTTCTACAACTGCCCCTATGGCCAGGTCCGAAGCATCTGTGGTTAGTGCGATGCGGGCCGCGGGATCTGGGTGAACTAACATTGTGGCGTTAGCTAGGGCGTTTTTAACCTCCTCGAAAGCGCGTTCGTGCTCCGGGGTCCATTCGACCGCGTTGGAAGCCTTCTTTTTTTTGAGCGCGTCATATAGGGGTTGCATGAGCTGAGCTGCGTGGGGGAGGAAGCGGTTATAAAAATTAACCATCCCCAAAAATTCCTGTAGCGATTTGACCGTGTGGGGCCGTGGAAAACCTTCTATCGCACGAACTTTGTCTGGGAGCGGAACTGCCCCCTTCGGGGAGACTTTGTGTCCCAAAAAGTCAATTTGCGAAATGCCGAATTTGCATTTGGCTGGATTGATTATTAGCCCGTGCTCCTCCAGCCTCTGAAAAACGGTAGTGAGGTGCTGCTCGTGTTCCTCTTCTGACGAGCTGGCTACCAGCATGTCGTCGAGGTAGACGAAGACAAAGGGGAGGTCGCGTAGGACCGCGTCCATAATGCTTTGAAAAGTTTGGGCCGCACCTTTGAGGCCGAAAGGCATTCGCAAGAATTCAAAAAGGCCGAAAGGGGTTATAACCGCCGTTTTAGGAACGTCTTCAGCTCTGACAGGGACCTGGTGATAACCGCGGACTAAGTCTATCTTTGAAAAAATGCGCGCACCCGCTAGGTGCAGTGAAAAGTATTGAATGTGAGGGATTGGGTAGCGGTCATGCGCTGTAGCGTTGTTTAATCTGCGGTAATCTCCGCACGGTCGCCAAGAACCGTCGGATTTCGGAACCATGTGAAGTGGTGAAGCCCAGGGGCTCTTTGAGCGTCTAACAATGCCCAATTTTTCGAGAGTTGCAAACTCGTCACGTGCTATGTTGAGCTTGGCCGCGTCTAAGCGGCGAGCTTTGGCAAAAACGGGAGGTCCCGTTGTTGGAATGAAGTGTTTAACTCCGTGTTTAGTTACAGTGGCTGAAAATTTGGGGGTTCTGAGTGCTGGAAATTGGGTGAGGAGTTGCTCAAACTTACCTCCTGCCGTGGTGACGTTGGCCTGCACAGGTGGTGGAGAAACTCGAGCTGAGCATGGAATAGAAGCAAAAGATAGTGCATTAACCAGGCGCCTATTTGCCAGATCCACTAATAACCCGTGTGCACACAAAAAATCTGCGCCTAACAAGTTAAAACTCACCGCTGCTACAACAAATGTCCATCTGTAGCTGCGGCCGTGGATGAGGAGGTGCAGGCTCTTTTCGCCGAACGTGTCGATGTCAGAGCCGTTGGCTGCCACTGCTCCGTTGCCCCGGGTACCCATGGCTCGATCTGCGCGGGAGGGCATGACAAAACTCAGCTGAGCTCCTGTGTCGATGAGGAACTGCTTGCCTGTGTGTCCGTCCGTCACGTACAACAGCTTATTTTTCTCACCGAGAACCGTTGCTGTTAACGGCCCTCGGCTTTGGCGTTTCCCGACATCGTGAATTTGCAGGGGGGGGAACGCATTTGCGGGCTTTCTCAGCGAAGCGGTGATGATAATAACAGATGTCGTTCTGTTTGTTACGTTTGGTCCGCGCCGCTGTCACCGTGGGCTGGGTCTGCTCCGTGGGTTGTGGCTCTCCATGGCTCGGGGCGTCAGTTTTGAGGTCTGCGGATGCCGCTGTGGGTGTCAGCTCCTTGCAGGCATTGACGAGCCGGTAAGCCTCGTTGGCCAGTGTGCGGAAGTCTTGGTGGTTGTTGCACTTCATGCTGGTGAGTGTCCCTCTCATGTGTGGCGGCAGCGTGCTGAGGAAAATAAACTGGAAGAGGAAATTGTCATTGTCCTCTTCCTTGAGCTGCAGCAAATCCTCCATGAGGGTCTTCGGATTGCCCCCTCTGTGGCCGTAGACCGCCAGGATCTTCTCGGCTCTTTCCTCCGCTGACGGGACGTAGTTCGCCACGATGGTCGCCTTGAGTGTCTCGTACTTGTCCCGGGTCAGTGGTCGCCGGATCAAGCTCCGCACACACTTCAAAGTGGCGGAGTCGAGTTTGGAGACGATGTGATAGAACTTCGTATCGTCTGCCGTGATGCCCGCCAGTATAAATTGTGCTTCAGCCTGCTGAAACCAAGAGGCGGGGTCTTCTCGCCAGAAGTCTGGCAGCTTGACAGCGACGGCGTTAGTGCACACCATCACTGTTGTGCCCGCCGGGTGAGGGTGCCTTGCTTCGGCTCTCACGGCGGTGCTGGAGCTCGGTTGAGCTCTCTCAATTCCTTCTGCCGGAGGGAACGGTTGTTCGTCCGCTCCCTCGTCTGCGTAGTTGCTGCCGTCTGCCTGAGTCGCCACGGGTGAGTCGCTTGAAGAAGAACGCCTCCGGTCCATACTCGCGTCAAGGTCACCAGTGTAGAGGAGCTGGAAATAATGAGGCGATTTTGTTTAAAAGCAGCGTTTTAATATTCAGCTCTCCTAACTTGTCTCATCTGGTGTAGAGCGTGGCAGAAGGTAAAAAGAGACAGAGTTCTGCCAGCTCGCTGGTTAAATACAGGCACACATCAAAAGACAGGCATTACAAAGGCTGATACCCCTCGTTATCTTAATCCCCCCATTGTCCTGTTATCTCCTCTCCTCTTCTTGGGAGGTGATGGAAATTCCCCTCCTTGCCTTGGGGGGTGAGGGTGACTCCTCAGTGTCCGCCGTCGCGTCCTGGGACGTCTTTGTTCTTCACACGGCGGGTGAGATTCCTTTGTCCTTTCAGAGGTGTGAAGTTCCTTACATATGCAGTCACTAAGCATTTCACATGTTCAGACATATGTAGGTATGGAATACATGAGTAATATAGACCACAGCTATATCAAAAAGAAAGGTTTTAACCCTATTCTTAAAAACAGAGATCGAGTCTGACTCCCGAATCCAGATTGGCAGCTGGTTCCACAGGAGAGGAGCTTGCTAACAGAAGGCTCTGCCTCCCATTGTACTTTTGGAGATTCTAGGTATTACAAGTAATCCTGCATTTTGGGAGCGTAGTGCTCTGTTAGGATAGTATGGTAGTATCAGATCTTTTAAATAAAAAGGGGCCTGATTGTTTAGAGCTTTGTAAGTAAGAAGAAGGATTTTAAACTTAATTCTAACCTCTATGGGAAGCCAATGAAGGGAGGCCAGAGCCGGAGAGATATGATCTCTCTTTCTAGTACCTGTTAAAACTCTTGCTGCAGCATTTTGGATCAGCTGAAGACTTTTTAAAGATGTTTTAGGACAACCTGATAATAAAGCATTACAATAATCTAATCTAGAGCTAACAAAAGCGTGGATCAGTTTCTCAGCATCACTCTGAGACAAGATGCTCCTAATCTTGGCAATATTATTCAAATGATAGAAGGCAGTCTTAGAAACAAACTTAATATGTGAATTGAAAGACAGATCTTGATCAAAAATAGTTCCAAGGTTCCTCACAGACCTATTAAGAGAAAGAGTAACCGCATCCATACTGAAAGTTTGATTGGAAAGGAATTTCTAAGGTTTTTTGGACCAACAAGAATGACTTCAGTCTTATCTGAATTTAATAGCAGGAAATTACAAGTCATCCAAGCTATGATTCCATTAAGACAAGCTTCCAACTTGGCTAATTGATTACTATCATCTGGCTTCATTGACAGGTATAATTGTGTGTCATCTGCATAACAATGAAAATGTATGCAGTGCTTTCTAATAATGTTGCCTAACGGAAACATATAGAAACTAAAAAGAGTATGGTCTAGCACAGATCCCTGTGGAACTCCATGACTGAGCTTTGAGTTGAAAGAAAACTCATTATTGACATGAACAAACTGTAACCTATCAGATAAATAAGATCTAAACCACTGCAACGAAGTTCCATTAAGTCCAACATAGTGTTCTAATCTATCAAGTAGAATATTATGATCAATAGTATCAAAAGCTGCACTAAGGTCTAAAAGGACAAGTGCAGATATAAGGCCATTATCAGATGTGATGAGGAGGTCGTTAGTGACCTTCACTAAGGCTGTTTCAGTACTATGACAGATTCTAAACCCAGATTTAAACTCATTGTAATCTCATTTGGAATGAGTAAATGACGGAAACAACATGATGGCTAGCCAAGGCTAGGCACATTAAAAACAACAGCCGCTTGGTGTGCCACATACAAAAGTTCACAATAAAATAAGCCAGATCACAACTGGAAATAAGGTATACTGTAAGTATGATGTGATTTGCGGGTTCTTTAGAGCTCATTTAATGTTATTTGGAGAACGTAAGTGGTTGATAAGCAATGTAAACAAACACAATAACTATGCTACATGATGCTATCAGGAAAAACAATAGCCATGGGACGATATGCATATAAAATAAAACAAGCCACATTATAAATGAGCATAAGGTATATGTTTTGGTGTGATACAGGGTCATTACAGTCCATGCAGTGCTATTTTGAATAGGTTTAGTAAACACATTAGCTGAACAATATGCAAACTTGCCCCCATGAGCCACTGCAACATATTGGGCTTGACATGATATTGCCAAGCAACAGACGTGTGTGAAAGGTTTTAAGGTGAGGACATAGAAAAGTGGGCCGCTGGGCCAGCAGGGTAAACAAGAGTCTGAGAAAAACAGAAAGATAGCCAGAGAGATTTCTCAGCAGTCTCTCATAGCACTCAGCCACTGCTGTAAATTTATTTATGTATTTAACTTTCATTTGATAGAGACAGATGTGTACACAGATTATTCATGCAACTATTTTAAGAATTACAAATTCTCACTGAGTATACCTTTAAAATTATGGTCTTTATACTCTGGTCTACTTCTGGTGATCTTGGGGACAACACAACATTGGGGACAACTTATTTTGACACATATTTACAAATTGTTATTACAGAGAGGGGGAAATTTTTTTTCAAGGCTGTGCTGTAGGGGGAGTTTTTGTTATTATACCCCCACATACAAAAATGACAATGGAGGCATCAGAAAAAGAATAGCTATAACATAAGTGAACACTTTTGTTCTTAATTTCTGACCTCATGAATCCTTCACAACACTTAAGCAATGACTCATCCTAGCTACAAAGAGAGAGCTTTATAGTGTCACTTTTGTTTCTATCTCCCCCAAGACTCATGAAAGCTCATCATTGTGCACTGTCATGAGTGTCAAGAGACACCACTTTACTGTGGCCCTCGACATATTCAGAGTCTCACAGGTCATCACAGTGACGCAGCCTCTGCAGAGACATGAGGAGCCAAACCAACAGCCATTCTTCTGTTAGCTGCCTCTGGGAGTCCATTATCCACTCAAGTGATGACAGTGCTCTCCTGACGTCCCTTCCAAAGGCACCAGAGACATAATGGGAATCCCCATCATCCCACTGCTAGGCAATCCAAATTCTTATATTAGAGTAATTGTGCAGAGGACAATAGCCACGGTTACATGTGCAAAATTTCTTCAGTCTGATTACAGTTCAGATAAGAATTTTACTGTTTACATGGATCCTGAAAAAGTTGGCATGCATTTCCATGTGTCACACGTTTGAACGGACTAAATCATTTTGACATGCGCTCAATTATCTGACATCTCGGAAATAGTAGAAGAAGAAGCAACTTCCAATGTAAACAAACCCCCCTTCGTGTCTTTCTCTTTTTGAAATGGACCTGTATTGTGTTATTCAGACTGTACTTTTGCTTCTGCTGGTCTCCGTAATGAAGCTACAAGTCCAGCAGTACAAACTTCTGCATATGGCGAACAGAGGGAGACAGCAGGACGATACAGACCAGTTTTGTTTTACTCCTGCCATGTCTTCCGCTAGCTGCTGTAAAGGTGGGAATACGTCACGTCGACATGTGGCTGACGTACAGACATGTGCAGTAAACACATTTTCTACCCAAACTTCGAAATAAGGGACTTCCGGTTATGGCGGCCACGTAGGAGGACGTGGTTCACTCTGCTCTGCTCCTAAAAATAAAAAGTTGGCAAATAACTCTCTCAACTGGAACAAAACCTATCCCAGCGTTTGGGCGCGGATATGCCGGTAAAGCCTAAGGCTGGGAAATTAGGTGGAGGAAAAGCTGAATCGTCGAAACAGTCCAAACTAACAGGCTTCCACATTTGTGACGAAGCAGAAAATCCAGAGACTATGGCGGAGCAAGCTAACGGCGGAGCGGTGACTGCTGACGAAGGCACAGGTGCGGTGCTCGCTGCCATTAGCGCAATGAGAGCAGACTTTTCCGCTAAATTTGATGGGATTACAGCAGCGATAGAAGGAATGAGAAAGGAATTAAGCGACTGTATGGAACGAGTGTCGCAGGTGGTGCTCCGAATTTCCAGCGCTGAGAATGACGTCACCAGCTTACAATTAAAGGTGCGCACTTTGGAATTAAAAAATAAACGTCTGGAAGATAATGTCCTGGACTTAGAATCCAGGTCGAGACGGAACAATCTGAGGCTGGTGGGCCTTCCGGAGGAAACAGAGGGTCGGGACCCATGTTCCTTTTTGGAAAAGTGGATTCCAGAAGCGCTGAACAACGCGGAGCTGCAATCATCAGTTGTCTTAGAGAGCGCCCACCGAATCGGCCCACCGAGAGATAATAAGGGATCACCGAGGACACTGATTATGAAGTTCCTCAGCTACAGAGACAGGATGACGATCTCCAACACGGTGCGAGCCAAAGGAGAAATTAAATACCAGGATCAACAGGTGTGGTTTTACCCAGATTTGGCCACAGGAATCCAACAATTAAGGAAACAGTTTGACCCTGCCCGTAAAGAGCTGCGCAACCTCGGAATTCGTCATGGAATGATTCATCCTGCAAGACTGCTGGTCACATATAAGGGCAGAACCCACACCTTCAAGACCCCTGAGGAGGCGCAGGAGCTCATCAAGCAGATCCAAGAAGAGACTGGTGGGAGCTAAGCATGAAGCATGAACAAGATATAAGGTAGAATATTTAAGCATTTGCACAGGCATCTGACTGATATGAAGCAAATACCAAGTTTACAAAATATAGATTGTATTATATTAAAAAAAACAAAAAAAAACTATGATGTACAAAGTTGCTATAAAATTTTGGAGTTAAGTTGGAAAACTACAGAAGAGAGTTAATGTTATGTCATTAAAAGCAGTAGAGTCAGGATGACTGAGAGGAGAAAGAAAGAGTGGTTTTGACTGATCCTCACGGGTGTGGAGCAGTTAATGGCTATAGCGGGAGACGGAATTTTTTTTTTTGATTTTGGGGGGATTACCACGAATGTGGGAAGGGGGAATTTGTTTGTGTGTAGCTTGTAGGATGAATGTTCAACCACTTATGTTTTTGCTTCTCTGTATGAGCATGTTTACATTGCAAGGTAATCCCAAACTCCCTATTGATCATAGACCAAAGCATTAATCTTAATTTAACTTCATGGAATTGCAGAGGTCTACAAAATTTAAAAAAACTTAAACAAGTTATGAATAAAATAAAAGACATAGGTTCAAAAATTGTGTTTTTACAAGAAACTCATCTAATAGAGGAGGATGTAAAAAGAATTAGGAGTAGATGGCAGGGAAGTGTATTCACCTCATCATTTTCATCTCGAGCCAGGGGAGTTATGACTTTCATACATAAATCAGTCCCATTTCAAGTGAAAAATGTAATTGGAGACAAATTAGGAAGCTATCTAATCGTCCAAGGATCTTTGTTATTAGAAAATATAAATCTGGTGAACTTATACGGTCCCAATATAGATGATCAAAACTTCTTTGCTAATTTATTTCTTATTTTATCATCACTCACAGGGCAACATATAATAGCAGGGGATTTTAATTGTACATTGAATCCCAGTATAGATAGATCAACAGGACTGGACTGTACGCACAATGGATGCAGGATGACCATTAATCATTTTATGAAAGAACTGAGATTGCTAGATATATGGAGAGAAATGAAACCACAAGTTAAAGCCTATTCTTGTTATTCTACTACCTACAAGACATTCTCACGTATTGACTATTTTTTGATCTCCACAGAATTAAGGTCCAAGATTCAAAACTGTTTCTATGATAACATTGTGATCTCTGATCATGCACCCTGCTGTTTAATATACGTAGATAAGAAATTGACAAAGGAACCAGGTAGGTGGCAATTTCAGCATAAATGGCTTCAGGATGAGGAATTTGTTAAGTACATAGAAAAACAGATAGATGAGTTATTTGATATCAATACTACACAAACATCAGCATGTATAAAGTGGGAGGCTTTCAAAGCTTTTATTAGGGGGCATATTATTAGTTTTACAGGTTCAAAATCTAAGAAGACTCGAGAGGAGAGAGTCCAATTGGAACATAAAATAAAAATTCTCCAAGAAACTTCGAAATAAGTGTTTATATGCGCACCAATCGGATTAACAACCGGCATAACTCACCTGTCTCAATCGGAAGGAAATTTTGATCCAAATGAGTGTGATTGGGTCAGAATATTCAGATTGGCATACATGAAGCATTTTTATTCCGATCAGGCTTTTAATCCGGTTACTTGTGTCCATGTAAACATGGCTGTCTTGAACCCCTGTGTGCCATTACAAGGCGCACGAAGGAGAGAATGAAAAACCCAATCGCAGGAGTAGAGAGTGCTGTGTTTATTAAAGTTCACAAATAACCAGTTCAGTAATTACCAAATGCAGTTCAGTCAACCACACAATATATGGCGGGGTGCAATGACAGTATTGGATACCAACATACAGGGCGCCTGCCGAAATGCTCAACATTCTGGTAAATATAAAGCCTGGTGTGCAGGGCTGCGTAACGCGTGAAACAGGAAAGGCAAGCAGCCTGATGCTGCAGGCCTGCTAGTACAGGAGAGAAGGCTAAGGCACACTTACAGTTCTGGAGCTAATCCGGGGCGAGCCGTGCAGACTGGAGGCAGAGGCAGAGACGTGGACCAGCCGAAACACCGAGGTATAGATCGTCTTAAAATGTACGGCTGAGTAGAGCGTAGGGAGTGGATAACATACGCAGAGGAAAACGTTACCACGTATGAAGGGGAATGTCCCAACAATCTCCTTCCTCAGCGGTGGCAACCAAATACTCCAAACGCTAACGATGAAAGAGATTGCCGGTGTGAATGCGTGGGCAGAACTGATTGGGAACAGGTGCGTGAGAGCACATATGAATGAGAGTGAATGGAGCATGCGTGTGCGTGTGCGTGTGTGTGTGTGTGTGTGTGTGTGCCGGTGAGTGCAGCTGACGGAGTTTGACAGGAGGAGGGGGCGTGCCTGAGCTGTTAGGAGGAAACTAGGTCAAAGCATAACCATGAGTCAGAATCCGGTTTGGCCTCCAAACCCGGATTCATGACACTTGGCTACTGAGTGAGATCCCGTTTTAGTCTTAGCTGGTGTATGGTCTTCATAATAAGAATATTGCTGGGATTATATTGATTATGTGTTCTGGGGTGGGTGCGGGGATTACCGAGATGGCCCAGGACTCTTGGGGCGGGTGGGGCCTTGGCTGAGGGTTTGGGTGGTTCTTTGGATCATGTGGCCTTGGGTGCTGTGCTCTGCCTATGCTGGGGTGGCAGGAATGTGGGCTGGGGCTCACAGCTCACCCCGTTGGCTGCAGGTGCTCTTAACAGGCCCTCCCTCTGTCTTTCCTCTTCCAGTGAAGGCGGTGCTGTCCTCCTTACCAGCGGGTGGGTTGGCTTTGCTGTAGCCACTGACGCTTATCTTTTGGATATGCTTCGTGACAAGAGACACGCACATGTCTACCTGTTCTCTTTTTCAGTTTCATTCCTCTACTGCCTAACTGTGTGTTGTTGTGTGTGTTATTAGCATCCATTAGTATTAGGATTGTGTCATGACCTATTAGAATTGTTGTTTCTGTACCTTCTATCTTGGCATTCGTTAGGAAAGCAAAGTAAGAATTTCATTACTCAGGAAATGTAGTATTTCTTAACTGTGCACATGATAATAAAGCCTTTGAATCCTTGAATCCTCTTTCAGGTGCAGATATCAGGGCTGTGCTGAGATCTCCTCAGAGCAGCAATTGTTTGTTTTGTGTGTGTGTGTGTGTGTGTGTGTGTGTGTGTGTGTGTGTGTGTGTGTGTGTGTGTGTTTTTTCTCTCTCTTAAGCCCCTTTTCCACTAGTGTCAGTTTGGTACGGTTCGGTAAGGTACGGTACGCCTTGTAGGCTTTTCCATTAGGGACTGTAACGGTACTGGTTCTGATTTTTCGGACTCGCTGGATGGGGGTTTGAAGCGTACCGTACTGATACAAAAATGTGATGTAAAAACACTGCAGGCCACTGATTGGTCCGGGAGTAACATCATGAGAGGGGCGTTTGAGGCTGACTTTCCAGAATCGCGAGCCGCCATTTGCAAATATTCATCCGTGAACCAGCCAGCAAGTGATATAATATAAACAACAACGATAGAATGGCTTCACAGAAATCAACACTGTGGTCCAGCAGAGTTTTCTGTGCATTTAGGCTGATGAGAGAACCCAGAGGGAAATGGAGCCACCCTGGGAAGTAGACGGAGCCATCCGAACTGAATTTACGGCCACGGGAGCACCCAACTTCAGCAGTTGAAGCCATGATATTAGGATATAGAGGACGGTGAGTGATGTGATATGATGTGATATTATGCATCTTTTACATTATTTATCCCAGCAGTGGAAAGTTCACTTTGAACATACAACATTGTTGCTTGTGTTCAAACAATAAGGTAGCTAGTTAGCCGTCAATGCTAAGTCCGTTTTTTTTTTTTTTATCATATCACTTCTGTGATCCTTTATGAGTTTTAGTCATAGTAGTGCATCTTGCACTTTGGGAAATGGAAGTTGTTCAGTCACCATTATAATTTAGTTTATATGTGTAGTTTATAGAATTTTGTCTTTAAACTCATCCAGTAAAAGAACACATTACAAATATCTGAGACCCATTGTACCAAAAAGCCAGTTTAGAAAGCTTGGGATCAGTCCGCCAAGGTCTCCACCTTTGACCGCCACCTAATCCACATAGCACCGGACCCCCATGATCCCTCCTACAGGTGGTGAGCCCACTGGAGGGCGGACCCATGTAACTCCTTCGGGCTGAGCCCGGCCGGGCCCCATGGGTGGAAACCCAGCCACCAGACGCTAGCCTTCGAGCCCCTTCACCAGGCCTGGCTCCAGGGTGGGGTCCCGGTAACCCCATACCGGGCGGGGTACACTGAATCCTTGATATAGGAACGTCTTGATATCCACTCTGGGGAGCTGGAGCAGGTGGCTGGGGAGAGGGAAGTCTGGGCTTCTTTGCTTGAACTGCTGCCTCCGCGACCCGGACCTCCGGAAAAGCGGTAGAAGATGGATGGATGGATGGAAACCCATTGTAGTGCTTCCTTTTATATTTTAGCAATACATTCAAAAAACACCACCCACACTTGAAACCAAGGCGACACAGCAGTGGCTAAACTTTTATTGATAACAACTTTATTTCTCAAACATGTTTTAAACTTGCTTTAATTAACCACAACCCATTTCTGTTTTTCATCTAGGCAAGAGGAAAATGATCCACCCCAAACCGGACCTTGCGTCACTATTTACAGAGATGCAGGCTGAAGACCTGCTGAACCGGGACCAGCATGAGCGGCACATTCAGTTGCTTCTCAGTGAGGCGACGTGGCCGGAGTGTGTGACCCATCCTAATTTCTTTCTTTTTTTTCTTTTCTTTTTTTTTTTTTTACAGTTTGAATTTTGCACATTCTAAATAATCTGGAATTTGCTGCTGATTGTAATAAACAATTTAGTGACTTATGTGTTTGCATCATGATTTTCTATTTTGTCTGTTAAGACAACAGTGGGAAAAGAGTCAACAGCACAAACCATTCATCAATGACTTTGAAAATAATGGTTCATTTTTAAGAAAAGTAACCAGAAACAATTGAATCTGTGAATTCAAAAAGGGCCCAAGTCCACACTTTTTCAATGGGGACTTGGGCCCTTTTTGAATTCACCGATTCAATTGTGTTATTTGCTGAAGACTGTACTGTTGGATGTGCCAGTGCAGAAGACACTGCACACTTTCGTGATAGTACCAGTATATGGAGGAATTCTGGGCCATATTAGCATCTGGATTTCCTAATAATGGGTTAGGACAGGGGTATCCAATCATGTGCCATGGAGGGCCAAGACCCTGCAGGCTTTACCTCCAACCAGTGTCTTCATCAGCAGATTTCACTGAATTTCTTCCACTGACTGCTGATCAGTGAAAAAACCTGCTGAAGAGACTGGGTAGAAGAGAGAACCTGCAGGGTCTTGGCCCTCCATGACACATAATTGGACACCCCTGGGTTAGGGTTTAATGGGATTTAACATTCGATCCCAGCTCCCAACCAACAGTGATCTGTGTGGAGTTTGCATATTCTCCCCGTGTCTGCATGGGTTTACTCCAGGATTTCGCCCATTTCCTCCCACATGCCCCAAAACATGCAAGTTAGGTTAATTGGCATCAAAACTGGGGATTCTAAATTGTCCTTAGGTATGACTATGAGAGTGAATGGTTGTCTGTCTCTTTGTGTTGGCCCTGTGATGGACTGGCGATCTGTCCAGGGTGTACCCCGCCTCTCGCCCAAAGATGCTGGGATAGGCTCCAGACCCCCCGTGACCCAAAAAGGATTAAGTGGACAGCGCTTTTCCAGTCTTTTAGTATTTAATTTGTGTCACTTGGTGGTAACCTTCACACATAAAAGTGGAGACAGATCTGCAAAACGTACAAACGTTTATTGTCAAAATTCCCAGCGCAATACTACATGAATACATGTATAGTTCACTGTTGATGCAGAGAATATATATTTATACAGTATCTACATGTAGTCAGCAATACTCAATAGGATATATATCCAGTTAATCCATGTATTTCTCCATGTAACCTTGTGACTGTCACGACCCGCCGCTCATCAGCGGCTTCAGCTGCGCGCACACCTGCGTCTCGTCAGCAGCGGGCTATTTAGCCACCTCTGCCCTCTGCTGCAGTCTGGAGCCGTCTGTTCTCATCAGTGTTTCCAAAGCTCGTGATTCTACCTCAGATCACCAGCAAAGATTCAACGACATGTAAGAACTCCTTACCTTGTCTTCCAAGTTCTCACCCCTGTGCACAGGTGGACCGTCCTGGCGGCGGATTTCCCCCGTCATCGCCATAGCATCTCCATCTTCTGCGCAGACCCAGCAGGACGCTGTCTCCCGGGCTCATCGCCTGCCGACGCCAGCCACCTGTCCCTGCAAGTAGGCAACACCGTCACTTATATCCCCTGTCTCGGTGTGGTGCCCGTTGCCCTTGTCCTCTGTTCTTGTCTCCATAGGGTTGTCCGGCTGTACGGCGCGCTGCTCTGCTGCCTGCGCATCGGCGTTCACCCCAGCACATTCCCATACCGCATACATCCATCCACACACACCTGCTTGTTGAATAAAGCTGTTAAATCTATCCTGAGCCTGCGTGCGTGTTTCCTGGGCCTGTGTGCTACATTGTGTCAGTACGGCTCCAGCTAAGCGGCCCAGCAGACAGCGGGCTCGCACGTCGTCTTTCCACCCTCGAGGCTCGGGTGGATTTAATAGCTCATCAACAGCAGGTGATACTCAACCAGTTGGTTAACATCACTCACCGGTTAGACTGCCTGGACCCCCAGCAGGCGTTCCCCAAGGCTCGCCAATGCGGGCCAGCTCCTGCCGTTCCGATGCCCGGTCAGTCTACCTCGGGAACGCCAACCTGCCTCACACCAATCCCAACCCCCTCCCGCTTCAGCGGAAAGCTCGGAAGGGGGCGGGGGTTTATAATGCAGTGTGAGTCGGTGTTTTTGCGCATTCCCAGGGACTTTCCCTCAGACCACAGCCGAATTGGCTATATTGGAAATCTCTTGGAGGGGCGAGCATTAACCTGGGCTTACGCCGTAATGGCGAAACCCAGCTACGCGAGCCTCTCCTACTGCCAGTTCGTGCAGAGCTTTTTAGAGGTCTTTGATCATTCCCGGCGCGATAGCGTCCTAACTGACCGGCTTCTCGCCCTCCAGCAGGGAAGCCGGTCAGCAGCGGACTATGCTATCACCTTCCGGGTTGCAGCGGAGGAGGTAGGCTGGGGCGAAGCCGCTCTCTGTGACATCTTCCTCCGCAGCCTCAGCTCGGGTCTGAGGGATGAACTGGCTGGTCGGGATCTTCCGGAGCCATTGGCGGAGTTAATCTCCACCGCCATTAGTTTGGATAATAGGCTGTGTGAACGGTCCACCGAGCGGAAGTTTAGCAGCCGCTCGCGTGGAGGCTCCATCCGCATGCCTCAAGACCGCCCCCTGGCGACACCTCCACCGGAGGCCTCCAAGGAGTCAGAGGCGATGGTGGTGGCCCGGTCAAAGCTCCCTCTAGCGGAGAAACAGCGCCGCCGGAAGTTGGGTCTCTGCATGTATTGCGGAGGAGGCCAACATTCCATGGAGCATTGCCCGGAGAAGCCAAACGGGGAGGTCCGCGAGTCACTGTAGGGGGCCTCGCGGACTCTAACCGGTCAAATCCCCTCACAAGCCTATCCTTGCCCATCCGATTTTGTCACAATGCCACGGGGCATCTCACACACGCACTGGTGGACTCAGGAGCAGAGCAGAGCTTCATTTCAAAGAGCCTGGCAACCCGATTGGGCATCCCCTGCCAACCTCTGCCCACTCCTCTGAGCCTTATCACCCTCTCCCATGCTCCCCTTGGCCAAGTGACTCATCGCACGCAGTCCGTCCCAGTCATTATCTTGGGCAATCACCGAGAGGAACTCTCCTTCTACGTTTTATCCTCCTCTGTGACGCCTGTTATCCTTGGGTACCCCTGGCTGCGCCTGCACAACCCGGTCCTGGATTGGCAGACCGGGAAGATGGCCGCCTGGAGTGCATTCTGTATGGGCACCTGTTTACAATCCGCAGCCTGCGCCCCGTCTGCTCCTCCCCCGATCAAGGACGCCGGCCTCCGGACCTCACCTTGGTGCCCTCGGAATTCCACGATCTGGGCTTGGTCTTCAGCAAATCCAGGGCGATGTCTCTCCCTCCTCATCGGCCCTATGATTGTGCCATCAACCTCCGCCCAGGGGCTCCCCTGCCGTCAGGTCGCCTGTATAGCCTGTCAGCGCCAGAGCGGGAGGCGATGGACAGTTATATAAAGGAGTCTCTCAGCGCAGGTATCATCCGCCCCTCCTCGTCCCCGCTCGGAGCCGGTTTCTTCTTCGTATCAAAGAAGGATGGGTCCCTCCCCCCTTGTATCGGCTTCCGAGCGTTGAATGACATCACTGAGAAGGACCGGTATACTCTGCCGCTGATGGACACTGCCTTCCACTCCCTGCAGGGGGCGACCTGGTTTACCAAATTGGACCTCCGCAGCGCCTACCATCTCGTCCGGATCAGGGGATGAGTGGAAAACTGCATTCAGAACGCCAAGTGGACATTTTGAATACCTCGTAATGCCCTTTGGTCTGACCAACGCCCCAGCTGTCTTTCAGCGCCTAATAAATGACGTCCTGGGTGATTTCCTGGGTCTCTTTGTATTCGTGTACCTAGATGATATCCTCATCTTCTCCAGGTCACATGAAGAACACCAGGTGCATGTGAGACGGGTCTTACAGTGGCTGCTGGAGAACAGGTTATATGTGAAGGCAGAAAAATGTGAGTTTTACGCCAAGACCACCTCTTTTCTAGGATTTGTGATCTCACATAATCAGGTTCTGCCCGACCCCGCTAAGGTCAAAGCGGTGGTGGACTGGCCGACGCCGGCCTCCAGGAAGCAGGTCCAACAATTCCTTTGGTTCGCTAATTTCTACCGCCGTTTTGTGCCCAACTTTGGTGCCATCGCTGCCCCGCTGACCCGTCTCACGTCACCCAAGAACGCCTTTCGCTGGACTGAAGAGGTCGCCGCGGCGTTTCAGGCGCTGAAGACGGAGTTCTCCTCCTCCCGGGCCCTGACCCAGGTCGACCCCGCGCTGCAGTGCTTGGTTGAGGTCGACGCATCTGACACGGGGGTGGGGGCGGTGTTGTCCCAGCATTCACCCACTGACGAGACCAAACGACCCTGCGCCTTCTTCTCACGGCGTCTGTCTCCGGCCGAGCGGAATTATGACATTGGGGACAGGGAGCTTCTTGCCATCAAGCTCGCCCTGCAGAAGTGGCACCACTGGCTGGAGGGGGCAGCGCTACCATTCATGGTGATGACGGACCACAAGAACTTGGAGTATCTTCGATCTGCTAGACGCCTGAATGCCCGCCAGGCGCGCTGGTCTCTATTCTTTGCCCGGTTCCGCTTCACCATTACCTATCACCCCAGCTCTAAGAACATCCTACCTGATGCCCTCTCCAGGCAGTTCGCCCCTGAGACATCGGAGGAGTCGGGCCACCCCATCTTGCCCAGTTTGTGTGTGGTAGGTGCCATCTCCTGGTCCATCAGGGACAAGATCCGGAGGGCGCAGGAGGCTGAACCGGATCCTGGCGGCGGACCGGAGGGAAGGTTGTTTGTTCCATCTTCTGTCCGGGGGGAGGTCATTCATTGGGTCCACACCTCCAAGCTCGCCTGTCACCCGGGGGTATCTCGGCTAGTGGATCTCCTCCAACGCTCCTTCTGGTGGCCGGGTCTGCAGAAGGATGCCTCCAACTACGTCCGGGCTTGCCCTGTGTGTGCCTCTGCCAAGTCGGGTAATTCTCCTCCCGCCGGTCTACTCCAGCCTCTGCTGACCCCTGGCAGACCCTGGTCCCATATTGCCATCGACTTTGTCACTGGTCTCCCCACTTCCAACTCCTATAACACCGTGCTGACCATTGTGGACCGTTTCTCCAAGGCCACCCACTTCGTGCCACTGCGGGGTCTTCCAACGGCGCAGGAGACGGGGGATCTCCTGGTGCAGCACGTGGTCAGGTTACACGGGATACCAGTAGATGTTGTCTCGGATCGGGGTCCCCAGTTTGTCTCAGAGGTCTGGAGGTGCTTTTGCAATGCCCTGGGGACCACAGTTAGCCTCTCATCCGGCCATCACCCACAATTCAATGGGCAGTTTGAGAGGGCCAACCAGGAGTTGGAGGCTGCCCTGCGCTGCGTCACGTCATCGGACCCATCCTCCTGGAGTTCACATCTGGCCTGGGTTGAATACGCCCACAACACCGCCGGGTCTTCTGCTACAGGTATGTCTCCCTTTAAGGCATCCCTGGGCTATGAGCCACCCTTGTTTCCAGACCAGGAGGCAGAGCTCACTGTTCCTTCTGTCCAGACGCACCTGAGACGTTGTCGGGCTCTGTGGTCCAGGACACGGGACGCGCTTTTACGCACGGCTGCGCGTAATAGCATTACTGCCAACCGCCGCAGGAGACCGGCCCCTGCCTACCAGGTGGGTCAACGAGTCTGGTTGGCCACTCAGGATTTCCACCTTAAGGGGGAGAAGAAGAAGTTGGCACCACGCTTCGTTGGTCCTCACACCATTTCCAGGATTATCAACCCGGTGGCTGTGCATCTGGCCCTCCCTCCTCCCTTCGCATTTGTCCTACTTTCCACGTTTCCAGGATCAAGCCCTATGTGTCTGACCCCCTCTGCCCCCCGCCCGCAGCGCCGCCCGCGCCTATGATGATCGACGGCCACCCGGCCTGGAGAGTCACTTCCTTCCTGGACTCCCGGCGCCGAGGGCGCGGGTTGCAGTATCTGGTGGACTGGGAGGGGTTTGGTCTGGAGTTTAGATCCTGGGTGCCCTCCTCTTGGGTGTTAGACAAGAGCCTCATCAGGGAGTTCCATCGGGCACATCCGGACAAACCAGCACCAGGAGGTGCTGCTAGAGGGGGGAGTACTGTCATGACCCACCGCTCATCAGCGGCTTCAGCTGCACACACACCTGCGTCTCGTCAGGACCGGGCTATTTAGCCCACTCTGCCCTCTGCTGCAGTCTGGAGCCGTCTGTTCTCATCAGTGTTTCCAAAGCTCGTGATTCTACCTCAGATCACCAGCAAAGATTCAACGACACGTAAGAACTCCTTACCTTGTCTTCCAAGTTCTCACCCCTGTGCACAGGTGGACCGTCCTGGCGGCGGATTTCCCCCGTCATCACCATAGCATCTCCATCTTCTGCGCAGACCCAGCAGGACGCTGTCTCCCGGGCTCATCGCCTGCCGACGCCAGCCACCTGTCCCTGCAAGTAAGCAACACCGTCACTTATATCCCCTGTCTCAGTGTGGTGCCCGTTACCCTTGTCCTCTGTTCTTGTCTCCATAGGGTTGTCCGGCTGTACGGCGCGCTGCTCTGCTGCCTGCGCATCGGCGTTCACCCCAGCACATTCCCATACCGCATACATCCATCCACACACACCTGCTTGTTGAATAAAGCTGTTAAATCTATCCTGAGCCTGCGTGCGTGTTTCCTGGGCCTGTGTGCTACATTATGTCAGTGACCGCGTTATTTTAATTGCTTTTAATCCTAGATCCAGTTTGTTTTGGCTTAAAATGCATCATAATTGTTAAATATATCTTATTATACCAAACTCAGTACTGTTTACCTGTTGACATATATATTTTACGGCTCATATACTACAATATGGCACCTGGTGATCAAGTTTTGGCAGCTTGTCATGTTTTGCCACAATACCACTGGCTGGAGCAGGTAATTCCCATGATGTCTCAACAGTCTCTCCATGATTTCGACACAGATCAGAGCAATTTGTTGCACAGGAAGCTAAACATTTCTACAGACATTCCACAGTTCTGTAACCACTTTGCGTTCTTGAAGCTGGGGTGACATGTCATCACTGGGAGCCTGTGTTGTTGTGTGTTGCCACAAGAGAGCCATCTGAAACACACACACGTGGACAAAATTGTTGGTACCACTCTGTTAATGAAAGAAAAACCCACAATGGTCACAGAAATAACTTGAATCTGACAAAAGTGGTAATAAATAAAAATTCTATGAAAATTAACCAATGAATATCAGACAATGCTTTTGAATTGGGGTTCAGCAGAATTATTTTAAAAAACAAACTCATGAAACAGGCCTGGACAAAAATGATGGTACCCTTAACTTAATATTTTGTTGCACAACCTTTTGAGGCAAGCACTACAATCAAAAGATTTCTGTAACTGTCAATGAGACTTCTGCACCTCTCAGCAGGTATTTTGGCCCACTCCTCATGAGCAAACTGCTCCAGTTGTCTCAGGTTTGAAGGGTGCTTTCTCCAGACGGCATGTTTCAGCTCCTTCCATAGATGTTCAATAGGATTTAGATCAGGGCTCATAGAAGGCCACTTTAGAATAGTCCAATGTTTCGCTTTTAGCCATTCTTGGGTGTTTTTAGCTGTGCGTTTTGGGTCATTATCCTGTTGCAAGACCCATGACCTGCGACTGAGACCAAGCTGTCTGACACTGGGCAGCACATTTCTCTCTAGAATACCTTGATAGTCTTGAGATTTCATTGTACCCTGCACAGATTCAAGACACCCTGTGCCAGATGCAGCAAAGCAGCCCCAGAACATAACAGAACCTCCTCCATGTTTCACAGTAGGGACAGTGTTCTTTTCTTGCTATGCTTCATTTTTGCGTTTGTGAACACAGAGCTGATGTGCCTTGCTAAACAGTTCCAGTTTTGTCTCGTCTGTCCACAGGACATTCTCCCAGAAGCTTTGTGGCTTGTTAACATGCAGTTTGGCAAATTGCAGTCTGGCATTTTTATGATTTGTCTTCAACAGTGGTGTCCTCCTTGGTCGTCTCTCATGAAGTCCACTTTGGCTCAAACAACGACGGATGGTGCGATCTGACACTGATGCACCTTGACCTTGGAGTTCACCATGAATGTGTTTAGAGGTTGCTCTGGGCTCTTTTGTTGCCATTCGTATTATCCGTCTCTTCCATTTTTCATCAAGTTTCCTCCTGTGGCCACGTCCAGGGAGGCTGGCGACAGTCCCGTGGATCTTATATTTCTGAATAATATGTGCAACTGTAGTCACAGGAACATCTAGCTGCTTGGAGATGGTCTTATAGCCTTTACCTTTAACATGCTTGTCTATAATTTTCTTTCTAATCTCCTGAGACAACTCTCTCCTTTGCTTCCTCTGGTCCATGTTTAGTGTGGTACACACCATGTCAACAAACAGCACAGTGACTACTTGTCACCCTTTAATTAGGCCGACTGACTGATTACAAGTTTGTAGACACCTGTGATGTTAATTAGAGGACACGTCTTGGTTGAACATGTCTCTATGGTCACATTATTTTCAATCTTTTCTAGGGGTACCATCATTTTTGTCCAGGCCTGTTTCATGAGTTTGTTTTTTAAAGTAATTCTGTTGAACCACAATTCAAAAGCATTGTCTGATTTTCATTGGTTAATTTTCATAGAATTTTTATTTATTACCACTTTTGTCAGATTCAAGTTATTTCTGTGACCATTGTGGGTTTTTCTTTCATTAACAGAGGGGTACCAACAATTTTGTCCACATGTGTACATATTTTAGTACCTAATAGCGATAACTTGCCGACATTACAATGTCGTATGGCGGACTTAAAGTAGCATTAGCAATCATCAGCTTACCTTCATATGTGATGTAGTTCGTGTCCTCATGTCTTCCGCTTTATACTGCTCTATATAGTTTCCTAAACGCTCCAGTACTTTTCCAGAGTGCATCATTTCGCTGCCTATAACCTTCTGTTCTCCTTTTTTGGCTTTACTCTGGCAAAAAAAAAAGCCAAAGAACGCAGTTGCTTTGTATCCTGTCATGTTGTGTTTTGCCTGCGTCACTTGTTTTACATAACTTTACGCTTGTTTTACACCCATTGGGCTTGTTTTATGCCCGTTACACTTGTTTTACGTAACAGGAGGGTTGCACCACCTCCCTGTAACAAATCCCACCCACATCAAGCGGTACTCTCAGTGTAAAGGAAACACAAGCGTACCGAACCGAACTGTACCGTACTAGGCCAAACTGACACTAGTAGAAAAGGGCCTTTAGTTATCCTTTCCCCCCCCCCACACACAGACACACACTGACCACTTCATATTCCTTCAACTACCTCCCCCATCCCCACCCGCATCAGGTCCAGCATAACTAATACAATCTATCTATATATGCAGCAACAAATCTCTGTCTGTTTATGTGTGTGTGTGTGTGTGTGTGTGTGTGTGTGTATGTGTGTATTCCTCAGATATCTCCCAAACCATTTGTCAGACTGGCCTCAGACTTTATAAGTTACAAGGGTGTGCATCCCAGAGTATGGAGCTGCTCAGTCAAAATATGTAATTTTTATCAATAAAAGTTTAGCCACCGCTCTGTTTCCTGATGCTCTGGCTTCTAGAAGTGCGGGCGGGGTTTTGAATTGACTTCGTACTGATTAGATAATGCATGGCATCATGACCAGTCACCAGAGCGCTCCGTAAACAAAACAAGGAAGTGAAAAGCGACAAATTTGACCAAAAAAAAAGAGAATACTGAAGATTTCCAATACAATACAATCCAACCTTATTTATAAAGCACTTGAAAAACAACGACAGCTGACACAAAGTGCTGTACATCAACAATAAATAAAATATAAAAACATAAGAACAATACAAACAGTAAACTACAGCTAAAAAAGTACAAGTCAACACAAACAAAACAGTAGTCATACAATAGAGACAATAAGAACAAATAAAATCAGTGTCTCAAATTTGGTCAAAAGCCAGAGAATAAAAATGGGTTGAGATGAGTTTTATAACTGGACAGTGAAGAGGCCTGTCTGATGGATAAAGGCAGATTGTTCCACAATTTAGGAGCAGCTACAGAAAAAGCTCTGTCTCCTCTGAGCTTCCTCTTTGATTTTGTTATCTCCAGGAGCAGCTGATCAGCTGACCTGAGAGACCAAACAGGAGTGTAAGGATGGAGCAGCTCAGAGAGGCAAGGCGGGGCAAGGCCATTTAATGATTTAAAAACAAATTAAAAATTTTTAAAATGCACCCAAAAATGCACAGGCAGCCAGTGAAGGGAAGCTAAAATGGATGTAATGTGGTGCCTCTTACTTGTGCCAGTTTAAAGACGCGCAGCTGCATTTTGAACCAACTGGAGACATGAGAGGGAAGACTGGCTGACTCCAAAATAAAGTGCTTTACAGTATGCGCTATAATGTTGCCGTGATTGCATAGATCTAAAGGATAATTCGGCATATGTGGAGAACACGAGGTGTGCGGGTGCGCTGGGGGGTAGGGGGTAGGGGCAGCAGCTGGACCACAGTCCTTCGCAGGGAGCCAAGCCCAGCCTGCCTGGTTAACGGGAGTCTTGGCAGCTGCCTTTCCCGTCCTTCACCCATATGCCAAGGTTGTCCTTTGCGGCACTGTGGGTTCAACATGGCATTCATCCCGTTGCACGGCTATCTAAAAATTAAAAGTTAATAATAATACCACCATGATGGTGGAGCAGAATAGCCAGATCAATTGCATATCATATGCGGACACATATGCACGCTTTGACTAAATGACGACCATGACAAAAAAACCACCCAAATAACAAAATAAATCATTTTTTATTTACTGACAAATGGGCAACACTGATGCAACAGTTGCAGCCAAATGGGTCATTCTGCTGTGTATAATAATGTTCGGTGTTTTGTACTTATAATATTGCCAAAAATATTAAAGGATGTACTACAATGGGTCTGAAATATTTGTAAATATATCCTGTTATAGTACTGCATGAGTTTATTGACAGTACACTATAAATTATTCACATAAACTAAAACAATTATGATGACCCATTCCCCAAAGTGCAAGATACAACACTTATGAATATAACTCCAACAAGATCACACAAATAAGTCTAAAACAAATAAACAATGGGTTCTTAAACAGTCGCTAATTTTGCATGTCCCATTCATTTTCAATAATTCTGTAATTAATATTCTTGCAATTAAATAACTCTTCGTGCCATTCAGTCCCTTTGTGATGATCAGGTGAGCATATTCCCCCTCCCTTCTGTGTTTCTCCTTCTGCCTGCCCTCTCGGCTCCCGGAGTTGATTGCTCTCACCTCGGTGATTGCGTACACCTGCTGCTGCCTCATCTGCCAGCTTTATAAGTGCCAGTCTGTGAATGCTTCCTTGCTGGATGGTTGGGTATTGCTGCCATCTTTTAGAGCCAATTCAAATTGTATTTTTGCTCTTACCTGTTTGTTTACCGTCTTCTCTTCACCCTCTCCAAGTTGCTGCCATCTCAGTGGTGTGAATCACTCCGGGGTTGCACATGCTCACCTGAACCTCCAACCAACCCGTCTGGACTCGTCCTTCTCCACCCGGTCATCTTAGTGAATCTTGTCCCCTCAGTAATTGTCCATTTTCACCTGTTTGTTCTCACTGGACCTACTCCTGTCAGCTCTCCATCCACTGCATGCTGGGTTCCACAGCCGGGCTCTCTGTTTGTTGTAGTAAGCCACCTCCCTTCTCTCTAATTCATCCTTCGTCCCCAAATATTCCCTTATTTACTGTTTCTCCTTTTCCTCTCTCCACAGGTTTTGTGCTCTCCTCAACATGTTTATTTATTTTTGTTAACTTCACAATAAATGGTGTAAAAATGATTCTCCTGTGTCCGTCTGTTCCTCTAGTGAATTACGCTCTGCATTTGAGTCTCTGGCACTCTAAATCATGACACCCTTTTATATATGCCTAAGTCTAACATGTTGTCAAGGTGGGTAACACAGGCTCAAATGTATGCAGGAGTCCAGTGCAAAAGCGATAATTTATTTAACAAACCTAAGACAAAAGAAGAAGCAGCACAGGGCTGAAAACACAAACTGGGCTGATAGACTGATGGGGAACACGGGGAAAAAAAAATGATGCCACATCTGTGTAGTGTCATGTGGAGACACCATTCATATTCAAGGATTCGAAGGATTCAAAGATGTAGCATGATCAACTGGATTCCAATTTATAAAATTATTCTTTGCTGAGGAGAAATTGTTTCACCCAAAAGTCTGGTCATAAGCCCCTCCTCTTCACCCAGGACCGGAGCTGTGCCAGGCCCTATCCTATTGGCCATAAAGTGAATAAGTTAATCCCTAGTCAAGACCTGGAGTCATTCCCCCTCAAATCCATTTGCCAAAATAATGCCAAAGTGATAGGTTTACAGTCTGATGTTCCACAGACTCTTGACGACTAAGATTTCTCTCATTAAAATACAAAAGTCCAATTTGCCCTCCGATGGATAACTCAGGAATATTTTCCTTTAGGATGGAAAGTTTTCTCTCTGAAGTTAACCTATGAATTGTGCACAATTAAATAACTTATCCTTCTCCTCAGACAACATCAGCTATTGAAGATATGGCTGGACCCTATGGTGGACAATTATGGTTTGAAATGCTTTCATTGATATGATTTGATATGTGTTTCTTTATTTTCAGGAAGAATTAATTTTGCATGGCTACTATAAAGAAATTATCACATTTGCAATGTAAACACATTGTTCCTTTATTAAGTAGAATATCTTAATCACTGAAGTTTTAAAGAATTTATGTTTTAATAGGCAGCGTATATATGCTTTAGGATGATTGCACTTTTCATATCAAATCTTATATATCCTTCTATCTCTCCCTGGGTACATTCCAAAAACTGTGAACTAACAAATCAGCTTCCAAGTCTCTGTGCATCTCCTTTTTAGTCAATTTACGACCCTAGACCAAACAAAGAAACTCAGCGCAACTGGTCAAAAGTTTACGCTAATGGGCAGATCCAATCCTGATGTTTGTATCTAATTGGCCAAGCTCAGCTGTCATAAATTTTTCTGGGACACCCTGCCACACCTTCCCAGTTTGATCAAACTTTTCTTTGTCCCCAGTTCAGAGATGGGAGTTGACTCTTGAACAAGGAGTTTCTGCTTCCCCCTTTTTTTTTCTAAGCAGGCCTGGAGCATATGCTCTGTGTAACCTTTTTCCCTTTTCTCTTTAAAATTCACCTTTTCATATTTTACTCCTTTTTTCCTTAAATCACTGTGCTAAGAAGATTTTGTTTGCTTTTACCAAGCTTAAATCAACTTTGTTCTGACTACAGCACATCGGAAGAAATGGATTTGTTTTTTTGTTTTTTTTAATTCATCAAGTTTGATTGTCTGATCGGACTTTGAATGATAAACAAATATCTGGAATTTGACAACCTGGCCAAATTCATTTTTCTGTGCATAAACAGACATCGCCCAGCATGTTCAGCATCCAGCTTCTGTGGTTGTGATCCCAAGGAGTAGGCCCATACTGTGTTGAAGCACAACTTGCCTGCCTTTTCCTTTTAACAGCATGCACGGACAGCCATCTGGACCCAGGATTTTATCAGGAGGCCGCCTACTGCCAGGGTACATGATCTGACTGCTGTGCTGAAGGTCTGTTGTCCAAATTAAATTTAATTCTTCAGAATATTCCTGGTATAAATTCTATAAACCTAGCATTTTCAAACTCCTTTCAGAACTTCAAATACATTTAACTTTTCATTAATTTCCATTCCTTCTCAGAGTAAAACAAATTTTCTTTTTTATAAAATAGTTTAATCATCATTCTTTTCATAAAATTGTGTCTATTTTTCTTAACTATTGACATTTTATGTTTTTTTCATTTTCAGTTACACTGCCAATTTAAGCTATGTTTTTCCTTGGTTCCACAAATGTTTAATAATACACTTTATGCTCAGTAATCCATCAACAGTCTAAGATGTTCATGAAAAATGTGGAATTCACTGTCTTAAAGTCATCTGAATGTGTTCATCTATCCTGAAATCTCTTATTACCTCCGTCAAGGAGGTTATGTTTTTACTGGGGTTTGTGACATGGTGGTTGGACCCAGGGGACAGAAGACAGACTCAAGTTACAGTTTAACAGTTTTTATTCACCCAAGTGTGTAGTGATGGTGCGTGCATGTGTAGATGTGTGAGATGCTGGATGTGTGCTGGGACTGAGTGAGCCTCGCTGCTGCCTGGCAACCCTAGGGACACAAAGCAGAGACGTTACTGCTGCACCACAGTGTGGAATGCAATAATGAACGCTGCTTACTTGCAGGTGACACTGTGGCTCTTCTGCTTGCTCCGGGAGTGTTGGCCAGGAGGGGAGCTTGCTGCTTGGCGCCATGAGGCGGAGGAGTGACTCCGGTGAGATGGAGGAATTGCACCACCGACAACGAGGGCTGATCCGCCGCCAGGAGGATCCACCTGTGCACAGGGGAGGATAGCTGGACAAGGTGAGTGTGAGGCTGGCTTACGTGACGAGGTGTGGAGAGCTTGGTCAGGCGTAGCATGGGTCTGTGGCTGAGAATGTGGGACATAGCTCTGTGATGCTGACAGATGACTCCGTGCTGAGCTGTCAGTGGGTCTTGCTCTTATAGCTCGCTGGAGAATGATGGCAGGTGTGTGCGCAGCTGGAGCTGATGACAGCCCAGTGGCCACCATGACAGTACCCCCCCCCCCCCCCAGAGGTGCCTCCTGGCACCTGCCCCACCCTACCTGGATGTGCCCGATGAAAGTCGCGGATGAGTTGCTTGTCAAGGATCAACACTGGGCGAATCCAGGACCGGTGTTTGGGGCCAAATCCCTCCCAATCCACCAGATACTGAAGGCCCCGGCCCCACCGGCGGACGTCCAAGATGGCAGTAACCCCCCAAGCCGGGTGGTCATCGATCATCCTCGGTGGGGAAGACACTGTAGGGGGCAGGCAAAGGGGATCGGAGATGACGGGCTTCACCTGGGAGACGTGAAAGGTAGGGCAGATGCGCATGGAAGGGGGGAGAGCTAAGCGCACAGACACAGGGTTGATTATGCGGGTAATAGGGTAGGGCCCGATGAAACGCTTAGTCAGCTTGCGTTTCTCGGCCGGCACATTGATATTGCGTGTGGAAAGCCAAACCTGCTGACCCACCTTGCACTCCAGTGCTGGTCTCCTGTGGCGGTTGGCTGTCCTGGTGTAGCACTTCATGGTCCTGAGGAGAGCCTTGCGGGTGGTGGTCCAAACCCGGCGACAGCACCTAACATGAGCCTGAACAGAAGGCACTGCCACCTCCTCCTCCTCCTCCGGAAACAGTGGTGGATCGTACCCCAACGATGCCCTGAAGGGGGATACCCCAGTCGCCGAGGACACCGTGGAGTTGTGAGCGTACTCGATCCAGGGCAGGAAGGTGCTCCAGGAAGAGGAACTCGATGACATGACACAGCAAAGGGAAGCCTCCAGCTCCTGATTCACCCGTTCACACTGGCCGTTACTTTGAGGGTGGTACCCTGATGACAGGCTCGCCGTGGACCCCAACGCCTGGCAGAACGCTTTCCAAACCTGGGAGACGAACTGAGGGCCCCGATCCGAGACGACATCAGAGGGGAAGCCATGGAGGCGGACCACATGCTGTACCAGAAGATCCGCTGTCTCCCGTGCCGATGGTAGCCCCCGAAGAGGAACAAAGTGGGCCACCTTGGAGAAGTGGTCTATGATCGTCAGGACCGTGGTGAAGTGGTTTGAAGGGGGCAGACCTGTCACAAAGTCCAAAGCCACGTGAGGCCAGGGGCGAGTAGGGACTGGCAAGGGGTGGAGCGGACTGGCCGGAGGAGAAGATGAGAACTTTCTGGTGGCGCACTGTGCGCAGGCCCGGACGTAGTTGTTCACATCCTTCCTTAGCCCTGGCCACCAAAACGCCCTTTGGAGAAGTGCAATGGTGCGAGAAATCCCAGGGTGACACGCTAGTTTAGAGGCATGAGCCCACTGGATAACCTCACTCCTAGCTGCTGTGGGTACGAACAACCGCCCCGGGGGTCCACCCCCCGGGTCAGGCTCTACCTCCTGAGCCTTCCTCACTCTGTCCCGGATCTCCCACACAAGGGCGCCCACAATGCAGGACGGCGGAAGGATGGTCTCCTCCTGTTTCTCAGGTGTCTCCACCGAGAACTGCCTGGAGAGTGCGTCTGGCTTCTGGTTCTTACTCCCTGGGCGGTAGGTGATAGTAAAGTTAAATCACCCAAAAAAAAGGGACCAGCAGGCCTGGCGGTAGTTCAGTCATTTTGCCGTCCTCAGATATTCCAGATTTTTGTGATCGTTCCAGGTGACAAATGGCTGAGCAGCCCCCTCCAACCAGTGTCTCCACTCCTCCAGGGCGAGCTTCACCACCAGCAGCTCCCTGTCACCAATGCCATAATTCCTCTTGGCGGGCTGCAGGCAGCGGGAGAAGAAGGCGCATGGCCGAATCACCCCGTCAATCGGCGAACGCTATGAGAGGACTGCTCCTATTCCGGAATCAGAGGCGTCCACCTCCACCAGGCACTGGAGATTCGGGTCCACCTGTGTCAGGAAACGGGACGAGGCAAACTCCTTCTTCAGTTTCTTGAACGCCGCAGCAGCCTCCTCAGTCCAGCAAAAGGGGGTCTTGGGAGATGTGAGGCAGGTCAGCGGGCGGGCAATAATTCCAAAATTTGGCACAAAGCAACAATAGAAGTTAGTGAATCCCAGAAACCCCTGCAGCTGCTTTCTGGACGAGGGGGTGGGCCAGTCCACCACCGCCTTGACCTTGGCTGGGTCAGGGAGCACTTGATTATGCGAGATCACAAAGCCCAAGAAAGACGTCTGCCTGACGTGGAATTCACACTTCTCGGCCTTGAAGTATAACTGGTTCTCCAGGAGGCGTTGAAGGACCCGTCTAACGTGTACCTGATGCTCCTCCAGAGATTGCGAGAAGATAAGGATGTCATCAAGGTACACAAACACGAAGGAGCCCAGGAAATCTCGGAGGACGTCGTTGATGAGGTGCTGGAAGATGGCCGGAGTGTTGGTCAACCCAAACAGCATCACCAGATACTCAAAATGGCCACTTGGGGTCCGGAAGCCCGTCTTCCACTCGTCGCCCTCCTTGATCCGCACCAGGTGGTAAGCGTTAAGGAGATCCAACTTGGTGAACCAAGAAGCCCCCTGGAGAGAGTCGAAGGCCGAGTTCATGAGGGGCAGCGTGTACTTATCCTTGATATTGATCTCAGTGAGACACAGGGAGCCATCCTTTTTCCCTACAAAAAAAAAGTCCAGTCCCCACCGCAGACGAAGATGGTTGAATGATCCCAGAGCTGAGCAATTCCTTGATATAGGCGTCCATCACCTCCCGCTCCGGAGCAGACAGGCTGTATAACTGGCTCGACGGCAGCAGGGCGCCAGCCCGAAGATTAATCGCGCAGTCATAGGGGTGGTGGGGGGGAAGGGACAGCGCCCGTGACTTGCTAAAGGCGACCCCCAGATCGTGATAAATCTCCGGGACTCTAGACAGGTCGGGGGGGGGGGGTGGCGAAGCAGGTGGGGTCACAGATACCAATGGAGCACACACTGCAGACTGAAGGCATGCGCTAAGGCAGAACGGGCTCCAAGAGATAACGCTCCCCGCCCGCCAGTCAAATGTGGGATTATGTAGTCGGAGCCAGGGATAGCCCAAGATGACAGGGGAGGTGGAGGTGGGCAGCACCAAAAAAACGAATGTCCTGCTGGTGGTTTCCTGAGATAATAACAGACACGGGGTCCGTTTGTTGAGAAACAGCTGTTAGTGGGGTCTTAGACAAGGTGATTAAATTGACAGGTGGCCGGAGAGTTTGGCAGGTGAGACCCAAGCGGGTTGCCAGGTCTCCTGATATAACACTCTGCTCAGCCCCTGAGTCAATGAGTGCATGAGTGGAGTGTTCTATGTGCTTAGAAATGAGCCGAATGGGAATGAGACAACTAGTGAGGGGCTTTGACTGGGCTACGTCCATGAGTCCCCCTACTGTGACCCATGGACCTCTTCTTTTACCCAATTCATACATTCAGCTACTTCATGGGAAGCACTACCACAGGTAAAAGCAGAACCCCAGATCCTTGCGACGCTGTCTCTCAGCAGCAGAAATCCCCGAACGTCCGACTATCATATCCTCCTGCCCCGGAAGTTCCTCTGACGAGGGCAGGGCCAGTTGGGGTGGCCGAGAGGAGCGGGGACGCAGCGCCCTGGAGCGACTAGAGGCTCTTCGCTCGGTGGCGCGCTCCTTCAGCCTGTTGTCTAAGCTTATGGTAAAAGAAATTAGTTCATTCAACTTATCAGGTTTGTCCTGTGTTGCTAATTCGTCTCTTAACTCAGGGCTTAGACTGCGGATAAAAATACTGCATAACGAGGCGTCCTCCCACCCAACCTCTGTCGCAATTACCTGGAAATCGACAGCAAAATTGGCAGCAGCCCTGCTGCCCTGCCGAAGGTCTAACAACCGGGCAGTTAACACAGAATCCCGATCGGAGTGGTCAAAAACCTCGGTAAAATCCGTTAAGAATTGTTGGTAAGTTAAGTGGGCATAGCTGGGCTTTGCCATTTCCGCATAAGCCTAGGCTAGCGCTCTACCTTCTAGCAGGTTAGCGATATAGCCAATTTTGCTATGGTCAGAGGGAAAATCCCCCGGAACCTGGTGGAAAACAGTCTCACACTGTAACAGAAATCCCCGTGCCTCTCCTAGCTTCCCGCTGAAACAGGCAGGCATCGGCACGGGGGTGAGACGAGTTAGGGTGGTCTGGCTAACCTGGCTAGTCGGAGGATTAGCAGGGGCGGGTGGAGCCCCGGCGGCCGGAAGGAACACCTGGCGGCCTTCCAAATGATCCAACCGGCCATTAATCTGTGCTAATTGGGTGAGAATGATGGTTTGCTGATAAGCTGTTTGGTCTACACGAGCGTCTAAGGTGTTAAGATGGTGCATCAGCGCGCTGTCCGCTGGGTCGCTTTGACGGAGTCGCACTGACATGGTGGTTGGACCCAGGGGACAGAAGACAGACTCGAGTTACAGTTTAACAGTTTTTATTCACCCAAGTGTGTAGTGATGGTGCGTGCATGTGTAGATGTGTGAGATGCTGGATGCGTGCTGGGACTGAGCGAGCCTCGCTGCTGCCTGGCAACACTAGGGACACAAAGCAGAGAGGTTACTGCTGCACCACAGTGGGGAATGCAATAATGAACGCTGCTTACTTGCAGGTGACACTGTGGCTCTTCTGCTTGCTCTGGGAGTGTTGGCCAGGAGGGGAGCTCGCTGCTTGGCGCCATGAGGCGGAGGGGTGACTCCGGTGAGATGGAGGAATTGCACCGCCACCAATGAGGGCTGATCCGCCGCCAGGAGGATCCACCTGTGCACAGGGGAGGATAGCTGGACAAGGTGAGTGTGAGGCTGGCTTACGTGACGAGGTGTGGAGAGCTTGGTCAGGCGTGGCATGGGTCTGTGGCTGAGAACGTGGAACGTAGCTCTGTGACGCTGACAGACGACTCCGTGCTGAGCTGTCAGTGGGTCTGGCTCTTATAGCTCGCTGGAGATTGATGGCAGGTGTGTGCGCAGCTGGAGCTGATGACGGCCCAGCGGCCGCCATGACAGTTTGTCTGTCTGTTTGTCTGTCTGTTACCAACATAACTCAAAAAGTTGTCTGTTCTGTTACCAACATAACTCAAAAAGTTATGCACGGATTTTGATGAAATTTTCAGGAAAGGTGTGTAATGGCACGGGGAACAGATGATTAGATTTTGGTGATGATCTGAGAGTGCATACCTCCACCAAGGGCTTTGTTTGTATTTGTGCAGCAGTGATTACACAAAAACTACTGGATGGATTTGGGTGAAATTTTCACCAGAGGTGGTTCTTGGGCTACAGAGGAACCCATTATATTTGGTGATGATCTGAGAATGCATACCTCAGCCAAGGCTCTTATCTTCTCACAGTGTGCTAGCAACAATACTCCAAACCTGATGGACAGACTTTGATGCAATTTTCACCACAAGTGGCTATAGGCCTACACACAAACCCATTACATTTTGGAGGTGATCCATGAGAAATGGAAGGAGCCTTGGCAGAGGTATGCACTCTATGTGCTTTTCTAGTTAAACTATTAAAAAGACATATGGGAGTTATTGTTTAATTTTATGTCCATCTTCTTGATTTAAAGGAGACAAGAACTCAGTTTTGTTTTTTTCATTGTTGGTACAAATACAGAATTATTAATAAAACTGTCCATTCTTTTGGACTGGTGTCCCATGAGTTTATGCGTGTTGGTAATGGAAATAAATTTTCGCTCTTACTCACATGCATATTTATATTAATACTTGTAACAACAATAAACTACACTGTAAAACTGAATTAGTTCACAGAACTCAAAACTTATGTGGAAACCGATTACCTACTAAATTTTAAGTAAATGCAATTTGTTTTTGACTAATCTGAAATTAAAGAATTTAAAACAAAATGCTGAAAATGTATTTTTAAGTATAATTTATTCAAAAAAATCATTTCATTTACTTAAAATTTATTAGGCAATCAGTTTCCACATAAGTTTTTGAGTCCTGTGAACTATTCGGTTTTACAGTGTACACTACAAAGATTTCATTTGTCAATACTACTATATGTACAGGACATACAGGAGAACTGAAATGGCATTTCTCTCTCTCTTCAGTGGTGTGCACAATATAAAAAAGAAAAGGAATAAGGCTGGAAAAACAATATGCATATGTATTATGTATAAGATAAGATAAGCCTTTATTAGTCCCACAATGGAGAAATTCCAGGACTGTAACAGCACAGGGATAGCAACACTCAGAGCAATAATTTAGAAGATAAGAAAATAAGAGCAGTGAATATACATATGTACACATAAATATATAAATATATATACACAGTGCGGAGCATTCTAGCTAGATGGACTAAATAGCATAACCATCTATTTAGTTACCCTTCATGGTATGAATATGTACCCATACATATTGTCACCCTCCATAGCGACTGATATTGTCCTAGTTGTATACTGGAGGGGACCATTTGTGTAAGTCTGTTGCGTCTTTTGCATTCAATACTATTAAGTCGTCACGTTTTGGGGTTTTTTTTGCTATCTCTGCGAGCAGCCCTACTTAGGTTATACAGTCTGACGGCCGTAGGTAGGAAGGACCTGCAAAACCTCTCGGTCACGCAACTAGGATGATGTAGTCTACTGCTAAATGAGCTCCTCAGTGCGTCCAGTATGTCCTGCATAGGGTGGGACTTGGACTCCAGCAGAGATGACAGTTTAGCCACCATTCTTCTCTCTCCTATCTCCTCCACTGGGTCAAGGCGTTGCCCTAGGACAGAGCTAGCTTTCTTGATCAGTTTGTTCAGTCTTTTCCTATCGGCTGCTGTAATGCCGTTGCCCCAGCAGACCACTCCAAAAGTGATGGCCTCCACAGGAGGAACAGCCTGCGCTGTCCCTTCTTGTAGAGTGCGTCGGTATTGTGTGACCAGTCTAGTTTATTGTTCAGATGAACACCCAGGTACTTGTAGGATGTCACCATCTCAATGTCTGTTCCCTGGATGTTTACTGGTGCTGTGAGGGGTTGTCCTTGCCTGTGGCAGTCCACCACCAGCTCCTTAGTTTTCCTCGCGTTGATCTGGAGGCAGTTTCGATGGCACCAGTCCACGAAGTCCTGGATAAGTCCTCTGTTCTCAGCAAGATGAGGCCGACAATTGCAGAGTCGTCAGAGAACTTCTGTAAATGGCAGTGTGTTGTGTTGTGTGAGAAGTCCGCAGTATAAAGGATGAACAGGAAGGGAGCCAAAACCGTTCCCTGGGGGGCCCCCGTGCTGCCAATGATCGTGTTGGACACACAATCCCGGGTTCTCACAAACTGTGGCCGGTTGGTGAGGTAGTCCAGGATCCATGATGACAGGTGCTGGTCCACCCCTGTGCACAGCAGCTTGTCCTTCAGGATCATCGGTTGGATGGTGTTGAAAGCACTGGAGAAGTCAAAGAAAATGATCCTCACCGCATTCCCGGGCTTCTCCAGGTGGGACAGGGAACGGTGAAGGAGGAAGATCACTGCATCCTCCACCCCAATGCCATGCTGGTAGGCGAACTGGAGTTGATCCATCGCTGGTCCCACCAGGGGGCGGAGGTGAGCAAGGAGCAGTCTCTCCAAGGTCTTCATCATGTGAGACGTCAGGGCCACTGGCCTGTAGCTGTTCAAGTCTTTAGGGTGGGAAGTCTTTGGTACAGGAACCACACAAGATGTTTTCCACAACTGTGGTACCCTCCCCAGCTTCAGGCTTCAGGTATATGATTATTAATACTTAATAGTTAGAATTAATAATTATTAATACCTCTTGCATTACCTCATTTGTAACACTAGGTTGGGTACCACTCATCTTTGGGACAGGGTTGATGAGGACCCTATTGAAAATGCTTAGCTTAAGAATTTGGCGATTAATAAGTTAAGCATTAAATAATAATTTAATTAGCAATATTTGATCAGTCATATAATCTGGGCATCAGTTCTTGACACTGCAATTCTAGAATCTGGACAGAGAATATGCCGATGAAGAGGCTAGTAAATTTATTACAGGAAAACCCAAAATGACAATAGACATCTGTATAGCTTGTAAAGTGGGAAGATAACCAAAAATAGCATGAACAGTGGTGATTTTGCAAATATGAAGAAAAAGCAATATTTACATATTTACAGGTCTTGCATATGTGGAATAAAGGTGTAATGTAATTGTGTAGCTGGATGGAGAATTAGTGAAATGATAATAGTGACAAAAATTGAGTATAACGCAAAGTTAATGAAAAGGGAATTTGGAAAAATGTGAAAAAGGAAAAATAGATAGACTTTACTTTATACTCATAAAGGGACAGTAGTTACAGAAAAAGGTTATGGTGTGGAGTGTGTAATTGACGAGGCAGGTTTCTCTCAAAGCAGTTTATTACACGTCTCCAACATGAGCAAAGTAGAAAGAGAACATCTCAGAAAAAACTCGTCCCTTATATACCCAGGTCTCCCCACAGCTCACAAGTCACATTGCATTCAAATCAAAAGTAACAGTGCATTTCCTCTTTAATCCCTTAGCATCCCCCTCACAGTCTTTGGCCCACAAAGGATCCTCCAGGCAGTCTCTTGGCACACAAAGGATCCTCCAAGCAGTCTCTTGCATACCAAAGATTACACTTTCACAGCTTCCTGTTATCTCCAAGGAAACTCTGCACTTTGTTCTTATCTAAGATGTGAGGCATTATGTAAGGCATTAAGTAAGTCACACGTGTGGCTACACCCCCACCCCCCAAACATTTTAGATCAAACAAAAGAATAACAGTCTGTATGCTGCGATAGAATCATTACACATCAATCCACATGCTGCTTGGGCTTCAGTCTTCTCCCGTATCTGCTGTAACCAGGATTCACTGCCTCAGCGGCGCTGTCATGCTGGGGAGCTGCTGTCTGGGGGTGAAACCCTTTTGTCAGTCCCTGCAGGTGTTCTGGGGAAATATTACTCTGGGAAGCTCCTCGTGGGGGTCTTCCACGCAGGGGGGCCCTCGCCAACAGCACTTGCTCGTCCGCCACCGCAAAAGTGGGTTTGAGTCTGTTTATGCCAACCTTTTCCCTCCTACCCCCCAAATCTAGCAAAAAATGCTTGTCCCCTGTTTCCAGCACTCTGAACGGTCCATCATAAGGCGGTCGCAGTGGAGGGCGATGTGCATCGTGTCTGACAAAAACAAACTCCGCGTTCTTCAAAGTTTTAGGCACAAAAACGCGTGGAAAACTGTGGTGGGAAGGGCCCGGCAGCGTGCCTGTGTCAATGCTATGCTGCAGCAGCTGAGACGGGGAGCTACCTGGCGCAGGATTATCCGGGAGAAACTCCCTGGGCAGCCGAAGTGGCTGCGCAAAAACGAGTTCAGCTGGGGAAGCTTCTAAGTCTTCTTTAGGTGCAGAACGCAACCCTAATAAAACCCACGGTAGCTTGTCTACCCAATTTGCATCCACCAGTGACACCCTGAGAGCCACTTTCAATGACCTGTGAAAACGTTCGCATAACCCATTAGCCTGTGGATTGTACATGGTTGTATGGACCTAGGCTGCGGGCCATTGTTGACCAAAGTTCGGAAATAAATTGAGGGCCTCTGTCGGACGTAATGTCCGACGGGACTCCAAAACGCGCCACCCATGCTGTTACAAACGCGCGTGCCACCTCCTCGGCTGTGGTTGACGCCAAAGGAACCACCTCCGGCCAGCGCGTGGTGCGGTCCACCATTGTCAGAAGGTGTGTGCACCCCTGTGATGGCGGGAGGGGCCCACGAGGTCCATGTGAACGTGGTCAAACCTCTTAGCCGGAATGTGAAATGGCTCCAAGGGAGCCCTCATGTGTCTGTATACCTTGGCTCGTTGGCACGCCAGGCAGGCTGCCGCCCACTTTTTCACTTGTTTGCGGAGGCCCGGCCACACAAATTTTTCTGCTACCATTTTGACCGATGCGCGCACCCCTGGGTGCGCCAAAGAATGAATCGAGTCAAAAATGCGGCGGCGCCACGCTGCCGGTACCACAGGACGCAGCCGCCCCGTGGAGACATCACAGATTAGAGGGGGCATACCGTCTTACAGCACCCTGCTCTCCAGCCTTAACCCTGTTGGTCCAGACTGGAGCACGCGCACATCCGCGTCACTAACCTGCTCCGCGGCCATGGCTGTGTAATCTATCCCCACGTGGACGGGGGCAGCCACGGCGTACTAGAGGCAGTCTGCCACTACATTCAGTTTACCCGACACGTGCTGAATATCGGTAGTAAACTCTGAGATCGCGGCTAGCTGCCTCTGCTGCCGGCCCGACCACGGTTCTGAAACTTTGGCCATCGAGAACGTTAGTGGCTTGTTGTCAACGAATGCGGTGAAACAGCGCCTTTCTAGCCAGAACTGGAAGTGGCGAATGGCCAAATGGAGAGCCAGCAACTCCCTGTCAAACGCACTGTATTTACGTTCACTATCGCGCAAGGTCCTGCTGAAAAAGGCAAGCGGTTGCCAAGCCCCGGCTACATGCTGCTCCACGACCGCCCCTATGGCCACATCTGACACGTCAGTGGTGAGCGCTATGCGGGCCGTTGGGTCTGGATGTGCCAACAACGCAGCGTTTGCCAGGGCTGCTTTGACTTCCGAGAATGCTCGCTCCCGCTCCGGGGACCACTCGATCTTATTCGCGGGTTTCTGTTTTTTGAGCGCGGCATACAGCGGTTGCATGAGCTGCGCTGCACGGGGCAGGAAACGGTTATAAAAATTCACCATTCCCAAAAACTCCTGTAACGCCCTGACTGTCTGTGGCCGGGGCAAGTCTGCTACCGCGTGCACCTTGTCAGGTAGCGGAACTGCTCCTTCGGGGGAGACGCGGTGTCCTAAAAAAATCGATCTGCGTCACCCCGAACTGACACTTCGCTGGGTTGATTATTAACCCATACCCTCCCAACCTCCGGAAAACTGCCGCGAGGTGGTTTTTGTGTTCGTCTTCTGACGCGCTGGCTACCAAGATATCATCCAAGTAAACGAACACGAAAGGGAGGTCGCGCAGCACCGCGTCCATCATGCGTTGGAACGTCTGTGCAGCCCCTTTAACACTAGAAGTCCCAGAGAGGGGCCATTTGGCCTTTTTGGCTAGAAAACCCATAGGGGGACCATCAAGTGGCCACAAGAGGGCTAATGTCTGGGTCTTCTAGTGTTAAGCCCAAACGGCATGCGCAAAAACTCGAATAGGCCAAACGGAGTTATTACCGCTGTTTTGGGTATGTCCTCAGCGCGCACTGGGACTTGATGGTAACCGCGGACCAAGTCTATCTTAGAAAAAATGCGCGCCCCTGCCAAATGAACGGAAAAATCTTGGATATGAGGGACTGGGTAGCGGTCATGCGCTGTGGCGTTGTTCAACCTGAGGAAATCCCCGCAAGGTCGCCACGAGCCGTCAGCTTTCGGGACCATGTGTAGCGGGGAAGCCCATGGGCTGTTCAAATGCCTGATGATGCCCAACCTCTCCAGGTTGGCGAACTCCTTGCGCGCTATGGCCAGTTTAGCTGAGTCCAAGCGCCGAGGTCTTGCAAAAACGGACGGCCCGGTGGTGGTAATAAAATGTTCCACCCCGTGTTTAGCGACGGCTGCCGAAAATGTGGGGACCGTAAGTGCTGGGAACTGAGTGAGCAGTGTGTGGAACTTACCGCTTGCAGCTGTGACGTTGACTTGTGCTGTTGGCCAGGCCGCTCGAGCTGTACAGGGAATAGAATCAAAAGAAAGTGCATTAACCAGGCGCCTGTTAGCGACATCAACCAACAAACCATGTGAGCACAAAAAATCAGCCCCCAATATATTGAAATTCAATGCTGCTATGACAAAAGTCCACTCAAATGTACGGCCGTGTAGAGACAGAAGCAGAGTCTTCTCACCAAAGGTTTTAATCTCCGAGCCGTTCGCTGCTGCCGCTGGAACCTGCCAGCCGGTCAGCGTAGGAAGGCGTGATGAAACTCAACTGGGCGCCTGTGTCCACGAGGAAATGCCTCCCCGAGCGTGCGTCCGTCAAGTAGAGCAGCTTGTTCTCCTCCCCGAGGGTCGCAGCTGCTAATGACCCCCGGTCTTGGCGTTTCCCGAGCGCTTGAACTGGCATGGTGGTATACATTTGCGTGCCTTCTCTGCAAAGCGGCGGTGGTAGAAACAAAGGGTGTCTCCTCCGCATTCCTTAGCCCCCGCCGCTGCCGTCGTCAGTGGTTCTGCTACCTCTGTCCATGGCTCCCCGCCATCTCTGGCCGTCGCACCGAGCTCTGTCGCTGCCGCCGTGGCCGCGCGCTCTCTGCTGGCATTGACAATCCGATGCGCCTCCCGGGCCAGCGCACGGTAGTCCCGCTGGGCCAACAACGGCGAACTGGCCAGGGCCGCTCTCGTTGCTGATGGCAGGGTCCTGAGGAAGAGGTGGGTAAAGATGAAGTGGTCATCGTCTGAGCCTTTCAACCTCAGCATCTTCTCCATCAGGTCAATGGGCGTGCCATCTCCCAACTCGGTCAGCACCAGGAGTCTCTCTGCTCTCTCCTCAACCGAGAGAGTGTAGTGCTGTATGAGTGCAGCCTTCAACGTGCCGTATTTGTCGCTGGCTGGTGGCTGCTCCAGAAGGCTCTCCACATGCTGAGCCGTGTGGTTATCGAGCTTTGCGATCACATGGTAGAATTTCGTGTCATCTACCGATATTCCCCAGAGGGCTAACTGTGCCTCAACCAGGTGGAACCAGGAGCGCGGGTTGTGCTGCCAAAAGTCCAGTAGCTGGACCGTAATGGCATACGCTTGGCTGGGGGCTCCTAACGAGGCTGGCCCCGGGGAATTCTCTTCTTGCTGCATGCTACGTCTTGGGTCACCAGTGTGGAGTGTGTAATTGACGAGGCAGGTTTGTCTCAAAGCAGTTTATTACACGTCTCCAACATGAGCAAAGTAGAAAGAGAACATCTCAGAAAAAACTCGTCCCTTATATACCCAGGTCTCCCCACAGCTCACAAGTCACATTGCATTCAAATCAAGAGTAACAATGCATTTCCTCTTTAATCCCTTAGCATCCCCCTCACAGTCTTTGGCCCACAAAGGATCCTCCAGGCAGTCTCTTGGCACACAAAGGATTCTCCAAGCAGTCTCTTGCATACCAAAGATTACACTTTCACAGCTTCCTGTTATCTCCAAGGAAACTCTGCACTTTGTTCTTATCTAAGATGTGAGGCATTATGTAAGGCATTAAGTAAGTCACACAGGTGGCTACAATGGCTTTCCTTGGAGCTAATGCTGCTAACTACCTTCCTCTCTTAATGTTGCTTGGTTCCCAAGAGGCTTGGAACAAGACAGAATGGTCGAACCCCAGGAGGGGTCACAGGCATGGGATGAATGACTCTGGGTAGCCCGGCTTTGGTGCAACCTAGGCTGGAGATGAGCCTTGGCGGCAATGGATCTCCCTGCCGTTCTGTGCCCTGGGGTGTCGGCTGAGGGATTCTCTGTGAGGTGGGGGCCAGTTCAGGCCAGGAGCATGCGTCTGCCAGAGGCAGATGTGGAACAATGAATTGTCCTCTAGGCCAGCATTTGGCAGTGCAGGACAGCCAGAAGGAAGCCTTAAAAATGGATTAAGCTCTAAAAAGTGTGATCAGGGTTGACTTACAGAAAAATTAAGATTAAAGAAAAAAATCGTAGCTTGGTTGGCTTTAGAAAAGATAAAAATTGAAGATTATTTCCACTAGTCACAAATCCCTAAATAATGTGTCGAAGTTTAAAAGAAAAATCCAAAAAGTATCAAAGTATAGGTAGTTAAAGCATGCTAAGAAAAAGGGAGGACATTCAGTTTACTTTGGCTAATAAAGAGTTGCATGCAAGGCTGGCAGGCCTCAGAAGAGAGGCAGGCAACCTTTCCTCTCCAGGAGTCGGCAGGAAAAAGAATGAAATCTGGTTTTAGACATGCGATAAAAGGGTATTGGCACATACACAGGAAGGTCCTGAGTGGTCGGCCAATGAGGACTTTGCATGGCTATCTCGCTACCCCTTTGGAAAGCTTGCTCGTCCACATGGGAAGCAAAATGGTCATAGACTCTTATCACAAAAGTCGGCATACGTTATCAAAATACCTCTATCTGAATTTTCTAATCTATGAGGATTCATAAGTAAGAAAATCATGCACCCATAAAACATTTATGACAACATTTATGGCAACAACAGTCCATGCACAGTTTCAGAAATGTCCTCTTTGGTCCACTTCTACCAGGAGCCACAGCTGGATGCTTGCAGTCGTAAAACAATGTCTCAGTGGGGAGTTCTTTTGCTTTCTGCTCCTCTGGCTTCTAACGCCAAAGTGTGAACCCTTTGTGTGTGGAAAGAGAGAGCACAGGGAGGGGTGCAGCATGGAGTGGCTCTCTGTCACAGCTGGATCCTGTGGGGGTGATGACACTCTGGGTAGAGGTTAAATCAATCTTAGTTCATACATGGAGCAGTCAATGTTCCAATTTTGGTGTTCGATCGAGCTTGAGTCCACTACACCTGACACAGACTAGGACGCACATATGTAGACAAGGGAGTAATCAAGACAATGCATTACAGGTGAGAAACAATCAAGGGTAATGGAAAAGCACTGGACAGGTGGGGCTGCACAGACAGAGCACACTGGGACCAAAAATACAAATGATAAACACAGCACAGAGAAACATAATAACAAGAAACAAGGACATGGATGAACTCATGTCCTGAAGATAACAGAAAAAGAAATTGGAACATAATGCAAGGACATGAGCACAGTCATGACAAAAATCCTTACAGTACCCCCTCTAAAGGGTCGGTTACCAGACTACTCATAGTGTAACATTAAAAATAAATGAAGTAAAGTGCGGGCATGAGAACGCCTATGAGACAGCCCCCAGAATCCAGCCAACAGAACCTGCAGAGCAATAGAGAAATAGCAATGGAGGCCAAATAATAAAGTAATACAGTTTAAATGGTGCAGTGTAAGACACAGGAGTAAGTGAATATTAGGCACTCAGCAGTGAAGATAAGAGTTAAAAACTTCAACATTTTGGCAGTAATGCAACAAAGATATAGAGTTGGCCTTGTCCAAAATTGATGAACCTCAACACGATATGCCATACATTAAAATTCCATCTTGTCAAAAAGAGAGTGACAAACCTTCAAAATAAGTTGATGACAACAAAAAAAGAAAGGCCTCACCAGGTGGGTGGTGGGGGCGCGAGACCAGGTGGGTCAAAACCAATTCTTTACCCCCGACAGAGTCCAAACCCTAACACACAGTCTTGTGGGCCCACCCCAAGTCTAAAGTCCCCAAACAGATCTGGTGGTCTGCCACCGTCCCAAGACCACAAAAAGGCTTGATATGGAGCGTCAGGTAGCCTACCCAAGTCCATAGGCCATCAGATGGAGGAACACGGCATGTTGGGTGGCCTACCAAAGTCCAAGGACCACCAGACAGATGGACACAGCACGTTGGGTGGCTTACCAAAGTCCAAGGGCCACCAGACAGATGGACATGGCACCGTGGGTGCGTTGACCTCAGGAGCCTTTAACACAGGAGCTAACATAGGAACTTTATGCTCGGGAGGTGACAACATGAAATCTGTAGACTCAGCAGATGACAATGGGACCCTTAAACTCTGGAAATGACAATGTAGAACCCTTAAGCTCTGGGGATGATAATAAGGAAACTTCAAACTCTGGAAATAGCCACCCAGAACCTTCAAACTTAAGGGATAACGGGGGAACCACTTGTTCTGAAGAAAACAACATGGGGGTTCCAAATTCAGAAAATAACATTAGAGTCTCTTGCTCCGAAGCTAATAGCACAAGTTTCTTGTTCTGGAGAGAGTACCTGAGGGGCCTTTGGTGCAGAAGCTAACAGCAGTTGAGACGCGGTGACCCCAGGCGGCAAAAGTGAAGCAGAATGTTTGAACAACCCAGGTGGAGAAGATTGCTCGGACGGCCCAGGTGGAGCGGACCCTCTGGAACTGGAACAGGTGGAGCGGACTACTCACCCTCTGGAACTGTGATGGGTGGAGCGGACTGCTCGACCTCTGGAACGACTGGTGGAGTGGACTGCTTGACCTCAGGAATGACGGGTGGAGTTAACTGTTCAACCTCTCAAATGACAGGTGGAGCATACTGCTCGACCTCTGGAATGACGGATGGAATGCACTGCTTGACCTCCGGAACAGCGGATGGAGCAGACTGCTCGACCTCTTGGATGACTGGTGGGGTAGACTGCCCGACCTCTGGAACAATGGATGGAGGTTCCCTGACCTCTTGGATGATGGGTGGAGCGGCCTGCTTGACCTCTGGAATGATGGGTGGAACAGACTGCTCGACCTCTGGAACAACGGGTGGAGTGGACTGCTTGACCTCCAGAGCAGCAGGTGGAGCAGACTGCTCAATTTCTTGGATGACTGGTGGGGCATTTTACCCAACCTCTGGAATGATGGGTGGAGGTCCCCTGACCTCTTGGATGACAGGTTGAGCGGACTGGTCGACCTCTTGGATGACGGGTGGAGTGGACTGCTCGACCTTTTGGACGATGGGTGGAGCCGTGGCGTGCACCTCCATCACAGAAGCAGACACCTCAGAAGTGGTGGGAGAAACACAGTTTAGTGCCATGTCTAAGCCAAAACAACCAGCAGAAAAGCTCGGCAGGGAAAGCTCAGAGGCAGATGGGCGCTGCAACTGGGTCTCCCTGCCAGGAGCAAGACAAATCCTCTCTAAAATCGATGTAATAGAAATAAAGAAAGGTACTTGTCTTAACTCCTGCTCTTCTGCTGATGAGGACCCCGGTGACTCTGCTGCTGGAGAAGCAATGGCAGTATCAGGAGATGCTGGAGGAACAGCTGATGAAGCAGCCTGAAATGCAGCAGTGGGTGGGGGCACCAGTGCAGCAGATGTGAGAACCGGCACTGCAGGTGTGACGACAGCTGAAGGGGGTGGGGCGTGAGCTTGTGTGTGTGCCGCTGAAATAGACAGCTGGGCGTGCTGACCTCCTGCCCTGCAGCCATTGAAGCTGCCGCTGCTGAAGCACTTGAGGAAGGTGGGGTCGCAGCAGCAGGGACCCTCTAGTGAAGGGCCTGGATGGCGGGTGGAGCAGTGCTTCCTCAATGCCCACTTCCCTGCTGGCCCTTTTGATGGTGGCTGGTCCTCACACGCCAGAAATAACACCTCCGGAGCAAGCCAGGGCTTATATTCCAGCAAGATGTCAGTTTGTGCAAGGACCGCCTGCCTCCACTCCTCCTACTCCAACACATCCTCCGTCGTAGCTGACAAAACGGAGGTGGCAAACAGTGTAGGAGTGATGGGGAAACCGGGAGGCGACACACTGGAGGCAGGAGTTGGGGTCAACGGCCCAGAGTCAAGTTGGACTATGCAAAGCAAAGAGCCAGTTCATATTAGCTCATCGCTTATCTGAGCGATGCGGGAGAGAAGCTCGGCCAACTCTGGACAGGGCCAATGAACAGAGGGCCCCATTTACTTCCACCAAGTCGGCATTCATTTCCCACCGGTTGGACTGATCCATAGTCCGGTCCAAAAGGCAAAGCACCTGGCTGAGATCCTTCTCTCTGGAACTCTGACTCGGCCCTTTCCTCCTGCTGGTCCTGTCCGCTGAGATCTTTCTTGGTAGCGTCATTCTGTCAAAGTGGTTAACACAGGCTCACATGCAGGCAGGAGTCCAGTGCAAAAATGATGATTTATTTAACAAAACTGAGACAAAAGAGGTAGCAGCACAGGGATAAAAACACAAACCGGGCTGACAGACTGACGAGAAACATGGGGAAACAAAAATTATACCACACCTGACACAGACTGGGATGCACATATGTAGAAAGGGGCGTAATCAAGATAATGCATGACAGGTGGGAAATAGTCAAGGGAAACACAAAAGCACCGGATTGGCAGGGCTGCTCAGACAGAGCACACTGAGACCAAAAATACAAATGATAAACAGCACAGAGAAACATAATAAAAAAAAAATGAGAACATGGCTAAACTCATGTCCTGAAGATAACAGAAAAAGAAATGTGAACATAAAGTGAGGACATAAGTACAGTCATGTCCAAATCCTTACACATGTGTGATTGCCTATAGGCCACATCACTTTGTATTCCACTTTCAAACACAGCCTACATCTGGGCCTGTAAAGCATAACTGGCCTACTTGTTTTCAGACAAGAATACTTGCTTTCTCTGGGCATGCACTAGTTTAAATAAAGCTAAAGTTATTTTAGAGCAAGAGGAGCCTACAATTTCTATTTATATACGGTGTGGAGAGTGTAAATAATGAGACTGATTTATGCAGCAGACGACTTTATTCACTCTCACATCAGTCATACACAGAAAAAGCATGTCTCAATACACCAGGGGTTCTCTTTTTATACCAACCGCCCATCTCACATCTGCATGACATCTCACATCACAATACATTCATCCCTTCTCCCCCCAACTCCTTCTTCCTGCTACCTCACTATAATCTCCATAGCTATTGTCCTTCTCTGTTTACCCTCTGCATGCAGTCTGAGATGATTAACCCAGCCTCTACACCCCCCACCCCAGAATCTCAGACCAAGTTTCAGTCCTCACGTCCTTTTGGCTTCAGTCTCCTCCCATATCTGCTGTAACGGGGGTTTACCGCCTCCGCAGCACTGCTGTGCCGGCGGGGGGCTCCTGGGGGTATGTCTGTCTGCAGGTGGGCCATGGCGAGGGGGGGAAAACCTTCGACTTGCCCGTGTGGCTGCTCTGATGAATCGTTTACCTGGGGAGTTCTCAGTGGGGTCTTCCACGCCGAGGGGCCCGAGCCAACAGCACTTGCTCGTCTGCCACCACAAAGGCGGGCTTAAGTCTGTCTATGCATATTTTCTCCCGACGACCCCCTAAGTCTAACAAAAAATGTTTGTCCCCTGTTTCCAGCACTCTGAACGGGCCATCGTAGGGTGGGCGCAATGGAGGGCGGTGGGCATCGTGCCTGACAAACACGAACGCCGCGTTCTTCAAAGTTTTTGGCACAAAAGTGCATTGAAAACAGTGGTGGGCCGGGCCCGGCAGCGTGCCTGTGTCTGCACTATGCTGCAAACGCTGAGACGGGCAATTGTCCGGCGCGGGATTATCTGGCAAAAATTCCCCGGGCAGCCGCAGTGGCTGAGAAAAAACAAGCTCCGCCGGGGAATCCTCCAAATTCTCTTTTGGTGCGGAACGCAACCCCAATAAAACCCACGGCAACCGGTCCACCCAATTTGCATCCATCAGCGAAGCCCTGAGTGCTGCTTTCAGTGACCTATGAAAACGCTCGCATAACCCATTGGCCTGAGGGTTGTACTCAGTTGTGCGATGAATTGCAACACCCAGGCTACGGGCCATCACGGACCAGAGGTCGGAAACAAACTGAGGGCCCCTATCGGGCGTGATGTCCGACGGGATTCCAAAACGTGCCACCCATGTCGTCAAAAAAGCTCGCACCACATCTGCGGACGTGGTTGCTGCCAGCGGGACTGCTTCTGGCCAGCGTGTGGTGCGGTCCACCACTGTCAGAAGGTGCATGCACCCCTGCGATGGCAGGAGGGGGCCCACGAGGTCCATGTGAACATGGTCGAACCTCTTAGCCGGTATACGAAATGGCTTCAAAGGAACCTTCGTGTGTCTGTGTACTTTGGCTCGTTGGCACGCTACACAGGCTGCAGCCCACTCTTTCACTTGTTTGCGCAGGCCTGGCCACACAAACTTCGCTCCCACCATTTTGACTGACACGCGCATTCCTGGGTGCACCAGAGCGTGAACTGACTCAAACACGCGGCGGCACCAATCGACTGGAACCACCGGGCGCGGGCGTCCCGTGGAGATGTCGCAGATTGGGGGGGCTTGCAGTCTTGCAGTACTCTGCTCTCCAGCCTTAACCCTGTTGGTCCAGACTGGACCGCGCACACGTCCGTATCACCAATCTGCTCTGTGGCCATGGCTGTATAATCTATCCCCACGCAGACCGGGGCCACTACTGCGCGCGAGAGGCAGTCCGCCACCACATTCAGTTTACCCGACACATGCTGAATATCGGTCGTAAACTCCGAGATTGCGGCCAGCTGTCTCTGCTGCCGGCCCGACCATGGTTTCGAAACCTTGGCCATCGCGAACGCTAGCGGCTTGTGGTCCACAAACGCAGTGAAGCTGCGCCTTTCCAGCCAGAACTGGAAGTGGTGTATGGCCAGGTGGAGAGCCAGCAACTCTCTGTCGAACGCGCTGTATTTACGCTCACTGTCGCAAAAAGATCTGCTGAAAAAAGTGAGCGGCTGCCAAGAGCCAGCGACACGTTGCTCCACGACAGCCCCTATGGCCACGTCTGAGGCGTCGGTAGTGTGCGCTATCCGGGCCGCCAGGTCCGGGTGCACCAACAGTGCGGCGTTTGCCAGGGCTGTTTTAACCTCAGAGAATGCCTGCTCCTGTTCTGGAGTCCATTCGACTCTGTCCACGGGTTTCCGTTTCTTGAGCGCGACGTACAATGACTGCATGAGTTGAGCTGCGCGGGGGAGGAACCGGTTATAAAAGTTAACCATCCCCAAAAATTCTTGCAGCACCCTGACCGTCTGAGGCCGGGGAAAATTCGCCACGGTGCGCACCTTGTCGGGCAAGGGTATCATTCCCTCCGGTGAGACGCAGTGCCCCAAAAAATCAATCCCCGTCATGCCGAACTGGCATTTTGCCGAGTTGATTATTAACCCATGCTCCTCCAACCTCCGGAAAACCGTCCTGAGGTGGGTTACGTGTTCGTCCTCGGACGCACTGGCCACCAGGATGTCATCCAGGTAGACGAACACAAACGGGAGATCGTGCAACACCCCATCCATCATGCGTTGGAATGTCTGTGCCGCTCCTTTTAATCCGAAGGGCATGCGTAAAAACTCAAACAGGCCAAACGGAGTTATCACTGCTGTTTTGGGTATGTCCTCCGCATGCACTGGGACCTGGTGGTAACCACGGACCAGGTCTATTTTAGAAAAAATGCATGCCCCAGCGAGGTGAACGGAAAAATCCTGAATATGGGGACTCGAGTAGCGGTCGTGCGCTGTGGCGTTATTCAATGTGCGGAAATCTCCGCACGGTCGCCACGATCCCTCAGCCTTAGGGACCATGTGTAGCGGGGATGCCCATGGGCTGTTCGATCGCTTGATGATGCCCAGTCTTTCCAGGTTGGCAAACTCCTCGCGCGCTATGGCCAGTTTAGCTGCATCCAAGCGCTGAGGTCGTGCGAAAACGGGCGTCCCGGTGGTGGTGATAAAGTGTTCCACCCCGTGTTTAGCGATGGCCGCCGAAAACGTCAGGACCGTTAGTGATGGGAACTGAATGAGCAGTGTGTGGAACTTACTGCCTGGAGCTGTGACGTTGGCTTGTGTTATTGGCCTGGCCCCTCGAGCTGTACAGGGGACAGAATCAAAAGACATTGCATTAACCAGGTGCCTGTTAGCAACATTGACTAGTAACCCATGTGCACACAGAAAATCAGCTCCCAGGATTGGGAAACTCAGTGCCGCTATGACAAAAGTCCACTCGTACATACGGCCGTGTAGGGATAAAGTCAGTGTTCTCTCACCAAAAGTCTTAATGTCTGAGCCGTTTATTGCTACCAGCCCGGGGCTGCTAGTTCCCGCTAGCCGGCCGGTGTAGGACGGCAGGATGATGCTCTTCTGGGCTCCGGTGTCTACGAGGAACCGTCTCCCCGAGTGAGAGTCCGTCACATAGAGCAGCTTGTTCTCTTCACCGGCGGTCACAGCTGCTACCGACTGCCGACCTCGGTGTTTCCCAAGCGCTTGACTTGGCACGTTGACACACATCCGCGTGCGTTCTCTCCAAAGCGGCGGTGGTAGAAGCAAAGCGTGTCTCTCTGGCGCTTCCTGGCCTCCGCTGGTCGTCTCACTGGGTTCCGATGCTGCCGCGTTCACTGTGAGGGCTCTGGTGGCAAGGATGATCCGATCTGCCTCCTGGGTTAGCGCACGGTAGTCACCCACGGCCAGCAATGGTAATTGGCAAGAACCGTTCTCGCCTCTGTTGGGAGGTTCCGGAGGAAAAGGTGGGCAAACAGAAAATGCCCGTCGTCCATGCCCATTAACGCCAACATCCTCTCCATCAACATGCGAGCGTCCAGCGCTGGGACCACATAGTAATATTTGGTGTCATCTGCCGTTATTCCCCGGAGGGCGAACTGACCGCGGGTCGTGCAGCCAAAAGTCCGGTAGTTTGACCGAAACAGCGCACGCGTTGCTGGGGGTTCCCGTCCGGGCCGTCTCTGGGGTGCTTGCCGCGTCGCTGGGGCTTCCCGTCCAGGCCGACTCTGGGATTCTTGCCTTGTGTTCCATAATTCATCAAGGGTCACCAGTGTGGAGAGTGTAAATAACGAGACTGGTTTATGCCGCAGACGACTTTATTCACTCTCACATCAGTCATACACAGAAAAAGCATGTCTCAATACACCAGGGGTTCTCCTTTTACACCAACCGCCCATCTCACATCTGCATAACATCTCACATCACAATACATTCATCCCTTCTCCCCCCAACTCCTTCTTCCTGCTACCTCACCATAATCTCCATAGCTATTGTCCTTCTCTGTTTACCCTCTGCATCCAGTCTGAGATGATTAACCCAGCCCCTACAACGGTGTATATACACAAAACAAATACTTTTAGAGTTCCTTTATGTCAAAGTAAATGTGTTTGGAACAACAAGGCAGTCAGTTCTGTTTGCCAAGCTGCTGGACAGGATAGGTTTAAAAAAAGAATGCTTTTGTTCTTACGATACATAACTTTAAAGCATCTGTTGTGGAGGAACAAAATAAGTTCAGGCATGACACGGCAAGCTGAAGGTTTAAGAGTTTTATTCCTCCATCATCATGAGACACACTGCAGCGCTGTGTGCTCTGTGTGCACTGAGTGCACTGCCTGTGGCATGTAAAGTCAGCACTTTTATACAGACAAGAGAGAATGCATGGCACATTTACATATTGCTATACATATCAGTCAATACATATCAATTGCTTGATTAACTGGCGCCGGAAATCCTCTCCTTACTCCGGGGATGTATAACAATTGGACAAGAGAGAATGCATGGCATATTTACATATAGATATACGTATCAGTCAATACATATCGATCGCGTGATTAACTGGTTGTCCCCCAAGGGGCTCTCTGTCCGTATGCAAATTGTTCTGCTTCATGCCTTAGCTGAGTGTTATGAATGTCCATGTAGATTGTGGTGAGTCACCACACTGTATTTATTTCTAAAACCAAAAGTATAGTTCTATACTTACAAAGCTTCTCCTTCTTCTTCTTCTTCTGGCTGCCCCCTTTTTGGGTCGCCACAGTGGATCGTTTGCCTCCATCTCACCCTTTCCCTTGCATCTTTCTCTGTAACACCAGCCCTCTTCATGTCCTCCTTCACTGCATTTATGAATCTTCTCTGTGGTCTTCCTATTTTTCTCCTGCAGCATTTCCATCTTCAAAATCCTTTCTCCAATATATCCACTATCCCTCCTCTGTACATGTCCAAACCATCTCAGCCTTGCCTCTCTTACTCTGTCTCCAAACCGCTCAACTTGAGCTGTCCCGCTAATATAATCATTTCTTATCCTGTCCGATAGCCACTCCCAATGAGAGTTGTAGCATCTTCAACTTTGCCACCTCCAGCTCCTCCTCCTGTCTTTTTGTCAGTGGTACCTTCTCCAAACCATACATCACAGTGGGTCTCTCTACCACCTTGTAAATCTTCCCTTTCACTGTAGCTGCTTTCGACACTTCTTCCTACCCACTCCACCCTGTTTTCCATTGCTTTTGATGGTTGACCCCAGGTATTTAAACACATCCACCTTCACTACCTCTACCCCTTGCATCTTTAGTTACAAGCGACTCCCTCTTGTGTCTTGCTTCCACTGCCTTTCTTCTTCTCCTTTTTCTTCTCTAGCGCATACCTCCACCTCTCCACCTCTTCCACCAGCTTTGAAGTCTCACTACGGATCAAAATATAAGAAAATGTGGCTTTGATCGATGGATATTTTTTAAATAAAAGTGCTGACTGAATGTGTGTAAATTTGGGTCCTTGTACTGTAATGTGATGCAAGTTGTCAAAAAGACTGGAATTGTCATAATGAGCCACTCCAGGAGCGGAATACAAGACCCGAATGCTCAACTTCAGTTTGTGAGATTTAATGAAAGGAACAAAAAACAGAAGACATGACCGAACTTAAACGAGATACAACCTCGACAGGCTTCAGCAAGACAGGACAGATAGAAGCGTGTGGTCTATGTAAGCATGACATAGTAGGACGTCGCTGCAAACTATGGGGTGGCGTCTCTTAAATAAGACAAGAATAATTATCTATATAATAAACAGCTGTGAATAATCAAGAACTTCACGAAACATGAAACAAGCTAGGTGAAAAACGCAAGTAAACAAAAGACGCTGTTGTGGAAGATGAAAGCAGACGAGGCAGAGAGCTGAAGGACACACAAACGTTTTTCCTCTTCCAACATAAAATACAGAAACTCTCAAATCCTGAGTGCCTGAGCAAACTCCTTTATACACTTTAATTCCCGCCTACGGCACACAGGGTAAACACATTAACATTCAGATTGCCAGACTTGTACACACATTAACATAACATTGACCCACATGTCACAGAGCAGGTCTTGCTACAATACATTTGCACCCCTGCGTCCTCAGGTGTCAACCTGGCGCGGCGGGGGGCAAAAGGCACATTGTTGTTTGGTTTGCTCCTCTCAGCTTTTCCCATTAGCATCTCAGTCTTGAGCGTGTAGTACAACGGCTGCAGCAGCTGGCTGCTCAGGGAATTAAACGGTTGTAAAAGTTGACATCCGGGACGGCACGCACCTTAACAGGCAGCGGAATCACGGCCTCCGGCGAAATGCGGAGACTCAAAAAAATCAATTACTGGCACACAGAACTGACACTTCGCTGTGTTCACGATAAGCTCGTGCACTTCCAACCTCTGGAAAACTAGTTTGAGATGGGCGAGGTGCTCCTCCTCAGACATGCTAGTAACCAGAATGGCGTCTAAGTAGACAAAAACGAAGGGCAGGTCACGGAGCACCGTGTCGATCATTCTTTGGAAGGTTTGCACCATGCCCTGTAACCCAAACGGCATGCGTAAAAACTCGAAAAGACCAAAAGGAGTTATTACCGCTGTTTTGTGAACATCCTCCAAGTGCACCAGGACCTGGTGGTACCGCAGATCAGATCCACTTTCGAAAAAACACACGTCCCGGCCAGGTGCACGGAAAAATCCTGGATGTGCAGGATGGGGTACCAATCATATTCCATGGCATTGTTCAAGCATTGGAAATTGCAGCAGGGTCACCATGATCCATCGGCCTTAGGCACCATGTGTAGTGGGGATGCTCACGTGCTGTTGGAGCACCTAACAATGTCCAGCTGCTCTAAGTTGGTAAACTCCCCACGCGTGCTGGCTAGTTTAACCGCATCCAGGCGCCAAGGTCGCACAAACACTGGCGGGCCTTTTGTGGTTGTGAAATGTTCGACCCCATGTTTGGTTACTGTAGCAGAAAATGTCAGAACCGTGAGTGCTGGGAACTGTGAATGTAAATGCTGGTACTTACCCCCTGGCACTATAACACTAGCCTGTGTTTTTGGCCCAACTCCCCAAGCTGTGCAGGGCAAAGAGGTAAAAGAGACAGTATCCACTAAACGTCTGTAGGCAACATCGACTAACAACCCATAAGCACATAAAAAATCTCAGCCTAAATGGGGACAGAACATGCCGCCGCTACAAAGTCCCATTGGTAATTGCGTCCATGTAAGCACACCGTCAACTTCTGTTCACCAAACTGATGTTGGGTCCGTTGGCGGCTGTGAGCTCAGGACCGCTGCATCCTGCCGATCTGTCTACACTGATCGGCAGAATGAGGCTCTTCTTGGAGCCGGAGTCCACTGAGAAACATCTCCCCGAACGTGTGTCTGTGATGAACAGCAGCTTGTTCCTGTCACCAGCAGTCGCAGCTGCTACCGACTGCTGGCCATGCTGTTTCCCTGGCTTCTTGAATTGGCACGGTGGCAGACAGTGTTGGGCATTCGAGCCAAAGTGGTGGTGATAGACAGAGTGTTCCATTCCTGCATCTATTGGCGTCCATCCCAGCCACCACCAATGGTTCCTCGACCCCGCTGGAGTCCTTCTCGGATGCCGGTGTTGTTGCGTGCAAGGTGAGAGTTCTGGTCGCTAGGATGATGCGGTCAGTCCGCTTCCTGTGCCAGAGCGTGGTAGTTCTTGGTTACCAGCAGCGGCGAGTTGGCCAGGATTGCCCTTGCTGTAGCAGATATGTTCCTGAGGAAGAAGTGGGAGAACAGGAAGGATTCATCATTCTTCCCCATCAATGCTAACATGCTCTCTATCAGCTCCACAGCTGATCTGTCACTTAACTCTCAGCATGTTAGGAGTCTCTCTGCTCTCTCATTGTCTGACAGGGTATATCGCTGAATCAGCATCTGCTTGAGCGCATTGTATTTCCCCTGGATGGGTGGTTCCTGGAGCAGGCTCATCAGTTGCTGCGTGGTGTGCACATCTAGCGTGGCAACCACATGATAATATTTGGTGTCGTCCGTTGTGATCCCATGGAGTGGGAATTGGGCTTCAACATGTAGAAACCAAGCAGTTGGATTGTGAAGCCAGAAGTCTGGGAGCTTGACTGTGACAGCGCATGCCGCACTGGTGTTCTCCCTCTGGGTTGTCTCTGGGGCGGTGCTTGGCTTGTTCTCCATTGCCCGTCTTAGGGTCACCAATGTGGAAGATGAAAGCAGACAAGGCAGCGAGCTGAACAACACACAAACTTTATTCCTCTTCCAACATAAAACACAGAATCTCTCAAATCCTGAGTGACAAAGCGAATTCCTTTATACTGTGGGCACATATGTTGGTTACATATTCTCCACAAATATATCGCTGTATGTTTATTGTGTGCTACACGTCTCATTGAACAAAAAGACTGAGCCTCTGAGAGACAACGGAAGAGTGTGAGATTCGGCCTTTGTTTCAGGGAGACGACCTGGAGAGATTTCCGGACCACCAGAGACTGAAGGACAATGGTGTGAGATCAAAGGGGTTACTTTGTGATTGGGATTAAGTACCATGTGACTGTATGTTTGATTAAACACCATGTGACTGCTGTTTCGTGTCCGGGGTATAAAACCCAGATGTGAGATTATACTTCCTCTCTTCTTGCTTTGAGATTGTTGGAGTATGTGATCTGTGAATAAAGCTGAATCTGAGGAATAAACTCAGTCTCATCCTTGAGCACATTCTCCACAATACACTTTAATTCCCGCCAACAGCACACAGGCACATCTTTGTTTGGTTGGCTCCTCTCAGCTTTCCCCATTAGCATCTCTAAGTAGCTTCTTCCCTACCAACCCCCTTGTCCTGGGTGGAGTGCCATGTGTATTGTGCCCACCGCACTGTCAAAATAAGAGCCCAATAAGAGCCCACTGCACCAGCAACATCCCAGATAGTTGTATGCATGCTATGTGGTCCTGTGCACCGGTCCAAAAGTTCTGGCAGAAGACACGTGAAGACTTATGGACATGGTTTGAGTATTGTATCCCATCCTCACCCACACTTTACATATTAGGCGATTTAAGTGAAATAAATATAGAGGCAAGGGTGTCACACATGGTTCTCACCGCCTTATGCATCGCAAAGAAAACTATCCTCATGAATTGGAAATCAAGAAATAATGTGTGTAGAACTCACTATAATAACTTATTTTCAGATTATATTAGCCAGGAGAGAATGCCTGCCTCCTCAAATAACCAATTGGCTGAATTTTTTTCTCTCTGGTCCCCACTTATTAATTCTATAACCTGAGGGGTGGCGGGCAGTGGCTTGCTCTCCTTGGTGCCTCTGATGGCTGGATATGCTCTGATCACAAGGGGTTTCTGTGGCCCAATGGGGCCGGTGTCTAGGGAGCCTGTTCGGGGTGGCTGTGTGTCTGGCCTGGGGGGGTTGGTGGGGGGCTGTGGGGTATTTTCTTTGTTTGTTCCTCTCCCTTTTCTTCCCCCCTCCCCATACCTCCTCTCCCCATTCTCCTCCTGTCGGGTCTTTCATGGGTAAAATAACTTAAATAAAGTATTAAAAGTTATTACAAGAGGAATTTACACCAATATACAGTTCATATATATGTACTGTACAAAGTTCCTTTTGGCAAAGTAAGTCTGTTTGGCACAATCAGGGTAGCAGATTTCTGTTCTGCTCACCTAGCTGCCTGACAAGACAAGGGGAAATAAATAAATAAATAAAAGCCCAAACCAACATGATGATAGAAATGAACATCAAGACATGACCACGATAACATAATAATAATGAATAATATTGATATTAATAGACTAAGGCAAAGACAGGAATAATAATAAGAAGAAACCCAAAGCTGTGGAAAAGGAAATGAATACAAAACCAAAAACATGATAATAATAATAATGATTAATGCAAAACTCCCAAAGGAGAACTAAAGGTGAGGTTGTGAGTTGACTCATGTCCTGAAACAAGAAAATATAATTTATAACACAAGATGAGGACATGAGCTCAACTCACGGCCTGACAGTGCCCCCCCCCCCCCCTTAAGAGACGAACTCTAGATGGCCTGTAAGGGTAACACCAACAAATGAAAAAAAAAGGAATCAAAATCGGGGGGGGGGGGTACAAGGTAAGAGGTGAGTCAAAACACCTCACCCACCCACCCACAGAGTCCCAAACAGAGCATAGTGTGCCAAACAAAGTCCAAGGCCCCAAACTCTGAAACAAAGCAAATCAGGTGGCCTTCCAGAGTCCCTAGGCCATCAGACCACAGAAAACGATGGGTCAGGGGGCCTATCCAAGTCCATGTGCCCTCAGACCAGAGAACAGTAAGTTGTCGGGGGAGGGGGGGGCTTTCCCAAGTCCATGGCCACCAGACCAAAAAGCAAGAACATTCAGGTGGTCTACCACTGTCTTTGGGCCACCAGACTACAGAGCCTGGTGGAACAACAGCCACAGGGTTACAGAGCTCGACAAACTCCACCAAAGGAACTCTATGTTCTGCGACCAGTAAGTGAAACCTGCTGACCCGCAGCACAGATTGTGGAGACACACTGACCTTTGAAACAAATGGCAGGGGTCCACCAACCTCTGGGGTGACAGGTGGCAGTTCCTGCTCGACCTCTGGAACAGCAACGTGTAGAGCAGACTGCTCGCCCTCAGGAACTGTGATGGGTGGAGTGGACTGTTCACTCTCAGGAACTGTAACAGGTGGAGCAGACTGCTCACCCTCAGGAAGTGCAATGGATGGAGCAGACTGCTCACCCTCAGGAACTGCGACTGGTGGAGCGGACTGCTCAACCTCTGGAATGGCAACGGGTGGCTGAGGTGGAGCGTGGTCCTCCTGCAGCTCCCTCTTAAACATGACCACCTCACAAAAGGAAGGAGAAAAGACGGTCAATGAGGTGATACCACAGTCATTAGCAGTAGAGACTGGTGGGGAAGACCCAACAGCTGGTGGACTCTGTGCTTGGGTCCCCCCACCAGAGTAAGGCAAGTTTTTTTTCTGAAATAGTCATAGCAATTAATGGAAAAAGTACTTGCCTTAGCTCCTGGTCTCCTGCTGCCCCAGTGACAACCTCAGGATTAGCTGCATAGGCAGCTGCTCCTGTCAGAGCTGCAGGAGCAGTGACCTCAGCCGCCGGAGCAGACGATGGTTTGGGTGCGTTGACTTCAGGCGTTGATGGTTGGGGCGCCCTGACCTCAGGCGCTGATGGTTGGAGCACACTGACCTTGGGGGCTGATGACTGAGGTGCTCCGAACTCATCAACAGATGACGGAGGTGCACTGACCTCAGAAACAGCAGAAACAGGCAATAGCAGGGAATGGGGGGGGGTTACCTAGCCAACTGCAGCAAACGAGCCTCGAGGTCAGCGATCAGTAGTTGGAGAGACCCCGGCTCTGAATCCAATGATGATATGCAAGTGCCGACTTCGGTGACCGCTGACAGGAGCTCAACAGCCTCAGGAATCGATGATGGAGGCACGGCGGCCCCGACCGCAGATGACTGGGAACATCGGTCTCAGGAGCAGGCTGTTGAAGCACGCAGACCTCAGGTACTGATGGCTGGCATGCGCTGACCGCAGAAGCTGAAAATGTAGGCCAATCAGTGATGAACCCCGACATCGAAGGCTGATCAGCAGCAAACCTACATGACACAGGCTGATCAGCAGCAGATCCAGCAGTTCGACCAGCTGCCGGCCCAGGCGATGCAGGCTGGAACCTCTCGAGCCCAAACGTCTGGGAATCCATTTCCAGCCAAGCCTCTTCAGATGGCAAGCTCTGGAGAAGGGAGACGGAAGGTGCAGGTGAGGGGGGTGGGGAAGAAGAGACCAGGAGAGAGTGCTCAGCAGTGGTGGTTGGCTGATGCCCTTCCCTGGGAACAAGACAAGACCTTTCATTAAATGGTGTTAAAAAATGAAGAGGTACTTTCCGTTGATCCCATTCTGCTGCTGCTGAAGCACCAGACGACTCCATCTGGGCGACTGCGGCGCTCGTCTGGTGAAGAGCTATGGCGGCTGGAGTTGGAGGCCGGTTGGAGAGTCAGGAGGAATGGCGCCAATGCTCACTGTGCTTCTCCACTTAAGTCCTGCTTGGTGAGGTGGACCATGGGACCCAACAGATGGGAAGCTCCTGTACCCACGGAAACAACTTCAGATGAGGGGAATGCTCCAACTCCAGGACTGTTGCCATCCACAGACAGTCCTTTACAGGGTTGAAGGAGCAACAGGCCGCGGCAATTAATCCCTTCAGCCGGTTGATGGCCTTAAAGTCCCCCTTGGTAAGCAGCACACACTCGGCCATAGCTAAGCTAACAAAAATCCACTGGGTCTTTCACTGACGATGGCCTTCTCTCATAATGAGCCCCTCTAGGGGTGGAATACAAGACCCAAATGCTGGACTTCAGTTTGTGAGATTTAATGAAAGGAGCAAAAAATAGAAAACTCACGAGACGTAACAGAACTTAAATAAGATACAACCTCGACAGGCTTCAGCAAGACAGGATAGATGGAAGAGTATGGTCCATGCCAGCATGACATAGTAGGATGTCGCCACAAACTATGGTGCAGCATCCCTTAAATAAGACAAAAAAAAAATTATCCAAATAATAAAATATTATTATCCAAATAAAAAAAAATAAATATTATTCTGTGAATAACCAAAAACTTAACAAAACATGAAATAAGCTAGGTGAAAAATGGAGGTAAACAAAAGACGCTGTCAAAATAAGAGCCCAAACCAACATGGCAACAGAAATGAACTACAAGACGTGACCATGATAACCTAATACTAATAATGATAATAACAGACTAGGGCAAAGACAGGAATAATAATAAGGAGAAACCTGAAGATGTGGAAAAGGAAATTAATACAAAACCAAAAATGTGATAATAATAATAATAATAATGATTAATGCACAACTCCCAAAGGAGAACTAAAGGTGGGGTTGTGAGTTGACTCATGTCCTGAAACAAGAAAATATAATTTATAACACAAGATGAGGACATGAGCTCAACTCACGCCCTGACAGTGCACTCCCTTAAGAGGCGGACTCTAGACGGCCCCTAAGGGTAACACCAACAAAAGAAAAAAAAGGAATCAAAATCCCCCCCCCCCAGGGTGGGTGGTGGTTGTACAAGGTAAAAGGTGAGCCAAAACACCCCACCCACCCACCCACCCACAGAGTCCAAAACAGAGCATAGTGTGCCAAACAAAGTCCAAGGCCTCAAACTCTGAAACAAAGCAAATCAGGTGGCCTTCCAGAGTCCCTAGGGCACCAGACCACAGAAAATGATGGGTCAGGGAGCCTACCTAAGTCCATGTGCCCTCGGACCAGAGAGCAGTAAGTTGTCGGGGGGGCAGGGGGCTTTCCCAAGTCAATGGCCACCAGACCAAAAAGCAAGAAAGTTCAGGTGGTCTACCACTGTCTTTGGACCACCGGACTACAGAGCATGGTGGAACAACAGCCAAAGGGATACAGAGCTTGACAAACTCCACCAAAGGAACTCCATGTTCTGCGACCAGTAACTATAACCTGCTGACCCCCAGCGCAGATGGTGGAGACACACCAACCTTTGAAACAAATGGCAGGGGCCCACCAACCTCTGGGGTGACAGGTGGCAGTTCCTGCTCGACCTCTGGAACAACAACGTGTAGAGCGGACTGCTCACCCTCAGGACTGTTCACTCTCAGGAACTGTAACAGGTGGAGCAGACTGCTCACCCTCAGGAAGTGCAACAGATGGAGCAGACTGCTCACCCTCAGGAACTGCGACTGGTGGAGCGGACTGCTCAACCTCTGGAACGGCAACGGGTGGCTGAGGTGGAGCGTGGTCCTCCTGCAGCTCCCTCTTAAACATGACCACCTCACAAAAGGAAGGAGAAAAGACGGTCAATGAGGTGATACCACAGTCGTTAGCAGTAGAGATTGGTGGGGAAGACCCAACAGCTGGTGGACTCTGTACTTGGGTCCCCCCACCAGAGTAAGGCAAGTTTTTTTTTTTTTTCTGAAGTAGTCATAGAAATTAATGGAAAAAGTACTTGCCTTAGCTCCTGGTCTCCTGCTGCCCCAGTGACAACCTCAGGATTAGCTGCATAGGCAGCTGCTCCTGTCAGAGCTGCAGGAGCAGTGACCTCAGCCACCGGAGCAGACGATGGTTTGGATGCGTTGACTTCAGGCGTTGATGGTTGGGGCGCCCTGACCTCAGGCGCTGATGGTTGGAGCACACTGACCTCGGGGGCTGATGACTGAGGTGCTCCGAACTCATCAACAGATGACGGAGGTGCACTGACCTCAGAAACAGCAGAAACAGGCAATAGCAGGGAATGGGGGGGTTACCTAGCCAACTGCAGCAAATGAGCCTCGAGGTCAGCGATCAGTAGTTTGAGAGACCCCGGCTCTGAATCCAACGATGATATGCAAGTGCCGACCTCGGTGACCGCTGACAGGAGCTCAACAGCCTCAGGAACCGACGATGGAGGCACGGCGGCCTTGACCACAGACGACTGGGAACGTCGATCTCAGGAGCAGGCTGTTGAAGCACGCAGACCTCAGGTACTGATGGCTGGCACGCACTGACCGCAGAAGCTGAAGATGTAGGCCAATCAGTGATGAACCCCGACAACGAAGGCTGATCAGCAGCAAACCCACATGACACAGGCTGATCAGCGGCAGATCCAGCAGGCTACCTCAGGCTTCTGCGAGACAGGATAGATGGAAGAGTATGGTCCATGCCACCATGACATAGTAGGATGTCGCCGCAAACTATGGTGCGGCATCCCTTAAATAAGACAAAAACAAACATCCAAATAATAAAATATTATTATCCAAATAATAAAATGATAAATATTATTCTGTGAATAATCAAGAATTTAACAAAACATGAAACAAGCTAGGTGAAAAATGGAAATAAACAAAAGACGCTGTCAAAATAAGAGCCCAAACCAACATGGCAACAGAAATGAACTACAAGACGTGACCATGATAACCTAATACTAATAATGATAATAACAGACTAGGACAAAGACAGGAATAATAATGAGAAACTTGAAGATGTGGAAAAGAAAATTAATACAAAACCAAGGACATGAAAATAATAATAATGACAATAATAATGATCAATGCAAAGCTATCAAAGGAAAACTAAAGGCAAGGGCATGAGATGACTCCTGAAACAAGAAAATATAATTTATAACACAAGATGAGGACATAAACTCAACTCAAGCTCTGACAGGAATTGCCTCTGAAAATTAACTCTATTTTCATTTTTATGAAAAATTTTTGTTTATTGAAAGCAATACCAAATAGCAAAGAAATAAGCTACCCTTCAAGAAAAAAAACCCAAAAAACTTCATAGTAGTAGCAGCAGTAGTAGTTGGGGTCATTCATGTGAAAATAACCCCATTAGGGAGGAAGTAGCACCACTAAAGGGCCCACAACTTCCATGTCCTGCTGAAACTGGCTGTTTCACCTTTAACATATTTTCCTACATGTTTGAGGCATTATTAAGATATAGACAGTATTGAGCTGTTTCATGTAAGAAAACCGTGGTAGACTTTTGGAAGTATAAAAAAAAGAGTCTGTATGTAAAGTACAAATATGAGTGATCCGGGATGAGGTGAATATATATCTCAGAGAGAAAAAAACACACTTAGCACCCAAGAGAGACATTTTTTGGTAATTGAGGAAGTGAAGCATATGTAACACCAGTGACCTCTGATTTATCACATGACACTCATAAACTCCAATACAGACACATACAGTACATATAATACTTGCCATGTACAAGATGAAGACCCACATCTTATTTTGAAGGGCATGTTAAACATCTTGGCATCTAAACTCTGTGGTCATGCCAACAAACACACCTCTGTATACATGAGGCATGGCCCTCAGACATAAACATCCCTACACACAAGCACACACTGCAGCGGAAGAGCAGCAGTGTGATGAGTGGGTTGCCTTGGCACCAGGAGCAGCAGCTGTGAAAACAGGCAGTCAGTGATGTCAGAGCAGCAAGAGACTCTGGGTAGCAAGTCCACTTTGAAGGGTTTAGGGTTTCATGGCTGCCCTGAGAGAGGGTGGCCAAATTAAAGCAAACTATGTATGTGTGAAAACAGCATCAGTGAAGCAAAACCAATCTGACAGAGAGAACGAAGTGGGGTGATTCTTCAGGTGCAAAATGACAGCCCTTCTCTTCTTTCCCCTCCTTTCTCTCTTACTCGCTCTCTTCTTTCCTTCCTTTTCGATGTGGGTAAAACACAGTGGAGGGCAGCAGGTGCAACGTGCCAGATGTGCCAAGTCATACCAGCAGACAGGCTCAAGATTAAAGAGCCCGGGGTCCATAAAATCAGTGTGTGTGTGTGTGTGTGTGTGTGTGTGTGTGTGTGTGTGTGTGTGTGTGTGTGTGTGTGTGTGTGTGTGTGTGTGTGGTTGGAAGTAAAAAATATAAGTGTCCAGAGGATTACGTTCTCATTCTCACACCTTCTTTTTAAAAGATGGCTTTCAATATGATTTGGGATGCAATTAAAAGAGTACCACACTTCTAAAATAAACATTCAGAGTATGGCTCACTGTGTGTACATCATATTTTCCATTAAATTAACTTATAATGAATACCAGCTTATTCCAGAATAAGGTGCAGCTTACCCTGACTCTGACTGCTAATGGAGCCAAGTTCAGAGCGTGGGCATTGCTCTAGTTGGCAGATAAACCAGTGTGAAACTGGTCAGAATGCCTGTGATTTCACCATGTCTGGTTTTGAAAGGTACCATCTCTGGTGTCCTCTTTTTCACTCTTACAAAATCTAAATCAAGGGGTGTAATGTTACATGTATTTGTATTCAGATTTTTCGGTGCAGAGACGTACAGAGGTTCCACACAGACCATGTTGAGTAACGGACAGGAACTGCCTCATGCCATACATGTAAACAAAGTGCAGCCCATGGAATATCATGGCTGGCTGTACGGAGAAGCCAGAGCTTGAAGACCTTTTTCACATGTTTCTTGTTTGGGGACGCTTCGGCTTTCCGGTGAAATATGTGAACGGACCAAGGTAAGTGAATAAGATGAAAACAGCATTGGATATGCTTTTGGCAGTATGTTTAACTTGTTAACTCCAACTAACCACACCCATAGGGAAGAGCCACCATGTGTGTGTGAACTTCACCTTCGATGCCTATGTTGAACTACCACCCACGAATAAACCCCACTTCTTGTATCATAAAGGAAGCTACGATGATATGAGAATTGAGGCAAGTCGTATGAACTGGACACCCAATGACCCAGAGAACCTTGAAGAGGCATGGAAAGTATTCACAAACAACATGAAAATCCTCATGGACAATCATGTCATGAAGTCTAAACCGAATAGGAAAAGATGTCAACGTCCACCCTACTTGAACAGAGAAGTAAAGAAACGTTTTAAGATTTGGCGGAGAACACGAGACCCGGCTGATTACCTGCTCTATACAAGAACAAGGAATCAGGCGAAATGGGTCTGTCGGTCTGCTGAGAGAAATTTTGAGCCGCAGGTTGCCAGAGAATGTAAAAGGAATCCCAAGGCTTTCTACAGATACGCCAGATCCAAGACGAAGACCAAGTGTCAGATCACAGACATACGTGGGGACGACGGTACCATCACATCCCAGGACAAAGAAAAAGCAGATATCATGAATCGGTTCTTCTCGTCTGTCTTCACACAGGAGGACACACAGAACATGCCATACCTACCTCCCAGACCGTATGAAAGTAGCATCGAAGGAGCACAAACAACTGAGGACCAGGTTAAAGAGAAACTGACAGCCCTGAATCCAGCCAAATCACCTGGACCGGATGCAATGCACCCAAGAGTATTGAAAGAACTCGCTGATGAAATAGCCGAGCCACTCACTTCCCTGTTCAATTTGTCTCTGTCACAAGGCAAACTACCTGTGGAGTGGAAGTTGGGCACAGTATCACCAATCTTCAAGAAGGGGGATAAGCTGTCGCCAACAAACTACCGTCCAGTTAGCCTCACATCAGTAGTCGGAAAACTCATGGAACAACTGCTTCGAGACCAACTCATGGAACATTTAGTAAGGAACCAGTTGTTAACCAGATGCCAGCACGGATTTATAAAAGGCCGATCCTGTGTTACACAACTACTGACCACTCTGGACAAATAGACAGAAATTCTCGACCGTGGAGGTGAAATTGACTCGATCTACTTGGACTTTGCTAAGTGTTTCGATTCTGTCCCCCATCGATGGCTCCTGAAGAAACTAGAAGCTTACGGTGTCCATGGCAACCTACTCAGGTGGATAACAGATTTCCTGATAGGCCGTCAACAACAAGTGTCTATAAACGGTATACTATCACAACTGGCTGAAGTACTAAGTGGAATCCCCCAAGGCAGTGCTCTCGGACCGCTTTTGTTCGTGATCTTCGTAAATGACATGCCAGACTGCATCAGTACCAACATCGCCATGTTCGCTGATGACACCAAGATATATTCTGAGGTGACAGAAACAAGAAAACTACAAAGAGACTTAGACGATCTGCAGAAATGGTGCTGTATCTGGATGCTCAATTTCAACACAGACAAATGCAAGAGACTCCATCTTGGACGGAACAATCCAAAGCATAAGTACCACCTGAAGAACGGAGCTGGGGAACTAGTGGAACTCCATGAGACCACCTCAGAGAAAGATCTCGGTATATGGATAGACCCAGAGCTGACCTTTTCACACCACTGCAAAGTCCAAGCAAACCAGGCGAATAGGACTTTGGGCCTCATCAGACGGTCCTACTCTTACCTAGACAAGTCAAGCCTAACAAGGCCCTATACAGCCCTGGTGAGACCTACAATCGAGTACGGCTACCCGGCATGGGCTCCCATATACCGGAAAGATTGCGAGATGCTTGAGAACATTCAGAGACGAGTGACAAAGATGGTCCCAGAGCTAAAGGAGATGTCATATGTGGAAAGACTCAAAAAGCTGAACCTCCCAAGCCTCTACTACCGGAGAGCTTGCGGCGACCTCATTGAGATCTACAAACATACCCACGGCTACTACCAGATTGATGCTGACTACATTTGCATGAAACCAGACCAAAGGGACGGCCGAGGTCACAAGTTTAGGCTCCAAATCAACTGTACCCAGAAGAAAGCCCGTCAGAACTTCCTGTCCGAGAGAGCAGCAAACACATGGAACCGCATCCCAGAGTTGGTGGCCGACGCACCAAGTCTCAATGCTTTTAAATCCCATTTAGACAAACTATGGACAGGCTTCCAGTACAGCCAGCGGTCGATTCATGAGTCCTACTCTGTTCTCAGTAGATATCAATCACGACCCGACCTGCCAACAGGCTTTTAGCCTAACTTCGCAGAAGAGGATAAATATAAATATAAATATTAACTAATTTGAAACGGCACCACGTTAACGTGCAGCACAAAAAAAGAAAAAAACTAGCACGGTACAAGAACAGTTTCCATCGGCATTTAGACAGCTTCTCCAGGGCTTTTCAGATCCAGTCAAAGCAATAACAAATGCCATTGTTGTTTTTATAGCAGTGGATCTAAGCCCATATTCAGTTGTTAAGAACACTGGGTTTAAACACATGGTGAAGCTAACTGAGCCCCGATATGAAGTTCCTTGTTGTGCCCACTTGAGCCAGAAAATAACACCATCCTTTTAAGAAAAACCTAAATCTGTTAATGCTTCACTTCAGGCCAGTGTTTTTCAAGGGTGCCCTGGTATGTTCAGATTCTTGTGGGGCATTATTTAATTTAACTTCTTAATTTTCAAAAAAAATTGCAATTAATTTGCTTTGTTGTGCATGGGTGCTTTCAGAACCCATGTAGAACAATGACAAATTATTGACCGGTTAACAAGAGAAATCAGATAATTAATTTCCCACAGAAAGCTGAACATACCAGAGCACCCTGGTTAAAAACATTGCTTCAGGCAATAAGAAACTTTAATTTCCTAAAAACAAAAAAAAATCAGACTATTCAAACTTCTATTGTTACACTTGTCTGCATTGTTCATTTGCTAAAAAGAGAACTTATTTGTTTCATTGAGTACAGTTTCTCCCTCATGGATCGTCACCTTATCGTGGTGGGGGGGTTTGCGTGCCCCAGTGATCCCAGGAGCTGTGTTGTCCGGGGCAATTTGCCTCTGATGGGGTCTCCCAAGACAAACTGGTCCTGGGTGAAGGGCCAGACTAAGAATGATCCAACAGACTCTCATGATAAATTGTATATCAAGGATTCAGTGTACCCCACCCGGTATGGGGTTACCGGGGCCCCACCCTGGAGCCAGGCCTGGGGGAGGGGCTCGAAGGCTAGCGTCTGGTGGCCGGGTTTCCACCCATGGGACCCGGCCGGGCTCAGCCCGAAGGAGTTACATGGGTCCGCCCTCCAGTGGGCTCACCACCTGCAGGAGGGATCATGGGGGTCCGGTGCTATGTGGATTAGGTGGTGGTCAAAGGAGGAGACCTTGGTGGACTGATCCCAAGCTTTCTAAACTGGCTTTTGGTACGTGGAATGTCACCTCTCTGGTGAGGAAGGAGCCTGAGCTGGTGTACGAGGTTGAGAAGTACCGGCTAGATATAGTCGGCCTCACCTCAACACACAGCTCCGGTTCCAGAACCAGTCTCCTGGAGAGGGGCTGGAGCTTTTTCTGGAGTTGCCCCGGGCGAGAGGCGACGAGCAGGGGTGGGTATTCTTGTATAGCCCCACCTTGCTGCCTCTATATTGGAGTTTTCCCCGGTGGACGAAAGGGTTGCTTCCCTGCGCCTTCAGGTTGGGAAACGGGTCCTGACCATCATTTGTGCCTATGCACCAAATGATGTTTCAGAGTACCCACCCTTTTTGGAGTCTGTGACTGGGGTGCTGGAGGGTGCTCCTCTTGGAGACTCCATTGTCCTACTGGGGGACTACAATGTGCACGTGGGCAACGACAGTGAAACCTGGAGGGGGGTAATTGGGAGGAATGGCCTGCCCGGTCTGAACCCGAGTGGTGTTCAGTTATTGGACTTCTGTGCTAACCACAGTCTGTCCATAACGAACACCATGTTCAAGCATAAGGGTGTCCATATGTGCACCTGGCACCAGGACATCCTAGGTCGCAGGTCGATGATCGATTTTGTTATCGTATCATCAGACCTGCGACCGTATGTCTTGGACACCCGAGTAAAGAGAGGTGCAGAGCTGTCAACTGATCAGCACCTGGTGGTGAGTTGGATCCGATGGCAGGGGAGGAAGCCATTCAGAACTGGTAGACCCAAACGTATAGTGAGGGTGTGCTGGGAGCGTCTGGCTGAGGCCCCTGTCCGGGAGGTCTTCAACTCCCACCTCCGGAAGAACTTCAACCACATTCCGAGGGAGTCTGGAGACATGGAGTCTGAATGGGCCATGTTCTCCACCTCTGTTGTTGAAGCGGCGGCCCAGAGCTGAGGCCGCAAGGTGGTCGGTGCATCTCGTGGTGACAACCCCTGAACCAAGTGGTGGACACCAGTGGTGAGGGGGGCCACTAAGCTGAAGAAGGAGTCCTATCAAGCTTGGTTGGCTTGTGGGACTCCCGAAGCAGCTGAGGTGTACCGGCAGGCCAAGCGGAGTGCAGCTCGGGTGGTTGCTGAAGCAAAAACCCGGGTATGGGAGGAGTTCGGTGAGGCCATGGAACAAGACTTTCGGTCGGCCTCAAAGAGATTCTGGCAAACTGTCCGGCGGCTCAGGAGGGGAAAGCAGCTCCCCGTCCACACTGTGTATGGTGCGGATGGGACACTGTTGACTTCGACTGGGGATATCGTCGGGCGGTGGAAGGAATACTTCGAGGATCTCCTCAATCCCACTAATACGCCTTCCACAGAGGAAGCAGGGTTTGGGGACAGGGGGGATGACTAGCCTATCACAGGGGTTGAGGTCGCCAAGGTGGTTAAAAATCTCCTTGGTGGCCGGGCCCCGGGGGTGGACGAGATTCGCCCTGAGTACCTCAAGGCCCTAGATGTTGTTGGGTTGTCATGGTTGACACGCCTCCGCAACAATGCGTGGAGGTCGGGGGCAGTGCCTTTGGCATGGCAAACCGGGGTGGTGGTTCCTCTCTTCAAAAAAGGGGACCGGAGGGTGTGCTCCAACTTTAGAGGGATCACACTCCTCAGCCTCCCTGGGAAGGTCTATGCCAAGGTACTGGAGAGGAGAGTCAGGCCGTTGGTCGAACCTCGGATTCAGGAGGAGAAATGTGGTTTTCGTCCTGGCCGTGGCACATCGGACCAGCTCTTTACCCTCTCGAGAATTCTTGAGGGTTCGTGGGAGTTTGCCCAACCCGTTTACATGTGTTTTGTGGACTTGGAGAAGGCATTCGACCGCGTCCCTCGTGGATTTTTGTGGGGGGTGCTTCGGGAGTATGGGGCATCGGGCTTGTTGTTACGAGCTATTCGGTCTCTGTACGACCGTTGTGAGAGTTTGGTTCATATTGCCAACACTCGGTCGGAGTCATTCCCAGTGAGAGTTGGACTCCGCCAGGGCTGCCCTTTGTCACCGATCCTGTTCATAATTTTTATGGACAGGATTTCTAGGCGCAGCCAGGTAATGGAGGGTGTCATGCTTGGTGACCACAGGATCTCCTCTCTGTTGTTTGCAGATGATGTCATCCTGTTGGCTTCATCCAGCAATGACCTACAGCTCTTGCTGGGACGGTTTGCCGCTGAGTGTGAAGCGGCTGGGATGAGAATCAGCACCTCCAAGTCCGAGTCCATGGTCCTCAGCCGGAAAAAGGTGGATTGTCCTCTCCGGGTTGGGGACAGGCTCCTGCCCCAAGTGGAGGAGTTTAAGTATCTTGGGGTCTTGTTCACGAGTGAGGGGAAAATGGAGCGAGAGATCGACAGACGGATTGGAGCAGCATCTGCAGTGATGCGGACGTTGTACCGGTCTGTTGTGGTGAAGAGGGAGCTTAGTTCTAAGGCAAAGCTGTCAATTTACCAGTCAGTCTACGTTCCTACTCTCACATATGGTCACGAGCTTTGGGTAATGACCGAAAGAACGAGATCGCGGATACAAGCGGCTGAAAAGAGCTTTCTCCGTAGGATTGCTGGACTCACCCTCAGAGATAGGGTGAGGAGCTCAGTCATCCGGGAGAGGCTCAGAGTAGAACCGCTGCTCCTCCACATTGAAAGGAGTCAGTTGAGGTGGTATGGGCATCTGATTAGGATGCCTCCTGGACGCCTCCCACTTGAGGTGTTTCAGGCACGTCCCGCTGGGAGGAGACCCCGGGGCAGACCCAGGACTCGGTGGAGAGACTATGTCTCCCAGCTGGTCTGGGAACGCCTTGGTATCCCCTCTGAAGAGCTGGAGCAGGTGGCTGGGGAGAGGGAAGTCTTGGCTTCTCTGCTTGAACTGCTGCCTCCGCGACCCGGACCTCCGGAAAAGCGGTAGAAGATGGATGGATGGATGGATGAGTACAGTTTATTTATTGGAGAATTTACTGCTGGAAGTTTGCAGGTTTTGTTTTTGTGAAGCTGTTCCCACTTATACAAAAGATAAGCATTTTTATGTTTTGCATTTTGTTTCCTTACTGTAAAGAAAATGAACCAAACCTTGACCTTAATGCGAGGTAGTCGGATACCCAAAAGCCGATGGTGTATAGAACACGTATATTAGGATTTGTATGTGAAATTTTGGCATCAAAACTGCTCCCGTTTAGCTGTAATTAATATTCAAAAATGATATTTCGGGACGAGAGAATTCAAGCGTCCCTGCATTTGTTTACTTCTCGGGGCCGCTGCCGGAAGAGCAAGCCGTGTGCAAAATACGATTGTGTTGTTAAAATAGCACATTTTTTGTGGAAATGTTACTATTATTAGTTGTGAAATGTGTTATAAAACGATTAGACGATGATACTATGGCTCTTCCTGCTGTTGCCGTTTCACTGTTTTTTTCCGGATGTCAAATACGGGATCCCTATGGCCCATCGGCGCACGAAGTATCCTGGCCGATGTAAACAGCCACGGACCAAAAAATGTACATTTGCTCGTGGAACAATCGCGCTATATGTGTCTATAGGATTTTCTTTCCATACACGCAAATTTTTTTTTTTTTTTTTTCCTGGATCCAACTACCTCGCTTTAAAGTGCTGATGACACGATTTTAACATTTTTTAGGATGTTGTGTAAACCCAAAAGTCATTGTCGATGATCAATATAATATTTACAACCGCACCTGCATAAACTAGTTATCATCAAAAAACCACAGCCGCTGACTGGACTGTGGTGCTGCCCATCGAATTAAGGGCAGCACCCCCATGACGTAAGCGGGAGAACGGACACCGATGTTATTGACTGGAATGACAGCAGCTTTGTAGCTCACAGTTTCTCTGGCTTCTTGTTTTAATTTTACGGCTGTGCCTTCACGTTGTGTCGCAGGCTTAGATAAACAGCAGGCATGAAAGACTACATCACACGCTTCAGCTCCAACTGTCATAAGCCTCCTCGTGTGCTCCTCGTGCGCTTTTATGCAGGAGGAGCGCACAAGGAGGGGAAGGATTAATGGATTTACGCGCAGCTTTGACCTACTTTCTCTGATTGCATGCTGACTCTCGCCGGTCCGGCCACGTCCCCTCTATCATTATCACCAGCTGATTCCCCTCCCGCTGATCATGTTTCCCGGTCCTCGCCCAGGTGCTTCTCATCACACCATCACCAGCAGTGCTTGTACTTCGTGGCCGTTTGACAGTCATCTGTGCTGTTTGTCTGCCAGTATTTTCAGCACTCTCACGATGTGCTAGTCACTCCATGTTCGCTGTGGTTCTCGTGCGTCCTTGAAGCAATGTCAGCTCTGGGGTGCACCTGTGGCTAACACGTCTCCTCTCATTCATTCTCTGGGCAATGCCAGCCCCCGAACACCATCAGTAAGTGTGTTTGTGTTTCTTGTACGTCTTCACCTTTTAGGGAATTGTCTGTCTTTCTGTATTAAATGTGCTGTGGTGAACCCTGCACGTAAATCCTCATTATTTCATCCTCCCTCTCTGTGCCCTGCGTAAAAGCGCACGGAGGGCCATGATGAGCGGATTTATGCACAGAATTCACCACAGCACATGTATTGAACATAAGAATGATGACAACAGTTCCCAAAAAGGTGAAGACTTACAAAAATAAACAGAAACACTTACAGTTGGCGTTCGGGGCTGACATCGCCCAGCGAACATGGAGAGGAGACGTGTTAACCATGGTTGTGCCCCAGGGTCTACATCGCTTCAAGGGGTGCAACAGAACCACGGCTGTGTGGAGTGGCTAACATGCCGTGATAGTGTTGGCAATATTGGCTGGCTGACAACACAGCAGATGATGCACACAAACCATGAACAGCTGACTGTCAAAGAGAGAGGGCACGTGTGTTCGGACCGGCGAATCTTGGACAGTGCCCACCTGAAAGTGGCTCAAAACGCATATAAAACACATGTACAAAACAAAACCAACAAGAACTCAAAATATAATCCATAATAAACCCGATGCCTGAGCCACAGAGAATACACTGTTATGATTTTATTGAAAAATCGGGTTTAAATAAATTACATTTATGAACAAATAATTTGTTGCAATATCTGTAACAAAAGAATAACACTCGGTGTTCCCCTACCGTGTGTTTGTCACTGCTGCTGCAGCGGGCATGTGTGCCTCTCCACTGTCACTCTCTGAGTGTGACTTGTTTGGCACGATGCCTGCTTGGCACGGCTCAAACCTGTAAGGTCTGATGTCCCCAGATTTTTCATTGTCATCCAATTCTACGGAACTATAATCATTGAAAGATTGGACAACACAAACCAATTCCAGACTACATGTGCTGGAACCATCGTCGATGTTTTAAACCGCTTCCATCCTGTGTGTACAATGGGCAGCCAAGCGCTGTGTTCTCCCAATGACGTGACTACATGGCAGTGGGGTTTTCCAGCCACTGACGTAATTGAAATCAAAGGCCAAGGGGTATTGGTTGAAAATTAGCCCTATGAATTGGGCTATCCCTACAGGGCTGTACGATGTCTTTAGTAATGACTAATGGATTTAATTTAAATCGACACTACCTGTTTTTACCACAACAAAGAAGAAAAAGAAAACTGAAGAGAAAAAGTCTCATCTTAAGGAGAAAAATGTCTCAAATATAAATGAACAATTCTAATCAGTAGAAAAAGTCAGAATTTACTAGAAAGAAAGCTTTAGATTTACAGAGAAAACTTGGACCCCCCTGGCAGGACGTTTTTGGCCCGCGGGCCACATGTTTGACACCCCTGAACAAGCACATAATGCATAATTATAAGTTTTACTTCCATGAAAAAGTTGCATATCACAGTTATCATAGATAATCACCGATAAAGTTCACCTTAGAAGAAGATTTATTTGCTCTTTACAGCAACATGTCAAAGTGCGGTCACTTTCTCTCTGTCATATGAAAATGTAGAGTTGCACAAATGCAGACAGTAAATGGGAACTTCTTGCTGTCAAAATAATCATATTTAACCACAGAAGTAGGAGCTAATGTGGGGGGAGAACACAGGTTATTCTCACCGCTGGGACAATGGGGAGATCAGGGACAACTAACTAAGTGTTCTAGTGATCTGATCACTGAGAGCAGCTGCTGCCTGTTCACTGCCATTTCTCCAGACTGGAAATAAAATGAACCAACATGCATAGCCAGACTCCATCGGTATCATCTCATGTGTCCTGGAATGCAGCTGGCACAGTGGACCAATGAGAATGCTGTCATGGTTCTGAGAATGGTTCTACGGTTGTAAGGAGGACCCAAGGCGCGTGCTGAACTCCAGAGCAACATGGTTTACTAACACAAAAAAAAACTCATGGAGCGAAACACAAATGAACAGCGGCACAGAGGCTAAAACACAAAACCATCAAGGCAAAACTCACACAAGAAGGTAAGAAGTCCTACTGGAAAAACGCTGGGAGACCGGAGGGAAAACACAGCAATGACACCACACCTCAGCTTGACATATATGGGGGAGAGACCAATTTACAAGACACAAGACAGCTGGGAACATTCAAGGGCAACATGGTCACTCGTGGTGGGAAAATGGCTATGGGTACAGAAACATGAGGAGCTGGAGACAATGGGTAGACAAATGTACAGACAAGACCACAATAATCATACAGGGGATAGGTACAGGACTACATGCAGTGACAACTGGGAAGCACAAGGACACTTAATAATAATAATAATAATAATAATAATAATAATAATAATAATAATAATAATAATAATAATAATAATAATAATAATAATAACAACAATAATAATAATAATATGATCAAGGAAGAAAAACAAAGAAACTAAAATAAACATAAACACGGTCCTCGTTCATGCCCCTACCATGACGTAATCCTCCATTTAAGGGGTGGATTCTAGACACCTCTAAAGAAAAGGAAACAAATGGGTGGGAGGAGGACAAGGCAGGGTGGGAATCACAAACATGGAATCTCACAAAAAACAAAACCAAAAATGTCCATCTGGTGGTCTCTTAAAGTCCTACGACCACTGTACCAGCACAGTGAATCAGGGGGCCAACCAGCATCCAAGGGCTCCCAGCCCATGAAATGCAGTGAGTGGCCTCCCAGAGTCACTAGGCCACCGGATCAGGGAGCACAGCGAGTCCAGCAGCCTACCACAGTCCATGGGCCACCGGACCAAAAAAAACAAAGCAGATCGGGGGACCTACCAGAGTCCACAGGGCTCCAGATCAGAAGACAGGCTGGATCAGGGAGCCCACCCAAGTTCATGGGCCCCCAGACCTCAGGAGTAGGCGATGGAGGAGCACCAGCCACCAGGATACATGGCGGGAGCACACCGGCCCCAGAAATACGTGGCAGAGGCGCACTGACCTCGGAAACGAATGGTGGTGGTACACCAGCCTCTGGAACAAACGGTGGAGGTGCATCGGTTTATAGCAGGATACGATACAGCAGGAAAGAGCTGCTAGCATTCAACCGCCACCCGGTCCCATTGGAAAAACTCGACATACCAAGAGAACTGAGGCGAAAATGCCGCGGCTGCCGGGCTGGAGTAAGGCGGAGGACAAAAAATATAAGGTACAGACCCTCGCTTCCATCTATTGTCATGGGAAATGTACGGTCATTACTGGGAAAGGTAGATGAGCTAGCGGCTATCTGCCGTTACGATAGCACATATCGGGAGTGCTCTCTCCTTTTATTTTCTGAGACGTGGCTAACTGAACTAGCAGCAGATGCTAACATTGAGCTGGAGGGTTTTCACATGATACGGGCTGACCGAACACCAGACAGTGGCAAAGCAAGGGGCGGTGGAGTGATAATGTATGTTAACAACAACTGGTGCAGACCGGGACATATCACTGTTAAACAACAACACTGCAGCAAAGACATTGAGTTGCTAGCTGTTAGCATGACGCCTACATATCTCCCGAGAGAACACTCACACGTGATCTGCATTGTTGTTTATGCAAATCCGACGGCGAACGCTGGGACAGCGCGTGACGTCATCCATTCAGTAACCAGCAGGCTGCAGACAGAACACTCAGATGCTCTTCTCCTCATCTCAGGCGATTTCAACCATGTTTCACTATCTCCCATTCTACCCACGTTCACCCAGTATGTCATATGCCACACTAGAGACAATAAAACACTGGACTTATTCTACGCAAACACTAAGGAGGCGTACACCTCATCACAACTCCCCCCACTCGGGAGATCGGATCACAACTTGGTTCATCTCCGGCCGGTGTACAAACCCCTAGTGCACAGACAACCTCCGGCCATGCACACAGTGGAGTTATGGTCTGAGGAGACAATGGACACTCTAAAGGGCTGTTTTGACGCCACCGCCTGGAAGCAGCTCTGCGATCCACATGGTGAGGACATCGATGGCCTCACTCACACCTTCACGGACTACCTCAGCTTCTGTGTGGACAAATCCGTTCCCACCAAGACCATACGGCATCGCTCAAACAACAAACCCTGGATCAACCCTGAGATAAAAACACTTCTGAGAGAGAAGAAGAGGATCTTCAGGTCGGGGAATAGGGAGATGCTGAAGTCCGTACAGAGGGAGCTGAGGAGAAAGATCAGAGAAGGCAAGGACAGCTTCAGGAAGAAGATGGAGGACAAGCTGCAACAGAGCAACATCAGCGGGGTCTGGAGAAACCTCAAAACCATCTCTGGGCTCCAGAATACCTCCCCCCAGGCCACGGGGGGCAGGGAGTGGGCGAACAACCTGAATCTATTTTTCAATGGGTTTGACCAACCGCCCTCCCCCCTGACTGCACAACAACCACTGCTGCCTCTAAAGAAATCAAGTCCTGCTGCCCACTCCCCACTCCACCAACACCCCCCACTCCCAACACACAGCCCCCCATCCTGACCCTGACCAGGACCCAGGTGAGGACGGAGCTGAGGAAGACCAAGGCGAGGAAGGCGTCGGGACCGGACGGCATCAGTGCAAAGCTCCTCAAGTCCTGTGCAGACCAGCTGTGTGGGATTGTGACGTACATCTTCAACCTGAGCCTGAAGCTGGGGAGGGTACCACAGCTGTGGAAAACATCTTGTGTGGTACCTGTACCAAAAACTTCCCACCCCAAAGACCTGAACAGCTACAGACCGGTGGCCTTGACGTCCCACTTGATGAAGACCCTGGAGAGACTGCTCCTTGCTCACCTCCGCCCCCTGGTGGAACCAGCGATGGATCCACTCCAGTTCGCCTACCAGCATGGCATTGGGGTGGAGGATGCAGTGATCTTCCTCCTTCACCGTTCTCTGTCCCACCTGGAGAAGCCCGGGAATATGGTGAGGATCATGTTCTTTGACTTCTCCAGTGCTTTCAACACCATCCAACCGATGATCCTGAAGGACAAGCTGCTGCGCGCAGGGGTGGACCAGCACCTGTCATCATGGATCCTGGACTACCTCACGAACCGGCCTCAGTTTGTGAGAACCCGGGACTGTGTGTCCGACATGATCATCAGTAGCACGGGGGCCCCCCAGGGAACGGTGCTGGCTCCCTTCCTGTTCATTCTTTATACTGCGGACTTCTCACACAACACAACACACTGCCATCTACAGAAGTTCTCTGATGACTCTGCGATCGTTGGCCTCATCTCCAATGGAGATGAAGCTGAGTACAGAGGGCTTATCCAGGACTTCGTGGACTGGTGCCATCGGAACTGCCTCCAGATCAACGCGAGGAAAACTAAGGAGCTGGTGGTGGACTGCCGCAGGCAAGGACAACCCCTCACAGCACCAGTAAATACACAGGGAACAGACATCGAGATGGTGACATCCTATAAGTACCTGGGTGTTCATCTGAACAATAAACTAGACTGGTCACACAATACCGACGCACTCTACAAGAAGGGACAGCGCAGGCTGTTCCTGCTGAGGAGACTCAGGTCTTTTGGTGTACAAGGGGCGCTGCTGAAGACATTCTATGACACGGTGGTGGCATCAGCCATCACTTTTGGAGTGGTCTGCTGGGGCAGTGGCATTACTGCAGCCGACAGGAAGAGACTGAACAAACTGATCAAGAAAGCTAGCTCTGTCCTGGGGCAGCGCCTTGATCCAGTGGAGGAGATAGGAGAGAGAAGGACAGTGGCTAAACTGTCATCTCTGCTGGAGTCCGAGTTCCACCCTATGCAGGACATACTGAATGCACTGAGGAGCTCATTTAGCAGCAGACTACATCATCCCAGGTGCACAACCGAGAGGTTTCGCAGGTCCTTCCTACCAACAGCTGTCAGACTGTACAACCTAAGCAGGGCTGCTTGCAGAGATAGCAAAAAGACGTAACAAACTAATAGTTTTTTGAATGCAAAAGATGCAATAGACTTACACATTGGTCCCCTCCGGCATACAACTAGGAAAATACCGGTCGCTATGGAGAGTGAGAATATGTATGGGCACATAATCATACCATGTAGGATAACTAAGTAGACGGTTGTGCTGTTTCATCCCATCTAGCAACAATGCTCTGCACTGTGTGTGTTTATATATTTACATATTTATTCAATCTAGCTACAATGCTCCGCACTGGGTGTGTTTATATATTTACATATTTATTCCATCTAGCTACAATGCTCCGCACTGGGTGTGTTTATATTTATATATCTACATATTATTCCATCTAGCTACATTGTGCCGCACTGTGTGTGTTTATATTTTTACATATTTATTCCACCTAGCTGCAATGCTCCGTACTGTGGGTGTTTATATATTTACATATTTATTCCATCTAGCTACAATGCTCCGCACTGTGTGTTTATATATTCATATATTTATTCCATCCAGCTACAATGCTCTGCACTGTGTGTCTCTGTGTGTGTATATATATATATATATTTTATAGTAATATGTACATATGTATATTAGCTGCTCTTGCTTGCTTGTTTTTTTTTGCTCTGAGTGTTGCTATCCCTGTGCTGTTGCAATCCTGGAATTTCCCCGTTGTGGGACTAATAAAGGCTTATCTTATCTTATCTTATCTTATCTTATCTTATCTTATCTTAAAGTGGTCACTAGGTGTGCAGTATTTCTGCAGTACTTATGACGGGTTTTTTTTTTCAGAATATTCTGGATAGTTGTCATGTTGAAAGTTTAAAATAAACTTGTAGTTGCAGAAATTAAAGTTGTTTTAATTGTGTTACAAAATATCTGATCTCTTTTCCCCCACTTCTTATTCTCACTTTTGACTTTTTCAGACATATTTAAACAGTAGAGGAATTAAATTAATTACCAAATTATTGAAGAGAAAATCTTGTTCCATGAGGGCTGTGTCAGTGAATTAGAAGCACAGCCTTCACGACCCTTCGTGAGGCCTCACCAATTAACCTTCCAACCTATAACTAGAAGGTGGGCAGACATTTTTCTTGCACATTGATAGAAATATGGCACTGAAGTCACCAATTTCCCACCCCTGGTGACTATAAATAAATGTCAAAGCAATTCCTCCCGCTTTTTCTAAACCACAGTTGAAAAAATACATCCAAGATGAATTTTTAGTTCTGTTTTCACACCTGTGACTTAAAGAGCCTGCTGGGACTTGATAAGGATACTAGATGAAGAAAATGCACTCAGAGGTACGTATTTGTTTTGCATTCTGTAGATGAAAAACACATGGCTGAGATGGATGTTCCTAGGGCTGTATTTAGTTAAATTTGACACATGCACTTGTTTAGCACAGCTGACAGCTATGACACAATGTTGATGAGTTATTTGTCCGAAAGGAGGATAAAATGTGACATATGTAAAGGCTGTAAAGTCTGAAAGTAGCATAACTACCATAATCTTGTCATTATTCAAAGATTCAAAGATTTTATTTGTCGATACTACTATACGTACAGGACATACAGGAGAATTGAAATAACGTTTCTCTCTCTCTTCAGTGGTGTGCACAATATAAAAAAAGAAAAAGCAGTAAGGCTGGAAAAACAACAACAGCAGTCTATGTACAGTAATGCTACCCATAGTGCAAATGGCAACAAAAGATAGAACCAGACCTCCCAAAGTGCAAAGAGACCCATCAATTTTCTATACAGAAAACTACAGCAGTAACACTTGTAGTACCAAGTTCAATCCAGTAGTGTAGGTGCAGAGAGTGACAGATAGGACTGCACATGATCAATATTGCAATGACAGACAGCAGCAGATATGACATTTGTGCAAATGGTTGCAGTAAAGTGCAGAGACATACAGCAGCAAATGCATTATTCTTGGTGTGCCAGTCTTTCTGTGCCAACAGCTGAGGTAGTTATTATGCAGGTGAGTGTGTTACGGCTCGGGGGGCGGGGTGGGGGGGACAGAGTTCAGGGTCCTGATGGCCTGATGAACAAAGTTGTTTAGCAGTCTTGTGGAGCAAGCCCGGAGGCTCTGGTACCTTTTCCCAGAGGGCATGGGGCTGAAGACGGAGTGTGAGGGGTGGCAGGTGTCGTCTGCAATGTTGATGGCTCTGAGGATGAGGCGGGTGAGGTAGATGTCCAAGAGGGGGGGCAGAGGGGCACCTATGATATTTCTGGCTGCTTTCACTTCATTGTAGTGTCTTCCGGCAGGAGGCAGTGCAGCTTCCATAAAACACCGTGATGCAGCTGGTGAGGATGCTCTCAACGGTGCCCCGGTAGAATGAGCATATGATGGGGGTGGGACTCATGTTCTCCTCAGTTTGCGGAGGAAATGGAAATAGAGGTGAGTTTGAGCCTTCTTGGCCAGTGACGAGGTGTTGTTGGACCAAGTGAGGTCCTCAGAGATGTGCATCCTCAGGAACTTGGTGCTGCTCACCTTCTCCACAGCTGCACCATCGATGATCAGAGGGGGATGCTATGTGTGTCCCCTCCTGAAGTTGACCACAATCTCCTTGGTTTTTCCCATGTTCAGGAAGAGGCTGTTGTCTTTACACCACTGGACCAGTTGGCTCACCTCATTTCTGTAGTTGGCCTCCTCATTGTTGGTGATGAGGCCCACCATCGTCATGTCATCCGCAAATGTGATGATGTGGTTGGTGTTGTGGGCTGGTACACAGTCATGGGTCAGCAGGGTGAAGAGCAGCGGGCTGAGCACGCACCCTTGTGGGGACCCTGTGCTCAGTGGGATGGTCTTGGATGTGTTGCTGCCAACCCACACATTCTGTGGCCTCCCTGTGAGAACGTCCAGCACATAGTTACAGAGAGAGGTTTTGAGTCCCAAGTGTCTGAGTTTTTGTATTAGGCGCTGGGGGATGATTGTGTTGAATGCTGAACTGAAGTCCAAGAACAGCATTCACACGTAGGAGTTCTTTGAGTCCAGGTGGGTGAGGGCTGGATGGAGAACAGCAGCGATGGCATCCTCTCTGGATCTGTTTGACCTGTATGCAAACTGAGATGGGTTATGGGAGGGAGGGAGGATGGACTTGATGTTCTGCATGACCAGCCGCTCAAAGCACTTCATTATGATGGCGGTCAGTGCTACTGGCTGGTAATCATTGTAGCTGGATGGGATGGGCTTCTTTAGGACTGGTATTATGGTGGCAGTTTTGAAACATGTGGGGACAACAACTTGAGTCAGGAAGATGTTGAAGATGTCGGTCAGGACATTCTTGAGCTCCTCTGCACAGTCCTTCAGAATGTGACCCGGCATGCTGTTTAGACCAGCTGCCTTGCGTGGGTTGATCCTGGAGAGGGTCCTCTTCAAGCTAGCCGGATCCAGACTCATGGCCTGCTCATCTGGAGGAGTGGTCTTATGTGGTCTTATATCACAGTTGTAAGAATTGTAAGACCATCTTGAAGTGAAAGGCTTATTTTCAGAAGAAATGAGACCTTACTATACTCGGCACTTGCTACTGTTGGTAAGAGGATGTCCAATTAACAATGATGCCTTTGCATGGTCTGTTGATAGTGATATAACCTCAAGCCTTTAAGACACAGAGAAAAAGAGAACACTGCAAAATGATGCTTGGAACCACTTGTTATGACATACTCCTCCCAGAAACTTATGGCTTTCTCAAGTTTCCCCCATGTCACGCCACACTGTCTTTTACATTCCTTCCTAATTCTCATCTTTATTAAAAAAAATAAAACAAACAACATATCTGTCACTGTATTGCTCATTTTTAACTCATCTTTCCTCTCTGATTCTTCCATCTGTCTTTCAGGACATCATTTGTGTACATCTTCATCTACTTGTCTTTCTTGACCTGCCATCTCCATCAGCCTTCAGTTCTTCATCCTAAATTACTCTTCATCATCTACACACCCTAGCAGGAGAGATGTGATGGTGTGGTTTCCTGCCTCGGGCTTATGAGTGAAAAGGAGTTGTTTTGTGTTTCCAGCTGGCTGCTAAGAGGGTGTCTGAAATGTCAGTCTGTCAAGATACCAGCTGTGATGTGATGGGAGCACATTTTTGGAAGTGATTCATTCAGTCCATGCATTCTGTGAGATGCTTGGTTTTAAATTTCACCCAGTTTAGATGTTTCATAAATCCGTGAGCCAACTTGATTTGAGTGTTCATGAATTTATGAGCCACTTGTTGCCTCACTTTAATAGCAGGAGACTTTGTATTTACATTTAAAAAAATCTAACAGTCTTGGTGTAACTCAAAATTCTTGTTGGAGCATACAAGCACTACTTTATCCAGCAGTTAATCTGAGGGCAACAGTTTTGATTGCATAACAATTTAACTTCAGACACCAATTTGTGCAATGCATGATCCCAGCCTTGTGAGAAATTGTCTTAAAGGATACATGACTGAAAGAGAAAAAATGTTGAAAGACAAGAAAGACAAGGGTCAGCAGAGATAAGAGCAACTCCATGTCATTCACTTCTCTCCATTTTAGAAACACACAGATGCAATAGATGAGACCTGCCACTGCTGACAAAGCATGGCCTTAGAGAAAAGACTCTTGAATTTAAGGCTGAAATCACAGTGATGCAAATAACTATAGGCTTTACTTTAGTAGAGGTCATTGTGATTGTGTCCAGTCATAATACCTCTTCCAAGCTTGGCGGTGCAGTGGTTAGCACTATGGCAACAAGAAAGGTCAAAGAATCGATTCTACCCCTGACCATCATGGGTTTGATCCCACCCCCCGACCATTGGTGACCCTTCTGTGTGGAGTTTCTGTGTCTGTGTGGGTTTGCTCCGGGTACTACAGTTTCCTCTTTCAGGCAAAAAACATGCAAGTTTGATTAATTGGACACTCTGAAGTGGCCCTAGGTGCAAATGTGTGTGTACTCAGAGTGACCTCATCCTGCTCACACATTCCACTTAAAGCACGCACACACACACTAAATAATGATGAAATACATTATGGTTTATATTAAAAATATATGAGACCTACACAAGATGTGACCACAGGAATTCTTTTCATTTCCCTGCCCTTTTACATCCACAGCCTTCTGGTTCAGAAGGTTGTGATTGCTATAGATGATAGGCAGAAGTGTAACAAAACCAAGACAATAATTGTAATACAACTGTCCATCTCTCTCTGTTACATGGATGTAAACGCAGTAGGAAGGTTAAAGGGGAAATTTATTGATTTTTTTATTAGGCAGAATTTGGTATGTTTACGCAGGAAATGAGATAATTTCCTCAAATATCACCATTTTTTTTAAATAAATTGTGATCCAGAGAGAGAAAAAAGTAAATGAAAGTGACAGTTTCAGATGACTGAAAATCACTGGGAATGCGTAATACGTCCCGGAGGTTTTTTTCACGGTCCGTGATGTTTCTTGTCTTATTGAAAATTTAGAAAACCACTTTGCGATTGTCTTTTCTCGAAATTAAAAAAAAATATATATGGTGTGGGGAGCAAGGTGTTAGACTTCTCCACCCAGAGATCAATGGACCAAGAGAGGAGAGATCGTCGGGGAGTACAGACGGAACAGCAAAGGCTAGGCACCCCCTGGGGAGAGGAGCAGATGCTGGGCCATCAGGAGAGGAGTGAAGTGTGGCACCTATGTAATATCATGTTAATGCTCCACACAGGCTTTGTTATGAAATGAATATGAGGTCGGGGCCCGGGGCCACTATGCATGTAATTAAGGGTATAAAAGTGAGATGCACAGTGACCTGGGAGTTCTTTTTGTGATCCTGATCTGTTAGAGTGAGAATAAAGTCTGTGTTTACCCAGCTCTTTGCCTCACCTGATCATTCCCTCTACACTGGTGACCCTGACGTGCCATGGAAGGTGAAACGAGCACCCCGGAGACATCCTGGAGGGAAAGCACCAGCGCTGCGTGCGCTGTTTCAGTCAAGCTCCCAGATTTCTGGCTGCATGACCTGACAGCGTGGTTTCTACACATTGAGGCCCAGTTCACTCTCCGCGGGGTAACAGCGGACAACACGAAGCACTACTATGTGGTTGCTGCGTTGGACACACACACCAAACAACAGGTGGCAAGCCTGCTCCAAGAGCCGCCGGTCCGGGGAAAATACAAGGCGCTCAAAAGGATGCTTATCCAGCACTACACCCTTTCGGACAATGAAAGAGCGGAGAGGCTCCTAACACATTCAGAGTTAGGCGACAGATTGGCCGTGGAGTTGATGGAGAGCATGTTGGTGTTGATGGGCAGAGATGACGAGTCCTTCCCGTTCGCACACCTGTTTCTCAGGAACCTCCTGGCTGCAGCGAGGGCAATCCTGGCAAATTCGCCACTGCTGGAGACGAGGAACTACAGTGCACTAGCGCAGAAAGCGGATCGCACCATCTTAGAGACCAGAACCTTCATCGTGAACGCAGCGGAACCGGAGCCCAGGAGGGTTGCCAGCGATATCGAGGAGCCATTGGTGGTGGCTGGAACAGATGACAGGAGACATAAGAAGGAGGCAATCTGCCACTATCATCGCCGTTTTGGATCGGACACACAGCGATGCTTGCCACCGTGCTAATTCAAGCAGTCAGTAGCAGCTGCGACCACTGGTGACAGAGACAAGCTGCTATATATCACAGAAACATGTTCAGGAAGACAGTTTCTGGTGGACTCCGGCTCCCAGAAGAGCCTCATCCTGCCGTTAAACACAGACAGGGTGGCGGGACGTAGCGGTCCCGAGCTGGCGGCCGCCAATGGATCAGACATCAGGACATTTGGTGAACGGACACTGACAATATGTTTGCATGGACGCAACTTTCAGTGGAATTTCGTTATAGCTGCATGTGTCTCCCCCATTTTGTGTGCAGATTTCCTATGTGCTCATGGTTTATTAGTTGATGTTGCTAATAGACTAGTGGATGCTGTCTCTTTTGATTCTCTGCCCTGTACAGCTCAGAGAGCCGGGTCGACAACACTGGCCAATGTTACAGCTCCAGGGGGTAAGTTCCAACAGTTACTCATCCAGTTCACAGCACTCACGGTTCAGACGTTTTCAGCGGCAGTAATTAAACACGGGGTCGAGCATTTCATCACTACTAAAGGACCGCCCGTATTCGCACGACCTCGGCACCTGGACGCAGCTAAACTGGCCAGCGTGCATGAGGAGTTCGCCAACTTGGAGAGGTTGGGCATCGTCAAGCGCTCAAACAGCCCGTGGGCATCCCCGCCTCACATGGTGCCTAAAGCCGACGGGTCGTGGCGACCATGCGGCAATTTCCGGCGATTGAACAATGCTACGGCACATGATTGCTACCCTATTCCCCATATCCAGGATTTTTCTGTGCACCTGGTCGGGGCACATGTTTTTTCCAAAGTGGATCTGGTCCGCAGTTACCACCAGGTCCCAGTGTGAACAGAAGACGTCCCAAAGACGGCGGAAATAACTCCGTTTGGCCTTTTTGAATTTTTGTGCATGCCGTTTGAATTAAAAGGCGCAGCGTAGACCTTCCAAAGGATGATGGACGCAGTGCTGCGTGATTTGCCCTTCGTTTTTGTCTACCTAGATGACATTCTGGTAGCCAGCACGTCCGAGGAAGAGCATATTGCCCATCTCAAGATGGTTTTCCAGAGGTTGGAAGCACACAGTTTGATAATCAACCCAGCGAAGTGCCAGTTCGGTGAGCCAATGATTGATTTTTTTGGCCACCGCATTTCGCCGGAGGGCGCAATCCCGTTACCAGACAAGGTGCGCACGGCGTTGGACTTTCCACTTCCACAAACCGTGAGGGCACTACAGGAGTTTTTGGGAATGGTTAATTTTTGCAGCCCAGCTGATGCAGCCGTTGTATGCTGTGCTTAAAAAAATGAAGGCTGCAGACAGCATCGACTAGACTCCTGAGCGGGGCCAGGCTTTTTCAAACGCCAAAACAGCACTGGCAAAGGCTGCGTTGCTGGCTCACCCAGATCCGTCTGCACGGATAGTGCTCACTACAGATGCATCTCATGTGGCCATAGGGGCAGTGGTGGAGTAGTGCATTGCAGGTTCGTGGCAGCTACTCGCATTTTTCAGCAGAACTTTGCGCGACAGCGAGCGCAGATACAGCACATTCGACAGGGAGTTGCTGGCTCTCCACCTGGAAACACGCCATTTCCAATTCTGGCTGGAGGGGTGTGAGTTCACCACGTTTGTAGACCACAAGCCGCTGACGTATGCCATGGCCAAGGACTCGGAACCGTGGTCGGCCCGGCAGCAATGGCAGCTGGCCACAGTCTCAGAGTTTACTACTGACATTCGGCACATTGCCCATAACTCATCGTGGTGGCCGATTGCCTCTTGCGCGCATTGGTCACCCCGATCTATGTGGGAATAGATTTCCCCGCAATGGCCGCGAAGCAAGCCGGGGATGGGGACATTTGCGCACTTCAGTCTGCGCCTACAGGGTTAAGACTGGAGAGCAGGGTGCTGCAAGAAGAGTGCCCTCCCCTACTCTGTGATGTCTCCACAGGCCGCCCGTGCCCGGTGGTTCTGCACTCTTGGCGCCGTCGTGTTTTTGAGTCGGTCCACTCCCTTTCACATCCAGGAGTGTGCGCTTCAGTCAAACTAGTGGGGCGAAATTCATCTGGCAGCATTTGTGCAAAGAGGTGAAAGAGTGGGCTGCAGCGTGCGTTGCATGCCAACGAGCAAAGGTGCACAAGCACACCAGAGCTCCCCTCGAGCCATTCCAAATCCTGGCTAAGAGGTTCAACCACGTCCACGTGGATCTGGTGGGACCCCTTCCACCATCGCAAGGTTTCACGCACCTTTTGACAATCGTGGACCACACCATGCGCTGGCCTGAAGCAGTGCCGTTGGCTTCTACCACGTCTGCGGAAGTGGCACGTGATTTTTTGTCAGCTTGGGTGGCACGTTTCGGATCTCCATCGGACATCACGTCCAACAGAGGTCCACAGTTTGCTTTGGAACTCTGGTCCGCGAAGGCCCAGAGCCTGGGGGTCAAAATTCACCTCACTACTTCATACAACCCCCAGGCTAACGGGTTATGCAAGCAATTTCCACAGGTCACTTAAAGCAGTGCTCAGAGCTTCGCTTACGGACACAAATTGGATAGACCGCCTGCCTTGGGCTCTTTTAGGGTTGCGTTCCGCACTGAAGCAGGATTTGGCAGCCTCCCCAGCAGAACTCGTTTTTTCCCAACTGCTGCGGATCCCGGGAGAATTTTTACTGGAAAACCCTGCGCTAGAGGCCAAGCCGCTCACTCATTCTCTATGCAACACAGAGGTGGGGAGTGTACCGGGCCTGGCCCAGCATTGTTTTCCACACACATTCGTCCCAAAAAGTTTGCAGAATGCCAGTTTTGTGTCCGTCAGGCACGATGCTCACCGGACCCCGCTGCGCCCATCATACAACGGATTGTTCAGAGTGTTGGAACCTGGGGCGAAACATTTCATGTTAGACTTGAGGGCATGTAGAGATACTGTCTGCATTGACAGGCTCAAGCCCACTTTTGTGTTGGCAGACGAGCAGATGGTATTGGTCCAGGCTTCCCGGCGCATACGTCCCTCATTGGGGGTTCCGCAGGATGGTGATTCCTCAGCAGGGACTGGCACTCGGAAAGAAGATGTGTTTTCTCCCCCTCCCCTTTTCCCCCCACAGACTGGCATGCCCCCCTGTGCACCCCGCCAGCAGGGCAGTTCGACTGGATCAGCGACCTCCCGCTACGGCCGCTGTTGACGCTGGCTCAAGCCCAAGGAACGGGGGGGTTAAGGCCCATTCTGGGTGTTCGGGGGGGAGCAAAGTGTTAGACTTCTCCACCCAGAGACCAATGGACCAAGAGAGGAGAGGTCGCCGGGGGGGTCCAGACGGAACAGCAAAGGCTAGGCACCCCCTGGGGAGAGGAACAGATGCTGGGCCACCAGGAGAGGAGTGAAGTGTGGCACCTATGTAATATCATGTTAATGCGCCGCACAGGCTTTGTTATGAAATTAATATGAGGTCGGGGCCCGGGGCCACTATGCATGTAATTAAGGGTATAAAAGTGAGATGCACAGTGGCCTGGGAGTTCTTTTTGTGATCCTGATCTGTTAGAGGGAGAATAAATTCTGTTATGATCCAGCTCATTGCCTCACCTGTTTATTCCCTCTGCAAAATGTGTAAAAGTTGTCTGTGACCAATCGGTAACTCAGCCGAAATTATTCATCAGATTTTAGAGAAACTAGAGTGTTTCTTATTTTTTAATACCAAATTATTTTTTTTGTTTGTTTGTTTTTAGCAAAGGTAGAGCTTGTTCTTCAAATATATGTGCTTTATTGATCGGGATGATTTTGAGACAAGTCTTGATAATCATTTTTGCTTCATATCGTCACCCTCTCCTTGCAAGTTGTATGCTTATAGTGAGAATAGTGATCTCGCCACCGAGTGACTGAGCAATGAAAATCTTCACAAGGTCTACTGTCTGCAATATGCATTTATTTCTACAAGTTAGGAGCATAATCAAGAGTGCGGGTTCTATCCGCAGGAGCCATTGAGCTTTTAGTTTTTTCAACAGGTGACGTCACCAAATTCAGTCGACAAATACGGAAGTCAGAGCCTTGACGTGGGTGCACAGAATGAATGGAAAAAAAAAAAAATTCTTTCGAGATGAAATTAAGGTTGCAAAAGTATTATACCCCCCATGGATCACCACCTTATCGTGGTGGGGGGTTTGCATGCCCTAGTGATTCCAGGAGCTATGTTGTCCAGGGCAATTTGCCTCTGGTAGGGTGTCCCAAGTCAAACTGATCCTGGGTGAAGGGCCAGACTAAGAGTGATCTAATAGATTCCCATGATGAATAAACAATCAAGGATTCAGTGTACCCCGCCCTGTATGGGGTTACTGGGGCCCCACCCTAGAGCCATTATAGCTTGATGGCTAGCATCTGGTGGCTGGGTTTCTGCCCATGGGACCCTGTCGGGCTAGGCCCAAAGGAGTTACATGGATCCATCCTCCAGTGGGCTCACCACTTGCAGGAGGAACAATAGGGGTCTGGTGCAATGCGAATCAGGTGACGGTTGAAGGCAGAGCCCTTGGCGGTCCGATCCCCAGTTTCCAAAACTGGTTATTAGGATGTGGAATGTCACCTCTCTGGTGGGGAAGGACCCTGAGCTGGAGCACAAGGTTGAGAGATACCGGCTAGATATAGTCGGGCTCACCTCAACACACAGTTCCGGTTATGGAACCAGTTTCCTGGAGAGGGGCTGGAGCTGGGCATACTCTGGAGTTGCTCCAGGTGAGAGGTGATGAGAAGGGGTGGGTGTTCTTGTATCCCTCCACCCTGCTGCCTCGATGCTCCCCGGTGGACAAAAGGGTAGTTTCCCTACGCCTTTGTGTTGGGAAACGGGTCCTGACCATCATTTGTTCCTATGCACCAAATGATGGTTCAGAGTACCCACCCTTTTTGAAGTCTTTGACTGGGGCGCTGGAGAGTGCTTCTCTTGGAAAGTCCATTGTCCTACTGGGGAACTTCAATGTACACATGGGCAACAACAGTGAAACCTGTAGGGGTGTGATTGGGAGGAATGGCCTGCCTGATCTGAACCCGAGTGGTGTTCAGTTATTAGACTTCTGTGCCAACCACACTTTGTCCATAACGACTACCATATTCAAGCATAAAGGTGTCCATATGTGCACCTGGCACCAGGCAAAAGGACATCCTAGATCGTAGGGCCGATAGATTTTTTTATTGTGTCATCAGACCTGCGACCCTATGTCTTGGACACTCAGATAAAGACAGGTTCAGAACTGTCAACTGATCACCACCTGGTAGCGAGTTGGATCCAATGGCAGGAGTGGACGCCACTCAGACCCGGTAGACCTAAAGGTATAGTGAGAGTGTGATGGAAACGTCTGGCTGAGGCCCCTGTCTGAGAGGTCTTCACCTCCCACCTCCAGAAAAACTTCAACCACATTCCGAGGGAGTATGGAGACATGGAGTCTGAATGTACCATGTTCTCCACCTCCATTGTTGAAGCAACTGCCCAGAGCTGTGGCCGCAAGGTTGTTTGTCCATCTCGTGGTGGCAACCCCAAACCAAGTGGTGGACACCAGTGGACATCAAGTTGAAGGAGCCCTATCGAGCTTTGATGGCTTGTGGGACTCACGAAGCAGCTGAGGTATACCAACAGGACAAGAGTAGTGCAGCTCAGGTGGATGCAGAAGCAAAAACTTGGGTGTTGGTGGAGTTTGAGGAGGCCATGGAACAAGACTTTCAGTCGACCTCAAAGAGACTCTGGCAAACTGTCCGGCGGCTCAGGAGGAGCAAGCAGGTGTCTGTCCCCACTGTGTATGGTGCGGACATCGTTGAGCGGTGGAAGGAATATTTTGAGAATCCCCTCAATCCCATTGAAACTCCTTCCACAGAAGATGCAGAGCTTGAGGACAAGGGGGACGACTCGCCCATCACAGGGGCTGAGGTTGTCAAAGTGGTTAAAAAACTCTCTGGTGGCCAGGCCCCGGGGGTGGATGAGATTCGCCCTGAGTACCTCAAGCCCTGGATGTTGTAGAGCTGTCATAGTTGACATGCCTCTACAACATTGCATAGAGGTCCGGGACAATACCTTTGGCATTGCAGACTGGGGTGGTGGTTCCCATTTTAAAAAGGGTGACCGGAACATGTGTTCCAGCTTTAGGGAGATCACACTTCTCAGCCTCCCTGGGAAGGTCTATGCCAGGGTACGGGAGACGATAGTCCGATCGCTGGTTGAACCTCTGATTCATGAGGAGCAATGTGGTTTTCTCTTGGCCGTGGCTCATTAGACTAACTCTTAGCCCTCTCAATAATCCTCAAGGGTTTGCAGGAATTTGCCCAACCTGTCCCCATGTGTTTTGAGGACTTGGAGAAAGAATTTGACTGTTTCCATCGTGGTCTCTTGTGGGGGTGCTACAGGAGTATGGGGTATCGGGCTTGTTGTTATGATCTATCCGGTTCCGATATGACAATTGCAAGAGTTTGGTTCGTATTGCCAACACTCAGTTGAACTCGTTTCCAGAGAGAGTTGGACTCCACCAGGGCTGCCCTTTGTCACCAACCCTGTTCATAATTTTTATGGACGGGATTTCAAGGAGCAGTCAAACAATTGAGGGTGTCATATTTAGTGGCCACAGGATCTCATCTCTGCTGTTTGTAGATGATGTTGTCCTGTTGGTTTCATCAAGTAATGACCCACAGGTCTTGCTGGGACAGTTTGCTGCTGAATATGAAGTGGCTGAGATGAGAATCAGCACCTCCAAGTCCAAGTCCATGTTCCTCAGCCAGAAAAGGGTGGATTGTCCTCTCTTGAATGGGGACGAGCTCCTCCCAATTGGAGGAGTTTAAGTATCTCAGGGTCTCATTCATGAGTGAGGGGAGAATGGAGCAAGAGATTGATAGATGGATAGGAGCAGCATCTGCAGTCATGCAGACGTTGTACTGGTCTGATGTGGTGGAGAGGGAGCTGGGCTCTATAGCAAAGCTGTCGATTTACTGGTCAATCTACATTCCTACCCTCACCTATGGTCATGAGCTTTGGGTAATGACCAAAAGAATGAGATCACGGATACAAGCAGCTGAAATGAGCTTTCTCCATAGGATTGCTGAAACTCACCCTTAGAGATAGGGTGAGGAGCTCAGTCATCCGGGAGAGGCTCAGAGTAGAACCGCTGCTCCTCCACATCAAAAGGAGCAAGTTGAGGTGGTTTGGACATCTGATCAGGATGCCTCCTGGACGCCTCCGACTTGAGTTGTTTCAGGCACGTCCCACTGGGACGAAACCCTGGGCCACACCTAGGACAAGCTGGAGAGACTATGTCTCCCATCTGGCCTGGGAATGTTTTGGTATCCTTTTTGAAAAGGTGGAGCAGGTGGCTGGGGAGAGGGAAGACTGGGCTTCTCCGCTTGAGGTGCTGCCTCTGCAACCCGGACCTCCAGAAAAGTGGTAGAAGATGAATGGATGGATGGAAAGTACGATATTCATGTTTCTTATGTTCTCAGCTTTCAGTGGAAGTATAATATGCTTATTTTAAGATTCTCAATGAGTTATTTCCCTTAAGACGAGAAGATTAAATTATTAATTTAATCACCATGCGGTTCAAAAACTGGTGTTGCTTAAATATTGTATATAATTGTTGGATCACTACAAGTATATTATCCAAACTTTGGGATGAATTGTAACTGAGCATCTGATTAGCACCAGTGGACATTTTCATTGGTTTTAACCTATACCATGCGTGTAAGTATGTGGTAAGTAATATTGTTTGAACAGTAGCCAGATGTTTCCAGCACACCCTCACTATACTGTACGTTTGGGTCTACCAGGTCTGAATGGCATTGTTCCCTGCCATCGGAGCCAACTCATAATTAGGTGGTGATCAGTTGAAAACTCTGAACCTCTTTTTATCTGAGTGTCCAAGACATACGGTCGCAGGTCTGATGACACAATAACAAAATCGATCATCGACCTCCGACCTAGGGTGTCCTGGTGCCAGGTGCACATATGGACACGCTTATGCTTGAACATGGTGTTCGTTATGGACAAATTGTGGTTGGTACAGAAGTCCAATAACTGAACTCCATTCGGTTTCAGATCGGGCAGGCCGTTCCACCCAAGCACCCCCTCCAGGTTTCACTGTCGTTGCCCACGTGCGCTTTGAAGTCCCCCAATAGGATGATGGAGTCTCCAAGAGGAGCACTCTCCAGCACCCCAGTAAGAGACTCCAAAAAGGGTGGGTACTCTGAACCATCATTTGGTGCACAGGCACAAATGATGGTCAGGACCTGTTTCCCAACTCGAAGGCATAGGGAAAAAACCTTTTCGTCCACCGGAGAAAACTCCAATATAGAGGCAGTAAGGTGGGGGGATACAAGAATACACACCCCTGCTAGCCACCTCTCACCCAGGGCAACTCCATAGTAGGCCAAGCTCTAGCCCCACTCCAGGAGAATGGTTCCGGAACCACAGCTGTGTGTTCAGGTGAGGTCGATTATATCTAGCCGGTATCTCTCAACCTTGTGCACCAGCTCAGGCTCCTTCCCCACCAGAGAGGTGACATTCCATGTCCCAAAAGCCAGTTAAGGAAGCTTGGGATCAGGCCACCAAGGTCTCTGCCTTCGACCGCCATCTGATCCACATAGCACCAGACCCTCATGGTACCTCTTGCAGGTGATGATCCCACTGGAAGGTCAACCCATGTAACTCCTTTGGACTGAGCCTGGCGGGGTCCCTTGGGCAGAAACCCGGCTACCAGGTGTTAGCCATCGAGCCTCTCAACCAGGCCTGGCTCCAGGGTGGGGCGCTGGTAACCCTATACTGGGCAGGCTACCCTGAATCCTTGCTCTTACATTCATCATGGGAGTCTGTTGGATCATTCTTAGTCTGGCCCTTCACCCAGGACCAGTTTATCTTGGGTGACCCTCCTAGAGGCAAATTGCCCCTGACAAAATAGCTCCTGAGATCACTAAGGCACACAAACCCCCCACCATGATAAAGTGACGATCCATGAGGGAATTATCAAGTCTAGCTGAGGCCCCTGTCTGGGAGGTCTATAACTCCCACCTCTGGAAAAACTGCAACCACATTCCGAGGAAGTCTGGAGGCATGGCATCTGAATGGGCCATGTTCTCCACCTCCATTGTTGAAGCAGTTGCCCAGAGCTGCAGCCGCAAGGTCGTTCGTGCATCTCGTGGTGGCAACCCCTGAACCAAGTGGCAGAGGGGGGGCCATCAAGCTGAAGAAGGCATCTTATCAAGCTTGGTTGGCTTATGAGACTCCCGAAGCAGCTGAAGTGTACTGGCAGGCCAACTGGAGTACATCTCGGGTAGTTCCTGAAGCAAAAACTCAGGTGTGGGAGGAGTTCGGTGAGGCCATGGAACAAAACTTTCTGTCGGCCTCAAAGAAATTCTGGCAAACTGTCCGGCGACTCAGGAGGGGGAAGCAGATCCCTGTCCACACTGTGTATGGTGCGGATGGGGCACTGCTGACTTCAACTGTGGATGTCATCGGGTGGTGGAAGGAATACTTCAAGGATCTCCTCAATCTAACTGACACACCTTCCACAGAGGAAGCAGGGCTTGTGGACAAGGGTGATGACTCTCCCATCACAGGGGCTGAGGTGACTGAAGTGGTTAAAAAACTTTTTGGTGACTGGGCCCCGGGGGTGGACGAGATTCACTCTGAGTACCTTAAGGCCCTGGATGTTGTAGGGCTGTCATGGTTGACACGCCTCTGCAACATTGCATGGAGGTCGGAGGCAGTGCCTTTGGCATGGCAAACCGGGGTGGTGAGCTCTAAGGCAAAGCTGTTGAATTACCGGTCAATCTACGTTCCTACCCTCACCTATGGTCATAAGCTTTGGGTATTGACTGAAAGAACAAGATTGCAGATACAAGCGGCTGAAATGAGCTTTCTTCGTAGGATTGCTGGACTCACCCTCAGAGATAGGGTGAGGAGCTCAGTCATCCGGGAGAGGCTCAGAGTAAAACCGCTGCTCCTCCACATTGAAAGGAGCCAGTTGAGGTGGTTTGGGCATCTGATCAAGATGCCTCCTGGATGCCTCCCACTTGAGTTGTTTCAGGCATGTCCCTCTGGGAGGAGACCCCAGGGAAGACCTAGGACACGCTGGAGAGACTATGTCTCCCAGCTTGCCTGGGAGTGTCTTGGTATCCTCTCTAAAGAGCTGAAGCAGGTGGCCGGGGAGAGGGAAGTCTGGGCTTCTCTGCTTTAGCTGTTGCCTCTGCGACCCGGACCACTGGAAAAGTAATAGAAAATGGATGGATGAATGGACAGTAATCCTAATATGCATGATATACATTACACATCATCTTGACATGGATTTATGTTGCTTATGTTTGGATGTCAATGTAAGGTGCAATGCGTGGCTAAAGCTGTAATGTTCTAAGATCATTTAGATAGTGTATAAAATTGGGAAAATATCAGAATGGGTTATTTGTTTTTCTAGTCATCATCTATGATCATTAGACAAACAAGAAAACAGGCATAAACCTACAATGAGTGATACAAATGAGTGATACCCTCACTTGTTCTTTAAGTATCTGGTTAAAGGTGGTGGAAGTCATATTATTACATGCTGGTCAGTAGGTGTCACACTCATGCCCTACAATAATACTGAACTGGTTGCCAAGTTGAGACAAATATCCACACATTGAACATTTCCTTTCAAATTCACCAATTTCTCTACCCAATTCACTTTATCTGGTAATCCCCGAGCTTCCTATTAAATGATTGACAGGTGATATCAACATAATTATGGTACTGGTTGTGACATCCTTACTGACTGCTTTAGTTCTTGTTAGCTAGTTGCTCAAATATTATGAATATTTTGGATGAGTAATTTTTCTTTTAAAAATTAGAGGTTGGAGAAGTTGGAAATGGACCAATGCCACCATGTTTATTTATTAAGCAGAGTAGTTTCTCCCAAAATCAGAGCACTCAGACTCCGAGGGTTCCCATAATAATTTGTGTTATCTGTGATAAATGAACTGAAAAAAGACAATGTCAGGGCATGGGTTGAGTCTCATGTTTTCATTTTCATTCATAGTTTGTATTTCATTAAGGCATAGACTCAATCCACATCCTCGCTTTGAGTTATTTTACATTTTCTGTAATTGTATTATTTGTTGGATTCATGATTCTGTTTTCAGGAGTGTTACCATCTCCTGTGATTGAAATGTCTATGTTACCATCTCCTGAATTTGAAATGTCTATGTTGCTATCTCGTAAGTTTGGGGGTTCATTGTTGTCATCTCCTGAATTTAGGGCTCCCATGTTATAAGTTGATCTAGAAGATCCTGTGTTGCTATCTTGTGAACGAGAGAATTTGGTATTGAAATTTTTGTTACCCTCTGTATGAGAAGATCCAGAGTTAGCTTCTGAGCAAAGAGCTCCTGTGTTATCCACTTTATCATCTCCTGAATTTGGAGTTTTTATGTTGTCATCTCCTGAATTTGTGGGTTCTGTGTTGTCAGCTCCTTTGTTAAAAGATTCAATGTCAGTTTCTCCTGAGTTTAAAGTGCCCCTACAGTTATTTCTGGACCAACTCTGTGCTCCAGTCTGGGGGTCCAGGGACTCTGGAAGACCACCTGAACTGCTTTGCTTTCTGGTCTGGTGGCCCCGGGATTTTGGCCGGCCACCCTGTGGACTCAGGTAGACCTCCTGAACTATTTTGTCCCATGATCTGCAGCTCAGGGACTCTGCGAGACTGCCAGATTCACCTTGTTTTTTCGGTCTGGTGGTCCATGGACTGGGGTAGACCACCTGACCTGTTTTGTGTTGGACTTTGAGGTCTTGGACTGGGATTATTGTAAGGAAGTTTGTTTTTTTCCCACCTGGCCTTGTACCCCCACCAAACACCATGGGAGGGTGCTTTTCTGTTTTGCTTAGATGTAATTTTAAGGGTTATCTGGAATCCGCCCCTTTAGAGGGGGAACTGTCAGAGCGTGGGTTGAGTCTCATGTCTTCATTTTCATTCATAGTTTGTATTTCATTAAGGCATAGATTCAATCCACATCCTCGCTTTGAGTGATTTTGTATTTTCTATAATTGTATTAATTGTTGGATTCATTATTCTGTTTTCAGTTCTGCTTAGTACTGTGATTATAGTTTAGTTCTGTCTTTATTTGTTATAGTCATGTCTCCCCTGACTCCCTGCTTGTGTCTGTGTCTCCCTCTGTGTGTGTGCATAGCCCCCCCTCCCCCGTCACTGTCAGCTGCCTCAGCTATAAGTGATTAGTGTCTCCACCTGTCTTGTGTTTTCCTGATTGTGTTTTATGTATTTAAGGTCTGGGTTTGCTTCTGTTCGGTTCAGGTTCTTTTATTATGTTGGCGTGATTACACACTTCAGTTCAGTCTGAATCTAGTCCTGTTTTCAGTCTTGTCTGTCCTGTCAGTCTGCCCTGTCAGTTTTGCTTTTTGTTGCACTTCCGAGTAGCAGAGTTATTTTCTGTTAAAGCCCTCGAGCAGAGTCTGTGCAACCAGCGCTCAATAAAATCATTTTTGGAACTTAAATCCAGCAACTGGGTCCAGTCCTTCCACCACTCCTGACAGCAGGGGCAGTCCTGGCTTGTATGACACCCTGGGTGGACTGCCTCCACCCCCTCCCCCCACACACATTTTTTAAAACTTTTTTTTTTTACTTTTTATAAATGTCCAAATGTTCAATTTTCTCAACAATTAGTGTCGTTATTCTTGTAACTTTTTTTGCCAAGTTTATTACTTTTTTAAACTTTTACCATGTTCCATAATTTTTTTCTCATCTTTTCATGATTTTGTTGTACATTTGCACCTATCCTCTCACTGATATGTACTTCTCAATAAACTAGAATGTCATCAAAAAGTTGATTTATTTTAGTAATTCAGTTTAAAAAATAAAACTAGATTCATTGCACACAGAGTGATATATTTCAAATGTTTGCCTTGTAGAGGATGTGCTCAATGATGAGGCTGGGTTTATTTCTCAAGTTCAGCTTTATTAACAGAACACATTCTCTAACAATCTCCAAGCAAGAAAAGAGACAGATCAATATCACATCGCTCTTTTTAAACCTCCGGAACATCGAAACTCAAGTCACATGGTGTCTAAGCAAACATACAGTCACATGGTGTTTAACCCCAGTCACAATGTAACCCTTTGATCTCCCACCATTGTCTCTCATCCCTCGATGGTCCGGAAATCCCTCCAGGGCATCCCTCTGAGACAAAGGACAAATCTCACACCTCCTCGATATCTCCTGCAGACTCAGTCCTTTTGTCCCTCGAGACGTGAAGCACACAATAAACATTCAGCAATACATTTGTGGAAAATATGTACCCAACATATGTGCCACAGCCTCTTTTAATTTTGACAGTTATGGCTAACAGCTAATGAAACCCCAAATTCAATTTCTCACAAAAAAAAAAAATAGAATTACATAAAATCAATTTTAACCCCTTGCACTCTGGTCAATTTCCCTAAAAACGCCAAAAAATAACGTCCCCAAAGTAAATCAAAAACTGTTCTTCAACCCTTTGCAGCATCTTCATGGGGTTGGTCTCATTTAAAAGAAAACACTTTGAATTTTTTGGCAAAACAGTCATAATCTCTCTAAGTGCTCCTGCCACTGAGTAACAGTCATCTAAACATACTGAACTTGAAGAAAATAAATTTCGCCTGGGTGTTGTTTTTTTTTTTGGATACAAATGCTTGCAAATAACACACAGCTGTCAGATCCGGGCTGGAAAATGCAACAGAAATGTAGAACCAAGTGTTATCCAGCTGAGGTCAAAATTTTGTAACAATACCACAAAAAATGAATATATTACACAGCTTTTTTCTTAGGTTGTTCCCAGGCGTTTTTGAACTGTGCCAAATTGTGCCAAATGGCACAGTTTGGAAAAACGTCTGTAACTTTTGAATGATTCAATATAGAAGCTTCATCTTGGGCTCTAATGAAAAGTGAAGGGCTGTGTGTGTGGGGGGGGGTGGGGGGTGAGAGGTTGTTTATTCATTCATTCATGAATGAATGAACAAACAAGCCCCCACACACAAAGAAGCATGCCACATAAAAAATGTGTGGCTTTTTTTTACAAGAAAAAAAAAACCTACAGTGCACTAAAAATTATACTAAAATATCTGTAATGTAGAAGATAACAACTCCCCCCCCCCCGCTACAGAGGACGGACATCGCCCATCGCTACATGACGGAAAGCGGGGATGGTGCGCCGCGGTCTACTACGCACAGTTGTACTAAAATATTTGCAATATCTGCAATCCGCTACAGAAGAGTAGCGGGGGGGGGGGCATTCATGGTCAGGACGCGGCGCACGGACTGGACACGGTTCGTGGGCCGCGTCCTGACTGTGTGTCTTGACTGACTACGCACAGTTGTAATTTACCGATGGGTCAAAAGTAATTTTGATTACAATTTTCAGGGATAAAGAATAATTTAGCTTATAACACTTACCTGTCCACAACAGCAGTGTCGCTGGCGAACTTCTCTTCCTCATTGTCAGACGAACATGACGCTGGTCCGCTTGTTACGGACTCGTGGTTCTGGTCACGCGACCCGGTCAAACCATAATTCCATTATTGCGGTTTTGCGCTTCCATGATTGCGGTTTTGCGAACGATTTTTCAAAACAAATAAGAACAGTAGTAAGAAAAAAAGACTGGCGAACGCGTGTGTGTCATCCAGCGGCTTACACAAAACAGATTTTGCAAGGGAGGCACGCTTTCGGACTACTGTGCTTCAATTGGCTCGCTGTATTCGCAGCCGTTGGTAGGCGGGTCCTTCTTGCTAGGTTTTCAGTCATTGGTTCTTCAAGGTCTCAGAAACCCAATTCAAGGCTCTTATTAGTCAAATGAGAGGTCAATCACATCTAAACCAATCAAAGCACTCCTTTGGCTTTCTGTTCGCGGCTGTGTCTGTAGTGGAAGAACGGAAATGCAGGGTTTTTTTTTCTCAGTGCGCACAAGGATGCACAGTGTGCGTCCTAGGGCGCCCTCATGTGCCCTGGGACGCAGAGACGTGCCCGCCTGCGGTACACCGGAGTGCAAGAGGTTAAAAAAATTGTTTTTTTTTTTTTTTGTTTGTTTGTTTTTTTCAAAGTCAGCGCAGCCATCTACCGGGAAATTTTAGAGCACTTCATGTTTCCCTCTACTGACAAGCTTTATGGAGATGCTGATTTCATTTTTCAGCAGGACATGGCACCTGCCCACAATGCCAAAAGTATCAAAACCTGGTTAAATGACCATGGTACCATTGTGATTGATTGTCCAACAAACCCTCCTGACCTAAACCCCATAGAGAATCTATGGAGTATTGCCAAGAGGAAGATGAAAGATTCCAGACCCAGCCCATCATAACACCTCAGCAGTATCATAGACTGATCACCTCCATGACATGCCACATTGATGTAGTAATTCATGCAAAAGGAACCCCGACCAAGTATTGAGTGTGTACATGGACATACTTTACAGTCAGCTAATATTTCTATTAAAAATACATTTTAAAAAAATATGTAATGTAATTTTTTGAGAAACTGAATTTGGGGTTTTCATGAGCTATAAGCTATAACCATCAACATTAAAAGAAATAAACACTTGAAATATATCACTCTGTGTGTATCTAAATAATATAGGATTTTCATTTTTTAAATTGAATTACTGAAATAAGTCAACTTTTCGATGACATTTTAATTTATTGAGATGCACCTTTACTACATTGTCCTGTATAAGCTATCCTTGCAATCTTTGTGGAGATGGAAGTGGCAGTTTAACAGACGGGGTGATTTTGGCTCATTTTGCTGACTAGACAAATGACCTTTTTATTTTATTTATTTATTTATTGCAATGATTTAGTCATTTGAATTAAGATTTAATTATTTATTTGTTGAAAGAAAAGGGTTTTTTTTCCAGATTTTTACAAAGATGTTTTAATTTTGAAGAGATAATCATTTTTCAATGCAAGCTGCCCATTTATTTATTTATTTATTTATTTTTGGTTATTCACCTTTACATAATTAATGATGAAGACCGTGGTCTCTGTCTGAACTGATAATTCGTAAAAATCTGTGGGGTATTAAATATGTCCATGAGTGTATAGTTATTAAAGTAAAATAGATACCAATTAAGTCACATATAAAGCTGGCATATTTGTAACAAATGTCATTGCATGTGCTTTTTTTTAATTAAGTTGCATCCCTGCCTCTCAAATGGTCTCTGCACAGCCCTAAAATTAATTCATGTTGCCAGTAAACTGAAGCCGACGATAACACATTGGAGAAAAATTTTGTTACATAACATAAGCTGTGATAGCCAAATGCTGCCGTTTTAGGGCTCAATATTTTAAAGTTCAAACCGCTGCATAATTCAAGAAAAGAAAAAAAAAACAAAAAACAAAAAACAAAAAACGCTACTTTTAACTTTCTTTTTTTTTTTCTTCCTTTGCTGTGCTTTGAATGGGCCATACTGGAGTGTGATCAGTGGAGTCTACCAGCCGCAGACAGAGGGCGCCGGCATCCCACCTGTAGAGCACACTCATTTGCCACAAATACACACTCAGCACACATAATTATGAATCTTTTATTATTATTTTTATTCTTTTGATTGTCATGGCACCCTCAAAAGAAGTGCACCCTGGGTGCCTGCCCACCTCACCCATATCTGTGTCTACCTCTGCCTGACAGACAGTTCATTTTATTATTACAATTGACTCACGGTAACCTAAATGGTTTCATTGAGTAAGCTGTTAAAACTTAAAGCTGTTTTATTCACACTTGATATATAAGCAAGAATTAAAACACAGAGAAAATGTGCTTCTGCTAGCAGGATAACCATTCCTGCTTCCTGTCCAGCTGTGGACAGTCCTGCCCCCAAGTGCTGTTCTGGAAAGTGGAAAAAAAAAGCTGTTTCTATGTGGACATGATTTCTCATTTAAAAGTCATCCACATTTAAATTCATTTGTACATTTAATTTAATGAAGAGTTATTTTCCCAGAAACTGTAGGTTATGTTAATAGTAATAAAATACATCTCCAGTTTGGTTTTCTTTTAGTTTATTGTTTCTGTTCCCAAGATTATACACTGGTATAATCACATTATGAAGGGAAGTGTGATCATGCTGTTATGTCTGTATATGGAGCCAAGGACGAGGCCAGGTGTCGAACTGAACACGGGTTTATTAGAGAGGCACCATATACCACTAGTGCAGCCCCCAGGCAGAAGAGGTGGCAAAAGAGACCACCCTTCCTGCCCACTGCCCTCTTATAGCCCCAGGTGGTGGTGGAACCGGAAGATGGAAACACCACCCGTACCACAAAAATAAGAGCCCAAACTCCAACACAACACACGTCAAAAGCAGGACAAGGTGAAGCAGAAAATCCCTGACTGTGTTATAAAGTGTATCACTGGTCACCACAACTTCCCCGCGGTGTGTGAGTGAAGATGTGTTGGAAGTGACCTACTTCACCTATAAACATTATGTGAATGTGGATTATGGGAACAATTGGAAGCGATATACAGCTTACAGACAGTTCATCAGATGGTGCTACCACTACCTTGGTGAGAAAGTCCACGTGCCAATACTTGCCTGTGTCATTCACAAGATCAGAGAGACCTTTCCAATACAAGAGGGACAATATGTTGGTTTTACTTATGCTGACTAACTACCTTTATGTTTTCATGGTATTGTTTTTCATTCGATACATGTTTATCTGACCACAACTATTGTCAGTTTTTACAAGAAAATAAAATTACAAAATATTTATAGTGTGATACTTGAAAATCTCATACCTGTTGTCATCACTGGGACGTTGCATGCAATCCTGTATCAATCCTGGGTATTTGAACTAGAGAGATTTTTTTTTTTATTTTGCAAATATAGTATAAATATTTTTTTTTTTTTTAGTAAATTAGAGCATACTCATGGCCATAACTTATCATTTTAAAGTTCAATTATCTGTAAAACCCCTTTAGAAATTCAAATTATTCTCTGTGTTACTGATGGCAATAGCAGTCTGTCGGGGGTGACAATGACTGTTTCATTTAGGTCTGATCAGATTCCTCCACGCAGCTATGTAATTCGCCTTCCGCTGCCAGGAACTCCTGACCTTGTTAACCCGGGCGACGTCCGAGCCGGTATGAGTTGCTCTCTGACTGACCATTTCATGAAACTGCTTGCAAAGCATATGAGTATCGCTAGCTTTTGCTGGACTAGCGACACATTCTTGGCAGACAGAGGTATTATCAGTGGCAAGGACAGGCCAAGACAAACTGACAACAGTATCTCTTGCAGTGACTGACCAGATTAAAAATAATGTATTCCCTATTATTTATGTCTCATTAAAAATGCAATTTTGTTTGTTATCATTGTTTTGTTATCATTGCTTTTTTCTTGTATCAACTGGCATGTGATTTTCAACAATAATAATAAAAGCAATACTGTAAAAGCAACTGATAGTCCTCATTTTTTCAAGAGTTTGGTCACAAGAAAAACAATACTCATAACTGGTATAGCACACATGTACTATAACTATCAAAAATATTAAATTAATTATTATAACAGGAAAAAGTCCAAATTAGTGGCAATGAATACAATATAGTCAGTTGGTGTCAAACTGAGCCCGTGTTATCCTGTAGGCTCGGTTCTGACTGTTCTCTGTGGCTCAGGCATCGGGTATATTATGTATTATCTTTTGAGTTCTTGTTGTTACCTCCGCCAAGGAGGTTATGTTTTCATCGGCGTTGGTTTGTCTGTCTGTCTGTCTGTCTGTTTGTTTGTTAGCAAGATAACTCAAAAAGTTATGGACGGATTTTCATGAAATTTTCACAGATTGTCAGAAATGGGGTATCCTACAGATGATTAGATTTTGGTGGTGATCCGGATCACCGTCCACAAGAAAACCGCCATTACGCAAAATGCCATTTTCGTGAATAACTACTGAACCACTAATCCTATCATTGTCAATCCATTGCTTGTCATATGTTTTCATGGTCAAGGAATCTGAAAACGTACACATAAACACTATATGGGGGGAACTGTGGCGCTTGGCGGAGGTCTGCGCTCTCCGAGTGCTTTTGTAGTTTTTATGTCTGTGTTCCTTTTCTTTTCCATGCCTGTAGCCGCCACTCTTACCGGGGGTTGTTGGGAAGCCGTTTTGACCCACTTTCAGGTGGGCGCTGTCCAACATTTGTTGGTCTGACCATGTGCCCTCTCTCTTTGACAGTCAGCTGTTCATGTTTTGTATGCATCATTTGCCGTGTTGTCAGCCAGCCAATATTGCCAACACTATCACGACATGTTAGCCACTCCACACAGCCGCGGTTCTGTTGTGTCCCTTGAAGCGATGTCAACCCTGGGGCGCAACCGTGGCTAACATGTCTCCTCTCCATGCGTTCGCTGGGCGATGTCAACCCCGAACGCCAACTGTAAGTGTTTCTGTTTATTTTTGTAAGTCTTCACCTTTTTGGAAACTGTTGTCATCAGTCTTCTGTTCAATAAATGTGCTGTAGTGAATCCTGCGCATAAATCCATTCATCCTTCCCCTTCTCCGTGCGCTGCGTAAAAGGGTACGAGGAGGCTTATGACATTTGGAGCTGAAGTGTGTGATGTGATCTTTCACGGCCTGCTGTTTATCTAAGCCTGCGACACAACACGAAGGCATAGCCGTAAAACTAAAACAAGAAATCAGAGAAACTGTCTGCTACAAAGTTGCTGGCATTCCTGTCAACAAAACCGGCGTCCATTCTCGCAGTGGCGTCATTTCCGCTCCCTCCTCTTTCGGTGAGGGGCGCCATAGTCTAGTCAAATTTGGTGGTTTTCTGATGATAACTATGTTATGCAGGCACGCTTGTAAATGTTATATTGATCATCGACAATGACTTTTGGGTTTATACAACATGCTAAAAACATCAAAATCGTGTCATGAGCACTTTAATTCTCCTACAGTGCCAAACATCAGTAAGCAAATACAGCACACGTATGCATAAACACACACCATACAGACGGTCAACTGACTGATCACAGGTCAGAACTGGGGCAAGACTTGTTTGAATGCAAATTTTTTCTGGGAATTATCTCTTCCCCCTTTTTCATCCTAATTGTTTGAGATAACTGCCTTGTTTACTTTTCCAGGTTAACTTTGACTGTGACTAAAAGCTATTCCTCACTGATGACTGATGTCTTGGACAGGATTAGAATCAAATTACAAGATCCTTTTACCACTACGGTGGAGGAGTGGTTAGCACTGCGGCAGCGCAGCAACTCACCCTTGGCCGGGGGATCCTGGGTTCGATCCCAGCCCCCGACCAACAGTGATCTGTGTGGAGTTTGCATGTTTGCATGTTCTCCCCATGTCTGCGTGGGTTTACTCCAGGATTTCTCCGGATTCCTCCCACATGCCAAAAACATGCACGTTAGGTTAACTGGCATCAAACTGGGGATTCTAAATTATCCTTAGGTATGACTGTGAGAGTGAATGGTTGTCTGTCTCTCTGTGTTGGCCCTGCGATGGACTGGCGATCTGTCCAGGGTGTACCCTGCCTCTCGCCCAAAGATGCTGGGATAGACTCCAGCCCCCCCCCCCCCCCCCCGCAACCCGAAAAGGATTACGCGGAAGAAGAAGAAGAAGATGAATGAAATATGTTGAATAAGCTGCTTAAGAATTCAGAAAGGGAAAACTGCATGCCATTTTTTTTTTTAGATGTGAGCAGAACTAGGGTGGAACAAATTGACTTAGAAATAAACTTGTTCCTACATGGCTAAAAAAATATATTTTCTCATCAAGAGTATGACATTTGAAATGGATTGCATTTCAAGTTTGTGTTTGTGTTGAGAGCAAAATAGATAATGGCATTAACAAGACTAATGGGATATTATGGGAAAAAACACTTTTGTGCAGGCTTATGTCATTAGGAAAAAATGGAAATCAGCCTGTGGTCAGGGGAAAGTATGACTACAAAACTCTGGTGGGTGATGTTTGTGTGTATCACTAGGTGTTTGTATTATGTAATGACAAACTATCTACGGCTTGGTGTTAAATGAGACATTTTACCATCTAAAATACATGTATGTGCATGCATGTGCCTTCTCCCAGCTGGCTCAGGAAAAATGTATTACTGTCTACTATTTTTTCTGAATTTTAATATTATACGGTACATGTTGAAGACTGAGTTGGCACAGCTGTTTTTCTTCTGACGTGTAGAGGATAAAGAAACCTCGGACTTTCTTCCAGTCTTCAGGAACATTTATTGAACCATAAGTAGAATACAGTATACACTTGCAGGTCCTCTGTATTCAGAGACTAAACTGGAAGTGGCACTATTCACAAAGGCACGTGCTCAGAAAGGGGGCTGGGAACCCAGTGACATGAATACATCATGTTATGATGTACTATTGCCATGATAACAATATAAACACAATAAGCAAGAATGTAAATTACCAAATATCAACAGCATCCATCCATCCATCAATCCATCCATGCATCTTCTTCCACTTAATCCTTTTCAGGTCGTGGGGGGGGGGGGGGGGGCTGGAGCCTATCCCAGTATCTTTGGGCGAGAGGCAGGGTACACCCTGGACAGATCACCATCCATCGCAGGGCCAACACAGAGAGACAGACAACCATTCACTCTCACATTCATACCTAAGGACAATTTAGAATCTCCAGTTTGATGCCAATGAACCTAACTTGCATGTTTTTGGCATGTGAGAGGAAACCAGAAAAATCCTGGAGAAAACCCACACAGACACAGGGAGAGCATGCAAACTCCACACAGATCACTGTTGGTTGGGATTTCAACAGCACATATTGGGAATTCGTATTTAATTGCCCCCAAATTAACACATTTAAGAAAAAAACAACAGGTGAATGCAAAATTTGGGGGGATGAATGGGTCATCACCTCTCCTCTTTTCATCAGTTGTGAATGGCTTGTGTGGGCTTTTGTTTGTTTGTTTCATATTTTAACTTTAATCACAAGCTTACAGCCCCTCATGGATTGTCACCTTATCGTGGTGGGGGGTTTGCGTGTCTTAGTGATCCCAGGAGCTATGTTGTCCAGGGCAATTTGCCTCTGGTAGGGTCACCCAAGACAAACTGGTCCTGGGTTAAGGACCAGACTAAGAACGATCCAATAGACTGTCATGATGAACGTTAGAACAGGGATCCAGTGTACCCCGCCCGGTATGGGGTTACCGGGCCCAAACCCTGGAGCCAGGCCTGGGGGAGGGGCTCAATGGCTGGCGTCTGGTGGCCAGGTTTCTGCCCATGGGACCCGGCTGGGCTCAGCCCGAAGGAGTTACATGGGTCCACCCTCCAGTGGGATCACCACCTGCAGGAGGGACCATGGGCATCCGGTGCTGTGTTGATCAGGTGGCGGTCAAGGGAGGAGACCTTGGCGGTCTGATCTCAAGCTTCCTAAACTGGCTTTTGGGACGTGGAATGTCACCTCTCTGGTGGGGAAGGAGCCTGAACTGGTGCATGAGGTTGAGAAATACCGGCTAGATATAGTTGGCCTCACCTCAACACACAGCTCCGATTCCGGAACCAGTCTCCTGGAGAGGGGCTGAAGCTAGGCCTACTCTGGAGTTTCCCTAGGCAAGAGACGACGAGCAGGGGTGGGTATTCTTGTAACCCCCCCACCTTGCTGTGTCTATATTGGAGATTTGCCCGGTGGATGAAAGGGTTGTTACCCTGCGCCTTCAGGTTGGGAAATGATTCCTGACCATTATTTGTGTCTATGCACCATATAATGATTCAGAGGACCCACCCTTTTTGGAGTCTCTGACTGGGGTGCTGGAGGATGCTCCTCTTGGAGACTCCATTGACCTTCTGAGGGACTTCAATGCGCACGTGGGCAACGACAATGAAAACTGGAGGGGGTGATTGGGAGGAATGGCCTGCCCGATCTGAACCTGAGTGGTGTTCAGTTATTGGACTGCTGTGCTAACCACAGTTTGTCCATAATGAACACCATGTTCAAGCATAAGGATGTCCATATGTACAGCTGGCACCAGGACACCCTAGGTTGCAAGTCGATGATTGATTTTGTTATCGAGTCTTCAGACCTGCCACCATATGTCTTGGACATTCGGGTAAAGAGAGGTTCAGCGCTGTCAACTGATCACCACCTGGTGGTGAGTTGGATCCAATGGCAGGGGTGGATGCCATTCAGACCTGGTAGATCCAAACATATAGTGAGGGTGTGCTGGGAACATCTGGCTGAGGCCCCTGTCCTGGAGGTCTTCAACTCCACCTCCAGAAGAACCACATTCCAAGGGAGTCTGGAGACATGGAGTCTGAATGGGCCGTGTTCTCCACCTCCATCATTGAAGCAGTTGCCCAGAGCTGCGGCCTGCTAGGTCGTCAAGGCACCAGTGGTGAGGGGGGCCATTAAGCTGAAGAAGGAGTCCTATCAAGCTTGGTTGTCTTGTGGGACTCCCGAAGCAGCTGAGGTGTACCGGCAGGCCAAGCGGAGTGCAGCTCGGGTGGTTGCTGAAGCAAAAACTTGGGTATGGAAGGAGTTTGGTGAAGCCATGGAACAAGACTTTCGGTCGGCCTTGAAGACATTCTGGCAAACTGTCGGGTGGCTCAGGAGGGAAAAGCAGCTCCCTGTCCACACTGTGTATGGTGCGGATGGGGCGCTGCTGACTTCGACTGGGGATATCGTCGGGCAGTGGAAGGAATACTTCGAGGATCTCCTCAATCCCACTGATACGCCTTCCACAGAGGAAGCAGGACTTGTGGACGAGGGGGACGACTCGCCTATCACAGGGGCTAAGGTCGCCAAGGTGGTTAAAAATCTCTTTGGTGGCTGGGCCCAAGGGGTGGACAAGACTTGCCCTGAGTACCTCAAGGCCCTTGATGTTGTAAGGCTGTCATGGTTGACACGCCTCTGCAACATTGCATGGAGGTCGTGGGCAGGGCCTTTGGCATGGCAAACCGGAGTGGTGGTTCCTCTCTTCAAAAAAGGGGACCGGAGGGTGTGCTCCAACTTTAGAGGGATCGCATTCCTCAGCCTCCCTGGGAAGGTCTATGCCAAGGTACTGGAGAGGAGAGTCTGGCCGTTGGTTGAACCTCGGATTAAGGAGGAGCAATGTGGTTTTGGTCCTGGCCGTGGCACATCGGACCAGCTCTTTACCCTCTCAAGAATCCTCGAGGGTTTGTGGGAGTTTTCCCAACCAGTTTACATGTGTTTTGTGGACTTGGACAAGGCATTTGACCATGTCCCTCATGGTTTTTTTTGTGTGTGTGTGTGTGTGGGGGGTGATTCTGGAGTATGGGGTATCGGGCTTGTTGTTACGTGCTATTCGGTCTCTATATGACCGTTGTGAAAGCTTGGTTCATATTGCCAACACTCGGTCAGACTCATTCCCAGTGAGAGTTGGACTCCGCCAGGGCTGCCCTTTGTCACTAATCCTGTTCATAATTTTTATGGACAGGTTTCTAGGTGCAGCCAGGGAAGGGAGGGTGTCATGCTTGGTCACCACAGGATCTCAACTCTGTTGTTTGCAGATGATGTGGTCCTGCTGGCTTCATCCAGCAATGACCTACAGGTCTTGCTGGGACGGTTTGCCGATGAGTGTGAAGCGGCTGGGATGAGAATCAGTACCTCCAAGTCCAAGTCCATGGTCCTCAGCCGGAAGAAGGTGGACTGTCCTGTCCGGGTTGGGGACAGGCTCCTGCCCCAAGTGGAGGAGTTTAAGTATCTTGGGGTCTTATTCACGAGGGAGGGGAGAATGGAGCGAGAGATTGACAGACGGATCAGAGCAGCATCTGCAGTGATGTGGTCTTTGTTCCGGTCTGTTGTGGTGAAGAGGGAGCTAAGCTCTAAGGCAAAGCTGTTGATTTACCGGTCAATCTACGTTCCTACCCTCACCTATGGTCATAAGCTTTGGGTATTGACCAAAAGAACAAGATTGCAGATACAAGCGGCTGAAATGAGCTTTCTTCGTAGGATTGCTGGATTCACCCTCAGCGATAGGGTGAGGAGCTCAGTCATCCAGGAGGGGCTCACAGTAAAACCGCTCCTCCTCCACATTGAAAGGAGCCAGTTGAGGTGGTATGGGCATCTGATCAAAATGCCTCCTGGATGCCTCCCACTTGAGGTGTTTCGGGCACATTCCTCTGGAAGGAGACCCCGGGGCAAACTCAGGACTCGCTGGAGAGACTGTGTCTCCCAGCTCATCTGGGAACGTGTTGATATCCTCTCTGAAGAGCTGGAGCAGGTGGCCGGGGAGAGGGAAGTCTTGGCTTCTCTGCTTGAACTGCTGCCTCCACGACCCAGACCTCCAGAGAAATGGTAGAAGATGGATGGATGGATGGATAGACAAGCTTGCAAAAGGAGTATAGCCCATAGATTAGGTTTATCCAGTGAATGGTAGGGACTGTGTGTGTCTATGTGTGTCCCAGTTAATGAAAAACTTTACACTCATATTTTCTTTTAAATGTGTTAGTCTGAGGAAGATTAAATACAAGCATCCACATGTGCCTGTAATATCATCAAAATTACTCTATATAAAGAAACAAAAGACAGGCTGATCCAAAAATGTGGCATATACTGTATCTACTATTAATAATAATTATAATATTGTGTCACAATTGGTAAAAAAGCAACAGATTTTTTAAACAATACGCTCATTAACTCATTAATTTCTGCCTGAGGCATTAAACATTCTATGGTATCTCTCCAAATCTAATGAATTAAAGGAGTCATTGATTGAAAACTGGTGTGTTTGAAGGTTTTAACTGTCTCAAATGTGTCAAATGGTTATGTAATTAGCCCAAAATTTTCCAAAATGTCAGCTATCTGAAAAAAAGCCTTTATCTCATTTTTCTCTTAGAGAAACTCCCCAAAACGTTTTTTGACTCTTCCGGGTTAATCATAAATGTCATTGAGACCGCCCATTGCTCTATTATTGGCCCGCCTAGTTGTCTGTCATGTGAATGGAAGTGGGGGCTAAAGATAGCCTATTAGCCCACAAGCTAACACTGTTACCAGGACGCTGACTCTAAGCAAGGCTTATAATGTTATTTACTTCAGATCTTAAGCTGCATTCTCACCAGGATAGTCAGGGTGTCTCGGGTCGACTCGGCGGGGGATGGCAAGAATTTTCACACCTTCGTTTGGTTTGGTTTGCATTCACACAGCACTTTACTCAAGCGGAACAAACTGCTTGGACAACGTCACGCAGTTACAACAGCTGCTCATTTGTGGCGCTGTTGCCGAAGCCACCACTGACCAGCAAGAAAAAATCTCGGCGATGAAGAGAAATCTGGTTCATCGATTGGCCAGGACTGAAAAGGGAAATCCGGTGTTATGCCGAGAATTGCTCACTTGCTAAGAAATGCATCCCATCATTCCATCCATCCATCTTCTACCGCTTCTCCCGAGGTCCGGGTCACAGAGGCAGCAGTTAAAACAGAGAAGCTCAGTCTTCCCTGTCCCCAGCCACCTGCTCCAGCTCTTCAGAGAGGATACCAAGGCATTCCCAGACCAGCTGGGAGACATAGACTCTCCAGCGAGTCCTGGGTCTGCCTCAGGGTTTCCTCCCAGAGGGACGTGCTCGAAACACCTCAAGTGGGAGGCGTCTAGGAGGCATCCTGATCAGATACCCATACCACCTCAACTTGCTCCATTCAATGTAGGAGCAGTGGTTCTACTCTGAGCCTCTCCCGGATGACTGAGCTCCTCACCCTATCTCTGAGGGTGAATCCAGCAATCCTACGAAGAAAGCTCATTTCAGCCGCTTGTATCTGCGATCTCGTTCTTTTGGTCATTACCCAAAGCTCATGACCATAGGTTAAGGTAGGAATGTAAATTGACTGGTAAATCGACAGCTTTGTCATAGAACTCAGCTCCCTCTTCACCACAACAGACCGGTACAACATCCGCATCACTGCAGATGCTGCTCTGATCTGTCTGTCAATCTCTCTCTCCATTCTCCCCTCACTCGTGAATAAGACCCGTCTTAAAGTGACAGGCTTTGAATCAGAGCATTTGAAGAAAGCCAAGAAATATATATAAAAAAAAACAAAACAAAACAAATTTGCTTCAATAATTAAAAAAATTAAGAAAATCTTAGTGAAGTACTTGTGACATATTTTGTTAAGACATGAGTGAGCCGCTGAAATGTGTAAAAAGAGCAGTCAATGACCCCTTTAAATGTAGTCAGTCAACACCTTCTAATTTATTGTCTTTACATAGCATACAGGCATGCAAAAAATTAGGACACCCCATTAAACATTCAGTTCTTTATTAAGAAATGTTCACATATTGATGTCTAATCTTGCTTTTATTTATCCGTCGAAAAGAAGGTAATTTAATTGCAGGTGAATAACAGAAATTAACCTTGTTTTACTCATTAAACCAAAGATATCAACAAAAATGCACATTCTAAGTGAGGAAAAAGTTAGGACACCCTACTGCCTAATAGCTAGTGTTATCCCCTTTGGCTGAAATAACTTCAATAAGACGCTTCTTGTAGTTATCTACCAGTCTCTGACATTGGTCTGAGGAAAGTTTGCCCCACTCCTCAATGCAGAATTCTTTCAGCTGTGAGGTGTACAGCCCATTTCAAGTCATCCCAAAGCATCTCAATGGGATTAAGATCTGGGCTTTGACTCTGCTATTCCAAGACTCTCCATTTCTTAGTTTTTATCCAGTTCTTGGTGGATTTACTGGTATATTTTGGGTCATTGTCATGTTGCAGGGTCCAGTTCCGCTTCAGCTTTAATTTTTTTTTTACAGATGGTCTCACATGGTCCTCAAGCACCCTCTGATACATTGTAGAATTCATAGTGGATTCTATGATGGTGAGCTGGCCAGGTTCTGCTGTAGCAAAGCATCCCCAAACCATGACACTGCCAACTCCGTGCTTCACAGTTGGTATGAGGTTCTGTTCCTGGAATGCTGTATTTGGTCTATGCCAAACATGTCCTCTGTTCTGTTGTCCATATAATTCAGTTTTAGACACATCTGTTGAAAGAACATTATTCCAGAAGTCCTGGTCTTTGTCTACATTCTCTTTGGTAAACTTCAATCTGGCCTTCATGTTTCTCTGAGGGAGCAAAGGTTTCCTCCTTGCACGCCTCCCATGAAAGTTAAACTTGTGCAGTTGCTTTCTGATTGTAGAGGCATGCACTTTCACATCAACAGTAGCAAGAGCCTGCTGTAGGTCCTGTGATGACATTTTAGGGTTTTGGGAGACTTCTTTTAGCGTCTTGCAGTCTGCTTTCGGGGTGAACTTGCTTGGATGGCCAGACCTGGGCATGTTGGCAGTTATCTTCAATGTCCTCCACTTGTAGACTATTTTCCAGACAATGGAATGGCTGATTTCAAATTCTTTTGAGATCTTTTTAAATCCCTTACCAGACTCATAAGCTGCTACAGTCTTCTTTCTGAAGGCCTCAGACAGCTCTTTTGATCTCACCATGGTGTTCATTCTCACTTCAACAGTCAGGATCACACCAAACTAAAGGCCCTTTTCCACTAGCCCCGATTAGAAAACCCCACTCTGCTCACTTCGGTTCGGTTCGGCCTCGGTTGCTTTTCAACATTACTGCTGGCGCACCTGCTGGCACACCTGCGGTGAGTGGGATTTCTTGAACAGCAGGCGGCACCACACTCTCGTGACGTCAAACATACGACCGAATCCTCCACAACAAAGAAAATGGCTGATGACGAGGAGAGAAGGAAGGAGGAAGGAGAGAGGAATGACTGTGACATGAAACTGGTGAAATGTATGGTGCTGACTTCTTGTGCTCTGCACAATCTGTGTGAGAGTCATGGAGAGACGTTTGACACTACATTGGATGATGCAGTAGATGAACGAGTGGTGGCAGCGGCACAGAGAGCAGAGGAGCAGGGTGGCGATATACGAGATGGTGTGATGCAGTACTTGTCTATTTCGTCCACATTTATGTGCATACATATTTCAAAAATGTTTTTTGTAAATAAAATGTTGTGCATGTTCCATCTATCTGTGCTCTGGTGTTCATAACGCTTATCTGTTAAGGTACTGGTAATTAGATTAGATTAGATTTGTTTATTTGACAGGGACAGTGCAATAAACATAGACAATTAATCAATGACAATCAATCTGATGTGTTGCACAGAGTGTATAGCTATTAGCTAATTTGCAGGAGCCGCAGGACAACAGAAGGTGCAAAGCCATCAGCCTAATGATGAGTCCACACTTCTCACTGTTGTGATAATTGCTCACGCTGAGCGCTCTGCCAGCCCGTACGCTGTGGGGGTCACACACGACGTGTTCCTCAACACTCTCAATATTTTTTTTTCCCGTATATTCCCATGCAGTGTGGTGGCATGGAATAATAAGCAGCGAACTGTGAGTTTTTAAGGGCGTTTATTTATTATTCATACCGCCATCACGGAACTGACTCCAGTGCCGTGCAGCACGCCAGAGCGAGCCCGGAGGCTCTCCTAGCAGACAGTGGATGCGTCTAGTCAGATGAGCAGTGGTCAGAGATTCTTTTAGGCGTACAGAAATGGCAATACGCCCGTATTTGCTAAAATTGCATTTTCCCCGTATTAAAATACGGTGAAACCGTATCACTTGACAGGTATGCAATTACATGCAGAAACACCGCACAGGCCATCTTCACAAAAATCCAGCTCGACAAGCCACTTTTGCTTAGGTGGAAATGCAAATTGAACTATAAATCATGTGCTGATACATGTCATATTCCCATGTCAAGGTCTCCCACTTTTACTTACAAATTGATTTTTAATTTTTGGGAAAAGGGAATATAATTTTTGCACTTGTTGGTAAGAACAGTTGTGTGCAACAAAAACACAGTTGTGTATCCTTGTCCGATTTGTCTACTGTTATTAGTGCCAAATTTTTGCTAGATTCCTTCTTAATTTATTAAATTTTGACTGGTGATGCAACATTCAACTTACATGTACTTACCTTTATCAGTGTCTACTGTACAAGTTCAAGCACACCTGTACAACTGCTTATAACATAAAAAAATGTACCCGTTCAAGAGAAATGGATTCAGCATTGCAAATTTGTTTAAAACAAACAAAAAAAAAAACTACCAAGACATTACGTTTCGTTGTGTTGTTAAAAATTAAATTACCATTAGAAGGCTATACACCTGACCTGATGAACAGCAGCATGTGGAGTGAACAGAGAATGGAATGTGTATGTAATTATTGGCTTTTCTCATACGGTGTCATAACAGATAAACCAGACTTTTGATGCAAACAATACAATTTTATTCCAGAAGCAAAATTTACAAACAAAAAAACAGACTGGGCGTGGGGAGACATGGTTAGACACGCCGACTGCTAAATGCGTCCACAAGCCTGCCAAATAGGGTCAGGAAATCTCTGTTGAATGATGACATCTCTGCGAGCTCTTCCCTTCGTAACACAGCGTCCTGCTCCAGGGCTTCACGCGCATCTGCCCGCACATCTGCGGCCACCTGTCGCAAATGCTGCATGTACTCCTGATGGTGTTCTTGCCGCTGGTCATGTTGCCGTTCCAAGAGCCACATCTCTTCGTCATGCATGTTGACCATTGCTAATGTAAGGTCAGCGATGGGAGTTGTCTGTTTTCGTCTTGCCTAGATGGAAAGACAGAAAGGCATGGTCGTTAAAGCTGGATCACTACATATATTATGGAATTACACAGGTGAAAGTCTGCGGTGGAATGTCACTATTATATTATGCTTCATTGCTGTATATAAGCTGAACTGTCATGTTGCTGCCCCTCAGTAGAGCAGATTTTGCAACACGCAGGGTGCTGTCTTTGGCTGCAGCCCCCCTGCAAAACTAAAAAGGATTAAGATTAAGAATATGAATGGAGGGATGGGTAATGTTTAAACTAGTTGCTTGTAGTGTGGCCGCAGAAATCTGAATGGGTTAATACAGTCAGCTGACGCGAAGCATTTCAATGAAGCATGTGGATTTCAACGGCAGTTCATGCACTTTATTTGTTTTTCTAAAACAGGAGTTACAACAGCACTTCAATCACCACACCTAAAAATGGTTGTGGAACACCGATAAGTGAAGACCAAAGAATAAACTTTTTGTACATTTAAAAAGACATTTTCAATTAATTAATATGCAGCTACAGGAAACTGCATTAATCAATTTGGTACATAACTTGTTAGGCTCCAGCCCCCCTGCGACCTGTAAAGGATTAAGCGGTAGAAGATGGATGGATGGATGGATGGATTTTCGACCCTGGTTTCCGCTGAACCTGTTTCAACCAAAAAAAAATTGTGGTTATTGTGCCTTACCGGCACTTGAACGTGATCCAGATGGAGCTGGTGATGTGGCTGACATCGGAGCCGATCCAGCTGGCGCTCTGCCAGACGCAGACGCAGACACAGAGGCAGGAGAGTCCGGTGTGTCCATGTCCACTGAGGTGGACCCCTGTGATATGAACTGCGATTCTAGAAAGAAAATGCACACAATTTAAAACTTAACACCAAAGTGCAACATGAACACAACACTCTAAAATTTTTAACTGGAATACAATAAGCGTAATTCAGCGTTTTGTTCGCGCTAATACTTAACACAAAGCAAGCGTGAATCTGCAGTTGGCTGCAAAACAATAGGCAAGCCTCAGTAACAACCATTACCCACAATCTAACAACCTTCCTATTTCTTAAAAACAGTGAGCTTGGCACAGAAAGGATAAAGTGGCGAAAAGATGCGCAATATCAAAACAACACTCACCATCCATGGTTTCCAAGGCCGTGACCGTGACTGTGGCCGTGTCGAGCCCAATGTCTCTCAGCGAACCACTTCCACTCCTTCCGAGCCGCTCCACTTCGAGCATTGTGGTCCTTCACTGCTCGGTAATCGCTTTTCAGCTTTTTCAGCTTCTCCCGACACTGTTTGGCAGTATGGATGTGCCCTTGGGAACATCTGCTCGGACACCTGCTGGTATATTTTTTCATTTCGAGTAGATTCGTCCAACTCGCGCTGGATGCGATCGTCGCCTAATATAGAAAGAAAATTGCGCACTTCCTAATATATAATATTAGGAGTATATTATTATATAAGTATATTATACAGTATATTAATATAATATACTGTATTAAAGGGGCGCACTGTGTTCACTGGCTGAACAACTACAAATGGCGGTAGTGGAGTAAATTCAGCAGAAAAAGTCGCTTTCGTGACGTTACGACCTGACCAATCAGCGGCGACCAGTCTCTTAAAGTCATATCACAGCCATACTCAGCCCTACTCAGCTCGGTTAGACCCTGCCCTGGATCAGGTACTAAAAAAGTACCTGCTAACCGGTGCTGGGGCTAATGGAAAATGCTCAAACGCGGGCTGAGTGGTGCGGTGTAGGGCTAAGTGAGGCTAGTGGAAAAGGGCCTTAAATGTCTGAGGTTTAAATAGGACAAGCCTCCTTCAAAATGCTGAGTAACAATGTTCTAATCATATGCACCTGATGTGATACACCTGTGTGTAATTTTAACCATTTTAACTGGGAATAAATGTGGGGGTGTCCTAATTTATTCCTCACCAGAAATTGCATGCTTTTAGAATTACATTTTACAGAAAATTTTAAAAAGTCTTTTCTTCACTTTTAATTGTTTAGTTATATTACTTGAATCTCCCAGTATTGTTAAAATTGATATTATATGTGGCCCATGCTGGCAAAAGGAGTCACTTAGAGGAAATTATCAAAACTGAGGTAATGTTTTTTCCATATTCTGTATTGGAAGACCTTCAAACTGATGTTTAATTTGTAGGAAGTGCACAAAAACGGACCCGGAAAAAGCCGATTTGTTTATATTTTGGCTAGGTTTTAAACTCGCAGTTGATAGGTCAGGAGTTATGTCTTCCGCCAAAACATATGTGTTTTTATAAAGTACAATTTCTAAGCTTTACAATGATACTAGGCACTCATGGGGGTTTTCCCGGGATTTGCCACTAGCAAGCAAAGAAAGAGTCATGATTTATGACCACTCCTGCCTGTAATTCGTATTGACACAGTGCACATACCAACTCATTTTGCCAGCACGGGTCACAAATATCCATATGTCCAAATATGTTAAAAACCACACAGGCTTTCATAGGGTGTTCTAATTTTCTCACATGACTATACCTTTGTGGTACCTGTGTAGAGTATTAGACTATGGAGCTGAAGGTTGTGGGTTTTTCTCTTTGTTTAGCATGACTTTGCAGTAACGTCAGTTACATTTTGCTGTCTGCTTCAACTATGGACCTTGAGTTAATGGTGAAAATGATCCATGTGTAGAAGATGCCTTACAAACGAGACTGAGTGTATTTTCTCAGGAAAGCTTTATTGGAAGTCACATCTTCTATCATCAAAGTTCTCAGCAGAAAAAGAGACAGAACCAACTTTCCTCACAGCTTTTATAACCTAGAGATACTAAACCCCCACATCAAGTATCTCATACCTTCAACCCACAGAAGTTTAGTAAACACATGAACCCACAGTCACATATAGCCACCGAGACTTGCTGGTGCCTCGTTCTCTTCTCCACCTCGGGGCTCCTGTTGGGACATTGTCTCTAACCTCCATCTTCCCCCAGCACCCACCTCCTAGCCGAGGTCCCTGCTGGGGCATTGTTCCTTTGGACGTTTGATCTGTAGGGTCTTCGCCTTCATGCCTACTGGATGCATGTGGGGGAGAATGCGTACCATACAAGCATGCCATATATGTGCCTTAAATATGCACCATACATGGCCATTTTTAACAGCAGGAAATATATATAAATATACGGTACACACACACAAAACTACAGACACATTCCAGCACACACAATGAGAACCTGAGATTGTGTTCTACAGATTGCTCATTTTTCATGTTCGCTCCATGGTTCTTTTTCGGTGTGTGTCTATTTATATGTATTTCCTGCTGTTAAAAATTCCTCGATACAGCTGATGGAAAGAAAGCAATTATGTAATGCTAGTGCCATATTTGCTGTGCACCTGTTATATAACAATATGGAGTTGCATATTATTAATTTTGTTGTTGCAGTGTATCGCTTATATCTGATGGACCGTCACCTTGTTGTGGTGGAGAGGCTTGTGTGTCTCGGTGATTCTCCAAGCTATGTCGCCTGGAGTCTTGTACTCCTGGTAGGGCCACCCTTGGCGAACAGGTCAGAGTTGAGGGTCCAGACTAAGCACGGTCCAAACTGAAGACATCAACGGCGAAACAGGCTGCTCGTCACCCTGTGATGGCGGACGAGGGCTGCAGCAGGATGGGCACCTCCGGTTGTCTGGGCTATTTCCTGCCACTGGATTCAGACCCCAACCTGTCAAGCTCATGCGGTTGCCGTTGGCGCACCGGCCTCCTCACATTATAAACATCACACGCAGGCCTCCACCTTTTGGGGAACCCAGATTATGTCACTCAAGTCCCGTGGCGATGGATGCATGGCGACGGGGGCAGGAGCAGTGTACTCTGGGAGCCCCTAGTTACAAGTCTGCACACGGGCGGCGGTCGTCTGATAGTCGTCTAGCACTTGGCTTGAGACAGGAGTGTTATTCGGCAGCAGTGGCCGTGACCAAGCAGCCCTTTTTAGGATCCCCTCTGCTTGCCCCAAACTGGCGAAGGGGCTAGAAAAGGTCAGAATCAGAATCAGAATCAGAATGAGATTTATTGCCATTGTTCATGTAGTACACAAACTAGGAATTTGTCTCGGTGCAATGCTGCAACATTAAACATGGAGTAGCACTAAAGATAGAAATAAAAAAAAACTATGCATGCAATAAAAGGTAGAATATGAATAAGTAATACTAATCTATGCAATTTTTAAATATATTAACAAGCAGCAGATATTGTGGAGTTCCACATAGTGCAGTCGGTAGTGCAAAAAGAAAACAGTGATAATTGTCATGAGTCCGGCTGAGCTGCTGTACGTAGTGCACGAGAGTCTAATAAGTCACTTAGTGTTCAGCAGTCTGATGGCAGAGGGGAAGAAGCTGTTCATGTAGCGGGAGGTTTTAGTCTGAATGGACCGAAGTCTTCTGCCTGAGGGGAGGGGGGCAAACAGTGCGTGTCCAGGGTGTGAAGGGTCGGCTATGATCCGACCTGCACGCCTCCGGGTCCTGGAGATGTACAGGTCCTGGAGGGATGGGAGCTTGAAGCCGATCACCTTCTCAGCAGCGCGCACAACGCGCTGCAGTCTTAGTCTGTCCCTGGCGGTGGCTCCTGCGTACCACACGGTGATGGAGGTGGTGAGGATGGACTCGATGATGGCCGTGTAGAACTGCACCAACATCTTGGTGGGTAGCTTGAGCTTCCTCAGCCGCCGCAGGAAGAACATCCTCTGCTGGGCCTTTTTGATGAGGGAGCTGATGGTCGGCTCCCACTTGAGGTCCCGGGTGATGGTGGTGCCCAGGAAGCGGAAGGAATCCGCAGTGGTGATGGGAGAGTCTGTGAGGGTAAGGGGGTGCAGAGGGGCTGTGACTTTTCTGAAGTCCATGATCATCTCCACTGTCTTCAGAGCGTTCAGCTGCAGGTTGTTGTGGCTGCACTAGGACGCCAGCCGGGCCACCTCTCTCCTGTAGACGGACTCGTCGCCGTTGGAGATGAGCCCGATGAGGGTGGTGTCGTCCGCAAACTTGATCAGCTTGACAGACTGGTGGCTGGAGGTGCAGGAGTTGGTGTACAGGGAGAAGAGCAGGGGGGAAAGTACACAGCCCTGGAGTGATCCGGTGCTGATGCTAACAGAGTCTGAGACAGTCTTTCCCAGCTGCACATGCTGCCTCCGGTCTGTCAGGAAGTCGGTGATCCACCTGCAGAGGGAGTCAGGCACGTTGAGCAGGGACAGCTTGTCCTGGAGCAGAGCGGGGTGGATAGTGTTGAATGCAGAGCTGAAGTCCACAAACAGGATCCTGACGTAGGTTCCCGGGGAGTCCAGGTGCTGCAGGATGGAGTGGAGGGCCAGGTTGACTGCGTCGTCCACAGACCTGTTGGCTCTGTAGGCGAACTGCAGCGGGTCCAGGAGGGAAGTTTTGATGGTCTTGAGGTGGGGCAGGACCAGGCGCTCAAAGAACTTCATGACTACAGAGGTGAGCGCTACAGGTCTGTAGTCGTTAAGTCCAGTGATCCGTGGCTTCTTGGGGACAGGGACAATGGTAGAGGTTTTGAGGCAGGCCGGCACGTGGCATGACTTCAGGGAGGTGTTAAAAATGTCTGTGAAGACAGGAGTCAGCTCCTCCACACAGTGTCTCAGGGTGGAGGGAGACACGCCGTCCGGACCGGGGGCCTTGCACGGGTTCAGTCTGGAGAACTGTCTGTGCACGTCCTGCTCACTGATGGCAAGGGCAGGGGGGGAGGAGGGGGGCCGCCTTTGATGAAGTGGGGACCATGGAGGCAGTGGCGCTGGGGGGAGGGGGGGGGGAGTTGGACACAGCTGACGAGGTGTCAAAACGGGCATAGTGTTGGGACAGTCTTTGACAAAGGGCTTTGTCATCCTGTCCCTTAGAAGCCTGAGGCCGATAGTTGGTGATATGCCTCAGTCCTCTCCACACAGAAGCAGAGTCATTAGCAGTGAACTGCTGCTGGAGTCTCTCAACATACACAGATTTAGCTCTCCTCAGCTCTCTGCTAAACTGGTTTTTGACCTCCCTGTAGCAGTCCCTGTCTCCACTTTTCAACGCTGCTTCCTTCACCTTCCTGATCTGTCTGAGCTTAGCTGTGAACCAGGGCTTGTCGTTGGAGTAACTCACCCTGGTGCGCGATGGAAGAATGCTCTCCTCACAAAAGTGGATATATGAGGTCACAGTGTCCGTGTACTCATCTAGGTCATGCGTGGCTCCTTTAAACATGTCCCAGTCAGTTATTTCCAAGCACGTGCGCAGCTCCTCCACAGCTTCACTGGTCCATTTCCTCGTAGTGCTCACAACAGGTTTTGTGAGCTTCAGTCTCTGTCTGTATGTGGGAATCAGGTGGACCATCACGTGATCAGATAGTCCGAGCGCAGTGCGGGGAACAGCGCGATACGCGTCCTTAACTGTAGTGTAACAGTGATCCAGCGTATTCTCTCCTCTGGTGGGGCATTTAATAAACTGTTTGTACCGGGGGAGTTCGTGGCTCAGGTTGCTCTGGTTAAAGTCGCCAACCACAATAACCAGAGAGTCCGGGAAAGTCCGCTCCGCTTGCTGAATGTGATCCGCGAGCGCGCGCTGAGCCTCGCGCACGTCCACGTCGGGCGGGACGTAAACAGCGGCCAGGATGAATGAAGCAAACTCACGCGGGGAATAAAATGGCTTGCAGTTGATGAATAAATATTCCAGAGCGGGAGAACAGTGTTGGGAGATCACAGTCACATCGGAGCACCAGCTGCTGTTGATGTAGAAGCAGACTCCTCCGCCTGTGGTCTTGCCAGAGAGCCCCGTGTCTCGGTCTGCACGAAACAGCTGAAATCCCTCGAGGAGGAGCACGCTGTCTGGTGTCTTTTCCTTGAGCCAGGTCTCAGTGAAGCAGAGGGCACACGAGGTGGAGAGGTCCTTAAATCGCATCAGCAGTCTCAGTTCATCTACCTTGTTATAAAGAGAGTTGACGTTGGACAGAAAGATCCCAGGCAAGGCCGTGCGCGTACCTCTCCTGCGAAGCCGCACCAGGGTGCCCGCTCATCCTCCTCTTTTTTGCCGTCTCACTTTTTGGGCTAAAAAGTGAACCAGATCGGTGGCAGGAGCCAAAAAACTGGGAGTAGGTCCGTGGGAGTGAAAGTCCTGATATTTAGTAGCTCTCCACGGGTGTAAGAGCAGGCAGACACACAATTGACGAACAAAAACAAACAAAAAAAAGCGCAGCGAAGCACCATGGCGACCACTGTGGGCGTAATCTTGGATCAAGAAGAGGTGCCCTAAATATAGGCTGTCTCGCAACTCTCCTGACTGGATAAACACATCCAGTGGGGTCACTCTACATGCGGTCAGAATTCTAAGAACAAAACACTCAACTTTGCTACATGGAATGTCCGCACTCTACTAGAGCAATCCAATCTGTGATTGTCCTGAGAGAAGAACCGCTATCATCTCAAGAGAACTCTCCAGATATGACATAGACATCGCTGCTCTCAATGAGACACATCGGGCAGATGAAGGCCAGCTGAGGGAGGTAGGAGGTAGCTATACCTTCTTTTGGAAAGGAAAGTCATCAGGAGAGAGAAGAACACATGGTGTTGGCTTCACCATCAAAAACAAACTTGTCAATCAACTGTCAGAACTACCCACCGGCATTAATGAGCGTCTCATGACCTTTCGTGTCCAGCTCAGGGGTAATCAGTATGCCACCATCATCAGTGCATATGCTCCTACACTTGTCAATGAGGACGAACACAAGGAGCGTTTCTACTGGGACCTGGATGCTGTCCTCAATGCCACACCCAAACAGGATAAGCTGATTCTTTTGGGTGACTTCAATGCAAGGGTTGGACGTGACTATGAAGTCTGGGGTGGTACCATCAGAAGAAACGGGGTAGGAAAAGCTAACTCTAACAGTGCCCTCCTACTCAGCAAATGTGCAGAGCACGGCCTTATCATCACCAATACCATCTTCAGGCAAGCTAACAAATATAAGACCACATGGAAACACCCTTGTTCTAAGCATTGGCATCTTCTTGACTATGTCATCATCAGAGCCCGTGACATGGCTGACATCCTCATCACCAGAGCTATGAGAGGTGCTGTTGACTGCTGGACAGACCATCGTTTAGTCAGATCATCTATGTCTCTCAGACTCTCCAGAATGCATTGCAAGCAAAAGGCAGTCCGTAAGAGGAAAAATATCAGTGCTCTTCAAAACCCAGCCTGCTGCATGGACTTGCAATACCACCTTGCTGAAAACCTCTCTGATCTGCCAGATGGCTCCAACAACATCCAGGAGTACTGGCAAGGACTCAAGACCACCATTCATAAGGCCTGTGCTGAATCAATTGGCTACTCCACCCATCAACACCAGGACTGGTTTGATGAGAATGACTTGGAAATCCAAGCATTCCTCAGCCAGAAGAGAAAGGCCTACTATGCATGGCAAAACCAGCCAGCCAGCCAGCCTAAGCTAACAGCTTATCGCAGGCTTAAAGCCAAGGTGCAAAGGAAATTCTGCCACCTTAAGAACTCATGGTGGCAGGCAAAGGCCCAAGAGATCCAACACCTTGCTGACAAGCACAACATGAGAGGCTTCTTTCAAGCAACGAAGGCCATTTATGGGCCTAGTTTGCGTGGTCCTACACCTCTGAGATCACATGATGGTTCCACTCTCTTCAGGGATGATGTCACTATCAAGCAAAGATGGAAGGAGCATTTTGAGACTCTCCTGAACCATGAATCAGAGGTATCAGATGCTACCATTGAGTCCATCCCTCAGCACCCTGTCAGAGAACCACTTGCTGACCTGCCAATACCTGAAGAGGGCTGTTTTGCAATCAGTCAGATCAAAAACAATAAGGCACCTGGACCAGATGGCATCCCCGCTGAGATCTTTTAAGTAGGTGAATCACTGATTGTGCAGAAGCTTTACCAGCTCTTTCTTAAGGTCTGGGAATATGAGGACCTGCCTGCTGAGCTCAGAAATGCTAACATTGTGACCATCTTTAAGAAAGGGGATAAGTCCGTATGTAGGAACTACCGTGGTATCTCCCTTCTTTCAATTGCCTGGAAGATCCTTGCCCGCATCCTCCTAAACCGCCTCCTTCCTCTTGCTGAGGATATACTCCCAGAGTCTCAATGTGGCTTTAGACCATCTCGTGGCACAATTGACATGATTTTTGCAGCACAACAAATCCAGGAGAAGTGCAGAGAGCAACATCAGAATTTGTACATAGCATTCAATGACCTATCCAAGGCCTTTGACTCTGTCAATCGTGAAGCCCTATGGAAGGTACTCTCAAGGTTCGAATGAATGAATCTTTATTTCGGATAGATTAAAAGTAAAGATTAAAATGAAACAGAATAATATAACAAAGGGGAAAAAATCCAACAAGGTCAAATTAAACAATAACTCCTCTGATTATACAGTTCAACATAAGTTATCCGAAATGGGTGATGGCTGAAGCCGCAGCTTATGTTGCCCACCCATATTCCATCCAAGAATTCAAAAGAAAAACAAAACAAGAGCGATTACAATTCAGAACAAAGCTAAGACAAAATGTGACAAAAAAACCCTCAAAAAACTAAGCAACAACACAACACAGACTGGATATGACAGTCCTTATGTGATTTTACATGTCATCTTGTATATATGTTTGGAGTATTTCTTCTTTAGTTTTTGTTTAAATTGTCCAAGCATTGTACATGATTTTAATTCAGGTCCAAAATTGTTCCATAATCTTACTCCTTGCACTGAAACACAGTGCTGCTTGGTGGTAGTTCTCACTGAAGGTTTTTGAAATATACATGTTCCTCTGAAATGGTATTGTTTCTCCCTTATTTGGAACAACTTTTGGATATTTGCGGGCAGTGATAGATTCTTCACTTTAAACATTATTACTGCAGTTTTAAAGTCAACCAGATCTTTCAATTTGAGAGCTTTTAATTTAAGAAAAAGTGGGTTTTGTTGGTTCCCTGTAAGCAGCTTTGTTTATTATTCCAATAGCGCTCTTCTGAAGCATAAAGACTGGATATATGTTTGTTTTATATGTATTTCCCCATACTTCAGTACAATATAAGATAAGATAAGATAAGATAAGCCTTTATTAGTCCCACAACGGGGAAATTCCAGGATTGCAACAGCACAGGGATAGCAACACTCAGAGCAACAATCAGAAGGCAAGAAAAAAAACAAGCAAGCAAGAGCAGCTAATAAACATATGTACGTATTACTATAAAATATATATATATATATACACACACACACAGACACACAGTGCAGAGCATTGTAGCTGGATGGAATAAATATATGAATATATGAACACACAGTGCAGAGCATTGTAGCTAGATGGAATAAATATGTAAATATATAAACACCCACAGTACGGAGCATTGCAGCTAGGTGGAATAAATATGCAAGTATATAAACACACACAGTGCGGAGCAATGTAGCTAGATGGAATAATATGTAGATATATAAATATATAAACACACCCAGTGCTGAGCATTGTAGCTAGATGGAATAAATATGCAAATATATAAACACACACAGTGCAGAGCATTGTTGCTAGATGGAATGAAACAGCATAACCGTCTACTTAGTTATCCTACATGGTATGATTATGTGCCCATACATATACTCACCCTCCATAGCGACCGGTATGTTCCTAGTTGTATGCCGGAGGGGACCATTGTGTAAGTCTATTGCATCTTTTGCATTCAAAAAACTATTAGTTTGTTACGTCTTTTTGCTATCTCTGCGAGCAGCCCTGCTTAGGTTGTACAGTCTGACAGCCGTTGGTAGGAAGGACCTACGAAACCTCTCGGTTGTGCACCTGGGATGATGTAGTCTGCTGCTAAATGAGCTCCTCAGTGCATTCAGTATGTCCTGCATAGGGTGGAACTCGGACTCCAGCAGAGATGACAGTTTAGCCACCGTCCTTCTCTCTCCTATCTCCTCCATCGGATCAAGGCGCTGCCCCAGGACAGAGCTAGCTTTCTTAATCAGTTTGTTCAGTCTCTTCCTATCGGCTGCAATATGTCATGTATGGGAGTATTAATGAATGATACAAAGTATATAATGTGGGTTGATTCAGCAAATATTTCGCTCTGTGTTGTATTGCGATTGATTTAGAAATTTTAACTTAATATAATTAATATGTGACTTCCAACACAGTTTATTATCAATTATTAGATAGATAGATCGATAGATAGATAAATAGATAGATAGATAGATAGATACTTTATTTCGAACAAAAAAGTATAACAAAAACAAAATAAATGACAAATGCAATAAAGAAACAGTATACAGTGTTCGAAAGGGAGAAGGAAGAAGTGAACACTTGTTAATTCCATCTCCTCTTTTCCATAAATACACCCATGTGAATTATAAGATAAGATAAGATAAGATAAGCCTTTATTAGTCCCACAACGGGGAAATTCCAGGATTGCAACAGCACAGGGATAGCAACACTCAGAGCAACAATCAGAAGGCAAGGAAAAAAACAAGCAAGCAAGAGCAGCTAATATACATATGTACATATTACTATAAAAAATATATATACACACACACACACAGACACACAGTGCAGAGCATTGTAGCTGGATGGAATAAATATATGAATATATGAACACACAGTGCAGAGCATTGTAGCTAGATGGAATAAATATGTAAATATATAAACACCCACAGTACGGAGCATTGCAGCTAGGTGGAATAAATATGCAAGTATATAAACACACACAGTGCGGAGCAATGTAGCTAGATGGAATAATATGTAGATATACGTATAAAAACACAGTGCGGAGCATTATATACAAATTACCACATTTAAGACCCCAAGTAAACAATTAACTGTATTTTGTATATATCAACATTAACACCCATCCATCCTAGCATACATTGATGTCCATGCATCAAAACCAGCCTCAAACAACACAGATATACACAGTGCTGTCCCACCCACCATTCCATAGTGTCCCAGAGTGAGTATAATGAATCGTACATATAAATACTACCCTTCTAACATATATCCTTTCATCAAATAATGTTTGTACCTCTTTTTGAATTGATTTCTGTTTGTACATAGTTTCAGTTCTGGCTCCAGACTGTTCCACAAATCCACCCCACAGACAGATATGCACATACTTTTCTTGGTTGTTCATATCTTGGGTTTTGTAAAGTTTAAGTCTCCTCTCAAATTATGATCATTGTCTCTTTTTTTAAATATTTTTTGTATATTAGTTGGGAGTTGATTATTAATTGCCCTGTACATGACTTGTGCTGTCTTAAATTTAACTAAATCGATGAACTTTATGACATGTGACTTTAAAAACAACGAATTGGTATGGTCTCTATATCCTACATTATTATCCTTATAGCTCTTTTTTGTAATGTGCATATTGACTGTAGGTTGGTCTTGTGTTTCCCCAGACTTCTACACAGTAGTTAAGATAAGGTAGAAACAGTGAATTGTACAGTAAGACCAATGATTTATAGTCCAAGATGTGTCTTTGTCTTCCCCAGTATGCCTATACATTTTGCCAACTTGGCCCGGATGTGACTGATGTGAGGTTTCCAGCAGATTTTATTGTCTAGCGTCACCCCCAGAAACTTATTTTCCTGTACTGTTTCTATTCTGGTATCATCTATCGTTACCATTATTTCATGATTTATTTTATAATTTCCAAACAAGATAATCTTTGGTTTTTTAGATTTAGAGATAATTTATTTTTGTTGAACCACTGCGTTAACTTTTTCATTTCAGTTGTGACCACCTCTAAAACCTGCTGCAAATTCTCACCAGTGCAAAGGATATTTGTGTCATCCGCAAACAAAATAAATTTTAGAATTTTTGATACTTGGCATATGTCATTTATATACAAAATAAAGAGTTTGGGTCCCAAAACTGACCCCTGGGGCACACCACAAGTGATGTCCATGAAGGGTAATTTGTGCTCACCAATTTGTACAAATTGTTGTCTGTTACTTAAATAACTTTCCACCCAACTCAGTCCGACCCCTCTTATCCCATACCTTTCCAGTTTCCTTAGTAGTATTCTGTGGTCAATGGTGTCAAAAGCTTTCTTTATATCTATAAATACTCCTACAGCAAACTTTTTTTTATCTATACAACTAGTAATTTCTTCTATAAGTTCGATCAGTGCCAAAGATGTAGATTTATCTGCTCTAAAACCATACTGGCTGTCTGTAAGGAGGTTGTGTTTTTCAATGAAATCATCCAGTCTCTTAGTGAAGATTTTTTCAAGTATTTTGGAGAATTGTGAGAGTAAAGAGACTGGCCTGTAATTTGTGAAACAATGACTGTCTCCTGTTTTGTATAGAGGTACGGTATTACTTTTGCTATTTTCATTTTGTTTGGAAATTTACCAGTTTGAAATGACAGGTTACAGATGTGGGTGAGTGGCTTAACAATTCCTTCAATTACTTTTTTCACTATTGTCTTGTCAATTTCATTCCAGTCCGTTGATTTTTTTGGTTCTTAAATTTACTCACAGTCTCGATAATTTCCTTTTCAGTAACTGCACCCAAAAAGATTGTGTTTGGATTTCTACCTTCTATTTCATTTACAGAACCACCGTTGTTTGTTTCTGTTGCCACTATTGATTTTGCTAATTCAGGACCAACGTTTACAAAAAATTTATTGAAACCACTGACCACATCCTCCATATTATTTATCAAATTGCCATTTTCAATAAAATATTCTGGATAATTAGCATTCTTAGGTCGATTACTAATAATCCCATTGAGTACTTGCCATATTCCTCTTAAGTTATTTTTATTATCCTCTAATATTCTGTTGTAATATTCTTTCTTACAGGTCCTCATTATATTAGTAAGCTTATTTTTATATCTTTTATATTTGATCTCAGCCTCCACTGTTGTGCACTTAATGAATTGTTTATTTAATGCATTCTTCTTTTTACATGCATTTATTAACCCCTTGGTGACCCAAGGAATATTTTTCTTTTGTTGTCTGTCACTGTATTGTTTTATAGGACAGTTTTTATTGTACAATGATTGAAATATTTGCAAAAATTTATCATATGCTTTATTTATATCATTTTCATCATAAACTACCTTCCAATCTTGTATTAATAATTCATTTGTCAGTAAATACATAGATTCTTCGGTTCTTATTCTTTTATATTTAATATTTTTGGTATACTTTTTCTTCCTATAATCACATTGATAGACAACAAAAATCGGCAGGTGGTCACTGATATCATTCAATAAAAGCCCACTCCTGATATTATTTTCCATAATGTTTGTGAATATGTTATCTATTAGTGTGACACTGTGTGACGTGATTCTACTAGGTCTGGTAATTGTTGGATGTAAGCCCATACTGTACATTGTGTTGATAAATTCTTCTGTCAAACTATGTTGTTTTGAATTCATCAGATCTATATTGAAATCCCCACAGATGAACATAACTTTATGAGTTAGTTTTGCATACATTTTTTCCATCCAGTCCTTAAATAAGTCAATGTTTGATCCAGGTGTTCTATATACATAGCTCACTACTATATTCTTCACATTGTCCAGACAGATTTCTATTGTAATGCATTCAAATAAATCATCCACAGTTACTGACAGATTTTCAACAACCTTGTATTTCAAGCTCTTGTCAACATAAATTGCAACTCCTCCTCCTTTGTTCACTTTTCTATTTATATAATTTAATTCATAGCCATCCATGGTAAAATCCACTCCTTTCTCTTCACTGAGCCACGTCTCTGATATTGCCACAATATTGAATGGCTCTTTAAACTGATGTAAATAATCTTTAATGTTATTAAAGTTGGCATAGAGACGTCTGCTGTTGAAGTGGATCATAGAAATATTGAAATCAGATGTGACCATTGTGTTAAACTGTTCATCCGTGTAGTAACTACAGTTATTATTGATGGAGCTAAATAAATTATTATCAAGGTCTATGTTATATTCTACGTCCTGTGGGTTGTGATCTGTATATTCAAAACCTTTCAGTTCCTGTTGTTCCTGTTTGTTGATCTTTTGTTTCATGTTGTTAAATGTCCTGTAGCAGATGAGTATATCCCTTCAGTGTCCTACAATTGTCTGTTGTTGCTGTCGACTCCAGTTCATAATATTCATTGATATTTGTCCAGTTCCATAATATTACAGATGTTAATGACCTTGGCTTCTTCAGGTGATCTGTTTAATTTGATGTATATTTTACAGTTTGATGTCCAGGTGTTTTGAATCTTTTTCTGCTTTCTCAGGTATCTTGCTTTTCTGGCTATTTCTGCATTTTCTTTTGTGAGGTGCTCGTTTATGTAAATGTTCGTTCCTTTCAGTTTCTTACCTTGTTTTAACCCCTTGCACTCCGGCCAATTTTCCTAAAAACGCCAAAAAAATAATGTGCCCAAAGTAAATCGAAAGCTGTTCTTCAACCCTTTGCAGCATGTTCATGGGGTTGGTCTCATTTAAAAGAAAACACTTTGAATTTTTTGGCAAAAAAAACACGATCTCTGTAAGTGCTCCGGCCGCTGAGTTACAGTCATCTAAACATAGTGAACTTGAAGAAAATAAATTTGGCCTGGGTGTTTTTTTGGATACAAATGCTTGCAAATAACACACAGCTTCAGATCCGGACTGGAAAATGCAACAGAAATGTAGAACCAAGTGTTATCAAGCTGAGGTCCAAATTTTGAAACAATACCACAAAAAATGAATATTTTATACAGCTTTGTTCTCAGGCTGTTCCCAGGCGTTTTTGAACTGTGCCAAATTGTGCCAAATGGCACAGTTTGGAAAAACGTCTGTAACTTTTGAATAATTCAATGTAGAATCTTCATTTTGGGCTCTAATGAAAGGGACATTCAGGGCTGTGTCTGTGTGTGTGTGGGGGGGGTTGTCCCCCCCCCCCCGCTACAAAGGACGGAGATCGGCCCTCGCTACATGACGGATTACACTCGTTGCGTGTTTCCACAGCAACGCTGTCACAGCGGCTCCCCCCCCCCTCGCTACTGTGTGTGTGTGGGGGGGGGGTTGTCCCCCCCCCTCGCTACAGAGGACGGCTATCGCTACATGACGGAATAGACTCATATGGCTATGTGGCAACCGCTGCGCAGTCACACACCCCGCTCCTCTTCTGCAGCGGGGGGTGTGTTCACGGTCCGAACACGGCAAATGAACCGTTTAACGCGGCGCACGCACTTCGTACTTCGTGCGCCGTACAGTTGTAATTTACCGATCGGTCAAAAGTCATTTTTTGATTACAATTTTCAGGGATAAATAATATCTTAGCTTATAACACCTTACCTCTTCACAACAGCAGAGTCCTGGCGAACTTCTCTTCCCCATTGTCAGACGAACGCGACGCTGGTCCGCTCGTGGATCCCGGTCAAAACATAATTCCATTATTGCGGTTTTGGCGAATGATTTACGACCTTTGTCGTCGGCCTCCGTCGGTCTATGATGACGGAAGAGAATCCTAAACGTCTATTCTGCTGGAATGAGTGCAGGTCCCACTTGTGGGTGTTCTCCATGCTGCTGGATCTGTAGCAGGTTCTTCCAGCGTCCTTTTTTTCATCTGCTGCAACAGTAAATCTCTCTTCACCCAGCCCGAACTTCTGTGCTTCAATTGGCTCCTGCATTCACAGTAGGCGGGTCCTCCTTCCTAGGTTTTCATTCATTGGTTCTTCAAGGTTTCAGAAACCCAATTCAAGGCTCTTATTAGTCGAATGAGAGGTCAGTCAGATGAACTAATCTGTTCGCGGCTGTGTCTGCAGCTTTTATTTTCAGTGGCGCTTGGACGCCAACACCACCTACATCACCACCATCAGGACCATGCGTCCGAGAGCGCACAAGGGCGCAGAGACTTGCCCGTCCGCGGTACAACAGAGCGCAAGAGGTTAACAGCGCAGTCTTGTGTTTTCTGTTGACAAACCTCATGATCACAGCCGGTTTGTCGCCGTTTTTCCTGGCCAGAGGGTGGCAGGTCTCAATGGTGTTACAGTCCAGCTGGATTCCTTTGGACTGCATGAAGGCCGCCACTTGTTGCTCCGTGGATTCATCTTCCAGCGCGTCGAGCCTCCCTCCGCTGTCGGCGGCCACCGCTCGCGCGTACGATAGTGGTTTAATGTGGAGCCCCGTGATGATCACGTCGTTCACCCGGGTGTTCTGCTCCAGTTCCGACACCCTGCTCTCCAGATACGCCAGCCTCTTGTCCTTCTCAGCGTTCTGGATCCACAGCGCTTTCACCTTCTCGACCAGGTCCAGGATGTTTTTTTTTGCTGCAGCTTAACAGCAGAAATCTCTTCAGCCAAGAAGTCCAGCGCTCTTTTAATGTCGTCCACCTCCTCAGTCTGCTGAGCTTTCTTGGGACCCATGATCCCGGCCGATGTACATTGATTGTGATCGTAGGAAAAAAAAAAACACGTGGGAGAAATCCCTTTGTTCTCCTTGACTGTGAGGGGACTGATTGCTTCACCAGCCACTACAATATTAAGTTATGAGACTGGCAATTTCTCTTTTTTTTTTCGCACGTGCAGGTTCACTCTCCAGCGGTAGTTGCAAAGCAACAGCTCAAAACGCCAGCTCTAAACTGAGTTTTAAAGCAAAAAACGAACCGGGAGCCTTTACCTGTACGTCCTCATCTTACATGCCACAACCGGAAGTTTTTAATAGCATGGGTGGCGCGTTTTGGAGTCCCGTCGGACATTACGTCCGACAGGGGCCCTCAATTTGTTTCCGAACTCTGGTCCGTGATGGCCCGCAGCCTGGGTGTTACAATTCACCGCACAACCGCATACAACCCACAGGCCAATGGTTGATGCGAGCGTTTTCATAGATCACTGAAAGCAGCGCTCAGAGCTTCACTGACGGATGCGCGTCGAGCCTCCGTCAGTTATTCCAAGAAATTTAGTTTCAGATACCCTTTCAATCTCTACACCATTTACACTGAGTTTAGATACTAAGTTGTTGTGATGGTTGTTACAAACTATAAATTTTGTCTTAATGAACCTCTTGCACTCTGGTGTACAGTGGACGGGCACGTCTCTGCGTCCCATAGCGCACGAGGGCGCTGTGTCCAAGCGCGCATTGAAAAAAAAAAAAAAAGTTCTTCCACTACAGACACAGCTGCGAACAGATCAGATATGATTGACCTCTCATTCGACTAATAAGAGCCTTGAATTGGATTTCTGAAACCTTGAAGAACCAATGACTGAAAACCTAGCAAGAAGGACCCGCCTACCAACGCTGTGAATGGAGCCAGCCAATTGAAGCACAGAAGTTCGGGCTGGGTGAAGAGAGACTGACTGCTGCAGCAGATGAAAAAAAGGACCCGCAGGAAGAACCTGCTACAGACCCAGCAGCACGGAGACCACCCACAAGTGCGACCTGCACTTATTCCAGCAGAATAGACATTTAGGATTCTCTTCCATGGTCATCATAGACCGACGGAGGCCGACGACAAAGGTCGTAAATCATTCGTCAAAACCGCAATCATGGAACGATGTTTTGACCGGGAACCACGAGCAGACCAGCGTCGCGTTCGTCTGACAATGAGGAAGAGAAGTTCGCCAGGACAATGCTGCTGTGAAGAGGTAAGTGTTATAAGCTAAATTATTCTTTATCCCTGAAAATTGTAATCAAAAAATGACTTTTGACCAATCGGTAAATTACAACTGTGCGGCGCACGAAGTCCGAAGTGCGTGCGCCGCGGTACACGGTTCGTTTGCCGTGTCCAGACCATGAACGCCCCCCCCCCGCTACTCTTCTGTAGCGAAGGGGGGGGGGAAGCCGCGGTGACTGCGCCGCGGTCGCCACATAGCCACAAGAGTCTATTCCGTCATGTAGCGATGGCCGATGTCCGTCCTCTGTAGCGAGGGGGGGGACAACCCCCCCCCCCCACACACACAGACAGCCCTGAGTGTCACCTTTCATTAGAGCCCAAGATGAAGTTTCTATATTGAATCATTCAAAAGTTCCAGACGTTTTTCCAAACTGTGCCATTTGGCACAATTTGGCACAGTTCAAAAACGCCTGGGAACTACCTGAGGAAAAAGTTGTGTAATATATTCATTTTTTGTGGTATTGTTACAAAATTTGGACCTCAGCTGGATAACACTTGGTTCTACATTTCTGTTGCATTTACCAGCCCGGATCTGAAGCTTTGTGTTATTTGCAAGCATTTGTATCCAAAAAAAAACACCCAGGCCAAATTTATTTTCTTCAAGTTCAGTATGTTTAGATGACTGTAACTCAGTGGCCGGAGCACTTAAAGAGATTATGACTGTTTTGTCAAAAAATTCAAAGTGTTTTCTTTTAAATGAGACCAACCCCATGAAGATGCTGCAAAGGGTTGAAGAACAACTTTCAATTTACTTTGGGGACGTTATTTTTTGGCGTTTTTAGGGAAATTGACCGGAGTGCAAGGGGTTAAATTGAGCGTTAATTTGTTTGAATCAAACCACAGTTTAAGCTTTCCTAATTCCTTTCCGAGTGTATCCAAAAGTTGTTCCAAATTGCTTCCACTGCATAATAAATTTGTGTCATCAGCAAACAATATTAAATCCATTTTTTCCGAGACTTTACATATATCATTTATATACATATTGAATAACAATGGCCCCAAAACTGAACCCTGTGGGACTCCACAAGTAACCTTCAGTAAGTGAGTTTTTGTTACCAACACATGCATACTGATATCTATTCTTTAAGTAACTTCTTAACCAGGACAGTGCTACCCCTCTAATACCACAATTTTGTAGTTTCTTTAATAATAAATTGTGATCCACTGTATCAAATGCTTTTTTAAGATCCAGGAATACCCCAACTGAATACTCTTTATTTTCAATGGCAGTTGATATTTTTTCTATAAATTCCATTAGAGCAAATGCAGTTGTCCTCTTGTGTCTGAACCCATATTGCTGCTCACACAATAAATTATTCTTCATTATGAAGTTGTCAATTCTCTCACAGAATATTTTTTCAAGTATCTTGGAAAATTGCTGCAATAGTGAAATTGGTCTATAGTTTGAAAGTTCCCCTCTGTCACCCATCTTGTATATTGGAATTACTTTAGCTATTTTCATTGCATTGGGAAATATACCTGTTTGGAGAGACAGGTTACAAATGTACGTCAGTGGTTTCACTAAGCAGTCGATAATAGTTTTGACTAAGAGCATGTCAATACCATCACAGTCCGTAGATGTCTTACTTTTAAACAATTTAACAATTTCAATGACCTCTCTCTCGTCTGTGTTCTTTATGAAAATGGAGTCTTTTATAGCAGTGTTTTTGCTTATTGTATCACCCGTAGGTGCCATAATGGGTATTTCTCAAGCCAAATTAGGACCAATGTTAACAAAAAAGTTGTTAAATTCATCTGCAGGTGAAACTGCATTCACACTCTGAGTCGTTGTATTATTTTTTGAAAAATTGGTTGGGTAGCTTGTATTTCAGTTTTTATTTCCAAGAATATTGTTAAGTATTGTCCATGTATTTTAATATTGTCTCTGTTTTTCTCCAGTTCTTTACTGTAATAGTCTCTTTTACTACATCTCATTATATATGTTAACTTATTTTTGTATGTTTTATACCACTGCTCTGCTTCTTTTGTCCTTTTCTTTAGAAAAGCTTTATATAATAAATTTTTCTTTTTACACGCCTTTTGTAATCCTTTGGTTAACCATGACTTATCGACAAATTTATGTTTAAGCTTTTTCTTTACTAATGGATAATTTTTTTCATAAAGAGTGGTTACAATGTTCATAAATGTGTCATAGGCTTCATTTACATCTGATACATAGACTTTTGCCCAGTCCTGCTTCAGCAAGTCTTCTTTAAAAGAACTGATTGCATTTTGTGATTTGTATCTGAACGATTTTAAAATTTTTTCTGTATTGGCCTCCGTGTGGCCATGGATAAGTGCAAAGGTTGGCAAATGGTCACTTATATCATTTATCAATAATCCACTTTCTATTTTCTTATCAATAATATTAACAAACAGGTTGTCAATAAGTGTAGCAGTGTGAACTGTGATTCTACTGGGATTTTTTTTTTTTTTTTTTTTTTTTTTTTGTTACTTATTTGTACCCGTAGGTAGACTTGGTTTGCAGTCTGGTGACAAGCCACCGGCCGCTGGTCGCTGCGTGCGCGAGCGCCCTAAACCTACATGTTTTTGGTGTGCGGGAGGAAACCGGAGAAATCCCGGAGTAAACCCGCGCAACACGGGGAGAACATGCAAACTCCACACAGCTCACTGTTGGTCGGGGGCTGGGATCGAACCCATGATCTCCGCGGTCCCCCGGCCGAGGGTAAAACTGTGCTGCCACAGTGCTAAACCACTGCGCCACCGTGCAGCCATGGGATGTGTTATTGTGGGATATAGACTCATACTGTACATAGAATTCATGAACTCTGTAATTACATTTTGTTGATATGGATTTAGTAAATCAATATTGAAATCTCCACAAATTACTACCATTTTCTTACTAGTAATATTATTGTACAGCTCGACTAATTTATCTCTGAATGTCTCAATGCAAGTTCCCGGCGTTCTATATATACAACTTATAATTAGATTTTTTGTTTTATCTTGGTCAGTCTCAACAGTAACACATTCTAAAATCCCCGGTAGTGCAAAGGACATTCCATTTAGAAGTTTACACCTATACAGGTCATCAATATACAGTGCAACACCACCACCCTTTTTTTGAGATCTGTTAATACGAAACATCTGATATTCCTCTATTGCCATCAGGGGAACCTGCTCTTCATTAAGCCAGGTTTCAGAGACTGCGATGGCTGTAAATTTTCTGTCTAGCTGTTTTAAATAGTCCTGAATCTGAGGAAAGTTTTTGTTAAGACTTCTGCTGTTGAAGTGTATTATTTATAGTTTACCGTCTAGTTGCACTTGACTTTTGAATTGCTTTTCAGTGTAATATTCACAATGTTTATGAATATTATTGAAAAAGTGGTTATCAGGATCAATATCATTCTCCATCTCTTGTAGTTTATGTTCAGCATAATGGCATATTTTCAGAGTTTGAATTTCCTCACTCTGTGTCAATTGACTTCCTCCAACTGGGTATAATTGATGTCTACTCAAGTCAGTCATAAGTTTTTTTGTTTGTTTGTTTTTGTTTTTGTTTTAAAGTACATTGACATGGTATGTCAAAAGAACTATTCTTGCCATGTGTGTGGATATGGATTATCATAGTCTCTTAATTTTCTTAATCAGTGTTCATCTATATTTATTTAAGTCTGTAAGTAAGTTCATCAGAGTACTGAGATTGCATCATGATGGGATGACTGCCACTGTCCTCTACAAAGGCTCGGAGTCAGATTCATTTGCTATCCACACCGGTGTTAAGCAGGGCTGCGTAGTGGCTCCAACCCTTTTTTCTATTTTTGTCTCTGTGATCTTGAGCCTTGTACAAGACCACCTTCCCCCTGGTGTTGAGAGTGATTACCAAATGGATGGTTCCATTTTCAACCTGGGACACCTCCGCTCCAAATCCAAGGTTACCAGAACTGCCATTTCTGAGCTACAGTATGCTGATGACTGTGCCATCCTCTCACACACTGAGGAAGCTCTACAAGCTATTCTGAATCTGTTCTCCAGTGCATACCACAACTTGGGGCTCTCTCTCAACATCTGGAAGACCAAAGTGCTTTTTCAGCCTGCCCCAGGGGCGAGTGATCCTCCTCACAAATCACTATCAGTGGGGAGACACTGGAGGCTGTCCAATACTTATCCTATCTTGGTAGCCACCTCTCTCAGTTAGCAAACCTTGACGTCGAGATCCAGCACAGAACACAGTGTGCTAGTGCATCCTTTGGAAGACTGCTTCACCGAGTGTTTGCAAATCGAGTCTTGCGGAATGAGACCAAGGTCTTGGTGTATAATGCTGTGGTTGTGCCCACACTCCTCTATGGGTGTGAGACATGGGTAACTTACCATTGCCATCTGAAAAGCCTTGAGAGCTTTCATCAACGCTGCCTACAGAGGATACTGCACATTAGCTGGGATGACTATCGCACAAATGCTGATGTGTTGTCTGTAGCCCAGTCCACCAGTATTGAAGCACAGATCATGAAATACCATCTTCATTGGGCTGGCCACTGTGTGCGCATGGATGACACCCGTATTCCAAAGAAGGTGTTCTTTTCCCAACTGAGTCACGGCCAGAGAAAGCGCTACAAAGATACACTAAAAGCATACCTCCAGAAAGGTGGCATCAATCCAGCACACTGGCAAGCACTAGCCGAGGACAGGTCAGCATGGTGTCTTGCTGTGCATCATGCCGCAGCTCTCTTTGAGGAGGCTCGTCTCAAGAAGGATGCCGAGAAGTGACGGAGGAGGAAGGAGAGAGCACAACACCCTGGACAAGCGACCCCCCATCACACAACAACTACCTGTGACATCTGTGGAAGGGAGTGCAGCGCTCAAATTGGTCTCATTAGTCATCTAAGAACTCAAATCACCTCTTGACACATTAAACCTTTTTCTTTTTTTTTTGTTTGTTTCTTTCTTTCTGTATCCCCCATAGGCAGACATCATCCTCAGTGATGAGGGAGTGCCTATTATTATTATTATTAGTAGGTATAGGACCTTGGGGAAGTCAGATTATTTAGCACCTCAGACATCCATCCATCCATCCATCCATCTTCTACCGCTTTTCCGGAGGTCCGGGTCGCGGAGGCAGCAGTTCAAGCAGAGAAGCCCAGACTTCCCTCTCCCCAGCCACCTGCTCCAGCTCTTCAGAGGGGATACCAAGGCGTTCCCAGACTAGCTGGGAGACATAGTCTCTCCACCGAGTCCTGGGTCTGCCCCGGGGTCTCCTCCCAGTGGGACGTGCCTGAAACACCTCAAGTGGGAGGCGTCCAGGAGGCATCCTAATCAGATGCCCATACCACCTCAACTGACTCCTTTCAATGTGGAGGAGCAGCGGTTCTACTCTGAGCCTCTCCCGGATGACTGAGCTCCTCACCCTATCTCTGAGGGTGAGTCCAGCAATCCTACGGAGAAAGCTCATTTCAGCCGCTTGTATCCGCGATCTCGTTCTTTCGGTCATTACCCAAAGCTCGTGACCATAGGTGAGAGTAGGAACGTAGATTGACTGGTAAATCGACAGCTTTGCCTTAGAACTAAGCTCCCTCTTCACCACAACAGACCGGTACAACGTCCGCATCACTGCAGATGCTGCTCCAATCCGTCTGTCGATCTCTCGCTCCATTTTCCCCTCACTCGTGAACAAGACCCCAAGATACTTAAACTCCTCCACTTGGGGCAGGAGCCTGTCCCCAACCCGGAGAGGACAATCCACCTTTTTCCGGCTGAGGACCATGGACTCGGACTTGGACTCAGACAGTGACAGTGAATAAGCATGGGAGAACGATACTCAGGGGGTTCCTGGAGATATAGCAGGAAGGAGTCAAGGACATAGGGGGTTGAATGCAGTGTAATGTAAATGTCATGCTGTGTGATGGGAAATGTCATGAAACGAGTGAAGAGTAAGTTGGGTTAAAGAGGAGAGCTTGCTGTAATGATTCAGTCTTTTCTGTGCTTGTGAGATGTGAGTGTGCAATAAGTCGTCTGTCCATGAATCCACCTCTTTATTCACACACTCCACACTGGTGACCCTAGACAAATTATGGAACGCGAGGCAAGAACCCCGGAGCCGGCCCAGTCGGGAAGCCCCAGCGACGCAGCAGCCATCCCACAGACAGCCCGGACTGGAACCCCCAGCAACGCGTGTGCGGTTTCAGTCAAGCTACCAGACTTTTGGCAGCACAACCCGCACTCTTGGTTCCACCACACCGAGGCCCAGTTCGCCCTCCGGGGAGTAACGGCAGACGACACCAAATTCTACCATGTGGTAGCAGCGCTGGACGCTCGCACAGCCCAGCAGGTAGCAAGCCTGCTCGATCAGCCTCCAGCCCGCAACAAATACAAGGCGCTCAAGGCTGCACTAACCCGGCGCTACACGCTCTCGGAATGTGAGAGAGCGGAGAGGCTCATGGGGCGGACCGAGTTAGGAGATGGTTCGGCCATCGACCTGATGGAGAAGATGCTGGCGTTAATGGGCACGAACGACGGGCACTTTCTGTTTACCCACCTTTTCCTCCGGAACCTTCCAACAGAGGCGAGAGCGGTTCTGGCCAATTCGCCGTTGCTGGCCGCGCGTGACTACCGTGCGCTAGCCCAGGAGGCAGACAGGATCATCCTCACCACCAGGGTGATCACAGTCAACGCGGCAGCGGCGGAGCCCAGCGAGATGACCAGAGAAGGCGAGGAGCCAACGACGGTAGCGGCAGCGGGGGCCAAGGAGCGCCAGAGAGACACACTCTGCTTCTACCACCGCTGCTTCGGAGAGAACGCGCGCAGATGTGCGCCACCATGCCAGTTCAAGCGCTTGGGAAACGCCAAGGCCGGCAGTCGGTAGCAGCTGCGACCACCGGTGAAGAGGACAAGCTGCTCTATGTGACGGTCTCGCGCTCGGGGAGACGCTTCCTTGTCGACACCGGAGCCCAGAAGAGCATCATCCTGCCGTCCTACGCTGACCAGCTGGCAGGACCTAGCGGCCCCGGACTTGTGGCAGTAAACGGCTCGGAGATTAAGACGTTCGGTGAGAGAACACTGGCCTTAACTCTACATGGCCGCTCGTACGAGTGGACTTTTATCAAAGCAGCACTCAGGGCTTCACTGACGGATGCAAATTGGGTGGACAGGTTGCCGTGGATTTTATTGGGGTTGTGCTCCGTGCCAAAAGAGGATTTGGAAGCTTCTCCGGCAGAGCTTGTTTTTGCGCAGCCCCTACGACTGCCCGGGGAATTTCTGCCAGATATTCCCGTGCTGGACAGCTGCGCGTCTCAGCTTTTGCAGTGTAGCGCAAACACAGGCACGCTGCCAAGCCCGGCCCACCACTGTTTTCTGCGTGCTTTCGTGCCTAAAACTTTGAAGAACGCGGAGTTCGTGTTCGTCAGACACGACACCCACCGCCCTCCATTACGCCCACCCTATGATGGACCGTTCAGAGTGTTGGAAACAGGGGATTGTGGAAATGTGAAAATGACGAGGCAGAGTTTATCTCACGAGTCAGGTTTATTCACATCTTCCAACATCAGCAAAGCAGAAAGAGGAAAAACACAGAAGCATTCGTCCTTTATATACCAGGACTCTCCCAGTTCACAGTCACATTGCATTTCAATCACAAGTCACAATGCATCTACTCTTTGATCCTATAACCCCCTTTTCATAGTCTTCGGCCACCCGGAAATCCCCCAAGGCCGTCTCTTGCATACCAAAGGCTAAACTTTCACATCCTCCTGTTATCTCCAAGGAGACTCAGCTCTTTGTTCTAATCTGAGATGTGAGGTCTAAAGCGATACATATGTGTCCCACATGACTACCCCCCCAAACATCTAAGATGGAACAACAGAATAACAGTCTGCATGTCATGATAAAATCATTACACATCAACCCACGTGCTGTTTGGACCTCAGCCTCCTCCCGTATCTGCTGTAAGCGGGCTTCACCACTTCTGCGGCACCATCATGCTGAGGGGCTGCTGTCTGGGGGTGAAAACTGTTTGTCAGTCCCTGTGGGTGTTCTGGGGAACTTCCCCGAGGGGGTCTGCCGCGCCGAGGAGCCCTGGCCAACAGCACATCCTCGTCCGCCACAACAAAGGCGGGTTTGAGCCTGTTAATGCCAATCTTTTCCTTCCTGCCCCCCAAATCTAGCAAAAAATGCTTGTTCCCTGTTTCCAGCACTCTAAATGGTCCATCATAAGGTGGCCGCAGCGGTGGGCGATGAGCATCGTGTCTGACAAAAACAAACTCCGCGTTTTTCAAAGTCTTAGGTACAAAAACGTGCGGAAAACTGTGGTGAACGGGGCCAGGCAGCGTGCCCGATTCCGTGCCACGCTGCAACAGCTGAGACAGGGAGCTATCTGGCGCAGGATTATCTGGGAGAAACTCCCTGGGCAGCCGAAGTGGCTGCGCAAAAACTAGCTCAGCCAGGGAGGCTTCTAAGTCCTCTTTAGGTGCTGAACGCAACCCCAATAAAACCCACGGTAGCTTGTCTACCCAATTTGCATCCGTCAGTGACGCCCTGAGGGCCGCTTTCAACGACCTATGAAAACGCTCGCATAACCCATTAGCCTGCAGATTGTACGCGGTTGTGCGGTGAATTGTGACACCCAGGCTGCGGGCCATTGTTGACCAAAGTTTGGAAACAAATTGAGGGCCTCTGTCAGGTGTAATGTCCGATGGGACTCCAAAACGCGCCACCCATGCAGTTAAAAACATGTGCGCCACCTCTTCGGCTGTAGTTGACGCCAGTGGAACCACTTCCGGCCAGCGCGTGGTGCGGTCCACCATTGTCAGAAGGTGTGCACACCCCTGTGATGGCAGGAGGGGGCCTACGAGGTCCACGTGAGCATGATCGAACCTCTTAGCCGGGATGTGAAATGGCTCCAAGGGAGCTCTCGTGTGTTTGTGTACCTTGGCTCGTTGACACACCATGCAGGCTGCTGCCCACTCCTTAACTTGTTTGCGCAGGTTCGGCCATACAAATTTCTCTCCTACCATTTTGACCGACGCGCGCACTCCTGGGTGAGCCAGAGAATGAATCGAGTCAAAAACGCGGCGGTGCCACGCGGCCGGTACCACAGGACGCAGTCGTCCAGTGGAGATGTTGCAGATTAGGGGGGGGGCATACCATCTTGCAGCACCCTGTTCTCCAGCCTTAACCCTGTTGGTCCAGACTGGAGCGCGCGCACTTCCGCGTCGCTAGCCTGATCCGCGGCCATGGCTGCATAATCTATCCCTACGCGGACTGGGGCCGCCACGGCGCGCGAGAGGCAGTCTGCCACTACATTAAGTTTACCTGCCACATGCTGAATATCGGTAGTAAAAACTGAGATCGCGGCCAGCTGTCTCTGCTGCCAGCCTGACCACGGTTCTGAAACCTTGGCCATCGCGAAAGTCAGTGGCTTGTGGTCAACGAACGCGGTGAAACGGCATCCTTCCAGCCAGAACTGGAAGTGGCGAATGGCCAAATGGAGAGCTAATAACTCCCTGTCAAACGCGCTGTATTTACGTTCACTATCGTGCAAAGTCCTGCTGAAAAAGGCGAGCGGCTGCCAAGCCTTGGCTACATGCTGCTCCACGACCGCTCCTATAGCCACATCTGACGCGTCAGTAGTGAGCGCTATGCGGGCCGTTGGGTCCGGATGCGCCAACAACGCGGCATTGGCCAGGGCTGCCTTGACTTCCGAGAATGCTCGCTCTCACTCCGGGGACCATTCGATTTTATTCGCAGGTTTTTGTTTTTTGAGCGCGGCGTACAGTGGTTGCATGAGCTGCGCTGCGCAGGGGAGGAAACGGTTATAAAAATTCACCATTCCCAAAAACTCCTGTAACGCCCTGACCGTTTGTGGCTGGGGAAAATTTGTTACCTCGCGCACTTTGTCAGGTAGCGGAACCGCTCCTTCTGGAGAGATGCGATGCCCCAAAAAATCAATCTGCGCCACCCCGAACTGAGACTTCGCTGGGTTGATTATTAAACCGTGCTCTCCCAACCTCTGGAAAACTGCCGTGAGGTGGTTTTCGTGTTCATCTTCGGACGCGCTGGCTACTAAGATGTCGTCCAGGTAGACGAATACCAAAGGGAGATCGCGCAGCACCGCGTCCATCATGCGTTGGAACGTCTGCGCAGCGTCTTTAAGCCCAAATGGCATGCGCAAAAACTCGAATAGACCAAACGGAGTTATTACCGCTGTTTTGGGTATGTCCTCAGTGCGCACTGGGACTTGGTGGTAACCGCGGACCAAGTCTATCTTAGAAAAAATGCGCGCCCCCGCCAAATGAACGGAAAAATCTTGGATATGGGGGATTGGGTAGCGGTCGTGCGCTGTGGCGTTGTTCAACCTGCAGAAATCTCCGCAAGGTCGCCACGAGCCATCAGCTTTTGGGACCATGTGAAGCAGAGAAGCCCACGGGCTGTTAGAATGCCTGATGATGCCCAACCTCTCCAGGTTAGCGAACTCCTCGCGCACTATGGCCAGTTTAGCTGCATCCAAGTGCCGAGCTTTTGCAAAAATGGGTGGGCCAGTGGTAGTAATAAAATGTTCCACCCCGTGTTTAGCAACGGCTGCTGAAAATGTGGGAACCGTGAGTGCTGGGAACTGAGTGAGCAGTGTGTGGAACTTACCGCTTGCAGCTGTGATGCTGGCTTGTGCTGTTGGCGGGGCCACTCGGGCTGTACAGGGAATAGAATCGAAAGAAAGTGCATTAACCAGGCGCCTGTTAGCGAGATCAACCAACAAACCATGACCAACCAATCCCCAACATATTGAAATTCACTGCCGCTATGACAAAAGTCCACTCGAATGTATGGCCGTGTAAAGACAGAAGCAGAGTCCTCTCACCAAAGGTCTTAATCTCCGAGCCATTCGCTGCTGCCACCCCGGGACCTCTGGAAACTGCCAGCCGGTCAGCAGAGGAAGGTGTGATGAAACTCAACTGGGAGCCTGTGTCCACGAGGAAATGCCTCCCCGAGCGTGCATCCTTCAAGTAGAGCAGCTTGTTCTCCTCCCCGAGGGTCGCAGCTGCTACCGACCCCCGGTCTTGGTGTTTCCCGAGCGCTTGAATTGGCACGGTGGTATGCATTTGCGTGCCTTCTCTGCAAAGCGGCGATGGTAGAAACAGAGGGTGTCTCCGCCGCGATCCTTGGCCCCTGCCGCCGCCGTCGTCAGTGATTCTGCTACCGCCGTCTCTGGCCCCCAGCCATCTCCGGCTGCCGCGCCGAACTCCGTCGCTGCTGCGGTGGCCGCGCGCTGTTTGCTGGCGTTGAGAATCCGATGCGCCTCCTGGGCCAGCGCGCGGAAGTCCCGCTGTGGCAACAACGGCGAACTGGCCAGGGCCGCTCTCGTGGCCGATGGTAGGGTCCTGAGGAAAATGTGGGTGAAGATGAAGTCGTCGTCGTCTGAGCACCTCAACCTCAGCATGTTCTCCATCAGGTCAATGGGCGTGCCATCTCCCAAGTTCAGAGCCAGGAGCCTCTCCGCTCTCTCCTCAACTGAGAGAGTGAAGCGCTGGATAAGCGTAGCCTTCAACCCGCCGTATTTGTCGTTGGCCGGTGGCCGCTCCATGCTGAGCCGTGCGGTTGTCGAGCTTTGCAATCACATGGTAGAACTTCGTGTCATCTATCGTTATCCCCTGGAGGGCGAACTGTGCTTCGACCAAGTGGAACCAGGAGCGCAGGTTGTCCTGCCAAAAGTCCGGTAGTTGGACTGTAGCGGCATACGCTTGGCTGGGAGCTCCTGACTCGGCTGGCCCGGGGGAATTTCTTTCTTCCATGATACGTCTTAGGGTCACCAGTGTGGAAATGTGAAAATGACGAGGCAGAGTTTATCTCACGAGTCAGGTTTATTCACATCTTCCAACATCAGCAAAGCAGAAAGAGGAAAAACACAGAAGCATTTGTCCTTTATATACCAGGACTCTCCCAGTTCACAGTCACATTGCATTTCAATCACAAGTCACAATGCATCTACTCTTTGATCCTATAACCCCCTTTTCATAGTCTTCGGCCACCCGGAAATCCCCCAAGGCCGTCTCTTGCATACCAAAGGCTAAACTTTCTCATCCTCCTGTTATCTCCAAGGACACTCAGCTCTTTGTTCTAATCTGAGATGTGAGGTCTAAAGCGATACATATGTGTCCCACAGGATAAGCATTTTTTGCTAGACTTGGGGGGTAGGCGGGAGAAAATTGGCATAGACATACTCAACCCAGCTTTTGTAGTGGCGGACGAGCAAGTGCTGTTGGCTAGGGCCCCTCTTCGTGGAAGACCCCATGGAGAGCTCCCCAGGGAAACGATTCACCAGGGCAGCCACACAGACAGACCAAAGTCCCCCCCCCCCCCCCTCGCCACGGCCCACCCGCAGTCAGACACAACCCCAGCAGCCCTCCACCGGCGCAGCAGTGCCACGGAGGCGGTAAACCCCAGTTACAGCAGATATGGGAGGAGAATGAAGCCTAAAGAGAGTGTGGACTGATGTTCTGTCTAAGATGCTGGGGGGGGTGGTATAGGACCTTGGGGAAGTTAGATTATTTAGCACCTCAGACAGAGACAGTGAATAAGCATGGGAGAACAATGCCCAGAGAATTCCTGGCGATATAGCAGGAAGGAGTCAAGGACATAGGGGGTTGAATGCAGTGTAATGTAAATGTCATGCTGTGTGATGGGAAATGCCATGAAACGTGTGAAAAGTGAGTTGGGTTAAAGAGGAGAGCTTGTTGTAATGATTCAGTCTTTTCTGTGCTTGTGAGATGTGTGTGTAATAAATCGTCTGTCCATGAATCCGCCTCTTTATTCACACACTCCACATAGTATTATATAGTCAGTCTACAGTAAACTTAAAAAAATGCCTTTGTACAGCTTAAATGTACCAACAGGTATGTAGGTATGCTATTCTGATAAAATATGCTAAATCAATAGCTCTTTTTTTTTTTTTTTTTTTTTTTTTTTCCTTTGAAAGACAAAAGTAAAATAGAAAGATGTCTTTACCTTCTTTACATGTTTCAACTGCACTGCAGCCTTCATCAGAAGGCTGCAGTGCAGTTGAACACTGCAGAAGGCTGCAGTTTGTTTTACTTTTGTCTTTCAAAGGAAAAAAAAAAAAAAAGGATAAATAATTGAAAGAAGACAAAATGAACCTGTTTGACGTAAATCAATAGCTATATCTATTGGTTTGTCATACGGGTATGGTATTCTGAGAAAGTATGGTAAAATGGCAGAACACCGGCTCCTGTCTGCAAGCTAGAGCCGCTTTTTTCCCCTCTATTTTTTTTTTTGCTCAAGCCGCACATGATTGGCTGCACTAAGCAGGGGCGGAAGGGGTGGGGTTACTTGCAGCAGCACATGCACACACAGACAGGAGGGAGACTTCCGGAAGATGGCGATCCGGACCAGTTCGCTCTTCTAAACCCGCATTCTCCAGCCCCGAAACTTGGACAATAACTCATATTCAGACTGAAAACATTTTCAGAGCTGACAGCTTCAAAGCAAGTAAGTTCAATTGGTGATTTTGAACGCAAGTTTCTGTCACAGGAAACTAATCAAATCCGACTAATATGTCCGGCGGGAAAACGAACGCTAAGCTAACAACAGCTACTACTGACCATGACTACACCCCGATGGAAACCTCTGTTAGTAGCGGTCCTGGTAAGAGAAAAAGTTCTCCCGTCACTCCAACTAAGTCCTCTGCTCCGCCACTTTCCAAGATGAAAACCGCCCAAGAGCAATCTTACGACAACTTGGTAGATGCTATCACAAAACTAACCACCAAAGTTGATGATTTTGGAGCGCAGTTAAGGGAGACCGCCACAATGGTAGCCAGCATCACCCGTCTTGTTGAAATTAATACTGCTGACATCAAAAATTGCCAGACCAAACTACAGAGCTTTGAGAGAGACATCCCCAAGCTTATACAAGAAAACGAAGAGCTAAAGGAAAGGGTTACTGAGCTGGAGAGGTACAAGAGGCGCTGGAACCTTAAAATACACGGGATCAAAGAAAAGGATAACGAAATGATCCGTGAGGAGGTAATCCACATTCTGTCAGAAATTGCACCGCAGTGGGCAACGACCATGGGCACTATTGTTGATAGTGTCCACCGCCTGGGAAAACGTGAAAATGGGAGAAACCGCCAGGTTATTCTTCAGTTTGTCATGAGATACCACTGTGAAGAAATTTGGAGGCTGACCAAAAACTCCAAATTCTGCAGAATAGCCGGGATCCGATTCAAGCAAGATTTCTGTAAAGCTGACAGGGATGCCCGCGCAGCAGCATGGCCACAGATGGAGCAAGCCCGTGCAGCTGGGAAAAACGTCTGGTATAAAGGCCATGTGGGATACATCGACGGTAGAAGAGTCAGCATCTAAGGGTCTGGTTCACAACTATGGCTGAACAAGCACTTTGACTCTTTTATGTTCTGTACATGTTGCTAAGCTACTTCAATGTTTACTTTATAGGGAGTCATTTCATAGTCCCCTTTTGAAGTACGCTGTGTTCCTGGCAGCTGTCATTTGGATATGTTTACATGCTACTTTTACTCAGGTTCCTGAATCTTTTTTTTTTGAAGGGTAGATTTATAAGGCAGCTCCTTTTCAATGCCATTTTGATAATTTGCATTACATATTTTCGATAATTTTATAGATTAGGTTTTTGGATTCTGTCATAACAAGCGTGCAGCTTGGGGGAAAAGGAGGAAGGGAAAGGGGAAAGAAAAGGGAAAAAAGGAAAAGAAGGAGAAGGAAAAAAGAGGAACAAAAAGGAAAAAAGGGAAGAAAAAAAAGGGGAAAAAAGTTATGAGTTAAAACATATATTTAGCAATTTAATCAGGGGCTTTCTTCAAGTGTACTTGGTCCAAAGTAACAACCTAAACCGTTTATCTACTTGTTATTTTTATTTTATTATTATTTTAATTTTTTCCTTATTCTTTTTCATCCTTTATGTCTTTAATTACAACCTTTTCTTTTGCATCACTTAATGCTAGGAGTTTACGAGACTCTATAAAAAGAAAGGCTACATTTCTATTCCTTAAAAATGAAAAAGCACATTGTTATCTTATTCAGGAGACTCACAGCAACAATACAGATGAAAAAATGTGGACAAATCAATGGGGAGAAAAAATATACTATAGTCATGGCACAAATAGATCAGCAGGGGTCGCCATACTCCTAAATAACTTTCCTGGGAAAGTAGTTGCAACCAAAAGAGATGACACAGGACACTGGATTATTTGCGTTTTTGAAATACACAAACAATTCTTGATTCTTGTTAACATTTATGGATTTATTAACCACAGTCAGAACAAACAATTAATTACAGACGTGACTAACATATTGAAGGAATTATCCCAAATATATATCAATCCTGTTTTTGTGTTGGGTGGCGACTACAATATGGTTATGGATGAATGGCTTGATAGGCAACCTTCAAGATTTCCTAATCATCAGTATAATACCACTTTACTAGACTTCTGTAACACATTTCAGCTTAGTGACATATGGCGTGCGTTAAATCCAGATACTCAAACCTTTACTTGGTTTAAACCTGATGGCACCATTAAATCGCGATTAGACTACTGGCTTATTTCTGAATTCCAACCTAATATAGACATAAATACCTCAATTTCTGCAGCTCCGCTTACAGATCATTGTATGATCAAGTTAACCATAACTCCCACTAGTGCAGTCAGAAGAAATAAAGGCTACTGGAAATTTAATTCAAATCTTCTAAAAAATGACCCTTTCTGTCAGGATGTTAAAAGGACAATCGACAGTATAACTAAAGATACATTATTGTCAACTTACAGGGAGAAATGGGAATTTCTTAAATTTAAAATCCGTCAGATTTCCATTTCATACAGCAAAGTCATAAGCCGAGCCAATAAACAAAAAGAAATGGATATTGTAAAAGAGATCCATTTAATATGCAACAAACACTCCTTATGTGAAGAGGACAAACAAAAACTGATTTTATTGCACTCTTCCCTAGATAACATCTATATTAATAAAGCCAAAGGAGCATATATTAGGTCAAGAGCGAAATGGATAGAGGAGGGAGAGAGAAGCTCAGCATACTTCTGTAGGCTTGAGAAAAGAAGACAAGAACGAAATGCCATTAAGTCTCTTGTAATTGATGGTAAAGAATGTACTGATTCTGTGAGGATCTCTAAAGAAATATTTAAATTTTACAGTGAATTATACTCCTCCTCTTACTCGCATACTAATGCAGAGGGTTTCTTTGAATCCATTTCAGGACGGATACCGAAAATTGATGAATATTTTAGAAAATCATGTGACGCAGAGATCCAAATGGAGGAAGTTGAGAAAGCTTTAAAATCCTTAGCTCTAGACAAATCACCTGGCTCAGACGGCTTGACAGCCAATTTTTACAGGCACTTCTGGATTAACCTAAAAGACTTATTTTTTAATATGTTAAAGGAAATCAATGCTACATCAGTTTTACCAAATACTATGAAACAAGGAGTCATCACATTAATTCCCAAACCTGGCAAGGACCCAAAATTGATTGATAATCTCAGACCAATTACTTTACTTAATAATGATTACAAAATTTTAACACATATTTATGCCAACAGACTCAAAACTGGCATCACTGATCTTATCTCAGAGACACAATCAGGTTTTATTAAAGGGCGCTCAATACACAACAATATACGCCTGGTATTGGACTTACTTGACTATAGGGACCTAATTGACGAGGGGTTTATTTTATTTTTGGATTTTTTTAAAGCTTTTGATATGATTGAACACAAATTTATGTTTAGGACCTTATAATATTTATAATATTTATGTTAAATGTGAGTCAGGCTGTTATATTTGTGTATTTATAATATTTATAATTGTGTATTTATAATTTTTCTGCATTGATGTATGTGGTTATTGTGTATATTTTTTATCTTGATTCTTTTTTCTAAAGCCCATCCAGGGACAAGAGTTGCAAATTAGCTAATAGCTATACACTCTACGTGCAACACATCAGATTGATTGTCTTTGATTAATTGTCTATGTTTATTGCACTGTCCCTGTCAAATAAACTAATCTACTACTACTACTAGCTTTTTGGTTTTGGGGAGCACTTTTTAGACTTTATAAAACTAATTTACACGGATACCAACAGCTCAGTTCTATTACCACATGGTACCTCCCCTAGATTTTCAATAGGCAAAGGAATAAAACAAGGCTGCCCAGTTTCGCCTCTGCTGTTTATTGCAGCAGCTGAAATGCTCTCAATTTTTATAAAAAACTCTGACTTTGATAAATTAACAGTATTTGGAAAACAACTAATCAGCCAACTGGCTGACGACACAGCCATATTCATGCACAACTCTGATCAAGTCCCTAAAATTCTTAATTATATAGATGTTTTCTCTAAAGCCTCTGGGCTTAAACTGAATCTAGGTAAATGTGAATTATTACCTATTCATGATTGCAGTCTATCAGCCATTCATACCATTCCCGTCAAACAAACAGTGAAATATTTGGGCATGCATATCACTAAAGATGTTGATCAATTAGTCAAGCTCAATATATGGAATTGCTTGGAGAAATCAAAAACTTATCTCAACTCCTGGTCTCAAAGAGATATTTCCATCATAGGAAGAACATTTCTGACAAAAATGGAATGCATCTCCCGATTTATTTATCCAGCCCATTCATTACCAATGCCCAAAGATGCCGTTAAAGCCATCAATCAAACCATTTTCAATTATATCTGGAAAGGGAAAACACATTATATTAAAAAAGGTACCATGATTCAAGAATATGAGGAAGGTGGTGTTAAAGCTATAGACTTTGAATGCATTAATGGCACCATCAAAATTAACTGGCTGAGACAATTTATTAAACAACCCAAACATTTCTGGTTTCATATTCCCAATGAAATTTTTGCTAAATTTGGGGGCATTGAATTCCTGCTCAGATGTGACTATGACCTAAAAAAGCTCCCCTATAAACTCTCCTCATTTCATCAACAGGTCTTACTATATTGGAGATTGATTTATAAACATAATTTTAGCCCTCATATGACCCCTCTGTGGAATTGTAGATATGTACTATATAAACACAAATCAATATTCCTACAAAACTGGCAAAATAAGGGCATTTGGTCTGTACTACACTTATTAGACGGCACAGGCAACATTCTAACTTTTGAAAATTTCTGTGCTAAATATAACATAAATGATAAACGAGAAAATAACCAAGTAATGGAGGCAATACCTCAGACAGTTATACTAATGGCCTCAACTTTAAATAGATTTGGCTCTTGCCCAAACCTCCCTTTGCTTTTGGTGAATGGTTTCCGCCTAGATGACTCAAAATTAAACAATTTAACGATTAGGAAAATATTTAATAAAGAAATCTTCCCAGCAACAGTTTCTAGAGCTGCTATTCTTAATTTTTTCTCCAAAAAAGAAGCTCAAATTCTAAGATCTAAATTCTTTAAATTTCCTATTTCACCAAAAGCAAAAGAGATCCACTATAAAGTTTTAAATGGAATTTATCCTTCTGCTGAGTTTCTAAGTAAACGCTTTGGCTTTGAGAACAATAACTGTTCCTTTTGTAATGAACATATAGAAAGTACAGATCACATTTTCTTTTACTGTATGTACACCACTGCGTTTTGGGATGATTTTCATCACTGGTTATCTAAACATGTACCAACCCCTGTTTTTAACTGTCAGAATATTTTGTATGGCTTTATTATTAAGAACTCATTGCATGATATGTCTATTAACACCCTCGTAATCTTGGGAAAATTTTATGTACACAAAAATAGATTTTTAAAATGCAAGCCAAATTTTAATGTATTTCATAAAGAACTCTGCCTTTTTTTCTCATCACTGAAACACATGAAGAAGCGGAATGCTGTGAAACTCCACTGTTTGGTCGATGATCGGAAACTCATGGAAAACCCGTAGAACTCTGGACACTCTGGACTGAAAAGAACCCCCCGTTTCTCTTTTTGTCTACTTTTATTATGCTTTTAGTTACTTTATCTTATTATTATTTACTATTCTTACTACTTTATTTTATCCTTCTTACCTCTTGTAAGACTGTTGACTGAACTACACAATTTAGATAAAAAATTGTTAATTGCCATGTTTATCACATCTACGTCAAAACTTTGTACTTTCACCTTGTTCTTAATAAAGTTTTGGAAAAAAAAAACAACAACACACAGACAGGAGGCAGACAGGAACCAGGGAGAGGAGAGAGAACAGCCCTGACAGATACAAAACCCTGAAAAGGTGAGGAAATGATTGACGGCTGGAAACCAAGTAAAATTTAGATGCATTTTGATTAGATAGATAACACAAAAGCAGAGTGTAGAGTGCGATAGGTGAAAATATATCGAGCAGGCTCTACAAATGACCTACACAGGCACATTAGAAGTATATCTCAAACAGGTTCATTTTGTATTCTTAGTGATAAAGCTGAACTTGTTCTTCTGTTAAGACAAAGTAAAGAGATGTTTCATACCTTTGACATGTTTCGACTGTGACCACTCAATGGAGACTGCATGCTGTTACTTTAGTGAAACGATGAAAGAATATCTGGACCAAGGAGGGGTGGTAGGAGCGATCTTTTTAGACTTATGCAAAGCCTTTGATACGGTCAATCACTCAATTCTTCTTTCTAAACTATCAGGATATAAACTGTCCATGAATACACTTAGCTTGTTAAAATCATACCCATTTGGTCGCTACCAGTGTGTGCGCATGAACAATACTGTATCCCAGTCAAAGGCATGCATCATGGGAGTACCACAAGGTTCAATTTTTGGCCCACTGCTTTTATTTTGTATATTACATGATTTGCCATTAGTATGTGAAGATGATATAAAAATTCAAATGTATGCAGATGACACAAGATTCAAAGTTTTTTATTTGTCAATACTTCTATATGTACAGGATATACAGTAGAATTGAAATGCCATTTCTCTCTTTCTTAGTGGTGTGCCCAATATATAAGACAAGAAGGAATAATGATGGAAAACAACAACAACAACCTATGCACAGTAATGCTACCCACAGCAGTCCTATGTACAGTAAACTGTAATTTTTTTGTATACTTTATTAATCCCAGAGGGAAATTCAATTAGTACTGGTAAATTGCAAGTTCAATGCCATGACGGGGGTACAGACAATGACAGACTAGTCTGCGCATGATCAGTATTGCTGTTAGAGAAATTCTAACTTACAAGAATAAGCTGATGCAACGGCATTTGCATTCCAAAGAGGAAAAAGGGTTTATTCCTTTGTACTGACAGTTTCACACTTCCAAGTGGAAAATGCATAAACATTCTGACAGAGACATTGGACTTATATGCCACTGTTTACATATCTAAACTATGACACATAGCTACCGCAGATGCAGGAGCACAAGCCTGCTTTGTGAGCAGAATCACAAGACATAACAAGTGTACAGATAATTTAAGAACACAGTAGGACTCTCTGACATATAGAAGGTCATGTCCCGTAGACTGACTGGCACCAGGTTTTTAACTAAGGAGATACTGGGTTTTACCAAGGATGGGCAAAACTACATTGAAGCAGTCTCCAGGAAGACTTTTTAAATTTGGAAACCATTCATCAGGGCTTGAGTTTTTATTTATTTATTTATTTATTTATTTATTTATTTATTTATTTATTTTTTCATGTCTTCAGACAGTTGTGTGAGTTTATATAAAGGGTGCGTAATACTGCCATCTGGTGCTGTGTTGTTTGGGTTCTGCCATGTCATAAGGCTAGAAGCATCAAATTGTTTGGCTACACCTTTAAGAGCATCTCTGCTGTAGTTGGAAAACTTTTGAAGATTATAGTACACGTGGTTCATCCACGCTACATTTTTAATTATTTGAACTTGAGAGATTATTGAAAAAAACCTGCAACAATTTCATCCTGAGCTTTGAACTGACTAGGGACTCCCCTTGGGACACCAGTGATGTCTAGATAGATGTCAGATTCATCTCCGATGGGTGTTTAAGCTCTCTTGGGCCTCTGGCTGCTCTGCCTTGCCAAAGCCTGTGGCCTGAGAGGTAGGACATAAAATGGCATGATGAGTTGGGACAGGCCACATGTTCAGGTCCAGCCAGAGTAGATTGGAAAGCATCCCCGCATGTCCCCAGAGCCACCACAAACTGCTTGTGCTGTGCGGTGAGAGATAAACCAAAGAGCCTTGAAAACACCAGAAGTTTTTGTGATATTCATCACAAATTCACAGTAGGGAAGGTGTCCAAGATCTGGGGTATCAGAGGAGCCATTATATCTAGAAAAATAAATACAGATGTAGACAAAATTGTTGGTACCCCTCTGTTAATGAAAGAAAAATCCACAATGGTCTCAGAAATAACTTGAATCTGACAAAAGTGGTAATAAATAAAAAGTCTATGAAAATTAACCAATGAAAATCAGACAATGATTTTGAATTGTGGTTCAACAGAATTATTTTAAAAAACAAGTTCTTGAGACAGGCCTGGACAAAAATGATGGTACCCTTAACTTAATATTTTGTTGCACAGCCTTTTGAGGCAATCACTGCAATCAAACGATTTCTGTAACTGTCAGTGAGACTTCTGCACCTCTCAGCAGGTATTTTGGCCCACTCCTCTTGAGCAAATTGCTCCAGTTGTCTCAGGTTTGAAGGGTGCCTTCTCCAGATGGCATGTTTCAGCTCTTTCCACAGATGTTCAATAGGATTTAGATTGAGCTCATAGAAGGCCACTTTAGAAGAGTCCAATGTTTTCCTCTTAGCCATTCTTGGGTGTTTTTAGCTGTGTGTTTTGGGTCATTATCCTGTTGCAAGACCCATGACCTGCGACTGAGACCAAGCTGTCTGACACTGGGCAGCACATTTCTCTCTAGAATACCTTGATAGTCTTGAGATTTCATTGTACCCTGCACAGATTCAAGACACCCTGTGCCAGATGCGGCAAAGCAGCCCCAGAACATAACAGAACCTTCTCAATGTTTCACAGTAGGGACAGTGTTCTTTTCTTGGTATGCTTCATTTTTGCGTCTGTGAACATAGAGCTGATGTGCCTTGCCAAAAAGTTCCAGTTTTGTCTCGTCTGTCCATAGGACATTCTCCCAGAAGCTTTGTGGCTTGTCAACATGCAGTTTGGCAAATTCCAGTCTGGCTTTTTTATGATTTGTTTTCAACAGTGGTGTCCTCCTTGGTCGTCTCTCATGAAGTCCACTTTGGCTCAAACAACGATGGATGGTGCGATGTGACACTGATGTACTTTGACCTTGAAGTTCACCATGAATGTGTTTAGAGGTTGTTCTGGGCTCTTTTGTTACTATTCGTATTATCCGTCTCCTCCTGCGGCCACGTCCAGGAGGGTGGCTACAGTCCCGTGGATCTTAAATTTCTGAATAATATGTGCAACTATAGTCACAGAAACATCAAGCTGATTGGATATGGTCTTATAGCCTTTATCTTTAACATGCTTGTCTATAATTTTCTTTCTAATCTCCTGAGACAACTCTCTCCTTTGCTTCCTCTGGTCCATGTTTAGTGTGGTACACACCATGTCAACAAACAGCACAGTGACTACTTGTCACCCTTTAAATAGGCCGACTGACTGATTACAAGTTTGTAGACACCTGTGATGTTAATTAGAGGACACATCTTGGTTGAACATGTCCCTATGGTCACATTATTTTCAATCTCTTCTAGGGGTACCATCATTTTTGTCCAGGCCTGTTTCATGAGTTTGTTTTTTAAAATAATTCTGTTGAACCACAATTCAAAATCATTGTCTGATTTTCATTGGTTAATTTTCATAGAATTTTTATTTATTACCACTTTTGTCAGATTCAAGTTATTTCTGTGACCATTGTGGTTTTTTCTTTCATTAACAGAGGGGTACCAACAATTTTGTCCACGTCTGTACATCCCCTGGATAGACTTTATGACTAGGTGGAGTTGGTCTTCCTTTAACTGGAGGATAATTATTATGAATTTCTTCACAATTTGGTTCTAAAGGTTTTTTGTTAGTCAAAAATAATTTAACCATACATTGTAATGCCATTTTGGTGTGCTTTTCATGAGGTGGAGAGGTAGCCAATATTGGCCTGGCAGAAGCGCAAATTCAGCAATGTGAGGTGTTAAAATCTTTGGTGGTGTATAAAATCCATTGTAGCCATAAATTATCATGAGGTATTCCTAGTTCTGCAGAAAAAGTGTCAGCTAATGAGTGGATGTTGAGGTATTTAGCTGCATGTGTTGTTTTGTCTAGAGTTTGTCAACTATCCATCATAACTTTCCTCAGCATTGGAAAAGAGATTAACTGGTGTGGCTTTTTCAGAGAGCAAACAAGAGAGGTTGTTTACCTTTTACAAGGGTGAGGTGGATGGGGCAGCTATATCACACTGGGGCTGTGTTGTTGGGAAGCAGTTTGCCAACACAACTTTGAAAGGTCCGTGCCAAGGTGTATCTGCCCAAGTCCTCTTTTTGATTGTCTTTATCAGAACCAAGTCCCCAGGCTTCACTGTGATTGGGCCTTCAGTGTGGTTCTTTCTGGAACAGCAGCAGCAAGTATTTCTTTTAGTCAAGAGTTTCAGCATATAATCAGCAAGACATGTTTCAACATCATCTTTGCAGAAAGGTCTTAACTCAGGTAACAAATGTGGTCTTCCCAACATCATTTCAAAAGGTAATACAACATTAGCTCTAGGCATGATTCTCATATAAAAAAATACAAGAGGCAGACAATAAATCCAACTTTGCCCTGTTTCTGCCATTGTTTTTCTTAACTTTTCTTTTATGGTGTGGAGGGAAAATAAGTTCAGGCGAGATGGAGCGAGCTGGAAGGTTGCAGAGTTTTATTTTCCTCCAACATCATGAGACACACTGTAGCGCTGTGCGCCATGTTGTGCTGTGTGTGCTGTGTTGTGTTGTGTTGTGCTGTGCTGTTGAGGCATGTATAGCAAGCTCTTTTATACATGTTATACCAACAGAGAGAATGCATGGCACATTTGCATATTGATATACATATCAGTCAATACATATCATTCGCGTGACCAACTGGCGCCTGGACGTCCCCTCCTTAATCCGGGGATGTATAACAATAGTCCATTGTTCTGATTGTCTCCTAGGGGCTCTCTGTCTGTATGCAAATTGTCCTCTGCTTAGTGCGGGCTAGCTGAATGTGAGGATTGAATGTCCACGTACAGTGGGGCAAAAAAATATTTAGTCAGCCACCAATTGAGTAAGTTCTCCCACTTAAAAGATGAGAGAGGTCTCCAATTTTCATCATAGGTATACCTCAACTATGAGAGACAAAATGAGAAAAAAAAATCCAGAAAATTACATTGTCTGATTTTTAAAGAATTTATTTAAGATAAGATAAGATAAGCCTTTATTAGTCCCACAATGGGGAAATTCCAGGATTGCAACAGCACAGGGATAGCAACACTCAGAGCAATAATTAAGAAGATACGAAAAATATAAATAAGAGCAGTGAATATACATACATACACATAAATATATATACAAAGTGCAGGGCATTGTAGCAACATGGAATAAACAGCATAACCGTCTACTTAGTTATCCTGCATAGTATGAATATGTACCCATACATATTGTCACCCTCCGTAGCGACTGATATTGTCCTAGTTGTATACTGGAGGGGACCATTTGTGTAAGTCTGTTGCGTCTTTTGCATTCAATACTATTAGGTTGTCACGTTTTTTGGCTATCTCTGCGAGCAGCCCTACTTAGGTTATACAGTCTGACAGCCGTAGGTAGGAAGGACCTGCGAAACCTCTCGGTTGCGCACCTAGGATGATGTAGTCTACTGCTAAATGAGCTCCTCAGTGCGTTCAGTATGTCCTGCATAGGGTGGGCCTCGGACTCCAGCAGAGATGACAGTTTAGCCACCATCCTTCTCTCTCCTATCTCCTCCACTCGTTACCTGTATTAATGGCACCTATTTGAACTTGTTATCAGTATAAAAGACACCTGTCCACAAACACAAACAGTCAGACTCCAAACTCCACTATGGCCAAGACCAAAGAGCTGTCAAAGCACACCAGAAACAAAATTGTAGACCTGCACCAGGCTGGGAAGACTGGATCTGCAATAGGTAATCAGCTTGGTGTGAAGAAGTCAACTGTGGGAGCAATTATTAGAAAATGAAAGATATAAAAGACCACTGATAATCTCCCTCGATCTGGGGCTCCACGCAAGATCTCATCCCGTGGGGTCAAAATGATCACAAGAACGGTGAGCAAAAATCCCAGAACCACACGGGGGGACCTAGTGAATGACCTGCAGAGAGCTGGGACCAAAGTAACAAAGGCTACCATCAGTAACACACTACGTCGCCAGGGACTCAAATCCTGCAGTGCCAGACGTGTCCCCCTGCTTAAGCCAGTACATGTCCAGGCCCGTCTGAAGTTTGCTAGAGAGCATTTGGACGATCCAGAAGAGGACTGGGAGAATGTCATATGGTCAGATGAAAGCAAAATAGAACTTTTTGGTAAAAACTCAACTTGTGTTTGGAGGAGAAAGAATGCTGAGTTGCATCCAAAGAACACCATACCTACTGTGAAGCATGGGGGTGGAAACATCATGCTTTGGGGCTGTTTTTCTGCAAAGGGACCAGGACGACTGATCCGTGTAAAGGAAAGAATTAATGGGGCCATGTATCGTGAGATTTTGAGTGAAAACCTCCTTCCATCAGCAAGGGCATTGAAGATGAAACATGGCTGGGTCTTTCAGCATGACAATGATTGCAAACACACCGCCCTGGCAACGAAGGAGTGGCTTCGTAAGAAGCATTTCAAGGTCCTGGAGTGGCCTAGCCAGTCTCCAGATCTCAACCCCATAGAAAATCTTTGGAGGGAGTTGTAAGTCCGTGTTGCCCAGCGACAGCCCCAAAACATCACTGCTCTAGAGGAGATCTGTATGGAGGAATGGGCCAAAATACCAGCAACAGTGTGTGAAATCCTTGTGAAGACTTACAGAAAACGTTTGACCTCTGTCATTGCCAACAAAGGGTATATAACAAAGTATTGAGATAAACTTTTGTTATTGACCAAATACTTATTTTCCACCATAATTTGCAAATAAATTCTTTAAAAATCAGACAATGTGATTTTCTGGATTTTTTTTTTCTCATTTTGTCTCTCATAGTTGAGGTATACCTCTGATGAAAATTGGAGACCTCTCTCATCTTTTAAGTGGGAGAACTTGCACAATTGGTGGCTGACTAAATACTTTTTTGCCCCACTGTAGATTGTGGTGGGTCACCACAGGGCTCTCCCCAGAACACTCAGCAGAGGTTGTAACCCCCCCACCCCACCCGTAATTTGGCTCCAGCTCCAGATTCCAGCAGGTTGAACGGCCGTGGATCGTGGGCACACGGGCCGGTGCGTTTCGTGCGTAATGGAACAAGACGGCGATCGGCCGGCTTTAGGGAGTGAGGTGCAGGAAAAGCGCTGTGCAGGAGGAGGGGGAGTGGGTGGGAGTAAGTGAGTGCTGGCCTGGGACGTCAAAGGTGTCTGGGCCACGCAAAAATTGCGTGTGGCTCCGCGATGGTGAGGGACTTTCCCGGTAAACCTAGCGGAGATCCACAGTGGCTGTGAAAAAAAAAAAAAAAGTCTCTGACTTCTCTCGCGGCTCGATCCAGCGAGGATTTGGGGAAGGCGAGAGGCCAAATTCCCAGAGGATGCGTAGCAGCTGTGAAACAACTGCAGCTGCGTGAGGGTGTGAGGCAGTTTGGCTTTTAGGTGCAGAAACAGTCCTAAAGCCCTCAGGGACAGCAATCGGCTAAATTCTCCTTGTGCGCCGTGGCTGAGAAACCCATAGAAAGTCCTGTGTGTGGGCTGCACATCTGCTTCAGGTGCATGAGCAGCCCTGAAGGTTCCAAGGGTGGCGATAGGCCGTTTTTCTCAGGCATGTGCAGCGGCGGAGGACACTGTATCGGTCTGTGGAGCCGGCTTGACCCTGTGCTTGGCGCGCCCATGGCGCAGCGACCACATTAGCTAGCAGTTGCGCTGTCCTCGTCATCCTGCGGTGTGCGTGCGGGGCTTCTGTGCGCGGGAGGTCCACTTGTCGGGAGCTGAATCAGGGTCGGGGAGCTTGGTGGAAATCAACACAGTCGGTGTCGATGTTTGTCCCCGTACAGGCTGCTTCCTTCGTTCGCTGAAGTCGCCGTTCATGGTGCGTGTCGGTCCAAGCGCTGCACTCCAGAGCGCGCACTCCGGTAAGGATGAAGAGGTTGCAGGCATTCTCTGGTCCTCTGTGTCCACAGCGCGGTGAGAGGGAGCAGATGGTCATTCTCTCTTGTCATGTCAGCAGTGTGGAGGGAAGAGATCGGCGAGGGGCGCACCATGACACGTGCTGGGGCTTTCCCGGTTGGGGTCATCTCCGGGGTGTTCGCCTCGTGTTCCATTTTCGTCAAGGGTCACCAGTGTGGAGGGAAAACAAGTTCAGGTGAGATGCAGCGAGCTGGAAGGTTGCAGAGTTTTATTTACCTCCAACATCATGAGACACACTGTAGCGCTGTGCGCCGTGTTGTGCTGTGTGTGCTGTGTTGTGTTGCGCTGTGCTGTTGAGGCATGTATAGCAAGCTCTTTTATACATGTTATACCAACAGAGAGAATGCATGGCACATTTGCATATTGATATATATATCAGACAATACATATCATTCGCGTGACCAACTGGTGCCTGGACGTCCTCTCCTTAATCCGGGGATGTATAACAATAGTCTGTTGTTCTGATTGTCTCCTAGGGGCTCTCTGTCCGTATGCAAATTTTCCTCTGCTTAGTGCGGGCTAGCTGAGTGTGAGGATTGAATGTCCATGTAGATTGTTGTGGGTCACCACAATGGTGCAATTATGTTGTTCCACCAAGCCAACTGATTATGGATGATAAGCACAATGATGTTTTTACTGTATTTGGACAGCTTTTCCCAAATGTGAAATTACTTGATTCACAAAGTGTGTGCCGCTATTACTGTAGATAATTTCTGGTTCTCCATAATGTGGGATAATTTCAGTTAACAACTTTTTTTTGCAACAGTTAAAGCATCAGGATTTGTACAAGGAAAAGCTTCAGTCAACTTAGTGAAACTATCTACAATGACAAGACACCATTTCTTTCCTTCACATTTATTTAATTCAGTGAAATCCATGCAAATGTGCTGAAATGAATATATAGGAGTTGGAAAATTTCCTCTTTTAGGTCTTTGATTACCCTGTGCATACTTTTTTGTACAGATTAGGCAATTTGTACAAGATTTTTTCACAAAAATAGAATAGCCAAATGTTTAAAAAAAAACTCTATTTACCAAGGTAATGATCCCCTCCTTTGACACGTTTTGAACATGTCAACTGAGTGACATAAGGGAAAAGTTGTCTCGGTAACACAGGTTTTTTGTCATGTCATTTGTACAAGTTATATAAAATAAAATAATGTTGTGCCTATGGTAAGTGTTGGCACAGACAGAAAAATAGAAGCATTTTGCAAGGTTGCAGCTTTGGCTGTTTCATTAGCCTTGTGATTTCCACAGGAGATGGGGTCTGTACCTGTGGTATGGGCAGTACATTTACAGACTGCTAATTGAAATTGTAATTGTACAGCTTCCAAAAGGTCTAAAATCAAGTCTTTATGATCTATAGGTTTTCCTGTGGAAGTAACCATGCCTTGATTTTTCCAATGTTGTGCAAAATGATGTGTAGTAGAAAATGCGTACTGGCTGTCTGTCCAAACTGTCAAACGTTTATCTTTATCTATTTTACAGGCCTCCGTTAAAGCGATCAATTCTGCAGCTTGAGCAGAAATGTGGTATGGTAATTTTTCAGCTTTGAGGATTGAGTCATGAGAGACAACAGCATAGCCAGAAGCATTTGTACCATTGTGGAAGATGTGAAAATGATGAGGCAGCGTTCTTTCTCAGAGTCAGCTTTATTCACATCTCCATCATTTCAAAGCAGAAAAAAAGAGAGAATGAAACAGTAACTCTCGTCCTTAAATATCAGGGACTTCACACCTCATAGATCACATGTCCCACAGACCACCTTGCATAATAAAGACAGTCACAATGCATTTCACCACCTGGCATAATAAAGACAGTCACAATGCATTTCCCTCCCTGATATCACTTCCACTGTCTCCCACGCATCCTTAAATCGACCCCCCACAGTCTCCAGCCTTGCATAACAAGGCTAAGCTTCCTGCCTTTGTTCTGACCTAAAATGCGAGTCACAGAACCGGTCCAACAGGTCCATTGAGTGTTCACCACACCATCACCATTTTTCCTGCAAGAACCATCTACAAATAAAGTGAGATCACTCTCAAGTAGAGGTGAATCTGAAAAGTCGGGTCTGGGCAAAGTTTGTTCCTGCAATTCGTCAAGAACACTATGCGGTTTCCCATCCTCTTGTGTAGGTAGAAGTGACGCTGGGTTGATGGTTGTACAGCATTTGATAGTCAAGTGTGGTTGTGAGAACAATATTGTCATACAAGATAGATGTCTAGGTGGAGACAAAAGAGCTATTTTACTTTGAAGTAAAATTATTGACACTTCAAGAGGTACTGTGAGAGTCAGAGGATGGAAATGCATGATTGATGCCGATGTTTGGACAGCTAGGGATGCAGCTATAACTGCCTGTACACAAGGAGGTGTGGCTCTAGCTATGGGGTCTAGCTTAGCAGAGTAAAAAGCTAAAAGGTCTGAGTTTGGTACCATAAGATTGCAGAAGGACTGAGGTCCTGTGACCATTTTTACAGTCATCAGTCTGAACAAATGGTTTGTTATAGTCAGGGAGTGCTAAAACAGAAGAACTAACCAAAATTTGTTTCATTTTTACAAAGGCTTGCTCTGCTTCAGGAGTCCAGGTGATTTTATCGAGAGGAGACACTGGATTATCATAGATCAAGGAAGACAAAGGTGACACCTCTTGTGAATAAGATGGTATCCTTGATCGACAATAATTCAGTGTGTCAAGGAATGACATCATTTTCGTTTTAGTGACTGGTTTTGGAGCAGCAAGAATAGCTTGCTTCCTGATAGGGTCAGTATGGAAGCCTGCACCTGATAAAATATGGCCTAAGTATTTTACCTCCGTTTGGCATAATTGCAGTTTTTCTTTGTTGACTTTGTGACCTTGAGATGCTAGAAAATTGAGCAATGTCACCATGTCCTGTTTGCACAGATTCTCAGTTTTTGAAGCAAGAAAAATGTCATCTACATACAAAAGTAATTGGCTTCCACCTAGTGGTGTAAATTGGGCCAAATTTGCAGACATAGCTTGTGAAAAAATTGTGGGACTTTCATTGAACCCTTGTGGTAACCTAGTGAAGGTGAATCTTTGTTTACAATAGGTAAAGGCAAACCAAAACTGACGATCTTTATGAGTTGGAATTGAGAAAAAGGCTTTTTTTGTATACTTTATTGATCCCTAGAGGGGAAATTTAGGGCATCTACCTGGATGGATGAAGCAGCCACAGTACAACGCTATCCTTTCACCATTCACACACACATTCACACCTAGGGCCACTTTAGAGTCTCCAATTAACCTAACCTGCATGTTTTTGGCCTGTGGGAGGAAACCGGAGAACTCCCAGAGTAAACCCACGCAGACACGGGGAGAACATGCAAACTCCACACAGATCACTGTTGGTCAGGGGCTAGGATTGAACCAGGGATCCCATGGCCAAGGGTGAATTGCTGTGCTGCCGCAGTGCTAACCACTGCTCCACCGCACCACCCACAATATGAGATGCCTATGACAGTAAAAGTTTTACTATCAGGTGACAGATCATTTAACAAAACATGTAGATCAGGAACTACAGGAGAATGTGGAATAATTGCTTTATTTACTTCCTGTAAGTCTAGAACCATTCGCCATCCTTTAGAGCAGGGGTCGGGAACCTATGGCTCGCGAGCCAGATGTGGCTCTTTTGATGGCTGCATCTGGCTCGCAGACAAATCTTTAAACTTTAAAGATTTTGTTTTTACAAGAGCGCTGAGTGTCTGCTGCTCTGTATATAGTTTTAGAATCATCTTCCATGTTGCGGCCATTACGAGCTCAGATCACACGAGACGTTTCGCTGAATTTAAGCATTTATTTATTTATTTTCTACTCGTTTCAGTTCTGCATTTAATATGAACCCTGAGTTTGAAATAAACGTTTGAATTTAAATTTGAATATCCCGGAAGCCGCTGCACATCCGGGTACTCCAGGCTCAGCCAATATTGATCCAGATCGCATAGTTTTAGAATCATCGGCCATTACGAGCTCAGATCACACGAGACGTTTCGCTGAATTTAAGCATTTATTTATTTATTTTCTACTCGTTTCAGTTCTGCATTTAATATGAACCCTGAGTTTGAAATAAACGTTTGAATTTAAATTTGAATATCCCGGAAGCTGCTGCACATCCGGGTGCTCCAGGCTCCGCCAATATTGAGCACCAGAAGTCGCATTAATGGTAAGAAATACTCATCATTGATTAGCAACAGCATAACAATGTTATTAAAAAGAATTCAGAGACTTATTGTACTTTAAAAGTGTTGAAATTACATAAAATGCACACATTTACTTGTATTTTTAGTTTTAAACATATTGTATGGCTCTCACAGAATTACATTTAAAAATATGTGGTGTTCATGGCTCTCTCAGCCAAAAAGGTTCCCGACCCCTGCTTTAGAGGGAGCGGCCTTCCTGACAGGAAATAATGAAGAATTGCATGGAGAGCCGTTACACTCTCTGATGATTCCAGCCTTTAACAGTGACTGAATGACAGGATGAATACCCTCCTCAGCTTCCTTTTTAAGTTGGTATTGTCTTTTTTGAGGTCTAAAGTTAGATTTTGGTGTAATTGTAACAGACTAAACCCCTTTTCATTGTTCATGCGTCAGAGGGCCCTTCTGACCATCAGAAGAATGAAATGGGGCACAGCAGCTGCTCCTGTTCATCAGTCAGAGCAAAATCCTGTCAATTGTCATAGGGGTCACTGGCATGAGCTGTTTTTACTGCTTGAGTGCCAGTCAAGTGTCATGCAATAAGTGACAATGGAAGGTGAGAACTGGACACTAGGAACAGGTGTATCTGTCCCGTCACCGCTATGTTCATTAGCAGTGGTGACAAAAACTACATTCTCCGAATGTTAAAACTTTGGCTTAAAGAGTGACACATGATGAGTGTGTAGATGCATGAAAAATGTGGAGTCTTGTGGCGATAGTGTAACTACAGCACCTGCAAAACCGCTATTACTCCAAAATAAGCATGGTAACAACTGTAGTAGACTGTTTTGAAGAACAGTTTTTTGTACCACTGATCAGGACCACTGGGTCCTCTGTTGTACATTGTGCAGTGTAAATCATTATCAGATTTCATAGTCGATCTGTTGTTGGAACAATTTTTTTTTTCTCAAAGTCTCAAGGATAGCAGTGGAGTCATTTAGATTTATTAAATCTAAAGAATATCAATGATGTGGAGTTGATGCATTTTGTAGTGTAAAACACTCAGTAGTTACTTTTGCTTTCATTCCTCCATTTATAGGAACTACTGCTATGCACAAAAGTGTCATCAAATCCCTCCCAAGGAGCTTTACTGGGAATAAAACAACGCTATGTTTTATCTGTTTTCCAGTAGCTGGGTCAGAAACTGTTACCAAACGAGAGAACAGATTTGTTTTCATTTTACCGTTTGCAGCAAGTACATTTACAGACATGTCTGATTTTGGAATTTTGTCTGCTGATGGACTAGAAAGCACAGACCTACATTTACCAGTGTCACACAAAAATGTAACCTCTTCAGTGTTAATCATGAGAGTAAGTTCTGGTTTGACATTAACGGCTAACAGCTGTTCAACACTCTGTAATGACAATAATTCTGCATCATTTACATGTGACTCCGGTGCCTGTGCTTATTCTGTATTTTCACTTATTTCAGATAGTCAACTTTGCCACTGAGGTTGAGCCTCTCCAGTCCCTCCTCCTCCCTGCACACAGTTGAAGCAGAAATCCATGTTGCTGAAGCCATGCCTGTTGCCACCAGCACCTCCCCACGCCCTCACATCCACCACGAGCAGCGCGTCCACGATCTCCACCGGTGTCTGCCGGTACCCCTCTGTTGGAAGTAAACACAGAGTCGGGGAGCCCAAACAGCCCCCCCCACCCCCCGGTCACATTAGCATCTACCAAATTGACAGAAGTAGATTTGTCTTTCTCTTTTTTATCTGCTTTTTTCTGCTTTTTTCTGCTTTTCTTTGAGCATGTTTTCGTGGTGTCATGCGTGTGTGTGTGTGCGTGTGTCTTGCAGTGGGCACGTGCAATAGGTGAATTTCAATTAGAGGAAATGCACTTATGTTTTTTTCATCCTTTAAAGCCATTTTCTTCATTTCTTCCTTTTTTTTATCGTTCAACTGCAACTGGAGTTACATTGGCCAATATGGCTGACTTGCTGCCTTTGCCGACATGACAGGAGTTGTAAACTGGGTTGGTTTGACGTCAGTTGTGTGTATTGCAGTAGGTGGAGCTTCTTCTGTGGCGACAGTGGTGGGAGGTGCTGTTGGTTGGACGGAGGAGGAGGAAGAGGCTTTGCTGGGGTGCAGAGTGAGGCAGGGCGGAGGGAAGACTGGAGGAGCTTACCTTGTCCCACCCCATATGAAAATTTCATCGTCAGGAAAGACAAACAGAGAGAATGTGTTAGATGGGTTAATGTTATGTTGTTTTTTTGCTTTTCTTTTTGTAAACTCTTTTTCTATTCTGTGCTTCTTATTGCTAGTTTTGTGCTTGTTTTAAACCGTACTTTTCAGCTTTTTTTTTCTTAGATCCATTACTTTTTCTCTGAACAGCTGTAACCAGCTGATCACTTACTTACTTACTTACTACTCCCGTGGGGTGACGGCTGGTGGCCATCGCCATGCATAAAGCCAATCATGTTAACCAGTGCATGCCAACATTGCCGGTTTTGGGCCAGCTCCTCTGCATCGTCAACAGCGACTCAGAGCTGTCGGAGATCTCTCTCCACCACATTGAGGCATCTGGTGCTTGGCTAGCCCTAGGGTCTTTTCCACCCTGAGTCCCAGGGGTCGAACATGAAAATGGCTTTTGTCGGGTGTTCTGGTGTCTGGTGGGAGGTGGAGGACATGGCCAAGCCAGGGGATACATCGCTGTGTAATAAGGTGTGATGCTGTAGGCTGATGTGTGCGGGCTCGGAGCGCATCATTAGAAGTGTGCTGGGGCCACCTGATGTTCTCGATGGTTGTGAGGGCCCGACTATCAAACCCATCCACTCTCGAGGCCAGAGTCTTATTCAGTGTCCATGTCTCTGACCCATAGAGTAGAATGGAGAGGACTGACACATTTTATATGCGTAGCTTCGTCTTTCGGGAGATTGAACGATGTCGCTATAGAGGTTTCCATAGTGCCTGTAGAGCTGATGCAGCGAGGTCACATCTGCGGTTGATCTTTGGTTTCATGTTCCCATTGTTGGTTACTGTGGAGCCCAGATACACAAAGGAATTGACAAACTCAACGGCATCATTCCCGAGCTGTAATGGGGTTGGGTCCGGTCTGTCACCAACATGCATTAGATTAGTCTTCGTCCAGCTCACCTGAAGGCCCAGCTTCACTGCCTCTTCGTGGTAGACAACTAGAGCATCTCTCAGCTGACTATAGGATAGGCTGAACAGGGTGGTATCGTCAGCATAGTCAAGGTCAGCCAGATGGTAGTTTCCAAACTGCATGCCAGGGTCCCGGTCGCAGACCGTGGTCATCAGATAGTCTATGACACAATTGAAGAGATCAGGAGCGGCCACACATCCCTGATCACGATTATCCATATTTAATTTACCATCAAATCCAAACTTTCTTTGCCACACTTTCAACTTTTTAACATTGGCAGGATCTTTTTGAGACATTAGTTTTTGATCTTCCTTCAAAACATGGCAGTAAATTTCCAGATCTTCAGTGTTGGAAAGTGTACAACATTTTACACAGCTTTTATTTATTTATTTATTTATTTATTTACTGCACTCAGGAAGTTTAGTTTTATTTAAACTTTTACTTTGAGATTTACCCATGTTTTCTTTTTTTTTAATTTAATTTTATTTTTATGGTTTTACTTATTTTTGTATTTTATTTTTATGCTGATGTTTTTGGTCGTTATTGTTTTATTAAAAAAATGTAGCTACACAGTAGAAGGCCTCAAACCTCCTTTTCTTTTTATTTTTTATACGTGATAAAAACATGGACAATGTTTTGACTAATCCAAATAGCCTTAGGTTTTGTCAGTCCCTTTAAAGAGCCTCAAACTCCTTTTATCAGGGGGCCTCAAACCCCATTCCTTTTTTTTTTCCTCTCTTCTGTATCAGGGGCCTCCAACCCCCCCTTAAAATTTAAATACGTATTTTACTATTTTTACTTTAAAAAATTCTCTACATATTAAGAATAAAAGCTAATTTGTTTCTTACACTTTTCCCTTGTTCTGCTTGCCCACGCCATTCTCGTGGTCCAGTCTGTCACTCCCGTTGACCCCAGGGGGAAGACCACTGGGCCTTCTGCCAAAACCACAGGCTTGTGGCGGAGGAGGTCTTTCTTTGTTGTTTCAGCGTGCACATTGTCCAGAGGCTTCTTTCCTGCCATCAGCGTAGAGATGTAGGCTCCAGCTCGAAGGACCAGTTTGTTAGAGAAATTCTAACTTAGAAGAATAAGCTGAGGCAACAGCATTTGCATTCAGAAGAGGAAAAAGGGTTTTATTCCTATGCAGTGAGTCAGTTTCACACCCAGAAGTTCCAAGAGGAATATGCACAAACATTCTAACAGAGCTACTGGACTTATATGCCACTGTTTATATATCTAATGTATAACACATGACTACCACAGTCGCAGGAGCGCAAGCCTGATTTGTCAGCAGAATCACAAGAAATAACAAGTGTACAGATAATTTAGGAACACAGTAGTACTCTCTGACATAGACTGACTGGTGCCAGTCTCTGACATAGACTGACTGGCACCAGTCAGTCTACGGTCATGTCCCATAGACTGACTGGCACCAGGTTTTTAACTAAAGAGATACTGGGTCATGTGTTGACCTCAGAAAGCACATTCTGGTCACAAGATCAGCTGTACAGAAGAGTACACACTCAATACAGATAATTAAGGTATATATGGACACACATCAGAATAATAATTAAATGTCATGTCATAGCAATATCAGAATAACATAATTAAAAAATAAACTAGAAATAGAATTTCTCTATCAAATGCAATGACAGATAGCAGCAGGTATGGCATTTGTGCAAATGGTTGCAGTAATGTGCAAGACATACAGTAGCAGATGTGGTACTGTTTGTGTGCCAAGTCTTTCTGTGCAAAAAGATTATGTAGAGTTGTTGTGTGGGTGAGTGTGTTACAGTCCGGGGGTGGGGGGAGTAGGCAGGGTTCAGGGTCCTGACGGCCTGGTGAACAAAGCTCTTTAGCAGTCTTGTGGAGCGCGTCTGTAGGCTCTGGTACCTTCTCCCTGAGTGCAGGGGGCTGAAGAGGAAGTGTGAGGGGTGGGAGGTGTCGCCTGCAATGTTGATGGCTATGCAGGTGAGGAGGGTGTGGTAGCTGTCCAAGAGGGAGGGCAGAGGGGTAACGTTGATCTTGCTGGCTGCTTTCACTGTGTGTTGTAGTGTCTTCCGGCAGGAGGTGGTGCAGTTTCTGTACCACACAGTGATGCAGCTGGTGAGGATGCACTCAATGGTACCCCTATAGATTGAGCACATGATGGGGGTGGGACTCGTGCACTCCTCAGTTTGCGGGGGAAATGGAGGTGAGTTTGAGCCTTCTTAGCCAATGATCTGGTGTTGTTAGACCAGGAGAGGTCCTCAGAAATGTGCATCCCCAGGAACTTGGTGCTGCTCACCCTTCTCATGGCTGCTGCATCGAATCAGATGGGGATGCTGTGTGTGTCCTCGCCTGAAGTCGACAACAATCTCCTTGGTTTTTCCCACATTCAGGAAGAGATTATTGTCTTTACACTTATGGACCAGTTGGCTCATCTCATTTCTGTAGTTGGCCTCTTCATTGTTTGTGATGAGGCCCACCACCATCCACAAATTTGATGATGTGGTTGGTGCTGTAGGCTGGTATGCAATCATGGGTCAGCAGGGTTGAGCACGCACCCACACTGAGCACACACCGTTGTGGGGCCCCTGTGCTCAGTGTTGTGGTCTTGGAGATGATGCTGCCGACCCGCACGTTCTGTGACCTTCCTGTGAGAAAGTCCAGCATCCAGTTACAGAGAAAGGCTTTGAGTCCCAAGTGTCTGAGTTTTTACATTAGGTGCTGGGGGATGATTGTGTTGAATGCTGAACTGAATTCCATGAACAGCATTCACACATAGGAGTTCTTTGAGTCCAGGTGGGTGAGGGCTGGATGATGAGCAGCAGAGATGGCATCTTCTGTGGATCTGTTTGACCTCTATGCAAACTGGGATGGGTCGTGGGAGGGCAGACTTGATGTTCTGCATGACCAGCCGCTCAAAGCACTTCATTATGATGGAGATCAGTGCTACTGTCTGGTAATCGTTGGAGCTGGATGGGATGGGCTTCTTTGGAACTGGTATTATGGTAGCAGTTTTGAAACACATGGGGACAACAGTTTGACTCAGGGAGATTTTGAAGATGTCAGCCCAGACATACATGAGCTTCTCTGCACAGTCCTTCAGAACATGACCTGGTATGTTGTCTGGTCCAGCTGCCTTGCATGGGTTGATCCTGGAGAGGGTCCTCTTCACGCTAGCCAGATCCTGACTTATAGCCTGCTCATCTGAGGGAGGAGTGGTTGTCTGTGCTGATGTGCTGTTTTGTGCTTCAGAGGGGCCAAAGAAGTCATTTAAGTTGTTAAGCAGTGTGATGTTGCTCGCACAGGTCTGAGGTGGAGGTTTGTAGATGGTGAGGGTCTGTCTGCTACACCAGAGAGATTGCGTACCTCTGGTGTTGCTGAAGTGTCCGGATATTTTCTTGCTGTACTGTCATTTTGCCTCCTTGATGCCATGGGACAGGTTGGCCCTAGCTGTTGTTAGTCCTGCAGTGTTACCCACCCTGAAGGCTGCATCCCAAGCCCTCAGGAGCCTGTGAACCTCTGCTGTCATCCATGGCTTCTGGTTAGCATGAACAGTGATGGTTTTGCAGTGAGTGACATCATCAATGCCTTTAGCTACGTAGCTATGCTACATCAACCTCAGTGTACTCCTCTATGTTTGTGTTCTTTGTGAGTGGCTACATGCTTGAAAGTGCCCCAGTCTGTGGTGCTAAAGTAATCTTTGAGGGCATCAGAGGCACCGTCTGGCCACACACGTACTTGCTTTTTAGTTGGTCTGATGGCTTTCACTCTGGGTCTGTATGCAGGCCTTAGCAAGATGGTGATCATCCTTTTGTCACGCCTGAATCACCACTTCCAAGGTCACTTCCTTGTGGTAACGTATCGTCACTTCCTGTTTTGCTGTCTGCCTGTGTGGTTTGCTCTCCAGCTCTCCAGCCACTAGCTATGGCTACTACCTCTCTTTCCTCTCCTCCTCTGGTGTGCTCTCTCTGTCAGATGTTTAGCTACACCTCTGCCTCTTTTAGTGATAACGGTAAATGTAATAAATGTTGTCTTTTTGAGGCGCTCGAGGCGAGGTTGTCTGATTTGGAATCCTGGCTCCGCTGCATTGAAACACCGTCTGCGCCAGTTAATCTCGACGGACGCCCATTAGCTGCAGCGGAGCTAGCTAGCTTAGGTCCCACTGTCAGCGGTTCCCCGGCTCTCCTCAGCAGCGAGGAGACTGGGTGGGTGACGGTGAGAAGGAAGCCTAGTCGCAAAGCCCCAGTTCACCACCAACCTGTTCACGTTTCTAATCATTTTTCCCCGCTCAGCGACACACCCACTGAGGAAAAAACTCTGATCATTGGCGACTCTGTAGTCAGAAACGTGAACCTAGAGACTCCAGCGGCCATAGTCCAATGTATTCCTGGGGCCAGAGCAGACGACATCGAGTCAAATTTGAAAATGCTGGCTAAAAGTAACTGTAAATACTCCACAATTGTTATTCACGCCGGCATTAATGACATCCGTCTCCGGCAGTCGGAAGTCACAAAACTTAACATAGAATCGGTGTGTGAGTTTGCAAAAACGATGTCAGCCACTGTAGTATTCTCTGGGCCCCTCCCCAATCTGACCAGTGATAACATGTTTAGTCGCTCGTCATCCTTGAACCGCTGGCTGTCTGTGTGGTGTCCTAAAAATGACGTGGGCTACATTGACAATTGGAGCTCTTTTTGGGGAAAACCTGGTCTTATAAGACGAGACAGCATTCATCCCACTTTGGATGGTGCTTCTCATTTATCTAACAATCTGGCATCTTTTTTATCCAAATTCCCAAAACCATGACTACTCAGAGTTGGGACCAGGAAGCAGAGTCGCAGTCTTACACGCCTCTCTGCAGCTCCTCTTCATCCGCCACCCCTCAGCTTAGCCCCTGTCTTCCCCATCAGAGAATCGTTGTCTGCTCCCTCCAAAGTAAATAAAAATATAATGTATAAGCATCCCAAAGTGATAAAGCAAAATATTGGTAAAACTCAAATTAAACATAAAGCCTCTAAATTGAATGATTTGGCCTCTGTTCCTCCTCATAATTTAAAAATCAAATGTGGTTTATTAAATATTAGGTCTCTAACTCCCAAGTCTCTGTTAGTCCATGATCTGTTAATTGATCATCAGATTGATTTAATTTCCCTTACAGAGACTTGGTTAGGGCAAGAGGATTATGTTGGTTTAAATGAATCAACTCCCTCTGGTTATTTAAACTGTCAAAATCCCAGAAGTTCTGGTCGTGGAGGAGGAGTAGCAACAATTTACCATTCCAAATTACTAGTTAATGTAAAGCAAAAAACATGTTATAATTCCTTTGAGGGCCTGGTCCTCAGTGTTGGGCACTTTAGCAATTTCAGGTTAAACCCAATTTTATTTGCCATAGTTTATCGTCCCCCATCAACCTATTCAGAATTTTTATCCGAATTTGCTGATTTCTTAGCTGATTTAGTGCTGAAATCTGATAGAATAATTATAGTAGGGGACTTTAATATACATGTGGATGTAGATAGTGACTGCCTTAATGTGGCTTTTAATTCAATATTAGACTCGATTGGGTTTTCTCAGAAAGTAGAAAATTCTACTCATTACCTCCACCATACATTGGACCTTGTTCTGACATATGGCATAGAAATAGAAAATCTTGTAGTGTCTCCTCATAACCCTGTACTGTCAGACCATTGTCTGTTAACCTTTGATTTTACTATTTCTGACTATTTGGCTCCTAAAGAAAAATATTATCACAGTAGATGCCTCTCAGATGATGCTGTTTCCAAATTTATGCAGATTGTTTCCTCTATGCCATGTGTCAACACAACGGAAATAAGCTATAGACAGCTTGCTCCTTCTGTAATTGATAACATGGTGGATAGTGTTTCAGCTTCTCTGCATCAGGCTCTAGACTTGGTGGCCCCCTTAAAAAAGAAAAAGTCTAATCAGAGATTTTTAACTCCTTGGTTCAACACAGAAACTCGTAGCTTAAAACAGAAGACTCGTCAATTAGAAAGAAAATGGCGCTCTACTAATTTAGATGAAGTCTATTTAGCTTGGAGAAATCATCTTTTAATTTATAAAAAATCTCTTAGAAAAGCTAGAACGAGTTATTACTCTGCATTAATAGAAGAGAACAAGAATAATCCCAGGTTTCTTTTCAGTACTGTAGCCAGGTTGACAAAGAGTCAGGACTCTGTCAATCCTAGCATCCCCTTAGAGCTTACTAGTCAGGACTTTATGAACTTTTTCAATAATAAAATTTCATCCATCAGAGATAAAATCAATCAGATTCTTCCCACAGTTAACTTAAATACTGTAACTACTACAACTCCTTCTATTGATGTCTGTCTTGATGAGTTTACTCCAATCGACTTTTGTGAGTTAGACAAAATAGTTTCCTCATCCAAACCTTCAACTTGTCTTTTAGACCCTATTTCTACCAGGTTATTTAAAGAAGCCTTCCCATTTATTGGTAGCTTTATTCTTCATATAATCAATTCTTCATTAACTTTAGGCCATGTACCGCAGGCTTTTAAAACGGCTGTAATTAAACCCTTACTCAAAAAGCCAACGCTAGATCCAGGAGCTTTAGTTAACTATAGACCAGTCTCTAATCTCCCTTTCATTTCAAAAATCTTAGAAAGAGTTGTTGCTACGCAATTATTTGACCACCTGCAGGGAAATGGTTTACTTGAAGAGTTTCAATCTGGGTTTAGAATCCATCATAGTACTGAAACAGCCTTAGCGAAGGTCACTAACGACCTCCTCATTGCATCTGATAATGGACTAGTTTCTGTACTTGTCCTTTTAGATCTTAGTGCAGCTTTTGATACTATTGATCATAATATTCTACTTGATAGATTAGAACACTATGTTGGACTTAATGGAACTTCGTTGCAGTGGTTTAGATCTTATTTATCTGATAGGTTCCAGTTTGTTCATGTAAATGATGAGTTTTCTTTCAGCTCAAAGCTTAGTCATGGAGTTCCACAGGGATATGTGCTAGGCCCTACTCTTTTTAGTTTATATATGCTTCCGTTAGGCAACATTATTAGAAAGCACTGTATACATTTTCATTGTTATGCAGATGACACACAATTATACCTGTCAATGAAGCCAGATGATACTAATCAATTAGCCAAGTTAGAAGCCTGTCTTAAGGAAATCAAAGCTTGGATGACTTGTAATTTCCTGCTATTAAATTCAGATAAGACTGAAGTCATTCTTGTTGGTCCAAAAAACCTTAGAAATTCCTTTCCAAATCAAACTTTCAGTTTGGATGCAGTTACTCTTTCTCTTAATAGCTCTGTGAGGAACCTTGGAGTTATTTTTGATCAGGATTTGTCCTTCAATTCACATATTAAATTTGTTTCTAAGACTGCCTTCTATCATTTGCGTAATATTGCCAAGATTAGGAGCATCTTGTCTCAGAGTGATGCTGAGAAGCTGATCCACGCTTTTGTTAGCTTGAGATTAGATTATTGTAATTCTTTATTCTTTCGGTGGAGTGATAATGTATGTTAACAACAACTGGTGCAGACCGGGACATATCACTGTTAAACAACGACACTGCAGCAAAGACATTGAGTTGCTAGCTGTTAGCATGAGGCCTACATATCTCCCGAGAGAACACTCACACGTGATCTGCATTGTTGTTTATGCAAATCCGACGGCGAACGCTGGGACAGCACGTGACGTCATCCATTCTGTAACCAGCAGGCTGCAGACAGAACACCCAAATGCTCTTCTCCTCATCTCAGGCGATTTCAACCATGTTTCACTGTCTCCCATTCTACCCACGTTCACCCAGTATGTCACATGCCACACTAGAGACAATAAAACACTGGATTTATTCTACGCAAACACTAAGGAGGCGTACACCTCATCACAACTCCCCCCACTCGGGAGATCGGATCACAACTTGGTTCATCTCCGGCCGGTGTACAAACCCCTAGTGCACAGACAACCTCCGGCCATGCACACTGTGGAGTTATGGTCTGAGGAGACAATGGACACCCTAAAGGGCTGTTTTGAAGCCACCGCCTGGAAGCAGCTCTGCGATCCACATGGTGAGGACATCGATGGCCTCATTCACACCTTCACGGGCTACCTCAGCTTCTGTGTGGACAAATCCGTTCCCACCAAGACCACACGGCATCACTCAAACAACAAACCCTGGATCAACCCTGAGATAAAAACACTTCTGAGAGAGAAGAAGAGGATCTTCAGGTCAGGGAACAGGGAGATGCTGAAGTCCGTACAGAGGGAGCTGAGGAGAAAGATCAGAGAAGGCAAGGACAGCTTCAGGAAGAAGATGGAGGACAAGCTGCAACAGAGCGACATCAGCGGGGTCTGGAGAAACCTCAAAACCATCTCGGGGCTCCAGAATACCTCCCCCCAGGCCACAGGGGGCAGGGAGTGGGCGAACAACCTGAATCTGTTTTTCAATAGATTTGACCAACCGCCCTCCCCCCTGACTGCACAACAGCCACTGCTGCCTCTAAAGAAATCAAGTCCTGCTGCCCACTCCCCACTCCACCAACACCCCCCCACTCCCAACACACAGCCCCCCATCCTGACCCTGACCAGGACCCAGGTGAGGACGGAGCTGAGGAAGATCAAGGCGAGGAAGGCGCCGGGACCGGACGGCATCAGCGCAAAGCTCCTCAAGTCCTGTGCAGACCAGCTGTGTGGGATTGTGACGTATATCTTCAACATGAGCCTGAAACTGGGGAGGGTACCACAGCTGTGGAAAACATCTTGTGTGGTACCTGTACCAAAAACTTCCCACCCCAAAGACCTGAACAGCTACAGACCGGTGGCCTTGACGTCCCACTTGATGAAGACCCTGGAGAGACTGCTCCTTGCTCACCTCCGCCCCCTGGTGGAACCAGCGATGGATCCACTCCAGTTCGCCTACCAGCATGGCATTGGGGTGGAGGATGCGGTGATCTTCCTCCTTCACCGTTCTCTGTCCCACCTGGAGAAGCCCGGGAATATGGTGAGGATCATGTTCTTTGACTTCTCCAGTGCTTTCAACACCATCCAACCGATGATCCTGAAGGACAAGCTGCTGCGCGCAGGGGTGGACCAGCACCTGTCATCATGGATCCTGGACTACCTCACGAACCGGCCTCAGTTTGTGAGAACCCGGGACTGTGTGTCCGACACGATCATCAGTAGCACGGAGGCCCCCCAGGGAACGGTGCTGGCTCCCTTCCTGTTCACTCTTTATACTGCGGACTTCTCACACAACACAACACACTGCCATCTACAGAAGTTCTCTGATGACTCTGCGATCGTTGGCCTCATCTCCAATGGAGATGAAGCTGAGTACAGAGGGCTTATCCAGGACTTCGTGGACTGGTGCCATCGGAACTGCCTCCAGATCAACGCGAGGAAAACTAAGGAGCTGGTGGTGGACTGCCGCAGGCATGGGCAGCCCCTCACAGTACCAGTAAATATACAGGGAACAGACATCGAGATGGTGACATCCTATAAGTACCTGGGTATTCATCTGAACAATAAACTAGACTGGTCACACAATACTGATGCACTCTACAAGAAGGGACAGCGCAGGCTGTTCCTGCTGAGGAGACTCAGGTCTTTTGGTGTACAAGGGGCGCTGCTGAAGTCATTCTATGACACGGTGGTGGCATCAGCCATCACTTTTGGAGTGGTCTGCTGGGGCAGTGGCATTACTGCAGCCGATAGGAAGAGACTGAACAAACTGATTAAGAAAGCTAGCTCTGTCCTGGGGCAGCGCCTTGATCCGATGGAGGAGATAGGAGAGAGAAGGACGGTGGCTAAACTGTCATCTCTGCTGGAGTCCGAGTTCCACCCTATGCAGGACATACTGAATGCACTGAGGAGCTCATTTAGCAGCAGACTACATCATCCCAGGTGCACAACCGAGAGGTTTCGTAGGTCCTTCCTACCAACGGCTGTCAGACTGTACAACCTAAGCAGGGCTGCTCGCAGAGATAGCAAAAAGATGTAACAAACTAATAGTTTTTTGAATGCAAAAGATGCAATAGACTTACACAATGGTCCCCCTCCGGCATACAACTAGGAACATACCGGTCGCTATGGAGGGTGAGAATATGTATGGGCACATAATCATACCATGTAGGATAACTAAGTAGACGGTTATGCTGTTTCATTCCATCTAGCAACAATGCTCTGCACTGTGTGTGTTTATATATTTGCATATTTATTCCATCTAGCTACAATGCTCAGCACTGGGTGTGTTTATATATTTATATATCTACATATTATTCCATCTAGCTACATTGCCCCGCACTGTGTGTGTTTATATACTTGCATATTTATTCCACCTAGCTGCAATGCTCCGTACTGTGGGTGTTTATATATTTACATATTTATTCCATCTAGCTACAATGCTCTGCACTGTGTGTTCATATATTCATATATTTATTCCATCCAGCTACAATGCTCTGCACTGTGTGTCTGTGTGTGTGTGTATATATATACTATATTTTATAGTAATACGTACATATGTTTATTAGCTGCTCTTGCTTGCTTGTTTTTTTTCTTGCCTTCTGATTGTTGCTCTGAGTGTTGCTATCCCTGTGCTGTTGCAATCCTGGAATTTCCCCGTTGTGGGACTAATAAAGGCTTATCTTATCTTATCTTATCTTATTATCAGGCTGTCCTAAAACATCTTTAAAAAGTCTTCAGCTGATCCAAAATGCTGCAGCAAGAGTTTTAACAGGTACTAGAAAGAGAGATCATATCTCTCCGGTTCTGGCCTCCCTTCATTGGCTTCCCATAGAGTTTAGAATTAAGTTTAAAATCCTTCTTCTTACTTACAAAGCTCTAAACAATCAGGCTCCTTTTTATTTCAAAGATCTGATACTACCGTATCATCCTAACAGAGCACTACGCTCCCAAAATGCAGGATTACTTGTAATACCTAGAATCTCCAAAAGTACAATGGGAGGCAGAGCCTTCAGTTATCAAGCTCCTCTCCTGTGGAATCAGCTGCCAATCTGGATTCGGGAGTCAGACTCGATCTCTGTTTTTAAGAATAGGGCTAAAACCTACCTTTTTGATATAGCCTACAATTAGGGAGGGATCATGTGTTTCTGAACCCTCCCTTAGTTATGCTGCTAATAGGTTTAGTCAGCCGGGGGACCTCCAGTAATGCACTGGGCCTCACTCCTTTCCTCACTCTCTATGAAATATTTTTTTTTTTGCTGGTCATTAACATTTGTTTGTTCTCTCCCATAGATTGAGTCCCCATCGTGCTGTTTGCTCTCTACATGTCTGTTCTTTTCTTCTTCTCTATCCCCTCACCCCACAGCCAGTCGCAGCAGATGACTGCCCCTCCCTGAGCCTGGTTCTGCTGGAGGTTTCTTCCTGTTAAAAGGGAGTTTTTCCTCTCCACCGTCGCCAAGTGCTTGCTCACAGGGGATCGCCTGATTGCTGGGGTCTTTCTGCAACTGTGGGGGTCCCCCCTACAGTTGATAGTGCTATGAGATGACTGTTGTTGTGAAATGGCGCTATATAAATAAAGTTGAATTGAATTGAATTGAATTGATGGGATCAGAGAGACCAAGGTGGGAGAGGGGGGCGGCTCTGTTTGCTTTCTTGTGGGTTGTATACACCAGGTCCAGCAAGTTGTCTCCTCTTAAGAAGAAGCCAACTTTATTGCCATTCAATCCATACAGCCAGTCATGTACAGTAGAATGAAATTACGTTTCTCCTATCTACAATGTTAATCACATTTAGAATCAGAGGGGTCGCTGCCATGCAAGGCTACGCCACAAACAACTTTTCTTTCCCCCATTCTATTATGCTGAGCAGCAAGCTAGAAGGCGGGAAGTACCATTTTTTATATAGTCTTTGATATGACCCGGCTGGGGCTTGAACCCATGACCTCCCAGTTGTGGGGCGGATGCTCTATCAACTAGGCCACCACTCTTGTTGGAAAGTTCACACGTTGTTGTAGTTTTGGTAGGAGGGCCCTTAAATCTGCATGGTTGAAGTCTCCTGCTGTGATGAGGAATCTGTCTTGATGCACTGTTTGTGTATCACTTATAGCCTGATAGAGTTCATTTAGTGCCTGACTCCTCTCGCCGCCAGTGGGGATGGGCGGGACATACACGGCGACTAGAAGGACAGATGTAAATTCTCTTGGTATGTAGAACAGTCGACACTTGATGATCATAAATTCCACCAACAGAGAACAGTGCTTGTGCACAACAGTGGCATCTCGGCAGCAAGCGTCATCTACAGTCATCTACACACATGAGAAGGATGCTAAACAAGCGGCTGACAAGTTAATGATAGCAATGGAGAAATTGTCAAAATGGCTTCATCAATCATGCCTCACTCTGAACGTAGGGGAAACAGCTATCATGTATTTTACTAACAAACTGTCATGTGCGGGGCTGTTGTTTTCTGCCCCGTTCATGACCTGTGGCTATGGTCTCTATTTGCTGTTATCTTTTCCTCTGCCAGATTATTGGTTCATCTGCTAGTCCTCAGCCCCATCCCTCCTCTCACCTCTCTCTGCCAGGCACCTATCAGTTGATTACCATCACCTGGGGTCATACACACATGCATGCACACACACAAACTCTTTCACAGACTCCCGCCGCACACCTGCGACCACTTGTCACTCATTAGCCTGTTTGGTATTTATTGGGTGACAGTGGGAGCATTCAGTGTCATGGCATAAGTCAGCATTCATCCTGGCTCAGTTTGAAGTCCTACCCATCTTGGTTACACCTATTTATGTTGAGTTCTGGAGCTGTTGGTATTTTCCCTTTTGGACTACGCCGGTGTTGTTCACCCAGAGCCCGCTGAGCTCCGACACCTATGTAAGTCTTCACCTACATTATTAATTACTCTTCCTTGTTCCACCCTGGGGGCACATGGGGTTCCTCTTCAAACCAACTGAGCTTGGACTTCCATTGCTTTGTGTGCCAGACTGTGCCTCAATTCAACTTTTCCCCTGTATTTGTTTATTTTTTGAGTTGTCCCGTTCTGTTAATAAACTCGTTCACTTTACCTGCGTTTTAGGCTCGAACTAATTCATATGTTCACTGCGCAGTTACGCAGCGGACATGACAGTACGCCACGACCAAATTGAGCCCAAGCAGTGAAGTGGCATGTAATTTTTTTCATGTTTGTGTGTTTTTTTCCACCTACCTGTTTGGTGCGTGATGTCCTCAAAGAGCCGTTCCCACACCAGCAGAAGTGGATGGGCAGCAGGACATCCCAGTGGAGAGGGGCAGCAGACAGCCTGCTTAATCTGGGAACTGCTGGAGGACACGAACGACGCCTTCGGCCCCGGAGAGAAATTGGACTGCCTCGACGGAGCGTTAAGGATCCTGGGGCTAATCGAGGCCTCTGGAATTACCCCCAGTACGCCAAACTGCTGTCCTCCGTCTGCATGCTCAAACAAACTATTCCTGACCTGAAGAAAAGGGCTTTCCGGACCAAGCCGAAGGAGAAACGCTCTTCTCCGCCAGCAGCCATCTTTCCCTCCGCTCAATCTCCTGCTCCAAGATGGCCACCACCAGGTCAGCAGCATCGACGTCATCCGGCCCTGGATTCCTGGAAGAACAATCCAGCCCCACCAACCGCTCCTGTTCCCACACCGAGCCCTATTACCCCCACAGCGGATCTTCATTCACATCACCAGTCCCAAGCAGTCCTGTCTGCAGAATCTTCCTCCACATCCACTGTGAGGCCTCCTTCCTCGGTGAATCCACAGGCAGTAGAGGGGTGCTTGTTTTTCTCACCGGTGGCTCCCATTCCTGTGGTGAGAGGAGCGGCTCCTTTACAGTCTATAGAGGGGCCAAGCACCACCTTTCCCGGACAAAAGGATGACAACGCCCAAGTAACAGCAGCAGCCAACATCATTATCCAGGGAAACAGGCAAGTTAATTTTCATTTGACTCCTGTTATTAATGAAATGTCTTGCCTGATTCCCGGTAGGGAGACTCTGGGAAAGCAGTCCCCTGGATTCTCCCCACCAGCTGCTGTTAAGAACTGTTCACCAGCCCTCTCCCTGCTTTCTTCTGCTTCCTTTGTTTGCCCGTCGGTACCGGAGCCGAGCAGTCAGGACCAGGAGGAGCCAGAGGTCTGGGAGGATTGCTCTCCCGTAGCAATGGTGAACCAGATCCCAGCCACCATGCCGGAGGAGTCACCAGCGTGGATCATGACAACTGGGGAAAACAAGACTGCAGTGACCATCATGCCTGCTGCGGAGGCCGCCTCAGCAGTGTCAGCACCCAAGCTGAACCCCCTGGAGGCCAAGCCTGTGGAGACATCGCCCGGATTGTTGGAGTCCTGGAGGACGGTGGAGCTTGAGCTAAGACAAGTGTTCTTGTTTGTCTTTCTCCTTTCTATAATACAGCATTTTTGCCTAGCTTTAGGTGAGGAGAGCCAGCTGCAGCCGCACGCTGCACCTGAGCTCGCCTCACCGGGCTCTGCTGCTGCCGGCGACTCTGACCCTTCCTCCTCTCTATCCGAGTCCTCTTTCAGGGTCGCTGGAGAGAGTCCACCACCGTGGATCCAGGCTCGCGACTGGAGGTCACTGGGGTTCCTGCTGAGGTGGTCGTCCGGGGTACTCAGTTCCAGCCGAGGGTGCCCATGATCGATCGCCTCCTTGCTCGAGTGCTCATGCGGGTTGGCTCACCCACGGCCAAGATGGCATTGGGGTCAGCAGTGGCCCAGCCAGGTTCCACCGCGGGTGCAGCAGGGGTCCAGCCAGACTCCACCGTGGGTGCAACCATGACTCGGTCGGGGTCCACCGGTGGTGCAACACATGCTCAGTCGGGGCTCACCGCGGGCACAATAAGGTCCCGGGAAGGGTCCACCGCTGGTGCAGTGTTGTTCCAGGCCGGGACCACCGCAGATGCAGCCATGGCCCAGCCCGGGTCCACCGTGGGTACTACAGAGACCCAGTCTCACATTGGGACCACCGAGGGTGCTACTGGACAGTCTGGGGACACTAGGGTCATCCTTTCCCTTTTGGAGGCCCTGTGGGTGTTCCTCCTCTTTCTGCTGGGTAATATCGGGGTTCCATTTTCTCCGCCACTTGTGACCGCAGGGGTTTCCCTTCCTCTGCCTGGCCACCCACCTTTCAGTCTCCCGGTGGGTAGGCCACCGCCTCATTTGCCCTTCCGAAAGACTGGGTTCCCTAGCCGGGTGGCCCGTGTGCCCTGGCAGGCCACCTGACACTGTTTTACGGGCTGCCCACTGGGCCTTGGACTCTGGCTGGCCCCCTGAACTGTGGGACTCTTGGAGTGGGGTGGGTTAGTTTAGTTGTGGGGTTGGGATTGCTGTTCCTCCTTGTGTTGTATTTGTGGTGATTAATTCCCTTCTGACCTGTTTCCCCCACCTCCCGCCCTGGTTAGTTGAGGGGTTCTGGGGAGTGGGGGTAGGTTATCTTGTTTGTTTTGATGGCACGATGGGTGTCTGGAATCCACCTCTTGGAGTGGGGGGCTCTGTCATGTGCGGGGCTGTTGTTTCCTGCCCCGTTCATGACTGGCTATGGTCTCTGTTTGCTGTTATCTTTTCCAGCTGCCAGATTATTGGTTCCTCTGCCAGTCCTCAGCCACAGCCCTCCTCTCACCTCTCTGCCAGGCACCTATCAGTTTATTACCATCACCTGGGGTCATACACACATGCGTGCACACACACTGTTACACAGACTCCCACCACACACCTACGTCCACTTGTCACTCATTAGCCTTTTTGGTATTTATTGGGTGACAGGGGGAGCATTCAGTGTCATGGTGTAAGTCAGCATTCATCCTGGTTCAGTTTGAAGTCCTACCCATCTTGGTTACACCTGTTTTTGTTGAGTCCTGGAGTTGTTGGTATTTTCCCTTTTGGACTACGCCGGTGTTGTTCACCCAGAGCCCGCTGAGCTCCGACGCCTATGTAAGTCTTCACCTACATAATTAATTACCCTTCCTTGTTCCGCCTCGGGGGTGCATGGGGTTCCTCTTCAAACCAACTGAGCTTGGACTTCCATTGCTTTGTGTGCCAGACTGTGCCTCAGTTGAACTTTTCCCCTGTATTTGTGTATTTTTGAGTTGTCCCGTTCTGTTAATAAACTCGTTCACTTCACTTGCATTTTGGGCTCAAACTAATTCATATGTTCGCTGCGCAATTACGCAGTGGACATGACACAAACAAAATCATGCGTATTATCTGAGTACAATAAATATAATAATGGATTAGATGTATATGGCACTATACATGTCAAGTGACATCTCAAAGTGTTTACAGTGTGTCCATTACTCATTCACTGCAGACAGACATTCACAGTGGCAAGCTACTACTGTAGCCACAGCTGCCCTAGGGCAGACTGACGGAAATGTGGCTGCCAATCCGTGCCAATGGCCTCTCCGACCATTTATACACATTCATAACCAGTATCATGGACACTGGAGGCAAGGTGGGTTAAGTGTCGTGCCCATGGACGCAACGGCAGGATGGCCGGGGAGAGCGGGATTTGAACCGCCAACCCTCTGGTTATTGGATGACCCGCCCTACCTCCTGAGCCACTGTCGCCCACATTTCCCTCCTCCATTCCATTTTTGCTCAGCACCAAGCTGGATGGCAGGAAGTTCCATTTTTATATGATCGTTGGCATGACCCAGCAGGGATTTGAACCCCGACCTCCCAGTTGTGGGACGGATGCTCTACCTCGAAGCCACCACTCCAGTCAAGTGTATATGAACCAAATATAGAAAATGTAAAAGAGTTTAAGTATTTGGGCGTCACATTAGATCCCACGCTCAGCTTTAAAAGGCATATAAAACAGATGAGCTGCACTCTGAAATACAACCTTGCCAACTTTTGATGATGGTAACTGTTGCTGCTGTAGTGTCTAAAACAGAGGTCTCAAATTTGCGGCCCGTGGGCCAGTTGAGGCCTACAGGCCCCAATTTGTGGCCCCCTACTTGACATCAAAGTTTAGAGTTAGTGCGGCCCGCGCGTTTTTCTTTTTTCACAACGTTTTTCACAAGCACCTTTTTGCTGAGTCATTGCACGAGTCGTTGCCCTGGGTGTTTTATATATTTTTTTTATCACTTATGGGATACCATAGCTCAGGTTCGTGACAGCTTCCGGTGGTGTTTGTTGACAAGTTGACAATGCGACGTCACTTGGTTGAAACGTGATTCCGGAGTGACACCAAGTGGAAGAAAAATATATCCTATAATGCTTTTTGTGTCACCTAGACCTAGTCATGTCTTTCTCAAAACCTGCCGTGAAGAGAAAAGTTGGCGACGAGCACAGACAATTTCAGGAAAAGTGGGAGATGGAATGTTTTTTTGTTGAGCATAAGGGCACCCTGACGTGTCTTATATGCACAGAGAAAGTTGCGGTGCACAAGGAATACAACATCAGACATCATTACTCAACTAGACATGCTGAGGAGTAGAGCACCGGGTCGCCAATCTTAAAACATGTCTACTGAGGCAACAAGATTTTTTCAAGAAAGCAAGCAAAAAGAGTGATGCAGCAGTCGAAGCTAGCTATGTGGTGAGTGAGATGATTGCTAAGGCAGGAAAGCCATTCAAAGACAGCGAGTTAATCAAAAAGTTCATGTTACAGGCTGCAAGTATAGTCTGTCCGGAAAAGAAGGGTCAGTTTAGCAACATCAGCCTTTCAGCCAGCACAGTGGCAGAACACATTTCTGACCTGTCAGGGAACATATACGAACAACTGCGTGAGAAAGCCAAACATTTCAGTGCATACTCAGTCGCTTTTGATGAGCACACAGACAACACTGATACTGTGCAGCTCGCAATATATGTCCGTGGTGTTGACGGCAATTTTGAAATGATGGAGGAGTTGCTCAAAGTGATTCCAATGCATGGCCAGACCACTGCTCAGGAGATATTCCGCCAGCTGTGTGATGCCATTGTGGATGCCGGTTTACCATGAGAGAGGTTTTCTGGAATAACAACCGACGGAGCGCCATCAATGACAGGGAGGAGAAATGGGCTGGTGGCACTTGTTCAAAGAAAACTGGAAGAGGAGGGTGTGGAGGAGGCCATTGCTCTGCACTGCATTATCCATCAGCAGGCCCTTTGCAGCAAATGCTTGAAGTTCGACAATGTGATGTCTGTCGTTGTGAAATGCATCAACCATATCAGATCCAGGGGCTTAAAGCACTAGCAGTTCTGCACCTTTTTGGAGGAAATAGAGTCAGCATATGAGGATGTGTTCTACTTCACTGAGATACGTTGGCTCAGCAGGGGAAACGTATTGAAGAGGTTTGTTGAGTTGAGAGCAGAAGTGAAAGCCTTCATGGAGAAGGATGGGATGGCTGTTCCTGTGCTAAGTGATTCCAAGTGGCTCATGGACTTAGCCCTTTCTTGTTGACATCACACAGGAGCTGAATGTACTGAACAAGAATTTACAAGGCCAGGGGCAGCTTGTCAGTGCTGCCTATGACAAGGTCAGAGCATTCTCCACAAAACTTGTGTGATGGAAAGCCCAGCTCTCTCAGACAAACCTCTGCCATTTCCCAGCATGCAAGGCACTCATGGATGCGGGCACACCATTCAGGGGTTCAATTCAATTCAATTCAATTCAGCTTTATTTATACTGCGCCACATCACAACAGAAGCCGTCTCGTGGTGCCACAGTGCAGAAAAAACAAACAAACCATAGACTCAGAAAAACCCAGCAATCAGACGATCCCCTGTGAGCAAGCACTTAGCGACAGCGGAGAAGAAAAACTCCCATTTGGCAGGAAGAAACCTCTGGCAGAACCAGGAGCAGGGAGGGGCAGTCATCTGCTGCGACTGGCTGGGGGTGAGGGGATAGGGAGGATGGAGAGGAGAGACATAAAGAACATAACAGTAAGATGCCAAGTACATTATTGGAGGTCAACCAGCAGTATGGATCAAATAACAACAGAACAAAAGTGGGGTTAAGAGACACAAAATCCCTCCTTAAATGTAAGCTAAATTAAAAAGGAGGATTTTATCCTGTTCTTAAAAACCAGAGATGGAGTCTGACTCCCGGACCCAGAGTGGTAACTGGTTCCAGAGAGAAGGAGCATGGTAGCAGAAGGCTCTGCCTCCCACTGTACTTTTGGAGATTCTGGGCACCACAAGTAAGCCAGCATTTTGGGAGCGTAATGCTCTATTAGGATGGTAAGGTAATATCAGATCTTTTATATACTGTATAGGAGGGAGCTGAGTATTAAGAGCTTTGAAAGTAAGAAGAAGGATTTTAAACTTGATTCTAAATTCTATGGGAAGCCAATGAAGGGAGGACAGAACCGGGGAGATATGATCTCTTTTTCTGGAACCCGTTAAAACTCTTGCAGCAGCATTTTGAATCAACTGAAGATTTTTTAAGGACATTTTAGGACAACCAGATAATAACGAATTACAATAATCTAATCGAGAGCTGACAAAGGCGTCAATCAGTTTCTCAGCATCATTCAGAGACAAGATGCTCCTGATCTTGGCAATATTGCGCAGATGATAGAAGGCAGTCTTAGAAACAAATTTAATACATGAATTAAAGGACAAATCTTGATCAAAAATAACTCCAAGGTTCCTCACAGAACTGTTCAGAGTGAGAGTGGTGGCATCTAAATCAAGAACATAATTTGAGAAGGAATTTCTAAGATGTTTTGGGCCAATAAGAATGACTTCAGTCTTATCTGAGTTTAATAGTAGAAAATTACAAGTCATCCAAGCTTTGATGTCCTTAAGACAAGCATCTAACTTGGCTAATTGATTCCAATCATCGGGCTTCATTGACAGATGTACATAGTTGTGTGTCGTCTGCGTTACAGTGAAAATGTATACAGTGCTTTCTGATGATATTGCCTAACGGGAGTATATATAAACTAAAAAGAGTAGGGCCTAACACAGATCCCTGTGGAACTCCGTGATTGAGCTTATAGTTGGAAGAAAATTCATCATTGATGTGAACAAACTGAAATCTTTCGGACAAATAAGATCTAAACCACTGCAACGGAGTTCCATTTAGTCCAACAAAGTGTTCTAATCCATCAAGTAGAATGGAATGATCGATAGTGTCAAAGGCTGCACTTAGATCTAAAAGAACAAGAACAGAGACAAGTCCATTATCAGATGCGATCAGGAGGTCATTAGTGACCTTCACTAAGGCTGTTTCAGTGCTGTGATGAGCTCTGAACCCAGATTGAAACACCTCAAACAAACCAACTCCCTGCAAATGGTCAAATAATTGCGCAGCAACAACTCTTTCCAAGGTTCCGATCCAAGACGGCGCCCACAGTGGTCGCCATGGTGCTTCACTGCGCTTTTTTTTGTTTGTTTTTGTTCGTCAATTGTGTGTCTGCCTGCTCTTACACCCGTGAAGAGCTACTAAATATCAGGACTTTCACTCCCACGGACCTACTCCCAGTTTTTTTGGCTCCTGCCGCCGATCTGGTTCACTTTTTAGCCCAAAAAGTGAGACGGCGAAAGAGAGGAAGCCCTGGTGCGGCTTCGCAGGAGAGGCATGCGCACGGCTTTGCCTGGGATCTTTCTGTCCAACGTCAACTCACTTTATAACAAGGTAGATGAACTGAGACTGCTGATGGGATTTAAGGACATCTCCACCTCATGTGCCCTCTGCTTCACTGAGACCTGGCTCAAGGAAAAGACACCGGACAGCACACTCCTCCTCGAGGGATTTCAGCTGTTTCGTGCAGACCGCGACACAGGGCTCTCTGGCAAGACCACAGGCGGAGGAGTCTGCTTCTACATCAACAGCAGCTGGTGCTCCGATGTAACTGTGATCTCCCAACACTGTTCTCCCGCTCTGGAATATTTATTCATCAACTGCAAGCCATTTTATTCCCCGCGTGAGTTTGCTTCAATTCATCCTGGCCGCTGTCTACATCCCGCCCGACGCGGACGTGCGCAACGCTCAGCGATCACATTCAGCAAGCGGAGCGGACTTTCCCGGATTCTCTGGTTATTGTGGTTGGTGACTTTTACCAGAGCAACCTGAGCCATGAACTCCCCCGGTACAAACAGTTTATTAAATGCCCCACCAGAGGAGAGAACACGCTGGATCACTGTTACACTACAGTGAAGGATGCGTATCGCGCTGTTCCCTGCGCTGCGCTCGGACTATCTGATCACGTGATGGTCCACCTGATCCCCACATACAGACAGAGACTGAAGCTCACAAAACCTGTTGTGAGCACTACGAGGAAATGGACCAGTGAAGCTGTGGAAGAGCTGCGCACGTGCTTGGAAATAACTGACTGGAACATGTTTAAAGGAGCTACGCATGATCTGGATGAGTACACGGACACTGTGACGTCATATATCCACTTTTGTGAGGAGAGCATTCTTCCATCGCACACCAGGGTGAGTTACTTCAACGACAAGCCCTGGTTCACAGCTAAGCTCAGACAGATCAGGAAGGAGAAGGAAGCAGCGTTGAAAAGTGGAGACGGACTGCTACAGGGAGGTCAAATACCGGTTTAGCAGAGAGCTGAGGAGAGCTAAATCTGTGTATTCTGAGAGACTCCTGTTATGTCCGTGGGTTTCTACTTTAGATTACCACTCGGAGGAACAAACACCAAGACACACACGGCTGCAGGTCATTAGCTTGCTCGTTTACTCAGGCATACGCACACATACACGTTTTTGTTCAGTTCAATGAGCACACTCTTATACAATTGGCGATGCCACAGGATACAGCGCCGACCAATGGGGTGGCATATGCAAATGCAACTCATACAACTCATACAACTCCCATACATCACATCTCCTCCCCACTAAATGTTGTACCCACCCCCAAGATACACAAAACAAACAACTTTTATTATTTTAAAAACACACACTAGCCTTGAGGCTGGGAGTAGACGATCCCAAACCCCTGAGTCAGTCAAGGGTTTATTCTGCCCTTTTGGTGAGACGTGACTCTCTCATCTAACACATAAAAAAGGTCTCTTATTCAAAAATGTCCAACATATGTCTCTTAAAAGTATCTTAAACAAAGTTTATGGAACATAACGCTCTGGTGGTCTAGTAATACGAGAAGGATATCTCTTACCAGTCTCTGGAGGTGATGTAGTGTTTCCCTCTGAGGTTACCTGGGGTAGTGGTGAGGGGTCACTCACAGGAACCGGAGTAGCTGGTTCTGGAACAGTCTTTTCCAGCACAGGCAGGTCTGCTGAAATGCACGACGATGCAACTCCGCCGTCGTCTGTAGAGGTATCCAATTCAACAACCCTAGCCAGCATCTGGTCGTCTGTAGAGGTATCCAATTCAACAACCCTGGCCAGCATCTGGTCCGCGTGTCGCCTCCAGTGCTGCGATGCGCCGATGTCGACGGTGTAGGATACAGGGCCAGTCTCAGCTGAAACAACCCCTGGTATCCACTTCTTCACTCCTCTCCCGTAATTCCGAACAGGAACTGGATCTCCCACCTTGAACGTTCTGGCTTTTACATGCATTCCTCGATACGCACACTGTGCCTCTTGTGCTTTCTCTACCTCTGATGTCACGCTAGGCTTCAGCAGGTCCAATCGAGATCGCAGCTTGCGATGCATGAAAAGCATAGACGGGGACTCCTTCGTTGTAGAGTGTGGAGTATTACGGTACGTGAGTAGAAAGGCATCCAGTCGGTGTTGTATGGAAGTGGTTCCAGTGGAACGCTTCAGTGACTGCTTGAATGTCTGTACAAAACGTTCTGCAAGACCATTTGTTGATGGATGAAATGGTGCAGAGCGAATGTGCTTTACTCCATTGCCTTTCATAAAAGTGTCAAACTCGTGTGAGGTAAACTGAGGGCCATTATCGCTCACTAACACCTCAGGGAGCCCACAGCGACTAAATAACCCTCGGAGCAGCTGGATGGTATTAGCTGTTGTAGTGGAACTCATAAGGTGTACCTCAGGCCATTTTGAATGGGCGTCTACAACCACCATAAACATTTGGCCTTGGAACGGCCCAGCAAAGTCAACATGAATTCTCTGCCACGGGGATCCAGGCCAGGTCCATGGGTGGAGTGGTGCTGGTCCCGGTGCTTTCTGTGTAAATTGACAGGACTGGCATGTTTTTGAGACCTGTTCAATTTGAGCGTCAATTCCGGGCCACCACATGTAACTGCGGGCGACAGCTTTCATTTTGACAACACCTGGGTGTCCAGTATGCAGTTCCGACAGCAGTCGTGATCTCAATTTTGAGGGAATAACGACGCGCACACCCCACATAAGGCAACCTTGCTGGAGTGTCAACTCATCCCTCCGGCTGATGAATGGCGCCAATGTGCTGGCCACATCCTGGACCCTCGGAAAGCGACCTGTGGAGACCATCTCCAGGACTTGAGCAAGGACAGGATCACCCCTGCTCTCTCGGCAGATTTCTCGACAGTTCACAGGTAAGGCTTCTAGGTGTTTAATATGAAAACTGTCCACAGTACTGATTCTCTCTCTTGATGATGTTGGTAATGGAAGGCGTGAAAGCCCATCCGCATTTCCATGACGAGCTGCCTCTCGGTACTGTATGGTGTAATTATGGGCAGCTAACAGGAGAGCCCACCGCTGCATTCTAGCAGCAGCCATAGATGGTGTGGCTTTGCACGGACTCAGAACAGTGGTCAATGGGCGATGATCTGTAAGGAGTGTAAACTGCCTGCCATACAGATAATGATGGAATTTACGAACTCCAAATATAAAGCCAAGAGCTTTGCGCTCAATATGGGCATAATTGCGTTCTGCCTTATTCAGAGTCCTTGATGCAAAAGCTATGGGCCTCTCTTGTCCATTCGGGAAAATATGTGAGATGACACTACCTACACCATAAGGTGATGCATCACACGCCAACCGAATGGGAAGTTGTGGATCATAATGGGTTAACACGCTTTGAGAGAGTAACTGCTCTTTTGCCTCTTTGAAAGATGCAGCACATTCAGATGTCCATTGCCATTGTTTTCCTTTACACAACAGCGTATTCAGTGGGCTTAGGATAGCTGACAAGTTGGGGATAAATCTGCTGTAATAATTAATTAGCCCCAAGAAAGAACGTAACTGACTCACGTCTGTAGGTGCAGGAGCCTCCACAATTGCCCTGACTTTCTCTGGTGCCTTGTGTAGACCCTGGGCATCAATGACGTGACACAGATATTCCAGTGAATCCTTGAAAAACTCACATTTTTCCTTCCGTACTCGCAAACCGAATTCTTCCAAGCGCCCTAGGACTGCATCCAGATTTTTCAGATGTTGCACACGATCCTGTCCACTGACCAATATATCGTCCAGGTAACAGTGAACGTTCGGCAGACCCTGGAGGACTTGGTCCATGGCACGCTGGAATATCGCTGGTGCTGAGGTAATTCCAAATGCCAGCCTGTTGTAACAAAACAGACCCTTGGATGTGGTTATTGTGAGATATTTTCTGGAATTTCCTTCTATCACCATTTGCAAATAGGCATGAGATAAGTCCAGTTTACTAAAATGCTGCCCCCCCGAAAGTGATGCGAATAGATCTTCAATGCGTGGAATTGGATATTTCTCCACACACAGGGCAGGATTAACTGTGACTTTAAAATCCCCACATATCCTAACATCTCCGTTTTTTTTCACAACGGGCACAATGGGTGTTTCCCATTCACTGAATTTGACAGGGGATATAATGCCCTGCTCACACAATCGGTCAATTTCAGCCTCCACTTTTGGCCTAAGGGCATAGGGAACGACTCTCGCTTGACAGAACCGTGGCACATGATCCGGCTTCAGCGCTATGGTTACTTCCATGCCTTTCAGAGTGCCTAATTCTTTTTTAAAGACCTCTGCATGTCTTTGTAGCACACCCTCTAGCGTCTCCTCCCGGACCGTCTTTATTTCTCGCCAGTCAATTTGAATCCTCTGCAGCCACTCCCGACCAAAAAGTGGGGGTGAACTTCTCCGAACCACATACAGTGGTAGTCTAGCCCTCTGCTTATTCATCCTCACTGAAACGGTGATGACACCCTCTGCTGGAATCACCTCGCCCGTGTATGTTTTCAGCATTATATGGGTTTGGCGCAAGGGCAAGTCCTTAAAGTGTGCATCATACAGTTTTCTTGAAATCAGAGAAACGGCAGCACCGGTATCTAATTCCATGATAATCCTTTTACCTTCAATTTTTGGTTTAACACACATATAAGATAAGATAAGATAAGATAAGATAAGCCTTTATTAGTCCCACAACGGGGAAATTCCAGGATTGCAACAGCACAGGGATAGCAACACTCAGAGCAACAATCAGAAGGCAAGAAAAAAACAAACAAAAAAAAAAAAACAAGCAAGCAAGAGCAGCTAATATACATATGTACATATTACTATAAAATATATATATACACACACACACACACACACAGACACACAGTGCAGAGCATTGTAGCTGGATGGAATAAATATATGAATATATGAACACACAGTGCAGAGCATTGTAGCTAGATGGAATAAATATGTAGATATATAAACACCCACAGTACGGAGCATTGCAGCTAGGTGGAATAAATATGCAAGTATATAAACACACAGTGCGGAGCAATGTAGCTAGATGGGATAATATGTAGATATATAAAAACACAGTGCGGAGCATTGTAGCTAGATGGAATAAATATATAGATATATAAATATAAACACACCATATATGACAAATTACTCTGCTGAGACACCATATGCAGGCTCACTTCAGTGTCTGTAGTGCTACCATCACTAGACATTTCTTTTACATCCAGTTGGTGCACCCTTTTTTTCTTTTTAGCTTTATACTCCACTGGTTTCTCCTTATTTACAGTCTCTTTGTTCCTGCACATTTTCGAGATATGTCCTCTATTACTACATTTATGGCATTTTTGCTCCTTATAAAAACAATCGCTCTCTTTGTGGTTCATTTTTCCACAGCGCGAACATTTCGTGTGTTGTTTGTCGTGTGGTGACAGTACATGCACTTTCAGCGCATTGCTTAGCTGATGTGTTTCGCGAGCTACTGTCTCCATTGACACGGCTAGTTCCACTGCTTTGGAAAAAGTAAGCTTCTCCTCCGTCAGCAATTTTTTCTGGATAGCTTCTATATTCAGTCCACAAACGAAAGTTTTTTAATGACTGCTATGTATTGCGTCACAGTTTCTCCCTCTTGTTGGTTCCGTTTATGAAAGCGAAATCTTTCAGCAATCACAATTGGCTTTGGGGAAAAATGGTCTTTCAAAACTTCCGTGAGTTGAGCATAAGTCTTAGCCCCTGGCTTATCTGGAGCTACGAGGCTACGTAAAAGTCCATATGTTGACGCACCAATTACACTTAAGAAAACAGCAAGCTTTTTCTCCTCTGCAATACCATTTGCCGTAACAAAATACTCAAACCTCTCAACGTAGGTTGTCCACGGCTCCGCCGACTCGTCGAATGGGTTAATGTGTCCAATAAATCCAGCCATGGCGTGCAGTTAGCTAGCGTTTAGCAATCTTGTCACCTGGCGTCCTGTCACCTGGCATCCTGTCACCCGGCGTCCTGTCACCTGGCGTCCTGTCACCCGGCATCCTGTCACCTGGTGCGCTGTCAACTGGTGTCCTGTCACCTGGCGTGCTGCGCCCAGCCAAACTCCCACCAGGACAAACGTTCCTCTTCCTCCGTCACTCGCAGTCAATACCGCGGCGAGACTTGGAAACCTAAAGTTATCCTCGTCGCCAATGATGTTATGTCACTTTAGATTACCACTCGGAGGAACAAACACCAAGACACACACGGCTGCAGGTCATTAGCTTGCTCGTTTACTCAGGCATACGCACACATACACGTTTTTGTTCAGTTCAATGAGCACACTCTTATACTATTGACGATGTCACAGGATACAGCGCCCACCAATGGGGGGCATATGCAAATGCAACTCATACAATTCATACAACTCCCATACATCCACCAGAGGAGAGAATACGCTGGATCACTGTTACACTACAGTTAAGGACACGTATCGCGCTGTTCCCCGCGCTGCGCTCGGACTATCTGATCACGTGATGGTCCACCTGATTCCCACATACAGACAGAGACTGAAGCTCACAAAACCTGTTGTGAGCACTACGAGAAAATGGACCAGTGAAGCTGTGGAGGAGCTGCACACGTGCTTGGAAATAACTGACTGGGACATGTTTAAAGGAGCCACGCATGATCTGGATGAGTACACGGACACTGTGACCTCATATATCCACTTTTGTGAGGAGAGCATTCTTCCATCGCGCACCAGGGTGAGTTACTCCAACGACAAGCCCTGGTTCACAGCTAAGCTCAGACAGATCAGGAAGGTGAAGGAAGCAGCGTTGAAAAGTGGAGACAGGGGCTGCTACAGGGAGGTCAAATACCAGTTTAGCAGAGAGCTGAGGAGAGCTAAATCTGTGTATGCTGAGAGACTCCAGCAGCAGTTCACTGCTAACGACTCTGCTTCTGTGTGGAGAGGACTGAGGCAAATCACCAACTATCGGCCTCAGGCTTCTAAGGGGCAGGATGACAAAGCCCTTTGTCAAAGACTGTCCCAACACTATGCCCATTTTTTTTTTTTTTTTTTTTTTTTTGTTACTTATTTGTACCCGTAGGTAGATTTGGTTTGCAGTCTGGTGACAAGCCACCGGCTGCCGGTCGCTGCGTGCGCGAGCGCCCTAAACCTACATGTTTTTGGTATGCGGGAGGAAACCGGAGAAATCCCGGAGTAAACCCACGCAACACGGGGAGAACATGCAAACTCCACACAGCTCACTGTTGGTCGGGGGCTGGGATCGAACCCACGATCTCATGATCCCCGCGATCCCCCGGCCGAGGGTAAAACTATGCTGCCACAGTGCTAAACCACTGCGCCACCGTGCAGCCCAGTTTTGACACCTCGTCAGCTGTGTCCAACTCCCCCCCTCCCCCCAGCGCCACTGCCTCCATGGTCCCCACTTCATCAAAGGCGCCCCCCTCCTCCCCCCCTGCCCTTGCCATCAGTGAGCAGGACGTGCACAGACAGTTCTCCAGACTGAACCCGCGCAAGGCCCCCGGTCCGGACGGCGTGTCTCCCTCCACCCTGAGACACTGTGCGGAGGAGCTGACTCCTGACTCCCTGAAGTCATGCCACATGCCGGCCTGCCTCAAAACCTCTACCATCGTCCCTGTCCCCAAGAAGCCACGGATCACTGGACTTAACGACTACAGACCTGTAGTGCTCACCTCTGTAGTCATGAAGTCCTTTGAGCGCCTGGTCCTGCCCCACCTCAAGACCATCACCACTCCCCTCCTGGACCCGCTGCAGTTCGCCTACAGAGCCAACAGGTCTGTGGACGACGCAGTCAACCTGGCCCTCCACTCCATCCTGCAGCACCTGGACTCCCCGGGAACCTACGCCAGGATCCTGTTTGTAGACTTCAGCTCTGCATTCAATACCATCCACCCCGCTCTGCTCCAGGACAAGCTGTCCCTGCTCAACGTGCCTGACTCCCTCTGCAGGTGGATCACCGACTTCCTGACGGACCGGAGGCAGCATGTGCAGCTGGGAAAGACTGTCTCAGACTCTGTTAGCATCAGCACCGGATCACCCCAGGGCTGTGTACTTTCCCCCCTGCTCTTCTCCCTGTACACCAACTCCTGCAACTCCAGCCACCAGTCTGTCAAGCTGATCAAGTTTGCGGACGACACCACCCTCATCGGGCTCATCTCCAACTGTGACGAGTCTGTCTTCAGGGGAGAGGTGGCCCGGCTGGCGTCCTGGTGCAGCCACAACAACCTGCAGCTGAACGCTCTGAAGACAGTGGAGATGATCGTGGACTTCAGAAAAGTCACAGCCCCTCTGCCCCCCCCTTACCCTCACAGACTCTCCCATCACCACTGCAGATTCCTTCCGCTTCCTGGGTACCACCATCACCCGGGACCTCAAGTGGGAGCCGACCATCAGCTCCCTCATCAAAAAGCAAAAAGGCCCAGCGGATGTTCTTCCTGCGGCAGCTGAGGAAGCTCAAGCTACCCACCAAGATGTTGGTGCAGTTCTACACGGCCATCATCGAGTCCATCCTCACCACCTCCATCACCGTGTGGTACGCAGGAGCCACCGCCAGGGACAGACTAAGACTGCAGCGCGTTGTGCACGCTGCTGAGAAGGTGATCGGCTGCAAGCTCCCATCCCTCCAGGACCTGTACATCTCCAGGACCCGGAGGCGTGCAGGTCGGATCATAGCCGACCCTTCACACCCTGGACACGCACTGTTTGTCCCCCTCCCCTCAGGCAGAAGACTTTGGTCCATTCAGACTAAAACCTCCCGCTACATGAACAGCTTCTTCCCCTCTGCCACCAGACTGCTGAACACTAAGTGACTTATTAGACTCTTGTGCACTACGTACAGCAGCTCAACCGGACTCATGACAATTATCACTGTTTTCTTTTTGCACTACCGACTGCACTGTGTGGAACTCCACAATATCTGCTGCTTGTTAATATATTTAAAAATTGCATAGATTAGTATTACTTATTAATATTCTACCTTTTATTGCATGCATATTTTTTTATCTTTAGTGCTACTCCATGTTTAATGTTGCAGCATTGCACCGAGACAAATTCCTAGTTTGTGTACTACATGAACAATGGCAATAAATCTCATTCTGATTCTGACTTTGATTTTTGAAATGAAAGGCAAATTAGAGATTGGTCGATAATTGGCCAAAACTCCTGGATCGAGCGTCGTTTTTTTTTGAGTAAGGGTTTAATTACACCCCTCATGGATCGTCACCTTATCGTGGTGGGGGGTTTGCGTGCCCCAGTGATTCCAGGAGCTATGTTGTCCGGGGCAATTTGCCTCTGATAGGGTCTCCCAAGACAAACTGGTCCTGGGTGAAGGGCCAGACTAAGAATGATCCAACAGACTCTCATGATAAATTGTATATCAAGGATTCAGTGTACCAGAATCAGAATCAGAATCAGAATCAGAATCAGAATCAGGTTTATTGCCATTGTTCATGTAGTACACAAACTAGGAATTTGTCTCGGTACAATGCTGCAACATTAAACATGATAAGATAAGAGAAATAAACTATACATGTAATAAAGTGTAGGATAAGATTAAGTGATACTGGTCAACAGTTAAAATATATATTAGCCAGCAGCAGATACTGTGGAGAACTATATAGTGCAGTCGGTAATGCAGGAAGAAAACAGTGATGATTGACATGAGTCTGGTTGAGCTGCTGTACATGGTGCACAAGAGTCACTTAGTGTTCAGCAGTCTAATGGCAGAGGGGAAGAAGCTGTTCATGTGACGGGAGGTTTTAGTCTGGATGGACCGAAGTCTTCTACCAGAGGGGAGGGGGGCAAACAGTACATGACCAGGGTGTGAGGGATCGGCTATGATCCGGCCAGCACGCCTCCGGGTCCTGGAGATGTACAGATCCTGGAGAGATGGGAGCTTGCAGCCGATCACCTTCTCAGCAGTGCGCACGACGCGCTGCAGCCTTAGTCTGTCCCTGGCAGTGGCTCCTGCGTACCACACGGTTATGGAGGTGGTGAGGATGGACTCGATGATGGCTGTGTAGAACTGCACTAACATCTTGGTGGGTAGCTTGAGCTTCCTCAGCTGCCGCAGGAAGAACATCCTCTGCTGGGCTTTTTTGATGAGTGAGCTGATGGTCAGCTCCCATTTGAGGTCCCTGGTGATGGTAGTGCCTAGGAAGCGGAAGGAATCAGCAGTGGTGATGGGAGAGCCTGAGAGGGTGAGGGGGGGCAGAGGAGTAGTGACTTTCCTGAAGTCTACAATCATCTCCACTGTCTTCAGAGCGTTCAGCTGCAGGTTGTTATTGCTGCACCAGGACGCCAGCTGGGCCACCTCTCTCCTGTAGGCGGACTCGTCGCCGTTGGAGATGAGCCCGATGAGGGTGGTGTCGTCCGCAAACTTGATCAACTTGACAGACTGGTGGCTGGAGGTGCAGGAGTTGGTGTAAAGGGAGAAGAGTAGGGGGGAAAGTACACAGCCCTGGGGTGATCCGGTGCTGATGCTAGTATAGTCTGAGCAGTCTTTCCCAGCCGCACATGCTGCCTCCGGTCCGTCAGGAAGTCGATGATCCACCTGCAGAGGGAGTCAGGCACGTTGAGCAGGGACAGCTTGTCCCGGAGCAGAGCGGGGCGGATGGTGTTGAATGCGGAGCTGAAGTCCACAAACAGGATCCTGGCGTAGGTTCCCGGGGAGTCCAGGTGCTGCAGGATGGAGTGGAGGGCCAGGTACCCCGCCCAGTATGGGGTTACCGGGGCCCCACCCTGGAGCCAGGCCTGGGGGAGGGGCTCGAAGGCTAGCGTCTGGTGGCCAGGTTTCGACCCATGGGACCTGGCCGGGCTCAGCCCGAAGGAGTTACATGGGTCCGCCCTCCAGTGGGCTCACCACCTGCAGGAGGGATCATGGGGGTCCGGTGCTATGTGGATTAGGTGGCGGTCAAAGGCGGAGACCTTGGCGGACTGATCCCAAGCTTTCTAAACTGGCTTTTGGTAAGTAGAATGTCACCTCTCTGGTGGGGAAGGAGCCTGAGCTGGTGTACGAGGTTGAGAGATACCGGCTAGATATAGTCTGCCTCACCTCAACACACAGCTCCGGTTCCGGAACCAGTCTCCTGGAGAGGGGCTGGAGCTTGGCCTTTTCTGGAGTTGCCCCGGGCGAGAGGCGACGAGCAGGGGTGGGTATTCTTGTATCGCCCCACCTTGCTGCCTCTATATTGGAGTTTTCCCCAGTGGACGAAAGGGTTGCTTCCCTGCACCTTTGGGTTGGGAAACGGGTCCTGACCATCATTTGTGCCTATGCACCAAATGATGTTTCAGAGTACCCACCCTTTTTGGAGTCTGTGACTGGGGTGCTGGAGGGTGCTCCTCTTGGAGACTCCATTGTCCTACTGGGGGACTTCAATGCGCACGTGGGCAACGGCAGTGAAACCTGGAGGGGGGTGATTGGGAGGAACGGCCTGCCCAATCTGAACCCGAGTGGTGTTCAGTTATTGGACTTCTGTGCTAACCACAGTCTGTCCATAACGAACACCATGTTCAAGCATAAGGGTGTCCATATGTGCACCTGGCACCAGGACACCCTAGGTCGCAGGTTGATGATCGATTTTGTTATCGTATCATCAGACCTGCGACCATATGTTTTGGACACCCGAGTAAAGAGAGGTGCAGAGCTGTCAACTGATCACCACCTGGTGGTGAGTTGGATCTGATGGCAGGGGAGGAAGCCATTCAGACCTGGTAGACCCAAACGTATAGTGAGGGTGTGCTGGGAACGTCTGGCTGAGGCCCCTGTCCGGGAGGTCTTCAACTCCCACCTCCGGAAGAACTTCAACCACATTCCGAGGGAGTCTGGAGACATGGAGTCTGAATGGGCCATGTTCTCCACCTCCGTTGTTGAAGCGGCAGTCCAGAGCTGCGGCCGCAAGGTGGTCGGTGCATCTCGTGGTGGCAACCCCCGAACCAAGTGGTGGACACCAGTGGTGAGGGGGGCCATTAAGTTGAAGAAGGAGTCCTATCAAGCTTGGTTGGCTTGTGGGACTCCCGAAGCAGCTGAGGTGTACCGGCAGGCCAAGCGGAGTGCAGCTCGGGTGGTTGCTGAAGCAAAAACCCGGGTATGGGAGGAGTTTGGTGAGGCCATGGAACAAGACTTTCGGTCGGCCTCCAAGAGATTCTGGCAAACTGTCCGGCGGCTCAGGAGGGGAAAGCAGCTCCCCGTCCACACTGTGTATGGTGCGGATGGGACACTTCGAGGATCTCCTCAATCCCACTGATACGCCTTCCACAGAGGAAGCAGGGTTTGGGGACGAGGGGGATGACTCGCCTATCACAGGGTCTGAGGTCGCCAAGCTGGTTAAAAATCTCCTTGGTGGCCGGGCCCCAGGGGTGGACGAGATTCGCCCTGAGTACCTCAAGGCCCTGGATGTTGTTGGGTTGTCATGGTTGACACGCCTCTGCAACATTGCGTGGAGGTCGGGGGCAGTGCCTTTGGCATGGCAAACCGGGGTGGTGGTTCCTCTCTTCAAAAAAGGGGACCGGAGGGTATGCTCCAACTTTAGAGGGATCACACTCCTCAGCCTCCCTGGGAAGGTCTATGCCAAGGTACTGGAGAGGAGAGTCCAGCCGTTGGTCGAACGTCGGATTCAGGAGGAGCAATGTGGTTTTCGTCCGGGCCGTGGCACATCGGACCAGCTCTTTACCCTCTCGAGAATTCTTGTGGGTTCGTGGGAGTTTGCCCAACCAGTTTACATGTGTTTTGTGGACTTGGAGAAGGCATTTGACCACGTCCCTCGTGGATTTTTGTGGGGGGTGCTTCGGGAGTATGGGGTATCGGGCTTGTTGTTACGAGCTATTCGGTCTCTGTACGACCGTTGTGAGAGTTTGGTTCGTATTGCCAACACTCGGTCGGAGTCATTCCCAGTGAGAGTTGGACTCCGCCAGGGCTGCCCTTTGTCACCGATCCTGTTCATAATTTTTATGGACAGGATTTCTAGGCGCAGCCAGGGAATGGAGGGTGTCATGCTTGGTGACCACAGGATCTCATCTCTGTTGTTTGCAGATGATGTTGTCCTGCTGGCTTCATCCAGCAATGACCTACAGCTCTTGCTGGGACGGTTTGCTGCTGAGTGTGAAGCGGCTGGGAGTCCATGGTCCTCAGCCGGAAAAAGGTGGATTGTCCTCTCCGGGTTGGGGACAGGCTCCTGCCCCAAGTAGAGGAGTTTAAGTATCTTGGGGTCTTGTTCACGAGTGAGGGGAAAATGGAGCGAGAGATCGACAGACGGATTGGAGCAGCATCTGCAGTGATGCGGACGTTGTACCGGTCTGTTGTGGTGAAGAGGGAGCTTAGTTTTAAGGCAAAGCTGTCAATTTACCAGTCAATCTACGTTCCTACTCTCACCTATGGTCATGAGCTTTGGGTAATGACCGAAAGAACGAGATTGCAGATACAAGCGGCTGAAAAGAGCTTTCTCCGTAGGATTGCTGGACTCACCCTCAGAGATAGGGTGAGGAGCTCAGTCATCCGGGAGAGGATCAGAGTAGAACCGCTGCTCCTCCACATTGAAAGGAGTCAGTTGAGGTGGTATGGGCATCTGATTAGGATGCCTCCTGGACGCCTCCCACTTGAGGTGTTTCAGGCACGTCCCACTGGGAGGAGACCCCGGGGCAGACCCAGGACTCGGTGGAGAGACTATGTCTCCCAGCTGGACTGGGAACGCCTTGGTATCCCTTCTGAAGAGCTGGAGCAGGTGGCTGGGGAGAGGGAAGTCTGGGCTTCTCTGCTTGAACTGCTGCCTCCGCGACCCGGACCTCTGGAAAAGCGGTAGAAGATGGATGGATGGTTTAATTACAGCAGTTTTAAAAGCCAGTGGTACATAACCCAGAGTTAACCACTTGCACTCCGGGCAATTTTCCTAAAAATGCCAAAAAATAACGTGCCCAAAGTAAATCAAAAGCTGTTATTCAACCCTTTGCAGCATCTTCATGGGGTTGGTCTCATTTAAAAGAAAACACTTTGAATTTTTTGGCAAAAAAAAACATAATCTCTCTACGTGCTCCGGCCACTGAGTTACAGTCATCTAAACATACTGAACTTGAAGAAAAAAAAATTGGACACTGTTTTTTTGGATACAAATGCTTGTAAATAACACACAGCTGTCCGATCCGGCTGGAAAATGCAACAGAAATGTAGAACCAAGTGTTATCCAGCTGAGATCCAAATTTGGTAACAATACCACAAAAAATGAATATTTTACACAGCTTTGTTCTCAGGCTGTTCCCAGGCGTTTTGGAACTGTGCCAAATTGTGCCAAATGGCACAGTTTGGAAAAACGTCTAACTTTTGAATAATTCAATGTAGAATCTTCATTTTAGGCTCTAATGAAAGGTCACACTCAGGGCTGTGTCTGTGTGTGTGTGTGTGGGCGGGGGGTCGTTCCCCCCCCCGCTACCAAGGACCGACTTCGGCCCTCGCTACAGACGGATTACACTCCTTGCATGTTTTCACAGCGGCTCCCCCCCCCCTCGCTACTGTGTGTGTGTGTGTGTGTGTGGGGAACCGTGAACGGACCGTGAACGCCCCCCCCCTCGCTACAGAAGAGGGCCATCGCTACATGATGGAATAGACTGATATGCTTCCCCCCGCGGACTGGGGGGCGTTCAGACCGTGAACGCCCCCCCCCCCGCTCCTCTTCTGCAGTGGGGGGGGGCGTTCACGGTCCGAACACGGCAAATGAACTGTTTATCGCGGCGCACGCACTTCGTACTTTGTGCGCAGTACAGTTGTAATTTACCGATCGGTCAAAAGTCATTTTTGGATTACAGTTTTCAGGGATAAATAATAATTTAGCTTATAACACCTTACCTCTTCAAAGCAGCAGAGTCGTGGCGAACATCTCTTCCCACGCGTCAGACGAACGCGACGCTGCTCCGCTCGTGGATCCCGATCAACATAATTCCATTATTGCCGTTTTGGCGAATGATTTACGACTTTTGTCGTTGGCCTCCGTCTATTCTGCTGGAATGAGTGCAGGTCCCACTTGTGGGTGTTCTCCATGCTGCTGGGTCTGTATTAGATTCGTCCAGCGTCCTTTGTTTTCATCTGTGGCAACAGTAAATCTCTCTTCACCCTGCCTGAATTTCTGTGCTTCAATTGGCTCCTGCATTCACAGTAGGCGGATCCTCCTTCCTAGATTTTCATTCATTGGCTCCTCAAGGTTTCAGAAACCCAATTCAAGGCTCTTATTAGTCGAATGAGAGGTCAATCAGATGAACTAATCTGTTCGCGGCTGTCTCTGCAGTTTTTTTTTGAGTGGCGCTTGGACGCTACTACATCACCATCACCACCATCATGCGTCATGCGTCCAAGCGCGAGGGTGCACGAGAGCGCCCTCGTGCGTCATAGGACGCAGAGACTTGCCCGCCCGCGGAACAACGGAGCGCAAGTGGTTAAAGAAGAATTAATTATAAGAAGAATACGGCTACCAATAATTGGGAAGATAATTTTAAATAACCTGGAAGGAATAGGGTCCAAAAGTCAAGATGAAGACTTAGATGAAGAAATTATTTTATCCAACTCTAAGAGGTCGATTGGAGTAAACTTATCTAAGTAGATATCGATTGAGGGAGTTGTAGTAGTTAATGCACTTGAGTTTACGGTAGGAAGAATCTGACTGATTTCATCTCTAATAGATAAAATTTTAAGATTGAAAAAGTTCAGAAAGTCCTGACTAGAAAGCTCAGGGGGGATGCAAGGATTGACTGAGTCCTGGCTCTTTGTAAGCCTGGCTATAGTGTTGAAGAGAAACCTGGGGTTATTCTTGTTCGCTTCTATTAATGCAGAATAATAGCTTGATCTAACATTTCTAAGAGATTTTTCATAGATTAAGAAATGATTTCTCCACGCTAAGTAGAATTCATCTGAATTAGTTGAACGCCATTTCCTTTCCAATTGACGAGTTTTCTGTTTTAAGCCACGAGTTTCTGATTTAAACCAAGGGGTTAGAAATCTCTGGTTAGACTTTTTCTTTTTTAAAGGGGCTACCAAATCTAGAGTCCGATGCAGAGAGGCTGTAACACTATCAACCATGCTATCAATCACAAATGAAGCAGACTCTCCATCTTTTGTTTCTGTTGTTTCTGTTGTGTTGACCCATGGCATAGAGGAGACAATCTGCAAAAACTTGGCAACAACCTCATCAGAAAGACATCTGCTGTAGTAATATTTTTCTTTAGGAAAGAAGTGATCAGAGATAATAAAATCAAAAATTAACAGACAATGGTCAGACAGTAGAGGATTATGAGGAGACACTACCAGATTTTCAATATCTATACCATAAGTCAAAACAAGGTCCAATGTATGGTGGAAATGATGGGTAGAATTTTTTTTTCTTTCTGGGAAAACCCCATTGAGTCTAAAATTGAATTGAATGCCTTATTAAAACAGTCACTCTCTACATCAACATGTATATTAAAGTCCCCTACAATAATTATTCTATCAGATTTCAGTACTAAATCAGCTAAAAATTTGGCAAATTCAGATAGAAACTCTGAATAGGCCAAGGGAGGACGATAAACTATGGCAAAGAGAATTGGGTTCAAGCCAAGATTGCCAACAAGCCCCACACTGAGGACCAAAACTTCAAAGGAATTAAAACATAATTTTTGCTTAACATTAACTAGTAATTTAAAATGGAAAATTGCTGCCACTCCTCCACCATGACCAGAACCTCTGGGTTATGACAGTTTAAATACCCAGAGGGAGTTGATTCATTCAGACCAACATAATCATCTTGCCCAAGCCAGGTCTCTGTGAGGGATAGTAGATCGATCTGACGATCAATTAATAGATCATGAACCAGAAGAGACTTAGAAGTTAGAGGCCTAATACTTAATAGACCACATTTAATTTTTAAATTTTGGGGAGGAACAGAGGCTAGTTTATTAATTTTAGGGACTTGAGGTTGGATAAGAATTTTACCAACATTTTGTTTAATCAATTTGGGAAGTTTATGCATTCTATTTTTATTAACTTTTTTATTAACTTTGGAGGGAGCAGGAAAGGGTTCTCTAAGGGAGGAGACAGGGACAAAGTTGAAGGGTGGTGGATGAGGAGGAACTACAGAAGTGCGTGTGTTTTTCCAGTTGTGTTGTATTTGTCCTGGGTTACAATATTTAGGGCAACGGGAGGCAGACACAAACGCTGTAGGATTATAAATCAAAGGCTGATTCAAACAGTAAAGACCACCTGAATTAATGGAATCAATACAAGAAGTAAGAACAGAACCAGAAAAGGGCAGTTTGGCAAACCCAGAAGCTTCAGAGCGAGTAAACACACCAAGTCTCAGTGACTGTACCAAAAAACACCAAATGGAATAGAATAGATTGTCTCTTAAAACACATGCACCAAGTCTATTTGGGTGGATGCCATCAAGCCTCATAAGTGATGGGCGGTTCCAAAATAAGTTAAAATTGTTAACAAAACCAATGTTAAAAATAGGACAAGTAAAACACAGCCAAGTATTAAGACTGAGAGTTCTGCTAAAACAATTGCAGCCTCGTCTGAGAGGTGCCAAAGGCCCAGAAATGAGCGCACGTCTGCCACAGTTCATAAGAGTGGACAGAAGGCTCCTGAAGTCACTCGTTAAAATCTCTGACGCTTCATCTGGGATGTTATTGCATCCCACGTGTACAACGACAGTTTGTTCGTGGGGGAATTCATTTAGCAGGTCAGGGATAAGAGCCTCAATGTCAGAGACTCTAGCCCCAGGAAAAAAATCGAGTAATACAGTACCTGCTTCTGACGTTCCTCATGATCGAATCACCAATTACCAGCATCGTCTGGGGGTTTTTTGTTGGTGGATTCTGATGAGGAGAGTAATTTTGTAGAGGGTGAAGTTGTTGTTGCGAAGGCGGGGTGATTTGCTCTCTTCTATCTGGAGCTGGTGTGTAATTTGACACACCCAGGGTGGTCTTTATCCAGGGTTTGCAGACATGAGCCGCCGCTGAAGGAGAGGAGGGAGGACAAGGGGCATCCACGGGCGGATAGCCAGGGTCCAAATGGGGAAAATCCTCCAGAGAAAGAATATCAAATCTGTTTTCCAAGGACACGGGAAGAGAAGAGGCGCAGCCCTTTCTGGTCGATCGACGATGGTTGTTAGCTGGTCGAATCAAGGTCCAGGGCGTGCAGTGAGGAAGAGAGGGACCGACCGAGGCTTTGGGTTTAGCCCCAAGACGAAGCCAGTGTTTATTGCTGTGGTCATGGACGTCTTGCAGAGGGTGGAGCAGGGGTAGAGGTGGATGGAGAAATGCAGAGCTCACCCAAGTAAGTAGCCGTCTCTACCAGCTGCGAGTCGGTAGCCGGAGCCAATGTTCGCCCGAGAATGATGGTGTCGAGGTGGTTTTCGGCCTCCCGAATCTTATAAAGGTTGGAGAGCCTTGCTTCCAACTCAGAGACCTTACTGAGGAGAGATAAACAGTGGGTACATGTTGGAGAAGGAGCCATGGTGTTCCAGGCGCTGAGATGGATAGACCGCCAGTGAGCCAAAAACAGCTAAAATAGCTAAAAACAAGTTAGCTGAAAGTTAGCTAAAAACAGCTAAAAGGCTAAAAACAGGCTAACAGGTAGCCTAGCCCAGTATAAAGCAGCCCAGCTGGGGATCGGACCTACCCGCACGTCTGAACAGGCTTTTAGGCGAGGCCAATACCGAGCTAACAGCAAAGACTAATATCAACAAACAGATAAAAAAATCAAAAATGAAATCAATAAAAACAAACAAAAGCGGACTCTGACACGACGAAGCCTGCACAGCTGTCAGTCTCACAGCTGTCAATCTGCACAGCTGTCAAATGCTATGGTGAGAAGTATGCTGATGCCATTGCAAAGCTATAGGAGGAATTTGATCACAGGTTTGCAGACTTCAAGACACAGAGCCAATTTTCAAATTTTTGCTGACCCCTTCTCCTTCGATGTGCAAGATGCCTCTCCTGTGCTTCAAATGGAGCTAATTGACCTTCAGTGCAATTCTGAACTCAAAGCCAAGTTCAGGGAGGTGAGTCGAAAAGCAGACAAGCTTGGACAGTTTTTCAGAGAACTGCCCCCTACCTTCCCTGAGCTTTACAGGATGTTCAAGGGGACCATGTGCCTTTTTGGGAGCACATATCTGTGTGAAAAGCTCTTCTCCACCATGAACTTTAATAAGTCAAAGTACAGGTCCAAACTTACTGATGAGCATCTTCAAGCCATACTGAGGGTCTCAATTGCTTCCTCCCTCAAGCCAAATGTGGCTCAGCTGTGTAAGAGGAAGCGCTGCCAGGTCTCTGGTAGCAAGGAGTAGATAAGAGAAGCCTATGGTCTGAAGAACCGTTCATGTTCTGAATGGTTATTATCAAAGATTGAGAAGATTGAATCAGTTGTACCTTTTTTTTTTTGAATACTTGAAACCCTTTTTTTGTGGAATACTTGATGCGGCCCAGTCTCACCCAGACTCTACCTCCAGCGGCCCCCAGGTAAGTTGAGTTTGAGACCCCTGGTCTAAAGCATCATCCAGTAGCTACACCACTACAGCCACTACACCTGTAATCCAGAGCTGTATGAGACAATTTGTGCAAAAGACTATGACCCCAGTTGTTTTTGTACTTTAAAGTTTATTTTATTGAGTATAATAAGCAATATACAGTGGTGTGAAAAAGTGTTTGCCCCCTTCCTGATTTCTCATTTTTTGTATGTTTGTCACACTTAAATGTTTCATATCGTCAGTCAAATTTAAATATTAGACAAAGGCAACACAAGTAAACACAAAATGCAATTTTTAAATGAAGGTGTTTATTATTAAGGGTAAAAAAAAAAAATCCAAAACACCCTGGCCCTGTGTGAAAAAATGACCTCCCCCCCCCGTTAAAACATAAATTAACTGTGGTTTATCACACCTTTAGAAAGCTGAGTTCAATTTCTCTAGGCATACCCAGGCATGATTACTGCCACACCTGTTCTCAATCAAGGAATCACTTCAATAAGACCTGTCTGACAAAGTGAAGTAGAGCAAAAGATCCTCAAAAGCTAGACATCATGCTGTGATCCAAAGAAATTCAAGAACAAATGAGAAACAAAACAACTGAGCGCTATCAGTCTGGAAAAGGTTATAAAGCCATTTCTAAAGCTTTGGGACTCCAGCGAACCACAGTGAGAGCCATTATCCACAAATGGTGAAAACATGGAACAGTGGTGAGCCTTCCCAGGAGTGGAGTAGTGACACATGCTTCCTTCCACTCACGCTCACTCATATACCGTATTTACACTCTCATTTGCACTCTGATTCACTCATATTTACTTGTGCTCTCGCTTACACACTCACACATTTATTCATCCTTAGCACTTAGGAGGGCCACAGCACAGATGCAGTGGGCACAAATGTGCAGCAATGTCCAGCAGCTGCTGGGGAGAACACCAGCGCGGACCAGCAGCCACACCCCCACCAACCCGTCCCAGGACAGCTGCGGCCACAGAAGCAGCCCACCACCACCAATGCCCACCTGGAGCGAATGACCAATGGACCCACCGCAAGCACCTAGAGATGCCACCTGACATGCAAAGCACCACACAAATCTGACCCAACACCACCTCATCATTTACTTATCACGCCCTCACTCTCACTGACTCACTTGCTCTCACTTGGTCACTCACTCTCTCTCTTGCTAACTCCCTTTATCGCACCTATTCACTGGCGATAGTGCCTTGGGATCATGACAGCATGACTGGCCCCAGGTCACCAGCCAGGCCCCAGGCCCCTGGCAGAGGGAGGGCAGCAGGAGTGGAGGAAGACCACCAACCACCCACCCCCCCCATGCATGAATCATGATGGGTGAGTGTTATTTGTGTGATGTCACTGGGTGCTGGTGTGTGAACTACCAACGTGCAGTTAAAATTGGGGGGAGTGTGATAGGGCATCACTACCCATTGCTATGGGCAGCAGAGCTCTTATCCCCCCAAGCCCTCAGTGTCTACAGTGCAATTAAAACTGAGGTGAGGGCAGTCCCATTGCATAGTAGTAGACAGAGGGATCCTCTCACCAACACTGTACGGCACACTCCCACCCAAAACCCTGTGTATCCAATAAAGTATTTGAGCCACCCAAAATTGGGGGGGAGGCAAGATTGGGAGAGGGACAGTCCCAGAAAGAGCCCTCCCCCACCCAGAAGCCAGCTTCCAAACTGGCTCTGGAAGCCACCCACCGCCCCCAGATCCCATCCCAGGGTGAGGGGTGCAAGGCCATGCAACCCAGGACTCGCCAATGTCATACCCAAGCGCTCTCCAGCACCACAGGCATGATGGGGCAGCCACACTCACTCTCACACATCTTGTACACACCCTGTATGCACGTACACAAACATATATAATAATACGACGATCCACATGTCAAGTGACATCCCAAAGTGCCCCCCCCACGAGCCCACCCACCATCCACCCCATCCAGACATCACTAGCGGTAGGGTACCCCTGCATCCACAGCCGCCCCAGGGCAAACCGATGGAAACATGGCCACCAACGCATACAGACCCCCCCCCCCCCCCCCCCCAGCCGCCACTGAACATCCGCACACACTGAAACCCAGCACCATGGACACTGGAGGCACTGTGGGCAAAGTGCCCCGCTCCGGAACCCAATGGTAGAACGGCCAGGGAGAGCGGAAACCGAACCGCTATCCCCATGGCCACCACATGGCTGTATTAGATTTTAAATGTTTAGGCATGGCTGCATCAGCTCAGCAGGAGCAGGACCAGCTGTGTGTCCACTTCCCTGATAAGAAAAGTGGGAGTTACTGGTGTTATGTGGAGCGCTGTGCCTCTCCACTTTGCTCGTGCATCTTCAAGATGCTGCCAAATAATTGTTCAGACCCTCCACAAACAGAGCAGCATTCCATTTTTAGTTTTTAGGCATTAGATCTTTGTTATGCTCTTTTTCTGGTCACTTTTGGTGCTCCTCATTGCCTTGTGTCCAGTTTAAATGTGATGCCGAGTTTTATCCAGTCAATACCGAGGCATTTTTAGTGCCACTATGAAGCACCCCACCACCACCACCACCACCACCACCGGCCAGGGGTGTTTTTCTTGTTCTATAAGTTCCTGAAAAACATCCCCTTACTGGGAGGTTCCTGTAGTGAAGACACACATCACAGGGGAAGTTTCTGTAAAATTGGTTCCTGGGTCCTGTAATGGAAACGGGGCTCTGATTTCAGCTGTACGAAGTAATTTCTATTTTTTTAGGCCATCAAGTGAACAGATGAGAATTACAATTAGAAGTTACAACAGATGATGTGTGATTGAATGTTCAGCTGGGTAAATATGGGTTTGTATCATATTTGTGATTTGATTTTCTACAAATTAAAACAGCTGAATGAACACTCAAAGAGTGTCAATTCCATATTTTTTTGTTGGCTTGTGCAAAATTGAAACCTTCTTGTGTGCTTTCTACCCCGGTGTTCTGTTTGTTTGTTTTTGTGTTGTTGTTTGGGTTTTTTTGTGTGTTTTGTTGCGTTTTTGTTGGGGTTTTTTTTGCTCTTTTGCTGTCCATGGAAATATTTTATTCGGGACTCTTCAGAAAACACTGCAGCTTATTGGTTTTGGAACAATCCCCTGCTCTTCTCAACAGACATTAATAACTAGTTGTAAAACTAATGGAAAAGAACTGAGTGATTTTTTTTCCACTGTAAAGGTCTTGACCTTCCTCTGTTGGTTTCAGTTACTGCAAGCTGAGGCAGGGTTTCTCAATGTGACTAATGCTGGAAAGAAATTAAGGAAGAAATGTTTCCTAATGTTCCCTTTTTAAATTTAGTGTACACTTCTTCCAGTAAGTAGATTCAACATAACCTTCCCCACCTAGAATTATGGTGTCATATACAATAGGATAATGTATCCCAGCCACAGGGGGTGCACAAGCCAGTGTACTCCTAGTGCCAGTCCAAGCCCGGGTAAATGAGGAGGGTTGTGTCAGGAAGGGCATCCAATGTAAAACCTTTTGCCAAATCAAACATGCAGATCATGATGAATGAGACTTTCATACTGGATCGGTCGAAACCCAGGTTAACAATGACCGCCACTGGTGCTGTTAACCGACAGGGTGCCAGTGGAAATTGGGCTACTGTTGGTTGAAAATTGAGGAGGAAGGTGTGTCAGGAGGGAGAGAGAGAAAAGGAAAGGTAGAAGTGTGGAGGTGAGAGTAGGGGTGTTAAATGTAGGGACTATGACTGGTAAAGGGAAGAGAGTTGGCTGATATGTTGGAGAGAAGAAAGGTACATACAGACGTGGACAAAATTGTTGGTAACTCTCTGTTAATGAAAGAAAAACCCACAATGGTCACAGAAATAACTTGAATCTTACAAAAGTGGTGATAAATAAAAATTCTATGAAAATTCACCAATGAAAATCAGACAATGCTTTTGAATTGTGGTTCAACAGAATTATTTTAAAAAACAAACTCATGAAACAGGCCTGGACAAAAATGATGGTACCCCTAGAAAAGATTGAAAAAAATGTGACCGTAGGGACATGTTCAACCAAGATGTGTCCTCTAATTAACATCACAGGTGTCTACAAACTTGCAATCAGTCAGTCGGCCTATTTAAAGGGTGACAAGTAGTCACTGTGCTGTTTGGTGACATGGTGTGTACAACACTAAACATGGACCAGAGGAAGCAAAGGAGAGCGATGTCTCAGGAGATTAGAAAGAAAATTATAGACAAGCATGTTAAATGTAAAGGCTATAAGACCATCTCCAAGCAGCTTGATGTTCCTGTGACTACAGTTGCACACATTATTCAGAAATTTAAGATCCACGGGACTGTAGCCTACCTCCCTGGACGTGGCCGCAGGAGGAAACTTGGTGAAAAATGGAAGAGACGGATAATACGAATGGTAACAAAAGAGCCCAGAACAACCTCTAAACACATTCATGGTGAACTCCAAGGTCAAGGTACATCAGTGTCACATCGCACCATCCGTCGTTGTTTGAGCCAAAGTGGACTTCATGGGAGACGACCAAGGAGGACACCACTGTTGAAAACAAATCATAAAAAAGACAGACTGGAATTTGCCAAACTGCATGTTGACAAGCCACAAAGCTTCTGGGAGAATGTCCTATGGACAGACAAGACAAAACTGGAACGTTTTGGCAAGGCACATCAGCTTTATGTTCACAGACGCAAAAATGAAGCATACCAAGAAAAGAACACTGTCCCTGCTGTGAAACATGGAGGAGGCTCTGTTATGTTGTGGGGCTGCTTTGCTGCATCTGGCACACGGTGTCTTGAATCTGTGCAGGGTACAATGAAATCTCAAGACTATCAAGGTATTCAAGAGAGAAATGTGCTGCCCAGTGTCAGACAGCTTGGTCTCAGTCGCAGATCATGGGTCTTGCAACAGGATAATGACCCAAAACACACAGCTAAACACTCAAGAATGGCTAAGAGTGAAACATTGGACTCTTCTAAAGTGGCCTTCTATGAGCCCTGATCTAAACCCTATTGAACATCTGTGGAAGGAGTTGAAACATGCCGTCTGGAGAAGGCATCCTTCAAACCTGACACAACTGGAGCAGTTTGCTCATGAGGAGTGGGCCAGAATACCTGCTGAGAGGTGGAGAAGTCTCACTGACAGTTACAGAAATCGTTTGATTGCAGTGATTGCCTCAAAAGGTTGTGCAACAAAATATTAAGTTAAGGGTGCCATCATTTTTGTCCAGGCCTGTTTCATGAGTTTGTTTTTTAACCCCTTGCACTCCGGTCAATTTCCCTAAAAATGCCAAAAAATAATGTGCCCAAAGTAAATCGAAAGCTGTTCTTCAACCCTTTGCAGCATCTTCATGGGGTTGGTCTCATTTAAAAGAAAACATTTTGAATTTTTTTGGCAAAACAGTCATAATCTCTCTAAGTGCTCCGGCCATTGAGTTACAGTCATCTAAACATACTGAACTTGAAGAAAATAAATTTGGCCTGGGTGTTTTTTCGGATACAAATGCTTGCAAATAACACACAGCTTCAGATCTGGGCTGGAAAATGCAACAGAAATGTAGAACCAAGTGTTATCCAGCTGAGGTCCAAATTTTGAAACAATACCACAAAAAATGAATATATTACACAGCTTTTTCCTCAGGTAGTTCCCAGGTGTTTTTGAACTGTGCCAAATTGTGCCAAGTGGCACAGTTTGGAAAAACGTCTGTAACTTTTGAATGATTCAATATAGAAGCTTCATCTTGGGCTCTAATGAAAGGTGACACTCAGGGCTGTGTGTGTGCGTGTGTGTGTGGGGGGGGGTTGTCCCCCCCCTCGCTACAGAGGACGGACATCAACCACCGCTACATGACGGAATAGACTCATGTGGTGATGTGGCGACAGCGGCGCAGTCACCGCGGGCCCCCCCCCCTCGCTACAGAAGAGTAGCGGGGGGGCGGCGTTCACGGTCTGGACGCGGCGCACAACCCGTGTACCGCGGCACACGAACTTCAGCCTTCGTGCGCCGCCCAGTTGTAATTTAGTCATTTTTGATTACAATTTTCAGGGATAAAGAATAATTTAGCTTATAACACCTTACCTCTTCACAGCAGTGTCCTGGCGAACTTCTCTTCCTCATTGTCAGACGAACGCGACGCTGGTCCGCTCGTGGTTCTGGTCTTGCGACCCGGTCAAAACATAATTCCATGATTGTGGTTTTGGCAAATGATTTACGACCTTCGTCGTCGGCCTCCGTCGGTCTATGATGACCATGGAAGAGAATCCTAAACGTCTATTCTGCTCGAATAAAAAAAAAAAAAAAAGCACCGCCTGTGACTGAAGAGACCGATGTGCGAATGGCAGTCCCTGTCACACAGGTAGCACTTGTGGATGGTCTCCGTGCTGCTGGGTCTGTGACGGTTCTTCCTGCGGGTCCTTTTTTATCTGCTGCAGCAGTCTGTCTTCATCCAGCCTTACAAAAAACAGCTCGCAAACTTCCCTGCTTCAATTGGCTCACTGCATTCACAGCTTTGGTAGGTGGGTCCTTCTTGCTAGGTTTTCAGTCATTGGTTCTTCAAGGTTTCAGAAACCCAATTCAAGGCTCTTATTAGTCGAATGAAAGGTCAATCAGATGAACTAATCTGTTCGCGGCTGTGTCTGCAGTGGAAGAACAGAAACGCAGCTTTTATTTTCAGTGCGCGCTTGGACGCAGCTCCATCATGCGTCCTAGAGCGCACGAGGGCGCACGAGAGTGCCCCCGTGCGCTCTGGGACACAGAGATTTGCCCGCCCACGGTACAACGGAGTGCAAGAGGTTAAAAAATTCTGTTGAACCACAATTCAAAAGCATTGTCTGATTTTCATTGGTTAATTTTCATAGAATTTTTTATTTATTATCACTTTTGTCAGATTGAAGTTATTTCTGTGACCATTGTGGGTTTTTCTTTCATTAACAGAGGGGTACCAACAATTTTGTCCACGTCTGTATACCTGTGTGTTCAAGAAACCAAATGGAAAGGAAGAAAAGCTAGGAGCATTGGAGGAGGATTTAAACTGTTCTACCATAGTGTGAATAGGAAGAGAAATGGAGTAGGCATAATTTTGAAGGAAGAGTATGTGAGCAGTGTTCAGGAGGTAAAGAAGAAGTCAGACAGAATCATGAGTTTGAAGACAGAAGTTAAAGGGGTGATCCTGAATGTTGTCAGTATGTATGCCCCACAACTTGGATGTCAGGTAGAAGAGAAAGAGGAATTCTGGAGTAAGTTAGATGAAGTGGTAGAGAGTGTTCCCAGGGGGGGAGAGAGTGGTGATGGGAGCTGACTTTAATGGACATGTAGGTGAATGGAACAGAGGTGATGAGGAGGTCCTGAGTAGGTATGGTCTTAAGGAGAGAAATGTGGAAGGACAGATGGTTGTGCATTTTGCTAAGAGGATGGAAATGGCTGTGGTGATCACATACTTCAAAAAGAGAGAGGAACATAGGGTGACTTACAAAAGTGGAGGAAGGTGCACACAGGTGGACTACATCTTATGCAGAAGGAGAAATCTGAAAGAGATGGGAGACTGCAAGGTGGTGGCAGGGGAGAATCTAGCTAGACAGCATTGGATGGTAGCATGTAGGATGACTTTGCAAAGCAAGAAAGGAAAATAGTGAAGGTAGAGCCAAAGATTAAATGGGGGAAGTTATAGAAGGAAGAAGGTCGCACAGAGTTCAGCAAGGAGTTGACACAGGCTCAGGGTGGTAGGAAAGAATTACCAGATGACTGGGAAAGTACAACAAAAGTATTGAGGGAAATAGGGAGAAAGATATGTGGTGTATTCAGTGGACAGAGGAAGGACGACATGGAGACTTGGTGGTGGGATGAGGAGGCACAGGAAAGTATTCAAAGGAAGAGGGTGGCAAAGAAAAAGTGGGATAGTCAGAGAGATGAAGAAAGTAGACAGGAGTATTTGGAATCTAGGCACAGGGCAAAAAGAAAAGTGACAAAGGCAAATAAAAAGGCATATAGTGAGTTGTATGAGAGGCTGGAAGGAGAAAAGGACTTGTATCCATTAACTAGACAGAGATCGAGCTGGAAAGGATCTGCAGTAGGTTAGGTTGGTGAAGGACAAAAATGGTGATGTACTACAAATGACAAGAGTGTGTTGAGTAGGTGAAAGGAGTTCTTTGAAGAGCTGATGAATAAAGAAATGAGTGATGAGGATGGATGAAGGAAAGATGGTGAACAAGGAAGTCTCAAGGATTAGCAAGGCAGAAGTGAGGGCAGCTTTGAAGAGGATGAAGAATGGAAAGGCGGTTGGGCCAGATGACATATCTCTGGAGGTATGGAGATGCTTAGGAGAGATGGCAGTGGACTTTTTAACCAGATTGTTTAACACAATCTTGGAGAGTGAGAGGATGACTGAAGAATGGAGAAGAAGTGTTTTGGCACCAATTTTCAAGAACAGAGGTGATGCTCGGTGCTTTAGTAACTACAGAGGCATAAAGTTGATCAGCCACACTGTGAAGATATGGGAAAGAGTTGTTGAACCCAGGTTAAGAGGAGAGGTGACAATCAGTGAGCAGCAGTATGGTTTCATGGCAAGAAAGAGTACTACAGATGCAATGTTTGCTTTAAGAGTGTTGATGGAGAAGTATAGAGAAGGTCAGAAGGAATTGCACAGTGTCTTTGTGGATCTAGAGAAACCATATGATAGGGTGCCATGAGAAGAAGTGTGGCACTGTATGAGGAAGTCAGGAGTGACAGAGGAGTATGTGAGGGTGGTGCAAGACATGTATGAGGACAGCGAGACGGTGGTGAGGTGTGCTGTAGGAGTGATGGATGGATTCAAGGTGGGGATGGGATTACATCAATGATGGACAGGCTGACAGATGAGGGCAGGCAGGAGTTCCAGTGGACCATGATGTTTGCAGATGACATTGTGATCTGTAGTGAGAATAGGAAGCAGGTGGAAGAGAACCTGGAGAGGTGGAGGTATGCTCTGGTAAGAAGAGGAATGAAAGTCAGTAGAAGCAAGACAGAATGCATGAGTGTGAATGAGAGTGAGGCATGTGTAATGGTGAAGATGGAAGGAGTAGAGGCGGTGAAAGTAGATACGTTTAAATACCTGGGGTCAACCATCCAAAGCAATGGAAAATGCACAAGAGAGGTGAAGAAGAGAGTACAGGCAGGGTGGAGTGGGTGGAGATGAGTGTCAGGGGTGATTTGTGACAGAAGGATAGCAGCTAGAGTGAAAGGGAAGATTTACAAGACATTAGCGAAACCTGCTGTGATGTATGGTTTGCAGACGGTGGTGCTGACAAAAAGACAGGACGTGGAGCTGGAGGTGGCAGAGTGGAAGATGCTAAGATTTTCATTGGGAGTGACAAGGAGGGACAGGATTACAAATGAGTATATCAGAGGGACAGCTCAGGTTTGAGTGGTTTGGAGGCAAAGTAAGAGAGGCAAGGCTGAGATGGTTTGGACATGTGCAGAGGAGGGATAGTGAATATACTGGGCAAAGGATGTTGAAGATGGAGCTGCCAGGAAGGAGGAAAACTGAAAGACCACAGAGAAGATTCATAGATGTAGTGAAGGAGTGAAGGAGGACATGGAGGGGGCTGGTATTACAGAGGAAGTTGAAGGGATAGGGTGAGATGGAGGCAGATGATCTGCTGTGGCGACCCCTAAAGGGAGCAACCAAAAGATGAAGAAGATGAAGAAGAAGATACAATAGAATAATGTAAGAATACAGTATTTAAACAGAAACAATACAGTCTTGCTCTGTTGTTGTTGTGATCCTTATTTCATTGCCAAGAAATGTTTTGAAGATGTGTGATGTTGTTTCCAGTGTATGTGTAAAGTTTTGCCAACAACATCCAACCATAATTTGTGATATTTAAACCATAATACAGCCAGTGTGGGGAGTAGCGCTACAAACTAATGTGTTACTGTAAAGCCACTACTTTTGCAGTAACGTGCTGTGTTGTGAAATTACTGTTTAAAAATTCTGTAATGCCTCACAGTTAATGAAATTTGATCAGATGTGTTACTCATTTTATTAACATGGATAGATATTTTTAGCGCAAATAAATACAAACTGACACTACCATAGCTGACGCAGCCATCAGTCGACGTAACCTGTTGCAAAGAGCCTGGGTCTTCACTACTAAGTGTAGGAAAAGATGAAACTACTTTGTTTTTGTAGAAATAGATTATTTTTCCTTTGTTGTGGTTAACAACAAAAGCATATTGGAGGGTTGCAAACTAAGTGCCAGTTGAGACCTACTACAATCTTCAGAAGTGCTAGAAAACAGCAACAAAGCTAGTGCTATGCTAAGCTAACAACACCGTGTTAGTGGATCTGTTATCTGAACAGCCATGGCTGGATGTAAAGTGGAAATACTCTTGTCTCAACACCCATGGCTGGATTTCAAGCACAGGTATGCATCTGGACAGTTTGTCACCAAGACCCTGGACTGTGATCCACAGAAATTAAAATGCATTTACTTGCTACCTGGATAAAGATTATTCAAAAATGGATTTTGATCTCCAAAAGGAATTTGAAGGACTGGATCATGTCTCTGTCAAAGCAGACATTTGGACTGTGGATAATGGACATTTTCTTTGGATCACTGCACATCAGATTAAATCCATATCATAAATGTAACATAAACACGGACAGCTTCATGCAGTGTTGCCAACTCTCACTCTTTTGGAGTGAGTCTCACTGTTTTTCCCTCTCCCTCACTCCACAAACCCTATTTCTCACTCCAAAATGAGGAAATTACTGGGAATATCGTGTTGATTTTCTTCAGATTTTTCTGACAGTGAGAGCTCTCAAGACAGGATAATGCAGACTGAACATGTTGTCAAAGCTCTGTCTGAAACAGTCTGTTTTCAGCCTGACATTAATAAGCCCATAATGTAATCCATTAATTAAATTATCTTGCTATGTGTGTAAGATGATTTAATGATGCATTTAAAAGCAACATGAAAGTTACTTTTCCAAGTAACTAATTACTTTAATCATACAGTAATTGGTAAAGTAACTCAGTTACTTTTGAAAAGAAGTAGCTCAGTTACTTTTGAAAAGAAGTAACTCATAACTGTAATTAGTTATTAGTTTTTAGTAACTTGTCCAACACTGAATACAACAAATAAATATCCAAATAAAGTGTTTCAGTCGCTCTTAGCTCAGTGTTTTAAGCTTGCTCTATCATGGGGGGATATGTTTGCAAACATGTCCCACTCTTTAAGTTGTGTTGTCAGTATGGTTATACTGCCCTCACCTTTAGTTTTCGGCTCATTCTGTATATCATTATCACCCTTTTCCTGTCATCTTGCATTTACTCATTGTGACAGTGCTCTCTGTTTATTTCTGCCCATCATTATTGGTCCTTTGTTAATTCCTCACGGCTGCACCCGATTGTGTCTCTCTCCCTCTCGCCCTCTCCTCCTCCTCTCCCTTAATTAATCCCAGCCGTTTGTTATTATTGCTCATTAGTGTCTGTGTATATATGTTCCACTCAGTTTTCACTTCGCTGTCACGTAAACACTGACTGTTCCTCACCTGCATTACGTCTTGTTTGTCTTCTTATTACATATCTGCCGGTGATTATCCAGCTTCAGGCTGCGCTTTATGTTATGCCAGCCAGACAAACTGTGGCCTGCCTGTCAGGTGACCTCCTGGATTACCAACTACCTGACAGGCAGGCCACAGTTTGTCCGGCTGGGCAGTGTTTTGTCTGATGTCATGACTAGTGATACGGGAGCTTCACAGGGGACTGTGCTTTCTCCTTTTCTCCTCACCTTACACACCACTGACTTTCAGTACAACACCGAGTCATGCCACATGCAGAAATTCTCTGATGACTCGGCTGTTGTTGGGTGTATAAGAGGGGGAGAAGAGGGGGAGTACAGGGCACTGGTAGACAGATTTGTGGAGTGGACCGAACAGAATCACCAGAGACTGAATATCAGCAAGACCAGAGAAATGGTGATTGACTTCACGAAGAATGGGATGCCTTCACAGCAATTGCGGATTAGGGGGGAGGTTGTGGGGGTAGTGGAGGATTACAAATACCTGGGTTTTGCAATCAGCAGTGGACTGGACTGGAAATCTAACACCGATCCTGTGTACCAGAAGGAGATGAGCAGACTCTACTTTCTGAGGAAGCTGAGATCCTTCACAGTTTGCAACAAGATGTTGGAGCTTTTCTACCCGGCCGTTGTTGCCAGTGTCATCTTCTTTGCTGCTGTCTGGTGGGGTAGCAGTATCAGAGCCAGTGACAGCAGTAGACTTGACAAGATTATCAAGAAGGCTGGCTCTGTAATTGGTCTCAGACTGGAGACCTTTGAGACTGAGGTGGAGAGGAGGACACTGAGCAAACTATAATCCATCATAGACAATCCTGATCACCCCCTCCACCACACACTGGACAGACAGCGAAGCACTTTCTCCAGCAGGGTGCTACAGCTCTGCTGCCGAATGATTAGGTACAGGAAATCTTTTCTGCCACATGCCTTTTCACTGTACAATAACTCACTCTAATGTTGAATCTTGGTCAAAACAATGCTGCCATGCTGCACTTTACAGTATAATTGTCACCTCGTATTTCATCCTGTGCCTTATAATCCTTCTTTGTACAGTCAGTACTATCCATTGACTCATAAAGATCATCATCTATTTAACCTAGTAGTGGCCTATGTTGTATATAAAGTTATCTAAGCATTTTTACTTTACTTCCCTGAGTAACTCCTTTTCTATTATGCTGTGTGTATTTCTGTTGGTTGGGTTGTCTGTGTCATGCTGCTATTACACTGTAATTTCCCAGTTTGGGATCAATAAAGTACATCTATCTATCTATCTATTAAACCAGTTAAATATCATTTCTGTATTTGGACCCATCCTTTGCTGCCTGACACTACGATGTGACCAGAAAAGGACCCAGGGAGATGAGATCGTGGTCAGTTAAGGACTCAGTGGGTGAGAACGGCGAGAGGAAGTAGAGAACAGAGCGGCTTTGTGTAGTCATTCAGGTACTGGACTGTGCGGCTGCTTCATGGTGCTGCTCCAATCCTGAGGATGCTGTGGAGCATTGGGAGGCTGCAGCAGTGTTGATGAAGGCGAACGCAAACATCCGTTCTAGGGGTGGGTTCAAAAAATCGATACAACGATATGGATCGATCCATGTTTGACTGAGCCGATATTGAACCACAAAATCCACGGATCGATCTTTTAATATAATGCTTTTATGTCTGTGAAAGTCTGCTGAGTCTGATTGGGTCGAAACTGGGTCAATGAGCCAGGAACTGCGGCCAAGAACCAGAAACTCCCGGAGCGCTAACAGAGCTAACAGCTAACAAGCTAACGGATATGCTAGTTCTTCTTCTGTGGTGGTAAAACAGTTCTCATCCGGCAAGAGTTCCCTGAGGCGCTTGCACACGTCTTAACTTCCATGTTTACATGAGCAGAGTTGTTGACGTGTGTAGCACCAACTTCTCCTCAGGCCAATGCAGGAGATGAATTTTCTTCGTTTTAAAGAAATTTCACTTTTCTTCATTTTAAAGCAACTCTCACTCAAGGTCTGGTCAAGAATGCTGTGTGTCTTCAATAGGGCCCCAGTGTAAACAATTTCACTTTTGTAGAGAGACCTGATAAGGATTTGCTTTTAAAGGCTTAAGTGGACCATAAAGTCTTGGAGTCAAATCCCAACTGGACAGTTCATGCTGATAGTATCCGTTCGTACCAGGAACTGATACTCTTAAAAAGCCATAAACTTCTTAAGCTGGCAGATATATGGCCCCCTTTCTTCTTTTAGACATATTCCAGAACCCTCTAGGCCCCCAGCTCAAATTCCAAAGACCTAAAAATTATCTACAGCTCAACAGTACCTCCTAGTGGACATCTCCGGAATATGTTTCATTGTGTAATCTAAGACTGTTAATTCTGACTAAACATTAAGCTTTTCTTCCAGCTATCATCTCCCCGGGATTCTAAGGACATTGTGAAGATAATCGCCAATAATGGTTTGCCATGATTCATTAACCCCTTGCACTCCAGTCAATTTCCCTAAAAACGCCAAAAAATAACGTGCCCAAAGTAAATCGAAAGCTGTTCTTCAACCCTTTGCAGCATCTTCATGGGGTTGGTCTCATTTAAAAGAAAACACTTTGAATTTTTTGGCAAAACAGTCATAATGTCTCTAAGTGCTCCGGCCACTGAGTTACAGTCATCTAAACATAGTGAACTTGAAGAAAATAAATTTCGCCTGGGTGTTTTTTTGGATACAAATGCTTGCAAATAACACATAGCTTCAGATCCAGGCTGGAAAATGCAACAGAAATGTAGAACCAAGTGTTATCCAGCTGAGGCCAAAATTTTGTAATAATACCACAAAAAATGAATGTATTACACAGCTTTTTCCTCAGGTAGTTCCCAGGCGTTTTTGAACTGTGCCAAATTGTGCCAGATGGCACAGTTTGGAAAAACGTCTGTAACTTTTGAATGATTCAATATAGAAGCTTCATCTTGGGCTCTAATGAAAGGTGACACTCAGGACTGTGTGTGTTTGTGTGTGTGTGTGTGTGGGGGGTTGTCCCCCACCCCTCGCTACAGAGGACGGACATCGCCCGTTGCGCCGCGGTCTGTCATGCAGCGATGACGCACAGCTGTAATTTACCGATCGGTCAAAATCAATCAATCAATCAATCAATCAATCAAAGACTTTATTCCAGACTCAAGGTCCATCAAGAGAAAAAATAAACAAGTAGAGTAAAAAAAAAAAAACAAGACAGTTGAAACAATCAAAAAAGTTACAAGAAACACTAAGACATAACTGCTTAAAGAAGTACAAAGACAGTACAGACTTTAAAAAGACTTAAAAAGACTACTGTACCAGTGCCTTCTAAACTGTGACTGACAGCGAATAGAACTGAGCTTAATGCTAGACATGACTTGAATGATTTCATTTCTAGATACATCAAGCCGACAGATGAATTTATACATAAAATTCCTTATTACTGCATGCAGAGTATTTACACGTGATGAGACAAATAACTCGGAAGCACTGCACCATCGAGGCTTTTTAAGTAAAATTCTTAAGGCATCATTGTAGGCAACCTGTAATTTCTGCATACTTAGTTTCCTATAATTTATCCATAAATGAGCAGTGTATAAAGGTGTACAATAGGTTTTAAAAAGAACCAGTTTCACCTCATCTGAACAAAAACCAAATCTGCGTGCAAGAATATTTGCTTGCATGTAGATTTTGCAGCGTTGTCTGAAAATATCATCATCATCAGTCATTCTATCATTAATAACATGTCCCAGATATTTAATTTTATCCCTGACAATTAATTCCCTGCCTGCCAATTCAAAGACAGGGAATTTCATTAACAAATCTTCTTTAGTGCGGCAGATCAGTACACAACTCTTATTTGTATTATATTTTATGTCATTTTCCTCTCCATAAGCACTACACACTCTTAATAACTCCTGAAGACCAGCACTACTTGGACTGAGAATAACTAGATCATCAGCATACATAAAATGATTCACTAACTTATTCCCTATTAAACACCCAGTTTTACAGGCATTCAGTTGCTTTGACAACTCATCCATGTAAAGATTAAATAGAATAGGGGACAGTATACTGCCCTGTCTGACACCACTGCTCACACCAAATGGTGATGAATGACTCTTCCCCCATTTCACCAGCATCTTCTGATGTGCGTACCAGTAAATCAGGATACGTACTAAGTACTTGGGCACCCCCCTGTCAATCATTTTCCTAAACAGTATCCTGTGATTAACACGATCAAACGCCTTGGAGGCGTCAATAAAGCACAGAAAAACTGAAGAATTTTGATTTCTGTACTTATTTATAATTTCTTTTAAGGCATATATGCACAGATCTGTTCCATGATGGGGTTTGAATCCAAATTGATGATCAGTAGATTTGATGAATACATTTAATTTTTCAAACATGATTTTTTCCAGTACTTTAGATATTATATTGGCTAAAGCTATGGGTCTGTAATTATCCAGGCTACACAGCTTGCCAGCTTTATCTTTAATGACTGGTACCAACACAACAGACAATAATGATTCTGGTAACAACCCATGAATCATGAAGCTGGTGAAACAGATTGCAAGAAGAGGAGCAATTCTTGAGCTAGCATATTTAAGATGCTCAGCAGAAATACAGTCTAAACCACTCGCTTTGTTATCTGATAGCTCTCTAATGGCTTTGATCACTGCATCAAAAGTCATTTTGATTACAATTTTCAGGGATAAAGAATAATTTAGCTTATAACACTTACCTCTTCACAGCAGAAGCGGAGCTGGTGAACTTCTTCCTCATTGTCAGACGAACGCGACGCTGGTCTCGCGACCCGACCAAAACATAATTCCATTATTGCGGTTTTGCGTTTCCATGATTGCGGTTTTGGCAAACGATTTTTCAAAACAAATAACAGTAGTAATTAAAAAAAGACTGGCGAACGCGTGTGTGTCACTCAGCCTTCGTTGACGGCCTCCGTCGGTCTATGATGACCATGGAAGAGAATCCGAAACGTCTACTCTGCTGGAATAAAAACAAAAAAAGCACCGCCTGTGGCTGAACAGGTCGATGCGCGAATGGCAGTCCCTGTCACACAGGTAGCACTTGTGGATGGTCTCCGTGCTGCTGGGTCTGTGGGGTTCTTCCTGCGGGTCCTTTTTTCATCTGCTGCAGCAGTCAGTCTCTCTTCACCCAGTCTTACACAAAACAGCTTGCGAACTTCTGTGCTTCAATTGGCTCGCTGCATTCACAGCGTTGGTAGGCGGGTCCTTCTTGCTAGGTTTTCAGTCATTGGTTCTTCAAGGTTTCAGAAACCCAATTCAAGGCTCTTATTAGTCAAATGAGAGGTCAATCATATCCAATCTGTTCGCGGCTGTGTCTGTAGTGGGAGAACGGAAATGCAGCTTTTTTTTCCAGTGCGCTCTTAGGACGCAGCACCCTCGTGCATCCTAGAGCGCACGAGAGCACCCTCGTACGCTGTAGGACGCAGAGACCTGCCCGTCCGCGGTACACCGGAGTGCAAGAGGTTAATCCTTGATTTAAATGTGAGTGCATGTCTTAGGAATGTTTTATTTTCATGAGTGTTATTCAAATGAGTGCTAAAAGTATTAGTAATGGTGTAAATGCATGGTCATTGAATATTAGCCTTGAGTCACTTAAATTAGTTAGATTTTATATTGAGTATATAATTCCATAAGAACTGAATGTTTTATGAATCTCTGTCCATCTTCCCTCTCATGATAACCAATCACCATGCTGCCTTTCTGCTGGATAACGTACTGGCATTTGACTGGCTTTTCACAAACAAAGGAATGTTCCCTCATTGGACAAAAGCCCATTCAAACTTCTCTTTATGGAAGATGATTGGTCCGTCTTGCTGCCGGTCCCGTTTTACGACCCAGCAGCGTGCTTCAGTTAAATGCGTCAGAGCCGCCCTGCATACTCAGAGAGAGAAAGAGAGTTTTTCCGTTCTTTGTACTTCCTTGCAGTTTTCTTTTGTCTAAATTGTTCTGTGAGTTTTAAGAAGTCTTTTGTGTGTGTGAACCTTGTCAAATCCTGCGTTAACGCTCCTAAATCATCTTTTGATAAGCTTTACTTGTTTTCTGGTTAACTGAGGAGAAATCATTTTTCTTTCTATGAGCTAGCCTTAAAGAGAGTTAAACTCTCAAATCTTTCTTTTTTTCCTTTACCTCAGAAGCCATTCTTATTCAATTTAAATGTTTTTTTTTTTCTTGGACCGTTTTGACTTTTCATGCAGTTAAAGTGGACTTTTTAATTTTCCTGTTTTAAAGTGAACTGATTGAGATTTTTGGACATTTCTCTTCTGGCCTCATCCACGTCTAACCCCGTAAAGAGACTAGGAGCTCGTGGGTGAAACTGACTGAAACATTCTTACTTCAGTCTTTGGTTTGGTTCTGTGGGCCAGAGACATCCTAAATTTGGACTGGTTGCGAACAGACTTCACGCCTGCACCGGGCCAGCCCTCATTCTGTCGCCAGCATTCGCATCCTGCCCCGTGTGAGCCCCCAGCTGAGTCTACACTTCTCACAGCTGTGAATGATCTGAAAGCCGACCAGCAGTCACTTTCCCCCCGTGTTCCGAACGCTGTCTGGAAGAGCTGCTGAGCCTTCCCGAACTTATACCACCGGCTGGCACTGACCACCACTGAACACCTGGACCTACAGCTGTTCGTAAGTGAGACTCCCATTTTCCTGTCTGGTGGGTTTAAACATGCTGTCCTAAAATATTAATTACAATTGAGCATAACCAATATTTCATGTTACAGTTAGTCCCTCAGCCATAGGACATAGCTATAAACTGAAGGAAAAATTCTTATTCATTTTTAAGTAACCTCCTTTCATTTTTGTAGATTAATTCAGAAGTTCCTTTTTAGATAATCAGCTTATGGAATTTTTCCCCATAAAATTGCGTCCTGATTTTGTTAGATACTTCAGCCTTCCATTACAGTTGAAACATAAAATCTGATTTCCTCTTGGTTCCACAAAGGTTTAACCTGTTGAACTCCGGGATTCCACGGGCGGTCACGTCTCTGCGTCATAGTGCTTCTCAGTGCGCACTGAAAAAAAAAAAAAGCTGCATTTCCGTTCTTCCAGTACAGACACAGCCGCGAACAGAAAGCCAAAGGAGTGTTTGATTGGTTTAGATTTGATTGACCTCTCATTCGACTAATAAGAGCCTTGAATTGGGTTTCTGAAACCTTGAAGAACCAATGACTGAAAACCTAGCAAGAAGGACCTGCCTACCAATGACCGCGAATACAACGAGCCACTTGAAGCAGAGAAGTTCGACAATTGAAACGCGTGCATCCCGTGCGTAAAATCTGTTTTGTCTAAGCCGGGGTGACACACACTGAGACCTGTGTGTAATGGTAGCGTTAGCCAGTCTTTTTTTATTACTACTGTTCTTATTTGTTTTGAAAAATCGTTCGCAAAACCACAATCATGGAAGCGGAGATGATTTGACCGGGTCGGGTGACCAGAACCATGAGTGCGTAACAACCGGACCAGCTTCATTTCGTCTGACAATGAGGAACAGATGTTCGCCAACGACACTGCTGTTGTGGACAGGTAAGTGTTATAAGCTAAATTATTCTTTATCAATGAAAATAGTAATAAAAATGACTTTTGACTGATCGGTAATTACAAGGGTCCATCATGGCCACAAGTTTTTTTGTGCGCCGAGCTCCTCTGTAGTGGGGGGGGGTGTTATCCTCTACATTGCAGATATTTTAGTATAATTCTTATTGCACTGTAGGTTATTTTTTCTTGTAAAAAAAGGCCACACATTTTTTACGTGGCATGTTTCTTTGTTTGAGGGGGGCTTGTTTGTTCATTCATTCATTCATGAATGAACAAACAACCCCCCCCCCCACACACACACACACACAGCCCTGAGTGTCACATTTCATTAGAGCCCAAGATGAAGCTTCTATGTTCAAGCATTCAAAAGTTAGACGTTTTTCCAAACTGTGCCATTTGGCACAATTTGGCACAGTTCAAAAAACGCCTGGGAACAACCTGAGAAAAAAGCTGTGTAATATATTCATTTTTTGTGGTATTGTTAAAAATTTTTGACCTCAGCTTGATAACACTTGGTTCTACATTTCTGTTGCATTTTCCAACCAGTATCTGACAGCTGTGTGTTATTTGCAAGCATTTGTATCTAAAAAAAACACCCAGGCGAACTTTATTTTCTTCAAATTCAGTATGTTTAGATGACTGTTACTCAGTGGCAGGAGCACTTAGAGAGATTATGACTGTTTTGCCAAAAACATTCAAAGTGTTTTCTTTTAAATGAGACCAACCCCATGAAGATGCTGCAAAGGGTTGAAGAACAGCTTTTGATTTACTTTGGGTATGTTATTTTTAGGCGTTTTTAGGGAAATTGACCAGAGTTCAAGGGGTTAACTAAAGATTTTATGCTCAGGAATCCACTAACAGTTGATGTGATATTGAGCACCTGGTTATCATTTGACTCTGTTTATTCATCATTTGAATGCCATGTCATGTAACCTGAATGAGTTCATTTAATAAAATTGTAAATGAGAGAAGTTGAAGCGTTTTTCCTTTGCATATATGTTTTCTGGGTCACGGCAGTAAAATAACTCACTAAATTTTGAGGCTGATTCATTAAGTAATTGAAGGTACAGAAATTCATTAATTGAAATTAATTCATTAACAAGTTGTTCTTTTAGAACTGGTGTCCCCTTTTTACAAGTGCTTTTCTATTTTATTTAGTGAGCATTGGGGTGACGGTTTAACTCTGTCCCCTCCCCACGCACACCCCCACTATTAAATAAATTAAATAATTCCTGTATCTTATTACAGTATATTTTATTAAATATCACTACACGTGCATGTCTCTTTATTTATCAACAAAAGTCACCATAAAGACTATCCTCAACAGCTTCCTAATATTTTTCATAAAGCAGGGATAAACGGTTTTGTACTATGTGCTGCGCTGAGTTGGAACATAAAGTTGACGATTGATAAACGGAGAGAGCACGGAGACTGGCTGAAACCCATGAACAGAGAGGGAGATTTGGAGCTGCTGAGATTGTAAGTAAAATATCATTTGTTTCCTTTAACATTTGTGTCGTAAATTAATAATTCATCCGACATGATTTTTTTCTTTTACAAACTGGATACAGTAGTTAACTGTTGATTAAGAGCTGTGAATAATTGCAGAATAAGGAGAGAGGAGATTATGGACTTCTACCACTTAAGTGAGAGATTTGAAGATAATAATGAATCACAATAAAATGAAAATGGCAGCATTAATAAAGGCTGTAGTATGAGCAATTTTTAATCAATGGAACTAAACTGAAATGAACAAATCTTGCCAGGAAATGAACTGAAACCCTTTTCAAAAATTGAAAGTTAATTTGTAGTTAAAATTTAAACAACAAAAAATAAAAGAAACTAAATTATTAAACCCTACTGTGGTGTGGGGATTTAAAAATATGATTATTAATTTTACTGTGAAATCTATTCTTTTCATCTCCCCGTCACATCTATGAAGACTGGGTTTCCACTTTAAGATCCATCCTGCACTGAGACTTTCTGAATGGAAGAGGTTGTCAGTGGAGGAGCCATCCCTGCTTCTTTGTGGATTTAAGCACAGAAGAAGACCTCAAATTTTTCAGGGTCTTAGTTTGTAAATTCGAGATTCAAGAAGGTGCTGCCATAATTTTCTCCATACTCCAATATGCATGCAATGCAATTTAGTTGTTGTAATGACTAATTCTTTTATTTATTTATTTGTTTAATTTAAGTTCGCAGCAAGAATACAATGTTGGTCATTTTTTGACAATTTTACTGAGCATTTAATTCTACATAAACCACTGTTAACAGGAAATTTTTGGCAATCCTGTGCTTTTCTTGTGGTGGTACATAGAATAGCATCACTGTAAACTATGGAAAAAGGAGCTACTTTAAAATCTGTACTTCCTCACACAACTTTCAGTGCAAAAAACCTCTGAAAATGTCAACTTTTTGGAAAAGATCCCACAAATTCAGGCTTGTTGGGCCACAACAATAAAAAATAGCCGACAAAATCCTGGAAGGACTCAAATACAGTGAGATTTTATTATTATTATTATTAATTTTTTTTATTATTATTTTTTTTCCGGTTCCAGTTCCGCCGGACCAGTGGCGCCACACGAGTTGGCTGCCCGTTGCAACAGCCTTTTTTTTAATCTTTTTTCTTCTTTCTACATCTTTCACTTTATATATATATCACGGACACACAGATCGCCCCAAAGGTCTCCCGAGTCGGCGGACGGAGCCACTGTTTACAGCAGGAGATGTTACAGCAGGAAGAGCTAGTGCTAGCTAGCACTCAACCGCCACCCGGGCTAACGGTGAAACTCGACATACCGGAAACTGTAGCGAAAACGACGCGGGTGCCGGGCTGGAGGTTAGGCGGCGTGCAAGAAATATAAGACAGAATAATAAAGAGCGATGGCAAGAACCAAGCAGACCGCCCGTAAAATCTACTGGAGGAAAAAGCCCCCCAGGAAGCAGCTAGCCACCAAGGTTGCTCGGAAAAGCGCTCCGGCCACCGGCGGAGTGAAGAAGCCTCATCGTCACAGGCCCGTGGCTCTGAGAGAGATCCGTCGCTACCAGAAATCCACGGAGCTGCTCATCCGTAAGCTGCCCATCCAGCGCCTGGTGAGGGAGATCGCTCAGGACTTCAAGACCGACCTGCGCTTCCTGAGCTTCGCCGTCATGGCTCTGCAGGAGGCCAGCGAGGTCTACCTGGTGGGTCTCTTCTTCGCTAATAGGGTCACCATCATGCCCAAAGACTTCCAGCTGGCCCGCCGCATCCGCGGAGAGAGAGCTTAGACTTTCTGCTGCACATTCACCAACCACAATGCTCCGCACTGTGTGTCTATATATATATATATATATATTTATAGTAATATGTACATATGTTTACTAGCTGTTCTTGTTTTTTCTTGCCTTCTGAGTGTTGCTATCCCTGTGCTGTTGCAATCCTGGAATTTCCCTATTGTGGGACTAATAAAGGCTTATCTTATCTTATCTTATCTTATTATGTATACATGCTTCATGCATTGAATTAATTTACTTATTCTGGGTTGTTAACTTGGCGCTACACACTCTTTGCACTAAAGAAGACACTTGTGAGCACTTTGTGAAATCATAAGTAACATTATAAAAAGTGCATTATTGTAACTGATTTTGGGTCAGTTCTTTATGTGATAATTTATGTATTAACAAAGATTTTTTTTTTTTTCCTGGCAAGTAAAATGACTATTAAAATGGTAATTTCCCAGATCGAATCAGGATTGGATCGGATCAAATGGGAATTGAATCGATTCAGAATCTCAAGAATTGGAATCGAATCAATTCTGGAAATTAGGGATCGTTCCCAGCCCTAATCCGTTCCCATCCCTGGGTACGGGAGCTCCCTATCCCCGCTCTCCCATGACAACCCACCGTCTCCTCCTCACCGAAGCCAGTCAACTGTCCGCCAACCTTCACTCCGGCAGAATGGAGTGAGTTCCTCGGCAGTGGGTTGACATTTGGGAACCCAGGGTGGAAGGAAGATTCCAGGAGGCACCATTCCTCCCAACGCTCTGCTCCAGCCACTGCCGTTTCCCCTTCTCTTTTTTTTTTTTTTTTGGTGTGTTTGCCTGTCCTGGGTGGAAACCAAATGATAATGGAGGAGTCTGCTGTTCCAGCTTTTTCCCCTCCTCTCTCTGCTGTAGCCCATGGAACTCAGTTATGCCAGCCCCCAGGACTGTTGTTACACTGGCTCCACCGAGAGCTGCAGTGTCAGCTTCACCTGCAGTGCCGGCTTCCTCATCTGCTGCATGGGGGCCCATGCCCGCTGCCTCATCTGCTTTCACCACAGCTCCAGTGCCTGCTCCGCAGCACCTCTCAGCTCCAGTGCCAGCTCCACGGCATCTCCTAGCCCCAGTACCTGCTCCAATACTAGCTTCAGTTGACTCAGAGGTGCATGCCACAGCTCCAGCTGACTCCGAGGTGCACACTCCGGCTCCTGCGGCTCATCCTGAGGTGGTCACCCCCATAGATGTGGAACAGGAGCTTAGGCAAGTGCTTTTCTTTACCTTTATAACATCAATATTTGTTCAGACTTGCCTAGCTCCTGGTGATGGTGATAACACTACACTCACCCCCTGCCTCTCTCCTTCGTCCAAAGTGACTGCGTCGGAAAGGGATACCTGGGTGTCTGGACCGGATGTGCCTCAGGCGTCTCATCCTGAGGTTAGTGCGCCCCAGCCATTTAATTCGGGAATCAGCACGCTGAAGCCATCAGCACATGAGGTTGGCGCGTTTCAGTCATCTGCTCCAGAGGTCAGTGCTCCCCAGCCATCTCATCCAGAGGTCAGCGCGCCCCAACCATCGCATCCAGAGGTCAGTGCGCCCCAGCCGTCTCATCCAGAGGTCAGCATTCCCCAACCGTCCCACTCAGAGGTTAGTACTCACAAACTGTTGGTTGCTGGGGTTGGTGTGCCTCAGTCAACAGTTTTTGAGCAAAAGACTCTAATGTTACTATCCCCAGAGCTGAAGGCTCCCTTGCTGTAGCCTGGGTTTGGAGCCTCTATGTTATTATCTTCTGAGTTTAGGGGTTCCGTGTTAATTCCTGTGTTTAAGGGTTCTTTGTTATCAGCTCCTCAGTTTAAGATTTTCTTGTCATTTTCACCCAAGCTTAAAGCGCCCCTGCAGTTATCAATCTATAAATGGGTTAGGCCCCTGACTTGCTTTGTTCTCCAGTCCGGTGGTCTAGGGACTCTGGTAGACAACCCGATGCATTCTGTGCTCAGGTCTGGGGCCCATGGTCTTGGATAGGCCCCCTGACCTGTCTTACTCTCCAATACAGTGGTCCTGGGACTCTGGAAGACCACCTGACCCATTTTGTGCTGGACTGTATGGCAGGATGGTGTTTGTTTCAGCCTGCCTGGCCTTTTCAACCCCCACTGATGATGGCAGGGCCTTTTGTGTTTATTTAGGGTTGTCTGGATTCTGCCCTTGGGGAGTGAGGTGGCATGTTTGCATGCATGTCCCACTCTTTAAGCTACAGTGGTGTGAAAAAATGTTTGTCCCCTTCCTGATTTTTCATTGTTTTGTATGTTTGTCACACTTAAATGTTTCAGATTTCAATTCAATTCAATTTTATCTATATAGCACCATTTCACAACAACAGTCATCTCATAGCACTTTCAACTGTAAGGGAAACCCCCACAATTGCAGAAAGACCCCAGTAAACAGGCGATCCCCTATGAGCAAGCACTTGGCGACGGTGGAGAGGAAAAACTCCCTTTTAGCAGGAAGAAACCTCGAGCAGAACCAGGCTAAAGGAGGGGCAGTCACCTGCTGTAACTGGCTGGGGGGTAAAGGGTTAGAGAAGAAGAAGAAAAGAACAAACATGTAGAGAGCAAACAGCATGACGTGGACTCAATCTATGGGAGAGAACAAACAGATGTTAATGACCAGCAAAAATATTTCACTGAGAGTGAAGAAAGGAGTGAAGCCCAGTGCATTTTTGGAGGTCCCCCGGCTGTCTAAACCTATTAGCAGCATAACTAAGGGAGGGTTCAGGGGCACATGATCCCACCCTAATTATAGGCTATATCAAAAAGGAAGGTTTTAACCCTATTCCTAAAGAAAGAGATTGAGTCTGACTCCCGAATCCAGATTGGCAGCTGGTTCCACAGGAGAGGAGCTTGATAACTGAAGGCTCTGCCTCCCACTGTACTTTTGGAGATTCTAGGTATTGCAAGTAATCCTGCATTTTGGGAGTGTAGTGCTCTGTTTGGATAGGGTAATATCAGATCTTTTAAATAAAAAGGGGCCTGATTATTTAGAGCTTTGTAAGTCAGAAGAAGGATTTTAAACTTAATTCTAAACTCTCTGGGAAGCCAGTGAAGGGAGGCCAGAACCGGAGAGATATGGTCTCTCTTTCTAGTACCTGTTAAAACTCTTGCTGCAGCATTTTGGATCAGCTGAAGACCTTGTAAAGATGTTTTAGGACAACCTGATAATAAAGAGTTACAATAATCTAATCTAGAGCTTGTGGCGGCATGGAATAATAAGAAGCGAACTGAGAGTTTTTGAGGGATTTTATTAATCATACCGCCATAACGAGAACTCACTCCAGCACCGTGCATGCGCGCCGGAGCGAGCCCGGAGGCTCTCCTCAGCAGATAGGGGCAATGCGTGTAGTCAGAAGTGGTGGTCAGAGAGAGAGTGAGCATGAGATATTCAGTCACTTATATACCCAGTTACAGACAATGCATGAAAGGCATGGGACATTTGCATCACAGTCAGAGCAGGAAGCATGAACATTTGCATTTGAGTCATACATATCGACAGCAAGACTGGCAGGAAGGAGTTAGACAAAGAGCGGCTGCCTATTGATATCAATACACACATCTCATTGTTCTGCTAATTTCCCCAGCTGAGCGCTCTGCTTGTCCCAGTCTGTTGTGGGGGTCACCCACAGTACTCCCCCCCAGAGGGCTCAGCGGGGAGCTGAGGCCTCGATAGTCCGGCTTTGGGAGCGAGCTGCTGGGAAAGCTCACTGCAGGCGGCGGTGGAGGGACGGGGGGTGGGGGTCGCAAGTGCCGGCCCAGGACGGCAAATTTGTCTGGGCCGCGCAAAAATTGCCTGTGGATCCGCGATGTTGAGGGGCTGTCCCGTTGAACGTGCGGAGGTCCACAGCAGCTGTAAGAAGAAAAATTAGCCTCTGACTCCTCTCGCGGCCATGAAGAAAAAAAAGGAGCTGCAGCAGTGTGGGACTTGGCGTGTTGACTTTAGGTGCGCGCGCAGTCCTAAAGTCCTTGGGGACAGCTGACGGCTGAATTCCCTTGTGCGCCGTGGCTGAGACCATTCCAAAATCCTGTGAGCGAGCTGCGTGCGTGCTTCAGGTGTGTGAGCAGCCCTGAAGGTTCTGTGTGCAGTGGCGAAGGACGATGGCGGTCTGTGTGGAGCCAGTATTGTCCCGTGCGTGGTGCGCTGTCCTCATAACCCCCCGGTGTGCGTGCGGGGTTCGGTGCATGGCAGGTCCACTGTAGAGGCGAGTCAGGGTCAGGGAGCTTGCTGGAGATCAGCGTCGTCGGCGCCGATGTTCATCCCTGTTGAAGCTGTTGCGTCGTTCGCTCGTGCCGGGTCATGGTGCGTTGGAGCGGCGAGAGGGAGAAGACGATCTTTGTCCCTCGGGCTCGTGCAGATGTGTTGGAGCGGTGAGAGGAAGGAGACGATCTTTGTCCCTCGGGCTCGTGTAGATGCGTTGGAGCGGTGAGAGGGAGGAGGAGCGGTGAGAGGGAGAAAACGTTCTGTGTCCCTCGGCCGGTCCAGTGTGGATGTCCCGATCTCAGGCGAGGGTCGCACCATGACGCTTTCTGCAGCATTCCCAGTTGTGGATGATCTCCGGAGAGTTCGCCTGGTGGTGGCTCTGCGTCGAGGTCTCCCTGTAGCAGAAGGGAGGGCAGATCATTTGCGTCAGGCTGCTGTGTTCGCTTGTCGTCGGAGAGTCACCGCCGGGGGCTGCCAGCGTGTTCTTTTCTTGGTCGGGTCACCAGTGTGGCTGTCCAGACCAGAAGGTTGCGTTGCACAAAGCGTGTGCTTTCTCGGGGTCACCAGTGTGGCAGCATGGAATAATAAGAAGCGAACTGAGAGTTTTTGAGGGATTTTATTAATCATACCGCCATCACAAGAACTCACTCCAGCGCCGTGCATGCGCGCCGGAGCGAGCCCGGAGGCTCTCCTCAGCAGATAGGGGCAATGTGTGTAGTCAGAAGTGGTGGTCAGAGAGAGAGTGAGCATGAGATATTCAGTCACTTATATACCCAGTTACAGACAATACATGAAAGGCATTGGACATTTGCATCACAGTCAGAGCAGGAAACATGAACATTTGCATTTGAGTCATACATATCGACAGCAAGACTGGCAGGAAGGAGTTAGACAAAGAGCGGCTGCCTATTGATATCAATACACACATCTCATTGTTCTGCTAATTGCCCCAGCTGAGCGCTCTGCTTGTCCCAGTCTGTTGTGGGGGTCACCCACAAGCTAACAAAAGCGTGGATTAGTTTCTCAGCATCACTCTGGCATCACTCTGAGACAAGATGCTCCTAATCTTGGCAATATTGACAAATGGCAAATGAAAAAATCATTTGCCAATCATTGGCAAATGATAGAAGGCAGTCTCAGAAACAAGTTTAATATGTGAATTAAAAAATCAAATCTTGATCAAAAATAACTCCAAGGTTCCTCACGGAACTATTAAGAGAAAGAGTAACCGCATCCAAACTAAGAGTTTGATTTGGAAAGGTACTGTATTTTTAAGGTTTTTTGGACCAACAAGAATGACTTCAGTCTTATCTGAATTTAATCCTTTGAGTGTGACTGTTGCCGAATTGCAACATAACCCCTAGTGGTCAAGAGTGGTAAATATTTTTTGTCAATAAAATAGTTCAGATTCCCAAGGCTATAATTTGAAAGTGGTAAGAGATAATGGCTTACTGTCAATTAAAAAGATGTAAAATATGATCCAAAGTTTCAGATAGGAGTAATTTTACGCATCTAATTTGCATAATGCCGTGGCAGCTATATTGAATTACATAACTCAGTCAAAAGCGGACTTTGGACATATTTACACAAAGAATGGTTCTGTCTTTTGACACAATTTTTTGTACAGGGGTACGTTATCATCTTATCTTCAAAGTATATGCACAAGAAATCAATACAATGTAAAAAAAAAACAAAGAAATTCATCACTAACCGGTGGCTAAGGGGACTCACTCGCTGCTGTGATCAGTGAGTTTTAGTCCATCGTGGTCATTATTTTGCATCATTTACACTCTGTACAACATCTACAAAGTCTTATGATTATCCCACATAAATTTCGCTTGTATCCCATGGCTATTTTCTGTGTACGAAGCTGTCTAAGTGACGGTGCACAACGATGGACGGCAGCCATATTAGCTTTCTGGGCTAAAAGGATGAAAACAGGAAAAGGAAATGAAGAATTATTGTTCTTTGGTGTATTACGTGTCATCCATTGCGTCCTCCAACGCGTGTCTGCCACCTTCTGAAACTGGCAGATCAGTACAAATCAGTACAAATCCTCAGTGCAGCCGGGGATGTCAGAGTGAGATGACAGGCACAGCGCCGCACTCTGCCACTAGGGGCACGTGAAATCTCACACTCAAAGGGTTAATAGCAGGAAATTACAAGTCATCCAAGCTTTGATTTCCTTAAGACAGGCCTCTAACTTGGCTAATTGATGACTATCATCTTGCTTCATTGACAGGTGTAATTGTGTTCTATCAGCATAACAATGAAAATGTATACAGTGCTTTCTAATAATGTTATACATGCTTCCGCTAGGACTGCAACAAAGTTCAATTAAGCAAACATGGTGTTCTAATCTATCAAGTAAACTATTGTGATCGATAGTGTCAAAAGCTGCACTAAGGTCTAAAAGGACAAGTACAGAAACAAGTACATTATCAGGTGCGATAAGGAGGTCATTAAGTACCTTCACTAAAACTGTTTCAGTACTATGATGGATTCTAAACCCAGATTGAAACTCTTCAAATAAACCATTTCCCTGCAAGTGGTCAAATAATTGCGTAGCAACAACTCTTTCTAAGATTTTTGAAATAAAAGGCAGATTAGAGATTGGTCTATAGTTAGCTAAAATTCCTGGATCCAGCATTGGCTTTTTGAGAAAAGGTATAATTACAGCAGTTTTAAAAAGCCTGCAGTATATTGCTTATGTTAATGAAGAATTGATTATTTGAAGAATAGAGCTACAAATAAATGGGAAGACTTCTTTAAATAACCTGGTAGGAAAAGGGTCTAAAAGACAAGTTGAAGGCTTGGATGAGGAAATTATTTTATCTAACTCTAAAAGGTCAATTGGAGTAAACTCATCCAAACAGATATCAACTGAAAGAGTTGTAGTAGTTACTGTATTTAAGTCAACGGTGGGAAGAATCTGATTTTATCTCTGATCATCAAACAAATTTAAATATTAGACAAAGATAACACAGGTAAACACAAAATGCAGTTTTTAAATGAAGATATTTATTATTAAGGGGGAAAAAATCCAAACCTACATGGCCCTGCGTGAAAAAGTGATTGCCTCCTAAACCTAATACCTGGTTGGGCCACCCTTAGAAGCAACAACTGCAATCAAGCGTTTGCCATAACTGACAATAAGTCTTTTACAGCGCTGTGGAGGAATTTTGGCCCACTCATCTTTGCAGAATTGTTGTAATTCAGCCACATTGGAGGGTTTTCGAGCATGAACTGCCTTTTTAAGGTCATGCCACAGCATCTTAATTGGATTAAGGCCAGGACTTTGACTAGGCCACTCCAAAGTCTTCATTTTGCTTTTCTTAAGCCATTCAGAGGTGGTCTTGCTGGTGTGTTTTGGATCATTGTTCTGCTGCAGAACCCAAGTGGGCTTCTGCTTGAGGTCACAAACAGATTCCCAGACATTCTCCTTCACGATTTTTTGGTAGACTGCAGAATTCATGGTTCCATTTACCACAGCAAGTCTCCCAGGTCCTGAAGCAGCAAAACAGCCCCAGACTATCACACTAACACCACCATATTTTACTGTTGGCATGATGTTCCTTTTCTGAAATGCTGTGTTACTTTTATGCAGGATGTAATGGGACACACACCTTCCACAAAGTTCAACTTTTGTCTCGTCAGTCCACAGAGTATTTTCCCAAAAGTCTTGGGGATCATTAAGATTTTTTTCTGGAAAAACTGAGACGAGCCTTTATGTTCTTTTTGCTAAGCAGTGGCTTTTGTCTTGGAACTCTGCCATGCAGACCATTGTTGTCCAGTCTCTTTTTTATGGTGGAGTCATGAACACTGACCTTAACTGAGGCAAGTGAGGCCTGCAGTTCTTTGGATGTTGTTGTGGGGTCTTTTGTGACCTCTTGGATGAGTCATTGCTGTGCTCATGGGGTAATTTTGGTTGGCCGGCCACTCCTGGGAAGGTTCACCACTGTTCCATGTTTTCATCATTTGTGGACAATGGTTCTCACTGTGGTTTGCTGGAGTCCCAAAGCTTTAGAAATGGCTTTATAACCTTTTTCCAGACTGATACATCTCGCTTACTTTGTATTTCATTTGTTCCTGAATTTCTTTGGATCACAGCATGATGTCTAGCTTTTGAGGGTCTTTTGGTCTACTTCACTTTGTCAGACAGGTCCTATTTAAGTGATTTCTTGATTGAGAACAGGTGTGGCAGTAATCAGGCCTGAGTGTGGCTAGAGAAATTGAACTCAGCTTTCCAAAGATGTGATAAATCACAATTAATTTATGTTTTTTTTTTGTTTGTTTTTTGGGGGGGGATTACTTTTTCACACAGGGCCATGTAGGTTTGGATTTTTTTTTACCCTTAATAATAAACACCTTCATTTAAAAACTGCATTTTGTGTTTACTTGTGTTATTTTTGTCTAATATTTAAATTTGTTTGATGATCTGAAACATTTAAGTGTGACAAACATACAAAAAATGAGAAATCAGGAAGGGAGGAAACATTTGTTCACACCACAGTACCTCCCCCCTATGGTACCATTTCTCCCTCTCTCCCTTTGTCCTGTTGTCAGTACCACCGTCCGTCCAACTGTCTCTCAATGCCTCCATTCATTCGTCCAGTCATACCTCTGTCCTTCTGTCCATGCATACATTGTTATATAGGGTCTTGGTGAAAACTACATCAAAATCCATCCAGTAGTTTTTGTGTAACTCTGCTAAAAACAAACAGACAAACTGCCCTGATCACATTACCCCCCTATTAGAAGCCAAACTTGGTAAGATATTTTATTAATTGCTTTCAAAAGGTAGCATGTGATTTTGCATGTTTGGGGTTTTAGACACCAAACCAAATACAGATCAGATCAGAGTAAGAACCTCCCTTTCTGTCTGCAATCACTTTATATCAAAGGAAAGAAAAAATGGAATCTGAAAGCAATCCAGCTGTTGTGAGAACAGTTTGCATTTCTGTCATAAGGGTGGAGATATTTTCAGTAATTCACTGGCACGTCTTTTAGAGGTAACAGGACACAACAGCCCTTACTAAGACAGACTTGTTTTTTGCATTTATGTAAAAAAAGGGTGCAGTCCACATGAAACTTACATGTCAGGTCTTGTCTTGCTGTTGGGCTTCCAAACTCAAAAACCTTCAGAATTCTGTAACCTTTTGATTCATACCTTCATTTGTATTCACTTATAACTCCTCCCTTGTTGTTTTAACAAGCTAACAACAACGGGTTGTAAGGGTTAGTGAACCGGGCCTCCTGTGGACTCCTATTGCCTGAGAGGCCCATAGCACACATGGTACCCCAAGGACCAAATAATCACAAAACCACATGGGCACGAGTGAGTGAGTGAGTGAGAGAGAGAGAGCAGGAGAGAGAGAGCAAGAGAGAGAGAGAGAGAGAGAGAGAGAGAGAGAGAACAAATGAGAAGCAGGCTGAAGAGACAAGCTCATTCTACTTAACCCATTAGCTTTAATCCCCAGGTCTGCACTTTGTCCACTAAATGGTATTTGTTTTGGTCTGTGAAATGTGTGTGTAAATATGCCACATCTAATATCAGCCACATTTGAGCAGACCTGTTTCACACAATACTCTGCACAGCAAACACATGGGATTCGAGGAGGATGAAGACTTAGCAGGAATGCCTTCACGTGCCTCGACTGTATATCCCTGCTGATGAAAAACACATGCTGCCTGCTGTAACTTGGGATAGACGCACTGTGTGATCTATTTTAATACATATATAATATTTTACCATGCTAGATGTATGGAAGTGGCTTTATTTGATTGAAATATTGTCACATGAGAGATGTTTTTCAGACTGTACTTATGGTGACGTGACCTTATTAAATTCATGGCCAAGGAGGAATAAAATTATGCAAGGTTATTACGTTTTTTTATGTTACCAAGCTGTGTTTAAACTGGTCAGAGTCCTGCAGTGTGAGTCTGGCCTCTGCCTTTCCCTGTGGCCTTGCAGCCTGGAGCTCGGTCAACTATGAGGAGTGTCAGCTTGGATCTGCTGTGCAGTCACATTCCCCAGACTGAGGCCACAGAGTGGGTTAGTAGGACAATGCTCTGTATGTGTGTGTTTGTCTGGGTTTAATTTTTATTTTGATCTATAACCCCACTGGGGATTTGATTTCCAGCAGGATACAGGGAATGGATGATTGCACAGTTGGCAATGCTCATAATGGGGTTTTTTCACTGGGCTGCATTATAGGACGCTGTGAAAAAAAAAATAGTAGTTCAACATGTATCCATGAAAATACACCTACTAAAACTGATTTTATTCCCTCAGCCACTTCAAATCACAAGCTGCTGCGTTAATGTACTTTTTTATATTATCTAAACAGCTTTTACATACACATTCCACAGCGAGCCATCCACTGTCACATATTTCCTGTGTAGTATTCTGGCTCTGCATGTTGTTTTTCTTCTCCTCCAGCTGATTAGGTCATCTCGGGGCGGCAGTGGCTCAGGAGGTAGAGCAGGTCGTCCAATAACCGCATGGTTGGCGGTTCGAATCCTGCTCTCCCTGGATATCCTGCCGTTGTGTCCCTGGGCAAGACACTTCACCCCCAATTGCTCCTGGTGGGTCTGGAAGCGCCATGTTAGGTAGCATGCCGCCATCAGTGTGTGAAAGCGGTCATCAAGAGATGAGAATAAAAACGCTATATAAGTGAATACCATCTCCTACAGCCACCTAATTGCTCTCACCTGCAGTGATTACTGTCTGCCTATTTAAGGAGAGAGGCAACTCCACCTCCTTATGGAGATGTCAGACTTTACCGTCAGCATTCAGGGGTGCTCCTCCAGTTTGCATGCAGCCAGACTCTCTTTATGCTCTTTTTCTTCTCCTCCAGCACAAGACCTTGTAAGCATTCAAGGCCTTGTAAGCATTCTACAGAAGATGCCATTGCCACCACTCTCCACAGAGCACTGAGCCACCTGGAGAACCCAAGGAGCTACGTGAGGATGCTTCTTGTGGACTACAGCTCAACTTTTAACACCATCATCCTGGACATCCTGATCAACAAACTGCACCTCCTCCAGATTTTCCCCCCTACCTGCTCCTGGATAAAGAACTTTCTCACCAACCGCCCACAAACAGCCAGACTTGGCCTCCACGACTCCTCCACACTGTCCCTCAGCACTGGCTCCCCCCAAGGCTGCATCCTAAGCCCTCTACTGTACTCCCTGTACACCTTTGACTGTATTCCAACCCACCCAACCACCGTCATCATGAAATACGCAGACGACACCACCTTGGTTGGGCTCATCACCGACGACAATGAGAAGGCATACAGGGCGGAGGTAGAGAATCTGCTGCTGTGGTGCCACGCAAACAACGTGAAACTGAATGTCCAAAAAACTAAAGAACTCATTCTGGACTTCAGGAAGAACAGACAGCCCCCCCCCGCCCCGCCACCCTCATAAATGCCGATCGCGTGGAAAGCATCCCTGCCTTCAGGTTCTTGGGCACCCACATCTCCTCTGACTTCTCCTGGACTGTCAACACCAAGGCCCTGGTGAAGAAAGCCCAGCAGCGGCTACACTTCCTCTGTGTCCTGAGGAAGCACAACCTGGACCAGAAGCTGCTGCTGGCCTTCTATCACTGCTCAGTGTAGAGCATGCTCACCTACTGTCTAGGTGTGTGGTACCCCGGCTCCACGGCCGAGAATAGGAAGGCTGTGCAGAGGGTCATCAACACCGCCCAAAAACTTATTGGCAGCTGTCTGCCCTCTCTGGAGGACATCTCCAGATCCTCCTATCTCAGAAGGATCAAGACCATCACAGGAGACCCCTCACATCCCGCCCACCACCTGTTTGACCTGCTTCCCTCTGGACGACGGTTCAGACCAATCAGGTCCCACACCTCCAGACTGACAAACAGTTTCTTCCCCTGAGCCATCCGAACTGCAAACAGTCAGAGGCTCCACCTCCCTCCCTCTGAACACCCGCATGCACAGAACTGAGGACCTTTTAATTATCACTAAAACTCACCTGTCTTTGCACTCTTCACTTTCATGTATATTGACCCATCCATGAAATCACTATTGTACATATTTTCCATCATTCTTAGGTCATTTTACTCAGTTATGTGTTCTGCACTCCACACTCTTATGTACATAGTTCCACCCGTGAAGCCACTACTGTACTTGTGTATATACCAATGCTATTTGTTATTTTTACTTTTATTTTTACTTCAGTCATATGGTTATCTGTGTGTTCTGTAACTGTTTTATTTCAAATTCTTCTCACTTCCTTTATTGTGCAGTAGCTTGGTGGAGTACCCACAATTTTGTTGTGCTGTACAACTGTACAATGACAATAAAGCCTATGGTATTGTATTCTATTGTATTCTATTCACCAAAGTAATCTCCATTCCCCATAAACTCTGCTTCAGTCTCTTCCAGGAAATCCAACCTGTGCACTAGTAATGGACAGACGAGGCTTTCTTGAAGCACTGAAGCTTTTCATCAAATGGGTTCATATGGACGAAGCTTCATGTGAAGCTTCATTTGCTCTACTGATCCATCTACTAGACAAAAAATATACAACATGCAAACTTTTTACAAGGGCATTATTGGTGTGATATGTACAGTGCATCCGGAAAGCATTCACAGCGCTTCACTTTTTCCACATTCTATGCTACAGCCTTATTCCATAAAGGGATTAAAGTCATTTTTTCCTCAAAATTCTACACACAATACCCCATAATGATAACATGAAAAAAGGTTTTTTTTTTAGATTTTTGCAAATTTATTAAAAATAAAAAACTAAGAAATCACATGTACATAAGTATTCACAGCCTTTGCTCAATACTTTGCTGATGCACCTTTGGCAGCAGCTAGAGCCTCAAGTCTTTTTGAATATGATGCCACAAGCTTGGCACACCTATCTTTGGGCAGTTTTGCCCATTCCTCTTTGCAGCACCTCTCAAGCTCTATCAGGTTAGATGGAAAGCATTGGTGCACAGCCATTTTCAGATCTCTCCAGAGATGTTCAATTGGATTCAAGTCTGGGCTCTTGCTGGGCCACTAAAGGACATTCACAGAGTTGTTCTGAAGCCACTCCTTTGATATCTTGGCTGTGTGCTTAGGGTCATTGTCCTGCTGAAAAATGAACCATCGCTCCAGTCTGAGGTGAAGAGCGCTCTGGAGCAGGTTTTCACCCAGGATGTCTCTGTACATTGCTGCATTCATCTTTCCCTCTATCCTGACTAGTCTCCCAGTTTCTGCCGCTGAAAAACATCCCCACAGCATGATGCTGCCACCACCACTGACGTGGTTATGAACGGTGCCTGGTTCCCTCCAAACATGACGCCTGGCATTCACGCCAAAAAGTTCAATCTTTGTCTCATCAGACCAAAGAATTTTGTTTCTCATGGTCTAAGAGTCCTTCAGGTGCCTTTTTGGCAAACTCCAGGTGGGCTGTCATGCGCCTTTTACTAAGGAGTGGCTTCCATCTGGCCACTCTACCATACAGGCCTGATTGGTGGATTGCTGCAGAGATAGTTGTCCTTCTGGAAGGTTCTCCTCTCTTTACAGAGCAACGCTGGAGCTCTGACAGAGTGACCATCGGGTTTTTGGTTACCTCCTTGACAAGGGCCCTTCTCCCCTGATCGCTCAGTTTAGACAGCCGGCCAGCTCTAAGAAGAGTCTTGGTGGTTCTGAACTTCTTCCATTTATGGATGATGGAGGCCACTGTGCTCATTGGGACCAAAGCAGCAGACATTTTTCTGTACCCTTCCCCAGATTTGTGCCTCGAGACAATCCTCTCTTGGAGGTCTACAGACAATTCCTTTGACTTCATGCTTGGTTTGTGCTCTGACATGCCCTGTCAACTGTGGGACCTTAAATAGACAGGTGTGTGCCTTTCCAAATCATGTCCAGTCAACTGAATTTGCCACAGGTGGACTCCAGTTAAGCTGTAGAAACATCTCAAGGATGATCAGTGGAAACAGGATGCACCTGACCGCAATTTTGAGCTTTGTGGCAGAGGCTGTGAATACTTATGTACATGTGATTTCTTAGTTTTTTATTTTTAATAAATTTGCAAAAATCTAAAAAAAAAACCTTTTTTCATGTTGTCATTATGGGGTATTGTGTGTAGAATTTTGAGGAAAAAAATGAATTTAATCCCTTTATGGAATAATGCTGTAACATAACAAAATGTGTAAAATGTGAAGCGCTGTGAATACTTTCCACATGCACTGTATATTTTTTTATTTCAATAAATGTACTGACCTTTAAGAAATTAAAGAACCTCGGTGTGCGGGTCACATACCCCGGCCATCTGCATGTCACTGGCCCATAATGAGGACCGTAATCAACATGGACTGAAAAAAATAAGTACCCCTCCCACAAAATTGAACCCTTCATTTCAGTCAAAGTTTCTGTATAAATCTGAAATGAATCAGATCAGAAATAGAGACGCTATAGTAGCTACATGTTGTTAAATGAATGGACGAACAAGCAAACAGGTCAAAAACATTAAATGGTAAATGGCGTTCACTTATATATAGTATAGCACTTTTTAATAATCTCTGGATGACCAAAGCACTTTACAGATCCTGCTGTCCACCCATTCATGCACACATTCTTACAATGATGGGGGCAGAGATGCCATGCACAGGTGCTGGCCTGATCCACCAGGAGCAACTGTGGGTTCAGTGTCTTGCTCAAGGACACTTCAACATGCAGACTGCAGACAGACCGGGAATTGAACCACTGACCCTCCGGTCAGTAGATGGCCACATTACACTTGCACCATAGGGGCCCCATATACACCACGCAATAATAATAACAATGGTCATAAGGGAAAATAGAAATAAAACTGGGGTGACTACCCTGAATGTGCTTGTGTTACTTGGTGAAACACTTTTATCCATTTGTATCAAGATTTTTTTAAATTAAGCTTTATTCACAATTCAACACTGTCCATACAAAATTCAAATAGCAATAGCTTACAAAACAGAAAGTACAAACTGAGTGCAAGAAATAACCATTCAGGTTAACCATTCACGTTAAAAGTAAAAACAACAGAAATGACAAATAAATAAAATGTAGAGGTCTACATTTTTTTTTCTTGAAATCTTTTTTCTTTATTTTTTTTTTCATTTTTATTTTTTCTTCTAGTTTTTAGGATTACACTGGTATTAATGATGAAGTTTAGTGGTTTAAGTTTCAGGAACTTGTTTTCATCAGTCAAATATTTATTAATTAATTTATTAATTAAATATTAATATAAATATTAATTAATCTTTCCGGTTCCGCCGGACCGGTGGCGCCACACGAGTAGGCTGCCCGTTGCAACAGCCTTTTTTTTATCTTCCTTCTTCTTTCTACACCTTTCACTCTGTATATATATCACGGACGCACGGATCGCCCCGGGGGTCTCCCGGGTCGGCGGACAGAGCCACGGTTTGCAGCGGGAGACGCTACAGCGGGGAGGAGCTAGTGCTAGCTAGCACTTGGCCGCCGCCCGGTGCTAATGGGAAACTCGACATACCGGGAGCTGTAGCGAAAACGACGCGGGTGCCGGGCTGGAGTTTAGGCGGCGTGCAAGAAATATAAGACAGAATAATAAAGAGCGATGGCAAGAACCAAGCAGACCGCCCGTAAAATCTACTAGAGGAAGAAGCCCCCCCCAGGAGACAGCTAGCCACCAGGGCTGCTCGGAGAGGCGCTCCGGCCACCGGCAGAGTGAAGAGGCCTCGCCGTCACTGGCCCGTGGCTCTGAGAGAGATCCGTCGCTGCCAGAAATTCACGGAGCTGCTCATCCGTAAGCTGCCCGTCCATCGCCTGGTGAGGGAGATCGCTCAGGACTTCAAGACCGTCCTGCATTTCCTGAGCTTCGCCATCATGGCTCTGCAGGAGACCAGCGAGGCCCACCTGGTGGTCTCTTCTTCGCTAAGGGGGTCACCATCATTCCCAAAGACTTCCAGCTGGCCCGTCGCATCCGCGGAGAGAGAGCTTAGACTTTCTGCTGCACATTCACCAACCAACCATAATGCTCTGCACTGTGTGTCTATATATATACATTTATAGTAATATGGACATATGTTTACTAGATGTTGTTTTTTCTTGCCTTCTGATTGTTGCTCTGAGTGTTGCTATCCCTGTGCTGTTGCAATCCTGGAATTTCCCCATTGTGGGACTAATAAAGGCTTATCTTATCTTATCTTATCTTAATGTGTTTACTATCATAGTTTAGGGTTTTTGACTTATATGGTATCGAGAATTATGATGCATTTGAACAGGATTGTCTTAACACCAGAGGGACGTTGATCTGTAAACAATATACACTGCATCAACTAAAACAATCTGAAAGTAAATTTAACCACTCATTTTCCTTTTTACACTTAAATATAAGAACTTTGATTAAACATCATGATGATCTAAATTCATTGCTAGCTAATACGGACTATAGATCTGATGTAATTGGCTGCAGTGAAACCTGGATTATCAGTACTTCCTTCCATCCATCCATCTTCTTCAGCTTAATCCTTTTCGGGTCGCAGGGGGCTGGAGCCTATCCCAGCATCTTTGGGCGAGAGGCAGGGTACACCCTGGACAGATGGCCAGTCCATCACAGGGCCAACACACAGAGACAGACAACCATTCACTCTCACAGTCATACCTAAGGACAATTTAGAATCCCCAGTTTGATGCCAATAAACCTAACTTGCATGTTTTTGGCATGTGGGAGGAAACCGGAGAAATCCCGGAGTAAACCCACGCAGACACGGGGAGAACATGCAAACTCCACACAGATCACTGTTGGTCGGGAGCTGGAATCGAACCCAGGATCCCCCGGCCAAGGGTGAGTTGCTGTGCTGCAGCAGCGCAAACCACTCCGCCACTGCGCTGCCCCAGTCAGTACTTCCCATGTTGATAACTTAAATCTTGAGGGATATACATTGTTTTATAGAAACAGACCACACAAATCTGGTGGCGGAGTATGTCTATGTGAATTCCAAATATTCAGTAAAAGTGAGGGATGAGTTTTTAATTAAGGATAACTACTCTGACTCCTTGTTTCTTGAAATAGATGTGGATAATGGCAACAATTTAATTGTGGGTGTAATTTACTGACCTCCAGACTCAAATTTTGACACTTTTAAATTTAAATTGGAAGAATGTTTGTATAATATAAATAAAAAATTCAAAATATTGTTTTATCTTAGTGGATTTTAATATTGATATTTCAAAAGATAATTATGCAAAAAGAGAACTTATAAATATTCTAAACTCTTCATCTTTCTTTCCCAGCATTAACAAATGTACACAAGTATTGTGGGTGACCCTCACAGCCTTCGGTTCAAGCAGAGCGCTCAGCTGGAGCAATTAGCAGAACAGTGAGATGTATGGACTGATATCAATAGGCAGCCTCTCCTTCCTGCCAGTAATCCTGCTATTGATATGTGTGACTCTCATGTAAATGTCCCATGCATTCCTGCTGTACTGTGATGCTAATGTGCCATGCATGCATTGTCTAGCTGGGTATATAAGTGAACTGAATATCGCTTGCTCTCTTTCTGACTGCTCTTTTGATCACACGCATTGCCTGTTTGCTGACTAGAGACTGAGGGCTCGCTCCGGCGCGCTTACACAGCGCTGGAGTGAGTCCTGTGATGGAGGATGAATAAAACACCCTTTTAAACTTCAGTTCGCCGTGACCATGCACCGGGGTCTCTTATTTCATCCGCCACAGTATCAACGTTTAGTAAAACAATAATTGATAATTTGTGGTATTTTACAATCCCTCAAAAAGAGAATAAATTATATAAACGCTAAAAATAAACTTACACATATAATATGTAGTTGCAAACAACAGTATTATACTGACCAAAAGACCAAAAGAAATCTTGGAAAGTGCTTAATGAAGCCCTTGGACGAGGTCAAAAAAAAGCAGTGTACCATTATTTATATTACCATTATTACCAAAACTGTTAGAGAGAGTGGTCTATAATAGACTAAATAATTATTTAACAAAATCAAATACAACTTGATGTCAGTATGGTTTTAGGGAAAAAGAACTACATGTATGGCTATACTTGACCTTGTTGATAAAATCAATGAAGCAATTGACAAAGGTGAATATGGAATTGGAGTCTGTTGATTTGTCAAAAGCTTTGAATACAAATGATTTTGAAATTCTTTTATGCAAGTTGGAGCATTATTGTATCAGAGGTATAGCTTTGCATTGGTTTCAAAGTTATTTTAATGGGAAAGAGGAATACAGTGGTGTGAAAAAGTGGTCGCCCCTTGCTAGTTTCTCTTTTTTTTGTATGTTTGTCACACTTAAATGATTCAGATCATGAAACAAATTTAAATATTAGACAAAGGTAACACAAGTAAACACAAAATGCAGTTTTTAAATGAAGGTGTTTATTATTAAGGGTAAAAACAATCCAAACCTACATGGCCCTGTGTGAAAAAGTGACTGCCCCCCCCAAAAAAAAACAAAAAAAAAACAAAAAAACAAAAACATAAATTAACTGTGATTTATCACATCTTTGGAAAGTTCAATTTTTGAAAGTTCAATCTTTGGAAAGTTCAATTTCTCTAGCCACACTCAGGCCTGATTACTGCCACACCTGTTCTCAATCAAGAAATCACTTAAATAGGACCTGCCTGACAAAGTGAAGTAGACCAAAAGATCCACAAAAGCTAGACATCATGCTGTGATCCAAAGAAATTCAGGAACAAATGAAAAACAAAGTAGTTGAGATGTATCAGTCTGGAAAATGTTATAAAGCCATTTCTAAAGCTTTGGGACTCCAGCAAACCACCGTGAGAGCCATTATTCACAAATGGCGAAAACATGAAACAGTGGTGAACTTTCCCAGAAGTGGCCAGCCTACCAAAATTACCCCAAGAGCGCAGCGACGACTCATCCAAGAGGTCACAAAAGACCCCACAAAAACATCCAAAGAACTACAGGCCTCACTTGCCTCAGTTAAGGTCAGTGTTCATGACTCCACAATAAGAAAGAGACTGGGCAAAAATGGCCTGCATAGCAGAGTTCCAAGATGAAACCCACTGCTGAGCAAAAAGAACATAAAGGTTCGTCTCAGTTTTGCCAGAAAATATCTTGATGATCCCCAAGACTCTTGGGAAAATACTCTGTAGACTGATGAGACAAAAGTTGAACTTTGTGGAAGGTGTGTGTCCCATTACATCCGGCGTAAAAGAAACAGTATTTCAGAAAAGGAACATCATACCAACAGTAAAATAAGGTGGTGGTAGTGGGATAGTCTGGGGCTGTTTTGCTGCTTCAGGACCTGGAAGACTTGCTGTGGTAAATGGAGCCATGAATTTTGCTGTCTACCAAAAAATCCTGAAGGAGAATGTCCAGCCATCTGTTCGTGACCTCAAGCTGAAGCGCACTTGGGTTCTGCAGCAGGACAATGATCCAAAACACACCAGCAAGTTCATCTCTGAATGGCTTAAGAAAAGCAAAATGAAGACTTTGGAGTGGCCTAGTCAAAGTCCTGACCTGAATCCAATTGAGATGCTGTGGCATGACCTTAGGTTCAGGTTACTTTATTTGTACCCGTAGGTAGATTTGTTTGCCAGATTTGTTTTCCAGCATGGACCGCCTTAAAAAGGCGGTTCATGCTGGAAAACCCTGCAATGTGGCTGAATTACAACAATTCTGCAAAGATGAGTGGGCCAAAATTTCCTCCATAGCACTGTAAAAGACTCATTGCGAGTTATCGCAAATGCTTGATTGCAGTTGTTGCTGCTAAGGGTGGCCCAACCAGTTAATAGGTTTAGGGGGCAATCACTTTTTCATACAGGGTCATGTAGGTTTGGATTTTTTCCCCCTTAATAATAAACACCTTCATTTAAAAACTGCATTTTGTGTTTACTTGTGTTTTCTTCGTCTAATATTTAAATTTGTTTGAAGATCTGAAACATTTAAGTGTGACAAACGTACAAAAAAATGGGAAATCAGGAAGGGGTAAACACTTTTTCACACCATTGTATAAATCATAAATCTAAAGTCAAAAAATATATTACAAATTTGACTCAATTCAGCAACGCTGTTGCTTTTTTTAATTTTAGACTTTTTCCACACCACTGTATGTATTTTTAAATGGTATCAAATCAGTAAAGAAAACTGGCAATTGTGGGGTCCCTCAAGAATCTATAATAGACAAGGCAAGGCAAGTTTATTTGTATAGTCCCATTCGTGTACAAGACAATTCAAAGTGCTTTACACAAAAACATTAAAGCATTACAGCAAGTTGCAAAAGGAATCTACACAATAGAAGGCCTCGAGCCTCCTTTCTTTTACATTTTATATGTGAAAAAAAACACGGACAATGTTTTGACTAATCCAAATAGCCATAGGTTTTGTCAATCCCTTTAAAGAGACTCAAACTCCTTTTATTAGTTGCGCCTCTGGCCCACTCCTTTTCTTCTATGAGGGGGTCCTCAAACCTGCTCCTCAGGGGGGGCTCAAACCCTCCCTTAAAGTCCAAACATATATTTTACAAAAACAAGAATTTAAAAGCAAACCAAAAAGTAAATTAAAGAGAAACAAAAGCAAGCTAAAATAGAATACAACAGAAATAAAGATTACAGTACATTGTAGGCTACTGAAAGGTTGTGGCAAATAGGGGCATTTTTAACCTCAATATTAGGTCCTTTTCTTTCTATATAAATGATTTTAATAATTCAGATATTTTACATAAGATACTGTTTGTTGATGATACAAATTTATTCTGGGCAAATAAAAATCTTCAAGATTTACAAGATAACTTAAATGAAGAATTAATTAAAGTGGATACATGGTTTAAATGCAATAAATTATCTTTAAATATAAATAAAACTAATTACATATTATTTCACCCTGTAAGAAAGAAAAATATTTCAAAATTTTCTGGTGTTTTTGCAAATGTGGCCTTACCCTTGGCCGAGGGATCGCGGGGATCATGAGATCGTGGGTTCGATTCCAGCCCCCGACCAACAGTGAGCTGTGTGGAGTTTGCATGTTCTCCCCGTGTTGCGTGGGTTTACTCCGGGATTTCTCCGGTTTCCTCCCGCATACCAAAAACATGTAGGTTTAGGGCGCTCGCGCACGCAGCGACCAGCAGCCAGTGGCTTGTCACCAGACTGCAAACCAAGTCTACCTACGGGTACAAATAAGTAACAAAACAAAAAAACAAAAAAAAAAAAATGGTTTGAAAATTAAAAAAGAGTTTCTTTTTCTAAATTTCTGGGGATATTTATAGATGAACATTTGAATTTCAAGAAACATTGAGGAACCAATAAATAAGTTGTCTAAATATGTTGGTTTATTTTTTTCAAGTTATGACAATTCTTTCCTTTAAAGGCACTTTTAATCTTAAATCAGTCCTTAATTGAGCTTCACTTGAGTTTCTGCAATATATTATGGTGCAATACTTTTCCTAGTTTTTTGTTAAAATTGATGACGTTACAGGAAAAAAAAAATGTATGTGCCATATCTTGGTCTAGACCAGGGGTCTCAAACTCAACTTACCTGGGGGCCGCTGGAGGTAGAGTCTGGGTGAGGCTGGGCCGCATCAAGTATTCCACAAAAAAAAGGGTTTCAAGTATTCAAAAAAAAAAAAAAAGTACTGTGGAAGATGTGCTCAAATGACGAGGCTGAGTTTAGTCGTAAACCAGCTTTATTTGACAGAACACAGTTTCTAGCATTCTCAAAGCAGGAAACAGTAAGAATCATATCTCAACACCCTTTTATATGTTTCCAGCATCAGGATTCAAGTCACATGGTGTCTTCAGTAAACATACAGTCACAAAGCATCCCTTTGAAGCTTCACCATTGTCTCTCATTTCCTGATAAACTGGAAATCTCTCCGGGGAATCTTCTGTGGGACAAAGAGACAAATCTCACACCTCCTTGTTATCTTCTGCAGATTCGAGTCCTCCGTCCTTGCAGACGTGACACCCCCCAATACACATGCAGTCCTGTCTCTGTGGCAACGTGAGCCCACAATGTGTGTCGCCCACACTACCCCCCCCAAACGTCTAGTAAGGCAAAACCTGCATGGCATAAAAAAAGAAAAACACAAAGCACTCCATACATCGCTAATTAATCCACCAACTGCCTAGGTTTTAACTTTCTGCCGAATCTGCTGCAACCTGGCTTGGCTGCACCTGCAACATCTCTCTGCACCTGTGGATTAAAGCTGTTAGCACCTTTCTGTGAAGACTTTGGAGAATGTCCTCTCGGCGGCCTGCTACGGCGGGGGGGCCTCGCGAGCTGCACTTCCTCATCAGCCAAAACAAAGGCGGGTTTGAGCCTGTTTATGCAAATCTACTCCCTTCTGCCCCCTAAATCTAGCAGAAAATGCTTCTGCCCGTTCTCCAGCTCTCGGAACGGTCCGTCATAAAACGGCCACAAACTTGGACGCTGAGCATCATGTTTAACAAAAACAAACTCTGCATTTTTTAAAGCCTTTGGCACAAAAATGTGTGGTAAACTGTGATGGACCGGGCCAGAGAGCGTGTTTGCTCCTGAGTCGCTCTGCCACGGCTGAGCAGGGGGGCCATTTGGTGCGGGATTATCGGGAAGAAATTCCCCCGGCAAACGGAGCGGTTGTGCAAAAACTAATTCAGCCGGGGAAGCATGCAAATCTTCCTTAGGTGCAGAACGCAACCCCAATAAAACCCATGGAAGTTTGTCCACCCAATTTGTATCCGTTAGCGACGCTCTGAGGGCTGCTTTCAATGACCTGTGAAAGCGTTTGCATAAACCATTAGCCTGGGGGTTATACGCGGTGGTGCGATGAATCTTCACGCCCAAGCTGCGGGCCATCGATGACCATAGCTCGGAAATAAATTGGGGACCCCTGTCGGACGTTATGTCCGACGGTACACCGAAACGCGCAACCCACGCTGCTAAAAATGCTCGCGCAACTTCTTCCGCTGTGGTTGATGTCAGAGGAATCGCCTCTGGCCAACGCGTGGTGCGATCCACCATCGTCAAAAGATGTGTGTGCCCGTGTGATAATGGAAGTGGCCCGACCAAATCAACATGCACGTGATCAAAACGCTTAGCGGGGATGTGAAAAGGTTCTAACGGGGCCTTAGTGTGTCTGTGTATTTTGGCTCGCTGACACACTACGCAGGCTGCCGCCCATTCCTTGACCTGTTTGCGCAACCCGGGCCAAACAAATTTCTCCCCCACCAATTTAATCGATGCGCGCACCCCCGGGTGCGCGAGAGAATGGACCGAGTCAAAAACACGGCGACGCCACGCGGCTGGCACCACGGGGCGGGGCCGTCCCGTGGAGACATCGCAGATTAGTGGGGGCATACCATTTTGTTGCACCCTGTGCTCCAGCCTTAACCCTGTTGGTCCAGACTGGAGCGCGCGCACGTCCGCGTCGTCGACCTGCTCCACAGCCATGGCTGCATAATCTAACCCAACACAGACCGGGGCCACGCGCGCTCCCGCGTCGCTGCCCGGGCCCGCGGCCACGGCTACAGAGTCTGCCCCTATGGGGCTTGGTGGTGCTACCGCGCGCGAGAGGCAGTCTGCCACAACATTGTGTTTACCCGCGACATGCTGAATATCGGTAGTGAACTCCGATATTGCGGCTAGTTGCCTTGTTGCCGGCCTGACCAGGGTTCTGAAATTTTGGCCATCGCAAACGTTAGCGGTTTATGATCCACAAACGCGGTGAAACGTCGCCCCTCTAACCAGAACTGAAAATGACGGATGGCCAAGTGTAGGGCCAAAAGCTCCCTGTCAAACGCACTGTATTTCCGTTCACTATCGCGCAAAGTCCTGCTGAAAAGCGCGAGGGGTTGCCAGGTACCTGCCACAAACTGTTCAACTACCGCCCCCACCGCTACATCAGAAGCGTCAGTGGTGAGTGCCATGCGGGCCGTTGGAACTGGGTGCGCTAACAAAACTGCGTTTGCCAGGGCTGATTTGACCTGGGCAAAAGCGCGCTCCCGCTCCGGAGACCATTCAACTTTATTTGCGGGCTTTTGTTTTTTTAACGCGGTGTACAATGGCTGCATGAGTCGTGCTGCGCTTGGGAGGAACCGGTTGTAAAAATTAATCATCCCTAGAAACTCCTGAAGCGCCTTGACCGTTTGAGGTTGCGGAAAATCCGTTATGGCACGCACTTTATTTGGAAGAGGAACCGCTCCTTCTGCCGAAACGCGATGTCCCAAAAAATCAATCTGCGCCACCCCAAACTGGCACTTCGCTGGGTTAACTATTAACCCGTGCTCTGCCAGCCTCCGGAAAACTGCTGTGAGGTGTTTTTCGTGCTCGCCCTCGGACGCGCTGGCTACCAAAATATCGTCCAAATAAACGAACACGAAAGGAAGGTCATGTAAAACTGCATCCATCATGCGTTGGAAAGTCTGCGCGGCCCCCTTGAGGCCAAAAGGCATGCGCAAAAACTCAAAAAGGCCGAAAGGAGTTATGACCGCTGTTTTGGGTACATCTTGCGCGCGCACTGGAACCTGGTGGTAACCGCGCACCAAGTCTATTTTAGAAAAATGCGCGCCCCCGCCAAATGAACAGAAAAATCCTGAATGTGCGGAATCGGGTAGCGGTCATGCGCTGAAACGTTGTTCAACCTGCGGAAATCGCCGCAAGGTCGCCACGAGCCGTCAGCCTTTGGGACCATGTGTAACGGCGAAGCCCAAGAGCTCTTGGAGCGTCTAACAATGCCCAGTTTCTCCAGATTAGTGAACTCCTCGCGTGCGATGGCCAGTTTAGCTGGGTCCAAGCGCCGAGCTTTTGCAAAAACGGGAGGGCCGGTGGTTGTTATGAAGTGCTCCACCCCATGTTTAGCCACCGTTGCCGAAAACGTGGGGACTGTGAGTGCTGGGAACTGAGCAAGCAATGTGTGAAACTTACCACCCACAGCTGAGACGCTGGCATGTGCAGTCGACGGGGCCACCCGAGCTGTGCAGGGAATAGAATGAAAGGACAGTGCATTAATCAGACGTCTATTAGCAAGGTCAACCAATAAACCATGTGAGCACAAAAAATCAGCCCCTAACATGTTGAAACTGACTGCTGCTACAATAAATGTCCACTCAAATGAACGGCCCTTTAAGGACAGAAGCATGGTCCTCTCACCGAACGTTTTAATCGTGGAGCCGTTCGCTGCTGACACTGACACCCAGGGAGCTTTAGAAGGCATCAGCTGTTCCGCGTAGGTGGGTGTGACGAAACTCAGCTGAGAGCCCGTGTCCACGAGGAACTGTTTCCCCGAGCGTGCATCCGTCAGGTAAAGCAGCCTGTTCTCGTTGCCGAGGGTCGCAGCTGCTACCGGCCCTCGGTCTTGGCGTTTCCCTGGCGCTTAAAGTTGCATGGTGGGATGCACCTGTGCGCTCTCTCTGCAAAACGGCGGTGGTAGAAGCACGGGCCGTCCTCCGCTCCGCGTCGTCTGGCTCCCGTCGCTGCCGCCGTTGGTGCGTCTGGCGCCGCGGCCGCTGGACCTGCGCTGTCTCCGGATGCTGTTCCCGGGCTGGCCGCCGCGGCCGAAACCGCGTTCCGCTTGTGGGCGTCGACCAACCGCTGCACCTCTTTGCTCAACCCATGGTAGTCTCGCCTGGCCAATCGGGGCGACTCTGCCAGGGCCACTCTCACTGCTGGCGGCAGGGTTCGAAGGAAAAGGTGGGCGAAAATGAATTCGCCATCCTCAGAGTCTTTGAGCCTCAGCATCTTCACCATCAGGTCCGCAGGTCTATCGTTTTCTGCCTCCGTCAACTTCAGGAGCCCCTCTGCTCGTTGTTGGACTGAGGGGGTGAAATGGCTGATCAGCGCGTCCTTCAGTGCGCTGTACTTGTCGCTGTCTGGTGGATGGTTAACCAGATCCTCCACTCTCTGGACCGTGTTGCTGTCCAGCTTCGCTACCACGTGGTAGAATCTTGTGTCGTCGTTGGAGATTCTCCGGAGGTTGAACTGCGCCTCGACTGCGCTAAACCATTAGCGCGGGCTGTGCTGCCAGAAATCGGGCAGCCGGATCGTGGAGGCGGCCATCAGGCTGGCTTCCGCCGAGCCCCGCTCGGGAGAATTCTGTCTGCTCATTTTTCGTCGTAGGTCACCAGTGTGGAAGATGTGCTCAAATGACGAGGCTGAGTTTAGTCGTAAACCAGCTTTATTTGACAGAACACAGCTTCTAGCATTCTCAAAGCAGGAAACAGTAAGAATCATATCTCAACACCCTTTTATATGTTTCCAGCATCAGGATTCAAGTCACATGGTGTCTTCAGTAAACATACAGTCACAAAGCATCCCTTTGAAGCTTCACCATTGTCTCTCATTTCCTGATGAACCGGAAATCTCTCCGGGGCATCTTCTGTGGGACAAAGAGACAAATCTCACACCTCCTTGTTATCTTCTGCAGATTCGAGTCCTCTGTCCTTGCAGACGTGACACCCCCCAATGCACATGCAGTCCTGTCTCTGTGGCAACGTGAGCCCACAATGTGTGTCGCCCACAGTACAACTGATTCAATCTTCTCAATCTTTGATAATAACAATTCAGAACATGAATGGTTCTTCAGAACATAGGCTACCAGAGACCTGGCAGCGCTTCCTCTTACACAGCTGAGCCACATTTGGCTTGAGGGAGGAAGCCTCAGTATGGCTTCAAGATGCTCATCAGTAAGTTTGGACCTGTACTTTGACTTATTAAAGTTCATGGTGGAAAAGAGCTTTTCACACAGATATGTGCTCCCAAAAAGGCATATGGTCTGCTTGAACATCCTGGAAAGCTCAGGGAAGGTGGGGGGCAGTTCTCTGAAAAACCGTCCAAGCTTGTCTGCTTTTCCACTCACCTCCCTGAACTTGGCTTTGAGTTCAGAATTGCACTGAAGGTCACTTAGCTCCATTTGAAGCACAGGAGGGGCATCTTGCACATCGAAGGAGAAGGGGTCAGCAAAAATTTGAAAATTGCCTCTGATAGATAGAGATAGATAGATAGATAGTTTATTTCGAACACAAAAAATATAACAAAAAACAAGCAAATAGCAAATGCAATAAAGTTACAGTATACACTGTTCGAAAGGGAGAAGGAAGAAGTGAACACTTATTAATTCCAACTCCTCTTTTCCATCGATACACCCATGTGAATTTTATACAAATTACTACCTTTAATACCCCAAGTAAACAATTTACTGTATTTTTTACAGATCAACATTAACACCTGTCCATTCTAACATACAATGAAGTCCATATATCAAAACCAGTCTCAAACGACACAGATACACACAGTGCTGTCCCACCCACCATTCCATAGTGTCCCATAATGTCCCAGAGTGAACATAATGAATCGTACATATAAATTCTACCCTTCTAACATATATCCTTTCAACAAATGGTGCTTATACCTCTTTTTAAATTGATTTCTGTTTGTACATAGTTTCAGTTCCGGCTCCAGACTGTTCCACAAATCCACCCCACAGACAGATATGCACATACTTTTCTTGGTTGTACGTATCTTGGGTTTTGTGAAGTTTAAGTCTCCTCTCAGATTATGATCATTGTCTCTTTTTTTAAATATTTTTTGTATATTAGTTGGGAGTTGATTGTTAATTGCCCTGTACATTACTTGTGCTGTCTTAAATTTAACTAAATCGATGAACTTTATGACATGTGACTTTAAGAACAACGAATTGGTATGGTCTTTATATCCTGCATTGTTTATTATCCTTATAGCTCTTTTTTGTAATGTGCATATTGCTTGTAGGTTGGTCTTGTAGGTGTTTCCCCAGACTTCTACACAGTAGTTAAGATAAGGTAAAAACAGTGAATTGTACAATAAGACCAATGATTTATAGTCCAAGATGTGTCTTGTCTTCCACAGTATGCCTATACATTTTGCTAATTTAGCCCGGATGTGACTGATGTGAGGTTTCCAGCAGATTTTACTGTCTAGCGTCACCCCCAGAAACTTATTTTCCTGTACTGTTTGTATTTTGGTATCATCTCTCTTTATTATTATTTCATGATTGAAATGTGTCTTGAAGTCTGCAAACCTGTGATCAAATTCCTCCTGTAGCTTTACAATGGCATCAGCATACTGTACTTCTCACCACTGAATGGTGTGCCCGCATACATGAGTGCCTTGCATGCTGGGAAATGGCAGAGGTTTGTCTGAGAGAGCTGGGCTTTCCATAACACAAGTTTTGTGGTGAATGCTCTGACCTTGTCATAGGCAGCACTGACAAGCTGCCCCTGGCCTTGTAAATTCTTGTTCAGTATATTCAGCTCCTGTGTGATGTCAACATGAAAAGCTACGTCCATGAGCCATTTGGGATCACTTAGCACAGGAACAGCCGTCCCATCCTTCTCCGTGAAGGCTTTCACTTCTGCTCTCAACTCAAAACACCTCTTCAAGTCGTTTCCCCTGCTGAGCCAATGTACCTCAGTGAAGTAGAGCACATCCTCATATGCTGACTCTATTTCCTCCAAAAAGGTGCAGAACTGCCGGTGATTTAACCTCTTGCACTCCGGTGTACCGCGGGTGGGCACGTCTCTGCGTCCTAGAGTGCACGAGGGCGCTCTCGTGCGCTCTAGGACGCATGATGGAGATTGTGATGTAGGTGGTGTATGGCGTCCAAGCGCGCACTGAAAATAAAAGCTGCAGACACAGCCGCAAACAGATTAATTCATCTGATTGACCTCTCATTCGACTAATAAGAGCCTTGAATTTGGTTTCTGAAACCTTGAAGAACCAATGACTGAAAACCTAGCCAGAAGGACCCGCCTCCCAATGCTGTGAATGTAGTGAGCCAATTGAAGCAGAGAAGTTCGCGAGCTGTTTTTTTTAAGGCTGGGTGAAGACTGGCTGCTGCAGCGGATCAAAAAAGGACCCGCAGGAAGAACCCCACAGACCCAGCAGCACGGAGACCATCCACAAATGCAACCTGTGTGACAGGGAGTGCCATTCGCGCATCGGCATATTCGGCCACAGGCGGTGCTTATTTTGTTTTGGTTCCAGCAGAGTAGACATTATGATTTCTTCCATGGTCATAGACCGACGGAGGCTGACGACGAAGGCTGAGTGACACACACGCCTTCGCCAGTCTTTTTTTAATTACTACTGTTATTTGTTTTGAAAAATCGTTCGCCAAAAACCGCAATCATGGAAGCACAAAACCGCAATAATGGAATTATGTTTTGATTGGGTCGCGAGACCAGAACCACGTGTGGACCAGCGTCACGTTCGTCTGACAGTGAGGAACAGAAGTTCGCCAGGACTCTGCTGCTGTGAAGAGGTATGGTGTTATAAGCTAAATTATTATTTATTCCTGAAAATTGTAATCCAAAATGACTTTAACTGTGCGGAGTCTGAAGTTCGTGCGCCGCGGTACGAGGGGTTGTTCACTGCGTCCAGACCGTGAACGCCCCCCCCACCCCTGCTATTCTTCTGTAGCGAGGGGGGGGGGAAGCCACGGTGACTGCGCTGCTGTCCCACATTGCCATATGAGGCTAATCCGTTGTGTAGCGATGGCCGATGTCCATCCTCTGTAGCGAGGGGGGGGGCAACCCCCCCCACACACACACACACTCAGACAGCCCTGAGTGTGACCTTTCATTAGAGCCCAAAATGAAGCTTCTACATTGAAGCATTCAAAAGTTACAGACGTTTTTCCAAACTGTGCCATTTGGCACAATTTGGCACAGTTCCAAAACGCCTGGGAACTATCTGAGGAAAAAGCTATGTAATATATTCATTTTTTGTGGTATTGTTACAGAATTTGGACCTCAGCTGGATAACACTTGGTTCTACATTTCTGTTGCATTTTCCAGCCCGGATCTGAAGCTGTGTGTTATTTGCAAGCATTTGTATCCAAAAAAACACCCAGGCCAAATTTATTTTCTTCAAGTTCACTATGTTTAGATGACTGTAACTCAGTGGCCGGAGCACTTAGAGAGATTATGACTGTTTTGCCAAAAAATTCAAAGTGTTTTCTTTTAAATGAGACCAACCCCATGAAGGTGCTGCAAAGGGTTGAAAAACAGCTTTGGATTTAATTTGGGCATGTTATTTTTTGGCATTTTTAGGGAAATTGACCGGAGTGCAAGGGGTTAAGTCCCTGGATCTGATATGGTTGATGCATTTCACAACGACAGACATCACATTGTCAAACTTCAAGCATTTGCTGCAAAAGGCCTGCTGATGGATAATGCAGTGCAGAGTAATGGCTTCCTCCGCACCCTCCTCTTCCAGTTTTCTTTGAACAAGTGCCACCAGTCCATTTCTCCTCCCTGTCATTGATGGCGCTCCGTCCGTTGTTATTCCAGCAAACCTCTTCCATGGTAAACCGGCATCCACAATGGCATCACACAGCTGGCGGAATATCTCCTGAGCAGTGGTCTGGCCATGCATTGGAATCACTTTGAACAACTCCTTCATCACTTCAAAATTGTCGTCAACACCACGGACTTACAGTATATTGTGAGCTGCGCAGTATCAGTATTGTCTGTGTGCTCATCAAGAGTGACTGAGTATGCACTGAAATGCTTGGCTTTCTCACGCAGTTGTTCATATATGTTACCTGACAGGTCAGAAATGCGTTCTGCCACTGTTTTGGCTGAAAGGCTGATGTTGCTAAACTGACCCTTCTTTTCCAGACAGACTATACTTGCAGCCTGTAACATGCACTTTTTGATTAACTCGCCGTCTTTGAATGGCTTTCCTGCCTTAGCAATCATCTCACTCACCATGTAGCTAGCTTTGACTGCCGCATCACTCTCTTTGTTTGCTTTCTTGAAAAAATCTTGTTGCCTCAGTAGACATGTTTTAAGATTGGCGACCCGGTGCTCTCTCTCTTCTCCCTGGTATTTTGCATACTCCTCAGCATGTCTAGTTGAGTAATGAAGTCTGATGTTGTATTCCTTGTGCACCACAACTTTCTCTGTGCATATAAGACACGTCGGGGTGCCCCTGTGCTCAACAAAAAAATATTCTGTTTCCCACTTTTCCTGAAATTGTCTGTGCTCGTCACCAACTTTTCTCTTCACAGCAGATTTTGAGAAAGACATGACTGGGTGACAAAAAAAGCATTATAGGATATATTTTCCTTCCACTTGATGTCACTCCAGAATCACGTTTCAACCAAGTGACGTCGCATTGTCAACTTGTCAACAAACACCACCGGAAGCTGTCACGAGCCTGAGCTATGGTATCCCATAAGTCATAAAAAAATATATAAAACGCCCAGAGCAACGACTCGTGCAATGACTCGGCAAAAAGGTACTTGTGAAAAACGTGAAAAAAGAAAAACGCACGGGCCACACTAACTCTAAACTTTGATGTCAAGTAGGGGGCCACCAATAAGGGGCCCGTGGGCCAATTGAGGCCCACGGGCCGTGAGTTTGAGATCCCTGGTTTAGTTCCTCCTCATGGCTGTCATTTAAAAATGGCCAACACATGCCAATTTATCACATCCTTTTTCATGTAAATTAGAAGCATTCTGTTGTAAATGTGTGGATTTTTCTCATAATTTGCAGGATTTTCCTGCAGAGTTACAGCCATTTTTTCAGAAATGTGCAGGTTCTTACTTGAAAATTTGCAGCTTTTTATTATTCATAATTTTGCAGCTTTTCCTCATGAACTTAGAACTTTTCTTACTCTTGAATTTGCAGTAAAAAAAAGCTTAAATTTGCAGCTTTTTACTCAAGTCTTATATTTGCAGCATTTTAGGTCGTAAGCAGTTGGCAATCTACACCTTTTTTTGTCTTTTTGCTAAAGTTGCAGCTTTTTTACCCATAAAATTAACTGAGACTTACATCCCCCCCCCCTTTTGTTGTTGTTGTTGTTGTTGTCAGGTCAGGCATTGGCTTGCTTGCTACTGGATAACCATGAAAATCAATACTACCTCTCTCATGGGTTGGGCCGTCGCTGACTCAGCCGGCATCCCCGCCCTTCTGAGGGCATGGAGGGTGAAACTGGGCATCCTGGCAGAATGGGCGGTGAGTTTGAGACCCTTGGTCTAGAGCAAATTCACCCACAAATCCTCTTTTTTCACAGATGTGGGTTACTAAAACTTACAGAGTGTAATGTTTTTCATAATGCTTGTACAATTTATGAAGTTGTTAATAAGCTTAATGACAGATTATGCAATCTCATACCTCTATATTTTTCTTTGCATACGTATCAGACTAGGAACAAACATTTAATTATGGGTAAAAAAAATTCAAACACGTATGCACAGGTTTTAACATTGCTAATAGAGGCCTTCATATGAAATGAGATTAAAGATATTATAAAAATGTCACCTTCTCTATCTATATTCAAAAGAAAACTAAAACAGCATTTGTTATCAAAATATGTGATAGCTTGAATTTTGAGCCTTGTCTGAATTTTTGGAATCTTCAAGTTGTATTCAAATTGCATCATATTTATTTTTTGTCTTGTATGAATCTGTCTACATATTTGATTTTTTTTTCTTTCTTCTAATTTCATGACTGATGAAAGAAATATTTAGATTCAGTGTTGACTTTACTTTGAATATTTCTTAAATTTATTATCTAGAAAGAAAATAAAGAAGAAAAAAAATATTATCTATCAATGGTTCTTTTAATTTGTCTATTCTGGATGGAGTGGTAGTTTTTGAGCCCCTAGGGGTTTCTTTTCCTCCCCTGCACTAAAGTCTTTTCTATTGTTTTTAATTTCTGTATATTGTTTTAAATCTGTGCAAATAAATGAAATGAAATGAAATAATGATAAAATGTCCAAGGCTTGTTTGGGGCCTTGTTGAAATTAAACTTCTCGTTCTTATTAAGAAAAGTGGTTTAATATTTAAGAACCAACATCTGTGGAAAAAACTTCTTGATGATCATAATAGTGTTATACATTAATTCTCTTATTCTGTCCATCATTGTAACACCAAATTTTATATTTTTTATTAACAAAATAACTTTTCAACAGTCTTTGAACTAAAGTGATTTTTTAAAATTATTATTTTTAGATTATTTCGCCACATTAGCTCAGACAAATCACAGTCACAATTAACGATCCAAAAACACAGTACAAGGGACGGGGACCCCCATTGTGTATTGCTGCTCCATTTATTTCTTGTTGCATGCCAAATCTCGAACCACTTCCTGAATTAGTCATACGGTACGACCAGCCCGTGAGGCTTTGGACATCATCACATTCATCAATGATACAAGCCTCGATACGCACTTTGTAAAATACTTCCTGGATTACTCGGCACACGCTCTGAAGCCGGAGCCTCAGCAGCAGGTCCCATCACTACTGTGCACAGGCGCACTGTTTACCTCCTGGCGGATACCGGACCTCCATCATCTTGACTCATCCGCCATAAGTTCCATCATCAACTGCAATTAAAACTGTGCTTTCCTCAAGCCACAGGCTCCATCGTCTCACCCTTCAGCCGTGTGTCCTCCAACCAGGAAGATTCCCACTGGGAGCAGCAGCTGATTCTCATGTGACTAGAATCGACAACAACCTGCAGAGGTTCATCATAACCTGCTGCAACAGCACCTGGAAGAAAGAATTATTTAAGAAATTAACAACATTCATAAAGTAGCAAACTCACCATTTTCTCCTCTTTCTCCCTTGCAGGGTTGCCAGATTTTTCAAAGGCAGAATGTGTAATATTTCTACTTTCACATATTCGAGAAATAAAATACCTAAAAATGTAATTAAAAGAGAGTAAAGAAAATTTCTTTTGTTGTTATGTCAAACAATGATAATTTATGACAGAGCTATGAATTCATTCAAGATTTTTACAGGGCTGACAAGATGATAAAGACCACTGTACACCAACATGGTAAGTATTGGGTAAGTTTTCATCTCAGAGTAAAAGTCCTGTGTTTTAATTTAATTACAGCTCTATGCTAACCACAGATCCAGAGCACTCAAATGATTATTTCAGATTGGAGATGACAAAGGTCAGTATGTGCAAGATCTAGAAAATTACTGGTTTAAACATTAGTTACATATTTGAAAAATGCAAAACAAAGGATCATCAAACAGGTAACTAAGTGTCTAGATTTGAGGCCAAATCGTTCTGGTTGTATAAACATTGAAACACCGAGCTTAATTGTCATGTCTGCTGCTTAACCTCACAGCGGACATATAAATTAGCAGTGAGCCCAAAATGCAGTTTAAGTAACGAGTTTATTTACAAAGGAAGAATGTACAAAAAAATGTCCAAATAACAGCCAATGGTGAGAATGGGTGAGACAACCTGCTACAAACTTCGTTGGCTCGGATGAAATGCCAAATGCACTCCAGGCAGGCAGGAGCGGAGGAAAAAGGCACAAAAGAGGACTTACAATTATGTTGGAGTGGAAAGGCTCTGAAGTACAACAAGGTGAAGTCCAAAAAGGAAAGGAGCCAATACTCAGTGAGCCAGGATGTCCAATGTTGACTTAAGCTGCCACACTGACTGGTCACACTGCCTCCCTATAAGTACACGATACACTAACGAAGGCAAGTGGACACAGCCGTGTGGCAAGCAGGTGCGTGAATGATTGGATGTGTGCATGTGTGAGTGTGAGTGTGTGTGCATGTGGTGAAGGAAAACAGCTGGTGAATGTCTGGCAAGAGGAGGAGGCGTGGCCGTAGGGCTGGCAGAGAGCAAGGCTCAATCTGCCAGCTGGAATTAATAAGCAATGATCAAAACCTACAGCTACAGGTCATAGACGGGGTTGAAAACAACCTCGAACATGACATTAATCTGCCATCTTTTAATCTGCTTCATCATAAACAAAATTAATATGCAAATGATTAACCTAAAAGCTTGCTTTACAATGTCTACCGTGAAAACATATCATTGTATTTACAATAACACACTTCACATTGGGTTTAATTTGTTTAAAGGTAAGTTGTAAGCATTTATTTAGGGATAAGCTTGCAGAGCAGACAGAAACTGAAAAGAAATATGGTTTAACAAAGACAAATATTCTTGTCTTAATCCTAATAATCTGCTATCTATCACTCATTCTGTGCTATAGTTTTTGTATGAATGGTGCCATATAAATAAAGCTTTGATTGATTAATTGGTCTGATCTGACAATACTTCTGCAAATCTGGTGAAGTTTGGAGTAAAGCCTGATCATCTGCTGAATCAGTGTGTGTCAAAAGGAATGAACTAAGAACACCAAACTGTTTAAAGGCTGAAAAGGACCAGGAGCGGTCTGAATAACTAAATAATGTGCACATCAATTTGTTATGCATTGCATTGCTGCTCAATTTATTTAAATACTCCTAGAGGTACAGCATCTGCCCCATAACAAGGAGGTCGGGGTACAAGTCCCGGCCGGGTCATGCGAAAGACCATATGAAATTGGAACTTCCTGCCATCCAGCTTGGTGCTCAGCAAAAATGGAACGGAGGTGGGAAATGTGGGCGACAATGGCTCAGGAAGTAGAGCAGGTCGTCCAATAACCAGAGTGTTGGCGGTTTAAATCCCGCTCTCCCCAGCTGTCCTGCCGTTGTGTCCCTGGGCAAGACACTTAACCCACTTTGCCTCCAGTGTCCATGACACTGGGTATGAATGTGCATAAATGTTCGGTAATGGCCAGAGAGGCCGTTGGCACAGATTAGCAGCCACATTTCTGTCAGTCTGCCCCAGGGCAGCTCTGGCTGCAGCAGTAGCTTACCACTACCATTGTCTGTCTGTGGAGTGAATGAATAATGGATTCACTGTAAAGTACTTTGGGTATCTTGAAAGTGCTATATAAATGCAATCCATTATTTTCACAGATTTTCAGTTTGTAGAATTTTGACTCTCACTTTGTTTTATTGTGATTTTCTTGTGTTATAGTTGTTTTAATCAGTTCCTTTCTTGCCTTCATATTTTTGAATATTTTAACCTCTTACCTTTTTGTGTTCTTATGTGTTTCTGTTTGACTATGGTTCTGTATAGCATCTTGGGTTGCATATGTGCTTGAAAGGTGCTATAATCTGGTACAGAGTATCTTTACCCTGTGTTAAATGTTTCTTTTTCTGTACATGGTCCGTGACGAATAAACCAATAAACTAAACATATAAATAAACTGAATTGAACTGAAATAAACAATAGTTTAGTGATCAATGCAAAATATTTTGAAATATTTGAATCTTCCCATTTGAAGGTGTTGATTTTCACTAAATTTCGTGATAAAATTTGAATTTGTTTTATATTGAAACTAGTGCATGCCCGTAGAACCAAGTATTCCTGTCTGAAACAGGTATCCCAGTCAAGCTTTACAGGCCCAAATGTAGGCTGTGTTTGAAAGTGGAATACAAAGAGGTGTAGCCTATATGTAGGCAATCACATGTTAGACTTTGACAAATATAAAAGGGAGTAAATGGCACTAAGATTTATTTGATTCTGTGAATATTAATTACAGAATACCTAATTAATGAAAATGAATGGGACATCCAATATTAGCGACTGTTTCAGATCCCTTGTTTATTTGTTTGTCAGATCACTTATTTGTCTGATCCTGCACTTTGGGGAATGGGAGTTGTTCAGTCACCATTATAATTACTTTAGTTTATATCACTGTTCAGTGATGGAGTTCAGTGGAATATTGAATTTCTTCTATGTATTATCAATAAACTCATGCAGTGCTATAACAGGACACGTTTACAAATATTTGAGATCCATTGTAGTGCATTGTAGAAGAGCTTGGAAATGAAGAGGCGATTTGGTTTATAAGCAAAGCTTTAATATTCAGCTCTTCTAACAAGTCTCATCTGGTGCAGAGAGTGGCAGAAGGGAAAAGAGACAGAATCTCTCCCACTCACTGATTATATACATGCACACAACAAAAGACATGCATAACAAAGGCTGACATCCCTCATTATCTTAATCCCCCCCATTGTCTTGGTATTTCCTCTCCTCGCCTTGGGGGGTGAGGGTGGCTCCTCCGGTCTCCTCCGTCGCGTCCGGGAACATCTTTGTTCTTCACTCGGCGGGTGAGAGTCCTTTGTCCTTTCAGAGGTGTGAAGTTCTTTACATATGTAATCACCAAACATTTCCACATGCTTCAACATATGTAAGTTATGGAATATATGGTTAATATAGACCACATGCATCATTTATATTTTAGCAATATTTTGTTATTAAAAGTTTTTTTTTTTTAAACTGTAATCAACCGAATTAACTACAAAACACCCAACATCAATAAAGTACATCTATCTACAGTATTATTATTCACAGCAGAAGGACCCGTTTGACTGCAGCCATTGTATCAGTGTTGCCCATTTGTCGGAAAATATTTAACTAAAAATGATTTATTTCATTATTTGGGTGTTTTTGTGTCCTGCATTTGGTTGTTAAGTCATTCCGACCATTCTGCTCCACAATCATGGTGGCATTAAGTTTTTAATTTTTAGATACTTGGCCAGGAGGAGGGGACTCACAGTCCTGCAAAGTACAGTAGTACCAAACGGGTGAAGCAGAAGCAGGTACTCCCGTCTACTGACTGGGCAGGCTGGGCGTGCCTCCCCGCGAAGGACCGTGGTCCACCCGGTTGGGCTGCTGCTTCTCCCGGCGTGTTCTATGCTGATACACCGGTATTCTTTGTCAGACCTGGGTCCCCACTGATGCTCTGCCCAGTCTGCTCGGGCACCTCATGTTCTCCACATATGGCAAATTTATCTTTTAGACCCATGCAATCATGGCAACTTCAGTATTACCTTTTTCTAGTCAAATTTGTCATTTTTCACATCCTTGTTTTGTCAAGGAAGTGAAAAAAGTGGAAAAAAAAACAGGTTTGCGGCACCACAGGTCCCCGGCAGCCCCCCCTCAACACACACACATACCTCATGTTCTCTATGTCGAGCCACCCACCCACACACACACACCTTGTGTTTTCTATGGCAAATATAACCATTAGACCTATGCAATCACAGCAACTTTATGGTATATATTTTGACTGAGCGGCTCCATACTCGTGGATGGACACCTCAGCAGCAAAGCACTTCTAAAATCTTTGTTTGCGAAGCGTTGTGGTGACTTACAGGTTGTGATGCTGTGTTATCCAATCAGCATGGTCGTGATGCGATGTATTCTCCAATAAGCACGGAGTCAATCCGAAACCCTGCTCACACCTCTTGAAGCCAGGGGAATGAAGACATAGAGCTGTCACACAGCGATGGTTAAACTTTTATTGATAAAAATTATATATTTTGACTGAGTGACTCCATATTCGGGGATGCATACCCTCGTAGCTTCAGCAAAGCACGTTTAAACTCTTTGGTCAGTGTGACAAACGGTTTGAGAGATAGCTGAGGAACACACACACACACACACACACACACACACACAAACAAACAGAGATCCCTTGAATTTATAGATAGAGGGTTTAAAATAATTTTTTGATCCATGAGTTAAGGTTATTTTATTTAAAAAAATACTTTAATTGAGTGGTTGTGATTTTTCCCTTTTGTCATTTTCAATGATTTTTGCTTCAATTTCATATTTTTATTCTAATACTGGCATGTTTCCACCCCTTTTTTCAGTAATTTCGATACTTTATCTAAAGCTAATGTGGCTTTTTTTTTTACTTTTATAAGATTGTGAAGCCATATTTGGTGAATAATGGGCTTGCCGAAGCATTGTGTTGTTGAGTTGGTCTGACAACATTGTTAAGATAAGCTAGTCCAGTTGTCCTGATTCAAAGCTGTGGGGGAATTTGTCCCTGCTAAGCATAGGCATCACTGAAATGGTTTAGGGCAGGGGTGTCCAACCATGTGCCATGGAGAGCCAAGACCCTGCAGGTTTTCTCTTCTACCCAGTCTCTTCAGCAGGTGTTTTCACTTATCAGCAATCAGTGGGAAGAAGTTCACAGAAATCTGCTGTTGAAGACACTGGTTGGAGGTAAAACCTGCAGGGTCTTGGCTCTCCATGGCACATGGTTGGACACCCCTGGTTTAGGGTTTAGTTTTAGCTTAGTTTAGTTTATTCACAAATCCCACATTATCAACAGCATGAATTGCAGTATACACTAGATGTTTTTCCACATTGATTAGGAGTGTGAAAGGGTCACCCCGTGCAAGCTATTTAAAGCTTTTGATAGGGGGCCCAGTTTCTGCAAATAAAGTGATAACAGATTAGATATTGGCCAGATATCTTTTGCGTACAGCAACATACAAACAGACATATAATAGATGTCTAACACATAATCTCAGCATTTTGTTTGTTTACATTAAATTAGTTGGTAAGGTCAAGATACATTAGCAAATTATTTAACACTAATGGAGTGACATCAATAAAATAAAGCAGAAATACAGTGGGGCAAAAAAGTATTTAGTCAGCCACCAATTGTGCAAGTTCTCCCACTTAAAAGATGAGAGAGGTCTCCAATTTCCATCATAGGTATACCTCAACTATGAGAGACAAAATGAGAAAAAAAATCCAGAAAATTACAATGAAGGATTTTTAAAGAACTTATTTGCAAATTATGCTGGAAAATAAGTATTTGGTCACCTACAAACAAGCAAGATTTCTGGCTCTCACAGACCTGTAACTTCTTCTTTAAGAGGCTCCTCTGTCCTCCACTCATTACCTGTATTAATGGCACCTTTTTGAACTTGTTATCAGTATAAAAGACACCTGTCCACAACCTCAAACAGTCAGACTCCAAACTCCACTATGGCCAAGACCAAAGAGCTGTCAAAGGACACCAGAAACAAAATTGTAGACCTGCACCAGACTGGAAAGACTGAATCTACAATAGGTAAGCAGCTTGGTGTGAAGAAATCAACTGTGGGAGCAATTATTAGAAAATGTAAGTCATACAAGACCACTGACAATCTTCCTCGATCTGGGGCTCCATGCAAGATCTCACCCCGTGGGGTCAAAATGATCACGAGAATGGTGAGCAAAAATCCCAGAACCACACGGTGGGACCTAGTGAATGACCTGCAGAGAGCTGGGACCAAAGTAACAAAGGCTACCATCAGTAACATACTACGCCGCCAGGGACTCACATCCTGCAGTGCCAGACGTGTCCCCCTGCTTAAGCCAGTACATGTCCAGGCCCATCTGAAGTTTGCTAGAGAGCATTTGGATGATCCAGAAGAGGATTGGGAGAATGTCATATGGTCAGATGAAACCAAAATAGAACTTTTTGGTAAAAACTCAACTTGTTGTGTTTGGAGGAGAAAGAATACTGAGTTGCATCCAAAGAACACCATACCTACTGTGAAGCATGGGGGTGGGAACATCATGCATTGGGGCTGTTTTTCTGCAAAGGGACCAGGACGACTGATCCGTGTAAAGGAAAGAATGAATGGGGCCATGTATCGTGAGATTTTGAGTGAAAACCTCCTTCCATCAGCAAGGGCATTGAAGATGAAACGTGGCTGGGTCTTTCAGCATGACAATGATCCCAAACACACCACCCGGGCAGCGAAGGAGTGACTTCGTAAGAAGCATTTCATGGTCCTGGAGTGGCCTAGCCAGTCTCCAGATCTCAACCCCATAGAAAATCTTTGGAGGGAGTTGAAAGTCCGTGTTGCCCAGCGACAGCCCCAAAACATCACTGCTCTAGAGGAGATCTGCATGGAGGAATGGGCCAAAATACCAGCAACAGTGTGTGAAAACCTTGTGAAGACTTACAGAAAACGTTTGACCTCCGTCATTGCCAACAAAGGGTATATAACAAAGTATTGAGATGAACTTTTGTTATTGACCAAATACTTATTTTCCACCATAATTTGCAAATAAATTCTTTAAAAATCAGACAATGTGATTTTCTGGATTTTTTTTTTCTCATTTTGTCTCTCATAGTTGAAGTATACCTATGATGAAAATTGGAGACCTCTCTCATTTTTTAAGTGGGAGAACTTGCACAATTGGTGGCTGACTAAATACTTTTTTGCCCCACTGTAACAAGGAGCTAACAGCTCATCAGTAAGCAAGTTTTGTGATACAATTAGTAGATTGATTGCATAGTTTAAGTTTAATGTTTATTTGAAAGGGACATTACATACTAATGAACATTAATACAAAAAAGTATGCCAGATTTAGCAATACTGCTCATTTGCATCTATAGTCCCTCGATGATGATAGGAGCTGCATTTTCTTCACTCTCATATGTGGAAGCAAGCTGCAAAATGTTGGTATTGGGGCTTTGCAATATGATTATTTAAGATAAGCACTTATACACTTAAAAGAGGGATTGTTATGGATATTTTTTTTTATTATTGTCCAGTCATTCTGTAACCATGACTGACCTCATGCTCAGTACTTGTCCTCAAATATAGAACATTCAGGCGCCAGCTGATTACATGTAGCCTTGAACACTGCACACTCAGCTTTTTCAACACAATCATCTGTTTCAGTCTCACTGTATTAAACTCTGCTCACTGTGCTAAGACTGAATCTTCTTGTGACTCATCTGCATGCAGGGAAACAACATTTTTCCCTCTGGCCAGATGTAAATAAACTTTACTAAATATGCATCTTTGAACTACAGCTGTTTTATTGGTTCACTAGATCAAAGGGGCATTTATTGGTAAAGTTAAAATCCACAACAGAACACTTAAAGTGAGATTTGAACAAAAGTGGAGAGCACTGAAACACACCAGATGAGAGGCAGTCATTTGGAGAGCAAATTCTACCAGGGGAAGGACACAAGATGAGTATGTGGAATAGAACAGACAAGGCAGGTCCCGGCTGATGCCAGTAAACTGAGAGAGAGCATCTAGAGTGGTACAATGAAATAGACAAGCAGCGGGCATGAGGGAGAGCTGCCGGGCATTGTGACTACCAGGGCTTGACATTAACTTTTATGCTCACCAGCCACTGTGGCTAGTGATTTTCCCAAGTTATAGCCACTCAACCTTTTCACTAGCCACTATTTTGTGGTTGGAAAATTATGTTTCTATTCATCATGGGACAGTGGTGGCCTAATAGGGATGTGGACTGGTGAGTGGAGGATCGCCAGTTTAATCCCAAAACCCGCAGGATTACATCTGGGTGGGACAGATGACACAGCAGTGTTTGTGTAACCCAGCTGAGAAAATGACCCTTTTTTTTCCCTCAGATGTCAATTGCATTAATACAATTGTGTGATTTTATTTTGAAAACAGTTATTTTGGGAAGAGGAAGTGTGATCCTCGTTATCCAACTTTTAAATTCCCGTTTCATGGTCACGTTGGGTGATCTGGGTCTTTTCATTCGTTAAGAGCGATATTAGCCCCGCCTTCCGAGTAGAGGCAGCAGGAACGCACTCGGGGTTTTGGTCTTTCACGATCTGAGAGCGGACGAGAGAGGCTGTGGGCGGTCTGGTTCACACTGATACCTCTTCTTGGTGAGTTCATTCACAAAGATGCTATAAATGGATCTAAACACTCTCCAAATGCTAATTTGCAACCTTTATTATCCTAAGTTGATGGGAGCATGAGCTTGAGAGGCCGTGAAGCGGTGACTTTTGCTGTGTTCACACTGAGACCTCATCTTGGTGAGTGAGATACATGCTAATGTTAGCGTTATGCTAATGCTAATCACGAGTAGATTTTTTCCTGTTTAAAAGCAATGGAAAAGGCTGTCTTTGTGTCTGTATGGTTTTCCTAAATGTGATTTCAGTTCCCAACAGTATGCTGAAGTACTTTTAGTTCTTATGCACTATTTCTGTCAAATGTAATGTGTAGTTTGATGCTAAAAGCACATGGTGTTGGTCTCCTATGTAAAAGCATAGGTTATGCTAAACCCAGTAGCTCAGACCGAGTTTTACTGATTTTAAAAAGGGAATATTGGACGTAATGGGACAGTATATTCCCTGGTTATGTGATAAATTAATTGTATTTCATTTCATGAATTACAAAGACAAGGTTAGAAAGGATTAATCATAATTTCATGGTTAAATGATGCAGAGATAAAAAGAGGAACTCATTTAATTGGTTACATGAAAAAAGGGTATTTCATGTGCTACCAGAGAGATTGTGAGAAAAGAACACATGCATGTAAGATGTAAGATGTGAAATTTAAGATATTACTATATTGCTGGATTGTAATAATAATAATATGAGAGAAGAATTTAAACACTAAGCTATGGTGTTATATAAGAAGGGATTGGAAAATGAATTACTCTAGCTGTAAACAATAATACTATTATTGTTGTGCAGGCTAGGTTTTTTTGGTTGCCGATCAAGAACCTTCTGGATCCTGGATTCTCTCCGAATGGAGATGGCGAGCTTGACCCAAGACTGAACCGAGATTGAACCGAGATCTAACCAAGATCTCGATTGAAGAGCATCCTTCCTCTCTCCAGTGCCCAAGATTCAAAGTGGTAACAACCCAAGTCACCACTTTAAAAGAGGAAAAGAAACATGAGTCTGGAGATGCAAGATATCTTGACTGGTCAAACGACTAAACCGAAAGGACAAACACACACTGAGCTCAGTAGGACATCTTTGGGGTTTTATTTCATACCGGCCGTTGTTATATTTGTATAGTTGTAAATTGTCTGTATATATTGTTCACTTTATCCCTACGAATAACAACCATTATTGTTCATTTCTTGCCTCCAGCTATTTCATTCCACACTCATTTTAATTCCCTATTGTAACCCTTATGAACCTAGCAACTAGTCTACACTTAATAATTTCCCTTACCTAATTAACATAAGGCAAGGGTTACATTTGCCCCACTCTCATTAACCCCACTGTGGTGCCCTTGAGCAAGGAACTTTACCCCAACTGTTCCAGTGGAGCTGCTCAGTGCCCACAGGTTAGTCTGTGGTTGTACTGGGCAGCTTCCAGGTGTGAATGTGTAACTGTGTGAGCGGGACCAGGACATCCTTGAAAAAGAGAGCTTGCCTCTCAAGTGACCGCCCCTGTATAAATAAAGATAAAATAGAACAAATAAATGTCTGATAGAATCAAATGTGACTATGGCATGCTAAATTTTACTTGAACTAAATTTACAATCTTCCATCCATTCATCCATCTTCTGCCGCTTTTCCGGAGGTCCAGGTAGTGGAGGTAGCAGTTCAAACAGAGAAGCCCAGACTTCCCTCTCCCCAGCCACCTGCTCCAGCTCTTCAGAGGTGACAGCTGCGTGACAGCTACGTCTGACACTCATCACGTCAGAGTTCTATTTTCTCCATTTTTTGTTTGCTTTTATTGATTGTTTTTATTGATTTCATTTGTAATTTTTTTTTATCTGTTTGTTGTTACTAGTTTTTGTTTACTGTTAGCTTGGTATTGGCCTCGCCTAAAAGCCCGTTTGGACGCACGAGTAGGTCCGTTCCCCGGCTGGGCTACTTTTTACTGAGCTAGGCTTCCTGCTAGCCTGATTTTAGCTTTTTAGCTGTTTTTAGCTAACTTTCAGCTAGCTTGTTTTTAGCTATTTTAGCTGTTTTTGGCTAGCCGGCGGGCTATCCATCTTATCCATCTCAGCACCTGGAACACCATGGCTCCTTCTCCGACATGTACCCGCTGTTTATCGCTCCTCGGTAAGGTCTCTCAGCTGGAAACAAAGCTCTCCAACCTTTACAAGATTCAGGAGGCCGAGGACCACCTCGACACCATCATTCTCGGGCGATCATTGGCTCCGGTTACTGACTCACAGCTGGCGGATACTGCTACTTACTTGGGTGAGCTCAACGCGTCTCCATCTACCTCCACTCCTGCTCCAGCCTCCACAGACGTCTATGACCTCAGCAACAAATACTGGTTTCGTCTCGGGGCTAAACCCAAAGCTTCGGTTGGTCCCTCTCATCCTCCATCTGTGCCCTGGACCTTGGTTCGACCAGCTAATAACCATCGTCGATCGACCAGAATGGGCCACGCCGCTTCTCTTCCCGTGTCCTTGGAAAACAGGTTTGATATCCTTTCCCTGGAGGATTTTCCCCACCTGGATGCTGGCCATCCGCCCGTGGATGCCCCTCGTCCTCGCTCCTCTCCTTCAGCGGCGGCTCATGTCCGCAAACCCCGGATAAAGACCACCCTGGGTGTGTCAAATTACACACCAGCTCCAGATAGAAGAGAACGCATCACCCCGCCTTTGCAACAACATCATCACCCTCTTCACAATTACTCTTCTCGTCAGAATCCACCGACAACCCCCCCCCCCACAGACGACGCTGGTAATTGGTGACTCGATCGTGAGGAACGTCAGAAGCAGGTACTGTGTTACTCGATTTTTTCCCGAGGCTAGAGTCTCTGACATTGAGGCTCTTATCCCTGACCTGCTAAATGAATTCCCCCACGTACAAACTGTCGTTGTGCATGTGGGATGCAATAACATCCCAGATGAAGCGTCGGAGATTTTAAAGAGTGACTTCGGGAGCCTTCTGTCCACTCTTATGAACTGTGGCAGACGTGCGCTCATCTCTGGGCCTTTGGCACCTCTCAGAAGAGGCTGCAATTGTTTTAGCAGAACTCTCAGTCTTAATACTTGGCTGTGTTTTACTTGTCCTATTTTTAACATTGGTTTTGTTAACAATTTTAACTTATTTTGGAACCGCCCATCACTTATGAGGCTTGTTGGCATCCACCCAAATAGACTTGGTGCACGTGTTTTATGAGACAATCTATTCTATTCCATTCGGTGTTTTTTGGTACAGTGACTGGGACTTGGTGTGTTTACTCGCTCTGAAGCTTCTGGGTTTGCCAAACTGCCTTTTTCTGGTTCTGTTCTCACTTCTTGTATCGATCCCATTAATTCAGGTGGTCTTTACCATTTGGATCAGCCTTTGATTTATAATCCTACAGAGACTGAGTCTGTCTCCTGTTGCCCTAAATATTGTAACCCAGGACAAATGAAAAGCACACACACTCCTGCAGCTCCTCTTCATCCACCACCCTTCAACTTTGCCCCTGTCTCCTCCCTTAGAGAACCTTTTTCTGCTCCCTCTAAAGTTAATAAAAAAGTTAAAACCAATAGAATGCATAAACTTCCCAAATTGATTAAACAAAATGTTGGTAAAATTCTAATCCAGCCTCAAGTCACTAAAATTACTGAAATTAATAAATTGGCCTCTGTTCCTCCCCAAAATTTAAAAATTAAATGTGGTTTATTAAACATTAGGTCTCTATCTTCTAAGTCTCGTCTGGTTCATGATCTATTAATCGATCATCAGATTGATCTACTAGCCCTCACAGAGACCTGGCCTGGGCAAGATGATTATGTTGGTCTGAATGAATCAACTCCTTCTGGGTATTTCAAATCAAATCAAATCAAATCAAATCAAATCAAACTTTATTGTCATATTGCTGTACATACAACTGTAGTGCAGGCAAGATGAAATTGCGTTTCTCTCGGCATCCATATAAGAAGCAGCATGATTAAGACACACTCCCACATAGCTCCCACCCCCCCATCCATTCACACATCCCTGAGACATACTTGGGGAAAAAGAATAACTAACTATAATATACAAAATGTCCATAGGTGCAGTAGTGTGTATGTGAGATTCCGGGTCAGCTGTTCAGCATCCTGACAGCTTGTGGGAGGAAGCTGTTGATCAGTCTGGTGGTTCTGCCTCTGATGCTCCGGAATCGTTTACCAGATGGAAGAAGTTCAAAGTGTTTATGCAGAGGGTGAGAACGGTCCTTGACAATGTTCAGTGCCCTGCTCCTACAACGGTTCTGAAAAAGTTCTTGGACAGAGGGGAGGGAGACTCCAATTACCCTCTCCGCCCCCTTGACTATCCTCTGCAGGGCTTTTTTGTCTGACATACTGCAGCTGGAGTACCATGTAGCAATGCAGTACGTCAGAACACTCTCCACCACACCTCTGTAGAAGGTCCTGAGGATGCAGATGGGGAGAGAGGCCTGTTTGAGTTTCCTCAAGAAGTGTAGTCTCTGCTGAGCTCGCTTCCTGATCTCCAAGGAATTCTTGCTCCAGGTCAGGTCAGAATCAGAATCAGAATCAGAAAAGATTTATTGCCAAGTACATTAACAGATCACTGATAACATACGAGAGAATTTGACTTGACACAGAAAATGAACCTGCATTTCCAGTGACGCGGCTGCATCAGAGACGCACCTGCCAACAGGATAGTGGGTACAAGCATAAGAATAAGAATAATACGAAGAACAATAGGAAGGAGCAAAAAAAGCATTGATTCAAAATACTGGTTACATAATTAATCAATATTAAGATTTCAAGGAAAAAAAAAGCTCTCGATGCACATTCGCTACACAGGATTCACAAGACACAAGAGAGCAGTGTGTGTATCTTTATTCAGTTCATGGATCAATGTGTGTGCGGTGTTGAGCAGTGTTGATGATAATAAGAGAGACAACAAGGACACTTGGCAGGAGATGTTTTGTCTGGCTGCCGCCGAGTCCTTATCTTGGCAGGGTGTCCAGATGGCTGTCCAAGGCCTTATGCTCGATGATTTTGAAAACACAGACTGCAGACAGCCAGGAGGAATTTTCATGGGGAAATTGAGCCAAATCGGACTGATCACAGAGAAGGCTTTTTATTTCTTCTGTAGATTCAGTACTTAATCCTTCATTGTGGGGCTTTAAATCCATCGTGGAAAGACCTAAGCGAGACCATGATGTAATCCACCTTCCGAGACAGTTCTCCATTTGTCGCTATCAGGGTCTTCTCCAATTTTTCAATTTGACAGATGCACCTCGCCTGGCCAGCATTTTGATAGGTTGTATCCATCTTCAGCAATTTGCGGTACACCAGGACAATCCCAGTTCCAATCAGAAAGATCCCGATCACCATTACCACAAAGACATACAAATCTTCAATATCTTCGATAGAGAGATTAGTGAGACACAAGATTTTCCAATTACTTGTGTCACGTAAATAGCCCGCTGGAGCCGTACCTGCGGGGCAGACAGCTTCCCCCGGAGCACTTTTCCTTGTTGAAAAAATAGTGTCAATTGTGTTCAAAGCCCAGCTTATTAACTCCATAATTTCTTTCTTTCGACGGTCGCAGTTAGACGCAGACAGACAACAGCAAGCTGGGATCCAGTAGTTGGGGGGGAAGGAAAAAAAAAAGTCAGAGCAGGAGAGGAGGAAAAAGCGTCTACTCTCTTGGGAGGGCGGAAGGGAGGGCGGAAGTGGTCCTGCGAGATCTGCACTCCGAGGAACTTGATGTTCTCTACTCTCTCCACTAAACGGCCGCCGATGCTGAGGGGGACGTGCTCAGGCTGTGACCGCCGGAAGTCGATAATCATCTCCTTTGTTTTGTCCACGTTGAGCACCAGATTGTTCTCCCTGCACCAGCCCTCCAGGTCTCTCACTTCTTCCCTGTACATTGATTCCTCATCCCTCTGAATAAGTCCCACCACCGTGGTGTCATCTGCAAACTTAATAATCTGGTTCCCCTCGTGTTTGGATACACAGTCATGTGTTAGAAGTGTAAACAACAGTGGACTGAGTACACAGCCTTGAGGGGTTCCGGTACTCAGCGTGACAGAGTTGGAGATGTTGTTTCCAACCCGGACAGACTGAGGTCTCTCAGTCAGGAAATCCAGGATCCAGAGACATGTGGCGGTGTTCAGACCGAGAAGGAGTAATTTCTCTATCAGTCTCTGGGGAATAATGGTGTTGAATGCTGAACTGAAATCAATGTACAGGAGTCTGGCGTAGGTGTCTTTCTGGTCCAGGTGGGTGATGACAGATCGTAGGGTGGTGACTATAGCATCCTCCGTGGAGCGGTTTGAACGATATGCAAACTGGAGTGGGTCGTGTGATGCAGGGAGGCAGGCTGTGATGTGTGGTTTGACAAGCCGTTCAAAACACTTCATCACAATTGGTGTAAGTGCAACAGGACGATAGTCATTCAAACATGACACCACTGGTTTCTTTGCCACCGGTACAATGATAGAGGTCTTGAAGCATCTGGGAACGATGGCCTGACTCAGGGAGATGTTATAAATGTCAGTCAGGACATCCGCCAACTCGCTCGCGCAGTCTCGGAGCACACGTCCCGGAATGTTGTCTGGACCTGCAGCTTTGCGTGGGTTGATTCTGGATAGGGTCCTCCGTGTGTCCGCTGTGTTAATGGTAAAAGCTGGTCCGACCGATGGTGGGAGTGGGCCGGCCCCTCCTCTGATTGTCCAGTTTGATGCTTCAAAACGTGCAAAGAAGTCGTTAAGCCTGTCTGGAAGCGAAGCGTCGTCATCATCGACCCCCTGCCTAGACTTAAAGCCCGTCAGTGTCCGAACTCCCTGCCACATCTGCTTGGTGTTCCTAGTGTCACACAGGTGTCCCTGGATTTTCTCCGCATAGGCGCGCTTTGCGCCTATGCGGACCAGGTTCTGGTCGTGGTGGTGGAGTGGCGGCAATTTTCCATTCTAAATTTCTAGTTAATGCTAAGCAAAAAGTATGTTTTAATTCCTTTGAAGGTTTGGTCCTCAGTGTGGGGCCTGTTGGCAATCTTGGCTTGAACTCAATTCTCTTTGCCATAGTTTATCGTCCTCCCACGGCCTATTCAGAGTTTCTATCAGAATTTGCCAAATTTTTAGCTGATTTAGTGCTTAAATCCGGTAGAATAATTATTCTAGGGGACTTTAATATACATGTTGATGTAGAGAGTGACTGTCTTAATAAGGCATTCAATTCAATTTTAGACTCAATGGTGTTTTCCCAAAAAAGTAAAAAATTCTACCCATCATTTCCACCATACATTGGACCTTGTTTTGACTTATGGTATAGATAATGAAAATCTGGTAGTCTCCTCATAATCCCGTACTGTCTGACCATTGTCTGTTAATTTTTGATTTCATTATCTCTGATCACTTCTTTCCTAAAGAAAAATACTACTACAGCAGATGTCTTTCTGATGACGTTGTTGCTAAATTTTGGCAGATTGTCTACTCTATGCCATGGGTCAACACAACAGAAACAACTGAAATAAATGATGGAGGGTCTGCTCCATTCATGATTGATAAAATGGTTGATGGTGTTACAGCCTCTCTGCATCGGACTCTAGATTTGGTAGCCCCTTTAAAAAAGAAAAAGTCTAACCGGAGATTTCTAACCCCTTGGTTTAACTCAGAAACGCATGGCTTAAAACAGAAAACTCATCAATTGGAAAGGAAATGGCATTCAGCTAATTCAGATGAATTCTACTTAGCGTGGAGAAATCATTTCTTAATCTAAAAAAAATCTCTTAGAAAAGCTAGATCAAGCTATTATTCTGCATTAATAGAAGCGAACAAGAATAACCCCAGGTTTCTCTTCAACACCATAGCCAGGCTTACAAAGAGCCAGGACTCAATCCTCAGGAGTCAATCCTCGCATCTGTAATTTCCCAGTTTGGGATCAATAAAGTACATCTATCTATCTATCTATCTATCTATCTATCTATCTATCTATCTATCTATCTATCTATCTATCTATCTATCTATCTATCTATCTATCTATCTATCCCCCCTGAGCTTTCTTGTCAGGACTTTCTGAACTTTTTAATCTTAAAATTTTATCTATTAGAGATGAAATCAGTCAGATTCTTCCTACCGTAAACTCAAGTACATCAACTACTGCAACTCCCTCAATTGATATCTGGTTAGATAAGTTTACTCCAATCGACCTCTTAGAGTTGAATAAAATAATTTCCTCATCTAAGCCTTCATCTTGCCTTTTGGACCCTATTCCTTCCAGGTTATTTAAAATTATCTTCCCAATTATTGGTAGCCGTATTCTTCTTATAATTAATTCTTCTTTAACTCTGGGTTATGTACCACTGGCTTTCAAAACAGCTGTAATTAAACCCTTACTCAAAAAACTGATGCTCAATCCTGGAGTTTTGGCCAATTATCGACCAATCTCTAATTTGCCTTTCATTTCAAAAATCTTGGAAAGAGTTGTTGCTGTGCAATTATCTGACCATTTGCAGGGAGTTGGTTTGTTTGAGGTGTTTCAATCTGGGTTCAGAGCTCATCACAGCACTGAAACTGCCTTAGTCAAGGTCACTAATGACCTCCTGACTTCATCTGATAATGGACTTGTCTCTGTTCTTGTTCTTTTAGATCTCAGTGCAGCCTTTGACACTATTGATCATGCCATTCTACTTGATAGATTAGAACACTTTGTTGGACTGAGTGGAACTCCGTTGCAGTGGTTTAGATCTTATTTGTCCGATAGATTTCAATTTGTCCATATCAATGATGAATTTTCTTCCAACTCTAAGCTCAGTCACGGAGTTCCACAGGGGTCTGTGTTGGGCCCTACTCTTTTTAGTCTATATATGCTCCCGTTAGGTAATATCATCAGAAAGCACTGTCTACATTTTCACTGTTATGCAGACGACACACAGCTATACCTGTCAATGAAGCCCAATGATTGTAATCAATTAGCCAAGTTAGATGCCTGTCTTAAGGACATCAAAGCTTGGATGACTTGTAACTTTTTACTATTAAACTGTGATAAGACTGAAGTCATTCTTATTGGCCCAAAACATCTTAGAAATTTCTTTTCAAATTATGCCTTTAATTTAGATGCTGCTACTCTCCCTCTGAACAGTTCTGTGAGGAACCTTGGGGTTATTTTTGATCAAGATTTGTCCTTTAATTCACATATTAAAACTGTTTCTAAGACTGCCTTCTATCATCTACGCAATATTGCCAAGATCAGGAGCATCTTGTCTCTGAAGGATGCTGAGAAACTGATTGATGCCTTTTTCAGCTCTCGATTAGATTATTGTAATTCACTATTATCTGGTTGTCCTAAAGTATCCTTAAAAAAATCTTCAGTTGATTCAAAATGCTGCTGCTAGAGTTTTAACTGGTTCTAGAAAAAGAGATCATATCTCCCCGGTTCTGTCCTCCTTTCATTGGCTTCCCATAGAATTTAGAATCAAGTTTAAAATCCTTCTTCTTAGTTTCAAAGCTCTTAACAATCAGGCCCCCCTGTGGCGGCATGGAATAATAAGGAGCGAACTGAGAGTTTTTGAGGGAGTTTATTAATCATACCGCCATCACGAGAACTCACTCCGGCGCTGTGCATGCGCACCGGAGCGAGCCCGGAGGCTCTCTTAGCAGACAGTGGATGCGTCTAGTCAGATGAACTGTGAGAGAGAGAGTGAGCTACAGAGCATATGCAGTTTTTATACCCAGTTACAGACAATACATGAAAGGCATGGGACATTTGCATCACAGTGAGAGCAGGAAGCATGAACGTTTGCATTTGAGTCATACATATCAACATCGGAACTGGCAGGAAGAAGCTAGATAAAGAGCGGCTGCCTATTGATCTCAATACACACATCTCATTGTTCTGCTAATTGCCCCAGCTGAGCGCTCTGCTTGTCCGTGGCTGTTGTGGGGGTTACCCATACCCCCAATATATAAAAGATGTGATATTACCTTACCATCCTAATAGAGCATTACACTCCCAAAATGCTGGCTTACTTGTGGTGCCCAGAATCTCCAAAAGTACAGTGGGATGCAAAGCCTTCTGCTACCAAGCCCCTTCTCTCTGGAATCAGTTACCACTCTGGGTCTGGGAGTCAGACTCGGTCTCTATTTTTAAGAACAGGGTAAAATCCTTCCTTTTTAATATAGCTTACGCTTAAGGAGGGATTTTGTGTCTCTTAACCCCACTTTTGTTCTGTTGTTATCTGATCCATACTGCTGGTTGACCTCCAATATTGTACTTGGCATCTTACTGTTATGTTTTTTAAGTCTGTCCTCTCCATCCTCCCCATCCCCTCACCCCCAGCCAGTCGCAGCAGATGATTGCCCCTCCCTGAGCCTGGTTCTGCTAGAGGTTTCTTTTTCCTCTCCACTGTCGCCTAGTGCTTGCTCATAGGGGATCGTCTGATTGCTGGGTTTTTCTGAGACTGTATGGGTTTTTTTTCTGCACTGTGGCGCCACGAGACGGCTTCTGTTGTGATGTGGCGCAGTATAAATAAAGCTGAATTGAATTGAATTGGACTGAATTGAATTCAGAGAGGATACCAAGGTGTTCCCAGACTAGTTGGGAGACATAGTCTCCCCAGTGAGTCCTGGGTCTGCCCCGGGATCTCCTCCCAGTGGGACGTACCTGAAACACCTCAAGTGGGAGGCATCAAGGAGGCATCCTGATCAGATGCCCATATCACCTCAACTGACTCCTTTCAAGGTGGAGGAGCAGCGGTTCTACTCTGAGCCTCTCCCGGATGACTGAGCTCCTCACCCTATCTCTGAGGGTGAATCCAGCAATCCTATGAAGAAAGCTCATTTCAGCCGCTTGTATCTGCCATCTCGTTCTTTTGGTCATTACCCAAAGCTCATGACCATAGGTGAGGGTAGGCGCGTAGATTGAATGGTAAATCAACAGCTTTGCCTTAGAGCTCAGCTGCCTCTTCACCACAACAGACCGGTACAATGTCCGCATCACTGCAGATGCTGCTCCGATCCTTCTGTCAATCTCTCGCTCCAATCTCCCCTCACTCATGAATAAGACCCTAAGATACTTAAACTCCTCCACTTGGGGCAGGAACCTGTCCCCAATTCGGAAAGGACAATCCACCTTTTTCCAGCTGAAGACAATGGACTCGGACTTGGAGGTATTGATTCTCATCCCAGCCGCTTCACACTCAGCAGCAAACCATTCCAGTAAGAACTGTAGGTCATTGCTGGATGAAGCCAGCAGGATAACATCATCTGCAAACAACAGAGATGAGATCCTGTGGTCACCAAGCATGACACCCTATGTTCTCTGGCTGTGCTTAGAAATCCTGTCCATAAAAAGTATGAACAGGATTGGTGACAAAGGGAAACCCTGGCGGAGTCCAGCTCTCACTGGGAATGAGTCCAGTCGAGTGTTGGCAATACGAACCAAACTCTCACAACAATCATACAGAGACTGAATAGCTCATAACAAAAAGCCCAATACCCCATACTCCCAAAGCACCCCCCACAAAAAAAAAAAAACAAAAACCAAGGAACACAGTCAAATGCCTTCTCCAAGTCCACAAAACACCTGTAAACTGGTTGGGCAAACTCCCATGAACCCTCGAGGATTCTCGAGAGGGTAAAGAGCTGGTCTGATGTGCCACAGCATGGACAAAAACCACATTGCTCCTCCTGAATCCGAGGTTCAATCAACGGCCCGACCCTCTTCTCCAGTACCTTGGCATAGACCTTCCCAGGGAAGCTGAGGAGTGTGAGCCCTCTAAAGTTGGAGCATACCCTCCGGTCTCCTTTTTGAAGAGAGGAACCACCACCCCGGTTTGCCATGCCAGAGGCACTGCCCTCGACCTCCACACAATGTTGCAGATGCGTGTCAACCATGACAGCCATACAACATCCAGGGCCTTGAGGTACTCAGGGCGAATCTCGTCCACCCCCGGGGCCCAGCCACAAAAGAGATTTTTAACCACCTTGGTGACCTCAGCCCCTGTGATAGACGAGTTGTCCCCCTCATCCACAAGCCCTGCTTCCTCTGTGGAAGGCGTATCAGTGGGATTGTGGAGATCCTCAAAGTATTCCTTCCACCGCCCGACAATATCCCCAGTCAAAGTCAACAGCACCCCATCCGCACCATACAGTGTGGACAGAGAGCTGCTTCCCCCTCCTGAACCACCGGACAGTTTGCCAGAATCTCTTCGAGGCCAACCGAAAGTCTTGTTCCATGGCCTCTCCGAACTCCTACCATACCCAAGTTTTTGCTTCAGCAACCACCCAAGCTGCACTCCACTTGGCCTGCCGGTACACCTCAGCTGCTTCGGGAGTCCCACAAGCCAACCAAGCTTGAGAGGATTCCTTCTTCAGCTTAATGGCCCCCCTCACCACTGGTGTCCACCACTTGGTTCGGGGGTTTCCACCACGAGATGCACCAATGACTTTGCAGCTGCAGCTCTGGGCTGCTGCTTCAACAATGGAGGTGGAGAACATGGCCCATTCAGACTCCATGTTGCCGGACTCCCTCATAATGTGGTTGAAGTTCTTCCGGAGGTAGGAGTTGAAGACCTCCCGGACAGGGGCCTCAGCCAGATGTTCCCAGTGCACCCTCACTATACGTTTGGGTCTACCAAGTCTTAATGGTGTCCTCCCCTGCCATCGGATCCAACTCACCACCAGGTGGTGATCAGTTGACAGCTCTGCACCTGTCTTTACCCGAGTGTCCAAGACAAATAGTTGCAGGTCTGGTGACACGATAACAAAATCGATCATTGACCTGCAACCTAGGGTGTCCTGGTACCAGGTGCACATATGAACACCCTTATGCTTGAACATGGTGTTCGTTATGAACAAACTGTGGTGAGCACAGAAGTCTGATAACTGACCACCACTCAGGTTCAGATCGGGCAGGTCGTTCCTCCCAATCATCCCCCTCCAGGTTTCATTGTCTTTGCTCACGTGCGCATTGAAGTCCCCCAGTAGGACAATGGAGTCTCCAAGAGGATCACTCTCCAGCACCACAGTCAGAGACTCCAAAAAGGGTGGGTACTCTGAAACATCATTTGGTGCATAGGCAAATTTTCATAGTCAGGACCTGTTTCCCAACCCGAAGGCGCAGGGAAACAACCCTTTCGTCCACCAGGGAAAACTCCAAAATAGAGCTAGCAAGGTGGGTGGGGGGATACAAGAATACCCACCCCTGCTCATTGCCTCTCTCCCAGGGCAACTCCAGAGTAGGCCAAGCTCCAGCCCCTCTCCAGGAGACTGATTCCAGAACCGGAGCTGTGTGTTGAGGTGAGGCCGACTATATCTAGCCAGTATCTCTCAACCTCATGCACCAGCTCAGGCTCCTTCCCCACCAGAGAGGTGACATTCCACGTCCCAAAAGCCAGTTTAGGAAGCCTTGGATCAGACTGCCAAGGTCTCCGCCTTTGACCGCCACCTGATCCACATAGCCATGGTCCCTCCTGCAGGTGGTGAGCCCACAGGAGGATGGACCCATGTAACTCCTTCGGGCTGAGACCGGCTGGGTCCCATGGGTGGAAACCCAGCCACCAGATGCTAGCCATCAAGCCCCTCTCCCAGGCCTAGCTCCAGGGTGGGGCCCCGGTAACCCCATACCCGGAGGGGTACACTGAATCCTTGTTCTAGTATTTATCATTAGAGTCTGTTGGATCGTTCTTAGTCTGGCCCTTCACCCAGGACCAGTTTGTCTTGGGTGACCCTACCAGAGGCAAATTGCCCCGGACAAAATAGCTCTTGGGATCACTAGGGCAAGCAAACCCCCCACCACGATAAGGCGACGATCCATGAGAGGAAATTTAGAATCTTTTTAAATCTAAATGACCCTTATACACTATTGTTCAAAAGTTTGGGGTCACCCAGACAATTATTTTGTGTTTTCCATGAAAAGTCACACTTATTTACCACCATGAGTTGTAAAATGAATAGAAAATATAGTCAAGACATTGACAAGGTTAGAAATAATGATTTGTATTTGAAATAATAATTTTTTCCTTCAAACTTTGCTTTCATCAAAGAATCCTCCATTTGCAGCAATTACAGCATTGCAGACCTAACATGATTGCACAAGGGTTTTCTAATCATCCATTAGCCTTCTGACGCAATGAGCAAACACATTGTACCATTAGAACACTGGAGTGATAGTTGCTGGAAATGGGCCTCTATACACCTATCTAGATATTGCACCAAAAACCAGACATTTGCAGCTAGAATAGTCATTTACCACATTAGCAATGTATACAGTGTATTTCTGATTAGTTTAAAGTTATCTTCATTGAAAAAAAGTGCTTTTCTTTTAAAAATAAGGACATTTCTAAGTGACCCCAAACTTTTGAACGGTAGTGTACATACACATAAAAAATAGCAAGAGAAACACTGTTGGTTTAATTATTTATGAACAGCAATAAGTAAAACACTAGAGAAAAATATTTGCAATGTGAGAGTGAAGTTCAGGTACGTTTGTTATCTGTCCCAGTTCTCATTTGTTCCCGTTCCCCTTCACCTACCCCTACCCCTTGGCCCTTGAAATCAAAATCAAGATCTTACCGCACTGGTGGCCTAGTTAATGGAGCATCCACCCCACAACCAGGAGGTTGAGGGTTCAAGTCCTGAGTGGGTCATACCAAAGACCGTAAAGAAATGCTATTTCCTGCCTTCTAGCTTGGTGCTCAGTGTAATAGAATGGGGAAAGGTGAAGTTGTTTGTGGCAGCACCTTGCATGGCAGCGACCCCCCTAATTCTACATGTGATCAACATTATAGATAGGAGAAACGTAATTTCATTCTACTGTACATGATTGGCTGTATGGACTGAATGACAACAGAGATGGCTTCTTCTTTTACAAAACATGGACAACCTGAATGATGAACCTTCATCAAAGTACGAACAGCCTGATTTTTTTTTTCTTTTCTGCTCTGTTTTGAACTGAAAGCTGCTGATAAACAATATCTTAATCACAATAAAAACAAATGCCATTTAAGGAACCAAATATTGTGTTGCTGCCATCTACTGTTTAGTCCTGGAATTTGTTTGTACTTTGAACAGTGACCCTGGTTACATGGCCACAATAAACCAGTTACTGGGAATAAATTGATATTGGCAATAATCAGTTTTCTCGTGTTAACATGCACTGAATAGACAAATTAGTGGAATATAAACCACTTGAGTTAATGACCCCGGTTGCATGGCCTTTATCGGATTATTCTGTTTAAATGGCCACTTGAATAATTAGATAACTGCAGAAATCCAATCATAACCAGTTTATTTGTGTACATGTAAACATGGTCAATTGACTATGTTTACATGTACACGAATAAACTGGTTATGATTGGATTTCTGGAGCTTCAATCCTGATTAAGACCCTTAATTTTTGGCAGGAGAAATAACATATTTTTAAGCTATAACAGCCCTTTGAGACTATTCTCAAGTTGGACAGAACATGCTATAATCTTCACAATTCGACCTTGAACCAAATCAAGTAATTTATTGACAGATAAAATGTTTCAATCCAAATTGGGAGCCTTCATGAATTTTTGGCAGGTGAAGCATACATTTTATGGACTCTACTAACAATATATAGTTATAAGAGGTAAATAATGCACAAATAGTATTCATGGGAAAGAAAAGCTTTATTGACTTTTACATCATTATACACAGATTTTGTTAATTTCAGCACACTTTTCTTAACATATTAGGCAAAACATTAAAAGTTGCTACAGGATAAAATGTCATATCTGGTTATTCTAACACAAAACTCATGGGTCTAAAATTATGACTAATCCCTCATGCATTAAATGTTCACAGACATACCTTCCGTTTTGCTTATAAATAGCCATCGGAGCAGCTTTAGCCGAGCAAGGCGTGCTCCCGCAGCGAGCTGATCAGTTTCTGGCGGCCCATCACTGTTGTCAGATGGCACCTTCTCTTGTTTTGAACATGTTCAAAAAAATTTGTGACAAAAAAAACTGGTTCCAACCATAAAATCATTCAGCAAACAGCAGCGAACTATTGCACCCCCCCCCCAAAACCCCTATGAACCACCAGCTGTCAGCGTGAATGTTCCCCAGCACCTGCTGCACTGCAAGACACAAGTGTAAATGTATTTTTACAGAACAGTTATTAAATACAGTAAATACCGTGACATTTCAGTGTGTGCTGGATCCAGCATCCATTAAAAAACAAACTTATTGCATATTTTTAGTAATCTGTCATGGTAAAGAAGGGACTGCACTGGAGTGAATAGAAATCAGGGATCACTTTTGTGTCTGCTACTCTTGTGCACCCCCAAATAGACAAATTGGGAATAGCAGTCACTTTATTGAAAAAGTGCTATTATTTAATTTTCACAGTTTTCAAATTTATCGTGTTGGTCAGACTGGACTCTCTGGGGGGCCGGTTTCTGCCCGCAGGCCATAGGATTGACACCCCTGATCTAGACAGTGCATGCTACACTCCTGAACAAAATCTTAAAACCAGGGGAAAAATTACAAGTATTGGCATTTTGCACTGGTGGATCGTAACCAGGTTATAAATAGAGCTTCAAAATGCAAAAAGAAGAAACAGGAGCAAGACACAAAAAAATAGAAAGTAGAAAATTTATTGAAAACTGCATTTAAACTCAAACAGGCTATACCCCCCCCCCCCCCAAAAAAAACAGAACTAAAAGTGTCAAAAAAGAACTCAGTAGTGAGTAGCCCCACCGCTCTTGTTGATTACAGTGATCCCTCACTTATCGCGTTTAATGGGGACCAGAACCGACCGCGAAAAGTGAAAAACCGCGAAGTAGCGTCACCCCCCCCCCCAAGGGCGTCACAAGCACTATTTTGCACAAAAAGGCACAAGAGAACAGCGAAAAGTGCCACTAAGCAACACGAGCGATAAAGAACAATGAATGCGGTCTTCCTTCGCTGGGTATGTGCGCTAAACGTCTCGGCCAATCAGCTTGCGAGGTAAAACGTCTCGGCCAATCAGCTTGCGAGATTCCTGAGCGGTGAAGAGGTGGGCGGAGAGGAGTGGAGCGGTGGTCAGAGAGGTGGATTTTGAGTTGTGCGGGCTCTCCGTGTTGATACCTGATGTTCTAATGTACTCTCCCTGCCTTCTGCTAGCGCCTGGGCAACTTTCGTGCCATTTTTTCTCAATTTTGAATTTTTGATGAATATTTTTGAAAAATCCGCGATGCACTGAGGGCGCGAAAGGTGAAACGCGAAGTAGCGAGGGATCACTGTACTTCAAAAATTTGTTTAGGCATGCTTGATGCGAGTGTTTCCAGGAGGCTGGTGGGAACATTGCTCCATGTGGTGAAGATGGCTTCACGAAGGGCATCCACAGTCTGTAACTGACGTCTGGTTCTTGTAAACTTCCCTCGCCATCCATCCCCAAACATTTTCAGTGGAATTTAGATCAGGTGGAACTACTCACTACTACGATATAAAAAAAAGGTAACACACAATTAATCATGATTTTAAACTTTTTTTTCCCATTGTAATGTACAATACCTTAAACTTGTTCTTTTTCAAGGTTGTAATACTCTAATTAACATGGGAGAGGACAGATATGCTTGCTTTCTGGAAACGCAAGTCCATTTAAAGCCTTCAACATATCAAAATCACAACAACCATCCAGGACATTCTCCAAAAACACATCATAAGTACTGCAAGAATACTGTATATGTGAAAACAACCAGCGACCACTTTAGCACCAACACCAGCCGTCATCCCACCAGTTGTCACACCAGTTGCATCTCTTACTTCTCCCTTCAGTGTGAGCCCCAGTAGTAAACAGTCCAGTCCGTTCTAGAGGAAGCACACATGCGTGAATAGAACTGATGGAAGCAGCAGCAGCACTGCTGTGAGAGGAGGAGTTGGAGAGAGAGAAGTCAAGCTCTGAGCTGAATTATGTACACGCTGTTGGCTTCATTAATTATTATATTCAATAGGCGCAATATAGGCAACGTATCTCGTGGACAAATGTATCGCTACATCGAATATATTCAGTATATTGTGCACCCTTGCTGTACATATTTTTATGAGTATTATGCATCAGATATTAAATGTGATAAAATGTGCTTTTGTTGCTTTAGTTAACCACATGGAGTTAATTTGTCAAAGTTGTTGCAAAAATAACATTTTTTTTCTGAATATGTTTCATTATTTATACACTTTGAGGCTGATGGAGCATCAAAAGTAATGTTTCAGACACATATTGGCAGTCCTATTTAACAATCTGCTGAATGAACAAGATTCTACCTTAATCCTAAGTATGACCTAACCTTTAAAAATGAAAATGATACAAAATTAGGTACAGGCTGTTTCGCTTGGTATAATTGTGCTCTTTTCCTCATAACATGAACTTGGTCTAAGTTACATGTTTAAGCTTTAGACTTAAAAAGTCTATTATCAAATATGTTTTATTATGAAGTGCTACATGTAAAAGTGGACAAATGAAGTAATAATATGTAACAGCTTAATGGTGGTTAACTTCTTTTTTAGCAAGGAGAGAATATGTTACTATGTACACATGAACCTACAAACACACCCTCAAATTACTGCTTGGCTCTAGACACAGGAAGTTGGTAGGTCCACTCAATCTGCCCATTGCCATGGCGACAACCAATGGAAGCAGCAGGTTAATAGGAAAGTCTTTTGCCTGCTCAAGTTGGATTGTCAGTCATTCTTCTCTTGAACAAAATCCAAAAAATGTGGGAAAGCAGCAGTGGATGGCCTAAGGTTAAAAAAAAAAAAAAAAGATATTGGAAGCTATGAGAAAAAGGAAGTGAAAAATGAAGAAAGAGGCTGGAAAGCACCTGAAGTGTGAGAGGAGAAGGAGGGCTGGGCACAGCTGCAATAACACTGTTGGGCAGTCCAAGTGGGAGCTGCAAGACATACAGGCCCCCGCATCTACACGCGTGCACTTCACAAGCATGATCTTACACATGCTCTGAAGAAACGTTGTCATCTGCTAAAATTTCCTAGCTTCATTCTGTGCATGTGAGAATTAATAAACACATCAGTAGGTGCCAGCCTTGCTCCTCAAACAATGCAGGAAAGAGAACATGCCATTATAGGTTATGCACATATGTACAAGGTCAACTAGTGCAGCCAGCCAGAGGCATGGCCACAACCCCCCAGTCCACACCCCCACATCTGGCAGCCCGGGATCTGGCCTTGGCCTCAGTTCATAGCCTGTGGTGGTCTGCTCCAGGTCTGGGTTTCCCAAAAGCACCTCGGCATCTTGTCTTCTCATTCAATGAAGCAAAGCTGGACTCAGATGAGAATGCCTGCTGAGAGAGGCACGGGCGCACTGTGTTGTTTACTTTGGTCATGACAGTGCTGCATAAATATACAAGAGTCTGACCACCGACTGCTGTAATTAGAGGTCACACTATAGCAGACACATCATATGAAGGATCTGCAGACAATAGTGTGGACTTTTTTCTCAAGCCCCTTTTTCTGTACAGCCAATTTCACTCAACTGGACCTTCTCAATTTATTCTGTTTATGAGTTCACTCACTTTCACTTATATCTTTCCAGTGTTGGGAGTAAAGTGTAACGCCACTACTTTTGCAGTAACGCGCTCGGTAAAGAAATTACTGTTTAAAAATTCAATAATGCGTTACTGAAATTTGATCAGATGCATTACTTGTTACTCATTTTATTAATATGGATAGATATTTTAGTGCAAATAAATGAATATACAAACTGACCCTACTGTAGCTGACGTGACGCAACTATCAGTCAATGTGACCTGTTGTAGAGAGCTGAGTCTTCCCTGCTGAGCAGAGGAAAAGATGAAGCTAGTTTGTTTTTGTGGAAATACTAGACAGATTATTTTTCCTTTGTCACAGTTAAGGACAAAAGCATATTGGTGGGTTGAAAGCTAAAGTGTGGTTGAGACCTACTACAATCTTCAGAAGCGCCTGAGAACAGCAACAAAGCTAGTGCTAAGTAACAGCTAGCTATGCTAACAACAGTGGAGCTACCCTATCTGAACAGCCACAGCTGGATGCAAAGTGGAAATACTCTTGTCTCAACAGCCACAGCTGGATTTCAAGCACAGGTATGCATCTAGACAGTTTGTGACCCAGCAAGAATTAAACCTGATTGCCAGATACATCGTTACAGACTGAAGATGTGATAATAGTCACTTTCCATCAGACAGCTGGACTGTGATCCACTGAAGTTAAAATACATTTACTTGCTCCCTGGATAAGATTATCCAAAAGGAATTTGAGGGACTGGATCATGTCTCTGTCACAGCTGACATGTGGAATGCAGAAAATGGACATTTTCTTTGGATCACTGCACATCAGATTAAATCCATATCTTAAAGGTAACATAAACATGGACAGCTTTATGTAGTGTTGCCAACTCTCACTCCAAAATGAGGAAATTACTGGCAATATTATGTTGATTTTCTTCAAATTTTTCCCACAATAAGAGCTCTTAAGGCAGGATAAAGCAGACTGAAGATGTTCTAAAAGCTCTGTCTGAAACAGCCTGTTTTCAGCCTGACATTAATAAGCCCATAATGTAAGTTTATAAGTTTATTTATTAATAAAAGGGACAGTGCATATTAATGAACATAAGACATGTAAATATGCAGCATACAAAATTATAGCTGAAGCCAATTTCCATCTTGTGTCCCCTGGCCAGCCAGTGCCAGCCACACACAGCAGATAACACAATACAACAACAATAAACAATACAATGATAAAACAAATGACACAATACAACAATAATAGCAATAGCAGTAGGACAACAATCCATTAATCCATTTAATGTAATTAATTAATTAAATTATCTTGCTATGTGTGCAAGATGATTTAAGTATGCATTTAAAAGTAACATGAAAGTTATGTTTCCAAGTAACTAGTTACTTTAATCATGCAGTAATTGGTAAAGTAACTCAGTTACTTTGAAAAAGTAACTAGTAACTGTAATTAGTTACTTTTTAGTAACTTGCCCAACACTGCATCTTTCTTCTTCTACTTAGTTTAAAAAAACTGTTTTAAGCAGAGTTTTTGTTACCTATGATCAGCATGTGATTTATTTTTTTAACAAGGGGGAGAGTGGAGGTGAGGAATATTCACAAATTTAACTATAAACAAAGTACAAATTTGCAACAATAAAGGGCAAATAATAATTTACAATGAATAAAAGTCACCATAAGTTAACATAATGGAATCCCAAATTTTTGAGAATAATAATAAAAAAAAAATCTCATGGATGAGAAAAAACTTTTCCATGAGAAAGAATTGCAAATTAATTTAACAATTTTTTTTTACAATTTTATATAAAAAAAAATACAAGAAAAAATCAAAAATTTACGAAAAAAGTTGAAAATTTATTAGAAAAGTTTTTTTTTAAATGTAAATCTATAAGAAAATAATTACATTATCTATGAGGAAAAAAATCACAAATTTGCAAGAACAAAAAGTGCAGATTTGTATACAAATTTGACTTTTTTCTCTGATAAATTTCACCTTTTTGCCAATTTTTTTTTTTTTTTTTACAATTGTAAAATTTATGTTTTTCTGATAAAGTTTCAACCTTTTTCCCTGGCAAATTTGTGACTTTTCTACTAAATGTTGTACTTTTTTTATTATAAATTTGACACTTTCTGTGATATATTTGTTAGCTTTTATCTACACAAATTTACAATCTATACTCACAAATCTGTCCAAAAAAAGTACTTTTGTACATTTGCAACTTTCAATGACATTCACTTGTACTGTATTATCTATCCTTACACTTTATGGGGATGGCGGAATGGCATCTGAACAAGGGGAAGGAGTTTGGGTCATATTGCTCATAGGGGGTTGCCCCCCTCCCCAAGCCAGCTACTGCCTATGATCTAATTTTAAAAAGTATGAAAACCTTTTTTTTTTCTTTTTTTTTTTTTCTTTTGTTTTGAGAATTTCAGCTCTATTGGTTGATTCTTTTCTTGGCAGCTATATTTGGAAGCTTCTAATAGTCAACTTTTTTTTTTCAATCAATCAATCTTTATTTCGGATAGATTAAAAGTACAGATTAAAAGAAACATAATAATATAACAAAGGGGGAAAGAAAATCCAACAAGGTCAAATTAGACAATAACTCCTCTGATTATACAGTTCAACATAAGTTATCCGAAATTGGTGATGGCTGAAGCCGCAGCTTATATTGCCCACCCATATTCCATCCAAGAATTCAAAAGAAAAACAAACAAGAGCGATTACAATTCAGAACAAAGCTAAGACAAAATGTGACAAAAAAAAAAATCTAGTGTTATGACCCGAGCGCTGGGTTCTGTCCGCGCTCGGGCTACGCACAGCTCACTGCCGGCCTTGACAGCTGTGGGTTGTATTCTGGCCTCACCGGGCTCTTATTGTGAAGGCGCTCGGTGGGGCTTCCGCCTGTCAAGGTTGGTCAGCTATCTGTCATTACTGCTCGTTAGTGTTCGCCTTTATAAGGCGGGCACTGACGGCAGTTAGAGCACAGGAGTATCGTCAGATATCGTCAAACAATCCTCGTGAGGCCTCGTTAGACCTTCATGTCAGGTTCATGTTCTTTCATGTCTTGTCATAGTTTAGCTCGTAGTGGCTGGGGTTAGCCCTACGAGCCTTTGTATCGCTTAGTGTGTGTTTTTGCCCTTAGCGGCTCATAGCCTTGTGTCTTGTCTTGTTTTATTAATAAACTACCATCATTGTAAAACTCACCGGTGGACTCTTGGCGTCTTATGGTGATCTGCGAGGGTCACCGCATGACAGTATACTCCTGCCAGACGTCTAAACGGAGACGCCACTCCAAGATGCCTTTTTCACCGGGAGTTTTGCCATTGTGTGGAGTTTTTTCCTGTAGTTGGACTTGGTAGGGAGATGCCCGCCAGCGAGTGTGATTATTGCCCGGAGTGCTGGAGGAGACTGATGGCTATCTGGTGGAAGCCACCCGTCTCATGCCCACCCAAGCGGCTGGTTATCACTTAGACCTTGCCCAGCGAGCTGTGCACCGTTATCATCTAGCCTATATTCCGGAAGGAGAAAAGAGGTTAGCGTGGATTGTTGCACAACGCACATTAAGGGAGAAGGCGCTCCTGGGAACCCCTCCACCTCCCGCGAGGACAGCGTCCCTGGCGAGAGTGGAGTTTCGTCGGCTGGAGGGGAAGCCCGGCAGGGGATCTGTGGATCGGACTCCAGTGCCTGCCGCCCGCCCAGTCCCAGCGTCATGTATTCCTGGGCCCTTCGCCACTCCATCGGCCAGTAGGCCCCATAGCCGTGCTCCTACCAAGCCCCAACAAGAATCCCGTCCGGATCCAGCTCCGGGTCGTCAGAAGGACTCAGCCTCCCTGTTGGCCGCATCATATACGTCACGACAGAAGGGAATCCCCGCAGCCGCCGCCCACCCGTCATCTGTACCAGCTGCACTGTCAGCTCCTCGTGCCCGCGTCGCCCCGACTGCCATGTCCTCCTCGGTGACGTCACCCCCCGCGGCTGGGAATGCTGTGAGTCGTGCTTCGGCAAGGCCTGTCAGCAAACCACCTCGAGCGGCTCCTCCTCGTGGCCCCGTGGAGCCTGCCGTTTTTTCCCGGAGGGATGAAAGGAGAACTCCACCTGCTGCAGCAGGCACCACCTTCTCTCCAGGAGACAGGCAAGTGCAAATTGTTTCTTCCCATCATGTTTATGATCTGCCTTGTCTGACTCCTGGGGCCGGAGTTCAGGGTCCGCAGCCCCCCGAGCTTCTGCCACCTGCTGTAACTATCATTCCTAAACCTGCTGCCTCTGTGTCCCCCCCTGTTGAGCGGTCCGCGACGCCAAGCCAACGTCGTCGGATGAAGAGGGGGCCTGCAGTGCTGGAAAGTCTGGACCCGGCCCTGCAGCCACGTCGTGGACGGAGGAGAAGAGCGGACTGCGGCCCGGAGCCTGAGCCGACGATGAAGCGTCCCCGGGTCTCCTCGCCGGAGCGGTCCAAGCCAGTGGGTCGAGTGTCCTCTGCCCCCACCCATACGGGTCATCGGCGTGGATAGCAACGCGGGAGGAACCTCAGGCTGCAGACGACATCTTGCCAGCTGCGGAGCCCGACGCAGCTGAGTTGGAGCCTGCTGACGAGAGTCGCCGCCCTGAACCTGGATCGTCGAAGTCCTGGGTGGCAACAGAACCCGAGTGCAGGCAAGTGCTCCCTCTTGTGTCTCTGTCCCCTGTTTTGGAGCATTTTTGCCTGCCTCTCAGGGAGGCGAGTAAGGAGCAGCCGCCTGCTGCGCCCGAGCTCGTCTCACTGGGTTCTGTTGCTACCGGTGATTCTGATCCCGGTTTTCTTGCTGTTTGTGAGCCTCGTTGCAGTGTCGCTGGCATGGAACCAGTCGGAGTCACTGGGTTGGAGGTCCCAGGTTCGGGGGTGGAGCGGGAGCTGCTTTGGCCCAATCGGGGTCCGACGTGGGTGCCCCAGAGGCCCAATTGGGGTCCACCGCAGGTGCAGTTCTGGCCCAATCGGGGTCCGACGTGGGTGCACCAGAGGCCCAATCGGGGTCCACCACAGGTGCTGTTCTGGCCCAATCGGGGTCCGATGTGGGTGCGCCAGAGGCTCAATCGGGGTCCACCGCAGGTGCGGTTCTGGCCCAATCGGGGCCCGACGTGGGTGCAGCTGGGACCCAATTGGGGTCCAGCGGAGGTGCAGCGCCGGTGTGGTCCGCGGACGGGGGAAGAGCTGCAGACCTTTCGCCGTCAGACGGATTACGGGCTCACCCTTGCCTTCTTTCCCCTCTACTGTGTCACCGCCCCTGCGCATCATCGCCGGAGGCCGTGGGGGTTCCTGTTTGCTCGCCCCAGCTCTCCCGAGTTTTGTCCTCGTCAGGGAGGCCACCGTGGGCTGTTTTTCCCTGGGACTGGTGGCTGAGGGACACGGGTCAGCCGCCTGAGGAACTGCTTCGCCGGTTCGGCGCCCTGGGTCGGCCACCCAACGTGTTGTGTGTTTCATTGGGCGACCTGGTTCGGCCACCAGAGGAGCGGACGTGCTGGGCGTTGGACTGTGGTGAGCCGCCTGGTCATGTTCCGCCTCCCATGACCACCTGCCGGCCGTTGGACGCGGGGAGACCACCTGAACTGTTCCTATGGCGCCTGGTCTCCGCCGGTTGGCATAAACTGTCGGGGGGGTAGTGGTCATTTTTCTGGTGATGATCTGTCCCAGTGATTGTTCTGGGTTTTTTTTTCCCCCTTGCTATCCTGTGTGCTTTGTGTTATGATCATTTGGGTGTCGGCGGGTATTTGCTATGTCTTGCAGTTGCCCTAGTTTGTTTTGTGTGTAGTTAGGTATGAGCCAGTAATTGCTCTTTTTTCTGTATTTGGTTATTTGACAATTCACATGAGAATTCACACAGGTGGGAGGCCATTTTCTTGTGAAACATGTGGGCAAAGATTTAATTTTCTCTTGCAGTCCTGTGTTTTCTGTAACTGTTATTTGGGGATCCTTGGCAATTTGTGTTATGTCCTACTGTTGCCTTATTTTCCTCCATGTGTATTTTATCTGATTTGAATATTCGGTATTTTGTCATTGTCCTGTATTTAGTTTTTCTGACCCAGTAATTCTGTTTTTTTTTTGTTTTCTCCATGTTATCCTGTGCAATTTTTTGTGATCGTTAGTTGAACATTTGATTTAATCTGAGTAGTTGGTTTTCTTGTCATTGTCCTGTATTTAGTTGTTCTTGCCGGGTTTTGATTGTTTCTGGGTTTGGTCTCTCTCCCTCCGCACCTACCCCCAGCCACCCACCCTGGGGGGTGGGGGGGCAGGGTGGTCCGTGGGCATTCTGAGCCCGCCCTTGGAGGGAGGGTACTGTTACGACCCGAGCGCTGGGGTCTGTCCGCGCTCGGGCTACGCACAGCTCGCTGCCAGCCTTGACAGCTGTGGGTTGTATTCTGGCCTCACCGGGCTCTTATTGTGAAGGCACTCGGTGGGGCTTCCGCCTGTCAAGGTTGGTCAGCTGTCTGTCATTACTGCTCGTTAGTGTTCGCCTTTATAAGGCGGGCACTGACGGCAGTTAGAGCGCAGGAGTATCGTCAGATATCGTCAAACAATCCTCGTGAGGCCTCGTTAGACCTTCATGTCAGGTTCGTGTTCTTTCATGTCTTGCCATAGTTTAGCTCGTAGTGGCTGGGGTTAGCCCTACGAGCCTTTGTATCGCTTAGTGTGTGTTTTTGCCCTTAGTGGCTCATAGCCTTGTGTCTCGTCTTGTTTTATTAATAAATTACCATCATTGCAAAACTCACCGGTGGACTCTTGGCGTCTTATGGTGATCAGCGAGGGTCACCGCATGACAACTAGGCAGCAACACAACGCAGACTGGATATGGCAGTCCTTATGTGATTTTATATGTCATCTTGTATATATGTTTGGAGTATTTCTTCCTTTAGTTTTTGTTTAAATTGTCCAAGCGTTGTACATGATTTTAATTCAGGTCCAAGATCGTTCCATAATCTGACTCCTTGCACTGAAACACAGTGTTGCTTGGTGGTAGTTCTCACTGAAGGTTTTTGAAATATACATGTTCCTCTGAAATGATATTATTTCTCCCATATTTGGAACAGCTTTTGGATATTTGCGGGCAGTGATAGATTCTTCACTTTAAACATTATTACCGCAGTTTTAAAGTCAACCAGATCTTTCAACTTGAGAGCTTTTAATTTAAGAAAAAGTGGGTTTGTTGGTTCCCAGTAAGCAGCTTTGTTTATTATTCTAATAGCTCTCTTCTGAAGCATAAAGCCTGGATATATGTTTGTTTTATATGTATTTCCCCATACTTCAGTACAATATGTCATGTATGGGAGTATTAATGAATGATACAAGGTATATAGTGTGGGTTGATTCAGCAAATATTTTACTCTGTGTAGTATTGCAATTGATTTGGATATTTTACCTTTAATATAATTAATATGTGACTTCCAACACAGTTTATTATCAATTATTACACCAAGAAATTTAGTTTTGGATACCCTTTCAATCTCTACACCATTTACACTGAGTTTAGATACTAAGTTGTTGTGATGGTTGTTAAAAACTATAAATTTTGTCTTACTTAAACTGAGCGTTAATTTGTTTGAATCAAACCACAGTTTAAGCTTTCCTAATTCCTTTCTAAGTGTATCCAAAAGTTGTTCCAAATTGCTTCCACTGCATAATAAATTAGTGTCATCGGCAAACAATGTTAAATCCATTTTTTCTGAAACTTTACATATATCATTTATATACATATTGAATAACAATGGCCCCAAAACTGAACCCTGTGGGACTCCACAAGTAACCTTCAGTAACTGAGTTTTTGTTACCAACACATACATACTGATATCTATTCTTTAAGTAACTACATAGCGAGGATAGTGCTACTCCCCTAATACCACAATTTTGTAGTTTCTTTAATAATAAATTATGATCCACTGTATCAAATGCTTTTTTAAGATCCAGGAATACCCCAACTGAATACTCTTTATTTTCAATGGCAGTTGATATTTTTTCTATAAATTCCATTAGAGCAAATGCAGTTTTCCTCTTGTGTCTGAACCCATATTGCTGCTCACACAATAAATTATTCTTCAGTATGAAGTTGTCAGTTCTCTCATAGAATATTTTTTCAAGTATCTTGGAAAATTGCGGCAATAGTGAAATTGGTCTATAGTTTGTAAGTTCCCCTCTGTCACCCGTCTTGTATATCGGAATTACTTTAGCTATTTTCATTGCATTGGGAAATATACCTGTTTGGAGAGACAGGTTACAGATATACGTCAGTGGTTTCACTAAGCATTCAATAATAGTTTTGACTAAGAGCATGTCAGTACCATCACAGTCCGTAGATGTTTTACTTTTAAACGATTTAACAATTTCAATGACCTCTCTCTCGTCTGTGTTCTTTATGAAAATGGAGTCTTTTATAGCAGTGTTTTTGCTTATTGTATCGCCTGTAGGTGCCATAATGGGTATTTCTCGAGCCAAATTAGGACCAGTGTTAACAAAAAAGTTATTAAATTCATCTGCAGGTGAAACTGCATTCACACTCTGAGTAGTTTTATTATTTTTTGAAAAATCGGTTGGGTAGCTTGTATTTCTGTTTTTATTTCCAAGAATATTGTTAAGTATTGTCCATGCACTTTTAATATTGTCTCTGTTTTTCTCCAGTTCTTTACTGTAATAGTCTCTTTACTACATCTTATTATATATACCAACTTATTTTTGTATGTTTTATACTGCTGCTCTGCTTCTTTTGTCCTTTTCTTTAGGAAAGCTTTATATAATAAATTTTTTCTTTTTACACGCCTTTCATAATCCTTTGGTTAACCATGGCTTATCGGCAAATTTATGTTTAGGCTTTTTCTTTACTAATGGACAATTTTTTTCATAAAGAGTGGTTACAATGTTTATAAATGTGTCATAGGCTTCATTTACCTCTGATACATAGACTTTTGTCCAGTCTTGCTTCAGCAAGTCTTCTTTAAAAGAACTGATTGCATTTTGTGATTTGTATCTGAACGATTTTAAATTTTTTTCTGTATTGGCCCCCGTGTGGCCATGGATAAGTGCAAAGGTTGGCAAATGGTCACTTATATCATTTATCAATAATCCACTTTCTATTTTCTTATCAATAATATTAACAAACAGGTTGTCAATAAGTGTAGCAGTGTGAACTGTGATTCTACTGGGATGTGTTATTGTGGGATATAGACTCATGCTGTACATAGAATTCATGAACTCTGTAATTACATTTTGTTGATATGGATTTAGTAAATCAATATTGAAATCTCCACAAATTACTACCATTTTCTTACTAGTAATATTATTGTACAGCTCGACTAATTTATCTCTGAATGTCTCAATGCAAGTTCTCGGCGTTCTATATATACAACTTATAATTAGATTTTTTGTTTTATCTTGGTCAATCTCAACAGTAACACATTCCAAAATCCCTGGTAGTGCAAAGGACATTCCATTTACAAGCTTACACCTATACAGGTCATCAATATACAGTGCAACACCACCACCCTTTTTTTGAGATTTGTGTGTGGATATGGATTTTTATAGTCTCTTAATTTTCTTAATCAGTGTTCATCTGTATTTATTTAAGTCAGTAACATCCCTGATTATTATACTCTTTGCTTCCTCAGGTGTTCCATTTAGTTTGATCCAAACTCTACAATTTCTTGTCCATGTTGCCTGTATCTTATTTTGTCTTTTCAGCATCCGTGCTTGCCGTGCTATTTCAGCATTAGTTTTTGTTAGATGTTCATTTAGGTAAACTTCTGTTCCCCCTAGCTTTCTGGCCTGCCTCAGTATGTCATTCTTTACCCTTCTGTTCACAAAGCGCATCACAATTGATTTCTTTGTTTTATTATCTTTTCTGGGTAAAGCATGACAGGCTGAAATTGCATTTGCTTCGACCTTTATATTTCTACTATCAAGGAACTGAAGCACCTGGTTTTCCAGTGAGACTGATTCACTCAGGGGAGCATCCTCTCCTCTCAATCCTGCTGTAGCATGAGCATATGATATTTAATGTCTAGTCCACTTATAATTAAATCGTCCATACGAGAATATTGTTCAAGATCCTTGACGCGTCGCTCCAAGTCTGCAATTTTTTTGTCTTTTTCCTTAATTGTTAATTTTAATTCTCGGACTTCTTCCATTAGCTCTATTATTTTAGCCTGCTGACTAACCACTTTGGTCAGTTCTTCTGACAAGAAGTTCAGAGATTTTTTGATCTCTTCCATTTCCTCCTTCTTTGGTGGCATTTTTACTGACCTGTGGATAGTAAAACAATCTCTGCTGGTGTCGCCGGTATCCGATCCGACCGACCTCGAATCCAGCTTTCTTTCTTTCTTTCTTTCTTTCGTTCTTTCTTTCTACATATCACAGATTAAATGTGATGATTAATTCTTTACATGTCCCATACAGTACAAGGGCACAGAAACCAATCAATCATGGCACAGGGGAAAATAACAAGTAACTTTACTGTAATGAAAAACCTTATAACTTTCTGTATTAGGGTTCTGTATTAGGTTTGAAATAATTATATAACGGTATTTATTTCATGTTGTATTTATGCTAGGTGGTGCAGTTTTACATGCTTTCACCTCTCTGCTGAAAGGTTCCTGCTTCAAACATAAGAGGCCAACAAGAGCCTTTTTTTGCATGATGTTTATGCACTGCTTGTCTGGGTTTTCTCCCCACAGTCTAAAGACATGACTTGGGTAATTTTTGATTTGTTGACAGCTGGGATATAGGATCCACCCCTATGTGGTCCTAAATTTGATGAACATTTAAGGAAATTGATGGGTTGTGGTAATTTTTAAAATGTCAAGAATGCTAAAGAGCTCATATTAGGCAAAATGGGTCCATGTATGAGTACACTATTCAAATAGAAAAACACCCACTTCCCAAAGAAATATACACAACCTTTATTTAGATACAGTCTAAGAGAAAGGAGTCTTGCCACTTTCCTGTGTACTGAGACAGATTCTTGCCCTGTTCAGCAGTGAACTGGTGAGCAATTCTAGCTGCAGTGTTGAACCAATTCCCCATTGAGAGTTTTCGCATAATCTTGTCCCCCAAACCAGAGCAGTGTGAGAAACTAGTGATGTCCTGTGGATGCAGATGTGCTGAAGTCATTCAAAGCAAGGGCCTTGACATTTCCTATTAATTTTTAATTCCAATAGCCCTAAAAAAACATTGTTTAAATCTTCTCTTCTGACACAGTGGTTCTGTTCTCTAATTTAGTTCACTGTTTTGTTTTGTTTTTTTACAAAATAAATGTTTGTGTTGAAGTCCCATGGTTATTCAGAACAAATATGCTAGTACAGCAGTGGTATAGCCACAGTTGATATCACTGTTCAACACCAAATTTATTGTCAAAGTTTTTTTTGGCTGATTTAGGACAATTTTGATGTGCTGAATCCAAAAATCACATTGGTTTTGCTCAATCAGGTCAACTTTTTGAACTATGGCTACATGTTTTTATGTTTTTTTGTTTACATGTACGGGAATTTTTGCTTTATATGACGCAAAATTCTTTTTTATTTCTTGAAATTCTCTGAATTTTGAACAATGATGATATAACATTCAATTTACATGTACTTACCTTTATCAATGTCTACTATTCAACTTACAGTACAACTGTACAACTGCTATACAACTGCTTACAACTTAGATAGATAGATAGATAGATAGATAGATAGATGTACTTTATTGATCCCAAACTGGAAAATTACAGAACTTAGCATAAACACCTGACCTGATCGAGAGAAACGGATGTCATTTTTGGATTCAGTTGTGCAAAATAGTCTTAAATCAGTTGAAAAAACACAGACAACTTACAAAAAAATTATTTTTGTTATGTTGTGTATTCTGTCAAATTCTGAACAATGAAGAATAACAATATTTTATAATAAATCAAGTATTAATACATTGTTCTCTAATTTTGATCTCCACTGTACCTGAAATGAGGTAAAATATAAGCAAGTTAAGTTTATCCCTTCTGCAGCATGTGGGACACTATGTGGTGTATGGGGTGGCGCCTATCTCCGTTTCAGTGACCCTAGGCCACACAGCTACTGTGAGTAGTGAAAGCTACAGTGGAGGGGGCGGGGGGGGGGGGGTCAGTCCTCTGGTAGCTCTGGGCGTTAACTTTCCTTTTCCTGTTCTATTATGCTGAGCACCAAGCTAGATGGCGGAAAGTACCATTTTTATATGGTCTTTGGTTAAAAAAAATATAAGCAAAGATGATAAAAAAATATGAATGCATTCTCAGTATCTGGAGGGAAAGCACTGGGGGTGGCATGTTTATGAATGTAGCTTAAAATCATAATCATTAAAACACAAAGCTCAAAGAAAGGCTAGATGGGCTTCTCATGCTGTAACATTGACCTCTGTTTCTGCTACTGCATCTCTGTCTGCTCAGCAAATGTCTCCCACTGATGACACTGACACATACAAGTTGTCAGTTTTTTCAGGGAGTAGAGAAAAGCAACCGGATGTTTGTGCATGCTTGTTGGGGGAAGGAGGGTAAATCTGCTAGAACAGCAGGAGAATTTAGCTGGACAAAAATTCTTCAAGCTGTTTTGTCTTATGTTTAACTGAAACATTGGGATAAGATAAGATAAGATAAGATAAGATAAGCCTTTATTAGTCCCACAATGGGGAAATTCCAGGATTGCAACAGCACAGGGATAGCAACACTCAGAGCAACAATCAGAAGGCAAGAGAAAAAAACAAGAGCAAGTATACATATATATATATATATATATATATATATATATATATATATATATATAGAGAGAGAGAGAGAGAGAGAGAGAGAGAGAGAGAGAGAGAGAGAGAGAGAGAGAGAGAGAGAGTGCGGAGCATTGTAGCTAGATGGGATAGATATATAAATATATAAACACAGTGCGGAGCATTGTAGCTGGATGGAATAAATATATGAGTATATAAACACACAGTGCGGAGCATTGTAGCTAGATAGAGTAAATATATAAATATATATATAAACACAGTGCGGAGCATTGTAGCTAGGTGGAATAAATATGTAAATATATAAACACACGCAGTGCAGAGCATTGTAGCTAGATGGAATGAAACAGCACAACCGTCTACTTAGTTATCCTACATGGTATGATTATGTACCCATACATATTCTCACCCTCCATAGCGACCGGTATTTTCCTAGTTGTATACTGGAGGAGACCATTGTGTAAGTCTATTGCGTCTTTTGCATTCAATACTATTAGGTCGTCACGTCTTTTTGCTATCTCTGCTATCTCTCTTGTACAGTCTGACAGCTGTAGGTAGGAAGGACCTGCGAAACCTCTCGGTTGTGCACCTAGGATGATGTAGTCTGCTGCTAAATGAGCTCCCCAGTGCATTCAGTATAATGCACTATAATATAATATAATATAAACCATAATATATATATATATATATATATATATATATATATATATATATATATATATAAAAGAAGAGTGCAACCATCCTGAATTCAGTTTTGATCTAAACAGTAGCATTTTCTATCATGTTCTTTATATGGAAGCAAAAGTGACCATGTTTTGATAGATTCTCTTTATGCATCTTTTATGCATTATTTTTAGTTGACCTGCTGCCTGCTTCTTCACCTTTTAAGATTCAGATTCATTTATTTAATCCTCAGGGGTTTTTTCTTTGTTCTCTTTGAAGTACAAGCAGCATAGCTAAAACAATGCCTTTCAACAAAGTTTTTTGGGAGCTGTTTTTGTCAGTTTTGACATAAAAATACCAAAGGGTTGCCATCACGTTTCTAGATTACCAATAACTGATATCAGTATTTGCCCTAAAAAATATCCCTACGTCTGGATAAAATAATTCACTATGTATGTTTCAGGAAAAGTGTCTATTGATTAAATAGGAAGTGATTTCATGCAGAAATGAAAACACTATCCCTTTGAACACTATGATCCGGTGATCAAATTCCAGGACTAATTCACCATTGTGGCAATAGTTTCCCCGTCATGTGTTGAATAAAGGAAAACCCTGGAAAGGTTACAAGTCCTTTGTTAGAGTTTTGGCAGAATAAAAATACTCCCTACCTGACAGACAACAATGCTGCTGGCTGTCTTGTTAATGATACTGTTGTTTACAAGCTCCCACTCCGGAAAAGTTTTGTAGCTGCTTGAAGGCCAATTGAGACCTTGTAAACAGGCTGCTCATTCACATCATTTACAGGGAGCATTAACTCATAAGATAGCTCTTCCTGTGTCCACGATTCTCTCACTCTGTCTTCTGAGGATCTGGCCCCATGAGAGGTCTGCAATAATAATGTGGTGACTGGAAATTTGGTTCCTCATAAATGTCTTAATGGTCCTCCTGGTACTTTTGTGCGATTTACCCCTCCACCTGCCCCCACCCCTCCATCTAGCTACAGAGGTGAGTAGCTTTCTTTCTCCTGAGCAATATTCACTGTGGAAGTGGTCGTTTACCTAGGACAAGGCACATGCTTGTGACAATGCGACTGGATGTGGAGATATTCATTCATTCATTCATTCATTCATCCATTCATCCATCCATCTCATCTTTGTGGGACTACACTAGATAACTTGTTATGGTGTGTATATTGGTCTATACCAGTGTTTTTCAACCAGGGGTTTGTGAGAGAACATTTGGGGTCCTGTGGGAAATTGACTAATTTTTTCCAATAATTTCCAAAACAATGCAAACAACTTGCCATTATTGTGCATTGGCACGTGCAGCGGTTTCGACGTCAGCCAACGGCAGCACAAATGCAATCCCTTCTCTTCTTCTTCCTCTTCTACACAGAGAACTCATCCACTGAGAGGCGCTGCCATACCTGAGTCCACAATACTATCCAGGTGGGAAAAATGTCACCACCTCCCTCAGAAACCACATCCTCAGCCACATCCTTGACTTCCCGGCACACCAAGCAAGTAGTGAATATACAGATCCGCTGGTGTTCAGCTCAGAAAAGTGCATCAACAACCCCCTCCACGGGAGCATGTTTCTGATGAGAGCTGTCTCTGGAAAGTATCTGTCTCATTTTCAAAATAATTCACTCTCCAGGCAACGCTGGAACACCAATGTCAAATGGCCAACATGACCAAGCAAGAAAAAGCAAACTTCTGGCCCAAGTTGAACAAAATCCAATTCACGTGGACACAAACTTCCACAGGTGTTTGTGTCTTTCCATGGACTTTATATGTAATCGCGTCACATTTCATACAGAGTATAAATAAATTACAAGACTAAATTGTCATTAGATATGCTGTAATAGGCTACAGTTTGTCATTTTATTTAAGATTGGTGGGGTCCCGTCGATATGCTGCATTATCCTTTAGACCTACGCAATCACAGCAACTTTATGGTATAATTTTTTGAGCATTAAATCTTCGGTATTATCTTTTTCTAGTAAAATTTGTGATTCCTCACCTCAAATGCTCTCAGAAATACTTTTGCTGGTTTGTTTTGAACATATCAGAAAGTTTACTGGCAGTCTACCATGTTTTGAAGCAGGAGGGGACTATGTTCTGGTTGAGGGAGCCATTAAAGATGGTTTTCCAAATAAAATTAATCATTGCTGTCGTATTTTCATGTCTGTGGGTAAGACATTCTGTGGGTAAGACATTTATGCTATTCCCATGGTGAAAGAACGGAGGAGAAAGGAGCAAAATCAACAGCGTGAGTTTATGTATATTTGCTGTGATTTAGGCATTTTTGCCGTGTAAATAATAGTTTAGCACAGTAAATAATAGTTTTAGTATTGATTGTGAGAATTTGAGAGTATTTTTTATTGTGTTTTTATTCTTATTTTCCATTTTTTTCTGGAGCACGTCTCCCATTGTATTCCATTGTATTCCACTGTGTTTTGGTTAGTGGGCTTTTCAACTGTAGCACATTTTTTTATAGATTGTGTAAATAACAGTTTAGCATAGTAAATAGTAGTTTTAGTTTTTGAGTATTTTTTATTGTGTTTTTATTATTTGCAGTTTTATTCCAGACCATTTGTCTGCTATTGTTTAATTAGATATGGACGGACCTTCAACACGTGAGTGTGCTTGTCTATTTTTTGATTTGATTTCGGCATTTTTACCATGTAAATAATAGTTCAGAATAGTAAATAGTAATTTTAGTAGTGACTGTGAGATTTTTGGAGTGCTTTCATTTTTATTTGCTTCAAGAACGGAGGAGAAAGGAGCAGCGACTTTGTGTATATTTGCTCCTGGTTTTGGCATTTTTACAGTGTAAATAGTAGTTTAACCCTGGGCTCTGACTCTGTAACATTTCTAACATTTTCACATGATTTCACACCTTCTGTGCTTAAATGGGTCTTTTTTTTTCCTGGTGATTTTGTGCCATTTTCATGTAACTTTTTTGTTAGTTTGCAGCCCTTTGCATAAGCAGTACGATCTGTGTTTTTCCACTTTTCCTCTGGTGCACTCCTGGTGCACAATTTGGGCTTCTCATGCCTCGTCCTTTCATTCCTTCACAATATATACATATACTGTATAATATATATTGTAACGCCTCTGTGGAATCTACTGGATATTTTGGACAGTTTTTACATTTTTTCTCCATTCTTCAGTTTGAATATCTTCATTTGTAAAGGACATTTCAAGGTAAGACAGCTGTGTTTTATACTAAACTATTTTCCTTCTTGGAATACTTTTAACTTTGGTGTTATGTGTGTTTTAAAGTTGCTCGTTTGCAATAACTCGCTGCCATCCGTTTCAAAGTGAAATGCCCATTCCACATTGTCGAAGCCATGCAGGGTTTAAATGACACCAACAGCCAGTTTAACCTTTGGATTATTTTAGCGACATTGAGCCTTTTGTGGTATACTGACTTGGCCGTTTTATACAAAGGTGGACTCTTCAACACTTGAGACTTTTAACTGGAACAGCAACCTCTTAAAGATGAAGCCAAAGCAAAACTTTAACATTTTTGTATGGAATCTGGTCTGTCCCATGAATGGTCCCTGGAATGTTTGAGTGCAGGGGACCTCGCAGGCAGAACTTCATTAAGGAATCCAAAGATTTTTATTCTTAAATGCTTCCAGTTGTATTCAGATTGATTATTTTTAGTTCAAGTCTTAATTAGGCTAAAGAAGCTCTAGCGCAGCGACCAGCTGTATCAAGTTGGATGAACCACCAAATCTTGATGAACTAATGGAAGCTTTCAGGACAACACAGGATGGTAAAGCTCCAGGAGGGGATGAAATTCCAGCAAAAGTGTGGAAATTTGGTGGTGTTCAGCTGACCAACTGCCTGCACAAGCTCATTCAAGAGATATGGGATGCCCAGAAAGTACCTCAAGACTGGAAGGATGCAAGTATTGTGCCTTTGTTCAAGAAAGGTGACCTGAAAGATTGTGGAAATTACTGAAGTATATCACTGCTAGCCACTGTTGGTAAGATTCTCTCACGTGTACTACTGATCAGACTCAATGAACACATCTTACAGAATGTACTACCGGAAACCCAGTGCGGCTTTAGAAGTGGAAGAAGCACAATGGACATGATTTTCTGCTTGAAACAGGTTCAAGAAAAGTGTATTGAACAGAACATGTCGCTTTATGTAGTCTTCATTGACTTCAGTAAAGCCTTCGATACTGTTTCGCGAGAAGGACTTTGGCAGGTACTTGGCAGGAAAAATGGTTGCACAGATAAGTTTGTCAGCCTGACTGAGGCACTCCATACAGGTATGCAAGCAAACATGGCAATGAGGGGTTCAGTATCTAAAGACTTTTCAGTAAGCAACGGGGTGAAACAAGGGTGTGTGCTGTCGTCTACACTCTTCTCGCTATATCTGGCAGCCATGCTTGAGGTGGCCTTCAAAGACACTTCAGAAGGAGTATACATTCAAACAAGGAAAGAAGCAGACTTGTTCAGTGTGGCACAGTTTAAAGCCAAGAGTAAGACATTGATAAAGGTAATAAGAGAAATGCTCTTTGCCGACAACAGTGTTCTAGTTGCACACAGTGTGGAAGATATGCAATCTTTAGTGGAGAAATTTGCAAGAGCAGCTAGCCAATTCAACCTCAAAATCAACATCAAGAAGACAGAGTGCCTTTATCAACCACCAGAGTTCCAGTTATCACCATCACTACCAGAAGAGATCAGCATTGGTACAGAGCCACTAGTCAAGTGCAAGACTTTCAAGTATCTAGGAAGTACTGTTTCAGAGAATGCTTGGCTGGAGGATGAACTGTCTCTCAGAATTGAAAGAGCAAGTGCTGTGTTTGGAAACTTGAGGGAGAGACTGTGGAACAATCGACATGTGTCGATTGTTTGAAATCGTGTGAAATGCAAAGTGTACAGAGCGACAGTACTGGCTACTCTATTGTATGGTGCTGAAACTTGGACTGTCTACAGAGTGCAGGTAAAGAAACTCCACGCATACATGATGAGACACCTTCAAGCCAGAATGAACATTTCATGGAAAGACAAGATAACCAACATAGAAGTGTTGAAACGAGCTGGTCTACCATCAATGGAGGACATGCTAATACAGACGAACCTGAGATGGCTCGGACATGTTGAGAGGATGGACCACCAGCGTCTCCCTCGGTAGTTACTCTACTCACAGTTATGCAAGGGCAAACGCAATCAGGGTAGACCAAGGTTCAAATTTAAAGACACTGTAAAAAGAAACTTGAAGAAGCTGGATATAGACAGGAGTTCCTGAAGGCTAAGGACAGAGCTGCGTGGAGGAATCTGATCAGACCTAAATGAAACAGTCATTGTCACCCACAACAGACTGCTATGATGATGATGGTGGGGTCCCATTATCAATGTAAAAAGGGTTTTATGGCTCAAAAAAGGTTGAAAAACACTGGTCTATACAGTATATCTAGAGTCTGGTTTGTAAAATTAGTGGATATGCGACCAACATCTATACAACTGTCCCTTCTGTCTCCCACACAGCAGACATTTGTGTTGTAGATGAAGAGGCCAGGGTAAGGCTGTAACACTTTGCCAAACCTGCTGACACATATGCTGACTTATCATGTAGCACTGGTGGGGTTTACAGACAGAAAAACATCACTTCATAAACTCAACGGAAATCAACGGAACGGGATTCCAAACACCAATAGTTAACTTAGATAACAAAGCTTAACACTTGGACAACACTGACTTGGCTGTTAACTATGCAGAATTATGTAACAGCATATTTAGGCTGGCTCTGGTAAAGGAAAGTCATTTACTTAAAACAGATCTTTCAGTTACAGTTGACATGCCAATATGGAGTGGTTTATTCCAGAGTCCTGTGTTGTCCTGGGTTAAACATGTCCCCACTGCCACAGTGCAGGAACCTAAAAACAAGACAGACTCACAGAGCCACCTTTATGTTGTTCCAAGAGCCCCCACCTGGAACCCTGTGGGACTTTTGCCATTGCATCATATATTGAAGGAAGACAGTTTTGAGTTTTTTTTCCACATGATCTGAAAATCCACATTTAGTCTGTGTTTAGACTGTGCATAATGGAAGCACAGTTTAAAAAAATCTGATGGCTGTTTGTTTTTCATAAAAGGTACAAAGTATCAAGCCCGAAAGCAAAGTTACGTCACAGTAAAAATATTTAAACTGGCTTAAAAAAAAAAAAAATTATTATTATTTTTTTTTTTTTTTTTTGTTACTTATTTGTACCCGTAGGTAGACTTGGTTTGCAGTCTGGTGACAAGCCACCGGCTGCTGGTCACTGCGTGCGCGAGCGCCCTAAACCTACATGGTTTTTTTTTTTGGTATGCGGGAGGAAACCGGAGAAATCCCGGAGTAAACCCACGCAACACGGGGAGAACATGCAAACTCCACACAGCTCACTGTTGGTCGGGGGCTGGGATCGAACCCACGACCTCATGATCCCCGCAATCCCCCGGCCGAGGGTAAAACTGTGCTGCCACAGTGCTAAACCACTGCGCCACCGTGCAGCCGGCCCAGACGGCGTGTCTCCCTCCACCCTGAGACTCTGTGCGAAACAGCTGGCTCCTGTATTCACAGACATTTTTAACACCTCCCTTAAGTTATGCCACGTGCCATCCTGCCTCAAATCCTCCACCATCATCCCTGTCCCCAAGAAGCCACGGATCACTGGACTTAATGACTACAGACCTGTAGCGCTCACCTCTGTAGTCATGAAGTCCTTTGAGCGCCTGGTCCTGTCCCACCTCAAGTCCATCACCACCCCTCTCCTGGACCCGCTGCAGTTTGCCTACCGAGCCAACAGGTCTGTAGACGATGCAGTCAACCTGGCCCTCCACTCCATCCTGCAGCACCTGGACTCCCCGGGAACCTACGCCAGGATCCTGTTTGTGGACTTCAGCTCCGCATTCAACACCATCCGCCCCGCTCTGCTCCGGGACAAGCTGTCCCTGCTCAATGTGCCTGACTCCCTCTGCAGGTGGATCATCGACTTCCTGACGGACCGGAGGCAGCATGTGCGGCTGGGAAAGACTGTCTCAGACTATACTAGCATCAGCACCGGATCACCCCAGGGCTGTGTACTTTCCCCCCTACTCTTCTCCCTTTACACCAACTCCTGCACCTCCAGCCACCAGTCTGTCAAGTTGATCAAGTTTGCGGACGACACCACCCTCATCGGGCTCATCTCCAACGGCGACGAGTCCGCCTACAGGAGAGAAGTGGCCCAGCTGGCGTCCTGGTGCAGCAATAACAACCTGCAGCTGAACGCTCTGAAGACAGTGGAGATGATTGTAGACTTCAGGAAAGTCACTACTCCTCTGCCCCCCCTCACCCTCTCAGGCTCTCCCATCACCACTGCTGATTCCTTCCGCTTCCTAGGCACTACCATCACCAGGGACCTCAAATGGGAGCTGACCATCAGCTCACTCATCAAAAAAGCCCAGCAGAGGATGTTCTTCCTGCGGCAGCTGAGGAAGCTCAAGCTACCCACCAAGATGTTAGTGCAGTTCTACACAGCCATCATCGAGTCCATCCTCACCACCTCCATAACCGTGTGGTACGCAGGAGCCACTGCCAGGGACAGACTAAGGCTGCAGCGCGTCGTGCGCACTGCTGAGAAGGTGATCGGCTGCAAGCTCCCATCTCTCCAGGATCTGTACATCTCCAGGACCCGGAGGCGTGCTGGCCGGATCATAGCCGATCCCTCACACCCTGGTCACGTACTGTTTGCCCCCCTCCCCTCTGGTAGAAGACTTCGGTCCATCCAGACTAAAACCTCCCGTCACATGAACAGCTTCTTCCCCTCTGCCATTAGACTGCTGAACACTAAGTGACTCTCGTGCACCATGTACAGCAGCTCAACCAGACTCATGTCAATCATCACTGTTTTCTTCCTGCATTACCGACTGCACTATATAGTTCTCCACAGTATCTGCTGCTGGCTAATATATATTTTAACTGTTGACCAGTATCACTTAATCTTATCCTACACTTTATTACATGTATAGTTTATTTCTCTTATCTTATCATGTTTAATGTTGCAGCATTGTACCGAGACAAATTCCTAGTTTGTGTACTACATGAACAATGGCAATAAACCTGATTCTGATTCTGATTCTGATTCTGATTAGTGTGAAATTACCCCACTGAGAAATAAAAGAAGGTATATTTTGTTGTTTATTTTTTTTTCTCCTGTGCATCTGCAATATTTGCCATCTCTCCTTTCATTTGTTAAAAAGGATACCAGACACCAAAAGGAGCCACATGGGTCCACCCTCCAGTGGGTCACCACCTGCAGAAAGGATCATGGTGTAATGTGAACCAGGTAGTAGTCTCTGCTACTCTGCTGCTTGGATGCCTTTTCCCGCAACCGTACCCCAAGATGAGCAGTAGAAGATGGATGGATGGATGAATGATCAGGTCATCTGAACAACATCACCCCATCTTTGTAAATGCAAACAAATCAAGAAGCTTGATTAACCCTTCAACTGTCTTAACTAAAATCTGTTACTTAAGCTCGTATCTCACAGAGTGGCAAATGCTGACAAAAGTTGAGCTTTTTGGATTTGTCAACTTTTCTGATGAATGTTTGTGAAAATTAGGGTTTGCTTCTGTCATTAGTGACATTTTGTGACATTTTGTGACAATTAGCAACGTTCGTACATTTGTGAAAGTGCTTGTGAAAGACAGATGGCAAACATTAACGACTGTAATATAGCAAATATTAGTCACAGTGTTTGTGATGATTAGCAACTATTTGCCACTGTTTGAGAATGTTTGGGACTTTTTGCCAACTCCAGGTAAAATACCAGACAATGGTCAGGCGAATCCTGGACACAGCCCCATATAAAAGGTGAACACAAACCCTCCCCAGCATTCACATTTCCAGGGTCCATAAAGTTTTGTAAACAGTTGCTAGTGTTCACTACCTGGCGAACCAAAAAGAACTGTAGCAACACATGTTGCAACTGTTTGCAAATATTTACAACTACCCAGGTCGCCAAAATGTTTTGGCCCAAATCTGGCCCGAATCAGGCATGCCAGAAGAAATTACTCCGCCCAAGTCCGGCTGCCAGAGTCACACCAGATGCAAGAGTGAATGACGTGCCAGAATCAGTCAGATGCGGGCCGAGTCCACCTACATCTAGCGGACAAGTATAATAATAATAATAATAATAATTATTATTATTATTATTATTATATTATTTTAAGAATGATGTTTTAAAACTAATACAAACTGTATTTTTTTTTTTTACAAATTTATGTTAAAAAGAAATTCTTATTATAAATAGTGATTAAATTAATTAATGTGTATAATTGTACCGGCGCGGTGGTGCAGTGGTTAGCACTGCGGCAGCACAGCAATTCACTCTTGGCTGGGGGATCCTGGGTTCAATCCCAGCCCCCGACCAACAGTGATCTGTGTGGAGTTTGCATGTTCTCCCCGTGTCTGCGTGGGTTTACTCCGGGATTTCTCCAGTTTCCTCCCACATGCCAAAAACATGCAAGTTAGGTTAATTGGCATCAAACTGGGGATTCTAAATTGTCCTTAGGTATGACTGTGAGAGTGAATGGTTGTCTGTCTTTCTGTGTTGGCCCTGTGATGGACTGGCAATCTGTCCAGGGTGTACCCTGCCTCTCGCCCAAAGATGCTGGGATAGGCTCCAGCCCCCCCGCGACCCGAAAAGGATCAAGCAGAAGAAAATGAATGAATGTATAATTGTACAAAAATACATTATAGGGAAATACCCTCGCCTCCAACATCATCACCAGATCTGTATCTTGGGCAAATAAGGTGACCGTAGTCCATTCTAAATGTCTACCTGGGTATTTTGCAAACATTTGCAACTGTCTGTGAAAAATAAATTTGCAAAGAAATTATGACAAGAAAAATAATTTGCAACCTCAAAAACTATTTGTGAACAGTTTTGCAACATTTTATGAACCCTGACAAAACCCCAAAATTGCAGTGTTCGTCAGCATTTGCCGCTCTATGAGATATTAGCTTTAGTCTTTGGATCAGAGGCAGAGTGTCATGAATTACCCCATGGGGCAGCAAGGAGACCCAGGCGCTGGACTGTGAGTTGTGAACTTTATTCATCCATCCATCCATCGTCTTCCGCTTAATCCTTTTCGGGTCATGGTGGTGCTGGAGCCCATCCCAGCATCTTTGGGCGAGAGGCAGGGTACACCCCGGACAGATCAGCAGTCCATCGCAGGGCCAACACAGAGAGACATTGCAAACATAAAATACAAAGTGCACAAACGAAACTATAAGGCTTGGTAGACAGACATGGCAACAAGAGCGTGAACAGAGAACAAGGCATCAGACTTACGTGCGGCAACGTGGAGACCGGAGCAACAAATAAACAGAGCAGTGGTTCTTAAATAGGGCATAATACCAATGATAACAAATGATTACAATAAGGATCAGCTGTGAGTTACAGTAGCGGGAAGGAATCAGGGCTGACAGCTGACAGATGCACCGCCCCAAACAGAGCAAACCCCGGAAGTGCACACTGACAGCAGCAGCCCTTGGCAGAGAGAGAGAGAGAGAGAGAGAGAGAGAGAGAGAGAGAGAGAGACAACTGGGATCAAAAACACAAGATCATTCGGACTAATAAAATGACAGACTGAGATGAACATAAATGAGAAAGCAAGTAGAACTATAAAATAATGCAGGAACCCAAACATACAACAGACAATAATAAAGCAAGAAATAAAACAGAAAAAGACTAAACTCAAACTTGAGCCTGGGCACGGCCCCCACCCATGCTCCTGGATCATGACAGTGCCCCCCCCCCCCCCCCCCCAGGATCCCACACACCCCAGGGCAACATCAACAGAAGAAAAAAAAAAAAAAGAACCCCCCCCACACACAGAAGACCCTCCCAACCAAAAATACAACCCACCCTGGGGGGCATGGAGGTACCGAACCCAAAAAAAAAAAAAAAAAAAACACTCATGACTCACATACTGGACAAAAGGAACAAAATATAATATACGCTAGGAAACTAATAGTCCATTCCGAGAGGCCTTCCAGAGTCCCAGCTCTACCCGATCAACCGGTGGAACATATTGGGCGGCCTTCCCAGTCTCCAGAGCTGCCAGAAGGAAAAGAAAACTTCATCGGGTGGCCTTCCCAGTCTCAAAAGCCACCCATACAACCTAAAGAGTTCATCGAGTGGTCTCCCAGAGTTTTTGAGCCACTGGGCCGCAGGGCACAATGCGCCTCCACCAGGAGGCAGTAGCTGGGACCAGTACTTCCTGCAGACTGCAAGGTCTATGGGGTGGAAGCCCAATACAGATGGCCACTGCACAGCGAGGAAACCGGGCTGCGATGAAGACTGAGGAGAAGGGGAATCAAATAGAAAGGATGGCCGGCTGGCCAGCAGGAGCCTCCAGCGGTATCCCGATGACACTCAACGAGCCTCAGTGAAGGCGAGGGACCCACGGCGACCTCAGGTGTAGCAGCACCCACGGTGGCCCCGACCTGGGGCATAGCAGCACCCGCAGTGGCCCCAGACTGAGGCGTAGCAGCACCCTCAGAGACCACAGACGGCGGGGCAGCAGCACCTTCGGAGACCACGGACGGCAGGAAAGCATGCCTGGGGCTGTTGTGGGTGGTACGCCCAAGCCTGGTGCTGTCGTGGGTGCTGCACCCCAGCCTGGGTCTGCCATGGGTGATACGCCTCAGCCCGGGGGCCACCGTGGGTGCAGCGCCTCCGTCCGAGGCCCCCGGGGGTGTGATGCCTCAGCCCGAGGTCCCCGGGGGTGCTGTGGGGCACAGCACCCACAACGACCTGACCAGCGGGGGAGCAGCACCCACAGAGACATCAATGGTTGTGGGGGGTAGCAGCACCCATGGAGACCTTGACCAGAGGGGGATCAGCACTCACAGAGGCCTCAGGCAGCGAAGATGGACCCACAGAGACCCCTGGCGAAGTTGGACAATCCACGGTGACCCTGGGGAAAGGCTCAGACAGGAGGGACATAGACACATGGTCAGGGTCACCGGCGGCAGTGGAGTACGGCGAGGTGAGCTCAGGTGCAGCTGACGGCTGCACTTGGCCCTCCCCATCAAGAGTCAGGCAAGCTCTCTCCAAAACTGAGACAGTGAAAACAAAGAAGAGCACTTGCCTGAGCTCAGGCTCCACCGCCGTCCAGGACTCCATCGATCCAGGCGGGAACGTCTCCTGCCTGGTCTTCAGGAGGTCCAACTTCAGCTCTGCTGCAGCGGTCCCTACAGCAGGTATGGTGGAAGATACAGTCCTGGGACCTTCAGATGAAGTGACCCACACAGGTGGTTCATCCGGGGTGACAGCTGAAGGTCAGCTCACCACAGGGGCTGAATTCCACGCAACTGAAGCCAGGGGACGCTCAGTCGTTGGCACAGGCTTCGGGTCACTGGCAGCCCTCTCCCTCCGTCTGGATCGTAGGGGTGGGCTGGGACCAGGTTCTCCAGGACCACAGGCTCCTCCATTGTCCTGTGGCTCAATCCCGGGACCGGCGGACACTCAAGGAAAATTGGAGGAGACATGGAGGGAACAGGTGAGGAAAAATTGTCTGCAGCAGGCAGTGAGGACTCAGTGGACTGCATAAGCTGAGCCTCACCACCGGGAATCAGGCAAGATAATTCATGTTTTGATGATAGAGAATGAGAAACCACTTGCCTGGATTCACAGGGAATGATGGTGTATGCTGCAGCAGGCCCAGTGTCTTCCATCTCTGTGACTTTGGCAGTTGTTGGCCCCCCTGAGGAACATGGAGGAGCCACCCCTGCAGTCTCGATGATGGCTGGAACTAGGGAGGAGACAGCTGACTCTCAGTAGCAGTGGGAGGCGCCGTGAAGGAGAGGGGAACAGCAGCAATGGACCATGAAGAGGGAGCTGCTGACTGAGAGACGGAGGAATTCCTCCGGCGTCTTGTAGCTGAGTAGCGGCATCCTGGAGCTGGTGGAGCAGGAGCTAGAGCTGGCGAACAGCGGGAGGAGGAAGACTTCTGTCGCGGGGCACGCTTCCTCGTAGGCTTTGGACCCGCTGGGAGCAAGCCTATCACCAGCTCGATGACAGCTGGAGAGTGGAGAGGGTTGACAGCAGCACCACAAACTCAGGATATTTTCTTAGCCCAAGATGCACCTTCATTCTCCCGACCGCTGCCTCCACATTCTGCAGAACCCTTCTCAGGCTACAGGAGGTGAGAGCGTCGGTGACAAAGTCCTGGATAAAGACAGCCCTCCACCGCTCTTCCAGGCTGGGGCCCCCGTCTGCCGACCCCCTTTGTTGATTGCGGCCCGGCATGCTGGGGACATGCTAACCGCTACTCCAGTAACACAAAAAGGTGGGTGAAACAAACACAAAAACACAAACCCACAGCAGCTGGGTCACAAACTGGCTGCGGTCTTCTGTCATGAATTGCCCCATGGGGCAGCAAGGAGACCCAGGTGCTGGACTGTGAGGTGTGAAATTTATTGCTAACATAAAATACAAAGTGCACGAACAAAACTAAAATGCTTGGTAGACAGACATGTAACAAGAGTGTGAACATAGAACAAGGCATCAGACTTGCATCCGGCAACGTGAAGACAGCAGCAACAAATAGATGGAACAGTGGTTTTTAAATAGGGCATGATACCAATGATAGCAAATGATTACAATAAAGATCAGCTGTGAGACATAAGAGCAGGAAGGAATCAGGGCTGATAGCTGACAGGTGCACCGCACTGAACAGAGCAAACACCGGAAGTGCACGCTGACAGCTGCAGCCTTTGACGGTGGTGGTGGGACTCCTGGATCAAAAACACAAGATAATACGGACTAATAAAATGACAGACTGAGATGAACATAAATGAGACAGAAAGTACAACTATAAAATAATACAGGAACTCAAATATACAATAGACAATAATAAAGCAAAAAATAAAACAGAAAGAGACTAAACTCAAACTGGAGACTGGGCACGGCTCCCACCGTGCCCCCGGATCATGACACAAACTTTTCCTCTCCGTAAATAATTTGATACAAACAGGTGAGTTGGACAGTTATTAATGCTTTTCTATGCAAGTTTTGTAGACCCAGACTTCACTAGTCTATTGAAAATGACAAAAATGCTGAAAGAGGTCTTGAAGATATCTGAAATACTGGATAGATTAAAAGATTATTCATCATTGCAGGTCATTGTTTTATGGCTTAAATGCATAAAACATTATTTTCCACATAAGGGTTGCAGTTAAGGGGACAGTGTGGTAAAGTTTAAAGATAAATGATGATTAATGATCTGAAAATTCACCATTGTTTAATTAATGTGGTTCTTTTGCTGTGGTGGCTGGTGTTTAACACTGCTACTTCTGGTGTTGCTCTGGTGGTATAATTGAGGGTAATAAATTAAAAGTATTTCAGCATATTAAACATATCAAGAGAAGCCCCAAGAACTACGTATGTCATCATTATTTGTAGTAACTAGTGCATACCGGTGCATGCCCGTAGAAACCAAGTATAAGCAAGTATTTCTACATCCCCGTAGAAAGCAAGTGTAAGCAAGCACTTCTGCATGCCCGTAGAAAGTTACTGTTACTATGACAACAGTAACCATTGTGATGCCTGCCTTTGATCTTTGACATGGTTACCATGGCAACAGTAACCATGGTGAAACCTGCCTTTGATCTTTGATGTCACCACTCGTTCAGTGACGCCTGCCTTTGATCTTTGATGGTGTCAGAGCGAGTCCTATGATCTTTGATGATGTCACAGCAAGTCTATGATTGTGAGTGATGACTGCCTTTGATCTTTGATGATATCATAGTGAGTTCTATGATCTTTGATGATGGCATAGCGAGTCCTATGATGGCTTCATTTAATCTTTGATGATGTCATAGTGAGTCCTATGATTGTGAGTGATGTCTGCCTTTGACCTTTGATGTCCTATTATCTGGAGTGATGCCTGCCTTTGATCACACACAGACATACACACAGGTTTTTTTAATCACTCTATGCTATGGTGTCTATATGACGCCATATAGACATCATGTAGAGGCCATAGGCACATCATAGGCGGGCCTATGATCTTTTAGCGAGTCCTGTGGTCAGGCAGTGACAGACAGACAGACAGACAGACAGACAGACAGACAGACAGACACACACACACACACACACACACACAGAGATTTCTTGACTTATATAGTATAATGATTATTATACTTCAAAGACATTTTTCGTAGTCTTTATGGGACTGTTGCTAATTGGTTGTAGTAAATGTTGCTAAAACTCATGTAGAGGGATCACACATAACCTGTTACATTCTTCTGTGAAACAGAAGAGTGAAGGTGTTACTAAAATGAACAAATAACGCCACAGACCACACCTGACGGAGGAGCTGAAATGACGGACCACACAGACTCTGCCCCGGAAAGCTGGGCTACAAGATCTATTAACACAACCACTAGCTGTAATTTCCTCACAGATGAGCCAGGTTCTCACCAGCAGGGAATGTCTTAAGGATGTCAGAATAAAACCTCAGAATTGTTCAGGGTGTCGGGTGCAGATGAAGCTTTCATGGCATCGGCGTAATGGAAAAGAAAGAGGACAGAAACATCAGCCTTCATTATGTGAGAACTCAGAAACTGGCTGAGAACTCAGAAACTGGCTGTAAAGTTGATAGCACTAAAGATAGGCATACACATTTCCTATAAGCTAAGCCACAGTTTTACCTTCCTTTTATTTAGATTCCTGGTCAAAATCATTGGAATGAAGGTTGAACAAAATTTTATCCAAATTATAGACTTCTTTCCTATAGTGTTTTGAACTTCTGTTTACATCCAGGAATTCCAGTTACAGTTCCCAGTGTAAAGCATGTGTACCACCAATACAACATCACGTTTTATGCACTGCTACAGGTAAAACCCCGAATTTTAAAAGTTAAACAACCTGTATTGCCAGAATGAATGTTTGCATGTTAAAATCTGAGCAGGTATTGTTATCCAAACATAGTTACATAAACAACTGAACTTAATGTGTGTAATATGGTAAAAAGGTATATTTTAACCCAAATACCTGGAGGTGTGTGTGCTTACATCCAATCAGCAAATTTAAAACTAAACAATGAAGGCAACTCTAAAAATCATCCAAAGCAAGAAAGGCAACCCTACCTGCAGTCTACAGTAACATAGTTTCTGAATCAATCATGTTGACATGGGTTGTTTTCCAAGATAAAGACAAAGATAAATGACTGTTGCTAAAAAAAACCCCAAACATTTAACCAAGATTTTCATCAAGTCCTCAGCCAATAATATCCACATACATTGTTCTAACCCAGAGATGCCCAATCAAGTACCATGGAGGGCCAAGACACTGTAGGTTTTCATACCAGTCAGTCACAATAACAAGTGTTTTCATTGATCAGTAATTGGTGGAATAGTTCATTGAAATCACTTGTTGAAGCGATTGGCTAGAAAGAAAACCTGCAGGGTCATGGCCCTCCATGGCACATGAATGGAGTCCCTGTTCTAACTAGGGTGGGAGAAATATTTTTCCGATGCATCTGGGTGCAGACATGAACGATTCTGAATCAATGCACAAATGGCAAAATTCTGATTTTTAAATATGTATTTATAACATAATTTTATGTGGCCTGAAAGAAAAAACAAAACAAAACCTTAAACGTGGAAGTTGTCACCCGCCTGTTTGGTATTTCATGTGACACACACAACACTGAAAGAAGACTTCTCATTTTATTTGTGTTGGGTTGCTAGGGTGTTGCTTTCATGCGGTCTGTATATATGGACCGTAGATTAATAGCATAATTAATGTTAACAGAATGAAAAAAGAAGACTCTTAAATGCACAAGTTGGTGCCCGAACGGTATTTGTCGCATCATGTAAATATGTTCATGTGGTTGCGACACTCAACACCAGCACAAAACTCCTCATTTTATTTAACTATGGGTGTTCAGATCAGTTTGCTGGCACGTCGCTGCCGTCTTATGTGAATATATGGACCGTAGATTACAGTCAATGCATGTGTGTGAAACGCAGCTGTGGCGAGCGGGTCACCCGACCTGCACAGCCATGGCTAGACCAAAACATGGAAAGACTAAAACCAGCAGGTAAGAATGCTTCTATTTTTCATTAGAAGTGTATATAATATTTCTTTCACATAAAAGAGTCAGTGCACACTCTTAAAACACAACACTTCTGTGTCTGGCTCTGAAGAGGACACAAGGTATTTGAAACATTATTATTATTATTATTATTATTATTATTATTATACAGTGCTGTGAAAAAGTATTTGCCCCCTTCATGATTTCTTATATTTTACCATATTTGTCACAACTAAATGTTTCAGATCATCAAATAAATTTTAATGACAGACAAAGATAACCCAAGTAAATACAAAATGTAGTTTTTAGATGACGATTTCATTTATTAAGGGAAAAAAGCTATCCAAAACCTACTTGGCTGTATGTGAAAAAGTAATTGCCCCCTAAATGCCCCCTAAACCTAATAACTGATTGTGCCACCCTTGGTGCCAACAACTGGCGATGAGTCTTTTACATCGCTGTTGAGGGATTTTGACCCACTCTTCTGGGCAGAATTGTTTGAATTCAGTCACATTGGAGGGCTTCATGAACTGATGGCCAGACATTCTCCTTCAGGGTTTTCTGGTACAGAGCAGAATTCATGGTTCCGTCAATTAGGGCAAGTTGTCCAGGTCCTGAAGCAGCAAAAGCAGCCCCAGACCATGACACTACCACCACCAGGTTTGACTGTTGATACAATGTTCTTTCTATGAAATCCTGTATTAGTTTTATGCCAGATAAAACAGGACACGTCTTCCAAAAAGCTCAACTTTTGTCTCGTCAGTCCACAAAATATTTTTCCAAAACTCTTGAGGATCATCAAGATGTTTTCTGATAAATGTGAGACAAGTCTTTATGTTAATTTTGTTCAGCAGCGGTTTTTGTCTTGGAACTTTCCCATGGATGCCATGTTTGCCCAGTCCCTTTCTTATTGTTCCATCATGGACCAGTGTCCAAACTGAGGCAAGTGAGGCCTGCAGTTCTTTAGATGTTGTTCTGGGGTTTTGTTTCTCATCTGTTCTTGAATTTCTTTAGATCACAGGGGGATGTATTGCTTTTTAAGGTCTTTTAGCCTACCTCAGGTTGTCATACAGGTTCTATTTAAATGATTTCTTGATTCATCAGGTCTGGTAGGAATCGGGCTTGAGTTTAGCTACTGAAACTGAACTCAGCTTTCCAAAAAATGTGGTTAATCACTGTTAAGTCATGATGTAACAAGAGGGACAATTACTTTTTCACATAGGGCCAGGTAGATTTGGATAGGTTTTTTTTTTCCTTTAATTAATGAAATCATCTTTTGAAAATTGCATTTTGTATTTATTCAGGTTATCTTTGTCTGATATTAAAATTTGTTTGATGATCTGAAACATTTAAGTGTGACAAATATGCAAAAATATAAGGAATCAGGAAGGGAGCAAATACTTTTTCACAGCACTGTATATTATCCACTTAATAAATGTTATTGGCATTGTCCATTCCCTGCTACATGCAAATTAGAACAGTTTAAAAGGATGTAGCAAACAACAACAATCAGGCTTATTTGCATGTTCAGTGTTAACTAATATGCAGTGTCCCAAAAAATTAAATAAAATAAATGTTAAAATAAGTAATAAGTCTTCGAGCTAAGGAGACTGAAGACGATGTATGTATATTAGTCTTAGCACCAATAAAGACTGCGAATCTGACAGTGTGCTTCCAATTCTTTTTCTCTGTGATTTTTATGTCCTTAAGCTCACAAGCACCTGCAACATCCACAGTGTCTTTGGAATGAAGTGTAGAAACTCCTTTTTCTAATTACATGTTGGGGAAGGGATGGGGGTGTGCATCGTAATCGGAGCCCCTGAATTGTAATCGGCTCGAATCATGAGGTGCCTAAAGATTCCCACCCCTAGTTCTAACCCATCTATAATGGTTCTTTGTGTATTAAGCTGCCCTTGTCCTTTACATTCCAATACTATAATCATGACAATGTTAACGTGCAAGTATAATGTTTTATATCTGTTTTTTTATGCCAGTATCCTAACAGGTATGATGAATCCAACCTATCCCAGCTGACAGTGGGTAACAGGTGGAATCCACCACAAAGGACAGAAGACAGTGAACCACACACTCTCACATTTATATATACAATTTACTATTGACCTAAAGAACCAAAAGGGATTTTACATTGAACAAAAAAGATCATTTTTTAGGTAACATTTCCTCAAAATTACTTTTTCCGTATTGGAGAGGTTTAGTCTTGTCTGAAGCAACTGCCACACACCATGTTGTGCTGTATTACAATGATGGGGTTGGTTAGTCAGTTGTCAGTGACGTCAGTTATGTTAGAAAGACCAAACAGTGAAGAATGGGCTGAAAAATCAGCTGAATAGTTTAATGTAGTGCGTACAAATGCAACACACAGACATGAGTGGGTTTTACACTTCAGGGAAAGAGGATGATGCCTGTGCAAACTTTCATGAACTTTCATTAATGATAGCGTGGAGATGGAGGGCTCCCTCTCCTGTTGCTTTTGCTGACTGAGGTCCTCCTGTCTCGTGCAGGGATCTCTGTCCCAGTCTCCCAGTCCTTCCCAGGTGGAAACCCGGAGCGCATGGCCGACACAGATGTGGACGCATCCCCTGTCTCTCTGGGGAGTTACAGTGAAAAGTACACTGCTGCACACTCCTTGTTCATTCATTTATTCCCCTAAAAATAAACACATTAATCCCTAATAAGTCCGTGATGAAAACGAAAATGTGAATGGAATACAACTCATCAGACTAATACCCTCCGTGCCGCACATCATACTTCCTGTTCATTCATTCATTCCCCTAAAAAAAAATCCTACGTTTATGCCTAATCTATAGACTCCAATGGTAAGTCTGCAATTAAAATGAGAGTGTAGATGAAATTAAAAAAAAAATCTAGTGTGTGTTTATCATATAATTAAAATGACGGGCGATTATATGATGACTGTTACAACTCTTTAATAAAATAAAATCCCAGCACATGCCGTTTCCTCATGAGCTCTGGAGTTACGCAATTTCAAAACAAGCCACTGAAATATCATTAAACAATGCACTTCTGATGATAGACCTCCTTTTTCATGATCAAAAGTGGATTGTCATGGAATGCACTATAATAGTAATGTGCATTAGATTGCGTGCCACCACACCTCTTTGAAATGAGGCACCTCTTCCCAGCACATAGCGGGTGCACCGTCTACTGGTAATTTGATGGTGTGACCAAAGCGTAAAAAACTGACAATGTGCTGATAGAAACTAAAAAACACGTACAGCAGGAAGTCTGGCGAAAAAGTGCGCGAATGACCATCCTAATAGGGCCCAATATGTGTTGGTGGTATAAATTATAATGTATCTTTTTGACACTGGCGGGCCACTTGCAAATTATTTGCAGTGACTGTTTATTTCTGTTTATTTTCCATAATTCAAAAACAAGAAATTCAACACCGGACATCACTCACAAAATCTCATGCTAGTCTTGTGGTTGTTTGATTTCTTATTCAGGGCAGTTTAGTTCAGAAATAACATGACTGATTGAGGCTATCTGCCTTTTATTAGGAGGCTGCCTTTTATTAGGCTGTACAGATACTTGTGAACTTAAGGACTGAAATATGGAATAAGCACACTTTTTAAAATTTAGTTTCCACTGTTATCATTTATAAGTGATGCCTTTGTCCTTCGTGGGTCAGGTTTCAGTTTTATTGGAAATATGTATCATACAGTGGTGTGAAAAAGTGTTTGCCCCCTTCCTGATTTCTCATTTTTTTGTATGTTTGTCACACTTAAATATTTCAGATCATCAAACAAATTTAAATATTAGACAAAGACAACACAAGTAAACACCAAATGCAGTTTTTAAATGAAGGTGTTTATTATTTAGGGGGGAAAAAATCCAACCCTACATGGCCCTGTATGAAAAGTGATTGCCCCCTAAACCTAATAACTGGTTGAGCCACCCTTAGCAGCAACAACAGCAATCACGCATTTGCTATAACTGGCAATGAGTCTTTTACAGCGCTATGGAGGAATTTTGGCCCACTCATTTTTGCAGAATTGTTGTAATTCAGCCACATTGGAGGGTTTTCGAGCATGAACTGCCTTTTTAAGGTAATGCCTTAGCATCTCACTGGGATTCAGCTCAGGACTTTGACTAGGCCACTCCAAAGTCTTCATTTTGTTTTTCTTAAACCACTGAGAGGTGGACTTGCTGGTGCATTTTGGATCATTGTCCTGCTGCAGAACCCAAGTGTGCTTCAGCTTGAGGTCACCAACAGATGGCCGGACATTCTCCTTCAGGATTTTTTGGTAAACAGCAGAATTCATGGTTCCATTTACTACAGCAAGTCTTCCATGTCCTGAAGGAGCAAAACAGCCCCAGATCATCCCACTACCACCACCATATTTTACTGTTGGTATGATGTTCCTTTTCTGAAATGCTGTGTTACTTTTACACCAGATGTAATGGGGCACACACCTTCCAAAAAGTTCAACTTTTGTTTCATCCGTCCACAGAGTATTGTCCCAAAAGTCTTGGGGATCATCAAAATGTTTTCTGGGAAAACTGAGACGAGCCTTTATGTCCTTTTTGCTCAGCAGTGGTTTTCATCTTGGAACTCTGCTATGTAGGCCATTTTTGCCCAGTCTCTTTCTTATGGTGGAGTCATGAACACTGACCTTAACTGAGGCAAGTGAGGCCTGCAGTTCTTTGGATCTTTTTGTGGGGTCTTTTGTGATCTCTTGGATGAGTCATCGCTGCGCTCTTGGGGTAATTTTGGTTGGCCGGCCACTCTTGGGAAGGTTCACGACTGTTCCATGTTTTCGCCATTTGTGGATAATGGCTCTCACTGTGGTTTGCTGCAGTCCCAAAGCTTTAGAAATGGCTTTACAACCTTTTCCAGATTGATAGATCTCAATTACTTTGTTTCTCATTTGTTCCTGAATTTCTTTGGATCGCAGCATAATGTCTAGCTTTTGAGGATCTTTTGGTCTACTTGACTTTGTCAGGCAGGTCCTATTTAAGTGATTTCTTGATTGAGAACAGGTGTGGCAGTAATCAGGCCTGAGTGTGGCTAGAGAAATTGAACTCAGCTTTCCAAAGATGTGATAAACCACAATTAATTTATGTTTTAATGGGGGGGAATCACTTTTTTACACAGGGCCGTGTAGGTTTGGATTTTTTTCCCCTTAATAAACACCTTCACTTAAAAGCTGCATTTTGTGTTTACTTGTGTTTTCTTTGTGTAATATTTAAATTTGTTTGATGATCTGAAACATTTAAGTGTGACAAACATACAAAAAAACCAAAAAAGAGAAATCAGGAAGGGGGCAAACACTTTTTCACACCACTGTATGTTTTCCACATGAGTTTGGATGTTTGAAAGGACTGATTCTATTTTGGACACCTTCATAAGCTAGTAGCACTCATCAACAATAAAGATCCCCAAAGGCATTACAACACAGTTCCTAGAAAGGAAAGTATAAAACAAATGGAAAAAAAATATGAGCAAAACCCAGCCTCCAATGTTATAAAGATAATGCAGTTAAATTGACAAAGTAGTGAATTACACAGATTATTGGAATGTTGGAGAAATGGCAGTAACATGTAAAAGCGGGATTAAAAGAGATTATAGACTGTTTCTTAATTGATTCCCAAAGGGAAAAATAGAGCCAAGAAAAAAAACACAAACTCACTGCCGCTGGCACCTTTTGGGCTGTGTCCTACTGTTATGTTTGGCCCATTAAGAGCCTTAATGAGGCACCACTCACCTGCAGTGAGTTCGATGATTTAATGAGAAATAATAATCAATACAAACACTCGCCTCGAGGGGCAGATATACAAAAACTAAGGAGGAAACCCAATGGGGTGATAAATACATAAAGAGTAGCGAGTCAATATGACAACTTACACAAACTGGCGAGGACGAAACCTTCTGCCAAAAATGGACTGGAGTCAGGGTAGGGGACTCCAGCCTGAGTGAAGCGAGGATGCAGCAAGGAATAAGCCTCGCTCGCCAGCTTAAATAATACTCCTAACACAAAGGACAAACAGGTGTTGAATGAAAGCAATCAGTAAACCATTGACAGCTGTGACCAGCCGCGAACAGACTGACAGCCAGAAGTCCTGTCACGACGCTGCCAAAATAAAAGCACAACCCAAACAGAGGAACAGAACTAAATATATACACAGAAAAGGAATAATAACAAAAACCCCAGCGCGGAACAGATCCATCCTCGGCATCATTACAGTGCCCCTCCCTTAAGGGATTTATTCCCAGACACCCCACAATAACATCAAAAAGGGAAAGGAGAACACCCCAAACAGTAACAGACACAAAAACCAACCCTGGGAGGGTTGTGGGGGGATCCAGGCCCGGCGGGAGAGACACAAAAACAACACACTCGAAAACCCCAAACCATGATCTAATAAACAGAATAAGAAGAGAACCGGGTCATACATAACAAATGAAGAAAGAGTTCAGGTTGCCTCCCGGCATCCGGGCTCCACCAGACCATCAAATGAAAAAGGCCAGGCAGCCAACCAAGTCCCTAGAGACCCCAATTAGATGGAAAAAGTTCGGAGGTCTGACCAAAATCCCAGGACCGCCGAGCGGCCAGATGGAATGAGTTGGGTGGCCTGCCTGAGAAGATGGACCACCCGACCTGGCAGCTCAGTCTTTCAGGTGGCCAGCCAGAGTTCTTAAGCCACCAGGACTGCAGGGGCGAAACAGGAGACTGCTTTTCCACTGGGAAGCTGAATAGCAGGAAGCCGGACCTGAGGAGAGGAATACCAACGGTGTCTGGTGATGAAGAAGGAAGGGGAACCACGACGGCGTTAGGGTGGCGTTTAGCAGCACCTGCGGTGGACCCCAACTGGGCCAACGCCGCACCCGCGGTGGCTCCAGGCTGGAGCTTAGCTGCACCCACGGTGACCCCAGACTGGAGCTCCAAAGCACCCGCGGTGGAACCCGGGCTGGAGCATAGTGCCCATGACGGGCCCATGCAGGAGCGCAGCACCCATGTAGGACTGACACTGGGGTGCAGCATCCACGAAGGTCCCCGACCTGGACGCAGCACCCACGGCAACTCAACCCGAGGAGGGACCCAAACGACGGCCTCGGACAGGGGGGAAGCTGCACCCTGGACGACCTCCAGAGGCAAACCCAGACCCTTGGAAACCTGAGGCAGAGCTGGATCATCTCCGGCAACCCTGGGAGCAGGCTCAGAGACAGGAGAGAGACAAAGGAGGTCAGGGTCACCGGCAGCGGCGGAGCCCGGCAAGGTGAGCTCAGATGCAGCGGCCGGCTGCACTCGTCTGTCCTCCCCAAGAGACAGGCAAGATTGCTCCAAAAGAGAAAACAGAAAGGCAACATAGAGCACGTGCCTGATCTTGAGCTCCACCGCCATCCAGGACTCCGGCGATCTGGGCAGTAACAGCAATTCGAGCTTGGTCCTCAGGAGGCACATCTCGGGTTCCTACTTGACTGCGGTGGCCTCCGCAGCCGGCATAATGGTCATGACAGTCCTTGAGCCCCCCGGCGATATAACCCGCACCGATGGCTCACTCGGCGCGGCGATGGGAGGTTCACTTCTTGCTGGGGCTGAACTCTGCTCTGGTGACACCCGGGGACGCTTCGTCGGCTCAGGCACAGGGGTCCAGACAGCCCTCCTCCTCTGTCCGTGTCATGGCTGTGGGGCTGGAACCAGGGCTCTCCAGGCCAACAGGCTCCTCCTCCGTCCGGCGGCTCGATCCTGGACTCGGCGGACACTCGAGGGGTAAAGGAGGAGACACAGAGGTAGCAAGTAATTTTCTTGTGGCTGCAGCACGTGGTGAAAGCTCAGTGGACTGAAAAACCTGAGCTTAACCCCCAGGAATCAGACAAGGTAATTCGCCAAAATGAGTTTTAGAATGAAAAAACACTTGCCTGTTCTCCTGGGGAACGGTGGTGACTGCTGCAGCAGGCTCAATTTTCTCCCTATCCATAACTGCGGAGGTTATGGGCCCCTCTGAAAGATGAGGAGGAGCCGCTCCTGCAGGCATGGTCACGGGCAGAGCCAGGGAAGAAACAGCTGAACTCCCAGCAGCGAGAGAATGCGCCGTGGGGGGGGGGGGGGACAGCTGCGGTAGTCCAGGGGGAAGGAGCTGGCAAAACAGCTGATGAAGAAACCCCGGAGGCGGAAACTGCTGTCATACCACTCTGATATGGCAGAGAAAAAACTGCTGGCTGCAAGGCGAAGGAATTCTTCTGGCGGCCCGTGGCTGGACAATAATGGGAACCTCGCGGCATATTCACCCGGTGGCTCTCCTCCCTCCGCTTAGGTAGAGCTGTGTCATGGAGCGGAGTAGAGTTCTGCACCGGGAGGCGGCGTTTGTTAGCCAGTGTAGCGACAGCTGGAGCAGGAGCAGGAGCCTGGTGAGGAGTCGTTTGGACCAGACCACGGGAGTGCCTCCCCAACAGCGCCGAATTAGGCTTCCTGGTAGCGTTCCTCTCCAGCTCACGATTCCTCTGTCAAAGCGCCAACAACTGGGATATCCTCTCCCTTCCTTCGGCATACTCCGACAGGCGAGGATGACGCAGCACAGCCGCCTTCACGAAGTCCAGATACCAGAGAGTGTCTTTTGGAGTGGAATAACTATGAACAATGGCTAGGAGGTCATCAATCTCCATAAGAGCCTGGCAGAGTTCAAAACCCAGGCTCGTCAGATACCATTTACCATATGACGCCATCACTCCAAAAAATGCAGGAACCCAAAGGGAAAAATAGAGCCAAGAAAAAAAACACAAACTCACTGCCGCTGGCACCTTTTGGGCTGTGTCCTACTGTTATGTTTGGCCCATTAAGAGCTTTAATGAGGCATCACTCGCCTGCAGTGAGTTTGGTGATTTAATGAGAAATAATAATCAATACAAACACTCGCCTCGAGGGGCCAATATACAAAACCTAAGGAGGAAACCCAATGGGGTGATAAGTACATAAAGAGTAGCGAGTCAATATGACAACTTACATAAACTGGCGAGGACGAAACCTTCTGCCGAAAATGGACTGAAGTCAGGGTAGGGGACTCCAGCCTGAGTGAAGCAAGGACACAGTGAGGAAGAAGACTCACTCACCAGCTTAAATAATACTCTTAACACAAAGGACAAACAGGTGTTGGATGAAAGCAATCAGTAAACCATTGACAGCTGTGACCGGCTGTGAACAGACTGACAGCCGGAAGTCCTGTCACAACGCTGTCAAAATAAAAGCACAACCCAAACAGAGGAACAGAACTAAATATATACACAGAAAAGGAATAAAAACAAAAACCTGAGCGCGGATCAGATCCGTGCTCGGCATCATTACACATACATAGAGTGGTGGCCTAGTTGATAGAGTATCCACCCCATTACTGGAAGGTTGGGGGTTCAAGTCCTGGCCAGGTCATACCATAGACCATATAAAAAAAAATGGTACTTCAAACCTTCTAGCTTGGTGCTCAGCATAACAGAATGGAGGAAGGAAAAGCTTCCTGTGGTGGCACCTTGCATGGCAGCAGCCCATCTAATTCTAAAAGTGATTAACATTGTGGATAGGAGAAACATAATTTTGTTCTACTGTACATGATTGGGTGTATGGACTGAATAACAATAAAGTTGGCTTCTTCTTCTAGAAGGATTCAGCCATAACTTTGGAACAGATGCACAATCACAACCTCATTTAAAGGTTAATAATTACAATGAAAAAAGTTGAAATAATATTCAGTTTAGGCATTTTGTAAAGCTGGCAAGCCTTTCTACCAGATATAGTTTGTATCGAACAAGTTCTTCAACTGATACTAACCCCTGTATCTTGCGAAGCGTCAAATGTTGGTGAACTTAGCGATTTTGGGGATTCACCAGGGTTTGCAACGGTTTTCCAAAGAGTTTGCAAACAATATTTAAGGTCCCAAATAGTTTTTTCTTGTCGGCATAAAATTTTGAAAATGTTCACTTTTTTTGGCTAATGCATTTTTCTGCAAACAGTTGCAAACATTTGCAAATGGTTGTTAATTGTTGTACACATGTCAATTAAGTTCTTTTTGATTTGCTAAGTATTAAACACCAGCAACTATTTAAGAACCTACTGTATATGATTATGGAAGTCCAAGTTGCTTTGATAGCGACCTTCAGCTCATCTGCATTGTTGGTTCTGGTGTCTCTCATCTTCCTCTTGATAATATCCCAAAGATTCTCTATGGGGTTTAGGTAAGGAGAGTTTGCTGGTCAGTCAGGCACAGTGATAGCATGGTCATTAAACTAGGAATTGGTACTTTTGGCAGTGTGGGCAGTTGCCAAGTCCTGCTGGAAAGCGAAATCAGCATCTCCATAAAGCTTGTCAGCAGAGGGAAGTATGAAGTGCTCTAAAAATTTCCTGGTAGATGACTGTGCTGACTTTGGACTTGCTAAAACACAGTGGACCAACACCAGCAGATGACTTCTTTTGAGATCAAAGTAAATTTAGCATTTTATTTGTAAATCAAGGTCCCAGATTCTGGAGGAAGAGTGGAGAGGCACATAATCCAAGTTGCTTGAGGTCCAGTGTGAAGTTTCCACAGTCAGTGATGATTTGAAGAGTCAGGCCATCTGCTGGTGCTGGTCCATTGTGTTTTATCAAGTCCAAGGTCAGCATAGCCATCTACCAGGAAATGTTAGAGCACCTCATGCTTTCCTCTGCTGACAAGCTTTATGGAGATGCTGATTTCATTTTCCAGCAGGACTTTACACCTACCCACACTGCAAAAAGTACCAAAACTTGGTTTAATGACCATGGTATCACTGTGCTTGATTGGCTAGCAAACTCTCCTGACCTAAACCCCATAGAGAATCTACAGAATATTGTCAAGATTAAGATGAGAGACACCAGAACTAACAATACAGATGAGCTGAAGGCCGCTATCAAAGCAACCTGAGCCTTCATAACACCTCAGCAGTACCACAGGCTGATTGCCTTAATGTCACGTTGCATTGATGCAGTAATTCATGTAAAAGTGCCCCAACCAAGCATAGAGTTTGTACATGGACATACTTGTCAGTCAACCAACATTTCTATTAAAAATCCATTTTAAAAAAATAATTTTATACAATATTCAAATTTTTTGAGAAACTGAATTTGGAGATTTTATTAGCTGTAAGCCATAATCATCAAAATTAAAAGAAATAAACACTTGAAATATATTACTGTGCGTAATGAATCTACATAATATGAGCTTTTTAGCACCTTGGCTCAGCCAGATTATTTAGCATCTTAGACAAGAGACAGTGGATAAACATGGGAGAACAATACACAGGAGGTTCCTGGCGAGATAGCAGGAAGGAGTCAAGGATGTAGGGGGTTGAATGCAGTGTGGTGCAAATGTCATGTTGTGTGTGGAGAAATGCCATGAGACTTAAGAGGAGAGTGCCTGCTTAAATGTTCAGTCTGTTCTTTGCTTATGAGATGTGAGTGTGTAATAAATCTTCTGAAATGAATCTGCCTCTTCATTTACACACTCCACACTGGTGACCCAAGACGTATTATGGAACACGAGGCAAGATCCCGGAGCCGGCCTGGTCAGGAAGCTACAGCGAGGTGGCAGCCATCCCACAGACTGCCCGGACTGGAACCTCCAGCCACGTGTGTGCGGTTTCAGTCAAGCTACCGGATTTCTGGCAGCACAACCCGCGCTCTTGGTTCCACCTCACCGAGGCCCAGTTCGCCCTCCGGGAGTAAGGGAAGACGACATCAGATTCTACCATGGGGTCGCAGCGCTTGACACCCGCACAGCTCAGCAGGTAGCGAGCCTGCTCGATCAGCCACCAGCCAGCAGCAAATATGAGGCGCTCAAGGCTGCGCTCATCCAGCGCTACATGCTCTCGGACTGTGAGAGAGCGGAGAGGCTCCTGACGCGGACCGAGTTAGGAGATGGTTCGGCTGTAGACCTGATGGAGAAGATGCTGGCGTTAATGGGCACGGACGACGGGCACTTTCTGTTTGCCCACCTCTTCCTCCGGAACCTTCCGACAGAGGCGAGAGCGGTTCTGGCCAATTCGCCGTCGCTGGCCGCGCACGACTACCGTGCACTAGTCCAAGAGGCAGACCGGATCATCCTCACCACCAGGGCGATCACAGTCAACGCAGCAGTGGCGGAGACCAGCGAGACGACCAGAGGAGGCGAGGAGCCACCGACGGTAGCAGCAGCGGGGGCCAAGGAGCACCAGAGAGACACGCTCTGTTTCTACCACCGCTGCTTCAGAGAGAAGGCACGCATATGTGCGCCCCCGTGCCAATTCAAGCGCTCGGGAAACGCCAAGGCCGGGGGTCGGTAGCAGCTGCGACCCTTGGTGAAGAGAACAAGCTGCTCTACTTGACGGACGCACGCTCAGGGAGGTGTTTCCTTGTGGACACCGGAGCCCAGAAGAGTTTCATCCTGCCGACCTATGCTGACCGGCTGGCAGGACCTAGCAGCCCCAAGATGTTGGCAGCAAACGGCTCGGATATTAAGACCTTTGGTGAGAGGACTCTGCTCTTATCTCTACACGGCCGTACATATGAGTGGACTTTTGTCGTAGCAGCACTGAATTACCATATCCTGGGGGCTGATTTTCTGTGTGCACACGGTTTACTGGTTGATGTTGCTAACAGGCGCCTGGTTAACCCCTTGCACTCCGGTCAATTTTCCTAAAAACGCCAAAAAATAATGTGCCCAAAGTAAATCGAAAGCTGTTCTTCAACCCTTTGCAGCATCTTCATGGGGTTGGTCTCATTTAAAAGAAAACACTTTGAATTTTTTGGCAAATCATTCATAATCTCTCTAAGTCCTCCGGCCACTGAGTTACAGTCATCTAAACATAGTGAACTTGAAGAAAATAAATTTGGCCTAGGTGTTTTTTTGGATACAAATGCTTGCAAATAACACACAGCTTCAGATCCGGGCTGGAAAATGCAACAGAAATGTAGAACCAAGTGTTATCCAACTGAGGTCCAAATTTTATAACAATACCACAAAAAATGAATATATTACACAGCTTTATACTCAGGTACTTCCCAGGCATTTTGGAACTGTGCCAAATTGTGCCAAATGGCACAGTTTGGAAAAACGTTTGTAACTTTTGAATGATTCAATGTAGAAGCTTCATTTTGGGTTCTAATGAAAGGTCACACTCAGGGCTGTCTGTGTGTGTGGGGGGGGGGTTGCCCCCCCCCGCTACAGAGGACGACCATCGGCCATCGCTACATGAAGGAATAGACTCATATGGCTATGTGGCGACCGCTGCACAGTCACAGCGGCTTCCCCCCCCCCACCGCTACGGAAGAGGAGCGGGGGGGGGGGCGTTCACGGTCTGGACATGGCGAATTAACCGTTTATCGCGGCGCATGCACTTCGTACTTCGTGCGCCGCACAGCTGTAATTTACCGATTGGTCAAAAGTCATTTTGGATTACAATTTTCAGGGATAAATAATAATTTAGCTTATAACACCTTACCTCTTCACAGCAGCAGAGTCCTGGTGAACTTCTCTTCCTCACTGTCAGACGAACGCGACGCTGGTGGGGATAGATTACGCAGCCATGGCCGCGGAGCAGATTAGCGACGCAGACGTGCGCGCGCTGCAGTCTGGACCACCAGGGTTAAGGCTGGAGAGAAGGGTGCTGCAAGATGGCGGCCCCCCCAATCTGTGATGTCTCCACGGGTCGCCCGCGTCCGGTGGTCCCGGTCGCGTGGCGCCGCCGCGTGTTTGAGTCGGTTCACACTCTGGCGCACCCAGGATTGTGCGCGTCGGTCAAAATGGTGGGAGAGAAGTTTGTGTGGCCGAGCCTACGCAAACAAGTGAAAGAGTGGGCTGCAGCCTGCGTGGCATGCCAACGAGCCAAGGTACACAGACACACGAAGGCTCCCTTGGAGCCGTTTCATATTCCGGCTAAGAGGTTCGACCATGTTCATGTGGACCTCGTGGGCCCCTTCCCGCCATCACAGGGGTGCACGCACCTCCTGACAGTGGTGGACCGCACCACGCGCTGGCCAGAAGCAGTCCCGCTGGCGGCAACCACGTCCGCAGACGTAGCGCGCGCTTTTTTAACAGCATGGGTGGCGCGTTTTGGAGTCCCGTCGGACATTACGTCCGACAGGGGCCCTCAATTTGTTTCCGAACTCTGGTCCGCGATGGCCCGCAGCCTGGGTGTTACAATTCACCGCACAACCGCGTACAACCCACAGGCCAATGGGTTATGCGAGCGTTTTCATAGATCACTGAAAGCAGCACTCAGGGCTTCATTGACGGATGCAAATTGGGTAGACAGTCTGCCCTGGGTTATATTGGGGTTGCGCTCCGCGCCGAAAGAGGATCTGGAAGCCTCCCCGGCAGAGCTCATTTTTGCGAAGCCACTACGGCTGCCCGGGGAATTTCTTCCAGATAATCCCGCGCCGGGCAGTTGCCCGTCTCAGCTTTTGCAGCGTAGCACAAACACAGGCACGCTGCCGGGCCCTGCCGACCACAGTTTTCCGCGTGTTTTCGTGCCTAAAACTTTGAAGAGTGCGGAGTTCGTGTTTGTCAGACACGACGCCCACCGCCCTCCATTGCACCCACCCTATGATGGACCGTTCAGAGTGTTGGAAACAGGGGATAAGCATTTTTTGCTAGACTTGGGGGGGTAGGAGGGAAAAAATTGGCATAGACAGACTCAAACCCACTTTCGTTGTGGCGGACGAGCAAGTGCTGTTGGCTAGGGCCCCTCGGCGTGGAAGACCCCACAGAGAGCTCCCCAGGGAAATGATTCACCAGAGCAGCCACACGGACAGACCGAAGTGCCCCCCTCCCCAGTGACAGCCCACCCGCAGTCAGACACACTCCCAGCAGCCCCCCACCGGCACAGCAGCGCCACGGAGGCGGTAAACCCCAGTTACAGCAGATACGGGAGGAGACGGAAGCCCAAACAGCATGTGGACTGTTATTCTATTGTCCTATCTAAGATGCTGGGGGGGAAGTTTAGCACCTTGGCTCAGCCAGATTATTTAGCATCTCAGACAAGAGACAGTGGATAAACATGGGAGAACAATACGCAGGAGGTTCCTGGCGAGATAGCAGGAAGGAGTCAAGGACGTAGGGGGTTGAATGCAGTGTGATGCAAATGTCATGTTGTGTGTGGAGAAATGCCATGAGACTAAAGAGGAGAGTGCCTGCTGAAATGTTCAGTCTGTTCTTTGCTTGTGAGATGTGAGTGTGTAATAAACCGTCTGAAATGAATCTGCCTCTTCATTTACACACTCCACAGCTTCATTTTTTGAATTGAATTATTGAAATAAAGCAATTTTTCGATGATATTCTAATTTACTGATATGCACCTGTATTAAACCTCTCACCGCCATCTCACTTAATGCGGTTATTTCATAACCAAGAATCGCTGCTTTTTTCAAAGTTGTAACTATAAGGCTAAAAAATGCCTTTTATGATTGTTTCCTGTTACAGTACAGTCTCATGGTGATATTCTGTCAGTCTGCACCTTCAGGGATTAAAAATCTTAACTAATAAACTGCACATTTTCTATAATTAACTGATTAAAATTACAATGAAAAAACAATGAAAAAGAAGTATTTAAGGGAACTTTTGATGACACTCTTTCATAAAATATACCCTCATCTTCAACAAAAATCCTAGAGCAAAAAAAAACAAACACTTGATAATCATGAATGTACAGTATATTCAATTTAAAAAATCAGCAATTTGTAATGTTCTTTTTCAGCTCGTTATAATCAGAAAGTCAATTTCTCTGTAACTCTGCCATTTAATATTGTCACAATGTCATGACTTACAGTTTGGAATTGTGTCTTTGGACCAGGAAAAGGCCTTTGATAGGGTTGACCATTCCTATTTGTTTTCTACCCTGAGGGGGTTTGGTTTTGGAAATATGTTTTTGAGGTGGGTCAATCTGCTATACACTGGAGCTGAGTGTTTGGTGAAGGTGGGGGCGGGACTGAGTCGGCCAATCCCTGTACACCGGGGAATACGCCAGGGGTGTCCACTCTCGGGTCAGCTGTACAGCTTGGCTATCGAGCCTTTGCTGTTCAGGTTGCGCGCTCGACTGGGTGGCCTGGTTCTGCCGGGGCCATCAAGCTGTGGCCGCCCGATTGTCTTGTCTGCTTATGCGGATGACGTCGATGTTTTCATCACCTCCAACGGGGATGTGCAGCGTCTGGTGGACACTTTGACAGTTTATGAAAGGGCATCTTCTGCACGGGTTAATTGGGCCAAGAGTGAGGGTCTATTGGTGGGCCACTGGTCGCGTCAAGCCGTCCCTCGCCTGCCCGGCGGCCTTCAGTGGGGGACGGCCGGTCTCAAAGTGTTGGGGGTTTTTCTGGGTACGGAGGTTTTTGAACGAAAGAACTGGGAGGGTGTAAAGGACAAGGTGTGTGCTCGCATTTCTAAATGGAAATGGTTGCTACCACAGCTGTCATATAGGGGCAGGGTTCTGGTCGTGAATAATCTGGTTGCCTCAGCTCTCTGGCATAGGCTGGTGGCTTTGACACCGCCAAGGAGCCTCGTGGAGGAGATTCAGAAGACAATCGTGGACTTCTTTTGGTCTGGTCGCCACTGGGTCCGCGCGCCAGTTCTCTACCTGCCTGTGGCCGAGGGGGGACAGGGCCTGGTGGACATACATTCCAAGATCGCCAGCTTCAGGCTTCGAACTGCACAACGACTCCTTTACGGATGCGGACCCTGCTGGATGGACACTGCTAAGCTGCTTTTGAGGCGAGTTGGTCGCTTGGGCTATGATTAGCAGCTCTTCCTCGTGACGTCTGGGGAGGTGGACCTTACTGGACTATCTGCTTTTTATACGTCCGTTTTGCATGCATGGCGAGTCTTCAACATGGCCCGCTTCCGTGACGAGGCGCCGGGCATGTGGCTGTTCGAAGAACCACAGTTTTTCAATCGATTCATCGCAGCAGAGGTGCTGCAGTCTGCCAGTCTGCGGAGTTGTTTGCGGGAGGCACGCTGTACCAAGCTGGGTCATCTTATGAGGATGTCGACCACATCGATGGATACACTGAGGCGGAGTGCAAAAATTACATCTGTCAGACTGCTGCAAAGGGTGGTGGAGGACGTGTGCGCCGCCCTGCCACAGCCGCTTCAAGCGTTTGCAACGAACCGCACTCTTTCCAATCAATGGGATGACGACACTGCGTCCACCTTTCCTGCAATTTCCATAACTCCGGATGTGGGGGAGTGGCAGGGAGGAGAGGATCACCTACTGACCTTCAGGATTCCTCGCCTGGGCAAGTTCCAGTTTGTCGGGACAAGGGCGGTGTATCACATCTGTGTGAAGGTTCTGAATCTGCGCTCTCTGAAGGATGTCACGGAGTCGAGGTGGGCGGGTTGTTTGGGGCCAGGGGTCTCCCCAAGGGGCAGCTGGCGGTGCATGTACAAGCAACCTATTGAGAAACGCACAGCAGATCTCCAGTGGAGGATTGTGCATGGGGCAATAGCCACAAATAAATACAGGGCACACCTTGATCCGACTGTGGGGGGGGAATGTTTGTTTTGTTCCCAAGTTGAGACCCTCGACCATTTGTTTGTCCACTGTTTTCGTTTATCTGGACTTTTTGACATTTTGCGCGAGTAGTTTCGGGCTTTGGGTGAACGATTCTCTTTTGGTCTGTTCATTTACGGTCCGAAGTACAAAGTGGCAAGGAAGGCTGCCCACACTTTGATGAACTTCCTATCTGGGACTGCTAAACTTGCCATCTGGCTGACGAGGAAAAATCGGGCAAGCAATGCTGGCAATGTGGATCCTGTGTCCGCTTTCAAGGTCTTGTTGACAGTCAGACTCCGGGTAGAGTTCTCTTACTATCAAATGGTAGACAATCTGGAGGCGTTCATCAATAGATGGGCTGTAGGGAATGTTTTGTGTTCAGTGGGTCAGGGGGATGAGTTATGTTTGCACTTTTGAGATGTGACACGCTTGGACACCTGATATTGGTCTTTCTGCAATTTTGAAATGTGCAATAAAGCCTTATTTTTAAAAGTCAAGTCATTTCCCATTTTATTTTGAAATGATCAAAGGAAGCCAGTGCTTCTACTAATGGTAACTTTTCTAATTATTTCATCCCTTAAAAGTACAAACAAACAGAGCAATTCTTGATTTCCCATCCAGAACTCCTTACCTTAATGGTGAGTTAGAGGCTTTTAGTCATTTTAAATTGGAGTGTGTGCTTTTCTCCACACATTATGACAGAAACTCCTTTACATACATTGAACAAGCAACCCCAATGAATGGCACTGCCTCCAGTGTGTGCATGTTTTAATTACGGTTTGTGCATGCAGAATGAGGTAACCATGAGAACTGGAGGATTAGTTTAGTTTTGCATAAACACTGAAAAATAAGACCTACTCTTGTTTAAGCTGAGCCAACTGCTGAGACAAACCCGTCATCAATGCCAACACCACATTAGTGAGTGACCCAACAGCTTCAGTTTATAAAATTGCATTAATTGGCCCAAATTAATCGAAAAAGTTAACATGTTAATCATCCCTTTACTGTTGGTTTTATTTTTTGTTTAAATAGAAATGGTGTGTCACATAGATTGCATAACCTTACGTGCTAGCTTGAATCACACAAATTACAAGAAAAAAAAAAACTTAATTTGAATGAAAACCAATAAACTGGATCCTGAGTGATGCTCAGTCAAATCACATTTCAGATGGTCCCCATTTGAATGTGCATTTCCAAATGCAATGACGTTGTTAAGGCTTCTCTTGATTTTCGATATCCTTTTGGGGATTCTAAGGCCAGTTGTGCCGTGGTTGTTTCACAGACATGCACCAAGAATGAGATGGTCTTTAAGTTACAAACTTCTTCCACAAATGGGCCACAAGATTAATGCTGTGTTGACATTGTGTGGGCCGTCCCAGGGGATGTGCAGCAACACAGTCGATATTCCTCCCCACATGATCTCAGAATTACATACAACTCATACATACAGCTAAAACATGCTGTATAATTATGTTAAATGTCACGGGGTGGAAGTATTTTGTTGTTTTGGGGGGTTTATATAGTTTTTAAGTTAAATTTGCATGTTTATTTAGTTTGCATGTTTTTTAGTTTTTGTATCTTAACTGTGTGTTTTTAATTGGAAGTGTTGTCTACTTCCACCCTGTGCTTCCCCTAATTACTAATCAGCAGCACCTCTAGAGCCCTGCCTGAAGAGAGCCCTGCCTGAGGAGAGGGCCCTGGATGGGGGCCCTGCCAGACGAGAGAGCTTTGCCAGGAGGAGGGCCTGCTTGGAGGAGAGCCCTGCCTGAGGGTAGTCCGGCCGGCTGAAGGCCTGCTTGGAGGAGAGGTCCCGGCCGAAGGAGAGTCCTACCAGGACAGCCGGCCAGATGAGAGCTCTGCTGGATGAGAGGAGGCTGCTGGTCCCAGGGAAAATAGCTGAGGTAGGGCATGATTGAGATGGAGGAACAGTAACGGCCCAGGACCACCATGATGCCGGAATTTGGGGAAGGACACTTCTCTGTGGAGCAGTTGGGGTGCTGGGGGTGTAGGACAGCAAGAGGCAGAATGAGGAGCTCTGCCTGGGCTGTATCTGTTTCCCAGATAGCAGCATCCCATGATGATGATGATGATGATGATGAGAAATCTAGATTTACTACTGGAACATGTCTTCCCCAGTACAGGTTTCCTGAGGGTGTCGGTGTTGTGGGGGCAGATGGAGCCTGGCCTGGAAGAGCGGATCCTCCTCCTTAACTTTTATGGACTTTTTTTGTCCACTTTTAGTTTTTTAGCTTAGGTTTTTTTAGGCAATATTATATTCTTTTAGCTTTTTAGATAATTTTAATTCTCAGGTTTAGTTTAGGCTTTTTATTTTGGTGGGCACTTGTACAAATTTTGTTGTAAATAAATTCTTTGAACATCCTCATTTTAAAGTTTTCCCTTTGATTGCTACTTGTGACTCTTCACCTGGTTTTTAAAGAACCTTGCAAAGTTATGTTTTTAACTACCCTTCGACCTATATTTTATACAGTATAAACACCTTAAATTGAGACAGGACCAAGATGGTTTTGCTTGTGCGTTTTCCCAATGTACAGTGCTAAAAAAGCAAGTATACCAGGCACGGCAGCTCAGATTTTAACTGTCCCTTTAAAGATGTCCTAAGGGTATTTATTTGTCAAATGTGACCATGCCCAGTCACTCTGCATTGTTCCTTTTAGTGCCCTGCTCTTAACAACATGCATGTTTGAAAAGAAAGCCACATCACACAGTCAGGATGCTGTCCAGCCAGCTCAGCTACACCGTAAATATCAGAGGTCAAATGTCAATGTCAGCCTTAATCCCGGGATCAGACACAGGGTAGTTTTCAGGCTAGGGTTAAGTCAACATTTGTCTGAAGCTGAACTCAGCCTCTTTATGCATTTTGAAGCATGAATTTAGTGCAGATCTTGCTTTGTATTTATCCATTCCAGATACTTAAGTTGGGTTTTAGTGCTTTTGGAGTTTGTGATTGTGTCATGGGAGAAAAGAAAGGAAAAACTACATTCAGAAAACTTACCCAAAGTTTGCTTTTTACCCCAAAATTGAAATGAATCCTATGCATAACTGAGCAGGAAAAAAAGAGGCATGACTATCAAGGAGTTTACTTGTTAATTGCTTCCTCTGTGCCTTCAAAGTCACTCAGCCATCAGTATCTTAAGGCATAAACATTACACACCTGCCAGTTTTGTTTTTATTCCTATGAGAATCTGCACATTAGACCAGATTAGATTACACACACTCATAACACACATTTTCTCTCAATCTTGAGAATTTAATTCATTAGTCATTGTGATATCATTTTTCGGTTCTCTGTCATTCTGGACAGCACTGATAGCAGTGAGAAAAACTGAGAAAAAAATCTTGAAATGGATCACAAACCTTACTGTGATTTTCTCTAACTTTACGTGACTCATGACAGGCATACTTAGCATAAAGATTAACAATAGAGAGACTGGATTATTCTGCAAGGCAGTATAAAGACAGTTGACTACTTGATTCTTTTTTTAATGCCATGAATCCAAGTAGACCATCAAATAGAAATCTTGCTCTCAGTGAGCACATACAGCTGATCCAGATAAATAATTTGAGACAGTTCAATCACAGAGCATTTATTTTGTATGCATCTGATTATCTAAATGTATGTAGAAAACCCAGTGTTGTGAAGCAGTTCAAGACCATCAAGTTTAAGTATAATTGTCTTGGATGTATGACAATCAAAGCTTAGAAGCAGTACAACTGTGTTTGACTAGGACTGTGCGTATGGTGGCATGGATGAGTTAGGAATATACTCTAAAGAGTGTTTACCACAGAATAAGAAAATTTGTGTGGCTGTGGCAAAGGTGCACTAAAGGGTTCCCCCTAAAACTTCTTATTAAAGGGGAAATTTATTGATTTTTAATTAGGCCAAATATGGTATGTTTATGCAGAAAATGATATAATTTCCTCGAATATCAACATTTTTTGGAATAAATTGTGATCCGGAGAGAGAAAAAAGTCAGGGGAAGTGACGGTTTCAGATGACCAAAAATGGCTGAGAATGTTGGCCTGAAATGTGTGACATCACCAACAGAACAATGAATTAATTACTAGTCTTGTTACAATCTGAAAACGACGAGATCACATTCATATTTTGAGGAAAATGGAAAAAAGCATTCTCGATCTGAGTTTTGAAGTGGATACCAACGACAAGGAAGACGAAGGTGAAGAGAGTGATTTACAGTATAAGACAGTGATAATGATGACAGAGATTTGGAAGACTGAAGCCTGAAGCAGCAACAAAAACCATGCTAGTGCTAGCACTGCAGCTAGAGTCTCTACAGCTTACCTACATGAACTGGGTCCAAGACAGCCGGATGATAAGTTCCTCTTTAATCAGTCCAGGAGGCTTTTTTCACCGTCCAGCTGCTCCCTGTTAGCCGTTAGCGCCGGTCCTCCTGCCTGGCTGCTCCTTCCTCATCATCCTGCAGCCACCAGTGGCTGAAGCATCTTCCACCAAACCAATGTCTGAGTCCACCGACAGTCCCTTCTTCACCTCCTAGCCCCGACAACATGAGCCCCGGGGTGGCCGTTCAGTCCCGTGTGAGCCATTGGATCAGAGTGGAGACACATGAGGGGTCGATGCGCCTCCTGAACCTCCGTGATGGTGATGATGAACCAAGAGAACTGAAGACGAGTTACAGCTTGATCCTAACAACAACGGTATGTGTAAATGTATTTATTGATGTTTCTTGTCTTACTTTTATATTATAGAAAATCAGTGCCAGACCGTGAATTGTACAACTAGGCCTTGAGTGGCGATCTATCCGATTTAAGTGCCATTCATACCAAACACCATAAAAATAGCCATCCACACAAAGCATTTTAAAGATAACTTTAAGTATAAAATTATAGTTTTAAAAATCTTGACCTTTTCATTGTAGAGCTCCATTTCTCTGTGCATTTGTTTGTTGAGCTGCAGATCCACTCGTTTCTCCAGAAGTTTAAAAGTACTGTTGCTTGTCCAGCTGCCAGCTATGCTTTGGTGCCTCACTATTGCCTTGGTTAAGACCCTGTCACACCTAGACGACTTAGGAAGTGTTTGCAAAACATATGAAAACTCTGGAGAATACTCTGGGGTACGTGAATCCTTTTATGGCTAAGTTTTGTCTAAGTTAAGAGCATGCTGGTATATGGTGTTGTTCGCTGAGCTCCTGTGAAAATTAATTTTCAGCATGATGAAAATTTTCTGACGTATCCAGCATATGGCTGATACGTCCCGCATTCACAGATCAAATGGTATATTTTCAACGTTGGTTCACAGGAAAAACCCGTACAGAGTTCTTTGCCTGCAGCGCGCGCGCGCACACACACACACACACACACACACACACACACACACACACAGAGCGATAAATACACAGGACCTGTCGGGTTTTTTTTACATTTAACTGTAGTCTGTATGATCATCTGTCCAGTGTTGTTGTGATAGATATACCAAAATGTCAGAACACCGGAGGAGGAGGATTCAATCAGCTGACTGCCTGAAGCGCAGAGCGCAGTGGTTTGCTGTTGGCTGCGCCTCCCAGCAAAAGCACACTCCATTTATTATCTTGGTTTTATTTTTTTCACTTTATTGACGATTAACTTTTTTATCACCATCAGTTAACGTGCCTTTGAGCCAGGTTGTGACAACTGTCATCTGATGTTCCTGATGTGTCACATCAGCTGTTTTTGGCATGACTGACCTGACAGATTTGACAGCTCTGCCAGGTTGGTCACGCCCCCCTCCGTGGTCTCTGGAGGGGAGAGTCATCTCGGTTGAAAAGAGATGATCTATCCCAAAACTAGGATTCATGGATCGGGAGGCAACAGCAGTTTGGCATGACTGTGCTATGCAGAAGTTAGACTATTGTTGCGCATAAGTTGTGAATGTCAGCAACATGCTAAGCATTAGTTGGTTTAAGTTACTATTACTTATTTATATGTCCAAGTCATTATGGATACGCAATGCATACGGCCAAAAGTGAAAATTTTGGTGTATCCCAGTGTTTTAGACCAGTTTTTATAGGTTTGGCGAATGCTGCCTAAATTGTCATGATGTGACAGACAGCTCAAGTTTGCAAATCCTGTCTGCCTCCAAGTATTTATTCGATCAGTTGCAAACAACAGGCATTCCCAGCAAGATAATTTGCTGTACTCTTCGGAGGCTGTAATCCAAGGATACCGCTCATTGTTAATATGGACGTGACGGACAAATCTTTTCCCCGGCTGAGACGGGCCTACAAGCTTCAGGGTTGGCTGACCTCTTTTTACAATAACCAGCTTTTTTTGAAAAATCCATCTGGAAAATTTATTTTTTTTAAATATCAGCGACCAAATCATTTTCCTCTCCTGTGTCAGCCATTCTGGGTGGAAAAACCGCTATTATACTGTATTTAAACATCCATCCATCCATTCATCCATCCATCTTCTACCGCTTTTCGGGAGGTCCAGGTCGCAGAGGTAGCAGTTCAAGCAGAGAAGCCCAGACTTCCCTCTCCCAAGCCACCTGCTCCAGCTCTTCAGAGAGGATAACACGGCATTCCCAGACCAGCTGGGAGACATAGTCTCTCCAGTGAGTCCTGGGTCTGCCCTGGGGTCTCCTCCCAGAGGGACGTGCCCGAAACACCTCATGTGGGAGGCATCAAGGAGGCATCCTGATCAGATGCCCATACCGTTTTTCCAAGATTCAATTCAATTCAATTCAACTTTATTTATATAGCGCCATTTCACAACAACAGTCATCTCATAGCACTATCAACTGTAGGGGGGACCCCCACAGTTGCAGAAAGACCCCAGCAATCAGGCGATCCCCTGTGAGCAAGCACTTGGCGACGGTGGAGAGGAAAAACTCCCTTTTAACAGGAAGAAACCTCCAGCAGAACCAGGCTCAGGGAGGGGCAGTCATCTGCTGCGACTGGCTGGGGGGTGAGGGGATGGAGAAGAAGAAAAGAACAGACATGTAGAGAGCAAACAGCACGGTGGGGACTCAATCTATGGGAGAGAACAAACAAATGTTAATGACCAGCAAAAAAAAAATATTTCATAGAGAGTGAGGAAAGGAGTGAGGCCCAGTGCATTACTGGAGGTCCCCCGGCTGACTAAACCTATTAGCAGCATAACTAAGGGAGGGTTCAGAAACACATGATCCCTCCCTAATTGTAGGCTAGATCAAAAAGGTAGGTTTTAGCCCTATTCTTAAAAACAGAGATCGAGTCTGACTCCCGAATCCAGATTGGCAGCTGATTCCACAGGAGAGGAGCTTGATAACTGAAGGCTCTGCCTCCCATTGTACTTTTGGAGATTCTAGGTATTACAAGTAATCCTGCATTTTGAGAGCGTAGTGCTCTGTTAGGATAATACGGTAGTATCAGATCTTTTAAATAAAAAGGAGCCTGATTGTTTAGAGCTTTGTAGATGGCGCCCACACCGGTCGACATGGTGCTACGCTGCCCTTTAATTTGTCTAATTTGTTTGTTTTTGTTCGTCAATTGTGTGACTGCCAGCTCATACACCCGTGAAGAGTTATTAAATATCAGGACTCTCACTCCTACGGACCTTCTCCCAGTATTTTTAGCTCCTGCCGCCGATCTGATTCATTGTTTGGCTCAAAGAGTAAGACGGCGAAAAAGAGGAAAGCGAGAGGGGGTTCTCGCTCGGCTGCAAAGGAGAGGCACGCGAACAGCCTTGCCTGGCATATTTCTATCCAATGCCAATTCTCTCATGAACAAGGTAGAAGAATTAAGACTGCTGATGTGATTTAAGGACCTCGCTTCCTCGTCTGTCATCTGTTTCTCTGAGACCTGGCTTAAAGGGAACATACCGGACACCGCGATCAACCTCGAGGGATTTCAGCTGTTTCGTGCTGATCGTGTCACAGAGCTCTCCGGTAAGTCTATTGGAGGAGGAGTGTGCTTCTACATTAACAGCAGCTGGTGCTCTGATGTAACGGTGGTTTCACAACACTGTTCTACCGATCTAGAATTTCTCTCTGTTAACTGCAAGCCATTTTATTCCCCGCGGGAGTTCGCATCATTTGTTTTGATCGCTGTGTACGCCCCTCCCGACGCGGACGCGCGCGAGGCCCAGCGCGCGCTCGCAGATCACGTCCTACATGCGGAGCGGAATTTTCCAGACTCCCTGGTTATTGTGGTTGGTGACTTTAACCAGTGCAATCTGAGTCACGAGCTCCCCCGGTACAGACAGTTTATTAAATGTCCAACCAGAGGAAATAACACGCTGGATCACTGTTACACCACAGTGAAAGACGCATATCGCGCTGTTCCCCGCGCTGCGCTTGGACTATCTGATCACGTGATGGTCCACCTCATTCCCACATACAGACAGAGACTGAAACTCACTAAACCTGTTGTGACCACCACGAAGAAATTGACCAGTGAAGCTGGAGAGAAACTGAACACATGCATGGAAATAACTGACTGGGACATGTTTAAAGGAGCCACACATGATCTTAATGAGTACACAGACACTGTGAACTCATACATCAACTTTTGTGAGGAGAGCATTCTCCCATCGCGCACCAGGGTGAGGTACTCTAATGATAAGCCCTGGTTCACTGCTAAGCTCAGACAGATCAGAAAGGAGAAGGAAGCTGCGTTGAAAAGTGGAGACAGAGACTGCTACAGGGAGGTTAAATATCGGTTTAACAGAGAGCTGAGGAGAGCTAAATCTGTGTATTCTGAGAGACTCCAGCAGCAGTTCACTGCTAATGACTCGGCTTCTGTGTGGAGAGGACTGAGGCAAATCACCAACTATCAGCCTCAGGCTTCTAAAGGTCAGGATGACAAAGCCCTTTGTCAAAAACTGTCCCAACATTACGCCCGTTTTGACACCTCGTCAGCTGTGTCCAACTCCCCCACTCCACCCAGCTCCACTGCCTCCTCGGCCCCTAATTCATCAAAAGCGGTCCCCCCTCCTCCTCCTCCCCCCCTGCCCTTGTCATCAGTGAGCAGGACGTGCACAGACAATTCTCCAGACTGAACCCGCGCAAGGCCCCCGGGCCGGACGGTGTGTCTCCCTCCACCCTGAGACACTGTGCGAAAGAGCTGGCTTCTGTCTTCACAGACATTTTTAACACCTCCCTTAAGCTGTGCCACGTGCCGACCTGCCTCAAATCCTCCACCATCATCCCTGTCCCCAAGAAGCCACGGATTACTGGACTTAACGACTACAGACCTGTAGCGCTCACCTCTGTAGTCATGAAGTCCTTTGAGCGCCTGGTCCTGTCTCACCTCAAGTCCATCACCACTCCCCTCCTGGACCCGCTGCAGTTTGCCTACCGTGCCAACAGGTCTGTGGACGACGCAGTCTACCTAGCCCTCCACTCCATCCTGCAGCACCTGGACTCCCCGGGAGCCTACGCCAGGATCCTGTTTGTGGACTTCAGCTCTGCATTCAACACCATCCGCCCCGCTCTGCTCCAGGACAAGCTGTCCCTGCTCGGCGTGCCTGACTCCCTCTGCAGGTGGATCACTGACTTCCTGACAGACCGGAGTCCCACCCACCTCCCACCAGTCTGTTAAGCTGATCAAGTTTGCGGACGACACCACCCTCATCGGGCTCATCTCCAACGGCGACGAGTCCGTCTACAAGGAAAGAGGTGGCCCAGCTGGTGTCCTGGTGCAGCCACAACAACCTGCAGCTGAACGCTCTGAAGACAGCGGAGATGATTGTGGACTTCAGGAAAGTCACAACCCCCCTGCCCCCCCTCACCATCACAGGCTCTCCCATCACCATTGCAGATTCCTTCCGCTTCTTGGGCACCACCATCACCCGGGACCTCAAATGGGAGCCAACCATCAGCTCCCTCATCAAAAAGGCCCAGCAGAGGATGTTCTTTCTGCGGCAGCTGAGGAAGCTCAAGCTACCCACCAAGATGTTAGTGCAGTTCTACACGGCCATCATCGAGTCCATCCTCACCTCCTCCATAACCGTGTGGTACGCAGGAGCCACTGCCAGGGACAGACTAAGGCTGCAGCGCGTCGTGCGCACTGCTGAGAAGGTGATCGGCTGCAAGCTCCCATCTCTCCAGGACCTGTACATCTCCAGGACCCGGAGGCGTGCAGGCCGGATCATAGCCGATCCTTCACACCCTGGTCACGTACTGTTTGCCCCCCTCCCCTCAGGTAGAAGACTTCGGTCCATTCAGACTAAAACCTCCCGGCACATGAACAGCTTTTTCCCCTCTGCCATCAGACTGCTGAACATTGACTCTCGTGCACTATATACAGCAGCTCATGTCGTTCATCACTGTTTTTCTGTTGCATTATCGACTGCACTGTGGTACCCCATATTATCTGCTACTTGCTAATTTATTTAAATCTGCCTTGACTAGTATTACTCATTATTATTATTATTATTATTACTTATTATTCTACACTCATTGCATGTTTTTAGTCTTTTAGTTTTTTTAGTCTATCTCTTTATCTCATCATGTTTTTAATGTTGCAGCATGGCACCGAGACAAATTCCTAGTTTGTGTACTACATGAACAATGGCAATAAATCTGATTCTGATTCTTCTGAATCTTCTGATTCTGATACCACCTCAACTGACTCCTTTCAGTGTGAAGGAGCAGCGGTTCTACTCTGAGCCTCTCCCGGATGACTGAACTCCTCACCCTATCTCTAAGGGTGAGTCCAGCGATCCTACGAAGAAAGCTCATTTCAGCCGCTTGTATCCGTGATCTCATTCTTTTGGTCATTACCCAAAGCTCATGACCATAGGTGAGGGTAGGAATGTAGATTGAATGGTAAATTGATAGCTTCGCCTTATAGCTCAGCTCCCTCTTCACCACAACAGACCGGTACAGCGTTGGCATCACTGCAGATGCTGCTCCAATCCGTCTGTCAATCTCTCGCTCCATTCTCCCTTCACTCGTGAATAAGACCCCGAGATACTTAAACTCCTCCACTTGGGGCAGGAGCATGTCCCCAACCCGGAGAGGACAATCCATCTTTTTCCGGCTGAGGACCATGGACTCGGACTTGGAGGTGCTGATTCTCATCCCAGCCGCTTCACACTCAGTGGCAAACCGTCCCAGTAAGAACTGTAGGTCATTGCTGGATGAAGCCAGCAGGACAACATCATCTGCAAACAACAGAGATGAGATCCTGTGGTCACCAAGCATGACACCCTCCATTCCCTGGCTGCGCCTAGAAATCCTGTCCATAAAAATTATGAACCGGATCGGTGACAAAGGGAAGCTCTGGCGGAGTCCAGCTCTCACTGGGAATGAGTTTGATCGAGTGTTGGCAGTATGAACCAAACTCTCACAAAGGTCGTACAGAGACCGAATAGGTCGTAACAACAAGCCTGATACCCCATACTCCCGAAGCACCCCCCACAAAAAAACACGAGGGATGCAGTCAGATGCCTTCTCCAAGTCATCAAAACACATGTAAACGGGTTGGGCAAACTCCCACGAATCATCGAGGATTCTCGAGAGGGTAAAGAGCTGGTCCGATGTGCCACGGCCAGGATGAAAACCACATTGCTCCTCCTGAATCCGAGGTTCGACCAGCGGCCGGACTCTCCTCTCCAGTACCTTGGCATAGACCTTCCCAGGGAGGCTGAGGAGTGTGATCCCTCTAAAGTTGGAGCACACCCTCTGGTCCCCTTTTTTGAAGAAAGGAACCACCACCCCGGTTTGCCATGCCAAAGGCACTGCCCCTGACCTCCACGCAATGTTGCAGAGGTGTGTCAACCATGACAGCCCTACAACATCCAGGGCCTTGAGGTACTCTGGGCGAATCTCATCCACCCCCGGGGCCCAGCCACCAAAGAGACTTTTAACCACCTTGGTGACCTCAGCCTCCTGTGATAGGCGAGTCATCCCCCTCATCCACAAGCCCTGCTTCCTCTGTGGAAGGTGTATCAGTGGGATTGAGGAGATCCTCGAAGTATTCTTTCCACCGCCCGACGATATCCCCAGTCGAAGTCAACAGTGCCCCATCCGCACCATACACAGTGTGGACAGGAAGTTACTTGCCCCTCCTGTGCCGCCAGACAGTTTGCCAGAATCTCTTCAAGGCCAACCAAAAGTCTTGTTCCATGGCCTCACTGAACTCCTCCCATACCCAAGTTTTTGCTTCAGGAACCACCCGAGCAGCACTCTGCTTGGCCTGCCGGTACACTTCAGCTGCTTCGGGAGTCCCACAAGCCAACCAAGCTTGATAGGACTCCTTCTTCAGCTTAATAGCCCCCCCCTCACCACTGGTATCCACCACTTCATTCGGGGGTTGCCACCACGAGATGCCCCGATGACCTTGTGGCCGCAGCTCTGGGCCGATGCTTCAACAATGGAGGTGGAGAACATGGCCCATTCAGACTCCATGTCTCCAGCCTCAGCCAGATGTTCCCAGCACACTCTCACTATACGTTTGGGTCTACCAGGTCTGAATGGTGTCCTCCCCTGCCATTGGATCCAACTCACACCAGGTGGTGATCAGTTGACAGCTCTGCACCTCTCTTTACCCGAGTGTCCAAGACATACGGTCACAGGTCTGATGACACGATAACAAAATTGATTATCGACCTGCGACCTAGGGTGTCCTGGTGCCAGGTGCACATATGGACACCCTTATGCTTGAACATGGTGTTCATTATGGCCAAACTGTGGTTAGCACAGAAGTCCAGTAACTGAACGCCACTCGGGTTCAGATCGGGCAGGCCGTTCCTCCCAGTCACCCCCTTCCAGGTTTCACTGTTGTTGCCCACGTGCACATTGAAATCCCCCAGTAGGACAATGGAGTCTCCAAGAGGAGCACTCTCCAGCACCCCAGTCAGAGACTCCAAAAAGGGTGAGTACTCTGAAACATCATTTGGTGCATAGGCACAAATGATGGTCAGGACCCGTTTCCCAACCCGAAGGTGCAGGGAAATGACCCTTTTGTCCACCGGGGAAAACTCCAATATAGAGGCAACAAGGTGGGGGGATACAAAAATACCCACCCCTTCTCGTCACCTCTCACCTGGGGCAACTCCAGAGTAGGTCAAGCTCCAGCCCCTCTCCAGGAGACTGGTTCTGGAACCGGAGCCGTGTGTTCAAGTGAGGCTGACTATATCTAGCCGGTATCTCTCATGCACCAGCTCAGGCAACTTCCCCACCAGAGAGGTGACATTCCACGTCCCAAAAGCCAGTTTAGGAAGATTGGGATCAGACCACCAAGGTCTCCGCCTTTGACCGCCACCTGATCCACATAGCACCAGAGCCCCATGATCTCTCCTGCAGGTGGTGAGCCCACTGGAGGTATATTTACAGTATAACAGATAAAATATAACAGATACAGTATATTGCAGCTGCTTAAGCAAGTCCTTGCACTGGCGTTTTGCTAGCTAGGATCCTCTTCATTGTGATTGGAGGAGTCTAACCATCCAATCAAAAGACATAAAAATGCAGACGTTCTCGGATGCCTTCTATGCGTACCCCTGGACGTACAGAATACATCTGATTGGTTAAAGCAACAGGATAAGTTTAACAGTTAATTTAACATACACAGCCACACTGTTAATTCCTGAAGGCCCAAGGCGGATTTGCTTGACCCTGGCAATACAGATGGCTGAAATATGATTGGACAAAAAAACTCTAACATTCATTACACAACTGGAAGGAGTGCAACCAAGAGAAAAGCTACAAAATGAAGAGAACAGACTATTGGGAATAATTTACATCCTCAAGGAACAAATATGTTGTAAAGGTTGTAAATGTAACTGATAGTGTTTAGCCAGCAGAGAAGTCTTTGCTGGCCCTGAGGGTCCACCACTGTGGAAAATTTTGAAATCCACTTTGTGATTGCCTTTTCTCTAAATTAAAAAAAAAAAATGTGTAAAAGTTGTCCCCGAGCTATTGGCAACTCAGCCAAAATTATTCATCAGATTTTAGAGAAACTAGAGTGCCCAAGGTGGATTTGCTTGACCCTGGCAATACAGATGGCTGAAATATGATTGGACAAAAAAACTCTAACATTCATTACACTACTGGAAGGAGTTCAACCAAGAGAAAAGCTACAAAATGAAGAGAATAGATATGGGTACATAATCATACCATGTAGGATAACTAAGTAGACGGTTATGCTGTTCATTCCATCTAGTTGCAGTGCTCCGCACTGTGTGTTTGTTTGTATATTTATATATTTATTACCTCCGCCAGGCCGAAAAGGCCAGGAGGAGGTTATGTTTTTGCCGGGGTTTGTCTGTCTGTCTGTTTGTCTGTTGGTTAGCAAGATAACTCAAAAAGTCTTGGACGGATTTCCATGAAACTTTCAGGCGTTGTTGGAAATGGTACAAGGAAGAACTGATTAAATTTTGGGGGTGATCCGGTTCACCGTCTGGATACAGGAATTTTTTAAATCATTTTTCAACACTGTGACATAGGGCCATTTTCAACATGTGCGCAGGCGCAATGGAGGGCGCTGGTCGTCGTGTCTGCAACACAAACTCTGCGTTCTTCAACGTTTTAGGCACAAAAGCACGCGGAAAACACTGCTGGCCTGGGCCCGCCAGCGTGCCTGTGTTTGCGCGCAATTGCAAAACCTCACACGGGCAGCTGTCCGCCGACGGATTCTTTGGCAGAAATTCCCCGGCCAGCCATAGGAGCTGCGCATTTGGCAGAAATTCACCGGCCAGCCATAGGCGCTGCGCAAAAACGAGCTCTCTGCCGGCGAAGCTTCTAAATTCTCGTTTGCCGCGGAGCGCAACCCCAAAACTAGAAAAGCACTCGGAGAGCGCAGACCTCCGCCAAGCGCCACAATTCCCCCCATACAGTGTTTGTGTGTACGTTTTCAGATTCCTTGAGCATGTAAACATATGACTAGCAATTGGATTCACAATGATTATTTGTTTATTTGACAGGGACAGTGCAATAAACACACAATTAATCAATGACAATCAATCTGATAGTGATAGGATTAGTGGTTCAGTAGTAAAAGCATTGCCTCCTTGGCGGAGGTAATAAACTAAAGTGTTGCTGTTGTGTCCATCTCCTCCACTGACGGATGCAAATTGGGTAGACAGGTTGCCGTGGGTTTTATATTATATTGTAACGTGCTGCTCGACATGGCGACGTCCCACCGGGAGGTTCGAACTCACGCCTCCCACTCCGGAGTCCCGCACTCTACCTGTGTCGCCAATAGGGTCAACCCACTTGGCAAGCCAAGTAGGGTGCTCATATTGAGTTCGCTACAATATTATTTTTTTGGGGGTTGCGCTCCGCGGCAAACGAGAATTTAGAAGCTTCGCCGGCAGAGAGCTCGTTTTTGCACAGCGCCTATGGCTGGCCGGTGAATTTCTGCCAAATGCGCAGCTCCTATGGCTGGCCGGGGAATTTCTGCCAAAGAATCCGTCGGCGGACAGCTGCCCGTGCGAGGTTTTGCAGTTGCGCGCAAACACAGGCACGCTGGCGGGCCCAGGCCAGCAGTGTTTTCCGCGTCCTTTTGTGCCTAAAACGTTGAAGAACGCAGAGTTTGTGTTGCAGACACGACGACCAGCGCCCTCCATTGCGCCTGCGCACATGTTGAAAATGGCTGTATGTCACAGTGTTGAATGAAAAATGCTTTAAAAAATTCCTGTATCCAGACGGTGAACCGGATCACCCCCAAAATTTAATCAGTTCTTCCTTGTACCATTTCCAACAACGCCTGAAAGTTTCATGGAAATCCGTCCAAGATTTTTTGAGTTATCTTGCTAACCAACAGACAAACAGACAGACAGACAGACAGACAGACAGACAGACAGACAGACAGACAGACCCCGGCAAAAACATAACCTCCTCCTGGCCTTTTCGGCCTGGCGGAGGTAATAATATAATATAAAACCCACGGCAACCTGTCTACCCAATTTGCATCCGTCAGTGGAGGAGATGGACACAACAGCAACACTTCAGTTTATTACCTCCACCAAGGAGGCAATACCTTTACTACTGAACCACTAATCCTATCACTATCACATTGATTGTCATTGATTAATTGTGTGTTTATTGCACTGTCCCTGTCAAATAAACAAATAATCATTGTGAATCCAATTGCTAGTCATATGTTTACATGCTCAAGGAATCTGAAAACGTACACACAAACACTGTATGGGGGGAATTGTGGCGCTTGGCGGAGGTCTGCGCTCTCCGAGTGCTTTTCTAGTTCCATCTAGCTACAATGCTCCGCACTGTGTGTGTTTATATATTTACATATTTATTCCATCTAGCTACGGTGCTCCGCACTGTGTGTGTTTATATATTTGCATGTTTGTTCCATCTTGCTGCAATGCCCGCACTGTGTGTGTTTATATATTCATATATTTATTCCATCTTGCTAGAACGCTCCACGCTGTGTGTTTGTTTATATATTCACATATTTATTCCATCTAGCTACAATGCTCCGCACTGTGTGTGTTTATATGTTCATATATTTAGTCCATCTAGCTACAACTGAGTCTTGGAGCTCAAATCGTGACACTGCAACTAGTTTAGCTAGCACCCCAACCATGGTTTTTAGAGCTCCTCTTTACAAATTTTAGTCACCCCACTAGACATCTGTAGCTCCAGCTCATTTAACCCACAGTCGCTAATACAGGTACAGTATGTGTCATATTCTTCCGGCCCATTTTGATTTTTTTCCCCAAGCGTGAAAGAAAGGCAGGGCCATTACCACTGCTAGCTTTGTGAGATGAATAAGCATAACCTGGGATTTTAAATCTCCTTTATAGATTGTGGTCAGCGTAATAAAACATCTCATTCATAAATCCACAGTAGATTATATCTCATCCAATTCTGTCTTATGTTGTTGTATTTTGGCATTGATAGCATATTGGGCTGCTAACTTAGCTGGTCTGTGTGGACAGATGCTAGCTGTAACTGGACACTCAGAGGGAGAACTAGAATAACTTCTTGATATATTTGAGCTGGATAGACCCAGGTGCAACTACAGTGAGGAGACCCTCTTTTTAAAAGTTTGAACAGTGTTTAATTGGTTTCACAATTTAATGTGAATGGAGAGAACCTGACAACCAGACAGAAATACTTAGTGAGGCGATGAGACAAATTTAGTGAGGCTATGGGACAAAAGGATCACAGATCCTTTTGTTTCGAGTGATTGTTCACACCTGCGCCGGCGTCTGTAAACGTCTTGTCGCGTCAAAGCGTTATCTTGTCCGCTTTTGTTTGTTTTTATTGATTTCGTTTTAAATTTTTTATCTCTTTTTGCTGATATTAGTTTTTGCTTGGTGTTAGCTTAGTGTTGGCCTAGCAGAAAGCCCAATCATACACACGGGTGTATCGGACCCCCAGTTGGGCTGTTTACCGGGCTAGGCTAACTTGTTTTTAGCTGTTTTTTAGCTAACCTCTTTTTAGCTGTTTTTGGCTGGCTGGCTATCCACCTTTCGTCTGGAACATTATGGCTCCATCCCGGACGTGTGTCAGCTGTGTGTCCCTCCTTAGGAAGGTTTCTGAGTTGGAAGTGACACTCTCCAACCTCTATAATATTTGGGAGGGTGAAGACCACCTTGACACCATAATTCTCGGGCGAACAGCGGCCCCGGCAACTGACTTGCAGCTGGCAGAGACAGCTACTTACCTGGGTGAATTCAGCGCATCGCCATCCACTTCCACCCCTGTCTCTTCAGATGTCCACAACCACAGCAATAATCACTGGCTTCAACTCGGAGCTAAACCCAAAGCCCCAGGTGGTTTTTCTCATCCTCAATGTGCGCCCTGGACCGTGGTTGGGCCAACTAGTAATTATCGACCAGACAGGGCCGCGCCTCTTCTCTTCCCTTGTTTTTGGATAACAGATTCAACATCCTTTCTCTGGAAGATTTTCCCCACCTGGATACAGACCACCCGCCCATGACCGCCCCTCCTCCTCCTTCTCCTCCTCTTTCAGCGGCAGCTCAAACCCACAAACCCCGGTTTAAGACTACTTTAGGTGTGCCAAATTACACACCAGCTCCTAAAAGAAGAGAGCACATCACCCCGCCATCACAACAACAACATCGACAAAATTATCACCACTTCAGAAACCACCGACAACCCCCCCCCCCCCCCAGACGACGCTGGTAATTGGTGACTTGATTATGAGGAACCTCAGAAGCACGTACTGTATCACTAAATTTTTTCCTGGGGCTAAAGTGTCTGATATTGAGGCTCTTACCCCTGACCTATTAAATGAATTCCCCCACACTAAAATTATCATAGTTCATGTTGGATGCAACAACATCCCTGATGAAGCATCGGAGATCTTAAAGAATGATTTCAGGAGCCTTCTGTCCACTCTTATGAACTGTGGCAGATGTGTGTTTATCTCTGGGCCTTTGGCCCCTTTCAGATGAGGTTGTAATTATTTTAGCAGAACTCTCAATCTTAATACTTGGTTGTGTTCTACATGTCCTACTTTTAACATTGGTTTTGTTGACAATTTCAACCTGTTTTGGAGCCGCCTACCACTTATGAGGCCAGATGGCATCCATCCAAATAGACTTGGTGCACATGTTTTATGGGACAATCTGTTCTATTCCATTCAGCGTTTTTTAATAGAGTGACTGAAATTTGGTGCGTTAACTCACTCCGAAGTTCCTGGGTCTGCCAACCAGCCCTTTTTTGTTCCCACTTCTCATATTAATCCTATTAATCCACATAATCCTCACTGTTTAGATCAGTCTTCAATTTGTAACCCCATAGAGATTAAGTCTGTCTCCCGTTACCCAAAATATTATAACCCAGGACAAATGGTGCTTATCCAGGGAAGGGTGGTGAACGTCACTTGTGGTAACGTATCCTCACTTCCTGTATTGCTGTCTGTCCGTGTGGTTTGCTCTCCTCACTCTCCTGAGGTTTTTGCTTTTAATTGTATTTTAACCACTTTTTTCCATCTACCGTTAGTTCTCATTTCTGTTTATCAAGTCTCTTGCACCTGTGTGCGCACTCCATGTCATCTAATCACCCTCTTTAACCTTCTGTTCACCTTTCATCAGTGTTTTTGTTAGCTTTGGGTTAGCCACTAGCTATGGCTACTAGCTCTCCTTCCTCTCCTCCTCTGGTGTGCTCTCTGTGTCAAATGTTTAGCTACACCTCTGCCTCTTTTAGTGATAACGGTAAATGTAATAAATGTTGTCTTTTTGAGGCGCTCGAGGCGAGGTTGTCTGATTTGGAATAAGATAAGATAAGATAAGCCTTTATTAGTTCCACAATGGGGAAATTCCAGGATTGCAACAGCACAGGGATAGCAACACTCAGAGCAACAATCAGAAGACAAGAAAAAAAAAATCCCGGCTCCGCTGCATTGAAACACCGTCTGTGCCAGTTACTCTCGACGGACGACCCCTAGCTGCAGCGGAGCTCACTAGCATAGGCCCTGTTAGCGGTCCTCCAGCTCTCCTCAGCAGCGAGGAGACTGGGTGGGTGACGGTGAGAAGGAAGCCTAGTTGCAAAGCCCCGGTACACCACCAACCTGTTCACGTTTCTTATCGTTTTTCCCTGCTCAGCGACACACCCGCTGAGGAAAAAACTCTGATCATTGGCGACTCTGTAGTCAGAAACGTGAACCTAGAGACTCCAGCGGCCATAGTCAAATGCATTCCTGGGGCCAGAGCAGGCGACATCGAGTCAAATTTGAAAATGCTGGCTAAAAGTAACTGTAAATACTCCACAATTGTTATTCACGCTGGCATTAATGACATCCGTCTCCGGCAGTCGGAAGTCACGAAACTTAATGTAGAATCGGTGTGTGACTTTGCCAAAACAATGTCGGACTCTGTAGTATTCTCTGGGCCCCTCCCCAATCTGACCAGTGATGACATGTTTAGCCGCTCATCATCCTTTAACCGCTGGCTGTCTGTGTGGTGTCCTGCAAACAACGTGGGCTACATTGACAATTGGAGCTCATTTTGGGGAAAACCTGGTCTTATGAGACGAGACAGCATCCATCCCGCTTTGGATGGTACGTCTCATTTATCTAACAATCTGGCATCTTTTTCATCCAAATTTCCAAAATCTTGACTACTCAGAGTTGGGACCAGGAAGCAGAGTCGCAGTCTTACACGCCTCTCTGCAGCTCCTCTTCATCCGCCATCCCTCAACTTAGCCCCTGTCTTCCCCATCAGAGAATCATTGTCTGCTCCCTCCAAAGTAAATAAAAATATAATATATAAGCATCCCAAAGTGATTAAGCAAAAAGTTGGTAAAACTCAAATTAAACATGAAGCCTCTAAATTGAATGATTTGGTCTCTGTTCCTCCTCATAATTTAAAAATTAAATGCGGTTTGTTAAATATTAGGTCTCTAACTCCCAAGTCTCTGTTAGTCCATGATCTGTTAATTGATCATCAGGTTGATTTAATATCCCTTACAGAGACTTCGTTAGGGCAAGAGGATTATGTTGGTTTAAATGAATCAACTCCTTATGGTTATTTAAACTGTTAAAATCCCAGAAGTTCTGGTCGTGGAGGAGGAATAGCAACAATTTACCATTCCAAACTATTAATGTAAAGCAAAAAACATGTTATAATTCCTTTGAGGGCCTGGTCCTCAGTATTGGGCACTTTAGCAATTTTAGGTTAAACCCAATTTTATTTGCCATAGTTTATCGTCCTCCATCAAGCTACTCAGAATTTTTATCCAAATTTGCTGATTTCTTAGCTGATCTAGTGCTGAAATCAGATTAATAATTATAGTAGGGGACTTTAATATACATGTAGATGTAGATAGTGACTGCCTTAATGTGGCATTTAATTCAATATTAGACTCGATTGGGTTTTCTCAGAAAGTAGGAAATTCTACTCATTATCTCCACCATATGTTGGACCTTGTTCTGACATATGGCATAGAAATAGAAAATCTTGTTGTGTCTCCTCATAACCCTGTACTGTCAGACCATTGTCTGTTAACCTTTGATTTTACTATTTCTGACTATTTGGCTCCTAAAGAAAAATATTACTACAGTAGATGCCTCTCAGATGATGCTGTTACCAAATTTATGCAGATTGTTTCCTCTATGCCATGTGTCAACACAACGAAAATAAGCTATAGATAGCTTGCTCCTTCTGTAATTGATAACATGGTGGATAGTGTTACAGCTTCTCTACATTAGACTCTAGACTTGGTGGCCCCCTTAAAAAAGAAAAAGTCTAATCAGAGATTTCTATCTCGTAGGTTCAACACAGAAACTTGTAGCTTAAAACAGAAGACTTGTCAATTAAAAAGAAAATGGTGCTCCACTAATTTAGATGAAATCTATTTAGCTTGGAGAAATCATCTTTTAATTTATAAAAAAATCTCTTAGAAAAGCTAGAACAAGTTATTATTCTGCATTAATAGAAGAGAACAAGAATAATCCCAGGTTTCTTTTCAGTACTGTAGCCAGGTTGACAAAGAGTCAGGACTCCGTCAATCCTAGCATTCCCTTAGAGCTCACCAGTCAGGACTTTATGAACTTTTTCAATAATAAAATTTCATCCATCAGAGATAAAATCAATCAGATTCTTCTCACAGTTAACTTAAATACAGTAACTACTACAACTCCTTCATTTGATGTCTGTCTTGATGAGTTTACTCCAATCGACCTTTGTGAGTTAGACAAAATAGTTTCCTCATCCAAACCTTCAACTTGTCTTTTAGACCCTATTCCTACCAAGTTATTTAAAGAAGTCTTCCCACTTATTGGTAGCTTTATTCTTCATATTGTGGTGACCCACCACAATCTACTTGGACATTCAGAACACTCAGCTTGAGCAGGAAACAGAACAACTGGCATACGGGCAGAGAGCCCCTTGGGGGACAACCACTTAATCACGCGATTGATATGTATGGACTGATATGAATACGTAAATGTGCCTTGCATTCTCTTTTGTCCTATTGTTATACATCCCCGGAGCAAAGAGAGGAATTCCGGCGCCAGTAATCAAGCAATTGATATGTGTTGACTGTTATGTAAATGTGCTATGCATTCTCTCTTGTCTGTATAAATGTGCTCACTCAAAGCTGACTGGAAACGCACTGAAAACGCACTCAGGGCTCACTCACAGTGCACAGACAGAGCGCTGAGTGAGTCTCGTGATGGAGGAATAAAACACCTTTAACCTTCAGCTTGCCGTGTCCGCCTGCACTTATTAAGTTCCTCCACACTGGTGACCCTTGAAGAAGAATGGAACACCAGACAAACACCCCGGAGATCATCCACGACCGGGAAAGCTTCAGAAAGTGTCATGGTGCGACCCTCGCCTGATATTTTGGACCTCCACGCTGGGACCTGCCGAGGGAGAATGATTGTCTGCTCCCTCTCACCGCGCTGTGGATTCCAGAGACCAAGGATCGCCTACGTCCTTTGCAGCCACACGGGACCGCGTGCGCACCTTGTCCTCTCTCGATGATGGTGACCTCCAGGGCCGGACGTAGAGCGCAGCGCTTGGACCAGAACGCACCATGACCCAACACGAGCGAATGACAGCAACAGCCTGAACAGGGAAGACCATCGGCGCCGACTGCGCAGGTTTCCATCAAGCTCCCTGACCCTGACTTCAACTCTTGTCAACGGACTTTCGGCGCACAGAAGCCATGCGTGCACACTGCAGGGATTACGAGGACAGCGCTATTGCCAGCTATGTGGTCACTGCGCCAGGCGCGCGCCACGCGCCAGGGACAAGTCGGCTCCACAGAATGAAGCAACATCCTCCACCACTGCACATACCCGAGAAACATGGCCGATCACCACCCTCGGAACCTTCAGGGCTGCTCGCACACCTGAAGCATACGTACAGCCAGCACACAGGACTTTGTATGAGTTTTCCAGCCACGGTGCACAATGGGAATTTAGCCGATTGCTTTCCCCGATGACTTTAGGGCTGTTTTCCTGCACCTAAAGCCAAACTGCCAAGTCCCTGACACAGCTTCAGTTTATTACAGCCACTATGCATCCTCGGGGAATTGGGCCATTCGCCTTCCCCACATCCTTGCAAGACTGGGCCCGCACGAGGAGTCAGAGACAAAAAAATTTTTCCTCACAGCCGCTGTGGATCTCCACCACGTTTAACGAGAAAGTCCCTCACCATCGCGGATCCACACGCAATTTTTGCGCGGCCCGGACAACTTTGCCGTCCCAGGCAGGCACTTGCTTACTCCCACCCCCCTCCACCACCTCCTGCACAGAGCTTTTCCCGCACCTTACTTCCAAAGCCGGCAGATCGCCATCTTGTTCCGTTACGCGCGATTGCGCTCCTGCCCATGCGCCCACGATCCACGGCCGTTCAACGTGCTGGAACTCGGAGCAGAGCACACTGCCCTTTCCACCCCTCCCCCTTCCCCTCACGGACTGACATGCCCTCTGACACTCCTGTACAGCAGGACAGTTTTACAGGAGCTGGAGCCAAATGACGGGGGGTGGGGGAGTCACAACCCCTGCTGAGTGCTCTGAGGGGGAGCGATGTGGTGACCCACCACAATCTACTTGGACATTCAGAACACTCAGCTTGAGCAGGAAACAGAACAATTGGCATATGGGCAGAGAGCTCCTTGGGGGACAACCAGTTAATCACGCGATTGATATGTATGGACTGATATCAATATGTAAATGTGCCTTGCATTCTCTTTTGTCCTATTGTTATACATCCCCGGAGCAAAGAGAGGAATTCCGGCACCAGTAATCAAGCAATTGATATGTGTTGACTGTTATGTAAATGTGCCATGCATTCTCTCTTGTCTGTATAAATGTGCTCACTCAAAGCTGACTGGAAACGCACTGAAAACACACTCAGGGTTCACTCACAGTGCACAGACAGAGCACTGAGTGAGTCTCATGATGGAGGAATAAAACACCTTTAACCTTCAGCTTGCCGTGTCCGCCTGCACTTATTAAGTTCCTCCACACTGGTGACCCTTGAAGAAGAATGGAACACCAGACAAACACCCCGGAGATCATCCATGACCGGGAAAGCTTCAGAAAGTGTCATGGTGCGACCCTCGCCTGATATTTTGGACCTCCACGCTGGGACCTGCCGAGGGAGAATGATTGTCTGCTCCCTCTCACCGCGCTGTGGATTCCAGAGACCAAGGATCGCCTACGTCCTTTGCAGCCACACGGGACCGCGTGCGCACCTTGTCCTCTCTCGACGATGGTGACCTCCAGGGCCGGACGTAGAGCGCAGCGCTTGGACCAGAACGCACCATGACCCAACACGAGCGAATGACAGCAACAGCCTGAACAGGGAAGACCATCGGCGCCGACTGCGCAGGTTTCCATCAAGCTCCCTGACCCTGACTTCAACTCTTGTCAACGGACTTTCGGCGCACAGAAGCCATGCGTGCACACTGCAGGGATTACGAGGACAGCGCTATTGCCAGCTATGTGGTCACTGCGCCGGGCGCGCGCCACGCGCCAGGGACAAGTCGGCTCCACAGAATGAAGCAACATCCTCCACCGCTGCACATGCCCGAGAAACATGGCCGATCACCACCCTCGGAACCTTCAGGGCTGCTCGCACACCTGAAGCATACGTACAGCCAGCACACAGGACTTTGTATGAGTTTTCCAGCCACGGCGCACAATGGGAATTTAGCCGATTGCTTTCCCCGATGACTTTAGGGCTGTTTTCCTGCACCTAAAGCCAAACTGCCAAGTCCCTGACACAGCTTCAGTTTATTACAGCCACTATGCATCCTCGGGGAATTGGGCCGTTCGCCTTCCCCACATCCTTGCAAGACTGGGCCCGCACGAGGAGTCAGAGACAAAAATTTTTTTCCTCACAGCCGCTGTGGATCTCCACCACGTTTAACGAGAAAGTCCCTCACCATCGCGGATCCACACGCAATTTTTGCGCGGCCCGGACAACTTTGCCGTCCCAGGCAGGCACTTGCTTACTCCCACCCCCCTCCACCACCTCCTGCACAGAGCTTTTCCCGCACCTTACTTCCAAAGCCGGCAGATCGCCATCTTGTTCCCTTACGCACGATTGCGCTCCTGCCCATGCGCCCACGATCCACGGCCGTTCAACGTGCTGGAACTCGGAGCAGAGCACACTGCCCTTTCCACCCCTCCCCCTTCCCCTCACGGACTGACATGCCCTCTGACACTCCTGTACAGCAGGACAGTTTTACAGGAGCTGGAGCCAAACGACGGGGGGTGGGGGAGTCACAACCCCTGCTGAGTGCTCTGAGGGGGAGCGATGTGGTGACCCACCACAATCTACTTGGACATTCAGAACACTCAGCTTGAGCAGGAAACAGAACAATTGGCATATGGGCAGAGAGCTCCTTGGGGGACAACCAGTTAATCACGCGATTGATATGTATGGACTGATATCAATATGTAAATGTGCCTTGCATTCTCTTTTGTCCTATTGTTATACATCCCGGAGCAAAGAGAGGAATTCCGGCACCAGTAATCAAGCAATTGATATGTGTTGACTGTTATGTAAATGTGCCATGCATTCTCTCTTGTCTGTATAAATGTGCTCACTCAAAGCTGACTGGAAACGCACTGAAAACACACTCAGGGTTCACTCACAGTGCACAGACAGAGCACTGAGTGAGTCTCGTGATGGAGGAATAAAACACCTTTAACCTTCAGCTTGCCGTGTCCACCCGCACTTATTAAGTTCCTCCACAATATAATCAATTCTTCATTAACTTTAGGCCATGTACTGCAGGCTTTTAAAACGGCTGTAATTAAACCCTTACTCAAAAAGCCAATGCTAGATCCAGGAGCTTTAGCTAACTATAGACCAATCTCTAATCTCCCTTTCATTTCAAAAATCTTAGAAAGAGTTGTTGCTACGCAATTATTTGACCACCTGCAGGGAAATGGTTTACTTGAAGAGTTTCAATCTGGGTTTAGACTCCATCATAGTACTGAAACAGCCTTAGCGAAGGTCACTAACGACCTCCTCATCACATCTGATAATGGACTGGTATCTGTACTTGTCCTTTTAGACCTTAATGCAGCTTTTGATACCATCGATCATAATATTCTACTTGATAGATAAGAACACTATGTTGGACTTAATGGAACTTCTTTGCAGTGGTTTAGATCTTATTTATCTGATAGGTTCCAGTTTGTTCATGTCAATAATGAGTTTTCTTTCAACTCAAAGCTTAGTCATGGAGTTCCACAGGGATCTGTGCTAGGCCCTACTCTTTTTAGTTTATATATGCTTCCGTTAGGCAACATTATTAGAAAGCACTTTATACATTTTCATTGTTATGCAGATGATACACAATTATACCTGTCAATGAAGCCAAATGATAGTAATCAATTAGCCAAGTTAGAAGCCTGTCTTAAGGAAATCAAAGCTTGGATGACTTGTAATTTCCTGCTATTAAATTCAGATAAGACTGAAGTCATTCTAGTTGGTCCAAAAAACCATAGAAATATCTTTCCAAATCGTTTGGATGCAGTTACTCTTTCTCTTAATAGCTCTGTGAGGAACCTTGGAGTTGTTTTTGATCAAGATGTTTTTTTTAATCCACATATTAAACTTGTTTCTAAGACTGCCTTCTATCATTTGCGTAATATTGCCAAGATTAGGAGCATCTTGTCTCAGAGTGATGCTGAGAAACTGATCCACGCTTTTGTTAGCTCGAGATTAGATTATTGTAATTCTTTATTATCAGGCTGTCCTAAAACATCTTTAAAAAGTCTTCAGCTGATCCAAAATGCTGCAGCAAGAGTTTTCACAGGTACTTGAAAGAGAGATCATATCTCTCCGGTTCTGGCCTCCCTTCATTGGCTTCCCATAGAGTTTAGAATTAAGTTTAAAATCCTTCTTCTTACTTACAAAGCTCTAAACAATCAGGCTCCTTTTCATTTAAAAGATCTGATACCACCCTATTATCCTAACAGGGCACTACACTCCCAAAATGCAGGATAATACCTAGAATCTCCAAAAGTACAATGGGAGGCAGAGCCTTCAGTTGTCAAGCTCCTCTCCTGTGGAACCAGCTGCCAATCTGGATAGGGCTAAAACCTACCTTTTTGATATAGTCTACAATTAGGGAGGGATCATGTGTTTCTGAACCCTCCCTTAGTTATGCTGCTAATAGGTTTAGTGAGCCAGGGGACCTCCAGCAATGCACTGGGCCTCACTCCTTTCTTCACTCTCAATGAAATATTTTTTTTTTGCTGGTCATTAACATCTGTTTGTTCTCTCCCATAGATTGAGTCCCCATCGTGCTGTTTGCTCTCTACATGTCTGTTCTTTTCATCTTCTCTGTCCCCTCACCCCCCAGCCAGTCGCAGCAGATGACTGCCCCTCCCTGAGGCTGGTTCTGCTGGAGGTTTCTTCCTGTTAAAAGGGAGTTTTTCCTCTCCACCATCGCCAAGTGCTTGCTCACAGGGGATCGCCTGATTGCTGGGGTCTTTCTGCAACTGTGGGGGTCCCCCCTACAGTTGAAAGTGCTATGAGATGACTGTTGTTGTGAAATGGCGCTATATAAATAAAGTTGAATTGAATTAAATTGAATTGAATTGAAATACAACACAACTTGATAAATACATGTCTTTCTGCAGCTCCTCTTCATCCACCACCCCTCAACTTTGCCCCTGTCTTCTCCCTTAGAGAACCTTTGTCTACTCCCTCTAAAGTTAATAAAAATAAAATGCATAAACATCCCAAAGTGATTAAACAAAATGTTGGTAAAACCCAAATCAAACCTCAAGTCTCTAAATTTAATAATTTGGCCTCTGTTCCTCCTCATAATTTAAAAATTAAATGTGGTTTGTTAAATATTAGGTCTCTAACTCCCAAGTCTCTACTAGTTCATGATCTATTAATTGATCATCAGACTGATTTAATATCGCTTACAGAGACTTGGTTAGGGCAAGATGATTATGTTGGTTTGAATGAATCAACTCCCTCTGGTTATCTAAACTATCATAATCCCAGAAGTTCTGGTCATGGAGGTGGAGTAGCGGCAATTTTCCATTCTAAATTACTAGTTAATGTAAAGCAAAAATCATGCTTTAATTTCTTTGAGGGCCTGGTCCTCAGTGTGGGGCATGTTGGCTATCTTGGCTTGAACCCAATTTTCTTCGCCATAGTTTACCGTCCTCCCTTGGCCTACTCTGAGTTTTTATCTGAATTTGCTGAATTTTTAGCTGATTTAGTGCTGAAATCAGAATAATTATAGTCGGGGATTTTAATTTACATGTTGATGAAAAGGATTAAGCCGAAGAAGATGAATGAATGAATGAATGTAGACAGTGACTGTCTCAATAAGGCATTCAATTCAATTTCAGACTCAATGGGGTTTTCCCAGAAAGTAGAAAATTCTACCCATTATCTCCACCACACATTGGACCTTGTTCTGACTTATGGTATAGAAATAGAAAATCTGGTAGTGTCTCCTCATAATCCTGTACTGTCAGACCATTGTCTGTTAACCTTTGATTTCACTATTTCTGATTATTTGACTCCTAAAGAAAAATATTACTACAGCAGATGTCTTTCAGATGACGTTACCAAATTTTTACAGATTGTCTCCTCTATACCATGGGTCAACACAATGGAAATAAAAGAAGGAGAGCCTGCTCCTTCCGTAATTGATAGCATGGTAGATAGTGTTACAGCCTCTCTGCATTAGACTCTAGAGTTGGTGGCCCCTTTAAAAAAGAAAAAGTAAAAGAAAAAGTAAAAAAAGTAACTTTTCACTAGCCCTTTTGGGCAGTCTCCAGTTTCCAGGCATATAAATATTATATTAAGCAGTTTAATAAGTTCTTTTTCTTGTAACTTTATGGACTTTTTAATTCACTTTAAGCGGCTTCATTGTACGGGTTTGGATGTAATGAATCGAGGCAATATCAATGCTCATGTTACTTTTTTTTTTTTAAGGAGTATTTTATTTTTAAAGTTCTTCAGATGTTTAAACTATACATTTGCGTATGGAGCACTGGTTTAGTGCAGAGTTAAGTTGGATTTTGTAGGGTGTAGATGCTCAGTTTAGGGAAGCGTTCAAAGTATGAGGGAGGTTTTGTGTTTTTCATTCTTTTTTCTCCACACTCCCCTTTTCTGTTTGTTTTGGTTTTTGTTGTATTGTTTGTATTTGTCAGGAGGTTCCATATATAAATTCTCAATGTATAAACTTTTAAACAAAAGTATTATCCGTATCATTTGGAATAATGGCTAGCAGTGCAGAAATTAAATTGTGTTCTTGGAATGTACATGGGATCCAGACCCCTATTAAACGTAAAAAAATTCTTAACTATTTAAAAAAAGAGAGGGTACAGATAGCATTCCTCCAAGAGACCCATCTAAACAACGATGAACACCTAAAGTTAAGAAGGGAATGGATGGGCCAGATCTACTATTCCTCCTTCACTACTAACAGCAGAGGGGTAGCCATTTTGGTTCATAAATCCCTTCCTTTGACAGGGGTGGAGATTAAGGCCAATACGGCAGGAAGGTAAGTCATGATTAGAGGGACACTCTTTGGGGACCCTGTGTCCTATTTAAATGTGTATGCCCCCCCGATTCGCTCAACTGATTTTTATACTAAGGTATTCTCTCTGTTTTCTGAGTGGACTGTTGAATCCTCTGTGATAGCGGGCGATTTCAACTGTTGTCTATATCCACGTTTAGATAGGTCCTCAAAAACAGCATAGTCTATATTGTTGGACAAGCTCGCTCTTTACTTGATTGTTGTGCTGATATTCACTTCATTGATATTTGGAGGACCCTTCACCCCGCTGATCGGCAGTATACATTTTACTCAAAAGTGCGTAAAACATCTTCTAGAATTGATTATTTTTTTACTCCTAAATATGCCCTTCAAAGAGTACTCTCTTGCTCCATTGGCAATATTATTATCAGTGATCACTCACCCATATTTTTGGTCATGTCCAACAAGACTCAAAGCACTAGGGGGCAATGGCGCTTTCCAAATTACCTTCTTAAAAATCCCAATTTTAAAACATATCTATCAGAACAGTTTAAACATTTTATTGCTGAAAATAATATTTCTGATGTATGACCTAATTTACTCTGAGAAACTGGTAAAGTTGTTATTCGAGGCTTCACTATATCATTCTTGGGAAATCTTAAGAAAAAACGGAGGACAGAGCAACAGTTTCTTGAAGGTAAATTAAGTGAACTACAACATGAATTTAACCTTGAACCTTCAGATAACCTGAGATCTCAAACTGATGCCACCACAGCAGCTCTAGATGCACTTTTATCTAAAGAAGCTCAGAGATCTATACTGCTTGGTAAGCATAAGTTATATGAATTCGACAATAAGCCAAGCAAGTATCTGGTAAATTTAATAAAAGGTAATACTGGCTCCCAGGCTATTCCAGGCATAAAGGATAGTTCTGGTAAAAGAGTTTATAACAACAAAGATATTAACAACTCTTTCCTTTCCTTCTATGAAGGCTTATACACTTCTGAGTCAGATCACAACTCGGAGACTTTGATGCATAATTTTTTATCATTAGTCAAACTACCTCAAGCATCCAATACACAAAAAGAGCTGTTGAATAGGGCTATTTCCTGTGAAGAAGTTACAGAGGCGGTTAACAGCTTGCAAATTAATAAGGCCCTGGGGCCTGATGGTTTGACTCCAGAATTTTATAAGGCTTTTAAGGATTTGCTAATTTGATTTGATTTTGTATACTTTATTGATCCCCAGAGGGGAAATTGAGGGCATCCACCTGGATGGATGAAGCAGTCACGGTACAGCGCTATCCCTTAACCATTCACACACACGTTCACACCTAGGGCCACTTTAGAGTCTCCAATTAACCTAACCTGCATGTTTTTGGCCTGTAGGAGGAAACCGGAGAAATCCCAGAGTAAACCCACACAGATACGGGGAGAGCATTCAAACTCCACACAGATCACTGTTGGTCAGGGGCTGGGATCGAACCAGGGATCCCATGGCCAAGGGTAAGTTGCTGTGCTGGCGCAATGCTAACCACTGTGTCACCGCACTGCCCAATTGATCCCCTTCTCAATATGCTGTCTTACTCCTTTGACCCTGGAGCTCTTCCTGACACTATGATGGATGCAAATATTTCTCTAATTCTGAAGAAGGGCAAACCTGCAGATGAATGCACATCCTATAGGCCGATTGCCTTGCTGGACGTTGACCGAAAATTATTGGCTAAAATACTGGCGAAGAGACTTGAAGGTGTCATGCCAGATTTAATTTCAACAGACCAAACTGGATTTATATTGGGTCGTAATTCCCTTCATAATGTAAGGAGACTATTAAATCTTATTCAGAATGGATCAAGGTCAAAGGTCAAATCTCTTGTTGTCTCCCTTGATGCAGAAAAGGCCTTTGATAGGATTGAATGGCCTTATCTTCTAGGTGTCCTCTCAAAATTCAATCTTGGTGACAATTTTATTAGGTGGATATCCTTGCTATATGATGTCCCCCGTGCCTCTGTTATTACAAATGGCCTGAGGTCCTCCACATTCACAGTGAGACGTGGTTCTAGACAGGGCTGCCCGGTCTCACCAATTCTGTTTGCCCTTGCTATGGAGCCCTTAGCGGAGGCCATTAGATGTGATTCCATGGTAACAGGTATAGATGTTGGTTCCACAAATCATAAAAATTCCCTTTATTGTGATGATGTCCTCCTCTATCTAAGTAACCCAGAATCTTCTATTACAAGAGTTGCTGAAATTATTAATTCTTTTGGCCATTTTTCAGGTTATAAGATTAACTACTCTAAATCTGAAGCCATGCCCCTTACTCCTCAGGTATCTTGGTCTCCACTGTGCTCTACCCCCTTCTGCTGGTCTCCATCAGGTTTTGTTTATTTGGGCATACACATTACTCCCTCTCTTTCTGGCTTATATAAAGCCAACTTTGTTCCTGTAATTCGTAGAATCAAGGAGGACTTGGCCCGCTGGACAGCCTTGCCTCTATCTCTCTTAGGAAGGGTCAACCTTGTCAAAATGGTTATACTTCCTCGGTTATTGTACCCCTTCCAGATGATCCCAGCTCTTTCAACAAGAAAATCACTGGCTATTCTTAATAGCTCTTTGACATCTTTTCTCTGGAGGAGCAAGCGAGTCAGGTTAAAACTTAGCACATTACAGCGCCCACTGGATGAAGGAGGCCTGGCAGTGCCAGATTTTAGGCACTATCAAATTGCTTCCCTCACTATTTCCATTTGGCACTGGCCTAAAAAATGATCCGACATCCACCTGGCTTAATATAGAGGCGGCTCCGGTGGCCCCTATTCCTCTTAGTCACATATTATACGCATCTAAGAAATGGGTTTGTCTCAAATTAAAGGGGAATTTTATTTTACAGAATACTTTAAAAGTTTGGAGGATGGTGAAGAAGCTTGGAAATCAGGATGGCTCCTTTTCCCCCCTCACACCTATTTATTTTAACCCGGATTTTCTCCCTGGTCTGGCTGACCAAGCCTTCTCCTTGTGGTCTGATAGGGGAGTAAAAACTGTAGGCGACTTGATGACAGAGGGCACTCTGCTGTCTTTCGAGCAGCTCAGAGAGAAGTATAACCTCCCACAGAATAACTTTTTTAGGTATATGCAAATTTGTAGTTTTATTTCTTCATCTATTAAGCTGCATCCTAATGGGGTCTTTTTTTCACCTATGGAGGAGGTGATTCAGAAACCAGACACTAGAAAACTAATCACTAGGTTCAACAAGACCCTCTCAGTCCCATCCAGTGATTGCACAGCTCATGTCAGATCTCTCTGGGAAGTGGATTTTGGAGAATCATTTTCACCTGATATATGTCACCATGGGGTGAGACGCCAGCTCGGCGCTCAGCCCATGCTCCTTTTATCCCTGCCTCTCATTGGGCAGCACCTCAGCTGGTTCCCAGCTGTCAGTGTCACGGGACGGCTGGGGCCAATTAATCCTCATCAGCTGGGGCGCTGCTAATGAGTTATAAAGAGGAGCAGCTTCGATCATTCGGGGCTGCGACATAAGCACTGCTAGGCTGGAGTCCCTTCGTCCAGTTCCAGCCCTTGACTCATCTGCAGCATTACCTGTAAGTGTTACCCTGTAAGGAGCTGTTGTGTCTCTGTACCCCCTTGTCCGGTGCTAGCCCGCTGCTGCTTATTGTATCACTTGGGTGTATCACCTTATATGAGTATCTGAGTACTGGACCCCTATGCCAGTGCCAGCTCTCTGGCTGCTAAACCCGTGAGTGTACCCGCTGTGAGTTTTCATGCTGTTGCCCCTTCGCCCGGTGCCAATTGTTAACTCTGGTGCTGTATTGCTCGCGTATGTTACCATGTATGAGCATTTGTGCTTTCCTCATCCCTTACCCCTGTCACTAATAAACATCACAACTGACTGGCTCGCCCTTGGCTCTCTTATTGCGTGGCTCCCTAGAGCCACGTGTGACAGTATGTCGCAGCCTGAACGAGTTGCCGGCGGCCGTAAATGGTTTGGACTTGTACCTTCCTGTCCGGGTGTTAGTGCCGTTAGCATGCCGTTTCCCAGGAGTCACCTCCGACGCCAGGGCGACGAGCTGAGGTCCATCCTGGGGGCTGTCAACAGGACGCTCTTCACCCTGCACGATGCCTCCAACGCGAGACGCTGGCATCCGGGCTGTGCTGAGGATCTCCTGGACAGTTACACTCGCTCCTTATTCCATCTTGAGGTCAGTGTCAGGATTGACGCCATGGACTCACAGCGAGAGAAGCTCCGCGGGTTGAATGGAAACCCCGGCAGAACGCCGAAGTGGATGACGTTGCCCCCCGCTTCGGGACCCCGTTCCTGCTGCTATTCCAGCCCGGGAGTTCGCGCCACCCAGAGGGCTTCCCCCGTTCTGCACCACGTCACTCGGGATTTCCCCCCATGGAGCCGCAGCTGACAGCAGTTACGTCTGGGACCGAGCGGCTGACGCGATCCCCGCTGTGCATCCATTCACCATCTGCAGGCACGTGGCTGCGGCAGTGAGATTGGTGGAGAGGACTCCAGGGCAGCAAAGCTTTCCCGAGCTCAACGCCTTCCTCGCCTCGGTCTCTGCTCAGGAGCGGCGATTCCTGGGTTCCCCCCTCGCTTCGTCCCCTGGGAATAGCCGTCATCACTTCGCCAAGTCACCTCAGCATGAACCCCGTCCGGATCCAGTTCTGGGCTTCCACCAGGACCTCTCCTCCCACGCAGCTGTCACCTTTTCACCTCGTCAGTGTGGAGATTTTACAGCCTCGTTCCCTGAGCCTCATTCCCCCGCTGTCACTCCAGGGCATTCGGGCTGGCTCACCCCGGCTGTTACCCCCTCCTCCTCGACGCGCTCCCCGACTGCTGTGTGTGCCTGGAATCCCGGCCTGGTGAGCCCTCTCCTGGAGACAACGCGAGCGGTCCCCAGACGATTTCCCAGGGGGTCCTCCGTTATCACCTGGCAGGGAGAGGAGGAAGCAATGTTCACCGCAGCAGACTCCACCCAACCTCCAGGAGGCAGGCAAGTCTCAGTTTATTTACATCAGTTTAATGATTTGCTCTGTCACACTCCTGAAGGTGGAGTTCGGGGTTCGCAGCTCCCTGAACTCCCACCACCTGCTGTAACCTGTGCCTTTAATCCTGCATCCTCTGTGTCTCTCTCCGCCGAGCGCTCCCCGGCTCCGGGTCAACGTGGTGGGGCGTAGAGAGGGCCTGCGGTTCCGCAGCTACATTGTGGGCAGAGGAGGAAGACCGACTGCTGTGTGGAGTCTGAGCCGACGACCAAGCGTCCCCGGGTCTCCACGGAGGTGCGGTTTGGTCCAGCAGGACGAGGTTCTCCTACCATCACGCCGCGTGGACTGTCAGCGTGGCTACCTGCGCTGGAGGAACCTCAAGCTGCGCTGACCATCGTCCTGGCTGCGGGGCCCGACGCAGCCGAATGGGAGCCTGACAACGACCTCCGGACAACGGATCCTGGATCTTCGCAGTCCTGGACGGCGTCGGAACCCGAGATCAGGCGAGTGCTCCTCTCTCTTTTCTCCCTCTATTTCTCTGAGCACTTTAGCCTGTCTCTAGGGGGGATGAGCCGGGTGCAGCCGCCCGCTGCATCCGAGCTTGTTCCGCCGGGTTCTGGCGCTGCCGGTGATCCTGACCCCGGTTCTGTTTTCTCCTCTGAGCCTTCTTCCAGGGTCGCCGGCGAGGAGTTGCCGTTCCTCGTGGTGCTGTGGGGTCCAGGTTCAGTGTTGGAGGTCGGTTCTGGTGCGGTACCGACCCAGTCGGGGTCCGACGCGGGTGCCACCCCAGTGTTGTCCAGGTCCGGTGGGGAGGTGGCTGTTCCCCTGCAGCCTGACACTCGTCTACCTCATCATCGGCTCTCCCCTAAGCCTCTTCCTCCGGGGTCCGCTCTGACCCTTCGCCCGTCTCAACAGTCCTGGTGGTTGAGTGACGCGGGTCGACGGCTCGACCTGCAAGTCTTCTGGTTCGGCGAGCTGGTCCAACCTCCTGACGAACTGTATTGTTGCTGGGTGGCCTGGCACGGCTACCGGTGGCCTAGTTTCTTGGAACTTGGGTTTGGACTTGGCCGCCTGAACATTGTCTCTTCCCTGGGTTGCCAACTGGACAATGGGCGGGGAGATTACCAGAACAATTCCTGGCCTTTTTGGACTCTGCCTGCCGTCTCCTTGGGTGTCCTTTACTTCTTTTATTATTGAGGTCACTCGGGTGTAGTTTCTTTGTCCATTAGGGGAATATATATGTTTTTGTGCTGTGTGTTGTTGTTTTTTTTTTTATTAACCATACTCAGCATTTTTATCTTATTGTTATCCTGTTACCCTGTCACCTTTTTTTCCTCTTGGTGACGCACCTTATGTATTGCGTTTTCTTATCTTTACTCAGCGTTTTCATTCATCCTTACCTTAGCCTTGGCCTCGTCGGTGCATCATGGAGTATGCGTGTGGTTTCCTGTTCAACCATACTCTGTGATCACCCCATTCTGTCTTATTATCCTCGTGGGGGGCCTTCCCTAACCCCGACTTTAACATTGACTGTGTGTGTTATTGTTTGAAGTAATGTGTTTCGTTCCCACTTAACCGTACTTCATTATTACCCATTTGTCCTTGTCACCTCTGTTTCTTTAGGTGATCTTTTATATATTCAGTGCTGTGTATTTTGTTTTCTTTATTATCCATGCACAGCATTTTTCACCATTTTTTGTCCTGACCTTTGTCTTGTTGGTGCATTATGGAGTAGTGTGTTTTGTTCCCCTTAACCATACTCTGTGATTGCTTTATTCATTCCTGCCACCTTTTTGGTGGGTTTTTGGTTTTCTTTCTTTGCCCCAATCTACACGTTATTTGTGTGTCTGTAGTCATATTTAGTATTTTCCCTACCTGTGTCCTAACTCAGTTTTCTCCCCAACTGTGCTCTGGGTTAATCTTTTTCCCTGTGATGTAGGGTATTGTATTTGGGTTTTTTTTTCTCTGCCCTGCTGCCCTACATTGGTCTATTGGTTTTGTTTTGTTTTTGTCCTTCCCTTTGCATCTTCCCCTCCGGTCCTGCCTCCCTTCCGCCCACCCTAGGTGTGTGTGTGTGGGGGGGGGGGGCTGGGATGTTCCTGGTCGTTCGGGAGCCCGACTGTGAGGGGGAGGCTCTGTCACCATGGGGTGAGATGCCGGCTCGGCGCTCAGCCCATGCTCCTTTTATCCCTGCCTCTCATTGGGCAGCGCCTCAGCTGGTTCCCAGCTGTCAGTGTCACGGGACGGCTGGGGCCAATTAATCCTCATCAGCTGGGGCGCTGCTAATGAGTATAAAGAGGAGCAGCTTCGATCATTCGGGGCTGCGACATAAGCACTGCTAGGCTGGAGTCCCTTGGTCCGGTTCCAGCCCTTGACTCATCTGCAGCATTACCTGTAAGTGTTACCCTGTTAGGAGCTGTTGTGCCTCTGTACCCCCTTGTCCGATGCTAGCCCGCTGCTGCTTATTGTATCACTTGGGTGTATCACCTTATATGAGTATCTGAGTACTGGACTCCTATGCCAGTGCCAGCTCTCTGGCTGCTAAACCCGTGAGTGTACCCGCTGTGAGTTTTCATGCTGTTACCCCTTCGCCCGGTGCCAATTGTTAACTCTGGTGCTGTACTGCTCGCGTATGTTACCATGTATGAGCATTTGTGCTTTCCTCATCCCTTACCCCTGTCACTAATAAACATCACAACTGACTGGCTCGCCCTTGGCTCTCTTATTGCGTGGCTCCCTAGAGCCACGTGTGACAATATATGGGATGAGGTGCGGTCAGGTAGTGCAAACTACCTTTTTACTAACAAAGCTAGAGAGTTACAATTCAAAATCCAGGCTTCATATAGTGAAATGCAATAAGTTTAACCCTCTATTTTCAAAATTTTGTAATAAGTGTAAAATTTCTGAAGGTTTATATTTTCATTGTTTATTTAAATGTCCTCCTATTAATGACTTCTGGGTAAAAATTTGTAAAGAAATTGATATTATATTCAAGAAAAATCTAGCCCTCACTCCTCTTAGCTGCATTCTAGGAGTAAATCCTACCCCACTGAATCTTCGCTCCTCTGCACTCAAACTGTTGCAGGTGCTTCTCTTTAGTGCAAGAAGATGTATTCTTCTTTTATGGACCTCAGACTCTGCTCCTACAGTTACACATTGGATTTGTGGTGTGATGGAACTTATCCCATTAGAAGCTATTAGCTTCTGGTTCAAAGACAAACCTTTTGGGTTTTTTGATATATGGGACCCCTTTTTGAGTTATATAGGAGGAGATGGCGCCCAGGCCCTCTGGAGCGGCCTCTATGGTCTTGCTTGGACTGAGAGGTCAAAGTGCATTACCAAATAGACCACCATTATTTCCGATTGTGTTCTTATGATGCAATTCTTCTGCTTCTGACAAATTTGTATTGTATTGTGGTATTTATTATGTTTTCTTTTGGGGGGGGGTTGTTTTTGTGTGTGGAGATGGGATGATGGAGTGGGAGTTTGGGGGTTGAAAAAGAGGGTTCTCTTTGTCATTTCTTGCTGTTTGCTTTTTCTGTATTGCTTGTGGCCCTCAAAAGCTCAATAAACATATATAAGAGAAAAGTATATAAGGCACTACAATATGAAACCAATGTTAATAATTTAGATGTCAAAGAGAAATGGGAATTGGAAGCTAACATAATAACCAATGAGGACTGGGAGGAAACATTTAGATTTGGACATAAATTAACTAACAGTCCAACATGGACAGAATTTGATTGGAAGGTGAAAATGTGTTATTTTAACACTCCATTTATCATTTCAAAATTTAGTAATACCTCAGACTTATGTTGGAGGGATTATGGGATGATAGGGGATTTCACCCACATATTTTGGAATTGTCCAAAGATCTTAGAGTTTTGGAAGAGTATACAAAAAGAAATAAAGAAAGTTTTGGGTTTTGAATTACACCTTAACCCAATCCTATTTATACTTGGGATAATACCTGATGACTTGTGGGACAGAGAACACAGCTGCTTACTGGGTGTTCCGCTCCTGAGCAAGAAAAATGATTACAACTTCTTGGCTGAAACCACATCCCCCCACCATCATACAATGGAGAGAGAGAGAGTAAAAAAGGTCTTTACTATGGAAAAAATTAAAGCAAAACTACAACTGAAACTAGAAAAATTTGAGACGAGATGGAAACCAATAATACAAATAATATCAGAGCTCTAAACACCTTCCCCCACTTTTCGTTTTTGCTTGTGTGTTATTTTCTTTAGAGAAGTATTTATGGCTGTTTTTCCTTTTTTTCCTGTACATTTATTTTCTTACTAGCACCAGAATTTGATTTGTGAATACGCATATCTGTACTATTGAACTAACTAGAAAAAAAATAAATGAATTTTACTGAAGTTATTTGTATCTCTGTAACATTGCAAGAACTGACACAAAAGCAGCTGATGTACACTATATGAGGAAAAAAGGTAGAATAGGTTTAAGAGGACTGTCAGTGAGGCGGGTGTGTTCTTTTTTTCCCCTTTTTGTACATCTTCATGTATTTAAGTTGTGCTGAATAAATAAAAAGTAAAAAAAAAAAAAGAGTCTAACCAGAGATTTCTAACCCTTGGTTTAACACAGAAACTCGTAGCTAAAAACAGAAGACTCATCAATTAGAAAGAAAATGGCATTCTACTAATTTAGATGAATTCTATTTAGCGTGGAGAAATCATCTCTTAATTTACAAAAAATGTCTTAGAAAAGCTAGAACAAGTTATTACTCTGCATTAATAGAAGAGAATAAGAATAATCCCAGGTTTCTTTTCAACACTATAGCCAGGCTGACAAAGAGTCAGGACTCGGTCAATCCTCGCATCCCCCCAGAGCTTTCTAGTCAGGACTTTTTGAACTTTTTCAATCATAAAATTTTATCTATTAGAGATAAAATCAGTCATATTCTTCCCACCGTAAACTTAAGTGCAGCAACTACCACAACTCCTTCAACTGATATCTGTTTAGATAAGTTTACTCCAATTGACCTTTTAGAGTTGGATAAAATTATCTCCTCATCCAAGCTTTCATCCTGTTTTTTAGACCCTATCCCTACCAGGTTATTTAAAATAGTCTTCCCAATTATTGGTAGCTGTATTCTTCATATAATTAATTCTTCTTTAACTTTGGGTTATGTACCGCAGGCTTTTAAAATTGCTGTAATTAAACCCTTACTCAAAAAGCCAACGCTCGATCCAGGAGTTCTGGCTAACTATAGACCAATCTCTAATCTGCCTTTCATTTCAAAAATCTTAGAAAGAGTTGTTGCTGTGCAATTGTTTGACCATTTGCAGGGAAATGGTTTATTTGAAGAGTTTCAATCTGGGTTCAGAGTTCATCACAGCACTGAAACAGCCTTAGTGAAGGTCACTAATGACCTCCTTATCGCATCTGATGATGGATTTGTTTCTGTACTTGTCCTTTTAGATCTTAGTGCAGCCTTTGATACTGTCGATCATGACATTCTACTTGATAGATTAGAACACTATGTTGGATTAAATGGAACTTCGCTGCAGTGGTTTAGATCTTATTTGTCCACTAGACTTCAGTTTGTTCACATCAATGATGAGTTTTCTTCCAACTCTAAGCTCAGTCACGGAGTTCCACAGGGTTCTGTGTTAGGCCCTACCCTTTTTAGTTTATATATGCTTCTGTTAGGCAATATCATTAGAAAGCACTGTATACATTTTCATTGTTATGCAGATGATGCACAATTATACCTGTCAATGAAGTCTGATGATTGTAATCAATTAGCCGAGTTAGATGCCTGTCTTAAGGAAATCAAAGCTTGGATGACTTGTAATTTTCTGCTATTAAACCCAGATAAGACTGAAGTCATTCTTGTTGGTCCAAAAAAACCTTAGACATACCTTTCCAAATCAAACTCTTAATTTGGATGTGGTTACTCTCACTTTGAATAGTTCTGTGAGGAACCTTGGTGTTATTTTTGATCAAGATCTGTTCTTTTATTCACATATTAAATTTGTTTCTAAGACTGCCTTCTATCATCTGCGCAAAATTGCCAAGATTAGGTGTAGCTTGTCTCTGAATGATTCTGAGAAACTGATTCACGCTTTTGTTAGTTCTAGATTAGATTATTGTAATTTGTTATTATCAGGTTGTCCTAAAATATCGTTAAAAAGTCTTCAACTGATCCAAAATACTGCTGCAAGAGTTTTAACGGGTTCCAGAAAGAGAGATCATATCTCTCCGGTTCTGGCTTCCCTTCATTGGCTTCCCATAGAGTTTAGAATTAAGTTTAAAATCCTTCTTCTCACTTACAAAGCTCTTAATAATCAGGCCCTCTTATATAAAAAAGATCTGGTATTACCCTATCATCCTAACAGAGCACTACGCTCCCAAAATGCTGGATTACTTGTAATACCCAGAATCTCCAAAAGTACAATGGGAGGCAGAGCCTTCTGCTATCAAGCTCCTTTCCTGTGGAACCAGTTACCAATCTGGGTCCGGGAGTCAGACTCAATCTCTCTTTTTAAGAATAGGGTAAAAACCTTCCTTTTCAATATAGCCTACAATTAGGGAGGGATCTTGTGTCTCTTAACCCCCCTTTTGTTTTGCTGTTAACAGATTCAGACTGCCGGGTGACCTCCAATAATGTACTTGGCTTCTTACCATTAATGTTTGCTCTCTTTATGTCTGTTCTTTTCTTCTTCTCTATCCCCTCACCCCCAGCCAGTCGCAGCAGATGGCTGCCCCTCCCTGAGCCCAGTTCTGCTAGAGGTTTCTTCCTGTTAAATGGGAGTTTTTCCTCTCCACCGTCGCTAAGTGCTTGCTCACAGGGGATCGTCTGATTGCTGGGTCTTTCTGCAATTGTGGGGTTTTCCCTACTTTTGGCAGTGCTATGAAATGACTTCTGTTGTGATATGGCACTATATAAATAAAACTGAATTGAACTGAATGAGTTGATAGCAGGTTTGTTGTCATATTCCCTCTGAATGAGATCCAGTCTTTAGCTTCATTGATTGTTTCTCCAACTTGGTTTAATGTGAGTGGAATTCTGAAGAGGAGTGGAGCGTGTGCTTTGGACCCAAGGACTTTAGGTTAGCATATTGCAGTATTGTAGTGGACTTGCTTGGCGAGGATGTTGACGGATTTCTGGGTTTACGGTTCCACCAGGTAGGGATTCCAGTCTGCCAGGGAAACAGTGAGAAGAGTCCTAGGAGATATGTTGGGTTAGTAGCAGAAGAAGGAGGTAAGGCTGGACAGTCTTAAATTTTCAGCGTTGGAGGAAAGGATGGGTAGCGCCTGGTGGCCAGGTTTCCACCCATGGGACCCGGCTGGGCTCAGCCCAAAGGAGTTACATGGATCTGTCCTCCAGTGGGCTCACCACCTGCAGGAGGGACCATGGGGGTCCGGTGCTATGTTGATCAGGTGGCGGTCGAAGGCGGAGACCTTGGCAGTCTGATCCCAAGCTTCCTAAACTGGCTTTTGGGACGTGGAATGTCACCTCCCTGGTGGGGAAGGAGCCTGAGCTGGTGCATGAGGTTGAGAGATACCGGCTAGATATAGTCGACTTCACCTCAACACACAGCTCCGGTTAAGGAAACCAGCCTCCTGGAGAGGGGCTGGAGCTTGGCCTACTCTGGAGTTGCCCTGGGCGAGAGGCGATGAGCAGGGGTGGTTATTCTTGTATCACCCCACCTAGCTCCCTGTCCACATTGTGTATGGTGTGGATGGGGCGCTGCTGACTTGGACTTGGAATATCATCAGGCGGTGGAAGGAATGCTTTGAGGATCTCCTCAATCCCACTGACATGCCTTCCACAGAGGAAGCATAGCTTGTGGACGAGGGGACAACTTGCCCATCACAGGGGCTGAGGTCGCCAAGGTGGTTAAAAATCTCTTTGGTGGCCGGACCTCGGGGGTGGACGAAATCCACCCTGAGTACCTCAAGGCCCTGGATGTTTTAGGGCTGTCATGGTTAGCACGCCTCTGCAACATTGCGTGGAGGTCAGGGACAGTGCCTTTGGCATGGCAAACCGGGGTGGTGGTTCCGCTCTTTAAAAAGGGCGACCAGAGGGTGTGCTCCAACTTTAGAGGGATCACACTTCTCAGCCTCTCTGGGAAGGTCTATGCCAAGGTACTGGAAAGGAGAGTCTGGCCATTGGTCGAACCTTGGATTCAGGAGGGGCAATGTGGTTTTCATCCTGGCTGTGGCACATCGGTCCAACTCTTTACCCTCCCGAGAATCCTCAAAGGTTTGTGGGAGTTTGTCCGGCCAGTTTAAATGTGTTTTGTGGACTTGGTGAAGGCATTTGACCGTGTCCCTCGTGTTTTTTTGTGGGGAGGTGCTTCGGAGGTATGGGTATCGAGCTTATTATTATGAGCTATCCGGTCTCTATACGACCATTGTGACATGTTTTTGACCCAAGAAGCAGACACGACTCAGGATTAACACAATTAACCTTTTATTTATAATTATGTGAGTGTGTGGATGCATGTATGAGTATCTGTGGTGAGTGTAGTGTGTGGAGAAGTCAGCTTGGGGCGAGCAGAGCACCGTTCGACCTGGCAACCCTAAGGACAGAGCAGAGGGACAATTAGAGACAGTCCAGGGAGAGGAAGCACCCGTAAACACAATCCTTACTGTTAGCAGAGTAGGAGTAGCACTTAGGTTAGCTCGATGGCCCAGGCCAGGAGGACAGTGTCAGTCTCCCCGTAGGTAGGCAGGTGAACAGAGCAGGGAGGTCCGCTGCCAAGTGGAGGAGAGTCCGCCGCCAAGGTTACACTGCCTGTGCACAGGGGAAGTAGAAGGGTGAGAGGAAAGGTTTGCAGGCTTACTTGGCTGCCGGGAGGTGAGACGTCCAAAGGCTAGCAGTAGCACTGGAGAGAAGATGAGGCAGGAACCTCAGCGTAGAGTTGGCGAGTACAGATCCCTTGGAAAGGAAGCGGACGACTCCGCGCTGATCTCTGGGTCTCACGGAATAAATAGGCAGAGCCAGATAGCAGACAGGTGTGTGCGTAGGTGCGCCTAATTAGCGGCCATGACACATTGAACAGGATCGGTGGCAAAGGGCAGCCCTGGTGGAGTCCAACTCTTACTGGGAATGAGTCCAACCGAATGTTTGCAATATGAACCAAACTCTCACAATGGTCGTACAGAGACCACAGAAATATGTTTAATGAGAAAAATGGTGATGTGTTCAATACTTATTTTCCCCGCTGTATACAGTATGTGTAATGTATAGTGAGACACATGAGGGCAATAGGAAAATGTCTTGGGGTTCATTGTAGTTGATGTTTATAGAAAATGTTTGCCATTTCTAAGAGTCAGTTTGATGTGACAGGAAGTCTAGAAGTGTGTGTTCATATATTACCTTATAACACACTTTAATAAGCAGTACTTATTTATTTTCCCCATTGTGTAACAGAATGGAAACCATATTTGTGAGTGTGGCTATGGGCGGTACCTTGAGTGTACATGTTTGAGTGGCAAGGAGCAGCAAGGGGCTCTGTAATGACCACATATTCACACACACATGCAATACATCAATAGCTAACTGTCAAATACAACAACTTCTGGCATTCAGAGCAGCTTATAAACATAGCATTCCATGGCTGCTTGTTTGCCACTTACAAGCTGGAGGATTTCACAGGAGAAGCTTGTGAACACATTGTAAAGATTGGCAGAAAATAATTCAATACAGCTTCAGTCTAAAGCTACGTTATGTGATGGTGGCATGTAGCCACAAATGACAGCCATATATGTAAATAGAAGTTATTCAACTGACAGAGCTCGAGTATATACACTGTGCCTTGCGAGGATAGCAGTGTTGTGTGAAAGTTATTCCAGGAGAGTATCTGCTTAAACAAATGGCTTGGGTCAGGCTGTGGAAACTTGTATAATGATGAGTGAATTTATACCAGTTTGGAATTACTGTATTTCACAACATTACAGGGAGGGTAAAGGGCAGGCTGTGAGGGGGAAAAAGTGAAAGCGGTAACAGTGGAGTGATTCACATAAAGCCAAATAAGTGGTTTTAATGTGGAGATTTTTGTAGTTTAGAATGGGGCAGGGCTCTGTTTTAAGATCCAATCTGTGTCCCAGGTTAACACAGTGCTGTACTGGCAGGGTTGGCTTCTCCGGCAGTATTTCCACACTGACTGTCAATGGAATTCAGCTGATGAACTTGTATGTATGCTGTACATTAAATGACATCCTATGGTTGAGTCCTTTCTTGTGTAACACACAGATCTCCAGTTCATTTTTTGTAGAATATAGATACGTTGAATTCAAGGATAAATAAGCCTTAAGTAATGGTTGTTCATTACGCTGTATGCAAAAGAAGATGCGCACCCAATATTTACTACATAACCCTTTGAAAATCCTTGTTTTTAGAAACACTTAAGACCAGTAAGTGAAGGTGGAGAAAGAGCTGCAGTTCACTAACTGACCAAAGTTAAAAAGTCTCTCTTAAAATTATGCTGTTGGCAAGAAGCTTGTAGTCCTAGAAATCCAGTCCAGCACTGGCTTGATTTCATTTTCCACTAGTATGCATGTCACAGGTAGCTTGCCAAACCGAGCTGTCCATAAAACATCCTAAAGCAGAGTCCACACATGATGACTGGAGGTAGTCCATGTTGGCCAAGGCCTCCCTTTCTTTTTCTTGCTCTTCTTTTCTCTTCAGTTTGCTTGGTTTTTGCTTGTCCAGATGTTTGAATCCAACTATGAATCTTCTCCTTCCAAGCACCAGAGTCAAGGGCTGTTGCTTTCCATTTTCTGAGGTCTACTTCAGCTTGTGTCATTGTTGATTTAGCTAGATCCTTATATCTCATCTGCATAGGGGCTCCAGGAGCATGTTTCCCAGATGCAAGTGCTTTGAAAAGAAAGATTCTTGGTAGTTACTGTTCTTTCATCTGGTACACATAACCAGTCTATCTGAGCCAATGTCTATGGTTGAGATAGCCTGGTTATGTGCACCAATGGTTGCTTCACTGCTTTAAATTTTTTTTGGTCATTCCGGGTCACTGTTATTTGTCACTCTATATTCCTATCTGATGTTCAGATTGGAGAAAACTTGCTGTGATAAAAACAGACGTTTTCCCATATCTTTATAAAAATCACAATAGCATAATGAGTCTCATGTTTTCCCATGAAGGTTCAGCATTTAACACTGTTGCTACACCAGGCTGAGCCCATCGCTTTAGAACATGCATGGTTCCCCCAAAAATCAAAACACATTCATTCATGGCAACATCCACCGACATATTTCTCGGCTCAGGAAACACACACGCAGGCTCAGGTAGATTTGAAAGCTTTATTCAACCAGTGAAATGTGTTTGGATGCGTGTATGTGATAAAGTTATGTATTGTGGGTGGAAGGTGAAGACAGGAACAGAGCAGCACGCCGTGCGGTCAGGCAACCCTATGGAAGAGACACAAACAGGGAATGAGCTGGGCAACCACACGGGAGAATGATAAGGTGATGTGCTTACTTGCAGAGATAGAGGTGGCTGGCATTGGCGAGGATTCCAAGCCTGGGAGACAGCGCCCTGCTGTGTGTCCAATGAGGAGAGGTGATGCGGGGAGAAGGTGATGGCGAAGGAGAGGATGTCCGCCGCCAGGGAATCCACCTGTGCACAAGGGAAGGCTGAGAGAACAGGTGAGTAAAGAGACAGCTTACGTGTCGCAGCAATGAACAGCAGACCTGGAGGAAGGAATCTGCTGAGGTATTGAGCGCGTTGTAAGACAGACGGCTCCAGGCCGATGCTCAGGGCAAGGTGGAATAAAAAGTTCAGCGCTAACGAGGTGCAGGTGGGTGCGCAGCTGAGGTGGATGCCTGACAGCGGCGAGTGGTGACAGTACCCCCCCCCAACAGCGCCTCCTGGTGCTGGCTTACCTGGGTGTGCCCGGTGGAACTCCGTGATGAGGTCTCAATCCAGCACCCAAGAAGAGTGCACCCAGGATCTCCACTCAGGGCCATAACCCTCCCAATCCACCAGGTATTGCAGCCCACGACCTCGGCGCCGGGAGTCCAGGATGGAAGCAACACCCCACGCCGGGTGACCGTCGATCATCATGGGAGCGGGTGGCGACCTAGGAGGAGGACAGAGTGGGTTGGGGAGAACAGGCTTAACTTTGGAAACGTGGAAGGTGGGACACACACGGAGGGAGGGGGGAGGGCCAAACGTACAGCCACCGGGTTGACAATCTTGGTAATCAAGAAGGGACCAAGAAACCGTGGAGCCAGCTTCTTCTTCTCGGCCTTGAGGTTGATGTCCTGCGAAGAGAGCCAGACCCGTTGACCCACCTGGTAATCAGGAGCCGGCCTCCTGTGGTGATTGGCGGTGGAACTGTTGCGCGCCGCTGTGCATAAAAGCGCTTCTCTCGTCCTGGTCCACACACTCCGGCAGCGTCTCATATGTGCCTGAATGGAAGGGACAGCCAACTCACCCTCCTGCTCGGGAAACAAGGGGGGATCGTACCCCAACGACGCCTTGAAGGGGGACACACCAGTGGCCGAGGACCGCGCCATGTTGTGGGCGTACTCCACCCAGGCCAAGTAGGAGCTCCAGGAGGACGGATTAGAGGAGGTCACACAGCGCAGGGCAGCCTCCAGCTTCTGATTAGTATGCTCACACTGTCCATTGGACTGGGGGTGGTGACCAGAGGAGAGACTAACCGTGGCCCCCAGGGCGTTACAGAAACACCTCCACACCTGGGAGACAAACTGAGGCCCACGATCCGAGACAACGTCCAATGGAATCCTGTGCAGTCTGACCACATGTTGGACGAGGAGGTCAGCCGTCTCACGTGCCGAAGGGAGACCCCGAAGAGGCACAAAATGGGCGGCCTTAGAGAACCGATCCACAATCGTCAGCACTGTGTCATAGGTGTTAGAGACCGGGAGACCAGTGACGAAGTCAAGAGCGATGTGCAACCAGGGCCTGCCTGGGACCGGCAGGGGCTGGAGCAGGCCCGCAGGTGTGGAGTTCTAAGACTTGCCGGTAGCACACTGGGGGCAAGCCCGGACGTAGTTGGTGACGTCCTTCTGGAGACCCGGCCACCAGAACGAGCGTTGAAGAAGATCCACCAGTCGGGAGACGCCAGGGTGACAGGCGAGCTTGGACGTGTGGGCCCAGTAAATGACCTCCCCTTGAACAGCTGAAGGAACGAAGAGCCTGCCCTCCGGACCACCGCCAGGGTCCGGTTCCGCCACCTGTGCCTTTCGGATCTTGTCCCTGATGGACCAGGAAATCGCCCCCACAACACACGAGCTGGGAAGGATGGTGTGGTCCGACTCCTCCGGACCCTCAGGAGCGAACTGTCTGGACAACGCATCGGGCAACCCCTTCTTCGAGCCTGGACGGTAAGTGATGGTAAACTGGAATCGAGCGAAGAATAGAGACCAGCGCGCCTGGCGGGCATTCAGGCGCCGCGCTGACCTCAAATACTCAAGATTCTTGTGGTCCGTCCAGACCACAAAAGGCTGAGCTGCCCCCTCCAGCCAGTGACGCCATTCCTGCAGCGCGAGCTTGACAGCGAGGAGTTCCCTGTCACCGACGTCATAATTTCGCTCGGCCGCCAACAACCTTTGGGAGAAGAAAGCGCAGGGCTGCTTGACTCCGTCCACTGGTGAACGCTGGGACAGCACTGCCCCCACCCCCGTGTCAGATGCATCGACCTCCACCAAGCACTGCAGCGCGGGGTCGACTTGGGTCAGGATCGGGGAGGATGAGAACTCTGCCTTGAGGGTCTTGAAGGCGGTGGCTGCCTCCTCGGACCACTGGAAGGGCACCTTAGAGGAAGTGAGGCGAGTCGGGGGGGTAACTATGGCACCGAAGTTGGGAACAAAGCGACAGTAGAAATTAGCGAAGCCGATGAACTGTTGTACCTGCTTCCTGGAGGTAGGCGTGGGCCACTCAACCACCGCTTTCACCTTAGCGGGGTCGGGGAGGATCTGATTGTGAGAGATGACAAACCCCAGGAAGGAGATGGTCCGGGCGTAGAATTCAAATTTCTCCGCCTTGATGTAGAGCCTGTTCTCCAGCAGCCATTGCAGGACCCGCCTCACATGAGCCTGGTGCTCGTCCCGTGACCTGGAGAAGATGAGTATATCATCCAAGTAGACGAAGACAAAGACCCCCAAGAAATCTCGTAGGACGTCATTTATGAGTCGTTGGAAGATGGCGGAGGCGTTGGTGAGCCCAAACGGCATCACTAGGTACTCAAAGTGACCGCTGGGCGTCCTGAAGGCCGTCTTCCACTCATCGCCCTCCCGGATCCGAACAAGATGGTAGGCGCTGCGGAGATCTAATTTCGTGAACCAGGTCGCCCCCTGGAGGGAGTGGAAGGCGGTGTCCATCAGCGGCAAGGTGTAGCGGTCCTTAACCGTAATGTCATTGAGCGCTCTGAAGTCAATGCAGGGGCGAAGGGACCCATCCTTCTTGGAGACAAAGAAGAAGCCCGCACCGAGGGGAGACGAGGAGGGGCGGATGATCCCAGCGCTGAGCGACTCCTTGATGTAAGAATCCATCGCCTCGCGTTCAGGAGCTGAAAGGCTATAAAGGCGGCCAGATGGTAAGGGGGCCCCTGGACGGAGGTTTATGGCACAGTCATACGGCCGGTGAGGGGGAAGAGACATGGCCTTGGATTTGTTGAATGCCACTTCCAAGTCGTGAAACTCCTGCGGCACCAGGGTGAGGTCCGGAGGCTCGGAGACCGGCGCGGGCGGAGGGGAGGACGGAGCACAAGCCGCAGACTGGAGACAGGTGCTCAGGCAGAAGGAGCTCCATGAAAGGACACTACCAGACCTCCAATCGAGGACGGGGTTATGCAGGCGTAGCCATAGGTAGCCCAGGATGACACGGTGCAAAGAGGAGGGCAGGACAAATAGAGTCAGGTCCTCACGGTGGTTGCCAGAGATTATTATGGGGACCGGCTTGGTGCGATGCGTCACTACCCCCAGGGGAGAGCGAGAGAGGGTGACCAGGTTAAGAGGAGTTGATAATGGCTGACATGGTATGCCCAAACGGGTTGCCAGGCTTTTGGAAATAAAACTTTGCTCTGCCCCCGAGTCCACCAGTGCATGAGTGAGATGCCCGATGGAATTATGGCAGAATCTGATGGGCAGTATGCAGCTAGATAGGGGATTTGACCGGTTAGAGTCCGCGAGGCCCCCTACAGTGACTCGCGGACCGCCCCCCCCCCCCCGCCTGGGTTTAATTGGGCACTGCTCCACAGTATGCTGGTTGCCTCCGCAATACATGCAGAGGCCCAGCTCCCGTCGGCGTTGTCTCTCCGCTAGAGGGAGCCTGGTGCGCCCGATCACCATAGGCTCTGGCTCTTCGGCGGACTCCGGAGCGGGTAACGCCAGGGGGCGAAACTGAAGAACGCGGGCGGAGAATCCGCACGAGCGGCTGATAGACTTCCACTCTGTGGTCTGCTCCCGCAGCCTGTTGTCCAAGCTAATTGTTAGGGAGATTAGCTTGGACAGCCGCCCAGGGAGGTCCCGGCTGGCCAATTCATCCCGCAGACCTGAGCTGAGGCTACGGAGGAAAATGCTGCAGAGGGATGCCTCTGCCCAGCCAACCTCCTCCGCTGCCACCCGGAAGTCAACAGCGTGATCCGCCACCGATCAGCTTCCCTGTTGAAGGCCAAGGAGCCAGTCAGCGAGGACGCTGTCACAATGTGAGTGGTCAAACACCTTGAGAAAGTTCAGCACAAACTGGCCATAGGAGAGGTTCGTGTAGCTGGGTTTCGACATGACGGCGTAAGCCCAAGCTAACGCTCGCCCCTCCAAGAGGTTAGCCATGTAGCCAATTCGGCTGTGGTCTGAGGGGAAATCTCCGGGAACGCGCAAGAACACCGACTCACACTGTAAAATAAACCCCCGTGCCCCACCGAGCTTCCCGTTGAAGTGAGCGGGGGTTGGGATAGGTGTGAGCCGGGTCGGCGCCCCTGAGCTAGGTTGGCTAGCTGTGGAAGCGGCCGAAGCCGAGCCACCTTGATGAGCCGGGGGGAACGCCTGCTGGGGGTCAAGACGGTCTAACCGGTGAGTAATTTTAGTTAACTGATTGAATATAACCTGTTGTTGATGCGCTATCATATCCACCTGAGCCTCGAGGGTGGAAAAACGGCGTGCGAGCCCGCTGTCCACTGGGCCGCTTTGCTGGAGCCATACTGACATATTTCTCGGCCCAGGAAACATGCACGCAGGCTCAGGTAGATTTGAAAGCTTTTCACCAGTGAAACGTGTTTGGATGCATGTATGTAATAAAGTTATGTATTGTGGGTGGAAGGTGAAGACAGGAACAGAGCAGCACGCTGTGCGGCCAGGCAATCCTATGGAAGAGGCACAAATAGGGAATGAGCTGGGCAACCACACGGGAGAGTGATAAGGTGATGTGCTTACTTGCAGAGATAGAGGTGGCTGGCGTTGGCGAGGATTCCAAGCCTGGGAGACAGCGCCCTGCTGTGCGTTCAATGAGGAGAGGTGATGCAGGGAGAAGGTGATGGCGAAGGAGAGGATGTCCGCCACCAGGGAATCCACCTGTGCACAGGGGAAAGCTGAGAGAACAGGTAAGTAAAGAGACAGCTTACGTGTTGCAGCGATGAACAGCAGGCCTGGAGGAAGGAATCTGCTGAGGGATTGAGCACGTTGTAAGACAGACGGCTCCAGGCCGATGCTCAGGGCAAGGTGGAATAAAAAGTTCAGCGCTAACGAGGTGCAGGTGTGCACGCAGCTGAGGTGGATGCCTGAGAGCGGCGAGTGGTGACAGTACTCCCACCCCAACAGCGCCTCCTGGTGCTGGCTTACCTGGGTGTGCCCGGTGGAACTCTGTGATGAGGTCTCGATCCAGCACCCAAGAAGAGCGCACCCAGGATCTCCACTCAGGGCCATAACCCTCCCAATCCACCAGGTATTGCAGCCCATGACCTCGGCACCGGGAGTCCAGGATGGAAGCAACACCCCACGCCGGGTGACCGTCGATCATCATGGGAGCGGGTGGCAACCTAGGAGGAGGACAGAGTGGGTTGGGGAGAACAGGCTTAACTTTGGAAATGTGGAAGGTGGGACACACACGGAGGGAGGGGGGGAGGGCCAAACGCACAGCCACCAGGTTGACAATCTTGGTAATCAAGAAGGGACCAAGAAACCGTGGAGCCAGCTTCCTCTTCTCAGCCGTGAGGTTGATGTCCTGCGAAGAGAGCCAGACCCGTTGACCCACCTGGTAATCAGGAGCCGGCCTCCTGTGGCGAATGGCGGTGGAGCTGTTGCGCGCCGCCGTGCGTAAAAGCGCTTCTCTCGTCCTGGACCACACACTCTGGCAGCGTCTCATATGTGCCTGAATGGAAGGGACAGCCAACTCACCCTCCTGCTCGGGAAACAAGGGGGGATCGTACCCCAACAACGCCTTGAAGGGGGACACACCAGTGGCCGAAGACCGCGCCATGTTGTGGGCGTACTCCACCCAGGCCAAGTAGGAGCTCCAGGAGGACGGATTAGAGGAGGTCACACAGCGCAGGGCAGCCTCCAGCTTCTGATTAGTATGCTCACACTGTCCATTGGACTGGGGGTGGTGACCAGAGGAGAGACTAACCGTGGCCCCCAGGGCGTTACAGAAACACCTCCACACCTGGGAGACAAACTGAGGCCCACGATCCGAGACAACGTCCAATGGAATCCTGTGCAGTCTGACCACATGTTGGACGAGGAGGTCAGCCGTCTCACGTGCCGAAGGGAGACCCCGAAGAGGCACAAAATGGGCGGCCTTAGAGAATCGATCCACAGTCATCAGCACTGTGTCATAGGTGTTAGAGACCGGGAGACCAGTGACAAAGTCAAGAGCGATGTGCGACCAGGGCCTGCCTGGGACCGGCAGGGGCTGGAACAGGCCCGCAGGTGGGGAGTTCTAAGACTTGCCGGTAGCACACTGGGGGCAAGCCCGGATGTAGTTGGTGATGTCCTTCTGGAGACTCGGCCACCAGAACGAGCGTTGAAGAAGATCCACCAGTCGGGAGACGCCAGGGTGACAGGCGAGCTTGGACGTGTGGGCCCAGTGAATGACCTCCCCTTGAACAGCTGAAGGAACAAAGAGCCTGCCCTCCGGACCACCACCAGGGTCCGGTTCCGCCACCTGTGCCTTTCGGATCTTGTCCCTGATGGACCAGGAAATCGCCCCCACAACGCACGAGCTGGGAAGGATGGTGTGGTCCGACTCCTCCGGGCCCTCAGGAGCGAACTGTCTTGACAATGCATCGGGCAACCCCTTCTTCGAGCCTGGACGGTAAGTGATGGTAAACTGGAATCGAGCGAAGAATAGAGACCAGCGCGCCTGGCGGGCATTCAGGCGCCGCGCTGACCTCAAATACTCAAGATTCTTGTGGTCCGTCCAGACCACAAAAAGCTGAGCTGCCCCCTCCAGCCAGTGACGCCATTCCTGCAGCACGAGCTTGACAGCGAGGAGTTCCCTGTCGCCGACGTCATAATTTCGCTCGGCCGCCAACAACCTTTGGGAGAAGAAGGCGCAGGGCTGCTTGACTCCGTCCACTGGTGAACGCTGGGACAGCACCGCCCCCACCCCCGTGTCAGATGCACTGACCTCCACCAAGCACTGCAGCGCGGGGTCGACTTGGGTCAGGACCCGGGAGGATGAGAACTCTGCCTTGAGGGTCTTGAAGGCGGTGGCTGCCTCCTCGGACCACTGGAAGGGCACCTTAGAGGAAGTGAGGCGAGTCGGGGGGGTAACTATGGCGCCGAAGTTGGGAACAAAGCGATGGTAGAAATTAGCGAAGCCGATGAACTGTTGTACCTGCTTCCTGGAGGTAGGCGTGGGCCACTCGACCACCGCTTTCACCTTAGCGGGGTCGAGGAGGATCTGATTGTGAGAGATGACAAACCCAAGGAAGGAGGTGGTCTGGGCGTAGAATTCACATTTCTCCGCCTTGATGTAGAGCCTGTTCTCCAGCAGCCGTTGCAGGACCCGCCTCACATGAGCCTGGTGCTCCTCCCGTGACCTGGAGAAGATGAGTATATCATCCAAGTAGACGAAGACAAAGACCCCCAAGAAATCTCGTAGGATGTCATTTATGAGTCGTTGGAAGACGGCGGGGCGTTGGTGAGCCCAAACGGCATCACTAGGTACTCGAAGTGACCGCTGGGCGTCCTGAAGGCTGTCTTCCACTCATCGCCCTCCCGGATCCGAACAAGAGGGTAGGCGCTGCGGAGATCTAATTTCATGAACCAGGTCGCCCCCTGGAGGGAGTGGAAGGCGGTGTCCATCAGCGGCAAGGTGTAGCGGTCCTTAACCGTAATGTCATTGAGCGCTCTGAAGTCAATGCAGGGGCGAAGGGACCCATCCTTCTTGGAGACAAAGAAGAAGCCCGCACCGAGGGGAGACGAGGAGGGGCGGATGATCCCAGCGCTGAGCGACTCCTTGATGTAAGAATCCATCGCCTCGCGTTCAGGAGCTGAAAGGCTATAAAGGCGGCCAGATGGTAAGGGGGCCCCTGGACGGAGGTTTATGGCACAGTCATACGGCCGGTGAGGGGGAAGAGACATGGCCTTGGATTTGTTGAATGCCACTCCCAAGTCGTGAAACTCCTGCGGCACCAGGGTGAGGTCCGGAGGCTCGGAGACCGGCGCGGGCGGAGGGGAGGACGGAGCACAAGCCGCAGACTGGAGACAGGTGCTCAGGCAGAAGGAGCTCCATGAAAGGACACTACCAGACCTCCAATCAAGGACGGGGTTATGCAGGCGTAGCCATAGGTAGCCCAGGATGACACGGTGCGAAGAGGAGGGCAGGACAAATAGAGTCAGGTCCTCACGGTGGTTGCCAGAGATTATTATGGGGACCAGCTTGGTGCGATGCGTCACTATCCCCAGGGGAGAGCGAGAGAGAGTGACCAGGTTAAGGGGAGTTGATAATGGCTGACATGGTATGCCCAAACGGGTTGCCAGGCTTTTGGAAATAAAACTTTGCTCTGCCCCCGAGTCCACCAGTGCACGAGTGAGATGCCCGATGGAATTATGGCAGAATCTGATGGGCAGTATGCAGCTAGATAGGGGATTTGACCGGTTAGAGTCCGCGAGGCCCCCTACAGTGACTCGCGGACCCCCCCGCCTGGGTTTAATTGGGCACTGCTCCACGTTATGCTGGTCGCCTCCGCAATACATGCAGAGGCCCAGCTCCCGTCGGCGTTGTCTCTCCGCTAGAGGGAGCCTGGTGCGCCCGATCACCATAGGCTCTGACTCTTCGGCGGACTCCGGAGCGGGTAACGCCAGGGGGCGAAACTGAGGAACGCGGGCGGAGAATCCGCACGAGCGGCTGATAGACTTCCACTCTGTGGTCTGCTCCCGCAGCCTGTTGTCCAAGCTAATTGTTAGGGAGATTAGCTCGTACAGCCGCCCAGGGAGGTCCCGGCTGGCCAGTTCGTCCCGCAGACCTGAGCTGAGGCTACGGAGGAAAATGCTGCAGAGGGATGCCTCTCCCCAGCCAACCTCCTCCGCTGCCATCCGGAAGTCAACAGCGTGATCCGCCACCGATCAGCTTCCCTGTTGAAGGCCAAGGAGCCGGTCGGCGAGGACGCTGTCACAATGTGAGTGGTCAAACACCTCGAGAAAGTTCAGCACAAACTGGCCATAGGAGAGGTTCGTGTAGCTGGGTTTCGACATGACGGCGTAAGCCCAAGCTAACGCTCGCCCCTCCAAGAGGTTAGCCATGTAGCCAATTCAGCTGTGGTCTGAGGGGAAATCCCCGGGAACGCGCAAGAACACCGACTCACACTGTAAAATAAACCCCCATGCCCCACCGAGTTTCCCGTTGAAGCGAGCGGAGGTTGGAATAGGTGTGAGCCGGGTCGGCGCCCCCGAGCTAGGTTGGCCAGCTGTGGAAGCGGCTGAAGCCGAGCCACCTTGATGAGCCGGGGGGAACGCCTGCTGGGGGTCAAGACGGTCTAACCGGTGAGTAATTTTAGTTAACTGATTGAATATAACCTGTTGTTGATGCGCTATCATATCCACCTGAGCCTCGAGGGTGGAAAAACGGTGTGCGAGCCCGCTGTCCACTGGGCCACTTTGCTGGAGCCGTACTGATATATTTCTCGGCCCAGGAAACACGCACGCAGGCTCAGGTAGATTTGAAAGCTTTTCACCAGTGAAACGTGTTTGGATGCGTGTATGTGATAAAGTTATGTATTGTGGGTGGAAGGTGAAGACAGGAACAGAGCAGCACACCGTGCGGCCAGGCAACCCTATGGAAGAGACACAAACAGGGAATGAGCTGGGCAACCACACGGGAGAGTGATAAGGTGATGTGCTTACTTGCAGAGATAGAAGTGGCTGGCGTTGGCGAGGATTCCAAGCCTGGGAGACAGCGCCCTGCTGTGTGTCCAACGAGGAGAGGTGATGCGGGGAGAAGGTGATGGCGAAGGAGAGGATGTCTGCCGCCAGGGAATCCACCTGTGCACAGGGGAAGGCTGAGAGAACAGGTGAGTAAAGAGACAGCTTACGTGTTGCAGCGATGAACAGCAGGCCTGGGGGAAGGAATCTGCTGAGGGATTGAGCGCGTTGTAAGACAGACGGCTCCAGGCCAATGCTCAGGGCGAGGTGGAATAAATAGTTCAGCGCTAATGAGGTGCAGGTGTACGCGCAGCTGAGGTGGATGCCTGAGAGCGGCGAGTGGTGACATCCACTCCCGTTCTAGATGTCAGCATGTAGCTTGGAGAAATACAATTTTGTTCTGTGTTTAGACTGCAGGACAATAAAGTTGTTGTTTTTTTCCCCATTTCTTTTTGAATCCTTTTTTTAATATTTAAAAACGTTGTTGTTGAGGACTCTGGTATGTGGTCTCCTTGATTCTGTTGTCAACATCATGTTCTAAGCCTCTGTTTGAAGACAAGATGCTGCCGAAGTACAGAATCTAAATCATTCAACAACTGCATGTAGCTGGCTACATGCTGGTTCCAACCGATGATCCTGAAGGACAAGCTGCTGTGCGCAGGGGTGGCCAGCACCTGTCATCATGGATCCTGGACTACCTCACTAACCGGCCAAAGTTTGTGAGAACCCGGGATTGTGTGTCCGACACGATCATCAGTAGCACGGGGGCTCCCCCGGGAACAATTTTGGCTCCCTTCCTGTTCACCCTTTATACTGCGGACTTCTCACACAACACAACACACTGCCATCTACAGAAGTTCTCTGATGACTCTGCGATCATCGGCCTCATCTCCAATGGAGATGAAGCTGAGCACAGAGGACTTATCCAGGACTTCGTGGACTGGTGCCATCGGAATTACCTCCAGATCAACGCGAGGAAAACTACGGAGCTGGTGGTTGACTGCCACAGGCAAGGACAACCCCTCACAGCACCAGTAAACATACAGGGAACAGACATTGAGATGGTGACATCCTACAAGTACCTGGGTGTTCATCTGAACAATAAACTAGACTGGTCACACAATACCGACGCACTCTACAAGAAGGGACAGCGCAGGCTGTTCCTACTGAGGAGGCTCGGGTCTTTTGGTGTACAAGGGGCACTGCTGAAGACATTCTACGACATGGTGGTGGCATCAGCCATCACTTTTGGAGTGGTCTGCTGGGGCAGTGGCATTACAGCAGCCGATAGGAAGAGACTGAACAAACTAATCAAGAAAGCTAGCTCTGTCCTGGGGCAACATCTTGACCCAGTGGAGGAGATAGGAGAGAGAAGGATGATGGCTAAACTGTCATCTCTGCTGGAGTCCGAGTCCCACCCTATGCAGGACATACTGAACGCACTGAGGAGCTCAATTAGCAGTAGACTACATCATCCTATGTGCGCGACCGAGAGGTTTTGCAGGTCCTTCCTACCTACGGCTGTCAGACTGTATAACCTAAGCAGGGCTGCTCGCAGAGATAGCAAAAAAACGTGACGACCTAATAGTATTGAATGAAAAAGACGCAACAGACTTACACAAATGGTCCCCTCCAGCATACACCTAGGACAATATCAGTTGCTATGGAGGGTGACAATATGAATGGGTACATATTCATACCATGTAGGGTAACTAAATAGACGGTTATGCTGTTTATTCTATCTAGCTACAATGCTCCGCACTGTGTATATATATTTATATATTTATGTGTACATATGCATATTCACTGCTCTTATTTTATTTTCTTATCTTCTTAATTATTGCTCTGAGTGTTGCTATCCCAGTGCTGTTGCAATCCTGGAATTTCCCCATTGTGGGACTAATAAAGGCTTATGTATCTTATCTTATCTTACTGATACAAAAAGGATTTTTGATGTATAAAAGTCAAAATTTGAATGTGTTTTGATTTGTTTAATTTGTCAAGTGTTGTACATATTTTTCCTTCAACAAGCACATATACCTTTTGGCTGCTCCCTATTCAGGGTCGCCATAGTGGATCATGGGTGCACATAGTGATTTGGCAAGAATTTTTACACCAGATGCCCTTCTTGATGCAACCCTCCCCATTTTACCTGGGTTTGGGACTGACACAAGGAGTACACTGGTTTTGTGCTTCCCCCACAGCTGGATTACCAACATTCACAGTCTCTGAAACTTGGCTTAATGAAGAGAGCAGGCTTCTCTGATGGCAATAGACAGATATCAGATGTTTTATATTAATAGATCTCATAAAAAGGGTGGTGGTGTTGCACTGTATATTGATGACCTGTATAGGTGTAAACTTGTAAATGGAATGTCCTTTGCACTACCAGGGATTCTGGAATGTGTTACTGTTGAGATCAGCCAAGATAAAACAAAAAAAATCTAATTATAAGTTGTATATATAGAATGCCGGGAACTTGCATTGAGACATTCAGAGATAAATTAGTCGAGCTGTACAATAATATAACTAGTAAGAAAATGGTTGTAATCTATGGAGATTTCAATATTGATTTACTAAATCCATTCATTCATTCATTCATTCATTCATCTTCTTCCGCTTAATCCTTTTCGGGTCGCAGGGGGGCTGGAGCCTATCCCAGCATCTTTGGGCGAGAGGCAGGGTACACCCTGGACAGATCGCCAGTCCATCGCAGGGCCAACACAGAGAGACAGACAACCATTCACTCTCACAGTCACACCTAAGGACAATTTAGAATCCCCAGTTTGATGCCAGTTAACCTAACTTGCATGTTTTTGGCATGTGGGAGGAAACCGGAGAAATCCAGGAGTAAACCCACGCAGACACAGGGAGAACATGCAAACTCCACACAGATCACTGTTGGTTGGGGGCTGGGATCGAACCCAGGATCCCCCGGCCAAGGGTGAGTTGCTGTGCTGCCGTGGTGCTAACCACTCCTCCACCGCGCCGCCCCATTTCAACAAAATGCAATACAATACAATACAATATACAATACAATAATATTACTAGTAAGAAAATGGTAGTGATTTGTGGAGATTTCAGTATTGATTTACTAAATCCATATCAACAAAATGTAATTACAGAGTTCATGAATTCTACATACAGTATGAGCCTATATCCCACAATAACACATCCCAGTAGAATCACAATTCACACTGCTACACTTATTGATAACCTGTTTGTTAATATTATTGATAAGAAAATAGAAAGTGGATTATTGATAAATGACATACAGTGGGGTAAAAAAGTATTTAGTCAGCCACCAATTGTGCAAGTTCTCCCACTTAAAAGATGAGAGAGGTCTCCAATTTTCATCATAGGTATACCTCAACTATGAGAGACAAAATAAGAAAAAAAAATCCAGAAAATCACACTGAAGGATTTTTAATGAATTAATTGGTAAATTCCTCAGTAAAATAAGTATTTGGTCAATAACAAAAGTTCATCTCAATACTTTGTTATATACCCTTTGTTGGCAATGACAGAGGTCAAACGTTTTCTGTAAGTTTTCACAAGGTTTTCACACACTGTTGCTGGTATTTTGGCCCATTCCTCCATGCAGATCTCCTCTAGAGCAGTGATTGTTTTGGGGCTGTCGCTAGGCGACACAGACTTTCAACTCCCTCCAAAGATTTTCTATGGGGTTGAGATCTGGAGACTGGCTAGGCCACTCCAGGACCTTGAAATGCTTCTTACGAAGCCACTCCTTCGTTGCCCGGGCGGTGTGTTTGGGATCATTGTCATGCTGAAAGACCCAGCCACGTTTCATCTTCAATGCCCTTGCTGATGGAAGGAGGTTTTCACTCAAAATCTCACGATACATGGCCCCATTCATTCTTTCCTTTACACGGATCAGTCGTCCTGGTCCCTTTGCAGAAAAACAGCCCCAAAGTATGATGTTTCCACCCCCATGCTTCACAGTAAGTATGGTGTTCTTTCTTCTCCAAACACGACAAGTTGAGTTTTTACCAAAAAGTTCTGTTTTGGTTTCATTTGACCATATGACATTCTCCCAATCCTCTTCTGGATCATCCAAATGCTCTCTAGCAAACTTCAGACAGGCCTGGACATGTACTGGCTTAAGCAGGGGGACACGTCTGGCACTGCAGGATTTGAGTCCCTGGTGGCGTAGTGTGTTTCTGATGTAGCCTTTGTTACTTTGGTCCCAGCTCTCTGCAGGTCATTCACTAAGTCCCCCCATGTGGTTCTGGGATTTTTCTCACCGTTCTCGTGATAATTTTGACCCCACGGGGTGAGATCTTGCGTGGAGCCCCAGATCGAGGGAGATTATCAGTGGTCTTGTACGTCTTCCATTTTCTAATAATTGCTCCCACAGTTGATTTCTTCACATCAAGCTGCTTATCTATTGCAGATTCAGTCTTCCCAGCCTGGTGCAGATCTACAATTTTGTTTCTGGTGTCCTTTGACAGCTCTTTGGTCTTGGCCATAGTGGAGTTTGGAGTCTGACTGTTTGAGGTTGTGGACAGGTGTCTTTTATACTGATAACGAGTTCAAACAGGTGCCATTAATACAGGTAACGAGTGGAGGACAGAGGAGCCTCTTAAAGAAGAAGTTACAGGTCTGTGAGAGCCAGAAATCTTGCTTGTTTGTAGGTGACCAAATACTTATTTTACTGAGTAATTTACCAATTAATTCATTAAAAATCCTTCAATGTGATTTTCTGGATTTTTTTTTCTCATTTTGTCTCTCATAGTTGAGGTATACCTATGATGAAAATTGGAGACCGCTCTCATCTTTTAAGTGTGAGAACTTGCACAATTGGTGGCTGACTAAATACTTTTTTGCCCCACTGTAAGTGACCATTTCCCAGTCTTTGCACTTATCCATGGCCACACGGGGCCAACACAGAAAAAAACTTTAAAATCTTTCAGATACAAAACACAAAATGCAATCAGTTCTTTTAAAGAAGACCCGTTGAAGCAAGACTGGACAAAAGTCTATGTATCATATGCAAATGAAGCCTATGACACATTCATGAACATTTTAACCACTCTTGATGAAAAAAAAAATGTCCATTAGTAAAGAAAAAGCTTAAACAGAAATTTGTCGACAAGCCATGGTTAACCAAAGGATTACGAAAAACGTGTAAAAAGAAAAATTCATTATATAAAGCTTTTCTAAAGGCAAGGACAAAAGAAGCAGAGCAGTGGTATAAAACAATCAATCAACTTTATTTATAAAGCACTTTAAAAGCAACACTTGCTACACAAAGTGCTGTACAGCAAGAGAACATAAAAGCAGGGCACTAACACAAAGGGCGCTAACACAACAACCACAGTAAAAAATTCATAAATAAAATAAAAAGTAAAATAAATAAAAATCCATTTCATTCAATAAAATCAATGTCTCATACTGGGTCGAAGGCCAGGGAGTAAAAGCATACAAAAATAAGTTAATATAAATAATGAGATGTAGTAAAAGAGACTATTACAGTAAAGAACTGGAGAAAAACAGAGATAATATTAAAAATACATGGACAATACTTAACAATATTTTTGGAAATAAAACAGAAAACAAGCTACCCAACCAATATTTAAAAAAAAAAAAAAAAAAAAAAAACCCGACTCAGAGTGTGAATGCAGTCTCACCTGCAGATGAATTTAATAAATTTTTTGTTAACATTGGTCCTAATTTGGCTCGAGAAATACCCATTACAGCATCTACAGGTGATACAATAAGCAAAAACATTGCTATAAAAGATTCCATTTTCATAAAGAACACAGACGAGAAAGAGGTCATTGAAATTGTTAAATCGTTTGAAAGTAAAACATCTACGGATTGTAATGGTACTGACATGCTTTTAGTCAAAACTATCATTGAATGCTTAGTGAAGCCACTGACATATATTTGTAACCTGTCTCTCCAAGCAGGTATATTTCCCAATTCAATGAAAATACTGTAGCTAAAGTAATTCCGATATACAAGACGGGTGAGAGAGGGGAATTTTCATACTATAGACCTATTTTACTATTGCCGCAATTTTCCAAGATACTTGAAAAAATATTCTGTGAGAGAATTGACAGCTTCATAATGAAGAATAATTTATTGTGTGAGCAGCAATATGGGTTCAGACACAAGAGGACAACTGCATTTGCTCTAATGGAATTTATAGAAAAACTATCAACTGCTGCTGAAAATAAAGAGTATTCAGTTTGGGTTTTTCTGGATCTTAAAAAAGCATTTGATACAGTGGATCATAATTTATTATTAAAGAAACTACAAAATTATGGTATTGGGAGTAGCACTGTCCTGGTTATGTAGTTACTTAAAGAACCGATATCAGTATGTATGTGTTGGTAGCAAAAACTCACAGTTACTGAAGGTTACTTGTGGAGTCCCACAGGGTTCAGTTTTGGGGCCATTGTTATTCAATATGTATATAAATGATATATGTAAAGTTTCGGAAAAATGGATTTAATATTGTTTGCAGATGACACTAATTTATTATGCAGTGGAAGAAATTTGGAACAACTTTTGGATACACTCGGAAAGGAATTAGGAAAGCTTAAACTGTGGTTTGATTCAAACAAATTAACGCTCAATTTAAGTAAGGCAAAATTTACAAATTTTAACAACCATCACAAAAACTTAGTATCTAAACTCAGTGTAAATGGTGTAGAGATTGAATGGGTATCCAAAATTAAATTTCTTGGAGTAATAATTGATAATAAACTGTGTTGGAAGTCATATATTAATTATATTAAAGGTAAAATATCCAATTCAATTGCAATACTACACAGAGTGAAATATTTGCTGAATCAACCCACACTATATACTTTGTATCATTCATTAATACTCCCATACATGACATATTGTTCTGAAGTATGAGGAAATACATATAAAACAAACATATATCCAATCTTTATGCTTCGGAAGAGCACTATTAGAATAATAAATAAAGCTGCTCACAGGGAACCAACAAACCCACTTTTTCTTAAATTAAAAGCTCTCAAGTTGAAAGATCTGGTTGACTTTAAAACTGCAGTAATAATGTTTAAAGTAAAGAATCTATCACTGCCCGCAAATATCCAAAAGTTGTTCCAAATAAGGGAGAAACAATATAATTTCAGAGGAACATGTATATTTCAAAAACCTTCAGTGAGAACTACCACCAAGCAATACTGTGTCTCAGTGCAAGGAGTCAGACTGGAATGCTTTTGGACCTGAATTAAAATCATGTACAACGCTTGGACAATTTAAACGAAAACTAAAGGAGGAAATACTCCAAATATATATACAAAACGACATGTAAAATCACATAAGAATTATCATATTCAGCCTGTGTTGTGTCGTTGCTTAGTTTTTTTTGCTTTGTTTTTTTTTTTTTTTGTCACGTTTTGTCTTAGTTTTGTTCTGAATTGTAATTGCTCTTGTTTTGTTTTTCTTTTAAATTCTTGGATAGAATATGGGTGGGCAATATAAGCTGCGGCTTCAGCCATCACCCATTTCGGATAACTTATGTTGAACTGTATAATCAGAGGAGTTATTGTCTAATTTGACCTTGTAAGATTTTTTTTCCCCTTTATTATATTATTCTGTTCCTTTCTTTTAATCTTTACTTTTAATCTATCCGAAATAAAGATTCATTCATTCATTCCCTCATTCGATTATGTGGAGCACCAAGCTAGAAGGTGAAAAGTACCATTTTTATAGTCTTTTGTATGACCCGGCTATGGCTTGAACCCACAACCTTCCGGCTGTGGGGAGGATGCTCTACCACTAGGCACCACTCCAGCAGAAATTTACATTTTTACCTAATATCTCATTACTATACTTGGTAAGTTAAACGTGATAGAGTCAACATTCTGACCTCTTGGCCAGTAGGTGTCACATTTACTCTTGTCCCACCTGGCCAGTAGAGACAGGTGACATCAACCCAGTCATGCTACTGGCTATGACATCATTACTAGCCACCGTAGTCTTCTCATCCAACTGCACAGATGTAAATATTATCAATGTTTTGGACCTGTAAACATTTTTGACAATATTTTTTGATAAATATATTATGTATTGAATAATAGAGTTTTTAATTCTGCATCTTTCTAAAAACTTCGCTGATGTATTACTTTTTAAAAAAATGTTTATGAAAATACTATCTAGTACACCTTCAAGACCTGCTTCCCCCATTGTTTAACCATGCAACCCCATGATCATGATCTTTGAAGAGAGATTTCCATAACTACTTCCCTCGTTAGTTGCAACTTTGGAGTGCCAACTGTTGTATTTTTTTAAATGCTACAATTACAATGATTTTCAAACTTCATGAGGCTTATGTGGCAGGACATATTTTCAAGGGCCCTTAACTATGAATAAGCTTGTTTGGGGCAACTTGCCTTATATATATGGTTTGTGGTTCATTTTGTTATCTTTTGATTAAATTTAGCAAGATGTTTAAGATGTCTAACCCTCCTCCAACTGCTGACCTTGTAGCCATCAATACAAACCAAAAAAAATCTATGTGGTCAATATTGCTCTGGATCATGTTTCAAGAACCAACAAAGGAAATGTTTGCTTGGCAATGAACCCAATAAATCAGCCTAAACAGCCACATTTAATGCCCTGGTATTAAAACGTGGTTTGGGCTCAGTATTATGCCTATACAGATATTTTTCCATGTCTCACAGCTAGGTTGATACCTCCAAGTACCACTGTTACCTATATTATTATTATTATTATTATTATTATTACTACTACTACTACTACCACTATTATAAAGCTAGGTTGTGCAGTAAGTTTGTTGTACAGTGAGAAAAAAAATGGTTTGTATTCTACCATTATATCCTTTTAGGAAATTTTTCATGATTTATATAGAAAAGTTACACTGCTCAAAAAAATTAAAGGAACACTTTGAAAACACATCAGATTTTAATGGGAAAAAATAAGCTGGATATCTACACTGATATGGACTGGATAATGTGTTAAAGCGTACCTGTGGTGGTCGTGAAAAAAAAGATATTATATTGAGCCCCTGTCTCACGTTCTAGTTCAAGTTTAAGTTGAAATTCATGTTCAAATCAATTTGATATAAATCCATTGCTGATGTGCTGGTTCAGCTATGCCAGCAAAACATGAGTGCAGCCATACTAGCGGCTACATGGCCTTCCAGGACGCTTCCTGTGACGTAATTTTGTTGACACCGCGATCTGGATCAGTATTGGCTGAGCCTGCAGTGCCCGGATGTGCAGTGGCTTTCGGGATATTCAAATTCAAATTCAAAAGTTTATTTCAAACTCAGGGTTCATATTAATGCAGAACTAAAATGATTAGAAAATAAATAAATAAATGCTTAAATTCAGCGGCTTGTCTCTTCTGATCTGAGCTCGTAACGGCCGATGATTCTAAAACTATGCGATCTGGATCAGTATTGGCTGAGCCTGGAGTACCCGGATGTGCAGTGGCTTTCGGGATATTAAAATTCAAATTCAAAAGTTTATTTCAAACTCAGGGTTCATATTAAATGCAGAACTAAAACGATTAGAAAATAAATAAATAAATGCTTAAATTCAGCGGATTGTCTCGTCTGATCTGAGCTCATAACGGCCGATGATTCTAAAACTATGCGATCTGGATCAATATTGGCTGAGCCTGGAGTACCCGGATGTGCAGTGGCTTTCGGGATATTCAAATTCAAATTCAAACGTTTATTTCAAACTCAGGGTTCATATTAAATGCAGAACTAAAACGAGTAGAAAATAAATAAATAAATGCTTAAATTCAGCGGCTTGTCTTGTCTGATCTGAGCTCGTAACAGTTGCGAGACGGGCTGGGCTCCTCCCTCGCCGCGGGAGCAGCAGAGAGAGAGAGCAGCAGAGCAGAGCAGCAGACACTCGGCGCTCTTGTAACAACAAAAACATACAATGCGAAATGGATATCGCAACATGGCGGAATGTAAAGCCTTTGGATGTCTCAATAATAAGTGAAAAAACAAAGATAAACACTTCTTTTGTGTACCCAAACCCAGCTCACCTTGTCAGAAGATGGGAGCGGAAAAGTGATCTCGGAACAGGGCACAGACGAATCCTTTCAGACGAAATTGCGTTGTGTGTGAGGACCACTTCGTCACGTTAACCCTCAGAAGACCTTTCTGGCTCAAACCTGTAGCCATGTTGGCGAATTCTTCCCCAGAGTCCGACAATTCAGCCATAATAGAATAAAAACACTCACAAAAGCACCCTAGTCTCTCATACAAGCGGAGCATTGACAGTTGAGCATCAACGAAGTGACGTCACATCCGCATGTGTCATGGCTGCGCTCAGAGTCTTCATTGGCTGGCCATGCCTGCGGTCGTATTTGCATATTTCTCTGGTGGTATTTGGCTGGTAATAGTTATTTAACCAAATAAAGAATAATTTGCCTAATGTTTTCAAGTTGAATGCGTTTAGACGACCACCACAGGTACCTTTTAAGAATGAAAAGATGCCACGTCTTTTGATGGAAATGTAAACACTCCAAAACTTAAAGTGAGGAAATTGTGGCAGCCTAGTCCAGCTTACTCAGATTAAAAAGTGTTCCTTTAATTTTTTTTAAGCAGTATATATATTTATCTTATCTAACTTGTTGATTCTGGATTTTAGAAATTCACTGGTTTAGGGTTTTGGGGGTACTACAAACAAATAAACTACAATCACAGACAAAACAAATATTGAAAAGCTTGTTGAAAGTCCAATGACAGTGTCCTTGTTGGTTTATTAGTTTTCCAGGCCTCTAAAAGTAAAGAAGTGATTCTTGGTAGAGCTTAATTTAAATGTTTTTCCATGCTGCACCACTTTAAACACTTACACCGTCAACAGCAATTCATGTCACTTAAAAGCCAAACCAGCGTGAGCCACGCCAACAGTATTCTGCCAGAAAACTAAAAAGTAACGTCAACATATTTGAGTTGCTTATTCAAACAAGATGTACACTTTGCTTTTTTTTTTTTTAGTAGTGTGGGTGCAGCTAATGAAGACACTGACAGTGTCCTACGCAGGCAAGTGACTCAGCCACATGCTGATTAAGGGATTCGCTAACATAGGAACCATCAATCAAAGCCGAGATCACTCCTACTCTCACTCCACAAGCCATAGCTGTGATTATGTGTTTATCCAGCTGCTGGTTTGATGCCTCGGACAAAGACCCCTGCTCCTGTCTTGGCTGCCTAACAGGGGTGCATAGGGAAAGAGAGAAGAGGGTGGAAATTCAATCCATACACTGCTGCACTACACGTGTATATGTAGTTTACAGTCATATGTTTTGAAAATCAGTCAAAAACCTATGTAACAACCTTGTCTCCAATCAAGACATATAAAATAAACAATAAGAACATGGAATGTATATAAAACAATAACATTAGGGGATGTTGCTATGCACCATTGCCAGCATGGGGAAAACATATCGCGTAGCATAGTGTGGGAAAGCTGGAAAGAGCAGGAATGAAGTCTCAACTCCCCCATGCCAATGGGGATTTGCAGCTCAACACCCTGCAGAACAGACATATGGCACAGTGGTATTGAGCTGAAATATGTCGGAAGCAATGGAGACTGAAATAAAGGGAAAATAACACAGATGACAGAGAAGGAGAAAACAAACTGAGCAGGAGATTCATGGCCTTTATTTGACATTGTAGGAGCCAACAGAGTAAATATCTTGTTGAATGAGATATGATGAGAAATATGTATGCATCAGGGACGACGGTTAAGGCCACAAAACAAGTTAAGTCAAAGAGCTGGAAGGGATTGGGATTTCTGGGTTTGCAGGCCTACTGGGAGGTGAGACAGAGTTACGTTAGCGAGCAGCTGCAGCAGGCGGAGTATTACACCAACTACTCCAATGGAATCCCCTAACTCCTCCACCTAACTACTCTCAGCTCTCAGTTAGGTCATGACCTCTAATCCATCATACCAAGCAGGCAAACGTTAGCTGGAGTCACTCAAAGTCCTCCAGGTGATTAATGCTGTAGTTGCCAATTAAGGTGTTGGCAGAGAGAATAATTAGTAATTATGTCCAATTACAGCTGTAAGATATGATTGGATGGCAAGATAAAAATGTCTATCATTTCATCTGAAACACTATCATTTATATCAGAATTTAAAATACACATACCCCCGTTTCTTTAGCAAAGCTCCATACACATTACTTGTCAGCACGTCACCGCTCTCCTGCAGTGCACACTGTGGAACGTGTGTGTGTGTGTGTGTGTGTGTGTGTGTGTGTGTGTGTGTGTGTGTGTGTGTGTGTGTGTGTGGCCAGGCTTCATTCTGGTGGTTGGCACAGCAGCTAACTCCAAATTAATGGTTTGGTCAAATAGCCACTACTTCTGTTTGCAAGGGATGTGGGACTGTTTCCCACAGTATTGTGTCAGAGAGGATAGTCTTCATCTTCATCGTCTTCTTCTTCCTCTTCGTTGTCTTCTTCTTCTTCGTCTTCTTCTTCTTCTGGCTGCTCCCTTTAGGGGTCATCAGAGTGGATCATCTGTCTCCATCTCACCCTATCCCTTGCATCTTCCTCTGTAACATCAACCCTCTCCATGTCCTCCTTCGCTACATCAATGAATCTTCTGTGGTCTTCTTCTTTTACTCCTGCCTGGCAGCTTCATCTTCAACATCCTTTGTCCAATATAGCCACTATCCCTCCTCTTCACGTTCCCAAACCATCTCAGCCTTGCCTCTCTTACTTTGTCTCCAAACTGCTCTACCTGAGCTGTCCCTCTGATATACTCATTTTTAATCTTGTCCCTCCTAGTCACTCCCAATAAAAATCTTAGCATCTTCAACTCAGCCACCTCCAGCGCCACCTCCTGTCTTTTTGTAAGTGCCACCGTCTCCAAACCATTCATCATAGCAGGTCTCACTACCGTCTTGTAAATCTTCTCTTTCACTCTTGCTTCTACCTTTCTGTCACAAATCACCCCTGACACTCGTCTCCACCCCCTCCACCCTGCCTGCACTCTCTTTTTCACCTCTCTTGTGCATTTTCCATTGCTTTGGTTGGACCTCAGATATTTAAATTCATCTACTTTCACTGCCGCTATTCCTTCCATCTTCACCGTTGCACCTGCCTCCCTCTCATTCACACTCATGTATTTTGTCTTGCTTCTACTGACTTTCATTCCTCTTCTCTCCAGAGCATACCTCCGCCTCTCCAGATTCTCTTCTACCTGCTCCCGACCCTTACTGCAGATCACAATGTCGTCTGCAAACATCATGGCCCACGGAGACTCCTGCCTGACCTCGTCTGTCAGCCTATACATCACCATGGCAAACAAGAAGGGGCTCAGAGCCAATCCCCTGATGTAATCCCACCCCCACCTTGAATCCATCCGTCACTCCTACAGCGTACTCCACCTCTTGCTGAGCTCATACATGTCCTGCACCATCCTCACATGCTTCTCTGCCACTCCTGACTTTCTCATACAGTACCACTCTTCCTCTCTTGGCACCCTATTATATGCTCTCTATAGATCCACAAAGACAGTGCAACTCCTTCTGACCTTCTCTATACTTCTCCATCAGCACTCTGAGAGCAAACATTCCATCTGTTGTACTCTTTTTTAGCATGAAACCGTACTGCTGCTCTCTGATTGTCACCTCTCCTCTTAACCTTGCTTCAGAAACTCTTTCCCATATCTTCATAATGTGGGCTGAACAACTTTATCTAACTAACTAACTAACCTGCACTTATATAGCACTTATGCCTCTGTAGTTACTACAGCTCTGAGTATCACCTTTGTTCTTGAAAACTGATACCAAAACACTTCTCCACTACTCGAGCATCCTCTCACTCTCCAAAATTTTGTTAAACAATCTGGTTAAAAAGTCCACTTACATCTCTCCTAAACATCTCCATACCTCCACAGGTATGTCATCTGGACCAACCGCCTTTCCAATCTTCATCCTCTTCAAATCTGCCCTCACTTCTGCCTTGCTAATCCTTGGGACTTCCTTGTTCACAATTTTTCCTTCATCCATCTTCCTCTCTCTCTTTTTCTTTATTCATCAGCTCTTCAAAGTACTCCTTCCACCTTCTCAACACACTCTTGTCATTTGTTAATACATTACCATTTTTATCCTTAATCAACCTAACATGCTGTACATCCTTTCCAGGATGATTTCTCTGTCTAGCCAGTCGATAAAAGTCCTTTCCTCCTTCCATAGTGTCCAGCCTCTCATACAGCTCACTGTATGCCTTATCCTTTGCCACCTCTCTCTTTGCCATGCACCTAGATTCCAAATACTCCTGTCTACTTTCTTCATCTCCCTGATTATCCCACTTTTTCTTTACTAATCTCTTCCTTTGGATACTTTCCTGTACCTCCTCATTCCACCACCAAGTTTCCTTGTCTTCCTTTCTCTGTCCACTGGATATGCCACATACCTTTCTACCCGTTTCCCCCAATACTTCTGCTGTACTTTCCCAGTCATCTGGTAATTCTTCCCTACCACCCAGAGTCTTCATCAACTCCTTCCTGAACTCTGTGCGACCTTCTTCCTTCTGTAACTCCCCCCACTTAATATTTGGCTCCGCCTTCACTGTTTTCCTCTTCTTGCTTTGCAAATTCATCCCACAGACTACCATCCAATGCTGTCTAGCTACACTCTCCCCTGCCATCACCTTGCAGTCTCCTATCGCTTTCAGATTTCTCCTTCTGCATAAGATGTACTCCACCTGTGTGCACCTTCCTCCACTCTTGTAAGTCACCCTATGTTCCTCTCTCTTCTTGAAGTATGTCTTCACCACAGCCATTTCCATCCTTTTAGTAAAATCCACAATCATCTGTCATTCCACATTTCTCTCCTTAAGACCATACCAAATTTGATACCACTACGTAAGCATGGCGTCCTGTCACTTTGGTCAGATCGGCTCCTAAAAAAAATGCAATTTTTTAACATACTTTTTTTAGCCACTGTCAACTGGTATACTTTTGACAAACTGTTTTATCCATCACAACTCTTTATCTGGTACCTCTATTTTAGATAATCGAGTCTATCTACCTTGAGTTTTTTTTTTTTTTTTTTATCATTTATCATATTTTCCTGCCTTGGGCCAGACGTCACTCGCCACTAGTCTGAGGTGAGTCCTGGGTGGTTTTGGTGAACGATAGGGGGTAGAGTGGAAGAGTATCAGCCAACTGCCTGTATAGTTCTGGTAAGACGGTGCCCTGAAGCTCTGCCCCTTGCCAATCTCCAGCTCAATATACAGTGGATCTAAAAAGTCTACACACCCCTGTTCAAATGCCAGCTTTTTGTGATGCAAAAAAAAAAAAAAATGAGACCAAGATAAATCATTTCAAAACTTCCCCCATTAATGTAACCTATAACCTGTACAACCCAACTGAAAAACAAACTGAAAACTTTTAAGGAGAAAAATTAAAAAAAAAAAAAAATACAATAACCTGGTTGCATAAATATGCACACCCTGTTATAAGTGGGGATGTGGGTGTGTTCAGAATTAACCAATCACATTCAAATTCATGTTAAATGGGAGTCAGCACACACCTGTCACCATTTAAAGTGTCTCTGATTAACCCCAAATAAAGTTCAGCTGTTCTAGTAGGCTTTTCTTGACATTTTTGTAGTCACATCTTACAACACAAGCCATGGTCCGCAGAGAGCTTCCAAAGCATCAGAGGGATCTCATTGTTCAAAGGTATCATTCAGGAGAAGGGTACAAAAGAATTTCCAAGGCAATAAATATACCATGGAACACAGTGAAGACTGTCATCATCAAGTGGACAAAATATGGCACAACAGTGACATTACCAAGAACTGGACGTCCCTCCAAAATTGATGAAAAGACGAGAAGAAAACTGGTCAGGGAGGCTGCCAAGAGGCTGACAGCAACATTGAAGGTGCTACAGGAATTTCTGGAAAGTACTGGTTGTTTAATGCATGTGACAACAATCCCCCATCTTCTTCATATGTCTGAGCTGTGGGGTAGGGTGGCAAGACAAAAGACTTATCTTCCAAAGTAAACCATCTAAGCCAGGTTACATTTTGCAAAAACACATTTGAAATCTCCCCAAGACATGTGGGAAAATGTATTATGGTCCGATGAAACCAAGGTTGAACTTTTTGGCCGTAATTTCAAAAGGTATATTTGGCACAAACACAACACTGCTCATCACCAAAAGAACACCATACACACCATACATCATACCAACTCAACGCCATCTACAGTGACGGAGCAGCCGATCCTCCCTGTCGTCTCCGGGGAGACGGTATGCACCACTGTCGGAGTCTTCTGCGCAGCACCTGGTTCACTCCTACGGCTCCTGCGTACGAAGTTTTCGCACACCCTGGCAAAATGGTTTAAAACACCGCACTTGCCACAACGCTTTCCTTTCACCGGGTACATCCTGGACTTATAGCAGCGCTCAGTGGACCCACACCCATAACATTTTGGCGTACCAATGGCAGACCTTAACCTGACCACGGAGGCAAAATCATCCTCTCTGCACTCGCCATCACAAGGGTCCATGATCAGTGCCTTAGTGCAAGACTCATTCTTCTCCAGAGAAGCCCCTTCAGTAAGGCCTCTTGTGATGGTCTCTGCCGCCTCGAACTGTTGGGCAAGCTCGACAGCTTCAGCTAACATCAACTCCCCTGGGTGCGTCAACAACCTGGACCGGGCTGCCGAGCAGCGGATGTGCTCTGCCAGCTGGTCCCGAATTATCTCGTCCTCCAGGGCCCCAAATCTGCATTCCCTCGCCAGCTCACGGAGGTCCACCAAAAATCTTCTTACCAGCTCTCCTGACCGCTGGTGGCGCTGTCGAAACTGAATGCACCTCACAGTGACGTTTTCCGGCACCCTTAAGTACCGCGCCATTAGCTGCACTACCTCGTCAAAAGTGTCAGCACCTCCAAGGTTCTCCAGAATCCTCTGCCCTTCCATTCCCAAATTATGGACCAACACAGCTCGCACTCGGAGCTTCTCCATCTCGCCCAGGTTTAAGACAACAAGATAGTTGGTAAAGGCAGCAAACCAACAAGGCCACGGCATGGGCCGCTCACACGGGGCTTCCAGAAAAGGTCGAAAGCTGTCAATGGAACCCTCCATTACCGCTTTTACCTCATCGCCAAATGTTGTGTCCATAATTATGAGAATGACGAGTAAGTCAAGACTCAGTTAACAGGGCTTTTTCAGGATAACACAAACTATATACAAAGGCTTATGGCACTCGCCTGCATGCCAGGTGGCTCCACTACGAAAGAAGCAGATCCTCTTCCACCCATTTCCTTTATATCCCGGGTGGCATCAATACCGGAAACCGGTAGTCAACCACCCCCCGGTCCACCCACGTCCAACCCGGCCGCCATCTTGCTGGTACCAGCTTATTTACATATATAACAGACACCATCATCATCCGTTCCACTCAACCAAACTTCGCATTCTCCACCAGTTCCATCATCGAACCCTTCCCCAGTGAAGCTGCCTCTCCACCTGCGTCTGACGTCTCCACACCCGGCAAGGCTGCCACCACCCCTCTGTCGATCACAGAGTCGGATGTCACACCGACTCGGCAGTGGACCAAGTGTGAGAAACTTCCAACCTCCACTCCATACTGCCCTGTGCCCTGGTCCCTGGTCGCTGCTCGTCACCGGAAAAACAATCGATCCCCTCAGGCACATCTTCATAGCATCCAGCTTACAACACAGGGTTTCTTCTGGCTTAAAGACGTTGGCGCGGTGGCAACATATTTTTCCACGGGTGGGGGGGCAGAAAACACATACAGTATGTATGAATATGTTGTAGAGAAAGGAGCAAGCGTGACAACGGGCTGGAACAGCACAGACTTTATTCTCCTCTCCACAAGTCAAGTTGACAAGAATGATTCCCAGGCCGCAGGCTCTCTACCTTTTATACTTTAATCCCTTGCCTAGCGACCTGGGGGCTCACACCACAATCCACATTGAATAAACAGTCTGCACGGTGCATTAGCATGACATAGTACGTCTCATTACATTATCATAACACTCGCTGGCGTGCTGCTTCTTCCTCCTCCCTGTAGCCAGCGTCTGCACCTCCACTGTCTCGACTCGACCCCCCGGTCAGCCTCCCACTTCACTGTCCATTGTCTGGATGGAGAATGTCGCCTCTGTGTCCCCCCACAATGTTAATTTTATACTATTTATTTCTTTTTTTAATTTTGCACAGTAACTTTGCTTATAATAATAGTAATGCATCAGATTTATATAGTGCTTTATCATAGACACTCAAAGATGCTTTTTACAGATACATTATTCGTTCACTCCAGACAGACAATGGTAGTGGCAAGCTACTACTGTAGCTACAGCTGCCCTGGGGCAGGCTGACGGAAATGTGGCTGCCATTTCAGGCCAACGGCCGGAGAGGTGGAGGAGATATCTGGGGAGAAAATATCCTGCCGTTGTGTCCCTGGGCAAGACACAGCCGCAGCATATCTGGGGAGACTAGGATTCGAACCGCCAACCATCCGGTTATTGGACGACCCGCTCTACCTCCTGAGCCACTGCCGTGCACATGGAACTTACAATTTGAAGTATTGTACAACCAAGGCTTGAATGTTGGAATATTGGGCCATTTGGGGTCCCACCCAGACGTCCTGTATTTGGACTTTTTACTGGTGTCATCCTTCTCTCCTTCCTCTGCTCTCACCTCTCCTGGACCCTCTGTCTGAACACTTTCCTCTCCTTGGCTCCTTGCTTCTGTCTAATCTTGCCCTCTCTGAGCTCTGTCTAATTCAGGTTCTCTCTCTGTCTATGGTGGTATACAAACTGGTTAGAAAATGTCAAGTGCCATGTAAATTAAAGGAGACAACCAAAAATTTCTAGTTAAGGGTGCAAAGAGCACCCACTTAAAACTTGAGTAATGATGTCAGTCTTGAAGGTTTGAGGTTTTTCTCCAAAATTTATAACAATTTTCTTATAGTTTTCTACTTTTCTCTGTAAATTTATCTAAATTTGAAAGCATTTTCCTCAAATTTGTAATTTCCTCTTGTAAAATTGACTTTTCTTGTACATTTAAAACTTTATAATAAATTTGTGGATTATTTTATGACTTATTTTTGTCTGTTTTTTAAAATAAAATTACTGTTTTTTAAATAAATTTGAAACAGACTGTGGTATTTTTTTTTTACTTTTTCCTTACAACAATTTATATTTTTAACCATAACTTTGCAGTCAGAAAGAACAATAATTTAACTCTCATTACAAAGAAAAAAATATTAATAAAATTATATTTAATGATTTAAATTAACTTAAATGACCAAGGATGCAGTTATTTCTGTTATAATATTTCTATATATTTATTGTTTTTTTTAGAAATCTCCTCACCGTCAAGAAAAACCTCCCTTATTTTGAAATGCAAATGCTGGCACGTTCAGTTTGTCTGAAGGCTGCTGACAGATTAAAGTCACTGACTTTGAGAATTTCGGTCATCTTAACTTGCCAGGTACATACAGTGGGAGAAAAAAGTATTTAGTCAGCCACCAACTGTGCAAGTTCTCCCACTTAAAAGATGAGGGAGGTCTCCAATTTTCATCATAGGTATACCTCAAATATGAGAGACAAAATGAGAAAAAAAAAAATCAAGAAAATCACATTGAAGGATTTTTAATGAATTAATTGGTAAATTCCTCGGTAAAATAAGTATTTGGTCAACAACAAAAGTTCATCTCAATACTTTGTTATACAGTGGGGCAAAAAAGTATTTAGTCAGCCACCAATTGTGCAAGTTCTCCCACTTAAAAGATGAGAGAGGTCTCCAATTTTCATCATAGGTATACCTCAACTATGAGAGACAAAATGAGAAAAAAAAATCCAGAAAATCACATTGAAGGATTTTTAATGAATTAATTGGTAAATTCCTCAGTAAAATAAGTATTTGGTCACCTACAAACAAGCAAGATTTCTGGCTCTCACAGACCTGTAACTTCTTCTTTAAGAGGCTCCTCTGTCCTCCACTCGTTACCTGTATTAATGGCACCTGTTTGAACTCGTTATCAGTATAAAAGACACCTGTCCACAACCTCAAACAGTCAGACTCCAAACTCCACTATGGCCAATACCAAAGAGCTGTCAAAGGACACCAGAAACAAAATTGTAGACCTGCACCAGGCTGGGAACACTGAATCTGCAATAGGTAAGCAGCTTGGTGTGAAGAAATCAACTGTGGAAGCAATTATTAGAAAATGGAAGACATGCAAGACCACTGATAATCTCCCTCGATCTGGGGCTCCACGCAAGATCTCACCCCGTGGGGTCAAAATGATCACGAGAACGGTGAGCAGAAATCCCAGAACCACATGGGGGGACCTAGTGAATGACCTGCAGAGAGCTGGGACCAAAGTAACAAAGGCTACATCAGAAACATACTACGCCGCCAGGGACTTAAATCCTGCAGTGCCAGACGTGTCCCCCTGCTTAAGCCAGTACACGTCCAGGCCCGTCTGAAGTTTGCTAGAGAGCATTTGGATGATCCAGAAGAGGATTGGGAGAATGTCACATGGTCAGATGAAACCAAAATAGAACTTTTTGGTAAAAACTCAACTTGTCGTGTTTGGAGGAGAAAGAACACCATACTTACTGTGAAGCATGGGGGTGGAAACATCATACTTTGGGGCTGTTTTTCTGCAAAGGGACCAGGACGACTGATCCGTGTAAAGGAAAGAATGAAAAACATTGAAAACTTTAACCTCTTCTGGAGCCGTAAAGCATTTTTAAAACCAGATGGCCTCCACCCCAGTAATTTAGGCAGCCGTATTATAGCAGCTAATTTGCAGTTCATTGTCCAAACTCTCCCACGGCCATGTGACTGACTATTTACATTCCACCCTCAGCCCCCTCTCCCTCTACAACTTCAACTCAGTGTTCCCCCTCCCACCACAGCTCCCCCTACAGGCTCCAACCACCACTGCTCCCTCCTGCCACTGTTTTCCCCATTCACTCCATAGTCACAGTCAGATCCTCATCACATCATCGTAATAAATCGCAGGTAAACCCGTCCAATCTCTGTCCCATCCCCCAGTCTTTTCAACCTGTCCCAAAGCAACCCCACCCGAAACTGGCTCTACTCAACAGACACTCACTGAATCATTAAAGCCTCATCCTGAACAAATTAATCAGTGACAATAACCTGGATTTTCTTTGCATCACTGAAACATGGCATAAACCCCTGGACTATTTATCACCGATTCACCTACATCGATAAACTCCACCCTGATGGCCGGGGAGGTGGTGTTGCTGCCATTCACCGAAAAAACATCAAAATATCCAACATTCCCACCCCCGCAGTCCACTCATTTCAACAGCTTGCCTTCAGACTCTCTGAACCCACCCCGCGATCACTGCCGTTATCTACCGCCCCCCACCCCCCAAACCAAACCCTTCCTTTCTACCCAAACTTTCGGATCTGTTGACCCAGCTCTCCACCATCTCACTCTCCGTTCTTCTCCTTGGAGACTTTAATCTCCACATCAAAATCCACCAACTGGAAATCTGCCACCGACTTCCTGGAACTTCTTCAGTGCTTCACCTTCACTCAATACATTGACTTCCCGACTCACTCACATGGAGACATTCTAAATCTGATCTGCTCAACTGGACTAACAATACTCAAACTCAGCAGCATCAACCTCCATATCGCTGACCTCCTGGCAATCACCATGGACATCAATGTCCCCATCCCCTCCCCTAAAGAAAAGCGCGCAATATCCTTCAGAAATATCAAAACCATCTGTCATGAGTCTGAGCGCAGCATTCTCTGGAGCTCAGACTCTCATTTTATTTCTGTTTATTTTATGTCTGTTATGATTATAGTCTAGTTTTTGTGTTAATTTGGGTTTTTGACACAAGCATCCTTCCTCTGCTCTCAGACACACCCACCTTCCTCTCACAGGCTGTTTCCCCAGTCACCTCAGCTGTGAGGGATTTAAGAATTAGGTCCCTTCCCACTCCTTGGCACACCTGCTGCTTATCATTCTCCATTACTTCCAAGTTCTGCCTTTTCACTGTGTTGTTGTGGCTATAATGGATCTACACTGTTCATTCCACTTGTTCCAGCCTCTGAAGTATCCTCTACTTCTCCAGAGCACTCTCTGCTCTGAGGCTCAATCTGTAAGTTGTTCTTGTTTTGGCATTTTTGTATTGTTGGCACCTTTTTGAACTTTATGTTATTTTTGTTAATAAATGTCACAAATACCATCAGCGCTTGGGGTTGTCTCTGCCCCGTAGGGGTGAACATGACAGAATATAGCCGCCAGTAGAAAAAAACCCAGCTGTGGTGTTTGTGCACTTTTTCACTTCTTTGTGTTTTTTCCACACACCTGCCCATCGGCACAATCATGTCCCAAGCACGTTGGCCTCGCACAACTAAAGGAGGATTGGTAGTGGAGTCTCCTATGGTGGAGAAGGAATGGGCAGCGGACTTTATCCAAGACTGTGTGGATGAGGCTGTCGCCGCCCGGGGACACAAGTAGACAAGGGATTGTTTGTATGGAGCAGTGAGAATCCTGGAGGTGCATCCCGGCCTGTGGAGATATCCTGAATTATCAGAGCTGTTATCCACGGTGTCTGCGCTCCTGCAATCATTTCCTGATCTGAGTGTAGGAGCATTTTCAGTGGAGCCAAAAAGCTCCGCTGCGGAGCCTCTCTCCCGGCTCACCATCTCCAGCTCCAGCGTGTGCGTCACCAGCCCCACGGCAGCGCTGTCGTACCGCTCTGGACCGCCAGAGGAATAACTCTGCCTCTCTGACAGCCTCTTCTCCAACAGCGAAGCAGGAGTCCCCCTCAGCAGTGCAGCCCTCCCTCCTCTCTTCCCCAGCTGCATCATCAGCTTCCCTTGGATCTGTAGCTGCTGTTCCTCCCTCTCCTTCGATGTCCTCTCCCACTGCTGAGAGGTCCTACATTTGTTCCCCGGCTACATCCATCCTCGTGACTACAGGGGCAGCTCCTCAACAATCCTCAGAGGGCCCACATTAACCATAGCCACAGAGAGGGACGATGCTCCACCCACTGCAGCAGACAACATCCTACACCGGGAAAACAGCCAAGTGTCATTTTTTCCCTATTCTATTTATGATGATATGCTTTGCCTGATTCCCGGTAGGGAGGCTCAGGACACACAGTCCTCTGAGCTCTCCCCACCTGCTGCAGCAATCAACTACTCACCTGTCCTCTCCGTGTCTCCCCCATCTGTCCCTGAGTGTCCGCCGGCCCCAGAACAGAACCGCTGGATGTTAGAGAAGCCCGAGGCCCTGGAGGGTCCAGTTCCAGGGCCAGCGGTGAGTCGACCCCCTGCTGCCACACTGGATGAGCCACCAGCGTGGGTCCTTTTGCCTGGGGGCTCCAAGACTGCTACAACCATCATTCCTGCTGTGGGGGCCACCGTAGCAGAGTTGGAACCGGAGGTGGACCTCTAGTGGGACGAGGCCGAGATTACATCATTGCCTGGATCGTCGGAGTCCTAGACGGCGGTGATGCTTGAGCTCAGGCAAGTGCTCTCCTTTGTTTTTCTATTATCTGTTTTAGAACAATCTTACCTGGCTCTTGGTGAGGAGAGCCAGGCGCAGCCGCCTACTGCACCTAAGCTCGCCTCACCGGGGTCCGCTGCTGCCAGTGACCCTGAACCCTCTTCTCTATTTGTGTCTGAGTTTTCTCCCAGGGTCACCGGGACGTACCAACGCTACCAGAGGTCTCCGTGGGTCCAGGCTTGCCACTGGGTCCAGCTCCCCCTTTTGAGGTCGTCGTGGGTGTTCAATCCCAACCCGGGACCTCTGTGGGTGCAGCTCCAACCCAGGCTGGGTCCTCCGTGGATGCAGCTTCCCCTCTACGCGAGGCCGTCATCTGTGTTCCACCTCTTTGGTCCAAGTCCTTGTGGGTGCTGCGCCCTGGCTGAGGATCTTTGTGGGTGCTACGCCCCAGCATTAACCCAATGTGGGTGCTGCGCTCCAGTATGGGCCCGCCATGGGCACTACCCCCCAGCCCGGGGCCCACTGAGGGTGCAGTGTTGGCCCAGTCCGGTCCCACCGAGGGTGCAGTGTTGGCCCAGTCCGGGTCCACCAAGGGTGCTGCAATGCTCCAGCCCAGAGCCACTGCGGGTGCTACATTGTTTCAATCCGGGGCCACCGAGGGTGCTGCCAGTCAGCCAGACACCATGGTGGTCCCCCTTCCTCTTCTGCCAGATGTCGTCATAGTCCACCATCCTCCTCTGCCAGACGGCTTCATGGTCCCTTCTCCTCCGCTACCCGGTGCCGTCGTGGTCCCCCTCCTCTGGCCTGCTTCCCGTCTTCGGGCCTTCCCGTGGGGGAGTCACCTTCCGGGCCACTCCTCCGGTCCTGGTGGCTCAAGGACTCTGGCCGGCCGCCTGAAAGACTGGGCCACTGGGTCGGGTGGTCCATGTTGTCCGGAAGGTCACCCGACTCGTACCGCCTTACTGCCCGGCTGGCCTGGGACTTCGGCCGGCCACCTGAACTATATTGTTCTGTGACCTAGAGGGCCTAGCCTGCACAGGTGCGGGTCTTGAGCTGGGTTGTGTTTTTCCTCCTTAGCCTGTTCCTCCATCTCCCACCCGGGGTGTTGTACGCCTTCCCTGGGGGGGGGGGCATTTTGGGTGTTACCTTGGGGTGTATGGACTCCGCCCCTTAAAGTGGGGGCTCTGTCATGAGTCTGTGCTCAGCGTTTCTCTGGAGCTCAGACACTCATTTTATTTCTGTTTATTTTATGTTTATTATGATTTTTCCTGTCTAAGTTTTGTGTTATTTTGGGTTTTTGACGCAAGCCTCCTTCCTCTGCTCCCAGACACACCCACCTTCTTCTCACAGCCTGTTTCCCCAGTCACCTCAGCTGTGAGTGATTTAAGAATTAGGTCACTGCCCACTCCTTGGCACACCTGCTGCTTATTATTCCCCATTACCTCCATGAATTTAAGTTCTGCCTTTTCACTGTGTTGTTGTGGCTATATTGGATCTACACTGTTCATTCCACTTGTTCCAGCCGCTGAAGTATCCTCTACTTCTCCAGAGCACTCTCTGCTCTGAGGCTCAATCTGTAAGTTGTTCTTGTTTTGGCATTTTTGTATTGGTGGCACCTTTTTTGAACTTTGTTATTTTTGTTAACTCTTTGAGTGTGAGAATTTGCGTGCCCCTAGTGGCAGAGCGTAGCACTGTGCCTGTCTTCTCACTCTGACATGATCGCCTGCCTTGGGGATTTGTACTGAATTGTACTGATTTGCCAGTTTCACAAGGTGGCAGACATCTGTTGGAGGACTCAGTGGATGACACATAATACACCAAAGAAGAAGAACTCCTCATTTCCGTTTCCTGTTTTAGCATTTAACCCAGAAAGCTAATATGTTGGCATTCGTCACATCACTTTTTGGCTTTTTATGCCAAAAATAGCCGCGGGATACAAGCGAAATTTATGTGGGATTACCATTAGACTTTGTAGATGTGGTAGAGATTTTATATTACTGACAGAATATAAAATAAGGACCATAATGGGTGAAAACACAGCAACCACGCCAGCCCCCCTTTGTCAACAGACTGTACAACAGTAAGTGACTTATTTCATTTTTTTTAAATGTATTGATTTCTTGTTCATATACATTAAAGATAATATGATGAGGTACCTCTGTAAAAAAAAAGAAAAAAAAAAAAAAAAACGGTGTCAAAAGACTGAACCATTCTTTGTGTAAATACGTCCAAAGCCCAGTTTTGACTGAGTTATGGAATTTAAAGAGGTGCCGTGACATTATGCAAATTAGATGCATAAATTTATTCCTATCTGAAACTTTGGATCATATTTTACACCTCTCTAATTGACAGTAAGCCATTTTCTCTTGCAACTTTCAAGTTATAGCCTTGGAAATCTGAACTATTTTACTGACAAAAAATATTTACCACTCTTGACCACTAGGGGTTATGTCGCAGTTTGGCAACATACACACTCAGAGGGTTAATAAATGTCACAAACACCATCAGCGCTTGGGTTTGTCTCTCTGCCCCGTAGCGGCGAACCTGACACCATCACTCCTCACTCACCAGCATGATGTCTGCCTCCCCTCCCCCGCTCTCTGATGACCCCACGAATCTTGTATGTTATTACAACACCACTCTCTCCTTCTGCCTGAACCAGTTAGCCCCTATCACAACTAAAACAGTCTCCTTCACTCACTCTGCTCCCTGGGACACTCCTGAACTCCACGCCATGAAATCCTGCAAGCAACAGCTGGAAAGACTCTACAACAGTGGCCCTAAATAGGTTGCCCATGGGCCACATCTGGCCCGCGAGCCCCCTATATGTGGCCCCCGAGCTGTGATTCCTTCACTACATGTTTTGGTTTGGTCAGCACCTGTAAACATGGACTGTTATCTTCATGCCAATGATGCGCTGACAGCCTGTCAGCACGAGCGGCTGCAGTGGAGCGCCACTTTTGTTACTTTCACATTTGGAGCAGTTCACCAGCAGTGGAAGCCTAGATTGAATGAAAATGGCATGTTCCACTATTGCTGCTAAAAGTGGACAGTAAAAACTGGCAATTCAAAGATGAATGAACTGAGCAATTTGCATTTGTTCTCCCTCCTACCAGCACAAGACCAATGTGCTTAATATGCCATGAGACCATTGCTATGATAAAGATTTCCAATTTGAAATGGCATTATGAGAGCAAGCATAGGAATTCTGAAGAGACATTTCTTCAAAAGCCAGAGGTAAGAACAACAAAAATAAACGCACTGAAATCATCATATCAAGCTGCAAGCAGGATTCGTGTTACGTCTATGGCACAACAGCAAAAAGTAACAGTTTTGAAAGTCTGTTCAGAAAGTCACTGCCTTCACCCAGCTCTCACAGCAGAACAGCCTGGTGACATGGGCGTAAATTTGGGGGGGGAGGGGGTCCTTAAAATTTGCAGCTTTTCTCATAAATTTGTAACTTTTTCTCATTAATTTACTACATTTATTCGTAAATGTAAAACTTTTTTGTTGTAAATTTGCCACTTTTCCCTCATAAATCTGCTGTTTTTGCATCTTAAATCTGTAAGTTTTTTCTTGTAAATTTGTAGCCTTTTTATGAGTTTTTTCTTTTAAATTTACATATTTTTTCTCACTAAATTTGTAACTTTTTTCTAGCAAACTTGACTTTTTGTAAATGTGCAATTGTTTCTTTTAAATTTTCTTTCTCATAAATTTATGACTTTTTTCTTGTAAATTTGCAGTTTTTTCCCCAAAAGTGTACGTTTGTACATTCTTTCTTATAAATTTGGGACTGACAAGAATAATACTTATAGTATCCCATCAATATTTACTCTGGAGAAAATGTTCTGTTTATTGTCCCTCCCAACATAAAAATGAAATGTCCGCCCATGTAGCGTGCTTGCACTGCTCCGGACTGCTGGTCCACTGGAAAAAACAAATGTAGACCCCCGGCAAAAAAATTGAGGACCCCTGCTCTACAAGAAAACAAGTCTAACAGTTCATCTCCAAGCCTACACTGACCACCTCCGACAACACTTACTTACTTATCCTCTTCAGTCTTCGTAGGTCATAGACCTATTACTGATTTTCACTTTCTTCATTTCACTGGCTAACATTAAAAACAAAAAGAGAGCTTAGCTGTCGAGAAATGAAAGATTAATAAATACTAATAAAAGTGCTCCAGGGAGTACTGGTGTGCAGACCAATGGGCATCATATCTGTTTTTCAACATATTCACTGTTGGAGCAGTCACAACATTCTCAGGCAGTCCATTCCAGATTTCAATAACTCTATTAGAAAAAAAAAATCTGTTGCCTGCTCTTTCAACATCTTGATTTTTTAAATTTCAAATTATGTCCTCTGGTGAATACGGGGCAATCACCCAGCTCCAAAGAACAGGGATCAACACTATAAATGATGTCAATGATGTCTCCCCGAGCACATTGATACTGCAGTGTTGGAAGCTTTAATTCACATAGCCTATCAGTATATGCTAGATGCTGAAGTCCTGGGACCAGCTTTGTCGCAAATCTTTAACGACCTCTAGAAGCTTTACTTGCCTAGCATATATAGGAAAAAAAAAAAAGTATTACGGTACTCCAGATGAGTCCTGACAAATGATTTATACAGTATGTTAGAAGTCTCTTTAAGAATTCGAACGATCGTCTTATCAATCCCAGCTGCCGATTGGCTTTATTCACTTGCTTCTCCACATGGATATCAAACTTGAGTTGATTATCCATCCACACTCCCAGACCTTTCTGTTCATTAGTTTCCTCTAAGGCAACTTTGTCTAGTCTATACTTGTATTTGGCATTGTGCCTCCCAAGGTGCAACACTTTACATTTAGTGGCATTAAACTTAATTTGCCACCGTTCGGCCCAAGCCTGCAGTTGTTCTAAATCCTCCTGAAGTGACTGTTGTCGATTGTCATTGTTAACAACAGAAAAGACCTTAGTGTCATCTGCAAACAGAGCAATATAATTGTGCACAGCTCCTGGCATGTTGTTCACCAAGAGGACAAAAAACAGGCGGCCCAATTCACTGTCCTGGGGGCTCCTGATAATACATATGTCCATCCGGATGCTGTCTCATTAACAATTACTCGTTGTTTCCTCCCTGTGAGAAAACTCTGGCTCCAGGTAAGGAACTTTCCCGTAATTCCATAATCTTTAATTTTGACTAAGAGTGTCTCATGGGGCACGCTATCAAATGCCTTAGCAAAATCCAGGTAGACAATGTCAGTGGGCCAGTTTTTGTCAAGCATTCTAGTCCAAATATCCAAACAACTGAGAAGTTGGGTACCACAGGAGCGACCATTGACAAAACCATGCTGACAGTTATGTAATAGATGATTCTCATCAGTAAGTGAGTGACCAGATGATCCCGAACAATGACTTCCATAATCTTGCAGGTTACACGTGTAAGGCTTACTGGTCTATAATTCCCGGGGTCAGATTTTGGGCCCTTCTTATAAATTGGTGACACATGAGCTTCTTTCCATCTCATGGGGATCACTACCTCTTCTAATGACCTGCTCATGATGGTTGCAAGGGGGCTAGAGATTACAGCACTCAACTCTCTCAACACCCTAGGATGCATTCCATTGGGCCCCAGTGACTTCCCAGATTATCAAGCCTTTTCCTGATATCTTCAGCTGATATATGCAAATCGTCCAAATGACAACCAATATTGCGATTGAGCTGGAAGTCCAGTATATTGGTAGCATCCTCCTCAGTAAAGACACTAGTGAAGAAATTACTAAATACCTCAGCCCTTTCAATGTCGGTCATAGCTTTCCCATGTACTGACTCTAAGTTTGCTATACCTGACTTAATCCTATGCTTACCATTGACATATTTATAAAAGGCTTTAGTGTTGCTCTTAGATTCCTTTGCCATTTTCCTCTTGGGTGTCATGACCTATTAGAATTATTGTTTCTGTACCTTTTAACTTGGCATTCTTTCGGAGAGCAAAGTAAGAATTTCATTGCTCAGGAAATGTAGCATTTCTTAACTGTGCACATGATAATAAAGCCTTTGAATCGTGAATCTTGAAATCTCGTTTTGCTTTCCTGCTTTCCCACTTGGCCTGATTCCTTGCCCTTGCATACAGAAGGAAGTCTCGTCCCTCCAATGTATTTATGTGCCTCTTATAAGCTTCTGTCTTAATTTTAACCTTCCTCAATGCATTGGCATTCATCCAAAGTGGTCTGCCAGGTTTGTTATAATTGGTTGTCTTGAGAGGTATAAACTCCTTAATCCCTTCAATCATTTTTTTTTAAAAGAATCCAGCTACCTTCACAACTTAATCTATTTAAGTTGTCCTCCCATGAATACTCCGCCATCATATGTCTAAATTTCTCAAAATCACCTTTGTTATAGAGGGGCTTCTTTGTGGAAGATTTAGTCCTCAGATAAAAACATACAGTAATTTAAAGATAATACATGCATGATGGCTCTTCCCGAGTGGAGCGTCAATCGTCAAATCCTCAATCATTCCCTTCTCGTTAGTAAAGATTAAATCAATCAGAGTGGGTTTCTGATCACCTCTTCTATGTGTAAAATCACATGCATGTTGAGTAAAAAAAACAGGCTCTAATACACTTGCACAGTTGGAAGCCAACACTAACAGTATTATCATTCTTAATAAATTGCAAATGTATGGTATTAGGGGAATGGCTCTGAAATGGGTTACAAGTTATCTATCTGAGAGACAACAATTTGTGAAGATGGGAGAATATCTGTCTGGGTGTATGGGAATTGCCTGTGGGGTCCCCCAGGGGTCAGTATTGGGCCCCAAATTATTTAACATATATATAAATGATATATTCCAAGTTTCTAAATTATTAAAAATAATATTATTTGCTGATGATACTAATATATTTTATTCTGGAAATAATTATAATCAACTAATCCATACTCTAAATAATGAATTAAATAAGCTAAAAAAAATTGATGGATTGTAATAAATTATCACTAAATATAGATAAAACTAAGGTAATGATATTTGGTAATTGTAAAAATAAAGAAGATATACACATTCATATAGATAATGTAGTTATTGAAAAAATTAAGGAGATCAATTTTTTGGGTGTAATACTGGATGATAAAATTAGTTGGAAACCACATGTCAGATACATACAAAATAAAGTTGCAAAAAATATTGCAATTATAAATAAAATTAAGCAGGTCCTAGATTATAAATCACTTCATATTTTGTATTGTTCATTAGTACTTCCATACTTGACTTATTGTATAGAGGTTTGGGGTAACAGTTATAAAAGTAAACTTAATTCATTGTTAATATTACAAAAAAGGGCAGTCCGTGTTATACACAAAGTCGGGTACCTTGAACATACAAATTTATTGTTTTTACATTCGAAGTTATTGAAATTATGGGATCTGGTTCATTATTACACAGCACAATTAATGTTTAAAGTTAGTAAAAACCTCTTGCCACACAATATACAAAATCTTTTCAGGGAGAGAGAAGGGAAATATAATTTACGAGGGAATACAAAATTTAAAATGCACTTAGTAAGATCTACACGGAAGAGTTTTTGTGTGTCTGTGTGTGGGGTAAAATTGTGGAATGGGTTGGGGGAGAAACACAGGCAATGTCCAAACATCCACATATTTAAATCAACTTATAAAGAAATGATTTTTGAGCAGTATGAGAATGAAGGGCAGTGATGTTACATTGTGTCTTCAGTGAGGGAAGGTTGTTGTTGTGTTATGGTGATTGTGAAGGTGATGGTGTTGTCTGTGTTTGTATTGAACATGCCAGAAGTGTATGTTTATTGTTGTTGTAATATTGTTGGATGTTGGTATTGTTGTCAATATGGACTGTCATTGTTGTGTCATTTTTGTTGTATAATTTGACTATGGGTGTATTATGGTGAATGTGGTTGTGGGATAATGATGATTATGAGTAATACTGTAACTTGTTGGGTATGGAAAAGGGGTGGGACTATATAAGCGTTGGTTTCTTCCCACTCCTTTTGAACATTTTATTTTTGGTTTGCTTTTTTGTTGTGTTTTGAACTCTCTTCTTTCTTTCTTTTTTTTTAAGAATGTTCAAATAAAAATCAATGTCAATGTCAATGTCAAGGTGAAGTTTCATCAATCCAGTTAATATCTGGGCAGTTAAAATCCCCACAAATAAGTATGTGACTGTATTCCCTTCTATTGCTAATGTACCTTAAATAATTAAAAAGCTTAACATTATTCACCGAATCACTACTGGGGGATCTGTGAATACAACCAATTAAAAGTTTATCATTCCTCTCCAACTCTACTTTAATCCAACAGCTCTTGCCAAAGGTGTTAGCAACACTTATCTGCTGATGAGGTCTTTATTTTGTGTGACACATAGATCATCACCCCTCGCTTCCCATCTACTATATTACTATAGATGTCATATCCATCCACCTGAAATTCAGATTCTTGTACTTGAAGATACGAATGCTTAGGTAAAACCTCTGTAACACAAACAACAGCTGGTGCATAATGTACAAGTGAAGCAACAATCTCAGACCTTTTATTCAGCAAACCATCAGCATTTGTATAAAAACAAGTAATATTGTGGCTAACTAAGTCTCTTCTTCCTCCCTTCTTGGCCGTCCTTTGACCACCCTGCCCTTCCTTATCACCCACGTAGTGCTGGTCTCTTCTGCATCCTGAGACTTCTTTGTTCTTCTTTTCCACTCCTCCAGGAGCTTTTTCATCATCCTCTGCTCTAAAGGGGTCAGGTGTCTGTTAATAAATACATCCTTATACATGGGAACTTTCTGAAGATTTGATGCAGTTTTAAGAATTGTATATTGGTCTGCTTTCGAGGCTGTAGTAATTCTTAGAGGCTGATGAGAATGTCCCTCACCAAGTCTCACAATTCCTGATAGAGGCACTTTAACTTTAATCTTGCCAAGTATTACCCTAATGGAATCAAAGTCATCCTTCCTTCTATCCTCAACATCAGCCGCTTGGCTTTCAGGTAAGCAAAAGATCATCAAATTAAATTTCCTGTTCTCCCTATCTCTCATTTCTTCCAGCAGACCTTCCACATTTGCACATCGAGTGATATCCTCATCCTGTCTAAATCTGAGGTCATTCAACTCCGTCTTCAACACTTCCACCTGAGGTTTAACATCACATGCTAGGCCCAACTTATCGATATCCTTCTTCATACAGTACCTCTAATCTCACCATCAATTCTACCAACCTCCCTTGAAAACTTCTTATCAAGGGAGGTGCATACCTCATGAATTTCCTCAGAAATCTCAGATTTAAATTTATCCATGTATTGTTTGCATTTCTCCTCAATGTCTTTATCACATTTCACAGCCTTAATTGCCTGTTGGTTGCAGTCTACACAGTACAAGTGAATCAGTGGTCCTTGTAATGCATTGTTAAGCAAATCATAATGACTCTCACTCATACCTGAGAAACCAAGGAACAGCCACAGCTCACAACGTTCACATTCCACCAGTTTATCTCCTGCATCAATACAAACATTATTGCAAACCTTACATATCAATGAGTTGTCAACAATTGCAGCATCATCCTTATCAACATCCGTAGAAGAGATCTCCAAGGATTTATTGGTCTTGCTGATATTTTGTGATATATCCACATTTTTGCTCTTACGATTGTTTTTTCTGAATCCAGCATCGCCGTCCACATGTCCACCAATTTCCGGCAATCTGAATATTCTAACCCAATCACGCTCATTCGGATCAAAATTTCATTCCGATTGAGAGGGGTGGGTTATGCCGATTGTTAATCGGAATGGTGCACATATAAACACTTATTCTGGACACAGGGCAGAAAATATGTTTACTGCGCATGTCTGTACACCAGCCGCACGTCGACGTGACGTACTTACGCCTTAGCAGCGGCTAACGGAAAACATAGCGGGAGTAAAACAAAACCGGTCTGTATCGTCCTGCTGTCTCCCTCTGTACATCATATGCAGAAGTATGTACTTGTAGCTTCATTATGGAGACCAGCAGAAGCAAAAGTACAGTCTGAATAACACAATACAGGTCCATTTCGACACGAAGTGGGGCTTGCTAACACCGGAAGTTGCTTCTTCTTCTGCTATGTTCTGAATGTTGAAATGTCGACGTGCGCATGACAAAATGATTTATTCCGTTCAAACATGTGACACATGGACATGCACGTCCTAATCAGATCAGCTTTTTCAGGATCCATGTAAACAGTAAAATTCTGATCTGAATTGTAATCAGATTGAAGAAATTTTGCCCATGTAACTGTGGCCACTGATACAGCTCTCTCCTGGTTCCACTCATATCTCACCAACAGACCAATTCATCCACGTCAACAAATGTAACTCCCTCACAGCCCCTCACTCCCATGGTGTTCCCCAGGGTTCTGTGCTTGGCCCTCTCCTCTTCATCATCTATATACTCCTGCTTGGTAACATCATCCGCCGATAGGACCTTAACTTCCATTGTTATGTTGACAATGTTCAGATCTACATTTTTGCTAACCGCATAACAACAGTAACCTGCTCCATGCTGGAAAACTGTCTCTCTGAAATAAAATCCTGGATACAAATGAACTTTTTACAACTTAACTATGATAAGTCTGACATGATGATCATCGGCCCGGAATCTCTCATTAATACCACTCACAACTTCAACCTCACTGTTGCCAACTCCACACTTTCCCCATCCCCACAGATACAAAACTTTGGAGTCATCTTTGACAGCCATCTCACTTTTGAACCGCACATCAATCATGTCACCAAAACTGCCGTCTTTCACCTACAAAACATAGCCCGACTCCTTCACTCACCTTCTCGACTGCAGAAACCCTCATACACGCATTTATTACATGCAGACTCGACTACTGCAATAGCATTCTTTATGGCTCATCATCCAAAATCCTCCAGAAACTTCAGTACATTCAGAACTCAGCCACCCGTCTCCTTACCCAGCCCTGCTCCCGTGACCACATCACCCCTGTCCTCCAGAACCTCCACTGGCTCCCAATCTCACAATGCATACAATTCAAAGTCCTTCTCCTCACCTTTAAAGCCCTCCATCACCAGGCCACTTCCTATCGCACGCCCCCCCCCCCGCCTCCGTTCCTCTGACACAAACCTCCTCTCTCCACCACACAGAACCAAGCACAGAACCTGGGAGTACAAAGCCTTTTCCATCATGGCACCCTCACTCTGGAACTCTCTCCCCCAGCAGATCTGTGACTGCTCAGACTTAAACTACTTCAAGTCATTACTCAAAACCCATCTGTTCAGACTTGCCTTTCATGTTTAATTTTAATCCTTAATTTTTAACTTTTTTAATGTAAAGCATCTTTGAGTGCCATGGAAAGCACCATACAAATAAAATGTATTATTATTATTATTATTATTATTATTATTATTATACTTACCCAGGACCTCCTCATCACCTCTGTCCCCTTCACCTACATGTCCATTTAAGGCCGCTCCAATCACCACTCTCTCTCCACATGGGAACACTCTACCACTTCATCCAACTTACTCCAGAATTCCTCTCTCTTCTACCTGACATCCAACTTGTGGGGCATACGCACTGACAACATCCAACATCACACCTTTGACTTCTAGCTTCAAACTCATGTTTCTGTCCGACTCCCTCTTTACCTCCTGAACACTCTTCACATGCTCATCTTTCAAGATTACTGCAACTCCATTTTCTTTCTATCTACACAATGGTAAAAGAGTTGAAATCCCCCTCCAATGCTCTCAGCCTTGCTTTCCTTCCATCTGGTTTCTTGAACACACAGTATATCTACCTTCTCTCCATCATATCAGTTAACTCTTTGCCTTTAAAAGTCATAGTCCCTACATTTAACGTCCCTACCTTCATCTCCCCACTTCTACCTTTCCTTTCTCTCTCTCCCTCCTAACATGCCTTTCCTCTCTCCTCCTCCATGATCTTCAACCAACAGTAGCCCAATTTCCACCGGCACCCTGTCAATTAACAGCACCGGTGGTGGTTGTTGTTAATCTTGGCCTCGACCAACCCGGTATGAAAGTCTCATTCGTCATGATCGGCATGTTTGAGTTGGCAAATGTTTTACGTCGGATGCCCTTCCTGACATAACCCTCCCCATTTACCCAGGCTTGGGACCGGCACTAGGAGTACACTGGTATAGCGTGTAACAATTGATTATAAGTGTGATAAGGTACAAGGATTATTTAATTTATATTTAGAGTTGCGTGAGTGGAGACAGAGGTTCACTTCGAGTCCACACACACACCAGAAAAACTTGTTTTGGGGGCACGAGTCCAACTTGGACAATTTATTAATAAATAATCCTTTCATTAACCAGTCTCAATATTTGTGAATTCTTCTGCTGTGACCCAGAAAAGCACACACACAAAAGAAATCAAGCAGAAACTTCTCTATACTGTTAACAGTTTTAATAATCAAACTCAGGTTAAATGGCATTACATTCAATTGATTTGTAAGCAGGTGAAATGATCAACAAATATATTAACTGTTAATGGATTCCTGAGCATAAAGTCCATATTTAAACCTTTCTGAAAACTAAAGAAAACCAGATTTTGAATTTGTAACTGTGATGCAATGAGAGACTGTAAAATAACTAACAAAAATATACATAAAATTGGACATAATTTTATGAAGAAAATGACAAAAGCTGATTATACGAAAAAGAAAGTTCAGAGTTACTCTGCAAAAAGCACTGAGGTTATTGAAAAGGAATATTAATTTTCCTTCATTTTATAGCTCCCATCGTAGCTTATGGACTAAGTTTAACATGAAAATTTGGTCATATTCAGTTATAATTAGACATCACATTTAGCTCAGCAGATAGAAAGTGGGAGTCTGGCTTATGAACAGCTGTGTCTTCAGAGTCCAGCAATGATCTTGGATGCCAGCGGATGGCACAAAGAAGGAAAGACTGCCGCCGTCCTTTCCAGTTGTTATAACTTTACAGACTCAGTAGCAGGGCGACCATAGAGTGTAGCCAGCAGGAGTGTGGATGGCTGGCCCCGGGGCAGGTGTGACGTCTTTCTTGGACAACAGATCCTTTCCTGGCCCGCAAATTTAGAATGTCCACCCGCCGATAAGAACACAGGCTGAAGGAAAAAAATGTATTTAGACAGTCCCATCCACGAAATCCTAGTTCTTCTGATGTTGTGGGCTGTGGGTGAGGCAGTCTCGAGGGAAAACGTTCAAAAATGACTATCAGTCCACTTTAACGATGAGTCAAAGAAAATCAATAGAAAAAGTTCAGCAGAATAAACACGGCTTCTGAGGAGAGGGAAAAGGGTGTTTTGGAGTTTCACTCCAAGTAAGAAGGTTTGAGATAAACAAGAAAAAGATGATCTCTCCTCAGATGCCAAAGAAAAACAGAAAAAGACTTAACACAAAACTTCTGAAACCTACAAAACTCACAGAAAACTTGACAAAGACTGAACTGAACAAAAACAAAACTTAACTGAACTGCTAGGTCATTTCCTCTATTTAACAGAGCACACTCCTTGGATCATAAAATATGACTGGCAGCAGGAAGAACCAATTATCGGCCATCGTGGAAGATTCAGATGGGCTATGGTCCAATAAGAAAGCAGTCCTTTGTCTGTAACCGACCGATAGAATGAAAGGGGCGTCATTCAACAGAGACGGCCTGGGGATTGGCTGGTATCAGTCAGATGACTGGCATAAGTTTCAGAAGGCATATACACATTTTAACTGTGAAATTCATTATAAACTTAATATAAGATAAGATAAGATAAGCCTTTATTAGTCCCACAACGGGGAAATTCCAGGATTGCAACAGCACAGGGATAGCAACACTCAGAGCAACAATCAGAAGGCAAGAAAAAAAAAACAAAAAAAAAAACAAGCAAGCAAGAGCAGCTAATATACATATGTACATATTACTATAAAATATATATATACACACACACAGACACACAGTGCAGAGCATTGTAGCTGGATGGAATAAATATATGAATATGAAATCTAAGCTAACTTCAATGATTCATGACTAACTCTCAGTGAGCATTCACTTTTATAAACTTGTCCTTCTATAATTAGCATGCATTGGAATAAGGTTCATTTAAGCATTTTCAAATATGCAACACATTTAAAAATCAATGATTAATGAAACATTTCAAACGCATCATTGTACACCACAGAGGCGGTCATCTTCAACAGTGTTCTGAGCAGTATTTCCAGGAAAAATAAAGTCTTGAGGAGAGAGGATTATTTCAGCAGATGAAACCCAAAAATTCAAATGTTGATTAAATCCAACATGTCCCTGAGTTGACAGAAGGGGGCAATGTTGAGCTGTGGATAATTCCTAGTGACTTGTGGAATGCAGTCAAGGGATCTGGGGTATCTCACAGAGTGCTCTAAGCATAAAACTGCCTGGTTGGGGAGGAAGCTTCGGAATTTATGACTCATAAAAGAATCCGTTCCTGGCACAAAATGTGATCCTTATCGGCCCTTTTACCATGGAATGTGTTTTTAAACTATGGTCGTTAGGTGAAGGAAGCAATTCTTGACCAGACCTTTGGGTGAAACAATTTCTTTAAGGTGAAGAGTGATTTTCTAGATTGGAGCCACATGGATTGATACTATACTGGCTTGTGCACCCCCCATGGCTGAGTTTAATTATAATTTTCCATCCATCCATCCATCTTCTATCGCTTTTCTGGAGGTCCGGGTCACAGAGGCAGCAGATCAAGCAGAGAATCCCAGACTTCCCTCTCCCCAGCTACCTTCTCCAGCTCTTCAGAGAAGATATCAAGGCGTTCCCAGACCAGCTGGGAGACATAGCCTCTCCAGCGTGTCCTGGGTCTGCCCCGGGGTCTCCTCCCAGTGGGATGTGCCTAAAACACCTCAAGTGGGAGGCATCCAGGAAGCATCCTGATCAAATGCCCAAACCACCTTAGCTGCCTCCTTTCAATGTGGAGGAGCAGCAGTTCTTCTCTGAGCCTCTCCCGGATGATTGAGCTCCTCACTCTATCTCTAAGGGTGAGTCCAGCAATCCTACAGAGAAAGCTCATTTCAGCCACTTGTATCCGTGATCTCATTCTTTAAGGTCATTCATTATCCAGTGCTCGTGATCATAGGTGAGGGTAGCACTTATAGTTTTATATATTTTTATTTATTAAATTATTTTGTAATTTTTAAACAAAGTTAAAACAAAATTTGTGAATAGACATTCACCTTTTAAATCAAAGAATGTTAGTAAAAGATAAAGAAAGGTAAAACAATACAAAAGCTCTGATCATTATAGAAACGAAAGAAAAATGTTTATGATGAAAGAACGTATTTTGTAGAAACTACAATTATGAATGCTGAAATGGATGGCAAATCACTATGCACTACATGATCAAAACAACCATACAGCTAATCATATTGTGTGACATCATTAGAAGGTGCAGGGCCCTGAGCAGATCTGGTACCTACAACGGCTCAAAGTGAAAAGTGAAAAGTCAGGGAGGCCAGACAAACAAGTTAGTTGGGAAAGCACCCTATGGCTCCAAAGAACAAATAAGTTCACACAGAAATGACTGAAATTATGGTGGCTATTTTCAGCTTTTATTCAAGTCTATGGTGAGAACACAATTGTTCATATTAAATAAGCTAACTATCAGATTGGTCATCATTAGTGAGTTTTATAGGTGCTCCTTGGGTTGTTTTGTTCAGATATCCAGGAGAGCTGTATTTATAGCAATGCACTTCTTATCAACCTTGGCAGAGGAGGTGAGAGGAAAACGCTTTTAAAATATTTTTATTGGTTTCCTATCACTTGTTAATTTCACATATGTATTGCTTGAATGCTGCAGAAGGTAAATGTGACTCTGCAACGTGCACTGGTTGTTGATTTTACACACAGGCATCCTGGTTAAGCTATGTCGCGTTCCAAATTATTATGTAAATAGGATTTTAGTGTCATAAACATTCAATTCTTTGTTTTTCAATTAAACTCATGCATGGTATTGTGTCTCAGGACTCTTGGATCACTGATATCAATCTCAGACACCTGTCAGAATTAGTTTGCCAAGTGAGCCTAATTAAAGGAAAACGACTTAAGAAAGATGTTCCACATTATAAAGCATGCCACAGGTTTCAAGCAATATGGGAAAGAAAAAGGATCTCTCTGCTGCCGAAAGGTATCAAATAGTGCAATGCCTTGGACAAGGTATGAAAACATTAGATATTTCATGAAAATTTAAGCGTGATCATCGTACTGTGAAGAAATTTGTGGCTGATTAAGAGCACAGATGGGTTCATGTAGATAAAGGCATGGGGAATGGAGAAGGTTTCTGCCAAACAAATTCATCAGATTGGGAGAGCAACTGCTAAAATGCCATTACAAAGCAGCAAACAGGTATTTGAAGCTGCTGGTGCCTCTGGAGTCCCATGATCCTCAAGGTGTAGGATCCTCCAGAGGCTTGCAGTTGTGCATAAACCTACAATTCAGCCACCCCTAACCAATGCTCACAAGCAGAAACGGCTGCAGTGGGCCCAGAAATACATGAAGGCTAATTTTCAAACAGTCTTGTTTACTGATGAGTGCCATGCAACCCTGAATGGTCCAGATGGATGGAGTAGTGGATGGTTGGTGGATGGCCACTATGTCCCAACAAGGCTGCGACGTCAGCAAGGAGGTGGCAGAGTCATGCTTTGGGTCAGAATCAAGGGTAGAGAGCTGGTAGGCCCTTTTAGGGTCCTTGAAGGTATAAAAATGACCTCGGCAAAGTATATTGAGTTTCTGACCAAACACTTTTTTCCATGGTACAAAAAGGAGAACCGTGCCTTCCATAGAAAATTATCTTCGTGCCTGACAATGCACCATCTTATGCTGCAAAAAATACCTTTATCATTGGCTGCTATGGGCATAAAAGGAGAGAAACTCATGGTGTAGCCCCCATCCTCCCCTGACCTCAACCCTATTGAGAACCTTTGGAGCATCCTCAAGGAAAAGATCTATGAGGGTGGGAGGCAGTTCACATCAAAACAGCAGCTGTGGGAGGCTATTCTGACATCTTGCAAAGAAGTTCAAGCAGAAACTCTCCAAAAACTCACAAGTTCAATGGATGCAAGAATTGTGAAGGTTATATCAAAGAAGGGGCCCTATGTTAATATGTAACTTGGGCTGTTAAGATGTTTTTGATTGAAATAGCTTTGGATTTCAGAAAATATGACCTCCTAATGCTGCAAATTCAACAAATGACCATTTTAATTTCTTTACAACCAATAAAATATTTTGAAACTCTGTTGTGCATAATAATTTGGAACAGTGCATTTTGATTTTTTTTTTGCAAAAAAAATTGTTATTGAGAGGTTTATTCAATACAATTTGAATTATACTCAGTTGATGGCTTGAAAATTATACTGACTGTCATTTGCATCAACTATTTCGGAAAATCAGAGACAAATATCATTTGCTGTTTTACTGCTTCAGGACCTGGAAGTCTTGCTGTGGTAAATGGAATCATGAATTCTGCTGTCTACCAAAAAATCCTGAAGGAGAATGTCCAGCCATCTGTTCGTGACCACAAGGTGAAGCACACTTGGGTTCTGCAGCAGGACTATGATCCAAAATACACCAGCAAGTCCACCTCTGAACGGCTTAAGAAAAACAAAATGAAGACTTTGGAGTGGCCTATTCAAAGTCCTGACCTGAATCCGACTGAGATGCTGTGGCATGACCTTAAAAAGGCGGTTCATGCTTGAAATCCCTCCAATGTGGCTGAATTACAACAATTCTGCAAACATGAGTGGGCCAAAATTCATCCACAGCACTGTAAAAGACTTATTGCCAGTTATGGCAAACGCTTGATTGCAGTTGTTGCTGCTAAGGGTGGCCCAACTAGTTATTAGGTTTAGGGAGCAATCACTTTTTCACACAGAGCCATGTAGGTTTGGATTTTTTTTTCCCCTTAATAATAAACACCTTCATTTAAAAACTGCATTTTGTGTTTACTTGTGTTATCGTTGTCTAATATTTAAATTTGTTTGATGATCTGAAACATTTAAGTGTGACAAACATACAAAAACAAATAAGAAATCCGAAAGGGGGCAAACACTTTTTCACACCACTGAAGCCCGATCAGGCTCAAATGTAGGCTGTGTTTGAAAGTGGAATACAGAGGTGCAGCCTATATGTAGGCATTTGTGTATTTTTGTGTTTTGTTGTCGTTTACTCAAAGTGTGCATACAGTATCTTACAAAAGTGAATACACCCCTCACATTTTTGTCAATATTTTGTTATATCTTTTCATGGGACAATACTGAAGATATGACACTTTGATACAATGTAAAGTAGTCAGTGTACAGATTGTATAACAGTGTAACTTTGCTGTCCCCTCAAAATAACTCAACACACAGCCATTAATGTCTAAACCGCTGGCAACAAAAGTGAGTACACCCCTACGTGAAAATGACCAAATTGTGCCCAAAGTGTCAATATTTTTTGTGGCCACTATTATTTTCCAGCACTGCCTTAGCCCTCTTTGGCATGGAGTTCACTAGAACTTCACAGGTTGCTACTGGAATCCTCTTCCACTCCTCCATGACAACATCACGGAGCTGGTGGATGTTAGAGACCTTGCACTCCTCCACCTTCGGTTTGAGGATGCCCCACAGATGCTCAATAGAGTTTAGGTCTGGATACATGATTGGTCAGTCCATCACCTTTACCCTCAGTTTCTTTAGCAAAGCAGTGGTTCTCTTGGAAGTGTGTTTGGAGTCGTTATCATGCTGGAATACTGCCCTGCAGCCCAGTTTCCGAAGGGAGGGGATCATGCTCTGCATCAGTATGTCACAGTACATGTTGGCATTCATGGTTCCCTCAATGAACTGTAGCTTCCCAGTGCCAGCAGCACTCATGCAGCCCCAAACCATGACACTCCCACCACCATGCTTGTAGGCAAGACACCCTTGTCTTTGTACCCCTCACCTGATTGCCGCCGCACAGGCTTGACACCATCTGAACCAAATAAGTTTATCTTGGTCTCATCAGGCCACAGGATATGGTTCCAGTAATCCATGTCCTTAGTCTGCTCGTCTTCAGCAAACTATTTGTGGGCTTTCTTGTGCATCATCTTTAAAAGGGGCTTCCTTCTGGGACGACAGCCATGCAGACCAATTTGATGCAGTGTGCAGCGTATGGTCTGAGCACTGACAGGCTGACCCCCCTACCCCTTCAACCTCTGCAGCAACGCTGGTAGCACTCATACGTCTATTTTCAAAAGACAACCTCTGGATATGATGCTGAGCACGTGCACTCAACTTCTTTGGTTGACCATGGCGAGGCCTCTTCTGAGTGGAACCTATCCTGTTAAACCACTGTATGGTCTTGGCCACCATGTTGCAGCTCAGTTTCAGGGTGTTGGCAATCTTCTTATAGCCTAGACCATCTTTATGTAGAGCAACAATTCTTTTTTCAGATCCTCAGAGAGTTCTTTGTCATGAGGTGCCATGTTGAACTTCCAGTGACTAGTATGAGAGAGTGTGAGAGCGATAACACCAAATTTAACACACCTGACCCCCATTCACACCTGAGACCTTGTAACACTAACAAGTCACATGACACCGGGGAGGGAAAATGGCTAATTGGGCACAGTTTGGACATTTTCACTTAGGGATGTACTCATTTTTGTTGCCAGCGGTTTAGACATTAATGGCTGTGTGTGTTTTGAGGGGACAGCAAATTTACACTGTTATACAAGCTGTACACTGACTACTTTACATTGCATCAAAGTGTCATATCTTCAGTGTTGTCTCATGAAAAGATATAATAAAATATTTACAAAAATGTGAGGGGTGTACTCATTTTTGTGAGATACTGTATGTGTCCGCATATGATATGCAGTTGTTCTGGCCATTCTGCTCCACAATCATGGTGGCATTAAGTTTATAATTTTTAGGTACTCGTGTGGAAGGGGGGACTCGTGGTTCTGCAAAGTACAGTGGTACCACATGGGTGAAGCAGAAGCAGGTACTCCCATCTACTACTGACTGGGCAGGCTTGGCGTGCCTCCCTGTGAAGGACCGTGGTCGGCCTGATCGGGCTGCTGCTTCTACCGGCATATTCTGTGTTGATACATCGGAATTCTTTGTCAGACCCGGTCCCCGCTGGTACTCCGCCCATTCTTCTTGCACACCTCATGGTTCTCCACATATGGCGAATTATCCTTTAGACCTACGCAATCACGGCATCTTTATGGTATATTTTTTTTAAGCATTAAATTTTCAGTATTATCTTTTTCTAGTCAAATTTGTCATTTTTCACTTTCTTGTTTTGTCCAGGGAACACTGTGATGATTGACAGGTTGTAATGCCCCGTATTATTCAGTCAGCATGGTCGTGATGCTGTGTGTTATCCAATCAGCATGGTCGTTATGCTGCGTATTATCCAATCAGCATGGCCTTGATGCTGCATATTATCCAAATAGCATGGAGTCAATCTGAAAGCCCGCCCACACTTCTCGAAGCTAGGCATGAAGAGACACAGAGCGGTGACAGAGCAGTGGCTAAACTTTTATTGATAAAAATTACATATTTTTACTGAGCGACTCCATATTCGGGGATGCACACCCTCGTAACCTCAGCAAAACACGTATAAAATCTTAGGTCAGTCTGAGGAACGGACAAGAGATGTGTGTGGAAGAGACAGAAACACAGACACACAAACAAACACAGACAGAGATTTTGTGCATTCATAGATAGATGCTTTAAATAACCAGGCGGGGCCATTTTTGACCCCAGAGGACAAAAGGTGTATCAAATCAAAAATTGAAAACCACCTCATTTTCACAAACTGAACACAACACTTTTTTTAGAGCCCAAATCTTTTCAAAACCATCAATATTTTTGTGAGCTTGTAAAATTAAAACTCTACTCAGAGCAGAGGGACTTCTTCAGGTCCTCAAAGCCACCTAGCTTTGGGATCTTGAAAGTCAGTAGACTGTCCCCTTCTTGCCAATCTTCCACCACAGGGGAAACAGTCAGGGAGGGAAACACATATTCATGTCTGTCATCCCATTGGGCAGAACAGTCCTCTATAAATCCTCTGAATGTTCCCAGCAGTGAAGAAAGAATCTCCTTCACCAGCCTGCAAGCCAGTCTGCTTGATTTCATTTGAAGTTGTTCTGCGAGAATGTCAACCGACACATCAGGTGTCCTAACTTTGCACAACTGGCCTCTCTCAGTCTCACGCTAGCTGAAGAGATGAGCTGTGCAGAGAAGAAACAGTTTTCAAAGAGACACTCCTTAAACAGCCACATCCCGGGTGTTTTTTCAGTTTCTCGTAAGAAAAAAAAGAACCCGCCATGCATCCAGAACTGACTGACAAAAAGGATGTAAGTCCAGTTAGGTCTATGGAAGGCTGCTTGAGTCGGAATAGATCTTTGTCATATCCCAGTCGACCAGTTCTCCTGAGGAGCACAAAAGCAGCATCCACCCATGACAGTCCAAAACTGTAAAGCAGTCGCTGAGCTGTTTACAATCTGAAAGCCTTGATACATGCCCAAAGGTCTACCAGACCTTGTCCTCCTTTGCCCTCCGGCAGATACAGGACCACGGCTCTCAACCAGTGCTTTCCAGACCAGAAGAAGTCCACCAGCGACCTTTGAATGTCCTCTATCAGTCCTTTTGGAGGAGCCAATACCTGCAGCTCACCAAAGAGCTGAGGCCACCAGGTTGTTGACTATTAAGACCCTACCCTTTTATGAAAGCTGAGGCAGCAACCAATTCCATTTGGACAGTCTGGCATATACTGCTTCCATGACACCCTCCCAATTTTTCTTTTGAAAATCTTCTGTTCCAAAGAAAACACCTAGAATTTTTATTCCTTGATTTCCCCACTTAAGGTTCCCTGGAAGATTTGGTAAGTTTTGATTTGACTATCGCCCAACTTGTAGCGCTTCACTCTTGTCCTAGTTTACCCTAGCTGAGGATGCTTTTTCATACAGTTTTAAACAGTGTTGGGAGTAACGTAACGCGCTACTGTAACACCACTACTTTTGCAGTAACGTGCTGTGTAACAAAATTACTGCTTAAAAATTCAGTAATGTGTTACAGTTACTGAAATTTGATTGGCTGTGTTACTCGCGTTACTCGTTTTATTAATATGGATAGATATTTTTAGAGCAAATAAACTGACCCAACCATAGCTGGTGCAGCCGTCAGTCTCCTCCGCGGGTAGGTTTCCTGTCCTGCCCCAGTTCACGCCACAGCCTGGTAGGAAGGAATGTCGTGGCGGTGGCAACTTCTCATATCAAGTCCTGATCGCCTGTTGTCTGAGCGGTGAGTAGCCCCTTACAGCTCCTACCTCTGTGGTTAAACATGAGTATTTTTTTGAGCAAGAAGCTCGCATTTAATGTCCACATTAAATGCATTTCAAGTTTTCTTACGCACAGAGAAAAAGTGACTGATTTGTTGCAGTAAAGAACAGCTTGTTCAAAGCGGAGAACATTCATTTATCTGTGCTTTCTGTTTTATTTTATCTCATTCATTTACATGCTGTTATGATATGCAACTATTTCATGGAAGTAAATCCTCTAAATATGCATTTTTAATGGACTGGTCCAGGGGTGTCAAACATATAGCTCGTGGGCCAAAAACAGCCCACCAGGGGGTCCAAAACTTTCTCTGTGAATTCACAGCTTTATTTCTAGTAAATTTCTGACTTTCTACTGATTACAAAAGTTTATGTAAATCTGGGACATTTTTTCTCTGTAAGATGAGACTTTTTTCTAATCAGTTTTCTTTTTCTTCTTTATTCTGATGAGAACAAGGGGCCCTTGATCTTGCTATGTGTGCAAGATGATTTAAGTATGCATTTAAAAGTAACGTGAAAGTTACTTTTCCAAATAACTAGTTACTTTAATCATGCAGTATCTCAAAGTAACTCAGTCACTTTTGAAAATAAGTAACTTGTAACTGTAACTAGTTACTATTTTTTAGTAACTTGCCCAACACTGGTTTTAAACAGCAAGCTAAATGCTCCACATCTCTCTGATTCTTAACAAATATGCTAATATCATCTGCATAAGCAGAAACTACCAAAGAGGGATGGTGAGACAAACAAGGGAGCACTAAACCAGACAATTTTGAATGTAACTTGCTTAAGAGGGGTTCAATTACTAGAGAGTAAAGTTGCCCAGAAATAGGACATCCCTGTCTAGTACCACTCTGAACTTTCACTGGGCAACTCGACCCCCCACCCACTTTTACCAAACAAAAGCTTCCTTGTATAACAGACTCAAAAATGAAAGAAAACCATCTCCAAAACCACAAGCTCTCAAGGTAGACAAAAGGAAATCATGATCAGCTTTGTCAAAGACCTTGTCTTGGTCTAAAGAAACAATTCCAGCATCCAAATAAAAAAATTTGCAAATGTCAAATAAGTCTCTCATGAGGAAAATGTCCATGATGAATCTGTTTCTTATGCAATACGATTGATCTCTGTGAACGATGATGTCCAAGAAGTACTTTAGTCTATTAGCCAGGACTTAAGAAAACAATTTGTAATCCGTGCACAGTAGAGCCACTAGCCTCCAGTTCTTAAGAAGGGCCAGGTTGCCTTTTTTCAGCAGTGGGGAAAGAACAGCATGCCGGCAGGATGATGGTAACAATCCATTCTGAACACACTCTTGGAACACTTCCAACAAACCTGCTCCCAGCAACCCCCAAAAATGCTTATAGAAGTCTGCAGATAAACCATCCAATCCTGGAGCTTGGCCAGACACCATCTGGCCTACAGCCACAGTTAACTCCTCCAGTGAGATGGTAGCATCCAGAACAGCTCTATCGGCAGTGCTGAGCTGAGGCAGCCCCTCCAGCAACTTGGTTATGCAGTCTCTTTCACACTCCTCTTTTTTTTTTTTAAGAAAAGAGCCCCATAAAAGTCCACAGCAACTTGTTTTATTACAACTGGGTTAGTTGTAACGGCACTATTGGGAAAACGAAGACATACCAGTTGTTTACTCTGGGAGACAGACTTTTCTAAATTAAAAAAAAAGAAGGAAGGAACATCCATGTCCCTGATGTTGATAAACCTGGATATAATCAGAGCCTCTTTAGCTCTGTCATGGAGAAAAGACCCTAACTGTTGTCTTTTCTGCTGTGTTGTTTGACTGTCAGAGTTGCTATGCATTGCTAGACTGTTTTCCAGATGAGCTATTTCCTTCTCCACACCCCAAAGATTTCTCTCCTCTTGTCCCTACAAATGCCCCCAAAAAACTCATAATTATGACAGAAATCACTGTCCTGTAAAAGTTTATTATTAAAGTGCCAGTATGAGCTGCACTGTATAGTTGGAGAGGTATGGAAATTCTAAAGTAATCAGATGTGATCAGTGAAGCCTACTGGGTAGAGGACGCAACTTAATAGCCTATTTTTGAAGGTGTGTTATATAAAACCTATCAAGTCTAGCCACACTCACACTTCCACCCGCAGTTCTGATCCATGTGTACTGTTTAACCTGTGGATGTTTAACTCTTCAGGCACCCACTAAACCTAACTCTGAAATGACCCAAGTTAAAAAGGTAGAAGACTGACTGTGAGGTTCCTGTCCTATTCAGTCTAAAGTGGAGTTAGCTGTGCAGTTCCAGTTCCCCCCTCATTATTCCACATTCATTACTGTCACACTGTTTTAGGAAAGCACTGATTTTCTGGAAAAAATGAGCATATCAGCACCTTGATTGGGAGTGTAGATGCTGAGAAAACAAAGATACATTTTCAATTTCTGCCTTAACAACTAAAGCTCTTCTAACAACTATTTCTGTAGTTTAGAGTATATTAACATTCAGCCCTGGTGAAAAAAGTATACCAACCCCAGCAGATAAATGTGTTCCATGAGACGGAACATACTGAACTCTCCATCATAAATCCCAGTCTACTTCATTTTCTAAATCACTCTGTTTCTGGCAACAAAACTACATCCGGCTTTTTCTGGGCAATCATTTCTGAAATAACTACCCTTTTCTGCCGATCTCTCCCACCACTAATGTTTGGAGAAAATACCCCCACTTTGTGCATAGGAGACTGAGGGAGGATTGTGAACAGTAGGAAAACCAGTAAGAGAAAGAAACCCCAGTGCATCACATCCATACTTTTATTTCTGAAGTCTTTGCCATTTTGAATTGTTTCCTTTATTTGCTTTTAACTGCTTTCTTGCACTTATTTGGTGTTTTAAACGAAATCTCTTCTTTTCATCCAACAAAACCAAACCAACTATTTTCTGCAAAGTCAGGGCAGTTTTTGTAAGCTTTTCCATATCTGGAAATTGATCTGATATCTTTACTGACTTGCCGTAATTTTCATCCAAAAACTCATTAATTTCCTCAAAGTTGAATTGAATCTTACAGTTGTTTTTGAATATCTTTTCTCTTTTCCTCCTTCAAAAGCCAGGATCTAATTTGGCCCATGCACATCCCATCCATGAGGACGCCAACGTGCTGCCTCTCCTCAAGGACCACAGTACAAAGAAGTTTGCAAGCTGGCGAATTTGAACAGCCAGTGCTTATCCTGATTGGTTCACCTATACTGTGATCACAAAAACACTCTGTCTAAATTTGCCTTTTTCTAAGGGGAGGAGCTGAACTGAACTTTCACAGCAGAAAAACACAGACACGGCATATAAGAGTGAATTCATTCTTAATATGTCTTGCAAGTCATAAACAAAGATGTCACAGACATGTTGAGAAAAAAACCTTGATTTTCACTGATGTGTCACTTAAAATAGGCTGATGAAATTTAATAACACAGTGAAAGTTTCCACAGTGAAAATAGCTAAAGTAATTCCGATATACAAGACGGGTAACATAGGGGAATTCTCAAACTATAGACCAATTTCACTATTGCCGCAATTTTCCAAGATACTTGAAAAAGTATTCTATGAGAGAACTGACAACTTCATACTGAAGAATAATTTATTGTGTGAGCAGCAATATGGGTTCAGACACAAGAAGACAACTGCATTTGCTCTAATGGAATTTATAGAAAAAATATCAACTGCCGTTAAAAATAAAGAGTATTCAGTTGGGGTATTACTGGATCTTAAAAAAGCATTTGATACAGTGGATCATAATTTATTATTAAAGAAACTACAAAATTGTGGTAGGGGTAGCAATGTCCTGGTTATGTAGTTACTTAAAGAATAGATATCAGTATGTACTGTATGTGTTGGTAATAAAAACTCACAGTTACTGAAGGTTGCTTGTGGAGTCCCACAGGGTTCAGTTTTGGGGCCATTGTTATTCAATATGTATATAAATGATATATGTAAAGTTTCAGAAAAATGGATTTAATATTGTTTGCCGATGACACAAATTTATTATGCAGTGGAAGCAATTTGGAACAACTTTTGGATACACTCGGAAAGGAATTAGGAAAGCTTAAACTGTGGTTTTATTCAAACAAATTAACGCTCAATTTAAGTAAGACAAAATTTATAGTTTTTAACAACCATCACAACAACTTAGTATCTAAACTCAGTGTAAATGGTGTAGAGATTGAAATGGTATCCGAAACTAAATTTCTTGGCGTAATAATTGATAATAAACTGTGTTGGAAGTCACATATTAATCATATTAAAGGTAAAATATCCTATCCAAATCAATTGCAATACTACACAGTGTTATGACTTGCCGCTCATCAGCGGCGCCAGCCGCGCGCACACCTGCTCCTCGTCAGCGGCGAGGTATTTAATCCACTCTGCCCTGGGCTTTGGCCTGAAGCCGTCTCTCTACTTCGGCCCCTTTGCTACTACGGATCTCAAACCTACTAGCGAAGATATCCTGGGTAAACTCCCCTTACCTCTCTCCTCTAGCATTCCCCTGTGCACAGGTGGACATCCCCGGCGGCGGACTTCATCACCTCGCCGTTGGCTCTACGCTGCTGCCACAGGTACCGCAGGTCGCTGTCTCCCGGGCTCCGCCCTTGTCGACGCCAGCCACCTGTCACAACCAAGTAAGCCAGCTATCATCATCATTTCCCTGTATTGGTGTGGTGCCCGTTACCCTTCTCCCTCTGCTCTCTCCACAGGGTTGTCCGGCTGTACGGCCTCCTGCCCCCGTGCCTGACGCAGACGCCACCACCAATACATTCTTATTCCACAGACACGCAGCCATACACTTCCCTGTTGCTAATAAAGCTGTTAAATCTATCCCGAGCCTGCGTGTGTGTCTCCTGGGCCGTGCGTTATGTCAGTACGGCTTCAGCAGAGCGGCTCGGCAGACAGCGGGCTCGCACGCCGTCTTTCCACCCTCGAGGCTCGGGTGTATTCAATAGCCTATCAGCAACAGGTGATATTAAATCAATTAATAAACATCACTAACCGATTAGACCGCTTGGACCCCCAGCAGCCGTTCCCCTCGGCACGTCCGGGTGGCGTGGCTCCTGCGGCTCCGGTGGCTGTCCAGCCTGCTCCGGGTACGCCAACACGGCTCACACCAATCCCCACTCCGGCTCGCTTCAGCGGTAAGCTGGGTGGAGCTCGGGGTTTTATTATGCAGTGTGAGTCCGTGTTTCTTCGCGTTCCCGGAGATTTTCCCTCAGACCATAGCAGAATTGGCTATATAGGAAATCTCCTTGAGGGTCGTGCGCTTACCTGGGCTTACGCCATTATGGTGAAGCCCAGCTACGCTACCCTCACCTATGGCCAGTTCGTGCGACAATTTCTGGAAGTGTTCGATCATTCGCGTTTGGACAGTGTCCAGGTCGACCGTCTTCTCGGACTCCAACAGGGGAGCCGATCGGCGGCCGAATACGCGATCGACTTCCGGGTTACCGCGGAGGAAGTTGGCTGGGAAGAGCGCGCGCTCTGCGGCATCTTCCTCCGCAGTCTAAACTCCGGTCTGAGGGATGAGCTGGCTGGACGGGATACCCCGGAGACGCTGGCGGAGCTGATTTCCCTCACCATCAGCTTGGATAACAGGCTGCGCAAGCGCACCTCCTAGCGGAAGCAGTCTTCTCGCTCGCGGGGTGCCTCTGCACGTCTGCCCCAAGCTCGCCACCTGGCGTTACCGCCGCCGGAGGTCTCCGAGGAGTCGGAACCAATGGTGACGGGCCGGACAAAGCTCCCCCTGGCGGAGAAACAGCGCCGTCGTGACCTGGGCCTCTGCATGCATTGCGGAGGTAGCCAGCACACGGTGGAGAATTGTCCGGGAAAAGCCAAACGAGGTGGTCCGCGAGTCACTGTAGGGGGCCTCGCAGACGCTAATCAGTTAAACCCCCTCACACATTTGACGCTGCCCATCCGCTTCTGTCACAACCTCACTGGGCATCTCACACATGCACTGGTGGATTCAGGCGCGGAGGGTAGCTTTATTTCACAAAGCCTGGCAACCCGACTGGGCATCCACTGTCACCCCCTCGATACTCCTCTTGCCCTGGTTAATCTCTCCTGAGTTTCCCTGGGAAAGGTAACTCACCAAACATCCCCTGTCCTGGTGATCATCTCTGGAAACCATCGGGAGGATATCTCCTTTTAAGTCCTGCCCACCTCAGTAACACCTGTCATCCTCGGTTATCCCTGGCTCCGCCTCCACAACCCCACCTTGGACTGGAAGACTGGGAAGGTTTCAGCGTGGAGCACTTTCTGAATCGGTACCTGCCTCCAATCCGCGGCCTGCGCCCCGTCCTCGCCTCCCACAGCTCAGGACACCGTGCCCCCGGATCTCACCCTAGTGCCCTCAGAGTTCCATGACCTGGGTGCCGTTTTCAGTAAGTCCAAGGCGATGTCTCTACCTCCTCACCGGCCCTACGACTGCGCCATTAACATCCGCCAGGGGGCGCCCTTACCCTCAGGACGCCTCTACAGTCTGTCAGCGCCGGAGAAGGAGGCAATGAACAGCTACTTGAAGGAGTCGCTCAGTGCTGGGATCATCCGACCGTCCTCCTCTCCAGTAGGTGCAGGGTTCTTCTTAGTTGGAAAGAAGAACGGATCTCTTCGTCCTTGTATCGACTATCGGGCTCTCAACGATATCATGGAGAAGGACCGGTACACCCTGCCCCTTATGGACACTGCCTTCCACTCCCTCCAGGGGGCGACCTGGTTTACTAAGCTGGATCTCCGCAGCGCTTACCACCTCGTCCGGATCCGGGAGGGAGATGAGTGGAAAACCACCTTCCGAACCCCAAACGGGCATTTTGAATATCTCGTGATGCCGTTTGGGTTGACCAACGCTCCAGCCGTCTTTCAGCGCCTCATCAATGACGTCCTCCGGGACTTCATTGGCCTGTTCGTATTCGTCTACCTGGACGACATTCTCATCTTCTCCAAGTCCAGGGATGAACACCGGGTCCACATGAGGCGGGTCCTGCAGAGACTGCTGGAGAACCGTCTGTACGTCAAGGCGGAAAAATGCGAATTCTACGCCAAAACAACTTCCTTCCTGGGGTTCGTCATCTCCCATGACCAGGTGCTTCCGGACCCAGCGAAGTTCAAAGCAGTGGTGGATTGGCCCACACCAACCTCTCGAAAGCAGGTTCAGCAGTTCATCGGGTTCGCCAATTTCTACCGCCGCTTTGTCCCGAACTTTGGAGCCATCGTCGGACCCCTGACCCGCCTCACCTCTCCTAAGACCCCGTTCCGGTGGACTGAAGAGACCGCTTCGGCCTTCCAGGCGCTGAAGACGGAGTTCTCCTCCTCCCGGGTCCTCAGCCAGGTCGATCCCGCGCTGCAGTGCATTGTGGAGGTGGACGCTTCGGACACGGGGGTGGGGGCGGTGTTGTCCCAGCAGTCCCCAGCCAATGGAGTCAAGCGACCCTGCGCCTTCTTCTCTCGGCGCCTGTCCCCGGCGGAACGAAATTACGACGTGGGGGACAGAGAGCTTCTTGCCATCAAGCTTGCCCTTCAAGAATGGCGTCACTGGCTGGAGGGGGCAGCCTTGCCTTTTGTGGTCCTCACTGACCACAAGAACCTGGAGTACTTGAGATCTGCCAAGCGTCTGAACGCCCGCCAGGCGCGTTGGTCCCTGTTCCTTGCAAGGTTTAAGTTCAGCATCACATATAGGCCTTGCTCCAAGAACGGCCTACCCGACGCCCTCTCCAGGCAATTTGCCCCGGAGGCCGCAGATGACGTTGCTCATACCATCTTGCCCAGGTCGTGCGTCGTGGGGGCTGTTACATGGGACATAGAAGACAAGATCCGGAGGGCGCAGGAATCGGAACCGGACCCTGGCGGCGGACCGGAGGGGAGGCTCTTCGTGCCATCTGCCGTCCGGGGGGACGTTATACACTGGCTCCATACCTCCAAGCTCACCTGCCATCCTGGAGCTTCGCGGATGATCGACCTTCTCCAGCGATCCTTTTGGTGGCCAGGTCTGCGGAAGGATGCCGCCCGTTACGTCCGGGCCTGCCCCGTCTGTGCTGCCAACAAGTCAGGTAACGCCCCCCCTGCGGGTCTGCTCCAGCCCCTGCCCGTCCCTGGTAGGCCCTGGTCGCATATCGCTCTGGACTTCGTCACCGGGCTCCCTGTCTCCAACAACTTTGACACAGTTCTGACCATCGTTGACCGTTTTTCCAAGGCCGCCCACTTCGTGCCCCTACGTGGACTTCCCTCAGCCTTGGAGACGGCGGACCTCCTCATCCAGCACGTGGTCAGACTGCATGGAATCCCGGTCGACGTGGTCTCCGACCGCGGCCCCCAGTTTTCTTCGGACGTCTGGAGGTCATTTTGCAACACCCTGGGAGCCAAGGTAAGCCTCTCCTCCGGCCATCATCCCCCAGTCTAACAGGCAGTGTGAGCGGACAAATCAGGAGCTGGAGGCTACGCTCCGCTGCGTAACTTCATCTAAACCCACGTCCTGGAGTTCTCATCTCGCCTGGGTGGAGTACGCCCACAACACCTCTCGCTCTACGGCCATCGGGATGTCGCCCTTTAAAGCATCCTTGGGCTATGATCCACCCCTGTTCCCCGCGCAGGAGGGCGAGTTGGCTGTTCCCTCTGTCCAGGCACATCTGAGGCGGTGCCGTTCCCTTTGGTCCATGGCGCGTAATGCGCTTTTATGCACGGCGGAGCGCAATAAGTCTACGGCGGACCGACATAGGAGACCTGCACCTGCCTACCAGGTGGGACAGCAAGTTTGGGTATCCACACAGGACGTAAACCTAAAGGGTGAGAGGAGAAAGCTGGCTCAACGGTTCATCGGCCCTTATCCCATAACCAGGATCATCAACCCGGTGGCTGTGCGTGTGGCTATTCCCTCCTCCCTCCGCATCCATCCCACCTTCCACGTCTCCAAAATTAAACCGGTGGTCTCTGACCCCCTCTGCCCTCCACCTGCGGCGCACCCCGCTCCCCGGATGATTGGTGGCCATCCGGCCTGGACCGTCGCTGACATCTTGGATGCCCGACGCCGGGGTCGCGGATTGCAGTACCTGGTGGATTGGGAGGGCTATGGACCCGAGTGGAGACAGTGGGTGCCTTCCTCGCTGGTGTTGGACCGGTCACTCATTTCTGAGTTTCATCGAGCACACCCGGAAAAACCATCGCCAGGAGGCGCTGCTAGAGGGGGGAGTACTGTTATGACTCGCCGCTCATCAGCGGCGCCAGCCGCGCGCACACCTGCTCCTCGTCAGCGGCGAGGTATTTAATCCACTCTGCCCTGGGCTTCGGCCTGAAGCCGTCTCTCTACTTCGGCCCCTTTGCTACTACGGATCTCAAACCTACTAGCGAAGATATCCTGGGTAAGCTCCCCTTACCTCTCTCCTCTAGCATTCCCCTGTGCACAGGTGGACATCCCCGGCGGCGGACTTCATCACCTCGCCGTTGGCTCTATGCTGCTGCCACAGGTACCGCAGGTCGCTGTCTCCCGGGCTCCGCCCTTGTCGACGCCAGCCACCTGTCACAACCAAGTAAGCCAGCTATCATCATCATTTCCCTGTATTGGTGTGGTGCCCGTTACCCTTCTCCCTCTGCTCTCTCCACAGGGTTGTCCGGCTGCACGGCCTCCTGCCCCCGTGCCTGACGCAGACGCCACCACCAATACATTCTTATTCCACAGACACGCAGCCATACACTTCCCTGTTGCTAATAAAGCTGTTAAATCTATCCTGAGCCTGCGTGTGTGTCTCCTGGGCCGTGCGTTATGTCACACAGAGTGAAATATTTGCTGAATCAACCCACACTATATACCTTGTATCATTCATTAATACTCCCATACATGACATATTGTACTGAAGTATGGGGAAATACATATAAAACTAGAAAAGCACTCGGAGAGCGCAGACCTCCGCCAGGTACCACAGTTCCCCTCCATACAGTGTTTGTGTGTACGTTTTCAGATTCCTTGACCATGAAAACATATGACTAGCAATCGGATTGACAATGATAGGATTTGTGGTTCAGTAGTAAAAGCATTACCTCCTTGGCGGAGGTAATAAACTGAAGTGTTGGTGTTGTGTCCATCTCCTCCATCTCCAAACTCCCAGGCTGCGGGCGTTGCAATTGAATGAATGAATGAATGAATGAATGAATCTTTATTTCGAATAGATTAAGAGTACAGGTTAAAAGAAAGTGAATAATATAACAAAGGGGGAAATAAAATCCAACAAGGTCAAATTAGACAATAAGTCCTCTGATTATACAGTTCAAAATAAGTTATCCAAAATGGGTGATGGCTGAAGCCGCAGCTTATATTGCCCACCCATATTCCATCCAAGAATCCAAAAGAAAAAACAAAACAAATCATGGCACAACCGCATACAACCCACAGGCCAATGGGTTATGCCAGCGTTTTCATAGATCACTGAAAGCAGCACTGAGGTTCACTGACAGTTGCAAATTGGGTAGACAGGTTGCCGTGGGTTTTATATTGGGTTTGCGCTCCGCAGCAAAAGAGGATTTCTGCCAAATAATCCGGCGCCGGACAGCTGCCCGTCTCAGCTTTTGCAACTTAGCGCACGCGTTGGACAGCTGCCCGTCTCAGCTTTTGCAGCGTAGCGCAAACACAGGCGCTCTGCTGGGCCCTGCCCACCACTGGTTTCCGCGTGCTTTTGTGCCTAAAACTTTGAAGAAGGCGGAGTTTGTGTTCGTCAGACACGACGAGCAGCGACCTCCACTGGGCCTGCACACATGTTGAAAATGGCCGTATGTCACAATGTTAAAGAATCCTTTAAAAAATTCCTGTATCCAGACGGTGATCTGGATCATCCCCAAAATTTAATCAGTTCTTCCTTGTACCATTTCCAACAGGCGCCGGACAGCTGCCCGTCTCAGCTTTTGCAGCGTAGCGCACGCGCCGGACAGCTGCCCGTCTCAGCTTTTGCAGCGTAGCGCAAACACAGGCGCGCTGCCGGGCCCTGCCCACCACTGGTTTCCACGTGCTTTTGTGCCTAAAACTTTGAAGAAGGCGGAGTTTGTGTTCGTCAGACACGACGAGCAGCGCCCTCCACTGGGCCTGCACACATGTTGAAAATGGCCGTATGTCACAATGTTAAAGAATCCTTTTAAAAAATTTCTGTATCCAGACGGTGATCCGGATCATCCCCAAAATTTAATCAGTTCTTCCTTGTACCATTTCCAACAACGCCTGAAAGTTTCATTGAAATCCGTCCAAAACTTTTGAGTTATCTTGCTAACCAACAGACAAACAGACACACAAACAGACAAACGCTGGCAAAAACATAACCTCCTCCTGGCCTCCGGCCTGGCGGAGGTAACAATCATATATCCAGTCTTTATGCTTCAGAAGAGAACTATTAGAATAATAAACAAAGCTGCTTACAGGGAACCAACAAACCCACTTTTTCTTAAATTAAAAGCTCTCAAGTTGAAAGATCTGGTTGACTTTAAAACTGCAGTAATAATGTTTAAAGTGAAGAATCTATCACTGCCCGCAAATATCCAAAAGTTGTTCCAAATAAGGGAGAAACAATATCATTTCAGAGGAACATGTATATTTCAAAAACCTTCAGTGAGAACTACCACCGAGCAACAGTGTCTCAGTGCAAGGAGTCAGACTGTGGAATGCTTTTGGACCTGAACTAAAATCATGTACAATGCAAGAACAATTTAAACAAAAACTAAAGGAAGAGATACTCCAAACATACATACAAGATGATATGTAAAATCACATAAGGACTGTCATATCCAGTCTGCGTTGTGTTGTTGCTTAGTTTTTTGTCGCATTTTGTCTTAGCTATGTTCTGAATTGTAATCGCTCTTGTTTTGTTTTTCTTTTGAATTCTTAGATGGAATATGGGTGGGCAATATAAGCTGCGGCTTCAGCCATCACCCATTTCGGATAACTTATGTTGAACTGTATAATCAGAGGACTTATTGTCTAATTTGACCTTGTTGGATTTTCTTTCCCCCTTTGTTATATTATTCTGTTTCTCTTAATCTGTACTTTTAATCTATCCGAAATAAAGATTCATTCATTCATTCATTCATTCAAAGTTTCCCTTTTACAGTGGGGAAAATAAGTATTTGATCCCCAGCTGAATTTGTAAGTTTATCCCCTTATGTCAGGCCCATGTCAGGTCAAGCATTGGTTTGCTTGCTACCAGATAACCATGAAAACCAGTACTACCTGTCTTATGGGTCGGGCCTTCAGTGACTCAACCGGCAACACTGCCCTTCCGAGGGCGTGGAGGGTGAAACTGGGCATCCTGGCAGAACTAAAAACAATATCTGTCACAGGTCTGTGGTGGACCACTCCCAGTTACATGGGGTGAGACTGGACATCCTGGCAGATCAGCACATCTGTCACACGGTCTGTGGTGGACTTTTGCCAGTCGGTTCATTGTGACATGCACTACACAAAGAGCAGAGATAAACAAACCTATCATCTGGTCAGTCACTGCAACAGATACAGGAATCAGTTTTGCTTGGCCTGTCCTTGCCACTGATAATACCTCTATCTGTCAAGAATGTGCCGCTAGTCCAGCAAAAGCTAGCGATACTCAAATACTTTGCAAGCAGTTTCATGAAATGGTCAGTCAGAAAGCAACTCATACTGGCTCGGCTGTCACCCAGGTGAACAAGGTCAGGAGTTCCTGGCAGCGGAAGGTGAAGGACAGAGCTGCATGGAGGAATCTGATCAGACCTAAGTGAAACAGTCATTGTCACCTCCGACAGACTGCTATGATGATGGTGTATACAGATCAGCATTATATGGCTGTGATTCCTGAATAGATACACAGTCAGAGCCAGTGTAATTGTCCATATCCTCTTCCACCACAGCAGCTTCAGAGACAGACTCTGCAGCAGCCTCCGTGACAGACACAGTTGCAGCAGCCAAGACTTGCCCAGGCTCAGCGGCACTGGCGTTCTGTTATCAGTGTTTTTCCCTTCATCTTTCTTCTCCTTCACCTTTGAAACTATCTTCTCTGCATCATTCTTTTATAGGCACCCTTCATTTCTATGCCTATTTGTCCACTTGCTACTGCACCCCTCCACACTGTCAAGATCAGCTGTCAGTGGGGCCACGCCCCCCTGAGGCATACCTGCCCCCGCCGGTACCTCAGCATTCTGAACTGTCAAATCAACTTGCTTCTCAGCCGGTGTTCTGCCATTTTACCATAAGTCATCAAAATACCATAGCCTGGGTTACTACGCATGCGCGGCATGCGCACACATGCGTAGTAACAGGAACAACACTTCTGCTCATCATTTCAGTATAAATACAGCTGATGGAAACAGCTGCTGGAATGTAAGCGATGCGCACCCATATAACAGGAAAGGGGCTTGACGCTGATTCAAACACGTGGCGTGATTGTGCAGTGTTATAAGTCTACGGTCTATTTCTCATGGAAGGTAAGCTATTAGTGCTACTTTTATATAATAATGTGGAGTTGCATAATATTAATTTGTTGTTGCAGTGCATCTCTTATATTGACAGGCTGCAGTTAAAAAAAAATGCCGTTGTACTGGCAAAAATGGCGGACAGTCCATGCCTGTGTACTGAACTAAATTTGCCATGTGTGGCTCATGTATTCATGCCTACATATGTATAAGCACAAGGGGATGTTTAAGATTGCATATGTGGACTGACCTCACATCTTAGAGGAGGACAATAGGTCTGGACTGCCTGTGGAGAGCAGCAGGGAGACGATGACATGGCGGTAAGGACCTGAAAGGACTTCCTGACCCCCTGGGGCCAGGTGGAGGACTGAAGGAGGACTGAAGGACATTGAGGGGGAGTTATGATCAATAAGGTGATTCGGCAAGGATGTGTGATTTGGCTTTTGATGTTGTATGTATAAATAAGGGGGTCCTGACTGAGTTCAATCTCTTCTGTTTCTGAGAGATATGTTGGGGATGTGACTACAATATTAAAACCTGAATTATGAAACAATTCAGCTTCTTCATTTCACGCTCCCCACACTGGTGACCAGTTACGTGAGAATGGATGAAAGGAGGTCCCCCGATGCAGACTCGTCGGAGGCAGCCCAAGCGAGCGCCGTCGCCCTCAAACTACCAGAATTCTGGCAGAACGACCCGGACTCGTGGTTCCTCCAGGCCGAGGCGCAGTTTGCGCTCGCAGGAATAACGGCAGATGACACTAAGTTCTACCACGTCATCGCCAAGCTCGACGCCTACACAGCGCGATGCGTGCGGAGCGTGGTACAGCAGCCACCCGCCGCCAACAAATACGGCGAGTTAAAGGCTACCCTCATCGAGTGTTTCGCGCCCTCAGCCGTAGAGAGAGCTAAGAGGCTACTGGCTATGTACGGCCAAGGAGGGCGCAGACGGATCACCCTGATGGAAGACATGCTTCAGTTGAGGGAATCAGACAACGACAGCTTCCTCTTCAAGCACATCTTCCTCAGCAACCTCCCGACGCACATGAGAGGCATCCTATCCAGCATGCGTTGTGAGACCCAGCGGGATTTCCGTGCGCTGGCCCGCGAAGCGCAGCGGCTCCTCAACTCCTGCGGCGAGCAGACGGCCACAGCAGCAGCGGCAGACCTCGGTGCGGCGGCCCGGGGCAACGAAGAGCCGGAGACAGCGGAGCCGAACCCACCCACCTGGCAGCGGCGCGGCCACGACGCAGCGGAGGAGATGGCCTCTGTTATTATCACCGGCGTTTCGCAGAGAAGGCACACGGGTGTGTGCCACTGTGCAGTTACAAGAGCTCGGGAAACTCCAAAGCCGGGATCCGTTAGCAGCTTCGGCTCTCGGCGAGACCAATAAGCTGCTCTACATCACTGACGAGAGCTCCGGGCGGCATTTCCTCATAGACACCGGAGCTCAGGTGAGCTTCATCACCCCGACCTACGCTGACCGGGTGGCTGGCCCCCGCGGCGACGGGGCAACGGCGGCGAACGGCTCAAGCACCAACACCTATGGAGAAAGGACTTTGTCTCTGTCCTTACACAGCCACACTTATGAGTGGACTTTTATCATAGCGGCGGTGAGTTTCAACATGTTAGGTGCTGATTTCTTGTGCTCACATGGGTTGTTAGTTGATCTTGCCAACAGACGATTAGTAAATGCACTGTCTTTCTATTCTATTCCTTGTGCAGCTCGAGTGTCCCCACCACCCGTGCAGGCCAGCGTTACCACAGCAGGCGGTAAGTTTGACACACTCCTCACCCACTTTCCAGCACTCACAGTTCCCAAATTTTCGGCAACAGTGGCGAAACATGGGGTGGAGCATTTTATCACCACAACTGGCCCCCCCGTTTTCGCGAAAGCTCGGCGCTTAGACGCTGCCGAGCTCGCCATAGCACGCGATGAGTTCGCCAGCCTGGAAAAGCTGGGCATTATTCGCCGTTCGAAAAGCCCATGGGCTTCACCACTGCATATGGTCCCTAAAGCTGATGGCTCCTGGAGACCTTGCGGCGATTACCGCAGACTAAACAACGCTACAGCGCATGACCGCTACCCAATCCCACACATTCAGGATTTCTCGGTGCATTTAGCGGGGGCGTGCATATTTTCTAAAATAGACCTGGTTCGCGGCTACCATCAAGTTCCAGTCCGACCGGAGGATGTCCCTAAAACAGCCGTAATAACCCCTTTTGGGCTTTTTGAGTTTCTGCGCATGCCGTTTGGTCTTAAAGGCGCAGCACAAACATTCCAGCGTATGATGGACGCTGTGTTACGCGATCTCCCCTTCGTGTTCGTCTATCTCGACGACATTTTAGTCGCCAGTACGTCCGAGGAGGAACATGAAAAACACCTCATTACAGTTTTTCGGAGGTTGGGAGAACACGGGTTAATAATTAATCCAGCCAAGTGCCAGTTCGGCGTGGCGCAGATCGATTTTTTGGGACACCGCGTCTCCACAGGAGGGGCAGTCCCATTGCCCGATAAGGTGCGCGCAGTGGCAAATTTCCCCTGACCACAAACGGTCAAATCATTGCAGGAGTTTTTGGGAATGGTAAATTTTTATAACCGTTTCCTGCCCCACGCAGCTCAGCTCATGCAACCATTGTATGCCGCGCTCAGAAAACAAAAACCCTCCAACGCGGTCGTGTGGTCCCCGGAGCGGGAGCGCGCATTCGCGGAAGTAAAAAGAGCCTTGGCTGACGCCACGCTTTTAGCCCACCCCGAACCATCGGCCCGCATAGCGCTCACCACGGACGCATCAGATTTGGCCATAGGGGCGGTCGTGGAACAACACGTGGACAGAGTTTGGCAGCCGTTAGCATTTTTCAGCAAATCCTTGAACGAAACCGAGCGCAAATACAGTGCGTTTGACAGAGAGCTGTTAGCACTCCATTTGGTCATTCGCCATTTCCAGTTCTGGCTGGAAGGTCGGCGTTTCACGGCTTTTGTCGACCATAAACTGCTCACTTTCGCGATGTCTAAAATTTCAGAACCTTGGTCGGGCTGGCAGCAGAGGCATCTGGCCACAATTTCGGAATTTACTACGGACATTCAGCACGTAGCGGGTAAACTCAACGTAGTGGCAGACTGCCTCTCCCGCGCCGTGACATCACCAGGGCACGCGGAGGCAGATTATACTACCGCAGCCGCAGGGCACAAGAGCAACGCGGAAGCGTACGCGGCCCCAGTTCACATAGGGATAGATTACGCGGCCATGGCAGCGGAACAGGGTAGTGATGCGGACGTGCGCGCACTCCAGTCTGGACCAACAGGGTTAAGGCTGGAGAGCAGGTGTTTGCAAACCAGTATGCCCCCCTTATTCTGCGACGTGTCAACTGGGCGACCACGCCCGGTAGTCCCAGCCGCGTGGCGCCACCGCATTTTTGACTCGGTTCACTCCCTGGCACACCCGGGAGTGCGCGCTTCGGTGAAGATGGTTGCGGAAAAGTTTGTTTGGCCGAGCCTGCGCAAGCACGTGAAAGAGTGGGCACGAACCTGCATGTCTTGCCAGCGGGCCAAAATTCACAAGCACACGAAAGCCCCTTTAGAGCCGTTCCGAATACCGGCCAAGAGATTTGATCATGTGCATGTCGACCTCGTGGGCCCTCTACCGTCGTCGCAGGGGTTCACACATCTTTTGACAATGGTAGACCGAACCATGCGTTGGCCAGAAGTGGTCCCACTAACATCAACCACGGCTGCAGAGGTGGCGCGCGTTTTTTTAACGGCCTGGGTAGCGCGTTTCGGGGTTCCGTCGGACATTACGTCCGACAGAGGACCTCAGTTTGTCTCCGAGCTTTGGTCAGCAATGGCCAGCAGCTTAGGGGCGACAATCCATCGCACTACCGCGTATCATCCCCAGGCTAACGGTTTATGTGAGCGTTTTCACAGGTCTTTGAAGGCAGCCCTCAGAGCGTCGCTTACGGATGCAGATTGGGTAAACAAACTACCGTGGGTTTTATTGGGGTTGCGTTCTGCGCCCAAGGAGGATCTGAATGCCTCCCCAGCAGAGTTAGTTTTTGCACAACCTCTCAGGCTGCCCGGTGAGTTCTTACCAGAGCATCCAGAGCCAGAGCGCCTCCCAGCTCTGACACCACTAAGCGGCACGGAAGCGGACATGCTCCCGGGCCCCATTCATCACACTTTTCTGCGGGTGTTTGTTCCTCAGGCTTTAAAAAATGCCGAGTTCGTTTTTGTCAGGCACGAGGCTTTAAGACCGACCCTCCGGCCGCCATATGATGGTCCATTTAGGGTGCTGGAAACTGGTGATAAGCATTTTGTGCTAGATTTAGGAGACAGGAAAGAGACAGTCAGTATTGACAGACTAAAGCCTGCTTTTGTGATGAACGACGAGTCTGTACGAGTGGCGAGGGCACCTCGACGTGGCAGACCCCCCAGGGAACACGTCCCGGACCCCCCGCAGGGATCAAATAACCACTCTCTTCCTCAGGCTGCAGATTCTTTGCAGGACAGCGCCGCTGGGACGGCGAGGCCTGCGTACAGCAGATTCGGAAGACGGTTGAAACCCAGACGACGTACAGACTGATGTTTGATGTGATCATGTGGCATAAGCTATGCTGTTGGTGTTATCACTGAATTTTTTTAATGCGAGCACGTTGTGTAGACTATGCTGTTGGCGTTATCACTGAATTGTTAATGTGATCATGCTGTATAGACTATGCTGTTGATGTGGTCGCTGAATTTTTTTCTTAATGTGATCAAGTTGTATAGTTATGCCATTGATGTCATCATATTTTGTGAACCCGAATATATTGTCCATTCTTCGACGTTTGGGGGGGCTGTGGCTCATGTATTCATGCCTACATATGTATAAGCACAAGGGGATGTTTAAGATTGCATATGTGGACTGACCTCACATCTTAGAGGAGGACAATAGGTCTGGACCGCCTGTGGAGAGCAGCAGGGAGACGGAGACACGGCGGTAAGGACCTGAAAGGACTTCCTGACCCCCTGGGGCCAGGTGGAGGACTGAAGGAGGACTGAAGGACATTGAGGGGGAGTTATGATCAATAAGGTGATTCGACAAGATGTGTGATTTGGCTTTTGATGTTGTATGTATAAATAAGGGGGTCCTGACTGAGTTCAATCTCTTCTGTTTCTGAGAGATATGTTGGGGATGTGACTACAACATTAAAACCTGAATTATGAAACAATTCAGCTTCTTCATTTCACGCTCCCCACACCATGCTTCATTAAATGTTATGTTGTTCCTTTGTCTTAATCCATTGCAGCTGTACTGTATGAAAGTCTAGTTAATTTGTAGTTTTATGTAGTTATTTCTCGTAAGTGCAGCAAGGTCCTGAGAGCTTACGAGGGGGTGGGGGATTCGTAGTGTTCAAATTTGACCAAATGTGGTTTATTTTTATTTTTCAACATAGTCTTCCCTTCGGTCCACACACTTCTTCCATCGGTGTTGCAGTGCTTGGTTCCCTGCGGTTGAAAAATAAACCACATTTGTTCAGATTTGACCAGTATGAACTTTTCAGCCCCCCTGTAAGATCAGGTTCAGGTTCCAGTTACTTTATTTGTACCCGTACGTAGATTTGTTTTGCAGTCAGGTGACATCCATATTTACAAACCACAATTACATTCAACATAAACACAAACACAGGCACACATGAAGCTGACTATAAACATGATAAAAAATACTCAAGGCTACATCAATCAGGATATAAGACAAAGAGATGAGAGAAAAAACAGAGATAAGAGAGAAGGGTCATATTAAAAAGTTAAAGACTAGTAAAAGAGGTTAAAAACTCAAAAGTCTAAAACCCAATAAAAGATTTAGAACCCAAATAAAAAACCTACTGTGGGACACATATGTGGGTTTCATAGGCTTCATATGTATATTACTGTTGCTTCACGTCTCAGAATGAACAATAGGACTGAGTCTCCTAGAGATAACAGGAGGATGCGAAATGTGATCTTTGTTATGCAAAGAGATGGCCTTGAGGGATTTCCTGACCACCAGTGGCTTTAGGTGGAGGGGAGAAGACCTGGAGGAAGATGTATTGTGTCTTGGGATTAAAAGACAATGTGACTCTGTGCTTTGATGTCCTGGGGTATAAAAAGGACAGATGTGGGGGGATGCTTTCTCTTTTCTGTTTGGAGCATGTTGAAGATACGTGAATAAACCTGATTTGAGAAATAAACTCAGGCTCATCCTTTCACGCCCTCCACACTGGTGACCTTAAGTTGTATCATGAGTGGAAGAAATTCCCCCAAGCCGGACTCGCCAGGAACCAGCCAGGCGAACGCAGTCTCAGTCAAGCTACCAGACTTCTGGCAGGACAACCCGTGCTCCTGGTTCCACTTGGCCGAAGCTCAGTTCGCTCTCCGGGGAATAACGGCAGATGACACGAAATTCTACCACGTTATTGCCAAGCTCGACAACCGCACAGCTTGACATGTGCAGAGCCTGGTGGAGCGCCCACCGGCCGACGACAAATACGGTGGGTTGAAGGCTGCACTCATACAGCGTTTCACTCCCTCAGTCCAGGAGAGAGCGGAGAGACTCCTGGCCCTGAACGACTTGGGAGATAGCACACCCGTCGACCTGATGGAGGACATGCTGAGGCAGAGAGGCTCAGACGACGATGACTTCCTTTTCACCTACATTTTCCTGAGAACCCAACCGTCAGAGACGAGAGCGACCCTGGCCGGTTCACAGTTGTTGGCCCAGCGGGACTTCCACGCGCTGGCCCAGGAGGCACAGCGGATTCTCAATGCCAGCAGACAGCGCGCAGCCACCGCAGCAGCGACAGGACTCGGCGCGATGGCCGGAGATGGCAGGGGGCCAGAGGCGGTGACAGCAGACCCACCGACAATGGCGGCGGTGAAGGCCAAACATCGCGGAGGAGACGACCTCTGTTTCTACCATCGCCGCTTTGCAGAGAAGGCACACAGGTGTACACCACCATGCCAGTTCAAGAGCTCGGGAAACGCCAGAGCCGGGGGTCAGTAACAGCCGCGGCCCTCGGGGAACAGAACAAGCTGCTCTACTTGACGGACGCGCGTTCGGGGAAGCAATTCCTCGTGGACACAGGCTCCCAAGTGAGTTTCATCATGCCAACCTACGCTGACCGGCTGGCAGGCCCTGGGAGTCACGGAGCATCAGCAGCGAACGGCTCGAGGATTAAGACCTTCGGTGAGAGGACTCTGCTTCTGTCCCTACACGGCCGTACAGTTGAGTGGACTTTTGTTATAGCTGCGGTGAGCTTCAACATGTTAGGGGCTGATTTTCTGTGCTCACATGGTTTGTTGGTTGATCTTGCTAATAGGCACCTGATTAATGCACTTTCTTTTTACTCTATTCCCTGTGCAGCCCGAGAAACCCCGCCCACAGCACAAGCCAACGTCGCAACGGCAAGCGGTAAGTTCCACACACTCCTCACTCAGTTTCCAGCACTCACGGTTCCCACATTTTCAGCGGCCGTCGCTAAACATGAGGTGGAACATTTTATTACTACCACCGTTCCTCCCGTTTTTGCAAATGCTCGGCGCTTGGATGCAGCTAAACTGACCATAGCGCGCGAGGAGTTCGCCAACCTTGAAAAGTTGGGCATCATTAGGCGTTCGAAGAGCCCATGGGCTTCCCTGCTTCACATGGTCCCTAAAGCCGACGGCTCGTGGCGACCTTGCGGTGATTTCTGCAGGTTGAACAACACTACAGCGCACGACTGCTACCCAATCCCGCATATCCAAGATTTTTCCGTCCATTTAGCGGGGGCGCGCGTGTTTTCCAAAATAGACTTGGTCCGCGGGTACCATCAAGTCCCAGTGCGCGCTGAGGACATACCCAAAACAGCGGTAATAACTCCGTTTGGCCTGTTCGAGTTTTTGCGCATGCCGTTTGGGCTTAAAGGCGCCGCGCAGACGTTCCAACGCATGGTGTTGCGCGATCTCCCCTTCGTGTTCGTCTACCTGGATGACATCTTGGTAGCCAGCGCGTCCAATGACGAACACGAAAATCACCTCACGGCAGTTTTCCGGAGGTTGGGAGAGTGTGACTGAGATCATCCTGCGCAGTTCGCCCACTCGGGACACGAACCCGCGACCTACCAGTCAACTACACAGTTCGAGCATGGGAGACACAGCACGATCGCGCTGAGCTAAAGGTCCGACCGATAGCTCAGCGCTACCGATACTGTATGAGGCTTTTTGGGAGGGAGGTTTACTAACGTTCTACGCCGAACAGTACTAGTTGGCATCCGTTACACTCTCCCCCTTAAACCTCACTCCCATCCCGGGTTCACGGCACCATTGTGACTGAGATCATCCTGCGCAGTTCGCCCACTCGGGACACGAACCCGCGACCTACCAGTCAACTACACAGTTCGAGCATGGGAGACACAGCACGATCGCGCTGAGCTAAAGGTCCGACCGATAGCTCAGCGCTACCGATACTGTATGAGGCTTTTCGGGAGGGAGGTTTACTAACGTTCTACGCCGAACAGTACTAGTTGGCATCCATTACAAGAGCACGGGTTAATAATCAACCCAGCGAAGTGTCAGTTTGGGGTGACATAGATTGACTTTTTGGGGCACCGCGTCTCTCCAGAAGGAGCGGTTCCTCTGCCGGACAAAGTGCGCGCAGTAACAAATTTTCCCCAGCCACAAACGGTCAAAGCATTACAGGAGTTTTTGGGAATGGTGAATTTTTATAACCGTTTCCTCCCCCGCACAGGGCAGTTCATGCAACCACTGTATGCCGCGCTTAAAAAGCAAAAACCCACAAGTAAAATCGAATGGTCTCCGGAGTGGGAGCGCACATTCTCGGAGGTCAAAACAGCCCTGGCAAACGCTGCGTTGTTAGCACACCCAGACCCAACGGCCCGCATAGCGCTCACTACTGACGCGTCGGATGTAGCCATAGGGGCGGTCATGGAGCAGCAGGTTGCCGGGGCTTGGCAGCCGCTCGCTTTTTTCAGCAGGACTTTGCACGATACTGAGCGAAAATACAGCGCGTTTGACAGGGAGTTGTTAGCGCTCCACTTGGCCATTCGCCACTTCCAGTTCTGGCTGGAAGGACGCCGTTTCACTGCGTTCGTCGACCTCAAGCCGCTGACTTTCGTGATGGCCAAGGTTTCAGAACCGTGGTCAGGCTGGCAGCAGAGGCAGCTGGCTGCAATCTCTGAGTTTACTACCGATATTCAACATGTAGCGGGTAAACTAAATGTAGTGGCAGACTGTCTCTCACGCGCTGTAACTACTCCAGTCCGTGTAGGAGTAGATTATGCAGCCATGGCCACGGAGCAGGCTAGCGGCGCGGAAGTGCGCACGGCCCCAGTCCGCATGGGGATAGACTAGGCAGCCATGGCCGCGGATCAGGTTAGCGACGCGGACGTGTGCGCGCTCCAGTCTGGACCAACAGGGTTAAGGCTGGAGAACAGGGTGCTGCAAGATGGTATGCCCCCCCGTAATCTGCGATGTCTCCACGGGACGACCACGTCCGGTGGTGCCGACCGCGTGGCGCCGCCGCGTTTTTGACTCGATTCATTCTCTGGCACACCCGGGGGTGCGCGCGTCGGTCAAAATGGTAGGAGAGAAATTTGTATGGCCAAGCCTGCGCAAGCAAGTTAGGGAGTGGGCAGCAGCCTGCATGGCTTGCCAACGAGCCAAAATACACAAACACACTAGAGCTCCCTTGGAGCCGTTTCACATCCCGGCTAAGAGGTTTGATCATGTGCATGTCGACCTCGTAGGCCCCCTCCCGCCATCACAAAGGTGCACAAACCTTTTGACAATGGTGGACCGCACCACGCGTTGGCATGAAGTGGTCCCACTGGCATCAACCACAGCCGAGGAGGTGGTGCGCGCATTTTTAACGGCATGGGTAGCGCGTTTTGGAGTTCCGTCTGACATTACGTCCGACAGAGGTCCTCAATTTGTTTCCGAGCTTTGGTCAGCGATGGCCCGCAGCCTGGGGGTAACGATCCACCGCACTACCGCGTACAACTCGCAGGCTAATGGTTTATGCGAACGTTTCCATAGGTCATTGAAAGCAGCCCTCAGAGCGTTGCTTACGGATGCAAATTGGGTGGACAGGCTACCATGGGTTTTATTGGGGTTGCGTTCTGCACCTAAAGAGGATTTAAAAGCCTCCCCGGCTGAGTTAGTTTTTGCACAGCCACTCCGGCTGCCCGGGGAGTTTCTCCCAGATAATCCTGCACCAGAGTGCTCCCCTGCTCAGCGGTTGCAGTGCGACACGGGATCGAGCACGCTTCCTGGCCCCGTTCATCACAGTTTTCCGCGCGTTTTTGTGCCTAAGGCTTTAAAAAATGCGGAGTTTGTTTTTGTCAGACATGATGCCCATCGCCCAACCTTGCGACCACCTTATGATGACCCATTTAGAGTGCTGGAAACAGGAGATAAGCACTTTTTGCTAGATTTGGGGGGCAGAAAGGAAATGATTGGCATAAACAGGCTCAAACCCGCTTTTGTGATGGCTGACGAAGCTGTGCAGTTGGCGAGGGCTCCTCGGCGCGGCAGACCCCACAGGGATTGACTAACAGTTCTCACCCCCAGACAGCAGCTCCACAGCAGGATGGCGCCGCCGGAGTGGTAAAGCCCGCTTTCAGCAAGTTCGGAAGAAGATTGAAGCCCAAACAGCACGTGGACTGATGTTTGTGATTTTATCATGATATGCAGACTGTGTTATATTGTTCCATCTTAGACGCTTGGGGGGGGGTCATGTGGGACACATATGTGGGTTTCATAGGCTTCATATGTATATTACTGTTGCTTCACATCTCAGAATGAACAATAGGACTGAGTCTCCTAGAGATAACAGGAGGATGCGAAATGTGATCTTTGTTATACAAAGAGATGGCCTTGAGGGATTTCCTGACCACCAGTGGCTTTAGGTGGAGGGGAGAAGACCTGGAGGAAGATGTATTGTGTCTTGGGATTAAAAGACAATGTGACTCTGTGCTTTGATGTCCTGGGGTATAAAAAGGACAGATGTGGGGGGATGCTTTCTCTTTTCTGTTTGGAGCATGTTGGAGATACGTGAATAAACCTGATTTGAGAAATAAACTCAGCCTCATCCTTTCACGCTCTCCACACTACAAAAATAAGTAAATATAAAATGAAATTAATAAATAGGTAACTAAATTATGTGCAATATATTGTTACATCTTGTTCAACTCTTTGACAGCAGCAGGAACAAAGCTGTTTTTGTAGCGCTGGGTTTTACTTTTTGGGACAGCAAAGCTCCGTCTGGAGGGAAGAAGCTAAAAGTGGCAGTGCAAAGGGTGGGAGTCATGATTTAAAATGGAGGTAGCTGAAGCAGATGATAAAATAAAGGCGGGGTCACCAGTGAAGCGGATGATAAAATAAAGGCAGCTATGGGAGTTTTAAGTAGGTTTATTGAATCATACCGCCTTCACGGGAACTCGGCTCCAGCCCCATAGTGTGAGCAGGCTGAAGCTGAATTCCTCAGGCTCTCAGAGAGGAGACACTGTGTGTCAGCAGCAGTTGCAGGAATCAGATTGAGAGGATGAACATGAAAATCAGACAGCTTATATACTCAGCTCAGACAATAGATCAAATACATTCACAGCAGTCGATCTGTGCATTTGCATATGAGAGGCACAGACAGTACAGGATGCATGAACACAATGCATGAGTGGGACATTAACATCACAGCAGTGAAACCATGCATGAATGGCAGATTACTTCACAGCATGCAGCGGAAAAAACCAGAAGAGCGAGCTGTCTGTCCCAGTCTGTTGTGGGGGTTGCCACAGTAGCAATCCTCTTTACCTGTCTGGTGTACAGGGATGTCAGACTCATCTGTGACTCACCAAGCAAACGACTGGACCATCTAACTACCTGATCCAAGGATTTCTTCTGTTTCAGTTTTGTCTGACCAAACCATGACACTAAAGAAAAGGATAAAACAGATTCAATAAAAGCCCAATAAAACATTATCATTATGGTTTGGTCAATTTGGAAGCGTGTAAGTTTCCTTAAACAATGCAAATGTTGCTGACCCTTTTTGCACACCCTTCCACAGTTCTCTTCAAAGTTTAAATTACTATTAATAATCGTCCCAAGATATCTGTAGGATTGCACACATTCAATGGTCTGGCCTTTTAGTACAGTGACTTCGTGCCTGGGAGTTTTCCTCCTAAAGTCAATAATCATATCTTTAGTTTTTGTCGTATTCAGCTGCAGGTAGGAATCCTCACACCAGTGAACAAAATCATCAACTACTGGGCCGTGGCCACTCTTCACCATCCTGGAGGAGACTGACAACAACTGAATCATCAGCATACTTTATAATGTGTCTGTTGTCATGTCTGCTCCGACACATGTTTGTGTACAGGATGAAGAGTAGTGGTGACAACACACACCCCTGAGGAGAGCCAGTAGAAGAGCACTTTTGGTCAGACAATGTACCATTGACCCTTACTCTCTGTGTCCTGTTGGTTAAAAAATCCAGAATCCAACCCACCAGATTATTGCTCAAATCAAATTGTTGCAGGAGCCTTTCAACTAAAATATGAGGTTGGATTGTATTAAAGGTGGAAGAAAAGTCCACAAATAAAAGCCTGGCGTGTGTCCCATTAAAATCCAGATGTTTAAAAAGCATGTTAAACAGAGTGACAGTGGCATCCTCCACTCCTCTGTGAGGCCTGTAGGCAAACTGCAGAGGATCCAATGCATGCTCAGTCTGCTTTAGGACCTCAAATCTGACCAGTTTTTAAAAAAATTTTCATTAAAATTGAAGTCAAAGCAACTGGTCTAAAGTCGTTTACCATTTTAGGACAGCTGGATTTTGGAACGGGGACAACCACGGCATCTTTCCAGATCTTAGACACATGTTGTGTCTGTAAGGACTTATTGAAAATGTAGTGAAATACAGGACTCAATTCATGTGCACAGGACTTTACCAATCGCCCACATATATTATCAGGGCCCTGACTTTTGTTCACTTTTACAGCACAGAACACCCTTATAATATCCTGCACCTCAATATTAAAGTGCTGATTGTCTTTGAGTTTCTGTTTCAAATCTTGGGTTTCTGTGCTAAAATCAAAGGAATCAAAACGATCATAAAAACAGTTAAGAGCATTAGCCAGCTCTGTGTCTGAATTAAAACCATCTAAAAACACACGATTACTGCACGCTGTGCTCTGAAGGCCTGCAATAGTTTTCATACTGGCCCAGGCTGAACCAAGTTTCTTTGTTGCCATCCTGTTTTCCAACTCTGATTTATAATTCTGTTTTGCTCTTAAAATTTCGGACTTCAGCTCCTTTGTGGCAACCTGTAGCTCAGAAACAACCCCCTGTTTAAAGGCAAGTGCTTTCCTCTGTAAGCAGGATTTAACTGATTTTGTAACCCATGGCTTGTTGTTGGGATATATTTTGACACATTTACGTGGAACGATCATGTCTCTACAGAAAGCCATGTATGAGCATGTGATGTCCACCAAAGAGTCTAAATCATCCCCGCAGACCAGTGTGAACACCTCCCAGTCCGTACAGTTAAAGCATTCCTGGAGGCAGTGCACTGAATCCTCTGTCCACACATCTATGTCTCTGGTCTTCGCCTTGCCTCTTTTGAGAGCAGTTTTATATGTGGGCAGCAAATGTACACAGTTGTGATCTGAGGATCTTAAAGGAGGAAGGGGAAGTGATTTATAGGCCCTCTCAATGGATCCATAGCACAGGTCCAATGTCTTTTTTCGCCTGGTTGGGCAGGAGACATACTGATAAAAGTTTTTAAGTATCTTCTTTAAAGAAACATGGTTAAAATCCCCAAGAATAAAGTTTGGAGCCTCTGGGGAAATCAACTGCAACCGCTGGACCACATCAAAGACTGTGCTGGAGGCGGAGTCAGCATCCGCTCTCGGGTGAATGTATACAGTCGTTATGAAAAGTTGGGGGAACTCGCGGGGCAGATAAAAGGGGCGTAGCAATATGGACAGAAGCTCCACATCGGGTGTACAGGTGCGCTCTCTGACCGTGACAGATGTACAGTACTGTTTATTAATGTATAAACATACGCCGCCCCCTGACGTTTCCCCGTTACTTCTTCCTGCCGATCCGAGCGAAGTGGGGCTCCAAAGCCGTCAATCCACAGGTCCGCATCCGGGTCATGCACCGTAAGCCACGTCTCTGTGTAAGCCATGACACAGCAGTTCTTGAAGTCCTTCTGATATCGTACATTCCCTTGAATTTCATCCACTTTATTTCTCAGGGATTGTACGTTCCCCATGATAATGGAAGGAAGAGGAATGCGGTTAAGCTTACGCCTCCTCAGGCTTAATTTTACGCCTCCACGCTTTCCGCGTTTCCTCTTGTCTCTCTTTTCATCACTGTGTCCATGAAAATCTCTTAAAATAAAGTCCAGCAGTTGCGGCACAGACTCAAACGCAGATGCTGCATTATCCGTGTTTAAATGCAGTAACATGTCTCTGAAATACTGTATTCTTCCCAGCATGATCGTGATTGCGCTTACCTCCAAAACAAAGAGCCTGTAGTAAAGAAACAACAGTGCAAAAATAAGGAGGAAATCCATACTGATGGAACCAGGGAGCTCTTCGTTATATAGTCCACAAACATTCAAGGACAAAAACGACAGAGAATTTCATTAAGACACATTAAAGTGCATAAAAACAGAGACACCGACGTCAAACTTTTTTCACCAGCTGCCGGTCACTGCGTGCGTATGCGCCCAAGATGCGCGTGTGCATGCGCCCAAGATGCTAACCATATTGTTTTATTTAATACTAGCATGTAAATAGCCTAAATGCTCTGGTATATCCTTTTGTCCTTATACTTGGCTGTTTTAGAGTCAGATTCAATTCAATTCAATTCAACTTTATTTATATAGCGCCATTTCACAACAACAGTCATCTCATAGCACTATCAACTGTAGGGAGGACCCCCACAGTTGCAGAAAGACCCCAGCAATCAGGACTCATCAACAAACTGGATGAGTTCATCCAGTTTGTTTTAAAAATTACGTTTTATCATTTTTTGAAAAATTTGTAATGTGTATCCACAATCATGGAAAAGAAGTGGCAGAAGATTTTTAATTTCCTTTCCAAGGGGTCATACCCGCCAGTGCTGAATTACGGACAAAGGCAAACCCTTAGAAAATACTGTTCTAAATTCAACATTCATGGTCAGTATTTAACGTTCAGAATTAATTACTATGATGTTGATAGTGCTATTTGTATATTAATATTTTGATGATCACCCTAACCCTAAGATGGCAAGCTATTCTTCAAGGGCCAGTGAAGAGTGATAAAGTCAAAGGAGGAGGCCCTGAATCTTAAGGAATTTCCTGCCTCACCAACTGGAGGACACAATGGTGTCCTGAAAACAAGAACTGCCATGTCTTTAAGGTTTTACTGGTATGGCATGACAGCAGATGTAGAACTAGAAAAGCACTCGGAGAGCGCAGACCACCGCCAAGCGCCACAGTTCCCCCCATACAGTGTTTGTGTGTAGGTTTTCAGATTCCTTGACCATGAAAACATATGACTAGCAATTGGATTTACAATGATAGGATTAGTGGTTCAGTAGTAAAAGCATTACCTCCTTGGCGGAGGTAATAAACTGAAGTGTTGCTGTTGTGTCCATCTCCTCCATCTGCAAAGTGCCAGGCTGCGACCTGTCAAGGCATGCCTCATGCTTCCCTTATTGGGGAGGCTTTCACACCTGTACTGACCTCATGCCTCCCTTATTGACAAAACATCACTTCTGCTAGTGATGCATTGGATTTGGAAGGCATCGGTTCTGTCACTGGCTGAAAATGTTCATCCACCGATGGAATTTGGCTACACAGTTTTTGTGGCGCTGTGTAGCAAAGTGCGACTTCAGGGTCACACATATCAGGCGCAGCATTACTGGCGCCGGGATTCCTCTCTGTTCCGGAGCCGTAGGACAAAAGAAGGTGTGATAATGGTTGCCGTCGGTTTTATTGGGTTTGCGCTCTGCGGAAAAAAGAGGATTTGGAAGCCTCCCCCGGCAGAGAGCTGGTGTTTGCGCAGCCCCTATGGCTGGCCGGGGAATTTCTGCCAAATAATCCGGCACAGGACCGCTGCCCGTGTCAGCTTTTGCAGCGTAGCGCAAACACAGGCACTCTGGCGAGCCCTGCCCACCACAGTTTTCTGCGTGCTTTTGTGCCTAAAACTTTGAAGAAGGCGGAGTTTGTGTTCGTCAGACACGACGACCAGCGCCCTCTATTGCCCCTGCACACATGTTGAAAATGGCCGTATGTCACAATGTTAAAGAATCATTTAAAAAATTCCTGTATCCAGACGGTGATCCGGATCATCCCCAAAATTTAATCAGTTCTTCCTTGTACCATTTCCAACAAGGCCTGAAAGTTTCATCGAAATCCGTCCAAAACTTTTTGAGTTATCTTGCTAACCAACAGACTGACAAACAGACAAACAAACGCTGGCAAAAACATAACCTCCTCCTGGCCTTCAGCCTGGCGGAGGTAAAAATGGGTATGCAGATGTTTGTATATCATTAAGCATAAATGTAAATATCTCTGTATGAAACTTAACACTGTTATTTTCAAGGTGTCTGAATGTGACCTGTGCCAAAGGGTGGGACCACCGTTAAGTGCAGTTAAAAAGTTGGAACGCATCAAGGTGACCAACTATTGCAATGCACTATATTAATTCACTGTAGTGTTAGCTCAGGGTAATTAAATATTACTGTATATTACCGACAGGTATCTGCTGTTTGGGAGCTGGTTGGAATTGACCTCACAGGTCTATTTCCAAAGACACGCTGTGGGTTCCAATACATTTTAACAGTAAGAGATTACTTTTCCTAGTGGGTAAAGTACTTGACTGCAGTAGAAGTGACGAAAAACCTCTGCAAACTTATTTACAGACATGGTTGTCCCCAGTGCATTCTCTCAGACCAAGGACAGGAGTTTGTAAATCAGGTAAGCTGTGCTGGATACATGTTGTAATAGTTATGAGAAGTCTGTTTGGGGCATCTTGACTTTATGCAGAATGTAGCTCTAATGTGCTTATCTGTTCAGTAAGATTAACAGCAAGCTCTACGAACTGCTCTCCATTGAGAGAAGTGTAACTGCTGCCTACCACCCACAAACGGTCTTGATGAGAAGACCAACGACAACATCAAACGGTAAGAATCAGATAGTATCTGTTGTGTTCTGAAGGAATGAAAAACTACTTGTAATATGGTTTAGATTTTTATTTAGCTCTCACAGCAAACATAATGTACAGCCTCAACATTTGTGTTTGTGATAATTGTGTAACATCAGATTATGTTAAATTTAGGTAGTTTTTGTCTTGAAATACACTCATCGCTATTAAAAGTAGAACTTTGTGTGTCCATACATTATGAGAATTATTCTATTTTTAATATAGTTACTCCAATTTCCCATATTATTAATGCAAAGCCATTTTAAATTATCTTCCTAGAGTACTTCAGAAGCTGGTGAATAAGCAGCAGAATGATTGGGACATATACCTTGATGCAACACTTTTTTCACTCCGCTCTAAAGTTCACACCACCCCAAAATTCTCTCCATTTTTCTTGATGTATGGAAGAGAGGCAAGGTTCCCCTCAGAAGTGCTTGATGAAATGCCGGAAAGCGGCCATCTCTCTGGCTGTTTGTCTGTCTTAAAATAAAGGGGGAAAAAAATCAAATTTTGACTGAGCAACGTACTAGTGTATGATTTATATATTGGTGTTCAGCCGAAAAAGTAAATTGGTTTTGCTCATATCACCCAGCCCTATTTAAAGTGTAAAGTTAACTGGGTATTGCATGTACCTTCACAGGTATGTTTCTGTATGTAATGTTGTATAATGGACCATGCAGTATAAAAATCATTCTCTATTTTTTCCCCACATAGCTGTCTACAATAATACTCCCTGAAGACTGCAATCAATTTGTTAAGGAAAAACAAGAAGCCCAAGATGGCACAAGAGAAAAGGTTGAGGACAATATCATACACGCACAACAGAAAATGACAGAAGCATTTGACAAAAGAGTTCAGAAGAAGCATAGAAAAGTAGAGTATAAAGAGGGAGATGAAGTGCTGTTCCTGAATATGTGAAATAGAGGTAGGAAAGGAGGAAGAATAGAGGCAGATTACACTGGACCCTACATCATTCAGGCACTTTCAGGGAAGACTGCCATGCTGAAGTCATTGCAAGGTGACTGCTTAAAAACAAAATATAATATCAGCCACCTCAAACCATATAAAAGAAGTAGTGTAGAAAGTGAAGTTGACCCTGCTTTGGAACATGCAGATGAGAGGTCAGTGCACAGGAGTGCCTTCAGCACTACTGCACAGGCCATCAAGAGAAGGTCAGTTATCACTTATGTTGGAAAACCGAAACAAATTCTGTTGACCAAGACTGAAGACCAACAGGCAAGGGCAAGACTGCAGTCACCTCCAGAGATTCATCTTCAGTCACCTCAGGAGATCTCTCCTCAGTCCCCGCCGAAGGCCCCATCGTCATGGAATAGTGTTCACGAGCAAGGTCCATAGTAACTAAAATATAAATGTTCTGGTTCCGAGTTGTTGGTCATGTGTTCTACCTGTTGGTCAATTTGCACGGTCCTTTCGTTACTCAACCTATTGGTTGTACATTCTGACTGGCTGATCATTTCATAAAATCTTTGTGCCATGACCCTACATGTAAACCTAAATATTCACAAGACTAATTTTATGTTCTGTGTTACAGTCTACAATCTGTGGTCGTCAAAAGATTCAGGCAAACTTGAAGCAATTATTGGACCATACAAACCGTATGACACATCATTTCGAACACTTTCTGGGTTCAATGTTACATTGCTGTTTCAATGATTAATTTACTAACAACTACTCTTCATTTAAACAGATCATCCATGCGTGCCTTCACTGTATTGTGAAACAAGGGGTAAGGAGCATGTCAGTAAGTTTCTTAAACCAAGTCTTTTGTCTTTATCATTTGTAAATGTGTTAGAAATTTTTAATAACAGCATACTGTTACAGACACCTGTGCATAAGTGAGATGCAGTAATTGGATCATCTGTCTTTTATCGGGGCCAGTTCAGAGTCATTCAAAGGGTACTTAACATTACTCACTAATTTACTGCATCTGCACTCATTTTATATCTGAGTTGTGATTAAAGTGCTCCCTGCTATTTTAACAGATGAAGTTACCGATTCTACAGCTCGGATTTGCCCTGTAAATGTTGGAGGTCACTGGATTTTAGTGGTACTTCTTGTCTTCATTGTGGTTTCACTAAACAACCTATTTTCCACAGAAAGGTTTCTATGTATATACCACAACTTTTAATACTTTGTAAGACTTAAAATCAATTCATGCTGTAAACTTCTGACAGATTATCAGGATGGATGAAAGGCCAATCATTGTGATAGACCCCCTCGGGAATGAAAAGCTTTATGAAGGGAAAATGCTCAGTAATTGGAGGTAATGGTTCCGGTTCCGCCGGACCGGCGGCGCCACACGAGTCGGCTGCCTGTTGCAACAGCCTTTTTTTTAATCTTCCTTCTTCTTTCTACACCTTTCACTCTGTATATATATCACGGACGCACGGATCGCCCCGGGGGTCTCCCGGGTCGGCGGACGGAGCCACGGTTTGCAGCGGGAGACGTTACAGCGGGGAGGAGCTAGTGCTAGCTAGCACTTGGCCGCCGCCCGGTGCTAATGGGAAACTCGACATACCGGGAGCTGTAGCGAGAACGACGCGGGTGCCGGGCTGGAGTTTAGGCGGCGTGAAAGAAATATAAGACAGAATAATAAGAGCGATGGCAAGAACCAAGCAGACCGCCCGTAAAATCTACTGGAGGAAGAAGCCCCCCAGGAGACAGCTAGCCACCAGGGCTGCTCGGAGAGGCGCTCTGGCCACCGGCAGAGTGAAGAAGCCTCGCCGTCACAGGCCCGTGGCTCTGAGAGAGATCCGTCGCTACCAGAAATCCACGGAGCTGCTCATCCGTAAGCTGCCCATCCAGCGCCTGGTGAGGGAGATCGCTCAGGACTTCAAGACCGACCTGCGTTTCCTGAGCTTCGCCGTCATGGCTCTGCAGGAGACCAGCGAGGCCTACCTGGTGGTCTCTTCTTCGCTAAGGGGGTCACCATCATGCCCAAAGACTTCCAGCTGGCCCGCTGCATCCGCGGAGAGAGAGCTTAGACTTTCTGCTGCACATTCACCAGCCATAATGCTCTGCACTGTGTGTCTATATATATACATTCATAGTAATATGGACATATGTTTACTAGATGTTGTTTTTTCTTGCCTTCTGACTGTTGCTCTGAGTGTTGCTATCCCTATGCTGTTGCAATCCTGGAATTTCCCCATTGTGGGACTAATAAAGGCTTATCTTATCTTATCTTATCTTATTTTAATGTGGCATGAATCTTTATACTAATTCACTTTGTATTACTTTTTGTCTGTTGGATAACTGTAAAATGTTACTAAAACCTTAATTTGGGCAGTTGCACAGAAATTTTTGGAGGACAAGAAGTCCTGGTGAAGAGCAGTGGAGAATAATGACCGTACCACACAAACTGCAGCAGGACATGTCAAGTTGCGGAGTCTTAATTTTGAGTGTATGAACAATATTTATTTATGCAGTTGAGGTGAGTGTGTATCTGTGAATGTTTAATGTGCAGCTTAACACTTACACTGCCCTTACATAGTTTGCAGAACAGTATCTGAAAGGCAGAGACCTCAACCTTGTTGCAACCAACAAAGAAGAGATCTCTGCTGCAAGACTTGAAATTGCAACCACTCTTCTGAAATGCCGAGGTAACGAATATAAAGTATATCTACAACTACTGTAGTCTGTAGTCAACTACTGTAGTCTGAATAATGTGTAGTGGGAGTTTGTCCAAGTAAAGGTGAAACAAAGTCTTGATTAATTTTAAAGACTTGCTGTAGTGGATATAAATCCCTTTAAAAACATCTAAATTGTCTACAATTGCATCTTATGCCCATTTTCCCACAAAATAAACCTCATTGTCTTACAGTTGCTTGTAAAAAAATCTTTTCCCTTTTCCTCCTCCTTCAGACACCAGGGTCTAAATAGGCCCACTCACATCCCACCCACCAGGACACTGATGCACTGCCTCTCCTCCAGGACCACACTATGGTAGTCCACACATTTACACACAATCACATCATATAACCGACATACGTACATCTACCATGTTTTGTGCAGGGGGGACTGTTATCCTTCTCCTGCTGGGGGCGTGGGGGCCCAGTGGGGAGCCTGGGACCAATCATGTTGTCAAAATCCCTGGTGCTGCTGAATGTATAGATACTGTACAACAAAGGGAATGAGAGCGGGACTGAATATGAGAGTAAGTGAGAGTGAGGGGGTGATGTATGGAGGTGGTGATGGTGGGTCGGTTTTGTGCGGCACTTTGCGTGTCAGGTGGCATCTCGGGGTGTCAGGTGGCATCTCGGGGTGCCTGCGGTGGTCTGCTGATCAGTAGCTCGGGTGGGTGCTAGGGTGGGGCTCTGCTTTTGTGGCAGCAGCCACCCTGGGGTGGGTCAGCGGCGGTGGGGGGGGGTGGGGGGGGGGGGGGTTGGCCGCTGGCCTGCGCCGGCAGTCTCCCCAGCCACTGCCGGGTGCTGGTGTGCATACAGGCTCGCTGCATCTGCTTTGCTGCCGCCCTCAGAAATAAAAGTGAATGAGGGGTGAGATTGAACAGGTACAGGAGTGAGAGAGGATGGGTGGGTCCGGGTGAGTGAGAGTGAGGGAATGCTTGTGGGTGCGTATGGGAGCATGTGGGTGTGAAGGTGTGTGTCTGCAAGTCGGGAGGTGCTGGATTGAGGGGGGTAGTGCTTCTCGGCTATGTGGGCTCCCCTGGGCGAGGGGGACTTCTTTGGGCATGGGGGTCCCCAGGGTGTGCAGCGGTGGCACCTGGGGGTGGGGGGGTTGGGGGGGCACTGGCCTCCTGGTGCCTGGGGCCCAAGGCCGGGCATTGGCCCCACTAGAGGGGTAGGGGGCTGGCGGGTCCGGGGGTGTGGGCTCGCCGTGCCGGCTGCCTGGCGGCCTAGTGTCCCCCTATCGTCCCTCTGGGGGCAGATACCTGGCTTTCCTGGGGCTTGATGACCTCAGGCGTTTGTACCCTGTGGGGGTTGGTGGCACTACCTTGCCTGCTCGGGGTTCCCAGTGGGGGGACTGCTGCGACCAGCCCCCGCTTCGTATGTTTCCTGACAAACCACTCACATGCACACACTTGTTTTGCGCGAGCTCTCATATATACGCACACAGACGCGACGCACAAGTCTCTCTCCTTTAATAGGTGTGGAAACCAGACTCATGTTGAGACATCTTCGGTGGAAGAAGCAGTTTGTCTTATGTTTGTTGTAGTTGTTGGTTTGTTTGTCTTTTTGTCTGCTCCCCTCCCCTTTCCTTCCCCCTCCACAGACTTCCTTTCCCTCTTCCCCATCCTGTTGGGTTCTCCATGGGTAAAATAATTAAAATAAAGTATTAAAAGTTATTACAAGAGGAGTTTACAACAATATATAATATATAGTTAGGTACTGTATAAGCTCCTCTTGTCAAAGTAAATCTGTTTTGGCACAATAAGGGTGACACATCCCTGTTCTGCTTACCTAGCTGCCTGACGGGACAAGGGGGGGGGGGGGGGAAATTAAGTCAGTCCTTAGTCCTGATTGGTTCACCTGTCATAGTGGCATCACCAAAATGCTGAACAATTTAGACAGATGAAATGTCAGTCTATGTTCTATGCATAATGTTATATATATATATTATATATTTGTGTATACCTTTGTATTAAATATTCCTACATTTTGTATACTATTTATTAGTCACTGAAGGAACTGCAAGCTGTAAAACCTCTCACTCCATAAGCAGGTTAAGCGGTATGGAGATCATTTTTGTGAAACTATGATTTATCTAGTACAAACATGATTGTCTCGTTTGTACATGGATAAAACATAATTGTCTTATTTATTTCTACACTATTAGTGTTGTACTGTATATGTATCACAATAAAAACTTATAAAGCCATCAGAACATTACACCCCTCATCTTAAATATATCAGAATGTTATACCACTATAAACTAGAGAAATGCTATTGTTTGACCTTAAATATACCCATCAGAACATCATAGCACTGTATAAATTATAGATATGCTATTCTGACAAAGTACCACTGTATAAACTATAGAAATGCTATTGTTTGATCTTAAATATATCTATCAGAACGTTATATCACTTTAAACTATAGAAATACTACTGTTTCACCTTAAATATACCCATCAGAACATCATAGCAATGTATAAACTATAGATATGCTATTCTGACAAAGTACCACTGTATAAACCATAGATATGCTATTCTGACAAAATATGCTCAATTGATAGCTATTGCTATCAGTTTGCCATAGGGTTATGGTATTCTGATGACCTATGGTAAAATGGCAGAACACCGGCTTGTGACGACAAGCAGCCCGTTTGTGCCCTAAATCTCCACATTCAAAACACTGCATACTCCCTGTGCTGGCATACACCATATATTGACCATCACCATGTTTTACCTTGAGAGACACATCAAGTATCTGCGCTTGAGAGTTTAAAAACATGAGCACTTGCCTTCTAAACGACTGAACATGTTTGAGATTTTAATTTTTACATCCCAAGCCAACAGAGCAAAAACTGCTCACAAATTTCCCAAAACGCTGCAGTTCACGTTCTAGTGCCTCACTGGGGATAAATGGGGTACACCAAAGACAGTGACCCGGGTAGATGGCACAGCCAGCATTGAGACCTGCAGGTGCTCACCATACCGAAAAGCTGTTCGCTATCAACTTGGCAACAAGTTCCTCTTTCAAAAAAACAACCCTTTATTCACTCTGGAAGCATAAGTCAATTTGTCATGACCCACCAGTTCCCCTACGGCCAGGAGAACCATCTCCACTGGGACTACGGGTTCAGGCTGAACACAGAAATCATGTCTCAAAGATAGGGACGACTTCTCTCCAGATGCCATCCCCGCAATGAAACATCGACAAAACTCGAACAACTACACACTAAAGTTTCAGCCCTACACTACAAAACAAAAAGCCTTATCAAAACACAATAGGTTACGAAAAATAGGATTACCTTAATTTCTCCTCAACTATTTCATTCAGACTCACCACACGCTCCACCACCAACTCCCAACATGCATTGCAGAAAGAAGAAAGAAAGAAAGAAAACCCCTGTATTTGCATCCACAGATGGAATGATGAGAAATCTTCTGAAATTCCAAACCACCTTCAACTCATATGGAGACAAGAAAGCATATTTTTGCATTTGAACACACACTTTTCTCAGTTAGTGGCAGTACTGGTGTAGTCTGACATCACTTGTACTACACACTGAGACAGACAGCAAGTCCCACAGGATTAGTCTAGTGTTTCCCACACACACATCATCTGGTGCCAGCTATGGCCACATATAAACTGTATGTGTGTCTAAATGTTTCTGTAAACTTGTTCTTAAACAGAGCATTTTGTGCAAATTCATGTTGGTTTTCTCAGTGTAGAGAAGTTAAGGCCACCTGTGAGTGGAAAGGCTCCTACTGCTTTGAGTCACAGCAGCACTGAGCAAAAGCACCCAATATAATTGGTAGTGAGTCCAAAGTCATTATTAGTAACAGAAGAGTAATCAAGATGGCATTTTAATGCTGCTCTTAGCTGAAATAAACTTTCATAAAATTGGATGTGCTTCAATACAACCACATACAGCGGGGAAAATAAGTGTTGGGCACATCAACATTTTTCTCATTAAACATATTTCTGATGAGTATACATTTAACTGGGACTTGGCTTCCATTAGATATTAGGGTGTGACTCTGACAAAGGATATCTCTCATTTGTACTCACAAAACTATATGCAGATTAATATACAGATAAAAGAGGACCTTAACAGATGGACTCTTCTCCCACTAGATCTTGGTAATAGAATTATGATGATAAAAACTAATATCTTGCCCAGATTGCTCTACTTGTTTCAGTCTCTGCCTATCTATCTCCCGGATGGCCAGTTTAGAGAATGGGACAAGGTTATATCCAGATTCATTTGGAATGGCAAAGCTCCTAGAGTGAAGTATAAAACCTTACAATAACCAAGAAAAAAAAGGGGGGATGGGTTTACCAAGCCTCAAGGATTATTATTTAGCATCACAGATAAAACCACTGATACTCTGGTGCAATCAGAAATATGTGGCAAAATGGAAAGCCATGGAGTTGTCTTCATCAGACAGACCTCTACAGAGCCTATTGGGAAGCCCTTGGGTAGCTAAACAGTGTAAAATTCAGAGCCAGTGGGCTAGGTTTTCCATAGATATATGGTCTAGCCTGGTGAAACAACTCAATCTTCAAAAAGAAAAAACACAACTACTGCTTCAAATATATGGAGAGACTATTCATGGAAAAACTGTATCAGATTCTTTATAACTCCAAAACAAAAATCTTAACAGACCGGCGCACAGCTTAGATGTTGGAGGGGGTGTGACCACGGTGTGGCAGACCACTCACATATATTCTGGAGTTGCCCTATTCTTAAACCCTTCTGGGAGGGAATGCACAGCATCATTAGGGAGGTTCTTGGTTATAACGTTGAATTTACATGTTTATCCTTTTATCTGGGGAAGATAGATGCAAACCTTTCAAAAAGTGATAGTTATCTCTTAAAAATATTCATGGTAGCAAGCAAAAAAGCCATAACAAGGAGATGACTTTGTAAGGAACCCCCCTCTATTGAGCAATGGCTAGCCATAATTAAAGGCCAAATGTCACGTAACAGGGTACTTTAAATATCTTGAAACTTGATATAAAAGGGAACCGATCCGTTCGGGTCTTGGTGCATATGCTTCAGTAACAACGGAATATTCGTTAATTTAAAACTGCCCCGCTTGGTCTGACACGGCCCCTGGAATCGCCTGGGGAAGAAGGCGGAAGTGACGAAATCGATTGTACCCTAGTTTGATGCTTGGGGTATTTCAATTGATTGTTTATATGGAGACTGGAAGGTTGAAGTGAGCAACAAGAAGAAAAAATTGGATATTTCACCCATACCTTAAAACGGGACTATCAAGGACAGCTGGGTAATAAGGGACACTTCTCTGGGAAATGTTTTCATACCTGTCAAGTGAGACGTTTTCGCCGTACTTCAACACCGTAAAAAGCGGCTATAAGGAACTGCGGAGCAACAAGGGACACCTCTCTGGGAAATGCCCCAAATGCAACTCGTGTTGTTATTGTCAAATATTTTTAAGGATTCATGGATATTTGACAATAACAACACAACTGAGCGTCCGGCGCAAAATAAAAAAAAAAAAGCAGAATTCTGTATTTGTCAGGCGATCTCTGTCTATTCCGCAACCGCTGTACAGCTCAACGTGTTAAACCATTGTCCTAATGACTTCTCACGGTAGTGAGAATATCTCAAGCTGAGCGATCAGCCCGCCCAGACAATTAAACTAATTAGTGACTCCACACTTCTCATGGTAGTGCGAATAGCTGACGCTGAGCGATCTGACAGCTACATCTGTGAGTGATCACACACAGGACTGCTCCTCCAGACACTCAGTTTTTTTTCCAGTATATTTTTTCTTTTGGGCGTACAGAAATGGCAATACGCCCGTTTTTGCTAAAATTGCATTTTCCCCGTATTTTCCTTAAAATATTTGACAATAACAACACGAACTACATTTAAAACATTTCCCAGAAAAGTGTCCCAAACCACTCCGCCGTCTCCCACAGCCGCGCTTGGCACCAAAATACGGCGAAAACGTCTCACTTGACAGGTATGCGCCTCCATTTTCATATTGATCTGGTCAATTTCTTGACAGCAGCGGCTCTCCTCCACTGTAATAATAATGGCTTCAGAAAAATCAATATTTATGGGGCGCCCTGGACAGACCCCCTTCGGCTTCGCAATTCTGGAGGCGATTAATGTCCAGTTCAATGACATTTTCCACTGGTTCTGCTCTCTGGTCATCGTTGGAACTGTTGTCATCAGACAAAGCATCTGATTCCGTCTCGGACGGCTCGAACCTGTAAGGTTCTATGCCTCTGTCACTGTCTGAACCACTGACAAAAAAAAAAGACAAAAAAAAAAAGACAGAACTAAACTAATTTGTTCACAATCGCTGTCACTTTCCGTCATGATTGTCCAATGTTGATAAGTGTGAATGTGGATAGGCAGGGCAGCCAGGGTACAACTGGTGATGTCAAAAACATGGGCGTGGTCTGGACTGGCTGTCACAAGCCAGCAAGCAAGGTGGGGCCTTCACCTGGTGTATTTTGTGCAATTATGTAAATACAGGTGGGTGATATGGTCTCCGGTATGAATATTTGGTTTAAGCTATGTGTATTTTATCTAAATTCGTTGTCATTTAGAAAAAAAAATTACGTGACATTTGGCCTTTAAAGACATCCAGTGTATGGAGCAATTGACCTTCAGGCTGAGACTGAAAATAGAAAAATGCGAGACACTCTGGGAAAAATGTAATATATACTCAATGTTAAGGGGATGACCTTACCATTAGGGTATCGTTGTTTCCTCCCTTTTATATTTCCTTACCCCTCTATGCATATGTTACTTCAAACTTGACAAGTTGTATCCCCGTTGTTAATGTTCCGTTGTTAACATTTCCTCATCCAAGCCTTCAGCTTGTCTTTTAGACCCTATTCCTACCAGGTTATTTAAAGAAGTCTTCCCATTTATTGGTAGCTCTATTCTCCAAATAATCAATTTTTCATTAACATTAGGCCATGTACCGCAGGCTTTTAAAACTGCTGTAATTAAACCCTTACTTAAAAAGCCAACACTGGTTCCAGGAGTTTTAGCTAACTATAGACCAATCTCTACTTTGCCCTTCATTTCAAAAATCTTAGAAAGAGCTGTTGCTACACAATTATTTGACCACTTGCAGGGTAATGGTTTATTTGAAGAGTTTCAATCTGGGTTTAGAATCCATCATAGTACTGAAACAGCTTTCGTGAAGGTTACTAATAACCTCCTTATCGCATCTGATAATGGACTTGTGTCTGTACTTGTCCTTTTAGACCTTAGTCCAGCTTTTAATACTATCAATCACAATATTTTACTTGATAGATTAGAACACCATGTTGGACTTAATGGAACTTCGTTGCAGTGGTTTAGATTTTATTTATCTGATAGGTTCCAGTTTGTTCATGTCAGTAATGAGTTTTCTTCCAATTCAAAGCTCAGTCACGGAGTTCCACAGGGATCTGTGCTAGGCCCTACTCGTTTTAGCTTATATAAGCTTCCGCTAGGCAACATTACTAGAAAGCACTGTATACATTTGCATTGTTATGCAGATGACACACAATTATACCTGTCAATGAAGCCAGACAATGGTAATCAATTAGCCAAATCAGAGGTCTGTCTTCAGGAAATCAAAGCTTGGATGACTTGTAATTTCCTGCTATTAAATTCAGATAAGAGTGAAGTCATTCTAGTTGGTCCAAAAAACCACAGAAATATCTTTCCAAATCAAACTCTTAGTTTGGATGCAGTTACTCTTTCTCTTAATAGCTCTGTGAGGAACCTTGGAGTTGGTTTGATCAAGATGTTTTTTTAATTCACATATTAAACTTGTTTCTAAGACTGCCTTCTATCATTTGCATAATATTGCCAAGATCAGGAGCATCTTGTCTCAGAGTGATGCTGAGAAACTGATCCACGCTTTTGTTAGCTCTAGATTAGATTATTTTAACTCTTTATTATCAGGTTATCCCAAAACATCTTTAAAAAGTCTTCAGCTGATCCAAAATGCTGCAGCAAGAGTTTTAACAGGTACTAGAAAGAGAGATCATATCTCTCTGGTTCTGGCCTCCCTTCATTGGCTTCCCATAGAGTTTAGAATTAAGTTTAAAATCCTTCTTCTCACTTACAAAGCTCGAAAAAATCAGGCCCCTTTTTATTTAAAAGATCTGATACCACCCTATTATCCTAACAGAGCACTACGCTCCCAAAATGCAGGATTACTTGTAATACCTAGAATCCCCAAAAGTACAATGGGAGGCAGAGCCTTCAGTTATCAAGCTCCTTTTCTGTGGAACCATCTGCCAATCTGGATTTGGGAGTCAGACTCAATCTCTGTTTTTAAGAATAGGGTTAAAACCTTCCTTTTTGATATAGCCTATAATTAGGAAGGGATCATGTGCCCCTGAACCCTCCCTTAGTTATGCTGCTAATAGGTTTAGACAGCCAGGGTACCTCCAACAATGCACTGGGCTTCACTCCTTTCTTCACTCTCAATGAAATATTTTTGCTGGTCATTAACATTTGTTTGTTCTCTCCCATAGTGAGTCCCCATCATGCTGTTTGATCTCTACATGTCTGTTCTTTTCTTCTTCTTCTCTATCCCCTCACCCCCCCAGCCAGTCACACCAGATGACTGCTCCTTCCTGAGCCTGGTTCGGCTGGAGATTTCTTCCTGTTAAAAGGGAGATTTTCCTCTCCACCATCGCCAAATGCTTGCTCACAGGGAATCGCCTGATTGCATGGGTCTTTCTGCAATTGTGGGGGTTTCCCCTACAGTTGAAAGTGCTATGAGATGACTGTTGTTGTGAAATGGCGCTATATAAATAAAATTGAATTGAATTGAACCCATCCAAGCTACAGATCAACTGACAGATACATACCCTCAGGGGTGTCGGGGGGGTGGGGGTAGCACCCCACTAGGATGGACCTTAGGATGATGATCTCTGAAAATGGACTATTGATCACGGCAAGTAGATGCACCTGTGGCAAATTCTGCAAAAAAGAACAAGGCCTCAAAAGCCATCAGGCCTAAAATGCTTGGTTCAGGGGCCTGCAGCACAGCACACAGGAATTATGTGAGATGCAGGAGGAGCCCGGCCCAGAGTCACCCCACAGTGCCCAGAACCTCCAAGTGTCCGGTGCCCTGGTTCCAAGCAGAGTAGTCAAGCAACACCCGATCAAGTGGCCTGCAGCAAAGCAGCCCCGATTGTGGCAACAGTTTGATGAAGACACAGCGGAGATCATCAGAACAACAGCAAAGGGAGATGTGGATGGTCAACTCCGAAGCATGATGATCATCATTACAAGCTTTGGGGCAGAGAGGTTTGACAGTATGGAGCACAGAACTGGTAAGTCCACTGACACTAAGAACAATACGGCTGGCAGGATTCATCAGCTGAGGATACTGACAAGGTAGTTTAAAGCAGCAGCAGAAGAGGAGAAACCAATACTTGCCGAGCTTTGACATGCCATCAGGAAGAAGCTTATGACCCTGCATTGAGCTGAATGGCACAGGAGGAGGAGGATTGAGAGAGCCAGGAGACAAACTGCATTCTTGGCAGAGCCATTTGGCTTCATGAGGAAGATGCTAGGGCAGAAGCACAGTCGGAGACTTGAGTGCTCTAAGGAGGAAGTTGACCATTTCTTGCACAACACCTTAAGTGATCCCTTCAGAGAGCAGGATCTGGGACCTCAGAGAGCTGTCTTGGACATTCCAGCCCCTCTGGCGGAGTTCAACACCTTACAACCCACCTGGAAGGAAGTGCAGGAAGTAGTGGCAGCGGCGAGAGCCAGCTCTGCTCCAGGATCCAACGGAATACCCTCTAAAGTATACAAGTGCTGCCCAGACTGTTAGACTCGGACCCCATTCCTCCTCTACAGTCATACTTAACACAGGCTCGCCACAGGGCTGTGTGTTGAGCCCCACTTTGTATTCATTGTACACATATGACTGCGTATCTGTTCATCCCACAAACATTATAGTGAAGTTTGCAGATGACACAACAGTAGTGGGGCTCATATCAGGAGGAGATGAGTCCGCATACAGAGATGAGGTCCAGAAACTGGTGAGATGGTGCTCAGATAATAATCTGCTATTGAATACAAAAAAACCCCAAAAGAACTCATTATTGATTTTAGGAAGCATAGCAGTGAGCCACCTCCTCTATATATAGGCAAGGAGTGTGTGGAGAGGGTGGAGGCTTTTAAGTTTCTGGGTGTTCATATTTCTCACAACCTTACCTGGGCAGTTAACACCATAGCTACGATCAAAAAGGCTCAACAACGTCTACACTTTCTGAGGCTCCTCAAGAGGAATGGCCTGAATGCACAGTTGCTGGTTTTATTTTATCGCTCTGCTATTGAGAGCATTTTGTCATATGGCATCACGGTTTGGTATGAGAGCTGTTCAGTCGCAGACCGCAAAGCCTTCTGGAGAGTGATCGAGACTGCGCAAAAAATCACTGGCTGTTCTCTCCCTTTTCTGGAAGAGATTTCCAGGTCTCGTTACCTCAACAGAGCTACTGCCATCATTAAAGACTGCACTCATCCAGGCCATGATTTCTTTCTCTTGCTCCCCTTGGGAAAGCGGTACAGATCCCATAAAACCCGGACTACCAGGTTTAATCATAGTTTTTTCCCAGCAGCAGTACGTATTTTGAACGGATTTATGTAACATGTACAGACTGCTGATATTATTTTAGGTTATTTTAGGTTATTTTGTGGCAATAACCCTGTGTGTATAAGCTGGTCTTATATATTTATCGCTCAGTATGTTTTTATTATTGCTATGTACATATTGTATTCAACTTTTCGGTAATATTGTTTCAAGCATTATTTATTGTTGTAATTATAAGAATGTTAAATGTATGAGTGAACTGTGAGTGTGATAGATTGTTTTTAGGGAGCAGTATCTCAATTTTGTTGCATTGTTCATTAGCAATGGAATGACAATAAAGGCACTTTGACTTTGACTTGACTTTGCCTTTGACAGAGCTCCTGAGAATCCTATGGAAGATACTGAGAGTGACCAGGCGAAGAGGGACTGTAGCAGAGCAGTGGAGAGTGGATTCCCAAGGAAGAGAGGTCATCTAAACTGGAGCAGTTCAGGTCCATCTCACTCCTCAGTGTGGAAGGTAAGATCTTTTTCAGTGTCCTGTCCAGGAGAATAACCCACTTTCTTCTGAAGAACAATTACACCAATACATCAGTACAGAAGGGTGGAATCCCAGGTGCACCAGGGTGTTTGGAACACACTGGTGTGATCACTCAGCTGATCAGAGAGGCACAGGAGGGAAATGGAGATCTAGTGGTGCTTTGGCTGGACCTCACCAATACTTATGGATCAATCCCCCATAAGCTGGTCGATATCACACTGGATCAGCACCACATAGTCAGTATTCAAGGATCTCATTCTGAACTATTATGGTTTGTTCAGAGTCAGAGTCACCTCTGGCAGCTTGAACTCAGATTGGCACCAGTTGAAGAAAGAAATTATAACAGGCTGTACCATCTTCTGTTATCCTTTTTTCCCTGTTCATGAACATGCTGGTTAAGGCAGCAGAGCTAGAGTGCAGAAGACCCCTGCAAAGGTCAGGAATCCAGTAACCCCCCATTAGAGCTTTCATGGATGACCTGACAGTCACTACTACATCAGTGCCTAGCAGTAGGTGAATTCTCCAAAGCCTGGAAAAACTTATTTCCTGGGCAAAAATGAACTTCAAGCCTTCAAAGTCTAGAGCCATGGTCCTAAAAAGAGAGAAAGGGGTGGACACATTTCGTTTCTGACTGGATGGCATTGTGATACCATTTGTCACAGAGAAACCAGTCACAAGCCTAGGGAAGGTCTTTGACTGCAGTCTCGGGGACACAGCATCAATCCAAACTACTATCAGGAAGCTGGAAGCATGGCTGTTGACCATGGATAAGTCTGGCCTTCCCGACGGGTTCAAGACTGGGGTGTACCAACATGGCATTCTGCTCCATATCCTCTGACCTCTGCTAGTGTACGAGGTGCCTCTGTTTACAGTGGGGACCCTGGAAAAGAAGATCAGCTCCTTCTTTCAAAGATGGCTAGGTTTACTACATAGCCTCAGTAGTTTGGCGCTTTATGGCAGGAACAACAAACTCCAGCTTTCTATCAGCAATCTGGAAGAGAAGTTCAAGGTCTCCCACACAAGAGAGGCACTAGTCTATCATGACTCTAGAGACTCGAGAGTGGCAGCAGCAGGAATTGTGGTGAGGACAGGTCAGAAGTGGAGAGCTCAAGAGGGGTTGGAGATTGCAGAATCTAAGTTGAGAAACAAAGCTCTGGTGGGCACAGTGGCAACAGGATGTACAGGGCTGGGTTCCATACCACAGCTGCAAAATGATAAAGTCCAGGGAAAGGACAAATGCCAATTAATCCTGCAGGAGGTGAGAGCAGGTGTTGAAGAAGCAAGGACCAGCAGAATGGTAGGCATGTGTCGGCAGGGGGCATGGACAAAATGGGAGGGAGCAGTGAAGAAGAAGCTGACCTGTAATGACATCTGGCATGCAGAACCTCAGCACATCCAGTTTAAGCTCCAAGCAGTATATGATGTGCTACCAGTCCGGCAAACCTGCATACCTGGGGCAAGAACAAGCTGCCAACATGTCCTCTTTGCCCAGGAAAGGGCACACTTGAACACATCCTCAGCAGCTGCCCAACAACCCTTGGTGAGGGCCACTACCGCTGGCGCCAAGACCAGGTGCTAAAGTGTGAGGTGGAGACCATCTCCAGCTCCATGGCCAAGAATAAGTAGGTTGGTAGTTAAAGGAAAATCACCTTTGTTAGGGCTGGAGAGAGGCCTCAACCACAGTCTAGACCATCAGCCAGCCTGCTCTCTTCAGCTTCAGATTGGGACCTACGAACTGATTTGGGCAAGCAGCTTAAGTTCCCTGACTACGTAACACCAACATCTCTCAGGCAAGATGTGGTGCATACATCTTCCTCTTCCTGACAGGTCCTAATAGTGGAGCTCACAGTTCCCTGGGAGGAGTGCATGGAAGAGGACAGTGAACGCAAATGGCTAAAATACCAAGAACTGGCAAAAGGTAAATGTAAATGGTAAATGGCGTTCACTTATATAGCACTTTTTACTCTTCTCCAGATGACCAAAGCGCTTAACAGATCCTGCTATCCACCCATTCACACACACATTCACACACTGATGGTTGGCGAGCTGCCACACACAGGCACTGGCCTGACCCACCAGGAGCAACTGGGGGTTCAGTGTCTTGCACAAGGACACTTCGACATGAAGACTGCAGAGAGTGGGAATCGAACTCCTGATCCTCTGATCAGTAGTCAGCCACACTACACCTGCGCCACAGCTGCCCCCATAGAACAGTGCCAGAGAAATGGTTGGAGAGCATACTGTGAGCCGATAGAGGTGGGATGTCGAGGCTTTGCTGCCTGCTCCCTGTGCAAAATTTACGCTGTCCTTGGTATCAAAGGAGCTGCTAAAAGGAAGGCTATTAAATCTGCCACCGAGGCTGCATAAAGAGCCTCTCAGTGGCTATGAATTAAGAGGTCCAAATTGTGGGACAGTGCTGCTGGGACACAAGTCAGGGTCTGATCAACCCTGGATGGGTCACCTGATTAAGGATGTCTGATGTTATGAGACCTGAAACACCCAGTGATATCAGGAAACATCACTGATAATGTGTCCCTGCGCATCCATGAATGTATCTATTCACCTAGTGGTTTCACGGATGGGTCAATATACATGAAAGTGCGGAGTGCAAAGACAGGTGTATTATTGTGATAATTAAAAAGGTCTTTAGTTCTGTGCATGTGAACGGTCAGCGGGGGGTTGTGGGGGGAGGGGGGGCTCTGACTGTTTGCTGTTTGGATGGCCCAGGGGAAGAAACTGTTTGTCAGTCTGGAGGTGTGGGACCTACAGTGGGGTAAAAAAGTATTTAGTCAGCCACCAAATGTGCAAGTTCTCCCACTTAAAAGATGAGAGAGGTCTCCAATTTTCATCATAGGTATACCTCAACTGTGAGAGACAAAATAAGAAAAAAAAAATCCAGAAAATCACATTGAAGGATTTTTAATGAATTAATTGGTAAATTCCTCGGTAAAATAAGTATTTGGTCGATGACAAAAGTTCATCTCAGTACTTTGTTATAAGATAAGATAAGATAAGATAAGCCTTTATTAGTCCCACAACGGGGAAATTCCAGGATTGCAACAGCACAGGGATAGCAACACTCAGAGCAACAATCAGAAGGCAAGAAAAAAAAAAAACAAAACAAGCAAGCAAGAGCAGCTAATATACATATGTACATATTACTATAAAATATATATATACACACACACAGACACACAGTGCAGAGCATTGTAGCTGGATGGAATAAATACATGAATATACTAGAAAAGCACTCGGAGAGCGCAGACCTCCGCCAAGCGGCACAGTTCCCCCCATAGAGTGTTTGTGTGTACGTTTTCAGATTCCCTGAGCATGAAAAGATATGAGTAGCAATTGGATTCACAATGATTATTTGTTTATTTGACATGGACAGTGCAATAAACAGACAATTAATGAATTTTTTTTTTTTTTTTTTTTTTTGTTACTTATTTGTACCCGTAGGTAGATTTGGTTTGCAGTCTGGTGACAAGCCACCGGCTGCTGGTCGCTGCGTGCGCGAGCGCCCTAAACCTACATGTTTTTGGTGTGCGGGAGGAAACCGGAGAAACCCCGGAGTAAACCCGCGCAACACGGGGAGAACATGCAAACTCCACACAGCTCACTGTTGGTCGGGGGCTGGGATCGAACCCACGATCTCATGATCCCCGCGATCCCCCGGCCGAGGGTAAAACTGTGCTGTCACAGTGCTAAACCACTGCGCCACCGTGCAGCCCATGACAATGACAATCAATGTGATAGTGATAGGATTAGTGGTTCAGTAGTGTAAAATGGGGCTATAAGGGACGGCGGGTTAATAAGGGACACTTTTGTGGGAAATGTTTTAAATGTAATTCTGCTTTTTTTATTTTGAGCAGGACGCTGAGTTGTGTTGTTATTGTCAAATATCCATGAATCCTTTTTTTTTAAATTTTCTCTCACCAGCTTAACAAAATTACATGAAGGAATGACTTGGGCTCATTGATAGTACATGCACATAGTACACTGACGGATGCAAATTGGGTAGACAGGTTGCCGTGGGTTTTATATTACTATATTATTTTGGGGTTTCGCTCCGCGGCAAACGAGAATTTAGAAGCTTCGCCGGCAGAGAGGTCGTTATTGCGCAGCGCGTATGGCTGGCCGGGGAATTTCTGCCAAATGCGCAGCTCCTTCCCCGGCCAGCCATAGGAGCTGCCGTCCCTTATAGCCCCGTTTTACGGTTGTAAAAGCATTGCCTCCTTGGCGGAGGTAATAAACTGAAGTGTTGCTGTGTCCATCTCCTCCACTGACGGATGCAGATTGGTTAGACAGGTTGCCGTGGGTTTTATATTATATTGGGGTTGCGCTCCGCGGCAAAACAGAATTTAGAGTCTTCCCCGGCAGAGAGGTCGTTTTTACGCAGCGCCTATAGCTGGGCGGGGAATTTGTGGCAAATAATGGGGCGGCGGACAGGTGTCCGTGTCAGGTTTTGCAGCGTGGCGCAAAAGCAGGCACGCTGGCGGGCCCAGGGCAGCAGTGTTTTCCGCGTGCTTTTGTGCCTAAAACGTTGAAGAACGCAGAGTTTGTGTTGGTCAGACACGACGACCAGCGCAATGTGCGCAGCGCCTATGGCTGGCACAGGCACGCTGGGGGTCCGAGGCCAGCAGTGTTTTCCGCATGCTTTTGTGGCTAAAACGTTGAAGAAGGCGGAGTTTGTGTTGGTCAGACACGACGCCCAGCGGCCTCCATTGCGCCTGCGCACATGTTGAAAATGGCCCTATGTCACAGTGTTGAAAAATGCTTTAAAAAAATTCCTGTATCCAGACGGTGAACCGGATCACCCCCAAAATTTAATCAGTTCTTCCTTGTACCATTTCCAACAACGCCTGAAAGTTTCATGCAAATCCATCCAAGACTTTTTGAGTTATCTTGCTAACCAACAGACAAACAGACAGACAGACAAACAGACAGACAGACAAACACACAAACCCTGGCAAAAACATAACCTCCTCCTGGCCTTTTCAGCCTGGCGGAGGTAATAAACACACAGTGCGGAGCATTGTAGCTAGGTGGAATAAATATGTAAGTATATAAACACACACAGTGCGGCGCAATGTAGCTAGATGGAATAATATGTAAGATATATAAACACACAATGCGGAGCATTGTAGCTAGATGGAATTAAATATATAGATATATAAATATAAACACACCCAGTGCGGAGCATTGTAGCTAGATGGAATAAATATGTAAATATATATAAACACACACAGTGCAGAGCATTGTTGCTAGACGGGATGAAACAGCACAACCGTCTACTTAGTTATCCTACATGGTATGATTATGTGCCCATACATATTCTCACTCTCCATAGCGACCGGTATTTTCCTAGTTGTATGCCGGAGGGGACCATTGTGTAAGTCTATTGCATCTTTTGCATTCAAAAAACTATTAGTTTGTTATGTCTTTTTGCTACCTCTGCGAGCAGCCCTGCTTAGGTTGTACAGTCTGACAGCCGTTGGCAGGAGGGACCTGCGAAACCTCTCGGTTGTGCACCTGGGATGATGTAGTCTGCTGCTAAATGAGCTCCTCAGTGCGTTCAGTATGTCCTGCATAGGGTGGAACTCGGACTCCAGCAGAGATGACAGTTTAGCCACCGTCCTTCTCTCTCCTATCTCCTCCACCGGATCAAGGCGCTGCCCCAGGACAGAGCTAGCTTTCTTGATCAGTTTGTTCAGTCTCTTCCTATCGGCTGCAGTAATGCCACTGCCCCAGCAGACCACTCCAAAAGTGATGGCTGATGCCACCATCGTGTCATAGAATGTCTTCAGCAGCGCCCCTTGTACACCAAAAGACCTGAGTCTCCTCAGCAGGAACAGCCTGCGCTGTCCCTTCTTGTAGAGTGCATCAGTATTGTGTGACCAGTCTAGTTTATTGTTCAGATGAACACCCAGGTACTTATAGGATGTCACCATCTCGATGTCTGTTCCCTGTATATTTACTGGTGCTGTGAGGGGTTGTCCTTGCCTGCGGCAGTCCACCACCAGCTCCTTAGTTTTCCTCGCGTTGATCTGGAGGCAGTTCCGATGGCACCAGTCCACGAAGTCCTGGATAAGCCCTCTGTACTCAGCTTCATCTCCATTGGAGATGAGGCCAACGATCGCAGAGTCATCAGAGAACTTCTGTAGATGGCAGTGTGTTGTGTTGTGTGAGAAGTCCGCAGTATAAAGAGTGAACAGGAAGGGAGCCAGCACCATTCCCTGGGGGGCCCCCGTGCTACTGATGATCGTGTCGGACACACAGTCCCGGGTTCTCACAAACCCTTATATACCCTTTGTTGGCAATGACAGAGGTCAAACGTTTTCAGTAAGTTTTCACAAGGTTTTCACACACTGTTGCTGGTATTTTGGCCCGTTCCTCCATGCAGATCTCCTCTAGAGCAGTGATGTTTTGGGGTTGTCGCTGGGCAACACAGACTTTCAACTCCCTCCAAAGATTTTCTATGGGGTTGAGATCTGGAGACTGGCTAGGCCACTCCAGGACCTTGAAATGCTTCTTACGAGCCCGCTCCTTCGTTGCCCGGGCGGTGTGTTTGGGATCATTGTCATGCTGAAAGACCCAGCCACGTATCATCTTCAATGCCCTTGCTGGTGGAAGGAGGTTTTCACTCAAAATCTCACTTAACATGGCCCCATTCATTCTTTCCTTTACACGGATCAGTCGTCCTGGTCCCTTTGCAGAAAAACAGCCCCAAAGTATGATGTTTCCACCCCCATGCTTCACAATAGGTATGGTGTTCTTTCTCCTCCAAACATGACAAGTTGAGTTTATACCAAAAAGTTCTATTTTGGTTTCATCTGACCATATGACATTCTCCCAATCCTCTTCTGGATCATCCAAATGCTCTCTAGCAAACTTCAGACGGGCCTGGACATGTACTGGCTTAAGCAGGGGGATACGTCTGGCACTGCAGAATTTGAGTCCCTGGCGGCATAGTGTGTTTCTGATGTAGCCTTTGTTACTTTGGTCCCAGCTCTCTGCAGGTCATTCACTAGGTCCCCCATGTGGTTCTGGGATTTTTGCTCACCGTTCTCGTGATAATTTTGACCCCACAGGGTGAGATCTTGCGTGAAGCCCCAGATCGAGGGAGATTATCAGTGGTCTTGTATGTCTTCCATTTTCTAATAATTGCTCCCACAGCTGATTTCTTCACACCAAGCTGCTTACCTATTGCAGATTCAGTGTTCCCAGCCTGGTGCAGGTCTACAATTTTGTTTCTGGTGTCCTTTGACAGCTCTTTGGTCTTGGCCATAGTGGAGTTTGGAGTCTGACTGTTTGAGGTTGTGGACAGGTGTCTTTTACACTGATAACGAGTTCAAACAGGTGCCATTAATACAGGTAACGAGTGGAGGACAGAGGAGCCTCTTAAAGAAGAAGTTACAGGTCTGTGAGAGCCAGAAATCTTGCTTGTTTGTAGGTGACCAAATAAAGGCTCTTTTCCATTAGCCCCGCTTAGCCTTGATTTGAGAACATGACTCGTTTCACCACGACTCGATTCACCCTCGATTGCTTTTCGACATTACTGCTGACACGCCTGGGGTGGGTGGGATTTCTTGAACAGCAAGGCGGCGCCACACTCTCGTGACGTGAAGCGCGCGACCCAAGCAAACATAACATGGCTGCTCTACAAGGCAACTCCTCGGTCTGTGGCTTTTTTCGCCGTAAATACCAAAAAGGACCGCCAGATAAGGGTACAGACAGTGAGACGAAACTCTCTGGAATAGTTCTGCAGCTTCTGGGAGAGCCGAAGACATGAGGATACAAACTAGGTTATATATGACGGTAAGCTAATGGTTGCTAATGCTAGTTTGCTGTTAGTACGTCGTGCTACACTGTAATGTCTGCAAGTTAGGTACTAAAATATGTATGCTGTGTGTGTGTGTTTCACATGGCTCTGTTGTTGGGAAATTACCTCTTCAAACGGTCGGTCTGGCGTTCCTCACAGCCTCTCACTTTCATCAGCCTGTCACTGATGTCATCAGCCTGTCACTAATGTCAGCACAGCTTCACCAACGATCAGTGGTTATAGAGCTTAAGAATGTCTGTAGAAACGTTTATTTCCTGTACAACAAATTGCTCTGCTCTGCGTGAAAATCATGGAAAGACTGTTCAGACATCATAGACGTACCTGCTTCTGCAGCAGTCTGAGGTGTGGTCATAGAAAAAAATGATCAGCTGACACAACTTGATCGCCAGTTTAATAACTATATTAGCCACAAAATAGGTATTCAAAAAGTAAACAGTACTGAGTTACGTATAATAAGATATATTTTATAGTTATGATGTATTTTAGGCCAAAAAAAACTTGATCTAGGATTAAAGGCAATTAAAATAATGCAGTCACAAGGTTACATGGAAAATAATTGATTTACTAGATACATGTACTGTAGAAATATATATTCTCTGCATCAACAACGTACTATACATGCATTCATGTAGTATTACACTGGGAATTGCACTGACAATAAACCTGTGAAGTTTTTGCAGATGTCTCTTTTTTATATATGTGAAGGTTACCACCATGTGACACAAATTAAATACTGAAAGATTGGAAAAGCTGTCTAAGAACAATCCAGCAGTTTGAGAAATCACTTTTGGTTTGGTGTAAGTCTGTCAACAAAATTATGAACCATAAAGCAGTTTGTGTTAAATGTTAAATTCCATTAAACCTAATCCGGGGGCTTCCAATCAGGTGTCATGGGGGGCCAAGACCCTGCAGGTTCTCTCTTCTACCCAGTCTCTTCAGCAGGTGTTGTCACTGATCAGTCAGTGGAAGAAGTTCAGTGGAATCTGCTGTTGAAGACACTGGTTGGAGGTAAAGCCTGCTGGGTCTTGGCCCTCCATGGCACATGATTAGACACCCCTGCCCAAACCCATTATGATGAAGAGCAGATGCTAATATGACCCAGAATTCCTCCATATACATCCAACAATACAGTCTTCAGTTAATAAAATAATTGTTTTGGTTACTTTTTTCTTAAAAATGAGCCATTATTTTCAAGGTCACCGATAAATCCTCTGTACAGTTGACTCTTTTCCCACCGGTGTCTTAACAGACAAAATGGAAAATCATGATGCAAACACTTAAGTCACTAAATTCTTTATTACAATCAGCAGCAAATTCCAGATTATTCAGAATGTGCAAAATTCAAACTGTAAAAAAGAATAAACCTGGAATGGGTCACACATGGCTGCCACGCTCCCTCACTGAGAAGCAACTGGATCGGCCCCTGGTACTGGTCCTGGTCCAGCAGATCTTCAGCCTGCATCTCTGTAAATATTGAAGCAAGGTCCAGTTGGGGTGGACATTTTCCCTCTTGCCTAGACAAAAAACAAATGGGTGGTGGTTAGTTAAAGCAAGTTTAAAACATATTTGGGAAATACACTTGTTGCTAAAAGCCAGTGGTGGAATGTGAATTAATGAATGAATCTTTATTTCGGATTGATTAAAGGTAAAGATTAAAAGAAAATAGAATAATATAACAAAGGGGAAAAAATCTAACAAGGTCAAATTAAACAATAACTCCTCTGATTATACAGTTCAACATAGGTTATCTGAAATGGGTGATGGCTGAAGCCGCAGCTTATATTGCCCACCATATTCCATCCAAGAATTCAAAAGAAAAACAAAACAGGAGGGATTACAATTTGAATGTGACAATAAAGTACTTCATTGTTGTATTTAACCACAATTTTCATGTAGCTGCGCTTCACTAGATTTTACAAGGGCTGGGTTACATTTAAAATCATCTGCTTTTACTGTGGCTTCAGCAATCAGAATGAATTAATACATTCACTTGAATGGAATCTAGTACTTTAACTGATGCTGTGAATCACCGAGTATGGAGTCACTCAGTCAAAATATGAAGTTTTTATCAATAAAAGTTTGTCTTGTCTGTAAAAGTGTCTTTTCTTGCCCTGGCTTCATGTGTGGGCGGTGTTTTGTACTAGCATTGCTAAAATATAAAAGGAAGCACTACAATGGGTCTCAAATATTTGTAATGTGTCCTGTTACTGCATGAGTTTATTGATGATAGACTATAAACTACATATATAAAGTAAATTATATTGACGACTGAACATCTCACATTCGCCAGAACATACAGTTATGAACATAACTCACAAAGGATCACACAAGTGATCTGGCAAAAATATAAATACATTAACAAGCGGTTTATTTTACAGTTGATGTGCCATATTCACACAATCAAATAAATCTCAGTTCAGTCCCTTTTATATTAAGTGGAAATTGTGCTTTTGACACTTTACCTATAAAAGCAAAGGATTTCAGTAATTTCCACAGTGGCGAGGTAGGTTGTGGGGCAGCTGATTTCGTCTTGCCTAGACGAACGACAGAAATGGATGGTGGTTAATTTCAAGCAAGTTCAATACATATACAGGCACATCTCAAAAATTAGAATACCATGAAAAAATTCAATATTTTTGTCACTCATTTCAGAAAGTGAAACCCATATATAGATTCATTACAGGAACAGTGATATATTGAAAGTGTTTATTTTAATATTGATGATTACGGCTACAGCCCATATTAACCAACACCTCAACGGCCAACATTTATATTTAAAAAATATTTTTTAAAGTTAATTTTATGTAATATTCCAAGTTTTTGCAAAATAGAATTTGGGGTTTTCAGGGGCTTTAAGCCGTAATCAGCAAAATTAAAATAAATAAACGCTTCAAATATATCACTGGCTGTGTAATGAATCGATATAATATACGGATTTCTCTTTCTGAAATGAGTGAGTGGTGGGATGTGACAAAAATGCTTCGTTTCCCTGACAAGCACTGCAGGATCCACAGAATAGGTGTATGGGTCTATTCTGACGCTTTAGAAAATTATATGAATGACTTTATAAATCACTGGTTTGAAAAAGCAATTTTAATATGATGAGATTTCGGCTCCTGTGGTCCATTTCACCAGTATCACAATATAAACAAGGAGGCTAACCTCTGGCATGTGGAAACACATTCTAGCATTAAATTGCACACAATATAATGCGCAGGACCAAAGTGCAATACAAAACACAAACCAGGACTTTAACCAGGATTAACATATTTCATCGTTTTGCTCTCACAAGCGAATATTTAGGAGAAAACAAGCACGATTCAACAGTTGGTACTAGCTAGCTAGCAAAAAAAAACGTTAGCTTAAAAACGTTAGCCAGCACAGAACAGTGCTGTATGGCTCAAAAAAAGTGAGCTTACCACCAACAGGATAAATAAGCAAACAGATGCACATTATTACAAATCACTTACCATTGATGGTTCTCTCACGTTCGGCTTCAGCTTGTCCATAGTCCAGTTTCCATGCTGTGTAGCCATATAGGTCCAGGTCACTCCTCACTGTGTATCTGCCACAAAGCAGAGAAAACTCCGCACCTCTTCGTTGGACCACGGTGTAGAGTTCCGCAAAACCTACAACGCTGTCTGTATTAATATCATATTTACTCCGTGACCGAGTTAGTCCATGACAATATTGCAAATGGTGGTCATCAGAAGACGGCGAAGACGGTCGCTTTTGAGACGTTACGACCTGACCAATCAGCGGCGACCAGCCTGTTGACGTCACATCACGGCCCAACTCGGCTCCAATGGACCCTGCCCTAGATCAGTTACGAAAATAGCGCCTGCTAACCGGTGCTGGGGCTAATGGAAAATTCTCAAATGCGGGGTGAGTGGTGCAGTGTTGGGGTAAGCGGGGCTAGTGGAAAAGACCCTTAATTGTTTTACTGAGGAATTTACCAATTAATTCATTAAAAATCCTTCAATGTGATTTTCTGGATTTTTTTTTCTCATTTTGTCTCTCATAGTTGAGGTATACCTATGATGAAAATTGGAGACCTCTCTCATCTTTTAAGTGGGAGAACTTGCACAATTGGTGGCTGACTAAATACTTTTTTGCCCCACTGTAATGAATCTGAACCATCGTTGAGAGGGGAGCAGGTCAAACAGGTGGTGGGCAGGATGTGAGGAGTCTCCTGTGATGGCCTTCATCTTTCTGAGACAGGAGGATCTGGAGATGTCCTCCGGGAAGGGCAGAGGGCTGCCGATAATTTTTTGGGTGGTGTTGATGACCCTCTGCACAGCCTTTCTGTTCTTGGCCGTGGAGCCAGCATACCACATGGCCAGACAGTAGGTGAGCACACTCTCCACTGAGCAGCAATAGAAGGCCAGCAGCAGCTTCTGGTCCAGGTTGTTCTTCCTCGGGACATCGAGGAAGTGCAGCCGCTGCTGGGCTTTCTTCACCAGGGCCTTGGTGTTGACAGTCCAGGAGAGGTCAGAGATGATGTGGGTGCCCAGGAACCCGGAGGTGGAGACGGTTTCCACACAGTCGCCATTTATAAGGAGGTGGCGGTGGTCCTGTCTGTTCTTTCTGAAGTCCAGTATGAGTTCTTTGGTTTTTTTGAACATTCACTTTCAGGTTGTTTGCTTGGCACCACAGCACCAGATTCTGTACCTCCACCCTGTATTCCTTCTCATCGTCATCAGTAATGAGCCCAACCAAGGTGGCACCGTCCACGTACTTCACGATGATGGTGGTTGGGTGCATTGGAATACAGTCAAAGGTGTACAGGGAGTACAGGGAGTACAGTGCTCAGCACACAGCCCTGGGGGGAGCCAGTGCTGAGAGACAGTGTGGAGGAGTGGTGGGGACCGAGTCTGACTGTTTGTGGGCGGTTGGTGAGAAAGTTTTTTTTTCTAGGAGTAGGTGGGAGGGGGGTCTGGAAGAGGGGCAGTTTATTGATCAGGATGTCCAGGATGATGGTGTTGAAAGCTGAGCTGTACTCTACAAAGAGTATCCTCACATAGCTCCTTGGGTTCTCCAGGTGTCTCAGCGCTCTGTGGAGTGTGGTGGCGATGGAATCTTCTGTAAATCAGTTCGCCCTGTAGCTGAACTGGTGGGGTCGAAGGAGGGAGGAAGACAGTCCCTGATGTGCTGGGATACCAGTCGCTCAAAACATTTCATGACTACAGACGTGAGTGCTATGGGTCTGTAGTCGTTCAGGCTGTCAGTTACGGACTTTTTGGGGATAGGGATGATGGTGGAGGCCTTGAGACAGGATGGGATGGTGTCGTGCGTCAGGGAGAGGTTGAACAGCTTGGTGAGGATATCTGCCAGCTGGTCTGCACATGCTTTGACAGCAAAGCACATGCTTTGACCACCAGGACCAGCAGTTCTGCAGGGGTTCACTGCTCTCAGTTGTCTCCTCACCTCATGCACCTGTAAAGAGGGGGGAGGGGGAGAGAGACGGGAGGAGGGGAGACAGGTTTGGCCGAAGGTGAGCTGTTCGATGTTGGGGGGCACTGGCCCTGTAGTTGGTGAGGGCCTGAATGCCTCTTCACATCTGTCTGGGGTTGTTTTCTGTGAGGAGGCCCTCCACCTTCCTCCTGCAGGCATTCTTAGCCTGTTGTATGCTGTTTCTCAGGTTGGCAATGGCAGTGCTGTACAGAAAGCTGTCCCCCTGCCTGAAGGCTGAGTTGTGGGCTCTGATCAGATCCTGGACCTCACTGGTCATCCAGAGTTTGTGGTTTGGAAAGACCCGGATGTGTTCGGTGACTGTCACACCTTCTACACAGCATTTAATGTAGAAGAGGACAGACTCGGTATAGGAGCCCAGGTCCTGCTCTTCAAAGATGTTCCAGTCTGAGCAGCTAAAGCAGTCCTGTAGCTGGAGAAGAGCATTTTCAGGTCAGTTTTTAATTGTTTGCTTGGTTGGTGGGGTGGGGGACTCTTCCTCAGGGGGGTGTAAGCAGGTATTAGAAGCAGGGAGAGATGGTCTGATTGTCTAAGGTGAGGAGGGGGGTAGCTCTGTAGACAAGCTTAATATTGCTGTAAACATGATCCATGATCCAGTGTTCTTTCCCCTCTTGTGGGACACAACAAGTTGGTGGAATTTGGGGAGTACAGTCTTTCCCTGCAATCCCCTACAATAATTTGGACTGCGTCGGGGTGATCCTCCTGGTGTAAGCAGGTATTAGAAGCAGGGAGAGATGGTCTGATTGTCCAAGGTGAGGGAGGAGGATGGCTCTGTAGGCATGCTTAATGTTGCTGTAAACACGATCCAGTATTCTATCCCTTCTTTTGAGACATTTAACATGTTGGTGGAATTTGGGGAGTACAGTCTTTAAGCATGCTTTGTTAAAATCCCATGCAATAATGTGGACTGCACCGTGATGATCTTTCTGTTGCCTACTAACGATGTGCTGGAGGTGGCTGAGTGCTAAGCTAATGATAGCATCTGGAGGGCCGTAAACAGCTGTTACAATTACTGCCGTTCAATTGTAGGGTAGCTACAGTAGATGGGCCTACAATGAGAGGACATGGCCTCTAAGTCCAGTGAACAGTGGCTTTGAATTATTCTGCTGTTATTACATCAAGTCTGAAGCACATGCTGTAAACACAGAGACCTCCACCCCTATCCTTACCAGAATCGGCATTGTGGTCAAAACAGAGTGTAGTTCGGCCAGGTAGTTCCACAGTGGCATCTGGGATGAGTGGCTGAAGCCAAGACTCGGTCACAATCAGAATACAACAGTCCCAGATGTGGCGATTGTAGGTGATCTTCGATAGCAGCTCATTCATTTTATTGCCAGGGATCTAGTGTTGGTGAGAAAAATTGAAAGTAATGGTGGTTTGGTGCATTGTTTGCACAGCTGGGCATGAAGGCCAGCCCTGAAGCCTTGTTTCTTTTTTCTCTCTGGGCGCTGTCTCCGTCTCTTGCTGGGCCCAATAACAATCCACACAGTGCTCGGAGGTCAGGCGATCTGCTCGGGGATGTGGTATTGATTGCTGGAATAAGCACTGGAGATGTCGGAGTCAAGTTGGCGGCCAATGCCTAGAAGTTCCTGGTGACTGTAGGTAATTAGTCCGTCACAGAAGGAGGACAAAAAAAGGCAGGAAAAATACAGAAACAAGTGCAGTAGTCCAGAGCATCTAGCTGCAGCGTGTGGACGCGCAGCCATCTGAGACTAATTTTTTTGATTTTTTTTGATTTTGTATACTTTATTGATCCCCAGAGGGGAAATTGAGGGCATCCACCTGGATGGATGAAGCAGCCACGGTATGGCGCTATCCCTTAACCATTCACACACACATTCACACCTAGAGCCACTTTAGAGTCTCTAATTAACCTAACCTGCATGTTTTTGGCCTGTGGGATGAAACCGGAGAAATCCCGGAGTAAACCCATGCAGATATGGCAAGAACATGCAAACTCCATGCAGATCACTGTTGGTCAGGGGCTGGGATTGAACCAGGGATCCCATGGCCAAAGGGGAGTTGCTGTGCTGCCGCAGTGCTAACCACTGCGTCACCGCATCGCCCAAGATAGTACTTCAAAGAAATTGGCTTGTATGATAGTCCTTAAATGTCTAACACCAGTAATTCCAAGTTTTATGATCCTTCACGTCACTATGTGCAGTATTGCCATGTGTCAAATTAATAATTAGGAAAGCAGGTATTGGATATATTTATTGAGCCCCAAAACAAGAATTCTACATCAGTTAGATGCTGTAAATTGCAAAGATGATTGATGAAAACACTATGTCTTACTTAAGTGTATATCTAGTAATAGAACATAAATTTATGGTTTTTATCTTTCATCAAGCCTAATTTTTACCTTTATTATTCCAAGAACTGCTTAACAGTCACTAATAGGTTTTACTCATAAAAATAGTTTCCCTTTCCTTTTAGATACTGTATCCTCTTTTAGGTATTTACATTTCAAAAATCTTAGTTTAAAAAGATCTGACATTTTTGACAAAAATGGGTTCCATTTATGAAAATACAATACATTCACATTTCCTTCTAGTATTTTTGCTTAACAATGCTGACAATGACAACATCTTTTTCCTTAATTATTTCCGTCACTTGCCTCATCTGATGAGTTTGAACATTTTTGAAAATCGATAATGTTTCTTTTTATTATTTTCGATAAATCTTAGATAAACACCACTCCAGCCTTAAGACACTTGGCACGACTAAACAAATGAAAGCAAATTCAGGAACTACTAAATTGTTTCCTTGACTGAAAAAATATTTGACAAATTGATCAACTATAATTAGATCCATCTTAGGAATATGATGAGACTATCAGGTTAATTGCTATTTTTCTTTTGTTTGTTTATAATTGTAAAAACAATTTATTCTTTCATGCAATAATTAAAAAAATGCTTTCAGCATAAAGGGAGAAATGAAAGCATAATTCTTTTTATTAGGCTCTTTTTCTACTTTATTTATTTGTATGATTTCTGCAAAGTATGCTGAGTCATGCTGAGTTCAGAGTAGCCCCATGAATGAACAGTGTGTTTGCAGATAAAAGATATTCTAATGACATGTGAAGTACATAGTGATTAAGTCATGCAGATAAATGCTTCTGACTCATGAGCTCATCATGTGATAGTTGTTATCTTCTGCTTGTGTGTGCATTCTCATGGATGTATAAAAATGAGAGTCAGATGTTATATCCTTGTACATGTCCTCATTCAAAATGCTGTCCATTTGAGGATGTGCACCTCTGCTGGCCTCAAAGATTAAAATCTCTTTTTACTCATACTGTGGTTCTCTGTTCTGAGTTTTTTTACAGCAATGTTAAATTCAGTATTTGTGTTCTGAGTTAAATCAATCAATCTTTATTTCGGATAGATTAAAAGTACAGATTAAAAGAAACAGAATAATATAACAAAGGGGGAAAGAAAATCCAACAAGGTCAAATTAGACAATAACTCCTCTGATTATACAGTTCAACATAAGTTATCCGAAATGGGTGATAGCTGAAGCTGCAGCTTATATTGCCCACCCATATTCCATGCAAGAATTCAAAAGAAAAACAAGCAAGTGTGATTACAATTCAGAACAAAGCTAAGACAAAATGTGACAAAAAAAAAACTAAGCAACAACACAATGCAGACTGGATATGACAATGTGATTTTATATGTCATCTTGTATATATGTTTGGAGTATTTCTTCCTTTAGTTTTTGTTTAAATTGTCCAAGCGTTGTTCACGATTTTAATTCAGGTCCAAAATCGTTCCATAATCTGACTCCTTGCACTGAAACACAGTGTTGCTTGGTGGTAGTTCTCACTGAAGGTTTTTGAAATATACATGTTCCTCTGAAATGATATTGTTTCTCCCTTATTTGGAACAGCTTTTGGATATTTGCGGGCAGTGATAGATTCTTCTCTTTAAACATTATTACTGCAGTTTTAAAGTCAACCAGATCTTTCAACTTGAGAGCTTTTAATTTAAGAAAAAGTGGGTTTGTTGGTTCCCTGTAAGCAGCTTTATTTTTTATTCTAATAGCTCTCTTCTGAAGCATAAAGACTGGATATATGTTTGTTTTATATGTATTTCCCAATACTTCAGTACAATATGTCATGTATGGGAGTATTAATGAATGATACAAGGTATATAGTGTGGGTTGATTCAGCAAATATTTCACTCTGTGTAGTATTGGAATTGATTTGGATATTTTACCTTTAATATAATTAATATGTGACTTCCAACACAGTTTATTATCAATTATTACACCAAGAAATTTAGTTTCAGATACCCTTTCAATCTCTACACCATTTACACTGAGTTTAGATACTAAGTTGTTGTGATGGTTGTTAAAAACTATAAATTTTGTCTTACTTAAATTGAGTGTTTATTTGTTTGAATCAAACCACAGTTTAAGCTTTCCTAATTCCTTTCCGAGTGTATCCAAAAGTTGTTCCAAATTGCTTCCACTGCATAATAAATTAGTGTCATCGGCAAACAATATTAAATCCATTTTTTCTGAAACTTTACATATGAGGCGGATGATAAAATAAAGGCAGCGTTGGTGATGTTTTTAAGTAGAGTTTATTAAATCATACCGCCGTCACGAGCTCCGCTCCCAGCGCCGTGCATGCGCGCCGGGAGCGAGCCCAGCGGCTCTCAGAGGAGGAGACACAATGTGCGTGTGTCCAGCAGCAGTTGAAGAGTGAGAGTGAGAGGATGAGCATGGGTTACAGTGCAGTATATATACCCAACTACAACAATACATAGAAGAGCATTCCCCAGCAGTGGGTATGATCAAAGAGACTGCAGAACAGGCATGAGACATTTGCATTTGAGAGACATACATCACAATAGGCAGATTGCTGGCCTTTGCTCCAGCTGCAAGACAAAGAGGTTACAAGGCACATCTACATATTGATCTCAGTCTCTAGGTCACAGTAAGGACAGGACACATGAACACAATGCATGAAAGGCAACATTAACATCACAGTAAAGAGCCAGAAGAAGCGGGGCTGCCTGTAGACATTAAAACACACATGTCACTGTTCTGTTAATTGCTCTAGCCGAGCGCTGTGTCTGTCCAGTCTGTTGTGGGGGTTACACCAAACCGCCACACATATATAATTTATATACATATTGAATAACAATGGCCCCAAAACTGAACCCTGTGGGACTCCACAAGTAACCTTCAGTAACTGTGAGTTTTTGTTACCAATACATACATACTGATATCTATTCTTTAAGTAACTACATAACCAGGACAGTGCTACTCCCCTAATACCACAATTTTGTAGTTTCTTTAATAATAAATTATGATCCACTGTGTCAAATGCTTTTTTAAGATCCAGGAATACCCCAACTGAATACTCTTTATTTTCAACGGCAGTTGATATTTTTTCTATAAATTCCATTAGAGCAAATGCAGTTGTCCTCTTGTGTCTGAACCCATATTGCTGCTCACACAATAAATTATTCTTCAGTATGAAGATGTCATTTCTCTCATAGAATATTTTTTTCAAGTATCTTGGAAAATTGCAGCAATAGTGAAATTGGTCTATAGTTTGAAAGTTCCCCTCTGCCACCCGTCTTGTACTGTATATCAGAATTACTTTAGCTATTTTCATTGCATTGGGAAATATACCTGTTTGGAGAGACAGGTTACAGATATATGTCAGTGGTTTCACTAAGCATTCAATAATAGTTTTGACTAAAAGCATGTCAATGCCATCACAGTCCGTAGATGTTTTACTTTTAAACGATTTAACAATTTCAATGACCTCTCTCTCGTCTGTGTTCTTTATGAAAATGGAGTCTTTTATAGCAGTGTTTTTGCTTATTGTATCACCTGTGGGTGCCGTAATGGGTATTTCTCGAGCCAAATTAGGACCAATGTTAACAAAAAAGTTATTAAATTCATCTGCAGGTGAAGCTGCATTCACACTCTGAGTCGTTTTATTATTTTTTGAAAAATCAGTTGGGTAGCTTGTATTTCTGTTTTTATTTCCAAGAATATTGTTAAGTATTGTCCATGTATTTTTAATATTGTCTCTGTTTTTCTCCAGTTCTTTACTGTAATAGTCTCTTTTACTACATCTTGTTATATATGTTAACTTATTTTTGTATGTTTTATACCGCTGCTCTGCTTCTTTTGTCCTTTTCTTTAGAAAAGCTTTATATAATATTTTTTTCTTTTTACACGCCTTTTGTAATCCTTTGGTTAACCATGGCTTATCGGCAAATTTATGTTTAAGCTTTTTCTTTACTAATGGACAATTTTTTTCATAAAGAGTGGTTACAATGTTTATAAATGTGTCATAGGCTTCATTTACATCTGATACATAGACTTTTGTCCAGTCTTGCTTCAGCAAGTCTTCTTTAAAAGAACTGATTGCATTTTGTGATTTGTATCTGAACGATTTTAAAATTTTTTCTGTATTGGCCCCCGTGTGGCCATGGATAAGTGCAAAGGTTGGCAAATGGTCACTTATATCATTTATCAATAATCCACTTTCTATTTTCTTATCAATAATATTAACAAACAGGTTGTCAATAAGTGTAGCAGTGTGAACTGTGATTCTACTGGGATGTGTTATTGTGGGATATAGACTCATGCTGTACATAGAATTCATGAACTCTGTAATTACATTTTGTTGATATGGATTTAGTAAATCAATACTGAAATCTCCACAAATTACTACCATTTTCTTACTAGTAATATTATTGTACAGCTCGACTAATTTATCTCTGAATGTCTCAATGCAAGTTCCAGGCGTTCTATATATACAACTTATAATTAGATTTTTTTGTTTTATCTTGGTCAATCTCAACAGTAACACATTCCAAAATCCATGGTAGTGCAAAGGACATTCCATTTACAAGCTTACACCTATACAGGTCATCAATATACAGTGCAACACCACCACCCTTTTTTTGAGATCTGTTATTATGAAACATCTGATATCCCTCTATTGCCATCAGGGGAGCCTGCTCTTCATTAAGCCAAGTTTCAGAGACTGCAATGGCTGTAAATTTTCTGTCTAGCTGTTTTAAATAGTCCTGAATCTGTGGAAAGTTTTTGATAAGACTTCTGCTGTTGAAGTGTATTATTGATTACCATTTTACCATTTACCATCTAGTTGCACTTGACTTTTGAATTGCTTTTCGGTGTAATATTCACAATGATTATGAATATTATTGAAAAAGTGGTTATCAGGATCAATATCATTTTCCATCTCTTGTAGTTTATGTTCAGCATAATGGCATATTTTCAGAGTTTGAATTTCCTCACTCTGTGTCAAATGAAGTACATTGACATGGTATGTCAAAAGAACTATCCTTGCCGTGTGTGTGGATATGGATTTTTATAGTCTCTTAACTTTCTTAATCAGTGTTCATCTGTATTTATTTAAGTCAGTAGCATCCCTGATTATTATACTCTTTGCTTCCTCAGGTGTTCCATTTAGTTTGATCCAAACTCTACAATTTCTTGTCCATGTTGCTTGTATCTTATTTTGTCTTTTCAGCATCCGTGCTTGCCGTGCTATTTCAGCATTAGTTTTTGTTAGATGTTAATTTAGGTAAACTTCTGTTCCCCGTAGCTTTCTGGCCTGCCTCAGTATGTATTGATTTCTTTGTTTTATTATCCTTTCTGGGTAAAGCATGACAGGCTGAAATTGCATTTGCTTCGACCTTTAGTTAGACTAATTTTTCATACAAAAGGCATATCCAAATATGGATTTGTTCTATTTATTGTAATCATATGAGTAAGCTATGCATATAGAATGTTATGAACACAAATTTTAATGAGAATATGTCCCAATTTAAAGCTGACTTCATTGTTTTTGTTGTGTCCAGCTGGAGAAAGCTTCCTGATCAGAATGTCGTATGTCCTATTGTTATTATTAATATTAGTATTATTAACTTATTAGTAGGAGTAGTATTTGTTATCATCATCATCATCATCATCATCATCATCATCATCATCATCATATTAGTAGTAATTATTATTACTGATATTAGTATTATTAACTCTTATTATTAATATTTGTAATATTAACTATTAGCATTGTTAGTAGTAGCCATAGTATTTGTTATTATTATTATTATTATTATTATTATTATTATTATTATTATTTACTTATTTGGTAGTATTATTGATTATAATTTAGTATTATTAATACTAGTTGAGGCATTAGTATTATTAACTATGATTATTAACCCTTGTGGATCCAGGGTGTAATTGGGCATTTCTGACTACTTTTGATTTTACCTTAAGATAAGGTAAGATAAGAAAAGATAAGCCTTTATTAGTCCCACAATGGGGAAATTCCAGGATTGCAACAGCACAGGGATAGCAACACTCAGAGCAATAATTTAGAAGATAAGAAAATAAGACCAGTGAATATGCATACGTATATAGTATATATATATATATATATATATATATACACACACACAGACAGTGCGGAGCATTGTAGCTAGATGGACTAAACAGCATAACCGTCTATTTAGTTATCCTACATGGTATGAATATGTACCCATACATATTGTCACCCTCCATAGCGACTGATATTGTCCTAGTTGTATACTGGAGGGGACCATTTGTGTAAGTCTGTTGCATCTTTTGCATTCAATACTATTAGGTCGTCACATTTTTTTGCTATCTCTGCGAGCAGCCCTGCTTAGGTTATACAGTCTGACAGCCATAGGTAGGAAGGACCTGCGAAACCTCTCAGTCACGCATCTAGGATGATGTAGTCTACTGCTATATGAGCTCCTCAGTGCGTCCAGTATGTCCTGCATAGGATGGGACTCGGACTCCAGCAGAGATGACAGTTTGGCCACCATCCTTCTCTCTCCTATCTCCTCCACTGGGTCAAGGCGTTACCCCAGGACAGAGCTAGCTTTCTTGATTAGTTTGTTCAGTCTCTTCCTATCGACTGCTGTAATGCCGTTGCCCCAGCAGACCACTCCAAAAGTGATGGCTGATGCCACCACCGTGTCATAGAATGTCTTCAAGAGCACCCCTTGTATACCAAAAGACCTGAGCCTCCTCAGTAGGAACAGCTTGCACTGTCCCTTCTTGTAGAGTGCGTCGGTATTGTGTGACCAGTCTAGTTTATTGTTCAAATGAACACCCAGGTACTTGTAGGATGTCACCATCTCAATGTCTGTTCCCTGGATGTTTACTGGTGCTGTGAGGGGCTGCCCTTGCCTGCGGCAGTCCACCACTAGCTCCTTAGTTTTCCTCGCGTTGATCTGGAGGCAGTTCCGATGGCACCAGTCCACGAAGTCCTGGATAAGTCCTCTGTACTCAGCTTAATCTCCATTGGAGATGAGGCCAACAATCGCAGAGTCATCAGAGAACTTCTGTAGATGGCAGTGTGTTGTGTTGTGTTGTATGAGAAGTCCGCAATATAAAGGGTGAACAGGAAGGGAGCCAAAACCGTTCCCTGGGGGGCCCCCGTGCTGCCCCCGTGCTGCCGATGATCGTGTCGGACACACAATTCCGGGTTCTCACAAACTGTGGCAGGTTAGTGAGGTAGTCCAGGATCCATGATGACAGGTGCTGGTCCACCCCTGCGCACAAGCAGCTTGTCCTTCAGGATCATTGGTTGGATGGTGTTGAAAGCACTGGAGAAGTCAAAGAACATGATCCTCACCGCATTCCCGGGCTTCTCCAGGTGGGACAGGGAACGGTGAAGGAGGAAGATCACTGCATCCTCCACCCCAATGCCATGCTGGTAGGCGTACTGGAGTGGATCCATCACTGGTCCCACCAGGGGACGGAGGTGAGCAAGGAGCAGTCTCTCCAGGGTCTTCATCATGCAAGACGTGAGGGCTACTGGCCTGTAGCTGTTCAGGTCTTTGGGGTGGGAAGTCTTTGGTACAGGTACCACACAAGATGTTTTCCACAACTGTGGTACCCTCCCCAGCTTCAGGCTAAGATAAGATAAGATAAGATAAGATAAGCCTTTATTAGTCCTACAATGGGGAAATTCCAGGATTGCAACAGCACAGGGATAGCAACAATCAGAGCAACAATCAGAAGACAAGAAAAAACAAGAGCAGCGAGTATACATATGTACATATAAACATAAATATATAGACGTGCTCCACAATCCCACACAGCTGGTCTGCGCAGGACTTGAGGAGCTTTGCGCTGATGCCTTCCGGTCCCGAGGCCTTCCTTCTTCTTGATCTTCCTCAGCTCCGTCCTCACCTGGGTCTTAGTGAGGGTCAGGTTGGGGGGCTGTGTGCTGGGAGTGGTGGGGTGTTGGTGGAGTGGGGCGTGGACAGCAGGTCTCGATGACTGTAGAGGCAGCAGTGGTTGGTGCGCAGTCGTGGGGGAGGGCGGTTGGTCAAACCTATTAAAAAACAGGTTCAGATTGTTCGTCCACTCCATGCCCCCCGTGGCCTGGGAGGAGGTATTCTGGAGCCCAGAGATGGTTTAAAGGTTTCTCTAGACCCCGCTGATGTTGCTCTGTTGCAGCTTGTCCTCCATTTTCTTCCTGAAGCTGTCCTTGCCTTCTCTGATCTTCCTCCTCAACTCCCTCTGTACGGACTTCAGCATCTCCCTGTTCCCCGACCTGAAGATCCTCTTCTTCTCTCTCAGAAGTGTTTTTATCTCAGGGTTGATCCAGGGTTTGTTGTTCGAGCAACACTGTATGGTCTTGGTGGGTACGGTGTTGTCCGCACAGAAGTTGATGTAGTCTGTGATGGTGTGAGTGAGGCCATCGATGTCCTCACCATGTGGATCGCAGAGCTGCTCCCAGGCAGTGGTTTCAAGACAGTCCTTTAAAGCGTCCATTGCCTCCTCAGACCATATCTTCACTGTGCGCATGACCGGAGGTTGTCTGTGTACTAGGGGTTTGTACACCGGCAGGAGATGAACCAAGTTGTGATCCGATCTCCCGAGTGAGGGGAGTGGTGATGAGGTGTACGCCTCCTTAGTGTTTACACTAATATTTAATATTTCATATTAAAAACTGTTTACCTTTCCTTGTTTGGTGTCATTTGCTTCAGCACAACCTCATATGTGTGAATTTACAGTTATTTTTTTTTCATTTTTGCATAATGTATTAACACACTGGACCGAAAATCACACAAAAAAACAAAGACTGAGTATGAAAAAGTTTGATATTAAACTGTGAAACCCACAAACATGTCTAGCAAACCATGTTCCTAACTGAGGATGCAAATATATTAATATATTAATTGCAAATTTCAAAAATTCTGTAAACATTTGGCAAACAACAAAGTTACAGTGGTGTGAAAAAGTGTTTGCCCCCTTCCCGATTTCTCTTTTTTTTTTGTCTGTTTGTCACACTTAAATGTTTCAAATCATCAAACAAATTTAAATATTAAACAAGGACAATACAAGTAAACACAAAATTCAGTTTTTAAATGAAGATGTTTATTATTAAGTGTAAAAAAAAAACAAAAAATCCAAACCTACATGGCCCTGTGTGAAAAAGTGACCCCCCCCCCCGATAAAAACATAAAATAAGTTAACTGTGGTTTATCACAACTTTGGAAAGCTGAGTTCAATTTCTCTAGCCACACCCCGGCCTCATTACTGCCACACCTGTTTTAAATCAAGAAATCACTTAAATAGGACCTGCCTGGCAAAGTGAAGTAGACCAAAAGTTCCTCAAAAGCTAGACATCATGCTGCGATCCAAAGAAATTTAGGAACAAATGAGAAACAAAGTAATTGAGATCTGTCAGTCCGGAAAAGGTTATAAAGCCATTTCTAAAGCTTTGGGGCTCCAGTGAATCATAGTGAGAGTCATTATCCACAAGTGGTGAAAACATGGAATAGTAGTGAACTTTCCCAGGGGTGGCCGACCAACCAAAATTACCCCAAGAGTGCAGCGACAACTCATCCAAGGAGTCACAACCGACCCCACAACAACAGCCAAACTGCAGGCCTCACTTGCCTCGGTTAAGGTCAGTGTTCATGACTCCACCATAAGAAAGAGACTGAGCAAAAATGGCCTGCATGGCAGATTTCCAAGACGAAAACCACTGCTGAGCAAAAAGAACGTATAGGCTCATCTCAGTTTTGAGTATTTTGAAAATCCTCTGTGGACTGACGAGACAAAAGTTGAACTTTTTGGAAGGTGTGTGTCCCATTAAATGTCCCTAAAAGTCTTTGCCCCCTTCCTGATTTCTCATTTTTTTGTATGTTTGTCACACTTAAGATAAGATAAGATAAGCCTTTATTAGTCCCACAATGGGGAAATTCCAGGATTGCAACAGCACAGGGATAGCAACACTCAGAGCAACAATCAGAAGGCAAGAAAAAACAACATCTAGTAAACATATATCCATATTACTATAAATGTATATATATAGACACACAGTGCAGAGCATTTATGGTTGGTTGGTGAATGTGCAGCAGAAAGTCTAAGCTCTCTCTCCGCAGATGCGGTGGGCCAGCTGGAAGTCTTTGGGCATGATGGTGACCCCCTTAGCGAGGAAGAGACCACCAGGTGGGCCTCGCTGGTCTCCTGCAGAGCCATGACGGCGAAGCTCAGGAAACGCAGGACGGTCTTGAAGTCCTGAGCGATCTCCCTCACCAGGCGCTGGACGGGCAGCTTACGGATGAGCAGCTCCGTGGATTTCTGGTAGCGACGGATCTCTCTCAGAGCCACGGGCCTGTGACGGCGAGGCCTCTTCACTCTGCCGGTGGCCGGAGCGCCTCTCCGAGCAGCCCTGGTGGCTAGCTGTCTCCTGGGGGGCTTCTTCCTCCAGTAGATTTTACGGGCGGTCTGCTTGGTTCTTGCCATCGCTCTTTATTATTCTGTCTTATATTTCTTGCACGCCGCCTAAACTCCAGCCCGGCACCCGCGTCGTTTTTGCTACAGCTCCCGGTATGTCGAGTTTCCCATTAGCACCGGGCGGCGGCCAAGTGCTAGCTAGCACTAGCTCCTCCCCGCTGTAATGTCTCCCGCTGCAAACCGTGGCTCCGTCCGCCGACCCGGGAGACCCCCGGGGCGATCCGTGCGTCCGTGATATATATACAGAGTGAAAGGTGTAGAAAGAAGAAGGAACATAAAAAAAGGCTGTTGCAACGGGCAGCCTACTCGTGTGGCGCCACCGGTCCGGCGGAACCGGGCTAAGCCTGGATCATTCAGATCATCAAACAAATGTAAATATTGGACAAAGATAACACAATAAAACAGAAAATGCAGTTTTTAAATGAAGGTGTTTATTATTGAGGGGAAAAAATTAAAATCAACATGGCCCTGTGTGAAAAAGTGATTGCCCCCTAAACCTAATAAATGGTTGGGCCACCCTTGGCAGCAACAACTGCAATCAAGCGTTTGCGATAACTGGCAATGAGTCTTTTACAGCACTGTGGAGGAATTTTGACCCACTCATCTTTGCAGAATTGCTGTAATTCAGTCACACTGAAGGGTTTTTGAGAATGAACTGCCTTTTTATTATAGTCATGCCACTGCATCTCAATAGGATTCAGGTCAGGACTTTGACTAGGCCGCTCCAAAGTCTTCATTTTGTTTTTCTTAAGCCATTCAGAGGTGGACTTGCTGGTGTGTTTTGGATCATTGGCCTGCTGCAAAACCCAAGTGTGCTTCAGCTTGAGGTCACAAACAGATGGTCGGACATTGTCCTTCAGGATTTTTTGGTGGACAGCAGAATTCATAGTTCCATTTACCACAGCAAGTCTTCCAGGTACTGAAGCAGCAAAACAGCCCCAGACCATCACACTACCACCACCATATTTTACTGTTGGTATGATGTTACTTTTCTGAAATGCTGTGTTACTTTTACACCAGATGTAATGGAACACACACCTTCCAAAAAGTTCAACTTTTGTCTCGTCAGTCCAGAGAGTATTTTCCCAAAAGTCTTTGGGATCATCAAGATGTTTTCTGGAAAAACTGAGACAAGCTTTTATGTTCTTTTTGCTCAGCAGTGCTTTTCATCTTAGAACTCTGCTATGCAGGCCATTTTTACCCAGTCTCTTTCTTATGGTGGCGTCATGAACACTGACCTTAACTGAGGCAAGTGAGGCCTGCAGTTCTTTGGATGTTGTTGTGGGGTCTTTTGTGACCTCTTGGATGAGTCGTCACTGTGGTCTTGGGGTAATTTTGGTCGGCCGGCCACTCCTGGGAAGGTTCACCATTGTTCCATGTTTTCACCATTTGTGGATAATGGCTCTCACTGTGGTTCGCTGGAGTCCCAAAGCTTTAGAAATGGCTTTATAACCTTTTCTGGAGTGATAGATCTCAGTTATTTTGTTTCTCATTTGTTCCTGAATTTCTTTGGATCGCAGCATGATGTTTAGCTTTTGAGAATCTTTTGGTCTACTTCACTTTGTCAGGCAGGTCCTATTTAAGTGATTTCTTGATTTAAAACAGGTGTGGCAGTAATCAGGCCTGGGTGTGGCTAGAGAAATTGAACTCAGCTTTCCAAAGATATGATAAAACACAATTAATTGTGACCTGTGCATGAGTCACTTTGAGGAAATTATCAAAACTGAGGTAATGGTTTTGTTTTGTTTTTTCCATATTCTGTGTTGAAAGACCTTCAAAATTATATTTAATTTGTAGGAAGTGCACAAAAACAGACCTGGAAAAAGACGATATGTTTATATTTTGGCTAGGTTGAAAACTTGCGTTCAATCGGTCGGGAGTTACATATTCCACAAATATATATGAAAGTATGTTTTCTAAGCTTTCCAATGATACCAGGCACTCATGGGGGTTTTCACGGGACTTGCTGCTAGCAAACAAAGAAACAGTCATGATTTATGACTTCTCGTGTCTGTAGCTCGTAGTGAAGCGGTGTGCATTCCAACTCATTTTGCCAGCACGGGCCACACTTTATGTTTTAACAGGTGTGGGGGGGGGGACTTTTTTCACACAGGGCCATGTAGGTTTTGATGATTTTTTCCCCCTTAATAATAAACACCTTCATTTAAAAACTGCATTTTGTGTTTACATGTGTTATCTTCGTCTAATATTTAAATTTGCTTGATGATCTGAAACATTTAAATGTGACATACAAAAAAATTAGAAATCAGGAAGGGGGCAAACACTTTTTCACACCACGTATGTATGTATATGTATATCAGCCGTGGACAAAATTGTTGGTACCCCTCTGTTAATGAAAGAAAAACCCACAATGGTCACAGAAATAACATCAATCTGACAAAAGTGGTAATAAATAAAAATTTTATGAAAATTAACCAATGAAAATCAGACAATGCTTTTGAATTGTCGTTCAACAGAATTACTTTAAAAAAAAACCTCATGAAACAGGCCTGGACAAAAATGATGGTACCCCTAGAAAAGATTGAAAATAATGTGACCATAGGGACATGTTCAACCAAGATGTGTCCTCTAATTAACATCACAGGTGTCTACAAACTTGTAATCAGTCAGTCGGCCTATTTAAAGGGTGACAAGTAGTCACTGTGCTGTTTGGTGACATGATGTGTATCACACTAAACGTGGACCAGAGGAAGCAAAGGAGAGAGTTGTCTCAGGAGATTAGAAAGAAAATTATAGACAAGCAAGTTAAAGGTAAAGGCTATAAGACCATATCCAAGCAGCTTGATGTTCCTGTGACTACAGTTGCATATATTATTCAGAAATTTAAGATTCAATTCAATTCAATTCAACTTTATTTATATAGCGCCATTTCACAACAACAGTCATCTCATAGCACTATCAACTGTAGGGGGAACCCCCACAGTTGCAGAAAGACCCCAGTAATCAGGCGATCCCCTGTGAGCAAGCACCTGGCAACGGTGGAGAGGAAAAACTCCCTTTTAACAGGAAGAAACCTCCAGCAGAACCAGGCTCAGGGAGGGGCAGTCATCTGCTGCGACTGGCTGGGGGGTGAGGGGATAGAGAAGATGAAAAGAACAGACATGTAGAGAGCAAACAGCACGATGGGGACTCAATCTATGGGAGAGAACAAACAAATGTTAATGACCAGCAAAAAAAAATATTTCATTGAGAGTGAGGAAAGGAGTGAGGCCCAGTGCATTACTGGAGGTCCCCCGGCTGACTAAACCTATTAGCAGCATAACTAAGGGAGGGTTCAGAAACACATGATCCCTCCCTAATTGTAGGCTATATCAAAAAGGTAGGTTTTAGCCCTATTCTTAAAAACAGAGATCGAGTCTGACTCCCGAATCCAGATTGGCAGCTGGTTCCACAGGAGAGGAGCTTGATAACTGAAGGCTCTGCCTCCCATTGTACTTTTGGAGATTCTAGGTATTACAAGTAATCCTGCATTTTGGGAACGTAGTGCTTTGTTAGGATAATACGGTAGTATCAGATCTTTTAAATAAAAAGGAGCCTGATTGTTTAGAGCTTTGTAAGTAAGAAGAAGGATTTTAAACTTAATTCTAAACTCTATGGGAAGCCAATGAAGGGAGGACAGAACCGGAGAGATATGATCTCTCTTTCTAATACCTGTTAAAACTCTTGCTGCAGCATTTTGGATCAGCTGAAGACTTTTTAAAGATGTTTTAGGACAGCCTGATAATAAAGAATTACAATAATCTAATCTCGAGCTAACAAAAGCGTGGATCAGTTTCTCAGCATCACTCTGAGACAAGATGCTTCTAATCTTGGCAATATTACGCAAATGATAGAAGGCAGTCTTAGAAATAAATTTAATATGTGAATTGAAGGACAGATCTTGATCAAAAATAATTCCAAGGTTCCTCACAGAGCTATTAAGAGAAAGAGTAACCGCATCCAAACTGAAAGTTTGATTTGGAAAGGTATTTCTAAGGTTTTTTGGACCAACAAGAATGACTTCAGTCTTATCTGAATTTAATAGCAGGAAATTACAAGTCATCCAAGCTTTGATTTCCTTAAGACAGGCTTCTAACTTGGCTAATTGATTACTATCATCTGGCTTCATTGACAGGTATAATTGTGTGCCATCTGCATAACAATGAAAATGTATACAGTGCTTTCTAATAATGTTGCCTAACGGAAGCATATATAAACTAAAAAGAGTAGGGCCTAGCACAGATCCCTGTGGAACTCCATGACTAAGCTTTGAGTTGAAAGAAAACTCATTATTTACATGAACAAACTGGAACCTATCAGATAAATAAGATCTAAACCACTGCAACGAAGTTCCATTAAGTCCAACATAGTGTTCTAATCTATCAAGTAGAATATTATGATCGATAGTATCAAAAGCTGGACTAAGGTCTAAAAGGACAAGTACAGAAACAAGTCCATTATCAGATGCGATGAGGAGGTTGTTAGTGACCTTCACTAAGGCTGATTCAGTACTATGATGGATTCTAAACCCAGATTGAAACTCTTCAAGTAAACCATTTCCCTGCAGGTGGTCAAATAATTGCGTAGCAACAACTCTTTCTAAGATTTTTGAAATGAAAGGGAAATTAGAGATTGGTCTATAGTTAGCTAAAGCTCCTGGATCTAGCATTGGCTTTTTGAGTAAGGGTTTAATTACAGCCATTTTAAAAGCCTGCGGTACATGGCCTAAAGTTAATGAAGAATTGATTATATGAAGAATAAAGCTACCAATAAGTGGGAAAACTTCTTTAAATAACCTGGTAGGAATAGGGTCTAAAAGACAAGTTGAAGGTTTGGATGAGGAAACTATTTTGTCTAACTCACAAAGGTCGATTGGATTAAACTCATCAAGACAGACATCAATTGAAGGAGTTGTAGTAGTTACAGTATTTAAGTTAACTGTGGGAAGAATCTGATTGATTTTATCTCTGATGGATGAAATTTTATTATTGAAAAAGTTCATAAAGTCCTGACTAGTAAGCTCTAAGGGAATGCTAGGATTGACAGAGTCCTGACTCTTTGTCAACCTGGCTACAGTGCTGAAAAGAAACCTGGGATTATTCTTGTTCTCTTCTATTAATGCAGAGTAATAACTCGTTCTAGCTTTTCTAAGAGATTTTTTATAAATTAAAAGATGAGTTCTCCAAGCTAAATAGATTTCATCTAAATTAGTGGAGCGCCATTTTCTTTCTAATTGACGAGTCTTCTGTTTTAAGCTACGAGTTTCTGTGTTGAACCAAGGAGTTAGAAATCTCAAGATCCATGGGACTGTAGCCAACCTCCCTGGACGGGGCCGCAGGAGGAGATGGATAATAAGAATGGGAACAAAAGAGCCCAGAACAAGCTCTAAACACATTCATGGTGAACTCCAAGGTCAAGGTACATCAGTGTCAGATCGCACCATCCGTCGTTGTTTGAACCAAAGTGGACTTCATGAGAGACGACCAAGGAGGACACCACTGTTGAAAACAAATCATATAAAAGCCAGACTGGAATCTGCCAAACTGCATGTTGACAAGGCACAAAGCTTCTGGGAGAATGTCCTATGGACAGACGAGACAAAACTGGAACTTTTTGGCAAGGCACGTCAGCTCTATCTTCACAGACGCAAAAATGAAGCATACCAAGAAAAGAACACTGTCCCTACTGTGAAACATGGAGGAGGTTCTGTTATGTTGTGGGGCTGCTTTGCTGCATCTGGCACAGGGTGTCTTGAATCTGTGCAGGGTACAATGAAATCTCAAGACTATCAAGGTATTCTAGAGAGAAATGTGCTGCCCAGTGTCAGACAGCTTGGTCTCAGTTGCAGGTCATGGGTCTTGCAACAGGATAATGACCCAAAACACACAGCTAAAAACACCCAAGAATGGCTAAGAGCAAAACATTGGACTATTCTAAAGTGGCCTTCTATGAGCCCTGATCTAAATCCTATTGAACATCTGTGGAAGGAGCTGAAACATGCCATCTAGAGAAGGCACCCTTCAAACCTGAGACAACTGGAGCAGTTTGCTCATGAGGAGTGGGCCAAAATACCTGCTGAGAGGTGCAGAAGTCTCACTGATAGTTACAGAAATTGTTTGATTGCAGTGATTGCCTCAAAAGGTTGTGCAACAAAATATTAAGTTAAGGGTACCATCATTTTTGTCCAGGCCTGTTTCATGAGTTTGTTTTTTTAAAATAATTCTGTTGAACCACAATTCAAAAGGATTGTTGGTTAATTTTCATAGAATTTTTATTTATTACCACCTTTGTCAGATTCAAGTTATTTCTGTGACCACTGTGGGTTTTTCTTTCATTAACAGAGGGGTGCCAGCAATTTTGTCCACGTGTCTCTCTCTCTCTCTCTCTCTCTCTCTCTCTCTCTCTCTCTCTCTCTCTCTCTCTCTCTGAGTGGGCGTGGTCGTGAGTGCGAGCTGGGAGCGTGTGACAGCGTGAGTGAATTATCTCAAACTTTTCTCTATCTTTTTGTGTTTAAGGTGTTTTTTCTGCTAAATAATCTTAATTTTTGTTGTTTTCTGTAGCTGGGGTGGGGTAGGCGTTCTGGGAGGGGGGTTTCTGCTGCCAGCTCTGCTGGTCAGCATGGTTTTGGAGCGAGGCTCCGGGTTCGAGAAGCTGACACGCCGGCATGCTGTCAAACTGGCTCTGGCTGTCAGCTGCTCAGTGGAGGAATGTAGTCTGGCTGTGGGGGAGTTGGTCGGTTATGAAAGCGTTAGGTCAGCTTCTAGAATGAATAATGCCATGGTAATCTTCCTAGATAGTGTTGAAAAAGTTAACCAGGTGGTGGAGAGCGGGGTTGTGATTAAAGACACACTGGTTCCTGTTCTGTCTCTGGTAAATCCCGCGAAGAAAATCACAATATCAAATGTCCCACCATTTTTAAAGAATGAGCTGTTGGAGAAGGAGCTGTCGAGACACGGGCAGCTTTTGTACCCCATTAAGCACATCCCTCTCGGCTGTAAGTCCCCGCATTTAAAACATGTCATGTCTTTTAGGCGACAGGTGTTCATGATTTTAAAGAATAGTGAGGAAAGCCTCAACCTCGTATTTAAATACCAGATTGACGGCTTTGATTACACCATCCACGTCACCTCCGATAATATGAAGTGTTTCGGCTGCGGAATGGAGGGACACTTGATTCGATCATGCCCTCAGGGAGTGGGGGGTGATCACTCGGGGGAGGCCGCTAGTGCGGCCTTGCAGTCGGGCGCCGCGGCTGCGGGGCCGTCTGGCGACGGAGCGGCTTTGCCGTCCTCCGAGGCTGCTGGCGCTGCCGCGCCATCGGGCGCTTCGGCTGAGGCCGCGGGGCCGTCTGGCAGCGGCGCTTCGGCCGAGGCTGTGAGGCTGTGAGGCTGCGAGGCCGTGTGGCGGCGGGGCGGCTTTGCCGCCCTCTGCAGCCAGCCTGTCGATCATAAATGAAACAGCAACAAAAGTTAAAGCACATCGCAGGGCTGCTGCACAGACCAACATTGTGGACAAGGGTGAGATTACCGAGAGGGTTCACGCTGAGGATCAGACAGATGAGCCAAATGAGGCACAGGTAGATGGTGGGACTAGAAAGATGAATATAAAACCACAGCACAGGGTGAGCGAGAAGCAAGAAGAGACAGCTACCAGGGTGGCTGAGTCAGTGTTGGAGGATGAGGATGACATTGAAATAGATGAAGAGTTATCTAAAATCTCAATCAAGCGGAAGAACTTGGAAACCAAACAGCAGAGGAGCAAAGTAAAAAGGGTTGTCAAAGAAAGTTCTGAGGTTTTTCTATCTCAACCAGATTCTAATGCTGGGTCTGAGATAGAGAGTGATGGTGAAAGCAGTGATGATGTGGCCAGTGGAGGCTGTTTCCCCTTCACAAAAATACAGAAGTTTTTGCAGGACACTAAGGGATCCAGAATGGTTAGAGTTGAAAACTTCTTCCCTGATCTAAAAAGTTTTGTTGACTCTGCTCGGGCCTACATGAAAAATAGGGGAGAGCTTGAGCAGGAAAGTTTTTCTGATCAGAAGGTCTACATACTAAAAAAGCTTGTACTAAAAGTTAAGAACCAAATTGCCCAGGATGATTAGTCTTTTATCGCTCATTCTTTCTTTTCTGTTTTTGTATTGGCTTTGCCCTCTTATATGCATGTGCAGTTTTAATTTTGGCACACTCAACATCAATGGAGCAAGAAAAATGTCCAAGCGAGCGTGTGTTTTTACTCTTGCAGAATGCAAGAAAATTAATGTTCTGTTTGTTCAGGAGACTCATAGTTCTGAGGACAATGCTGCTGACTGGAGGAGGGAATTTCGAGGGGAAATTATTCTCAGTCATAAAAACAGCGGCAGTGGTGGAGTGGGTATTTTATTTTCTCGAGATTTTATTCCACTTTCTTATGACATTGATGAGGTACTTGCAGGCCACATTTTAAAAGTTCGAGCTGTTTTTGAGAATGTGAAAGTTGTTTTTATAAATGTGCATGCTCCAACCATAGGCACAGAAAGATTGGCCTTTTTAAATATTTTAGATGACACGATCAAAAATTGCAGTAATGATGACTTTTTATTTGTGGGAGGTGATTTTAATTGCACAGAAAATCCTCTTATGGATAGGAATCACCCAGAGCCACATGCTGCATCCAAGAGAAGTTTAAAAGGTCTCATAGAAGCTCATGATCTGTGTGATGTGTGGAGGAATTTTCATGGCAAGGCTAGACAGTACACGTGGAGCCATAGAAAGGACGATATTCTGTCCTTAGCTAGACTGGATAGGGTTTACAGTTTTAAGCACCATTTTAGAGCATTTTTAAAAGTTCTTTTATAGTCCCTGTTGGCTTTACAGATCACTCTCTGGTTCAGTGTTGTGTTTTTATCAAGAATATAAAGTGCAGTAGTGCATACTGGCATTTTAACACATCACTTTTATCGGATAACAGTTTTAAAACTGCTTTTATGTTTTTTTGGAGTAATTTTAAATTAACAAAATCAAGTTTGAGTTCTTTGCAGCAGTGGTGGGATGTAGGGAAGAGCCAAATAAAGAATCTGTGCCTACAGTATACTCGCAATGTCTCTGGAGACTTGGCCAGGTCTGTCAGAGACCTGGAGAGAGAAGTAGTGGAGCTGCAGTCTTTGGCAGGCTCCACAGGAGAAAGAGGACATTTTGAGGCCCTCAATGGCAAAAAGTCTGTTTTAACTGAGCTACTGGGTGTGGCCGCCAGGGGCACTGTAGTACGCAGTAAGTTCCAGAACATCGCACTAATGGACGCTCTATCTCATTTTTTCTTTGGTTTGGAGAGGAAGAATGGTCAGAGGAGGATGATCCACTCTCTCAGCTCCGAGGACAGGCGGCCAATCCATGAGTCTGCGGAGATCCGTCGCTTTGCAGCTGCTTTCTACAAAGATCTCTTTAAGAAAGAATTTGTTGAGAATCCACATGCACTGAGTCATTTTTTGACGGACTTGCCAAAGGTGATGGCTAGCATGAATGCGGAACTGGAGAGCGGGATCACTCTGCAAGAACTAGCAGTGGCTGTCCAGTCTCTTCAGTGTGGAAAAGCCCCAGGGATAGATGGTCTACCATCGGAGTTCTACAAGGCGTTCTGGTCTGAGATCTGTGAGGACTTGCTGGAAGTACTGTCTGACAGTCTGCGGAAGGGTCACCTGCCCCTAAGTTGTAGGAGAGCAGTCCTCACCCTCCTTCCCAAGAAAGACGACTTGAAAGACATTAAAAACTGGCGTCCGGTGGCCTTCCTCTGTACTGACTACAAAATTCTCTCCAAAGTGTTGGCTACCAGACTGAGGAAGGTGATGGAGCAGGTCATACATGTAGACCAGACCTACTGTGTACCTGGTAGGTTGGTTACAGACAACATTTTTTTAATTCATGATGTTTTGGACCTCTCCAGCTCATTGGTCAAAGAACTTGGTCTTATTTCAATAGACCAAGAAAAGGCGTTTGACCGAGTTGAACATCCATACCTTTGGCAGACACTAGAGGCCTTTGGTTTCAGCTCAGGGTTCATCGCCAAGATCCAGGCTTTGTATAGAGACATTGAGAGTATTCTTAAGATTAATGGTGGTTTGAGTGCTCCTTTCAAAGTTGAGAGGGGTGTCCGACAGGGCTGCCCCCTCTCAGGTATGCTGTACTCTCTTGCCATCGAGCCCCTCCTTTGTAAACTAAGGCAAGGCCTCACTGGTTTTAAAGTCCCCAACTCTGACTCTGTTTTTAAAGTGTCTGCCTATGCTGATGATGTTGTTGTTTTTACAAGAAATCAAAATGATGTAGACTACATTTTAAGAACTGTGAATCTTTTTGGTGAGTGCTCCTCAGCGAGAGTGAATTGGGGTAAGAGTGAAGCTGTTGTGGGGGGGGGGGGGGGACCACAAAAAATTGCCGTACCTGGTGGCCTTTCGTGGACACAAGGTGGTTTTAAAGGTGACAGACAGTGACATTTTTTTATTGAACCAATCAAATGATTGTATGAAAATATTCCATTCTGCCCATTCCCCCGATTTAATATGTGTCACCATCCTCCATAAATGACAATATTTGGTCATAGCCCATCTTTCACTCAGTGATGCTGCAGTACCGCCATCTCCCGATAGGTGCGGGCAGTCGTGATGTCATTTCGGTTTGGCCGAGAAAATGTCTGAACGAGAGCAAAGTGATTCCGACAGCGATTACTTTCTCGACTTTAACGACCACAATATAAATGATGACATTGACAACGAAGAATCTGATGATGAAGTAGTTTTGGGTGGTGCTGAGAGGGGTATTCAGCCTTATTTGTTCGAGCCAGAGGGAGAGGAGGAAGACGAAACGGCGACGGGAAGAGACCACGTTGAACAGGATCGGCTTGAAGATTTATCTTGGTAAACTACGCTTAGAAATATTTTTCTTTGGCGACATGCATGGTCACACATTTAATTTTCAAACTAAAACTACCCACTGGTCACTCGCTGCCTGATGACATGTTGTTAATCATCATCTTCTCAATACTTTTAACAGCCGCTGATTAGCACCTGCTGGTCTGTGCGCAGCTGGAGCTGATGAGACAGATGACGTCGTCCACACGAGTGAGTTTATAAACAATATTTATTCATTTGATTTAATTTCCCAGATGAATTATGAAGAAATCATTCAATACATTCAATAATCAATGCAAACGGAATAATCAATGCCAACCCCATATTTTTCAGGCGATACAGATTCATAGCCTACACGCAACTGGTCCGGTGGTGTTGGGGATTTTTGGGGGGAAGAAGTGAGGGTGATGCCTGCCTGTGCGGTGAGCCTCATCAGAGAAACCTTCCCATCTCATCACTACAAGGGATTTTGCCTACCAAGATTAGATTTGTGAACAATGTTATTTAAATAAAGTTTTGTAAAATCATATATTGAGTTTCTTAATGTTCATGTCAATGTTATAATTCTCATAGTTCAGCATTCATCAAAGTCGCATGTCATATACATTTCAATAATTTTTCTACCATTTTATGGTATAAATTTGGATTTACATAAAAGTCCTGTTCATCAGCTTCCTCTGCTTGGTCAGAAACATCAACACTATTTTAAGGTTGAGTGACAGTTGATAAAATCTGCAAAAAAAGTAGATCATCATAATTTTATCCCAGAGGTCTCAAATTGGATTACATACATAGAAATATAAATTGATCAAACAGGCACAACCACCTCCCTATACAGCACTGAATATTTCATATTTGATGAGTATGAACACCCTAATATGCTAATATTTGATAAGTTGGTAAGGCAATGCAAACCATGGCTTGGAATTCATTTAAGATGTTTAGTAAACATTTGCAGTGAATATTAAAAATAAAAAAACTTACCCTGTTTACTTCTCATGTTCTGACAGTTGATCGCATCGGTAGATCACCCGTGCTTTTCACGCCACTGTCACTTACCCCTTTCTCAGAGTCACACTTGGAAATCGAGGCATATATAGTTGGAATAGCCGTTTTCTTTATCAGCAATCTTTTTGCAAATTTCATTTCAAATTGACATAATGTCTGGCCCAGGAAACACGCACGCAGGCTCAGGATAGATTTAACAGCTTTATTCAACAAGCAGGTGTGTGTGAATGGATGTATGCGGTATGGGGATGTGCTCACGAGGCGCAGGTGTGCGCGCAGCTGAAGCCGCTGAGGAGCGGCGAGTCGTGACACAAATTGCATCTTATTCTCTAAATCGCTGTCAACGAAATGTCTACTGCACATGTTGGGTGTTTTACCGACATCAGTCCATTTTTTTTCGCGTTTTCTGAACGAATTTCACCCATGCTGTTCTGATTTTCCCAGGGACAGGAAATTCAAAAACACTCACAGCATGCTCCTCTGGTATAACGTCGCACCCGTAGACAACACAATGACAAACCATAATTAATTCGATTCCTGAAATCCTAATGTTAATAAATAATCTATTTGTAATCCACAAGTATTCCGAGAAATATCGGAATACTTGGCCACTGACCGTGTGCCTAACCGAAATGACGTCACACAGTCAGTGGCCATTTTAGCCGCTGATCTTGGCTGGGTCAGACAGCTCTCCACAACAGCGTACTTCAAGAGCGCATTGTCACCTTATGCGACATACGTTGACACCAAAACATGTGGGGTTCAAATTAGCTCGTCTCAGACAACAATTTGAGATATGATTTAGCGATATTGAATTTTCGTCTGTCCGTCGCCTTTAAATATCTTGGTGTGTTTTTAGGAAATCAGACTTTTACTGAGGAAAAATTGGGAGTTTTTTTTAGAAAAAGTTGAAGGAAGACTAAAAAAATGGAAATGGATTCTGCCAAACTTGTCCTTCAGAGGTCGTGTTTTAATCATCACCAACTTTATTGCTTCAATGCTGTGGCATCGACTGTCTTGTCTGGACCCTCCACCCAATTTGCTGGCCTGAGCGCAATCTATAGTCGTGGACTTTTTCTGGGACCGTCTTCACTGGGTTCCACAGAGCATCCTGTTTTTACCGAGGGAAGAAGGTGGTCAAGGGCTCATCCATCTGGCCAGCAGGGGGGCTGTCTTTCGCCTGCAGTTCATTCAGCGACTGCTGAGTGGCCCCCTCGAGCTTGTGTGGAGACCTATCGCCAGGGCTGTCCTGGCTCGCTGTGGAGGGCTTGGACTAGAGGAGTCACTGTTTTTAATGGATTTAAGGGGCCAAAAACTCCCAGAACTTCCCCAGTTTTACCAAAGTGCTTTTAAAATCTGGGGACTTTTTAAAAAGAACTCTCCCCAGGCTTCCTTGTCGCCTTTCTGGCTTTTAAAGGAACCACTTGTGTTTGGGACCCGTTTTGATGTCGGCAATGTTTTAGGACCTTCTGTTTTAAAAAAGTTCATTTCTACAAAGGTTACAACGCTGGGACATTTGGTGAATTTATGTGGTCCTAACTTGGGCAATGCTGTTGGCGTTTTTTTCAGTCAGAGTTATAATGAACTTGCTGAAAGATTGGAGAGACTGCCTGTCCGCAGAAGAACATTCTGCTATTGTTTTACACTGCGAAAACTCTGTGCGAACTGCTGATGAACCTTTTCCTTTTAGTGTTTTATCTCCTGATTTTAAAGATGGCATTGGTGTGTTTTTAAACTCTGAACACATTAACATTTGTGACTATCCTGGTAAAAAAAAATGTATAGACTTTTGGTGAAAATTCTAAATGTGAATATGTTAAAAGGTCGAGCTGATAAACCATGGAGGAAACACTTGGGTTTGGGTTCAGAGGTGAGGCCTGCCTGGAGAGCACTCTATAAACCACCATTAACTAAGAAGGTTGGAGACCTACAATGGCGAGTTTTACACGGTGCTGTGGCTGTAAATGCTTTTATCTCTATTTTAAACCCAAATATTATTGAGGTTTGTCCATTTTGTCCTCAGAAAGAGACTGTGTTCCATTGCTTTCTGGACTGTAACAGACTGCAATTGTTGTTTGTTTTTTTGGGGAAGCTGTTTTATCTGTTTGGAGAAGTCTTTTCCCTGCAGATTTTTATCTTGGGTTTCCCATATAGACAGAGACGTAAGAAAAAGAGTGAACTTTTAAATTTCATCCTGGGTCAGGCTAAAATGGCTATTTATGTTAGTAGGAAAAGAAAAATTGAACAAATGCTGGATTGTAATATAAAAGACATACTGGTTGACATGATCAAGGCTCGAATAATGATTGATTACAATTACTATCATCTGATGCAAAATGTTGAAACTTTTGAGGCTATGTGGTGCTTTAAGCACATCCTGTGTTGTGTTAAGGAGGGGAAAATTACCTATGGTATGGTCCTGATGTAAGAAGCAAGTTTTTGTTGTAGTTTTCCTGGTTTGGTTACTTGTGTCTTTGATTTCTTGTCAGTGAGTCATTTTACTTTTCAATTGCTTCTTTTAGTTGTTTTAGTTGTTGTGTTTTTCTGTTGAACTTGTGACCATAAAGGTGTGTTGAAAAATCAAAATCAAATCTCTCTCTCTCTCTCTCTCTCTCTCTCTATATATATATATATATATATATATATATATGTGTGTGTGTGTATATATATACTGCTCAAAAAAATTAAAGGAACACTTTGAAAACACATCAGATTTTAATGGGAAAAAAATAAGCTCCATATCTTCACTGATATGGACTGGATAATGTGTTAAGAATGAAAAGATCCCACGTCTTTTGATGGAAATGAAAACACTCCAAAACTTAAAGTGAAGAAATTGTGGCAGGCTAGTCCAGATTACTCAGATTAAAAAGTGTTCCTTTAATATTTTGAGCAGTATATATATATATATATATATATATATATATATGGAGAGAGAGAGAGAGAGAGAGAGAGAGAGAGAGAGAGAGAGAGAGAGAGAGAGAGAGAGAGAGAGTTTGAGTTTTAAAAAATGGCTTTATTGTACAATTCAAAAATGGAAAAACACCAAGAGAGAGAGAGAGAGAGAGAGAGATTTAAAATTTATATGTCCTGGAAGTGTAGCACAGCACACGTCATCACCCCACGTGATCATACGTCATTATCAGCTGATCTTTTTTTTCCATTTTGTAAAATCAAGTCAAGTAAAATGACAAAAAATTACAAATTTATGGAAAGAAACGCCACACCTGCCCAGCCCACCTTTACACACAGGTAAATATTTTTGTACTACAAAATTGAAACAATTTCTCCATGTACACGTGGTCTATCAACATAAAACAAACATTGTGTTTTGAATCCACACTTTTGCTTCATTTCATTTTCCATTTTTACCATTTTTTGCTGTTCCAAACGTACACCAAACATGACAAAAATATTTGGAAAAATATGATGGAAATTATTTTCTCATAAATCTGGTTTTACTTGCCTTATCAACACAGTTTAAAAACTGGGAGAGAGTTTCAAATCGCCACTTTTGATACAAGCTGAAATGGCAGTGCTGCAATGCTGTGTGTTTTTGCTACGTCATCCTAAGTGGCCTTATGATGCTATCATACATGCGTGTGGTAGTAGTACTAGCAGTGTTGGGAATAACGTGTTATTGTAACACCACTACTTTTGCAGTAATGTGATTTGTAACGAAATTACTGTTTGAAAATTCAGTAATTTGTTACAGTTACTGATTATTGATGATGATGATTATCAGATGCGTTACTTGTTACTCATTACTAATTTTATTAATATGTATAGATATTTTTAGCACAAATAAATGAATATACAAACTGATCCTACCATAGCTGACACAGTCGTCAGTCAACATGACCTGTTGCAGAGAGCCGAGTCTTCAGTACTGAGCGGAGGAAAAGATGAAGCTACTTTGTTTTTGTGGAAGTAGACAGATTATTTTTCCTTTGTCGCGGTTAAGGACAAAAGCATATTGGTGGGTTGCAGGCTTACTGGCAATTGAGACCTATTGCAGTCTTCAGAAGTGCTTGAAAATAGCAACAAAGCTCCGACAAAGCTAGTGCTATGCTATGCCAACAACACCGTGTTAGCGAATCTATGCTATCTGAATAGCCACAGCTGGATGTAAAGTGGAAATACTCTTGTTTCAACACCCACAGCTGTATTTCAAGCACAGGCATCCATCTGGACAGTTTGTGACCCAGACCCTGTACTGTGATCCACTGAAACTAAAATGCATTTACTTGCTACCTGGATAAAGATTATTCAAAAATGGATTTTGATCTCCAAAAGGAATCTGAGGGACTGGATCATGTCTTTGTCACAGCAGACATTTGGACTGTGGATAATGGACATTTTCTTTGGATCACTGCACAACAGATTAATCCATAATATAAAGGTTGTGGAGGTAATAGAGCAGGCGAGATGCAACGAGCTGGAAGGGTGCAAGGTTTTATTTCCTCCAACATAATGAAACACGCTTTGTAGCTCAGTGAGCTACTGCATTGCTGAGGCATGTGTCACAAGCTCTTTTATACATGTTATACAGACAGAGAGCATGCATGGCACATTAGCATAGTGATTGTCATCTAATACACATCATTCAATACACATCATTAACATGACATCAGCTAGCGCCCGGCCCGGACGTCCTCTCCGAGGACGCATACATAACAGTCCCGTCAGATTTCCCCAAGGCTCTCTGTCCGTATGTAAATTGTCCTCCGTTTCCTCCAGCCCTGATGAGTGTGAGATAGTGTCCGTCCACAGTGTGTTGGCCCACCACATGGCTCCCCCCAGAACACTCAGAAGGGGCTGTGACCCCCCCCCCCCCCCACGGTCATTTGGGCTCCAGCTCCGGTAGAACTGTCCTGCTGTAGAGGAGTGTCGGAGGGCATGTCAGTCCGTGGGGGGACGGGGGAGAGGTGGAAAAGACAGTGTGCTCCGCTCCAAGTTCCAGCACGTTGATCGTGGGAGCACGGGGCCGGTGCGTGTTGTGCGTGATGGAACAAACTGGCGATCGGCCGGCTTTAGGGAGTGAGGTGCTGGAAGAGCAATGTGGAGGAGGAGGGGGAGGGGGTGGGAATAAGTAAGTGCCGGCCCAGGATGTCAAAAGTGTCTGAGCCACGCAAAAATTGTGTGTGGATTCGCCATGGTGAGGGACTTTCCCGGTGAACCTGGTGGTGATCCACAGCGGCTGTGAAAAAAAAAAAATTTAGTCTCTGACTCCTCGTGCGGGCGCAGTCCTGTAAGGATGAGGGGAAGGCGAACGGCCAAATTCTCCGAGGATGCGTAGTGGCTGTGAAAAAAAAACTGAAGCTGTGTGAGGGACTTGGCGGTTTGGCTTTAGGTGCGGAAGCAGCCCTAACTAAAGTCATCGGGAAAAGCAATCGGCTAAATTCCTGTTGTGCGCCGTGGCTGAGAAACCCATACAAAGTCCCATGTGCGAGCTGCATGTCTGCTTCAGGTGCATGAGCAGCCCTAAAGGTTCCGAGGATGGCGATCGGCTGTGTTTCTCAGGCATGTGCAGCAGTGGAGGACGATGTATAAGGCTGTGGAGCCGGTTTGTCCCTGGTGCGTGGCATGTGCCTGGCGCAGTGACCACATAGCTGGAAGTTGTGCTGCCCTCGTAATCCTGCGGTGTGCGCGCAGGGCTTCTGTGCGCAGAAAGTCCGCTGTCAGGAGATGAGTCAGGGTCGGGGAGCTTGGTGGAAATCAACGCAGACAGCACCGATGATCTTCCCCATTCAGGCCGTTTCCTTCGGTTTGCTCATGTCGCCGTTCATGGTGCATGTCGGTCCCAGCGCTGCCTGCTCCAGAGAGTACGCTCCGGTGTGGATGAAGAGGATGCAGGTGTTCTCTGGTACTCTGGAATCCACAGCACGGTGAGAGGGAGAAGATGGTCATTCTCTCTCGTCAGGTCACCAGTGTGGAGAAAATGGCATAGTCGAGAAACGCACCATGCCCATCCAGGGTCACCAATGTGGAGGTAATAGAGCAGGCGAGATGCAATGAGCTGGAAGGGTGCAAGGTTTTATTTCCTCCAACATAATGAAACATGCTTTCTAGCTCGGTGAGCTACTGCGTTGCTGAGGCATGTGTCACAAGCTCTTTTATACACGTTATACAGACAGAGAGAATGCATGGCACATTAGCATAGTAATTGTCATCTAATACACATAGGATTGCCCCCTGGGGCTTTCTGTCCGTATGTAAATTGTCCTCCGTTTCCTCCAGCCCTGATGAGTGTGAGATAGTGTCCGTCCGCAGTATGCTGGGTCACCACAAGGTAAAATAAACATGGACAGCTTTATGCAGTGCTGCCAACTTTCATTCTTTTGGAGTCAGTCTCACTCTTTTTCCCTCTCCCTCACTCCAAAAACCCTATTTCTCACTCCAAAATGAGGAAATTACTGGCAATATCATGTTGATTTTCTTCAGATATTTTTCCCACAATAAGAGCTCTTAAGGCAGGATAAAGCAGACTGAACATGTTCTAAAAGCTCTGTCTGAAACAGTCTGTTTTCAGCCTGGCATTAACAAGCCCGTAATGTAATCCATTAATTAAATTATCTTGCTATGTCTGCAAGACGATTTACGTATGCATTTAAAAGTAATGTAAAAGTTACTTTTCCAAGTAACTAATTACTTTAATCATGCAGTAATTAGTAAAGTAACTCAATTACTTTTGAAAAGAAGTGACTAGTAACTGTATTAGTTACTATTTTCAGTAACTTGCCCAACACTGAGTACTACTAGTAGTAGTAGTAGTAGTAATTATTATTATTATTTGTTTTTATTAGTAGTAGCAGTGATATTAATTTTGTTATCATTGCGGCGGCATGAAATAAAGCGGCGTTGTTGGAGGTTTTAAGTAGAGTTTATTATATCATACCGCCGTCACGGGATCCCCTCTCCAGCCCAAGTGTGTGCAGGCTGGATGGGGATCCTCTGGCTCTCAGAGAAGAAGACACAGAGTGCGTGTCTGCAGCAGAGGTTGAAGTCAGAGTGAGATTGAGAGGAAGTGTTACAGAACCTGTGCAGTATTTATACCCAACTCAAACAATACATCAAAGCAGCTTCACAGCGGTTGGTCTGATCAAAGGGACTGCAGAACAGGCATGAGATATTTGCATTTGTGAGACATACATCACAATAGGTGATATATGATGATAAGGTAGGTGATATATATAGGTGCTAACCACTGCTGCACGGTGGCGCAGTGGTTAGCACTGCGGCAGCACAGTTTACCCTTGGCCGGGGGATTGTGGGGATCGTGGGATCGTGGGTTCGATCCCAGCCCCCGACCAACAGTGATCTGTGTGGAGTTTGCATGTTCTCCCCGTGTTGCGTGGGTTTACTCCGGGATTTCTCCGGTTTCCTCCCACATGCCAAAAAAAAACATGCATGTTAGGTTAATTGGCTGTTCTAAATTGTCCCTAGATATCTGTTTCCTATAGGCCCTTAGAATAGAGGGTTAGTATTAATGAAAGCGCTTTGAGTGGTCTTTGTGACTAGAAAAGCGCTATATAAGTGCAGGTTAGTTAGTAATAGGCAGATTTGCTAGACTCTGCTCCAGCTGCAGAACAAAGAGGTTAACAGGCACATCTACATATTGATCTGAGTCTCTAGGTCACAGTAAGGACAGGACACATGAACACAATGCATGAAAGGTAACATTATCACAGTAGTGTAGCGGAAAAAACCAGGAGTAGCGAGCTGTCTGTCCTTAGTCTGTTTGTGGGGGTTTTCCCCAAACCGCCACAATCATCATCATTATTATTCTTATTATTTAAAAGAAGTTCTTCTAAAATGGCCTACCATATGTGTTTGGACTTGGCTTCCTCACAATTACAATTCTTTGAAAGAGCATCACTATAAAAAGCATGAGAGAAGAAAGAAAATCAAAAACACTTGCCTATGCAGGAGACAATCTTGAAAAGTTTATACTTCGGTGTTGAAAACAGTCACATCAGTGTTTAAATCAATTAATAATGTTAAAACTGAACATTTTTTATTTTTATTAATTTTCTCCTGTGATCAGGCATTGTATATGACAATGAATGCTATTTATTTCATATAATATTCAACTTCTTCAGTCAAAATGAAGAAAATGCAGTACATATCTAAGTGGCTCTTTGGCTTGTGTTTCTTATCAGCACCAATATGGTGTCCATGCTTGACCACCTAAAGCTAGCCTGGTGGCTAGCAATAAGCACTCTAGCCTATTACAATGGTGTGAAGAAGTGTTTGCCCCTTTCCTGATTTCTCATTTTTTTGTATGTTTGTCACACTTTAATGTTTCAGATCATCAAACAAATTGAAACATTACACAAAGCTAAAACAAGTAAATACAAAATGCAGTTTTTAAATGAAGGTATGTATTATTAAGGGGAAAAAAATCCAAACCTACATGGCCCTGTGTGAAAAAGTAATCTCTCCCCCCACCCCCCGGGTTAAAACACAAATTACACCAGCAAGTCCACCTCTGAATGGCTTAAGAAAAACAAAATGAAGGCTTTGGAGTGGCCTAGTCAAAGTCCTGACCTGAATCCAATTAAGATGCTGTGGCATGACCTTAAAAAGGCAGTTGAATGAATGAATGAATGAATGAATTTATTTCGGATAGTACAGTACAGGTTAAAAGAAACTGTATAATATAACAACAAGGTCAAATTAGACAAAGGCTCCTCCTACTATACAATTCCACGTGAGTTATCCGAAATGGGTGATGGCTGAAGCCGCAGCTTATATTGCCCACCCATATTCCATCCAAGAATTCAAAAGAGAAAAAAGAGAAAACAAGACAAGAGCGATTACAATTTAAAACAAAGCTAAGACAAAATGTGACTGAGAGAAAAAAGAAAACTAAGCTAGGCTAAGTTAAGCAGTTACTATTCAAAAACAAATCTAAGACAAAATGTCACAGAGAAAAAAAAAGAAAAAAAAGAAAAAAAACCTAAGCTACAACACAACACAGGCTGGATATGTCAATCCTTATGTGAGTTTACATGTCGTCTTGTAAATATGTTTGGAGTATTTCTTCCTTTAGTTTTTGTTTAAATTGTCCAAGCGTTGTACATGATTTTAATTCAGGTCCAAAATCGTTCCATAATCTGACTCCTTGCACTGAAATACAGTGTTGCTTGGTGGCTGTTCTCACTGTAGGCTTTTGAAATATACATGTTCCTCTGAAGTGATATCGTTTCTCCCTTGTTTGGAACAACTTTTGGATATTTGCGGGCAGTGATAAATTCTTCACTTTGAACATTATTATTGCGGTTTTAAAGTCAACCAGATCTTTCAACTTGAGAGTTTTTTGTTTAAGAAAAAGTGGGTTTGTTGGTTCCCTGTAAGCTGCTTTGTTTATTATTCTAATAGCTCTCTTTTGAAGCATAAAGAGTGGATATATGTTTGTTTTATATGTATTTCCCCATACTTCATTACAATATGTCATGTATGGGAGTATTAATGAATGATACAAGGTGTATAGTGTGGGTTGATTCAGCAAATATTTCACTCTGTGTAATATTGCAATTGATTTGGATACTTTACCTTTAATATAATTAATATGTGACTTCCAACACAGTTTGTTATCAATTATTACTCCAAGAAATTTAGTTTCAGATACCCTTTCAATCTCTACACCATTTACACTGAGTTTGGGTACTGGGTTGTTGTGATGGTTGTTAAAGACTATAAATTTTGTCTTACTTAAATTGAGCGTTAATTTGTTTGAATCAAACCACAGTTTAAGCTTTCCTAATTCCTTTCCGAGTGTATCCAGAAGTTGTTCCAAATTGTTTCCACTGCATAGCAGATTAGTGTCATCGGCAAACAATATTAAGTCCATTTTTTCTGAAACTTTACATATATCGTTTATATACATATTGAATAATAATGGTCCCAAAACTGAACCCTGTGGGACTCCACAGGTGACCTTCAGTAACTCTGAATTTTTGTTGCTAACACATACATACTGATATCTATTCTTTAAGTAACTACTTAACCAGGACAGTGCTACCCCTCTAATACCACAATTTTGTATTTTCTTTAATAATAAATTGTGATCTACTGTATCAAATGCTTTTTTAAGATCTAGGAATACTCCAACTGAATACTCTTTATTTTCAATGGCTGTTGATATTTTTTCTGTAAATTCCATTAGGACATATGCAGTTCATGTTCGAAAACCCTCCAATGTGGCTGAATTACAACAATTCTGCAAAGATGAGTGGGCCAAAATTCCTCCACAGCGCTACAAAAGACTAATTTCCAGTTATCACAAACGCTTGATTGCAGTTGTTGCTGCTAAGAGTGGCCCAACCAGTTATTAGGTTTAGGGATCAATCAATTTTTCACACAGGGCCATGTAGGTTTGGATTTTTTTCCCTTAATAAAAAAACACCTTCATTTAAAAACTGCATTTCATGTTAGCTTGTGTTATCTTTGTCTAATATTTAAATTTGTTTGATGATCTGAAGCATTTCAGTGTGACAAACATACAAAAAAATGAAAAATCAGAAAGGGGGCAAACACTTTTTCACACCACTGTATATCTCTGTGTGTCTGTTCCCTCTGGCCTTGAAATGCTTAGTTCTGGCTTCTGGCTTTGCCCAGGGTGCAGTTTCAGGTCTGCTGTAATTTGCGGTCCTGGGCGGCCAGTCTTCCTGCGCGTGCAGGGTTGACTCGCATAACATGCTCCTGAAAGTAAAGTTAGGTGATCACACATTGGGAGGCCCAAACCAGCTGACATAAAAGCAAATCACACCCTCACCTTTAAGAAATAAAATACATGGGTCATTCCAGAAGAGAACATCCAGTGAATTTCCAAAATAAAACCTTTCAACAGAAATTTTTTTTTTTTCACTGCGGGTCCCTTGAGGATTTCTTCCTATTCCTCTTTTTTAATTGACGTTTAAAAGATTTTTCTGATGTTAATAAGAGCAAATGAATTTTGAGCATTCATCACTGGGTTTGACCTGCTCCAACAGTTTTACCACAGAGGACCAAAAGCAGAATTCTCAAAGGTGTGTGGCCTGAAAATGTTTACTTTCCGGTAGAAGTCATGGAGCATAATTTATTTTATTTCATGTTATGATATACAGCTCTACAATAACACAAAAAACAGTCTCTCTTCTCAGTATCCAGGGCTCCTTGTGTGTCTGTGTGTTGTACCACTGACTTGAATCCCTGTAAACAAACATAACCACGATGACACAGCACATATGTTTTTAACAATGTAATCTAATAGGCTAACTTTTCAGTCCGGTGGCCTCATCTTCCCTCAGTCTCTGTTTTGGACTTTTCCTTTGTCATGTCTGGAAAACAGATTATGGAGAGAGTTTAAAGCCAGCAGCCGGAGGTCACAGGTGTACATATCTTTTTTTTTTTTTTTTTCTTTTCCTGTCCTTCTCTTCTGTTATTCTCTGTCTGTTTTTCATCACTCAGCGCAAACATGTAACCCAATTCATGTTGCGACTACTGCTTCGGTTGGACGTACAGTTTCTGGCTGTAGGGTTTCACACTATTTCAGCTGACCGCACTGACCATCTGGGTTAGCGCTTTGTTTTGGTCAGACAGGGTGGACAGATCAGTTTAAACACAGAAGCAGAAGATGTATACAGGAAATGGTCAATGGAGACACATCTGAACACATTTAGAAGTTTTTTTTTTTTTTTTTACTAATTGCAATGTCGTTAAAGTATCAAAATTTAGTATTTAACTGAATTAACTTTAAGCAAGAGAGTTGTTTTTTAACACGGATCCTTTGAAGAGTGTGTTTGATTTGGATATACTTCTAGGAATTTTACATCTATGTCTGCCAACCAACACACAACCTTTAATCAAAGGCGCTGACAGAAGAAAATTTGTTTGTGTGTATTTGAGCAAGAGTGTGTTTGGAGGAGTTCTTCGCAGGAATTAATGGGGCTTTGCTGACAGATGGGGAGAAATCTCAGTCAGTGGGGAGTAGAGGAACAGACTGAAAACACTCCAACATACACCAGAGACAGAAGATAAAGACCTGTAACACAGATCTGCAAGCATCAGTCACACATGGGCTTAGGACTCACAGTCTGTGGTACTAGTGCACTGGCCATAGAAAATAAGTATTGCTGTCAAAGACAGGTAGCCCAATTAGTCTTAACATGCCCAAATGTAGGCTGTCTTTGAAAGTTGGACATAAAGAGGCAGGTACCGGCTCTGGTCATTTTGGCACCCTAGGCGGGATTTGGGTACGCCCCAGTGGACACATGCACACACACACACACACACACACACACACACACACACACACACTACTTTCGGGGCCTCACAATAAAATTAAGAACCTTAATCTGCACGAAAACCACTAGGCAGTGGTGGCCTAATGTGTTGTGTATGAAATCAGACAGGAGTCGTCTTGTGCCGAACAGTGAACTGAACTTTACTGGGAATACACGCAACTATATAGACTGGCCACAGCCTGCCTGATGTGACTCCCCCCAGACGGCCATGGCAAGCCCCCAGGGTCAAATTCACACACAACACCCCCCCTCCTTTAGAAAAGTCCGAAACCACACACACAATTGAAAACCTCCCCAATTTAGGACCTGAATCACACACTACAAAATTAAACTGAAATGACTAAATGGCCGACCACATTCACACAAAACAACTAAAATAGGGTTGACGAGTGGACTACCATGCAGCCCACACAGTGGGGTGGATTATTTTGCCACCCCTAAACTAAAAGATAGTCCATACATAAACTAAAATTACATGCCGTGCTCCTAAACTAAAGAAAATGCACAAAATAATCCCATTTCATAACATACCATACACACACACACAAGAACCACAGAACTACTAATATACACAGTCATTCTGGTGAAAAACACTGGAACTTGCATGGGGGTCCAGGGCAGCCCCCAGCAAACCTGCCCCTGGAGGCGGCAAGCCCCCGGGGCCGCAGCTGATCTCATAGACGAGAATGCCTCTTCTCTTTGCCATCAGCCACTTGTCTCATCCAGACCCACCAGCCAAAGTCTTCTCCTGGACATGCTGCACCTCATTTGCGTGCCTTCTCAAGCCACCCAACAGCTGAAAATAAGCTGTGCCCAGCTTAGCCACAAATTGCACCCGCCCCTGGTGATCTTCAGGCTGTCGTTTGGTCCGTATTTGCCATGGTTGTCCTTCCTCACGAACCCGAACCCAGTCCATAATGCTCAGGGGAGCTTTGCTCAGCTTACAGTGTTGCTGCTTGGCACACGGTTTCTCCATGCCCAACGGTCCGGCCCCGACCGCTTTTAAAATGGCTGCAGCTGTCGCTGTTGTGGTCACCCTTGTAGCCGCAGATTCACCGGCCCCCTGTGGCCGAGCCCCGGGGAAAAATGGAGCTAGCTTGTCAACATCACTCGTCGACCCAGGTGCCCCGCCATTACAGCCAGTACCCTCGTCCAAGGCTTCTTGAGCTCTGGCACTGAGGTCCTCCCGCGCCGACCCTAAGCAAGGCTGGTCCTGCTCAATCTCTGTGGTGCCCAGTACCTCCTCTCTCTCATCCAAGGTGCTCCGCTGCTCCACGCAGCACGCTGTGTTTGTGCCCGGTCACCGCTGCTGCTCTTCGGGGCTCTCATCATGCTCGCACGCTCCCTCCCACTGCTCCGACTATAGCTGCAGGGAAAACTGAGCCAAGTTTGGTCGCTGCTGCTGCTTTTCGGGGCTCTTAGCGCGCTCACACTCTCCTCGCCGCTGCTCCGACCCTAGTAGTGAAGAAAACTGAGCCGAGTCTGGTCACTGCTCTCCCCCTGTGCCATCTTCGCTCACCACGCTGTGTTCACCTCCAGCACTACGGTCACTCACCATGCTGTGCTTTTCAGCTGGCTTGTCATCTACGGTGGACACAGGCTCCCTCTCCTGTGGCTCCAACTCCACTGTGAAAACTAGCTTATAACTTTTAGCTAGTGTTTGGCACCCACTTAGCTCCGTGGATAACTTCGCCGTTGCCACTGCCTAAGCTGTTAGCTTCTCTGAGCTAGCTAGCTTAGCTACTTTTGGCACCAACAGCCTTTCCACCCACAGCTCCGTGCTCCTTGTGTGTTTAGCAAAGTATTCAGCCATCCATCTGACAGCATCTGTATAAGGTTCCGTCTCCCCCAACGTGTGGAAAACTTTCCAGCCTTCTACGCCAAGGTTGGTGGGCCAGAAGTGCTCGTCTCCACATTTTGTTGAGTCTACTCAGGCCCAATACTGCAATGTAGCCCTCAAACATGGCCAACCAGTTAGGCCACAGGATTGCTGGCTCTCCTGGATACTGTAGAAACGGTGGTGGAGGTGGCTCATACGCCTCCATAGTTTCTCCTCGTCGCCAGAATGTTATGTATGAAATCAGACAGCAGTCGTCTTGTGCCAAACAGTGAACTGAATTTTATTGGGAACACACACAACTATATACACTGGCCGCAGCCCACCTCAGAACTCAGAACTCAGAAAAGGATTTATTGCCAAGTACATTAACAGTAAACAACTGATAACATACGAGGGATTTGACTTGACACTGAAAATGACCTGCATTTCCAGTGACGCAGCAGCGTCGATAACACGCCTGTCATCAGACGGGTACAGGAAGCATAGGGAAGAAAAGGATAACACAATAGGAAAGAGCAAAAAAACATTGATTGTCAGAATACCGGTCATATATGATCAATATTATGATTACAAGAAAAAAAAGCCCTCAATGCACAATTAGCAGACAAGAATGTACACAAAGACACAAAGGGAGCAGTGAGTGAATGATCTTCTCATCAGTATATTGAGTCAGTGTGGGTGTAGTGTTGAGTGGAGGTGTTTATATCAGTTAAGATCAACAAAGTCTCTTCAGCAGGAGATGTTTTGTCTAGCGGCTGGCACTTTGTCCTTGAGCCAGGGAGATGGCTGTCCATAAGAGTCAATGCAGCTCAAATGTTTTGGAAACAAAAAACTGCAGATAATCTGGAGGACTTGTGTGAGGGGCAGGTCAGATTAGTCGAACAGTACTGTTCCCAGAGAAAAGACTTTATATTCTCTTACAGATTCAGTACTTTAATCCTTCAGTGCTGGACGTTGAATTCTTCATGGGCGGCTCTCAGCGTGATCATGATGTAATCCATTTTCCTAGACAGTTCTCCATTAGCCGCTGTCAGAGTCCTCCCCAATTGTTCAATTTGATGGTTAAGCCTCGCCTGGCCAGCATTTTGATAGGCTACGTCCATCTTCATCAATTTATGGTACACCAGGACAATCCCAGATCCAATCAGAAGGATCCCGATGACCATTGCTACGAAGATGTATAAATCTTCGACATCTTCGATAGAGAGATCAGACAGGCACAAGAGTTTCCAATTACTTGTGTCCCTCAAATAGCCCGCAGCCGCAGTTCCTGTGGGGCAAACTACCTCCCCCGGGGCACTTTTCCTCGTTGAAAAAATAGTGTCAATTGCGTTCAAAGCCCAGCTTATTAAATCCATAATTTCGTTCGATAATCAGTAGTAGAGACACGCAGACAGACGATAGCAAGCTGGGATCCAGTCAGTTAGGGGGAGGAAGGAGATAAAAAGTCAGAGCTGGAGAGAAGGAAAATGCGTCTGCTCTCTTTGGAAGGCGGAAGTGAAGTGACCTGACACCTGACACCTGACGTCACTGCCCCCAGATGGCCACAGCAAGCCCCCAGGGCCAAACTCACACACAACGAAAACCACTAGGCAGTGGTGGCCTAATGGTTAGGGATGTGGACTAGTGAGCGGAGGGTTGGGGGTTCGATCCCTGGACCAGCAGGATTAGATCTGCGTGGGGCAGATAACATAGCAGTGTTTGCCCCACCCTCCTTAACCCCACTGTGGTGCCCTTGAGCAAAGCCCTTAATCCCAACTGCTCCAGTGAAGCTGCTCAGTGGCCACAGGTCAGTCTGTGGTTGTACTGGCAGCTTCCTGGTGTGAATGTATGAGTGTGAATTCAATTTCAATTCAGTTCAGCTTTATTTATATAGTGCCATATCACAACAATAGTCATCTCATAGCACTTTCAAATGTAGGGGGAAACCCCACAATTGCAGAAAGACCCCAGCAATCAAGCGATCCCCTGTGAGCAAGCACTTGGCGACGGTGGACAGGAAAAACTTCCTTTTAACAGAAGAAACCTCTAGCAAAACCAGGCTCAGGGAGGGGCAGTCATCTGTTGCGACTGGCTGGGGGGTGAGGGGATAGAGAGGATGAAAAGAACAGACATAAAGAGAGCAAACATTAATGGAGAGAAGCCAAGTACATTATTGGAGGTCACCCGGCAGTCTAAATCTATTAACAGCAAAACAAAGGGAGGGTTAAGAGACACAAGATCCCTCCCTAATCGGAGGCTATATTGAAGAGGAAGGTTTTTACCCTATTCTTAAAAACAGAGATCGAGTCTGACTCCCGAACCCAGATTGGTAACTGGTCCACAGGAGAGGAGCTTGATAGCAGAAGGCTCTGCCTCCCATTGTACTTTTGGAGATTCTAGGTATTGCAAGTAATCCAGCATTTTGGGAGCATAGTGCTCTGTAAGGATGATAGGGTAACATCAGATCTTTTATATATAAGGGGGCCTGATTATTAAGAGTATTGTAAGAGAGAAGAAGGATTTTAAACTTAATTCTAAACTCTATGGGAAGCCAATGAAGGAAGGCCAGAACCGGAGAGATATGATCTCTCTTTCTAGTACCTGTTAAAACTATTGCAGCAGCATTTTGGATCAACTGAAGACTTTTTAAAGGTATTTTAGGAAAACTTGACAATAACGAGTTACAATAATCTAATCTAGAGCTAACAAAAGCGTGGATCATTTTCTCAGCATCACTCAGAGACAAGATGCTCCTAATCTTGGCAATATTGCGCAGATGATAGAAGGCAGACTTAGAAACAAATTTAATATGTGAATTAAAAAACAGATCTTGATCAAAAATAACTCCAAGGTTCCTCACAGAACTATTCAGAATCAGAATCAGAATCAGAAAAGATTTATTGCCAAGTACATTCACAAGTAAATAACTGGTAAATATACGAGGGATTTGACTTGACACTGAGAATGACATAGGTGACATTTTCAGTGACGCGGCAGCGTCAGTGACGCGCCTGTCAGCAGAATGGGAACTGGAAGCAATGGGGGAGAGAGCAGGTAAACACAATAGGAGAGAGAAAAAAGAGAGAAAAAAGAGTTCAGAGTAAGAGTAGCCACATCCAAATTAAGAGTTTGATTTGGAAAGGTATTTCTCAGGTTTTTTGGACCAACAAGAATGACTTCAGTCTTATCTGGGTTTAATAGCAGAAAATTGCAAGTCATCCAAGCTTTGATTTCCTGAAGACAGGCTTCTAACTTGGCTAATTGATTACAATCATCGGGCTTCATTGACAGGTATAATTGTGTGTCATCTGCGTAACAGTGAAAATGTATACAGCGCTTTCTAATAATGTTGCCTAACGGAAGCATATATAAACTAAAAAGAGTAGGGCCTTGCACAGATCCCTGTGGAACTCCATGACTGAGCTTTGAGTTTGAAGAAAACTCATTATTGATATGAACAAACTGAAGTCTATCGGACAAATAAGATCTAAACCACTGCAGCAAAGTTCCCTTTAGTCCAACATAGTGTTCTAATCTATCAAGTAGAATATCATGGTCGATAGTATCAAGGGCTGCACTAAGATCTAAAAGGACAAGTACAGAAACGAGTCTATTATCAGATGCGATAAGGAAGTCATTAGTGACCTTTACTAAGGCTGTTTCAGTACTATGATGAATTCTGAACCCAGATTGCACCTCTCCAAATAAAACATTTCCCTGCAAGTGGTCAAATAATTGCGTAGCAACAACTCTTTCTAAGATTTTTGAAATGAAAGGCAGATTAGAGATTGATCGATAGTTAGCTAAAACTCCTGGATTGAGCGTTGGCTTTTTGAGTAAGGTGTAGAGGATGCCTTCACAAACGAGACTGAGTTTATTTCTCAGGAAAGGTTTATTTGGAGTCTCATCCTCTAACAGCAAGTATCTCAACAAAAGAGACAGGACAATCTTTCCTCACAGCTCTTATACCCCCAGAGACACAAAACCCCCCACATCAAATATATCACACCTTCAACCCACAGTCCTTCAGTAAACATATGAACCCACAGTTCTTCAGTAACATATAGCCTCCGAGGCTCGTTGGCGTCTCTGTTGTCTCCTCCGCCTCGGGGGCTCCTGCTGGGACATTGTCTCTGACTTCCCGTCTCCCCAGAAGCCACTTCACACCTGCCGAGGTCTCTGCCGGGGCATGTCCTTTTGGACGTTTGAAGTCTGTAGAGTATGCACCGTCATGCCTACTAAATACATGAGGGAGAAAATGCGTACCATACAAGCATGCCATATATGCGCCCTAAATATGCGCCATATAACCCCCCCCCCCAAAAAAAACGTCTAAATAAGGACAAGTTACACCTCAAATGCATAGAATCATGACATATCACACAGAACGAGAAAAAAAAATTGGCACAACAGATCATACATCCAACTGCCTGGGCTTCAACTCCCTGCCATATCTGCTGTGAGCAGGTCTCGCTCTGCCTGTGGCTGTCTCTTGCATCTGTGGATCAGAGTCATTAGCACATCGTTGTGAAAGCTTAGCAGAGTGTCTCCCCGGCGGCCTGCCGCGGCGGGGGGCCCTGGCCAACTGTACCTGTTCATCAGCTAACACAAAAGCAGGTTTGAGTCTGTTAATGCAGACTAATTCCCTCCTGTCTCCCAAATCGAGCAAAAAATGCTTTTCCCCGGTTTCTAACACTCTGAACGGTCCATCGTAAGGTGGTCTTAAACCTAACCTCTGTGCGTCGTGTCTAACAAAGACGAATTCTGCATTCTTTAAGGCTTAGGCACAAAAACGCATGGAAAACTGTGATGAACTGGACCGGGGAGTGTGTGTGACCCCGCGCCACCCTGCAGCAGCTGAGCGGGGGGGCGATCTGGTGCGGGGTTCTCAGGAAGGAATTCTCCCGGTAACCGGAGAGGTTGGGTGAAGACAAGTTCGGCCGGAGAGGCTTGCAAATCTTCTTTAGGTGCTGAACGCAACCCTAATAAAACCCATGGAAGCTTATCAACCCAATTTGTGTCCGTGAGAGCCGCTCTGAGGGCTGCTTTCAATGACCGGTGAAAGCGTTCGCACAAACCGTTGGCCTGGGGGTTATACGCAGTTGTGCGATGAATTTTCACCCCCAGGCTGAGTGCCATGGACGACCAGAGCTCGGAAACAAACTGGGGTCCTCTGTCAGACGTTATGTCTGACGGGACTCCAAAGTGCACGACCCAAGCTGTTAAAAAAGCACGCGCAACGTCTGCTGCTGTGGTTGACGCCAGGGGAATCGCCTCTGGCCAGCGCGTAGTGCGGTCCACCATAGTTAGAAGGTGTGTGAACCCCTGTGACAACGGGAGGGGTCCCACCAACTCGATATGCACATGGTCGAAGCGTTTGGCTGGGATGTGAAAAGGTTCTAGAGGGGCTCGCATGTGCTTGTGTACCTTTGCTCTTTGACACGCTGCACAGGCTGCAGCCCATTCTCTGACCTGTTTATGCAGCCCCGGCCAAACAAACTTCTCTCCCACCATTTTGATCGACGCACGAACGCCCGGGTGTGCCAGCGAATGTATTAAGTCAAAAACACGGCGACGCCACGCAGCCGGGACCACGGGGCGGGGGCGCCCCGTGGAGATATCGCAGATTAGGGGGGGCATACCTCTTTGATGCAACCTGCGCTCCAGCCTTAGCCCTGTTGGCCCAGACTGGAGCGCGCGCACGTCCGCATCGTTAACCTGCTCAGTGGCCATGGCTGCATAATCTAACCCAACGCAGACCGGGGCTGTGAGCGCTTCCGCGCCGCAAGCCTGGCCCGAGTCTACAGCCGCCGCGTCTGCCCCCTGAGGGCCTGGCATTGCAACTGCACGCGAGAGACAATCTGCCACTACATTGTGTTTACCCGCCTCGTGTTGAATGTCGGTGGTAAACTCCGAAATTGCGGCCAGCTGTCTCTGTTGTCGGCCCGACCAAGGCTCTGAAATCTTAGCCATTGCAAAAGTTAATGGTTTATGGTCCACAAACGCGGTGAAACGGCGCCCTTCCAACCAGAACTGGAAGTGGCGGATGGCCAAATGCAGGGCTAAAAGCTCCCTATCAAACGCGCTGTATTTACGCTCGTTATCGCTCAATGTTTTGCTGAAAAACGCAAGTGGTTGCCAGCTCCCTGCTACCAGTTGCTCGACAACCGCTCCCACTGCCACGTCGGAGGCGTCCGTGGTTAGCGCCATGCGAGCTGCTGGCACCGGGTGTGCCAATAACGCAGCGTTCACGAGGGCCGATTTGACCTGTGAGAAAGCGCGCTCCCAGTCCGGGGACCACTCAACCTTAGATGCAGGTTTTTGCTTCTTTAATGCCGTGTACAATGGGTGCATGAGCCGTGCCGCGTTGGGGAGGAAACGGTTATAAAAATTGACCATCCCCAAAAATTCTTGCAGCGCCTTAACTGTCTGCGGTTGGGGGAAATCCGTTATCACGCGCACTTTATCCGGCAGCGGGACCGCACCCTCTGGAGACACGCGGTGTCCCAAAAAATCGATTTGCGCTACCCCGAATTGGCACTTCGCTGGGTTAATGATCAGCCCGTGCTCTGTCAGCCTCTGAAAAACGTGGTGGCATTCGTGCTCGGCTTCGGATGCACTGGCTACCAAAATATCATCCAAATAAGCGAATACGAAAGGGAGGCCGCGCAGCACTGCATCCATCATGCGTTGGAACGTCTGCGCGGTGCCTTTGAGGCCGAAAGGCATGCGCAAAAACTCGAAAAGCCCGAAAGGGGTTATAACTGCCGTTTTGGGTATGTCCTGCGCGCGGACTGGAACTTGGTGATAACCGCGCACCAAATCTATTTTGGAAAAGATGCGCGCCCCCGCCAAATGTGTGGAAAAATCCTGGATGTGCGGAATCGGATAGCGGTCGTGTGCTGAAGCATTATTTAATCTGCGGAAATCACCGCAAGGGCGCCACGAGCCGTCAGCCTTGGGCACCATGTGCAGGGGTGACGACCAAGAGCTGTTCGAGCGCCTAACAATGCCCAGTTTTTCCAAGTTGGCGAATTCCTCGCGCGCGATGGCCAGTTTAGCTGGGTCCAAACGCCGAGCTTTTGCAAAAACAGGGGGGCCAGAGGTAGTTATGAAATGCTCGACCCCGTGTTTGGCAACTGACGCTGAAAATGTTGGGACCGTGAGTGTCGGGAACTGGTTGAGTAATGCATGAAACTTACCACCCGCAGCTGTGACATTGGGATGTGCAGAAGGCAGGGCCACCTGAGCTGTGCAGGAGATAGAGTAGAAAGACAGTGCATTTACAATACGTCTATTAGCAAGATCAACTAACAAACTGTTTGAGCATAAAAAGTCAGCACCTAGCATGTTGTTGTTAACTGCAGCTACAACGAAGGTCCACTCGAAGGTGCGCCCGTGGAGGGACAGGAGAAGCGTCTTCTCCCCATAGGTTTTGATCGTGGAGCCGTTCGCCGCTAACACCAGGGGTCCGCTGGCAGGCGCCAGCGTGTCCGCGTAGATAGGCTTGACAAAACTTAGCTGGGAGCCTGTGTCCACCAGGAATTCCTTCCCTGAATTCGCGTCCGTCACGAAAAGCAGCTTGTTCTTCGTGCCGAGAGTCGCAGCTGCTACCGGCTCCCGGTCTTGGCGTTTCCCTGGCGCTGGTACTGGCACGGTGGAACGCATCTGCCCGCTTTCTCGGCGAAGCGCCGATGGTAGAAACAGAGGGCGTTGTCCGCCCCGCTTCTCCTGGCCTCTGCCGCTGCTGCCGTCAGTGGATCCGGTGCCGCAACCTCTGGTCTCCCCTCGTCTCGCGGGGGGGCGTTCAGCTCTGGTGCTGCCGTCGTGGCTGCGTGCCGTCTATGGGCATCGACGAGCCGCTGCGCCTCCTGGCCCAGCTCGTGGTAGTCATGGTTGTTGAGTGGCTGCGAGCTGGCCAGGGTGACTCTCACTGCTGGCGGGAGCGTTCTGAGGAAGAGGTGGGCAAAGATAAAGCTGTCGTCATCCTCACCTCTCAGGCTCATCATCTTCGCCATCAGATCTGCCGGCCTGTCTGCTTCCCCTTCTGTCAGCGCCAGGAGCTTCTCTGCTCGCTCTCCCAGCGAGGGAGTGAAGGCTCGAATGAGGGCGGCTTTCAGTGTGCCATACTTGTTGTCTTGGGGCGGGTGGTTGGTCAGGCTCTCCACCCGCTGCACTGTGAGGCTGTCCAGCTTCGTGACGACATGGTAGAACCTCGTTGCGTCCGCTGAGATTCCCCGAAGGTGGAACTGCGCCTCCACAGTGGTAAACCAGGAGCGCGGGTTATGTTGCCAGAAATCGGGCAGCTGTAGTGTGGTAGCTGCGTTAACCCGGTTGGCTCCTGAAGAGTCCGGTGCGGAAAGCTCGCCGTCACCGGCCATGGTTTGTCGTAGGTCACCAGTGTAGAGGATGCCTTCACAAACGAGACTGAGTTTATTTCTCAGGAGAGATTTATTTGGAGTCTCATCCTCTAACAGCAAGTATCTCAACAAAAGAGACAGGACAATCTTTCCTCACAGCTCTTATACCCCCAGAGACACAAAACCCCCCACATCAAATATATCACACCTTCAACCCACAGTCCTTCAGTAAACATATGAACCCACAGTTCTTCAGTAACATATAGCCTCCGAGGCTCGTTGGCGTCTCTGTTGTCTCCTCCGCCTCGGGGGCTCCTGCTGGGACATTGTCTCTGACTTCCCGTCTCCCCAGAAGCCACTTCACACCTGCCGAGGTCTCTGCCGGGGCATGTCCTTTTGGACGTCTGAAGTCTGTAGAGTATGCACCATCATGCCTACTAAATACATGTGGGAGAAAATGCGTACCATACAAGCATGCCATATATGCACCCTAAATATGCGCCATAAAGGGTTTAATTACAGCAATTTTAAAAGCCTGTGGTACATGACCTAAAGTTAAAGATGAATTGATTATTTGAAGAATACGGCTACCAATAAATGGGAAGACTTTTTTAAATAACCTGGTAGGAATAGGGTCTAAAAGATAAGTTGAAGGCTTGGATGAGGAGATTATTTTATCTAACTCTAAAAGGTCAATTGGAGTAAACTTATCCAAACAGATATCAATTGAAGGAATTGTAGTAGTTGTGGCACTTAAGTTTACAGTGGGAAGAATTTGAATTTATCTGTAATAGATAAGATTTTATGATTGAAAAAGTTCAAAAAGTCCTGACTAGTAAGCTCTAGGGGGATGCGAGGATTGACAGAGTCCTGACTCTTTGTCAGCCTGGCTACAGTGTGGAAAAGAAACCTGGGATTATTCTTATTCTCTTCTATTAAGGCAGAGTAATAACTTGTTCTAGCTTTTCTAAGAGATTTTTTTATAAATTAGGAGATGATTTCTCCACGCTAAATAGAATTCATCTAAATTAGTGGAACGCCATTTTCTTTCTAATTGACAATTTTTCTGTTTTAAGCTACAAGTTTCTGTGTTAAACCAAGGGGTTTGAAATCTCTGATTAGACTTTTTCTTTTTTAAAGGGGCCACCAAGTCTAGAGTCTGATGCAGAGAGGCTGTAACATTATCTACCATGCTATCAATTATGGAAAGAGCAAGCTCTCCATCTTTTATTTCTGTTGTGTTGACACATGGTATAGAGGAGCCAATCTGCATAAATTTGGTAACAACATCATCTGAAAGACATCTGCTGTAGTAATATTTTTCTTTAGGAGTCAAATAATCAGAAATAGTGAAATCAAAAGTTAACAGACAATGGTCTGACAGTACAGGATTATGAGGAGGCACTACCAAATTTTCTATTTCTATGCCATAAGTCAGAACAAGGTCCAATGTGTGGTGGAGATAATGGGTAGAATTTTCTACTTTCTGGGAAAACCCCATTGAGTCTAAAATTGAATTGAATGCCTTATTGAGACAGTCACTATCTACATCAACATGTAAATTAAAATCCCCTACTATTATTATTCTGATTTCAGCACTAAATCAGCTAAAAATTTGGCAAATTCGGATAAAAACTCTGAGTAGGCTGAGGGAGGACGGTAAACTATGGTAAAGAAAATTGAGTTTAAGCTACGATTGCTAACATGCCCCATACTGAGGACCAGGCCCTCAAAGGAATTCAGACATGATTTTTGCTTTACCTTAACTAGTAATTTAGAATGGTAAATTGCCACTACTCCACCTCCATGACCAGAACTTCTGGGATTATGGTAGTTTAGATAACCAGAGGGAGCTGATTCATTTAAACCAACATAATCATCTTGCCCTAGCCAAGTCTCTGTAAGGGATATTAAATCAATCTGATGATCAATTAATAGATCGTCAAGGGCGTCCTTGAAAAAGAGAGGTTGCCTCTCAATGGAATTACCCTGTATAAATAAAGATTAAAAAAATACAGTTACAACATGAAGCAATTGCATCTTAAAACCGCTAAATGACCTTAGCACGCATGTCTACACATTGCAATTTACAGTGGCAAAATAACTCCCGCTGCTGCAGCTTTAGCTATACCCACGGAGACCCAGCAGCTGATTACAAAATTTTAATCACTCTGCAACCAACATTCACTGAATTTGAGCCAAGAAACAAAGAAGACAAAAAAAAACTTTACTCTATACAGCCAGTGGCAGAGCCAGGAGATTTTCAGTGGGGTGGCCAGGATGAGTATGTGATCAGTTTGGGGTGGCCTAGAAATTGGTATTATCAGAACATAATGTTTCTTGCAAAAAAAAGGGGGTTATATAAACTCTTTAGTATTGTATTTACTGCATATATTCATACTTGCTATTAAATTCTGTGTGCAGAGTTGTATACGAATACAAATACTTTATTATCCACAAATGTGGACATTTGTCTTTGGTTTCACAATAAAAACCACATAGGGACATAACATTTTAAAAATAAAACAATACAATATTAGCCAATAGCTGATAAGATGCTTCATTTCATGTAAACAAATTTTATTGCATCTATACACATTGAATATACACACAATATTGAATAATTTACAGATCAATAACAAGAAAACATAATTAAAAAATTTGTTTACTGTACAAAACCTTGCATCACGATCTGTCACTACTGGGATTGATTATTGTTAGGAATTTTATGTAGGGCCTATCATTAAGGAGACAGAAAATGACTCTGTACAACTTTGTAATGACAAAGTGAAGAGAACTTATGAAGCTTTTTCTATTCTTTAGTACAGACATCCCTACTGCTCTAAGAGTTTATTGATGCATCTTAGTGAATTAGAATATTGTTGGAAAAGGTTAATCCATTTTGCAATATATTTAAAAAGTTAAACTTTAATTTAATATTGACTACATATAATGAAATATTGCAAGCAATTTTTTAATCCTAATTTTGATGATCATGGATCTCTTTTTTAAAGTTTGCCTTATCTTCCTTCCTCTGCCCACTGGATGCAACACAAACCTTTCTACCTATTTCCCTCAATACTTTTGCTGTACTTTCCCAGTCATCTGGTAATTCTTCCCTACCATCCAGAGCCTGTATCAACTCTCTCCTGAATTCTGTGTGACCTTCTTCCTTCTGTAACTTCCCCAACTTAAGCTTTGGTTTTGCCTTCACTGTTTTCCTCTTCTTGCTTTGGAGAGTAATCTTACAGACTACCATCCAATGCTGTCTAGCTACATTCTCCCCTGCCGCTACCTTGCAGACTCTTTCAGATTTCTCCTTCTGCATAAGATGTAGTCCACCTGTGTGCACCTTCCTCCACTCTTCTAAGTCAACAAGAGTGGAGGAAATGCCTGATGTTCAGTAGTACTCAATGGTTTCTTAGAGCTCTCTGTAAATTATATATTTCAAAAATATCAGTTTTTACAACCTTAATATTCTTAGGGCTCCTGGTGGCAACATGAGGTTATGGTCAGTTATATTCTTTAAAATAAAGTAAACCCTTTAAAACATGTAGATTAGTATAAATTATAAGCACAAAGTTGAATTGACTACAGACTGTAGATTATCCCTTCTTAGTAAAGTAAAGGAGATGCAACCTTGTCACTGTAGTACAACCCTGTTACTCTAATTATGGTAACAGGGTTGAAAGTAACAGGGTTGTAAATCAGTGCTTGCATTAGCATTTTTTTTTCAGAGAAAGAAATGCTGTTTGTGGAATGAACAGGAATGAATGTAAAGGATAAATGTAGTTATATAAATTTTAAAAAGAAACTTCGAAAATAATTTATCTTCTTTTGTAATATGAGTAACAGGGTTGTACTTGGTAGAATGACACACTAAATTTAGTCAAAAAATTTGAAAAATACAAAATATATCAAAGAGAACAAACCCTTCATTTTCCCATGGTGTTTAACACCAGCCCAGTCTCACCAAAAAATAAATAAATAAATAAATAAAATTGCATGTTTTTTCACTCTGAGAAAACGTACATAGACACGGAAAAAACATTTTTCACATGTAGCGGATTGGTGGCGTTCACAGCTTTAAGAAACGTGTCTACCGGCCCTTTAATGTTTGCTAGTTTCTCTTCCTTTCACTTTCACTCTCTTTTACCATTAGAGGCGAGAACTAACCAAAACATTTTTCCTAATCCTAACCATTAGAGGAAGCGATGCCTAAATCTAACCTTTTCCTAACGTTAACCATTAGTGGATTGAAAAACAAACATAATTTTTTTTTTTTTTTTTAAAAAGTCACTTAAAGTTCAGTGTGGGTCTTGAACTCACATCTTGTTGGTCTCCTTGGTTGAAACCGCAAGAAAGTTATAGTGATCTGGCTGCACACTGCTCTCTCGCCACTAATCATCTCATTTCCTACAGCTGTACTCACCCCCTGCTGGCAATCACCACACCCTTTAAGAAGCTCCAGCAGCCTCCCCTCATCAGGAGCTTTTCAGATTGCCTTAATGCCGGTCTCCTAATGCATGTGCAGCCAGTCCTTCCCTCCAATGCACCTGAACAGAAATGTACACCTTACTCCTGCAATATTGTCTTCTCTTTTCCCTCGAGGACTCCCAGGCAGACTGTGGACCTCCCAATAGTGATGTTGAAATTGAGGCCTTATGAAACAATGAGCAACTTTAGAATATGTATGGGCACATAATCATACCATGTAGGATAACTAAGTAGACGGTTGTGCTGTTTCATCCCATCTAGCAACAATGCTCTGCACTGTGTGTGTTTATATATTTACATACTTATTCCATCTAGCTACAATGCTCCGCACTGGGTGTGTTTATGTTTATATATCTATATATTTATTCCATCTAGCTACAATGCTCCGCACTGTGTGTTTATATATCTACATATTATTCCATCTAGCTACATTGCTCCGCACTGTGTTTACATATTCATATATTTATTCCATCCAGCTACAATGCTCTGCACTGTGTGTCTGTGTGTGTGTATATATATATTTATAGTAATATGTACATATGTATATTAGCTGCTCTTGCTTGCTTGTTTTTTTTTCTTGCCTTCTGATTGTTGCTCTGAGTGTTGCTATCCCTGTGCTGCTGCAATCCTGGAATTTCCCCGTTGTGGGACTAATAAAGGCTTATCTTATCTTAAAATTGCTTTCACAAACAAACCAGACCAACATTCAGTTTTATCCAGACTGAGACCACTTCTTTTTGTTGGACCAAATTTCAGCTCTTTGGTCCGGAACATGGATCGGGGGAGGTTTCACACCTAAAATTTTTCTCTGAATTAAACTGAAAAGTCTGAAAGTCTGGACCAAATGGGTTAGGCGTGAAAGCCCCTTTGGAATAGCAATGATGATGGATTGAACTTTGATGGATTCCAGAACATTCTGTTTTCTTTTTCCTGCCATTGAAATGGTTGGAATTCAGCAGTCTGTGATGAAATGTCAAGTCTTCCACCTGCAGGGTGTGCGTGCGTGTGTGCGTGCTTCAAATTTGTTGCCGCACCTATGTGTACTCAAGATATTAAACACATGCTGTCTTTTTAGGCTCCGTGCAGAGCTATACTATATACTGCATGACTTGTTTGTGTTCATGTACCCATTTCATAAGTCATGTTTGAGTTATTATTAAAGCAGAGAACTTAAGATTGTCATGGTAAAAATATATACACTAACTGTTTTGTGCTGAATTACATTTACACACATTTTAACGCTCTCTAATCCATGAAACCTTTTCTTATAATAAGTTTAAGCTGAATTTTACGGGATAACATTTGTGCCAGCAGAACCTGAATTTGAATTTTTATTATTTGAATTTGAATAACTGAATTTGAACCGGAATTAATCAGTTTGAATAATTGCTTTTAAAAATTGAATCTGAATGATCTAATTTGAAATTGAATCTACTGGTTTAAATGTGTAATGCAATAAAATTGAAACTGTATTTCATTTTCTTGAAAAATTTGGCTCGCTAATTCATTATCAGAGTTCAGTTTCACTAATTGTCAAACAAATTCAATTTTTTATTTCAGGTTTTTGTGCCACACATCCAGGACCTAGGACCTAGGCTCAGTCAAAACTAGTCAAACGCAGATAGAAAGAACTCTGTTTTACGCCTGCAGCTCTCACTTTACATGCTGTTTACCTGTTAAACACCCGCACAGACTTGAGTGGTTAATTCAAAGTGATGTCCAGCAGCCACATGCCAGGTTTGTAATAATAATAATGACATGTATGAGAAGAGGCATCATGTATGCATACAAAACATCATTCGCCAGGGCAACAGATTAGCAAAGATTAACAGCAGAGCCTCCATTCAGGTGTCCGGAGGTGGAGCAGCCCAGGAGGAGGTGATCCTGCTGTCAGGACACTGCTCTTTCAAAAACCAGAGGCTTTCTCGAAGACATGTTTCTTCTACACAAAGCTCAGTGGAGTCAGAAAGTGGACAAAGGTCAGTAACTTGTTCCAATATTGGCTATTTAGCATCATAGAAGACATAATTATGAAATGATAATAATAATGAAGCATTCTGCCTTCTCCGAGTTAATAAGAGGATGGAGACTATAGTTACAGTCGTCTGTCCTTTAAAATTAGGTTTTAAACTAATAAAGCTATTTGTAGGTTGGCAAGTAAATTAGTTGTGTTGTTAGTTTCATAACTAGCCACAGTCAGCTGGTAAGATGCTAATGTCAAAAATCAGCACTTAAAAATGACTTTAGATATAATCTATAGATTATCTATCAAAAGTGCCACACTTTAGATTTGTAACTGCCATAAGCCTCCTCATGCGCTTTTACGCAGCGCAACGAGGAGGGGAAGGAAGAACGGATTTACGCACTGGGTTGTGTTGTGTATGGAATTTGGTCTTTGGGGTTTTCCGTAGCACCGTCGGGGGGGGGGGGGAAACGGGATGACGTCAGACAGGCTACAGTGGGGAGTATAAATAGTAATGTGCGTATAATAAAGTTTAGTTGAATCTTCTCTAAGACACTCTTCGCCTGCTTCATTTCCCAACATAACATTTGGTGGCGAGTAAAATTATGGGCACGTGTATTATGGAGCCACCTCCATTCCTGCAGGACCAGAGTGAGCCGGTTATCCCGTGGGCATGCTGGAAGAACTTGTTTGAAGTTTATCTGACAGCAGCCGGACTTGACGGGTTTTCCGACGATAGGCGGAGCTGCCTGTTAATTCACCATTTGGGCGCAGAAGGGCAACATCTGTTCCTTACGCTGTGTGGCGATGGCTCGCTGCAGGAATCTTTATTGAAGATGGACAATCTTTTCGGTGACAGTGCTATGGTCACCGAGAGGAGACGCAGGTTTTTCAGCTGTGTACAGCGAGCTGGTGAGTCCATTTTATCCTTTCTTATGGAACTGCATTGTTTGGCGGGAGAGTGTGATTTTGGGCCACTAACAGACGGGCCAGTTTGTGATAAGGTAGCACATGGCACAACTAGCCAGTGGCTAGGAGACACGCTGCGGGTGACTCGACAGCCTTTATCTCAGGCTGAGGTGATAGACATGGTTAAGCTACCGGAATCCGTGTCCCTGTGGGGACTGGGTGCCTTTACGGGTGGGATACCGGAGGACCGGGCCTCCGCGCCACAGGTGTTGGCTAATGTGCTAACTAGGCCTCCGGGCCGCTCAAAGAAGAAGAAGAAGAGGAGAAGGCGGCCTGTGGCGCGTGAGGGGGCCCGTATCAGATTTGCGGACCGAGTTGGTGGAAACCCGCAGGAAGCTGGCCAGGTGTGCGTGGCACAAAGAGAAAGAGGACGCCTAAAGTGGTATGTTGTGCAGCTGGACGGCATCGAAGTGCCCCTCATGGTGGACTCGGGGGCTGGCAGGTCCATTTTGAGCCTGGCAACGTTGAAGAGGCTATTCCCGAAAAAGGCTATTAATGCAGGAGCAATAAGAATGTTTGGTTATGGCCACACTGAGATCGACATGGTCGGCACAGTGGAATTTGACATGTCGTGTGGGCAGAAGAGGGCGCCCAAGTTCATTTTCCAGGTGGCCCGGCACGGGTCGGACCTGCTTGGAATTGATTTGCTGGGACAATTGGGTTTTTCCCAAATGGGATCCTCAAGATTCAGTGGTGCTAACAGCATTTACGGACTGGCAGCTCCATTGGCCGGCACTGTTCATGGGCCTCGGCCGGATCGGAGCCTTTTACCATCACCCATTGGTGAACAAGTCGGTGACGCCCAGGATCCAACTGCTTCGACGCCTACCACTGGCGTTGCGTGTTAACGTGTCAGCAGAACTCTCAAAGCTGTTGGATGCTGGGATCATTGAGAAGGTGGATGCGTCACTATGGATTTCGAACCAGGTGGTGGTGAAGAAAAAGGACGGGGGGGGATCAGGCCGTGCATTGATCTATGTATGGTAAACAAAGCGATCATCCCAGATAAATACCCCCTCCCGATCATGGAGGAGCTCACGGCGACGTTCAGCGGGTCCAAGGTGTTTACTAAGTTGGATCTTCGACAGGGATATCTGCAGGTGCTGCTTCACCCGGATAGCAAAAACCTGACAGCATTTGTTACCCACATGGGGGTCTTTAGGTATACCCGAATGCTGTTTGGGTTGAGTTCCGCCCCCAGTTGTTTTCAAAAGGTTATGGCCACGATGCTTGCGGGTCTGAATGGGGTTGTAGCCTACCTTGACGACATTGTGGTACACAGCACAATGAATGAGCTTCACGACGAGAGGCTGGAAAAGGTGTTGAAGTGGATGCAGGAACACGGGGTCGCTCTCAATGGCGACAAATGCCTCTTTGCAGTGGAGGCAATCGATTTTGTGGGGTTCCGGCTGATGGGCGAGGGTCTACAACCACTGTATTCCAATGTAGAGGTGGTGCTCCGCATCCCAGAGTCTACTACTCCTGCCCAGATTTCATCTTTCCTTGGCATGGTGAACTTCTATGGCCGGTTTATCCCACATTATCCTTCAATAATTTTGGGGAATGTACAGTCTGTGAGAAACAAGGTGGATGAAATTCAAGGGAATGTACGCTACCAGAAGGACTTCAAGAACTGCTGCGTCATGGCTTTCACTGAATCTTGGCTTACTGCACATGACCAAGATGCAGACCTGTGGATTGATGGCTTTGGAGCCCCGCTGCGCTCGGATCAGCAGGAAGAGGTAACGGGGAAGCGTCAGGGGGGCGGCGTATGTTTATACATTAATAAGCAGTACTGCACATCTGTCACGGTCAGAGAGCGCATCTGTACACCTGATGTGGAGCTGCTGTCTGTGTCACTACGCCCCTTTTATTTGCCTCGCGAGTTTCCCCAACTTTTCATCACAACTGTGTACATTCACCCGAGAGCAGATGCTGACTCCGCCTCCAGAACCATCTTTGATGTGATCCAGCAGCTGCAATCAATTTCTCCTGAGGCGCCAAATTTCATTCTTGGGGATTTTAACAATGTTTCTTTAAAAAAGACACTTAAAAACTTTTATCAGTATGTCTCCTGCCCAACCAGGCGAAAAAAGACATTGGACCTGTGCTATGGATCCATAGAGAGGGCCTATAAATCACTCCCCCTTCCTCCTTTAGGATCCTCAGATCACAACTGTGTACATTTGCTGCCCACATATAAAACTGCTCTCAGAAGAGGCAAGGTGGAGATGAGAGACATTGATGTGTGGACAGAAGATTCAGAGCACAGCCTCCAGGAATGCTTTGACTGTACAGACTGGGAGATGTTCAAACTGGCCTGCGGGGATGATTTGGACTCTCTGGCTGAGCTCACATGCTCATACATGGCTTTCTGTCAAAATAAGATTGTTCCACGTAAACGTGTCAAAATATATCCCAACAACAAACCATGGGTTACTAAATCAGTTAAATCCTGCTTACACAGGAAAGCACTTGCCTTTAAACAGGGGTCTGTTTCTGAGCTACAGGTTGCCACAAAGGAGCTGAAGTCCGAAATTTTAAGAGCAAAACAGAATTATAAATCAGAGTTGGAAAGCAAGATGGCAGCAAAGAAACTTGGTTCAGCCTGGGCCAGTATGAAAACTATTGCAGGCCTTCAGAGCACAGAGCGCAGTAATCGTGTGTTTTTAGATGGTTTTAATTCAGACACAGAGCTGGCTAATGCTCTTAATTGTTTTTATGGTCATTTTGACTCCTTTGATTTTAGCACAGAAACCCAAGATTTGAAACAGAAACTCAAAGACAATCATCACTTTAATATTGAGGTGCAGGATGTTTATAGGGAGTTCTGCGCTGTAAAAGTGAACAAAAGTCAGGGCCCTGATAATATATGTGGGCGCTTGATAAAGTCCTGTGCACATGAACTGAGTCCTGTATTTCATTACATTTTCAATAAGTCCTTACAGACACAACATGTGCCTAAGATCTGGAAAGAAGCCGTGGTTGTTCCTGTTCCAAAATCCAGCTGTCCGAAAACGGTAAACGACTTTAGGCCAGTTGCTTTGACTTCAATTTTAATGAAAATTTTTGAAAAACTGGTCAGATGTGAGGTCCTAAGGCAGACTGAACATGCATTGGATCCTCTGCAGTTTGCCTATAGGCCTCACAGAGGAGTGGAGGATGCCACTGTCACTATGTTTAACATGCTTTTTAAACATCTGGATTTTAATGGGACACATGCCAGGCTTTTATTTGTGGACTTTTCTTCCACCTTTAATACAATCCAACCTCATATTTTAGTTGAAAGGCTCATGCAACAATTTGATTTGAGCAATAATCTGATGGGTTGGATTCTGGATTTCTTAACCAACAGGACGCAGAGAGTAAGGGTCAATGGTACATTGTCTGACCTAAAGTGCTCTTCTACTGGCTCTCCTCAGGGGTGTGTGTTGTCACCACTACTCTTCATCCTGTACACAAACATGTGTCGGAGCAGACATGACAACAGACACATTATAAAGTATGCTGATGACTCAGTCATTGTCAGTCTCCTCCAGGATGGTGAGAGTGGCCACGGCCCAGTAGTTGATGATTTTGTTCACTGGTGTGAGGATTCCTACCTGCAGCTGAATACAACAAAAACGAAAGATATGATTATTGACTTTAGGAGGAAAACTCCCAGGCACAAAGTCACCATACTAAAAGGCCAGACCACCAAATGTGTACAATCGTACAAATATCTTGGGACGATTATTGATAGTAATTTAAACTTTGAAGTGAACTGTGAAAGTGTGTGCAAAAAGGGTCAGCAACATTTGCATTGTTTGAGGAAACTTGCATGCTTCCAAACTGACCGAACCATAATGACAATGTTTTATCGGGCTTTTATTGAATCTGTTTTATCCTTTTCTTTAGTGTCATGGTTTGGTCAGATAAAACTGAAACAGAGGAAATCCTTGGATCAGGTAGTTAGATGGTCCAGTCGTTTGCTTGGTGAGTCACAGCTGAGCCTGACATCCCTGTACACCAGACAAGTACAGAGGATGGCTACCTCCATTTTAAATGGTGACTCCCACCCTTTGCACTGCAACTTTCAGCTTCTTCCCTCCAGATGGAGGTTTGCTGTCCCAAAAAGTAAAACCCAGCGCTACAAAAACAGCTTTGTCCCTGCTGCTGTCAAAGAGTTGAACAAGCTATAAAATATATTGTACATATTTTATATTTACTTATTTTGTATGATGTCAATTGGGTTCTAAATATTTTATTGGGTTTTAGACCTTTGAGTTTTTTTAACCTCTGACTAGTTTTTAACTTTTAACTTTAATATGACCCTTCTCTCTTACCTCTGGTTTCTCCCTCATCTCTTTGTCTTTTTATACCCTGTTTGATGGAGCCTTGAGTATTTTTATCATGTTTATAGTCAGCTTCATGTGTGCCTGTGTTTGTGTCTATGTTGAATGTAATTAGTGGCTTGTAAATATGGATGTCACCAGACTGCAAAACAAATCTACCTACGGGTACAAATAAAGTAACCTGAACCTGAACCTGAACCCGATTACTCAGAGACGATCAGACCCCTGAGCGCTCTGCTAAAGCAAGATGCGCCGTGGGAGTGGACTTCGGCATGCTCAGTGGCAGTCTCGAAGTTGAAGCAGCAACTCACATCCCCACCAGTGCTAGCACATTTTGACCCTGAAATGGAGATGGTGGTGACCTGTGATGTATCTGGGACGGCGTTAGGCATGGTCATGTCCCAAATACAGGGTGGAGTGGAAAGGCCGGTGGCATTTGCACCAAGGTCCCTCTCGCCAGCGGAGCAGAAGTATGTGGTGGGCGAGAGGTAGGTGCTGACCTGTGTCTGGGTGTGCGAGAGGTGGAACATATACCTCTACGGACGCTGCTTCACCCTGAGGACTGACCATTGGGCACTCACTACACTGCTGGAGACGTTGGGATCGGGGCATAGACCGCTGAGACTTCATAGATGGTCGGAGCGTCTGAGAGCCTATGACTTCACCACTAAGTTCACCCCAGGCAGAGAGAACATAGTGGCAGACCTCCTCTAGTGGGCCACTGTGGAGGCTTCACAGGTGGTCGAAGATGACGCTGGTACTGCTGAAGAGGATCTGGTTAATGCCCTGTGCGGAACTCTCCAGGTTGTGGTCTCTCCACAAGACCTCAAAGATGAATCAGAACGGGACCCGATTATGGCACAGTTGCACACAGTGATTAGAGAGGGATGGCCAGCAAAGGTGACGAGCGAACTGGCTCCCTTTCATCGTTTCCGAGACGAGTTGAGCTGTTGGAATGAGGTTTGCGTTGCCAGGGGCCAGTGCACTTTGATTCCTGATGCAGTGAGGGCTCCGGTCCTAAACATGCTGCATGATGGTCATTTGGGAGTGGTGCAGGTGAAGCAGAGGAGTAGGAGGTCAGTCTGGTGGCCCGGCATTGATGGCATTATAGAGGCCATGGTAAAAAACTGCGTGCCGTGTTTGGAGAGCGGCAAGACGGGCAGACCTCCCCCACCACCGCTCCGGCCTGTTGCGTTTCCAGAGGGTCCATGGAAGCATGTTGAGCTGGACATTTGTGGTGAATTTCATGTGGTGCCGTTCAACAGTCAGTTCCTGGTGGTGGAATATGATTTGTTCTCCAAATGGCCTGAGGTGCTGCCCACCAGCTTGGTGATGACGGAGGTGGACACAGGATTCCTGGCATCCTTGTTCGCCCGGTGGGGAATCTCGGACACCATCACGACGGACAATGGGCCCCAGTTTATTTCACGGGCGTTCGAGGACTTTTTGGCCGGCAAAGGGGTGAAGCATATTAAAACATCATTCTACCACCCCCAGGCTAATGGAGGGGTCGAAAGATTTAACAAGACCCTGAAGAATGGGCTGAGAGCTCACCTGGCGGACGGTCTCTTGTTCCCAGAGGTGTTCCAGAACACGCTACTCCATTACAGAATGTTGATCCATGCAATGACGGGCTGTACAGCAGCGAAGCTTATGCTGGGGCGGGAGCTGTCGCTGCCAGTTGATCGGTTGGAGCCTCCGAGAGCAGTGCCCCGGACGAGGATTGTGACGCTGAGGAGAAGGGTCTCAGACCAGCAACGGAAGATGAAGGGACGGTTCGACAGGAAGCACCGGGTGAGGGACCTGAAGGACAGGGATTGGGTGTGGATTAGACACCCCATCCGGTCCCACAAGCTCCAGCCCCTGTGGACGGGACCATGGGAGATTAAGAGTCGGCGGGGCTTTGACACATTTGAACTGGACACTGGGTCCAGGTGGCACGCCAGCAGGCTAAGGCGTGTGGTACTTGACCAGGGTGTGGACACCGCGGGCCGACTTGCCGGGTCTTGGGATTGGCCAGCTACACCAGATGTGGACTCACAGGTGGTTCTGATGGTGCCTGGAGCAGGGTCCTCTGGGGGGGGATGCCCGGCTAGAATGCGTCGGAGGCCTGCCTACTTGGAGGATTATGTGGCAAGAACTATTATGGATGATATCAGCTGGGCGTATTGGTAATATACCTGGTCACCCACTGATGGACTTGTTTATATTTACATATGGAAGACTTTGTTTTGTTTGTGTATTGAGTAGTTGAAATTTGTTCACTGTGTTATAGTTCAACCTTGTGGGGGGGTGTTGTGTATGGAATTTGGCCTTTGGGGTTTGCTGTAGCACCATCGAAGTGGGAAATGGGATGATGCTAGACGGGCTATGGCGGGGAGTATAAATAGTAATGTGTTTATAATAAAGTTCAGTTGAATGTTCTCTAAGACACTCTCCGCCTGCTTCATTTCCTAACATAACAGGTAGCACCACCACACATTTATTGAACAAAAAGGTAAACAAAACCCCACACTGTACAAAACAACACAACAGCACAGGGCACATGAGGAGTCCTCCAGGACGCTCACAGTCACTGAGTGAAAATACTGGGGAAAAAGCTCATCCAGTACTCACAAGCTAGAGCAGTCCGAGTAAGTCCCAAGGTAGGTGGCCTGGCAAAAAACCCTCGTGAATGACAATTCGTCTCACAGATGATTCAGTTGACCAGCAATGCTTGACTGGCGAACGCTGCTAAAGTACAAACATTGCTGGTTCCACAAATTGGAGACAACTGGGCGAGGCGCGGGAATGACAATCACCGGAGTAGAATCAGCTGGCTGTCAAGAGGGAGGGGGCATGCTCGGACTGGCGAATGTTAGACAACACCCACCAAAAAGTAGGTCAAAAGAGCTGCCAGAGCTGTGGCTACGGGCATGGAAAAGAAAAGACCAAAGACAAAAACACCACAAGAACTAAAAAGGTAGCACAATACATAAATACCCCGACACCCGAGCCACAGCGAATGGCCAGAACCAAGCCTAAAGGAAAACACTGGCTCGGTTTATGTTAGTAACAGCATAATAATACATTTAATGTACTGATAAAAACCACTGTCATCAAACTTAGTCATATTTGCCTTGTCATAGCAGATGATCAATAACTGTCCAGTTTTGTCTGTTTCATTATTAACTACACAGAGCTCATCCACAATATTAGTGCAGTATTTGCATGATAATTTATAATCTGTAACATATCACATGATGTACAGAAACATGTTTGTATTAACATGATGAGCATATTCAGAGCATACTTTGAGCTTAATCAGAGAATAAATTATTCTATATTTTAATGTCAGGTGAGTAAATCTCACTAAACATAAGCAAAAATCTGTGACGTGTACTGTGTTTTATTTTTTAAACAAATGTGTAGTACATGTGAAGAGTAGACTGCTGTTGTAAAGTTTCAGCCATAAATGCATTAAACTTAATTACTTTTTAAAGATTAATTTCTGAAAAGAGAAGAACCAGGTTTATGAGTCTATGTGAATTTATAATTGTATCTAATATAAATCAGTGTTCTCATCATTGTCAGCTCAGGCTCAGGAAATATGCATTTCTTTTTATTGTTTCCGATATGATTTTATTAGAAGTCAGCAAGTCCTCCACCCAGTAAGACCACGGAGTTTGTTCCAATACATTTTACTGCAACTCCATAAACCATTCAGGTCAGACCCTGGAACATAGATATTAGTGTAATACCCCCTTTACACAGAGGTGCAGATCTGGCCAGTTTTTAATCTATCAATGATATTTAGTGATCTCCATACTCTCCTCAGAGTTCTGACTCAGTCCAAAACACACACTGATCTCCCAAACCATCCCATCCATCCATCCATCCATCCATCCACCCACCCATCCATCCATCTTCTTCCGCTTAATTCTTAAGATCAAAAATTGGTTCTACATCTCAAAGCTCTCCATGCTGTGTTGAGGGGCCCTAACAGGGTGTAGGTACAAGGTGTAGTAGACTGTAGACTCCAGACAGGTTCCTGTTTGATACCATCATGTGACTGAATTATTTCACTGTGAAAACTCCTGACTTCACCTCTGTCTCCTCTGACAGGGAGGAGGTGACCATCAGGATCCTGCTGCTCTTCATCCTGACCGCATGTGTCAGTTTCCATCTTCACTTTATCAACTCAAGCACACCTGAACAGATCTGTTCGAATTCTCAGTGTGTTTGCTGCTGTCTTTTCCAATGTGACAGACCTCCTACCAGGCAGAGGAGAACATCAACATCAGACTGGAATGAATGGACCTTGACCTCTAAACATGAGCGACTGAACAGGAGGAGTGACTAGAGCAACAGTTTATAAGTTTTTAAGCTTTTCTAAACAATATTAATGTAAACTCATTCTGCAATCATGTCGATATTAACTATCAGTATTCACTAGATTCAGCTCAAAAAGTTATTTAAAGAAAATGTAGTAAACAAGTAATCCCTCAAAATTACTTGATATACTAAATTTAATTAACTAAATTACAGTAATAAATATTCACTTAGCCAAAAAAGAAAAACAATAAGAAAACTAGAAAAGCACTCGGAGAGCGCAGACCTCAGCCAAGCGCCACAGTTCCCCCCATACAGTGTTTGTGTGTACGTTTTCAGATTCCTTGACCATGAAAACATATGACTAGCAATTGGATTGACAATGATAGGATTAGTGGTTCAGTAGTTATTTACGAAAATCGCATTTTCCGTAATGGCGTTTTTCTTGTGGACGGTGATCCGGATCACCACCAAAATCTAATCATCTGTAGGATACCCCATTTCTGACAATCTGTGAAAATTTCATGAAAATCCGTCCATAACTTTTTGAGTTATCTTGCTAACAAACAAACAAACAGACAGACAGACAGACAGACAGACAAACCAACGCCGATGAAAACATAACATCCTTGGCGGAGGTAAAAATCTTGATGCTTTTACTTAAGTATACATGACTGTACTCTTTCAGAATCTTGATTTCACTGATTTTAAATAAATGGGAGCAAAGTTTTTCTCATCATATGTGAAATTATTTTCTAATTGCTTGTATATTCTGCCTCAGTGAATACTTACTGTTTCTACATATGATTTTACTATAATAGAAGGTACATGTAGGTAGTTTATGTTTTAGTCTTTAGAAACAAAAAACACTTGTCAAATTGCAAAGCTGCAAAATTTAAAAAAAATGAGTTGCAAACTTATTAAAACAGTTGGAAATGTAGATGAAAAAAGTTAAGCAAAAGTGAAGGTGTTACTAATATTTTCTTATTGAAGTAGTTTTTTAGGGGACTGCTCTTGCATGTATGCAGGCTAAACATAAGGTAATGCTACTTTTACTTGAGTACATTTTTTTTAGCTATTCTACCCACCTCTGTAAACAAGGAGATGTTTTTGGAGTCACATGGTTTACATAAGTGCCAATGGGAGTTAAGTTTTAGCACCCTTAACACCATCACATTTCTTAAAGAGCTTACTATATTTCTCCTAATGAAAGTAATAATTTCAGCATGAACTTCTAACTTCTATGCAGATAAATGGATTAGATTATTTTAAATATTTGAATCAAATCCAGTTTTGTACAGTTGAATTCTCACTGTACAAAGTTTGTTGCTCCTTTAATAAAGGATTTTTACAGATATTCCACTCTCCCTTTTCTTCCATACAGACATTTTTCAAAGGTAATAATAATAATAATAATAATAATAATAATAATAATAATAATAATAATAATAATAATAAATCAAATTTATATAGTGCTTTTTATGGAGTTGTGTAGCCACAGCTCCCCTGGGGCAGACTGACAGAGTCATGGCTGCCAATCCATGCCAATGGCCTCTCCAACCACTACTGAACATTTAGACATACATTTATACACATTCATACCCAGTGTCATGGACACTGGAGGCAAGGTGGGTAAAGTGTCTTGCCCAGGGACACAACAGCAGGATGGCTGTGGAAGGCGAGATTCAAACCGCCAACCCTCTGGTTATTGGACGACCCGCTCTACCTCCTGAGCCACTGCTGAGGTATATTGCTACTTTCAAATACAACTCCCACAATCCACTGGCAAATTCAATATTCCTTATCTCACAATCAGAGCAAACATGCCACCATAAGGACAAAAGGTGCAACAGCATGTTAGTACTTACAGAAAATAAGATGTCAAAACAAAATTTTAAAAAAAAATATTGTGAGGTGTCTCATTTAAAGCAACATTCCCTCACACCAGTTTACCAAAAGCAAAGTCTGAGCTAGTTTCTGTGACACTATCAATGTATAGAGCAATGAAGCTGTATTTAAACAGCACTTTTCAGAACAAATACAGTATCATTGCTTCAATGGGAACTGTATAAAGGTTTAAAAAAATAAATTCAAAGACTTGTTGGACTGGATAAGATCAAATGGATACTTAAAAAAATCTATAAGTATTTGAAATAAAAAATCATAGTAAATATGCTAAAAGTGTTAAAATGTGTAAAAAAAAAAAATGAATGATGCTATGAGATTTAGAAAAAGGATCCCATAAGAATTTAGTAGGCATCTAATATTTTCAATTCCCAGGCTGCTTATAGCTCATAGTGCTGAAGTCATCAATAATAACGTTGAACTTCCTCCAGGAGCAGATGCTGTTCTCTCCTCATTCCTTCATCACCAATTCTTCTGAAGAACAGGATGTGCTTGAAAACAGGAGCTCAAGCTCATCTCTGGACCTTTCCTGTTTAAAAAAAGAGACATAAATAAATATAAGACATAATGCAAATATGGTATTTACTAAACTAAATCAATCTATAAATTCAAGTGATCTCTGACTGTTTGTGTGTGTGTGTCATGGTCTGAGCGCCGATGTCGTCCGCGCTCAGGCCATACATCATCTCCGCCAGGCCTTTGTTGTGACAGCGTCTCGGCGGTGCTTTCGGCTGTCAGAAGCCAAGCTCCACGGGAAGGCTGGAGGCCAATTATCGCTCATCAGCTGATGAGCTGTCAGCCCCTATATCAGGGAGCTGCTCTGTTTGTTCAGGGCTGCGACCTCACGCTTTCCACACATCCCTCTCATTGTGGATTAGGCTGGAGTCCCTACGTCCGGCTCCAGCCCTCCTCTCTTCCCTCATCGTGACTCGTAAGTGTTGTCCTGTATTGTTTGTGTTTTGCCCCACGAGGCTCATTTCCTTTGTTGCTTTCCTTTGTTAATAATTTACGCAAACTCACTGGTTGGCCCTCGGCTCTTATTAATGGCTCGCAAGAGCCATTCATGACAGTGTGTCTGTGTGTGTGTTCCTCAGATATCTCTCAAACCATTCGTCACACTGACCTAAGATTTTAAATGTGCTTTGCTGAAGCTACGAGGGTGTGCATCCTCGAATACGGAGTCAGTCAGTCAAAATATATAATTTTTATCAATAAAAGTTTAGCCACTGCTGTGTGACCACTCTATCTCTTCATCTCCCAGGCTTCAAGAAGTGTGGGCGGGGTTTCGGATTGACTGCGTGCTCATTGGAGAATATGCAGCATCACGACCAGATCATGTCCTGATTGGATAGCACAGCATCATGACCTGTCTGTCACCACAACGCGTCGCAAGCAAAGATTTTAGAAGTGCTTTGCTGCTGAGGTGTACATCCATGAGTATGGAGACGCTCAGTCAAAATATATACCATAAAGTTGCTGTGATTGTGTAGGTCTAATGGATATATTCGCCATAGAGAACATGCGGTTCGAAGAAAGGGGGACTTGGGGCTCTCGGCATAGAGAACATGAGGGGACCTGCTGCCTGGGACCCGTGGTGCCGCAAACCTGTCAGTCACTACAGTGCTCCCTAGACAAAACAAGGAAGTGAAAAATTACAAATTTGACTAGAAAAAGATAATTCTGAAGTTGCCGTGATGAACTTAATACCGCCATGATTGTGGAGTGAAATGGCTGGAATGACTTAACGACCAAATGCAGGACACAAAAACACCCAAATAATGAAATAAATCATTTTTAGTTCATGTTTTGATTCCCCGTGCCCACAGAGGAAAGAATTAAAACCTACATCCAGGAGTAAGTTGTGCGTATTTATTAACAGGGAGTGTATAACAGTTCAAAATAACAGATGAGCTGTTCAGGATGCACGAGGAAGTCCTCCAGGACACTCTACAGAAACAGGTGAGTAAGACACAGGGAAAATGTTCCGAGGCAGACGGGACTGCAGTCAGAGGAACGGATAAAGTGCCCGGGAAAGGAACCACCAGATGGAACTGGACGACAGGGGCGAAACAAATCATACTCACACAACTGGAGCAGTCTTAGTGGGTCCGAGTAATATCCAGATGAAACAAAAAACAACTGTAGAAAAAGATCAACGCCACCCAGAGTGATGCGGACCCAGAACACTGGTAAGGCATCTAGTCCTGAGTAACGAGCACAAACACTGAGTGGAACTAACAGTGTAGGACAATGATCCGGAAATCTCTTCCAGCAGAGACAGGGCTTAAATAATGCCAACCCTAATGAGGAAAGAGATTGCCAGTGTGAGTAGCGTGAGAGGGGTGAAAACCAATAATCACACACAGCTGATCACACTGACAGGAGAGGGGGGGGTGTGGCTGAGCTGTCAGGGAGCCAAGCGGACCCCAGAGGCTCCCTGAAAGCGCCTGATGGAAAATAGGATATGAGAATACACAGAAGAGCAACCAGCCACCGGATCCTAGAACTGGGTTTGAAGCATCAACCCCAGTTCATGACAGAGCCTCCCCTTCAAGGAGTGGACCCCAGACACCCCTAGAAACATCAGAAAGAAAAAAAAAAAGGAACATGCCCCCCCACCTCCGGAGGAAAAAACAAACAAACCAAGGCAGGTGGTGGGGGAAACAGGTTAGGATGGACCCAACAAGCAAAAAATAATACAAAAGCAATATACCAGGAAAAATAAACTGAACCTCCTCCCAACCCCAACCTTCAAACAATACCCCCCAAACCCAGGAGTCCAAAAGTTCAGGGGGCCAACCAGAGTTCCTGGCCCGAGGGTTGATGAGAGGAGGCCAGTCAGGTGGTCTATCCAGGTCCAAGACCAGTCAGACCACCCGGAAGAGCGGGTCAGGTGGCCGGCCAGGGAAACAGGGCCACCTACCCCCTCGACACAGTTCATCGGGCAGAGCTGGGGGACAGTAGCACCCATGGTGGTCCCAGTCAGGGACAAGGCTACTCCCACAGTGGCTCCAGGCTGGAGCTTAGTTGCACCCATGAGGGTCCCGGCCTGGGACATAGTTGCACCCGCAGAGGCTCCAGGCTGGAGCTTGGTAGCACCTGTGGTGGACCCCGGCTGGGCCAACGCTGCACCCGCGGTGGCTCCAGGCTGGAACTTAGCAGCACCCGCGAGGGTCCCGGTCTGGGACATAGCAGCACCCGCTATGGATCCCAACTGGGCCATAGCTGCACCCGCGATGGACTCTGGCTGGAGCTCCGTAGCACCCGCAGTAGGTTCCGGCTGGAGCTCTATAGCACCCGCAGTGGACTCCGGCTGGAGCATCGTTGCACCTGCGGTGGTCCCTGTCAGAGACCTCATTGCTCCCACGGTGACCTCCCCAGTGAAGGAAGCAGGGCTTTCTGCGACCTTGGGTGATGAACCTGGGTCTTCGGTGGCCTCAGGTGGTGTTGGCCACTCTCCGTCGACCCGAGGAGGAAGACCCGAGGCTAGCTGCCCCTGGCTCTCCTCACCGGACTCTGCCACTGCTGGTGACCCTGACACTATATCTCTCTCCACTGTGTCTAAACTTCCTCCTCGGGTCGATGGAGAGTGGCCAAGCCCCTGGCTCTCCTCACCAAGAGTCAGACAAGATTGCTCTGAAACTGGCAGGAGAGAAATTAAAGAACGCACTTGCCTGAACTCGGGCTCCACCGCCGTCCAGGACTCTGATGATCCAGGTCGTGGCGGCTCTTTAGGCTGGGGAGGCGCTGCACCCATGGAGGTCTCGGGTTGAGGCGGACCTCCCGCGTCGATCCCCACCGGGGAAGCTGGACCACCGTCATCACCGGTAGGTTGGATCTGCTCCACGGAGACTCCTGGCGGTGGTGGATCCTCTCCGGCAACCCTAGGTGAAGGCTCAGGAGAGATTGGAGAGGGAAACAGGTTAGGGTTGCCAGCAGCAGCGGAGCCCAGCAAGACGAGCCCAGGTGCAGCAACCGGCTGCACCTGGCTCTCCTCACCAAGAGCCAGGCAAGATTGCTCTAGAACAGGCAGAAAAAAAAAAAGAGAGCACTTGCCTACACTCAAGCTCCACCAACATCCAGGACTCTGTTGATCCAGATGACGACGTATTGGACCTGGTCTGGTGGAGGTCCTGCTCAGGTGGTGACACTGCTGTGGCGGCTTCCACAGCAGGCATGATGGTAATGGCAGTCCCAGTACCCCCAGGTGAATTCCCCCAAGTACGCGGTCTCTCCAGCTTGACGGCTGGGGTCCACTCCGTGCTGGCTCTGGTCTAAAATCACCCAGGGCCACGAGCTCCTCCACGGTCCAGCAGCTTGGTTCCGGTGGGCACTCGGGAAGATAGGGAGGAAACACGGAGGGGATCAATGAGTCTTTGGCAACAGCGGTGGGGGAAGAGCACTCAGGTGACTGCCTACCCTGAGGCTCTCTCCCGGGAGACAGACAAGGTTCATCATTATTATAGGAAATGGAATGAAAAATCACTTGCCTGACCTTCCGGACCTCGATGTTATCTGCTGCCGGCGATGAGCTGCCATCCTCCTCTGCGTTGATGACTGTGGCGGATCTCTCAGAGGACGGAGGAGGAACTGGCTCTGGCGACGCAGCAGTGGAAACGTCTGGAGAACCCTTAGTAGATCTCACAGCAGCGGGAGGAGATGTCTCATGACCTGGGCTGCGGTCAGAGCAGAGAGGGCACGGGCTAGCCGCTAGCCCAGGGCACGCTAGCCCAGGGCACGGGCCCCTCTCTGCAGGGCCTGTGCCCTGTTCCGCTAGCCGCTAGCAGAACAGCTGGCACAGGGATAGGGTCTGCCGCAGGAATTGTCAAGAATGACGTCTGATCCATGGCCGTCGACAAAGAGGAGCGTCTCTTCCAACGTTTCAATGAAAGGCAGTTCTTACGCCGCAAAGTTGACTCCTCCCACTCCTTAGGCTCGTCCGGCGTCCAGCTATTCCCTCCCGGGACCAGTGAGGAATAAGGGGAAATAGAGACAAAGGAATGAGGAGCAGTGACAGCAGCTGACGGGAGAGCCCCAGTGGATTGCAAAATCTGGAGCTCCTGCACAGGAGTCTGGCATACTACATCAGGTGACAGGGAGAGTGACTGTAGTATCACTTGCCTGAATTCCTGGCTGGTGATGATGTCAGCCGCTGTCTCGGTGTCTAGCTCCGTCTCTCCGGGAGTAGGACGAGTCTGATGGTAAGAAGAGGACGCCAACCTGGGAAGCATGTGCTGGGCATTCAGCCTCCGGGAGTGCTTCTTAGGCTGCCTTGGTGGTGATGCGGCGGTCCCTCTTACCACTTCCTCTAAACACTGTCGGGATTCACAAATTTGGATGAGCAGCGGCACCAGCCCTGGATACTTCCAAAGGCTGGGGCACGTCTGCATCACCCAAACAGCAATGTCCAGCAAATAAAAATTAATCTCCGAAGAGTAGGTAGGATGAGCCCAGGAAGCGAAGTTCACCGCTCACTCGGCCGTCACGCACTCCTCCGGGTTCAGTCCAAAAACAGAAAAATCCATGCTGGGGAGTTACAGAATGAGAAAGGGAAAAATACAAAAAAGTGAAAACACACACACAACCTCTCCACTGGGTTTAAACTGGCCAGATCATTCTGTTATGATTCCCCGTGTGCTTTTACGCACATTATTTTTAACAGGGAGTGTATAACAGTTCAAAATAACAGATGAGTTGTTCAGGATACACAAGGAAGTCCTCCAGGACACTCTACAGAAACAGGTGAGTAAGACACAGGGAAAATGTTCGGAGGCAGACAGGACTGCAGTGGAGGAACGGATAAAGTGCCCGGGAAAGGAACCACCAGATGGAACTGGACAGCAGGGACGAAACAAATCGTACTCACACAACTGGGGCAGTCCGAGTGGGTCCGAGTAATACCCAGATGAAACAAAAAACAAACTGTAGAAAAAGATCAACGCCACCCAGAGTGATGTGGACCCAGAACACTGGCAGGGCATCTAGTCATGAGTAACGAGCACAAACACTGAGTGGAACTAACAGTGTAGGACAATGATCCGGAAATCTCTTACAGCAGAGACAGGGCTTAAATAATGCCAACCCTAATGAGGAAAGAGATTGCCGGTGTGTGTAGCGTGAGAGGGGTGAAAACCAATAATCACACACAGCTGATCACACTGATAGGAGAGGGGGGCGTGGCTGAGCTGTCAGGGAGCCAAGCGGACCCCAGGGGCTTATAATGATGACTGAACGACTCCCACTCCCTAAAGTGCAAGGTACACTATTATGAATATAAGTGATACACAATCAGACAAATAAGTAATCTGACAAACAAATAAACAAGGGATCTGAAACAGTCACTAATATTGGATGTACCATTCATTTTCAATAATTAGGTATTCTGTAATTAATATTCACACAGTCAATTAAATCTTAGTGCCATTTAGTCCCTTTTATATTTGTCAAAGTCTAACATGTGATTGCTGACATATAGGCTACACCTCTGTATTCCACTTTCAAGCACAGCCTACATTTGGGCCTGTAAAGCCTGATTGAGATACCTGTTTCAGACAGGAATACTTGGTTCTATGGGCATGCTCTAGTACAATAAATTAGTACACAAAGAAAGTTGTTTCATTTTTTCATGTTTTACAAACTGTTGAATTGTCCTAATCTACTGACACTGACTCTGCTCCTGTACCTGTAAATCAGTAATTAGTCGTTGCTTCAGCCCATAGCTCACCATGGAGCATAGGCCATCGACTGTGGTCTATATTAATCATATATTCCATAACCTACATATGTTGAAGCATGTGAGAATGTTTGGTGATTACATATGTAAGGCGACTTCACACCTCAGAACAGGACAAAGAGTCTCAACCGCCAGTGAAGATCAAAGAGCTTCCCAGGCACTGCGGAGGAGACCGGAGGAGCTGCCCTGACCCCCCAGGGCCATGAGGAGGAGTACGAAGATAATGGGGGGGATTAAGATAACGAGGGATGTCAGCTTTTGATATGCATGTCTTTTGTTATGTGCAAGTATAAGTTCATAGAGCCGAAGGTGTTCGGTCTCTTTTTCCTTCTTCTGCTGCTGCACTCAGATGAGACTTGTTAGAGGAGCTGATAATAAACTTTGGTTTATATATCACATCGCCTCGTTCTTCCAAGCTCTTCTACTCTGGTGACCCTGACGCGAGTATGGACCAGAGGCGTTCCCCCGTGATCGACTCATCTGTGGCGACCCAGGCAGACGCCGGCGCCCATGCAGACAGGGGAACAGTTGGACGACGTTCCCCCACGGCAGAAGTGATAGAGAGGGCTCAACCGAGCACCAGCGCCGCGGAGAGAGCCGAAGCAAGGCACTCTCACCCTGCGGACACAGCAGTGACGGTCCTACACAAACGCCGTCATCGTCAACCTGCCAGACTTCTGGCAGGAAGACCCCGCCTCGTGGTTTCTGCAAGCTGAAGCCCAGTTTGCACTTGCGGGCATCACGGCTGACGATACAAAGTTCTATCACATCGTCGCCAAACTCAACGCCGCCACTTCGAGATGTGCGCAGAGCATAATCCAACGGCCGCCGGCCCAGGACAAATATGAAGAACTGAAAGCGACCATCGTGGCAAATTACGTTCCCTCAGCCGAGGAGAGAGCTGAGAGGATCCTGGCGGTTTACGGCCACAGAGGAGGCAGACCCAAGGCCCTCATGGAGGACTTACTGCAACTTAAAGAAGAGGACAATGACAACTTCCTTTTCCATTTCATATTCCTCAGTACGCTGCCGCCACACATGAGAGGGACGCTGGCCAACATGCGATGCAGCACCCAGCAAGACTTCCGCACACTAGCTGACGAAGCTCAACGGCTCATCAACGCCTGCAAGGAGCAGACACCCACAGTAGCATCCGCAGACCTCAACGCTGATGTCCGGAGCCACGGGGAGCCACAAATCACTGAGCAGAGCCAGCCCGCGGTGACAGCGACACGGCCAGGACGCAACAGACGGAGCGACGTTTGTTATTACCACCACCGCTTCGCCGAGAAGGCTTACAAATGCGTTCCCCCCTGCAAATTCACAATTTCGGGAAAACGCCGAAGCTGAGAGCCGTTAACAGCGGCGGTTCTCGGCGAAAAAAGCAAGCTTTTATATGTGACGGACGGACACACCAGCAAGCGGTTCCTTATCGACACGGGAGCTCAACTAAGTTTTGTCATGCCCTCCCAAGCAGACCGGGCCATGGGCCCCCGGGGCAATGGAGTGGTGGCAGCCAACGGCTCCACCATCGACACTTTTGGCGAAAAGAGCCTGCATCTCTGCATCCACGGCCGCAACTACAGATGGACATTTGTTGTAGCGGCGATGAGTTTTAACTTGTTGGGCGCAGATTTTTTGTGTGCACATGGGTTATTAGTTGATCTAGCGAACAGGCGCTTGGTTAATGCACTGTCCTTTGCTTCTATTCCCTGCTCAGCTCAACTTTCTCCACCACCCGTGCAGGCTAGCGTCACCACAGCAGGAGGTAAGTTTGATCAACTCCTTACCCAATTTCCAGCACTCACAATTCCCAAATTCTCAGCCACAGTGGCTAAACACGGGGTTGAACATTTTATTCCCACAATGGGCCCACCCGTATTTGCCAAAGCTCGGCGCTTAGACGCGGCCAAGCTTGCCATAGCTCGGGACGAGTTTACCACCCTTGAAAAATTAGGCATTATCAGACGCTCGAAAAGCCCCTGGGCCTCACCACTTCACATGGTTCCGAAATCCGACGGTTCTTGGAGACCATGCGGCGATTACCGCAGATTAAACAATGCGACAGCGCATGACTGCTACCCAATTCCTCACATTCAAGATTTTTCACTGCATCTGGCGGGTGCGTGCATTTTTTCAAAAATAGACCTGGTCCGCGGTTATCATCAAGTCCCAGTTCGAGCAGAGGACATTCCTAAAACAGCTGTAATAACCCCTTTCGGCCTTTTTGAATTTTTGCGAATGCCTTTCGGCCTCAAAGGTGCGGCTCAAACCTTTCAGCGGATGATGGATGCAGTATTACGCAACCTCCCTTTTGTTTTCGTCTACCTCGACGATATGCTGGTAGCCAGCTCGTCTGAGGAAGAACACGAGCAGCATCTCACTATGGTTTTTCAGAGGCTAGAAGAGCACGGGTTAATAATCAATCCAGCCAAATGCAAATTCGGCATGTCACAAATTGATTTTTTAGGACACAGAGTTTCTCCGAAGGGGGCAGTCCAACTTCCAGACAAAGTTCACGCGATAAAAAGTTTCCCACGGCCACAAACGGTCAAATCGCTGCAAGAATTTTTAGGAATGGTTAATTTTTACAACCGTTTCCTCCCCCACGCAGCTCAGCTCATGCAGCCCCTATATGACACGCTCAGAAAACAAAAAGCTTCCAACGCGGTCGAATGGACCCCGGAGCGTGAACACGCCTTCGCAGAAGTAAAAAGCGCCCTAACTAATGCCACATTGTTGGTTCACCCCGATCCCTCGGCCCGCATTGCGCTAACTACAGACGCTTCGGACCTAGCTATGGGGCAGTTGTAGAACAACATGTCAGCGGAATCTGGCAACCTTTGGCATTCTTCAGCAAATCGCTAAACCAAACTGAGCGTAAATACAGCACTTTTGACAGGGAGCTGCTAGCGCTTCATTTATCCATCCGCCACTTCCAGTTCTGGTTAGAAGGGCGGAGTTTCACGGCTTTTGTAGACCACAAACCGCTCACCTTTGCCATGGCTAAAATTTCCGAACCGTGGTCAGGCAGGCAACAAAGACAGCTGGCTGCGATTTCAGAGTTCACCACAGACATTCGACATGTGGCAGGCAAACTTAACGTGGTAGCAGACTGCCTCTCTCGCGCTGTGACATCGCCACAGCGCGAGGAGACGGATTATACTACCTCAGCCGCTGAACTCTTCGTCAACGCGGACACATACGCAGCACCAATCCATGCAGGGATAGATTATGCAGCCTTGGCAGAAGAGCAAAGTAGTGACGCAGACGTGCGCGCACTCTTGTCTGGACCAACAGGGTTAAGGCTGGAGGAAAGGGGTTTACGCGACGGCATGCCCCCCCTAATATGCAACATCTCAACCGGCCGACCTCGCCCGTTAGTCCCAGCTACATGACGCTGCCGTATTTTCGACTCAATTCACTCCCTCGCGCACCCAGGTGTGCGTGCCTCGGTTAAAATGGTCGCCGAAAAGTTTGTGTGGCCTGGCCTGCGCAAAAATGTAAAAGAATGGGCAAAAACTTGCATTTCTTGTCAGCGTGCCAAAATACACAAACACACAAAAGCCCCTCTGGAGCCTTTTCCAATCCCTGCTAGAAGGTTTGACCACATTCATGTCGACCTTGTGGGGCCACTACCTTCCTCCCAAGGTTTCACACACCTGTTAACAATGATAGACCGCACCACGCGCTGGCCAGAGGCAGTCCCTCTGGTGTCAACCACAGCGGAGGAAGTTGCTCGCGTTTTTTTGACAAACTGGGTGGCACGTTTCGGCGTCCCATCGGACATCACGTCCGATAGGGGGCCTCAGTTTGTCTCGGAGCTTTGGTCAGCCATGGCCAGCAGCTTAGGGGCGACAATTCACCGCACCACCGCTTATCACCCTCAGGCTAATGGGTTATGCGAGCGTTTTCACAGATCTTTAAAGGCCGCCCTCAGAGCCTCACTAACGGATACAAATTGGGTAGATAAACTTCCCTGGGTTTTATTGGGGTTGCGTGCTGCGCCCAAAGAGGATCTAGACACCTCTCCAGCAGAATTAGTTTGTGCACAACCTCTCAGGCTCCCAGGTGAATTTTTACCAGAGAACCCAGAGCCAGGGCATCTTCCAGCCCCGAGGTTTTTAGGCAGCAACGGACCGGACTCTCTCCCCGGACCGGCACATCACTCTTTTCCACGGGTTTTTGTCCCACAAGCTTTAAAGAACGCTGAATTCGTTTTTGTTAGGCATGAAGCTTTAAAACCAACTTTCCGCCCACCATACGATGGGCCATTCAGAGTGCTGGAACCTGGTGATAAACACTTTGTGCTTGATTTTGGGGATAGAAAAGAAACAGTCAGCATTGACAGACTTAAACCTGCCTTCTTGTTGAAAGACGAGCCTGCACGGTTGGCGAGAGCACCTCGGCGGGGTAGACCCCCCAAGAGAAAAGACTCAGCCCCCCTGCAGGGAACAAATAATCACTCTCCTCCCCAAGCTGCAGATTCCTTACAGGAAGGTCCCAGCAGGACGCCCAAGCGGACCCACAGCAGATTCGGGAGAAGATTAAAACCCAGACGGCACAGAGACTGATGCAAACTACTCAACAGTTGTTCACTAATTGTGCTGTAACAGTTTAGGACTGCCTTGTGATTTTACTATGCTGTTATGATTACCACTGAACTCTCTTAGGAGCATGGCTGCTGGAAAGTTTCTTCTGTGGCAAGAGGTGTAGCAGTTAGTATGTCATAGTAATTATCTTAAACTGTGAATTTTTCTATTGTCCTTTTCTTAGTCGTTTGGGGGGGGGGGGCTGTGGTCTATATTAATCATATATTCCATAACCTACACATGTTGAAGCATGTGAGAATGTTTGGTGATTACATATGTAAGGCGACTTCACACCTCAGAACAGGACAAAGAGTCTCAACCGCCAGTGAAGATCAAAGAGCTTCCCAGGCACTGCGGTGGAGACCGGAGGAGCTGCCCTGACCCCCCAGGGCCATGAGGAGGAGTACGAAGATAATGGGGGGATTAAGATAATGAGGGATGTCAGCTTTTGATATGCATGTCTTTTGTTATGTGCAAGTATAAGTTCATAGAGCCGAAGGTGTTCGGTCTCTTTTTCCTTCTTCTGCTGCTGCACTCAGATGAGACTTGTTAGAGGAGCTGATAATAAACTTTGGTTTATATATCACATCGCCTTGTTCTTCCAAGCTCTTCTACATCGACGACCCCTTGCATCACACTCGGTTCTGGGCTGCTCTCTCTACTCCCCTCCAGTTGGTTCCCTGCTGTTTCAGCTCCACCTCAGCGTCTCGTCTCCAGCTGTTTCGAGGCCGGCTTCTCTTTCTCTTCCCCTGTGAGTTTGAGGTCAGGACTTGGAGTGTGATGCTGGATGCTGGTTTCCTGAGGGTTTGTCCAATCCAGTCCCACTTCCTCCGCAGAATCTGTTCTGCCTCTGGTTTCTGTCCCGCTCGCTCCCACAGGTCTTCATTCGTGATTTTTCCCAGCCACCTGATGTTAAAGATGCACCTCAGGCATGTGTTAAAGAAAGTCTGGATCTTCTGCTGCATCATCTTTGTCGTCCTCCAGGTCTCACATCCATAAAGTAGAACAGACTTGAAGTTAGAGTTGAAGATGCAAAGTTTTGTTCTTGTGCAGATCTCTTTTGATGAAAAGATATTCTTCAGTATAACAAAAGCTGCTCTTGCCTTGCGATCCTGGCTGTGATGTCTCGGTCTGTGGCCCCCTGTCAATCCACCACGCTTCCCAGGTAGACAAAGGGCTCCACCTCTCTGATGGGCTCTCCTCCAACTGTTCAGGTTCAGGTTACTTTATTTGTACCCGTAGGTAGATTTGTTTTGCAGTCAGGTGACATCCATATTTACAAACCACAATTACATTCAACATGAACACAAACACAGGCACACATGAAGCTGACTTTAAACATGATAAAAGTACTTAAGGCTCCATCAATCAGGACATAGGACAAAGAGATAAGAGAAAAAACAAGGAGATAAGAGTGAAGGGTCATATTAGAAAGTTAAAGACTAGTCAAAGAGGTTAAAAACACAAAAGTCTAAAACCCAATAAAAGATTTAGAACCCAAATAAAAAACCTACAAAAATAAGTTAATATAAAATCAAATTAATAAATAGGTAACTAAATTATGTGCAATATATTGTTACATCTTGTTCAACTCTTTGACAGCAGCAGGAACAAAGCAGTTTTTGTAGTGCTGGGTTTTACTTTTTGGGACAACAAACCTCCGTCTGGAGGGAAGAACCTGAAAGTGGCAGTGCAAAGGGTGGGAGTCATCATTTAAAATGGAGGCAGCAATCCTCTGTATCTGTCTGGTGTACAGGGATGTCAGGCTCCGCTGTGACTCACCAAGCAAGCGACTGGACCATCTAACTACCTGATCCAAGGATTTCCTCTGTTTCAGTTTTGTCTGACCAAACCATGACACTAAAGAAAAGGATAAAACAGATTCAATAAAAGCCCTATAAAACATTGTCATTATGGTTCGGTCAATTTGGAAGCGTGCAAGTTTCCTTAAACAATGCAAATGTTGCTGACCCTTTTTACACACACTTTCACAGTTCTCGTTAAAGTTCAAATTACTATCAGTAATCGTCCCAAGATATTTGTAGGAATGTACACATTCAGTGGTCTGGCCTTTTAGTACAGTGACTTTGTGCCTGGGAGTTTTCCTCCTAAAGTCAAAAATCATATCTTTAGTTTTTGTCGTATTCAGCTGCAGGTAGGAATCCTCACATCAGTGAACAAAATCATCAACTACTGGGCCGTGGCCACTCTCACCATCCTGGAGGAGACTGACAACAACTGAATCATCAGCATACTTTATAATGTGTCTGTTGTCATGTCTGCTCCGACACATGTTTGTGTACAGGATGAAGAGTAGTGGTGACAACACACACCCCTGAGGAGAGCCAGTAGAAGAATACTTTTGGTCAGACAAAGTACCATTGACCCTTACTCTCTGCGTCCTGTTGGTTAAAAAATCCAGAATCCAATCCACCAGATTATTACTCAAATCAGATTGTTGCCGGAGCCTTTCAACTAAAATATGAGGTTAGATTGTATTAAAGGTGGAAGAAAAGTCCACAAATAAAAGCCTGGCGTGTGTCCCATTAAAATCCAGATGTTTAAAAAGCATGTTAAACAGAGTGACAGTGGCATCCTCCACTCCTCTGTGAGGCCTATAGGCAAACTGCAAAGGATCCAATGCATATTCAGTCTGCTTTAGGACCTCAAATCTGACCAGTTTTTCAAAAAATTTTCATTAAAATTGAAGTCAAAGCAACTGGTCTAAAATCATTTACAATTTTAGGACAGCTGGATTTTGGAACAGGGACAATTACAGCATCTTTCCAGATCTTAGGCACATGTTGTGTCTGTAAGGACTTATTGAAAATGTAGTGAAACACAGGACTCAGTTCATGTGCACAGGACTGTACCAAGCACCCACATATATTATCAGGGCCCTTGTGGCACATATGTTGGGTGCATATTTTCCACAAATGTATTGCTGAAGGTTTATTGTGTGCTTCACGTCTCGAGGGACAAAAGGACTGAACCTGCAGGAGGTATCGAGGAGGTGTGAGATTTGTCCTTTGTCTCAGAGAGAGGCCCTGGAGGGATTTCCGGACCATCGAAGGCTGAGAGACAATGGTGGAGGATCAAAGGGGTTACAATGTGACTGTATGTTTGCTCAGACACCATGTGACTTGAGTTTCGATGTCCCGGGGTATAAGAGAATGATGTGACTGTGATCTGTCTCTTTTCTTGCTTGGAGGTTGATAGAGAATGTGTTCTGACAATAAAACTGAACCTGAGAAATAAACCCAGCCTCATCATTGAACACATCCTCTACACTGGTGACCCTACGACGAATTATGGCCGGTGACGATTCTTCTGCACCGGACTCATCAGGAGCCAGCCAGGCTAACGCAGCTACCACAGTCCAGCTACCTGATTTCTGGCAGCATAGCCCGCGCTCCTGGTTTAACGCAGTCGAGGCACAGTTCCATCTTCGGGGAATTTCGGCAGACGCCACGAAATTCTACCATGTGGTTGCAAAGCTGGACAGCCACACAGCCCAGCGGGTAGAGAGCCTGATTAACCACCCGCCAGACGACGACAAGTACAGCGCATTGAAAGCGGCTCTCATCCATTCTTTCACCCCCTCGCTGGGAGAGCGAGCAGAGAAGCTCCTGGCGTTGACTGAAGGCAAGGCCGAGAGACCTGCAGACCTGATGGCGAGGATGCTGAGTTTGAGAGACTCCGAAGATGATGGTTTTATTTTCGCCCACCTTTTCCTCAGGACACTGCTGTCAGCGGTGAGAGTTACCCTGGCCAGTTCACAGCTGCTGGCCCAACGAGACTACCACGAGCTGGGCCAGGAGGCGCAGCAGCTCATCGACGCTCATAGACGACACACGGCCACGGCCGCAGCAGCAGAGCTGAGCGCAACACCCGGAGATGGCAGGGGGCCAGAGGCTGCAGCACCAGACTCACTGACGACGGCAGCGGCGGAGGCCAGGGGACGCGGAGCGGACGACGTCTTTTGCTTTTACCATCGCCGTTTCGCTGAGAGAGCACGCAAGTGCATTCCACCGTGCCAGTTCAAGCGCTCGGGAAATGCCAAGACTGGGAGTCGGTAGCAGCTGCGGCTCTCGGCGAAAAGAACAAGCTGCTCTACCTGAGGGACGAGCGATCAGGGAGGCACTTCCTGGTGGACACAGGCTCCCAGCTGAGTTTCATCACACCTTCCTACGCTGACCGGCTGGCGCCTTCCAGTGGTCCCCTGGTGTCGGCAGCGAATGGCTCCGCGATTAAGACCTTCAGGGAGAAGAATCTGCTCCTGTCTCTACACGGCCGAACATTCGAGTGGACTTTTGTCATAGCAGCAGTCAGTTTCAACATGTTAGGTGCTGATTTTTTATGCTCACATGGTTTATTGGTTGATCTTGCTAATAGACGTCTGGTTAATTCTTTTCACTCTATTTCCTGCACAGCCCGGGTGGCTCCGCCGACTGCACAGGCCAATGTCATAACCGCAGGTGGTAAGTTTCACGCACTGCTCACTCAGTTCCCAGCACTCACAGTCCCAACGTTTTCAGCGACAGTGGCTAAGTATGGGGTGGAACATTTTATCACTACCACCGGGCCGCTCGTTTTTTGCAAAAGCTCGGCGCTTGGACTCAGCTAAACTGGCCATAGCGCGCGAGGAGTTCGCCAACTTGGAAAAACCGGGCATCATTAGACGTTCTAAAAGCCCCTGGGCTTCACCGCTACACATGGTCCCAAAGGCTGATGGTTCGTGGCGACCTTGCGGTGATTTCCACAGATTGAATAACGCCTCAGCGCACGACCGCTACCCGATCCCGCACATCCAAGATTTTTCGGTTCATTTGGCGGGGGCACACATTTTTTCTAAAATAGACTTGGTGCGTGGTTACCATCAGGTCCCAGTGCGCGCTCAAGATATACCCAAAACTGCGGTAATAACTCCTTTCGGGCTTTTTGAGTTTTTGCGAATGCCTTTTGGATTAAAGGACGCCGTGCAGACGTTCCAGCGTATGATGGACGCAGTTCTACGCGATCTTCCTTTCGTGTTCGTCTACCTGGACGACATTTTGGTAGCCAGCACGTCCAAGGATGAGCACAAAAGCCACCTCACAGAGGTTTTTCGGAGGCTGGCAGAGCACGGGTTAATAATCAACCCAGCGAAGTGCCAGTTTGGGGTGGCGCAAATTGATTTTTTGGGGCATCGCGTTTCACCAGAAGGAGCGGTCCCTCTGCCCGATAAAGTACGCGCAATAATGGATTTTCCCCGACCTCAAACGGTTGAAGCGTTACAGGAGTTTTTGGGAATGGTTAATTTTTACAACCGTTTCCTCCCAAGCGCGGCGCAGCTCATGCAACCATTGTATGCTGCACTAAAGAAGCAAAAACCCACAATAAAATCGAATGGTCTCCGGATCGGGAGCGCGCTTTCTCCCAAGTCAAAACAGACCTGGTAAATGCGGTTTTGTTGGCACACCCAGTCCCAACGGCCCTCATGGCGCTCACCATTGACGCTTCCGATTTAGCGGTGGGGGCGGTCGTTGAACAGTTTGTAGCAGGGACCTGGCAGCCGCTCGCGTTTTTCAGCAAAACCTTGCGCGATAGCGAACGAAAATACAGCGCGTTCGACAGGGAGCTTTTGGCCCTACACTTGGCCATTCGCCACTTCCAGTTCTGGTTGGCAGGGCGCCGTTTCACCGCGTTTGTGGACCACAAGCCGCTAACGTTTGCGATGGCCAAGATTTCGGAACCTTGGTCGGGCCGGCAGCAAAGACATCTGGCCGCGATATCAGAGTTCACCACCGATATCCAGCATGTCGCAGGTAAACATAATGTAGTGGCAGACTGTCTCTCGCATGCTGTGGCGGCGCCAGGCCCCGTGGGGGCAGACTCTGCAGCCGTGGCCGCAGGCCAGGGTAGCGGCGCGGAAGCGCACGCAGCCCCGGTCCGCGTAGGTTTAGATTATGCAGCCATGGCCGCGGAGCAGGTTAGCGATGCGGATGTGCGCGCGCTCCAGTCTGGACCAACAGGGTTAAGGCTGGAGGACAGAGTGCTGCAAATGGGTATGCCTCCCCTAATCTGCGATGTCTCCACGGGACGGCCGCGTCCCGTGATACCAGCTGCGCGGCGCTGCCGCGTTTTTGACTCGGTCCATTCCCTGGCGCATCCCGGGGTGCGCGCATCGATCAAGATGGTGGGGGAGAAATTTGTTTGGCCGGGGTTGCGCAAACAGGTCAAGGAATGGGCGGCAGCCTGCGTAGCATGTCAGCGAGCCAAAATACACAAGCACACTAGAGCTCCTTTGGAGCCTTTTCACATCCTGGCTAAGCGCTTTGATCATGTGCATGTCGACTTGGTGGGCCCCCTCCCGTTGTCACAGGGGTATACACACCTCTTGACGATGGTGGATCGCACCACGCGTTGGCCAGAAGCGGTTCCTCTGGCGTCAACCACAGCGGAGGAAGTTTCGCGGGCGTTTTTAACAGCTTGGGTTGCGTGTTTTGGAGTTCCGTCGGACATAACGTCCGACAGAGGTCCTCAATTTGTTTCCGAACTCTGGTCATCGATGGCCCGCAGCCTAGGGGTGAAGATTCACCGCACTACCGCGTATAACCCCCAGGCTAACGGTTTATGCGAACGTTTTCATAGGTCATTGAAAGCAGCCCTCAGAGCGTCGCTTACGGATACAAATTGGGTTGACAAACTTCCATGGGTTTTATTGGGGTTGCGTTCTGCTCCTAAGGAAGATTTGCAGGCCTCCCCAGCTGAGTTAGTTTTTACACAACCTCTCCGTTTACCTGGTGAATTTCTCCCCGACAATCCTGCGCCAAATTGCCCCCCCGCTCAGCTGTTGCAGAGCGATACAGGATCAAACATGCTTCCTGGCCCGGTTCATCACAGTTTCCCACGCGTTTTTGTGCCGAAGGCTTTAAAAAATGCAGAGTTTGTTTTTGTTAGACATGATGCTCATCGCCCAAATTTGCGGCTACCTTATGATGGACCTTTCAGAGTGCTGGAAACAGGAGAGAAGCATTTTTTGCTAGATTTGGGAGACAGGAAGGAGTTGATTTGTATAAACAGACTCAAACCTGCCTTCGTTTTGGCTGATGAACAAGTGCAGTTAGCGAGGGCCCCCCGTCGCGGCAGACCGCCGAGAAGGCTTTCTCCAGAACCCCCACAGAGTTTGGCTAACAGTTCTAATCCACAGGTGCAGGAAGACACTGCAGAAGCAGCAAGGCCGGCTTACAGCAGATACAGCAGGAGGTTTAGACCTAGGCAACTGGTGGATTGATTTTTGATATGTGGTGATGTTTCTTTTTTATGCCATGCATCTCTGATTATGTTTGTCCCATGTTAGACGTTTGGGGGGGGGGTCTGTGGCACATATGTTGGGTACATATTTTCCACAAATGTATTGCTGAAGGTTTATTGGGTGCTTCATGTCTCGAGGGACAAAAGGACTGAACCTGCAGGAGGTATCGAGGAGGTGTGAGATTTGTCCTTTGTCTCAGAGAGAGGCCCTGGAGGGATTTCCGGACCATCGAAGGCTGAGAGACAATGGTGGAGGATCAAAGGGGTTACAATGTGACTGTATGTTTGCTCAGACACCATGTGACTTGAGTTTCGAGAATGATGTGACTGTGATCTGTCTCTTTTCTTGCTTGGAGGTTGATAGAGAATGTGTTCTGACAATAAAACTGAACCTGAGAAATAAACCCAGCCTCATCATTGAACACATCCTCTACACCCTGACTTTTGTTCACTTTTACAGCACAGAACGCCCTTTTAACATCCTGCACCTCAATATTAAAGTGCTAATTGTCTTTGAGTTTCTGTTTCAAATCTTGGGTTTCTGTGCTAAAATCAAGTGAATCAAAGCAACCATAAAAACAATTAAGAGCATTAGCCAGCTCTGTGTCTGAATTAAAACTATCTAAAAACACACGATTACTGTGCTCTGTAGGCCTGCAATAGTTTTCATACTAGCCCAGGCTGAGCCAAGCTTGTTTGTTGCCATCTTGCTTCCCAACTCTGATTTATAATTCTGTTTTGCTCTTAAAATTTCGGCCTTCAGCTCTTTTGTGGCAACCTGCAGCTCAGAAACAACCCCTGTTTAAAGGCAAGTGGTTTCCTCTGTAAGCAGGATTTAATTGATTTTGCAACCCCTGGCTTGTTGTTGGGATATATTTTGACACGTTTACGTGGAACAATCATGTCGCTGCAGAAAGCCATGTATAAGCATATCATGTCCACTAAAGAGTCCAAATCTTCTCCGCAGTCTAGCGTGAACACCTCCAAGTCCGTACAGTTAAAACATTCCTGGAGGCAGTGCACTGAATCCTCTGTCCAAACGTTTATGTCCCTGGTCTTTGTTTTCTCTCTTTTGAGAGCAGTTTTATAGTGGGCAGCAAATGTACACAATTGTGATCTGAGGATCCTAAAGGAGGAAGGGGAATAGATTTATAGGCCCTCTCTATGGATCCATAGCACAGGTCCAATGTCTTTTTTCACCTGGTTGGGCAGGAGACATACTGATAAAAGTTTTTAAGTGTCTTCTTTAGAGACACATGGTTAAAATCTCCAAGTATTGGGGGCTGCAGGGTGGGCCGGGGGGGGGGGGGGGTTGGGCTGTGGCCCCTGGCTGGCTGGCTTCGCCCCTCGGGGGGGGGGGGGTGTCTGGGTCTGGCCCTGGGTGTTGTTGTCGTGTTTTCCAGGGTCGTGTTTTCTCTGGGGCCCTGGTGGCACCCTGGGGTTGGTGCCTGCATCCTGGGTCGCCCTCCCCATCCACTAGGGTGTGCGTGTGTGTGTGAGAGTGGGTGTGAGTGTGGGCTTGTGTATGAGCGGATGTGGAAGTGGGTGTGTGTTGAGTGGGCAGGTGGGGCTGTGTGTGGGTGTAGGTGGGTATGTGTGATGGTGGGTGGAGGTACGTGTGTGTATGGAAGTGGTTACTTGTGGGTAGATGTCTAGGGGTGGAGGATGTGTGTATGGGTAGGAGAACTTTGTTGGGTGGCAGGGGTTGGGCAGTCCATCTAGTGGCATGGGGACTCGCGTTTCGGGGCCTGCTTGTCCCGGCCGCCCTGCTGTTGTGTTGCGAGGTGTGGCGCTTTGTTGCATCGCCCCTGGTGTCATTGGCAGCAGGTGTGTGTTGGTGCTTGGGGGTGGTTGGGGGGTCATTGGCGCGGGTTGATGGCTGTGTTTCCATTGGATTTCTCCGGGGAGGCTGTGGTTGCAGGGCGGCCTGCAGCTGTCAGTGTGCGTCTGGGGTGGGTGGTCGTGGGCCTGCGTGGGCACTCGGGGGTGTCACCTGGCATGTTGGGCACCGTGTGGGTCCGGCCCATTGTTCACTATTGTGAACCCACCATGTTCTGTGCGGGGGGAGGGGCTGGGGGTGGTTCCCCCACCCCTGTTGCCCTGCTCTTGTTGGGGGCGTGGGGGCCTGGTGGGGAGCCTGGGACCTATCATGTCGTCAAAATCCCTGGGTGCTACTGAATATATAGATACAACCAAGGATGTGACAGGGGGCTGAATATGAGTCTAAGTGAGAGTAAGGGGGTAATGAATGGAGGTGGTGATGGTGGGTCGGTTTTGTGCGGCACTTTGCATGCCGGGTGGCATCGTGGGACGCCTGTGGTGGTCTGCTGATTGTTCGCTCAGATGGGCACCAGGGGTGGGGGTCTGCTTCTGTGGACTGCGCTGGTGGTCTCCCTGGTCACTGCCGGGCATTGGTGCGTGTTCAGGCTTGCTGCATCTGCTTCACAGCCGCCTTATGAAACAAAGGTGAATGAGGAGTGAATTTGAATGGGTACAGGAGTGAGAGAAAATGGGTCGGTCTGGGTGAGTTAGAGGGGTGTGCATAGGAGCATGTGGGTGTGAAGGTGTGGGGAGGGATGTGTCTGTGAGTCAGGAGGTGCTGGATTAAGGGGGGTAGTGCCTCTCGGCAATGTGGGCTCCCCTGGGCGGGGGGACTTCTTTGGACGTGGGGGTCCCCGGGGTGTGTGACAGAGGCGCTGCGGCGGGCCTGCTGTGGGGGTGCCTGGGGGGGCTAGTGCCGGGGGGCGCGGGCCAGTCTCTGTCCTGGGGGGTGGGGTCACTGGCCTCCTGGTGCCTGGGGCCCGGGGGCGGATGTTGGCCCCGCTGGGGTGGGGGTGGGGGGTCGGGTGGGTCCGGAAGTGTGAGCTCAACGCGCCGGCCGCTGAGCAGCCTGGCCTCCCTTTTTCGTCCCTCCGGGGGCGGATGCCTGGCTTTCCTGGAGCTTGCTGACCTCGGGGTGGGAGTTGGTGGTGCTGTCTTGCCTGCTCGGGGTTCCTGGGCGGAAAGCTGCTGTGACCGGCCCTCCGCTCGTATGTTTCCTGACAAACCATTCACATGCACACACTTATTTTGCGCGTGTTCTCATATATATATAATGACGTGGGTGTCGTGCTGGTGTAAGATGGCGGCCAAGTAATATAAGGTACAGACCCACCCTCCCATCCGTTGTTATGGGGAATGTACGATCGATATTGGGAAAATTAGATGAGCTAGCGGCTATCTCCCGCTACGATAGCATATACCGGGAGTGCTGCCTTCTATTGTTTACTGAGACGTGGCTAACTGAACTAGCAGCAGATGCTAACATTGAACTGGAGAGTTTCCACGCGATACGGGCAGACCGAACACCAGACAGTGGCAAAGCAAGGGGCGGTGGAGTGATGATCTATGTTAATAACAACTGGTGCAGACCAGGACATATCACTGTTAAACAATAACACTGCAGCAAAGACATCGAGTTGCTAGCTGTTAGCATGTGGCCTACCTGTCTCCAGAGGGAATACTCACACGTGATCTGCATTGTTATTTATGCAAATCCGACGGCGAACGCTGGGACAGCGCGTGACGTCATCCACTCAGTAACTGGCAGGCTACAGACAGAACACCCAGATGCTCTTCTCCTCATCTCAGGTGATTTCAACCATGTTTCACTGTCTCCACTTCTACCCACGTTCACCCAGTATGTCACATGCCACACTAGAGACAATAAAACACTGGACTTATTCTACGCAAACACTAAGGAGGCGTACACCTCATCACCACCACCCCCCCCCCCACTTGGGAGATCGGATCACAACTTGGTTCATCTCCGGCCGGTGTACAAACTCCTAGTGCACAGACAACCTCCGGTCATGCACACAGTGAAGTTATGGTCTGAGGAGGCAATGGAGGCTCTAAAGGACTGTTTTGAAACCACTGCCTGGGAGCAGCTCTGCGATCCACATGGTGAGGACATCAATGGCCTCACTCACACCATCACGGACTGCATCAGCTTCTGTGTGGACAACACCGTACCCACCAAGACCATACGGTGTTGCTCAAACAACAAACCCTGGATCAACCCTGAGATAAAAACACTTCTGAGAGAGAAGAAGAGGATCTTCAGGTCGGGGAACAGGGAGATGCTGAAGTCCGTACAGAGGGAGCTGAGGAGGAAGATCAGAGAAGGCAAGGACAGCTTCAGGAAGAAGATGGAGGACAAGCTGCAACAGAGCGACATTGGTGGGGTCTGGAGAAACCTTAAAACCATCTCTGGGCTCCAGAATACCTCCCCCCAGGCCACAGGGGGCAGGGAGTGGGCGAACAATCTGAATCTGTTTTTCAGTAGGTTTGACCAACTGCCCTCCCCCCGACTGCACAACAACCACTGCTGCTTCTGAAGACATCAAGTCCTGCTGCCGACTCCCCACTCCACCATCACCCCCCCACTCCCAACACACAGCCCCCCAACCTGACCCTCACTAAGACCCAGGTGAGGACGGAGCTGAGAAAGATCAAGGCGAGGAAGGCGCCGGGACCGGACGGCATCAGTGCAAAGCTCCTCAAGTCCTGCGCAGACCAGCTGTGTGGGATTGTGGAGTACATCTTCAACCTGAGCCTGAAGCTGGGGAGGGTACCACAGCTGTGGAAAACATCTTGTGTGGTACCTGTACCAAAGACTTCCCACCCCAAAGATCTGAACAGCTACAGACCAGTGGCCCTGACGTCCCACATAATGAAGACCCTGGAGAGACTGCTCCTTGCTCACCTCGGCCCCCTGGTGGGACCAGCGATGGATCCAATCCAGTTCGCCTACCAGCATGGCATTGAGGTGGAGGATGCGGTGATCTTCCTCCTTCTCCTTTCTCTGTTCCACCTGGAGAAGCCCGGGAATGCGGTGAGGATCATGTTCTTTGACTTCTCCAGTGCTTTCAACACCATCCAACTGGTGATCCTGAAGGACAAGCTGCTGTGCGCAGGGGTGGACCAGCACCTGTCATCATAGATCCTGGACTACCTCACAAACCGGCCACAGTTTGTGAGAACCCGGGACTGTGTGTCCGACACAATCATCGGTAGCACGGGGGCCCCCCAGGGAACGGTTTTGGCTCCCTTCCTGTTCACCCTTTATACTGCGGACTTCTCACACAACACAACACACTACCATCTACAGAAGTTCTCTGATGACTCTGCGATCGTTGGCCTCATCTCCAACGGAGATGAAGCTGAGTACAAAGGGCTTATCCAGGACTTTGTGGACTGGTGCCATCGGAACTGCGTCCAGATCAACGCGAGGAAAACTAAGGAGCTGGTGGTGAACTGCCACAGGCAAGGACAACCCCTCACAGCACCAGTAAATATACAGGGAACAGACATTGAGATGGTGACATCCTACAAGTACCTGGGTGTTCATCTGAACAATAAACTAGACTGGTCACACAATACTGACGCACTCTACAAGAAAGGACAGTGCAGGCTGTTCCTACTGAGAAGACTCAGGTCTTTTGGTGTACAAGGGGTGCTGCTGAAGACATTCTATGACACGGTGGTGGCATCAGCCATCACTTTTGGAGTGGTCTGCTGGGGCAGTGGCATTACAGCAGCCGATAGGAAGAGACTGAACAAACTGATCAAGAAAGCTAGCTCTGTCCTGGGGCAGCGCCTTGACCCAGTGGAGGAGATGGGAGAGAGAAGGATGGTGACTAAACTGTCATCTCTGCTGGAGTCCGAGTTCCACCCTATGCAGGACACAGTGAATGCACTAAGGAGCTCATTTAGCAGCAGACTACATCATCCTAGGTGCACAACCAAGAGGTTTCGCAGGTCCTTCCTACCTACAGCTGTCAGACTGTACAACCTAAGCAGGGCTGCTCGCAGAGATAGCAAAAAGACGTGACAACCTAATAGTATTGAATGCAAAAGATGCAATAGACTTACACAATGGTCCCCTCCGGTATACAACTAGGAAAATACCGGTAGCTATGGAGGGTGACAATATATATGGGTACATAATCATACCATGTAGGATAACTAAGTAGATGGTTATGCTGTTTCATTCCATCTAGCTATAATGCTCTGCACTGTGTGTGTTTATATATTTATATATTTATTCCATCTAGCAACAATGCTCCACACTGTGTGTTTATATATTTACATATTTATTCCATCTAACTACAATGCTCCGCACTGTGTGTGTGTTTATATATTCATATATTTATTCCATCTAGCTACAACGCTCCACACCGTGTGTGTGACTATATATTCACATATTTATTCCCTCTAGCTAACAATGCTCCGCACTGTGTGTGTTATATATTCATATATTTATTCCATCTAGCTACAATGCTCCGCACTGTGTGTCTATATATTTATGTTTATATGTACATATGTATACTCGCTGCTCTTGTTTTTTTCTTGCCTTCTGATTGTTGCACTGAGTGTTGCTATCCCTGTGCTGTTGCAATCCTGGAATTTCCCCATTGTGGGACTAATAAAGGCTTATCTTATCTTATATGCACACAGACATACATGCACAAGTGTCTCTCCTTTAACAGGTGCGGAAACCAGACTGGTGTTGAGACATCTTCGGTGGAAGAAGCGGTTATTCCTGCGGGTCCTTTTTTCATCTGCTGCAGCAGTCAGTCTCTCTTCACCCAGCCTTACACAAAACAGCTTTCAAACTTCTGTGCTTCAATTGGCTCGCTGCATTCGCAGCCGTTGGTAGGCGGGTCCTTCTTGCTAGGTTTTCAGTCATTGGTTCTTCAAGGTTTCAGAAACCCAATTCAAGGCTCTTATTAGTCGAATGATAGGTCAATCATATCTAATCTGTTCGCGGCCGTGTCTGTAGTGGAAGAACAGAAATGCAGCTTTTTTTTTCAGTGCGCTCTAGGACGCAGCGCCCTCGTGCGCCCTCGTGCGCTCTAGGACGCAGAGACGTGCCTGCCTGCGGTATACAGAAGTGCAACAGGTTAAAACACCTTAAAGTGCATAAAAACTGAGACACAGATGTCAAACTTTTTTCACCCACTGCCGGTCACTGCGTGCACATGCGCCCCAACTTTGACTGGTGTGTTGACAGTGGTGTTAATCTTCATCAGTTACGTCTTCTTTTTATTGATCTGGAATCCTGTCCCAGCTGATGCAGTCTCCAGGTGAGTAGTCTTATCCTGCATCTGGCTGTGGTTACAGTGCATCCGGAAAATATTCATAGCCTTCACTTCTTCCACATTTTGTTATGTTACAGCCTTATTCCAAAAGGAATTAAATTTAGTTTTTCCCTCAAAATTATACAAATACTGTACCCCATAATGGCAATGTGAAAAAAGGTTGGGGTTTTTTTTAGATTTTTGAAAATTTATTAAAAATAAAAATAGAAATCACATGTACATAAGTATTCACAGCCTTTGCTCAATCCTTTGCTGATGCCCCTTAGGCAGCAATTACAGCCTCAAGGTTTTTTTTTTTAATATGATGCCACAAGCTAGGCACACTTATCTTTGGGCAGTTTCGCCCATTCCTCTTTGCAGCACCTCTCAAGCTCCATCAGGTTGGATGGGAAGCATTGGTGCACAGCCATTTTCAGATTTCTCCAGTGATTTCCAATTGGATTCATGTCTGGGCTCTGCCTGGGCCACTCAATGACATTCACAGAGTTGTCCTGAAGCCACTCCTTTGATATCTTGGCTGTGTGCTTAGGGTCGTTGTCCTGCTGAAAGATGAACCATCGCCCTGAAATTGTTGAAATCAAGAGCGCTCTGGAGCAGGTTTTCATCCAGGATGTCTCTGTATACTGCTGAATTCATCTTTCCCTCTATCCTTACTAGTCTCAAAGTTCCTGCCGCTGAAAAACATCCACACAGCATGATGCTGCTTCACTGTAGGGACGGTATTGTCATGGTGATGAGCGGTGCCTGGTTTCCTCCAAACATGACGCCTGGCATTCATGCCAAAGAGTCAGAGTCAGAATTTTGTTTCTCATGGTCTGAGAGTCCTTCATTTGCCTTTTGGTAAACTCCAGGTGGGCTGCCATGTGCCTTTTACAAAGGAGTGGCTTCCATCTGGCCACTCTACCATACAGGCCTGATTGGTGAATTGCTGCAGCAAAATTAGAGAACGGTGTATTAATCCTTGATTTGTTCTGAAATATTATTATTCTTCATTGTTCAGAATTTGACAGAATATCAGCTGTGGCTATACCACTGCTGTACAAGCATGTTTTTAATAACCAAGACACTTCAACACAACCATTTATTTTGTAAAAAAAAAAAAAAAAAATTAGAGAACAGTAGCCACTGTTTCAGAAGAGAAGATTTAAACAATTTTGGGGGGGGCTATAGCATTCAAACATTAATAGGAAGTGTAGAGTCCGTTGCTTTGAATGATTTCAGCATATCTGCACCCACACTGGACTCTGCACTCACACTGCTCTGGTTTGATCTTGGTCCATTCTTCTTCAGTCTCTCCTACAGTTCAGTAACTGTAGTGGGTTTCTTAGCCATTACTTTGCCGTCAAGGATTTTCCAAAGATTCTGTATGGGGTTTAGATCTGGACTCTGGACTGGCCGTTTCATTGTTTCAATATTGTTAGATTCAAGGAACTGTTTAACCCATTTTGCAATGTGACAGAGGACATTGTCTTGCATGAAAATTGCGGGCTGAATGGGAGACAGTTGCAGTGAAGTAACTGCATGTTAAAGAAGGAGGTTTACAAAAACATTTGCATTCACCCTGTCATATAGCTGTACAAGAGTCCCAACTTCTGCTGATAAAACATCCCCCAAACTATGACACTTCCTCCTCCAAATTTAACTCCCTTCTTTACACACTTTGGGTTTAGTCTTTCCCCAGTTTGATGCCTGACATATTGTTTCCCATCAGATCCAAATAAATTGAACTTACTCTCATCACTGAAGTGCTCTCTGGACCAGTTCTACTCTGTCCACACAACATTGCTCCTCAGCAAAGGCAAGTCTAGTCTTTCTTTCTGCTGATGAGAACTTTGGTCACTTAAGAGTGAGCTTTGAGTCCAAATTGTCTTTTAAACAGAGAGACACTATGTGCTGAGGCAGATCCTTGCTCTGTTCATCAGTGAACTGGTGAGCAATTCCAGCTGCAGTGTTGAACCGATTCCCCATGGAGAGTATTTGCATAATCCTGTCCCTCAACCAGAACATTGTGAGAAACTAGTGATGTCCTGTGGGCACAGATGTGCTGAAGTCATTCAAAGCAAGGGCCTCTACACTTCCTATTAATTTTTTAATCCTATACTTAGACCTAAAAAAAACATTGTTTAAATCAGTGATCACTGTTCTCTAATTTTGCTCACTGAGCTAATGTTACATATTAAGACCCTAACACAATGTTTATGTGTTTTGAGCCATGTTAACGTGAGTCAGATTAACTTTTCCAATGTTTTCCATCAGGAAAATTGACTACAGTAAGAGACAACCAGGCACAATCAGTTTAAAGACGCACTCCAACGGCTCTAAAACCACCTCAAAAACAAATATGTATTGCCCAAAATAGTATATTGTGGCTTTTTACCCTCAAAAAACTTTCTTTGCCTTAGAATTGCTTGGAAAGAGCTTTTACATCTTCAACCTACTTAAGTATGCACGGATCTATGAATATTCTAGTTAGCGCCACCCATACTCCCGCTCACCAGTAGCTAGAAGAAGAGGACACTGGGCCAGTGCTCCAAGAAGACGATCCAACTTGAGGAAGGATCGCTCCCTCAGGGGAAGAGAGAGGAGCCGACAAGCAGCAGGAGCTTTTTCTATTCAGGAAAGATGGCAGATTATACATGTTCAGGTTTTGGCTGTAAGAGCAAGAAATCCTCTTCTTTTAAATAACATGTTTTACCCACAGACATGAAAATATGACAGCAATGATTAATTTTATTTGGAAAAACCTCAGTGTCCCTGCAGAAATACCAGTGAGAGGGCATTGGTTTGCAACCTGCATTTTACCCTGCATAGCAGGGAAGATGACTGCGGAAGGATCATTCTCGATGGAGCGGAAAGTCGCTCCCCAGTCCCATGAGGAGGCTGGAGGCCTCCCTGTCAGTCTGCCTGCTTGCCAGGAGTGGCATGGTGCCCCGTCCGCCGGTGAAGTGAGCTGAGAGCAGCTCACCAAGGGCAGCTCGCCAAGAGCAGCTCCCTGGGAGCCGGCAGTCCGGTGCGCCCGCCCGCAGCCATGGAACCACGACCGTGGCCTCGCTGGCTCACCCAACCCATTGTGCCACGCGCAGACAGGCGGCAGGCTTGGCGCTTTCCTCCCCCTAAGAGCAGACAACTTTCTCTGGTTCAGCCTTCCGACCATGTCGCTCCCATTCTTCCATCTCTCCCGGCATGCAGGGTGAAATGCAGGCTGCAAACCCATGTCCTCTCTTTTGTATTTTAGCAGGGACACTGAGATTTTTCCAAATAAAATTAGTCATTGCTGACATATTTTCATGTCTGTGGGTAAGATGTGTAACTTATAAAAAAAAAAGAGGATTTCTGGCGCACACAGTCAAAAACTGAACACGTATAATCTGCCATCTTTGGCTGCACGGTGGCGCAGTGGTTTAGCACTGTGGCAGCACAGTTTTACCCTCGGCTGGGGGATCGCGGGGATTGTGGGTTCTATTCCAGCCCCCGACCAACAGTGAGCTGTGTGGAGTTTGCATGTTCTCCCCGTGTTGCGCGGGTTTACTCCTGGATTTCTCCGGTTTCCTCCCGCATACCAAAAACATGTAGGTTTAGGGCGCTCGCGCACGCAGCGACCAGCAGCCGGTGGCTTGTCACCAGACTGCAAACCAAGTCTACCTACGGGTACAAATAAGTAACAAAAAAAAAAAAAAATCTTTCCCGACTTGTAAAAGCTCCTGCTGCTCCTTGGCTCCTCTCTCTTCCCCCAAGGCAGTGAACTAAGGTCTGTTGCCATGCCCAGTGCTTCCTGATTGGTTATAATATTAACCAATCAGGCTAAGCAGGAATACTTACGTAGCTAGAGACACTCTGTCTGACCTCGCATTTTTAGGGGGCGGGGCTTGAGTGAAACTTTACAGCAAAAAAAATGATTTTTGACAGAGACATTTGAGTGATTTCGTTCTTGATATGTCTTGTAAGCCATAAAAAAAACATGTTACAAAGATGTTAATAACAGGAAGAAAAAAAGATTTTTGCCAGAGTGTCACTTTAAATTTTAGTAAATGATTCTGTTTGTTTTATTATTACTAGTGCATCGCCTGTAGAACGCAAGTATTCCTGCCTGAAACAGGTATCCCAGTTAGGCTTTACAAGCCCAAATGTAGGCTGTGTTTGAAAGTGGAATACAAAGAAGTGTAGCCTATATGTCAGCAATCACACATTAGACGCTGACAAATACGTATAAAAGGGGCTAAATGTCATGTGCGGGGCTGAATGATTCGTGGCTGTAGCTTCCTGATTTATTGTTAATTGGTCCCAGCTGGCAGGTTGTTAGAGCCCTGAGCCAGGGCTCCTTGCCAGTCTACAGCCACGCCCCTTTCTCTCTCTTTGCCAGGTGTCATCTCCTCACACATTTACACACATGCACGCACACACTTAAGTATACTCTTTCATGCATGCACACACACACATATTCATTCTCACTCACATATGCTGACACGCACTCATACACAGACTCCCGCCGCACACCTGCGTCCACTTGTCACTCATTAGTCTGCTTGGTATTTATTGAGTGACAGTGGGGGCATTCAGTGTCGTGGCGTAAGTCAGTAGTACACAGGTTCAGTTTGAAGTCCCACCCGTCTTTGGTTCCACCAGTTTATGTTGAAGTCCTTGAGCGGTTGGTATTTTTCCCTTTGGACTACTCCGGTGTTGTTCCCCAGAGACTGCTGAGCTCCAATGCCTATGTAAGTCTTCCTCAGTGTTATTATCTGCCCTTCCTTGTTCCGCCCTGGGGGCACGTGGGGGTTCCTCCTCTGACCAATTAAGCTCGGACATCCATTGTTTTGTGCACCAGACTGAGTTTTCCACTGAACATTTCTTGTATTGGGCTGCACGGTGGCGCAGTGGTTAGCACTGCGGCAGCACAGTTTACCTTTGGCCGGGGGATTGTGGGGATTGTGGGATCGTGGGTTCGATCCCAGCCCCCGACCAACAGTGATCTGTGTGGAGTTTGCATGTTCTCCCCGTGTTGCGTGGGTTTACTCCGGGATTTCTCCGGTTTCCTCCCACATGCCAAAAACATGCATGTTAGGTTAATTGGCTGTTCTAAATTGTCCCTAGATATCTGTTTCCTATAGGCCCTTAGAATAGAGGGTTAGTATTAATGAAAGCGCTTTGAGTGGTCTTTGTGACTAGAAAAGCGCTATATAAGTGCAGGTTAGTTAGTTAGTTAGTTAGTATTTTGAATTTTCCCATTCTGTTAAAAAACATGTCCTCTTCACCTGCACTTTGGCCTCGAACTAATTTATTTGTTCGCTGCGAAGTTACGCAGCGGACATGACACTAAATGGCACTAAAATTTATTTGACTGTGTGAATATTAATTACAGAATACCTTATTATTGAAAATGAATGGGACATCCAATATTAGCGACTGTTTCAGATCCCTTGTTTATTTGTTTGTCAGTTCACTTATTTGTCTGATCTTTTATCACATATTCATAATAGTGTACCTTGCACTTAATAATCAGTAGAAAGTCAGAAGTTTACTAGAAATAAAGCTGTAAATTCACAAAGAAAATTTTGGACCCTTTGGTGGGACGTTTTTGGCCCACAAGCCATATGTTTGACACCCCTGGACCAGCCCATTAAAAATGCATATTTAGAGTATTTACTTCCATGAAACAGTTGCATATCACAACAGCATGTAAATGAATAAGATAAAACAGAAAGCACAGATAAATGAAAGTTCACCTTAGAAGAAGCTGCTCTTTAGTGTGACGGGTTAAAAATGGGGATTAATGGTATGTGACGGGTTAAAAATTGGGATTAATGGGTTAATTAAAAGGGTATCATACACGGGTTAAGAAGCAGATTACAGGTTAAAAAGTCAGTTAAAAAGCTGATTGTAGACAATATATACAGTTAGGGATGAGAGTTAAAAAGATTAATGTTTCATTATTGTTTTTGCGCATGATTGTTACATTTAAAAACATCAGTACAATACTAGGGGGTTGGATGCTGCGTGCACTTTTTACAGTTTGTTGAGAGTTCGATGATTCACAAATTGATTGCTTTTGCCCAGAGAGGGAACTGTGTTGTGCGCTTGCACAGAAGTGTCCAAGTTCGATGAGTCACCAATTGACTGCTTTTGCCCGGAGAGGGAACTGTGTTGTGCGGTTGCGCAGAAGTGTCCAGTCCTTTTTTTGAATAAAGCGAGATGGAGTGAAGACATAGACCGCGACTCTCTTCATTATTTCTTGATCAAAAGCACCATGTACCTCTCCCGAACTGTGGAGCAGAGGGCGCAACATTATGGAGGCACTGCTTGGGATATTTTGGTGAGAGAAAAATCTGCCAGCCGAAGTGGAAACTCGAGCCGAATATCCCCCCACAAACCCGGCATCGGAGACGCAAGGCACCTCCGACATTCACAGTGGCTTCGACACCACGTGCAAAGGTTGTAACTCTAGCGCCACAATCACCACCCGAGGACACCGCTACACCACGAAGGTAAAAGAGGCCTACGTTGAACTGTTTTATGCCCACTTCTCTGATGAAAATGGAATTGGAGGAAGTTCAGTTACAAGTTAAAGGTGCATTATATGAACTGAATGTTGAACAACTGCTTAATGTATGCAATGGACTACAAATATCTGGAATGGGAAAAGAGCAATTTGCAGACAAAACTCGAGACCAGCTAATCACATTTGTCACAAGTTATGTTGAAAGAACTGAGTTAACTGAGCTAGAAGATGAGGGAATGTCTCATTTGCTAAATATAAGGGACTTGATTGAAAATGCAAAGATGCCAGAGCTAGAGATAGTGGGTGAAGATAAACAGAAAGAAGACCTGCAGAAAGAAGTACATGCTTTACGGGCCACATGTTACATGTGGCTCTAGGGAGCCACACAATGAGAGCCGAGGGCGAGCCAGTGAGTTGAGATGTTTTATTAAAGTAAGGGTTAGGAACAAGGGATAAGGAACACGGGGTAAGGAACACGGTCGTTGTAGACCCAAAGCACAGCTACTCATATACAGGGTTAAACTCATGAGTAGAACGGCACAGGAGTAGAGGGCTGGCACCGGAGAATAGGATACCAAGGCATAATACTCACAGCGGGGAACACTCACAAGGTTGCTGCAAGAAGAGTAAGGGCTGACGCCGGACATCAGGGTTTCAGCCTGTAGTGCTTTAAGTTGCAGCCCCGAGTGATCGAGGCTGCTCCTTTTTATCCTCATTAGCAGCGCCCCAGCTGATGAGGATTAATTGGCCCCAGCCGTCCCGTAATACTGACAGCTGGGAGCCAGCTGAGACGCTGTCTAATGAGAGGCAGGGATGAGGAGACATGGGCTGAGCACCGAAATGGCGTCTCCTCCCATGGTGACAGAGCCCCCCCCCCCCCCCCCAAGGTCGGGCTCCCGAACGACCAGGAACATCCCAGCTCCTCCCCCTCCACCTAGGGTGGGCGGAAGGGGGGCAGGACCGGAGGGGGAGATGCCAAGGGAAGTACAAAAAAAACCCCAGTGGAACAATGTAGGGTAGCAGGGCAGAGAGGAAAAAACCCAAATACAATACTTTACAAAACAGGGAATAATTAACCCAGGGCACAGATGGGGAGAAAACTGAGTCAGAACACTGGTTGCACACTACTCAGATAATACCAACAATGTGTGGCCCAGGGCAAGGAAAAAAAAACCACCAAAAAGGTAACAAGACAAAAACGCTGAGTACGAGTGATAAATAACAAACACAATACACAATGCTAAATGGAACAGGATGAGGTGATCACAGAGCATGGTTGATAAAGAAACCAAAACACATTACTCCATGAAACAAAAACGGGCTAAGACCAGGACAAGAATGATAGGAATGACGTGCACGGTAAGTAAAAAAGATAACAAAATACAAGGCACCATATGCAAAGAAGGACACCTAGGAAAATAACGGTGACAGAGTAACAGGACAACAATAAGATAAGATGCTGAGTATGGTTAATAAGGAGAGAACGCAATACACAGCACTAAATAAACGGGGGGTCACCTAGGGGAATAACGGTGACAGGTTCACAGGATAACAATGAGATAAGATGCTGAGTACAGTTAACAAGGGGAAAAACACAATACACAGCACTAAATATACGGGGGGTCACCTAGAGGAATAACGGTGACAGGTTCACAGGATAACAATGAGATAAATTGCTGAGTATGGTTAATAAGGAGGACACAATACACAGCACTAAATATATGGGGGGGGGGGTCACCTAGAGGAGAAAAGATGACAGGGAAACAGGATAACAATGAGATAAAATGCTGAGTATGGTTAATAAGGGGGAAAACAATACACAGCACTGTAAATATATGTTCGCCAAAAGGGCAGAAATTACACTCGAGTGACTTTGATCATAATAAAAGGTAGACAACACCCGAGGAATATGGCAGGCAGAGTCCAAAAATGGCTGGGATAGTACCGGGGGTCTCCCCGCCCACTGTCCAGTTGGTGAATCGGGGAGAGGGAAATGTTCGGATGGCCAAGTCCAGACCCAGATCCTAAGAAACCAGTCTGCCGGTAGCCGTGCCAGGCCACCCAGAAGCAGCAAAGTTTGTCGGGGGATTGGACCAGATCGCCGAACCAGAAGTCTTGCGGGTCGGGCCGTCGACCCGCATCACTCAACCACCAGGACCGTTGAGATGGACGAAGGGTCAAAGCGGGTCCCGGTGGATGAGGCACAGGGGGGAGCCGATGACGAGGGCAACGAGCGTCAGGCCGCTGGGAAACAGCCACCTCCTCACCGGACCTGGACAACGCTGGCGCAGCACCCACGTCGGACCCCAATTGGGTCTTAGGGGAACCCACATCGGACACCGCCGAAGCAGCACCCGCGTCGGACCCCGACTGGATCGGCACCGCACCAGAACTGACCTCCAACGTTGAACCTGGACCCTCCAACATCACGAGGAATGGCAACTCCTCGCCGGTGACCCTGGACCCCAGAACCCGGCGAAACGAGCTCGGATGCAGCGGGCAGCTGCACCCGGCGAAACGAGCTCGGATGCAGCGGGCGGCTGCACCCGGCTCATCTCCCCTAGAGACAGGCTAAAGTGCTCAAAGAAATAGAGAGAGAAAAGAAAGGGGAGCACTCGCCTGATCTTGGGTTCCGACGCTGTCCAGGACTGCGAAGATCCAGGATCCATCGTCAGAAGGTCATTGTCAGGCTCCCACTCGGTTGCGTCGGGCCCCGCAGCCAGCACGATGGTCAACGCAGCTTGAGGCTCCTCCAGCTCCGGTAACCCCGCCGATGAACCACACAGCATGAAGCCAGAAGAATCTCGTCCCACTGGACCGAACCGCTCTTCCGTGGAGACCTGGGGACGCTTAATCGTCGGCGCAGACTCCACGCAGCAGTCAGTCCTCCTCCTTCGTCCACAACGCAGCTGCGGAACCAGAACCGCAGGGGCTCTCCTGGTCCCACGACGTTGACCCGGGGCCGGGGACCGCTCGGCGGAGAGAGACACAGAGGATGCAGGATTAGGAACACAGGTTACAGCAGGTGGGGGGAGTTCAGGGAGCTGCGAACCCTGAACCCCTCCTCCAGGAGTGTGACAGAGCAAATCATTAAACTGATGTAAATAAACTATGACTTGCCTGTCTCCTGGAGGTTGGATAACGCCTGCTGCAGTGGACACTGCTTCTTCCTCTCTCCGCCAGGCGATAACGGAGGACCCCCTGGGAAATCGTCTGAGGATCGCTCGCGTAGTCTCCAGAAGAGAGCTCACCAGGCCGGGATTCCAGGCACACACAGCAGTCAGGAAGCACGTCGAGGAGGAGGGGGAAACAGCCGGGGTGAGCCAGCCCGAATGTCCAGGAGTGACAGCGGGGGAACGAGGCTCAGGGAACGAGACTGTGAAAACTCCACGCTGACGAGACAAAGAGGTGACAGCTGCGTGGGGGAACGGTCCTGGCGGCAGCCCAGAACTGGATCCGGAAGGGGGTCGTGCAGAGGTGACTTGGCGATGTGACGACGGCCTCTCCCAGGGGACGAAGCGAGGGGGGAGCCCAGGAATCACCGCTCCTGAGCAGAGACTGAGGCGAGGAAGGCGTTGAGCTTGGGAAGGCTTCGTTGCCCTTGAGTCCTCTCCATCAATCTCACTGCCGCCGCCACGTGCCAGAAGATGGTGGATGGATGCACAGCGGGAATCACGTCAGCCGCTCGGTCCCGGACGTAACAGCTGTCAGCTGCGGCTCCATGGGGGGAATCCCGAGTGACGTAGTGCAGAACGGGGGAAGCCCTCTGGGTGCGCGAACTCCCGGGCTGGAATAGCAGCAGGAACGGGGTCCTGAAGCGGGGGGCAACGTCATCCACTTCGGCGTCCAGCCGGGGTTTCCATCCAACCCGCGGACTCCCGGGCTGGAATGGCAGCAGGAACGGGGTCCCGAAGCAGGGGGCAACGTCATCCACTTCGGCGTCCTGCCGGGGTTTCCATCCAACCCGCGGAGCTTCTTTCGCTGTGTGGCCATGGCGTCAATCCTGGCACTGACCTCGAGATGGAACAAAGAACGAGGGTGACAGTCCAGGCGATCCTCAGCACGGCCCGGATGCCAGCGTCTCAAATTGGAGGCGTCGTGCAGGGTGAAGAGCGTCCTGTCGACAGCCCCCGGGATGGACCCCAGCTCGTCGCCCTGGCGTCGGGAGTGACTCCTGGGAAACAGCATGCTAATGGCGCTAACACCCGGACAAGGAAGGTACAGTTCCACAAACTCACGGCTGCCGGCAACTCGTCTGGCTGTGACTTACTGTTACATGTGGCTCTAGGGAGCCACACAATGGGAGCCGAGGGCGAGCCAGTGAGTTGAGATGTTTTATTAAAGTAAGGGTTAGGAACAAGGGATAAGGAACACGGGGTAAGGAACACGGGGTAAGGAACACGGTCGTTGTAGACCCAAAGCACAGCTACTCATATACAGGGTTAAACTCACGAGTAGAACGGCACAGGAGTAGAGGGCTGGCACCGGAGAATAGGATACCAAGGCATAATACTCACAGCGGGGAACACTCACAAAGTTACTGCAAGAAGAGTAAGGGCTGACGCCGGACATCAGGGTTTCAGCCTGTAGTGCTTTAAGTCGCAGCCCCGAGTGATCGAGGCTGCTCCTTTTTATCCTCATTAGCAGCGCCCCAGCTGATGAGGATTAATTGGCCCCAGCTGTCCCGTAATACTGACAGCTGGGAGCCAGCTGAGATGCTGTCTAATGAGAGGCAGGGACGAGGAGACATGGACTGAGCGCCGAAATGGCATCTCCTCCCATGGTGACACCACACTTCAAGCCAAAGAAGAGGCTATGCATCAGCTAATGAGTAATAAACTGAGCCTACAGAGCACACCAATGCACAGACGAGCTTCAGCACCTCCAGATAACTCCATGTGGCGCGAAGACTTTAAGATATCAGGCCAAATAGGGGAGACGGGACAAAAAGACAAGCTCACATTTTCCATTTTGGCCAGGCAGATTGAAAGTGGGCTCGGTAAAGGCCACCATGAAGATGAGATCACCGACGTAGTGATTCGCGCCATCATACCAGGCCTGCAGCTGAGAAGTTACCCAGAAGGCAAAGGTAATCTGACTCTTCCTGCCCTGCGGAGGATCCTAAGGTCTCACTATCAGGAGAGAGGGGCTACTGAACTGTACAAGCAGCTTTCTTCAGAAGCTCAGGGCAGTAAAGAGACTCCTCAAAACTTCCTTCTGAGAGCCATGGACCTTCACCAGAAGATTCTTTTCGCGTCCCAGGAGGATGAGTCGGGTCTAAAATATGATCCTGCCTTGGTCCAAAGTTTATTCATGCACACCATCCTAACAGGTTTGCAGAGTGACAATGTTAAGAGGGACATGCAGCCATACCTTCTTCAACCCACAACATCTGGTGAAGTTTTATTGGAAAAGGTGAATATTGCATGCGCAAATGAAAAGGAAAGACAAGACAAGAAGAAACATGCTGTCCCCCAGCGATCGGCCGCCGTGAATGCTGTTCAGCCCAGTGACACTCCTGCACCTACAGAAAAAAAGACAGTTCAAAAACAAAACACAGCCGTTCCCTCACCTGATCTGCTGGCAGAGATTAAAGAGATGCGGTCTGAGGTGGTATTTTTAAAGGATTTGCGAGCTGAAGTGTCCCAAATCCAAGAAACCATGCAGGAGTCTTCAGCCACAGCACAACCCACCACCAGCGGAGGACCTGAAGACCACTCCCCAGCGCCGACTTTCACGCCATACCCACAATACCAGCTGGACCCATCTGCTCAGCACTACTCTCCTCAACAGCAGCCCCAAGCAGCTCTTCAGCAGTACTATCCAGTGCAAGGCCTGGCGCCGATGAGAGACACTGCACAATTCCAGCCACGCTTCACCCCTCAGCGGTACCACATGCCCCGCCCACAACCAAGGTGTTATTATTGCATTCAGACAGGTGAAGAGTTTTGCCAGCACTGTTTTAGCTGTGAGAGCAGCGAGCATTTTAGAGCAGGCTGTAAAGCACAGAAGCCAGTGAAACCAGCCAGAGGTAACGCTTTAAACTAGAAGGGGTCACTCCAGCGGGACGTGGTGTGACCAGTGACATAAAAAGGTCCCAGTGTTGTTATAGCTGTGCTACACAGGGTGAAAACCAGAGTTTGAAATGTTGTTCAGTGTGTAAAAGTGCCTTGTGCTGCTCCAAAAAGTGTCAAGGAGAGCGCTGGCCCATACACAAAGCCAAATGTAAGCCCTATACCTGTGGTAGTATTCGTAAAGGGAGTAGTGAGCATTTTCAGGCAGGCTGTAGAGCATATAGGGAGCACAATGCTGCAAGAGGGTGGGATGCAGAGAGCCCGAAAGGCAGTAGCCCATCCAGCCTGGCAGCCGCAGCTCCAGCGGGGAATAAGAACGTCATCACAACAAAAGTCTTGGGTACAGTCAAATGGTTCAACGCCAGAAATGGATATGGTTTCATCAATAGGGATGACACAAAAGAAGACGTTTTTGTATACCAGACAGCCATCAAAAGGAACAACCCGAGGAAATACCTTCGCAGTATTGAAGATGGCAAAACTGTGGAGTTTGATGTAGTTGAGGGAGAAAAGAGAGCAGAAGCGGCAAATGTTACCGGCCCAGGAGGCACTGCAGTCCAGGGAAGTAGGTATGCCGCTGACAGGAGCCGCTATAGGCGCTACCCCAGGAGTAGAGGCCCTCCCCATGGAGACTATCCAGAGAACTACCAGGAGAAAGAGCACGAGACATTCAAGTGAGATGGTAATGACCTCTTCATTGTCCATAAGATTGGGCTGGTGGAGGCGCTGTGCGGCTTCCAGTTTATGCTGAAACACTTAGATGGAAGACAGATTGTCGTCAAGTACCCCGCTGGCAAAGTCATTGAACCAGGTTCAGTCAGGGTGGTGCGAGGAGAGGGAATGCCACAGTACAGAAACCCTTTTGAGAAGGGTGATCTGTTTGTCAAGTCTGAAGTTCAGTTCCCTGACAACAACTGGATCAGTCCTGAGAAACTTGTGGAGCTGGAGGACATGCTGTCGTCACGGCCGGAGCCACCCATTGTTGCCGGAGACACGGAGGAGGTCGACCTCCAGGATTACGACGCGACCCAGGGCTCATCATTAGGGGGTCATAGAGAGGCCTACAATGATAGCTCAGACAATGAGAGTGGCCACCACGGGCCGGGGGTACAGTGTGCCCACCAGTAACCTCATAGTCCCTCCTACCCTGAAACACGCCAATAAATGAATCCAAGTCTCCATACTTGCTGAGAAAATATAAGTTGCAGAGTAAACAAGGAGCTAGTTCAGGCTTAATAGCTCCTCAGACATAGATCCTGGCAGACTGACTCACGTACAAACAGTTATTGATCGTCCCTAACTTGTACCGTTGAACCCTTTTGATCTTTGTCTGAAGAATTCTCACTGGGGCAGACAGCGCTTCCCACCACACTTTGTGGTCAACGCTATGACCGCCAGCCCCGTACACCAACTCACCACGTAGAGGAGCTGATAAGCTGCGAAATCACTGGGGGGGGACGCAATCCATGCTGTGGTAAGGCAGGTTGGGCAGGGTGGTCCCATTTATGAACTGAAACCTGAGAGAGGCAAGGGTAGGTCTAGAACTTTGCATCACAGTCTTCTTCTACCATGTGATCATTTGCCTTTGGAGACTTCTTTGCAGCCTCGTTCAAAGAAATACACCACTATCAGATCAGCGGAGACACCGGAGATTCACTCAGAAGAGGACGACGATGATGAGGACGAGTATTATCCAGTGCCACTTCACTTGAGCGCCTGCCCCGATTCGCCACCACCTGAGAGGACCGCAGACCCAGCTCAGCAGGAGGACAACATACCTGAAGAGGTGCAGCAGGAGACAGAGCTTGAAGCTGCAGCAGCTGACCAGCCACCAGAGGACGACATTGGTCAGGTAGAGGACTTACCAGCGGAGGTAAGCCTTCCTTCACCGCACCCTCCTTCTCCTACCTATAGTGATCCTGGTGAGAAAGTGAATCAGAGACCTAGACGTAACGCTAGAAAACCGAAAGTATTCACTTATGATACATTGGGTACACCAGCATGTTATAACATACAGACGTTGCCTTATTATGCTGAACCACCCATGCCATGGGTATACAGAGTACATCCTTTCTACTTCCAAGAACTTTGTGGTAAATGTTAATGGGTTGGTGGTCATTTTCTATACTTGAAGTAGAGTAAATGCAGTTACATTGGACTCACACTGAAAGATTGAGTTTTAAGGTCATTTGACTCATTGGGACTGACTTAAAAAGAAAAAAAAGGGGGGGACTGTGTTGGTGTTTATCCCAGTGTGCACAGGATATGCACTTAAAGCGTAATGGACACTTGAGACTGTGAATGAGTTCATTCCAAAGCCAGAATGTATGAAAAGAGTTCCAGCCTGTCATATATGCGTTATTTGGACTCAAAATTGAATGTATCAAAAGAGTTCCAGCCTGTCATATGTGTTATTTGGACTCAAAACTGAATGTATCAAAAGAGTTCCAGTCTGTAAACTAACTAACTAACTAACTAACCTGCACTTATATAGCGCTTTTCTAGTCACAAAGACCACTCAAAGCGCTTTCACTAATACTAACCCTCTATTCTAAGGGCCTATAGGAAACGGATATCTAGGGACAATTTAGAACAGCCAATTAACCTAACATGCATGTCTTTGGATTGTGGGAGGAAACCGGAGCCCCCGGAGTAAACCCACGCAGCACAGGGAGAACATGCAAACTCCACACAGAAAGGTTCCAACCCCTGCCAACCTGGGGATTTGAACCAGGAACCTTCTAGCTGTAAGGCAACAGTGCTAACCACTGCACCACCGTGCTGCTAAACCTTTTTGTTGAATTAGTTGACTATGCACTCTTTGAGAATTTTGCACTGTGACAGTGGTTATTATACATTTCACACGTCCTGATGTTGGGGACAACATCTATTTTGAGGGGGAGTATGTGATGGGTTAAAAATGGGGATTAATGGGTTAATTAAAAGCGTATCATACACAGGTTAAGAAGCAGATTACAGGTTAAAAAGTCAGTTAAAAAGCTGATTGTAGACAATATATACAGTTAGGGATGAGAGTTAAAAAGATTAATGTTTCATTATTGTTTTTGTGCATGATTGTTACATTTAAAAACATCAGTACAATACTAGGGGGTTGGATGCTGTGTGCACTGTTTACGGTTTGTTGAGAGTTCGATGATTCACAAATTGATTGCTTTTGCCCAGAGAGGGAACTGTGTTGTTGCGCAGAAGTGTCCAGTCCTTTTTTTGAATAAAGCAAGATGGAGTGAAGACGTAGACCGTGACTCTCTTCATTATTTCTTGCTCAAAAGCACCACGTACCTCTCTCGAACTGTGGAGCAGAGTGTGCAACAACTGCAACAAATCACAGTCACTTTTTCTCTGTGCTGGAAGAAAACTTACACAATTACTTATACAACTTACACATTTACACAACAGCAGACATTGAATGCGAGCTTCTGGCTCTAAAAATACTCAATGTTTAACCACAGAGGTAGGAGCTGTTGGGGGCTACTCACCACTCGGACAACAGGCGATAAGGGCTCAATATGAGAAGTCGCCACCACCATGGCATTTCTTCCCGCTGGGTTGCGGTCTGAGCAGGACAGGAAACAGACCCACGAAGGAGACTGACAGCTGCATCAGCTATGTAGGATCAGTTTATATTTATTTGCGCTAAAAATGTCTATCCATATTAATAAAACAGGTAAAGCAAGTAATGCATCTGATCAAATTTCAGTAACTGCAAAGCATTGCTGAATTTTTAAACAGTAATTTCATTATACAGCACATTACTGCAAAAGTAGTGGCGTTACAGTAACACATTACTCCCAACACTGCTGTTCAGTGATGGAGTTAAGTGTAATCGTGAATTTCTTCTGTGTATCATCAATAAACTCATTCAGTACTATAACAGGACACGTTTACAAATATTTGAGACCCACTGTAGTGCAACAGTTTATATATATTTTTTTTTTATTAAGTTTTTGTAAAGGGTATACAGGTCATTACAGCATTGCATTGTTTACATTTTCATCACATGTTCCCTTATTTTTTGCTATTTGACAACATTGGTAGGATAGTTATTACAACACCCCCTTTTTTTTTAAAGTGAAAGAAAAAGTGAAATTAAGGAGAATTAAATTAAAAAAAACAAAAAACGAATAAACAAACAAACAGAACAGCAAAAAACAAACAAACAGAAAATTAAGTAATTAAAAGTATTGGAACAAAGAGCGGTGCCATTATTGAAATGGTATTTGTCAAAGATTAGATCTAATGGAAGATACATATGCGATCCAGGGTTGCCAAAAGTTCATGAACCTATCCATGTCCTGTCTCAGTGCGAATGTCAACTTTTCCATTGAGTAAATGTCTTGAATCACGTTAATCCAATTTTCAGGTGTAGGACAGTCCTTCAGCATCCATTTTTTAGTTAGGGCTTTTTTACTTGCCAATATTAAAACATTGAATAAGTATTTATCTCCTCGTCTTTCCAGTGAGTCCGGTAGTAAACCCAAATACAAAGTTACAAAAGAAAAGGGAACTGTTATTTTGAATATTTTCCCCAATATTGTCTGTACGTTGGTCCAATATTGGTGGATAACTGGGCATGACCAAAACACATGAAAATGATTTGCAGTCTTTTCACCACACAAGCGCCAACAGTTCAACCCCTTATGGGTAAATTTGTTTTGTGCAGGTGTTCTGAAAAATCTTACCAAGTTTTTCCATCCAAATTCTCTCCACTGCAGGGAAGAGATACTTTTCCATTGCTGTCTATTTAGCTTTTCCCATATTTCCAATTGTAAAGTGAAATTCCCCTCTTTTTCCCATATCTCTTTTATATATGATGTGTTGTCTCCTTTTAAGTCTTGAAGACCTTGGTATATTTTAGAGATGTATCTGATCCCTGGGATCCCTTTATATGCCATTAAGAAGACCTTCAGAACACCTGACTGGGCCCTTTCCAAATCCTCCTTTTTAAGTATATTGTTTATGTGGTGTCTAAGCTGAAAGAACCTGTAAAGATCTTGATTTATTAGACCTTGTTTTTTCAAATCTTCAAAACTTCTTAAAGTTTGCCCCTTAAAAAAATCGTAATATTTTATCAGCCCTTTCTCTTTCCACTCTTTAAATCTAGTGTCTGTTTTATTGGGGGTAAAGTCTTGATCATAGGCAATCCATTGCAGAAGTCGATAGGGCTCTTTGGCTTGATTCTCTCTGACTATCTTAAACCAAATTTTTAGCGGGGTCTCTATCCACGGGTTAGTGTTATTCAAGAGTTTAGTTAAGGCATTGTTCCCTATTATCGCCTGTAGGGGGATGTCACTTGTTATTTGGCATTCCATCTCCTTCCATTGTGCAGTGTAGACTGGGTTACATATCTCTACTAAAGTTTTAATTTGTGCAGCTATAAAATAGTCCCTGATATTTGGCAGCGCGAGCCCACCTTTGTCTTTGTTTAGCTGTAGGGTTCTATATCTGATTCTAGGTCTCTTACCCTGCCATATGAATCTTGAGATCCTTCTGTCCAGCTCCTGCCATGTTTTTTTGGGAGGTTCTACCGGTATTGTTTGGAAAAGGTATAGAAGACGTGGAAGTATATTCATTTTGACTGCTTCAATTCTTTGTGCAGTACCTAAGAATGGTATCATATTCCATCTTGCTAGGTCAGATTTTATTTTTGTCACCAGTGGATCATAGTTTAGTGTTATAATTTTGTCGAGTTGTTTCGGGATATTGACCCCCAGATATTTCATAGATTCCAACTCCCAGTTAGTTTTGAGTTCACTTAGTGAAAAATGATTTGGGTCATAGTTGAATGTTAAAACTTGGGTTTTATGCATGTTTAATTTGTACCCCGATAAATCTCCATAGTCTGAAAAAACTGAGATTAGTTCTGGTAGAGAAGTGTCTGGCTGCCCTAGGTATATTAAAATGTCATCAGCAAAGAGTGCTATTTTATGTTCCTTCTGACCAAGTGTAATACCTTGAATTTCTTGATTTTGTCTTATCCATTGGCTCAGAGGTTCTATGAAGATTGCAAAGAGCAGTGGAGACAGGGGGCAGCCTTGACAACATCCTCTTTCCAGCTCAAAAGATGATGATAAATTACCGTTAATCCTTATTTTAGCTGTTGGTTTTTTATATAATGCCTGTATAGTTCTAATGAAGTTGTTATGAAAATTGAAACTGGATATGATTCTATATAGGAAAGACCAGTCAACCGAATCGAATGCTTTTTCAGCATCTAATCCCAATATGACTGCATTTAAGTTATATTTTTTTATATGATGAATTATGTGTAAAGTGCGTCGAATGTTGTCTTGTGTCTGTCTTTGTCTTATAAAACCTGTTTGGTCTAAGTGAATTAAGTCTGTCAGTATGTTTTCTAACCTTTTGGCAAGGATAGTGGTAAAAAGCTTATAGTCCTGATTTAATACACTGATTGGTCTGTAGTTGGAGCATTCTAGTTTATCCTTCTCAGGTTTAGGTATAACTGCAATGACCCCTTCTCTCCAGGAGGGGGTGATTTCCCCTGTGTGGAGGACGAAGTTAAATGTTTTCAGGAGGAGAGGAGATAGTTGCTGTTTAAAGGTTTTGTACCATTCTGCTGTATAGCCATCTGCTCCTGGGGATTTGTTAGCTTTAAGTTTCATAATTGCTTTTTCCAATTCTTTAGGTTGTATTTCTGACAGTAGGGTTTTATTTTTTGATTCCGTAAGTTGGGGAAGGTTTAATGTGTTTGGGAATGTCTCGGATGCGTTTTTATGTTTTTTGTGGGAGTATAAGTTCTTGTAGTAATTCTCGAAGCTTTTAAGAATATCCTGAGTTCTGAATTTTATTTCCTTTGATACTGGGTCTCTGATTTTGTAGATTGCTCTTTCTGTTTGTTGTTTCCTCAATTTATAGGCTAGTAATTTTGCCGATTTACTGCCTGCTTCATAGTGTTTTTGTTTCAGAAATGTAAGTTTCTTCTGGATTTCTATTGTGTAGATCTCATTTATTTGATTTTTAATTTCTTTAATCTTGAGCGAGCCATTAGAATGAGTGTTGTCTTTGTGTTCTTTTTCTAGGTTCTTGAGTTCTGACTCTAGTGTGATTAGTTTTTCTTGTCTCAGTTTCTTTTGGGTTGCCAGTTTTGCAATAATTTTTCCCCTTATTACAGCTTTGCACGCATCCCACAGTATTAAAGAGGATACTTCTCCATTATCGTTTTCTTCCAAATATCAGAATATCTGATTCCAATTCATCTTTCAGTGGTCCTTTCAGGACATTTGAATTCAACCTCCAGGAAAATGTATTATTTGTGTATTTTTGGATGTTTAAGTCCATATAGATCGGACTGTGGTCAGAGAGATCCGTCAGTCCTATTTTACATGTTTTTACTCTTCCAATGTCTCTATTAAACATAAAAAAGTAATCAATCCTTGAGTAAGATGAATGTGGCGTTGAATAAAAAGTATAATCTTTTACATTGGGGTTGAATTCCCTCCATACGTCACAGATTCCCATTTCTTTTAGTAGCATCCGAGTATTCCTATTTTGGGTGTTATTTTGATGTGAAGAATTACCTGTTGCATCCCAGTATGGATTCAGTCTTAGATTGAAGTCTCCACCACATATCACTAAACCTTGGGCTTTAGTTATCATTAGGTCGAATACATTTTTATAAAATTTCCATTTAGCCCCTGGTGGTGCATATACATTCAGCAGGGTGATATCTTCTCCCTCTAGCGGCTAGAGTGGTAACTGGGCGGCTAGAGTCTAGCCGCCCAGTTACCAAACTGTACCTCCCTTCTTTATCTTTGTGTTCTGATTTTTTTTCAAATGTAATTTTGGTTGATATCAATGTCGCTACTCCCCTCCTCCTCCCTGATTTATATGAAGATGAAGAGATCATTTTAAACCCTTGTCTATTGAGTTTAGTGTGTTCCACGTCTGTTAGGTGGGTTTCTTGTAAAAATATTATTTCTGCTTTGTCTTTTTTCATTTTGCATAGAATCTTGGATCTTTTAACTGGATTCAGGATCCCTTTTACATTATATGAGGCTCTTTTGATTACACCCTGTTTCTCCATTGTATTTTCTTATTTAGTATAACAGTGTGGTGGCCCTCTTTTTTGCTACTCAGAAACTGAAAGAACATTAAGAACATAAAAAACATTAAGAACATAGTGTACGAAACTTTAAAACAAAAAACTGTCAAAAAAACTTCCTGAGCTGGGGTCTCTTTAAAGACCCTGTAAGAGCCCTGATGGAGTGTAGGCTCTGAGGGAAATTCCTCAAACTCTGTTACGTGTTGAGGGCCCTCTCTTACCCCTGTAAGTTGTCCCATGTTTTTAACGTGAATTTCAGATCCCAATCCGAATTTGTAATGATTTTTTTTTTTTTTTTTAATGCCTATACCCTATGAGATTGTGTGCACCCTCCCACCCCCATCACAGCAAACATTCACTCTAATACAGTATTTGTTAGTGTGGAGAGAACATGTGGGTCATTGTTACGTTTCTATTTTAACATGATTTTTTTTTCCCCCTTTAAATTAAGAAGACATTTGTTTCTAATGCTAAAACTGCTCCATGAAAGGTTTTACCACATGCTGATTCTGCATCTCCTTTAATGTTTGTTACCTTGTAGGAGGGGGGGGTGGAAGTGCAGAGTGACTGAAAAGAAAAAAAAGGTCGCTATTCCTTCCTGGAACTGGAAAGCTTATCTTTGTAGCTCTGGGGCTGGGTTTCCCGCTGCTGGCCCGTGGATTTTGAAGGTCTCTGAGTGGACCACGTTTGAGCTCTGATTTTCTCGCTCAGATTCGCTGCGGGTTTAAACACCGTTACCAGGAGCCCTCTCCTTGCCATGTCAGTTGTTGCTTCTTCCGCTGAATTGTAGAGACATGACTCTTCACCGTAAAAGACCCTTAACTTCGCCGGAAATGGCGTCTGAAAGCGTAGATTCTGTTCCCGTAGAACCTTTTTGGCATCGTTATATTCCCGTCGCTTTTTAAGAACCTCAGGGGCGTAATCGTGCTCCACGAAGACTTTTCTCTCATGATGCATAAATCCTTTTTTCTGCCAAGCCCGTCTTACAACCTCTTGTTTTATTTTGAAATTGGCAAATCTCACCACCACGGAACGTGGGGGCGCTTCCGGCGCTGGCTTAGCGGCTAATGTACGATGGGCTTTTTCTATCTTCAAATCGGTGGTTTGTGGAATATCCAACTTCTCTCTCAATAAGGATTCCACGCATTCCGCCATTGTGTTGAAACTATCTTCAGCTCCTTCTTTCAGACCGTGAATTCTGATGTTGTCTCGTCTCTGTCTTCCTTCTTGGTCGGTTAGCTTAGCCTCCAGCCTTGACTGTTTTCTGTGTAAATCCAGCACAGAATCTTCAAGCACTTTTACTCTTTCTTCAGCTTCCAAGATTCGGTTTTCGGCCTGGTCCATTCTGCTGTTCGCCCTTTTTAGATCCTCTCTGAATTCAAGAAATTCGGCCCGAAATCGTCGTAATTCGTCAAATAGCGATTTCAAGCTAATCCTTTTGTTAGCTAGGCCCAGGTCCTCGTCTTCTGAACAGAGGTCCTCCGGTTCAGATTCTGCGGTCGCTGTGCGTCCTGACCTGGGGAATGTCAGTTTCCTCTGCTTTTGGTTAGGCATGGTGTTATTGTCTTTTGATTTTTAATCTTCCAAAAATCCGTTAGGTCTGATTTTGAAGATGTTTTCCTTGGATTGGGGTCTGGGAGTTTCAGCGTTAGGTTGCTATCACCATGGCGTCCAGACCGGAAGTCAACAGTTTATATTTTAGCAAATTTTACTATTAAAAGGTTTTTTAAAACCATAATCAACCAAATTAACTACAAAACACCCAACATCAATAAAATACATCTATCTATCTATTATTATACACAGCAGAAAGACCTGTTTGACTCCAACCGTTGCATCAGTGTTGCCCATTTTTCAGTAAATATTTAACTAAGAATTATTTATTTTGTTATTTGTGCGTTTTTGTGTCCTGCGTTTGGTTGTTAAGTCATTTCGGCCATTCCACTCCACAGTCATGGCGGTATTAAGTTTTTAATTTTTAGATGCTCGGCGAGGGGGGAAGGGCACTCGTGGTCCTGCAAAGTACAGTGGTACCACATGGATGAAGCAGAAGCTAGTACTCCCGTCTACTACTGACTGGGCAGGCTGGGCATGCCTCCCCGCAAATGACCGTGGTCCACCCGGTTGGATTGCTGCTTCTCCCAGCATGTTCTGTGTTGATACACCGGTATTCTTTGTCAGACCCGAGTCCCTGCTAACGCTCTGCCCAGTCTGCTCGCACATTCATGTTCTCCACATATGGCGAATTATCCTTTAGACCCACAAAATCATGGCAACTTTATGGTATAATTGTTTTAAGCGTTAAATCTTCAGTATTATCTTTTCATAGTCAAATTCGTCATTTTTCACTTTCTTGTTTTGTCCAGGGAACACTGTGGTGACTGGTCATGATGCCGCATATTATCCAATCAGCATGGCTGTGATGCTGTGTATTATCCAATCAGCGTGGAGTCAATCCGAAACCCCACCCACACTTCCTGAAGCCAGGGCATGAAGAGACAGAACAGTGACAGAGCAGTGGCTAAATTTTTAAAAATTAAAAATTACATATTTTGACTAAGCGACTCCATACTCTAGGCTGCACACCCTCATAACCTCAGCAAAGCACATTTAAAATCTTAGGTCAGTCTGAGGAACGGTTCAAGAGATATGTGTGGAACAGACAGACAGATAGACACACACACAAAGACAGAGATTTTGTGCATTTTGTCATTAATCCGGGTTTGGAGGCCAAACCCGATTCTGACTTATTGTTATGCTTTGGCCTGGTTTTCCTTCTGACTGCTCTGGCACGCCCCCTCCTCCTGTCAAGCACCATCAGCTGCACTGTCACGGGTGCACACACACATACACACAACCATACGCATACACACACATGCATAAACTCCATTCACCCTCATTCACACGCTCTCTCACACACCTGGTGTCAATCAGTTCTGCCCATGCATTCTCACACCGGCAATCGCTTTCCTCATTAGCTTCAGGAGTATATGTTTGCGGCTTCTGAGGAGAGAGATTGTCGGGGCATTCGCCTCCATACGCGGCAGCCAGTTCTCCCCGTATAAGTATCACTCCCTGCGTTCAACTCAGCCTGACATTTAAGACGATCCATTCCTTGGTGTTTCGGCTAGTCCTGCTTCTCTACCTCTTCCTCCAGACTACATGTTTGGCCTCGGATTTGCTCCAGCCTTGTAAGTGTCTTTGTCGCCTTCTCTCTTGTGCTAAGCAGCCCTGCAACACTAGGCTTATCGCCTTTCCTGTTTTTGTGCGTTACGCAGCCCTGCAGCATTAGGCTCTGTATTGACCAGGCTGTAGAGCATTTGGCAGGCGCCCTGTATGTCTGGTGGCCTTATTTTCATCGTCTCCTCACTCTGTACATTGTGGTTGAACTGATCTGTAACTTTGTGGTGAACTTTAATAAACATGGCACTCTCTACTCCTGCGATTGGGTTTTTCATTCTCTCCCTCGTGCGCCGTACAATGGCGCATGAGGGTTTGTGACACATTTATAGATAGATAACTGAAGGGTCTCTCAGGGTCTCTCATGGCTTTATTATTATTATCTGGAATTTCCCCATTGTGGGACTAATAAAGGCTTATCTTAATTACAGCAACCTTTTTAATAAAGGCACTTATTTTGTTTGGTAACAGAATCAACAAAACCAGATTCATTAAAGCCACACATATTGATCATACACAAAGTCAAACTGTAGTATCACAAAGGTTGCTCTAAAGGAGAGGGGCACAATGAGAGGGAGAGAGAGAGAGAGAGAGAGAGAGAGAGAGAGAGAGAGAGAGAGAGAGAGAGAGAGAGAGAGAGAGAGAGTTTTTGAGTTTTAAAAAATCCCTAAACTTTACATAAATTGCAATTACATGGTAGTACAAGGTCACAAATTCTATCAGTCCTACTCATGCAACCTCCTTCAACACACACACATAAAATAACTTAAAATTTCAAAGAAAGTGACTCATCGTCAGTTATAGAACATAACATTTGTCCAATCCCCCAGACAGAAACAAACCTGTTCAGATTATTTGTCACTTTATAAAAAGCATGTTCTACTCTCAAACAAGTTGCAACTAAGCCATATAAGCACTGAAAAACATCAGTGGTGGCCTGACCTAGGAGTTTATTCTTCCTGGTCTTCCAGATTGCCAGTTTAGCTGAACCAAATAAATAGTTCATTAAAACCAACTTCACTCTGTTTCTCACTGTATACTTTGGCCAAAAGATAAACGTGAAACTGAAAATTCTCCTCCCAGTTTTTCCACCCAGCTCTGTAATACACTAAACAGACTACCTAACTGAGGACATGAGGTCAAAAGATGTTCTAAGTTCTGTACTTGGGTACAAAAAGGGCAGCCCTCCCCAGTGCTTGGATGAAGGTGAGCCCTGTGTCTGTTTGTAGCCATACTATAGCTCCATGAACAAACCTCAACTGCAGATTAGCAGTATGCTTTTCAATGGGAGGCTTGTACAGGATCCACCAACTGCCTTTTGGGGAACAGTCAGAAGCAAAAACATTAGTCCACCTCGATTCCCTGACATCAGTTAAAGAACAAATATTTAGTACCTTCACACAGCTTTGATATAATAGCTTCTTCCCACAAGAGCTGAAGTCACCCATCCTTGGTGTTTTAAGTGAAAGAAGTCATCCACTCACCTCTTGCCACTCATCTACAGCAGAACTGACAGAGAGGGATGGAAACATGTGCTCAGTATCATCATTCCATTGATCAGCCAGAGTCCGATTGGCAGCAAATTCTCTCAATGGCATCAACAAAGGCTGTAAAATTCCCTCCACAATCCTCTTCAGCACTTTGGAGGAGCAGATATTCATAATGGCACCAATATGGTCAACTGGAATGTGTGGCCTGGAATTTCCCCATTGTGGGACTAATAAAGGCTTATCTTATCTTATCTTTTCTTAACTGAAGTCCATATGACATGACAAAGTTTCGTGATGCCAACTTCAATCAGCTTTGTTCTGAAAGTAGTGGAGTCTAGAGTTAAAGTTCTGAGGAAATTGTTATAGAAGAGAGGCTCTTCAAACAGTCACATTCCAGGTCTGAGTTCGGGAGTCCGCACAACTGTCAGTGTCTGCCAGGCATTGATCACTGATTTATAAAAAGTAGTGGTGTTGGACGATTAAAATTTTTAATAGCAATTAATCTTTTGGAATGTTGAGTTAATCATGCATATATTAATGTTGCATGCATATATATATATATATATATATATATATATATATATATATATATATATATATATATATATACTGTATATATACTGTATATATACTGTATATATAGTACAGTACGGATAGTACAGGTTAAAAGGAACTGAATAGTATAGCAAAAGGGGGAAATAAAATCCAACAAGGTCAAATTAGGCAATAACTCCTCTGATTATACAGTTCAACAAAAGTTATCCAAAATGGGTGATGGCTGAAGCCACAACTTATATTGCCCACCCATATTCCATCCAAGAATTCAAAAGAAAAAACAAAACAATATATAAAACAATATATATCAGGTTTTGTTCACTGAAAATTGTCCTTCCACAGAATTTTTCCAGCAATGACGACAAATTCTGAAAGCTGTCTATCATTTGACAGATTACATGGAGGGTGATCTAACTGAAGTCAATTAAAATGATAGATAACAGACTGATAGAATTTTTACAAGCCTGTCTGAGAAAATGACATAACAAAAAGTGTAGTGCAACCTGTGATATAGAGTTTTGGCCTTTTTCAGGTTTTCAACTCAGATCCAGTTCTGACAGTCAGTCACTAGATGGCAGTCTTTATTAGATGTTTCATAACACTGTGTTGCTCATGAAGCAGTTGTCTCAAAGTTGTTCGTTGTTTCATGAGGCCTCAGTTTTAACATCACTACTGCCAGCAACACCTGCTCCACTGAGGTATTGGGCTGCGGTACCACCCGAACTCCATGCTTCAGAGACGGAGACAGCTGAGGAAAGACAAACACAGTCCATGAAAAAATACGTATCACACTCCTAAGCATAATATAACACCACAACTACAAAGGCGCCATACAGATAACAGTAAGAAAGCAGAAAAGAAAAGTTTTAAGGAAATTACAAACTCTGTCAAACTCACCACATCGACAATTTCTTCTCCACCTCTCAGATAACGAAGCGCTTAATGAACTGAGTGATATGTGTTTGAGTTAGAATGGTGCATGAATAGGCTCTGAGACTGTTTTTGTACTGTTCTCCACTGGCCAGTGTAATTAAATTTGCTGAAACTCTGATCAAGCCTGGTTTTTGACTGAAGGTTAAGAAGGATTTTTCTAATACTCTCTAGCACCAAGACCACCTCTGGTAAAAACTCCATCAAAATCCATCCAGCAGTTTTTACGTAATCCTGCTAACAGACAGACACACAAACAAACAGACCGACAGACGGACGGATGGACAAACAAACAGACAGGCAAACCACCCCGATTACATAACCTCCTTGACAGAGATAAAGTTTCTTTTTAATTGTATTACAAGAAACCTTGTTTACATTATTGTAATTTACTGAGATGCACTAGTAATGCTGTTTATTCAGTTACTGTTCATTCTTTTATCAATGATAAAATTCTGTAGTTCTCCATCTCCATTTTTTTTAAAACCCAAGATGTCTGATTTTGGATGTGTTGCATCAGTGTTAGGCTTTAATACTTATGTTGGATTTATGAAATCAGATTTTGATTTAAAATAATCAATTGTTTTTCATTATCTGTGTTTCCTGTATTGCACTAATGTGAAGTCATAGTCTCAGTGTGACGACATACTGTACTAGTATGTTTTTATATATCTACATATTATTCCATCTAGCTACATTGCTCCGCACTGTGTGTGTTTATATACTTACATATTTATTCCACCTAGCTGCAATGCTCCGTACTGTGGGTGTTTATATATTTACATATTTATTCCATCTAGCTACAATGCTCTGCACTGTGTGTTTATATATTCATATATTTATTCCATCCAGCTACAATGCTCTGCACTGTGTGTCTGTGTGTGTGTGTGTGTGTATATATATTTTATAGTAATATGTACATATGTATATTAGCTGCTCTTGCTTGCTTGTTTTTTTCTTGCCTTCTGATTGTTGCTCTGAGTGTTGCTATCCCTGTGCTGTTGCAATCCTGGAATTTCCCCGTTGTGGGACTAATAAAGGCTTATCTTATCTTATCTTATCTTAGTATATCTACACAATGTCAGTATTTGTAACTATTACCATGATCATCAAAATTAGGATAAAAATGATTTGTAATATTTCAGTATGTGTAATCAATATTAAATTAAAGTTTAACTTTTTTAAATATATTGCAAAATGCACAAACTTCTTTAAAATATTCCAATTTACTAAGATGCACCAGTAGGCTCTTAGAGCAATAGTAAGGGATGTTTGTACTTAAGAATAGAATAGATTGCCTAAGTTGTAATCATTTTGTCATTACAAAGTTGTACAAACTCATTTATTGTCTCCTCAGTGACAGGCCCTACATAAAATACCTGACAGTAATTAATACAACTCTACACAAAATCTAATAGCAAATATGAATATATAAGATAAGATAAGATAAGCCTTTATTAGTCCCACAACGGGGAAATTCCAGGATTGCAACAGCACAGGGATAGCAACACTCAGAGCAACAATCAGAAGGCAAGAAAAAAAACAAGCAAGCAAGAGCAGCTAATAAACATATGTACGTATTACTATAAAATATATATATATATACACACACACACAGACACACAGTGCAGAGCATTGTAGCTGGATGGAATAAATATATGAATATGTGAACACACAGTGCAGAGCATTGTAGCTAGATGGAATAAATATGTAAATATATAAACACCCACAGTACGGAGCATTGCAGCTAGGTGGAATAAATATGCAAGTATATAAACACACACAGTGCGGAGCAATGTAGCTAGATGGAATAATATGTAGATATATAAATATATAAACACCCACAGTACGGAGCATTGTAGCTAGATGGAATAAATATGCAAATATATAAACACACACAGTGCAGAGCATTGTTGCTAGATGGAATGAAACAGCATAACCGTCTACTTAGTTATCCTACATGGTATGATTATGTGCCCATACATATTCTCACCCTCCATAGCGACTGGTATGTTCCTAGTTGTATGCCGGAGAGGACCATTGTGTAAGTCTATTGCATCTTTTGCATTCAAAAAACTATTAGTTTGTTACGTCTTTTTGCTATCTCTGCGAGCAGCCCTGCTTAGGTTGTACAGTCTGACAGCCGTTGGTAGGAAGGACCTACGAAACCTCTCGGTTGTGCACCTGGGATGATGTAGTCTGCTGCTAAATGAGCTCCTCAGTGCATTCAGTATGTCCTGCATAGGGTGGAACTCGGACTCCAGCAGAGATGACAGTTTAGCCACCGTCCTTCTCTCTCCTATCTCCTCCATCGGATCAAGGCGCTGCCCCAGGACAGAGCTAGCTTTCTTAATCAGTTTGTTCAGTCTCTTCCTATCTGCTGCAGTAATGCCACTGCCCCAGCAGACCACTCCAAAAGTGATGGCTGATGCCACCACCGTGTCATAGAATGACTTCAGCAGCGCCCCTTGTACACCAAAAGACCTGAGTCTCCTCAGCAGGAACAGCCTGCGCTGTCCCTTCTTGTAGAGTGCATCAGTATTGTGTGACCAGTCTAGTTTATTGTTCAGATGAATACCCAGGTACTTATAGGATGTCACCATCTCGATGTCTGTTCCCTGTATATTTACTGGTACTGTGAGGGGCTGCCCATGCCTGCGGCAGTCCACCACCAGCTCCTTAGTTTTCCTCGCGTTGATCTGGAGGCAGTTCCGATGGCACCAGTCCACGAAGTCCTGGATAAGCCCTCTGTACTCAGCTTCATCTCCATTGGAGATGAGGCCAACGATCGCAGAGTCATCAGAGAACTTCTGTAGATGGCAGTGTGTTGTGTTGTGTGAGAAGTCCGCAGTATAAAGAGTGAACAGGAAGGGAGCCAGCACCGTTCCCTGGGGGGCCCCCGTGCTACTGATGATCGTGTCGGACACACAGTCCCGGGTTCTCACAAACTGAGGCCGGTTCGTGAGGTAGTCCAGGATCCATGATGACAGGTGCTGGTCCACCCCTGCGCGCAGCAGCTTGTCCTTCAGGATCATCGGTTGGATGGTGTTGAAAGCACTGGAGAAGTCAAAGAACATGATCCTCACCATATTCCCGGGCTTCTCCAGGTGGGACAGAGAACGGTGAAGGAGGAAGATCACCGCATCCTCCACCCCAATGCCATGCTGGTAGGCGAACTGGAGTGGATCCATCGCTGGTTCCACCAGGGGGCGGAGGTGAGCAAGGAGCAGTCTCTCCAGGGTCTTCATCAAGTGGGACGTCAAGGCCACCGGTCTGTAGCTGTTCAGGTCTTTGGGGTGGGAAGTTTTTGGTACAGGTACCACACAAGATGTTTTCCACAGCTGTGGTACCCTCCCCAGTTTCAGGGGAGGGTACCACATATATATATATATATATATATATATATATATATATATATATATATATATATATATATATATATATAATAAACACAGTACTAGAGAGTTACTACCTTATATAACCTCTTATTTTGCGAGAAATGTTAAGTCTTTGTAATACCAGTTTCTCGGCTACCCCAAACTGATCACATATCCTTCTTGGCCACCCCACTGAAAATTTCCTGGCTCTGCCACTGCATCTGAGGTGTTTTTGAAAGCTTGTAATATTGGGTCTGTACACATTCACTGCCAGAGTCCATTTTTGATAGCATTTTTCTATGTCCATCTGTTATTTTAACATCTCTTCAGCTAGACACCCATTCTGTTCTAGAAAGATATAATCAGATAGGGTATTTACTGTATTTCTTTTGTGTTGTGACTAGTTCTGCTCCAGGGTGCTGACCCACTTCTCCAAAAGCTGACTATCCATTTAGGCATGGCAATGATTTTGCTGTGACAAGAGTGCACATACACAGAGCTCAAAGGTTGGTGAGTTAATTGCCGAGTCTGTCAGTGTGTCACCAGGTCGTTTCACATGGGCGGATGACACAACGAGCAAACTGAATTCCTTCCGACAGCCTTTTTCTTTGTCACACATATATACTCAAAAGTATGTTGACAGATGCAACAAAAAGAGCAATCTGCTCTGAGCATTAGTTCCTAGTTTCCCATTTAAGTCCCCTCACTCCATCAGCACTCTCCCATACTTCACTAATTCAACCAAATAAGGGCCCTTACAGGAAGCTGACCTTTGCTCCTGAGGTCAGTGACTATGAGACCCAGACAAACAACTGGAAGTGTTTATTTCCCCTCTCAGCTAAATCAGGCCAAAAGACGCTGATCCCACATGCTCATCACCAGAAGCAGCAGTGCTGGCAAATGACCGTGGCATGACACGCTAACACACAACCGCAAGTGGGGATGTTATTAACACCTCCAAATGTGGCTTACATAGTTGCTTTTTTTTTTTCTTCTGTATCAGTATAATGTTGTTCCCTTTTGAAAATACAAAGAATGCTTGAATAAACACAACCAGGCACCCGCAAGCTTCAAAAGCAGAACCCACTTTTGACCTGCAAGTCCAATAACATTCTTTCATGTCAAGAAGCCCTGTGCATAAAAGGAATTTGCACTCAACAGTGTATAAACAGTCAGAGTCGGCGAGCAGATAGCAGAAAGCACTCAAACATCCCTGCATGGAGATGTAACATTTTCCTCAAATATATTGAGTTTCAATGCTCATACAGTGACACAATGGAAAAATCTGATGAAGGATGTTTGAGCATTGGTGTGGTTAAACAAGGGGTAAGCCAATGGGTGTGTTTAGTTAATGCTGGCGTTCCTCTGTGGGGTATTAGTGGGGTGGGAGCACGATCTTGGAAGTTGTGAAGCATCAGGAGCCATTAAAGGGAGGTGAGGAAAATGGTAAATGGTGAATGGCATTCACTTATATAGCGCTTTATTCTCATCTCTTGATGACCAAAGCGCTTAACAGATCCTGCTATCCACCTATTCACACACTGATGGAAAGCAGAAAGCAGCCTCTGAACTGTATCAGTGTGACTCAGGGTAAAGGGAGGGAAAGGTAAGACTGTGGGGTTATAAGGGTACGAATAAGTGTGATCTTACTTATAAACCTGGGGCGTCGTGCACAAATTGGATTTGATTTCCTACTGAAAGATGATGTATGTTTAAATCAAGAAAATGCCATAAGCAAAAAAAAATCCAGATGTATGAAACCGTCCATACGCAGGAATCCAAGCACATTTCCTTTGTACATTACAATCTGCTTGAAATTGAACACACATGAAGAAATACCGGACTCCTCCCTTGACACACCTCCACTTGAATATGCAATTAGATGACTGAATCTTTATTTCGGATAGATTAAAAGTAAAGATTAAAAAGAAACAGAATAATATAACAAAGGGGAAAAAAATCCAACAAGGTCAAATTAAACAATAACTCCTCTGATTATACAGTTCAACATAAGTTATCCGAAATGGGTGATGGCTGAAGCCGCAGCTTATATTGCCCACCCATATTCCATCCAAGAATTCAAAAGAAAAACAAAACAAGAGCGATTACAATTCGGAACAAAGCTAAGACAAAATGTGACAAAAAAAAACTAAGCAACAACACAACGCAGACTGGATATGACAATCCTTATGTGATTTTACATGTCATCTTGTATATATGTTTGGAGTATTTCTTCCTTTAGTTTTTGTTTAAATTGTCCAAGCGTTGTACATGATTTTAATTCAGGTCCAAAATCGTTCCATAATCTGACTCCTTGCACTGAAACATAGTGTTGCTTGGTGGTAGTTCTCACTGAAGGTTTCTGAAATATACATGTTCCTCTGAAATGATATTGTTTCTCCCTTATTTGGAACAACTTTTGGATATTTGCGGGCAGTGATAGATTATTCACTTTAAACATTATTACTGCAGTTTTAAAGTCAACCAGATCTTTCAACTTGAGAGCTTTTAATTTAAGAAAAAGTGGGTTTGTTGGTTCCCTGTAAGCAGCTTTGTTTATTATTCTAATAGCTCTCTTCTGAAACATAAAGACTGGATATATGTTAGTTTTATATGTATTTCCCCATACTTCAGTACAATATGTCATGTATGGGAGTATTAATGAATGATACAAAGTATATAATGTGGGTTGATTCAGCAAATATTTCACTCTGTGTAGTATTGCGATTGATTTAGATATTTTACCTTTAATATAATTAATATGTGACTTCCAACACAGTTTATTATCAATTATTGCTCCAAGAAATTTAGTTTCAGATACCCTTTCAATCTCTACACCATTTACACTGAGTTTAGATACTAAGTTGTTGTGATGGTTGTTAAAAACTATAAATTTTGTCTTACTTAAATTGAGCGTTAATTTGTTTGAATCAAACCACAGTTTAAGCTTTCCTAATTCCTTTCCGAGTGTATCCAAAAGTTGTTCCAAATTGCTTCAACTGCATAATAGATTAGTGTCATCAGCAAACAATATTAAATCCATTTTTTCCAAGACTTTACATATATCATTTATATACATATTGAATAACAATGGCCCCAAAACTGAACCCTGTGGGACTCCACAAGTAACCTTCAGTAACTGTGAGTTTTTGTTACCAACACATACATACTAATATCTATTCTTTAAATAACTACTTAACCAGGACAGTGCTACCCCTTAATACCACAATTTTGTAGTTTCTTTAATAATAAATTATGATCCACTGTATCAAATGCTTTTTTAAGATCCAGGAATACCCCAACTGAATATGCTTTATTTTCAACGGCAGTTGATATTTTTTTCTATAAATTCCATTAGAGCAAATGCAGTTGTCCTCTTGTGTCTGAACCCATATTGCTGCTCACACAATAAATTATTCTTCATTATGAAGTTGTCAATTCTCTCACAGAATATTTTTTCAAGTATCTTGGAAAATTGCGGCAATAATGAAATTGGTCTATAGTTTGAAAGTTCCCCTCTGTCACCCGTCTTGCATATCGGAATTACTTTAGCTATTTTCATTGCATTGGGAAATATACCTGTTTGGAGAGACAGGTTACAAATATACATCAGTGGTTTCACTAAGCATTCAATAATAGTTTTGACTAAGAGCATGTCAATACCATCACAGTCCGTAGATGTTTTACTTTTAAACGATTTAACAATTTCAATGACCTCTCTCGTCTGTGTTCTTTATGAAAATGGAGTCTTTTATAGCAGTGTTTTTGCTTATTGTATCACCTGTGGGTGCCGTAATGGGTATTTCTCGAGCCAAATTAGGACCAATGTTAACAAAAAAGTTATTAAATTCATCTGCAGGTGAAACTGCATTCACACTCTGAGTCGTTTTATTATTTTTTGAAAAATCAGTTGGGTAGCTTGTATTTCTGTTTTTACTTCCAAGAATATTGTTAAGTATTGTCCATGTATTTTTAATATTGTCTGTGTTTTTCTCCAGTTCTTTACTGTAATAGTCTCTTTTACTACATCTCATTATATGAGGAGGGAGAGAGAGCTTAGACTTTCTGCTGCACATTCACCAACCACAATGCTCCGCACTGTGTGTCTATATATATATATCCAGCCATCCATCTTCTACCGCTTAATCCTTTTCGGGTCGCGGGGGGGCTGGAGCCTATCCCAGCGTCTATATATTTATAGTAATATGTACATATGTATACTAGCTGTTCTTGTTTTTTTCTTGCCTTCTGATTGTTGCTCTGAGTGTTGCTATCCCTGTGCTGTTGCAATCCTGGAATTTCCCCATTGTGGGACTAATAAAGGCTTATCTTATCTTATCTTATCTTATATATGTTAACTTATTTTTGTATGTTTTATACCTCTGCTCTGCTTCTTTTGTCCTTTTCTTTAGAAAAGCTTTATATAATATTTTTTTTCTTTTTACACACCTTTTGTAATCCTTTGGTTAACCATGGCTTATGGACAAATTTATATTTAAGCTTTTTCTTTACTAATGGACAATTGTTTTCATAAAGAGTGGTTACAATGTTCATAAATGTGTCATAGGCTTCTTTTACATCTGATACATAGACTTTTGTCCAGTCCTGCTTCAGCAAGTCTTCTTTAAAAGAACTGATTGCATTTTGTGATTTGTATCTGAATGATTTTAAAACTTTTTCTGTATTGCCCTCCATGTGGCCATGGATAAGTGCAAAGGTTGGCAAATGGTCACTTATATCATTTATCAATAATCCACTTTCTATTTTCTTATCAATAATATTAACAAACAGGTTGTCAGTAAGTGTAGCAGTGTGAACTGTGATTCTACTGGGATGTGTTATTGTGGGATATAGACTCATACTGTACATAGAATTCATGAACTCTGTAATTACATTTTGTTGATATGGATTTAGTAAATCAATATTGAAATCTCCACAAATTACTACCATTTTCTTACTAGTAATATTATTGTACAGCTCGACTAATTTATCTCTGAATGTCTCAATGCAGGTTCCCAGCGTTCTATATATACAACTTATAATTAGATTTTTTGTTTTATCTTGGTCAATCTCAACAGTAACACATTCTAAAATCCCTGGTAGTGCAAAGGACATTCCATTTACAAGTTTACACCTATACAGGTCATCAATATACAGTGCAGCACCACCACCCTTTTTTTGATATCTGTTAATATGAAACATCTGATATCCCTCTATTGCCATAAGGGGAGCCTGCTCTCCATTAAGCCAAGTTTCAGAGACTGCGATGGCTGTAAATTTTCTGTCTAGCTGTTTTAAATAGTCCTGAATCTGTGGAAAGTTTTTGTTAAGACTTCTGCTGTTGAAGTGTATTATTGATAGTTTACCATCTAGTTGCACTTGACTTTTGAATTGCTTTTCAGTGTAATATTCACAATGATTATGAATATTATTGAAAAAGTGGTTATACATACAAGCGTTGCAACTTTGATTGTCGTGTATCCACGATCAAAAATAATGGACTTAATGGAATTTCATGGACTGAGTTGGAGGCGCTTCTGAATGAGGTAGAGACATGTAAAAACATTTTGTTTGGCACGCTGTCCTCTGGCATTAGCGCCGGATACGGGTAATTCAATAGCCTGCTCACAGCCCTGAAAGATTAGTTTGTTTCCTTTATTCAAGGAGATGTTTATTAAACTTTGACATGTTTCAACTGATGTCTGCAGTCGTCCTTAGAAGCGTCAGCTGATCACTATGATTTGGAGCGTGTATAACTCAGCGGTTAAGTGCCAGGTTTCAAACAGAAAGTTCCAGATATGAGACCAGCTGCAATCTCTTTTAGGGACCAAAATGGAAATAACTGTGGGCACTTTCTTGTGTCATCCCATTGTTTTTAAATGCATGTTGTATATTTTATATGATCTTATTTTAAACGATGAATAAATCATCTCCCTCATGGATCATCACCTTATCGTGGTGGGGGGTTTGCGTGCTCCACTGATCCCAGGAGCTATGTTGTCCGGGGCAGTTTGCCTCTGGTAGGGTCACCCAAGACAAATTGGTCCTGGGTGAAGGGCCAGACTAAGAATGATCCAATAGACTCTCATGATAAATACTAGAACAAGGATTCAGTGTACCCCGCCCGGTATGGGGTTACCGGGGCCCCACCCTGGAGCCAGGCCTGGGGGAGGGGCTCGATGGCTAGCGCCTGGTGGCCGGATTTCCGCTCATGGGACCCGGCCGGGCTCAGCCCGAAGGAGTTACATGGGTCCACCTTCCAGTGGGCTCACCACCTGCAGGAGGGATTATGGGGGTCCAGTGCTATGTGGATCAGGTGGTGGTCAAAGGCGGAGACCTTGGCGGTCTGATCCCAGGCTTCCTAAACTGGCTTTTGGGAAGTGGAATGTCACCTCTCTGGCAGGGAAGGAGCCTGAGCTGGTGTATGAGGTTGAGAGATACTGGCTAGATATAGTCTGCCTCACCTCAACACACAGCTCCGGTTCCGGAACCAGTCTCCTGGAGAGGGGCTGGAGCTTGGCCTACTGTGGAGTTGCCCCGGGTGAGAGGCAGCGAGCAGGGGTGGGTATTCTTATCCACCCTTTTTGGAGTCTCTGACTGGGGTGCTGGAGACTGCTCCTCTTGGAGACTCCATTGTCCTACTGGGGGACTTCAGTGCGCATGTGGGCAATGACAGTGAAACCTGGAAGGGGGTGACTGGGAGGAACGGCGTGCCCGATCTGAACCCGAGTGGTGTTCAGTTATTGGACTTCTGTGCTAACCACAGTTTGTCCATAATGAACACCCTGTTCAAGCATAAGGGTGTCCATATGTGCATCTGGCACCAGGACACCCTAGGTCGCAGGTCAATGATTGATTTTGTTATCGTGTCATCAGACCTGCCACCGTATGTCTTAGACACTCGGGTAAAGAGAGGTGCAGAGCTGTCAACTGATCACCACCTGGTGGTGAGTTGGATCCGATGGCAGGGGAGGATGCCATTCAGACCTGGTAGACCCAAACGTATAGTGAGGGTGTGCTGGGAACGTCTGGCTGAGGCCCCTGTCTGGACGGTCTTCAACTCCCACCTCTGGAAGAACTTGAACCACATTCCGAGGGAGTCTGGAGACAGGGAGTCTGAATGGGCCATGTTCTCCACCTCCATTGTTGAAGCGGTGGCCCAGAGCTGCGGTCACAAGGTCGTCAGTGCATCTTGTGGTGGCAACCCCCGAACCTAGTGGCGGTCACCAGTGGTGAGGGTGGCCTTTAAGCTGAAGAAGGAGTCCTGTCAAGCTTGATTGACTTGTGGGACTCCCAAAGCAGCTGAGGTGTACCAGCACGCCAAGCAGAGTGCAGCTCGGGTGGTTGCTGAAGCAAAAGCTCGGTTATGGGAGGAATTCGGTGAGACCATGGAACATGACTTTCGGTCGGCCTCGAAGAGATTCTGGCAAACTGTCCGGCAGCTCAGGAGGGGGAAGTAGCTCCCTGTCCTCACTGTGTATGGTGCAGATGGGACACTGTTGACTTCGACTGGGGATATCGTCGGGCGGTGGAAGGAATACTTCGAGGATCTCCTCAATCCCACTGATACGCCTTCCACAGAGGAAGCAGGGCTTGTGGACAAGGGGGACGACTCGCCTATCACAGTGGCTGAGGTCCCCAAGGCAGTTAAAAATCTCTTTGGTGGCCGGGCCCCGGGGGTGGACGAGATTCGCCCAGAGTAAAAATCTAACAATCTTGGTGTTAATTCAAAATATTTGTTGGAGCGTACAAGCACTACTTCATCCAACAGTTAATCTGAGGGCAACAGTTTTGATTGCATAACAGTTTAACTTCAGACACCAATTTGTGCAATGCATGATCCCAGTCTTGTAAGAAATTGTCTAAAAAGATAAATGACTGAAAAAGAAAAAATGTTGAAAGGAAGAAAGACAAGAAAGACAACGGTCAGCAGAGATAAGAGCAACTCCATGTGATTCATTTCTCTCCATTTTAGAAACACACAGCTGTAATAGATGAGACCTGCCACTGCTGACAAAGCATGGCCTTATAGAAAAGACTCTTGAATTTAAGGCTGAAATCACAGTGATGCAAATAATTTTAGGCTTTACTTTAGTGGAGGTCATTGTGATTGTGTCCAGTCATAATAGTTCTTCCAATTAGCAGCTTGGTGGTGCAGTGGTTAGCACTGTGGAAACACAGCAAGAAGGTCAAAGAATCGATTCCACCCCTGACCATCATGGGTTTGATCCCACCCCTGACCATCGGTGACCCTTCTGTGTGGAGTTTCTGTGTCTGTGTGGGTTTACTCCAAGTACTCCAGTTTCCTCTTTCAGGCAAAAAACATGCAAGTTTGATTAATTGGACACTCTGAAGTGGCCCTAGGTGCAAATGTGTGTGTACTCAGAGTGATGGTGAAACAAGCTGGCACAAGATGGCGGAATCTACGCGTCCTGGCTGGAATGGCTCTGTGGAGGCCCCTGAGGTAAAACGGTCTCGTTTAAAACCTGAAGTATATAAAACTTCTGAGGGGAAAATAATTGTTGAGGATGAGCTGCTAAATTTCCTTGCAGTGAAAATTAAGACTCTGAGTCAGGATGAGATCGTCTTACTGGCCTCAAATACTTTTGATTCTGAGTGGATTGAGGCCTCGAAAAAAGTCCTGTTTGAGGTCTGCCCCACTACACAGAGGTGTGTTACACACAAAGGGGCCCAGAAAGATGCAAATAATTTAAAGAGTTGCCTTAAGGTGATGAATGAATGTGGTGAAAAACTGCCTAGATTCGTCTCTCATTACCTGGATGATTTGCCGCTGGTTACATTTTCCAGCCTGGACTGCTCAAGCCTACTGAGGAGAATGGAGCAGTTACGTGCAGAGGTTTGTGCCATGAAACAAACCATGCTGTTACAGACTAGCTCCAGTGAAGATCTACGCACGATAACCTCGGATATTGCCCGTCGTGTAAGTGGCCTGGAGCAGTCTGCCGCACGAGCCGTGGATAAGGAGGCGCCCGCCCTGGGAGAGCCTGCCAGCCCCGCTGATGTCGAAGCGGAGGAGGGGGCCTGCCTGATGATCGACTCAAGACCTGGAGACACACGGGAATCTCACTTGACCGCTGGAGAGAAGGCTCTGGATGTGAATTCGGAGCCGGTGGATAAGCCTATAACCGGAGAAAATTCTGGAACAGTAGCCTCTAAACCAGGATCTCTAACATGGAGTCAAGTAGTGAAAAAGAGGCGAAGACGATCTGAGCGCGCTGCGGATAAACCCAAGCCATCCTCTGCTTCAAACAGCCGCAGGAATAAAGCCAGCAACGCGGCCCCTGTTGTGGGTACGGGCTCTGGGAATATTAAAACAGTTCGGACCAAGACGGTGAGTGTGTTTGCTACCCGTTTTCATCGTGATTTGGAAGCTGACACTTTATCTGCATATCTTAAAGATAAGCTTGGACGAGAAGTTTTATGTCAGAAAATCATCACTGGGAACGGCAGGGTTAGCTCGTTTAAAGTAACGGCGGAATGCTCTGAGGTGGGGGACATGTACCAGCCAGAGCTCTGGCCAGAGGGCGCATTGGTGCGGCGATATTATGAGCCCCGGGGGGCTGGGAGGGCTGGAGCTAGTGGAGCGGCTGCTGTGGAGAATATGCGGGCACCCATGCATGATGGCGATCTTTCTTAACTCTTCCTCCTTTTTTGATGGGTATTAAGGTCATGTCTTACAACTGTCGTGGCCTTAAATTGGGGCAAAGTGCTGGGGAGAAAGCTCGCCGGTTAGTTATTGACAATCTATTGAACAATTGTGATATTTTGTACCTTCAGGAGACGTTTCTTTCAGAACAAGACTTGGAACGTCTGAACTGTCTTAACCCTGATTTCCATGGTGCTGGGGAGTCTACAACTGACCTCAGCAAGGGGATTATCAGGGGGAGGATACCTGGAGGTGTGGCTATTCTCTGGAGGAAGAAGCTGGACTCCTTGATAAAAGTGGTCCGACTTGGTGTAGATTGGTGTATTGGTGTGCAGTTTAATTGTAATGATAAGGAATTCCTTATTATTAATGTATATACGCCATTTGAATGTCAACAGAATGAGGATGAATATTTAAATAAGCTTGCCTTTATCAATTCTTATATGCAAGACTATAATAATACCTGTATTTTTATTATGGGGGACTTGAATGCAGACATATCTGACACTGACTCCTTATTTGCAAAACATATGTATCATTTTTGTTATGAGAACAACTTAATCTTGTCAAGTAAGGTACTAATGCCTCCTGATAGTTATACCTATATAAGTGAGGCTTGGCACACTACGTCCTGGCTCGATCATTGCATCAGCACGGGTGATGCACATGCTTCTTGGGTGGCATGAGTATTCATTATGGGTTAGCAATGTCTGATCATATACCGTTTGAGATGATAATTAATGTTGACTGTCTACCTGCACTTTATCAAAATGTCAGTCAGAATGAGGTGGGAAAATTAGACTGGGACACTCTTTCTGAGGAAGAAATTGTAGAATATTGTGTTCATACAGATAAATCCTTGAGTAAAATATGTCTTCCTAGAGATGCTGTAATGTGCAGCGATGTGAACTGTAGCATTGTTGAACATAAGAAAGACCTTTGTAGTCTGTACAATGCTGTAGTTAACTCCCTGTATAAGGACAGCAAGCCTTATTATAAGAAAATACGTAAAACACATAAGGTTAGACCTGGCTGGAATGAGGCCGTAGCTGTGCCTTATTCTGAAGCTCGGGAAGCATATAAAGCATGGGTGGTGGCTGAGAGACCCAGACAAGGGCCAGAATTTGAGATGAAGAAATGTACAAATGCTAAGTTTAAGTATGCTATTCGTCATATCTCTAAAAATGAGCAGCTAATGAGAAGTAATTCCCTGGCCAAGAAATTGTTAGATAAGAATGTCACAGAATTTTGGAAGAAGCTTAGACGGATTAGTAACAGTAAAACGCCTTTGCCCTGTACTTTGGAAGGTATTTCAGGTACAGAAAATATTGTGGATCTTTGGCGGCAACACTTTTACTCATTATTTAATTCAACTAAGGATGAAACTTACAAGGAAGGGAAAGTAGAAAGGGACGATTCGCTCCTGATTGACACTCATGCAGTGATCAAAGCCATTAGAGAGCTATCAGATAACAAAGCGAGTGGTTTAGACTGTATTTCTGCTGAGCATCTTAAATACGCTAGCTCAAGAATTGCTCCTCTTCTTGCAATCTGTTTCACCAGCTTCATGATTCATGGGATGTTACCAGAATCATTATTGTCTGTTGTGTTGGTACCAGTCATTAAAGATAAAGCTGGCAAGCTGTGTAGCCTGGATAATTACAGACTCATAGCTCTAGCCAATATAATATCTAAAGTACTGGAAAAAATCATGTTTGAAAAATTAAATGTATTCATCAAATCTACTGATCATCAATTTGGATTCAAACCCCATCATGGAACAGATGTGTGCATATATGCCTTAAAAGAAATTATAAATAAGTACAGAAATCAAAATTCTTCAGTTTTTCTGTGCTTTATTGACGCCTCCAAGGGGTTTGATCGTGTTAATCACAGGATACTGTTTAGGAAAATGATTGACAGGGGGGTGCCCAAGTACTTAGTACGTATCCTGATTTACTGGTACGCACATCAGAAGATGCTGGTGAAATGGGGGAAGAGTCATTCATCACCATTTGGTGTGAGCAGTGGTGTCAGACAGGGCAGTATATTGTCCCCTATTCTATTTAATCTTTACATGGATGAGTTGTCAAAGCAACTGAATGCCTGTAAAACTGGGTGTTTAATAGGGAATAAGTTAGTGAATCATTTTATGTATGCTGATGATCTAGTTATTCTCAGTCCAAGTAGTGCTGGTCTTCAGGAGTTATTAAGAGTGTGTAGTGCTTATGGAGAGGAAAATGACATAAAATATAATACAAATAAGAGTTGTGTGCTGATCTGTGTCATATCCGGCTCTAGGGAGCCGGGCAATCAGAGCCAGGGACAAGCCAGTGAGTCGAGATGGTTTATTTTGGGTAAGGGATAAGGGATGAGGAGAGCACAGATACTCATGCAGAGGTACACTCACAGGTTGCACAGCGCAGAGGTAAGCAGCTCATACCGGACGTGGGGGTAGCAAGACGTACATCCTCACAGCGGGATACAAACACAGGAATGCTGCAAGGGGAGTTGAGGCTGACACCAGACGAAGGGGCTTCAGCCTAGCAGTGCTTATGTCGCAGCCCCGAGTCATCGAGGCTGCTCCTATTTATCCTCATTGGCAGCGCCCCAGCTGATGAAGACTAATTGGCCCCAGCCGTCCATAATGCTGCCAGCTGGGGGCCAGCTGAGACGCTGCTCAATGGGAGGCAGGGATGAGGGAAAACATGGGCTCAGTGCCGAGACGGCATCTCAACCCATGGTGACAGAGCCCCTCCCTCAAGGTCGGGCTCCTGAACGACCAGGAACATCCCAGCCCCCCCCCCCCCCACCTAGGGTGGGAGGAAGGGAGGCGGACCGGAGGGGAAGAAGCCAAGGGAAGGACAACACCAATGGGGCAATGTAGGGTAGCGGGAAAGAAAAACCCAAATACAATACTGACAACAGAACAATTAACCCAGGTACAGATGGGGAGAAGAACTGGGTCAGCACGCCGGTTACATACTACCCAGAGAGTACCAACCATGCGTGACCCAGAGCAAGAAAAAAAAAAAAAAAAAGAACCACCAAAAAGGTACAGGGCAAAAAATGCTGAGTATGGTCAAATAAAGGGAAAACACAATACACAGCACCAATATAAGTACATACACACAGTCACCAAGAAAAGTGAGGGTGACTGGAACAAATGGACAATTACAGAGCATGGTGTTACGGAAAACAAGGCACATGACTCTATAATGAACCAACAGGGCATAAAAAAGAAATACTGAGTGCAGGCAAAGAAAAACCCACACACATGAATATATAAATACCCACAGTCACCTAAAGAAATGAAAGTGACTGGAATGAATGGGCAACTGCAGAGTATGGTCTGAAAGGGAACAAAACATAACTCTACAATGCAAAAACGAGACTAAAAACATGGTACAAAAAATAAAATGCTGGGTACGAGGGAAGGAAAACGCACAGCACTATAAATACACATCCACCAACAGGACAGACATTACACCCAAGTGACCTTAATAACGATAAAAGAAAAAGTGACACCCGAGGTGTATGGCAGGCAGAGTCCAAAAATAGCCGAGATGGCTCCGGAGATCTCCCCGCCCATTGTCCAGCTGGCGAATCAGGGGAAGAGAAATGTTCGGACGGCGAACTCTGGACCCAGATCCCAGGAATCCAGTCCAACGGCTGCCGAACCAGGCCGCCCAAAGGCAAACACAGACCAGTGGGGGGAAACCAGATCGCCGAACCGAAAGTTTTGCGGGTCGGGTCGTCGACCCGCATCACTCAACCACCAGGACCGTTGAGACGGACGAAGGGTCAGAGCGGATCCCGGTGGAAGAGGCTCAGGGGAGAGCCGATGACGAGGGCGGCGGGCCTCAGGGAAACGGCCACCTCCTCACCGGACCTGGACAACACTGGGGCAGCACCCACGTCGGACCCCGATCGGGCCTCAGGCGAACCCACGTTGGACCCCGATTGGGTCTCGGGCGAACCCACGTTGGACACTGCACCAGAACCGACCTCCAACGTTGAACCCGGACCCTCCAGCACCACGAGGAACAGCAACTCCTCGCCGGTGACCCTGGAAGAAGGCTCAGAAGAGAAAACAGAACCGGGATCAGGATCACCGGCAGCGCCAGAACCCGGCGAGACGAGCTCAGACGCAGCGGGCGGCTGCACCCTGCTCGTCTCCCCTGGAGATAGGCTGAAGTGCTCAAAGATAAAAAGAGAGAAAAGAAAGGAGAGCACTCGCCTGATCTCGGGTTCTGACGCCGTCCAGGACTGCGAAGATCCAGGATCCGTCGTCAGGAGGTCGTTGTCAGGCTCCCATCTAGCCGCGTCGGGCCCCGCAGCCAGCACGATGGTCAGCGCAGCTTGAGATCCCTCCAGCTCAGGTAACCCCGCCGACGACCCACTCGGCGTGAAGCCAGAAGAATCTCGTCCCGCTGGACCGAACCGCTCCTCCGTGGAGACCCAGGGACGCTCAGTCGTCAGCGTAGACTCCACGCAGCAGTCAGTCCCCCTCCTCCGTCCGCAATGTAGCTGCGGAACCACAGGCCCTCTCCATATCCCACCACGTTGACCCGGAGCCGGGGACCGCTCGGCGGAGAGAGACACAGAGGATGCGGGATTAGGAAAACAGGTTACAGCAGGTGGGGAGAGTTCAGGGAGCTGCGAACCCTGAACTTCTCCTCCAGGGATGTGACAGAGCAAATCATTAAGCAGGTGTGAAAAAACAATGACTTGCCTGCCCCCTGGAGGTTGAGTATCGCCTGCTGTAGTGGAATCTGCTTCTTCCTCTCCCCGCCCGGCGATAACGGAGGACCCCCCGGGAATTCGTCTGAGGATCGCTCGCGTTGTCTCCAGCAGAGAGCTCACCAGGCCGGGATTCCAGGCACACACAGCGGTCAGGAAGCGCGTCGAGGAGGAGGGGGAAACAGCCGGGGTGAGCCAGCCCGAATGTCCAGGAATGACAGCGGGGGAACGAGGCTCAGGGGACGAGGCTGTAGGATCTCCACACTGACGAGGCGAAGGGATGACAGCTGCGTGGGAGGAACGGTCCTGACGATGACCCAGAACTGGATCCGGACGAGGTTCGTGCAGAGGTGACTCGGCGATGTGATGACGACTACTCCCAGGGGACGAAGCGAGGGGGAAACCCAGGGTTCGCCGCTCCAGATCGGAGATCGAGACGAGGAAGGCGTCGAGCACGGGAAAGCTTCGTAGCCCTGAAGTCCTCACCATCAATCTCACTGCCGCCGCCACATGCCTGAAGGTGGTGACAGGAAACACAGTAGAGCTCGCGACAGCCACTCGACCCCGGACATAACTGCTGTCAGCTGCGGCTCCTTGAAGGGAATCCCGAGTGACGTGGCGCAGGTCGGGGGAAGTCCTCTGGTTGGCGCGAACTCCCGGACTGGAATTACGGAAGGAACGGGACTCCGAAGCGGGGAAAGACGTCGCCCACTTCGACTCCCTGCCGGGATTTCCATCCACCCCGTGGAGCTTCTCTTGCTGTGTACCTGCAACGTCTATCCTGGCACTGTCCTCCAGATGGTACAGAGAGTGAGGGTGACAGTCCAGGAGTTCCTCAGCACGGCCCGGATGCCAGCGTCTCGCGTTGGAGGCGTCGTGCAGGGTGAAGAATGTCCCGTCGACAGCCTCCGAGATGGACCTTAGCTCGTCGCCCTGGCGCCGGAAGTGACTCCTGGGAAACGGCATGCTAGCAGCGCTGACACCCGGACAGAAAGGTACATTTCCACAGCGACTCACGGCCGCCGGCAACTCTTCTGGCTGCGACATACTGTCATATCCGGCTCTAGGGAGCCGGGCAATCAGAGCCAGGGACAAGCCAGTGAGTCGAGATGGTTTATTTTGGGTAAGGGATAAGGGATGAGGAGAGCACAGATACTCATGCAGAGGTACACTCACAGGTTGCACAGCGCAGAGGTAAGCAGCTCGTACCGGACGTGGGGGTAGCAAGACGTACATCCTCACAGCGGGATACAAACACAGGAATGCTGCAAGGGGAGTTGAGGCTGACACCAGACGAAGGGGCTTCAGCCTAGCAGTGCTTATGTCGCAGCCCCGAGTCATCGAGGCTGCTCCTATTTATCCTCATTGGCAGCGCCCCAGCTGATGAAGACTAATTGGCCCCAGCCGTCCATAATGCTGCCAGCTGGGGGCCAGCTGAGACGCTGCTCAATGGGAGGCAGGGATGAGGGAAAACATGGGCTCAGTGCCGAGACGGCATCTCAACCCATGGTGACAATCTGCCGCACTAAAGAAGATTTGTTAATGAAATTCCCTGTCTTTGAATTGGCAGACAGGGAATTAATTGTCAGGGATAAAATTAAATATCTGGGACATGTTATTAATGATAGAATGACTGATGATGATGATATTTTCAGACAACGCTGCAAAATCTACATGCAAGCAAATATTCTTGCACGCAGATTTGGTTTTTGTTCAGATGAGGTGAAACTGGTTCTTTTTAAAACCTATTGTACACCTTTATACACTGCTCATTTATGGATAAATTATAGGAAACTAAGTATGCAGAAATTACAGGTTGCCTACAATGATGCCTTAAGAATTTTACTTAAAAAGCATCGATGGTGCAGTGCTTCCGAGTTATTTGTCTCATCACGTGTAAATACTCTGCATGCAGTAATAAGGAATTTTATGTATAAATTCATCTGTCGGCTTGATGTATCTAGAAATGAAATCATTCAAGTCATGTCTAGCATTAAGCTCAGTTCTATTCGCTGTCAGTCACAGTTTAGAAGGCACTGGTACAGTAGTCTTTTTAAGTCTTTTTAAAGTCTGTACTGTCTTTGTACTTCTTTAAGCAGTTATGTCTTAGTGTTTCTTGTAACTTTTTGATTGTTTCAACTGTCTTGTTTTTTTTTTGTTTTTTTTACTTTATTTGTTTACTTTTCTCTTGATGGACCTTGAGTCTGGAATAAAGTCTTTGATTGATTGATTGATTGATTGATTGACCTCATCCTGCTCACACACTCCACTTAAAGCACGCGCACACACACACACTAAATAATGATGAAATACATTATGGTTTATATTAAAAATATATGAGACCTGTACAATCATATTTCTTGAGTACCTGCCAAAGTCCTTGTTGCAAAACAGTATCAAAGGCTTTACTGAAGTCTATGAAGACGACATAAAGCGGCTTGTTCTGTTCATTACACTTTTTTTGAACCTGTTTCAAGAAGAAAATCATGTCCGTGGGTATAGTGTCCCACCCTCACCCACACTTTGCATATTAGGTGATTTAAGTGAAATAAATATAGATGCAAGGATATCACATATGGTTCTCACTGCCTTATGCATCGCAAAGAAAGCTATCCTCATGAACTGGAAATCAAGAAATAACTTATGCACGACTTATTATAATAACTTACTATTGGATTATATTAGCCTGGAAAGAATGTCAGCCTCCTCAAATAATCAATTGGCGGAATTCAATTCTCTCTGGTCCCCGCTTATTACCTCCGCCAGGCCGTAGGCCGCAGGAGGTTATGTTTTTGCCAGTGTTTGTCTGTTTGTCTGTCTGTCTGTTTGTCTGTTGGTTAGCAAGATAACTCAAAAAGTTTTGGACGGATTTAGATGAAACTTTCAGGCGTTGTTGGAAATGGTACAAGGAAGAACTGATTAAATTTTGGGGATGATCCGGAACACCGTCTGGATACAGGAATTTTTTAAAGGATTCTTTAACATTGTGAGATACGGCCATTTTCAACATGTGTGCAGGCGTAATGGAGGGCGCTGGTCGTCGTGTCTGACAAACACAAACTCCGCGTTCTTCAAAGTTTTAGGCACAAAAGCACGCGAAAAACAGTGGTGGGCCGGGCCCGGCAGTGTGCCTGTGTTTGCGCTACGCTGCAAAAGCTGAGACGGGCAGCTGTCCGCCGCCGGATTATTTGGCAGAAATTCCCCGGGCAGCCATAGTGGCTGCACAAAAACAAGCTCTCTGCCGGGGAAGCTTCCAAATCATCTTTTGCCGCGGAGCGCAACCCCAATATAAAACCCACGGCAACCTGTCTACCCAATTTGCATCCGTCAGTGAAGCCCTGAGTGCTGCTTTCAGTGATCTATGAAAACGCTCGCATAACCCATTGGCCTGTGGGTTGTACGTGGTTGTGCCATGAATTACAACGCACGCAGCCTGGGAGTTTGCAGATGGAGGAGAGAGGGACACCACAACAACACTTGAGTTTATTACCTCCGCCAAGGAGGTAATGCTTTTACTACTGAACCACTAATCCTATCATTGTGAATCCAATTGCTAGTCATATGTTTTCATGGTCAAGAAATCTGAAAACGTACACACAAACACTGTATGGGGGGGAACTGTGGCGCTTGGCGGAGGTCTGCGCTCTCCGAGTGCTTTTCTAGTTAATTCTATAATCTGAGTGGTGGCGGGCGGTGACTCACTCTCCTTGGTACCTCTGGCGGCTGGCTGCGCCCTGACCGCAAGTGTCCGGGGGGCCTGTTCTGGGGTGGCCGTCTGTCTGGCCCTAGGGGGGGGGGGGTCGTGAGGGGGGCTGTGGAGTGGGCCGGGGGGGTTGGGCTGTGGCCCCTGGCCAGCTGGCCTCGCCCCTCGGGGGGGGAGGGTCTGGGTCTGGCCCCGGGTCCCTGGTGCTGGTGGGGGCGTCCCCCCCCCCGGGCCAGGGTCGGGTGTGCGCCGGCGGTGGGGGTTGTCCCTGGTGCATCCTTGCGCGGTGGGGTCATGTGTTTCCTGGGGCCCTGGTGCCGCCCTGGGGCTGGTGCCCGCATCCTGGGTCGCCCTCCCCGTTCACTGGGGTCTGCGGGTGGGGGTGTGTGTGGGTGTGAGTGTGGGCTTGTATATGAGTGGATGTGGAAGTGGGTGTGTGTTGAGTGGGCAGGTGGGGTTGTGCGTTTGTGTAGGTGGGTATGTGTGATGGTGGGTGGAGTTACGTGTGTGTATGGAAGCGGTTACTTGTGGGTAGATGTCTAGGGGACGGAGGATGTGTGTATGGGTAGGAGAGCTTTGTTGGGTGGCAGGGGTTGGGCAGTCCATCCAGTGGCATGAGGGCTGGCGTTTCGGGGCCTGCTTGTCCCGGACACCCTGCTGTTGTGTTGGGGGTGAGGCACTTTGTTACATCGCCCCTGGTGTCATTGGCGGCGGGTGTGTGTTGGTACTTGGGGGTGGCTGGGGGGTCATTGGCGTGGGTTGATGGCCGTGTTTCCATTGGGTTGCTCCGGGGTGGCTGTGGTTGCAGGGCGGCCTGCAGCTGTCGTTGTGCGTCTGGGGTGGTTGGTCGTGGGCCTGCGTGGGCGCTCGGGGGTGTCACCTGGCGTGTTGGGCGCCGTGTGGGTCCGGCCCATTGTTTACTATTGTGACTGTTGTTGTCCATGTTCATGTGTGTAAGATGAGTGGAAGTATGTTTGGCTGCCCTGTTATGTTAGTGGTGCTGGAGCGCCGGGGCGTGATGCTGGTGGGTCCTGGGCTGTTTCCGCTGGTGGCCCTCGCCCTGGGTTGGGATTTGGGGGCAGTGGGTGGCCTCATAAACCAGTCTGCAAGCTGGCTTCTGGTGGGGGGACGGCCTTGCTTTTAGACCGCCTACCTCCCAGTCTTATTTCCCGCCCTCCCCCTCCCCCTGATCTTTTTTGTTACATTTAGGGCTTTGGGGTGGGGGTGTGCCGCACTGTGTCGGTGAAGGGGATGCCTTTGCTGCGTGGTGGGGCTGCACTCACCTCAATTTTAATTGCATTTTAGACACTGAGGGCTTGGGGAGATGGGGGCTCTGCTGCCCATCGCAGTGGCTAACGATGCTTCAATCACTATCCCCCCAATTTTAATTGCACTTTAGTACTCCACACATTTACACACAATTATATCATATAACCGACACACACCCACCATGTTCTGTGCGGGGGGAGGGGGTGGGGGAAGACCCCCACCCCTGTTGCCCTGCTCTTACTGGGGGCGTGGGAGTCTGGTGGGGAGCCTGGGACCTATCATGTTGTCAAAATCCCTGGGCACTACTAAATATATAGATACAACCAAGGAAGTGACGGGGGGCTGAATATGAGTCTCAGTATGAGTGACGGGGTGATTAATGGAGGTGGTGATGATGGGTCGGTTTTGTGCGGCGCTTTGCAAGCCGGGTGGCATCTTGGGGCGCCTGCGGTGGTCTGCTGATTGTTTGCTCAGATGGGTGCCGGGGGGGTGGGGGTCTGCTTCTGTGGCCTGCGCCGGTGGCCTCCCTGGTCACTGCCGGGCACTGGTGCATGTTCAGGCTCGCTGCATCTGCTTCTCAGCAGCCTTTTGAAATAAAGGTGAATGAGGAGTGAATTTGATTGGTTACTGCAGTGAGAGAGAATGGGTCGGTCTGGGTGAGTGAGGGGGTGTGCATGGGAACATGTAAGATAAGATAAGATAAGCCTTTATTAGTCCCACAATGGAGAAATTCAAGGATTGCAATAGCACAGGGATAGCAACACTCAGAGCAACAATGAGAAGACAAGAACAAAAAAACAAGAGCAGTGAGTATACATATGTACATATAAGATAAGATAAGATAAGATAAGATAAGATAAGATAAGATAAGATAAGCCTTTATTAGTCCCACAATGGGGAAATTCCAGTATTGCAACATCACAGGGATAGCAACACTCAGAACAACAATCAGAAGGCAAGAAAAAACAAGAGCAGCTAGTATAGTATATATATATATATATATATATATATACACACACACACTACTGTTCAAAAGTTTGGGGTCACTTAGAAATTTCCTTATTTTTGGAAGAAAAGCACTTTTTTTCAATGAAGATAACTTTAAACTAATCAGAAATACACTCTATACATTGCTAATGTGGTAAATGACCATTATAGCTGCAAATGTCTGGTTTTTGGTGCAATATCTACATAGGTGTATAGAGGCCCATTTCCAGCAACTATCACTCCAGTGTTCTAATGGTACAATGTGTTTGCTCATTGCGTCAGAAGGCTAATGGATGATTAGAAAACCCTTGTGCAATCATGTTAGGTCTGCAATGCTGTAATTGCTGCAAATGGAGGATTCTTTGACGAAAGCAAAGTTTGAAGGAAAAAAATATTATTTCAAATACAAATCATTATTTCTAACCTTGTCAATGTCTTGACTATATTTTCTATTCATTTTACAACTCATGGTAGTAAATAAGTGTGACTTTTCATGGAAAACACAAAATAATTGTCTGGGTGACCCCAAACTTTTGAACGGTAGTGTATATATAGACACACAGTGCGGAGCATTGTGGTTGGTGGATGTGCAGCAGAAAGTCTAAGCTCTCTCTCCGCGGATGCGGCGGACCAGCTGGATGTCTTTGGGCATGATGGTGACCCTCTTGGCGTGGATGGCGCACAGGTTGGTGTCCTCGAAGAGACCCACCAGGTAGGCCTCGCTGGCCTCCTGCAGAGCCATGACGGCGGAGCTCTGGAAGCGCAGGTTGGTCTTGAAGTCCTGAGCGATCTCCCTCACCAGGCGCTGGAAGGGCAGCTTACGGATGAGCAGCTCCGTGGATTTCTGGTAGCGACGGATCTCTCTCAGAGCCACGGTACCGGGCCTGTAACGGTGAGGCTTCTTCACTCCACCGGTGGCCGGAGCGCTTTTTCGAGCAGCCTTGGTGACCAGCTGCTTCCTGGGGGGCTTTTCGCTCCAGTAGATTTACGGGCGGTCGGCTTGGTTCTTGTCATCGCTCTTTATTATTCTCTTTATCCTATCCTCCTCTGGGGAGGGGTGTGCCTGTGAGTCGGGAGGTGCTGGATTAAGGGGGGTAGTGCCTCTCGGCAACGTAGGCTTCCCTGGACGAGGGGACTTCTTTGGACGTGGGGGTACCCGGGGTGTGCGGCGGAGGCGCTGGGGTGGGCCCGCTGTGGGGGGGCCTGGGGGGGCTCGCGCCGGGGGGCGCAGGCTGGTCTCTGTCCTGGGGGGTGGGGTCGCTGGCCTCCTGGTGCCTGGGGCCCGGGGGCGGATGTTGGCCCCGCTGAGGGGGTGGGGGTTGGGTGGGTCCGGGGGGGTGGGCTCACCGCACCGGTCGTCGGGCGGCCTGCCCTCCCTTGATCATCCCTCTGGGGGCAGATGCCTGGCTTTCCTGGAGCTTGCTGACCTCGGGGCTGGGGGTTGGTGGAGCTGCCTTGCCTGCTCGGGGTTCCCAGGGAGAGCTGCTGCGACTGGCCCTCCGCTCGTATGTTTCCTGACAAACCACTCACATGCACACACTTATTTTGCACGCGTTCTCATATATATGCACACAGACATACACGCACAAGTGTCTCTCCTTTAACAGGTGCGGAAACCGGACTCATGTTGAAACATCTTCGGTGGAAGAAGCAGTTTGTCTTTTGTTTGTTTTAGTTGTTGATTTTTGGGTTTTTTTTGTCTGTTCCCCTCCCTTTTCTTTTCCCCCTTCACACACTTCCTTTCCCTCTTCCCCATCCTGTTTGGTCTTCCATGGGTAAAACAATTAAAATAAAGTATTAAAAGTTATTACAGGAGGAGTTTACAACAATATATAGTGCACAGTTAGGTACTGTATAAGCTCCTCTTGGCAAAGTAAATCTGTTTTGGCACAATAAGGGTGACAGATACCTCTTCTGTTTGCCTAGCTGCCTTACAGGACAAGAGGAAAAAACAAAAAACAAAAAAAAAAAAAAGAAAATCATGTCCATTGTGCTTCTTCCACTTCTAAAGCTGCACTGGGTTTCTGGTAGTACATTCTCCGAGACGTGTTCACTGAGTATGTTAAGTAGTACGCGTGAGAGAATCTTACCAACAGTGGCTAGCAGTGATATACCTCGGTAATTTCCACAATCCTTCCTGTCACCTTTCTTGAACAAAGGCACAATACTTGCATCCTTCCAGTCTTGAGGTACTTTCTGGACATCCCATATCTCTTGGATGAGCTTGTGCAGGCAGTTGGTCAGCTGAACACCACCAAATTTCCACACTTCTGCTGGAATTCCATCCCTTCCTGGAGCTTTACCATCCTGTGTTGTCCTGATAGCTGCCATTAGTTCATCAAAATTTGGTGGTTCATCCAGACTTGATACAGCTGGTCGATGCACTAGAGCTTCTTTAGCCTCTTCAGTGACATCTCCAGGGTTGTTTAGTAGTTGGTCAAAGTGGTCTGCAAATCTATCCAGGATCTTGTCTTTCTCCTGCAAAACCGTTTCACCATCCATAGCCTTTAGTTGGATCAATCCTCTTGGTTTAGGGCTGTAGATTTCTCTCAAACCTGTGAAGAATGTTTTCATGTCCTTCCTGTCTGCTGCAGTTTGAAGTTTCTCCGCTTTTTCATCCCACCAGTTGGACTTCACCTCTCTGGTGTACTTCTGTAGCTCACTCTGAGCCTCTGAGTATTTCTTCTTCTTCGACCTTGTGTTACACTGTAGGTTTTCCTGCCTAGCTGTATTCCTTGCTTCTAGTAGTTTCTTCAGGTGTTCATCATGCTCATCAAACCAATCTTGATGTTTCCTCTCAGGGTAGCCTAATACATCACTCGCAGTCTGATACACCGTATCCTTCAGTGTTGCCCATTTCTCTTCTGTTATTCTTCGAGTTGTTGCTGTCCCAGTCTTTCAAGTTTTCATCCATTTCCTGTGCAAGTTCTTCCTGCTTCCTTTGGCCTTTCAGTGCACTAGTGTTTAGCTTCCGTGGTGGATTCGCACCTGTCCTGCAGTGCTGTTTTTGTCTCCAAATCCTTAATCTAGATCTCAGCATAACATGATCAGTGCCACAGTCCGCGCCTCTCATTGCTCTGGTGTCCAATACATCCCTTATGTCTCTCTGCCTGACTATAATGTAGTCTAATAAGTGCCAGTGTTTGGATCTTGGGTGCATCCATGTCTTCTTGTGTGTGTCCTTGTGCTTAAATAGAGTGTTGGTTATCGCAAGGTTGTACTCTGTACATAGCGCAAGTATAAGTTCTCCATTAGCATTGCACTTACCTACTCCATAACTGCCTAGCACTCCTTTCCATTTCTCGGTGTCCAAACCAACTCTGGCATTAAAATCTCCAACGAGTATCAGCCTGTCATCAGTCGGTATAGGCCTGATAGTCTCACGTAAATCACAGTAGAACTCCTTCACCTCCTCTGTGTCGGCCATTGTTGGGACATATACACTGATGAGTGTGGCATACATCTTCCGCTGTAGTGGGAGTCTCATAGTCATTATCCTGTCGTTGACTGGCACCAGTTCCTCATCAAGCACTGCTGCTATCTCCTTTCTAACTGCAAAGCCCACTCCTGCTTCTAAATTTGTGAATAATTAAATATTAAATTTGTTTCTAAGACTGCCTTCTATCATTTGCGTAATATTGCCAAGATTAGGAGCATCTTGTCTCAGAGTGATGCTGAGAAACTGATCCATGCTTTTGTTAGCTTGAGATTAGATTATTGTAATTCTTTATCATCAGGCTGTCCTAAAACATCTTTAAAAAGTCTTCAGCTGATCCAAAATGCTGCAGCAAGAGTTTTAACAGGTACTAGAAAGAGAGATCATATCTCTCCGGTTCTGGCCTCCCTTCATTGGCTTCTCATAGAGTTTAGAATTAAGTTTAAAATCCTTCTTCTTACTTACAAAGCTCTAAATAATCAGGCTCCTTTTTATTTAAAAGATCTGATACTACCCTCTTATCCTAACAGAGCACTATGCTCCCAAAATGCAGGGTTACTTGTAATACCTAGAATCTCCAAAAGTACAATGGGAGGCAGAGCCTTCAGTTATCAAGCTCCTCTCCTGTGGAACCAGCTGCCAATCTGGATTCGGGAGTCAGACTCGATCTCTGTTTTTAAGAATAGGGTTAAAACCTACCTTTTTGATATAGCCTACAATTAGGGAGGGATCATGTGTTTCTGAACCCTCCCTTAGTTATGCTGCTAATAGGTTTAGTCAGCCGGGGGACCTCCAATAATGCACTGGGCCTCACTCCTTTCTTCACTCTCAATGAAATATTTTTTTTTTGCTGGTCATTAACATCTGTTTGTTCTCTCCCATAGATTGAGTCTCTGTCGTGCTGTTTGTTCTCTACATGTCTGTTCTTTTCATCTTCTCTCTCCCTTCACCCCCCAGCCAGTCGCAGCAGATGACTGCCCCTCCCTGAGCCTGGTTCTGCTGGAGGTTTCTTCCTGTTAAAAGGGAGTTTTTCCTCTCCACCATCGCCAAGTGCTTGCTCACAGGGGATCGCCTGATTGCTGGGGTCTTTCTGCAACTGTGGGGGTCCCTCCTACAGTTGAAAGTGCTATGAGATGACTGTTGTTGTGAAATGGCGCTATATAAATATAGTTGAATTGAATTGAATTGAATTGAATTGAAAATTGAACCATTAAACTGCTTTAAGGACCGATGCAGTTTCAGTCATTATCCTGGGCCACCGTGCAGACAACTTGGCATGTCCTTCAACCGCGAAGTCTTTTTATCACAGGATTTATGGTGTTTAATGTAGCGCTAGTCAGCCTGATCGAGGCACTCCATACAGGTATGTAAGCAAACGTGGCAATGAGTGGTTCAGTATCTAAAGACTTTTCAGTAAGCAACGGGGTGAAACAAGGGTGTGTGCTGGCACCTACACTCTTCTCGCTATATCTGGCAGCCATGCTTGAGGTGGCCTTCAAAGACACTTCAGAAGGAGTATACATTCAAACAAGGAAAGAAGCAGACCTGTTCAATGTGGCACAGTTTAAAGCCAAGAGTAAGACATCGATAAAGGTAGTAAGAGAAATGCTCTTTGCCGACGACAGTGCTCTAGTTGCACACAGCGTGGAAGATATGCAATCTTTAGTGGAGAAATTTGCAAGAGCAGCTAGCCAGTTCAGCCTCCAAATCAACATCAAGAAGACAGAGTGCCTTTATCAGCCACCAAAGTTCCAATTATCAACATCACTACCAGAAGGGATCAGCATTGGTACAGAGCCACTAGTCAAGTGCAAGACTTTCAAGTACCTAGGGAGTACTGTTTCAGAGAATGCTAGGCTGGAGGATGAACGATCTCTCAGAATGGGAAGAGTGAGCGCTGTGTTTGGAAACTTGAGGGAGACACTGTGGAACAATCGACATGTGTCTATCCGTGTGAAATGCAAAGTGTACAGAGCGACAGTACTGGCTACTCTACTGTACGGTGCTGAAAATTGGACTGTCTACAGAGTGCAGGTGAAGAAACGCCACGTGTACGTGATGAGACACCTTCGAGCCATAATGAGCATCTCATGGAAAGACAAGATAACCAACATAGAAGTGATGAAATGAGCTGGTCTACCATCAATGGAGGACATGCTAATACAGATGAACCTGAGATGGCTCAGACATGTTGAGAGGATGGACAACCAGCGTCTCCCTTGGCAGTTACTCTACTCACAATTATGCGAGGGCAAATGCAATCAGGGTAGACCAAGGCTCAGATTTAAAGACACTGTAAAAAGAAACTTGAAGAAGTTAGACATAGACAGGAGTTCCTGGCAGTGGAAGGCTAAGGACAGAGCTGTGTGGAGGAATCTGATCAGACCTAAACGAAACAGTCATTGTCGCTCACGACAGACTGCTATGATGATGATATAAGACCTACCCAAGATGTGACCACAGGAATTCTTTTCATTTCCCTGCCCTTTTACATCCACAGCCTTCTGGTTCAGAAGGTTGTGATTACTATAGATGATAGGCAGAAGTGTAACAAAACCAAGACAATAACTGTAATACAAATGTCCATCTCTCTCTGTTTCATGGATGTAAATGCAGTAGTAAGATTAAAGGGGAAATTTGTTGATTTTTTTTATTGGGCAGAATTTAGTATGTTTACACAGGAAATGAGATAATTTCTTCAAATATCACCATTTTTTTAAAATAAATTGTGATCCGGAGAGAGAAAAAAGTAAACGAAAGTGACGGTTTCAGATTACCGAAAATCACTGGGAATGCATGACATCATGGATTGAACAATGAATTAATTACAGTTTTGTTACAATCTGAGAACAACAAGACCGCATTCAAATTTTGAGGAAAATGGAAGAAAGCATTCTCGATCTGAGTTTTGAAGTGAATACCAATGAAGAGGAAAAGGAGGTGAATAGAGTGATTTAGCAGACAGCAATAATAATGACGGAGATTTCGGAGATTTTGACCCTGAAGCCAACGTCAAAAGCCAAGCTAGTGCGAACACTGCAGCTGCAGTCCTTGCACTTTACTTGCAGGAACCAGGTCCAAGACAGCCGGATGGTGAGCTCCTCTTTAATCCATCCTGGATGTTTTTTTTCACTGTCCAGCTACTCCCTGTTAGCCATTAGCTCCGGTCCTCCAGCCCAGCTGCTCCTTCCTCATTGTCCCGCCACCACCGGTGGCTGAAGCAGCTTTTTCACCCAACCAATGTCCAAATAAACCAGTGGTCCTTCCTTCACCTCTGAGCCCTGGCAACGTGAGCCCCAGGCTGGCTATTCAGTTCCGTGTGAGCTGCTGGATCAGAGCGGAGACACACGGGGTCAGTGCGCTTCCTCCAGGCTGAAGCTCTGTGATGGTGATGATGAATCAAGGAAAGTTGAATACGAGTCGCGGCTTGACCCTAACAGTACTGTGAACTGGTACATGTAAATGTATTAATGATGTTTCTTGTCTTATATTATAGAAAATTTAGAAATCCACTTTACGAAAGTCTTTTCTCAAAATTAAAAATAAATAAATAAATAAATAAATAAATAAATAAATATATATATATATATATATATATATATATATATATATATATATATATATACGTGTAAAAGTTGTCTGTGAGCAATCGGTAACTCAGCCGAAATTAATCATCAGATTTTAGAGAAACTAGAGTGTTTCTTATTTTTTAATACCAAATTATCTTTTTAGCAAGGGTAGACCTTGTTCTTCAAATATATGTGCTTTATTGATCAGGATGATTTCGAGACAAGTCTTGATAATCATTTTTGCTTCATATTGTCACCCTCTCCTTGCAAGTCGTATGCTTATAGTGAGAATAGTGATCTCACCACCGAGTGACTGAACAATCAAAATCTTCACAAGGTCTATTGTCTGCGATATTCATTTATTTCTACAAGTTAGATGCATAATGAAGAGTGCAGGTTCTCTTCACCGGAGCCATTAAGCTTTTAGTTTGTTCAACAGATGACGTCACCAAATTCAGCCAGCAAATACGGAAGTCAGAGCCTCAACGTGGGTGCACAGAATGAATAGGAAAAAAAATCTTTTTTTTTCTTTCTAGATGAAATTAAGGCTACAAAAGTATTATACCTCCCATTGATCGCCACCTTATCGTGGTGGGGAGTTTGAGTGCGCTAGTGATCCCAGGAACTATGTTGTCCCGGCAATTTGCCTCTGGTAGGGTCTTCCAAGTCAAACTGGTCCTGGGTGAAGGGCCAGATTAAGAGTGATCCAATACATTTCCATGATGAATAAACAATCAAGGATTCAGTGTACCCCGCCCTGTATGGGGTTACTTGGGCCCCACCCTGGAGCCATTATAGCTTGATGGCTAGCATCTGGTGGCTGGGTTTTTGCCCATGGGACCCCGCCGGGCTCAGCCTGAAGGAGTTACATGGGTCCGCCCTCCAGTGGGCTCACCACTTGCAGGAGGAATAATAGGGGTCTGGTGCAATGCGGATCAGGTGACGGTCGAAGGCAGAGCCCTTGGTGGTCCGATCCCTGGCTTTCAAAACTGTTTTTTGGGATGTGGAATGTCACCTCTCTGGTGGGGAAGGACCCTGAGCTGGAGCACGAGGTTGAGAGATACTAGCTAGATATAGTTGGACTCACCTCACCGCACAACTCCGGTTATGGAACCAGTTTCCTGGAGAGGGGCTGGAGCTGGGCATACTCTGGAGTTGCTCCAGGCGAGAGGCAATGAGCAGGGGTGGGTATTCTTGTATCCCTCCACCCTGCTGCCTCGATGCTCCCCGGTGGACAAAAGGGTAGTTTCCCTACGCCTACGTGTTGGGAAATGGGTCCTGACCATCATTTGTGCCTATGCACCAAATGATGGTTCAGAGTACCCACCCTTTTTGAAGTCTTTGACTGGGGTGCTGGAGAGTGCTTCTCTTGGAGACTCCATTGTCCTACTGGGGGACTTCAATGTGCACTTGGGCAATGACAGTAAAACCTGTAGGGGTGTGATTGGGAGTAACGGCCTGTCTGATCGGAACCCGAGTGGTGTTCAGTTATTAGACTTCTGTGCCAACCACACTTTGTCCATAACGACCACCATGTTCAAGTATAAGGGTGTCCATATGTGCACCTGGCACCAGGCACCAGGACACCCTAGGTCATAGGTCCGATTGATTTTATTATTGTGTCATCAGACCTGCGACCATATGTCTTGGATAAAGAGAGGTTAAGAGATGTCAACTGATCACCACCTGGTGGCGAGTTGGATCTGATGGCAGGGGTGGACAACACTCAGACCCGGTAGACCTAAACGTATAGTGAGAGTGTGCTGGAAACGTCTGGCTGAGGACCCTGTCTGAGAGGTCTTCAACTCCCACCTCCAGAAAAACTTCAACCACATTCTGAGGGAGTATGGAGACATGGAGTCTGAATGGACCATGTTCTCCACCTCCATTGCTGAATCAGCTGCCCAGAGATGTGGCCACAAGGTTGATGGTGCATCTCATTGTGGCAACCCCCGAACCAAGTGGTGGATACCAGTGGTGAGGGGGGCCATCAAGCTGAAGGAGCCCTATCGAGCTTGGATGGCCTGTGGGACTCCCGAAGCAACTGAGGTATACCGACAGGCCAAGAGTAGTGCAGCTTGGGTGGTTGCAGAAGCAAAAACTCGGGTGTTGGAGGAGGTTGGGGAGGCCATGGAACAAGACTTTCAGTCAGCCTCGAAGAGACTCTGGCAAACTGTCCGGCGGCTCAGGAGGGGGAAGCAGGTCCCTGTCCACACTGTGTATGGTGCGGACATCATTGATTGGTGGATGGAATACTTTGAGGATCTCCTCAATCCCACTGACACTCCTTCCACAGAAGAAGCAGAGCTTGAGGACAAGGGGGGCGACTCGCCTATCACAGGGGCTGAGATTGTCAAAGTGGTTAAAAAACTCTTTGGTGGCTGGGCCCCGGGTGTGGACGAGCTTCACCCTGAAAACCTCAAGGCCCGGGATGTTGTAGGGCTGTCATGGTTGTCACACCTCTGCAACATTGTGTGGAGGACTGGGGCAGTGCCTTTGGCATGGCAAACCAGGATGGTGGTTCCTCTCTTCAAAAAAGGGGACCAGGGGGTATGCTCCAACTTTAGAGGGATCACACTCCTCAGCCTCCCTGGGAAGGTCTATGCCAAGGTACTGGAGAGGAAAGTCCGGCCGTTGGTTGAACCTTGGATTCAGGAGGAGCAATGTGGTTTTCATCCTAGCTGTGGCACATCAGACCAGCTCTTTACCCTCTCGAGAATCCTCAAGGGTTTGTGGGAGTTTGCCCAACCAGTTTACATGTGTTTTGTGGACTTGGAGAAGGCATTCAACTGTGTCCCTCGTGGTTTTTTGTGGGGGGTGCTTCGGGGGTATGGGGTATTGGGTTTGTTGTTACGAGCTATTTGGTCTCTGTACAACCATTGTGAGAGTTTGGTTCGTTTTGCCAACACTCGATCGGACTCATTCCCAGTGAGAGTTGGACTCCGCCAGGACTGCCCTTTGTCACTAATCCTGTTCATAATTTTTATGGACAGGATTTCAAGGTGCAGCCAGGGAACGGAGGGTGTCATTCTTGGTGACCACAGGATCTCATCTCTGTTGTTTGCAGATGATGTTGTCCTGCTGGCTTCATCCAGCAATGACCTACAGTTCTTACTGGGACAGTTTGCCACTGAGTGTGAAGCAGCTGGGATGAGAATCAGTACCTCCAAGTCCAAGTCCATGGTCCTCAGCCAGAAAAAGGTGGATTGTCCTCTCCGGGTTGGGGACAGGCTCCTACCCCAAGTGGAGGAGTTTAAGTATCTTGGGGTCTTATTCACAAGTGAGGGGAGAATGGAGCAAGAGATTAACAGATGAATTGGAGCAGCATCTGTAGTGATAAGGACGTTGTACCGGTCTGTTGTGGTGAAGAGGTAGCTGAGCTCTAAGGCAAAACTGTCGATTTACCGGTCAATCTACATTCCTACCCTCACCTATGGTCATAAGCTTTGGGTAATGACCGAAAGAACGAGATCACGGATACAAGCGGCTGAAATGAGCTTTCTTTGTAGGATCGTTGGACTCACTCTCAGAGATAGGGTGAGGAGCTCAGTCATCTGGAGGAGGCTCAGAGTAGAACCGCTGCTCCTCCACATTGAAAGGAGCCAGTTGAGGTGATATGGGCATCTGATCAGGAGGCCTCCTGGACGCCTCCCACTTGAGGTGTTTCAGGCATGTCCCACTGGGAGGAGACCCCAGGGCAGACCCAGGACTCACTGGAGAGACTATGTCTCCCAGCTGGTCTGGGAACGCCTTGGTATCCTCTCTGAAGATCTGAAGCAGGTGGCTGGGAAGAGGGAAGTCTGGGCTTCTCTGCTTGAACTGCTACCTCCGTGATCCAGACCTCCGGAAAAGCGGTAGAAGATGGATGGATAGATGGATGGAATAAATCAATCAAGCAATCAATTTGTGACCAGCCAGGTGGATCAGCAGGTTGAATAAAGGAAAACAGTCACGAAAAAGAAGACAATATGAACCTATTTAGTGGGTAGCCAAGGTCACCTGTCAGTTGAAAGCAGATCATATTAGATTCGACAAGTACATATTTTATGTCCAAAATGCAAATCTCATCCTTTATAGTTATATACAACTTACATGGATTACACACACTACTATTGTAAATGAATGAAGTGTGCCGCGGAAAGGGTGAGATTGTTGCATTTCAAACTTTATGCATGTGTTGACTGACATAACTACTGTACACACAGAGGCAACTGGGAGTTTGGTAGAATGCTGTGAAACTGTAGTTTAATCAGCAAAAAAAAGAAAGTCACTTACTCAAACCACTGACTTGTAATGAAGCCTTGAAGACAGGGTGGTATTTGGGGGCTCACAGGCATGTTGCACCTGAGGTGGGTTATTATTAGGACAATTACATGAATTTACTCACCAAGAAGCCACCCATCTACACAGTACCAGTTTGTAGTTTGTTCCCAACAATGTTCCCAACAATGTTGTTCATTAGAATCTTTTGGAAAACTGGCATTCACTGTAAATTGTACTTCGATGTTGGCCTGTTCAACTGCCATTGTATGGAAATATGATGTACCTGGGTAACAGCCGGATAATGCCATCCCACACAGCTGGCATAGCTCAGGGTTGACTGGGAAATTCTCGATTGGTCTGCCAGCTCACTCTGGCATGATCCTGTTTCCAGAAACCCCAGAGTTGTCATCACCTGCACTGGGACAGGCAGCACATGGCCTCTCGCCGTGTCACTCTCAAAGAGTGGCCGTAGCTCTGAGCACAGTTCCACAAGGACTGCCCATGGCAACCTAAAACGGCTGACAAGCCAGTCATCTTCCTGAGCCAGAAAATCTTCTCTCTCTCTAAATACTCTTCCTCTTCTCATTGTGCCATTTGCAGTATCCTCAACTAATGCTAGCACCATTGTTGTTAAAGGCATTTTCTGCACTTTTTTGTGCTTGCTTTTATATCTACTCATCTAATTGTGCACACTTGGATGTTTGTTCATCATGTGTCTCTGGTATGGAAAATAATTTTCACGTCATTATCAGTCTCCCAACATCATCTCTAAGTGTCGCCAACAGACCAGTAAGAGTAGAAATGTACATACGCCAACCATGAAGTTGACGTGGGGCTGCGCATATTTCCACTGTCATTTTATTCTTGTTACATCTGAAATTTTCCATGGAAAAGGACGTACGCCATGTTTTTGTGCGTAAGTACCTTTTGTGAATAAGCCCCTGGTGTGCATATGGCACATCATATATACTGTACATTGGCTGTGATAATGGTGCTGTTAGAAATATTCAGGGAAGGGACTTCCGGTCTGGACACCATGGTGATAACAGCTTAATGCTGAAGCTCCCAGACCCCATCAGTGAAAATACCTTGAAAATCAGATTTAATGGATTTTTGGAAGAGTGAAAATCAAAAGACAAAGTCATTATGCCTAAAGGAAAACAGAAGAGATCGACATTTGCCAGGCCAAGACGCCCATCAGCCAGAGAATCTGACCTGGAGGACAACAACCACTCGGAAACAGAGGAGCAGAATGAGGCTAGCAACACGGTTAGCTTAAAAATGATATTTCAAGAATTAAGAGAATTTCGCCGAGTGTTGGGCCGAATTTTGTGAAATTAAAGATGAAATAAAAAGGACAAACAACAGAGTGGACCAGGCTGAGGACTGAATCATGGAAGCAGAGGAAAGAATAAAAGGGCTGGAAGAAACCGTGCTGGAATTATTCAAACGACAGACAAGACTGGAGGCTAAGCTAACCGACCAGGAAGGAAGACTAAGAAGGGACAACATAAGAGTTCATGGTCTGAAAGAAGGAGTCGAGGACAGTTTCACCGCAATGGCTGCATGTGTGGAAACCATACTGAGAGAGAAGTTGGAAATTCCCCAATCCACCGACTTGAAGATAGAAAGGGCGCACCGTTCATTAGCCCCAAGGCCGTCGGCGGAAGCGCCCCCAAGATCAGTGGTGGTGAAGTTTTCCAACTTCAGAACAAAAGAAGAGGTTTTGAGACTGGCTTGGCAGACAAAAGGATTTATGCACCAAGAAAGAAAAGTTTTTGTGGAGCATGACTACACCCCAGAGGTCCTTAAAAAGCGTTGGGAATACAACGACGCTAAAAAGGTACTAAGAGAGAAGAAACTGCATTTTCAAACTCCATTTCCGGCGAAGCTGAGGGTTTTTTACAGGGAAGAGATGTGTCTCTACAACTCGGCGGAAGAAGCAACCAGGGATATGGCGAGAAGAGGGCTCCCGGTAACGGTGTATAAACCCGCAGCAGACCCAATCAAAATAATCAAGGATCAAACATGGTGCACACAGAGACCCTCAAAATCCACGGGCCAGCAGTGGGAAACCCAGCGCCAGGGCTATAAGGAAAAACTGAACGCTTTCAGGAGGGAATAAGATATTTTTAATCAATCTGCGCATCAAACCCTCCTCCTACAAGGTAACAAACATTAAAGGAGATGCAGAATCAGCAAATATGAAGTGGTAAAACATTTCATGGAACAGTCATAATATTAGAAACAAATAAGCCTTTAAAAAAAAAAAAAAAACTTGTTAAAATAGAAATGTGACAATGAACCACATGAACTCTCCACACTAACAAATACTGTATTAGCGTGATTGTTTGCTGTGACGGTGGTGGGAGGTTGCGCACAATTTCATAGAGTATAGGCATAAAAAAAAAAAAAAAATCATTACAAGTTTGGATTGGGATCTGAAATTCACGTTAAAAACATGGGACAACGTATAGGGGTAAGAGAGGGCCCTCAACACGTAACAGAGTTTGAGGAATTTCTCTCAGAGCCAAAGCACCATCAAGGCTCTTCTAAGGTCGCTAAAAAGACCTCAGCTCAGGAAGATCTTTCGACAGTTTTTGTTTTAAAGTTTTATATACTATGTTCTTAATGTTTTTTTTATGTTCTTAATATTCTTTCAGTTTCTGAGCAGCATAAAAGAGGGCCACTACACTGTTATACTAAATAAGACAACAAAATGGAGAAACAGGGTGTAACCAAAATAATCTCATATAATGTAAAAGGGATCCTGAATCCAGTTAAAAGATCCAAGATTCTAGGCAAAATGAGAAAAGACAAAGCAGGAATAATATTTTTACAGGAAACCCACCTAACAGACTTGGAGCACACTAAACTTAATAAACAAGGGTTTAAACTGATCTCTTCATCTTCATATAAGTCAGGGAGGAGGAGTGGTAAAACATTTCATGGAACAGTCATAATATTAGAAACAAATAAGCCTTTAAAAAAAAAAAAAAAAACTTGTTAAAATAGAAATGTGACAATGAACCACATGAACTCTCCACACTAACAAATACTGTATTAGCGTGATTGTTTGCTGTGACGGTGGTGGGAGGTTGCGCACAATTTCATAGAGTATAGGCATAAAAAAAAAAAAAAAATCATTACAAGTTTGGATTGGGATCTGAAATTCACGTTAAAAACATGGGACAACGTATAGGGGTAAGAGAGGGCCCTCAACACGTAACAGAGTTTGAGGAATTTCTCTCAGAGCCAAAGCACCATCAAGGCTCTTCTAAGGTCGCTAAAAAGACCTCAGCTCAGGAAGATCTTTCGACAGTTTTTGTTTTAAAGTTTTATATACTATGTTCTTAATGTTTTTTTTATGTTCTTAATATTCTTTCAGTTTCTGAGCAGCATAAAAGAGGGCCACTACACTGTTATACTAAATAAGACAACAAAATGGAGAAACAGGGTGTAACCAAAATAATCTCATATAATGTAAAAGGGATCCTGAATCCAGTTAAAAGATCCAAGATTCTAGGCAAAATGAGAAAAGACAAAGCAGGAATAATATTTTTACAGGAAACCCACCTAACAGACTTGGAGCACACTAAACTTAATAAACAAGGGTTTAAACTGATCTCTTCATCTTCATATAAGTCAGGGAGGAGGAGGGGGGTAGCGACATTGATCTCAACCAAAATTATGTTTGAAAAAAATTCAGAACACAAAGATAAAGAAGGGAGATTTAGCATGGTACTTGGTCGGCTAGAGGGAGAAGATATCACCCTGCTGAATGTATATGCACCTCCAGGGGCTAACTGGAAATTTTATAAAAATGTATTTGACCTAATGATAACTAAAGCCCAAGGTTTAGTGATATGTGGTGGAGACTTCAATCTAAGACTGAATCCATACTGGGATGCATCAGGTAATTTTCCACATCAAAATAACGCTCAAAGTAGAAAAACTCGGATGCTACTAAAAGAAATGGAAATCTGTGACGTGTGGAGGGAATTCAACCCCAGTGTGAAAGATTATACATTTTACTCAGCACCACATTCATCATACTCAAGGACTGACTATTTTTTTTTTATGTTTAATAGAGACATTGGAAGAGTAAAAACATGTAAAATAGGACTGATGGATCTCTCTGACCACAGTCTGATCTATATGGACTTAAATATCCAAAAATGCACAAATAATACATTTTCTTGGAGGTTAAATTCAAATGTGCTGAAAGGACCACCGAAAGATGAATTGGAATCAGACATTCTCAGATATTTGGAAGAAAATGATAATGGAGAAGTATCCCCTTTAATACTGTGGGACGCATGCAAAGCTGTAATAAGGGGAAAGATTATCACAAAATTGGCAATCCAAAAGAAACTGAGACAAGAAAAATTAATCACATTAGAGTCAGAACTTAAGAAACTAGAAAAAGAGCACAAAGACAATATTCATTCTAATGACTCGCTCAAAATTAAGGAAATTAAAAAACAAATAAATGAGATCTACACAATAGAAATCCAGAAGAAACTTACATTTCTGAAACAAAAATACTATGAAACAGGTAGCAAATCTTCAAAATTACTAGCCTATAAATTGAGGAAACAACAAACGGAGAGAGCAATCTACAAAATCAGAGACCCAGTATCAAAGGAAATAAAATTTAGAATTCAGGAAATTCTTAAAAGCTTTGAGAATTACTACAAGAACTTGTACTCCCTCAAAAAACACAAAAACACATCCAAAGCCTTCCTAAATACATTAAATCTTCCCCAACTTACTGAGTCACAAAATAAAACACTACTGTCAGAAATACAACTTAAAGAATTAGAAAAAGCAATTATGAAACTTAAAGCTAACAAATCCCCAGGAGCAGATGGCTATACAGCAGGAGTGGTACAAAACCTTTAAACAGCAACTATCTCCTCTCCTCCTGAAAACATTTAACTATGTCCTCCACACAGGGGAAATCCCCCCTCCTGGAGAGAAAGGGTCATTGCAGTCATACCTAAACCTGAAAAGGATAAACTAGACTGCTCCAACTACAGACCAATCAGTGTGTGAAATCAGGACTATAAACTTTTTACCGCTATCCTTGCCAAAAGGTTAGAAAATATACTGACAGACTTAATTCATTTAGACCAAACAGGTTTTACAAGACAAAGACAGACACAAGATAACATTAGAGGCACTTTACACATAATTCATCATATAAAAAAATATAATTTAAATGCAGCCATATTGGGATTAGATGCTGAAAAAGCATTTGATTCGGTTGACTGGTCTTTCCTATATAGAATCTTATCCAGTTTCAATTTTCATAACAACTTCATTAGAACTATCCAGGCATTATATAAAAAACCAACAGCTAAAATAAGGATTAACGGTAAATTATCTTCATCTTTTGAACTGGAAAGAGGATGTCATCAGGGCTGCCCCTTGTTTCCACTGCTCTTTGCAATCTTCATAGAACCTCTGAGCCAATGGATAAGACAGAATCAAAAAATTCAAGGTATTACACTTTGTCAGAAGGAACATAAAAGAGCACTCTTTGCTAATGACATTTTAATATACCTGGGGCAGCCAGACACCTCTTTTCCAGAACTAATCTCAGTCTTTTCAGAGTATGGAGAGTTAACGGGGTACGAATTAAACATGCATAAAACCCAAATTTTAACATTCAACTATGACCCAAATCAATATTTACTAAGCAAACTCAAAACTAACTGGGAGATGGAATCTATGAAATATCTGGGGGTCAATATCCCGAAACAACTCAACAAAATTATAACACTAAACTATGATCCACTGGTGACAAAAATAAAATCTGATCTAGCAAGATGGAGTATGATACCATTCTTGGGTACTGCACAAAGAACTGAAGCAGTCAAAATGAATATACTTCCGCGTCTTCTATACCTTTTCCAAACAATACCGGTAGAACCTCCCAAAAAAACATGGCAAGAACTGGACAGAAGGATCTCAAGATTCATATGGCAGGTCAAGAGACCTAGAATTAGATATAGAACCCTACAGCTAAACAAAGACAAAGGTGGGCTCGCACTGCCAAATATCAGGGACTATTTTAAAGCCGCACAAATTAAAACTTTAGTGGAGATATGTAACCCAGTCTACACTGCACAATGGAAGGAGATGGATTGCCAAATAACAAGTGACATTCCCCTACAGGCAATAATAGGGAACAATGCCTTACCTAAACTTCTGAATAACACTAACCCGTGGATAGAGACCCCACTAAAAATATGGTTTAAGATAGTCAGAGAGAATCAAACTAAAGAACCCTATCGATTATTGCAATGGATTTCCTATGATCAGGACTTTACTCCTAATAAAGCAGACACTAGATTTAAAAAGTGGAAAGAGAATGGACTGATAAAATATTACAATTTTTTTAAAGGGCAAACTTTAAGAAGTTTTGAAGATTTGAAAAAACAAGGTCTAGTAAATCAAGACCTTTACAGGTTCTTTCAGCTTAGACACCGCATAAACAAAATACTTAAAAAGGAGGATTTGGAAAGGGCCCAGTCAGGTGTTCTGAAGGTTTTCTTAATGGCATATAAAGGGATCCCAGGGATCAGATACATTTCTAAAATATACCATGGTCTTCAAGACTTAAAAGGAGACAACACATCATATATTAAAGAGAGATGGGAAAAAGAGGGGAATTTCACTTTACAACTGGAAATCTGGGAAAAGCTAAATAAAACAACAATGGAAAAGTACCTCATCCCTGCTGTGGAGAGAATTTGGATGGAAAAATTTGGTAAGATTTTTCAGAACACCTGCACAAAACAAATTTACTCGTAAGGGGTTGAATTGTTAGCGCTTGTGTGGTGAATAGACTGCAAATCATTTTCATGTGTTTGGGTCATGCCCAGTTATCCACCAATATTGGACCAATGTACAGACAATATTGGGGAAAATATTCAAAGTAACAGTTCCCTTTTCTTTTGTAACTTTGTATTTGGGTTTACTACCGGAATCACTGGAAAGACGAGGAGAAATATACTTATTCACTGTTTTAATATTGGCAAGTAAAAAAGCTCTAACAAAAAAATGGATGTTGAAAGACTGTCCTACACCTGAAGATTGGATTAACGTAATTCAGGACATTTATTCGATGGAAAAGTTGACATTTGCACTGAGACAGGACATGGATGGGTTCTTAAACTTTTGGCAACCCTGGAACTCATATGTGTCTTCCATCAGATCTAATCTTTGACAAATACCATTTCAATATTGGCACCTCTCTTTGTTCCAACGCTACTCAGATGCTCTTTTATTTTTCGGCTCTTTTGTTTTGTTTTGGGTTTTTTTTGGTTCTTTTTTTTTAATTTCTCTTTTTCTTTCACTTAAAAAAAGGGTGTTGTAATAATTTTTTTTCCAATGTTGTCAAAAAACAAAAAAAAGGGGGAATATGTGATGAAAATGTAAACAATGAAATGCTGTAATGACATGTATACCCTTTACAAAAACTTAAATTAAAAAAAAAAATATTCAGGGCAGACTACAGGTGGGGAAAAATGCAGTCACATTATGAAGTCAGTTTGGAATGGATCCACATCCTAATTTCACCAAGGGTGTTCAAATACTGCAATGCCTAAAGCTCCCATAAAACTCCAAAACATGAAAGCACATCTCAGCAGATCTCTGAGGACTGCTGAGTGTTAAACTGTAAAGTTCAGAGTTCAATTTTCAAGTGAGGCAGAAGTGGTATTTGTGGTGAAGTCATGGTTGCTTCCACAATGAGGACATGCAAACAGCTGCAGCCACTAACCTGGTCCTTTGGCCCTCGCTACTTCAGCATTGCTTATACAATCCTAATGCAAGAACGTTGGTTTGGCACCCGCCACTGCTGACGTTACTGCATGCTAATGCAGTGATAAAAGAACAGAGTTTATATGTTTGTCTGTAATTAGGGAAGTGTGCTATTGACTGGAAATTGCACACACATACAGTATCTTGGGAAGAAGAGGTTGAAACTGGGGGAAAACCTGTGTAAATCACTGTAATCTGCCACAAAATATCAAAGTCATTTATTCATCTTTTATAACTTCCTTCAGTTGCAACCAAAGTAACCAACCTGACTCATTGTGGAACCACTTAAAAGTGGAGAGATCTCTCACCCTGTTGCTCTGTTACCAGCATCCAACTTTTCAAACCCCATCTGCCCTCCCTAAAAACTCCACTGTCAGCATTTTCATAGATATAAACATACACATTCAAACGCGCGGGGTGCAAATTGTCTCCAGATGTCGAGTTGGAGAGAGACATAAATAGAGTAACAATGGTAAGGGGAAGAATCTCAAAGTATGAAAATGAAAATGCTTAGATGAGTACCAAGGTGTATTTTGGTGCATGTTAATATAGGAAATGCTTGGCCCATTAAAGAGTCAGAGGACAGCAACAAGATAGCACCATCACAGTCTTGTGTATGGCCTCCAACTGCTGTGCTACAGTATGTTTTTTGTTTTGTTTTGTTTTTTTAAAGTTTGGTAACTTCTGAAGCCCACTACACTATGGACCCTTTTACACAGCACAGAGATTGCTGAGAGATTGGGCCAACTTTTGATGTTTGGGATCATTTGGGTGATCCTTGTTTGTTTTGGACTAAGTCCAAACTTTGAGGCGATTGTGGCAACTGTGGAGATCACTAATGGATCAAAAAATTGGCCAGATCTCTCAACGATCTCTCAATGAGCTCCACCCCTATGTAAAGGGGGTATAATATAAATAAGATTGAGCTGAAGATGTGGTTGGCTTTTTCATAATAGAATTTTCTCCTGTGTCTAACCACTTTTTTTAACATTACACTACACCAGGGGTGGGCAATCATGTGCCATGGAGGGCCATTCTACTGCTGGTTTTCTGTTCCACCCAGTCTCTTCAGCAGGTGTTTTCAATGATTAGCAGTCCTTGAAGCTGATCAGATTACACACCTGCTGAAGAGACTGGGTGGAACAAAAAACCTGCAGTGGAATGGCCCTCACTGCCCACCCCTGCACTACACAATTAAGTCGGAAGTCATCAGACTTCATATTTATCATTAAAGAGCTGTCTTAATTTATAGAAAGCTGGTGTGAAAGAGAGACTGAAATTTGTCATCTTTTAAATGTTGACAAGAACAGATGATTGTTGTGAAATGGTGCTTCTTCTTCTTCTTCTTCTTCTTCTTCTTCTTCTTCTTCTTCTTCTTCTTCTTCTTCTTCTTCTTCTTCTTCTTCTTCTTCTTCTTCTTCTTCTTCTTCTTCTTCTTCTTTCGGCTGCTCCCTTTAGGGGTTGCCATAATGGATCATCTGTCTCCATGTCACCCTATCCCTTGCATCTTCCTCTGTAACACCAACCCTCTCCATGTCCTCCTTCACTACATCCATGAATCTTCTCTATGGTCTTCCTCTTTTCCTCCTGCCTGCCAGCTCCATCTTCAACATCCTTTGTCCACCAGATCCACTATCCCTCCTTTGCACATGTCCAAACCATCTCAGCCTTGCCTCTCTTACTTTGTCTCCAAAGAGCTCAACGTGAACTGTCCCTCTGATATACTCATTTCTAATCTTGTCACTCCTAGTCACACCCAATGAAAATCTTAGCATCTTCAACTCTGCCTGTTAGACATTCACCATAGTAACAATGGGCAGCACAGACATGGGGACTCATGTCCCCATGTCTGTGCTGCCCACAGACATGGGGACATGTCTGTCCCCATGTCTGGGGACAGACATGGGGACAGACATGTCCCCATGTCTGTCCCCATGGGGACCTCAGAACACCACTGTGTCTACCGTGATGACCTCAGGCGGAGATGGAGGAAGACCATCAGTGGACCCAGACAAGGACTCGTACAGAGTAGAAGAAGCATACACCGGGTTACTACCACCAGCAGCAGTGGAGCCCGGCGAGGAGAGCTCAGGAGCAGCCGGCAGCTGTGACTGGTTCTCCTCACCAAGAGCTAAGCAAGATTTCTCTTATACTGATAGTGTGAAGACAAAGAAGAGACCTTGCCTTAGCTCAAGCTCCACCTCCATCCATGACTTTGGCAACTCTGTCTGGCTGGGATGTCTTGAATCCAGTTGTCTGTTGCTTCCACCCCGGCTCGGCCACCTCAGATGGGGAGGAAGAAAAAAACATCGGAACATAGTTACCGCAGTGGTGGAGCTCTGCGAGGAGAATTAAGAAGCAGACGACATCTGCAGCAGGTTCTCCTCACCATGAGCCAGACAAGATTTGTCTAGATCTGCAGGTGTTAAAACAGAATAGAGTACTTGCCTGGGCTTGAGCTCCACCACCACCCAGGACTCTGGTGACTCTGCTGTGGTGACCCCAGGAGCAGGCATGATGGTGGGTGCATCTGGCGGAACCCCAGTTGTGGCGGCTGACACTGACAGGACCCCAGATGAAGCGGCTAACACCGGTGGACCTCCAGAGGTGGTGGCTGAAACTGGAGATCATCTCACCACTGGCGCTGAGTCCTGCAATGCCGAAACCAGGGGACACTCATTTGTCGGCTCAGGCTCCGGGACACAGGAGGCGTTCTTCTGCCATCCAGGACATGGCTGTGGGGATGGAACAGGATCTTCCAGGGCCACAGGCCCTGTCGTCATCTGGCGGCTCCCTCTCAGGACCGGCGGACTCACAGGAAACCCAGAAGCAGGTGAGGATACATGGGTGAATGCAGCAGAAGGTGGTGAGAGCTCAGCCAAAATGTATGGCTGCTGCTGAGCCCCCCCCCCCCCCCCCCGCCCCCACACACACACACTGGGAATAAGGAAAGGCATTTCATCATCAAGTATAACTGAATGAAAAGGTACTTGCCTTAACTGTGGTGGTTACTGCTGCAGAAGAACCAGGCGAATCCCTCTTGGTGGCTGTAGAGGTCGCTTGGTGAGGAGGTGAGGAACACTGCTCAAGAGACGAAGGCGAGGCTGAAGATCGGCGAGCAGTTGAAGATGTCTGCACCAGGGACGCTCTATCGTCGGCTCAGGTGCAGGTGGGACACAGTGGAGGGTGGAGGCTGGAGCAGTGGCATGCACATCAGACAGGGATGGAGAAGCACAGCCTGACATAAAGTCCATATTAGGCAAAATGGCAGCAGAGGCAGAGCACGGAGGCTCAGCAGTGATGGGGGACTGCCACTGTAAACCTCCGTTTAATACCAAGCAAGACCACTCTCCATAGGTGTGAAAAGAGAAAAATGTACTTGCCTGGCCTGCTCTGCCGCTCCAGAAGTCACCCAGGGGAACTTCAATGAAGAAATAGCTGAGGGCGAAGGCAACACTGTGGAGAATGGAGGAGCCGGCCCTGCAGACCTGATGACAGGTGAAGCTGGAGATAAAACGGCAGGATGTTCAGCAACAGGCGCCAACGCCATGAAGGAGAGGGAAACAGCAGCAACGGACAAGGAGGAGGGAGCTGCTGCGGTGATTCTCTGATACAGCAAAGGAGGAGCTGCTGGTTGAGAGGCAGAGGAGTTCTTCCGACGAGATGCAGCTGGGTAGCGACGAGAGGCTGAAGGAGTCTGTACAAGGGAATGTTTTTCCGTCGGCTCAGATGCAGCATGGAGTGAGCCTATCACCATCCTGCAAAATGACAACTGGAGGGTGGAGATGGTTGTCACAACTCCACGAACTTGGGGTATCTCCTCAGCCCGGGATGCGCCTCCACAATCCCGACCGCTGCCTCTACATTCTGCAGAACTTTCTTTGGGTTGCAGGAGGCGAGAGCTTCGGCGAAGTAACTCTGGATGAAATGAGCCACCCACTGTTCATCCACGCTGGGGCCCCCGGCTGGCAACTTCCTGCTATTGGCTGAGAGCTGGCATGCTGGAGACATGCCGTCAACTCTCCCTCCGGAAAAAACACAAAACAGGTGGGTGGAAAAAATGCAACTCACAGCCACTGGGTCCAAACGGGTTGTATCATTCTGTCAAGAACTGACCCAGCAGGGGCAGGAGCGAAGACCCAAAATGCTGTCTGTGAGTTTGCACCATTTAATAATAAACAATACACAAGCACAAAAATACAGAAAAACACAAAACTCAGACTAAGGCAGGCTACTACAAACTCCCAGCAAAGGCTGGACTTATAATTATGGAGACAGGGACTCCGTCTCGGAGCTAGGGAAAGGTTAATGACGCAACAAAGAATCAACTGAGCAACAATCCCTAAATAGGTAGCAAAACTGATTAAGACTGAGTGGACACCTAGAAGTAAACACAGGCAGCTGTCAAACACCGAGAGAAACAATAGGAACAGATGACTAAGAAAGTATGAGCACAGAGAACAAAAAGATGACTGACTATAATTCTAAAGTAGAAACAGAACAAAATACACAATGAGAAAAACCACCCAGAAGGAATACAAAACCCAATAAAAATGAACACTGAAGTTATAAAGGGAGAATTGAGGATAAGGACAAACAAACAGGAAGATAAATACAAGATAATACAGAAAAACGTAAAACCCAAACAAAGACAAAATAACAAGAAACCAGGAACAGAAACAAAAAGGACAAACTCAGATACCAAATACACCAAACCATACAAAACACAAAATAAACAGAAATACAAAAGTACAAACCATAATTAGAAAAACCTGAATCGTGCACCTTCATGACAACCCTCTTCACATGGATACTTTCCAAATACTCCTGTCTACTTTCTTCATCAACCTGACTATCCCACTTTTTCTTTGCTAACTTCTTCCTGTGAATACTTTCCTGTACCTCCTCATTCCACCACCAAATCTCCTTGTCTTTCTTCTTCTGTCCACTGGATACACTGCATATCTTTCTACCCGTTTCCCTTAATACTTTTGCTGTACTTTCCCAGTCATCTGGTAATTCTTCCCTAGAACCCAGAGCCTGCATAAACTCCTTCCTGAACTCTGTGTGGCCATCTTCCTTCTGTAACTTCTTCTTCTGTCTTCTTCCTTCTGTAACCCACTTAATCTTTGGCTCTGTCTTCACTTTTTTCCTCTTCTTTCTTTGCAAAGTCATCCTACAGACTACCATCAGATGCTGTCTACCTACATTTTCCCCTGCCACCACCTTGCAGTCTCCTATCTCTTTCAGATTCCTCCTCCTGCATAAGATGTAGTCCACCTGTGTGCACCTTCCTCCACTCTTGTAAGTCACCCTATGTTCCTCTCTCTTCTTGAAGTATGTGTCCACCACAGCCATTTCCATCCTTTTAGCAAAATTCACAACCATCAGTCCTTCCACATTTCTCCCCTTAAGACCATACCTATCCAGGACCTTCTCATCACCTCTGTTCCCTTCACCTACATGTCCATTAAAGTCTGCTCCAAACACCCCCCCCCCCGGGAACACTCTCTACCACTTCATCCAGCTTACTCCAGAATTCTTCTTTCTCTTCTACCTGAAGTCCAACTTGTGGGTCATATGCACTGACAACATTCAACATCACACCTTTGACTTCTAGCTTCAAACTCATGATTCTGTCTGACTCCCTCTTTACCTCCTGAACACTCTTCACATACTCTTCCTTAAAGATTACTCCTTCTCCATTTCTCTGCCTATCTACACCATGGTAGAACAGTTTAAATCCCCCTCCAGTGCTCCTAGCCTTGCTTCCCTTCCATCTGGTTTCTTGAACACACAGTATATCTACCTTTCTTCTCTCCATCATATCAGCCAACTCTTTGACTTTACCAGTCATAGTCCATACATTTAATGTCCCTACTCTCACCTCAGCACTTCTACCTTTCCTTTTCTCTCTCTCCTTACTAACACGCATTCCCCCTCTCCTCCTCCTCAATCTTCGAACAACAGTAGCCCAATTTCCACTGGCACCCTGTTGATTAACAGCACCGGTGGCGGTCATTGTTAACTTGGGCCTTGACCGATCTGGTTTGAAAGTCTCATTCGTCATGATCCGCATGTTTGATTTGGCAAAGGTTTTACATCGGATGGCCTTCCTGACGCAACCCTCCCCATTTACCCGGGCCTGGGAACAGCACTAAGAATACACTGGATTGTGCACGCCTTGTGGCTGGGTTCAGGTAGGGCTGGGCAATTAATTGAAATCAAACTGAAATAGATGGGATGTAAAACTGACATTAATGCTCATGCTGTTTTTTGTTTGTTTGTTTGTTTGTTTTTTCCATCTCCCCATTATATGCAGTGTGTATATGACAGCTTCCATTTACTGATCCTTGAAAACATCTCCTGTGTGCACAGTCATGTGACTCCACACCATGGAAACAATGCAGTCAGTGTTGTTTTGAGGCAGCAAACCACTGCTGTAGTGGTCAGCTGGTACAAACTATTAATATAAATATATATGTGAGTGGGAATGAAGATTTCTTTTCATTACCAGAACTTATAAACTTATTTGGGGCACCAGTCCACGAGTGGACAATTTTATTAATAATTTGGTGTTTGTACCAGAGATGAATCAGTCTCAAAACCTATGAGTCCTTTCGCCTTTGATCAAGAAAAAGACAAAAATAAACACAAACTCCAATATATCTTTTTTCAATATACCTTTTAACAGTTTAATGAAGAAAATATGCATATAAAAGACATTCATGTGACTTTAAGGCAGTGAATTCAACAGGTATCATGAACACATTAAACGGTTCATATATTCCTGAGCATAAAGTGAACTCTCAAACATTTATGGAACCAAAGAAAAGAGAGCTTAAATTGACAATATTGTGGAACTTAGAAAACCATAAAATAGCTGTAAAGCAAAATGGTTAGAAAAAAACCCTGATTTTATTAAGAAACTGATGATAAGAATCAGTTTATAAAAAGAAAATTTGTGTTACTCTGAAAAAGAACGGAGACAATGAAAAGATAAATGGATTTGTAGTTCTGATAGGATTTCAAAGACGTTAGGTTTATAAAGCTTATAAAGGAATATTCTGGAAAAATACATTTAATTGCCTCCATTTCTTCCGGAAACTGAGGAGAGCACGAGTCCCACCCCCCATCGTGTGCTCATGCTACCGGGGCACCATTTAGAGCATCCTCACCAGCTGCATCACGGTGTGGTATGGAAGCTGCACAGCCTCCTGCCGGAAGACACTACAACGCACAGTGAAAGCAGCCAGCAAGATCATCAGTGCCCCTCTGCCCCCCACCCCCCCCCAGACATCTACCTCACCCACCTCACCCGCAGAGCCATCAACACCGCAGGGGATACCTTCTACCCCTCACACTCCCTCTTCAACCCCCTGCCTTTTGAGAAAAGGCATCAGAGCCTCCGGGCCTGCTCCACAAGACTGCTAGACAGCTTTGCTCATCAGGCCATCAGGACCCTGAACTCTGTCCACCACCACCCACCCCCCAGACCGTAATGCACTCACCCGCACAAGAACTACCACTGTTGGCACAGAAAGTCTGGCACACCAACAGTAATACATTTGCTGCTGTATGTCTCTGCACTTTACTGCAACCATTTGCACAAATGCCAGATCTGCTGCTGTCTGTCTGTCATTGCAATACTGATCATGTGTAGTCCTATCTGTCACTGTCCACACCTACACTACCACATTGAACTTGCAGCTACGGGTATTACATCTCTACTTTTCTATATATAGGATTGCTGGGTTTTATCATCATTAACCGTTATCTTTATTTGCACTATGGGAGGTCTGGATCTATCTTTTGTTGCGATTTGCACTATGGGTTGCATTACTGTACACAGACTGCTGTTGTTGGCTTTCCAGCCTTATTCCTTTTTCTTTTTTTTTATATTGTGCACACCACTGGAGAGAGAAACACCATTTCAGTTCTCCTGTATGTCCTGTGTGTATGGTAGTATTGACAAATCTTTGAATCTTGAATCTTAAGCTTGGTGAAAATCAAAACAAATCTTCTTGGCATGGTAATTTAAGAAAAAGGTGTAAAATGGGAAAAAAGGTGAATTTTAAAGAAAAGTTTGAAAAAGTTACAAAAAGGAGACAGAGTTTTCATTCTGGGCATTAACTTGGGACTTTCTTGGTCAACTCACATAAGACTACCTAAGCAAAGTAACTACTACTAAGCAAAGTTTTAACTTGCCAGGTATGACTGGATGGCCCACTGTCTATGATTGACAGCTGAGCATGACCAATTGCATTCAAAGACTGGAATTGAATCTGCCCATTAGCGTAACTTCCTGACCAAACACACTGGGTTCCTTTGTTTGATACAGAGTCATAAAAGTTCCCCAAAAAAGACAGGCTTCAAGGCAAGAAGCTGATTGGTCAGTTCACAGCCTTTTTCAATGTGAGCTTCAGTGAGGAGGAGAAAGAACATTTGATATGAGAAGTGGAGGTTGTCTTAAAACATATGTAGTGTGGAGAGAGGAATAATTGGGCCGAGCGTTCAGAGCAGATGAAACTTTATTCTCTTCCTCTCACATCCACCAGAATCCAAAACATTAAAAGCACAAGTTGCAGGCACTCTCTTTTATATTAACACTCCTCCGCTACCTGAGGTGCTGTACTGACATATCAACCCCCCATGACAACTCCCCTTGTCCCCCAGCACCTTTGATCTGTCATGCCCTTCAGTCTGAGGGAAAACTACTGAGGGAAAACTAATGAGTGGCTTCCCCCCACCACCCCCAGACTCTCAGACTGAGCATTAACCCTCATGTCCTTTGGGCTTCAGCTTCTGTGCATAGCTGCTGTAATGGGGGATCTTCGGCTACGAGGTCCTGCTTTGCCAGTGGGGGCTTCCTGGGGGTGCGTCCATCTGTGGGGGGACAATGGGGGGAGGGGGACACCTTCAGCATGCTCGTGTGACTGATGGGCTCACCGCGCCGGCCGCCAAGCAGCCTGGCCTCCCTTGATCGTCCCTCCGGGGGCGGATGCCTGGCTTTCCTGGAGCTTGCTGACCTCGGGGCTGGGGGTTGGTGGCGCTGCCTTGCCTGCTTGGGGTTCCCAGGGAGAGAGCTGCTGCGACCGGCCCTCCGCTTGTGTGTTTCCTGACAAACCAATCACATGCGCACACTTATTTTGCACACATTCTCATATATATGCACACAGACATACACACACAGGTGTCTCTCCTTTGACGGGTGCAGAGGCCAGACTCATGTTGGGACATCTTCGGTGGAAGAGGTGTTTTGTCTTTTGTTTGTTTTAGTTGTTGGTTTGTTTGTTTGTTTGGGGTTTTTTTGTCTGTTCCCCTCCCTTTTCTTTTCCCCCTTCACACACTTCCTTTCCTTCTTCCCCATCCTGTTGGGTCTTCCACGGGTAAAACAATTAAAATAAAGTATCAAAAGTTATTACAGGAGGAGTTTACAACAATATACAATACACAGTTAGGTACTTTATAAGCTCCTCTTGGCAGAGTAAATCTGTTTTGGCACAATAAATGTGATAGATCCCTGTTCTGTTTGCCTAGCTGCCTGACAGGACAAGGGAAAAAAAAAAAACAGGTTGCAGGCACTCTCTTTTATATTAACACTCCTCTGCTACCTAAAGTGCTGTAATGATATATCAACCCCCCATGACAATTCCCCTTGTCCCCCAGCACGTTTGATCTGTCATGCCCTTCAGTCTGAGGGAAAACTACTGAGGGAAAACTACTGAGTGGCTTCCCCCCCTCCCCCAGACTCTCAGACTGAGCATTAACCATCATGTCCTTTAGGCTTCAGCCTCCGTCCATAGCTGCTGTAACGGTGGATCTTCGGCTACGAGGTCCTGCTTTGTCGGTGGGGGGTTCCTGGGGGAGGTGTCTGTCTGTGGGGGGACAATGGGGGGGAGGGGGACACCTTCAGCATGCTCGTATGACTGATCTGACGAGTCATTTACCTGGGGAGTTCTCAGTGGGGGTCTTCCGAGCTGAGGAGCTCGGGCCAACACCACCTGTTTGTCTGCTAAAACAAAGGCGGGCTTAAGCCTGTTTATACAGATTGTCTCCCGGCGACCCCCCAAGTCTAACACAAAATGTTTGTCCCCGGGTTCCAGCACTCTGAACGGGCCATCGTAGGGCGGGCGCAATGGGGTCCGGTGGGCATCGTGCCTAACAAATACGAACGACGCGTCCTTCAAGGTCTTTGGCACAAAAGCACGGGGAAAACAGTGGTGAGCCAGGCCGGGTAGCATCCCTGCCCCTGCGCTATGCTGTGAACGCGGGGATGGATCGGTGTTTGGCACGGGGTTATCTGGTAAAAATTCCCCAGGGAGCCGCAGCGGCTCGTAAAAAACCAGCTCTGCTGGGGAGGCCGCCAAATCCTCCTTCGGTGCTGAACGCCACCCTAATAGAACCCACGGCAAGCAGTCTACCCAATTTGCATCCATAAGCGAAGCCCTGAGCGCTGCTTTACGTGATCTATGGAAACGCTCGCATAACCCGTTGGCCTGGGGGTTGCACGCAGTCGTGCGATGAATTGTGATGCCCAGGGTCCGGGCCATGGTGGACCAGAGGTCAGAAACAAACTGGGGGCCCCAATCGGATGTGATGTCCGAAGGGGTGCCGAAACGTGCCACCCATGTCGTCAAAAAAGCGCATGCAACTTCTGCGGACACGGTGGAAGCTAGCGGGACAGTTTGGGGCCAGCACGTGGTGTGGTCCACCACTGTCACAAGGTGTGTGAACCCCTATGATGGTGGGAGGGGGCCCACGAGGTCCACGTGAACGGGGTCGAACCTCTTAGCTGGGATATGGAACGGCTCCAAGGGGGCCTTTGTGTGCCTGTGCACTTTGGCTCATTGGCACGCTACACAGGCTGCCACCCACTATTTCACCTGTTTGCGCAGCCTCGGCCAGACGAACTTCGCTCCCACCATTTTGACTGACACGCGCACTCCTTGGTGCACCAGGGAGTGAACCGACTCAAAAACGCAGCAGCGCCAAGCGCGTGGGACCACCAGGCACGGGCAGCCCATGAAGACGTCACAGATTGGGGGGGGCCCTCGTCCTGCAGTACCCTGCTCTCCAGCCTTAACCCTGTTGGTCCAGACTGGAGCGCACAAACATCCGCTTCACCGATCTGCTCAGCAGTCATGGCCGTGTAATCTATCCCCACGTAGACTGGGGCCACTAATGGGCACGAGAGGCAGTCCGCCACCACGTTGAGTTTACCGGCCACATGCTGAATGTTGGTTGTAAACTCCGAGATCGCAGCCAGCTGTCTCTGCTGCCGGCCCGACCATGGTTCCGAAACCTTGGCCATCGCGTACGTTAGAGGCTTGTGGTCCACGAATGCAGTGAAGGTGCACCCTTCCAGCCAGAACTGGAAGTGGCGCATGGCCAGGTGGGGAGCCAGTAACTCCCTGTCGAACGCGTTGTATTTATGCTCACTGTCGCGCAAAGACCTGCTAAAAAAGGCGAGCAGCTGCCAAGAACCGGCAACGTGCTGCTCCACGACGGCCCCTATGGCCACGTCTGAGGCGTGGGTAGTGAGCATTATCCAAGCCGCCGGGTCAGGGTACGCCAGCAGTGCAGCGTTGGCCAGGGTTGTTTTAACCTTGGAAAATGCCTGCTCTCGCTCAGGAGTCCAGTCGATTCTGTCTGCCAGTTTCCGTTTCTTAAGCGCGGCGTACAACGGCTGCATGAGCTGGGCTGCGCAGGGGAGGAAACGGTTGTAAAAGTTAACCATCCCCAAAAACTCCTGCAGCGCCCTGACCATCTGAGGCCCGGGAAAATCTGCCACTGCGCGCACCTTGTCCAGCAAGGGTATTGCGCCCTCCGGTGAGGTGCAGTGGCCCAAAAAATCGATTCCCGTCACCCTGAACTGGCACTTCGCCGGGTTGATTATTAACCCGTGCTTCTCCAACCTCTGGAAAACTGTCCTGAGGTGGGCTACGTGTTCGTCCTCGAACGCGCTGGCCACCAGGATGTCGTCCAGGTAGACAAACACAAACAGCAGATTGCGCAACACCTCATCCATCATGCGTTGGAATGTCTGTGCCGTGCTCTTTAACCTGAAAGGCAAGCGTAAAAACTCAAACAGACCAAACGGGGTTATTACTGCCATTTTAGGTATGTCCTCAGCGCACACCAGGACCTGGTGGTAACCGCGGACCAGGTCTATCTTGGAAAAAATGCACGCCCTGTTGAGGTGAATGGAAAAATCCTGAATATGCGGGATGGGGTAGTGGTCATGCGCTGTGGCGTTATTTAATCTGCAGAAATCACCACAAGGTCGCCACAATCCCTCGGCCTTAGGAACCATATGTAGCGGGGATGCCCATGGGCTGTTTGAGCGTCTGATGATGCCCAACTTTTCCAAGTTGGCAAACTCCTCGTGCGCTATGGCTAGTTTAGCTGCGTCCAGGAGCCGAGGTTGTGCGAAAACGGGTGGCCCCGTGGTGGTAATGAAGTGCTCCACCCCGTGTTTAGTGACAGTCGCTGAAAACGTCGGGACCATGAGTGCTGGGAACTGGGTGAGTAGTGTGTGGAACTTACCCCCTGGTGCTGTGACGTTGGCTAGTGTTGTGGGCCCGGCTCCTCGAGCTGTACAGGGGATCAAAAGACATTGTGTTAATCAGGCGTCTGTTAGCAACATCGACTAGTAGTCCGTGTGCACACAAAAAATCAGCGCCTAAAATGGGGAAGCTGCATGCCGCTATGATGAATGTCCATTGGTATGTACGGCCGTGCAAGGATACAGTCAGTGTCCTCTCACCAAAAGTCTTAATGTCTGAGCCGTTTGCGGCCGTCAGTTCCGGGCCACTAGTTCCCGCCAGCCGGTCAACATAGGATGGCAGGATGAGGCTCTTTTGGGAGACAGAGTCCACGAGGAACCGTCTCCCCGAGCTGAAGTCTGTCACAGAGAGCAAATTGCTTGCTTCACCGGTGGTCGCAGCTGCTACCGACTGCCGGCCCTGGCATTTCCCGAGCGCTTGAATTGGCATGGTGGCACGCATCGACGTGCGTCCTCTCCAAAACGGCGGTGGTAGAAACAGAGCGTGTCTCTCTGGTGCTTCTTGGCCTCCGCTGCAGCCACCGTCGCTGGCTCCTCACTTCTGCTGGCCATCTCGCTGGGTTCCGACGCCGCTGTGTTCACTGTGAGGGCTCTGGTGGTGAGGATGATCCAATCTGCCTCTTGGGCTAGAGCCCGGTAGTTGCTTGCGGCCAGCAGCGGTGAATTAGCAAGGACCACCCTTGCAGCTGTCGGGAGGATCCGGAGGAAAAGGTGGGCAAAGAGGAAATGCCCGTCATCTGTGCCCATCAATGCCAACATCTTTTCCATCAGTTCGACCGCTGACCAGTCTCCCAAGTCATCAGGAGCCTCTCCGCTCTCTTACAGTCCAAGAGCGTGTAGCGCCGGGTCAGCGCGGTTTGGAGAGCACCATATTTGTGGCGGGCTGTGGACTGTTGGAGCAGGCTCGCCACCTGCTGGGTTGTGCGTGCATCCAGTGCTGCAACCACGTAGTAGTATCTGGTGTCATCTGCAATTATTCCCCGGAGCGAGAACTGGGCCTTGGTGTGAAGGAACCAAGACGTCCGGTCGTGTAGCCAAAAGTCTGGGAGTTTGACCGAAACGGCGCACACGTTGCTGGCACTTCCTGTCCGGGTCATCTCCGGGATGTTCGCCTCGCGTTCTATTGTGCATCAAGGGTCACCAGCGTGGAGAAAGGAATAATCAGGCCGAGCGTTCAGAGCAGATGAAACTTTATTCTCTTTCTCTCACATCCACCAGAATCCAAAACATTAAAAACACCGGTTGCAGGCATTCTCTTTTATATTAACACTCCTCCGCTACCTGAGGTGCTGTACTGACATATCAACCCCCCATGACAATTCCCCTTGTCCCTCAGCACCTTTGATCTGTCATGCCCTTCAGTCTGAGGGAAAACTACTGAGGGAAAACTACTGAGTGGCTTCCCACAATACTGCCTATTAAAGCATAAATTCTTTAAAACTTTAATGACTCTAAGACATTCCATGCGGAGGAGGGGGGCTGAAAAGTTCATAGGCTAAAAAGTTTATAGGCTGAAAAGTTAATAGTGGTCAAATCTGACCAAATGTGGTTTATTTTTCAACATAGTCTCCCCTTCGGTCCACACACCTCTTCCATTGGTCTTGCAGTGCTTGGATCCCTGCGGTTGAAAAATAACCCACATTTGGTCAAATTTGACCACTATGAAAGGGTTAATGTAAAGTTAGTGCCAAAATAATAATTCTGTAGGTAATCTCCCATTATGCTCTACACATATTCCATACAAATTCTGTTTGCATGCTTATGAACAATTATGTTATGGTAAACTGATAAAACAGGATTGAGACAAAGCTATAGAGCTCTCTCTCTCTCTCTCTCTCTCTCTCTCTCTCTCTCTGAGTGGGTGTGGTCGTGAGTGCGAGCTGAGAGCGTGTGACAGCGTGAGTGATTTATCTCAAATTTTTCTCTGTCTTTTTGTGTTAAAGGGTTTTTTTTCTGCTAAATAATCTTAATTTTTGTTGTCTTCTGTAGCTGGGGTGGGGTAGGCGTTCTGGGAGGGGGGTTTCTGCTGCCAGCTCTGCTGGTCAGCATGGTTTTGGAGCGAGGCTCCGGTTTTGAGCAGCTGACACGCCGACATGCTGTCAAACTGACACCGGCTGTCAGCTGCTCGGTGGAGGAATGTAGTCTGGCTGTGGGGGAGCTGGTCGGTTATGAAAGCGTTAGATCAGCTTCGAGAATGAATAGTGCCGTGGTGATTTTCCTGGATAGTATTGAAAAAGTTAACTAACTACTAACTAACTAACCTGCACTTATATAGCGCTTTTCTAGTCACAAAGACCACTCAAAGCGCTTTCACTAATACTAACCCTCTATTCTAAGGGCCTATAGGAAACAGATATCTAGGGACAATTTAGAACAGCCAATTAACCTAACATGCATGTTTTTGGCATGTGGGAGGAAACCGGAGAAATCCCGGAGTAAACCCACGCAACACGGGGAGAACATGCAAACTCCACACAGATCACTGTTGGTCGGGGGCTGGGATCGAACCCACGATCCCACGATCCCCACAATCCCCCGGCCAAGGGTAAACTGTGCTGCCGCAGTGCTAACCACTGCGCCACCGTGCAGCCCACGGCAGTTAACCGGGTAGTGGAGAGCGGGGTTGTGATTAAAGACACACTGGTTCCTGTTCTGTCTCTGGTGAATCCCGCGAAGAGAATTACCATCTCAAATGTCCCACCATTTTTAAAGAACGAGCTGTTGGAGAAGGAGCTGTCGAGACACGGGCAGCTTTTGTCCCCCATTAAGCACATCCCTCTCGGTTGTAAGTCCCCGCGTTTAAAGCATGTCATGTCTTTTAGGCGACAGGTGCTCATGATTTTAAAGAATAGCGAGGAAAGCCTCAACCTCGTGTTTAAATACCGGATTGACGGCTTTGATTACACCATCCACGTCACCTCCGATAATATGAAGTGTTTCGGCTGCGGAATGGAGGGACATTTGATTCGATCATGCCCTCAGGGAGTGGGGGGTGATCACTCGGGGGAGGCCACTAGTGCGGCCTCGGGGCCGTCTGGCGACGGAGCGGCTTCGCCGCCCTCCGAGGCTGACGGCGCTACCGCGCCGTCGGGCGCTTCGGCCGAGGCCGCGAGGCTGTCTGGCGGCGGGGCGGCTTTGCCGCCCTCCGCAGCCGGCCTGTCGATCATAACTGAAACAGCAACAACAGTTAAAGCACATCGCGGGGCTGCTGCACAGACCAACATTGCAGACAAGGGTGATATTACCGAGAGGGATCGCGCTGAGGGTCAGACAGAGGAGCCGAATGAGGCCCAGGTAGATGGTGGGACCAGAAAGATGAATATAAAAGCACAGCACAGGGTGAGCGAAAGACAGGAAGAAACAGCTACCAGGGTGGCTGAGTCAGTGTTGGAGGATGAGGATGACATCGAAATAGATGAAGACTTATGTAAAATCCCCATCAAGCGGAAGAATTTGGAAACCAAACAGCAGAGGGTCAAAGTAAAAAGGGTTGTTAAAGACAGTTCTGAGGTTTCTCTATCTCAGCCAGATTCTTATGCTGGGTCTGAGATAGAGAGTGATGGTGAAAGCAGTGATGATGTGGCCAGTGGAGGTGGTTACCCCTTCACAAAAATACAGAAGTTTTTGCAAGACACTAAGGGGGTCAGAATGGTTAAAGTTGAAAGCTTCTTCCCTGATCTAAAACGCTTTGTTGACTCTGCACGGGCCTACATGAAAAATAGGGGAGAGCTTGAGCAGGAAAGTTTCACTGATCAGGAGATCTACAGACTAAAAAAGCTTGTACTAAAAGTTAAGAACCAAATTGCCCAGGATGATTAGTCTTTTATCGCTCATTCTTTCTTTTCTGTTTTTATATTGGCTTTGCCCTCTTATATACATGTGTAGTTTTAATTTTGGCACACTCAACATCAATGGAGCAAGAGAAATGTCCAAGCGAGCGAGTGTTTTTACTCTTGCAGAATGCAAGAAAATTAATGTTCTGTTTGTTCAGGAGACTCATAGTTCTGAGGACAATGCTGCTGACTGGAGGAGGGAATTTCAGGGTGAAATTATTTTTAGTCATAGAAGCAGCAAATGTGGTGGGGTGGGTATTTTATTTTCTCGAGATTTTATTCCACTTTCTTATGACATTGATGAGATAATTGCAGGCCACATTTTAAAAGTTCGAGCTGTTTTTGAGAATGTGAAAGTTGTTTTTATAAATGTGTATGCTCCAACCGTAGGCACAGAAAGATTGGCCTTTTTAAATATTTTAGATGACACGATCAAAAATTGCAGTAATGATGACTTTTTATTTGTGGGAGGTGATTTTAATTGTACAGAAAATCCTCTTATGGATAGGAATCACCCAGAGCCACATGCTGCATCCAAGAGAGTTTTAAAAGGTCTCATAGAAGCTCATGATCTGTGTGATGTGTGGAGAAATTTTCATGGCAAGGCTAGACAATACACGTGGAGCCATAGAAAGGACAATATTTTGTCCTTAGCTAGACTGGATAGGGTTTACAGTTTTAAGCACCATTTTAGCATTTTTAAAAGTGCTTTTATAGTCCCTGTTGGCTTCACAGATCATTCCCTGGTTCAGTGTTGTGTTTTTATCAAGAATATAAAGTGCAGTAGTGCATACTGGCATTTTAACACGTCACTTTTATCGGATAACAGTTTTAAAACTGCTTTTATGTTTTTTTGGAGTAATTTTAAATTGACAAAATCAAATTTTAGTTCTTTGCAGCAGTGGTGGGATGTAGGGAAGAGCCAAATAAAGAATCTGTGCCTACAGTATACTCGCAATGTCTCTGGAGACTTGGCCAGGTCTGTCAGGGACCTGGAGAGAGAAGTAGTGGAGCTGCAGTCTTTGGCAGGCTCCACAGGAGAAAGAGGACATTTTGAGGCCCTCAATGGCAAAAAGTCTGTTCTAACTGACCTACTGGGTGTGGCTGCCAGGGGCGCTGTGGTACGCAGTAGGTTCCAGAACATCGCACTAATGGACGCTCCATCTCATTTTTTCTTTGGTCTGGAGAGGAAGAATGGTCAGAGGAGGATGATCCACTCTCTCAGCTCCGAGGACGGGCGGCCGATCCATGAGTCTGCGGAGATCCGTCGCTTTGCAGTTGCTTTCTACAAGGATCTCTTTAAGAAAGAATTTGTTGAGAATCCACACGCACTGAGTCATTTTTTGACGGACTTGCCAAAAGTGATGGCTGGCGTGAATGCGGAGCTGGAGAGCGGGACCACTCTGCAAGAACTGGCAGTGGCTGTCCAGTCTCTTCAGTGTGGAAAAGCCCCAGGGATAGATGGCCTACCAGCGGAGTTCTACAAGGCGTTCTGGTCTGAGATCTGTGAGGACTTGCTGGAAGTACTGTCTGACAGTCTGCGGAAGGGTCACCTGCCCCTAAGTTGTAGGAGAGCAGTCCTCACCCTCCTTCCAAAAAAAGGCGACTTGTAAGACATTAAGAACTGGCGTCCGGTGGCCCTCCTCTGTACTGACTACAAAATTCTCTCCAAAGTGTTGGCTACCAGACTGAGGAAGGCGATGGAGCAGGTCATCCATGTAGACCAGACCTACTGTGTACCTGGTAGGTTGGTTACAGACAACGTTTTTTTTAATTTGTGATGTTTTGGACCTCTCCAGCTCATTGGTCAAAGAACTTGGTCTTATTTCAATAGACCAAGAAAAGGCGTTTGACCGAGTTGAACATCCATACCTTTGGCAGACATTAGAGGCCTTTGGTTTCAGCTCAGGGTTCATCGCCATGATCCAGGCTTTGTATAGAGACATTGAGAGTATTCTTAAGATTAATGGTGGTTTGAGTGCTCCTTTCAAAGTTGAGAGGGGTGTCCGACAGGGCTGCCCCCTCTCAGGTATGCTGTACTCTCTTGCCATTGAGCCCCTCCTTTGTAAACTAAGGCAAGGCCTCACTGGTTTTAAAGTCCCCAACTCTGACTCTGTTTTTAAAGTGTCTGCCTATGCTGATGACGTTGTTGTTTTTACAAGAAATCAAAACGATGTAGACTACCTTTTAAGAACTGTTAATCTTTTTGGTGAGTACTCCTCAGCGAGAGTGAATTGGGGTAAGAGTGAAGCTGTTGTGGTGGGGGGGAGACCACAAAAAATTGCCCTACCTGGTGGCCTCTCGTGGACACAAGGTGGTTTTAAATATCTTGGTGTGTTTTTAGGAAATCAGACTTTTACTGAGAAAAATTGGGAGTGTTTTTTAGAAAAAACTGAAGGAAGACTAAAAAAATGGAAATGGATTCTGCCAAACTTGTCCTTCAGAGGTCGTGTTTTAATTATCAACAACTTGATTGCTTCAATGCTGTGGCATCGACTGTCTTGTCTGGACCCTCCACCCAATTTGCTGGCCAGAGTGCAATCTATAGTCGTGGACTTTTTCTGGGACCGTCTTCACTGGGTTCCACAGAGTATCTTGTTTTTACCGAGGGAAGAAGGTGGTCAAGGGCTCATCCATCTGGCCAGCAGAGGGGCTGTCTTTCGCCTGCAGTTCATTCAGCGACTGCTGAGTGGCCCCCTTGACCTTGTGTGGAGACCTATTGCCAGGGCTGTCCTGGCTCGCTGTGGAGGGCTTGGACTAGAGGAGTCACTGCTTTTAATGGATTTAAGGGGCCAAAAACTCCCAGAACTTCCCCAGTTTTACCAAAGTGCTTTTAAAATCTGGGGACTTTTTAAAAAGAACTCTCCCCAGGCTTCCTTGTCGCCTTTCTGGCTTTTAAAGGAACCACTTGTGTTCGGGACCCGTTTTGATGTGGGCAATGTTTTAGGACCTTCTGTTTTAAAAAAGTTTATTTTTGCAAAGGTTACAACGCTGGGACATTTGGTGAATTTATGTGGTCCTAACTTGGACAATGCTGTTGCCCTGTGCTCGGCTCTTGGCGTCTCTTCAGTCAGAGTTATAATGAACTTGTTGAAAGATTGGAGAGACTGCCTGTCTGCAGAAGAACACTCTGCTATTGTTTTACACTGCGAAAACTCTGTACAAACTGCTGATGAACCTTTTCCTTTTAGTATTTTATCTCCTGATTTTAAAGATGGCACTGGTGTGTTTTTAAACTCTGAGCACATTAACATTTGTGACTCTCCTGGTAAAAAAATGTATGGACTTTTGGTGAAAATTCTAAATGTGAATAAGTTAAAAGGTCGAGCTGATACACCATGGAGGAAACACTTGGGTCTGGGTCCTGAGGTGAGGCCTGCCTGGAGAGCACTCTATAAACCACCATTAACTAAGAAGGTTGGAGACCTACAATGGCGAGTTTTACATGGTGCTGTGGCTGTAAATGCTTTTATCTCTCTTTTAAACCCAAATGTTGTTGAGGTTTGTCCATTTTGTCCTCAGAAAGAAACTGTGTTCCATTGTTTTCTGGACTGTAACAGACTGCAATTGTTGTTTGTTTTTTTGGGGAAGCTGTTTTATCTGTTTGGAGAAGTCTTTTCCCAGCAGATTTTTATCTTGGGCTTTCCATATAGACAGAGGACTAAGAAAAAGAGTGAACTCTTAAATTCATCCTGGGTCAGGCTAAAATGGCTATTTATGTTAGTAGGAAAAGAAAAATTGAACAACTGCTGGATTGTAATGTAAAAGACATGCTGGTTGGCATGATTAAGGCTCGAATAGTGATTGATTACAATTACTATCATCTGATGCAGAATGTTGAAACCTTTGAGGCTATGTGGTGCTTTAAGCACATCCTGTGTTGTGTTAAGGAGGGGAAAATTATCTATGGTATAATCCTGATGTAAGAAGCAAGTTTTTTGTTTTAGTTTTCCTTGTTTGGTTACTTGTGTCTTTGATTTCTTGTCAGTGAGACATTTTTCTTTTCCATTGCTTCTTTTAGTTGTTGTGTTTTTCTGTTGAATTTGTGACAATAAAGGTGTGTTGAAAAATCAAAAATCTCTCTCTCTCTCTCTCTCTCTCTCTCTTTTAAGTCAGGTCTTTCACATTAGATACACACCCAGACTCAACACCCACGCACACTGTTGATAGCACATTCTAGAACGAAGTGATGTTCAGTGGATGGCCTGTTCCCGCCATAGGTAGATTAGCCAATCAGACGGTCGCATACAAGCCCATCCTATTGTATAGGGGATTGGTGCAATTGGCCAACCCAAGAAGAGAAATCTAATGTGCACCCAGAAGTCTTGGTCAGTGTGGCGACGCTCCAGAGGGAGCTGCGTCACGCTGCACCCAGCACTGCTTGCTTTACATGTGACTTCTAAATAAATGCTTCATCTTAAAATTGAAGAAATCTCTGGCTTGTTCTTGGATCTTTCAATCAAAGAATCGGTTATTTTTCTAACAAATTGGTGCCGGTGACCCGGATTGAATTATTCCAAGACGAGTCTGAACACACCACATCGGAAGGACCCTTTTGCAGACTTCTGTGGCGCCTGAACAAAAATAAGGTAAGCAGAGCCTTTTGTCTACAAAATTCTGCAGTTTGGCCATTCTAAATTTATAGTTGTAGGGGTATATCCGATCTCGAAATTTATCATTTGGTTGGGAGTCACATGTAAAGTCTAAACAATAGTTTGAAAAGTTAAAGAGAGTGCACGTGTTCTATTTTCAGTCTGAGGTAGAATGGCCGCGGCCATGGACGTACATTACGGGTGTATGGTCCGTCAAATTTTAAAACATTTTGGAGTCAGTCTGAACCAAAATACGAGACTTAGGAAGCCAGGGTGATTAATAATCACCCAGGTTCGTCTCCCAAATTATAAGCCAGGTTTTAGCAACCTGATGCTGGGGGGAGCCATGAAAAGAGTTTTACCCAATGCCACTCTGGGAGTGAAGCCGCGATCGTTTAATTTGCTGGACACAAGACACCGCTTGTTCTCGGAGCCGAAGGAAGACCCCGAGGGAAAGTGTCCGCTGTGTACCAGAGTTAATCACGGTAGCGCTTGTGCGTGGGGGACCTGCCGAGGTCTCAGCGAAAGTACTCTCTGTTTAACAAAAGATTAAATGGATCAGTGAGATTCTGGGTTGCAGTCTGTACCCAGAATTGATAAGACAATAGGAGGCAACGGCCGTGCCTGTTACAACTCGCCGCTCATTAGCGGCACCAGCTGAGCGCACACCTGCACCTCGTCAGTGGCGGAGCACATAAGCCGCTCTGCCCTGGGCTTCGGCCTGAAGCCGTCTGTTCCCTTCGGCTACTTGCTCCAAAGGAACCCCCTCGCCAAACAGCAAGATCGCTCACGTAAGCTACTCTCAACTTGTGTTCCAGCCTTTCCCCTGTGCACAGGTGGACCTTTCCCGGCGGCGGACTCTGCCCCCGCTTCACCACCTCGCGGCTGCTGTCAGGTGCATCGTCAGGTCTCTGTCTTCCAGACTGTCCCTTGTGCGTGCCTGCCACCTGCCCTGCCAAGTAAGCCAACTTACCTCTCATCTCTTGTTGTACTGGTTTGATGCCCGTCACCTTCTCCCTGTGTTCTCTCCCCAGGGTTGTCTGGCTGTATGGTTTCCTGCCTCCGTGCCTGACGCTGACGTCCACCAGCAGTACATCCACATTCCACAAACACGTATCCATCCATCCTTGTTGCTGAATAAAACTATTGAATTCACTCTGAGCCTGCGTGTGTGTCTCCTGAGCCGTGCGTTATATCAGTGCCTGTCTTCCAAATTGAAATCCAGGGTTAGCCTGATTTCGGTTGCAGTAGTGAGCATATATAAAGGTACTCTTAATACGTTATAAGAATCTCATAATCTATCATGAGTGAGTAATGTAACAAGGAGCCACAAGAATCTTTTTCAGATCAATAGTGAGTGTCACTCATAAATATAAAACAATAAAATAGCTTGTTAAAATCAGTATAAGACTGATCTTTATGATAAGATACCTCTTGTATCGATTACCTGACGAGGTTCCGATGAAAGTATCCTCTACATATAAGTTAAGCTATAAGTAATGAGTGCATGCAAATCTGCGGCAAATTCTCCACATCGTGCAAGCTGATCTCTGTAAAATTTTGTGTCTTTTAAGGGGATAAAAATGTGATTTTTTTCTTAAACAAAAAACTCTCAAGTTGAAAGATCTGATCGACTTTAAAACCGCAATAATAATGTTCAAAGTGAAGAATCTATCACTGCCCGCAAATATCCAAAAGTTGTTCCAAACAAGGGAGAAACGATATCACTTCAGAGGAACATGTATATTTCAAAAGCCTACAGTGAGAACAACCACCAAGCAACACTGTATTTCAGTGCAAGGTGTCAGATTATGGAACGATTTTGGACCTGAATTAAAATCATGTACAAAGCTTGGACAATTTAAACAAAAACTAAAGGAAGAAATACTCCAAACATATTTACAAAACGACATGTAAACTCACATAAGGATTGACATTTCCAGCCTGTGTTGTGTTATAGCTTAGTTTTTCTTTTTTCTCTGTGACACTATGTCTTAGATTTGTTTTTGAATAGTAACCGCTTAACTTAGACTAGCTCAGTTTTCTTTTTCTCTCAGTCATATTTTGTCTTAGCCTTGTTTTAAATTGTAATCGCTCTTGTCTTGTTTTCTCTTTTTTCTCCTTTGAATTCTTGGATGGAATATGGGTGGGCAATATAAGCTGCGGCTTCAGCCATCACCCATTTCGGATAACTCACGTGGAATTGTATAGTACAGGGGTGTCCAACCATGTGCCATGGAGAGCCAAGACCCTGCAGGTTTTACCTCCAACCAGTGTCTTCAACAGCAGATTTCTGTGAACTTCTTCCCACTGATTGCTGATAAGTGAAAACACCTGCTGAAGAGACTGGGTAGAAGAGAAAACCTGCAGGGTCTTGGCTCTCCATGGCACCTGGTTGGACACCCCTGGTATAGTAGAAGGAGTCTTTGTCTAATTTGACCTTGTTGTTATATTATACAGTTTCTTTTAACCTGTAATGTACTATCCGAAATAAACAAATTCATTCATTCATTCATTCATTCATTTGAGAAGTACCAGGGTTTGGAAATATCTACTGAACCTATCCCATAGCATGATTTAATTCAGTGTCTTTAGGGGATAAAAGTGTGGTTTGGGAAATACCGGGAGTTGGGAATATTTATTAAAATTTTCCCATAATGATTTAACTTTTTCCCATAATGATTTAACCCCTTGCACTCTGGTCAATTTCCCTAAAAACGCCAAAAAATAATGTGCCCAAATTAAATCCAAAGCTGTTCTTCAACCCTTTGCAGCATCTTCATGGGGTTGGTCTCATTTAAAAGAAAACACTTTGAATTTTTTGGCAAAACAGTCATAATCTCTCTAAGTGCTCTGGCCGCTGAGTTACAGTCATCGAAACATAGTGAACTTGAAGAAAATAAATTTCGCCTGGGTGTTTTTTTGGATACAAATGCTTGCAAATAACACACAGCTTCAGATCCGGGCTGGAAAATGCAACAGAAATGTAGAACCAAGTGTTATCCAGCTGAGGTCCAAATTTTGTAACAATACCACAAAAAAATGAATATATTACACAGCTTTTTACTCAGGTAGTTCCCAGGCGTTTTGGAACTGTGCCAAATTGTGCCAAATGGCACAGTTTGGAAAAACGTCTGTAACTTTTGAATGATTCAATGTAGAAGCTTCATTTTGGGCTCTAATGAAAGGTCACACTCAGGGCTGTCTGTGTGTGTGTGTGGGGGGGGTTGTCCCCCCCCCCGCTACAGAGGACAAACATCGCCCATCGCTACATGACGGATTAGCCTCATATGGCGATGTGGCGACAGCAGCGCAGTCACCGCGGCCCCCCCCCCTCGCTACAGAAGAATAGCGGGGGGGTGGCGTTCACGGTCTGGACGCGACGAACGAACCATGTACCGCGGCGCATGAACTTCAGACTTCGTGCCCCGTACAGTTGTAATTTACCGATTGGTCAAAAGTCATTTTGGATTACAATTTTCAGGGATAAAAGAATAATTTAGCTTATAACACCTTACCTCTTCACAGCATAAGCGGAGCTGGCGAACTTCTTCCTCATTGTCAGACGAACGCAACGCTGGTCCGCTCGTGGTTCTGGTCTCGCGACCCGCTCAAAACATAATTCCATTATTGCGGTTTTGTGCTTCCATGATTGCGGTTTTTGGTGAACGATTTTTCAAAACAAATAACAGTACTGATTAAAAAAAGACTGGCGAAGGCGTGTGTGTCACTCAGCCTTCGTCGTTGGCCTCCGTCAGTCTATGACCATGGAAGAAATCATAACGTCTACTCTGCTGGAACAAAAACAAAATAAGCACCACCTGTAGCCGAACATGCCGATGCACGAATGGCAGTCGCTGTCACACAGGTTGCATTTGTGGGTGGCCTCCGTGCTGCTGGGTCTGTGACGGTTCTTCCTGCGGGTCCTTTTTTGATCCACTGCAGCAGTCAGTCTTCACCCAGCCTTAAAAAAAAACAGCTTGCGAACTTCTCTGCTTCAATTGGCTCACTGCATTCACAGCGTTGGTAGGCGGGTCCTTCTTGCTAGGTTTTCAGTCATTGGTTCTTCAAGGTTTCAGAAACCCAATTCAAGGCTCTTATTAGTCGAATGAGAGGTCAATCAGATGATCTAATCTGTTCGCGGCTGTGTCTGCAGCTTTTATTTTCAGTGCGCGCTTGGACGCCATCACCATCTCCATCATGCGTCCTACATCACCATCTCCATCATGCGTCCTAGAGCACACGAGGGTGCACGAGGGCGCCCTCGTGCGCCCTCGTGCACTCTGGGACGCAGAGACTTGCCCACCCGCGGTACAACGGAGTGCAAGAGGTTAACTAATGGCGGGCTACAGACCGCATGGTCAGAACAAAGGAAAGTAATGTGCCCCCACCATCGAGTGGAGGTGAGATTGGTAAAACAGGTTACTGAGAGGAGAATTATTTGAGGTAACAGTATTAAAATGAAGCGCTAAATTAAAGTTGTAAGGTTATTCTGGTGTGTGTACAGCTGGGGTTAGGGAGGCAGTGCTCCATTTTCTTAAAAAAAAAAAAAAGTCGTGGTTTGTGAACAATAGGCTCAGGAGCCATCTTGCGAGTGTCCCATCTACTGCGCATATGAGGGCGTCATCTTGAATCACCTTCAAGCTGTGGCACAGTGCCTCCATCGTGTGGCCAAATATAGGAAGTGCACTATTTCACAAAATTACTGCTAACAAAAACTTAAATCTTAACAATAAATCTGGAACTTTATCTCTCTGGCTGAAAGGAAAGCTTTAAATCCATGCATGGTAAACAAAAACAAAGACCTCTGGCGCCTGGCAATGCAGTGAGGCAAAAAAAAAGCATGCCATTCAGCTTGGAGAGAAAAGGTTTAACTTTAAATTAGGCAGAGGGAGGTATACAATAAAACTGGAGAATAAGGAAATTTATTTCTCAACAAAACTGTAGGAAAATCCTAGGTGGACACTGTGGCTCACATATTTTTGATTACATATGTATAAGCACAAGGAAGATGCTTAGGACTGCATGTGTTGATTGACCCCAAGTCTTGGATGGAACAATACGTCTGGACCGCCTGGGGATTATGGCAGGAGGACGGAGGTGCTGTGATAAGACTCTGAAAGGACTTCCTGACCTCCTGGAGTCAGACGGATGACGAAAGGACTCGGGGGGAGAATTATTGTCAATGGGGGATTTTGACGACATTGTATGATTCTGCCTCTGATGTTACATGTATAAAGGTGGGGGGTTTTATGCAGCTCACTCTCTTCTTGTCTTGAGAGAAAGTTGGGGATGTGAAATCTGCATTAAACCTGAATTGAGAAATAATCCAGTCTCTTTATTTCACGCTCCCCACAGACACTATATAAAGGTGAGAGAATTTAAATGAAAAATGAAAAATTGCACGTTGGTACAGATAAGTAAATATAAAAATGAATTAAATTATAAATACAAAAATAATTGAATAAATACAATAAACTAAAATGAATGAATAAAATAAATAGGAGTTTTTGTTGTGGAGATGAACCTTGTGGAGGTGAGAGTGGGCAGAAAATGGAAAGGGAAATTTGTTTTTGAAGAAAATTGAAAACTGATGAAATGTTAAAGTTTTGTGCAGGACGCAAGACAAAATGAGAAACGATTGGAGGAAGGAAAGAAAAAACGTAAGAATAAGAGACTTATGCTGCAACGGTGAGAACAAATGCAAAATAATCAACAAACATGATATAACAGAAAAGAACAAAAAACATGCCGTTTAACAACCTGTGTTTCCCTGTTAATTTGAGACGGTGTTGGCTGTGGACCACCCCTCCCCCAGCAGCTGCGTCCATCCTCCTCCTTCACGCCATCAGTGACCCCCTCCTCCCTTCACTTCGCTGTCCCACTTCAGCAGTCAAAGAAAGCAACACAATGGGTCAAAGAGGAGCAATTGAGCACATGTAAGTACAGTATTGTTGCTTTCCATATCAGAGATATGCCAAGACCACATACTGAGCAGACACAATACGTGACCAATCTTCAAAAAAGCCATACCCATGCCCCATCTAAGTTGACCTATCAGTATCAGCTGCAGGACCACAGGAGGTCAGAGGCCCCCACGGGACTAATACTTCCTATGTTAGCAATTTGGCCACTGAGCTCAAACACACACAAGAGCACCCGGGGGGGGGGGGGGTCCCCCAATTAGCAACACAATGGGTATCCTTCCCTACAGGATGTTGAAAAAGAACGGCTTTGATATTAAGACGTTCTGTTCAAAGGGGGAAAGTGAGACAGGAACGGATAGAAAAGTTATTAATTCATTAAGGTTTACTTTCTCGAAGTCTGAGTGAGGTATTTTGCAAGTGGTATCCTTTTTAACAAGCAGGGAGTGAATCTAACAGCAAAACTAAGATAATTGATCACAATGTTCTCAACCTTATAGCTGAGAGGTCGGTGTGCTTTCTCATCTAAAATGCTACCATGTATGCAAACTATTGAGTAGCTACAGAAATGGTACATAAATATGAATGAATTTTTATTTTTGGAAAAAGATTAAAAGAAAGGAATAGAACAATATATCAAGGAAAATCCAACAGGGTCAAATTAAACAATAACTCCTCTGATTGCACAATTCAACATAAGTTATCCAAAAAGGGTGATAGCTGAGGTCGCAGCTTATATTGCCCACCCATTCTCCATCTAAGAAACATCTAATAAAACAAAGGCTAGCAACTAAGACCAAAATCTGGAAAATTCTTGATGCTTGAAAGGTAATTTTTTCCACAGAATATCAGGCAGTGTGAACTTTTGCTACAAGAAAACTAGCCACCTGCTGACCAAGAGAAAGGAGGCAGGTTTAGGGCTCCTTAATGCTGAAGGGCCAATACATATTTGGAGGTTCCCAGACCCTCCTATCTGTATTTTTCGCACATCTCTCAAAACTTTATGGATATGAACTAAACTTATTAGCACATTTTCTATTCTCAAAGACAACCACTAGTGCTAGCCCTCTATTCTGGGTGCCTATGGGAGAGGGATGTCTGGGGACAATTTGGAACAACCAACTAACCAAACATGTGAGAGCAGTGCAGCCAAGAGTTCAAGAAAAGCTAGAGAAAAGTTTTGCTTATGCTTTACAAATCTGTTGAAATCTAATAACATTGTTAAACTAAGAGATTTGCAGTAGGCATTTTTAACTTAACATAAGGTATGAGCATGTGAGGGTAAATCAAGTACAAATTTGTAAGATGGAGGTGCAAAATATGATAAAAACGCTGATTTACAATCACAACAAGACATGGGTTGAAAATTTATGTAAAAAGGTAAAAGGGTAAAGCTGCAAGTTTCAGAGAAAACTGCACATTTGAGGAAAAGGTGCAAATTTGCAAAAAATATTTTGGAGAGGAGCCACAAATTTCTGAAAAAACTTGCAAATTTACAAAGAAAAAATCCAAAATTTGTTAGGGAAAAATGACAATTTAGAGAAAAGCTGTAAGCTCACATGAAAGTCACATTAAGATAAGATAAGCCTTTATTAGTCCAACAATGGGGAAATTCTAGGATTGCAATGGCACAGGGATAGCAGCGCTCGGAGCGGTAATTTGGAGGATAAGAAAATAAGAGCAGTGAATATACATAAATATACAGTATATACACAGTGCGGAGCATTACACATTTCCTTACACTTTGTATGGAGATGGGGGATGGCAGCGTAAGAAGGGTTATGGTTTCTGATCATCCAGAGATGAGTAAAAAATAGAAGACGATGAATTAAAACAAACACGACTAGAGTAGATTAGAGAAACAAGAAGATAATTTGGGGTAAAAACAGCAAACACTCGGCCGAATAGACTCAAGAATGAAGCACATACATACATATAGCTGTGTGCACACCAGCCTTATCCAAGGGGTACAAGTATCATAGACGCATGCACAGAGTGGTGTTGGAGCATAAACAAGGCCTTAATGTCCTGTGCACGTAGATCTGCAGCTCTGACACACACAAGACAACCAGTGTAGCTTGACAAAGAAACCAGCGGTTCACACCCGCGTGGTCTGTGTGTCACATGGTTAAGCCTTGATTAAATATTATTTAGAATTGTTTTGGGGGGCTAATGAAAGTTTTATATTTTTGTATCTAAAATTGTCACAGTTTTGTAGGCATAGTGTTAGCTCGTCTGGAGGTTATCTGTTCAGAAGAAAAAGACAAGACTCCACCACACCAAGATACAGATGACTCTGTTAACTTTAATTTTCAGAGCAATCAGCAGATGTCTTATTTTAATACATTCCTTGAAAGGCAGCTGTTCAGACCCAGAGGCATTATTTAATTCCAAAACAAATTCAAAGGTCAGTAATGGAAAGGCATCCAATGCCAGGGTAGAAATCAAGAGATGAGTTTTGTCACAAAACAGAATTTTGAATTGAGCCATGTTGGTTTATTATAAAGCTGACTTTTCAGAATGAAACCGATCACCTTTATGTGCAGGATCTTGCATGGAGCATTAGCTGTGGACAGTAGTCAGTAGTATGAATGACGGGACAGTGAATTATGAATAAGACAAGCAGGTGGTAACAGAATGTTGATGAAGGCTGAAGAGAACGGGGACCAGATGAACAAAAGGAAGTTTTAATCCTGAAAGAGATTATAGATGTGAGGTGTGCAGCTTCATCAGCTAGTCCAGGGAAAGGTGAAGTCTTGTACACAGATGGATAGTGGATGGAAAAGAACTGAGTGAGTGTTTCTGATGGAAAAAGTACGTAGGGGAAGAAGAACGGTGGATTTAGCAAGTGTAGAAAATATTTCTGATGTTGAGATGGAAATGGAAAAAGAAATGAAAGCAGAGTATGTGTAACCAAAGAAAAATAAAGATCCACGTAAGATTTGCAGTTGTAGGTTTACAAACCAAACAAACAGAAAACCAACAATAAATAAATTAAATTTTGCTTAAGAGTATCAGGAAGAAGGCACAAACATAGGCAGCCATCTTAAATGTTTCCAAGTACTTAAAGCAGCAATGAGGCATCAGGTGTTGTGAATATTAACATTAATGAGCAAACACTCACAGCAAAGATGATAGCTTTACTATATACTCGGTTATTTAAAGTCAATCTAACACCCCAGTTATGTTCCTCCCCAACAGAGGGTATAGATAGGATGTCAACCAAACAGAACTCTTGGAAGATAAAAACACTGAGTGGAAGGAATTGGTGGCAGCATGGAGGTGTATGCCAGTGCAACACAAAGGTCCGCACAGCATTTAATTACAGTAGTACAAATAATATCTCTTAGCATGGTGGAGAGTTCAAAGTCAAAGTGCCTTTACTGTCATTCCATTGTTAATGAACAATGCAACGAAATTGAGATGCTGCTCCCTAAAAACAAACTATAAACAAACTATCACACTCACAGTTCACTCATCCATTTAACATTCTTATAATTACAACAATAAATAATGCTTGAAACAAAAACTACCTAAAAGTTGAATACAATATGTACGTAGCAATAATGAAAAACATACTGAGCGATAAATACAAAAGACCAGCTTATGCACAGTGTTGTTGCTACAAAATAACCTAAAATAACAAAATATCAGCAGTCCGTGCGTGTTACATAGATCCGTTCAAAATACGTACTGTTGCTGGAAAAAAACTATGATTAAACCTGGTAGTCCGGGTTTTGTGGGATCTGTACCACTTTCCCAAGGGGAGCAAGTGAAAGAAGTCATGGCCTGGATGAGCACAGTCTTTAATGATGGCAGTAGCTCTGTTGAGGTACCAAGACCTGGAAATCTCTTCCAGAGAAGGGAGAGAACAGCCAGTGATTTTTGCGCAGTCTCAATCACTCTCTGGAAGGCGTTGCGGCCTGCGGCTGAACAGCCCCCATACCAAACCGTGATGCCATATGACAGAATGCTTTAAAAATGAAACCAGCAACTGTGCATTCAGGCCATTCTTCTTGAGGATCCTCAGAAAGTGTAGACATTGCTGAGCTTTTTTTTTTAATCGTAGCTATGGTGTTAACTGCCCAGGTAAAGTTGTGAGAAATATTAACACCCAAAAACTCAAAAGCCTCCACCCTGTCTGTCCACACGCTCCTTGCCTATATATAGAGTTAATCTTATTATCCCATCTTATATTAATTAGCAAAATTAAATGAAGGCTTTGAAGCAGTTCTTTTCTTGACTCAAGGTTGGAAATCTAAATAAGAAGGGAAAATAAAATTTAAAAGAAAAACGCACTTATTCATGAAATGGCTAACACAAGGGGAGCCTGAGGCTCCCCATGAATCTGTTTCTCTTATAAAAGGAGGCCAAGAGGACAAGGGGGGAGGACAGCAAGGATGAGGAGGAGGGAGCATGCCCCAAAATGGCCGCTGCTGGCAGGAGAGAGGCGTCCACGTCCACCACTGAAAAACTGGACTGCATACTTAAAGACTAGAACAGATAAATGGACTCACTTCTACACGTATGCAGAAAATAAGCAAAAATTAAATTGTTGCATGTAAAGTAAGAACTCCTGGTAATGACATACAGGACTTTTCAAGGTCAGAAAAGTAACGATCAAATTCTGCAAATGGCAAGCTACCAGTAGAACTCCTATCAACATCGGTAAAGGTAGCATTGTACCTCATGTACTATAGGCAATTGAATGGATCTGATCCAAATTATGAACTACCATTATATGCAAATCCATCCTCCAGATTGGTCATAAAATTAGATTGATAAACAAAGAAATGTGTGGAAGCATCCATTGTCTTAATTGAAGAGGATAAGAGACATTTCAACCTATGGGGGGTTCCACACATCCCGCTGGTTAGACCCAAACACATGGATTGGAAAATGTTGGACATTTTGTCACCTCTACTGCGGAACAGAGCCATCCATGGAAAACCAATACCTGACCTTAACATAGAATATTCTCCCAAAATAAAACCATAAGCATTGTCTCTTAACTGGGTAACCACAGCAGAAAAGGCGGCACACATTGATGCCCAGAAATCTCCTATATGACCAATCTTAACATTAACAAATGAGGGGATGAGGAAAATTTGAAGCAAATTCCAAATTGGTTATGGTAAAAGGATAACTAGATGTAGATCTAATAAAAGGAGCAGAGTACGACACTATAGGCCATATATTCAGAAGCCCAGAAGGGCGTTAACAAATGCAATTTTCCACAGTGGGAGTCATCAGCAAGTCTTAGACCAATTGCTGGGTCGAGAGGAAGAGCTGAGGACCCCAAGACAAAGGATGATAACGAGGAAGACCATTCTGCCATCACAGATTATTTGTAAACACAGTGTGCTAATGATAATACATAAATCATACATAGCTCACCACACGGATGTAGGGGTGTGAGACTTATAGGGTTCTTGCGTTATTTATCTCCATCATGCTAATTATGGTTAGGTAATCTGAATAAGGGTGAAGGTTAGAAGCTCTGAATGCCTGAATACAACAATGCATGGATAAGGATGTCTCCTAACGTTGAACAATATTGTCTACTACCTACCCACTGCTGAACATATAGGTCCCATCACCCAACACACTCATCACAACACAACCACCACTTCCAGATTTCATATAGTCAACAATCACACACTCAAGGCTACTGGGAGATAACTTACAACAACACATAGATAACTACAGGTGTAGTGAATAAGGATAAAACTGTACAGGCTCCATACATTGTGATGGCAACCCCTCAGACCATTATTGGTCCTGCCCCAGCTGAGCCCTTTGTATCGGCACTTGATTAAAGGTGTAGGGCACAGGGAAGATGCATGCCGGAGAGCACCAGACCATCACGACGTGTGCCTGCAACATAGAAAAGGTCGTAGGGCGAGTGACTGTATGACTTCAGTCCCCAGAAGAAGAATGGACTGGTACCCGAGCGCATCCACCGCACCTCCAGCATCCAGGGTGGAGCCAGGAGCTCGAGTCTTCATCTCCATCTCTGTCCAGCAACGGGGGGTTGGCATCCTTGGGACAGCATCACTGAACTGTTCACTGGCTGGACTGGATGTTACATACCCTCTGCTGCACCCACCAGACTGTCCTGTAGACCTCATGGGATGAGGTGCACCTCTGAGAGCGGGGACACACAGTTGTTTCGCTTCTGTGTCAACAAGATGGAACTGTGCTCCACAGCTGCAGATACGGGAAGCAGACACAGAGGAAGGTCAAACCTCTTGTTGCAGCCATGTGATGAATGTAGCCAAATGATGTGAGCCCTGGCAAGGGTCAACCGGTGGACAAAGGTTTCGTGGGCTTTGTGGACTGACCCTATTCGACCCTGTGACCCCCACATGGTCCACTTCACCGGATAAAGAACTATGATCAGGAGGAGACCTCGATGGGGGTACAGGACCTGGTGACAGTTCATCTCTGAGACATCACTGCACCGCTCTAAGGTGTCCACAAGGGGGGAGGCAAGGGTAGCAGAACCAATGGTGCAAGCCTCTTGGGTTGACACACAATGCAGGGACCTGCCTTATTCACCATCTGTTAATTGCTAGAGTCTCTCACACCATACATGGTTGACATGATAAAATCATGTCAAAGGGGGGAGTGAAAGGGTTAATGTAAAGTTAGTGCCAAAATAATAATTCTGTAGGTAATCTCCCATTATGCTCTACACATATTCCATACAAATTCTGTTTGCATGCTTATGAACAATTATGTTATGGTAAACTGATAAAACAGGATCGAGACAAAGCTATAGAGCTCTCTCTCTCTCTCTCTCTCCCTCTCTCTCTCTCTCTCTCTCTTTTAAGTCAGGTCTTTCACATTAGGTATACACCCAGACTCAACACCCACGCACACTGTTGATAGCACATTCTAGAACGAAGTGATGTTCAGTGGATGGCCTGTTCTCGCCATAGGTAGATTAGCCAATCAGACGGTCGTATACAAGCCCATCCTATTGTACAGGGGATTGGTCCAATTGGCCAACCCAAGAAGAGAAATGTAATGTGCACCCGGAATTCTTGGTCAGTGTGGCGACGCTCCAGAGGGAGCTGCGTCACGCTGCACCCAGCGCTGCTTGCTTTACATGTGACTTCTAAATAAATGCTTCATCTTAAAATTGAAGAAATCTCTGGCTTGTTCTTGGATCTTTCAATCAAAGAATCAGGTATTTTTCTAACAACTATGAGCCTTTCAGCTTATGAACTTTTCAGCCTTCCCCCGTACATTTGAGAAAAGAACAAAAGTGAAACCCGTGCTGGCAAAATGAGTTGGAATGGGCACTGCATCATTATGAGCTACAGGCACGAGAAGTCATAAATCATGACTCTTTCTTTGCTTGCTAGCTGCAAGTCCCGGGAAAAAACCCATGAGTGCCTGGCATCATTATAAAGCTTAGAAATTGTTCTTTCTAAAAATACATATGTTTTGGCGGAAGACATAACTCCCGACCGATCGAACGCAAGTTTTAACTCTTTGAGGTTCTGCTTTCATAAGACATCAGCATCACCTGCTGTCCCTGGCACAGTTCTGCACCTGTCATGTGATGTGTTCCAAAAGCACAGAAAACCCAGCTGTAACAAGCATTTCATGTCACAAGATGTCAGACACATATAGCTTACTGCTCTTCACTAGAGGACTGGAGGACTTCACCCAACGAACTGTCACAAACATTATTTCCGGTCACGCGAAGAAGAGAATGTAAACAAAGGCTCCATCTCAACATATACTTCCACATGGAGGAAGCATTTGCTCCAAATTTTGCCAACTATGATTCTAAAAAGAGATTATTTAGCTTCTGAAGGGAAATATTTATTTTTTGTGACAGAAGAAGACAGTCTGGAGTGTGTATACTTTTGTCTGCCATCGACGGAGCTGCACATGATGACAGAGAACAATAGCGCTGGTTCGGCGGTGTAATGTAACCTAAATTCCATCCATCCATCTTCTTCCGCTTGGGGGTGGGGGAAGGGGGGTGCTGGAGCCTATCCCAGCATCTTTGGGTGAGAGGCAGGGCACACCCTGGACAGATCACCAGTCCATCACAGGGCCAACACAGAGAGACAGACAACCATTCACTCTCATAGTCATACCTAAGGACAATTTAGAATCCTCAGTTTGATGCCAATTAACCTAACTTGCATATTTGAGGTGGAATAATTCATAACATACATGTGACAGTTTCTGGATGTGGGAGAGAAAGCGAAAATGACTGGCAGAAGACGAAATAAGGACCGTGGATGACGAAAATGGACGAATGAAGACACGACGAGCAGTAGGACTGACTGGTTTTTATCGGTGTGTACATTCTACTGATTTTCTGGTTCATATACTTTGAAGATAACAAAAAAACAAAAACAAAGACAAAAAAACAAAACCATCTTTTGTATAAATATGTCCAAAGTCCACTTTTGACCGAAAGTTATGTAATTCGATACAGCTGCCATCACATTATGCAAATTAGAAGCATAAATTTACTCCTATCTCAAACTTTGTATCATATTCTACATCTTTCTAATTGACAGTAAGCCATCATATCTTACCACTTTCAAGTTACAGCCTTTGGAATGTTTGATATCCAAACTGAATATTTTCTTCAAAAAACCCTGGACACCAGAGGGGGGACGCTGATGGGTGCACCATTGCGCCACAGAATTTTAAGAGGTTAAACCTAGCAAAAATATAAACAAATCGTTTTTGTCCGGGTCCGTTTTTGTGCACTTCCTACAAATTAAATATCATTTTGAAGGTCTTTCAATACAGAATATGGAAAAAAGAAAAAACTTTGTTAGTTTTGATCATTTCCTCAAAGTGACTCATTTTGCCAGCATGGGTCACAAATGTGCCTACATGGTAAATACAATTTTATAGTGAACATGCAACATTAATTCTCTGAGAAAATAAAGAAGCACATATCAAACCATATATCAATAGCATTTCAAACCCATTACAAATCAACATCTCCATAAAGATTGCCAGGACAGGGAAGCATGAATTGCTCTATAAAGTGCTAATTTCATTTTGTAGCAGGACTTGGCACCTTGGCAGGATTCTGATTGATTGTTCTGAACTCGCGTGTGCGCACGCATGCACGTGTGTATGCATGCATGTGCATGCAGGAGGGGGAGAGGTGCCGTACCCTATTCCCACCTAGGGCGCAAAAATGGCAAGAGCTGGCCCAACCTCCTAGTCACTTCTAGTGAGAATCTCAGCATCTTCAACTCTGCCACCTGCAACTCCACTTCCTGTCTTTTTGTCAGTGCCACCATCTCCAAACCATACATCATAGTAGACCTCACTACTGTCTTGTAAAACTTCTTTTTCCCTCTTGTTGCTGTCCTTCTGTCACAAATCACTCTGACACTCATCTCCACCTACTCTACCCTTTCTGCACTCTCTTCTTCACCTCTCTTGTGAATTTTTCATTGCTTTGGATGGTTGACCCCTGGTATTTATACTCATCTACCATCCCTACCTCTACTCCTTGCATCTTTACTATTACACCTACCTCCCTCTCATTCACACACGTATTCTGACTTGCTTCTACTGACTTTCATTCCTCTTCTCTCTAGAGCATACCTCCACCTCTCCAGGTTCTCATCTACCTGCTCTTGCTATAGATCACAATTTCATCTGTAAACATTATGGTTCATGGAGACTCCTGCCTGAGCTCATCTGTTGGCCTGTCCATCACCATGGCAAACAAGGAGGAGCTCAGAGCCGATCCCTGATGTAGTCCTACCCCCACCTTGAATCCACTCCTGCACTGCATTTTTTGCATCACAGAAGTGTGAAACAGCAGATTTTTTTAATGCCTTTTTGGCATTTGGCTTGGATTTTAACCAACATCAGGTCATTTGTTTGTGTTAAAAAGTAGAATAAAGTAGAACAGTAACTACTAAATCTTGGCATGGACAGCCAATCAGGACAGATTATCAAGAGCATGCATGGTATATTTTTTGAGCAAAGTATAGAGGGTTATAGAGGCAACGGAGGAAAATAGGCTTCTGCATCTTGTTTATGTTAGCAAAAATATTAAAACAAGAGATCAATTTGCTTAGATTTAAAAAATTATTTTGAAGATCCCTACTGCGTCTGTCACTTTCATTCATAAGCTTCTAGCATTTCCCTTAAACTTATTTTGAAAAGGGCTGAAATAAAATGATTGATCTCAATTAATATTTTGGGCTGTTGTTGAGTGTTATGAATGTTTTTGGGCCAGTGTGCATCATATAACCTGTAGTGCATATTTAACATGCTTTCAACCCTTTTTTAAATTAGATTTAGGGGCATCTGTTGAAATAAATCCAAATAAAACAACATGTCTGCCCACATAAATAAAGATTTAAAAATACGTTCATTTTGACTTCTTTTTCCAAAATTAATTTACATTCTCATTTTTTGTCAGACAAAAAGGTAGATGTTAGTTTTTTACCTTAACATGTTTCGACTGACACCTGCAGTCATCTTTAGAAGCGATAGTTGATTGCTGTGGCATATCGTTTATCAGCTGTTTTCCTTAGGCGTGGTCAGCCTGATGGACCTGACAAATCCACCACGCCTAAAGAAAACAGCTGATAAATGACACGCCACAGCTTCTGAAGATGGCTGCAGGTGTCAGTCGAAACATGCTAAGGTAAAAAGCAAACATCTTCTACCTTTTTGTCTCACAAAAAAAGAAACTGTAAATTGAAATTTTAAAAAACCTGCAGAGAACTAAATACAGGGCTGTGGGCAACCAATCTCTCCAAAATCACCCAATTGTGTTGGAAGTTTCTGACCAGTGATAGTTCCGATATTAGAAAGTGTTTTTCCACTGAATTGTAGATGAATTTGAAAAAAAAATTATGATTTAGAACTCATAATACAACAGTTAGTTCTGACCAAGCAATTTGATTGAGCAATAGGGATTCCAAGAGTTACTATATTCTACGATAATTGCACTACATCTTCATTTGATATGTATCACTCCGCTTCAAAGGTGTTCATGTAACCGTTAGTTACTAACAGTAATTTACTATCAACTCTCTGAGAATTTCAGTACTGTTTTGGATACCTTAATTTTCACAGTGAGGCACTGTTTGACAAGAAATTATACATCTGTGACCCGGAAACCCTACCCTTTTGAAAAAAAGCGTTTCCATCTACCCGTCATTAAACTAGTTCACATCTGTTTAAAAAAAATAGGCAGTGCTACAGTTTGATTTATTGTCTCAATTAACAAACCTCAATACCTTTGTGGTGATGGACTCTTTGCTTCATCTGAAGATACAAAGAAAAGCGAGTGATGTGTGCTCAATCACTAACATGCTAACTACTAGCTACTGGCTAGCTACCAGTGTTCTGACAACCGACATTTTGATCTCCGGTCTTCTGCAGTACTGACTCAACAGGTATGTTTTAAAAACACTGATTACTTTTGCACTTGACAATATTTAATTTGTTGACATGTGTGTCAGATGACAAATCTCATGCAAATTGAGATGTTTAGCCACAGTTACTGGCAACATATAGAAGGGACTATTTTTTTCTCAGCTGCGCAAAATAACTGGTTAAACAAACAAATCACAATATTTTGTCAAGTATTGGCACCATTTAATAAATTGTGCTTGTGGAACTGTTGTATAAAAGCAATATTACACTTGATGTTGTTGCGGTATCATGAATACAGTGGGGAAAATAAGTACTGAACATGTCAACATTTTTCTCATTAAACATATTTCTGATGGAGCCATTGACCTGAGATTTTCAGCAGATATCAGTAACAACCCAAGTAATCCATACATACAAAGAAAGAAAGGCAACTGTGTTTATAAAACAAGTTATATTTAATAAAGTGGAATGACACAGGGAATAAGTATTGCACACATGAAGAAAAGAGGTGCAAAAAGGCATAGAAAGCCAAGAACCCAGCTGAAATCCATCAGAATTTAGGAATCCACCCCATCCCCCATCAGTGCAAACTAATTTCAGCTGGTTAAGTCCTGACTGATAGCCTTTAAAATGGTCTCTGAACATCAGATTGTCACACCACAAAGAAGTCATGATGGATAGAAGCAAAGAGTTCTCACTAGACCTTCACAACCTTATTGTTGCAAAACATAATGATGGCATTGGTTGCAGGCACATTTCTAAATTGCTGAATGTTACAGTGAGCATTGCTGGAGCCATCATTCGGAAGTGGAAAGAACATCATTTTACCATAAACCAGCCACAACCAGGAGCTCCTCACAAGATTTCTGACAGGAGTTAAAAGAATTATCAGAAGAGTTATCCAAGAGCCAAAGACCACTCATGGAGAGCTCCAGAAACACCTGGAGTTAACAGATACTGCTGTTTCAAAGAAAACAATAAGTAATGCATTCAACCGACATGGGCTGTATGCCCACTTACCTCGCAAGACTCCATTGCTGAAGAAAAATCATGTTGAAGCGCATTTAAAGTTTGCTGCACAACATTTGGGCAACCCAATAAAATACTGGGAGAATATAGTCTGGTCAGATGAGACCAAAATTGAACTTTTTGGATGCCACAACACACCGCATGTTTGGAGGAGAAATTGCACTGCACATCCCATCATGGTGTGGGGGTGTTTTTCAGCACATGATACAGGCAGACTTCATATAATTGAAGGAAAGATGAATGGACAAATGTACAGAGACATCCTTGATAAGAACCTGTTGCCATCTGCCAAAATGCTGAAGATGAAATGAGGGTGGACATTTCAGCAAGACAATGATCCCAAACACACAGCCAAGGAAACTCCCAACTGGCTTCAGAGAAGAAAAATAAATCTGCTAGAATGGCCCAGTCAGTCACCTGACCTGAATCCAATTGAGAATCTATGGAACAAACTCAAGATCAGAGTTCATAAGACATCCATGGAATCTTCAAGATTTGACAGTTTGTGTGGAAGAATGGGCTAAAAATCACTCCTGAGCAACGCCTACACCTAGTTTCTTCACACAGGAGGCATCTGGAAGCTGTTATTACCAACAAAGGCTTTTCTACTAAATATTAAATGAATTTCACCAAGCGTGTTCAATACTTTTTACCTGTGTCATTCCACTTTATTAAATATAACTTTTGTGAACACAATTGCCTTTATTTCTTTGTCTGTATGGATTACTTGGGTTGTTACTGATATCTGGTGAAAATCTCAGGTCAATGACTCCATCAGAAATATGTTTAATGAGAAAAATGATGTGTTCAATACTTACTTTCCCCACTGTATACTAACTACAGGGGTGATACTCTAATGCCCTCCGCTAAGCGGAAGATGTATCACACCCACAGTTACTATATTCATTGATACCGTACTTCGTCTCGTGTAATATTGCTTTATTATAGCATAAAAAGGACTATAATAATTGACTTTTCTCTGTACTTGCCCTTCTAGATCTTAGTGTACCATTCAAAATCGACTGATTATTGCATATTACTTCACGTACAGATTGACTTGAAGAAAATTATTTCCAGTCATTTGAGTCATATTTATCATACAGATTCCAACATGTTAATGCCAACAATGAGTTCTCCTTTCACATAAAATTATTTGATGGAGTTCCATAGGGATGTGTACTAAGTCCAGTACTTTTCACCTTAAACATGTTTTCCCTAGGTAATATTGTTAGAAAACCTTCCATGTGGTACTTTTGATACGCTTATGATGCACAGTTATTTTCATAAACTAGAAAGTGGTAAGAAACCATATGCTTTAGTAAAGTTTTAAGTGCCAGATCTACATTCTTTAAATTTAAATCATCTTCTTGGCATCCTTGTCTCAAAGTGGCGATGGTGAATCACGTCTTGTCAAGGATTGGCACAGCACCTGGAGTGGTTGTGCAGACCAATGCTTGAGTGGCAGTTTTTATTGCAGCTGGCGCAGATGAAAGCTGATGGATGTCGTTCCGCCCCGCGTGCTCGTGTCTTCTAGTATGCCTCCTCTCCTGCTCTTCCCTCCGATTGCTTCAGCTCTGCTCATTCCTTCTCTTACACAGTGGCGCCAAACGTCACGTTCCTTGGCCACCTCCTGTCACAACCCACTCTCGCCTGTCTCTCGCTCCAGCTGCGAGCACACCTGCACCTCACCAAGCCCGGGCTATTTAGCCCGTTCCGCCTAGAGCCTCAATCTGGAGCCGTCTGCTCACCAAGGAACGTGCTACCTGCACTCGCCTTCTCTTCTCCGACGCTTCGAGACTACCAACCATCCCTTCTCACGTAAGCCATCATCTCTTGCCTCACCTTCTCTCCAGTCTCTCTCCCCTGTGCACAGGTGGATTCCCTGGCGGCGGATTCTCCCCTCGTCATCATCCAACCCTCTCCCACAGTGCCGAGAGCACATTGGAGCGCTGTCTCCCAGGCAGGAGACCTGCGGCTTGCCGACACCAGCCACCACGAACATCTGCAAGTAAGCCACAGCCCTAATATTAATTCACTGGGTCAGACTCTGCAGCTAACCACTTTTCTGCTCTGCCTTAGGGTTGTCTGGCTGCACGGCACGCTGCTCTGCCCTCGGCGCATCCTGTCTTCCAGCATCATATTCACACTCACACACACGAATCCACACACGCTTAATACTTAATAAATCATTGTTGCAATTGACTCGAGCCTGTGTGCGTGTTCCCTGGGCCAGAACTCATGTCAGTACGGCTCCAGCAGCGCGGCCCAATGGACAGAGGGCTCGCACACCAGTTAACCAACTTGGAGGCTCGAGTCGATCAGATCATGCATCAGCAACAGGTGATTTTAAACCAGCTCACCGTAATCACTCGCCGGCTGGATCGTCTGGATCCCCCGCAGGTGTTTCCTCTGGCTCCTCAAGGCGGGCTAGCTCCCGTCGCTCCTCCGGCTGGCCAGGCTAACCCGGGGCCACCAACCCGGCTCACTCCCATTCCCACGCCCACGCGCTTCGGCGGCAAGCTCGGTGAGTAGCCTGCGAGCTTTAGCCTGGGCCTACGCCGTCATGGCGCAACCCAGCTATACTAACCTAACTTATGCTCAATTCGTCCGAGACTTTAATGAGGTTTTTGACCATTCGGACCGTGATAACATGCTAACAACCCAGCTGCTAAACCTTTGCCAGGGTAGCCGGTCTGCCGCAGACTACGCTGTCGACTTCCGGGTTGTGGCAGCAGAAGTTGGGTGGGGAGATGCTGCCCTCTGCAGCATTTTCATCCGTAGCCTGAGCTCTAGCCTTCGGGATGAACTGGCCTGTAAGGATCTGCCAGAGCGGCTCTCCGAGCTGATTTCCCTTACCATTAGTCTGGATAACAGGTTGAGAGAGCGGGCCGACGAGCGGAAGTCCTCCAGCCACTCGAGCGGTGCCCTTCCCAGCTCCTCTCAACCTCGCCCCCTGGCGTTGCCCGTGCCTGAGTCCGCCGACGAGCCGGAGGCGATGCTGATTGGCCGGGCGAAGCTCCCACAGGCAGAGAAACAGCGCCGTAGGGAGCTGGGTCTCTGCATGTACTGCGAAGACGACCAGCATGCCTTGGAGTCTTGCCCGGTAAGGCCAAAAGGGGGAATCCGCGAGTCACTATAAGGGGCCTCGCGGACGCATCCCAGCCTAACGCCCTATCTAAGTGCATGCTACCAATAGGTTCTGTCATAACCCCATAGAACACCTCACTCACGCACTGGTGGACTCGGGGGCGGAGCAGAGCTTCATTTCTAAGGGCCTGGCAACCCGTCTGGGCATCCCCTGCCAACCGCTGCTGGCCCCTTTGAATCTGGTCTCCCTCGCTGCCACCCCCCTGGAGAAGGTTACTCACCGGACAGTCCCAGTCCCGGTCATTATTTCTGGCAATCACCGGGAGGACCTTAGCTTCTTTGTACTGCCCACCTCGGCCACCTCCGTCATCCTGGGCTACCCCTGGCTGCGCCTGCACGGCCCAACTTTTGATTGGCAGTCGGGGAGCGTCCTCTCCTGGAGCACCTATTGTTTGGGCGCCTGCCTCCAGTCCGCCGCCTGTGCCTCATCACTCCCTCCTCCTCCCTCCAACGTGCCCCCTCCGGACCTATCCTTAGTGCCTCCGGAGTTTCATGACCTTGGGGTAGTCTTCAGCAAGTCCAAAGCACTGTCCCTTCCCCCCACCATCCCTATGACTGCGCCATCAACCTCTGCCCGGGGGCGCCCTTACCCTCCAGTCGTTTGTACAACCTGTCAGCACCGGAGCGCGAAGCCATGGACTCCTATATCAAGGAATCGCTCAGCTCCGGCATTATTCGTCCTTCTTCGTCTCCAGTCAGAACAGGTTTCTTCTTCGTTGCCAAGAAGGATGGGTCCCTTCGGCCATGCATCGACTACTGGGCGCTGAATGATATTACAGTCAAGGACAGGTATACACTGCCATTAATGGATTCGGCTTTCAATTCTCTGCAGGGGACCACCTGGTTTACGAAGCTGGACCTCCGCGACACATATCATCTCATCCGGATCCAGGAGGGCGACGAATGGAAGACGGGGTTCCGGACGCCCAGTGGTCATTTTGAATATCTTGTCATGCCGTTTGGGCTCACGAACGCGCCGGCCATCTTCCAGCGCCTAATTAATTACGTCCTCCGTGATTTCCTGGGGGTGTTCGTTTTTGTGTACCTGGACGACATCTTGATCTTCTCCCGGTCGCAGGAGGAGCACCAGGTTCACATGAGGCGGGTCCTCCAGCGCCTTTTGGAGAACAGGCTCTATGTAAAAGCAGAGAAGTGCAAATTCTATGCTGACAAGTCCTCCTTCCTGGGCTTTATTATTTCACACAATCAGATCATCCCAGACCCTGCCAAGGTCAAGGCGGTCGTCGAGTCGCCCACCCCCTCATCTAGGAAGCAGGTCCAGAAGTTCCTCGGCTTCGCCAATTTTTACCGGCGTTTTGTCCCTAAATTCGGTGCCATCGCTTCTCCCTTGACCCGCCTCACCTCCCCCAAGGTGCCTTTTCAGTGGACTGAGGCTGCTGAGGCTGCTTTCGCAGTGCTGAAGACGGAGTTCTTCTCCTCCCGGGTCCTGACCCAGGAGGACCCCTCTCTGCAGTGCCTTGTGGAAGTGGATGCCTCTGATACGGGGGTGGGGGCGGTGTTGTCTCAGCACTCACCGGTGGAAGGGGTGGTTCGCCCCTGTGCCTTTTTTTCCCAGCACTTATCTGCTGTGGAGAAGAATTACAACGTCGGCGACAGAGAGCTCCTGGCAGTCAAGCTCGCGCTCCAGGAGTGGCGTCACTGGCTCGAGGGGGCGGCTCAGCCTTTCGTGGTTTGGACAGACCACAAGAACCTGGAGTACCTGAGGATGGCCAAGCGCCTGAATGCCCGCCAGGCGCGCTGGTCTCTGTTCTTTGGCCGCTTCAGGTTCGCCATCACCTAGCGTCCGGGCTCGAAGAACGGTAAACTGGATGCTCTGTCCAGGCAGTTTGCCCCAGAAGCCCCCGAGGACCGGGACCATACCATCCTGCCGGCCTCGTGTGTCGCGGGCGCCGTCTCCTGGTCCATCAGGGACAAGGTCCGGAGGGCACAGGAAACCGAACCCGATCCTGGTGGCGGCCCAGCGGGAAGGCTGTTCGTCCCTTTGTCGGTCCAGAGTGACATCATCCACTGGGCCCACACCACCAAGCTCGCCTGTCACCCTGGGATCTCCCGACTGATCGAGCTCCTTCAGAGTTCCTTTTGGTGGCCGGGCCTCCGGGGTGACGTCGCAAATTACGTCCGCGCCTGCCCCCAGTGTGCGACTGGCAAGACATCTTCCTCTCCTCCAGCTGGTCTCCTCCACCCTCTGCCGACTCCCAGCAGACCCTGGTCCCATGTGGCCCTAGATTTCGTCACCGGTCTCCCGTCGTCCAACTCCTTCACTACCATCCTGACCATTGTGGACCGGTTCTCTAAGGCCGCCCACTTCGTGCCACTCCACGGTCTCCCTACGGCGCGGGAGACGGTGGACTTACTGGTCCAACATGTTGTGAGGCTACATCAGATTCCAGTGGACATCGTCTCTGACCGGGATCCCCAGTTTGTGTCCAGATTCTGGTCGAGCTTCTGCAGGCCCTTGGGGGCCACGGTGAGCTTGTCTTCCGGCCACCACCCCCAGTCCAACAGGCAGTGCGAGCGGACAAACCAAGAGCTGGAAGCTGCGCTGTGCTGCGTCACCTCCTCCAACCCTTCCTCCTGGAGTGCCCATCTGCCCTGGATAGAATATGCGCATAACACCACATTGTCATCTGCCATCGGGATGTCTCCCTTCCAGGCATCGTTTGGATATGACCCACCGTTGTTCCCTGAAGAAGAGGGGGAGGTGGCGGTGCCATCCATCCAGGCCCATCTCAGGCGCTGTCGGTGCATTTGGACAGCTGTGCGCCACGCGCTTTTACGCACGGCTGAGCGCAACATCAGGACGGCTAATCACCACAGGAGGGCCGCACTGCGCTATCAGGTGGGTCAGCAAGTCTGGCTGTCTACTCGGGACATCAACCTGAAGGCCGAGAGGAAGAAGCTGGCCCAACATTTCATTGGCCCGTTCCTCATCACGAAAGTCATCAATCCGGTGGCTGTGCTTCTGGCTCTCCCCACCCTCCCTCCGCGTCTGTCTGATGTTCCATGTCTCCCGCATTAAACCTGTGGTGTCTCATCCTCTCTGTCCTCCTCCTAGGGCTCCACCCCCTCCCATGATGATCGACGGCGACCCTGGGTGGAGGGCCTCTTCCATCCTGGACTCCCGCCGCCGAGGTCACAGGCTACAATACTTGGTGGATTGGGAGGGGTATGGCCCCAAGTGGAGGTCCTGGGTGCGCCCATTGTTCGTGCTGGATTAGCGCCTCGTCACAGAGTTCCACCTGGCGCACCCAGGTAAGCCAGCGCCGGGAGGCGCTGCTCGGGGGGGGGGAGTACTGTCACAGCCCGCTCTTGCCTGTCTCCCGCTCCAGCTGCGAGCACACCTGCACCTCATCAAGCCCGGGCTATTTAGCCCATTCCGCCTAGAGCCTCGGTCTGGAGCTGTCTGCTCACCAAGGACCTTGCTACCTGCACTCGCCTTCTCTTCTCCGACACCTCTAGACTATCAACCATCCCTTCTCACGTAAGCCATCATCTCTTGCCTCACCTTCTCTCCAGTCTCTCTCCCCTGTGCACAGGTGGATTCCCTGGCGTTGGATTCTCCCCTCGTCGTCATCCAACCCTCTCCCACAGCGCCGAGAGCACATTGGAGCACTGTCTCCCAGGCAAGAGACCTGCAGCTTGCCGACACCAGCCACCACGAACATCTGCAAGTAAGCCACAGCCCTAATATTAATTCACTGGGTCAGACTCTGCAGCTAACCACTTTTCCGTTCTGCCCTAGGGTTGCCTGGCTGCACGGCGCGCTGCTCCACCCTCGGCGCATCCTGTCTTCCAGCATCATGTTCACACTCACACACACGCATCCACACACGCTTAATACTTAATAAATCATTGTTGCAATTGACTCGAGCCTGTGTGCGTGTTCCCTGGGCCAGAACTCATGTCACCTCCTCCCAGTGGTCGGTGTTTATTTCTGCATATTGGAGATCATGTTTGCAGACGTCTTTGTACCTCAACAGAGGTCGTCCTACCGGATGAACGCCTTCCTGCAGTTCACCATACATGATTTCTCTGGGCAGGTGGTTTGGCTCCATGCAGTGTACATGGCCAAGCCATCGACGATGCCTTTGGCTGAGAAGTGTGGGCATACTGGGTAGGCCAGCGTGCTCAAGTACCTCCGTGTTGGTGACTCCATCTTGCCATTTGATGTGTAGGAGGCATCAGAGGCAGCACAGACGGAATCCATTGAGCCGTTTCTCCTGTCTGGCATAGGTTGTCCAGGACTTGCTGCCATACAGGAGAGTTGACAGGACACAGGCTCGGTAGACGCAGAGCTTGATCCTCTCGCTCAACAGATCATTGTTCCACACTCGTTTGGTGAGCTTCGCCATCACAGCAACTGTTTTGGCTGGCCTGGAATTAATTTCACCATCAGGGAGATGGACTTGGTAACTGTGGATCCCAAGTAAGTGCAGCTGTCGACCACAGCAAGCTGAGTATTGTCGATGGTGATGACAGGGGGAGTATGAGCGTCTTGTGCCATGATGTTGGTTTTCTTTATACTGATAGTGACCCCAAACTCTTTGCATGCGTGGGCTAGCCGGTTAATCATGCGCTGGAAGCCATCTTTGCTGTGTGATGTAAGGGCTGCGTCATCCGCAAAGAGTAGCTCTCTGATTAGGACCTCTGTCACTCTGGTTCTTACACGCAGTCGCGCAATGTTGAAACGTTTTCCATCCGATCTCGTGCGAATGTAGACACTTGCAGGGCAATCATCAAAAGTGTGATGGAGGAGCACTGAAAAGAAGATTCCAAACAGGGTTGGTGCCAGGACACAGCCCTGTTTCACTCCACTGCTGACTGGAAAGGCGTCTGAAGTTGCGCCATCGAAGAGGGCCGTGCTATGCATACCTTTGTGAAATGAGGTGATTATCCCCAGAAGTTTTGGTGTACAGCCTATTTTCTGCAGAAGCTGAAAGAGCCCGCTTCAACTAACTAAGTCAAAGGCTTTTGTCAGGTCCACAAATGCGATGAATAGTGGCTGCTGCTGCTCTCGAAACTTCTCCTGCAGCTGACGGAGGGAGAGGATCATGTTCACTGAGGACCTTTCAGCTCTAAAGCCACATTGTGACTCAGGATAGACTCGTGAAGCAAGACTCTGCAGGTGGGACATATGGGAGAAGACTTTGCCAACAATGCTGAGTAAAGAGATTCCACAATAGTTGTCACAGTCACTGCGATCCCCTTTATTTTTTTTTACAATGTGACTATGTTTGCGTCACGCATATCTTGAGGCACATGTCCTTGCTCCCAGCAAAGGCAGAGACGTTCGTGTAGAGGCTGTAGGAGTGCTGCTTTACCATGTTTTAAGACTTCAGGGGGGCTGCCATCTTTCCCCGGAGCTTTACCACTTGCTAAGACAGTCCATGGCTTTGCTGAGCTCTTCCAGGCTGGGCATTTCGTCTAGCTCCTCCATGACTGGCAAGCTGGGCAAGGTGTCAAGGGCAGCATCTGTCAGGATGTTCTGGGCCGAGTGAAGCTCTAGGTAGTGTTCCACCCAATGCTGAAATTGTTTGCTCTGGTCCATGATGACTTTGCCTGACTTGGATTTGACGGGGGCTATTTTAATGCTGGTGGGACCGGTTGCTGTTTTGATGCTCTCATCCATCCCTTTGGCATGACCACAGTTGGCAGCTACTTGTATGTCAGCACACAGGTTCACCCGGTACTCAGTGGCACAATGGCAGGCGATCTGCTGGGCCTTGCTTCTTGCTGCTCTCAGGGTGTCACGTGTGCTAGGACAAGGGTTCTGCTTATAAGCTAGCAGTGCTTTCCATTTGGCCTCTGTGACTGGTTGCATTTCATCCCAGTGTGCCTCGAACTAGTCTGCCTTTCTACGTACTTTTTTCCCATATGCGGTCACAGTGGAGTCGTTTATGGTATCGTGAAGGTAGCACCATTTCGTGTCTACATCTGCTTGGTTGTTGTAGTTTGAATGATCTTCGAGTTTTCGTTGAAGGATGTTGCCAAAAGTTTGGACCCTTTCAGTTTCAGAAGTAGTGCAGGTTTTGATGCATGGTCGGCCCATTGTTTTTGTATGGTAGATTTTCTTGGGAATCAGTCTGACTTTGCTGGCAACAAGTGAGTTATCAGTATCACAGTCAGCACTGTGATAGCTTCTCGTGTGAAGGACGCTGCGGAGGTCGACTCTTCTAGTGATGACAAGGTCTAGCTGGTGCCAGTGGCAAGACCAGGGGTGTCTCCAGGACACTTTCTGCAGATCTTTACACTTGAAGTAGGTGTTGCTAATACACAGGCTGTGATGACAACAGACTTCCAACAACCTCTGTCCGTTCGCGTTCATCCTGCCAATGCCAAAGTGGCTGAGACAGTATGGCCAGGCCTGCCAGTCAGTTCCAACATGGGTGTTGAAGTCACCTAGCATGTACTATATGCCTTCTGAGCTGGGGATTTTAGATATTTCTTCCTCGAGAGCCTCATAAAATCAATCTTTGACCTCTGGGGTGAATGAAAGGGTTGGAGCATACATAGAAATAATGTTAACAAATCCTGATGCTGTCTTCATGCGGAGGGAGAGTATCCTCTCAGAACCTCCTGTGGGAGTTTCTGTGGAAGCGATCAGCGAGTTCCTCATGGCAAATCCTACACCGTGCTGCCTGGGCTCGTCCTGGGACAGGTCCTGCCAATAGAAGATGTAGTCTATTTCTCTAAGTGAACCACTGTTGGCTAGGTGGGTTTCTTGAAGACAAGCGATGTCAATGTTAAGTCATAGAAGTTCCTTGTTGATGATGGCTGTCTTATGTGAGTCGTCCATTCGTTGGAGATCATCAGAGAGTCCAGGGCACATTGTACATATGGTCCAGCTTGCAAATCCAAGAGCTGGAGTCTTTGTTGTTTTTTCTTTTGAACTGCCTGGTGCAGATTGACGCTTGCTTGTGAGGAGGATTCCCTAAGGTCTACACACCCAATGGAGCAGGCAAGCCATGACGGGGCAACACCTTACTGGCTGGGGACTGCCCAGCTTGAGGCCGGCGGTAGCTGCCCAATGAAGCTGCAATGACTTTTCAAACTGTCAAACGAGACCCCATGCGTTCCTTCCTATGCCAATCGGTGGGAGCTTAGAATCAGTAGAATGCCATGTCCCATGTTGTGCCGGAATCTTGCGATGTCGCTGGAGTGGCCTCTCCACTTTGCGCTTCAAGCCTGGGCAAGTAAATATGGAGACATTGGGCTGCCCATACATCAGTGTCCCCCTCTCGGCATCACTGGCAGAGTCCAAAGGAAAGGATTAACCAATACAGTTTGTGGCCAGTTTCACTGCAGGAGCTACCGAGCTAAGTATTGCAGAGCATCTACTGTCCGCCTTAGGGGCTCCACTCCAGATTTGTCCTTGGGGTTTGCTCCTGAAGCCTTTCCTGCAATCAGGTATAGCCACAAGGCAGCAGAGGTTTAGAATCAGGGTTTTCCTTCCCCTAGATGGACTGCCTTCCCAGTCTGAGAACTCCATCTACCCTGGGCAACTGATTTTAAGATGCCAGTGGCTCGCCTTCACCCCTTCCCTTGTCATAGATAACAGTTTCACCATGAGAAAGCCAGGAGTTGAACTTTGGCTATCAGAGGCTTGAGTAGCATGCCATAGGAAGCATTTCAAGAGGTTGTGAGAGCCCAGCCTCACAACCCACTTCCCGGCTATAACAACCTTACAAAACCGAGGGTAGGCCGAGGGTAGTTAATTAAAACCATAACTTTCAGGTTCTTTTAAAACCAGGTGAAGGTAGCAGTCAAAGGGGAAACTTTAAAATGAGGATGTTCAAAGGAGTTTATTTACAATAAAATATGTACAGATTCCCACTGAAATAAAAAGCCTAAACTAAAACCTGAGAATTAAAATGATCTCAAAAAGCTAAAGTAAGAGAATATTGCTTTAAAATCCTAAGCTAACAAACTATAAGTGGGCTAAAAACAAACAACAGAAGTCCTTAAAAGCTGAGAAGGAGGATCCACTCTTCCAGGACAGGCTCTATCCTTCCACCACAACACCGATGCCCTCAGGAAACCTATACAGGGGAAGACACTTGCCAACACTAGATCCATATTTCTTATCGTCATCAACATCAGCATCATCATGGGGTGCTGCTATCTGGGAACCAGATACCGTATTTACAGCAAAGGCAGAGCTCCTCACTCTGCCTCTTGCTGTTTCTCACCTACAGCACTCCAACTGCTCCACACGGAAGTGTCCTCCCCCAAATGCCAGCATCAGGTCCTGGCCGTTACTGCTCCTCTTCCTTAGTCATACCCTCCTTCTGCCATTTCTTCTACCACCAGCAGCCTCCTCTCGTCCAGCAGGGCTCTCATCTGGCTGACTATCCAGGCAGGGCCCTCCTCCAAGCAGGCCCTCACCCAGCCGGGCCTTCCCTCAGGCAGAGCTCTCCTCCCCAGGCAGGGCTCCTTTCTTTTGGCAAAGCTCTCTCCTCTGGACTGCCAGAGCACCTCTAGATCACGTGCAGACACAGGTGCTGAACATCCCCAATCAACACATGTGCTGCTGATTAGTAATTAGGGGAAGCACAGGATGGACGACGACAAACATTTCAAATTTAATAACACTGATTAAAATATAAAAACTACAAAACATGCAAACTTAACTTAAAACCATATAAACAACCATGTTAGACCAACCTGCGCTTCCAGAGCTCCGCCGTCATGGCTCTGCAGGAGGCCAGCGAGGCCTACCTGGTGGGTCTCTTCGAGGACACCAACCTGTGCACCATCCACGCCAAGAGGGTCACCATCATGCCCAAAGACATCCAGCTGGCCCGCCGCATCCGTGGAGAGAGAGCTTAGACTTTCTGCTGCACATCCACCAACCACAATGCTCTGCACTGTGTGTGTGTATATATATATATATATAAGATATATTGTCTTATCTTAAAGCGTACCTATGGTGGTTGTGAAAAAAAAGTTATTATATTGAGCCCCTGTCTCACGTTCTAGTTCAAGTTTAAGTTGAAATTCACGTTCAAAGCAATTTGAACGTGAAAAAAAAACACAGTAAAATATATCCACCCCATGACATACACACTCAAGATGTTATGCTCTCTTATACTGTACTTCCCGTATTTCATTAACTTCAATGCATACTTCTCCAAAAATTAAGAAGTCAAAAATGTTCCTATCTTGCAATAACAAAGAAGTTTGAAATTTGGATCTGCCCTTTGGTATGTCTGTTCTAAAATCTAATGAGTTCCACCAAATTTCATTCAAATCAGGTCTGTAGTTTTTCCATAATCCATCCAACAGATAAAAGTACCTAAAATATTACTTCATTTGTGCAGTACTATATATATGACAGGCATGTCTTGAAAACGTAAGAACCAAATTATCTACAGACTGAAGGTAAACCCCCCAAAAACCCTCAGAAACACTGCCTCCCTAACATGTCTTAAATTGGATCAAGAATGTTGCAGCTAGATTATTAACAGGAGATCATGTTTACAATTAATAATGGAAGTTGAAGTTTCAAAACCCCTTAGCATTCCAGACAGTTTCCAGTCAATAAGAAACATTCCGTGTGTGGAACACAGGAATTTTAAGAGGTTAAAAGCATCTCGATTAACATCATTTTACTCCATTCAGTAAAATGGAGTAAAGTAGTGAGTAGTAGTGAGTAGCAACAAAAGACTGAAATTCAACTGTATGAATTTACACCATAGCATCTCCATTGAGCAGCCACGTGTACGAACATGACATCACAGACCATCTGTTTGCATTTATCAGCTTTGATCATTTAATGTTGTTATCAGAAAATATACCTGAGTTTAAACAAAAATAAATGTCTGTGGGTCACCATGCATCAAATGGCACGCCTACTGTGTTTTGATATAGGGTCAAAATCGTCTATGGACCTGAATGAACAGCCATAACCTGCTCCAGCTGTTCTGACTGACTCACTTGACAGCATGCCATCCTGCTATTCAATGTGGCTTATGCTGATTTTTAAAAAATCTGAAAAACTGACACCCAAATGGAGCTTGGAAGAAATGATATATGGATGAAATAAAGGAGAGGCACATAGGTAATGGAGGCCAAATGTTTTCTGACAGGCATACTAAAAAAACAAGCAGACAGAAGCTGAAGACAGATACAGATCAGCTTCCTCCTTTGTGTCTGTCCTGGCAAGACAAAGTCAGAGTGAGAGAAGAGAAGACAGACAAGCTGCCAGCCAAACTTCATCTGGAAAATGTTATCCCACCTTGATAGATGTGGTGCAGCTTCTGAGCAGTGTTGGGAGTAACGTTTTACAAAGTTACAAAGTAACGCGTTACTGTAACGCCACTACTTCTGCAGTAGCGTGCTGTGTAATGAAATTACTGTTTCAAAAATCAGTCATGTGTTACAGTTACTGAAATTTGATCAGATTTGTTACTCATTACTCGTTTTATTAATATGGATAGATATTTTTAGCTCAAATAAATGAATATACAAACTGACCGTACCGTAGCTGAGACGAGCTGTCAGTCAACGTGACCTGTTACAGAGAGCCGAGTCTTCACTACTGAGTGGAGGAAAAGATGAAGCTACGTTGTTTTTGTGGAAATAGACAGCTTATTTTTCCTTTGTCGCAGTTAGGCTGCGTGTCCACCAAATGCATTTTTTCAGCTCTGGGTGTCTATTTTCTGTTCATTATCTATATAGTTCAGCGTCTACAGCACTGAGTGCCCTTGGTGTTGAAATGCTCTCAGCGGTGGCCACTTTTTGTTGCGGACCTCAGAGTTGAAAAAATTTCAACTTTTCAGATTGCAGCTGAGCTCGTCAGTGTCAGATCTTTCTAAACAGTCAATCAGAATTAAGGAAAGGCGAGACATAGGACACCGGTACAGGCTGTACTCAGACTCCTGCTTTCTGTGTCATCATATTTTGCATCCAGAGCTGCTACCAATGCGAGAATACATTTCTTGTCCATTGTTATTTAGAGACTGCTATTAAAAAATAAGTAGAAAGTCTGTCCATAGGAAAAGCGGAAGTGCTGAGCTGTGAGTGACAAGCTGTTGCTGTGATACAGGGCACAGACTTTTTTTCCAGAGCGCAGCGCACAAACGCTGAAAGAAAGATGTTCAGGGTGGCCGGGTCACAAAAACGCATTTGGTGGACATAATACAGCCTTAAGGACAAAAGTATATTGGTGGGTTGGAAGCTAAGTGCAGGTTGAGACCTACTGCAATCTTCAGAAGCGCTTGAAACAGCAATAAAGCTCCAACAAAGCTAGTGCTAAGTAATGGCCAGCTATGCTAACAACACAGTGTTAGTGGATCTATGCTATCTGAACAGCCACTGTCATGTTTTGACCCTTCGGGGCAGAGGAAATGCAAGACCCACGCGCTGAACCACTATTTAGTGCAATTTATTGAAATAAAAAGCAAACACAAAGTGCTACAAATGAAGGTGCAGATGAGAGAGCAATTACTTACAAAAATGCCCACCAGAGCGAAGCAGAGCCCTGGTGGGGACGAGGTTTGACACAACAAAGCAGCGACAACCAGGAAATGAGAATAATGCCCTTAGATAGGGCTCAAACCCCCATTACATAATTAAAAACAGATGTGAGCACCTGAGCAGGCAGTAAAGAATGGAGATACACAACTGGAATCACCTGAGGTGGTGAGAGGAGGGCAGACTCGACTGACAGCCTGTAGGGCATGCCCATGCGCAGCTGCACAACCCTGACAGCTGTCAACAGAGGAAGGAAAACACTGGGAAAACAAAAAAATGACATACTCAAATATACAGATCAAAAACTGCAGAAATGAAGCATAACAGGAAAATGGCAAACAGAACATTAATACATGCAGCAAATAAATATCAATACAGGGAAAGGGCCACGAGGCTGGGTCTGGCAGAACCTCCAGAACCCAGCACGTGACAGCCACAGCTAAATGTAAAGTGGAAATACTCTTGTCTCAACACCAATGGCTGGATTTCAAGCACTGGTATGCAACTGGACAGTTTGTGACCCAGCAAGAATTAAACCGACTGATTGCCAAATACTGTGGTGATCCCGAGTGCGGGTCTGTCCTGTGCTCGAGTCACTTATTATTTTCCCCATTTTCTATCTTTATATTCTGTCTTATTTATTATGGGGATTATTTGTGCTTTTATTTTGACAGCGCCACGGTAGGACTTTCAGTTCTCAAGCCTGCTCGCGGCCTGTCACAGCTGTGTGTTTAGTAATTACTTTCAATCCTCACCTGTTTGTAGTTTGAGTTTTTGGTTTCTTATTTAAGATCGCTTGCAAGTTCATTCTTCGCTGTGACCTCGCCCTACCAGACTGGAATCCCCAACCCTGGTTCCAGTCCTTTGTTCAGCGTTAGGTTTCACCCTCGCTAAGTATATGTAAGTGACTGGTTTGATTCTTTGTTCAGTTATTCACCCTCCGAGGTCGTATGTATAGTTATTGTGTTTTGCCATTTGTGGCATGTTCTTTTGTTTCCTTTTTTCATTAATAAATAAGCAAACTCACTGCTGGCGTTTGGTGCCTCATTTATGCCCTGAAAGGGGCATTCATAACAGATATTTCCTTAAAGACTGAAGACATGTTAACAGTCACTTTCCATCAGACAGCTGGACTGTGATCCACTAAACTTGCTACCTGGATAAAGATTATTCAAAAATGGATTTTGATCTCCAACAAGAATTTGAGGAACTGGATCATGTCTCTGTCACAGCATACATTTGGACTGTGGATAAAGGACCTTTTCTTTCGATTACTGCACATTGGATTAAATCCATATCATAATGGTAAGATAAACATTGACAGTTTATGCAGTGTTGCCAACTCTCACTCCAAAATGAGGAAATTACTGGCAATATCATGTTGATTTTCTTCAGATTTTTCCCACAGTAAGAGCTCTCAAGACAGGATAAAACAGACTGAACATGTTCTAAAAGCTCTGTCTGAACAGTCTGTTTTCAGCCTGACATTAATAAGCCTGTAATGTAACCCATTAATTAAATTATCTTGCTATGTGTGCAAGATGATTTAAGTATGCATTTAAAAGTAATGTGAAAATTACTTTTCCAAGTAACTAGTTACTTTAATCATGCAGTAATTGGTAAAGTAACTCAATTACTTTTGAAAACAAGTGACTAGTAACTGTAATTAGTTACTGTTTTTTGTAACTTGCCCAGTACTGCTTCTGAGGGAAATGGGGCAGATGGAAATATGAAGAAAGTTCAGAGCCCATCTGACTCTTTTTAATGTGCAGAGTTGAAGTAGTGGAAGAACTATCTCAAAGCAAACCAAGGCCTTTCTAGAAACTGCACCCCCCCCACCAAAATTAAAAAATCATATTCATTAGATGTTTATGCATTAATTACATTTAATTTTTACAGATTCATTTAATTCAGCCATTGGTCAAACTTCGGATTCAGGAGTTTGTCCAAACAATCTATGGGCCCCATTTCAGTGGTTTCAAACATGCTTTTGTGCCTCCTTGTGCTAGTTCTTCCCTTAGTTTCTGTCAGCGCATTGTCTGGTTTTCTGCTGTGCACCATTGCCACCTAATTAGGAAATGACTGTGTACACACCTTGCACTTGTAGGATGGGACCGATTTAAAATGGGTGAGGCTTCGTGCAAGGCTACAGCTCATTGGTATTATGGTGCAATTTTTGTCAGTGCGCCACTGATTATTGGAGTGGAGGTCTAAAATCAATGGTGTATTATCACCCACTATTTCAGTAGTGTGTTTAGATGACTTGAACACACAAGTATGTCTGTTACTACTCCGGGCTAGATTTTTCAGTGACCCTTATTTTGAAGGACTGATTATGTAAAAATATGTTATAATCCCTTACCTGATCTTTCATTCATTCAGCTGTGATCTGTCCAGGATATACTCCGCCTCTCCCCCAAAGATGCTGGGAAAGGCTCCAGTCCCTCGCAACCTATAAAAGACCATTAAGAAGATGAATGAATGAACTGTAAACTTACCGACAAGTACTGTACACACATTAAGCATTCATTTATTTATTCATTTATTTATTTATCCTCCTTAAGTGAATAAAATGTGGGTCACTGCTTTTTGTTTGTTTGTTTGCTTGTTTGTTTGCTTGCTTGCTTGCTTGTTTAATTACCAGACTTCCATGTTGTAACACAGCGGGACCAATCTGCCCTATACTAGGAAAAGAGCTGTCACCCTGGTCTAGGAGAAGAGCCTTCAGGTGCATGCAAAACTGGCACTATCATTATCTAATTTATGATAGTACTTTCGATTTTTTAACCTCATTCACCATCATTCTTTTAACAGAATGATTCACAATGAAAGTATCCTGACAGATGTTTTGAGTTCAATAAAACAATTTTGCATTCAGCAGAGGAGGGAATATTAATGGACCTCAGGGATAAGTTGAACGGCTCACCCTTTCTCGGTTTAAGAGTTAGAAGTTAGGGTGAAGTTCATGATAATATACAGTATGTGAAGCAATTTTTACAACACAGAATCATCAATCAAGCAATCAATCAAACTTTATTTGTATAGCACTTTTCAAATATTAAATGCTGCACAAAATGTTTTACATAGATCAAAGCAGTAAATATAAATACATACATAAATACATTTTTTTTTTCTCTCCCGGCGCCACACAAGTCGGCTGCCCTTTGCAACAGCGGCTCGATTCCGAGTCTTTTTCCCCTCCTCTCTCTTTTTGATCCGTCTTTTTTCACTCCACTTATATCACGGACACACAGATCGTCCCAAATGTCTCCTGAGCCGGAGGACGGAGCCACTGTTTATAACAGGATACGATACAGCAGGGAAGAGCTGCTAGCATTCAACCGCCACCCGGTCCCATTGGAAAAACTCGACATACCGAGAGAACTGAGGCGAAAACGCCGCGGCTGCCGGGCTGGAGTAAGGCGGAGGACAAAAAATATAAGGTACAGACCCTCCCTTCCATCTATTGTCATGGGAAATGTATGGTCGATACTGGGAAAGGTAGATGAGCTAGCGGCTATCTCCCGTTACGATAGCACTTACCGGGAGTGCTCTCTCCTTTTGTTTACTGAGACGTGGCTAACTGAACTAGCAGCAGATGCTAACATTGAGCTGGAGGGTTTTCACATGATACGGGCAGACCGAACACCAGACAGTGGCAAAGCAAGGGGCGGTGGAGTGATAATGTATGTTAACAACAACTGGTGCAGACCGGGACATATCACTGTTAAACAACGACACTGCAGCAAAGACATTGAGTTGCTAGTTGTTAGCATGAGGCCTACATATCTCCCGAGAGAACACTCACACGTGATCTGCATTGTTGTTTATGCAAATCCGACGGCGAACGCTGGGACAGCGCGTGACGTCATCCATTCAGTAACCAGCAGGCTGCAGACAGAACACCCAGATGCTCTTCTCCTCATCTCAGGCGATTTCAACCATGTTTCACTATCTCCCATTCTACCCACGTTCATCCAGTATGTCATATGCCACACTAGAGACAATAAAACACTGGACTTATTCTACGCAAACACTAAGGAGGCGTACACCTCATCACAACTCCCCCCACTCGGGAGATCGGATCACAACTTGGTTCATCTCCGGCCGGTGTACAAACCCCTAGTGCACAGACAACCTCCAGCCATGCACACTGTGGAGTTATGGTCTGAGGAGACAATGGACACTCTAAAGGGCTGTTTTGAAGCCACCGCCTGGAAGCAGCTCTGCGATCCACATGGTGAGGACATCAATGGCCTCACTCACACCTTCACGGACTACCTCAGCTTCTGTGTGGACAAATCCGTTCCCACCAAGACCATACGGCGTCACTCAAACAACAAACCCTGGATCAACCCTGAGATAAAAACACTTCTGAGAGAGAAGAAGAGGATCTTCAGGTCGGGGAATAGGGAGATGCTGAAGTCCGTACAGAGGGAGCTGAGGAGAAAGATCAGAGTAGGCAAGGACAGCTTCAGGAAGAAGATGGAGGACAAGCTGCAACAGAGCGACATCAGCGGGGTCTGGAGAAACCTCAAAACCATCTCTGGGCTCCAGAATACCTCCCCCCAGGCCACGGGGGGCAGGGAGTGGGCGAACAACCTGAATCTGTTTTTCAGTAGGTTTGACCAACCGCCCTCCCCCCTGTCTGCACAACAACCACTGCTGCCTCTAAAGAAATCAAGTCCTGCTGCCCACTCCCCACTCCACCAACACCCCCCCACTCCCAACACACAGCCCCCCATCCTGACCCTGACCAGGACCCAGGTGAGGACGGAGCTGAGGAAGATCAAGGCGAGGAAGGCGTCGGGACCGGACGGCATAAGCACAAAGCTCCTCAAGTCCTGTGCAGACCAGCTGTGTGGGATTGTGACGTATATCTTCAACCTGAGCCTGAAACTGGGGAGGGTACCACAGCTGTGGAAAACATCTTGTGTGGTACCTGTACCAAAAACTTCCCACCCCAAAGACCTGAACAGCTACAGACCGGCGGCCTTGACGTCCCACTTGATGAAGACCCTGGAGAGACTGCTCCTTGCTCATCTCCGCCCCCTGGTGGAACCAGCGATGGATCCACTCCAGTTCGCCTACCAGCATGGCATTGGGGTGGAGGATGCGGTGATCTTCCTCCTTCACCGTTCTCTGTCCCACCTGGAGAAGCCCGGGAATATGGTGAGGATCATGTTCTTTGACTTCTCCAGTGCTTTCAACACCATCCAACCGATGATCCTGAAGGACAAGCTGCTGCGCGCAGGGGTGGACCAGCACCTGTCATCATGGATCCTGGACTACCTCACAAACCAGCCTCAGTTTGTGAGAACCTGGGACTGTGTGTCCGACATGATCATCAGTAGAACGGGGCCCCCCCAGGGAACGGTGCTGGCTCCCTTCCTGTTCACTCTTTATACTGCGGACTTCTCACACAACACAACACACTGCCATCCACAGAAGTTCTCTGATGACTCTGCGATCGTTGGCCTCATCTCCAATGGAGATGAAACTGAGTACAGAGGGCTTATCCAGGACTTCGTGGACTGGTGCCATCGGAACTGCCTCCAGATCAACGCGAGAAAAACTAAGGAGCTGGTGGTGGACTGCTGCAGGCAAGGACAACCCCTCACAGCACCAGTAAATATACAGGGAACAGACATCGAGATGGTGACAGCCTATAAGTACCTGGGTGTTCATCTGAATAATAAACTAGACTGGTCACACAATACTGATGCACTCTACAAGAAGGGACAGCGCAGGCTGTTCCTGCTGAGGAGACTCAGGTCTTTTGGTGTACAAGGCGCGCTGCTGAAGACATTCTATGACACGGTGGTGGCATCAGCCATCACTTTTGGAGTGGTCTGCTGGGGCAGTGGCATTACTGCAGCCGATAGGAAGACTGAACAAACTGATCAAGAAAGCTAGCTCTGTCCTGGGGCAGCACCTTGATCCGGTGGAGGAGATAGGAGAGAGAAGGACGGTGGCTAAACTGTCATCTCTGCTGGAGTCCGAGTTCCACCCTATGCAGGACATACTGAATGCACTGAGGAGCTCATTTAGCAGCAGACTACATCATCCCAGGTGCACAACCGAGAGGTTTCGCAGGTCCTTCCTACCAACGGCTGTCAGACTGTACAACCTAAGCAGGGCTGCTCGCAGAGATAGCAAAAAGACGTAACAAACTAATAGTTTTTTGAATGCAAAAGATGCAATAGACTTACACAATGGTCCCCTCCGGCATACAACTAGGAAAATACCAGTCGCTATGGAGAGTGAGAATATGTATGGGCACATAATCATACCATGTAGGATAACTAAGTAGACGGTTGTGCTGTTTCATCCCATCTAGCAACAATGCTCTGCACTGTGTGTGTTTATACACTACCGTTCAAAAGTTTGGGGTCACTTAGAAATTTCCTTATTTTTGAAAGAAAAGCACTGTTTTTTTCAATGAAGATAACTTTAAACTAATCAGAAATACACTCTAATATCTAATATACATTGCTAATGTGGTAAATGACTATTCTAGCTGCAAATGTCTGGTTTTTGGTGCAATATCTACATAGGTGTATAGAGGCCCATTTCCAGCAACTATCACTCCAGTGTTCTAATGGTACAATGTGTTTGCTCATTGCGTCAGAAGGCTAATGGATGATTAGAAAACCCTTGTGCAATCATGTTAGCACAGCTGAAAACAGTTTAGTTGGTTAGAGAAGCTATAAAACTGACCTTCCTTTGAGCAGGTTGAGTATCTGGAAAAAATTATTATTTCAAATACAAATCATTATTTCTAACCTTGTCAATGTCTTGACTATATTTTCTATTCATTTTACAACTCATGGTGGTAAATAAGTGTGACTTTTCATGGAAAACGCAAAATAATTGTCTGGGTGACCCCAAACTTTTGAACGGTAGTGTATATTTACATATTTATTCCATCTAGCTACAATGCTCCGCACTGGGTGTGTTTATGTTTATATATATATATTTATTCCATCTAGCTACAATGCTCCGCACTGTGTGTTTATATATCTACATATTATTCCATCTAGCTACATTGCTCCGCACTGTGTTTACATATTCATATATTTATTCCATCCAGCTACAATGCTCTGCACTGTGTGTCTGTGTGTGTGTATATATATATTTTATAGTAATATGTACATATGTATATTAGCTGCTCTTGTTTGCTTGTTTTTTTTCTTGCCTTCTGATTGTTGCTCTGAGTGTTGCTATCCCTGTGCTGTTGCAATCCTGGAATTTTCCCGTTGTGGGACTAATAAAGGCTTATCTTATACTGTATATTTGCACGATCCCATCCCTCCCAACCCTCTCACACACACATATACACACACACACGCCCACACTCACACAACACATGCACACAAACACATGCACTACTCCCCACTTCTCTCACACACATACTGTATAAGATAAGATAAGATAAGATAAGATAAGATAAGATAAGCCTTTATTAGTCCCACAATGGGAAAATTCCAAATAAAAGAGGCATATAAAATAAAAGAGACATAGCTCGGCACCGGCGCCACGTGAAGGACATGGACAACACAAAATCACGGACAAAGCGAAAGACTGGCATAATCTCTGAATTGTACACCTCCCATCCATGTGTAATTATGATTAAGTCTCCTCGGTACAAGCAGGGGTATGGCGGAGGTTAAAAAGCTGCTTAAAAGTTTGTCTCCCTTACATGCAATTTTACTTTGTGAATGAGCCTACACTGTCTTCAGTGCAAAAGAAATTTGTCTTCCCATTTAAATGCTGTCATACCAGAATTATGTCTTTGATATTGCACCCCTGTTAATTAAAGGGAATGACAGCAAAGACAGCAATAGGTTTATTTCATATTACGCCCTAAACATACCTCTTAACAACTAAGAGCATTAGGACAGCCCCTTTGCACTTTGTACCTGGCACAAAATCATTTGTGTGCTGCTGTAATAGCAAAATATACTCAGACAAATGTGCCCTTAGATAATAGACTGTAGACTGGGCCTCTGTAATACAGTCCCAGATGTGTTTTGTGGACTTGGAGAAGGCATTCAACTCCATCCCTCATGGTTTCTTGTGGATGGTGCTTCATAAGTATGAGACTTGTTGCTACGAACTCTCTGGTTGCTATATGACCATTGTGAGAGTTTGGTTCATGTTGCCTACAATCAGTCAAAGTTGTTCCCAATGAGAGTTAGACTCCACCAGGGAGCCGTTTGTCACTGATCCTGTTCATAATTTTTATGCACAGATCTTCAAGGTGCAGCCAAGGAACAAACAAGTTGTCCTGTTTGGTGGTTGCAGAATCTCATCTCTGCTGTCTGCAGAAGATGTGATCCAGCTGGCTTCATCAAGCAAAGACCTACAGGTCTTACTGGAGTGTTTTGTTATTGCGTATGAAGTGGCCAGGATGAGAATCAGCACCTCCAAGTCCAAGTTCATGGTCCTCAGCCAGAAAAGGGTGGTTTGTCCCCTGCAGATCAGGAGTTCAAGTATCTCTTCACAATTTAATTCTGAAAGCAAAATCTTACATTTTAGATATTCCTTAGAAGTAATTGGAACTACTTGAAGACTAAACCAGTTTAAGAGCTAAATTATACCAGACTGACACAAATAAGCCTAATTATTAAAGGTGCTATTGCTAGATGCTCAGGCTGAGGGAGTTGTGGTGTGGGTTTGGTGATTGCTTCAGTTTGTCCATCTGTTTGTCTGCACTCTTACTAAACAACTGAAGAAGCTAGGCTCACCAAAGTTTGTACACCATTTGGTCTTGGGACTATCATAGCTAGCTATGATTTTGGGGTCAAACAGTAACATGTCAAGGCCACAAGCAGAATTTCACAGAAGAAATTCACAATTACAATTAACTCCATCACTGAACAGCAGTGTTGGGAGTAAAGCGTTACTGTAATGCCACTACTTTTGCAGTAATATGTTGTGTAACAAAATTACTGGTTAAAAATTCAGTAATGCATTACAGTTACTGAAATTTGATCAGATGCGTTACTTGTTACTTGTTTTATTAATATGGATAGATATTTTTAGCGCAAATAAATGAATATACATACTGGTCCTACCGTAGCTGAGACGAGCCACTGACTTGACCTGTTGCAAAGCACTGAGTCTTCATCACTGAGCAGAGGAAGAAATGAAGCTACTTTGTTTTTGTGGACATACACAGATTATTTTTACTTTGTGCAGTTAAGGACAAAAGCATACTGTATTGGTGGGTTGCAAACTAAGTGCCGATGGAGTCCTCTTCAGAAGCACCTGAAAACAACAACAAACTCCGACAAAGCTAGTGCTAAGTAACTGCTAGCTATGCTAACAACTAACACCGTGAAGTAGATCTCACAACAGGATGTAAAGAGGAAATACTCTTATCTGAATACCCACAGCTGGATTTCAATCACAGGTATGCATCTGGACAGTTTGTGACCCAGCAAGAATTAAACCGACTGATTGCAAGATACGTCGTTACAAAACGAAGACATGATAACAGTCACTTTCCATCAAACAGCTGGACTGTGATCCACTGATGTTAAAACACATTTACCTGCTACCTGGAAAAAGATTATTCAAAAATGGATTTTGATCTCCAAAAGGCATTTAATGGACTGGATCATGTATCTGTCACAGCAGATGTTTGGACTGTGTAAAATTAGCATTTTCTTTGGATCACTGCACATCGGATGAATCCATAACATAAAGGTAAGGTAAACATGGACAGCTTTTATGTCCCACAGTGACACATGTGCAGCAACACCAGCATTAAAAAACTGTCTGTGAAGCTCTGTCTGAAACAGTCTGTTTTCAACCTGACATTAATAAGCCCGTAATATAATCCATTAATTAAATTATCTTGCTATCTGTACAAGATGATTTAAGTATGCATTTAAAAGTAACATGAAAGTTACTTTTCAAAGTAACTAATTACATTAATCATGCAGTAATTGGTAAAGTAACTCAATTGCTTTTGAAAAGAAGTAACTAGTGACTGTAATTAGTTAGTATTTTTTAGTAGCTTGCCCAACACTGGTCACAAGTCATTAAAAAATCGAAATCAGCTATGGTCACCAAAGATGGTACATAAGTTGACTTTTGGACGCTCCCCTGTGGCTATGGGTTTGGGGACTAAAGGTCAAAATCACAAGCGACTATGCATCCTAACTCCAGACTAATTTGAGTTATTAGATTTGAGATACTGGATACAGTGGATATAAAAAGTCTACACACCCCTGTTCAAATGTAGGTTTTTGTGATGTAACAAAAATGAAACCAAGATAAATTATTTCAAAACTTTTTCCTCCATTAATGTGACCTATAACCTGTACAACCCCAGTGAAAAATAAACTGAAATCTTTTAAGGGGAAAAATAAAAAACAAAAAACTTTCAATAACCTGGTTGCATAAATATGCACACCCTCTTATAACTGGGGATGTGGCTGTGTTCAGAATTAACCAATCACATTCAAACTCATGTTAAATGGGAGTCAGCATGCACCTGCCACCATTTAAAGTGCCTCTGATTAACCCCAAATAAAGTTCAGCTGTTCTAATAGGCTTTTCCTGATATTTTATAGTCACATCTTACAGCACAAGCCATGGTCCGAAGAGAGCTTCCAAAGCATCAGAGGGATCTCATTGTTCAAAGCTATCAGTCAGGAGAAGGGAACAAAGGAATTTCCAAGGCATTAAATATACCATGGAACACAGTGAAGACAGTCATCATTAAGTGGAGAAAATATGGCACAACACTGACATTACCAAGAACTGGACGTCCCTACAAAATTGATGAAAAGACGAGAAGAAAACTGGTCAGGGAGGCTGCCAAGAGGCAGACGGCAACATTGAAGGAGCTGCAGGAATTTCTGGCAAGTACTGGCTGTTTAGCACATGTAACAACAATCTCCCGTCTTTTTCATATGTCTGGGCTATGGGGTAGGGTGGCAAGACGGAAGCCTTATCTTACTAAGAAAACCATCCAAGTCTGGCTACATTTTGTAAAAACACATTTGAAATCTCCCAAACGCATGTGGGAAAATTTGTTATGTGTTAGATATGGAAACAGGCTGGTAATAGTAAGATGGCGGCCGGGTCAGACGTGGGATAGACTGGGGTGGTTAACTGCCGGTTTCCGGTAGTGACGCCACTCCTGGTATAAAGAAGGTGGGCAGAAGATGCTAGTCCTCTCTCGTCATGGGAGCCACCTGGCATGCAGGTGAGTGCCATAAGTCTTCATTGTATATAGTTGGTGTCCTGTAATAAAGCCCTGTTAACCAAGTTATTAGTATCTCGTTATTTCTATAATTATGGACACAACATTTGGCGGCGAGGTAAAAGCGGTAATGGAAAGATCTGTTGCCAGCTTTCGGCTGTTTTTGTAGGTCCTGTGCTGTGGCCTCGCTGGTTTGATGCTTTTACAAACTACCTCGTAGTTTTAAACCTTGGCGAGATGGAGAAGCTCTGAGCGAGAGCTGTATTGGTCCATAATTTTGGAATGGAAGGACAGAGGATCCTGGAGAACTTGGAGATGCAGATAGCTTTGATGAGGTAGTGGAGCTAATGGCACGCTACTTTCGAGCTCTGGAAAATGTCACGGTCCGACGTATTCAGTTTCGACAGTGCCGCCAGCAGTCGGGACAGCCAGTTATAAGATTCTTGGCGGACCTCCGTGAGCTGGCGAGGGAGTGCAAGTTTGGACCCCTGGAGGACGAGATGATTCGGGGCCAGCTGGCAGAGCACATCCGCTGCCTGGCGGCCTTGTCCAGGTTGTTAACACACCCAGGAGAGTTGATGTTAGCTGCAGCTATTGAGCTTGCCCAACAGTTCGAGGTGGCTGAGACCATTGCGAGAGGCCTTACTGAAGGGGCTTCTCTGGGTGAGGGTGAGTCTCGCACTGAGGCACTGCTCCTGGACCCTGGTGTTGGTGAGTGCAGAGAGGATGACTTTGCTTCAGTGGTCAGGATGAGGTCTGTCACGTTGTTATGGATGTGGGTCCACTGATCACCGCTATAAGTCTAGGGTGTGCCCAGCGAAAGGAGAGCATTGTGGCAAGTGTGGTGTGTTGAACCATTTTGCCAGGATGTGTGTGAACTTCAAACGCAGGAGCCGTAGGGGTGAAACAGGTGCTGCGCAGAAGACTCCAACAATTGTGCATACGGTCTCCCCGGAGACAACAGGGAGGATCAGTTGCAATGTCATGCTAGATGGTGTCGAGGTCCCACTGTTGGTGGACACAGGAGCGGCCATTTCCGTTCTGAACTTGGCAACCATAGAAGGTCTGTTTCCCCACCAACAGATCAGAAGGCAACACGAAGAGTATTTTGGATATGGACAGAACAGGTTGGCCATTTTGGGCTATGTGGAGATGGAGGCCCAATATAAGGAGATCGTGGCGCCCAGAATTTGCATCAATGTTTCTGCGTCTGTAGTCAACGTTATGGGGTGTAACCTTTTTTACAGCCTTGGGTTCTCCATATCTAACGTGAAGGGTGAGGAATGGTCCGGATGTGGACTTTGGGACCAGTCTGTTCCAGTGGTGGAGGGTGCTGAGATGTGGGACTCAGATTGGCTGGACAGAGTTGCAGAGGGAGCGCACATTCGGCACCATGCGGCGCCACCTCGGGATGGACCCGATGCGGTTATTCGGGCTGCCCTGGACAAGGGTGCCGGAGGGCACGTCGGGACCCCTGATGCGGTGCAAAAGGACAAGGTGCCCGCACCGGAAGAAAAAGGGGTGAGACCGCGGAGCGTGGTGTTGGTAAAGCGCTCCCAGCAACAGCCTGCCAGGAGGAGACTGAACCGGACACATGGGAAGGATGGATCGTGACAGAGGCCAGTCGCAGGAAAGGTGATCCAGACAGGAAGAGGAGGGCTCCCTCACTGACCAAGGTTGAAGCTCGAGTATGATGGGATCACAGTCCTTGTGAGCAGTGAGACGACCAGAGGTGGTTCCAGGTGGAGCCCGACTGGATGGAGGCACACTGGCGTAGGTCAGTTTATACCTGGAGGCACCTGAGGGAGCTGCGGCTGCTGGTGGTGGAGAGGAGAGGAGACAGCGCAGCAGGGGCCTGAGGTTAAACGACGGAGATGCCTGGAGAGAGATCCATCCAAGGACTGAGGGCTTTGTGTGTGTCTTTGTGTTTTACCCTAGTCCTGTGTATGTAGTTACTATTGTTTTATGCCCCATTAAATTTAGAAAAAAAAAAGAAAGAAAAAAAAGGACAACAAAAGAAAGGAAGTAGCATTGTTTGGTTTGTTTTATGGTATTTTATGTAAAATTTTGGGGCCCATTAGCCAGGATGGTGGTAGAGTGGTGGTGTGCTAATTTGTGTGTGTTGAAATTTAGTACTGATAGTTTTGAGTAGCCACGTTTAATTGTTTGTTGTTGTTTTTTTTCATACAAATTTGGATTACCCAACACGGCTTGTTTCTCTGTTTGTGCCTGTCACGGGGTGGGTGTTGGGGTGGGGGCTGCCAATAATACGTGTCTATGTATGTTGTGATTTTGCATGTACTGTTTGTGTATTGTTGTTCATGGGGTTGTTTTTAGCTAGACACACGGCTTCGTTTTATTTGAGTTGGACTGTTCTTTCTCTGGCGGTAGAATAATCTGCCCAGCCATGTAGGGGGCGCTGGTGGTCTACCTGGCCCCCCAGCCGTGGTTGTATGAATGGATAGGAGTTTGTTTCTTTTTGCACATATTTTCTTCCCCTTTTAGAGTGTGAATTGGGAGACAAATTAGGGTGGGCTGTTTGTGTGCTTGGCATTTTTTTGAAGGGGGGGTGTTAGAAATGGAAACAGGCTGGTAATAGTAAGATGGCAGCCGGGTTGGACGTGGGATAGACCGGGGTGGTTAACTGCCGGTTTCCGGTAGTGACGCCACTCCTGGTATAAAGGAGGTGGGCGGAAGAGGCTAGTCCTCTTTCGTCGTGGGAGCCACCTGGCATGCAGGCGAGTGCCGTAAGCCTTTATTGTATATAGTTGGTGTCCTGTAATAAAGCCCTGTTAACAGAGTTATTAGTATCTCGTTATTTCTATAATTATGGACACAACATCATGGTCTGATGAAAACAAGGCTGAACTTTTTGGCCATAATTGCAAAAGGTATGTTTGGCGCAAACACAACACTGCTCATCACCAAAAGAACACGATACCTACAGTGAAGCATGGTGGTGGCAGCATCATGCTTAGGGGCTGTTTTTCTTTAGCTGGAACTGGGGCTTAAGTCAAAGTGGAGGGAATTATGAACAATTCCAAATACCAGTCAGTGTAGGCACAAAACCTTCAGGCTTCTGCTAGAAAGATGAAGATGAAGAGGAACTTCATCTCTTCAGCACAACAATGACCCAAAGCACACATCCAAATCAACAAAAAAATGGCTTCACCAGAAGAAGATTGTTTTGGAATGGCCCAGCCAGAGTCCAGACCTGAATCCAATCGAACATCTGTGGGGTGATCTGAAGAGGGCTGTGCACAGGAGATGCCCTTGCAATCTAAAAGATTTGGAGCATTTTTGCAAAGATTGGGTAAATATTGCCACATCAAGATGTGTCACGCTGATAGGCTTCGGACCAAAAACAAAACTCAAGATCAAAGATGACAGAGCCTTTGCAGCTGTGACACCAAATTCATGGAACTGCCTACCCCTCATTTTAAGATCTGCACCCTCACCTGATCATTTTAAGAAGCAGTTAAAAACCCATCTTTTTACTTTGGTGGGGGTTTTTTTAATCTTCTGTTGGTTGTACATTGTTCTTGTATCTTTTATTTTTATTGCCTTTTATTGTCTTTTATTTATTTACTGTGTGGAGGATAAAATGAGTGCAGGCGGACACGGCGAACTGAAGTTTAAAAGGGTGCTTTATTCATCCTCCATCATGAGGCTCGCCCAGCGCTGTGGCAGCGCGCTGGAGCGAGCCCTGCGTCTCTAAGTCAGCAACAAGCAATGCGAGTGATCAAAAAGAGAGAGAGCAAGAGATATGCAGTCAACTTATATACCCAGCTACAGACAGTGCATGCATGGCATATTAACATCACAGTATACAGCAGGAAAGCATGGACATTTGCATTAGAGTCACACATATCAGCCGCAGGATTACTGGCGCCGGAATTCCTCTCTGTTCCGGAGCTGCAGGACAAAAGAGGGTGCGAGGCGCATCTGCATAATGATCAGTCCATACCGCTCACTGTTCTGATAATTGCTCACGCTGAGCGCTCTGCCAGCCCCGTAGGTTGTGGGGGTCACCACAACTGTTTGATTTTATGGAAAGCACTTTGTGACTCTGAAACGTGCTCTACAAATAAACTAATTATTATTTGATTTTCCTCTTAAATGATTTCAGTTTGGTTTTCAATTGGGTTGTACAGGTTATAGGTTACACTAATGGGGGAAAAAGTTTTGAAATGATTTATCTTGGTCTAATTTTTTTACATCACAAAAAACTGGCATTTGAATAGGGGTATGTAGACTTTTTATAGCCACTGTATCTGATTTTAGTATGCTATAAATTATTATCAACAAAATTAAAACAAAAACGGCTTCAAGGCTTCCTGGTGTGAATGCGTAACTGTGTGAATGTGAGCAGGGCTTCCTTGAAAAAGAGAGGTTGCCTCTCAATGAAACTACCCTGTATAAATAAAGGTTAAATTAAAAAAATAAAATAAAGTAGTTCCAATTACTTCTGAGGAATATACTGTATAAAACGTAAGACTTCACTGTCAGATTTAAATTGTGAAAAATAAACAAACATGTAAAGGATTAAGCGGTAGAAGATGGATGGATGGATGGATGCATCTGCATTTTCTGTCTTGATGATAAGTGGGGTTTCATCACAGGAAAAAAGACAAATAATTATGACTTACTATTCTTAGACTTAGACTTAACTTTATTAATCCCGCTATATAAGTGCAGGTTAGTTAGTTAGTTAGTTAATCCCTTTGGGATGACTCCCTCTGGGAAATTTAAAGTGCCACCAAAAGAGAAAATCAGACATGGTTCAAGCAGATACAAACACAAATTCTTTTAAATTTTCATGTAAGGGAGAGCCTTTGTCTCCATTCATCACATTTCACAAGGACTGTTTTTTAATGATACACCTAGTGTTTTTCACATTCTGACTGCTACTAATTACATTGGTCAAAGCCCAACCGCCAATCAAATCTAAAAGAAGAAGAAGACGAAGAAGAACTCAAATCACTGCTTTAATAGTTAGCCTCTGTAAGCCATCAATAAGCATGAGACACTAACCACAAGTGGCAGCTGCATAACTATCATCATCGTCATCATCATCATCATCATTGGCATCTTAGAGCAGAGAGACATTCTTTGGCCTTTAGAGCAGTCCAACAGTTAGGACCAGTGAACACTCAGTACAGCAGACTTTTGAGTGACTTCCCAGAAGATAAAACTCAAACCACATGGCAGGGTATACACACTACCATGTGAAAGGTTTGGAACAATATTCCCAAAACCACCAACATTTTTCACTGTCTGTGCTGTGAGTCAGGTTCTGACATGCCTTTAACCCTTTATAGGGCATTCATTAATGTACTTGAAAATTCAAAATTTCAACCCTAGGGTTGAAAGGAGAATGTATTTGGAGAATTTGGAGGAGAATGTATTAGCAGGTTTTAATACAGTGGTGTAAAAAATTGTTTGCCCCCTTCCTGATTTCTCATTTTTTGTATGCTTGTCACACTTAAATGTTTCAGATCATCAAACAAATTTAAATATTAGACAAAGATAACACAAGTAAACACAAAATGCAGCTTTTAAATGAAGGTGTTTATGATTAAGGGGAAAACTGTCCAAACCTGCATGGCCCTGTGTGAAAAAGTGATTGCCACCTAAACCTAATAACTGGTTGGGCCACCCTTAGCAGCAACAACTGCAATCAAGCATTTGCGATAACTGGCAATGAGTCTTTAACAGCGCTGTGGAGGAATTTTGGCCCATTCAGCTTTGTGGAATTGCTGTAATTCAGCCACACTGGAGGGTTTTCGAGCATGAACCGCCTTTTTAAGGTCATGCCACAGCATCTCAATAGGATTCAGGTCAGGACCTTGACTTGGCCACTCCAAAGTCTTCATTTTGTTTTTCTTAAGCCATTCAGAGGTGGTCTTGCTGGTATGTTTTGGATCATTGTCCTGCTGCAGAACCCAAGTGCGCTTCAGCTTGAGGTCGCAAACAGATGGCCAGACATTCTCTTTCAGGATTTTTTGGTAGACAGCAGAATTCATGGTTCCATTTACCACAGCAAGTCTTCCAGGTCCTGAAGCAGCAAAACAACCCCAGACCATCACACTACCACCACCATATTTTACTGTTGGTATGATGTTCCTTTTCTGAAATGCTGTGTTACTTATACACCAGATGTAATGGGACACACACCTTCCAAAAAGTTCAACTTTTGTCTCGTCAGTCCACAGAGTATTTTCCCAAAAGTCTTGGGGATTATCAAGATGTTTTCTGGCAAAACTGAGATAAGCCTTTATGTTCTTTTTGATCAGCAGTGGTTTACGGCTTGGACCTCTGCCATGCATGCCATTTTTGCCCAGTCTCTTTCTTATAGTGGAGTCATGAACACTGACCTTAACTGAGGCAAGTGAGGCCTGCAGTTCTTTGGATGTTGTTGTGGAGTCTTTTGTGACCTCTTGTGTGAGTTGTTGCTGCTCTCTTGGGGTAATTTTGGTTGCCTGGCCACTCCTGGGAAGGTTCGCCACTGTTCCCTGTTTCCGCCATTTGTGGATAATGGCTCTCACTGTGGTTTGTTGGGGTCCCAAAGCTTTAGAAATGGTTTTATAACCTTTTCCAGACTGATAGAGCTCAATTACTTTGTTTCTCATTTGTTCCTGAATTTCTTTGGATCAAAGGATGATGTCTAGTTTTTGAGGATCTTTTAGTTTACTTCACTTTGTCAGGCAGATCCTATTTAAGTGATTTGGAGGAGAATGAAAAAGCACTTGCCTTAATTCCAGGGGCTTGGTGGTTGCTGCTGCTGTGACAAACTAAGCTCCTCCGGGAACCGTGGAGGTCATTTGGCGAGTAGGCGGGGACACTGGCTCATGGCGAGGTGGGCGAGGCTCCAGAGTCAGGGGATGCTCTGTCGTCACTCAAACTCCGCTCCACCTGGTGAACCTTCCTCCAGCTGCTGCACAAACTCTGGAAGAAGCCATGGCTTATATTCCAGCAACAGTTCAGTCTAAGCCACTCAGGTTCCATATTGCAACAAACTGAAAATCTATTCCCTACCCCCTCCCCTTCAGAACACAAGTAACTCTCCACGGAGGCTGTCAGGTGTCAAAACTTTTGCAATTGCCAAATGCGTATTTGCCAAGATGATTTCTCCTAGCGGGCAGCGCAGTGGCGGAGTGGTTAGCACTGCGGCAGCACAGCAACTCACCTTTGGTCGGGCGATCCTGGGTTCGATCCCAGCCTGATCTGTGTGGAGTTTGCATGTTCTCCCCGTGTCTGCCTGGGTTTACTCCAGGATTTCTCCGGTTTCCTCCTACATGCCAAAAACATTGTCCTTAGGTATGACTGTGAGAGAGAATGGTTGTTTGCCTTTCTGTGTTGGCCCTGCAATGGACTGGTGATCTGTCCAGGGTGTACCCTGCCTCTTGGCCAAAGATGCTGGGATAGGCTCCAGCCCCCCCCCCCCCCCCCCCCGCGACCCAAAAAGGATTAAGCGGAAGAAGATGGATGGATGTCTCCTAGCGACTTCACCGATATGTCAAGTGGTAAGAGAGAAATTTAGGAAATGTAATGTGCAAAACTATCACAGACAATGCCAGTCAATAAATGCTCAGCAGTTGAGTAGTGTTATTGTAAACATCAGCTAACTCTCACCATCTGAGTGAGTTGCAGATAGGTGAAGTTGCCTTTATAACTTCTGCAGCTGCTGTTATTATCTGACGAGGGTCTCACTTGAGAAAATTGTCCCTGCCTCCAAAATTTCACCTGGATGATGAATTGTTTACACTGCTAGCTTGATAGCCTTGTTAGCATACCCGTGGCAGGAGTCCGTGGGTAAAACATGCCAACACTCCGATTCAGCTGCAGATGTAGCGGGAATGGTCTGCCTATCCCGACTACACTGCGTTGTGTTCTGGTGCACAATTAGAAGCTGGACACTGACATGACTTGTTGAACTCAGGTTTAATCCTGTGTCAGTGCAAAGAGAGCAAAATGTTGCCAACATGGAATTTATCTTCATAAAACACACTTCTCGCAGTCAGGCTCAGTGCAGACTGACTTAAAATAACTTAAAAGGTGTAATGAAAACATAAAAAAGAAAATACAATAAATGAAATAAAATAAATAAATGACAAATGATGCTTTTGCTTCAACTTACATTACATCCACTCACACCGAATATATACTGTAAATTAGGCATAACCCACAGCACCCACTTGTGGAGTGCATAATAACATCACCCAACACAAAAGAGAATACAAATTTCATTAAATCAGTCCATACATGTGCATGACCATCTGCAAAAATTAATTTTCTGGACAGTTAGCATAATCTTTTCAGCTAACCGACTGAATAACCAAAGAAGAAATACTATTTCTCAGCTTAACTTTATTGGAACACACAAGGAGTCACATGGCCATGGATTCCCCCCTGCTCTGTTTCCTGGGGAGGACCCCAAACACAGGAAGTCACAGCTCGCCATTAGTGGCTGTGGCTTTCCCACAATACATGTCCATTGTTTCAAACTGTCCACTTGGCATCCAGATGGCTCCACTCTTGTCCCTGCCTTTATGGTTTTACAACTTGCTCCTGTCCAGATGTCTGCTTTCCTCTCTTCAGCTTCAGCCTTACGCATGCCCATATATGGAAACAAGAACAGAGACTTTTCCTGTGAAGTTATGCTGAACAATTTTCCTCTCTTGACTCCATAAAATGGAGTCAATAACTATGATAAACAGGTATCAGACACCTGATGATATTCTCATGTGTGGTGAGTGAAAAACCTATAAGCAGTATATACTTTCATGAGTAATCATTGTAATGCAATTTCTTTTCTGTCTTCATTCTTTGAGCATTTACACAGGAAAAATTCTCACCTTGTTTCTACTGCCTTTGACAATCATAAAAATGAGTTATCATTTACAAACATTCAGTATTACAATTTCAATATCAAAAATAAAACTTAAAAAACTTGCAATAAATGTATTTACACAATTTTCCGCTGTTACATCATGCTTTAGTCATTACAGGCATATTGTCAATACCAACATTTTCTCTTGCAGAGACACTGGTAGACATGATTTAAACCTGATTGTCCTCATCACTTGGATCCTTGTCGATGTCCTCCTGCTAAGCTAATACTGGTGTGCACCAGCAGCATGTACTGTTTTTTTCAATAAAGCCTATACAACAGGGAATGCAGTAACATCTTACATACATAAGGATGGCAATTCCAATCATAAGGGATAATACTGTGTTTTTTTTTATCACTCCTGCCCACCGTCCAGAGAAGGATTGCAGCCAAGCAGTGAAGACATCAGGTTCATTCTCAGTATCTTGGTCAAAACTCAGTCCAAAGAATATTCTTTCCAACACCTGTCCAAGGAAATAGTGCGAGTGTGACCTTTTGGCCAATGCTCCAGTGTTCAAATTCAAGTGATATATTTGTTGCTCAGACTGCATCATGTGGTTTGTATTCCAGGTCCCTCTTTCAACGTCCTGACTCTCTGACTTAATCCAGATACATCATGATAGCGTGGTCAGTCAGTCATACAGGGGCGCAGACACCTCCTAGTTAGAGGGCAGGTGTGAGTAGACCCTATGCCCACAGAGCCACCATCCTCCGTTTAGTTCAAAGGTGTTGTTTTGCCCTGGTGCCATTGACGCTGGGACTGCAGAGGATGGCTTGGAGGAACTGCTTGAAATGTTCCTAAGTCCTGAGCAGAAGAAATTTGTTTTCAAGGTAAAGCCAACTTTATTGTCATTCAATCCACACAGCCAATCATGTACAGTAGAACGAAATTACGTTTCTCTTATCTACAATGTTAATCACATCTAGAATCAGAGGGGTTGCTTCTATTTGTCCTACTAGCAAGGAATTCTGCATATCCCCACCAATATTTAGTTGTGAGTACCTGTTCTACATATCTTGGTGTGTGTTTGAATATAGTGTTATTGCTTAACAGTTAGGATTAGGATGAATAGTAGACCATACCTATGCTCTCTAAGGGGTCTTTTCCAAGTATATTTACTCCAACATAATATTGTCCAGTGTCAGACAACTTCAGAGATGTTTTAGTTATTCTAATAGGGTTACAAATTATGCATTCATTATGACCATATATAAAGCTTGTGTTCGCAGCACATGCCCCATGGTAGGGTGACTATATAATGTATATATGTTTTTTAAAGCGCACATGTACTTATGACTCTTTTCATACATCACAGACTCAGATTCATAGTGCATGGAGTGGTCACAATTATATATATCACAGTAGTTAAACTAGACTACACAAGCTTTATCTTCAATGCAAGTTATGGTGGGTGGTGTCCCTTTATCCTTAATGTTAATGTTTATTGATTTGTCAATTACCTTTAAAATAGCTACTGAGCTGCACAACAGCTGTATCAGGAGGACTACGACAAGGACAAGCACAAGGAACACACATGTGAACCATTCAAAAAACTGGAATCTATGTCAGTAATCTCTGAGGAGTCTTTCATTGTTAACCATTTTGAGTGTATTCCACCTGCTGTATATTATTAATTTCTTCACCAAGGTTTGAGACAATCAGGTCAGCTAAAACAGCTGACTCCCTTTGTAGCCTCAGACTTCCTCCACAACAGCAACACTTTATGGTTTTTCCCCTATAGCTCCTATGGTTTGTTTGTTTTGATAATAATTTACAGTGTGTAAGGTGTACCCAAGTGTCTCTGCCTTGTGCTTTTACAACTGTTGGAATTGACAATATTACCTTATATGGCCCCTGCCAAGGGGCTTCTGACCAGGTCTTCTTTTAACAGCCTTTGTAAGGTTTGGTTTCCGGGTTTATGGTGATGATTCCTCCTGTGTGTTCCTTCCTAGGAAGAATAGCATGAACAGAATCTTTTTGAGTCAACATTTTTAACATGTAATCTGCTAAACCAAATCTCTTCATCTTCTGAGTTGAATGGTCTTAGAGGGGGTACTAATTAATGCTTTTCATACAAATGTCAAATGGAGATAAACCTTCTTTTGTAAGCATTATTCTCATATAAAATAGTGTCAAGGTAAACAATAAATCCAATTATGTCCTGTTTGTGACATTGGTTTCTTAATCTTTCTATAATGGTCCAGTTATGTTGTTCTACAAATCCTGGAGACTGTGGGTGATAATGTGGGTGAGAATGTGGGTGATAGTCTCTTATTCAAGGAGGCTTTGAGGCAATTTAGCAATCAACAGTTTATTCCAAAAACTTACAGGTAATAACTCCAAACATCCGACACGATTTACCACAACTTAAATTCGTCCATCAACCATCATCATCATCATTGATTCTCGCGACCACTACTACTAACCAAAAACAGCTGTTATATACTATTTGAGATAATTAACATCAATTAGAACATACCATATGTCCCAGGTAAAACAATAACATTTTTCCATTTTCCACATATACCCACTAACATCTAAAAGACCATAAATAATTCCCCACCTATATACAGAATAAATATAAATAACACAAAATAAATAACACCATAAATAATTCAATAAATAATTTAAACCCCTATTTACAAATTTTAAATCACCCCTCTAACTCACCATCACATGCTTCTTTCCTGCTGGTGTCCCTCAAAAAGGCCTTCAACCCCTAACAGAGTCTTTTGCCCGGACACCCTCGGGAAGCATGTTGGCAAAGGTATGTGGATTAAATAATTACCAATTGTTTACCCAAATAATTAACCATAGCAATTATCTCACAAAGGCATTCCAATTAGACAAAGACAGATCCTAGAAATAATGTGTGTACTTTTAACAATCATAATAACATTTACAATATTACAAATATAACATAATCACACATACAATAAATCATAACAGCGGCGACACTCCATCATCACATTTCCTCCCCCCTTTTTCCAAGAGTACAGTACTCTAAGAGTCATGTACTCTGGAGAGACTATCTGCCACAAGGTTGGTTTTCCCTGCCACATACCGAACAGTAAAATTATACGGTTGAAGGGACACATACCACCCTGTGAGACGACTGTTCAAGTCCTTCATCCTGTCCAGCCACTGTAGGGCCCAATGATCTGTCTCCAACACAAAATGACGCCCCAGTAAATAGTATTTGAGAGACCATATTGCCCATTTCATGGCAAGACATTCCTTTTCTACCATAGAGTATCTCGTCTCCCGGTCCAACAACTTACGGCTCAAGAACAGTACTGGGTGTCTCTCTCCCCTCTCCTCCTGGAGAAGTACTGCTCCAATGCCAACTCCTGAAGCATCTGTCTGTAAAATGAACGGGCGAGCAAAGTCTGGACTGTAGAGAACCTTCCCACCAGAGATAGCACTCTTCAGATCCTCAAAAGCTCTGTCACATTCCTCTGTCCATTTTACCCTATTAGGTGCTGAAGCCCTAGTGAGGTCAGTCAAAACTGCTGCTCTTTCAGCAAAGTGGGGAATAAACTTACTGTACCATCCTACCATTCCCATAAATGAGCGTACCTTCTTCTTAGTGGTGGGCACAGGATAGGTCCGGATGGCATCCACTTTACCTACTCGTGGTCTAATGACCCCCTGACCAACTACATGTCCCAGGTACTCCACCTGCTGCTGTCCAAACGCACATTTGCGTGGATTAATTGTCAGTCCTGCCCTCTTAATCAACTGAAGGACCTGCCCAAGATGTACCAAATGTTCATCCCAGGTCTGACTATAGATGACCACGTCATCCAGATAGGCAGCTGCAAAATTTGATACCTTTCTTAATACTTGGTCCATGAGCTGCTGAAAAGTTGCAGGTGCCCCCTGAAGGCCAAATGGCATAACCCTGAACTGGAAACTGCCATAAGGTGTTTTAAAGGCTGTAAGTTCTTTTGTTTCCGGTGCCACTGCCACCTGCCAATACCCCTAGCATAGGTCCAGTGTAGAAATAAACCTAGCCCTGCCCACTTTCTCTAACAGTTCATCAATCCGGGGCATGGGGTATGACTCAAACTTAGACACTGAATTGAGATATCCAAAGTCAATACAGAATCTCAAAGAGCCGTCCTTTTTGGGTACCACCACAATCGGGCTACACCACTCACTGACTGACTCCTCGATCACTGCCAGCTGCAACATCAAATCAATCTCCTGCTTCATCTTTGGAACCAATCGCTCCGGGATCCTATAAGATTTCCTACGTGGAACAGCCTCTTCTTTCAAATAAACTTTATGACGCACCAGTGTGGTGAAACCAGGTCTCTCCTGAAACAATTCTGGATCTAACAGTGCCTCTAATTCTCTCTGCTGATCCACCCGCAAATGAGACATTTGAAACAAGCAAGGCTCGGACACATTTGTGGGAAAAGACTGATCTCTCTCTTCATCCACTTCCATCACACAAACGAAGAGCTGATATGTCTCCTGAAGAGCAGGCTGCTGCTGATGATGACCAGGCTGCTGAAACTCTTTCAACAAGTTAATATGGAAGGTCTGATGTTTTACCTTCCTGTCAGGCGTATATAGTTCATATGTCACTGCACTTAGTTTTTTAGAGATTTCATACGGCCCCTGCCATTGAGCCAACAGCTTACTGTCACACGAGGGCAGCAATAACAAAACCTGCTGACCTGGGTGAAAAACCCTTTTTCTGGCCTTCTTGTCATACCAAGTTTTTTGTTTGGCCTGCGCCATCCTCATGTGCTCCTGAGCCGAAGCAGTCATTCGATCCAGTTTCTCTCTCATCTTAATAACATATGAGACCACATTGTCCTGATCACTCGGTGGACTCTCCCAGTGCTCCTTTAATAAGTCCAGTGGGCCCCTCACCTGACGACCATACAGCAGTTCAAAAGGTGAGAACCCTGTTGAAGCCTGGGGCACCTCCCGATAAGCAAATAATAAATATGGTACCCATTGGTCCCAATCCGAGCCCGTTTCAGAAACAAATTTCCGCAGCATGTTTTTCAGAGTATGATTGAATCGCTTCACTAGTCCATCAGTCTGAGGGTGATATGGGGTGGTCTTAATACCCTTAATACCCAACAGCTTATATACTTGCTGCAACAGTTTTGATAAGAAATTTGTTCCACAGTCTGTTAAAATTTCTCTGGGTATGCCTACCCTTGAAAATAACTGGATAAGGCAGTTGGCAACCAGCCTAGCCTTGATAGATTTCAGGGGGAAGGCTTCTGGGTACCGAGTAGCATAATCACAAATCACCAGAATGTATTTATTACCAGAGGAGCTTCTCTCTAGGGGGCCAACTATATCCATCCCTATTCTGTCGAATGGTGTTCCAATAATTGGTAATGGGTGTAGTTGGGCACGGGCTACTCCCCTAGGTGATGTAATCTGACATATTGGGCATGATGTGCAGAACTCCTTTATCTGGGTATACATTCCCGGCCACACAAACCTTCTACTCCGTCATCACATGCTGCATGGTGTTTCAAATCACTATTCAACACTTTCCCTAAATGTGAAATAATCTGTAAACATATCCACTATAACTAAACAATATCTGTTTCCCTTCACATTTGGTTAGCCCAATGAAGTCCATGCAAATGTTTTGAAATGGTTATTTTGATGATGGAAAACTACCCTTCTCTGGTCTTGCTATTATCCTGAGCATTATTTTGTGCACACATTATACATTATTAGCAAAATTTTCAATTTTCAAACCCATAGGCTGTGATAACTAATACCCAATATCGCCATCCCTCCCTTGGACACATGACAAAGTCTATGTGTTCAAGTAGCGACATAGAAAATTAATTTTTGAGGGAAGATGGGTTTACCCTTTGGTCAGGTATAAATTTGGGAACCTTGATTAAACACAGCACCTTTATTTAATCACCTATACACTCCAGTCTGCAGAGATAAATTTTATTTGTTTCTTTATCAGGAGATGTCAGCAATATGTCATAGAGGAGCAATTGGTTTCTATAAGGAGGTACAAAATGTACAAGATTTGCTGACATTGACTAAGGAAAAATTGTATGAGACTCCCAGTACCCCTGTGGTAGTCTGGTGAGTGTGTATTTTTTGTTTTCAGATGTGAATGTAAAGCAGAATTAATGATCTGGGTGTACCAGTATGCCAAAAATGTATTACTAATGACTACCACTGTGAAAAAATGCATTTGGGGTTCCAGTTCATTCAACAATGTGTGTGATCCTGGTACACAATGAGCACAAAGAATTATAGCTTTGCTAATTTCTGCAGGACCTGCATCATCAGGATGTTCCCCACAAGAATGAAGATGCTGAGCATGACACATCTGCTGCCTTTTTTTTTAGCTCTTTATGACCTGTTTAACACCTTTTTGAGCTTCTAGACGAAGAGGATATTGTGTGACTTTGATGCTATAGTGACATATTTTGCTTCCTTTTATAAGGCCAACATCTGTTTCATCTTTTTTTTACTATAATGAATTAAGAATTTGCTTCAAATTTTCTCATCCTCTCTTCTGTTAATGTTAAGATTGATGATGTAAGAGATTTCTGGGTGTCAATAATGCACAGCCATTTGTGTTGTGGTTACCCAGTTAAGTGACAATGCATATGTCTCTAATTTAGGAGAATATTCTATCTTAAGGTCAGATGTTGGCTTCCCATGGATGGCTGCATTCCTCAGCAGAGACGACAAAATGTCCAACATTTTTCCAATCTATGTGTTTGGGTCTGACCAGTGAGATGTGTGGAACCCCCATTGTTTAAAATGTCTCTTATCCTCAACAGATACGACAACGGATGTTCCCACACATCCCCTTGGTGACCAGTACAAGTTTTTTATGAACAATCTGGAGGATGGATTTGCAAAAAATGTTTGTTCATAATTTGGATCAGATCCATTCAGTTGCCTATAGAACATGGTATTTAACTGTTACTTTTCCTTCTGATTTTGAAAAGCCCTGTACGTCATTACCTGAAATTACTGATCTACAGTACATGCACCTGCGTCACACAAATTTAATCGGAGTACCTTGAACTTCCAACATTACTTCTGGTAAACACTATGTTATTAACATTAGATCAAAGTTAGGTAAATGGAAGATGTCTGCTGTTTTCTAGTAATTTTCTAATAAATTAATTTTCTGCTAATTTTCTGTATATGTGTAGGAGTGAGTCCACTTATCTGTTTAAGTCTTAATCATGCAGTCCAATTTTGTTGTAGTGGATGTGGGTCATGGGCGCCTCCCCTCCCAGCAGCCGGTCTTGCCATCACGCAGTTTCCATTGTGAGTGTGTTCCCTCCTTGGCCACAGCCCCTCCTCCTCCACTGCTGTTCTCCCCCTCCTCCTTCTGGCTCCAGAAGCCAGAAGGAGGAGCTGACTCCGTTGTCGTAAGCCAGAAGCCTAAGGCTCTCTTTCATAGCGAGCCTTAGGCTCCCTTGGGTCAGCCATTACATAAATAAGTGCAGATTTTCCTTTAAATTTTATTTTCCTTTCATACCTAGATTCCCAATTTTCACACACAGTACACCAATCTGTAAATATCTTGAAATTTAGTACAATGTCAAACAATGTTTACAAGTGATCCAGACCAGTTGAGAGTTTGTGTAAATAGTTTGCTGTTATTCTAAGCTTAGTTTTCACTAAATAACTATATTTTATATGTCTGATTCAAGTCTAAGGGTTTAATCTATATAAACTAGATTTCACACTTTGATTTAGGTTATAAAAAATAATTAGGGATGATTTAAACATGATCATTTTATCTACGTCTAAATCATATCAGATGCAAAAAGATTGTAAACGTTGTTTTCCCAGTAACATAAAAACGGACTGTTCCATTTTTCTATAGGACAGTGCAGTGAGAAATGTCTTGTCCTGCTAATTGATCAACTCACATAGGATCAGATGGATACAGTTCTGATTTTTATTGCTTTGGCATGAATTGTGCACCTTGCTTCTGGGTTAGGATGCAGAGTTCGATAAATAAGGGGAAAAGTAATCATTATTTCCACTCTATATTGTGAATTTTAGCGAGAGTAATTCTATTGCTTTTTACACACACATTCTAAACCCAAATTGTTGAAATGTGTCATAATGCTCTGCAAAGTGGGGGAGTCTCAGCTCAGTGCAATATGGATATGTACAGTTTTGGAAGTAGATCATGGCAGCCATCTGAAATCCAATTTCAGGTGTATTTTATGCCATAGTTGTTTAAAATAATGCCGTTCCAAGACAATAAAAATGGTTTTACAACTTACATTCAGGCTTATGCTGTGTCTTCATGTCAGAAAACCCTCTTGCCACCACTAATTTGATTTTTTCCTCTTACACACACAAAGGAGACTTTCAGATTCTCTGGGGTTATTTTCTTCTTTTTCTCTCTCTTAGACTTTTCGTGAATGAAACTGCTGGTCAGTTACTGTGAAACGCATTTAGTAGTAGTTTAAAGCATCAGTTATGCAATCTTCAGTTCTCGTGAACACGTGCTGACTACAGATGATTCACAAATGCTGTTAACGCATGCTTGGAGAACTTTTGAGCAGTTTGTTGAATCTGGAGTTAGTACTAACACAGCTTCCTGGCAAAATGTGCATGATTTACACAGACTAACACAAAAATGTTCTTGAATGAGATCCAATATTTAAGCCGCTATCAGAAAAGTAAATGGAAAACAACAATATAATGTATTTTACTTATGTGTGGTCCATTTGATCATCTTTGTCCTGTCTCTGGATGTCCCTTTGTTTTAAATTCTTTTACTGTAGTCATGGAGGGAAGAGGGGGTTGTTAGGCGATGACGTGGAGGAGGTGACCACAGCCAATTCAAATGGGTCTGAAGAGGAACTCACACGGTTGCTGGGGTAGGGAGGTGGATTAACTCAGAGCCACAGCCACCACCATCCTCTTGGATTAATAGAGAAACAGACAAACAGACAAACCATTAAACAGTGTCTTTTTTCTTTTTTCTTTTTTTTCCTTTTTATCATATTTATTATTTTCTCATCTCAAAATTGCAGCATCAGTCTCTCATTCTTATGTTTTTTCTTTCCTTCTTCCAAAACAGTCCTGTATTTCAGTCCATCCTTATATCCTGCACAAAACTTTCACATTTGATCATCCTTTAATTTTCCTCTAAAACCAAACTTCCTTTTCCATTTCTGTCCACTCTTAGCATACTAACTTCACTTCACCATACATGCACATTTCAACAACATTTATTTTTTTATTTTTTCCTTTTTTTTCATCAGTAGTGTTTTAAATTACCTTATTTTTATATATTATCCACCTAGGATTTTCACTACAACACATTCCTTTTTATAAATAGAAATAAAGCTACTTATTCTCTCCTCTGCCCATATTAAAGTTGAACCTCTTCACTCTCCAGCTGATTAGGTAGCCTGTTTTTTGCCTCACTGCTTCCAAAACTTGATATTGAACAAGTGGGGTGTCATGTGCGGGGCTGATGTTCAGCCCGGCCCATGATTTGTGGCTGTAGTTTCCTGAGTTATTGTTAATTGATCCCAATTGGCAGGTTGTTAGAGACCTGAGCCGGGGCTCCTTGCCAGTCTACAGCCACACCCCTTTCTCTCTCTCCTTGCCAGACACTCACCGGCTATGTGTCATCACCGGTTATTATCCTCACACACAATTATACACATGCACGCACGCACTCAGCACAATCTTTCATGCATGCACACACACATACATTCCTTCTTACTCACATATACTGACACGCACTCATACACTGACTCCCGCCGCACACCTGCGTCCACTTGTCACTCAGTATTTATTGGGTGACAGTGGGGGCATTCAGTTTTGCGGCGTAAGTCAGTACTACAGAGGTTCAGTTTGAAGTCCTACCCATCTTTGGTTACACCAGTTTATGCTGAAGTCCTGGAGCAGTTGGTATTTTTCCCTTTGGACTACTCTGGAGTTGTTTCCCAGAGCCAACTGAGGTCCGACACCTATGTAAGTCTTCCTCAATGTTATTATCTTCCCTTCCTTGTTCCGCCCTGGGGGCACGTGGGGTTCCTCCTCTGACCAACTAAGCTCGGACATTTTCTTTCATTCTCTCTGGCTTTCCTTTCAGCCAGAGAGATACTAAGGTCTCCAAAATTATTAGGAAAAACTGAAGTTCGATTTGGAGGTAAATTTATGAAAAAATGCAATTCTTATAGTTGACCACAAGATGGAGGCAGTTCCTTCTGCACTCAAGGAGGAGGAGACAAGTGAAGTCGCTTGAAGGCATTTCAAGATGGCGTTTACACACACATGCGCACTGAATGCTACGTGTCTGCTTCAGTCATGCGCAAATGCGCAAAATGGCTACAAAGCCTATTGTTCACAAACTATGCCTTGTTTTGTTTTTTGTTTTTTTAAAGAAACTGGAGAACCGTCCCCTTAAATTAAGCTCTAAACATGAAAGAATAATCTTACAACTTTTACTTAGTGTTCATTTCAAATTTGTTCCTCAAACAATCTCCTCTCAGTAACTTTATCAAGCTTTAAACAATCTCTCAGTTCATCTGATGAGAGAGCGGGTGAAACAACCCCTCTCCTTTGTGGAAAAACACACACACTCGTCTTTGTTCCCCGCACAGCAAGAAATGCTGTATTTAAGTTGAATCGCCTAAATATATATACTATGGGAAAAAGATTAGTAGATATTTATAGCCCCACTATGAGTTCTTAATCCACACATTTATCCCCTCAAGATTCACAGAATCAGCTTGTACGATATGGACAATACATACAGAGGTTATTGTGTATTTAAGTGTGTGTCTGTCCCTGCCGCACTGAATTTGCATACTCTTTTCTCTAAGCTTAACTTTATGTAGAGGATACTTACAGTGGGTCATGTCCAGTCACCAATACAAGAGGTACTGTAACATAAAGTTCAGTCCTGTACTGATTTAAACAAGCTATCTTTATTATTATGGACAGTCGCTTACTAGTGATGTATTTCAAGATCTCACGCTCTACCATAAATTATTATAATCATTAATACTTTTACTCACTTAGTCATGTTATTTAAGGTCTTGTATTAGAATTAATCCTTTTACCCACTCAGGGATTAAATTTGAGAGTCTCATAATTATTTCTACATTACTCACTCATTGATTAAGTTTGACATTTTTATAATGTGTCAGTACCTTATTTATGCTCACTATTGATGTAAAAAAGTTTTCGCATTGCAAATCTTCCTTATTTATAAAAAGCGACTCTTTGATCTGTCCCTAACATGTGAATGCATGCACGCTTTTGACTTCGGCGCAGTGGTTAGCACTGCGACAGCACAGTTTACCCTTGGCCGGGGGATTGTGGGGATCGTGGGATCGTGGGTTCGATCCCAGCCCCCGACCAACAGTGATCTGTGTGGAGTTTGCATGTTCTCCCCGTGTTGCGTGGGTTTACTCCGGGATTTCTCCGGTTTCCTCCCACATGCCAAAAACATGCATGTTAGGTTAATTGGCTGTTCTAAATTGTCCCTAGATATCTGTTTCCTATAGGCCCTTAGAATAGAGGGTTAGTATTAATGAAAGCGCTTTGAGTGGTCTTTGTGACTAGAAAAGCGCTATATAAGTGCAGGTTAGTTAGTTAGTTAGTTCCTGCGTGTTCTTACAATCATAAAAAATAGCCACAAAATACAATATTAAGTTTTCCAATAGAATTTAAAAAAACAGGACCAAAGACTTACTTAGACTGAATGTAGCAGACAATTCTACAGAAATTTTAGAAGAGGTTCTCTCACCTTCTGATCAGTGGGCCCCAGATTGTCTGCAGCACCCAGACAAAGGCTTTGTCTTATATGATATCCATTCACCCAAATAGTTGGAAAACTGGCCGCATTCTCCACCACAACTGTAAAAATTAATTTTCTGGACAGTTAGCAGAATCTTTTCAGTTAACCAACCAAATAATCATAGAAGAAATATTATGACTCCACTCTTGTTCCTGCCTTTATGGCTCTATGACTTCCTCCTGTCCAGATGTCTGCTTTCCTCTCTTCAGCTTCAGCCTTACACGTGTCCATATATGGAAGCAAGAACAGTGACTTTTCCTGTGAAGCTATGATGTGTGTGTGCGTGTGTGTTTAGTATGTGTGTGTAAGCAACTGGTGTTTATGTGTGAATGGTTGGGAGAGCATTTGACTCACGTCTGTGTGTGTGGGGGGGAGGAATGTGTGTGGATCTAAGAGATATGTGTATGCAAACACTTTGTGTAATATCTAATCAACAAATCTTCACTATTTATTTATTATAACACATCCCAACACACAATGCATCATATCAGCACAATACACCAAATTGGAAATAGATGACAAATTTACAGAATGTAGTAACAGGAGTAAAACAAATACATATAAACATACCTGCGTCAATGCAGAGAGAGCAAAATGCTGTCAACATGGGATTTATCTTCACAAAACACACCTAACATAAGAAAAAAAAACATTTCAAACATGTGTCCTCACATGAAGATAATGTGGCGGGAGACAGCACATGCAGCACCAGAGCCACATTTTAGCTAGCTCTCAAATTCTCCCAAAGTCACTTCACAGGTAAAATATATGACAAAAACTTGCTTGACTTATCTGCCCAATTTTCATTTAATGAACGAGCTGCCTTAAATACATACCTCTCGCAGTCAGGCTCAGTGCGGACTGACGAGAGGGCGAAAATGATACAATGCAGCTGTCGAACAACTATGAACAATGAGAGGGCGCCATAACAACACATTACTCCAAAATACCAGAACTTGAAGAAAACCAAAACAGAGATTTTGGTGAAACTAATTCACATTATTTAAAGACCACACCAGTAACAAACAAACCAAATATTTATACTGTATATACACTACCGTTCAAAAGTTTGGGGTCACCCAGACAATTATTTTGTGTTTTCCATGAAAAGTCACACTTATTTACCACCATGAGTTGTAAAATGAATAGAAAATATGGTTAAGACATTGACAAGGTTAGAAATAATGATTTGTATTTGAAATAATAATTTTTTCCAGATACTCAACCTGCTCAAAGGAAGGTCAGTTTTATAGTTTCTCTAACCAGCTAAACGGTTTTCTAATCATCCATTAGCCTTCTGACGCAATGAGCAAACACATTGTACCATTAGAACACTGGAGTGATAGTTGCTGGAAATGGGCCTCTATACACCTACGTAGATATTGCACCAAAAACCAGACATTTGCAGCTAGAATAGTCATTTACCACATTAGCAATGTATATTAGATATTAGAGTGTATTTCTGATTAGTTTAAAGTTATCTTCATTGAAAAAAACAATGTTTTTCTTTCAAAAAATAAGGAAATTTCTAAGTGACCCCAAACTTTTGAACGGTAGTGTGTATATATATATATATATATATATATATATATATATATATATATATATATATATATATATATATATAGGGAACACTGTATATTCCATCTGTTACATTCAACCCCTCCTAATTTTGCCAAAATCCTCAAAATACTGAAGGTGAATCAAGACATAGTAACTATACAACTAAAATGTTCACCCTGCTCCAGGATAACTTTAGGAATCTAATTCCCCACACAGCATATGAAGCTGCTCGTAAACGAGTTCAGATAAAAACAGAAGGTGATCAGGCTACTGCTTCCCTTAGTGGATGTGATGCCTTTATACACCACATAAAATCCTGGCACCCCAAATCTGACAACGTGAACATTCTATTGTTCCCGCACAAAAAAAAAAAAAATTGAAAAATGATATTACACACTATTCATATCCATGACTCTTCTGCTCCATCTAAAACAAGGTGAGTAAAGACTGTGACCTACTGTTAAACCCCTTTACAATGCCCTTAGTGAAAGGTTTTCGCACCATATTTTCTATTAGCCAAGTGACAGTTTTAACAACCCTTTCAGTACGTGTTCTGACCACAGGTTTGTCTGACTTAGGGTTTTGTGCTAATGTTCTGTCAGTCACAGTCTTAGATAAAGTCACATCAGGAGGTCTTGTCTTATCCTTGTCAGGAATGTTAGCTTCAGTGTTGAAGTCAGTTATACATGGCTCAGAGGGCACCTTAGAATCAGTCATGTCCTTTTCAGGTAAGCATTCCTCACTTCCTTCTGTATTGGCCCACATTTCCGGTTCCGCCGTCACCAGAGGTATAAAGGGCAGACGTGGAAGAGCTCTTCCTCTTTTCGCCGTCGACCCTTGGCCTGTACAGAGCACCTGTTATCGTTGTTGATTATTATAATAAAGTTAAGTTCACTGCACCTCCAGCCTGGTTATTTAGCATATGAGTTATGGACATAACACTGTGGCTGGGGAGTATGGCTCCTCATCCTCTATTTCCGACTCCTCACTCTCTCTCAAAGACACACAGTCAACATCAGAGGGGGTGCATACCCATGAGCTTGTGTAGCCTTCTGAGGCATTTTCTGCCAGGTCACTCAAGATATCACTGGATGGAAGTTGGGACTCACTAACTTCATCTGAAGCACCACAATCCAGCACTACACCGCTTTGTTCTTGGACTGGTAGGAAGCTCACGTCCAACAACAAGTTCCGATGCACAACTTTGGTATTGCCACTCTCACCTGCAACTTTATTGACATGAGTCTGAGGATTTAGATCCATGATGGTGTAGATTGTTGGTTCCCATTTATCTGCCAACTTCTTCTTTCCTCTCTCTGTCTTATTAACCAGCAAAACCCTGTCCCCAACATTCAAACCAGTGCCACAGACTCTCTTGTTATAGCCATCAGCTTGATGCTCTTTCCTTGAATGCTGCTGAGCAATGCTAGTAGCTTCATGCAGAGTTGACATCAGTTTCTCGGCATAGGTCTTGTAATCCACCACAGCTGGATCCTTCAGGACCTGTTTGAAGACTATCTACTGGGAGTCTAGGGACTCGACCATACATCAGGTAGAATGGAGCGTAGCCAGTTGTTTCATGGATGGTGGCACTGTAAGCAAAGGTCAAGTTTTGTAGTTGCTGTGCCCAGTGTTGCTTTACTGCCAATGGTAGGCGCACACAGCATGCTACCAAGTGTCCTGTTGAACCTTTCAGTTTGCCCATTCCCCATGGGATGGTAAGCTGTGGTGTGTGATTTTGTAATTCCAGCAAGGTTGAGGAGTTCTGTCTTTAGTTTACTTTCAAAATTGGCCCCTTGATCTGAATGTATTTGCTCTGGGAAACCATATTTGCAAAACATGTGATCCCAAAGTTTTTTTGCAACTTGTTTTGCCGTCTGGTTAACACAGGGAAATGCATGAGCCAGCTTTGTAAAGTGGTCTATTATGACCAAGACATCTACTGTTCTTTGCTTGTTATCCTCAGCACTCCAAAAATCAATACACACCCAGAATCAGAATCAGAATCAGAATCAGGTTTATTGCCATTGTTCATGTAGTACACAAACTAGGAATTTGTCTCGGTACAATGCTGCAACATTAAACATGATAAGATAAGAGAAATAAACTATACATGTAATAAAGTGTAGGATAAGATTAAGTGATACTGGTCATCAGTTAAAATATATATTAGCCAGCAGCAGATACTGTGGAGAACTATATAGTGCAGTCGGTAATGCAGGAAGAAAACAGTGATGATTGACATGAGTCTGGTTGAGCTGCTGTACATGGTGCACGAGAGTCACTTAGTGTTCAGCAGTCTAATGGCAGAGGGGAAGAAGCTGTTCATGTGACGGGAGGTTTTAGTCTGGATGGACCGAAGTCTTCTACCAGAGGGGAGGGGGGCAAACAGTACGTGACCAGGGTGTGAGGGATCGGCTATGATCCGGCCAGCACGCCTCCGGGTCCTGGAGATGTACAGATCCTGGAGAGATGGGAGCTTGCAGCCGATCACCTTCTCAGCAGTGCGCACGACGCGCTGCAGCCTTAGTCTGTCCCTGGCAGTGGCTCCTGCGTACCACACGGTTATGGAGGTGGTGAGGATGGACTCGATGATGGCTGTGTAGAACTGCACTAACATCTTGGTGGGTAGCTTGAGCTTCCTCAGCTGCCGCAGGAAGAACATCCTCTGCTGGGCTTTTTTGATGAGTGAGCTGATGGTCAGCTCCCATTTGAGGTCCCTGGTGATGGTAGTGCCTAGGAAGCGGAAGGAATCAGCAGTGGTGATGGGAGAGCCTGAGAGGGTGAGGGGGGGCAGAGGAGTAGTGACTTTCCTGAAGTCTACAATCATCTCCACTGTCTTCAGAGCGTTCAGCTGCAGGTTGTTATTGCTGCACCAGGACGCCAGCTGGGCCACCTCTCTCCTGTAGGCGGACTCGTCGCCGTTGGAGATGAGCCCGATGAGGGTGGTGTCGTCCGCAAACTTGATCAACTTGACAGACTGGTGGCTGGAGGTGCAGGAGTTGGTGTAAAGGGAGAAGAGTAGGGGGGAAAGTACACAGCCCTGGGGTGATCCGGTGCTGATGCTAGTATAGTCTGAGACAGTCTTTCCCAGCCGCACATGCTGCCTCCGGTCCGTCAGGAAGTCGATGATCCACCTGCAGAGGGAGTCAGGCACGTTGAGCAGGGACAGCTTGTCCCGGAGCAGAGCGGGGCGGATGGTGTTGAATGCGGAGCTGAAGTCCACAAACAGGATCCTGGCGTAGGTTCCCGGGGAGTCCAGGTGCTGCAGGATGGAGTGGAGGGCCAGGTTGACTGCATCGTCTACAGACCTGTTGGCTCGGTAGGCAAACTGCAGCGGGTCCAGGAGAGGGGTGGTGATGGACTTGAGGTGGGACAGGACCAGGCGCTCAAAGGACTTCATGACTACAGAGGTGAGCGCTACAGGTCTGTAGTCATTAAGTCCAGTGATCCGTGGCTTCTTGGGGACAGGGATGATGGTGGAGGATTTGAGGCAGGATGGCACGTGGCATAACTTAAGGGAGGTGTTAAAAATGTCTGTGAATACAGGAGCCAGCTGTTTCGCACAGAGTCTCAGGGTGGAGGGAGACACGCCGTCTGGGCCGGGGGCCTTGCGCGGGTTCAGTCTGGAGAACTGTTTGAGCACATCCTGCTCACTGATGATAATATACATCTGCACCCACTCCATGGGTGCAGATGTATGGATGCTCTCCAAGGCAGCTCAAGCAGCTGGTTCGGGTGTTTTTGCTAGGATGCATCATTGGCAGCATTTTACATAGTCCTTAATGTCTCTCTCCATTTTTGGCCAGAAGAATCACTGTTTGGCAAGATGCATGGTCCTGGCCTGCCCTTGATGTCCTGCAAAATCATGCACACCAGAAAGCGCCTTGTCCCTCATATTGTCAGGTAGGACAAACTGATACCTTTTCTGCATAGTTAAAGGCTCTTTGGTGTAGAGGACTCCATCCTAGACTTTTAGCGGAAAACACTGCTTGCATAGTGTCTGAGCTCTAGGGGTTAACCTGTTTCTCTCCCTTCTACATGGCAGTTTACCCTGCTCCACAAATAACAGGATTTCCCCAATGACTGGGTCCAGTTCTTGGCTTTGCCGGAGCTCCCCATTGGACAAGGCTGGGAGTGTGTCTGGTTCTGCAGATGCCACCTGAGGAAGAGCCTGAATGAACTGCATTGCTCATGACTCTGCAGCCATCTCCCACTCAAGATGAGCATCATAGATGGCCCTGACATCAAAGTAATTCTGGTTTCTGGCTGGCTTAGACTGTGGCTCACCTGGGAATGTAGAGCCTGAATTATCTGCCTGGAGACACTGAACCTTGCACCGAAAAACATCTTGGATTCCTTCCTCCTTTGTTCCCTCAACTTCCACCAGAAGCCCTTCATATGAGTCACTGAGCAACCGTTGGTTCACTGACTTGGCAAAGGGGTCTCTGCTTAAGGCATTTGCCACAGTGTTCTTTGCCCCAGGGATGTGTTTCAGGCTAAATGTGTATGGGGACAGCATGGCAACCCACCGCTGTTCACAAGCATCCAGTTTTGGTTTGGTCATTATATAGGTCAGTGGATTGTTGTCAGTTCAAACTGTGAAGGAATGACCCTTCAACCAGTGACTAAACTTTTCACAAACACTCCACTTGAGTGCTAGAAATTCTAGACGGTGGACAGGGTACCTCCTTTGTGAGCCAGTGAGGGCCTTACTCACGAAGGCGATTGGACGGTCTTTAGTTTCACCGTCTGGTGTCTGGGACAAAACTGCCCCAAGGCCATCAAGAGAGGCATCAATAGAAAGGATCATTGGTCTAGAGGAGTCTGGATGAGTGAGGACTGCACAGTTTAGGAGTTTTTCCTTAAGATTGATAAAGGCTGACTCACAATCATCAATCCAGTCTATGGGGTTGAGCTTTCTGAAAACACCAGGGTTATGGTTTAGCTTGCTAACCTTCCCTCTCCGCTTCTGACCAGCTGTAAGGGCAAACAGGCTTTGCAATGGATGAGCAGTTGGGTATAAAGTGCTGATAATAGAGCACCATTCCCAAAAATGACTTCAGCCGACGTACTGAAGGTGTGCTGCCGTCGTTCTCCATTAAATCCCTCTTTGACATTTTGTCAATGACCTCAACTTTCTCTGGGTCAACAGCTATCCCATCACCACTGACAATGTCCATCCATCCATCCATCTTCTACCGCTTTTCCGGAGGTCCGGGTCGCGGAGGCAGCAGTTCAAGCAGAGAAGCCCAGACTTCCCTCTCCCCAGCCACCTGCTCCAGCTCTTCAGAGAGGATACCAAGGGGTTCCCAGACCAGCTGGGAGACATAGTCTCTCCACCGAGTCCTGGGTCTGCGCCGGGGTCTCCTCCCAGTGGGACGTGCCCGAAACACCTCAAGTGGGAGGCGTCCAGGAGGCATCCTAATCAGATGCTCATGCTACCTCAACTGACTCCTTTCAATGTGGAGGAGCAGTGGTTCTACTCTGAGCCTCTCCCGGATGACTGAGCTCCTCACCCTATCTCTGAGGGTGAGTCCAGCAATCCTACGGAGAAAGCTCATTTCAGCCGCTTGTATCCGTGATCTCGTTCTTTCGGTCATTACCCAAAGCTCGTAACCATAGGTGAGAGTAGGAACGTAGAGTGACTGGTAAATCGACAGCTCTGCCTTAGAACTAAGCTCCCTCTTCACCACAACAGACCGGTACAACGTCCGCATAACTGCAGATGCTGCTCCGATCCGTCTGTCAATCTCTCGCTCCATTTTCCCCTCACTCATGAATAAGACCCCAAGATACTTAAACTCCTCCACTTGGGGCAGGAGACTGTCCCCAACCCAGAGAGGACAATCCACCTTTTTCCGGCTGAGGACCATGGACTCGGACTTGGAGGTGTTGATTCTCATCCCAGCCGCTTCACACTCAGCAGCAAACCGTCCCAGCAAGAGCTGTAGGTCATTGCTGGATGAAGCCAACAGGACAACATCATCTGCAAACAACAGAGATGAGATCCTGTGGTCACCAAGCATGACACCCTCCATTCCCTGGCTGCGCCTAGAAATCCTGTCCATAAAAATTATGAACAGGATCAGTGACAAAGGGCAGCCCTGGCGGGGTCCAACTCTCACTGGGAACGAGTCCGACCAAGTGTTGGCAATACGAACCAAACTCTCACAACGGTCGTACAGAGACCGAATAACTCGTAACAAACAAGCCCGATACCCCACAATCCCAAAGCACCCCCCACAAAAAACCACGAGGGACGCGGTCGAATGCCACCCGAGCTGCACTCCACTTGGCCTGCCAGTACACCTCAGCTGCTTTGGGAGTCCCACAAGCCAAAGAAGCCTGATAGGACTGTTGCCACCACGAGATGCCCCGACGACCTTGCGGCCACAGCTCTGGGCTGCTGCTTCAGCAATAGAGGTGGAGAACATGGCCCATTCAGACTCCATGTCTCCAGACTCCCTCGGAATGTGGTTGAATTTCTTCCGGAGGTGGGAGTTGAAGACCTCCAGGACAGGGGCCTCAGCCAGACGTTCCCAGCACACCCTCACTATACGTTTGGGTCTACCAGGTCTGAATGGTATCCTCCCCTGCCATCGGATCCAACTCACCACCAGGTGGTGATCAGTTGACAGCTCTGCACCTCTCTTTACCCGAGTGTCCAAGACATATGGTCACAGGTCTGATGACACGATAACAAAATCGATCATCGACCTGAGACCTAGGGTGTCCTGGTGCCAGGTGCACATATGGACACCCTTATGCTTGAACAGGATGTTTGTTATGGACAAACTGTGGTTAGCACAGAAGTCTAATAACTGAACACCACTCGGGTTCAGATCGGGCAGGCCGTTCCTCCCAATCACCCCCTTCCAGGTTTCACTGTCATTGCCCACATGTGCATTGAAGTCCCACAGTAGGACAATGGAGTCTCCAAGAGGAGCACCCTCCAGCACCCCAGTCAGAGACTCCAAAAAGGGTGGGTACTCTGAAACATCATTTGGTGCATAGGCACAAATAATGGTCAGGACCCATTTCCCAACCCAAAGGCGCAGGGAAGCAACCCTTTCGTCCACCAGGGAAAACTCTAATATAGAGGGAGCAAGGTGGGGGGATACAAGAATACCCACCCCTGCTCATCGCCTCTCGCCCTGGGCAACTCCAGAGAAGGCCAAGCTTCAGCCCCTCTCCAGGAGACTGGTTCCGGAACCGGAGCTGTGTGTTGAAGTGAGGCCGATTTTATCTATCCGGTATCTCTCAACCTCATGCACCAGCTCAGGCTCCTTCCCCACCAGACCGGTGACATTCCACATACCAAAAGCCAGTTTAGAAAGCTTGGGATCAGTCTGGCAAGGTCTCTGCCTTTGACCGCCACCTGATCCACATAGCACCAGACCCCCATGATCCCTCCTGCTGGTGGTGAGCCTACTGGAGGGCGGACCCATGCAACTCCTTTGGGCTGAGCCCGGCTGGGTCCCATGGGTGGAAACCCAGCCACCAGACGCTAACCATTGAGCTCCTCCCCCAGGCCTGGCTCCAGGGTGGGGCCCCGGTAACCCCATGCCGGGTGGGGTACACTGAATCCTTGATCTAGTATTTATCATGAGGGTCTGTTGGATCGTTCTTAGTCTGGTCCTTCACTCAGGACCAGTTTGTCTTGGGTGACCCTATCAGAGGCAAATTGCCCCGGACAACATAGCTCCTGGGATCACTGGGGCACACAAACCCCTCACCACGATAAGGTGACAATCCATGAGGGGCATAATAACATCACCCAACACAAAAGAGAATATATATTTCATTTAGTCAGTCCACACATGTGCATGACCATCCCAACACACAATGCATCATATCAGCACAATACACCAAATTGGAAATAGATGACAAATTTACAGAATGTAGTAACAGGAGTAAAACAAATACAAATAAACATACTTGTGTCAATGCAGAGATTGCAAAATACTGTCAACATGGGATTTATCTTCATAAAACACACCTAACATGAGGAAAAAAAAACATTTCAAACACGTGTCCTCACATGAAGATAGCGTGGCGGGAGACAGCACATGCAGCACCAGAGCCACATTTTAGCTATCTCTCAAACTCTCCAAAGTCACTTCACAGGTAAAATATATGACAAAAACTTGCATGACTTATCTGCCCAACTGATATCATGCATAATTTAGCAGTAGTGTACATTTATCCAAACTAGATGAGTGAATTTTCATTTTATGAACAAGCTGCCTTAAATACGTACCTCTCGTAGTCAGGCTCAGTGCAGACTGACGAGAGGGCGTAAATGATACAATGCAGCTGTCGAACAGCTATGAACCAGGAGAGGGTGCCATGTCAACATATTACTCCAAAATACCAGAACTGAGAGAAAACCAAAACAGGGATTTTGGTGAAACTAATTCACATTATTTAAAGACCACACCAGTGACAAACAAACAAAAATATATATATATAGGGAACACTGTATAAATTTTTCTATTTGTTACACAGAGCTCCCAGTACTTCTGTCTCCAAGTGAGTCTCATTTTCAATCTAGTTTACTCTCCATTGTTGATACTTTTACTCCAGTGATGGCAGAATCTCAAGGCTAACGTTCCATAAGGAAGGTTCCGTACCATTCAGTACTCGGAACAAGATCAGTACCCAGCATCGAAGACAGAATTGTGTTTAAAAATTATATGTTTGTATACTGATCGTGACAAAGTCCTTCATAAAAGTCTGCAAATTATTCAAAACAATATCTATTCAGTTGTAAATTAAATACATTGGGAATGGTGTAAAGGCGTTAGGCATGTGTGTACATCAAGTGAAGGACTTTTGCATGTGTGAGGTAACAATCTTGTTCCGGGTACCGATTTGACAGCCACAGGCACCAGATGTCTATAATATAACCGCTCTTCTTCCCTGTGTTTCTTCTTCATATCCTGTTTTATGTCAGCCAACAGTCAACTAATGCTACAGCGCCACCAAATTCTGAAGGCCAGTTCATGATTACAACATAAACGGTTTCTTCTACAGCCAGCTGTATGTTTGCCATTTGGAGCTACTGTAGAAACATGGCTGTGCAAAATGGCGGCCTCCATAACAGCCGCTATTTTGTCCATTTTACGGACAGCTTTAGTTTCTGATATCCTGATATAACCCACATGTGTTATTTAAAACTACTGACTTTGTTCTTAATGCCTCACCATCTGTCAGTATGGAAGCATCATCTGAAACATACTATGACTTTTTATACTTTTTTAATGAAAAGGTCGCCACCATTAGGGCTCTCATCCATCCCCTGCCTCTGACCCCTCTGTGTCTGTCCCTTGCTCTGCTGTTTTCAATCAGTTTGAGCCTGTGACCCTGCTACAGTTACAGGATGTGGCTGATCATGTTAAGCCCTCAGGTTCCCCTTGTGATGGTCTCCCTCTTCAATTTTTAAAAGAAGTCTTTCCTAGCATAGGTCAGTCAGTTTTAACCATTTTAAACAACAGTTTATCTTCTGCTGTGGTTCCTGCAAATTTTAAACATGCAGTAAGACCCATGATTAAGAATTTTGGTCTTGACCACATTGTGTTGGCTAATTTACATCTCGGCTCCATTACTGTAATGCTCTTTATTTTGGAGTCAGCCAGTCTTCCCTGTCATGTCTCCAGTTGGTTCCGAATGTTGCTGAACGTCTTTTAACTGGAACACGTAAACCACATTATACCCATTTTAGCTTCCCTTCTCTGGCTGCCTGTGGACTTTAGGGTTCCTTTTAAAATTCTTTAATTTGTTTTTAAATCATTAGATGGCCTTGCCCCGCCTTACCTGTATGAGCTTCTTCACTTTTACACTCCTCCTCGGTCTCTCAGGTCAGCTGATCAGCTGCTCCTGGAGATACCAAGATCGAAGAGGAAGCTCAGAGGGGACAGAGCTTTTTCTGTCATTGCTCCTAAACTGTGGAACAGTCTCCCTTTGCCTATTCGGCAGGCTCCTTCACTGTCCATTTTTAAAACTTCTCTTAAAACTCATTTTTACTCCTTGGCCTCCAACCTAGCATGAATAATTGATTTTACTTGTTTTATTGCTTTTATTGTATGGTTGTCATTTTTACCTGTCTTGTTTGATGCTTTTTAATTGTATTTTATTGTCTTTTATTTATTTTTATGTCTTACATGTATTTCACATTTTATTCACATTTTACCGGAGTGGTGGCCTTGAGGTAGAGCATCCGACCCACAACTGGGAGATCGGGGTTCAAGTCCCAGCTGGGTCATTCCAAAGACCATATAAAAAAATGGAACTTCCTGCCATCCAGCTTGATGCTCAGCAAAAAATGGAGCGGAGGAGGGAAATGTGGGCGGCAGTGGCTCAGGAGATGGAATGGGTCATCTAATAACTGGACGGCTAGCGGTTCAAATCCCACTCTCCCCAGACATCCTGCCATTGTGTCCCTGGGCAAGCCACTTTACCCACTTTGCCTCCAGTGTCCATGACACTGGACATGAATGTGTATAAATGTTTGGTAGTGGTCGGAGAGGCCGTTGGTGTGGATTGGCAGCCATGTTTCCTTTACCACTACCATTGTCTGGGGAGTGAAAGAATAATGTATCCACTGTAGAGTGTCTATGAAAAGCACTATATAAAGCTTCTTCTTCAGGAAGTTGCTGCTCTCTGTACTCTCCACATGCACTGCACAGAGAGGCCAGAGACTCTCTGTGCATGTGAGCCGCTGTGACGCAAGGTTGACAACATAATAAATAACTTAAAATACATATATTTTATGTTCATGAAAGTCTGTGTTTCCGTTGAGAAATGTGTCCAAGAAACAATAATTTGAAAAATAAAATAATTATAAAATGAACATCATTAATTTCCATGTGTTCTAAGATATAACTACAGGGAGCCACAGCACGGAGGCTGAAGGACCATATGGGGCTCCAGGGCCGCAAACTGCCAACCCCTGTCCTAGACCATGTTCAGACCATGAAAGTCTCATGCAATACTAATATTAACAAGAGTACTCTTAGGCCAGTGCAATATCCCCTGCCTCCATTTTCTTTGAAGATCCCAATACTTAGTGACGGACAGCAGTTTTCAACTTTTCAATATAATTACTGTGGCAGAGCCAAATCATGATAAACCCATCGTCCATGAATATACAACAAAGTATGCAACCCATATTTGTGGGGCAGGATCCCAAGGTGTACCTGTGTAGCAAGTTTGGTGACAATAGAGAGCTTTACACATTCTATAGTAAGAGAGCATAGGGAGTGTCAACCTTGACCTTTGACCTTTTTACCTCAAACCTGGTGTCAGAAATCATAGTCTCAGCGTGAACCTGTATACCAGGTTAGGTGACCCTATCTTTACCCGTTGTACAGTAATAAGGCATAGGGAATATTAACCTTGACCTTTAACCTTTTGACCCCAAACCCATAGTCTGATGTCAGGATCCCAAGGTGAACCTGTGTACCAGGTTTGGTAGACCTAGTTTTACTCATTTTATTGTAATAGTGCAAATGGAATGCTAATCTTGACCTTTGACCTTTTGACCCCAAACCTAAAGTCAGAGGTCAGTATCCCAAGGTGAACCTGTGTAGCAAGTTTGGTGGCCCTTGCTTTCTTTGTTGTTGAGATATAGTTTATAAACCATTTTGATGTTGACCTTTGACCTTGCAATCCCAAAACCATAGTCACACTTCAGGGTCACAGGGTGAACCTGTAAACCAAGTTTGGTGACCCTGACTTTATTCATTGTACAGTAATGAAGCATAGGAAATGTTAACCTTGACCTTTTGACCCCAAACCCATAGTCTGAGGTCAGGATCCCAAGGTGAACCTGTGTACTACATTTGGTGACCCTAGCTTTCTTTGTTGTTGAGATATAGTTTATAAGTTATTATGATGTTGACCTTTGACCATGTGATCCCAAAACCATAGTCACACTTCAGGGTCACAGGGTGAACCTGTGTACCAACTTTGGTGACCCTAGTTTTACATGTTGTACAGTAATAAGACATATGGAATGTTAATGTTAACCTTTTGACCCCAAACCCATAGTAAGAGGTCAGGATCCCAAGGTGAACCTGTATACCAGGTTTGGTGGCCCTAGCTTTACTTTTTATAGCAATAGTAAATGTAGCATTTACCACAGTGCAACTGCAATGTTAACTTTGAACTTTGACCTTTGACCCCTTGACTCTAAACACATAGTTAGGTCAGGGTGTAAATTATCCAAGATGTGTATTAGATACAAGCACTGTATTGATTTGAAAAGCCTACATAATTTCTTTCAGTAGTTATTATTTCAAGAAGGTTTCGTAGTGATCTGAGCACTGATTCCGGCCGCGCTCAGGTTACTCAGTATTTCCCCTTTTCCTCTGTATTATTCTGGGGTTTGTTATTGGGGTCGCTCAGGGGCTTTTATTGTGACAGCATCACGGCCGCACTTCCGGCTGTCAAAGCCGAGCCGGCGCCGTGACAGCTGTTTGTCATTTTTGTTAATTACTTTACCTCTTTTCTGATTTGTCTGTGCTTGGTATTTAAGGGAGCAGCTGAGGCTCACTCCTCACTGCGACCTACACAATCTTAACCCTTCGACGAGGGACTGGACCTCCTATTCCCAACTCCAGTCTTCCCCTGTGTCTTGGACTCTTGCTGCATGTCTTAGTGAGTGTTTTTGTACAGCGCAGGCTTCGTCCTCGCTGCCACTTCTCATTTATCTTCCGAGTCTATTATTTCGTGTTTCAGTATATGTTGGCTCGTCTCGCTGGGCTCTGCGACTGCCGGTGATCGTGATCCTGGTTCTCTTTGTCTTTTTGAGCCTTCTCCCAGGGTAACCGGAGACAAATCAGCTCGGGTTACAGTCATCGAGGCTCCAGGGTCGTGTTCGGAGGTCATCCCGGGTGCTGCGCCGGCCCAATAGGGGCCCATCAAGGGTGCAGCACCGGTCCAATCGTGGCCCATCGAGGGTGCAGCACCGGTTTGGTTTGAGGTCAGTGAGGGAGCTATGATTCCCTTCCGCCGGACGTCGGACTGGTTCCTCCTCTTCCCTCCTATTTTTGTCCACCGGGTGCCGCTGGGGTTCTCTTTATTCAGGTCAGCTCTCCCCCGCTGTCCTTCTCGGTAGGGAGGCCGCCTCCGAGCTTCCCCCTCCGGTCCTGGTGGTCTAAGGACGCGGGTCGGCCCCCTGAAGAACTGTCTTGTTGGGTCCGCAACCTGGTTCGGCCACCCGAGAGACTGTTTCGCTGTTTCTGCATTCTGGGTTGGCCGCCCGAAGGACAGCCTTGTTGGTTTGGCAAACTGGTCTGGCCGCCTGAGGTACTGTTTCCCCGGGTCTGGAACTTTGGTAGACTGCCCGAACTGTTCTTTTTCCCTTGTGGTAGATGGATTCGAGATGCGGGTCGACCCCCCTGAACTGTTTTTTTTTTTTTTTTTCCTCTGTTCTCTGCTTTCTACCTGCTGGCACCCGTGAAATTGTGTTTTGTTTTTTGTTTTTTTTTTTGTTTGGTTCTATGTATATTGAAGGACTCTTGGTTCTTTGCCCGAATTAGTGTTTTTTTGTTGTTGTTGTTCTTGTATATTGTAGGATTCTTTGTTCTTTGCCCTAATTAGTTGTGGGTTGTTTTTGTTTTTTTTTGTTTCATGTAATCTGAAGGAGTGCCTGTTCTTTGTCGTCTCTGCTACATTACTGAAGTTAGACTCTCTGTAACCTTTGTGCTGAGCTATTAGCTGCTGGCTGTAGATTTACACTTGGTTTTTTTTTCAGTCTAAAGGCACAATCTAATTGCCTTAAATACTTAGTTTGCTCCTCTGTAAGAGGAATAACCTGCACGTTTCTTACTCCTGGTGTCAGACAACCCACGACGTAACACTGTCTGACTGTTGTGACACAGAGTATGATAGATCTTTGGGCCGGTGACCTGCTTTGAATAAACAGTTTCACACTTAAATCCTTTTGTTCACCAGTTAGAACTAAAAACTACCCAAGCAGGAATTTCCCCTTATTGCTCAAAATGCTTAGTCACTGAAAAGACATTAATTTTGCTGTCAGGTGCTACATAAGGAGGTTATATTATTTTCAAAGAACTTCATACACTAGTTACCAAAATAGACACTCACCTTTACCTCATGAGCATATTCTTTAGTCATTCTTTAGTCAGTTAGTCATATTTTGAATTACCGTATGCACCTTGCGGATTTTTTTTTTTTCTTTCTTTCTTTTTTTTTGTTCCCCTTGCTTATTCTGTAGTGCTTGAAAGTTTTTTGTTTTGTTTTTTTCCATGTTTTGTCTAGTTAAAGTGTTATTGGGTACTGGGGTATTTTGAAATGTACCTGTATTTTGGTTTCCTTTCGTTTGTTTTATCGGACTGTACCTTACTTATTTTTGTCCTTTCTGCTACTCATTATTTTTCTAGTTTGTATGTTATATGGTACTTATGTATGATGGAAGGGTACCTGCATATTGTTTAGCCACCCTGTTGCTCTTGATTTAGTTTTGGTCATCTCTGTGTTAAGCCACGCTATTTTGTTTTCCATGTTGTTATCCGTTCCTTGTGTGTGTGTGTGGGGGGGGGGGGGGTCTTCTTCCTCTGGGTGTCGTTGTTGTCCTTTTTGTTTTTTTGGTTCTCTCCCTCCTGGCTTGTTTCCCCTTCTGCCCTCCCTGGGTCGGTCCTGTTAGCTTTCTGGTCGGGGGGGGTCCCTTGGATGTCACGTTCATGCCTAGAATGCGCCCTTTGAACGGGGGGTACTGTGGTGATCTGAGCGCTGATTCTGGCCGCGCTCAGGTTGCTCAGTATTTCCCCTTTTCCACTATATTATTCCGGGGTTTGTTATTAGGGCTGCTCAGGGGCTTTTATTGTGGCAGCGTCACGGCCGCACTTCCGGCTGTCAAAGCCGAGCCGGGGCCGTGACAGCTGTTTGTCATTTTTGTTAATTACTTTACCTCTTTTCTGATTTGTTTGTGCTTGGTATTTAAGGGAGCAGCTGAGGCTCACTCCTCACTGCGACCTACACAATCTTAACCCTTCGACGAGGGACTGGACCTCCTATTCCCAACTCCAGTCTTCCCCTGTGTCTTGGACTCTTGCTGCATGTCTTAGTGAGTGTTTTTGTACAGCGCAGGCTTCGTCCTTGCTGCCACTTCTCATTTATCTTCCGAGTCTATTATTTCATGTTTCAGTATATGTTGGCTCGTCTCGCTGGGCTCTGCGACTGCCGGTGATCGTGATCCTGGTTCTCTTTGTCTTTTTGAGCCTTCTCCCAGGGTAACCGGAGACAAATCAGCTCGGGTTACAGTCATCGAGGCTCCAGGGTCGTGTTCGGAGGTCATCCCGGGTGCTGCGCCGGCCCAATAGGGGCCCATCAAGGGTGCAGCACCGGTCCAATCGTGGCCCATCGAGGGTGCAGCACCGGTTTGGTTTGAGGTCAGTGAGGGAGCTATGATTCCCTTCCGCCGGATGTCGGACTGGTTCCTCCTCTTCCCTCCTATTTTTGTCCACCGGGTGCCGCTGGGGTTCTCTTTATTCAGGTCGGCTCTCCCCCGCTGTCCTTCTCGGTAGGGAGGCCGCCTCCGAGCTTCCCCCTCCGGTCCTGGTGGTCTAAGGACGCGGGTCGGCCGCCTGAAGAACTGTCTTGTTGGGTCCGCAACCTGGTTCGGCCACCCGAGAGACTGTTTCGCTGTTTCTGCTTTCTGGGTTGGCCGCCCGAAGGACAGCCTTGTTGGTTTGGCAAACTGGTCTGGCCGCCTGAGGTACTGTTTCCCCGGGTCTGGAACTTTGGTAGACTGCCCGAACTGTTCTTTTTCCCTTGTGGTAGATGGATTCGAGATGCGGGTCGACCCCCCTGAACTGTTTTTTTTTTTTTTTTCCTCTGTTCTCTGCTTTCTACCTGCTGGCACCTGTGAAATTGTGTTTTGTTTTTTGTTTTTTTTTTTGTTTGGTTCTATGTATATTGAAGGACTCTTGGTTCTTTGCCCGAATTAGTGTTTTTTTGTTGTTGTTGTTCTTGTATATTGTAGGATTCTTTGTTCTTTGCCCTAATTAGTTGTGGGTTGTTTTTGTTTTTTTTTGTTTCATGTAATCTGAAGGAGTGCCTGTTCTTTGTCGTCTCTGCTACATTACTGAAGTTAGACTCTCTGTAACCTTTGTGCTGAGCTATTAGCTGCTGGCTGTAGATTTACACTTGGTTTTTTTTTCAGTCTAAAGGCACAATCTAATTGCCTTAAATACTTAGTTTGCTCCTCTGTAAGAGGAATAACCTGCACGTTTCTTACTCCTGGTGTCAGACAACCCACGACGTAACACTGTCTGACTGTTGTGACACAGAGTATGATAGATCTTTGGGCCGGTGACCTGCTTTGAATAAACAGTTTCACACTTAAATCCTTTTGTTCACCAGTTAGAACTAAAAACTACCCAAGCAGGAATTTCCCCTTATTGCTCAAAATGCTTAGTCACTGAAAAGACATTAATTTTGCTGTCAGGTGCTACATAAGGAGGTTATATTATTTTCAAAGAACTTCATACACTAGTTACCAAAATAGACACTCACCTTTACCTCATGAGCATATTCTTTAGTCATTCTTTAGTCAGTTAGTCATATTTTGAATTACCGTATGCACCTTGCGGATTTTTTTTTTTTCTTTCTTTCTTTTTTTTTGTTCCCCTTGCTTATTCTGTAGTGCTTGAAAGTTTTTTGTTTTGTTTTTTTCCATGTTTTGTCTAGTTAAAGTGTTATTGGGTACTGGGGTATTTTGAAATGTACCTGTATTTTGGTTTCCTTTCGTTTGTTTTATCGGACTGTACCTTACTTATTTTTGTCCTTTCTGCTACTCATTATTTTTCTAGTTTGTATGTTATATGGTACTTATGTATGATGGAAGGGTACCTGCATATTGTTTAGCCACCCTGTTGCTCTTGATTTAGTTTTGGTCATCTCTGTGTTAAGCCACGCTATTTTGTTTTCCATGTTGTTATCCGTTCCTTGTGTGTGTGTGTGGGGGGGGGGGGTCTTCTTCCTCTGGGTGTCGTTGTTGTCCTTTTTGTTTTTTTGGTTCTCTCCCTCCTGGCTTGTTTCCCCTTCTGCCCTCCCTGGGTCGGTCCTGTTAGCTTTCTGGTCGGGGGGGTCCCTTGGATGTCACGTTCATGCCTAGAATGCGCCCTTTGAACGGGGGGTACTGTGGTGATCTGAGCGCTGATTCTGGCCGCGCTCAGGTTGCTCAGTATTTCCCCTTTTCCACTATATTATTCCGGGGTTTGTTATTAGGGCTGCTCAGGGGCTTTTATTGTGGCAGCGTCACGGCTGCACTTCCGGCTGTCAAAGCCGAGCCGGCGCTGTGACAGCTGTTTGTCATTTTTGTTAATTACTTTACCTCTTTTCTGATTTGTTTGTGCTCGGTATTTAAGGGAGCAGCTGAGGCTCACTCCTTGCTGCAACCTACACAATCTTACCCCCTAGCGATGAGGGACTGGAGCTCCTATTCCCAACTCCAGTCTTCCCCTGTGTCTTGGACTTTTGCTGCATGTCTTAGTGAGTATTTTTGTACAGCGCAGGCTCCGTCCTCACTGCTACTTCTCGTTTATCTTCTGAGTCTATTATTTCGTGTTTCAGTATATGTTTGTGTTTCGCCCCACGTGGCTGTTTATTTTGTCATTTTGTCTTCTTGTAAATAAACAAGCAAACTTACTGTTTGGCATCTGGCGTTTCACTAATGCCCTGCATGGGGCATTCATAACAGATTTAGGGAAAATTTGACTTCTGACTTTTGACGTCGAGGTCATCCGACGAGAGTGAAATTGCAATATGAACATCATTAGAGCATATCAAACCATGGTACCAAGTTTCAAAACAATTGGAACAAAACTGCGGGAGGAGTTGATTTCACAAGACAGTTACTGTCCATGAAGTGAGGTGAAACAGGAGGTCAGAGGTGAGGGGCTACAAGTTCTGCTAAAATCATCCGATCAGAACCACATTGCAATATGCACATCCTGAGTGTATATCAAACCATGGTACAAAGTTTCAAAACAATCAGAACAAAACTGCAGGAGGAGTTGATTTTACAAAAGTGGGACAGATGGACAGACAGACAGATGGACAGACTGACTGAACCATAACATAATCCCCCTTTGTCCTTCACCCAAAGGACTCTTCGACCCTCTTGGGCTTCGTCCGGAAGGGGATAAAAAAAGCATCTTATTTCTAAACTAAACTATTTTCTTAATGGCTGATTCTCCCAAATGGTTTTGACATTCCACATCTACATCAGTCAGGATGCGTAGTCACTGAAATTCAAAAGTTGAAATCATGCATTACAAATCAGTTTTCTACAGCAGTGGAGCTAAGGGAGCAGTTTTTCATGAGGTGCGGCAAGCACTCTTCCCACTTACCAAATTCAGAGTGTATTTCTCTGAAAGTCAGGATTTTTTGCTTCCATGGCTGCTTTAGATCAAACACAGTGTGGATGTGTTGATATTGGCCCAGTGTCCATATGTAAGAGGAAGCTGCTCCTGTCACCAGAGGGAGAATAGTGATGTGTACAGTATGCATGTTTCCATATGGGAGCACGGAAGGATCGTTGTTGGGGAGAGGGGAAACCTCCCTTCCAAGCTTTCCGCTTTGTTGCTCCACACCCTCCAGACCTCCACCATGGCCTCACTGTTTCAGTGTTCCAGCTCTTCCAGGGCAGAGCTATCTGACTGTCCCCTCGTATTATCCTGTCATTGTTCCTCCTTCAAAGAAGGGTACGTCAGGATGAATTCTCTTCCGTATAAAGTGCCCACATCCATTAACTCTCGGCCTTTCCTATTGTTCAATTTACTTGGAATTACGTAGAGTTTCCTTTAAAGAATATGGGCGTGACGTCATAATGTAAGTGGTTGTGTTGACTTGCTCAGTAGAAAGTTAAAGTATTTATAAGTATTTAAAAGTATTTATTATGGTATCATGTTCAATTAAAAAAATTAAAGCTCTCATGTCAAAGTGGAAAATGACTTAGTCATATCAATTATTTAAAAAATATTAAAAATTCGAAGAAGCATATACAGTATACACCCCCTGCCCAAGGGACTGACCTGATTCAACAGAGGTTCCACAAGTTGGAGCTAGTGGTCTCACAAATACTGAAATGGAGATGACCTGAGGGCAGTGAATGTGTCTCAAGTGATTATAGTATGAAGACATCTATGTCTGGAAGGTCTATTTATTCCTATCTACAATTACACCATGAAGACACAAGAATACTACAGCACTCAGGAAACAAAAAAAATATAGTAAGATCCCAAAGAGTTCAGTTAAATCCATCATTAAGAAGTGGAAGGAATCTTAGTAAATGTGACCACAGCAGGCTAATCCTTGCAGACTGAGTGACCATGTAAGAAGGAAACTATTGAGGGAGGCCACCAAGACACCCATGAATTCTCTGAAGGAATCGGAGATACTCTGATACAACTGATGCCACAGTTCTTCACCAGTCAAAGGTCAGCTGGAAGAAGGTTCATTGGTCTGATGATACTAAAGTTATGATTTTTGGCCACCAGACTAGATGCTTCATATTTTGTTAACTCTCTGAGAGATTCAATACACTGTAAAATGCACTGTTCATAGAGACCACACATAACACTAATATTTTGCACAAATAAGTAATGTTCCTTTCAATACACTGTTAATATTATTATTGTTGAAGTTTGCATCTCATCACACCTTTTGTTTTCAGGTTTAATTCAGTAATTATGAGCCTACAGTACTGTTTCTCTCGTTAACTCAAACCACCATGCTTTGTTGTTGCTGAATGACTAGTTAGGTTTTATAAAAAAAAGTTGTTGTAGTCACTCAGTTTCTCTTATTTATTTTATTTGTTTAACCTTTATTTATACAGGGGAGCTCTTGTCTTTTTCAAGGACACCCTCTTCACGCTCACAGAGATACATATTCACACCTGGAAGCTGCCCAGTACAATCACAGACTGACCTGTGGTCACTGAGCAGCTCCACTGGAGCAGTTGGGTTTAAGGACCTTGCTCAAGGGCACCACATTGGGGCTAATGAGGGTGGAGAAAACAATGTTATGTCATATGTCCCATCCAGATCTGATCCTGTTGATTCAGGGATTGAACGGGCAACCCTCTGCTCAGCAGTCCACATCCCTAACCATTAAGGCCATTACATATTCCGCAAGAACAGAGAAATGTGTTCTTTTTCTTGAGGTGGCAAGAACGAGAACAAAGTTCTTTCTGGCCAGAGCATTTCATACTTCACAAGAAATTCAAGTGCAGAACTCCTGGGAAATTCACATTTCTGACCAATCACACAATAGTTCTTGGACACCACAAAACAAAAAAGTTCTGCCATGATGATGTGTCAAGAACAAGTTGCAAGAACTCTCAAACCAGAGCTGCAAGAACAAAATTATGTCATTTTGTTCTTGCAGCTCTGGGAGAGAGAATAAATTTCTCTGTTCTTGCAGAGTATGTAATGGCCTTTAGGCCACCACTGCCCCCAGGCCACCTGGTCTGGACAGCTTGGTGACTGCTATTCTCTTCAGCAAGTCATAGGTATAAATCAAGGGGGTACAGGGGAACATGTCCCTCAACCTGGAAAAAAGAGAGAATTGGTCCCCCAAATATTTATAAACCTTTCTATATCATCACTGAAAAAAATGCTTTTGAAGCACTCTAAATTTCTAACATTTTTTCATTCATTAAGACATTTATTTGTAAATTTACAACTTGTTTCTTGTAAATTGGCTTTTTGCATCTTTTTCTTGTAAATTTTCCACTTTTCTCATCAATCTTTTTATATCTTAAATGTGTAATTTTTTTTCTTGTAAATTTGCAATCTTTTTCTAATAAATTTGATTTTTTTTCTTGTAAATTTATATTTTTTTCATAAATTTGCGACTTTTTCTTTTAAATTTGCATTTTTTTTTCTTATAAACTTGTGATGTTTTTCTCATAAATTTGCAGCTCCTCTTCTAACTAACTAACTAACTAACCTGCACTTATATAGCGCTTTTCTAGTCACAAAGACCACTCAAAGCGCTTTCATTAATACTAACCCTCTATTCTAAGGGCCTATAGGAAACAGATATCTAGGGACAATTTAGAACAGCCAATTAACCTAACATGCATGTTTTTGGCATGTGGGAGGAAACCGGAGAAATCCCGGAGTAAACCCACGCAACACGGGGAGAACATGCAAACTCCACACAGATCACTGTTGGTCGGGGGCTGGGATCGAACCCACGATCCCACAATCCCCCGGCCAAGGGTAAACTGTGCTGCCGCAGTGCTAACCACTGCGCCTCTCCAGAAGTGTACATTTTTCTCTTGTAAATTTGTGACTGACTACAATAATACTTTTGGCATCTCCTCAGTGTTTACTCTGGAGATTTTTAAAAAAAATTTGTTTCATTCTGTCACTGATGGTGGCCCCGGCAGCAGTGTAGGTGGCAGCAGACTGGTGGATGGCACTAGGTACCATGTTTGTCCCTTTTAAAAGTGGAAAAAATATTACTGTGGAGACTTTCACCCCTACTCTCTCATACCACACATGTCACCATGTGTATATGTGTGCATAAGAGAGAAAGAGAGAGAGAGGGAGGTCCAGGCTGTGGGAAGTACAGCCTCTTAACATTACACCTCTCACACCCATAGAAACCAGGGGCAAACATTTTGTCTGTTTTATGTACACTGTATACATCAAAAAACAGAAAAGTTTAAGAAATTTCATTTCAAAGCCAGCAGGGTTTCTGCTGTAGTTCTTTATGCTTATTTGAGAACTAGTAACACTTTGTTTTTTATGAGGTATACAGTAATTCTCCATGTGCCAGTGCATCTGCATTTAATTAAGCTAGCAATTGTAAGAGACTGACCTCTCTATTTCATCAGTGTTTCTATCACTTCTCCAAGTCAACAGTTTGAGTCCCATACACGAAAACTGCCTGAAGTTAAAAGTTAGTTACACACCCACAGTTTTCATGAATAATTGCAACAGTATGATGGAAAAAACAAAACAAAACCAAAAAAAAAAAAAAAACCACAAGGCAAATCAGCTGCGGACTCATAACCAGCCCTCCCTTCTACCCTTCTAGTCTTTTGATGAGTTAACTGTGTGTGCAAGTGTTTACCATAGAGAATGACTGTTCACATGGCTCATGAGGTGATGTATGTTTGCCCGTCACCTGTGGAGCAGCTGCGGACTGCCTGAATGGCCCCAAAAGCCACAGTCAAAACACTGGCCCCTGATTTTGGGGATTGGGAATGAATTCAGGTACACGACAAGACTGGTATACAGTACATCAAAATTATAAATGATCTCTTGTACTTGCAGGAATATAGAAAGAAAGTTGCATCACAATCATAGTCAACTAAATGTAGTTACATATATGTTCCAAGGTATCATTCATTCATTCATTCATTCATCTTCTTCCACTTAATCCTTTTTGAGTTGCGGGGGGGGGGGGGGGGGGGCTGGAGCCTATCCCAGCATCTTTGGGCGAAAGGCAGGGTACACCCTGGACAGATCGCCAGTCCATCACAGGGCCAACACAGAGAGACAGACAACCATTCACTCTCACAGTCATACCTAAGGACAATTTAGAATCCCCAGTTTTAATCCCAATTAACCTAACTTGGGGATCCTGAGTTCGATCCCAGCCGACAGTGATCTGTGTGGAGTTTGCATGTTCTCCCCGTGTCTGCGTGGGTTTACTCCAGGATTTCTCCGGTTTCCTCCCACATGCCAAAAACATGTTACAAGGTATCTTCCAAACTATTTCTTTAGAAGAATAATTCAATCGTTAATCATACCAACTGATTGTGTAGTTATGGCCCTCTTGCACAATGTAGAGTGACGTATTTCTGCATTCTGGTCCTCCTACAGCTCCGGTTCTGCTTCCATTATATTTGCCCATTCTCTGGTGCTTTCTCGTCAATAAATCAATTTGATCACTTTCACTTATCATTGTACATATCAGAAATAATGCATGGGCATTTTTTCTTTATAAAGTTCGTGTTTCACATTTTAATCATTTTTGTAGCCATACTGGGCCGTTTAATAGTTTGCCCAGTTAACTTAGCATAGCACAGCTATCATGTTATTTATGTCTCTGCCATTACAGATACCACTGCACGGGCTGTAATAGACCTGTGAAACTCACTGAAACATATGTCTACAGTGCATCTGGAAAGTATTCACAGCGCTTCACTTTTCCCACATTTTATGTTACAGCCTTATTCTAGAATGGATTAAATTCTTTTTTGTCCCTCAAAATTCTACACACAGTACCCCATAATGACAATGTGAAAACAGTTTTGTTTTTTTTTTAGATTTTTGCAAATTTATTAAAAATAAAAAAACAAGAAATCACATGTACATAAGTATTCACAGCCTTTGCCATGAAGCTCAAAATTGAGCTCAGGTGCATCCTGTTTCCACTGATCATCCTTGAGATGTTTCTACAGCTTCATTGGAGTCCACCTGTGGTAAATTCAGTTGATTGGAAATGATTTGGAAAGGCGCACACCTGTCTATATAAGGTGGCACAGTTGGCAGTGCATGTCAGAGCACAAACCAAGCATGAAGTCAAAGGAATTGTCTGTAGACCTCCGAGACAGGATTGTCTCAAGGCACAAATCTGGGGAAGGGTATAAAAAAATTTCTCCTGCTTTGAAGGTCCCAGTGAGCACAATGGCCTTCATCATCCATAAATAGAAGAAGTTCTGAACCACCAGAACTCTTCCTAGAGCTGGCCGGCTGTCTAAACTGAGTGATCGGGGAAGAAGGGGCATAGTCAGGGAGGTGACCAAGAACCTGATGGTCACTCTGTCAGAGCTCCAATGTTCCTCCGTGGAGACAGGAAAACCTTCCAGAAGGACAACCATCTCTGCAGCAATCCACCAATCAGGCCTGTATGGTAGAGTGGCCAGATGGAAGCCACTCCTTAGTAAAAAGCACATGGCAGCCCACCTGGAGTTTGCCAAAAGGCACCTGAAGGACTTTCAGACCGTGAGAAACAAAATTCTCTTGTCTGATGAGACAAAGATTGAACTCTTTGGCGTGAATACTGTGATGGTTCGCTCTGGCTGCCTATCATCCTCAGCTGTGCGCACACCTGCTCCCCTTCACGGCCAGGACTATTTAGACGTTGTCTGTCTCTTCTCCTAATGAGACCTGCACTCGCCTTCATCCTCGTTCCAGAGTTTCCTTGCCTCAGCCTATCCTCGTCTTGGTATCCTGCCTCCTGCCATCCGACGTCAGGAGGAATCCTCATCACAGCTCCAAGTAAGCCCTCGCTCAATTCATCTTTATCTTCACTCGTTGCCCTGTGCACAAGCAGAGATCCGTGGCGGCGGACCTCTCTCCTTCCTGGTGGCAGACCAACCTGCACCGCACTTTCCCAGACTCACGAACCACCTCCAGCTGCAACCGGGACAGCGGGCACTGTCTTCCTGGCTGTAGCCGCTGAGCTGAACCTGAGCTTAACCCCATCTCTACAAACAGTAAGCACTGGACAATTCTGTACATCCCCTCCAGTGTCTGCCACTAACTCTTCCTGTCTCCGTTTGTCCATAGGGTTGCCAGGTTGCACGGTGCTCTGCTCGCCCCCAGCTGCCACACGATCACACACACACACATGCACACATTTACACTAATCTCAATAAAGATAATTGTATCTACTTTTGAGTTCAAGTCTGCTCTCTGGGTCAATAAACCATGTCAGTACGACTCCACCAAAGTGACCCAGCAGACAGCGCGCTAGCGCGCAAAGTTGACAACCTTGAGGCTCGAGTAGATCAATTAGCTGACCAACAACAGATCATTCTTACTCAATTGACCCGTTTAACTGATCGGTTGGATCGCCTGGCAGGTCCACAGGCTTTCCCTCTGGCCCCAAGTAGCACCTCTGCTCCCGCTAGCTCCCAATCCGGCCAACCCATGCAGGGCCCCACATCCCAGCTAACTCCCATCCCCACTCCCACCCACTTTAGTGGTAAGCTAAGGGAGGCTAGGGGGTTCATTCTCCAGTGCAAGAGAGTTTTTCAGTGGGTGCCCTGGGACTTTCCCACAGACTATAGCCGGATCGGCTATGTAGTCAATCTCTTGGAAGGTCAAGCACTAGCTTGAGCATACACAGTACATAGCTAGGGTGAACTATGCTAGTGTGGCATACAACCAGTTTGTCAGTGAGTTCAATGAGGTGCTCGACCACTCCAACTGAGACAGTGTGCTTACCTCCCGTCTGTTAAACCTGAGACAGGGAACCAAGTCCGTAGCAGACTATGCTGTCGATTTCCGGGTGGTGGCCACGGAGGTGGGGTGGGAGGACGCCTCTCTCTGCAGCATCTTCATTAGGAGCCTTAGCCCTAGCCTGCGGGATAAGTTAGCCCACTTAGAAAAACCAAGTAGGCTAACTGAATTGATTTCCCTAGCCATTAGCCTTGATAACAGGTTAAGGGAGCGGGCAGCCAAGCGTAAAACTTCCGGTTGCCCGGGTACCCAATATTGCCGCTCCCTACAGCCCCCCCCCCCCCCATTGGCCCTACCTCCCTCTGATTCCCCGGATGCCCTGGAGCAAACGGTAGTAGGTCAGTCAAAGCTGCCATTAGCGGAGAAACAGCGCTGCCATGAGCTGGGGTTGTGCCTCTACTGTGGGAGCGAGGAGCACGAGGTAGCATCATGTCCCATACGGCCAAAAGATGGAGTCCGTGCGTCGCAGTAGGGGGACTCACAGACTCTCCTCAATCCAATCCCCTCTCTAGATTTCTCCTTCCTATCCGCTTCATTCATAATCAAACTGAAATAGCCACACATGCATTAATTGATTCAGGGGCTGAGCAGAGTTTCATCTCGAGGAAACTGGCAACCTGGCTGGGGCCCCCCTGTCAATTGTTAAAGACCCCACTCAAACTCATTGCCTTGTCTAAAGCCCCCCTTGCCGTAGTATCCCAACAGACCACCCCAGTGTCAGTCATAGTGTCTGGTAATCATCGGGAGGAGATGAGGTTATTCGTGCTGCTGGTTTCCTCTTTCCTGGTAATCCTCGGCTATCCCTGGCTCCGACTTCATAACCCCTCTATTGACTGGCGCTCCGGGAGCGTGGTTTCATGGAGCTCATTCTGCCTCAGTGCCTGCCTGCAGTCCGCTGCTTGCTCGCCGCCCGTGCCCCTGGGTGCCCCCGTCACCCCCCCTCCCGACTTGTCTAAGATCCCTCCGGAGTATCACGCCTTGGGAGCCAGGCCCTTTCACTTCCCCCTCACTGCCCATACGACTGTGCAATCAATCTCCATGCCGGAGCCCCGCTGCCATCAAGTCGACTCTACAGCCTGTCAGCACCAGAGCGGGAGGCCATGGAGGCCTATATTAAGGAGTCGTTAAACTCAGGCATAATCCGGCCATCGTCCTTGGCGGTGGGGGCGGGGTTTTTTGTGGGAAAAAAAGACAGCTCACTGAGGCCATGTATTGACTTTTGGGAATTAAATAATATCACCATCAAGGACAAGTACACTCTTCTCTTAATTAATACTGCGTTCAATTCCCTCCGGGGGGCCTCCTGGTTCACCAAGCTGGACCTCCACAACACTTGCCAGCTGGTGCGGATCCAGGAGGACAACAAATGGAAGACGGGCTTCTGGACCCCTAGCAGGCACTTTGAGTATCTGGTAATGCTGTTTGGACTGACCAAGGCCCCCGCTGTATTCCAGCGCCTTATTAACAATGTGCTGAGGGACTTTTTGTGTGCATTCGTTTTTGTCTATCTGGATGATATCTTGATTTTTTCACAGTCCTTGGATGAGCATTGGGTGCACGTGAGGTGAGTATTGCAGCAGCTCCTGGAGAACAAGCTCTTCGTGAAGGCCGAGAAGTGTGAGTTTCACACCTCCAAGACATCCTTCCTTGGTTTCATCATCTCCCACAATGAGATCATCCTGGACCCCGGCAAGGTAAAAGCGGTGGTAGATTGGCCCACTCCTTCCTCCAGGAAGCAACTCCAGCAGTTTTTGGGATTCGCCAATTTCTACCGCCACTTCATTAAGAATTATAGTATCATTGCTCTTCCCCTGACCCATTTCACATCCTCTAAGGTGCCTTTCCGGTGGATGGAGGAGGTGGCTGCGGCCTTTGCTGAACTCAAGGGTAAATTCTATTCCTCTCCCATTCTGGCACAGGTGGATCCCGCCCTTCAATGCCTGGTGGAGGTGAATGCCTTGGACTCGAAGGTTGGAGCCGTGCTATCCCAGCGCTCCCGTCGTCTATCCCCAGCATAGTGAAATTATGACATTGGTGAGAGGGAGCTCCTGGCTGTAAAGCTCACACTGAAGGAGTGACGCCATTGGCTGGAGGGGGCCTCCCAGCCGTTCGTTGTCTGGACGGATCACAAGAATCTGGAGTACCTCAGAACGGCCAAGCGCCTGAACGCGCGCCAGGCCCGCTGGTCCCTGTTCTTTGGACGCTTTGATTTCACCATCACCTACTGCCCCAGGTCCAAGAATACCAAGCCGGACACCCTGTCCAGACAGTTTGCTCCGGATGCTGCGGAAGTGGCAAAGCATCCTATTCTCCCCCCATTGTGTATCGTGGGTGCCCTCTCATGGGGCATCAAAGAAGAGGTCTTGAGAGCGCAGGAGGCCGAGGCAGACCCAGGCGGGGGGCCAGCGGGGAGACTGTTTGTCCCATCTGCCGTTCGGGGCGAGGTGATCCATTGGGCCCACTCTTCCAGGTTCTTGTGTCACCCTGGAAGGGCTTGGACGGTGGCGCTCCTGCAAAGGATGTTTTGGTGGCCTTCCCTCCAGAAGAACGTCGGAGAGTACATCCGTGCCTTCCCCCAATGCGCCACCGGTAAGATATCCTATTCTCCTCCGGCCGGTCTACTCCACCCCCTCCTCACTCCCAGCAGGCCCTGGTCCCATGTGGCGTTAGACTTTGTTGCCGGTCTCTCACCTTCTAACCACCACACTGTAATTCTCACCATCGTAGATAGGTTTTCTAAGGCCCCCCATTTCGTTCCCCTGCAGGGGCTGCCTACAGCGAGGGAGACGGCGGACCTTCTCGTCCAGCGTGTGGTGAGATTACATGGCATTCCCCTGGACATCGTCTCCAACCGTGGACCCCAGTTTGTTTCCCAGGTATGGAGGTCATTTTGCAACGCCCTTGGTGCTACAGTGAGCCTGTCTTCAGGATACCACCCGCAGAGCAATGGACAGTGTGAGCAGGCGAACCAAGAGCTGGAGGCTGCGCTGCGGTATGTCGCCACCGCCAACCCGGCGTCTTGGAGCACCCATCTCCCTTGGATCAAATATGCTCATAATACTACCGTCTCTTCAGCGATCCGCATGTCCCCATTTGAGGCCTCGCTGGGCTACATCCCCCCCCCCCCGTTGTTCCCTGAGGAGGAGAAGGATATCACCGTTCCTTCCATCCGGGCTCACCTGAGGCGCTGCCACTGGCTGTGGAGAGCGACCCGGACCGCACTACGACGTACGGCAGAGTGCAACTCCACGACCGCTAATCGTCGCAGGATGCCGGCCCCTCCCTACCGGGTGAGTCAGCAGGTATGGCTATCAACCAAGCATATTAACTTGAAGGCAAAGGCAAGAAAGATGTCTCAGTGGTTCATTGGGCCTTTCGCAATAACCCGCATTATTAAACCTGTGTCTGTGCGCCTAGCTCCCCCCCCCCCCCCCGCATCGGTCCAACCTTCCATGTCTCGCAGGTCAAGCCCTTCTGTTCTAGCCCTCTGTGTCCCCCTCCCAGGTCTCCACCTCCACCAGTGGTGGTCGACGGCGACCCAGCGTAGAGGGTCAATGCCATTATGGACGTCCACCGCCAGGGTCGCGGCCTGCAGTACCTGGTGGACTGGGAGGGTTACGGCCCGGAATGGAGGTCCTGGGTGTGTCCCTCCTTAGTATTGAACAATCAACTTATCAGGAACTTCCACCGGATGCACCCAGGTAGGCTGGATCGACCGCCGAGAGGCGTCTCGTAGGGGGGAATACTGTGATGGTTCGCTCTGGCTGTCTATTATCCTCAGTTGCGCGCACACCTGCTCCCCATCACGGCCAAGGCTATTTAGACCGCGCTGATCCGAGGGCAGCGCGGAGTCATCTGTCTCTTCTCCTAATGAGACCTGCACTCACCTTCATCCTTGTTCCAGAGTTTCCTTGCCTCAGCCTACCCTCGTCTTGGTATCCTGCCTCCTGCCATCCGACATCAGGAGGAATCCTCATCACAGCTCCAAGTAAGCCCTTGCTCAATTCCTCTTTATCGTCACTCGTTCCCCTGTGCACAAGCAGAGATCCGTGGTGGTGGACCTCTCTCCTTCCTGGCGGCGGACCGACCTGCACCGCACTTTCCCAGACTCACGAACCACCTCCAGCTGCAACCGGGACAGCGGGCACTGTCTTCCTGGCTGTAGCCGCCGAGCTGAACCTGAGCTTAACCCCATCTCTACAAACAGTAAGCAATGGACAATTCTGTACATCCCATCCAGCGTCTGCCACTAAGTCTCCCTGTCTCCATTTGTCCTTAGGGTTGCCAGGTTGCACGGTGCTCTGCTCGCCCCCAGCTGCCACACGATCTCTCTCTCACACACACACACACTTACACTAATCTCAATAAAGATAATTGTATCTACTTTTGAGTCCGAGTCTGCTCTCTGGGTCAATAAACCATGTCAAATACCAGGCATCGTGTTTGGAGGAAACCAGGCACCGCTCATATCCATGCCAATGGTGGTGGCAGCATCATGCTGTGGGGATGTTTTTCAGCTGCAGGAACTGGGAGACTAGTCAGGATAGAGGGAAAGATGAATGTAGCAAAGTACAGAGACATCCTGGATGAAAACCTGTTCCAGAGCACTCTTAACCTCAGAGTGGGGCAACGGTTCATCTTTCAGCAAGACAACGACCCAAAGCACACAGCCAAGATATCAAAGGAGTGGATTCAGGACAACTCTGTGAATGTCCTTGAGTGGCCCAGCCCGAGCTCAGACTTGAATCCAATTGAACATCTCTGGAGAGATCTGAAAATGGCTGAGCACCGCCGCTTCCCATCCAACCTGATGGCACTTGAGAGATGCTGCAAAGAGGAATGGGTGAAACTGCCCAACAATAGGTGTGCCAAGCTTGTGGCATCATATTCAAAAAGACTTGAGGCTGTAATTGCTGCCAAAGGTACACCAACAAAGTATTGACTAAATGTATGTATCTGTATAAGTGTCTGTACCTGAGCCGATGGGAGGACGTCCCTGGGTGCAGACACCTACTGAGTCAGCCCCTGCTCCACACTGTGTCCCATCCATGCCTGCATCGATGAGGAGACGTCCCTGTGTACGGAAGCCTCACCCTCCTCACCAGATGACCTCTGCTGATCCTGGATGGACCTCGTCTGGACCCGCAGCAGCAGAAACCACCATGCCCCGGGAGTTAAGGCAAGTTTCTTTACATTCCTCTTCTTTTAAAAATGCATTATCTTGCCTTATTCCCAGTGGTGAGACAAGCAGCAGCTATCTATTTTAGCTGAGCCGTCACCACCTGCTGCTGCCCCTTTTCCCACACCTGCCTCTCCCGTCCTTCCCTCTGTGTTTTCTGAGTGCCCGCCAGTCCTAGGAGGGGGTTGCTGGATGATGGAGGGGCGTGCTATCCCGGAGGCCCCGGTCTGGGTCCTGCAGTCACTGGATGGAGGAAGGAGGAGCGTGCCCCGCATCCCGAAGCCTGAGCCAACAATTGAGAGTCCCCTGGTTTCGGCCGTGCAGGATCTGGTGCCCTTGGTGAGGTGCCCACCAGCACCAGCCATCACACCTGGAGCTCCGCCAGCATCAGCCGCCATGGATGAGGTTCTGCCAGCACCGTCTGCCATCCCACCTGCTGCTTGGGCTGCTGCAGCAGAATCACCAGAGTCCTGGATGGCAGTGGGGCTCGAGTCCAGGCAAGTACTCCATTCTGTCATTACATCTGCAGATCTGGAGAGATCTTGTCTTGTTCGTGGTGGGGAGAGCCGGGTGCAGACTTCCTCTACTCCTGAGTTCTCCTCGCCGGGCTCCACTGCTGCCGGTGATTCCACTCCGGTGTTTTTCTCTTCTCCTTCTCCAGAGGTGGCTGTGTCAGCAGAGGATGCCCAGATGATGGAGGCTGAGACGTCTCAGCTGGAGTCGCCAGAGTCCTGGACGGCGGTGGAGCTCGAGCTAAGGCAAATCCTCTTTTTTGTTTTCACGTCCAAGGCCAATGCGGGTGTAACACCTCTGTCTGAGGCCACCATGGGCACTATGCCTCTGTCCGATGCCACCGCAGGTGCTACGCCTCCGTCCGAGGCCTCTGCAGGTGCTACACCTCTGTCTGAGGTCAAAGCGGGTGCTGTGCCTCCGTCCGAGGCTGCAGTGGGTCCTCAACCTTCACCCAAGGTTCCCGATGATTATCTATCTTCACTTGAGGTTGCTGTTTGTCTGGCATCTTCGTCATCGGGTTTCCTTCCCTCAGCCCCTGCAGTCCGTGGAAGGCACAGGTTCCAGCTACGGCCTCGGGGGGGGGGGGGGGGGCATCGTGCCTCGTTGGCCCTGGAATCCTGGAAGGCCACCCAATGAACTGCTCCATCTGCTTTGGTGTCTCAGGAGTTCTGGGAGACCACCCGACCTATTCCACCATGGGGTCGGGTGGCTCTGGGACTCTGGGAGACCCCCTGAACTGCCTCGTCTGTCTATCCACTTTCCTAGAGTTCTGTCACCACCGTTTTTTGGTTCTCTCTGAGGGTCATGAGTATTTTTTTTTTGGGGGGGGGGGGGTTTCTTGTTTTGTCTCGGTCCCTCCGTGCTTGGGTTCCCCTCCCCCCTTCCCAGGGGTGGGTTGTTTTTCTTGTTGGGGGGATCTTCTTTGTGGGGGGAGGGGGTTCTTTCTTTTTTTAAAAGCGCTATATAAGTATAAGCGCTATATAAGCGCTATATAAGTGCAGGTTAGTTAGTTAGTTAGTTAGTAGTTAGTTAATGTTGCCCTGGGGTGTCTGGAATCCACCCCTTGAGGGGGGGGCACTGTTATGATCCTGGGCACGGGCTGGGGCCGTGCCCAATCTTTAGTGTAGTTTAGTCTTTTTCTGTTTGTTTCTTTGTTTATCTTGTATTTATTTTCCTGTATTCATATTGTTGTCTTTAGAATTCCTTTTCAGTCCTGGGTTTAGTTATTGTCCCTGGTGCATTTTTGTTCATTTATTTATTTCTGATGTGTTTGCAATTTCCAGCCTGGGCTCTTGTTTTGACAGTGTGCTTTGTTGACTTCCTGTAGTAGCTCAATTCTCAGTCTTGCACAGCTGTCATTATTTTGGGATTATTATTTCTCGCTCATGTGACCCACAGCTGTAATCAGTTATTCATTTCTTCTGTGCCGTATTTATGGGGTGTTGTAACTCCACTGGTTGCTGCGCTATACACTCTACTACCTGACGTAAGTCTCATGTCTCTGTATATACTGTGTTTATCAGTGTTTGACGAGTGTGCTCCATTTGTGCTTTTTTCCCCTGACGTTCCCACACATCTCAGCCTGGCTGCTTCAAGGCTTTTCTCCTGTTTAGCCCTTCCTGTGAACTCCATTTGTCCTGCCTGTCAAGTTGTGTAGTGTTGTATGTTATTTTGTGTTCTATTAAAGTCACCAGCAACTCACCGTTTCTGCGCCTGGTGTCCTCACTTCAGCCCTGAAAGGGCCGTTTTTGACAAGTATGTTTGGTTAAAATTGTTTTTTTACCCAAGTTTTTATATCTTTTTTCACATATCCCCGTTCTTATTAAAAAGTAATTTTTAGATCACTTGATCAACTAGTGGCGGCACGGTGGCGGAGTGGTTAGCACTGCGACAGCACAGCAACTCACCCTTGGCCAGGGGATCCTGGGTTCTATCCCAGCCCCCGACCAACAGTGATCTGTGTGGAGTTTGTATGTTCTCCCCGTGTCTGCGTGGGTTTACTCCGGGATTTCTCCAGTTTCCTCCCACATGCCAAAAACATGCAAGTTAGGTTAATTGGCATCAAAACTGAGGATTCTAAATTGTCCTTAGGTATGACTGTTTGGTGAATGGTTGTCTGTCTCTCTGTGTTGGCCCTGCGATGGACTGGCGATCTGTCCAGGGTGTACCCTGCCTCTCGCCCAAAGATGCTGGGATAGGCTCCAGTCCCCCCGCGACCCGAAAAGGACTAAGCAGAAGAAGATGAATGAATGAATGAATGATCAACTAGTAAGCTCTTTCATCTGGGAAAATAAAAATCCATGTATCAGGAGTTCACTGCTGCAGCTTCCTAAAGATCATGGTGGCTTAGCATTGCCCAATTTCTTTCAGTATTACTGGTCTTGCAATATTCATAAACTTCCATACTGGATTAACAACACAGTGGATGACATGCGCCCAGCATGGGTGGATATGGAACTTGCATCCTCCAAATTCTCTCTTCATTCCCTGGTTTGTTCTTAACTTCCTATGACTGCTTCCAGTTTTACCTCAAACCAAGTGGTAATTAATTATGTTAGAATCTGGATTCAGTTTAGGAAAAGCCTAAGCCTCCACAGGGCCTCAGACCTCTCACCTGTCATGTTTGCCCTTTCGGGGCGAATAAGAGGGACGAATCGCCGGGCGGATCTGGTAAACCATTTTTTTTTTTTTTTTTTTGTTACTTATTTGTACCCGTAGGTAGACTTGGTTTGCAGTCTGGTGACAAGCCACTGGCTGCTGGTCGCTGCGTGCGCGAGCGCCCCAAACCTACATGTTTTTGGTATGCGGGAGGAAACCGGAGAAATCCCGGAGTAAACCCGCGCAACACGGGGAGAACATGCAAACTCCACACAGCTCACTGTTGGTCGGGGGCTGGGATCGAACCCACGATCTCATGATCCCCGCGATCCCCCGGCCGAGGGTAAAACTGTGCTGCCACAGTGCTAAACCACTGTGCCACCGTGCAGCCCATGATAAACCATGATTTATTAGTAACAAAACAGAGCATAAACACTGCACGTAGGCAGGAGTTATAAGAAACAATAATCCCAAACAGCATGGTAGAAATGTATGGAGTTAACATAACGTTGCAGCAAAGAACACCGACTGAAAAGGCACATACAGTATATAGACAGAGGGATAATCAGGACAACACAGAACAGGTGAGCACCATCAAGACCATCAGGCAACACAGGATGGGTGGGGCTGTACACACACAGAGGGAAAACACAGAAAACATGATAAATGGGTCAGAACAGAAACACAAAACGTGGACAGGAGCTGCAGACCTGTCTAGACCATTACATCACCCATAGTAAACAATCACCTATTTTTGCATTCCTGCACCGATTTAACCTTTCAAACTTGGTTTGACAAAGGGATAACTAAATTTAAGGACCTTTACAACCAAGGAACTATTAGGTTCTTTTCTGAGCTCTCAAAGAAATTTGACATATCTCTCATCTATTTCTTTTTTTCAGCTAAGGCATTTTATTCAGAATCAGAACCCCAAATTTCCTAGTCGTCCCCTGGAAACTTTAGTTGACTCTTTGCTAGCTCTTAATCCTCAACAAAAAAGACTAATTTGTAGCCTTTACATTATCATCAATTTAACTTTTGATAGCCCAGTAACTGTCCCCAAGGATTCTTGGGAGCAAGAGCTACAGTGGTGTGAAAAAATGTTTGCCCCCTTGGAGACCTCTCTTAAATCATATTGATTCTTTGACATCTCTGCCTGATTGTGATGACTGAGCCCCCACCACCACCACCACCCCTTTTTTCTCTTTTTCTTTTCCTGTTTTTCTTTAATTGCCCTATGTATTTATCTTCACTGTATAGGAGTTGTATGTAACATGTCAGTAATGGATGTACAGTGATAATCACTCTTCATTATCCTTTGGGTGTAATGGGACTGTGGGTGGGAAAACAAGGGAAAAATGAAAGGAGTGGAAGTTTGTCCTATTTGTCTTTGTGGCCTGTAAGATTGCTTCGAATAAAGAAAGTTAATAAAAAAATATTACTTTGTGGTGACCCACCACAATTTAGATGGACATTCATAACACTCAGCTAGGGCATGAAGCAGAACAATTTGCATACGGACAGAGAGCCCCTTGAGGGACAACCAGTTAATCACGCGATTGATATGTATTGACTGATATGTATATCAATATGTAAATGTGCCATGCATTCTCTCTTGTCTGTATAAAAGAGCGGACTTTACATGCCTCAGGACAGCGCACTCACAGCACACACACAGCACAGCGCACAGCGCTACTGTGTGTCTCATGATAATGGAGGAATAAAAACTCTGAAACCTTCAGCTTGCCGTGTCACGCCTGACTTCTATTTTGTTCCTCCACACTGGTGACCCTTGACAAAGAATGTAACACGAGGCGAACACCCCGGAGACAACCCTGACGGAAAGCCCCAGCACGCGTCATGGTGCGACCCTCGCCTGATCTCTTCCCTCCACACTGGTGACCCTTGACGAAGAATGGAACACGAGGCGAACACCCCGGAGATGACCCGGACAGGAAGCCTCAGAACGTGTCACGGTGCGTCCCTCGCCTGATCTTTTACCCCCACACTGGTGACCTGACGAGGGAGAATGACCGTTTGCTCCCTCTCACCGCGCTGTGGATCCCAGAGGACCAGAGTTTGCCTACATCCTTCGCACCCACACGGGAGCGCGCGCGCCTTGTCCTCTCTCTACGATGGCGACCTCCAGGGCCAGACGGAGAGCGCAGTGCTGGGACTGAGATGCACGACGAGGATCAGTGACACGAGCAACGCACAGAAACAGCCTGAACAGGGAAGACCATAGGCGCCGACTGCGTTGATTTCCATCAAGCTCCCTGATCCTGACTCACCTCTCGACAACGGACCTTCCGCGCACACTGCAGGGTTACGAGGACAGTGCAACTGCCAACTATGTGGTCACTGCACCAGGCGCACGCCATGCACCAGGGACAAACCGGCTCTACAGACTGATACATCGTCCTCCACTGCTGCACATGCCTGAGAAAAACGGCCGATCACCACCCTCGGAACCTTCAGGGCTGCTCGCGCACCTGGAGCGGACATGCAGCCCGCACACAGGACCGTTGTATGGGTTTCTCAGCCGCGGCGCACATCGGGAATTTAGCCAATTGCTTTCCCCGATGACTTTAGGGCTGCTTCCCACACCTAAAGCCAAACTGCCGAGTCCCTGACACAGCTTCAGTTTATCACAGCCGCTACGCATCCTTCCCCATATCCTCGCTGGTCGAGCCACGAGAGAAGTCAGAGATATAATTTTTTTTTCACAGCCGCTGTGGATCTCCGCCACGTTTAACGGGAAAGCCCTCACCATCGCTGATCCACACGCAATTTTTGCGCAGCCCAGGCACCTTTGACGTCCCGGGCCGGCACTCGCTTACTCCCACACCCCTACCCCTCCTCCTGCACAGAGCTTTTCCCGCACCTCACTCCCTAAGCCGACCGATCGCCGTCTTGTTCCATTATGCACGACAACACACCGGCCCGTGCACCCACAATCCACGGCCGTTCAACGTGGTGGAACTTGTAGCGGAGAACACTGCCCTTTCCACCCCTCCCCCGTCCCCCCACGGACTGACATGCCCTCCGACAGTTCTACCGGAGCTGGAGCCCAAATGAGGGGGGGGGGGGGTCACAACCCCTGCTGAGTGTTCTGGGGGGAGCACTGTGGTGACCCACCACAATCTAGATGGACATTCATAACACTCAGCTAGGGCATGAAGCAGAACAATTTGCATATGGGCAGAGAGCCCCTTGGGGGACAATCAGTTAATCACGCGATTGAGATTTATTGACTGATATGTATATCAATATGTAAATGTGCCATGCATTCTCTCTTGTACTATTGTTATACATCCCCGGAGTAAGGAGAGGAATTCCGGCGCCAGTTAATCACGTGATTGATATTTATTGACTGATATGTATATCAATATGTAAATGTGCCATGCATTCTCTCTTGTCTGTATAAAAGAGCGGACTTTACATGCCTCAGGACAGCGTACTCACAGCACACACACAGCACAGCGCATAGCGCTACTGTGTGTCTCATGATGATGGAGGAATAAAAACTCTGAAACCTTCAGCTCGCCGTGTCACGCCTGACTTCTATTTTGTTCCTCCACAACTTTGTGTATGCAGAATCCCTTGGTTAGCTTAGTTAGCTTCCAGTTGCTAGTGTGTTTCTCGTAATAAACTTTGACTCACTCTTAATAACATTGCATGAGTTTTTGTACAGACTTTGCACAATACATGTCCATTACTAACCTAATCTCACTAAAAATATAACGAATGAACGTTTTCCACCCCTCCAAAAATGTACGTTTGTATGTAAAACAAAAAAGTACCTGGATACGTTTTTACAAGAGAAGTCCATGCCTTCACTCACTGCACATGTGTTACAGTTTGGAGGCACAGGACTCAAGCACAGGCAAGATATGGTGCAAAAATTATAATTTATTGATGAAACTTCAAACATAAATAAATGGCAGCGTGTGAGCTGAAAACAAAACAAAAGAAAGACAAACTGACTGACAAGGCACGACAAGGCTGGGAGAATTCATGGGCATGAAACTCTCACTGACAGGACTGACAAAAGACATTAATGACGCCACATGAGACCAAGGCTGACACAGACTTAAATAGACGAGGAGGGCAATCGGGCAAAACCAAACAGGTGGGGAGACAAACCAGGGTAAACCAAAAACACATGGGGAGAACAAGCACAGGACGGGAGGGCTGTAAAGACAGAGCACACCAGGAACAGGATAATAATGATAATAATAAACATAGAGAAACAAACTGAGGGTGAGGACGTGGCTGAACTCATATCCCGAAGATGACAGAAAACAAATAACAACATAAAGCGAGGACGTGAGCACAGCCGTGTCCAGATCACCTTCACGGGCTACCTCAGCTTCTGTGTGGACAAATCCGTTCCCACCAAGACCATACGGCGTCACTCAAACAACAAACCCTGGATCAACCCTGAGATAAAAACACTTCTGAGAGAGAAGAAGAGGATCTTCAGGTCAGGGAACAGGGAGATGCTGAAGTCCGTACAGAGGGAGCTGAGGAGAAAGATCAGAGAAGGCAAGGACAGCTTCAGGAAGAAGATGGAGGACAAGCTGCAACAGAGCGACATCAGCGGGGTCTGGAGAAACCTCAAAACCATCTCGGGGCTCCAGAATACCTCCCCCCAGGCCACAGGGGGCAGGGAGTGGGCGAACAACCTGAATCTGTTTTTCAATAGATTTGACCAACCGCCCTCCCCCCTGACTGCACAACAACCACTGCTGCCTCTAAAGAAATCAAGTCCTGCTGCCCACTCCCCACTCCACCAATACCCCCCCACTCCCAACACACAGCCCCCCATCCTGACCCTGACCAGGACCCAGGTGAGGACGGAGCTGAGGAAGATCAAGGCGAGGAAGGCGCCGGGACCGGACGGCATCAGCGCAAAGCTCCTCAAGTCCTGTGCAGACCAGCTGTGTGGGATTGTGACGTATATCTTCAACATGAGCCTGAAACTGGGGAGGGTACCACAGCTGTGGAAAACATCTTGTGTGGTACCTGTACCAAAAACTTCCCACCCCAAAGACCTGAACAGCTACAGACCGGTGGCCTTGACGTCCCACTTGATGAAGACCCTGGAGAGACTGCTCCTTGCTCACCTCCGCCCCCTGGTGGAACCAGCGATGGATCCACTCCAGTTCGCCTACCAGCATGGCATTGGGGTGGAGGATGCGGTGATCTTCCTCCTTCACCGTTCTCTGTCCCACCTGGAGAAGCCCGGGAATATGGTGAGGATCATGTTCTTTGACTTCTCCAGTGCTTTCAACACCATCCAACCGATGATCCTGAAGGACAAGCTGCTGCGCGCAGGGGTGGACCAGCACCTGTCATCATGGATCCTGGACTACCTCACGAACCGGCCTCAGTTTGTGAGAACCCGGGACTGTGTGTCCGACACGATCATCAGTAGCACGGGGGCCCCCCAGGGAACGGTGCTGGCTCCCTTCCTGTTCACTCTTTATACTGCGGACTTCTCACACAACACAACACACTGCCATCTACAGAAGTTCTCTGATGACTCTGCGATCGTTGGCCTCATCTCCAATGGAGATGAAGCTGAGTACAGAGGGCTTATCCAGGACTTCGTGGACTGGTGCCATCGGAACTGCCTCCAGATCAACGCGAGGAAAACTAAGGAGCTGGTGGTGGACTGCCGCAGGCATGGGCAGCCCCTCACAGTACCAGTAAATATACAGGGAACAGACATCGAGATGGTGACATCCTATAAGTACCTGGGTATTCATCTGAACAATAAACTAGACTGGTCACACAATACTGATGCACTCTACAAGAAGGGACAGCGCAGGCTGTTCCTGCTGAGGAGACTCAGGTCTTTTGGTGTACAAGGGGCGCTGCTGAAGTCATTCTATGACACGGTGGTGGCATCAGCCATCACTTTTGGAGTGGTCTGCTGGGGCAGTGGCATTACTGCAGCCGATAGGAAGAGACTGAACAAACTGATTAAGAAAGCTAGCTCTGTCCTGGGGCAGCGCCTTGATCCGATGGAGGAGATAGGAGAGAGAAGGACGGTGGCTAAACTGTCATCTCTGCTGGAGTCCGAGTTCCACCCTATGCAGGACATACTGAATGCACTGAGGAGCTCATTTAGCAGCAGACTACATCATCCCAGGTGCACAACCGAGAGGTTTCGTAGGTCCTTCCTACCAACGGCTGTCAGACTGTACAACCTAAGCAGGGCTGCTCGCAGAGATAGCAAAAAGACGTAACAAACTAATAGTTTTTTGAATGCAAAAGATGCAATAGACTTACACAATGGTCCCCTCCGGCATACAACTAGGAACATACCGGTCGCTATGGAGGGTGAGAATATGTATGGGCACATAATCATACCATGTAGGATAACTAAGTAGACGGTTATGCTGTTTCATTCCATCTAGCAACAATGCTCTGCACTGTGTGTGTTTATATATTTGCATATTTATTCCATCTAGCTACAATGCTCAGCACTGGGTGTGTTTATATATTTATATATCTACATATTATTCCATCTAGCTACATTGCTCCGCACTGTGTGTGTTTATATACTTGCATATTTATTCCACCTAGCTGCAATGCTCCGTACTGTGGGTGTTTATATATTTACATATTTATTCCATCTAGCTACAATGCTCTGCACTGTGTGTTCATATATTCATATATTTATTCCATCCAGCTACAATGCTCTGCACTGTGTGTCTGTGTGTGTGTGTATATATATATATTTTATAGTAATACGTACATATGTTTATTAGCTGCTCTTGCTTGCTTGTTTTTTTTCTTGCCTTCTGATTGTTGCTCTGAGTGTTGCTATCCCTGTGCTGTTGCAATCCTGGAATTTCCCCGTTGTGGGACTAATAAAGGCTTATCTTATCTTATCTTATCTTATCTTAACAGCATGCAGAAATGCACACAAGAAAAAACATTCTTTACCTTGCATGAGCAGAATAATGATGAAAGAGAATGAAAGGAAGAGAATTGACAAACGTTAAGGTGCCGGTAGACATGTTTCTTAAAGCTGTAAATGCCACGTATCCACTTCTTCTTCTTCTTCTTCTTCTTCTTCTTCTTCTTCTTCTTCTTTCAGCTGCTCCCTTTAGGGGTCGCCACAGCAGCTCATCTGTCTCCATCTCATCCTACCCCTTGCATCTTCCTCTGTAACACCAACCCTCTCCATGTCCTCCTTCACTACATCCATGAATCTTCTCTGTGGTCTTCGTCTTTTCCTCCTGCCTGGCAGTTCCATCTTCAACATCCTTTGTCCAGTATATCCACTATCTCTCCTCTGCACATGTCCAAACCATCTCAGCCTTGCCTCTCTTACTATGTCCCTTACATAATTTGCTTGGGCATGGCAGGCATTTTTTTTTTTTTGCTTTGTGTGTTTCTTTTTTATTTTGTTTGACTGGTTGTCTTCTGCTTCTTAATGCTTAATGTTATTTCTGACTTAAATATGTAATGAGTGGGGATGGTATTGTGCCTGATCTTTGTTCCCTGTAATCTACTTAATTTCAGTAAGGCTAAGTTTTCCTATATTACTGAATTACTCAACTGGGTTTTACTCTGTTGATGACACATTTAATACTTGCCCTAACCCCCTTGTATGAATTTATGTTGCTGCACTGAAAACTAATAAACAGAGTTTTGAAAAAAAAAAAAAAAACAAAGAGTACACAGATTGACATGACTGATAGCAATACATTTAGCGGCAGCGCGCACGGACGCAGCGGCCCCTCTTGGCATCAGCGAGTGTGAGAGTTTTGAGTGTTTTGATCTTCCCAGACGTACATTCTGTAAAACTTACAACCGTGAGACCTTATTAAGCATCAAGGTACTGCACGCTGCAAGAACCGCGGTGATCGGTTGTGATTTGGACATTCTATGCCAGCATTGAATTCTGGCGGAGTCCCCACTGGAAGCTACCCGAGAGAGGAGGAGGCGTAAGCGGAGCGAACGCAAGCAAAAGCATGGAAAAAGGGCCGGGATCCATGCTAGGCTAAAGGCTAACCCCTCCAGACCAGCGGTACCGTCGCTTCTTCTCTCTAACGTCCGCTCCCTCGAAAACAAGCTGGATGAGCTGCATCTGCTGAGAGAAACCCGGAGAGAGTGGAGAGACTGCTGTGTGTTTGTTTTCACCGAGACATGGCTCCACGACAACATTCCTGATGAGGCCATTCAACTGGAAGATATGGCGATGTTCCGTGCCAACAGGGAAACGGCGAGCTCCGATAAGAGCCGGGGGGGGTGGGCTATGCATCTATGTTAACAAGAACTGGTGCGTTAATGCCACGTTAGTGTCTAAACACTGCTCTCCGTTGGCGGAGTTCATTATTGTAAATTGTCGGCCACATTATTTGCCGAGGGAATTCAGCAACGTGTATGTAGTGGCTGTTAACATAGCGCCGAGCCCTAATGCTAAAGCTAATGCTAAGAAGGCGCTCGGGGTACTGCACAATGTGATTAGTGAAATCCAAACTTCACACCCGGACAGTTTTGTGGTGGTTGCGGGGGATTTTAACCACACCAGCCTAAAGACTGTGCTCCCCAAGTTTAAACAATGTGTAGACTTTAAGACCAGAGGAGAGAATATTTTGGACTTGTACACAAACACAGATGCATATAAGGTGATACCCCGCCCCCATCTCAGCCTTTCTGATCACATGTCCGTGATGCTGCTGCCTGCCTACAAACCTTTATTGAAGCGCAGCAGGCCAGCAGTGAAACAAATTAGAATTTGGCCAGAGAGTGCAACCTCTGCACTGAAAGACTGTTTTCTGCACACAGACTGGTAGGTCTTCAAAATAGCAGCCTCCCAGGAAGACAAGACAGATGTGGAAGAGTATGCTGATACAGTCACCAGCTACATCGCAAAGTGCACAGAGGATGTCACTACAGTGAAGACCATCACTATGCGGGGTAACCATAAGCCCTGGATGACTGCAGAGGTGCGCTTGCTGCTTACAGTCAGAGATGCAGCCTTCAGAGCGAAGGACAGGATCGCCCTCCGCTCAGCCAGGTCTGCGCTCTCAAAGGGAATTAAGGTGGCGAAGCGCGCCTATGCGGAGAAAATCCAGGGACACCTCTGTGACACTAGGAACACCAAGCAGATGTGGCAGGGAGTTCGGACACTGACGGGCTATAAGTCTAGGCAGGGGGTCGATGATGACGACGCTTCACTTCCAGACAGGCTTAACGACTTCTTTGCACGTTTTGAAGCATCAAACTCGACAATCAGAGGGAGGGCTGGCCCACCCCCACCATCGGTCGGCCCAGCTTTTACCATCAACACAGCGGACACACGGAGGACCCTAACCAGAGTCAACCCACACAAAGCTGCAGGTCCGGACAACAATCCGGGACGTGTGCTCCGAGACTGCACAAGCGAGTTGGCGGATGTCCTGACTGACATTTATAACATCTCCCTGAGTCAGGCCATCGTTCCCAGATGCTTCAAGACCTCTATCATTGTACCGGTGGCAAAGAAACCAGTTGTGTCCTGTTTGAATGACTATCGTCCTGTTGCACTGACACCAATTGTGATGAAGTGTTTTGAACGGCTTGTCAAACCACACATTACAGCCTGCCTCCCTGCATCACACGACTCGCTCCAGTTTGCATATCGTTCAAACCGCTCCACGGAGGATGCTATAGTCACCACCCTACACTCTGTCATCACCCACCTGGACCAGAAAGACACCTACGCCAGACTCCTGTACATTGATTTCAGTTCAGCATTCAACACCATTATTCCCCAGAGACTGATGGAGAAATTACTCCTTCTCGGTCTGAACACCGCCACATGTCTCTGGATCCTGGATTTCCTGACTGAGAGACCTCAGTCTGTCCGGGTTGGAAACAACATCTCCAACTCTGTCACGCTGAGCACCCGATCCCCTCAAGGCTGTGTACTCAGTCCACTGTTGTTTACACTTCTAACACATGACTGTGTATCCAGACACGAGGGGAACCAGATTATTAAGTTTGCAGACGACACCACGGTGGTGGGACTTATTCAGAGGGATGAGGAATCAATGTACAGGGAAGAAGTGAGAGACCTGGAGGGCTGGTGCAGGGAGAACAATCTGGTGCTCAACGTGGACAAAACGAAAGAGATGATTATCGACTTCCGGCGGTCACAGCCTGAGCACGTCCCCCTCAGCATCGGCGGCCGTTTAGTGGAGAGAGTGGAGAACATCAAGTTCCTCGGAGTGCAGATCTCGCAGGACCTGACCTGGAGCAAGAATTCCTTGGAGATCAGGAAGCGGGCTCAGCAGAGACTGCACTTCTTGAGGAAACTCAAACAGGCCTCTCTCCCCATCTGCATCCTCAGGACCTTCTACAGAGGTGTGGTGGAGAGTGTTCTGGCGTACTGCATTGCTACATGGTACTCCAGCTGCAGTATGTCAGACAAAAAAGCCCTGCAGAGGATAGTCAAGGGGACTGAGAGGGTAATTGGAGTCTCCCTCCCCTCTGTCCAAGAACTTTTTCAGAACCGTTGTAGGAGCAGGGCACTAAACATTGTCAAGGACCGTTCTCACCCTCTGCATAAGCACTTTGAACTTCTTCCATCTGGTAAACGATTCCGGAGCATCAGAGGCAGAACCACCAGACTGATCAACAGCTTCCTTCCACAAGCTGTCAGGATGCTGAACAGTTGACCCGGAATTTCTCATACACACTACTGCACCTACGGACATTTTGTATTTGTATATTATAGTTAGTTAGTTGTTTTTTTTTTTCCCAAGTATGTCTCAGGGATGTGTGAATGGATGGGGGGGTGGGGGTGGGGGTGAAGCTATGTGGGAGTGTGTCTTAAATCATGCTGCTTCTATTTATATGGATGCCGAGAGAAACGCAATTTCATCTTGCCTGCACTACAGTTGTATGTACAGCAATATGACAATAAAGTTTGATTTGATTTGATTTTGATTTGATTTGATTTTTAAACCAGCAGCTGAGGAAGTCAGAGCTCTCCTGAATCTGTGTACTCTTCCTTCTTTTAATATTTTCTTTGTGAAACGAAGACAGAACTACCGAAAATAGCCGTTATATCATTCTTGGCTTGTCAAAATAAAATAGAAATGGAGCAAAAACCACATAACAGATCTGATTCCGTTTGGCGTCGATTTCCTTTTATTTTGTCGGTCACAGCCGGAAGTGGTGATAGCAGCAGCAGAGCTCCGCCATTTTCAAACAAGCCTGAAAGGCTAGCTGCTAAATCTCACTTTACAATGGGGAAAAGGCCAAAAGTTGCAGCATAGACTCATGCAGACATCAGCATCTGATGAAAGATGAGGACTGCCAGAAATATATGTTTATAGAATTCCCATCAGCCAGCAATGAGGACGAAAGGAGGACTTTATTGACAAATGGTACCGAAGGATACCGATACCTGGATGCCTCCCACTTGAGGTGTTTCAGGCACGTCCCACTGGGAGGAGACCCCAGGGCAGACCCAGGACTCGGTGGAGAGACTATGTCTCCCAGCTGGTCTATGAACGCCTTGGTATCCTCTCTGAAGAGCTGGAGCAGATGGCTGGGGAGAGGGAAGTCTGGGTTTCTCTGCTTGAACTGCTGCCTCTGCGACCCGGACCTCCGGAAAAGCGGTAGAAGATGGATGGATGGATGGATGGATACCGAAGGCCTGTGGGAAGAAATGAAAGGTTGAGGGGACTGACCTCTGGTAGGTCTACTGGTAGACCAAAAGATCCATTGATCAGAAAATTAGGCCTAAATTAATAGACTGTTTTTCTTTGAAAATTAAGGTTGCATTTATGTCTCGCCCATCATAGGGATAAATTAGTTAAACATACTATTTATGACAGACAAAACAAGACTCAGTGGATGGGAAGGGAGGATGACATGTTGAATGGTTGAGTTGTAGTAAACTTATTCATTTGTGGGCTAGTTTGAACTGCATAGAACCATTTTTAACAGTTAGACTTTAGGACCAATGGGCCTTCACAATATTGACTAGTCACCCAAATTGTGCTTTCTATTATTAGTATAAAACGGTCACTAATTTACCGAATTTTGTTTCTACTATTGATGAGCAATGAGTTTAAAAATATATCAAAAAATAATAAACCAATAAATGAAAAATTTCCAAGAAATTTCTTTTAAAAGGTTACAAATTTTCAAAATAAATACCAGGTTTCTGAAAAAAAAACTCACAAAATGGAGAGAAAATCACAAATTTGAAGGGGGGAGCCCCAAATCTATCAGTAAACAGCTGGAAAATTTAAGAGATAAAAATGACAAATTTATAAGGAAAAAAAAATATGAATTCACAAATTTAGGGGGGAAAACTCAAACAAGGGAGAGTAAACTTATTACTAAAGTAATGTTTTTAGTTGATACTTTCTTACTAATGTTTTTGGTGAGTCCTCAAACTTGAGTAATTATAAATTACTTGAAGAGTTTCTGACTGCTGTACTCACCTCTGTATATGGCAGTTATCAAACATCTTTGTATCAATTCTCTCTTTCAGAAATCATATCACACCAGGAACCATCTATGAAGTCCTTCACTGTCCAACAGCCACACAGGTTAGTAAAGATTGTTTTCTATTGTGAACATTCAACTGAGCAGAGGAGGTAATGCACGTTAATCACTGTGAATTTTTTTAATCCAGCAAACGTCTGTGTGATCCGTGACGACTACATCTGATGTGGAGCTGAGAGCTGCAGAGACCAGGGGACCAGTCTGGTGTCTGAGCTGCACTTCAATTCATGCATTCTTTATGCATTTATTTATGACAAGACATAATCTGGTATTTCCAAAAATTGTTTTTTTTAAATTATTAAATAAAAGGTTTATCTCAACTGCTTTATCTGTATTCATTTATTTATAATTATTAACATTCACTGCAGGTTTGGGTAGAATATAAGTTATATTTGTTCAGAACAATCAGACATTGGCAGTGATGCATAAACACGCTGCCAGAAAAGGTTCTAGTACTTGTAGATCCTTTGACAAAACAGTACTTAGATGAGTAACTTTATAGCAGGATTCTTTCTACTCAAGTACATGTGAGGATTAAACTACTTTTACTCAAGTACCTTTGGTCACAGTCACTAAATTTTAATTTCACTGGTTTGAAAACTGATTAGAAATGTGCCTGTTTAAAATGACTAATTAGTCTCACTAGAAATGACTGCATCTTTGGTCATTTTAGTAAATTTATAATCTTATTTAGCTGAGATGGGTGTTGATATTATTGTTCTTCTATTCCAGCTACAAAGAACAAGTAATTTAAACAAGTTACATTTAAAAAGTTACAAATTTATGTGAAAAGTTTATATGTAAAATGTTGCAAATTCATGTTTTAAAAAAATCATATAAAACACTCACAAATTTGACATTTAAAAGAAGAATGTTTGAAATGTAGAACTGCTAATTTTTTAAGTAAGAAGTTGAAAATGTGTGTTACAAAATCTAATTTATGTGGAAAAACTGATTTATAGGATAAAAGTTGTATATTCAAAAAAGACAAATTATATGAAAAGAGTCAGAAATTTAGGAGAAAAAGTTAGCAAATTTAGAACCGTCATTACTACTCGAGTAACTTTTTTTATTGAATACTTTCATCTTCACCTTTTCTGGTGATGACTCATACTTGAACAATTCCAATAACAGTCATATTACTTGAGAACAATTTCTGGCTTCTGTACCGACCTCTGGTTTTAAACAAAGATGTAGATAGAAAATTAACAAATAAATAAGAAAATATATTTTGCTGTCCTGTTGAATTTTATTATAACATTTAAAACAGGGAGAAGAGTGCACGGTGGTGGTGATGACAGTATGAGTCCTGGTCGCTCTGATGGTTGGTGTGAAACATCCTGAACAGTTTGAAGTGAAGGACCAGGGATCTTCTCTGCTGTCCTCTATAAACAGAAGTGATTTTAGGTCACAGCATGGACTCTTTCCTGTACTGAAACTTGAACATTTAAGACACTGAATTTCACCTGTGATGGTTGGGGTCATGAATTGGTTCTCATCAGTCTGGGACAAGTGGTCCACACTGTCTTCAGGTTCCACATTATGAAGATCTTTTTATCAGACACACAGAGAAACAGAACATCAGACCATAGTACAGTATGAAGTCTATTTTTCTGAGTTCATTACTTTGCATGTTAAAGTTTGTGAAGAGACTATAATAAATAAAGCTGTTTACTGTGGAGACAGATAGAAGGTAGTCATATAAAAATGATTACTTGTATATTAAATTAATTTTATGGAAGAAAAAACTTAAAGCAAAAAACACTTGGAAGAAAAGACAAAAATATCACTTTCTAAAGTTGTCTCCTTGTCTCGTGAAACAATGGGCTGCGCCAGGAGATGTGAGTTTGCGGTGGGGCAGTGTCGACTGTAACTATAGAGTCCAGTTCTGGAGTGGCAGTCTTTGTTACAGTAGCTGCAGGTGTAGGGTGTTGGCAGTGAGGGTCCTGTAGCTGCTCTTGCTCTCTGTCACTCCTTTCTGTAAAGCCAGTGCTGTTCCCACAGGGCCTCGGCTGTCTTTACGCCTATCCGCACTACATGGTGCCAATTGCTGCGATTGTCTGCAGCTGCTTCCCATGAGTCAGGGTTGATCTCAGCTAACTTCATGTCTCTCTTGCACACATCCTTGTAGTGGAGCATTGGGCGACCAACTGGTCTGGAGCCTAACATGAGCTCAGCGTAGAGGATGTCCCTTGGCAGGCGACCGTCCTCCATGCACTGAACATGGCTGAGCCAGCGCAATCGTCTCTGTAACAACATTGCGAGCACACTCGGGGTGTTCGCACGCTCAAGAACATCCTTGCTGGACACTCTGTCCTGCCAAGAGATGCTTAAGATGCATCACAGGCAGTGCAGATGGAAACCGTTGAGGCGGCATTCCTGTCGGGCATACGTTGTCCAGGTTTCACTGCCGTAGAGCAGGGGGCTGGGCACACAGGCACAGTACACCACCAGCTTAGTGTTTGTGGCCAGCTTGGTGGTCTCCCACACTCTTGACGACAGTATAGATCTGGCAGATGCTGCTTTGCCAAAGCGCTTATTGATCTCGGCTTTGAGGGGCAGATTGCTGGAGATAGTAGAGCTGAGGTAAGTGAAATCCTCAACCACTTACAGGGTGTGGTCCCCGATGACGATGCTTGGCGCCTCACTGACATCCTGACCCATCACATCAGTCTTCTTCAGGCTGATGGTTAAGTCGAATTCCCTGCAGGCATGAGCCAGGCGGTCAACGAGCCTCTGCAATCCTTCTTGCATATGGGAGACTAGGGCAGCATCGTCAGCGAAGAGCATTTCACACAGCTGCAGCTGATGCACCCTAGTCTTGGCTCTCAGGTGGGTCAGATTAAACAGCTTGCCGTCTGATCGAGTGTGAAGGAGCACTCCATCTTCTGAATTGCTGAAGGCGTATGACAGCAGCAGGGAGAAGAAGACGCCAGAGAGTGTAGGGGCAAGGACACAGCCCTGCTTCATGCCACTGTTGATAGGGAAAGCGGCAGATGATCATCATCAAACAACACTGTGCCCTTTATGTCCTCATGGAACGATGACACCACCTTCAGCAGCTTTGGCGGGCATCTTATCCTCTCTAGGAGCATGAAGAGGCCCTTCCTACTCATGAGGTCAAACGCCTTCATCAAGTCGATGAAGACGATGTACAGGGGCTGCTTCTGTTCCCTGCACTTCTCCTGCAGCTGTCACAAGGTGAAAATCATGTCAATGGTAGACCGCTGCACTCTGAAGCCACACTGCGATTCAGGGTAGATCCGTTCAGCAAGTTGCTGCAATCTCTTCAGAGCTACCCGGGAAAATGCTTTCCCCCCGATGCTCAGCAGCGAGATCCCTCTGTACTTGTTGCAATCGCTGAGATCCCCCTTGTTCTTGTAGAGTGTGACAATGTTTGCATTGCGCATATCGTGGGGGACTGCTCCTTCTTCCCAGCACCAACAAAGGAGCTCATTGAGGTGGTGCAGGAGAGTAGACTTAGCACACTGCAGCACTTCTGCTGGGATGCCATCTCCTCCTGGAGCCCTGCCATGGCCAAGGGAGTCAATGACCTTGCTCAGCTCTTTCTTTGTTAGTAGTGTGTCGAGGTCCTCCATGACAGAAAGTCTGGGTATACTGTTGAGTGCTGCTTCTGTCACCACGTTCTCTTTCGGGTAGAGGTCTTGATAGTGATCTGCCCATCGATCCATCTGTTTACTGTGATCTGTGATGGTCTCTCCGATAGATGACTTTAGAGGGGCTGTTTTCCTAGCACTAGGTCCAAGGGCTTTTCTCATGCCTTCATAGATTCCTCGTGTGTTCCCGCTGTCCGCAGAATATTGAATGCTATGACAAATCTTCAGCCAGTACTGGTTGACGCAGTATCTGGCGGTTCTCTGATTGTTGTCCCTAGCTGTTTTCAGAGCAGCAAAGTTCTTGGCTGATGGCTCCCTCTTATAGTTCATCAAGGCATCATATTTGACATTAACGACGGGTTGCATCTCTAAAAGACTCACTTCGTACAAATCTGGGTTCTGTCGTTCTTTCTTGCCGAATGTGGACAAGGCTGCACTATTGATGGTATCCCTCAGGAACTTCCAGCTCTCTTCAGCGATCTCAACTGCTGGCTGGCCCTCCAATGGCCTTCTCAATGGCGTCAGCAAACTCAGTGCAGAGGTTGAGGTCAGATGTCATCGCAATGTTAATAAGGCGATGTTAGGAGGCCAGAACACTTGGAGTGATGGAACTTCTTTGGCTGGAGACGTACTTTGCAGCGCACCAGAGTATGGTCCGTGTCACAGTCCACACTATGATAGCTATGTGTGGTTAGTACGCTCTTTAGCTGGGCTCTCCTGGTGATGATTAAGCCCAGCTGATGCCAGTGATGGGACCTTGGATGCATCCAGGATACTCGGTGATATGGCTTAGTATTGAAGTACGTGTTACTAATACAGAGCTTGTGATAGGAGCAACGTTCCAATAGTCTCTGTCCGTTCACATTCATTCTGCCAACACAAAAGTGCCCGATGCAGTCAGGCCAAGAGTCGTGGTCTCCACCCACTCTGGCATTGAAGTCCCCAAGCAGAAACAGTGGCTCAGATTCCGATAACCTGCCAATGGCTGTGTCATGATCCTCGTAAAATTGGTCCTTGACCTCCAAGGCAGAGCAGAGGGTTGGGTTGGGGCATAGATACTCATGTGTTCACAAAGCCTGTGGAAATGAAAAGTTACAAGACAAAGACGTGTTCTGTACCATCAGGTGGCTGGATAGTTGACAGTAGGCTGTTCCTCACAGCGAATCCTACGCCGTGCAGCCATACTTCACCTTCAGCTTTGCTCTGCCAGAAGAAGGTGTAGTCCTTCTCACGGAGTGTGCCACTTCCTGTAAGCCTGGGCTCTTGAAGAGCGGTGATGTCCACATTTAGCCTGGGGAGTTCTGTGTTAATGACAGCTGTTTTTGTTGAATCATCAATCTGGCACAAGTCGTCGATCAGGCCATTCTTTCCTTTTGCTTGGTGCAGTGTTATGGTCTGCTTGTTGAACAGTGACTCTAAGCTCCAGGCACCCACTGAAGCAGGCAGACCATGGCAGGTCGGCACCTTATTGACCGGGGTCTACCCGGCTTAGGGCGGGCAGTAGCTGACCACTGGGACACGAAGATCCCTCCCTCTGTCGGAGGCAACCCGTAGCGTCCTACCCTTTGCCAAACAGGTTGGACTTATCACTCGTAACTGCTGCATCCTGTGTTGTTTCTGCTGCTTTGCAGCAGCACAGAAGTGACCTCTTCGGGGTGCAGGACTGGGCATAGTGTATAGAGACTCAGAGCTGCCCAGACTCCGGAGTCCCCTTCACTGTCTCGCTGGTGTAATCCAGAGGAATGCGAAGCAGTACATCTGGCACCAGATTGGCCACAGGAGCTGCCAGAAGGAGGTCAATCATGACGACCATCCGCCTTCGGGGCTTCACTCCAGATTTTCCCTCAGGGTTGATTCACGAAGCCTTTCCCGTGAATGGGTGTGCTGCGAGACAGCGGAGGTTTGAGATCAGGGTTTTCCTTCTCCTAGGTGAGCTGCCTTCCTAGGCTGACGAGCCCCACCTACCCGGAGCTACTGGTTTTAAGGCACCAGTTGCCCACCTTCATCCCTTCTCCTGTCAGTAAAAGCAGTTTCGTCTGGCTTAAGAACTAAGCCACGCGAGCAGGCCAGGAGTTGGACTTGGGTTGTCAGAGGCTATTTGAGATGCATGCCATTTGGGAGCATTTTATAGATGGTAGGGGGGCTCAACCCCCACTGCCAACCCCCTGGCTTTAACAACCCTTGGAACCACTTTCTAAAGTGGGACATATTAAAATACAAAAGATAATCAAATACAAATATCTTAGAATCACCCAGAAAGCAAATATCAATGCTAAACATGACATAAAATCAAAGAGACTCCAGTCATATTAAAACTGCTGGAAACCTGCATCATCTCAGTAATCACGTTCTGAGCCGACATGTGGAGCCCAAACTAATCTGAAAAGAGAAAAGGTAACAAAAGCATAATTTGTAAGTAGACCTTACCTGTTGTAAAGTCATCAAAATAGAGGCCGGTCACGTCAACCTTTTATTTCTAACAGGCCTTCGGTATCCATTCGTCTACAACATCCTCCTTTCCTCCTCTTTGCTGGCTGATGGGTACTCTATAAACGTATATTTCTTGCAGTCCTTCTTATCTTTCATCAGATGGTGATGTCTGCATGAGTCTATGCTGCAACTTTGGGCATTTTCCCGATTTTAAAGTGAAATTTAGCAGCTAGTCTTCAGGCTTGTTTGAAAATGGCTCTGCTGCTGCCATCACTACTTCCGGCTGTGACCGACAGAATAAAATGAAAACAACACTAAGCGGAATCAGATCTGTTTTGTCGTTTTTGCTCCATTTCGATTTTATTTTGACAAGGCAAGAATGATATAACGGCTATTTTCAGTTGTTTCGTTTTCGTTTCATAAACGAAATATTAAAAGAAGGAAGAGTACACGGATTCAACAGGGCCCAGGTGTTTCTGTAGCATACATTGATCAGCAAATGGAACACAGATTGCCTGATATTGAACCCCACCCCCCCTCCCCAAAACTCATGACCCTCTGTGCTGTTGAACTATTACTGCTTCCATGGCTTGGAAAAACATCAGCAAATAACTTAATTGTTGCACAAATTACTGTGTTTCTTTAAAAACAAAGTAAATGAGAAGCATTAACCTGATATACTTGCTTACATTGGCTTATCTGCTTATGCTGCCTGTTTACATTAACTTTTTATAATATTTTATGTTTCATTTAAAGTTGTACTTGATTTTTCTCTGAAAGAAACAGTTCCAGAAAGAAGGAAAGACTCACTTTAATATTAACAGGTATCATTATTACTAATAGGCTTCATCTGAATCAAACTTCTTTCATTCGTGCCCATCAGTCTCCAAACCCTCCACTGGAATGCAATAAAACACATTAAGGGGCAGATTTACTAACATGCTGTGCCATCACAAAATCCTGTTTTCGCATTAAAAAACTACTGTTGAGATTTACTAAAGGGCGATGGGCAAAATTTGCGGTGGAAAGGCATGGACTATGTTAATTTTGCGCCGGGCCTCATTGCATATGTATTTGTGGGAGTTGTCATGTCAACACACAAATTTGAGGGAGAGGAGTATTTAAATGACAGGCGCAAGGTGATTTACTTAGGTTTGTGGTTGTCAGTCTTCTGCTAAATGCACCAGGATTTAACACCCAAAAAAAGCTTGTCTTAATTCATCTGCGCCTGACATGATAACGATCGTTGGTGCCAGGAGACAGCAGCGAGAACCAAGGGCACATGGCAGAAGCGTCTCTCTGCCCGTGACTTTATTTGGCATAACAGAAGAACAGATTATATGAATATCAACGGTGTCACAGAGATCGGTGTTATGCTGAACTGGACATCAGCCGGCAGTTTTGTTTTGTTTGTTTTTTTTATTTCATTTGTTTATACTGTATATAGCCTACTACATGAATTTGAATCCATGAAATAGGATTCAATAGGAGCCCTTATACCTGCAGTGGACATACAGATGTGTCAGCTGATAATGACGCTTTTTTTTCTTTTCTGCAGAGGTTTGACTAGGATCTGGAGTTTTCTTCAGCTCCCTCTTGCCCTTGAAGCAACATCTTCCACATTGCCAATTTTCTTCATTTTTTTTCTCTATCCATAGTTCTATATTTACAGTATTTCTTTTTACTGTGCATAAAACGGTAATTCGGTTCCCTCTTCTCTCTATTTCTCTCTCCCAGCTCAGGATGCACAATATAGGAGGAAAACATCAATGAGATTATTAACAAAAAGAGAGCACAGATCCATAGAAACATCCCCTGAAATTGCAACACTGTAACTCAATGACATTTATAAAAAGTTGTGAACTGGGAGACCTGTAGATTTTGTTAAAACAAAGTTATTCACATAATAAAACCCCAGTGTCTCCATCAGACCATCTTAATGGTTCTAGTGTTAATAAAAAAAAAACACACTGGTTAAATAATCAATTTATTCATGAGTAATCCTTTATTAAATTAGATACAAATGCTTCATTTATACATATTAAACAAAAAGTCTGCATTGTTAAATGAAAATCTAAATTTTGAACTACAATAAAAAAAAAAAACTATTTAGAGGGGTTTGCGCTTAAACAAAATCTTTTCAAAAAAAAGCTTTATATATTATGCTCCTCCAAACTGGCTGTGTCTGTGTTGATGACCAACTTCCTCATCAGCTGACTGTGCCTGTGTGCAATTTTGCAGTGTTCTTGGCGGATGGGTGGGCATTATTGAAATGAAGTGATTGCATCTGTGTTCATAATTTTGCATGTTGTTAGTAGATCATTGGCAAAAATTGGCCACTCCCTGAGGCGCTCTGTCTAATTTGGGCACTCGCTAATTTGCACTGCCTTAGTAAATCTGCCCCTAAATCTTCATTTTTTGCACCTGTTGCCAAACACAGTCTTTTCTTAGTAAATTGCGCTCATATGTCCTAAAATAATGTGTAAACAGCCCTCATAAAAGTAATGAATCCCACTCGTGTGTGAGTGTGCATTCACAAGTATTGAAGATTTGCATAATTGACTCCTTAAAACTACCATATATGGACTTCCGGTCTGGACACCATGGTGATTGCAGCTTAACGCTGAAGCTCCCAGACCCAATCCAGTAAAATACCTTGAAAATCAGATTTAATGGATTTTTGGAAGAGTGAAAATCAAAGGACAAAGTCATCATGCCTAAAGGAAAACAGAAGAAACCGACATTTACCAGGCCAGGACACGCATCGGCCGAAGAATCTGATCCGGAGGATTTCCATTCAGAAGACGAGGAGCTGAATGAAGCTAACAAAAAGGTTAGCTTGAAAATGGTATTTAATGAATTAAGACGATTTCGCCGAGAGTGTTGGGCCAAATTTCGTGAATTCAAAGAAGAATTAAAAAGGACAAACAGCAGAGTGGACCAGGCCGAGAACCGAATCTTGGAAGCAGAGGAAAGAATAAAAGCGCTGGAAGATTCCATGCTGGATCTACACAAAAGGCAGTCAAGACTAGAGGCTAAGCTAACCGACCAAGAAGGAAGACTGAGACGAGACAACATAAGAATTCACGGTCTGAAAGAAGGAGTCGAGGATGGTTTCTCCACAATGGCGGCATGCGTGGAATCCTTACTGAGAGAGAAGTTGGATATTCCCCACCGACTTGAAGATAGAAAGGGCGCACCGTACATTAGCCCCTAGGCCGGCAGCGGAAGCGCCTCCACGTTCGGTGGTGGTGAAGTTTTCCAACTCCAAAATAAAAGAAGAGGTTGTAAGACTGGCTTGGCAGAAAAAAGGATTTATGCACCAAGAGAGAAAAGTTTTCGTGGAACACGAGGTCCTTAAAAAGCGTCGGGAATACAACGACGCTAAAAAGGTACTACGAGAGAAAAAATTGCTCTTCCAGACGCCATTTCCGGCGAAGTTGAGGGTTTTCTATGGGGAAGAGACATGTCTCTATAACTCGGCGGAAGAAGCAACTGAAGATATGGCGAGAAGAGGACTCCCGGTAACGGTGTTTAAACCCGCAGCAGACCCGATCGAAAGAATCAAGGCTCAAACGTGGTCCACACAGAGACCCTCAAAACCCACGGGCCAGCAGCGGGAAACCCAGCATCAGAGCTACAAGGAAAAGCAGGCCGTTTACAGGAGGGAATAACGATTTTTTTTTTTTAGTCAGTCTGCGCATCCAACCCCCCTCCTACAAGGTAACAAACATTAAAGGAGATGCAGAATCAGCATGTGGTAAAACATTTCATGGAACAGTCATAATATTAGAAACAAATAAGTCTTAAAAAAAAAAAAAACTTGTTAAAATAGAAATGTGACAATGATCCACATGTTCTCCCCACACTAACAAATACTGTATTAACGTGAATGTTTTCTGTGATGGTGGTGTGAGGTTGCACACAATTTCATAAGGTACAGGCATAAAAAAAAAAAAAAATCATTACAAGTTCGGATTGGGATCTGAAATTCACGTTAAAAACATGGGACAACTTACAGGGGTAAGAGAGGGCCCTCAACACGTAACAGAGTTTGAGGAATTTCCCTCAGAGCCTACACTCCATCAAGGCTCTTCTAAGGTCACTAAAAAGACCTCAGCTCAGGAAGTTCTTTAGTCAGTTTTTGGTTTTAAAGTTTTTTACACTATGTTCTTAATGTTTTTTATGTTCTTAATGTTCTTTCAGTTTCTGAGTAGCATAAAAAGGGCCACCACACTGTTATACTAAATAAGACAACACAATGGAGAAACAGGGTGTAACCAAAATAATCTCATATAATGTAAAAGGGATCCTGAATCCAGTTAAAAGATCCAAGATTCTAGGCAAAATGAAAAAAGACAAAGCAGGAATAATATTTTTACAAGAAACCCACCTAACAGATGTGGAGCACACAAAACTCAATAGACAAGGGTTTAATATGATCTCTTCATCTTCATATAAGTCAGGGAGGAGGAGGGGAGTAGCGACATTGATCTCAACCAAAATTACATTTGAAAAAAAGTCAGAACACAAAGATAAAGAAGGGAGATACAGTTTGGTAATTGGGCAGCTAGAGGGAGAAGATATTACCCTGCTGAATGTATATGCACCTCCAGGGGCTAACTGGAAATTTTATAAAAATGTATTTGACCTAATGATAACTAAAGCCCAAGGTTTAGTGATATGTGGTGGAGACTTCAATCTAAGACTGAATCCATACTGGGATGCATCAGGTAATTCTCCACATCAAAATAACACTCAAAGTAGAAAAACTCGGATGCTACTAAAAGAAATGGGAATCTGCGATGTGTGGAGGGAATTCAACCCCAGTGTAAAAGATTATACATTTTACTCAGCGCCACATTCATCATACTCAAGGACTGACTATTTTTTTATGTTTAATAGAGACATTAGAAGAGTAAAAACATGTAAAATAGGACTGATGGATCTCTCCGACCACAGTCCGATCTATATGGACTTAAGTACCCAAAAATTCACAAATAATACATTTTCCTGGAGGTTGAATTCAAATGTCCTGAAAGGACCACTGAAAGATGAATTGGAATCAGATATTCTCAAATATTTGGAAGAAAATGATAATGGAGAAGTATCCCCTTTAATACTGTGGGATGCATGCAAAGCTGTAATAAGGGGAAAGATTATCGCAAAACTGGCAATCCAAAAGAAACTGAGACAAAAAAAACTAACCACATTAAAGTCAGAACTTAAGAACCTAGAAAAAGAGCACAAAGACAACACTCATTCTAATGACTCGCTCAAAATTAAGGAAATTAAAAAACAAATAAATGAGATCTATACAATAGAAATCCAGAAGAAACTTACATTTCTGAAACAAAAATACTATGAAGCAGGCAGCAAATCAGCAAAATTACTAGCCTATAAATTGAGGAAAGAGCAATCTACAAAATCAGAGACCCAGTATCAAAGGAAATAAAATTCAGAATTCAGGATATTCTTAAAAGCTTCGAGAACTACTATAAGAACTTGTACTCCCTCAAAAAACATAAAAACTCATCCGAAGCATTCCTAAACACATTAAACCTTCACCAACTTACTGAGTCTCAAAATAAAACACTACTGTCAGAAATACAACCTAAAGAATTAGAAAAAGCAATTATGAAACTTAAAGCTAACAAATCCCCAGGAGCAGATGGCTATACAGCAGAGTGGTACAAAACCTTTAAACAGCAACTATCTCCTCTCCTCCTGAAAACATTTAACTATGTCCTCCACACAGGGGAAATCCCCCCCTCCTGGAGAGAAGGGGTCATTGCAGTCATACCTAAACCTGAAAAGGATAAACTAGACTGCTCCAACTACAGACCAATCAGTGTATTAAATCAGGACTATAAGCTTTTTACCACAATCCTTGCCAAAAGGTTAGAAAATATACTGACAGACTTAATTCATTTAGACCAAACAGGTTTTATAAGACAAAGACAGACACAAAGACAGACACCCAATATATATACGTATATATATAATATAGAATCTTATCCAGTTTCAATTTTCATAACAACTTCATTAGAACTATCCAGGCATTATATAAAAAACCAACAGCTAAAATAAGGATTAACGGTAATTTATCATCATCTTTTGAGCTGGAAAGAGGATGTCATCAGGGCTGCCCCTTGTCTCCACTGCTCTTCGCAATCTTCATAGAACCTCTGAGCCAATGGATAAGACAGAATCAAAAAATTCAAGGTATTACACTTGGTCAAAAGGAACATTGACATAACGTTCGGCTCAGGAGACGCACACACACAGGTTCAGAGTAGTTCAAACTGTTTATTAACAGCAGGGGTGTATGGGTGTGTGTCAGCGGAATGTAAATGTATTGGTGGTGGCGTCTGCTTCGGGCACAGAGGCAGGAGACCGTTCAGCCGGCAACCCTATGGGAAAGAACAGACACAGGGTGACGGGCACACACCAATACAGGAGGAGAATAGGCGAGGGAGAGAAGCTTACTTGTGTTAGACTGATGGCAGGCACTTCAAGGACGGAACCCCGGGAGACAGTCACCTGCAGGACTCGGTGCAGCAGCGAGGAAGGACGAGGGACGGAGTTGTCCGCCGCCGAGGAATCCACCTGTGCACAGGGGAGCAGACTGGGAAAGGTAAGGTAAGGAATCTTCTTACCGCTTAGCGTGATGCTGAAGAGAGAGTTGATGCTTCGTATGGAAGGCGATGAAGTCTAACGGCTTCAGGCCGAAGCTCAGGGCGAGGCGGCTTTTATCCCTCGCCGCTGATGAGTAGCAGGTGCGTGAGCAGGTGGCGCCGCTGATGAATGGCGCGGCGTGACAAACATAAAATAGCACTCTTTGCTGATGACATTTTAATATACCTGGGGCAGCCGGACACCTCTTTTCCAGAATTAATCTCAGTTTTTTCAGAGTACGGAGATTTATCGGGGTACGAACTAAACATGCATAAAACCCAAGTTTTAACATTCAACTATGACCCAAATCAATATTTACTAAGCAAACTCAAAACTAACTGGGAGATGGAATCTATGAAATATCTGGGGGTCAATATCCCGAAACAACTCAACAAAATTATAACACTAAACTATGATCCACTGGTGGCAAAAATAACATCTGATCTAGCAAGATGGAATATGATACCATTCTTGGGTATTGCACAAAGAATTGAAGCAGTCAAAATGAATATACTTCCACGTCTTCTATACCTTTTCCAAACAATACCGGTAGAACCTCCCAAAAAAACATGGCAGGAACTGAACAGAAGGATCTCAAGATTCATATGGCAGGGCAAGAGACCTAGAATCAGATATAGAACCCTACAACTAAACAAAGACAAAGGTGGGCTTGCGCTGCCAAATATCAGGGACTATTTTAAAGCCGCACAAATTAAAACTTTAGTAGAGATATGTAACCCAGTCTACACTGCACAATGGAAGGAGATGGGATGCCAAATAACCAGTGACATCCCCCTACAGGCGATAATAGGGAACAATGCCTTACCTAAACTTTTTAATAACACTAACCCGTGGATAAAATAGCAACAATGCTCTGCACTGTGTGTGTTTATATATTTACATATTTATTCCATCTAGCTACAATGCTCAGCACTGGGTGTGTTTATATTTATATATCTATATATTTATTCCATCTAGCTACAATGCTCCGCACTGTGTTTTTATATATCTACATATTATTCCATCTAGCTACATTGCTCCGCACTGTGTGTGTTTATATACTTGCATATTTATTCCACCTAGCTGCAATGCTCCGTACTGTGGGTGTTTATATATTTACATATTTATTCCATCTAGCTACAATGCTCTGCACTGTGTTCATATATTCATATATTTATTCCATCCAGCTACAATGCTCTGCACTGTGTGTGTGTGTGTATATATATATTTTATAGTAATATGTACATATGTATATTAGCTGCTCTTGCTTGCTTGTTTTTTCTTGCCTTCTGATTGTTGCTCTGAGTGTTGCTATCCCTGTGCTGTTGCAATCCTGGAATTTCCCCGTTGTGGGACTAATAAAGGCTTATCTTATCTTATCTTATCTTATCTTATCTTATAAAGACCCGCTAAAAATTTGGTTTAAGATAGTCAGAGAGAATTAAACTAAAGAGCCCTATCGATTTCTGCAATGGATTGCCTATGATCAAGACTTTACTCCTAATAAAACAGACACTAGATTTAAAAAGTGGAAAGAGAACGGATTGATAAAATATTACGATTTTTTTAAAGGGCAAATTTTAAGAAGTTTTGAAGATTTGAAAAAACAAGGTCTAATAAATCAAGACCTTTACAGGTTCTTTCAGCTTAGACACCACATAAACAATATACTTAAAAAGGAGGATTTGGAAAGGGCCCAGTCAGGTGTTCTGAAGGTCTTCTTAATGGCATATAAAGGGATCCCAGGGATCAGATACATCTCTAAAATATACCAAGGTCTTCAAGACTTAAAAGGAGACAACACATCATATATTAAAGAGAGATGGGAAAAAGAGGGGAATTTCACTTTACAACTGGAAATATGGGAAAAGCTAAATAAACAGCAATGGAAAAGTACCTCTTCCCTGCAGTGGAGAGAATTTGGATGGAAAAATTTGGTAAGATTTTTCAGAACACCGGCACAAAACAAATTTACTCATAAGGAGTTGAATTGTTGGCGCTTGAGTGGTGAAGAGACTGCAAATCATTTTCATGTGTTTTGGTCATGCCCAGTTATCCACCAATATTGGACCAATGTACAGACAATATTGGGGAAAATATTCAAAATTACAGTTCCCTTTTCTTTTGTAACTTTGTATTTGGGTTTACTACCGGATTCACTGGAAAGACGAGGAGAAAAATACTTATTCACTGTTTTAATATTGGCAAGTAAAAAAGCCCTAACTAAAAAATGGATGTTGAAGGACTGTCCTACACCTGAAGATTGGATTAACGTGATTCAGGACATTTACTCGATGGAAAAGTTGACATTCGCATTGAGACAGGACATGGATGGGTTCATGAACTTTTGGCAACCCTGAATCGCATATGTGTCTTCCATTAGATCTAATCTTTGACAAATACCATTTCAATAATGGCACCGCTCTTTGTTCCAAAGCTACTCAGATGCTCTTTTATTTTTATTTATTTTTTTGTTTGTTCGTTTTTTGCTCTTTTGTTTATTTGTTTGTTTGTTTGTTTTTTCTTTGTTTTCTGTTCTCTTTAATTTCACTTTTTCTTTCACTTAAAAAAAAAGGGGTGTTGTAATAATTATTCTTCCAATGTTGTCAAATAACAAAAAATAAGGGAACATGTGATGAAAATGTAAACAATGCAATGCTGTAATGACGTGTATACCCTTTACAAAAACTTAAATAAAAAAAAAAATAAAATAAAATTTCAAAAAAATTTAAAAAAAACTACCATATATGCTATGCTTCCCTTAGCGTCTGACCAGAGGATTCATTCACAAAAATGGCTTCAAAGTAAAAAAAAAAACTTATCAAGCTAAATCAAAGTTCTCCAGTCTGAGATCCAAAAAATAAAAATATATAATTTAAGTAGCATCAGCAGTAGAATCAAGGGCCTGGTAAAAATTAAAGAATATATTTGATTATAGGAGATATTTTAGTGTGTGGTGTTGCTGCATAAGGTGTTCTTCTTAACAGTGACCAACACAGTGCTGCCAGATGTACAATAATTATCGTATTTGTACAATAGTTCAATAATTAAGATCAATAATTCCAAAAATCCCATAATGTACGATAATTTGACCCCTTCATTAGGTGGCTAACTTAATATATTAGCAAACACAGACTACAGATCCTACACATACATACTATGTTTGTTTTTATGCATCGTCTCATGTGCACAGGCTGTGTGGAAAAGAAAACAAGACTTGTATCGCGGTAGCAGGACAGAGAGGCGGCTTTCGACACATCGACCTAGCCAAAGCTAGCAAGGCTAGGCTAAGGGCCATGCTAATTCACAACCTTGGCAGCGAGGGACAGTGTATGTTTCGGACTCTCTGACCCGTGAACACATACAATGATTGTGTGGCTTTGTTGGCTACTTCGCTTTCTCTCCCATGTCCAGAAACTCTCACATTTATCTTCTGATTTATTCCACCTCGATTTCGGTTAGGCAGCGCCACTGAACTGGTAGTAGTTCCCTCTCTGTCATGCGCAGCTTCATCGACAGTGGATGAAAGTTGTACATGCACCGGTCCATCTTGTGCTGTCACATAAGGTAAATATTACCCTTCAGAATCATCCTCAGAAGCAAATAATCTCTTTTAGAATCATAGTCTACAAAAGTTGGAGCAAATTCTTCCTCCCTGTTGAAATACACATTGCGCAATCATTTGTGCATCTCTTCTTCTGTGCTCTGGAAGTGACATCAGGTTTGAAGACGTTCTGGCGGATTTATCTCAGTCCTCCAGAGTGGAGGAGTGCTAGGATTTAAGCTATATGTGTCTGCCATCTAGTGATGTGAAATGGTTAGTACATCTGGGATTATTTTTTGAGGGGGTTTTTTACATGCTTTTTGACTTACCAGGTGACCGGTGCGTATCTGCAACCTTTTATATAAGAGGGTTGCATCATGTAATCAAACTGGCATTTAAAGAGTTAATAGTGCTAGACAACCTGCCGTTAGCCAGGGCAGTGGAAATGGAGTCCCAACTGGAAGCGGCTGCCCAGTTAGCAACACGGCTAGTGGCCCCCGACCCATGCTCCCCACATTCAGCTCCGCTGGCACAGGCCGTTACCCCGGCTGCTCAGCCCTTCGACCCCACGTCTCCTCATGACGGCTTCATGTTTCTTCACGACGGCCCTGAGGTAAACATCATGGGACAACGAGGCACCACAGCATGCTGACCCTGCGGTAACTGCGGCTCTTCCTTGTACCACACATATGCACCTGACTGCCCAGCCACAGGAGAGAAGTGCCAAAGCTGTGGTAAGCTCAACCACTTCCCCAGAGTGTGTCGCTCAGTTCCTGTAAGCCCACTGTCTCGCTCGCCCAGTCAACCCACCCCAACCACCATTCATTCTGTTGACTCAAGCAACACGCCGTTCAAGTGGTGCACAGTAGAGTTTGATGGCATCAGTCTACCATTGTTGCTGAACACCGCTGCTACAAGGTCCCTGATGAATGAGACCATGGTTAGAAGGCTTTTTCCCCTACAGCCAATTAAGGCAGATGCGGTGGAACTGTTTGGCTATGGGCACACGAAGATCAGCATGGTAGGAACTGTCACTTTTTCGGTACGCTATGGGTCAAGAATCCTTCCAGCGTTCACATTCCAAGTGACACATCACAGCGACAATATCCCGGGGTGTGACTTGTTCTATGAACTGGGCTTCTTCATCACGGACCACATGGGATTCCATTTGACCAACGACGGCCCTAGTCCACTGCCCTCAGACATGGATGCAGTCACTCCCTGCTCCGCACCACACACCGAACAGAACGCTGGAGAAGTGGAGCTGATCATCACGTGGTGTGAGCCTCCCTGAGCTGCTGCCTCACTGCACTCCGGTTCACATACACGCAGGACCCGGAAGAAGGTAGGGCCTGCCCAATCAGCGGCAAGACCGGCTTGCCTCTTCACCTTTCCCCCGACTGCTCATGTCCTCCACCAGATGACACTCCAGTAATGGTGCCCTTCTGCCACAGCAGGACAGAAGAGCAACAGCACATCTTGAAGTGGAAGCGCCCCTTACTCATGGTGCTCGACTGGGTCTGGATCAGTTGATCCAATCGTTCACATGAGCTGCAGTCATTCCAGTCGTTCAAGTCATTCAAGCAGTGAAAATCAGAAATATATCCAACTGGTCCTGTGGTTTGCATTGTGATAGTTTACAAATCACTTACCGATCACCCAGTCATCACCTTGTGTGAGATGCATCCCCAGTGCGTTGTTCTGTATAATGTTGTGTGCCGCTCCAGCAATGACATTTAGAATCATGTTTTGCATCTGATATGATTTGGATGTTGATGGAATGATACTGCTTTTAATTATTTTTGATTGTTTTAATTTTAATTATAACCTGATTCAAAGTACAAAATATTGGCATCTAATTATTGAGTTTATCGAGTTTACACTCTTATACTTGATTCAGACAAATAAAATATCAAGATATTTTGTGAAAACAAACATTAGAATAACAGCAAACTATAGTGAGGCATTAAAAATTCAACATACAAAGAAAACAAAATACTGTATATCTTTATCATAATTTTGGGCTTTAAAACTGTCATTTTTTAACAATGTTAATGCATGTACAGTAAAATAATCACTGTCATCTCCATGCATAAAGGTACAGTCGCAAACACCCTTACGAACGGCTGCGAATACCATACGAATGATTTTTGGACCATTTTGTATGACCTTCTTAACGCGGCCGTAGGACAGTCCAGCATTTGTAGACCATTCATAAGTTCATGGCCAGATCAATGGTCTTGTCCCAGATTTCTGCAAATACCTCACGAAAACCCCTCATCATAGGGCGGCTGTATGAATGCCATAGGAACAACATAAGAACTATGCAAGATGTTAGCCGTAAGTATGCCTCAAGAACACCTTAAGGTGTTCCTGTCGTAAGAGACACAGCATGCGTAAGGTGGTAGTGAGATGCTCATAAGGTGGAAGTATTTTTTTTTTGTTTTTTTTTTTGTTACTTATTTGTACCCGTAGGTAGACTTGGTTTGCAGTTTGGTGACAAGCCACCAGCTGCTGGTCGCTGCGTGCGCGAGCGCCCTAAACCTACATGTTTTTGGTGTGCGGGAGGAAACCGGAGAAATCCTGGAGTAAACCCACGCAACACGGGGAGAACATGCAAACTCCACACAGCTCACTGTTGGTCGGGGGCTGGGATCGAACCCACGATCTCATGATCCCCGCGGTCCCCCGGCCGAGGGTAAAACTGTGCTGCCACAGTGCTAAACCACTGCGCCACCGTGCAGCGTATGTATGTATGTAAGTATGTCATTCGTGTGACATTTGTGCTGACAAAATGTGCCAAAAGCCATAAGCTCTTCTTACCAACTTGAGAGTGCTGTGCGTTGCACAAAAATTTTCCTAAGATGGCAGTAAGAATGGAGGGTGTCATGTTCAGTGACCACAGGACCTCATCTCTGCTATTTACAGATGATGTTGTCCTGTTGGCTTCATCCAGCAATGATCTCAGTCTTGCTGAGATGGTTTGCTGCTGAGTTTGAAGCGGCTGGGATGAGAATCAGCACCTGCAAGTCTGAGTCCACGGTCCTCAGCCGGAAAAGGGTGGCTTGTCCTCTCTGGGTTGGGGACAAGCTCCTGCCCCAAGTGGAGGAGTTTAAGTATCTTGGGGTCTCATTCACGAGTGAGGGGAGAATGGACAGAGAGATTGACAGAGGGATCAGAGCAGCATCTGCAGTGATGTGGACATTGTACCAGTCTGTTGTGGTGAAGAGGGGGCTGAGCTCTAAAACAAAGCTGTCGATTTTCCTGTCAATCTACGTTCTTACCCTCATTTATGGTCATGAGCTTTGGGTAATGACCGAAAGATTGAGATCACAGATACAAGTGGCTGAAATGAGCTTTCTCCGTACGATTGCTGGACTCCACCTTTAGAGATAGGGTGAGGAGCTCAGTCATCTGGAAGAGGCTCAGAATAGAACCACTGCTCCTCCACATTGAAAGGAGCGAGGTAAGGTGGTTTGGGCATCTGATCAGGATGCTTCCTGGACGCCTCCCACTTGAGGTGTTTCAGGCACGTCCCACTGGCAGGAGACCCCGGGGCAGACCCAGGACACGCTGAAGAGATTATGTCTCCCAGCTGGCCTGGGAACGTCTCGGTATCCTCTCTGAAGAGCTGGAGCAGGTGGCTAGGAAAAGGGAAGGCTGGGCTTCTCTGCTTGAGCTGCTGCCTCTGTGGCCCGGACCTCTGGAAAAACGGTAGAAGATGGATGGATGGCAGCAAATATGCCGTAGGAAGATCCCAAGGCACGCTTACGAAGAACATAAAAACTTTTGGTCCATCGTACGACAGAAAAGCACCTCATTCCTCAAGAATGCCTCAAGTGCCATCTACGGAAGTTCTCTGATGACTCTGCGATCGTTGGCCTCATCTCCAATGGAGATGAAGCTGAGTACAGAGGGCTTCGTGGACTGGTGCCATCGGAACTGCCTCCAGATCAACGCGAGGAAAACTAAGGAGCTGGTGGTGGACTGCCGCAGGCAAGGACAACCCCTCACATCACCAGTAAATATACAGGGAACAGACATCGAGATGGTGACATCCTACAAGTACCTGGGTGTTCATCTGAACAATAAACTAGACTGGTCACACAATACTGACGCACTCTACAAGAAGAGACAGCGCAGGCTGTTCCTACTGAGGAGACTCAGGTCTTTTGGTGTACAAGGGGCGCTGCTGAAGACATTCTATGACACGGTGGTGGCATCAGCCATCACTTTTGGAGTGGTCTGCTGGGACAGTGGCATTACCGCAGCCGATAGGAAGAGACTGAACAAACTGATCAAGAAAGCTAGCTCTGTCCTGGGGCAGCGCCTTGACCCGGTGGAGGAGGCTGGCGACTTTAATCAGTGCAATCTGAGCCACAATCTCCCCCGCTACAAACAGTTTATTAAATGCCCCACCAGAGGATTAAACACACTGGATCACTGTTACACCACAGTGAAAGACGCATATCGCGCTGTCCCTCGAGCTGCGCTGGGATTATCTGATCACGTGATGGTTCACCTCATTCCCACATACAGACAGAGATTGAAGCTCACTAAACCTGTTGTGAGCACTACGAAGATACGGACCAGTGATGCTGAGGAGAAGCTGGAAACGTGCATGGAAATATCTGACTGGGGCATGCTTAAAGGAGCCACGTATGATCTGGATGAGTACACGGACACTGTGAACTCATATATCCACTTTTGTGAAGAGAACATTCTTCCATCACGCACCAGGGTGAGTTACTCTAATGACAAACCCTGGTTCACAGCTAAGCTCAGACAGATCAGGAAGGAGAAGGAAGCAGCGCTGAAAAGTGGAGACAGGGACTGCTACAGGGAGGTTAAATACCGGTTTAACAGAGAGCTGAAGAGGGCTAAATCTCTATACTCAGAGAGACTCCAGCAGCAGTTCACTGCTAATGATTCGGCTTCTGTGTGGAGAGGACTGAGGCAAATCACCAACTATCGACCTAAGGCTCCTAAAGGTCAGGATGACAAAGCCCTTTGTCAAAGACTGTCCCAACACTATGCCCGTTTTGACACCTCGTCATCTGTGTCCAACTCCCCCCCTCCCTCCAGCTCCACAGCCTCCACATTCCCTACTTCATTTAAGGCACCCCCCCTCCTCCCCCCCTCCCCTTATCATCAGTGAGCAGGACGTGCTCAAACAGTTCTCCAGACTGAACCCGCGCAAGGCCCCCGGCCCAGACGGCGTGTCTCCCTCCACCCTGAGACTCTGTGCGAAACAGCTGGCTCCTGTATTCACAGACATTTTTAACACCTCCCTTAAGTTATGCCACGTGCCGTCCTGCCTCAAATCCTCCACCATCATCCCTGTCCCCAAGAAGCCACGGATCACTGGACTTAATGACTACAGACCTGTAGCGCTCACCTCTGTAGTCATGAAGTCCTTTGAGCGCCTGGTCCTGTCCCACCTCAAGTCCATCACCACCCCTCTCCTGGATCCGCTGCAGTTTGCCTACCGAGCCAACAGGTCTGTAGACGATGCAGTCAACCTGGCCCTCCACTCCATCCTGCAGCACCTGGACTCCCCGGGAACCTACGCCAGGATCCTGTTTGTGGACTTCAGCTCCGCATTCAACACCATCCGCCCCGCTCTGCTCCGGGACAAGCTGTCCCTGCTCAACGTGCCTGACTCCCTCTGCAGGTGGATCATCGACTTCCTGACGGACCAGAGGCAGCATGTGCGGCTGGGAAAGACTGTCTCAGACTATACTAGCATCAGCACCGGATCACCCCAGGGCTGTGTACTTTCCCCCCTACTCTTCTCCCTTTACACCAACTCCTGCACCTCCAGCCACCAGTCTGTCAAGTTGATCAAGTTTGCGGACGACACCACCCTCATCGGGCTCATCTCCAACGGCGACGAGTCCGCCTACAGGAGAGAGGTGGCCCAGCTGGCGTCCTGGTGCAGCAATAACAACCTGCAGCTGAACGCTCTGAAGACAGTGGAGATGATTGTAGACTTCAGGAAAGTCACTACTCCTCTGCCCCCCCTCACCCTCTCAGGCTCTCCCATCACCACTGCTGATTCCTTCCGCTTCCTAGGCACTACCATCACCAGGGACCTCAAATGGGAGCTGACCATCAGCTCACTCATCAAAAAAGCCCAGCAGAGGATGTTCTTCCTGCGGCAGCTGAGGAAGCTCAAGCTACCCACCAAGATGTTAGTGCAGTTCTACACAGCCATCATCGAGTCCATCCTCACCACCTCCATAACCGTGTGGTACGCAGGAGCCACTGCCAGGGACAGACTAAGGCTGCAGCGCGTCGTGCGCACTGCTGAGAAGGTGATCAGCTGCAAGCTCCCATCTCTCCAGGATCTGTACATCTCCAGGACCCGGAGGCGTGCTGGCCGGATCATAGCCGATCCCTCACACCCTGGTCACGTACTGTTTGCCCCCCTCCCCTCTGGTAGAAGACTTCGGTCCATCCAGACTAAAACCTCCCGTCACATGAACAGCTTCTTCCCCTCTGCCATTAGACTGCTGAACACTAAGTGACTTATTGACTCTCGTGCACCATGTACAGCAGCTCAACCAGACTCATGTCAATCATCACTGTTTTCTTCCTGCATTACCGACTGCACTATATAGTTCTCCACAGTATCTGCTGCTGGCTAATATATATTTTAACTGTTGACCAGTATCACTTAATCTTATCCTACACTTTATTACATGTATAGTTTATTTCTCTTATCTTATCATGTTTAATGTTGCAGCATTGTACCGAGACAAATTCCTAGTTTGTGTACTACATGAACAATGGCAATAAACCTGATTCTGATTCTGATTCTGATTCTGAGATAGGAGAGAGAAGGACGGTGGCTAAACTGTCATCTCTGCTGGAGTCCGAGTTCCACCCTATGCAGGACATACTGAATGCACTGAGGAGCTCATTTAGCAGCAGACTACATCATCCCAGGTGCACAACCGAGAGGTTTCGCAGGGCCTTCCTACCAAAGGCTGTCAGACTGTACAACCTAAGCAGGGCTGCTCGCAGAGATAGCAAAAAGACGTAACAACCTAATAGTTTTTGTATGCAAAAGATGCAATAGACTTACACAATGGTCCCCTCCGGCATACAACTAGGAAAATACCGGTCGCTATGGAGGGTGAGAATATGTATGGGCACATAATCATACCATGTAGGATAACTAAGTAGACGGTTGTGCTGTTTCATCCCATCTAGCAACAATGCTCCGCACTGTGTTTATATATCTACATATTATTCCATCTAGCAACAATGCTCTGCACTGTGTGTGTTTATATATTTACATATTTATTCCATCTAGCTACAATGCTCCGCACTGTGTGTGCTTATATATTTACATATTTATTCCACCTAGCTGCAGTGCTCCGTACTGTGGGTGTTTATATATCTACATATTTATTCCATCTAGCTACAATGCTCCGCACTGTGTGTTTATATACTCATATATTTATTCCATCCAGCTACAATGCTCTGCACTGTGTGTCTGTGTGTATATATATATATATATATATATATATATATATATATATATATATATATATATATATATACTGTATATACTGTATATATATACTGTATATATATACTGTGTATATATATATATATATATATATATATATATATATTTATAGTAATATGTACATATGTATATTAGCTGCTCTTGCTTTTTTTTGTTTGTTTGGGGTTTTTTTTTCTTGCCTTCTGATTGTTGCTCTGAGTGTTGCTATCCCTGTGCTGTTGCAATCCTGGAATTTCCCCATTGTGGGACTAATAAAGGCTTATCTTATCTTATCTTATCTTATCTTAAGTTGCTCTTGTGAAATGAATAGAGGCCATAAGAAACTATCCCCCATCCACAAATGTCTGTGAACTCCAGAATTCATAGGACGTGGGAGATTCTTACAAGCCCATCATTTGTATGAATCTTTGTGGCTGTAGCTTTAAATCCCCCATCAGAACATCCAAGATGTTCTGAATCAGTGTGTACACAGTCGGGATCCTGCACCAACAAATCATGTTTGCCATGGCGCAGAGAGAAAAAGGAGCCCAAATGCTGGATGAAGATGTGTATTTATTAACCAAAAAGGCAACAGTTCAAACAATCCAATACAAAGTTTATGCAGGGAAGGTCAATTTTTTTTTTTTTGATTTAAGTTCCCTTCAGCATTATTTCCTTCTTACATAATTGAGTAAAAATTTGTTTTGTCTTTGTAGCAAATTTTTAAATTGAGTCCCACAGTAAACTGCATCAGCATAAATTGGACTTTTCTTAGAAATTTGGATCTCATTCCATAAATTTGCAGCTTTTCTTTTTCCTTATTAGTTTACTTTTTTTTTTTATTATAAACATTGTAGGAGATGTGCTCGAATGATGAGGCTGAGTTTAATTCGTAAACCAGCTTTATTGACAGAACACATCGTCCAGCATTCTCAAAGCAGGAAAAAGGAAGAATCATATCTCATCACCCTTTTATATGTTTCCAGCATCAGAATTCAAGTCACATGGTGTTTTCAGTAAACATACAGTCACAAAGCATCCCTTTGAATCTTCACCATTGTCTCTCATTTCCTGATGAACCGGCATCTTCTGTGGGACAAAGAGACAAATCTCACACCTCCTTGTTATCTTCTGCAGATTCGAGTCCTTTGTCCTTGCAGACGTGACACCCTCAATACACATGCAGTCATGTCTCTGTGGAAAAGTGAGCCCACAATGTGTGTCGCCCACACTATGATATTTTTCCTTTATGTGTTTTTTGCTCTCCTTAATTTTGCTATATTTCATATAAAATCTTAGGACCTTTTTTCTGCAATAATCTGCAAATTTTTTCCCTTTTCACATAATTTTTCTTAAATATTTGCAAATTTATTGATGTATATTTGAATTTTTACGGTGAGTGTTGTGACTTCATTACCAAGCTGTTTCCCTTTTTGTATAAAGCGGGGCTGGTATACGGGGCTGGCTTTTTGTATAAAGCTGCTGTATAAGCAGGGCTGCTCGCAGAGATAGCAAAAAGACGTAACAAACTAATAGTTTTTTGAATGCAAAAGATGCAATAGACTTACACAATGGTCCTCTCCGGCATACAACTAGGAACATACCGGTCGCTATGGAGGGTGAGAATATGTATGGGCACATAATCATACCATGTAGGATAACTAAGTAGACGGTTATGCTGTTTCATTCCATCTAGCAACAATGCTCTGCACTGTGTGTGTTTATATATTTGCATATTTATTCCATCTAGCTACAATGCTCCGTACTGTGGGTGTTTATATATTTATATATCTACATATTATTCCATCTAGCTACATTGCTCCGCACTGTGTGTGTTTATATACTTGCATATTTATTCCACCTAGCTGCAATGCTCCGTACTGTGGGTGTTTATATATTTACATATTTATTCCATCTAGCTACAATGCTCTGCACTGTGTGTTCATATATTCATATATTTATTCCATCCAGCTACAATGCTCTGCACTGTGTGTCTGTGTGTGTGTGTATATATATATATTTTATAGTAATACGTACATATGTTTATTAGCTGCTCTTGCTTGCTTGTTTTTTTTTCTTGCCTTCTGATTGTTGCTCTGAGTGTTGCTATCCCTGTGCTGTTGCAATCCTGGAATTTCCCCGTTGTGGGACTAATAAAGGCTTATCTTATCTTATCTTATCTTATCTTATATTTGTGAAGTCTTTCACCTATTTTCTTTTTCTCATACATTATTAATCATTTTTTATTTTTATTGCCATTAATTATTTCACTGCTAATTGTACGTATATTAGCTGTCTTTACTATTTTTTTCTCTTTTTTTTCCTAATAATTTTTTTTCTTTCTTTCTGGTCTAATTGTCCTACCCCCCTTTGATACATGGGAATCCCCATTTAGCAGAGTGGAGGCCTGCTGAAACAGTGTCATGTGATAAGTTTTTTTGCATTAGGAGAAAGTGGTGCTGTATGAGTTCCTATGTGACCTTGTGCAGCTGCTTGTGGTAGGCAAGTGTTTCCCTTGGAGATTCAATCTGTCCCAATAATGTGTGTGGCACATGTACATATGGCTAATTTAGATGAAACCTTTTGTACAGTGTAACACCTTAAAATGACATCTCTGTAGTCATGCCTCTTTGCTGTCAGTGTTGTAAAAAATGTTCATGTGGGTGAGTTGCAAAACATGTTGGAATGTGGATGTCATTCTGCAAAAGGAATGTTTGATTTATTATTTCACTTCTTTCTCTTTTAGAATTTGGATGTTGGCCACTCAGATGTCTTTCATACATTCTGAGACAACAGTGGTGTGTGGCCTACTACGTAGTGGAGATACTGAACTTAAAATATTGTGCAGGCCTGGCATTGCCGCGCTCGGCTCGGCCGAAACCAAGCACCACGAGTACAGTGCCCTATCACACCAAAATCATACAACATAATTATTCCTTATTCCTGTTCCATGTATGAAATATGATACTGTCATACTGTTCTCAGGTGGGAAGCTTTATTGAAATGTCCCGGACCTGCAATGTCAGTTCAGGTAAACACTGCATTTGTAGAATCAAAGTCAGGTTTTTTTTTTTGTTTTTTTTTTTTTTTTCTCTCGGCGCCACACGAGTCGGCTGCCTTTTGCAACAGCGGCTCGATTCCGAGTCTTTTTCCCTTCCTCTCTCTTTTGATCCGTCTTTTTTTTTCACCCCACTTATATCACGGACACACAGATCGTCCTAAATGTCTCCTGAGCCGGTGGACGGAGCCACTGTCTATAGCAGGATACGATACAGCAGAGAACAGCTGCTAGCATTCAACCGCCACCCGGTCCCATTGGAAAAACTCGACATACCGAGAGAACTGAGGCGAAAACGCCGCGGCTGCCGGGCTGGAGTAAGGCGGAGGACAAAAAATATAAGGTACAGACCCTCCCTTCCATCTGTTGTCATGGGAAATGTACGGTCGATACTGGGAAAGTTAGATGAGCTAGCGGCTATCTCCCGTTATGATAGCACATACCGGGAGTGCTCTCTCCTTTTGTTTACTGAGACGTGGCTAACTGAACTAGCAGCAGATGCTAACATTGAGCTGGAGGGTTTTCACATGATACGAGCTGACCGAACACCAGACAGTGGCAAGGCTAGGGGCGGTGGAGTGATAATGTATGTTAACAACAACTGGTGCAGACCGGGACATATCACTGTTAAACAACGACACTGCAGCAAAGACATTGAGTTGCTAGCTGTTAGCATGAGGCCTACATATCTCCCGAGAGAACACTCACACGTGATCTGCATTGTTGTTTATGCAAATCCGACGGCGAACGCTGGGACAGCACGTGACGTCATCCATTCAGTAACCAGCAGGCTGCAGACAGAACACCCAGATGCTCTTCTCCTCATCTCAGGCGATTTCAACCATGTTTCACTGTCTCCCATTCTACCCACGTTCACCCAGTATGTCACATGCCACACTAGAGACAATAAAACACTGGATTTATTCTACGCAAACACTAAGGAGGCGTACACCTCATCACAACTCCCCCCACTCGGGAGATCGGATCACAACTTGGTTCATCTCCGGCCGGTGTACAAACCCCTAGTGCACTGACAACCTCCGGCCATGCACACTGTGGAGTTATGGTCTGAGGAGACAATGGACACCCTAAAGGGCTGTTTTGAAGCCACCGCCTGGAAGCAGCTCTGCGATCCACATGGTGAGGACATCGATGGCCTCATTCACACCTTCACGGGCTACCTCAGCTTCTGTGTGGACAAATCCGTTCCCACCAAGACCATACGGCGTCACTCAAACAACAAACCCTGGATCAACCCTGAGATAAAAACACTTCTGAGAGAGAAGAAGAGGATCTTCAGGTCAGGGAACAGGGAGATGCTGAAGTCCGTACAGAGGGAGCTGAGGAGAAAGATCAGAGAAGGCAAGGACAGCTTCAGGAAGAAGATGGAGGACAAGCTGCAACAGAGCGACATCAGCGGGGTCTGGAGAAACCTCAAAACCATCTCGGGGCTCCAGAATACCTCCCCCCAGGCCACAGGGGGCAGGGAGTGGGCGAACAACCTGAATCTGTTTTTCAATAGATTTGACCAACCGCCCTCCCCCCTGACTGCACAACAACCACTGCTGCCTCTAAAGAAATCAAGTCCTGCTGCCCACTCCCCACTCCACCAACACCCCCCCACTCCCAACACACAGCCCCCCATCCTGACCCTGACCAGGACCCAGGTGAGGACGGAGCTGAGGAAGATCAAGGCGAGGAAGGCGCCGGGACCGGACGGCATCAGCGCAAAGCTCCTCAAGTCCTGTGCAGACCAGCTGTGTGGGATTGTGACGTATATCTTCAACATGAGCCTGAAACTGGGGAGGGTACCACAGCTGTGGAAAACATCTTGTGTGGTACCTGTACCAAAAACTTCCCACCCCAAAGACCTGAACAGCTACAGACCGGTGGCCTTGACGTCCCACTTGATGAAGACCCTGGAGAGACTGCTCCTTGCTCACCTCCGCCCCCTGGTGGAACCAGCGATGGATCCACTCCAGTTCGCCTACCAGCATGGCATTGGGGTGGAGGATGCGGTGATCTTCCTCCTTCACCGTTCTCTGTCCCACCTGGAGAAGCCCGGGAATATGGTGAGGATCATGTTCTTTGACTTCTCCAGTGCTTTCAACACCATCCAACCGATGATCCTGAAGGACAAGCTGCTGCGCGCAGGGGTGGACCAGCACCTGTCATCATGGATCCTGGACTACCTCACGAACCGGCCTCAGTTTGTGAGAACCCGGGACTGTGTGTCCGACACGATCATCAGTAGCACGGGGGCCCCCCAGGGAACGGTGCTGGCTCCCTTCCTGTTCACTCTTTATACTGCGGACTTCTCACACAACACAACACACTGCCATCTACAGAAGTTCTCTGATGACTCTGCGATCGTTGGCCTCATCTCCAATGGAGATGAAGCTGAGTACAGAGGGCTTATCCAGGACTTCGTGGACTGGTGCCATCGGAACTGCCTCCAGATCAACGCGAGGAAAACTAAGGAGCTGGTGGTGGACTGCCGCAGGCATGGGCAGCCCCTCACAGTACCAGTAAATATACAGGGAACAGACATCGAGATGGTGACATCCTATAAGTACCTGGGTATTCATCTGAACAATAAACTAGACTGGTCACACAATACTGATGCACTCTACAAGAAGGGACAGCGCAGGCTGTTCCTGCTGAGGAGACTCAGGTCTTTTGGTGTACAAGGGGCGCTGCTGAAGTCATTCTATGACACGGTGGTGGCATCAGCCATCACTTTTGGAGTGGTCTGCTGGGGCAGTGGCATTACTGCAGCCGATAGGAAGAGACTGTACAAACTGATTAAGAAAGCTAGCTCTGTCCTGGGGCAGCGCCTTGATCCGATGGAGGAGATAGGAGAGAGAAGGACGGTGGCTAAACTGTCATCTCTGCTGGAGTCCGAGTTCCACCCTATGCAGGACATACTGAATGCACTGAGGAGCTCATTTAGCAGCAGACTACATCATCCCAGGTGCACAACCGAGAGGTTTCGTAGGTCCTTCCTACCAACGGCTGTCAGACTGTACAACCTAAGCAGGGCTGCTCGCAGAGATAGCAAAAAGACGTAACAAACTAATAGTTTTTTGAATGCAAAAGATGCAATAGACTTACACAATGGTCCCCTCCGGCATACAACTAGGAACATACCGGTCGCTATGGAGGGTGAGAATATGTATGGGCACATAATCATACCATGTAGGATAACTAAGTAGACGGTTATGCTGTTTCATTCCATCTAGCAACAATGCTCTGCACTGTGTGTGTTTATATATTTGCATATTTATTCCATCTAGCTACAATGCTCAGCACTGGGTGTGTTTATATATTTATATATCTACATATTATTCCATCTAGCTACATTGCTCCGCACTGTGTGTGTTTATATACTTGCATATTTATTCCACCTAGCTGCAATGCTCCGTACTGTGGGTGTTTATATATTTACATATTTATTCCATCTAGCTACAATGCTCTGCACTGTGTGTTCATATATTCATATATTTATTCCATCCAGCTACAATGCTCTGCACTGTGTGTCTGTGTGTGTGTGTATATATATATATTTTATAGTAATACGTACATATGTTTATTAGCTGCTCTTGCTTGCTTGTTTTTTTTCTTGCCTTCTGATTGTTGCTCTGAGTGTTGCTATCCCTGTGCTGTTGCAATCCTGGAATTTCCCCGTTGTGGGACTAATAAAGGCTTATCTTATCTTATCTTATCTTATCTTATCTTATCTTAAATTGATCTCCATTATGTCAGTGTGAGTGTCATTTATTGTACTTAGCTTCAGGTCTGCTTGTCACATGTTGCGGTCAGCCCGTGAGGTCCTCCTCCCCCATCCCAGAATACTGCCTCCGCCAATGGCCCTGATATCTAGACTGATGACAAATAACATGTTCCGCTTGCACCAACCAGCTCGTCCCACACCTCTCTCAGTCCCCACCACCACCACAGGGGTCCAATGTCGGAGCTACCCTGAAAAATAGAATAGAGGGAAGCTCTGGGCCTCCCCCCCCTTGGTGTGAGTAATCACACAAACAGGAGTTTAATTATACATTCATAAATTTTCTGAGTCATGGATTAGTTTAAAAACCCTCCAAAAAGCGAAAGAGTGCAGAGGCTTAGATCTACCAAATTTTTTTAATTACTTTTTAGCCAATAGACTGCAGTTTGTTTCAAAATGGACAAAATTAACCCCACTAGGAAACCCATGGTTAGATGCTGAACAGGCTCTCTGTGGGTCGCTAAATATCTCTGACTTAAGTTTTATAAATCCCTGTATTAAACGCCATGACTGTTTTAAAAGTATTAATATCAGCTCCTCTCTGACGGCTTGGTAGAAATTTTTAAAAATAACAGGGTCTTCACTTGTCCCCTGTAAACTCACGCCCATTTGGAATAATCCTGATATCTTGCAACAAAAGAGGACATTAAAATGTCCACTATGGCAAGAGAAGGGAATAAATAATTTAGAACATCTTATTCAAGGTGGAAATTTTATCCAATTTCAGGAACTAGTGTCACAGTACAACATCAGTGATAAAAAGTATTTTGAATACCAACAGCTTAAATCCATAATAAAGGCAAGATTTAATCTTAATCAGACAGATTTAGAGGTACCAGTTAAGGTGGCAGAGTTTCTAAATCTTCGTTCCCCTAAATTGATATTGAAAATACATGGACTATTATCAAAGCTGGATGAGTCCGTATCTCTTCCAATATCAAAATGGGAGACAGACTTATCAATTAATAAGGAAGAAAGTTTCTGGACACAAATACAGTATGTTTAAACACTTTTAAGATGACTAAAAACTCTAACTTACAACTTATACAGTATAAAGTTCTACATAGAATTCATTACACAGGACAAAGGATATTCAAAATGGGCCTGAGTCACACAAATATCTGCTCTCACTGCACCAGCAATGTCCCGGATAGCTATATGCATGCTATGTGGTCCTGTGCACCCGTTCAAAAATTCTGGCAGAAGACATGTGAGGACTTGTCAGCATGGCTTGGGTATAGTGTCCCATCCTTAACCACACTTTGCGTATTAGGTGATTTAAGTGAAATAAATATAGATGCAAGGATGTCACACATGGTTCTCACTGCCTTATGCCATCCATCCATCCATCCATCTTCTACTGCTTTTCCAGAGGTCCGGGTCGCGGAGGCAGCAGTTCAAGCAGAGAAGCCCAGACTTCCCTCTCCCCAGCCACCTGTTCCAGCTCTTCAGAGAGGATACCAAGGCGTTCCCAGACTAGCTGGGAGACATAGTCTCTCCACCGAGTCCTGGGTCTGCCCTGGGGTCTCCTCCCAGTGGGACATGCCCGAAACACCTCAAGTTGGAGGCGTCCAGGAGGCATCCTAATCAGATGCCCATACCACCTCAACTGACTCCTTTCAATGTGGAGGAGCAGCGGAACTACTCTGAGCCTCTCCCAGATGACTGAGCTCCTTACCCTATCTCTGAGGGTGAGTCCAGCAATCCTACGAAGAAAGCTCATTTCAGCCGCTTGTATCCGCGATCTCGTTCTTTTGGTCATTACCCAAAGCTCGTGACCATAGGTGAGAGTAGGAACGTAGATTGACTGGTAAATTGACAGCTTTGCCTTAGAACTCAGCTCCCTCTTCACCACAACAGACCGGTACAATGTCCGCATCACTGCAGATGCTGCTCCAATCCGTCTGTCAATCTCTCACTCCATTTTCCCCTCACTCATGAGCAAGACCCCAAGATACTTAAACGCCTCCACTTGGGGCAGGAGCCTGTCCCCAACCCAGAGAGGACAATCCACCTTTTTCCGGCTGAGGACCATGGACTCGGACTTGGAGGTGCTGATTCTCATCCCAGCCGCTTCACACTCAGTGGCAAACCATCCCAGTAAGACCTGTAGGTCATTGCTGGATGAAGCCAACAGGACAACATCATCTGCAAACAACAGAGATGAGATCCTGTGGTCACCAAGCATGACACCCTCCATTCCCTGGCTGCGCCCAGAAATCCTGTCCATAAAAATTATAAACAGGATCGGTGACAAAGGGCAGCCCTGGCAGAGTCCAACTCTCACTGGGAATGACTCCGACCGAGTGTTGGCAATACAAACCAAACTCTCACAACGGTCGTACAGAGACTGAATAGCTTGTAACAACAAGCCCGATACCCCATACTCCCGAAGCACCCCCCACAAAAAACCACAAGGGACGCAGTTAAATGCCTTCTCCAAGTCCACAAAACACATGTAAACTGGTTGGGCAACCTCCCACGAACCCTCAAGAATTCTCGAGAGGGTAAAGAGCTGGTCCGACGTGCCACAGCCAGGACAAAAACCACATTGCTCCTCCTGAATCGGAGGTTCGACCAACGGCCGGACTCTCTTCTCCAGTACCTTGGCAAAGACCTTCCCAGGGAGGCTGAGGAGTGTGATCCCTCTAAAGTTGGAGCACGCCCTCCGGTCCCCTTTTTTGAAGAGAGGAACCACCACCCCGGCTTGCCATGCCAAAGGCACTGCCCCCGACCTCCACGCAATGTTGCAGAGGCGTGTCAACCATGACAGCCCAACAACATCCAGGGCCTTGAGGTACTCGGGGCGAATCTCGTCCACCCCCGGGGCCCGCCCACCAAGGAGATTTTTAACCACCTTGGCGACCTCAGCCCCTGTGATAGGCGAGTCATCCCCCTCGTCCCCAAACCCTGCTTCCTCTGTGGAAGGCATATCAGTAGGATTGAGAAGATCCTCGAAGTATTCCTTCCACAGCCCAACGATATCCCCAGTGAAAGTCAACAGTGTCCCATCCGCACCATACACAGTGTGGACAGGGAGCTGCTTTCCCCTCCTGAGCCGCAGGACAGTTTGCCAGAATCTCTTTGAGGCCGACCGAAAGTCTTGTTCCATGGCCTCACCGAACTCCTCCCATACCCGGGTTTTTGCTTCAGCAACCACCCGAGCTGCACTCTGCTTGGCCTGCCAGTACACCTCAGCTGCTTCAGGAGTCCCACAAGCCAACCAAGCTTGATAGGACTCCTTCTTCAGCTTAATGGCCCCCCTCACCACTGGTGTCCATCACTTGGTTCGGGGGTTGCCACCACGAGATGCACCGACCACCTTGCAGCCGCAGCTCTGGGCCGCCGCTTCAACAACAGAGGTGGAGAACATTGCCCATTCAGACTCCATGTCTCCAGACTCCCTCGGAATGTGGTTGAAGTTCTTCCGGAGGTGGGAGTTGAAGACCTTTGGGACAGGGGCCTCAGCCAGACATTTCCAGTACACCCTCACTATACGTATGGGTCTACCAGGTCTGAATGGCTTCCTCCCTTGCCATCGGATCCAACTCACCACCAGGTGGTGATCAGTTGACAGCTCTGCACCTCTCTTTACCCGGGTGTCCAAAACATACGGTCGCAGGTCTGATGACACAATAACAAAATCGATCATCGACCTGCAACCTAGGGTGTCCTGGTGCCAGGTGCACATATGGACACCCTTATGCTTGAACATGGTGTTCGTTATGGACAAACTGTGGTTAGCACAGAGGTCCAATAACTGAACACCACTCGGGTTCAGATCGGGCAGGCCGTTCCTCCCAATCACCCCCCTCCAGGTTTCACTGTCGTTGCCCACGTGTGCATTGAAGTCCCCCAGTAGGACAATGGAGTCTCCAAGAGGAGCACCCTCCAGCACCCCAGTCACAGACTCCAAAAAGGGTGGGTACTCTGAAACATCATTTGGTGCATAGACACAAATGATGGTCAGGACCCATTTCCCAACCCGAAGGCGCAGGGAAGCAATCCTTTCGTCCACCGGGGAAAACTCCAATATAGAGGCAGCAAGGTGGGGGGATACAAGAATACCCACCCCTGCTCGTCGCCTCTCGCCCGGGGCAACTCCAAAAAAGGCCAAGCTCCAGCCTCTCTCCAAGAGACTGGTTCCGGAACCGGAGCTGTGTGTTGAGGTGAGGCCGACTATATCTAGCCGGTATCTCTCAACCTCGTACACCAGCTCAGGCTCCTTCCCCACTAGAGAGGTGACATTCCACGTACCAAAAGCCAGTTTAGAAAGCTTGGAATCAGTCCGCCAAGGTCTCCGCCTTTGACCGCCACCTAATCCACATAGCACCAGACCCCCATGATCCCTCCTGCAGGTGGTGAGCCCACTGGAGGGCGGACCCATGTAACTCCTTCGGGCTGAGCCCAGCCAGGTCCCATGGGTGGAAACCCGGCCACCAGACGCTAGCCTTCGAGCTCCTTCTCCAGGCCTGGCTCCAGGGTGGGGCCCCGGTAACCCCATACTGGGCAGGGTACACTGAATCCTTGATATAGAATTTATCATGAGAGTCTGTTGGATCGCTCTTAGTCTGGCCCTTCACCCAGGACCAGTTTGTCTTGGGTGACCCTATCAGAGGCAAATTGCCCCTGACAACATAGCTCCTGGGATCACTGGGGCACGCACCCCCCCCCCCCCGCCAGGATAAGGTGACGATCCATGAGGGGGATGCCTTATGCATCACAAAGAAAACTATCCTCATGAATTGGAAATCAAGAAATAACTTTTGCATGACTTATAATAACTTACTATTGGATTATATTAGCCTGGAGAGATTGTCAGCTTCCTCAAATAATCAATTGGCGGAATTCAATTCTCTCTGGTCCCCGCTTATTAATTCTATAATCTGAGGGGTGGCGGGTGGTGGCTCGCTCTCCTTGGCACCTCTGGCGGCTGGCTGCACCCTGACCGCGGGTGTCCGGGGGGCCTGCTCCGGGGTGGCCATTTGTCTGGCCCTGGGGGGGAGTTGGTTGGGGGGGGCTGTGGCCCCCGGCTGGCTGGCCTCACCTCTCGGGGGGGGATCTGAGTCTAGCCCTGGGCCCCTGGTGCTGGGGGGGGTGACCCTCCGTGGGCCGGGGCCGGGTGTGCGCCGGTGGTGCAGGTTGGCCCCGGTGCATCCTTGCACAACGGGGTCGTGTTTTCCCTGGGGCTCTGGTGGCACCCTGGGGTAGGTGCCTGCATCCTGGTTCATCCTCCCCGTCCGCTGGGGTCTGCAGGTGTGGGTGTGCATGTGTGTGTGTGTGTGGGTATGTGTGTGAGAGTGGGTGTGAGTGGGGGCTTGTGTATGAGCAGATGCGGAAGTGGGTGTGTGTGTTGTGAGTGGGCAGGTGGAGCTGTGTATGGGTGTAGATGGGCATGTGTGATGGTGGGTGGGGGTACGTGTGTGTATGGGCACAGTTACCTGTGGGTGGATGTCTGGGGGTTGGAGGATGTGTGTATGGGTAGGAGAACTTTGTTGGGTGGCAGGTGTTGGGCAGTCCATCTAGTGGCATGGGGGTTGGTGTTTCGGGGCCTGCTTGTCCCGGCCGCCCTGCTGTTGCGTTGCGGGGTGAGGCGCTTTGTCGCATCACCCCTGTTGTCATTGGCAGCGGGTGTGTGTTGGTGCTTGGAGGTGGTTGGGGGGTGCGGATTGATGGCCGTGTTTCCGTCGTGTTGCTCCGGGGTGGCTGTGGTTGCAGGGCGGCCTGCGGCTGTTGGTGTGCATCTGGGGTGGGTGGTTGTGGGCCTGCGTGGGCACTCGGGGGTGTCGCTTGGCATGCTGGGCACCGTGTGGGTCCGGCCCACTGTTCACTATAGTGACTATTGTTGTCCATGTTTGTGTGTGTAAGATGAGTGGAAATTGGTATGGCTGCCCCATCATGTTTGTGGTGCTGGGAGTGCCGGGGCGTGATGCTGGTGGGTCCTGTGTTGCTTCCACTGGCAGCCCTCGCCCTGGGTTGGGATTTGGGGGCAGTGGGTGGCCTCATGAACCAGTTTGCAAGCTGGCTTCTGGGGGGAGGGCTGCCTCGCTTTTAGACCCTACCTCCCAGTCTTATTTCCCGCCCTCCCCCTCCCCCTGACTCTGGGTGGAATATACGTCTTCTTTGTTACATTTAGGGCTTTGGGGTGGGGGGGTGCCGCACTGTGTCGGTGAAGGGCATACCTTTGCTGCATGGTGAGGCTGCCCTCACCTCAATTTTAATTGCATTTTAGACACTGAGGGCTTGGGGGGATGGGGGCCCTGCTGCCCATCGCAATGGCTAGCAGTGCTCCAATCACTATCCCTCCAATTTTAATTGCACTTTGGTAGTCCACACATTTACGCACAATTACATCATATAACCAACACACACCCACCATGTTTTGTACAGGGGGAGGGGGTCCTTCCCCCACCCCTGTTGCCCTGCTCCTGCTGGGGGCGTGGAGGCCTGGTGGGGAGCCTCAGACCTATCATGTTGTCAAAATCCCTGGGTGCTACTGAATGTATAGATACAACCAAGGGAGTGAGAGGGGTGCTGAATATAAGTGTAAGTGAGAGTGAGGGGGTGATGAATGGAGGTGGTGATGGTGGGTCGGTTTTGTGCGGCACTTTGCATGTCGGGTGGCATCTTGGGGCACCTGAGGCGGTCTGCTGATTGGTCGCTCAGGTGGACGCTGGGGGTGGGGGTCTGCTTCTCTGACCTGTGCTGGTGGTCTCCCTGGTCACTGCCGAGCACTGGTGCGTGTTCAGGCTCGCTGCATCTGCTTAGCAGCCGCCTTATGAAACAAGGGTGAATGAGGGGTGGGTTTGGGTGGGTGCGGGGGTGGGAGAGAGTGGGTTGGTCTGGGTGAGTGAGAGGGAGTTAGTGCACGTGGGTGCGCATGGGAGCATGTGGGTGTGAAAGTGTAGGGAGGGGTGTGTCTGTGAATCGGGAGGTGCTGGATTAAGGGGGGTAGTGCCTCTCGGCAATGTGGGCCCCCCTGGGTGGGGGGACTTCTTTGGGCATGGGGGTCCCTGGGGTGTGCAACAGTGGCGCTGGGGTGGGCATGCTGTGGGGGTGCCTGGGGGGGGCTCGCGCCGGGGGGCACGGGCTGGTCTCCGCCCTGGGGGTGGGGTCGCTGGCCTCCTGGTGCATGGGGCCCAGGGGTGGGCATTGGCCCCACTTGGGGGGGGGCGGGGTCGGGCGGGTCCAGGGGTGTGGGCTCACTGCACCGGCCGCCGAGCAGCCTGGCCTCCCTTGATCGTCCCTCCGGGGGTGGATGCCCGGCTTTCCTGGGGCTTGCTGACCTGGGACGTTTGTGCCCTGTGGGGGTTGGTGGTGCTGCCTTGCCTGCTCGGGGTTCCCGAGGGAGAGCTGCTGCGACCGGCCCTCCGCTTCGTATGTTTCCTGACAAACCACTCACATACACACACTTATTTTGCATGCGTTCTCATATATATGCAAGCAGACATACACGCACAAGTGTCTCTCCTTTAACAGGTGTGGAAACCAGACTCGTGTTGAGGCATCTTTGGTGGAAGAAGCAGTTTGTCTTTTGTTTGTTTTAGTTGTTGGTTTGTTTGTTTTTTTGTCTGTTTCCCTCCCTTTTCTTTCCCCCCTCCACACACTTCTTTTCCCGCTTCCCCATCCTGTTGGATCTTCCATGGGTAAAATAATTAAAATAAAGTATTAAAAGTTATTACAGGAGGAGTTTACAACAATATACAATACACAGTTAGGTACTGTATAAGCTCCTCTTGGCAAAGTAAATCTGTTATGGCACAATAAGGGTGACAGATCCCTGTTCTGTTTGCCTAGCTGCCTGACAGGATGGGGGGGGATAACTAAATTTTCTGAGTGTTACTGTTGTAATCATCCAATTTTTTCCTTTTAAGTTTTAACAGCGCTGATTTTAATACTGTTGAAATTTTTAGTCAAACTAATGGTTTAGGTTTCTGACCTGGAGTTTCCAGCCAGTTATGTGTGCCAGTGTGTGTAATGAATCCTGCTCTACAGTGTATAGGCAGTGGAACAACTAAGAATAACCAAAACAAAAGTGTTACCACGAGAAATAATTAGGATGAAAAGGCAACAATACCATTTGCACCCTTCGGTTGCCGGCCTTCTTTCTCTTGCATTTTGCCTCTCCATGATAAACAGTTGATTCGCTATACAAGCCGTTACTGGACACCACAAGGGCACCGTCAGCCGACACTTTTATAGAGAAACAGTTAAAACAGTTACTTGTTGAGGATTTTTAATGGGGTAAAGTTTGCAATGTGTATTAAACAGTCTCTTGCTGAGGGTTTTGAGTGGGGTAAAGTTTGTAATGCACCCAAGAGTCACGTCCTTCAGCTTTCATAACTGTTGGGGTAGCCAGGACAACTTCTGTGTTTTGCTTGCCAGGGAGTATTGATCCAGTTTTCCTTTTTGATGACCAGATCCCCTGGTTTGGCCAAAATGGAAAAATGGGTGCACCCCCATGGTTCCTCCATCACATGGTCCCTCCTGGGAAGGGCAGCATGGATAACATCTCTGTCAGTTGACAGTCTTTACATGTAATCAACCAAAAACCCTTCCTCATCACCTAAGTTAAATGGCCTTAGTTTTGAGAGTAAGTAGAGTTTGCCATTCATTATTTGTCCGCACTAAGTTCGGCATCAATATGGTGCTCCTGGGGGAGCCCAGAACCACCAGGTAGCCTAAGGAGGGGTGCACCGGCCCAGGTCGGAAATAATGAATGGCAAACCCTACTTACTCTCACCATTAAGGAGCAAACATAACAGTTGGAACAATTAGCTGATGTAGCTGTGTAATTAGCATATCTCCACCAGACATTGCCAGCATAAACATGATCATGACAACCTGGAGCTTCCAGCCAGTCATGGTGTGTGCAGTGAATCCTGCTCTACGGTGTATAGACAGTGGAACAAAAAAAAAGTGTTACCACAAGAATGATGAGGATGAAAAGGCAACAGTACCATTCACACCCTTCGGTTGTCAACATTCTTTCTCTTGCATTTTGCCTCTCCAACAAACAAGCAATCAACAAACAGTTGATTCACTATACAAGCCGTTACTGGACACCGCAAGGGCACCGTCAGCCGACACTTGTATAGAGAAACAGTTAAGACAGTTACTTGTTGAGGATTTTTAATGGGATAAAGTTTGCAATGTGTATTAAACAGTCTCTTGCTGAGGGTTTTGAGTGAAAGAAAAATTCCATGTTATTCCATATTATTCTTTTTATTTCCATGTCTTATATACTTGTGAGTTTTATATTGTTCAATGTGTGATCCATGTGGCCTTCAGTATGTCCCAGTCTGTGTGTGAGTGTGTCTAGGTCAGCAATTGTAATGACCAGTTGTTCTACTGATATCTTTTGTTTCGTGTTCATTATGTTTAGTCCTGTGTGAATGACGACGTGTGACTCCCTAGTTCCTGGGAGATTAGACTATCTGTTGTTCTCCAGATGTACTGAGCTAGACTGTCAAGGACATTCTCTCCCACTTCTCACCAACAGCGGGAACTATAAAGGACTGGACAATGGGTGAATGAGTTAGAAGTATGCATGAGTAGACTTGGGGCTACTTCCTGTATCTTCTCCTAGCCAGAAGAATAAATCTTCTCATAACTCAACATCCTGCCTGCTGAATTTTTGACTCAGACTCATTTCGATTCAGATTTTTCTAACAGGAACCCCCACAGCAACTGGTGGTGGAGGACAGAGGACCCCGATGGCACCTGGCGGAGGAGGAAGAGGCACGCCAAAGGCCTCTAGAAACGAAGGGAAGGCCTCGGCATCCTCAAGCTGGCCGGTTGCACCTGCAGTGGTCCCCACTTGGAACTCGGCTGCACCCGCGGTGGCTCCGGGCTGGGCCAACACTGCACCCAAGGTGGACCTGAGTTGAGCCAACGCTGCACCCACAGTGGACCCCGGGCTGGGGCATGGTGCCCATGGCGGACCTGAACTGGAGTGCAGCACCTACAATGGACCCCGGGCTGGGGCACAGTGCCCACGATGGTCCCCGGCTGGGACACAGCATCCACGGAGCCTTGAACCGAGAAGGTGGAACCCAGATGATGGCCTTGGGCAGAGGGGAAGCTGCGCCCACAGCGTCTTTGGGTGGTAAGCCTGGATCCACGGATTTGTCCGGCGGCATTGGGTTCTCTCCGGTGACCCTGGAAGGGGACTCGGACACAGAACAAGAAGAGAGGTCAGGGTCGCTGGCAGCGGCGGAGCCCAGCGAGACAAGCACAGGTGCAGCGGGCGGCTGCACCTGGCTCTCCTCTCCAAGAGCCAGGAAAGAATGCTCTAATATAGAAAGGAGAAAGACAGAAGAGACCACTTGCCTGAGCTCGAGCTCCACCGCTGTCCAGGACTCCGACAATCTGGGCAAAGGTGGAGGTCTGAGCTCAGCCACCGACTCTGCCGTGGCAGCCTCCGCAGCAGGCATGATGGTCATTGCAGTCTTAGGACCCCCAGGCGATGTTCCCCACATTGGTGAGTCACGCTGGTGACTCAGCCCTCAGCCCCACGTGGTGGCTGAGGGCTGCCTCACCGCTGGCCCTGGAACTGGATCCTCCAGGGCCTCAGGCTCCTCCATCATCCAGCAGTTCTGCTCAGGGGCCAGTGGACACTCAGAAAAAGGTGAAGGAGACATAGAGAGGGCAGGTGAGAAATGCATAGCAGCAGCTTGTGGGGCTAACCCAGGGGACTGCCTTCCCTGAGCCCCCCCCCCTCCGGGAATCAGGCAAGACATTTCGTTATTAATTGAAATTAAATGAAACAAAACTTGCCTGTTTACCTGGACCTTGGTGTTCACTGGTGCTGTATGTGTAAAGTCATCCTTCTCCATGACTCTGGAGAGCTTGAGCCCCTCTATGGAGAGAGGAGGGACCACCCCTGGTGTCACAGAGACGGGCATTTCCAGAGAAGACACAGAGAACCTCTGGGCAGTGGGAGGAGCCATCAAGGAGACAGATTTTGTGGCAGCTGGAGAGGAAGAGTTGGCTGATGGAACAGTCGGCAAAAGCGAACTGGAAAAGAAGACTGCCACTGGAATTGTTTCACTGGATGAGGGAAGGGCTGCTGGCGAGGAGGAGATGGTGCCTCTTCGGTGATCCGGGGCTGGATTACGGCGCCATGGAGTAGACGGAACTGGTGGAGCAGGAACTGGCGCACAGCAGCCGAAGCATAACGTCCTTCCTGGAGCGCGCTTCCATGTGGGTGCTGGTTCAGCTGGAGATGCGGAGGAGGAGGCTGAAGGTAGAGACGATAGCAGAGGAAGGTAGAGAGCAATCACCCAGGGATGAAAATGCACGCTGGGTCTGAGCTCCAGCTGGTTGGCAACTCCACCCCAGCACATCAACAAGTCCTCTGAGGACGAGCAGTTCCAGGCATTGACTGTCAAGTCCTCTATCACAGCCACACTCTTTAGCTCAGAATCAGAATCAGAATCAGAATCAGAATAAACTTTATTGCCAAGCATGTAAAAAACACACACGACGAATTTGACTTGACATTGGTGCGCGTGCAAGCGCAACACAACGACACGGCAGCCATAATAGGCGCCTCATCAAAGAGAGATAGATAAGAAAGGGAGGGGAGGGGAGGGAACGACACAAGGGGGGAGGAGAGAAAAAAAACTTTGTTATCAGAATACAGCTTATGAATATTTAAGCAGATTATGATTACAATGAAAAAAAAATCTCTCAATAGCACAGAGCAACAATCAACCACAAAAAACCAAAAGACCAAAAGTCAGAGAGGATCAGTGAATGGATGGGTGTAATTGAGTCAGTGTGTTCGTGTATGTTGAATGCAGGTGGGTGTTTATCAGTTACTGGAGGCAGCAAAATCTCTCCCAGCCAAGATGTTATGTCTTAGTGTCTGAAACTCGGAAGCATGTCCTTGAGGCATGGCAGATGGAAATTTCCTGAGCCAGTCACATGTCCTTGAGAGTTCAGATGCAGCCCCAGAATGTTTATGAAAGAGAAGCACAATCTTCTGTTTTGTCTTAATCCAGGAGGAAAATAGACAACAGGGCATCGAATTCAAGGTCTGATAGACACAGATCACTCAGAGCATAGAATTTTTTCATCTCTTGCAATCCTGTGTTCATAATTTCCATACATAGGCTTTAAATCCATTCCTTGGAGGCACCAAAAACGACTCCAGATGTTTCCCTTCTAGAACATGGGTAAACATGTCCGGTAGAGTCCATCCCTCTACAGTGCATGCCAGATGGTAATTTCCATGTTAGTCATTGCCGTTAGTTAGTGCATTCCCCCGTCTGGTCGAATTGTTGAAGAAGCAGCTATGCCGGGACCGCTTTTAATTAGCTCTTCCAGTTAATTTTTCGATACACCAGGAAAAACTCCAGAGCCAATCAGCAGAAAATCCTGTGATCCTAGCCAAACCAGGTAGATGTTTCCACATCCTCAGTCGAATCATGCAGACACATGCGTTCCAATCCATGGGTCTCTCCATAGGGGCTCCCCCTGGCCCGAATTTATATAAAATGTTGTTAATTTTATTAAAGCCGCTCACCAAATCCATTTTTTTTCGTTTGGATCAAGATTCAGCCAGAAGAACAGTGACGCAGACAAGACAGCAAGCTGGGATTCTCAGTTAGGGAGGGAAGGAGGGTAAAAGAGGGAGCAAAGGAAAAAGCGTCTGTTCTCTCTGAAGGGCAGAAGCAAGAAACGGCTCATCACGGCTCCACCCTCTCCTCCTGACTGCTTCACCTGCTGGAGACATGGTCGCTTCCCCAGAACAGGTGAGTGGGAAAACACAGGTGAAAAAACACACACACTTCACAGCTGGGCTCTTAATTGGTCACTCCGTACTGTCATATATGCACCACTCTGTGGCGCAGAGAGAAAGAGGAGCCCAAATGCTGGATGAAGTTGTGCATTTATTTACCAAAAAGGCAACAGTTCAAACAATCCAATACAAAAATGTGAAAAAGGAAAACAATCCCGCAGTGCCTCAGAATACCCAGCCCTGGAGGGGCTAACAGCACTGCAGATGAAACAGTTCCAATTTAATACTGCTGGGCAAACAAGGTTGAGTCCATATTATGCCTCAGAGACTGACTGGGCCTCTGGAGAGGAAAACTGCATAACATAAACTTGACCAGAGAGTGAGAGAAGACTTAAATTTGTGCCTGAGCTGAACAGAGCTCCGGGAACAGCACCAAACATAGTCCAGGTTGACCAACGGAGTGACAATAATTGAGTGCACAAACAGAAAATAAATACAGAGTAAATTAATGACAGAGTGGAGGCAGGTGAGTGAGCTGAGCTGCAGGTGCGCTAATTATCAGCCGCTCACTGCAGCGGCAGGCTGTGAGCGGCCAGTGGGAGAGTGTCAGGAGAGAGAGGGGCAAACCAGGAACACAGACAAGCCTAAACAAATGAACAGACAAGAACAGAGAAACAAAGCACAACAATAACCTGTGTCTGGGGTCTGGGATGACATAGGACCCCAGACACATGACAATGTTAAGCTTGACGTAGCTCTGCTTGCTGAATGGCACCACATTCCTCAGCTTCAAATTGACAATTTAGTGGCATCAGAATTGAGGCTTGCCTGGCAGCAAATGGAGGTTACACACACAATATTATTGAATGCTCAAACAAGGGAAATGATTATTGATGATGTTTTGTTGCAGTAATAATCAGTAGCTAATATTGAGAAGTGTACCTTCATTTGTGTTTTATTCACTGAGATCTCACAACACTTTCTGAAATTAATACAATGTTGCATTTTTCATACCTCTCAGTACCTACTAGTAAAATTTGTTATTACCTGTACTAAATTTCAAGATCCTAACAGACTGGTGAATCCCACACATTCACATAAATTGATCTGTTGACCTGAACTCTGTTAGTACTAATGGTTCTTGCATGAGGCCCATTGCCTGTCAACTATCAACTGTGAACTGTTTTCTGTCTACTGTGGCCAAGTCCTTCTAAAACTCCCAAGATAATAGCCATTTTGCGGCGTAATGCTAATCCTAAGGTATAAAAACATGCCTGCGGTCACCATAGCTCACATCCTTAAACTTGCACATGAATCATTCTCCTGGTGGGATTTCAGTTCAAGAGAAGCTGAGTCAACAGCCAAAGAACATAGCAGTAGAACATGGTGGTGTGTGTGTCTGCACGCGCGTGCCTGTTTTCCAAAGCATTGGTGAATGTTTTGTTCATGTTTTATACCCAGTTGCATGTCTTTGAATCAAAGATCATAGACGCAGGCTGGCAGCCTAGCTCAGTGCAGCAGGTCAGGAGTGTGTGTGTGGGCCTGGACGCCTGAATAATAATGTCAACGGGTTGATGTGGTGAAGGTCTGTCAGAAGAGCACTGTAGGTTCACAACGTCAGCTATGCTTCATCAGGGAAACCCTTACTGCCAAACCTCCTTTTTTTCCTCATCAGCTCCTGCTCTCTTCATCAGTGATTCTGTTTTCCAGCTCATTTTCTCCTGTGATCCTCCATCTGTTTTTTTTATCTTGCATTTCTGGTTTTGCCTTTCTTTTCAGTTTTATCATTTACATTTTAGTCTTTCAACAAATACTTTAATATAAAGCCAGATAACAATAAATGCCAGCAAACCACATTTTCCTTTATTCTTGCCTAACTTTCATTTGCCTAATTTACTTCCCCACAAACTTTTTGTACTGTCTGACTCTAACTCCTACAGTTGTCCTTAAGCTTCATGTAGCTTCAAGTGTGTTTTTCTCTCTCTCTCTCTTCATTTTTGGGATCACTGCAGAGAAAGGGAAAGCCCCATTCTCATTTTCCCAGAGGATGTTTGAGACTCTTTTTCGCACGGTGGTCTCGGCAGGGATTGTATGCTGGCACAGCCTGTCATGGGTTGGCACAGGAAGTGTCTGCCTGAACCCTGCAAGGCATTCAGGCCATTTCCATTTCCTGTCAAACATCCTCCCAGAGGAAAGGAGTACCATCTCATTAAAGAGCAAATCCACACCAAAATAAGGGAAACAACTGGACTCTGATCAATGCAACAGTAAAAATCAATATTTATGTTTTTTGTAAAGGTCCACCCAAATTACAAAAAATAGCTTCCTCAAGTTATTATAAAATGGTTTCTTGTTCTTCTATTCAAACAAAGTAGCAAAATGTTTCATACATTGTTTGACATGTTTCGGCTGTCAGCTGTAGTCTTCTTCACAAGAATGTCATCTGACATTCTGCAACTTGTCACATCAGCTCTTTTATCCTTTCCGTAGGTATGACTGACCTGACAGATCTAAAGATCCACCAAGTCAGTCACACCCCTCGCCATGCAATGGTCATTGGAGGGGAGAGTTCCAGGTGTGTGAGAACAATAAGGCTCCATCATCCCAATTGATGGTGTTGTGGACCAGCTTCCTGATTGCAATTGCTTTTTTAATTCAGCGTTTGTGTTTATTGTTCTCTGATCTGATTACTTTTGTGTTGTTCCAGTCCATGTTGTGGTTACTTATCTTGCAGTAGTCTGATATTGCCAAACTGAGTTGTTTTTTGTTTTTTTTTTTGTGCTGCTTTTTCTTTTTGCATTCATGTGAGTCGCCCTGCTGTTTCTTTTTGAGTGCTCCCTTTTCCATGTTGCAAACCTCCTTCCTGTTTCTCCTATGTATGTTTTTTGCATGATTTGTATGGTATTTCATAAATTACATTGCATTTTTGAAGTTCTCTGATGACTCTGGGATCATCAGCCTCATCTCTAATGGGGATGACGTGGGGTACATAGGACTTATCCAGGACTTCGTGAACTGGTGCCTGCGGAACTGCCTCCACATCAGTGTGGGGAAGAACAAGGAACTGGTGGTAGACTTCCGCAGGTGTGGACAACCCCCACAGCACAGGGAACAGACATTGAGATAGTGACATCTTACAAGTACCTGGGTGTTCACCTGAACAATAAACTGGACTGGTCACACAACACCAACGTGCTCTACAAGAAGGGGTAACACAGGCTGTACCTCCTGAGGAGATTCAGGTCTTTTGGAGTTCAGGTGCACTCCTGAAGACTTACAATTCTGTGGTGGCATCAGCCATCACATTTGGAGTGGTCTGCTGGAGCAGCAGCATCACGGCAGCCGACAGGAAGAGACTGAACAGACTGATCAAAAAAGCCAGCTTTGTTCTGGGGCGCCACCTCAGCCCAGTGGAGGAGATAGGAGAGAGGAGGATGGTGGCTAAGCTGTCATCTCTGCTGGAGTTGGGAGTCCCACCCCATGCAGGACATGCTGAAAGCATTGAGGAGCTCATTTAGCAGTAGGCTGAGCCATCCTAGGTGCACGACGGAGAGGTTCCGTAGGTCCTTCCTACCTGCGGCTGTCAGACGTTACTTTACAACCTAACCTGTGCTCCTCGTAGAGGCCATATCAATTGTACTCTCTGACACACAACTTATCCAATTACAATTATTATCGAGGGTGACAACAACACTGTTCATTTAATGTGAAATATACTGTCTGGGTCTATATTTATATAATGCAGGGTAATTTAACTAACTGTAATGCTGTTAATACCATCTAACTGCAATGCTCCTGCACTGTGTATATAACTGTGTACATATGTATATTTATTGCTTTGGCTAACCAATTCTTATCTTATTATCATATTTACTATTGCTCTGAGTGCTGCTATCCCTTTGCTGCTGCAATCCTGTAATTGCCCCATTGTGGGACTAATGAAGGCTTATCTTATCTTATCTTATTTTTGTGTTGTTGTAGTTTGTCCTTAGGGTGCACTAAAAGCTGCTGCAGTTTTGTGTGGGGTTTTATTGCTGTTTTTTCCTGTGCTTTTTCATAATTCTTTGTATGGGTTTGTTATTCCTCAGATGTATGGTAGGGTCACTATGTTTTTGTTGTTTTCTGTTTTTGGTATGTGTTTTTGTGTTGTTGGTTTTTTTTTTTTCGTTTTTGTTTTTGTTCCTGATCTTTGTTTTGGACTTGCCATTTTCCTTTGTTTATTGTTTATTATGATGGTAGCCTATAATGTCCTCACAACTGACAATTTGTGTGCCGTGGGATGCTCGGATGTCTGAAGAAGTTACTGGTCCATGTGTGTTAGTTTCCTGTATATTGTGATTTTGATGCTGCCATTATCTTTATGGTGATTTTTTTATGTCTAGAAAGTTATGGTCCTGTTTGTTTCTTCTTCATGTGTGAATTTGATGTTTCCATTGCTGTCTATAGTATTCATGTGGTCTGTAAGTTCTTGTGTGTCCATATTTTATTTTTTCCAAAGAAGCATCAACTGGGATGACAGAGTGTTCATGAGGCTTTCTCACACACCTGGGACTCTCTTCTCCAAAGACCATTGGAGATCTTTGGCGGGGGCATGACCAGTGACCTGGTGGATCTATCTGATCTGTCAGGTCAGTCACGCCTAGAGAAAGGATTAAACAGCTGATGTGACACATCACTAACGTTCTTCTGACAGTGGAAACATGTCAAATAAGCTGTGTGTTATGTCCGTGGGTTCTACTTCAGATAACCACTCTGAGGAACAAAACACGACGACACACACGGCTGCAGGTTATTAACTCTGTTTTACTGAAGCTCAGTTCAGCGAGTACACTTATTCGATTGGCAATGCCACAGGGTACAGCACCCACCTGTGGGGTGGCATATGTAAATGCAACTCATGTAACTCCCATACATCACATCTCCTCCCCACTAAATGTTGTACCCACCCCCAAGATACACAAAGCAAACAACTTTTTTTTTTCTCTTTTTCTTTTTTTTTTTCATCACACACTAGCCTTGAGGCTGGGAGTAGATGGTCCCAAACCCCTGAGTCAGTCAAGGGTTTATTCTGCCCTTTTGGTGAGACGTGACTCTCTAATCTAACACATAAAGGGTCTCTTATTCAAAAGTGTCCAAGGTATTGTTTCTTAGTGTACCTTAAACAAAGTTTATGGGACATAACGCTCTGGTGGTTTAATAGTACGAGAAGGATATCTCTTACCAGTCTCTGGAGGTGGTGTGGTGTTTCCCTCTGAGGTTACCTGGGGTAGTGGTGAGGGGTCACTCACAGGAACCGGAGTAGCTGATTCTGGAACGGTGTTTTCCAGCACAGGCAGGTCTGCTGAGATGCACGACGATGCAGCTCCGCCGTTGTCTGTAGAAGTATCCAATTCAGCAACCCTGGCCAGCATCTGGTCCGCGTGTCGCCTCCAGTGTTGCGATGCGCCGATGTCGACGGTGTAGGATACAGGGCCAGTCTCTGCTGAAACAACCCCCGGTATCCACTTCTTCTCTCCTCTCCCGTAATCCCGAACGAGGACTGGGTCTCCCACCTTGAATGTTCTGGCTTTTGCATGCATTTCTCGATACGCACACTGTGCCTCTTGTGCTTTCTCTACCTCTGATGTCACGCTGGGCTTCAGCAGGTCTAGTCGAGATCACAGCTTGCGATGCATGAAAAGCATGGACGGGGACTCCTTCATTGTGGAGTGTGGAGTGTTGCGGTACGTGAGTAAAAAGGCATCCAGTCGGCGTTGTATGGAAGTGGTTTCAGTGGACCGCTTCAGTGACTGCTTGAATGTCTGTACAAAACGTTCTGCAAGACCATTTGTTGATGGATGGAATGGTGCAGAGCGGATGTGCTTTACTCCATTACCCTTCATGAAAGTGTCAAACTCGTGTGAGGTGAACTGGGGACCATTATCACTCACCAACACCTCAGGGAGCCCATAGCGACTGAATAACCCTCGGAGCACCTGGATGGTATTGGCCGTTGTGGTGGAACTCATGAGGTGCACCTCAGGCCATTTTGAATGGGCGTCTACAACCACCATAAACATTTGGCCCTGGAACGGCCCGGCAAAGTCAACATGAATTCTCTGCCATGGGGATCCAGGCCAGGTCCATGGGTGGAGTGGTGCTGGTCCCGGTGCTTTCTGTGTAAGTTGACAGGACTGACATGTTTTTGAGACTTGTTCAATTTGAACGTCAATTCCGGGCCACCACATGTAACTGCGGGCGACAGCTTTCATTTTGACAACACCTGGGTGTCCAGTATGCAGTTCCGACAGCACTCGTGATCTCAGTTTTGAGGGAATGACGACGCGCACACCCCACATAAGGCAACTTTGCTGGAGTGTCAACTCATCCTTCCGGCTGATGAATGGCGCCAATGTGCTGGCCACATCCTGGACCCTCGGAAAGCGACCTGTGGAGACCATCTCCAGGACTTGAGCAAGGACAGGGTCACCCCTGCTCTCTCGGCAGATTTCTCGGCAGTTCACAGGTAAGGCTTCTAGGTGTTTAATATGAAAACTGTCCACAGCACTGATTCTCCCTCTTGGTGATGTTGGTAGTGGAAGGCGTGAAAGCCCATCCGCATTTCCATGACGAGCTGCCTCTCGGTACTGTATGGTGTAGTTATGGGCAGCTAACAAGAGAGCCCACCGCTGCATTCTAGCAGCAGCCATGGATGGTGTGGCTTTGCACGGGCTCAGAATGGTGGTCAACGGGCGATGATCTGTAAGGAGTGTAAACTGCCTGCCATACAGATAGTGATGGAATTTACGAACTCCAAATATGATGCCAAGAGCTTCGCGCTCAATTTGGGCATAGTTGCGTTCTGCCTTATTCAGAGTCCTTGATGCAAAAGCTATGGGCCTCTCTTGTCCATTCAGATAAGATAAGATAAGATAAGCCTTTATTAGTCCCACAACGGGGAAATTCCAGGATTTCAACAGCACAGGGATAGCAACACTCAGAGCAACAATCAGAAGGCAAGAAAAAAAAAAACAAGCAAGCAAGAGCAGCTAATATACATATGTACATATTACTATAAAATATATATATACACACACACACAGACACACAGTGCAGAGCATTGTTGCTGGATGGAATAAATATATGAATATATAAACACACAGTGCAGAGCACTGTAGCTAGATGGAATAAATATGTAAATATATAAACACCCACAGTACAGAGCATTGCAGCTAGGTGGAATAAATATGTAAGTATATAAACACACACAGTGCGGCGCAATGTAGCTAGATGGAATAATATGTAGATATATAAAAACACAGTGCGGAGCATTGTAGCTAGATGGAATAAATATATAGATATATAAATATAAACACACCCAGTGCTGAGCATTGTAGCTAGATGGAATAAATATGTAAATATATAAACACACACAGTGCAGAGCATTGTTGCTAGATGGGATGAAACAGCATAACCATCTACTTAGTTATCCTACATGGTATGATTATGTGCCCATACATATTCTCACCCTCCATAGCGACCGGTATTTTCCTAGTTGTATGCCGGAGGGGACCATTGTGTAAGTCTATTGCATCTTTTGCATTCAAAAAACTTCGGGAGGATGTGTGAGATGACGCTGCCTACACCATAAGGTGATGCGTCACACGCCAGCCGAATGGGAAGTTGTGGGTCATAATGGGTTAACACGCTTTGGGAGAGTAGCTGCTCTTTTGCCTCTTTGAAAGATGCTGCACATTCAGATGTCCATTGCCATCGTTTTCCTTTGCACAACAGAGCATTCAGTGGGCTTAGGATAGAAGACAGGTTGGGGATAAATCTGCTGTAATAATTAATTAGCCCCAAGAAAGAACGTAACTGACTCACGTCTGTTGGTGCAGGAGCCTCCACGATTGCCCTGACTTTCCCTGGTGCCTTGTGTAGACGCTGGGCATCGATGACGTGACCCAGATATTCCAGTGATTCCTTGAAAAATTCACATTTTTCCTTCTGCACTCGTAAGCCGAATTCTCCCAAGCGTCCCAGGACTGCATCCAGATTTTTCAGATGCTGCACATGATCCTGTCCACTGACCAATATGTCGTCCAGGTAGCAGTGGATGTTCGGCAGACCCTGGAGGACTTGGTCCATGGCACGTTGGAATATCGCTGGTGCTGAGGTAATTCCAAATGCCAGCCTGTTGTAACAGAACAGACCCTTGGATGTGGTTATTGTGAGGTATTTTCTGGAATTTTCCTCTATCACCATTTGCAAATAGGCATGAGATAAGTCCAGTTTACTGAAATGCTGACCCCCGAAAGTGATGCGAATAAATCTTCAATGCGTGGAATTGGGTATTTCTCCACACACAGGGCAGGGTTAAGTGTGACTTTAAAATCCCCACATATCCTAACATCTCCGTTCTTTTTCACAACGGGCACAATGGGTGTTGCCCATTCACTGAATTTGACAGGGGATATGATGCCCTGCTGACACAGTCGGTCAATTTCAGCCTCCACTTTTGGACTAAGGGCATAGGGAACGACTCTCGCTTGACAGAACCGTGGCACATGATCCGACTTCAGCGCTATGGCTACTTCCATGCCTTTCAGAGTGCCTAATTCTTTTTGGAAGACCTCTGCATGTCTTTGTAGCACGCCCTCTAGCGTCTCCTCCCGGACCGTCTTTATTTCTCGCCAGTCAGTTCGAATCTTCCGCAGCCACTCTGGACCAAAGAGTGGGGGTGAACTTCCCTGGACTACATACAGTGGTAGTCTAGCCCTCTGCTTGTTCATCCTCACTGAGACAGTGATGACTCCCTCTGCTGGAATCACCTCGCCAGTGTATGTTTTCAGCATTATGTGGGTTTGGCGCAAGGGCAAGTCCCTAAAGTGTGCATCATACAGTTCTCTTGAAATCAGAGAAACGGCAGCACCAGTATCTAATTCCATTTCAATCATTTTGCCTTCAATTTTTGGTTTAACACACGTGTGTGACAAATTTCCCTGCTGAGAGACCATATGCAGACTCGACTCAGTGTCTGTGGTGCTACCATCACTAGACATTTCTTTTACATCCAGTTGGTGCACCCTGTTTTTCTTTTTAACTTTATACTCCACTGGTTTCTCCTTATTTACAGTCTCTTTGTTCCTGCACATTTTCGAGATGTGTCCTCTCTTACCACATTTGTAGCAGTTTTGCTCCTTGTAAAAGCAATCACTCTCTTTGTGGTTCAGTTTTCCACAGCGCGAACATTTCGTGCGTCGTTTGTCGTGTAGTGACAGTGCATGCACTTTCAGCGCGTTGCTCAGCTGATGTGTCTCGCGGGCTACTGTCTCCATTGACACGGCTAGTTCCATTGCTTTGGAAAAAGTAAGCTTCTCCTCCGTCAGCAATCTTTTCTGGATAGCTTCTATGTTCAGTCCACAAACGAGCCTATCCCTCAATGCATCCTGCAAGTGTGTGCCAAACTCGCAGTGTTCAGAAAGCTTTTTAATGACTGCTATGTATTGCGTCACAGACTCTCCCTCTTGTTGGTTCCGTTTATGAAAGCGAAATCTTTCAGCGATCACAATTGGTTTTGGAGAAAAGTGGTCTTTCAAAACTTCAGTAAGTTGAGCATATGTCTTAGCCCCCGGCTTATCTGGAGCTATGAGGCTACGTAAAAGGCCATATGTTGACGCACCAATTACACTTAGGAAAACAGCAAGCTTCTTATCCTCTGCAATTCCATTTGCCGTTACAAAGTACCCAAACCTTTCAACGTAGGTTGTCCACTGCTCCAAGGACTCGTCGAATGGGTTAATGTGTCCAATAAATCCAGCCATGGCGTGCAGTTAGCTAGCGTTTAGCAATCCTTTCACTTGGCGCGCTGCGCTTAGCCACACTCCCGCCAGGACAAACGTTCCTCTTCCTCCTTCACTCACAGTCATTACCGCGGCGAGACTTGGAAACCTAAAGTTATCCTCGTCGCCAATAATGTTATGTCCATGGGTTCTACTTCAGATAACCACTCTGAGGAACAAAACATGACGACACACACGGCTGCAGGTTATTAACTCTGTTTTACTGAAGCTCAGTTCAGCGAGTACACTTATTCGATTGGCAGTGCCACAGGGTACAGCGCCCACCTGTGGGGTGGCATATGTAAATGCAACTCATGTAACTCCCATACATCACACTATGGAATATATTTCTGCTTTGTCTAAATAGAAGATCAAGGGACAGTGTTATCACAAAGAAGACAAAAGGAACTTGTTTGAGATACCTCAAGCTATGTGTCATGTTCCTGGGCACAGGTGGGCGCCGTGCCCAGTCTTCAGTCTAGTTTAGTCTTTTTCTGTCTGCTTGTCTCTTTGTTTATTTGTCATTTTGTATTTATAGTATTATTATTTACATTTTGGGGTTGTGTTGCTCTTGTATCATTATGGTTTCCGGTTTGTGTTTTATTTTGACAGCGCTGCACACCTCCAAGCTGTCAAAGTGGTTTGCGGGCTATGCAGCTGTCATTGATTGTGTTTATTTCTCCACTCATGTATCCACACCTGTAACATATCTGGAAAAGGGTATTTTAGGGCACGACAACCTCTCCCCATTGTCGTGTCCTTCTATTACTGCTCCATCCTCAGATGCACTGGCCAGCTCTGAGTGTATTTGTGCTGCTGTCGAGGAGAACGGGAGTGCTCCGCCACATTAGTTTTCCCCTGTATTTCCAGCCGTGAGCCCCGCTTCCTTTCAGCTGAGCTCCGGCTGGTTCTGCCCCTTTTTCCCAGTGTTCCCAGGCTTCAGTTGCCCTGTGCCATTGAGCCCCACTCTCCTCCAGCACTGCTTTAGTTTCTTATTTGTACGTTTAATTTTCTTTGTATGGTTTGTCTTTATGTTAATAAATGTGTAGAAACCACAGCGAGCATTTGGTGTCCTTTGATAGCCCTTGAAAAGGGCGTTTTATAACAGGACATGACCAGGGTTTGGACACCAACCGCTGTGGGTTTCTGCATTTTTTCTTTAATCATTTTTCCCTTTTTTTTTCTCATCTGCTGTACGCGAGTGTTCACTATGGCTCCAGCTCACCGGGGCTCTGCCAACAGAAGGAGGTTGGTAATCAGGGGCCCCACTGTGGATGAACTGTGGGCGGCTGACTTCGCTCAGGACTTTGTGGATGCAGCGCTCGTCTTCCGGTCATTAAAGGAGGTGCACAGAAACATGGAGGTGACAGCGACTATCGTGGAGGTGCATCCGGGGTTACGGAGCTACCCCAGGTACGTGGGCCTGCTGTACTCGGTCTCCATCCTCCAAACGGGCCCCTACAGCCTGGTAGGAGATCTTCCATCAGATGCGCTTAAGTCGGACGTAATAAGGAAACGTCCCCAGACCCCGATGGCTCATCCGTCTTGCCAGGAGCTTGTTTCTCCTTCTCCTCACCCACCGTCCATTCCTGAGCTGACGGGAGAAGGTCCCCGGGAACAGATACACCCAGCCTCTCCCCGTTACCTGGCTGCATTACCCCAAAGGGAGTTCCCCATCGCAGCTGGGAATGCCGTCATCATGGTGCCTGCAGCGCTGGCTCCTCCTCCCTTTCCATTGGTGCCCCTGCCTGCTGCAGCAATCAGGAGGGGGGTGTCTGGGTCTCCTGCAGCAGCCACCACCGCACCATGGGAATTCAGGAAAGTGCATTCTCATTTTTAACAGCTTTTGATGAAATGCCTTGTCTAGGTCCCGGTGGGAGGGCTCAGCAGAAGCAACTGTATATTATGGCTGTACGATCTCCACCAGCTGCTGCAGATGTACATGTCTCACCCTCACCAGCTACTCCTGTCCTTTCTGGATTCCCGCCGGTCCTGCGGGAGAGCCTCCAGAGGACGACGAGGTCTGCGGTCCTGGAGGACCCCGTTCCAGCCCCACAGCCACACACCGGATGGGAGGAGAAAGCTACCCGCGCCCTGGAACTTGAGCCGACCGGAGAGAGTCCCCTGGTTTCGGCAGCATGGGAGCCAGCATCGTCGGTGAGGCAACCTCCAGCATTAGTTGCCATGCCTAGGGTTCCCCCTCCATTGGTCGCAGCACTTGGAGGCTGTTGGGCTGCATCCACCATCACGCCTGCTGCTGGAGTCATCGCAGCAGAGTTATCAGAGTCTTGGGTGGTGGTGGAGCTCGAGTCCAGGCAAGTACTCTGTTCTGTTCTAACACCTGCAGATCCAGAGAATTCTTGTCTGGCTTACTGTCAGGAGAACCGGCTGCAGATGTCCTCTGCTCCTGAATTCTCCTCTCCAAGCTCCACCACTGCCGGTAACTTTGTTCAGGTGTTCCCCCCCCACCCGTCTGATGTGGCCGTGTCAGGTGTGGATGTCCAGACAGAGAGAGCCGAGACACCCCAGCCTGGATCGCCGGAGTCCTGGATGGCAGTGGAGCTTGAGCTCAGAAAAGTTCTCTTTTTTGTGTTCACTCTATCTATCTTAGAGAGATCTTGCCTGGCTCTTGGTGAGGAAGGCTGAGTGCAGCCATCCACTGCGCCTGAGCTCTCCTCGCCGGGCTCCACTGCTGCCGGTGACTCTGACCCAGTGCCTGTCTCCCATGTGTTTGAGCGTTCTCCCAAGGTCTCCATGGGTGCTCCTCCTCCATCTGAGGTCTCCATGGGTGCTTCCCCTCCATCCGAGGTCTCCGTGGGTGCTCCCCCTCCTTCTGAGGTCTCCATGGGTGCTCCTCCTCCATCCAAGGTCTCCATGGGTGTGACACCTCCGTCCGAGGCCACTGCGGGTGTTATACCCCAGTCTGGGGCCTCTGCAGGTGCTACACCCCAGCCTGGGGCCTCCACGGGTGCTTCCCCTAAGCTCTGGGCCTCCATGGGTGCTTCGCCCCAGCCCGGGGGCTTCATTAGTGCTATGCCTCAGTCCGAGGCCGCCGTAGGCCCTCTTTCCTGGCCCTCATCTGGCACCCCACTGGTTGATCATCTCCTTGGTCTGGTTCTCTCACAGGTCAATCTTTTCACCGTGGGTGCTATGCTCCAGTCCAGGGCTGCCGTAGGTGCTGCACCCCAGTCCGGGGCCGCTGTGGGTGCTGCGCCTCAGCCTGAGGCCTCTGTGGGTGCTGCGCTTCAGTCTGGGACCTCCGTGGGTGCTGCTCTCCAGTCTGGGGCCGCCGTGGGTGCTGCGCTCCAGTATGGGGCCGCTGTAGGTGCTGCGCCCCAGTCCGGGGCTGCCGCGGGTGCTGCGCCTCAGCTTGAAGCCTCTGTGGGTGCTGCGCCTCAGCCCAAGGCCTCCGTGGGTACCGCACCTCTGTCCGAGGCCGCCGTGGGTGCCAAACCTTCATCTGAGGACGCCGCAGGTTCCACGCCTTTGTCTAAGGTCATTATGGATTCCCCGTCCTCACCAGAAGCCCCCACTGAGCAGTCTCTTCCCTCATCTGGCCCCCTCGCTGGTCAACCACCCTCTCCATCAGGCTCTACCGTTGAAGGTCAATCCTCTGCAGAGCCGGGTCCACCTTCTCCATGCTGGAGACCCTGCGGTCCGCTGGGGGCAAGGTTTCCAGCTGCCGCCTCCAGCAGGGGCACATGATGCTCATTGGTCCCGTGGCCGATGAACTGTGGGAGGCCACCTGACGGACTGTGCCATCGGGCCGGGTGGCTCAGGAACTCGGGGAGGCCACTTGATGGGCTACGCCAGCTGCACAGGTGGCTCAAGGACTCTGGTAGGCCAGCCGAGCTCTCATTGCTATCAGCTGAGGGTTCCTGAATTGTAGGCCACCACATTTGTTCAGGTTGTGGGTTATGAGTGTTTTTTTTGGGGGGGGGGGGGTTCTCCTTGTTGTTGTCTCGGTCCTTCCGTGCCTGGGTCCCCCTCCCCCCCGGTGTGGGTTGTTTTTCTTGGTGGGGGGGTTCTTTTTCTCTTTGATGTTGCACGGGTGGGTGCCATGCCCAGTCTTCAGTCTAGTTGAGTCTTTTTCTGTCTGCTTGTCTCTTTATTTATCCTGTCTGCTGTATTTGGTTCCTGTTTTATTATTGTCATTTTGTATTTGTAGTATTATTATTTACATTTTGGGGTTGGGTTGCTCTTGTATCATTATGGGTTCCGGTTTGTGTTTTATTTTGACAGTGCTACGCACCTCCCGGCTGTCAAACTGGTTCACGGGCTGCGCAGCTGTCACTGATTGTGTTTATTTCTCCACTCATGTATCCACACCTGTCACATATCTGGAAAAGGGTATTTTAGGGCACAACAACCTCTCCCCGTTGTCGTGTCCTTCTGTTACTTCTCCGTCCTCAGATGCACTGGCCAACTCTGAGTGTATTTGTGCTGCTGTTGAGAACGGGAGTGCTCCACCAGATTAGTTTTCCAGTTTATTTCCAGCCATGAGCCCTGCTGCCTTTTGGGTAAGCTCCCGCTGGTTCTGCCCCTTTGCCCAGCGTTTCCAAGCTTCATTTGCCCTGTGCTGTTGAGCCCTGCTCTCCTCCAGCACTGCTTTAGTTTCATATTTGTATGTTTAGTGTTCTTTGTATCATTCATCTTTATGTTAATAAATGTGCGGAAACCACAGCGAGCGTTTGGTGTCCTTCAATAGCCCTTGAAAAGGGCGCTTTATGACATTATGCCTAGCCATGTTAATAATTCCAACTTCAGTTTATATTATAATGAGAATCTTTGCTTCACTCCTTTAAAGTCAATTGTTGCAAATAAAAAGAGAACAAAATCTGTTATTGTATTAGAAAACTACCAGTATACAGTTAACTGGCATGACCGGCCAGGTCATGCTGAAGACCATATAAAAGTGGAACTACCTGCCATCCAGCTTGGTGCTCAGCAATAATGGAACGGAGGGGAAATGGAAGGGAAATTTGTAGCTGCGCCTTGCATGGCAGCGACCCCTCTGATTCTAGATGTGATTAACATTGTAGATAAGAGAAACGTAATTTTATTCTACTGTACATGATTGGCTGTATGGATTGAATGACAATAAAGTTGGCTTTACCTTTACCTTTACCTTTAAGTCTGGTAGTATGATACGGACAAAAACCACAACACCAAGTTTAGCAAAAGTAAAGTTATATGGCTATATATAGTCAGATATAAAGATATTAGTATTAAAACGTCTACCACTGTAGAGGCAAAAGATGTGATTATTGTTTGATTTAGGATGACATTCATTGGGAAAAATTACAAAAAACTAACGTGTGCATTTGTGCACTCTGTTCCTTCTAAGACAGGTTTTAGTATTTGGTAAGCTGTAAAAAAAAAAAAAAATCCATCATAATATATTATTACCTGTCCTTTTAGATTTCTTATCATAAGGAAAAGAAAGAATAACCACTGTGTTCGGTGGCATGGTGGGTTCAATCCCACCCCCTGACCATCAGTGACCCTTCTGTGTTGAGTTTGCATTTTCTTCCTGTGTCTGCGGGGGTTTACCCTGGGTACTCCTGGGTAACCCTGGGTACCTGGTGGCTTGTCACCAGACTGCAAAACAAATCTACCTATGGGTACAAAATAAGTAATAAAAAAAAAACATAAATTTTAAAAAAAGTACTCCGGTTTCCTCCCACAGGCCAAAAACATGCAATTTAGGATAAATGGAGACTCTAAAGTAGCCCTAGGTGTGAATGTGTGTGAATGGTGAAAGGATTGGTGCCGTACCATGGCTGCCTCATCCATCCACGTGGATGCCCTAAATTTCCCTCTGGGATTAATAAAGTACACAACATACAAAATACAAAAAAATAAGACACTAAATAGCTACATTTTCAATTTTAATTGTGAACTTGCAGGACAAGCATACAGATTATGCCTTCATTTATTAAGTGAACCAGTGAACAGAGACTTCGGGCCATTTGTTCAGTGTAACAAGAAACAAATTCACGTTTTTTTTCAGTGACTCTGAAGATACTGGCCTACACCAACAGCTGCACCCACTCATGTGCCTGAGAAACTGTGAAGGAACAGTAGAGGAGAGGCAGGAGCCAATTCCACAACACTCTTGCCACAAGTAGTGACATAGTGTGACTGGCCCACAGTATTAGGCAAGTTATTAAAAAATAGTAGCTAATTACAGTTTCTAGTTACTTCTTTTCAAAAGTAACTGAGTTAATTTACCAATTACTGCATGATTAAAGTAACTACTTGGAAAGGTAACCTTCACATTACTTTTAAATGCATACTTAAATTATCTCTAACACATAGCAAGATAAATTTAATTAATGGATTACGTTACAGGTTTATTAATGTCAGGCTGAAAACAAACTGTTTTAGACAGAGCTTTTAGAACATGTTCAGTCTGCTTTATCCTGCCTTGAGAGCTCTTATTGTGGGAAAAATCTGAAGAAAATCAACATGATATTGCCAGTAATTTCCTCATTTTGGAGTGAAAAATAGGGTTTGTGGAGTGAGGGAGGGAAAAAGAGTGATAATCATTCCAAAAGAGTGAGTTGGCAACACTGCATAAAGCTGTCCATATTTACCTTACGTTTATATTATAGATGTAATCCGATGTGCAGTGATCCAAAGAAAATGTCCATTATCCATAGTCCAAATGTCTGCTGTGACAGAGACATGATCCAGTCCCTCAAATTCCTTTTGGAGATCAAAATCCATTTTTGAATAATCTTTATCCAGGTAGCAAGTAAATGTGTTTTAACTTCAGTGGCTCACAGTCTCAGCTATCTAATGAAAAGTCACTGTTTATATCAGGTCTTCAATCTGCAGCAACGTATCTGGCAGTCAGTGGCTGGCAGTCACTTGGTTTAATTCTTGCTGTGTCACAAACTGTCCAGATGCATACCTGTGCTTGAAATCCAGCCAGGGCTGTTCAGAATACAGGAGATCCACTTCACAGTATTGTTAGCATAGCTAGCCATTACTTAGCACTAGCTAAAACTGAAGACTGCAGTTGGTCTCAACTGGCACTTTAGCCTGCAACCCACCAATATGCTTTTGCCCTTAACAGCGACTGTCATAAATCACCCTTTTCAAGCGCTAAGCAGGCCACCAAACGCTCTCTGTGAGTTTGCACATTTATTAATGTAAAAATGCACAAAAACACAACACTACAAGTAACAGACACATGCAGATGCTGGAGGACAGCGGGGCTCAACAGGGGGAAGAAGCCTGGGAGCGCCAGGCAAAGGGACAGAACCAGCACACCCAGAGAGATGCAGGGCTCACGGCTGGAATTAAAGGGGAAAACTAACTTGGATGGAGCACTCCCGTTCTCCTCAACAGCAACCAAAATACACTCAGCATGGCAGGACTGAGGGATGTAGCAGTATAGAAGGACACGACAACTGGGAGAGATTGTCGTGCCCCTTAAATGCAGTTACATGATGTTTAACAGGTGTCAATACATGAGTGGAGAAAATAACAGAATGAATGACAGTTGAGCAGCTCCGAACAGTTTGACAGCCGGAAGCTGCACAGGGCTGTCAAAATAAAACACAAACCGGAAACGATAAAAAAACAAGAACAACACAACCCCACAATGTAAATAATAACACTACAAATACAAAATGACACAATAACTGGACAGGATAAACAGACTAAACTGAAGACTGGACACGGCACCGACCCATGCCCAGGAACATGACAGTGCACCCCCTAAAGGGGTGGTTCTCAGACACCCCAGGGCAACATCAAAAAAGACAAAGACCCTCCCCCCTTCCCCCCCGCAGACAAGACCCCCCCAAAAGAAAAACAACCCAGCCCAGGGGGGAGGATGGGGAACCCAGGCGCTGAGGAACCGAGACAAAAAAAAAACACACACACACACACATGACCCACAACACTGTACAACAGGTGGCAGCATGGGACTCTAAGTCCGACTGATTAGTGGATGAGACAGTTTGGGCGGCCTTCCAGATTCCCAAGACCACCAGCGCCTGTGCTGGAACATGTCGGGTGGCCTCCCCATGTTCCAGAACCATCTGAGGAGGAGGGGCAGCCCATCGGGCGGCCTCCAAGCATCCCTAAGCCAGCGAGCCACGGCACACAACACACTGCTGCCCTCCCACCACCCCGGGGGTGGCAGCTGGGGTAAGCGCCCCCCACAAAGCGCAGGAGCTAGGAGGCGGCATCCTCCTGAGATGGGCGGCCAAATAGCAGGAACCTCCAGCGACACCTGATGACCCCCGACAGACCCTGACGAAGGCAAGGGATCCATGGCAACCTCAGATGAAGGCAGGGCACCCGCAGCGGCCTTGGGCAGGGACACAGCACCTGCGGAGGCCTCGGGCAGGGAAGCAGCACATGCAGAGGCCTCAGGCAGGGACGCAGCACCAGCGGCAGCACCCACGGCGGCCACGGACTGGGGCGTATCACCCACAGCGGCCCCGGACTGGAGCGTAGTGCCCACGATGAACAGCACCAGTCAAGGGCGAGGAACGAGGGGCCACAGCAGCCTCAGATTGAGGTGTAGCACCCATGGAGGCCCTGGACCAAGGCGTGGCACCTACGGAGGCCCCGGGCTGGGGTGCAGCACTCACGGAGCCCTTGGATGGAGGGGGATCAGCACCCACGGAGACCTCGGACAGAGGGGGAGCACCCAAGGCAACCTTGGAAGAAAGCTCAAACAAAAGGGAACAGGCACCGGATCAGGGTCACTGGCAGCACCGGAGCCCAGCGAGGAGGGCTCAGGTGCAGCAGATGGCTGCACTTGGCCTTCCACACCAACAGCCAGGCAAGATCTCTCTAGGACAGATAGCATGAAAACAAAGAAGAGAACTTTCCTGAGCTCAAGCTCCACCGTTGTCCAGGACTCCGGCGATCCAGGCTGGGACATCTTGGCTCTCTCCAACTGGCCATCCACACCCAACAGGGTCACCTCAGACCGGGAGGGGGGGTCTCAGCCCTCTCCGTCTGGACGTCCACACCTGGCACGGCCACCTCAGATGGGGAGGAAGGTGCTGGCTCCCGTGCCGCTGAACCCAGGGGACACTTGACTGTCGGCTCAGGATTCAGAGTACAGGTGGCACTTTCCTCCCATCCCGGATGTGGCCGCAGGGCTGGAGCAGGAATTCCCAGGACTCCATCATCCGGCGGCTCCTTCCCAAGACCGGTGGATACTCGGAAGCCACAGAGAAATACAGGGGAAAGAGCGGCGAGGGTGAGTCAACAGCAGCAGGTGATGAGGACTCAGCCAAATTTAGCTGCTGTTGCTCAGCCTCATCACCGGGAATAAGGCAAGGTATCTCATTTTGATTAAAAAAGGAATGAAAACCCACCTGCCTTATTTCCCGGGGCATGATGGTTCCTGCTGCTGAAGTGGGACCAGCCGATGCCCCTCTGGCAACTGCTGAAGTTGTCTGGGAAGGAGGCAGAGGCTCGGGTTTCTGCTGAGGGAGGCAGGATGCTGGAGCTCGGGGCCGCTTCCTCGTAGACCTGGTTTATGATGTTTCTGGGAGAGAAACACCAGAAACGAGATAAAGGCTATGTGTTTTTTTTAAGAGAATTGCTAGGGATCTAGGCATATGACCCAAAAGCAGACACGGACAGAAACAATAAATGAAGTGAAAGCAGCAATCTTTATTACAATTCACGTGCAAGATAAATGTGCAGTAATGATTTCACAAAGATCTGGTAACCAGCTTCAGCAGGGGAGAGCGGCTGGGAGCAGGTGATGAACCTCCATGCTGGGGAAAAGGTTGGCAGGGGAGAAGGTGTTGAGGTGCTGTGGGGATGCTTCCGGGGGTTTGTTGGAGACAGAATAGCCAGACCTGAGAGCTAGGGGGTGAGAGTGAAGAGTGGTGAAGACAAACAGAGGTAAGTTGACTTACTTTGGTGGAGGGAATAATGTGTGCAGTCCCAGAATATCCAAATCCAATCCATAAGGCATTTTCCAGAGTCCAGAGGCAGGCAAGAGTCAAAGCACGGCAGGCTGGATCAAAGCAGGCAGATAAATCCAATACATTAAGCAGTCTCTGGGTCAAAGGCAAGCACAGAGTCAGAAGCACAGCAAAAACAGGATAAATCATCAGTATAGAGCTCAGACAGGATACAGGCTGTGTGCAGGTTAATGCAGTGACGTTACGCTCGACACTGCCCACTTGACACTGATTCAGGCAATATAAAACGGAAGTGTCATGAGCAGTGCATCGAGCACCATTTCAGCACACCCACAGTCACGTGACTGTAGCAAGCGAGGCCTCGTTATGTCAGTCACATCGTGTGACATGAGGGCTCGCAGGAAGTTTGAGAGGGAATTAGTTTTTTTTTGGTTTGCTTTGTATTGTTTGTTCCTGCCATCCAATTTTGAATAGACCTCAGATGGCCAAATGCTCAAAAAAAAAAGTACTGAGATTTTTTTCAGGTTTTCCACTCAGATGCAGTTCTGACAGTCAGTCACCAGATAGCAGTCTTTATTAGATGTTTCATAACGCTGTGTCGCTCATGAAGCAATTGTCTCAAAGTTGCTCATTGTTTCATAAGGCCTCAGTTTCAACATTACTAGGTTAACGTCACCAGCCAGAGTGAAGGGAGAGCGTCCTATTAAAGGGGTCCTCTAATTAGCAGCAGGTGAGGGCAAGGATGCAGGGATGAGCCTGATCAGAGGGTAAGAGAGATACAGGAAAACAGAGTACAGCCAGGAACCATTACAAGAATTGACTGTTTTGAAAATTTTGGGATAATTAAGTGACCAGTAGACTCATTTCAGCCAGTTAAAACCTACAAGCACACCATTTTTCAGTCAATGACCCCTTTAAAAATTATAACCAACCACCCCAGAGTATTCTGTCAAGATGATAGACGACCTTCACATTTTTTAGTCCCTGCTGGGTTTTTATTTTGATGTCGCAGTTAAAAAGTTACAACATAATAATAATCAATATAATAATATAATAATAATATAATGATGTTGAGGTTTTTCCTAATAATCAATATAATAATAATAATAATAATAATAATAATAAATCAAACTCTACAGAAGGCCATCTGCATCAGACACCCGTGTTGAGTTGAGCTGAGCTCAGACCCACAGCTACTTAGGATTCAATCAGTCCCTCCAGGATATCATAGGATGTTTTTTTTTTGACTGTTGCGGACCAAAAAGCCTGAGTTTACACAAGCTTTTGTAAAAAGTTGCGATAAAAGTTGTAATGTTTTGAGAGGTTTTTAGCACTAAAAATTGTGAGAAGAATTACAAATGTTAAAGCAGATGCTTCTTTTTTTTTTTTTTTTTTTTTTTTTTTTGTTACTTATTTGTACCCGTAGGTAGACTTGGTTTGCAGTCTGGTGACAAGCCACCGGCTGCTGGTCGCTGCGTGCGCGAGCGCCCTAAACCTACATGTTTTTGGTGTGCGGGAGGAAACCGGAGAAATCCCGGAGTAAACCCGTGCAACACGGGGAGAACATGCAAACTCCACACAGCTCACTGTTGGTCGGGGGCTGGGATCGAACCCACGATCTCATGATCCCCGCGATCCCCCGGCCGAGGGTAAAACTGTGCTGCCACAGTGCTAAACCGCTGCGCCACCATGCAGCCAATTTCCATAGTTTACTGCAATTATATTCTATATAACACCACAAGAAAAGCACAGGATTGTAGACAATTTCCTATTAAACAGTAATTTATAAATTAAGCAGAAACTTTTGCTATACAGAAAAAACTCTTTTATACAACAGCAAATACAGACTTTAGCACAATATTCATTACAACAGCTAAATTGCATTGAATGCATGTTACAGAGTATAGATTTGGAAATTATGGCAGCACCTTCATTTGAAAACTCCTTAACTGCAGCAATCCCTAACCACTCTGTACTGAGCACAGAGAAAAAAGAAATAATTTATTCTGTTGCTCTGTATTGTCTATCGAAGTCTGTGTTTTTCTGAAAAAAATTACTGAATATTCTCTCTGCTTTCATGCCTGACCTGTCTGTCTATCTGCTGTGCATCTTGACACACACCTGTCTCATCAGATACTCATCTTTCCTTTACTGGGAGTCGTACCTGGAGGAGGGGTTGTCCTTGGGGGTTTGCTGGGGGTGCGTGTTGGTCTGTGTCCAGACTGGAGATTCACAGCTTTAAAGCTCATTGATAAGATGTAGTAATGATTTTACCTCAAAAGATGTACTATAAAATGTTCAAGCACTGGCTGTAGTGTTATTTGCTTGTTTGTTTGTGGGTTTACAGCATCTCTCCTCACACACAGGGCTTTTCAGAACATTTTTCAACACAAGCCTGGAACTTCGTACACATGGTCAGGACAGAGACGTGGGGAGACGTCCACCGGTGGGCCGGAGGAGATGGAGGAAGGGACACTGTGGGAAAACTTGCGGGTGAGTGGGTTTTTTTTTAATCACACACTCTGTTTTTTGCTGATGTGTTCCATTAATACTTACTGTAAATACGGAAGTGAGCTTAGTGAGCAATGCATTTGATTGGTTAGACTGAGCCTTTGAGAGCTACTTAGGGATAAATTTGATTGGCGAAATTGGTAGAAGTTGATGAGGACTGGCCAAAATTGCAGGAAAGTTACAGTGTATGGACAATGTTGCAAGGTCACATAAAAGCTGTGGCGAATCACTGATTTTACTTAAATTACTACGACAGCAACATTGCAAAATCCTGGAAAGACTGATTCAGTGGGTGCTGTACTGCACCACCAAATCCATTCATGTCTGTGTGCTGTGCAAAGGAATGGATTAAGGAACTCTGAGTTTGCATGTCAAGTATTTATCACCCTTGGCCCTAGTTCAATGTGCTTGAATACCCAAATAGCTGACAGTTGAAAACAGTTTAACTTTTGAAATGTCATATCCCTCATAAACAGCACACCTCACTAATCAGCCAACTATAATTGGACTACACAAATACTATGCTCAATATCTGAAAGTAAAGCTTGAAGGATGGATGTTTTATTGTCATTTTGTTGTGGTATAGTGTATTAAGTAGAGTCTCAATAGGAAAGAACTGAGCTGTGAGTAAGCAGTCAAGTTTTTTCTAGGATACAGAATGCTTGCAGTTGAAAAATGCTGTCTTTGTGTTTACATAAGCCTCATGTATCCCTACAAAGTATATTTCAAGTCTCTACACAAAATACCTCACAGGTTATTTTCCTTTTTTCCTATAATGCTTGTATAACCCTCGGGGATTACAGCTAACACAGACCTGTATTTTGAATGATCTGTATGGCTTCTTTTGTGCCATCTTCAATTTTAATTTGCATTTGGGGATATTAAGGTGCATTATTGCTCTGCTGAAGCATCATGCTGCTGTTATTCTGCAACATGTAAACTGAAGCCTACGGAAGATGAAAGGGTATAACTCCCTTTCAGATCACATTATGACATGCTGAAAGGCTACTGTGAAACATTATGGTGTAGAGGCTGGGTTAATCATCTCAGACTGGATGCAGAGGGTAAACAGAGAAGGACAATAGGTATGGAGATTATGGTGACATAGCAGGAAGAAGGAGTTGGGGGAGAAGGGATGAATGTATTGTGATGCGAGATGTCATGCAGATGTGAGATGGGCGGTTGATATAAAAGGAGAGCCCTTGGTGTATTGAGACATGCTTTTTCTGTGTATGACTGATGTGAGAGTGAATAAAGTCGTCTGTTGCATAAATCTGCCTCCGTTATTTACACTCTCCACACTGGTGACCCCTTGACGAATTATGGAACACGAGGCAAGAACCCCGAGTCGGCCCGGACGGGAAGCCCCAGCAACGCGGCAAGCATCCCAGAGACAGCCCGGACGGGAACCCCCAGCAACGCGGGCGCTGTTTCGGTCAAACTACCGGACTTTTGGCTGCACGACCCACAGTCTTGGTTCCACCACACCGAGGCTCAGTTCGCCCTCCGGGGAATAACGGCAGACGACACCAAATATTACTATATGGTCGCAGCGCTGGACGCTTGCACGTCTCAGCAAGTAGCGAGCCTGCTCCAACAGCCTCAGGCCCACGACAAATACAGGGCTCTCAAGGCCGCGCTGACCCGGCGCTACACGTTCTAAGACTACGAGAGAGCCTGAGGCGCTCCGAGTTAGGAGACGGGTCGGCGGTCGAACTGATGGAGAAGATGTTAGCATTGATGGGCACGGATGACGGCCATTTTCTATTTGCCCACCTTTTCCTCCGGAACCTCCCAACAGCGGCCAGAGCAGTCCTGGCCAATTCGCCGTTGCTGGCCGCGCGTGACTACCGTGCGCTAGCCCAGGAGGCAGATCAGATCATCCTCACCACCAGAGCCCTCACAGTGAATGCGGCAGCGTCGGAACCCAGCGAGATGACCAGCGGAGGCTAGGGAGCGCCAGAGAGACACGCTCTGCTTCTACCACCGCCGCTTTGGAGAGAACGCACGCAGATGTGAGCCACCGTGCCAATTCAAGCGTTCGGGAAACGACAAGGCTGGCAGTCGGTAGCAGCTGCGACCGCCGGTGAAGAGAACAAGCTGCTCTACATGACAGACTCGCACTCGGGGAGACGATTCCTCGTAGACACCGGCGCCCAGAGGAGCATCATCCTGCTGTCCTATGCCGACCGGCTAACGGGAGCTAGCGGCCCCGGGCTGGTAGCAGTAAACAGCTCAGACATTAAGACTTTTGGTGAGAGAACACTGACTTTATCCCTACACGGCCGTATATACAAGTGGAGGAGCTGATTTTCTGTGTGCCCACGGGTTGCTAGTTGATGTTGCTAACACACACTTGGTTAATGCAATGTCTTTTGATTCTCTCCCCTGTACAGCTCGAGAGGCCGGGCCAATAACAAGCCAAAGTCACAGCTCCAGGCGGTAAGTTCCACACACTGCTCACTCAGTTCCCAGCACTCACGGTCCCAATGTTTTCGGTGGCCATCGCTAAACACAGGGTGGAACACTTTATCACCACCACCAGGCCGCCCGCTTGGACGCAGCTAAACTGGCCATACCACACGAGGAGTTTGCCAACCTGGAAAGGTTGGGCATCATCAGGCGCTCAAACAGCCGCTACATCCCCGCTACACATGGTCCTTAAGGCTGAAAGATCGTGGCGACCGTGCGGAGATTTCCGCAGACTGAATAACACCACAGCACACGACCGCTACTCGATTCCCCATATTCAGGATTTTTCCATTCACCTCACCAGGGCACGCATTTTTTTCTAAAATAGACCTGGTCCGTGGTTACCACCAGGTCCCAGTGCGCATGGAGGACATACCCAAAACAGCGGTAATAACCCCGTTTGGCTTGTTTGAGTTTTTACGCATGCCCTTCGGATTAAAAGGAGCGGCACAGACATTCCAACGCATGATGGATGCGGTGTTGCGCGATCTGCCATTTGTGTTTGAATACCTGGATGACATCCTAGTGGCCAGGGCATCCAAGGACGAACACCTAACCCACCTCAGGACGGTTTTTCGGAGGTTGGAGGAGCACGGGCTAATAATCAACCCGGCGAAATGCCAGTTCGACATGACGGAGATTGATTTTTTGGGGCACCGCATCTCACCGGAGGGAGCAATACCCTTGCCCGACAGAGTGCGCGCCATGGCGAATTTTCCCCAGCCTCAGACGGTCAGGGCGCTGCAAGAATTTTTGGGGATGGTTAACTTTTATAACCGCTTCCTCCCCCGCGCAGCTCAACTTATGCAGTCATTGTACGCCACGCTCAAGAAACGGAAACCCGCGGACAGAGTCGAATGGACTCCGGAGCGGGAGCAGGCGTTCTCTGAGGTTAAAACAGCCCTGGCAAACGCCACACTGTTGGCGCACCTGGACCCAGCGGCCTGGATAGCGCTTACTACCGACGCCTCGGGCGTGGCCATAAGGGCCGTCGTGGAGCAACGTGTCACCGGTTCTTGGCAGCTGCTCGCTTTTTTCAGCAAGGCTTTGCGCGACAGTGAGCATAAATACAGTGTGTTCAACAGAGAGTTGCTGGCTCTCCACCTGGCCATACGCCAATTCCAGTTCTGGCTGGAAGGGCGCAGCTTCACCGCATTCGTGGACCACAAGCCGCTACGTTCGCGATGGCCAAGGTTTCGGAACCATGGTTGGGCCGGCAGCAGATACAGCTGGCCGCGATCTCGGAGTTTACGACTGATATTCAGCATGTGTCGGGTAAACTGAATGTGGTGGCGGACTGCCTCTCGTGTGCAGTAGTGGCCCCGGTCTGCGTGGGGATAGATTATACAGCCATGGCTGCAGAGCAGATTGGCGATATGGACGTGTGCACGCTCCAGTCTGGAGAGCAGAGTACTGCAAGACGGCAGCCCCCCCCCCCCCCCCCACAGTCTGCGATGTCTCCACAGGATGCCTGCGCCCGGTGGTCTCAGTGGCTTGGCGCCGCCGCGTGTTTGAGTCAGTTCACGCTCTGGCGCACCCAGGAGTGCGCACATCAGTCAAAATGGTGGGAGCGAAGTTTGTGTGGCCAGGTCTGCGCAAACAAGTGAAAGAGTGGGCTGCAGCCTGCGTAGCGTGCCAACGAGCCAAAGTACACAGACTCACGAAGGCTCCTTTGGAGCCGTTTCGTATACCGGCGAAGAGGTTCGACCATGTTCACGTGGACCTCGTGGGCCCCCTCCCGCCATCGCAGGGGTGCACGCATCTTCTGACAGTGGTGGACCACACCACACGCTGGCCAGAAGCAGTCCCGCTGGTGGCAACCACGTCCGCGGACGTGGCGCGTGCTTTTTTGACGACATGGGTGGCACGTTTTGGAATCCCGTCGGACATCACGTCCGATAGGGGCCCTCAGTTTGTTTCCGACCTCTGGTCCGCGATGGCCCGTAGCCTGGGTGTTGCAGTTCATCGCACAACCGCGTACAACCCACAGGCCAATGGATTATGCGAGTGTTTCCATAGGTCACTGAAAGCAGCGCTCAGGGCTTCGCTGATGGATGCAAATTGGGTAGACCGGGTGCCGTGGGTTTTATTGGGGTTGTGTTCTGCACCAAAAGAGGATTTGGAGGCTTCCCCGGCGGAGCTTGTTTTTTCTCAGCCACTGCGGGTGCCCGGGGAATTTTTGCCAGATAATCCCGCGCCAGACAACTACCCATCTCAGCGTTTGCAGAATAGCGCAGACAAAGGCACGCTGCCCAGCCCGGCCCACCACTGTTTTCCACACACTTTTGTGCCAAAAATTTTGAAGAACGCGGTGTTCGTGTTTGTCAGGTACGATGCCCACCGCCCTCCATTGCGCCCACCCTACGATGGCCCGTTCAGAGTGCTGGAAACAGGGGACAAACATTTTTTGTTAGACTTGGGGGGTCGTCAGGAGAAAATATGCATAGACAGACTTAAGCCCGCCTTTGTGGTGGCGGATGAGCAAGTGCTGTTGGCTCGGGTCCCTCGGTGTGGAAGACCCCCACTGAGAACTCCCCAGGTAAACGATTCATCAGAGCAGCCACACGGGCAAGTCGAAGGTTCCCCCCCTCGCCATGGCCCACCCACAGACAGACACCACCCCAGGAGCCCCCCGCCGGCACAGCAGCACCGCGGAGGCGGTAAACCCCCGTTACAGCAGATATGGGAGGAGACTGAAGCCAAAAGGATGTGAGGACTGAAACTCGGTCTGAGATTCTGTGGGGGGGGGGGGGGGGACAATAGGTATGGAGATTATGGTGAGGTAGCAGGAAGAAGGAGTTGGGGGAGAAAGGATGAATGTATTGTGATGCGAGATGTCATGCAGATGTGAGATGGGCGGTTGATATAAAAGGAGAACCCTTGGTGTATTGAGATAGGCTTTTTCTGTGTATGACTGATGTGAGAGTGAATAAAGTCGTCTGTTGCATAAATCTGCCTCCGTTATTTACACTCTCCACAATGTCCATTTATTTATCTTTTGTTCTTATTAAAGACAAAAATAGAAAGGAGATGTTTTTACCTTCTTTATAATTAAAAGAAGACAAAATGAACCTACTTGAGCTATTTTTTTTTTATTTTAACCTTTATTTAACCAGGAAAAATCCCATTGAGATTAAAAACCTCTTTTTCAAGGGAGTCCTGGCCAAGAGACAGCAAAAAAAATCACAATTACACTTACAATGACATACAAATCATATAAAACAGTTACAAATTAATGAGGCCGTCTCAAGTGTTCTCAATCTGGATTTAAAGTCGTTCAATGAAACAAATACCATTAGTTTCCTGTCTTTTTGCAACATGTTCCATGTAGAGGGAGCTGAGAACATGAAAGCTCTTTTACCCAGCTCAGTACGGGCAAATGGAACAGAAAGCAACAAATGATCATTAGAACGCAGAACATAAGAATCAACACTTCTCAGTGTGATTAAATTACAGATGTAAGGGGGCAATTATGTGGAAGTTATGGACAAAACTGCATCAAAGATTTCCGCCGGCTGGGGAAAACACGAGCACGCTACAGAAACCACCTGAGATTTAACCTCCATTGCAGAGATGAGGATGTCACACCAGCAAGCCTCAACATAAAAAATCCAATCCCAACCAAAAATGCTGAGAAAATTATCAATAAAGCACGGAAAGATTTGATCAAAGAATGGATAAGAATGACAGCAAACAAAGTGGACAGAATCAACAACCAGATCAAGGAGGAAATGGACATTTTCAAGGAACACTACCCAACCGACCAGGAAACACAGGAGCAGATAAAAGCACAATTAAAACACGCACATGAACAGTAATTCATTATAACGAAAAAACGCCATTTAAAGAAACTAAAAAAAACTCACAGAAAGGAAGAACAAACGAAGACAAACTCACACGGAAACGAACGCTAAGTGGATCAAAAACTTATCACAACGCGCACTCACAGACATGGAAAAAAAAAGTGCTGAGCAGAGGACTGAATTTCCTCACGACAGAACTTGCATATGAAAAAATCCAGGACCAAGGGGAAAAGGCAGCACACCAGAACACAGTCGCAGGAATCCTCAAAATGGCCAAATTACCACAAAGCAACATTACAAAAGAAGAAGAAAAAGCATTAAACTCACTCAAGAAAGATAAAGCAATCACAATTCTCCCATCAGATAAAGGCAGAACCGTAGTAGTTATGGACACGGAAACATATGAAAAACAGATGGAAACCATGTTGGCAGCAGCACATATGAAATCATAAAAACAAACCCCACAGAAGAAAAGAAAAAAATGCTAAAAGCCCTTCTCAAACCCCTATTAGAAAGCAAAAAAATCACAAAGGACGCATACGATCACCTGATACTCACAGCCAGCATCACCCCCCGAATCTATGGAACCCCAAAAATACATAAGAAGGATATCCCACTGCAACCAATAATAGACAGTATTGGATCAGTCATGATCAGTCATCATCATCATCATAGCAGTCTGTCGGGGGCGACAATGACTGTTTCATTTAGGTCTGATCAGATTCCTCCACACAGCTCTGTCCTTCGCCCTCTGGCCTTGTCCAAGCTGGTATGAGTTGCTTTCTGACTGACCATTTCATGAAACTGCTTGCAACGTATTTGAGTACCGCTAGCTTTTGCTGGACCAGCGGCACATTCTTGGCAGATAGAGGTATTCTCAGTGGCAAGGACAGGCCAAGACAAACTGACTCCAGTATCTGCTGCAGTGACTGAGTATACAATCCATAGTTGCTGGGCAGGATCCCGAGGTGAACCTGTGTAGCAAGTTTGGTGACCCTGGAGAGCTTTACACATTCTATAGTAAGAGCATAAGGAGTGCCAACAAAGCTGAGAAAGGCTCTGCAAATCTTACCTTAGCAACATCAGCTTCAGGGAAGACACATTACATAAATCCTTCTCAGCTAAACTTTTTTTGAACACAACTCTTCATGGGAAAAAAAGGAATTAGGACAAAATGTCAAGAAATCACTGGTCTGTGCAAGCGTACCAGAATTTACAAAGGTTAATCATAACTTTTATACCCATGTAGCAGCGTAATACATAAAAGTAGAATACACTAAAAAAGCAAAGAAGCAGACTATGTGCCACTGCTGAAGAGCAAAAAAAGGATGCACCCCTAATTACAAGCGTGTATTGCTGACAAATGCACAATTGTGCCATTCCATGCTGTACAGACAACAAATGCAAAGCTAATGAGTTTATTGAACAGTGAGTTATAAACATGACTTACCTCATCATCAGACTCTGAAGAGGAGCTGCTGGAGGAATCAGAACTTGATGAGGAGGATGAAGAATGCTTGACCAAAACACAACACAACTTACCAAAAGCCCTGGTTGAAATCATCAAACCCCTCAGAATACCACTGCCAAAATTCAAAAGAGCTGGCACAAGAACTCAAAAATATGAAAATAGAATCAGACGAGATCCTCATTTTACATGATGTCATTTCATTATTCACAAAGACCCCTATTGATGTCACACTACACATAGTGCAAGAATGCCTCAGAAATGACAGAACCCTAAAAAGACATACCAATCTCACAGTTGACGACATATCTGAACTATTACAATTTGTTGCAAAATCCACCTATTTTCAATACAGAGAAAAAAATCTACAGACAAAAAGAAGGATTTGCAATGGGAGACCCACTATCAGCTATCATGAGCAGATTTTTCATGGAGGATCTGGAAAACAAAGCCATTAACACAGCACCCACACAAAATAAACCCACCCTCTGGAAGACATACGTGGACGACATTTTGGAGAAAATAAGGAAAGGACACACACAAGAACTCACTGACCATCTGAACAGCACGGACAGCACTGGGAATATAAAATTCACACATGAAGAGGAAGAAAATGGCATTTGCCTTTCTGGACATGAAAATCCACCACAACGATGACGGCAGTATAAAAATCACAGTGTACAGAAAACCAACCCACATGGATCAATACCTACCATGGACATCAGAACACCCCACAGCACACAAACTATCAGTTGTCAGAACGTTATACGAACGGGCCACCATCATCACAGACCAAGAAGACAGACAGGAGGAGAAAACCACATAAAACATGCACTCATACGCTGCCAATATCCAGTATGGACCATAAACAAAGGGAAACAGCAAGTTGAAAACAAAGAAAACAAACAAGAAGCAAGGCACAGAACAAAAGACAAAATCAAAAACAAGGACACCATAACTATACCATACATCCGAGGGATAACAGAACCAATTCAAAGGATCATGAAAAAATACAAAATAAACACAGCAGTAAAACCACACAAAAAATTAAGACAGTTATTAGTACACCCCAAGGACAAAATAGAGCAAGACAAAAAATGCAATGTAATATATGAAATCTCATGCAGATCATGCAACAAAACCTACATTGGAGAAACCGGAAGATCATTCACCACAAGGAAAAAAGAACACCAGAAGGAATGTGAAAAGGAAACACAAGGATGACTCACAAGATCACAAAAAGAAAAGGCAGAACAACAAACATTAAAATCATCTATATCAGATCACTGCAAAAGAAATAATCACATTATGGACTGGGACAATGCAAAAATTGTTGGATCAGAGAGCAACAGACACAAACGCTGGATCAAGGAGGCCATAGAAATCAGGAAGCGGGGAAAAGACACCATGAACCGGGATGAGGGGGCCTTTATGCTTTCCCACATCTGACCTACATTCTCCAGAGACCATCGGACGGCAGAAAGCGGGGCCGGCGCAGTGGATCTGACAGGTCTGCTGGGCTGGCCCCGCCTACTTAAGTCAGCTGATAAAATGACACCTGGCAGCAATCAGCTGACACTTCTGATGAAGGCTGCAGTGAACAGTCGAAACATGTAAAGAAGGTAAAAACATCTCCTTTCTATTTTTGTCTTTAATAAGAACAAAAGGTAACTAATTAAAAGAAGACAAAATGAACCTACTTAAGCTATTATGTCCATTGTGTATTTTTGTTACTTTAAAGAGAACTGGAACTATGTACAGCACCACAACATTCTTCCCTTCCAGGAAGAGAACAGAAAGATGCAATCAGTGAGAGCAGAGTGGTGCAATTGGGTTGCCAAAACTTCTTTAAAACTTCAAAAGCCACAATGGTGGCTAAAGCGGTTGGTATAAGGTATAGCTGACTGCAGACATGCTACTAGTATGTTAGCCAGGCTTTATGGTCAAATAGCTCAATTAAATTTATCACTTTAAATGATTTTTGCAAGTTTCTTTTGCTTAAGTTCCTTATGTGGCTGCATGGATGCACTGCCTTAGCCTGAGTCCAAAAATGAAGTAAATCTGGACAGCTGATACACCCCCTGAAATGGAAGTGTTAAAATTTGTAACAAAGGTCAGTTTGAGGTCAAAGTTGTTTTTCAATAGCAGTGTACTGGAGGTCTCCCCTCAGGCATATTGTATTTTTCATGGCTCATATTCCACAAATTCTTTTTTATGAGTTAGTATTACACCACAAACTGACTAGTGCTAACCCGAGGTGTCTGTGGGGGTTTTCTTTGGGCACAGCTGTGTTTGTTTCTGACATGGCTAGGCAGTATATTTGTAGAGTATGCATCTACTATCTGCTCCCACTGTCTGGTTTGCTGTCTCCTAAGCTCAAGGCGAGACACAGGGCAGAGTTTGCCTCCGTGGTTTTCGGTCATGCATTCTCATGCATTCACATTCCAGACAGATCTCCTTACATCCACATATTTTCTCTTTTTTTCTCTCTCTCTCCTTCCATCCCCCTCTCATGTCTTTTGGTGTCTAAGGGCAGCATACCACAAAATCACTGGCTGACTGGCACAAAATAGAGAGTGTAATTTGTTTCAGCCACTAATTAGAGAAAAAGTACCCTTTCCTAAAGTAGCTACAGTATATGTGGGGGTTTTATAGGGTGATCTGTAAAGAAAGAAAGAACAAAACAACCATTTCTATGATGTGAAACCTCCAATCGCAACATGACTGAAGAAAATTAGAAGCTCTGTTTGGGAGACAGCCTTCTTCTGTTGCAGTGTTAACACAACCAAGCATAAACAGCAACCACAAATTCATGAGGAAAGCTGTTTTTGGTTGTATTTCATGTTAATGCCACAGAACACCATTCAACCACATATTAAGAGCTTAGATAGGAAATAGGCCCTTAATTTTCTCAAAAAGTTTCTCAAATTGAAAATTGACAGACCAACATGCCAGTGTGATTATGACTTATGACTCAGGTTTTTCATTTATTTTTGAGGTTTTTCCTTTATTAAGAAAAACAAAAACGAAACAGCTGCACTGGGACACTGTCCATTGTTAGTTGATAGATTTAAGGTTCCTGCATCTATCTAAAAGAAGAGTCTAAACTGCCAAACATAAGCCTACATATTTAACATTTCATCCTCAAAAGTTCCAGTTTCATGGCCTTGAAGAGTGGCATCATTTTAGTTTGAGAAATGTGTCCGAGAACTCTGGGAGCCTATTGTGTGTTGGAGCAATTCATCAAAAGGGGAAGGTAATGAAAACGTGGAGGGGACACGTTGCTTGCCTGTAAATCTTAGACAAGCTAGAATGACCTATATGCCAGAGCACTAACTCAGCACCAGTGTGCCTGTCTGTCAAAGTTTAAGTGCATGCCTGAGTGTGTATAAGAAAGAGAGGCTAACATCAAGAATCTGAATCTTCTACTATTATCTCATTCTTAATTAATAAATTAAGTGCTCACTGAAACCTGGCAAAGGCTCCAGGCTTACCATAAGCCCAGTAAAGTAACTGTAGGTGGATGGTGGTTACTTGGAAAGGGTAAAGAATTTTCTGATTTAAAAAAAAAAAAAAAAAAAAAAACATTGTGCATTCCTTTACTTAGGTTGTGTAGGTCAGTGTACTATGACCTATATTTCCCTATGCTTCCTAAGACAGTATAGCATTAAGTGGATGTGTTCCAATAAACAACACAGGGTTACAAAAATTATTTTTTTGTAAGTTGTCTGTGTTTTTTCAACTGATTTAAGACAATTTTGCACCGCTGAATCTGAAAATGACATCTGTTTCTCTCAATCAGGTGCTAAGTAAAAACCTGTGCTTACTTAGTACTGTGCACATACTTACTTTTATATAAAGGCAAGTACATGTAAATTGAATGTTACATCATCATTGTTCAAAATTCAGAGAATTTCGAGACATTAAAAAGAATTTTGCATCATATAAAGCGAAAATACAAAATACATACACTACCGTTCAAAAGTTTGGGGTCACCCAGGCAATTATTTTGTGTTTTCCATGAAAAGTCACACTTATTTACCACCATGAGTTGTAAAATGAATAGAAAGTATAGTCAAGACATTGACAAAGTTAGAAATAATGATTTGTATTTGAAATAATAATTTTTTCCAGATACTCAACCTGCTCAAAGGAAGGTCAGTTTTATAGCTTCTCTAACCAGCTAAACTGTTTTCAGCTGTGCTAACATGATTGCACAAGGATTTTCTAATCATCCATTAGCCTTCTGATGCAATGAGCAAACACATTATACCATTAGAACACTGGAGTGATAGTTGCTGGAAATGGGCCTCTATACACCTATGTAGATATTGCACCAAAAACCAGACATTTGCAGCTAGAATAGTCATTTACCACATTAGCAATGTATATTAGATATTAGAGTGTATTTCTGATTAGTTTAAAGTTATCTTCATTGAAAAAAACAGTGCTTTTCTTTCAAAAATAAGGAAATTTCTAAGTGACCCCAAACTTTTGAACGGTAGTGTACATGTAAACAAAAACGTATAAAACAGCATGTGGCCATAATTCAAAAAGTTGACCTGACTGAGCAAAACCAATGTGATTTTTGGATTCAGCACATTAAAATTGTCCTAAATCAGCTAAAAAAAAAAACTTAGACAATAAATTTGGTGTTGCCCAGTGCAATTCTTCTGTTTATTTGCAACTAGCAGTAACCTGTGGGATTTTCATCTGGGTATGTATAGCAGGGAAAATAAGTATTGAATGCATCAACATTTTTCTGATAAAACATATTTCTGATAGAGCCATTGACCTGAGATTTTTACCAGATATCAGTAACAGCCCAAGTAATCCAAAGAAATTAAGGCAACTGTGTTCACAAAATAAGTTGTATCTGATAAAGTGGAATGACACAGGGAATAAGTATTAAACACATGAATAAAAAGAGGTGCAAAAAGGCATAGAAAACCAAGAAACCATCAGAATTTAGGAAGCCATCCCATCCTCCATCAGTGCAAATTAAGTTCAGCTGGTTAAGTCCAGACTGACTGCCTTTAAAAAGGTCTGTGTATATTAGATAGAAGCAAAGAGCTCTCTCTAGACCTTTGCAACCTTATTGTTGCAAAACATAATGATGGCATTGGTTACAGGCACATTTCTAAACTGCCGAATGTTCCAGTGAGCACTGTTGGAGCTATAATTCGGAAGTGGAAAGAACATCATTTTACCATAAACCGGCCACAACTAGGAGCTCCTCGCAAGATTTCTGACAGAGGAGTCAAAATAATTATTAGAAGAGTTATCCAAGAGCCAAAGACCACTTGTGGAAAGCTCCAGAAAGACCTGGAGTTAGCAGGTACTGCTGTTTCAAAGTGTTGCCAACTCTCACTCCCTAAGAAAGAGAGTTGGCATAAAGCTGTCCATGTTTACCTTACCTTTATGATATGGATTTCATCCGATGCGCAGTGATCCAAAGAAAATGTCCATTATCCACAGTCCAAATGTCTGCTGTGACAGAGACATGATCCAGCCCCTCAAATTCCCTTTGGAGATCAAAATCCATTTTTGAATAATCTTTATCCAGGTAACAAGTAAATGTGTTTTAACTTCAGTGACTCACAGTCTTAGCTGTCTGATGGAAAGTCACTGTTTATATCACATCTTCGGCCTGTAACGACGTATCTGGCAATCAGTGGCATACCTGCAACTGTCCAGATGCATAACTGTGCTTGAAATCCAGCCGTGGGTGTTGAGACAAGAGTATTTCCACTTTACATCCAGCCGTGGTTGTTCACAATACAGTAGATCCACTAACACGGTGTTAGTTGTTAGCATAGCTAGCCATTACTCAGCACTAGCGCTTGACTGAGCTTGTTGCTGTTTTTAGGCACTTCAGAAGATTGCAGTAGGTCTCAACTGGCACTTAGTGTGGTGATCCCGAGCGCGGGTCTGCTCCGCACTCAAGTCACTTATTATTTTCTCCTTTTTGTCTCTTTATTTGGGTGTATTATGTTGGTGTTATTTGTGCTTTTATTTTGACAGCGCCGCGGTGGGACTTCCACCTGTCAGACTGCTCGTGGTCTGTCACAGCGGCTGGCACTTATCATTATCTTTGCACACCTGTTTATTGTTTAGTTATTCTCTATTTAAGATCGCAGTCGAGACTCACTCCTCGCTGCGACCTCACCTTTGCTGGCTGGTATCCCTATGTCCGATGCCAGCCTTCATTTACAGTGTAAAGGTTTCGCCCTCACTGCTGTATATGTAAGTGACTGTGTTGATTCTTTATTTGCTGTTATTTCACCCTCCGGGGTCGTATGTGTTTAGTGTATTGTGTTTTGCCCCTCGTGGCACATTATTTTGGACGTTGGTGAATAAAATAAACTCACTGCTGGCTTCTGGCACCTCATCTTTGCCCTGCAAGGGGCAAGCATAACACTTAGTTTGTAACCCACCAATATGCTTTTGTCTTTAACTGCTACAAAGGAAAAATAATCTATTTCCACAAAAACAAAGTAGTTTCATCTTTTTCTCTGCTCAGTAGTGAAGACATGACTCTCTGCAACTGGTCATGTCAACTGACAGCTCGTCTCAGCTACGGTAGGGTCAGTTTGTATATTCATTTATCCATCCATCTTCTTCTGCTTAATCCTTTTCGGGACGTGGGGGGGGCTGGAGCCTATCCCAGCATCTTTGGGCGAGAGGCAGGGTACACCCTGGACAGATCGCCGGTCCATCGCAGGGCCAACACAGAGAGACATTCATTTATTTGCACTAAAAATATCTATCCATATTAAGAAAACTAGTAATGCATCTGATCAAATTTCAGTAAATGTAATACATTACTGAATTTTTAAACAGTAATTTCATTACACAGCACATTACTGCAAAAGCAGTGGCGTTACAGTAACACGTTACTCCCAACACTGGTCATATGATTGACACACAGAGCTTTTCCACATAGGACTCCAACGCAAAGCTGAAAACTTTTAAGCAGGAGTCATCACACACACACACATTTCCAGCTGCTCTCTATTCAGGGTCACTACAGCAGATCAGGGGTCTGCATGTTTGATTTGGCGAGGATGTTATGTTGGATGCCCTTTCTGATCCTCTCCATTTACCTGGGACTGGTGCAAGGTGTACAGTGGTTCTCCCTGCGGCTGGGAAACCAACTTCCCTTTCCCCATTCTATTATGCTGAGCACCAAACTACTAGGTGGAAAGTACCATTTTTATATGGTCTTTGGTATGACCTGGGTCATGCTTGAACCCACGATCCCCTGACTGTGGGGTGGATGCCCTACCACTAGGCCACCACTTTGGTGTTTTAGACAGGAGTCCATCCATCTTCTTCCGCTTAATCCTTTTCGGGTCGCAAGAGGGCTGGAGCCTATCCCAGCATCTTTGGGCGAGAGGCAGGGTACACCCTGGACAGATTGCCAGTCAATCGCAGGGCCAACACAGAGAGACAGACAACCATTCACTCTCACAGTCATACCTAAGGACAATTTAGAACCCCCAGTTTTGATGCCAATTAACCTAACTTGCATGTTTTTGGTATGTGGGAGGAAACCGGAGAAATCCCGGAATAAACCCACACAGACACAGGGAGAACATGCAAACTCCACTTTTGTGGCACATATATTGAGTTCATATTTCCCACAAATGTATGGCTGTATGTGTATTGGGTGCTTCACGTCTCGCGGGACAAAGAAGGTCTGGGTCTGCAGAGGTTCACAGGAGATGACGAGGAGGTGTGAGTTTTGGCCTTTGTCTCAGAGAGGATGCCCCAGAAGGATTCCCGGAACATCGAGGGATAAGAGACAATAGTGAAACATCAAAGAGTTGCATTGTGACTGGGATTAAGTACCATGTGATTGTATGTTTGCTAAAGCACCATGTGACTTAGCTTTCGTGGCTCCAGCAGTATAAGAGTGTGGTATTTCATTGCTCAGCCTCTTTTCTTGTTTAGAGATTGCTAGAGTATGTGTTCTCATAATAAAGCTGAACCTGAGAAATAAACTCAGCCTCATCCTTGAACGCATTCTCTACACTGGTGACCCTACGACAAATTATGGCCGGGGACGACCTTCCCGCACCGGACTCATCAGGAGCCAGCCAGGCTAACGCAGCTACCACAGTCCAGCTGCCTGATTTCTGGCAGCATAGCCCGCGCTCCTGGTTTAACACTGTCGAGGCGCAGTTCCATCTTTGGGGAATTTCGGCGGATGCAACGAAATTCTACCATGTAGTCGCAAAGCTGGAGAGCCTCACAGCCCAGCGGGTGGAGAGCCTGACTAACTACCCACCAGACGACGACAAGTACGGTGCATTGAAAGCCGCTCTCATCCGTGCTTTCACCCCCTCGCTGGGAGAGCGAGCAGAGAAGCTTCTGGTATTGACTGAAGGCGAGGCAGACAGGCCTGCGGACCTGATGGCGAGGATGCTGAGTCTGAGAGGCGATGATGATGACGGCTTTATCTTCGCCCATCTTTTCCTCAGGACACTACCGTCAGCGGTGAGAGTTACCCTGGCCGGTTCACAGCTGCTCACCAACCGAGATTACCACGAGCTGGGCCAGGAGGCACAGCGACTCGTCGACGCCCATAGACGGCACACGGCCACGACGGCGGCAGCGGAGCTGAGCGCAGCGCCCGGAGACGGCAAGGGGCCAGAGGCTGCAGCACCAGATTCGCTGACATCAGCAGCGGCGGAGGCCAGGAGACACGGAGCGGGCGACGTCCTCTGCTTTTATCATCGACATTTCGCCGAGAGGGCACGCAAGTGCATTCCACCGTGCCAGTTCAAGTGCTCCGGAAACGCCAGGACCGGGAGTCGGTAGCAGCTGCGGCTGTCGGCGTGAAGAACAAGCTGCTCTACCTTACGGACACGAAATCAGGGAGGCAGTTCCTGGTGGACACAGGCTCCCAGCTGAGTTTCATCACACCTTCCTACACTGACCGGCTGGCGCCTTCCAGCAGACCCCTGGTGTTGGCGGCGAACGGCTCGACGATCAAGACCTTCGGGGAGAAGACCCTCCCCCTGTCTTTTCACGGTCGGACATTTGAGTGGACTTTCGTCATAGCGGCAGTCAGTCATAACATGTTAGGTGCTGATTTTTTGTGCTCGAATGGTTTATTGGTTGATCTTGCTAATAGACGTCTGGTTAATGCACTGTCTTTCCACTCTATTTCCTGTACAGCCCGGGTGGTCCCGCCTACTGCACAGGCCAACGTCACAGCTGCGGGTGGTAAGTTCCAAGCACTACTCACTCAGTTTCCAGCACTCACAGTCCCAACGTTTTCGGCGTCAGTGGCTAAACATGGGGTGGAACATTTTATAACTACCACCGGGCCCCCCGTTTTTGCAAAAGCTCGGCGCTTGGACTCAGCTAAACTAGCCATAGCGCGCGAGGAATTCGCCAACCTGGAAAGCTGGGCATCATTAGATGCTCTAACAGCCCCTGGGCTTCACTGCTGCATATGGTCCCCAAGGCTGATGGCTCGTGGCGGCATTGTGGTGATTTCCGCAGGTTGAATAACGCTTCAGCACACGACCGCTACCCGATTCCGCACATCCAAGATTTTTCGGTCCATTTAGCGGGGGCGCGCATTTTTTCTAAAATAGATTTGGTGCGCGGGTACCATCAAGTCCCAGTCAGCGCTCAGGACATACCCAAAACAGCGGTAATAACTCCTTTTGGGCTTTTCGAGTTTTTGCGTATGCTGTTTGGACTCAAGGGTGCTGTGCAGACTTTCCAGCGCATGATGGATGCAGTTTTACGCGGCCTCCCTTTCGTGTTCGTCTACTTGGATGATATTTTGGTAGCCAGCACGTCCGAAGACGAACATGAAAGCCACCTCACAGTGGTTTTTCGGAGGCTGGCAGAGCACCGGTTAATAATTAACCCAGCGAAGTGCCAGTTTGGGGTGGCGCAAATCGATTTTTTGGGGCACCGCGTTTCACCAGAAGGAGCAGTCCCTCTGCCCGATAAAGTACGCGCAATAACAAATTTTCCCCAACCTCAGACGGTCAAAGCATTGCAGGAATTTTTGGGAATGGTTAATTTTTTATAACCGTTTCCTCCCAAGCGCAGCACAGCTCATGCAACCATTGTACGCGGCACTTAAAAAACAAAAACCTGCAAATAAGATCGAATGGTCCCCGGAGCGGGAGCGCGCATTCTCCCAAGTCAAATCAGCCCTGGCGAACGCCGTTTTGTTGGCACACCCAGTGCCAACAGCCCGCATGGCGCTCACCACTGACTCTTCCGATTTAGCGGTGGGGGCGGTCGTTGAACAGTCTGTGGCAAGGAGCTGGCAGCCGCTCGCGTTTTTCAGCAAAACCTTGCGCGATAACGAGCGGAAATACAGCGCGTTCGACAGGGAGCTGTTGGCCCTGCATTTGGCCATCCACCATTTCCAGTTCTGGCTGGAGGGGCGCCGTTTCACCGCGTTTGTGGACCACAAGCGGCTAACATTTGTGATGGCCAAGATCTCAGAGCCTTGGTCAGGCCGGCAGCAAAGACAGCTGGCCGCGATATCAGAGTTCACCACCAATATTCAGCATGTCGCGGGCAAACATAATGTAGCGGCAGATTGTCTTTCGCGTGCGGTAGCAGCGCCAGGCCCCGTGGGGGCAGACTCGGCAGCCGTGGCCACGGGCCAGGTTTGTGGTGCAGAAGCGCTCGCAGCCCCGGTCCGCGTAGGTTTGGATTATGCAGCCATGGCCGCGGAGCAGGTTAGCGACGTGGATGTGCGCGCGGTCCAGTCTGGACCAACAGGGTTAAGGCTGGAGCACAGGGTGCAGCAAATAGGTATGCCCCCTCTAATCTACGATGTCTCCACGGGGCGGCCTCGCCCTGTGGTTCCAGCTGCGTGGCGCCGCCGCGTTTTTGACTCAATCCATTCTCTGGCGCACCCGGGGGTGCGCGCATCGATTAAGATGGTGGGGGAGAAATTTGTTTGGCCGGGGTTGCGTAAACAGGTTGAGGAATGGGCAGCAGCCTGCGTAGCGCGTCAGCAAGCCAAAATACACAAGCACACTAGAGCCCCTTTGGAGCCTTTTCACATCCCGGCTAAGCGTTTTGATCATGTGCATGTTGACTTGGTGGGCCCCCTTCTGTTGTCACAGGGGTGCACACACCTTTTGACGATGGTAGATCGCACCACGCGTTGGCCAGAAGTGGTTCCTCTGGCGGCAACCACAGCAGCAGACGTTGCACACGTGTTTTTAACAGCTTGGGTCGCGCGTTTTGGAGTTCCATCGGACATAACGTCCGACAGGGGTCCCCAATTTGTTTCTGAACTCTGGTCATCGATGGCCCACAGCCTAGGAGTGAAGATTCACCGCACTACCGCGTATAACCCCCAGGCTAACGGTTTGTGCGAATGCTTTCATAGGTCTTTGAAAGCAGTCCTCAGAGCGTCTCTTACGGATACAAATTGGGTGGATAAACTTCCATGGGTTTTATTGAGGTTGCGTTTTGCACCTAAGGAGGACTTGCAGGCCTCTCCGGCTGAATTAGTTTTTGCACAACCCCTCCGTTTGCCAGGGGAATTCCTTCCCGACAACCCTGCGCCAAATTGCCCCCCCAGCACAGGGTCAAACACCCTTCCTGGCCCAGTTCATCACAGTTTTCCACGCGTTTTTGTGCCGAAGACTTTAAAAAATGGGGAGTTTGTTTTTGTTAGACATGATGCTCAACGCCCAGGTTTGCGACCGCCTTACGACGGGCCTTTCAGAGTGTTGGAAACGGGGGAGTGCAGCGGCATGAAATAATGCGGCATAGTTGAAGGTTTTAAGTAGAGTTTTATTATCATACCGCCATCACAAGCTCCGCTCCCGGCGCCGTGTATGCGCACCGAGAGCGAGCCCACGGCTCTCAGTGAAGTAGGGACACAAAGTCTGTGTCCTGCAGCAGAGGTTGAAGTGAGAGTGAGAGAGATGATGAGAGCATGGTTACAATGCAGTATATATACACCCAACTACAACAATACATCAAAGCATTCACAGCAGTTGGTCTGATCAAACCGATAACAGGACAGGCATGAGACATTTGCATGAAAGGCAACATTAACATTACAGAAGTGAGCCAGACGAAACGAGTCTGCCTGTAGACATTAATACACATTTCCTGTTCTGTTATTTGCTCTAGCCGAGCGCTGTGTTTGACCACTCTGTTTGTGGGGATTTACATCAAAGCACATCTACATATGTAAGATGCTCAGAAGAAGCACAGTAAGGACAAGACGCTTGAACACTATACGAGAATGGCGCATTACATCACAATACATGCATGGCATTTGCATCACAAATACATGAATGGCGCATTACATCTCAGTAGTGCAGCGGGAAAAACAGAGACCTGAGAGCTGAGTGTCCTTATCTGTTGTGGGGGTTAACCGAACCGCCACAGGAGAAACATTTTTTGCTTGATTTAGGAGGCAGAAAAGAGTTGATTTGCATTAACAGACTCAAACCCGCCTTTGTTCTGGCTGATGAACACGTGCAGTTGGCCAGGGCCCCCCGCCGGGAAGACATTCTTCGGAGCCACCACAGAGATGTGCTAACAATTCTGATCCACAGATGCAGGAAGTCGCTGCAGAAGGAACAAAGCCGGCTTACAGCAGATATGGCAGGAGGTTAAAACCCAAGCAACTGGTGGATTGATTTGTGATATGTAGTGATGTTTTCTGTCATGCATCTCTGATTATGTTTTGTCCCTTAATAGACGTTTGGGGGGGGGGGGGGTTATGTGGCACATATATTGAGTTCATATTTCCCACAAATGTATGGCTGTATGTGTATTGGGTGCTTCACGTCTCACGGGACAAAGAAGGTCTGGGTCTGCAGAGGTCCACAGGAGATGACGAGGAGGTGTGAGTTTTGGCCTTTGTCTCAGAAAGGATGCCCCAGAAGGATTCCCGGAACATCGAGGGATAAGAGACAATAGTGAAACATCAGAGTTGCATTGTGACTGGGATTAAGTACCATGTGATTGTATGTTTGCTAAAGCACCATGTGACTGTGGCTCCAGCAGTATAAGAGTGTGGTATTTCATTGCTCAGCCTCTTTTCTTGTTTAGAGATTGCTAGAGTATGTGTTCTCATAATAAAGCTGAACCTGAGAAATAAACTCAGCCTCATCCTTGAACGCATTCTCTACACTTTATCCTTTTGTTTTGACTGTTACTTGCTCATTGATGTTGATGTTGTTGTTGTTGCATCAATGGAATGGACAAAGAAATCGATCAACAAATAACATCTGGTTGGAAGAGATTTGGTGAATATCATCAGTTCCTGAAAGGCTCCAAATTACCAATGTGTCTAAAAAAGAAAATCATGAACACTGCTATCCTACCTGCAATGACATACAGGGCAGAAACATGGTCAATAATGAAGCATCAGATAGAGAAATAGGCAATTGCACAAAGAAGTATGGAGTAATCATCACTTAACATCACAAGGAAATACAAGATTAGGAATGAAACAATCAGAAGGTCAGGAATTATTGACATCACTGAGAGAATACGATATATGAAAGGATGATGGGCTGGACGTCTTGCAAGACCCAGGTGGTCAAAGAGAACAATGGAATGGACACAGGGAGACAAGGACAAGGACGGAGGATGAGAGGAAGACCAAAGAAACAATGGAGAGATGACAAAAGAAGTTGCTGGGAAGTGCTGGATGAGAACTGCACAAGATCGTGTTGCATGGCAGGAGTTGTGGAGGCCATCTGCCAGTAGTGGCATGAACAGACTGTAGATGATGAGGATGACTTGCTCATTACTTCCTGATTGCTCCTTGATCCATTTCTATCCTCTACAAAAAAATTCATAGTTAACTTTTTCAGTTATGCTGTTAAAACACACATGTTAATGCTAAATATTGTAGCGAACTCAATATGAGCACCCTACTTGGCTTGCCAAGTGGGTTGACCCTATTGGCGACACAGGTAGGGTGCAGGACTCCGGAGCGGGAGGCGTGGGTTCGAATCTCCTGGTGGGACGTCGCCATGTCGAGCAGCACGTTACATTGGTGTCAGAAGTGGGATCTCCTGTCCAAAGCAGTAATGGGGCGCTGACATCGGGACGATGTCGAGAACCAGAGGGGAGTAGTGTAGCGAACTCAATATGAGCACCCTACTTGGCTTGCCAAGTGGGTTGACCCTATTGGCGACACAGGTAGGGTGCGGGACTCCGGAGCGGGAGGCGTGAGTTCGAATCTCCCGGTGGGACGTCGCCATGTCGAGCAGCACGTTACAACATAATCCACCCTCCCTCCCTAAAAACTGTAATTTTACTCAAGCTGATTTTGCCGTACTACCTGTGTATTTTTATTTCACAAATTTGAATTATGTCTAGTTTTCTCTCATGGTCAGACTCCAAGTGTCTGCTTCAGCTTTATTGTAGTTCTCCCACCACCATCCATTTCTGTGATGGGGGAAGGGTGAGTTTTCCTGCTTGTTTCTCCCCCTGCTTAATCTCTAGACTCTTCGTCTCTTCAGTATTTTGTTTCAGAAAGGAAGACCAAACAACCAGAAATGCTTGTTATATGGGTTTGGTCTTATCAAAATAAAATCAGAATTGGGCTTTAACAAAGTAAAGGATCTGATTTTCTTTGTTTGTTTGTTTGATTGTTCATAGCTAGAAGTGCATTTAACTTTTTTTTATATATATATTTAGTAATAGATGGAACTGTTGCTTTTGCCAGTAGTGTTTGTTTTATGGTGTGGGGGCATGGTGTTGGACTTCTCCACCCAGGGAACAATGGACCGAAAGAGGAGGTGTTACCGGTGTGTGTGTGGGGGGGGGTATCAGATGGGACAGTAAAGGACTATGCGCCCCTCGGGGAGAGGAGTAAATGCTGGAGCCGCTGGGAGAAGAAGGGTGTGATAAGGGCGCATGCGTTATGTCATGTTAATGTGCCACACAGTGTTGCATCCATAATTAAGGCAATAACGAGTATACAGTGAACACTGTTTACGGAGCTGTATTACAGACACTATGTACAATACCACACAGGCTTACGGCACTCTCCAGCAGGCCAGGTGTCCCACGACGAAAGATGACTAGCCTCTTCCGCCCACATCCTTTATACCTAGAGTGGCGTCACCACCGGAAACCGGCAGTTAACCACCCTTGCCCATTCCCCGTCCAACCCGGCCACCATCTTACTAATACCTTCTATCTACATACATAACATTTCTCCCCCTTCAAAAAAAATGTCATGCATACAGGAAACCCACCCAAAATTTAGCACTCGACACACTCTCTAATTATAAAAATATGTACAAAAAGAAACAAACTGCCTATCCATTCACACAACTAAGGCTGGGAGGCCGGGTAGCCTGCCAGCCAACTTAAAAGGCCGTGATTCTAAACCAAAATAATCCCAATGAACAGCTCCACGTGAACGTAAGAAAAAAAAAAAAAAAACAACAATCACGACATATACAGGAAACACCACTGGCGGCCCCCACCCTAACACCCACCCCAAACCTGGGCACAAAGAATAAAACAATACGTGTTGGGCATACTGAACAGCACAAATTAACAATTTCCAAAGCCAAATAACCCCATTATACTTTACTACTACTTTCTTCACTGTTTACCATTCAAATCCAAATTCAGGCGCATATCAAACCAGTCAGTGAACCATTTCCCTTTTACATATTCACAGATTATATTAAATACCTACGAGTATTTTAGCTACTAAAATTCTGTCATTATACAAACACATAAGTTATAAAATTTAACTCATAAAATTTCGTTTCTTCTATGTTTTCTTTCCTTTACCTTTTTTTTTTTCAAACCAATAATATCCGGGGCACCAATACAGCAGCGTACAACTATATACAGCAGGACCTGGGTTAAACTCATGTACAGTAAAACACCATCAGTCCTTGGATGGGTCTCTTTCCAAACGCCTCCGTCTCTTGACTTTCAGGCTCACTGCATCGACTCCTCTTCTCCACCACTACACACAGCTCCTTCGGATGCCTCCAGGTCTTGTCAGACAAGCGTAGATACCCATCGCTCTGGGCAGCCTCCACCTGGAACCGCCTCTGGTCATCGTGCCGCTCGCGTGACCCATGATCTCCTCTCATCTGGGCCTCAACCCTGGGCCAAACCTCATCTCCAACTTGCAGGGAAGCCCTTTTCTTCTTGGGATCACTCTGGTTCTGACTGGCCTCCTTCACCGATCCAGTCGACTCGCGGGTCTGGTTCGTCTTCCTCTTGGCAGGCCATCGTTGTGAGCACTTCACAATCGCGCTCTCAGGTCTTGCCCCCTCAGTCTCCAGCCCGGGCACCTTGTCCTTATGGGCCACCCCGGGGGTCCCAGCGTGACATCGAGCTCCCTCATCCAGGGCAACCTGGTAACCGGCATCGGGTCCATCCCAGGGCAGCATCGCGTGGCGCTGAACGTGGTCTCCACTTGTAGTGTCCAGCCAGTCTGAGTCCCACACCTCCTTGCCATCCACCACCGGAGCTGGTCGGCCCCAAAGTCCACACCCCGACCACTCCTCACCCGACACATTTGCAATAGAGAACCCCAGGCTATAAAAAAGATTGCACCCCATGATGTTGACGCCCGCAGCAGTGACATAAACATGGGCCCTGGCACCACAACAGACTTATACCGTGCCTCCATTTCCAGAAATCCTAAAACGGCCAGTCTGTTCCATCCATAGCCAAAGTAGTGTCTCTCCTGCTTTCTGATTTGTCAGTGGGGAAACAGACTCTTCATGGTCATTAGGTTCAAAACGGAGATAACAGTTCCCGTATCCACCAACAGAGGAACCTCGACGCCATCCAGCATTGCATCACACCCGATCCGTCCTGTAGTCTCCGGGGAAACGGTGTGGACAATCGTGGGAGTCTTCTGCACAGGACCCGGTTCACCCCACCGGTCCCTTTGCTCAAAGTTTGCACACGCTCTGGCAAAGTGGTTCAGCAAACCACACTTCCCACAACGCTTGCCTTTCGCCGGACATATCCTGGACTTATAGCGGTGACTTGGGGACCCACAGCCATAACAACGCGGCATACCTGGGGCGGACCTAACTTTCACCACGGAGGCATATTCTTCTTCTCCGCTGTCTTCATCTCCAGGGTCCAATAACAGCACCTTGGCACGAGACTCATCTTGGCTCAGAGTGGCCCCTTCAGTCAGGCCCCTTGCGATAGTCTCTGCTGCCTCGATCTGTTGAGTGAGCTCGATAGTTGCAGCCAACATCAGCTCACCTGGATGAGTCAAAAGCCTGGACCGGGCAGCTGGACAGCGAATGTGTTCCGCCAGCTGGCCCCGTATCATCTAATCTTCCAGGAGTCCGAACTTGCACTCCCTCGCCAGCTCCCAGAGGCCCGTCAGAAATCTCTTAACCGGTTCCCCCGACCGCTGGCAGCACTGTCAAAACTGAATGTGCCGGATCATAACGTTTTCCAGCGCGCGAAAGTAGCGCGCCATTAATTCCCCCACTTTGTCAAAGCTATCGGCCCCTCCATGCCTAAATTATCGTCCAAAACAGCCCTCGCGTGAAGCTTCTCGAGCTCGCTGAGGTTCAGTGCTACTAAATAGTTTGTAAATGCAGCAAACCACTGGGGCCAAGGTACGGGTGGCTCGCCCAGGGTTTCCAAAAATGACCGAAAACTGGCAACAGATCTTTCCACTGCTGCCTTTACCTCGTTGCCAAATGTTGCATCCATAATTAAGGCAATAACAAGTATACAGTGAACACTGTTTACAGAGCTGTATTACAGACACTATGTACAATACCACACAGGCTTACAGCACTCTCCAGCAAGCCAGGTGTTCCACGACGAAAGAGGACTAGCCTCTTCCGCCCGCATCCTTTATACCTAGAGTGGCGTCACCACCGGAAACCGGCAGTTAACCATCCTTGCCCGTTCCCCGTCCAACCCGGCCGCCATCTTACTAATGCCTTCTATTTACATACATAACACACAGGCTTTGTCCTAAACATAATGTATAATGGTCAGAAGTTCCGGGTCCTCACGCATGGTATTAAAGATATAAAAGAGGAATGCACAGGGACCCGGGATTCTCTTTTGCTGTGAATTATGTTGGAGAAGGAATAATGTTTCTGTGTCGTCTAGCTCGTTGCCTCGCCTGCCTCCTTCCTCCACAATAGAAATTATCACACTGACTTTTCAATAAATTAACACAATACAACTTGTAAGGCACATTTTGTTCATAACTTCCAGCTCTTACTTACAGCTGTGACCAAAACAATAAAATGGAAAAAAAAAACACTAATGAAATTGGTATCCTGTTTTGGCCCTGTTCCGGTTATATTTTGACAAGGCTAAAACCATACAATGGCTATTTCCGGCTGTTCTGTTTTCGTTTCAGAAATAAAATACTGAAAGAATGAAGAGTACACAAATTCTGCTCTTCGACATTGTTTCCTTTCTCTCTTCACTGAAATGAATATTAAAAGGCCATAAGTAGTTAAATAATTGTGCTCTAAGTTTGTGGACATTTGCTAAATGTCTTAAACTCTTCCCTGACAAAATCAACCTTGTCTCAGTAAAAAACTTATCTAATAAATGTTTTCCACCCCTCTAAAATCGTACATTTGCATGTTAAATCAAAAAATAACGTTCCTCGGCACGTATTTACAAGCCGAGTCCCCAAGGCCATGCCTTCACTCACTGCGCATGTACAAAACAGTCCTGAACAGTCCTCATCTCGCATGGGCAGAACAACGCCTCTTTTACTTTGGTTTCCCAACGCTTGTTCGGTTTTGTTCAGTTTTTTCCTTAGTTTGTTTTTCACTCCACTACTCCTTTGAGGTTAGGGTTAGGCATTAAGTTGTGGGGTAGTTGCTCGATGGTGAAAGACAATAAAAGTGAGAGGATCACAAACTGCCAAACGTTAAGCTGAAAGGACACCTTTCTTAAAGCTGTAAACACCACATAACCACTTCTCACATCTTTTTTACGTGTCTGTGTACGATTTCTCTGAGTGACAAAACATGCAATTTGACAGTTTTATTGTTTTGTTTTTTTGGTGAGACTGGGCTGGGCAAAATAACACCAGACCAACGTTTCATTTGTCACAGGATATATTTAGCCATCATAAGGACCAAACTTACCAAGGTAGCCTTACATTGTATGTTTCCTTCTAATTTTTTCATGCCATACTCAGCACTTTGGATGTCTTCTGTTTTCTCTCTCTCTCTCTCTCTCTGTTTTCTTCTCCTCAGCTTGCAACAAGTATTCAAATGTGAAGGTCATAAAGAATAGACCCAGTGGTTTTAAGACTTTGATCTTTATATATTACTTTATTTACCCAGGTATTTCCACACACATTTAGGATATGATGATGAAGTGTTTTAGCCTGACTCAGTCTGTAGAGAACATGTCTTTTCTTGATGTTGGATGACCTAGTATGATGCAGCTGCAGCAACAAAGTGTTTTATAATGCAGACAGTATGGAAGTTGCTTTTTTATTATGTAGCTCCTTTTGAAATAAAACACATGGCCTTTTCATGAATCATAACTCTGTCTTGTATTAAAGTAAAAGGATTGGAAGCACTTAAAGGCTGTTATAAATTAAACCCAAGCAGACATTCTATGGCTAGATTTGGTTTAGGGGAGCTGACCCTGCTTTTTGTCCTCTGCAATGTTTCCTCTGTTTGACAAACCAATAATGGGGTCAGCAATCCCATTTTTCTTGAGAAAAAATGTTTTGCTGTTTTGCATTACAGAGCCTGTGAAATATTCAAGGGATTAAAAACAGATTCAGTCTGATGGCTCATCTCTGCCCTTGCCAAAGACCCATAAACACATGCCTCACCCCATGACACCCCCACCCACTGCCCCTTCTTCTCTAGTCTTTTTGCAATCCGTAGATATTTTCCAGAAGAATGTTTACACACTGGAGTCATGCTCTGGCAACATGACTCCACTTCTTGATCTCAGCCTTTTTGTTTACTGCTCAGGAATCCAAATGTGTCACTACAAGACAAGGCTCTTCTCATCACAGTAACCCTATCCTCTGTCAGATTCCTCTCCTCCACCAGCTCGATTAGAGGCGTGCTGGATGAAAGATGGAGCGTGTAACGAAAAAAACTCTGCTTGCTTTTTTTCAGATAAGTGTTTGTGTATGTTTCATCATCAGCAAATAAATCTGAGCCAGTTTACAGGTATGCGCTTGTGTTCTTTTTTAAGCTAAAAAGTACTCTAATTTAGTAAGCAACAAAAATATGCATGTATGTATAGTGATAGGCTCAACAAACAGTACTGGGTAATGTTCCACTGTAGAAAAGGCAGATTTCTTTCATCCTGGACATCCAATTTTAGCCTTTAGTTTAAACCTTACTTTTATACTGTTTCATTTTTTTCTAGCAGAACGGTGGTGCAGTGGTTAGCACTGTGGCACCACAGCAAGAAGGGCATGGGATCAATTCCACCCCTGATCATCATGGGTTTGATCCCACCCCCAGACCATCAGTGACCCTTTGGTGTGGAGTTTGCATGTTCTCCCCATGTCTGCATGGGTTTACTCCGGGTACTCCAGTTTCCTCCCACTGGCCAAATATATGCAGGTTAGGTTAACTGGCATCAACTGAGGATTCTAAATTGTCCTTAGGTATGGATGTGAGAGTGAATGGTCGTCTGTCTCTCTGTGTTAGCCCTGCGATGGACTGGCAATCTGTCCAGGGTGTACCCTGCCTCTCGCCCAAAGATGCTGGGATAGTCTCCAGCCCCCCGCGACCCAAAAAGGATTAAGCGGTAGAAGATGGATGGGTTTTTTTCTAAATAATTCCACTCTCAAGTCTCAAATGATTCATCACTTACAAAGAATAAACTACTGTATGAAAGCAAAGGATTCATCTGTCTTTATCTTTGTTCAGAATAAGTCCCTTCATAATAACTATTGTAAATTTAATTCAGAGGCTTGATTTACACTTGTTATTAAAATGCACTTTTAGTGATTAGATAAGTGATTGATAGTGTTCGACCACATGCATTTAAACATGGTGTCAACATGTGTCTCTGATCTTGTTTGCCATGATCACTCTCCTTTAAGGCTGGGTGATATACCGAATATATTTGTTGTATCGGTACATTTGGCCGCCCACGACACATATTTCATTATATCACCCATACTTGAATATTTATCACGTGTGTCACCCCCGACAGACTGCTATGATGATGATGATGATGATGATCACGTTAATATGAGCTGCCGCTGCAAGACAGGTTTGTCTGCAGCTTGGCCGCTGAAGTCTGAAAGCGGAAGCTCACTAGCTCAGCGCGGCTGCCCTGCCCCCCTGCATGCTTACAGAGAAATCTAAACTACAGTGAGCAGAGGTAGATGGGAAGATAATAGAATAATGTAGGCTCACCTTAAGCACAGAAAATGGGCAGAGCTAGGAAAACATTTTGAGTCCGAACTCTGCACGTTTGTTCGCTAAGTGAACAAACTTTCAAAATAAGAGCTCTTATCCGGTCTTACAACCCTTCAAAATAAGAGTAAGTGGCTCACCAAATAGAGAACCTAAGTCACGCCCCCTCTACTTCCACATATAGGACCTTTAATCGAAAAAATTCTCCATTGAAATGAATGGCAAGAGCGAAATTGGCTCTCTATAAACAACTGATGTAGACATAAAAAAAACAAAAATAAGTGATAAATTATACTTCTGTCACTTATTAGACCGCCAAGTATTAACTATGTCTGGTAAACTGAAACATTTCTGCCCATTTGGATAAACTTGATCACTTGATAATGTGAGTTCTGGTAAGCAAATGAAAAAAGACGCTTTGCTCAGTTACATATTGTTGTGAAGAATTTTCTCTGACATAAGTTTTCATTTTATTTTATTATTCAGCTTTTTCATAAGTGAAATGAATAGATTGTATATATAAATTTCTAATAAAAATGTAAGTAAAACCAAATTTTAAAGGACATTCAGTACACAAAATACGTATCGCGATATGTATTGTGTATCGCAATATAGAGAAAAATCTATTGAGATACATATTTTTAGTTATATCACCCAGCCCTACTCTCCTTCTACAAGTCAACTATGAGTGAGTGAATGAATGAGTGAGGAAAAACAGGTGTACGCATCTGAGTAGTTGGTGTGTAGAATAATGCATTCAGTTGATTAATGGGCCAAAAATCAATACACACTGAATTTGTAATAGTTTCCTTTTGCAGTAAAACACAACTGTACTGTATATCAAAGTTTTATTCTGTTGGCATTTGAAGCAAACAACTAAATAAAGAAGATAATTGCCTGTCACTAGTCAAAGAGTTATCTCTGCATAGCTGTAGTCACCTTATACAATGAGGGCTGAACAAAACCTATGATCTCTGGCATTATTATACAAACTTTCTTCTATTTTCCTCAAACCAATGTCAAAATGCTCAGAAATGATAAAGACTGGATCAACTTTCAAAGCACTAGCTAGTCATGGGAGCTAAAATAATCCTTCAAGCATAAAATCTAACTCTTAAAATATTACAGGCCTTTGTTAGTGTGTCAGAGCTCAGTTGCATGACATAGGGATACTTTGATTTGTTTTGTTTTCCAATACACTAAACACCCTTTATGTTGAATGTGCTGCATATTCTCCGTTAGTGGTGTTTCCTAAATGCAAAACTCAAAGGTCATGCAATACTTTCTCTTTCCTGTCATGGCATTTCTTTGTATTTGCAGACATGCTGCTATGATTGTTTTAGATGAGCTTGTAACTCAGTAAGGCACCTGCGGGGCCCAAGGTCTTTGTTTGCACCTTGCTTTAGCAGATGGTGTCAACCTAAACCATCAGATAAATGAGTCAACTTGTCAGAGTGTACTGAACACTAGAAGCAAGGATGCCTGGAATGCATTTCCCCCATCAGAGGGGAAGCGAGTGTGGGTATAATTACACCACAAGTAACTCTGTTTTACTTAATAATGCTGGACAGCTGACAGATGAATACAGATGCATTTTTGTGATGGAATTTTCTTTCTCATTCAGTAATGTGTCTTTTATTATTTCTGGTGTTTTTTTTAAATGTCACCACTGACAAAATAAAACAATTTTTTCAGGCTAGTAAAACAAAAATGTGACAATTTTGTCCTTCCATTGTATACACATCCTAGAAATTAATTACATTTTCTTATTCCTAATTACCTTCGCCAAAGAGGTAACGTAATCAGGGTGGTTTGTCTGTCCATCTGTTTGTTTGTCTGTCTGTCTGTCGGTCTGTCTGTCTGTCTGTTAGCAGGATTATGTAAAAACTACTAGATGGATTTGGATGAAATTTTCACCAGATGTAGCCCTTGGGCCAAGGATGAACCCATTAAATTTTGGTGATGATCTGAGAGCGTATACTTTGACCAAGGACCTTGTTTGTATTTATGCAGCAGGATTACACAAAAACTACTGGATGGATTGTGATGAAATTTTTACTAGAGGTGGTCCTTGGGCTAGAGAGGAACCCATTACATTTTGGTGATAATCTGAGAATGCATACCTCCACCAAGGCTCTTATCTTCTCACAGTATATTAGCAAGAATCCTCCAAAACTACTGGATAGACGCTGATGCAATTTTCACCAGAACTGGCTCGTGGCCTACACACAAACCCATTACATTTTGGAGGTGATCCATGAGGGACAGAAGGAGCCTTGACAAAGGTATGTGCTCTTTGAATGCTTTTCTAGTTATCATATTTGTAAAATACGCATGCTGATTATGAGAATGAAGTTATTCATCATTTGTTCCGTATATCAAGGTGTCAAAGGCAATACTGAATACATCACTGAGCTACTTACAGTATGTAAAAAGAAAATGCAAAGACTTCAAGATTCAAAGTCTTTATTATCATGTGCACAGTTAAGAAATGCTACATTTCCTGAGCAATGAAAATTTTACTTTGCTCTCCGAACGAATGTCAAGGTAATAGGTACAGAAACAACAATTCTAATAAGGTCATGACACACTAACACAGTAACTCAATCCTAATACTAATGGATGCAAATAACACACACACCAACACACAGTTAGGCAGTTAGGACTCCTTAAGTACATCTTGATGCTAAATACTAAAACTAATGAGTACTAATAACACTATGTACAGTGTGCAAATGAGCATTGAGCAACCTCATGTGAGCCTGAGATGGCATAGACCTATGTACAGTGTGCAAATGAGCATTGCGCAACGAGCAGTGTAAAAATACAAATTACAAATTAGTACTCGGTGCTATTTTCTGTAACGGTAGTACCAGTAGACTGTGCATGATAAGGAGCAGCAGAGATGATAATTAGCATCAGAAATGATATGGACATCAGACGGGTGAGATTACATCTATTGTACAGGTGAGCAGTGTGCAAATTTAGCAGCCGGTGTGTGAATTCCTATATGCAAAGCTGTGTTACAGAGTTTTGGGAGTTGTTATCTGTTCAGGAGTCTGATGGCACTGGGAAAGAAGGAGTTCTTCAGTCTGGTTGTCCTGCATTTCACACTTCTGTACCTCCGGCCTTAGGGTAAAAGTGTGAACAGCCTGTGCTGGGGGTGGGTGGGGTCCGGAAGGATGGCGTCAGCTCTCCTTTGGACTCTATGGTGGTAGATGCTCTGCCGAGAGGGGAGTGGAGTCCTGATGATCTTCGCCGCTGTCTTCACCATTCTCTGCAGGCGTTTGCGGTCCAGGGCAGTGGTGCTGCTATACCACGCAGTGATGCAATTGGTCAAGATGCTCTCGATGATGCAGCTGTAGAAATTGTTGAGGATCCTGGAGGACATGCCAAACTTCTTCAGCCTCCTCAGAAAGTACAGTCACTGTTGAGCTCTCTTGACCAGCTCGGTGGTGTTGTGTGTCCACTTTAAGCCTGCTTCATGCTACACCTCTGCTGTCCACGTACGTGTACCCAGAAACCTCCTGTGATGAAATTTACATTATCGTCTCCACTGTGCTAGTGTCTGGAGAGCTCGACTGCGGATGACCACGTGCAGCCCAAATTTTGTGACCGGGGCACCTGCCCACGACCTGAACGCGTTGAAAAGCGCATGCGCAAGACTGAACATCCCATTCACGAGGTGGCGATATCAACACAGCATACATCAGTAGATGAAGAAGACAACGAGGAGGCGGAAAATGAGAATAAAAACATACATGAATCATACATACATACATACTTTCTTTCACAGCGGCAGCAGCATCTTTGTGGATAAGGAATGAAAACCGGAAAGTCAAACAGCGGAAATGGACTCTATATTTGAAGAGAAACTCTGTGAAGAAGTCCGCTATTTCTTCAGTGGTGAAAATCCTGGCGTGTCAGTGCCTTGGCGCTACCTATTGGACGGGAGTGAAACTACAAATGATGGTTGTGTGCATGTGTCAACTGCTTGGCCTGGGTAGATGAAAAAAGTGAGCATGTACAGTGCCACGTGTGTGCCGGGCTTGTCCAAAGCGTTCGCGGACCAAGGCGGACTAGAGGGGAAATGCAGCATGAAGCAGGCATAAGGTCCTCGCTGATGTGGATGCCCAGGTATTTTAAGCTGCTCACCCTCTCCACCTCAAGCTTCCAGATGAACAACAGCCAATCGGGTCTCCTCTCCCCTTTCCTCATTTCCACTATCATCTCCTTTGTCTTGTTCGTGTTGAAGGTGAGGTTGTTATCCTCACACCATGACACCAGGTTGGCCACCTCCCTCCTGTAGGATATTTCGTCATCACCAGTAACGCATCTTATCACTGCTGTGTCATCCGTGAACTTTAGGATGATATTGTCCTTGTGGGAGGCAACACAGTCATGGGTGAAGAGACTGTAGAGGATGGGGCTGAGAACACAACCCTGTGGGACACCTGTGTTTGTGATGATGCTGGCTGAGGTCCTGTTAACCATCCTGACAGACTGGGGCCTGCCAGTTAGAAACTCCAGTAGCCAATCGCAGAGGGTGGGGTGCAGGCCAAGTCAAGACAGTTTGTCAATGAGTTTGTGGGGGATGACCATGTTGATGGCAGAGCTGTAGTCAACAAAGGGCATCCTAATGTAGGAGTCTTTATCTTTTTTTTTTTTTTTTTTTTTTTTTTGTTACTTATTTGTACCCGTAGGTAGATTTGGTTTGCAGTCTGGTGACAAGCCACCGGCTGCTGGTCGCTGCGTGCGCGAGCGCCCTAAACCTACATGTTTTTGGTATGCGGGAGGAAACCGGAGAAATCCCGGAGTAAACCCACGCAACACGGGGAGAACATGCAAACTCCACACAGCTCACTGTTGGTCGGGGGCTGGGATTGAACCCACGATCTCCTGATCCCCGCGATCCCCCGGCCGAGGGTAAACTGTGCTGCCACAGTGCTAAACCACTGCGCCACCGTGCAGCCATCTCTCTCCCATCTTCCAGGTGGGAGAGAGAATAATGGAGTGCTGCAGCGATGGCATCTGAGGTGGATCTGTTGGGCCAGTAGTCATACTGCAGAGGGTCCAGGGTATCCAGTATGCTGTCCTGAATGAGGGGCAGCACCACTTTCTTGAAGCACTTCATGATGATTGGAGTGCTACCAGTCTGTAATCATTCAGATAGGTTGGCGGGCTCCTTTTGGGGAGAGGGATGATTGTTGTCGTTTTGAAGCAGGGGAGGACTATGCTCTGGTTGAGGGAGAGGTTGAAGATTGCTGTGAGAATGGCAAAGACATTAGTATTTGGCTAAAAATCTGACTTCCTCATCAGCAAGCATGATTAAATCTGGCTGAACAGGAAGAATTTTTTTTTTCAGATCATATTCTCACATGAACTGATTAAACTCTTCATTTTCTCATGATGTTAGTGTGAGTGGGCTTCATGCAAAAACCATGTCTACAAACAGATTTGTCCCAGACTTCTGGCCAGCCTGTTTCACTGAATACTTTTCTCTTCCCTGAGGCCCTGTGACCAAAGCACTGTGCCAAATGGAATTATGTGTTATGTGACCCAAAACAGCCAACAGCAGGACAATGAAAATGAGAGTGATGCTTGTTTCAAAGTAATATTTTTTTTGTTCATTTTGGATCATAATCTGTCAATATATATATAAAACAACACCCAAAACGGAAAACTCACAGCTAGCTCGCAGCAGGTGTGTTTATTAACATTTTAGTAAGACAGTCTTACCACAGATTACAGTTTCAAGTATCACAGTATAAGCAGATTAGAACAATTCCTATGCTAACGTGTTATTCCAAGTGTCATCATGGAAAAGAGTTCTCCAGAAGTTTCAGAATTACCTTCCGCAAGAGTAAATATGTGTTATATCGGAATAACATGACACCGGAGCTGCATTCAACTGAGTACTGAACTAACTTTATTATAGAAAAAGCAGCTCAATATAATCCCAGCCATAGCCCGCCTGACGTCATCACCCACAACCCCCCAGCCAGGCTACGGCAAACCCCAAATGTCAAATCCCCACACAAGACCCCACACACACACACACAAAACACAAAGAACTCCCCAGAACATTAGTAACAAACGTTGTTTCCCTTTTTTCTCAACCGAACACTCAAAACTCAGTCAACTAAGTGGGCATCTGGGTAGACTACCAGAACATCCCTTTGTGTTGGGGTGGATCATTCTGCCACCCATTCCCAACACGCACTCGCCAACACTGTCTTCAAAACATAGTCCTCCAGGTACCTGGGCCTCTGACGTATTCTAGCCGAGCACCCCCTAGAAAGGTAACTTGCTCCAGGCACCATCAGCTGCACTTGCGAGTCCCCAACTCCCCTATCCAATAAGTCCTAACCCACAGCAGTCCATTCCGCCATAGCTCGTGGACCCTGGGCAGGCAAGGACTTCCTGAGTTGGCTGGAGTGCCACTGTGACCCGTCCGAGAGCTTGAACGTGTCCTGGCCCCACCACCGCACGATCTGTAGGGGCCCCATCCAGACAGGTTGCAGCTTATGTGTGCGGTTGGGGTGTTTAATCCAAACCCGATCCGACACCTCCAGTCCGTAGGCCCTCACCTGAACTTGCTGTCGAACTGCCATTTCATCTTTTGCTGTTGGGCGGCGACGCAGTCCTGTGGAGGGTCCGTGCTCCCTGGAGAAGGGATCGTAGATGGTCTCAGTCGGTGCAGAGGAAGGTGGAGTTCGCGCCCCAGCATGAGTTTCGCCGGGGACCACCCTGTTGTAGCATGAGCCGTTGCCCTGTAGTGGAGGAGTGTGCTCTGGAGGACGTCCGGAAACGTGAAGCTGTCCGCCAAGTGGGCTCTCAGCCAGTTTTTCAGAGTTTTGTTGAAACGCTCCACGCCCCCATTGGCTCGGGGGTGACAGAACAGATTGGCTCGGGGGTGACAGTTTTGATGTGCTCCATGCACCTAACGCACAAAAACTCCTCAAATGCCCCAGAGGTGAACTGTGGGCCATTGTCTGTAGTGATGGCATCCAGGATCCCCCATCTAACAAACAGTGATGAGAAGAAACCTATAACCACATCCGCCGTCACTGAATTAGTGGGCAACACCTCCGGCCATTTAGAGAACAGATAGTAGACCACAAGCAGAAACCGGCTGTTTGGGGGTGCTGCATGCAGTTTGCCGCAGATGTATAATTGGATGTGCTTCTAAGGGCCCTCCGGGTACGGTAATGGTCGCAGGGGTGGTGGTGGGGTCCTCCAGCCTTCCCGCTCTCCAAGCACGGGACACAGTTCTTTACCATAGTTTCAATGTCCTTATCAATACCAGACCACCAAACTGAATCCCTGCAATGCTGCTTCACCCTGGACACACCCGGGTGACCCTCGGGGAGCATCGCCAGAACTCATGATCTCAGAGACACCGGGATCAATGTGCAGTGTCCCCTCACTACACACACACCGTTCCAACAGCTCAGTTCGTCCCGACACCGGTGAAAAGGTGCCAGCTAACCCTGCACTTTCGCAGGCCAACCCTCCCTGATGACCGAGCACAGTTGCGACAACATGGGGTCCCATTCCGATTCTGTCCAGAGCTCCTGGAGGGATACCATGTCCCGTAGGGGTCCGTGCAGCGTGTTGACCAGATCCACCTCCGTGGGATCGTCACCGTCATCGTCTGGTTGCACGGTGTTGGCCGTGGCACAGGACAGGAGGTCCGCCTCTACGTTCTCTTTGCCAGGGGTGAACTGGGTAGTAAAGTTGTAGGCCCTCAGCCACTCCGTCCACCTGTGGATCCGTAGGGGTCTGTGTCCCAAGCCCGTCGTCTCCAGTAGCGTTGTCAGCGCCCAGTGGTCTGTCCGCAGTGTGAAGTGGCACCTGTAGAGGTAGATGTGCCACCGTTCACATGCCCAGACACAGGTGAGCGCTTCCCTCTCAACCACGGCATATTTCTGTTCAGCCGCTGAAAGACACCTCGACGCGAACGCCACTGGGCACTCGGTGCCGTCTTGCACCTGAGACATAACCGCCCCCACCGCTGAACCAGACGCATCACAGGTCACAAAATTTGGCCATTTTGGATCAAAGTGAACCAACACTGGAGGGGAGGTGAGTTGGGACTTCAGCCTAGCGACCGCCACCAAGCAGGCCGGGGTCCACTGCCACAGTGTATCCTGTTTCAGAAGAGCCCAGAGTGGTTCAATTGCCTCTGAATAATGTGGAATAAAACATCCGTAAAAGTTCACCATGCCCAAAAACAAGGAAATTTGTGCGGGTGTCGTGGGATCCGGGAGACGCAGGACCACCTCCACGTTCAAGTGCAGGGGTCTCAGACCCTCGGCCGCCAGCCGGAATCCCACAAACTCGAAGGGGTGTTCCGTGAAAATGCACTTTTCCCCATTCAATGTGACTCCGTGCTCCTGGAGCACCTCCATCACTCATCCCAAACGATCATCGTGCTCCTCCTGTGATGCGCTGTGGATCATGATGTCGTCCAGGTACGTCACCACACCCTTGAGGCTGGCCAGAATCGTGGACATGACCTTCTGAAAGCAGCTAGGAGCTGAGCTCAGACCAAAAGGAATGCAGGTGTACATGAAAACGCCCATGTGGGTCACGAACACTATCAGATTCCTGCTGGGTGGGTGAAGAGGCACTTGCAGATAACCCTGGTGGAGATCCAGTTTTGTGAATACCCTTGAGCCGCTGAATGTTGCGGTGAGTTCTTCCATTGTAGGGAGTGGATATTTGTCCGGCACAATCGCCTTATTCACCATCCTAAGGTCAATACATGGCCGGATGCTGCTCATCTTCTTCCTGGCCACCACGATGTTTGATATCCAGGGTGAAGCATCCACCCTCTCGATGATGCCAGCTTTGAGCAGTCTATTCAGTTCCACTGTAACATCGTCCTGCAGAGTGAGGGGAAGCCGCCATAATGGTTGGATTTTCAGCGTCACACTTGGGTCGATGAGTGGGCAGTGGTAGAACGTCTTGATGTATTCAAGGCCCACAAAGAACGCCAGCCAGCGGACATGCCATTCGGGGAACACCATTGAGCCCTCTGGGTCCGTGATGGAGAATCCCAGTTCCCCCAGCAGGTCGATTCCCAGCAAGTCAGCCCCCAGCGCGAAACCTGGAAGGTGAATGCGATAATGATCTTTAACCCACATTTCACCGAGAAGCTGACTGTGCCCGCCATTTCAATTTCAGCGTGACCATACCCAAACATTTTCACTGCCCCTGCATTGATGATTTTGCCCGGGAAAAGTCTTTTCAGTGTAGCCATACTTAATATGGACTTACCGGCTTCTGAGTCCACCATCAGCGGCACTTCAACTCTGTCCAGCTGCAGGACATACTACTTTAACGGTTCCTTCTTTGCACCCGCTACACACACCTATGTCATACTCTCAGGCTCTGCTGCCGATGGTTTAGTAGTGATGGTACAGGCCCTGTCCCATGCCACAGTCCACCGCCTTTTGGGGATCCGCCCCAAAGAGTTAGCTACGTTGCTAATAGCTAGACTTGGAGGGAAAACTTGAGCGGCTACGTTGTCTTTAGCTTGCACTGGCAGGCCCAGCTGGGCGGTGGACTCAACCCGCTTAGTCAGTTCAACCACCTTCTCTAGTTTGAGGACATCAGCAGTCAGCGTCAGCTTATCTTTCAGCCACTCGTTGTTCGTGCCGTGGGCTAGCTTGTCTTGGACTAGCTCCTCCTCAATAGGCCTGAAGGCGCACTCCCTTGCTAAGCTACGGAGTTCCATAATGAGGGATTGGATGGACTCACCAGCTCGCTGTCGGCAGTCAAAAAATTTATATTTTCACGCCGTGATGTTGGAATGGTCCCTGAAGAAATAGTCCATTAAGTCTAAACCTTCCTTCAGCGAGCCGTTGCCACCCAGCCCAAAAAACATCTGTTGGCCCTCCTCACCAAGCCAGTAAACAAGTAGGCTCCTCCGGCTCTCTTCATCGGCACCGCTCAGACCGGCTGCGGCCACATACACCTCAAATGTCTCCCGCCAGTGGCCCCATGGTATGACTGGTATGCCCGGAGACTGCAAAAATGGAGGTGGAGGTCTAATGCATGCTCCCATGGTTTATTCTCATCGCCAAAATGTTATGTTGGAATAACATGAGACCGGAGCCGCATTCAACTGAGCACTGAACTAACTTTATTATAGAAAAAACAGCTCAATGTAATCCCAGCCATAGCCCGCCTGACATCATCACCCACAACCCCCCGGCCAGGCTACAGCAAGCCCCAAATGTCAAATCCCCACGCAACAGTATGTGTATTGCACAAAAGTCAGATGTTTGTTTCAGTTGGGACAAAATACAAATACATAGAAACTCTGAGTATGAGTGACTAGATGTGGTACAAGAGGAAAGAAACCAAAGAATAAAAAACAGACTGAGGAGAAAGAGCAATAGGCAGTGTAGAAGGGAAGGATGAATGTATCTTTAATGCCTTAAAGAGGTATTTTACTGAAAAATGGGTTGATGTAGGTTTTAACTGTCTGAAATGCTCTATTATTAGAATCAGAATCAGAATAAACTTTATTGTTCCTGACGGGAAATTTGTCTTGGATGATTGGATTACTGGCACACCTAGGTGTCTGTCATGTAGATGGAAGGGATGCTAAAGGTAGCCTATTAGCCCCTGAGCTATTAGCCCCCAGTTAACCCTGGTACCAGGAGGCTCACACCAAGCGCAGTCTATATTGTTATTTTCCTCAGATCTTAGTCACCCTAACAGCCATCCATGTTACCGCCTGGTTCACCAGTCCACAGTTGACAAAATACCTTGTGTCACTCCGGCCCATCTCCCAATAATTTCGTTGTGATTCCACAGCAAATCACCAGCACCGGCACACCGGTCACGGCAACTGATACACCGGGACCTGAGGCTGCTGGCTTTCATGGTCAGCTGCCCCACCGTCCACACGACTCCGTTCTGCTGTAGGGGAGCCACCTCACGATGGGGAATCCCCCAGCTGGCTGTGGGAGTGGACCGGCGTCCCGCAGAGCACGACACTGCCCTTTGACACCCCGTGGCTCAGCAAGCTTTGCCTCCGCTAGGTCAGCAATCTCCGGGTATCACGGTAAAGGAGTATGCTGAATTCTGTCAAGAACCGAGCAGAAGGAAGTGTGTCACGCATCAGCAGCTGCTGATTTTCCAGCTCGGAGGCTGGAAGACGCTAAAAGTGAAACTAAAAGAATGAAATGGAAAGTAAACCAAACAAGAGCTAGAAATCAACAGAAAAGAAGACATAACATGGGTTTACCTTTCGGCAGAGAGTTACAGTTGATGAGAGGTAGGTGACAGAAACATAAATACCAAATTATAACTGTGAACTGGGAAGCAGGACTACAAGAACAAGGCTACATGAAATGGAACAGTAATGACTTAAAAATAAGAGCAAACCTAAAAACTAAGAATGGACAGAGAATAATATTAGAAACACTACTAAATAAACCAAAGACACGGAGAAAACTTATAATAAAAATAATAATAATAATAATAATAATAATAATAATGGATGACAAAAATACAACTTAAAGGGTTAGTTCCTTTATTTTCAGATCTACAGCATTTTTTACTTCATGCATAAAGTGGCACTTTGAATTTCCCCTGAATATTTACTTAAATACTCAGCGTTAAAGTTTTGAATAAATTTGCACTTAAAACTTCAGAATGCATGTTTACATGGTCCTGACCAATGAAATGCTGCCAATGTTACAAAGTTTAAAATAAAAAAAGCAGCAGCATTGCTGAACTGAGTCAAATTTCTAATATATTCTTTGACTTTTAGATTTATGTTTGTTTTTAATATGTGTGCAAAATACAACCAGTCATTACCAAAGTATGTTCTGTACTTTTGATGTTCTAAATGTAACAGAGTGAATAAAAGCATTTCTGCTTGGCTTGCCAAGGGGGTCGACCCTATTGGCGACACAGGTAGAGTGCTGGACTCTGAAGCCAGGGGTCATGAGTTCAAATCCCGGTTGGACGTTGCCAGTTGGGGCTTGGCTGCCTGTTCCCAGATGTCACCAGTTTGTGCTCTCGGTTACATAAATAAGGGAGACAGTATTGGGTTTGTCACCCACGACAGACTGCTATGATGATGATGATTGGGTTTGGATCGTATTGGCCAATACTCAAAGTCACAGTATTGGTATCAAAATTAAAAAACTGGTATCAACTCATCCCTACTTTAAATCAGAGCATTTCAAGAAAGCCAGGAAAAATACAAAACAAGTTTGCTTCAATAATTAAAAAATTAAAGAAAACAAGAACAAAATATGCCACAAACATAAGTAACGGACAGGTAGTTATAGATCCTTTAGAAATTAATAGAGCCTTTAGAGATTACTATGAAAAATTATATGATACCAAAAATGAACCTGATTTAACAAAACTAAATGGGTTTTTGAACGAACTATCTATACCGTGTATTCCAAATGAAAACAGGGAGATATTGGAGTCTAAAATTAGTCAAGAAGAAGTTGGGCTAGCCATTGATAATATGAAATCAGGAAAAAGTGCAGGACCAGATGGTCTCCCAGTTGACCTTTATAAAAAATTTAAGAATAAATTAATAAAACCTTTTTTGGAAATGGTTTTAGAAGCATTTCAAAATAATAATTTACCATCATACATAAATAATGCCTTAATTATACTGCTGCCAAAACCAGGTAAGCCCTCTAATAAATGTGAAAATATGAGACCAATAAGCCTATTAAACGCCGACCTTAAGATAATCTGTAAAATTTTAGCAAGACGAATACAAGAAATTTTACCAAATATTATTAATCGAGATCAGAATGGCTTTATAAAGGGTAGACAAGGCTTCCATAATGTAAGAAGACTATTTAATATTATCTATTTTAATAAAGAAGCACCGGATACAGCTCTCCTATCATTGGACGCCGAAAAGGCCTTTGATAGAGTTGAATGGCCCTTTCTTTTTGAAGTCCTACAAAGGTTTGGACTTGGAAATAATTTCATAAAATGGGTTCAAATAATATACAATAATGCTACAGCAGAAATCCTAACAAATAACAATATTTCAAAACCAATAAAAATCAATAGAGGATGTCGACAAGGCTGTCCACTTTCACCTTTACTGTTTACTATGGCAATTGAACCTTTAGCGATAGCAATACGTTTACATTCACAAATATATGGAATTAAAGTTGGACCAACAGAACATAAAATCTCCCTGTACGCCGATGATATAATTTTGTTTATGTCGAATCTAAAAAAATCAATTCCAACCTTGTTGAATTTAATAAAGAATTTTGGGGAAATATCAGGATATAAAATAAATAAAACTAAATCTTCAATATTAATGCTAAATGAGACCCAGAGAAATTACCCAGCCCCTGAGGTAAATCAATTCAATGTTGTAAATCAGTTTAAATATTTAGGAATCCAAATTGTGCCTAAGCTAGAATCAGTCGCCAGTGTCAACTATGAAGCCTTAATGTCAGATATCAATGAGTTAACTCAGAGATGGATGTCACTACCAATGTCGATGATCGGGAGAATCAATATACTTAAAAGTAATATTTTACCTAAAATACTTTATTTATTTCAATACATTCCCTTATCACCACCTTTAGATCTATTCTCAAGAATAAAAAAAAAGTTAGTGGAATTTATATGGAACAACAGGAGGGCTAGATTACGTTTGTCTTTATTATATTTACCATTTGACCGTGGAGGTCTGAAATGTCCAAATTTTATGTTGTATTATTGGTCGGCACAACTGAGGTCTATGACATATTATTTTTCATCAAATGATCTCCCTCACTGGACTGAAATGGAATCATACAATTTACCTTTACCTCTTCCCATATTCATATACTCAGATTCAGCAAAAAAATTACAAAAACAAGTTAAAAATCCATTTGTAAAGCATATGATCAAAATATGGTGTGAAGCTAAAAACTATTTAAAAGAACCACAGTTATTGTCACAATTTAGTCCAATATGGGGTAATCAATATTTTAAACCAGGGAGAGCGGACGCTGTATTTAAAGTATGGAATTTAAAAGGGATACAAAAGATTCAGGATTTATATTTGCCATGTGCAGAAAACATAATGTCTTTTGAAGAGCTGAGGATCAAATTTAATCTCAATAGAACACATTTTTTTAAATATCTTCAACTTAGAAACTTTATTCGATCAAATCAAAATAAAGCTCTCACTCGACCTATTTATTCATCCTTGGAAAAAATGATGATGAAAGATAGTAAAAGAAAGGGTATTATTTCAGAGTTTTATAACTCATTGACACTATCTTCAAGTGAAAATTCACTGAAAAGATTAAACTACTGGAAAGAAGATCTGCAAATTGAAATTTCAGAGGAACAATGGGAATTGGCTTGTACAGAAGCTCAAACCAAATCAATAAATGCACGCCTTAAATTGATACATTTCAAATGGTTAATGCGGATGTATGTTACACCGGAGGAGTTAAATAGATATAACAAAAATATACCAGATACATGCACAAAATGCATGGAAAGTAAAGGAACCCTATTTCATTGTTTATGGGAATGTAGATTAATAAGAATGTTTTGGGAAGAGGTGAGGGTAACAATTGAAAAAATAATCTCAAAACAAATCATATTGAATCCTAAACTGGTTTTGTTGGGTCTGTACCCAGAAAAGCATAATTTCAATAAAAGTGAAAGAACATTCATAGACCTCAGTTTGCTTAATGCCAAAAAATGTATTGCACTATTATGGAAAAAGACTCATAGACCAGATGTGACTCAGTGGTTAAGACAGATGTTAACAAACCTTCCATTAGAAAGAATAACATATATACTGAAATCAAAGGAAATTGTGTTTGAGAATATATGGAGACCTTTTATTGATTATGTAAAAAATTTAAACATAACTCTTGAAGAAGAAGGTGAATGATGTGTGTGGACCTTGTAAATTCCAAACTGGTGAACATAATATGTATACTTATGTATTGGATTGTCTAGACTAAACAGAGGAGCATTGTTGAAGACTTGATTTTGTTGGTGGTTGTTGGTGTTTTTAGTGCATTTTTTTTTTTTGTAGTACTTTAGTGTTAGTGTTTGATTGTTTGTATCATGTTTGTTAAAAAAAAAAAAAGGTTCAATAAAGATATTGTGGAAAAAAAAAATATGCCACAAACATTTCATTAAGACATGTGTGAGCTGTTAAAATGTGGACAAAGTGCAGTCGATGACCCCTTTAAATGCTAACGGAGTGAGTTGATGAAAAATAGTGCCAGTGTATGTATAATTAGCCCATAGCTACAGGATAGCATATTTTAGTGTTCACGTGGCTTAGTTGGGCCTTGGGTGTGTTTTGACGTCCAGTTTTCATCAAGGAAAGCTTGTCACAAATCTTCCAGTTAAACAGGGGGACACATGTTCATTTTGAGAGGAATATCACAGAAAGGTGTCTCCCTATATTCTAATCCAGCCACAGTCTATTGTCAACAATCATTCTTTCTGGGAAGCATGTAATATGCTATTTGATTTGGGAAAACCAGGGCTGAAGCTCACAGAAGAGATTTTTACCAATTTGACTTGTCACAGAGAAAATTAATTTGCCATCAGCTCAATGAATTCACATATTTTTGTAGGAAGATGTAAGAGGGTCCATGATTTTGTTTTTAAAATTTTCTATATGAAACTTTAAAAAACTAGAAAAGCACTCGTAAAGTGCATACCTCCGCTAAGGCTCCTTCCATTTCTCATGGATCACCTCCAAAATGTAATGGGTTTGTGTGTAGGCCTATAGGCACTTGTGGTGAAAATTGCATCAATGTCTGTCCATCAGTTTTGGAGTATTGTTGCTAACACACTGTGAGAAGATAAGAGCCTTGGTGGAGGTATGCATTCTCAGATCATCACCAAAATATAATGGGTTCCTCTGTAGCCCAAGAACCACCTCTGGTGAAAATTTCATCCAAATCCATCCAGTAGTTTTTGTGTAATCCTGCTGCACAAATACAAACAAAGCCCTTGGTGGAGGTATGCACTCTCAGATCATCACCAAAATCTAATCATCTGTTCCCCGTGCCATTACACACCTTTCCTGAAAATTTCATCAAAATCCGTTCATAACTTTTTGAGTTATGGTGGTAACAGACAGACAAACAAACAAACAAGCAAACCCCAGTAAAGACATTACCTCCTTGGCGGAGGTAAAAATAGGTTAAACTCAACAGAATAATGCTAATGCAGTCAGTGCTATTATGACTAAAGCTAAAAATGTCAGCGGAGCATAGACACCTAATCTCACCCTACCAGTAATTTAAGAAATACCACAACTCTTCAAAACTTCAGTGCAGGAGCCACACTGTGACTTAGTTATGTGTCTGTGAGTCACTATAGCCTCCCTATTTTGGCTCACCGCCATTTTGCCATGGTGACACTGGAACATGTCCTTATGGTGTAAATGGTTAGCAATGCATTCTGGTAGTGTGCCATGAATCCCTTCACAGAGTGTGGATATGCTCGAATCTTGTGCATAAAGCTGAATTTGGCCAGCTTTATAAAAAATACACAATTGGCTACACGGAAATGGTAAACAAGCCAAACATGCTTTCAGAAGCACTTTTTTACTGCTTTGTTTTCAAGATGTCCAGAAAAGTTTACTGTCAACATGTTGGATGTGTTTTGAAATCCAACTGCATTCACCTGTCATCCAATCCAGTGCAGCTCCACATTTAAACAGGTGTAGGAAACTGTAGAGGTTCTAGGAGAGCTGTTATGCATTTGTCGTAACATATTCCCCAGTGGACATGTAACTGATGTGCCCTGGCAAAAAAAAAAAAAAAAAAAATGAATAAATTATGCCTTTACTTGCCTTCCAGAAGGTCAAGTGTGGAGTGGATCAAAGTTCAGAGGCCCCTGACAACTGAGTGACCAAGGTTGCTGTCCCTGTTAACCCCTCTTAAAGCCTTACCCAGTGAATTTTTCTAACCTTTCAAATTTTCCATATGATTTTGTAAAATTGTACATACTGTACAATATAAAAGTCTTTGATTTGAGAGCTAGTGTTAGCATGTGTAAATCACCCACTAAAGGAACTATCTGCAAGCAAAAAATTATAGAATAAACAATAAAAATAACCATGACATGTCACGAGAGATTAATTAAACAAAAGTGCAGCTGTAAGAGTGTAGTTTTACAACTTTGACATCTCCAATCTTAAATACTTGCAGAAATATCATGGAAAGTAGTATGCTGAATCAGCTCAATCTCACCAAAAAAACGTAAAATTGCATGTTTTTTCACTCTGAGAAAATGTGCACAGACACGGAAAAAAACAACATTTTTTTGCATGCAGTGGATACGTGGTATTTACAGCTTTAAGAAATGTGTCTACCGGCACCCTAATGTTTGTCTGTCATTTTCTCTTTCTTTCCCTTTTCTTCTCTGTAACCATCAGAGGTGACACCTAACCAAAACATTTTTCCTAAACCTAACCATTACAGGAGGTGACACCTAAACCTAACCTTATTGTAACCTTAACCATTAGTGGAGTGAAAAACAAATAAAAAAATAACCAAAAAAAAGCCCCACACAGTGAGTATGGTGTGCTATCTTCTATGCATTTGTGCACAAGCTCGGTTCTGTATCATATTGGTCAGTATCTAAATTTTAAAATATCAGATCGGACATTGAAAAAATTGTATCATTACATCCCTAGTTACAGCACAGACATTCCCATTTACAAAGTTCACAATCAGCCTTAAAAGGCTTGTTTTTGTTTGTTTGGGGTTTTTGTTTGTTTGTTTGTTTTCCTAGAAAGAGAACCAACTGCCATTGTCTTATTTTTTTTAAATATCCTTTTTTTTTTCTTTCCAACAGCATTTCCTCTCTCATTTGTGAGGGTCTGACTTCACAATGATGCAATGAAGCACACTAAATCCCCACTTAAATACACCCACCTCCACCTGTTTATACTGCTGTCAAACACACAAGTTTTCTTAGCAAATTACGTGCAAAGCAGCTACTGAAGGAAGCATGCTAATTTCAAGAAAGCTCATGCAATTTAGTACATTCGGATCTTAGTAAATCAGGCACAATGTGTGCATTGGTTTTAGCTAATTGTTTAACTTTTCAGCTTACAGTACAATTTGGGCAACAGCTGTTTGTATCTTTAGATAAGATAAGATAAGATAAGCCTTTATTAGTCCCACAATGGGGAAATTCCAGGATTGCAACAGCACAGGGATAGCAACACTCAGAGCAACAATCAGAAGGCAAGAAAAAAAGATAAGATAAGATAAGATAAGCCTTTATTAGTCCCACAATGGGGAAATTCCAGGATTGCAACAGCATAGGGATAGCAACACTCAGAGCAACAATCAGAAGGCAAGAAAAAACAACATCTAGTAAACATATGTCCATATTACTATAAATGTATATATATAGACACACAGTGCAGAGCATTATGGCTGGTGGATGTGCAGCAGAAAGTCTAAGCTCTCTCTCCGCGGATGCAGCGGGCCAGCTGGAAGTCTTTGGGCATGATGGTGACCCCCTTAGCGAAGAAGAGACCACCAGGTGGGTCTCGCTGGTCTCCTGCAGAGCCATGATGGCGAAACTCAGGAAACGCAGGACGGTCTTGAAGTCCTGAGCGATCTCCCTCACCAGGCGCTGGACGGGCAGCTTACGGATGAGCAGCTCCGTGGATTTCTGGTAGCGACGGATCTCTCTCAGAGCCACGGACCTGTGACGGCGAGGCCTCTTCACTCTGCCGGTGGCCAGAGCGCCTCTCCGAGCAGCCCTGTGGCTAGCTGTCTCCTGGGGGGCTTCTTCCTCCAGTAGATTTTACGGGCGGTCTGCTTGGTTCTTGCCATCGCTCTTTATTATTCTGTCTTATATTTCTTTCACGCCGCCTAAACTCCAGCCCGGCACCCGCTTCGTTTTCGCTACAGCTCCCGGTATGTTGAGTTTCCCATTAGCACCGGGCGGCGGCCAAGTGCTAGCTAGCACTAGCTCCTCCCCGCTGTAACGTCTCCCGCTGCAAACCGTGGCTCCGTCCGCTGACCCGGGAGACCCCCGGGGCGATCCGTGCGTCCGTGATATATATACAGAGTGAAAGGTGTAGAAAGAAGAAGGAAGATTAAAAAAAAGGCTGTTGCAACAGGCAGCCGACTCGTGTGGCGCCGCCGGTCCGGCGGAACCGGAGAAAAAACCGGAACCGGAGAAAAAACAAGCAAGCAAGAGCAGCTAATATACATATGTACATATTACTATAAAATATATATATACACACACACACACACACACACAGACACACAGTGCAGAGCATTGTAGCTGAATGGAATAAATATATGAATATATGAACACAGTGCAGAGCATTGTAGCTAGATGGAATAAATATGTAAATATATAAACCCCCACAGTACAGAGCATTGCAGCTAGGTGGAATAAGATAAGATAAGATAAGATAAGCCTTTATTAGTCCCACAACGGGGAAATTCCAGGATTGCAACAGCACAGGGATAGCAACACTCAGAGCAACAATCAGAAGGCAAGAAAAAAACAAGCAAGCAAGAGCAGCTAATATACATATGTACGTATTACTATAAAATATATATATATACACACACACACAGACACAGTGCAGAGCATTGTAGCTGGATGGAATAAATATATGAATATATGAACACACAGTGCAGAGCATTGTAGCTAGATGGAATAAATATGTAAATATATAAACACCCACAGTACGGAGCATTGCAGCTAGGTGGAATAAATATGCAAGTATATAAACACACACAGTGCGGAGCAATGTAGCTAGATGGAATAATATGTAGATATATAAATATATAAACACACCCAGTGCTGAGCATTGTAGCTAGATGGAATAAATATGTAAATATATAAACACACACAGTGCAGAGCATTGTTGCTAGATGGAATGAAACAGCATAACCGTCTACTTAGTTATCCTACATGGTATGATTATGTGCCCATACATATATATTCTCACCCTCCATAGCGACCGGTATGTTCCTAGTTGTATGCCGGAGGGGACCATTGTGTAAGTCTATTGCATCTTTTGCATTCAAAAAACTATTAGTTTGTTACGTCTTTTTGCTATCTCTGCGAGCAGCCCTGCTTAGGTTGTACAGTCTGACAGCCGTTGGTAGGAAGGACCTACGAAACCTCTCGGTTGTGCACCTGGGATGATGTAGTCTGCTGCTAAATGAGCTCCTCAGTGCATTCAGTATGTCCTGCATAGGGTGGAACTCGGACTCCAGCAGAGATGACAGTTTAGCCACCGTCCTTCTCTCTCCTATCTCCTCCATCGGATCAAGGCGCTGCCCCAGGACAGAGCTAGCTTTCTTAATCAGTTTGTTCAGTCTCTTCCTATCGGCTGCAGTAATGCCACTGCCCCAGCAGACCACTCCAAAAGTGATGGCTGATGCCACCACCGTGTCATAGAATGACTTCAGCAGCGCCCCTTGTACACCAAAAGACCTGAGTCTCCTCAGCAGGAACAGCCTGCGCTGTCCCTTCTTGTAGAGTGCATCAGTATTGTGTGACCAGTCTAGTTTATTGTTCAGATGAATACCCAGGTACTTATAGGATGTCACCATCTCGATGTCTGTTCCCTGTATATTTACTGGTACTGTGAGGGGCTGCCCATGCCTGCGGCAGTCCACCACCAGCTCCTTAGTTTTCCTCGCGTTGATCTGGAGGCAGTTCCGATGGCACCAGTCCACGAAGTCCTGGATAAGCCCTCTGTACTCAGCTTCATCTCCATTGGAGATGAGGCCAACGATCGCAGAGTCATCAGAGAACTTCTGTAGATGGCAGTGTGTTGTGTTGTGTGAGAAGTCCGCAGTATAAAGAGTGAACAGGAAGGGAGCCAGCACCGTTCCCTGGGGGGCCCCCGTGCTACTGATGATCGTGTCGGACACACAGTCCCGGGTTCTCACAAACTGAGGCCGGTTCGTGAGGTAGTCCAGGATCCATGATGACAGGTGCTGGTCCACCCCTGCGCACAGCAGCTTGTCCTTCAGGATCATCGGTTGGATGGTGTTGAAAGCACTGGAGAAGTCAAAGAACATGATCCTCACCATATTCCCGGGCTTCTCCAGGTGGGACAGAGAACGGTGAAGGAGGAAGATCACCGCATCCTCCACCCCAATGCCATGCTGGTAGGCGAACTGGAGTGGATCCATCGCTGGTTCCACCAGGGGGCGGAGGTGAGCAAGGAGCAGTCTCTCCAGGGTCTTCATCAAGTGGGACGTCAAGGCCACCGGTCTGTAGCTGTTCAGGTCTTTGGGGTGGGAAGTTTTTGGTACAGGTACCACACAAGATGTTTTCCACAGCTGTGGTACCCTCCCCAGTTTCAGGCTCATGTTGAAGATATACGTCACAATCCCACACAGCTGGTCTGCACAGGACTTGAGGAGCTTTGCGCTGATGCCGTCCGGTCCCGACGCCTTCCTCGCCTTGATCTTCCTCAGCTCCGTCCTCACCTGGGTCTTGGTCAGGGTCAGGATGGGGGGCTGTGTGTTGGGAGTGGGGGGGGTGTCGGTGGAGTGGGGAGTGGGCAGCAGGACTTGATTTCTTAGAGGCAGCAGTGGTTGTTGTGCAGACAGGGGGGAGGGCGGTTGGTCAAATCTATTGAAAAACAGATTCAGGTTGTTCGCCCACTCCCTGCCCCCCATGGCCTGGGGGGAGGTATTCTGGAGCCCCGAGATGGTTTTGAGGTTTCTCCAGACCCCGCTGATGTCGCTCTGTTGCAGCTTGTCCTCCATCTTCTTCCTGAAGCTGTCCTTGCCTTCTCTGATCTTTCTCCTCAGCTCCCTCTGTACGGACTTCAGCATCTCCCTGTTCCCCGACCTGAAGATCCTCTTCTTCTCTCTCAGAAGTGTTTTTATCTCAGGGTTGATCCAGGGTTTGTTGTTTGAGTGACGCCGTATGGTCTTGGTGGGAACGGATTTGTCCACACAGAAGCTGAGGTAGCCCGTGAAGGTGTGAATGAGGCCATCGATGTCCTCACCATGTGGATCGCAGAGCTGCTTCCAGGCGGTGGCTTCAAAACAGTCCTTTAGAGTGTCCATTGTCTCCTCAGACCATAACTCCACAGTGTGCATGGCCGGAGGTTGTCTGTGCACTAGGGGTTTGTACACCGGCCGGAGATGAACCAAGTTGTGATCCGATCTCCCGAGTGGGGGGAGTTGTGATGAGGTGTACGCCTCCTTAGTGTTTGCGTAGAATAAATCCAGTGTTTTATTGTCTCTAGTGTGGCATGTGACATACTGGGTGAACGTGGGTAGAATGGGAGACAGTGAAACGTGGTTGAAATCGCCTGAGATGAGGAGAAGAGCATCTGGGTGTTCTGTCTGCAGCCTGCTGGTTACTGAATGGATGACGTCACGCACTGTCCCAGCGTTCGCCGTCGGATTTGCATAAACAACAATGCAGATCACGTGTGAGTGTTCTCTCGGGAGATATGTAGGCCTCATGCTAACAGCTAGCAACTCAATGTCTTTGCTGCAGTGTCGTTGTTTAACAGTGATATGTCCCGGTCTGCACCAGTTGTTGTTAACATACATTATCACTCCACCGCCCCTAGCTTTGCCACTGTCCGGTGTTTGGTCAGCTCGTATCATGTGAAAACCCTCCAGCTCAATGTTAGCATCTGCTGCTAGTTCAGTTAGCCACGTCTCAGTAAACAAAAGGAGAGAGCACTCCCGGTAAGTGCTATCATAACGGGAGATAGCCGCTAGCTCATCTAACTTTCCCAGTATCGACCGTACATTTCCCATGACAACAGATGGAAGGGAGGGTCTGTACCTTATATTTAGATATATATTACTGGGTTAAAAGGTGGTAATAAATTGATCATAATAGAAAGAGAAGTTAATAGAAATTCTGTGGGGAATGTGGGGGTGATCATGAGAAATGGTGAAAATATCATTCATATAGTCATTTGAAAAATACAAATTATACAACAGTTAGTTCCAACTGAGTAATCTGATTGGACAATAGGGATTCCAGGAGTCACTATATTCCCCGATTGACATTGTTCCCAAGATTACAGATCCAATATGCGGACACAACAGCAAGACACACAGATGCTGGTCAATGACTAGATTGTTTAATGAAAGTTAGACTGCAAGATGGACCAGAGCACTCCTGCAAGGGGGTAAAGAAAAGAGATGTAAGCATGGAGTACTTTGCAACGTGAGGAATAAAGTACTAGAGGAAGGGCTTACTTGGAGGGAGAACTTTGAGAGCTGTGATCAGAATGCAACAGGAGGATCTCTCTTCAGAGTCAGCGTAGAGAATGGAAGCAGTGGAAGGTGGGGGAGGCACACAGGTGAGAGGTTGAGTAGCAGAGGCGGCACGAGCTGGAGAGGTGAGGAGCCCAGACCCAGGCCTTCCTGAGAGGTTGGTTAGTAGAAAACTCCTCAAACAAGTTTGGTTGCTCACATGAAGTTGGTTTCCACATAGGGTGGGGTCCGATCCAGGAGAGCAAAGAAATCCTAGGGAAAATCACAGGGGGTGAACTGGATGCCAGGAGGTTCAGACACAGGTTGAGTAGCACACAACAGATGATCAAACCACAGCTGAAGTAGAGAGTAACTCAGACGTGCCCACATCCTCAGCAGAGTGGGGTGAGGTTAAAGAGGAGGGCAGCAATCAGACGCAGGTGGGAGATAAGACACAGCTGCAGGACATAAGGCTGATTAGAAGAGGTGTGTGTGTGTGCATTTCTCACCAGGGATCATGACACCGATAATCACACTCGGATGTTTCACCAAATGTGTATCTCTCCATTTCAGTTGCATTTTGATAATCTTTTAATTAATTAAAGTTAATATCAGTTGCTTCTTACATGTGAGAAATGTAATATTGTGTTGGTGTGGTGCACATATGTGGGTTTCATATGCTTCACATGTATATTGCTGTATGCTTATTGTGTGCTTCACGTCTCAGAGGAACAAAAGGACTGGACCTCCTAGGGGTAACAGGAGGATGTGAAATCTGGCCTTTTGTATGCAAGGAGATGGCCTTGAGGGATTTCCTGACCACCAGGACTTTAGGTGGAGTCGAGAAGGCCTGGAGGGGGATGCATTGTGATTTGGGATTAAAAGACAATGTGACTGTGATCTTTGATGTCCTGAGGTATAAAAGGGGCAAATGTGGGGGATTCACCCTCTTTAACTGTTTTTGGATGATGTTGGAGAATATGAATAAATTTGACTTGTGAAATAAACTCAGCCTCGTCCTTCCACATTCTCCACATTGGACACTTTAATTTCCACAGCGAGGCACTGTGTGAAAAGCAGCTAGATGGTCTCAATCCAGCACTCTCTGATCCGGAAGTCCTGTCCTCTTAAACTGCCAGGGACATATTTTACATCTGTTTAAACAAAACGGACAGGCTAGAGTTGAATTTATTGTCTCGATTAGAAAACCACAATACATTTGTGGTGATGGACTCTTTGTTTCATCTGAAAATGTCAAGAAAAAGCGAGCGTAACAAGCCACCGGCATTGATCTGGGCCCTTCTGCGATACCAACTCAGCAGGTGACAGGTATGCATTTAGGTGCTTAGCAACAGTTACTGGTTACATTTAGAAGGGACTGTGGAGAGCGTGAAAAGATGAGGCTGAGTTTATTTCTCAAATCAGATTTATTCACTTGTCTCCAACATCCTCCAAACAGAAAAAGAGGAAGCATCCCCCCATGTCCCTCTTATACCTAGAACATCAAAGCACAGAGTCACATTGTCTTTTAATCCCAAGACACAATACTTCTTCTTCCAGGTCTTCTCCCCCCCACCTAAAGTCACTGGTGGTCAGGAAATCCCTCAAGGTCCTTTCTTTGCATAACAAAGGTCACATTTCGCCTCCTCCCGTTATCTCCCGGAGACTCCGTCCTATTGTTCATTCTGAGACGTGAAGCAACAGTAATATACATATGAAGTCTATGAAACCCCTTATGTGTCCCACATGACACCCCCCCCCCCAAACGTCTAAGATGGAACAATATAACACAGTCTGCATATCATGATAAAATCACAACATCAGTCCACATGCTGCTTGGGCTTCAATCTTTCTCCGAACCTGCTGTAAGCGGGCTTTACCTCTCCCGCGGCGCCATCCTGCTGTGGATCTGCTACCTGGGGGTGAGAACTGTTAGTCAATCCCTGTGGGAGCTCTGGGGAATGCTCCCTTGGGGGTCTGCCGCGCTGAGGAGCCCTCGCCAACTACACAGCTTCGTCAGCCATCACAAAAGCGGGTTTGAGCCTGTTTATGCCAATCATTTCCTTTCTGTCCCCCAAATCTAGCAAAAAGTGCTTATCTCCAGGTTCCAGCACTCTAAACGGTCCATCATAAGGTGGTCGCAAGGTTGGGCGATGTGCATCATGTCTGACACAAACAAACTCCGCATTTTTTAAAGCCTTAGGCACAAAAACGTGCGGAAAACTGTGATGAACGGGGCCAGGAAGCGTGCTCGATCCTGTGTCGCTCTGCAACCGCTGAGCAGGGGAGCACTCTGGCGCAGGATTATCTGGGAGAAACTCCCCAGGCAGCCGGAGTGGCTGTGCAAAAACTAATTCCGCTGGGGAGGCTTTTAAATCCTCTTTAGGTGCAGAACGCAACCCCAACAAAACCCATGGTAGCCTGTCCACCCAATTTCCATCCGTAAGCGACGCTCTGAGGGCTGCTTTCAATGACCTATGGAAACGTTCGCATAAACCATTAGCCTGCGGGTTATACGCAGTAGTGCAGTGGATCGTTACCCCCAGGCTGCGGGCCATCGCTGACCAGAACTCGGAAACGAATTGAGGACCTCTGTCGGACGTAATGTCCGACGGAACTCCAAAATGCGCTACCCAAGCCGTTAAAAACACGCGCGCCACCTCTTCGGCTGTGGTTGATGCCAGTGGGACCACTTCCGGCCAACGCGTGGTGCGGTCCACCATTGTCAGAAGGTGTGTGTACCCCTGTGACGGCGGGAGGGGGCCTACGAGGTCGACATGCACATGATCGAACCTCTTAGCCGGGATGTGAAACGGCTCCAAGGGGGCTCTAGTGTGTTTGTGTATTTTGGCTTGCTGGCAGGCCATGCAGGTTGCTGCCCACTCCTTAACTTGCTTGCGCAGGCTTGGCCATACGAATTTCTCTCCTACCATTTTGACCGACGCGCGCACCCCCGGGTGCGCCAGAGAATGAATCAAGTCAGAAACGCGGCGGCGCCACGCGGCCGGCACCACCGGACGTGGTCATCCCGTGGAGACATCGCAGATTAGGGGGGGCATACCCCCTTGCAGCACCCTGTTCTCCAGCCTTAACCCTGTTGGTCCAGACTGGAGCACGCACACGTCCGCGTCGCTAACTTGATCCGTGGCCATGGCTGCATAATCTATCCCCACGCGGACCGGGGCCGTGCGCACCTCCGCGCTGCTAGCCTGCTCCGCGGCCATGGCTGCATAATCTACCCCTACGCGGACTGGCGTAGTTACGGCGCGCGAGAGACAGTCTGCCACTACATTTAGTTTACCCGCTACGTGTTGAATATCGGTAGTAAATTCGGAGATTGCAGCCAGCTGCCTCTGCTACCGGCCTGACCACGGTTCTGAAACCTTGGCCATTGCGAAAGTCAGCGGCTTGTGGTCGACGAACGCAGTGAAACGGCGTCCTTCCAGCCAGAACTGGAAGTGACGAATGGCCAAGTGGAGCGCTAACAACTCCCTGTCGAACGCGCTGTATTTTCGTTCGGTATCGTGTGAAGTCCTGCTGAAAAAAGCGAGCGGCTGCCAAGCCCCGGCAACCTGCTGCTCCACAACTGCCCCTATGGCCACATCTGACGCGTCAGTAGTGAGCGCTATGCGGGCCGTTGGGTCTGGGTGTGCTAACAATGCAGCATTCGCCAAGGCTGTTTTGACCTCCGAGAATGCGCGCTCCCGCTCCGGAGACCATTCGATTTTATTTGTGGGTTTTTGTTTTTTAAGCACGGCATACAGTGGGTGCATGAGCTGCGCTGCACAGGGGAGGAAACGGTTATATAAATTCACCATTCCCAAAAACTCCTGTAATGCTTTGACCGTTTGTGGCTGGGGAAAATTTGTTACTGCGCCCACTTTTTCCGGCAGAGGAACCGCTCCTTCTGGAGAGACGCGGTGCCCCAAAAAATCAATCTGCGTCACCCCGAACTGACACTTCGCTGGGTTGATTATTAACCCGTGCTCTCCCAACCTCCGGAAAACTGCCGTGAGGCGGTTTTCGTGTTCGTCTTCGGACACGCTGGCTACCAAAATGTCGTCCAGGTAGACGAACACGAAAGGACGAGAGCGCAACACTGCGTCCATCATGCGTTGGAACGTCTGCGCAGCGCCTTTAAGCCCAAACGGCATGCGCAAAAACTCAAAGGCCAAACGGAGTTATTACCGCTGTTTTGGGTATGTCTTCAGCGCATACTGGGACTTGATGGTACCCGCGGACCAAGTCTATCTTAGAAAAAATGTGCACCCCCGCCAGATGAACGGAAAAATCTTGGATATGCAGGATTGGGTAGCGGTCGTGTGCTGTAGCGTTGTTTAACTTGCGGAAATCTCCGCAAGGACGCCACGAGCCATCAGCTTTAGGGATCATGTGCAGCGGGGAAGCCCAACGGCTTTTCGAACGTCTGATGATGCCCAACTTTTCAAGGTTGGTGAACTCCTCGCGCGCTATGGTCAGTTTAGCTGCATCCAAGCGCCGAGCTTTTGCAAAAACGGGAGGACCGGTGGTAGTAATAAAATGTTCCACCCCGTGTTTAGCGACGGCCGCTGAAAATGTGGGAACCGTGAGTGCTGGAAACTGAGTGAGGAGTGTGTGGAACTTACCGCTTGCCGTTGCGACGTTGGCTTGTGCTGTGGGCGGGGTCACTCGGGCTGCACAGGGAATAGAGTAAAAAGAAAGTGCATTAACCAGGCGCCTATTAGCAAGATCAACCAACAACCCATGCAAGCACAGAAAATCAGCCCCTAACATGTTGAAGCTCACGGCGGCTATAACAAAAGTCCACTCAAACGTGTAGGGACAGAAGCAGAGTCCTCTCCCCGAAGGTCTTAATCCTCGAGCCGTTCGCTGCTGATGCTCCGTGACTCCCGGGGCCTGCCAGCCGGTCAGCATAGGTTGGCATGATGAAACTCACTTGGGAGCCTGTGTCCACGAGGAATTGCTTCCCCGAACGCGCGTCCGTCAAGTAGAGCAGCTTGTTCTGTTCTCCGAGGGCCGCAGCTGCTACCGACCCCCGGCTCTGGCGTTTCCCGAGCTCTTGAACTGGCACGGTGGTACACACCTGCGTGCCCTCTCTGCAAAGCGGCAATGGTAGAAACGGAGGTCGTCTCCTCCGCGATGTTTGGCTTTCACCGCCGCCGTTGTCGGTGGGTCTGCTGCCGCCGCCTCTGGCCCCCTGCCATCTCCGGCCATCGCGTCAAGTCCTGCCGCTGCTGCGGTGGCCGCGCACTGTCTGCTGGCATTGAGAATCCGCTGTGCCTCCTGGGCCAGCGCGCGGAAGTCCCGCTGGGTCAACAACGGTGAACCGGCCAGGGTTGCTCTCGTGGCCGACGGTAGGGTTCTCAGGAAAATGTGGGTGAAGAGGAAGTCATCGTCGTCTGAGCCCCTCAGCCTCAGCATGTCTTCCATCAGGTCGACGGGTGTGCTATCTCCCAAGTCGTTCAGGGCCAGGAGTCTCTCCGCTCTCTCCTGGACTGAGGGAGTGAAGCGCTGGATGAGCGCAGCCTTCAACCCGCCGTATTTGTCGTCGGCCGGTGGGCGCTGCACCAGGCTCTGCACATGTCGAACCGTGCAGTTGTCGAGCTTGGCAATAACGTGGTAGAATTTCGTGTCATCTGCCGTTATTCCCCGGAGAGCGAACTGAGCTTCGGCCAAGAGGAACCAGGAACACGGGTTGTCCTGCCAGAAATCTGGTAGCTTGACTGAGACTGCGTTCGCCTGGCTGGTTCCTGGCGAGTCCGGCTCGGGGGAATTTCTTCTGCTCATGATACGTCTTAAGGTCACCAGTGTGGAGAGTGTGAAAAGATGAGGCTGAGTTTATTTCTCAAATCAGATTTATTCACTTGTCTCCAACATCCTCCAAACAGAAAAAGAGGAAGCATCCCCCCATGTCTGTCCTGTGGAGAGCGTGAAATGAAGAGGCTGAATTTATTTCTCAATTCAGGTTTATTAACAATCACGTGTCTCCAACATCTTCTCAAACAGAAAGAGAACTAACTTCCCACATCTCCCCTTTTTATACCCGGGACATCAGAGTACAGAATCACATTGTCACTCACTCCCCAGAGACAATACATCACCCCCCCCAGGTCCTCTCTTCTCCACCTAAACCCTGGTGGTCAGGAAGTCTTCTCAGAGCCATTTCTAAAGACACATTTCACACCCTCCTGTCATCCCCAGGAGGTCCAGACATATTGTTCCTTCTAAGACGTGAGGTAACAGTGATATACATATGCAGCCTAAGCATCTCAAAAGTAATATACATATGCAGCTGAAGCATCTCAAATATGTGTGCCACATAACCCCCCCCCCCAAACGTCGAAGATGAAACAATACAACATAGTCTAAACAACATGATAAAATCACAAACATCAGTCCATATGCTGTCTGGGCTTCAACGTTCTTCCGAACTTGCTGTAGGCGGGCTTCGCCGCTCCCGTGGCGCCATCCTGCAGTGAATCTGCTATCTGAGGATGAGAACTGTTAGTCAATCCCTGAGAGGGCTCTGGGGCCTGCTCCCTGGGGGGTCTGCCGCGTCGAGGAGCCCTTGCCACTTGCACCGTTTCACCAGCCATCACAAAAGCAGGTTTAAGTCTGTCTATAGCAATTGTTTCCCTCCTGTCCCCTAAATCTAGCAAAAAATGCTTATCACCTGTTTCCAGCACTCTATATGGGCCGTCATAAGGTGGTCGCAGGGTTGGGCGCTGAGCCTCATGCCTGACAAAAACAAACTCGGCGTTTTTTAAAGATTTAGGTACAAAAACACGCGGAAAAGTGTGATGAACGGGGCCCGGAAGCATGTCCGCTCCCGTGTCGTTCAGTGACCGCTGAGCAGGGGGACGCTCTGGCGCCGGGTTATCAGGAAGAAACTCCCCTGGCAGCCGGAGTGGTTGTGCAAACACCAACTCAGCTGGGGAGGTTTTTAAATCCTCTTTAGGTGCAGCACGCAACCCTAATAAAACCCATGGTAGTCTGTTTACCCAATTTGCATCCGTCAGCGACGCTCTGAGGGCTGCTTTCAATGACCTATGAAAACGCTCACATAAACCATTAGCCTGGGGGTGGTACGCGGTAGTGCGGTGGATTGTTATCCCCAGGCTTTGGGCCATCGCTGACCAAAGCTCAGAAACAAATTGAGGCCCCCTGTCGGACGTAATTTCCGACGGGACTCCAAAATGCGCTACCCAAGCCGTTAAAAAACGCGCGGGCCACCTTTGCGGCTGTGGTTGATGCCAGTGGGACCACTTCAGGCCAACGCGTGGTGCGGTCCACCATTGTCAAAAGATGCGTGCACCCCTGCGATGAGGGTAGGGGGCCTACGAGGTTGACATGCACATGATCGAACCTCTTGGCCGGGATGTGAAACGGCTCTAAGGGGGCTTTCGTGTGTTTGTGTATTTTGGCCCGCTGGCAAGCCATGAAGGCTCTTGCCCACTCCTTAACGTGCTTGCGCAGGCTCAGCCAAACAAGCTTCTCTCCTACCATTTTTACGGACGCGCGCACCCCCAGGTGCGCCAGAGAGTGAATCGAGTCAAAAACACGGCGGCGCCACGCGGCCGGCACTACCGGACGCGGTCGTCCTGTAGAGACATCGCAGATTGGGGGGGCATACCATTTTGCAGCCTCCTGCTCTCCAGCCTTAACCCTGTTGGTCCAGACTGGAGCGCGCACACGTCCGCGTCGCTACCTTGATCCGCAGCCATGGCTGCGTAATCTATCCCCACGTGGACTGGGGCCGCGTACGCTTCCGCGCTGCTATTTTGCTCTGCGGCCGCGGTAGTATAATCTACCTCTGCGCGGACTGGAGCGGTTACAGCGCGAGAGAGGCAGTCTGCCACCACATTAAATTTACCCGCTACGTGTTGAGTATCAGTAGTAAATTCCAAAATTGCAGCCAGCTGCCTCTGCTGCCGGCCCGACCATGGTTCAGAAACTTTGGCCATCGCAAAAGTGAGCGGTTTGTGGTCGACAAACGCAGTGAAACGCCGACCTTCCAGCCAGAACTGGAAGTGACGAATGGCTAAGTGGAGCGCTAACAACTCCCTGTTAAACGCGCTGTATTTTCGCTCGGTCTCATGCAAGGTCCTGCTGAAAAAGGCCAGCGGCTGCCAAGCCCAGGCAACCTGTTGCTCCACTACCGCCCCTATGGCCACGTCTGACGCATCAGTGGTGAGCGCTATGTGAGCCGTTGGGTCTGGGTGAGCCAACAACGCAGCATCCGCAAGGGCTTTTTTTACCTCCGAGAATGCGCGCTCCCACTCCGGGGACCATTTGATTGCATTTGAGGGTTTTTGTTTTTTAAGCGCAGCATACAATGGTTGCATGAGCTGTGCTGCGCGGGGGAGGAAACGGTTATAAAAATTCACCATTCCCAAAAACTCCTGTAGTGCTTTGACCGTTTGTGGCTGGGGAAAATCTGCTACTGCGCGCATTTTGTCCGGCAGCGGAACTGCTCCCTCTGGGGAGACGCGGTGCCCCAAAAAATCAATCTGCGCCACCCCAAACTGGCACTTCGCTGGGTTGATTATTAACCCGTGCTCCCCCAACCTCTGGAAAACTGCCGTGAGGTGCTTTTTGTGTTCTTCTTCGGATGCGCTGGCTACCAAAATGTCGTCCAGGTAGACGAACACGAAAGGGAGATTGCGTAACACCGCATCCATCATGCGCTGGAAAGTTTGCGCGGCACCTTTAAGCCCAAACGGCATGCGCAAAAACTCAAAAAGTCCGAACGGAGTTATTACCACTGTTTTGGGAATGTCCTCAGCGCGTACTGGGACTTGATGATAACCGCGGACTAAGTCTTATTTTAGAAAAAATGCACGCCCCCACCAGATGAACCGAAAAATCCTGAATATGGGGGATTGGGTAGCGGTCATGCGCTGTGGCGTTGTTCAACCTGCGAAAATCACCGCAAGGTCGTCACGAGCCGTCAGCCTTAGGGACCATGTGGAGCGGGGAAGCCCATGGGCTATTCGAACGCCGAATGATGCCCAACCTTTCCAGGTTGGCGAACTCCTCGCGCGCTATAGTCAGTTTAGCTGCGTCCAAGCGCCGAACTTTTGCAAAAACGGGGGGACCAGCGGTAGTGATAAAGTGCTCCACCCTGTGTTTAGCAACGGCTGCTGAAAAAGTAGGAACCGTTAGTGCTGGAAACTGAGTGAGGAGTGTGTGAAACTTACCGCCTGCTGTGGCGACGTTGGCTTGTGCTGTGGGCGGGGACACTCGAGCTGCACAAGGGATAGAGTAAAACGAGAGTGCATTAACCAAGCGTCTATTGGGGAGATCAACCAGCAACCCATGTGAGCACAGAAAATCAGCACCTAACATGTTGAAACTCACGGCCGCTATAATAAAAGTCCACTCATATGTGCGGCCGTGCAGGGACAGAAGTAGGGTCCTTTCACCGAAGGTCTTAATGCTCGAGCCGTTCGCCGCTGATGCTCCGTGACTCCCGGGGCCCGCCAGCCGGTCAGCGTAGGTTGGCATGATGAAACTCACTTGGGAGCCTGTGTCCACGAGGAATTGCCTCCCAGAACGCGCATCCGTCAGGTACAGTAGCTTGTTCTGTTCACCGAGGGCCGCAGCTGCTACCGACTCCCGGTCCTGGAGTTTCCCAAGCTCTGGAACTGACACGGCGGTATACACTTGCGCGCCCTCTCTGCGAAGCGACGATGGTAAAAACAGAGGTCGTCTCCTCCGCGGTGTCGGGGCTTCGCCGCAGCTGTTGTTGGTGTATCTGCCTCCGTCGCCTCTGGCCCTTTGCCGTTCCCGGTCGTTGCACCGAGATCTGCCGCTGCTGCGGTGGCCGTGTGCCGTCCACTGGCGTTGAGGATCCGCTGCGCCTCCTGGGCTAGCGCGCGGAAGTCCCACTGGGTCACAAACTGGGAGCCCGCCAGGGTCGCCCTCGTCTGCGACGGTAGAGTTCTCAGAAAGATGTGAGTGAAGAGGAAATCGTCGTTGTCTGAGCCTCTCAGCTTCAGCATGTCTTCCATCAGGTCAACAGGCGTGCTTTCTCCCAAGTCGTGCAGGGCCAGAAGTCTCTCAGCTCTCTCCTGGGCTGAGGGAGTGAAACGCTGGATGAGGGCAGCTTTCAACCCGCCGTATTTGTCGCCAGCGGGTGGGCGCTGCACCAGGCTCCGCACATGTCGAGCTGTGCGGCTGTCGAGTTTGGCGATGACGTGGAAGAACTTTGTGTCATCTGCTGTTATTCCCCCGAGAGCGAACTGGGCTTCGGCCAGGAGGAACCATGAGTCCGGGTCGTCCTGCCAGAATTCTGGTAGCTTGACTGAAACTGCGCTTGCCCGGCTGGTCCCTGGTGAGTCTGGTTCGGGGGAATTGTCTCTGCCCATTATACGTACGTCTTAAGGTCACCACTGTGGAGAGCGTGAAATGAAGAGGCTGAATTTATTTCTCACTTCAGGTTTATTAACAATCACGTGTCTCCAACATCTTCTCAAACAGAAAGAGAACTAACTTCCCACATCTCCCCTTTTTATACCCGGGACATCAGAGTACAGAATCACATTGTCACTCACTCCCCAGAGACAATACATCACCCCCCCAGGTCCTCTCTTCTCCACCTAAACCCTGGTGGTCAGGAAGTCTTCTCAGAGCCATTTCTAAAGACACATTTCACACCCTCCTGTCATCCCCAGCAGGTCCAGACATATTGTTCCTTCTAAGACGTGAGGTAACAGTGATATACATATGCAGCCTAAGCATGTCAAAAGTAATATACATATGCAGCTTAAGCATCTCAAATATGTGTGCCACAGTCCCTCTTATACCTAAGACATCAAAGCACAGAGTCACATTGTCTTTTAATCCCAAGACATAATACTTCTTCCAGGTCTTCTCCCCCCCCCACCTAAAGTCACTGGTGGTCAGGAAATCCCTCAAGGTCCTTTCTTTGCATAACAAAGGTCACATTTCGCGTCCTCCTGTTATCTCCCGGAGACTCCGTCCTATTGTTCATTCTGAGACGTGAAGCAACAGTAATATACATATGAAGTCTATGAAACCCCTTATGTGTCCCACAGGACTATTTTTTTCTCAGCTGCACAAAATAACTTGTTAAACAAACAAATCATAATGTTTTGTCCAGTATTGCTGTCATTTAACAAAATGTACTTGTGGAATTGTTGTATAAAAGCAATATTACACAATGAGGTTGTTGGGGTATCATGAATATTTTTACTGGCAGTGATCTGTAGTACGCCCTCCAATCATCGTGTTAAAATATTCATTGATACCACACTCACTCTTGTGTAATATTGCTTAATTATATAATGGAAAATATAGTAAATATCAAGTCAGATTTACAACTTTGAAAAACATAGGGACAAGGATAATGTGATGAGTCAGACATATGTCATATATAGATCCCAGTGGAGAAGCCAGTTATTAGAGCATGTTGGTTTTGTTTTGAGCCTCCCCCACCTAATTACAGATTTTTTTTGTCTTCTACCAATCTGCACTTCTCTCTGTCGTTCTCTTTGTCTCCACCTTAAGGGTAGAAAACCACTAGGTGAAACAGACCTGACTGGGCTTTTACAATCATATACAGTTTGTTGTATGAATGTAAACTCAGAGCTCCAGATTCTGGTGCAACTTCAGAAGCTGAAGTTTTTTTCAGGCGGGTTGATTTCCAAAGCTTGCGAACTACACTGCCAGCAGAAGTAGATACCACACTGAACTTTTTCACATAGGGCCAGATAGATTTGGATTGCTTTTTCCCTTAGTAAATGAAATCATTTAAAAACTGCATTTTGAATTTTGTATTAGTTATTTTTGACTAGTATTAAAATATGTTTGATGATCAGAAACATTTAAGTGTGACAAATATACAAAGATATAAGAAATCAGGAACAGGCCAAACATTTTTTCACAGCACTCTATGGTACAGTGATCATACATTTTTAAGGAGTGATATAAATTTATTCAGATCGGTACTCAAAACTTTACAGAAAAAGCACTTCAAATGCAAAATTCTTTGTAATTTTCAAGAGTATATGGATGTCTGGAGGGAAAGAGGAGGGTGAGAATACAACTGCTATTAGCCTAGCCTGCTCACCAGACCTGTACAGGAAACACAGAGGAATAGACAGTACATTTAAAATCTCACACTCCTAAGTGAACAAGGGAATAACACTTGTTAATAACAAAAATCAAACATAGTAAAAACAGTGTGTTGCTGAAGTTAAAAAGCTGTTTGTCATGCTGTGGAGCATGGGTGGGGACCCGTGCTCACACTCCTTATTTAGTCTGGTAAATTTTCTGTATTTCCCCATTTCTGTTTTATAGTTTATCTGGTTGATTCTGGTTGTGTCATGTTATTTTGAGTTTGCCTTTTGTTTCAAGATTCATTTTCAAAGATTCAAGATTCAAAGGCTTTATTATCATGCGCACAGTTAAGAAATGCTACATTTCCTGAGCAATGAAATTTTTACTCTGCTCTCCGAACGAATGCCAAGTTAAAGGTACAGAAACAACAATTCTAATAGGTCATGACACGCTAACACAGTAACTCAATCCTAGTACTGATGGATGCTAAGACATATTCACCAACACACAGTTGGGCAGTAGAGGAATGAAAATGAAGTCACCGGATGACTAAAGTGATAGTGGTATATTGATATCAGAGATGATGTGAACCTGAGATGCATGAACCTATGTACAGTGTGCAAATGAGCAGTGTACAACCTGATGTGAACCTGAGATGGCATAGACTTATGTACAGTGTGCAAATGAGCATTGTGCAACAAGCAGTGTATAATTACAAATTATTGGTAAGTAGCAGCAGAGAAGATATGGACATCAGACAGGTGAGACTATATCTACTGTACAGGTGAGCAGTGTGCAAATTTAGCAGTCGGTGTGTGAGTTCCTATATGCATATCAAGCTGTGTTAGAGTTTTGGGAGTTGTTGTCTGTTCATGAGTCTGATGGTTGTGGGAAAGAAGGAGTTTTTAAGTCTGGTTGTCCGGCATTTCGCACTTCTGTACCTCCGACCTGAGGGTAGAAGTGTGAACAGTCTGCATTGGGGGTGGGTGGGGTCCCGGAGGATGACGTCAGCTCTCTTTTGGACTCTGTGGTGGTAGGTGCTCTGCAGCGAGGGAAGTGGAGTCCTGATGATCTTCTCCGCTGTCTTCACCACTCTCTGCAGGGGTTTGCGCTTCAGGGCAGTGGTGTTTCCGTACCATGCAGTGATGCCGCTGGTCAGGATGCTCTCGATGATGCAGCTGTAGAAATTGTTGAGGATTCTGTAAGACATGCCATGTCATGGGTGAAGAGGCTGTAGAGGATGGGGCTGAGAACACGACCTTGGGGGACACCTGTGTTTGTGATGATGCTGGCTGAGATACTGTTACCCATTCTGACAGACTGGGGCCTGCCAGTTAGAAAGTCCAGTAGCTAGTCACAAAGGGTGGGGTGCAGGCCAAGTGAAGACAGTTTGTCGGTGAGTTTGTGGGGGATGACCATGTTGAAGGCGGAGCTGTAGTCAACAAAGAGCATCCTAATGTAGGAGTCTTTATCTTCCAGGTGGGAAAGAGAATAATGGAGTGCTGCAGCGATGGCATCTGAGGTGGAGCTGTTGGGCCGGTAGGTGTACTGCAGGGGGTCCAGGGCACCCGGTATGCTGCCCTGAATGAGGGGCAGCACCACTCTCTCACAGCAGTTCACTTCTGTCCTAGTATAGTGATTATTATTTTGTCTTTTGATATTATGCATCCACAACCATCCAGTTTCACATCATAATTAGTCTTCACCAGTTTTGACATGAGCCTTCCCTCACCTGTTCCTCTTAGCCCTCTCTTCTCTATTTTGGTATTAGCATTCCAGTATTTGTATTTCTTGTTTTTGCCCTTGCCCTTATACTGTAGTTCATTTTCCCTGTCTATTATTATCTGGTCTGTTATTCAATCTATATTTGTAGTCAGTCACCTTTCGCCGTGTTGTCCAGTGCTTTTATGTTGACAGCGCCCATTGTTTACTTCCTGGTGTCAAACTCTGTTTGCCGGCTGTCACACCTGTCATCAGTTCTCCAGTTACTCCTCGCTCATGTGATCCACACCTGTAATCACTTGTCGTCATTTGTATCATGCCCTGCTTGTCCTATTTAAGGACTACTGCTCTGTTCACTCCTCGCTGCATCGTTCACCAAGTCAGATGGGAATCCCCCGTCTTATTCTCCTTATTTTAAGGTATAGTCCTGACATGTGCCCCACGTCTTCTCTGGTGTTTCCGTGCGCCTTAGCTTTCCGCTATCCTAGACTATTCTGTATTAATCCTGCCTTATCATCCTGTTCGTAAGTTTTTGTGTTTCTGTATACAGTGGGGCAAAAAAGTATTTAGTCAGCCACCAATTGTGCACGTTCTCCCACTTAAAAGATGAGAGAGGTCTCCAATTTTCATCATAGGTATACCTCAACTATGAGAGACAAAATGTGGAAAAAAAAAATCCAGAAAATCACATTGTCTGACTTTTCAAGAATTTATTTGCAAATTATGGTGGAAAATAAGTATTTGGTCACCTACAAACAAGCAAGATTTCTGGCTCTCACAGACCTGTAACAACTTCTTTAAGAGGCTCCTCTGTCCTCCACTCGTTAGCTGTATTAAGGGCACCTGTTTGAACTCGTTATCAGTATAAAAGACACCTGTCCACAACCTCAAACAGTCAGACTCCAAACTCCACTATGGCCAAGACCAAAGAGCTGTCAAAGGACACCAGAAACAAAATTGTAGACCTGCACCAGGCTGGGAAGACTGAATCTGCAATAGGTAAGCAGCTTGGTGTGAAGAAATCAACTGTGGGAGCAATTATTAGAAAATGGAAGACATACAAGACCACTGATAATCTCCCTCGATCTGGGGCTACACGCAAGATCTCACCCCGTGGGTTCAAAATTATCACAAGAACGGTGAGCAAAAATCCCAGAACCACACGAGGGGACCTAGTGAATGACCTGCAGAGAGCTGGGACCAAAGTAACAAAGGCTACCATCAATAACACAATACGCCGCCAAGGACTCAAATCTTGCAGTGCCAGACGTGTCCCCCTGCTTAAGCCAGTACATGTCCAGGGCATTCTGAAGTTTGCTAGAATGTATTTGGATGATCCAGAAGAGGATTGGGAGAATGTCGTGGTCAGATGAAACCAAAATAGAACTTTTTGGTAAAAACTCAACCTGTTGTGTTTGGAGGAGAAAGAACACCATACCTACTGTGAAGCATAGGGGTGGAAACATCATGCTTCGGGGCTGTTTTTCTGCAAACGGTCCAGGACGACTGATCCGTGTAAAAGAAAGAATGAATGGGGCCATGTATCGTGAGATTTTGAGGGAAAACCTCCTTCCATCAGCAAGGGCATTGAAGATGAAACGTGGCTGGGTCTTTCAGCATGACAATGATCCCAAACACACTGCCTGGGCAACAAAGGAGTGGCTTCGTAAGAAGCATTTCAAGGTCCTGGAGTGGCCTAGCCAGTCTCCAGATCTCAACCCCATAGAAAATCTTTGGAGGGATTTGAAAGTCCGTGTTGCCCAGCGACAGCCCCAAAACATCACTGCTCTAGAGGAGATCTGCATGGAGGAATGGGCCAAAATACCAGCAACAGTGTGTGAAAACCTTGTGAAGACTTACAGAAAACGTTTGACCTCTGTCATTGCCAACAAAGGGTATATAACAAAGTATTGAGATGAACTTTTGTTATTGACCAAATACTTATTTTCCACCATAATTTGCAAATAAATTCTTTAAAAATCAGACAATGTGATTTTCTGGATTTTTTTTCTCATTTTGTCTCTCATAGTTGAGGTATAGAGTACCTATGATGAAAATTGGAGACCTCTCTCATCTTTTAAGTGGGAGAACTTGCACAATTAGTGGCTGACTAAATACTTTTTTACCCCACTGTATGTTGTTGTTATGTATGGAAAACCTGGTGATGAATGAGGAGAGATGAGGTAGCGTCGAACACAGCTTTATTGATGGCTGTGAACACAGTAGTAACACGGCAGGCATCTGGCGTGAGCATCCTGTGTAAGAGGCCATAATATGGTGGCTCGTCCCGCTATATAGGGCAGTGACGTGACATGACAGAAGTCCACGTCACCACACTGCTCTTCTATTCTTCCGGCTTTCAGAGAGAGCAGATGCTTTTCTCCCCCTCTCCTACTCCCTCCTATTCCCTTACTGATCCTGCTTGCTGTGTTCTGTCTGTGTCGCTCTTCTTCTGGCTGAATCTTATTCCAAACGGAAAATTATGGATTTGGTGGGCTTTAAATGCGATTGACACCACTTCAAAAGAAGATCGGGCCAGGGGGAGCCCAAGTGGGGGACTCATGGACAATTGGGAACTCATGTGTCTGTGTGATTCGACTGAGATGCGGAAGACATCTATCTGTTTGGCTCATGATCACAGGATTTCTACTTTGGCTCTGGAGTTTCCTGATGTATCAGAAATTAAAGAAGTTGGGAGAGCTGATCAAAATGTGGACCCGGCAAGCTCCTTCAACAACAATTCGACCAGTTTGATTTTAAAGCCTGTATATGGAAATTATGAAGCACAGAATCGCAAGAGAGATGAAAATTCTATGCTCTGAGTGAGCTGTGCCTTTAGACCTTGATTCGGCGCCCTGAAGGTTACTCTCCTCCTGGATGAAGACAAGCAGAAGAGAGTTTTGGCTTCTCTTTAACCCAAACAATCAACAAACAATTGCTGTTGTTCAGCAGACTGAGCTCTTCAAGGACAGCATTATCATGTGTCTAATACAGAACTTTGCCCTCTGGCATGCACGAAGAGAGATAGACTCTTGGACATGCTTATCTGTGTTTAGAATACATGAACATAACATCTATCCGTTGCCAGGAGGCGCTCCTTTGTTGTTCACCAGCAACTGATACATCCACACTGCATTCATTCTGATTATATGCTGACTACACACACTGGTCTCTCTCGCTCCTTTGTTATTGTGTGATTTGTTGTCTGCTAATTGTGTATTTGAGGGGGGGTTTTTTCTATGTAATGACAATTTTGCTCATAACGAGCTTTATTTTGATTAACTATGTTTTTTTCTCTCTGCCCATTGTGTCTTCCCCCCCCCCATTCCCCTCTTTACCCTTCACTGTATGACAGGCGCCTTCATGGCTGCCGCGTCATTGGAATGCGCTTATAGAGCGCACCCAATGTCAAGTCAAATTCCTCGTATGTTTATTTTGTAAACATGCTTGGCAATAAAGTGATTCTGATTCTGATTCACAATGAAGTGCCACAAATATACATACTGTGGAGAAAGGAGGCAGGTGAGACAACGATCTTGAAGACACAGTTACTTTATTCTTTCTCCAATATATTTTACAGCAAAAGAGAATTTTCGGGTCTCTGTGCATTCCCCTTTTATAGCTTTATTTCCATGCATCAAGACCCGAAACTTCCGACCATAACACATTGTTGTTTGAACAAAGAACTGTGTGGCACATTAACATAACATAAAACCGGTGGTGCTTCAACACTCTTCTACTCCCAGCAACTCCAGCAATTACTCCTCTCCCCGGGGGACGTATAGTCCTAACTGTCCCGTCTGGTATTCCCCGGTGACACCTCCTCTTTCGGTCCATTGTTCCCTGGGTGAAGAAGTCCAATACCATGCCCCCACACAGGCCCCCCACACACACATGAATACCCAGAAAGGGCACTAACCCCCCCATCCTTTGGGCTTGAGCTGGAGCCCATAGCAGCTGTAGCGGGGGGTTGCCGATCCAGTCGAACCGACCTGCTGGCGGGGTGAAACAGAGGGCACGTCAGTCTGTGGAGGGAAAAAGGGATGGGGAGAAAATACATCAGCTTCACAAGCACAGGTCCCTGCCGAGGGATCACCAACTTGTGGAGCCACCAATGGTGGGCACCCACGCCGGGGAGCTTTGGCCAACACCACCTGCTCATCTGCCAACACAAAAGCGGGCTTCGGCCTGTCGATGCAGACGGTCTTGCTACGTCCCCCCAAGTCTAACACAAAATGCTTCGCCCCGGGTTCCAGCACCCTGAGAGGTCTGTCGTATGGTGGGCGCAGGGGGGTCCAGTGTGCACCGTGCCTAACAAAAACAAAACTGGCATTCTGCAAGTTTTCTGGGACGAATGTGCAGGGAAAACATTGGTGGGCCAGGCCCGGTATACTTGCAGCCTCCGTATTGTGTAGAAATTGCGCGAGCAGATCAGCCCCGGGTGCGGGGTTTTCCGGTAAAAACTCTCCGGGGTTCCACAGCGGCTGAGAAAAAACGAGTTCTGCTGGGGAGGCTGCCAAATCCTCCTTAGGTGTGGAGCTCAACCCTAAAAGGACCCAGGGCAGGGGGTCAACCCAATTTGTGTCTGTGAGAGAACCTCTGAGCGCTGCTTTAAGCAACCCATGAAAACGCTTGCATAACCCGTTAGCCTGGGGGTTGTACGTAGTAGTGCGGTGAATTTTGACCCCCATGCTCTGGGCCATCGCGGACCAGAGATCTGAAACGAATTGTGGACCCCTGTCGGACGTGATGTCCAATGGACATCCAAAAACATGCAACCCAAGCCGACAAAAAAGCAAGTGCCACTTCCGCGGACGTGGTTGAAGACAGTGGGACCACTTCAGGCCAGCGCGTGGTGCAATCCACGACTGTCAAAAGGTGCGTGAAACCTTGCGACGGCAGGAGGGGTCCCACCAAATCCACATGGACGTGGTCGAACCTCCTAGCCATAATTTGGAACAGCTCAAGGGGGGCTCTGGTGTGCTTATGCATTTTGGCCCCCTGGCACACGACGCAAGCTGCAGCCCACTCTTTCACATCCTTGCACAAGCGCGGCCAGATGAATTTCGCCCCCACTAGCTTCACTGAAGCGCACACTCCTGGATGCGAAAGGGAGTGGACAGACTCAAAAATGCGATGGTGCCAAGAGCTCGGAATGCGCACGGTGGAGACATCGCAGAGCAATGGAGGGCACCCGTCTTGCACCACCCTGCTCTCCAGCCTTAATCCAGTTGGCGCACACTGGAGGGCGCAAATGTCCATGTCCCCAGCTTGCTCTACGGCCATGGCAGGGAAATCTATTCCCATGTAAACCGGGGAGACTAATGTGCATGACAGACAATCAGCCATGACGTTGCGTTTACCAAAGACGTATTGAATGTCAGTAGTAAACTCCGAAATTGTGGCCAACTGCCGTTGCTGCCAGGCCAACCACGGTTCCAAGACCTTGGCCATTGCATACTGTACGTCAGTGGCTTATGGTCCACGAATGCGGTGAACTCGCGCCCCTCCAGCCAGAACTGGAAATGGCGTGTCGCCAGGTGGAGAGCCATTCTCTATCAAACGCGTTGTACTTGCGTTCGTTGTCGCGCAAAGTGCAGCTGAAAAATGCGAGCGGTTGCCACAAACCTGAGACGCACTGCTCCACTACTGCCCCTATGGCAACGTCCATTGTGAGCACTATCCATGCAGACGGGTCCAGGTGGACTAACAATGCGGAATCCCCAAGCACTGTTTTGGTGTTAGTACAAGCCTGGACTCGCTCGGGATCCAGTCGATGGCTTCCACGGGTTTCTTTTTTTTTAAGCGCAACGTACAACGGCTGCATCAGCTGGGCTGCCCGGGGAAGGAAACGGTCATAAAAATTCACTATTCCCAAAAACTCCTGTAGTGCCCTCACGATCTGCGGACACAGAAAGTCCGACACAGCGAGCACTTTGTCTGTTAACGGGATTGCGCCCTCTGATGAAATGCGGTGGCCCATTCTTTTTTGTCTTCACTATGTTGGAATTAGAGAGGTCTTGTTTAGCTCTTGATGGGGAGAGCCAATTGCAGCTGCCATCTGCTTCTGAGCTTTCCTCGCTGGGCTCTACTGCTGCCAGTGACACTGACCTGGTGTTTGTCTCTGTTCTCTTGCCCGAATCTTCGCCTGAGGTCACCAGGGGTTCAACACCTCCGTCTGAGGTCGCCGAGGGTCATCAACCTTCGCCTGAGGTCGCCGCTGATCAGCCATCTTTGCCACCAGGTTTTTTCACTGATCAGCTGTTTTCCCCAACTGGGTTCCCTGCTGATCAGTCATCCCCTTCTCTTCCCCCTCCCCCCTTTTTTTTGCATGTTTGCTGCTCTTTCTACAGTGCATAAAGGTCATGCATTGCTAACATACGACCGACAGACACTAGTGGACATTGTCAAGACAAACAGTCATACAGAATTTACTGGCTTCATACTGCCCAATCTACAATGCATTGTGCAACCACGCAGCGATCAGCACCACTCCAAGGAAGGCCCCAAAGCACCGAGCCCGCATGAGCATGCTCACCCCAAAAGAGCGTGTCGGAAGCGGCGCAAGTGAGGTAAGAGAGGGGGGCTACATGCTAGGCTAAAAGCTTGCGCTAGCCGCCCACCACTACCTAGCCTCTTGCTAGCTAACGTACAGTCTCTGGAAAACAAGCTAGATGAGCTAAGAGTAAGAATTGAAGACCAGCAGGAGATAAGAGAGTGCTGCGCCCTAATTTTCTGTGAGACCTGGCTCTCAGACAGAGTCCCTGAGTGCGCCATTCAACTGCAGACTCACTCAGCACATCGGGCAGACTAGACTGAAGTGTGTGAGTGTGTGTGTGTGTGTGTTTATAAACAACTCGTGGTGCGGAGATGTACAGACTGTTTACAAGCACTGTTCGCCTGATGTGGAGTTTTTACTGCTGAAATTCCATCCCTATTATCTACCGAGAGAATTTACCGCTGTGTTTTCGGCCACTGTTTACATTCCCGCACACGGCAACTACACAGCAGCACTTCGCAAACTCCATGACGTCATCAGCACATTAGAGAGATGTCCCATCCCAATGCTGTTTTTAATTGTTGCTCGTGACTTTAACCAGTGCAATTTACGGACTGTACTTCCCAAATATTACCAGCATGTGGACATTGCCACCCGTGATAAGAACACACTGGATCATGTTTACACAAACATACGTGGTGGATACAGAGCGGCACCCCGCCCCCACTTTGGGCAGTCAGATCACATTTCCCTGTTTATGTACCCAGCCTACAGACAAAAGCTGAAATAAATAAACCTTCTTATTAAACAAATTAAACGCTGGACTCCAGAGGCTGAGCACACCCTGCAAGACTGTTTTGCCTGTACAGACTGGGATGTGTTTAAAGCTGCAGCCACTCGGGAGGACTCTTCTGTAAACATACAAGACTATGCTGAGTATGTGACTGGGTACATCAGCACGTGTGTTGATACCATTATACCCACCATGCAAGTCAGGAAGTTCCCCAACCACAAGCCCTGGATCAACACTCAGGTACGTCAGATGCTGCATGCTCGCTCTTTCACGTTTAAATCAGGCAATGAGGTTGAGTACAAAGCTGCAAAGTATGGACTGAGGAAGGCTATAACAACAGCCAAGAGGCAGTACAGGGAAAAGCTGGACAGCCTCTACTCCACTCCTGACCCGGGGTGCATGTGGCAAGGCCTGCAACACATCACAGACTACAAGAGGACCAACGGCAACACCACTAGCTCCACAGACAGCCTGCTGGATGATCTCAACATCCTCCAGCTACAGTGCTGAGAGGAGACACACACACATGCATCTCCCCCCCTCCACTAAACGTCTCATCAGGCCAGGTAAACAGAGCACTGAGGAATATCAACCTCCGCAAGGCAGCAGGACCAGACAACATCCCTGTACGGGCTCTCAGAGCATGTGCTGCCAAGCTGACTGACATTCTCACATCCATCTTCAACCTCTCCCTCAACCAGAATATAGTCCCCTCCTGCTTCAAAACCACAATCATCATCCCCCTCCCCAAAAAAAGCCCGCCGACCTATCTGAATGATTACAGGCCAGTAGCGCTCACTCCAATCATTATGAAGTGCTTTGAGAGAGTGGTGCTGCCCCTCATTCAGGACGGCATACCGGATTCCCTGGACCCCCTGCAGTATGCCTACCAGCCCAACAGGTCCACCTCAGATGAATGAATGAATGAATGAATGAATGAATGAATGAATTTATTTCGGATAGTACAGTACAGTACAGGTTAAAAGAAACTGTATAATATAACAACAAGGTCAAATTAGACAAAGACTCCTCCTACTATACAATTCCACGTAAGTTATCCGAAATGGGTGATGGCTGAAGCCGCAGCTTATATTGCACACCCATATTCCATCCAAGAATTCAAAAGAGAAAAAAGAGAAAAACAAGACAAGAGCGATTACAATTTGAAACAAAGCTAAGACAAAATGTGACTGAGAGAAAAAAGAAAACTGAGCTAGGCTAAGTTAAGTGGTTACTATTCAAAAACAAATCTAAGACAAAATGTCACAGAGAAAAAAAAGAAAAAAAAAACTAAGCTACAACACAACACAGGCTGGATATGTCAATCCTTATGTGAGTTTACATGTCGTCTTGTAAATATGTTTGGAGTATTTCTTCCTTTAGTTTTTGTTTAAATTGTCCAAGCGTTGTACATGATTTTATTTCAGGTCCAAAATCGTTCCATAATCTGACTCCTTGCACTGAAATACAGTGTTGCTTGGTGGTTGTTCTCACTGTAGGCTTTTGAAATATACATGTTCCTCTGAAGTGATATCGTTTCTCCCTTGTTTGGAACAACTTTTGGATATTTGCGGGCAGTGATAAATTCTTCACTTTGAACATTATTATTGCGGTTTTAAAGTCAACCAGATCTTTCAACTAGAGAGTTTTTTGTTTAAGAAAAAGTGGGTTTGTTGGTTCCCTGTAAGATGCTTTGTTTATTATTCTAATAGCTCTCTTTTGAAGCATAAAGAGTGGATATATGTTTGTTTTATATGTATTTCCCCATACTTCATTACAATATGTCATGTATGGGAGTATTAATGAATGATACAAGGTGTATAGTGTGGGTTGATTCAGCAAATATTTCACTCTGTGTAATATTGCAATTGATTTGGATACTTTACCTTTAATATAATTAATATGTGACTTCCAACACAGTTTGTTATCAATTATTACTCCAAGAAATTTAGTTTCAGATACCCTTTCAATCTCTACACCATTTACACTGAGTTTGGGTACTGGGTTGTTGTGATGGTTGTTAAAGACTATAAATTTTGTCTTACTTAAATTGAGCGTTAATTTGTTTGAATCAAACCACAGTTTAAGCTTTCCTAATTCCTTTCCGAGTGTATCCAGAAGTTTTTCCAAATTGTTTCCACTGCATAGCAGATTAGTGTCATCGGCAAACAGTATTAAGTCCATTTTTTCTGAAACTTTACATATATCGTTTATATACATATTGAATAATAATGGTCCCAAAATTGAACCCTGTGGGACTCCACAGGTGACCTTCAGTAACTCTGAGTTTTTGTTGCTAACACATACATACTGATATCTATTCTTTAAGTAACTACTTAACCAGGACAGTGCTACCCCTCTAATACCACAATTTTGTAGTTTCTTTAATAATAAATTGTGATCTACTGTATCAAATGCTTTTTTAAGATCTAGGAATACTCCAACTGAATACTCTTTATTTTCAATGGCTGTTGATATTTTTTCTGTAAATTCCATTAGGGCATATGCAGATGCTATTGCTGCAGCACTCCATTATTCTCTCTCCCACCTGGAAGATAAAGACTCCTACATTAGGATGCTCTTTGTCGACTACAGCTCCACCTTCAACACGGTAATCCTCTACAAACTCACTGACAAACTGTCTTGACTCGGCTTGCACCCCACCCTCTGTGATTAGCTACTGGACTTTCTGACTGGCAGGCCCCAGTCTGTCAGAATGGGTAACAGGACCTCAGCCAGCATCATCATGAACACAAGTGTCCCACAGGGTTGTGTTCTTCTCTACAGCCTCTTCACCCATGACTGTGTTCCCTCCCACAAGGACAATATCATCTTAAAGTTTGCGGATGACACAGCAGTGATAGGACGCATCACTGGTGGTGGTGAAGCATCTTACAGGAGGGAGGTGGCCAGCCTGGTGTCATGGTGTGAGGACAACAACCTCACCCTCAACACGGACAAGATGAAGAAGATGATAGTGGGCATGAGGAAGGGGAGGAGGAGACCCTATCGGCCGCTGTTCATCCAGAAGCTTGAGGTGGAGAGGGTGAGCAGCTTTAAATACCTGGGCATCCACATCAGCAAGGACCTTACATGGGCACTCAACACCACAGAGCTGGTTAAGAGAGCTTAACAGTATCTGTACTATCTGAGGAGGCTGAAGAAGTTTGGCATGTCCCCCAAGATCCTCAACAATTTCTACAGCTGCATCACTGAGAGCATCTTGATCAACTGCATCACTGTGTAGTACGGCAGCACTACTGCCCTGGACTGCGAACGCCTGCAGAGAGTGGTGGAGGCAGCGAAGAAGATCATCAGGACTTCACTTCCCTCTCTGCAGGGCATCTACCACTGCAGAGTCCAAAGAAGAGCTGCCACCATCCTCCAGGACCCCACCCACCCCCAGTACAGAATGTTCACACTTCTAGCCTCAGGCTGGAGGTCCAGAAGTGTGAAATGCAGGACATCCAGACTAAAAAAAACTCCTTTCCCACTGCCATCAGACTCCAGAATAAATAACAAACTCCAGACACAGCTCTGCAAATAGGAATTCACAGACTGGTTGCTAAATTTGCACATTGCTCACTTGCACACTGTACATACAGTAGTTTCGCTCCGTCTCATGTCCATATCATCTCTGTCAATATCATCGTTGATGTACATATCATCGTTGTCTGCTGGGTATTATCATTACAGAGAAATTTTCACACTGTATGCTAATTTGTACATTACTCATGTCATGAGTCTGGGCGCAGTGTTCCCACAGAGCCCAAACTCAATTTATTTCTGAGTATTCTATGTCTGTTATTATTATCTTGTCTGTTTCTGTATATATTTTGGTTTGTGGACACAAGTGCCCTCCTTTTCTCCAGACACTCCCACCAGCTGCTTACTGTGTGTTTCCGAGCCATCTCAGCTGTGAGCAGTTCTGTACTTAGGTCACCTGCCTTCTCAGCGGCCCACACCTGCTGCTCATTTGTCTGTCTATTATTTAAGCACTGTCAGCTTATTGTTTCTCTGCAGCAGTCTTGATTTGAATGGACTTTATTCTACTGTGTATCCTCCTCATCTCCTCCAGAGTGATTCCAGCTCTGGAGTGCCTTTTTCTGTAAATTACCTGTGTGTATTTTTGTTCCCTGCACTGTTCTTGGATTTTCTGTTAATAAATGTCACAACATCAGTCAGCGCGTGGGTCCGTCTCTCTGCCCCGGAGGGGTCATTCATGACAGCTCATTTGCATATTGCTCATTTTCACACTGTGCATAGGCTTAAGCCATCTCAGGTTCATATCATCTCTGGTATTAATATACCATTGTCCATTATAGTCCTCCAGTGAGTTTTCAATTTCATTTTTCTTGTTTCCTCTAGTTTAACTGCTTTAACTGTCCTAATTGCCTAATGTGTGTTATTAGTATTCATTAGTATTAGTACTTTGTATTAAGGTGTGTTTAAGATGTCCAAATTGCCTAATGGGTGTTATTCGTGTGTGTTATTAGTATTCATTAGTATATTTTTTTTTTTGATTTTGTATATTTTATTGATCCCCAGAGGGGAAATTGAGGGCATCCACCTGGATGGATGAAGCAGCCATGGTACGGCGCTATCCCTTAACCATTCACACACACATTCACACCTAGGGCCACTTTAGAGTCTCCAATTAACCTAACTTGCAAGTTTTTGGCATGTGGGAGGAAACCGGAGAAATCCTGGAGTAAACCCACGCAGATACGGGGAGAACATGCAAACTCCACACAGATCACTGTTGGTCAGGGGCTGGGATTGAACCAGGGATCCCATGGCCAAGGGTGAGTTGCTGTGCTGCCGCAGTGCTAACCACTGCGCCACCGCACCGCCGTATAAGGTGTGTTATTACCTTATTAGTATTGCTGTGTATCTATTACCTTGGCATTCGTTCGGAGAGCAGAGTAAGAATTTCATTGCTCAGGAAATGTTGCATTTCTTAACTGTGCACATGATAATAAAGCCTTTGAATCCTTGAATCCTTCGTCTGGTTCTCTCGCTGGTCAGCCATCCTGGTCAGCAATCCTTGTTGCCAGGCTTCTTCGATGGTCAGTCATCTTCTTCATGATTGATGATGATTGATGATTGATGGTGATTCTTGAAGTGCTTTGAGTGGTTTTGAAGTGCTTTGAGTGGTCTTTGAGACTAGAAAAGTGCTATATAAGTATAGGTCCTTACCCTTATCCCTTCATTTGGTTTCCCTGCTGGTCAGCTGTTACTCTGCCTGGTTTCCCTGTTGATCAATTATCTTTGCCAACTGGTTCCCATCCTTCAGCCTCTGCGGTCCATAGGAGGCACGCGTTCCAGCTGCTGCCTCCAAGTGGGGGGTGCATCATGCCCTGCAGCCAGTTGGCTCAAGGATGTGGGAAGATGACCCGATGGACCACATCATCTGCTTGGGTGGCTCTGGAACTCTGGGAGGCCACCCGATTTGTTCCACCTTGTGGTCGAGACTCGTATAAAGTACCTGAACTGCCTTATTTTTCCAACCAATTGTCCTGGAGTTCTGTAGATCTACTCTGTTCACTGTTGTGGGTCATGAGTTTTGTTGTTGTTGTTGTTGTTGTTGTTGTTGTTGTTGTTGTTGTTGTTTCGGTCCCTCCAAGCCTGGGTTCCCCCACCGCCCTCCCGGGCTGGGTTATTTTTTCTGTTCTTGTTCGGGGGGGGGGGGGGTGTCTTTGTGAGTGTTTCTTTTCTCCTTTTTTGGTGATATGTGGGGGTGTCTGGATTCCACCCCTTGAGGGAGGGGCTCTGTCATGATGTGGAGCACAGTTGGGGGACCATGCTCAGAATCAGAATCAGAATCAGATTTATTGCCATTGTTCATGTAGTACACAAACTAGGAATTTGTCTCGGTGCCATGCTGCAACATTAAAAACATGATGAGATAAAGAGATAAACTAAAAAACTAAAGGACTAAAAACATGCAATAAGTGTAGAAAAATAAGTAATAATAATAATAATAATAGTAATAATGAGTAATACTAGTCAAGGCAGTTTTAAATAAATTAGCAAGTAGCAGATAATATGGGGTACCACAGTGCAGTTGATAATGCAACAGAAAAACAGTGATGAATGTCATGAGTCTGGTTGAGCTGCTGTACATAGTGCACGAGAGTCAATAAATCACTTAATGTTCAGCAGTCTGATGGCAGAGGGGAAAAAGCTATTCATGTGCCGGGAGGTTTTAGTCTGAATGGACCGAAGTCTTCTACCTGAGGGGAGGGGGGCAAACAGTACGTGACCAGGGTGTGAAGGATCGGCTATGATCCGGCCAGCACGCCTCCGGGTCCTGGAGATGTACAGGTCCTGGAGAGATGGGAGCTTGCAGCCGATCACCTTCTCAGCAGTGCGCACGACACGCTGCAGCCTTAGTCTGTCCCTGGCAGTGGCTCCTGTGTACCACACGGTTATGGAGGAGGTGAGGATGGACTCGATGATGGCCGTGTAGAACTGCACTAACATCTTGGTGGGTAGCTTGAGCTTCCTCAGCTGCCGCAGAAAGAACATCCTCTGCTGGGCCTTTTTGATGAGGGAGCTGATGGTTGGCTCCCATTTGAGGTCCCAGGTGATGGTGGTGCCCAAGAAGCGGAAGGAATCTGCAATGGTGATGGGAGAGCCTGTGATGGTAAGGGGGGGGCAGGGGGGTTGTGACTTTCCTGAAGTCCACAATCATCTCCGCTGTCTTCAGAGCGTTCAGCTGCAGGTTGTTGTGGCTGCACCAGGACACCAGCTGGGCCACCTCTTTCCTGTAGACGGACTCGTCGCCGTTGGAGATGAGCCCGATGAGGGTGGTGTCGTCCGCAAACTTAATCAGCTTAACAGACTGGTGGGAGGAGGTGCAGGAGTTGGTATAAAGGGAGAAGAGTAGGGGGGAAAGTACACAGCCCTGGGGTGATCCGATGCTGATGCTAACAGAGTCCGAGACAGACTTCCCCAGCCGCACATGCTGCCTCCGGTCCGTCAGGAAGTCGGTGATCCACCTGCAGAGGGAGTCAGACACATCGAGCAGGGACAGCTTGTCCTGGAGCAGAGCGGGGCGGATGGTGTTGAATGCAGAGCTGAAGTCCACACACAGAATCCTGGCGTAGGTTCCCGGGGAGTCCAGGTGCTGCAGGATGGAGTGGAGGGCCAGGTTGACTGCGTCGTCCACAGACCTGTTGGCACGGTAGGCAAACTGCAGCGGGTCCAGGAGGGGAGTGGTGATGGACTTGAGGTGAGACAGGACCAGGTGCTCAAAGGACTTCATGACTACAGAGGTGAGCGCTACAGGTCTGTAGTTGTTAAGTCCAGTAATCCGTGGCTTCTTGGGGACAGGGATGATGGTGGAGGATTTGAGGCAGGTCGGCACGTGACATTGCTTAAGGACAATGTCACGTGTGACATTGCTCACACTGTGTGTGAGCACACACACACAGTGTGACATTGCTCACACTCCTTATTTAGTCTGGTTAATTTTCTGTATTTCCCCACTTCTGTTTTGTAGATTATCTGGTTGGTTCTGGTTGTGTCATGTTATTTTGAGTTTGCCTTTTGTTTCTGTTCATGAGAGTTTCTGTCCTAGTATAGTGATTATTATTTTGTCTTTTGATATTATGCATCCACAACCATCCAGTTTCACATCATAATTAGTCTTCACCGGTTTTGACATGAGCCTTTCCTCACCTGTTCCCTTTAGCCCTCTCTTCTCTATTTTGTTATTAGCATTCCAGTATTTGTATTTCTTGTTTTTGCCCTTGCCCTTATGGTTCATTTTCCCTGTCTATCATTATCTGGTCTGTTATTCATTCTGTATTTGTAGTCAGTCACCTTTCGTCGTGTTCTCCTGTGCTTTTAGGTTGACAGCGCCCATTATTTACTTCCTGGTGTCAAACTCTGTTTGCCGGCTGTCACACATGTCATCAGTTCTCTAAGTACTCCTTGCTCATGTGATCCACACCTGTAATCACTTGTCGTCATTTGTATCATGCCTTGCTTGCCCTATTTAAGGACTGCTGCTCCGTTCACTCCTCGCTGCGTCGTTCACTAAGTCAGATGGAAACTCCAGTCTTATTCTCCTTATTTTACTGTGTAGTCCTGACGTGTGCCTTACGTCTTCTCTGGTGTTTCCGTGCACCTTAGCCTTTCTCTATCCTGGACTATTCTGTATTAATCCTGCCTTATCATCCTGTTCGTAAGTTTTTGTGTTTCTATATATGTTGTGCTTTTCGTTATTAAATGTGCAAACTCCCAGCGTGTGTTTGATGTCCTCAGTTCACCTCTGAAAGGGCAGTTTATGACTCCATTTCAGATTAGAATACATCTGGTAAGGCCTAGCAACAATGCTAAAGTAGCAAGTATAATGGAGATAACATATTTATGCTTTTACAAATTGCAGACAATCAACAAAAAATGGTAATTCAGGTAAAATTTAACTTTAAACAATAAAACCTTTTACTTACTTGTGTTGTGTAAAGTATTATCCCGATATAATTCCAAAACCATGGCTGGACTGGCCATCTGGCATACCGGGCATTTGCCAGGTGGGTGGACGCACATGTGAGCCGGTGCATTGTCATTAATATAATTATGTAACCATGGCTTCAAGGACTGCTGCACACTGGCCTTTGAAATACTGACAGCAGCCCATTCGTTTATTTTCATTACTGACACTGGACTGCCCAATCAAATCTCTTAAGCACCCCTAACACCCCCACCCCTTCCTTCCCAGTGCACACTGGCCCCTTTCAGAGCTGAGTTTACCTGTTGAAAAAATTGTGTGGCCGTAGAAGTGTCAGATGAAAATAAAAGCGTAAAAGTGGAGTTGGAAAGGATAGGGGGAAAAATGGAAATGGATACCACTAAATTTATTAAAATTAAGTACATACAGTATTTGTTGGTTAAAAAAGCTCCAGATAAAGCCTTCTGTGTCAAACTTCATGTTTTACCCAACTAATTCCGATATAAACTCAAACTTCTGAGTGTATTCGAATGCAACATCAGGGCCCTCCCTATCCCAACAGCGGGAAAGGTGAGCGGACAAGAGGCTCTTGCAGCTCTTCTACAGGTAACACCTTGACATCTCATAATGCTTTATCATGCCAGCCTCAGCTCGAATATTCTGCAATGTTATGAATAGTTTCGGGGTCTGTCTGAATATATTAGGTAAGCGTACGATGCATACCTGCAAACATTTAGGTTTCAAAGTACATGAGGTTTTCACCTGGGGTGGGGGTTAGAAAATAGGCTATAATATAACAGAAAATACTTCATCTTTGCTCATATTATTTTTGATTTTTAATTTATGAGAAAAAAAATCACAAATTTATGAGCGTAAAACCTCAAATGTACAAGAAAAAAGGCCCTAAATTAGCACTAAATACAAATTATGAGAAAAGTTGATTTAAGTGGGGGAAAAAAATCAAATTTACAAGGAAAAACTAGTAAATTTAGAATAAAACTGCCATAAATTTATGGCAAAAATCTCAAACTGTCCAGACTAAACTCACATCTCAGTATCTTCTTAAACTACTTTTTGTGATGGTCTGAGCGCCGATTCCATTCGCGCTCAGGTTGTCCAGTATTTCTCCAGTTCTACCCTATTCCGGGTCGTGTCTTATGGCCTCCTCCGAGGCTGTTATTTTGACAGCGTCTCGGTGGACTTCCGGCTGTCAAAGCCCAGCCGCTCCGGGACAGCTGTATGGTATTGTCATTAATTACTTTCCCCTTTTCCTGATAGGATTCTGTTCCCCATTTAAGGGAGCAGCTGAGGCTTACTCCTCGCTGCGACCTACACCGAATGACACCGTGCACCTCCGTGTACGTGGCTGGAGTTCCTACGCCCAACTTCAGTTTCTCCTGTGACTCTGTTCCTCATCCTTCCGTAAGTGCTAACTGTTCAGCGTAGGTTCCGTCCTCACTGCATTTCCTAGCCAATCTCCCGAGGTTGAGTTCTTGTGTCAGAGTTAATGTGCGTGTTTAGCCCCTCGAGGCTCATTATTTTGTCATCCTTTGTTATTCATGTCTTATGTTAATAAAACCACAAACTCACTGGTTGCCTACAGCGTCTCACTGATGACCCTGCAAGGGGTCATCCATAACAATAGGTCGCAGCCAAAAGAGACGCCGGTGACCGTGAGTTTTGCCTAATTTGGACTTGTTGTTTTCCCTGTCTGGGTACCTGCATGCTGGGAGATAATGTCACTGCTCAGGGGCCACGCTCGGAGCCTGAGCTACGAGCTGGTGGAGGACCTCGACTATATTGATGGGACTCTTTTCACCGCTCGCCTCTATGACACTCCCAGCGATGTACACTGGCACCTGGATCTCGCTGAGGCACTCATTAACTGCCATCCCCGCTACACCGACCACCCTGAGATCACGGCGAGGATGGTGGACATCGCTGCTCAACGGGAGAAGCTCCGTGGGCTGGAGGGAAACTCCGGCAGGAAGCCAAAGAGGAGGCATCCTCGCTCCTCGCTTCGGGATCCCATTCCTGTCCCTCATCCGGTCCAGGAGTTTGCACCGCCCAGAGGTCATCCCCACCGGAGTGAGACGTCAGTCGGGATTCCCCCGGAGAAGTTACAGCTGACAGCTACTTCCATCCGGGGCCAAGCGGCTGCAGCTCGCTCCGCCGTCCACCCCACACAGATCATGAAGCATGTGACGGCAGCGGTTAGGCTGGTGGAGAGGAATCCTGAATTGAGTGATTATCCTGAATACGCTGACCTGCTCACCTCTGTTTCCACACAGGAGCGGTGTTTTCCTAACCTCTCCTTTGCCTCGCCCGTTGCCGGTAAACATCGTCACCATGCTAATCACTATCCTCAGCGAGAACCCCGTCCGGATCCAGTTCCGGGTAGCCGTAAGGACTCTGTCTCCCAGCCAGCTGATCTTCCTGCATCACGTAGGAAGGGAAGGACTGCAGCCACCATCTCCGGGTCATCTGTCCCCGCTGTTCCGTCAGCTCCTCGTTCCCGGACCGTCTCAGCTGTTCCTCCCTTCTCCTCGACGCTCTCCCCAGCTGCTGTGAGCCCCTCGAGTGCAACTCCAGCTGTTCTCATTCTTGATCCGGCGCAAGCGGCCCCTCTTCATCCTCCTGGGGGGTCCTCCATCATCATCCAAAGGGGAGAGGAGAAAACCAAGCCCACTGCAGTGGATTCCATCAGTCCTCAGCGGAGCAGGCAAGTGCATTTTCATTCTCATCCTTCACTGATTAAATTGCCTTTCTGACCCCTGGGGGTGGAGTTCGGGGTTCACAGTCCCCTGAGCTCCCTCCACCTGCTGTAGTCATGAATTATGAACCTGCACCCTCTGTGTCTCTTTACTCCGAGTGTTCCCCGGTGCTGGAACTACACCGTCGGGCGAGGAGGGAGCCTGTGGTCCTGGAGAGCCTGGTTCCAGCCCCGCAGCCATGTTATGGGCAGAGGAGGAGGGCGGACTGCCGTTTGGAGCCTGCGCCAATGATCAAGCGTCCCCGGGTCTCCACAGAGGAACGGTTCAGTCCAGCAGGCCACGGATTCCCAGCCACCACGCCGTGCGGGCTTTCGGCATGGACATCAGCGTCAGGGAGACCCCAGACTGTGGAGACCATCATGCCGGCTGCAGAGCCCGCTGCGGTCGAGTGGGAACTAGAAGACGACCTTCTGCGCATTGAACCTGGAGCATCGAAGTCCTGGGCAGCGATAGAACCCAAGATCAGGCAAGTGCTCTATTTTGTTTTCCTCTTCTATATTCTGGAGCATTATTGCCTGTCTCTCGGGGAGACGAGCCGGGTGCAGCCGTCTGCTACATCCGAGGTTGTCTCACCGGGCTCTGCCACTGCCGGTGATCCTGATCCCGGTTCCTTTTGTTCCTCTGAGCCTCTTCCCAGGGTCACCGGAGATTAATCCACTCTGGTTGTCGCTATGAGGGTTCCGGGTTCGTGCATGGAGATCGTCCCTGATGCTGCACCGGCCCAATCGGGGCCCATCGTGGGTGCAGCGCCGGTTCGGTTCGGGGCCGGTGAGGGAGCTGTGGATTCCTTTTCACCGGACGTCGGGCTGGTTCCGCCTCTTTTCTCTGTTTTTCCCCCGCCGGGTGCCATTGGGGTTCCCCTCTTCCGGATCGGCTCCCCCCCCCGCCCTCCCTCTCAGCGAGGAAGCCGTATCTGAGTTTCTCCCTCTGCTCCTGGTGGTCTGAGGACGTGGGACGGTCGCTTGCAGGACCGTCTTGTTGGATCGGCGACCTAGTTCAGCCGCCTGAAAGACTGCTTCATGGGTTCTGCGTTCTGGGTCGTCCGCCTGAAGAACTGCCTTGTTGGGTCGGCGAGCTGGTTCGGCTGCCTGAGATACTGTTTTCCCAGGTCTGGGACTTGGGTAGGCCGCCTGAACTGCTTTTCTCCCCTGCAGTCACACGGAATCGGGATCTGGGTAGACCGCCTGAAGTGTTCGCTTTTCCCTGTCGACGTCCCTGTGGGTGTCTGTGCCTTTCTTGGTATTTTGGTGGGATGTTGGTTTTTTTTGTTCCTGTTGGGTGGTTGACCTTGAACCGTTTTTGTTTTGGAGAAATGTTCAATATTTTGTCAATTCATGTGAGATTTCGCCCGAGTGAAAAGCTGTACTCTTGTCAGATTTGTGGGAAATGCTTCATTCAGTTCGTTGGGCGTTCATGTGAAATCTCACTTGAGGTGCTGTAGTCTTGTTACGTCTGTAGATCTTTCTTTTCTGGATAAAGTTTCTTTGGTAGGAATGAATTGTTCTTGAAATTTCTGAGGCTTTACGGCAAATATTCATCTTATATCGAGGTCTATGATCAAGTAATCTGTTTATTCATTTTGCTTTGGACTTAACCTGATTATGATCTGTGTTGCAAGTTGGCCTCGAGCCATTATATGCAGTTTTTTTTTTCTTCCCAGGAATGAGTTTCTGTAATACAGCTCATTTGGGTCTACTTAGATCATGCAGTCATTCGCATGCATTTTTTCTTCTTTTTTCACACTGATGTTGCATGTAGGGAAAGAGGATTGTCTGGATTTATTCTTTTTTATTGTGCATTAGTTTTGTGCATATTTATATGTTCTGCTGATACCATGATGCTGTGATTAGAGACACTGCATATTCTTGGTCAGTAATTTATTTAGCATTTTCTATATCTGCCTTGTAGTTTCACTTGTGGAAACCGAATTTGCTGTTGAATGTATTTTGTTACATTGGTCTGTTTCTGTTTACCCCTTTCGTTCTTTTGCTGGGAAAGATCCCTTGTTCACATATGTATAACCAGTGCACTGCAACTCCCTTTTTCTGTAGGACTCCACTGGTGGTGTTGCTGCTCCATAGCTTTGAATGTTTTCTGACATAAGTCCGGACCCAGGGAACACGCACACAGAAACGTCCTCCAGCATCACACGTAATGTGATGCTGGAGGACGGGATGCGTCGAGGGCGGAACGAGGCACCGTACAGCCAGGCAACCCTAAGGGGAGAGCACACACAGAGGTTAACAGTCGGCAAACACCCAGCGGAATTAATATTCAATCTGGCGCTTACTTGCAGGTGGTAGGGTGGCTGGCGTTGGCTAAAGCCGCAGGTCTCCTGCCTGGAAGACAGTGTCCCGATGCGCACTCGGTGCGGAGAGGGGAGTGATGGCGAGGACATGGGAGGAAAGTCCGCCGCCAGAGGATCCACCTGTGCACAGGGGAGAAACTGGAGAGCAGGTAAGTGGAGAATAGCTTACGTCTAGGAAGAAGGATAATCTGAGGAGCGCAGTCCGTAAGGGAGCAGGCGTGTGCTGGAGTGAAGATCGTTGATGAGCAGACGGCTCCAGGCCCAGGCTCCAGGCGGAGCGGGCTATGTAGCCCGAGATTGATGAGGTGCAGGTGTGCGTGCAGCCGAAGCGGGAGACAGGCGAGAGCGAGTTGTGACATTTTCCCCTGGTAGTTATAGGGTACTGTTTGTTTTGTATGTTCCTGTATTTTGGGTTTTAGAATATGATATTCTTTTTGTTTTCAACTTTGCTTGAAGATTGTTGTGGCATGTTCTGCCTTGTTTTTCGGTGTATTTATCTCATCATTTTTTGTTATCTTTGTGCCCTCCATGGTGTTTTTTCTTGGTTCTCTCCCTCGTGGCCTGTTCCCCCTCCTCCCTCCCGAGGCTGGTCCTGGTGGCCTTCTGGTTGGGACAGGGGTGGGGCCTTGGATGTTAAGACCGCCTGGAATGCGCCTTTTGACCTGGTGGTACTGTGATGGTCTGAGTGCCGATTCCATCCGCGCTCAGGTTGTCCAGTATTTCTCCAGTTCTACCCTATTCCGGGTCGTGTCTTATGGCCTCCTCCGAGGCTGTTATTTTGACAGCGTCTCGGCTGACTTCCGGCTGTCAAAGCCCAGCCGCCCCGGGACAGCTGTATGGTATTGTCATTAATTACTTTCCCCTTTTCCTTATTGGATTCTGTTCCCCATTTAAGGGAGCAGCTGAGGCTTACTCCTCGCTGCGACCTACACCGAATGACATTGTGCACCTCCTTGTACGTGGCTGGAGTTCCTATGCCCAACTTCAGTTTCTCCTGTGACTCTGTTCCTCATCCTTCCGTAAGTGCTAACTGTTCAGCGTAGGTTCCGTCCTCACTGCATTTCCTAGCCAATCTCCCGAGGTTGAATTCTTGTGTCAGAGTTAATGTGCGTGTTTAGCCCCTCGAGGCTCAATATTTTGTCATCCTTTGTTATTCATGTCTTATGTTAATAAAACCGCAAACTCACTGGTTGCCTACAGCGTCTCACTGATGACCCTGTAAGGGGTCATCCATAACACTTTTGGGTTATTACTCTTATGTATGAGTGATAACACTGGTCAACACCAAATTTATTGTCTAAGTTTTTTTAGCTGACTTAGGACAATTTTGATGTGCAGAATCCAAAAATCACATTGGTTTTGCTCAGTCAGGTCAGCTTTTTGAATTATGGCCACATGTTGTTTTATACGTTTTTGTTTACATGTACGGGTATTTTTGCTTTATAGGATACAAAATTCTTTTTTATGTCTTGAAAGTCTCTGAATGTTGAGCAATGATGATGTAACATTTAATTTACATGTACTTACCTATATATAAAGGTAAGTACATGCACAGTACTAAGTAAGTACAGGTTTTTACTTAGCACCTGATTGAGCGAAACGGATGTCATTTGCGGATTCAGCGGTGCAAAATTGTCTTAAATCAGTTGAAAAAACACAGACAACTTACAAAAAAATTATTTTTGTAACCCTGTGTTATACAGTATATACAGATAACCTACTTTTACTTGTACACAGTTACAGGCTACTCTACCACCTAAATTAAAGATTTTTTTTTTATTGAAAATGTGGATTTTTTATGTGAATTTGGAGAGTTTTCATAAATTATCTTCTTTTTTCTTATGATTGTCAGGGTTCTGGGCATGGTCTGAGGACCATGCTCATGCTTTGAGTTTATATTTGCCTTTTTCTGCATTTTCCCTGCCTCAGCCCAGTTTGTACTTAATAATGTAGCTGCTAGCTACATTCCGATCTACAGTGTACTTCAAACTGTATTCCCTACTCCCTGCTCCATTCTCAGAGAATATCAGTAAGTTAGCTGCCCTTCACAAAATTTCTCCATTTGAAACACCTTGTAACCGTCGGCTCCTCCTCCATGAGTTACCATGGTAACCATGGACACGTACTGATACTATGGTGGATAGTTTATATTTCTTAAATAAAATATTAATACAAATATAGTTTTATTACTATCAGTTGATATAAACAATAACCAACATCAGTTTAGCTTGTTAATAACGTTAGCAACAACAGTTTGTTTTACTCATATTTGAGGCGCAATGGCTTATGGGTAATCTTCTTGTCAACTTCTGGTGATGTCCGGTTGTTCACTTCTTTCCTACACAGTTCTCAGTTCCCTTTGAACTGAAGACCGTTCGCCCCCTTCAGTTTGGAATCTCAGTTAATATGGTGGATACCCTGTGCAATCCACTTCGGAGTACACTATTGAGCGATCGGAATGTAACTACTGTGTTCACTCTCTCTCCACTTATTTTCTCATTCTCCACAGCTGGACTCACCACCTGCCGACAATCAAGGCCAAGGAGCAGCTCCTCTCAGTCGTCAGGAGCACGTCAGACTCTCACAAGCTGACAACGAACCCCTTCTCTTGTGTGTAGCTTTGATTATTGTTGCCTCCTTCTCCAAACCTGCAATCACATAAGGATTATTAGTCTCTAACCAACCCTCTGCTGTGAAATCTTCCAGAATACAGTGGTGTGAAAAAGTGTTTGCCCCCGTCCTGATTTCTCATTTTTCTATATGTTTGTCACACTTAAATGTTTCAGATCGTCAAACAAATTTAAATATTAGATAAAGATAACACAAGTAAACACAAAATGCAGTTTTTAAATGAAGGTGTTTATCATTAAGGGTAAAAAAAAACCTACATGACTTTGTGTGAAAAAATGATTGCCCCCCATTAAAACATAAATTAACTGTGGTTTATCACACCTTTGGAAAGCAATTTCTCAAGCCACACCAAGGCCTGATTACTGCCACACCTGTTCTCAATCAAGAAATCACTTAAATAGGATCTGCCTGACAAAGTGAAGTAGACCGAAAAATCCTCAAAAGTAGACATCATGCTGCGATCCAAAGAAATTCAGTAACAAATGAGAAACTGGAGTGGTGGCCCAGTTGGTAGAGCATCCGCCCCACACCCGGGAGGCAGGGGTTCAAATCCCGGCCGGGTCATGCCAAAGACCATATAAAAGTGGAACTTCCTGCCGTCCAGCTTGGTGCTCAGCAAAAATGGAGTGGAGGACGGAAATTTGTGGCAGCGCCTTGCATGGCAGCGGCCCTCTGATTCTACACTTGGGATGTGTGTGATTAACACAGTAGATAGGTGAAACACAATCTCGTTCTACTGTACATGATTGGTTGTACAGTTGAATGACAATAAAGGGTGATTTAAAAAAGAAACAAAGTAATTGAAATCTATCAGTCTGGAAAAGGTAATAAAGCCATTTCTAAAGCTTTGGAACTCCAGCGAACCACAGTGAGAGCCATTATCCACAAATGGCAAAAACATGGAACAGTGGTGAACCTTCCCAGGAGTGGCCGGCTGACTAAAATTATCCCAAGAGCACAGCGACGATTCATCCAAGAGGTCACAAAAGACCCCACAACAACATCCAAAGAACTACTGGTGTCACTTGCCTCAGTTAAGGTCACTGTTCATGACTCCACCGTAAGAAAGAGACTGGGCAAAAATGGCCTGCATGGCAGAGTTCCATGACGAAAACCACTGCTGAGCAAAAAGAACATAAAGGCTCATCTCAGTTTTGCCAGCCATGAACGTCCCTCCAAGGCAAAAACAAACTCAAGTGCTTAACTACAGTGAGGACATTTCATCATCATCATCATCATAGCAGTCGGTCGTGGGCAACAATGACTGTTTCATTCAGGTCTGATCAGATTCCTCCACACAGCTCTGTCCTTAGCCTTCTGCTGCCAGGAACTCCTGTCTATGTCCAACTTCTTCAAGTTTCTTTTTACAGTGTCTTTAAATCTGAGCCTTGGTCTACCCTGATTGTGTTTGCCCTCGCATAACTGTGAATAGAGTAACTGCCGAGGGAGACACTGGTGGTCCATCTTCTCAACATGTCCGAGCCATCTCAGGTTCATCTGTATTAGCATGTCCTCCATTGATGGTAGACCAGCTCGTTTCAACACTTCTATGTTGGTTATTTTGTCTTTCCATGAGATGTTCATTATGGCTCGAAGGTGTCTCATCATGTACGCATGGAGTTTCTTCACCTGCACTCTGTAGACAGTCCAAGTTTCAGCACCGTACAATAGCATAGCCAGTACTGTCGCTCTGTACACTTTGCATTTCACACGGATAGACACGTCCATTGTTCCACAGTCTCTCCCTCAAGTTTCCAAACACAGCACTCGCTCTTCCCATTCTGAGAGATAGTTCATCCTCTAGCCTAGCATTCTCTTAAACAGTACTCCCCAGGTACTTGAAAGTCTTGCACTTGACTAGTGGGTCTGTACCAATGCTGATTTCTTCTGGTAGTGATGTTGATAACTTATATTCATAATAGTGTATCTTGCACTTTGGGGAGAGGGAGTTGTTCAGTCACCATTATAATTTAGTTTATATGTGTAGTTTATAGTCTACCGCCAATAAACTCATGCAGTACTATAACAGGACATAATACAAATATTTGAAACCCATTGTAGTGCATCCTTTTATATTTTAGCAATACAAGTACAAAACACTGCCCACACTTGAAGCCAGGGCAAGAAGAGACACAGCGGTGACAGAGGGGTGGCTAAACTTTTATTGATAAAAAATTAAATATTTTGACTGAGCGACTCCATACTCGGGGATGCACACCCTCAGTTAAAGTAGTAGATTCCATTCAACTGAATGTATTAACTCATTCTGATTGCTGAGACCACAGTAAAAAATGATTTTAAACATAACCCAGCCCTTGTAAAATCTACTTCACTGAAGCGCAGCTACATGAAAATTGTGGTTAAATACAACAACAAAGCACTTTTTTGTCACATTCCACCACTGGGTTTTAGCAACAAGTGTATTTCCCAAATATGTTTTAACCTTGCTTTAATTAACCACCACCCATTTCTGTCTTTCATCTAGGCAAGAGGAAAATGATCCACCCCAAACCGGACCCTGCGTCACTATTTACAGAGATGCAAGCTGAAGATCTGGTGAAGGTCTGGTGAACCGGGACCAGTGTGAGCGGCGCGGGGTTTTTTTTGTTTGTTTGTTTGTTTTGGTTTGGTTTTTTTTACAGTTTAGAGTTTCAATTTTGCACATTCTGCATAATCTGGAATTTGCTGCTGATTGTAATAAACAATTTAGTGTTTGCATCATGATTTTCTATTTTGTCTGTTAAGACACCAGTGGGAAAAGAGTCAACAGTACAAACCATGTATCAGTGATGTTGAAAATAATGGCTCATTTTAAAGAAAAAGTAACCAAAAACAATTATTTTATTTACTGAAGACTGTATTATTGGATGTGCCAGTGCAGAAGACACAGCACACTTTAATGATAGTACCAGTATATGGAGGAATTCTGTGCCATATTAGCACCTGGATTTCCTAATAATGGGTTAGGGCAGGGGTGTCCAATCATGTACCATGGAGGGCCAAGACCCTGCAGGCTTTACCACCAACCAGTGTCTTCAACAGCAGATTCCACTGAATTGCTTCCACTGACTGCTGATCAGTGAAACCACCTGCTGAAGAGGCTGGGTAAAAGAGAGAACCTGCAGGTTCTTGGCACTCCATGGCACATGATTGGACACCCCTGGGTTAGGATTTAATGGGATTTAACATTTTAACACAAACTGCTTTATGGTTCATAATTCTGTTGACAGACTTAAACCAAACCAAAAGTGATTTCTCAAACTGCTGGATTGTTCTTAGACAGCTTTTCCAGTCTTTTAGTATTTAATTTATGTCACTTGGTGGTAACCTTCATACAGAAAACTTAAAACATAAATACAGTAACTATTACAACTCCTTCAATTGATATCTGTTTGGATTGGACGAGTATCAATTGACCGTTTAGAGTTAGACAAAATAATTTCCTCATTCAAGCCTTCAACTTGTCTTTTAGACCCTATTCCTACCAGGTTATTTAAAGATGTCTTCCCATTTATTGGTAGCTTTATTCTTCAAATAATCAATTCTTCATTAACTTTAGGCCATGTACCGCAAGCTTTTAAAACTGCTGTAATTAAACCCTTACTCAAAAAGCCAACGCTGGATCCAGGAGTTTTAGCTAACTCTAGACCAATCTCTAATCTCCCTTTCATTTCAAAAATCTTAGAAAGAGTTGTTTTGGGGGTTTTTTTTCAACTCAAAGCTCAGTCATGGAGTTCCACAGGGATCTGTGCTAGGCCCTACTCTTTTTAGTTTATATATGCTTCCATTAGGCAACATTATTAGAAAGCACTGTATACATTTTCATTGTTAAGCAGATGGCACACAATTATACCTGTCAATGAAGCCAGATGATAGTAATCAATTAGCCAAGTTAGAAGCCTGTCTTAAGGAAATCAAAGTTTGGATGACTTGTAATTTCTTGCTATTAAATTCAGATAAGACTGAAGTCATTCTTGTTGGTCCAAAAAACCTTAGAAATACCTTTCCAAATCAAACTTTTTGCTTGGATGCGGTTACTCTTTCTCTTAATAGCTCTGTGAGGAACCTTGGAGTTATTTTTGATCAAGATCTGTTTTTCAATTCACATATTAAATTCATTTATAAGACTGCCTTCTATCATTTGCATAATATTGCCAAGATTAGGAACATCTTGTCTCAGAGTGATGCTGAGAAACTAATCCACGCTTTTGTTAGCTCTAGATTAGATTATTGAAACTCTTTATTATCAGGTTGTCCTAAAACATCTTTAAAAAGTCTTCAGTTGATCCAAAATGCTGCAGCAAGAGTTTTAACAGGTACTAGAAAGAGAGACCATATCTCTCCGGTTCTGGCTTCCCATCATTGGCTTCCCATAGAGTATAGAATTAAGTTTAAAATCCTTCTTCTCACTTACAAAGCTCTAAACAATCAGGCCCCTTTTTATTTAAAAGATCTGATACTACCCTATTATCCTAACAGAGCACTATGCTCCCAAAATGCTGGATTGCTTGTAATACCTAGAATCTCCAAAAGTACAATGGGAGGTAGAGCCTTCAGTTATCCAGCTCCTCTCCTGTGAAACCAGCTGCCAATCTGGATTTGGGAGTCAGACTTGATCTCTGTTTTTAAGAATAGGGTTAAAACCTTCCTTTTTGATATAGCCTACAATTAGGGAGGGATCATGTGTCTCTGAACTCTCCCTTAGTTATGCTGCTAATAGGTTTAGACAGCCGGGGGACCTCCAATAATGCACTGGGCTTCACTCCTTTCTTCACTCTCAATGAAATTTTTTTTTTTTTTGCTGGTCATTAACATCTGTTTGTTCTCTCCCATCAGTCCCCATCGTGCTGTTTGCTTTCTACATGTCTGTTCTTTTCATCTTCTCTATCCCCTCACCCCCCAGCCAGTCACAGCAGATGACTGCCCCTCCCTGAGCCTGGTTCTGCTGGAGGTTTCTTCTTGTTAAAAAGGAGTTTTTCCTCTCCACCATCGCCAAGCGCTTGCTCACAGGGGATCGCTTGATTGCTGGGGTCTTTCTGCAATTGTGGGGGTTTCCCCTATAGTTGAAAGTGCTATGAGATGACTGTTGTTGTGAAATGCCGCTATATAAATAAAGTTGAATTGAATTGAACTGAATAAAACAAAAGTGGAGACAGATCTGCAAAAAGTACAAAGGTTTATTGTCAAAATTCCCAGTGCAGTACTAAATGAATACATGTATAGTACATTGTTGATGCAGAGAATATATATTTATACAGTATCTACATGTATATATCCAGTAAATCCACGTATTTCTACATGTAACCTTATGACTGATTTATTTTAATTGCTTTTAATCCTCGATCACATTTGTTTTGGCTTAAAAATGCATCATCATTTCAACCGATGATCCTGAAGGACAAGCTGCTGTGCGCAGAGGTAGACCAGCACCTGTCATCATGGATCCTGGACTAAGATAAGATAAGCCTTTATTAGTCCCACAATGGGGAAATTCCAGGATTGCAACAGCACAGGGATAGCAACACTCAGAGCAACAATCAGAAGGCAAGACAAAAAACAAGAGCAGCGAACACACAGTGCGGAGCATTGTAGCTAGATGGGATAGATATATAAATATATAAACACAGTGCGGAGCATTGTAGCTGGATGGAATAAATATATGAGTATATAAACACACAGTGTGGAGTATTGTAGCTAGATGGAATGAATATGTGAATATATAAACATAGTGCGGAGCATTGTAGCTAGATGGAATAAATATGTAGATATATAAACACACACAGTACGGAGCATTGTAGCTAGATGGAATAAATATGTAAATATATAAACACACACAGAGCGGAGCATTGTAGCTAGATGGAATAAATATGTAAATATATAAACACACACAGTGTGAAGTATTGTTGCTAGATGGAATAAATATATAAATATATATATAAACACACAGTGCGGAGCATTGTAGCTAGATGGAATAAATATGTAAATATATAAACACACAGCGTGGAGCATTGTTGCTAGATGGAATAAATATACAAATATATAAACACACACAGTGTGGAGCATTGTAGCTAGATGGAATGAAACAGCACAACCGTCTACTTAGTTATCCTACATGGTATGATTATGTACCCATACATATTCTCACCCTCCATAGCGACCAGTATTTTCCTAGTTGTATACCGGAGGGGACCATTGTGTAAGTCTATTGCATTTTTTGCATTCAAAACTATTAGGTCATCACATCTTTTTGCTATCTCTGCGAGCAGCCCTGCTTAGGTTGTACAGTCTGACAGCCGTAGGTAGGAAGGACCTGCGAAACTTCTCGGTTGTGCACCTAGGATGATGTAGTCTGTTGCTAAATGAGCTCCTCAGTGCATTCAGTATGTCCTGCATAGGGTGGAACTCAGACTCCAGCAGAGATGACAGTTTAGCCACCATCCTTCTCTCTCCCATCTCCTCCACTGGGTCAAGGCGCTGCCCCAGGACAGAGCTAGATTTCTTGATCAGTTTGTTCAGTCTCTTCCTATCGGCTGCTGTAATGCCACTGCCCCAGCAGACCACTCCAAAAGGGATGGCTGATGCCACCACCGTGTCGTAGAATGTCTTCAGCAGTGCCCCTTGTACACCAAAAGACCTGAGTCTCCTCAGTAGGAACAGCCTGCACTGTCCCTTCTTGTAGAGTGCGTCAGTATTGTGTGACCAGTCTAGTTTATTGTTCAGATGAACACCCAGGTACTTATAGGATGTCACCATCTTGATGTCTGTTCCCTGTATGTTTACTGGTGCTGTGAGGGGTTGTCCTTGCCTGTGGCAGTCTACCACCAGCTCCTTAGTTTTCCTCGTATTGATCTGGAGGCAGTTCCGATGGCACCAGTCCACGAAGTCCTGGATAAGTCCTCTGTACTCAGCTTCATCTCCGTTGGAGATGAGGCCAATGATCGCAGAGTCGTGAGAGAACTTCTGTAGATGGCAGTGTGTTGTGTTGTGTGAGAAGTCCGCAGTATAAAGGGTGAACAGTAAAGGAGCCAAAACCATTCCCTGGGGGGCCCCCGTGCTACCGATGATCGTGTCGGACACACAGTCCCGGGTTCTCACAAACTGAGGCTGGTTTGTGAGGTAGTCCAGGATCCATGATGACAGGTGCTGGTCCACCCCTGCACACAGCAGCTTGTCCTTCAGGATCATCGGTTGGATGGTGTTAAAAGCACTGGAGAAGTCAAAGAACATGATCCTCACCGCATTCCCAGGCTTCTCCAAGTGGGACAGAGAACGGTGAAGGAGGAAGATCACCACATCCTCCACCCCAATGCCATGCTGGTAGGCGAACTAGAGTGGATCCATCACTGGTCCCACCAGGGGGCGGAGGTGAGCAAGGAGCAGTCTCTCCAGGGTCTTCATCATGTGGGACGTCAAGGCCACTGGTCTGTAGCTGTTCAGATCTTTGGGGTGGGAAGTCTTTGGTACAGGTACCACACAAGATGTTTTCCACAGCTGTGGTACCCTCCCCAGCTTCAGGCTCAGATTGAAGATGTACTCCACAATCCCACACAGCTGGTCTGCACAGGACTTGAGGAGCTTTGCGCTGATGCCGTCCGGTCCCGACGCCTTCCTCGCCTTGATCTTCCTCAGCTCCGTCCTCACCTGGGTCTTAGTGAGGGTCAGGTTGGGGGGCTGTGTATTGGGAGTGTGGGGGGGTGTTGGTGGAGTGGGGAGTGGGCAGCAGGACTTGATGTCTTTAGACGCAGCAGTGGTTGTTGTGCAGTCAGGGGGGAGGGCGGTTGGTCAAACCTCCTGAAAAACAGATTCAGATTGTTCGCCCACTCCCTGCCCCCCGTGGCCTGGGGGGAGGTATTCTGGAGCCCAGAGATGGTTTTAAGGTTTCTCCAGACCCCGCTGATGTCGCTCTGTTGCAGCTTGTCCTCCATCTTCTTCCTGGAGCTGTCCTTGCCTTCTCTGATCTTTCTCTTCAGCTCCCTCTGTACGGACTTCAGCATCTCCCTGTTCCCCGACCTGAAGACCTGAAGACTACCTCACTAACTGGCCACAGTTTGTGAGAACCCGAGATTGTGTGTCTGACATGATCATCGGTAGCACGGGGGCCCCCCAGGGAACGGTTTTGGCTCCCTTCCTGTTCACCCTTTATACTGTGGACTTCTCACACAACACAACACACTGCCATCTACAGAAGTTCTCTGACAACTCTGCGATCGTCGGCCTCATCTCCAACGGAGATGAAGCTGAGTACAGAGGACTTATCCAGGACTTCGTGGACTGGTGCCATCGAAACTGCCTCCAGATCAACGCGAGGAAAACTAAGGAGCTGGTGGTGGACTGCCGCAGGCAAGGACAATCCCTCACAGCACCAGTAAACATACAGGGAACAGACATTGAGATGGTGACATCCTACAAGTACCTTGGTGTTCATCTGAACAATAAACTAGACTGGTCACACAATACCGACGCACTCTACAAGAAGGGACAGCGCAGACTATTCCTACTGAGGAGGCTCAGGTCTTTTGGTGTACAAGGGGCGCTGCTGAAGACATTCTACAACACGGTGGTGGCATCAGCCATCACTTTTGGAGTGGTCTGCTGGGGCAACGGCATTACAGCAGCCGATAGGAAGAGACTGAACAAACTGATCAAGAAAGCTAGATCTGTCCTGGGGAAACACCTTGACCCAGTGGAGGAGATAGGAGAGAGAAGGATGGTGGCTAAACTGTCATCTCTGCTGGAGTCCGAGTCCCACCCTATGCAGGACATATTGAACGCAGTGAGGAGCTCATTTAGCAGTAGACTGCATCATCCTAGGTGCACAACCGAGAAGTTTCGCAGGTCCTTCCTACCTACGGCTGTCAGACTGTATAACCTAAGCAGGGCTGCTCGCAGAGATGGCAAGAAAACGTGATGACCTAGTAGTATTGAATGCAAAAGACGCAACAGACTTACACAGATGGTCCCCTCCGGTATACAACTAGGACAATATCAGTCGCTACGGAGGGTGACAATATGTATGGGTACATATTCATACTATGTAGGATAACTAAGTAGACGGTTATGCTGTTTATTCCATCTTGCTATAATGCTCCGCACTTTGTATATATATTTATATATTTATGTGTACGTATGTATAGCCACTGCTCTTATTTATATTTTTCGTATCTTCTTAATTATTAATCTGAGTGTTGCTATCCCTGTGCTGCTGCAATCCTGGAATTTCCCCATTATGGGTCTAATAAAGGCTTATCTTATCTTGTCTTATCTTATCTTATAATTAATTAAATATCTTATTATACCTAACTTAGCACTGTTTACCTGTTGAAATATATATTTTACGGCTAATATAAACCCATAACTACAATATGGCACCTGGCAACCAAATTTTGGCAGCTGATCACTTTTTGCCACAACACCACCAGCTGGAGCAGATACATTCCATGACATCTCAACAGTCTCTCCATGATTTTCACACAGATCAAAGCAATTTGTTGCACAGGAAGCTAAACGTTTCTATAGACATTCTGAAGTTCTGTAACCACTGAGCGTTTGTGAAGCTGGGGTGACACCACTGGGATGCCCAGTTGAAAGCCCAGACCCACGGTTTGAAGCGGTAATTTTGCCACAACAGAGCCATCTGAAACATACACACAGCATACATATTTTAGTACCTAATAGCAATAACTTGCCAACATTACAATGTAGTACGGCAGACTTAAAGCTAACTAAAATTAGCAATCATTAGCTTACCTTCATATGTGATCTAGTTCGTATCCTCATGTCTTCCGCTTTGTACTGCTCTGTGGCTTCCTAAATGCTCCAGTACTTTTCCAGAGTGTGTCATCTCACCGCTTGTAGCCTTCCTCTGGCTCTCCTTTTTTGTCTTTACTCTGACAAAAAACCAGAGACCAAGCAGTTGCCTCGTAATCTGCCATCTTGTGTTTTGCTTGTGTCGCATGTTTTACGTCGTGGGAGTGTTGCGCTGCGTTGCTGTAAAAAAATCCCACCCACCTCAGGCGATACTCGGCTGTAATGGAAACAAAAGTGAACCAAGTTGAGTAAAACTGTGTCGAAGTGAGTAGGGCTATACAAGGAGTAGTAGGGGTACTTCTAATCAAATTTGACAGGTCTATTGTTCTCTGTTTTGACAGGTCTATTGTTCTCAAGGTGAAAGGCTTGACCTTTGACCTGACCTGACCCGTGACCTGACCCAGCTAATTAATTCATTTTCTATGGGGTGAGTGTGAGAATTGAATATTAATTATATATGGATAAAAAGCCACATTGTTTGAGATGAAAGGCGAATAACCTTTGACCCGTGTTGTGAGAGATTAGCGTGAGAATGGAATGTTGGTTGATTTAAATTTTAACAAAATAAAATGGTGATGGTGCTTTTCTCATCTCAGGCTGAAACAAGCAGATCCTCCTATTCAAACACACACACACACACACACACACACACACACACACACACATGTAGCAAAAACCCCCTTCCAGGTCTATCAGTCAAGGAAGCAGTCACCAGTGCCTGAAACCCATCCATCCATCTTTTTCCGCTTAATCCTTTTCGTGTCGCGGGGGGCTGGAGCCTATCCTAGCACCTTTGGGTGAGAGACAGGGTACACCCTGGACAGATCGCCAGTCCATCGCAGGGCCAACACAGAGAGACAGACAACCATTCACTCTCACAGTCATACCTAAGGACAATTTAGAATCCCCAGTTGATGCCAAGTAACCTAACTTGCATGTTTTTGGCATGTGGGAGGAAACTGGAAAAATCCCTGAGTAAACCCACACAGACACGGGGAGAACATGCAAACTCCACACAGATCATTTTGTTCATCAATAGGCCAATAATCTTTGCCCCTCAAGCTGTGCATTGTGGCACGAAAACACACACACACACACACACTTTAAGGTTCAGCCTATTGTTTCTGTTGCTCAACAGAGCAGTCAGCAGAGTGCAAGAGAGGTCAAAGAGTAAGCTACATTGATGATATCAATCTTCCTAAAGCTCTGAGTCTGACAGACGTTGAATGTGACTGTGGGGGTCAAACCTAAGCTATTGTTGTTACTCTGAGGTTCGGCAGACATTAGCTATCGCTTGTGTGTGGAGAATCAGCAACCCCCTACTCTCTTCACCCTAACCCTCTCTCTCTCGACCTTGGAAAAGCCACCTCCGTCTATCCACCAGGGGGTCCGGATCGTTCCCCAGACAGCACTGTTACTGTGGAGGAGGTGCTTCTGGCTGTGGCCGAGCAGGTGGGCCATGCTGCGATCTGCTTTGCGTCCCGAATGAATAGAGCTGTAGTTGTGTTTCTGGCTGCTGAAGAGGATGTCCACACACTGGTTGCAAGCGGTGTTGTTATCGGGGAAACGTATGTACAGGTGTCCCCCTTATCTGTCCCATCAACGCGTATCACCGTCTCAGGTGTTCCACCTTTCATCACTGACGAGCAGTTGGCGACAGAGCTCCGCAGATTTGGGAAGTTTGCGGGCCCGTTTAGAACTCTGACTTTGGGATGCAAGGAGACCAAGTTAAACCATGTGAAATCACTCAGGCGAAAGGTGTTCATGTTTTTGGAATCGCCAACTGCGACTCTGGAAGTGTCCTTCCAGGTCAAACACGGGGACGGCTCCTATAAGGTGTATGCGAGCTCAGGACAGATGAAGTGTTTTGAATGTGGAGACGTGGGCTATAAACGGTTTGCTTGTCAGCACAGGCAGCGGGCGGGGGGCTCTGATGGAGTCGCGGCTGGTGCCGGTGGTGCGCCTTCCGCTCACGCTGCTGCTGCAGACGGCGTGGCAGGGCCTTCCGCCGCAGCTGAGGCTGCCGGCGCAGCCTCCACTCCCGCCGCTACTACGAACGACGTTGCAGGGCCTTCCACCGGTCCTGCTCCGGAGCCTGCCGCTGTGTCTGTGGACAGCCCGGCTGTGGCGCCCACAGCCCAGCTTACGGCCGGGAGCGTCGCTGGTGATGGCGCCCAAACTGTCACTGATGGTGCGTCAGAATCTCGCTGTGTGACATCAGCGGTTGTGCTTCCAGAGGCTGCTACCGTTTCACAGCAGGGTACGGAACAGCGACAGTCAGCTGCTGTGGGTGGCGTCCAAGAAAATGTGGCCCATGATGAATCCACTGGCCCAGATGAACCAAACAGTCAGCTGAGTTGTGCTGACGAGGAAATAGAATCTGATCCCGACACAGTGTCTAATACTGAGTCTATTGAGGCAAAATGCAGTACAAACACGAGTTTGTATTCACTGGAAGAAATAAATGCTTTTCTGGATGAAACCTGTAACAAGGCCATTAAAGTCACTGACTACTTCAGTGACACTGATAAATTCATTAAGTCTGTAAATGTGCTAAGAAGGCAAGTTGGTCTTGACCTCCTGGATGAAAGGAAACGTTTTCGCCTCAAGAAACACCTGACAGCCCTGCGTAAAGCAGCAGGGGGAATAGGGGTCAAGCGCGCCCGACAGAAGGAATAAATGGCGGTCGTTCCTCTGCCTGTTTTACACATTTTTGGGATATTGTTCGATCAGACTTTTATATGACGTTTCTAATTGACTGTAATTGACTGTCACAGAACTGGATCTCTACAATCTGGACGAGCCTGCTGCAAAGATGACTTGCTTGAAAATCCCGCATGGTCTAAGGACTACAATCCATCTGAGATGAGGAAAATGTCTCTGGGATGTAGAACGGAACTGGCTGTGGCCGCGCAGCGCTATCTCTGCTGCCGGAGGAAGGGGACTTGGCCTTGTTTAAGAACTGGAGGCCTGTGGCTCGTCTTTGCACGGACTACAAGGAAGACTCGGACTACTGCCACTGGCATTGTGGAATAGGTGGACTGCAAGGAATACTTTGTGTTGTGTGGGGGAGGGGGATGACATATGTTTGCACTTTTCCAATGTGAGACACATGGTGGAATGATATTGGTGCTCTTACATTTTTTTGAATTGTGCAATAAAGGCATTTTTTAAAACTCAAACTCTCTCTCTCTCTCTCTCTCTCTCTCACACACTCACTCACTCACTCACTCACACACACACACACACACACACACACACACACACACACACACACAGAGAGGGAGAACATTGTGATTAGAGCTACAGGATTCTGAAACAATTAATTTGTAATAACGTGTACTTACTTCTCTGCACAAGGGTATTTTTTTATCTTTGTATTAACAAATTACATGTTTGCACGGTGTTGATACAAACTCTGACTTTGAAACCAGTAGTTATATTCACACAAACCTGCTTCAGCATGTTTGCTTCAACTGTTTATTAGTTTAAAAAGTCTATTAAGTATCTGTATGCCGGAATTACCAAAAAAGCCCACCGAGGTCAAAATCTACCTCAAAATCTTGCCTAAATCCAGATGAAACCGTTTACTTTTTTTGAAAAAGATCGATTTAATTTGTGGTGACACTCCCCCTCATATACAGTATAACCATTTTATATTTTCCTCAGAATATTCTGTGTTATACATACACAGCTGTACAAAACAATAAATAAATGATTTTTTGTATGTTATTATTTTTTTTTAATCTTGTCTGTATTATGAGGCGCATGAACAAATAAAATGGAATGATTTTAAATTCTTGAGTGTGAAGCAAAGCAAAACTTGCAACTTAACACAAATGTCTATCACAGCACACAGTTCGATTAAGTTGCCCGCACAGACTACGTGAATTTTTGGTTAGCCACCAAGCTCCGGAACAGTATCTGGTTAACATTTTGAAACAACCTTTATTCTCACAAAAAACATTTTTTTATATAAAAAACGACAATCTCACAGTATTTTACTTACAGGCATATGCAGTCCAAACCTCAAATGTGCAGAAAAAAAATGCTTCTGAATGAACCTTAAGCAGTTTGTTTTTAAAAAGAAAGCAACAAGATGCGGTAAATTTAGCTTTTAGATCGGGCATCGTGTTTTTTCCTACAGAAATAAATATTGCATAACCAACTTTGTCTCTACCTTTAAATACCAGGGCTCAACAATTTCTCAGACTGGTGGCCTAAGGCCTGAGGTTGTCTATAAAGTGGTTAAAGATCCTTCTGCATGAAGAATTGTGTTGCTGACACATTTTAGCTCCGAGAAAAACACAAACTGAATTCTGAAAATATCGGTTTCAATTCAATTCAGTTCAGCTTTATTTATATAGCGCCATATCACAACAGTAGTCCTTTCATAGCACTATCAAAAGTAGGAAAAACCCCACAACTAGTGGGGGTTTAACTAGTATTGTGGTGACCCACCACAATCTACATGGACATTCAATCTTCAAACTCGAGCTAGCCGGCAGGAAGCAGAGGACAATTTGCATATGGACAGAGAGCCCCTAGGAGACAATCAGAACAATGGACTATTGTTACACATCCCCGGATTAAGGAGAGGACATCTGGACACCAGTTGGTCACGCGATTGATATTGTATTGACTGATATGTACTGTATATCAATATGCAAATGTGCCATGCATTCTCTCTCTTTCTATAACATGTATAAAAGAGCTTGCTATACATGCCTCAATAGCACACACAGCACAACACAGAGCACAGCGCTACAATGTGTCTCATGATGTTGGAGGAAAATAAAATCCTGCCACCTTCCAGCTCGCCGCGTCTCACCTGAACTTATTTGTTCCTCCACACTGGTGACCCTTGACGAAGAATGGAACACGAGGCGAACACCCCGGAAATGACCCCGACCGGGAAAGCCCCAGCACGCGTCATGGTGTGACCCTCGCCTGATCTCTTCCCTCCACACTGGTGACATGACGAGAGAGAATGACCGTCTGCTCCCTCTCACCACGCTGTGGACACAGAGGACCAGAGAACGCCTGCAACCTTTTCATCATCACCGGAGCGCTGGGACCAAAAAGCACCATGAACGGCGACACGAGCAAAACGAAGGAAGCAGCTTGAACGGGGAAATCATCGGCGCCAACTGCGTTGATTTCCACCGAGCTCCCCAAACCTGACTAACCTCACAACAGCGGACCTCCCGCACACAGAAGCCCCGCACGCACCTCACAGGATTACAAGGACAGCGCAACTGCCAGTTATGTGGTCACTGCGCCAAGCGCAAGCCACACACAGAGACAAACCGGCTCCACAGACTGATACATCGTCCTCCGCCACTGCACATGCCCGAGAAAAACGTCCGATCGCCACCCTCGGAACCTTCAGTGCTGCTCACGCACCTGGAGCAGCCGTGCAGCCCGCACACAGGACTTTGTATGTGTTTCTCAGCCACGGCACACAAGGGGAATTTAGCCGATTGCTTTCCCCGATGACTTTAGGGCTGCTTCCGGCACCTAAAAGCCAAACCGCCTCACACCCTCACACAGCTGCAGTTGTTTCACAGCCGCTATGCATCCTCGGGGAATTTGGCTGCTCGTCTTCCCCACATCTTCACTGGATCGAGCCACGAGAGGAGTCAGATGAAATGTTTTTTTCACAGCCGCTGTGGATCTCTGCCAGGTTTACCGGGAAAGTCCCTCACCATCGTGGATCCACACACAATTTTTGCGCGGCCCAGACACCTTTGACGTCCCGGGCCGGCACTCACTTACTCCCACCACCCTCCCCCTCCTCCTCCACAGCGCTTTTCCCGCACCTCACTCCCTAAAGCCGGCCGATCGCTGTCTTATTCCATTACGCATGAAACACACCGGCCTGTACGCCCATGATCCACGGTCGTTCAACATGCTGGAATCCGGAGCTGGAGCCAAACAACGGGGGGAGGGGGGGTCACAACCCCTGCTGAGTGTTCTGGGGGGAGCCCTGTGGTGACCCACCACAATCTACATGGACATTCAATCTTCACACTCAGCTAGTCGGCAGGAAGCAGAGGACAATCTGTATATGGACAGAGAGCCCCTAGGAGACAATCAGAACAATGAACTATTGTTATACATCCCAGGATTAAGGAGAGGAAGTCTGGGCGCCAGTTGGTCACGCAATTGATATGTATTGACTGATATGTATATCAATATGCAAATGTGCCATGCATTCTCTCTCTTTGTATAACATGTATAAAAGAGCTTGCTATACATGCCTCAATAGCACACACAGCACAACACAGCGCACAGCGCTACAGTGTGTCTCATGATGTTGGAGGAAAATAAAATCCTGCCACCTTCCAGCTCGCCGCATCTCACCTGAACTTGTTTTTCCTCCACAGTATAAGCTTTAAACAACTAAAAATGAACACTTTAACAGATCGGCATTTTGGCTCTTGCAAAAAGTACTTCTGTCTATGCATTTATCAACTTAAAATACACCAATTCTATGTGCGCTGTTTAATAATTTTCAAATCTCACACCACTAACAACCCCTTCACTCCCTCCCCTCAGCAGTATCAAAACCGTGTCTCCTGGGATCAGAAGGCTGCTTACATTTTTCAGCGTTGGTCAGTCATTCAAACAGTATCATGTTGTTTAAAAGTTAGGTTTTTTTCTGATAACAGACATTTTTTAACATTCCATTCAGTTTTTTTTTCCCAATGATCCAAACAGTATTTTTCACTCTACAGTTGGTAAATGTAAAAGCGAATGATCAATAAATCAGACTAAAATGAGTTGAGGACAAATATTCATGATTCAGCCCAACGGTTTCCACACACAAGTTAGTTGATTATATTTAGTGAGTTAAAGTTTATACGGTTTGGTTTCATAATACATAAAAAATATAAGAAAGGGCATCCGGATGATAAAACATTGTACACGATATTTACCAATGGGTAAATTATTTTATTCAATTTATTCTAAAACTTTATCATTAGCAAATGTATTTACCGCAGCAAATTCTAATTAAAAAAAAAAACAACTTTCTTTTAAAAAATAAGGCGATGACTTTTACCCTTTTTCGAGTTTCTAAGTCTACATTGCTCGTGGGTAGGTAGAGAGCTAAAGAATATTTATTGACTTTTAAAAAAGCATTTGACACATTAGATCAAACCATTTTACCGTCTACATTTGAAAAATGTGGTATAAGAACCCACCCATATACACAATGAATGCAGGGTCGTTCTAACCAAAGAATGGAGAGAGAGAGTCCTCCCCTATAACAGTGTACAGGCAGGCCCCTACCGTCAACCAATGAAACTACAGGGTGGAGCATGTGAAAACTGGATAAATAAGTAGCCTGAAATCGGTAAAATTAAACAATCTTTGGGAAAAAAAACAGAAAAAAAAACTCACCATGACTAAGAGGCCGAGCGACCTTCGTCTGATCAGCAAGACACCCATCTCCACCTTGCTACAGAGCGCTCCGGGATTAAAAGAGAATGTTGTATCTGTGGCGCATCCAGACCCCCGCAACCAGGAGTATTCAGGAGGAATGGCAATTAGAAGCAGGAGGTAGATGGGGTTACGTGTTCAACTGCACAAGTAGCGAACTGCGTTTTTACCAGTTGGATGAAGGAGAAACTTTTGGCCCGCTCTCCAGAAAAGCCACACTTTCAGCGGCGGACTGGAGCGTACTGCGAAACGTGATTTATGCCAATCTGAAAACAATTCAATTCAATTCAATTCAATTCAACTTTATTTATATAGCGCCATTTCACAACAACAGTCATCTCATAGCACTATCAACTGAAGGGGGGACCCCCACAGTTGCAGAAAGACCCCAGCAATCAGGCGATCCCCTGTGAGCAAGCACTTGGCGACGGTGGAGAGGAAAAACTCCCTTTTAACAGGAAGAAACCTCCAGCAGAACCAGGCTCAGGGAGGGGCAGTCATCTGCTGCGACTGGCTGGGGGGTGAGGGGATAGAGAAGAAGAAAAGAACAGACATGTAGAGAGCAAACAGCACGATGGGGACTCAATCTATGGGAGAGAACAAACAAATGTTAATGACCAGCAAAAAAAAAATATTTCATTGAGAGTGAGGAAAGGAGTGAGGCCCAGTGCATTACTGGAGGTCCCCCAGCTGACTAAACCTATTAGCAGCATAACTAAGGGAGGGTTCAGAAACACATGATCCCTCCCTAATTGTAGGCTATATCAAAAAGGTAGGTTTTAGCCCTATTCTTAAAAACAAGCAATGTACATTGCCAACAGATGAAGGTGGAAGACAAGCCTGCTAGAAAAGCCCAACAGACCCAGACACCTGTGTGAATGAAAGAAGAGCAACTACCAGAATTCATTACTGAAAGAGTGCTGGCTAGTAGTGTTTGGGAGACGAAGGCGTCCCCATCTGGGAGGTGGTACTTCTGAGCCACTCGTTAGGTATCAACGGGTGACGCCCCGTCCAACAACGAATTTATCTTGCAGTATTTCAATACCAAATGCGATGTGTTCCAGACAACATTACGCCTGCCTACAGTGGTGTGGGTCAAAATGGTTGATGAGAAAGGGGAAACGCTCATAGCCCTCTTCATTTCCAGCCATACCACGAGAGATGTGGTCATGGTGAAAAAAAACCTTGCTTTTCCAGACGACGATGCCCCCACGACCTCCCGCACATAATCCCGCGCTCTTAACGATTTAAAAGAAGACCGCCGACTTCCCATTTCGCCCAAACCAAAATGGGGGCAAACTCATGTGTGACTCTCCAAGGGTGTTTTGAACAAGACCCTTGCGAAAAATTATCATCTCTGAAAATATTGAGTGAAGATGACCACCCACCTTCACAAACACGCTCCCTGGATACCGAGGGTCCTCCTCAACCATCTTCACCTATCCTCCCTTCAGCAACGGAGTGGATCTGTTCTATGGATGCTGAAGAATACACCGTTGACCCTCCACACAGTTCTCCCTCTACAGCCCACGACATGGTTTTTGAGGAAGATGACCCAATATACATGGCGGATCATCTACCTCTCGTGTTTCTGGATATAGTAAAATTTGGGTTGATAAGATTTCTGGATGTTACCATCAGCAAATAGAGAGAAGAAATATGCAACAGTTGTCGAATCAGCCACTTCGATCAAAACCACCATGATTGCCCAGTGGAGTCCGAGCATTTCTTTCTGACCCACTTTGAAGAGATCACAAAAAGACTGCAGAACAGGCGCTTCATTCCAGCGCTCCAGAGACTGACCGAATTAAACTACATGTATACTTGTATACAGGTGTATGTCGGAATTACAGAGGCTTTCCTTCACGAACTTAGACAGACACCACCCATCACCCCCAAGATTTCTGAGATTTCAGAAATGCTGTTTGCAGACAATGAGAGGATGGCCCATCATTTGCAAAGAGCTGAGGACTATTGGCAGGGTCATCTAGATGGTGAGAACTTTTGGGAGGAGGATTTTGTGGGCGATTCTGACAGTGAGAAGGGTTGTGATATGGACAGTGATACAGACTCAGATATCAATTCTGATGCAGAGTCTCAAAAAACTGATGCTGAAATGCTTTTGTTTTTTTATTGCTTTTTTAATTAAATTTCCAACTTCTACTTAAACTATCATTGTTCCACAACAAATTGGCTGCTAGGGATGAAATTTAAAAAGGCCCGTACATTGCAACGTGTCATCATCATCATCATCATAGCAGTCTGTCGTGGGCGACAATGACTGTTTCATTTCGGTCTTATCAGATTCCTCCACACAGCTCTGTCCTTAGCCTTCCACTGCCAGGAACTCCTGTCTATGTCCAACTTCTTCAAGTTTCTTTATACAGTGTCTTTAAATCTGAGCCTTTGTATACCCTGATTGTGTTTGCCCTCGCATAACTGTGAATAGAGTAACTGCCGAGGGAGACGCTGGTGGTCCATCCTCTCAACATGTCCGAGCCATCTCAGGTTCGTCTGTATTAGCATGTCCTCCATTGATGGTAGACCAGCTCGTTTCAACATTTCTATGTTGGTTATCTTGTCTTTCCATGAGATGTTCATTATGGCTCGAAGGTGTCTCATCATGTATGCGTGGAGTTTCTTCACCTGCACTCTGTAGACAGTCCAAGTTTCAGCACCGTACAATAGCGTAGCCAGTACTGTCGCTCTGTACACTTTGCATTTCACACAGATAGGCACGTTGATTGTTCCACAGTCTCTCCCTCAAGTTTCCAAACACAGCGCTTGCTCTTCCCATTCTGAGAGATAGTTCATCCTCCAGCCTAGCATTCTCTGAAACAGTACTCCCTAGGTACTTGAAAGTCTTGCACTTGACTAGTGGCTCTGTACCAATGCTGATCTCTTCTGGTAGTGATGTTGATAACTGGAACTTTGGTGGTTGATAAAGGCACTCTGTCTTCTTGATGTTGATTTGGAGGCTGAATTGGCTAGCTGCTCTTGCAAATTTCTCCACTAAAGATTGCATATCTTCCATGCTGTGTGCAACTAGAACACTGTCATCGGCAAAGAGCATTTCTCTTACTACCTTTATCGATGTCTTACTCTTGGCTTTAAACTGTGCCACATTGAACGTCTGCTTCTTTTCTTGTTTGAATGTATACTCCTTCTGAAGTGTCTTTGAAGGCCACCTCAAGCATGGCTGCCAGATATAGCGAGAAGAGTGTAGGCACCAGTACACACACTTGCTTCACCCCGTTGCTTACTGAAAAGTCTTTAGATACTGTACCACTCATTGCCACGTTTGCTTGCATACCCGTATGGAGTGCCTCAATCAGGCTGACAAACTTCTCTGTACAACCATATTTCTTGAGTACCTGCCAAAGTCCTTGTTGCGAAACAGTATCGAAGGCTTTACTGAAGTCTATGAAGACTACATAAAGCGGCATGTTCTGTTCGATACACTTCTATTGAACCTGTTTCAAGCAGAAAATCATGTCCATCGTGCTTCTTCCACTTCTAAAGCCGCACTGGGTTTCCGGTAGTACATTCTGCGAGATGTGTTCATTGAGTCTGTTAAGTAGTACACGTGAGAGAATCTTACCAACAGTGGCTAGCAGTGATATACCTCAGTAATTTCCACAATCTTTCCTGTCACCTTTCTTGAACAAAGGCACAATACTTGCATCCTTACAGTCTTGAGGTACTTTCTGGGCATCCCATATCTCTTGGATGAGCTTGTGCAGGCAGTTGGTCAGCTGAACACCACCAAATTTCCACACTTCTGCTGGAATTCCATCCCTTTCTGGAGCTTTACCATCCTGTGTTGTCCTGATAGCTGCCAATAGTTCATCAAAATTTGGTGGTTCATCCAGACTTGATACAGCTGGTCGCTGCACTAGAGCTTCTTTAGCCTCTTCAGTGAGATCTCCAGGGTTGTTTAGTAGTTGGTCAAAGTGGTCTGCAAATCTGTCCAGGATCTTGTCTTTCTCCTGCAAAACTGTTTCACCATCCATAGCCTTTAGTTGGATCAATCCTCTTGGTTTAGAGCCATAGATTTCTCTCAAACCTGTGAAGAATGTTTTCATGTCCTTTCAGTCTGCTGCAGTTTGAAGTTTCTCCGCTTTTTCATCCCACCAGTTGGACTTCATTTCTCTGGTGTACTTCTGTAGCTCACTCTGAGCCTTTGAGTATTTCTTCTTCTTCGATCTTGTATTACACTGTAGGTTTTCCTGCCTAGCTGTATTCCTCGCTTCCAGTAGTTTCTTCAGGTGTTCATCATGCTCATCAAACCAATCTTGATGTTTCCTCTCAGGGTAGCCTAATACATCACTCGCAGTCTAATACACCGTATCCTTCAGTGTTGCCCATTTCTCTTCTATGTCATTCTCTGAGTTGTTGCTGTCCCAGTCTTTCAAGTTTTCATCCATTTCCTATGCAACTTCTTCCTGCTTCTTTTGGCCTTTCAGTGTACTAGTGTTTAGCTTCCGTGGTGGCTTTGCACCCATCCTGCAGTGCTGTTTTCATCTGCAAATCCTTAATCTAGATCTCAGCATAACATGATCAGTACCACAGTCCATGCCTCTCATTGCTCTGGTGTCCAATACATCCCTTATGTCTCGCTGCCTGACTATGACGTAGTCTAATAAGTGCCAGTGCTTGGATCTTGGATGCATCCATGTCTTCTTGTGTGTGTCCTTGTGCTTAAATAGTGTTGGTTATCACAAGGTTGTACTCTGAACATAGTGCAAGTAGAAGTTATCCATTAGCATTGCACTTGCCTACTCCATGACTGCCTAGTACTCCTTTCCATTTCTCAGTGTCCGAACCAACTCTGGCATTAAAATCTCCAACGAGTATCAGCCTGTCATCAGTCGGTACACGCCTGATAGTCTCACGTAAATCACTGTAGAACTCTTCCTTCACCTCCTCTGTGTTGGTCATTGTTGGGGCATATACACTGATGAGTGTGGCATACATCTTCTGCTGTAGTGGAAGTCTCATAGTCATTATCCTGTCGTTGATTGGCACTGGTTCCTCATCAAGCATTGCTGCTATCTCCTTTCTAACTGCAAAGCCCACTCCTGCTTCTCTCCTTTCTTGAGTTGATCTCCCACTCCAAAAGAAGATGTACCCATGGTCTTCCAAGCTGTCATATCCAGGCAATCTTGTTTCACGAAGTGCAGCTATGTCTACATTGTACCTGTTCATTTCAATGGCCACAAGTGCGGTCTGTCTTTCTGGGCGCTGTGATGTTGTTCTGTCCAACAGAGTGCGGACATTCCATTCTGCTACACACAAGGCTGCTGTTTTCCTCTTCTTTTGTCTTCCTGCTCCTAGCTTACTTTTCGCTGCCTATCGGAGTGTGAACAGATCAGCGCGGACCTTGTAAGCCCGGGCGACGTCCGAGCTCTTATGAGTTGGTTCAGCTAGCTATCTCAAATGTGAAGATTGAGCTGGCGATGCCAAGATCAGAAAAGGACAATGTCCTCCATGGTGCCACAGCTGAAAGCGTTTTGGTGAAAAATCAACTGGCTGCTTTGATGAAACCTTTCTTGGTGCATGTGAAGAATGGAAAGGTGAGGATATGAAGTCATTGAAGACAAATTCATTACTTGTGTTGACTATAGTTTAAGTGTCATCATGAAGCCAATAAGTAAATAGTGGAGCAGTTTGTTGAAGCATTAAACAGTAAACTGTTAGTTTTTATTTGCCTATTATAAATGGAAGGCTTGCGAGAGCATGCCTTCCATTTACAATATTAAAATAGGGTAAAACTTTATAGAGCATTGGGTATTTGAATTTTTAAATATATAAGGAATATACAGTATGGTATATTAAAACATGTATAAATTACTGTAAAAAATTATTACTAAAATCATCTAGTTTTTAGCTCATTGTGGCAAAGCCAAAAGAAGCTAATGTTATGACATGGCATCCGTTCGTGTGTCTGTCCTTCCACATTTCATGGGAATTGCTACTCCTCCTAGACATTTGCCCTGATGCTCACCAGGCTTACTCACAATGATCCTCAGGTGGGTCTGCATCCAGGCTGAGGTCAAGGTCATTGTCAAAGATCAGAAGACTTGGGCATTTGTGATTTCACAAAAAAAACATTAGTCCTGCTAGGCCACTGACCTTGACATTAAGCACATCCTAGATAGATTTGCATCAAGGTCAAGGTCAACAGTCAGGAGAGTTACCGGAAAAGGGTGGATTGTCCTCTCCGTGTCAGGGATGAGCTCCTGCTCCAGGTGGAGGAGTTTAAGTAACTCGGGGTCTTATTCACAAGTGAGGAGAGAATAGAGCGGGAGATTGACAGATGGATCGGAGCAGCATCTGCAGTGATGTGGACATTGTACCAGTCTGTTGTGGTGAAGAGGGAGCTGAGCTCTAAAGCAAAGCTCTCGATTTACTGGTCAATCTACGTTCCTACCCTCACCTATGGTCATGAGCTTTGGGTAATGACTGAAAGAATGAGCTCATGGATACAAGTAGCTGAAATGAACGCAACGTGTATCGCTGTATAATTTGCTTTTAGGTAGTGTTTTTTTCACTTGAATGCATGGAGAATGTAGATGTGTGTAAAAAATGTGTTTTACAATATTGGAGTTTTTTGTTTTTGTCTAACCTTTACCATGATTGTAAAAACAAAGTAAATTTGTTCCATTTACTGAAGTATGGATTACTTCTTTTTTTCGGTCCAAATGATTCAAAAATGAATAAATAGTTGAGAGTTTTGTCGTTCCTTAGACCTTGTCTTTTATTACACTGCAAAATGGTACTTACACCCTATAGGGTGGATCTTGTCGATGTTGAACTGAGCCGTTGAATTTCTGCAAATACCTTGTGACTCAGTTTTCATTTTTGATGATAATATTGATTCAAATAAACCAAGGGTTTTATATAGCCGCTCTAAAGGTCTAGGAAACCAGTTACAAGATACTCAAAAGCAAACCAGAGCCAAGTCCGCCCGGTGGAAAGAATAATCAGTTGTCTACAACGAACCTCATATCCGTTATTCAATAAAATGCTATTCATGAAATAATATTGTGTTTATGGTTTGGATCACATTAGAGCTGTCAAATGGTTAAGTTAAGTTTAATGTTTATTTGAAAAGGACATTAGTACACATGTAAGTATGCTGGATATAGCAATCTTGTTGTGCGGAAAGAATAAACTACATCAAAAGTTACTCATCGAGTAAGATTTTGGGGTCCTTAATGTTTTTCACATTACACTTTAATCGGGTTGAAGCAATTACCTTCTTTTCCAAGTTTCTACATGTGTATTACTTGTGGGTAGGTAGAGAGCTAAAGTTTCCCTTAGGTATTATGGGTTTTTGATTTCTCAACCAAAAAATACTGCATAATCAACCGGTATGTTATAAATAACCGTCGAAAAAATATTGTGCAATCATTTGCTTTCTAAATGTATCATGGAAAATTACATTCGGCATTTTACGTTGCTCGGCGATCAGCCTTTAACCCCATCCTGCTTTGGTAGAAAACCTTGTCCCCGACAAGGCCCATGGGGGGTTTGTGAGCTTTGATCTGACTGTGATGGACCCATTTGGAGATGGGGTCTTGGCAACCTTTTCATATCTTGATTTGATACATGACCGGCGAGAGTTTATCTGTGATCGTGTATGGACCCATCCACCTGGGGAGGAATTTCCGAGCGAGTTTCCTTGCCTGTGAGTTGGTCTGTCCTGTTTGAGGGATAAAGGAGCAGTAGAAAACTTTGTCTCCCACTTGGAGTTCGTCATAGGAGGCTTTCTGGTCATGGTACCCTTTGCGTCCTTCAGCCGATCGATCCAAATGTTTTTGGGCAAATGTAAAAGTCTGTTGGAGATGTTTGGTCAGGTCAGTCAAGTATTGGTGGGTAGTGTAGGCTGTGGCAACACTGGCCTCTCCAGGTTGGTAGAGCAAATGCAGGGGCAAAATCATTTGCCAGCCTATCATCGTTTCGTAAGGTGAGACCCCAGTAGCTTCGTGGGGTGTGGCTCTAATGGCCATCAAGACCAGGGAGAGTTTTACATCCCAGTCTTTTTGATGTGGTGAAACATACAGTACTTCTTCAGTATGTTGATCACAGTTCAGTGGGCTCTTTCAACCTGTCCAGAGGATTGTGGGTGGTGGCTAATATGAAAGTTATCTTTAACTCCCAAGGTTTTCCACAGCTGTTGCATGGTCAGAGCTGATTCGGCTTGGCAGACCGAATCTCAAGAACACTTGGTTCATCAACAAGTAGGCCGTGGTTTCAGCCGTGTCATTTGGAGCAGGCAAACACTCGACCCATTTTGTGAAGGCACATGTGACCGTGAGGAAGTATTTGTTACCTCTGGCTGACCATGGAAGGGGACGTACTCAGTCGATTTGGCGGTCAGACCATGGGAATGAGATGCTTCTTTTCTGTAGGGGTGCTCGGTGAATTGGGCTGGTTGGTTGAAACTAGCAGCAGACAAGACATCCCTCGATGTAGTCCACTACATCTCTTCGCATGTATGGCCAATATGCCACTTGTTTGAGAGCCTTGATTGTCGCTTTGACGCCTTTGTGTCCTGCAGCTGGGAGATTGTGGGCATGAACAATCATCACCCCACTCTGGTTGCGAGGGAATACAAGCGCAGGCACAGGGAGTTCATCGGGAACATGAACCTGAATGCTATTGCGCAGCTGCAGCAAAGATCGTGCAGCATAAAGCGGCTTCAATCACGCAATGTCAGTGAGATCTGAGTCAGATGGTGCATGGAGTACAGGATCCAAGAGATATTGTATCATTTTATGGATTGCAGGGTCAAGGGCCTAAAGAGAGATAAGGTCAGCGTCACAGAAAGCAGGGTCAACCGCCAGAGGGTCTTTGGGTTGTGCCGGGTCCTGGACCTTGTTTGCCTGGGCCCTGGTGACTACACAGACTGTAGGGGTGGGTGGGTGTTACTCTGCAGTCAGCACCATAGTAGAATCAAAGGACCAGCGGTGCCTTGTATGGCTCCTTGTTTCACAAGTTAGTCCACAAGGTCGTTGCATTCTTTGTCCTGACCTGGTGTATGCGAGTGACCTCTGACCTTTTTCCAGTACAGCTGCAGGTTGTTGGAGGTGACCAGGTGATCATGCTCTGAAAGGGCTTGATGTTTAACCGGTTTGTGGTTGGAGGTTACAAAACCGTTGGCCTTCCAGAGTGCCAGATGACACATGAAAGAGAGGCGTGTGTAGTTAGAGTCAGTGCAGATGACCAATGTGCGAATGCCATGGTCTACAACAAGTTGCAGTGTAATGAGCACACCTGCAATTTCTGCGTATTGTGATGATTGGGACCCCAGTTGAAAGTTGTGGGGTTCACAAGGCTGATTTTTAACCAAGCCACCCCCACTCCGGCACGAATGTGAGTTTTGTAGTGGAAAGAACAGCCATCAACATCAGCGGTGACCATATCTTGACAGATGTTCTGGTTGAAGAAATGATGGTTTCCTTCACTTACTGTAGGTGGCTCTGCACAAATGGATGGTCCTGTAGCATCCTCAGAGCACCGTTGGCAGGCTGCCAAGTCCATGCCAAGAGGGCTCCTTAATTTCTGTGCGTAGCGGACCTCAACATCAAAGCTTTGTAGAGCCATCAACCAGGAAGCTATTCTGGCATTCGTCACAACACCTTCTCTGATGTGTTGACTATTAAGAAAAAACACTGGTTGGTGGTGAGTCTCCACCGTGATTCTCTAGCCACCCACATAGTTGGAGAAATGTTTGATTGCCCATACGGAAGCCAGAAGGGCTTTTTCGCAGTCTGAGTATTTCAATTCCGGACCAGAGAGGGTTTTGCTGGCATAAGCCACAACTCGTTTGTCATGGTAGTAGATTTGGTATAATCCAGCTCTTAAGTAGTTGGCAGAGAACCCCAATTGTAGGAAGAATGGCTGGTCACAATTGGGATAGGCCAGACAGGGCGCTGTGCATAACTTTTGCTTTAAAGCTAGTGTAGCCTGTTCTTGAGCCCCAGACCAGATGAAAGAAGTGTCCTTTTGTAGGAGGTCTGTCAGGGGTTTTGCCAAGTCTGCATAATCCTCAATGAACTGGCGTGAGTAGTTGCATGATGGGGTCTTGATGTTTGGATTTGCAACTTTTGTGGTTGGACCCCGTTGGATCCTACCAAGAGACCAACATAGTTGACCTTGGTTTTGCACCATTGGCACTTGGAAAGGGAAATTTTGGCTCCTGCTCGTGTGAGCTGGCCAAGGACATGGTCGATTTCGATCAGGTGGGCATCCTGAGTTGGACTCCGAATGAGAATATCATCAACATACAGCCATGGACAAAATTGTTGGTACCCCTCTGTTAATGAAGGAAAAACCCACAATGGTCACAGAAATAACTTGAATCTGACAAAAGTGGTAATAAATAAAAATTCTATGAAAATTAACCAATGAAAATCAGACAATGCTTTTGAATTGTGGTTCAACAGAATTATTTTAAAAAACAAACTCATCAAACAGGCATGGACAAAAATGATGGTACCCTTAATTTAATATTTTGTTGCACAACCTTTTCAGGCAATCACTGCAATCAAACGATTTCTGTAACTGTCAATGAGATTTCTGCACCTCTCAGCAGGTATTTTGGCCCACTCCTCATGAGCAAACTGCTCCAGTTGTCTCAGGTTTGAAGGGTGCCTTCTCCAGACGGCATGTTTCAGCTCCTTCCACAGATGTTCAATAGGATTTAGATCAGGGCTCATAGAAGGCCACTTTAGAATAGTCCAATGTTTCGCTCTTAGCCATTCTTGGGTGTTTTTAGCTGTGTGTTTTGGGTCATTATCCTGTTGCAAGACCCATGACCTGCAACTGAGACCAAGCTGTCTGACACTGGGCAGCACATTTCTCTCTAGAATACCTTGACAGTCTTGAGATTTCATTGTACCCTGCACAGATTCAAGACACCCTGTGCCAGATGCAGCAAAGCAGCCCCAGAACATAACAGAACCTCCTTCATGTTTCACAGTACAGACAGTGTTCTTTTCTTGGTATGCTTCATTTTTGCGTCTGTGAACATAGCGCTGACGTGCCTTGCCAAAAAGTTCCAGTTTTGTCTCGTCTGTCCATAGGGCTTTCTCCCAGAAGCTTTGTGGCTTGTCAACATGCAGTTTGGCAAATTGCAGTCTGGCTTTTTTATGATTTGTTTTCAACAGTGGTGTCCTCCTTGGTCGTCTCCCATGAAGTCCACTTTGGCTCAAACAACGACGGATGGTGCGATGTGACACTGATGTACCTTGACTTTGGAGTTCACCATGAATGTGTTTAGAGGTTGTTCTGGGCTCTTTTGTTACCATTCGTATTTTCTTTCTCTTCTATTTTTCCTCCTGCAGCCACGTCCAGGGAGGTTGGCTACAGTCCCGTGGATCTTAAATTCCTGAATAATATGTACAACTGTAGTCACAGGAACATCAGACTGCTTGGAGATGGTCTTATAGTCTTTATCTTTAACATGCTTGTCTATAATTTTCTTTCTAATCTCCTGAGACAACTCTCTCCTTTGCTTCCTCTGGTCCATGTTTAATGTGGTAAACACCATGTCACCAAACAGCACAGTGACTACTTGTCACCCTTTAAATAGGCCGACTGACTGATTACAAGTTTGTAGACACCTGTGATGTTAATTAGAGGACACATCTTGGTTGAACATGTCCCTATGGTCACATTATTTTCAATCTTTTCTAGGGGTACCATCATTTTTGTCCAGGCCTGTTTCATGAGTTTGTTTTTGAAAATAATTCTGTTGAATCACAATTCAAAAGCATTGTCTGATTTTCATTGGTTAATTTTCATAGAATTTTTATTTATTACCACTTTTGTCAGATTCAAGTTATTTCTGTGACCATTGTGAGTTTTTTTTTTTCATTAACAGAGGGGTACCAACAATTTTGTCCACGTGTGTAGATGAGATTGCCTCTGTCTCTGGCATCTGGACATGCCTTATTCAAGAAAATGTTGAACTCTGCAGGAGAGTTAGCATACCCAAAAGGACATCGGGTGAATGTGTATTGACGATTCGCAAATCTGAAGGCCAGTTTGTGTTGGTCTTCAGCTTGAACAGGAATAGTCCAGAAATCAGAAGCTATATCCAGCGTTGAGAAGTATTTGGCGTCTTTGACTCTAGGAAGTTCTTGCTCCAGTTGAGTCATAGGCCACCTAGAAAGAGGAACTTGAGTGTTTAGTTTCCTGTAGTCAATGGTGAGCCACCACTTACCATTAGGCTTCAGGACCGGCCACAAGGGGGCGGACTAGGTACTGTTGCATGGCCTGATTATGCCACAGTCCAGTAGGTCATTGATTATTTCCTGTACTGGGCCATAAGAGGCCAAGGGAATCTTGTACTGCCTGACGTTGGTGGGAGGAGCGTCAGGTGGTGTAGGAATGTGAATAGAGTGGATTGTGGTTAGCCCACAGTCCAGAGTCTTTGGAGAATGATGGCTCATACTTAAGAAGAACCTGACACAGTTTTTGGCATTCTTCGTTGAAGGTTAGGGCATCAGCGTCAGCTACCACCTGTGCAATCTCTTCGGCAATGGTGGTGACTGGTATCAGCGAAGCATCACTGGGATTGTCAGGGGTTTGCTGATGGGAGGAGTTCAGTGGCTTGGACAAGTATTTGGTCATCATTGGTCAAGTCAATCCATTCCACTGACTCTTTGTCAGGGGTTGACATTGACACAAGGGCGATGGCTTTACAAGGCTTTAAGATAAGATAAGATAAGATAAGATAAGCCTTTATTAGTCCCACAACGGGGAAATTCCAGGATTGCAACAGCACAGGGATAGCAACACTCAGAGCAACAATCAGAAGGCAAGAAAAAAAAAAAAAAAAAACAAGCAAGCAAGAGCAGCTAATAAACATATGTACGTATTACTATAAAATATATATATATACACACACACACAGACACACAGTGCAGAGCATTGTAGCTGGATGGAATAATATATGAATATATGAACACACAGTGCAGAGCATTGTAGCTAGATGGAATAAATATGTAAATATATAAACACCCACAGTACGGAGCATTGCAGCTAGGTGGAATAAATATGCAAGTATATAAACACACACAGTGCGGAGCAATGTAGCTAGATGGAATAACATGTAGATATATAAATATATAAACACCCACAGTACGGAGCATTGCAGCTAGACGGAACAAATATGCAAATATATAAACACACACAGTGCAGAGCATTGCCGCTAGATGGAATGAAACAGCATAACCGTCTACCCAGCTATCCTGCATGGTATGATTATGTGCCCATACACACTCTCACCCTCCATAGCGACCGGCATGCTCCTAGTTGTATGCCGGAGAGGACCACTGTGTAAGTCTATTGCATCTTCTGCATTCAAAAAACTATTAGTTTGTTACGTCTTTTTTGCTATCTCTGCGAGCAGCCCTGCTTAGGTTGTACAGTCTGACAGCCGTTGGTAGGAAGGTAGGTAGGTCATATACACTTTAGTGTATATGACCGCAGGTTCAAGAGAGTCGTCCGAAGCAGGAAGTCCACCTAACACTGGAACGGTCAGTTCAAAATCGTGGAACTCAGTGGTGATGTGCCAGCCAAGGGGCGTGGTCTTGGGCAGGACGATAGTCTCAGCTGTGGGATTGTTTACCGGTAGCGTGGTGGTTCAAGATCCTAGGCTTAGAAGGGACATGTTAGTTAAGTTAGTTAGTTAGTTAATTCCCCTTCCACAGCATGTGGAACACCAATTGGTGTATGGGGAGGCGCCTATCTCCGTTTCTCTGACCCTAGGCCACACAGCTACTGCAAGTAGTGAAAGCTACAGTGGGGGGGGGGGGGGGGTCAGTCCTCTGGTAGCTCTGAGTGTAACTTTTCTTTCCCCATTCTATTATGCTGAGCACCATGCTAGAAGGCAGAAAGTACCATTTTTATATGGTCTTTGGTATGACCCGGCCGGGATTTGAACCCCTGCCTCCCGGGTGTGGGGCGGATGCTCTACCAACTGAGCCACCACTCCGGTAGAAGGGACATGGCCTCCAGAGTTAAGCCCAGATTGCCAAACAAAGGAGCCGGTGGGAAAAATGCTTGAGGATGCATGAGTTTTTGTCCAGTCTGAATGTGTAGTTGGACCGGGAAGCGTGTGACATTAGCAGGTATGACACAGTGTTGAGTGTTCAGTACCTGGCAGGTTTCAGGGATGGTCTGGCCTGACTTTAGAGCATCTAGATTTGGTTGAGAGTGAGTGTCTCAGACTGGGGTGAGAGACTGTAAAGCATTGTTTATGGTATCAACCTGAGCGCCAAGTCTCACAAGAAAGTCGCTGCCAATTGAGACTGCATGTGGCAGGTCAGGAACTAAAAAGAAAGGGAGAATTAGCACTCTGTGGTTCTACTGAAGGTGGAGGGCGCAGATGCCTGTGGCGACCAGTGTTTTGTTTGATTGGGCCCCAGCAGGGGAATGGAAAGACTTGTGAGGTACCATGAGTTCAGGGTATTTCTCATGCAGAGAATCAAAAAGTTTCTGGCTGATGGCAGATTTATCAGCCCAGAGAACAAGTACCATGTCTTCTACGTGGGAGCTTTGGACAACCAGGCCTTTGACCACGTGGGGACAGTACTTGTCGTCAGCCACCCCAGGCTTTAGGGTGCAAAGGAATGAACTGTGTTCATTTAGGTCGGGTTGTCAGGTGTGGTGACATAGGAGGGGGTGCCTGTTTCGACCTGGTCCTCAAGGTCACCTTCGGCCAAACTTGGTTTTGTCAGCAGTGCGAGTGGAGTGACTCTTGGAATGTTCAAGGGTGTAGCACTGTGATTCAGTTGTCTCTGGTAGAGTGGTTGGGTGAGGTTGCCGAACTAGAGCCCACAGTTTATGATTCTTGAAATCTATCAGAGGCTCAATGCGATTAAGCAGGTCTTTGCCTATCAGCAATGGAATTGAGTTGAGATTGGACACACAGACCGGATGAATCAAGGTCATGGGTCCAATGGAGATCTTTACCAATGACATGTGTGACAGAGTCGTGTTGGAGGGTGCATAAGGTCGAACAGCTAAGGAACAAGGTCATAGTTTTAAGTCTTTGTGCGCGCAGTGACATGTAGGTGGTCAAAAAGGTCCTGCGACATTAGAGTGATGTCCACCACGGTATCCAGTAGCACTTCATGTGTCATAACGTCTTCCAAGGTCAATGAAAGAAAATATTTACGTGCCACCCCCCTCTCGATCAAGTCACACAGAAATTGTTGGACCGGCAACTCAACACAGATTACGGAGCCATTTGTTTCAGGCGAGTGAAATTTTTCAGGTAGCTGGACTACCAGAATGGTACTGGATGGCGTTGGGTTCTCAGGCTCTTCTGGAGCGTCAGGTGGAGGATGCTCTGTTGTGTTCACTGTATCCAAGATAAGATAAGATAAGCCTTTATTAGTCCCACAATGGGGAAATCCGTATCTCCCACGGATGCAGTAAGGGATTCCTCACGGTCAGGTTTTGGCAGCCCTGAAGGATCGTTTTGGGTTGTCACGATAGTTATGGTTAGGACATCCAGCTTCTTGTCCTCCTTCTTGTTCTTCATTTCATCTAGTAGACGTTTGAGAGCTTCCATGTGTTCTTGACTGAAAGTGGGTGTTTCTTTCTTCTCCCAGTTTCTTGAGCCAAACTTACCAGAGGGAGGTCTTGTTTCTCTTCCTGAGTTTCTATGGAGGTATGTGGGAGGTGACCATTTCGCGCGGTTACGCGAGTCTCGAAATCGATATCTGTCATCCCGAGTATCCATACCATATTCTTGTGACCTACCTGGTGGGTTTGGCCTCCGACGGAAGTCAGGCTTTGGTGACATTGATTTTGAGCTGGGTGTAGAAGATTTGGTCGGGTTCTGACCCAAATTAGCTTGGCTGGAGAATGTTTTACATGTGACTGTGGTGCAGGAACAGGGGCTGGCCTCAGCGCACCCTCTAGGTCCAGAGTGTCAGACGTGGTGTTGACAGCTAGCACTGTGGTAGGCTCAGCGTGCTTCTGGTTGTTTTGTCGTTGTTTTTGGAATGCATACTGTGCAAATTCTCTTAGTTGGTTTATTGAGTTTGACCTTGGGTTAGCCATGACTCCAATGTGGTGGCTGACCGTGGGATGGCGATTCTGAATGAAGAGAGCCTTAAAATTGTGGTCTTCTTCCATCCCTGGTGTGTTTTGAGATCTGAAATATGCGCAAATGAGTCGCTAGTAGTAGGCATGTGGAAGCTCTGAGTGACCTTGTTTCACAGCTAGGGCTGTTACTAGCCCTGACTGTAGGCAGTCGTCAGAGAATTCCTTTTTGATGGCTTCGTAGAGTCTCCGGCAGTTTATCTTGATATTCAGTGGCTGTGTCTATAAATTTTGACACTGACCTGTTAGATGTTAGCTTAATCAAATAGATATGATCGTCGACCGTAGCATCAGGGTATTTACACAAGTAGTAGTCAATGTCTTGTAAATAAGCCCTGGTATCAGGTGACCCACTGGTCGAGGGGTCAAATTTGGTGATGTGGCGAGCGATCTTATCGAGGTCTCTATCGGATGGGATTTGCAGACATCTTTCGCGTTGTCGTTCAGGTTTGCCAAACTGGTCGGGCGAGCGCATGCCATGGGAGTCCCCATCTGATGAGGGGGTGCCTTTCTTTGTCGGCGTAACTGGTCTGTTTGTGGCTCCTGGTCTTGGTTCTCTTTGTTTACGGTATTCTTCTAGCTCTTCTTTGACGTCCTGAAGGCCTTCTTGTGCTTCTTGTTGGAGCAGTTGACATTTCTTGTAGTCAGATTCTGTGTTATCTAATTGACCTTCAACTCTTCTGAGTTTGTTCTCGTGTCCTGAAGGGCGGTTCCTAATTCCTCGTTTTCTCGCCGAAACAAGATATTGTTGTCCTCCAGTCGTTGCTTCTCTTGCTTGACCTGGTCCAAATCTAGTAACTCGTTATCAAGTTCAGCTTGGGTATCTTCATGTTCTCTGCGAGCTTGTTCCTGCTTTTTCATTAGTGATTTGTTATCTTCCTGGAGAGAGAAGATTGTTGATTGTTGTTTCACCATTTCTTTTTCATTTTTCTTTTCTTTTTTCTTTTTTCATATAATGCTTTAGATTCGGCTACTCTTAACCTCACAACTCATGCTAGTGCGAACTTCGCTAACACACTGTGGAGTTCCTTTGCTTTTGGAGGGTTATTCGTGCATTCATCCAAAAGTTTTTTATGATTTGCTTCAAATCTTGGGGGGCTTTTCTTGAACATGTGTGGAAAAGCCAGGTATAAGGTCAGAAGTCAATCCTTCCAATGTTGCTTGAAGGTCATCCAGTTCGGTAAGTGGATCTGACATGCTTTACCATTTGTTTAACAGTTAGCTTGAAATTAGTTTGTTGATTACAGCTAAAGTTGTTAGTCAAGAGTTAACCTTGAGTGTTATTTTACCGTAATGGTAGTTGTAAGCTCCTTTTTAGAACTTGTTCCAACTTACAGGCTTGTAAGAAGGGAGGCAGAATTTTGGAATTATTGTAGAAATTGGAAGATGTGTTAATTTATTTGTGGAAACTGTATCTTGGTTTGCAGCTTAAAATTTGTGTGGGTTAACTTCTTTATTTAGATTTTCAAAGCCTAGTATTGGAATTGTCACCAATAACTAGCTTTCGAATTTTGTGGAGTGGTGCTTTAAAGTAATGATTTTATTTACACAAAACAAAATAAAAACATTAAATGGTTTAGAGATTTAAGGTTATAAGTTTTTTTTTTCTTTTAAAGTCATGATTGATTTTTGCATTTATTGTTCAAGCCTATTTGTTATGTCTGTAAAACGTAGGTCAATGATGAGGCGAGTGGTGAACTACACAGGACTTTGTTAGATGCTCACAGTATCCAGACAGACGCTCCCGTTAGGCAGAGAGGTGGTCAAGAGACCGCCCCTCTACCACATAGCTCTCTTATACCCTGGGTGATGTTACTACCCGTGTAACACCATAATGTGTCCCACGAACAACACTACCCCCCCCCCCCCCGTAGAAAAGTCCATAATGCATGCATACCAATTACACCTTCCCAAATTTAGACCCCGAAGCACACACTAATAGTGAACAAAATAATTAAGCCTATCCATGCACATGCAAACAACTAAAACTAGAGGGGGACAGGTAGACTAATGTCCCACCTCCACACGGCCAGATGGATTATTCTGCCATCTTTGTTACATTATAGTCCATAAAATAAAGCAAGACTGCCATGTCCCTAATAATAATATACAAAATAACCCCATGAACATATATACAAACAGGTAACATCTTTAAAAAGTCTTCAGCTGATCCAAAATGCTGCAGCAAGAGTTTTAACAGGTACTAGAAAGAGAGATCATATCTCTCCGGTTCTGGCCTCCCTTCATTGGCTTCCCATAGAGTTTAGAATTAAGTTTAAAATCCTTCTTCTTACTTACAAAGCTCTAAACAATCAGGCTCCTTTTTATTTAAAAGATCTGATACTACCGTATTATCCTAACAGAGCACTACGCTCCCAAAATGCAGGATTACTTGTAATACCTAGAATCTCCAAAAGTACAATGGGAGGCAGAGCCTTCAGTTATCAAGCTCCTCTCCTGTGGAACCAGCTGCCAATCTGGATTCGGGAGTCAGACTCGATCTCTGTTTTTAAGAATAGGGCTAAAACCTACCTTTTTGATATAGCCTACAATTAGGGAGGGATCATGTGTTTCTGAACCCTCCCTTAGTTATGCTGCTAATAGGTTTAGTCAGCCGGGGGACCTCCAGTAATGCACTGGGCCTCACTCCTTTCCTCACTCTCAATGAAATATTTTTTTTTGCTGGTCATTAACATTTGTTTGTTCTCTCCCATAGATTGAGTCCCCATCATGCTGTTTGCTCTCTACATGTCTGTTCTTTTCTTCTTCTCTATCCCCTCACCCCCCAGCCAGTCGCAGCAGATGACTGCCCCTCCCTGAGCCTGATTCTGCTGGAGGTTTCTTCCTGTTAAAAGGGAGTTTTTCCTCTCCACTGTCGCCAAGTGCTTGCTCACAGGGGATCGCCTGATTGCTGGGGTCTTTCTGCAACTGTGGGGGTTCCCCCTACAGTTGATAGTGCTATGAGATGACTGTTGTTGTGAAATGGCGCTATATAAATAAAGTTGAATTGAACTGAATTGAATTGAATTAAGAAACCACAACCCCAATAACAAATCAGTCAAAAGTCACATTCACGTCACGCTATGAATACTCCCAACCAAACACCCCATAACCCGGGAAGATCACACAGTAACCATATGTATTAAACATACTGATACAAATGTTACATGTGTTTTTGTTGTTTTTTGTTTTGTTTTGGGGTTTTTTTTTTGACATGGCCAATTCACATAGCACCCAGCGTAAGAAACACATTGGCACCGTGGTTTGGCAATTCACATCACTACATCTTAACTCAAACACCCTGGCAAAATTCTTTTGCAAAATGTGCATTTCACATACCAACTTTAATGTATTAGCCATGTCACCATAGCAGCAATGTAGCCTCGGTAATGTACACATTAACATTTCAGCAACTCACACAGTAACATCATGCAGAGCACACGAAGTCGGGCAACTAGTAAAAAACACACATTAAACACATTGTCCCCCCCAAAAAAATACCAGTCAGTCACCCTGGAGAGCCAACCCCCTGGAGACCCGTCAGACGGGTCCCGACCAGAGCATCTTCTTTTCTTGGTGCCTGGGGACGACCCACGTCGGTACTGAGGCACCTCTCTCTCCTCATAAACATGTCGCAGCTCGTTGGGATGTCTCTCCGTACCATCTGTAAGCTGCAGGTAGCCGTCTTCCCGGACAGCCACCACCTGTAGCCGTCCCTGGTCCTCCTGTCTCTTCCGTTACATGCGCACTCCTCTCGACCGGGCCTCCTCTCTGGGTCGAACCAAATAAGCGACCCCCAGCGATGCCCTGCTCGGCTTCCAGTGTTCCTGTATGGCATGTCACCTAACCGTGCCAGCTGGTCCTGCCCCGCTCGCTTTCATTTGAGACGCTGGCCAAGCCGTTGTGACCCCCTGCTTCTCGGTACCTCCCAGCCGAACTCCAGAAGCAGAATGAATCAGCCACTTGGCTCCATCCACCATCACGATCGTCCCCCAGCGCAGCTCAGTTCCCTCAGCTAGGGTAACTTGAGCTCTGGTGCAGGAACCCTCCCGTGATGGCTCTGGATGGGGTTGGTCCTGCTCACCTTCCAGATTACTAGGCCAAGGTTCGTCCCATACTGCATCATCCACCACTGCCGGCATTGGTCGGTCCCATAAACCGCAGCCCGACCACTCTTCGCCAACGCCGCTGGTGATGGAAAACCCTAGTCCATAGAAAAGATCGCAGCCCATCACATTTCCGCCAATAGCAGTCACAATAAACTTCAGGTTGGTGACCACCGATGACTTTAACGAGCCGTCAGCTCCACTGAACCCACAATGGGCAGCCTCCTTCCTCCATAGCCACATAATGATTTTAAATGACCTCTCAGCAGGTGGTATGAGAAAAATCTCTTCACAGTGGGCCAATGCAACACCAACCTCCCTGTACCCGTATCAACCAGTAATGGTACCTCCACTCTGTCCAGTTCCACCATACAATATGTACGGCCATCAGTGTCCGGGGAAATGGTGTGGATAACAGTGGGAGTTGGAGCAGGGGTGTCTGCTTTGTGTCACCGTTCCCCTCGCTCGAACCTCTTACAGGCCCTGGCAAAGTGATGCAGGAGTCCACATTTTCCGCAGTGTTTACCTCTCGCCGGACATTCTCTTGCCTTGTACCGGTGCTTATTGGACCCGCAACCCAAGCATTTGAGCAATCCCGGGGCAGACCTTATCTTCACAGCTGTAGCGCATTCCTCTTGTCTGCTATAGTCACTGTCTGGGTCCACTGTCTGGGTCCACAGCCTGCGTCGTCGATTGTAAATCAGTACGGCGTAGCGTAGCTCTTTCACTGAGGTCATGTGACAATCTGTCCACTGCTTCACACTGTTGAGCAATTTCCACAGCCATGGCTAGAGTCAATTCATCGGAGTGTGTAAGTAGTTTTGACCGTGCTGACGAACACAGCATGTGCTCCGCCAGCTGGTCGCGGACCATTTCTTCCTCTAAATCACCAAATTGGCATTCACCAGCCAGCTGCCGCAGGTCTGCAACATAGTGCTGCACCGACTCGCCAGTCTGCAGGAGGTGCTGCTGAGACTGGATCCTCCTGACGATGACGTTTGCAGGTGCACAAAAATGTCATGGCATTAGCTCAACCACGTCATTGAAGCTATCGCTAGTTCCCAAGGTAGAAAGGACACGCTGTCCCTCCATACCTATATTGTGTACTAAAATCGCCCATGCAAATTGTTGGTACCCCCCTGTTAATGAAAGAAAAACCCACAATGGTCAAAGAAATAACTTGAATCTGACAAAAGTGGTAATAAATAAAAATTCTATGAAAATTAACCAATGAAAATCAGACAATGCTTTTGAATTGTGGTTCAACAGAATTACTTTAAAAAACAAACTCATGAAACAGGCCTGGACAAAAATGATAGTACCCCTAGAAAAGATTGAAAATAATGTGACCATAGGGACACATTCAACCAAGATGTGTCCTATAATTAACATCACAGGTGTCCACAAACTTGTAATCAGTCAGTCGGCCTATTTAAAGGGTGACAAGTAGTCACTGTGCTGTTTGGTGACATGGTGTTTACCACACTAAACATGGACCAGAGGAAGCAAAGGAGAGTGTTGTCTCAGGAGATTAGAAAGAAAATTATAGACAAGCATGTTAAAGATAAAGGCTATAAGACCATCTCCAAGCAGCTTGATGTTCCTGTGACTACAGTTGCACATATTATTCAGAAATTTAAGATCCACGGGACTGTAGCCAACCTCCCTGGACATGGCTGCAGGAGGAAAAATAGAAGAGACGGATAATACGAATGGTAACAAAAGAGCCCAGAACAACCTCTAAGCACATTCATGGTGAACTCCAAGGTCAAGGTACATCAGTGTCACATCGCACCATCCGTTGTTGTTTGAGCCAAAGTGGACTTCATGGGAGACGACCAAGGAGGACACCACTGTTGAAAACAAATCATAAAAAAGCCAGACTGCAATTTGCCAAACTGCATGTTGACAAGCCACAAAGCTTCTGGGAGAAAGCCCTATGGACAGACGAGACAAAACTGGAACTTTTTGGCAAGGCACATCATCTCTATGTTCACAGACGCAAAAATGAAGCATACCAAAAAAAGAACACTGTCCCTACTGTGAAACATGGAGGAGGTTCTGTTATGTTCTGGAGCTGCTTTGCTGCATCTGGCACAGGGTGTCTTGAATCTGTGCAGGGTACAATGAAATCTCAAGACTACCAAGGTATTCTAGAGAGAAATGTGCTGCCCAGTGTCAGACTGCTTGGTCTCAGTCGCAGGTCATGGGTCTTGCAACAGGATAATGACCCAAAACACACAGCTAAAAACACCCAAGAATGGCTAAGAGCCAAACATTGGACTATTCTAAAGTGGCCTTCTATGAGCCGTTATCTAAATCCTATAGAACATCTGTGGAAGGAGATGAAACATGCCGTTTGGAGAAGGCACCCTTCAAACCTGAGACAACTGGAGCAGTTTGCTCATGAGGAGTGGCCCAAAATACCTGCTGAGAGGTGCAGAAATCTCATTGACAGTTACAGAAATTGTTTGATTGCAGTGATTGCCTCAAAAGGTTGTGCAACAAAATATTAAGTTAAGGGTACCATCATTTTTGTCCATGCCTGTTTGATGAGTTTGTTTTTTAAAATAATTCTGTTGAACCACAATTCAAAAGCATTGTCTGATTTTCATTGGTTAATTTTCATAGAATTTTTATTTATTACCACTTCTGTCAGATTCAAGTTATTTCTGTGACCATTGTGGGTTTTTCTTTCATTAACAGAGGGGTACCAACAATTTTGTCCACGGCTGTAGGAACAATTGATTATAAGTGTGATAATGTACAAGGATTATTTAATTTATATTTAATTTATATTTAGAGGTGTAGAGACGGAGGTTTACTTCGTGACCACAAACACTCACAAACAATAGAGAAACACCCGTAGGGGCACTAGTCCAAACCTTGACAATTTATTAATAACTAATCCTTGAACTTTTCATTAACCAGTCTCAATATTCGTGAATTCTTCTGCCGTGACCCAGAAAAGCACACACACAAAAGAAATCAAGCAGAAACTTCTCTATACCGTTAACAGATTTAATAATCAAACTCAGGTTAAATGACATTACATTCAATTGATTTGTAAGCAGGCGAAATGATCAACAAGTATCAAATGTCATATTAACAAGTAATGGATTCCTGAGCATAAAGTCTATAGTTAAACCTTTGTGGAAACAAAAGAAATTAGGATTTTGAATTTTTAACTGTAATGCAATGAGAGACTGTGAAGTAACTATAACAGAAATATGCATAAAATTGGATGCAATTTTATGGAGAAAATGATAAAAGCTGATTATATGAAAAGGCACTTCTGAGTTACTCTAAAAAAATGGAAGTTATTGAAAAGACGAATATTAATTTTCCTTCAGCTTGTAGCTCCTATCATAGCTTATGGACTAACTTTTAACATGAAAAATTGGTCATATTCAATTCGAATTAGACATCACATTTAGCCCAGTGGATAGAAAGTGGGAGTCTGGCTTACGAACAGCTGTGTCTTCAGAGTCCAGCAATGATCTTGAATGCCAGCAGATGGCAAATAGGAGGAAGGACTGCCTGTAGTCCTTTCCAGTTGTTATAGCTTTTACAGACTCAGCAGCGGGGTGACCGTAGAGTGGAGCTGGCGGAAGAGTGAACGGCTGGCCCCGGGGCAGGTGTGACATCTTCTCTTGGGCAACAGATCTTTCCTGGCCCGCAAATTTAGGATGTCCACCAGCCGATAAGAAACCACAGGCTGAGGGAAAATGGATGTAAACAGTTCCTCCCATGAAATCCTAGTTCTTCTGATATCGTGGTATGTGGGTGAGGCAGTCTCAAGGGAAAAAGTTCAAAAATCACTATCAGTCCACTTTTTTGAGTTAAGGGAAATCAACAGAAAAAGTTCAGCAGAATAAACACGGCGTCAGAGGAGAGGGGAAAAAAATGGCATTTTGGAGTTTCACTCCAAGTAAGAGGGTTGAGCTCAACAAGAAAGATAATCTCTCCTCAGACACCAGAAAACAGAAAAAAACTTAACTTCAAGACAATGAAAGACAACTTAAAGAACACAAGACTTCTGAAACCGACCTGAAAAACTAGGGCGTTTCTCTCTATTTAACTGAGCGCGCTTCTTGGATCATAAAATATGACTGGCAGCAGGAAGAACCAATTATCGGCTATCGTGGGAGATTTGAATGGGCTAAGATATTTGCCTTAGGAAAATACTTTTTGAAAAATGGGATTTAAAAAGTGAGCTTATTTTTAGCAAAAACTCTCTCACTTAGCTGTGTCTTTTAAACAACCTTCATTATTTTACAATATAATTACCCCTTGCTTTGACTAAAGAATGAATGGTATTGCATACTTTTCAGTAAGTTTGGGCTTGCCACAGTGGGTCTGCTTGTCCACATGTCACCACATCCTCACATAACAGAAACTGGTGAGTCACTGAAAGCCTTGGTAACAAAAGTAACACCCTAAGCCAGGAGTCTGCAACCTTTGCCAACCAAAGAGCAATTTTGCCTGTCTTTGACTAAAATAGAAGTGGCTGACAGCCGCAATGGCAGTTTTTTTTTTTTTTTTTTTTTTTTTTTGTTACTTATTTGTACCCGTAGGTAGACTTGGTTTGCAGTCTGGTGACAAGCCACCGGCTGCTGGTCGCTGCGTGCGCGAGCGCCCTAAACCTACATGTTTTTGGTATGCGGGAGGAAACCGGAGAAATCCCGGAGTAAACCCGCGCAACACGGGGAGAACATGCAAACTCCACACAGCTCACTGTTGGTCGGGGGCTGGGATCGAACCCACGATCTCATGATCCCCGCGGTCCCCCGGCCGAGGGTAAAACTGTGCTGCCACAGTGCTAAACCACTGCGCCACCGTGCACCCCGTGCAGCAGTTTGACCTTTAAAATAAAGATTATGCTGCTTATAAAGTTTTTTTTATATACATAGCTCTGAATATTATGTGGCATTAATGAATTCATACTACAACAGTGGGGGAAAAAACTCAAGTTTTATATATATAGCTTCATTCATGAAATAAAAGTATTACAGATATACTGCAAATTGTTTTGTGCTGGAAAGGCTATATCTGAAATTATATCTCACCAAATTTTTTTTGTATAGTGCTTTAATTATCAGCACATTCATAAATTGTTTCAAACTGAAAAATATCATCCATCTCCTACTTTCAACAGTGATCACACAGCTTTAGTTCCTGATATTTTAATAAATTAAAAATGAAAGTTTTATTTAGAAGAAGCTATTTTTCATCATTTTTATATTTCCTCATAATGCTCCTTATTCAAATGTATTAATATTATATGAATCTGTATCCTTCACCTGTTCTCCAGACTCTCAGTATGACATCTAGTGGATTGGTTGTCTGATAATTGGTTGTCTGATATTCTTCTTTATTTTGGAATAAAACAAAAAGAATTCTAAACAACTTTGTCTGTGTCTGAATGTCATGCTTTGTAATGTCTCTCCCAAGGTGGCCATTGGGGTGACTCCTTATATTTTTGTAATAAATGTACATAAATCCAACTTTCCGCCTGATCTTTGACTTTGAATAATTTAAGCTCAAAATTATTCTAACATTTTGGCGCTCCGAACCACAGATCCACATATCTCCGTCTTTCCGGCGCCTTTGCTTGATTTCAGCAAGTGCATAGCTGATAAAAAGACCTTCCCAGGCTGAGTGAAAAAAAAAAAAAAAGCTCAGTGTTACTGCAGTGAAGGCATTTCAGACCGGGGTGCTGGAATTGACTGGGTGACGGATCTGAGAATCCTACAGGCAGCTTGGAAATTAGTACATTTGTTGTTTTTTATGGATAAAAGATAGTGAGATTGCCCGGACCGGTTGTACATTGCGGAAGCTGAAGGGGTGAAACTTGCAGCCTGATTGCTGGGTTATTTCTACCCACGGTGAGCAATATCGTAATAATCCCTTGGGAGGAACGAGGTTTTTCCTCTGCAAACGGTGACCGTTATCGCAAGACCCGGGGTGATTCTTAGAGATCTGGCGCTATCTACGCCCCATTAGTGCAGTGGAGGTGCCGGAAGTTTGCATGCAAAGAAAAAAAAAGGGAAAGATTTGTGCTCTTCTAACCACAGATGTTTAATTGTCTAAATAACTAGGCTCTTGACGTCCTGTGGAAGAGACACATGATCCCAGAAAAGTAAATTTTCGGGGACAGATTCGTGCTTTTGTGACCACTTCTGCGTATTGTCCAGTGTTTGCACTTTCAGCATTTGTGGGGAGGTTATGTGAACCCCAAAAAAGGTAGATTTTATTTTGAGAATTTGTTGAAGCGCTGAATAAAAGTTACCGCAGACTGGTTTGTTTTGTCTCTGTGTAATCTGCTCCGGTGTGAAAAAGTGAGAGTTCTCCGTGGAGGCGGAAAGAGCAGGTTGTAAAATTGTTGTTTGTGATTTTTTCTGATATTTGTGGAGCATAAAAGGATGGATTAGTTAATTGTTATCCTTTTGAGAAGTGTTTAAAATTATAAGTATTTGAAATAGTAGCCTTGAGCAAAAGGAGTGGACTGGTGTGTTTTTACAGCAGTGTTAAAAAAAAGGGAGCTTCACACTGTAGTGACAGTGTGGACGGTTGCCACATGTGCGATTTTTCCAGTAAGAGTTGCCAGTTCTGGAGATTAATTGAAGCAATTCTCATGCTGTTTTGGGTTTTGGCATGAACCTAAAAGTCTTTTTTGTATGACCTTGTGGCGATAACGCAAAAGAGAACATTTCTGTGGGCCCTGTGTGTTTGTCTGTGTGTGTATATCTGTCTGTGTCTGTGTGTGTATGTGTGTCCTTGAGAGAGAGAGGAAAAAAAAAACCAGAGAGAGAGAGAGAGAGAGAGAGCTTGGGGAAAAAATAGAAAAGGCTGTGTAGCTACTGATTTGTGTGTAAAAACTTGGTAAAAGGGGGAAAAAACAATCTATATATGGGTATTTTTGCAAAGTTTGGGGGTTTTACTTTTTCACTCTAACTTTGTGGGTTTTAACTCTAATGTTGCGTACGTGATAAACTATTTACATTTTTTTTTTTAAAAAAAGCCAATTTTTTGACGTGTCACTGACTTTTTTTTTCTTTGACTGAAGCATAACAGTGCACTTTACAGGGGAAAAGGACACAGGACTGATGTTTCCTTCCCCCTGTCAAAACAAAACCAGCCTCTGGGACCCAGCCTTGCCACTGTCCGTGCCCTCCTCTCATCGACACCAAAGAGGTGGCTGAACACTAAGTTAAGTACAAATGCTTGCATCTTAATCAAAGCTACCAGCATAACAATGATGAAATTAAGTGAACATTACAATATCATGCTGTCACTTAATAATGCCTAATCACTGAAGGCTTTATGTATACTCTATATTACATGATTCAAAGCATAGAGGGTTCAAAAGAGATTGATAATTAATGTGTTTGTGCATATGATTTGCCAGAGACTACTGATTATCAAACAGAGGTCTTGGTAATTGTATGTCATATTGTTGCTTTGTTTAAATAATACTATACTCACTTTTTAATAAATGACATATGCAATCTTATTTACATTTCGACCCTAGGCCTGTCCATGTAAAAAAAAAGGGGGGGGGGAGAACACAAGATTTATGAGCAGACAACTTATGAAAAGAAAAGACAGAAATAGCACAAGATTTCTGGTAAAATGGAGAAAGGGAATTTAATTTCAATGGTCAATCAAGAGGAGTTGTCAGACTGACCTAGACAAGATAACGGTGAACAGACAGAATCAGCCTTCAAAGAGGGAAAAAAAAAGACACACAGACCACAGATAGTGGTCCTGTGCCATAAATTCCTGAAAACAGAGATTAGGCCTGCATTTCCAGTTACTAATTCTAACTGCTGCATTGGTTTAAGGCTTCTAATATATGATACTGTTTTATTCAAACATAATCCTAAACTAGTGATTACCCCTGTCAATTGGCAAAACATTTACTGATTCACAGAATATTTAATGAATACTTGTTGTGAATAGCAAAAACACATTCAAATTGTGGAAGCTTTAGGTGTAATTTAAAGGTTTTTCTGCTATTCTTCATTCTTCATTTTTCAACAGGAAAGGGAAAGCATTCACAATTTTTTTTAGCTTTCACCAGGAATTAGATTTGCCAAATTAACAAGGAATCATAACATCACCATTACTTTTCAATTTAATAAATCCTTGGTGACATATGCAATATGTAATAAAATAATAAAAAGCAATAATTCACTTGTGTTTCTTAACATTACACGTTATAATAAACAGTGGGATAAACAACTGAGGTAAACATTTAATGGACACAAAATAATGATGATAACTGGAACATTAGTAAAATCAATTTATGAGGTGATAAAATTTGCACTCCTGTTGATGTAAATACTGATGTAAGAACGGGGAAGCCGTAAGGTTTCCCCAAATTTTTCTTTGCAGGATGGCACCAACATTTGATCTTTGTGGGAGATGTGAGGAGGCCGGACAGTGTATGAGTGTTGGAGGGGGCAACGGTGGCCATAGGGGGAAGGACCTCTCAGTTGACAAGCATTTTTTTTAAGCTAAGTAGAACAAATGACATTACAAATGACATGAAGCATAACATTTTAAATGACTCTGATGACTTCTTTAAAAATGTAGTGTTCATATGACTTCACACTGCAGGATACATCTGATGCCACTCACCACATAATGGTGTGACAATATCACATTTCACAAATGTGACAGTAATAAGGAAAGTGTTTTCCCAGTGCTCGGCCATGGCCGAGCTGGGCCTCAGGACTACAGTCCACCCCATAATTTACCAAGGAATAGATAAAATGAGGCATTCCTTGTACAAAATTAAGCCAAATTCTAATTAGGCAATATGTCCACCTTTCCATTTACTGAAGGAGTGTGACACAACCTTTCACAAGGATTCACTTACACAAATTCAACCTGTCTGAGTTCAACTGGACAAACTGATCTTAGTTATCAATGCTAAATCATATCAAATCTGCACAGACAGTTATATTGCTTTTTCCTAAATGGATTTTGTAAATTAGTTCAAGAGACATCACAAAAGAAGCCATGATTATTGAAACCTCATTTTGCAGGAGCTATACCACTCACAAATTTTCATCTAAATTAACTGTGTGTAACACATAAAAAGTGGTAACATGCTTCCTTCTATTAAAAGACACTACCCATCAAGCAAATACCCTGTAACTTTGCTGCATGTGCGTCTCCATGTATCAAAAGGGGGTACCAAAGAAATTAATTAGCAAAAAATAATTAGCAATCCTCAGAAAAATAGATAATACGTAAAAATTATCAATAGATGATCAATAATGAAGAGAAAAATATAAATGAAACCGCTTGGTAATGAAATCACAACATTCAATAGGAGAAGTTAAAAGTTACATCAATAAATTTCCAGATATTTAAGAAAATATCTGTAGATTATTGTGAAAGAAATATCATGTTTATAAGAAACAAGGTAAACTGATAAGGAAGAAAACCATGCAAATATACAGTGGGGCAAAAAAGTATTTAGTCAGCCACCAGTTGTGCCAGTTCTCCCACTTAAAAGATGAGGGAGGTCTCCAATTTTCATCATAGGTATACCTCAACTATGAGAGACAAAATGAGAAAAAAAAAATCCAGAAAATCACATTAAAGGATTTTTAATTAATTAATTGGTAAATTCCTCGGTAAAATAAGTATTTGGTCAATAACAAAAGTTCATCTCAATACTTTGTTATATACCCTTCGCTGGCAATGACAGAGGTCAAACGTTTTCTGTAAGTCTTCACAAGGTTTTCACACACTGTTGCTGGTATTTTGGCCCATTCCTCCATGCAGATCTCCTCTAGAGCAGTGATGTTTTGGGGCTGTCGCTGGGCAACACGGACTTTCAACTCCCTCCAAAGATTTTCTATGGGGTTGAGATCTGGAGACTGGCTAGGCCACTCCAGGACCTTGAAATACTTCTTACGAAGCCACTCCTTCATTGCCCGGGCGGTGTGTTTGGGATCATTGTCATGCTGAAAGATCCAGCCACGTTTCATCTTCAATGCCCTTGCTGATGGAAGGAGGTTTTCACTCAAAATCTCATGAAACATGGCCCCATTCATTCTTTCCTTTACATGGATCAGTCGTCCTGGTCCCTTTGCAGAAAAACAGCCCCAAAGTATGATGTTTCCACCCCCATGCTTCACAGTAGGTATGGTGTTCTTTCTCCTCCAAACACGACAAGTTGAGTTTTTACCAAAAAGTTCTATTTTGGTTTCATCTGACCATATGACATTCTCCCAATCCTCTTTTGGATCATCCAAATGCTCTCTAGCAAACTTCAGACGGGCCTGGACATATACTGGCTTAAGCAGGGGGACACATCTGGCACTGCAGGATTTGAGTCCCTGGCGGCGTAGTGTGTTACTGATGTAGCCTTTGTTACTTTGGTCCCATCTCTCTGCAGGTCATTCACTAGGTCCCCCCGTGTGGTTCTGGGATTTTTGCTCACCGTTCTTGTGATCATTTTGACCCCACGGGGTGAGATCTTGCATGGAGCCCCAGATCGAGGGAGATTATCAGTGGTCTTGTATGTCTTCCATTTTCTAATAATTGCTCCCACAGTTGATTTCTTCACACCAAGCTGCTTACCTATTGCAGATTCAGTCTTCCCAGCCTGGTGCAGGTCTACAATTTTGTTTCTGGTGTCCTTTGACAGCTCTTTGGTCTTGGCCATAGTGGAGTTTGGAGTCTGACTGTTTGAGGTTGTGGACAGGTGTCTTTTATACTGATAACAAGTTCAAACAGGTGCCATTAATACAGGTAACGAGTGGAGGACAGAGGAGCCTCTTAAAGAAGAAGTTACAGGTCTGTGAGAGCCAGAAATCTTGCTTGTTTGTAGGTGACCAAATACTTATTTTACTGAGGAATTTACCAATTAATTCATTAAAAATCCTTCAATGTGATTTTCTGGATTTTTTTTTCTCATTTTGTCTCTCATAGTTGAGGTATACCTATGATGAAAACTGGAGATCCCTCTCATCTTTTAAGTGGGAGAACTTGCACAATTGGTGGCTGACTAAATACTTTTTTGCCCCACTGTATGAGAAAAGTTCCAAATGTCTAACAAAAGTCCAACTTCTGCTGAATTTATGTTTACTGTGGGACTTAATTTAGAATCTACTACAAAGACAATACAGATTCTTACTCAATCAAGAGAACAATGCTTTAGCGAGCTCAAAGCAAAATAATTTGATCTTCCCTGCATAAACTTAGTTTTTTCAAAACCTTTGCATGGATCTCATTGAACTAAATAAGAGTGAAGGTAAAAATGTTTAGAAATTATTTACACACTTTTTGAATATACATTGACTTTCCCCTACACTAATTTAAATATTGCTATGGTAACAGTGAAAACCCTAACTGAAACAATGTCAAGATTTAAAATAGCTGAAATGATTTACTTAGATAATGGAAATGGAATACACTTTGTAAATCAAATCATGTCACATTTAAGTGCAGTTCCTAAATTATTAGTACCAAACATTTACCTAGGAAACCACTTAGCTTACCATCAACAATTTACAAGATTAGTATAATACACAAATAAGGAAAATGGCGAAATTGTGAATGACAAACCCTATTATTGAAGCCATTTAACTAAGGTGATGAGGAAGGGTTTCTGGGTGATTATATGCAAAGAATGACAACTGACAGCGATGTCATCCATACTGCCCTTCCCAGGAGGGACCATGTGACGAAGGAACCATGGGAGGTGCGCACATCTCTTGAGCAAACCAGGGGATCTGGTCATCAAAGGAAACTGGACCAAAACTCCCTGGCAAGGACAGCACAAAGGTTATCCTGCTGACCTAAACAGCCGCGGAAAGCGAAGGAAGTGGCACTTTGGTGCATCTAACATTTTACCCCACCTGAAACCCTCAGCAAGAGACTGTTTAATATACATACTGTATATAAATATATAGAGTATACTTATTTGGAAAAAAGAAAACAACAAATGACTGTTTAACTGTTTCTCTATGCAAGTGTCAGCTGATGACTTGGCATCCAGTAACGACCTCTGCTAACAGAGAAGCAGGCTGTTTGTTTATCATGACAAGGGAGAAAAAGAGAAAAAAAAATTCAAGGGAAAGAAAAGTGTGGTCAGTGTTGTTACCTTATCATCCTCATCATCCTCTAGTAATACATAATATTGGTTTTTAAGTTGTTCCATTGCTTTTGCACTGTAGAGAATGTTTGCTCCTTAATAACACTAATAGAATAATAGACACTAATAGAACCCCTCCTCTTCCCTGACCGGAGTGGTGGCTCAGTTGGTAGAGCATCCGCCCCACACCCGGGAGGCAGGGGTTCAAATCCCGGCTGGGTCATGCCGAAGACCATATAAAAGTGGAACTTCCTGCCATCCAGCTTGGTGCTCAGCAATAATGGAATGGAGGAGGGAAATTTGTGGCAGCGCCTTGCATGGCAGCAGCCCTCTGATTCTACACTTGGGGTGTGTGCGATTAACACAGTAGATAGGTAAAGCACAATCTCGTTCTACTGTACATGATTGGATTGCGTTTCTCCCCTGTACTGCTACCCTGCTTGACCAATGAAGCAAGCAAGTGTTATACCAAGGATCTACATTGTCAAAGGTCAGTGAGTCATTGGGTGTATTCACATTTGGCTGGACACTGGGCAGATCTGTGTACCCCGTTTTGGCAACTGACCGTACCCTCATCATGTCAGCAGGGCAGGTGGGCAGGGTGAAGAGAGATGCTTTTCTACCACATGATGCCATTCATGAAGCATGAATGCAATCTCAGGTGGAAAGTACAGGAGTGAGGTTTTTGTTCATTGTTTCTTTGAGTGAGAGTAGAAATAAAATACCTTAGAGATTACAACACTTAATTGTAGCGCAAACATTGTAGGTAATGTGACTGTAGACAAAAATATTAGGGTTTTTCCCAACCAGAAACCCTGGATGACCAGCCAGGTCCGCACACTCCTCAGAGCCCGTGATGCTGCCTTCAGATCAGGTGACAGAGACCTTTATAGGTCTACTCGAGCCGATCTGAAAAGAGGAGTTAAAAAAGCTAAAGCGGACTACAAGATGAGAATAGAGTCCCACTTGTCTAGTAACGACATACGGGAGGTGTGGCAGGGAATTCAAAACATCATGAATTACAGAGGCTGTGCTACAACATCAGAGAACCTGAGTGCACCGCTGGCAGAGGAGCTAAATAGCTTCTTTGCTCGCTTTGAAATAACTCAACAGCAGCACTCATCAGCCTCAGCCCTGCCCCCACCCCCACCCAGCTCCTGCACCACCACTTTCACTGTCAGTGAGCATGATGTCAGACGGATGCTCCTGACAGTGAACCCCAAGAAGGCTGCCTGCCCAGATGGAGTTCCTGGTAAGGTGCTTAGAGCGTGTGCCTCCCAGCTCACCTCCATCTTTACCAGGATTTTCAACCTCTCCCTGGCCCAGGCAGTCATCTCGTCCTCTCTGAAATCTGCCATAATCATTCTGGTACCAAAGAAGTCTCCCACCACCAGCCTAAATGATTACCGTCCTGTGGCCCTTACCCCGGTAATTATGAAGTGCTTCGAGTGACTGCTTCTTCAGCACATTAAGAGCCATCTTCCCTCGGACCTTGATTCTTACCAGTTTGCATATCATGAAAACCGATCCACTGAAGATGCCATCGCCGTAGCCCTCCATTTTGCGCTGTCCCACTTGGAGCGGCAGCACAGCTACATCCGAATGCTCTTCGTGGACTACAGCTCGGCCTTCAATACAATTATCCCAGACATTCTCATTACCAAATTTAACACCCTTGGTCTCCTACCTCTCACATGTGCTTGGATAAAGAACTTTCTCACTAACCGGTCCCAGACTGTGAGACTTGGCTCCTACTTCTCCTCCACATGGATGCTGAGTACTGGCTCCCCACAGGGCTGTGTGCTGAGCCCCCTCCTGTACTGTCTCTACACCTATGACTGTCGTCCAGCCTACAACAACAACCTCATCGTGAAGTTTGCTGATGACACCACGGTGGTTGAATTCATTTCTGGAGGGGACGAGACAGCCTATAGGGGGGAGGTCCTGAAGTTGGCAACTTGGTGTTTAGAAAATAACCTGACTCTGAACACCAAGAAAACCAAGGAAATGATTGTCAACTTCAGGAGGACCAATACCGACCCAGCCCCCCTCCTCATTAACGGCGAGTGTGTGGAGAGGGTCCACACATTCTGGTACCTCGGCGTCCTTATCTCCTCTGACATCTCCTGGACAGACAACATCTCAGCGATTATTAAGAAGGCTCAGCAGCGGCTACACTTCCTGAGAGTCCTCAGGAAGTACGACCTCAACTCCATCCTGCTGCTGACCTTCTGTCGCTCATCCATTGAGAGTCTGCTCACATACTGCATTACAGTGTGGTATGGGAATTGCACAATGGTAGACAGGGAGAGGTTGCAGAGGGTAGTAAAGGCAGCACAGAAGATCATCGGCCGCCCTCTCCCCTCCCTGACAGACATTTACACCACCCACTGCCTTAGGAGAGCACAATACATCATCAAGGACATCTACCACCCTGGAGCTGACCTGTTTGACCTGCTGCCCTCAGGGAGGTGCTACAGGTGCATCAGAGCCAGGACAAATAGACTTAAGAACAGTTTTTTCAAATGCCATCATGGCTCTGAATTCTCAGTCCAACCCTCCCTGACCCTCTCAGTATACCTCTAAACACATCACTGTGTAATTGACATTTACGGTCCAGAATGCTGTGCAGTCTTTTTAATATTTTTATTTTTATATTGTATATATAACTTATTTTATCTTAGATTACGTACATTGTACACATTATACATTATTTATTGCAGGAATTTATTGTTTTTATGCTTTTTATTTTTCTCTTTTACATATGTTGCACTGAAGGAGATGCTTAAATCTCATTGTACATTTGTTTGTATGACAATAAAGTCTATCTATCTATCTATCTATCTAGACTACAATTATTTACAAAATTATGACAAATGATAGAATGGTCCTTGATCGACTAATTACCACCCGTAGAGGTGTAGGCCCTGTTATAGGAGATTATTGAATTACTTCTATCCATGAAAATTATGCAAATAGTCATATTAATACCTCAGATACTCATAGAAGTTAGCGTTTCTCTTATTGGAGAAGTCTCATCATAAACTTGGTAATGATTTTTATAACTTCAGATTTTTGTTGTGTGAGTCCTTAATATGATGATGAGGATGGTGAGAGGGGCAATACTGGCCTGAGGATGTTTTTGAAGGTTGCGATATAATTTAAGGCTGTTTTTAAGGCTGTTTCATATTATTTTCTATGTTCTTATTTGACACTGTCTGAGATTAATTTTGGTCACTTTACACATATTCACTCTTGATATGTTCTATACACATTTTTAACTTGCAAAGACACATAACAGTATGTAAATTCTTACACATATCCTTATATTAATTCATTCACTTTATTATTTTTCTTTTAATCCTGATGTTTTATTAAGCATCAAGGGGGAATATGATAGAAAAATTCCATATTATCTACATTATTATTGATATTAATAATGTATTGTTATATTTCAGCGAGTTCCTCACTGCAAAACCTACACCATGCTGCCTGGACTCGTTCTGGGACAGGCCCTGCCAATAAAAGGTGTAGTCTGATTCTCTAAGAGAGCCACTGTCGGCCAAGCGGGTTTCCTGAAGGCAGGCAACATTGATGTTAAGTCGTGCCAGTTCCTTATTGATGATGGCGGTCTTGCGAGAGTCATCCATTTGTTGGAGATCAGCGGTAAGTCCGGGGCACATGGTGTGAACGTTCCAGCTTGCAAATCAAAGAGCTGGAGTCTTTGTACGTTTCTCATTTTGACTGCCTGGTGCAGATTGGCGCTTGCTTGTCGGGAGAGATCCCTAAGCTCTACGCACCCAGTAGAGCAGGCAAGCCATGGCGGGGAGAAACCTTACTGGCTGGGGGATGCCCAGCTTGAGGCGGGCGGTAGCTGCCCAATGAAGCTGCGAAGGCTTCTCCCACCATCGAACGAGACCCCTGGCGCTCCTCCCTATGCCAATCAGTTACTGATCGCCACCACAGAAACCCCTACAGGAGGGTCTCAAATAATCCTTGCCCTCCTCATGAAGACATTGTCGGGCTTTGTGAACATCTTTTCTGTGTATGCCCCGACCCTCACGTCCACTCCAGAAGCCAAAGATCAGTTCTACGAGGCTCTAAAGGAAGTGCTATCTAGAATCCCCCGCTCTGAAGGCTTATTTTTGCTAGGCGACTTCAATGCTCGCATCGGAGCAGACTGGCAAGTGTGGCCATCCTGTCTTGGCCACTTTGGCATAGGCAGGATGAACGAGAGTGGACAGAGGCTGTTGGAATTCTGTTGTCATCACGGCCTCTGCATTACAAACTCCTACTTCAAGTATAAAGAGCGGTGGAAAGTGTCTTGGAGACACCCCCGGTCCCGTCACTGGCACCAGCTAGATCTTGTCATCACCAAAAGAGAGGACCTCAGCAGTGCTCTTCACACGAGAAGCTATCACAGCGCTGATTGTGATACAGATCATTCCCTTGTTGCCAGTAAGGTCAGACTGAAGCCAAGGAAGATCCACCATGCCAAGACTAAGGGTCGCCCCTGCATCAACACCTGCGGAATTTCCGATCCAATCAAGGCTCAGACCTTCGCTGACAGTTTTCAGAGGAAACTTGAAGCTCACCTCCAGTCCGATAACCCAGGCGACGTGGACGCCAAATGGAACCACCTTCACAATGCCATCTATGACTCAGCCATGACCGCAATCGGAAAGAAAGAACGCAAGAATGCTGACTGGTTTGAGGCTCACTGGGATGAAATGCAGCCAGTCACAGAGGCCAAAAGAGAAGCACTGCTGGCTCACAAGCAGAACCCTTGCCCTGGCACATGCGACACCCATCCAGCAGCAAGGAGCAAGGCACAGCAGATTGCTCGCCGTTGCGCCAGTGAGTACTGGAAGAACCTGTGCACCAACAACAAGGTATCTGCCGATTGTGGATATGCCAAAGGAATGTATAAGGGCATCAAAACAGCTATCGACCCCACAAGCATCAAAACAGCACTGCTCAAAGCCAAGACAAGCGAAGCCATCACTGACAAGAGCAAGCAACTTCAGCGTTGGGTCGAGCATTATCTTGAATTGTACTCGACCCAGAACATCGTGACAGACGTTGCCCTCGACGCCTTGCCTGGCCTACCAGTCATGGAAGAGCTTGACAAAATGCCCACGCTGGAAGAGCTCAGCAAAGCCATAGACTACCTCGCCTGTGGCAAGGCTCCAGGGAAAGACGGTATCCTCCCAGAAGTTCTGAAACATGGGAAAACAGCCATCTTACAACCACTATATGATCTCCTCAGCCTTTGCTGGGAGCAAGGTCACATTCCCCAAGATATGAGAGATACCAACATAGTCACGCTGTATAAGAACAAAGGCGACCGCAGTGACTGCAACAATTACCGCGGCATCTCTATTCTGAGCATAGTTGGCAAAGTCTTCACCCAGGTCACCCTGTTCCACCTGCAGAGCCTCACTTTGTGAGTCTATCCTGAGTCCCAGTGTGGCTTAAGAGCTGGAAGGTCCACAGTGGATATGATCTTCTCACTCCGTCAGATGCAGGAGAAGTATCGAGAACAGCAGCATCCATTGTTCCTTGCATTCATGGACCTGACCAAAGCCTTTGACTTAATTAGTCGAAGCGGGCTCTTCCAGATCCTGCGAAAGATTGGTTGTCCCCCAAAGCTCCTTGCAATCATCTCCTCCTTCCACATGGACATGCATAGTACTGTTTGCTTTGATGGAGCCACCTCAGATGCCTTCCCAGTCAGCAGTGGAGCGAAGCAGGGTTGCGTTCTAGCACCGACTCTCTTTGGGATTTTTTTCTCAATGCTCCTCCACTACGCCTTCGCTGACTGTCCTGAAGGTGTCTACAGCCGCACGAGATCAGATGGAAAACTCCTCAACATTGCAAGACTTTGTGCTAAAACCAAAGTCTACGAGGTCCTCATACGTGAGCTGCTGTTTGCAGACGACGCTGCTCTAGCATCGCACAGCGAGGAGGGCCTGCAGCACCTGGTCGACAAACTGTCCCAAGCCTGCAAGGAGTTTGGGCTCATGATCAGCCTTAAGAAAACCAACATCATGGCGCAAGATGCTGTCTCCTCTCCTATCATTACCATTGACAACACACAGCTGGAGGTTGTGGACACCTTCACCTACCTAGGGTCCACTGTTTCAAACACACTCTCGCTGGACACTGAAATCAGCTCCAGAATCACCAAAGCAGCTGCTGTCATGGCCAAACTAAACAAGCGTGTGTGGAACAACAATCTGCTAAGTTTGAAGACCAAGTTACTTGTATACCAAGCTTGCATCCTGTCCACTCTCCTGTACGGCAGCGAGTCCTGGACAGCCTATGCCAGGCAGGAGAAGCGGTTAAATGGGCTCCACCTCCACTGTCTTCGGCGTCTTATGCACATCAAGTGGCAGGACAGAGTCCCCAAAACCGAGGTCCTTGAGCACGCTGACTTGCCAAGCATCCCTGCATTTATCAGCCAGAGATGACTCCGGTGGCTCGACCATGTGCACCACATGGAGCCTGACCGTCTGCCGAGAGAAATCCTTTACGGAAAATTGCGAGTGGGCGTCCACTGTGTGGGCCGACCACTGTTGTGTTTTAAAGATGTCTGCAAACGCAACATGTGGTGTGCGCAGATCAACACCAATAATTGGGAGGTTATTGCCAAAGATCGAGCCACCTGGCGCCACAGTGTCAAAGAGGGTGTTGTCAAGATGGAAGCGAACACAAGAGTCCAGATGGCGACGAAGCGTGCAGCGAGGAAAGAACGTGAAGCATCAGCACGTGCACCATCAACTTTCATCTGCTCCAAAGACTGCCACTCAAGGAATGGGCTGTATAGTCATTCCATTCGCTGCTCCAACCCTTGACGCACTAATCATCGCCTCTTCGAGACGAGGATGCCAGAGAGAGAGAGAGAGCGAGAGAGAGAGAGATTGTTATATTTGAGAAGTATCATACCTTTCATATGCCATGTTTAATGTTTATATGTGCATTCCACATAGGATAAGTTCATATATTCTTGGCATGTTTCTGTGAGCAGTTTCAGAGAGTTCAGATTGGAGATCAGTACAGGGTCATTACATGTGTAAGGAATGATCTAAGCCACTTTTATAATCTCTCTGACATGTTCTGTTTTGGGTCACAGGAATGCACAGGAACTCCTCAGCTTACATAGATTAGTGTTTTATGAACATTCTGTTAGTTTTATGGATCTCATGTCTTCATAACCCCGTGTCTCCAGAGTGTCTGTGACGTCCGCCTGGATAAGCTCAGTTATCAGGACATTTTGTCTGTCCCTCTCCTTTCCTTCTCTCATCCCATCCTCCCCTACCTATATATATCAGACTTAGAAGAATGGATCCTTTAGAGATTCTAGGTGTGTCTGAATGTCATGCTTTGTAATCTCTCCCCCAAGGTGGCCATTGGGGTGACTCCTTATATTTTTGTAATAAATGTACATAAATCCAACTTTCCGCCTGATTTTTGACTTTGAATAATTTAAGCTCAAAATTATTCTAACAACAACAAAGTGATATTCATAGGTGTGCAGGCTTAAACAGGTGAGGTAAAACATGATCTGGAGCCCTGAACATGAGCTGTGCCAACAGGAAGCAGAGATGGCGGACATGAGAGAAATAATCGTGATTAGTCAACTATTAAAAAAAATAGTTGTCAAACTCGCCGCTCCCAGTCATCTACCTCAGCTGCGCGCACACCTGCGCCTCGTCAGTCACGGGCTATTTAACCCGCTCGGCCCAGAGCATCGGTCTGGAGCCGTCTGTGTATCTACGCTCTCAAACTCTCCGCAGGATCGTTCCTTCCCGTCCTGCAGTTCTTCTCATCAGCACGTAGCTGTACTTCCACTCACCTGTCTCCCAGTCTCTCCCCTGTGCACAGGTGGATTCCCTGGCGGCGGATTCCTCCTGTCTTCGCCATCTCTTCTCCCCTCTTCTCCACTCCTCGTCGTGTGTGCAGCAGTGCGCTGTCTCCCAGGCAGGTGATCCTTTGCCAACGCCAGCCACCTTTCAACTTGCAAGTAAGCAACGTTCAGTATATCTCTCCCGCTTGGTGAAGCTGTACTCATACCTCTGTCTCTGTTCTTCCCATAGGGTTGCCTGGCTGCACAGCGTGCCATTCTGCCCCCGACGCTCCTCGTTCACCCACAGACCATACACAAACCGCATACACGCACTGATTCACTCCTTGTTGTTGAATAAAGCTGTTGAATCTTACCTGAGCCTGCGTGCGTGTTTCCTGGGCCGATAATTATGTCAATAGTTGTTAGATTAGTAGACTATCAAAATAATCATTAGTTGCAGCTCTACTTACAAGACATATCAAGAGCAAAATTTCACCACAGTCCAAAGTCTGTGTTTTTCTGCTGTGAATTTCCAGATTGGTAATGCACCCCTCAAACAGGCGAGTTTGGACAGATCGTTTCTAGCTACATAAGTATTCCTGCTTAGCCTGGTTGGTTAAAGCATTAACCAATCAGACGGATACTCTTGGCAACCTTGGGGGAAGAGGGAGGAGCCAAGGAGCAGCAGGACTGAGGGGCTGAAAGCGTCAGTTTTTTTTGTAACTTAGATTTTTATTCATTTTTCATCATATATATTGCATTCAGATCACAGTCTACATTTAAAAACAAAGGAGCTAGAGTAAGAAAGAAAAAAAGAAAAAAAAAAGGGGGGGGGACAAATCTTGGAGCATCAAGTTTTTAGTTTCCATCTCTTAATTCTTCTGGTTTTTCCAGTGTCTTTGGTTATTCTTTCAATTTCTGTCTCGTTGTTGCACTTTGTAGTGTGTCCATTTCCGCCATTTTTTTTCATATAGTCCTTCTTGCATTCTTTGTCGATATGTTAGTTTTTCCATCATACGTACACTACCATTCAAAAGTTTGGGGTCACTTAGAAATTTCCTTATTTTTGAAAGAAAAGCCCTTTTTTTCAATGATGATAACTTTAAACTAATCAGAAATACACTCTATACATTGCTAATGTGGTAAATGACTATTCTAGCTGCAAATGTCTGGTTTTTGGTGCAATATCTACATAGGTGTATAGAGGCCCATTTCCAGCAACTATCACTCCAGTGTTCTAATGGTACAATGTGTTTGCTCATTGCGTCAGAAGGCTAATGGATGATTAGAAAACCCTTGTGCAATCATGTTAGGTCTGCAATACTGTAATTGCTGCAAATGGAGGATTCTTTGACGAAAGCAAAGTTTGAAGGAAAAAAATATTATTTCAAATACAAATCATTATTTCTAACCTTGTCAATGTCTTGACTATATTTTCTATTAATTTTACAACTCATGGTGGTAAATAAGTGTGACTTTTCATGGAAAACACAAAATAATTGTCTGGGTGACCCCAAACTTTTGAACGGTAGTGTATGTCCTCAACAATGTCAGTCCATTGCTCTTGGTCAGGAAGAACTTCTGATCGCCATTTTTTTGTGATTGTTTTTTACATGCAATCAACAAGATTTTAACTAGATATCTGTCCTCAGCCTGTATTACATTGTCTCTTTTAAGATCACATAAGTACATCAGGTTACAGTTCATTGGTATATTATATCCTAATATCCTCTGTATTGTCACATGTATAGATTTCCAGAATGATGAGATTTTGCTGCATTTCCAAAACATATGTGAGTGGTCTGCATTTTGAGCCCCACATCCCCTCCAGCATAAAGATTGGGTATTTGTATATTTTCCTTGAATCTGTGGTGTAATGAAAAAGCGAATCAGGTTTTTCCATCCAAATTCCCTCCATGTCCTTGAATTTGTTGATGTGTGTTGTGTTTTCCATATTTCTTGCCAGTTTTCTTCTGTTATGTTTAAATTTAGCTCTTTCTCCCATTTCTCCTTTATATAGTTACTTGAATGTTTGTTTGCCATAAGTTTCTGATATAGCTTTGAAATAATTCTTATTTTATTTCCTGCATATGGGCTTAAAATGAATTGTATAATCTCGCTCACATCTGTTTGGAGGTTATGCCTAATCTTCTTCATATAATAGTTTCTCATCTGCAGATATCTGAAGAATTCCGATCTTTCTAGCTTAAATTTTCTTCTGATGTTTACAAAGCTCCCAAGATCTTTTTTTCCGATATTGCCCCATGCTGTGATTCCCTTGTTCACCAGATTTTTGTATCCCCTATCTTGCTTTGCCGGTTCAAACTGACTGTCAAATGCTACCCATTTCAATAGTTTTATGTCTTCCTTTATATTATACTTTTGTACTATTTTATACCACAGTTCCAAAGTAAATTTAGTGATTGGGTCTATTTGTTTGATTTGCTTATATGCATCTTTATCTCCTATTATGCTTTGTACTGGGAGTCCCTCAATTTCCTTTTCCATTTCTTTCCATTTTGCCTCATATCCTTTGTCGCACCAACATATGATATATCTTATTTGTGCTGAGTAGTAATACTCCTTTAGACTCGGTAGGCCCATGCCTCCTTTCTCTTTTGGTAACTGGAGAGTTTTATATTTCACTCTTGGCTTTTTACCTCCCCAAACAAATCTCAATATCATCCTGTCCCACTTTGAGAACTGGGCACCTGGAATCTCTGTTGGTAGAGCCTGGAAGAGGTAAAGTAATCTAGGTTGTATGCTGATTTTGACTGTCTCAATTTTTGAATTCAGATCCATATTTAAGATTGACCATCTATCAATATCTTTTTTTATTTCTTGTTCCAACCTATCATAGTTTGCTTTATAGATTTTGCTTAGTTCTTTAGGTATGTTCACTCCAAGGTATTTTATTTCTTTTTGTTTCCAGTTTAGTTTGATCTTATCAGTTATCTGGTTTAGAGGGTTATAGTGGAATGTCAGTATTTGTGTTTTTGTTATGTTTATCTTGTATCCTGATAATTTTCCAAAATTTTCTATCAAGGTCATCATTTCCATTATTGATTCATCTGGTTGTTCAAGGTAAACTATAGTATCGTCTGCAAATAGCCCAATCTTGTGTGCCGCTCCCTTTATTGTTACACCTTTTAATTTCTTATTTTGTCGTATCACTTGAGCCAGTGGCTCTATGAACAGAGCAAACAAGGTGGGCGATAAGCAGCATCCCTGCCTGGTTGATCTTTGTATATTTATTTTGTCTGTTAAGCTACCGTTTATCTTGATTCTTGCCACAGGTTCTTGATACAGCGTCCTTATGCATTGTACTGATTTTTCGTTAAATCCAAAGCGTTCCAGCACACTATATAGGAATTTCCAGTTAACCCTGTCAAATGCTTTTTCTGCGTCTAAACTCATTATTACTGCGCTTTTCTTTCTTTATGTATTTGATTAATTATGTGTATTGTTCTCCTGATATTGTCATGTGTTTGGCGTCCCTCTATGAAACCAGTTTGATCATCTTCTATCAATTCCATCAAGAATGTCTTTATTCGTTTACATATAATTGTTGTATATATTTTATAATCCACATTTAATAAAGAGATTGGTCCATAGTTTCCGCATTGTTCTCTATCTTTCCCTGGCTTTAAAATAACTGAAATAATGGCTTCATTCCATGATGGAGGTATTTTGTTGTTGTTCAACATCCAATTAAATGACTTTAGGAGCTGTGGTGTGAGTTCTTCTATAAACAGTTTATAAAACTCAGATGGGTACCCATCACTACCTGGTGATTTACCGTTTTTAAGTGACTTAATTACATCTCTAATCTCTTGTGTTGTTATTTCTGCTGTTAGCTTTTCCTTTTGTTGATTTCCTATTGATGGCAAGTCCAATGTGCATAGAAATTTTTTAATATCCTTAGTATTTGTTTCTTCAGGTTGCGAGTATAGTTCTTGATAGAAATTGTGAAATATTTCTTCGATGTTTTCTGGGTTAACTGTGGTTTTATTTGTGATGGGGTCTTTAATCTTATATACATTATTCACTGTTTGTTGTTTTCTTAATCGTTTTGCCAGCAGTTTTGTGGCTTTTGGCCCCGTTTCATAATATTTTTGCTTTAGATACCTATTTTTCCTTTCAATTTCATCTATTTGTGTTTCTTTTATCTTTATTTTTTCTTCTTTAATTTCTTGGTATATTTTTGGGTCATTTGTGCTTTGATGTTTACGTTCTAATTCCCTCAGTCTCTCACATCTTTGTTCATATGTTTCCAGTTTAGACTTATTTGTTTTTCCTGTTTCAACAATTAATTTACCTCGTAACACGGCTTTTAGTGCATCCCATAGTATTGTTGGGTCCACTTCTTCATTGTCATTCTCTTGGATATACTCGTTTCAGAACTCAGAACTCAGAAAAGATTTATTGCCAAGTACATTAACAGATACTGATAACAGATCACTGATAACAGATCACTGATAACATACGAGGGATTTGACTTGACACAGAAAATGAACCTGCATTTCCGGTGACACGGCTGCATCTGAAACGCGCCTGCCAACAGGAGGGTACAGGTAGCATGAGAAATAATACAATAGGAAGGAGCAAAAAAAATCATTGATTTCAGAATAGTGGTCATGTATGATCAATATTATGATTACAAAGGGAAAAAAAAGCCCTCAATGCACAATCAGCAGACCAAAAAAGTTCACAGGACACAAAGAGAGCAGTGAGTGAATCATCTTTATCATCAGTTTGTGGATCAGTATGAGTGTAATGTTGAAAGCAGGTGTTGTATCAGTTAAGAACAACAAGGACTCTTTGGCAGGAGATGTTTTGTCTGGCTACTGGCAATTGTCCTTGGCAATTGTCCATGCAGCTGCCTGTCCGAAGGCCATGAGCTCAGTGTTTTGAAAAACAAAGACTGCAGATGATCAGGAGGATTTTTGTAAGGGAGAGATTAAGTCGAATAGTACTGATCACAGAGAAGGAACTTTATATTCTCTTACAGATTCAGTACTTAATCCTTCATTGCTGGGCGTTGAGTCCATCGTGGATAGACCTAAGCGTAATCATGATGTAATCCACCTTCCGAGACAGTTCTCCATTTGTCGCTATCAGGGTCTTCTCCATTTTTTCAATTTGATGGATGCACCTCGCCTGGCCAGCATTTTGATAGGTTGTATCCATCTTCAACAATTTGCGGTACACCAGGACAATCCTAGATCCAATCAGAACGATCCCAATCACCATTACTACGAAGACGTACAAATCTTCCACATCTTCGATAAAAAGATTAGTCAGGCACAAGAGTTTCCAATTACTTGTCTCCCGTAAATAGCCCGCAGCAGCCGTTCCTGTGGGGCAGACAACCTCCCCCGGGGCACTTTTCCTCGTTGAAAAGATAGTGTCAATTGCGTTCAAAGCCCAGCTTATTAATTCCACAATTTCTTTCTTTCGATAATCAGCAGTAAGACGCAGACAGACGACAGCAAGCTGGGATCCAGTTAGTTTGGGAAGGAGGAAATGAGTCGGGAGCAAGAGAGAAGAGAAAAGGCGTCTGCTCTCTTTGGAGGCGGAAGTGAGAAGGTTTATGTTTACTTTTATTCTTTCTTTCATTTTCTCATCATTTAACAGTCCTACATTAAGTTTCCATGTTGTTTGTCGTTTTCTATTGTTTAAATACTGTATATTTCCATGTATATAGGATTATGATCTGATTGTCACCATGGGATGAGACGCCGTCTTGGCGCTCAGCCCATGTTTCTCCTCATCCCTGCTTCTCATTGAGCAGCGTCTCAGCAGGCTCCCAGCTGGCAGCATTACGGGACGGCTGGGGCCAATTAATCCTCATCAGCTGGGCGCTGCCAATGAGAATAAATAGGAGCAGCCTCGATCACTCGGGGCTGCGACATAAGCACTGCCAGGCTGAAGCCCCTTAGTCTGGTGTCAGTCTCTACTCCTCTTACAGCATTCCTGTGATTGTTACCCGCTGTGAGTATGTATGCCTTGTTACCCCTACGTCCGGTACGAGCTCCCTGCTCCTGCGCTGTGCAACTCGTGAGTGTACCTCTGTACGAGTATCTGTGCTTTCCTCATCCCTCACCCCTTACCTTTAATAAAACATTACGACTCACTGGCTCGCCCTTGGCTCTTATTGCGTGGCTCCCTAGAGCCCCGCGTGACAGTATGTCGCAGCCAGACGAGTTGCCGGCGGCCATGAGTCGCTGTGGAATTGTACCTTTCTGTCCGGGTGTCAGCGCTGCTAGCATGCCGTTTCCCAGGAGTCACTCCCGACGCCAGGGCGACGAGCTGAGGTCCATCTCGGGGGCTGTCGACAGGATGCTCTTCACCCTGCACGACGCCTCCAACTCGAGACGCTGGCATCCGGGCCATGCTGAGGATCTCCTGGACTGTTACCCTCATTCTTTGTTCCATCCTGAGGACAGTGCCAGGATAGACGCCACAGGTACACAGCGAGAGAAGCTCCGTGGGTTGGATGGAAATCCCGGCAGGAAGCCGAAGTGGATGGCGTTGCCCCCCGCTTCGGGATCCCGTTCCTGCTGCCATTCCAGCCCGGGAGTTCGCGCCAACCAGAGGGCTTCCCCCGACCTGCACCACGTCACTCGGGATTCCCTCCAAGGAGCCGCAGCTGACAGCAGTTACGTCTGGGGCCGAGCGGCTGTCGCGAGCTCCACTGTGCATCCTGTCACCATCTTCGGGCATGTGGCGGCGGCAGTGAGATTGGTGGAGAGGACTCCAGGGCTACGAAGCTTTCCCGTGCTCGACGCCTTCCTCGCATCGATCTCCGATCAGGAGTGGCGATTCTTGGGTTCCCCCCTCGCTTTGTCCCCTGGGAATAGCCGTCATCACATCGCCGAGTCACCTCTGCACGAACCCCATCCGGATCCAGTTCTGGGCTACCGCCAGGACCTTTCCCCCCACGCAGCTGTCACCTCCTCGTCTCATCAGTGTGGAGATTTCACAGCCTCATTCCCTGAGCCTCGTTCCCCCGCTGTCACTCCAGGACATTCGGGCTGGCTCATCCCGGCTGTTTCCCCCTCCTCCTCGACGCGCTTCCCGACTGCTGTGTGTGCCTGGAATCTTGGCCTGGTGAGCTCTCTGCTGGAGACTACGCGAGCGATCCTCAGACGGTTTCCCAGGGGGTCCTCCGTTATCGCCGGGCGGGGAGAGGAAGAAGCAGTGTCCACCACAGCAGGCGATATTCAACCTCCAGGAGACAGGCAAGTCATAGTTTATTTACATCTGCTTAATGATTTGCTCTGTCACATTCCTGGAGGAGGAGTTCAGGGTTCGCAGCTCCCTGAACTCCCCCCACCTGCTGTAACCTGTGTTCCTAATCCTGCATCCTCTGTGTCTCTCTCCGCCGAGCGATCCCCGGCTCCGGGTCAACGTGGTGGGATAACAAGAGGGCCTGTGGTTCCGCAGCTACATTGTGGGCGGAGGAGGAGGACTGACTGCTGCGTGGAGTCTGGGCCGACGACTAAGCGTCCCCGGGTCTCCACGGAGGAGCGGTTTGGTCCAGCGGGACGAGATTCTTCTGGCTTCACGCCGAGTGGATCGTCGGCGGGGTTACCGGAGCTGGAGGAACCTCAAGCTGCGCTGACCATCGTGCTGGCTGCGGGGCCTGACGCGGCTGAATGGGAGCCTGACAACGACCTCCTGACGACGGATCCTGGATCTTCGCAGTCAGAACCCGAGATCAGGCGAGTGCTCTCCTTTCTTTTCTCCCTTTATATCTTTGAGCACTTTAGCCTGTCTCTAGGGGAGATGAGCCGGGTGCAGCCGCCCGCTGCGTCCGAGCTCGTCTCGCCGGGTTCTGGCGCTGCCGGTGATCCTGATCCCGGATCTGTTTTCTCTCCTGAGCCTTCTTCCAGGGTCACCAGCGAGGAGTTGCCGTTCCTCGTGGTGCTGGAGGGTCCAGGTTCAACGTTGGAGGTCGGTTCTGGTGCGGTGTCCAACGTGGGTTCGCCCGAGACCCAATCGGGGTCCGATGTGGGTGCTGCTCCAGCGGCGTCCAACGTGGGTTCGCCCGAGACCCAATCGGGGTCCCACGTGGGTGCTGCTTCAGCGATGTCCGACGTGGGTTCGCCTAAGGCCCAATCGGGGTCCGACGTGGGTGCTACCCCTGTATTGTCCAGGTCCGGTGAGGAGGTGGCCGTTTCCCTGCGGCCTGACGCTCGTCGCCCTCGTCATCGGCTCTCCCCTGAGCCTCTTTCACCAGGACCCGCTTTGACCCTTTGTCCGTCTCAACGGTCCTGGTGGTTGAGTGATGCGGGTCGACGGCCCAACCCGCAAGACTTTCGGTTCGGTGATCTGGTCCAACCCCCCGATGATCTGTGTTTGCTTCTGGGTGGCCTGGCTCGGCTATCGGTGGACTGGGTTCCTGGGATCTGGGTCCGGAGTTCGCCGTCCGAACATTTCCCTTTCCCCGGTTCGCCAACTGGACAATGGGCGGGGAGACCTCCGGAGCCACCTCGGCCATTTTGGACTCTGCCTGCCATATTCCTCGGGTGTCGCTTTTTTTTGTTATTATTAAGGTCACTCGGGTGTAATATTTTGTCCTTTTGGTGAATATATATTCATAGTGCTGTGTATTGTTTTTCATTATCCGTACTCAGCGTTTTTTATCACTCTTGTCCTGTTCTTAGTTTTGTCTGTGCATTATGGAGTAGTGTTTGTTCTGTTATCCATACTCTGTAATTGCTTTATCCGTTTTTGTCATCCTTTTGGTGGGTTGTTATCTGTTCCTGTGTTCTGTATTCTCCCCATCTGTGCCCTGGTTTTTTTTTTCTTGTGCGATGTAGAGTACCGTATTTGGGTTTTTTTCCTCTGCCCTGTTACTCTACATTGGTCCATTGGTGTTGTCCTTCCCTTTGCTTCTTCCCCTCCGGTCCTGCCTCCCTTCCACCCTAGGTGGGGGGGGGGGGGGATGTTCCTGGTCGTTCAGGAGCCCGACCTTGAGGGGGAGGCTCTGTCACCATGGGATGAGACGCCGTCTCGGCGCTCAGCCCATGTTTCTCCTCATCCCTGCTTCTCATTGAGCAGCGTCTCAGCAGGCTCCCAGCTGGCAGCATTACGGGACAGCTGGGGCCAATTAATCCTCATCAGCTAGGCGCTGCCAATGAGAATAAATAGGAGCAGCCTCGATCACTCGGGGCTGCGACATAAGCACTGCTAGGCTGAACCCCCTTCGTCTGGTGTCAGTCTCTACTCCTCTTACAGCATTCTTGTGATTGTTACCCGCTGTGAGTATGTATGCCTTGTTACCCCTACGTCCGGTACGAGCTCCCTGCTCCTGTGCTGTGCAACTCGTGAGTGTACCTCTGTACGAGTATCTGTGCTTTCCTCATCCCTCACCCCTTACCTTTAATAAAACATCACGACTCACTGGCTCGCCCTTGGCTCTTATTGCGTGGCTCCCTAGAGCCCCGCGTGACACTGATATTTCTGCCCCTCCAATCCGACAATTTCTCACCCTGTGTCTGTCACCTTCATTCATAAGGAAGTAATCTATTCTAGAGTGTACTTTATGGACTGCTGAATAATGTGTATAGTCTTTTTCGAGTGGGTGCAGGTCCCTCCATATGTCTACCATACCCATTTCTGCCAGTGAGGTTCTTATGAACTTTGTTACATGTTTTTTTGTCTTCTTAACACTTGTTGTGTCAACTTCATGATCCATGACAGCATTTAAGTCTCCTCCACAAATTAGGACTCCTTCACTGTGTGTTGCTATGAGATCAAACAGATGTTGAAAAAAACCCTTGTCACTTTCTGGTGGGGTATAGATGTTCACTAATGTGATCTGCATACCATCTATTCTTCCCTTTATTATTACATACCTGCCTTCTTTATCCTGGATTTCTTGTTCACATTCAAATTGTATTTTATTTGAAATTAGTATCATAACCCCCCTTTTAGTTCCTCCCTTAAATGAACTGTAGTAGGAGTTCTTATAGCCAAATCTCTTTAGTTTCACATGTTCTGTCTTGCTCAAATGTGTCTCTTGCATAAATATAATTTCGGCTTTTTCCTTCTTGAATTTTCTTATTATTCTTTCCCTTTTAACAGGTGAGTTCAGACCATTCACGTTTAGTGTCATTATCTTAAGATTTTTACCCATATTTATGTTTTTCCGTTTTTTTAACTTGTGCTCCTAGCCCCTTTAACAACAAAAATAACACATATTTATATAAAAACACATTAACAAATCTCGACCTCCGTACTTTGGGCCTTTCTTCTGCCCACTGGTCCCTGTTGGTGGGTGGAGGGAATGTCCTCACCGAGTGAGGGGCCCTCCCTAGATCTGTATTTACTATCCAAGTAATAGTCATTAGTCTAGAAATGTCCAACAAAAATCATTTAAACCTCTCCTAGCCGTTTGTTTCTCTTTTACCTTGTCTTCTTGGCCTTCATTTCTTCTGTGCCTTTCTTAATCTTTGTTATGATCTAGGCTTTCAGCTGAAAGCCTTGCAGTTTTTCCTGGGCCCGCTGCTCCACGTCTCTCCCCCTTCTTCTGCCGCTCACTTGTCTCCACTCCGGCTGTCGTGATGCGTTCAGTGCCGCCGCTGCTTCAGCTCCTTCCTCGGGTACGCTCACCACAAAGCCTCACTCCATCATGTCCCGCGCTGCCTCTCTGGCCATGTTGTAGGTTTTTACGCCGTCCTCCCAATGAATCCTCATCTTCGTTAGCGGCGTTTGGAATCTAATTTTTTTCTCTTTCAGCATTTTTTTAATGTTGGCATATTTCTTCCGCTGCTGCACAATTTCTGTCGGGTAGTCATGATCAAAGAATATCTGTTTGTCGCCGATTCGTATCTTTTTTTCCACGCTTGTGTCAGGATTCTTTCCTTTATGTCATATTTCAGAAAGTTTACCACAACTGACCTGGGTGGAGAGTTTGGCTTCGGGTTCTGTGCCGAGGCTCTGTGTGCTCGTTGAATCTGCAGATCCGCTTCACCGGGCAGCTCAAGCTCTTTTTTTAAGAACTGATCCATGAATTTCGTCATCGAGTTGCATTCAATGCCCTCCGGGATCCCGAAGATGCGTATATTGCTCCGTCTGGACCTGCTCTCCAGGTCGGTTATTTTTTCCTGCATCCTCTGTGTTTGCACCGTCAGGGTCTGCAGTCGCTCGCTTGCCTCGCTCTTCCAGTCTTCCAACTCCGATATTCGGGCCTGTGCTTCTGTCATACACGCCCGTTGAGAGCGCAGCTCCTCCATGTTTTCTGTTAGCTTGCGCTCCATTTCTCTTCGGAGGCCCATAATTTCCTCCTTCATCTCTTTTTTCAGCTCCTCCTTAAGAGCCGCTAAATCTTGTTGGAGTTGTCACTTGAAGTCTTTTAACTCTTTACCTAAATTGGCGAAGCCAGTGTTCATGGTATCGAGTTTGGCGTCCTCCATTTTCCCTGCTGCAGTCACCTCGTTTTTTTGGGCCTCATGTTCAGCGATTTCTCCTGCGTTGTTGAAGAGGAATTCTTTAATTTTACCCTGCTTTTGTCCGTGTGCCCGGCTCCTTCGTGTTTTCATCCCTTGGTTTATTGATCCGTTTATGTCAAGTTGGCCATTTACCAATGATTTTTAATCCGACTAGGGAGAGCTCTCTGTTTAAGCGTTATGTCTCTCCGCCATCTTCCCGGAAGTCCGAAAGCATCAGTTTTGCATAGCAAAGTAGTGGAGGAGGGGGGACTCAAGGGGACCAAGCTTGAATGTGGCTCGGTGGATGGGACTCCGCGCTCGCTGAGTCCGCTTTCAGAAAAATGTTTCACTTTTTACTTTTGAAGATACAGGCAAAACTTTAACATCCGGAAGTGTCATGAACAGACTAGCAGCCCACTCACCAGGAGTTGCGGTGACCAATCTCGTGCAAGCCCCGTAGGTCTGGGAGCACAGCAACCAATCACATGCAAGCCCTGGAGGTCGGGGAGCTGTGTTCGGAATGTTCACTCACTCACTCACTCACTCACTCACTCACTCACTCACTCCCTACACACTATATAGTGAATTTAGATATAGTGGGCAGGAAACTCAATATAACAATAAAATTAACAGCTTTCGGACACTACTGAGCTTTTTTTTGCAGCGTGGTTAATGACATCATTGTGATGAGACAGTAAAATGTAACAGACTAACGGTGGTAAAAAATTAATACCTCCATGTAATTTGTAGTAAATATGTATTAAATCAAATCGTTTTTGCTGAATTAATAAATACAAACACCTTAAGGTAGTTTATGTTGTGATGTGAAGCTCTCCTCTCACTGCTCCGTTGGCTGTGCATTGCATTATGGGATTTATTGGCTAATGTAGTGACCATCCATCATACACTACTTTTCAGAATGCATTGTGGGATATTTTGAATGTACTTTTTAGTGAACGAAATTTTCACTTAAGCTTTTGAACAGGACTACAAAATGGCTGATTGACAATACTAGTGCACTGCCCATAGAACACAAGTATTCTTGTGTGAAAACAGGTATCCCAATTAGGCTTTACAGGCCCAAATGTACGCTGTGTTTGAAAGTGGAATACAAAGAGGTGTATGCTATAGGTCAGCAGTCACACATGTTAGACTTTGACAAATATAAAAGGGACTACATGGCACTAAGATTTACTTGATTGTGTGAATTTTAATTACAGAATACCTAATTATTAAAAATGAATTGGACATCCAATATTAGTGATTGTTTCAGGTCCCTTGTTTATTTATTTGTCAGATCACTTATTTGCTTAATCTTTTATCACATATAGTCATAATAGTGTATCCTGCACTTTGGGGAATGGGAATTGTTCAGTCACCACTATAATTATTTTAGTTTATATCACTCTTCAGTGATGGAGTTAAGTGTAATAGTGAATTTCTTCTGTGTATCATCAATATACTCATGCAGTACTATAACAGGACACGTTTACAAATATTTGAGACCCATTGTAGTGCATCAGTTTATGTTTTAGCAATATTTTCTTATTAAAAGGTTTTTAAAACTGTAATCAATCAAATTAACTACAAAACACCCAATATCAATAAAGCACATCTATCTATTATTATACACAGCAGAAGGACCCATTTGACTGCAACCGTTGCATCAGTGTTGTCCATTTGTCAGTAAATATTTAACTAAAACTGATTTATTTCATTATTTGGGCATTTTTGTGTCCTACGTTTGGTCGTTGAGTCATTCCAGCCAGTCCGCTCCACAATCGTTGTGGTATTATTATTAAGTTTTTAATTTTTAGATACTCGCATGGGAGGGGGCACTCATGGTCCTGCAAAGTACAGTGGTACCACACAACTGAAGCAGAAGCAGGTACACCCATCTACTAATGACCGGGCAGGCTGGGTGCGCCTCCCCGCGAAGGACCATGGTCCTGCCAGTCCGGCCACTGCTTCTCCCGGCATGTCCTGTGTTGATCCACTGGTGTTCTTCATCAGACCCGGTCCCCGCTGACACTCTGCCCAGTCTGCTCGTGCGCCTCGTGTTCGCCACATATGGCAAATTATCTTTTAGACATACACAATCATAGCAACTTTATGGTATAATTTTTTTTAAACATTAACTCTTTAGAATTATCTTTTTCTAGTCAAAGTTGTCATTTTTTACTTCCTTGTTTTCTCCAGTGAACACTGTGGTGACTGACAGGTCATGATGCCACATATTATCCAATCAGTATGGTCATGATGCAATGTATTATCCAACCAGTATGGTCATGATGCCATGTATTATCCAATCAGCATGGTCGTGATGCCGCATATTATCCAATCAGCATGGTCATGACGCTGCATATTATCCAATCAGCATGGTCATGACGCTGCATATTATCCAATAAACATGGCTGTGATGCCGCTTATTAACCAATCAGCACGGAGTCAATCCGAAACCCCACCCACACTTCCTGAATCCAGAGCATGAAGAGACAGAGTGGTGGCAACTTTTATTGATAAAAATTACATATTTTGACATAGTGACTTCATACTCGGGGATGCACACCCTCGTAATGTCAGCAAAGTGCGTATAAAATCTCAGGCCAGTCTGATGAACGTTTCAAAAGATATGCGTGGAATAGACACACACACACACAAAGACAGAGATAGGCTGCATTTATAGATAGACTAGAGCATTGCCCATAGAATGCAAGTATTCTTGTGTGAAAGCAGGTATCCCAATTAGGCTTTGCAGGCTTAAATGTAAGCTTTGTTTGAAAGTGGAATACAAAGAGGTGTAGGCTACAGTGGTGTGAAAAAGTGTTTGCTCTTTCCTGATTTCTCATTTTTTGTATGTTTGTCACACTTAAATGTTTCAGATCATCAAACAAATTTAAATATTAGACAAAGCTAACACAAGTAAACACAAAATGCAGTTTTTAAATGAAGGTGTTTATTATTAAGGGGAAAAAATCCAAACCTACATGGCCCTGTGTGAAAAAGTGATTGCCCCTTAAACCTAATAACAGGTTGGGCCACCCTTAGCAGCAACAACTGCAATCAAGCATTTGCGATAACTGGTAAGGAGTCTTTTACAGCACTGTGGAGGAATTTTGACTCACTCATCTTTGCAGAATTGTTGTAATTCAGCCACATTGGAGGGTTTTTGAGGATGAACCGCCTTTTTAAGGTCATGCCACAGCATGTCAATTGGATTCAGGTCAAGACTTTGACTAGGCCACTCCAAAGGCTTCATTTTGTTTTTTTTCTTAAGCCATTCAAAGGTGGACTTGCTGGTGTGTTTTGGATCATTGTCCTGCTGCAGAACCCAAGTGCGCTTCAGCTTGAGGTCACCAATAGATGGCCAGACATTCTCCTTCAGGATTTTTTAGTAGACAGCAGAATTCATGGTTCCATTTACCACAGGAAGGCTTCCAGGTCCTGAAGCAGCAAAACAGCCCCAGACCTTCACACTACCACCCCCATATTTTACTGTTGGTATGATGTTCCTTTGTTGAAATTCTGTGTTACTTTTACACCTGATGTAATGGGACACACACCTTCCAAAAAGTTCAACTTTTGTCTCATCAGTCCACAGAGTGTTTTCCCAAAAGTCTTGGGGATCATCAATATGTTTTCTGGCAAAACTGAGAAAAACCTTTATGTCCCTTTTGCTCAGCAGTGGTTTTCATCTTGGAAATCTGCCATGCAGGCCATTTTTGCCCAGTCTCTTTCTCATGGTGGAGTCATGAACACTGACTTTAACTGAGGCAAGTGACACCAGCAGTTCTTTGGATGTTGTTGTGAAGTCTTTTGTGACCTCTTGGATGAGTCGTTGCTGCGTTCTTGGGGTAATTTTGGTCCGCCAGCCACTCCTGGGAAGGTTCACCACTGTTCCATGTTTTTGCCATTTGTGGATAATGGCTCTCACTATGGGTTGCTTTAGTTCCAAAGCTTTAGAAATGGCTTTATAACTTTTTCCAGACTAACAGATCTCAATTACTTTGTTTCTCATTTGTTCCTGAATTTCTTTGGATCGCAGCATGATGTCTAGCTTTTGAAAATCTTTTGAGCTACTTCACGTTGTCAGGCAGGTCCTATTATTAGGTAATTTATAGGGTAATTATTATAGTAATTTCTTGATTGAGAACAGGTGTGACAGTAATCAGGCCTGGGTGTGGCTAGAGAAATTGAACTCAGCTTTCCAAACATGTGATAAACCACAGTTAATTTATGTTTTCACGGGGGGGGGGGGTCACTTTTTCACACAGGGCCATGTAGGTTTTGATTTTTTTTTTACCCTTAATAATAAACATCTTCATTTAAAAACTGCATTTTGTGTTTGTGTTATTGTTGTCTAATATTTAAATTTGTTTGATAATCTGAAACATTTAAGTGTGACAAATATTAAAAAAAGAGAAATCAGGAAGAGGGCAAACACTTTTTCACACCACTGTATATGTCGGCAATCACACAAGTTAGACTCTGATAAATATAAAAGGGACTACATGGCACTAAGATTTGTAACAAAATATGAATTAATAATTATGATCAGGTGTAAAAATTATTTAATTTATATTAAAGTACTGGAACCAGAGATGAATTCTGGGTTCATACACACCGGAAAAGTTAATAACACTCGTGGGGCACAAGCTTCTGTCTCTAAGAAGCAATTTAATGTTTAATTTCACTTTATACCTGTTTAATCACTCAATAAATTAATTAATAATCAGTCTCAAAATTTTAGTGAATTCGATACTGGGGACTTGAACCAGACTCAGAATGAAACAAATTCTCAACAACTTCTCTCATTTTCACATACTGTATTTATTAAATGAAATGATGATTAACAGACATTGCAATGATTTCATTAACCATAAAATTAAACTTGTAAATGATAGATTAACAATGTCAACATTTGCAGAACCAGGGTTAAACTGTGAAATGAATTTAGATCAGTTTGAGGTTAACAGATTATGGAAACAATGGAAATTTATGGGGAAAGTTTTACTAATTATATGAAAAGTTCTGGATTTCTCTAAGAAAATGAAAATGGGATTTTAATGAAAAGAGTAGTTATGTTAATGATTCCTTAATTTGCATCTGATTAGATATTGAATTATTATCGAACCTCAGAAGTTTAATTCAGCAGATGAAAAACATTTCAGCTCACGTGACGGGTGTTTGACGTTGAAGATCCTTCTGCGTTGTCCTGTAGTTCTTAGATGGCTCCAAAAGTCGGAATATTTGACCAGCAAATATTCTTTGATGAGGGATGAGATTGGTATGTTTGATCCCAAAGGTTGAAATCCAGCGGAGGCGTGCTGATTCCTTCAGCACACATGATCATGGGGAGCTGCGTCTTCTCTCCTCTTCGTTGGCAAGCGGCTTTCCCAGAGAATTCGATAATAATTGAAAATATCTAATCTAATCTCAAATTAAAAGAGTTTCGGACTTTAGATAAAAGAGCTTCTGGTGTGGGATTGGTCAATAAAAATACTATAAAAATAAAGTCAAGATTAAAGCTTTCATTAAAATTAAAAACGATGGGTTTACAGAAAGTTTAACAGGAAAAAGTGATAGAAATAAACGTCTAGGATTGGAGTTTAACTCCTAATTAGAATTTGAGCTCAAAGAAAAAAGAATCAATTCCCAGACGTTTAAGAGAAAAAAAACCATTAAAATACATAGTTACAGAACACAAAGTTACAAGTTATCTGCTCTGTGATCATCAAAAAGAAACACGTGGGATAAGTTCTTTGTTCTCCAGTGGTTCTCTGCTGTGTAGAGACGAAGACAATAGAAGTGAAAAGCCGAAAGAGAGATCTGGCGAAAAAGAGGATACAGTTCCCTTTTATCTGTGGAGAATTTTCACGGGCCTCCGTGATTGACAGGAGCCCCCAGCCAATAGGATTCCTTCGTGGGTGGGCTTTATGAACTTTAGTCCAATGAGCAAACAGTCTTTTGTCTGGAACGAACAACACTGAGAGCTGTTGTCAAGCAGAGATTGGCTGCTGGCAGTCAAATGATTTGAGACATGCTTTGCAAATCTAATACACATTTTAATTCTGGAATATTCCTCTATACACTTATGTATATTCTCTAACCTAGTCTTAGTGATCATGCAACTTATACCCAGTGCTTATAAATTAACATGCAGGAAAAAACATTCATCTAAACAATTTAACATGCACATATCTAAAATCACGGATTAATACATTTCAAACCTATTATTGATTGTCCAGAATAAACATCAAGACTCCATTTACTTTTTCCTGGGGTCCTGGAAAAAGAAGAGAGATGTTGAAAAGTGAGTCCTAAAGATGTGGTTAAAAGGTTTGCTGGTTAAATTCGGCATGTCCCAGAGTTTAAGTCAATGTTGAGCTGTGTGATCTTTGTGGGCCATGAGGGGCTCCAGGGGCCTGTTCCATGTCTCCATGTTTATGGGGCCATAAAAGTCAAAACAGGAAATGTATTAGGGTGAATACCTTAGACTGGTTTTAACAAAGGAATGTGAGTTCAGTTGTGGCCTGTGGTAAAAGAGCAGTTTCCTTGCTGTCTTTTTCCTGGGTGAAACAATGTCTTTAACCAGAAGAATAATCCTATTGATGAGCCAAAGTGAGATGATGCTACAGTCCCCCCTTTGGTATTAACAATGACTTTGATTCAGCTTTGATAGCAATCTTAGGCATCAAATTCCAATTTGGCGAGTCTTGATCCAAATGCTGAACTAAAGGTTCTGATGTCCATAAGTCTTAAGCTTGTAAACAGTATCTATTCCAAAGTGTAGATTCTTAAATTTGGTTTTCTGAAAAACTTTTTCAAAAATAATTTGGGTATGACCAAATATAAACATTGTATAACTGTCTAGGATATACTAAAGTTCTGTATATGCCTGTAAAGGCTTAAAAATTCTGGGTACAAAAGTGTGAACTAGAAGTATGTGGGTTTTGACATACTTGATATAAATTTTTTGGGTTTGCCGTAAAATATCTTTTCAAAATTTCAAAAGTAATTTAAATGTGCAAAAAAATCTAAATAGAGTGTAAAGGATATATATTTGTATATACGCATGCATGTATTCAAAAATCTTAAGAGTCTAGGTCAAAAAGCAAAATTATAAAAATTCTTTCTCATATTTGAGGAAGAGGTTTAGACTGATCAATATTGAGGTGACTCAAGGAGGTTCAAATTGAATTGGTTTAGCTAGACTAAACCATGGTTCCACAGATGTCCAAATCATAGGGTGTTTGAGGCTTTTGTTCAGAAAAACTGAGTGGACATGGGATGTCATCATCGTTCTTTGAATGGCAATGAGAATTAAATTTGGATTTGCTGCAAAAAGGATAAGATTATGTGATAGCATGTTCATTGCTAAAGTGTTAACTGAAAAGCTAATGTTTCTAGCTACCTTTGGGAGTAACATAGACATTGGCTGTGTGTGAGCATAGTCAACCTCTAACACAAAGAGCAAAGAGTTCAAGACCTTGTTGAGTTTGATTGAAGCTTCGGAGCAAGCATTCAAAACCAACACAGTATCTTGCAAGATTTTGGTAATGGTTTGAGGTTTGACGACCTGGCATTTCAGTTTAGCGGTTTTGACTGAGTTAACAGTGGGCGTGCTAAGGCTAACAAGAGGCTCTAACAATGAGGCTGTTATTGAGAATCCACCTGAGGATCATTGACTTTTTGTCTTGACTTAGCCCAGTTCTGACTGGGTAACAGTGGGTGTGATTGCTAGGCAGATGGCTAAACTGATAAACAGGAGGGGCATCTTCCTGGCAAACAGAAAAAGTGAGTGATTTTGGATCTTAATCTTCTTGTTGATCTTTCTTTAGATACCTGATTGGCAAATGAAAATTCTTCTCAGAGGTGGAACAATTTCTTTTAGAGATTGAACTCTAAACCTTAGACTGTTTTTCACCTTTAATGTGAATTTTAATGTTATTAGCTCAAGCTAATGGTGTTGAATGTTTTGTGTATACTATTTGATAATAGTAAGTTGACTGAAATTTATTTGATTTTACAGAGGCCTTTGAAATTAGTGTAAGGGATAATTTGGTTTTAATATACCCTTTCCTTTTTGGGAAGTTTTGATGCAGTTAACTAATTGTTTGGAGAAATTTGGCTGAGTGTACCTGAGGCTAGTAGTTAGCTACAGTTATTTCTCAGACGTAGGCTTGATTTTAATCTTATTTATGGACTTACTTTGACAGTGTTGTATCCGACAAGTCTCATGGGGTTTTGGTAAAGTTTGCTCTGATTTTGGTGAGCCCATTTGAAAGAGCCCCCGGATGAAGTTGAATCCTCCGCGGCCCAAGTATGCCAGGAGAATCCCCGTCCACTTAACACAGCCTCAGTGTTACACTATTATTTAAGCTCTGCTTGCTCTCCTGTGATTGTCGGTGCATTGTATTGTCAACCTCTCACTAGAGCATAGTTTGGCTCTGGTGATCTCATCTATGTAAGTACCTACACTTGTCCGTTGTTTTCAGTGTGAGGTTTTTCTCTGTGTTTCCCAGCACTACCTTGGAGCAGCCTGTTGAGCCTTGAGTTGTTCGACTCCGGGCTGCACTTTTGTTTCAGGTGCGCTCTGGGCTGCACTTATTCTCCACCCCCCACTCACCATTTATGCTTGGGAGCGTTTGAATTCATTCTGGGACTATTGTCCATACTGTTTCGCCTGGGAACAATAACTGACTGTTTATCGTGTTTGTTCACCTGTTCATCTCTTGAATTTATTGTTTGGGACTGTTTGTATTAATAAACACCACATCCACCTGCATTTGGGTTCTTCTCGTCTCTGCTGCCTCTAAAACGGAAGCTAATATGACAGTTGTTCAGTTACCATTACAATTATTTTAGTTTATATCACTGTTCACTGATGTAAGTGTAATAGTGAATTTCTTCTGTGTATCATCAGTAAACTCATGCAGTATTATAATAGGACACATTTACAAATATTTGAGACCCATTGTAGTGCATCATTTTACATTTTAGCAATATTTTATTAAAAGGTTTTTTAAACCTGTAATCAACCGAATTAACTGCAAAGCATCCAACGTCAATAAAGTACATCTTATGGGGGACCCATGCTGTGGTATTCATCTCAGACTGAAAGGAAGGGAGATGCAGTAATTTCCTCTGACGGAACAGCATGGGGATTAAGGGGCTGGGGGACAATAGGAATTGTGATGCGAGACCATAGGCAGCAGAGACATGTGAGTGTTGTAATATAAAAGAGAGTCCCTGCAACATGAGGTTAATGTTTTCTGATTCTGAGAGATGTGAGAGAGTGAATAAAGTTCATCTGCTCTGAATGGTTGGCCTGGTTATTCCTCTCTCCACACTGGTGACCCTTGATGAATAATGGAACACGAGGCAAACACCCCAGAGATGACCCAGACGGGAAGCCCCAGCAATGCATGCGCCATTTCGGTTCAAACTACCAGACTTTTGGCTGCACGACCCGAAGTCTTGGTTCCTCCACACCGAGGCCCAGTTCGCGCTCCGGGGAATAACGGCAGATGACACCAGATATTACTACGTGGTCGCAGCGCTGGACGCTCACATGACTCAGCAAGTAGCAAGCCTGCTTCAACAGCCCCCAGCCCACGACAAATACGGGGCTCTCAAAGCCGCGCTGACCTGGCGCTACATGCTCTCGGACTGCAAGAGAGCGGAGAGGCTCCTGAGGCACTTCGAGTTAGGAGACGGGTCGGTGGTCGAACTGATGGAGAAGATGTTGGCGTTGATGGGCACGGACGACGGGCATTTTCTATTTGCCAACCTTTTCCTCGGAGCCTCTCAACACTGGCCAGAGTGGTCCTTCCAACTCGCCGTTTCTGGCCGCGCGTGACTACCGTGCGCTAGCCCAGGAGGCAGATTGGATCATCCTTACCACCAGAGCCCTCACAGTGAACGCAGTGGCATCGGAACCCAGCGAGACAGCCAGCGGAAGTGAGGAGCCAGCCATGGTAGCGGCACCGGGGGCCAGGAAGCACCAGAGAGACACGCTCTGTTCCTACCACCGCCGTTTTGGAGAGGACGCACGCCGATGCATTCCACCATGCCAATTCAAGCGTTCGGGAAACGCCAGGGCCGGCAGTCGGTAGCAGCTGCGACTGCCGGTGAAGAAAGCAAGCTGCTCTATGTGACAGACTCACGCTCGAGGAGACGGTTCCTCGTGTACTCCGGCTCCCAAAAGAGCCTCATCCTGCCGTCCTACGCCGACCAGCTAGCGGGATCTAGCAGCCCTGAGCTGACGACCGCAAATGGCTCAGACATTAAGACTTTTAGTGAAAGGACACTGACTGTATCCCTGCATGGCCATACGTACCAGTGGACATTCGTCATAGCAGCATGCAGTTTCCCAATCTTAGGCACTGATTTTTTGTGTGTACACGGACTACTAGTTGATGTTGCTAACAGACGCCTGATTAATGCAATGTCTTCTGATTCTCTCCCCTGTACAGCTCAAGGAGCCGGGCCAGCAATGCTAGCCAACGTTACAGCTCCAGGTGGTAAGTTCCAGACACTGCTCACCCAGTTCCCAGCACTCACGGTCCCGACATTTTCAGCGGCCATCACTAAACACGGGGTGGAGCACTTTATTACCACCACCGGGCCACCCGTTTTCGCACAACCTTGGCGCCTGGACACAGCTAAACTGGCCATAGCGCACGAGGAGTTTGCCAACTTGGAAAGGCTGGTTCAGGTTCAGGTTCAGGTTACTTTATTTGTACCCGTAGGTAGATTTGTTTTGCAGTTGGTGACATCCATATTTACAAGCCACAATTACATTCAACATAGACACAAACACAGGCACACATCTTACAAAATAGGTAAATATAAAATATGTACAATATAATTTTTATAGCTTGTTCAACTCTTTGACAGCAGCAGGGACAAAGCTGTTTTTGTAGCGCTGGGTTCTACTTTTTGGGACAGCAAACCTCCGTCTGGAGGGAAGAAGCTGAAAGTTGCAGTGCAAAGGGTGGGAGTCATCATTTAAAATCGAGTCGGCCATCCTCTGTACTTGTCTGGTGTACAGGGATGTCAGGCTCAGCTGTGACTCACCAAGCAAACGACTGGACCATCTGACTACCTGATCCAAGGATTTCCTCTGTTTCAGTTTTATCTGACCAAACCATGACATTAAAGAAAAGGATAAAACAGATTCAATAAAAGCCCGATAGAACATAGTCATTATGGTTCGGTCAATTTGGAAGCGTGCAAGTTTCCTCAAACAATGCAAATTTTGCTGACCCTTTTTGCACACCCTTTCACAGTTCACCTCAAAGTTCAATCCACTATCAATAATCGTCCCAAGATATTTGTACGATTGTACACATTCGGTGGTCTGGCCTTTTAGTATGGTGACTTTGTGCCTGGGAGTTTTCCTCCTAAAGTCAATAATCATATCTTTCGTTTTTGTTGTATTCAGCTGCAGGTAGGAATCCTCACACCAGTGAACAAAGTCATCAACTACTGGGCCATGGCCACTCTCACCATCCTGGAGGAGACTGACAATGACTGAGTCATCAGCATACTTTATAATGTGTCTGTTGTCATGTCTGCTCCGACACATGTTTGTGTACAGGATGAAGAGTAGTGGTGACAACACACACCCCTGAGGAGAGCCAGTAGAAGAGCACTTTAGGTCAGACAATGTACCATTGACCCTTACTCTCTGCGTCCTGTTGGTTAAGAAATCCAGAATCCAACCCACCAGATTATTGCTTAAATCAAATTGTTGCAGGAGCCTTTCAACTAAAATATGAGGTTGGATTGTATTAAAGGCAGAAGAAAAGTCCACAAATAAAAGCCTGGCGTGTGTCCCATTAAAATCCAGATGTTTAAAAAGCATGTTAAACAGAGTGACAGTGGCATCCTCCACTCCTCTGTGAGGCCTATAGGCAAACTGCAGAGGATCCAATGCATGTTCAGTCTGCTTTAGGACCTCACATCTGACCAGTTTTTCAAAAATTTTCATTAAAATTGAAGTCAAAGCAACTGGTCTAAAGTCATTTACCGTTTTAGGACAGCTGGATTTTGGAACGGGAACAACCACGGCATCTTTCCAGATCTTAGGCACATGTTGTGTCTGTAAGGACTTATTGAAAATGTAGTGAAATATAGGACTCAGTTCATGTGCACAGGACTTTACCAGGCGTCCACATATATTATCAGGGCCCTGACTTTTGTTCACTTTTACAGCGCGGAACTCCCTTTCAACATCCTGCATCTCAATATTAAAGTGCTGATTGTCTTTGAGTTTCTGTTTCAAATCTTGGATTTCTGTGCTAAAATCAAAGGAGTCAAAACGACCATAAAAACAATTAAGAGCATTAGCCAGCTCTGTGTCTGAACTAAAACCATCTAAAAACACACGATTACTGCGCTCTGTGCTCTGAAGGCCTGCAATTTTTTTCATACTGGCCCAGGCCGAACCAAGTTTATTTGCTGCCATCTTGCTTTCCAATTCTGATTTATAATTCTGTTTTGCTCTTAAAATTTCGGCCTTTAGCTCCTTAGTGGCAACCTGTAGCGCAGAAACAGACCCCTGTTTAAAGGCAAGTGCTTTCCTCTGTAAGCAGGATTTAACTGATTTAGTAACCCATGGTTTGTTGTTGGGATATATTTTGACACGTTTACGTGGAACAAACTTATTTTGACAGTGAGCCATGTATGAGCATGTGAGCTCAGCCAGAGAGTCCAAATCATCCCCGCAGGCCATTATGAACATCTTCCAGTCTGTACAGTCAAAGCATTCCTGGAGGCTGTGCTCTGAATCTTCTGTCCACACATCAATGTCTCTCATCTCCACCTTGCCTCTTCTGAGAGCAGTTTTATATGTGGGCAGCAAATGAACACAGTTGTGATCTGATGATCCTAAAGGAGGAAGGGGGAGTGATTTATAGGCCCTCTCTATGGATCCATAGCACAGGTCCAATGTCTTTTTTCGCCTGGTTGGGCAGGAGACATACTGATGAAAGTTTTTAAGGGTCTTCTTTAAAGAAACATGGTTAAAATCCCCAAGAATGAAGTTTGGCGCCTCTGGAGAAATTGACTGCAGCCGCTGGATCACATCAGAGATGGTGCTGGAGGCGGAGTCAGCGTCTGCCCTCGGATGAATGTACACAACTGTGATGAAAAGTTGGGGAAACTCTCGAGGCAAATAAAAGGGGCGAAGCGACACAGACAGCAGCTCCACATGGGGTGTACAGATGCGCTCTCTGACCGTGACAGATGTGCAGTACTGCTTATTAATGTATAAACATACTCCGCCCCCCTGACGTTTCCCCGTTACCTCTTCCTGCCGATCCGAGCGCAGCGGAGCTCCAAAGCCGTCAATCCACAGCTCTGCATCTCGATCATGCGCAGTAAGCCAAGATTCAGTGAAAGCCATGACGCAGCAGTTCTTAAAATCCTTCTGGTAACGTACGTTGCCTTGAATTTCCTCCACCTTGTTTCTCACAGACTGTGCATTCCCAAAAATGATCGAAGGAAGAGGAATGTTACCAAACTGAAGTCTCCTAAGGCGCAATTTCACACCTCCACGTCTTCCACGCTTCCTCCTGCCGCTTCTCTTTTCACCGCTGTGTCCGTCTCTCAAAATAAAGTCCGGCAGCTGAAATCTGGGCGCAATCAGAGACTCTGCACCAGCTGTGTTAAAGCGCAGCAACATGTCCCTGGAATATTGTATTCTGCCCGCTATTCTGCTCGCCATGGAGCCGAACGCGTTTACCTCAGAGACAAAGAGCCACAGCACAGAAAGCAGTAGTGCGAGATATGACAGGAAATCCATGTTGCAGATACCAGGGAGCTGTTCGCCATATATTCCACCAACGCTCCAGGGCAGAAACGACACAGAGGATTTTCTAAAAACGTAAAAAAGTACAAAAAACACACACACGCACACACGCACTATATCACCAAGCTGCTGGTCGCTGCGTGCGCATGCGCCCAAAGCTGGGCGCATGGCTGGGCATCATCAGACGATCAAACAGCCCATGGGCATTCCCACTACATATGGTCCCTAAGGCCGAGGGATCGTGGCGACCTTGCGGAGATTTACGCAGATTAAACAACGCCACAGCGCACGACCGCTACCTGATCCCCCATATTCAGGATTTTTCCGTTCACCTCGCTGGGGCAAGTATTTATTCTAAGACAGACCTGGTCCGTGGTTACCACCAGGTCCCGGTGCGCGCAGAGGACATATGTACCTAAAATGGCAGTAATAACCCCGTTTGGTCTGTTTGAGTTTTTATGCATGCCTTTTGGGTTTAAAAGCGCGGCACAGACATTCCAACACATGATGGATGCGTTGTTGCGCGATCTGCCGTTTGTGTTCGTCTACCCGGATGACATTCTGGTGGCCAGCGCATCCGAGGACGAACACGTAACCCACCTCAGGACGGTTTTCCGGAGGTTAGAGGAGCACGGGTTAATAATCAACCCGGCGAAATGCCAGTTCGGCATGACGGGGATCAATTTTTTGGGACACCGCATCTCACCAGAGGGAGTGGTACCCTTGCTGGACAAGGTGTGCGCAGTGGAGAATTTTCCCCGGCCTCAGATGGTCAGGGCGCTGCAGGAGTTTTTGAGGATGGTTAACTTTTAAAACCGTTTCCTCCCCCGCACAGCCCAGCTCATGCAGCCGTTGTACGCCGCACTCAAGAAACGGAAACCGGCGGACAGACTCGACTGGACTCCTGAGCGGGAGCAGGCATTCTCTGAGGTTAAAACAGCCCTGGCAAACGCCGCACTAATGGCACACCCGGACCCGGCGGCTCGGATAGCGCTCACTACCGACGTCTCGGACGTGGCTATAGGGGCTGTCGTGGAGCAATGCGTTTCCGGTTCTTGGCAGCCGCTTGCCTTTTTAGCAGGTCTTCGCCTGACAGTGAGCGTAAATACAGCGCGTTCGACAAACAGTTACTGGCTCTCCACTTGGCCATACGCCACTTCCAGTTCTGGCTGGAAGGGCGCAACTTCACTGCGTTCGTGGACCACAAGCCGCTAATGTATGCGATGGCCAAGGTTTCGGAACCATGGTCAGGCCGGCAGCAGAGACAGCTGGCCGCGATCTCCGAGTTTACGACCAACATTCAGCGTGTGGCCAGTAAACTTAATGTGGTGGCGGACTGCCTCTCGCATGCATTAGTGGCCCCAGTCTACATAGGGATAAATTACACGGCTATGGCCGCAGAGCAGATCGGCAATGTGGACGTGTGCGCGCTCCAGTCTTGACCAACAGGGTTAAGGCTGGAGAGTAGGGTACTGCAAGACGGGGGGGCCCCCCCAATCTGTGACGTCTCCACAGGATGCCCATGCCCGGTGGTCCCACGCGGTTGGAGCCGCCGCGTTTTTGAGTCCGTTCACTCCCTGGCGCACCCAGGAGTGCACGCATCAGTCAAAATGGTGGAAGCGAAGTTCGTCTCGCCGAGCAAGTGCAAACAGGTGAAAGAGTGGGCTGCAGCCTGCGTAACGTGCCAACAAGCCAAAGTGCACAGGCACACAAAGGCCCCTTTGGAGCCGTTCCATATTCCGGCTAAGAGGTTTGACCACATTCACGTGGACCTCATGCGCTCCCTCCCGCCATCACAGGGGTTCACGCACCCCCTGACAGTGGTGGACCGCACCACACGATGGCCAGAAGCAGTCCCGCTAGCTTCCACCGTGTCCGCAGACGTGGCATGCACTTTTTTGACAACATGGGTGGCACATTTTGGCACCCCTTCAGACATCACGTCTGATCGGGGCCCTCAGTTTGTTTCCGACCTCTGGTCCACGATGGCCTGGAGCCTGGGCGTCACAATTCATCGCACAACTGCGTACAACCCACAGGCCAATGGGTTATGCGAGCATTTCCATAGGTCACTGAAAGCAGCGCTCAGGGTTCGCTTACGGATGCAAATTGGGTGGACCGGTTGCCGTGGGTTCTATTAGGGTTGCGTTCCGCACCGAAAGAGGATTTAGATAGATAGATAGATAGATAGATAGATAGATAGATGTACTTTATTGATCCCAAACTGGGAAATTACAGTGTAACAGCAGCATGACAGTTGACAGCCAAACAACAGAAACACACACGACAGACAAAGGGATTACCCATGGAAAGTAAAAACTAACACGACTATAGAACCTATATACATCATAGCTTAATATATGATGACCCGTATAAACACATGAATCATCCCATTGCACAAAGAAGGACTATCAGGAGCAGAGTGAAAAGTGATGTACCAGTTAGTCTGTAAGATGGCAGCATAGCTATGACCAGAATACAACATCATAGTGAGTTATTGTACAGTGAAATTGCATGTGGCAGGAAAGATTTCCTGTACCTGGCCATTCAACAACGAAGCTGTAGTAGTCTACTGGAGAAAGTGCTTCGCTGTCTATCTAGTGTATGGTGGAGGGGGTGATCAGGATTGTCCATGATGGATCGCAGTTTATTTAGTGTTCTCTCCACCACTGTCTCAAAGGTCTCCGGTCTGAGACCAATTACAGAGCCAGCCCTCTTGATAATCTTGTCAAGTCTATTGGTATCTCTGGCCCCGATACTGCTACCCCAACAGACCGCAGCAAAGAAGATGGCGCTGACGACAACAGTCTGGTAGAAAAGCTCCAGCATCCTGCTGCACACGTTGAAGGATCTCAGCTTTCTCAAGAAGTAGAGTCTGCTCATCCCCTTCTTGTGCACAGCATCTGTGTTGGATCTCCAGTCCAACCCACTGCTGATTCTGACACCCAGATATTTGTAGTCCTCAACCACTCCCACATCCTCCCCCCAATCTGCAGTGGCTGAAAAGGAGCTTTCCTCTTCCTGAAGTCAATCACCCTCTCCCTGGTCTTTGGAGGCTTCTGCTTCTGCTGGAGGCTTCCTCAGCAGAGCTTGTTTCTTCTCAGCCGCTGCGGCTCCCCGGGGAATTTTTACCAGATAACCCCTCGCTGAACACCCATCCGTCCCCGCGCTCACGGCATAGCGCAGACGCAGGGACCCTACCTGACCCGGCCCACCACTGTTTTCCTTGCGCTTTTGTGTCGAAAACATTGAAAGATGCGGCGTTCGTTTGTCAGGCACGATGTCCACCGGCCCCCATTGCGCCCACCCTACAATGGCCCGTTTAGAGTGCTGGAACCCGGGGACAAACATTTTGTGTTAGACTTGGGGGGTTGCCGGGAGAAAATCTGTATAGACAGGCTTAAGCCCACCTTTGTGGCGGCAGACGAGCAAGTGGTGTTGGCTTGAGCTCCTCGGCGCGGAGGACCCCCCCCCCCCCGAGAACTCCCCAGGTAAACGACTAATCAGAGCAGTCACACGAGCATGCTGAATGTCCCCCCCCACCTCCATTGCCCACCCACAGACAGACACACCACCAGGAACCCCCCACCGGCACAGCAGCGCCGCGGAGCTGAAGACCCCTCATTACAGCAGCTGTGGGTGGAGGCTGAAGCCGAGAGGACGTGAGAGTTAACACTCAGTCTGAGACTCTGGTGGGGGGGGTATGGGGGACCCATGCTGTGGTATTCATCTCAGACTGAAAGGAAGGGAAATGTAGTAATTTCCTCTGACGGAAGAGCATGGGGATTAAGGGGCTGGGGGACAATAGGAATGGTGATGCGAGGCCTCAGGCAGCAGAGACGTGTGAGTGTTGTAATATAAAAGAGACTCCCTGTGACATGAGGTCAATGTTTTCTGATTCTGAGAGATGTGAGAGTGAATAAAGTTCATCTGCTCTGAATGCTTGGCCTGGTTATTCCTCTCTCCACAATCTATCTATTATTATACAGAGCAGAAGCACCCATTTGACTGCAACCGTTGCATCAGTGTTGCCCATTTGTTGGTAAATATTTAACAAAAATGATTTATTTCGTTATTTCGGTGTTGTTGTGTCCTGCGTTTGGTTGTTAAGTTATTCCAGCCATTCCGCTCCATAATCATGGTGGTATTATTAAGTTTTTAATTTTTAGATACTCGCATGGGAGGGGGCACTCGCAATCCTGCAAAGTACAGTGGTACCACACGACTGAAGCAGAAGCAGGTACTCCCGTATACTACTGACTGGGAAGCCTGGGTGTGCCTCCACGCGAAGGACCGTAGTCGGTCCCCGTCAACGCTTCACCCAGTCTGCTCGCACATCTGGTGTTCTCCACATATGGCAAATTATCCTTTAGACATACGCAATCACAGCAACTTTATGGTATAATTTTTTAAAGAATTAAACCTTCTGTAGAAGAGCTGGAAATAACGAGGCGGTTTTGTATCATAAAAGCAGAGTCTTTAATGAATAACTCTTCTATCTTGTCTCATCTGGTGCAGAGCTTGGCAGAAGGCAAAGAGGGAGAATTCTGCCCAGCTCGCTGGTTAAATACAGGCACACATCAAAGACATGCAAAACACAAGCTGAAATCCCCCATTATCTAAATCCCCCATTAGTCCTGTTAACTCCTCCCTTCGTCTTGGGAGGTGATGGGAAAACCTCTCCTCGCCTTAGGGGGTGAAGGTGTGAAGTCTGTTACCGCCGCGTCCTGTGACGTCGTTGGTCTTCACACGGCGGTGAGATTCCTTTGTCCCTTTCAGAGGTGTGAAGTTCCTTTGTATATTCTGTCCCAAACATTTCCACATGCTCTAACAAATGTAGGTATGGAATATATGAGTAATATATACCACAGGCCCCCCAAACAACTATGAAAAGACACAGAAAGATTCACAGTCTAGGGTAATTACTAAGACATACTACGTGTTACAGCTGTTGCCACAGAAGAACTTTTAAGCAGCCATGCTCCTAAGAGAGTTCAGTGAAAACATAACAGCATAGTATAATCACAAGTCAGTCCTAAACTGTTGCGGCACAATTAGCGAAAAAAAAAATAAAAATTGCAGAGTGGTGTAATCAGTCCTTGTGCAGTCTGGGTTTCAATCTTCTCCCAAAGCTGCTGTAGTTTGGTTTAGGCGTCCTGCTGGGACCTTCTTGTGAGGAATCTGCAGTGTGGGAAGGAGAGAGATTATCTGTTCCCTGCCTGGGGGCTGAGACTTTTTCCTTGGGGGGTCTACCTCGCCGAGGTGCTCGAGCCAGCTGTGCAGGTTCGTCTCTCAACAAGAAGGCAGGTTTGAGTCTGTCAATGCTGACCGTTTCATTTCTATCCCCATAATCAAGCACAAAGTGTTTGTCACCATTTTCCAGCACTCTGAACGGGCCATCGTATACTGGGCGTAACGTTGGTTTAAGGGCTTCATGCTTAACGAAAACAAACTCGGCGTTTTTTAAAGTTTGAGGAACAAAAACTCGTGGAAAGGAGTGATGAACTGGACCGTGGAGAGAGTCCTGTCTGTTACTGCCTAAAAACCTTGGGACTGGGAGATGCCCTGGTTCCGGGTTTTCTGGTAAAAATTCACCTGGTAGTCTGATAGGCTGGGCAAAGACTAATTCTGCAGGGGAAGCGTCTAAATGCTCTTTAGGTGCCGCACGCAACCCCAATAAAACCCAGGGAAGTTTATTTACCCAATTTGTGTCCGTTAATGAGGCTCTGAGGGCGGCCTTTAGGGACCTGTGAAAACGCTCGCATAACCCATTAGCCTGAGGGTGATAAGCGGTGGTACGGTGAATTGTTGCCCCTAAACTGTTGGACATGGCTGACCAGAGCTCTGAGACAAATTGAGGTCCCCTATCTGACGTGATGTTTGATGGGACGCCGAAACGTGCCACCCAATTAGTTAGAAAAACGCGAGCGGCTTCCTCCGCTGTAGTTGCCGCTAGAGGGACTGCCTCTGGCCAGCGCGTGGTGCGGTCTATCATTGTTAGCAGGTGTGTGAAACCCTGGGAGGAAGGCAGCGGCCCCACGAGGTCGACATGAATGTGGTTGAACCTTCTAGCAGGGATGGGAAAAGGCTCCAGAGGGGCTTTTGTGTGTTTGTGTACTTTGGTGCGCTGACAAGGAATGCAAGTTTTTGCCCATTCTTTTACGTTTTTGCGCAGGCCCGGCCACACAAACTTTTCGGCAACCATTTTGACCGAGGCGCGCACACCTGGATGCGCGAGGGAGTGAATTGCGTCGAAAATACAGCGGCGCCAAGCAGCCGGTACTAACGGGCGAGGTCGGCCGGTTGAAACATCGCATATTAGGGGGGGCACGCCGTCGCGCAACCCTTTTTTCTCCAGCCTTAACCCTGTTGGTCCAGACAGGAGCGCGCGCATGTCCGCATCACTACCTTGTTCTTCCGCCATGGTTGCATAATCTATCCCTTCATGGATAGGTGCTGCATATGTGTTTGCGTTAGAGAAAAGCTCAGCTGCTGAAGCAGTGTAATCTGTCTCCTCGCGCTCTGGCAGTGCCACAGCGCGAGAGAGACAGTCCGCTACTACGTTAAGTTTGCCCGCAACATGTCGAATGTCTGTGGTGAACTCTGAAATCGCAGCTAGCTGTCTTTGTTGTCTGCCCGACCAAGGTTCTGAAATTTTAGCCATAGCGAAAGTGAGCGGTTTATGGTCCACAAAAGCCGTGAAACTCCGCCCTTCTAACCAAAACTGGAAGTGGTGGATGGACAAATGGAGCGCCAGCAGCTCCCTGTCAAAAGTGCTGTATTTGCGTTCCGTCGGGTTTAGCGATTTGCTAAAGAATGCTAAAGGTTGCCAGACCCCCTTGACAAGTTGCTCTACAACTGCCCCTATGGCCAAGTCTGAAGCATCTGTGGTTAGAGCAATGCGGGCTGAGGGATCTGGATGGACTAACATTGTGGCGTTAGCTAGGGCATTTTTAACTTCCGCAAAAGCGCGTTCGCGTTCTGGGGTCCATTCGACCGCGTTGGAAGCTTTCTTTTTTTTGAGCGCGTCATACAGGGGTTGCATGAGCTGAGCTGCATGAGGGAGGAAACGGTTGTAAAAATTAACCATCCCCAAAAATTCCTGTAGCGATTTGACCGTTTGGGGCCGTGGAAAACCTTCTATCGCATGAATTTTGTCTGGAAGCGGAACTGCCCTTTTCGGGGAGACTCTATGTCCCAAAAAATCAATTTGCGATACGTCAAATTTGCATTTGGCTGGATTAATTATTAATCCGTGTTCTTCTAGCCTCTGAAAAACGGTAGTGAGATGCTGCTCGTGCTCTTCCTCAGATGAGCTGGCTACCAGCATGTCATCGAGGTAGACGAAAACAAAGGGGAGGTCGCGTAAGACTGCGTCCATCATACGCTGAAAAGTCTGAGCAGCACCTTTGAGGCCGAAAGGCATTCGCAGGAATTCAAAAAGGCCGAAAGGGGTTATAACCGCTGTTTTAGGAATGTCTTCAGCTCGGACTGGGACTTGGTGATAACCGCGGACTAAGTCTATTTTTGAAAAAATGCGCGCACCCGCTAAATGTAGTGAAAAGTCCTGTATGTGAGGTATGGGGTAGCGGTCATGCGCTGTAGCGTTGTTTAATCTGCGGTAATCTCCGCACGGTCTCCAAGAACCGTCGGATTTCGGAACCATGTGAAGCGGCGAAGCCCAAGGGCTCTTCGAGCGTCTAACAATGCCTAATTTTTCGAGAGCTGCAAACTCGTCCCTTGCTATGTTGAGCTTGGCCGCGTCTAAGCGGCGAGCTTTGGCAAAAACGGGAGGTCCCGTTGTTGGAATGAAGTGTTTAACCCCGTGTTTGGCTACAGTGGCTGAAAATTTGGGGGTTGTGAGTGCTGGAAATTGGGTGAGGAGTTGCTCAAACTTACCTCCTGCTGTGGTGACGTTGGCCTGCACAGGTGGTGGAGAGACTCGAGCTGAGCATGGAATGGAAGCAAAAGATAGTGCATTAACCAGGCGCCTATTTGCCAGATCAACTAATACCCCATGTGCACATAGAAAATCAGCGCCTAACAAGTTAAAACTCACCGCCGCTACAACAAATGTTCATCTGTAGCTGCGGCCGTGAATGAGGAGGTGCAGGCTCTTTTCACCGAACGTGTCGATGTCAGAACCGTTGGCTGCCACTGCTCCATTGCCCCGGGTGCCCATGGCTCGATCTGCGTGGGAGGGCATGATGAAACTCAGCTGAGCTCCCGTGTCGATGAGGAACTGCTTGCCTGTGTGTTCATCCGTCACGTATAACAGCTTGTTTTTCTCGCCGAGAACCGCTGCCGTTAACGGCCCTCGGCTTTGGCGTTTTCCCGACATCGTGAACTTGCAGGGGGGAACGCATTTGTGGGCTTTCTCGGCGAAGTGTTGGTGATAATAACAGACGTCGGTCTGTTTGTTACGCTTGGGCCGCGCCGCTGTCACCGTGGGTTGTGGCTCTCCATGGCTCGGGGCGTCAGTTTTGAGGTCCGCGGATGCCGCTGTAGGTGTCCGCTCCTTGCAGGCGTTGACGAGCCGATAAGCCTCGCTGGCCAGTGTGCGGAAGTCTTGGTGGGTGTCGCACTTCATATTGGCGAGTGTCCCTCTCATGTGTGGTGGAAGCGTGCTGAGGAAAATAAACTGGAAAAGGAAATTGTCGTTGTCCTCCTCCTTAAGCTGCAGCAAATCCTCCATGAGGGCCTTCGGATTGCCCCCTTTGTGGCCGTAGATCGCCAGGATCCTCTCGGCTCTTTCCTCCGCTGGTGGGACATAGTTCGCCACGATGGTCGCCTTGAGCGTCTCATACTTGTCCCGGGCCGGTGGTCGCCGGATCAAGCTCCGCACACACCTCGAAGTGGCGGAGTCGAGCTTGGAGACGATATGGTAGAATTTTGTATCGTCTGCTGTGATGCCCGCCAGTATGAACTGGGCTTCAGCCTGTAGAAACCAAGAGGCGGGGTCTTCTCGCCAGAAGTCTGGCAGCTGGACAGCGACGGCGTTCGTGCACACCATCACTGTTGTGCCCGCCGGGTGAGAGTGCCTTGCCTCGGCTCTCACGGCGGTGCTGGAGCTCGGTTGAGCTCTCTCGGTACCCTCTGCCGGGGGGAACAGCTGTCTGCTTGTTCCCTCGTCTGCGTTGTCGCTGGCGTAAGTCAGATTCGCCACGGATGAGTCGCTTGAAGAACGCCTCATGTCCGTACTCGAGTCAAGGTCACCAGTGTAGAAGAGCTGGAAATAACGAGGCGGTTTTGTATCATAAAAGCAGAGTCTTTAATGAATAACTCTTCTATCTTGTCTCATCTGGTGCAGAGCTTGGCAGAAGGCAAAGAGGGAGAATTCTGCCCAGCTTGCTGATTAAATACAGGCACACATCCAAGACATGCAAAACACAAGCTGAAATCCCCCGTTATCTAAATCCCCCATTAGTCCTGTTAACTCCTCCCTTCGTCTTGGGAGGTGATGGGAAAACCTCTCCTCGCCTTAGGGGGTGAAGGTGTGAAGTCTGTTACCGCCGCGTCCTGTGACGTCGTTGGTCTTCACACGGCGGTGAGATTCCTTTGTCCCTTTCAGAGGTGTGAAGTTCCTTTGTATATTCTGTCCCAAACATTTCCACATGCTCTAACAAATGTAGGTATGGAATATATGAGTAATATATACCACACCTTCAGTATTACCTTTTTCTAGTCAAAATTGTTGTTTTTCACTTCCTTGTTTTGTCCAGCGAACACTGTGGTGACTGACAGGTTGTGATGTCGCATCTTATCCAATCAGCATGGTCGTGATGCCGTGTATTATCCAATCAGCATGGTTGTCATGTCGCGTATTATCCAATCAGCACAGAGTCAATCCGAAACCCTGCCCACACTTCTTGAAACCAGGGCATGAAGAGACAGAGTGGTGGCTAAACTTTAATTGATAAAAATTACATATTTTGATTGAGTGTCTCCATACACGGGGATGCACACCCTCGTAACCTCAGCAAAGCACGTATAAAATCTTAGGTCAGTCTAATGAATGGTCCAAGAGGTATGCGTGGAACACACACACACACACACACACACTAACACACACACACACACACACAGATATGCTGTATTTATAGATAGATAGATAGTACACTATATTGGGAACAAGTGAACATTTCTAACACAGCACAGGTCTCATCAGCTGCTCCTCCTGCTCTTCCAACATCCCTACCATGACATCAGTGTGCCTCTACCAATCATGAGCTGGAAAAAAGACCAAAAGAAGAAAGCCATTCAGCTCACCTTAGCCCTACTGGCTCCACCCCTTCCCACCTGTGGGTATAATTAATTCTCCTTCCTGCACCAACTGCATTGTATGGTCCAACATCTGAGAAGACAACAGAGAAAAGAACATCTGATTACTACTGGTAGGTGCAAGATATGGATATTAATGTGTGTGGGGGGGGGGGGCAGAGAGCTAGAGGAATCATGTTTTTCTTTAAGTATAAAGCTACAGTTGAAACAATACTATAAAATAATTATGAGATTTAACAGTAAAACATATGTTTGTTCTTTTGGGGCATGGTTGACACATTAGGTGTAAAGCTTCATTTCTACTAAATACTACAAAAGAATAGATTAGGCAAAGCCAAGTTTTTTCCCATGAATTCCACCTATACATCGTTGCCCAGATCTTTACCATGTCGTACTAATCCTTCAAGCCAGGGAAGCAGCTGAGTCATTCTCAGCAGAAACACAATATAGTCCCTATCTCTGTCATAAAATGTACTGTAAATGTAATTCCAATGCTTGTGATGCTGTGTTTCCTAGATAATGCAACACGTTAGGCGGGTTTGTTTACAAGTGCAGCTTCCCATCTACTTTACATGCCTCAGTCTGTCTTTCATTGTGGTTCTTTGCCATATTTGTGTGCTACCCACATCCCCACGCCCACATGACAAAGCAAAATTTGAGGTGTTGGATTGCATGACGTGACCAGTAATACATTAGAAGCGCTGGAAGACAGATGACTTGGTTTTGTTATGTCATAACTTGAAGACAGTGACGAAGCCAGGAGTGGAGCTGAACACTTGTTTATTAAGGAAACAACTCTATACACCCAACCGTACATGCAGCCACTTAGCAGAGGAAAGGCGGAAGAGACTGTCCCTCTACCAGCAGCCCCTCTTAAACCACTGGAGATGGTGGAACCGGAAACCAGGGCTGCCATCCCATACCACACAAATAAGAGCTCCAACATGAACCCCATACATAAAAGATAACTACGTAATATTTTCCCCCTCCTGTAGAAAAATCCAACACACGCACAGCCCACCCCAGTTTGGAACCCAAATCATCCGCTAGACATAAACTAAAATCACTAAAAGGGACCTATGACATTCACACCAAAAGAACTAAAATTAGGGGGGACGGGTAGACTGTCGTCCTACCCCCCACACGATGAGGTGGGTTATTCTGCCGCATATACTATTAAAGTCCATAACAGAAAAAAATGCTGCCATGTCTCCAACATAAAATACAAAACTAAAATTAAAGCTGCAAGCAGCTGTAAGCAGGCCCTCGTCCCCAGCGCAACCACAGACCCCGACGCCCATTGTACCTAGCTGGCTCAGAAAATGTCCCGTTGTTGCGGCAAGTGCTGCATGAATAACTAGAAAAGCACTCGGAGAGCGCAGACCTCCACCAAGCGCCACAGTTCCCCCATACAGTGTTTGTGTTTACGTTTTCAGATTCCTTGACCATGAAAACATATGACTAGCAATTTGACTGACAATGATATGATTAGTGGTTCAGTAGTTATTCACGAAAATGACATTTTCCATAATGGCGGCCACAGTTCCCCCCATACAGTGTTTGTGTGTACGTTTTCGGCTTTCTTGACCATGAAAACATATGACTAGCAATTGGATTGACAATGATAGGATTAGTGGTTCAGTAGTTATTCGGGAAAATGGCATTTTCCGTAATGGCGGCCACAGTTCCCCCCATACAGTGTTTGTGTGTACGTTTTCAGATTCCTTGACCATGAAAACATATGACTAGCAATTGGATTGACAATTGTAGTTATTCAGGAAAATGGCATTTTCCGTAATGGCGGCCACAGTTCCCTCCATACAGTGTTTGTGTGTACGTTTTCAGATTCCTTGACCATGAGAACATATGACTAGCAATTGGATTGACAATGATAGGATTAGTGGTTTAGTAGTTATTGGGGAAAATGGCATTTTCCGTAATGGCGGCCACAGTTCCCCCCATACAGTGTTTGTGTGTACGTTTTCAGATTCCTTGACCATGAGAACATATGACTAGCAATTGGATTGACAATGATAAGATTAGTGGTTCAGTAGTTATTCAGGAAAATGGCATTTTCCGTAATGGCGGCCACAGTTCCCCCCATACAGTGTTTGTGTGTACGTTTTCAGATTCCTTGACCATGAGAACATATGACTAGCAATTGGATTGACAATGATAGGATTAGTGGTTCAGTAGTTATTCACGAAAATGGCATTTTCCGTAATGGCGGTTTTCTTCTGGACGGTGATCCGAATCACCACCAAAATTTAATCAGTTCTTCCTTGTACCATTTCCAACAACGCCTGAAAGTTTCATCGAAATCCGTCCAAAACTTTTTGAGTTATGTTGCTAACCAACAGACAAACAGACAGACAGACAGACAGACAAACAGACAAACCCCGGCAAAAACATTACCTCCTTGGCGGAGGTAATAAAGTAAACCATTTGGCGCAGTACTTCCTGTGAGCAGTAGGTGGTGCTATAACTTTTGTCAATCATTTTTATGTAGAAGCATGTGGGGCGTTACGAATATCCATTGTAGAAAATTTGGTGAAAATCAGACAAAGTTTGTCCAAGTTACAACTTTCTGATGTTCCATGGTGAGGAGTCAACCTTTGCCATGTCGCCATGGCAATACTTCTCTGTCAGTTATGTGTTGCCCATCCATATATTACTACATATGACAGTCACCTCAACCTATGTTGCAGATTTCATGACTCCAGGTCATTCCCAACCATCCCAACAAGATCACGGATTGAATGGCGAGGAGGGTGTGTTCATGGTAACAGCAGTGACGCCATGCTAAAGGCGATGTGCAGTTATGATCAACCAGGTTGTCTGATAAACCTCAGAAAATTGCACATCATTCTGGCAAGCAGCGCATGAGTATGGCATGTGAGTTATGGCAACTTCCTGTCCATTGGCGGTAGGGGGCGCTGTCACTATGTGTCATTCTTTATAATAGAAATTATCAGTATTGGCTACCTATTCACCACACAAAATTTGGTTGAAATCAGTCAATGTATGCCAGAGTAAAAGCCATTGGAAGGGTGATGGTGATACTGCAAACATGGCCACGCCACTTCCGCCAAACCATCAGGCATTTGGAAAAGTTTTCAACAGCTTTTGATGGCACATGGGTATACATGATTGTCACCACAAATGAGCTCAATCAGACAAAAACCCTAGGATGAGTTCGATCAAATGTGCGAGGTAGAAATCAGGTCACTGCCACTTCCTCCCAAAATGACTGACTTCCTGTTGGGTGTAGACCATCACTTCTATGGAGTTTTTTGCAAGTCTTGACATGATAAACATCTCACCCGATTTTCATCTTCCTACGCAAAAGTAAGCGTGTGCCACTCCCCATTGACTTCACATGTTAGGTGATGCTGTAGAACCATTTTTGTGAGGTCATTCATATTTGCTTCAAAATATAAAATTTTTTGCAAGTTTTGAGGTCCCTGCAAAAAAGTTTTCATGCATGTTGACTACCCCAAAAATGAGATCTTAGATGGAGAAGGAGAAAAAAAATTCTAACAATTACAATAGGGCTCTTGCCCACTGACGTCAGTGGCTCGAGTCCTAATCATCCCCAAACTATTAACACAGAACAAATGAACAATTATAACAACACACCTATGACTCGGTGAGGATAACCTATGCCCCCCCCCCAAGACCTTGACCATCAGGCCACTCCTGGCGGCAGTCCGCTTCTCGGACCACAGCTGGTCACCTCCTCTCCAGAGCGTCTTCTCCTCCACACGTCCAAGCACTCTAACAGTCTGGAGTCGTACCCACCCATCTCTCCCATCTCCTTTGGAGCACGCCTTAACTCATTGGGATGGCGCCATGACCAATCCGACAACAGCAGGTGTCGATCGTGCCACTCACCCATCACCTGCAGCCAACCCTGGTACCACTCCATGTCCCACTTCTGTCTCACCCGCCTGGACCTTGCCTCCGCCCAAGCCCAGTCTGCGACTCCAAGTGGGGCCTTGCACAGCCTGTGGTGTCTCCGCCTGGCACCCGGTCCTGCCCCGACAACTTGTAGATCCGCTGCTGACCCCGCCCCTGTGGTCCCGTGTTCACCAGTCCTCCACAGCCGTGCTCCTGGAGCATCTGAGACCATCGTTTGGGTCCTGCTCATCGCCGTAGGTCCTTCCCCATACTGCCCAGCGCCTACATCCAGGGCAGCTCGGACACTGGCACCAGGGTCTTCTCGCAGCAACCCTAAGCGCGACGCAGCCTGTCCACTTTCCGGAGTGCCCAGCAATGGTTCATACCACATCGCATCGTCCCGGACCCTTGGAACTGGTCTGCCACCTGACCACTCTTCCCCAGCGCCGCTCCTGATGGAGAATCCAAGGCCATAAAATAAGTTGCAGCCCATGATGTTAGAACTGTAGACCATCACGATGAGCTCCACAGTGGCCATCATCGCCGACTTGTACCGAGCTGTCAACGTGATGGTACCCACCATGGCCAATCATCCTCCTCCATAGCCGCAAAGCAGCGCTGTGAAACTTCCAATCTTGTAGTGGGGAAAACACTGTCTGACTGTAGCCCAGTTCAGCACAGAGCTTGCCACTCTCGTGTCAACCAACATCGGTACCGGAACTCCATCCAGAATCACCGTGCAGTGCGTGCACCCATCGGTACTCGGGGATACCGTGTGAACCACTGTTGGAGTAGGAGAAGTTGAAGTCTTGCGCGGGCTCTCTTATCCATCTGACTGGCATATCCTCGCAAAATGATGGAGACAACCGCAATTTCCAGCTTCTCCGGGGCAGACCTCATCCGTACAGTGTTGGCGCTCTCGGCGTCATCTTCGACACTCCCATCGCTGTCAGGGTCCACTACCTGTGCGGCCATGTGGAATCTAGAACGTCCTGGTGAAAGGCGCTCATTTAGCTTTAGTTAGCTTATCTGCTGCTTCTAGCTGTAGCGCTAACTCAACAGCTCTCATCAGCGTCAACTCCCCCGAGAATGTGAGCAGCTTGGAGCCGACTGCAGCACAGTTGGTGTGTTCCACCAACTGGTCACGCACCATTTCTTCTTCTAATGGCCCAAACCGGCACTCAATAGCCAACTGCCTTAAGTCAGACACGAACTGCTGGATCGGTTCGCCTACCTGTTGGTGGCGCTGTCTGAACTTAATCTGCCAAATGATGACGTTGTCCGGCACTCTAAAATAGCAGGCCATTTACTCAACTACTTCTTCATAAGTGTCCGCATCTCCAAGTGTGCCCAAAATTCTTTGTCCCTCCATTCCCAGGTTGTGTACTAATAATGCACGAGCTCGCAGTTTCTCCATTCTTCCCAGGTCCAGCGCTACCATGTACGTCTGGAAAGCCTCATACCAGTGAGGCCGCAGCACAGGCGGCTCCCCTGGGAGTTCCAGGAATCGACGAATTGGTGTTCCACACGCCTCGATACGTTTACCTCTCATCACCAAATGTTATGTCGTAACTTGTAGACAATGACGAAGCCAGGAGTAGAGCTGAACACTTGTTTATTAATTAAAACTGGACTCTGTACACCTGACCGTAAATGCAGCCGCTTGGCAGAGGAAAGGCGGAAGAGACTGTCCCTCTACTAAGCAGCCCCTCTTATACCATCGGAGATGGCGGAACCGGAAACGGGGGCCGCCATCCCGTACCACACAAATAAGAGCTCCAACATGAACCACATACATAAACAATAACTACATAACAGGTTTTCTTGAGTTTTTAATCAGTACTAGTGCATTGCCCATAGAACGCAAGTATTCCTGTCTGAAACAGGTATCGCAATCAGGCTTTACAGGCCCAAATGTAGGTTGTGTTTGAAAGTGGAATACAAAGAGGTGTAGCCTATATGTAGGCAATCACATGTTAGACTTTGACAAATATAAAAGGGAGTAAATGGCACTACAATTTATTTGATTGTGTGAATATTAATTACAGAATACCTAAATATTGAAAATGGATGGGACAGCCAATATTAACAACTGTTTCAGATCGCTTATTTGTTTGTCAGATTACTTATTTGTGTGATCTTTTATCACTTATATTCAAGATAGCAGTGTATCTTGCACTTTTGGGAATGGGAGTTGTTCAGTCATTATTATAATTATTTTAGTTTATGTCACTGTAATCACGTTCAAACAAGTTTTGGCTCTCGGAGCTCATACACAGGAGCATACACAGTCAGGATTATACATACTCCGCTCAGAATGAAATAACACCCTTTGTGCCCTTTCAGTGCTCACTGTCACGCCTGTATTTAGCAAGCTTTCCAAACACTTTCACCACTAACTGCCTGCTGGAGTCCGTCTGGAGAGAGACCCACACGGTGCTGCCGCCGCCAGGTGCAGACGGCGGCAGCACCGGGTGCTTTTGAAGCTTCTAGAGTACCAGGTGCAAACATGCTGTTGGCAATAAAAATACCCTTAATTTAACAATTTATTTATTAATTAATGGGGCGCATAAGTCAAAAATGAGATATAGCCACACACAAAAAAGTGAACACCGCGATTGTTGTTGTTGGTCGTTTTCCTCTGCGGAAGACGTGTCCATAACATGGTGGTGTGGCAACCCCCACAACAGACTGGGACAGACAGCTCGCTCTTCTGGTTTTTTCCGCTGCATGCTGTGAAGTAATCTGCCATTCATGCATGGTTTCACTGCTGTGATGTTAATGTCCCACTCATGCATTGTGTTCATGCATCCTGTACTGTCTGTGCCTCTCATATGCAAATGCCCAGATCGACTGCTGTGAATGTCTTTGATGTATTGTCTGAGCTGAGTATATAAGCTGTCTGATTTTCATGTTCATTCTCTCATTCCTCTCATTCTTCAACTGCTGCTGCTGACACACACTGTGTCCCTTTGCTGGAGAGCCTCCGGGTTTGCCCATTGGACGAGCCTCGTGAAGGCGGTATGATAATAAAACTGCTTAAAACCTTCACCAATGCCGCTTTATTTCATGCCGCCGCACTGGTGACCCCGAACATGCACACGTTTTGTGCAATGCAACCTTCTTGTCATGGTAGCCCTCGCGGGCCACCAATAAGACGCACACAAGTCCACCAGTGAGTTTTAGTGAGTTTTATTACGGTGAAAGGGTGTTTACACAAGCAGCCGTTCCTCCTCCACTATCAGGAACAATTCGCGTTGGGCAGCGATGTCCTCCCTCCTAACGTCGACTTCCGGGTGGTTGGCGAAGCAGGGAGAGAGATTACAGAGCACATCTTCATCTTCGGCGGCGTCCAGGTACCAATGTATGCCGGGGATAGTCCAGCATGGAAGCGGAGATGAGTAACTCATCTACCGCTTCCAAAACACACGTCAGCACGTGACTCTTTGGTGACGGCATTCCTAACATACACAGGTCCCAGACAGGGAAAACAACGTCCAAAACTCGACTCACTGGTGAAAAAGCGTCTTAAAATGGCGTCACCGTAAAATGCTGTTTGGGCAGCAGTGTACTGTCATGGTAGCCCTCGCGGGCCACCAATAAGACGCACACAAGTCCACCAGTGAGTTTTAGTGAGTTTTATTACGGTGAAAGGGTGTTTACACAAGCTGCTGAGTAGATGACAGAGTCCTTGCAGAACAGGAAGCATAGGCAATACAACACACTACGGGTCCAGGACAGGAAACAGTCACACACAGACAAGCTAGGTAATAATTGCACCTGGACTGCTAAAGCAGGGACTTACAGCACCAATTACACCGGCGGGAATAAGGCTATACAGCTCACTTACTATGCCGGTGACACGACGGTCAAGCCCTTAGGCAGCCGAGGTGAAGATAGTCCAGGCATCCGTGACGATGGGTGAACAGAATAATGATCAGAAATGAGACCATTAGCGATCAGACACTGCTGCGACGTAATGACGGCAGCACACAGCTTAAATAACCCAGGACTGATGACAGATGACATACAGCTGACCGACCGTTGACAGGCGGAAACCTCTCCGAGCACTTTCACAATAAGAGCCCGGAGAGGCCAAAATACTGCCCGCAGCTGTCAAGGCCGGCAGCGAGACATAACTTTAACCCGAGCGCGATCAGAACCGACGCTCGGGTCATAACAGTACCCTCCCTCCACGGGTGGACTCCGGACGCCCCAAGGGACCACCCTGCCCCCCCGCCCCCCCAGGGTGGGAGGTAGGGGGACAGGTACGGAGGGAGAGAACCAACAACAAAAACAAGACAAAACCAGAACAAGAAATACATACAAACACATGACTCAGGGAAAAAAAACAAGACCAAGACCAGACAAAAAAAAACATACAGGAAATACATGACTCTGGGGAAAAACAAGACTAAGACCAGACAAAAAATACATACAGGAAATACATGACTCTAGGAAAAAAAACAAGACTAAGACCAGACAAACAAACCATACAGGAAAATACATGACTCTGGGGAAAAAACAACAAGACTAAGGAAAAGAAAACACATGACAAAACAAGGCTATGACAAGACTGAGACTCACAAGGGAAAAAAAAAACAAGAGACAAAAAATGCTCTAACATGACTATGGCAAAGACTCACAAGGTAACAAGAGGCAAACACAAATTGCTCAGACTAGACAAAGACAATGATTTACAAGAAAACAAGAAGTGCTCGAACTTGACTAAGACAATGACATACAAAGAAACAAGGGGTAAACAAAAATTGCTCGGACTTAACCGTGATCAAGACTAAGACTTAGGCTACAACAAAAAACAAGGGGCAATCTAAAACTGCTCAGACCTGACTAAGACTATGACAAACAAGAAAAAACAAGAGGCAATCTAAAATTGCTCAGACCAGACTAAGACTATGACTTGGAAAACAAGAAAAAAAAACAAGAGGCAATCTAAAATTGCTCAGACCAGACTAGGACTATGACTTGGAAAACAAGAAAAAAAACAAGAGGCAATCTAAAATTACTCAGACCTGACTAAGACTATGACAAAACAAAGAAACACGAGACAAAAAAAAATTGCTCGATCTTGACCTGACTAAGACTATGACTTTGAAACAAGAAAAAAACAAAAGAGGCAATCTAAAATTGCTCAGACCAGACTAAGACTAAGGCAAACAAGAAAAAACAAGAGGCAATCTAAAATTGCTCAGACCAGACTAAGACTATGACTTGGAAACACGAAAAAATTACAAGATGTACATGACACGATTTGGCACCAAATGGGCCCACAGAAAATCCCACAGTACATGAACGGTCAGGTGGCCTGCCCCAGTCCCATGCCCCCAGGAATACGTCCTCTGGTGGCCGAACCAGGTCACCCCGTAACCCACACAGTATATTGGGTGGCCAACCCAAGGTGCCGAACGCTCCAAGCAGTTCCTCGGGTGGCCGACCCGCATACCACAACCAGCAGGACCATGGAGGGATTGCGTGCAGCCGCTCACCTGAAAACAAAACAGGAGAGCGCCGATCCGTCAAACAAACCCCACTAATGGCCCCCAGCTGGTGGCTCCTGAGAGGGGGACAACCAAAACCCTGGGCCCCCTCGAATCCTGATTGGGTCGCAGCCGCACCTGCGCTGGCCCCCACTGGACCTCGTCGGACCCCGATTGGGTCAGGACGGACCCAGATTGGGTCACCGCTGCACTCATGTTGGACCCCGACTGGGTCACCTCGGCCCATACGTCGGACCCCGACTGGGTCAGGACGGGCCCAGATTGGGTCACCGCTGCACCCACGTTGGACCCCGACTGGGTCACCTCGGACCATACGTCGGACCCCGACTGGGTCAGGATGGGCCCAGATTGGGTCACCGCTGCACCCACGTTGGACCCCGACTGGGTCTCCTCGGACCACGCGTCAGACCCCGACCGGGTCTCCTCGGCCCAAACAACGGACCCCGACCGGGTCAGGACTGCTCCAGCGACGACCTTCATCTCTGAACCTGGAACCCCCGGTCCCGTGACCTTGACTGGCTCCGGACCGGCAACGCTGTGGAGGTGCTCAGAACACAAGGGAGAACCGGGATCAGTTCCACCGGCAGCGCCAGAGCCCAGCGAGACGAGCTCGGGTGCAGAGGCCGGCTGCCCCTCACTCGCCTCCCCATGAGGCAGGCAAAAATGCTCTAACACACCATACAGGAAAACAAGAAAGAGCACTTGCCTGCACTCGGGCTCTGGAGCCGTCCAGGACTTCGCCGATCCAGGTTCAAGAAGATGCTCGTCGTCGGGCTCCCACTCGGCTGTGTTGGGTTCCACAACCGGCCTGATGGTCTCCGCAGCTGGATCCTCAAGCGCAGACGTCCATGCCAATAACCCGTATGGCGTGGAGGCAGAGGACCCTGAACCTGCTGACTCGGGCTGCATCCCTGAAGAACCTTGGGGACGCTCTCTCGTCGGCTCTGGCTCCTCACTGCAGTCCGTTCTCCTCCTCTGTCCAACACAAGGCTGCAAGACCGGGATGTCTCCCAGAGCTGCAGGCCTCCCCCTCGTTTGCCGGCGTGGGACTGACGCCGAGGACCGCTCCACAGGAGGAGACACAGAGGCAGCAGGTTTAGTATAAATAGCTACAGCTGGGGAAAGAAACTCAGGGAGCTGCGTACCCTGAGCTTCACCCCCAGGAGTCAGACAAGACAGATCACTATTACTACAAGGAAAGTGAACTTGGACTTGCCTGTCTCCCGGGGGGAGGATGTTATCAGCTGTAGCAAACGTTGCTCCTTCCCTCGCTCGCTGAATGCTGAAAGACCCAAGAACGGAGCCCACCGGCGCAGGACTCGGCTCACACTCAGCAGCTGGCTGGTTGAGGGGGTCATCCCGGCGGCCCGGAACTGGATCTGGAGCTGGAGCTTGCCGAAGATGCGCCCGGCCGTGATGCCGACGCCTTCGCCGGCCCCCAGATGGTGCGAACTCCCGAAAAGGATCCCTAGGCGAAAAACAGGTGTGCCTCTTCACCTGCTCCATGCCGCGTTCCTCCTCCACTATCAGGAACAATTCACGTTGGGCAGCGATGTCCTCCCTCCTAACGTTGACTTCCGGGTGGTTGGCGAAGCAGGGAGAGAGATTACAGAGCACATCTTCATCTTCGGCGGCGTCCAGGTGCCAATGTATGCCGGGGATAGTCCAGCATGGAAGCAGAGATGAGTAACTCATCTACCGCTTCCAAAACACACGTCAGCACGTGACTCTTTGGTGACGGTATTCCTAACATACACAGGTCCCAGACAGGGAAAACAACGTCCAAAACTCGACTCACTGGTGAAAAAGCGTCTTAAAATGGCGTCACCGTAAAACGCTGTTTGGGCAGCAGTGTACTGTCATGGTAGCCCTCGCGGGCCACCAATAAGACGCACACAAGTCCACCAGTGAGTTTTAGTGAGTTTTATTACGGGGAAAGGGTGTTTACACAAGCTGCTGAGTAGATGACAGAGTCCTTGCAGAACAGGAAGCATAGGCAATACAACACACTACGGGTCCAGGACAGGAAACAGTCACACACAGACAAGCTAGGTAATAATTGCACCTGGACTGCTAAAGCAGGGACTTACAGCACCAATTACGCCGGCGGGAATAAGGCTATACAGCTCACTTACTATGCCGGTGACACGACGGTCAAGCCCTTAGGCAGCCGAGGTGAAGATAGTCCAGGCATCCGTGACGATGGGTGAACAGAATAATGATCAGAAATGAGACCATTAGCGATCAGACACTGCTGCGTCGTAATGACGGCAGCACACAGCTTAAATAACCCAGGACTGATGACAGATGACACACAGCTGACCGACCGTTGACAGGCGGAAACCTCTCCGAGCACTTTCACAATTATTTTATTTATTTAGCGAATGCAAAGTCCTTAAGCCAAGCAGTTGCCTCCTGGTTTGCTGTATGGAGGGTGTGTAATCCTCCTTCCAGTCTTTGGAGCGGGCAAACCTCTATGATGTGTTCCATTGTTTGCTCCTCTCCACATGCGCACAGTGGGCTAGGGCTACTGCCCCATCTGTGAAGGCTGGCCAAGCAGGGTCTTTCACAATAAGAGCCCGGAGAGGCCAAAATACCGCCCGCAGCTGTCAAGGCCGGCAGCGAGACATAACTTTAACCCGAGCGCGATCAGAACCGACGCTCGGGTCATAACACTTCTGGTCTGGACAGCTTCACTGGTGACCCCGAGAATGCACACACTTTGTGCAACGCAACCTTCTGGTCTGGACGACCACGCTGGCGACCCGACGCTGACAAAAACACGCTGCCAGCGAACACAGCAGCCCGACACAAATGATCTGCCCTCCCTTCTGCTTCAGGGAGACCTCAACGCAGAGCCAACACAGGCGAGCTACTCCCCGGACATCACCCATGGCCGGGAAAAATGCAGAAAACGTCATGGCGCGACCCTCGCCTGAGATCGGGCCATCCACGCTGGACCGGCCGAGGGACACAGAACGTTTTCTCCCTCTCACCGCTCCTCCTCCCTCTCAGCGATCCCACGCATCTACCCGAGCCTGAGGGACAAAGATCGTCTATTTCCCCTCAACGCTCCAACGCACCATGACTAATCTGCAGCCACAGCTCAACATAGATGATTATCGGCGCCGACTGTGCCGATCTCCACCAAGTTTCCTGACCCTGTCTCCTCTCCTCTCCTCTCCAGCTGGCCCACCCACGCACGGAGCCCCAGCACACGCACCGGGGGGTTACGCGGACGGCGCACCACGCACGGGACACTTATGGCTCCACTGACCTCCTTCCTCTTTCGCCGCTGCACACTTGCCCTTCAGGCTTGCTTGTACGCCTGAGGCACGCAGCTTGCTCACTGGATTTTATGGTCTTAGCCATGGCGCTCAACGGGAATTCAGCAGTCTGCGGTCCCCGAAGGCTTTAAGGTTGTGCCTGCACCTAAAGTCAACACGCCAAGTCCCTCTGCTTTTGTTTCTTTTTTCTTACAGCCGCTCCTGCTTTTCTTCATGGCCACGAGAGGAGTCAGAGACTAATGTTTCTTCTTGTGGACCTCCGCACGTTCAACGGGACAGCCCCTCGACGTCGCGGACCAGCAAGCAATTTTTGCGCGGCTCGGACGATTTCACCGTCCCGGCCGGCATGTACTACCCCCCTCCTCCCTCCCCCTCCTCCTGCAGAGAGCTTTCCCTGCTCGCTGCCAAAGCTGCAATATCGAGGTCTCGGCCGCCTGCCTTGCCCTCTGGGGGGAGCAGTGTGGCAATCCCCACAACAGACTGGGACAGACAGCTCGCTCTTCTGGTTTTTCCGCTGCATGCTGTGAAGTAATCTGCCATTCATGCATGGTTTCACTGCTGTGATGTTAATGTCCCACTCATGCATTGTGTTCATGCATCCTGTACTGTCTGTGCCTCTCATATGCAAATGCCCAGATTGACTGCTGTGAATGTCTTTGATGTATTGTCTGAGCTGAGTATATAAGCTGTCTGATTTTCATGTTCATTCTCTCATTCCTCTCATTCTTCAACTGCTGCTGCTGACACACACTGTGTCCCTTTGCTGGAGAGCCTCCGGGTTTGCCCATTGGGCGAGCCTCGTGAAGGCGGTATGATAATAAACCTGCTTAAAACCTTCACCAACGCCGCTTTATTTCATGCCGCCGCAGTATTACATAATTGCGGTTATCGCGACAGCCCTACTTCTTAGTAAAAATATTTCAGATTGGTCATGATCTGAAAATCAAAGACACAAAAGGTAATGTAATAGAATACATGTGATGACTTTAACTTTATTCATTATCGCTACTTGACTAATTAAAATTATTAGAAATCAAATAAATTATATTAAGAGCCAACTTGCTCCTCTGACCCATTTTAATGTATTTATTATTTATTTTGGCTGTATCTGCCACCATCATGCACTTTTGCAGCTTTAATAATTATTTTTCAGACAAAACTAAGAAAATCAGCAGGAATTTAAACCAAAGAAATGATGGTCTGAAACACCATTATGTTTTCAATTAGCACAACTTAGCACTTAGTTTGCCATTTTATAATTAGACATTGTGTTAACGTTACTTACCTCCTATTAAAACGAGGTTAGCGGACTATCCTCTCTGACGTAGACAATGGAAAACAGTCCCACATCCTCTCTGGCAAACAGGAGTAGCAGGCTAGTGGCTATTTGACAAAACTGGGAGTTCAGAGTTAGCAACCACCGGAGAGCCTAGCCACACACCACACATGCTACGTGCACTACAGGGGAGATGCAAGGTGTCAGGAGCTTTGCTCAAGAAACAAGGGTACGTGCATTTTAAATAACGATATAAATGATGCAGTATTCTATGAAACGATAGATGTTTTTATACCGTCATCCAATATATATCGTCATATGACGCAACTCTAGTGTGGACTGGTGACCAGAAGGTTGCCGGTTCAATCCCTGGACCAGCAGGATTAGATCTGGGTGAGACAAATGACATAGCAGTGTTTGCTCCACCCTCCTTAACCCCACTGTGGTGCCCTTGAGCAAGGCCATTAACGTCAACTGTTCCAGTTTTGCTGCTCAGTAGCCACAAGTCAGTCTGCTGACTTGTGTGAGTGTGAACAGGGTGTCTTTGAAAAAGAGAAATGAACTCTCAATGGACCTCCCATGTATAAATAAAAGTTAAATAATTCTGTCAATTTGGAAGAGAATGGCACAAATCTGTCAAAGCCTATGTTGAAAATGAGTGATAGTAATGAAGCAATTCATCTCTGTGCTTTGCAGAATGTTTAACCTATTTTTTTCTAGGAATCTGTTAACTCTCCATCTGGTATCAATACCATTTTTCTTAGTACACACTGTGTAGCAACTACACTGCTTGCCAAAGTCATCTGATCACCTATAGACTTACATCACCCCATTGTGCTTCTATAGAATGATGTAATTTGTGCCAAAGCACATGCATTTAATTTGTAGTCGCTTTTAAGCTGCTTGAACTTTGTCACGCCTGCCAAAGGTAACCACAGATGTTGCAAAGCCTTTCTTGTGATCTTACCACAGCGCTGACACAGCAACTTGGGTTTGGAAAATTAGTTTTCTATCATCACTGTGTGACAGGAAGCTGACTTGTGTTAAGCCTCTTTCATGGGTTGCTGGCAGGAAAATTTGAAAGGAATAACGAAAACCAGTAATATGGGCTTAAATTCCACCCACACATTCCTGCCGTGAGATGTCCGTCGTTTCATGGAAAGCCAAGGGGTAGAGACAGCCCTTTAATGATCCTCAAAAGTTAAAACTACTCAAGAAATGTGGATTTGCTGTATATCAATGTGATGGGAAAATGTAATATCCCTTTATTTTTACCCAAGTCGTGGCCATCATTTTGGATAACTTCATAATTAACTCAAAGAGCTTGTTTTTTTTTTTAACAATCCCATGTTGGCAATAATTTCACGAGGAGGGATTAAAATGACTGAAGTCTTCTTCCAAATTCAAGCTGTATCCAGCAGGATTGACTGTTTTGGTGCATTATCTGCCAGAACAAAGAGTATGGTGCTCAAAAAGTAAGGCATTGAAGGAGGAAGGGCATTGTTGCTAGTACTCCTCTCCTCCAGCATGACTGCCAGCATATGCTTGTATCTCCAAAATAAGGTGGATGGTTGATAGTATTTGTCACCATTACTAGGTTTTTGATTAAAAGTCCCAATTCATTCCATTTCCAAGGATTAATTTTAGATTTTGACATCCTCAGTGACAGAGTATATGCAGTTTTCAAAAGCAAAAACATAATTTTTAGTTTTCAACCTACTCATTATTATCCTCAATCCCCTTTATCTGATAAAGCAGTTTTTCTGGGAGAAACACAGTAAGGCCAATCACAAGAAGGGCTGCTAAGCTTCTCACAGCCAAATAAGGGAAAGAGGGTTTTAACTATTGCTCGATGCCACAATGTTGTGGACATTAGTATTGTCATAATACTGGGATTTTTTTTACCTTGATAATAACTTAAAAAATATTGATATTCAATGTCATGTTTAATACTACAAGGGAAAAAATACCACACTGTATACCTAGAAATTTCAGATTTTTATTATAAGGCCCATGTGTCAACTTGCTGACAGAAGACACCGGGAAAGCTGCATCTGGTATCAACATATCTACTGGGAACAAAATGAATACTTCAGATATCTTGAATCAAAATCTAGCATGTCTTACCTTTACAGAAGTGCTTTCTTCTGGCTTCTTTAAAGGGCCTATATCATGCTATTTTAAGCCTTTCAGAGTAAACTATATGCATGTACAGTATGTGATAGTGCATTACCTTTCGTACACTGGAGAATGAATTTCTTATGAAATATGAGTTATTTTTGCAAGCTACTTTTCCAACCCGGAAGTAAGATGCCTTGATCTCTGAGGCTCCGCCTTTCCTTTCTCTGAGGCTCCGCCCATTTCATGACGTAATCCCTGAGCCGGCTGCTGCAGCGTGTCGCTGGGTTCCGCCCACGAAAACAACATCTACAGTAAACTTTAGAAAAGATGGATGAGCGTGTTGTGGAGCCTTACACTCTTGACCCAGAGTCCGATCTGGAATTTGAGGTGCACGAGATACCACAGCGACCTCGAAGACGTTTACAGGAAGTGAAAGAGTTTTGCCGATCACCGCTCCGTTAGCTGCGCGGAGAAAGTGGGTGTGTGCGTTAGCCTGGGGGCGGTGCTGGCAGCACAGGCACTTCCTGGAGTGGGCGGCTCACCCGCGTTCATACGTATGAATGTGGGGACCCAATCATTATCAGGGACAGGGCGGAGCAACAGCTCAGAGAGCAGGGTTGAGGAGGAATACTCAGAGATGTGTGAATGGAGCAAAATACCACTTTGGGGGTGTTTTTGGTGAGGAATTAACATTATAACATGCTTAAAAGCTCAAAAAAGTTGATTTTGCATGATATAGGCCCTTTAAAGAAAAATCCTTCATTATGTCCTTTAAGTCCAGCTCACGGATATCGTCATATTCTGTGGATGCATGCTTGATCCAGTCTACTTTTTACCAAGTTCGGAGTCCACTGTCCCATGCACAGTTGTTTGATGTAAGCAGTCATGGCCTTTCTTCTCCCTTCACCCTTCTCCTCCAGGTGAGTGCTTTAGCGGCCCACCTGTCACCTCCGTGCAGTAATTAGCAGCTCCGCCTCCACTCGATAGTCCAACTTAGAGAAATCCTTTACGCTTCAGGATTTTTTGAGCAATTCATTTACCCTAAGCGTTTTTTCCTCTCAGTAATTTTATGAACACCACTTTCAAACTTTTTTCCGGACATTTTGACCGAGCTAATTACTTCTTACCTCTCACTGGTGCTTGCATAGTCACATGTCAAAACAATTCCTCTGATAGGCTATTGTTACGTGGTACCCACATAAGGCACTTGTAAATTAGACCAATAAGCCGCCACACATGAATATCAAGTGATGGACATAGAATTTGACCAATTAACAACAATGTGATCTTTTTCATTGGCTCATGATAAGCCCTAATCTTCGTAGGCCCCTGGACTTCAGCCCAGCCTAGCCCGTTCATTAAGGCAGGCTTGAAAATGGGACAGTGCACATCCCAATTAGGACAAACCCATTTAGCCCAATAAACGGGCTGTCTCAGCTAAAATGAGACAGTTGGCAGCCCTAATCACAAGTGATGACTAACACCCAAACAACTAAGTAATACTTTAATCTACCACAGCAGGCATTTGTACAAAAAGCAGAACAGCCACAATTCCTAGAGTACCAATAAAACTGACACTATCATGAATAGCAAAGTTATATTATCAACAATGAATCATTAATGCTAGGCTAACAGCAATGTCAACAGCCACAACCTCCATTTATTCAACCTTACCAATTAAATATTCAAATAATTTACTTGTAGGTTGTGAATCTGAAGCATGGCACAACAGTGTGGAGGCAGTGCATCTCTAAAAAGTAATTTCCTAGCGAAACCAAAACTTTGTTTTGTCAAGCCTTTGGTGCTACCGTTAGTTCTGATCCTAACAGACTGATCCTTGGCTCTGAGTGGAATTCTGTGGCTCAAATGGCTGTGTGCTCTCTTCAGGCGAGTCGGCGATGTGTGTACTGTTCGGTAACACATGCAGGATTATAGGTGTAGACTGGATCAGTTTCACAGCTGACATTACTGCGATAAGAAGGCAACTGAAGGCAGGGATTTCTTTAAGTGACATTGCAAATAAGCCCAGAATAGCTGTTGCTTGTGTTTCTGAGTTTAAGAGAGCGTTATGGCTCGTGAGTTGCCAGGTGCAAACAAAACAGGTGAGGGCCATGAAGGATTTCTTTCTTGATGTGGCAGGAAGTTAGGTGTGAAATTATTTTGGATAAAGTCTTGTATGTATTTTCAGGCTTGGTATTTTCCAGGTGAGTATGGTTCTCTTTCCTCTTTCCCAGTTTTCAGAGAGAGTCCAGGTGAGGCTGAGAGTCTGTGACTGAGAGTGAGTATTAAATGTTTGATTATTCAGGCTTACTTGGAGGTTTTCCAGATGAGAGCACTGCGAAGATGGTGTCCAGAACTCAGAGCAGAGGAAGACGTTGGTAGGTGAGTGTGTGCAACCAAGAAGTAGTGATGTTACGCTCGACACCGCCCATTTGACACTGATTCGAGCAATATAAAGCGTAAATGTCATGAGCAGTGCATCGAGCGCTGTTTCAGCACACCCACAGTCACATGACCATAGCAAGCGAGGCCTCGTTATATCGGTCATATCACATGACTTGAGGGCTTACAGGAAATTTGAGAGGGTTCTGTTGGAATTAGGGTTTTTTTCTTTGCTTTGTATTGTTCGTTCCTGCCATCCAATTTTGAATAGACCTCGGATGGCCAAATGCTCAAAAAAAAAGTAGTGAGTTTTTTATGTCTTCCACTCAGATGTAGTTCTGACACTCTGTCAGCAGATGGCAGTCTTTATTAAATGTTTCATAACACTGTGGTGACATTAGTTGTTGGTCTCACACACAAATGTGACCTTTAAATGTGAAGGTGTAGTTTCTTCCGGTTTTTGGTTGGGAGAGATATAAAAAACCAGGAAGAGAAAAATGTGCTTAATAAAGTCGGAAGACAGAAAAAGAGACTCAAGCGTGTTCCGTCTGTTTTTCTGCAACTTCCACATTGGTGACCCTGACGTTTGAAGAATGTCGGTTCAGGCGACCTCTGCTGATATTGCCGCCACGACCTCTGCATCCGTCGCGGCCTCCGCACCGGCTGTTTTCGCAGCTACCATAAAACTACCGGACTTTTGGCAGCACGACCCGGAGCCCTGGTTCCAGCATGTCGAGGCTCAGTTTCATCTGCGCGGAATAACCACAGACGACACGAAGTATTTTCATGTTGTCGCGGCTTTAGACTCTGCTACTACTCGCTGTTTGATGGGACTGCTCCGGGACCCGCCTCACGCTGACAAGTACGCCGCTCTGAAGAGGGCTTTACTGCAGCTGTACCAGCTCTCTGATATAGAGCGCGCTGATCGTCTTCTGTCTATGACTGGTTAGGGGGACAGTAAACCTTCTGAGCTGATGGAGAATATGTTGGCACTTCTCGGTTCAGGAGACAGCTCATTTCTGTTCACCCACCTGTTTCTGCGTCAGCTCCCGCCTCCAGTGCACACTGTCCTGGCCAACTCGCCCCTCATTCGTACTAAGGATTATCGGGGTTTAGCTGAAGAAGCGGACAGGCTTTTGTTGGCTTCTCGCCATTTGTCAGTGCATGCACTGCTGCCTGGACAGTCTGATGGAGAAGTCTCAGTAGATGTGGCCGCAGTCTCGGATCGCCGGAAGAAAGAGAGCAGCCTGTGTTTCTACCACCGCCGCTTTGGACTGAAGGCTCGGCGCTGTATTCCGCCGTGCTCTTTCCAGCTACAGGGAAACGAGAAGGCCGGTGCACGCAGCTGCTAGCGAGCATCGGCCAACGACAAGCTGCTTTTCATTGAGGACTGCGCTGCTGGACGTCGCTTTCTGGTGGATTCGGGAGCGCAACGGAGCATCGTTCCCCCCTCGTCGGCTGATGCTATGGGATATGGACATGGACCCCCACTGGACGCTGCTAATGGTACTCCTATCCGCACCTTTGGCACCAGGTTCATGACTGTATGTTTTAACCGCCGTGAATTTAGTTGGGACTTTGTGGTAGCATCTGTAGCAGTCCCTATCCTTGGTGCAGATTTTTTGTGTGCTTACAGGCTGTTGGTTGATGTAGCTAACAGATGTGTGATTGATGCTGTGTCCTTTGACTCCTATCCATGTACACTGGGTGGGGTTGGTCCGCTGTTTGCTAACATGCTTGCCTCAGGATGCAGGTACCAGCGCCTTCTCTTTGAGTTTCCCGCGCTCACTGTGCCTATGTTTTCTGCGGCAGTAGCCAAACATGAGGTTGAGCATTACATTACTACTGTGGGTCCACCTGTTTTTGCCCGCGCACGCCATCTGGATGCTGCTAAGTTGGCCATCGCTAGAGATGAGTTTGCCAACATGGAGCGGTTGGGTATTGTGCGCCGTTCCGACAGTCCGTGGGCCTCTCCCCTCCACATGGTCCCTAAGTCAGATGGGGGTTGGCGCCCTTGTGGAGATTTTAGGCGCCTTAACAACGCTACTACCAACGACAGGTACCCAGTCCCCCACATTCAAGATTTTTCTTCACGTCTGGCAGGGGCAGTCATTTTTTCTAAAGTGGATTTAGTGCGTGGTTATCATCAGGTGCCTGTCCGGTGATCACTCCTTTTGGACTGTTCAAGTTCTTGAGAATGCCATTCGGCCTTAAGGGTGCTGCACAGACGTTTCAACGGCTTATGGACTCTGTGTTACGGGACATGCCTTTCCTGTTTGTATACTTGGACGACATACTGGTGGCGAGTGCTTCGGTGGAGGAACATGTGTCGCACCTTCGTCAGCTCTTCAAGCGCCTTTGTGACCATGGACTGATAGTGAATCCCGCAAAGTGTCAGTTTGGGCTCTCAGAACTTGAGTTTCTGGGGTACAAGGTATCCCAGCAGGGTGCCGCATCCCTCCCGGCTAAAGTCGAGGTGGTTTTAGCCTTTCCACGCCCCTCCTCTGTCAGGCCCCTGCAGGAGTTTTTGGGCATGGTTAATTTTTACAACCGTTTTATACCTCATGCTGCCCATATTATGCGCCCGCTGTATGAGGCCTTGAAGGGTAAGAGGGGTAATCAGAACGTTGAGTGGACCCCTGAGAGGTTATGTGCTTTTGACGAGGCTAAAGCTGCGCTTGCTGATGCTGCCTTCTTGGCTCATCCAGACCCCACGGCCGCCATTGCTCTCACCACTGATGCATCCGATTATGCTGTTGGAGCAGTTTGTGAACAGTGGGGGGGCAATTCCTGGGAACCTCTAGCCTTTTTCAGTAGACAGTTACGTGAGTCAGAAAGGAAGTACAGCACTTTTGATAGGGAACTGTTGGCCCTTTTCTTGGCGACAAGGCATTTCAGGTTTCTTCTGGAGGGCCGTAAATTCACCGCTTTTGTTAACCACAAACCCTTCACGTTTGCCATGGCCAAGTCCACTGAACCTTGGTCAGCTCGGCAACAACGGCAGCTTTCGGCTATTTCCGAGTTCACTACTGACATTCAGCATGTGGCTGGTAAGACCAATTTGGTTGCGGACTGCCTTTCGCGTGCCCCAGTTGCCGCTGTTCATTTGGGCATGGACTATGCTGAGATGGCTGCCGATCAGTTGTTAGATCCAGGGTTGCAGGTGCTTCGTTCCACTGAGTCCAGTTTGCAGTTGGAGGGTGTCTGCTCCGGTTACAGTTGCGCCCTCTGGGACTGCGCAGCGCAGTCGTCGGGGCAGAGTAATAAGGTTGCCTAAGAGGTTCTCTTGAGTTATTTCCTTTTTTGAATTTTGTCCATGCTGTTTTAGTTTGTTTTTGTCAGCATGTTTATTTATGTTGTTATTTGTGTGTTCTGGGGGGGCCTGTGTGGTGACATTAGTTGTTGGTCTCACACACAAATGTGACCTTTTAATGTGAAGGTGTAGTTTCTTCCGGTTTTTGGTTGGGAGAGATATAAAAAACCAGGAAGAGAAAAATGTGCTTAATAAAGTCGGAAGACAGAAAAAGAGACTCAAGCGTGTTCCGTCTGTTTTTCTGCAACTTCCACAACACTGTCGATCATGAAGCAATTGTCTCAAAGTTGTTCATTGTTTCATAAGGCCTCAGTTTCACCATTACTACTGTCATGATGCAGAGCACGGTTGGGGAACTGTGCTCACGCTTTTTGTTATTCTGTTTATTTTCTGTAACTTCCCCGCTTTAGTTTAGTATTTATCTGGATGGTTGGATGTATTATGTCACTGGAGTTTGCCGTTTGTTTTCTGTTTATGAAAGTTTCTATTCTTAGTTTAGTTATTTTCTTTATGCGTCCGTAACCATCCAGTTCTGCATCATGAATATTCTCTGCCTTTTAGACATGAGCCTACCCTTGCCTTGAGTCCTTGTTTTGTATATTGATACTATGCTTATTTTAGAAAGTTAAAACACACAAAAGTACCATTCTGTAATGTATGGGACCTTTAAATAGAAAGTATAACATACACAAGTCATGCTAATTATTATTTTTGTTCTCTGTTACAATGTTCAACCTTTTGACTGTTGCCTGTTCAACACTCTGTTTAGAGGGGTCTTCAACGTTCATAAGTTGTAATGCATTTGCAAACTCCTTCACCAGAGTTTAACTAAGTACCAAAGTTTTACCCAAACGTCAAACTCAAACCCAGTTCTACGTCTCTAATGGATGTCAGGTTTCAGTTGCTCATTGGACACAAACTTTTTTTTTGTTAGTTTTAAAACTGTCCAATACACACTGCTTCTCATTCTGCTATGTTTCTCCTGGAGCCTAGTGGGAAAAAGAGCTAAGGGGGCCTTTCACAAATCCCTAATGGAGCGGCATGGCACTAGAGCCCTTTCACCAAAGTGCTTAACCTCAATTAAATCTTTCGCCATCCAAGCATATGAAACAGCCATCAACCAGTGTTGCCAAGTCAGCAGACAACACATTAATGAAAAAAATAAATCAGGTTGTTATAGAACTGATGGCCTGTAATGATATAATTACGTGCATGCACCCCACTATTTTTTCATGTGCACATTAGGGAAGATAATATGTCCACTGCTTGTCACAGACAGTTAATCAAATTATTATTTCACCTACTTAATTCATCAAGCTTCCCTCAAAAATTGATTTCCACAGCTTTCTTCATAACTTTAATTCTTCACTGGATGAAAGAAACAATGGTCTTTGTATTTGCTTTCAGTGAGGGTAGTGGGAGGGCTTTCATTTGATGTTTTGAGATAATCCTTTGCTGCATTCCTCCCTGTAGCAACCTCATCATGTGAGGGCTTGACTGCCTCATCTAGATTTGTCTGATTTTTTTTGTAACTTAGATTTTTATTCATTTTTCATCATATATAATGCATTCAGATCACATTCTACATTTAAAAAACAAAGGGGTTAGGGTAGGGAAAAAGAAAAAAAAAATTAAAAATTAAAAATTAAAAAAAATAAAAAATAAAAGGGGATGTTGGAGCATCAAGTTTTTAGTTTCCATCTCTTAATTCTTCTGGTTTTTTCAGTGTCTTTGGTTATTCTTTCAATTTCTGCCTCGTTGTTGCACTTTGTAGTGTGTCCATTTCCGCCATTTTTTCTCCCATATTCCTTCTTGCATTCTTCGTCGATATGTTAGTTTTTCCATCATACGTATGTCCTCAACAATGTCAATCCATTGTTCTTGGTCAGGAAGAACTTCTGATCGCCATTTTTTTGTGATAGTTTTTTTACATGCAATCAACAAGATTTTAACTAGATATCTGTCCTCAGCCTGTATAACATTGTCTTTTTTAAGATCACATAAGTACATCAGGTTACAGTTCATTGGTATATTATATCCTAATATCCTCTGTATTGTCACATGCATAGATTTCCAAAATGATGATATTTTGTAGCATTTCCAAAACATATGTGAGTGGTCTGCATTTTGAGCCCCACATCCCCTCCAGCATAAAGATTGGGTATTTGTATATTTTCCTTGAATCTGTGGTGTAATGAAAAAGCGAATCAGGTTTTTCCATCCAAATTCCCTCCATGTCCTTGAATTTGTTGATGTGTGTTGTGTTTTCCATATTTCCTGCCAGCTTTCTTCTGTTATGTTTAAATTGAGCTCTTTCTCCCATTTCTCCTTTATATAGTTACTTGTATGATTGTTTGTCATAAGTTTCTGATATAGTTTTGAAATAATTCTTATTTTATTTCCTGCATATGAGCTTAAAATAAGTTGTATAATCTCGTTCACATCTGTTTGGAGGTTATGCCTAATCTTCTTCATATAGTAATCTCTCATCTGCAGATATCTGAAAAATTCCGATCTTTCTAATTTAAATTTTCTCCTGATATTTACAAAGCTCCCGAGATCTTTTTTTCCGATATTGCCCCATGCTGTGATTCCCTTGTTCACCAGATTTTTGTATCCCCTATCTTGTTTTGCCGGTTCAAACTGACTGTCAAATGCTACCCATTTCAATAGTTTTATGTCTTCCCTTATATTATATTTTTGTACTATTTTATACCACAGTTCTAAAGTAAATTTAGTGATTGGGTCTATTTGTTTGATTTGCTTATATGCATCTTTATCCCCTATTATGCTTTGTACTGGGAGTCCCTCAATTTCCTTTTCCATTTCTTTCCATTTTGCCTCATATCCCTCGTCGCACCAACATATGATATATCTTATTTGTGCTGAGTAGTAATATTCCTTTAGACTCGGTAGGCCCATGCCTCCTTTCTCTTTTGGTAATTGGAGGGTTTTATATTTCACTCTTGGTTTTTTACCTCCCCAAACAAATCTCGATATCATCCTGTCCCACTTTGAGAATTGGGCATCTGGAATCTCTGTTGGTATAGCCTGGAAGAGGTAAAGTAATCTAGGTTGTATGCTGATTTTGACTGTCTCAATTTTTGAATTCAGATCCATATTTAAGATTGACCATCTATCAATATCTTTTTTTATTTCTTGTTCCAACCTATCATAGTTTGCTTTATATATTTTGCTTAGGTCTTTAGGTATGTTCACTCCAAGGTATTTTATTTCTTTTTGGTTCCAGTTTAGTTTGATCTTATCAGTTATCTGGTTTAGAGGGTTATAGTGGAATGTCAGTATTTGTGTTTTTGTTATGTTTATCTTGTATCCTGATAATTTTCCAAAATTTTCTATCAAGTTCATCATTTCCATTATTGATTTATCTGGTTGTTCAAGGTAAACTATAATATCGTCTGCAAATAGCCCAATCTTGTGTTCCGCCCCCTTTATTGTTACACCTTTTAATTTCTTATTTTGTCGTATCGCTTGAGCCAATGGTTCTATGAACAGAGCAAACAAGGTGGGCGATAAGCAGCATCCCTGCCTAGTTGATCTTTGTATATTTACTTTGTCTGTTAAGCTACCGTTTATCTTGATTCTTGCCACAGGTTCTTGATATAGCGTCCTTATGCATTGTACTGATTTTTCGTTAAATCCAAAGCGCTCCAGTACACTATATAGGAATTTCCAGTTAACCCTGTCAAATGCTTTTTCTGCGTCTAAACTCATTATTACTGCGCTTTTCTTTTCTTTATGTATTTGGTTAATTATATGTATTGTTCTCCTGATATTGTCATGTGTTTGGCGTCCCTCTATGAATCCAGTTTGATCATCTTCTATCAATTCCGTCAAGAATGTCTTTATTCGTTTACATATAATTGTTGTGTATATTTTATAATCTACATTTAATAAAGAGATTGGTCTATAGTTTCCGCATTGTTCTTTATCTTTCCCTGGTTTTAAAATAACTGAAATGATTGCTTCGTTCCATGATGGAGGTATTTTGTTGTTGTTCAGCGTCCAATTAAATGACTTTAGGAGTTGTGGCGTGAGTTCTTCTATAAACAGTTTATAAAACTCAGATGGGTATCCATCACTACCTGGTGATTTACCGTTTTTAAGTGACTTAATCACATCTCTGATCTCTTGTGTTGTTATTTCTGCTGTTAGTTTTTCATTTTGTTGATTTCCTATTGATGGCAAGTCCAATGTGTCTAGAAATTTTTTGATATCTTTAGTATTTGTTTCTTCAGGTTGCGAGTATAGTTCTTGGTAGAAATTATGGAAAATTTCTTCGATGTTTTCTGGGTTAACTGTGGTTTTATTTGTGGTGGGGTCTTTAATCTTGTATACATTATTCATTGTTTGTTGTTTTCTTAACCGTTTTGCCAGCAGTTTTGTGGCTTTTGGCCCCGTTTCATAATATTTTTGCTTTAGATATCTATTTTTCCTTTCAATTTCATCCATTTGTGTTTCTTTTATCTTTGTTTTTTCTTCTTTAATTTCTTGATATATTTTTGGATCATTTGTGCTTTGATGTTTACGTTCTAATTCCCTCAGTCTCTCACATCTTTGTTCATACGCTTCCAGTTTAGTCTTATTTGCTTTTCCTGTTTCAACAATTAATTTACCCCTTAACACGGCTTTTAGTGCATCCCATAGTATTGTTGGGTCCACTTCTTCATTGTCATTCTCTTGGATATATTCGTTTATGTTTATTTTTATTCTTTCTTTCATTTTCTCATCATTTAACAGTCCTACGTTAAGTTTCCATGTTGTTTGTCGTTTTCTATTGTTTAAATATATTTCCATGTATATAGGATTATGATCTGATATTTCTGCCCCTCCAATCCAACAATTTCTCACCCTGTGTCTGTCACCTTCATTCATAAGGAAGTAATCTATTCTAGAGTGTACTTTATGGGCTGCTGAATAATGTGTATAGTCTTTTTCGAGTGGGTGTAGGTCCCTCCATATGTCTACCATACCCATTTCTGCCAGTGAGGTTCTTATGAACTTTGTTACATGTTTTTTTGTCTTCTTAACACTTGTTGTGTCAACTTCATGATCCATGACAGCATTTAAGTCTCCTCCACAAATTAGGACTCCTTCACTGTGTGTTGCTATGAGATCAAACAGATGTTGAAAAAAACCCTTGTCACTTTCTGGTGGGGCATAGATGTTCACTAATGTAATCTGCATACCATCTATTCTTCCCTTTATTATTACATACCTGCCTTCTTTATCCTGGATTTCCTGTTCACATTCAAATTGTATTTTATTTGAGATTAGTATCATAACCCCCCTTTTTGCTCCTCCCTTAAATGAACTGTAGTAGGAGTTCTTATAGCCAAATCTCTTTAGTTTCACATGTTCTGCCTTGCTCAAATGTGTCTCTTGCATAAATATAATTTCAGCTTTTTCCTTCTTGAATTTTCTTATTATTCTTTCCCTTTTAACAGGTGAGTTCAGACCATTCACGTTTAGTGTCATTATCTTAAGATTTTTACCCATATTCATGTTTTTCCATTTTTTTAACTTGTGCTCCTAGCCCCTTTAACAACAAAAATAACACATATTTATATAAAAACACATTAAAAAATCTCGACCTCCGTACTTTGGGCCTTTCTTCTGCCCACTGGTCCCTGTTGGTGGGTGGGGGGTTTGTCTTCACAGAGTGAAGGGCCCTCCCTAGACTTCTAATTACTATCAAAGTAATAGTCATAAGTCTAGAAATGTCCAACAAATATCACTTAAACCTCTCCTAGCCGTCTGTTTCTCTTTTACCTTGTCTTCTTGGCCTTCATTTCTTCTGTGCCTTTCTTAATCTTTGTTATGATCTAGGCTTTCAGTTGAAAGCCTTGTAGCTTGTCCTGGGCCCGCTGCTCTACGTCTCTCCCCCTTCTTCCACCGTTCACTCGTCTCCACTCCGTCTGTCGTGGTGCGTTCAGGGCCGCCGCTGCTCCAGCCGTCTCCTTCGGCACGCTCACCTCAAGGCCTCGCTCCATCATATCCCGCGCTGCCTCTTCGGCCGTGTTGTAGGTTCTTGTGCCTTCCTCCCAATGAATCCTCATTTTCGTTAGCGGCGTTTGGAATCTAATTTTTTTCTCTTTCAGCGTTTTTTTAATGTTGGCATATTTCTTCCGCTGCTGCACGATTTCTGTCAGGTAGTCATGGTCAAAAAATACCTGTTTGTCGCCGATTCGTATCTTTTTTTTCTATGCTTGCGTCAGGATTCTTTCCTTTATGTCATATTTCACAAAGTTTACCACAACTGACCTGGGTGTAGCGTTTGTTTTCGGGTTCTGTGCCGGTGTTCTGTGCGCCCGTTGAATCTGCAGATCCGTTTCTCCGGGTATTTCCAGTTCTTTTTTTAAGAACTGATCCATGAATTTTGTCATCGAGTTGCCTTCAATGCCCTCCGGAATTCCAAAGATGCGCATATTGCTTCGTCTGGATCTGCTCTCCAAGTCGTTTATTTTCTCCTGCATCCTCTGCGTTTGCGTCGTCAGGGTCTGTAGTTGTTCGTTTGCCTCGCTTTTCCAATCTTCTAGTTCCGAAATTCGGGTCTGCGCTTCTGTCATACACGCCCGCTGGGAGCGCAGCTCCTCCATGTTTTCCGTTAATTTACGCTCCATTTCTCTTCGGAGGTCCATGATTTCCTCCTTAATTTCTTTTTTCAGTTCCTCCTTAAGAGCCGCTAAATCCTGTTGTAGCTGTCGCTTGAATTCTCTTAACTCTTCACCCAAACTGGCGATGCCAGTGGTCATGTTGTCGAGTCTGGTGTCCTCCATTTTCTCTGCTGTAGACATCTCGTTTTTTTGGGCTTTGCGTACAGCGGTTTTTCCTGCGTTGTTGGAGAGGAATTCTTCAATTTTACCCTGTTTTTGTCCTTGTGCCCGGTTCCTTCGTGTTTTCATCCCTTAGTTTATTGATCCGTTTATGTCGAGTTGGCCATTTACCGATGATTTTTAATCCGGCTAGGGAGAGCTCTTTGTTTAAGTGTTATGTCTCTCCGCCATCTTCCCGGAAGTCTCATCGCATGTCAGATTTGTCTGATTTTTAATGCATAGTTGGCCCACTGAAGGTTGATTTCTATGTCTGAATTTATTTTCCTTTTCCAAGCCTAGTCTGGCCACACCGTTACTCTATCACTTGATACTCTTCACCTGAATCAAAAGGGGTATGATCTGTCGACTGTATGGATGACTGTCCGCTTGAGAGTTCTCCTCCACACTCAACATAGGAACCAGTAGGAAGGCTGATGTTAAGTAATAGCCAGCTGGTGGATGGCATAGCAACAACAATGAGATGGTCTTGACTTTCCTGTTGCTATAGTTGTCTTGTTTGGTGTAGTTTAAGAAATATGCCTAACTGACCCTGTGACCCATGATAGTGTCACAATAGTGATAAATTTAGCATTAAGACTGTCACACTGGAAAACCAAAATGAGAAGATGGTTTTATTTACACATAAAGGCTACTGTTCCGATTGCTTGAAGGCTGAGGCTGTATAAAGTAAATAAGTCTAAGATCCTGACTTATAAAAGTCCCATGATTTGATTGTTTAGCCCCTTTCTTCTGGCTCAGTGAACAGGAATCTGGGTTTGTTTAGCATGCTGAGATTTTTCTGAGAGCTGGTGCATCACAGGCAAAGGCTGGACAAGTGAAAGAAAGGCAGGGTTGTACTCATTTGTGTGTAACATGATCTGAATGAACAAGGTTTTAATTAGTCCAGCTCATTAAGGCACCACCATACAGGCTCAGCAAGACTTGACATCTACAGAGGTAGGTTCAGTGTAAGGACAAGCGAAGCATGCCTGAGAATTGTATTGTAGTAGTAATTTATCATCTCATTATAACTTTGCATGCTCTCTAGAACTATCTGTACTTTCATTGGACAATTTTGGTATTCCAGGAATTCAAAAAAAAAGGTGGTCTTGCATTTAGTCAGATATCAAAATATCATCCTTTAAAGCTATTATAAGTATTTTACATTCAATATAGACATCAGTTTTCATTATTTATCTTTCAATTTTTTGGTATTTAGTGGGTTGAGGATGTTCTTGCTAATATATAAAATTATATATTCCACATGGGGATACACTGTAGATTTGCCTTTATGATATCTACTAAACTCCTAGTCACTTTTTATTACAACTCCATATTAAAATATCCCATATTTCTAGCAGCAAAGAAAATCTTATATGTACAATAGACCTGTACTCTTTGAGTTGATTAAAAACTGGAACAATTGGACCAGCATTGCAAAGCAAAACATTCACAATAGTGTAAATCTAGTAAATGTTATGTCCAGAAAGCTCTCCAACTGATATGTAACTTGTTTCAAGTTCCTCATCTCAGAATATGCTAATTTTTTACCATTTAGGCTATTGATTATGATATTCTGAAACAACTCAATTACATACTGTTGCTGTCTGGCGCAAACCTTGTATCGCTAAATGTAGTATTTTTTTTTTTTTTTTTAAAGAAACTTATTCTGTTAGTCACCCTTTATGTCTCTGGATGTTTTTTTTACTAACATCAAACAAATTCTAAACATTAGAAAATCCATGTGAATAAATCTTGTGGCTGTAAATTAACGAGAAAATACAGTTTTTGCCGTTTCCTGAGAAATGTCGTTGTTGGATATAGGTGGTTTGTGCTGGACAAATTCCATACTGTCCTAGATCTGTTGATGAAACAGCTCTGACTCGCCCCAAAACACTGAAACTGGCCAAACTGCAAAAACAAGAAAAGACAATGGTTTTATTGGTGAGGAACTGGTTCAACATCAGAGCCATGTGGCGGATAAAGAGATGAATTAGTACCCATTTCAGCTGAAAAGTATCATAAATCCTTAGCTAAATAAGTAAATATTGAGATTTAAGATGAACAACCACAGTAAAGGTCCAGAATTTCCTGTAAAACCTCATGGATCTTTAGAAGCAACACCAACAGCTGCCCTGTAGTTTTAAGCACTCATGAAAAGAACTACCCCTCAAAACGCTCACATTAAATCTCCATGAAAGATTATCAGCACCAAATGTCCGGACCACCACAAACCTCAGGGGAGCCAAGTACAGTGTGGACATAAGGATGTATGTTACACTTCAATGACTCCTCTTTTACAAGGTTTTTAAAACAAGTTTGAGAGGAAGGGGGTAAACCACAGGAATGTTTACCAATTTAAAACATGAGAAGCAGTGGATGGGGAGAAGGTTAGAGGTCTGATGTTGACCACATCAGGACCTTAAAAGCAATCTCAAAAGGTTCAAACACAGCAAAAAATAAAAAATAAAAAATTTACATACTTCTTCCAGTCTACTTGACCTGAAGGTTGAAATGACAGAAGAATGTCTTAACCTCAGTACCGGATTACAGTCAACATTTAGATCTGCTAGTTGGAACACTATAATCAAATCAGGCCTTGTATCAAAACGAAGGGGTGGTCCTGTAATATATTAGCCATTTTCAAATTAGATCATTGACTGGTTGTCAAATTTAATCTGTGTTAAGGTTTTTTCATGACTAGTGCATTGCTCGTAGAAAGTAAGTATTCTTGTCTCAAGCAGGTAGCTCAATCAGGCTTACAGGCCCAAATGTAGGCTGTGTTTGAAAGTGGAATACAAAAAGGTGTAGCCTATAAGTAGGCAATCACACATGTTAGACTTTGACAAATATAAAAGGGACTGAACACCACTAAGATTTATTTGATTGTGTGAATATTAATTACAGAATACTGAATTATTGAAAATGAATGGGACATCCAGTATTAGCGACTGTTTAAGAACCACTTGTTTGTTTCTCAGATCACTTATTTGTGTGATCTTTTATTACATATATTCCTAATAGTGTATCTTGCATTTTGGGGAAAGGGAGTTGTTCAGTCGCCATCATAATTGATTTAGTTTATATGTATAGTTTATAATCTATCGTCAATAAATTCATGCAGTACTATAACAGGACATGTTTACAAATATTTGAGACCCATTCTAGTGCATCTTTTTATATTTTAGCCATATTATAAGTACAAAACACCCAGCATTATTATACACAGCAGAATGACCAGTTTGGCTGCAACTATTGCATCAGTGCTTCCCATTTGTCAGTAAATATTTAAATAAAAATGATTTATTTCATTATTTGGGAGTTTTTGTGTCCTGTTTGGTCACAGTCATTATTTAGTCAAAGCGTGCATATGCGGTCACATATGATATGCAATGATCTGGCCATTCCGCTCCACAATCATGGCGGTATTATTATTAACTCCTGCAAAGTGACATAACGCACGGCTCAGGAGACACACACGCAGGCTCAGGGTAGATTTAATAGCTTTATTGAACAACAAGAGTGCGTGGCTGCGTGTCTGTGGGATAAGAATGTATTGGTGGTAGGCGTCTGCGTCAGGCACGGGGGCAGGAAGCCGTTCAGCCGGACAACCCTAAGGGAGGAAGCAGAGGGAGAAGGGTAACGGGCACCACACCAATACAGAAGACTAAAACAGTTAGCTGGCTTACTTGGTTTGGGCTGGTGGTTGGCGTTGACAAGGGCGAAGCCCGGGAGACAGCAACCTGGAGCGCCTGTAGCAGCAGCGAGGAGGCAGCGGTGAGGAGACGAGATCCGCCACCGGGGAATCCACCTGTGCACAGGGGAGAAGACTGGGAGAAAAAGAGGTGAGGGAAGCTTACTCAGATTTCCTTGCTTGGAGAAGGGGGTTCCTTGCAGCAAGAGATGCCGAAGAAAACAGACGGCTTCAGGCCGAAGCCCAGGGCAGGATGAGTTAAATACCTCGCCGCTGACGAGGCGCAGGTGTGCGCGCAGCTGGCGGCGCTGATGAGCGGCGAGTCATGACAGTACTCCCCCCTCTACCAGCGCCTCCTGGCGATGGTTTCTCCGGGTGCGCTCGGTGGAACTCAGCGATGAGGGACAGGTCCAACACAAACGAGGAGCGCACCCATTGTCTTCATTCAGGTCCATAGCCCTTCCAGTCCACCAAATACTGCAACCCGCGACCCCGGCGCCGGGAGTTCAGGATGGCGGAGACTGTCCAGGCCGGATGGCCACCTATCATCAGGGGCGCGGGCTGCGCTGCAGGTGGAGGGCAGAGGGGGTCAGAGACCACCGGTTTAACCTTGGAGACGTGGAAGGTGGGATGGATGCGGAGGGAGGGGGGAATAGCCACACGCACAGCCACCGGGTTGATGATCAGGGTAATGGGAAATGGGCCGATGAATCGTTGTGCCAGCTTTCTCCTCTCACCCTTTAAATTTACGTCCTGTGTGGACACCCAGACTTGTTGGCCCACCTGGTAGGCAGGGGCAGGTCTCCTGTGCCGGTCCGCCGTGGACTTGTTGCGCTCCGCTGTGCGTAAAAGCGCATTGCGCGCCATGGTCCAAAGGGAGCGGCACCGCCTGAGGTGCACCTGGACTGAGGGGACAGCCAACTCGCCCTCCTGCGCGGGTAATAGAGGTGGATCATAGCCCAGGGATGCCTTGAAGGGGGACATCCCGGTGGCAGAAGAGCGGGAGGTGTTGTGGGCGTACTCCACCCAGGCGAGATGTGTGCTCCGGGACGCGGGTTTAGATGCAGTGACGCAGCGGAGCGCAGCCTCCAGCTCCTGATTGGTCCGCTCACACTGCCCGTTGGATTGGGGGTGATGGCCGGAGGAGAGGCTTACTTTGGCTCCCAGGGCGTTGCAGAAAGACCTCCAGACGTCCGAAGAGAACTGGGGACCCCGATCGGAGACCACGTCAACCGGTATCCCATGCAGTCTGACCACGTGCTGGATGAGGAGGTCCACTGTCTCCAAGGCAGAGGGGAGCCCCCGTAGAGGCACAAAGTGGGCGGCCTTGGAGAAACGGTCAACAATGGTCAAGACTGTGTCGAAGTTGTTGGAAACAGGGAGACCGGTGACGAAGTCTAGGGCGACGTGCGACCAGGGCCTACCAGGGATGGGCAGGGGCTGGAGCAGGCCCACGGGGGGAGCGTTACCCGACTTGCTGGTGGCGCAGACGGGGCAGGCCCGGGCGTAGCGGGCGGCGTTCTTCCGTAGCCCCGGCCACCAAAAGGACCGTTGGAGGAGGTCGATCATCCAGGAGGACCCAGGGTGGCAGGTGAGCTTCGAGGTATGGAGCCAGTGGATAACCTCCCCCCGGACAGCAGATGGCACGAAGAGCCTCCCCTCCGGTCCGCCGCCAGGGTCCGGTTCCAACTCCTGCGCCCTCCGGATCTTGCTCTCAATGTCCCAGGAGATGGCCCCCACGACGCACGACCTGGGCAGGATGGTGTGGACCGTATCTTCTGACGCCTCAGGGGCGAATTGCCTGGAGAGGGCGTCGGGCAGGCCGTTCTTGGAGCCGGGCCTGTAGGTGATGTTAAACCTAAACCTTGCGAAGAACAGGGACCAACGTGGCTGGCGGGCGTTCAGACGATTGGCAGTTCTTAAATACTCCAAGTTCTTATGGTCGGTGAGTACCACGAACGGCAAGGCAGCCCCCTCCAGCCAGTGGCGCCACTCCTGAAGCGCGAGTTTGATGGTCAATAGTTCTCTGTCCCCCATGTCGTAATTACGTTCCGCCGGGGACAAGCGCCGAGAGAAGAAGGCGCAGGGCCGCTTGGCTCCGTTGGCTGGTGACCGCTGGGACAGCACCGCCCCCACCCCCGTATCCGAAGCGTCCACCTCCACAATGCACTGCAGCGCGGGATCGACCTGGCTGAGGACCCGGGAGGAGGAAAACTCCGTCTTCAACGCCCGAAAGGCCGCTGCGGCCTCTTCAGTCCACCGGAACGGGACCTTAGGGGAGGTGAGGCGGGTCAGAGGGCTGACGATGGCTCCAAAATTAGGGACGAAGCGGCAGTAGAAATTGGCAAACCCGATAAACTGTTGCACCTGTTTCCTCGAGGTCGGCGTGGGCCAATCTACCACCGCTTTGACCTTCGCTGGGTCCGGGAGCACCTGGTCATGGGAGATGACGAACCCCAGGAAGGAAGTTGTTTTGGCGTAGAACTCACATTTCTCCGCTTTCACATATAGTCGGTTCTCCAGTAGCCTCTGAAGGACCCGCCTCACGTGGATCCGGTGCTCGTCCCTGGATCTGGAGAAGATGAGGATATCGTCCAGGTAGACGAACACGAACAGGCCGATGAAATCCCGGAGGACATCATTTATGAGGCGCTGAAAGACAGCTGGAGCATTGGTCAGCCCGAACGGCATGACTAGGTATCCAAAGTGGCCGTTAGGGGTACGGAAGGCAGTCTTCCATTCATCTCCCTCCCGGATCCGGACGAGGTGGTACGCGCTGCGGAGATCCAGCTTGGTAAACCAGGTCGCCCCCTGGAGGGAGTGGACGGCGGTGTCCATCAGGGGCAGGGTGTAGCGATCCTTCTCCGTGATGTCGTTGAGGGCACGGTAATCAATACAAGGACGAAGGGAGCCATCCTTTTTGCCCACGAAGAAGAACCCTGCGCCTAATGGTGATGATGATGGGCGGATAATCCCAGCACTGAGCGACTCCTTCAAATACGTGTTCATCGCCTCCTTCTCTGGCGCTGACAGGCTGTAGAGGCGTCCCGAGGGTAGAGGTGCCCCCTGGCGGATGTTAATGGCACAGTCATAGGGCCAGTGTGGAGGAAGGGACATCGCCTTGGACTTGCTGAAGACCGCGCCCAGGTCGTGGAACTCCGAGGGCACCAGGGTTAGATCCCGAGGTGCGGCATCCTTAGCAGTGGGAGGAGAGGACGGGGCGCAGGCAGCGGATTGGAGACAGGTGCCCATGCAAAAGGAGCTCCAGGCAGACGCCCTACCGGTCTTCCAGTCCAGGACGGGGTTGTGGAGGCGGAGCCATGGGTATCCAAGGTGTAATAGAGGAAGGCAGGACGTAGAAGGTGATGTCCTCCCGGTGGTTCCCCGAGATGATAACCGGGACGGGGGACGTCCGGTGAGTCACTTTTCCCAGGGAGACACGGGAGAGATTGACTAGGGCGAGAGGAGAATCGAGAGGGTGGCAACGGATGCCCAATCGGGTTGCCAGGCTTTGTGATATGAAGCTACCCTCCGCGCCTGAATCCACCAGTGCGTGAGTGAGATGCCCTGTGGGGTTGTGGCAGAAGTGGATGGGCAGCGTCAAATGTGTGAGGGGAGTTAACCGATTAGCGTCCGCGAGGCTCCCTACAGTGACTCGCGGACCTCCCCATTTGGTTTCTCCGGACAATGCTCCACCGTGTGCTGGCTGCCCCCGCAATACATGCAGAGGCCCAACTCACGGCGACGTTGTTTCTCCGCTAGGGGGAGCTTTGTCCGGCCCGTCACCATCGGCTCCGACTCCTCGGAGGGCTCCGGCGGCGGTAACGCCAGGGGGCGAGCTTGGGGCAGGCGCGCCGAGGCACCCCGCGAGCAAGAAGAGGACTTCTGCTCCGAGGCGCGCTCGTGCAGCCTGTTATCCAAGCTAATAGCAAGGGAAGTCAGCTCCGCTAGCGTCTGCGGGATATCCCGGCTGGCCAGCTCATCCCTCAGACCAGAGTTAAGACTGCGAAGGAAGATGCCGCAGAGCGAACGCTCTTCCCAGCCGACTTCCTCCGCGGTAACCCGGAAGTCGATCGTGTAATCGGCCGCCGATTGGCTCCCCTGCTGGAGGCTGAGAAGGCGATCGACCTGGACACTCTCCATACGCGAGTGATTGAATACTTCCAGAAATTGTCGCACGAACTGGCCATAGGTGAGGGTGGCGTAGCTGGGCTTCGCCATTACGGCGTAAGCCCAGGTAAGCGCTCGACTCTCCAAGAGGTTACCTATATAGCCAATCCGGCTGTGGTCTGAGGGGAAGTCTCCGGGGACGCGGTGGAACACGGACTCACACTGCATGATAAACCCCCGCGCTCCACCGAGCTTGCCGCTAAAGCGGGCGGGGGTGGGGAAGGGTGTGAGTCGTGCCGGCACACCCAGAGCAGGCTGAACGGCCGCCGGAGCAGCGGAAGCTGCGCCACCCAGACGAACCGGGGGGAACGGTTGTTGGGGGTCCAGGCGGTCTAATTGGTTAGTAATTGTTGTTAATTGATTAAGGATCACTTGTTGTTGGTGGGCTATTAGATCCACCCGAGCCTCGAGGGTGGAAAGACGGCGTGCGAGCCCGCTGTCTGGGTAGATTTAATAGCTTTATTGAACAACAAGAGTGTGTGGCTGCGTGGCTGTGGGATAAGAATGTATTGGTGGCGGGCGTCTGCGTCAGGCACGGGGGCAGGAAGCCGTTCAGCCGGACAACCCTAAGGGAGGAAGCAGAGGGAGAAGGGTAACGGGCACCACACCAATACAGAAGACTAAGACAGTTTGCTGGCTTACTTGGTTTGGGCTGGTGGCTGGCGTTGACAAGGGCGAAGCCCGGGAGACAGCAACCTGGAGCGCCTGTAGCAGCAGCGAGGAGGCAGCGGCGAGGGGACGATGTCTGCCGCCGGGGAATCCACCTGTGCACAGGGGAGAAGACTGGGAGAAAAAGAGGTGAGGGAAGCTTACTCAGATTTCCTTGCTTGGAGAAGGGGGTTCCTTGCAGCAAGAGATGCCGAAGAGAACAGACGGCTTCAGGCCGAAGCCCAGGGCAGGATGAGTTAAATACCTCGCCGCTGACGAGGCGCAGGTGTGCGCGCAGCTGGCGCTGCTGATGAGCGGCGAGTCATGACACAAAGGACAGTGGTAGCAAATGGGTGAAGCAGCAACTGGGACTCCCGTCTAGTCTACCGCTAAATGGGAAAGCTGGGCTTGCCTCCCAGTGAAGAACTGCTATCCACTGGTGTTCTATAACACTGGTCCAGCTGCTGCTTTTCCAACACCGGTGTTCCCTGCCAGACCCCATGTCCCCCCAGAGCACACCTGCGCACCTAATGCTGTCCACATATGCTGAATTATCCTTTAGACCTACACAATCACAGCAACATTATAGTATAATTTTTTAAGCGTTGAATCTTCAGTATTATCTTTTTCTGGTCAAATTTGTCACTTTTCACTTCCTTGTATGAAGTCACTTCCAGAAGCCAGATCATGAGGAAACATAGTAGCTATGATTGGGCAGCTTGGTGGTGCAGTGGTTAGCACTGTGGCAGCACAGTAAGAAGGTCACGGGATCAATTCCACCCCTGACCATCGTTGACCCTTCTGTATGGAGTTTACATGTTCTCCCCGTGTCTGCGTGGGTTTACACCAGGTACTCCGGTTTCCTCCCACAGGCCAAAAAACATGCGTTAGGTTAACTGGAGACTCTAAAGTGGCCCTAGGTGTGAATGGTGAAGGGACTGGCACCATACTGTGGCTGCCTCATTCTGTCATGGTTCGAGCGCCGATCCCGTCCACGCTCGAGCCATGCACTATCTTCGCCTATGTGACGGCTGTGTGCCCCTTTTGGCTCCCTGAGCCTTTATTGTGACAGCGCTCGGAGGGGCTTCCGGCTGTCAGACTTGACAGCTGAGCCGCATTCGCCTCATCAGCGGCTCACCACTTAAGAGGGCAGCTGAGAACGAAGAGGCGCGGCAGTCTCGTCAAAACCTTCCGATGGTCAGACGTTATTGGAGCATCCCTCTGTTCGTACGTTGACCACTCCTCTTCCGTGATCGTAAGTGTGTCTCCTTACGTAGCCGTTATTCCCTGTCTTTGATTGTATATCGTCATAGTGTGTTTTAGCCCCCCGTGGCTTGTTATTTTGTCCCTTTTCTGTTCTGTTAATAAACTGTGCAAACTCACTGGCGATTTGTGGCGTCTTATGATAGCTTGCGAGGGCCATCCATGACACATTCATCCAAGTGGATGCCCTGAATTTCCCTCTTTGGATTAATAAAGTATATAAAATACAAAAGAATTACATATATTTACTGAGCAACTCCATACTCTGGGATGCACACCCTCGTAACCTCAGCAAAACACTTATAAAGTCTGAGGTCTGTCTGACAAATGATTTGAGAGATATGTGAGGAACACACACATACACACACAGACAGATTCCTTGCATTTATAGATTGATAAATACAAAGAATTTCAACCTGACTTCCACTAGTCAAGCTATGCAACTTGTTTTTAATAAGATGCTATAAGTTCAAGCCCCACTTGTATTTTTTGGGCATACACAAATGGTGCCCATTGTTGTAGGGGGTAGGACACATTGGATTTGCAGTAGACTCCAATACAAAATCAGAACGGTAATATTTGAAGCTGGTGACTAAAAGAATGTATTTCTCTGTGCTCATCAGTCTTTTGACCTACTAAGGCTGGTATTATGAGACACCATGGAGCAATAGTGGCTTGTAATACAGCCACAAATTCTCTGTGAGAAGATTTAGGAAGGTGATGGTCTTGTAATGCGGCTGTGGTGCAGATGTAGTGTGGCTGACTACTGATCGGGGGGGTCAGGGGTTTGATTCCCACTCTGTCTGCAGTCTGCATGTCAAAGTGTCCTTGAGCAAGACACTGAACCTACAGTTGTTCCTGGTGAGTCAGGCCAGTGCTGGTGCATGGCAGCTCTGCCGCCATCAGTGTGTGAATGAATGGATAGCAGGAGCTGTAAAGCACTTTGGTCATCCAGAGAAGAGTGAAAAAGTGCTATGTAAGTGAACACCATTTAGTGTGATGATTTGTCATGCAGGAAATGCCATATTGTGTTTCTTCTTTTTCTCATGTTGCTCAATTTTTACTTTTACTCACTGTTTGGGTTTAGGTGGCACAAATGTGACATGGTTAGGGACCCAGGAGACAGACGCTGACCCGAGTAGATATAAGACAATTATTCTTTATTAATATAATGTGTGTTGGGTGAGTGAGTGAATGAGTGCGTGGCTGTCTGGTCACTGGAGCCAAGTGTGTCCTGCGGCGACCTGGCAACCCTGGAACACACAAGCACAAACAATTACTACTGTTCGCTGGGATGAGAAACCTGAAGCTTGTGATGCTTACTTGCAGGCGCCACAGAGAGAATCCTGCTGGCTCCGAGTGCCCGTGCGGCGTGGTGCTCGTGGTGCTCGACGTAGCGGAGGTAAGGAGGAACTCCGAGGTGGAGGAGATGGCGTCCCGTCAGCTGGGGAGGTTAGTCCGCCGCCAGGGAGGTCCACCTGTGCACAGGGGAAAAGGCTAGGAGAGGATGGGTGCTGAGGTTGCTTCCTTGACGTGGCTTGACACGATGTCCTGGCTTTGGCTCTGGCTTGAGGTCGTATCCTCGACGCATTGCTGGGCAAAGGTGACAGACGACTCCGTGCAGAGCAGTCTGAGGTTCTGGCTTTTAAAGCCCGTTGATTACCACCTGCCGGTGTGTGCGCAGCTGAGGATGATGATGACGGCCCAGCGGCCGCCATGACAGTACTCCCCCCTCTAGAGGTGCCTCCAGGCACCTGCCCAATCCTACCTGGATGCGCCCGATGAAAATCGCGGATCAGCTGCTTGTGGAGGATCAACGCTGGGCGAATCCAGGAGCGATGCTCAGGACCAAACCCCTCCCAGTCCACCAAATACTGAAGGCCCCGACCCCGCCGGCGGACATCCAAGATGGCAGTCACCCCCCAAGCAGGATGGCCATCGATCATCCTCTGGGGTGCAGGAGCCACGGGGGGCGGGCACGGAGGATCGGCGATGTACGGCTTGACCTGGGAGACGTGAAAGGTAGGGCAGATGCGCATGGAAGAGGGGAGAGCAAGGCGCACAGACACAGGGTTGATAACATGGGAAATGACATAAGGACCGATGAAGCGCTTGGTCAGCTTGCACTTCTCGGCCGGCGCACTGATGTTCCTAGTGGACAACCAAACTTTCTGACCCACCTTATAGTCCGGGGCGGGCCTCCTGTGGCGGTTGGCCACCTGGATGTTACGTTCCGTAGTCCTTAGGAGGGTTCTGCGGGTGATGGACCAGATCCGCCGACAATGCCTGGCGTGGACCTGCACTGAAGGAACCGCTACCTCCTTCTCCTCCTCAGGGAACAGTGGTGGATCAAACCCCAGGGACGCCTTGAAAGGGGACATCCCCGTAGCAGAGGACACCGTGGTGTTATGGGTGTACTCGATCCAAGGTAGAAACATGCTCCAAGAAGGAGCAGGAGGAGATGACACAGCGCAGCGCAGCCTCCAGCTCCTGATTGGCTCGCTCGCACTGACCGTTGCTCTGCGGGTGGTACCCTGAGGAGAGACTAGCCGTGGCCCCCAGCACCGTGCAAAACGCCTTCCAGACTTGGGATACAAACTGTGGTCCTCGATCCGATACGATGTCAGCGGGGATTCCGTGAAGACGGACCACATGTTGAACGAGAAGGTCCGCCATCTCCTGCACCGAAGGCAGCCCTCGGAGAGGCACAAAGTGAGCTGTCTTGGAAAAATGGTCCACTATCATCAGAACTGTTGTGAAATGACCAGAGGGGGGCAGGCCGGTTACAAAGTCCATGGCCATGTGGGACCAGGGGCGAGAAGGGACAGGCAAAGGGTGCAGAAGACCCGCCGGGAGGGATGATGATAATTTCCCAGTGGCGCACTGGGCGCAGGCCTGGACATAATTGTTGACATCCTTCCTCAACCCTGGCCACCAAAAGGCCCTCTGGAGAAGGTCGGTGGTTTGGCCCACTCCCGGATGGCACGCCAGCTTGGACGCGTGGCCCCATTCGATTACCTGACTCCTGACAGAAAGAGGGATGAACAAACGGCCCGGGGGACCCCCACCCGGATCAGGCTCCATTGCCTGCGCTCTTCTGACCTTATCGCGGATCTCCCAAGACAATGCACCCACCACACAAGATGACGGCAGGATGGTCTCCTCCTGCTCTTTGGTGGACGGTGCGTCGAACTGCCTCGAGAGGGCGTCAGGCTTGCCATTCTTACTCCCCGGCCAGTAGGTGATGGTGAAATTAAACCAGCCGAGGAAAAGAGACCAGCGGGCCTGGCGTGCGTTCAATCGCTTGGCCGTCCTGAGGTACTCAAGGTTACGATGGTCAGTCCAAACGACAAACGGCTGGGCAGTCCCCTCCAGCCAGTGTCTCCACTCCTCCAGGGCGAGTTTCACGGCCAGCAGCTCCCTGTCTCCAGTGCAGTAGTTTCTCTCTGCGGGAGTCAGGCGGTGGGAGAAGTATGCACATGGTCGGATCCTGCCATCCACCGGAGAACGCTGGGAGAGAACGGCCCCAACTCCCGAATCCGAGGCGTCCACCTCCACAAGGCACTGCAGCTCCGGGTCCACCTGGGTCAGTACGCAGGCCGAAGCGAACTCCTCCTTCAGTCTCCCGAACGCCATGGCAGCCTCCTCACTCCAACGAAAAGGCACCTTAGGGGACGTGAGAGCGGTCAGGGGGCGGGCGATGTTCCCAAAATTCGGCACGAACCTACGGTAGAAATTGGAGAAACCCAGGAACCCCTGTAGCTGTTTCCTGGACGTTGGCGTGGGCCAATCCACCACCGCCTTGACCTTGGCCGGGTCGGGGAGCACCTGATTACGGGCGATAATAAACCCAAGAAAGGAGGTCTTATCAGTGTGAAATTCGCACTTTTCAGCCTTGACGAACAGCTGGTTCTCCAGGAGGTGCTGCAGGACCCGTTGCACATGCACCTGGTGCTCCTCCAACGTGCGTGAGAAGATGAGGATGTCATCGAGGTAGACAAACACGAAGGAGTTGAGGAAATCCCGGAGGACGTCATTTATCAGGTGCTGGAACACGGCCGGAGCGTTGGTTAACCCAAACGGCATCACCAGATACTCGAAGTGGCCGCTTGGGGTCCGGAAAGCCATCTTCCATTCATCGCCTTCCCTGATGCGCACCAGGTGGTAGGCATTCCGCAGATCCAACTTCGTAAACCAGGACGCCCCCTGGAGAGAGTCAAAGGCTGTGTTCATCAATGGCAATGTATATTTGTCCTTCACTGTGATCTCGTTGAGCCCTTGGAAGTCGATGCAGGGGCGCAGCCAACCGTCCTTCTTTCCCACGAAGAAGAAAACTGCACCCAATTCCGGAAACCAGAGACTCCTTGATATATGTGTCCATAGCCTCGCGCTCCGGGCAGGACAGGCTGTACAGGCGGCTTGCCGGGAGAGGGGCCCCTGCCCTGAGGTTGATCGCACAGTCATAAGGACGGTGAGGGGGAAGGGACAGCGCCCGTGACTTGCTGAACACCGCCCCCAGGTCGTGGTAGACTTCTGGTACCTTGGACAGGTCCGGGGGGTGGCGTCGAAGGAGGAGGCACCGAGACCGAGGGAGCACACGCCGCAGATTGGAGGCAGGCACTCAAACAGAAAGAGCTCCAAGCAGTAATACTCCCAGCTTGCCAGTCAAAGGTGGGGTTGTGAAGACGAAGCCAGGGGTACCCCAGGATGACGGGAGAGGAGGAGATGGGTAATACCAAGAACCGAATCTCCTCCCGGTGATTCCCAGAGACTATTATTGACACAGGGGCTGTCTGATGGGAAACAGATGTCAGTGACGTCTTGGACAACGTGACGAGATTGACAGGAGGGCATAGAGGTTGACGGCTGAGGCCCATCTGGGTTGCCAGGTCTCTGGAGATGAAGTTTTGCTCAGCTCCAGAGTCAACTAAGGCATGTGTGGAATGTTCTTTATGTTTGTGGAGTAGCCTAATGGGGATGCGGCAACTAGTGAGGGGCTTTTTCTGATTCTTGTCCGTGAATCCCCCTACTGTGATCCACGGACCTCCCCTTTTCAGCCGGCTCGGACATTCAGTAACCCCATGAGACCCACTGCCACAATAAAAACAAAGGCCCAGATCCCTGCGGCGCTGTCTCTCAGCCGCTGAAACTCCCGATTGTCCGATGACCTTATCCTCCTGCTCTGGAAGGTCCTCTGAGGAAGGCGGAGCGAGGAGAGGTGACCTAGCGGAGCGAGGGCGGGGTTTACTCGAACAGCTGGCTGTCTGACGTTCGACCGCTCACTCCCTTAGCCTACTATCCAAGCTGATGGTGAGGGAAATTAATTCCCCTAACCTGTCTGGTTTATCCCGTGCCGCTAGCTCATCTATCAGCTCAGAGCTAAGACTGCAGAGGAAGATACCACAAAGCGCTGGTTCCCCCCACCCAATCTCCGCGGCTAATACCCGGAAGTCTATAGCGTAATCGGCGGCAGATCTACTGCCCTGCTGAAGGCTTAGCAGCCGTTCGGTTAGCACCGCGCCCCGGTCTGTATGATCAAATATTTCCATGAACTCTGCCACAAACTGCCGGTAAGTCAAAGCGGGATAATTTGGTTTAGACATAACTGTGTAGGCCCAGTCTAATGCACTACCCCCCAGCAGGTTGGCGATATACCCAATTTTGCTTTGGTCAGTGGCAAAGTCCCCCGGGACGCGGTGGAACACTGACTCACACTGGAGTAAAAAACCTCGCGCTTCCCCGAGTTTTCCGCTAAAGCGGGCGGGGGTTGGCACGGGAGTGAGACGATGTAGAGATGGTGGATTAGCTTGGCTAGTAGGAGCGGCTACAGGGGCTGGAGATGCCCCGGTCGCCGGGGGGAACGTCTGGTGTCCTTCCAGGCGGTCCAGCCGGCTGTTAACCTGAGTTAACTGATTAAGAATTACTGTCTGCTGATGTGAAATCATATCTACTTGGGCGCTAAAGGTGTCAGCTGGGTCATCTTGACGGAGTCGTACTGACATGATTAAGGACCCAGGAGACAGACGCTGACCCTAGTAGATATAAGACAATTATTCTTTATTAATATAATGTGTGTTGGGTGAGTGAGTGAGTGAGTGCGTGGCTGTCTGGTCACTGGAGCCGAGCGTGTCCTGCGGCGACCTGGCAACCCTGGAACACACAAGCACAAACAATTACTACTGTTCACTGGGATGAGAAACCTGAAGCTTGTAATGCTTACTTGCAGGCGCCACAGAGAGAATCCTGCTGGCTCCGAGTGCCCGTGTGGCGTGGTGCTCGTGGTGCTCGACGTAGCGGAGGTGAGGAGGAACTCCGAGGTGGAGGAGATGGCGTCCCGTCAGCTGGGGAGGTTAGTCCGCCGCCAGGGAGGTCCACCTGTGCACAGGGGAAAAGGCTAGGAGAGGATGAGTGCTGAGGTTGCTTACTTGACGTGGCTTGACGCGATGTCCTGGCTTTGGCTCTGGCTTGAGGTCGTATCCTCGACGCACTGCTGGGCAAAGGCGACAGACGACTCCGTGCAGAGCAGTCTGAGGTTCTGGCTTTTAAAGCCCGTTGATTACCACCTGCCGGTGTGTGCGCAGCTGAGGATGATGATGACGGCCCAGCGGCCGCCATGACAAAATGCTTAGTTACAGTAAGGCAAAGATTATATTTGTGACCCTGCTCATTGTTATGTGACAACTTTGGACTACATTAATGCCACACTCCTGCTTGTCATAACTGCAGCCAAGTTCATCTTTGTTAAAGAACAAGAAGAACTTGTTGGAACACTTCCAAACTTCTACAGTCACATGAAAAAATTAGCACACCCTGTATAAGTCTGTGTGGGTTTTGTTAACATATTTGGACATATGGATATTTAATATCAATGTTAAAAATACTGGGAGATTCATGTAATACAACTAAACAACTAAAAATGAATTAAAGATTTCTTTCAAATTTTCTGTAAAATGTAATTCTAAACAAATAGTGAGGAATAAATTAGGACACCACCCGCCATCTATTTTAGGACACCCCCACATTCATTCCCACTTAAATTGGCTAAAATAAATGTTAAAAATGCAAATAAAAACAAGCTTAGACATAGATATGTGAACATTTCTTAATACAGAACTGAGTATTTAAAGGGGTGTCCAAATTTTTTTACATGACTGTAAGTTGATATAATGAAATGTGTATAAAGAGAACATCACTTTTAAGGAGATTCTGCATGTCATATAAACGTAATTTAACGGAAACCAGTACTGGTCATTATAACAACATTAATCATGCTTTAGTTATTACTTACAGTATAAACCAAAAATGCAATTATTTAGTAAAAATAACCCCCTAGAGTCAGTATACTGAATAATCTTATCCCATGAAAACCACTCAGTCAAAACCAATGAGGAGCAGCCATTGCCGGCCAGAAGTGATGTACACTTGTTGATTCCGGCTTTACTGCAGCCGAGTAAATGTGTTACCATGGACGAGTAAACGTGTTCAGTAGATGCTCAGTGGGTCAAGATCTGAGTTGAAAACAGCACAAAATTTGCACAGATATATACTGCACAAACCATCCTTGGAAATGGCCTTTATTGACAGCATGATCCGCAGGTACCTCTGGGGACCAGCAACTGAAGAGGACCTGTCAAACAGGCAAGGTTGAAGTCAAATAACTTCAGAACACGTTGAATAAATCTTGATATGCTAGAATTTTATTTCATTAAATTATATACAGGTAGATTTGCTTCTACATGGTTGTAAAAAATTACATAAATTCTGATGTTAAAACTTTGACTGCTATACTGCAGTCCAGTCAGTCATACAAAGCAACAACTGTGCAACACTACCATGTTGAAACAGCCCATGGAGGAGACAAGATGTCACTGACCATGACTGACTGAGAGCAGGGACTTGAAACTCATGTGTATTTGAGAAGGAATCGTGACCAAAATTACTGGACGGAACCATTAGTATCATATTTGATCCTTTGAAATAGCTTTTGATTAAAATTCACTACAGATACCCTTTAAGCATTCCATGTCCAACTACTATTTTTAAAGCAGCATTATGTACCTTTTCTGTTCCTTGTAGGAGAACTGAAAATATTACCAGTAACATGTTTATGGCCTGAGTCCCAATAGTCAATCACAGGGTGCTCTGTTAGCCAGTTGCTGAAGTCATGCCCTGTGGTTGGCTAATATGACTCAGGCTGTAAAATGTGCCATTTGTAGTCTACCCAGGGGCGGACTTAGTCCATCTGGGGTCCAAGGCGAAGATAGAAATGGGGCCTTACTTTGTATTTGTTCTACACTTTCTTTTCAGGGCTTATTGAAATCCTATGTGAAACTTAATGTCCTCAGAAGTCTTCAAATGATGACATCATCCAGGGATCAGGAATTACATCTGTAGAAAAACAAAGAAGTTTAACAAACTGAATGCAGACTCTTGTCTATTATAAAAAAAAACAACAATTCACATGGAAGATCTGATGTTTGTTCACACTTACCAGTCCCTCCAAGATTTTGTGATATTGCGATTGCACTAATTCACATGAAATCAGGCCATCACTGCATCTTTTGAGTAACCTTGCAACTTTGTCCAATCACTGCAAATTTCTCGCAATTTTGTCCAATCCTCGTTAACTTCCCCCAATTTCGCCAATCAAATTTGTCCCCGAGTAGCACTCAGACACTCAGTTTAACCAGTCAAATCCATCGCTGCACCGCGCTCACTTCCATGTTTACAGTGAGTATTAACAGAACACATTAGCAGAAACAGAGTGTGTGATTTAAAAAAAAAAAACACTCACCCGCGAGTTCTCCCATGCCGTCCCTTCCTCTGTCTCCCCTGGCCCACCAGTGGATGTCTTCCCACATTTTTGTCTTGACCACATGTACGAAGTGCCGGGTTTGTGTTGAAAAAAAGTCTGCCTGCCTGAAAAGCACCCCATTGCGGAAGCACATGTGAAGAGAGACGCCGTAAAACCACCAACAAACGAGCAAATCTAACACTACAGCCGATGTTGCAAAAATTTTTGTACATCTTTAGAGGTAAAATCATTACTATATCTTGTCAATGAGCTTTAAAGCTGTGAATCTCCGGTCTGAACACAGACCAATGAGCCCTTTTGGTTAGTATCTGATGAGACAGGTGGGTGGCAAGACGCGCAGCAGATAGACAGACAAGTAGGAGTCAGACATAGAAAGATAGAGAATATTCTGGGGGGGGGGGTTGTTTTGTTTTTGTTTTTTTCAGAAAAACTCAGGCTTCAACAGACAATACAGAGCAATCGAATAAATTATTTCTTTTTTCTCTGCACATTGTACTAAGTGGTTGGGGACGGCTGTGGTTAGGGAGTTTTCAGATGAAGGTGCTGCCATAATTTCCAAGTCTATACTGTTTAACATGCATTCAATGCAATTTAGCTGTTGTAATGGATATTTTTTTTCATCCTTTTTATTCAAGTTCTCAGCAAGAGTAGCCGACAGTGTTGATCATTTTCATGACAAATTTATGAGTAGCCACTTCATTCTCACTTAATTGCATTAAAGTCTGTATTTGCTGTTGCACAAAAGAGTTTTTTTTTTCTGTATAGCAGAAGTCTCAGCTGTACTTAATTTACAAATCACTATTTAATAAGAATTTTTTGACAATCCTGTGCTTTTCTTGTGGTGTTACATAGAAAATTATTGCAGTAAACTATGGAAAGAAAAAACATCTGCTTTAAAATTTGTAATTCTTCCCACAACTTTTAGTGAAAAACAAAAACTCTCAAAACATCACAACTTTTAAAAAAACGCTCCTGCAAATTCAGGCTTTTTGGGCCTCAACAATCATAAAAGCATCCCATGAAATCCTAGTGGGACTGACTTATCCACATTTGCCAGCTGGGTCCCATTCATGGTCTGACTGACTGGTCCATTTTGCAGAGACATCTATTGTGTCCCTCCTCTGTACAACGTAGACACAAGGGAGAATATATATGTTAGACCTCAGGAAGGATAGCCAATGTTTTATACACATGTTAATGAGATCTTATTAAAACAAACTATATTTAATCTCCCCTATGCATGCCTGGGGAGCACAGTTGGTCATATTTAAATTAGTGGTGTTGGACGATTAAAATTTTTAATCGTGATTAATCTTTTGGAATGTTGAGTTAATCGCGATTATTAACGCGTTAATTGTGTGTTTTTCCATACAGGTACAGTGTACTTTAAGTTGGTAATTTTTCAAGTTTGTCATACTGTTTTGAACATGGGCGTGGACAAATATGCTTGCTGTCTTCACCTGTAGGTTTATTAAAGCTCTCAACATATCCAAAATGACAAAAAACTATCCAGAATATTCTCCAGAAAATTCTCAAAAGTAGACTGCATGTGCAAACAGTGGAATGCCAGGGCTCACTAACGTCACTGCAGCACAATGTAGCATCCAACCAGCCAGCAGCCACAAATGGAGCTTGCTCTTTCTCCCATAGCAAACATCCACAACTTTTAAGCAGATCAACACAAAACCATGGACCTCATGTGTCACACCAGACACAATTTCCCTTTTAGCAGAAAAAATGCAAACTTAAACAAACAACTGTCTCGGCCGTGATGACACACCACCGTGCTGCAAAAACAGCGGGGGAATGAATGGACATTACGAACACAGCTTGAGAATTTTTTTAGACTGGTACTCACCAACAGTTGGACCCAAAGCTATGAGGATGAAAACAGGCAAATTTCTGTCCGTGCCAGCTGCTGGAGGTCAGCTACAACCTAGCATGTAGCTACTAGCCAGCTAGCCAGCTTCCACAGAAGAAGAACAACCCAACATCCAGGCGAAGTTTGGAAGGAGGCTGTAACAATTATCCAGGTGAGAGCTCCAACACATAACATTGTAAACTTAAACATGACAGCAGTTAAGGGATTTCCATGGCTGTAATCCAGCTTGTTTGAATTCGCAATGTCTGCATGGCAAGCACAGTGTCTGTGGTCAGAACGGCTTTGGTACGTAAGAGATGCTAGGCCAAGAAGTACTGTTTGCACTTTCTGCCATTAACTGCTGTTAACTGCAATCACAAAATTTGCGATTAACGCGATAAAGCCAACACCACTAATTTAAATTTAACCTTGTAAGCCTTGGCCTTTACAAATGTTGCAATTAGAAAAAATTGTAAAAAAAAAAATTGTTGTTTACCTGTACTATCAGCATGTGGCATCACCGCTGCCTCCTCATTAACAAAAGGTGCTCGTCATTATCATCGTGTCCTCATATAAGCAGCGTTGCTCTCTATCTGCTCCTCAGGAGGGTTAGTCTCTTCCCTGGCTGAAGTGAAAAAGGTTGTTTTGATTAAAAAAAAATATTTCTGTGCTCTTCCCTTGTTCTTCATTTCTCTGCACTGCTCAGATAACTTGATTTCATTTTGCCGCTATTCTACACGCTGTATATTTACTATGTAACCAACGATACACACATGCGCGTGTCTGACACAACATGGAAGAGTCCAACAGTCTAAGGAGAAGGGGGGAGGATGTCACTTTTGTGATTCAATTTGCCATTTATGTAAATACTGGTGTTTCTTTATTTTGTCAGACATCATGTTAAATATGACGTAAACATTTTTAAAAAAAATATGGGGCTCCTAGTAGATCAGGGCCCTTAGCAGATCGGGGGCTAAGGCAGTCGCCGACCTTTCCTTAATGGTAAGTCCACCTCTGAGTCCTCCTACCAGGGACAGGATAGTTACACAGCACCGTTACAGGTGATGCAGACCCACTCAGGCTACAGTGGAAGTGACATTTACCCAGTCAAAGCTTGATGCACCATCAAAATGATTTAAGAAACATTGTTTTAAAGTATAAATCTTACATGGTATTGATTTGCTTTACTTTTTCCATTGTATTTCACCTTTTCAAAAGCACTCAGAACATTGAAGGATGGGAGCTAGGATCACAAACCTTCCCAGTGTTGGCGAGAGGAGTTCAGATCCTGTTCGTGCCCTTTCCTCCACGCCTGTCTGTTGCTTTTTTCACTTTGCAATACATTTATTTTTTGCATTAAATACACATTTAAGGGGTGGTTAGGGTTAGAAGAATGGTAAAGGTTAGGCATGGGTGGCATTAGGCCTTTTTTAGGGGTGTGGTAGCACCCCTAATTTGAAACTCAGCACCCTAAAAATTGGAGCAAGAAAAGTTGTGATTATAAAATTTTAGTTTGTCTTTGGCAAGCTCAAATAACATCCAAAACATATTCAGCTTGTCATTTAAACTTTTGAAAAATAAATATGAACACCCCCTCCCCCGCCTACACAAATGGTATGGTCCCTCCTCTCACACATGTTCTCTCCCCTGTACCTGCAGCACGCGCTGGAGCCCTGGCCGCACACACACAAAGAGGTCCCATTGGTCCCTCCCTATCCCAACAGCAGGAAAAGTGAGGGGACAGGAGGCTGGTGCAGCTTTATACAGGTAACAAACTCACAATGATGTATGACGCCAGCTTCAGCTGGAATATTCTGCAATGTTATGAATAGTTTTTGGGTCTGTCGGAATTTATTTTGTAAAAGTATGATGCGTACTTGCAAACATTAAGGTTTCAAAGTGTGTGAGGTTTTCACCTGGGGTGGGGGTTGGAAAAAAGGCTATTAATGGGTTATAAATAGCCTATAATATAACCAAAAATGCTGCATCTTTGCTCATTTTATTTTTGATTTTTAATTTATGAGGAAAACCTAACAAATTTATGAAAGTCTCAAGTGCACAGGTAAAAAGCCCTAAATTAGCACTAAACACAAATTATGAGAAAAAGTTGATTTAAGTGGGGAAAAAAATCTTTCCAATTTAAAAGGAAAAAGCAGTAAATTTAGAATAAAACTGTCAAATTCCCAGCCCCTGACCAACAGTGATCTGTGTGGAGTTTGCGTGTTCTCCCCGTATCTGCGTGGGTTTACTCCGGGATTTCTCTGGTTTCCTCCCACAGGCCAAAAACATGCAGGTTAGGTTAATTGGAAACTCTAAAGTAGCCCTAGGTGTGAATGTGTGTGTGAATGGTTAAGGGATAGCGCCGTACTGTGGCTGCTTCATCCATCCAGGTGGATGCCCTCAATTTCCCCTCTGGGGATCAATAAAGTATACAAAATCAAAAAAAAAAAAAAATAAGATAAGATACGCCTTTATTAGTCCCACAATGGGGGTGGGGGGGGGATTGCAACAGCATGGGATAGCAATAATTTAGAAGATAAGAAAATAACAGCAGTGAATATACATATGTATACACATATATATATATATATAGTATATACTGTATATATATATATATATATATATATATATGTGTGTATATATATATATACACACACACACACACACACACACATAATATGTGTGTGTATATATATATATATACACACAGTGCGGAGCATTGTAGCTAGATGGACTAAACAGCATAACCGTCTATTTAGTTACCCTTCATGATTTAGGAGAAAAACCTCAAACTGTTCAGACTACAGTCACATGTCAGTAACTTCTTAACCATTTTGGGGTAATTACTCTTATGTATATTTGAATGAAAAAATACAAAGGTAATCTACTTTCACTTGTGTACAGTTTCAGGCTACTCTACCACCTAAATTAGAGATTTTTTTAATTGAAAATGTGGGCATTTTTATGTGAATTTCGAGAGTTCTCATAAATTACCTACTTTTTCTTATGATTATTTTTATTCTTTTTTTAATTATAGACTTTTTAAGAAAATTTTGAAACTTCATGAAATTTGAAACTTCGTGAAAAATTTTTTCTCATGGATTGACATTTTTTCCTTAAATTTATGACTTTTGCATCATAAACTGGCATCTTTTTTTCTTCCGTCTTTGCATTTTTGCCTCAATAATTTTCCATCATCTTTCCAATGATTTTTTTTCCTTAATTTTTTTAATTGTTGCAAATGAGCTACATTTCTCCTTGTGATTTTCTGACTTTTGTATCAACAATTTATTAATTTACTTTTTCTTAATGAATTTATTAAATCTTTTAAATGACTTCCTGTGTTCACATTCTCAATGACTGTAATTGTACAAATGGGATTTTTTTCCTAAAATTTGCAACTGTTGCCATGACTTTGTAACTTTTATGTTTTAAATTCAGAGTTGTTTTTCTTGTAATTTTGTATTTTTTTCTCTTATGAATTTAGTACACATTTTAAATAAATGGGCACTTTTCCCTATAATTTTGTTACTTTATTCTGGTAAATTTGAAGCTTTTATTGTATACTGTATATGTTTGTGATGTTTTTTTTCCTTGTAAGTGTGTGTCTTTTTCTCAAAGTTTTGCACCTTTGGAAAATTTTTAGACTTTAAAATTATGACAAAATATTTATGCAAAATAGATAATAAAGTTTCTTTCTTTTTTCTTCAAAACCACAGAGATTCACTTGTTAAGGACAAAAGTGGAATAATTCTGACATCTGTTAGATCATTTAGGGGCAGATTTACTAACGTGCTATACCATCGCAAAACCCTGTTTTGGCATTGAAAAACTACTGTTGAGATTTGCTAAAGAGCGCAGGTCAAAGTTAGCAATGGAAAGGCGTGGACTATGTTAATTTTGCACCTGGCCTCGTTGCATATGTATTTGTTGGAGTTGTCATGTCAAAGCACAAATGTGAGGGAGGAGAGTGTCATAAACTCCCTTTCAGGGCAGGAAAAAAGGCACCAAACGCCGGCTGTGCGTTTGCGCGTTTAATTATTATAAACACAAATTATAACAGGGGACAAAACTTATGGTGAGGAATTAAAGTGTCAAACAGCACGGAGACTGAGGCACATGGAAAAACGCCGGTGAAATGAGAAGCACAAAAATATCACAAGAGCAAAACTATTACTAAACTTGGACCAAAGGTAGGATACAAAGATGAGGAATAATAAGACGAGGAACACTCGTCTGGAAAGCAGAGGAATTAGCGTGGAACACACGCAGGGAAGATCCAGAGAATCAATAAGGACATCAAATCAGATAACAAGGTAGAATTCAAACATGACCGCTGAGAGAGAGAGAGAGAAGGGTGCTGCGCCAGACAACCGTGCAACAGCCCCTAAATAAGGAAAGGAGGAATTACAAAAAATGAGGGCAGGTGAGGGTAACAGGAGCGAGGAGTAATTAAACCAAAATGATGACAGCTGTGCTAGACCAGGAACTTGAGCTAGTACAGGAAGTAAACAAAACTCGCTGCCAAAATAAAAACACAACATAACAAACATAACAAAAGGTAGACTGGAGGAAAAGGTAAGGGTAGGCTCACATCTAACAGGTGGATAATATCTAAACTAAGAACCTGAATGGTCATGGACGTATAATGTCATTGACAGAATAATAATAAAACCTAAGAACAGGAACTATCATAACCAGAAACCCCTGACAAGCTCAGAAACGCATAATGCACCCAAAACCAAACATGAAGTCAAATAATAACACTGAGACGAGAAAATACAGAAAATAATCAGGAATGAACTGAAAGCATGAGCACAGTGTGTACACCGTGCTCAGCATCATGACAGACTATTTAAATGACTGGCGCAAGGTGATTTGCTAAGGTTTGCAGTTGTCAATCTCCTACTAAATGCACCAGGATTTAACGCCCCAAAAAAAGCTTGTCTTAATTCATCTGCACCTGACATGAGAGCGATCGTCAGTGCCAAGACACCGGCAAGAACCGAGGGTGTGTGGCCAGAGACAGAAGCTTCTCTCTGCACGTGACTTTATTTGGTATGACAGAACAGATATGAACAGAAACGATCTCACAGAGATCGGTGTTGTGCTAAGCTGGACATCAGCCGGCAGAGGATTTTTTACATGTCATTTCTTTGTATATAGCCTACTACTACTACTACTACTACTACCACTACTACTACTACAACTAATAATAACAATAATTTATTTTATTTATACGATCCATCACAGACAATCCTGATCACCCCCTCCACCACACACTGGACAGTTAGTGGAGCACTTTCTCCAGCAGACTGCTACAGCTTTGCTGTCGAACGGTTAGACACAGAAAATTTTTTGTGCCATATGTCGTTTCACTGTACAATAACTCACTCTAATGTTGAATTTTGGTCAAAACTATGCTGCCATACTGCACCTTACAGTCTAATTGGTATCTTGTATTTCACCCTGTGCCTTATTCATACATGTGTAATGACAATAAAGTTGAATCTCATCTCATCTCATCTCATCTCATCTCTCATCTCATAATCCTTTTCTGTACAGTTAGTAGGGGAGACCAGGTATGGTTGTAACATGGGGAGAGTTGTAACATCATCAATTCTACCAATCAGGGATAAGATAGGAGTCATATGATCATTTCAGTATTTACCCACTTCCTCCCCGATCACACGTGCTGATTGTCAAGGTTGGAAACGAGTGCATGCAGATTCTATCAAGAAAAAAAGGATTTTGGGGTAAGAAAGTAAATTATTTTACCAAGACTGTGGAGAACGTGAAATGAAGAGGCTGAATTTATTTCTCAATTCAGGTTTATTGAACATCACACGTCTCCAACGTCCTCTCAAACAGAAAAGAGGACCAACTTCTCAAATCCCCCCTTTTTATACCCGGGACATCAAAGTACAGAATCACACTGTCATTCAACCCCCCATAGACAATACGTCTCCCCCAGGTCTCTTCTTCCTCCACCTAACCCCTGGAGGTCAGGAAGTCTTTTCAGAGTCATTTCTAAAGGCACCTCCACCTCCTACTGTTATCCCCAGGAGGTCCAGACTTATTGTAGCACGGGGGCCCCCCAGGGAACGGTGCTGGCTCCCTTCCTGTTCACTCTTTATACTGCGGACTTCTCACACAACACAACACATTGCCATCTACAGAAGTTCTCTGATGACTCTGCGATCGTTGGTCTCATCTCCAGCGGAGATGAAGCTGAGTACAGAGGGCTTATCCAGAACTTTGTGGACTGGTGCCATCGGAACTGCCTCCAGATCAACGCGAGGAAAACTAAGGAGCTGGTGGTGGACTGCCGCAGGCATGGGCAGCCCCTCACAGCACCAGTAAATATACAGGGAACAGACATCGAGATGGTGACATCCTACAAGTACCTGGCTATTCATCTGAACAATAAACTAGACTGGTCACACAATACTGACGCACTCTACAAGAAGGGACAGCGCAGGCTGTTCCTGCTGAGGAGACTCAGGTCTTTTGGTGTACAAGGGGCGCTGCTGAAGTCATTCTATGACACGGTGGTGGCATCAGCCATCACTTTTGGAGTGGTCTGCTGGGGCAGTGGCATTACTGCAGCCGATAGGAAGAGACTGAACAAACTGATTAAGAAAGCTAGCTCTGTCCTGGGGCAACGCCTTGATCCGATGGAGGAGATAGGAGAGAGAAGGACGGTGGCTAAACTGTCATCTCTGCTGGAGTCCGAGTTCCACCCTATGCAGGACATACTGGATGCACTGAGGAGCTCATTTAGCAGCAGACTACATCATCCCAGGTGCACAACCGAGAGGTTTCGTAGGTCCTTCCTACCAACGGCTGTCAGACTGTACAACCTAAGCAGGGCTGCTCGCAGAGATAGCAAAAAGACGTAACAAACTAATAGTTTTTTTTTGAATGCAAAAGATGCAATAGACTTACACAATGGTCCTCTCCGGCATACAACTAGGAACATACCGGTCGCTATGGAGGGTGAGAATATGTATGGGCACATAATCATACCATGTAGGATAACTAAATAGACGGTTATGCTGTTTCATCCCACCTAGCAACAATGCTCTGCAGTGTGTGTGTTTATATATTTACATATTTATTCCATCTAGCTACAATGCTCTGCACTGGGTGTGTTTATATTTATATATCTATATATTTATTCCATCTAGCTACAATGCTCAGCACTGGGTGTGTTTATATTTATATATCTATATATTTATTCCATCTAGCTACAATGCTCCGCACTGTGTTTTTATATATCTACATATTATTCCATCTAGCTACATTGCTCCGCACTGTGTGTGTTTATATACTTGCATATTTATTCCACCTAGCTGCAATGCTCCGTACTGTGGGTGTTTATATATTTACATATTTATTCCATCTAGCTACAATGCTCTGCACTGTGTTCATACGTATATTCATATATTTATTCCATCCAGCTACAATGCTCTGCACTGTGTGTCTGTGTGTGTGTGTGTGTATATATATATTTTATAGTAATATGTACATATGTATATTAGCTGCTCTTGCTTGCTTGTTTTTTTTCTTGCCTTCTGATTGTTGCTCTGAGTGTTGCTATCCCTGTGCTGTTGCAATCCTGGAATTTCCCCGTTGTGGGACTAATAAAGGCTTATCTTATCTTATCTTATCTTATCTTATTGTTCCTTCTAAGACGTGAGGTACCACAATATACAGTACATATGCAGTCTAAGCATCTCAAATATGTGTGCCACATAACCCCCCCCCCCAAACGTTGAAGATGAAACAATACAACATAGTCCACACAACATGATAAAACCACAACATCAGTCCATATGCTGTCTGGGCTTCAACCGCCTTCCAAACTTGCTGTAAGCGGGCTTCGCCGCTCCTGCGGCGCCATCTTGCAGTGAATCTGCTATCTGAGAATGAGAACTGTTAGTTGATCCCTGCGGGGGCTCTAGGGCATGCTCCCTGGGGGGTCTGCCGCGTCGAGGAGCCCTCGCCACTTGCACAGTTTCATCGGCCATCACAAAAGCAGGTTTCAGTCTGTCTATACAAATTGTTTCCCTCCTGTCCCCCAAATTTAGCAAAAAATGCTTATCACCAGTTTCCAGCACTCTATATGGGCCATCGTAAGGTGGTCGCAGGGTTGGGCACTGAGCCTCGTGCCTGACAAAAACAAACTCGGCATTTTTTAAAGATTTGGGCACAAAAACACGCGGAAAAGTGTGATGAACGGGGCCCGGAAGCATGTCCGCTCCCGTGTCGTTCAGTGACCGCTGAGCAGGGGGACGCCCTGGCGCCGGATTATCTGGAAGAAACTCCCCTGGCAGCCGGAGTGGTTGCGCGAAGACCAACTCAGCTGGGGAGGCTTTTAAGTCCTCTTTAGGTGCAGAACGCAACCCTAATAAAACCCATGGTAGTCTGTTTACCCAATTTGCATCCGTAAGCGACGCTCTGAGGGCTGCTTTCAATGATCTATGAAAACGCTCGCATAAATCATTAGCCTGGGGGTGGTAAGCGGTAGTGCGGTGAATTGTCACACCTAAGCTGTGGGCCATCGCTGACCAAAGCTCGGACACAAATTGAGGTCCCCTATAAGACGTAATATCCGACGGGACCCCGAAACGCGCTACCCAAGCCGTTAAAAACGCGCGGGCCACCTCTGCAGCTGTGGTTGATGCCAGTGGGACCACTTCCGGCCAACGCGTGGTGCGGTCCACCATTGTCAAAAGATGTGTGTACCCTTGCGATGACGGTAGGGGGCCTACAAGGTCGACATGCACATGATCGAACCTCTTGGCCGGGATGTGAAACGGCTCTAAGGGGGCTTTTGTGTGCTTGTGAATTTTGGCCCGCTGGCAAGCCATGCAGGCTCTTGCCCATTCTTTAACGTGCTTGTGCAGGCTCGGCCAAACAAACTTCTCTGCTACCATTTTTACCGACGCGTGCACCCCTGGGTGCGCCGGGGAGTGAATCGAGTCAAAAACGCGGCGGCACCATGCGGCCAGCAACACTGGATGCGGTCGTCCAGTAGAGACATCGCAGATTAGGGGGGGCATACCATTTTGCAGCCTCCTGTTTTCCAGCCTTAACCCTGTTGGTCCCGACTGGAGCGCACACACGTCCGCATCGCTACCCTGATCCGCTGCCATGGCTGCATAAGCTATCCCCACGTGGACTGGGGCCGCACGCGCCTCCGCGCTGTTATTTTGCTCCGCGGCCGTGGTAGTATAATCTACCTCTGCGCGGACTGGTGCGGTTACCGCGCGAGAGAGGCAGTCTGCTACTACATTGAGTTTACCCGCTACGTGTTGAATATCAGTAGTAAACTCCGAAATTGCAGCCAGCTGCCTCTGCTGCCGGCCCGACCATGGTTCCGAAATTTTGGCCATCGCAAAAGTGAGCGGTTTGTGGTCGACAAACACGGTGAAACGCCGGCCTTCTAGCCAGAATTGGAAGTGGCGAATGGCTAAGTGGAGCGCTAACAGCTCCCTGTCAAACGTGCTGTATTTTTGCTCGGCCTCACGCAAGGACCTGCTGAAAAAGGCCAGCGGCTGCCAAACCCCGGCAACGTGCTGCTCCACTACCGCCCCTATGGCCAAATCCGACGCATCAGTGGTGAGCGCTATGCGGGCCGTCGGGTCTGGATGAGCCAACAATGCAGCGTCTGCAAGGGCTTTTTTTACCTCCGAGAATGCGCGCTCCCGCTCCGGGGACCATTCGATTGCATTTGAGGGTTTTTGTTTTTTAAGCGCGGCATATAATGGCTGCATGAGCTGCGCTGCGTGGGGGAGGAAATGGTTATAAAAATTCACCATTCCTAACAACTCCTGTAGTGCTTTGACCGTTTGTGGCTGGGGAAAATCTGCCACTGCGCGCACTTTGTCCAGTAGCGGAACTGCCCCTTCTGGGGAGACGCGGTGCCCCAAAAAATCGATCTGCGCCACCCCGAACTGGCACTTAGCTGGGTTGATTATTAACCCGTGCTCTCCCAACCTCCGGAAAACTGCCGTGAGGTGTTTTTCGTGTTCTTCTTCGGATGCGCTGGCTACCAAAATGTCGTCCAGGTAGACGAACACAAAAGGGAGATCATGTAACACCGCATCCATCATGCGCTGGAAGGTTTGCGCGGCGCCTTTAAGCCCAAACGGCATGCGTAAAAACTCAAAAAGTCCAAACGGGGTTATCACCGCTGTTTTGGGAATGTCCTCAGCACGCACTGGGACTTGATGATAACCGTGGACCAAGTCTATTTTAGAAAAAATGCGCGCCCCCGCCAGATGTACCGAAAAATCCTGAATATGTGGGATTGGGTAGCGGTCATGCGCTGTGGCATTGTTTAACCTGCGGAAATCACCGCAAGGTCGCCACGAGCCGTCAGCTTTAGGGACCATGTGAAGTGGGGAAGCCCATGGGCTATTTGAACGCCGGATGATGCCCAACCTTTCCAGGTTGGGGAACTCCTCGTGCGCTATGGACAGTTTTGCTGCATCCAAGCGCCGAGCTTTCGCAAAAACGGGGGGACCAGCGGTAGTGATAAAGTGCTCCACCCCGTGTTTCGCAGCTGTTGCCGAAAAAGTGGGAACTGTGAGTGCTGGAAACTGAGTGAGGAGTGTGTGAAACTTACCGCCTGCTGTGGCGACGTTGGCCTGTGCTGGTGGCGGGGACACTCGAGCTGCACAAGGGATAGAGTAAAAGGAAAGTGCATTAACCAAGCGTCTATTGGGAAGATCAACTAACAACCCATGTGAGCACAGAAAATCAGCACCTAACATGTTGAAACTCACCGCCGCTATAATAAAAGTCCACTCATATGTGCGGCCGTGCGGGGACAGAAGTAAAGTCCTTTCACCGAAGGTCTTAATGCTCGAGCCGTTCGCCGCTGTTGCTCCGTCACCCCCGGGGCCTGCCAGCCGGTCAGCGTAGGTTGGGGCTCACTTGGGAGCCCGTGTCCACAAGGAAGTGTCTCCCAGAGCGCACATCCGTCAGGTAGAGCAGCTTGTTCCATTCGCCGAGGGCCGCAGCTGCTACCGACTCCCGGTCCTGGCGTTTCCCGAGCTCTTGAACTGGCACGGCGGTACACACTTGCGTGCCCTCTCTGTGAAACGCCGATAGTAAAAACAGAGGTCGTCTCCTCCGCGGTGTCGGGGCTTCGCTGCCGCCGTTGTTGGTGGGACCGCCTCCGTCGCCTCTGGCCCTCCGCTGTCCCCGGTCACCGCGCCGAGGTCTGCCGCTGCTGCGGTGGCCGTGTGCTCTTCGCTGGTGTTGAGGATCCGCTGCGCCTCCTGGGCCAGCGCGCGGAAGTCCCGCTGGGTCACAAAATGAGTGCCCGCCAGGGTCGCCCTCGTCTGCGATGGCAGGGTTCTCAGGAAGATGTGCGTGAAGAGGAAATCATCGTTGTCTGAGCCTCTCAGCTTCAGCATGTCTTCCATCAGGTCGACAGGCGTGCTTCCTCCCAAGTCGTGCAGAGCCAGGAGTCTCCTAGCTCTCTCCTGGGCTGAGGGCGTGAAACGCTGGATGAGGGCAGCTTTCAACCCGCCGTATTTATCGCCAGTGGGTGGGTGCTGCACCAAGCTCCACACATGTCGAGCTGTGCGGCTGTCGAGTTTGGCGATGACGTGGTAGAATTTTGTGTCATCTGCTGTTATTCCCCCGAGAGCGAACTGGGCTTCGGCCAGGAGGAACCACGAGTCTGGGTTGTCCTGCCAGAATTCTGGTAGCTTGACTGAGACCGCGCTTGCCTGGCTGGTCCCTGGCGAGTCTGGTTTGGGGGAATTGTCTCTGGTCATTGTACGTCTTAAGGTCACCAATGTGGAGAATGTGAAATGAAGAGGCTGAATTTATTTCTCAATTCAGGTTTATTGAACATCACACATCTCCAACGTCCTCTCAAACAGAAAAGAGGACCATCTTCTCAAATTCCCCCCTTTTTATACCCGGGACATCAAAGTACAAAATCACACTGTCATTCAACCCCCTATAGACAATACGTCTCCCCCAGGTCTCTTCTTCCTCCACCTAACCCCTGGAGGTCAGGAAGTCTTTTCAGAGTCATTTCTAAAGGCACCTCCACCTCCTACTGTTATCCCCAGGAGGTCCAGACTTATTGTTCCTTCTAAGACGTGAGGTACCACAATATACATATGCAGTCTAAGCATCTCAAATATGTGTGCCACAAAGACTATATTTTGTTTAGTACCTATACTATTGCAGATAAAACCATGTGACTCATATGAGTCACATGGTTACTTGCATATTTATTCCACCTAGCTGCAATGCTCCGTACTGTGGGTGTTTATATATTTACATATTTATTCCATCTAGCTACAATGCTCTGCACTGTGTGTTCATATATTCATATATTTATTCCATCCAGCTACAATGCTCTGCACTGTGTGTCTGTGTGTGTGTGTATATATATATATTTTATAGTAATACGTACATATGTTTATTAGCTGCTCTTGCTTGCTTGTTTTTTTTCTTGCCTTCTGATTGTTGCTCTGAGTGTTGCTATCCCTGTGCTGTTGCAATCCTGGAATTTCCCCGTTGTGGGACTAATAAAGGCTTATCTTATCTTATCTTATCTTATCTTATGAGAATAAACTGTAGTTTCTCAGGCAAAATGTGATGCATTTTTCCCCTGCTAATTTCAAACCGCTAAGCTAATACAGCTAGCTAAACAATGGCAGACTGGGGTGGGGTAAGTTGTAACACATCTTTTAAAAGTGTTACAACCATCCCCTTCCATACAACTAACAACACTTTCTTGATTTTAATATTGTTACAGAATGCCTAGGCATTGGAAAAGAAAGACAGACAGAGGTGTGCCTGCAGATGTTTTAAAAAAAGCATCTGATGAGGTCACAAAGAAGGGCAAGTCAGTCAGATCAGTCGCAAAGGCACATGCAAAGGTTAGGGTTAGGGTTAGGGTATTACTCTGTGACTATGCACCCTCCCAAGTCACTGACCGTCCAGACCCAGGTACCTCCTCTCCACCAACTCACCTGGCAACTTCCTCTTCTCCTCCAACTCACCTGGCAACTTCCTCCTCTCCTCCAACTCACCTGGCGACTTCCTCCTCTACTTCAACTCACTTGTCTCCACGTCAGGCGTTCAGTCCTTTGGCTGTACGACCATTTCCAAAAGCAGGGCCAAGGAAAACAACTGGCAGGATCAGGAAGAAGAGGCAGTCTGAAATACTCACTGATACACCAGTGAAGCAAGCATTGATGGAAGAAGAACAGAGAAGAAGCAAAAATGTAGGAAAGAGTAGGCCTATCTTAGGCAAGAATAAAGGCAAGCAAAAGAAAAGGGAAGACAGCCCACCAAGAAAATGTTGAAAGCCAACACTGAGGATTCTGAGGCCTCAGATGAGGAAACCTTTTGTGTTGTCTGTATGGAGGCATTTGGAAGGTCGAAGCCAAAGGAAGTATGGGTAAAATGTGCCCTACGCAGTCTCTGGGCCCACCAAGCCTGCAGTCCAGGGTTACAAACATTCATTTGTCAACATTGTGACTCTGATTAAAAAAAAAACCATATATATATATATACTGTATATATATATATATATATATATATATATATATATATATATATATATATATATATATATATATATATACTGTATATATATATATATATATATATATATATATATATATATATATATATATATATATATATATATATAGGCTACACACACACACACACACACACACACACACACACCCTCCTGAGACAAACAAAGTGCATTTGAAAGTGGAGAGAGAGACATTGTTCTGGCTTGTTCTTTTATTTCAGTAAACCTCTTTTTGAAACGTATCACATGGTGTGGTCTCTGTTTTTGCTTTTTTTGTCTAATTGTTAAAACTTACCCCAGCATGTGTTACAACCTACCCCGGTAGTGGAGTAGATTGTAACAAAGGATCACATGGTGTCCTCAAAGGTGTTTTGTCCTTAGAGGGGACAAAACATTTGACCATGTTTACACCAATATTGTGGGAGCCTACACAGCAACTCCCCTCCCCCACCTAGGTCAGTCTGATCATTTATCCTTGTTCCTTACCCCCAAGTATGTACTGCTCATCAACCGGGTGAAGCCATCAGTGAGGACCATCAAAGTGTGGCCAGAGGGGGTTGACTCTGTACTCCAGGAGAAGTTTAGGAACACAGACTGGAGTATGTTCACCTCTCAGGCTACCTGTGGCTCCCACATAAACATCAACTCTTACACCCACTCAGTCCTGGACCATATCAACACCACTATTGACAGTGTCACCACGGAAAGACAGATCACCACGTACCCAAATCAGAAGCCGTGGATGAACAGAGAAGTGCGACTTCTGCTAAAAGCACGTAACAATGCCTTTAGATCTGGTGATGCACAGGCCTACAGTTCATCCAGGGCAGATCTGAAGAGGGGCATCAAGAAGGCCAAGCACAGCTACAAGCTGAAGGTGGAGGAACATTTTGGGGACTCTGACCCCCGACGTATGTGGCAGGGCATTCAAGCTATCTCTGATTATAAGCCCAGCAACTCCATACCTATAGCCATGACTGTGCCCTTTCTCAATGAGCTAAATAACTTCTATGCTCGTTTTGACAAGGACAACAATGATAAGAACATCAATTTCCCACCCTCTGATGACCTCCACCACCTCACACTCACCCACACCGACGTCCATAATGCACTGAGTCATGTCAACGTACGTAAGGCTGCTGGCCCTGATGGCATTCCTGGGCGTGTGCTGAGGGCATGCGCTGAGCAGCTGGCAGGGGTCTTCACAGACATCTTCAATCTGTCCCTGGCCCAGGCCGTGGTACCAGCGTGCTTCAAGACCACTTCAATAGTACCAGTGCCGAAACATTCAACACCATCGTGCCTAAATGACTATCGCCCTGTGGCACTGACGCCCATAGTCATGAAGTGCTTTGAGCGACTGGTCTTGGCACAGCTCAAAAAAGGCCTGCCCCCTACACTGGACCCTCATCAGTTCGCCTACCGGAGCAACAGGAGTACAGAGGATGCGGTTTCTACAGCGCTGCACTATGTACTCTCACACCTGGATGACAAGAACACCTACGCAAGAATGCTGTTTATTGACTTCAGCTCAGCATTCAACACAGTTATCCCCTCCAAGTTGCTCACCAAACTTGGGGACCTGGGAATCAGTACCTCCACCTGCAACTGGATCATGGATTTTCTGACCAACAGACCCCAGCATGTTAGGTCAGGCCCCAACCGTTCTTCCGTCATCACACTCAACACTGGTGTACCACAGGGCTGTGTGCTCAGCCCATTCCTCTACTCCCTCTACACCCATGACTGCAGGCCTATGTATGGATCCAATTCCATCATAAAGTTCGCAGATGACACCACGGTGATTGGACTCATCAGGGACAATGACGAGTCAGATTACAGGGCAGAGGTTGAGCACTTGGCTACTTGGTGCGCTGACAATAACCTGCTCCTTAACACCAGCAAAACCAAGGAGCTCATAGTGGACTACAGGAAGGAGAGGGAAGAGACACATGACCCCATCCATATCAATGGCATAGCTGTTGAACGTGTCCCCAGCTTCAAATTCCTGGGGACCCACATCTCGGAGGACCTGTCCTGGTCAGTTAACACCACCAGCCTGATCAAGAAGGCCCATCAGCGCCTCTTCTTCTTGAGGACATTGAAGAAGAACCATCTGTCAACTGACATCCTGGGCAACTTCTACCGCTGCGTGATAGAGAGCACCCTGACCAACTGTATCACACTCTGGTATGGGAGCTGCTCTGTAGCTGACCGCAAGGCACTGCAGCGGGTGGTGAAAACCGCCCAACGCATCACAGGGACTCCACTTCCAGCTATAGTGGACATCTACAGGAAAAGATGTCTGCGCCGGGCACGCAGCATTCTTAGGGACTCCAACCATCCTGCTCATGGACTGTTCCAGCTTCTCCTCTCCAGAAGACGTTTCAGAAGCCTTCGGACTAGAACCAGCAGGTTTAGGAACAGTTTCTTTCCAACAGCTGTCACGTTGTTGAACTTAGTTCCCCGCTGACTCTCTTACAATCATCTTTTACCATCCTCACCTGTACGTAACTGCATAACTACATAACTACATCTAACTTATTGCACATTATTTGCACATAACAGTACTTTTAACTTTCTGCACTGCTGCATATATTTGCATATATTTGCTTAAATTGCACATACTGTTAATTACCGTATATACTGCACTGCTGTCCTTTGCACTTCTGATTGGATGCTAAGCTGTGTTTCGTTACCTTGTATTCATACATGTGTAATGACAATAAAGTTGAATCTAATCTAATCAAAATGTATTTGACATCGCCTCATGAGGTCTGTGATGTTCTTGCAGAGGTTTGAATTGGTGGCATTTGTAGTAAACAAATGTAGGTACCTTGTATTAAAGTTTGAGAACTCTAACTCAAAAATTCAGTGAGTTGAAGGTGCTTAAACAAAAAGTGTTACAACCATACCCGGTCTCCCCTTTTATCCATTGACTCATAAGACTCATCATCTATTTAACCTAGTCATACAGTAGCCTATGTTGTATATAAAGTTATGTAAGCATTTTACTTTACTTCCCAGAGTAACTCCTTTTCTATTATGCTGTGTGTTTTTCTGTTGGTTGGGTTGTCTGTGTCATGCTGCTGTTACATTGTAATTTCCCAGTTTGGGATCAATAAAGTACATCTATCTATCTATCTATCTATCTATCTATCTATCTATCTATCTATCTATCTATCGCATTTTACATTTCAGGGCAAGATGTCAAAGTGCTACACAAATAGGATTAAGAACAAGAATAAAAGCAAACATTCAGAGACAGTACATACAATGACACACCAGGACATTAAAAAGCTTTCCTAAACAATGAATTTGTATCCATAAAATAGGATAGCCCCTCCTACCTGGAGTAGACAAAAAGAGCACATCCTCCAAAACTGCAACATCGTAGTAACTCAGTGACAGCAGTCTCTGCTGTGGCTGTCCAGGAATAAGTGAAATCGTGGGTGTTTAATCTTATTACGTTCCAGACTTCAGAAAACATGAAACACACATATTTATGAAAAGTTATGGATGGGGAGACCTGTAGATTTTGTTAAAACAAAGTAATTCATATAAAATCCCAGAGTCTCCATCAGACCATCTTGATAGTTCTTGTGTTAATGAAATAAACACGTTGGTCAAATAATCAATTTATTCATAAGTAGTCCTTTTTTAAACTATATACAAATACTTAATTTATACATATTAAACAAAGGAGTCTGCCAATGTGAAATGAAAATCAAAACTTTGAAATATGACAAAAATAAGCTATTCTACTGGGGTTTGCACTTAAACAAAAGCTTAAAAAAAAGCTTAAAAAAACAATTCCTATATTATGCTCCTCAAAACTGGCTGTGCCTTTGCTAATGACCCGCTTCCACAGGTGTGCCTGTGTGCAATTTTGCTGTGCTTTTAGTGGATGGGTGGTCATTATTGAAATGAAGTGACTGCGTCTGTGTTGATAATTTTGTGTATTGTTAGTAGATCACTGGCAAAAATTGGCTACCCCCTTAGGCGCTCTGTCTAATTTGCGCACTCGCTAGTTTGCGCTGCCTTAGTAAATCTGCCCCTAAGTGTGATGGTTGAATGTTGCTGCTTAACAAATTGGACCAAAAATGCCAGGGCTGATTTTCTTTGTCCCAGTCCAGCCCTGACTAAGACAGCTAGTGGCAGATGTTTTTCTTTAATGGATGCATTGTCAATCAACCACTGTGCACCGTTTGAATTTGATGGAAAGAAGCTGTTGTCGCTTGGTATACGCAAAATATTAAATCTAAGCTGTCGCTGTTTTTATAGATCATCACATACCATGTTCACTAACTAGAAGCCAGGGAGATGTATGAAAGATGATAACAGTGCGTGCGTGCGTGCGTGCGTGCGTGCGTGTTGGTGGTGGAGCTCATTGGCTAAAGCTGTGATCCTAGAACCACCCCTGTGGTTAGGCAGGGGAGGATTTACTTTACACATTACAGCTGTAACTATCTATAAACTTGTTTAATACAGCGAATATAGTTTAATGATTTAACAAACAGGTCACTGATTCTTCAGACATGGGACAAACCATGTCCAGCAGTTGTAACTGCTATTGGACAAAAAAAACTGAAACAGTTAAAACTGCAGCTGTCATGAGGGATTAACTATAGAATGCATTGAACACAATAATTCCTTTCAATTTCATTTAATCATTATTATTTTAAATTTATGGCACTTATTGTCTTCCTACAACCTCTAAAAGAGACTGTCCTCAGAGTAAAGTTTAAACTTTCATGTGCAATAAAACGGCTTAAAGGTTTTTCAATTATTAAAATAGAGCAAGGACATTTTACGTCTGTTTAAACAAAACAGACAGGCTAGAGTTGAATTTTTTGACTCAATTAGAAAACCACAATACCTTTGTGGTAATGGATTCTTTGTTTCATCTGAAGATGCCAAGAAAAAGCAAGCAAAGTGTGGCGAAGCCCAATCACAAGCCAGCTAACTAACCACTGGCATTGATCTTGGCCCTTCTGCGGTACCGACTCAACAGGTGACTAGTATGTATTTAGGTGCTTAGCAACAGTTACTGGCTACATTTAGAAGGGACTGTTTTTTTTTCTCAGCTGCACAAAATAACTGGTTAAACAAACAAATCATAGTATTTCGTCCAGGATTGCTGTCATTTAATAAAATATGCTTGTGGAACTGTTGTCTTCTTCTTCTTTCGGCTGCCCCCTTTAGGGGGCACCACAGCGGATAATCTCACCTTGTAACACCATCCCCCTCCATATCCTTCTTCAGTACATCCATGAATCTTCTTTGTGGTCTTCTGCTTTTCCTCCTGCCTGGCAGCTCCATCTTCAACATCCTTTGTCCAGTATATCCACTATCCCTCCTGTGCACATGTCTAAACCATCTCAGCCTTGCCTCTCTTACTTGGTCTCCAAACCACTCAACCTGAGGTGTCCCTCTGATATACTTATTTCTAATCCTGTCCCTCCTAGTCACTCCCAATGAAAATCTTAGCATCTTCTACTCTGCCACCTCCAGCTCTGCCTCCTGTCTTTTTGTCACCGCCACCGTCTCCAAACCATACATCATAGCAGGTCTCACTACCATCTCATAAATCTTTCCTTTCACTCTTGCTGCTACCCTTCGATCACAAATCACCCCTGGCATTCGTCTCCACCCACTCCACCCTGCCTGCACTCTCTTCTTCACCTCTACTTGTGCATTTTCCATTGCTTTGGATGGTTGACCCCAGGTATTTAAACTCATCTACTTTCACTACCGTTACTCCTTGCTGCATGGTAGAATGACTAAAGGAGCCTTGGCAGAGGTATGCGCTGTCTGAGTGCTTTTCTAGTTTGTATTTCAATGATGTCAGAATAGCAGAGTTCATCTGAGCATGCGGAACAACTGGCCTGCCAACTCCTCTTCATTGTTTCTTTGAGGTTGAATTCTTATGTAAACAGAAACTTCCAGGACAGTCTCCACGTGTAATGACTATGCATTTTTTTTTTGAGTTGTGCTGTCACTGTGATTCTGCAAAACCTACTATCCAAAGGAAATTCAAAATAATTTCTTTTATATAGTGATTTATGAGTCTGCCCTTTACATGTAGAGAAAACTGACAGAAATTATTTTATAAGAGCATGCTAAATGTTCCACAGTTAAATATATAGTTCACATTACATTTGCTGTGTAACATGTTGCCAGCTTTGTGTGCTGTGTTTATACTCTTAGCATGGACTATGTTATGAATAACAAGCAATTACTTGAGCTCTTTCATAGTATTGTATCTACAAGCACTTATCATTTGCCTTAATGGTAGTGGCTCAGGAAGTAGAGCAGGTCATCCAATAACTGGAAGGTTGGCGGTTTGAATCCTGCTCCCCTCACCCTGCCATTGTGTCTTTAGGCAAGACACTCTACCCACCTTGCCTCCAGTGTCCATGACACTGATGTCTGAATGTGAATAATGTTTGGTGGTGGTCGGAGAGGCTGTTGACATGGATTGGCAGCCATGATTCCGCTAGTCTGCCTACAGAAGTAACTTACCATTGTCTGTGGAATGAATGAATAACGGACTCACTGTAAAGTGTCGTTGGGTGTCATGAAAAGCGCTATATCCAGTAAATGCAGTCTTTTTTATTATCCTTATAAAGCCTGTTTGTTTAGTCACTTTGCGGCTGGCTGGCACTCAGATTGGCTTACAGTGACAGAGTAGCACATATTAGGTGTCTTTTCTGCAGGTACTACACTGAGTGACATCAGCAGTTAATGTGATACCTTACACATATCAGATTGCTGTAACCTATTCCAAAATTGTCCAGACATCATTTTCATGCTCCATCCTTTAAAAGGTGTATTATGCAGGCTTTATGAAAATGTATAACCTTGTAAAATAAATACCCTTCCTCCCAGTTTTCACTTATGAGCCAATAGTGTAGTGGTGTATTTGTGAGTGCAATTTGTGCCTTAAGCTTCCGGATATCCAGGAGAGGCTAAAATTTTAACTAAGCTAAAGTAACATCTAGAACGAAATACATGGTCAAGTGTTGTTAGATGACCAAGGACTTTTGGTTACAGTGATCGATTCGGACTGCCTAACATGCTAGTGCTAACATTTCCAAACAAACAAAATAAGCCAGAATGACATGAGATACTGTATATTATCAACTGTGGAAGGAGTGATGGCTATTAGGGTGACTGAAATATGAAGAAAATAACAATATAAACTGCGCTTGGTGCAAGCTTCCCAATACCATTGTTAGCTCAGGGGCTAAAACCTTTAGCTGCCCCCATCTACATGACTAAGGTTGCCAACCGTCCCGCTTTAGCAATAACGTCCTGTTTATTGGGCTAAATGGGTTTGTTCCAAGTGGGATGTGCCTTGTCCCATTTTCAAGGCCGCCTTAATGAATGGGCTAGGCTGGACTGAAACCCAGGGGCCTACAAAGATCAGGGCCTATCATGAGTCAATGAAAATTATCACATTGTGGTTAATTGGTCAATTTCTATGTCCATCACTTGATATGCATGTGTGGCTGCTGATTGGTCTAATTTAAAAGTGCCTCAAGTGAGTACCACATAACAATAGCCTATCAGAGGAATTGTTTTGACATGTGACTATGCAAGCACCAGTGAGAGTTAAGAAGTAATTAGCACAGTCGAAATGTCTGGAAAAAAGTTTGAAAGTGGTGCTCATAAAATTAGCGAGAGGAAAAGAGCTTAGGGAAAATGAATTGTTCAAAAAAATCCCGAAGGATTTTTCTAAGCTGGAACATTGAGTGGAGGAGGCTGCTAATTACTGTGGAGGAGACAGGTAAGCCATTAAAGCACTCCCCTGGAGGCGAAGGGCAAAGAATGATTGCTTACATCAGACAGCTGTGTGTAGGACAGTGGACTCCAAACTTGGTAAAAAGTAGACTGGATCAAGCATGCGTCCATAGAGTATGATGATATTCGTGAGATGGACATAAAGGGTATAATGAAGGATTTTTCTTTAAAGAAGGCCAGAAGAAAGAACTTCTAAAACGGTAAGGCATGCTATTTGTAGTGCTTTCCAGCCACCTGTGCAGCTTTTCTTGTTGCTGTTGATGATGATGATTTTATTCAATAAGTAAAATGTACATATAAATACAATACATACAATATATATCTATAAATGCATTCTATAAATTAGGATAACACAATAAAGTGCAAGCACTTATTTCCATGCTGTGCATTGTTTGAATCAGGAATACTTCAGTGATGTTGTGGAGTGTGTGAAATCACAGGCAGATTCATTTCAGACGATTTATTACACACTCACATCTTTCAAGCACAGAACAGAATGAACTCTCAAGCAGAAACTCTCCCCTTAAGTTTCATGGCATTTACATCACACACAACATGACATTTGCATCACACTGCATTCAACAACCTTCATCCCTGACTCCTTCCTGCTATCTCACCAGGAATCTCCTGCTCTTTGTTCTCCCAAGCTTATCACTGTCTCCTGTCTGAGATGCTAGATAATCTGGCTCACATAAGGTGCTACACCACAGAACAGAATGAACTCTCAAGCAGAAACTCTCCCCTTAAGTTTCATGGCATTTACATCACACACAACATGACATTTGCATCACACTGCATTCAACAACCTTCATCCCTGACTCCTTCCTGCTATCTCACCAGGAATCTCCTGCTCTTTGTTCTCCCAAGCTTATCACTGTCTTCTGTCTGAGATGCTAGATAATCTGGCTCACATAAGGTGCTACACCCCCCCCCCCCCCAGCATCTTAGATAGGACAATAGAATAACAGTCCACATGCTGTGATAGAACAATTGAACATCAGTCCACATGCTGCTTGGGCTTCCGTCTCCTCCCGTATCTGCTGTAACTGGGGTTTACCGCCTCCGCAGCACTGCTGTGCCGGTTGGGGGCTGCTGGAAGTGTGTCTGACTGCGGGTGGGCTGTTGCTGGGGGGGGGGGGCACGTCGGTCTGTCCGTGTGGCTGCTCTGGAGAATCGTCTCCCTGGGGACCTCTCCGTGGGGGTCTTCCACGCCGAGGGGCCCTAGCCAACAGCACTTGCTCGTCCGCCACAACGAAAGTGGGTTTGAGTCTGTCTATGCCAATTTTTTCCCTCCTACCCCCCAAGTCTAGCAAAAAATGCTTATCCCCTGTTTCCAACACTCTGAACGGTCCATCATAGGGTGGGCGCAATGGAGGGCGGTGGGCGTCGTGTTTGACAAACACGAACTCCGCACTCTTCAAAGTTTTAGGCACAAAAACACTCGGAAAACTGTGGTGGGCAGGGCCCGGCAGCGTGCCTGTGTTTGCGCTACGCTGCAAAAGCTGAGACGGGGAGCTGCCCGGCACGGGATTATCTGGCAGAAATTCCCCGGGCAGCCGTAGTGGCTGCGCAAAAACAAGCTCTGCCGGGGAAGCTTCCAGATCCTCTTTTGGCGCGGAGCGCAACCCCAATAAAACCCATGGCAGCCTGTCTACCAAATTTGCATCCGTCAATGAAGCCCTGAGTGCCGCTTTCCGTGATCTATGAAAACGCTCGCATAACCCATTGGCCTGTGGGTTGTACGCGGTTGTGCGGTGAATTGTAACACCCAGGCTGCGGGCCATCGCAGACCAGATTTCGGAAACAAATTGCGGGCCCCTGTTGGACGTAATGTCCGACGGGACTCCAAAACGTGCCACCCATGCTGTTAAAAAAGCGCGCGCTACGTCTGTGGACGTGGTTGCCGCCAGCGGGACCGCTTCTGGCCAGCGCGTGGTGCGGTCCACCATTGTCAGGAGGTGCGTGCACCCCTGTGATGGCAGGAGGGGGCCCACCAGGTCCACGTGAACATGGTCGAACCTCTTAGCCAGAATACGAAACGGCTCCAAGGGAGCCTTCGTGTGTCTGTGTACTTTGGCTCATTGGCACGCCACGCAGGCTGCAGCCCATTCCTTCACTTGTTTGCGCAGGCTCGGCCAAACAAACTTCTCTCCCACCATTTTGACCAACGCGCGCACTCCTGGGTGCGCCAGAGTGTGAACCGACTCAAACATGTGGCGGCGCCACGCGGCCAGGACCACCGGACGCGGGCGACCCGTGGAGACATCGCAGATTGGGGGGGGGGGCCGCCATCCTGCAGCACCCTGCTCTCCAGCCTTAACCCTGTTGGTCCAGACTGGAGCGCGCGAACGTCTGCATCGCTAATCTGCTCCGCGGCCATGGCTGCGTAATCTATCCCCATGCAGACCGGGGCCACCACGGCTCACGAGAGGCAGTCCGCCACTACATTCAGTTTACCAGATACATGCTGAATATCGGTAGTAAACTCTGAGATCGCGGCCAGCTGTCTCTGCTGCCGGCCCGACCACGGTTCTGAAACCTTGGCCATCACGAATGTTAGCGGCTTGTGGTCCACGAACGCGGTGAAGCTGCGCCCTTCCAGCCAGAACTGGAAGTGGTGTATGGCCAAGTGGAGGGCCAGCAACTCTCTGTCGAACGCGCTGTATTTACGTTCGCTGCCGCGCAAAGTTCTGCTGAAAAAGGCGAGCGGCTGCCAAGCCCCGGCGACGCGCTGCTCCACGACTGCCCCTATGGCCACATCTGAAGCATCAATGGTGAGCGCTATGCGGGCCGTCTGGTCTGGATGCGCCAGCAGTGCGGCATTTGCCAGGGCTGCTTTAACTTCCGAGAACGCCCGCTCTCGCTCCAGGGTCCATTCGACCCTATCCGCGTGTTTCTGTTTCTTGAGCGCAGCATACAATTGTTGCATGAGCTGCGCCGCGCGGGAAAGGAAACGGTTATAAAAATTCACCATCCCCAAAAATTCATGCAGTGCCCTGACCGTCTGAGGCCGGGGAAAATCCGCCACAGCGCGCACTTTGTCGGGCAGCGGGATCGCTCCTTCAGGAGAGACGCGGTGTCCCAAAAAATCAATCCCCGTCACGCCGAACTGGCATTTCGCTGGGTTGATTATTAACCCGTGTTCCTCCAACCTCCGGAAAACCGTCGTGAGGTGGGTTTCGTGTTCGTCTTCGGACGCACTGGCTACCAGGATATCGTCCAGGTAGACGAACACAAACGGGAGATCGCACAGCACTGCATCCATCATGCGCTGGAACGTCTATGCCGCTCCTTTTAACCCGAATGGCATGCGCAGGAACTCGAATAAACCGAACGGAGTTATTACCACTGTTTTGGGTATGTCCTCAGCGTGCACTGGGACTTGGTGGTAACCGCGGACCAGGTCTATTTTGGAAAAAATGCGCGCTCCGGCGAGGTGAACAGAAAAATCCTGTATGTGGGGAATTGGGTAGCGGTCGTGCGCTGTGGCGTTGTTCAACCTGCAGAAATCCCCGCACGGTCGCCACGATCCTTCAGCCTTAGGGACCATGTGTAGTGGGGAAGCCCATGGGCTTTTGGAGCACCTGATGATGCCCAACCTTTCCAGGTTGGCGAACTCCTCACACGCTATGGCCAGTTTAGCTGCGTCCAAGCGCCGAGGTCTTGCAAAAACGGGCGGCCCGGTGGTGGTGATAAAGTGCTCCACCCCTTGTTTAGCGATGGCCACCAAAAACGTCGGGACCGTGAGTGCTGGGAACTGAGTGAGCAGTGTGTGGAACTTACCGCCTGTAGCTGTGACGTTGGCTTGTGCTGTTGGCTGGGTCACTCGAGCTATACAGGGAAGAGAGTCAAAGGACAGTGCATTAACCAGGCGTCTGTTAGCAACATCAACCAGTAAGCCATGTGCACACAGAAAATCACCCCCCCAGTATATGGTAATTCAGTGCTGCTACGACAAAAGTCCACTCATATGTACGGCCGTGTAGAGATAAGAGCAGAGTCCTCTCACCAAAGGTCTTAATATCCGAGCCGTTTGCTGCCAACATCCCGGGGCCGCTAGATCCTGCCAGCCGGTCAGCGTAGGTCGGCCGGATGAAACTCTTCTGGGCTCTGGTGTCCACGAGGAAACGCCTTCCCGAGCGTGCATCCGTCATGTAGAGCAGCTTGTTCTCTTCACCGAGGGTCGCGGCTGCTACCGACCCCCGGCCTTGGCGTTTTCCCGAGCGCTTGAATTGGCACGGTGGCGCACATCTGCGTGCCTTCTCTCCGAAGCGGCGGTGGTAAAAACAGAGCGTGTCTCTCTGGCGCTCCTTGGCCCCCGCTGCCGCTACCATCGGTGGCTCCTCGCCTCCTCTGGTCGTCTCGCTGGGCTCCGCCGCTGCCGCGTTGACTGTGATTGCCCTGGTGGTGATGATGATCCGGTCTGCCTCCTGGGCTAGCGCACGGTAGTCGCGCGCGGCCAGCAACGGCGAATTGGCCAGAACCGCTCTCGCTACTGTCGGAAGGTTCCGGAGGAAGAGGTGGGCAAACAGAAAGTGCCCGTCGTCCGTGCCCATCAACGCCAGCATCTTCTCCATCAGGTCTACAGCCGAACCATCTCCTAACTCGGTCCGCGTCAGGAGCCTCTCAGCTCTCTCACAGTCCGAGAGCGTGTAGCGCTGGATGAGCGCAGCCTTGAGCGCCTCGTATTTGGGGCGCACGGTGGCGCAGTGGTTAGCACTGCGGCAGCACAGTTTACCCTTGGCCGGGGGATTGTGGGGATCGTGGGATCGTGGGTTCGATCCCAGCCCCCGACCAACAGTGATCTGTGTGGAGTTTGCATGTTCTCCCCGTGTTGCGTGGGTTTACTCCGGGATTTCTCCGGTTTCCTCCCACATGCCAAAAACATGCATGTTAGGTTAATTGGCTGTTCTAAATTGTCCCTAGATATCTGTTTCCTATAGGCCCTTAGAATAGAGGGTTAGTATTAATGAAAGCGCTTTGAGTGGTCTTTGTGATTAGAAAAGCGCTATATAAGTGCAGGTTAGTTAGTTAGTTAGTTAGTATTTGCTGCTGGCTGGTGGCTGATCGAGCAGGCTCGCTACCTGCTGAGCTGTGCGGGCATCGAGCGCTGCGACCACATAGTAGAATCTGGTATCATCTGCCGTTACTCACCGGAGGGCGAACTGGGCCTCGGTGAGGTGGAACCAAGAGCGCGGGTTGTGCTGCCAGAAATCCGGTAGCTTGACTGAAACCGCACACGCGTGGCTGTAGGTTCCAGTCCGGGCTGTCTGTGGGATGGCTGCCGCCTCGCTGTAGCTTCCTGACCGGGCCAGCTCCGGGGATCTTGCCTCGTGTTCCATAATACGTCTTGGGTCACCAGTGTGGAGTGTGTGAAATCACAGGCAGATTCATTTCAGACGATTTATTACACACTCACATCTTTCAAGCACAGAACAGAATGAACTCTCAAGCAGAAACTCTCCCCTTAAGTTTCATGGCATTTACATCACACACAACACGACATTTGCATCACACTGCATTCAACAACCTTCATCCCTGACTCCTTCCTGCTATCTCACCAGGAACCTCCTGCTCTTTGTTCTCCCAAGCTTATCACTGTCTCCTGTCTGAGATGCTAGATAATCTGGCTCACATAAGGTGCTACAATGTAATTTTATGCCAAAGGCAGTAGCATCTGTCACACTATAAAAAGGGAAATCTCAGTAAGCTAAAATATCCTAAATCAAGGCTTTATGCTTGTTTTTCTCTCACAAGATAATTTTGACAAGACAAGAATTTCTTTTTGTTGTGCAGTTTTCTGTAAGATTTTACTGTACTTGCTTTACTAAAGTTTTTACATGTTTAAAGCAATTTAATCTTACTTTGTTGGCAGATACTTTTTTCTAATTTTAACTAGAATTATCTATTGTCATAATTTTTTTGTTTATTTTATAAAATAAAATTATCTGGCTGACCTCATTGCCTTACCCCAAGATCATCCTGCCTTCAGATGATTGGCTGCAACGGTCACTTAAGTGGCCAGGCGAAGATTAAGTAAGTAAGTATCTACCAACAGAGCAAGAAAATTTGACTTATCAAATTGTGTAAAACAAGTTGAGACTATTGGAAAGCATGTAAAATTTTCTTACACATAAACTGCACAGCAAGAATAAATATCTTGTCAGACAAAAAGCAAACATAAACAGCCTTACTTTATTTCATTTTACTTATATTTGACTTTTTGCAGTGTAGTTGTGTTTTCTAGCTCAAAGTTGCATCAAACATGACATTGAATATCAATATTTTTAAGGTATTTTCAAGGTAAAAAAAAATCCCAGCATTATGACAACACTAATGTCCACAACATTGTGGCACCGAGCAATAGTTAAAACGCTCTTTCCCTTACTTGGCTGTGAGAAAGTTGGCAACACTATACATGACAGATAGCAATGATGGACAATAATAGAGCAGTGGGCAGGTATCAAGAACGGCGCTGGGCTGGGTTTACCATTTTATGATGTCCTGAGGTGAATCTGGAAGAGTCAAAAGGATATAAAGGCTGTATGTTTTGTAAGAGATGTGAGTGTTTTGACATTTTTTTCGATTATCACACGACCAGTAAACACATTTCAGATGATTAGAACCTACAAACACAAATTTTCAGTCAGTGTCCCCTTAAATTGAGTTTAGGAAAAGACTGTGGTTTTGTTACACTTCTTTAACTAACTAACTAACTAACTAACCTGCACTTATATAGCGCTTTTCTAGTCACAAAGACCACTCAAAGCGCTTTCATTAATACTAACCCTCTATTCTAAGGGCCTATAGGAAACAGATATCTAGGGACAATTTAGAACAGCCAATTAACCTAACATGCATGTTTTTGGCATGTGGGAGGAAACCGGAGAAATCCCGGAGTAAACCCACGCAACACGGGGAGAACATGCAAACTCCACACAGATCACTGTTGGTCGGGGGCTGGGATCGAACCCACGATCCCACGATCCCCACAATCCCCCGGCCAAGGGTAAACTGTGCTGCCGCAGTGCTAACCACTGCGCCACCGTGCAGCCCATTTACTGTAGTATTCTTGCTCTTGTACTTGCACAGTGACAACACTAGTGACTTGCTAACACCCTCGCAGCCTCTCTGCTCATATATTTTATTTTATTTCATTTAACCTTTATTTATACAGGGAGGGTCCACTGAGAGGCAACCTCTCTATTTCAAGAACACCCTGTTAGATGTGCACCCCTGTCCATTCATGCACAAGGATGTTGACATTGAAACAATCAAACATGTTTGTTGTTCTTCTCCATCTTTATATTAACAATGTACTTTGAGCTGTTGTTGTCTATGCTTTATCACTTATTAAACTGGGAAGATAAGGTGCACAAGATCAAATGAAGTGTTTATAAACAGTGACTGCGAATAGCTTCATATCATATTGAGGAAAGACTGGGCTTAGAAACTCAGGTACTGTGCTGTGCTTATAACAATATTATATCTGCAGATTCCAACCAGAAATTAGTTAAAAAGCTGTTTGATTGTGTTTGTGTTTGTAAATAGAGCCCCTTGTTAAGCTGAATGTGAGTAATTTTTGAAGCCTATTTTATGTAATTGTGTTTGCATGATTTTAGCACAATGACTGCATATGTATAGGCATTCAGATTGTGCTCATGGGATCAACTCAGAGAAAATGTCTTCTCATTAATGTGTATAACTGGACCAGCTATTTTACTTTAAAAACCAATGTGCATAACATGTACACATAAGGCTGTGCCTTTCTGTAATATAAGAAACTCTTTGCTAAATTTGTGTTTGCATACAGTGTGTTTTGCACAGATGTTAAGTACATATGATCTCTTAGTCAGCGTTCACTTAAAGGACTCAAATGAAATACTCTTATAATTGAGTTCAATGTTTATTTCTCTCTTTAACAAGCTGCAATGATTCTTCCTGTATAATGATTTGAAAAGCTGTGGTTGTCACAGAGGCTGGTGGCATGCCTAACGAGTTTCATATTCCCCATCACTGTATATTTGTGACCACTGCTCTGGATACCAGACAGCAATAAAGGTAGTGAAATATTTAGGAATTGAGGTTTGAGTTACATGGCATGGTACCACATTTACAAAGGCCACAGGTTTACCAGGACCAAACAATGGTAGCTGTTTCGAAGGCACCTTAATGCTGGGGGTTTATTGGGCCCCTGGGGTGCAGAGTCTGAATTTTCTGGCTGTATGTGGAGTGCACTCATGCAGCTAAGGGATTTCTGCATTGTATATGATTGCCTTTTAAGCACTTCCTGACTCTTGACCCTTGACTTTTTCATGTTCTTTACGGAATTTCCTAATGAGAGAAACTAAAGTGTGACACTGTTTTCTTGAGCTCAGTGGATGTCAAAGTTGAATGTTTTACCATTAATTTTGTTATTAAATTTAAATTAATACAATTTTAAACAGACTTACATATTCTGATAAGAGAAAATGATATAGTTGGAGTATGAAAATAAAGGAATTGACCTACAAAGGAAAATGGTTACGTTAGGGTAAAATCTTCTTGTAAATTTACAACCTTTTTCTTGTAAATTCAAATCTTTTGTTTGTGTAAATTTGTAGCTTTTTTTCCTCATGAATTTGCAACCCTTTACTCATAAATTTGGAACATTTTTCTCGGAAATTTGCAACTTTTGTTCTTGTAAATTTGCATCTTTTTTCCTTGTGAGTTTGCACCTTTTTCTTGCAAATTCCCAGCTTTCTCCTTGGAAATTTGCAACCTTTTCCTTGCAAATTTGCAACTTTTTCTCATAAAATTGCAACTTCTTTGTATAAATTTGCAACTTTTTTCTTGCACAAGAATATACAGACAATTTATGTCAAAAATAGGCATAACAAAAAAAAAACACTTTTGATTCTACTCCAAATTTTTTCCAACTTAGCTAAGTCAAAGCTATTAGACTTTTTCTGTGAACACAAAAGCATTTTCTACACAAATCTGTTTTAGTACATATTGTTTTTTTATTGCATAACATAATGACAAAGATTTTACAAGTTTTTCAAGCTGATCTGAAGTCATTGTCATGGAAAATCTGTAGTTCAATAAATGTTTTTTGTGATGACAAAACTGTATTTAAGTGTGGCAATTAATTACTTAATTAATTTTTGTATAGCACCCGTCCTATAGTAGTAATAGTTGAGTCTACCTATAGACTAGTAATAAGGGTGTAATAGTGCTTTGGGTGGGGCCCTGGGTTCCTTTATTATTATGGCTTTTCTACCTGTATTGCAAAACAATTAACTGAAAGAGGTGACTCTTAACTTATTATAGAAAACAAAAATGGTTAGTGCCTCCACTCAGCAGGATAAGTCAATATTAGCTTTAGTTCCTACTAAGAATTTAATTTACTATCCTGGTTTATTTTTAGTAGCATTCCCTTTTTAAGAATTAACACAAATAAACTTGCAATGAAATAAAAACACACTGTAAATAAAAAATATGAATTATTGTATTTAAACTGCAGTGAGGCGGCAGCTTGGAGAGGATTGGTTCCGGTTCTTCAGGGTTCTGCCCGGTGTGCGGGGTGGAGCAGGGAGTGGTTGCGTCAACGTCCAAGTGTAGTGGGCTTGGGCAGTCGGCTGTCAAACGAGATGCCATGTGGTCTGCGATGGAGAAGCCCAGTTCATAGAACAAGTCACACCCCAGGATATTGTCACCATGACGTGTCACTTGGAATGTGAACGCTGGAAGAACTCTTGAACCATAGCGTACTGAGAAGGTGATGGTTCCTAACATGCAATCTTGGTGTGTCCATAGCCAAACAGCTCCTCTGCGTCTGCCCTAATCGTCTGCAGGGGGAAAAGCTTCCTAACCGTGGACTGGTTTAGCAAGGACCTTGAGGCAGTGGTGTCCAGCAGCAGTGGTAGACTGATGCCATCCAGCTCCACTGTGCACCACTTGAATGGTCTGTTGCCGGAGTCCACAGAGCGGATGGTGGTCGGACTGGACTGATTGGGCGAGCGAGATGATGTGCTTACAGGAGCCGAGCAATACACTCTGGTGAAGTGGTTGAGCTTACCACAGCGTTGCCACCTCTGTCCTGTGGCTGGGCAGGCAGGTGCGGGTGTGGGGTGTGAAGAAGAGCCACAGTTACCGCAGGGTTGGCATGTTGTGTAGGGTTGCAACTAACAACTATTTCAGTAGTCGACTAGTCATTAAAAACTGCACTAAAAAACACTCCATTTCTTTTTATTGCAAAAAATACAACATTTTCCTTTTAAAAACAACAGAGCATTTGGTGAATAACAGGAACAAGAATTGCAATCGCAATAAAATAAACATTTTTTCTTAAAGTGCATTTTGTGCATAACAAACAAGGCATAACATTTGTTAAGTGTGTGTGTGCATGCGTGCATGTGTGCATGAGCGTGCACGTGAGAGAGAATCACATTTGTAAGGGTTGTCTCATATTTCGTCTCCATCAAGTGGGTGAAATGGGTTCTGGATAGCAACGTATATTCAGGGTTTAACTGGTGAATCATTTGTCGAAATCCTTCCCCATCAACCATGGAAAGTGGCCTCATGTCTTTGACCATCATGTTTAGAATCTGCAAAGAATTGACTTTTTCTGCAAAAAGCCATCCAAGGTCCCTTGTCCTGTTCTTTACGTTGCATAAATTTTATAATGAAATTGTCAGACAAAATGACATTACTCTTTAAACTGTCGTGATCCTTCACACACGCCCCTACAGTAATAGGCTAGCTACTAGCATGGGAGCTAATTATCTTACTGAGGGGTGTCTGACTTCCAAAACGTGTTTCCTCTTCAAATGCTTGTGCATCGTCGTAGTGGCCTCATGGTACACAAGGCTCACTTTACAGAGCTTGCATTGAACAGTTTTGTTGGCTGAGTCACGTACAAAATGTTCCCAAACTTTGGACCATTTGTTTCACGTGAGCTCTGCTTCTGCCTCCGTCATGGTACTGCTTTCCCTGCTCTGTTCCCAGTCACTAGAGTGCATGCTCTGTCAGCGCACCAAAGAGCTGGGAAGAGCGTGATGTCTCACTCTGAGCTACTTCAGTTGCCTACAGTGAAACATTGTTTAGCGTGGCATTGTATGCCATGGGATACACATGATGATGTCACTAACGATGCATCGACTACTAAATTAATTGTCAACAAATTTTGCCGTGAACTATTTGTCAACTAGTCAACTACTCATTGCAGCCCTAGTGCTGTGTACTAGGGCTGCACCCGCCGGTGAAGAGAACAAGCTGCTCTACGTGATGGACTCGCGCTCGGGGAGACGGTTCCTGGTAGACACCAGAGCCCAGAAGAGCATCATCCTGCCGTCCTATGCTGACCGGCTAGTGGGAGCTAGTGGCCCCGGGCTGGTAGCAGTAAACGGCTCGGACATTAAGACTTTTGGTGAGAGAACACTGACTTTATCCCTACACGGCCGTATGTACGAGTGGACTTTTGTCATAGCGGCATTGAGTTTCCCAATCCTGGGAGCTGATTTTCTGTGTGCACACGGGTTGTTAGTCGATGTTGCTAACAGACACTTGGTTAATGCAATGTCTTTTGATTCTCTCCCCTGTACAGCTCGAGGGGCCGGGCCAATAACACAAGCCAACGTCATAGCTCCAGGCGGTAAGTTCCACACACTGCTCACTCAGTTCCCAGCACTCACGGTCCCGACATTTTCAGCGGCCATCGCTAAACAAGGGGTGGAACTCTTTATCACCACCACCGGGCTGCCCGTTTTCGCACGACCTCGGCGCTTGGACGCAACTAAACTGGCCATAGCGCGCGAGGAGTTCGCCAACCTGGAAAGGGTGGGCATCATCAGATGCTCAAACAGCCCATGGGCATCCCCACTACATATGGTTCCTAAGGCTGAGGGATCGTGGCGACCGTGCGGAGATTTCCGCAGATTGAATAACGCCACAGCGCACGACCGCTACCCGATTCCCCATATTCAGGATTTTTCCATTCACCTTGCCGGGGCACGCATTTTTTCTAAAATAGACCTGGTCCGTGGTTACCACCAGGTCCCAGTGCGCGCGGAGGACATACCCAAAACAGCGGTAATAACTCCGTTTGGCTTGTTTGAGTTTTTACGCATGCCCTTCGGATTAAAAGGAGCGGCACAGACATTCCAACGCATGATGGATGCGGTGTTGCGCGATCTGCCGTTTGTGTTTGTCTACCTGGATGACATCCTGGTGGCCAGTGCGTCCGAGGACGAACACGTAACCCACCTCAGGACGGTTTTCCGGAGGTTGGAGGAGCACGGGTTAATAATCAACCTGGCGAAATGCCAGTTCAGCGTGATGGGGATTGATTTTTTGGGGCACCGTGTCTCACCGGAGGGAGCGATACCCTTGCCCGACAAAGTGCGCGCCGTGGTGAATTTTCCCTGGCCTCAGACAGTCAGGGCGCTGCAAGAATTTTTGGGGATGGTTAACTTTTATAACCGGTTCCTCCCCCGCACAGCTCAACTCATGCAGTCATTGTACGCCGCGCTCAAGAAACGGAAACCCGCGGACAGAGTCGATGGATTCCAGAGCGGGAGCAGGCATTCTCTGACATTAAAACAGCCCTGGCAAACGCCGCACTGTTGGCGCACCCAGACCCGGCGGCCCGGATAGCGCTCACTACCGACGCCTCGGACGTGGCCATAGGGGCCGTCGTGGAGCAACGTGTCGCCGGTTCTTGGCAGCCGATCGCTTTTTTCAGCAGGGCTTTGGCGACAGTGAGCGTAAATACAGAGCGTTCGACAGAGAGTTGCTGGCTCTCCACCTGGCCATACGCCACTTCCAGTTCTGGCTGGAAGGGTGCAGCTTCACCGTGTTTGTGGACCACAAGCCGCTAACGTTCGCGATGGCCAAGGTTTCGGAACCATGGTCGGGCCGGCAGCAGAGACAGCTGGCTGCGATCTCAGAGTTTACGACCGATATTCAGCATGTGTCGGGTAAACTGAATGTAGTGGCGGACTGCCTCTCGCGCACAGTAGTGGCCCCGGTCTGCATGGGGATAGATTATACAGCCATGGCCGCAGAGTAGATTGGTGATATGGACGTGTGCGCGCTCCAGTCTGGACCAACAGGGTTAAGGCTGGAGAGCAGAGTACTGCAAGACGGCAGCCCCCCCACAATCTGCGACGTCTCCACGGGACACCCACGCCTGGTGGTCCCAGTTGCTTGGCGCCGCCGCGTGTTTGAGTCAATTCACGCTCTGGCGCACCCAGGAGTGCGCGCGTCAGTCAAAATGGTGGAAGCGAAGTTTGTGTTGCCAGGCCTGTGCAAACAAGTGAAAGAGTGGGCTGCAGCCTGCGTAGCGTGCCAACGAGCCAAAGTACACAGGCACACGAAGGCTCCTTTGGAGCCGTTTCTTATACCGGCGAAGAGGTTCGACCATGTTCACGTGGACCTCGTGGGCCCCCTCCCGCCATCGCAGGGGTGCACGCACCTTCTGACTGTGGTGGACCGTACCACACGCTGGCCAGAAGCAGTCCCGCTGGCGGCAACCACGTCCACAGACGTGGCGCACGCTTTTTTGACGACATGGGTGGCGCGTTTTGGAATCCCGTCGGACATCAAGTCTGATAGGGGCCCTCAGTTTGTTTCTGACCTCTGGTCCACGATGGCCCGTAGCCTGGGTGTTGCAATTCATCGCACAACCGCGTACAACCCACAGGCCAATGGGTTATGCGAGCGTTTTCATAGGTCACTGAAAGCAGCGCTCAGAGCTTCGCTGGCAGATGCAAATTGGGTAGACCGGTTGCCGCGGGTTTTATTGGGGTTGCGTTCCGCACCAAAAGAGGATTTGGAGGCTTCCCCGGCGGAGCTTGTTTTTTCTCAGCCACTGCGGCTGCCCGGGGAATTTTTGCCAGATAATCCCGTGCTGGACAACTGCCCGTTTCAGCGTTTGCAGCATAGCACAGACACAGGCATGCTGCCCGGCCCGGCCCACCACTGTTTTCCACGTGTTTTTGCGCCAAAAACTTTGAAGAATGCGGCGTTTGTGTTTGTCAGGCACGATGCCCACCGCCCTCCATTGCGCCCACCCTACGATGGCCCGATCAGAGTGCTGGAAACAGGGGACAAACATTTTTTGTTATACTTGGGGGGTCGTCGGGAGAAAATATGTATAGACAGACTTAAGCCCACCTTTGTGGTGGCAGACGAGCAAGTGCTGTTGGCTCGGGCCCCTCGGCGGGAAGACCCCCACTGAGAAAACGATTCATCAGAGCAGCCACACGGGCAAGTCGAAGGTTTCCCCCCTCTCACCATGGCCCACCCGCAGACAGACACACCCTCAGGAGCCCCCCGCCGGCACAGCAGCGCCACGGAGGCGGTAAACCCCCGTTACAGCAGATATGGGAGGAGACTGAAGCCAAAAAGACGTGAGGACTGAAACTCGGTCTGAGATTCTGGGGGGGCGGTGTAGAGGCTGGGTTAATCATCTCAGACTGGTTGCAGAGAGTAAAATAAAATAAAAGGAGAACCCCTGGTGTATTGAAGCATGCTTTTTCTGTGTATGACTGATGTGAGAGTGAATAAAGTTGTGTGCTGCATAAATCTGCCTCCATTATTTACACTCTCCACAAGACGAGCCTTTATGTTCTTTTTGCTCAGCAGTGGTTTTCATCTTGGAACTCTGCATGCAGGCCATTTTTGCCCAGTCTCTTTCTTATGGTGGAGTCATGAACACTGACCTTAACTGAGGCAAGTGAGGCCTGCAGTTCTTTGGATGTTGTTGTAGGGTCTTTTGTGACCTCTTGGATGAGTCGTCACTGCGTTCTTGGGGTAATTTTGGTCAGCCGGCCACTCCTGGGAAGATTCACCACTGTTCCATGTTTTCGTCATTTGTGGATAATGGCTCTCACTGTGGTTCACTGGAGTCCCAAAGCTTTAGAAATGGCTAGAAAATTGAACTCAGCTTTCAAAGATGTGATAAACCACAGTTAATTTATGTTTTAACAGTGGGGCAATAACTTTTTCACACAGGGCCATGTAGGTTTGGATTTTTTTTTTTTACCCTTAATAATAAACAATTAAAAACTGCATTTTGTGTTTATTTGTGTTATCTTTGTCTAATGTTTAAATTTGATGAGCTGAAGCATTTACGTAAGTGTGACAAACATACAAAAAAGGAGAAATCATGAAGGGGCAAACACTTTTTCACACCACTGTAGTCGTCAAATAGCCATAGCACCTTCTTTATTCTTCTTTATTTTGTCTCTCTCCTCCCACACTTCTGCTCTCAACCCTTTTCAGTCTAAAAATCCCGAAAACACCGAACAAGATATATTTGCGCTTGTTGCATTTCAAAATAAAGTATTCACCAAAATGGGTTACACACTTATATCTGACATATGCAGTGTACCTGCTATTTACAAAGTTAGCAGTTTCATGGCAAGATACGAAGGGGGGCTGAAAAGTTCATAGTGGTCAAATTTGACCAAATGTGATTTATTTTTCAACCACAGGGATCCAAGCACTGCAACACCGATGGAAGAAGTGTGTGGACCGAAGGGGAGACTATGTTGAAAAACTGACATTGCTTGGGGCTGAACACACTACTGGGATCAACACATTGGAGGAATCTGGCAATAGGACTAATAAATCCCCAGTAAATCCTGTCAACCAATGCCAACTGTGACCAACGGGAAGGTGGTGAAGCCCAACTGGTGTTGTCTAAATGGGGGATCAAACTCACAACCTCCTGCACTGGAAACAGGCACTCTTATTTGTGTCACTGAGAGGGTAAAGCCCACTTGGCAAATGCTTTTATTGATGCTGTCACAGTAATGGTTAAGCATTAATATTGATAACCAATTACACCCCCTCCACCCACCTCCCCCACTGCATCGAAAAGTACCGCTCTATAAATAGTGGGTTCTCAGTTCTAATGAAGCCTGAAACTCATACATACCTGTTATCACAGAGACTGTGCATTGAGATCATGTGTAACCATCATGAACTACATCACACCCACACACTATAAATGAAGAATTAATGATCAGTCTGCACTCAAAGAAATGGTAAATGTTTCCTTTTGTCTGGTTAGCGGGGAACTTTAATGTCTATTCAGTTAATTATTTGGACATATGAAGGATAACAGCATAGATAACATGTAACTACTCATGACTTTAATGAAAACTAAATCAGTCTGCATTTGTTTTTACAGTTCATTCCAAAAAAGATTAACTCAGTCATTCAACCTTTCTGTTTATCCATGCATTGGGGGTGGTGGTGGGGGGGGGGAGGGGGGGCTGAAAAGTTCATAGTGGTCAAATTTGACCAAATGTGGTTTACTTTTCAACATAGTCTCCCCTTCGGTCCACACACTTCTTCCATCAGCGTTGCAGTGCTTGGATCCCTGCGGTTGAAACCCCACCCCACATTTGATCACTATGAACCTTTCAGCCTAACTTTTCAGCGCCCCCCCCCCCATAAAATTTCAAGTTTAGGTGTAATAAACCACCATAAAGAGTTAGATATAAATATAAAAAACATTAAACTTATTTTTGGCATAATTTAGCTCACTTAGTAAGTAGAATTAGCCTTTTTTGACAGTGCTGTGTGAATGCATTTGACCTAAACTGGCCCTTGCTTGGGATGAGGGAGAGAGGTCATGATAAAAGACATTCACTAGTAACAAATTTATGATTGACTGAAATTATGTTAAACAAACCAGTAATAAGCATTACCAGATAATTGGTCCTTTTTTGCAGTCTTCCATAATACCAGTGGATGTCATTCTTTATTTCCATATCTTGCAAGTCATAAACTGTTTCCTATGACAGACTTTGCTTCCTGGTCAATATGTAAGGTGAATTTGTATGTCATTCATTTTAAGTATTTCACCATTTTTAATACTGATAATGTGGTTATGTCACTCTGTTTTACCGTTTCAAAAGCACTCAAAACCCAATATAAATGAGGGTGGACAGTGGTGAACCTGGCACTTTAAATTCCCTCTATGTACTGTGTAGTCTGAAACATAGGTGTGTATATCCGCAAGCTAGAGATCAGCACGTCCAGTTATGTTTGTAATTTATACACCTTGCAATTTAAACTTAGACGTCTGAGTAGTGGAGTGTAATTTTCTAAGTGAAGTCACTGGAGCAGAGTGTTACCAGACTGGATCTATATTTACTGTGGTTAACTGAGTGAGCATGGTCAATGACACAACCTGTTTTACGTGCCAATGTGTAATGGACACAAGTCCAACAATATGCAGTCAGACAAAGTTTTTCATTACCAAAATTCCAACTTTAAACAAACAGAATCATGTTAAACAAGTTTGCGATATGCAATACCTACTGAGTATTTACTCATGAAACAAACACATCATGGATTTAAGCAGAAACAGCTGGTGAGGCAGAAAGAGTCCATCTTCCTGCCACTGCAGCCCAGTTTTCTTCTACAGGACAATAGCTGATTAACCATATATGAGAAACATTTGATGGTTAATTGAACATTTTAATTGTGTCTGACACACTCATTTTGTTTTGGCTTTGTTAAACTATTACTCTTTTTGTAGATTTTTTTTTTAAATTATTAGTTTTACCAGTTTTCCTCTTTGTTTATGCAGATATCATTAGTGCTCAGGATAGGCACTGTCAGTAATCAGGGAAGGAAGTTTATATTAAAAGAGTTAAGGTGGATTTGAGCATTCAGAAAACTCATCAAATCGGGGGGTAATATGCAAAAACTGTTGTTAACCTGCCAGCCAACATATAATACGCCTCAGTCTTCACACGTGACATTGTAGACACACCATTCTAATTTTGCGGTCTATTTAAACAGCAGAGAATTCCCCATGTCACCCTGTGAGTTGATTGTACTGCAATGCACTGTGGGGTGCACTTCCAAACTAATGCATCCAACTTAATTATGGAGAGTGATAGCCAGAGTTATTCAAATTTGTTAAATGAATATAACTTTGAGATGCGTATAAATTTATGGCATGTCTGGACTTGCTTGCTGGTGAATTATAGACATACTGAACCTAAGGCCTGCAGAAACTTATGTATATAAGCAGTAAGTGTTGTGATTCCCCGTGCACTTTTACGCAGCACACAGAGGAAAGAGACAAATCCAAATGCAGGAGATGTTGTGTGCAATTTATTGTGCAAAATAAGAAGGCAAACAGTCCAGCAGCAACAGAAAATACCAAAATGGTGAGGAGGCTCTGGGAAGCTCACGAGACGCTCCTCAGCTCACCAGTGAGTAAGCCCAGCGAACCCAAAGTGCTTCAGGCGGGACTGACAGCAGGAGGAAGGCAGCCTGGACACCCGAGCGCTTCCAAGACGGGACTGGAAGCGGCGGGCACAGGAATACTTACTGGAGCCAGGAACAGAGACATCTGTGGAGGGAATCCCAGAGCCAACCTGCAAAAACAGAAGAGGAGGACACAGATGTCATGCAGAGGGAAGCGGAACCAAAAACAGGCAGGGCGTCTAGTCATGCATGCATCAAAGACGACAGTATTGACACTGTGAATTACACACAGGTCCAACAATAATCCAGCAATTCACTCACGCGGCCACAGGCCTAAAATAATGCCACACATAACGACGGGAGTGAATGCCAGTGTGTGTAGAAAGAGGGAGAGTGTAAGATTGAGTGGGCTGGACTAAGTGGGAACAGGTGTGTGAGTGAATGTCTGTGAGCATGTGTGTGTGTGTGTGCATGCGTGAAACCACAAAGACTGAACACAATTAATAATGACAGCCAGCTGGCAAAAACTGGCAGGAGAGGGGGGCGTGGCTGTGAGCTGTCAGGGAGCCAGGAAGACCTCAAAGGCTCCCAAGGAGGTGCCTGTCGGAAAAATAGGGAATCAAAACACACTTAAGACAAGGCAGCCACCGTGCCATGAAACTGGGCTGGAAGTCCACCCCAGTTCATGACAGAGTCTCCCCCTCAAGGGGTGGAAGCCAGACACCCCAGTAACATCAAAAAGAAAAAGGAAAACCTGCCCCCCCTGGAGGAACTACCAAACAAACCAGGGTGGGCGGTGGGGGAAAACAGGTCAGGAGGGAAAGAAAGAACCAAAATACTGTACAAAATACAAAATGAACCTCCTCCCAACCCCAAAACCTGGAATAACCCCCCTAAAATCCAAAAGTTCAGGGGGCCGACCAAAGTCCCAGGTCCACGAGGTGGCGAAAGGAGGCCAATCAGGTGGTCTGTCCAAGACCAGGACCAGATGGACCGCCCGGACAAGCTGGTCAGGTGGCCGACCACCTACCCCTATGACACAGTTCGCCGGGCAGACGGCCTAGGTCCTTGAGCCACCAGCTCAGGAGAGGCGGCCCAGGAGGCAGCCTCCCCATGGGAAGACCCAGTGTAGGAAGGCTAGACCAGAACAGGGGATCCCTGGTGTCGTTGGGCAGTGACGAGGGAGGAGCCACCCTGCCCCCCATGGCCCCGAGCTGGGTGACAGTAGCACCCACAGAGGTCCAGGTCTGGGACAAGGCAGCACCCACGGTGGACCCCGACTGGGCCATGGTTGCACCCACAGTGGAATCCAGCTGGGCCCCTGTTGCACCCGCCGTGGCCCCGGGCTGGAGCTTAGCAGCACCCACGGAGGCCCCAGGCTGGAGCTTAGTTGCACCCGTGAGGATCCCGGTCTGGGACATAGCAACACCCGCGGTGGACCCCAAATGGGCCATGATTGCACCCACGGTGGAACCCGGCTGGGCCCCTGCAGCACCCATGGTGGCTCCGGGCTAGAGCTTAGCAGCACCCGCGGAGGCCCTGGGCTGGAGCACCGTAGCACCCGTGGTGGGCTCCAGCTGGAACACCATAGCACCCGCGGTGGGCTCCAGCTTGAGCTCTGTATCACCCACGGTGGACTACTGCTGGAGCTCCGCAGCACCCGTGGTGGACTCTGGCTGGAGCGCCGCAGCACCCGTGGTGGTCTCCAGCTGGAGCTCCACAGCGCCCACGGTGGACCCCGGCTGGGCCATCGCTGCACCCACGGAGGCCCCGGGTTGGGGCGGTACCCCCGCATCGGTCTCCACCGGAGAAACTGGACCCTCGTTGTCCTCGGGGAGTTGGACCGGATCTAGGGAGGCTCCTGGCAATGGTGGATCCTCTCCGGCAACCCTAAGAGAAGGCTCAGGACCAACAGGAAAGGAACAGTGGTTAGGGTCACTGGCAGTGGCAGAGCCCAGCAAGGTGAGTTCACATGCAGCTGAGGGCTGCACCCGACTCTCCTCATCAAGAGCCAGGCAAGATTGCTCAAACTCAAAAGGGAGAGAGACAAATGAGAGCACTTGCTTGGACCTAAGCTCCACCGCCGTCCAGGACTCTGACGATCCTGATAATGACGTCTTGGGCCCGGCCTGTAGGTGGTCCAGTTCAGGTGCTGCCTCCACAGCAGGCATGATATTGATGGCAGTCCCAGTGCCCCCAGGCGAATTCTCCCACACAGGTACTTTCTCCGGCATGACGGCTGGGGGTCCACTTTGTGCTGGCTCTGGTCTATGATCCTCCAAGGCCACATGCTCCTCCACTGTCCTGCAGCTTGGTTCCGGCGGGCACTCGGGAAGAAAGGCAGGAGACACGGAGGGGATTGGTGAGTCTTTAATAATAGCAGCAGGGGGAGAGCACTCAGATGACTGCCTAAGCTGAGGCTCTCTGCCGGGAGACAGACAAGGTTCATCATTAGCATAGGGAGCGGAATGAAAAAAACACTTGCCTGACCTCCTGGGCCTGGATGTTGTCTGCTGCTGGCGGCGAGCTGTCCTCCTCCTCCACATTCACGGCCATCCTAGGCCCCCCAGAGGATAGTGGAGGAGCCGGCTAGGCTGACGTGGGAGTGGGCGTGTCGAGGGAAGCCCTGGAGGTCCCTTTGGCGGCTGAAGAGGACGTCTTGATGATGGAGGCTGTGGCTGAAGTGGAGAGAGCGCAGACTGGCATGACAGCTGGCTCAGAGGAAGACTTCGCCACAGGAGTGGTCGGGCATGACGTCAGGAATTCGGCCACCGACGAGATGATGGGCTTCTTATGGCATGTCGATGCAAAGCGATCCACTCGCCGTGGTGTGGTGCTCCATAATGATCTCTGGCTCCCTTCGCATCTGGCTGCTCCCTCCCGGGACTGGCAGGGAATTAGGGGAGACAGAGGGAAAGGATTGAGGAGCGGCTGAGCGGACAGCAGCTAACAGGGGAGCTCCGGCAGATTGTAAAAACTGGAGCTTCTCCACAGGAATCTGGTAAAAAACATCAGGCGAGAGTGCAAGAGATTGAAAAAGTACTTGCCTGAATTCCTGACAGGTGATAACGTCAGCTGCTGTATCGGTGTCATGCTCCGTCTCCCCGGGAGAAAGAAGGGAGGTTTGGCAAGAAGAAGAGGATACTGGCTTGAGAGGCGAGTGATGAGCTTTCGGCCTCCGGGAGCGCTTCATTGGCTGCCTCGGTGGTACTGCGGAGGACCCTCTCATTGCTTCCTCGAAGCGCTACCGTGAATCACAAATCTGGGCGAGCAGCGGCACCAGCCCCGGACACTTCCAAAGACTGGGACACATCTGCATCATCCCGACAGCAACGTCCAGTAAACAAAAATTTATCTCCGAAGAGTGGGTGGTACGAGCCCAGGAAGCAAAGTTCACCACTCGCTCAGTCACAGCACACTCCTCCTTGGTTAAGTCCAAAAGGTGAAAAATCCATGATGGAGGGACTACTGGCAAGTGAGAGAAAACACCAAAGGTGAAAAAACACACGCACACAACACCTCCGCTGGATTTTAAACTGGCCAGATTATTCTGTTGTGATTCCCCATGTGTTTTTATGGAGCGCACGGAGGAAAGAGACAAATCCAAACGCAGGAGACATTGTGTGCAATTTATTGTGCAAAATAAGGAAGCAAACAGTCCAGCAACAACAGAAAATACCAAAATGTGAGGAAGCTCTGGGAGGCTCACAAGACACTCCTCAGCTCGCCAGTGAGTAAGCCCATGGAACCCAAAGTGCTTCAGGTGGGACTGACAGCGGGAGGAAGGCAGCCTGGACACCCGAGCGCTTCCAAGACGGGACTGGAAGCGGCGGGCACAGCACAGAAATACTCATCGGAGCCAGGAACAGAGACGTCCGTGGAGGGAATCCCAGAGCCAACCTGCAAAAACAGAAGAGGAGGACACAGATGTCATGCAGAGGGAAGCGGTACCAAAAACAGGCAGGGCGTCCAGTCATGCATGCATCGAAGACAACAGAATTAACACTGTGAAGCATACACAGGTCCAACAATAATCCGGCAATCCACTCCTTCCGCCACAGGCTTAAAATAATGCCACACATAATGACAGGAGTGAATGCCAGTATGTGTAGGAAGAGGGAGAGTGTAAGATTGAGTGGGCTGAACTAAGTGGGAACAGGTGTGTGAATGAATGTCTGTGAGCATGTACATGTGTGTGTGCATGTGTGAAACCACAAAGATTGAACACAATTAATAATGACAGCCAGCTGGCAAAAACTGGCAGGAGAGGGGGGTGTGGCTGCGAGCTGACAGGGAGCTGGGAAGACCTCAGCGGCTCCCAAGGAGGTGCCTGACGGAAAAATAGGAAATCAAAACACACTTAAGACAAGGCAGCCACCGTGCCATGAAACTGGGCTGGAAGTCCACCCTAGTTCATGACAGTAAGGAGCAAGCTGATGCTCTAGGAGCAAAATGAGGAACCACATGGCTTTTCCTGACCATGCTGCTGTTTGCTTACAGTGTTTGTGAACAGTTGAGTAATCAAGCTCTGGATACCTTTTTGTATACATGTATGCACACGCATTTTGGAGCATCATCTTTGTTATGATCCAAGGAAAGATGATAAATTAACCACTACTTTGTTTTTCAATTACAAGATGAGTCCTGTGTGGATTTTGTGAAATACAGTGGAACCCACTGGAACCAACAAGAACCCACAGTATCAGTGGTTGTATTGTTTGTGGTATAAAGTAACAGCTGCTTTATAAAGAGGAAAACTGACAAATGCTAAACAAAATAGCACTGAAGATGTTAAAAGCTGAGCGGCAGCGTCTTCTGGTGTGAAAAGGATCAGCAAAGCTTGACTCGTTTCTGTCTTTAACCGTCAGGCATATTTACTGAACATAACTTGGAGCAGAACAGGTCAGCAGCATACAGACACTTCCCCTGTTGCAGCTCTCTGCACAGATGTCTGCTTCTCACTGCAGCTCAACACCATCGCAGCCAGGAACTCAGGAAAACTGAGTTTTGGTAACAGCGATACAACTGAAATTGTAACACAATGAGTAAGGTCGCCAATGAATAATACTCAACAGAAGTACTCAAAGGAAGCAAACCCAAGGTGCTCTCAAGCCATTTAATTGTTGTTTTAAAAGATGTCAGTTGTGGCATTTCCAAAGTAACAGCTTTTAATGTTCTATTCCTTATTGAACTATCCAATAATAGTTGCCTAAAAAGTCATTGATAAGTGACAGAAATATATTCAGATACTGTTAATACAGTGGCAGTGCTGTCCCTGTATATACAATAGCTGCTGACTTGTGGAGATGCGTCTAATTAGGATGTTCTCCAGGGAGAGCAGCATGGCACATACTGTTGGCGGGTGTTGTGTGGGTGTGGCAGAGGATGTCCCAGGGGCAGGTGTAACAGACCATGAGTAATTCAAACTACAGCCTGCATGAATGAGTATATCAGCAGCCTTATATTCCAGCTGCTAGTCAGCAGCTACCTGATAGCAGACAAAAACTGCTATTGCATACCTGCTGCTGCTACTTGGGTGATATATGTTAAAAAAAATGTTTTAATCTGTGGATCCTGTGACATGTTAACCTCTTAAAATTCTGGGGTTGCACCCGTAGAATGTTTCACATTGGCTGGAATACTGAGGGGTTTTAAATAATAGATTGCCTTCATTGTGATGCTCACACCTGCTCTAGCCTAATGACCTTTCTGACAGAAACTATTCATTTACAGTTCCTCCTTTATAGCCATTACTAGGACAATTGTCAGCTGAAATTATGTTGCTTGTGAGCTAAAGTGCGTTCCAGTCGCCCAATAGTGTACCCCGAAGTGGACTGCACAGGGTATTCCGCCATATTAAATGAGATTCCAAACCAAATGGAGCAAATGGTCTTCAGTTTAAAGAGAACTGAGCAGGGAAGAGGTAAACAGCCGTACATCACTTCACCGGAAGTTGACAAGATAACCCATAAGCCATTGCACCTCAAAGACGAGTAAAATAAACTATTGTTACTAATGTTATTAACAAGCTAAGCTGATGTTGGTTATTGTTTATATCAACTGATAGTAATAAAAAATATTTGTATTAATATTTTATTTAAAAAAGTATAAATTATCCACCATAGTATCAGTACGTGTCACACGGAGGAGGGGTCAATGGTTAAAGGGTGTTTCAAATGTTAATGTTAAAACATTATAATGTTAAAATGCAAATGTTAAAACACTCAAGAATGGCGTTGTGGTTCTTTGTGGCTCTGACTAGATTCTACATCTGCTCTGAGGTAAATTTGATTATGTCCATCATCTCTTAACAAAATGCAGTCAACTTTATTGTGGTGGAGACACTGATATATCTCAGAGCTTTTATTTGTTTAAAACCAGAGTGGTGGCCTAGTTGATAGAGCATCCGCCCCACAACCAAGAGGTTGTGGGTTCAAATCCTGGCCGCGTCATACCAAAGACCATATAAAAATGGTACTTTCTAGCTTGGTGCTCAACATAATAGAATGGGGAAAGGAAAGTTAACGCACGCACAACCAGAGGACTGACCCCCCCACACACACACACACACACACACTGTAGCTTTCACTACTTACAGAAGTTGTGTGGCCTAGGGTCAGAGAGACAGGGATAGGCACCGCCCCTTGTCCCACATGCTGTGGAAGAGATTAACAAACTAACTTTAATTTGTTTACAGCATTAGCATTTTAGCAGTGGAACTAACTAACGGAGCTACTGTCTGCCAGGCCACTTTTTAAGGTCATCTTCTTATCCCTAGATAATCATGGAAAGTGGTATGATTATATTACTGTTTTTGAGGTGCAAAAGGCTGTGTTCCCACATTTTTGATGCCGAAGTCATTGTTTTTTTAACAAGGAAAAGTGTCCCGTTTCCGTGACCGCTACACGTTCTAAACTAGTACTGGAAGTTGCGCACATAATTCATGCAAGGCATCATGGGGGCTTGGAGTAAGGTGGATAGAAAAACTAGAAGGATCATTGGCTGCTGGAAGTGAAGCCACCTTGCTCCCATAGTAGTACACCCAAAACACTAGTACTGTGGAGGAACAAATAAGTTCAGGCGAGATGCGAGGAGCTGAAAGGTTTCAGAGTTTGATTTCCTCCATCATGAGACACACTGTAGCGCTGTGCGCTGTGTGTGCTGTGTGTCGTGTGTGTGCTCCCTGAGGAGGCATGCATTGTAAGCTCTTTTATACAGACAGAGAGAATGCATGGTACATTAGCATATTGGTATACATATCAGTCAATACATATCAATCGTGTGACCAACTTGCACCCAGACTTCCTCTCCTTAATCCAGGGATGTATAACAATAGTCCATTGTTCTGGTTGTCCCCCCAGGGGTTCTCTGTTCGTATGCAATCCCTGCTGAGCGTGAATATTATCAGTCTGCATTGTGCTGGGTGCCCACAGTGCATCCAAATCAACGGCCGCTAAACATAATGTCAGCTCGATTTCTATAGTTCAGTGGTTGTGCAAGATTATAAGCTGTGTCTCCATACCAAGAAATTTCGAATCTGCTAATTTTTGGGGAAGTTATTGAGGTAAAAGTGGCCGGCCAGCAGCTTCACTTCTGGAGGTCAATGATCCATCCAGTTTTTCTATAGAGGTCAGTGGCTTGCCTGACTCCACTCTGCGCTGTACTCGCTAATGGGGTGTGAGCTATGCAGGTTTTTTATACAGATCAGTGCATATGGGACCTTAAATCGAAAAAAATTCTCCATTGAAATGAATGGCAAGAGCAAAATTATCTCTTGATCCCAATCGAATTTTGCCACAAGTTACACATATGATGTTTGTCAATTTAAAAGACATTTTCAGGTAATTAAAGTTGTCGGCTGTCGTATAATAACAAAGTAATACTTATTTTTTGTTTAAACAACTAGCGGACAACAACTCCCATCATCCCACATCACTAAACTGTAATCATGTTTAGTGATGTTACTTATGCAGAATGCACGTCTTTGCTTTTAATCAGAGTTTAAAAATTTAATTTATTCAAAAGTTTTATGTTGACTGTTTACTATAAATTTGCTGTTGCTTATGCAGAATGCATATGTATTTTCCTCTAATTAGTTTATAAAATCCTGTTATTCAGTGCCGACTGTGTTTACAGTCAATTCACTGCAAAAAAAAAAAAATCTATATATTGATATACTATGTTAGCAAGCAGCCTCTCTTTTACACAGTGTGGTAGGTTGCCCTGTTGGGCTTTTTTTGAGCTTGTTTCCATAGAGCTGGCTGCTTGTTTCCCTCTCTTGTGAAACCTGGCAACACTGGTTAGGTCCTAAAGAAGGATGGAAGCCACATTGCAGTGTCCAGAGCTGTTTTAACAACAGCAGATAGTATCATTGCTAAAACAGCAGGATTGATTGATTAAATCAGCACCCTAGACATATAATAGGCTGTTCTAAAATATAAGAATATGTTGTGGAGAGTGTAAATAACGGAAACAGATTTATGCAGCACACGACTTTATTCACTCTCACATCAGTCATACACAGAAAAAGCATGTCTCAATACACTAGGGCTTTCCTTTATATCAACCGCCCATCTCACATCTGCATGACATCTCGCATCACAATACATTCATCCCTTCTCCCCCAACTCCTTCTTCCTGCTACCTCACCATAATCTCCATCCCTATTGTCCTTCTCTGTTTACCCTCTGCATCCAGTCTGAGATGATTAACCCAGCCTCTACACGCCCCCCCCCGACTTGCCCGTGTGGCTGCTCTGATGAATCATTTACCTGGGGAGTTCTCAGTGGGGGTCTTCCACGCCGAGGGGCCCGAGCCAACATCACTTGCTCGTCCGCCACCACAAAGGCGGGCTTAAGTCTGTCTATGCATATTTTCTCCCGTTGACCCCCCAAGTCTAACAAAAAATGTTTGTCCCCTGTTTCCAGCACTCTGAACGGGCCATCGTAGGGTGGGCGCCATGGAGGGCGGTGGGCATCATGCCTGACAAACACGAACGCCGCGTTCTTCAAAGTTTTTGGCGCAAAAGCGCATGGAAAACAGTTGTGGACCGGGCCGGGCAGCGTGCCTGTGTCTGTGCTATACTGCAAACGCTGAGACGGACAGTTGTCCGGCGTGGGATTATCTGGCAAAAATTCCCCAGGCAGCCGCAGTGGCTGAGAAAAAACAAGCTCCGCCGGGGAAGCCTCCAAATCCTCTTTTGGTGCGGAACGGAACCCCAATAAAACCCATGGCAACCGGTCTACCCAATTTGCATCCGTCAGCAAAGCCCTGAGTGCTGCTTTCAGTGACCTATGAAAACGCTTGCATAACCCATTGGCCTGTGGGTTGTACGCAGTTGTGCGATAAATTGCCACACCCAGGCTACGGGCCATCGCGGACCAGCGGTCGGAAACAAACTGCGGGCCCCTATCGGACGTGATGTCCGACGGGATTCCAAAACGCGCCACCCATGTCATCAAAAAAGCGCGTGCCACATCCGCGGACGTGGTAGCCGCCAGCAGGACTGCTTCTGGCCAGCGTGTGGTACGGTCCACCACTGTCAGAAGGTGCGTGCACCCCTGCGATGGCGGGAGGGGGCCCACGAGGTCCACATGAACATGGTCGAACCTCTTCACCGGTATACGAAACGGCTCCAAAGGAGCCTTCGTGTGTCTGTGTACTTTAGCTCGTTGGCACGCTACGCAGGCTGCAGCCCACTCTTTCACTTGTTTGCGCAGGCCTGGCCACACGAACTTCGCTCCCACCATTTTGACTGATGCGCGCACTCCTGGGTGCGCCAGAGCGTGAACTGACTCAAACACGTGGCGGCGCCATGCAACTGGGACCACCGGGCGCGGGCGTCCCATGGAGACGTCGCAGATTAGGGGGGGCTTGCCGTCTTGCAGTACTCTGCTCTCCAGCCTTAACCCTGTTGGTCCTGACTGGAGCGCGCACACGTCCGTATCGCCAATCTGCTCTGCGGCCATGGCTGTATAATCTATCCCCACGCAGACCGGGGCCACTACTGTGCGCGAGATGCAGTCCGCCACTACATTCAGTTTACCCGACACATGCTGAATATCGGTCATAAACTCCAAGATCGCGGCCAGCTGTCTCTGCTGCCAGCCCAACCATGGTTCCGAAACCTTGGCCATCGCGAACGTTAGAGACTTGTGGTCCACAAACACGGTGAAGCTGCGCCCTTCCAGCCAGAACTGGAAGTGGCGTATGGCCAGGTGGAGAGCCAGCAACTCTCTGTCGAACGCGCTGTATTTACGCTCACTGTCGCGCAAAGCCCTGCTGAAAAAAGCGAGCGGCTGCCAAGAACACATCGCTCCACAACGGCCCCTATGGCCACGTCTGAGGCGTCGGTAGTGAGCGCTATCCGGGCCGCCGGGTCCAGGTGCGCCAACAGTGCGGCATTTGCCAGGGCTGTTTTAACCTCAGAGAATGCCTGCTCCCGCTCCGGAGTCCATTCGACTCTGTCCGTGGGCTTCCGTTTCTTGAGCGCGGCGTACAATGACTGCATGAGTTGAGCTGCTCGGGGGAGGAACCGGTTATAAAAGTTAACCATCCCCAAAAATTCTTGCAGCGCCCTGACCGTCTGAGGCCGGGGAAAATTCGCCACAGTGCACACTTTGTCGGGCAAGGGTATCGCTCCCTCCAGTGAGACGTGGTGCCCCAAAAAATCAAGCTCCGTCACGCCGAACTGGCATTTCGCCTTGTTGATTATTAACCCATGCTCCTCCAACTTCCGGAAAACCGTCCTGAGGTGGGTTACGTGTTCATCTTCGGACGCGCTGGCCACCAGGATATCATCCAGGTAGACGAACACAAACGGCAGATCACGCAACACCGCATCCATCATGCGTTGGAATGTCTGTGCCGCTCCTTTTAATCCGAAGGGCATGCGTAAAAACTCAAACAAGCCAAACGGAGTTATTACCGCTGTTTTGGGTATGTCCTCCATGCGCACTGGGACCTGGTGGTAACTGCAGACCAGGTCTATTTTAGAAAAAATGCGTGCTCCGGCGAGGTGAACGGAAAAATCCTGAATATGGGGAATCGGGTACCGGTCGTGCACTGTGGCGTTATTCAATCTGCAGAAATCTCCGCACGGTCGCCACGATCCCTCGGCCTTAGGGACCATGTGTAGTGGGGATGCCCATGGGCTGTTCGATCGCCTGATGATGCCCAACCTTTCCAGGTTTTTTTTTTTTTTGTTTTTTTTTTTTTTTTGTTACTTATTTGTACCCGTAGGTAGATTTGGTTTGCAGTCTGGTGACAAGCCACCGGCTGCTGGTCGCTGCGTGCGCGAGCGCCCTAAACCTACATGTTTTTGGTATGCGGGAGGAAACCGGAGAAATCCCGGAGTAAACCCACGCAACACGGGGAGAACATGCAAACTCCACACAGCTCACTGTTGGTCGGGGGCTGGAATCAAACCCACGATCTCATGATCCCCGCGATCCCCCGGCCAAGGGTAAAACTGTGCTGCCACAGTGCTAAACCACTGTGCCACCGTGCAGCCCACGGTTGGCAAACTCCTCGCAAACTCCTCGCGAGCTATGGCCAGTTTAGCTGCGTCCAAGCGCCGAGGTCGTGCAAAAACAGGCAGCCCGGTGGTGGTGATAAAGTGTTCCACCCCGTGCTTAGCGATAGCCGGCAAAAACGTCGGGACCGTGAGTGCTGGGAACTGAGTAAGCAGTGTGTGGAACTTACCGCCTGGAGCTGTGACGTTGGCTTGTGTTATTGGCCCGGCCCCTCGAGCTGTACAGAAGAGAGAATCAAAAGACATCGCATTAACCAAGCGTCTGTTAGCAACATCGACTAGCAACCCGTGTGTGCACAGAAAATCAGTTCCCAGGATTGGGAAACTCATTGCCACTATGACAAAAGTCCACTCGTAGATACGGCCGTGTAGAAATAAAGTCAGTGTTCTCTCACCAAAAGTCTTAATGTCCGAGCCGTTTACTGCTACCAGCCCGGGGCCGCTAGCTCCCGCTAGCCGGTCGGCGTAGGACGGCAGGATGATGCTCTTCTGGGCTCCGGTGTCTACGAGGAACCGTCTCCCCGAGCGCGAGTCCGTCATGTAGAGCAGCTTGTTCTCTTCACCGGCGGTCGCAGCTGCTACCAACTGCTGGCCTTGGCATTTCCCGAACGCTTGAATTGGCACGGTGGCTCACATCTGCGTGCGTTCTCTCCAAAACGGCGGTGGTAGAAGCAGAGCGTGTCTCTCTGGCACTTCCTGGCCCCCGCTGCTGCTACCGTCGGGGGCTCCTCACCTCCGCTGGTCGTCTCGCTGGGTTCCGACGCCACCGCGTTCACTGTGAGAGCTCTGGTGGTGAGGATGATCCGATCTGCCTCCTGGGCTAGCGCACGGTAGTCACGCGCAGCCAGCAACGGCAAATTGGCAAGAACCGCTCTCGCCTCTGTTGGGAGGTTCCGGAGGAAAAGGTGGGCAAACAGAAAATGCCCGTCATCCGTGCCCATCAACACCAACATCTTCTCCATCAGTTCGACTGCCGACCCATCTCCTAACTCGGAGCGCCTCAGGAGCCTCTCCGCTCTCTCACAGTCCGAGAGCGTGTAGCGCTGGGTCAGCGCGGCCTTGAGAGCCTCGTATTTGTCGTGGGCTGGAGGCTGTTGGAGCAGGCTCGCTACTTGCTGAGACATGCGAGCGTCCAGCGCTGCGACCACATAGTAATATTTGGTGTCGTTTGCCGTTATTCCCCAGAGGGCGAACTGAGCCTCAGTGTGGTGGAACCAAGACCGCGGGTCGTGCAGCCAAAAGTCCGGTAGTTTGACCGAAACAGCGCACGTGTTGCTGTGGGTTCCCGTCCGGGCTGTCTCTGGGATGCTTGCCACGTCGCTGGGGCTTCCCGTCCGGGCCGACTCCGGGGTTCTTGCCTTGTGTTCCATAATTCGTCAAGGAGTCACTAGTGTGGAGAGTGTAAATAATGGAAACAGATTTATGCAGCAGACGACTTTATTCACTCTCACATCAGTCATACATAGAAAAAGCATGTCTCAATACACCAGGGCTTTCCTTTATATCAACCGCCCATCTCACATCTGCATGACATCTCGCATCACAATACATTCATCCCTTCTCCCCCCAACTCCTTTTTCCTGCTACCTCACCATAATCTCCATCCCTATTGTCCTTCTCTGTTTACCCTCTGCATCCAGTCTGAGATGATTAACCCAGCCTCTCCAATGTCACATTAAGCTTTAAAAAAAAAAGATATTTGAGTCACTTCAGGTTGGTAATATGAACACAGTCTAATGGCCCTTTTCCACTAGTATCTACTCAGCCCTACTCGCCTCAGCTCTACTCAGTTTGTAGGGTTTTCCATTAATACCTGGTACCAGGTACTTTTTTGGGACCTACTTCAGTGAGGTTCCGACCATGCTGAATCGAGCTGAAAATATGACCTCAACAGATTGCAGGCCATTGATTGGCCAGGGTGTAACATCAGTAGAGGAGAGCGACGTCTTCACAAGATTCAAAACCACCATTTGTAAATTCGGCCATGAGCTTTTATTATTTCTATGATAACAAAATTAACACCGTCATGAAACACTCACCATCTTCCTCGTGAGCAGCCATCAGCTTGGAAACCTCCTGGTTTTTCATTTTGGAACACTCCACCGACACCAGGGCTGAAAAGTTCATATAATGGCCAAATTTGACCAAATGTGGTTATTTTTCAACAGTCTCCCTGTCGGTGCACACAGTTCTTCCATCGGTGTTACAGCTCTTGGATCCCTGCGCTTGAAAAATAAACTACATTTGGTCAAATTTGACAACTATGAACTTTTCAGCTCTGTCGGCCCTGCTGCGGCGCAGCAACCTGAAATGAAAAAGTATACCAGGAGATTTCCGAGCTGATGGCTGCTCATGGGGAAGATGGTGAGTGTTTTATGATTTTAAGCATCTTTTGCGTTATTTATCAGTGAAAACGTCAGCATGTAAACAACATAACGGGATAACGGGCCGCCTTTCTGTAAGGAACCCACCCACTTGAGGTGGTACTCAGTTGTAATGGAAAGCCAACCACACCGTGTGGAGCTGAGAAGAGTTGAGGCGAGTAGGGCTGAGTAGGTACTAGTGGAAAAGGGGCTTAAGTTCCACTGCTCACAGCAGCGGGGTAAAATCCTTTTGTATGAGTCTGTGGATCAGGTTCTAAAAACGAATCACAAATGACTGAATATCAGTGTAGGCGTATTTAAAAAAAAAAAAAAAAGATTTAACTGCTGGAACTAACCCTGGTGTGCAGTAACTTCGTGTGGTTGTATTCTGTAATTTACAAAAGGCTTCCAAGTTACGTGAGAGACAAATTGTCTGGGGGAAAAAAAACATGCACATAATATTTTTTATATCAAATTTGAAGACTGGTAGAGTACTGATAACTGGTTTTGGCACAGACATCATAATCTAAGATAGGAATTAGAACACCCCCGGCACGTGTATGAAGAGCGCTGCAGCGCTGTAGACTACACACTGTAGCCTACTGTATACTCTATACTGTACTGTATGAGTGCGGTGGGGTAGCCTAAGGTGCATCCCTGCCGTTTAGTAACACTAAAAAAAAAAAAAAAGCACTCATTTACCCATGATGCCTTGTGGTTCATCTTGCAACCTGCTCATCGCTGGTTATTCAACGGAAGGGTATTCCCAGTATAAATTCGGATGAGTCACTGCACCGGGCACAAATCGTTCACAGCAGTCCGTGCCCGGGAACAAACCATTCTAACGCCGGTACGTGGGGGTGGTCGCTGCGCGGAGAACTCCAAAAAAAAAAAAAAAGGTAGGCAAAGTCGTGCTGGATTCTCTGAAAAAAAAACCTCACTCAGCGGGCAAATGCAGAGTGGGTAAAAACGGACACCAAATAACTGCGCATGCTGAGGTGTAATGACACGAGCGTTGCATCTGAGTCACTCAGTTAAAAGATTAGGGGTTGGAGGGGCAACAGTGCGCGAGACATCTGTCATTATCGCTGCAGGTATTTTTGGAAAATGTAGTCGCGCGAGTCACGGTGACACGAGCGTTGTAAATACCGCGTTCGTGTATGGTGTGTCTGAGTTATAGCAGCTTTTAGTGGCGGTCACATGGCCGGGGGTGCTGGGGCTACGCAAATATATAAACAAGGAAGTTCTCAGATTCGAGCGGACAACGCGACGACAAAAGAGGAACGTGACCCAAGTGGGGTTATGTATCTTGTTAAGTAGGCTATTCTGTTCTAATTTTTTAAAACTACTATGCCAAATTAAGCTGAGAATGGTCCCGTTTTGAGGCTGTGAATATTCTGCAGCAGCCCAGAGGACATATCCAGTATTCTGCGTTTTTCTTCTGCGTTATAACTTCTTTTCTGTATTTTCTTACGTTTATTCTTACGTTGCAAATTTACCACATATGTTTGTGAATACATTTTTCCCTTGTAAATTAGCAGCTTTCTTTGTAAATTTGAACCATTTTTTTTTTTAGTATTTTTTTATGAGTCTGTGACTTCTTTGTCATCGACTTGATACTTTTTCTTGTAAATTTGAGTCTGTGAGTATCCTGCATGCTACAGATAAAGGACACACACCCTCACAAAGTCCTTGAGACACACATCCCAGATAAGTCAGGCAGCTAAAACTAATGGACAGAAAAGACAGCAGACTTCCTGTATTTTTTTTTTAATAACTGTGTCAAATATGTAAGGTCTTTATGCCCTTTTTATATTATTGCCCCTTAAACAACTCTGTTAATTTATTTTCGTACCTTTTATCCAAATGTCTCTGTTTGTTTCCCTCCTTTGTCAGGGCTGTATGTGTGTCCGTACCAGAACTTATGATGCCGGACAAACTTCCCCCAAGTCAGACTGAGACACTTCTAGATAAGTTACACCAAAGAAGCCTTCCCAATGGGAAAAAAGCCACCAAAGATGTCCTGCATGCCAGAGGCCAGTGGGCCTCCAAGGCTGAGTTCCTGCTGGCCGTGGCTGGGCAGATCATCGGTCTGGGCAACGTCTGGAGGTTTCCTTACCTCTGCTACAAAAATGGAGGAGGTGAGGAGAGGTAGACTGAAGGTGAAAACTGTCTGTTGTCCTCATCTGTCCGCAGCATTTTCTTTTCCTTTCTACCAAAAACTGAATGCTGAATACTTAAAGTATTTTAGAAATGCTTCTGTAGTACAAATGATGAATTGTTGTAAAGTTTGGATGTTTGTATGAATGTACTCAGAGGAGGTTCTGTGTTTGTGTCTTAGGAGTGTTCTTTGTACCTTACCTGTTGTTCCTGGTGTTATGCGGCATCCCCCTGTTCCTGCTGGAGACCTCTCTGGGACAGTACACCAGCCTGGGGGGCGTCGGCGCCTGGAGGACTATTTGCCCTTTATTTGGAGGTATTGTGTTGCATCATGATCCATATTGCATTACATGAATTTTGGTTGTCACATGAATATTTTGTAGAGCTGGGCAGTGATTAAAAATCTTCACTGTGATTAATCCCCCCTCCCCAAAAAAAAAGAAAAAAACTTGTGTTTATTTGCGACTAATTTCAATTAACCTGTTGCACTTTGGTGTACCGCGGGCGGACACATCTCTGCGTCCTAGGGCGCACGAGGGCGTCCTGAGGCACTGAAAAAAAAAAAAAAAAGCTGCATTTCCGTTCTTCCACTACAGACACAGCCGCGAACAGAAAGCCAAAGGAGTGCTTTGATTGGTTTAGACGTGATTGACCTCTCATTCGACTAATAAGAGCCTTGAATTGGGTTTCTGAAACTTTGAAGAACCAATGATTGAAAACCTAGCAAGAAGGACCCGCCTACCAACGGCTACGAATATAGCGAGCCAATTGAAGCACAGTAGTTCGAAAGCATGCCTCCCTTGCAAAATCTGTTTTGTTTTAGCCGCTGGGTGACACACACGCGTTCGCCAGTCTTTTTTTCTTACTACTGTTCTTATTTGTTTTGAAAAATCATTCGCCAAAACTGCAATCATGGAAGCGCAAAACCGCAATAATGGAATTATGGTTTGACCGGGTCGCGTGACCAGAACCACGAGTCGTAACAAGCGGACCAGCGTCACGTTCATCTGACAATGAGGAAGAGAAGTTCGTCAGCGACACTGCTGTTGTGGACAGGTAAGTGTTATAAGCTAAATTATTCTTTATCCCTGAAAATTGTAATCAAAAATGACTTTTGACTGATCGGTAACTGTGCGTAGTAGACCGCAGTGCACGAACCGTGTTCAGTCCGTGCGCCGCGTCCGGACCGTGACCCCCCCCCCCCCCCCGGCTACTCTTCTGTAGCGGATTGCAGATATTATTGCAGATATTTTAGTACAACTGTGCATAGTAGACTGCGGTGCACCGTGACCACGGCGCACCGGGCGATGTCCATCCTCTGTAGCGGGGGGTGGGGGGGGAGTTGTTATCTTCTACATTACAGATATTTTAGTATAGCTTTTAGTGCACTGTAGGTTATTTTTTCTTGTAAAAAAAAAAAAGCCACACATTTTTTACGTGGCATGCTTCTTTGTGTGTGGGGGCTTGTTTGTTCATTCATTCATTCATGAATGAATAAATAACCCCCCCACACACACACACACACACACACACACACACACACAGCCCTTCACCTTTCATTAGAGCCCAAGATGAAGCTTCTATATTGAATCATTCAAAAGTTACAGACGTTTTTCCAAACTGTGCCATTTGGCACAATTTGGCACAGTTCAAAAACGCCTGGGAACAACCTAAGAAAAAAGTTGTGTAATATATTCATTTTTTGTGGTATTGCTACAAAATTTTGACCTCAGCTTGATAACACTTGGTTCTACATTTCTGTTGCATTTTCCAGCCAGTATCTGACAGCTGTGTGTTATTTGCAAGCATTTGTATCCAAAAAAACACCCAGGCGAAATTTATTTTCTTCAAGTTCAGTATGTTTAGATGACTGTTACTCAGTGGCCAGAGCACTTAGAGAGATTATTAGGGATGAGAATCCTCCTTGGATCCGAGGAATTCCTCGGATTTGATCATGTCTAGGGTCATTCTCGTGAATCGTCTAAATTCGAGGAGAAAATTTTAGGGGGGGGGGGTCTGGCGGCGAGTCGTATTTTCGATCGGCTGTGAAAATCCACCACGCAGAACGCGCTACCCAGCGAGATCAGTAATGTAATGTAACAAGGCCACTGATAGGCTGATACTTATTGAAGCAACCAATCGGCGATTTTGTTACATTTCTTTTGTCATATCCGGATAACACGCGGAGTGAAATGCAAGTGGCGGACAGTTCAATCAGTTCAATCAACTGAGTTTTCCCGATTTCGTCAAAATGGTGAATCTAAAACTCACGAAAGAGAACAAAGCAAGAATTTTAGAAATCGACAAAGGGATAAAGAACAAGTTTCGTTGGGAATGGCTTGAAAAAACTGTCAATGACTGTAAAGATCGGTAAAAATACTGAAGTTGTGGTTGAAAAAATGGCAGACTTGATAGCGAAATGCGAAGTACCAAGGAAAGCCCAGTGTGTTTATTGCAACGATTTCTTGAGTTATGGATCTCGTGGTTATGTTGCCTTTGTTGAGCACTGTTCAAAACAGAAACATCTCAAAATTGTGGCTACAAGGAGATCGAACTACTCACTCGGTGCTGCGTTCAAAACGATCGATGGACACGGTCAAACTCAGATGCCAGTCAGTCAAAGTTCATCACAGCCGGCCCCGATTACAGCAATTAGTGATCGGAAGACAGATTCCGAGGTAAGATTTTTTTCTCGTTTAAGTAATGTACTTGAGAATTTTCGTGTAATGAATTTGTTATGAAATAACAAATTCGGAGGGTGGAAAGACTGTGGAAGTCCACTAAACTTGAGGTGCATCGATTGTACCTTAAGGAGCTGTTAATTGAATTTAACAATATGATAAAAATGGCAAGAACTTCTTATTTTTCCAACATCATCTCCTCCAACAGTAACAATTCAAAGATCATCTTCAGTACAATAGACAGTATAGTTAATCCTGTCAGTTCTGCTCCCCCTGTTTATTCATGTAATGACTGTAACAAGTTTCTTTCCTTTTTTGTTGACAAGGTCACTGCTGTTAGGGCTGGTTTTACTCATTCCTTTCCCCTAATCCTTGATTGTCCTAACAGACAGGCCTTTTTAAGTGATTTTACCCCAATTTTTTTTGAGGATTTGTTAGTGTTGGTGAGTTCCATGAAATCCTCCTCCTGCGTCTTAGATATTTTGCCTTCCTCAATGTTAAAAGAGGTAATTGGCTCAGTGGGTACGTCTTTGGTTTATATCATTAATAGTTCACTTGAATCTGGTTATGTACCCTCGTATTTTAAACATGCAGTTGTGCAGCCACTTTTAAAAAAATCTAACCTTGATCCATCTGTTTTTAAAAACTTCAGGCCAATTTCTAAGCTTCCTTTTATTTCTAAGCTTTTAGAAAAAGTTGTTGCCAAGCAGCTCACTGACTTTCTGATTGAACATAATATTTCTGACAAATTTCAGTCAGGCTTTCGTCAGAAACACTCGACAGAGACCGCTCTTCTGAGGGTGTCAAATGATATTTTAATGTCATCAGACTCTGGCAAATGCTCTGTTTTAGTGTTATTAGATCTTACTGCAGCATTTGATACTATTGATCATTTTATTTTGTTACAAAGGCTTAGAGATTGGGTAGGTATTTCTGGAAAAGCTTTGGATTGGTTTTTCTCCTACCTTTCTGGTAGGAGCTTTTCCGTGGCTGTTGGCTCTTATTCATCTGACTCTGCTCCTTTAACCTGTGGGGTGCCTCAGGGTTCTATTCTGGGTCCACTTTTATTTGCCCTATATATGCTGCCACTTGGTTCTATTATCAGCAAATTTAAAGGTGTGTCTTATCACTGCTACGCTGATGATTTACAGCTACTTTTCTCTTTTAAGCCTGACCATGTTGACAATTTAAAAATTATTCATGATTGTCTGTCTGCAATCAAGGACTGGATGTCTAGTAACTTTTTGCAACTTAATGCTGATAAAACTGAAGTCCTTATTGTAGCACCTGATAATCTAATTCCTAAGTTGATTAATAGCATTGGTTCATTAAGCTCTAACGTACGGTCTAATCTAAAAAATCTTGGTGTCATTTTTGATCAATCGATGAGTTTTGATCAGCATGTCAAATCTCTGACCCGGAGTTGTTTTTTCCACCTTAGGAATATATCCAAAATTAGGTCATTGGTTTCCTACACTCAATTAGAAATCATTATTCATGCCTTTGTTTCTTCACGTTTGGACTATTGTAATGCTCTTTTTACATGTCTTAGTAAATCCTCTTTACACCGTCTACAGTTAGTCCAGAACGCTGCTGCAAGATTGCTAACTAGGTCCAGTAGATTCTGTCATATCACTCCTGTTTTGGCCTCCTTGCATTGGCTTCCTGTAATTTATAGAATTGATTTTAAAGTTCTTGTTCTTACTTCCAAAGCCATTCATGAAGAGGCACCTTTTTATATTAGTGACCTGCTCTCTCTACACCAGCCCAGCAGGTCTCTCAGGTCTTCTCATCAGAATCTATTGGTAGTTCCTAGTACTAGGCTCAAAACCAAAGGCGATAGAGCCTTTGCTGCTGTTGCTCCCAGACTGTGGAACTCCTTGCCTTTTGAACTTAGATCTGCACCTTCCATTGGTGTTTTTAAGAAGCAACTAAAGACCCACCTTTTTAGCCTGGCTTTTTAACTATGTGCCGATTGTATTTTTATGTGCTTTTATTGTCTACTTTGTTTTACTGTTTTATGTGCCTGTATTTTTATTTTGTTCTTTACCTTGTTAAGCACTTTGTGACTCTGTCTGTGAAAGGTGCTCTATAAATAAACTTATTATTATTATTAAATACAGTGGGGTAAAAAAGTATTTAGTCAGCCACCAATTGTGCAAGTTCTCCCACTTAAAAGATGAGAGAGGTCTCCAATTTTCATCATAGGTATACTTCAACTATGAGAGACAAAATAAGAAAAAAAAAAAATCCAAAAAATCACATTGAAGGATTTTTAATGAATTAATTGGTAAATTCCTCAGTAAAATAAGTATTTGGTCAATAACAAAAGTTCATCTCAATACTTTGTTATATACCCTTTGGTGGCAATGACAGAGGTCAAACGTTTTCTGTAAGTTTTGACAAGGTTTTCACACACTGTTGCTGGTATTTTGGCCCATTCCTCCATGCAGATCTCCTCTAGAGCAGTGATGTTTTGGGGCTGTCGCTGGGCAACACAGACTTTCAACTCCCTCCAAACATTTTCTATGGGGTTGAGATCTGGAGACTGGCTAGGCCACTCCAGGACCTTGAAATGCTTCTTACGAAGCCACTCCTTTGTTGCCCGGGCGGTGTGTTTGGGATCATTGTCATGCTGAAAGACCCAGCCACGTTTCATCTTCAATAGCCTTGCTGGTGGAAGGAGGTTTTCACTCAAAATCTCACGATACATGGCCCCATTCATTCTTTCCTTTACACGGATCAGTCGTCCTGGTCCCTTTGCAGAAAAACAGCCCCAAAGTATGATGTTTCCACCCCCATGCTTCACAGTAGGTATGGTGTTCTTTCTCCTCCAAACACGACAAGTTGAGTTTTTACCAAAAAGTTCTATTTTGGTTTCATCTGACCATATGACATTCTCTCAGTCCTCTTCTGGATCATCCAAATGCTCTCTAGCAAACTTCAGACGGGCCTGGACATGTACTGGCTTAAGCAGGGGGACACGTCTGGCACTGCAGGATTTGAGTCCCTGGCGGCGTAGTGTGTTTCTGATGTAGCCTTTGTTACTTTGGTCCCAGCTCTCTGCAGGTTATTCACTAGGTCCCCCCATGTGGTTCTGGGATTTTTGCTCACCGTTCTTGTGATCATTTTAACGCCACGGGGTGAGATCTTGCGTGGAGCCCCAGATTGAGGGAGATTATCAGTGGTCTTGTATGTCTTCCATTTTCTAATAATTGCTCCCACAGTTGATTTCTTCACACCAAGCTGCTTACCTATTACAGATTCAGTCTTCCCAGCCTGGCGCAGGTCTACAATTTTGTTTCTGGTGTCCTTTGACAGCTCTTTGGTCTTGGCCATAGTGGAGTTTGGAGTCTGACTGTTTGAGGTTGTGGACAGGTGTCTTTTATACTGATAACGAGTTCAAACAGGTGCCATTAATACAGGTAACAAGTGGAGGACAGAGGAGCCTCTTAAAGAAGAAGTTACATGTCTGTGAGAGCCAGAAATCTTGCTTGTTTGTAGGTGACCAAATACTTATTTTACTAAGGAATTTACCAATTAATTCATTAAAAATCCTTCAATGTGATTTTCTGGATTTTTTTTTCTCATTTTGTCTCTCATAGTTGAGGTATACCTATGATGAAAATTGGAGACCTCTCTCGTCTTTTAAGTGGGAGAACTTGCACAATTGGTGGCTGACTAAATACTTTCTTGCCCCACTGTAGCATGTGTAAGTTGTGATGGCATGCCTGTTTTGAAACACTAATTGCATTTGAATGCTGATTATCGATTGTTATGTTATTACATATTTTCTCACAATTTGAATTTTGAATATAATTTATCATTTTTTGTTTCACTAGGAGGAGTTACATAATGCATGTGTAAGGTTTTTTTGTCACGGGTGGTGATGGGTTACCTTTCCTAAGATATCTTTGCTTTTATTAGTAAACATAATTTCGTTATGGTCATTGCATAAAAATATTAAACATCTTTTAGGTTTTACTTACTTTCTTAGATTATCTTTCAAATATTAACCTGTTGAACTCTGTTCAACTTCCCTAAAAACGCCTAAAAATAAAATGCCCAAAGTAAATCAAAAGCTGTTCTTCAACCCTTTGCAGCATCTTCATGGGGTTGGTCTCATTTAAAAGAAAATACTCTGAATTTTTTGGCAAAACAGTCATAATCTCTCTAAGTGCTCCTGCCACTGAGTAACAGGAAAGTTCGCCTGGGTGTGTTTTTTAGATACAAATGCTTGCAAATAACATACAGCTGTCAGATACTGGCTGGAAAACACAACAGAAATGTAGAACCAAGTGTTTTCAAGCTCGGGTCAAAATTTTGTAAAAATACCACAAAAAATGAATATACTACACAGCTTTTTTCTGAGGTTGTAACAAGGCTGTGTCTGTACTGGAAGACCGGAAATACAGCTTTTTTTTTTTTTTTTTTTTTTCTCAGTGTGCACTGAGACACAGAGACGTGACCGCCCGCTGAATTCACAAGAATTCAAGGGGTTAAAATATACTGATATGCAACTTTTTTATATTCCTAGTAACACTAACAAATGCACACATTAATAAATCAAAATGTTTGCAGAATGTCAGTATATTTTAATAAATGAGTGATGGACTTGGTGATGGAATTTTGTTAATATTTATAATTTATTTTACTTGGTTAAATTATTTTGTCTGTTCTAGAACTATGTAAATGTAATTCTGTGTCAGTTCTAAACATATTAGATAGTAGTAAAATATAATTTAGTATTATTACATCAACATACTATTCAGATATCATAAATTTAATACATATGTACTGTTTCACTTTATTTTGTGGTTGAAAAAATGGCCGACTTCATAGCGAAATGCAAAGTACCAGGGAAAGTGACACTGAATCAAAACAGTATTGAACATGATTACACATGTGATGCAGCAGCAGATTAAAAAGATAAACTATAAATGCATTTGTACTTACTTCTAACTTTAAATATAAGACCACATTTGAGCATTCTAAAACACCAGATTTTGTTAGCTTCTGGGGGGCGTTGCCCCCCAGACCCCCCACCAAGGCTACGCCTTGGATCCGGCTTGGGGGCCTGCGTCTCACAAGACCCCCGGCTAAGTTTCCTTTTTTTTCCAAAACCCCATTCTCATCCCTGGATTATGACTGTTTTACCAAAAAATTCAAAGTGTTTTCTTTTAAATGAGACCAACCCCATGAAGATGCTGCAAAGGGTTGAAGAACAGCTTTTGATTTACTTTGGGTACGTTATTTTTTTGGCGTTTTTAGGGAAATTGACCAGAGTGCAAGGGGTTAAAAGTTTTCCAATGTAATGTACCTTAAACTTGTCATTTTTAAGTTTTTCATACTCTTATTAATATGGGAGTGGACAAATATGCTTCCTTTCTGCAACTGTAGGTCCATTTAAAGCTTTCAAAACATCAAAAATGACAACTATCCAGAAAATTCTTAAAAAAACACAAGTACTGCAGAAATACTGCAAACAACTAGTTACTGTTATGTCCACAAACCTGGTAAAGAAGATGGACAAGGATGCTGTGCTGGAACTCGAACTTTATTGCAAGACCATTAATGTTACATTGTACACATGACTACTCAGTTGTCCCTCTCGCTATCTCTAGCGCCAACTCCCCATGACATGGCAGCCTTCCCCATAAATATGGTGGCGTGATGACACTAAATCCCAACACTACATCCCCCCTCCCTTGCAAAAATGCAGAACATATACAAATTAGCCCTCCCCAATTTGGCATATCAAATTCCCTAAAACCACATCTACTATTAACTAGACGGACATTACTTAAAGCATTTGTACACATCAAATGACAAGCATTAATGTTCAAGTTAAAACACAATTCCATCCATCCATCCATCCATGTTCTACCACTTTTCCGGAGGTCCGGGTTGCGGAGGCAGCAGTTCAAGCAGAGAAGCCCAGACTTCCCTCTCCCCAGCCACCTGCTCCAGCTGTTCAGAGAGGATACCAAGGCATTCTCAGACCAGCTGGGAGACGTAGTCTCTCCACCGAGTCCTGGGTCTGCCCCGGGGTCTCCTCCCAGTGGGACGTGCCTGAAACACCTCAAGTGGGAGGCGTCCAGGAGGCATCCTAATCAGATGCCCATACCACCTCAACTGACTCCTTTCAATATGGAGGAGCAGCGGTTCTACTCTGAGCCTCTTCCGGATGACTGAGCTCCTCACCCTATCTCTGAGGGTGAGTCCAGCAATCCTACGGAGAAAGCTCATTTCAGCCGCTTGTATCCGCAATCTTGTTCTTTCAGTCATTACCCAAAGCTCGTGACCATAGGTGAGAGTAGGAATGTAGATTGACTGGTAACTCGACAGCTTTGCCTTAGAACTAAGCTCCCTCTTCACCACAACAGACTGGTACAACGTCCGCATCACTGCAGATGCTGCTCCGATCCGTCTGTCAATCTCTCACTCCATTTTACCCTCACTCGTGAACAAGATCCCAAGATACTTAAACTCCTCCCCTTGGGGCAGGAGCCTGTCCCCAACCCAGAGAGGACAATCCACCTTTTTCCGGCTGAGGACCATGGACTTGGACTTGGAGGTGCTGATTCTCACCCCAGCCGCTTCACACTCAGCGGCAAACTGTCCCAGCAAGAGCTGTAGGTCATTGCTGGATGAAGCCACAGGACAACATCATCTGCAAACAACAGAGATGAGATCCTGTGGTCACCAAGCATGACACCCTCCATTCCCTGGCTGCGCCCAGAAATCCTGTCCATAAAAATTATGAACAGGATCGGTGACAAAGGGCAGCCCTGGCAGAGTCCAACTCTCACTGGGAATGACATTCGACCGAGTGTTGGCAATATGAACCAAACTCTCACAACGGTCGTACAGAGACCAAATAACTTGTAACAACAAGCCCGATACCCCATACTCCCAAAGCACCCCCCACAAAAAACCACGAGGGACGCGGTCAAATGCCTTCTCCAAGTCCACAAAACACATGTAAACTGGTTGGGCAAACTCACACGAACCCTCAAGAATTCTCAAGAGGGTAAAGAGCTGGTCCGATGTGCCACGGCCAGGACAAAAACCACATTGCTCCTCCTGAATCCGAGGTTCGACCAACGGCCGGACTCTCCTCTCCAGTACCTTGGCATAGACCTTCCTAGGGAGGCTGAGGAGTGTGATCCCTCTAAAGTCGGAGCACACCCTCCGGTCCCCTTTCTTGAAGAGAGGAACCACCACCCCGGTTTGCCATGCCAAAGGCACTGCCCCCGACCTCCACGCAATGTTACAGAGGCGTGTCAACCATGACAGCCCAAGAACATCCGGGCCTTGAGGTACTCGGGGCCAAACTCGTCCACCCCCGGCACCCGGCCACCAAGGAGATTTTTAACCACCTTGGCGACCTCAGCCCCTTTGATAGGTGAGTCATCCCCAAACCCTGCTTCCTCTGTGGAAGGCGTATCAGTGGGATTGAGGAGATCCTCAAAGTATTCCTTCCACCGCCCGACGATATCCCCAGTCGAAGTCAACAGTGTCCCATCCGCACCATACGCAGTGTGGACAGGGAGCTGCTTTCCCCTCCTGAACCACCGGACTGTTTGCCAGAATCTCTTCGAGGCCGACCGAAAGTCTTGTTCCATGGCCTCACGGAACTCCTCCCATACCCGGGTTTTTGCTTCTCAGCCACCCGAGCTGCACTCCGCTTGGCCTGCCGGTACACCTCAGCTGCTTCGGGAGTCCCACAAGCCAACCATGCTTGATAGGACTCCTTCAGCTTAATGGCCCCCCTCACCACTGGTGTCCACCACTTGGTTCGGGGGTTGCCACCACGAGATGCACCAACCACCTTGCGGCTGCAGCTCTGGGCCGCTGCTTCAACAGCAGAGGTGGAGAACATGCCCATTCAGACTCCATGTCTCCAGACTCCCTCGTAATGTGGTCGAAATTCTTCCGGAGGTGGGAGTTGAAGACCTCCAGGACAGGGGCCTCAGCCAGATGTTCCCAGCACACCCTCACTATACGTTTGGGTCTACCAGGTCTGAATGGCTTCCTCCCTTGCCATCAGATCCAACTCACCACCAGGTGGTGATCAATTGACAGCTCTGCACCTGTCTTTACCTGGGTGTCCAAGACATACGGTCGCAGGTCTGATGACACGATAACAAAATCGATCATCGACCTGTGACCTAGGGTGTCCTGGTGCCAGGTGCACATATGGACACCCTTATGCTTGAACATGGTGTTTGTTATGGACAGACTGTGGTTAGCACAGAAGTCCCAATAACTGAACACCATTCGGGTTCAGATCGGGCAGGCCATTCCTCCCAATCACCCCCCCTCCAGGTTTCACTGTCGTTGCCCACGTGCGCATTGAAGTCCCCCAGTAGGACAATGGAGTCTCCAAGAGGAGCACCCTCCAGCACTCCAGTCACAGACTCCAAAAAGGGTGGGTACTCTGAAACATCATTTGGTGTATAGGCACAAATGATGGTCAGGACCCGTTTCCCAACCCGAAGGCGCAGGGAAGCAACCCTTTCATCCACCGGGGAAAACTCCAGTATAGAGGCAGCAAGGTGGGGGGATACAAGAATACCCACCCCTGCTCGTCGCCTCTCGCCCGGGGCAACTCCAGAAAAGGCCAAGCTCCAGCCCCTCTCCAGAAGACTGGTTCCGGAACCGGAGCTGTGTGTTGAGGTGAGGCCGACTATATCTAGCCGGTATCTCTCAACCTTGTACACCAGCTCAGGCTCCTTCCCCACCAGAGAGGTGACATTCCACATACCAAAAGCCAGTTTAGAAAGCTTGGGATCAGTCCGCCAAAGTCTCCGCCTTTGACCGCCACCTAATCCACTCATGGATCGTCACCTTATCGTGGTGGGGGGGTTTGCGTGCCCCAGTGATCCCAGGAGCTATGTTGTCCGAGGCAAATTGCCTCTGATAAGGTCACTCAAGACAAACTGGTCCTGGGTGAAGGGCCAGACTAAGAACAATCCAACAGACTCTCATGATAAGTCCTATATCAAGGATCCAGTGTACCCCGCCCGGTATGGGGTTACCGGGGCCCCACCCTGGAGCCAGGCCTGGGGGAGGGGCTCGAAGGCTAGCGTCTGGTGGCCGGGTTTTCACCCATGGGACCCGGCCGGGCTCAGCCTGAAGGAGTTACATGGGTCCGCCCTCCAGTGGGCTCACCACCTGCAGGAGGGATCATGGGGGGTCCGGTGCTATGTGGATTAGGTGGCGGTGTGGATTAAAACACAATTCCTTTTTTTTTTTTTTTAAAGAACACTTATAAAGAACGCACTCTCTTCTTTTTTGTTTTATGCATAAAGCACACTTTTGTTTGTTTGTTTTTTGTTTTTTTTTTAGCCCACCACAACACAGACCTAACGGCTAGCATCCGCGGGTAGACCACCATGGGTAGACCACTGCAGGGCCCAACGTGGCTGGGTGGGTTATTCTGCCACAGTGTCAGCCGCGCTCCTACCGAACAGCCACTTTTTTTTTTTCTTCCTCACAGTCTTCCACAGGGAGAACAGTTCTGCTTGAGGTGTTTTGTGGCGGGCCTGTGGCGGCCTCACCCCTGGAGCTGTTGGACCCCAGGGGCCAGGGTAAGTCTTCATGACGCTGGGGCCCAGGTTCCACACTGTGGTAGCCGACTCCAGCGAAGCCTCACCATCTGGCGCAGCCGCCTGAACATGCCGTAGTTGGTTCGCGTGTCAAACCGAACTGTCTATCAGCCGAAAGCATGCTGTTCCCAGCTTTGCCACAATCCTCAGCGGCGCCCGTTGTTTCGCTGCCTGTGGCCCGGTCAGTCGTCGTCCTGGTCTCTCGCCGGCGCAAACCTGAACCCAGTCCATGACTTGGAGTGGCGCCTTACTTGGTTTTATGCGTTGCTGTGCTCCTGGTGGCTCTGCTCGCTTGTACGGCTTGGGACCTCCGTCGTGCTGCGGCGGTTCGGTAGTCACCGTGTCCATTGCAGACCCTTCACCCGTTGTCTCCGTCGTCAGTTGAGTCTCATGGGTGCAGAAGGTGTCTGGTGCCTCTCCGGTGTCACTTGTTGAAGCGGACTCTTCACCCATCAGTTCGGTCGTAACCTCCGTAGCTTGTTGAGCAAGTGTACGGGAGTAGTCTGGTTCCTCCTCTCTGCCATCTGAAGTGCTCTGCAGTTCCACGTCGTGCATTGTGTTTGTGCCCGGTTGCTGTTGCTGTATTTCGGGGCTCTCTGCATGCTCGGGCTCCGGTTCTGGGTGAGCGAGGGACAGAGGTGAGTCCAGCTGCCCCCTTCCCAGGCAGCTCTCCTGAGAGCATGGGGTGGCTGATGTGGTGCTGGTCTTAATCACATCTCGTCATCAAGGTCTGCTGTGCTCCAACTGCCACATCCAGACCATTGGAACCCAGCGCTGTCTCTGATAATGAAACCCAGTCTGTAGAACAGGTCACATCCCATAATGTTGTCACCGTGCGCTGTCACCTGGAACGTGAAGTTGTACACAATTTTGGGCTTGCAGCAAACGGTTAGTTCCACTGTTCCGACATTGCACAGTCTGTGACCACCGTATCCGTACAGCAGCGTTGGGTTTGTCTTGATTTTGTGGTTGGGGAAAAAACTTCTTCACCGTGGCCCAGTTTAACATCGACCCCACTGCCGCTGTCTCGAGCAGCAGTGGTACGACTACTCCGTCTAATTCAACCATGTCGTATGAATAACCACTGATGTCGGGACTTACCGAATGAATGGTCGTTGTTGGCGGGCGGGCTGGCTTACATGGCGGGCCCCATGGTGCTGTCGACTGGCACACTCTGGCGAAATGGTTCAGGGGCCCACACTTGTTGCATCGCTGTCCTCTTGCTGGGCAAAACCGTGCTCTGTCCTGGTGCATCGGGGACCCACAGCCCCCGCAGACGAGTCCTCTTGGAGCGGACCTTCGGCTCACTGCATTCATCTCGCAGTCTTCTGTCATGTTCTCTTCTTCCTCCTTGTCCACCGTGTTAGCTAGGGTTGCCTGTCCGGGTAGCTTCTGTGTTTGATGCCCATCTAGCACCGAGGCTAACTTCTCTGCTGCCTCTAGCTGGAACACTAGCTCAATAGTGTTAGCTAGAGTCATGTCATTTGGCGCCATTAGCATCCTAGCTCGTAGCCTAGCGTTGCCCGTGTGTTCGACTAACTGATCCCACACCATTTCACCTTCCAACGGTCCAAAACGGCACATTCTAGCCAAATGTCTTAGGTCAGCGACGAATTATTGGACTGACTCACCAACTCTCTGTCGCCTCTGGCGAAAACGAATTTGTCGTAGCTTCACAACATCCTCATACGAGTCCGTCGGACCAAGTGTGTGAAGAATCCTCTGACCCTCTATACCCAGGTTATGGACAAGCAGTGCTCGAATCCTTACTTTATCCAATTCTCCCAGGTCCAACACTGCAATATACTGTAGGTCTCAAATGCATCCAGCCATCGTGGCCACAGGATAGTTGGTTCACCTGGAAGCTTGAGGAAAGGCCGTAGTGGTGTCATGCACGCCTCCATGGTTTAATCTCTCATCGCCAAATGTTATGTCCACAAAATTGGTAAAGAAGACGGATGAGGATGTTATGCTAGAACTCAAACTTTATTACAAGACCGTTAATATTACATTGTACACATGACCACTCAGTTGTCCCGCTCGCTATCTCTAGCGCCAGCTCCCCATGAGATGGCGGGCTTCCCCATAAATATGGTGGCGTGATGACGTCACCCATAGGCTGTGTCATCACGCTGTACCTTGCACAAAATCCCAACACTACAGCAACCACTTATTACACCAGTTGTTATCTTACCTGTTAGCCTTTAACTTAGATCTTAGCCCTCCTCATTAGCCACATTAGCCTCTTCAGCCTTCATGCTGAGATTGTGCATTGATATGGTCATATGTCCACATAGTAGGGCTGGGCAATTTGACCTTAAATCAGCATCACTGTTATTGGAACCTTTCGCATCAGTTTCATTTCTTTTGTCTTTTTTTTCTCCTTTCTTTTCTCTTATAATTCACTGACAATATGACCAAAATTTCATGTCACAATGTAAATAATCTTATTTGACGATAACGATGTATAGCGCGATATACTGTACATTTTCTGTAAATTCTGTAGTTTATATATGATGACCAATAAACAAGACCATCTCTTTTTCTACATTTTAAATTACATACTGAAAACTAGAAAAGCACTCAGAGAGAGCATACCTCTGCCAAGGCTCCTTCTGTCTCTCATAGATCACGTCCAAAATGTAATGGGTTTGTGTGTAGGCATAGAGCCACTTCTGGTGAAAATTGCATCAAAGTTTGTCCATTAGTTTTGGAGTATTGTTGCTAACACGCTGTGAGAAGATAAGAGCCTTGGTGGAGGTATGCATTCTCAGATGATCACCAAAATGTAATGTGTTCGTCTCGAGCCCAAGGACCACCTCTGGTGAAAATTTCATCCAAATCAATCCAGTAGTTTTTGTGTAATCCTGCTGCATAAATACAAACAAAGCCCTTGGTGGAGGTATGCACTCTCAGGTCATCACCAAAATCTAGTCGTCTGCTCCCCATGCCATTACACACCCGTCCTGAAAATTTCATCAAAATCCATCTAACTTTTTCAGTAATATTGCTAACAGACAAACCAACAAACAAACCAGCGCCGACAAAACATTACCTCCTCCCTTGGGCAGAGGTAAAGATCAGTTGTACAAATTCATCTGTCATTAATTTTGCTAGTGCATGCCCGTAGAAAGCAAATATTCCTGTCTGTAACAGGTAGCCCAGTCAGGCTTTACAGGCCCAAATGTAGGCTGTGTTTGAAAGTGGAATACAGAGGTGTAGTCTATATGTAGGCAATCACACATGTTAGACTTTGACAAATATGAAAGGGACTGAACTGAGATTTGATTGTGTGAATATTAATTAGAGAATAATTGAAAATGAATGGGACATCCAATGTTAGTGACTTTAAGAACTGCTTGTTTATTTTTTGGTAGATCACTTATTTGTGTGATCTTTTATGAGTTATATTCATAATAGCATATCTTGCACTTTGGGGAAAGGGATTTGTTCAGTCACCATTATAATTTAGTTTATATGTGTAGTTTATAGTCTGTTGTCAGTAAAGTCATGCAGTACTGTAACAGGGCACGTTTACAAATATTTGAGACCCATTGTAGTGCATCTTTTTATATTTTAGCAATATTATAAGTACAAAACGCCAGAGGGAAATTCAGGGCATCCACAGCACGGCACCAGTTCCTTCACCACACACACACACACACACACACACACACACACACACACACACACACACACACACACACCAGAATGACCCGTTTGGCTGCAACTGTTGCATCAGTGTTGTCCATTTGTCTGTAAATACAGTGGGAGGGGAAAAAAAGTATTTAGTCAGCCACCAATTGTGCAAGTTCTCCCACTTAAAAGATGAGAGAGGTCTCCAATTTTCATCATAGGTATACCTCAACTATGAGAGACAAAATGAGAAAAAAAAAATCCAGAAAATCACATTGAAGGATTTTTAATGAATTAATTGGTAACTTCCTCAGTAAAATAAGTATTTGGTCAATAACAAAAGTTCATCTCAATACTTTGTTATATACCCTTTGTTGGCAATGACAGAGGTCAAACGTTTTCTGTAAGTCTTCACAAGGTTTTCACACACTGTTGCTGGTATTTTGGCCCATTCCTCCATGCAGGTCTCCTCTAGAGCAGTGATGTTTTGGGGCTGTCGCTGGGCAACACGGACTTTCAACTCCCTCCAAAGATTTTCTATGGGGTTGAGATCTGGAGACTGGCTAGGCCACTCCAGGACCTTGAAATGCTTCTTACGAAGCCACTCCTTCGTTGCCCGGGTGGTGTGTTTGGAATCATTGTCATGCTGAAAGACCCAGCCACGTTTCATCTTCAATGCCCTTGCTGATGGAAGATTTTCACTCAAAATCTCACGATATATGGCCCCATTCATTCTTTCCTTTACACGGATCAGTCGTCCTGGTCCCTTTGCAGAAAAACAGCCCCAAAGTATGATGTTTTCACCCCCATGTTTCACAGTAGGTATGGTGTTCTTTCTCCTCCAAACATGACAAGTTGAGTTTTTACCAAAAAGTTCTATTTTGGTTTCATCTGACCATATGACATTCTCCCAATCCTCTTCTGGATCATCCAAATGCTCTCTAGCAAACTTCAGATGGGCCTGGACATGTACTGGCTTAAGCAGGGGGACACGTCTGGCACTGCAGGATTTGAGTCCCTGGCGGCGTAGTGTGTTACTGATGTAGCCTTTGTTACTTTGGTCCCAGCTCTCTGCAGGTCATTCACTAGGCCCCCCCGTGTGGTTCTGGGATTTTTGCTCACCGTTCTCGTGATCATTTTGACCCCACGGGGTGAGATCTTGCGTGAAGCCCCAGATCGAGGGAGATTATCAGTGGTCTTGTATGTCTTCCATTTTCTAATAATTGCTCCCACAGTTGATTTCTTCACACCAAGCTGCTTACCTATTGCAGATTCAGTCTTCCCAGCCTGGTGCAGGTCTACAATTTTGTTTCTGGTGTCCTTTGACAGCTCTTTGGTCTTGGCCATAGTGGAGTTTGGAGTCTGACTGTTTGAGGTTGTGGACAGGTGTCTTTTATACTGATAACGAGTTCAAACAGGTGCCATTAATACAGGTAACGAGTGGAGGACAGAGGAGCCTCTTAAAGAAGAAGTTACAGGTCTGTGAGAGCCAGAAATCTTGCTTGTTTGTAGATGACCAAATACTTATTTTTCTGAGGAATTTACCAATTAATTCATTAAAAATCCTTCAATGTGATTTTCTGGATTTTTTTTTTCTCATTTTGTCTCTCATAGTTGAGGTATACCTATGATGAAAATTGGAGACCTCTCTCATCTTTTAAGTGGGAGAACTTGCACAATTGGTGGCTGACTAAATACTTTTTTGCCCCACTGTATTTAAATTAAAATGATTTATGATTTGGGCATTTTTGCGTCTTGTTGTCATTTAGTCAAAGCATGCATATGTGTCCTCACGTGATATGCAGTTGATCTGGCCATTCCGCTCCACAATGAAGCAGCAGCAGCAGTCAGGACTGCCATCTACCACTGACCGGGCAGGCTGGACATGCCTCCCCGCAAACAACTGTGGAGTGCCTGGTCAGACACCGGTGTTGGAGAAGCAGCACCTGAACCGGTGGATGCGGATCACAGTCCTTCACAGGGAGCCAAGCCCAGCCTGCCCGGTTAATGGGAGACTCTGCTGCTGCTTTACCCATGTGCCTGCAAAGGACTGTAATCCACCAGTTCTGCTGCCCCCCCCCGCCCATGTGTTCTTCATGCCGAATTATCCATTAGACCTGCGTAATCATGGCAGCTTTATGGTATAATTTTATAAGCATTAAACCTTAAGTCTATTTTTTTGTCGCTATTTGCACTGCGGGTAGCATTACTGTACATCGACTGCTGTTGTTGTTTTTCCAGCCACTGAAGAGAGAGGGAGACACCATTTCAATTCTCCTGTATGTCCTGCAAGTATATCAGCTGTTCTGATAGATATGCCGTCAGAACACCGATGGATCCAATCAGCTGATTGCTCAAACCACAGAGCTCAGCTGTTTTCCATGATAAATCAGCCTCAGGGCAAAAGCACACTCCATGCATTATCTTTTTTTCACTTTATTGAAAATAATTTCTTTTTTTAATCACCATCAGTTAGCGTGCCTTTGAGGCAGGTCGTGTCTGGCCGCTGCTTCTCCCGGCATGTTGTGCTGATTTGTCAGACCCGGTCCCCACTGACGCGCTGCCCAGTGTGCTTGCGCGCCTCATTCTCCACATATGGCGAATTATCCTTTAGACCTATGCAATCACGGCAACTTTATGATATAATTTTTTTAAGCATTAAATCTTCAATATTATCTTTTTCTATCTTTCTAACTTTCATTTCTTTGTTTTGTCCCGGGAACACTGTGGTGACTGACAGGTCGTGATACTGTGTGTTAGCCAATCAGCATGGTTGTGATGCTGCACATTGTCCAATCAGCACGGAGTCAATCTGAAACCCCGCCCACACTTCTCAAAGCCAGCTCATAAAGAGACGCAGAGTGGTGGCTAAAACTTTTATTGATAAAAATTACATATTTTGACTGAGTAACTCCATATGCGGGGATGCACGCCCTCATAACCTCAGGAAAGCATGTTTAAAATCTGAGACCAGTCTGACAAACGGTTCAAGAGATATGCGTGGAACAGACACACACACACACACACACACACACACACACACACACACCGACAGAGATTCCTTGAATTTATAGATAAGATGCACCTTTTTCCCCTCTTAATTTTGTAGTGTTATAAAAAAAAATTTAATGTGCATTTGGGATGACTTCAACTTTATTCATTATCACTACTTGACTAATTAAAAATTATTAGAAATCAAGTTACATTAAGAGCCAATTTGTTCCTCTGACACTTTTTAATTAATTTATTATTTATTTAGTGTTTATGTGGCCACTGTCATGCACTTTTGTAGCCTTAGTAATATTTTTTCTGACAAAATTAAGAAACTTGGCAGTAATTTAAGCCAGAACGATGGTCTGATACACTAATGCAGTGACGTGGTGTGAGGAAAACTTTGGAGGAAGCTGAGTGAAACGAAGTGAGACCACTGCTTGCTACTGGGATAGGGGCCACGAATGTAACTCTACATTCATCAGCTAATTTCACTATTTGGAACGCAGTTCTGTTGTATCGTACAGATGCAACTTGCACACTCTCTCACTTTACTATCGTGTGCATGCAGGTTAAGCAACACATACTTACAAAGTTTAATTACTTTACCAAAAGCACTGATTATGCAATTCCACACCTGATGAGGTTACACAGACGCACCAATCCAGTTTTTTCTGCATGTCAACAACCAACCAAAATAACCAACACAACTGACTGAGGAACACATGCAGCTAAAGCGAAAGCAAAGGTAAAAATTCAATAACCATATTAAAATTGCACAGGTAATTATTTAAGCAGTTCGGTTAACAGTGAAAGACTATAAAGAGCAGTAAACATTGCACTTACCCTATTTGAAGAGGAAGGCCATTCTCCCCTCTTTAATGATGGCAAAATGTTCAATCACCATGTCCTAGAATTTCCCACTGGCCTTTAGCACCTCCACGATGGCAGAGTCAGTGGATATTTTGGCAAGGTTTGGCAAAAAAAAAAAAAAAAAAAGGTTTACAAGTCTTTCTTGTCCACACATGTTCCTCAGATAAGTTTTTATCCTTTTTAAACAGAAAAAGGGAGCCCTCGGCTGATGTGCTGGTTGCTAGTATAGGGAGCTGGACCAGTTTGTGGACCTCATAAAGAAATTTTTTATTAAAAACTCCAAATCCTGGCCCTCCATAATGGTACTTGCTAATGTTACTAACAATGACCACTGGCCTCCCACCAACACTGACGTTAATGACCCCCTATGATTTGATTGGTCTGATGTGGGCTCAGCAAACTTGCGCTGGCTGGCTTTTGCACAGAACTGACTAATCTCACCCTAGGAGTGGCGTGCCTATGGCCTCATTTGATTGGTTAATTTTTGTAGGGTTTTTTTTTCACAAAACTAAGCAACTTTGCCTTTGCTCTCAAATCCTCCCCTAGTAGTGCAATATCGCATCTCATCATATATTTCAGTGCATGTAACTGAGGCGCTGTTTCCCCCATTCTAAGATAATTTGGGAAATGAGAAGGGACCTTTCTCTGGTAAGTCAGTGACAATCAAAACTGTTAAATACCATAAATACGCATTTTAATAATTAACTGTTTTTCCATATTATCAGATGCCATTTCTATTAACCACTTGCACTCCGGGCAATTTTCCTAAAAATGCCAAAAAATAACGTGCCCAAAGTAAATCAAAAGCTGTTCTTCAACCCTTTGCAGCATCTTCATGGGGTTGGTCTCATTTAAAAGAAAGCACTTTGAATTTTTTGGCAAAAAAAACATAATCTCTCTACGTGCTCCGGCCACTGAGTTACAGTCATCTAAACATACTGAACTTGAAGAAAAAAAATTTGGACACAGTGTTTTTTTGGATACAAATGCTTGTAAATAACACACAGCTGTCCGATCCGGCTGGAAAATGCAACAGAAATGTAGAACCAAGTGTTATCCAGCTGAGATCCAAATTTGGTAACAATACCACAAAAAATGAATATTTTACACAGCTTTGTTCTCAGGCTGTTCCCAGGCGTTTTGGAACTGTGCCAAATTGTGCCAAATGGCACAGTTTGGAAAAACGTCTGTAACTTTTGAATGATTCAATGTAGAAGCTTTATTTTAGGCTCAAAGGAAAGGTTACACTCAGGGCTGTGTCTGTGTGTGTGTGTGTGTGGGGGGGTTGTCTCCCCCCCCCCCCCCGCTATCAAGGACAGAGTTCGGCCCTCGCTACATGACAGATTACACTCGTTGCATGTTTCCACAGCAACGCCGTCACAGCGGCGCCCCCCCCCCCTCGCTACTGTGTGTGTGTGGGGGGGGTTGTCCCCCCCCCCCCACTCGCTACAGAGGATGGACTTTAGCCATCGCTACACAACGGATTAGCCTTATGTGGTGATGTAGGACAGCAGTGCAGTCACCGCGGCTCCCCCCCCCCTCGCTGCAGAAGAATAGCGGGGGTGGGGGGGCGTTCACAGCCTGTACACTGCGAGCAACCCCTTGTACCGCGGCGCACGAACTTCAGACTTCGTGAACCGCACAGCTGTAATTTACTGATCGGTCAAAAGTCATTTTGGATTACAATTTTCAGGGATAGAGAATAATTTAGCTTATAACACCTTACCTCTTCACAGCGGAGTCTTGGCGAACTTGTCTTCCTCATTGTCAGACGAACGCTACGCTGGTCCGCTCTGGTTCTGGTCTCGCGACTCGATCAAAACATAATTCCATTATTGCGGTTTTGTGCTTCCATGATTGCGGTTTTTGGCGAACGATTTTTCAAAACAAATAACAGTAGTAATTAAAAAAAGACTGGCGAAGGCGTGTGTTTCACTCAGCCTTCGTCGTCAGCCTCCGTCAGTCTATAATGACCATGGAAGAAATCATAACGTCTACTCTGCTGGACCCAGTACAAAATAAGCACCGCCTGTGGCCGAACATGCCGATCCACGAATGGCGCTCCCTGTCACACAGGTTGCATTTGTGGATGGTCTCCATGCTGCTGGGTCTGTGGAGCTCTTCCTGTGTCCTTTTTTGATCCGCTGCAGCAGCCAGTCTTCACCCAGCCTTAAAAAAAAAACAGCTCACAAACTTCTCTGCTTCAATTGGCTCACTGCATTCAAAGCGTTGGGAGGCGGGTCCTCCTTCCTAGGTTTTCATTCATTGGTTCTTCAAGGTTTCAGAAACCCAATTCAAGGCTCTTATTAGTCGAATGAGAGGTCAATCAGATGAACTAATCTGTTCGCGGCTGTGTTTGCAGATTTTTTTTTCAGTGGCGCTTGGAGGCCACACCACCTACACCACCACCATCAATATCCTTATCGTGCGCCCTAGGACGCAGAGACTTGCCCACCCGCGGAACAACGGAGTGCAAGTGGTTAAATATATATATATATTGATATGTAATATATACTTAATAAAAATGACAGAGGCTGAAAAATAGGGAACGCTTGGCTTCCCTTGGCTTCTGGGAGAAAACGCCACTGCTATAGTGTTTCCTATTAGTGACAAGTTAGCATTGTCACTTAGCATTTGCTCTTTTATAATTGGAGAAAGATGGTGTTAATGTTACTTACCTCCAGTTAAAACAAGGTTAGAGGACTATCCTCTGACACAGCACGGTGGGAAAAAGTTCCGCATCCCTGGCACAGAAGTAGCGGCTCCACAGAAGTAGCGACTATATGACCAAAGCATTAGCTTGCAGTTAGCTGCTATGGTGCTAACCACCGGAACCCACCTGGTAAATCCATTATGCAGCCATGATTATGTTGTCACCACATGGGGGTTACGAGTCTCTGATCAGGTTCTTAAATCTAACTTCAGCTTGTCCATTTTGTCATCCATTTTCCACTGTAAAACGGTTGAGCTGGCATGGATAGCTGTTAACTACTAACCGTGATCTAGCTTTGTGGCAGTCCCTGCTAATTTAAGTGCACTTTGCTTGTTTTTTCTTGGCATCTTCAGATGAGATAAAGAGTCAGTCATCACATACTATGTGGACGGACACTACTTTTCTTTTCAATACAAGCCATTTTAATTTTTCCACCATGTTCTGCTGCTTCCAAACAGCGCTAACTGCACAGCTTCAGGGGTGTGGAGTTACGTGGCCGCCCAAGTTAAAGGGGCAGGACCTGAAAGCTCTCATATGCACAGGCACACAACAGGGAGAGGAGAAAAACGAAAAAAAAAAACCCAAAACAAAAATGACATGAGTAGGATTACATTGGTTTTATGCCGCCAATGACGGCTTTGGTTTTATTTCAGTTAATCTTCCAGCCCAACCACAAAGTATGACAACAATTCTCCAGCAAACCAACCTGAACACCCAGAACTAAACAAATGAGGAGTCGATGCCACAAAATAGGCTTTTCTGTATTGACTGTCCTACCAGAAACAGTGCCTCCATTTCAAGACTTGAATTGTGCATTGACAGAGTCCATATGTCTGCATACTATGGTAACGATACTCCAGCAAACTGATTTGAACACCCAGAATTGAGTAAAATGAGTTTGTGCGATTAATTGAGCTTTGGTGCATCTGTTGAGTTGTGCCATAGACTGTCCGACTGGAAACAGTACTTACAGTATGTTTCGAGTTTTTTGACTTTATTCGTTCACTTTGATTAACCACAAATAATCACAATTTAAAATTTTGTTTGTGATAAGAGAGGCATTTGCATTATTGTGTGATAACACGTTACTTTGCACAGCATTGATATTTTCATATTTATATCATTGTCATATTCACATCATGTTTCAGCCAACAATGCACAAATATATCGGGCAATATACAGTCAATATCTGCTATATATTTCTCAGTTGGTGCATCCCTAGTTTCAGTGCATACTTGGAGGAACATTGATCATTTCTAGGCAACAGCAAAAACAAATATACGTACTTCAGTACTCATCCAAACAGCTGGGAATACAGGACCTGGAAAAGTTACTTTGCTTGTCTTTCACTAAAATTAGATATTTTGCTGATCATGTGTCACTCCCTGCATAGAATTGCTCTACAAGGATTTGTGGATCCTTCTGAGTCAGGGAACCTAACTTTACTATCAAATAGCCATTTTTTTTTTTTTTCAGGGCAAAACTGCATTACAAGCAGCTGAGACTTGAAGATTTTGCACTCTTTACCAAAGAAATGTGCAAACTGTGTTAGTCAGAACTGCAAATCAAAGAGAAATCAGGTGTTGCCAGCATGAAAGCTGTGATGAGATGTAGAAGGACTGAAGTGCGTTTTGAGCACACAGCCTGAGCATCAAGAGACCAGAGAAACATTCTCCATCCCTGAAGACATTGAGGTTTGAGATTGAGTGCATGCAAAGGGTAAATACTGATTGAAAGAGTTTCATGAGATAACACCCTCATTAACGTGTTAAGTTTTAACATGTACAGGAGAGGCATGTGAAACTTCAGTTGTTGTTCAGAATAATAACACTTCCATGGGATTCAAACCAGGAACTAGGAGTGGGCAGTATGGCCCAAAAATGATGTCACGATATTTCTGTGAATTTTCACGATAACAATATTCTTCATGATATCACAGAATACAGTTTTTTTTCTTTTAAATTTATAAACTACTGTTTCACGGGCCAGCGGTAATTATGTTCAACATATTCAGTAAAAACAAAAACTCTTATTTCTCCAGTTTATAAAGAGCAGTTTAGAATGTGTTTCCCACTTTTTTAATTCTGTATCAAATATTACCAGAAAATATTATAAATCACCACATCTTTAGTGTACTGAAGGGTGGACTGGGACAAAAATTCAGGCCGGCAATTTGACTTCATCCTCGGCCAACCTGTTGTTGGAAACCAGAAACCACCACAGTTTTAGTAGACTAACATTTTAAAATAACAGGTATCAAATTAGTTATAAATGTAATTATAACCTTTAGCTGGGAGGAAAATTATAAATTTGAATTTTAATAGTCAACTGATCTATTGGTTATTAAAACAACTGATTGACTAATCTTAATTTAAATTTGGTGCTGCTTCTGATTTCTTCACATTTTCAGAGTAAAAACACAAGGTAAGAGGCTTTAGATAAAAAGTTACAATTCTGCATGAAAAAGGTCACAAATTTGTCACCAAAAACATTCAAAAAAATTTTTTAAAAAATGTGCCTTTATAAAAAGATATTTAAAAAAAATGAGAAAATAAAACAAATTTAGGAGAGAACGGTAACAAGCAGATGAGAGTAAAGTTGGTACTGCAGACTGCATATAACCTATAGTTGTGAAAATTATAAAGGTTTTTTTTTAAAATATCTGAATAGTCCTGAAAACATTGCTTTATAAATGTAAGAGCAATTTAGCTATGGTCAATACAACCAGTTTATTACATTTTAAAACATAAACCCTAAACTACAGTACAAGCAGCTACAGCAGGATAATATAACCACAGACACTCATTCACCACATTACTTCTGTCTTCATCTCATTTCAGTGCTCTTGGGCGTGAGGGGGTTTTGATCATTTTAACATATTAAATTAATTTAGTATGTTATTTCACCGGGTCAGGAAGACTGTCTAAAAAAAACAGGGAGGGAGTGGGCTTATTTAAGTGTTATTTCATCATTTGGCCTACCTGTCTGCCGTTTCCCAGCAAGACACTGCTGCGGGTAAATGACTGCTGCATCGGACCTCCCGTCTCTCTCTTTCTCTCAGTTTACCTGTGTTAGAAGTCTCCGTTGCACAGCCAACTCCTGGGACTATTAACAGATTTTTTTTCCCTTTCAGTTGGTTGAATAAATCAATCTGGAGCGGCCACAAGGAAACGAAAATAAACTTCTGGACACTTCGGAGTCTGGACATCAACAACACTGCTTCAGGGTGAAGTAAAAGTTTTCGCTGAAGCCGTGTTCTTGACATCCGGGAAAAAAAATGCGGGCAGATTATCCGCATCACTGCGCTGTTTTTTTTTTAAAGAAGGCAGCAGTCTGAAACAGCCTTAAAACTAAATTACTTCCTCACAACTGGAAGCAGACATTACAAGCACAGAGCACCGCTTCTAGTGCCATGTTTTGTTTTTCTTTTTTTGTCGTTTCTATGGTAAAGCGTAACTTCCGTTGGCAGCGTAACAGACCCCAAATATCGCAATATTAATTTTTACACCAGTATCAGAAATTATACTGGTATTATCGTGAACGATACGATATGGCACACGCCTACCAGGAACCTCCATCAGACCATATTGAAGTCCTAAACCACCACACCACACGATGTTTTCAGTTCAGTTTTCAGACACAGGTCAGTGTGTGGTTGTACTGGGCAGCTTCCAGGTGTGAATGTGTAACTGTGTGAGTGTGAACAGGGTGTCCTTGAAAAAGAGAGGTTGCCTCTCAGTGGAACTCCCCTGTATAAATAAAGGTTAAATTAAAATAAAAAATAATCCACCTCAGTCATGTGATGCTTCATATGGAAAAATATTCACTGAAGTTATATAAGTCGTACATGTAACCCTGGATCTTTGAGACACTTTATTTATAGAAAACAACAAAAACAATTGAAAATAGTTAGATCCATCAGTCAGCTCTGCGCTATTTATTAATGGGTGCACCAGAGTGGTTTGTTGAATTATATGGATTCATAAAGCATTTGCTGATATCAGCACAAATGCCAAATGTCTGACCTGGTATAAGCTGATAAACCAACAAGTGTCACACAAACCTTAATAAGAAGATTGAGCAACTAATCTACAATGATTTTATGTCTGTTCATAGATTTACTTAGCAGTTACTTCATAGATTTCATTTCTGGATTTCTTACTCTGTTCCTGACTTACTGAGTGAGAGATTCGGCCTTCAGGTTTGAAACCACATGATGCAGAATCTAAAAGATACACCTTATTTATCTCACCACAACACCTCCTACGTGACACAAGACCTTGTGGGGAGGTTGCAAGCAGAGCAGCAACAGTAACAGCCTGGAGATAATAGATTAAAAAAAAAGGGTAAGGGCCCCAAAGACCAAATAGGACAACGAATGTATTGGTTACGTTTTTGTGCATTTTTAAATCTTGTAAAAGAGACCTTGACATTTTAGGGCTAGCAGCATGCTAGCTGGACCGGCTTTCATTGTAAATGCCAGTGTTTGGAGCTCTTGTTTTCTTGAAGTCTGGTGTCAAATGATGTGTGTGCCAGCATATGCTGCTGCTCTTTGGTCCCTATGGCCCACAGATGCACGTGCACACACATCTGCCCACTCACAATTTTGTAGACAGATTCTTGTGTGAAGACTGTGTTTAACGTAGTAGAATAGTAATGCTTCCCTAACCCTGTGTTCTTGTAATTTAGACAAACAAATGTCTTTGTTGGAGTTTCTCACTTGTTTGTGCATTTAAGATTCCACCACTGGATAAAAGCCTGAATTTAATTAGCGGACACCACAGACAGCTATTTGTCTGGGCAAACAGCCTGCACTTTGTAACCCACTCAAGGCCTCATAGGACTATCATTCACTCTCAGTCAAGATGTAAACAGGGTGGACTGCAAGTTAAGAGTCTCAGTATCTGGATTCTTTCATCTGACTCTCAAGTGGCTTGAAAATGATAACAGAATGTGATTTTGTTCAGTGCATTGACTCTTCATGCCTGTGTGAGTTATGACAATCTGTGTCTAATCCTGCTGTATGTCTGTGCAGGTCTCGGCTATGCCAGCCAGATGATAATCCTGCACAGCTGTGTGTACTACATAGTGATCCTTGCGTGGGCTCTCTTCTACCTGTCCTACAGCTTCCAGGCAGAGCTGCCTTGGTCACACTGTAACAACACGTGGAACACTGGTCAGTAAAAACAGAAAATTAGAAACTGCTCTATGGTCAATTTGAGGCAGTAATCTTCAAGGGGTGGACTCCATGTTTGTGTTTTCCTGCAGAGTCATGTGTCCTGTTTGAGCATCACAACCTGACTAATACAAGCCTGACTGAGAATGCCACTTCCCCTGTCATGGAGTTTTGGGAGTGAGTATAGCACCTTTTTAGAGTACTTGTTGATATTGCTGTTTGAAGCACTATCAGTGGTTACCGTCACCATATTTATGTTCTAGACGGGAGGTGCTTTGCCTGTCCAGCAGTTTGGACGAGCTGGGTCCCATCAGCTGGAAGCTGGCTGTATGTCTGGCCATAGTTTGGCTCATCTGTTACTTCTGTGTCTGGAAGGGGGTCAAGTCCACCGGAAAGGTGAGAAGAAATAGGCCAACATGATTGCACATGATGACAGCTGCATTAAGTGATAGCAACAGGAGCCTTTTAGATGCCGACCATTTTAACTTTTACGTATACTTCACATAATTGACTGTTTTATGATAAATTTGACTCTATCATCAAATCACAATTCATTTCTATTATAGTATCTAGTGTTGTTACAAGTTTGTGTCCTCTGATGAATATGACATTAACTGTCTAACCTGTTTTGAAAAATAATCCTCTCAGAATTTCCCAGAGGGTTCAGGGCCAAACAAATGTGTGTGTTCCAGAGCAAACTCAAGGGCAATCCAGGAGTGTTACTCACTTATAGGCTTGTAACAGCAAAAACGATTAATTGCACAATAAGAAAAAAATGACCACGATAAGTTTTCTGGCCATGATAAGTGGCAGTTTACGTGTGGTACCAGGTGGTAACAGGGATAGTTATTAGGGTGACTAAGGTCTGAAGAAAATAACAATATAAGCTCTGTATGGTTCAAGCTTCCTAGTACCAATGTTAGCTTGGGGGCTAATAGCTCAGGCGCTAATAGGCTACCTTTAGCACCCCTTCCATCTACATGACGGATATCTAGGCAGGCCAATAATAGAGCAGTGGGCTGGTCTCAAGGATGGCAGTGGGTTGGCATTTTTTAATCATGGTGTATACGATTTATACGGAAGAGTCTAAAACGTTTCTGGGAGAGAAAAACGTGATAAAGGCTGTGTCTTTTTTTTTTAAGAGAAGTAACTCTTTTGAAAAAAATTTTCAAAACTTTTTTCAAAAATTTGACAAAACTCAGCCACAGGGGGTGCACAAACCAGTGTACTCCTAGTGCCGGGCCCAAGCCCAGGTAAATGGGGAGGGTTCAAAGATTCAAGATTCAAAGATTTTACTTTGTCAATATTACTATACATACAGGAGAAGTGAAATGGCATTTCTCTCTGTTTTCAGCAGTGTGCACAATATAATAAAAAAAGAAAAGGATTGTATCAGGAAGGGCATCCAACGTAAAACCTTTGCCAAATCAAACATGCAGATCATGACGAATGAGACTTTCATTCCAGATCAGTTGAGGCCTGGGCTAACAACGAAAACCACCAGTGCTGTTAACCGACAGGGTGCCAGTAGAAATTGGGATACTGTTGGTTGAAGATCGAAAAGGAGGAGAGGGGAAAGGTGTGTTAGGAAGGGGAGAGAGAAAAGGAAAGGTAGAAGTGTGGAGGTGAGAGTAAGAACGTTAAATGTAGGGACTGTGACTGGTAAAGACAGAGTTGGCTGATATGATGGACAGAACAAAGGTAGTCATGCTGTGTTCAAGAAACCAGATGGAAGGGAAGCAAGGCTAGGAGCATTGGAGGTGGATTTAAACTGTTCTACCATGGTGTAGAAAGGAAGAGAAATGGAGTAGGAGTAATCTTGAAGGAAGAGTATGTGAAGAGTGTTCAGGAGGTAAAGAGGAAGTCAGACAGAATCATGAGTTTGAAGCTAGAAGTCAACATGATGTTGAATGTTGTCAGTGCGTATGCCCCACAAGTTAGATGTCAGGTAGAAGAGAAAGAGGAATTCTGGAGTAAGTTGGATGAAGTGGTAGAGAGTGTTGCCAGTGGGGAGTGGGTCAGACTTTAATGGACATGTAGGTGAAGGGAACAGAGGTGATGAGGAGGTGCTGGGTAAGTATGGTCTTAAGGAGAGAAATGTGGAAGGACAGATGGTTGTGGATTTTGCTAAAAGGATGGAAATGGCTGTGGTGAACACATACTTCAAGAAGAGAGAGGAACATAGGGTGACTTACAAGTAGGGCTGCAACTAACGACTATTTTGGTAGTCGACTAATCTAACGACTATTTTTTCTATTAGTTGACTAATCCCAGTTATTTCTGCCATGTCCACTATCTCTGCTTCCTGTTGGCACGGCTCCAATTCAGGGCTACAGTACATGTTTTATCTCACCTGTTTAAGTCTGCACACCTGAGAATATCACCTTGTTCTCAGTCGCTAACATTTTATAAAAGGTCCCTATAGCTAAATAAAATAATGACCCATCAAACATGAGTTTGAAACTTGAGCAACACAATTGTCAGACTACAAAACTACAGTCATGTGGAAAAATTAAGATGCCCCTGTATAAGCCTGTGTGGTGTTTTTTTTTTTTTTTTAACATATTTGGACATATGGATAGTTGTATTCATGTAATACAACTAAACAATTAAAAATGAATTAAAGACTTTTTTCAGATTTTCTGTAAAATGTAATTCTAAACAAATAGTGAGGAATAAATTAGTACACCCCCCATCTTTTTAGGACACCCCCACATTCATTCCCACTTACAATGGCTAAAATGAATGTTAAAAAATGCAAATAAAAACAAGTTTAGACATAGATATGTGAACATTTCTTAATCAAAAAAACTGAATATTTAAAGGGGTGTCCAAATATTTTCACATGACTGTATAATATTTAAGTCATAATGCTCAATTAAGAAGTGGCAACTTTTCATGTTTTAGAACCTAAAATATAGTTTTTAAAATTTTTCCTGGAAAAGAGTCCCTAGGCGATTAGTCGACTGTCATATTAGTTGTCGATTAATTTTCTGACGATTGACTAGTCGATTAGATGACTAATTGTTGCAGCACTACTTCCAAGAGTGGAGGAGGGTGCACACAGGTGGACTACATCTTATGTAGAAGGAGAAATTTGAAAGAGATAGGAGACTGCAAGGTGGTGGCAGGGGAGAATGTACAGTGGGGTAAAAAAGTATTTAGTCAGCCACCAATTGTGCAAGTTCTCCCACTTAAAAGATGAGAGAGGTCTCCAGTTTTCATCATAGGTATACCTCAACTATGAGAGACAAAATGAGAAAAAAAAATCCAGAAAATCACATTGTCTGATTTTTAACCCCTTGCACTCCAGTCAATTTTCCTAAAAATGCCAAAAAATAATGTGCCCAAAGTAAATCCAAAGCTGTTCTTCAACCCTTTGCAGCATCTTCATGGGGTTGGTCTCATTTAAAAGAAAACACTTTGAATTTTTTGGCAAAACAGTCATAATCTCTCTAAGTGCTCCGGCCACTGAGTTACAGTCATCTAAACATACTGAACTTGAAGAAAATAAATTTGGCCTGGGTGTTTTTTTGGATACAAATGCTTGCAAATAACACACAGCTTCAGATCCGGGCTGGAAAATGCAACAGAAATGTAGAACCAAGTGTTATCCAGCTGAGGTCCAAATTTTGTAACAATACCACAAAAAATGAATATATTACACAGCTTTGTTCTCAGGTAGTTCCCAGGCGTTTTGGAACTGTGCCAAATTGTGCCAAATGGCACAGTTTGGAAAAACGTCTGTAACTTTTGAATGATTCAATGTAGAAGCTTCATTTTGGGCTCTAATGAAAGGTCACACTCAGGGCTGTGTCTGTGTGTGTGTGTGGGGGGGGGGGGGGGGTTGTCCCCCCCCCCTCGCTACAGAGGACGGAGATCAGCCATCGCTACATGACGGATTACACTCGGATGTGGCGATGTGGCCACAGCAGCGCTGTCACCGCGCCCCCCCACCCTTGCTACAGAATAGTAGCGGCGGGGGGGGGCGTTCACGGTCCGGAGGCGGCAAACGAACCGTGTACCGCGGCGCACGCACTTCGGACATCGTGCGCCGCACAGCTGTAATTTACCGATCGGTCAAAAGTCATTTTTGATTACAATTTTCAGGGATAAAAAATAATTTGGCTTATAACACCTTACCTCTTCACAGCCACATTGTCCTGGCCAACTTCTCTTCCTCATTGTCAGACGAACGCGACGCTGGTCCGCTCGTGGTTCTGGTCTCTCGGCCCGGTCAAAACATAATTCCATGATTGCGGTTTTGGCGAATGATTTACGACCTTCGTCGTCGGCCTCCGTCGGTCTATGATGACCATATAAGAGAATCCTAAACACTGCTGGAATTTAAAAAAAAAAAAAAAAAAAGCACTGCCTGTGGCTGCTGAAGCAGTCTCTCTTCACCCAGCTTTAGACAAAACAGCTCAGCGAACTTCTGTGCTTCAATTGGCTCGCTGCGTTGGTAGGCGGGTCCTTCTTGCTAAGTTTTCAGTCATTGGTTCAAGGTTTCAGAAACCCAATTCAAGGCTCTTATTAGTCGAATGAGAGGTCAATCAGATGAACTAATCTGTTCGTGGCTGTGTCTGCAGCTTTTATTTTCAGTGCGCGCTTGGACGCCATCACCACCTACATCAACATCTCCATCATGCGTCCTAGAGTGCACGAGGGTGCTCTCGTGCGCTCTAGGACGCAGAGACTTGCCCGTCCGCGGTACAACGGAGTGCAAGAGGTTAAAGAATTTATTTGCAAATTATGGTGGAAAATTATTATTTTATTATTATTATTCGACTTCTGGCACCACACGAGTAGGCTGCCTTTTGCAACAGTGGATCAATTTCTGCCTATTCTATTTACTATCTGGCTCTCTTGCCAATCTTTCTGATCCAGCGTCACCTTTATTCCATCCAAACACGTAGATCGCCCAAATGTCTCCTGAGCCAGTGGACGGAGCCACTGTTTGGTGCAGGAGGCAGTATAATAGAGACCAGCTGTTAGCACGTAACCGGCCCACGATGCTAACGAAAAAACTCGACATACCGGGAGAGATAAGATGGAAACGGCGTGGTTGTCGAGCTGGGGCAAGACAGCGGGCAAGGAATATAAGGTACAGACCTACCCTCCCATCCGTTGTTATGGGGAATGTACGATCGATACTTGGAAAAACAGATGAGCTAGCGGCTATCTCCCGCTACGAGAGCATATACCGGGAGTGCTGCCTTATGCTATTCACAGAGACGTGGCTAACTGAACTAGCAGCAGATGCTAACATTGAACTGGAGGGTTTCCACGCAATACGGGCAGACCGAACACCAGACAGTGGGAAGGCAAGGGGCGGTGGAGTGATAATGTATGTCAATAACAACTGGTGCAGACCGGGACATATCATGGTTAAACAACAACACTGCAACACAGACATTAGTAGTAGTAGTAGATTAGTTTATTTGACAGGGACAGTGCAATAAACATAGACAATTAATCAAAGACAATCAATCTGATGTGTTGCACATAGAGTGTATAGCTATTAGCTAATTTGCAACTCTTGTCCCTGGATGGGCTTTAGAAAAAAGAATCAAGATAAAAATATACACAATAACCACATACATCAATGCAGAAAAATTATAAATACACAATTATAAATATTATAAATACACAAATATAACAGCCTGACTCACATTTAACACATATAACATAACTCACATTTGCCTATTTCAGGCCTTCCTCCCTCCGTCACTCACTATAAACAAACACATTTATTCCTTCCCTTCATTCACTCACACTTTGCAGACAAATAATTCATACATGAGTACATTCTTGTTTATTTTTCAGCCAGTTTTTAACATTTTTAGTGAATGTTTTAAAGTCCGTTATTATTTTAATTTCATTTGGCATTGTGTTCCAGATGTGACTGCCCTTTATAGAGAAAGCTGTTTGTCCAAATGTGGTTCTGCGGTGGAATATTTTACAGTTATTGTTAACAGAACTCCTGGTGGCTCTGCTGCTGTCCTGTCTTTGGACGAAACCAGCAAGTGGCTCGGGTGCTGATTTATGGAAACATTTGAACGTTAATTTCAGAAGACAGAGGTCAATGAAGCTCTCAAAACTCAATAGGTTGTATTTTTTTAAAACATTACAGTGATGCCACCTAATGGGCTTTTTGTCCAAGATTTTTAGGGTTTGATTATATAATGAACCTATATGTCTTATTGTGGAAGGGGCTGCTTGAGCCCAGACTGTCAAACAGTATGATATATGAGAAAAAACCATAGAATGCATATACAGTGCAGCTGCTTCGTAAGGTATGTAATATCTAATTAATTTAAAGCAGTTCAGATTTTTTTTTACTGTTTTTGAAATTTTCTTTATATGAAGATTAAATTTGAGTTGAGGATCTAGTACAATGCCAAGGTATTTGAATTCTGTAGCTAAACTGATGTCATGATCATGTATATTAACTTTAAAATGTTGCAGGTTACATTTTTTGATTGAAAAGCACATTGAGACTGTTTTCTGAAGGTTCAGCAATAGATGGTTCTTGAGGAGCCACTCTTGGACATCAACCATACTTGTAGACAGTACATCTGCAGCCTGTGCTGGAGTCTTGGCAGCTGTGTAAATAACTGCATCATCTGCATAAAGTTGGCATGTTGCAGCTGAGCAGTGTAACGGCAAGTCATTAATAAAAATGCTGAAAAGTAAAGGACCAAGAATGGACCCTTGTGGGATACCCATGCGGTTGTTTAAAAATGAGGATTTATCCTGGTGAACTTTGACACACTGTTCTCTATTCTGGAGATAAGATGCAAACCATTCTAATATATTTGGGGAGAAGTTAAAAGATACCATTTTGGATAAAAGCAAACTGTGGTTTACAGTATCGAAAGCCTTTTTGAGATCTAGAAAAACAGCTCCTACCACATTACCCCTGTCCAAGGACTGTTTGACGTTTTCAATAAGGCAACAATTTGCTGTTTCTGTTGAGTATCCTGGTCTAAAACCAAATTGATGTGGATGAAGAAGTTGACTGTCTTGTAAGTAGTCTATCAGCTGTGTAGCTACAACTTTTTCAAGAACCTTAGATAGGACTGGTAAGATAGAGATTGGGCGGTAATTGCATATATCGTCTTTACTGCCTGATTTATGAACTGGTATGACGACAGCTTTTTTCCAGCCAGATGGAAATGTACTAGACCTAATGGAGAGATTAATGAGATGAGTCAGTGGTTTGATTAATATTTTGCTGTGCATTTTGAGAAAGGAGGTGCTCATATTGTAGATATCACTAGTTTTTGAGTTTGACAGTGTTTTAACAATACCAGCAATTAACTTCTCATTTACCTCATCGATGTGAAAAGTATCTGTTGGGAGTATGGAATTTGTGTTGTTGAGCACATTTGGCAGCACAAAAATTTTTGTTAAGTCTTCCACAGAGCCCACAAAGTGTGAATTAAATTCATTTGCCAAAGTAGCCTTGTCACTGACGGTCTTGCCATTGATTCTAAGTTCCTTTACCCCCTTCTGATCGTTTTTTTTATTAGTTAAGTTATTTAAATGCCTCCATAGGGAACTGTTGTTACCCTTTGCATGATCTATCAGTTTATTGTAATAAGATATTTTTGATTTTCGCAGCTCATGTACCACTTTATTTCTTAAACTTTTGTACACAAGGTGATCATTTTGTAGTTTGGAGGTTAGTGATGTTTTCAGTGCATAGTCTCGCCTCTTCATAAGTTTTCTTATTTCATTATTTAACCATGGTAGGCTAATCTTCTGTTGTCTACTTTTAATTTGCTTTGAAAATTTTTCTATAGACTTTGTGATTGTTGCAGTTATAAAATTACAACAATCATCTACTTCACATGTTGCCATGAGCTGCTCCCAATTTTGATTCTCTAAGTAATGTTCAAACTCCTCATTTTTTGATTTGGGGATAATAAAATTTGATTTGTCAATATCGACTCCCCCAAAATACTGTAGTCGCTTTTTAGTAAGTTTCCTGACAGCAAGAACCATGTTATGATCTGAGAGACCAGTTACAAGATTATAGGTTCTGGTTATTCGTTCTGGTTTATTAGTAAATACCATGTCAATAAGTGTTCTGGATTGTTTGGTTATCCTGGTGGGTCCTTTGATGATTTGCTGGTAATTAAATTTAGTCATGAGGCTTTTCAGTTTTTGTTTGTCTTTTTTATCAGACCAGTTGATATTAAAGTCACCATGAATTATTGTTTCTCTGTTCTTCTCAAGTTGTTTAACCAGATCACTTAATTCATTATAAAAGGAAGAGTTGTGTGACGGTGGGTTGTACACTACTGCAATGTTGAAATTCATTACCGGAGAGAGACATACATTAACAGCTAAACATTCAAGTGAAGTATTCAAATCAACCAGATGACATTTATATTTCTCTTTGATGTAAATTAAAACACCTCCTCCCCTCCCTACCTGCCTGTCTTTTCTAAAACACTGGTAGCCCACAATATCGATCATATTAGTGTCTATGTTACTGTGTAGCCAGCTTTCTGAGAGACAAAGGTAGTCCAGATTTGAGTCCAACAGCAACACCGAAATCTTATCTCTTTTGGGGATTATGCTCCGTATGTTTAAATGACCGCCGAGGATCCCCTTTGGTTTAGCCTTGGTGTCCCAAAGAACTCGTGCATGATTAACAGTTTGGAAAAATAAATGTTGTTTTTGCTTTTGTACAGCTCGGTTTTGTGCTAACCCAGTGGTCTGCTGTTTAATAGTGGCAGGTCCAGGGTTAAGGTGAATATCTCCTGCCAGAAGTAGCAGAACTAACAGAACTTTAACTGTATATCCTCTGCCATATTGTGATTTTTGCTTAACAGCCATTGAGTTGCTAGCTGTTAGCATGTGGCCTACATATCTCCCGAGGGAATACTCACACGTGATCTGCATTGTTATTTATGCAAATCCGACGGCGAACGCTGGGACAGCGCGTGACGTCATCCACTCAGTAACTGGCAGGCTGCAGACAGAACACCCAGATGCTCTTCTCCTCATCTCAGGCGACTTCATCCATGTTTCACTGTCTCCCATTCTACCCACGTTCACCCAGTATGTCACATGCCACACTAGAGACAATAAAACACTGGACTTATTCTACGCAAACACTAAGGAGGCGTACACCTCATCTCCACTCCCCCCACTCAGGAGATCGGATCACAACTTGGTTCATCTCCGGCTGGTGTACAAACCCCTAGTGCACAGACAACCTCCGGCCATGCGCACAGTGAAGTTATGGTCTGAGGAGGCAATGGACGCTCTAAAGGACTGTTTCGAAACCACTGCCTGGGAGCAGCTCTGCGATCCACATGGTGAGGACATCGATGGCCTCACTCACACCATCACGGACTACATCAACTTCTGTGTGGACAACACCGTTCCCACCAAGACCATACGGTGTTGCTCGAACAACAAACCCTGGATCAACCCTGAGATAAAAACACTTCTGAGAGAGAAGAAGAGGATCTTCAGGTCGGGGAACAGGGAGATGCTGAAGTCCGTACAGAGGGAGCTGAGGAGGAGGATCAGAGAAGGCAAGGACAGCTTCAGGAAGAAGATGGAGGACAAGCTGCAACAGAGCGACATCGGTGGGGTCTGGAGAAACCTTAAAACCATCTCTGGGCTCCAGAATACCTCCCCCCAGGCCACGGGGGGCAGGGAGTGGGCGAACAATCTGAACCTGTTTTTTTAATAGGTTTGACCAACCGACCTCCTCCCCCGACTGCACAACAACCACTGCTGCCTCTAAAGACATCAAGTCCTGCTGCCACACCCCACTCCACCATCACCCCCCCCCCACACACACTCCCAACACACAGCCCCCCAACATGACCCTCACTAAGACCCAGGTGAGGACGGAGCTGAGGAAGATCAAGGCGAGGAAGGCGTCGGGACCGGACGGCATCAGCGCAAAGCTCCTCAAGTCCTGTGCAGACCAGCTGTGTGGGATTGTGGAGCACATCTTCAACCTGAGCCTGAAGCTGGGGAGGGTACCACAGTTGTGGAAAACATCTTGTGTGGTACCTGTACCAAAGACTTCCCACCCCAAAGATCTGAAAAACTACAGACCAGTGGCCCTGACGTCCCACATGATGAAGACCCTGGAGAGACTGCTCCTTGCTCACCTCCGCCCCCTGGTGGGACCAGCGATGAATCCACTCCAGTTCGCCTACCAGCATGGCATTGGGGTGGAGGAAGCGGTGATCTTCCTCCTTCACCGTTCTCTGTCCCACCTGGAGAAGCCCGGGAATGCGGTGAGGATCATGTTCTTTGACTTCTCCAGTGCTTTCAACACCATCCAACCGATGATCCTGAAGGACAAGCTGCTGTGTGCAGAGGTGGACCAGCACCTGTCATCATGGATCCTGGACTACCTCACTAACCGGCCACAGTTTGTGAGAACCCGGGACTGTGTGTCCGACACAATCATCGGTAGCACGGGGGCCCCCCAGGGAACGGTTTTGGCTCCCTTCCTGTTCACCCTTCATACTGCGGACTTCTCACACAACACAACACACTGCCATCTACAGAAGTTCTCTGATGATTCTGCGATCGTTGGCCTCATCTCCAATGGAGATAAAGCTGAGTACAGAGGACTTATCCAGGACTTCGTGGACTGGTGCCATCGGAACTGCCTCCAGATCAACGCGAGGAAAACTAAGGAGCTGGTGGTGGACTGCCGCAGGCAAGGACAACCCCTCACAGCACCAGTAAACATACAGGGAACAGACATCGAGATGGTGACATCCTACAAGTACCTGGGTGTTCATCTGAACACTAAACTAGACTGGTCACACAATACTGACACACTCTACAAGAAGGGACAGCGCAGGCTGTTCCTACTGAGGAGACTCAGGTCTTTTGGTGTACAAGGGGTGCTGCTGAAGACATTCTACGACACGGTGGTGGCATCAGCCATCACTTTTGGAGTGGTCTGCTGGGGCAGTGGCGTTACAGCAGCCGATAGGAAGAGACTGAACAAACTGATCAAGAAAGCTAGCTCTGTCCTGGGGAAACGCCTTGACCCAGTGGAGGAGATAGGAGAGAGAAGGATGGTGGCTAAACTGTCATCTCTGCTGGAGTCCGAGTCCCACCCTATGCAGGACATACTGAACGCACTGAAGAGCTCATTTAGCAGCAGACTACATCATCCTAGGTGCGCAACCGAGAGGTTTCGCAGGTCCTTCCTACCTACGGCTGTCAGACTGTATAACCTAAGCAGGGCTGCTCGCAGAGATACTGTAGCAAAAAAACTTGACAACCTAATAGTACTGAATGCAAAAGACACAATAGACTTACACAATGGTCCCCTCCGGTATACAACTAGGAAAATACCAGTCGTTACGGAGAGTGACAATATGTATGGGTACATAATCATACCATGTAGGATAACTAAGTAGACGGTTATGCTGTTCATTCCATCTAGCTACAGTGCTCCGCACTGTGTGTGTTTATATATTTATATATTTATTCCATCTAGCTACAATGCTCCACACTGTGTTTATATATTTATATGTACATATGTATATTCGCTGCTCTTGGTTTTTCTTGTCTTCTGATTGTTGCTCTGAGTGTTGCTATCCCTGTGCTGTTGCAATCCTGGAATTTCCCCATTGTGGGACTAATAAAGGCTTATCTTATCTTAAAATAAGTATTTGGTCAATAACAAAAGTTCATCTCAATACTTTGTTATATACCCTTTGTTGGCAATGACAGAGGTCAAATATTTTCTGTAAGTCTGGACTGGCTAGGCCACTCCAGGACTTTGAAATGCTTCTTACGAAGCCACTCCTTCGTTGCCCGGGCAGTGTTTGGGATCATTGTCATGCTGAAAGACCCAGCCACGTTTCATCTTCAATGCCCTTGCTGATGGAAGGAGGTTTTCACTCAAAATCTCACGATACATGGCCCCATTCATTCTTTCCTTTACACGGATCAGTCGTCCTTGTCCCTTTGCAGAAAAACAGCCCCAAAGCATGATGTTTCCACCCCCATGCTTCACAGTAGGTATGGTGTTCTTTCTCCTCCAAACACAACAAGTTGAGTCGTGTTTTTGAAAACCAAAAAGTTCTATTTTGGTTTCATCTGACCATATGACATTCTCCCAATCCTCTTCTGGATCATCCAAATGCTCTCTAGCAAACTTCAGACGGGCCTGGACATGTACTGGCTTAAGCAGGGGGACATGTCGGGCACTGCAGGATTTGAGTCCCTGGCGGCGTAGTGTGTTACTGATGGTAGCCTTTGTTACTTTGGTCCCAGCTCTCTGCAGGTCATTCACTAGGTCCCCCCATGTGGTTCTGGGATTTTTGCTCACCGTTCTCGTGTTCATTTTGACCCCACAGGGTGAGATCTTGCGTGGAGCCCCAGATCGAGGGAGATTATCAGTAGTCTTGTATGTCTTCCGTTTTCTAATAATTGCTCCCACAGTTGATTTCTTCACACCAAGCTGCTTACCTATTGCAGATTCAGTCTTCCCAGCCTGGTGCAGGTCTACAATTTTGTTTCTAGTGTCCTTTGACAGCTCTTTGGTCTTGGCCATAGTGGAGTTTGGAGTCTGACTGTTTGAGGTTGTGGACAGGTGTCTTTTATACTGATAACGAGTTCAAACAGGTGCCATTAATACAGGTAACGAGTGGAGGACAGAGGAGCCTCTTAAAGAAGAAGTTACAGGTCTGTGAGAGCCAGAAATCTTGCTTGTTTGTAGGTGACCAAATACTTATTTTCCACCATAATTTGCAAATAAATTCTTTAAAAATCCTTCAATGTGATTTTCTGGATTTTTTTTTTCCCATTTTGTCTCTCATAGTTGAGGTATACCTATGATGAAAATTGGAGACCTCTTTCATCTTTTAAGTGGGAGAACTTGCACAATTGGTGGCTGACTAAATACTTTTTTGCCCCACTGTAGCTAGACAGCATCAGATGGTAGTCTGTAGGATGACTTTGCAAAGCAAGAAGATGAAAACAGTGAAGGCAGAGCCAAAGATTAAGTGGGGGAAGTTACAGAAGGAAGAAGGTCACACAGAGTTCAGGAAGGAGTTGATACAGGCTCTATGTTTAGGGATGAGAATCCTCCGCGGATCCGCGGAATTCCTCGGATTTGATCATGTCTAGGGTCATTCTCATGAATAGTCTAAATTCAAGGAGAAAATTTTAGGGGGGGAGGGGGTGTGAGGTATGTTATGAGCGGCGAGTCGTATTTTCAATCGGCTGCTAAAATCCACCGCGCAGAACGCGCTACCCAGCGAGATCAGTAATGTAATGTAACAAGGCCACTGATTGGTTGCTTCAATAAGTATCAGCCAATCGGCGATTTTGTTCTTCCTTTGTCATATCCAACAGGTGGAGCGAAATACAAATGGCGGACAGTTCAATCAACTGAGTTTTCCTGATTTCATGAAAATGGTGAACCTAAAACTCACGAAAGACAACAAAGCAAGAATTTTAGAAATTGACAAAGGGATAAGGAACAAGTTTCGTTGGGAATGGCTCGAAAAAACTGTGTCAATGACTGTAAAGATCGGTAAAAATACCGAAGTTGTGGTTGAAAAAAATGGCTGACTTCATAGCGAAATGCGAAGTACCAGGGAAAGCCCAGTGTGTTTATTGTAACGATTTCTTGAGTTATGGATCTCGTGGTTGTGTTGCCTTAGTTGAACACTGTTCAAAACAGAAACCTCTCAAAATTGTGGCTACAAGAGATCGAACTACTCGCTCATGCTGCATTCAAAACAATCGATGGACACGGTCAAATTCAGATGCCAGTCAAAGTTCATCACAATCGGCCCCGATTACAGCAATTAGTGATCGGAAGACACATTCCAAGGTAAGATTTTTTTCTCGTTATAAGTAATGTACTTGAGAATTTTCGCGTAATGAATTTGTTATGAAATAGCATGTGTAAGTTGTGATGTCATGCCTGTTTTGAAACACTAATTGCATTTGAATGCTGATTATCGATTGTTAATAGATAAATGTTATTATTACCTCCGCCAAGGAGGTTATGTTTTCATCGGCGTTGATTTGTCTGTCTGTCTGTCTGTCTGTTTGTTTGTTTGTTTGTTTGTTTGTTAGCAAGATAACTCAAAAAGTTATGGACGGATTTTCATGAAATTTTCAGAGATTGTCAGAAATGGGGTATCCTACAGATGATTAGATTTTGGTGGTGATCCGGATCACCATCCACAAGAAAACCGCCATTATGCAAAATGCGATTTTCGTGAATAACTACTGAACCACTAATCCTATCATTGTGAATCCAATTGCTAGTCATATGTTTTCATGGTCAAGGAATCTGAAAACGTACACACAAACACTGTATGGGGGGAACTGTGGCGCTTGGCGGAGGTCTGCGCTCTCCGAGTGCTTTTCTAGTTACATATTTTCTCACAATTTGAAATGCAATCTAAGAATTTTGAATATAATTTATCATTTTTTGTTTCACTAGGAGGTGTTACATAATGCATGTATAAGTTTTTTTGTCATGGGTGGTGATGGGTTGCCTTTCCTAAGATATCTTTGCTTTTATTAGTAAACATAATTTCTTCATGGTCATTGCATAAAAATATTAAACATCTTTTAGGTTTTACTTACTTTCTTAGATTATCTTTCAAATATCAAAATATACTAATATGCAACTTTTTTATATTCCTAGTAACACTAATAAATGCACACATTAATAAATCAAAATATTTGCAGAATGTCAGTATATTTTAATAAATGGGTGATGGACTTGGTGATGGAATTTTGTTAATATTTATAATTTATTTTACTTGGTTAAATTATTTTGTCTGTTCTAGAACTATGTAAATGTAATTCTGTGTCAGTTCTAAACATATTAAATAGTAGTAAAATATAATTTAGTATTATTACATCAACATACCATTCAGATATCATAAATTTACACGTGATGCAGCAGCAGATTAAAAAGGTAAACTATAAATGCATTTGTACTTACTTCTAACTTTAAATATAAGACCACATTTGAGCATTCTAAAACACCAGATTTCGTTAGCTTCTGGGGGGGGGTTGCCCCCGAGACCCCCACCAAGGCTCCGCCTTGGATCCGGCTTGGGGGCCTGCGTCCCCCAAGACCCCCGGCTTAGTTTCCTCTTTTTTTCCAAAACCCCATTCTCATCCCTGAAAATAACAAGGTAGTCAATCCTGTTTGAAACCTTGCTGGGTCTAGAAGTTTAAAAGTTTAATTAGACTTCAGATGAAAATTAAAAGAGCGTCTTCCAGTCCAAAATAAATTTAAAAAACACTTTAAATATCAGTGCAGGATTGTGAGCCTTCTCTACACATACAGTGAAATATTTAAGCTGTTTTAAATTTATTTGTGATTATTATGGTTATCTTTTTTTAATTAAATTACAAATCATGATATTCTAATTTACCGAGCTGCACTAATATTCAGAATGAAGGCTGATATTACGGTGGCAATAATAGAAAATAGGAAAAAGAGTAAGCTGCTCATGTAATTCACCCATTTACTGCCGTTAACATATAGCTAGCATAACAGAAGCAGCTCAGCTGTCATCAACCATTGTAAGAGAGATTACTGTTCAACAACAGGTAAACTATTTAAATTGCACACACTAATATTGTGGTCAGTTTTCTAAAGCTGAGAGAGTCACTCATTGAAAATAAGAAGGCTAACGTTACTCGCTAATCTTACCAGTGCAGTCCACTGACAGGTGGCCAGAGATGGAGGAATGGAGAGGAGGAGGGAATGGATGCATCGCTGTAGTGCAGCTGTGATATGTCAACACTGCTTTACAGTCTACATTTAACTTGTTTTATTTATTTATTTTTGGTAAGATCCTCCCAGACTTTGGAAACTTTTGGCCTTCCCCATGATTTTCTCTCCATGTCAACATGATGCGTTCCTCTTCTTCTTCGCTGGAACAGTTAAACTGAACATTTCTGCGGCATGTAAACTTTAAAATTAAACAATTTGTTGACAATAAAAATCTGCATCGACAAATTTTTATAATCGGCGTTATCGACAACATTGATTAATCGTTTCAACCCTAGTGAAGGAGGACATGGAGAGGGTTGGTGTTACAGAGGAAGATGTAAGGGATATGGTGAGATGGAGGGAGATGATCCACTGTGGCGACCCCTAAAGGGAGCAGCCAAAAGAAGAAGATGAAGAACAAGAAGACTGTTTTGAAAAATTTTTGATAATTAGGTGACCAACAGACTCATTTCAGACAGTTAAAACCTAAAAACACACCATTTTTCAGTCAATGACCCCTTTAAAGAAAATGTGAAAAAAAAAAGTCACAAACATTTCATTGACATGTATGAGCTATTAAAATGTGGAAAAAGTGCAGTCAGTGACCCCTTTAAAGTTTGTCCCCACTGAGCCTAAAAGTCTATTCCTTTTTAACAGCGTGATTGCTTCACGCAGCGAAGCCCTCATTTTTTTGCCCGATTGAAGAGGTCACCTTCAACTCTGGCTCAGTTCTTCTTGTAACACCCATGTTTACGCTGCTTTCGCATGATTGGTGCAAACATTTTTACTGTCATTACCGGCTGTATTAGAGATCGCTGCGGGGAAAAAAACAACTCAAAATAGATGGTATGGTCCATGAAGTTGAAATGTTCACTATGTAGTTCTCTACTGTGTCGTCTTTGAGACTAGGAAAAACGCTATATAAGTACAGGTCCTTATCCCCTTATCTCTGAGACCGTGCATATTGTAAACAAACGGGGCTTACCGATGACATAAAGCCAAGTGTCTTGGTCGTCCGTGGCAACGATGTTTATTTAATTTATTTATATTTTATTTATTTAGGATATTTCATTTAGGATATTTAAAATAATTGTAAAATTTTTCCCACATTTCTATTCCAGTGTTTAATATTGTTCATAAATACAAGTTCAAAGCCCTTTGAGAAGCTGTACATAAACTGTTATCATTATATCATGATATCCTGGGCATAAAAACAGGGAAAACTTGTGTGAAACCACCTTCCTGTCTGTAATTGATTATGGTGATATCTTGTTCAAGCATGCAGCTTCCTCCACTTTAAGGATCCTTGATTCAGTGTATCATGCTTCTTTATGTTTTATTTCAAATGCACAATCTCTCACTCACCACTGCATTCTCTATGGTTTAGTTGGATGGACATCATTAACTATTCGTAGACAACAACACTGGTATAGTTCATCTAAAAAGCTCTGCTAGATAAACTCCCAGAATACCTCAATACTCTTGTCTCTGTCTGCTCTACTAGTTTCCATCTCCACGCTTCCAAGTGGTTGCTCTTGAATGTTCCCTGGGCTTTGACAGACTTTGGCCAAACAGTGTTTTCCTACCATGCACCATGGCCATGGAATAATCTCCAGAAAGTTCTTGAACTGAGAACATTCATATCTATTAATGATTTCAAGAGTATCATAACGAATACAGTGCAGGAGGAATGTCATTGTTTTTCTTGAGAGGCCACCGTGCCTGAACAGCTGTCCTTTTGTTTTGTTGTGCATTTGTGTATCATGTACGTGTTTTATTTAGTTTTGATTCTGCAAGGCTGCTGCTTTGGCCAGGTCTCCCTTGCAAAAGAGATCTCTGATCTCAGTGGGACCTCCTGGTTCAATAAAGGTAAATACACATAATAAGAAAATAAAATGGTCTTAATGACATCAATGCTAATATTGTTTATTGCGATAATTTTGAGGAGAATTTATCGTCCATCAAAATTTGTTATCGTTACAGGCCTACTCGCTTATTAACACCAGACTTCTCAACAAAATAGATCCAGAAAGTAATACTGTCTAAGGGAATTTTGTGTGTTCTAAAGCTAGAGTACTTGTGAATATTGATATGTTGATAAACGGCTACAAAAAGTTGCTATGCCCTGTGAAAGCTATCAAATGTCCATACTGAAATCTATTTTCATATCCCACAAATACCGAATCAAATACTCAGTACTGAAATTTAAAAACAACACAGGATTCAGCCGTTGTTTTCACACTTACTTAACAGGCTGTTGTTTCATTTCATTTCATTTTGAGTCTCAAATCACACAGTTTTAGAGTCAGACTTAGCTTAAATAGTAGAGCAGAGCAGAATTCATGTTGAAGAGGTTTGCCATAAATTTTTGTCAGGATCCCTTTCTTTTAAAGTAAGCCTGTGCGCTTGTATTAAAATGCTTTTTCTTATGTTGACAGAGAGTTTTATAAAACAGCAAAGCCCTGAGTTGTACCTTTCTTTGTTTGCTGTAGCATGCAGGGATATGAGGAGTTTGACAGTGGAGGGATTTTTAGGCCTCGTTTGTTGTGCTGTCACTGTGTCTGTCATCAGGTTTTAAGACTCCAGTTTTCCAGGCTTCCTTCATTTACTGTGTTGTCCTTGTTTAAAGACATCCCAGTCACATCCTTCCTGTATTCTTGGCCTCCATGACCACATCCCCGCTTGCTCTGTGTACATTCTAGGTGGTGTACCTGACAGCCACTTTTCCATATATAATGCTATTTGTGCTGCTGCTGCGTGGTGCCACTCTGCCTGGAGCGACACAGGGGATCATCTACTACCTCAAGCCCAACGTGACTCGCCTGGCAGACCCACAGGTATAAAAGCACAATTACACAAATGCGTTATAAATCTGAAAACTCTGCTTAAAAACATTATGTTGGAAGAATCGTTGGAAGTCTTGCAGGTTGTATGGAAGCTCCTTTAGGTAGGGCGGCACTTGGTTGGGTGAGTAACTCTCAGATCTACGGATGAGTAGCAACAGTGTTAATATTGTGAGGAGAAACATCATAGTCAGCTGAAATATGATTTTGTGTATGCAGCCTGGACAATCCGGAGAAAACAATGTACGCACAGGCAGGAGAGTAATGACTGTTTTTTATGGGCATACTTGCTTTAGGCTGCGTGTCCACCAAATGCGCTTTTTCTGCTATGGGCGACTGTTTTCTATTCATTCTCTATGTAGTCCAGTGTTTACAGCGCTGAGTGCCCTTGGCGCTGAAACACTTTGAGTGGGGACCATTTTTTGTTGTAGTGCTCAGTGTTGAAAAAAGTTCAACTTTTCAGACTGCAGCTGAGCTCGTCAGTCAGACCTTTCTAAGCAGCCAATCAGAATTAAGGAAGGGCGGGACATGGGATGGTGATACAGTCTCTATGCAGACTCCTGCTTTCCGTGTCATCATATTTTGCATCCAGAGCTGCTACCAATGTTAGAATACGTTTCCTGTCCATTGTTATTTAGAGACTGCTATTATAAATCAGTAGAAAGTCTGACCATAGGAAAAGCGGAAGTGCTGAGCTGAGAGTGACAAGCTGTTGCTGGAATACAGGGCACAGACTTTTTTTTTCCCAGAGCGCAGCACAGAAACGCTGAAAAAAAACACTCAGGGCGGTCGGTCGACAAAAAAACGCATTTGGTGGGCACAGCCTTATAGTTCAGTTTTAATATTAATTAAATGCAGATACTTTTAGAAGAATGAGGCTGCATCACCAAGACTCTACACTGCGTTCCATATTTTTATGCAAATAGGATTTTAGTGTCATAAACATTCAATTTTTTGTTTTTCAATTAAACTCATGGATGGTATTGTGTCAGGGCTCTTTGGATCACTGATATCAGTCTCAGACACCTGTCATAATTAGTTTGCCAGGTGAGCCCAATTAAAGGAAAACTACTTAAGAAGGATGCTCCACATTATTAAGCATGCCACAGGTTTCAAACAATATGGGAAAGAAAAAGGATCTCTCTGCTGCCAAAAAGCGTCAAATAATGCGAGCCTTGGACAAGGTATGAAAACATTAGATATTTCACGAAAACTTAAGTGAGATCATCACAAAGAAATTTGTGGCTGATCCAGAGCACAGACGGATCCGTACAGATTAAGGCATAATGAGGAAGGTTTCTGCCAGACAAATTCATCGGATTAAGGGAGGAGCTGCTAAAATTCCATTACAAAGCAGCAAACAGGTATTTGAAGCTGTTGGTGCCTCTGGTGTCCCACGAACCTCAAGGTGTAGGATCCTCCAGAGGCTTCCAGTTGTGCGTAAACCTACCATTTGGTCACCCTTAATCAATGCTCACAAGCATAAATGGTTGCAGTGGGCCCAGAAATACATGAAGACTAATTTTCAGTCTTGTTTACTGATGAATGTCGTGCAACCCTGGATAGTCCAGATGAATGGAGTAGTGGATGGTTGGTGGATGACCACCATGTCCTAACAAGGCTGCGACAACAGGTGGCAGAGTCATGTTTTGGGCCAGAATCATGGGGAGAGAGCTGGTAGGCCCCTTTAGGGTCCCTGAAGGTGTGAAAATGACCTCGGCAAAGTATATAGAGTTTCTGACTGACCACTTTCTTCCATGGTACAAAAAGAAGAATTGTGCCTACCGTAGCAAAATTATCTTCATGCATGACAATGCACCATCTCATGCTACAGAGAATGCCTCTGTGTCATTGGCTGCTATGGGCATGAAAGGAGAGAAACTCATGGTGTAGTCCCCATCCTCCCCTGACCTCAACCCTATTGAGAACCATTGGAGCATCCTCAAGCAAAAGATCTATGAGGGTGGGAAGCAGTACACATCAAAACAGCAGCGGTGGGAGGCTATTCTGACATCTTGCAAAGAAATTCAAGAAGAAACTCCAAAAATTCACAAGTTCAGTGGATGCAGTTGTGATTGTGAAGGTTATATCAAAGAAGGGGTCCTATGTTAACGTGTAACTTGGCCTGTTAAGATGTTTTTGGTTGAAATAGCTTTAGATATCAGTAAATATGACCTCCTGATGCTGCAAATTCAACAAATGACCATTTTCAGTTCTTTACAACCAATAAAAAAATTTTAAAACTCTGTTGTGCATAATTTGGAACAGTGCATTTTGAGTTTTGTTTTTTTGTTTTGTTTTTTTTTTTGCAAAAAATAGTTATTATTGGAAGGTTTGTTAAAAAAAAATTGAATTATGCTCTAACAGTTAATGACTTGAAAATTATGCTGTCATTTGCATCGACTATTTAGAAAAATCAGAGACAGATATCATTTGCATAATAATTTGGAACGCGGCATAAAAGTAGAACTCTAAAAAAAACAACACAATATTTCTGACAAAGATTCAAAGATTTTTATTCATCAATACTTCTATATGTACAGGGCATACAGGAGAATCAAGATGTTGTTTCTCTCTAGTAGTGTGTGTGTAATATATAATAAAAGAAGGAATAAGGATGAAAAACAACAGCAGTCTATGTACAGTAATGCCACCCGTAGTCCAAATGGAGATAAAAAAAAAAAAACAGTAATCCTATGTGCAGTAATACCATAATACCCGTAGTGTGAGTTCAATTTGGTAGAGGTGGTGCAAACAGTGACAGTTTGGAATGTGCATAATTAGTAGTGCAATAACACAGCAGCACATGTTGCGTTTGTGCAAATGATTGTAGTAAGGTGCAAATACATTCAGCAGCAGATGTGATACTGTTGGTGTGCCAAGTCTTCCTGTGCGAACAGCTGAGGTAGAGTTATCTTGTGGGTGAGTGTGTTACAGTCTGGGGGGGTGGGGTGGGAGGAGGAGTTCAAGGTCCTGATGGCCTGGTGAACAAAGCTGTTAAGCAGTCTTGTGGAGTGGGCCCAGCGGCTCCAGAACCTTCTCCCTGAGGGCAGGAGACTGAAGAGGGAGTGGGAGGGGTGGGAGGTGTCTTCTGCCATGTTGATGGCTCTGCAGGCGAGGTGGGTATGGTAGATGTCCGAGAGGGAGGGCAGAGGGGCACCAATGATCTTGCTGGCTGCGTTGACTGTGCATTGTAGTCTTCCGGCAGGAGGTCGGCGGTGTAGCTTCCATACCACACCGTGATGCAGCTAGTGAAGATGCTCTCAGTGGTGCCCGGTAGAATAAGCACATGATGGGGGGATGGGACTCGTGCTCTCGACAGTTTGCAGAGGAAATAGAGGTGAGTTTGAGCCTTCTTGGCCAGTGATGTGGTGTTCAGAGATGTGCAGCCCCAAGAACTTGGTGCTGCTCAGCCGCTCCATAGCTGCTCCGTCGATGATCAGAGGGGGATGCTGTGTGTTTCCCCTCCTGAAATCGACCACAATCTCCTTGGTTTTTCCCACGTTCAGGAAGAGATTATTGTCTTTACACCACTGGACCATTTGGCTTACCTCATTTCTGTAGTTGGCCTCGTCATTATTGGTGATGAAGCCCACCATTGTCGTGCTGTCCGCAAACTTGATGATGTGGCTGGTGCTGTAGGCGGGTACAGAGTCATGGGTTAGCAAGGTGAAGAGCAGCAGGCTGAGCACGCACCCTTGTGGGGCCCCTGTGCTCAGCAGGATGGTCTTGGAGGTGTTGCTGCCAACCTGCACGTTCTGTGGCCTCCCTGTGAGAAAGTCCAGCACCCAGTTACAGAGAGAGGTTTTGAGTCCCAAGTGTCTTGGGTTTCTGTATTAGATGCTGGGGGATGATTGTGTTGAATACTGAACTAAAGTCCAAGAACAGCATTTGCACGTAGGAGTTCTTTGAGTCCAGGGGGGTGAGGGCTGGATGGAGAGCAGCAGAGATGGCTTCTTCTGTGGATCTGTTTGACCTGTATGCAAACTGAGATGGGTCATGGGAGGGAGGGAGGATGGACTTGATGTTTTGCATGACCAGCCACTCGAAGCACTTCATTATAATGGAGGTCAGTGCTACTGGCCGGTAATCATTTTATTGGATGGGACGGGCTTCTTTGGGACTGGTATTATGGTAGCAGTTTTGAAACACGCGACAACAGCTTCACTCAGGGAGGTGTTGAAGATGTCGACCAGGACATTCTTGAGCTCCTCCACACAGTCCTTGAAAATGCGACCTGGTATGTTGTCTGGTCCAGCTGCCTTGCGTGGGTTGGTCCTGGAGAGGGTTCTCTTCACGCTAGCTGGATCCAGACTTAGGACCTACTCATCTGGTGGAGGAGTGGTCTTCTGTGCTGATGTGCTGTTTTGTGCTTCAAAGTGGCCAAAGAAGTCATTTAGGTTGTTAAACAGTGTGATGTCATTCACGCAGGTCTGAGGTCGAGGTTTGTAATTAGTGAGGGTTTGTATGCCAGAGAGGCTGTTCATCTCTGGTGTTACTGAAGTGGCCAGATATTTTCTTGCTGTCCTGTCGTTTTGCTTCCTTTATACCAAGGGATAGGTTGACCTTAGCTGTTGTTAGTCCTGCGGTGTCACTGGCCCCAAAAGCTGCATCCCAAGCCTTCACGAGCCTATGAACCTCTGCTGTCGTCCATGGCTTTTGGTTAGCACGAACAGTGACGGTTTTGCAATGAGTGACATCAGTGCATTTAGTTGTATGCTACAACAGCCTCAGTGAACTCCTCTATATTTGTGTGTTCATTGTGAGTGGCTGCATGCTTGAAAGTGTCCCAGTCTGTAGGGCTAAAACAGTCTTTCAAAGCATAGGAGGCCCCCTCTGGCCACACGCGGACCTGCTTTTTTGTTGGTCTGATGGCTCTCATTCTAGTTCTGTATGCAGGTCTTAGCAAGACGATGATGTGATCAGAGAGACCAAGGTGGGGGAGGGGGAGGCCTTGTGTGCTCTCTTGTGGGTTGTGTACACCACGTCCAGCAAGTTGTCTCCTCTTGTTGGAAAGTCCACATGTTGGTGTAGTTTTGGCCGGAGGGCCTTTAAATCTGCGTGGTTGAAGTCTCCTGCTGTGATGAGGAATACATGTGGGTGTGCTGTTTGTGTCTCACTGATGGCCTGATAGAGTTCATTTAGTGCCCCGCTCCTCTCGCTGGTGATGGTGGGCAGGATGTAAATAGCGACGAGCAGGATGGATGTAAATTCTCTTGGTAAATAGAAGGGTTGGCACTTGATAATCATAAACTCCACCAGCGGAGAACAGTGTTTGTGCACCATAGCAGCATCCTGGCACCAAGCATCACTGATGTAAACCCCCTGCGGGTTTTCCTCCTTCCATTAACACCCAATCAGCGCGATGGCATGTTAGTTCTGCTAACTGAATAGCAGAGTCCGGGATATTGTCGTTTAGCCATGATTCCATAAAGATAAAAATACAGCAGTTCCACACATCACGTTGCGTAGATCTCAGGAACTGTATGTGGTCTATTTTGTTGTGTAGTGAGCGTACGTTGGCCAGAATGAGCTATGGTGTCAGAGGTCTGTGTGGGCTAGCTTAGCTCTGGATCCTCAGGTTCAGGTTACTTTATTTGTACCCGTAGGTAGATTTGTTTTGCAGTCAGGTGACATCCATATTTACAAACCACAATTACATTCAACATGAACACAAACACGGGCACACATGAAGCTGACTATAAACATGATAAAAGTACTCAAGGCTCCACCAATCAGGATATAGGACAAAGAGATAAGAGAAAAAACAAGGAGATAAGAGAGAAGGGTCATATTAAATAAAGTTAAAGACTAGTCAAAGAGGTTAAAAACTCAAGTCTAAAACCCAATAAAAGATTTAGAACCCAAATAAAAAACCAACAAAAATAAGTAAATATAAAATAAAATAAATAGGTAACTAAATTATGTGCAGTATATTGTTACATCTTGTTCAACTCTTTAACAGCAGCAGGAACAAAGCTGTTTTCGTAGCACTGGGTTTTGCTTTTTGGGACAGCAAACCTCCGTCTGGAGGGAAGAAGCTGAAAGTGGCAGTGCAAAGGGTGGGAGTCATCATTTAAAATGGAGGTAGCAATCCTCTGTACCTGTCTGGTGTACAGGGATGTCAGGCTCAGCTGTGACTCACCAAGCAAACGACTGGACCATCTAACTACCTGATCCAAGGATTTCTTCTGTTTCAGTTTTATCTGACCAAACCATGACACTAAAGAAAAGGATAAAACAGATTCAATAAAAGCCCGATAAAACATTGTCATTATGGTTCGGTCAATTTGGAAGCGTGCAAGTTTCCTTAAACAATGCAAATGATGCTGACCCTTTTTGCACACCCTTTCACAGTTCTCTTCAAAGTTTAAATTACTATCAATAATCGTCCCAAGATATTTGTAGGATTGTACACATTCAGTGGTCTGACCTTTTAGTACGGTGACTTCGTGCCTGGGAGTTTTCCTCCTAAAGTCAATAATCATATCTTTAGTTTTTGTCATATTCAGCTGCAGGTAGGAATCCTCACACCAGTGAACAAAATCATCAACTACTGGGCCGTGGCCACTCTCACCATCCTGGAGGAGACTGACAGCAACTGAATCATCAGCATACTTTATAATGTGTCTGTTGTCATGTCTGCTCCGACACATGTTTGTGTACAGGATGAAGAGCAGTGGTGACAACACACACCCCTGCGGAGAGCCAGTAGAAGAACACTTTTGGTCAGACAATGTACCATTGACCCTTACTCTCTGTGTCCTGTTGGTTAAAAAATCCAGAATCCAACCCATCAGATTATTACTCAAATCAAATTGTTGCAGGAGCCTTTCAACTAAAATATGAGGTTGGATTGTATTAAAGGCGGAAGAAAAGTCCACAAATAAAAGCCTGGCGTGTGTCCCATTAAAATCCAGATGTTCAAAAAGCATGTTAAACAGAGTGACAGTGGCATCCTCCACTCCTCTGTGGGGCCTATAGGCAAATTGCAAAGGATCCAGTGCATGCTCAGTCTGCTTTAGGACCTCAAATCTGACCAGTTTTTCAAAAATTTTCATTAAAATTGAAGTCAAAGCAACTGGTCTAAAATCATTTACCGTTTTAGGACAGCTGGATTTTGGAACGGGGACAACCACACCCTCTACACTTACCACGCTTCCACTTCCTCTCACACCACTTTCGGCGTCTCTTCTTGAGATGAGATGCAGCAGGCGAGTCTGGGGATGTGGAAATCTGGTGGAGAAGTCCTTGGCGACGAAGTTCCTCTGTAAAGCTCTGGTCCAAGACGTAATGTTTGGTCATATTCCTTATCTCCAGAAGGCTGTGGCAACTGTAACTTGTGCGCAACATCGTCGGTGAACAATGCACATCCATATGTGGACATGAAGCACATAAATATACACTTAAACGTAATTTCATCATTCATTCATTTAACCGTTGTTCCTTAAGAAACATAAGTCGTTCACCAGAGACCGCCACCCTTTTTTTAAATGTAATTTAGATGACACTAAACACGAAGAGAGAGAGAGGAGGCCGCTGCATATTCACGTACCGCCTAGTGGTAAACCATTCAAATCGGCTTAACATGGGGATGTCAAGTCAGAGGGTCCAATCAGAACTCCTCAAAGATTTCTCAAAATGGAGAGCAGAATTGCTAGTCTTTCTTTTATCTTTTCCAGAGAAAATACTGACATCCCTTTGTAAGGCTGGCTCTGAATAAAGAGGTTTCTAGTCGAACAGTAGTTGTAGTTTAAAGCAAATAGTCGACTATTTATTGCACTTTTATGGCAGATATATCCATTTATTCTGTGAAATATAATCAGTGGTTTTGCAGTGTCAGTAAAAGGTTCAAAAGGAATGTCTTTAAACAACTAGACGAAAAATATAGTTGAACCTGCACACATAAGGATGCGAGGTGCCTGTTAACAGGCCATATTCAGTAGTGAATTTAGCCTGTACTGAGAAAGGAGTGCAAGGTTCAGCTGCACTTGCCGCACTAATTTACAGCCACTGTTGCTGGAAGTTTGGTAGGCTACAAAAGCTGAACAGCTGATCAACTTGTACCTCTTTACACGGTGGGATCATGTCAGTTTCCTACTCAAATTAACGTACCAATGGCTGGCAATGGAAGTCACATCAGAATTAGCTTGACTTAGTGATGGTGGTCAGCCTTTTTGGAAATTTTCTATCCACCTTAATCCTGGGGGTGCCACTGTAAGAACGATTATGGGCGGGACTTCTGGTTTCAGCTGAGGTAGTGTTAAATCAGTCAGCAAGAGTGGAGTAGCAGGGGCTTTTAAAATAGCATTTTTAAAAGTTTTTCAAATTCATTTTAATGTATAGTCCACATACGTGTTTTGCACTCAAGTGGCAGCTAATTTCAGCACTTGTAGTTTTTGTATTTTTTGAATGTTTTGGCATAGTTCTGGTACTTGGTGCTGGTGTTCGTGGTTGTGCCACAGACTGTATAAATGGAGTCTTCTTTGTGGCTCTGACTAGATTCTACGTCTGCTCTGAGGTAAATCTGATTATGTCCAACATATTTTAACAAAATGCATCCGATTTTATTGCGGTGGAGACATTGATGTCGGAGCTTTTATTTGTTTACAGCATTAGCATTTTAGCAGTGGTGCTAACAAACGGAGCTACTGTCTGCTAGGTCAGTTTTTAAGGTCATCCTCCTATCCCTAGATAGTCGTGGGAAGCGGTATGATTACTGTTTTTGAGGTGCAAAAGTCCGTGTTCCTGCATTTCTGATGCCGAAGTCATTGTTTTTTAAAAAGGAAAAGTGTCCCGTTCCAGTGACAACCATACGTTCTAAAGTAGTACTGGAAGTTGTTACCATAATTCGCGCAAGGCATCATGGGGTCTAGGAATAAGGTGGATATATCTCTTCACCCCACTAGACATCCATGATCCCAGCTGGATCATCTACCATCACTTGACCATATACAGTATCTCATTCCTGTAAAGGTATGGACATGGGTTGTGCTCATGTCCTCGTTTGGTGTTAACCCTTTAACTGTCCTAGGTGCCCTGTGGCGCCTGGGGCAATGCAAGGCAACTCAAGCCCCCCCCCCCCAGTGGTCAAGAGTGGTAAAAAAAATTTCTCAATAAAATAGTTCAGATTTCCAAGGCTATAATTTGAAAGTTACAAAAGATAATGGCTTACTGTCAATTAGAAAGATGTAGAATATGATCCAAAGTTTCAGATAGGAATAAATTTATGGATCTAATTTACATAACGTCACAGCAGCTATATAAATTACATAACTCAGTCAAAAGTGGACTTTGGATACATTTACATAAAGAATGGTCTGGTTTTTTTACACCGATTTGTCTACAGAGGTATGTTTTTATCTAATCTTCAAAGTATATGAACCAGAAAATCAATAAAATGTAAAAAAAAAAAACAACCATATCTCTCTTACCTGTTGCCAGGTGGTGGGGGGGGCTCACCCGCCCACGTGACCGGTCCGTTTTCGTCCATCGTAGTCGATGTTTGTGTGTTTGCTCAGGCATTTACACCGTGTACCACATCTACAAACTCTTATGATTACCCCACGTGAATTTCATTTGTATTACACGGCTGTTTTTCCTGTAAAATGCAGTTTTCCTGTGAGAATGCATGACGATCGCGGGTGCCACCATCTTGGTACTGGTAGCTCAGTTTTTCATCCATCGTGGTCAATGTATCACGTTTACTTAGTAATTTACACCTGTGTACCACATCTACAAACTCTTTTGACTATCCCATGTGAATTTTGTTTCTATTACACGGTTATTTTTCCCATTTCATGCAGTTTCAGTCATCATTGCGGCAGCGTTGACCAAACATGGCGGCATCCACATTGGTGTGTGAGTGCAAAGCAGAAAAAGGAAGAATAATAATGAGGATTTCTTTGTTTTATTCCATGTCAGCCATGATTCTTTTGGCGCGTGTCTGCCACCTTCTAGACTGTCAGATCAATAGAGATTAGTACAAATTCTCAGTATAGCCGGGGGACGTCAATAAGTTGACACGTGCAGTTGCTGCACTGTGCCACTAGGGCACGCGACCCGTCCATTTAATCTGGGCAGTTAAAGGGTTAATATTTGCATTTTCTGTAATTATCGGGACATGAGTTCTGCCCATGCCCTCGCCTTAAGTTTATTCATTATATGAATTTCTGTCTTCTGTGTTTTTGCTTACTATTATTATCTCGGTTCTATAGTTTCCCTGTCTTAGCTTTAGTTTGGCCATTGCTGTTATCATGTCCCTATTTATGCTCCGTAGGATTTGCCATGTATTTATCTGTTTGTTATGATTATCTTTTTTTGTCCTGTTTATTAGTATTATTATTATCATAGTCATGTTTATATTCTATTATCCTTACCATAGTCCTCCATTGTCCCGATTATCATTATCTTGGTTATGTTCTTTTTTCTGGTCTGGTTTGTGTCTTGTTAATTTTTTGATTGTCCATGGCTGTTTGTCTTTAGTGTAATCAGTCCTGCTCTATTTAAGGAACTCCGCCCCTTACCTGGGTGCAGCGTCCTTGCACCTTGTCTGCATTTTTCACACACTTCGGTTTAATCTTGCTGAAGCTCTCTTACCTTGCCTGTGGTTTTTCCTGCCCAGCGTTGTCTTTATTTTTCAGCCCACAAGCTGAGGATTATTTTGTGTTTCTTTAATAAATCTTCGCAAACTTTAAGTCCTGCGTCTGGGTCTTATATTCTGCGTTCCAAAGGAGTACCCATTATGACAATTCCTAGGGGTTATTTTAGCTTATTTTACGGTAATTTCACCTTTGGTTAGCTGCTGATAGCAGAACTAGCCATTCAGTTATTCAGGGTTGTTTCAGTGCTTGTAACACCCCAGAGACCGGCTATATCATATCGACTACTCAAGCCACACACACCCCTGTCTTCTGTAGTGCATTATTTGAGCTTCAGGCTGTGTTTGCAACTGGAACTATAAGCTAACCAGATACCATTAGCCACATAATGGTATCAGTGTTAGGATAAACTGGAGCTCATTAGCATTTAAAGTAAAATCAGCAGACACAGCCTGTTGGGAGCAAAGTTCCTTTAACTGTGTGTAAACTGGTGCTACAGTAATTGAATATTCCAGTGTTTTGACCAAAGCATGTCACAGACATTGCATTATCACCTCTGGGAACTGTGTCAGCATGTTAAAAAAAGGGGGGGGAATGTAATGGACACTTTAATCTAACTGAGCTACACTGTTCTCATTAGCCAACACAACAGATTGTCTGCAGATTTACCTTTAACCCTAAACAGGAGGCAGGACAGATATGAGATATCAGCTAGACTTGGTTTATTACTTCTCATGTGTTTTCATTTCTTCCTTTTCTCTCTCTCTCTCTCTCTCTCTCTCTCTCTCTCTCTCTCTTTCTCTCTACAGGTATGGATGGATGCAGGTACCCAGGTGTTTTTCTCTTATGGAATCTGCTTGGGAAGTCTCACAGCCCTGGGCAGTTACAACAAATACAACAATGACTGCTATAAGTGAGACACTTTGCCACAGACACACATACTCACACACAAAAGTAATTGTGGCCCCATACTGTGCCTCTCTCCACTTCACTTCAGACACACTGAAGTATAATATGGAAGCTCCCCCTGGTCAGATGGCTTCCAGAAGGAATGGCTGGAATGGACAGAGAAAACACAGATACAGCCACACCTTTAAAGAAAAGGCCTCAGTGCCATGTTTCCCACACTCCAGAACTCCCACACTCACACACACACACACACACACACACACACACACACACACACACACACACACAAAAGACCTCACAAGGCTGTGCCCTGTCTTCAGTATTGCATACCCTCCTTTTTCTCCATAATATATTATCTTTTTGTGCTTAGTTCTTTATTCAGGTTGTGTTCTACCTCTCTAAATTGTATTTTTGTGTGGTTTTTTTTCCCCCCCAGGGACTCTTTTATGCTGTGCCTTCTGAACAGCAGCACAAGTTTCCTGGCCGGCTTTGCCATCTTCTCAGTGTTGGGCTTCATGGCTGAGGAACAGGGCGTAGACATAAGTGTTGTGGCCCAATCAGGTGAGAACCATGAATGATCTTAAATAATGAGAAGACCCTGTTCAGGAAAAGCATTTAAGATAAACAAAGTTAACTTTTACCTAAAGAATTAATTCACTTGTGTAATTTATATTTCATCAAAGGATGAGAAGCATTAAAAGGCTATCACAAGTTAAAGTGAAAACTAAGTTTTTGGAAATGAGAAAAATCAAGCCACCCAATAAGACTGTGTAAAACACAAGAAAAATGAAGTGTGTGGTGGTACAAAATCCGTTGGTGGTCATTTCTTCTATAATTGATCTTCCACTGAAAATATACTGTATATTGCTAAATACTTTTTTTTTTACATATCCTAAAATCCTACTGTTCTTTGATATTTCAGGAAATAAACATTGGCTGTATAAATTGTGAATGTAACCACTGAGAAGTCTTTAGTTTGTGGACTAATATTTTGAAGGCGTGTAGACCATGGGGTCTGCTACAGTACCTATGGCTCTGGAGCCGTATGTGCCTCCTGAGTTCATAAACAGTGACACGCAGTATCTTTGAATAAAACTTTAAAGTCACATTTGTATGAGGGGGGAAAAAAAAGTTGCAAATGTATGAAACCGTCACAAATTTACAAAATAAAAGTTGCAACTTTTAGAATAAAAATGCATTTTTTTCTGTGAAAAATTGACAGGCCTGCTTATACATAATTGTTCTACCTTCATTTTTATTGGGACAGCAGTGGCTCAAGAGGTAGAGCAGGTCACCCAGTAACCAGAAGGTTGGCGGTTCAAATCCCGCTCTTCCCAACCATCCTGCCATTGTGTCCCTGGGCAAGACACTTTACCCACCTTGCCTCCAGTGTCCATGACACTGGGTATTGTAACATATGTAAAAGGCTGGTATTACCAAGATGGCGGCCGGGTTGAACGTGGGTTAGACCGGGGTGGCTAACTGACGCCACTCAGGGCATAAAGAAAGTGGGCAGAAGAGGCTCTGCCTCTTTTGTCGTGGGAGCCACCTGGCATGCAGGCAAGTGCTGTAAGCCTATTGTATACAGTTGTGTCATCTTGAATAAAGTCCTGTTTACCGAGTTCTTACTTCCTCGTTATTCTTATAATTATGGACACAACATTTGGCGATGAAGTAAAAGTGGTAATGGAGCGTTCCATTGCCAGCTTTTGACCGTTTTTGGAGGCCCCAGGCGAGCCGCCTGTGCCGTGGCCTTGTTGGTTTGCTGCTTTTACTAACTATCTCGTTGTCTTAAACCTGGGCGAGATGAAGAAACTCTGAGCGAGAGCTGTGTTGGTCCATAATTTAGGAATGGAAGGGCAGAGGATTCTTGAGAACCTTGGAGGTGCTGACAGTTTTGATGAAGTGGTGAAGCTAATGGCGCGGTACTTTAGGGCGCCGGAAAATGTCACTGTGAAGCGCATTCAGTTTCGACAGCACCGCCAGCAGTCGGGAGAGCCGGTGAGAAGATTTTTGGCGGACCTCCGTGAGCTGGCGAGGGAATGCAGGTTTGGGGCCCTGGAGGACGATATGATTCGGGACCAGCTGGCAGAGCACATCCGCTGCCCGGCGGTCCGGTCCAGGTTGTTAACACACCCAGGGGAGTTGACTTTAGCTGAAGCTGTCGAGCTTGCCCAACAGTTCGAGGCGGCAGAGACCATCACAAGAGGCCTTACTGAAGGGGCCTCTTTGGACAAGAATGAGTCTCGCGCTGAGGCACTGATCATGGACCCTTGTGATGGCGAATGCAGAGAGGATGATTTTGCCTCTGTGGTCAGGATAAGGTCTGCCCCTGGTACACCAAAGTGTTATGGGTGTGGGTCCACTGAGCACCACTATAAGTCCAGGGTGTGCCTGGCGAAAGGAAAGCGTTGTGGCAAGTGCGGTGTTTTGAACCATTTTGCCAGGGTGTGCGACAACTTCGTACGCAGGAGCCGTAGGAGTGAACCAGGTGCTGCACAGAAGACTCCGACAGTGATGCATACTGTCTCCCCAGAGACGACAGGGAGGATCGGCTGCACCGTCACGCTAGATGGTGTTGAGATCCTGGTGGACACTGGAGCGGTTATTTCCGTCCTGAATCTGACAACCATGGAGAGACTGTTTCCCCACCGGCAGATTAGGAGGCAATATGAAGGGTATTATGGTTATGGACAGAACAGGTTGGCTATTTTGGGCTATGTGGAAATGGAGGCCCGGTATAAGGACAGTGTGGCACCCAGTGTTCGCATCAGTGTTTCAGCATCCGGGGTTAACGTTACGGGGTGTAACCTATTTTACAGTCTTGGGTTCTCCATTGCTAACGTGTCGGGTGAAGAATGGTCTGGATGTGGACTGTGGGGCCGGCCTGTTCCAGTCGTGGAGGGTGCTGAGGTGTGGGATTCAGACTGGCTGGACAAAGTTTCAGAGGGAGAGCACACGATGTGCCACGTGGAGCCGTCTTGGCCTGGACCCGATGCCGTCATGCAGGCTGCCCTAGACGAGGGTGTCAGAAGGCACGCCGGGACCCCCGATGAGGCTCGTTTAGGACGAGGTGCCAACACCGGAAGAAAAAAGGGGCTAGACCACAGAGCATGGTGATCGTAAAGCGCTCCCAGCGACGGCCTGCCAAGAGGAGACCAAAATGAACTCGCGAGCTGGAGCGATCGGTGACGGAGGCCTGTTGCAAGATTGGTGATCTGGATAAAAGGAAGAGGGCTCCCTTGAAGACCAAGGTTGATGCTTGATTACGACGGGACACAGTCCACGCGAGCAGCAGGACGACTCGAGGCGGTTCCAGGTGGAGCCCGGATGGATGGAGGCAGATCGGCGTAAGTCTGTTCACATCTGGAGATGCCCGAGGGATCTGCGGCTGCCAGTGGTGGAGAGGAGACGGTGCAGCAGGAGCCCTGAGGTGAAGAGACGGAGATGCCTGGAGAGGGATCCATCCAAGGACTGAGGGTCTTTTTGGTTTTGTGTGTCTATTGTGTTTTCCTTAGTCCTGTATATGTTGTTTCACTGTTTGGTGCCTCGGTAAATTTACTTTAAAAAAAAAGAAAAGGGAAAGTGCAGAAGGCATGTTAAGTTGTTAGTTGCAAACCTAGGCTGTGTGTTTGCATGATAAATTTTATTGGCCAGTATAGTGGTATGCCAGATTTAGCACTGAGTTTTAGAGTGTTATTGTCTAATTGGTATTTGTATGTTAAATTTGCAGTCAGAGGGGTGATGGCTCGGTGAGTAATTATGTTTATGGTAAATTTGAGCCCACCTGGTTTGTTTGACCTATTTTATTGGACGCCCAGCGTAATTTTGTGTTGAATGCCCGTTGTGGGGTGGGAGTTGGGGTGGGGGCTGCCAGTAGTGTATGTATTGTGATTTTATGTGTGATGTATATGTATGTAGCGTTGTCATGGGGATTGTTTTGGAGTTAGAAACACGGCCTTATTTTACTTTGTTTTGTTAAATTGTTCACTTTTAGCAGCAGAATAACCCGCTCAGCTGTGTAGGGGCCGCTGGAAGTCTACCCGGCCCCCCTGCATTTGTGTGAATGGATAGTTTATTTATTTTTGTACATATGTTCTTCCCTTTTAGTGTGAGAGTCGGGTGACAAATTTGGGTGGGTCGTTTGTGTGCTTGACATTTTTTTTAAAGGGGGGGGGATGTAACATATTTATTTATTTAAAAGGCTGGTATTACCAAGATGGCGGCCGGGTTGGACGTGGGTTAGACCGGGGTGGCTAACTGCCGGTTTCCGGTAGTGACGCCACTCGGGGTATAAAGGAAGTGGGCCATGGGAGCCACCTGGCATGCAGGCGAGTGCCGTAAGCCTATTGTATATAGTTGTGTTATTCTGAATAAAACCCTGTTAACCGAGTTCTTACTTCCTCGTTATTCTTATAATTATGGACACAACAGGTATAAATGTTCGATAGTGGTCAGAGAAGCCGTTGGTGTGGATTGGCAGCCTTGTTTCTGTCAGTCGGCCCCAGGGCACCTGTGGCTACAGTAGTAGCTTATCTCTGTCTGTGGAGTGAATGAAAAATGGACTCAATGTAAAGTGCTTTGGGTATCATGAAAGGTGCTACGTATATAAATGCAGTCCATTATTATTTTAAGCCTTGAATACATTTTGTAGCTTTATGAAATGTTTAAAATGTGCATTTTTGTAGTAGTGGTTACTGACCTTATAAGGAGTGTAATAATTACAAAGTAAGATCAACAGGTTCTCGAAGTACTGCCCATTGAGCTTAAAGTCAGTATTTTCAGTCCCTTAAGGTGCCTTGTTCCCTTTTTAGCTGCTAGATCGCCATGGTAACTCATGCTGAACTCATAACTGCTTTCAGTTTAGTTGAAGCTCCATGTTGTCTCTCCCTAACTGTTATAATTTTCCTACATTGTAAAGGCGGTATAATTTCCAGCTGAGAGAATTCTTAAGGCTGTTTACACAGGCATATGAACCATAATATAAAAACTCCAGTTGCATGCAGTAGATAAATCCTGTGCCCTAAATCCTATAAGACTTTACATGCTAGGAGAAATTAGACAATTATTTGTACAACACACTGAACACATTTATTTCTCGATTAAAGTGATGGATACTCTTTGGAGATATTGGCTTATTGCTGTGTCTTCCCAGGACCCGGCCTGGCCTTCATCGCCTACCCGAGAGCTGTATCTATGATGCCTCTACCTCAACTCTGGGCTGTCTGCTTCTTCCTCATGATCATCATGCTGGGGCTGGACTCGCAGGTAGATGTGGCTTCAATTGCATCAGTCTGTGTGTTAACACAAAAACCTGTCTTCCCCAAGACTCCTCAACCTGCTCTCCCTCTCTCCCAGTTCGTGAGTCTGGAGGCCCTGATGACATCAGTCACTGACCTGTACCCTCACCTGATCCGACGAGGCCACCGCAGAGAGCTGCTGCTGCTCTTCGTCTGCATCGTCTGCTTCCTGGTGGGCCTGGTCATGGTCACGCCGGTGAGTCACCCTCTGGGCGGATGTCTGAGGGGTATGTGATCCTCCAGCCTGTTTATTTAAATGATCTGGAATATTAAAGCCTTTCCTCTTGTGTGTGCTGCAGGGTGGTCTGTACGTGTTCCAGATCTATGACCATTTCTCCTGCAGCGGAGCCAGCCTGCTGCTTCTCTCCATTTTCCAGTCTCTGGCCATCGGTTGGGTCTACGGTATGCATCCCAACTCTGCTCTTATCTTCTTGTTTTTAATTTTCTTTTTTGCCACACACATACTCCTGTTTTTAATGTTTGTTTCTCATACATATTTTTTTCTTTTTCTGTTCTTGAATTCTCTTTTTCACTTTGCCTTAATTTCCTCTCATTCTCTCACCTCTTTACTCTATTCCTCTGCCTTTTGTGTCTAGTCCTTCCCAACTCTTTTCTGGCATTTTTCCTCTTTTGGCTTTTCTCTGTTCCTTTTTTTGCCATTACTTCTTTTTTTACCCTTATCATCTCCCAGCTTTACCTTTCGCCTGTTTTGCTCCATTCTTACTTACTGTTTTTTCCTCTTCCTATTCTAATTTACTCCTCTTTTTTCCCTTTTCACTGTCCTCTCCATTATCCTCTTTCTCTACTTTCCATTACATTTTTAACCATTTACATTTCTATTTTTTTGTGTAGCTCCTTTTCCACTCACATGGCTTGCCTTCTCTAAAGATTTTATTTATCCACTCCTCTATTTTCCTTCAGTTTCTAACATAGTTTATTTAAAAGCTGTCATGGTCTGAGCGCTGATTTCGTCCGCGCTCAGGCCATGCATCATCTCTGCCAGGTTTGACAGCAGTGTTTACCTTCTGGCTGTCCGAGCTCTTATTGTGACCGCGCTCGGAGGGGTTTCCTGCTGTCAAAGCCTGACAGCTGTGCTGCATCTTCGGCTCATCAGCAGCGCTGTATTTAAGCGGGCGCTGGAAGCAGAATGATGCAGCAGTCTCGTCAACAATTCCACGCCAACTATTCCTGGTCTATGGTTCCATGTCAATGTTTATCCTTGCCAGACGTCGAGTGAGCGTTCCTCGGCTCGGACGTCAACGAGTGTTCCATGTTCATGATCATAAGTGTGCTTCGTGTTAGCCTTATGATCTGTGTTTAGTCTGTGTTTAGTGTCGTGTGTTTTAGCCCACCATGGCTCATTGCTTTGTTATCTTTTGTTCGTTAATAAACATCAATGAAAACTTCACTAGTGACTTTTGGCGTCTTATGGTGGCTCGCGAGGGCCACCGCATGACAGTAGACTGCTGCCAGGTAGGCGCCCAAATTGACGCCAAACTGAGACGCCGTTCCCAGTGAGTTTTGCTTAATTGGACAATTGTTCTTCCCTGTTTGGGTAACTGCGTGCTGGGAGAATGCCGTCGCGGAGGGGCCACGCTCAGAGTTGGGACTACGAGCTGGCGGAGGCTTTGGACTACGTGGACGAAACGCTCATCGCGGCCTCCCTCCTCGACTATTACAGCGACGTACGCTGTTACCTGGACCTTGCTGAGGATGTCCTAAATCGTCTTCCCTGCTACGCCGACCACCCTGAAGTTGGCGCAAGGAGGGACGATATCGCCGCACAGCGCAAGATACTCTGTGGGCTGGAGGAAGACTACGGCAGGAAGCAGAGGAGGCGGCATCCTCGCTCCCTGCTTTGGGATCCCGTTCCTGTCCCCGATCCAGTCCAGGAGTTCGCGCCATCCGGGGGCCGTCCAAGACATTGGCGCCGCGGCCAAAGTAAACCTCAGCAGGATCCCCGTCTGAATCCGCTTCCGGTGAAGCCCGTTAGTGGACCTTCCCGAGTGGCTCCTCCTCGTCCTTCCAGGGGGCCCTCTGTCACCATCCAGCGGGGAAAGGGAGGAACAACGTCCCCTACAGCAGGCACCATCCTTCCTCCAGGAAACGAGCAAGTGCAAGTTCCTTCTTCTCATCATAGTTGTGATTTGCCTTGTCTGACTCCTGGGGGCGGAGTTCAAGGTTCGCAGTCCCCCGAGCTCCCACCACCTGCTGTAGCTCTGATTACTAAACCTGCTGCCTCTGTGTCTCCCTCCGCTGAGCAGTCCACAACGCCAGGCCTATGTCGCCGGATGAGGAGGGGGCCTGCGGTTCTAGAGAGCCTGGTTCCAGCCCCGCAGCCACGTCGTGTGCAGAGGAGAAGAGCGGACTGCAGCCTGGAGCCTGCGCTGACGATAAAGCGTCCCCGGATCTCCACGTTGGAGCAGTTCAAGCCAGCGGGTCGAGGGTCCCCTGCCACCACGCCATGCGGGTTATCAGCGTGGACGTTAGCGCCGGAGGATCCACAGACTGCAGAGACCATCATGCCGGCTGCGGAACCCACCGTGGCCAAGTGGGAGCCTGAAGACGAACTTCTCCGCCCTGAGCCTGGATCGACGAAGTCCTGGACGGCGACAGAACCTGAGTGCAGGCAAGTGCTCTACCTTGTGTTTCTCCTTTCTGTCTTGGAGCATTTCTGCCTGTCTCTCGGGGAGGAGAGTCAGGGGCAGCCGTCTGCTGCGCCCGAGCTCGTCTCACTGGGCTCTGTCGCTACCGGTGATTCTGATCCTGGTTCTCTCTTGTCTTCCGAGCCTTCTTCCAGAGTCACCGGTGCGGAGCCAGTCATGGTCGCTGTGCTGGAGGTTCCAGGTTTGGGGTCGGAGGTCGTCACCGGTGCTGCACCGACCCAGTCGGGGTCCGACGCGGGTGCAGCCGAGGCCCAATCGGGGTCCGACGCGGGTGCAGCCGAGACCCAGTCGGGGTCCGATGAGACCCAGTGTGGGTCCAACGCGGGTGCAGCCGAGACCCAGTCGGGGTCCAGCGCGGGTGCAGCCGCAAGTGCAGTATCGATATGGGCCAAGGTCGGTGGAGGAGCTGCAGACCCTTCGCCGCCTGACATGGTGCGGGCTCGTCGTCGTCATCATTGCCCTCGTCAGAGTCACCAACCCAGCTCATCATCGCCGGGGGCCGTTGGGGGGCCTCTACGTTCGGCCCAACTCTTCCCCCCGCCAGGGAGGCCGCCGCAGGCCGTCTCCCCACGGTTTTGGTGGCTGAGGGATGCGGGTCGGCCACCCGAGGAACTACTTCGCCGGTTCGGCGCCCTGGGTCGGCCACCCGACATACTGTGTTTGCAACTGGGCGACCTGGTTCGGCCACCGGAGGATTTGACTTTCTGGGCCTGGGACTGGGGTAGACCGCCCGATCATGTCCTGTCCACTGTAATCACCCGTTAGCCATTGGATGCAGGGAGACCACTGGAACTGTCTCCGTTATTTTTGGACTCTGCCTGTCGTCATTCTCTGAATTGTGTGGGTTAAAGGTCTATTCGGTGTGATAATTCTGCGCAGTGTTTTTGCCTTGTCTGCATGTGTTTTTTTTTTTTTTTCTTTCTCCCCTCTTCTGTTTGAAAGACGTAATGTGTTTTTCTGGTTGTTTTTTTTTTTTTCTCTTGCCCTGTGTGTTTATGTGCGTTATGGAGTTTCATGTTCTCTGTGAATCGTGCTCTGTAATTGCTTCATTTATGCCCTGTGTTAGTGATGATTCATGTATTTGGGAGTTGTTGTTTTTTTTTTTCTGGTTGTCTACAGTATGTGCTTTTGTTAGCGTCATGGTGTTTTGTCCGTTTCCTCTCCCTCCAGGCCTGTTCCCCCATCCGCCCGCCCTGGGGGGGTGGGGTGGGGGGCTCGGGTGTTACCGGGCGTTCGGAGCCCGCCCTTGGGGGGGAGGTACTGTCATGGTCTGAGCGCCGATTTCGTCCGCGCTCAGGCCATGCATCATCTCCAACAGGTTTGACAGCAGTGTTTACCTTCTGGCTCCCCGAGCTCTTATTGTGACAGCGCTCGGAGGGGTTTCCTGCTGTCAAAGCCTGACAGCTGTTCTGCATCTTCGGCTCATCAGCAGCGCTGTATTTAAGCGGGCGCTGGAAGCAGAATGATGCAGCAGTCTCGTCTACAATTCCACGTCGACTATTCCTGGTCTATGGTTCCATGTCAACGTTTATCCTTGCCAGACGTCGAGCGAGCGTTCCTCGGCTCGGACGTCAACGAGTGTTCCATGTTCGTGATCGTAAGCGTGCTTCGTGTTAGCCTTATGATCGTCTGTGTTTAGTGTCGTGTGTTTTAGCCCACCGTGGCTCAATGCTTTACAGTATGTTATCTTTTGTTCGTTAATAAACATCAATGCAAACTTCACTAGTGACTTTTGGCGTCTTATGGTGGCTCGCAAGGGCCACCGCATGACAAAAGCTCCTTCACAACATGTGGTATATGTTTAATGGAATTCACTTAGCTATTCACTTGGTCATAAGATCTTAAGTCAATGAATGATAGAGAATAAAATCTAATTTTTATCCATCCCTAATGAATGTAATTCTTTAAATCTGATAAACTTACACAGTGGGGCTGTGGACTTCTACCCTTCTGCTTCATTCCACTTAGAGCCAGTAGACACTATATTAGCATGGCTACAACTACCCACTGTTGAAGGGAGATTGGCTCCTAGCCAGGACCCTGTCTGTCTCCTCCAGGTCCTGTCGCCTCTCAGTCTAGCGGCCCTGGGGGAGCTATTGTCCCAACCAGATGCTGAGCCTTAAAGCCTTTACAGGAACATTGTTTGTTTAAATGTGAGATTAGTGGAATGTGTTGTGTGCAGCTATCTCAGTAATACAGTAATTGGCCACTGCCTTTAGAGAATCAGCTTTGCATCTGGTAGAATTAGGAACAGACCAAACAGTTAAACATAAAAAGAGTGGTGTCCTTGTGGGGGTTAACTAAAAGGCCAAATACATTAGCAGAGAATGTGTGTGTGTGTGTGTGTGTGTGTGTGTGGGTGGGTGGGTGCACATGAGTGCAGGAGCCTTGGTTTTTATGGCTGTCCTTGAGTTGAGGAGAGGGGTTTAAGTGGACTGGGTAATACAGCGATCAGGACTTTGCTGCACCCCCTTTTCCTTTTTATGGCTGTGGGAATTTACAGTTTTTAAGGACTTTAACAACCACTAACACTCTACTGCTGGTAATGTGGTCATGGAAGAAAGGACTCTAGAAGGAGGGGACTTGTGAGCTGCTTTAACACATGCTCCCTTACTACCTAACAGAGGAAAAAATGTTTGTAAGCTGTCTGTTGTAGTGCTTGAGGTGGGTCTGGGTCTTCAGACTGGTCTTGACACCCACATTTTCAAGGTCTTGGTTTCATCTTGAAATTAGAGTTATTTTTACTTTGTCTTGTCTTGGTCTTGGATAAAATGGACATGGGATTTTAAATCAAGACCATTCAAGATCAGGACTTGCTTATTTGTCCAAATAATTAATGATTGCAAAGAAATATTTCCCTTAAATGTAGCAATAGTCATTTGCTGGTTTATGGCATTGCTAACCCAGGATTTCCATTTTATTCCGGATGTGGTCTGTTACGGCTGCAATCCGGTCTCTGCAGCAAATAGTTCCCATTCTAATTAATGTTCTACTTCCCACCTGGTCCGGACCTCTGCGGAATGAATCCAGCTCTTCGGATTAAGATCACTAAAAATAAGCAAGGAGTCTGTTTCTGATGGATGCCGGATCCAATCTGCAAGGAAAAGCCCCGGTCTCTACTGTATTTAATAACTGTTTGCTCATTAAAAGCTATTTAAGGACCGTCCGTTATTTTCTGAGGTCTACTCCACCACTGTGTCAGAGAAGGTAAAAACTTTGACAAAACATACAAACACTTCATAGAGTTAAAATTAATGGGCTACTTACATATTATTAGAGCACAAAAATCCAGGTGGAGAGCCAGTACATCACGCTTCCTTGTTGTTATTGCATGATCACAATTGGCCGTCGTCGGTCTTTCTCGGGTCTTTCTCAAGATTTCGCATTATTTTATATAATTCTCACACGATCTTGTATTTTGAACTCTGTTCTTATCCATGCCGCTTCAAAACACAAACAGAGCTGGTAGAGATGGATGCAAGGCTCCGTCTGCACTGCATCCACAACAGACTGCATCCTGAGTCAGTGGAAATGGGGAGAGTTGCAACCAAACTCTTGTTTAAATATTTTTCTGTTTATGGGACTTTAGAGAACATGTGGACATTTCATGTTTCATTACAGACAGTTGAAGATGTCTGAGTCAATTAAAGATGGTTATTTTGATTTCAGCACCCTTGTGTTTACTCACAGAAGGAACTAATATTTGAATAATTATGTAATAAATGGTCTTGGTTTCAACTCGGTCTTGATCTCTTGTTCTTGGGCTTGACTTGATCTCAAACCCTTGGTGCTTTCATACCTAAATTTGTTTATTTTGGTCCAAATCAGTTGATAAGTTTTACTTTGTAGCATTTTCTCCTTAATTTGGTTTGCTTTCACACAGGCAAAAATTCAAGTGGCCCAAACTGCGTCACATTACCGACTTCAAAATAAATATTGCGTCTGTTGTTGATCGATACTGGCAGAAACCATATTGGACTTCTCTAATGTGTGTTTCATACGCTTCCTTAAATTGGTTTATGATGATTTTTGTGAAAATACGACTCATATTTGCTCCAATGGACAGACCACAATAGTTCTCAGCGACACTGTTTACCCTTCTTACTGTATATAAACAGATATTACTGGAGTGAAGCCGTGAGACAGGGATCTTAACAAGTGTCAATCTCAGTACCATCAGAGAGAGGATCACACTATCGCACTGAATTAATTACAGTGGGGCAAAAAAGTATTTAGTCAGCCACCAATTGTGCAAGTTCTCCCACTTAAAAGATGAGACAGATCTCCAATTTTCATCATAGGTATACCTCAACTATGAGAGACAAAATGAGAAAAAAAAATCCAGAAAATCACATTGAAGGATTTTTAATGAATTAATTGGTAAATTTCTCGGTAAAATAAGTATTTGGTCAATAACAAAAGTTCATCTCAATACTTTGTTATATACCCTTTGCTGGCAATGACAGAGGTCAAATGTTTTCTGTAACTCTTCACAAGGTTTTGACACACTGTTGCTGGTATTTTGGCCCATTCCTCCATGCAGATCTCCTCTAGAGCAGTGATGTTTTGGGGCTGTCGCTGGGCAACACAGACTTTCAACTCCCTCCAAAGATTTTCTATGGGGTTGAGATCTGGAGACTGGCTAGGCCACTCCAGGACCTTGAAATGCTTCTTACGAAGCCACTCCTTCGTTGCCCAGGCGGTGTGTTTGGGATCATTGTCATGCTGAAAGACCCAGCCACGTTTCATCTTCAATGCCCTTGCTGATGGAAGGAGGTTTTCACTCAAAATCTCACAATACATGGCCCCATTCATTCTTTCCTTTACACGGATCAGTCGTCCTGGTCCCTTTGCAAAAAAACAGCCCCAAAGCATGGTGTTTCCACCCCCATGCTTCACAGTAGGTATGGTGTTCTTTCTCCTCCAAACACGACAAGTTGAGTTTTTACAATAAAGTTCTATTTTGGTTTCATCTGACCATATGACATTCTCTCAGTCCTCTTCTGGATCATCCAGATGCTCTCTAGCAAACTTCAGATGGGCCTGGACATGTACTGGCTTAAGCAGGGGAACACGTCTGGCACTGCAGGATTTGAGTCCCTGGCGGCATAGTGTGTTACTGATGGTAGCCTTTGTTACTTTGGTCCCAGCTCTCTGCAGGTCATTCACTAGGTCCCCCCGTGTGGTTCTGGGATTTTTGCTCACCGTTCTCGTGATCATTTTGACCCCACGGGGTGAGATCTTGCGTGGAGCCCCAGATCGAGGGAGATTATCAGTGGTCTTGTATGTCTTCCATTTTCTAATAATTGCTCCCACAGTTGATTTCTTCACACCAAGCTGCTTACCTATTGCAGATTCAGTCTTCCTAGCCTGGTGCAGGTCTACAATTTTGTTTCTGGTGTCCTTTGACAGCTCTTTGGTCTTGGCCATAGTGGAGTTTGGAGTCTGACTGTTTGAGGTTGTGGACAGGTGTCTTTTATACTGATAACGAGTTCAAACAGGTGCCATTAATACAGGTAAGATAAGATAAGCCATTATTAGTCCCACAATGGGGAAATTCCAGGATTGCAACAGCACAGGGATAGCAACACTCAGAGCAACAATCAGAAGGCAAGAGAAAAAAGAAACAAGAGCAGCAAGTATACATATGTACATATAAATATAAATATATATATATAAATATAAATATATATATATATATATATATATATATATAGACACACAGTGTGGAGCATTGTAGCTAGATGGAATAAATATGTAAATATATAAACACAAACAGTGCCGAACATTGTTGCTAGATGGGATGAAACAGCACAACCGTCTACTTAGTTATCCTACATGGTGTGATTATGTACCCATACATATTCTCACCCTCCATAGCGACCGGTATTTTCCTAGTTGTATGCCGGAGGGGACCATTGTATAAGTCTATTGCATCTTTTTCATTCAAAACTATTAGGTTGTCACGTCTTTTTGCTATCTCTGCAAGCAGCCCTGCTTAGGTTGTACAGTCTGACAGCCGTAGGTAGGAAGGACCTGCGAAACCTCTCGGTTGTGCACCTAGGATGATGTAGTCTGCTGCTAAATGAGCTCCTCAGTGCATTCAGTATGTCCTGCATAGGGTGGAACTCGGACTCCAGCAGAGATGACAGTTTAGCCACCGTCCTTCTCTCTCCTGTCTCCTCCACTGGGTCAAGGCGCTGCCCCATGACAGAGCTAGCTTTCTTGATCAGTTTGTTCAGTCTCTTCCTATCGGCTGCCATAATGCCACTGCCCCAGCAGACCACTCCAAAAGTGATGGCTGATGCCACCACCGTGTCATAGAATGTCTTCAGCAGCGCCCCTTGTACACCAAAAGACCTGAGTCTCCTCAGTAGGAACAGTCTGCGCTGTCCCTTCTTGTAGAGTGCGTCGGTATTGTGTGACCAGTCTAGTTTATTGTTCAGATGAACACCCAGGTACTTAGTGGAGGACAGAGGAGCCTCTTAAAGAAGAAGTTACAGATCTGTGAGAGCCAGAAATCTTTCTTGTTTGTAGGTGACCAAATACTTATTTTACCGAGGAATTTACCAATTAATTCATTAAAAATCCTTCAATGTGATTTTCTGGATTTTTTTTTTCTCATTTTGTCTCTCATAGGTATACCTATGATGAAAATTGGAGACCTCTTTCATCTTTTAAGTGGGAGAACTTGCACAATTGGTGGCTGACTAAATACTTTTTTCCCCCACTGTAACTTGCATCACTAGTTTGGGGTAGCAACATCGCAAAATACTGGAGGGACTGGATTACAGTGTTCTCACCAGACAAAATGAACCGCACTATCAAAGAAAACAAACTCAAGTTCAATTGAAACAAACTAAAACCTGTAGGTGTGAAAGCACCCTTAGTCTTGGGCCGTGTTCGGAATGTTCACTCACCCACTCTCTACTTGCTATATAGTGAATTTAGATATAGTGGACTATACAGTAAACTCAATATAACAATAAAAATTAACAGCTTTCGGACACTACTGGGCTTGTTTTCGCGGCACGGTTAATGACGTCATCACGTGAGACAGTAAAATGTAACAGACTAATGGTGATAAAAAAAATATGAATGCCTGGATGTAATTTGTAGTAAATATGTATTAAATCAAATTGTTTTTGCTGAATTAATAAATACCTTAAGATAGTTTATATTGTGATGTGAAGCTCTCCTCTCACTGCTCCATTGGCTGAGCATTGCATTATGGGATATATTGGCTAATGTCGTGACCATCCGTTGTACACTACTTTTCAAAATGCATTGTGGGATATTTTGAGTGTACTATATAGTGAATGAAATTTTCAGTTAAGATTTCGAACACCACTACAAAATGGCTGATTCACTATACAGTATATGGGGAAGGAGTGAGCATTTCGAACACAGCACAGGTCTTGTCTCGTCTCACTTAGTGTGGTCTTGACTACAACACTGTTGTCAACTATTGTGTGATTACAACCATACTAGAGATGTCGATGCGGTGCATTCATAGTGAGCAAAATGGGCACGAGGTTTCCCTAATGCACACTTGTTTTAGAGATTACATTACAGATTTGCTTACAGCAGCGCATTTCCATTAGTAAGAGTATGCCAGTACATCATTGTTTCTTGCTTGGTGCAACATGTAAGAAAGTCCAAATTTTGTTGAATTTCTACTCAGATTTGGATTACCAAATCTGAATATTCAGAATTTTGTACATGTGTTAAAAAAGATCAAGCCCTCACACACGTTTTAGTAATAGAAATGTTTCATTTTAAAATGATATTGCTTCCAGTCTTTAACATGTGCAGCAAAGTGGCAAGAGCACAGTTAAAAAAAAAAAAAAAAAAAAAAAAAAAAAAATTGGCCTTAATTACCAAATCTACTGTGGCACCTACTAACAAGGGATAATAGGGTAGATTACTACTACAAGGCCGTAGTGTTACAGTGTCATGCACTCACACAATTTTCTTGATACGGTGGACATGCTGTTCTTTCATTAAAAAACCTAACCTGGACCCCAATACTCTTTCTAATTATAGACCAGTCTCTAAACTCCCCTTTTTGGCCAAAGTTCTTGAAAAGCTGGTCTATTCACAGTTATAGTCTTATATGCTGGAAAATGATATTGGGGAAAATTCCAATCTGGTTTTAAATCCCGCCATAGTACAGAAACTGCACTCGTAAGAGTTTTTAATGATCTTCTTTTCTTTTAACTGTTGACTCTGGGGCTGCTGCCCTTTTTGCTTTTAGACCTGACTGCTGCCTTTGATACAACTGACCACAAGACTTCTGACTCACCTTGAGCACTGTGCAGGTTTAACAGGTACAGCCCTGCAGTGGTTCAAGTCGTATCTTTCTGGGAGAACTTTATCCATTCACCTTGGCCATCACAGCTCTGGACGTGCACTGTTTAGCTGTGGGGTGCCACAAGGCTCAATTTTAGGTCCAGTCCATTTTCTGTGTACTTATGACCCTTTGGCAACATATTTAGGATGCACAATGTCACTTTCCATTGTTTTGCGGATGACTTAAGCTCTATCTGCCCTTATAACATAGCACCTTATCTGTGCAGACCTTATTAAACTGTCTGAAAGATGTCAAAGACTGGGTAGATTCTAATTTAGTCCACCTAAACAGCCAAAAAACAGATTCTTTTATTTGGTAACCCAGACGTTTTTAACAGTGTGGACAGCCCTATTGGTTTTTTATCTGCCTTTAATCAACCGTTTTTAAGAAATCTTGGTGTTTTACTCAGTCTTTTAAAATGGATAAGCGAATTAGTGCAGTGGTGAAATGTAGTTTTTATCAGCTTAGGCTTCTCGCCAATGTCAAGCCTTATCTGCCAGCTCATGACCTGAAGCGAGTGATCCATCTGTTCATATCCTTAAGGCTGGACTACTGTAATGCCCTTTATACTAGTGTGGCCCAATCATTGCTGCACCATTTGCAGTTGGTCCAAAATGCAGCTGCACGACTGTTGACAGCCATGAAGAAATTTGACCACATTACACGAGTTCTGGCATCACTGCACTCATTGTCTTTACCTGTCACCTACAGGATCCAGTTCAAGACCCTGATCCTTGTTTTTGGTTGATTCAATTCAACTTTATTTATATAGCACCATTTCACAACAACAGTCATCTCATAGCACTTTCAACTGTAGGGGAAACCCCCACAATTGCAGAAAGACCCCAACAATCAGGTGATCCCCTGTGAGCAAGCATTTGGTGAAGGTGGAGAGGAAAAACTCCCTTTTACCAGGAAGAAACCTCCAGCAGAACCAGGCACAGGGAGGGGCAGTCATCTGCTGTGACTGGCTGGGAGGGGGGGATAGAGAAGAAGAAGAAAAGAACAGACATGTAGAGAGCAAACAGCACGACGGGGACTCAATCTATGGAAGAGAACAAACAGATGTTAATGACCAGCAAAAATATTTAATTGAGAGTGAAGAAAGGAGTGAAGCCCAGTGCATTGTTGGAGGTCCCCCGGCTGTCTAAACCTATTAGCAGCATAACTAAGGGAGGGTTCAGGGGCACATGATCCCACCCTAATTATAGGCTGTATCAAAAAAGAAGGTTTTAACTCTCTTCTTAAAAACAGAGATCGAGTCTGACTCCTGAATCCAGATGGGCAGCTGTTTCCACAGGAGAGGAGCTTGATAACTGAAGGCTCTGCCTCCCGTTGTACTTTTGGAGATTCTAGGTATTACAAGTAATCCTGCATTTTGGGAGCGTAGTGCTCTGTTAGGATAATAGTGTAGTATCAGATCTTTTAAATAAAAAGGGGCCTGATTATTTAGAGCTTTGTAAGTGAGAAGAAGGATTTTATACTTAATTCTAAACTGTATGGGAAGCCAGTTAAGGGAGGCCAGAACCGGAGAGATATGAGCTCTCTTTCTAGTACCTGTTAAAACTCTTGCTGCAGCATTTTGGATCAGCTGAAGACTTTTTTTAAAGATGTTTTAGGACAATCTGATAATAAAGAGTTACAATAATCTAATCTAGAGCTAACAAAAGCGTGGATTAGTTTCTCAGCATCACTCTGAGACAAGATGCTCCTAATCTTGGCAATATTATGCAAATGATAGAAGGCAGTCTTAGAACAAATTTAATATGTGAATTGAAAAACAGATCTTGATCAAAAATAACTCCAATGTTCCTCACAGAACTATTAAGAGAAAGAGTAACCACATCCAAACTAAGAGTTTGATTTGGAAAGGTATTTCTAAGGTTTTTTGGATCAACTAGAATGACTTCAGTCTTATCTGAATTTAATAGCAGGAAATTACAAGTCATCCAAGTTTTGAGTTCCTTAAGATAGGCCTGTAACTTGGCTTTCTAATAATGTTCCCTAGCGGAAGCATGTATTAACTAAAAAGAATAGGGCCTAGCAGAGATCCCTGTGGAACTCCGTGACTGAGCTTTGAGTTGGAAGAAAACTCATTATTGACATGAACAAACTGGAACCTATCAGATAAATAAGATCTAAACCACTGCAACGAAGTTCCATTAAGTCCAACATGGTGTTCTAATCTTCATCCATCTTCTTCCGCTTAATCCTTTTCGTGTCGTGGGGGGCCTGGAGCCTATCCCAGCATCTTTGGGCGAGAGGCAGGGTACACCCTGGACAGATCGCCAGTCCATCGCAGGGCCAACACAGAGAGACAACCATTCACTCTCACAGTCATACCTAAGGACAATTTAGAATCCCCAGTTTGATGCCAATTAACCTAACTTGCATGTTTTTGGCATGTGGGAGGAAACTGGAGAAATCCCGGAGTAAACCCACGCAGACACGGGGAGAACATGCAAACTCCACACAGATCACTGTTGGTCGGGGGCTGGGATCGAACCCAGGATCCCCTGGCCAAGGGTTAGTTGCTGTACTGCCACAGTGCTAACCACTCCGCCACCGCGCTGCCGTGTTCTAATCTATCAAGTAAAATATTATGATTGATAGTATCAAAAGCTGCACTAAGGTCTGAAAGGACAAGTACAGAAACAAGTCCATTATCAGATGAGATAAGGAGGTCATTAGTGACCTTCACTAAAGCTGTTTCAGTACTATGATGGATTCTAAACCCAGATTGAAACTCTTCAAATAAACCATCTCCCTGCAAGTGGTCAAATAATTGCGTAGCAACAACTCTTGATCCGGTCTGGCTCCTCTGTATCTCACTGAGTTCCTCACCACTAATATGCCAGTTAGAACCATGAGATCTTCCTCTCAGCTGCTTTTAAACATTCTGTGCTGTAAGCAAAAAACTCGAGGAGACGGAGCTTTTTCAGTGGCAGGTCCCAGATTGTGGAATGCCCTACCTTTCCACATTAGGGCAGTTGAGTCACTCGAGCATTTTAAATCTTTACTGAAAACACACCTCTTTGCACTGGGTTTTAACACAGGTTAAGCTTGGACATTATGGATTTTATATATTCTAATTTGTGACTGACTGATTGCGTTAATGTATTGTTTTTTCTTTTGTTTTTATCTATCAGCATGCTTTATTTCATTATGTACAGCACTTTGGGCAGCACTTGTTGTAAATGTGCTGTATAAATAAACATGACCTTGACTTTTGTCACTAAAATGTGAGGATGGCATTTGTGATATTGGGTTAAAGTAAAACATAATAATGCTGACACTACTGTGATTTATGTGTGTTCACATAAAAATATGTTTGTACAATAAAGAATATCTGAATAGTAAAATATCTGGTAACAACCCTAAGTTGTATTCATATAAACAGGGCTTAAGATTAACTTTTACGCTCATTAGCAACTGTGGCTAGTAGCTTTCCAGAGTTTTAGCCACTCAGCCCTTTTACTGACTGGAGGTTCAGTAACCTTAACCATGTAAAGACCCAGTTTGAGCAAATTTTGTATCTTTTTCTCATAAATTATTATGCATCCGTCCCAGTGTTATTGGGGTTGGAACGTTAAGGTCCAGGTTATAGATCATATAGTGTCTGCTGTGTGTTTGCGTTCACGGAGACATGGCTCCACGACAACATCCCTGACGCAACCATTCAGCTGGAAGGGATGACATTGTTCCGGGTGGACAGGGAGGCCGCTAGCTCTTGTAAGAGCCGAGGGGGGGGGGGGGGGTGGCTATGTATCTATATTAACAAGAGCTGGTGTGTTAATGCCATGTTAGCAACTAAACACTGCTGTCTGTTGGCGGCGTTCCTTATCGTAAACTGCCGGCCGTTCTATCTGCCGGGGGAATTCACCAATGTGTTTGTAGCTGTTGTTTACATAGCTCCTAGCGCTAATGCTAAAGCTAATGCTAACGAGGCACTCGGAGAGCTGCATGATGCTATCAGTGAATTTCAAACTTCACACCCGGACAGTTTTGTGGTAGTTGCAGGGGATTTTAATCACACCAGTCTAAAGACTGTGCTCCCCAAGTTCAAACAATGTGTGGACTTTAAGACCAGAGTAGAGAATATGTTGGACTTGGTGTACACAGATTTCCCAAATGCATACAAGGCAACACCTCGCCCCCACCTTGGCCATTCTGACCACCTATCCGTGATGCTGGTGCCTGCCTACAAACAATTACTGAAGCGCAGCAGGCCAGTAGAGAAACAAATCAGGACTTGGCCAGAGGGTGCAGCCTCGGCACTTCAGGACTGTTTTCTGCGTACAGACTGGGAGGTTTTCAAAATAGCAGCCTGTCAGGGAGACGGGACTGATGTGGAGGAGTATGCTGAAACTGTCATCAGCTATATCGCGAAGTGCACAGAGGATGTCACTATATTGAAGACCTTCACTGCACAGGGCAACTATAAACCCTGGATGACTGCAGAGGTGCGCTCACTGCTCACAGCCAGAGATGCAGCCTTCAGAGTGAAGGACAGGATCGCCCTCCGCTCAGCCAGGTCTGCACTCGCAAAGGGAATTAAGACGGCGAAACACGCCTACGCGGAGAAAATCCAGGGACATTTCTGTGACACAGGGAACACCAAACGGATGTGGCAGGGAGTACGGGCATTGAGGGATTATAAGTCTAGGCAGGGGGTCGATGATGATGACGCTTTGCTTCCAGACAGGCTCAATAACTTCTTTGCACGTTTTGAAGCATCAAACCCGACAATCAGAGGGAGGGCTGGCCCATCTTCACCATCTGTGGGGCCAACTATCACCATCAACGCAGCAGACACACAGAGGACCCTAATCAGGGTTAACCCACGTAAAGCTGCAGGTCCGGACAACATCCCGGGACGTGTGCTCCAAGTCTGCGCGAGTGAGTTGGCAGATGTCCTGACTGACGTATAACATTTCCCTGAGTCAGGCGATCATCCCTAGATGCTTTAAGACCTCTATCATAGTACCGGTGGCAAAGAAAGCGGTTGTGTCCTGTCTGAATGACTATCGTCCTGTCGCACTGACACCAATTATGATAAAGTGTTTTGAACGGTTTGTTAAACCACACATCACAGCCTGCCCCCCTGCATCACATGACCCGCTCCAGTTCACGTATCATTCAAATCGCTCCACAGAGGACGCTATAGTCACCACCCTGCACTCTGTCATTACCCACCTGGATCAAAAGACACCTATGCCAGACTCCTGTACATTGATTTCAGTTCAGCATTTAACACCATTATTCCCCAGAGACTGATGGAGAAATTACTCCTTCTCAGTCTGAACACTGCCACATGCTTCTGGATCCTGGATTTCCTGACCAAGAGACCTCAGTCTGTCCGGGTTGGAAACAACATCTCCAACTCCGTCACGCTGAGCACTGGATCCCCTCAAGGCTGTGTACTCAGTCCACTGTTGTTTACACTTTTAACACATGACTGTGTGTCTAGACACGAGGGGAACCAGATTATTAAGTTTGCGGATGACACCACAGTGGTGGGACTTATTCAGAGGGATGAGGAATCAATGTACAGGGAAGAAGTTAGAGACCTGGAGGGCTGGTGCAGGGAGAACAATCTGGTGCTCAACGTGGACAAAATGAAGGAGATGATTATCGACTTACTTCTGGCGGTCACGGCCTGAACACGTCCCTCTCTGCATCAGCACCGTTCGGTGGAGAGAATGGAGAACATCAAGTTCCTCGGAGTGCAGATCTCGCAGGACCTGACCTGGAGCAAGAATTCCTTGGGGATCAGGAAGCGGGCTCAGCAGAGACTGCACTTCTTGAGGAAACTCAAACAGGCCTCTCTCCCCATCTGCATCCTCAGGACCTTCTACAGAGGTGTGGTGGAGAGTGTTCTGACGTACTGCATTGCACCATGGTACTCCAGTTGCAGTATGTCAGACAAAAAAGCTCTGCAGAGGATAGTTAAGGGAACTGAGAAGGTAATTGGAGTCTCCCTCCCCTCTGTTCAAGAACTTTTTCAGAGCCGTTGTAGGAGCAGGGCACTGAACATTGTTAAGGACCACTCTCACCCTCTGCACAAACACTTTGAACTGCTGCCATCTGGCAAATGATTCTGGAGCATGAGAGGCAGAACCACCAGACTGATCAACAGCTTCCTTCCACAAGCTGTTAGGATGCTGAACAGTTCATCCGGAATCCTTTACACATACAGTATTACTGCACTTTATGGATATTATGTACAGTATATTATATATATATTATAGTTTTAGTCAGTTTCAAGTATTTATTTCTCTTAGCTACTTAGATTCACTTAGCCATTTTAATTGTTTTATATATACATAGGCAGTTACTATCATTTTAACTGCAACTGTAATAAGATAACTGTAATAAGGCCATGGAACAAGACTTTCGGTCAGCCTCGAAGAGATTCTGGCAAACTGTCCGGCGGCTCAGGAGGGGAAAGCAGCTCCCTGTCCACACTGTGTATGGTGCGGATGGACACTGTTGGCTTCGACTGGGGATATCGTCGGGCGGTGGAAGGAATACTTCGAGGATCTCCTCAATCCCACTGATATGCCTTCCACAGAGGAAGCAGAGTTTGGGGACGAGGGGGATGACTCGCCTATCACAGGGGCTGAGGTTGCCAAGGTGGTTAAAAATCTCCTTGGTGGCCGGGCCCCGGGGTTGGACGAGATTCGCCCTGAGTACCTCAAGGCCCTGGATGTTGTTGGGCTGTCATGGTTGACACGCCTCTGCAACATTGCGTGGAGGTCAGGGGCAGTGCCTTTGGCATGGCAAACCGGGGTGGTGGTTCCTCTCTTCAAAAACGGGACCAGAGGGTGTGCTCCAACTTTAGAGCGATCACACTCCTCAACCTCCCTGGGAAGGTCTATGCCAAGGTACTGGAGAGGAGAGTCCGGCCGTTGGTCGAACCTCGGATTCAGGAGAAGGAATGTGGTTTTCGTCCTGGCCGTGGCACATCGGACCAGCTCTTTACCCTCTTGAGAATTCTTGAGGGTTCGTGGGAGTTTGCCCAACCAGTTTACATGTGTTTTGTGGACTTGGAGAAGGCATTTGACCGCGTCCCTCGTGGTTTTTTGTGGGGGGTGCTTCGGGAGTATGGGGTATCGGGCTTGTTGTTACAAGCTATTCGGTCTCTGTACGACCGTTGTGACAGTTTCAAGGATGAGAATCGTCCGCGGATCCGTGGAATTCCTCGGATTTGATCATGTCTAGGGTCATTCTCGTGAATCGTCTAAATTCGAGGAGAATTTTTTTTGGGGGGGGGGGTGGGGGGTGAGGTATGTTATGAGCGGCGAGTTGTATTTTCAATCGGCTGCTAAAATCCACCGCGCAGAACGCGCTACCCAGCGAGATCAGTAATGTAATGTAACAAGGCCACTGATTGGCTGATACTTATTGAAGCAACCAATCGGCGATTTTGTTATTCCTTTGTCATATCCAACACGTGGAGCGAAATGCAAATGGCGGACAGTTCAATCAACCGAGTTTTCCCGATTTCGTGAAAATGGTGAATCATAAACTCACGAAAGACAACAAAGCAAGAATTTTAGAAATCGACAAAGGGATAAGGAACAAGTTTCGTTGGGAATGGCTCGAAAAAACTGTGTCAATGACTGTAAAGATCGATAAAAATACCGAAGTTGTGGTTGAAAAAATGGCCGACTTCATAGCGAAATGCGAAGTACCAGGGAAAGCCCAGTGTGTTTATTGCAACGATTTCTTGAGTTATGGATCTCATGGTTGTGTTGCCTTAGTTGAACACTGTTCAAAACAGAAACATCTCAAAATTGTGGCTACAAGGAGATCGAACTACTCTCTCATGCTGCATTCAAAACGATCGATGGACACGGTCAAATTCAGATGCCAGTCAATCAAAGTTCATCACAATCGGCCCCGATTACAGCAATTATAGTGATCGGAAGACACATTCCGAGGTAAGATTTTTTTCTCGTTATAAGTAATGTACTTGAGAATTTTCGTGTAATGAATTTGTTATGAAATAGCATGTGTAAGTTGTGATGTCATGCCTGTTTTGAAACACTAATTGCATTTGAATGGTGAATATCGATTGTTAATTGATAAATGTTTTTACATATTTTCTCACAATTTGAAATGCAATCTAAGAATTTTGAATATAATTTATCAGTTTTTGTTTCACTAGGAGGAGTTACATAATGCATGTGTAAGTTTTTTTGTCATGGGTGGTGATGGGTTGCCTTTCCTAAGATATCTTTGCTTTTATTAGTAAACATAATTTCTTTATGGTCATTGCATAAAAATATTAAACATCTTTTAGGTTTTACTTACTTTCTTAGATTATCTTTCAAATATTAAAATATACTAATATGCAACTTTTTTATATTCCTAGTAACACTAACAAATGCACACATTAATAAATCAAAATGTTTGCAGAATGTCAGTATATTTTAATAAATGGGTGATGGACTTGGTGATGGAATTTTGTTAATATTTATCATTTATTTTACTTGGTTAAATTATTTTGTCTGTTCTAGAACAATGTAAATGTATTTCTGTGTCAGTTCTAAACATATTAAATAGTAGTAAAATATAATTTAGTATTATTACATCAACATACCATTCAGATATCATAAATTTACACATGTGATGCAGCAGCAGATTAAAAAGGAAACTATAAATGCATTTGTACTTACTTCTAACTTTAAATATAAGACCACATTTGAGCATTCTAAAACACCAGATTTCATTAGCTTCTGGGGGGCGTTGCCCCCCCAGACCCCCACCAAGGCTCCGCCTTGGATCCGGCATCCCCCAAGACCCCCGGCTTAGTTTCCTCTTTTTTTCCCAAATCCCATTCTCATCCCTGCAGTTTGGTTCGTATTGCCAACACTTGGTCGGACTCATTCCCAGTGAGAGTTGGACTCCGCCAGGGCTGCCCTTTGTCACCGATCCTGTTCATAATTTTTATGGACAGGATTTCTAGGTGCAGCCAGGGAATGGAGGGTGTCATGCTTGGTGACCACAGGATCTCATCTCTGTTGTTTGCAGATGATGTTGTCCTGTTGGCTTCATCCAGCAATGACCTACAGCTCTTACTGGGACGGTTTGCCGCTGAGTGTGAAGCGGCTGGGATGAGAATCAGCACCTCCAAGTCCGAGTCCATGGTCCTCAGCCGGAAGAAGGTGGATTGTCCTCTCTGGGTTGGGGACAGGCTCCTGCCCCAAGTGGAGGAGTTTAAGTATCTTGGGGTCTTGTTCACGAGTGAGGGGAAAATGGAGCGAGAGATCGACAGACGGATCGGAGCAGCATCTGCGGTGATGCGGACGTTGTACCGGTCTGTTGTGGTGAAGAGGGAGCTTAGTTCTAAGGCAAAGCTGTCGATTTACCAGTCAATCTACGTTCCTACTCTCACCTATGGTCATGAGCTTTGGGTAATGACCGAAAGAACAAGATCGCGGATACAAGCGGCTGAAATGAGCTTTCTCCGTAGGATTGCTGGACTCACCCTCAGAGATAGGGTGAGGAGCTCAGTCATCCGGGAGAGGCTCAGAGTAGAACCGCTGCTCCTCCGCATTGAAAGGAGTCAGTTGAGGTGGTATGGGCATCTGATTAGGATGCCTCCTGGACGCCTCCCACTTGAGGTGTTTCAGGCACGTCCCTCTGGGAGGAGACCCTGGGGCAGACCCAGGACTCGGTGGAGAGACTATGTCTCCCAGCTGGTCTGGGAACGCCTTGGTATCCTCTCTGAAGAGCTGGAGCAGGTGGCTGGGGAGAGGGAAGTCTGGGCTTCTCTGCTTGAACTGCTGCCTCCGCGACCCAGACCTCCAGAAAAGCGGTAGAAGATGGATGGATGGATGTAAAAAGTTAGCATTACTGCAATATCCAAATGTGTCTCAGGGATGTGTGAATGGCAGTCGGGGTGGGGGGGTGTGACTGTGTTTTTAAATTATGTTCTTTTTACAATATGGTTGCCTAGAGAAACGCAATTTCATCTTGTTTGCACTACAGTTGTATGCATAGCATCATGACAATAAAGGTTGATTGATTGATTGATATAGACTCAGGCAAGCCTTGGTATGCTTTGCTACCACCTCTTGTTTACTTGTACATTTGAAACTTTTTTCTTATGTGTTCCTTTTTCCCTTTCAAATTTGTATTCTGTCACATGAAACTGCCACCATTTTATCATAAATTTGTGACCTTTTTCACTATCCATGGGGGTATTTTTTTAATCTTTATTATTTAAGCAAACCTCACTCCATTCTGTTTCCCACATGAGCTGAGCGCTTCAGTGCCAACATAAGGGATGCTTCTTTTCTCATAAATTTGTGAGATTTTCTTTCTCTCAAATTTGAAATATTGTTCTTGTGAATTTGTGACTTACTTATGGTAAATTTGTATTTTTTTCCTATTATGGGAATCTATTATAAATTTACTGCGCTTATCTTATAAATGCAGTCAGTTTATTACTGTATTTGACTTTTTGTGGAGATTAAGCAGAATATCCCATCTGCCAAAGTTGCTAGTTAGAGTGACTGCGCTACAGGTGCCATTATCCCTGTTTGTAAACTAAACCTAGATTTATTTTTCAGGACAAAAAAAGCATTTATATGACCCAAGAATCAAAGATTGTCTGCTAAAATAGATGTAGTCTGATGTTCTGTCTGAACCTCCTGTATTAGCAGTCAGTTTATGTCATTAATGCCTTTTTGTTTCTATAATTTCGAGTCTTCAGAATTTGGCCAAACATGGACGTAAACTGCTAACTTGAGTGGTTGTAGTTTTCCCTTTCTGTATTTCTTTGTAGTTTTTATGACCATTTTCCTCTATCTTCTACTCTGGTTATGAATACTGGTGAGAAATATGTTTTCTAACCAAACTTGGCTACCACCACCAAAACCATGTTGTCAAACCGAGCCACAACCAAACCTCACTGAGTCGTGTTCTGGCCGCAGGAGCTGAGCGCTTCAGTGCCAACATCAGGGATATGACTGGCTACAACCCGCTGCCATTCTTCAAGCTCTGCTGGAAATACTTCACCCCAGTTGTGTGCACTGTGAGTAACCTCTCAAAATGAGTATTCTGCTCTATTGCGTTAGTTTAAATGTAATTGAGTTTAATATGGAAATCTAAGGGAGGTGGCATAGTTTTAAAAGGGCGTAAGAGGTGTTCTGTTGCTTTTGGATGGAGTTGATATTTAGACTCCTAATAAATGTGTGAGTAGATTTCATATGCCTCCGATCAGAAGGACATGAATGGCTGGCCGCGTCTTCTTTTACAGCCAACTGCTAATAAAGGAGAAAATTATGAAAATTTTAATGTTTCAGTGCATTTGTACACCAATTTGGGTATCTACAATGGCTCATTAAATTTGTTGATTTGATTTGATTGAAGTTAGCTTCCATAGTAATGCTAAGCTTTAGCATAACTATAACTATAGCTGTGTAGCCAATCCATTAGTGACCTGGTAGGTTGGGCCAGAGTTTTTATGGCTGTTTTCTATATAATCTATTCACCCCACTAGACATCCATGAACCCAGCTGAATCATCTACCAACACCTGACCATCTAGCTCATTTCTAGATATTATTTTAGTTTATTTTATTACAGCTTATTATACTCTGACCAGGACAGCTCCTTGACCTGTGGTGGTTAGTTACCATTTGTAGAGTTAGCTATTCAGTCTTTCAGTGTTGTTTTTTCTGATGCTTATTGCACCTGTCCTATCAACAACTCACACCACACACCCCTCTCCCTGATAATGCTTTGTTTGGGCTTTTACATTAACACATTCAGTCAATTTTACTTTAGTTGGCTTAGACTGGAATTAACAATGGATCTCAATAGAGACGAAAGATGGAGGGTGGGATGATCTGGGGAGTCATTCTGAGGAAGGATGGTATTGGTATTGGTTTATTCATACATATAAAAATGTTATAAAAGAAAAAAAAATACAGTATTTACAAGGAATGTGAAGGAGAGTTAGTTTAAAAACCCTCCAGGGGCTTGAAATGTGGCATTCTCCAGACAAAATACGAGGGGGGGCTGAAAAGTTCATAGGCTGACCATGATGCAGTGGTCAAATTTGACCAAGTGTGGTTTATTTTTCAACATATGTGAGCCGTGCTGGCAAAATGAGTCGGAATGCACATCGCGTCATTACGAGCTGCAGGCACGAGAAGTCATAAATCATGACTCTCTTTGTTTGCTAGCAGCAAGTCACGGGAAAACCCCAATGAGTGCCTGGTATCATTAGAAGGTTTAGAAAACATACTTTCTAAAAATACATATGTTTTTGCAGAAGACATACAGTAACTCCAGACTGATCCAACATGAGTTTTAAACCAAGCCAAAATATAAACAAATCATCTTTTTCTGGGTACGGTTTTGCACAATTCCTACAAATTAAATATCATTTTGAAGGTCTTAAATACAGAATATGAAAAAACGTTACCTCAGTTTTGATAATTTCCTCAAAGTGACTCATTTTGCCAGCATGGGTCACATATTTTTCAACATTGGTGTTGCAGCGCTTGGATCCCTGCAGTATAGAAGCTCTCTTCCTGATCCTCAAAGACATAACTCCTTCTTAGTCAGCCTATAAACTTTTCAGCCCCCCCCCCCCATATTTCATAAAATAAAATTACATACATATTAACAAGTTTTGTTAAATGATTTTAACACAGCAACAAAGTTATACAGTCATCAGAACTCACAGACACATGAGTACAGTCAATCAAAATACTGTTCACGAACAAACCGTAGCATACAGTAATTTTCGTGGACATTTAGGGCCCTCAAAGACAGTGATAAAAAACAGTATTAATTTTATTCAGCTATATTGCCAGGCCATATGGAAAATTTTGATTAGCTAAAAGAAGTGACATAAGAGACTTTTTAAACTGCTGACAGGACAAGCTTGAAAAATTCAAAGAGAGGGTGTTCCATAGTTTTACTCCTCTATACAATATGTTAAATTGAGACAAGCAAGTATGAGAATGCACTGGCTTAAGTAGGCAAGACCTACATGTGGGATAAGTATGAAAATTATTATTGAAAGTAAAGCTATAGTGAAAAGGAGAAGGAACGGTTCTTTTTAGGGAACCATAAACAAATATCTTTCCATTCCCACATTAATAACATTACCCGGTCAGCATACTTCCACCTGCATAACATTAACTGTCTCTGTCCTTCCTTCACCCCCCATACCACTGCTATCCTTGTTCACAGCCTCGTCAGTTCTCATCTGGATTACTGCAACTCTCTGTTTTTTGGTCTCACTCACAAATCCCTTCATAAGCTTCAACTGGTCCAGAATTCAGCAGCTCGTATTATCACCAGAACTCCCTCCATCCACCACATCACTCCCACCCTGCAGCAGCTCCACTGGCTCCCAGTCAAATACCGTGTCATTTTCAAAATTCTGTTGCTAACATTCAAGGCCATTCACAATCCCTCCCCCTCCCCACCAATATCTTTCTGACCTTCTCCATGTAGCCACTCCCTCCTGCACCCTTAGGTCTTCTTCTTCCTCCATTTGACTGTTCCCTCTGCCCATCTCACCACCATGGGGACCAGGGCTTTCAGTCGCTCTGCTCCCCGGCACTGCAACTCACTGCCGTCTGAACTCAGAAACATTGTCTCGCTCCCATTTTTCAAATCGCAACTCAAGACCCATCTATTTAAGACCGCTTTCTCCCTGTGAAGACACTTGCGTTGTCTAATTTTAACCTGTTTTTATCTTCTTACTTGTCTTTATTTACTGTACGGTGTCCTTGTGTGTTTTGGAAGGCGCCTATAAATAAAATGTATTATTATAAACTGTTATATCCCAATGATTCGTATGTCAATTTGGCAAGGATTTTTATACCGGTTGCCCTTCCTGACACAACCCTGCACATTTATCCAGACTTGGGACCGGCACAGTAATTGGCTTGTACTCCCCCCGTGGCTGGGTAACCAAAGTAGAACATTTAACATACTGTACTTTAACTTTATGTTAATGCTTATCAATGCAGGTGTCAGCAGTTTTACCTGGGGCATCCAATGATGTAAGAGTTAAAGAAGCATACCACAAAGAGTATGAATCTCTGCAGTGAACCCTGACTCAAGTCCCAGTCGCAACGATCTTTGCTGCATGTTGCTTCCCTGGCTCTTTAATCCATTTACTGTCTCCCTTTACTGCTCCTGTCTAAATAAAGGTTAAAGGGCCCAAAATAAATTGTTAAAAAATGTCACTTGTTCAAGAAAAAATACTGGAGTGGTGGCCTTGAGGTAGAGCATCTGCCCCAGGACCAGAAGGTCATGGGTTCAAGCCCCAGCTGGGTCATTCTAGCTTGGTGCTCAGCATAATGGAATGGGGGGAGGAAAGTTGGTTACCCAGCCACAGGGAGTGTAGCCAGTGTACTCCCTATGCCAGTCCGAAGCCCAGATAAACGGGCAGGGTTGCATCAGGAAAGGCATCTAGGTTAAAAATCCTTGCCATATTGACATGCGAATTATCACAGTGTAAGATAATGATACGCTGGGAGCAGCTGAAAGACAAAAAAAACTTGTTTGGGAACAAATATAACTCAAAACCGTGTGTATACGTACATTTTCAATGTTTCATGTTCTTCTCCTTGGAAGCTGTAGTGTATTGTTCCACACTGTTTCAAACATCTCACGTTACTGATTAGTTGAAAAAAATCTTTTGATTAAATTATGATAACAGCTTTTCAAGAACAAAGTAGACTGAATAAGAACAGATACACACATACTGTCTCATCATTTGAGAAATTATACATCAGGTCCTTCTTGTTGTCTTCTTAAGGCCACGTTTGTGTTTTCTCTGGTACGTTGGTCCCCACTGAGCCTGGGTAAAGGACTGGTCGCTCCAGTCTGGGCCATGGTGCTGGGCTGGGTCCTTACGCTCTCATCCGTTTCCCTGCTTCCCATCTGGGCCATCTACGCCCTGGTCACCACCCCAGGAACGCTGCCACAGGTTGTAGCAGCAATTTTTGTTCTCTTGAGAGATTCTTAAGAATCTACAGTCATCTAACTCTGAATTTTTAATCCAACAGCGCTTCCAGTTTCTGTGCAGCCCGGTTGAAACCCCGTCACTGGCCTTCCATCACCTCTCCAATGGCTCACCAGTCCTCAGCAGCCCTTCGCTGCCTCTCACAGAGAAGCCAAAGGAACCGATCACAGAAATGATCCACAACCAGATGACCTGACAAATGGCCGACGGCTGTGAAACATTGGTTTGCTAGACAGCCAATGAATCGTGCCAGACAGGAGGGTCAAGGTTAAACTAAATGGTGCTGGATCCCAACTTGAAGGGCTGGATATGAATATGGCCGTTTGAGTGAACTTTACAAACGTTTAGTATCCCACAGTCCAAGATTAGTCAATACTGTACATTAAAGGTCTACTGTTTTGGCAGGTTTGTTATTATAGATGACTGACAGCTCTTCAAACAGTGGTTGGTGTTGGTTTGTTTGTTTTTTTTTATCTTTTTTGAAGCTTATGCACAGGGTCCAGCCCTGACTTAGGAACAGTTTGGGTTTCCTTTAAAACCAGACCTAAACCCTGTTCCCAGCTACCATGTCTAGTTTATTTTGTTTCATCACTGTACTTGTGGACCACACATCTTCAGCCCCTTTAGCCTTTCAGTACATTGAACACAACTTAATAGCAGTTCCAATGTTGCTTTTTGTAGCAGCAGTTGTAGATAGACCAACCATCTAACCTCTCTATGAGAGCTTGAGAGCGGCTGCATTAGCTTGACTGCTTAGCTTTGAGCTCTCCACTTGTTTGGGTGAAAATATCTCCTGTAATGACTCCATGAGTCAGATGTTTGTTTTTACATGAACTTAGGTGGAAGAACACACCTTACAGCTTAACCAAATAGAGCTAAATGCAAAAGGTGCATTACCTATACTGCCAATTTAACACGCTATGATATTCTTGTCAACATTAGTGCTGACTAAATGAAAAAATGTGCAGTAATTGTTTTGTTTTTAATTAAGGCTGTCTATTATATAAAATGTTTAAAGTAGATTTACAAAAGTTAGATGCATTATTTAAACATCTTTGCACTGTATTACTTATTGAGCTGAGAAACATGCAATCAGCATATTTTCATACTACAAGGAGGGGCTTAAAAGGTCATAGGCTGGAAAGTTCATAGTGGTCAAATTTGACCAAATGTGGCTTATTTTTCAACCGCAGGGATCCAAGTGCTGCAACACCGATGGAAGAAGTGTGTGGACTGAAGGGGAGACTACGGCTATGGTTTTTGCACAAATGTGACCCATATCTGATTTTTTAATGACTGTCTGAACAGCGGGCGGGGCGGTGGCAGAGTGGTTAGCACTGCGGCAGCACAGCAACTCACCCTTGGCTGGGGGATCCTGAGTTCGATCCCAGCCCTGACCAACAGTGATCTGTGTGGAGTTTGCATGTTCTCCCCATGTTTGCGTGTGTTTACTCCGGGATTTCTCCGGTTTCCTCCCACATGCCAAAAACATGCAAGTTAGGTTAATTGGCAACTAACTGGGGATTCTAAATTGTCCTTAGTATGACTGTGAGAGTGAATGGTTGTCTGTCTGTCTGTGTTGGCCCTGTGATGGACTGGCGATCTGTCCAGGGTGTACCCTACCTCTCGCCCAAAGATGCTGGGATAGGCTCCAGCCCCCCCGCAACCCGAAAAGGATTAAGCGGAAGAAGATGAATGTCTGAACAGCACATACACTACCGTTCAAAAGTTTGGGGTCACACAGACAATTATTTTGTGTTTTCCATGAAAAGTCACACTTATTTACCACCATGAGTTGTAAAATGAATAGAAAATATAGTCAAGCCAATGACAAAGTTAGAAATAATGATTTGTATTTGAAATAATAATTTTTTCCAGATACTCAACCTGCTCAAAGGAAGGTCAGTTTTATAGCTTCTCTAACCAGCTAAACTGTTTTCAGCTGTGCTAACATGATTGCACAAGGGTTTTCTAATCATCCATTAGCCTTCTGACTCAATGAGCAAACACATTGTACCATTAGAACACTGGAGTGATAGTTGCTGGAAATGGGCCTCTATACACCTATGTAGATATTGCACCAAAAACCAGACATTTGCAGCTAGAATAGTCATTTACCACATTAGCAATATATATTAGATATTAGAGTGTATTTCTGATTAGTTTAAAGTTATCTTCATTGAAAAAAACAGTGCTTTTCTTTCAAAAATAAGGAAATTTCTAAGTGACCCCAAACTTTTGAACGGTAGTGTATCTGATTTTTTTCACACCAGACCCAGACCACTTTCATATGTGGTACTAATTCGGATATGTATCTGATATTTTCCAAAGCGACCTCAGTCTGAACTGTCATGTCACATTTCATCCGACTTTTTCTTCATTGAAGTGAGACAGACGCTACAATTCTGTGATGGAGGATGCAGCAAACATGGCAGACACAGCTGATTTGTGCTCTCGTTTTAATCAGTCTTCTTCCCTTTATCACTGGACTGTAATTTTGTCAGCACCGACTGCACAATAACTTCAAAATTTCAGGGGGTCGGGACTGAAACTGCCAGACAAGCAAGCGTACTAACAGCACATTTACTGGACACTGCAAATTCCTTTTTCCCTGTAAACAGCACACCGTGAGTCCTGGCTGCTGTAATATCTAAAATGTAACATTAATATGTACATGACTGTGGAGGAGAATGGCCAGATAGAGGGACACAGGAGAGGGGAGTCTGACAGCTCCTCCTTCCTGCAGCAGGACCAATGTTATGCCGCTGGTACGAGCCATGTAGTTTATTAGGGCAAGCGCCACTGACAACGTCAGTGGACAACAGCCCTATTGTAATCGCAAGGATTATTTATTATTAACCTTATTTACAGTGCATCCGGAAAGTATTCACATTGCTTCACTTTTTCCACATTTTGTTATGTTATAGCCTTATTCCAAAATGGATTGAATTCATTTTTTTCCTCAAAATTTTACACACAATACCCCATAATGACAACATGAAAAGTTTTCTTGAGATTTTTGCAAATTTATTAAAAATAAAAAACTAAGAAATCACATGTACTGTACATAAGCATTCACAGCCTTTGCTCAATACTTTGTTGATGCACCTTTGGCAGCAATTACAGCCTCAAGTCTTTTTGAATATGATGCCACAAGCTCGGCACACCTATCTTTGGGCAGTTTGGCCCATTCCTCTTTGCAGCACCTCTCAAGCTCCATCAGGTTGGATGGGAAGCGTTGGTGCACAGCCATTTTCAGATCTCTCCAGAGATGTTCAATTGGATTGAAGTCTGGGCTCTGGCTGGGCCACTCAAGGACATTCACAGGGTTGTCCTGAAGCCACTCCTTTGATATCTTGGTGGTGTGCTTAGGGTCGTTGTCCTGCTGAAAGATGAACTGTTGCCCCAGTCTGAGGTCAAGAGCACTCTGGAGCAGGTTTTCATCCACGATGTCTCTGTACATTGCTGCATTCATCTTTTCCTCTATCCTGACTAGTCTCCCAGTTCCTGCCACTGGAAAACATCCCCACAGCATGTTGCTGCCACCACCACTGGCGTGGTTATGAGCGGTGCCTGGTTTCCTCCAAACATGACGCCTGGCATTCACGCCAAAGAGTTCAATCTTTGTCTCATCAGACCAGAGAATTTTGTTTCTCATGGTCTGAGAGTCCTTCAGGTGCCTTTTGGCAAACTCTAGGTGGGCTGCCATGTGCCTTTTACTAAGGAGTGGCTTCTGTCTGGCCACTCTACCACAGAGGCCTGATTGGTGGATTGTTGCAGAGATGGTTGTCCTTCTGGAAGGTTCTCCTCTCTCCACAGAGGAACACTGGAGCGCTGATGGAGTGACCATTGGGTTCTTTGTCACCTCCCTGACTGATGCCCTTCTCCCCTGATCGCTCAGTTTAGACGGCCGGCCAGCTCTAGGAAGAGTCCTGGTGGTTCCAAACTTCTTCCATTTACAGATGATGGAGGCCACTGTGCTCATTGGGACCTTCAAAGCAGCAGAAGTTTTTCTGTACTGTTCTTCAGATTTGTGCCTCAAGACAATCACAAGGTGTACAGACATTTCCTTTGACTTCATGCTTGGTTTGTGCTCTGACATGCACTGCCAACTGTGGGGCCTTATATAGACAGGTGTGTGCCTTTCCAAATCATGTCCAATCAACTGAATTTACCACAGGTGGACTCCAGTTAAGAGGTAGAAACATCTCAAGGATGATCAGTGGAAACAGGATGTACCTGAGCTCAATTTTGAGCTTCATGGCAAAGGCTGTGAATACTAATATACATGTGATTGCTTAGTTTTTATTTTTAATAAACTTGCAAAAATCTCAAACTTTTTTCATGTTGTCATTATGGGGTATTGTGTGTAGAATTTTGAGGAAAAAAATGAATTCAATCCATTTTGGAATAAAGCTGTAACATAACAAAATGTGGAAAAAGTGAAGCGCTGTGAATGCTTTCCAGATGCACTGTATATAGGTTCAGGTTCAGGTTACTTTATTTGTACCCGTAGGTAGATTTGTTTTGCAGTTGGTGACAGAAGGGTTAATCAGCAACCACTGCTTACTTCTTGGCTGCAGTCTTCTTTACTTTGGGGGCCTTTTTAACGATTCTCCTGGCGGCTGCTGCCTTCTTAGCAGCTGCTGGTTTCTTAGCAGCTCCTGCCTTCTTGGTGGTTCCTGCCTTCTTGGCGGCTCCTGCCTTCTTGGCCATCTTTTTAGGAGATGAAGACTTCTTGGATGGCCTGGCCTTTCTGGCCCCTGCAGACCTCCTAGCAGTCTTGGGTTTGCCAGTGGATTTCTTCCTGGTCTTCTTGGCCTGTGCCTTCTTTGCCATCTTGAATGAGCCGGAAGCTCCAATGCCCCTGGTCTGGGTCAGAGCTCCCTTTTTGACCAGAGACTTGACGCATGTTCTGATGCGAGCCTTGTTCTTGTCCACGTCGTAGCCACCAGCAGCCAGGTTCTTCCTGATGGCTGCCAGCGACACCCCCTTCTTGGCTTTAGAGTCCTCCACACCTTTGAGGATCAACTTGGCGAGGCCGGGTCCGCCGGGCTTCTTAGACTTGGAGGATCTCTTCTTCGCTGCTGTGGCCGGTTTGGCGGGAGCCGCGACTTGAGCTGGTGCTTCCTCTGCCATTTCTCCTTCTTCAGTTAGGAGGTAATCTCATTGAGACACGGGGGCTCATTTTCAATAGAGCTGTTTAATCGATCATTTCTGTTAAAGCAGAGCTGTTCACAGCGGTCATCTGGTGTGTAGAGGAAAGGAGCTGGTCTTATATTTATGATTTTAACATTTTATTTTGCTGTGCTGCATCAGGGCGAAGAAATTCTGTCCCCCAAACACAACGCTGTGTCTGATGTTACATTTTCTTCTGCGCATGGGGGTCATTTCATAGCTGTAGATCGTTCACACTGGAGTCTGATGGGGGTCGCATTTAAATAATGTGAACGCCCACACAAAAAAATCGGATCTCGGCAAAAAATCGGAATTGAGCGTCAAGACCGGCAGTGTGACCATAGCCTTAGTTGAAAAATAAACCACATTTGACCATTATGAACTTTTCAGCCCCCCCCCCCATATATTACAATGCTGCTGGTGTTCTGTAGATTAAAAAAAACAAACCCTATATTTGTTTATTCTGTGCACCAAATGTTTAAATGGAAAGTTCAACTTAAAAACAATTAACATATTTTCCCTGTGGCCCATTTATCCAGTTTGTTGATAATAGTAAAAAAACAGATAAACATAGATTGTAAAGCTTTGTAGCAGTGTCTGTTTCCAGAAATAATGACCTGGATACTTCAAAGAAAAAAAATTGTGTGGTGAGCAGTTTTGTTAAGAAACTGTTTTCTATCATCAGCTAAACATCTTCTCTGACAGAAAGTTAACATTTATGTCTGCTTAGAGTGATAACATAATATTAGCTAGCTAGCTACATATTCCTTTTCCTTGACAGATGCAAACAGAAAATGGTGGCAATATGAACTTTGTCAGAACTTAGTTTGAACATTTTTTAGGGACAATAAGTTCATTTTTTAAAAAAAAAAAAAAAAAAAATTAAAGTGTTAATTTGACACCACTGAGAAAGTGTCAGTTAGTTGTTTGTTTTATAAATTCAAAACAAAGCAGGAACATCTACAGCTAAACCTGGACAGCTCTGACAGAAATAAAATCTAGATGGATATGTTCCTTACACACTGAAGAGGAAAATGTAACTTTGGTTTCAGCATCAACTTCCTCTTAAGGTTTTGATTCTCTTTGTCATCTTCTCTACTTTTGTTAAGCACATATTTTGTAAAACTTTAAACTATTACTTTTTTCCTGCAATTATACTTGCATAAGGCCCATTGAGTAAACACTAGCATATAAAAATGCAGAACAAGGAGCAAAATGTGGCAATAAATACTGAAAGTCCTACTGTCTGAGGAAAACTGGTATAGTAGATAGCCCTATGGGTTATTTGAGGTTAGCCTCACTTAAGCAGGCAGACTGTAGACCTCGTCTAAGGTTTACATGCACAGTCTTGGTCTTTACAGATAGGCAAGGCCTCACAGAAGTTTCCCTTGCATACTTAGCATTGTATACTTTATTGTGACTGAGTAAACTGTAATAAACTAAAGCAGAAATTAGCTTTTTTTTAAATCCTTCTTCTCTCGATTACTGGCAGATAGAGTAAACAACTGAAAGGTGCATACCGCCACCTACTGTACAAGATTGTGTAACATTGTCATTTGAGCCCAACCCCCTTTTTTAATCCTTGCCTAATTCTTCAGATTTTTTTTATTTCAGTGTTTATAACGCCATTACAACAATGAATCTATGTGCAGAGATGCCACTGAATCAATCAGGCAACTTCTTGACTGCAACAGGACAAACTTGCATCCACCTTATTCCTAGGCCCCATGATGCCTTGCGTGAATTATGGTAGCAACTTCCACTACTAGTTTAGACCATATGGTTGTCACTGAAACAGGACACTTTTCCTTATTAAAAAAAACAATGACTTCAGCATCAGAAATGCAGGAACACGGCTTCTTGCGCCTCAAAACAGTAACATAATCATACCACTTTCCACGACTATCGAGGGATGGAAAGATGACCTAAAAAGTGGCCTCATACACAGTAGCTCCATTAGTTAGCGCTGCTGCTAAGACCCTGCTAAGAGTCTAACGCTGTAAACAAATGGCCCATGCTGGCAAAATGAGTCACTTTGAGGACATTTTCAAAACTGATGTAACGTTATTTTCATATTCTGTATTGAAAGATCTTCAAAATGATATTTAATTTGTAGGAAGTCACAAAAACTGATCCAGAAAAAGACGATTTATTTATATTTTAGCTAGGTTGACAACTCGCGTTTGATCGGTTGGGAGTTACGTCTTCCGCAAAAACATATGTATTTTTAGAAAGTACGATTTCTAAGCTTTCCAATGATACCAGTCACTCATGAGGTTTTCCCGGGTCTTGTCTTACTAAACAAAGAAAGAGTCATGATTTATGACTTCTCATTGCCTGTACTCATAATGACGCGGTGCGCATTCTGACCAGCATGTCTCCACCGCAATAAAGTCGGCTGCATTTTGTTAAAATATGTTGGACATAATCAAATTTACCTTAGAGCAGACGTACGCCACAACACTGTGCTTGGATGTCGTCTGTCACCATGTGGTGAGAAGCCTCCATTTATCCAGTCTGGCACAACCACGAACACCAGCAAATGCCAGAACAACGCCAAAACATTCAAAAAATACAAAAACTAGAAGAGCTGAAATTAGCTACCACTTGAGTGCAAAACACGTATGTGGACTATACATTAAAATGAATTTGAAAAACTTTTAAAAACACTATTTTAAACGCCCCTGCTACTCCGCTCTTACTGACTGATTTAACACTATGTCAGCCGAAATGGAAAGCTCCGCCCACAATTGTTCCTACAGCGGCACCCCCAGGAATAAGGTGGATAATGTTGTCACGTTATGCATAGATTCTGCACAGTTTTTAGTGATAAAATGTCCAGGCTGACTATATATTTTATAACTATATAAAATAAATTTAAAGAATAAAATAACCTGAATATGAATAAAAATATAAGCAAGGTAAACTGTGCATGTCATCTTTGGAAAGCTCACAAGATGTAGAACAATGTCACGTTTTAATTTGCAGTGCCACTGTTAACCCACTGATGGCAGCAAAGCACAGTATGTGAATTTGCAACTTTTGGACCCGGTACAGGGTCAGTTGGGCTTAAGGGGTGAGTTGCACTGCTAGCTAGCTAACATTACATTATATATCTTTTCCTTAGTTGATGTGGACAGTAAGGAGAGCATTCTGATTGAAGAGTTCTGATAACATAGTTTGCCAAATTTACGGGGTAACCATGTCATTAGTCTGAAGTAGGAATCGCAGCTGAGTATTAATAAAGAAAGTCATGTGGCACTATCGGGCAAGTGCCATTAAGTTAGAAAACAAAGAAGACAAAACTACAGCTAAAATTGTAACTCGGACCAAAAAAAATCTAGATAGGGAAAAACTGCACTATAGTCTACAGAAAATTAATAAAGTTGATTTCAGGGTTAACGTCACCTCTTCATTGTGATTCTTTTTGTGGAAGATTTGAATTGTAATACTTGAAAGGCAACAAGCAGCGGGTTGTTTTGACTTTTTGGTTAATGTTCATAGCAATATATTTCTATTTTTCTTTTATTAAGATCCTGATGAAAAAAGAGAGAATGTTTGAAATGAAAGAAAGTAAGAAATGTTTAGCAGAAGAGTTTTGATATTTAATTAATCACCTGTTCAATAATGAAACAGTTAATCTTATTTTAACAACAGTCACTGCAGGTATACGGTATTAAGGCAATAGTGGGCTTGAAAAAGTGTGACTTTTTAATGCAGTGTGTAAATAGTTAAAAAGATTTCCTTGTACAAACTTGAAACTGCTGTCATTCAAGACTTGGATCTGAGTTTCAGATGCTCCTCTGAGATTTATTCAAGAAATAGATCCAGAAACCCGTCTGGTCTCTTCTAGATTCAAGTGTTATATTCTGTTTACAAGTGTATTCATGTACCTCTTTAACTGAAAATCATTTACCATTGCTGTTTTCTACTTGACATCTTGTATAAATACATAATCATGCTGTGGATAAAATGTGTTGTGTTGTGTGTCTTTCAGAGGGGATCACCCCCAAATCAAATATCCATCCTTCCTCTTCCGCTTAACCCTTTTCGGGTTGCGGGGAGGACTCGAGCCTATCCCAGTATCTTTGGGCGAGAGGCAGGGTACACCCTGGACAGATCGCCAGTCCATCGCAGGGCCAACACAGAGAGACAGACAACCATTCACTCTCACAGTCATACCTAAGGACAATTTAGAATCCCCAGTTTGATGCCAATTAACCTAACTTCCAATAGGGCAGCATGGTGGCAGAGTGGTTAGCATTGTGGCAGCACAGCAACTCGCCCTTGGCCGGGGGGTCCTGGGTTCAATCCCAGGCCCTGACCAACAGTAATCTGTGTGGAGTTTGCATGTTCTCCCCGTGTCTGCGTGGGTTTACTCCGGGATTTCTCTGGCTTCCTCCCACATGCCAAAAACATGCAAGTTAGGTTAATTGGCAAATCAAATATATAGGCTACAGTATTTTTTCTATGCTTACAAATTTCTTCAGAAAGAATTGCCGATTTCTATTCTTAAACATGTCTTTGTAATATGAAGTGTATTATACTGTAATATAAAGAATGCAGTACAATACATTAACAATTCACACTTTAAAATTCAAAGGCAAGTGTTTGAGGTGTAGCTTAAAAACAATGAAAATCAGAAGTGCATAAAAAGCAGCTGGTTGTGAAGGTTGATGCTGGGTTACTAGCAGGCTGGTGCATTAAACTTAAATTAAAATTTTGTGGTAACCCAAATTCTGAAATTTTATACAGCATATAATCTTACAGTACCGTAACTTTGTTTTTATTGGTATATAATCACTGTTTAGTAAATGTTGTAGTTTGTGCACCTTAAAGGCCCCATTAACTGAAAAATTATGTTTTTACAGGTTTTACCCTTCCAAAATGCCTCCATTGGTCACATGATTATTGAAAAAACATCAAAATGCTCAATTCTCTTAAAAAAAAAAATTAAGCTATCGTTTCTCTTTCTGATTAACCTGACTTAACTTCCATGTTCTTTCCTCTGCTGTACATCAAGAAAAGGTAAGCCCAGCCTTAATACGTGCTGCTGCACTATTATTGGCCAGCATAGCTGTCTGTCTGCAACCGTAGATGGTGGGGAGGCCAACCAAGACATTATCTTCAGAGCTAACATTGCTATGTAGAAGTTGACTTCCTAGGTGGAGTCTGTATTGTTTTCTTCTTTAGATTTCAGTCACCCTAACAAACATGTCTGCATCCACCTTGTTCACTTATCCACAGTCAGTAATAAAGCTTGTTCCATTCTGCCTTATTTTGTTAGATTTTTGCTATGATGCTACATCAGTCCGTTAGCACTGGCTTGGCTAGGCAGTCAACTTTGGTCAGTAACCATTAGAAGCTCACTTCAGTAGGGAGAAGGTGACAGACAGGTCACCTGATGTTAGCTTAACTGTTGATCCAGCCGATTTTGATAACTATCTAATATAAATTCTGTTCACCCCCACTGGAATCCTATTCATCTGCAATACTTGACCATACACAGTGCATCCGGAAAGTATTCACAGTGCTACACTTTTTCCACATTTTGTAACGTTACAGCCTTATTCCAAAATTGATTAAATTCATTTTTTTCCTCAAAATTCTACACATAGTAAATACCCCATAATGACAATGTGAAAAAAGTGGGGGGTTTTTTTAGATTTTTGCAAATTTATTAAAAATAAAAAATGAAGAAATCACATGTACATAAGTATTCACAGCCTTTGCTCAATACTTTGTTGATGCACCTTTGGCAGCAATTACAGCCTCAAGTCTTTTTGAATATGATGTTACAAGTTTGGCACACCTATCTTTGGGCAGTTTGGCCCATTCCTCTTTGCAGCACCTCTCAAGCTCCATCAGGTTGGATGGGAAGCGTCGGTGCACAGCCATTTTCAGATCTCTCCAGAGGTGTTCAATTGGATTAAAGTCTGGGCTCTGGCTGGGCCACTCAAGGACATTCACAGAGTTGTCCTGAAGCCACTCCTATGATATCTTTGCTGTGTGCTTAGGGTCGTTGTCCTGCTGAAAGATGAACAGTCGCTCCAGTCTGAGGTCAAGAGCAGTCTGGAGCAGGTTTTCATCCAGGATGTCTCTGTGCATTGCTACATTCATCTTTCCCTCTATCCTGACTAGTCTCCCAGTTCCTGCCACTGAAAAACATCCCCACAGCATCATGATGCCACCACCATTGGTGTGATTATGAGCGGTGCCTGGCTTCCTCCAAACATGACGCCTGGCATTCATGCCAAAGAGGTTCAGGTTACTTTATTTGTACTGTAGGTAGATTTGTTCAATCTTTGTCTCATCAGACAAGAGAATTTTGTTTCTCATGGTCTGAGAATCCTTCAGGTGCCTTTTGGCTAACTCCAGGTGGGCTGCCATGTGCTTTTTACTAAGGAGTGGCTTCCATCTGGCCACTCTACCACAGAGGCCTCATTGGTGAATTGCTGCAGATGTGGGGAGCGTGAAATAACGAGGCTGAATTATTTCTCAATTCAGGTTTTAATGTAGCCTTCACATCCCCAGCAATCTCTCAAGAACAGAAGAGAGTGAGCTGCATCAGAACCCCCACATTTATACATCCACATCACAGAAAGAATCACATATCACTGTCAAACCCCCCATTGACCATAACTCTTCCCCCGAGTCCTTCAGTCCCCCGCCTGGCCCCAGGAGGTCAAGAAGTCCTTTCAGCTCCTTATGACGGTACCTCCGTCCTCTTGCTGTTATCCACAGGCAGTCCAGACATATTGTCCCATCCAAGACGTGAGGTCAATCCACACATGTAATCCTAAGCATCTCACCTTGTGCTTATACATATGTAGGTAAAATACATGAGCTACATAACCCCCCCCCCCCCAAAACGTCGAAGAATGGACAATAAAGCATAATTCACACAACATGAAAAATGTTCAAATCAACATAAAATCAACAACATAGTCTACACAACATGATAAAATCACATATCAATCTGTACGCCGTCTGGGCTTCAAACGTCTTCCAAATTTGCTGTAAGCAGGCGTCGCCGTCCCTGAGGCGCCGTCCTGCAGAGAATCTGCTAACTGAGGAAGAGACTGGTTATTTGATCCCTGCGGGGGCTCCAGGGCATGCTCCCTGGGGGGTCTGCCACGTCGAGGGGCCCTCGCCACCGGTACAGACTCGTCGTTCATCACAAAAGCAGGTTTCGGTCTGTCAGTACTCACTGTTTCCTTTCTGTCTCCCAAATCTAGCACAAAATGCTTATCACCCGTTTCCAGCACTCTAAATGGACCATCATATGGCGGGCGGAGGCCTGGTCGGAGAGCCTCGTGCCTGACAAAAACAAACTCGGCATTTTTTAAAGCTTTGGGAACAAAAACGCGCGGAAAAGCGTGATGAACGGGGCCCGGGAGCATGTCTGCTCCCGTGCCAATCAGTGGCCCCAGAGCCAGGGGGCGCCCCGGCGCCGGATGCTCTGGTAGGAACTCACCGGGCAGCCTGAGAGGTTGTGCAAAAACTAACTCCGCTGGGGAGGCATTTAAATCCTCCTTGGGCGCAGAACGCAACCCCAATAAAACCCATGGTAGTTTGTTTACCCAATCTGCATCCGTAAGCGACGCTCTGAGGGCTGCCTTCAAAGACCTATGAAAACGCTCGCATAAACCATTAGCCTGGGGGTGATAAGCGGTAGTGCGGTGAATTGTCGCCCCTAAGCTGCTGGCCATCGCTGACCAAAGCTCAGAGACAAATTGAGGCCCTCTGTCGGACGTAATATCCGACGGAACCCCAAAACGCACTACCCAGGCCGTCAAAAATGCGCGAGCCACCTCTGCAGCCGTGGTCGATGCTAGTGGGACCACTTCCGGCCAGCGTGTGGTTCGGTCCACCATTGTCAAAAGATGTGTGAACCCCTGCGATGACGGTAGGGGGCCCACGAGGTCAACATGCACATGATCGAACCTCTTGGCTGGGATGTGGAACGGTTCTAAGGGGGCTTTTGTGTGTTTGTGAATTTTGGCCCGCTGGCAACCCATGCAGGTTCTTGCCCACTTTTTCACGTGCTTGCGCAGGCTTGGCCAAACAAACTTCTCCGCTACCATTTTCACCAAAGCACGCACCCCTGGGTGAGCCAGGGAGTGAACCGAGTCAAAAACGCGGCGGCGCCAAGCGGCCGGTACCACCGGGCGCGGTCGCTCGGTAGAGATATCGCAGATTAGAGGGGGCATACCATTTTGCAAACTCCTGCTCTCCAGCCTTAACCCTGTTGGTCCAGACTGGAGCGCGCACACTTCCGCATCTCTACCCTGTTCCGCTGCCATGGCTGCATAATCTATCCCCACGTGAACTGGGGCCGCGTGCGCTTCCGCACTGCTATTTTGCCCTGCGGCTGTGGTAGTATAATCTATCTCCGCGCGGACTGGTGCTGTTACCGCGCGAGAGAGGCAGTCTGCCACTACATTGAGTTTACCCGCTACGTGCTGAATATCAGTAGTAAATTCCGAAATTGCGGCCAGCTGCCTCTGCTGCCGGCCCGACCAAGGTTCTGAAATTTTGGACATCACAAAAGTGAGCGGCTTGTGGTCGACAAACGCGGTGAAACGTTGACCTTCCAGCCAGAACTGGAAATGGCGAATGGCTAAGTGGAGCGCTAACAGCTCCCTGTCAAACGTGCTGTATTTCCGCTCGGCTTCGTGCAAGGACCTGCTGAAAAATGCCAGCGGCTGCCAAACCCCGGCAACGTGCTGCTCCACAACCGCCCCTATGGCCAAATCTGATGCGTCAGTGGTAAGCGCTATGCGAGCCGTTGGGTCTGGGTGAGCTAGCAGCGCAGCGTCAGCAAGGGCTTTTTTAACCTCTGTGAATGCGTGCTCCCGCTCCGGGGACCACTTGATCGTATTGGAGGGTTTTTGTTTTTTAAGCGCGGCATATAATGGTTGCATGAGCTGCGCTGCGTGGGGTATGAAACGGTTATAAAAATTTACCATTCCTAGAAACTCCTGTAATGATTTGACCGTTTGTGGCCGGGGAAATTCTGCCACTGCGCGCACTTTGTCCGGTAACGGAACCGCCCCTTCTGGGGAAACGCGGTGCCCCAAAAAATCGATCTATGCCACACCGAACTGGCACTTGGCTGGATTAATTATTAACCCGTGCTCTCCCAACCTCCGAAAAACTGCCATGAGGTGCTTTTCGTGTTCCTCCTCGGACGTGCTGGCGACTAAAATGTTGTCGAGGTAGACGAACACAAAAGGGAGATTGCGTAACACGGCATCCATCATGCGTTGGAAGGTTTGCGCAGCGCCTTTGAGGCCAAACGGCATACATAAAAACTCAAAAAGTCCGAAGGGGGTTATTACCGCTGTTTTGGGAACGTCCTCGGCTTGGACCGGGACCTGATGATAGCCGCAGACCAGGTCTATTTTAGAAAAAATGCACGCTCCCGCCAGATGCACTGAAAATTCCTGGATGTGTGGGATTGGGTAGCGGTCATGCGCCGTGGCGTTGTTCAACCTGTGGTAATCACCACAAGGTCTCCACGAGCCATCAGCTTTAGGGACCACATGCAATGGAGAGGCCCATGGGCTTTTCGAACGGCGAATAATGCCCAGCCTTTCCAGGTTGGCGAACTCCTCGCGCGCTATGGAGAGTTTAGCTGCATCCAAGCGCCGAGCTTTCGCGAAGACGGGGGGGCCAGCTGTGGTGATAAAGTGCTCCACCCCGTGTTTCGCCACTGCTGCCGAAAATGTGGGAACCGTGAGCGCTGGAAACTGGTTGAGGAGTGTGTGAAACTTACCCCCTGCTGTGGCAACGTTGGTCTGGACCGGTGGCGGGGACACTCGAGCTGCAAAAGGAATGGAATAAAAAGAGAGTGCATTAACCAGGCGCCTATTGGCAAGGTCAACTAACAAACCATGTGAGCACAGAAAATCAGCACCTAACATGTTGAAACTCACCACCGCTATAATAAAAGTCCATTCATAAGAGCGGCCGTGCAAGGATAGGAGCAGAGTCCTTTCTCCGAAGGTCTTAATGCTCGAGCCGTTTGCCGCTGTTGCCCCGTCACCACGGGGACCTGCCAGCCGGTCGGCATAGGTCGGGGTGATAAAACTCACTTGGGCTCCGGTGTCCACGAGGAAATGCCGCCCGGAGCTCGCATCTGTGACGTAGAGCAGCTTATTTAGTTCTCCGAGAGCCGAAGCTGCTAACGAATCCCGGTCCTGGCGTTTTCCGGGGCTCTTGAAGTGGCACGGCGGCACACATCTGCGCGCCTTCTCTGCGAAACGCCGATGGTAAAAGCAAAGGTCATCTCCTCTGCTGCGTCGTGAATGCGCTGCTGCCGTCGTTGTTGGGATTGCTCCCGCTGTCTCTGGCTCCTCACTGCTCCCGGTCTCCGCACCAAGGTCTGCCGCTGCTGAGGTGGCCGTCTGCTCACCGCAGGAGTCGAGGATCCGCTGCGCCTCTCGGGCCAGCGCACGGAAGTCCCGCTGGGTCACACAACGCATGCTGGACAGGTCTGCCCTCATGTGCATCGGGAGGTTTCTCAGGAAGATGTGTTTAAATAGGAAACCGTCATTCTCTGTGTCCCTCGGTTGCAGCATGTCTTCCATCAGGTTGACTGGTCTGCATCCTCCCCAGTCGTGTAGAGCCAGGAGCCTCCTAGCCCTCTCCTCGGCTGAGGGCGTGAAACACTGGGTGAGGGCAGCCTTCAGCTCGCCGTATTTGTTGTCAGCGGGCAGCTGCTGCACCAGGCTTCGCACGCATTGAGCCGTGCAGTTGTTGAGCTTGGCGATGACATGGTAGAACTTTGTGTCATCCGCCGTTATTCCCCCGAGTGCGAACTGTGCTTCAGCCTGAAGGAACCACGAGTCCGGGTTGTCCTGCCAGAACTCTGGTAGCTTGATTGAGACGGCGCTCGTTCGGGCGGTCTCCGACGAGTCTGGATCGGGGGAAACGCGTCTATGCATTTCACGTCATTGGTCACCAATGTGGAGAGCGTGAAATAACGAGGCTGAATTATTTCTCAATTCAGGTTTTAATGTAGCCTTCACATCCCCAGCAATCTCTCAAGAACAGAAGAGAGTGAGCTGCATCAGAACCCCCACATTTATACAGTGATCCGTCACTTATCGCGTTTAATGGGGACCAGAACCGACCGCGAAAAGTGAAAAACCGCGAAGTAGCGTCACCCCCCCTCCCCCCCAAGGGCGTCACAAGCACTATTTTGCACAAAAAGGCACAAGAGAACAGCGAAAAGTGCCACTAAGCAACACGAGCGATAAAGAACAATGAATGCGGTCTTCCTTCGCTGGGTATGGGCGCTCGGCAGGGAGAGAAGCTGGGTAAAACGTCTCAGCCAATCAGCTTGTGAGGTAAAACGTCTCGGCCAATCAGCTTGCGAGATTCCCGAGCGGTGAAGAGGTGGGCGGAGAGGAGTGGAGCGGTGGTCAGAGAGGTGGATTTTGAGTTGTGCGGGCTCTCCGTGTTGATACCTGATGTTCTAATGTAGTCTCCCTGCCTTCTGCTAGCGCCCGGGCAACTTTCGTGCCATTTTTTCTCAATTTTGAATTTTTGATGAATATTTTTGAAAAATCCGCGATGCACTGAGGGCGCGAAAGGTGAAACGCGAAGTAGCGAGGGATCACTGTACATCCGCATCACAGAAAGAATCACATATCACGGTCAAACCCCCCATTGACCATAACTCTTCCCCCGAGTCCTTTAGTCCCCCGCCTGGCCCCAGGAGGTCAGGAAGTCCTTTCAGCTCCTTATCACGGTACCTCCGTCCTCTTGCTGTTATCCACAGGCGGTCCAGACATATTGTCCCATCCAAGACGTGAGGTCAATCCACACATGTAATCCTAAGCATCTCACCTTGTGCTTATACATATGTAGGTAAAATACATGAGCTACACAGAGATGGTTGTCCTTCTGGAAGGTTCTGCTCTCTCCACAGAGGAACGCTGGAGCTCTGACAGAGTGACCATCGGGTTCTTTGTCACCTTCCTGACTGAGGCCCTTCTCCCCCGATCGCTCAGTTTAGACAGCCAGCTTTAGGAAGAGTCCTGGTGGTTCCAAACTTCTTCCATTTACGGATGATGGAGGCCACTGTTCTCACTGGGACCTTCAAAGCAGCAGAAATTTTACTGTACCCTTCCATAGATTTGTTCCTCGAGACAATCTTGTCTCGGAGGTCTACAGACAATTCCTTTGACTTCATGCTTGGTTTGTGCTCTGACATGCACTGTCAACTGTGGGACCTTATATACAGTAGACAGGTGTGTGCCTTTCCAAATCATGTCCAATCAACTGAATTTACCACAGGTGGACTCCAATTAAGCTGTAGAAACATCTCAAGGATGATCAGTGGAAACAGGATGTACCTGAGCTCAGTTTAGAGCTTCATGGCAAAGGTTGTGAATACTTATGTACATGTGATTTCTTAGTTTTTTATTTTTAATAAATTTGCAAAAATCCATCCATCCATCCATCTTCTACCGCTTTTCTGGAGGTGCGGGTCGCGGAGGCAGCAGTTCAAGCAGAGAAGCCCAGACTTCCCTCTCCCCAGCCACCTGCTCCAGCTCTTCAGAGAGGATACCAAGGCGTTCCCAGACCAGCTGGGAGACATAGTCTCTCCACCGAGTCCTGGGTCTGCCCTGGGGTCTCCTCCCAGTTTTACATGCCCGAAACACCTCAAGTGGGATGCGTCCTAATCATATGCCCATACCATCTCAACTGACTCCTTTCAATGTGGAGGAGCAGCGGTTCTACTCTGAGCCTCTCCCGGATGACTGAGCTCCTCACCCTATCTCTGAGGGTGAGTCCAGCAATCCTACGGAAAAGCTCATTTCAGCCACTTGTATCCGTGATCTCGTTCTTTCGGTCAGTACCCAAAGCTCGTGACCATAGGTGAGAGTAGGAACGTAGATTGACTGGTAAATCGAAAGCTTTGCCTTAGAACTAAGCTCCCTCTTCACCACAACAGACCAGTACAACGTCAGCATCACTGCAGATGCTGCTCCAATCCGTCTGTCAATTTCTCGCTCCATTTTCCCCTCACTCGTGAATAAAACCCCAAGATACTTAAACTCCTCCACTTGGGGCAGGAGCCTGTCCCCAACCCAGAGAGGACAATCCACCTTTTTCCAGCTGAGGACCATGGACTCGGACTTGGAGGTGCTGATTCTCATCCCAGCCGCTTCACACTCAGCATCAAACGTCCCAGCAAGAGCTGTAGGTCATTGCTGGATGAAGCCAACAGAACAACGTCATCTGCAAACAACAGAGATGAGATCCTGTGGTCACCAAGCATGACACCCTCCATTTCCTGGCTGCGCCTAGACATCCTATCCATAAAAATTATGAACAGGATCGGTGACAAAGGGCAGCCCTGGCGGAGTCCAACTCTCACTGGGAATGAGTCCGACCGAGTGTTGGCAATACGAACCAAGATCTCACAATGGTCGTACAGAGACCGAATAGCTTGTAACAACAAGCCCGATACCCCATACTCCCGAAGCACCCCCCACAAAAAACCACAAGGGACGCAGTCAAATGCCTTCTCCAAGTCCACAAAACACATGTAAACTGTTTGGGCAAACTCCCACGAACCCTCGAGAATTCTCGAGAGGGTAAAGAGCTGGTCCGATGTGCCACTGCCAGGACGAAAACCACATTCCTCCTGAATTCCCCCTGAATCCGAGGTTCGACCAACGGCCGGACTCTCCTCCCCAGTACCTTGGCATAGACCTTCCCAGGGAGGCTGAGGAGTGTGATCCCTCTCAAGTTGGAGCACACCCTCTGGTCCCCTTTTTTGAAGAGAGGAACCACCACCCCGGTTTGCCATGCCAAAGGCACTGCCCCCGACCTCCACGCAATGTTGTAGAGGCATGTCAACCATGACAGCCCTACAACATCCAGGGCCTTGAGGTACTCAGGGCGAATCTCGTCCACCCCCTGGGCCCGGCCACCAAGGAGATTTTTAACCACCTTGGCGACCTCAGCCCCTGTGATAGGCGAGTCATCCCCCTCGTCCACAGACCCTGCTTCCTCTGTGGAAGGCGTATCAGTGGGATTGAGGAGATCCTCGAAATATTCCTTCCACTGCCCGATGATATCTCCAGTCGAAGTCAACAGCGCCCCATTCGCACCATACACAGTGTGGACAGGGACCTCCTTTCCCTCCTGAGCCGCCGGACAGTTTGCCAGAATCTCTTCAAGGCTGACCAAAAGTCTTGTTCCATGGCCTCACCGAACTCCTCCCATGCCCGGGTTTTTGCTTCAGCAACCACTCGAGCTGCACTCCGCTTGGCCTGCCGGTACACCTCAGCTGCTTTGGGAGTCCCACAAGCCAACCAAGCTTGATAGGACTCCTTCTTCAGCTTAATGGCCCCCCTCACCACTGGTGTCCACCACTTGGTTCGGGGGTTGCCACCACGAGATGCACCAACCACCTTGCGGCCGCAGCTCTCGGCCGCCGCTTCAACAACAGAGATGGAGAACATGGCCCATTCAGACTCCATGTCTCCAGACTCCCTCGGAATATGGTTGACTTTCTTCCAGAGGTGGGAATTGAAGACCTCCTGAACAGGGGCCTCAGCCAGACGTTCCCAGCACACCCTCACTATACGTTTGGGTCTACCAGGTCTGAATGGCTTCCTCCCCTGCCATCGGATCCAACTCACCACCAGGTGGTGATCAGTTGACAGCTCTGCACCTCTCTTTACCCGAGTGTCCAAGACATACGGTTGCAGGTCTGATGACACGATAACAAAATCGATCATCGACCTGTGACCTAGGGTGTTCTGGTGCCAGGTGCACATATGGACACCCTTGTGCTTGAACATGGTGTTCATTATGGACAAACTGTGGTTAGCACAGAAGTCCAATAACTGAACACCATTCAGGTTCAGATCGGGCAGGCCGTTCCTCCCAATCACCCCCCTCCAGGTTTCACTGCTGTTGCCCACGTGCGCATTGAAGTCCCCCAGTAGGACAATGGAGTCTCCAAGTGGAGCACCCTCCAGCACCCCAGTCACAGACTCCAAAAAGGGTGGGTACTCTGAAACATCATTTGGTGCATAGGCACAAATGATGGTCAGGACCCGTTTCCCAACCTGAAGGCGCAGGGAAGCAACCCTTTCGTCCACCAGGGAAAACTCCAATATAGAGGCAGCAAGGTGGGGGGATACAAGAATACCCAACCCTGCTTGTCTCCTCTCGCCCGGGGCAACTCCAGAAAAGGCCAAGCTCCAGCCCCTCTCCAGGAGACTGGTTCCGGAACCGGAGCTGTGTGTTGAGATGAGGCCGACTATATCTAGCCGGTATCTCTCAACCTCGTACACCAGCTCAGGCTCCTTCCTCACCAGAGAGGTGACATTCCATGTACCAAAAGCCAGTTTAGAAAGCTTGAGATCAGTCTGCCAAGGTCTCCGCCTTTGACCGCCACCTAATCCACATAGCACCGGACCCCCATGAGCCTTCCTGCAGGTGGTGAGCCCACTGGGGGGTGGACCCATGTAACTCCTTCGGGCTGAGCCCGGCCAGGTCCCATGGGTGGAAACCCGGCCACCAGACGCTAGCCATCGAGCCCCTCCCCCAGGCCTGGCTTCAGGGTGGGGCCCCGGTAACCCCATACCAGGTGGGGTACACTGAATCCTTGATCTAGAATTTATCATGAGAGTCTGTTGGATCGTTCTTAGTCTGGCCCTTCACCCAGGACCAGTTTGTCTTGGGTGACCCTACCAGAGGCAAATTGCCCCGGACAACATAGCTCCTGGGATCACTGGGGCACGCAACCCCCCACCACGATAAGGTGATGATCCATGAGGGGGAAATTTGCAAAAAAAAAAAAAAAAAAAATTATTTTTTTTTTTTTTTTGAAATGTGCAAAAATCTAAAAAAAAAAAAAAAAAAAACTTTTTTCACATTGTCATTATCGGGTATTGTGTGTAGAATTTTGAGGAAAAAATGAATTTATTCCCTTTTGGAATAAGGCTGTAATATAACAAAATGTGGAAAAAGTGAAGTGCTGTGAATACTTTGCAGATGCACTGTAGTTTGTTTTTAGATGTCATTTTACTGTAGCTTTTTGAATGAATGAATGAATGAATCTTTATTTCAGATAGATTAAAAGTAAAGATTAAAAAGAAACAGAATAATTTAACAAAGGTGAAAAAATCCAACAAGGTCAAATTAAACAATAACTCCTCTGATTATACAGTTCAACATAAGTTATTCGAAATGGGTGATGGCTGAAGCCATGTAATGTAGTATTATTAATGTAGTATTATCTTACTGTGACCAAAGGTAGCTAACTGATGATGGTTGTTTAGTCACTCCTTCGCGAATGTTTCTGTGCTTATTCTACTCCAGGAACCAGTAGTATCCTATCAGCCTCTGAAACCACACACCCCTTGGCTACCTGGTTCTGCTGGAGGTTTTTTCCAGTAAGGGAGTTTTTTCTTCCCGCGATTATCTAGTGCTTGCTCATAGGGGATTGCTTGATTGTTGGGGTTCTTGCTGAACTGTTTATGATTTGTGCCTTATGTATCTAGCACCTTGAGATTACTTTTTTTTTGTGATTAGGTGCTGTACATATAAAGTTGAACTGAATTATTTTATTTTATTCCTTCTTTGAGACATTACTTAGCTCAGGCTCACTTTTGAGCAAGGAGCTAGCCAGCTAAGATATAGCAATAGTGACGTAAGAGAGGGTGGAGTTAAGCATAGTTCTTGGAGAATTTAAAGAGACATGCACTCAAACGAGCCATTTTGAGTAAGGCTGCAAAAGATGATTCACAATAATTCACTATTTAAAGGCAATTTGACCAAAATATGTTACAAACATTTCCTTAAGACCTGTGTGAGCTGTTAAATGTAGGAAAAGTGCCATGAATGAGACCTTTAAGATAAGATATTTATGCAGGAAAAGGGTCCTTCTCCATGTATGTGGCCATCTTGGACCACCATAATACATTTCCAAAATTTTATATTAAACTTTGATTACACAAATGGCTTCTGCAGGTTCTCATATGCTTTGGAAGAAGACAATGACATAAAATGTGAGTCATTTGCTTTTTTAGATCTGACAACTTGATTGCACTGAATCATACTCAACATACTGCATGTTGTAAATCACATTAAGGTGCTAATGCAAAGAAATAAGACTTCAACAGAATCCCACAAAGACCTTAACATGCAACATCTATGCCTCTGGCGGACATCTAACTGCCATCTCAAAGAGGGTCTGAATTTGAACGCAGGTTGAGATTTTCTGTTCAGAGTTTGCATTTTCTCCCCGTGCTGCATGGGTTCACTCCACATACTCAGGTTTCCTCCTATAGTCCAAACATATGCATCATGGTGGTGCGTAATATAGCAATGGCAACTCCAACTGCAGATGTTAACACACATGGAAGCTCAGACAAACACATTTGTATTCTACTGTGCATACCTAGTAACTGTGTAGTCTGAGTGTCTGGCCTGGTGAATAAAAACACTTCTATTTATGGAAGAATGTTAAACTCAGATGTGGGGGCTCATGAGTTAGATACACTGCCAAAACTGAAATCAAAGTAACATGAACAGCCTGTGCTGCCCCTTCTTGTAGAACGCGTTGGTGTTATGTGACCAGTCCAGTTTATTGTTCAGGTGAACACTCAGGTACTTGTATGATTTCACCATCTCAATGTAGTATGTTCCCTGGATGAGATGGTGACAACATACAAGTACCTGGGTGTTCACCTGAACAATAAACTGGACTGGTCACACAACACCAGCGCGCTCTACAAGAAGGGGTAACACAGGCTGTTCCTCCTGAGGAGACTCAGGTCTTTTGGCATGCATGGGACACTCCTGAAGACCTTCTACAACTCTGTGGTGGCATCAGCCATCACGTATCGAGTGGTCTGCTGGGGCAGCAGCATCACAACAGCCAACGGGAAGAGACTGAACAGGCTGATCAAAAAAGCCAGCTCTGTTCTGGGGCGCTGCCTCAACCCAGTGGAGGAGACAGGAGAGAGGAGGATGGTGGCTAAACTGTCATCTCTGCTGGAGTCCGAGTCCCACCCCAAGTGACAGGCTGCACCATCCTACGTGCTCAAGGGAGAGGTTCCACAGGTTCTTCCTACCTGCGGCTGTCAGACTTTATAATCTGCGCTGCTCATAGAGACCGTGCATAACACCACCACTTTGCACATTAGGGATCATTCCCTTCCAATACACTACTAGTACAATTACAATTATTATTGAAGGTGGCAACAACACTATTCATTCGACTCTGAAATATACTGTCTGGATTTATATTTATATATATTGCTGGGTAATTTGACTTAACTGTAATGCTGTAAATATCATTTAACTGCAATGCTCTTGCACTATGTACTGTATATACTTTTTTCTACCCATTTTTAATCTTATTTATTATCTTTATTATTGCTCTGAGTGCTGTTATCCCTTTGCTGCTGCAATCCTCTAATTTCCCGATTGTGGGACTAATAAAGGTTTATCTTATCTTATGAAATATTTCATATCAAAGCTACAATACATTATGCTTTTTTTATGTCTGACAAGATAATTCCTTCTTCCTGTGCATTTTTATGGAAGAGCATTTCACTTGCTTCAAGGCAATTTTACGAGGGCTGTTCATTAAAGATTTTCCCCGATTCTTGTCTTCATTTTTACCAGCTAAGCTCCTCATATGTTTAGTGTAGTACTTAAAAACAAAATTTAAAATATAAGCAGTACTAAATTACAGCAACAATGAAGTTTTATCACGGTAATCAATTATATAGCCTATATGCAAAGAGTTTTAAATACTTCCGGTGTAACAAGGTCATTTCCCCTGCTACCCCCTGATGATCTTTTGCAGTTAGTTTCTCATCTGCCAACATTTCACAGAAAATAAAGTTCATTTCCATCCATCCATCTTCTACCACTTTTCCGGACGTCTGGGTCGCGGAGGTAGCAGTTCAAGCAGAGAAGCCCAGACTTCCCTCTCCCCAGCCACCTCCTTCACCTCTTCAGAGAGGATACTAAGCTGTTCCCAGACCAACTGGTCTGCTTTTCTACTGGTCTGCTGCAGCTCTTCTGAGAGGATACCAAAACGTTCCCAGGACAGGTGGGAGACAGTCTCTCCAGCGAGTCCTGGGTCTGCCCTGGGGTCTCCTCCCAGTGGGATGTGCCCGAAACACCTCAAGTGAGAGGCATCCTGATCAGATGCCCATACCACCTCAACTGGCTCATTTCAATGTGGAGGAGCAGCGGTTCTACTCTGAGCCTCTCCCGGATGACTGAGCTCATCACCCTATCTCTAAGGGTGAATCCAGCAATCCTACGAAGGAAGCTCATTTCAGCCGCTTGTATCCGCGATCTCATTCTTTCGGTCATTACCCAAAGCTTGTGAACATAGGTGAGGATAGGAACGTAGATTGACCGGTAAATCGACAGCTTTGCCGTAGAGCTTAGCTCCCTCTTCACCACAATGGACCGGTACAATGTCCGCATCACTGCAGATGCTGCTCCGATCCATTTGTCAGTCTTTTGCTCCATTTTCCCCTCACTCGTGAATAAGACCCTGAGATACTTAGACTCCTCCACTTGGGGCAGGAACTTGTCCCCAACCCAGAGAGGACCGTGGACTCGGACTTGGAGGTGCCGATTCTCATCCCAGCCGCTTCACACTCAGCGGCAAACCGTCCCAGCAAGAGCTGTAGGTCATTGCTGGATGAAGCCAACAGGACAACATCATCTGCAAACAACAGAGATGAGATCCTGTGGTCACCAAGCATGACACCCTCCATTCCCTGGCTGCACCTAGAAATCCTGTCCATAAAAATTATGAGCAGGATCGGTGATAAAGGGCAGCCCTGGCAGAGTCCAGCTCTCACTGGGAATGAGTCCGACCAAGTGTTGGCAATACGAACCAAACTCTCACAACGGTTGTATAGAGACCGGATAGCTCGTAACAACAATCTTGATACCCCATACTCCCGAAGCACCCCCCACAAAAAACCACAAGGGACACAGTTGAATGCCTTCTCCAAGTCCACAAAACACATGTAAACTGGATGGGCAAACTTCCACGAACCTTCGAGGATTCTTGATAGGGTAAAGAGTTGATCCAATGTGCCACGGCCAGGACAAAAGCCACATTGCTCCTCCTGAATCCGAGATTCGACCAACGGTCAAACTCTCCTCTCCAGTACCTTGGCATAGACCTTCCCAGGGAGGCTGAGTGTGATCCCTCTAAAGTCGGAGCACACCCTCCGGTCCCCTTTCTTGAAGAGAGGAACCACCACCCCATTCATTTCCAAAAACAAAAAAAAAAAAGGGAAAAACAGAGAGAAAAAAGAGGAGAAATTAAGTTGGGGACTCTGTGGATAATTTATAGGCTGATATAAGGATAAATAAGCATGAAGGTAAGGAAATGTTCCCATTTTTGGAAATATTACTCTGGTTTTTAAAACGGTGGGTTTTTTTAAATTGATATTTTAAGGAGCAGTAGGTCACATACAATATCAAATTAAAAACAGACATTCAAAAGTCACTTTCCTCTTTTATAAAACCTTATCAAAACTGGTCCGGTACTGCTAAATAGAGTCCCAGATGTACAAACCTTTTTACACCACAAGATGGGAGACCAGTATAGCTTGAATCCTAGTACAATAAGAGGGTGTGTCCCAATGCAAAGTTTGCTATAAATTCCGGTCTGAAGAGGGAGCTTTTTTATTCGAGTAAGAGAGACCACAGAGTGAAGATTTGGGCGGTGCAGTGGCGCAGTGGTTAGCGCTGCGGCAGCACAGCAACTCACCCTTGGCCATGGGATCCCTGGTTCAATCCCAGCCCCTGACCAACAGTGATCTGTGTGGAGTTTACATGTTCTCCTCGTATCTGCATGGGTTTACTCCGGGATTTCTCCGGTTTCCTCCCACAGACCAAAAACATGCAGATTAGGTTAATTGGAGACTTTAAAGTGGCCCTAGGTGTGAATGTGTGTGTGAATGGTTAAGGGATAGCGCTGTATCGTGGCTGCTTCATCCATACAGGTGGATGCCCTCAATTTCCCCTCTAGGGATCAATAAAGTATACAAAATTTTTTTTAAAAAAAGCAAATAAAAAGATGACGAAGCGTTGGTACACCACTGAGGAAGCCCTTGCTCTTTTTCTGGCAGATCCTGATTCAGAAGATGAATCTTCTGAGCAAGATTGAGAATCGAATTACGAGCCTTCTGAGCATGATGCCTCGTCAACGGAAAATGAAGCTGACTCTGCAGTGCAGACGAAGACACGTGGGGCTTTGTCTGCGCTTGGCACAGCGCCACATGGCAGAGGAGTCACTTCTGAAGGTTCTGCAGCTTTGCCTAACCGTGGCTGAGGGGTGAAGAGGCGGAGGACAAGTCAGACAGTTTCTGGAGGTGGAAGAGACCTTGAAAGTAATGGTCCAAAATGCACAGTGGGGCAGGGGGCATGCCACGTGGCGGGAATGGACAACGTGGCACAGTGAGACGTAATGGTGGCAGATTGGCTGGTTACAATGGCACAAATGGCACAGTAAGTACTGACAATGATGGCTGGGACCTTCTGAGAGATGAAGACGATTATCAGGCATGGATCAAACCGTTTGAAGAGCCAGTTGCATATCGTGGAGACATGGATTTTTCATCAGCTAAACCCATTGTTTTCCTGTCTTTGTTTTGGGCTGAAGATTTCTGAAATATTCTCGTCGAGGAAACCAACAGATCCTGTCTTTCCTCCATTTTGTAAACAATGACAACAGTGTTGCAAGGGTTGAGCCAGGCTATGACAGACTATTCAAGGTACATCCAATAATTGACTGTATAGTTCTGCATTTTGCTGCTGCCTATGGTCCACACAAGGAACTGTTCCTGGATGAAATGACCATTACATTCAAGGGAAGGTCCACCTTGAAGCTGTACAACCCTCCAAAAATGGACAAATACAGCTTACAAGGCATTTGTCTTGAGTGAAGCCAGTTCAGGATACATGTCGCAGTGGTCAGTGTACACAGGACACAATGGCGATGACTGTGACAATTTAGGCCTGACTCATCTTTTTGTGCGTCAGCTGATGGATCCATACACCGGGACAGGACACGAGGTGTACATGGACAGCTACTACACATCACCAGCCATCGCTAAGGAGATAGCAGCTATGGAAACTGGAGTGTGTGGGACCGTGAACTGCAACAGGAGAGGTACAGTATGCTAAAGGATCTGCGACCAGCCCAGTTGCCATTGAAAAGGGGAGATGAGCCTGTGTTCATGCGGCAAAACAAACTGTTGGCCTGTGCATGACATGACATGAAGAGTGTCACCATGCTGTCATCCATTCATGGCAAAACATGTGTCCAGAAACGGATTCACACAAAGCAAAATGCGACTGGTTTCCGCAACATCAACAAGACTGTGTGTGTGGCCAACCACAACAACTACATGGGAAGAGTAGACACAGCTGACCAGAGGATGAAAACCTACCTCTTTCCACACAGAGCAAGGAAGTGGTACAGCTGCATTTTCAATGCCCCTCTGAGCATCAGCATCGTCAACGCCCACATCATTTACACCAGATGTACTCCAGGGGCCTCATGTACAAAGGGTACTTACGCACAAAAACATGGCGTACGTCCTGTTCCACGGAAAATTTCAGATGTATCAAGAATGAAATGACCGTGGAAATATGCGCAGCCCCATGCCAACTTCATGGCTGGCTTATATATTGTACTACTGTTACTGATCCACTGGCAACACTTAGAGATGATGTTGGGAGACTGATAGTGATGTGAAAATCATTGTACACACCAGAGACACATGATGAACAAACATCCAAGTGTGCACAATTAGATGAATGGATATACAAGCAAGCGCATAGAAGCACAGAAAATGCCTCTAACAACAATGGCGTTATGAGAGGATATTGCAAATCGCCCAGTGAGAAGAGAAAGGGTATTTAGAGACAGAAGATTTTCTGGCTCAGGATGATGACTGGCTTGTCAGCCGGTTTAGGTTTCCACGGGCAGTCCTTGTGGAACTGTGTTCAGAGCTACGGCCGCTCTTGGAGCGTGACACGGCAAGATGCCATGCGCTGCCCACCCCATTTCAGGTACTGGCAATACTGGGGTTCCTGGAAACAGGGGCATTCCAGAGGGAGCTGGCAGACCAATCAGAAATTTCCCAGTCAACCCTGAGCTGAGCTATGCCAGCTGTGTGGGATGGCATTATCCAACTGTTACCCAGGTACATCATATTCCCATACAATGTAGTTGAACAGGCCAACATCAAAGTGCAATTTGCAGCAAGAGACAGTTTTCCTAATGATTCTAATGAACAGCATTGTTGGAAACAAACTACAAGCTGGCACTGTGCGGCTGGGTGGCTTCTTGGTGAGTAAATTCATGTAATTGTCCTAAATAACCCGCCTCATATGCAACGTGCCTGTGCGCCCCCAAATATCACCCTGTCTTCAAGGCTTCATTACAAATCAGTGATTTGAGTGAGTGACTTTCTTTTTTTTTGTTGATTAAACTACAGTTTCACAGCATTCTACCAAGCCCCCAATTGCCTCTGTGTGTGCAGTAGTTATGTCAATAAACACCTGCATAAAGTTTGAAATGCAACAGTCTCACCCTTTCGGCAGTGCACTTCATTCATTTAATAGTGTGTGTAATCCATGTAAGTTGGATATAACTATAAAGGATGAGATTTGCATTTTGGACATAAAATATGTACTTTTCGAGTCTAATATGATCTTTCAACTGACAGGTAGTCGTGGCTACCCACTAAATAGGTTCATATTGTCTTCTTTTTTGTGACTGTTTTCCTTCACAAAAGAAAACAGATTCCGTCACTTCCTTGTGGTAACGTATCGTCACTTCCTGTTTTGCTGTCTGCCTGTGTGGTTTGCTTTGTGGTTTGCTCTCTAGCTATGGCTACTAGCTCTCTTTCCTCTCCTCCTCTGGTGTGCTCTCTCTGTCAGATGTTTAGCTACACCTCTGCCTCTTTTAGCGATAACGGTAAATGTAATAAATGTTGTCTTTTTGAGGCGCTCGAGGCGAGGTTGTCTGATCTGGAATCCCGGCTCCGCTGCATTGAAACACCGTCTGCGCCAGTTAATCTTGACGGACGCCCATTAGCTGCAGCGGAGCTAGCTAGCTTAGGCCCCCCTGTCAGCGGTCCCTCGGCTCTCCTCAGCAGCGAGGAGACTGGGTGGGTGACGGTGAGAAGGAAGCCTAGTCGCAAAGCCCCGGTTCACCACCAACCTATTCACGTTTCTAATCGTTTTTCCCCGCTCAGCGACACACCCGCTGAGGAAAAAACTCTGATCATTGGCGACTCTGTAGTCAGAAACGTGAATCTAGAGACTCCAGCGGCCATAGTCCAATGCATTCCTGGGGCCAGAGCAGGCGACATCGAGTCAAATTTGAAAATGCTGGCTAAAAGTAACTGTAAATATTCCACAATTGTTATTCACGCCGGCATTAATGACATCCATCTCCGGCAGTCGGAAGTCACGAAACTTAATATAGAATCGGTGTGTGACTTTGCAAAAACAATGTCTGCCACTGTAGTATTCTCTGGGCCCCTCCCCAATCTGACCAGTGATGACATGTTTAGCCGCTCGTCATCCTTGAACCGCTGGCTGTCTGTGTGGTGTCCTAAAAATGACGTGGGCTACATTGACAATTGGAGCTCTTTTTGGGGAAAACCTGGTCTTATGAGACGAGACAGCATTCATCCCACTTTGGATGGTGCTTCTCATTTATCTAACAATCTGGCATCTTTTTTATCCAAATTTCCAAAACCATGACTACTCAGAGTTGGGACCAGGAAGCAGAGTCGCAGTCTTACACGCCTCTCTGCAGCTCCTCTTCATCCGCCACCCCTCAGCTTAGCCCCTGTCTTCCTCATCAGAGAATCGTTGTCTGCTCCCTCCAAAGTGAATAAAAATATAATGCATAAGCATCCCAAAGTGATAAAGCAAAATATTGGTAAAACTCAAATTAAACATAAAGCCTCTAAATTGAATGATTTGGCCTCTGTTCCTCCTCATAATTTAAAAATTAAATGTGGTTTATTAAATATTAGGTCTCTAACTCCCAAGTCTTTGTTAGTCCATGATTTGTTAATTGATCATCAGATTGATTTAATTTCCCTTACAGAGACTTGGTTAGGACAAGAGGATTATGTTGGTTTAAATGAATCAACTCCCTCTGGTTATTTAAACTGTCAAAATCCCAGAAGTTCTGGTCGTGGAGGAGGAGTAGCAACAATTTACCATTCCAAATTACTAGTTATTGTAAAGCAAAAAACATGTTATAATTCCTTTGAGGGCCTGGTCCTCAGTGTTGGGCATTTTAGCAATTTTAGGTTAAACCCAATTTTATTTGCCATAGTTTATCGTCCCCCATCAACCTACTCAGAATTTTTATCCGAATTTGCTGATTTCTTAGCTGATTTAGTGCTGAAATCTGATTGAATAATTATAGTAGGGGACTTTAATATACATGTGGATGTAGATAGTGACTGCCTTAATGTGGCATTCAATTCAATATTAGATTCGATTGGGTTTTCTCAGAAAGTAGGAAATTCTACTCATTACCTCCACCATACATTGGACCTTGTTTTGACATATGGCATAGAAATAGAAAATCTTGTAGTGTCTCCTCATAACCCTGTACTGTCAGACCATTGTCTGTTAATCTTTGATTTTACTATTTCTGACTATTTGGCTCCTAAAGAAAAATATTATTACAGTAGATGCCTCTCAGATGATGCTGTTTCCAAATTTATGCAGATTGTTTCCTCTATGCCATGTGTCAACACAACGGAAATAAGCTATAGACAGCTTGCTCCTTCTGTAATTGATAACATGGTGGATAGTGTTTCAGCTTCTCTGCATCAGACTCTAGACTTGGTGGCCCCCTTAAAAAAGAAAAAGTCTAATCAGAGATTTCTAACTCCTTGGTTCAACACAGAAACTCGTAGCTTAAAACAGAAGACTCGTCAATTAGAAAGAAAATGGCGCTCTACTAATTTAGATGAAATCTATTTAGCTTGGAGAAATCATCTTTTAATTTATAAAAAATCTCTTAGAAAAGCTAGAACGAGTTATTACTCTGCATTAATAGAAGAGAACAAGAATAATCCCAGGTTTCTTTTCAGCACTGTAGCCAGGCTGACATAGAGTCAGGACTCTGTCAATCCTAGCATTCCCTTAGAGCTTACTAGTCAGGACTTTATGAACTTTTTCAATAATAAAATTTCATCCATCAGAGATAAAATCAATCAGATTCTTCCCACAGTTAACTTAAATACTGTAACTACTACAACTCCTTCTATTGATGTCTGTCTTGATGAGTTTACTCCAATCGACCTTTGTGAGTTAGACAAAATAGTTTCCTCATCCAAACCTTCAACTTGTCTTTTAGACCCTATTCCTACCAAGTTATTTAAAGAAGTCTTCCCACTTATTGGTAGCTTTATTCTTCATATAATCAATTCTTCATTAACTTTAGGCCATGTACCGCAGGCTTTTAAAACAGCTGTAATTAAACCCTTACTCAAAAAGCCAACGCTAGATCCAGGAGCTTTAGCTAACTATAGACCAATCTCTAATCTCCCTTTCATTTCAAAAATCTTAGAAAGAGTTGTTGCTACGCAATTATTTGACCACCTGCAGGGAAATGGTTTACTTGAAGAGTTTCAATCTGGGTTTAGAATCCATCATAGTACTGAAACAGCCTTAGCGAAGGTCACTAACGACCTCCTCATTGCATCTGATAATGGACTAGTTTCTGTACTTGTCCTTTTAGACCTTAGTGCAGCTTTTGATACTATCGATCATAATATTCTACTTGATAGATTAGAACACTATGTTGGACTTAATGGAACTTCTTTGCAATGGTTTAGATCTTATTTATCTGATAGGTTCCAGTTTGTTCATGTAAATAATGAGTTTTCTTTCAACTCAAAGCTTAGTCATGGAGTTCCACAGGGATCTGTGCTAGGCCCTACTCTTTTTAGTTTATATATGCTTCCGTTAGGCAACATTATTAGAAAGCACTGTATACATTTTCATTGTTATGCAGATGACACACAATTATACCTGTCAATGAAGCCAGATGATAGTAATCAATTAGCCAAGTTAGAAGCCTGTCTTAAGGAAATCAAAGCTTGGATGACTTGTAATTTCCTGCTATTAAATTCAGATAAGACTGAAGTCATTCTTGTTGGTCCAAAAAACCTTAGAAATTCCTTTCCAAATCAAACTTTCAGTTTGGATGCGGTTACTCTTTCTCTTAATAGCTCTGTGAGGAACCTTGGAGTTATTTTTGATCAGGATTTGTCCTTCAATTCACATATTAAATTTGTTTCTAAGACTGCCTTCTATCATTTGCGTAATATTGCCAAGATTAGGAGCATCTTGTCTCAGAGTGATGCTGAGAAACTAATCCACGCTTTTGTTAGCTCGAGATTAGATTATTGTAATTCTTTATTATCAGGCTGTCCTAAAACATCTTTAAAAAGTCTTCAGCTGATCCAAAATGCTGCAGCAAGAGTTTTAACAGGTACTAGAAAGAGAGATCATATCTCTCCGGTTCTGGCCTCCCTTCATTGGCTTCCCATAGAGTTTAGAATTAAGTTTAAAATCCTTCTTCTTACTTACAAAGCTCTAAACAATCAGGCTCCTTTTTATTTAAAAGATCTGATACTACCGTATTATCCTAACAGAGCACTACGCTCCCAAAATGCAGGATTACTTGTAATACCTAGAATCTCCAAAAGTACAATGGGAGGCAGAGCCTTCAGTTATCAAGCTCCTCTCCTGTGGAATCAGCTGCCAATCTGGATTCGGGAGTCAGACTCGATCTCTGTTTTTAAGAATAGGGCTAAAACCTACCTTTTTGATATAGCCTACAATTAGGGAGGGATCATGTGTTTCTGAACCCTCCCTTAGTTATGCTGCTAATAGGTTTAGTCAGCCGGGGGACCTCCAGTAATGCACTGGGCCTCACTCCTTTCCTCACTCTCTATGAAATATTTTTTTTTTGCTGGTCATTAACATCTGTTTGTTCTCTCCCATAGATTGAGTCCCCATCGTGCTGTTTGCTCTCTACATGTCTGTTCTTTCTTCTTCTCTATCCCCTCACCCCCCAGCCAGTCGCAGCAGATGACTGCCCCTCCCTGAGCCTGGTTCTGCTGGAGGTTTCTTCCTGTTAAAAGGGAGTTTTTCCTCTCCACCGTCGCCAAGTGCTTGCTCACAGGGGATCGCCTGATTGCTGGGGTCTTTCTGCAACTGTGGGGGTTCCCCCCTACAGTTGATAGTGCTATGAGATGACTGTTGTTGTGAACTGGCGCTATATAAATAAAGTTGAATTGTATTGAATTCATTAACCACCTGATGCACCCGGCTGGTCAGAAATCACAGCAATCAGCTGACGCTTCTGAGGATGACTGCAGACATCAGTCGAAACATGTCAAGGTTAAATAAACATCTCCTTTTCCCCTCTGTCTGAAGAAAGGAAAACAGTAAACTGATCTTATAGGGCTGTGAGCAGGCTATTGAATTACCTGTATCCGGCGCTAATGCCGGAGGACAGTGTGCCAAACAAAACATTTTTACGTGCCTCTACCTCATTCAGGAGCGCCTCCAACTCACAATCCGTGAAATTCCATTAAATCCATTATTTTTGATAGTAGATACAGGAGAATCAAACGTGCAGTGCTTATATATATTTATTTGCATCTAATTGCATATTCAAATGGAGGCATGTCAAGGGAGGAGTCCGATATTTCCTCACGTGCGTTCAATTTCAAGTAGTTTGGGATGTACAAAGGAAATGTGCTTGTATTCCTACGTACGCACTGTTTCATACATCTGGATTTTATTTTTTTTTTGCTTACGCTGTTTTCTTGATTTAAACGTACATCGTCTTTCAGTAGGAAATCTACCCAAGTCTTTGTACATGAGGCCCCAGGTCCACACAAACAATGAAGGTCTTCATTCAGGTCATATGCACACGTTTACTTGAGGGCTACAAAAAGATGGAGGGCAAGAAAGCCGGAAGGCTTTCACTGCAAGGGGAAGAAATGCCACAGCAAACAGCACTGGCTCATCAAAGTTCATAGGCATCCAGATTGTGCAGTGTGTTCCGATCACAGCTGTCCACAAGGTCATCACCAGACACACTTCAGGTGCGCTCAGTGTGAGGTAGGTCTGTGTGCTGTGTCTTGCTTTCAGAAATATCACACTCTCAAGTACTATCAACAATGCCATCTTGATAGATGAGGACAGATTTGGGTACACTGCTACTTGGGGGGAAAAAAAACTATGTAAATATGGCTGCCGTCGTGTTGGGGTTTTTTTTTTACCAATTTTTTTTTTTTTACCAATGTTTGTTTAGATTCTATTGATTTTCCGCTGTATATAGTTTTAGGATAAGATGACCAAAAACAAGAAATTTGTCTATGTAGATTTCGATGGTCAAAATATTGAAATTTGGTCACATTATGCAAATTACATGGATGAATTTTCTCAAATCATAACTTTTGGGTCATTTACAATATTTATCTGTCACCATTTCCAAGCTACAGTTGTTTGAAATTTTGATTGTCAAAATATGCAAATTAGGTCACACTATGAAAATTGAATGAATGAATGAATCTTTATTTCGGATAGATTAAAAGTAAAGATTAAAAGAAAGGAACAGAATAATATAACAAAGGGGAAAGAAAAAAAAAACATCTTACAAGGTCAGATTAAACAATAATTCCTCTGATTATACAGTTCAACATAAGTTATCCGAAATGGGTGATGGCTGAAGCCGCAGCTTATATTGCCCACCCATATTCCATCCAAGAATTCAAAAGAAAAACAAAACAAGAGCGATTACAATTCAGAGCAAAACTAAGACAAAACATGACAAAAATCTAAGCAACAGCACAACACAGACTGAATATGATAATCCTTATGTGATTTTACATGTCATCTTGTATATATGTTTGGAGTATTTCTTCCTTTAGTTTTTGTTTAAATTGTCCAAGCGTTGTACATGATTTTAATTCAGGTCCAAAAGCATTCCACAATCTAACTCCTTGCACTGAAATACAGTGTTGCTTGGTGGTACGCAGTTCTCACTGAAGGTTTTTGAAATATACATGTTCCTCTGAAATGATATTGTTTCTCCCTTATTTGGAACAACTTTTGGATATTTGCGGGCAGTGATAGATTCTTCACTTTAGACATTATTACTGCAGTTTTCAAGTCAACCAGATCTTTCAGCTTGAGAGCTTTTAATTTAAGAAAAAGTGGGTTTGTTGGTTCCCTGTAAGCAGCTTTGTTTATTATTCTAATAGCTCTCTTCTGAAGCATAAAGACTGGATATATGTTTGTTTTATATGTATTTCCCCATACTTCAGTACAATATGTCATATAAGGGAGTATTAATGAATGATACAAAGTATACTGCTCAAAAAAATAAAGGGAACACTTTGAAAACACATCAGATTTTAATGGGGGAAAAAAAGCTGGATATCGAAATTGTGGCAGGCTAGTCCAGTTTACTCAGATTAAAGGAACACTTTTTAAGGAGCAGTATATATATAGTGTGGGTTGATTTCAGCAAATATTTCACTCTGTGTAGTATTGCAATTGATTTAGATATTTTACCTTTAATATGATTAATATGTGACTTCCAACACAGTTTATTATCAATTATTACTCCAAGAAATTTAGTTTTGTATACCCTTCCAATCTCTACACCATTTACACTGAATTTAGATACTAAGTTGTTGTGATGGTTGTTAAAAACTATAAATTTTGTCTTACTTAAATTGAGTGCTAATTTGTTTGAATCAAACCACAGTTTAAGCTTTCCTAATTCCTTTCCGAGTGTACCAAAAGTTGTTCCAAATTGCTTCCACTGCATAATAAATTAGTGTCATCGGCAAACAATATTAAATCCATTTTTTCCAAAACTTTACATATATCATTTATATACGTATTGAATAACAATGGCCCCAAAACTGAACCCTGTGGGACTCCACAAGTAACCTTCAGTAACTGTGAGTTTTTCCTACCAACACATACATACTGATATCTGTTCTTTAAGTAACTACATAACCAGGACAGTGCTACAGACCCCAAATACCATAATTTTGTAGTTTCTTTAGTAATAAATTATGATCCACTGTATCAAATGCTTTTTTAAGATCCAGGAATACCCCAACTGAATACTCTTTATTTTCAACGGCAGTTAATATTTTTTCTATAAATTCCATTAGAGCAAATGCAGTTGTCCTCTTGTGTCTGAACCCATATTGCTGCTCACACAATAAATTATTCTTCATTATGAAGTTGTCACAGAATATTTTTTTCAAGTATCTTGGAAAATTGCGGCAATAGTGAAATTGGTCTATAGTTTGAAAATTCCCCTCTGTCACCCGTCTTGTATATCGGAATTACTTTAGCTATTTTCATTGCATTGGGAAATATACCTGTTTGGAGAGACAGGTTACAAATATACGTCAGTGGCTTCACTAAGCATTCAATGATAGTTTTGACTAGAAGCATGTCAATACCATCACAATCCGTAGATGTTTTACTTTTAAACCATTTAACAATTTCAATGACCTCTCTCTCGTCTGTGGTCTTTATGAAAATGGTGAAGCGGCATGGAAAAATAAGCAGCAGTGCTGTGGTTTTAAGCAGGTTTTATTATATCATGTCGCCTTCACGGGATCCTCTCTCCGGTGCATAGTGGAGCAGCCCGGAGCGGGATCCCTAAGCTCTCAGAGAAAGAGAGGCGGACACAGTGTGTCCACCTGTTGCAGGATCAGAGTGAGAGAGTAAGAGAGAGAGATTGCGTTACAGAGTTGCACCTTAAATACTTGATCATAACAATACATCAAAAAGACATACCCCACAGTCTAGAATGATCAAAGGGACAACAGAACAGGCAGGAGGTATTTGCATTTGTAAGCCATACATCACAATGGGCAGATTAGCTAGACCTCGCTCTAAGTGCAAGACAAAGAGGCTAACAAGCACATCTACATATTGATCTGAGTCTCTAGGTCACAGTAAGGACAGGACGCATGAGTACAAAGGATGAAAGGCATCGATTAACATCACATAGGTGAGACAGAAGAAACTCGTCTACCTGTAGACATTAATACACCAAAGCACATCTAAGATGCTCAGAAAAAGCACAGTAAGGACAAGCCATATGCACACTATACAGAATGGCGCATTACATCACAACACATGCATGTTTGCATCACAAATACATGAATGGCACATTGCTTCTCAGTAATGCAGCAGAAAAACAGAAAAGAGGGCTGAGTGTCCTTAGTCTGTTGTGGGGTTAAAACGAACCGCCACACACGCTCCCCCCCAGAGGACGCGGCAGGGGGTCGCGACCTCGATAATCCATCTGTGTGAGCGAGCTGTGGGAGAAGCTCGCTGCAGGCGGAGGGGGAGGGAGGGGAGGGGTAGTAAGTGCCGGCAGGAGCTGTGAAATCGTCCTGAGCCGCGCAAAAATTGCTTGTGGGTCCGCAATGTCGAAGGGCTGGTCCCGTTGAACGTGCAGCGGTCCACAAGAAGAAAAATTAGTCTCTGACTCCTCTCGTGGCCATGAAGAAAAGCAGGAGCGGCTGTAAGAGAAAAAGTAAACAAAGCATAGGGACTGTTGGCTTTGGGTGCTGAAGCAACCCCAAAGCTCCTGGGAACAGCTGACGGCTGAAATCCCGTTGTGCCGTGGCTAAGACCATTAAAAAATCCAGTGGCGAGCTGCGTGCTTGCTTCAGGTGAACGAGCAGCCCTGAAGGTTCTGTGGGCAGCGGCGGAGGATGATGGCGGTCTCTGGCGTGGCTGAGACTGTTAACAAATCCTTCGAGCGTGCTGCATGCGTGCTTCAGGTGAGCGGGCAGCCCTGAAAGGCAGCGGCGAAGGAGGAAGGCAGTCTGTGGAGCCGTTACTTGTCCCGTGCGTGATGCGCCGTCCTTGTAACTCCCCGATGCGTGCGCGGGGGTTCCGTGGCGTGGGTGGGCTGCTGGAGTGGCGAGTCAGGGTGCAGAAACTTGGTGGAGATCAGCGCAGACGGCGTCGATAAAATCCAGGTTAAGCTGTTACTGTAGATTGGCCATGGTGCGTTGGAGCGGTGAGAGGAAATAGACGATCTTTAGTCCCTCAGGCCCGTGCAGATGCGTTGGAGCGGCGGGAGGGAATAGACGATCTTTTGTTCCTCAGGCTCATGCAGCTGCGTTGGAGCGGTGTGAGGAAGTAGACGATCTCCGTCCCTCGGGCTCGTGGAGACGCGTTGGAGCGGTGCGAGGCAATAGACGATCTTTGTGCCCCGGGCTCGTGCAGCTGCGTTGGAGCGGTGAGAGGGAGGAGACGATCGTTGTCGCTCGTGCGGCCATGGTGCGTTCAGTTCCACGCGCTGCGCTCCCCGTCGGCCCTGGAGGTTGCCGTCGTGGAGAGGACGAGGTGCGTGCGCTCTCTGTGAGAGCGGCCGGTCCAGCGTGGTTGTGCAGATCTCACCATGAAACGTTGCTGCAGCTTTCCCGGTCGTGGGTGGTCTCCGGAGGGTTTCAACCTGGAAACTCTGCGTCGAAATCTCCCTGAAGCAGAAGGGAGCTGTTGCGTTCGCTGGCAGCATGTTCGTTTCAGCGTTGGGTCACTGCAGTGGTCCAGACCAGAAGTTGCTTTGCACAAAGCGTGTGCTTTCAGGCGGGGTCACCAACGCAGCTGTGTGGCTGTCCAGCTCGGAAGGTTGCTTTCGCACAAAACGTGTGCGTGTTCGAGGGGTCACCAGTGAGGCGGCATGGAAAAATAAGCAGCAGTGCTGTGGTTTTAAGCAGGTTTTATTATATCATGTCGCCTTCACGGGATCCTCTCTCCGGTGCATAGTGGAGCAGCCCGGAGCGGGATCCCTAAGCTCTCAGAGAAAGAGAGGCGGACACAGTGTGTCCACCTGTTGCAGGATCAGAGTGAGAGAGTAAGAGAGAGAGATTGCGTTACAGAGTTGCACCTTAAATACTTGATCATAACAATACATCAAAAAGACATACCCCACAGTCTAGAATGATCAAAGGGACAACAGAACAGGCAGGAGGTATTTGCATTTGTAAGCCATACATCACAATGGGCAGATTAGCTAGACCTCGCTCTAAGTGCAAGACAAAGAGGCTAACAAGCACATCTACATATTGATCTGAGTCTCTAGGTCACAGTAAGGACAGGACGCATGAGTACAAAGGATGAAAGGCATCGATTAACATCACATAGGTGAGACAGAAGAAACTCGTCTACCTGTAGACATTAATACACCAAAGCACATCTAAGATGCTCAGAAAAAGCACAGTAAGGACAAGCCATATGCACACTATACAGAATGGCGCATTACATCACAACACATGCATGTTTGCATCACAAATACATGAATGGCACATTGCTTCTCAGTAATGCAGCAGAAAAACAGAAAAGAGGGCTGAGTGTCCTTAGTCTGTTGTGGGGTTAAAACGAACCGCCACAATGGAGTCTTTTATAGCAATGTTTTTGCTTATTGTATCACCTGTAGGTACCGTAATGTGTATTTCTCGAGCCAAATTAGAACCAATGTTAACAAAAAATTTGTTAAATTCATCTGCAGGTGAGACTGCATTCACACTCTGAGTCGGGTTTTTTTTGTTTGTTTGTTTGTTTTTGTTTTTGAAAGATTGGTTGGGTAGCGTGTATTTCTGTTTTTATTTCCAAGAATATTATTAAGTATTGTCCATGTATTTTTAATATTATCTCTGTTTTTCTCCAACTCTTTACTGTAATAGTCTCTTTCACTACATCTCATTATATATGTTAACTTATATTTGTATGTTTTATACCGCTGCTCTGCTTCTTTTGTCCTTTTCTTTAGAAAAGCTTTATATAATGAATTTTTCTTTTTACAAGGTTTTTGTAATCCTTTGGTTAACCATGGCTTGTCAACAAATTTGTGTTTAATCTTTTTCTTTACTAATGGACAATTTTTTTCATAAAGAGTGGTTACAATGTTCATAAATGTGTCATAGGCTTCATTTACATCTGATACATAGACTTTTGTCCAGTCTTGCTTCAGCAGGTCTTCTTTAAAAGAACTGATTGCAATTTGTGATTTGTATCTGAAAGATTTTAAAGTTTTTTCTGTATTGGCCCCCGTGTGGCCGTGGATAAGTGCAAAGACTGGCAAATGGTTACTTATGTCATTTATCACTAATCCACTTTCTATTTTCTTATCAATAATATTTACAAACAAGTTATCAATAAGTGTAGCAGTGTGAACTGTGATTCTACTGGGATGTGTTATTGTGGGATATAGACTTATACTGTACATAGTATTCATGAACTCTGTAATTACATTTTGTTGAAATGGATTTAGTAAATGAATATTGAAATCTCCACAGATTACAACTATTTTCTTACTTGTTATGTTATTCTACAGCTCAACTAATTTTTCTCTGAATGTCTCAATGCAAGTTCCCGGCATTCTATATATACAACTTATAATTAGATTTTTTGTTTTATCTTGGTCAGTCTCAACAGTAACACATTCCAGAATCCCTGGTAGTGCAAAGGACATTCCATTTACAAGTTTATACCTATACAGGTCATCAATATACAGTGCAACACCACCACCCTTTTTTGAGATCTATTAATATAAAACATCTGATATCCCTCTATTGCCATCAGAGAAGCCTGCTCTTCATTGAGCCAAGTTTCAGAGACTGCGATAGCTGTAAATTTTCTATCTAGCTGTTTTAAATAGTCCTGAATCTGTGGAAAGTTTTTGTTAAGACTTCTGCTGTTAAAGTGTATTATTGATAGTTTACCATCTAATTGCACTTGACTTTTAAATTGCTTTTCAGTATAATATTCACAACGATTATGAATATTATTGAAGAAGTGTTTATCAGGATCAATATCATTCTCCATCTCTTGTAGTTTATGTTCAGCATATGGCATATTTTCAGAGTTTGAATTTCCTCACTCTGTGTGAAATGACTTCCTCCATCTGGGGATAATTGATGTCTACTAAAGTCAGTCATAAGTTTTTTGTTTTGTTTTGTTTTGGGTTTTTTTTGTTTGTTTTTTAAAGTACATTAACATGGTATGTCACAAAAGAACTATTCTTGCTGTGTGTGTGGATATGGATTTATCATAGTCTCATAATTTTCTTAATCAGTGTTCATCTATACTTATTTAAGTCAGTAAGATCTCTGATTATAATAGCCTTTGCTTCCTCAGGTGTTCCAATTACTTTGATCCAAACTCTAGTTTCTTATCCATGTTGCCTGTATCTTATTTTGTCTTTTCAGCATCCGTGCTTGCCGTGCTATTTCAGCATTAGTCTTTGTTAAATGTTCATTTAGATAAACTTCTGTTCCCCGTAGCTTTCTGGCCTGCCCCAGTATGTCATTCTTTACCCTTCTGTTCACAAAGCACATCACAATGGATTTCTTTGTTTTATTATCTTTTCTGGGTAAAGTATGACAGGCTGAAATTGCATTTACTTCAACCTTTATATTTCTGCTTTCAAGGAACTGAAGCACCTGGTTTTCCAGGGAGACTGATTCACTTAAGGGAGCCTCCTCACCTCTCATTCCTGCTGTAGCATTGGCATATGTTTGATATTTAATGTCTAGTCCACTTATAATTAGATCATCCATACGAGAATATTGTTCAAGATCCTCGATGTGTCACTCCAAGTCTGCAACTTTTTTGTCTTTTTCCTTAATTGTTAATTTCAATTCTCGGACTTCCTCCATTAGCCCAAATAGTTTAAGCTATTGATTGGCCACTTTGGTCAGTTCTTCTGACAAGAAGTTCAGAGATTTTTTAATTTCTTCCATTTCTTCCTTCTTTGGTGGCATTTTTACTGACCTGTTGATAGTAAAACAATCTCTGCTGGTGTCGCTGGTATCCGATCCAACCGACCTCGAATCCAGATGGGGCCTCAGCTAGCCCCCTGTGCTGCTAGTCCCTCTGCTTACTGCCGCTGTAGTTGAGCTCCGATCCGGCTCCTGTCCTGCTGGGGTCCCGGTAGCTCCTCCGCTGAGCCCCATCGCCTACTGCCATCTTCCTCAGTAGTTCCTCTGCCGAGCCCCGCCGCTGTAACTGAGCTCCGATCCAGCTCCTATCCAGCTGGGGCCCCGGCTGCTCCTCCACTGGTCCCCGTCTCCTACCGCCGCTATAGTTGAGCTCTGATCCGGCTCCAGACCAGCTGTTGCCTCGGTTAGTTCCTCCGGTGAGCCCCAATCACAAGATTCTAAGAATCTGTTTGGGAGGCTCAGCCGTCATCTACTGGGCCGATGCCAGGTCGGATGGATGAAAATTCTCAAATCATAAACTTTGGGTCATTTGTAATATTTTTCCAATTTACAGTTTCCCTCTACCGGCTACCACTTTCAAGCTACAGTCGTTTAAAATTTTGAGGTCAAAATTTGCATTACCTGCCATAAATTCTTGGTTACTCAAGGGTTAACATAAAAATGTCAACCCCCTCCCCCCACCAAAAAAAATGTTGTTTAGATTTCTTAAGGATATTATGTGACTTTTAAAACTCTTTAAAAGCTAATTGGGTTTATTTAGGTGGAAAATGTAACACTTAGGCTGCCTAATTTTCTTTATTGCATGTTTTTCATAACGTGTTTAGTTATTTTATATCAGGTATTCTGTTCATTTATTTTGTATTGTACAAAATGTACTACATGTGGTCTGTGCTGTCTGCAAATCTATATTTGCAAACAAACGTGTGTGTGTGTGTGTGTGTGTGTGTGTGTGTGTGTGTGTGTGTGTGTGTGTGTGTGTGTGTGTAAGGTGTTTTTTTGTTTGTTTGTTTGTTTTTGGGGGGGGGATACAAAATCTTGCATAGAGCCCCCCAAAACCAGGAAAGGGCCTTGCTCTCTAGTACAGGAACCCAATGACTGCTCTGCATTCAACTGGCTCCATTATCACACGTTACTCCACCTTGTGAAAGAGAAACTCCTAGGAGTTCAGAGCTGCAAATTACCACATGGCTGTTACATATGAAAATAGTTAGTATTAGTAAGATGGCGGCCGGGTTGGCCGGGGAATGGTCTGGGGTGACGAGCTACCGTTTCCGGTAGTGACGCCAACCAGGGTATAAAGGGCCTGGGCGGAAGGGGTGTGTCCTCTTTCACCGTTGATGCCCTGGCCTGCTGGAGAGCGCGAAAGTCTGCATGGTGTTGTATATAGTTGCTGTTAATAAAGCTCCATTAATGGTAACTACGCTCTGTCTATTTTGCCTCATTATGGACACAACAGTGGCCTCTAAAGGTATGTAGTATTATATACGTGCAATTTCGGCCTCCTACAATAACTGGAAGTGGATCAGGGAAAATCTTTAATGAGCAGCCATTGTATGACTTAAAGTGACACTGCCAAAAATCAAGTTGTTTTTTTTGTTCTTGTTAACATGTCTAACATTTTTATGACTTACAAGACATATCAAGAATGAAATCACTCAAATGTCTTGTGTCTCTGTTTTTTTAGCTTTAAAGTTTCACTTAAACCTCACTCCCTGAAAAAAGGCAAATTTGGACTGAACAGTTTTTGGTGACATAACTGTAACGGGTCTGCAGTGTTGAGCCAGTCAGGACTATCTGGCCTAAGTGATACATATACCACTACATACAGTGCATACATACATACATAGAAATACACCACTGTATTTCTATTGACAGATATGTTTGCTTATTTAAAGTAATATAAGATAAGCCTTTATTAGTTCCCCTGGGGAAATTACAGGATTGCAGCAGCACAGGGATAGCAGCACTCATAGCAATAGTAAATAAGATAATAAGATAAGAATTGGTTATCTAAAGCAGTAAATAAATATATAAACTGTACAGTGGTGTGAAAAAGTGATTGCCCCCTCCCTGATTTCTCATTTTTTTATGTTTGTCACACTTAAATGTTTCAGATCATCAAACAAATTTAAATATTAGACAAAGATAACACAAGTCAATGCAAAATGCAGTTTTTAAATGGAGCTGTTTATTACTATCCCAGTCACCGTATGGCGACATAACCCATAGTGGTCAAGAGTGCTAATGATTTTTTGTCAAGAAAATAGTTCAGATTTCCAAAGCTATAACTTGAAAGATGCAAGAGATAATGGCTTACTGTCAATTAGAAAGATGTAGAATATGATCCAAAGTTTCAGATAGGAATAAATGTATGTATCTAATTTGCATAATGTCACGGCAGCTGTATAAATTACGTAACTCAGTCAAAACTGGACTTTGGACATATTTACACAAAGAATGGTTTGGGTTTTTCTGACACCGTTTTGTCTACAGGGGTATGTTTTTATCTTATCTTCAAAGTATATGAACCAGAAAATCCGTACAATGTAAAAAACAAATAAATTCATCATTTACCGTGGGGGGGGGGGGCTCACTCACTTGCGTGGTTGGTTCGTTTTCGCCCATCGTGGTTGTTGTTTTGCATTTTGTTGGTTATTTGCGCTCTCTACCTCATCTACAAACTCTTATGATTATCCCACGTGAATTTTGTTTGTATTACGTGGCTATTTTTCCTGTATGATGCAGTTTTCTGTGACAATCCATTACGATCATGGTGGCCATATTGGTCTTGTGAGCTCAGAGCAGGAAAAGGAAGAATAATAATGAGGATTTCTTCTTCTTTGCTGTATTCCGTGTCAGCCATGATTTCTCCAACGCGTGCCTGCCACCTTCTGAACTGTCAGATCAGTACAGATCGGTACAAATCCTCAGTACAGCCAAGGAAGTCAGAATGAGTTGACAGGAACAGTTGCTGCGCTGTGCCACTGGTGGCACACAACCTGTCCATGACATGTGGCCAGTTAAAAGGTTAAAGGTAAAAAAAATCCAAACCTATATGGCCCTGTGTGAAAAAGTGATTGCCCCCCACCCCCCGTTAAAACATAAATTAAGTGTGGTTTATCACATATTTGGAAAGCCGAGTTCAATTTCTCTAGCCACACCCAGGCCTGATTACTGCCACACCTGTTCTCAATCAAGAGAATCCTGAGAGCCCTTATTAAAGAGTCCTTTAATAGCACCTGCCTGACAAAGTGAAGTAGACCAAAAGATCCTCAAAAGCTAGATATCATGCTGCGATCCAAAGAAATTTAGGAACAAATGAGAAAGGTTTGATGAAAGGACTTGCTGTTACAATCCCTGCTGTTTGCACCACTTCTGAGTCCATGGGGAGTTCTTCTTCTTCTTCTTGTTCTTCTCTTAGATTTGATTGGCAGTTGGCAGCCAGCTTACAGGTGCATTACTGCCACGTTCTTCACTCTGTATCATCACTCTATCTGGTCAGGAGCTGTAGTCCTTAGCGTCACGTACTTCACTCAGTAAACATCACTCTATGTATCGAAAGTCAGAATTCTCGGTTGGCAACCTCTTCTTCGTCTTCTTCACTCTATATCTTTGTATAAGGAGTTCTTATAAGGAGTTCTGAGCAATCTTCTTCTTCTTCTTCTTCTTCAAACAGTGAGATCTCCATCTCTACATGATGTCTATAACACTCTATCTGGTCCCACTCTATATTCTTCAGGTCATCACTCCACAGGTGCATTACCACCACACACTCTATATACTGTATGTCTCCAGTGAGATTTCCATGTCTACATGATGTCTGTAACACTCTATCTGGTCCCACTCTATACTCTTCAGGTCATCACTCTATTGTCTACTTCACACTCTCTGTATATGTCTGTCTGTCTTCTTCTTCTTCTTTTAGATTTGATTGGCAGTTGGCAACCAGCTTACAGGTGCATTACCACCACGTACTTCACTCTATATCATCACTCTATGATCATGTTCACCTTACTCTCCATACTCTATATCTGTGTATAAGGAGTTCTTATAAGGAGTTCGGAACAACCTATGCGTGAAAAAACTATCTGTCCCTGGACTGAATCCTCTCAGCGGTATCAACCAGCTCTTCTTCTTCTAGATTTGATCGGGGGCTGGCAACCAGCCCACAGGCACACCACTGCTACCGACCCATCCACCATCGCTCCACATCCCTGCATAAGGAATTCTTATAAGGAGTTCTGAACAACTCCTTATGTGTGAAAAAACATCCATCTTGGCTGTAGCCAGGAGCTGTAGTCCTTCTATCATCATTGCTGTGTCCAGTCGAACCTCAACTCTATCTTCAGACATCACTCTTCTTCGTCTCCTTGTACTTCACTCTGTATCATCACTCTATCTGGTCTGGAGCTGTAGTCCTTCTATCATCATTGCTGTGTCCAATCGAGCCTCAACTTTATCTTCAGACATCACTCTTCTTCGTCTCCTTGTACTTTATGTCATCACTTCACTCGATAATCGGGGTGTCAAACTCATTCCATGGAGGGCCAAGACCCTGCAGGTTTTACTTCTACCCAGTCTCTTCAGCAGGTGTTTTCACTGATCAGCAATCAGTGGGAAGAAATTCAGAGAAATCACCTGTTGAAGACACTGGGTGGAGGTAAAACCTGCAGGGTCTTGGCCCTCCATGGAATGAGTTTACATCTGTGCTCTATATCATCACTTTACACATCAAGATGTCGGCCACCCAGGCCCGTTATCACTCTCCGTGGGGAGTTCTTGAGAGATGGCTGCTATAAGGCTTCACCTCCGGGACACATCGTCAGTTGTGTACCTCAGCATCACAGGGTGTTTCGGCCATTTGTCACAAGACACCCTCCACTGAGGCAGGCCCACCACAGGTTGATCAAGCCTGGGTGTGTGTCCCACGGTTTAGCTGTTTGCCTTAGAAGTCCAGATGGTATCTCTCCTTTTCATTCCCAGTCAGCAACTGGTCCTCTCGGCGGTGTTGACCTGCTCTTGATAGCCTATAGATCATAGGAAATGGTGATGTCCTATGCAGACTATATGATGTCATAGACATCCCATATGATGTCATAGACATCCTATATGTTTTAGACATTCTATCTGATGTCATAGACAGACTATCAAATGCCGGAATCCTTTGATGTTCTGATGCTGGAATCCCCCAATGCCAACTACCCCACAAGCTGCCCTGGTGCTGGAATCCCCTGATGCAACACCCCCCGCCGAGGCAGACCCACCACAGGTTGATCAAGCCCGGGTCTGTGACTGGTTGGGCTCCGGGCTGGAGACTGCAGGAGGGTTTATGCGAAGCTGAGCCTCATCCGAGGTGCTGATACCCTGAGGACTGTGGGGGTTCTCCTTCCTCTGGGCTTCACTCAACTGACTTTTTTTTTTTTTTTGTTACTTATTTATACCCGTAGGTAGATTTGGTTTGCAGTCTGGTGACAAGCCACCGGCTGCTGGTCGCTGCGTGCGCAAGTGCCCTAAACCTACATGTTTTTGGTATGCGGGAGGAAACCGGAGAAATCCCGGAGTAAACCCACGCAACACGGGGAGAACATGCAAACTCCACACAGCTCACTGTTGGTCGGGGGCTGGAATCGAACCCACGATCTCATGATCCCCGCGATCCCCCGGCCGAGGGTAAACTGTGCTGCCACAGTGCTAAACCACTGCGCCATTTCCTAAGAAGTATTGGTCAATGCGAGACCTCTTGCTGAGCTCGTGGAGGTATTTTTCCTACCCTGGTGGATTTTAGGGTCCCTCTCTGTTGTTAGCTTTGACCAGCCACATACACAGCTCTGCAGCTTTGTCCTGCCAGTGTTAATGGTTCATCAGGCTGTTGTATTCATTGTCAGTTCCATTCCATGGTCTGTCACCGTAAGAGCCATCCGTGATGGGTCATCTTGCATCCCCGCTCTCGCAGACCATTGGGGGGGGGGGGGGGGTATTCCTCCTTGAACTTTGTAGCGATGATGGGTGGATCCAAGAATGCTAATCAGCGATGGGTCCTGCTGGTATGAGCCGCTAACCCACACCAGCCCCATTAGAGTCTATTCCCTCATGTCAGTAGTCTCTCCAGGCCATCATCAGGTCTTTCCCTGATTGTCAGCTGTCCTTTCGCAGCCGTCACTGGGTCACCCCAGAAATCAAGGTTCAAAAAAAGGACTAACTGTTACAATCCCTGCTGTTTGCACCACTTTTGAGTCTGTGGGGAGTTCTTGAGAGATGGCTGCTATCAGGCTTAACTGCCGGAACACGTTGTCAGTTGTGTACATCAGCATCACAGGGTGTTTCAGCCATTTATCACCTGACAAAGTGAAGTAGACCAAAAGATCCTTCAAAGCTAGATATCATGCTGCGATACAAAGAAATTCAGGAACAAATGAGAAACAAAGTAATTGAGATCTATCAGTCTGGAAAAGGTTATAAAGCCATTTCTAAAGCTTTGGGACTCCAGCGAACCACAGTGAGAGCCATTATCTACAAATGGCAAAAAACATGGAACAGTGGTGAACCTTCCCAGGAGTGGCCAGCCAAACAAAATTACCCCAAAAGCGCAGTGACAACTCATCCAAGAGGTCACAAAAGACCCTACAACAACATCCAAAGAACTACAGGCCTCATTTGCCTCAGTTAAGGTCAGTGTTCATGACTCCACCATAAGAAAGAGACTGGGCAAAAATGGCCTGCATGGCAGAATTCCAAGACAAAAACCACTGCTGAGCAAAAACAATATAAAGGCTCATCTCAGTTTTGCCAGAAAACATATTGATGATCCCCAAGACTTTTGTGAAAATACTCTGTGGACTGACGAGACAAAAGTTGAACTTTTTGGAAGGTGGGTGTCTCATTACATCCGATGTAAAGGTAACACACAGCATTTCAGAAAAGGAACATCATACCAACAGTAAAATATGGTAGTGGTAGTGTGATGGTCTGGGGCTGTTTTGCTGCTTCAGGACCTGGAAGACTTGCTGTGGTAAATAGAACCATGAATTCTGCTGTCTACCAAAAAATCCTGAAGGAGAATGTCCGGCCATGTGTTTGTGACCTCAGGCTAGAGTGCACCTGGGTTCTGCAGCAGGACAGCGATCCAAAACCTACCAGCAAGTCCACCTCTGAATGGCTTAAGAAAAACAAAATGAAGACTTTGGACAAGCTTAGTCAAAGTCCTGACCTGAATCCGATTGAGATGCTGTGGCTTGACCTTAAAAAGGTGGTTCGTGCTCGAAAACCCTCCAGTGTGTCTGAATAACAACAATTCTGCACAGATGAGTGGGCCAAAATTCCTCCACAGCGCTGTAAAAGACTCAATGCCAGTTATCACAAATGCTTGATTGCAGTTGTTGCTACTAAGGGTGGCCCAACCAGTTAATAGGTTTAGGGGTCAATCACTTTTTCACACAGGTCCATGTGGGTTTGGAATTGTTTCCCTTAATTATAAACATCTTCATTTAAAAACTGCATTTTGTGTTTACTTGTGTTATCTTTGTCTAATATTTAAATCTGTTTGACGATCTGAAACATTTAAGTGTGACAAACATACAAAAAAAAAGAGAAATCAGGAAGGGGGCAAAAACTTTTTCACAGCCTACCGCTAAGTGAGCTCCTCAGTGCATTCAGTGTGTCCCACATGTGGTGGGACTCAGACTCCAGCAGAGATGACAGCTTAGCCACTGTCCTCCTATCTCCTCCACTGGGTTGAGGCTGTTGTGTCCGAATAACAAGGACATTTTATAGATTTATTATAAAAGCAACTATATACATACAGGAGTCCCTACGCTAGTACGGGAGCCACAGCGAAGAGGCAGCATGCTTCCCGCTACTGGCTTATATACTCCAGGTGACGCCACCCCCCAAAGGTGGGGCATCACTCCTCACATCCTAGGGCACCGCCATATTTAATATATATATTACGATCCTACACCCCCCCTCTTTGAAAAATCACAAACACACAATTACCCAACCTTCAATTTATACCCGATACACTCTCTGATACAAGGGGTACTGGCCTATCCATTCACACACCACACTGGCCCAGCGGAGGTCTCCGCTATGTAAACAAAGAGTCAGTAAAAGAAAAAGGCCACACACCAAACTAAATTTATCCCGATCACCTAGTCTAAATACATACATACAAAAGTAATTTACACAATGAGCAAGGCGGTACCCAACCCCCATAAACTCACAGGATACACACAGTAATATACAGAGATCTCCTGAAAAATCACACAATTCACACCAAAATAGGGCATTAAATTCACATTAACAATCACACTCAGGTGTTACTGCACCTCACACTTCTTAAACAGTCACACAACAATGGTGGTCTTGTGCATCAAAATCCCATAATCACCCCATTACAGTGGCACACATTCCCATTCACTTTCAAGAATGTAAATGGCTATTAAGCCCACACCACAATTAGGGGGAAATAAAATCACAGCATCATAAGACGCTCAGGTGCTGGAAATATCAGAATCAGAATCAGATTTATTGCCATTGTTCATGTAGTACACAAACTAGGAATTTGTCTCGGTGCAATGCTGCAACATTAAACATGATAAAATAAAATAAATAAACTATACATGCAATAAAGTGTAGAATAAGTGAGTAATACCAGTCAGCAGTTTAAATATATTAGCGAGCTGCAGATAATGTGGAGAACCATATAGTGCAGTCGGTAATGCAGGAAGAAAACAGTGATGAATGACATGAGTCTGGTTGAGCTGCTGTACATAGTGCACGAGAGTCAATAAGTCACTTAGTGTTCAGCAGTCTGATGGCAGAGGGGAAGAAGCTGTTCATGTGACGGGAGGTTTTAGTCTGGATGGACCGAAGTCTTCTACCTGAGGGGAGAGGGGCAAACAGTACGTGACCAGGGTGTGAGGGATCGGCTATGATCCGGCCAGCACGCCTCCGGGTCCTGGAGATGTACAGATCCTGGACAGATGGGAGCTTGCAGCCGATCACCTTCTCAGCAGTGCGCACGACGCGCTGCAGCCTTAGTCTGTCCCTGGCAGTGGCTCCTGCGTACCACACGGTTATGGAGGTGGTGAGGATGGACTCGATGATGGCTGTGTAGAACTGCACTAACATCTTGGTGGGTAGCTTGAGCTTCCTCAGCTGCCGCAGGAAGAACATCCTCTGCTGGGCCTTTTTGATGAGGGAGCTGATGGTCGGCTCCCACTTGAGGTCCCTGGTGATGGTGGTGCCTAGGAAGCGGAAGGAATCAGCAGTGGTGATGGGAGAGCCTGTGAGGGTGAGGGGGGGCAGAGGGGTTGTGACTTTCCTGAAGTCCACAATCATCTCCACTGTCTTCAGAGCGTTCAGCTGCAGGTTGTTGTTGTTGCACCAGCTGGGCCACCTCTCTCCTGTAGGCGGACTCGTCGCCGTTGGAGATGAGCCCGATGAGGGTGGTGTCGTCCGCAAACTTGATCAACTTGACAGACTGGTGGCTGGAGGTGCAGGAGTTGGTATAAAGGGAGAAGAGTAGGGGGGAAAGTGCACAGCCCTGGGGTGATCCGGTGCTGATGCTAGCAGAGTCTGAGACAGTCTTTCCTAGCCGCACATGCTGCCTCTGGTCCGTCAGGAAGTCGGTGATCCACCTGCAGAGGGAGTCAGGCACGTTGAGCAGGGACAGCTTGTCCCGGAGCAGAGCGGGGCAGATGGTGTTGAATGCGGAGCTGAAGTCCACAAACAGGATCCTGGCGTAGGTTCCCGGGGAGTCCAGGTGCTGCAGGATGGAGTGGAGGGCCAGGTTGACTGCGTCGTCTACAGACCTGTTGGCTCGGTAGGCAAACTGCAGCAGGTCCAGGAGGTGGGTGGTGATGGACTTGAGGTGGGGCAGGACCAGGCGCTCAAAGGACTTCATGACTACAGAGGTGAGCGCTACAGGTCTGTAGTCGTTAAGTCCAGTGATCCGTGGCTTCTTAGGGACAGGGATGATGATGGAGGATTTGAGGCAGGACGGCACGTGGCATAGCTTAAGGGAGGTGTTAAAAATGTCTGTGAAGACAGGAGCCAGCTCTTTCGCACAGTGTCTCAGGGTGGAGGGAGACACGCCGTCCGGACCGGGGGCCTTGCGTGGGTTCAGTCTGGAGAACTGTTTGAGCACGTCCTGCTCACTGATGACAAGGGCAGGGGGGCGGGGGGGCGCCTTTGATGAAGTAGGGATCGTGGAGGCTGTGGAGCTGGAGGGAGGGGGGGGAGTTGGACACAGATGACGAGGTGTCAAAACGGGCATAGTGTTGGGACAGTCTTTGACAAAGGGCTTCGTCATCCTGACCTTTAGGAGCCTGAGGCCGATAATTGGTGATTTGCCTCAGTCCTCTCCACACAGAAGCCGAGTCATTAGCAGTGAACTGCTGCTGGAGTCTCTCAGAATACACAGATTTAGCTCTCCTCAGCTCTCTGTTAAACCGATATTTAACCTCCCTGTAGCAGCCCCTGTCTCCACTTTTCAGCGCTGCTTCCTTCTCCTTCCTGATCTGTCTGAGCTTAGCAGTGAACCAGGGCTTATCATTAGAGTATCTCACCCTGGTGCGTGATGGAAGAATGCTCTCCTCACAAAAGTGGATATATGAGTTCACAGTGTCCGTGTACTCATCCAAATCATGCGTGGCTCCTTTAAACATGCCCCAATCAGTTATTTCCATGCACGTTTCCAGCTTCTCCTCAGCTTCACTGGTCCATTTCTTCGTAGTGCTCACAACAGGTTTAGTGAGCTTCAATCTCTGTCTGTATGTGGGAATGAGGTGGACCATCACGTGATCAGATAGTCCAAGCGCAGCGCGGGCAACAGCGCGATATTCGTCTTTCACTGTGGTGTAACAGTGGTCCAGCGTGTTTATTCCTCTGGTGGGGCATTTAATAAACTGTTTGTAGCGGGGGAGATCGTGGCTTAGATTGCTCTGGTTAAAGTCGCCAACCACAATAACCAGAGAGTCTGGAAAAATCCGCTCCGTGTGTTGGATGTGATCCACGAGCACGCGCTGAGCTTCGCGCGTGTCCGCGTCGGGAGGGACGTACACAGCGACGAGGATGAATGAGGCGAACTCCCGCGGGGAATAAAATGGCTTGCAGTTAATAAAAAGAAATTCCAGGGCGGGAGAACAGTGTTTGGAAATTACCGTTACATCAGAGCACCAGCTGCTGTTGATGTAGAAGCAGACTCCTCCTCCTGAGGACTTACCGGAGAGCTCTGTGTCACGATCAGCACAAAACAGCTGAAATCCCTCGAGGCGCAGCGCGCTGTCCGGTGTATTTTCCCTGAGCCAGGTCTCGGTAAAACAGAGGGCAGCCGAGGAAGAGAGGTCCTTAAAACGCATCAGCAGTCTCAGTTCATCTACCTTGTTAGAGAGAGAGTTGGCATTGGACAGAAATATGCCAGGCAAAGCCGTGCGCGTGCCTCTCCTGCGGAGCCGGACGAGAGCGCCCGCTTGTCTTCCTCTCTTTCGCTGTCTCACTTTCCGAGCTAAGCAATGAACCAGGTCGGCGGCAGGAGCTAAAAAAATTGGGAGTAGGTCCGTGGGAGTGAAAGTCCTGATATTTAGAAGCTCTTCACGGGTATAAGAGCTGGCAGACACACAATTGACAAACAAAAACAAACAAAGGGCACAGCGAAGCACCATGGCGACCACTGTGGGCGCCATCTTGCGCAAAAAAAAAAAAAAATATCAACACAGCATTGCAAAATTAAGGTAAATGGTTACATGTCACAAATAAATACTAACATAAACAGGTTAAATTCCCATAAAATAATCCTACATACACCTTTTTTTTTAACATAGCAAAACGAACTACATACACACTTTTCACACCATTAAGTTGTATCATTAATAGGGTAAACGTCCATAAGAACCAACCTATACTTGTTTCACATTACCCACATGGTTCTTTACATCCCCATATCGTTACAACTTTAACATGTGAATACCACTAGAACATATATTGAACATAACAATCACAACCATAACACATCTATTAATAAATGCACATAATCAGACACACCGTAAGCCCTCATACACATTTAACCCGGGTCTCCCGAAGGCCCGCCCCGGTGTGTCCATCCTGTGGCCCTCTTCCAGAGCGTCTCCGTTTCTTCATGACAGGAGACGGACTGCGTAGATGCCCTTTTCTGCTCCAATGTCGCAGCTCATTGGGATGCCATCTCGACCCATCAGTCAAACTCAGGTAGCCGTCGCCGCCAGACTGGACCACCCACAGATTATGCTGTCCAGCTGTCAGTTTCCTGGAATTGCGCACCCGACCAAGCCGAGGCTCGACCCTAGGGCGCACGTCATCACCCTCACCCAGGGGAGCACTCACTGGCTTTCTCCGTCATCTGTGTTGCGATCTGGCACCTTTATGACTCCTCAGTGGTTCACCAAGTTGACTTGAGTCATGTCCCTCGCTTTTGAAGTCAGCATGGCCAGGGTTCGTGCCATCTGATGGTACCCCGGATACCAGATGATGTTGCGTTGGAGAAGCACCAGCCACTGTTGACTCAGCAGCCGTTTCCAGTCGGCCACCGGAGCCCTGTAGCTCACACTCTTTGGACCTTTCCGCCACCGCAGAGGTCAAACCATGCTGTTCGAGTCCACCGTCCATGGGACCACAAACACTGGCACGGGACCCCCACCTTGTTGGCGTACTAAGGTGCTGACGGTGTCCCTCTTCACCCAAAATGGGCCACCCAAAGTCCCATACTTCTTTGCCACTTCCCACATAAAATGGCTGGTCCCACAGACCACCACCTGCCCACTCCTTCACATCTCTGCAGGTGATGGAGAATCCGAGCCTGTAAAACAAGTCACCACCCATCAGATTAATACCTTCTCGAGACACCATGAAGTCGACTGCACCCCCAGAGACCTCATTATACCTCACAGACAGCCACGCCAAGCCCACGATATCAAGGGGATCATTACCATAATCACAACAGGCAATGTATGTTTTACTCACACTGTAGTGGGGAAAACACCGTCTTACAATTTCCAAGTTCAAAATGGAGGTTGCCGACTCCGTGTCCACCAACATCGGCACTGGCGTCCCGTCTATGTTGGGAGAGACAGTGTGGACCACTGTAGGCACCTTCTTCTTTCCACTGTCCCTAGCAGACCTCCGTTCGTCCTTGTTGAAACTGCGGCAAACTCTGGCGAAGTGATGGAGCAGACCACACTGTCCACAATGCTTGCCCTCCGCTGTGTACTCCCTTGCTCCAAAGCAGTGCCTGCTGGAGCCGCAGCCGTAGCAACTCGGCGTCCCCGGGATGGACTTTATTTTTATGATGGCCATGCATTCAATTTCGCCGCCATCATCCGGATCCAAGGCCACGGTCTTCCCGTATGTGTCGTTCTGTGGTAGGGCTTTGCTATCCTTACAACGCATTGTCAGCCATTCTGCTGCCTCGTGTTGTCATGCTAGCTCCATGGCTGCTATTACTATAAGCTCACCAGCGCAAGTTAGCAGGGGAACTCCCGCCAAGGAGCAGGCCACGTCCTCCGCCAACTGGTTGCGGACCAACTCCTCCTCCAAAGTCCCAAGCCTGCACTCACCCGCCAGCCGCCGAAGGTCCACCACAAACCGCCGAACTGACTCTCCAGTTCGCTGGTTCCGCTGCCTGACTTGTATGCGCCACCTTGATGATGTTTTCAGGGGCGCGAAAATAGCCCGCCATGAGCCTCATCACATCGCCAAATAAGTCACCTCCTCCAAGCGTGCCCAGGACCCCCCAGCTCTCCACACCCAGGCCATGGACCAGAACAACCCCTGCACATAACCCGTCAAGGTCGCCGAGGACTAATGCCAACAGATACAGTGGGGCAAAAAAGTATTTAGTCAGCCACCAATTGCGCAAGTTCTCCCACTTAAAAGATGAGAGGTCTCCAATTTTCATCATAGGTATACCTCAACTATGAGAGACAAAATGAGAAAAAAAAATCCAGAAAATCACATTGAAGGATTTTTAATGAATTAATTGATAAATTCCTCGGTAAAATAAGTATTTGGTCACCTACAAACAAGCAAGATTTCTGGCTCTCACAGACCTGTAACTTCTTCTTTAAGAGGCTCCTCTGTCCTCCACTCGTTACCTGTATTAATGGCACCTGTTTGAACTCGTTATCAGTATAAAAGACACCTGTTCACAACCTCAGTCAGACTCCAAACTCCACTATGGCCAAGACCAAAGAGCTGTCAAAGGACACCAGAAACAAAATTGTAGACCTGCACCAGGCTGGGAAGACTGAATCTGCAATAGGTAAGCAGCTTGGTGTGAAGAAATCAGCTGTGGGAGCAATTATTAGAAAATGGAAGACATACAAGACCACTGATAATCTCCCTCGATCTGGGGCTCCACGCAAGAGCTCACGCTGTGGGGTCAAAATGATCATGAGAACGGTGAGCAAAAATCCCAGAACCACACGGGGGGACCTAGTGAATGACCTGCAGAGAGCTGGGACCAAAGTAGCAAAGGCTACCATCAGTAACACACTACGCCGCCAGGGACTCAAATCCTGCAGTGCCAGACGTGTCCCCCTGCTTAAGCCAGTACATGTTCAGGCCCATCTGAAGTTTGCTAGAGAGCATTTGGATAATCCAAAAGAGAACTGGGAGAATGTCATATGGTCAGATGAAACCAAAATAGAACTTTATTGTAAAAACTTAACTTGTCGTGTTTGGAGGAAAAAGAACACCATACCTACTGTGAAGCATGGGGGTGGAAACATCATGCTTTGGGACTGTTTTTCTGCAAAGGGACCAGGACGACTGATCCGTGTAAAGGAAAGAATGAATGGGGCCATGTATCGTGAGATTTTGAGTGAAAACCTCCTTCCATCAGCAAGGACATTGAAGATGAAACGTGGCTGGGTCTTTCAGCATGACAATGATCCCATGACAATGATCCCAAACACACCACCCGGGCAACGAAGTAGTGGCTTCATAAGAAGCATTTCAAGGTCCTGGAGTGGCCTAGCCAGTCTCCAGATCTCAACCTCATAGAAAATCTTTGGAGGGAGTTGAAAGTCTGTGTTGCCCAGCGACAGCCCCAAAACATCACTGCTCTAGAGGAGATCTGCATGGAGGAATGGGCCAAAATACCAACAACAGTGTGTGAAAACCTTGTGAAGACTTACAGAAAACGTTTGACCTCTATCATTGCCAACAAAGGGTATATAACAAAGTATTGAGATGAACTTTTGTTATTTACCAAATACTTATTTTACCGAGGAATTTGCCAATTAATTCATTAAAAATCCTTCAATGTGATTTTCTAGATTTTTTTTTTCTCATTTTGTCTCTCATAGTTGAGGTATACCTATGATGAAAATTGGAGACCTCTCTCATCTTTTAAGTGGGAGAACTTGCACAATTGGTGGCTGACTAAATACTTTTTTGCCCCACTGTAGCACTCGAAGGCTGCCCGCCACCTGGTCCACAGGATCAACAGCTCACCCGGAGCCCGCAACATAAAGCGAAGCGCAGCAGCAGCCCTCTCCAGCTCTGCATATCCTCGTTGCCAAATGTTGTGTCCGAATAACAAGGAGGCGAGGTGACATTTTATAGATTTATACACATTTAAAGCAACTATATACATACAGGAGTCCCTACACGAGTACGGGAGCCACAGCGAAGAGGCAGCATGCCTCCCGCTACTGGCTTATATACTCCAAGTGACGCCATACTAATATATATATTACGGTCCAACAGAGGCGTTGCCCCATAACAGAGCTGGCTTTTTTGATCAACCTGTTCAGTCTCTTCCTGTTGGCTGCCATGATGCCGCTGCCCCAGCAGACCACTCCAAATGTGATGGCTGATGCCACCACCGAATTGTAGAAGGTCTTCAGGAGTGCCAGTTTTACATCCAGTTTTAATATTGGTTTTTGTTTTTGTACCCATGTTGTTTTTTTCTTGTTTTTGAAAGCTGGAGTATTTGCAGTCACCACCAGTTCGGAGGACTTACTGCATAAATGCACCTCTGACATTTGGCCAGTCAAAATTCTGGTAGGGGAATGCGACAGAGGAATAGGACACAGTTGTCAATCAAAGTTTTATAGATTTTGTGGTTTGTTTTCAGATGTACTCTTGTTAGGTTCCATTTTCTTCCATTATACAGTATAAAAGCGAAGGCAGACTACTACAACTAATATCTCCAAAACTGGACAATCCACAGGAAAGGAGACAAGATGGGTAGAAAGCACTACATGGGGTGAACTGCCACTTTAAAAGTAAGAGGACGAAGTTGTGTATGCAGGTGTGTGGGCAGGTGAGTCAACGGGAAACCCAGTGGTGTGATGACAGATGCTGAAAGCACACCTGGCTTTTACAAAGAGAGAAAGTGAAAGCTCAATCAGGGAGAGGAAAGATGGGGGGAAATTTAGTCCACTCTCACACACACACACACACACACATGCATAGTTAGTCATTTACTTAGCCATGGACAAGCAATGTGATTAACACTCTCCTCACCCTGATGGGAAGGAGAGATGGAGTTTGTGAGGAGGAAGGGAAGGGAGAGAAAAAGTCTGACACCACCACTTAGGCAGAGCGTGGCAGTTACGTAAAAGGCTCGGGTTGTCAATGAACCGTATTAGATTCCCTAACCTGCCAGCCACCATAGGAAGTGGGCTGCCCCCCCCTCCCACACACACGTGGCCCAGCACACGGTGTTCACACACACACACACACACACACACACACTCACACACACAAGTTGTTTTGGTGGCGCGCAATATTGTGTGCAGCCTGCCTGTGCACATGTGATCCCAGTCACTGTCTGTGTGTGCGCATGTGTACGCGCATGCACAGAGAGAACGGGGGTGGTTTATGTCCATATGGTTGCTTTGGCAATATGTCTTGCTTTCACATGATTGGGATTAAAATGATCCAATGGGCTGAGTGTGTGAGATTCAAAGAGGAGAGAGGAAGCGGGAGGGAGAGGAGGATGCTCGAGGGAGACGAGCCAGAGCGTGCGTGTGTGTGTGTGAGAGAGAGAGAGAGAGATGCTGGGGAAAGTTAATTTCCACTCAGGCTCAATGCCACCAGTTTGCAGCTGCAGAACTTTACATCACATGTATTAAAAATGAAAACAACTTTGACCAGGGACAAAAAAACCCTCCCTCATGCTCATGTAGTTTCTCCCATCCAGCATGGACATCAACTTTCACACACAAACACACGTGCACACACACACACACACACGCACACACGAGCGTAAGATGTTGATGTCTGCACTGGGTGCAGAACATGTTTTCACATCGTCTGTTTGACTCTACTTTGCTCTGTCTGGATGGGTGTCTTTCTACTGTAATACACTTGACAGTGTGGTGTAAGGGAGACAGTCGGGGGGGGGGGGAGACTTGAGGACAGGAGGGAAAAGAGATGAGCAGTGGGGAATGGGAGATGCATTGCATAACAAATGGCGATTTGGACACGAAGTTCAACTTGATATTGGCTATTGATAAAAACTGTAAGGATAATAAATAATGTAGGATATAGAGACCATACCAACTCGTTTTTAAAGTCACATGCCATAAAGTTCATGGATTTAGTTAAATATAAAACGGCACAAGTAATGTACAGGGCAATTAATAATCAAATCCCAACTAATATACAAAAAATATTCAAAAAAGAGACAATGATTACAATTTGAGAGGAGACTTAAACTTCACAAAACCTAAGGTGCAAACAACTAAGAAAAGTATGTGCATATCTGTCTGTGGGGTGGATTTGTGGAACAGCCTGCAGCTGAAACTAAAACTATATACAAACAGAAATCAATTCAAAAATAGGTATAAACATTATTTGCTGAAAGGATATATGCTAGAGGGGTAGTATTAAGATAAGATAAGATAAGCCTTTATTAGTCCCACAATGGGGAAATTCCAGGATTGCAACAGCACAGGGATAGCAACACTCAGAGCAATAATTAAGAAGATACGAAAAATATAAATAAGAGCAGTGAATATACATACGTACACATACATATAGTATATATTTATATACATACGTATATAAATATATAAATACATATACAAAGTGCGGAGCATTGTAGCAAGATGGAATAAACAGCATAACCGTCTACTTAGTTATCCTACATAGTATGAATATGTACCCATACATATTGTCACCCTCCGTAGCGACTGATATTGTCCTAGTTGTATGCTGGAGGGGACCATTTGTGTAAGTCTGTTGCGTCTTTTGCATTCAATACTATTAGGTCGTCACGTTTTTTTGCTATCTCTGCGAGCAGCCCTACTTAGGTTATACAGTCTGACAGCCATAGGTAGGAAGGACCTGCAAAACCTCTCGGTTGCGCACCTAGGATGATGTAGTCTACTGCTAAATGAGCTCCTCAGTGCATTCAGTATGTCCTGCATAGGGTGGGACTCGGACTCCAGCAGCGATGACAGTTTAGCCACCATCCTTCTCTCTCCTATCTCCTCCACTGGGTCAAGGCGTTGCCCCAGGACAGATCTAGCTTTCTTGATCAGTTTGTTCAGTCTCTTCCTATCGGCTGCAGTAATGCCGTTGCCCCAGCAGACCACTCCAAAAGTGATGGCTGATGCCACCACCGTGTCGTAGAATGTCTTCAGCAGCACCCCTTGTACACCAAAAGACCTGAGCCTCCTCAGTAGGAACAGCCTGCACTGTCCCTTCTTGTAGAGTGCGTCGGTATTGTGTGACTACTCTAGTTTATTGTTCAGATGAACACCAAGGTACAGTACTTGTAGGATGTCACCATCTCATTGTCCGTTCCCTGTATGTTTACTGGTGCTGTGAGGGATTGTCCTTGCCTGCGGCAGTCCACCACCAGCTCCTTAGTTTTCCTCGCGTTGATCTGAAGGCAGTTCCGATGGCACCAGTCCATGAAGTCCTGGATAAGTCCTCTGCACTCAGCTTCATCTCCATTGGAGATGAGGCTGACAATCGCAGAGTCGTCAGAGAACTTCTGTAGATGGCAGTGTGTTGTGTTGTGTGAGAAGTCCGCAGTATAAAGGGTGAACAGGAAGGGAGCCAAAACCATTCCCTGGGGGGCCCCGTGCTACCGATGATCGTGTCGGACACACAATCTCGGGTTCTCACAAACTGTGGCTGGTTAGTGAGGTAGTCCAGGATCCATGATGACAGGTGCTGGTCCGCCCCTGCGCACAGCAGCTTGTCCTTCAGGATCATTGGTTGGATGGTGTTGAAAGCACTGGAGAAGTCAAAGCACATGATCCTCACCACATTCTCGGGCTTCTCCAGGTGGGACAGTGAACAGTGAAGGAGGAAGATCACTGCATCCTCCACCCCAATGCCATGCTGGTAGGCGAACTGGAGTGGATCCATCGCTGGTCCCACCAGGGGGCGGAGGTGAGCAAGGAGCAGTCTCTCCAGGGTCTTCATCATGTGAGACGTCAGGGCCACTGGTCTGTAGCTGTTCAGATCTTTGGGTGGGAAGTCCTTGGTACAGGTACCACACAAGATGTTTTCCACAACTGTGGTACCCTCCCCAGCTTCAGGCTCAGGTTGAAGATGTGCTCCACAATCCCACACAGCTGGTCTGCACAAGACTTGAGGAGCTTCGCGCTGATGCCGTCCGGTCCCGAGGTCTTCCTCGCCTTGATCTTCCTCAGCTCTGTCCTCACCTGGGTCTTAGTGAGGGTCAGGTTTGGGGGCTGTGTGCTAGGAGTGGGGGGGGGGGGGGGTTGGTTGAGTGGGGTGTGGACAGCAGGTCTCGATGACTTTAGACGCAGCAGTGGTTGTTGTGCAGTCGGGGGGAAGGGCGATTGGTCAAACCTATTAAAAAACAGGTTCAGATTGTTCGCCCACTCCCTGCCCCCCGTGGCCTGGGGGGAGGTATTCTGGAGCCCAGAGATGGTTTTAAGGTTTCTCCAGACCCCGCCGATGTTGCTCTGTTGCAGCTTGTCCTCCATCTTCTTCCTGAAGCTGTCCTTGCCTTCTCTGATCTTCCTCTTCAGCTCCCTCTGTACGGACTTCAACATCTCTCTGTTCTCCGACCTGAAGATCCTCTTCTTCTCTCTCAGAAGTGTTTTTATCTCAGGGTTGATCCAGGGTTTGTTGTTCGAGCAACACCGTATGGTCTTGGTGGGTACAGTGTTGTCCACACAGAAGCCGATGTAGTCCGTGATGGTGTGAGTGAGGCCATCGATGTCCTCACCATGTGGATCGCAGAGCTGCTCCTAGGCAGTGGTTTCAAGACAGTCCTTTAGAGCGTCCATTGCCTCCTCAAACCATAACTTCACTGTGCGCATGACCGGAGGTTGTCTGTGCACTAGGGGTTTGTACACTGGCAGGACATGAACCAAGCTGTGATCCGATCTCCCGAGTGGGGGGAGTGGTGATGAGGTGTACGCCTCCTTAGTATTTGCATAGAATAAGTCCAGTGTTTTATTGTCTCTAGTGTGGCATGTGACATACTGGGTGAGCGTGGGTAGAATGGGGGACAGTGAGATATGGTTGAAATCACCTGAGATGAGGAGAAGAGCATCTGGGTGTTCTGTCTGCAGCCTGCCAGTTACTGAGTGGATGACATCACGCGCTGTCCCAGCGTTCGCCGTCGGATTTGCATAAATAACAATGCAGATCACATGTGAGTATTCCCTCGAGAGATTGGTAGGCCGCATGCTAACAGCTAGCAACTCGATGTCTTTGCTACAGTGCTGTTCCTTAACCGTCATATGTCCCGGTCTGCACCAGTTGTTATTGACATACATTATCACTCCCCCATCTCTTGCCTTCCCACTGTCTGGTGTCCGGTCTGCCCGTATTGCGTGGAAACCCTCCAGTTCGATGTTAGCATCTGTTGCTAGTTCTGTTAGCCACGTCTCGGTAAACAGCAACAAGCTACTCTCTCTGTACACGCTCTCGTAGTGGGAGATAGCCGCTAGCTCATCAGTCTTATTGAGTAGCGATCGAACATTCCCCATAATGACGGATGGGAGGACGGGTCTGTACCTTGTATTCCTCGCCTGCCGTCTTACTCCAGCTCGACATCCACGCCGTTTCCGTCTTATTTCTCCCGGTATGTCGAGTTTTTTGCGTTAGCATCGTGGGCCGGTTAAGTGCTAACAGCTGGTCTCTATTGTACTGCCTCCTGCAAGAAACAGTGGCTCCGTCCGCTGGTTCAGGAGACATTTGGGCGATCTACGTGTTTGGATGGAATAAAGGTGTCGCTGGATCAGAAAGATTGGCAAGAGAGCCAGATAGTAAATAGAAATAGGCAGAAATTGATCCGCTGTTGCAAAAAGGTAGCCTACTCGTGTGGCGCCGGAAGTAGTGTATGTATTAATATGTATTTTTTTTTTTGTTACTTATTTGTACCTGTAGGTAGACTTGGTTTGCAGTCTGGTGACAAGCCACCGGCTGCTGGTCGCTGCGTGCGCGAGTGCCCTAAACCTACATGTTTTTGGTATGCGGGAGGAAACCGGAGAAATCCCGGAGTAAACCCGCGCAACACGGGGAGAACATGCAAACTCCACACAGCTCACTGTTGGTCGGGGGCTGGGATCGAACCCACGATCTCATGATCCCCGCGATCCCCCGGCCGAGGGTAAAACTGTGCTGCCACAGTGCTAAACCACTGCGCCACCGTGCAGCCCAGCCCGTGCAGTATGATTCACTATGCTCACTCTGGGACACTATGGTATGGTAGGTGGGACAGTACTGTGCATATCTGTGTATATCTGTGTTGTTTGGGGCTGGGTATAGATGTATGGACCGTATGCATGTTGGGATGGATGAGTGTCAATGTTGATATGTACAACATATAGTTAATTGCCTACTTGGGGTCTTAGTTGAGGTAATAGGTATATATTTCACATGAGTTGTATTTAGGGAAAAGAGGAGCTGGAGTAAATAAGTGTTAACTTCTTCCTTCTCCCTTTCGAGCACTGTATACTGTCACTTTTATTGCACTTGTCATTTGTTTTGTTTTTTTACTTTTTTGTTGGAAATAAAGTATCTATCTATCTATCTATATTGGGTTTATAGGACCGTAGTATAGATATAATGTATTAGTATGGCGGTCCCCTAAGCTGGGAGGAGTGATGCCCCGCCTTTGGGGGGTGGCATCACCTGGAGAATATAAGCCTGGAGCGGGAGACATATTGTCTCTTTGCTGTTACTCCCGTGCTCGCGGTAGGGTCTCTCCGTGTGTACATAGTTTGTATTAATAAACATTATAAAACGTCACCTCGCCTCCTCATTTATTCGGACGCAACATTTGGCGACGAGGATAAACGGAGATGGAGAGGGCTGCTGCCATGCTGCGCTTTGTGTTGCAGGCTCTGGGTGAGCTGTTGGTCTTGTGGACCAGGTGGCGGGCAGCCTTCGAATACTATCTGTTGGCGTTACACCTCGACAACCTTGATAAATTATGTGCAAGGGCTATCCTGGTCCATAACTTGGATGTGGAGAGCCGGATGGTCCTGAGCACATTTGGAGGAGGTGACCTATTCGGCCATGTGGCGAGGCTCATGGCGGGCTACTTTCGCGCCGCTGGAAACATCATAAGGTGGCACATGCAAGTCAAGCAGCGGAACCAGCGACCCGGAGAATCGGTTCGACGGTTTGTGGCAGACCTTCGGCGGCTGGTGGGTGAGTGCAGGCTTGGGACTTTGGAGGAGGAATTGGTCCACGACCAGTTAGCGGAACACGCGGCTGGCTCCTCAGCAAGAGTTCGCCTGCTAACTCGTGCTGGTGAGCTAGCACCAATAGCAGCCATGGAGCTAGCACAACAAAATGAGACAGCGGAACGGCTGACGACGCGTCTTAAGGACAGCGAAGCCCCACAGAGGAATGACACATACAGGATGACCCTGGCCTTGGATTTGGACAATGGAAGTGACGCTGACTGTGCGGCCATCGTGAAAACAAAGTCCACCCCGGGGGCACCGAGATGCTGTGGCTGTGGATCCAGCAGGCACCGCTTTGGAGCGAGTGAGTATATGGTGGAGGGAAAGCGTTGTGGACGGTGCGGTCTACTCCATCACTTCACCAGAGTTTGCCGCAGTTTCGACAAGGAGGAACGGAGGTCTGCTAGGGATGGTGGAAAGAAGAAGGTGCCTACAGTGGTCCACAGTGTCTCTCCCAACACAGATGGGACGCCGGTATTGATGTTGGTGGACAGGGAGTCAGCAACCTCCATTTTGAACTTGGAAATTGTAAGTTGGTGTTTTCCCCACTACAGAGAGAGTAACACTAACATTGCCTGTTATGGTTATGGTAGCCACCCGCTGGATGTCGTGGGCTCGGTGTGGCTGTCGGTGAGGTACAAAGGGGCCTCCATGTGCGCCAACGAGTTCATGGTGTCGCGGGATGGTAATAACCTAATGGGCTGTGATTTATTCTATGGGCTTGGTTTCTCCATCACCTGCGGTGAAGTGGAGGAGTGGTCAGATGATGGATTATGGGACCAGCCGTTTAATGTGGGAAGTGGCAAAGAAGTGTGGGACTTTGGGTGGCCCATTCCGGGTGAAGAGGGACACTGCCAGCACCTTAGTATGCCGACAAGGCGGGGGTCCCGTGCCAGTGTTTGTGGTCCCTTGGACGGTGGACTCGAACAGCATGGTTTGACCTCCGCGGTGGTGGATAGGTCCGGAGAGCATGAGCTACAGGGCTCCGGTGGCCGACGAGTTCCGGCTGCTGAGCCAACAGTGACTGATGCCACTCCAACACAACAACATCTGGTATAAGGGGTTCTACCAGATGGCACAAACCCTGGCCATGCCAATACCAAAAGCGAGGAACATGGCTCGAGTCAACTTGGCGAACCGCTGAGGAGTCATAAAGGTGCCAGATCGCGACGCAGACGATGGAGGAAGCCAGTGAGCGCTCCCCTGGATGAGGATGATGACGTGCGCCCTAGTGTCGAGCCTCGGCTTGGTCGGGTGGGCAGTTTCAGGAAGCTGACAGCTGGACAGGATCTTCTGCGGACGATCCAGTCCGGCGGCGACGGCTACCTGAGTTTGACTGATGGGTCGAGACGGCATCCCAATGAGCTGCGACGTCGGAGCAGAAAAGGGCATCTATGCAGTCCAACTCCTGTCATGAAGAAACGGAGATGCTCTGGAAGTGGACCGCATGACAGACTCTCCAGGGGGGCCTTCGGGAGACCTGGTTTGAATGTGTGAGGGCTTACAGTGTGTCTGAAATGTGCATTTATTAATAGATGTGTTCTGATTACGGTTATTTAATATGTTCTGATTGTATTCACATGTTGAAGTTGTATGGGAATGGGGATGAAGAGAACCAGGTGAGCGATGTGTAATGTGTATAAGTTGGTTCCTACGGACGTTTACCCTATTAGTAGTACAACTTATGTGAATATTTAGTTCGTTCTGCAGTTTAAAAAAAGTGTGTTTATAGAATTGTTTTATTGCAAATTGACCTGTTTGTGTGTGCCACCTCTTTGTCAGAGTAACTACTTACGGTATTTTGCAATGTTGTGTTTTATTTCTATTTCCAGCACTTGATGCTGTGTTTTATTTCCCTATCTGTGGTGTGGTCTTTATGGCTGTTTACGTTCTTGTAAGTAATAGAAAACGTCTGCCACTGTAATGGGGTGATTAAGGGATTAGAGGCACAAGACCACTGTTGTTGTGTGACTGTTTAGTGAGCGTGAGGTGCAGTAACACCTCTGTGTGAATGATTATGTTAATTGCCCTATAGTGTGAAAACTGTGTTTAGTTTTGGGGAGTTCTCTGTGTGTAATTTTGTGTATCCTGTGAGGTTACGGAGTTGGGGTACCGCCATTGTGTATGTATGTCTTTAGATTTAACGGGATTAATTTAGTTTGGTGTGTGGCCCTTTTTCTTTTCAGGGACTATTTGATTACATAGCGGAGAGCTCCGCTGGGCCAGTGTGGTGTGTGAATGAGTAGGCCTATCCTCCTCTTGTAGTAGTGTGTGGATTGGGTGTAAATTATTTGGTTGGGTAATTTGTGTGCTTGCATTTTTTCAAAGGGGGGGGGGATATACAGGATTATAATATAGATATATTAGTATGGCGGTGCCCTAGGCTGGGAGGGGTGATGCCCCGCCTTTGGGGGGTGGCATCACCTGGAGTATATAAACCTGGAGCGGGAGACATATTGTCTCTTTGCTGTTACTCCCGTGCTCGCGGTAGGGTCTCCCCGTGTGTACATAGTTCGTATTAATAAACATTATAAAACGTCACCTCGCCTCCTCATTTATTCAGACACAACAGGGTCCACTTGTGGTTTGTGGACATGGCATACATGCACATTCTGATCCATATTACACAAACACTTGCTCAGGCTTCAGACAGTTTTTTTTTTCTTCTATTCATTGATTTATGAGATATAACAGAGGCCATCCACCCATCCATCTTCTACTGCTTTTGCGGAGGTCCAGGTCATGGGGGCAACAGTCCAAGCAGAGTAGCTCAGGCTGCTGCCTGCTACACATAGCACCATGACCTCCTGCAGGTGCTGAGCTCACTGGAGGGTAGACCAGTGTGACTGCTTTGGGTACACTGGATCGATGATGTTACTTTTTTCATACATGCATGGGACTGCTCTTGGTCTGTGCCTTCACCCAGGACCAAATTACCTTGGGAGACCCTACCAGGGACAAGTTACCCACGACAACGTATGAGAGCAGCTCATTAAAGATTTTCCCTGACCCACTTCTGGTTATTCTAGGAGGTTGAAATTGCATGTGTATAATTATACGCAACTTTGGTTCCTCTCAGTCCATGGGATAAGTCAGAGTAAATCTTTAATGAACAGCCGTCATAGCTCCTGGGATCATTAGGGCACACAAAACCCTCCACCACGACAAGGTGGCACTCCACGGAGGGGATAACAGAGTGGATATCCTAAATACAGTCATCTCAGTTGCACAGCTTGGGCTGTTGGGAACCACATATACAGTATAATAGAGGGCACTCAGAGAGCACATACCTCCGTCAAGGCTCCGTCCCTCCCTCCCCTCCCTCCGTTTGTCAATCCATATCGCCATCCATCTGTACATTGTGAGATAGGGCCTTGGTGGAGGTATGCACTCACAGATCACCTCCAACATCTATTGAGTTCATCTTTGGGCTAATGGCCACCTCTGGTGAAAATGTCATCCAAATCCATCAAGGAGTTTTTGCATGATCCTGCTAACAGACAGAGAAACAGCAGCAAAAACAATATGACTACATTATAATAACTAAAAAAAAGCACTCAGAGAGTGCATACCTCCACCAAGGCTCCTTCCGTCGCTCATGGATCACCTCCAAAATGTAATGGATTCGTGTGTTGGGCACGAGGCAGTTCTGGTGAAAACTGCATCAAAGTCTATCCAGTAGTTTGGAGTATTCTTGCTAACACACTGTAAGAAGATAAGAGTCTTGGTGGAGGTATGCATTCTCGGATCATCGCCTAAATGTAATGGGTTCCTGTCTAGCCAAGGACCACCTCTGGTACAAATTTCATCCAAATCCATCCAATAGTGTTTGTGTAATCCTGCTGCACAAATACAAACAAGGTCTTTGGTGGAGGTATGCATTCTCAAATCATCACCAAAATTTAATGGGTTCATCCTTGGCCCAAGGACCACCTCTAGTGAAAATTTCATCAAAATCCATACAGTAGCTTTTGCGTAATTCTGCTAACAAACAAACAAACAAATTACATTACCTCCTTGGCTGAGGTAACAAGACTGTTATAATTGTATTGACCATACATTGGGGCTGGGCAAATCATCTTTAAATCAGCATCATGGTTTATTGCATGTTCTCCCTGTGTCTGCGTGGGTTTACTTCGGGTCCTCCGGTTTCCTCCCACAGGCCAAAGACATGCAGGTTAGGTTAATTGGCATCAACTGGGGATTCTAAATTGTCCTTAGGTATGAATGTGAGGGTGAATGGTTGTCTGTCTCTCTGTGTTGGCCCTGCAATGAACTGCCGATCTGTCCAGGGTGTACCCTGCCAAAGATGCTGGGATAGGTGGCCCCACCCACCCCCACCCCTGACCCATAAAGGATTAAGCAGTAGAAGATGGATGGCTGGATGGATGGTTTATTGAATCTTTTAGGTCATTTTTTTGTTTTTTTCCTCTCAGAATTCCATCCATCCATCCATCTTCTACCGCTTTTCCGGAGGTCCGGGTCGCGGAGGCAGCAGTTCAAGCAGAGAAGCTCAGACTTCCCTCTCCCCAGCCACCTGCTCCAGCTCTTCAGAGGGGATACCAAGGCGTTCCCAGACTAGCTGGGAGACATAGTCTCTCCACCGAGTCCTGGGTCTGCCCCGGGGTCTCCTCCCAGTGGGACGTGCCTGAAACACCTCAAGTGGGAGGCGTCCAGGAGGCATCCTAATCAGATGCCCATACCACCTCAACTGACTCCTTTCAATGTGGAGGAGCAGCGGTTCTACTCTGAGCCTCTCCCGGATGACTGAGCTCCTCACCCTATCTCTGAGGGTGAGTCCAGCAATCCTACGGAGAAAGCTCATTTCAGCCGCTTGTATCCGCGATCTCGTTCTTTCGGTCATTACCCAAAGCTCGTGACCATAGGTGAGAGTAGGAACGTAGATTGACTGGTAAATCGACAGCTTTGCCTTAGAACTAAGCTCCCTCTTCACCACAACAGACCGGTACAACGTCCGCATCACTGCAGATGCTGCTCCAATCCGTCTGTCGATCTCTCGCTCCATTTTCCCCTCACTCGTGAACAAGACCCCAAGATACTTAAACTCCTCCACTTGGGGCAGGAGCCTGTCCCCAACCCGGAGAGGACAATCCACCTTTTTCCGGCTGAGGACCATGGACTCGGACTTGGAGGTGCTGATTCTCATCCCAGCCGCTTCACACTCAGCGGCAAACCGTCCCAGCAAGAGCTGTAGGTCATTGCTGGATGAAGCCAACAGGACAACATCATCTGCAAACAACAGAGATGAGATCCTGTGGTCACCAAGCATGACACCCTCCATTCCCTGGCTGCGCCTAGAAATCCTGTCCATAAAAATTATGAACAGGACCGGTGACAAAGGGCAGCCCTGGCGGAGTCCAACTCTCACTGGGAATGACTCCGACCGAGTGTTGGCAATGCGAACTAAACTCTCACAACGGTCGTACAGAGACCGAATAGCTCGTAACAACAAGCCCGATACCCCATACTCCCGAAGCACCCCCCACAAAAATCCACGAGGGACGCGGTCAAATGCCTTCTCCAAGTCCACAAAACACATGTAAACTGGTTGGGCAAACTCCCACGAACCCTCAAGAATTCTCGAGAGGGTAAAGAGCTGGTCCGATGTGCCACGGCCAGGACGAAAACCACATTGCTCCTCCTGAATCCGAGGTTCGACCAACGGCCGGACTCTCCTCTCCAATACCTTGGCATAGACCTTCCCAGGGAGGCTGAGGAGTGTGATCCCTCTAAAGTTGGAGCACACCCTCCGGTCCCCTTTTTTGAAGAGAGGAACCACCACCCCGGTTTGCCATGCCAAAGGCACTGCCCCCGACCTCCACGCAATGTTGCAGAGGCGTGTCAACCATGACAACCCCACAACATCCAGGGCCTTGAGGTACTCGGGGCGAATCTCGTCCACCCCCGGGGCCCGGCCACCAAGGAGATTTTTAACCACCTTGGCGACCTCAGCCCCTGTGATAGGCGAGTCATCCCCCTCGTCCCCAAACCCTGCTTCCTCTGTGGAAGGCGTATCAGTGGGATTGAGGAGATCCTCGAAGTATTCCTTCCACCGCCCGACGATATCCCCAGTTGAAGTCAACAGTGTCCCATCCGCACCATACACAGTGTGGACGGGGAGCTGCTTTCCCCTCCTGAGCCGCCGAACAGTTTGCCAGAATCTCTTTGAAGCCGACCGAAAGTCTTGTTCCATGGCCTCACCGAACTCCTCCCATACCCGGGTTTTTGCTTCAGCAACCACCCGAGCTGCACTCCGCTTGGCCTGCCGGTACACCTCAGCTGCTTCGGGAGTCCCACAAGCCAACCAAGCTTGATAGGACTCCTTCTTCAGCTTAATGGCCCCCCTCACCACTGGTGTCCACCACTTGGTTCGGGGGTTGCCACCACGAGATGCACCGACCACCTTGCGGCCGCAGCTCTGGGCTGCCGCTTCAACAACAGAGGTGGAGAACATGGCCCATTCAGACTCCATGTCTCCAGACTCCCTCGGAATGTGGTTGAAGTTCTTCCGGAGGTGGGAGTTGAAGACCTCCCGGACAGGGGCCTCAGCCAGACGCTCCCAGCACACCCTCACTATACGTTTGGGTCTACCAGGTCTGAATGGCTTCCTCCCCTGCCATCGGATCCAACTCACCACCAGGTGGTGATCAGTTGACAGCTCTGCACCTCTCTTTACTCGGGTGTCCAAGACATACGGTCGCAGGTCTGATGATACGATAACAAAATCGATCATCGACCTGCGGCCTAGGGTGTCCTGGTGCCAGGTGCACATATGGACACCCTTATGCTTGAACATGGTGTTCGTTATAGACAGACTGTGGTTAGCACAGAAGTCCAATAACTGAACACCACTCGGGTTCAGATCGGGCAGGCCGTTCCTCCCAATCACCCCCCTCCAGGTTTCACTGTCGTTGCCCACGTGCGCATTGAAGTCCCCCAGTAGGACAATGGAGTCTCCAGGAGGAGCACCCTCCAGCACCCCAGTCACAGACTCCAAAAAGGGTGGGTACTCTGAAACATCATTTGGTGCATAGGCACAAATGATGGTCAGGACCCGTTTCCCAACCCGAAGGCGCAGGGAAGCAACCCTTTCGTCCACCGGGGAAAACTCCAATATAGAGGCAGCAAGGTGGGGCGATACAAGAATACCTACCCCTGCTCGTCGCCTCTCGCCCGGGGCAACTCCAGAAAAGGCCAAGCTCCAGCCCCTCTCCAGGAGACTGGTTCCGGAACCGGAGCTGTGTGTTGAGGTGAGGCCAACTATATCTAGCCGGTATCGCTCAATCTCGTACACCAGCTCAGGCTCCTTCCCCACCAGAGAGGTGACATTCCACGTACCAAAAGCCAGTTTAGAAAGCTTGGGATCAGTCCGCCAAGGTCTCCGCCTTTGACTGCCACTTTGACTGCCACTGCCTCTCAGAATTATTAAGCAATATTACACAATAGTGCAGTATCATATCACTGCAGTGCATAGTAAATGAGCATAACAGAACAAGCCTATTGTGATTTTACAAACAAAAAAATTAAACACTGTCCAGTGCTGAAGTTAGTGTGTTTACATACCGTGTGGGTCACGTGGCTTGCAATGACATCCTTAGCTTGTCTGCTGGTACATGCCGCCAGAGTTACGTCCGCATGCACTCTGAACCCCACCTTAAACTGCACACTTTGCTTGCTTTTTCTTGCCATCTTCAGATGAAATATTGTCAGTCATCACGTACTATGTGGCTGGAGACCACATTTCTTTTTGTTCCAAGCCATTTTACTTTTCTGCAGTGGTTGCTGGTAAAGAGTGCACTGTGTTATGTATGGAAATACCTGGTGATGAATGAGGCAAGATGAAGATGGTGAACACAGCTTTATTGATGGTACTGGGATACAGCAGTAACACAGCAGGCACCTGGCGTGGGCACTGGTCAAAGAGACCGTAAGATAGTGGCCCGCCCACAATATAGGACAGTGCGGTGACGTGATGGAAAGTCCACGTCACTACACTGCACTTCACAATAAAGTGCCACATTTCTCTACACCACATTTCCTCCCCCCCTTAGAAAAGTCCAAAACCACACACACAATTGAACCCCGCCCCCCACAATTTAGGATCTGAATCATGCTCTAAAATGACAAAAAGTGTCTGCTGGGGCAGTGGCATTACTGCAGCCGATAGGAAGAGACTGAACAAACTGATCAAGAAAGCTAGCTCCGTCCTGGGGCAGCGCCTTGATCCGGTGGAGGAGATAGGAGAGAGAAGGACGGTGGCTAAACTGTCATCTCTGCTGGAGTCCGAGTTCCACCCTATGCAGGACATACTGAATGCACTGAGGAGCTCATTTAGCAGCAGACTACATCATCCCAGGTGCACAACCGAGAGGTTTCGTAGGTCCTTCCTACCAACGGCTGTCAGACTGTACAACCTAAGCAGGGCTGCTCGCAGAGATAGCAAAAAGACGTGACAACCTAATAGTTTTTTGAATGCAAAAGATGCAATAGACTTACACAATGGTCCCCTCCGGCATACAACTAGGAAAATACCGGTAGCTACGGAGGGTGAGAATATGTATGGGCACATAATCATACCATGTAGGATAACTAAGTAGACGGTTGTGCTGTTTCATCCCATCTAGCAGCAATGCTCTGCACTGTGTGTGTTTATACATTTACATATTTATTCCATCTAGCTACAATGCTCCGCACTGGGTGTGTTTATGTTTATGTTTATATTTATATATCTATATATTCATTCCATCTAGCTACAATGTTCCGCACTGTGTGTTTATATATTTACATATTTTTTCCACCTAGCTGCAATGCTCCGTACTGTGTGTTTATATATCTACATATTATTCCATCAAGCTACATTGCTCCACACTGTGTTTATGTATTTACATATTTATTCCATCTAGCTGAAATGCTCCGTACTGTGTGTTTATATACTCATATATTTATCCCATCCAGCTACAATGCTCTACACTGTGTGTCTGTGTGTATATATATATATTTATAGTAATATGTACATATGTATATTAGCTGCTCTTGCTTGCTTGCTTTTTTTTTTTCTTGCCTTCTGATTGTTGCTGTGAGTGTTGCTATCCCTGTGCTGTTGCAATCCTGGAATTTCCCCATTGTGGGACTAATAAAGGCTTATCTTATCTTATCTTATCTAAAAGTAATATACTAAACTGGTCTAACACTCACTCAAACCAACCTAGAATAGGACTGGCAGGTGGCCTGCCGAACAGCCCGCACAGCATGGTGGGCTATTCTGCCACCAAATAACTAAAAAGTCCTTTATTAACTAAAATCACAGCCATGCTCCTAAACTAAAATACAAACACATAAATAACCTCATACCATAACATGCATAACACACATAACTATAAACATTTCTCTACAGCACAGCCACTTGGGTGGGAGAGGTAGAACCGGCATGGGGGGGCAGCCCCTCAGCAAGCGTGCCCCTGGAAGCAGCGAGCCCCTGGGAAGATGGCTGATCTTCCGGATAGTGGAGCCCGACTCCTTCACCACCAGCACTGACTCCCGTCCAGCCTCGTCACCTGGAGCATCCTCCTGGACACGCCGAAGCTGACTGGCGTGCTTCAATGTGCCATCGGACAACCGGAAGTATACTGCACCACGCTTCACTACAATGCGCAGACATCCTCAGTGGTTTGCTGGCTGTCATTTGGCCCATCTTCACCGTGGATGTTCATCACCCTGAACCCAAACCAAGTCCAAAACCCTCTGCAGGACCCGGCTCGACATGACATGGCGCTGCTGAGCATGCGGTAATTCCATGCTCATTGGTCTGGCCCCACCCTCTTCTAAAACCGTTGTAGCAGTCACCGTTGTTCCTGCAGACCCTCCATCCTCCTGCGGCCAAGCTCCGGAGGCATCTGGGGCTAGCATGGTGTCACTCGCTGACGCAGGTGCCCCACCGCCGTGCTCAATACCCCTCTCTACCATGTCCCGAGCACCGGCACTGAGACTTTCCTGCGCTGAACCTGAGTGAAACTGGTCCTCCTTGACCGCCGTGATGTCCGTTAGCTCCTCGTCCCACACAACGTCCTCATCGACCACTGGAACCGGGGGGTTCCAGCGGCCACAGCCCGACCATTCGTTCCCGGCACCGTCTTTAATGGGGAAACCCAGTCCATAAAACAAATCACAGCCCATGATGTTATCGCCTCACGCTGTCATGTGGAACGTGAAGTCAACCATCTTTGCAGACTTGTACTGGACCGTTAACTCCAAAGTCTCAAACGTGCACAGCCTGCCACTTCCATAACCATACAACGGTGCCAGGTTACCTTTAATCCTGTAGTGGGGGAAGAACTTCCTTACTGTGGCCCAGTTCAGCAACGACCCCTCCGCTGCCGTGTTGAGCAGCAGTGGCACCTCCACGCCTTCCAGCTCCACTGCGCAATACATGTACCCGTTTGTGCTGGGGGACACTGTATGGATGGTTGTCGGGAGTGGGTGGAGTGATTTCCTCCGTGAGCTCTCCGATTCAGATACACAGCACACTCTAGCATAATGGTTCAAGCGTCCACATCTGCTACAACATTTTCCCCTAGCTGGGCAGTCCTTCACCTTATTTCGGTGCATTGCAGACCCACAACCCTTGCACAGGGGTTTTCCCAGGGCAGACCTTTGGCTGGCAGCATTGGTTTCTGTAACGCCGTCATCCAAGCTATCCTCACTTTCCGAGTCCACAACATATGCTGCGGCAGGTGGCTCCAGCGGCCTCTGTGACTGGCGCCAGGTTAGCTCCGAAGCTAGCTTGTCTGCGGCCTCCAGCTGGAGAGCTAGTTCGACAGCTCTGGCTAATGTTAAGTCTTTGGGTGCCGTAAGTAGCCTAACCCACAATGCGGCACTGCACATGTGCTCCTCAAGCTGGTCACATACCATACCACTTGCAGTGGCCCAAAGCGGCACTTGCTAGCTAGCTGCCTCAAGTCGGCGACAAACTGATGGATAGGCTCACCTACCTGTTGATGTCGCTGCCGAAAATGAATTCTCCAGAGAGTCACGCTATCTGGGCTGTGGAAATTGTTGGCTAGCAGCTCCACAATGTCCTCAAATGAGTCTGATGTACCAAGCGTCCGCAGGACTCGCTGGCCCTCAATACCCGAGTTATGGACGAGAAGCGCACGTGCCCTTACCTTGTCGAGCTGTCCGAGGTCCAGCGCAGTGATGTAGGTCTAAAAAGCCTCAAACCATCTAGGCCAAGGCACCGGTGGTTCACCCGGAAGCTCGAGAAAGGGGCGAAGTGGTGTGATACACGCCTCCATGAGTTAATCCTCGATTGCCAGATGTTATGTATGGAAATAAATGGTGATGAATGAGGCAAGATGAAGTTGGCAAACACAGCTTTATTGTTGGTACTGGGATACAGCGGTAACACGGCAGGCACCTGGCGTGGGCACCGGTCAAAGAGACTGTAAGATGGTGGCCTGCCCACTATATATGGCAGTGCGGTGACATGACGAGAAATCCAAGTCACCACGCTGCACTTCACAATAAAATGCCACATTTCCCTATACCACACACTGCTACCGGGGTGTGGAGGTGCGTGGCCACGCACGTAACTCTACATACATCTTAAAGGGGAAGTACATGAAAAGCTCAATATTCATATACAGTATAAAATAGTTTTCAAAAAAATTCCTGGATCCAGATTGTGATCCGGATCATCACCAAAAATCTACTCATCTGTTCCCTGTGCCATTACACACCTTTCCTGAAAATTTCATCAAAACCTGTTCATAACTTTTGGAGTAATGTTGCTAACAGACAGACAGACAAACCAACACCAGGAAAAACATTATCTCCACCTCTTGGTGAAGTTAAATGCTGTATAAACACTACTCACAAAAAGTTAGGGTTATTTGGCTTCCGGGTGAAATTTATGGAAACTGTAAAAAGTTCACGCTACAGTGATATTATATCATGAAAGTAGAGCATTTAAGTAGAAGCATGCAATGTCAGTTTCCTCATCTCAAACAATTTATTGAAACAAAAGCCAACAACAGTGGAGGGTATACCACAACAAAAAATATCAGTGTCTCAATAGCTTGTCATGTGCCCTTGAGTATCAATTACAGCTTGATAATGACGTCTCATGCTGTTCACAAGTCAACTTACTGTCTGCTGAGGCATGACATTCCACTCTTCTTGAAGGGCGGCCCTCAGGTCATTGAATTTGTGGGGTGCAGGGTTATGAGCCTCTACATGGCAACTCAGCTGATCCCATAGGTTTTCTATGGGATTCAGGTCTGGAGAAAGTACAGGCCACTCCATTTGAGGTACCCCAGCCCCCAGAAGCCATTCCCAAATGATGCGACCTCAATGAGCTGGAGTATTGTTGGCCATGGAGATGAAATTAGGCCTGTGTTGTTCATGCAGGGGCACAATGACTGGATTAATGATGTTATTTGGGTAGTATTGGCTTGTCGCTGTCCCATTCACAAGGTGTAGGGCAGTTTTGTATTGACTAGACACACCTGCCCAGACTGGAACATGGTGACAACAGTGACTGATGTATAGCGCTCTCCTTGACGTCTCCAACATTGTTGGCAGCCATCATTTCTGCTCACCGTGAATCAACTTTCATCACAGAACAGCACTGAAGCCCACTGGTCCCTTGTCCAGTGTAACTGCTCCCTGGCCCATGCAAATGAAATGCCTGTGCCTGATGGTGTGGTCAGGTACCCTTGCAGGTTGTCTAGCACGCAGACCATGCTGATGTAAACAGTTTTGAATGGTCTGACGTGACACTTGGGTGCCTCTCACCTCCCTTAAATGTGCCTGGAGTTGAGTGGCATTCATCATCCAGTAAAAGAAAGATACTCTTGTGCAGGGGTGTCCAATTATGTGCCATGGAGGGCCAAAACCCTGCAGTCTTTACCTCCAACCAGTGTCTTCAACAGCAAATTCCATTGAATTTCTTCCCACTGATTGCTGATCAGTGAAAACACCTGCTGAAGAGACTGGGTAGAAGAGAAAATCTACAGGGTCTTGGCCCTCCATGGCACATGATTGGACACCCCTGCTCTAGTAGATCATAGTAGGTCTTTTATAATATTTGTATTCTGTATACTTTATTAATCCCAGAGGGAAATTCAGGGCATCCACCTGGATGGATGAGGCAGCCACGGTGTGGTGTCAATCCCTTCACCATTCACACCTAGGGCCACTTTAGAGTCTCCAATTAACCTAACTTGCATGTTTTTGGCCTGTGAGAGGAAACCAGAGTAAACCCATGCAGACACAGGAAGAACATACAAACTCCACACAGAAGGGTCACCGATGGTCAGGGGGTGAGATCGAACCCACGATGGTCAGGGGTGGAATCGATCCTGTGACCTTCTTACTGTGCTGCCACAGTGCTAACCACTGTGCCACCCAATATGAGGTAGCAGGGCCATAGCAAAGATTTTCACGAGTTGCACCGCCCTAAGTCCTCCAAATCCTCCAATAATCCTCCACCACTCTACTTCATGTCGTTATTTCTACAACAACCAGAGGTCACTTAATGTCAAAATGTGCTTATAGATTGTAGGACCTGTAGGTAAGAATTATCATATGAGCATTTTCTGTTGGCGGGGAGTCTAATTAGCGCACTTGTGTTGTGTGACTAAACCCCTTTCTCATCATTTGGAATAAATTACCAGCAAACTAAATCAATTAGCACTGCAGGTTACATTCTTTGCAAGTAAAAACTCCCAAGATGGGACTTCAGTGACAGCGTACATCCTCGGTGTGGGATGTTTCTTGTGTGGATTGCCACCACAGTGCCGAAGCTTATGGTGGCAGTACACCGTGTTCCCTTATTTGGCTGCTCTTCCGTCGTCCGCCCACACGAGCTCTCACGCCCACTCCCTGCTGCATCTGTGCACCATACTGCCCACACCGCTCAGTCATCCAAAGGGATTTGGATTATAGCGCTTTAGGAGCGCTGACATGCTCTCTCACAGTTTGACACAGAAAAGTTGAAATGTAATATCTGTTCCCAAGCTCTGCACAGAGTAGAGGGGGTGCTTATCCCCAAAAAGAGGATTTTCTGTTGCACACACTGATGTGCACAGGTAATAGCTGTTAGGTGACTCAGCAAATGAGTGGAGCTTTGGAGGAATCTTGAAGGAAGGCCACTCTCCTCTTTGGCTGCCCTCTGAGAGCGTGTTTGTGTTTGTGCATGAGTGAGACATGGTGACTTCAGCTCCAGTCGTGTGGATAAATCCTTCTCAGCACACAACTATGACATCCCACTGGCACCACTACACACACACACACACACACACACACACACCCTCCCTAAAGCTACAGTAAATAACTGAGACAGCTCCCAGGGCAGTTCCAGGCACAGCCACACACCTGCAGAGTCATACACTTTTTTTTTTTCCTCTTTAGTTTCTCATGCCCAAGTGGAGCAAACCGCACCTACTGTATGCACACTCACAGATTTCCTCCTTCTGCTCTCTCTCTCGCACGCGCGCACACACACACACACACACATTAAAGTCTCACATGGGAGCAGTGAACTCCCAGTTTTTTTTTTGTTTTTTTGGGGGGGGGGCGGGGGGGCCATAAATTATCTATTCCCCTTTAGTTTTTCTGAAACTCCCCAGTTAAATCCTGTTGGACTTTAATTATTAAATGATTCAAAGTGGGAAAAGAGTAAAAATAACAAGATGGTATTAAATAGAGACATTTTGAGTAAAGTTAAATGGTGTTGCCGTGGACAGAGGTAGGTAGAGTAGGCAGAGAAAGTAAAAGTACGACCATATGATGTTAACACTCAAGTATAACAGTGTAGTCAAAAATAAGCAAGAAGAAGAAAGAATCTACTGAAAAGTTACATGTGAATAGTAACTGATCAAATTTATTCTTCAAGGAATAAACATATTCAGTTCAGTTAATTCAACTCTATTTATACAGTACATATTCACAACAGTCATCTAATAACACTTTCAGCTGTAGGGCAAATACCCCACAGCTGCAGAAAGTCCCCAACAATCATTTGATACCCTGTGAGCAAGCATTTGGTGATGGTGGAGAGGAAAAACTCCCTTTTAACAGGAAGAAACCTACAGCAGAAACAGGCTCAGGGAAGGGCAGTCATCTGCTGTGACTGGCTGGGGGGGGGGAATAGAGAAGGAGAAGAAAAAACAGACATGTAGAGAGCAAACAGCACGATGGGGACTCAATCTGTGGGAGAGAACAGACAGATGTTAATGAACAGCAATAAAAAAAAAACTATCTACATGTAGCCTCAAATATAAACAAAATATATATCCCCTCTGTGGATCGCCACCTTATCATGGTGGAGGGGTTTCAGTGCTTGAATGATCCCAGGAGCTATGTTGTCTGGGGCAACTTGCCCCTGATAGGGTCTCCCAAGGCAAACAGGTCCTGGGTGAAGGGCCAGACTAAGAGCGGTCCAGTGGATCCCATGAAGAAGGTTACATCAAGAACCTGTCATGAGCCGGTGCACGGGCGGGGACCGTGCTTTGTTATGAGATTAATTTTGTCTTTCTCTGTTTGTTTATTTTTCAGTTCTCCTTGTTGGCTGTATTTGGTTTTTGGTTAGTTCATTATTAGTTTCTGGATTTCCTTCTTTGGTTTATTGTGTTGATCGTTGCTGGTGCTGTGACAGCTCATGCGTCATTTCAGGCTGTCAGATTCTGTTCGCGGGCTGTCACGGCTGCCGGCAATCACCACTCAGGACCCCACGGGTGTTTGTAATCAGGGGTGGCCTATTTTAGCCATGGGCACCATTTCCCTGGTGCAGCAGCGTCAACACGGCTCATGTCAGGAATCCCCTGGACATCTCACCAAGTTAAGCTATTGTTTATTCGGTCTTGCTCACGTTCCTGTTTATTTGCATTTATTGCTCCAGCCTCTAAGCTGTGTTTTTCGTTGTTGTGTGTTAGTGTGTTGTGTTTCTTTTTAGTTAATAAATTTACAAACTCACAGTCTGCGTTTGGCGTCGTGTTTGCCCTCAGAGAGGGCCGTTCGTGACAGGACCCAGTGTACCCAAAGGAGGCACATGGGTCCACCCGCCAGTTTGTTCACCACCTGCAGTAAGGATCATGGAGATTATGGTGCTATGTGAACTGGGCGAAAATCTGGGCTACTCTGCCTGGACTGATGCCCCCGTGACCTGAATATCCTGGATAAGCAGTAGAAGACGGATGGATGGATGGATGGATGGATATATAAAGAAGCAGGAAATTGGAAAATGCAAATACTTAAGTATTATTTTAAATATAAATTTAAAATAGGAGAGAAAAATTATGTCAACACTTATTTTGATTAAATAAAATGATAAATTCACTAAAATGACTAAAGATGCAGCCATTTTTGATCAGAGCATGTTATTCCATTATAAAGAGGCACATTTCTAACCAGTTTTCAAATCAATGAAATCACAAGTACTCTGAGTACAACTAAATGTACTTGAATAAAAGTATACCTTCAAAAATGTACTCAAAAGTAAAAAGTGTAATACAATAAGATGACTCAGTAAGTATACTGTGTGGCTGAAAAAGTTACTTGAGTAAATGTATCTTGTTCTTATGTCTAAAACAGGGATTGCAATAGGAAATTCTGATTTCAGCTGAAATCTAATTTGGTCGATTGACTTATGGGGGGGCCGGGGGGCGCAGCCCACCTGAAGCTGAGAGGTTTTCAGTAAAACAGAAGTAATTTTGACTGAAAAAAATGATTAAAAAAATGAAATACTAGACTTAGATAAATCATTAAATTTAATGAAAAGTTAACTTACTTTTTCTACGATGTTGTCTCACTGTCTTTAGTCCAACATATTTAACAGTTCTATTAGAGTTTCTTACACTATTTACACTGGTCACCAAGTCACTTCTAATGTGAAACTTTCTTGCTTTTGGCAGCAAGCTGTGTCAGTCTCTGAACTTTGAACTTCATCTCCTTTTCTGGTTTCTTCAGAAATTGTCTGAGTGTTTCTGTTATCTCGTTGACCTTTGAGCCAATTTTCACCTTTACCGTCACTTTTCTCTCAAGCCAATTCCATCGGAACTTATTTTTGACACTTTTGTCTATCTCTAGCACTGATGACTCCTGATCCTTCGATAAAAATCTCATAATTCCACTGAAAACGATACCGAAAGCTCAGAATTCTAACACAAACCAGGGATGTGATTTGGGGTTGGGGAAATTATCTGAAAATTCAGCAGGGGGCCTGGGGGACATAGTCCCCCAGCGGGGTCCGGGACAGAGCCCCAGTGGGGGGGCAAGGGGGGCAAAGCCCCCCGAAGCTCCTGGGTTTTTATGATTTTTAAGTACCAGAACTGTGCTTAAATGACATAAAACAAACAGCTGAATGCCACTTATTACTGTATAATATTGACTTATGTTCCAAGAAGATAGCATTCCTAAAATATTCCAACAAGCATTATCCATCACATGCTTTAACACTTGATCAAATCAAAATCAGTTAATTTATCTATTCCATAATAGAAATAAAATTCCAACATACCATTACTTTTTATAATTTCAGCATTCATTTCAGATCACCAGTTTCAATCTCCATTGAGTCTTGAGCAGTTCATTTTGCACAATCACTGATGTAGCCAAGTCTTAGAAATATTCAAAAGTTATGAGTCAATGTTCACTGTGCACTGTCAATTTCAAACTGTTTGGAATCATAAAAGTAATCTAACTAAATTGTTTTGCTATTTTTTTCTCCTCAACGTCAATATCAGGGCGCTGCAGGAGTTTTTGGGGATGGTTAACTGTTATAACCGTTTCCTCCCCCGCGCAGCCCAGCTCATACAGCCGTTGTATGCCACACTCAAGAAACGGAAACCGGCGGACAGAGTCGACTAGACTCCTGAGCGGGAGCAGGCGTTCTCTGAGGTTAAAACAGCTCTGGCAAACGCCGCACTACTGGCGTACCCAGACCCGGCGGCTCGGATAGCGCTCACTACCGACGCCTCGGACAATGCCATAGGGGCCGTCGTGGAGCAATGCGTTGCCGGTTCTTGGCAGCCGCTCACCTTTTTTAGCAGGTCTTTGCGCGACAGTGAGTGTAAATACAGCGTGTTTGACAGAGTTACTGGCTCTCCACCTGGCCATACGCCACTTCCAGTTCTGCCTGAAAGGGCACACCTTCACTGCGTTCGTGGACCACAAGCCGCTAACGTACTTAATGTACTTTATCTTCCTGGAAGATAAAAAAAGTGGAATTCTGCGAATTAGCGGTAAAATCACATCCCTGACGAACACGCCGCCATGAATTTTTGACAAAGCATACAACGAGCCATTTGATTGGTCCAATCGTTTGCAACTATCCAATTGCAGGGCTGTTTACAATACAACAGTAGCTTGAGTACAAAACATCCGGGTTATCGCGGGAGACGACTTGACCCGGGGAAGCGCCGAGCGCTTATGTAATCATGTTGACTTTCGCTAAAATCGGTAACAATAAGGTACCTTACCCCCCTAAAATTTTCCTCAACGGATTTAGACAATTCACAGAAATTATCAATTTGACAATAAATCGGCGGAAATCCGCGGATCGGCGGAAAATTGCCATCCCTGCTAAAATATGTCAAGATGTGAAAACGGATGAAAACTCACTAAGAGAAGGTTCAAGGCAATTAAATGAGACATTTTATTATTTGTAACTAACCAGTCTTCATTTAGAGGTTTAGTTTCTTGCCTGCACCTGTATCTGGAACACTCAAGCTTATTCAAAGTGATTCTGATGAACTTTAAAACAATAACAGCTTCTATTTTCTTAGCTGAAGCAATAGGAAATAGTGCAGTGGAAGCACTGTTCAGGTTTCTTTCCTTCTCCCCGCTCTCCTCCAGCACTTGACTTGACTCTGAGTTGAGGAAGGGAGTGAGAGACAGAGCAAGGCGGTGGGGGAGTGGTGATGGAGCGCAAAGGGGGCAGGACTTTTTCTCTCCGGGTCCTATTAAGAGCAAACTTTGTGTTTTTGTTCAAGTTCAGCTCAGTGCTCTCCAGGCTGCTCACATTTCCCTCCTGCTGCTCCTTCTCGTCACTGTTTTTCCTCAGTGGTTTTCTTTGCATACCTGATGGTTACAGCTATGTGTTTTTGCGTGGAGCGCCTGGACACTGACAGGATGCGTTTTTCGGAGGAACAGATGCCTAAAGTTTCCCCATTATCCGGCCTGGGTCTGTTTTAGTGGACGCATAAATGCTTGTGGAATGAACAATGGTGCGGCTCCTTGGTGCTCTGGCCGGGAGCATGCTCTGGTTTCGGCTGCTGCTGCTGTTGTGCGCCGTGGAGTTGGGGCTTGGAGCGATGCCCGCTACTTTCCAGGGATTTTATCTTCCACCTGCGAGTGGCTCGCTTCTCTCTCCTGCCAGGAGGTCAGATGGGGTGGTGCGGACAGTTGACCGGATTTACCACGGAGGGGGCAAAGTTGGCTACCTGGTGTACCTGGATGGAAGCCGGTTTCAGCTGGACATGGAGCGAGATGAGTCGGTGCTTTCGCATCACTCTAGCCCCCAGTATGTGCTGGCGATGATGGGACAGAGCCGCGCGCATTTTCAGCGAGAGTGCGTGTACCGCGGGACGGTGAACTCCAACCCGGAGTCCCTCGCTCTCTTTAACATCTGCGGAGGGGGTCTGGAGGGCTTCTTCGCGGTGAACCGCGCACGCTACACCATCACGCCTCTGGTCAGGGCGAAGGGACACGAGCACGACACGCGCGCGCTGCAGGACAAGGACGCAGAGAACGCGCTCCACGTGTTCACGCGCGAGAGCTTCAGCTTCGAGGAGCTGAGTGAGGGGCACGAGAGCTGCGGGACGCGTGACAGGCGCAGAGGAAGAAGGGGCGCCGTGGGGAAACGGCTGGATAGGAACCGTGGCAAGGCGAGACGGGACGGTGGGGGAGAAGACCAAGGAGCGCACGGGCGGACGGCGCGGAGCCGGCTCGCCAAAACGCCCGCTCCAGCGCCTGGCACGCGGCGCAAGAGGTCGGTGTCCCGCGCCAGGCACGTGGAGCTGCTCCTGGTTGCGGACGACACTATGAGCAAGAAGTACGGCAAGGACTTGAACCATTATTTGCTCACATTGGCCTCCATCGCCTCTAAGCTCTACGGGCACGCCAGCATCGAAAATCCCATCCGCCTGTCGGTGGTGAAGGTGACCACGGTCAGTGAGAAGGAGAAGGGGCTGGAGGTGTCCAAGAACGCGGCCGCCACTCTCAAGAGCTTCTGCAAGTGGCAGAACCAGCAGAATCCGCTGGACGATGACCATCAGCACCACCACGACGCCGCCATCCTCTTCACCAGGCAGGTAAACAGACTCTGCTGGCTTTGTGCGCCTCCACCTGTCTGCTCTTCTCGTGTTACGCGCTCCCCGGGAGCCGCCGTGTCTTCCTGTCTGCCCACGCAGATTAACAAAAGCGGCTTAGCTGCCAAAGCAGTGCCATGATGCTCTAGTTTGTTTTGATTTTGGCGGCGCACGGTGGTTGCAGCTGTTTCACCGCAAGCGCTTGGCATTTTGCGCATTAGGTGACATGAGAATGATCACACTAATTATTTCACACTGAGCCAAGCGACACGGGAAATAAATGAAGTAAGAATTACACAGACTGGTTATAGCCACCTCTTTAGAGTTTGTTTTCCTTATGTTTTCCGCTCATATTTTGCTGAATCCTTCGTGCGTAATGCAGCACAGTGTGTGTGAAAGAGCCATAAAACTCTATTTCCTCCGCCTGGTGTTTTTCTAGTCGAGCCCTTATGTCTCCAGCCTCCCCTCCCAGTCCCCTGACAGCCCCAAAGCCTGTGAGGCCATGTGATCATGGCCGTGCACGCACGCGCATTCCTTTCTAGGCTAGATATGAAATCAAATGGAGAAATATCTAAAGAGAATCAACTATAACAGCAGACCACCCCTTCCTCATCACTTCTTGCTGCACATTTTCAGTTTTCTTTCCATCATCTGTCAGCTGGGAGGGAGCTGTCAGAAAAACAAACACATCCACCCTGTGAAAAGTACTGTGTTTAGTGAGACCACACTCATCTGCCCCTTTTTTCACCATCCCTTTCTCTCCCTTCCTTCCTCCCTCCTTCTCCTCTTCTTTCCCTGGTTGTCTGGTCCAAAGCCGCAGGGCAGCAGCAGCAGATCTACATGCATTTTTCACCTCTCCGGGTGTGGCTTTATGGCGGTTAGCTGCAGTTCATGTGTCAAATAGCTTCTCCTTGGATTGCGGTGGGGTTTGAGTCATGCAAGGTCTTGTCAGTCCAGGGGTATTACCTCGGATCTCCTGCACTTGTGCATAGTTGGCACCGTCACGTATTGGTGAGACAGCCAGTAGTGCATACCTGTGGTCTCTGCAGCGCTGGCAAGGTGGCACAGTTTCTGTTTGCCAACTGAATTATGGCACCCTTGCAAATCCTCTACACCTGTAGGGGCATGAGTGAAGGAGCTCTAGCAGAAGGAAGTGGCATCCTTGGGCTGTTTGGTTTGGCAGGGTCAAGAGGTCATGGAAACAGTACTCTAGTAGATTAAAGAAGTTTGTATGAAACACAGTGGTATTTCTTTACTACCTGCTGTATTGACGTCTATAGCATAAACCATCCAAGATTGTGTTTTTACTTTTTAAATTATCTACTGACATCCAAAAGTCTACAATAGTGCTTAAAGTCTTGCAGCCTAAGCTAGATACAAAATAGCCAGTCTTATGTTCTCAACAATATCAGTTAGCACTTGTCTTTCACCTGTCACTGCGCTCACATTATCCTCAAACCTTTCTCCAGTCCTTTCATGCTTATCTCAGTTTCACTGTTTAACCCAGAGGTCATACTGTAGCTGTCACCAGTGGGATATAATTATCTGTAAAACAGTACACACAGCTGAGAAGCTTTATAAGGGGGGTCTTGATGACTCATCAGTGGCAGTGCAGTGGTACAGCATCCACCCATAGCTAGGAGGTCATGGGTTCACGGTCCAGCCGCGTCACACCAACCACCATATATAAATGGTGGTTTCTGCCTTATAGCTTGGTGCTTAGCATGATAGAATGGGGAAAGTAAAGGTAACACACAGAGCTACAAGAGGTGCTTTGATGACTTACAGTAGCTGTGTGGCCTACCTAGGGTTATAGAAACTGAGATAGGCACCACCTCTATACACCATATGGTGTCGCACATAAGATAAGATAAGCCTTTATTAGTCCCACAGTGGGGAAATTCCAGGATTGCAACAGCACAGGGATAGCAACACTCAGAGCAACAATCAAGAAGACAAGAAAAACAAGAGCAGCAAATATACATATGTACATATAAATATATATACACACAGTGCGGAGCATTGTAGCTAGATGGAATAAACAGCATAACCGTCTACTAGTTATCCTTCATAGTATGAATATGTACCCATACATATTGTCACCCTCCATAGCGACCGATATTGTCCTAGTTGTATACTGGAGGGGACCATTGTGTAAGTCTATTGCGTCTTTTGCATTCAATACTATTAGGTCGTCACATTTTTTTACATGCTGCGGAAGCAAATTAACTCTTGATGACTCTGTTGTGTTTCTACGTGACAAATAGTACAGGTACATTAAATTGACTCTGCTGAGCTATACTGACTTTGAGAGGCTATACTGAAGCATGCAGTCATTCCTGGATCTGAGAATTGAAGATAGTCTTTTCCTGCTCCTTCAAAGAAATTGCCCCGATGCTCACAATGATCCTCAGGTGGGTCTGCATCTGCGAGGGGGAACTGAAAAGTTCATAGGCTGAAAAGTTCAAAGTGGTCAAATTTGGCCAAATGTGGTTTATTTTTCAGCTCTCCCCTTCGGTCCACACACTCCTTCCATCGGTGTTGCAGTGCTTGGATCCCTGCAGTTGAAAAATAAACCACATTTGGTCAAGTTTGACCACTATGAACTTTTCAGCACCCCTCGTAGGTTATGCTCAAAGTCAAAGGTCAGGAGATTTGAGCATTTATGTGATTTCAGAAAAATTGCGACTCTTCCTAGGCAATTACACTGACGCTCACCAAATTGATGCAAAATGATCCTCAGGTGGGTCTGCATCCAGGTTATGCCCAAGGTCAGGGTCAAAGGCTGGCAGATCTGGGTACAAACAACAAGATGTGCATGGCCACTTATGTCAACTTAGCAGTCCATCGCTTGTAAACAGAGCAGTCCTGAGGCAGGCTAATAAGGTCAGCCAGAGTGTGTATTGATGTGATATCCATGTTAAACATACAGTAGGTGGCCCCGGGGTTGGTGTCAGCCTTTGGGAGGGAGGCGGGAACAATCCGAGAGAATCTGCTTGGCCAGGACCTCATTTCCTAGATGAGCGATGCGGCCCAAAAGCTGAAGTCTTCCTCTCCTGATGATGGTCATGATGGGGATGTGATTGCCAGCTCTGGCATACACCTCTTTGTTGGTAACATGGTGGTACCAACGGATGCCTATGATATAGCAGAGGAAGTTTCGATGGCAACCATCAAGGCAGCGAGTGGCTGCGGCTGAGAGGGTCCATGTCTCAGAACTGTACAGGAGGATGGGAATCACACAGGTGTTGAAGATGTGGATCTTTTTCACTGTACAGGTCTTGCCGCTTCTCCAAACTCTGCGTAGGCGACCAAAGGTGATGCAGACCTCTTGAATGCTCCTAATGATCTCAGTGTTTACTCGAGATCTTGGAGCCAAGGTAGAAAAAGTCATTTACTGCTTTGACTTCCTCATTGTTGACTCGAATGAAGTGTGGTGGTGGTGGCAGGAAGTCAGTGAGTGGGTACTCACAGTGATTTCATCAGAGCAGAATGGCCTATTTAATATTTAATAATATGTTTAATATTGCTTGTGATGGACTGGCGATCTGTCCAGGGTGTACCCTGCCTCTTGCCCAAAGATGCTGGGATAGCCTCCAGCCCCCCCCCCCCCCCACAACGTGAAAAGGATTAAGCGGTAGAAGATGGATATTTAATATTGGTTTTAATATTCGTTCATTACTTTGGTACTCAGTTTTCAAATTTGTTTTTCAGAGCAGCATGGTGGTGCAGTGGTTAGCACTGTTGCCTTACAGCTAGAAGGTTCCTGGTTCAAATCCCCAGGCTGGCAGGGGTTGGAACCTTTCTGTATGGAGTTTGCATGTTCTCCCTGTGCTGTATGGGTTTACTCCGGGGGCTCCGGTTTCCTCCCACAATCCAAAGACATGCATGTTAGGTTAATTGGTTGTTCTAAATTGTCCCTAGATATTTGTTTCCTATAGGCCCTTAGAATAGAGGGTTAGTACTAGTAAAAGCGCTTTGAGTGGTCTTTGTGACTAGAAAAGCGCTATATAAGTGCAGGTTAGTTAGTAGTTAGTTAGTTAGATGTGCAGCTTTTTTACTAACTGTTCAATTTTAATCAACGTAAATTTCAAATTCCAAATACATTATAGTGCTGTGAAAAAGTATTTGCCCCATCCTGATTTCTTATATTTTTGCTTGTCACACATAAATGTTTCAGATCATCAAACAGATTTTAATATTAGACAAAGATAACCTGAGTAAATACAAAATGCTGCTTTAAAATGATGATTTCATTTATTAAGGGGGAAAAAAACTATCCAGACCTACTGGGCCCTATGTGAAAGTAACTGCCCCTAAAGCTAATAACTGGTTGTGCTACCCTTGGCGGAAACATCTGCAATCAAGAATTTGCGATAACTGGCCATGAGTCTTTTACATCATTGACCCCAGTTACATGCTCACAATAAACTGATTATTGGCAATAAACTGATAATGCCAATAACCAGTTTTCTCCTGTTTACATGCACTGAATAATCTGATTACTGGAGGGTAAACCACTTGAGTTAATGACCCCAGTTACATGGCCTTTGTTGGATTACTCTGTTTACATGGCCACTTGAATAATCAGATAACGGCAGAAATCCAATCATAATTCATGTGCATGTAAACATGGTCATTGTTGAGGAATTTTGACCCAGTCTTCTTTGCAGAATTGTTTTAATTCAGCCACATTGGATGGCTTGAGCTTGATGACTGATAGCTGGACATTATGCTTCAGGATTTTCTGGTAGTGAGCATAATTCATGGTTCTATCTATTACAGCAACTTGTCCAGGTTCTGAAGCAGCAAAACAGCCCTACCACCATGTTTGACTGTTGGTATGATGTTCTACTTATATAATGCTGTGTTTTATGCCAGATGTAACAAGACACAAAAGTTCAACTTTTGTCTCATCGGTCCACAAAATATTTTCCCAAACATCTTGGGGATCATCAAGATGTGAGACAAGCCTTTGTGGGTTTTTTTTTTTTGGTCAGCAGTGGTTTCACCTTGGAACTCTGCCATGGAGGCCATTTTTGTACAGTCTCTTTCCTATTGTTGAATTATGGGCCAGTATCCAAACTGAGGCAAGTGAGGCCTGTAGTTCTTTAGATGTTATTCTGGATTTTTGTTTTTCATCTGTTCTTGAATTTCTCTAGATCGCGGCATGATGTTTTGCTTTTTGAGATATTTTAGCCTACGTACTTCAGTTTGTCAGACAGGTTCTATTTAAGTGATTTCTTGATTCAACAGGTCTGGCAGTAATCAGGCCTGGGTGTGGCTAGTGAAATTGAACTCAGCTTTTCAAAATATGTAGCTAATCCCAGTTAATTCATGATGCAACAATTACTTTTTCACATAGGGCCAGGTAGCTTTGGATAGTTTTTTCCCTTAATAAATGAAATGATCATTTAAAAACAGCATTTTGTATTTACTTGAGTCATCTTTGTCTAATATTTAAGCAATATTACACGAGAGAAAGTATGGTATCACTGGATATACTAACTATGGGTATGATACATATCAAATCAAATCAAATCAAACTTTATTGTCATATTGCTGTACATACAACTGTAGTGCAGGCAAGATGAAATTGCGTTTCTCTCGGCATATCACATATCTCGGCATATCACACCCACAATTACTATATTCATTGATACTGTATGACCTCGAGTGTAATATTGCTTTTATACAACAGTTCCGCAAGCACAGTTTATTAAATGACAGCAATACTGGACAAAATATTATGATTTGTTTATTTAACCAGTTATTTTACACAGCTGAGGAAAAATAGTCTCTTCTAAATGTAGCCAGTAACTCTTGCTAAGTACCTAAATACCAGCCACCTGTTGAGTTTATATCGCAGAAAAGCCCAGATCAATGTCGGTGGTTTGTTAGCATGCTAGCAATTTGGCTTCAGCACACTTCACTTACTTTTCCTTGGCATTTTCAGATGAAACAAAGAGTCCATCACCACAAAGGTATTGTGGTTTTCTAATCGAGTCAATAAATTCAACTTTAGCCTCTCTGTTTTATCTAAACAGACGTAAAATATATTGTCACATGTTTATAAGGACAGGACTTCTGGATCAGAGACAGCTGAAACTAGTTGCTTTTCAAACAGTGCCTCACTGTGGAAATTAAGGTATCCAACACAGTATTCCAATTCTCAAGTCTGCAGAGTTGACGGTAAATTACTGTTAGTACAGGGATGCGGTGGGGGGGGGGGGGGTGCTGAAAAGTTCATTGGCTGAAAAATTCACAGTGGTCAAATTTGACCAAATGTGGTTTATTTTTCAACATAGTCTCCCCTTTGGTCCACACACTTCTTCCATCAGTGTTGGCAGTGCTTGGATCCCTGTGGTTGAAAAATAAACCACATTTGGTCAAATTTGACTACTATGAACTTTTCACCCCCCCCCCAATTAACAGTTACTAGAACACCTTTGAAGAGGAGTGATGCATATCCAGTGAAACGTTGGGAGTACCATTATCGTGAATTATAGTAACTCCTTGAATCTCCATTGTCCAATCAAATTGCTTGGTCTGAACTAATTGTTGTATGATAAAATTTGTTTTATGATTTGAAACATTTAAGTGTGACAAATATGCAAAAATATTAGAAATCAGGAAGGGGGCACATTTTTCACAGCACTATATGTCTGTATTTTATGTTTAATGGTATCATAAAATATTGAAGGGCATGTGCATTACTCAGAAACAGAGGTCGTCAGTCTCACTGAACACCTGCACAGCATCAGGCCATTCAGGAGGTTGAAGCATCCTACAGGAGCATGGAACCAAGGTATATAAGGATAATCACTTGGGATTTTTCCTGAATATTTGGATTCCAAAAACTGGTATTCAAGTGAACCTTAAGGGTAGTATCTCACAGAGATGCAAATGTAGACTTTTGAATTTGCCAACTTTTCTGAGGAATCTTCACAAACATCAGGGTTCGCCTCCGTCATTAATAATAATAATCCATCCATCCATCCATCTTCTACTGCTTAATCCTTTTCGAGTCACGGGGGGGCTGGAGCCTATTCCAGCATCCCAGCATCTTTCGGCGAGAGGCAGGATACACCCTGGACAGATCGCCAGTTAATAATAATAATGATAGCTTAAATTTATATAGAGCCTTTCAAGATACCCAAGGTCGCTTTACAGGCAGAACTAAAGATTAAGTGCTAAAGGCCTGAGTGAATAAATGTCTTTTCAGTGCAGACTTGAAAGAGTCCAATGAAGTTGCATGGCAGATTTCTGATGGGAGAGCATTCCAAAGGGTGGGAGCAGCAACACTAAAGGCTCATCTCCAGGGGATGGAGAAGAGGCCTGAGTTAGAGGATCGCAGGTTCTGAATTGTTGTTTTCTGGTGGAGAAGGCCCATTAAGTATTGTGGAGCAAGATTGTGGAGTGACTTGTAAGTCAGGAGGAGGAGTTTATAGGCAATGTGAAATTTAACTGGAAGCCAATTTAAATGGATGAGGGTGGGAGTAATATGATGCCAAGTCTTGGTGCGAGTGAGAACCCTGGCAGCTGAGCTCTGTACATGCTGGAGCCCGTCCAGGGCTTTCTTGAGGACCCTGAACAGGACTCCATTGCAATAATCCAGTCGAAATGTTACAAAGGTGTGAATTAGGGTCTCAGCTGCAGAATCAGAGGGGGAAGAAAGAAGGCTGGAAATATTGCGGATGTGATAAAAAGCAGATTTGGTGAAAAGGAGAGGGTGGAGTCAAAGATGACCAGGTTGCGTGCTTTGGAGGAGACAGAGATAGAGCAGCCGCCCAAGAAAAAGATCTCCAACCTTCCGGAGCAACACCTTGGGAGCCAGAACCATGAGCTCTGTTTTTTTTTACTGTTGAGCTTGAGGAGGTTAGATTTCATCCAGGTTTTTATTTCAGTGAGGCAGTTGACAAGGGACTGTGGCGGGAGCTGAGTGGATGGTGATGTGTTGAGGTACAGCTGGGTGTCATCAGCGTAGCAGTGGAACTGTAGACCATGGTGGCAGATTATCTGGCCAAGGGGGAGCATATAGATGGTAAAAAGCAGGGGACCAAGGACAGAGCCCTGCGATACCCCATGATTAACTGGGATGAGGCAGGAAGTGGTTCCATCAATGGTAATAAACTTTTGCCAATTGGATAAGTAGGACTGGAACCAGGAAAGAGCTGTGTCTGTGAGGCCTAGGTGGGTAGAGAGGCGGTTAAGAAGAATAGTGTGGGAGACTGTGTTGAATGCAGCAGAAAGATCCAACAAGATTAGGATGCTGATGTAGCCAGAGTCAGCAGCGATAAAGAGCCATTAGTGATTTTAATTAAGGCTGTCTTTGTGCTATGATGAGCCTTGAAGCCAGATTGAAAGGATTCATAGAGCTCATGGTCAGACATGTGGCATCGCAGTTGCATAGGAACTGCTCTCTCCAAGATCTTACTGAGGAAATGAATGTTGGAGATCGGCCGATAGCTGCTCAGGTCATCAGGGTCCAGACCAGGCTTCTTCAGGATAGGTGTAACTGCAGCTGCTTTAAGAGTGGCAGGTACTGTCCTGGTTTTAAGTGAGATATTAATAATATTGGTTATGATTGGGGAGAGGGTAGGAAGGCAGGCCTTCACAAGCACTGTGGGCATGGGTCAAGGGAGCAGGTGGAAACCTTGGCCTTGGTGGCCAGCTCACTGACCAAGGAAGCATCCAAGGGCATGAAGGAGGAGAGGTGGCACTGGGGAGGGTATGCAACTGAGGAGGTGACGTCCTGTAGCTCGGGACTGCAGGGAGTGGTGGCGCTGGGTGCCAGGAGCTGCTGGTGGATGGAATCCACTTTTTCTCGGAAAAAATCCAGGAACTTGGAGCAGAGGTTGGAGGCACCAGCAGGCCGGGGAACACTGAGGAGACAGAGTAGCCAGTTGATTGTGGAAAACAGCATTCTAAGGTTTTTTTCCTGGCTCCGAATAATAGTGGAACAATGGTGGGCCTTGGTCCAAGAAAGTGCTTCTTTATAGACCTGTACATGATGTGAGGCCCGATTTTTTTTGTCGTTAGCAACAATTAACGTTTAGCAACCTTTAACAACCATTTGGAACATTCATGCAAGTGTTTGCAAGAGTGGTTGTGGAAGCAGCTGGTGAACATTAATGACTATTAACATTAGCAACAGCATTTACAACGATTAGCAGCTATTTACAACTCTTTAAAAACCAAGAACATTTGAGAGCTTTGCCAACTCCCGGTAAAATACCAGGCAAATGTCAGGTGAATCTTGGATCCGACCTGATAAAACAGGGTGCACAAACCATGCCCAGTATTTATTTTCTCCTGACCACTGTGGAAGACAGACGCCTGTAGAAGTTATACAGACCATATATTGAATAACAAAATATATGAACAAAAAACACAATATAACTCCACCTGGTTTGACTAGGTATTTACAGTGGCAACACAGGTGAAAACCTATGGTGCACACAGCTGGGGCAAAAGCTTCCCACCTCATCCTTGCTCACATGAGCTCCACACTCCAAAATGCAAAAATAGACCACTCACACTTAAGGTAAATATAGGCTGCACCATATTTTTTATAACTCGGCATGCAAATAAAGGGAACCCTACCTTCAATCTGGAGACGGTGTTCGAGCGCTCATCAGGAGAGCTACTGTTTCTTTTGATTCTGTTGAGATTTATTGGATTGATATTATTATTATTTTTGGGTTTGCTAACTTTATTTTTGTGTTTGGAATTATAATGAAAGTCTAGATCCTTTATAGTTATTCTACCTGTAGATGATGCAGTCCGGAGGTGTGGTGCTGAAGGACAGCAGCTGGTGTCGGGTGATTGCGCTGTTAAGAATATAATTCTTTTTTCACGAGGGTAATTTCATTTGTTTGCATGTATACTAAATCAATTTGTGTTCACAAAATAATATCTGTGTAGTAGCACTTCCTACCTGGAGTGGACATGGCCTACTAACAGATGTATCAGTGGACAGTGAGCTTTTTTTTTCCTAGAGGTTTGAGGCTCGGAGTCTGTTTGGAGTTTTTTTCTCTATCCATATTTTTTTGGTGCTGTCTGGTGAATAAAATGGTGATTCCTCTCCCTGTTCTCTCTCCTTGTCTCCCCAAGATCAGGATATATAATGTAACATTAGGAGGAAGACAACAACAAAAATTAAAAAAAAAAAAAAGCACAGACTGCGAAGACATCCATGGAAATTGAAACACTCCTTATATGGAGATAATTCCTTATATGGTCATAGCCATGATCAGTTGAGATCTAAAGGTGGCAATCCAAGGAATAAATGCTCTGAAATCATCTGTGTTTTATTTTAATACATTCCAGACTTAAAAAGCATAACACACACATATTTAGGAAAAGTTGTGGACTGGGAGGCATGTAGATTTTGTTCAAAGTTATGTGAATAACTTTTGCAAAAAAGTTGCAAAAGTTTGCAAAAAAGTTGTAAGCATTTGCAAACTTTTGCAACTTGTGGAAAAATACATCCGCCCCAAAATTCAAACGTTCAAATTTTTTTGGGACCTTAAAAACTGTTTGCATATTGTTTGGCTACGTTTTACAAACCCCGTTGAATCCTGACAAAACCCCAAAATCATTACATTCGCCAGCATTCGTGACTCTGTGAGATACAAGGGTAATGGTTAGCATGTGAAATAAGCCCACAAGTAATGCTTGATGTAGATTTGAGGGTCAGGATCTAAATTTTCCAAGAAGATGAGCATGTCAGTTATTTAAGCCCATTATAAGAACTCTTAAGTTCTTAATTGAAAACTGAGCTAGTTTGTTTACATTTAACAAGACAGGGGAAAGAATCTTAACAAAGCATATCCTGTGAGGCTTTCTTTTGTGGTGCAAAGGTCCTACAGAAAATAGACTTGAAAGATGCTGACATCTTTAAAAATATCCATTTTGTTCCATTCTTGATGAGAAAAACAGATTTGTGATTAATCATTCTGTTAGGGCTGCTGTCAGAAAAGATCCCCAGGCAATGTTGAGAGTTGTATTAAATTTTTCAGATTTCCAGCATTAGTGTTTCCATTGACAAAATGTCAATCAGGAAATACACAATTTGGCTCAGATGTCTCGTATAAGGATGCTTTTTTTTTTTTTTTTTTGGAAAAACAGTCTACTATGTATTGGTAATTTTTAAAAATTCATTCACCACCTTTTTATGATGGAGGGGTTTGTGTACCCGAATAATCCCAGGAGCTATGTTGTCGGGGCCAACATGACCCCTGGTAGAGTCTCCCAAGACAAACAGGTCCTGGGTGAAGGGCCAGACTAAAGCAGGATTCATGCGCCCGTGTAGCATCAATGCCATTACCGATGTCCGTCGCTGACGCAGTGATCAGCAATTTTTTCTTGTGTGTTGGGTGAAATGCATTGTTCCGTTGCCAAAACAGGTTTGAGCCGATGTGTAGAGTGATTTGTGTTCATCGTGTGTTTTTGTTTATGAAATAGCGATGGACAAGAGCAGATTGTGATGAAGTTGGAGCTAATGAATGTTAAGAAAAAGCACCTTTTCATATCATCATTGCACAGAGAAAAAGAGAAGTTGGAGAAAACAGTGTGTGCGACCACCACCGCTTCTGTTATTTGACAGTCTGTGTAATTACTGGGGTTATGATGAGCCACAAAATGTTTTGTATGTGCTTACTTCCTCAATATTCTTTTGAATTTGGACCACTGTTTAATGGACTCGCCTTGGAAGTTGTTCCACAGTAAACGGGCAGAGCGGAGCAGCAGCAAGAACCAGGAAATGTGAAGGAGGAGACAAAGTGGACCTATCACAGCTCTTACGGCCTGCATCACCGACGTGCACCTCTCCTTCTCTACAGAGGTGCACAACGGACGATGCAATAGGAACGCACGCTGCTGCTGCTTCAACGTTGCATTGACACTGTTGCAGCTGCGTCACATCGACACAGGTGTATAACTTGTGCTTAAGAGCTTTCTAGTAGATCTCCATGAAAAAAGTTACATCAAAGACCCAGTGTGCCCAAAGGAGGCACATATGGTCTGCCCTTCAGTGGGCTCACCACCTGCAGGAGGGATCATGGGGATCATGGTGCTAACCCAGTGGAAGTTTGGACTACTCTGCTTGGACTAATGCCCCCACAACCTGGATCCCTGGATTAGCGGTAGAAGGTGGATGGATGGATAGATAAAATGGGGAAAAAGAGTCAGGCTTTGTGTAGATGCAGTTCAGATGTGCATGAAAGTGTGTGCTGAATGCCAAATATGTTGTACATATAGAGATCTTTCATCTGTGCATTTGAGGCGGCTGTGGGGCAGAGCCTGATTACTGAAGACCACTGAGGTAGAACCAAAGCCCAGAGTGACCGTGGAGTCAGACCAGTTCATTGTTCTCAGATGAGAGTGCAGAGGCAGAACTCGGCTCTTTTGCGGTCAGGTCCAATTACTCTAACACCCAGTGCCCACAGTGAGCTGACACATGTGTCTGTGTGTCACCCAGTTCCCCACATGCCAGCACCAGAACAAAACAACAGGGACATTGAGGGGACTTGAAACACTTCTGAGTGTGTACTGGGTTGTGTTGTTGTGAGCTTGTACAGTAGACAAAGCCCTACTATGAAGTGGGCAGAGCAGAAGAACTGTAGCTATATTAACATGCTGTAACTAGAATTTTTTTTAACTTAAAATATTAGGCAAATATTGCAAAGAGGTACTTATTGTATGATGGTAGTGATATTGATATGGGAACCTTTTTGACGTGGGTTTCAATCAGGCCACTTTCATTTCATTGAAAATAAATGTGTAGGTGTAGGTGTGAAGTTTAGTACTGAAATGAAGTTTTATCTATTCAGTAGCACATTAAATGGACAGCGTAGTGAGTATACTATATAATACCCTGACAAAAGGGTTTGAAGAATTACAATTCAATTTGTAAATATACAAATAAGTTGCACATTGCTCCCAACATGTTAGTAAAAATTTTGAATTCTGCTTAGGGCTGTGCAGTATAGGTCCAAAATTATATTTCAATATATCTTGTGTATCACAGTACGCAATATATACTGTATGTCCATGTGTTCTTAGGAAGTGGACTGAAATGATGAGTTGCCACCTTTCAAATGTCCTGTAGTTCTTAGTTACAAACACTTGTTAGTAAAACTGATTTGATTATATGTGTTTATGGGATTTCCTCAACAATCGAGGAGGAGGAGAAGGAGAAGGCGTGTTGGGAGAGAGAGAGAAAAGCAAAGGTAGAAGTGTGGAGGTGAGAGTAGGGACGTTAAATGTAGGCACTGTAACTGGTAAAGGCAGAGAGTTGGCTGATATGATGGAGAGAAGAAAGGTAGATATACTGTGTGTTCGAGAAACCAGATGGAAGGGAAGCAAGGGTAGAAGCATTGGAGGTGGATTTAAATTGTTCTACCATGGTGTAGATAGGAAGACAAATGGGGTAGGATCAATATTGAAGGAAGCGTATGTGAAGAGTGTTCAGGAGGTAGAGAGGACATCAGACAGAATCATGAGTTTGAAGCTAGAAGTCAAAGGTGTGATGTTGAATGTTGTCAGTATGTATGCCCCACAAGTTGGATGTCAGGTAAAAGAGAAAGAGAAATTCTGGAGTACAGTGCATCCAGAAAGTATTCACAGCGCTTCACTTTTTCCACATTTTGTTATGTTACAGCCTTATTCCAAAAGGGATTAAATTCATTTTTTCTTCAAAATTCTACACACAATACGCTATAATGACAATGTGAAAAAGTTTTTTTTTTTTGAGATTTTTGCAAATTTATTTAAAATAAAAAACTAAGAAATCACATGCACATGATCGCGGGGATCATGAGATCGTGGGTTCGATCCCAGCCCCCGACCAACAGTGAGCTGTGTGGAGTTTGCATGTTCTTCCCGTGTTGCGTGGGTTTACTCCGGGATTTCTCCGGTTTCCTCCCGCATACCAAAAATATGTAGGTTTAGGGCGCTCGCGCACGCAGCGACCGGCAGCTGGTGGCTTGTCACCAGACTGCAAACCAAATCTACCTACGGGTACAAATAAGTAACAAAAAAAAAAAAAAAAAAAAAAAAAGAAGCCTCCATTTATACAGTCTATGGCACAACCGTGAACACCAGCAACAAGTACCAGAACTACGCCAAAACATTCAAAAAATACAAGTGCTGAAATTAGCTGCCATTTGAGTGCAAAACACATATGTGGACTGTACATTAAAATTAATTTGAAAAACTTTTAAAAACGCTATTTTAAATGCCCCTGCTACTCCACTCTTACTGACCGATTTAACACTACTGCAGCCGAAACCAGAAGCTCCGCCCATAATCGTTCGTACAGCAGCACCCCCAGGATTAAGGTCAGGGGTGGACTTAGTCCATTTGGGGCCTAAGGCAAAGACAGAAATTTTTCTTTGTTCTACACTTTCTTTTCACTTTTTTGGGTATGACTTACTGTAAATCTTTATGTTACTGATTTTAAAATTGTAACGGGGTAGGTGTTATATAAGTACTAGCTTCAGCCTACACCCTTTCGGTTGTTCTTACGTGTCCTACATATTTTAGTTGTTTTGATTGTATGTTCATTACCAAATAAAATTCACATTCATTCATCCATCCATTCATTCAATTAGGCCTTACTGACATTTTACCTGAAACTTATTGTCCTCATAAGTCTTCAAATGATGATATCATTCAGGTATCAGGAATTACATCTGTAGAAAAACAAAGAAGTTTAAAGTGACACTAGATGAGACAAAAGGCCAAAGTTACAAGAAAAAACTGCAGATTACTGAGAAAGTCATAAAATTTTGTGGAAAATGCCATTCAGAAGAATAAAGAGGAAAATTTACATGGAATAAATAAAAGAATAATTGCATTGGTTTTTGAAAAAATGTCTCCAAACCAACTGCAATGATGTGTGTGGTGGTGGTGGGGGGGAGTTAACAGTTTGCACATTTTCAGCTCAAGTAGCTTAATTATCTAGTGAAATCCTGTTTTTGTACTGAAGTGGATTACTAACCTCAAATCTTAACAAATGCATTAAATATAGGCTCTTGTGTATCATTAAAAAAAAAACCAACAATTCACATGGAAGATCTGTTGTTTGTTTACACATACCCACATTTGCTAGCAGGGTCCTGTTTACGGTCTGCTACTGGTCTATTTTGCAGAGGCATCCACCATTGTGTTCCCTCCTCTGTACTATGTAGACACCAGGGAGAATATCACACAAAAAATAAGGATAAATACTGTAGAGGAGCTGGGCAATGAAGAGGCGATTTGGTTTATAAGCGAAGTTTTAATGTTCAGCTCTTCTAACAAGTCTCATCTGGTGCAGAGAGCGGCAGAAGGGAAAAGAGAGAATTTCGCCAACTCACTGATTATATACATGCACACAACAAAAGACATGCATAACAAAGGCTGACATCCCTCACTATCTTAATCCCCCCATTGTCTTGGTATTTCCTCTCCTCGTCTTGGGAGGTGATGGTAATTCCTCTCCTCGCCTTGGGGGGTGAGGGTGGCTCGTCCGGTCTCCCCCGCCGCGTCCGGGAACGTCTTTGTTCTTCACTCGGCGGGTGAGATTCCTTTGTCCTTTCAGAGGTGTGAAGTTCCTTACATATGCAATCACCAAACATTTCCACATGCTCTAACATATGTAGGTTATGGAATATATGGTTAATATAGACCACAAATACAAAAAATATTAAACAGTCCCTCTTTGAACTAAATAGCAACACTCTTTGCACCCGAGGTGCAGCCCTAAGCACCCCAAGTGGACCCCAGGATCCAATCTGTACACATACAAGTACATTTTCAATCCAGTGATTTACAAACTGATTTATAATTTTCTAAAGCCTCATTCAGAACATTATAGTCCCAAATACCTATATTCTGTGGATTTTCATCTGGGGGCAGCCAGCCGTGATGAGCAGCAGCGGTGGAAAAGTGAAGTCTTTTGAAAGCAGAAATGGAGCCAAAACCTTCTCTGGGTCAGCTTATTTGTCATATTTTTTTAATACATATATGTATATATATATTCTTTTGGCAATTGGCAGCTTTTAACTGAGACTTATATCCCCTAGGGGTGGGTTCAAATGATCAATATAACGATATGGATCGATCCACGTTTGACTGAGCCGATATCGAGCCACAAAATGCCCTAACCTGCATGCCAAAAACATGCAGGTTAGGTTAATTGGAGACTCTAAAGTGGCCCTAGGTGTGAATGTGTGTGTGAATGGTTAAGGGATAGCGCCGTATCGTGGCTGCTTCATCCATCCAGGTGGTGGATGACCCTCAATTTCCCCTCTGGGGATCAATAAAGTATACTAAATCTAAAATCTAAAAAAAAAAAAAAAATCTGCGGATCGATCTTTTAATATAATATATTTAATATATTTTAATACAATATTTTTACATTTGTGAATGTCTACTGAGTATAATCGGGTCGAAACCGGGTCAGTGAGCCAGGAACAACGGCCGAGAACCATAAACAGCCGACGCGCTAACAGAGCTAGCAAGCTAACGGATATGCTAGTTCTTCTTCTGTGGTGTTAAAACGGTTCTCATCCGACAAGAGTTCCCTGCGGCGCGTGCACACGTCTTTACTTTCGTGTTTACATGAGTGGAGTTATTAACGTGCGTGTCTCTTAATTTAGCAACAAAAGTCACCGTAAAGACTGTCTTCAACAGCTTCTGAATATTTTTCATAAAGCGGGGATAAACGGATTTTTACTCCGTGCAGCACTGTGTTGGAACATAAAGTTGACGACTGCTAAACGGAAAATGCACGGAGACTGTCTGAAACCCGTGAAGCAGAGGGAGACTTGGAGCTGCTGAGATTGTAAGTATAATATCATTTGTTTGTTTTAACATTTGTGTCGTCAATTAATAATTTATCTGGCATGATGGTGGTTTCTTTTACAAACTATGGACACAGAGAGAACTGTTGGTTAAGCGTTGTGAATAAATGCAGAATTAAGGTATATTTTATGAGATTATGGACTTCTGCCACTTAAGTAAGAGATGTGAAGAGAATAAATCACAATAAAATTAAGATGGTAGAATTAATAAAGGCTGCAGTACAACAAGCTATTTTTACTCAGTAGAACTAAACTGAAATGAACAAATCTTCCCAGGAAATGAATTGAAACCCTTTTCAAACATTGAAAGTTAATTTTGTAGTTAAAATATAAACAACAAAAAATAAAAAAAAAACTAAATTATTAAACCCTACTGTGGTGTGGGGATCGAAAAATCTGAATGTTAATTTTTACTGTGAAATCTATTCTTTTTATCTGCCTTCAGATGTGTGAAGACTGGAAGCTTCATTCTCACTGAGACCTTCTGAAGGTCAGAGGTCGTCAGTGGAGGAGCATCCCTGCTTCATGTGGATTTCAGCACAGAAGAAGACCTTCAAATTCAAGATTCAAGAAGGTGCTGCCATCATTTTCTCCAGACTAACATGCATTCAATGCAGTTTAGTTGTTGTAATGACAAATTCTTTTATTTCTTTTTTTTAAGTTCTCAGCAAGAACACAATGTTGGTCTTTTTTTTTTTTTTTTTTACAATTTTACTGAGCAGTTAATTCTAAATAAATCACTGTTTAACAGGAAATTTTTGGCAATCCTGTGCTTTTCTTGTGGTGTTACATAGAATAGCATCACTGTAAACTATGGCAGAAGCAGCTGCTTTAAAATTTGTACTTCCTCACACAACTTTGAGTCCAAAAAAACTCTAAAAGTGCCATAACTTTTTGGAAAAGCTCCCACAAATTCAGGCTTTTTGGGCCACAACAATCACAAAAACAGCTGACAGAATCCTGGAGGGATTGAAATACAGTGAGATTATGTATGCATGGTTCATGAATTGAATTTGTTTACTTACTGTGGGTGGTTAACGTGACACGACATACCCTTTGCACTAAAGAAAGCACCTGTCAGCACTTTATGAAATGATAAGTTAAATAATAAAAAGTGCATTATTGTAACTGATTTTGGGTCAGTTCTATATGTGATAATTTATGTATTAACAAAGTTAGAAGATTCTTGGTACAATTTGCAGCATTAGGTCTCGAAGATTTTTGTTTCATGGGAAGTAAACTGGCTATTCAAATGGTAATTCCCCAGATTGAATCGGGATCGAATCGGAATCGAATCGATTCAGAATCTCAAGAATCAGAATCGAATCGATTCTGGAAATTACGCAAGAATGCTGTTTATTGACTTCAGCTCAGCATTCAACACAGTTATCCCCTCCAAGTTGCTCACCAAACTTGGGGACCTGGGAATCAGTACCTCCACCTGCAACTGGATCATGGATTTTCTGACCAACAGACCCCAGCATGTTAGGTCAGGCCCCAACCGTTCTTCCGTCATCACTCTCAACACTGGTGTACCACAGGGCTGTGTGCTCAGCCCATTCCTCTACTCCTTCTACACCCATGACTGCAGGCCTATGTATGGATCCAATTCCATCATAAAGTTCGCAGATGACACCACGGTGATTGGACTCATCAGGGACAACGACGAGTCAGATTACAGGGCAGAGGTTGAGCACTTGGCTACTTGGTGCGCTGACAATAACCTGCTCCTTAACACCAGCAAAACCAAGGAGCTCATAGTGGACTACAGGAAGGAGAGGGAAGAGACACATGACCCCATCCATATCAATGGCATAGCTGTTGAACGTGTCCCCAGCTTCAAATTCCTGGGGACCCACATCTCGGAGGACCTGTCCTGGTCAGTTAACACCACCAGCCTGATCAAGAAGGCCCATCAGCGCCTCTTCTTCTTGAGGACATTGAAGAAGAACCATCTGTCAACTGACATCCTGGGCAACTTCTACCGCTGCGTGATCGAGAGCACCCTGACCAACTGTATCACACTCTGGTATGGGAGCTGCTCTGTAGCTGACCGCAAGGCGCTGCAGCGGGTGGTGAAAACCGCCCAACGCATCACAGGGACTCCACTTCCAGCTATAGAGGACGTCTACTGGAAAAGATGTCTGCGCCGGGCACGCAGCATTCTTAGGGACTCCAACCATCCTGCTCATGGACTGTTCCAGCTTCTCCCCTCCAGAAGACGTTTCAGAAGCCTTCGGACTAGAACCAGCAGGTTTAGGAACAGTTTCTTTCCAACAGCTGTCACGTTATTGAACTTAGTTCCCCGCTGACTCTCTTACAATCATCTTTTACCATCCTCACCTGTACATAACTGCATAACTACATAACTACATCTAACTTATTGCACATTATTTGCACATAACAGTACTTTTAACTTTCTGCACTGCTGTATATATTTGCATATGTTTGCTTAAATTGCACATACTGTTAATTACCGTATATACTGCACTGCTGTCCTTTGCACTTCTGATTGGATGCTAAACTGTGTTTCGTTACCTTGTATTCATACATGTGTAATGACAATAAAGTTGAATCTAATCTAATCTAAAATTAGGGATCGTTCCCAACCCTAATATTCCTCCCCCCCTTTTTTTTTGTCAGGTCAGGCGTTGGCTTGCTTACTACTGGATAACCATGAAAACCGGTACTACCTGTCTCATGAGTCGGGCCGTTGGTGACTCAACCGGCATCCCCGCCCTTCCGAGGGCGTGGAGGGTGAAACAGGGCGTCCTGGGAGAACTAAAAACAATATCTGCCACAGGTCTGTGGTGGACCACTCCCAGTTACACGGGGTGAGACTGGACATCCTGGCAGATAAACACATCTGTTGCAAGGTCTGTGGTGGACTGTGCCAGTCGGTGCATTGTGACTAGGGCTGGGAACGATCCCTAATTTCCAGAATCGATTCGATTCCGATTCTTGAGATTCTGAATCGATTTGATTCGATTCAATCCCGATTCGATCTGGGGAATTACCATTTTAATAGCCATTTTACTTCCCATGAAACAAAAATCTTTGAGACCTAATGCTGCAAATTGTACCAAGAATCTTCTAACTTTGTTTATACAGTGATCCCTCACTTATCGCGTTTAATGGGGACCAGAACCGACCGCGAAAAGTGAAAAACCGCGAAGTAGCGTCACCCCCCCCAAGGGCGTCACAAGCACTATTTTGCACAAAAAGGCACAAGAGAACAGCGAAAAGTGCCACTAAGCAACACGAGCGATAAAGAACAATGAATGCGGTCTTCCTTCGCTGGGTATGGGCGCTCGGCAGGGAGAGAAGCTGGGTAAAACGTCTCGGCCAATCAGCTTGCGAGATTCCCGAGCAGTGAAGAGGTGGGCGGAGAGGAGTGGAGCGGTGGTCAGAGAGGTGGATTTTTTTTTTCCACAATATCTTTATTGAACCTTTTTTTTTTTTTTAACAAACATGATACAAACAATCAAACACTAACACTAAAGTACTACAAAAAAAAAAAAAAAATGCACTAAAAACACCAACAACCACCAACAAAATCAAGTCTTCAACAATGCTCCTCTGTTTAGTCTAGACAATCCAATACATAAGTATACTTATTATGTTCACCAGTTTGGAATTTACAAGGTCCACACACATCATTCACCTTCTTCTTCAAGAGTTATGTTTAAATTTTTTACATAATCAATAAAAGGTCTCCATATATTCTCAAACACAATTTCCTTTGATTTTAGTATATATGTTATTCTTTCTAATGGAAGGTTTGTTAACATCTGTCTTAACCACTGAGTCACATCTGGTCTATGAGTCTTTTTCCATAATAGTGCAATACATTTTTTGGCATTAAGCAAACTGAGGTCTATGAATGTTCTTTCACTTTTATTAAAATTATGCTTTTCTGGGTACAGACCCAACAAAAACAGTTTAGGATTCAATATGATTTGTTTTGAGATTATTTTTTCAATTGTTACCCTCACCTCTTCCCAAAACATTCTTATTAATCTACATTCCCATAAACAATGAAATAGGGTTCCTTTACTTTCCATGCATTTTGTGCATGTATCTGGTATATTTTTGTTATATCTATTTAACTCCTCCGGTGTAACATACATCCGCATTAACCATTTGAAATGTATCAATTTAAGGCGTGCATTTATTGATTTGGTTTGAGCTTCTGTACAAGCCAATTCCCATTGTTCCTCTGAAATTTCAATTTGCAGATCTTCTTTCCAGTAGTTTAATCTTTTCAGTGAATTTTCACTTGAAGATAGTGTCAATGAGTTATAAAACTCTGAAATAATACCCTTTCTTTTACTATCTTTCATCATCATTTTTTCCAAGGATGAATAAATAGGTCGAGTGAGAGCTTTATTTTGATTTGATCGAATAAAGTTTCTAAGTTGAAGATATTTAAAAAAATGTGTTCTATTGAGATTAAATTTGATCCTCAGCTCTTCAAAAGACATTATGTTGTCTGCACCTGGCAAATATAAATCCTGAATCTTTTGTATCCCTTTTAAATTCCATACTTTAAATACAGCGTCCGCTCTCCCTGGTTTAAAATATTGATTACCCCATATTGGGCTAAATTGTGACAATAACTGTGGTTCTTTTAAATAGTTTTTAGCTTCACACCATATTTTGATCATATGCTTTACAAATGGATTTTTAACTTGTTTCTGTAATTTTTTTGCCGAATCTGAGTATATGAATATGGGAAGAGGTAAAGGTAAATTGTATGATTCCATTTCAGTCCAGTGAGGGAGATCATTTGATGAAAAATAATATGTCATAGACCTCAGTTGTGCCGACCAATAATACAACATAAAATTTGGACATTTCAGACCTCCACGATCAAATGGTAAATATAATAAAGACAAACGTAATCTAGCCCTCCTGTTGTTCCATATAAATTCCACTAACTTTTTTTTTATTCTTGAGAATAGATCTAAAGGTGGTGATAAGGGAATGTATTGAAATAAATAAAGTATTTTAGGTAAAATATTACTTTTAAGTATATTGATTCTCCCGATCATCGACATTGGTAGTGACATCCATCTCTGAGTTAACTCATTGATATCTGACATTAAGGCTTCATAGTTGACACTGGCGACTGATTCTAGCTTAGGCATAATTTGGATTCCTAAATATTTAAACTGATTTACAACATTGAATTGATTTACCTCAGGGGCTGGGTAATTTCTCTGGGTCTCATTTAGCATTAATATTGAAGATTTAGTTTTATTTATTTTATATCCTGATATTTCCCCAAAATTCTTTATTAAATTCAACAAGGTTGGAATTGATTTTTTTAGATTCGACATAAACAAAATTATATCATCGGCGTACAGGGAGATTTTATGTTCTGTTGGTCCAACTTTAATTCCATATATTTGTGAATGTAAACGTATCGCTATCGCTAAAGGTTCAATTGCCATAGTAAACAGTAAAGGTGAAAGTGGACAGCCTTGTCGACATCCTCTATTGATTTTTATTGGTTTTGAAATATTGTTATTTGTTAGGATTTCTGCTGTAGCATTATTGTATATTATTTGAACCCATTTTATGAAATTATTTCCAAGTCCAAACCTTTGTAGGACTTCAAAAAGAAAGGGCCATTCAACTCTATCAAAGGCCTTTTCGGCGTCCAATGATAGGAGAGCTGTATCCGGTGCTTCTTTATTAAAATAAATAATATTAAATAGTCTTCTTACATTATGGAAGCCTTGTCTACCCTTTATAAAGCCATTCTGATCTCGATTAATAATATTTGGTAAAATTTCTTGTATTCGTCTTGCTAAAATTTTACAGATTATCTTAAGGTCGGCGTTTAATAGGCTTATTGGTCTCATATTTTCACATTTATTAGAGGGCTTACCTGGTTTTGGCAGCAGTATAATTAAGGCATTATTTATGTATGATGGTAAATTATTATTTTGAAATGCTTCTAAAACCATTTCCAAAAAAGGTTTTATTAATTTATTCTTAAATTTTTTATAAAGGTCAACTGGAAGACCATCTGGTCCTGCACTTTTTCCTGATTTCATATTATCAATGGCTAGCCCAACTTCTTCTTGACTAATTTTAGACTCCAATATCTCCCTGTTTTCATTTGGAATACACGGTATAGATAGTTCGTTCAAAAACCCATTTAGTTTTGTTAAATCAGGTTCATTTTTGGTATCATATAATTTTTCATAGTAATCTCTAAAGGCTCTATTAATTTCTAAAGGATCTATAACTACCTGTCCATTACTTATAATACTGGTAATTGGTGTTTTAATTTCCAATTGTTTAATCTGCCATGCTAATAATTTTCCTGATTTTTCACCTTGTTCATAAAAAGATTGTTTCAATCTTAGAAGACTCGAGGCAGCTCTATTCGCTGATTTTTTGTCGTATTCAGCTCTCAAAATCAGTAATTCATTCTCCAACCTTGGGTCACTTCCTGCATACACTTTTTCCTGAAGATTTTTTATTTTATGTTCCAATTTAGCTCTCTCCTCTCTCCTCTTCTTAGATTTTGATCCTGTATAACTAATAATATGCCCCCTAATAAAAGCTTTGAAAGCCTCCCACTTTACACATGCTGATGTTTGTGTAGTATTGATGTCAAAGAACTCGTCTATCTGTTTTTCTATATACTTGACAAATTCCTCATCCTGAAGCCATTTATGCTGAAATTGCCATCTACCTGATTCCTTTGTCAATTTTTTATCTACATATATTAGACAACAGGGTGCATGATCAGAGATCACGATGTTATCATAAAAGCAGTTTTGAATCTTGGACCTTAATTCTGTGGAAATCAAAAAATAATCAATACGTGAGAATGTCTTGTAGGTACTGGAATAACAAGAATAGGCTTTAACTTGTGGTTTCATTTCTCTCCATATATCTAACAATCTCAATTCTTTCATAAAATGATTAATAGTCATCCTACATCCAATGTGCGTACAGTCCAGTCCTGTTGATCTATCCACACCTGGATTCAATGTACAATTAAAATCCCCTGCTATTATATGTTGCCCTGTAAGTGATGATAAGATGAGAAATAAATTAGCAAAGAACTTCTGATCATCTATATTGGGACCATATAAGTTCACAAGATTTATATTTTCTAATAGCAAAGAACCTTGAATGATTACATATCTTCCAAATTTGTCTCCAATTACATTTTTCACTTGAAAAGGAACTGATTTATGTATGAGAGTCATAACTCCCCTGGCTCGGGATGAAAATGAAGAGGTAAATACACTTCCCTGCCATCTACTCCTAATTCTTTTAACATCCTCCTCTATCAGATGAGTTTCTTGTAAAAACACAATTCTTGAACCCATGTCCTTTATTTTATTCATAACTTGTTTAAGTTTTTTTAAATTTTGTAGACCTCTGCAATTCCATGAAGTTAAATTAAGATTAACACTTTGGTCCATGATCAATAGAGAGTTTGGGATTACCTTGCAGTGTAAACATGCTCATACAGAGAAGCAAAAACATGAGTGGTTGAACATTCATCCTACAAACTACACACAAACAAATTTCCCCTTCCCACACTTGTGGCAAACCCCCCAAAATCAAAAGAAAAATTCTGTCTCCCGATATAGCCATCGACCGTTCCACACCCACGGGGAACAGCCTAAGCCACTCCTTCTTCATCCTCCCAATCACCCTAACTCTACTACTTTTAATGACGTAACATTAACTCTCCTCTGTAGTTTTCCAACTTAACTCCAAAATTTTTAACAACTTTGTACATCATAGTTTTTTTTTTTTTGTTTGTTTTGTTTTTGTTTTGTTTTTTTAATATATAATACAATCTATATTTTGTAAACTTACTATTTACTTCAAGTCAGTCAGATGCCTGTGCAAATGCTTAATTATTCTACCTTATATTTTGTTCATGCTTAGCTCCCACCAGTCTCTTCTTCTTCTTTGATCTTCTTGATGAACTCCTGCGCCTCCTCTGGGGTCTTGAAGATGTGGGTTCTGCCCTCATACGTGGTCAGCAGTCTCGCAGGATAGATTACACCATGACGAATCCCAAGGTTGCGCAGCTCCTTACGTACGGGATCAAACTGCTTCCTCAATTGCTGGATTCCTGTGGCCAAATCTGGGTAGAACCGCACCTGCTGGTCCTGGTGTTTAATCTCTCCTTTAGCACGTGCAGCGTTGAAGATCTTCATCCTGTCTCTGTTGCTAAGAAACTTCATAATTAAGGTCCTCGGCGGTCCCTTATCTCTCCGTGGGCCAATACGATGTGCTTTTTCCAGAACCACTGCTGATTGCAACTCCTCGCTGCCCAGCACCTCCGGAATCCACTTTTCCAGAAAGGAACATACGTCCCGACCTTCTGATTCCTCTGGAAGACCCACCAGCCTCAAATTATTCTGTCTCGACCGAGATTCCAAATCCAAAATATTATCTTCCAGAGATTTATTTTTTTTTTCCAAAGTGCGCACCTTTAATTGAAGACGGGTGACGTCATCTTCAGCACTAGCGAGACGGAGCTCCATCTGCGCCGTTCGTTCTACACAGTCACCCAATTCCTTTCTTATTCCTTCCAACGCTGTCATAATCCCATCAAATCTAGAGGAAAAGTCCGCTCTCATTGAACTCATGGCAGCCATCAGCGCATCTGCGCCATTCCCCGCAGAAATCGCACCGCCGCCAGCTTCCTCCGCCATATATGGAGCCTTGTTTGCTGCGTCACAGACCTGAAAGTCCGTTAATTTGGACTGTTTCGGCGGCTCGCTTTTTCCTTTTCCTGGTTTTCCAGCCTTAGGCTTCGCCGACATATCCTCGCTCAAATGCTGGGATACGTTCTGTCCCAAATGAGAGAGTTATTTGCCGATTTTTTTCTCCAGGAGCAGAGCAGAGCGAGACACGTCCGTCCTACGTGGCAGCCATAACCGGAAGTCAGAGAGGTGGATTTTGAGTTGTGCGGGCTCTCCGTGTTGATACCTGATGTTCTAATGTAGTCTCCCTGCCTTCTGCTAGCGCCCGGGCAACTTTCGTGCCATTTTTTCTCAATTTTGAATTTTTGATGAATATTTTTGAAAAATCCGCGATGCACTGAGGGCGCGAAAGGTGAAACGCGAAGTAGCGAGGGATCACTGTACATAAATTATCACATATAGAACTGACCCAAAATCAGTTACAATAATGCACTTTTTATTATTTAACTTATCATTTCATAAAGTGCTCACAGGTGCTTTCTTTAGTGCAAAGGGTGTGTCGTGTCAAGTTCACCACCCAGAGTAAGTAAACAAATGCAATGCATGAACCATGCATACATAATCTCATTGTATTTCAGTCCCTCCAGGATTTTGTCAGCTGTTTTTGTGATTGCTGTGGCCCAAAAAGCCTGGATTTGTGGGAGCTTTTCCAAAAAGTTATGGCACTTTTAGAGTTTTTTTGCACTCAAAGTTGTGTGAGGAAGTACAGATTTTAAAGCAGCTGCTTTTTCCATAGTTTACAGTGATGCTATTCTATGTAACACCACAAGAAAAGCACAGGATTGCCAAAAATTTCTCGTTAAACAGTGATTTGTTTAGAATTAAATGCTCAGTAAAATTGTAAAAAAAAATGACCAATATTGTGTTCTTGCTGAGAACTTTAAAAAAAGAAATAAAAGAATTTGTCATTACAACAACTAAATTGCATTGAATGCATGTTAGTCTGGAGAAGATGATGGCAGCACCTCCTTGAATCTTGAATTTGAAGGTCTTCTTCTGTGCTGAAATCCACATGAAGCAGGGATGCTCCTCCACTGACGACCTCTGACCTTCAGAAGGTCTCAGTGAGGATGAAGCTTCCAGTCTTCACACATCTGAAGGCAGATAAAAAGAGTAGATTTCACAGTAAAATTAACATTCATATTTTTAGATCGCCACACCACAGTAGGGTTTAATAATTTAGGGGTTTTTTTTATATTTTAACTACAAATTAACTTTCAATGTTTGAAAAGGGTTTCAATTCATTTCCTGAGAAGGTTTGTTCATTTCAGTTTAGTTCTACTGAGTAAAAATAGCTTGTTGTACTGCAGCCTTTATTAATTTTATTGTGATTTATTCTTTTCACATCTCTTAAGTGGCAGAAGTCAATCTCATAAAATATACCTTAATTCTGCATTTATTCACAGCGCTTAACCAACAGTTCTCTCTGTGTCCATAGTTTGTAAAAGAAACCACCATCATGCTAGATAAATTATTAATTGACGACACAAACGTTAAAACAAACAAATGATATTATACTTAGAGTCTCAGCAGCTCCAAGTCTCCCTCTGCTTCACGGGTTTCAGCCTCCGCGCATTTTCCGTTTATCAGTCATCAACTTTATGTTCCAACACAGTGCTGCACGGAGTAAAAATCCGTTTATCCCCGCTTTATGAAAAATATTAAGAAGCTGTTGAGGACAGTCTTTACGGTGACTTTTGCTGCTAAATTAAGAGACACGCACGTTATTAACTCCGCGTCATGTAAACACGAAAGACGTGTGCACACGCCGCGGGGAACACAGAAGTTTTATTTATGAAAAATATTCAGAAGCTGTTGAGGACAATCTTTACGGTGACTTTTGTTGCTAAATTAAGAGATGCACGTTATTATCTCCGCTCGTGTAAACACGAAATAGCACGCGCGGCAGGAAACTCTTGCCGGATAAGAACCGTTTTAACACCACAGAAGAAGAACTGGCATATCCGTTAGCTTGCTAGCTCCGTTAGTGTGTCGGTTGTTTATGGTTCTCGGCCGTTGTTCCTGGCTCACTGACCCGGTTTTGACCCGATTATACTCAGCAGACGTTCACAAACGTAAAAATATTATATTAAAATATATTAATATTAAAAGATCGATCCGCGGATTTTGTGGATCGATATCGGCTCAGTCAAACGTGGATCGATCCGTATCGATATATTGATCTTTTGAACCCACCCCTAATTGTGACATGCACTACACAAAGAGCAGAGATAAACAAACCTATCATCTGGTCAGTCACTGCAACAGATACTGGAGTCAGTTTGTCTTGGCTTGTCCTTGCCACTGAAAATACCTTTATCTGCCAAGAATGTGCTGCTAGTCCAGCAAAAGCTAGCAGTACTCAAATACTTTGCAAGCAGTTTCATGAAATGGTCAATCAGAAAGCAACTCATACCGGCTCGGACGTCGCCCGGGCTTACAAGGTCCGCGCTGATCTGTTCACACTCCGACAGGCAGCGAAAAGTAAGCTAGGAGCAGGAAGACAAAAGAAGAGGAAAACAGCAGCCTTGTGTGTAGCAGAATGGAATGTATGCACTCTGTTGGACAGAACAACATCACAGCGCCCAGAAAGACAGACTGCGCTTGTGGCCCTGGAAATGAACAGGTACAATGTAGACATAGCTGCACTTCGTGAAACAAGATTGCCTGGATATGACAGCTTGGAAGACCATGGGTACATCTTCTTTTGGAATGGGAGATCAACTCAAGAAAGGAGAGAAGTAGGAGTGGGCTTTGCAGTTACAAAGGAGACAGCAGCAGTGCTTGATGAGGAACCGGTGCCAGTTAACGACAGGATAATGACTATGAGACTCCCACTACAGCGGAAGATGTATGCCACACTCATTAGTTTATATGCCCCAACAATGACCAACACAGAGGAGGTGAAGGAAGAGTTCTACAGTGATTTACGTGAGACTATCAGGCGTGTACCGACTGATGACAGGCTGATACTCGTTGGCGATTTTAATGCCAGAGTTGGTTCGGACACTGAGAAATGGAAAGGAGTGCTAGGCAGTCATGGAGTAGGCAAGTGCAATGCTAATGGAGAACTTCTCCTTGCACTATGTTCAGAGTACAACCTTGTGATAACTAACACTATTTAAGCACAAGGACACACACAAGAAGACATGGATGCACCCATGATCCAAGCACTGGCACTTATTAGACTACATCATAGTCAGGCAGAGAGACATAAGGGATGTATTGGACACCAGAGCAATGAGAGGCGCGGGCTGTGGTACTGATCATGTTATGCTGAGATCTAGATTAAGGTTTTGGATTAATTAAGGATAAGGATTTGGATTAAATAATTAAGGATTAAGGATTTGCAGACGAAAACAGCACTGCAGGACTGGTGCAAAGCCACCACGGAAGCTAAACACTAGTGCACTGAAAGGCCAAAAGAAGCAGGAAGAACTTGCACAGGAAATGGATGAAAACTTGAAAGACTGGGACAGCAACAACTCAGAGAATGACATAGAAGAGAAATGGGCAACACTGAAGGATACGGTGTATTAGACTGCGAGTGATGTATTAGGCCACCCTGAGAGGAAGCATCAAGATTGGTTTGACGAGCATGATGAACACCTGAAGAAACTACTAGAAGCGAGGAATACAGCTAGGCAGGAAAACCTACAGTGTAACACAAGGGCGAAGAAGAAGAAATACTCAAAGGCTCAGAGTGAGCTACAGAAGTACACCAGAGAGATGGAGTCCAACTGGTGGGATGAAAAAGCGGAGGAACTTCAAACTGCAGCAGACAGAAAGGACATGAAAACATTCTTCACAGGTTTGAGAGAAATCTACGGCCCTAAACCAAGAGGATTGATCCAACTAAAGGCTATGCATGGTGAAACGGTTTTGCAGGAGAAAGACAAGATCCTGGACAGATTTGCAGACCACTTTGACCAACTACTAAACAACCCTGGAGATCTCACTGAAGAGGCTAAAGAAGCTCTATTGCAGCGACCAGCTGTATCAAGTCTGGATGAACCACCAAATTTTGATGAACTAATGGTAACTATCAGGACAACACAGGATGGTAAAGCTCCAGGAAGGGATGGAATTCCAGCAGGAGTGTGGAAATTTGTTGGTGTTCAGCTGACCAACTGCCTGCACAAGCTCATCCAAGAGATATGGGATGCCCAGAAAGTACCTCAAGACTGGAAGGATGCAAGTATTGTGCTTTTGTTCAAGAAAGGTGACAGGAAAGACTGTGGAAATTACCGAGGTATATCACTGCTAGCCACTGTTGGTAAGATTCTCTCATATGTACTACTTAACAGACTCAATGAACACATCTCGCAGAATGTACTACCAGAAACCCAGTGTGGCTTTAGAAGTGGAAGAAGCACAATGGACATGATTTTCTGCTTGAAACAGGTTCAAGAAAAGTGTATTGAACAGAACACACCGCTTTATGTAGTTTTCATAGACTTCAGTAAAGCCTTCGATACTGTTTTGCGACAAGGACTTTGGCAGGTACTCAAGAAATATAGCTGTACAGAGAAGTTTGTCAGCCTGATCGAGGCACTCCATACAGGTATGCAAGCAAACGTGGCAATGAGTGGTTCAGTATCTAAAGACTTTTCAGTAAGCAGTGGGGTGAAACAAGGGTGTGTGCTGGCACCTACACTCTTCTTGCTATATCTGGCAGCCATGCTTGAGGTGGCCTTCAAAGACACTTCAGAAGGAGTACACATTCAAACAAGGAAAGAAGCAGACTTGTTCATTGTGGCACAGTTTAAAGCCAAGAGTAAGACAACGATAAAGGTAGTAAGAGAAATGCTCTTTGCCAATGACAGTGCTCTAGTTGCACACAGCGTGGAAGATATGCAATCTTTAGTGGAGAAATTTGCAAGAGCAGCTAGCCAGTTCAGCCTCAAAATCAACATCAAGAAGACAGAGTGCCTTTATCAACCACCAAAGTTCTGATTATCAACATCACTACCAGAAGAGATCAGCATTGGTACAGAGCCACTAGTCAAGTGCAAGACTTTCAAGTACCTAGGTAGCACTGTTTCAGAGAATGCTAGGTTGGAGGATGAACTATCTCTCAGAATGGGAAGAGCGAGCGCTGTGTTTGGAAACTTGAGGGAGAGACTGTGGAACAATGGACATGTGTCTATCCGTGTGAAATGCAAAGTGTACAGAGCGACAGTACTGGCTACTCTATTGTACGGTGCTGAAACTTGGACTGTCTACAGAGTGCAGGTGAAGAAACTTCACACGTACATGATGAGACACCTTCGAGCCATAATGAACATCTCATGGAAAGACAAGATAACCAACATAGAAGTGTTGAAACGAGCTGGTCTACCATCAATGGAGGACATGCTAATACAGATGAACCTGAGATGGCTTGGACATGTTAAGAGGATGGACCACCAGCAACTCCCTCGGCAGTTACTCTACTCACAGTTATGTGAGGGCAAACACAATCAGGGTAGACCAAGGCTCAGATTTAAGGACACTGTAAAAAGAAACTTGAAGAAGTTGGACATAGACAGGAGTTCCTGGCAGCGGAAAGCTAAGGACAGAGCTGCGTGGAGGAATCTGATCAGACCTAAATGAAACAGTCATTGTCGCCCACGACAGACTGCTATGATGATGATGATGTTCTTTTACACTTCATGGTGACTATAATGTTCTGAATGAGACTTCAGGAAATTATGAATCATTTTATAAATCACTGGATAGAAAATGTACTTGTACATGTACAAATTGGATCCTGGGGTCTACTTGGGGTGCTCACTTGGTCAAGGGTCCACTTGACCAGATCCCATCTACAACAGGCTGTGCCGCCTCCTTGTTAGTGACAGGTAGCTCATCATTAGCATGAGCATCCACACTGGTAGCATTGCTCCCTGTCTGCTCCTCCTCAGGAGAGTTGGCCTCCTCAGGGTTTGAAGAAAAAAAGGTTGTTACCTTCTGAAATTTCGATAAAAATTTTCTGTGTCCTTCTTTTTTTCACCTTTTCTCTGCACTGCTCGGATAGCTTCTTTTCATTTTGCTGGTCTCATCCACACATAGGTTGTACGGATGTTTACAATCGTAATCACAGACGTTCATGCGCATGCCTTGGAGATAACATGGAACAGTCCAACAGTCTGAGGAGAAGGGGGGAGGACGGTATGTTTGCGTTTTCATTTGGTGTTTTTATAAATACCCGTGTTTCTATATTTTGTCGGACATCACGTTAAATATGCTAAACATTTAAAAAAAAATATATGGGGCTCCTAGTAGATCGGGGCCCCTAGCAGGTTGGGGCCTAAGGCAACCACCTACCTTTGCCTAATGGTAAGTCCGCCTCTGAATAAGGTGGAGAGAGGCAGCCCAGATCGTACTGGGTTTGTCTGGATGGCTGGGGTACTGTGACAATGTTTAACCTGCAACAGGTGAAGCAGCTCACAATTTATTTTCCTGTTAAAACAGTCAACCAGTGCACCTCAGTAAATTAAAATGTGAAAGTTTTTATAATATAACTAAAAAAGATAAATTTCATGGTACTGGTAATAGTTTTTAAAATAAAAAAAATCATGACATTTGTAATTTACTGAGATGTACCAGCACATAGTACACACTATACAGTACAAAATTTGTTAAACTACAAAAAATACCATTGTCTGTAGTAGAAAAAAAATGCAAATGTACAATAAATCATTGGGGGATAGGATGTTCATGTTTTATTCAGTATATGAAAAAACAGCAACTTTTTATATTTTAAAGATAGACCGTATTGTACTGAGGGAAATTCAGATTTTCATGAAAAACACTGCTTATCAATTAATGAATTAATTGATAACTTGCATCCCTTGTTTGAACTTTTATTCCTTTCTCCTTGCACCCATACATTGAGATATACATTTCCCAGCCCTCACCCCTGTGACAGCTAGTCACACTATTTGTTTTAAATGTTCTTGATATTTCACACATGCTACGTTTCGTCTGGCATATGCTGACAACCCGCAGACAGCTATTGAATCCCAGGCCCCTGACCCTGGGCCCCAGGTCTGCCAGAAAGCTTGGTCTGCCCTGTAACAAAACACGAGCTTCACCTACTTCACTGCAGGATGCAGATTTCAAAGCACACCCCATACATATGAGTGGTAGAAGTATTGTAGGTAGAGCTAAAGTATATGTTAATGCTTTATGGTTATATCAGTTGTTGTACAGGGGTCCATATTGGGACCACATTTGATCTGCTGCTACCTGGTCACAGTCCACAATTACGACATCCACTCGCCGGCCACGTTAATAGGTATAGATTAAAGGGTTAGATCCCTATTTCCTTCAGAACTGCTTTAGTTCTTCATGGCATAGATTTAAAAAGGTGCTGGAAACATTCCTCAGAGATGTATAGACCAATATCTCTGCTCCATTCATGTTTTTTATTTTATATTTTTAATTTAACCTTTATTTATACCCCGTAGTTCCATTGAGAGGCAACCTCTCTTTTTCAAGGATGCCCTGTTCACACTCACACATTCACACCGGGAAGCTGCCAAGTACAACCACAGATTGACCTGTGGCCACTGAGCAGCTTCACTGGAGCAATTGGGGTTAAGGGCCTTGCTCAAGGGCACCACAGTGGAATTAAGGAGGGTGAGGCAAACACTGCTATGTTATCTGTCCCACCCAGATCTGATCATGCTGGTCCTGGGACTGAACCCACGACCCTCTGGTCACCAGTCCACATCCATAACCATTAGGCCACCACTGCCTGTATCCATTCTTTCATGTTTATGCCAAATTCTGACCTGACTATCTGAATGTAGCACCAAAATTGAGGCTTTTTGATTTTGGAAACTAAAAAGGGAGAATTTGCAGTTAGACAAAAAGCTGAATGAAATTAACTAAATAAAATTAGTTTGAAATTATTTTCTTTGAAAAAGTTGGCAAGTTTCAGGCAACATTTTTCCAGTCCTCCGTTACTGTCCCCCGCCGGTCAAAGCCCAAAGGGGTCGAAGAGCCCTTTGGTCAAAGACCGAAGGGGGATTATGTTATGGGTCAGTCCGTCCATCTGTCCCACTTTTTTGAAATCAACTCCTCCTACAGTTTTGGTCTGATTGTTTTGAAACTTGGTAACAGGGTTTGATATACACCGAGGATGCGTATATTGCAATTTAGTTCTGATCGGATGATTTTTGCGGGAATTGTAGCCCCTGACCTACGACCTCTTATTTCACCTCACTTCATAGACAGTAACTGTCTTGTGAAATCAACTCCTCCTATAGCTTTGTTCCGATTGTTTTGAAACTTGGTACCATGGTTTGAGATAATCTGATGATGCGCATATTGCAATTTCACTCTCATCGGATGACCTTGAGGTCAAAGATCAGGTCAGATTTTTCCCCACATTTTCTAAACACAGTAACTACTGAAAAATATAATGTAGGGTTTTCAAATCAATACAGTAATTGTATCTAATACACATCTTGGACGACTTACACTGTCACCTAACTATGGGTTTGGGGTCAAGGGGTCAAAGGTTCAAGTTAACATTGCAGTTGCACTATGGGCAATACTACATTTACTATTACTATAAAACGAGTAAAGTTAGGGCCACCAAACCTTTTATACAGGTTCACCTTGGGATCCTGAACTCTGACTATGGGTTTGGGGTCTCTATGACTCAAGGTTAATATTTCTTATGCCTTATTACTGTACAAAGCATAAAGCTAGGGCCACCACATCTGGTACACAGGTTCACCATGGAATCCTGACCTCTATGGGTTTGGGGTCAAAAGGGCAAGGTTAACATTCCCTATGCCTTATTACTGTACAATGAGTAAAGGTAGGATCACCAAACTTGGTACACAGGTTCACCCTGTGACCCTTAAGTCTGACTATGGTTTTGGGATCACAAGGCCAAAGGTCAACATCAAAATGGTGTATAAACTATATCTAAACAACAAAGAAACTCACCAAACTTGCTATACAGGTTCACCTTGGGATCCTGACCTCTGGCTATGGGTTTGGGGTCAAAAGGTCAAAGGTCAAGGTTAGCATTTCTTATTCCTTAATACTGTACAACAAGTAAATCTAGGGTCACCAAACCTGGTACACAGGCTCACTCTGAGACCATAACCTCTGATTACAGGTTTGGGGTCAAAAGGTCAAGGTTGGCACTCCCTATGACTCCCTAGAATGTGTAAAGCTCTCTAGGGTCACCATACTTGCTATACAGGTTCACCTTGGGATCCTGACCTACAACTATGGGTTGTATACTCTGTTGTATATTTGTGGATGATGGGCTTATCATAATTTGGTTCTACCTCAGTAATTATATTGAAAAGCTGAAAACTGCTCTCTGTCAGTAAGTATTGGGATCTTCAAAGAAAACGGAGACAGGGGATATTGCACTCACCTCAGAGTGCTCTTGTTCAATATTGGTGAGTCTATAAGCCTCAGTTTGTTGTTCTTAGCTGACAGGAGTGACACCAGTTCAGGTTTTCTGCTGCTGTAGCCCATCTGCTTCAAGGATTAATGGGTTGTACCTTCACAGATGCTTTTCTGTATTCCTTGGTAATAATGAGTGGTTATCTAAGTTACTGTTGCCCGTCTGTCAGCTTGAGCCTGTCTGGCCATTCTCCTCTGACCTCTTATATCATCAAAATAGTAGGGCCCAGTGGCCTGCTGCTCACTAGATATTTTCTCTTTTTTAGATATCTGTAAACCCTAGAGATGGTAGTGTGAGAAAATCCCAGTAGATCAGCAGTTTCTGAAAAGTTAGACCAGGGGTCGGCAACCTGCGGCTCCAGAGCCACATGCGGCCCTTAAGTCCCTATGGTGTGGCTCCCTGGAGTTATGTGTCAAAACACATGGAAATTAATGAAGATCATTTTAATTATTTTATTTTTCAAATTATTGTTCATTGGATACAACTGAAATGCATACTTTTCAACTGAAATGCATACTTTTATGAATGTAAAATATATTTTAAATTATGTTGTCAACTGCTCAGAGCTGCTCAGCCTCCGAGCAGCTGAAGGGCACGGAGAGCCCAGCAGCTTTCTGCTCATCCTCCCTCACCCTTAGTAAACCATGGACAAATCCAGAAAAAGTAAAATCACTGAGTAAAAATAGAGAGTTTAATTCTGTGTGGCAGACTAATTTGCATTCATGTATGGTTGTTACGTGGTGAGAATTTTTTTCCACAAGAACACAAACAACGGGGGGAAAAAAAACATCCGTAGAAATAGCCATAGAAATCAGGAAGTGGGGAAAAGACAGTATGAATCGGGATGAAGGGGCATTTTTGCTTTCCCACATCTGAGACTACATTCTCCAGAGACCACCGGATGGAAGGGGGCGTGGTCAGTGGATCTGACAGTTCTGCTGGGCTGGCCCTGCCTAGGAAAAACAGCCGATAAATGGCACTTCACAGCAATCAGCTGACACTTCTGAGGAAGACTGTAGTCACCAGTCCAAACATGTAAAGGTAAAAAAAAGAACCTTTTTGTTCTTGTCTGAAAGAAGAAAAAATAATTGAAAAAGAAAACAAAATGAACCTACTCGAGCTACTATGTCAAAGTTATGGACAAAATTGTATCAAAAATTTCTGCCGGCTGGAAAAATTGGAGAAAATACAAGCACGTTACAGAAATCATCTGAGATTTAACCTCCGGTGCAGAGATGAGGATGTTACACCGGCAAGTCTCAACATAAAAAATCTGATCCCAACCAGAAACGCCGAGAAAATAATCAAAAAAGAACAGAAAGACCTGATAAAAGAAAGGATAAGAGTGACAGCGAACAAAATCGACAGAATCAACAGCCAGATAAAGGAGGAAATGGACATTTTCAAAGAACACTGCCCCATCGACCAGGAGACGCAGGAGCAGATAAAAGCACATTTAAAACATACACATGAACAGGAATTCTCCATAACGGAAAACCGCCAAATAAAGAAATTTTAAAAACTCAGGGACAGGAAGAATGGGAAAAGACAAACACACACGGAAATGAATGATAAGTGGGTCAAAAACTTGCCACAACGTACACTCAAGGACACTGAGAAAAAAGTGCTGAGCAGAGGAATAAATTTTGCCATCACACCTACCAAAATACCCCATGAAGAATACATTCTAGCAACAGAACTCGCATGTGAAAAAATCCAGGACGAAGGGGAGAAAGCAACACTATGGAACGTAGTCACAGGAATTCTCAAAACGGCCAAATTACCACAAAGCAACATCACAAAAGAAGAAGAAAAAGCAATAAACTCACTTAAAAAAGACAAAACAATCACGATCCTCCCATCAGATAAAGGCAGAACCACAGTAGTAATGGACACAGAAACATATGAAAAACAGATGGAAACCGTGTTGGCAGACAGCAGCACATATGAAATCATAAAAACAAACCCCACAGAAGAAAAGAAAAAAATGCTAAAAGCCCTTCTCAAACCTCTACTAGAAAGCAAAAAATAAAAAAGGGTGCATACAAACACCTGATACCCACAGCCAGCATCACCCCCCGTATCTATGGAACCCCCAAAATACATAAGAAGGACATCTCACTGCGACCAATAATAGACAGCATTGGATCAGTTACATACAACTTATCAAAAGCTCTGTTTGAAATCATCAAACCCCTCCTTGGACTATCAGAATACTACTGCAAAAACTCAGAAGAACTGGCACAAGAACTCAAAAACATGAAAATAGAATCAGGCGAGATCCTCATTTCACATGATGTCATTTCATTATTCACAAAGATCTGTTGATGTCACACTACTCATTGTGCAAGAACGCCTCAGGAATGACAGAACTCTTAAAAGACGCACAAACCTCACAGTTGACAACATATCTGGATTATTACAATTTGTTGCAAAATCCACCTATTTTCAGTACAGAGAAAGCATCCATCCATCCAACCATTTTCTACTGCTTTTCCGGAGGTCTGGGTCGCAGAGCCAGCAGCTCAAGCAGAGAAGCCCAAACTTCCCTCTCCCTGGCCACATGCTCCAGCTCTTCAAAGAGGATTCCAAGACATTCCCAGACCAGCTAGGAGACATAGTCTTTCCAGCATGTCCTGGGTCTGCCCCGGGGTCTCCTCCCAGTTGGACATGCCTGAAACACCTCAAGTGGGAGGCGTCCAGAAAGCAGCCTGATCAGATGCCCAAACCACCTCAACTGGCTCCTTTCGATGTAGAGGAGCAGCGGTTCTACTTTGAGCCTCTCCCGGATGACTGAGCTCCTCACCCTGTCTCTGACGGTGAGTCCAGCACTCCTACGGGGAAAGCTCATTTCAGCCACTTGTATTCATGATCTCATTCTTTTGGTCATTACCCAAAGCTCGTGACCATAGGTGAGAGTAGGAACATAGATTGACTGGTAAATCGACAGCTTTGCTTTAGAGCTCAAATCCCTCTTCACCACAACAGACCGGTACAATGTCCGCATCACTGCAGATGCTGCCCTGATCCATCTGTCAGTCTCTCACTCCATTCTCCCCTCACTTGTGAATAAGACCCCGAGATACTTAAACTCCTCCATTTGGGGCAGGAGCTTGTGCCCACCCCGGGGAACTCCTCTCCAGAGAAAAAATCTACAGACAAAAAGAAGGATTTGCAATGGGAGACCCACTATCAGCCATCATGAGAAGCTTTTTCTTGGAGGATCTGGAAAATAAAGCCATCAACACAGCACCCATACAATGCAAGCCCACCCTCTGGAAGAGATACGTGGATGACATATTGGAGAAAATAAAAAAAACAACACAACAAGAACTCACTGACCATCTGAACAACATGGATAGCACTGGGAACATAAAATTCACACACAAAGAGGAAGAAAACAGAACCATAGCCTTTCTGGACATGAAAATCCATCACAATGATGACGACAGTATAAAAATCTCAGTCTACAGGAAACCAACCCACATGGATCAGTACCTACTATGGACATCAGAACACCCCACAGCACACAAACTATCAGTTGTCAGGACGTTATACGAAGGAGCCACCATCATTACAGACCAAGAAGACAGACAGGAGGAGGAAAACCACATAAAACATGCACTCATACGCTGCCAATATCCGATATGGGCCATAAACAAAGGGAAACAGCAAGTCAAAAATAAAGAAAACAAACAGGAAAAAAGACATAGACCAAAAGCCGAAATCAAAAACAAGGACACCATAACCATACCATACTGTACGTCCAAGGAATAACAGAACCAATTCAAAGGATCATGAAAAAACACAAAATAAACACAGCAGTAAAACCACACAAAAAATTAAGACATTTATGCTTTCCCACACCTGGGACTACATTCTCCAGAGACCATTGGACAGCGGGGGTGTGGCCAGTCCAGTGGATCTAACAGTTCTGCTGGGCTGGCCCCGCCTAGGAAAAACAGCCGATAAATGACACTTAACAGCGATCAGCTGACACTTCTGAGAAAGACTGCAGTCGACAGTCGAAACATGTAAAGGTAAAAACATCTGCTTTTTTGTTCTTGTCTGATATAAGAAAAAGAAAAAACTAACAATTGAAAAAGAAGACAAAATGAACCTACTCCAGCTACCGCCTCATCAGTGTCTGCAGATCCATAAAAAGTCTTAAATGTGAGTCCTACAAAGGTTTGGACTTGGAAATAATTTCATAAAATGGGTCCAGATAATATACAGTGATCCCTCGCTACTTCGCGCTTCACCTTTCGCGCCCTCAGTGCATCGCGGATTTTTCAAAAATATTCATCAAAAATTCAAAATTGAGAAATAATGGGCGGGCGCTAGCAGAAGGCAGGGAGACTACATTACAACATCAGGTATCAACACGGAGAGCCCGCACAACTCAAAATCCACCTCTCTGTTTGCTGTTCTCGTGTTGGCTCAGCTCGGGAATCTCGCAAGCTGATTGGCCGAGACGTTTCACCCCGCAAGCTGATTGGCTGAGACGTTTTACCCAGCTTCTCTCCCTGCTGAGCGCCCACCCAGCGAAGGAAGACCGCATTCATTGCTCTTTATCGCTCGTGTTGCTTAGTCTCGCCGCGTGGAACTTTTTGCTGTTCTCTTGTGCCATTTTGTGCGAAATAGTCTTCCAGTCGAGCCACTACGCCGCCTCCTGCAGCTTCTCCAGCTCTATCGGAAGCTGCCCTCGACGATCCTGCACCTCTAGCACCTGACGATGAGGCGTCACCTGAGGAGCAGTAAAGCTCTCATTAACCTGTGCAGTAAATCATCTTCATCTTGAGTTACGTATCTTGTTATAAGAATAAAAGAGTTCTAAAAACATATTTATGTACACTTTATTTACATCTACGTATGTATGTACACTTACACACACACACACACACGTATCATATGAGAGAGAGAGTGAGAGAATGAACGTACGTATTATTTATGGGTGACGTCATTAGGGGTGACGCTACTTCGCGGTTTTTCACTTTTCGCGGTCGGTTCTGGAACCCATTAACCGCGATAAGTGAGGGATCACTGTACAATAATGCTACAGCAGAAATCCTAACAAACAGCAATATCTCAAAATCAATAAAAATCAATAGAGGATGTCGACAAGGCTGTCCACTTTCACCTTTATTGTTTACTATGGCAATTGAACCTTTAGCGATGGCAGTATGTTTACATCCACAAATATATGGAATTAAAGTAGGACCAACAGAACATAAAATCTCCCTGTATGCTGATGACATAATTTTGTTTATGTCGAATTTTAAAAAATCAATTCCGACCTTGTTAAATTTAATAAAGAACTTTGGGGATATATCAGGATATAAAATAAACAAAACAAAATCTTCAATATTAATGTTAAATGAGAGCCAGAGAAATCATCCATCTCCTGAGGTAAACCAATTCAATGTTGTAGATCAGTTTAAATATTTAGGAATTCAAATTTTGCCTAAGCTAGAATCAGTCGCCAATGCCAACTATGAAGCCTTAATGACAAATATTAATGAGTTGCTTCAGAGATGGATGTCACTACCAATGTCGATGATCGGGAGAATTAATACACTTAAAAGTAATATCTTACCAAAAATACTTTATTTCAAAACATTCCTTTACCACCACCTTCAGATCTATTCTCAAGAATTAAAAAAAGGTTAGTGGAATTTATATGGAACAATAGGAAGGCTAGATTACATTTGTCCTTACTATACTTACCATTTGATCGTGGAGGTCTGAAATGTCCAGACTTTATGTTGTATTACTGGTCAGCACAACTGAGGTCTATGACATATTATTTTTCATCAAATGATCCTCCTCACTGGACTGAAATGGAATCATACAATTTACCTTTACCTCTTCCCTTATTCATATACTCAGACTCGGCTAAAAAATTACAGAAACAAGTTAAAAATCCAATTGTAAAGCACATGATCAAAATATGGTGTGAAACTAAAAAATATTTAAAAGAACCACACTCACTGTCACAATTTAGCCCAATATGGGGTAATAAATATTTTACACCAGGGAGAGTGGATATTGTATTTAAAGTATGAAATTTAAAAGGGATTCAAAAGATTCAAGACTTATATTTGCCACGCTCAGATAACAATGTCTTTTGAAGAACTGAGGATTAAATTCAATCTTAATAGAACACACTTTTTTAAATATCTTAAGCTTAGAAATTTTATTCGTTCAAATCAAAATAATGCTCTCACCCGACCTACTTATTCAACTTTGGAAAAAATTTTGATGAAAGATAGTAAGAGAAAGGGTATTATTTCAGAGTTTTACAACTCATTGACACTATACTCAAGTGAAAACTCACAGAAAAGACTGAATGACTGGAAAGAAGACCTGCAAATTGAAATTTTAGTGGAACAATGGGAAATGGCTTGTGCAGGAGCTCAAACCAAATCAATAAATGTATGTCTTAAACTGATACATTTTAAATGGTTAATGCGGATGTATGTTACACCAGTGGAATTAAATAGATATAACAAAAATATACCAGATACATGCACAAAATGTATGGAAAGTAAAGGAACCCTATTTCACTGTTTATGGGAATGTAGAAAAATCAGAATGTTTTGGGAAGAGGTGAGGGTAACAATTGAAAAAATAATCTCAAAACAAATCATATTGAATCCTAAACTGTTTTTGTTGGGTCTGTACCCAGAAAAGCATAATTTTAATAAAAGTGAAAGAACATTCATAGACCTCGGTTTGCTTAATGCCAAAAAATGTATTGCACTACTGTGGAAAAAGACTCATAGACCAGATGTGACTCAGTGGTTAAGACAGATGTTAACAAACCTTCCACTAGAAAGAATAACATATATACTGAAATCAAAGGAAAATGTGTTTGAGAATATATGGAGACCTTTCATTGATTATGTAAAGAAATTAAACATAACTTCTGAAGAAGAAGGTGAATGATATGTGTGGACCTTGCAAATTCCAAGCTGGTAAATGTATATTATGTATTCTTATGTAATAGATTACCTAGACTAAACAGAGGAGCATTGTTGTTGACTTGTTTTTGTTGTTTTTATTACACTTTTTTTTAATTTTGTTATTGTTCTTTTTAATTTTTAAATTACTTTTGTGTTAGTGTCTGACTGTGTGTGCTATGTTTGTAACAAAAAAAAAAGGTTCAATAAAAAATATTGTGGAAAAAAAAAGTCTTAAATGGGATTATCTAAAATCAGCGCCTTAAATATCCTTAAAAATGAGAAACAATCCTTGAATTCCCATTCAGTAAACCTTAAAATTAGTAGCCTGTGCTATAAAGGCTGGATTCACAGGCATGACTGAAGTCTGAATTAGTGTGAATTTATTTCACCGTCACAACTCAATAGGTGCTGAGTTATTTAAAAATAAAAGCCCACTACAACAATTCAGTTTTCAGAATGGTTGTCCCACATGCCAAAAACATGCAAGTTAGGTTAATTGGCATCAAAAAACTGGGGATTCTAAATTGTCCTTAGGCATGACTGTGAGAGTGAATGGTTGTCTGGCTCTCTGTGTTGGCCCTGCGATGGACTGGCAGTCTGTCCAGGGTGTACCCTGCCTCTCACCCAAAGATGCTGGGATAGGCTCCAGCCCCCCCCCCCCCCCCCGGCGACCCGAAAAGGATTAAGCGGAAGAAGATGAATGAATGAATGAATGTTTCTGTTATGTGCTTTTATTGTCAAACACCATCAGCCGGATATACTTGTCTGAAATCAGCAACCTACAGCCGGTAGTTTTTCCTCACTGTCTGGAAATAAAAAAGAAAAATAGTAAAAGGGGTTCAAATGAGTGAAAAGAGAAGAGGAACAGTGATGTAGAGATGAGCCTTATATTTTTTAAGGATGTTTTCAACTTCAGAGATAACTGCTAGCTAGTTACCTGATGTTAATGGGATTTTGGGCAAACAGTGAATTATACAGTGGGGTAAAAAAGTATTTAGTCAGCCACCAATTGTGCAAGTTCTCCCACTTAAAAGATGAGAGAGGTCTCCAATTTTCATCATAGGTATACCTCAACTATGAGAGAAAATAAGAAAAAAAAAATCCAGAAAATCACATTGAAGGATTTTTAATGAATTAATTGGTAAATTCCTCGGTAAAATAATTATTTGGTCAATAACAAAAGTTCATCTCAATACTTTGTTATATACCCTTTGTTGGCAATGACAGAGGTCAAACGTTTTCTGTAAGTTTTCACAAGGCTTTCACACACTGTTGCTGGTATTTTGGCCCATTCCTCCATACAGATCTCCTCTAGAGCAGTGATGTTTTGGGGCTGTCGCTGGGCAACATGGACTTTCAACTCCCTCCAAAGATTTTCTATGGGGTTGAGATCTGAAGACTGGCTAGGCCACTCCAGGACCTTGAAATGCTTCTTACGAAGCCACTCTTTCGTTGCCCAGGCAGTGTGTTTGGGATCATTGTCATGCTGAAAGACCCAGCCACGTTTCATCTTCAATGCCCTTGCTGGTGGAAGGAGGTTTTCACTCAAAATCTCACGATACATGGCCCTATTCATTCTTTCCTTTACACGGATCAGTCGTCCTGGTCCCTTTGCAGAAAAACAGCCCCAAAGTATGATGTTTCCACCCCCATGCTTCACAGTAGGTATGGTGTTCTTTCTCCTCCAAACACGACAAGTTAAGTTTTTACCAAAAAGTTCTATTTTGGTTTCATCTGACCATATGACATTCTCCCAATCCTCTTCTGGATCATCCAAATGCTCTCTAGCAAACTTCAGACGGGCCTGGACATGTACTGGCTTAAGCAGGGGGACACGTCTGGCACTGCAGGATTTGAGTCCCTGGCGGCGTAGTGTGTTACTGATGTAGCCTTTGTTACTTTGGTCCCAGCTCTCTGCAGGTCATTCACTAGGTTCCCCCATGTGGTTCTGGGATTTTTGCTCACCGTTCTCGTGATCATTTTGACCCCACGGGGTGAGATCTTGCGTGGAGCCCCAGATCGAGGGAGATTATCAGTGGTCTTGTATGTCTTCCATTTTCTAATAATTGCTCCCACAGTTGATTTCTTCACACCAAGCTGCTTACCTATTGCAGATTCAGTCTTCCCAGCCTGGTGCAGGTCTACAATTTTGTTTCTGGTGTCCTTTGACAGCTCTTTGGTCTTGGCCATAGTGGAGTTTGGAGTCTGACTGTTTGAGGTTGTGGACAGGTGTCTTTTATACTGATAACAAGTTCAAACAGGTGCCATTAATACAGGTAATGAGTGGAGGACAGAGGAGCCTCTTAAAGAAGAAGTTACAGGTCTGTGAGAGCCAGAAATCTTGCTTGTTTGTAGGTGACCAAATACTTATTTTACTGAGGAATTTACCAATTAATTCATTAAAAATCCTTCAATGTGATTTTCTGGATTTTTTTTTCTCATTTTGTCTCTCATAGTTGAGGTATACCTATGATGAAAATTGGAGACCTCTCTCATCTTTTATGTGGGAGAACTTGCACAATTGGTGGCTGACTAAATACTTTTTTGCCCCACTGTATGTGCAGACTGTCTCAGTGGCACGTATTTTTACCTCCGCCAGGCCGGAGGCCAGGAGGAGGTTATGTTTTTGCCAGCGTTTGTCTGTCTGTCTGTCTGTTTGTCTGTCTGTTTGTCTGTCTGTTGGTTAGCAAGATAACTCAAAAAGTTTTGCACGGATTTCAATGAAACTTTCAGGCGTTGTTGGAAATGGTACAAGGAAGAACTGATTAAATTTTGGGGATGATCCGGATCACCGTCTGGATACAGGAATTTTTTAAAGGATTCTTTAACATTGTGAGAGATGGCAATTTTCAACATGTGTGCAGGCCCAATGGAGGGCGCTGCTCGTCGTGTCTGACAAACACAAACTCCGCCTTCTTCAAAGTTTTAGGCACAAAAGCACACGGAACACAGTGCTGGCCAGGGCTCGGCAGCGTGCCTGTGTGCCTGTGTTTGCGCTACGCTGCAAAAGCTCAGACGGGCAGCTGTCCGCCGCCGGATTATTTGGCAGAAATTCCCCGCCCAGCCATAGTAGCTGCGCAAAAACAAGCTCTCTGCCGGGGAACATTCCAAATCCTCTTTTGCCGCGGAGCGCAACCCCAATAAAACCCACACCAACCTGTCTACCCAATTTGCATCCGTCAGTGAAGCCCTGAGTGCTGCTTTCAGTGATCTATGAAAACGCTTGCATAACCCATTGGCCTGTGGGTTGTATGCCGTTGTGTCAGGATTTCTTTTGTTTTTCCTTTGGAATTCTTGGATGGAACATGGCAATATAAGCTGCGGATTCACCCATCACACATTTCGGATAACTTATGTTGAACTGTATAATCAGAGGAGTTATTGTCTAATTTGACCTTGTTGGATTTTATTACCCCCTTTGTTATATTATTCACTTTCTTTTAACCTGTACTCTTAATCTACTCGAAATAAAGATTAATTCATTCATTCATTCAATTGCAACGCCCGCAGCCTGGGAGTTTGCAGATGCAGGAGATGGACACAACATCAACACTTCAGTTTATTACCTCCGCCAAGGAGGTAATGCTTTTACTAATGAACCACTAATCCTATCATTGTGAATCCAGTTGCTAGTCATATATTTTCATGGTCAAGGAATCTGAAAACCTACACACAAACACTGTATGGGGGGGAACTGTGGCGCTTGGCGGAGGTCTGCGCTCTCCGAGTGCTTTTCTAGTTTTAATCATAAAGGCATAACATTTAGCGCAGCGGAAGAAGGTATTTTTAAATGTTTTTTCACGCTGATGTAATTATTACCTCCACCAAGGAGGTTATGTTTTCATCGGCGTTGGTTTGTCTGTCTGTCTGTTTGTTTGTTTGTTAGCAAGATAACTCAAAAAGTTATGGACGGATTTTCATGAAATTTTCACAGATTGTCAGAAATGGGGTATCCTACAGATGATTAGATTTTGGTGGTGATCCGGATCACCGTCCACAAGAAAACCGCCATTACGCAAAATGCCATTTTCGTGAATTACTACTAAACCACTAATCCTATCATTGTCAATCCAATTGCTTGTCATATGTTTTCATGGTCAAGGAATCTGAAAACGTACACACAAACACTGTATGGGGGGAACTGTGGCGCTAAACCGCCATTACGGAAAATGCCATTTTCGTCAATAACTACTGAACCACTAATCCTATCATTGTGAATCCAATTGCTAGTCATATGTTTTCATGGTCAAGGAATCTGAAAACGTACACACAAACACTGTATGGGGGGAACTGTGGCGCTAAACCGCCATTACGGAAAATGCCATTTTCGTCAATAACTACTGAACCACTAATCCTATCATTGTGAATCCAATTGCTAGTCATATGTTTTCATGGTCAAGGAATCTGAAAACGTACACACAAACACTGTATGGGGGGAACTGTGGCGCTTGGCGGAGGTCTGCGCTCTCCAAGTGCTTTTCTAGTTTCTGATTGGCTTAATTTGCACCAAATGGTTGTTTAGTTACATTAATCAGAAAGTTGTTTAGTATTCTTTTTGTTTGATTGCAAAATAAATAAAGATTATGGAAGAGTTATCAGACAGTCAATCCACAAGTTATCAAATTAAGAAAGTCTAGATAACAGGTGAAGGATACACATTATATTAATAGATCTGATTCAGGGGCATTTTGACGAAACACAAAAAGGATGAAAGTAGTTTTTTCTTAAAAAAAACCTGTAGTCTCTAATTTATTGAAATATGAGGAACTAAAGCTGTCTGATCACAGAGAGTAGGAGATGGATGGCATTTTTCAGATTCAATTTATGAATGTTATGACAATTAAAAACTATAAAAACTTACCGTCAGATGTATAAATATAGCCTTTATTTTTCAGCACAAAACAATCTGTAGTATATTTGTAACACTAATTATTTTGTGAATGAAGCTATATATAAAACTTGACAGGTTTTTTTTTCCACTGTTGTAGTATGAATTCATTAATGCCACGTAATATTCACAGCTATGTACATAGATATCAAAGCTATTAGAATAGAAGAATAGAACGGGCTTTATTGTCATTGTACAGTTGTACAGCACAGCGAAATTGGGGGTGCACCACTAGGCTACTCCGCAGTAAAAGAAGAGAGAAGGATTAGATAAAACACGGTTACAGAACACATGATTAAACACGCGACTGAAATAAAAATAGCCCACAATTCTGGAAATATACACAGGTATGGCAGAGCTATACGGGTGGAACTATGTACATGAGAGTGGAGTGCAGAACACACATCCATCCATCTTCTTCCACTTAATCCTTTTCGGGTTGCAGGGGGGCTGGAGCCTATCCCAGCATCTTTGGGCGAGAGGCAGGGTACACCCTGGACAGATCACCAGTCCATCGCAGGGCCAACACAGAGAAACAGACAACCATTCACTCTCACAGTCATACCTAAGGACAATTTAGAATCCCCAGTTGATGCCAATTAACCTAACTTGCATGTTTTTGGCATGTGGGAGGAAACCGGAGAAATCCTGGGGTAAACCCACACAGACATGGGGAGAACATGCAAACTCCGCTCAGATCACTGTTGGTCAGGGGCTGGGATCAAACCCAGGATGCCCCAGCCAAGGGTGAGTTGCTGTGCTGCTGCAGTGCTAATAGCTCAAGGATTATAGAATATATACATAGTAGTGGTTTCACAGATGGGTCAATATAAATGAAAACGTGGAGTGCAAAGACAGGTGAGTTATTGTGATAATTAAAAAGGTCATCAGTTCTGAACATGTGAGCATTCAGAGGGAGGGGGGTGGAGCCTCTGGCTGTTTGCAGTTCAGATGGCCCAGAGGAAGAAACTGTTTGTCAGTCTGGAGGTGTGGGACCTGATTGATCTGAACCATCGTCCAGAAGGAAGTAGGTCAAACAGGTGGTGGGCGTGATGTGAGGGGTCTCCTGTGATAGCCTTGATCCTTTTGAGACAGGAGGATCTGGAGATGTCCTACAGGGAGGGCAGATGGCCGCCGATGATTTTTTGGGCAGTGTTGATGACCTTCTGCCAGCCTTCCCGTTCTCGTCCGTGGAGCCGGCGTACCACACACCCAGACAGTAGGTGAGCACGCTCTCCACTGAGTAGTGATAGAAGGCCAGCAGCAGCTTCTGGTCCAGGTTGTTCTTCTTCAGGACACAGAGGAAGTGCAGCCGGCAAAGCATACAAGTATTTCTTTCAACAGCATTTCATCAATGCTAGGCTAAAAGCAGCTTCTGCTGCCACAACATCAGATTATTCAGTGTCACTGATAAAATATTTAAATAATTTACATACGTATGTGTTGCGAATGTGAAGCACAGATCAACAATGTGGAGACAGCAGCATCCTTAAGAAGCAGCTTCACAACGAAACCTCAGCTTTGTTTTAATGAAGCCATTGATGATAACTAGGGATTCAAGTTATCAATTAATTTATTAATTGTTAATTGATTCATCTTCATTGATAACTGATTAATTGTTGATTGATTCATCTTTTTGTATGTTCCCTGACAAACTACTCGCATGCACACACTTATTTTGCACGCGCTGTCATACACATACACACAAATGTGACCCACGCTGGCAAAATGAGTCGGAATGTGCACCGCGTCATTATGAGCTGCAGGCACAAGAAGTCATAAATCATGACCCTTTCTTTGTTTGCAAGCGGCAAGTCCCGGGAAAACCCCCATGAGTGCCTGGTATCATTGTAAAGCTTAGAAATCGTACTTACTAAAAATACATATGTTTTTGCGGAAGACATAACTCCCGACCTGTCAAACACAAGTTTTAAACCTAGCCAGAATATAAACAATTCAGCTTTTTCAGGGTTTGTTTTTGTGCACTTCCTACAAATTAAATATCATTTTGAAGGTCTTTCAATACAGAATATGGAAAAAATGTTACCTCAGTTTTGATAATTTCCTCAAAGTGACTCATTTTGCCAGAACGGGTCACATATGCAGATACCAGACTTGTGTTGAGACCTCTTCAGTGGAAGAAACAGTCTGTCTTCTGTTTGTTTCATTTGTTACTTTGTCTTCTTTTTGTTCCTCTCCCTTTTCTTTCCCCCTCCCCACCCCTCCTTTCCCCAGTCCCCTCCTGTTGGGTCCTTCATGGGTAAAACAATTTAAATAAAGTATTAAAAGTTATTACAAGAGGAGTTTATAAACAATATACAGTACACATATACGTACTGTATTTGTCAAAGTAAATCTGTTTGGCACAGTAAGGGAAATGGATTTCTGTTCTGCTCAACTAGCTGCCTGACAGGACAAGGGGTAAAAAAAAAAATTCATTAATTGTTAATTGATTCAGCTTATCGCTTGATTGGTTAATTGATCAGCGGCAATTTTCCTGAGAATCTGAATTTCCCTTGGTACAATACGGTCATTCTATCTTTAACATACAAAAAGTTAATTACTGTTTTTAATATATTGAATAAAACATGAACATCATATTCCTCAATGATTTATTGCACCATTTGCATTTTTTTGCTATAGACAATGGCATTTTTGTAGTTTAATAAATTTTTTACTGTATAGCATGTACTTATGTGCTCGTACATCTCAGTAAATTACAAATGTAATGATTTTTAATTTGTTTTAAAAACTGTTACCAATATCATAAATTTATCTTTTTTAGTTATATTACAAAGAATAACTTTCATGTTCTAATTTACTGAGATGTACTAGTAGACTTTTAACAGGAAAATCAATTGTGAGCTGCTTCATCTGTTGCATGTTAAACATGATCACCGTACCCCAGAAATCCAGACAAACAAAGAACGATCTGGGCAACTCTGTTGTCTGTTACCTCAGTAGGAACTTGAGTCCGGTCTGTTTTTCCGTCTTGCGGCACGGGGCAGCGGGGATGGGTTTTTGCGCTCTTGTAATCTTTTTTTTTTTGCTCCGGTCTGTTTCTCTGCTATGTTAATTTGAAGCAGGTGGACCTTCAAGCTTGTGTGCCATTGGAAGTTGTTGTGGCGCTGCAATATAACCCAGAAGGGTGAGTTTTTTCACTCTCCACAGCACATGCACTCTGGGGGCTTGGTGTCTTATGCTTTTTTGGTTGAAATGCGGCAGTGGGTGACTGCGTGTGCCCCCGCCTGGACAGCGACGCCACGACATTTCATAGAATAAGCTCCCATTGAAAAGGACTGCTGAGTTATCAATTAATAGGCCACTGGAGTGGTGGCTTAGTTGATAGAGCATCTGCCCCACAGCCGGGAGGTTGGAGGTTCAAGTCCCATCCGGGTCATACCAAAGACCATATAAAAATGGTACTTCCAGCCTTCTAGCTTGGTGCTCAGTGAAATAGAATGGGGGAAGAAGAAGTTTGTGGCGGCGCCTTGCATGGCCGCGACCACTCTGATTCTAGATGTGATTAACATTATAGATAGGAGAAACGTAATTTCGTTCTACTGTACATGATTGACTTTATGGACTGAATGACTATAGAGATGGCTTCTTCTAACTGACAACTAATTTAATTTAGTCGACTAAATTCTTATCAACAATTAATTGAAAGTCAGTTAATCATTAACATCCCTAACTTATTCATGTTAGAATAAGTTAACGTTATCATCAACTGCTCTATAGTGATGCATCTGTCCCTCCTCTTCTCCGTTCCCACCATCTCTAGCCACCTGTCAGCGGACCTCCGTAGTGCTCTGGGCCACTTCTAAACACTGCGCCAGTAAGGTTTGTGAGTAAAGTTAGCGGTTCTTATTTTCAGTAAGCAACTCTCAGCTTTAGAAAGCTTACCACACTACTAGTGTGTGCTGTTTAGTTCACCTGCTGTCAGACAGTCTCTAGGACAATGGCTGCTGATGGCTGAGCTGCTTCAGTTATGCTGGCTTACATGTTAACTGCACTAAATGAGGGAATTACAGGAGCAGCTTACGCTTTCTCATATTCTCTATTATTGTTGTGGTAATATCAGCCCTCATTCTGAATATTGGTGCATCTCAGTAAATTAGAATACCATGATTTGTAATTTAATGAAAAAGATAACCATAATCATCACAAACAAATTATGAAAATGGCTTAAATATTTCACAGTATGTGTAGTGAAGGCTCGCATTCCTGCACTGATATTTAAAGTGTTTGTAAATGTATTCTGGAGTGGAAGAAGTTCTTTTAATTTTCATCTAAAGCCTAATTAAACTTTTAAACTTCTAGACCCAGCAAGGTTTCAAACAGGATGGACTAGCTTTTTTTTTTCTTTTTTTTTTACTTTAATGTACTTGATTACTGTAGTTTGTTCAGAACATACAGTTACAACAGCTCTTTATGGAGCAGCAGAGGCTGCTATTTGGGTTTTTGCACTTTATTTTGGAGGTTAAAAGACCGAACTTTAACGTCTGTTATTTAATTGTACTGCTACAAACACTTCTGATTAAGCTGTCAAGTTCAAGTTTCCAACTCATGTTTAATGGGTCATTATTTTATTTAGCTATGGGAACTTTTTATAATAGGCTACATTATATTAAGGCAAAGACTGACAACAGAGTGATTTTCGCAGGTCTGCAGGCTTAAACAGGTGAGGTAAAACATGACCTGGTGCCCCCAACAGGAGCTGCTCCAACAGGAAGCAGGGATGGTGGACATGAGAGAAATAATCACGATTAGTTGACTAATCGAAAAAAATAGCCGTTAGATTAGTCGACTACCAAAATAACCGTTAGTTGAAGCCCTATTGCAAATACACCTGGAAGAGCCATAGAGTCACAGTAAACATATGACCCATGAATGCATTTCTGAAGGTTAAAACCCACAGAAACATAATATTGTCATTATCTATCTAGAATTTCTGATGTCTGATTCTAAACGCCTAGATGATTTTGTAATCTGTCAATCACTGATCATTAGTCACTGCTGTAGTCAGCTGTCCACTCAGAGGTTCGTTTTCATCGGAATGGCTGGATCTGACCTGCAGTGTGCTACACAGTGAGACAAAACTCTCTCTGGGAGAGCCTGTCTGTGTTTGTTTAACACAGGCTCTGGCTTAGACTGTGAGTGGTCTTGTACCTCACACAGAAATCCACATTAGTCTGATCGTCTCCTGACCTGTGTAGCCGGCTTGCCACCTGTTCTCTTGTTATTTCTGCCAATATTGCTCTAGCTCTCTGTTCTCTCAGTTCTTGCGTTGATATTTGGCTAGCTTCCATTCCACCCCTGTAGTGTCTGATTCCTGAAGTTATTTTTCTTTCCTTACTCACATTCTTTTTTCCCTTCACCTGTCTGCAGATGAAAGATTGTTTTGGAGAAGATCTTAGAGGGAAAATGCAAATACTGTAAAATCTAGAAGTGTTTTCCTATTATTTCAGGTATTCTTCAACGGGAGAGTCCCATTCCATACCCACATGTTTCCTGTTACTCTTTGTTATACCAATGAAAGTTGTGTGTACAAGAAAGACAGGAACAAAAATTCTCACACAAGAGTTTGGGAGGAGATGAAGGGATAAATAAATGAAATAGAGAACAGAGCAGTGAAGGAATGTGGGAAAAGAGGAACAGACAAAACATGAGGACTAATGTCTTTACACAGTATCATTTATTATGTCAATTTTTGTTTCGATCATGCACTTCGAAATTCTGGGACATTAATGGTGTCAGACTCAGCTTTTGTTGCTCTCTTTTTTCCAGCAGGCAATCTCCACAAACACAGTGGGCCTAAACTCTGTCATCTCAAGTAAAGCAGTTTGTATGTTTTCATTTTGTTTTTGTAAATGTCCAGATACAGTATATAGTTCTTTCTTTTTTTGTGTGTGTGTGAGGCATTCCCGCCCAGTCAGCCGTGTGTGCGCATAGAACACAGGGCAGCTTGTTCCAAACCGATCAGCCCAGAATGGGTCAACACTCCCCCCCACAGAGCCTCTCACACACAACCCACTGGGCCTGTCAGCACCACTTAACGTGATGATTCATCCTCTCTACAGGACGTGTTTGTGTGTCTGTGTGGGGATGTTCCTATGTGCGCCAGCATGGATGTCTTTTTGCTACACATCTACCGGGGTGGGGGTGGGGGGGGGGCTGAAAAGTTCATAGTGGTCAAATTTGACCAAATGTGGTTTATTATTTTTCAACATAGACACCCCTTCTTTGGTCCACACACTTCTTCCATCGGTGTTGCAGTGCTTGGATCCCTGCAGTTGAAAAATAAACCACATTTAGTCAAATTTGACCATTATGAACTTTTAAGCCTATGAACTTTTCAGCCCCCCTCGTACACTCTTTCACATGCTTATGTCCTTTAAGCATACTATATTCTGTTTCTGTGTGTGTGTGTGTGTGTGTGTGCGTGTGTGTGCGCGCGCGCGCGCGCGCATGTGCATGCATTGTCATGGTCACATGTGGGCGTGTGAGCACTGATGTGGCGGTATGATTAGCTGATTGATCTCTGTGCTGTGCAGGGCGAGCCAGTACAGCCCGCAGCTTCATTGGCATGGACATGTGTGGGAATGAAAACAAAAATCAATACCGTGAGCCGTGGCGAGGCAGACAGAGACAGTAGAGGCAGGGAAGGGAAAGGAACACCTCAGCTGCTTCATCATTTGATGGACTCATGAGGGCCTACAAAGCTTGACTGTAGCTTTTGGTTGTCGGATTTAAAGAGGGAAGCAGCTCAAAACATGGTGGCAGTAGGGATGTGCCATATCGTATTGTTCACAATAATACCGGTATAAATTTTGATGCCAGTGTAAAAATGAATATCGCGATATTTGGGGTCTGCTGCATGACGTCACACCGCATAGAAGCGGAAAAACAAACATGGCGGGAAGCTGCCGCTCCGAAGTCAGACAGTCTCCAGTTGAGTGGAAATATTTAAGTTTCACTTTCTGTTTCAGACTGCTGTCACGTTAAAAAACAAAACAAAACGGTGCAGCAGTGTGGATAATCTGCCTGCATTTTTTTCCGCAAGTCAACACCACTGGAGCAGTATTAACATTGAACAATGTGCAGCTTGAAGTGGTTGTAGATTTTTACTTCCATTTTGCCCATTTTATCTTGATTTTATTCAACCACCCGAAGAGAAAGAAAAAAAAAAAAAACATTGGTTAAGTGTAACAATAAGAGCCAAAAGCCCCAGGACAGGTCCATGCAACGGTCAGGAGTAATGCAGGTTAAGTGATTCAGCATAAAACTTGATCTCTGTATGCAGTTAAGATGTAATGGTTTATATTATTTTCTTGTAATATTTGATACAGAACTAAAAAATATTTTAAACTAAAATCTGATCCGCTGTTTATAAAATGGTGAAGTAAGAGTTTTTGATTTGTTTTTCCTGAATATCCATCCATCCATCTTTTTCTGCTTAATCCTTTTTGGGTCACGGGGGGGGCTGGAGCCTATCCCAGCATCTTTGGGCGAGAGGCAGGGTACACCCTGGACAGATCACCAGTCCATTGCAGGGCCAACAGAGAGACAGTTGATGCCAATTAACCTAATTTGCATGTTTTTGGCATGTGGGAGGAAACCGAAGAAATCCCGGAGTAAACCCACGCAGACACGGGGAGAACATGCAAACTCCACACAGATCACTGTTGGTCAGGGGCTGGGATCAAACCCGGGATCCCCCGGCCAAGGGTGAGTTGCTTTGCTGCCGCAGTGCTAACCACTCTGCCACCGCGCTGCCCTTTACTGAATATTCATTCATTCATTCATCTTCTTCCGCTTAATATGTTGAAGGCAAATAACGCTGGCCGGTGAAACTGTCCTTTGAAACTGTATTCTGCAATATTGGGAAAAATATTGTTATTGTGGTCTATATTAATCATATATTCCATAACCTACATATGTTGAAGCATGTGAGAATGTTTGGTGATTACATATGTAAGGCGACTTCACACCTCAGAACAGGACAAAGAGTCTCAGCCGCCAGTGAAGATTAAAGAGCTTCCCAGGCACTGCGGTGGAGACCGGAGGAGCTGCCCTGACCCCCCAGGGCCATGAGGAGGAGTACGAAGACAATGGGGGGATTAAGATAATGAGGGATGTCAGCTTTTGATATGCATGTCTTTTGTTATGTGCAAGTATAAGTTCATAGAGCCGAAGGTGTTCGGTCTCTTTTTCCTTCTTCTGCTGCTGCACTAGGATGAGACTTGTTAGAGGAGCTGATAATAAACTTTGGTTTATATATCACATCACCTCGTTCTTCCAAGCTCCACTGGTGACCCTGACGCGAGGATGGACCAGAGGCGTTCCCCCGCGATCGACTCATCTGTGGCGACCCAGGCAGACGCCGGCGCCCATGCAGACAGGGGAACAGATGGACGACGTTCCCCCACGGCAGAAGTGATAGAGAGGGCTCAACCGAGCACCAGCGCCGCTGTGAGAGCCGAAGCAAGGCACTCTCACCCTGCGGACACAGCAGTGACAGTCTACACAAACGCCGTCACCGTCAACCTGCCGGACTTCTGGCAGGAAGACCCCGCCTCGTGGTTTCTGCAAGCTGAAGCCCAGTTTGCACTTGCGGGCATCACGGCTGACGATACAAAGTTCTATCACATCGTCGCCAAACTCAACGCCGCCACTTCGAGATGTGCGCGGAGCATAATCCAACGGCCGCCGGCCCAGGACAAATATGAAGAACTGAAAGCGACCATCGTGGCAAATTACGTCCCCTCAGCCGAGGAGAGAGCCGAGAGGATCCTGGCGGTTTACGGCCACAGAGGAGGCAGACCCAAGGCCCTCATGGAGGACTTGCTGCAACTTAAAGAAGAGGACAATGACAACTTCCTCTTCCATTTCATATTCCTCAGTACGCTGCCGCCACACATGAGAGGGACGCTGGCCAACATGCGATGCAGCACCCAGCAAGACTTCCGCACACTGGCTCACGAAGCTCAACGGCTCGTCAACGCCTGCAAGGAGCAGACACCCACAGCAGCATCCGCAGACCTCAACGCTGATGTCCGGAGCCACGAGGAGCCACAAATCACCGAGCAGAATCAGCCCGTGGTGACAGCGACACGGCCAGGACGCAACAGACGGAGCGACGTTTGTTATTACCACCACCGCTTCGCCGAGAAGGCTTACAAATGCGTTCCCCCCTGCAAATTCACAATTTCCGGAAAACGCCGAAGCCGAGAGCCGTTAACAGCGGCGGTTCTCGGCGAAAAAAGCAAGCTTTTATATGTGACGGACGGACACACCGGCAAGCGGTTCCTTATCGACACGGGAGCTCAACTAAGTTTTGTCATGCCCTCCCAAGCAGACCGGGCCATGGGCCCCCGGGGCAATGGAGCGGTGGCAGCCAACGGCTCCACCATCGACACTTTTGGCGAAAAGAGCCTGCACCTCTGCATCGACGGCCGCAACTACAGATGGACATTTGTTGTAGCGGCGGTGAGTTTTAACTTGTTGGGCACAGATTTTTTGTGTGCACATGGGTTATTAGTTGATCTAGCGAACAGGCGCTTGGTTAATGCACTGTCCTTTGCTTCTATTCCCTGCTCAGCTCGACTTTCTCCACCACCCGTGCAGGCTAGCGTCACCGCAGCAGGAGGTAAGTTTGATCAACTCCTCACCCAATTTCCAGCACTCACAATTCCCAAATTCTCAGCCACAGTGGCTAAACACGGGGTTGAACATTTTATTCCCACAACGGGCCCACCCGTATTTGCCAAAGCTCGGCGCTTAGACGCGGCCAAGCTCGCCATAGCTCGGGACGAGTTTACCACCCTTGAAAAATTAGGCATTATTAGACGCTCGAAAAGCCCCTGGGCCTCACCACTTCACATGGTTCCGAAATCCGACGGTTCTTGGAGACCGTGCGGCGATTACCACAGATTAAACAATGCGACAGCGCATGACCGCTACCCAATTCCTCACATTCAGGATTTTTCACTGCATCTGGCGGGTGCGCGCATTTTTTCAAAAATAGACCTGGTCCACGGTTATCATCAAGTCCCAGTTCGAGCAGAGGACATTCCTAAAACAGCTGTAATAACCCCTTTCGGCCTTTTTGAATTTTTGCGAATGCCTTTCGGCCTCAAAGGCGCGGCTCAAACCTTTCAGCGGATGATGGACGCAGTATTACGCGACCTCCCTTTGGTTTTCGTCTACCTCGACGATATGCTGGTAGCCAGCTCGTCTGAGGAAGAACACGAGCAGCATCTCACTATGGTTTTTCAGAGGCTAGAAGAGCACGGGTTAATAATCAATCCAGCCAAATGCAAATTCGGCGTGTCACAAATTGATTTTTTAGGACACAGAGTTCCTCCGAAGGGGGCAGTCCCACTTCCAGACAAAGTTCACGCGATAAAAAGTTTCCCACAGCCACAAACGGTCAAATCGCTACAGGAATTTTTGGGCATGGTTAATTTTTACAACCGTTTCCTCCCCCACGCAGCTCAGCTCATGCAGCCCCTATATGACGCGCTCAGAAAACAAAAAGCTTCCAACGCGGTCGAATGGACCCCGGAGCGCGAACGCGCCTTCGTGGAAGTAAAAAGCGCCCTAGCTAAAGCCACATTGTTGGTTCACCCCGATCCCTCGGCCCGCATTGCGCTAACCACAGACGCTTCGGACCTAGCTATAGGGGCAGTTGTAGAACAACATGTCAGCGGAATCTGGCAACCTTTGGCATTCTTCAGCAAATCGCTAAACCAAACCGAGCATAAATACATCACTTTTGACAGGGAGCTGCTAGCGCTTCATTTATCCATCCGCCACTTCCAGTTCTGGTTAGAAGGGCGGAGTTTCACGGCTTTTGTAGACCACAAACCGCTCACCTTTGCCATGGCTAAAATTTCCGAACCGTGGTCAGGCAGGCAACAAAGACAGCTGGCTGCGATTTCAGAGTTCACCACAGACATTCGACATGTGGCAGGCAAACTTAACGTGGTAGCAGACTGCCTCTCTCGCGCTCTGACGATGAGATTATACTACCTCAGCCGCGGAACTCTTCACCAACGCGGACACATACGCGGCCCCAATCCATGCAGGGATAGATTATGCAGCCATGGCAGAGGAACAAAGTAGTGACGCGGACGTGCGCGCACTCTTGTCTGGACCAACAGGGTTAAGACTGGAGGAAAGGGGTTTACGCGACGGCGTGCCCCCCCTAATATGCGATATCTCAACCGGCCGACCTCGCCCGTTAGTCCCAGCTGCATGGCGCCGCCGTATTTTCGACTCAATTCACTCCCTCGCGCACCCAGGTGTGCGCGCCTCGGTTAAAATGGTCGCCGAAAAGTTTGTGTGGCCTGGCCTGCGCAAAAACGTAAAAGAATGGGCAAAAACTTGCATTTCTTGTCAGCGCGCCAAAATACACAAACACACAAAAGCCCCTCTGGAGCCTTTTCCAATCCCTGCTAGAAGGTTCGACCACGTTCATGTCGACCTCGTGGGACCACTACCTTCCTCCCAAGACTTCACACACCTGTTAACAATGATAGACCGCACCACGCGCTGGCCAGAGGCAGTCCCTCTGGCGTCAACCACAGCGGAGGAAGTTGCTCGCGTTTTTTTGACAAACTGGGTGGCACGTTTCGGCGTCCCATCGGACATCACGTCCGATAGGGGGCCTCAATTTGTCTCGGAGCTTTGGTCAGCCATGTCCAGCAGCTTAGGGGCAACAATTCACCGCACCACTGCTTATCACCCTCAGGCTAATGGGTTATGCGAGCGTTTTCACAGGTCTTTAAAGGCCGCCCTCAGAGCCTCACTAACGGATACAAATTGGGTAAATAAACTTCCCTGGGTTTTATTGGGGTTGCGTGCTGCGCCCAAAGAGGATCTAGATGCCTCTCCAGCAGAATTAGTTTTTGCACAACCTCTCAGGCTCCCAGGTGAATTTTTACCAGAGAACCCAGAGCCAGGGCATTTTCCAGCCCCGAGGTTTTTAGGCAGCAACGGACCGGACTCTCTCCCCGGACCGGCACATCACTCTTTTCCACGGGTTTTTGTCCCACAAGCTTTAAAGAACGCTGAATTCGTTTTTGTTAGGCATGAAGCTTTAAAACCAACTTTCCGCCCACCATACGATGGGCCATTCAGAGTGCTGGAACCTGGTGATAAACACTTTGTGCTTGGTTTTGGGGATAGAAAAGAAACAGTCAGCATTGACAGACTTAAGCCTGCCTTCTTGTTGAGAGACGAGCCTGCACGGTTGGCGAGAGCACCTCGGCGGGGTAGACCCCCCAAGAGAAAAGACTCAGCCCCCCTGCAGGGAACAAATAATCACTCTCCTCCCCAAGCTGCAGATTCCTTACAGGAAGGTCCCAGCAGGACGCCTAAGCGGACCCACAGCAGATTCGGGAGAAGATTAAAACCCAGACGGCACAGAGACTGAAGCAAACTACTCAACAGTTGTTCACTAATTGTGCTGTAACAGTTTAGGACTGACTTGTGATTTTACTATGCTGTTATGATTACCACTGAACTCTCTTAGGAGCATGGCTGCTGGAAAGTTTCTTCTGTGGCAAGAGGTGTAGCAGTTAGTATGTCATAGTAATTATCTTAAACTGTGAATTTTTCTATTGTCCTTTTCTTAGTCGTTTGGGGGGGGGCTGTGGTCTATATTAATCATATATTCCATAACCTACATATGTTGAAGCATGTGAGAATGTTTGGTGATTACATATGTAAGGCGACTTCACACCTCAGAACAGGACAAAGAGTCTCAGCCGCCAGTGAAGATTAAAGAGCTTCCCAGGCACTGCGGTGGAGACCGGAGGAGCTGCCCTGACCCCCCAGGGCCATGAGGAGGAGTACGAAGACAATGGGGGGATTAAGATAATGAGGGATGTCAGCTTTTGATATGCATGTCTTTTGTTATGTGCAAGTATAAGTTCATAGAGCCGAAGGTGTTCGGTCTCTTTTTCCTTCTTCTGCTGCTGCACTAGGATGAGACTTGTTAGAGGAGCTGATAATAAACTTTGGTTTATATATCACATCGCCACGTTCTTCCAAGCTCTTCTACAGTTATCGTGAAAATTCACAGAAATATCATGATATCATTTTTTGGCCATATTGCCCACCCCTAGGTGGCATCATTTTAAAAAGTAACACAAACCCTTGATTTCATGTACACTGAATGTAAAATCACTTTCTTCTCCCTTTATAATACACTATATAGGGTACTTACCATTCCTAGGGGTGTTTGAAAGTCTTAAGATAAACCAACCTCTATGTAATGCACTAAGAATATCCCACAATGCATCTCGAAAAGTACAACCAGTGGTCACTAGATAAGCCACTGTATTTTTTTGTATACTTTATTAATCCCAGAGGGAAATTCAGGGCATCCACCTGGATGGATGAGGCAGCCACAGTGCGGCGCCAATCCCTTCACCATTCACACACGCATTCACACCTAGGGCACTTTAGAGTCTCCAATTAACCTAACTTGTATGTTTTTTGGCCTGTGAGAGGAAACCGGAGTACCTGGGATAAGCCCACGCAGACACATGGCAACATGCATACTCCACACAGAAGGGTCACCGATGGTCAGGAGGTGGGATTGAACCCATGATGGTCAGGGATGGAATCGATCTCGTGACCTTCTTGTTGTGCTGCCAAAATACTAACCACTGCTCCACTGAACTGCCCCACCAAGCTGCCCTGTATCCCTTCATACAATTCACCACCAACCTGATCTCACAAAGAAACATACCAAATGAACATTTTCTACCCCCTCACAAAACATGCATTCATGCGTAAAACCCCAAAAAAACCCAGTTCCTCCAGGATTTTGCAGTGTTGCGATCGCACATATTCACACAAAATCATTGATTGGCCGCATCTTTTGCGCAACCTTGCAACTTTATGCAATCACCGCAACTTTCCTGATATTTTGGCTAACCATCGTCAACTTACGCCATTTTCGCCAATCAAATTTGTCCTTGAGTAACGCTCAAATGCTCGATCTAACCAATCAAATGTGTGTGCATGGTGCTCACTTCTGTGTTAACAGTATGTATTAACGGAGCACATCAGCAAAAAACAGTGTGTGATTTACAAAAAACACTCACCCACGAGTTTTCCCACACCGTTCCGTCTTCTGTCTCCCCCGGCTCGCTGATGGACATTTCTTCATGTCTCCGTGCTGACCGCATGTACGAAGTGCCAGGTTTGTGCTGAAAAAAGTCGGCCTGTCTGAAAGTACCCCGTCGCAGGAGCGCGCATAAGGAGAGACACCGTAAAACCGCAAACAAACAACTACAGCCAGTGTTTGAACATTTTCTAAATCTTTAGAGATAAAATCATTACTACAGCTTATCAATGAACTTTCAAGCTGTGAATCTCCGGCCTGGACACAGACCAGCATGCACCCCCGCCCCAGCAAACTCCCAAGGAGAGCCTCTCCTCCTGGTACAACTCCCAGTAAAGGAAAGATGAGTATCTGATGAGATAGATGTGTGTCAAGATGCGCAGCAAGACAGGTAGGAGTTAGGCATGGAAAGAGAGAGAATATTCAGTATTTTTTTCAGAAAAACACAGACTTCGATAGACAACACAGAGAAACAGAATAAAAAAATTATTTCTTTTTTCTTCTGCACTCGGTTGGGGACCGCTGCAGTAAGGGAGTTTTCAAATGAAGGTGCTGCCAATAATTTCCAAATCTATACTCTTAAACATGCATTCAGTGCAATTTAGCTGTTGTAATAGATATTGTGTTAAAGTCTGTATTTGCTGTTGCACAAGAGTTTTTTTGTTATGATCCCTCATGTGCCATTATGCGGCGCACGGAGGGCAGAATGAAAAACCCACGCGCAGGAGTAGATTCGTGCATTTTATTGAACATAAACCCCCAAACAGTAAGTCCAGTAAGCAGTCACGATTAGCACAGAGTGTTGGAATGATTGGCTTAAGGCCACCAGACATACAGGGACGCCACCTGGATGCTCTACAGCCCAGGGAGGGGAATGCCTAGTGCCGCAGAGCTGCTGTCAGCGCGGGTGAAAGGCAAACATAAACTTACGGTGCTGGAGTGATCTGGGGCAGTCCGTGCAGTCCGGTGGTTGAGGATGAGGCAGGCTGACAGAGTAACGTAGGTAATGGCGACTTGCATGCACGGAGGTACACGCTGCCGTGTATGAAGCACAATGCTCTGGCAATGTATGAAGCACAAGGCTCTGGCGATCTCCTCCCATTAACACAGCATTTAAGTAATCATAATAGTAACGAGGGAAGAGACTGCTGGTGTGAAGGAGCGTGACATGAATAAATTGAAAACGTGTGCATGAGTGAGTGTCAGAGCGTGTGAATGGAAGTGAGTGAGGTGTGTATGTGTGAAACACCAATACTACGGAACAGCTGGTGATACTGGCAGAAGGAGGGGGGTGGCCAAGCTGTCAGGGAGCGGAGGACCCAAAGGACTCCCTGAAGCACCTGATGGAAAATAAATAGAGAAACGGGCCAAAATAGCCACGGGTCAGAACTGGGTTTGGGACCACCAAACCTAAGTTCATGACAGAGCCCCCCCCCCTTCCCAAGGGGTGGTTTCTAGACATCCCAGTACCACCAGCAGAAAACAAAAAACACAACCAAGGACCCCCCCCAAGACAAACAACTACCCAGGGTGGGAGGTGGGGGAAAAACAGGTTAGGAGGGAAGCAACACGTGAAAAACACAACACATAATATGGAAATATAATATTGTGAACCTGCTAACAACCCCCCCCCCCCAAGGAGTCCAAAGTTCAGGGGGCTGACCAGCGTCCCAGGGCCCAGACATGATGAGGGGTGACTGATCGTGTAGCCTGCCCGAGTCCCAAGCCCAGCAGGCGGCCCGCCGAACAGCATCAGGCGGCCTGCTCGGACCGATGGGCCACCCGACCTGAGAGCCAAGTCTTTTGGGTGGCTGACCAGCATGGTTGAGCCACCAGGACCAGAGGAGCAGGCGAAGAGGTTGCCTACCCACTGGGGAACTTAGGGGTAGGTGGCCACACCGAGGGGTAGGAGCCCCCTCGGCCTCTGAGGCTTGGAGCAGGGGGACCATATCACCTGCGATGGTCCCGGTCTGGGACGTGGCTGCACCCACGATGGTCCCGGTCTGGGACATGGCTGCATCCGCGATGCTCCTGGTCTGGGACGTGGCTGCACTCGCGATGCTCCCGGTCTGGGATGAGGCTGCACCCGCAATGGTCCTGGTCCGGGATGCGGCTGCACCTGCAATGGTCCCGGTCTGGGACGTGGCTGCACCCGCAACGGTCCTGGTCCAGGACGTGGCTACACCCGTGATGGTCCCGGTCCGGGATGTGACTACATCTGCGATGGTCCCAGTCCAGGACGTGGCTGCACCGGCGGTGGACTCCGGCTGGAGCTCTGCTGCACCCACGGTGGGCTCCGGCTGGAGCACCATTGCACCTGCGGTGGTCCCCATCGGGGACCTCATTGCTCCCACGGCGGCCTTCCCAGCAAGGGAGGTAAGGTTCTTCACGAACCCTGGCGCTGACCCCAGATCCTCAGCAGCCTCAGGTGGTGTTGGCAGCTCTCCGGCGACCCTGACAGAGAGCTCAGAGACAGGACAGAGAGACAAAGGGTCAGGTTTTGCTGGGGGCAGCAGAGCCCGGCAGGGCGAGACCAGGTGCAGTGGGTGGCTGCATCCGGCTCTCCTCGCCAAGAGCCAGACAAGGTTGCTCTAATTCAGGAGAGAGAGAAACAAACGAGAGCACTTGCCTGGGCTCGAGCTCCACCGCTGTCCAGGACTCCATCGATCCCGACGACGACGCTGGCCTGACCTCGAAGCTGTCCGGCTCAGGTTCCTCCTCCGTTGCGACAACCTCAGTAGCTAGTCCTCCAGGGCCACAGGCTCCTCCATCGTCCAGCGGCTGACCTCCCGGTTTCTGATGTCCACAGCTGCGGATGAGAGCCAGTCGTCTCCCTCCATGCCCAAATTGGATTCGGGCCCCCTCGTGAAGAGTGGAGGAGCCATCTCCATGTGACGGAGGTAGATGAGACTCTGGGAATGGCGGCAACGAGAGTAGACAGGCTGCGGGAGCTCCACTGTCCCCGGTGACAGCCTCTCCTGCATCTGGGGCTCATCTCCCGGCAAAGATAATGGCATGGAGAAACAGGAGAGACAGGTGGGAGAACACAATTGTCAGGTGACAGTTCATCAGTAATCAGGCAGGCAGTTTCAGGTGACAATAAAAGAGACTGAATAAGCACTTGCCTGAATTCCTGGGAGGTGATGATGTCAGCTCTAGTCTCGAGGTCAGGGAGATGTGGAGACTCCATGGTTGGAGCACGCTCCTCCTCAGGCTGTGGCAACCCTTCCCTCAGGGAAAATTTCTCCAATCCTCCGGCCATCTCCGAGAGGAGCCATGGCTTCACCTCCAAGATGAGGTCCGTCTCCACCTGAAGAGCCAGTCTGCATTCCTCCAACTCTTCCGGGGACAGAGCGGGACACGGCTCGGGACGAGGAGACAGGGCTGTCGTTGGCGAGGCCAGAAGCTTCTTTCAGCGGGAGTTCTTCCTCTTCTTCCTCGTTGCGGATGGTTCGGAAATCAGAACGTCTTCCACGATCAGCCCCTCCTTAGGCTGCACGTACCATATGCGGGGAAACTCCTCATCCGACTCCCCACATGGCTGGGCGAGGATGTCCTGGAGAATCTCCATCGCCTCGGGATGATTCCAGAGGCTGTCTCTTTCCATTACCCTCATCACTGTGTCCTGAGCCTGTGAAATGGCCTGGGAGGAACAGGGCTTCTGTGTCCATGAAAAAATCTTCTCCAAGAGGCACAGCGAGAGCAGCTCCCTTTCCGTCCGATCCCCCTTAGCACCTGGGGAAAAAGGGAAAAAGAGGGTGAAAAAGAAAAGAAAAAACACACGTCTACTCCGCTGGGTTTTTTCTTGCTGGCCGGAGCATTCTGTTATGATCCCTCGTGCGCCATTATGCGGTGTATGGAGGGTAGAATGAAAAACCCACGTGCAAGAGTAGATTCGTGCATTTTATTGAACATAAACCCCAAAACAGTAAGTCCAGTAAACAGTCATGATTAGCACAGAGCGTTGAAATGATTGGCTTAAGGCCACCAGACATACAGGGACTCCACCTGAATGCTCTACAGCTCGGGGAGGGGAATGTCTAGTGCCGCAGAGCTGCTGTCAGCACGGGGTGAAAGGCAAACATAAACTTACAGTGCTGGAGTGATCCGGGGCAGTCCGTGCAGTCCAGTGGATGAGGATAGAGTAACGTAGGTAATGGCAACTTGCATACACGGAGGTACACGCTGCCGTGTATGAAGCACAATGCTCCGGCGATCTCCTCCCATTAACACAGCGTTTAAGTAATCATAATACTAACGAGGGAAGAGACCGCCGGTGTGAAGGAGCGTGACATGAATAAATTGAAAACGTGTGCATGAGTGAGTGTCAGAGTGTGTGAATGGAAGTGAGTGAGGTGTGTGTGTGTGTGAGACACCAATAATACAGAACAGCTGGTGATACTGACAGGAGGAGGGGGCGTGCCTGAGCTGTCAGGGAGCGGAGGACCCAAAGGACTCCCTGAAGCACCTGATGGAAAATAAATAGAGAAACAGGCCAAAATAGCCACGGGTCAGAACTGGGTTTGGGACCACCAAACCCAGGTTCATGACATTTTTTCTGTATAGCAGAAGTTTCTACTTAATTTACAAATCACTGTTTAATAGCAAATTTTTGACAATCCTGTGGTTTTCTTGTGGTGTTATGGAATATCATTGCAGTAAACTGGAGAGATGGCCTAGCGGTAGAGCATCCGCCCTATTGCCGGGAGGGTGTGGGTTCAAGCCCCAGCTGGGTCATACCAAAGACCATGTAAAAATGATACTTCCCACCTTCTAGCTTGGTACTCAGCATAATAGAATGGGAGAAAGAAAAGTTGTTTGTGGCGGTGCCTTGCATGGCAGCAGCCCCTCTGATTCTAGATGTGACTGACATTGTAGATAGGCAAAACATAATTTCATTCTACTGTACATGATTAGCTGTATGGATTGAATGACAATAAAGTTGGCTTCTTCTTAAACTATGGAAAAAAGCATCTGCTTTAAAATTTGTAATTCTTACCACAACTTTTGGTGCAAAAAAAACTCAAAACATTGCAACTTTTATTGCAACTTTTTAAAAAAGTGCCCATGAATTCAGGCTTTTTGGGCTGCAGCAATCATAAAAACATGTCATGGTTAATTAAGCTGACAGCTCACTTGCACGATGCAACAGCACAGGAAAAGTAATCACATGAAGGGGCACGTTTGAAAGTTTATTAAATTGCAAACAAGCGCACAGCTGAGGAAACAAATCACTTGCCAGAGGAACCACCCTGTGGAGAGAAGACGAGGGCTGTGAGCAGAGGAACAGAGTAAGGGGAAATGGGCGAGCCAAATTTCCACTTACTTGGGAATCCAGGGAGAACCGGCATGCCCCCAGCAGAGAATAGACGAACCAGTAGGGTGTGGGGAATGAACTGGTAGTGCCTGACCGGGTGGAGATAGGATGCTGAGGGAATGGTGAGATGTGGCAGGAGAGCATGCGCAGTCCTGGAGACACACCTGCACGGTGGCAGCAACCCAGACGAGCCAGCGTTGAATGCATGGAGAGAGCCTCCTTAAGTACGCTGGTTGATGAGCGGGCACAGGTGCATCTTCTGCCTCAGGTGCAGTGATGAGTTGATGACAGTGAGGCAGGACGGGAGGGGCGTGCTCTCACTGCCCATGACAGGGCTTCCCCTTCTAGGAGTGCCTCCTGGTGGTCCAGAGGGATTCTCCGGGTGAGCATGGTGATAGGCCCGGAGCATGTCTTTGTCCAGGACCCACAACGTGGGAACCCAGGAACGCTTCTCTGGTCCATAGCCCTCCCAGTCCACCAGGTACTGCAGGCCCCGGCCCTGATGGCGAACATCCAAGACACGGTGTACAATGTAGGCAGGGTGGCCATCGATGAACCGGGGAGGAGGAGGTGGTTTCAGGGGTGGGGGTGTCAGAGGGGACTGGCCGAGAGGGGCTTAATTTGGGCGATATGAAACGTGGGGTTCACCCGCACGGTCGAAGGCAGCTTCAGCTGGACCGACTCGTCGTTTATCACCTGTGAGATGGTGTATGGGCCTAGGAAGCAGGGGGCTTCTTAGACTTCTCTTTCAGAGGAATCTGGCTTGCCACCAGCCAGACCTACTGCCCAACGACGTACTTGGGAGCCAGAACCCGCTTCCTATCTGCAGCAGCCCGGGTGCGCTCCATGGTTCGGGCAGGGGCGGCCTGAGTAGACCTCCAGACGCACTGGCAGCAACGAGCATGGACCCCTACGGATGGAACCATGACCTCACTCTCGGCCATAGGTAGAAGAGGCGGCATGTACCCCAATGATACCTCGAACGGAGTGAGTCCAGTTGCAGTGGAGAGAGCAGAGTTCATGGAGTATTCCACCCAGGTCGGGTGTGTGCTCCAGGATGATGGGTTATCGGCTGCTACACACCGCAGGGCGGCCTCCAGGGACTGATTGGCACGCTCCACCTTCCCATTGCACTGCAGATGGTTCCCCGAGGAGAGGCTCACTGTTGTTCCCAGGGTCCGGCAAAAGGCCCTCCAGACCTGGGACGTGAATTGAGGGCCCCGGTCAGACTTAATGTCCATAGGAATACCGTGGATCCGTATCACATGGTCGGTGAGGAGGACCACCATCTCCAAGGCTGAGGGGAGCTTTGGGAGGACAATCAGATGCACTGCCTTGGAGAAGCGATCCATGATGGTAAGAATCACCGTCTTGCCACGGGAGGGGCGAAGTCCGGTGACGAAGTCCACCGCAATGTGTGACCACGGACGACTAGGGGTGGGGAGGGGATGGAGGAGACCAGACGGGGGGTGGGGGTGGAGTCCGACTTTCCCCGGACGCAGGTCTGACAGGCTTTAACATATTCTCGTACGTAAGTCCACAGTTTGAGCAATACCAGGATGGCAAGCGAAGCGACTGGTGTGACCCCACTGGATGACAGTGCTGCGGAGGGTGGCTGGGACGTACAGACGGTTCCGGGGGCACCCTACTGGCACAGGCTCCTGGGACTGGGCCTGGCGGACCCTCCGCTCGATATCCTAAGTAAGGGCTTTGAGGACGCGAGAAGGCCGTATGATGGTTTTTTTTTGAGAGGGGGGGCTACCTCCTTGGATTCAAACTGGTGCGATGGCACATCCGGTTTGATGTTCTGAGCACCAGGCCGGTAGGTGATGGTAAAGTTGAACCTCTGAAAAAACAGGGCCCAACGAGCCTGCCTGGCATTAAGTTGGTGGGCCGATCGCAAATACTCAAGGTTTTTGTGATCGGTCCACATGACGATGGGGTGAATAGCCCCCTCTAGCCAATGCCTCCATTCCTCCAAAGCCAATTTAATGGCAAGCAGCTCTCTGTCCCCTACGTTGTAATTCCTCTCGGCCGGCGAAAGCCAACGAGAGAAATACGCACACGGGTGGAGCTTCTGATCGGGGGGAGTGCGCTCCGACAGTACAGCGCCTACCCCCGAATCAGACGCGTCCACCTCGAGGACGAATTGGAGCTGTGTGTCGACCTGAGCCAAGATTGGTGTTTCTGTGAACAGGCACTTTAATTTAACAAACGCCTGTTCAGCTGCCTCAGTCCAGCGAAAGGGGACCTTAATGGAAGTCAGCTGTGTTAAGGGCAGTGCCACCCCACTGTAGTTCCTTATGAACCTGCGATAAAAGTTCACGAACCTGAGGAAGCGTTGAAGCTCCTTACGGGAGTGGGGAGTTGGCCAATCGAGCACTGCCCTCACCTTGGCCGGGTCGGCAATCAGTCTCCCTTCAGCCACTATGAAGCCCAAGAAGATGGTAGATGTTGTGGAGAACTCACACTTCTCGGCCTTGACGTAGATCTCATTCTCCAGAAGCCATTGCAGGACTGCTCTGACGTGGGCTTCATGTTCCTCTGGCAAACGGGAGAAAATCAAAATATCATCCAAGTAGACAAAACGAATTGATAAAGCATGTCGCGAAGGAGGTTGTTAATTAACCGTTGAAAGACGGCGGGGGCGTTGGTGAGTCCGAATGGCATCACCAGGTATTCGAACTGCCCCTGATGAGTTTTAAATGCCGTCTTCCATTCATCGCCTTCGTGAATGCGGATCAGATGGTACGCATTCCTTAAGTCTAGCTTGGTGAATACCCATGAGCGCTGAAGGAACTCAAATGCTGGATTAATTAAAGGCAGAGGGTACTTGTCTTTGGTGGTAATAGCATTGAGCTCCCACTAGTCGATGCACGGGTGCAATGAGCCATCCTTCTTCCCGACAAAGAAGAATCCGTCCCCGAGCGGGGCCGAAGATGGCCGAATAAGGCCGACGTTCAGCGATTCTTTAATGTATTCTCCATCGCCTCCCTCTCCGGACCGGAAATGCTGTATAGTCGACTGGATGGCAGCTTTGCCCCCGGGATGAGGTCTATAGCGCAATCGTAGGAGCAATGAGGCGGTAGTGACAATGCCCTCGATTTGCCAAAGACCTCCCCCAAATCGTGGTATGCCCGGGGGACGAGGCTGAGGTCAGGCGGCTTGGCCGGAGGGAGGGAGACAGACAGAGTTGGAGAACATGCATGCCATGAAAATGGGCTCCAGGAGGAGATTGCATTCTGTCCCCAATTAATAATCAGATTGTGCCTCTGGAGCCATGGGTAGCCAAGAACCACTGGAGAACATGAAACAGGAAGAACCAAGAACGTGAGTTCCTCCAGGTGGTTCCCAGAAAGGAGGATGTAGATCGGCGCCGTGCTTTTGGTGACTACCATGACATTCCGGCCAGATATGGTGGTTACTGTCTGGTTGTGGGGCAATTTGTGTGTGGGAATACCCACCTGCTGCACGAACTGGACAGAGACGAAATTACCCTCTAACGCCGAATCAACCAGTGCCATAGTCCTCCTCTTGATCCCCGGCAATTGCACAAGGGCCGAAATTGAAAATTACTGGGGGGAGTAGATTTAGTCCTGCCTGCCAGACCCCCCATGGTTACTGATGGGCCATGTCTTTTGGCCGCTGGTGGCATTCGTCCAGACTGTAGTTCAGTAAACCGCAGTACATGCACGTGCCAGCCCTTCGACTTCACCGGCGCTCATCGTCGTTCAAATGCCGAGGGAGTTCCATCGGCTCGGGTGAAGAGCCGGTGCCACCAGTGTCAGTAGCCACGGCGGGTGCACACTCGGCGCGCCGGCGAGAGGAAGACTCGTGCTCTTTCGCACGCTCACGGTACCGGTTCTCCAATCCAACAGCCTGATCTATGAGACCGTTGAGAGTCTCCGGGACAGGGTGAACCGCCAGATCATCACGGAGTTGAGCGTTTAACCCGTGGAAGAATGCACTGCGCAAAGCAGTCTCATTCCACCCCGAATCTACCGTTACAACCCTGAACTCCACCGAGTACTCGGCTGCTGACCAAGTGCACTGGTGGAGCGTCATCAGGCGGCTCAAAACATTGCCCTGACTCTTGGTATGGTCAAACGTGCAAGAGAAAGCATCCACAAATTGATCAAATGTATACCAACGCCCCTCGGGGTTATCAATCGTGGACCGTGCCCAATCCAGGGCTCGGTCCTTGAGCAACAGTGTAAAGAACTGAATTTTGGCTACGTCACCTGGATACTCCTCCCCAACCTGCTCCAAATACATGCGAACCTGAATAAGGAAGTCTTTGCATTTCGCCACCTCCCCCACGTACAGGGTAGGCGTGGGAACAGAGGCTGAGGAGGAGGAGCCTGAGGAGGCGCATTCGTCCAAAGCCTCATCATGTTTGAAACCTGCTGCATCAGCACAGCGAGCTGGTGCTCGGTCGCCGACAAGCGATCCAAAGCAGACAGCTTCTGTGGTGAAGCACTGACTGAGCTACCATCCTGGCTGGCTCGTTTTGTCATGGTTAATTAAGCTGACAGCTCACGTGCACGATGCAACAGCACAGGAAAAGTAACCACATGAAGGGGCATGTTTGAAAGTTTATTAAATTGCAAACAAGCGCACAGCTAAGGAAACAGTCACTCGCCAGAGGAACCACCCTGTGGAGAGAAGACGAGGGCTGTAAGTGGAGGAACAGAGTAAGGGGAAATGGGCAAGCCAAATTTCCACTTACTTGGGAATCCAGGGAGAATAGACGAACCAGTAGGGTGTGGGGAATGAACTGGTAGTGCCTGATCGGGTGGAGATAAGATGTTGAGGGAATGGTGAGATGTGGCAGGAGAGCGTGTGCAGTCCTGGAGACACACCTGCACAGTGGCAGCAACCCAAACAAGTCAGCGTTGAATGCATGGAGAGAGCCTCCTTATGTACGCTGGCTGATGAGCGGGCGCAGGTGTGTCTTCTGCCTCAGGTACAGTGATGAGTTGATGAAAGTGAGGCAGGACAGGAGGGGCGCGCTCTCACTGCCTATGACAAAACATCTCGCAAAATCCTGGAGGGGCTGAAAAAAACGTACCTGGATACGTATTACAAACGGAACACATACAGACGTGGACAAAATTGTTGGTACCCCTCTGTTAATAAAAGAAAAACCCACAATGGTCACAGAAATAACTTGAATCTGACAAAAGTGGTAATAAATAAAAATTCTATGAAAATCAGACAATGCTTTTGAATTGTGGTTCAACAGAATTATTTTAAAAAACAAACTCATGAAACAGGCCTGGACAAAAATGATGGTACCCCTAGAAAAGATTGAAAATAATGTGACCATAGGGACATGTTCAACCAGATGTGTCCTCTAATTAACATCACAGGTGTCTACAAACTTGTAATCAGTCAGTCGTGTAGTTCATATATCCATATCTACATATGTATAGACACAGGGGGATGTTTTGTGATTGCATGTGTGGAATGACCTCACGTCTCAGAAGAGGATAATAGGTCTGGACCGCCTGCGGAGAACAACAAGGAGATGGAGGCGCGGCGGTGAAGACCTGAAAAGACTTCCTGACCCCCCAGGGTCAGGCGAAGGAACGGGAGGACATTGGAAGGAGACATTGGATGATTAGAAGGATATGACAAGGATGTGTGATGTTGGCTTTTGTTGTGTGATGTATAAGTATGGGGGTCTGACTGCGTTCAGCCTCTTTCTGCTTTGGGGTGAGACATGTTGGGGATGTGAAGCCGACATTAAATCTGAATTACAAAACCATTCAGCTTCTTCATTTCACGCTCCCCACAAGTCGGCCTATTTAAAGGGTGACAAGTAGTCACTGTGCTGTTTGTTGACATGGTGTGTACCACACTTAACATGGAGCAGAGGAAGCAAAGGAGAGAGTTGTCTCAGGAGATTAGAAAGAAAATTATAGACAAGCATGTTAAAGGTAAAGGCTGTAAGACCATCTCCAAGCAGCTAGATGTTCCTGTGACTACAGTTGCACATATTATTCAGAAATTTAAGATCCACGGGACTGTAGCCAACCTCCCTGGACGTGGCCGCAGGAGGAGACGGATAATACGAATGGTAACAAAAGAGCCCAGAACAACCTCTAAACACATTCATGGTGAACTCCAAGGTCAAGGTACATCAGTGTCAGATTGCACCATCCGTCGTTGTTTGAGCCAAAGTGGACTTCATGGGAGACAACCAAGGAGGACACCACTGTTGAAAACAAATCATAAAAAAAGCCAGACTGGAATTTGCCAAACTGCATGTTGGCAAGCCACAAAGCTTCTGGGAGAATGTCCTATGGACAGACGAGACAAAACTGGAACTTTTTGGCAAAGCACATCAGCTCTATGATCACAGACGCAACAATGAAGCATACCAAGAAAAGAACACTGTCCCTACTGTGGAGGAGGTTCTGTTATGTTCTGGGGCTGCTTTGCTGCATCTGGCGCAGGGTGTCTTGAATCTGTGCAGGGTACAATGAAATCTCAAGACTATCAAGGTATTCTAGAGAGAAATGTGCTGCCCAGTGTCAGACAGCTTGGTCTCAGTCGCAGGTCATGGGTCTTGCAACAGGATAATGACCCAAAACACAGCTAAAAACACCCAAGAATGGCTAAGAGCGAAACATTGGACTATTCTAAAGTGGCCTTCTATGAGCCCTGATCTAAATCCTATTGAACGTCTGTCAAAGGAGCTGAAACATGCCATCTGGAGAAGGCACCCTTCAAACCTGAGACAACTGGAGCAGTTTGGTCATGAGGAGTGGGCCAAAATACCTGTTGAGAGGTGCAGAAGTCTCATTGACAGTTACAGAAATCGTTTGATTGCAGTGATTGCCTCAAAAGGTTGTGCAACAAAATATTAAGTTAAGGGTACCATCATTTTTGTCCAGGCCTGTTTCATGAGTTTGTTTTTTAAAATAATTCTGTTGAACCACAATTCAAAAGCACTGTCTGATTTTCAGTGGTTAGTTTTCATAGAATTTATATTTATTACCACTTTTGTCAGATTCAAGTTATTTCTGTGACTATTGTGGGTTTTTCTTTCATTAACAGAGGGGTACCAACAATTTTGTCCACGTCTGTATGGATGAACTTCTTTACTCACTGCGCATGCACAAATGCATGCATGAAAGGAATGTACCGTACTCACTGCGCATGAGCAAAACAGCACCTGTTCTAACCCGCCTTTCAACAATCATCCGGTTGGTGGGTGGGGGATGGTGGTTGGTTATTTACTTGAGGTTTCAATCAACAAGTCACGAGTTCATGCCCCAGGTTTTTTTTTTTTTTTTTTTTCTGTTTTTACATTTTTCACTCCACTAATGGTTAAGGTTAGGAAAGGTTAGATTTAGGCATCACCTCCTCTCGTGGTTAAGGTTAGGAAAAATGTTTTGGCTAGGTGCTACCTCTAATGGTTAAAGCGAAAGCAAGAGAAAGTGGTAGACAAACGTTACGGTGCCAGCTTTCTCAGAGTGAAAAATTCAAAGATTGCATGATTTATAAATCATGCAATTGTACGTTTTTTTAGGTGAGACTGGGCTGCCACCACAAACAGGCGAGAGAAAGGAGATCATCACTCCACAACATAAATGTACTCAAATTGTTTTTATATTTATTGCCACAGCCGAATCATTTTGATATCATGTATTTAATGCAAAATGCATTTGTGTATTTATTTTTTAGCCAACATTAATCTGTTTCATTTTTCTTTCTCACCTTGATGTTGACGGCACCAAGAAAATAAGCCATGTAGTGTCAAAATTGAAATTTTTGTGAGTCCTGTTGAGTTCACTATATTCTTCCATCCATCCATCTTTTTCCGTTTAATTCTTTTCGGGTCGTGGGGGTTGCTGGAGCCTATTCCAGCATCTTTGGGCGAGAGGCAGGGTACACCCTGGACAGATCGCCAGTCCATCACACGGCCAACACAGAGAGAAAGACAACCATTCACTCTCACAGTCATACCTAAGGACAATTTAGAATCCCCAGTTGATGCCATTTAATCTAACTTGCATATTTTTGGCATGTGGGAGGAAACCGGAGAAATCCAGGAGTAAACCCACACAGACACGGGGAGAACATGCAAACTCCACACAGATCACTGTTGGTCAGGGGCTGGGATCGGACCCAGGATCCCCCAGCCAAGGGTGAGTTGCTGTGTTGCCACAGTGCTAACCACTCCACCACCGTGCTGCTGCACTATATTGTTCTATACATTTGAATTCCCAGTGTACTGAGTAGGGGTAGGGAATGAGAGAATGATTTTGTACGCAGCCATAATGTTCACATGAAAAAGCAATTGGTTTGAAGTTAGTAATATCCAGTGGCTCCCTGTGGCTTTGATATAAACACAAAAATAATATGGAAAGGATCTTCTAATTATTATTTTTTTTAGATAATTCAGTGATATTTTGCATTTTCCAATTGTGAAAATGGCATACAGAAATTCTTAAAAATTCAATCAACAGTCTATGTTTATTTTACCTAAGTTTGTAATTTTGCGCTCCCTCCTTTACTGAAAGATTTTTACAATAGTCCTAATGTGCCATCATATAATTGTAGTTTGTCAATTTCATGAATGCAACAGAATGTGGTATTCATGAAATTATAGAACCATGTATGTAAAGCGGTGGCTAAGATTAACTGGGTTTATATTTAATTGAAGAATTTAAACGATTATGAACATTTCTCAGCATTCATCCCTCCATGAGATACTACCCTAAAGGGAGCAGCTGAAAGGAGAAGAAGAAGCTTTACAGAGTACAGGAAGATATTTCCAGGAAGTGTAGCACCTCTTGTCACAGTTACAGCATCATCTCACCCAGCTTCCCCAAAGGCATTATGCTACACTGAGGACTGGAGACCAGGGGCCTCATGTATAAAGGATTGTGCAGCTTTCATACTGAAAGTGTCATGAGCTCTCCGTGCGCTTCTCCAACAGCGCACGGAGGAGGAGAAAGGACGAGAGGATTTAACTGCAGGGTTACACCAAACACATTTATTAACACAAAATGACACATACACAGACACGACAGCTCGGGCACGCTAAAGAGTCTGTCAGGACGCCCTACACACACACTGGAGGATAAACTGGGCAAACAGCCACAGCGTAGCGGCTGTGCTGTACAGGGGAATGCTGCAGAAAGCGAGGCAGCACAGCGGTGAAAATACACACTGCAGTTTACTCACGGTGAGGGGGGCTGTCCGAGAAATCCCAGGATCCCAGCGAGCACACACAAAACACAGTCCTTCATAGACGTGGTGGTTTGATGGCGGAGAACGATCGTCTAACGCACACAATGATCCAGCGGTGCCTGTCCAGCAAAGAGCTCCTTTAATACAGATGCCACTGGCGTGACAAATAGGGAACACCTGGGTGAGCGCGGGAAAGATGATTACCGGGGCGAACAGCTGACTGTCAAAAAGAGGGGGGTGTGGCCGGACAGGCCAGAGCGGCAGCTACAGACAGAAACAGAAACAGTGCATGGACAAGAAAACAACAAGAAATCAAAATACAGCTCCACATAATAAACCCACTGCCTGAGCCACCAGGATCGATCAGAACCGAGCCCACAGGAAACACGGGCTCGGTTCATGACAGAGCCCCTCCTTCTAGGGGTGGATACCAGACACCCATGGCAACATCATAAGGACCCCCACCACCACCACCAATCCCACAGGCAAAACAATAACACACAAACCCGGGTGGGAGTTAGGGGGAACAGTAAAGGAGGGAACACAATACCCTGCCCAGGGTCCACAATTAACCCCCCCAAGTCCACGGGCGTTGGGGCTCAGGAGGCCGCCCAGAGTCCCAGGCCCAGCAGAAGGTCCGGTGGACAGAATCCGGCGGCCTGCCGGAGAACATGGTCCACCAGACCCCGGGAGTCAATTCTTCTGATGGCCGGCCCACGTTGCTCAGCCACCAAGACGGAGGGGGTGAAGCAGGAGGCGGCCTGCCCACCGGAAGGCTGACTGGAGGGCAACCGGACCGGGGAGAGGGAACCTCCACGGTCTCCTCAGTGGCACCTATGGTGAGCCCCGACCGAGCCGGCTCTGCTACACCCACGATGGACTCCAGCAGGAGCCTAGCTGCATCCGCGGTGGCCCCCAACCGGGCCGGCTCTGCTGCACCCATGATGTACTCCAGTGGGAGCCTAGCTGCATCCGTGGTGACCTCCGGCTGAAGCTCAGCTGCGTCCGTGGTGACCTTTGGCTGAAGCTCAGCTGCGCCCGCGGTGGACCCCGACCGGGCCAAGGCTGCACCCTCGGTGGAACTGATGCTGCAGAGTAGCCTCCATGACAGGTCCGAGCAGGAGCGCAGCACCCACGTCGGGCTAATCCTGGAGCGCAGCCCCCACGACAGTCCGAAGCCAGGCTGCTGGACCCACAGCGGCATGGCCTGCAGAGGAGACCACATGACGACCTCAGCCCCCAGGGAAGCTGGACTCGTGACATCTTCAGGCGGTGAGACCGACTCCATGAGGACCCCTGGAGATGGTTGCTCTTCTCCGGTGACCCTAGAAAATCACTCAGGAGTGGGAGAAGAAACAGGGTCGTTAGGGTCGCCGGCAGCGGCAGAGCCCAGCGAGGGAAGTTCAAACGCAGCTGTGCACTGCGCCCGACTCTCCAGAATCAGAATCAGAATCAGAATGAGATTTATTGCCATTGTTCATGTAGTACACAAACTAGGAATTTGTCTCGGTGCAATGCTGCAACATTAAACATGGAGTAGCACTAAAGATAAAAAACTATGCATGCAATAAAAGGTAGAATATGAATAAGTAATACTAATCTATGCAATTTTTAAATATATTAACAAGCAGCAGATATTGTGGAGTTCCACATAGTGCAGTCGGTAGTGCAAAAAGAAAACAGTGATAATTGTCATGAGTCCGGTTGAGCTGCTGTACGTAGTGCACGAGAGTCTAATAAGTCACTTAGTGTTCAGCAGTCTGATGGCAGAGGGGAAGAAGCTGTTCATGTAGCGGGAGGTTTTAGTCTAAATGGACCGAAGTCTTCTGCCTGAGGGGAGGGGGGCAAACAGTGCGTGTCCAGGGTGTGAAGGGTCGGCTATGATCCGACCTGCACGCCTCCGGGTCCTGGAGATGTACAGGTCCTGGAGGGATGGGAGCTTGCAGCCGATCACCTTCTCAGCAGCGCGCACAACGCGCTGCAGTCTTAGTCTGTCCCTGGCGGTGGCTCCTGCTTACCACACGGTGATGGAGGTGGTGAGGATGGACTCGATGATGGCCGTGTAGAACTGCACCAACATCTGGGTGGGTAGCTTGAGCTTCCTCAGCTGCCGCAGGAAGAACATCCTCTGCTGGGCCTTTTTGATGAGGGAGCTGATGGTCGGCTCCCACTTGAGGTCCCGGGTGATGGTGGTGCCCAGGAAGCGGAAGGAATCCGCAGTGGTGATGGGAGAGTCTGTGAGGGTAAGGAGGGGCAGAGGGGCTGTGACTTTTCTGAAGTCCACGATCATCTCCACTGTCTTCAGAGCGTTCAGCTGCAGGTTGTTGTGGCTGCACCAGGACGCCAGCTGGGCCACCTCTCTCCTGTAGACGGAGTCGTCGCCGTTGGAGATGAGCCCGATGAGGGTGGTGTCGTCTGCAAACTTGATCAGCTTGACAGACTGGTGGCTGGAGGTGCAGGAGTTGGTATACAGGGAGAATTGCAGGGGGGAAAGTACACAGCCATGGGGTGATCCGGTGCTGATGCTAACAGAGTCTGAGACAGTCTTTCCCAGCCGCACATGCTGCCTCCGGTCCGTCAGGAAGTCGGTGATCCACCTGCAGAGGGAGTCAGGCACGCTGAGCAGGGACAGCTTGTCCTGGAGCAGAGCGGGGCGGATGGCATTGAATGCAGAGCTAAAGTCCACAAACAGGATCCTGACGTAGGTTTCCAGGGAGTCCAGGTGCTGCAGGATGGAATGGAGGGCCAGGTTGACTGCGTCGTCCACAGACCTGTTGGCTCTGTTGGCGAACTGCCGCGGGTCCAGGAGGGGAGTGGTGATGGTCTTGAAGTGGGGCAGGACCAGGCGCTCAAAGGACTTCATGACTACAGAGGTGAACGCTACAGGTCTGTAGTCGTTAAGTCCAGTGATCCGTGGCTTCTTGGGGACAGGGACGATGGTAGAGGTTTTGAGGCAGGCCGGCACGTGGCATGACTTCAGGGAGGTGTTAAAAATGTCTGTGAAGACAGGAGTCAGCTCCTCCGCACAGTGTCTCAGGGTGGAGGGAGACACGCCGTCCGGACCGGGGGCCTTGCGCGGGTTCAGTCTGGAGAACTGTCTGTGCACGTCCTGCTCACTGATGGCAAGGGCAGGGGGGGAGGAGGGGGGCGCCTTGATGAAGTGGGGACCATGGAGGCAGTGGCGCTGGGGGGAGGGGGGTAGTTGGACACAGCTGACGAGGTGTCAAAACGGGCATAGTGTTGGGACAGTCTTTGACAAAGGGCTTTGTCATCCCGTCCCTTAGAAGCCTGAGGCCGATAGTTGGTGATTTGCCTCAGTCCTCTCCACACAGAAGCAGAGTTGTTAGCAGTGAACTGCTGCTGGAGTCTCTCAGAATACACAGATTTAGCTCTCCTCAGCTCTTTGCTAAACCGGTATTTGACCTCCCTGTAGCAGTCCCTGTCTCCACTTTTCAACGCTTCTTCCTTCTCCTTCCTGATCTGTTTGAGCTTAGCTGTGAACCAGGGCTTGTCGTTGGAGTAACTCACCCTGGTGCGCGATGGAAGAATGCTCTCCTCACAAAAGTGGATGTATGAGGTCACAGTGTCCGTGTACTCATCCAGATCATGCGTAGCTCCTTTAAACATGTCCCAGTCAGTTATTTCCAAGCACGTGCGCAGCTCCTCCACAGCTTCACTGGTCCATTTCTTCGTAGTGCTCACAACAGGTTTTGTGAGCTTCAGTCTCTGTCTGTATGTGGGAATCAGGTGGACCATCACGTGATCAGATAGTCCGAGCGCAGCGCGGGGAACAGCGCGATACGCATCCTTAACTGTAGTGTAACAGTGATCCTGCATGTTCTCTCCTCTGGTGGGGCATTTAATAAACTGTTTGTACCGGGGGAGTTCGTGGCTCAGGTTGCTCTGGTTAAAGTCGCCAACCACAATAACCAGAGAGTCCGGGAAAGTCCGCTCCGCTTGCTAAATGTGATCCGCGAGCGCGCGCTGAGCCTCGCGCACGTCCGCGTTGGGCGGGATGTAGACAGCGGTCAGAATGAATGAAGCAAACTCACGCGGGGAATAAAATGGCTTGCAGTTGATGAATAAATATTCCAGAGCGGGAGATCACAGTTATATCGGAGCACCAGCTGCTGTTGATGTAGAAGCAGACTCCTCCGCCTGTCGTCTTGCCAGAGAGCCCCGTGTCGCGGTCTGCATGAAACAGCTGAAATCCCTTGAGGAGGAACGCGCTGTCCGGTGTCTTTTCCTTGAGCCAGGTCTCAGTGAAGCAGAGGGCACACGAGGTGGAGAGGTCTTTAAATCGCATCAGCAGTCTCAGTTCATCTACCTTGTTATAAAGTGAGTTGACGTTGGACAGAAAGATCCTAGGCAAAGCCGTGCGCGTGCCTCTCCTGCGAAGCCGCACCAGGGCGCCCACTCTTCTTCCTCTCTTTTGCCGTCTCACTTTTTGGGCTAAAAAGTGAACCAGATCGGCGGCAGGAGCCAAAAAAACTGCGAGTTGGTCCGTGGGAGTGAAAGTCCTGATATTTAGTAGCTCTTCACGGGTGTAAGAGCAGGCAGACACACAATTGACGAACAAAAACAAACAAAAAAAAAGCGCAGCAAAGCACCATGGCGACCACTGTGGGCGCCATCTTGTATCAAGATGCTCATCTACAGCCAGACAAGGTCTCTCTAAAACTGCCATAAGAAACACAAGAGAGAGTACTTGCCTGAGCTTGAGCTCCACCGCAGTCCAGGACTCCGTCGATCCTGGCGACGAACACTCGGGCCCGGCCTCCAAGAGGTCCAGCTCAGGCTCCCAGTCCGCAGCAGACGCCTCTGCAGCTGGCAAGATGGTGACAGCAGTCCTATTAACCTCCCGCTGCAGTTCCAACACAGGGGATTCCACCGGCGTGGCTGCAGGGGGGCCTCTCCATGCTGGCTCTGGGAAGGGATCATCCGAGGCCACTGGCTCCTCCGCCGTCTGATGGCCCTGACCTTGAGCCAGCAGGCCCTCAGGGGGAATGGGAGGAGACACGGAGAGGAGAAAAGGTGATTTGATATCTGCAGCTGGAGGAGAGGACCCAGCGGATTGCTTAAACTGGGTCTCTCCCTCAGGAGACAGGCAAGATTTAATACTATTTGGTGAAATAGAATAATGAAGTACTCGCCTGTCATCCCAGTTGTTGGTTTTGACAGCTGCAGACGATAGACAGGTTCAGGTTCAGGTTACTTTATTTGTACCCGTAGGTAGATTTGTTTTGCAGTCTGGTGACATCCATATTTACAAGCCACAGTTACAATCAACATAAACACAAACACAGGCACACATGAAGCTGACTATAAACATGATAAAAATACTTAAAAATACTTAAGGCTCCATCAATCAGGGTATAAAGACAAAGAGATGAGAGAAAAACCAGAGATAAGAGAGAAGGGTCATATTAAAAAGTTAAAGACTAGTCAAAGAGGTTAAAAACTCAAAGGTCTAAAACCCAATAAAAGATTTAGAACCCAAATAAAAACCTACAAAAATAAGTAAATATAAAATGAAGTTAATAAATAGGTACCTAAATTATGTGCAATATATTGTTACAATTTGTTCAACTCTTTGACAGCAGCAGGAACAAAGCTGTTTTTGTAGTGCTGGGTTTTGCTTTTTGGGACAGCAAACCTCCGTCTTGAGGGAAGAAGCTGAAAGTGGCAGTGCAAAGGGTGGGAGTCATCATTTAAAATGGAGGTAGCCATCCTCTGTACTTGTCTGGTGTACAGGGATGTCAGGCTCAGCTGTGACTCACCAAGCAAACGACTGGACCATCTAACTACCTGATCCAAGGATTTCCTCTGTTTCAGTTTTATCTGACCAAACCATGACACTAAAGAAAAGGATAAAACAGATTCAATAAAAGCCAGATAAAACATTGTCATTATGGTTCGGTCAATTTGGAAGCGTGCAAGTTTTCTCAAGCAATGCAAATGTTGCTGACCCTTTTTGCACACCCTTTCACAGTTCTCTTCAAAGTTTAAATTATTGTCAATAATCGTCCCAAGATATTTGCAGGATTGTACACATTCAGTGGTCTGACCTTTTAGTATGGTGACTTTGTGCCTGGGAGTTTTCCTCCTAAAGTCAATAATCATATCTTTAGTTTTTGTCGTATTCAGCTGCAGGTAGGAATCCTCACACCAGTGAACAAAATCATCAACTACTGGGCCGTGGCCACTCTCACCATCCTGGAGGAGACTGACGATAACTGAATCATCAGCATACTTTATAATGTGTCTGTTGTCATGTCTGCTCCGACACATGTTTGTGTACGGGATGAAGAGTAGTGGTGACAACAGACACACCTGAGGAGAGCCAGTAGAAGAGCACTTTAGGTCAGACAATGTACCATTGACCCTTACTCTCTGTGTCCTGTTGGTTAAAAAATCCAGAATCCAACCCACCAGATTATTACTCAAATCAAATTGTTGCAGGAGCCTTTCAACTAAAATATGAGGTTGGATTGTATTAAAGGCGGAGGAAAAGTCCACAAATGAAAGCCTGGCGTGTGTCCCATTAAAATCCAGATGTTTAAAAAGCATGTTAAACAGAGTGACAGTGGTGTCCTCCACTCCTCTGTGAGGCCTATAGGCAAACTGCAGAGGATCCAATGCATGCTCAGTCTGCTTTAGGACCTCACATCTGACCAGTTTTTCAAAAATTTTCATTAAAATTGAAGTCAAAGCAACTGGTCTAAAGTCATTTACTGTTTTAGGACAGCTGGATTTTGGAACGGGAACAACCACGGCATCTTTCCAGATCTTGGGCACATGTTGTGTCTGTAAGGACTTATTGAAAATGTAATGAAATACAGGACTCAGTTCATGTGCACAGGACTTTACCAAGCGCCCACATATATTATCAGGGCCCTGACTTTTGTTCACTTTTACAGCGCAGAACTCCCTTTTAATATCCTGCACCTCAATATTAAAGTGCTGATTGTCTTTGAGTTTCTGTTTCAAATCTTGGATTTCTGTGCTAAAATCAAAGGAGTCAAAACGACCATAAAAACAATTAAGAGCATTAGCCAGCTCTATGTCTGAATTAAAACCATCTAAAAACACACGATTACTGCGCTCTGTGCTCTGAAGGCCTGCAATAGTTTTCATACTGGCCCAGGCTGAACCAAGTTTCTTTGTTGCCATCTTACTTTCCAATTCTGATTTATAATTCTGTTTTGCTCTTAAAATTTCGGCCTTCAGCTCTTTTGTGGCAACCTGTAGCTCAGAAACAAACCCCTGTTTAAAGGCAAGTGCTTTCTCTGTAAGCAGGATTTAACTGATTTTGTAACCCATGGCTTGTTGTTGGGATATATTTTGACATATTTACGTGGAACGATCATATTTTTACAGAAAGCCATGTATGAGCTTGTGTCGTCCACCAAAGAGTCCAAATCATCCCCACAGGACAGTGTGAAAACCTCCCAGTCTGTACCGTTAAAGCATTCCTGGAGGCAGTGCTCTGAATCCTCTGTCCACACGTCTATGTCGCTGGTCTCCACCTTGCCTCTTCTGAGAGCAGTTTTATATGTGGGCAGCAAATGTACACAGTTGTGATCTGAGGATCCTAAAGGAGGAAGGTGGAGTGATTTATAGGCCCTCTCTATGGATCCATAGCACAGGTCCAATGTCTTTTTTCGCCTGGTTGGGCAGGAGACATACTGATAAAAGTTTTTAAGTGTCTTCTTTAAAGAAACATGGTTAAAATCCCCAAGAATAAAGTTTGGCGCCTCTGGAGAAATTGACTGCAGCCACTGCACCACATCAAAGATGGTGCTGGAGGCGGAGTCAGCATCTGCCCTCGGGTAGATGTAAACAGTGGTGATGAAAAGTTGGGGGAACTTGCGAGGCAAATAAAAGGGGCGTAGCGATACGGACAGCAGCTCCACATCGGGTGTACAGATGCGCTCTCTGACAGTGACAGATGTGCAGTACTGTTCATTAATATATAAACATACGCCGCCCCCCTGACGTTTTCCCGTTACCTCTTCCTGCCGATCCGAGCGGAGTGGGGCTCCAAAGCCGTCAATCCACAGGTCCGCGTCCCGGTCATGCGCAGTAAGCCAAGACTCCGTGTAAGCCATGACACAGCAGTTCTTAAAGTCCTTCTGGTTGCGCACATTCCCTTGAATTTCATCCACCTTGTTCCTCAGAGACTGTACGTTCCCAAAAATCATGGAAGGAAGAGGAATGTTACCAAACTGACGTTTCCTCAGGCGTAGTTTCACGCCTCCACGCTTTCCGCGCTTCCTTCTCTTGTCTCTCTTTTCATCGCTGTGTTCATGAACGTCTCTCAAAATAAAGTCCGGCAGTTGCGGCACAGACTCACTCACAGATGCTGCATCATCCGTGTTTAAATGCAGCAACATGTCCCTGGAGTATTGTATTCTCCACAGCATGATCACGATCGCACTTACCTCACAGACACAGAGCCGGCGGAAAAACAGCAGCAGTGCAAAAATGGGGAGGAAATCCATATTGATGGAACCAGGGAGCTCTTCACCATACAGTCCACAAACATTCCAGGACTGAAACGACACAAAGAATTTCGTTAAAAACACATTAAAGTGCGTAAAAACAGACACACAGACAACAGACTTTTTTCACCAGCTGCTGGTCGCTGCGTGCGCATGCGCCCAGACAGTCATCCCCCTCCGTGTCAGCGGTGACGTAGGCCCCTCTGCAGACTGGTGGAGGAGCCGTCTCCATGGCGACGGAGGTAGGAGTGGCCAGGGTGAGTTCAGTGGACCTCAGAGCGACAGGAATCGCTGCAGACAAGGAGGGCTTCTCCCGGTGTCTCCTGGGACGACATCGATGACTGGGTGCTGGAGCTGGAGGAGCCAGGACGGGAGCGGGCATCTCGCGCTGGTGGGAGGCAGAAGGAATGGAGCCCCGGGAGTGCTTGACTCTCGGTGTGAGCTCGGTCTTCTTAGGGGATTTCCTCACCCCTTTGCCACACCCACGCCGCAGCACTGCCAATCAGTCAATCCTCTTCATTCCCTCGGCATGCCGAGCGAGCTGAGGGCACCGCCAGACCTCTGCCTCCGCCAGACCTACGTACCAGAGAATGTCCTCTGGAGTAGAATAAATGCTGGTCAACGTGTTGAGCCCGTCGATGTCCATCAATGCCTTGCAGATCTCCCATCCCACGCTTAAAGGATAGCTACGGGGCGCCGAATCCATTGCCCACTCCAGCACAGCTCAGTCACAAAAAATCACAAAAAGAGGAAACGGAAAAACAGATTTGTGGGTGTACCTGCTAAATCCTATGATTCGGCTGGATCATTCAGTCCTGAGCTCTCCGTGCGCTTCTCCAACAGTGCACGGAGGAGGAGAAAGGACGAGAGGATTTACAGCCGTGGACAAAATTGTTGGTACCCCTCTGTAAATGAAAGAAAAACCCACAATGGTCACAGAAATAACTTGAATCTGACAAAAGTGGTAATAAATAAAAATTCTATGAAAATTAACCAATGAAAATCAGACAGTGCTTTTGAATTGTGGTTTAACAGAATTATTTTAAAAAACAAACTCATGAAACAGGCCTGGACAAAAATGATGGTACCCTTTTGAGGCAATCACTGCAAACGATTTTTGTAACTGTCAATAAGACTTCTGCACCTCTCAGCAGGTATTTTGGACCACTCCTCATCAGCAAACTGCTCCAGTTATCTCAGGTTTGAAGGGTGCCTTCTCCAGACGGCATGTTTCAGCTCCTTCCACAGATGTTCAATAGGATTTAGATCAGGGCTCATAGAAGGCCACTTTAGAATAGTCCAATGTTTCACTCTTAGCCATTCTTGGGTGTTTTTAGCTGTGTGTTTTGGGTCATTATCCTGTTGCAAGACCCATGACCTGCGATTGAGACCAAGCTGTCTGACACTGGGCAGCGCATTTCTCTCTATAATACCTTGATAGTCTTGAGATTTCATTGTACCCTGCACAGATTCAAGACACCCTGTGCCAGATGCAGCAAAGCAGCCCCAGAACATAACAGAACCTCCTCCATGTTTCACAGTAGGGAGAGTATTCTTTTCTTGGTATGCTTCATTGTTGCGTCTGTGAACATAGAGCTGATGTGCTTTGCCAAAAAGTTCCAGTTTTGTCTCATCTGTCCATAGGACATTCTCCTAGAAGCTTTGTGGCTTGTCAACATGCAGTTTGGCAAATTCCAGTCTGGCTTTTTTATGATTTGTTTTCAACAGTGGTGTCCTCCTTGGTTGTCTCCCATGAAGTCCACTTTGGCTCAAACAACGACAGATGGTGTAATCTGACACTGATGTACCTTGACCTTGGAGTTCACCATGATTGTGTTTAGTGGTTGTTTTGGGCTCTTTTGTTACCATTCGTATTATCCGTCTCTTCCATTTTTCATCAAGTTTCCTCCTGCAGCCACATCCAGGGAGGTTGGCTACAGTCCCGTGGATCTTAAAATTCTGAATAATATGTGCAACTGTAGTCACAGGAACATCAAGCTGCTTGGAGATGGTCTTTTCTCGGGGTACCATCATTTTTGTCCAGGCTTGTTTCATGAGTTTGTTTTTTTTAAATAATTCTGTTGAACCACAATTCAAAAGCATTGTCTGATTTTCATTGGTTAATTTTCATAGAATTTTTATTTATTACCACTTTTGTCAGATTCAAGTTATTTCTGTGACCATTGTGGGTTTTTCTTTCATTAACAGAGGGGTACCAACAATTTTGTCCACATCTGTAAGTTAAGTATGTGTGAGTGAATTACTGCAGTGTTTCCTCTGGCTTGAAGACCTTGGCGCGGTGGCAACATATTTTTCCGGGGCGGGGGTGGGGGCACGACACTATTGTAACCACAATATGTTAATTTTATACTACTTATTTATTTTATTTTTTTTTTCTAATTTTGCACAGTAACTTTGCATATGGAACTTACTGTCATATCCGGCTTTAGGGAGCCGGGCAATCAGAGCCAGGGGCAAGCCAGTGAGTCGTGATATTTTATTCAGGGTAAAGGGGAAGGGATGAGGAGAGCACAGATACTCATGCAGACGTACACTCACAGGTTGCACAGCGCAGAGGTAAGCAGCTCGTACCGGACGTGGGGGTAACAAGACGTACATACTCACAGCGGGATACAAACACAGGAATGCTGCAAGAGGAGTATAAGCTGACACCAGACGAAGGGGCTTCAGCTTAGCAATGTGTTTATGTCGCAGCCCCGAGTCATCGAGGCTGCTCCTATTTATCCTCATTGGCAGCGCCCCAGCTGATGAAGACTAATTGGCCCCAGCCGTCCATAATGCTGCCAGCTGGGGGCCAGCTGAGACGCTGCTCAATGGGAAGCAGGGATGAGGGAAAACATGGGCTGAGTGCCGAGACGGCATCTCAACCCATGGTGACAGAGCCCCTCCCTCAAGGTCGGGCTCCTGAACGACCAGGAACATCCCAGCCTCCCCCCCCCCCCCCACCTAGGGTGGGAGGAAGGGAGGCGGACCGGAGGGGAAGAAGCCAAGGGAAGGACAACACCAATGGGGCAATGTAGGGTAGCGGGAAAGAAAAACCCAAATACAATACTGACAAAACAGAATAATTAACCCAGGTACAGATGGGGAGAAGAACTGGGTCAGCACGCCGGTTACATACTACCCAGAGAGTACCAACCATGCGTGACCCGGAGCAAGGAAAAAAGAACCACCAAAAAGGTACAGGGCAAAAAATGCTGAGTACGGTTAAATAAAGGGGAACCTATACACAGCGCTAATTTAAGTACATACACACACAGTCACCAAGAAAAGTGAGGGTGACTGGAACAAATGACAATTATAGAGCATGGTGTTACGGAAAACAAGGCACATGACCCTATAATGAACCAACAGGACAAAAAAGAAATACTGAGTGCAGGCAAAGAAAAACCCACACACACGAATATACTGTATAAATACCCAGTCACCTAAAGAAATGAAAGTGACTGGAATAAATGGATAACTGCAGAGCATGGTGTTACGGAAAACAAAACATAACTCTACAATACAAAAAACGAGGCTAAAAACATGGCACAAAAAGTAAAATGCTGAGCATGAGCGATGGAAAACACAGCACTATAAAAACGAATCCACCAACAGGACAAAACATTACACCCGAGTGACCTTAATAACAAAAGAAAAAGTGACACCCGAGGAACATGGCAGGCAGAGTCCAAAAATGGCCGAGATGGCTCCGGAGATCTCCTCGCCCATTGTCCAGCTGGCGAATCAGGGGAAGAGAAGTGTTCGGACGGCGAACTCTGGACCCAGATCCCAGGAATCCAGTCCACCGGCAGCCGAACCAGGCTGCCCAGAGGGAAACAGACCAGTGGGGGGAACCAGATCACCGAACCGAAAGTTCTGTGGGTCGGGTCGTCGACCCGCATCACTCAACCACCAGGACCGTAGAGACGGGCGAAGGATCAGAGCGGATCCCGGTGGAAGAGGCTCAGGGGAGAGCCGATGATGAGGGCGGCGGGCGTCAGGCCGCAGGAAAACGGCCACCTCCTCACCGGACCTGGACAATACTGGGGCAGCACCCACGTCGGACCCCGATCGGGCCTCAGGCGAACCCACGTTGGACCCCGACTGGGTCTCGGGCGAACCCACGTTGAATACTGCACCGGAACCGACCTCCAACGTTGAACCCGGACCCTCCAGCACCACGAGGAACAGCAACTCCTTGCCGGTGACCCTGGAAGAAGGCTCAGAAGAGAAAACAGAACCGGGATCAGGATCACCGGCAGCGCCAGAACCCGGCGAGACGAGCTCAGACGCAGCGGACGGCTGCACCCGGCTCGTCTCCCCTGGAGATAGGCTGAAGTGCTCAAAGATAAAAAGAGAGAAAAGAAAGGAGAGCACTCGCCTGATCTCGGGTTCTGACGCCGTCCAGGACTGCGAAGATCCAGGATCCGTCGTCAGGAGGTCGTTGTCAGGCTCCCATCTAGCCGCGTCGGGCCCCGCAGCCAGCACGATGGTCAGCGCAGCTTGAGATCCCTCCAGCTCAGGTAACCCCGCCGACGATCCACTTGGCGTGAAGCCAGAAGAATCTCGTCCCGCCGGACCGAACCGCTCCTCCGTGGAGACCCAGGGACGCTCAGTCGTCGGCGTAGACTCCACGCAGCAGTCAGTCCCCCTCCTCCGTCCGCAATGTAACTGCGGAACCACAGGCCCTCTCCATATCCCACCACGTTGACCCGGAGCCGGGGACCGCTCGGCGGAGAGAGACACAGAGGATGCGGGATTAGGCATACAGGTTACAGCAGGTGGGGAGAGTTCAGGGAGCTGCGAACCCTGAACTTCTCCTCCAGGGATGTGACAGAGCAAATCATTAAACAGGTGTGAAAAAACAATGACTTGCCTGCCCCCTGGAGGTTGAGTATCGCCTGCTGTAGTGGAATCTGCTTCTTCCTCTCCCCGCCCGGCGATAACGGAGGACCCCCCGGGAATTCGTCTGAGGGTCGCTCGCGTTGTCTCCAGCAGAGAGCTCACCAGGCCGGGATTCCAGGCACACACAGCGGTCAGGAAGTGCGTCGAGGAGGAGGGGGAAACAGCCGGGGTGAGCCAGCCCGAATGTCCAGGAATGACAGCGGGGGAACGAGGCTCAGGGGACGAGGCTGTAGAATCTCCACACTGACGAGGCGAAGGGATGACAGCTGCGTGGGAGGAACGGTCCTGACGATGACCCAGAACTGGATCCGGACGAGGTTCGTGCAGAGGTGACTCGGCGATGTGATGACGACTACTCCCAGGGGACGAAGCGAGGAGGAAACCCAGGATTCGCCGCTCCAGATCGGAGATCGAGACGAGGAAGGCGTCGAGCACGGGAAAGCTTCGTAGCCCTGAAGTCCTCACCATCAATCTCACTGCCGCCGCCACATGCCTGAAGGTGGTGACAGGAAACACAGTAGAGCTCGCGACAGCCACTCGACCCCGGACATAACTGCTGTCAGCTGCGGCTCCTTGAAGGGAATCCCGAGTGACGTGGCGCAGGTCGGGGGAAGTCCTCTGGTTGGCGCGAACTCCCGGACTGGAATGGCAGCAGGAACGGGACTCCGAAGCGGGGAAAGACGTCGCCCACTTCGACTCCCTGCCGGGATTTCCATCCACCCCGTGGAGCTTCTCTCGCTGTGTACCTGCAGCGTCTATCCTGGCACTGTCCTCCAGATGGTACAGAGAGTGAGGGTGACAGTCCAGGAGTTCCTCAGCACGGCCCGGATGCCAGCGTCTCGCGTTGGAGGCGTCGTGCAGGGTGAAGAGCGTCCCGTCGATAGCCTCCGAGATGGACCTCAGCTCGTCGCCCTGGCGCCGGAAGTGACTCCTGGGAAACGGCATGCTAGCAGCGCTGACACCCCGACAGAAAGGTACGTTTCCACAGCGACCCACGGCCGCCGGCAACTCTTCTGGCTGCGACATACTGTCATATCCGGCTCTAGGGAGCCGGGCAATCAGAGCCAGGGGCAAGCCAGTGAGTCGTGATATTTTATTCAGGGTAAAGGGGAAGGGATGAGGAGAGCACAGATACTCATGCAGACGTACACTCACAGGTTGCACAGCGCAGAGGTAAGCAGCTCGTACCGGACGTGGGGGTAACAAGACGTACATACTCACAGCGGGATACAAACACAGGAATGCTGCAAGAGGAGTATAAGCTGACACCAGACGAAGGGGCTTCAGCTTAGCAATGTGTTTATGTCGCAGCCCCGAGTCATCGAGGCTGCTTCTATTTATCCTCATTGGCAGCGCCCCAGCTGATGAAGACTAATTGGCCCCAGCCGTCCATAATGCTGCCAGCTGGGGGCCAGCTGAGACGCTGCTCAATGGGAAGCAGGGATGAGGGAAAACATGGGCTGAGTGCCGAGACGGCATCTCAACCCATGGTGACACTTACCATTTGAAGTATTGTACAACCGAGGCTTGAATGTTGGAATATTGGGCCAGTTGGAGTCCCACCCAGATGTCCTGTGTTTGGACTTCTTATTGGTGTTTTTCTTCTGTCCTCCTTCTGCTCTCACCTCTCCTGGACCCTCTGCCTGAACACTTTCCTCTCCTTGGCTCCTCTCTTCTGTCTCATCTTGCCCTCTCTGAGCTCTGTCTAATTCAGGTTCTCTCTTTGTCTATGGTGGTATACAAACAGGTTCGAAAATATCAAGTGTCTTGTTTTGTTCTGTGGGATTTTTTTGCCATGGTTTACATAAATGACAAAAATATGTGTATTTTTTTGTATTTTTATTCTAGTGTTTCTTTTTTTCCACTGAGAGAGTAGGGAAGGGAAAAAAAAAACATTCATAATAGTAATTTACTTATGCATACTTAAATTATATGATCAGAGGTGGGTATAGTAGCCAGAAATTCTACTCATGTAAAAGCAGTGCTTTGAAATTAATAATTAAAAGCAGACAACCAAAAATTTCTAGTTAAAGGTACAAAGAGCACCCACTTAAAAACTTGAGTAATGACTTTAGTCTTCAAGGTTTGAGGTTTTTCTCCAAAATTTTTAACAATTTTCTTTTAGTTTTCTACTTTTCTCTGTAAATTTATCTAAATTTTGTCATGATTCCCCGTGGCGCACGGGGGAGGGAATGAAAAACCCAAATGCGAGAGTAGAATTTGCCATTTATTAACTTAAACCACAAAATAACAAGTCCAGTTATGACCACACAAATACAGCAGGTTGGAAATGATGAGTTAAGGCCACCAGACATACAGGGATGCCACCCGGATGTTCCGCAGCCAAGGCGAGGGAATGCCTAGTGCCGCCGTACGGTGGGCACAGGCAGAAAGGCAAACATTACTTACTGCAGGAACGATCTGGGGCTGTCCGTGTAGTCTGGTGGATGAGAAAGTGAGGCAGGGACAGCCGCTAACACCAAAGTATGCATTGACACCACACTTTGTCTTCCGCTAATAGGCTTGATAGTTCTAGGCAACACATTGTTCATTTTCACACTTTGTTTCCTTGTCATCCAAATAACAACTGACTGTGCTTACTGTACCGCTGTGTGTTACACTCATAGAAGGGGGCTCATTTAAAAGGGGTGTGGTTGGATGCAAAGTTGGCATGTTGCTATTTTGTGGCATTGCACTTTTGACCAACAAAACAATATCTAAAGTCAGTGCCATATTATCATTCACTATTCAAGTGGTGTTTCAAAATTGTGCGCAGGCACATTCCTTGTTCTGACACATCCACACAAGAACACCCTCAGAGGTTTGCTAGAATTTATCATTGTCCATAGTTTTGATCAACAAAGTTTAAAAATTATAATTCAGTCTTAATCTATTGATATCTGTCATTTTAATTTTCACATTACAAACACACTGAATGGCTTTTGTTTTCATATCCATTATCATTTTAATCGCAATCTTACAAGAGGAGTATAGCCATAGCCTGTAGATTAGGTATTAATTTATTTTTTTCAATGAAATATTAAACAGAGACTGTTCAGGAGGGGTGCAGAGGCATAAGGATCTGTGTACGTTCACTGGCCACCATGCTCCACCGAGCTGCTAGCTCAATCCATTTTGTGGAATGGGCCAAACTCCCACTGTAGCACTGTGGGAGATTAGTTTCTACAAGAAGGGTCTTGAAACTGTCATCACAAAGGCTTCTCAAAGAAGTAATAAATACAGTTTCAGTTACTATGATACATACTTTTTCCTGTTTCATTGCACTTTATCAGACATAACTTTATTTATAGACCTATTTTTTTTTAGTATGCTTTACTTAATCCCCAGAGGGAAATTAATTCAATTCATTCATTCATTCATTCATTCATTCATCTTCTTCCACTTAATCCTTTTTTTGGGTCGCGAGGGGGCTGGAGCCTATCCCAGCATCTTTTGGGCGAGAGGCAGGGTACACCCTGGACAGATCGCCAGTCCATCGCAGGGCCAACACAGAGAGACGGACAACCATTCACTCTCACAGTCATACCTAATTCAATTCAACTTTATTTATATAGCGCCATTTCACAACAACAGTCATCTCATAGCACTTTCAACTGTAGCAGAAACCCCCACAATTGCAGAAAGACCCCAGCAATCAGGCGATCCCCTGTGAGTAAGCACTTGCCGACAGTGGAGAGGAAAAACTCCCTTTAAACAGGAAGAAACCTCCAACAGAACTAGGCTCAGGGAGAGGCAGTCATCTGCTGTGACTGGCTGGGGGGGGTGAGGGGATAGAGAAGAAGAAGAAAAGAGCCGACATGTAGGGGAGCAAACAGCACGATGGGGACTCCATCTATGGGAGAGAACAAACAGATGTTAATGACCAGCAAAAATATTTCATTGAGAGTGAAGAAAGGAGTGAAGCCCAGTGCACTGTTGGCGGTCCCCCAGCTGTCTAAACCTATTAGCAGCATAACTGAGGGAGGGTTCAGGAACACATGATCCCACCCTAATTAATGGCTATATCAAAAAAGAAGGTTTTAACCCTCTTCGTAAAAACAGAGATCAAGTCTGACTCCCAAATCCAGATTGGCAGCTGGTTCCACAGGAGAGGAGCTTGATTAACTGAAGGCTCTGCCTCCCATTGTGCTTTTGGAAATTCTAGGTATTACAAGTAATCCTGCATTTTGGGAGTGTAGTGCTCTGTTAGGATAATAGAGTAGTATCAGATCCTTTAAATAAAAAGGGGCCTGATTATTTAGAGCTTTGTAAGTGAGAAGAAGGATTTTAAACATAATTCTAAACTCTATGGGAAACCAATGAAGGGAGGCCAAAACCAGAGAGATATGATCTCTCTTTCTAGTACCTGTTAAAACTCTTGCTGCAGCATTTTGGATCAGCTGAAGACTTTTTAAAGATGTTTTAGGACGGCCTGATAATAAAGAGTTACAATAACCTAATCTAGAGCTAACAAAAGCGTGGATTAGTTTCTCAGTATCACTCTGAGACAAGATGCTCCTAATCTTGGCAATACTACGAAAATGATAGAATGCAGTTTTAGAAACAAGTTTAATATGTGAATTAAAAAACAGATCTTGATCAAAAATAACTCCAAGGTTCCTCATAAAACTATTTGGAGAAAGAGTAACTGCATCCGAACTAAGAGTTTGATTTGGAACGGTATTTCTAAGGTTTTTTGGACCAACTAGAATGACTTCAGTCTTATCTGAATTTAATGGCAGGAAATTACAAGTCCTCCAAGCTTTGATTTCCTTAAGACAGGCCTCTAACTTCGCTAATTGATTACTATCATCTAGCTTCATTGACAGGTATAATTGTGTGTCATTTACATAACAATAAAAATGTATACAGTGCTTTCTAACAATGTTGCGTAGCAGAATCATATATAAACTAAAAAGAATAGAACCTAGCACAGCTCCCTGTGGAACTCCGTGACCAAGCTTTGCGTTGGAAGAAAACTCATTATTGACATGAACAAACTGGAACCTATCAGATAAATAAGATCTAAACCACTACAACAAAGTTCCATTAAGTCCAACATGGTGTTCTAATCTATCAAGTAAAATATTATGATCGATAGTATCTAAAGCTGCACTAAGGTCTAAAATGACAAGTACAGAAACAAGTCCATTATCAGGTGTGATAAGGAGATCATTAGTGACCTTCACTAAAGCTGTTTCAGTACTATGATGGATTCTAAACCCAGATTAAAACTCCTCAAATAAACCATTTCCCTGCAAGTGGTCAAATAATTGCATAGCAACAACTCTTTCTAACATTTTTGAAATGAAAGGCAGATTAGAGATTGGTCGATAGTTAGCTAAAACTCCTGGATCTAGTGTTGGCTTTTTAAGTAAGGGTTTAATTACAGCAGTTTTAAAAGTCTGCGGTACATGGCCTAATGTTAATTAATGAAGAATTGATTATTTGAAGAACAGAGCTACCAAGAAATGGGAAGACTTCTTTAAATAACCTGGTGTGGCGGTTTGGGAAACCCCCCACAAACAGACTAAGGACAGACAACTCGCTACTCCTGGTTTTTTCCGTTGCATGCTGTGATCTAATCAGCCATTTATGCATTTCACTGCTGTGAGGTTAATGTGCCACCCATGCATTGTGTTCATGCATCCTGTCTGTGTCTCACAAATGCAAATATCTCATGCCTGTTCTGCAGTCCCTTTGATCAGACAAACTGCTGTGAATCTGCTTTGATGTATTGTTTGAGTTGGGTATAAATACTGCACAGGTCCTGTAACACTTCCTCTCACTCACAGTTCACCCTCTGCTGCAGGACACAGACTTTGTGTCCCTCCTTCTCTGAGAGCCAGAGGATCCCGCTCCAGCCTGCACACACTTGGGCTGGAGAGGGGATCCCGTGACGGTGGTATGATAATAAAACTCTACTTAAAACCTCCAACAACGCCGCCTTATTTCATGCCGCCGGAGGAATAGGAATAGGGTCTAAAAGACAAGTTAATGGCTTGGATGAGGAAACTATTTTGTCTAACTCTAAAAGTCAATTGGAGTAAACTCATCCAAAGAGATATCAGTTGAAGGAGTTGTAGTAGTTACTGTATTTAAGTTAATGGTGGGAAGAATCTGACTGATTTTATCTCTGATAGATGAAATTTTATTATCAAAAAAGTTCATAAAGTCCTGACTAGTAAGCACTAAGGGAATGCTAGGATTGACAGAGTCCTGACTCTATGTCAGCCTGGCTACAGTGCTGAAAAGAAACCTGGGATTATTCTTGTTCTCTTCTATTAATGCGGAATAATAACTTGTTCTAGCTTTCCGAAGAGATTTTTTATAAATTAAATGATGATTTCTCCAAGCTAAATAGATTTCATCTAATTTAGTGGAGCGCCATTTTCTTTCTACTTGGCGAGTCTTCTGTTTTAAGCTGTGAGTTTCTGTGTTGAACCAAGGAGTTAGAAATCTCTGATTAGACTTTTTCTTTTTTAAAGGGGTCACCATGTCATGTTACAGGGCATCCACCTGGATGGATGAGGCAGCCAATGTGTGGCGCCAATCCCTTCACCATTCATACCTAGGGCCATTTTAGAGTCTCCAGTTAAACTAACTTGCATGTTTCTGGCCTGTGGGAGGAAACCGGAGTACCCGGGGTAAACCCACGCAGACACGGGGAGAACATGCAAACTCCACACAGAAGGGTCACCCATGGTCAAGGGGTGGGATTGAACCCACGATTTTCAGGGGTGGAATCGATCCCATGACCTTCTTACTGTGCTGCCACAGTGCTAACCACTGTTCCAGCAAGCTGCTACACTTTTCGTGAGTTACTACCAAAGTCTGGTGAAATTTCATGGGTAGCCTCTTTAGGAAAAAATGTTGACACGTTCAATACTTATTTCCCCCACTCTATAATCTAAATCAAATGAGTGCATGATGAGGGGAACAGAACAAGTTGTGCACATTGTGTAGAACTTAAAACCTGATTCCATCTCCTCCATAAAATAACTGCCAGGGCATTAAATGTAATTGATACCTGGCTTAATGCCTAGCAGCATGATACTCACATGCATTTTCAATTTGTGCTCAAGCATGTCTGTTTCTTTGGTGCAAAGCTGAACTGCCCTCCCAGGTAATCCCACTTAAATCATACAGACATGGACAAAATTGTTAGTACCCCTCTGTTAATGAAAGAAAAACCCACAATGGATCACAGAAATAACTTGAATCTGACAAAAGTGGTAAATAAAAATTCTATGAAAATTAACCAATGAAAATCAGACAATGCTTTTGAATTGTGGTTCAACAGAATTATTTTAAAAAACAAACTCATGAAACAGGCCTGGACAAAAATGATGGTACCCCTAGAAAAGATTGAAAATAATGTGGCCATAGGGACATGTTCAACCAAGATGTGTCCTCTAATTAACATCACAGGTGTCTACAAACTTGTAATCAGTCAGTCGGCCTATTTAAAGGGTGACAAGTAGTCACTGTGCTGTTTGGTGACATGGTGTGTACCACATTAAACATGGACCAGAGGAAGCAAAGGAGAGAGTTGTCTCAGGAGATTAGAAAGAAAATTATAGACAAGCATGTTAAACGTAAAGGCTATAAGACCATCTCCAAGCAGCTTGATGTTCCTGTGACTACAGTTGCACATATTATTCAGAAATTTAAGATCCACGGGACTGTAGCCAACCTCCCTGGACGTGGCCGCAGGAGGAGACGGATAATACGAATGGTAACAAAAGAGCCCAGAGCAACCTCTAAACACATTCAAGGTGAACTCCAAGGTCAAGGTACATCAGTGTCAGATCGCGCCATCCGTCGTCGTTTGAGCCAAAGTGGACTTCATGGGAGACGACCAAGGAGGACACCACTGTTGAAAACAAATCATAAAAAAGCCAGACTGGAATTTGCCAAGCTGCATGTTGACAAGCCACAAAGCTTCTGGGAGAATGTCCTATGGACAGACGAAACAAAACTGGAACTTTTTGGCAAGGCACATCAGCTCTATGTTCACAGATGCAAAAATGAAGCATACCAAGAAAAGAACATTGTCCCTACTGTGAAACATGGAGGAGGTTCTGTTATGTTCGGGGGCTGCTTTGCTGCATCTGGCACAGGGTGTCTTGAATCTGTGCAGGGTACAATGAAATCTCAAGACTATTAAGGTACTCTAGAAAGAAATGTGCTGCCCAGTGTCAGACAGCTTGGTCTCAGTCGCAGGTCATGGGTCTTGCAACAGGATAATGACCCAAAACACACAGCTAAAAACACCCAAGAATGGCTAAGAGCAAAACATTAGACTATTCTATAGTGGCCTTCTATGAGTCCTGATCTAAATCCTATTGAACATCTGTGGAAGGAGCTGAAACATGCCGTCTGGAGAAGGCACCCTTCAAACCTGAGATAACTGGAGCAGTTTGCTGATGAGGAGTGGGCCAAAATACCTGCTGAGAGGTGCAGAAGTCTCATTGACAGTTACAGAAATCATTTGATTGCAGTGATTGCCTCAAAAGGTTGTGCAACAAAATATTAAGTTAAGGGTACCATCATTTTTGTCCAGGCCTGTTTCATGAGTTTGTTTTTTAAAATAATTCTGTTGAACCACAATTCAAAAGCATTGTCTGATTTTCAATGGTTAATTTTCATAAAATTTTTATTTATTACCACTTTTGTCAGATTCAAGTTATTTCTGTGACCATTGTGGGTTTTTCTTTCATTTACAGAGGGGTACCAACAATTTTGTCCACGTCTGTAAGGTGAAAGGTGAGGAGCGGTGCCATTCTGATTGGATTATTGCATGTTACACCCAAAATGCACCTCTGAATAATTAGGAGAGTTAGGACAATCCTTTTGCACTTTTTACCAGGGCAAAATGTTCTTTCGACCATTGTAATAACCAAACAGACTTGGACACACCCGTAAATGAGTTGGCACTTTTGACTAGATCGTCATAATATGGCCTCAATGTGTGAGATGATTATAATGATTTTTATATGATGAGATGATTATAATGATTTCTCACATTTATCATCTGATTAGAATTCTCAATTTGGAGAATGTTCATAACATGAGTCAGAGTCTCCATAGTGTCACGTTTGTGTTAATTAATTAGAGCTTTATGCCTGTACCAGCAGCTGATAGTGCTTATGATTATATGGGCAGGTGATGTATGAGTTCTGTGCTCAGTGTGGAGATAGGAACAAAAGACAAACTTAAGCAATCCATGCATGCCATGGCAAAACAACATCAACACCTTCAACTAATAAATCTTAGATTACCTGGGCTTTATAATACATTTTTGGAGTTCTGTGTTGATTTAAATGTGTCGAATCTGTCCAGGACCTCTGTGGCCACCACTCCTGTGACACCCTGGGGATGGCCGATGTTGGCACCATCTGCTCTCCAGAGAGGAGCTGTGCCGTCATTGAGGATGATGGGCTTCATGCTGCATTTACAGTGGCCCATGAGATAGGTAGGCATGGATACACACACACACACAGACTCAACGCAAAGAGGTATAAACAAGATGAGACATGCACATGCAGTCCTTTCAGCACTCTCTCTCTGCTTGATTAATATCACATCAACATTCCCTGATGGCATACATACTATATGAGGTAACCTAAAGTATGTTTTCTTTTCTCATTCTTTCTGCATGTGTCTTAAAGGAAAATATGTCTCATCTGTCTGTCTCAGGTCACCTGGTAGGGTTGTCCCATGACGATTCCAAGTTCTGCGAGGAGCGATTTGGAGTGAACAGTGACAAACGGCTCATGTCCTCCATCCTCACCTCGATCGATGCCTCCAAACCGTGGAGTCGCTGCACCTCTGCAACCATCACCGACTTCTTTGATGATGGGAATGGTGAGTTTGGAACAAGAAGACATTAAAGGAAAAACTTTACCCAACTTAAAGGAGACACCTGTGTGTATTCTACTACTTAAGAGCTGTTATGACCAAAGCATAAATCTGTGTAAATAATGATGGATCTTTGGTTCTCCTGTTAACTATTTCAAGAGACTACTTTCAGCCCTGTCATACTTAGCATTCTCATTTAATTCCTGATGGCATTAAGCATAGTTTCCTCAAAAATTCCATTGCTTCAGGCAAAGTTCATACATCAACAGTGAAACTTTATGCCAAACAGTATCTGATCCAGTTCCATCAATTCTATTGAGTGATAGGACACACTGGCCTAGTTTGTTTAATAAATATTCACACACCAGTCCCCACCATTAAAATTCCCTTTTCCTTTCCCTACAGCCGAGTGCCTCCTCGATTCACCTCGACAGGCTCTTCTTGGACCAGAGGAGCTCCCAGGGCAGAGCTATGACGCCGTCCGCCAGTGTCGCCTTGCCTTCGGCCCAGAGTACACGGTCTGCCCAGGCATGGACGTGTGTTCTCGCTTGTGGTGCGCCGTAATCCGGCAAGGACAGATGGTGTGTCTGACCAAGAAGCTGCCAGCGGTGGAGGGAACGCCCTGTGGGAAGGGTCGCATTTGCCTGCAGGGAAAGTGTGTAGACAAAACCCGCAAGAAGCACTACTCGGTAAGAGGGATGGATGGCATTGAGTAAAAAGTAACCCATTCAGCAACTTTAAACATATTTTGATTGTTTTTTTTTTAACATGCTTTTGATGGATGGCATGATATTATTTCCATTCTATGGTCCAAAAGATCTAACATCCATTTCAAGCTACATCTGAGACAATAAGTATGAATGGTCAAGTTTTCAATTGCATTCAGGGTTGAATATACAGTGGGGAAAAAAAGTATTTAGTCAGCCACCAATTGTGCAAGTTCTCCCACTTAAAAGATGAGAGAGGTCTCCAATTTTCATCATAGGTATACCTCAACTATGAGAGACAAAATGAGAAAAAAAAATCCAGAAAATCACATTGAAGGATTTTTAATGAATTAATTGGTAAATTCATCGGTAAAATAAGTATTTGGTCAATAACAAAAGTTCATCTCAATACTTTGTTATATACCCTTTGTTGGCAATGACAGAGGTCAAACGCTTTCTGTAAGTCTTCACAAGGTTTTCACACACTGTTGCTGGTATTTTGGCCCATTCGTCCATGCAGATCTCCTCTAGAGCAGTGATGTTTTGGGGCTGTCGCTGGGCAACACGGACTTTCAACTCCCTCCAAAGGTTTTCTATGGGATTGAGATCTGGAGACTGGCTAGGCCACTCCAGGACCTTGAAATGCTTCTTACGAAGCCACTCCTTCGTTGCCCGGGCAGTGTGTTTGGGATCATTGTCATGCTGAAAGACCCAGCCACGTTTCATCTTCAATGCCCTTGCTGATGGAAGGAGGTTTTCACTCAAAATCTCACGATACATGGCCCCATTCATTCTTCCCTTTACACGGATCAGTTGTCCTGGTCCCTTTGCAGAAAAACAGCCCCAAAGTATAATGTTTTCACCCCCCATGCTTCACAAACACGACAAGTTGAGTTTTTACCAAAAAGTTCTATTTTGGTTTCAACTATATGACATTCTCCCAATCCTCTTCTGGATCATCCAAATGCTCTCTAGCAAACTTTAGACGGGCCTGGACATGTACTGGCTTAAGCAGGGGGACACGTCTGGCACTGCAGGATTTGAGTCCATGGCGGCGTAGTGTGTTACTGATGGTAGCCTTTGTCACTTTGGTCCCAGCTCTCTGCAGGTCATTCACTAGGTCCCCCTGTGTGGTTCTGGGATTTTTGCTCACCGTTCTCGTGATCATTTTGACCTCACGGGGTGAGATCTTGCGTGGAGCCCCAGATCGAGGGAGATTATCAGTGGTCTTGTATGTCTTTCATTTTCTAATAATTGCTCCCACAGTTGATTTCTTCACACCAAGCTGCTTACCTTTTGCAGATTCAGTCTTCCCAGCCTGGTGCAAGTCTTCAATTTTGTTTCTGGTGTCCTTTGACAGCTCTTTGGTCTTGGCCATAGAGGAGTTTGGAGTCTGACTGTTTGAGGTTTGTGGACAGGTGTCTTTTATACTGATAATGAGTTCAAACAGATGCCATTAATACAGGAAACGAGTGGAGGACAGAGGAGCCTCTTAAAGAAGAAGTTGCAGGTCTGTGAGAGCCAGAAATCTTGCTTGTTTGTAGGTGACCAAATACTTATTTTACCAAGGAATTTACCAATTAATTTATTAAAAATCCTTCAATGTGATTTTCTGGATTTTTTTTTTCTCATTTTGTCTCTCATAGTTGAGATATACCTATGATGAAAATTGGAGACCTCTCTCATCTTTTAAGTGGGAGAACTTGCACAATTGGTGGCTGACTAAATACTTTTTTTCCCCACTGTAGGTTAAGATTGACATGGTTATATTAAGAACTAAGAATATTATTTGCAACACAAAGGGCTTTTACCCAAGTGGGCATCTGTTAGGTAATTGGTGGTAAGTCAGAGTGAGAATGTCCTGAAGGGTTAGGGGAACTTGAGATGAGTTAGGGGGTCATTGTCTGTAGATGAGGAATATGTCATAAACCCTCCATGCGCCCTATCTTTGTGCACGGAGGAGAGAAGAAGAAACGAGGATTTAAGTGCAGGGGTTACCACACACACATTTATTGAACACAGTTCAGGGCAAACCATACAAGTGGCTAGGCTGCTCGGGCTAACAAAGAGTCCACTTGTGAAGCTAGGCTGTACAGAGGAAAGCGTAGCAGTTGTGCCGCGCACGGAAACGCTACCAGCGTGGCGGCACAACTGAACAAAGAAACGCTAGAATTACTCACAGCCTAAGCAGTCCGGGTCCTCCAGTAGATCGGCGACCAAAAACCCTTCAGTGACATGACGTTTAGACAGTGAAGCACAGCCATCTAACGCGTACAATGATCCAGCAACGTTTGTCCAGCAAAGGGCTGCTTATGAACAAATGCCGCTGGCGTGGCAAATAGGGAACACCTGGGCGAGGCGCGGAAGGGATCATTAACAGGACTGGAAACAGCTGAAGGAGTCAGAGGGAGAGCGAGGGGGCGTGGCTGGACCGACAGACTGTCAGCAGCGTGAGAGAAAGTAGGTCACAGACGCAGGCTAACAGCTGCCGGTCAGGCAGTGGCAAAGGATATGGAAGTTATTACAATAATACACCAAAATGCACATAACCAGAAAAACCAAAACCCCCAGAGAGATCGAGGCCGAGCTGGGGAAAGCCAAGCTGGCTCGGCTTGGCTTTGACTTAAATAACCTAAATATGACTTTAAATATGACAGAATATTGGATAGGCACAATAGTTTTCTAAGAGTTTTGTCTTTAAGATGACAAATGAGCTCCAGTAGGCTTGGTCTGAGGTAGCAAGTCCTAACAGTCCTCTGGATCAGCTGCAGCTCTCAAAATACATTTGTGTTGTTTTTCTCCTCTTTGGATCCTTCTTTCATTGATCCGAAAACAGGAGGTGAGCTTTGAGAGGGAAACCGCCATAATCGTGTTTGGTGACTGTGGTATATGGAAATGTGGTACTTTATTGTGAAGTGCAGTGTGGTGACGTGGACTTCCTGTCACATCAACGCACTGCCTTATATAGCGGGCTAGCCACCATAGCATGGCCTCTTTTGCCGGATGATCCTGCTGGTGCCTGCCGTGTACTGCTTTGTACATCATTCATCAGTAAAGCTGTGTTCACCAACTTCATCTTGGCTCATCCTTCACCCAGGTATTTCCATACATAACATTTGGCGACTGAGGATTAACGTATGGAGGCGTGCATTACACCACTCCGTCCCTTCCTCGAGCTCCCGGGTGAGCCACTGGTTCCATGGCCGCATTTGTTGGAGACCTGTCAAACATATATTACGGCGCTGGACCTTGGGAAGCTCAATAAGGTGAGAGCGCAGGCGCTTCTCGTCCACAACCTGAGTATTGAAGGCTGGAGGGTCCTACGGATGCTTGGTGCAACGGACTTGTATGAGGACGTCGTGGAGCTGCTAGCTAAATGTTTCTCCACCCCTAACAGCGTGACAGTTCGGAGAATTTGCTTTCGCCAGAGACGTCAGCGTGTAGGTGAGCCTATCCGCCAGTATGTCATTGACTTGAAGCAGCTAGCTAGTGAGTGTCATTTTGGACTGCTTGAAGGTGAGATGGTACACGACCAACTAGCAGAGCACACGTGCAATGCTGAGCTGCATGCTAGGCTATTAGTGGCGCCTAATGCCTTAACGTTAGCTGAAACAGTTGAGCTAGCTCTCCGGTTGGAAGCCGTTGATAAGCTAGCTGTGGAGCTAAATTGGCACCAACCACAGAAGCCGCCGGAGACCCCGCCTCAGCTAATGTGGCAGACCCTGATAGCGAGGATAGCTTGGACGAAGATTATTGGGAAATCAATGCTGCCAGCCGAAGGTCTGCCCCGGGTTGCAGGGGTTGTGGGTACGCAACGCAGTGCCATAAAGTAAAAAAATGCCTGACAAGAGGAAAACGTTGTAGTCGATTCGGACGCTTGAATCACTACGCCAGGGTGTGCCATTTGTCTTATCCGGGCAACCCACGTCAGAACTCACCCCGCCCGCCCCCGACGGACACTGGGAGCGAATGGTACGAGGAGCTAACAGACACCTTCGCTTTCAAGTCGGCCAGTTCTCGCTCAGTGTTACTACCCATGCCGATGAGCAACATCATGCTAGCCCCAGATGCCTCTGTACTTGGCCACAGTTGGGTGGAGGGTCTGCAGCTACGACGGTGAATACTACAACATTTATAGAAGAGGACGAGGCCAGACCGACGAGCATGGAGTTACCACATGCTCAGCAGCAGCACATCGGGCCAAGTAAAATTCCACTTTGGGTTATGGACTTGGTTCGGGGTGATGAATGTCCACGGCGAAGATGGGCCAAACGACAGACAGTAAAACATCAAGCACGTCTGCAGATAGTCGCGAAGTTGGGAGCAGTGTGCTTCCGGTTGTCCAATGGCTTGATGAGGCATGCCAACCAGCTGCGGCATGTCCAGGAGGACGCTCCAGGTGGCAAGGCTGGACGGGAGTCGGTGATGGCAGTGTGGGATCTGGGCTCTGTCATCCAGAAGTTCAGCTATCACTCCGGGGGCCTTCCACAGGCAGTTCCACCTTTTCCACCCAAGTGATTGTGCGGTAGCACTTTGTTTATAGTTCTGAGTGTTTTTGTGTGTTTAATGGGGTTGTGTACAGTATTGTGTTAATTTAGGAGCACGACAGATATTTTTAGTTTGAAATAAAGACTTTTTAGTTTAAGCTGGTGGCAGAATAATCCACCATGCCATGCGGGCTGTGTGGCAGTCCACCCACCAGTCCTATTTTAGGTAGTTTTGTGTGAGTGTCTTAGCCTAGTTTTGTACATTAGTTTCCGTTATTTTAGAACGTGATTCGTGTTCCAAGTTGGGGTGGGTTTGATTGTATGTGTATTTTTGGACTTTCTAAGGGGGGAAGAAATGTGGTATATGGAATTGTGGCACTTTATTGTGAAGTGCAGTGTGGTGATGTGGACTTCCTGTCACGTCACCGCACTGCCCTATATAGTGGGCTAGCCACCACAGCAAGACCTTTTACTGTATGCCGGATGATCCAGCTGGTGTTTGCCGTGTATTGCTTTGTATATAGTTCATCAATCAAGCTGTGTTCGCCAACTTCATCTTGCCTCATTCATCACCCAGGTATTTCCATACATAACAGTGACGTGCATAGTCCAAGACAAAATGGTTTCACAAAAACTAAATATTATGCTTTTATTATACAACAACCGACAACTTTAATTATGTGGAAAATTATCTTTTAAACTGACAAGCTTAAATTGACAATATGTGTAACTCGTGGCAAAATTCAATCGAGATCAAAAGATAATTTCTCTCTTGCCATTCACTTCAATGGAAATTGTTTCCAATTTAAGGTCCCATGTGCGGTAGTAGAGGGGGCATGACTTAGGCTCTCTATTTTTTCCTCCAGTAGTGGGTAAAATTACTTTGTGCATGCCAGAAAGGTTACAGTTTGGCTATATGCTAAGTCCTGATTTAATCCCCCCCAATACAAATGGACTTTGATTGAAATTAGGGATGCAAGTTATCGATTAATTCATTAATCATTAGTTGATTCATCTTATCGATCGATCGATTAACGATTAATTGATTAGCAGCAATTTTCCTGAGAATCTGAATTTCCCTTGGTACAATATGGTCTTTCTATCTTTAACATATAAAAGGTTAATTATTGTTTTTAATATACTGAATAAAACATGAACATCATATTCCTCAACGATTTATTGTACCATTTGCATTTTTTTTACTACAGATAATGGCGTTTTTTGTAGTCTAACAAATTTTGTACTATATAGTGTGTTCTGTGTGCTGGTACACCTCAGTAAAATACAAATGTCATGATTTTTAATTTATTTTAAAAACTATTACCAATATAAAATTTATCTTTTTTAGTTATATTACAAAAAAAAATAACTTTCACATTCTAATTTACTGAGATGAGCTAGTAGACTGTTTTAACAGAAAAATAAATTGTGAGCTGCTGTTGCATGTTAAACATGATCACAGTACCTCGGCAATCCAGGCAAACCCAAAACGATCTGGGCTCCCTCTGTTGTCTGTTACCTCAGTGGTAACTTGAGTCTGGTCTGCTTTCCCGTCTAGCGGCAGGTTGAAAGCAGCAGGGATAGGTTTTTGTGCTTGTGTAGTTTCTTCCTTGCTACGGTCCGTTTCTCCGCCCTGCTGATTTAAAGCAGGCAGGTGGCTCTTAAAGCTCGCGTGCCATTGGAACTTGTTGTGGCTCTCCGACATAACGCGGAAGGGTGTTTTTTCGCTCTGCACAGCGCATACGCTCTAGGGACTTTGCATCTTCTGCTTTTTTTTTTCTTTAGTTTCGGTTGAAAGGCAGCAGTGGGTGAATGTGTGCACCCCCACTGCATTTCATAGAATAAGCTCCCATTGAACAGGACTGCTGAGTTATCAATTAATTAATAATTAATGGCATTAATAAAATTAATTAACAACTAATTTAATTTAGTAGACTAAATTCTTATTGAAAATTAATCAAAACTAATCATTAACATCCCTAGTTGAAATAACTGAAAAGCCAGAATGTGACTACCTATTGCTGAGTCTAGAATCTAGCAGCATAGTAGAGTTGAACTCCTATGAGCTAATGCAGTTGACTGGATGACTAAGAAACACAGGTCCTGACACTTTTAGTATACAGACATGCACAAGAGGGAGAAATTCTGGTCTGAATGAAGGAAACTAAGGCAGCAGCTCATACACCAACCACATTTAGCCCAGAAAACACTCACTGCTTTAAAACTGACTATATTTACTGTACATCTGAATTTGAGAAAAATAAATCCTGCATGGTAATACATGATGATAATTACTTACGTTAATAACTCCAAACTCTGAAGTGAATATTCATTCCCTTTGCAATGGTAGGTTCACTGATGATTTGCTTAAGACAAAATGTGATTAAAGCTGATGGGATCATATTTTCCCCATTTACAATGACGCTACGGCTGTGTGACTTACTTTCTCTTCCACACAATAAACATTCATTTTGGTGGTTCATCTTGTCGTAATTGTATAACACTGTGTAAGACCTAGTCACCCTCCTAGGTAGTTTACATGATATAATTGGAGTCATTGAGCAATGTGAATGTGAAAAAATAAATAGTTGTTAATGTCCAAAGATGTTTGCTTGGATAGGACAGGGTGTGTTTCTCAAATGAGAGAAAAAGGAATAAAACCAAAAATAGATTTCTTTTTATAGCTCAAAAACTGATATTTTAAGCACCCACTTACATTGGACAAAGTTGTCTGTGAGAGACAGAAAACAAAACTTCATATACAGTACAAGTATGACAGATAAATATAAGGGGAAAAATCATTTCTCTATGGTATTTCATTGTGTGGTCTGCTGTATCTGTGCCACTGTCGATCTGTGCTATTTGTTGTCTGAGCCTGACTCAAATTGATCTAAAGTGAATTTAACCTCAGCAAGTTAAAGGGCCAAGTCTGTTCTTGGTAGGCTCCCAGCTTTGTCTGTGTGTATATGTGTGCATCGGGGGGGGGGGGGGGTAGTGTCCAAAAGGAATGGGAGTGAGGGAAAGAATATTTTCTTTGTGTTTATTCGTCACATGACGTTTGATGAGCACTGACTCGACGTTTGGCAGACGGCTGTATGGATGGATCTGGTCCAAGTTTGGACTCACTTCATTTTCTCGGGCTTGTATGACAACCAGTTTGCCACTCATAGCAACTTAAACCCCCCTCTATTGTTGCCTTCAGAATCCTTTAACCTCCCTCTGTTTCTTAAAGTTACTACTGCAGATTAAGTTGCTTTTACTATGGAAAGAAGTGGCTTAACTGCCATAAAGACAAAATGGAAAAGCTTCAGCTTGGAGAGGTTGTGAATTATGCAGTCAACTTTGTCTAGTAAAATGTTGAGAGGTACTTATTCAGCCATTTTTATCACTGAGGACTAATGTACCACTGTTGGAAAACAAACAAAACAAAATGAAATTACCTGAAGAACTTGAGTCATGCTGCTCCTCATAGGGTAGCATGTGAGCTATGAGGCCACAGATCTTCTAATTAGCGGTTTTAAAAAGACTCTAGTCATAATCACGAGGGTTAGCCTCCTCTTTGAATGAATGTCACATTTTCCTTTATCACTGATCTCTCCATAACACGTGACTGAAACTTCTAGCATGTTGGATAACCCCTCCTCATTTTTTTTCTCTCCCATCTCCTTTTTCCACTCATTCCTTCATCTCCATCCCCCTCTACCCTCTGATCTCTTGTCTGCTGTATTTTTCCCCCCCAAACCCTCTTTCATCTCTCCTCCGCCGTCTCTCCCACTGCCAGGCATCCAATCATGGCAGCTGGAGCTCATGGGGTCCTTGGGGTTCGTGTTCCAGAACTTGCGGAGGTGGGGTGCAGTTTGCCCATCGTCTGTGCAACAACCCACCACCACGGAACAATGGACGCTACTGCACGGGGAAGAGAGCCATCTACCGGTCTTGTAATGTCACACCATGTCCAGCATCAAGTAAGTCTGACAGTCTACTGCAGGGGTGCCCAACCAGTTGATTGTGATCTACTGGTTGATCATGAGATTCTTATAGGTTGATTGCAAATCAGTCCCGAACCTGAACGTGTGCCAAGGTACTGTATGTGTGCGTCATTATGCCCACCGACTCTGCTGCGCTTCCAAGGCAACCGAACATGTCAGTGTTGCGTATACATCGAATGAGACTGTAGCTCATGGTCAAGCGCACTCTTTGCAGACAGCAGTCTGATTGCTGTCATGCCAAAAAGTGATGGTCTGCTGATTGGCTGATTGAAAACTGATTGGCCCGCCGTGGGAGTGCACCTTGCTCAGCTGTTTCTTCTCAGTTTGGTTTACGGCTGCTTTCCACCAATGCAAAATGTCACAAGATTAAGCATGGCCATCCCGAACAGAACCATCCACAGAACACCAAACATGAAAATATCCCATCACACCCCAGTACACAGGTTCAATGGACGGACTATAAGCAAATAGTCCCATTTCTCCACCCAACCAACCAACCAAAACCACTGTGCTTTGCTGTGGCTGAATGAGCCATCAGGCTGTACATGGAGGTTATTTTCAGTCATAATGCAAAGATGTGTGAGCACAGGCTTCATAGAAAATTATTTAGTTTCTCCCACGGCACGGACAGTTTGGTGACCTGGATCCCTCTCAACATGCCATATGCACAAATAAAGGGGGGTACGGGGACATGTCCCCAAACCTGGAAAAAGAGAATTGTCCCCCTCCCCACCAAAAAAAATCATCACAATTCCCCTCCATTTTACACTCCATATTACACAACTGAACAAAATGCATTTGAAGCACCAATGCCAAGTATGAATGCAATTTTTTTTTCTTTAAAATTTGCAACATTTCTCATAAATTTGTAACTTTTCCTCATTAATTTGCTACATTTCTTTGTAAATTTGCAACTTTGTTCTTGTAAATTCACTACATTTTGCATCTTAAATTTGAAATGTTTTCTTCTAAATTTTTAATTTTTTTTTTTTTTTTTTTTTTTGACTGGTAGATCTTGTGATGTTGAACAATCTAAAATTAGATCTCAAGTGTAAAAAGGGTGGGTACCCCTGCTCTAGTGTATTTGTTCCTTGTGCAAAATACATGGCTCTTTATTTATTTATTTATTTTTACCTTTTTCAATTGAAAACTTTCTCCAGATAAGACTTTCCGCCAGGAGCAGTGTGAGGTGCGCAACGGTCCTCAGACAGATCCCAAAGGGGTGAAGACCTTCGTTGAATGGGTGCCCAAGTATGCCGGGGTTCTCCCCAAAGATGTGTGCAAGCTAACGTGTAGAGCAAAAGGAACAGGATATTACGTGGTGTTCTCTCAGAGGGTGAGTGTGCTACAGCAAAAGTGTATTGCAGTTACAGCAAGAGAGAACAATAAGAGGCAGAAATCACATTGCGCCTCTCTCTTCTGTCCAGGTGGTAGACGGGACAGAGTGTCGTCCATACAGCAGCTCCGTGTGCGTGAAAGGCAAATGTGTGCGGACAGGCTGTGACGGCATCATTGGCTCCAAGCTGCAGTTTGACAAGTGTGGTGTATGTGGCGGTGACAGTACAGGGTGTATACGCGTGGTGGGAAACTTCACCAAGAAGAGGTAAGAAAAAAAGAAACTTGGCTGACTTTGAGTCATGCATACCTGTTCTTAGACATTTGAAAACATTCTCTGTTTATCTATTGGTTTACTTGTTCTGGAAGCTGTTAGACACACTACCCTTTGAAGTTAACTTAAAAATCCACAGTTTTGTTCAAACCTACATTTTTTGTTTTTATTTTTAAGGTAGGTTACGGAAAAAGATGAGCAATATATGATTCTTGTGGCAATTACATCATGAAGCAAAAAATAAACATAATTCTCATCATTTCCATTCAGCCTTTAGCTCTTCACTCTTTAAACACTGCAGCTATCTCTAAGCTGGCACATGACCTTTGGCTTATTAGTATATCATAGCATTATGTACTTTCCCAACACTATTTATTAATGTTTGTTCATCCTACTGTATGTTCAGATACGTGGATGAACATACATGTTAAACAGGCTCTAATGGTCACTTGTTACACCACAACACTTAGCTAACAGACTAGTAGTATGCTAGCTGCATTTATGACACATTTTGATTTTTTTATAAATTGATAATTCTGCTTCAGAACCTTTCCAATCTCAATGTTTATTGCTCAAAAACAATCAGTAGAAACCCAAATTACTCCATTTCTGTTCACGTTGAAGTAATTCAGAGCCTTTTCTTTTCCTTTGCTTCATTTTGTAAACAACAAGCTAAGATGATAACTTAATCACTGCCCCGATTTCTGAAATTCTAGCAAAGTCTAAATTTGATCAAATTTTGAATTCTGATCTCTTGTTGTGTTATTGCCATTATAAGGTTAACTGCACCTTTATTTACAGCACATTTACTGTATCTATTCATTTGACACATTTTGCTTTATAGCTAAGTTTTTTGCTAATTACTGACAAATTACATCAGACTAAACCAAAGTAGACACAATTTGTAATACAATAAATTCATAATGAAGACAAGACAGTGTCTATCAAGCATATTTTATTGATTTACTTTTTTTATGTCAAACAGTAAGGGCTACACTGATGTCGTGAAGATCCCTGCTGGCTCTACTCACATCAAGATTCGCCAGCACAAAGCCAAGGACCAGACCCGCTATACCGCCTACCTTGCCCTTCGCCGGCCAAATGGAGAGTACCTCCTAAATGGCAAATTCATGATCTCCACTTCAGAGACAATCATCCCACTCAACGGTTCTGTACTCAACTACAGCGGATGGAGCCAAAGAGATGAGTGGATCCACAGCATGGGACCCGGGGCGCTTCAAGAAGCCTTGGTGGTGCAGATTTTAGCAACAGATGCTAAGAAGCCTCTGGATGTCCGTTATAGCTTCTTCATGCTACGTAGGACAGCTCCACAGCAGCCAGCTCCCCTCAATCCCAACCCAAAGTCCACTACAGCAACAGCAGCCACAACCAGAACGACAACCAGTAGCACCACAACAACTTCCTCCAGTCCCACTGTTATGGTCCAGATACCTCCCTTAGCGCCAACCCCAGGGCCACAGTGGGTAACAGGATCTTGGATGACTTGCTCCAGGACTTGTGATACTGGCTGGCAGAGCAGGACAGTGCAGTGTAAAGACCAGGATGGGAAACTGTCCAAAGGCTGTATACTGAGCGCCCGCCCTTCAGCCTTTAGACACTGTCTGGTGAGAAAATGTTGAGACTGCAGAAGAGCCACAGTTTGGAGGAGGACGTTGTAATCTGTTCATCTGACAGAGGGTCTCAAGTGCTGGATGTAGATACATGAATGAATGACTCATGACCTTCAATGGGACTGAATGTTGGCAGATTGAGCCTGGACTGGTCAGAGACTTGGAAGTACCTGATTATATTCCAGAGAAATTACCTGGAATCACAGTACCTATGCAGAGCACAGAACTGAGGACAGTGTGCATGTGATACTGACGAGTGTTGGCTTGGCATAGCTAAGAACTTGTTGCATGTTATTTTTACAGGGACAAAAACTGACCACCTTTGCTGTCTCCAAACCCTGGAGGGTCAATGTGTGTTACTTACAGTATGTTTCCATCTGTTCTAATCACTATGTGGACATAGTAGTTGTCTTTAGTGATAAGAGTGTCCAGTACAAGTGCCCCAACCATGGATGGCACTCGTTATTCATCTCATTATTATTTCTGTAGATACAGTAGTCCAGTCCCTCAACTATCATACTAAAGTTATGATCCTATACTGTAATCTCATGTAATTTAGTCACTGTGTGGCTGTTACAATTTGTTGGAACAGTGTTAAAAAGTTTACTTGCTGGGCTGTTGCCATTTTAACAGTATCTTCTTTCCTTTGGGAAATGTGGATGAAATATCTCAGTTACAGGAAATGAATATATGTATGTAAGATGCACATGGATCAGGGTTAACAACTTTCCCCAACTTTAGGATCTTTTTTTGGTGGATGTATCAGCTACAAAGAACAAATGACTGCTTATAAATTGGTCTCTGTATTGGTTAGGATTCAGTCAAGAGCAAGTCAGCAGTGATAAGCTTCTGAATGTGACTTCCATCCGAGGGTGCATGGGAAAATTGACTTGGCAACCAACGAATAACTAGAAAAAGTCACATTTTTGGTGAATGGATGAGGGGAACTAGTAGCAATCAGTTGTACCATGCTTGTACTTTGAGACAAACTGAATTTTACTGAATTTCATAATCATATGCACATTGGAAAACAATGCAGTACTGTAGTATTGTGAGAAAGAAGTTGACTACATGGCAATGTAACCATGACACTTCTAAATTTTTATGGAGGTTAATAATGACTCACAGGTTTGGGGCGATGCTTGATTTTTACTCCTGTGTAAATGTGTTATACGCCAGTACATTTGTGTACTTAGGACCTACATTTTAAGCACATACAGTGAACTTTTTATCTCAGTTCCGTTTATATCAATTACTATGCTGGTGCTGGGAGGACTTTTTTGTTGATATCTGTCTTTATATGTTTAGATGACAATGTGTGCCCTGGATACTTGCAATGACAGCAAGAGAGACACTACTACTACTACTTTCCATTAATGTCCACATACAATTCTTGTCATCATGACTTATTTTATTCATTTTGCATTGTGTATTTTTTAGCTGATTCTGGCAAAGGTGAAAGGACCTAATGTGTCGTCTGTCCGTCTGTCTGTCCATACACATTTCACAGGAATCGCTACTCCTACTAGTCATTTGCCCCAATGGTCGCCAGACTCACTCACAATGATCCTCAGGTGGGTTTACATCCAGGTTGTGCTCCTGGTCAAGGTTACTGTCAGAAGTTAAGTGATCTGAGCACTTGGCTTATTTCATAAAAATCAATATCTCTCCAAGGCAGTTGCCCTAATTCTCAACAAACTCATGCAAAATGATCATCAGGTGGGTTTGCATCAAGGTTGTGCTCAAGGTCAGGGTCCAAAGTCAGGAGATCTCAACGGTTATATGATTTTATGAAAATTTTACTCCTAGGCAATTCCCCCAATGTTTGGTAAAATCATGCTCAATGATCCTCAGCTGCATGATGGTCAGGTATTCATATTGCATCAGATTTTTCTTTATATTTTTTAAACTGATGGGTGAAGTTGGCTACTAAAGAAAATGATTATTTTGTTAAGTAATGCAATTGCTTCAGTCAAAATTATGTTCCTTTCTCATCAGATCATGGTTTAATCTGTTCAATTTAATGTCTGCTAAAGACAGGAGAATCTTAGGGCCTATTTTACTGCAATTTTGACATTAATAGGTAACCATTGATATGACAGATACTTTAGCCTTAATTAGTGTCACTGATGCTGTGATATCACCCTATCTACAACTATACTCAAAAAAATGAAATTTAAGATTTACTTTAAAATATTTTGGCAAGTGGTTTCACAAAACTGTGTTAACCAATTGCTAAAATACTTTATTTCTTAATATGAAGTCAAATGAGATATATATGAGTACATTCAGTATATGTAACTTAAAAAGATTGACTAGTGTGTTTTTAATTTACTTATTAGACTGTGTGGAAAATTGCTGACATAATGGCATGACAGTGGAGCAAAGGTTAGCACCACTGCTTCAGAGCAAAACTTCTGTGTGGAGTTGTATGTTCTTCCCAAGCTTGCAGGAGTGATCTCTGGTTTCCTCCACAGTAAGGGCTGCCAATGCCTTGTGTGGCATGAAACACAGTTTCATTCTACTTGCCAGTTAGACAAAATATCAATAATGTTCTCTCACTTTATTTTCACTGTAATAAACTTGTGTAATGGGGGCAGCTGTGGCGCAGGTGTAGTGTGGCCGACTACTGATCGGAGGATCAGTGGTTCGATTCCCGCTCTCTCTGCAGTCTACATGTCAAAGTGTCCTTGAGCAAGACACTGAACCCCAGTTGCTCCTGGTGGGTCAGGCCAGCGCATGTGTGCATGGCGGCTCCGCTGCCATCAGTGTGTGTAAGGGTGGATAGCAGGATCCGTAAAAAGTGTTGTAGCAACCAGTAATGTAATATCTGCCAATAATGTAATAATTACCTGCCAATAACAATAATTTTGACCATTTTAAATATAATAAAGCCAATAACGGTAATGTCAATAAGGATTTCATCTCTGCTGTTTGCGGATGATGTTGTCCTGTTGGCTTCATCCAGCAATGACCTACAGGCCTTGCTGGGATGGTTTGCTACTGAGTGTGAAGCGGCTGGAATGAGAATTGGCACCTCCAAGTCCGAGTCCATGGTCCTCAGCCAGAAAAAGGTGGATTGTCCTCTCCAAGTTGGAGACAAGCTCCTGCCCCAAGTGGAGGAGTTTAAGTATCTCTGGGTCTCATTCACGAGTGAGGGGAGAATGGAGCGAGAGATTGACAGACGGATCGGAGCAGCATCTGCAGTGATGTGGAGGTTATACCGGTCTGTTGTGGTGAAGAGGGAGCTGAGCTCTAAAGCAAAGCTGTTGATTTACTGGTCAGGCTACGTTCCTTCTCTCACCTATATTCATGAGCTTTGGGTAATGACCAAAAGAATGGGATCGCAGATACAAGTGGCTGAAATGAGCTTTCTCTGTAGGATCGCTGGACTCACCCTTAGAGATAGGGTGAGGAGCTCAGTCATCCGGGAGAGGCTCAGAGTAGAACCGCTGCTCCTCCATATCGAAAGGAGCCAGCTGAGGTGGTTTGGGCATCTGATCAGGATGCCTCCTGGGTGCCTCCCACTTGAGGTGTTTTGGGCACATCCAACTGGGAGGAGACCCCGGGGCAGACCCAGGACTCGCTGGAGAGACTACTTCTCCCAGCTAGCCTGGGAACGTCTTGGTATCCTGTCTGAAGAGCTGGAGCAGGTTGTCAGGGAGCGGGAAGTTTGGGCTTCTCTGCTTGAGCTGCTGCCTCTGCGACCCCGACCTCCGGAAAAGCGGTATAAAATGGATGGATGGATAAAGTCAATAACGTAATAAGTTGCCAATAATGTAATTAAGTTTTTGAGCCAATAACATAACATTTTACCAATAATGTAATAATTTCGGCCAATAACATAATAACGAGCCAAAACTTTAATTACATTATATGCAGCTTGTTATGTTATTGGCTTTATTACATTTAAAATCACAAAAAATATCACATCATTGGCAGGTATTACATTATTGGTTGCTACAGGTTGCTGCTACAAGCGCTTTGGTCATCCAGAGACGAGCAAACAAGCACTATATAAGTGAATGCCATTTTGCATTTAATTTACATATTTTTGTAATTACCACAGTTGTATGGAGCCACTTTAAGTAACATTATTAAGGAGATCATTGTCATAAGTTGAACCTAACTTCACTTTCTGCCTGTAGTGATATTTCCAATTATATCACTTTTGAAATACATTTTTCTACTTTCTTGCAGAGGCTAAACAACATTGCTGATATTTCATTCCATTTAATGGCAGTCAAGCCATGAGACATTTTGATTAGCGTTAACCTAGCTTAGATTCATACAAGCTAGCATCATGCTAATCACACACTATCTTAAAGCGAGCTTAACCAAGTTTAAATATCAAAACTGCACTTACCAACTGTTCTTTTTTATTAACATAACACATGTTTAACCCTTAGCAGTCCAGCCAATGTAAAACATTCCATGGGTGGAACACTGGAACTTTAAGAGGTTAAAATCAAAATGGAGTGTTGATTTGAATGTGGTTGTATATGCTGACATTCAGCTTAGCTAACTTGCTCGCTAACGTAGCCAGCTTAACCTAGTTCTTTTGGCAAAACGTGCTGCATTGGAATCTATATGTTTCTCTGTGTTTTGGATAGAATGTAGCACACTATTTTAAAAGATCTTTCAAATATATTAAAGAATTCAGTAAGCGTATTGATAATTTTACATATATACCACAGACGAGGCTTCTTTTGTAAATATCTGAAAACTGCCTGAACACTGCAGACATAACCTCAGTTCTCATGTAATGATTAAGCCTCTCCATTAACACTCTACGCTAATTACTTACCTAATGGATGTTTGAAATGACCTTCCTGTAATTGTGTTAAAATGCCTGGCACCCATTATGCCTTCCTGTGTGGCCAGCCTCACCCATCTGGCACCCATGCAGGAGAAAGCTGAGCATGAGAAACATTTTCAGATTCCGCACGACCTCGGTCACTCTCACAATGTCTTCTCTTTCCCTCCCTCACACGTTCACATCTGTTTACACAATGTTGACAATGTTTCTTTGACGAATACATCATCTTCATATATGTGTTAATATTCTGCCGTGTCGCCACAGTGCACACACGCAGGCTCGCTGACAGGATTCATCATTTACACGGCTTCCGAGTGTTGCAGACAGACACACACGCACCGACTCCGATTCCTCCTGTGGGGAAGCCCCTCTTTTTGAACAACAGAAACGCAGCACTGAACTTGTAATTTATTGTTTTTACAACTGGTATGTGTGAATAAAAACAATGAGATGAGTTTTATTTATTATAGTAATTTTGTATCAAATTACTATTTAACATAGAGGGATATGACTGTGCAAAATCATTCCTTTGTAAGAATATAGTGTTTTCTTAGTTATCCATAAAGTATATGTGTACATAAAATCTATATATTTAAATATATTTCTGTCTGCGTCCTTATGTTTGTTCTTGCATTGAGTGTAAAATTGCTTTTATACTGCAGTTCCACAAGCACAGTTTATTAAATGACAGCAGTATAGGACAAAATATTGGGATTTTTGTTTGTTGAAGTTATTTTGCTCTGCCGTGAAAAATAATCCCTGCAGAATGGAACTAGTTAACTGTGGCTAAGCACCTCAATGAGCATAATATAGAAAAAACTGGCCTATTGTCATTTCACACACATGTAACCAAATTAAATGTTGTGCAGTGCAAAAGTCAGTGTTTAAATACATACCACTCCACTTGTTCAGTACATTTTGTGAATCATATTGAGTCACAAAACAGCACGAGTGGCTAGTGTGTTGTTAGCTTGTTAGTGATTTATTTTCAATGCATTTTCCAAGCACCTTGCTTACGTTTTCATGGTATTTTCAGATGAATCAAAGAGTCCATTACCACAAAGTTATTATGGTTGCCTATTTGAGAGAATAAATCTAACTGTAGCTTGTCTATTTTGCTGTAAAGAGGCATAAAATATCTAAGGCCTGATGTTACAAGGGCGGGACAGCCGTGTGATGGCGGTCTGGAGTTTTAGGACTGTCTCTTATCAAATAGCACCTCACTGTAGAAATTAAAGCATCCAATACAACAGTGCAATTCACACATGTAAGAAGTAACTGATATTAACTTTAATTTAAAGATTATTAAAACACAGCTGAAGGTGAGTGATACATATTCAGTGATACATCTGAGTGTGATTATAGGGGAATATAGTAACTCCTGTTGTCTTATCATGTTGCTTGGTCAGAATTAACTGTTGTATAAAATTTTAAAAGGGCCATGATTATAAGTAAAAGTAAAAAATTACTATTATCTAAGGTTGGAAGGATTGTTGTCTTAAAATAATATAGCTTGCAGTAAGCTGAATTAAACTAAATTACTTAGTAAATCAGAAGAATGCTTGTTTATAAAACTAGCCAAGTATTTTAGAGACAAAAATGGTGAAGGTTCATACTGCAGGGAACTCCATAAACACTTAAAAAATTAGGATTCTTAATGAAATCTCAGAAGACTTAAAAATATTGTTTTAAAAGGCTGAATCTGGAGAGGTCACCGCAGGTAGGAGACTACGTTCTAGTTTAATGAAATAACCATAAAAGCCACCACACAACACTGCATTAAAGCATGACCGCATTAGGCTTGGAAACATGAATGAATGTAGTCAATACCTTTCAAGTCACTGCAGAAGTTACAATCTGAGTGAAAATAATAATAATCCAGTTACTATTCAAGTAATGAAAAAAAGAGAAAGATCACAAATGTTGCCTTGTATAGACCCGGTATATCATACGGACTGATGTGAAGTGCAGTTTTCTAATGACAGTAGATTTTGGCCATTTGCAGGAGCTTTCAGCTAGTCTCTGAATACAGTAGAAGTTAAACCACTTACCTTTCTTGCAACTGTATAGTCAATTACAAGCTCAACTAATGAACAAACATTTACTGAAGTAAACATTTGCTTTAGATTTGTTCTTGCAAACCAATGTTTAAAGTTACATTTTTTTATATGTTCCTCATTACTTGCTCTAATGACTTATGAATGTTTGGTGTGCCCTATTTTTTGCTCTACATAATGATGGCAAGTGATGCTAAAAAAAAACATGCATTAGACAGGAGTTGAATCCAGCTGGTGACTTTTTAAACTCCCGTCTGTGTTCTCTTGCACACACTGGCAATTCACGTACTTTACACATTAAATGCACATTTCTAGGTGTTAGGCTAGGGTAATAGGGTTAGAGTTAAGGTAGGGTGAGGGCCACCGTTAAACACAGTACAGCTGTAACCCTCTGCCATGTCCTTTCGTGTTGTGATTTTCACAACCAATAGAGGTGTTTTTTGTTTTTTTCTAAACTAGTGCATACCCATGCATGCCCGTAGAAACTAAGTATAAGCAAGTATTTCTGCATGCCTGTAGAAAGCAAGAGTAAGCAAGCAGTAACCATGGTGATGCCTGCCTTTGATCTTTGACATGATTACCATGGCAACAGTAACCATGGTGAAACCTGTCTTTGATCTTTGATGTCACCACTCCTTCAATGATGCCTGTCTTTGATCTTTGATGCCTGCCTTTGATTTTTGATGATGTCATAGCATAGCGAGTCCTATGATTGACACACACACAGACAGACATACAGACAAACAAACAGAGATTTCTTGAATTATAGATAGATGTGACTCTAGGTCAGTCATTTTCAACCTTTGTGCCTACTGTGCCTAATTCAGGATTTTTTCAACTAATTTCACTTGAATAGCCCAAAACAACTGGCCATTGCACATCTGCGTCTGCAGTGTAGTGGCTCTTCCATGTCAGTGAATGGCAATATGAGTGGGTTGCTGGGGTCTGGGGCCTACACAGGGAAGTGTGGCTTTTTTAGGCTGGGTGTGGATGGAATGAAAGGCCCCTGGATTCTATGGTTCTGCCTCTGGAAGTACTACAGGTGGACTGCCCTCGAGACTATGCAGGGAAGTGTGTGTCTAGGCTGGGTGCAGATGGAATGAAAGGCCCCTGGATTCCCTGGTTCTCCTGCCGGAGGACCAGGGGTATGAAATCCTGGGTGGCCAGTGTGGCAGGGATAGTCGAAGGGAAGCTTAAGTGTTTCTTCTGGAGGCTGGCTAGGGCCAGGCAATGGAGATTCCCTGGGAGGCCGAAAGCTAGAAGTTCCACAGAGGGACAGCCCTCAAGCCTGCAGAAGGGAAGTGTGCATCTCGGCTGGGTGGGGATGGAATGACAGGCCCCTGGATTCTCCTGGTTATTGTGTTCATACCACCACCCACTGACATGGAGGAGCCACTACATTGCAGGCACCGATGCACAATAGCCAATTTTTTGGACCAATCAAGTGAAATTAGACAATTTTCCTGAATTAGAGTTTTAGGTTTTTTTGGCATACTTGAGGTCCCGAGGACCCCCAGTTGAAATTCACTGCTTTAGGTCATAGTACCTACTGGTAAAAATGCCTTGTTTTCTGTTGGAGTCTCATTGTGTCATTGTGACATTTCAAGGGTTCTACAAAATAACGAGAGAGGATTTGGAACATAATAGGCATTTATTTCAACTCTGCCAAATTACACAGAACAGAGGACAGGTCATTCACACAGACACTCACCTCACTCAGGGTGATACAGACATGTAATCTCTCACACACAGGGAAGCCAACACTATCACAATCAGAGTTATAACACATTTATAATGGTACAACAATAATGCTCAGAACACAAGAATAATAACAGTCTTTGAATACCCAGTGGCGCAAAGCATGGCGGGAGAATTCCCCCCCCCCCACCCCTTATCACAGCCCCAACATTACACTGTCCCCCCCAGACTGGTTTCTGTCCCCAGAACAATAAGTCCAACTCAACAGTCCAATACAAACCCATTCAGGCATCAGGGAGTCCGTCATTGCTAGCAGTTAGCATGCACGAGCCCATTAGCGTCTTGCTGAGCCTCGGCTGGGGTTCCCGGTCAGGATGGAGCCTCTGGCTCAGCCACCTGCAGGGCAGCTGACTGGTATGGGGCGAGGCGAGGTGGTCGCAGTGTAGCACCACCACCCGGTTTTTCTTCTGCAGCCTCACCCTGTACACTCTCATCTGAAAGTCTCTGTAGGACCATGCACGGTCCCAACCAGTGGTTCACCAGCTTTGGTAACAGTCCCTTTTTCTGCTCCAAGCAGAAAACTCATACTTGATCCCCGGGTGCAAAGTGCTGGGGGAGGGCCCTGGCAGCGGGAGTCGTATGCTCGCTTCCGTCGACTCCCCGCCGCTACCAGGGCCTCCCGAGCCAGTGTGTGCACCATGTGAAGACGTTCTCTCAAGCAAAACAAATAATCCAGCCCCAGTTTGCCATCCACCTCGTACTGCTGCAAGGGGGTGTGGGGGTACTGAGTCGGTCTTTTCTGCGTCATGCAGGTGTCACAGTGGTGGACATGGAGCCCTACGTTCTGACAACACCCTGGCCAGTAGAACCAGGCCCAAAGACGCTGTGGAGTCTTCTTTACCCCGAAGTGGCCCGCCCCCACTGACCCATGGACCAACTGAAACACCTCTGGGGGGAGCCGTCGGGGGACCAGCAGCTGCCAGACGTGATGCTGCCCACCGCCGGTAGACGACACCCTCACAACAGCAGAGGTTGGACCACTGGGAATGCAGAGCCTTGGTCTTCGGTCCATTGCAGACACAAACTCCCAGGTGGGCTGCTGGTCCGTGTCCGGCGACTGCCGGACCCGAAAGATGACACAGTCTCTATCCTGCTCAACCTGAAGCCGCTGCACGCCGAGGACCTCTGTGATGTCATCACTGGGGAGAGCTGGCCGATGATCTGAGGGACAGCTGTGAGCCGCTGCTCTATCCCAGGCTACAGCAGTCTGGAGAGCCCGTGAGACTGCTGAGTCACAATCCTCAGCCTGCGCTGATGGCACTGGCCCCTTGAATGCACGGGTCCCCTGGTTCCCCATCTGGCTCTTGCCGCTGAGCATGATGGTCCTGGCCCCCAGAATGAGAGAAGAGCTGGCGGTGTTGATCTTTATGCCCCATGCGGTGAGCAGATCTAGGCCGATGATGCAGGGGTCCTGGATGTCAGCCAGCCAGAAGTTGTGGTTCATGTTCTGACTGGCCACTCCCACGACAAGGCCTCATCACCCTCCCTATCTGGTGCGCTCACTAGTGGCTGTGGTAACACAGCACCTGGTGCGTTCCCACCCTTGCAGTCTGAGTTCATCTGTACTGGGTAGTGCCCCGAGTTGGACCAGGGAGATGGTGGAACCGGTGTCGATCAGGGTCCGGATTGGAGTGCCATCCAGACTGTACTGCAGGTACAGCCCCAGCAAGTGTCCAAGTTGGCCCAGACGTGGTGAGAGTTCGATGTCTGTGAGAGGTGGCAGGTCCCTGTCTGTGCCACCTCGCTCTAGGATTAAAGCTGGTGAGGAGGCTGGTTGTCACGGAGTAGGTGCAGGGCAGTAGCAGGCGACGTGGCCTGGCTCTCCGCCGCAGAAACATCCCTCCCCACGCCACCGTCATGCTCTCACCGGCCGTGCAGCTGTGGCCTGGCGCAGCTCCTCCTCCTCGCTCTCAGTTGTGGCCTGGAAAACTCTCTCCCTCTGTGATGAAACATCAGCTGCGTATGCCAGCATCGGCTCTACACGCTCCACCTCTGCTGTCTCCCAGCTGCTCGCGGCGTGAATCTGGAGGTGTTCTTAGAGCCGGGCCGGGTAGGATGAAATTCTGGAGGGTGAGCTTCTTCACCACCTCCAGCTTGAAGTCCAGGTAGCCATGCCATATCAGCAGCAACATATCTGCTACATAGGCCCCCAGACTTTCTTGATCCCATCATCGGCAACTGGCTAGCTATTCCTGGACGTGGTCAGCGTGGCTCATCCTCCCGAATGGCCTCCGAAGCGCTCCCTGTAGCACTGGCCAGCTGTGACATTCCTCAGGCTAGAGATTGGACAGCAAGCAGAGAGCTCCGCCCTCCAGAGCCAGTGCAACCTACACAGCTGTCTCCTCAGGTGTCCAGCCATTGAACGTGGCGGCCAGTTCAACCTAGACAAGATAGTCATCAAGCGAGGATTTGCCACCAAAGTGGGGAAGCTTGGCCGGTTGGCAGTGCTGGGGTTGGGACAGTCACCTCCGTGTTGATCACTGTCCTCAGCTGCAGTGGGATCGCTGGCTCGTAGTTCCCCCGCTGGCGCTCTCCGTCCTGCCTTGAAAAAGGCAAAAAACGGGATGCACTTTCTCCATCCAGTCCTCTTCCCCATTCTTTCCGGCGAGCAGCTCTGGGGACTGGCGTGTATGCTCTGCTGTCCATTTCCATCTGGGTGATGAGCTGTTCGAGCTGTTGAATCTTTGCCTTGATTCTTGCTTCCATCTCTCATTATCCCACTTCTGACACCAGTGTGACATTTCAAGGGTTCACACAATAATGAGAGAGGGTTTGGAACGTTACAGGCATTTATTTCAACTCTGCCAAATTACACAGAACAGAGGGGAGGTCATTCACACAGACACTCATCTCACTCAGGGTGACACAGACACGTAATCTCTCACACAGAGGGAAAACAACACTATCACAACCAAACTTAAAACACAGTTATAATGGCACAACAACAACGCTCAGAACACAGGAATAATAACAGTCTTTCAATAGCCTGCAGTGCAAAGCATGCCAGGAGAATTCCCCCCACTCCTTAACACAGCTCTGACATTACAATATCATGTTTGCATTATAGTGAAGGGTTGCAATAAACACGTTCACAACTGCATTGGTTGGAAATGACTTATTTGATTAAAAATAATATTGACTACACATCCTGTATTGCACATTTATCTGCTGAAGCAAAACAACCACGTGATTTTTTTCCTGATGTATCATTATTTAGGCACTGATTCAAGAAAACAACAAAGGCTATAAACGACTGTCAAGATAAACGATTATATCAAATAGATGGTTTTATGAATAAATAATTACCTCATGGGTGTGGATGACAGTTCTTTTAAGCTTACAATGGGGCAAAAAAGTATTTAGTCAGCCACCAATTGTGCAAGTTCTCCCACTTAAAAGGTGAGAGAGGTCTCCAATTTTCATCATAGATATACCTCAACTATGAGAGACAAAATGAGAAAAAAAAAATCCAGAAAATCACATTGAAGGATTTTTAAAGAATTTATTTGCAAATTATGGTGGAAAATAAGTATTTGGTCACCTACAAACAAGCAAGATTTCTGGCTCTCACAGACCTGTAACTTCTTTAAGAGGATCCTCTGTCCTTTACTCATTACCTGTATTAATGGCACCTGTTTGAACTCGTTATCAGTATAAAAGACACCTGTCCACAACCTCAAACAGTCAGACTCCAAACTCCACTATGGCCAAGACCAAAGAGCTGTCAAAGGACACCAGAAACAAAATTGTAGACCTGCACCAGGCTGGGAAGACTGAATCTGCAATAGGTAAGCAGCTTGGTGTGAAGAAATCAACTGTGGGAGCAATTATTAGAAAATGGAAGACATACAAGACCACTGATAATCTCCCTCGATCTGGGGCTCCACGCAAGATCTCACCCCGTGGGGTCAAAATGATCACGAGAACGGTGAGCAAAAATCCCAGAACCACACGGGGGACCTAGTGAATGACCTGCAGAGAGCTGGGACCAAAGTAACAAAGGCTACCATCAGTAACACACTACGCCGCCAGGGACTCAAATCCTGCAGTGCCAGACGTGTCCCCCTGCTTAAGCCAGTACATGTCCAGGCCCGTCTGAAGTTTGCTAGAGAGCATTTGGATGATCCAGAAGAGGACTGGGAGAATGTCATATGGTCAGATGAAACCAAAATAGAACTTTTTGGTAAAAACTCAACTTGTCGTGCTTGGAGGAGAAAGAACACCATACCTACTGTGAAGCATGGGGGTGAAAGCATTATACTTTGGGGCTGTTTTTTCTGCAAAGGGACCAGGACGACTGATCCGTGTAAAGGAAAGAGTGAATGGGGCCATGTATCATGAGATTTTGAGTGAAAACCTCCTTCCATCAGCAAGGGCATTGAAGATGAAACGTGGCTGGGTCTTTCAGCATGACAATGATCCCATACACACTGCCCGGGCAACGAAGGAGTGGCTTCGTAAGAAGCATTTCAAGGTCCTGGAGTGGCCTAGCCAGTCTCCAGATCTCAACCCCATAGAAAATCTCTGGAGGGAGTTGAAAGTCCGTGTTGCCCAGCGACAGCCCCAAAACATCACTGCTCTAGAGGAGATCTGCATGGAGGAATGGGCCAAAATACCAGCAACAGTGTGTGAAAACCTTGTGAAGACTTACAGAAAACGTCTGACCTCTGTCATTGCCAACAAAGGGTATATAACAAAGTATTGAGATGAACTTTTGTTATTGACCAAATACTTATTTTCCACCATAATTTGCAAATAAATTCTTTAAAAATCCTTCAATGTGATTTTCTTGATTTTTTTTTTCTCATTTTGTCTCTCATAGTTGAAGTATACCTATGATGAAAATTGGAGACCTCTCTCATCTTTTAAGTGGGAGAACTTGCACAATTGGTGGCTGACTAAATACTGTTTTTCCCCACTGTATATCATAAAAGACCTGATTTTTCTTTTTTTTAGTATAATCCAAAAGTATTGTATGAGTGCTTGATGCTATAAGGGGACGGGCAGTGACGCCCAACCAGGGATTTGAACTCACAACCTCCCACTCCAGAGCCCAGCATTCTGTGTATCACCAAGAGGGTCGACCCACTCAGTAAGGCAGGAATCCTTTCTTTATTGACTCCATTACACTGCAGTTTATTTCCATTTCACACTGGTATTACTGCGATGAACTGGAGATCTGTCCAGGGGTGTGCCCGCTCTCTCGCCCAGTGATGCTGGGATAGCCCCCCCCCCCCCACCGCCTCCCGAAAAGGCGGTAGAAGATGAACGGATGAATGAAGAAGATGAATGAAAGGCAAATCAGCTGGCCCTGATTGTCTCACCAGTGAATGCCTCATCAATGCTGATTTCAATTTGTGTATTCTGTTGTCATTGTGTTTTAACTGTATGTTTGTTCATGGTTACATGCCAGATATGTTGATGGACTCTGTTATTATTCCCTTGGTGAAAAACAAGTGTGCCAGTCTGTCTGATATGAACAACTACAGACCTATAGCTATTACAAATGTTATATCTAAATTGTTAGAGGGTTTAATTCTGAACAGAATTGAGGATTATCTGTGGACAAACGACAATCAGTTTGGTTTCAAATGATAAGGCTGTTTACCTACTCCATGAATTTGTTGACTACTTCAGAAGCCAATCCACTAGTGTTTATGCTACGTTTTTAGATGCTAGCAAAGCTTTTGACAGGATTAACCACTGGTGTTTGTTTAGAAAACTGATCGATCGAGGTATTCCTATATACATTGTTAGCATCCTGTTATACTGGTACAGAAGGCAGTCTATGGTTGTTAGGTGGGGCAATGTTACCTCATCCAAATTTCATGTGACCAAACAAGGTGGTATACTGTCACCCTTGTTGTTTAAAGTCTGTGCTGATGATCTCAGTGTACTGTTGAACAATACTAATGTGGGCGGCTCCATTAACGGTGCACTGTTAAATCACATTTTCTATGCTGATGATCTCTGTTTGTTAAGTTTGTCTACTGCAGCTATGCAACATCTCCTTTCGGAATGTGAAAAATGTGGTGGAAAAAAATGACATCTTGTTCAACTGTACTAAATCTATGTGTATGGCTTTCAAACCGAAGGGTGTCAATACTTCGAATCCTGTTATGCCACTTTGTGGTAATAGCTTGAACTTTGTTGAAAAAGTCAAATACCTAGGTGTGTGGATTGAATCTGATAAGACCAATGTTGATTGTAACAAGAAACTCAGGAAACTCTATGCTCAAACAAACTTACTGTTGCAAAATTTCCATAGATGTTCTCCTGATGTTAAATGTATGCTGTTCAAGACCTTCTGTACCTCAATGTATTGCTCGCCTTTATGGTTTAATAGCAATGTTGCTGTGAGGAACAAAATCCGCATTGCATATAATAACTCCCTAAGAAGGTTGTTAGATATACCACGTAGGTCGAGTGCAAGCAAGATGTTTGTGTCCTTGAACATTCCGTCTTTTGGCGAGTTGATATGAAAGAATGTTTACAGTTTTATGAGAAGGTTGCTGGCATGTAACAATCATCTTATATCAGCAACTGTCAACTCATCACTCACACTTCACTCCAGCATTTGGAAGTGGTGGCGTTCTATTTTATACTGAGTTCAATATTGTAACGTGCTGCTCGACATGGCGACGTCCCACCGGGAGATTCGAACTCACGCCTCCCGCTCCGGAGTCCCGCACCCTACCTGTGTCGCCAATAGGGTCAACCCACTTGGCAAGCCAAGTAGGGTGCTCATATTGAGTTCGCTACACTACTCCCCTCTGGTTCTCGACATCGTCCCGATGTCAGCGCCCCATTACTGCTTTGGACAGGAGATCCCACTTCTGACACCAATGTAACGTGCTGCTCGACATGGCGACGTCCCACCGGGAGATTCGAACTCACGCCTCCGGAGTCCCGCACCCTACCTGTGTCGCCAATAGGGTCAACCCACTTGGCAAGCCAAGTAGGGTGCTCATATTGAGTTCGCTACACTACTCCCCTCTGGTTCTCGACATCGTCCCGATGTCAGCGCCCCATTACTGCTTTGGACAGGAGATCCCACTTCTGACACCAATGTAACGTGCTGCTCGACATGGCGACGTCCCACCGGGAGATTCGAACTCACGCCTCCCGCTCCGGAGTCCCGCACCCTACCTGTGTCGCCAATAGGGTCAACCCACTTGGCAAGCCAAGTAGGGTGCTCATATTGAGTTCGCTACACTACTCCCCTCTGGTTCTCGACATCGTCCCGATGTCAGCGCCCCATTACTGCTTTGGACAGGAGATCCCACTTCTGACACCAATGTAACGTGCTGCTCGACATGGCGACGTCCCACCGGGAGGTTCGAACTCACGCCTCCAGCTCCGGAGTCCCGCACCCTACCTGTGTCGCCAATAGGGTCAACCCACTTGGCAAGCCAAGTAGGGTGCTCATATTGAGTTCGCTACAATATTGTATGTTATTGTTGTTACAAGAGCGCCGAGTGACTGCTGATCTGTATATACTTTTATTTATTTATTTATTTTCTACTTGTTTTAGTTCTACATTTAATATGAACCCTGAGTTTGAAATAAATGTTTGAATCTCACTGCCTTTGGTTTAAATGGGAAAAACTTAATAATGACCTCATCTGGCGCACGAGAAAAATTACTTACAGGTCAAACGTTTCCTCTGTCTTTTTCTGTTCCTTATTTCAAAGCCAATAAATAATACAAAGAAATATACAGAATTTCTATGTACCAACTGCCTTTCATCTTTGAAGCCTGCAGCTGGCGTTGCCCTCGCTCAGTAGCATTTCTGTGCTCGGGGCGCCCCCCAGTGGTCACTAGCTGTTATCCTGCAGTTTCCCTCTTTGACAAAAATAATGTAATGGCGCCACCTGCCGTCTAAACGTGTAATTGGTCAACAGAGTCATGGAAAATATCTACACCCATTTGGGGCTATTCCTATGCAAATACCTGCCATCTACTGGAAATCGACGAAGTTACAGTTACTCTCTTTTTTTGACTTGTTGCATTTAAGGTAGACTTCACTGACTCAGAGAAGTTTGTCTCTGAAAGCCAGAAGTAAGAAAAAACGCGTGTTCCAAATTTGAACGAGTTAGAAGTTAGTGCTCATAGTTCCGGCACACTCTGATATCTGCAGTCTTTATGTTCCTCCATGAACTGGAGACGCTGAAACTGGAGATCATAAATGTTTCGAGTAGTTAAAAAAAGACTGGCTGATCGATTTAGAAATGTCAGTTTACCAATGAACAGCCTCCCTAATGTTCATATTTTATCTTTTCACGGGTTGACGTGAATGACGGCGTCTGGTTCTGTTATTTTTTTTAAATAAAAACTCAAGCGTAAATTAATCCTGTCAGTTTAGGGACGCTCCGTGAGGGTGGGGGGGGGGGGAGCAGAGGTTCGGTCTTCCAGGGCCGGGGCGCTGACTAGTGGCAATTCCACCTTAAGACCTCGGCGGCCCCTCTCCGCCCCATCTCTCCGGGGAGCGGAGCTGCTGAAACGCGGCCACGGCGCACCGCAGCCGGCTTGGCACACAGGAGGTGAGTAGGGCTTGTGGAGCCGCGGCCAGCACGGTATGGTTGCCATCGCCGACCTTTCCCTCTGCAGCCGCAGTGACACTGCAGCTCAGCGCATCACCGCGTGAGCCACTGCTGCCTGTCATGCTGATTTACGACGGGATGGTTTGAGGAGATTATTCGAGCGTCCATACAGTACATGTAAACACCGAACTCCTAGAATAATCATATAATCAGTGGTATAATAGCGTGAAAGGCTTTTGTGCATGTGACAGCCAGGCGGGGGTTGGGGAGGAAAAAAAAAAAAGTTTCTCTGCCTAAAACTCTCTGTCCTCCACAATGATTGATTATCAATGGCGACGCTCCAAGTAGTTGGTGCGTTTTCGTTGCGCACGGGATTTGGCTCCGCTCAGATCAAAGGGCCCACGGAGAAGGGGTGGTCCAAGTGAGGGGGATATATAGGAGGGACCGGCTCAGTTCTGACTGCAAGTCAAGGAACACACGGGACGGGTCTGCGGACAGAGAGAGACATTGCTTAAAACTTACAACTACACCTTAACACTGAGAGGCGTCTAAGTTAGAGAGAGAGACTTGCTGGAATTTACTGCTCACATCCAGCTTTTATTTTTCTATTTGATTTTTTTTTTTTCCAAGTCAGAGGTGCACATAATTTGAATGAGATTTTACACTGGATTTGAGCCGTTTTTAAATTTATATCCTTGTGCGTAATTTTGGGGACTGTTCTATTTAAGATTAAAGCTAATCGTGGATTTATTTGCTTCATTTTAGAAATTTTAGAAACTTTATCATTTCTTTTTTTTTTTTTTTTTACACTTGCCGGATTTCAGACCAAATGATGTGGTTCATACGCGTTTCCGTTGGTTTAATTGCAGCTCTGTGCGTAAATGCAGAGCACAGCGCCTGGGAGGAAAGCAGCGTTATGCCGGTCAGATTAGACCCCGCGTCCTGGTCTGAGGGCGACACCGAACCATGGCGGACGCTTTCAGCGGAGGAGAGGGAGAAGGAGGCTGAAATGAGGGTGTACCGGCTGGACGTATTTGGCAAGCAGCTGGTTTTGCAGCTAGAGCCCGACCAGACCTTCCTGGCGCCAGGTTTTGTCTTCCACATTGTGGGGACTCCCGACTCGGGACCCACAGTGGAACCAAAGAGCAGAGCCGAACCGGTTTGCTTCTTCTCTGGCACGGTGAATGGAGAGGAGCGCTCGGCAGCGGCGCTCAACCTGTGCCACGGACTGAGGGGTGGATTCTACTACCAAGGCGAAGAATACTTTATTCAGCCCCGTAACTCCAGTGACTTCCAGAGCATGGAGGAGGAGGATGTCCACATGATTCGACGGAGAGGCCGGGTGGCTTTTGCTGAGGGGAGCGGCTCCAAGTGCGGGGTCAACGAGGACGAGGAAAAGGTGCCAAAGAATCTGGAAAAAGAAGCCAGTCACAGAGCGCCTAACGCAGACCAGACAGGTAATGCCGAGCACATTTTCCACACTTATTAATTCTTATGATTGATTGGGTCTGCATTTTTAGACCTACAGTATAAATAAGAAATTGTGCTTATTGCATAAAATATAATGAGCATTATTCACTTCATTTGTAGCTTTATAGAGGCAAATACATTTGTATATGAATTCCAGATTATAGTTAAAAACAAAGCAAAACATCAGATTGATGTCAGCTGTTCATGAGCCAAAGTTGCACAGCATGCTAATAGACTTTTTGACAGCTTGGTCAGCTCACTACCAAGTAGGAAGGGAGGAGAGGAAAGCAGGGGAGCCAACTACTTAGAGAGGAAAAGGGGAGGGGGGGGGAGTGACGGAGAAAAGAGGGTTTGGACCAGCCAGAGCCCGGCAGCGCTGAGGCGTGTAAACTCTCCTCCTGGTACAACTTGCACCGTCAGACCCCCCCCCCCCCCCCCCCATCCCCCAGAAAGGATTTTTTACCCTTTCTCACTGGCATAATTTTCCACCAGAGAAGGAAGGTCATTTTAGGAATGTAGACCCCAAGGAGGAGGAGCCGCTGGTGGTGTGACGCTGAGTCAGGGCAGCCAGGCTGCTCCAGGCACATCCAGAGCTCTCTTGGGATCCTCTATCCCTTTGAAAAAAAAAGCACCTTTGTAGTTGCTATTTAGGACGCTGCTGCAGAGTTTATACAGTTTACAAGCCGTGCAGAATAAACATGTCTCCAAATACTACAACAGTCAATATTAGGACTGAAATAGGAGCTCATGCGCCCTTTGTACCGAGTTAAGTCTCACCTAGTCTCTCACTCCTTTCAGCCCACCACAGGACCAGGCGATTTGTCTCCACTCCTCGCTACCTGGAGATCATGCTGGTGGCTGACCAGTCAATGGCCGAGTTCCACGGTGCAGGGCTCAAGTCTTACCTTTTGACTATCATGGCAGTGGCCTCCCACCTCTACCGCCATTCCAGCATTCAAAACTCCATCAGTCTGGCTGTGGTGAAGCTGCTGGTGGTGTATGAAGAAGAGCGAGGGCCTCAGGTGTCCACCAGTGCTCCTATAACCCTCCGCAACTTCTGCCAGTGGCAGCGGCAGCACAACCCTCCAAGTGACCGCCACCCAGAGCACTATGACACCGCTGTACTCTTCACCAGAACAGTAAGTGGAGTATGAGACAGTTGGGCAATGGAAAAAAAAGGTTCACAGCTTTTCATTCATACATTTTGCTCTCTATTTTCCTCATCAGGATCTCTGTGGTGCCCACTCTTGTGACACTTTGGGCATGGCAGATGTTGGGACAGTGTGTGATCCTGACAGAAGCTGCTCAATTATTGAGGATGATGGACTCCAAGCTGCATTTACAGTGGCACATGAACTAGGTAAGTGAAGTAAAGAGTGATGACGGTAATCTCAAAATGATGGCTTTTTTAATAACTCTAATTTCAGCTGTATCTTTCACTTGTGTCCTCAAGGCCATGTCTTCAACATGCCTCATGACGATGCCCAGCTATGTGCCGGGGTCAATATTGCTCAGTGGGGCTCACACATGATGGCTCCCACCCTGTCCAACCTAGACCAGCAGAACCCATGGTCTCCGTGCTCCGCACTCATGGTGACTACTTTTCTGGACAATGGCCATGGTCAGTGTCTGTTGGATAAGCCAGTCAAGCCTCAGTCACTTCCCCATCCATTGCCTGGGACAGTGTACGATGCTAACCATCAGTGCCGTCTAACCTTTGGCAAGGACTCTCATCACTGCCCTGACCTGAGCACCACTTGTGCAGCTCTGTGGTGTACTGTGACTTCATCAAATGGTTTACTGGTGTGCCAGTCCAAGAACTTCCCATGGGCTGATGGGACGACATGTGGGCATGACAGCTACTGTTTGGCTGGACAGTGTCTCACTAAGAGCCAGGCTGCCAGACACCAGGTAGAAATCAGACCCAACAAAGAGTGCTGCTGAGAGTGTGTTATGTTTAACTTTCAGCATTGAACAGAATAAAACTCTGATGCTTGTGTTCATCTGTTTTCAGACTCCTGTTAATGGTGGCTGGGGTCTGTGGGGTCCCTGGGGTGATTGCTCCCGAACCTGTGGCGGAGGAGTGCAGTATTCTTTCCGCTCCTGTGACAACCCAACACCAAGGTATGGTGGCAAGTACTGTGAAGGCAAGAGGATCCAGTATCGCTCCTGTAACACTGAAGAATGCCCTAATACGAATGGTGAGAGACTGAACCCTTTTCAGTTATGTTGTGTAAATTACACTCAGGTGCAATTGCTGGCAATAAACTCAGCAGTCAGTCTAACATCTCTGTGTCTCTTTCTCAGGCCTGTCTTTCCGTGAGGAACAGTGTCTGGCTCACAATGACATGTCAGCTCAAGTGTCACTGGGTTCGGGTGAGGGTGTTGAGTGGGTGCCCAAGTATGCTGGAGTTTCACCCAAAGACCGCTGCAAGCTGGTGTGCCGGGCCAAGGGAACTGGGTACTTCTTTGTCCTCAAATCTAAGGTGAGAGGTGTTCAATGAAACATCATGACAGTAATAAAGCTCAATAATAAAGCTGCATGGTTGTGTATTCTATATGCTGTAGACTCCTACATTACTCTTACGGTTTTAGTTTATCTTGTAACAGTCCTCCCACCTGTACAGACAAGTTGTTACTTTCGCTTTGCCTCTAGGCTTCACCTTTTGGCTCATGACGCTGTCATAAGAGTCTAAAGTTTCATATGCTTCTGTATTTTTTTTTAACTTCAGGTTGTTGATGGTACTTCCTGTAGTCCGGATTCCTCCTCAGTTTGTGTTCAGGGCCAATGTGTCAAGGCTGGATGTGACCGTATCATTGGTTCTAACCGGCGTTTTGATAAATGTGGTATATGCGGTGGAGATGGCTTGACCTGCAAGAAGGTGTCAGGCTCTCTGGAGCGTGCCAGGTAGACATCAAAAAGACTCTATTATACATAAGTGTAAAACTTTAATTTTATATAATCACAATTTTTTTTCATGTGGAAAGACTTTAACCTCTATCATTTTTTGTTTTCAGGCCCGGCTACCAGGATGTTGTAACTGTCCCTGCAGGTGCCACCCACCTGGATGTCAAGCAACGTTCTCCAGGCAGTGGTCATCATGACAACAGCTATTTGGCAGTGCGCCGCCAAGATGGAACCTATTTGTTAAATGGTGATTACAAACTGATGACCATGGAGACAGACATTTCCCTCCAAGGGGCACTGCTGCGTTACAGTGGCTCCGTTTCCAGCCTGGAGCGCCTCCGAAGCTTCTTCCCACTCCCAGAGCCCCTTACCATTCAGGTGTTGTCAGTAGGAGAAGCTCCAAGGCCTCGAGTTAAGTACAGCTACTTTGCCCCTCGCCCTAGTCATGCAGCATCTGCTTCCAACAACAACGGAGGTCGGCGTCATTCTATCAATGCCATCCAAGAGGTGGGTGGACCCGAGTGGAAGCTGAGGGAGTGGGGTCCCTGTTCTCAGACCTGTGGGGGAGGCACGCAACAGAGAGAGGTTGTATGCCTAGATCCCCAGGGACGCCTCTCCACAGACTGCCCCGAGGAGCTTCGCCCCTTGGCCTCGCGGTCATGTGCCTCCCAGCCCTGCCCCTCATGGCTCCTTGGAGAGTGGTCTGTTTGCTCCAAGACCTGTGGCAGAGGCTTCCGCAAGCGTCCACTCCATTGCCTTGGTCATGATGGACGCATGCTATCCTATGACAGCTGTGACCACAAAGACCGGCCACGACCACTGCTGGAACTATGCAATCAGAGTGCCTGCTAAGGACTGCATCTAGGCTAAGCTTGTGTTGTCAAAGCTGTCAGAAAAAAACGAGACAAAAACTGATCTTGGTCCTCTGAAGAGGCTGCTGAATGTTTACATCGAGAGTAAGCCTGCTACATATTTTCATGGGTCCGCAATGATTGTCACTGAATCTATCTTCAACCAAGGGATGGGCAACTATCTGCCAGCCAATATCCTGCAGGTTTCTTACCAGCCAGTCACTAAAGCAGGCGATTTCACTCCTCATCAATCAGTGGGAAGGAATTTAGAAAATTACGTGCTGAAGAGACTGGCTGGAAAGAAAACCATCAGTGTCTTGGCCATTCTCTGCACATAGCTGTTTGTCCCTGATTTACACATTCCCTCCATCCATGTTGTGTGTTGAACAACAGTGCCATCTAGTGACTGTTTGTAGAACACATGGGCATTGCTGATTTCTCTAAGAAGAGCATGCTGCTTACCATGCCAATGTCATGCTGTTTGTGTGTGTGTTGTGTGTGTATGTGCCTTTGTGTATGGTGTGTGTGTGCGTGTGTGTCAAATATTTTATACATATATAACTGTCCAAGCTGGGCTGGACAGATGTATAAGGGTTAGGGTGGGGGAAGTTATTGCAGAGTATATAAAGAATAAGAGAATAGCTAAGTCTACTTGCTCACCCCATCAGGTATGGAAAATAAGATAGCTCATAGTCATAATGTTTATATTCACTTCAGTCCACATTTATTTATCAAACTGAAGCACTTCCTCTTTGTTTTAGCCAGCGGCACATGGTAACACCCAGTTTCTCTGAATGCCTCAGTACTTTTGTCTTTTAGCCATATCTTGCCCTCGTCTACAAAGCCTCCAATGAGGAAATTCTTCAACGACCAAAGAGGTGTGTCTGTGTGTGTGTGTGTGTGCGCGTGAGTGTGGAGACTTAAAGAGGGACTTGTCTCCTGCTACTACTTCATAAGTAAGTCTCTCCTGCCTTCTGCGAAGGCATCTCCCCCCCCCCACCAGGTTTCGTCCATTTGTACAGAATATGCAAACTTTATTTATTTTTGTACAGCCTGTTAAATATAATCTTGTGGCTTTTTAATAATTTTTATTTGTTATTGAGATCACAGAAGGAAGTAGAATATATAGAGTATTTATACTGTGTTATATATTAATGGTCCTAGGTTCATGAATAAAGTTTCACATTGACTTGAGTATCTCATGTCCCCTGAGTGGTTTGTCTGTCGAAGTGCAATGCTAATTGACTCTTGACAACAGTCTGAAGAGCACAGTTACAATAATAATAAAAACAGTAACACTAAATGTGCGATTTTATTTGTTGGGTATTCAAAATATCCTAATGATGCATAAATTCCTTTACTATGATAAAATGTAAAACATAAGGGAAATCATTATAATTATTATTATTATCTCTGTGATCTTCAGGGGGCGCTGTTTCACTATACCGTCATCGCGACTGACTCCCCCATCCCCACCCTCCCTTTGTAATTTGGAGTTAAATCACTAGATGGGGATATTTCATCTGTTTACTCCACAAACTTCCCCAGCAAAAGTCCAAGCGCCAAATGGAAATTTTGTTCACAATTAATTTGAGAACTGGGTGACCTGAATACGTTTAAGCATCACAGATTCACAGTAGATAGTACTGGGTAACCGGATGAAGTGGACAGATGAAATAATTCAGTGGTGTCTCTGACGTAGACAGTCTGGTGGGGCACACTAAACATTAGCAACTTGCTTCGTGAATGTAATAATAATAACAAATTTATTTATAAAGTGCTTTCCAACAAAGTGCTGTACAGGCCAGAGGAGATTAAATAAATACACAATAAATAAAAACAACATGTTAGTCTTGCAATACAAATGCACCTCCTCAAATCAGAAGTGACAAAAGCACAAGTATTACCTCATAATAATGACAGTACTGTAATTTATTTGCGCATTTTTTGAGTATTTAACATCAGAATCACACCAATATGCTGTTTTTTTTATTGTAGCGAACTCAATATGAGCACCCTACTTGGCTTGCCAAGGGGGTTGACCCTATTGGCGACACAGGTAGGGTGCGGGACTCCGGAGCGGGAGGCGTGAGTTCGAATCTCCCGGTGGGACGTCGCCATGTCGAGCAGCACGTTACATTATTTTTTAACTTTAGCTTCATTATACTAGCTCCAAAATATCCTGGCCAGTTACCAATTACCACTGGCCAGTTTTACTTTTAATTAATACTTAACTGAGCAGCACGGTGGCGGAGTGGTTAGCACTGCGGTAGCACAGCAACTCACTCTTGGCCGGGGGATCCTGGGTTCGATCCCAGCCCCCGACCAATAGTGGTCTGTGTGGAGTTTGCATGTTCTCCCCGTGTCTGCGTGGGTTTACTCCGGGACTCCACATGCCAAAAACGTACAAGTTAGATTAATTGGCATCAGACTGGGGATTCTAAATTGTCCTTAGGTGTGAGAGTGAATGGTTGTCTGTCTCTCTGTGTTGGACTGGCGATCTGTTCAGGGTGTACCCTGCCTCTCGGCCAAAGGTGTTGGCATAGGCACCCCCCAGCAACCCAAAAAGGATTAAGTGGAAGAAGATGGGTGGATAATACTTAACTTCCCCACCTTAAAGTGATATAAAAATTAAGTTTTTTTTTCATGTTAACATGTCTATAACGTGTTTTATGACTTGCAAAATATATCAAGAGCAAAATCATTCAAATGTGTTAAGTCTCTGCTTTTTGTTTATTTGTTTGTTTGTTTTTTGGGGGGGGGGTTGCTGTTAAATTTCAGTTAAGCCCTGCACTCTGAAAAAGGTGAGTTAGATGGAACGTTTTTGGTGACGTGTTGAGCCAATCAGGACTCTGGCCTAACTGAAGTTAGCTTCCAGGCCCAGTTGGCATTTTTGAACAGGTGCTTTGAAAATTTGACACAAATTAAGATGCGTTTTACCATTAAACTGCTGTTAAGGACCAATGCAGTTTCAGTCATTATCCTGGGCCACTGTGCATACAACTGGGCACGTCCTTCAACCAGTAAGTCTTTTTATCACTTTTTATTCTGTTTAATGTAGCGCTAGCCACTATTAGCCTTGTGGGGATGTGGGTGGGATTATTCACAGATTCTGGCATTTGAAGGAGGAGGAAAAGTGAAAAGATCCATCCATCCATCCATCTTCTTCCACTTACTCCTTTTCGGGTCGTGGGGGGGCTGGAGTCTATCCCAGCATCTTTGGGCGAGAGGCAGGGTACACCCTGGACAGATCGCCAGTCCATCGCAGGGCCAACACAGAGAGACAGACAACCATTCACTCTCACAGTCATACCTAAGGACAATTTAGAATCCCCAGTTTGATGCCAATTAACCTAACTTGCATGTTTTTGGCATGTGGGAGGAAACTGGAGAAATCCTTTGGCACAAGACTGTTTTTTGCTGGAAAAAAAAGGCATAAGATACAATTTTAGACAATGTAGATTTGTTTTTGTAGGGTATATGGGGGGGGGGGTGAAAAGTTCGTAGGCTGAAAAGTTCATAGTGGTCAAATTTGACCAAATGTGGTTTATTTTTCAACTGGAGGGATCCAAGTGCTGCAACACCGATGGAAGAAGTGTGTGGACCGAAGGGGAAACTATGTTGAAAAATAAATCACATTTGGTCTGCGATGGACTGGCGAGCTGTCCAGGGTGTACCCTGCCTCTCGCCCAAAGATGCTGGGATAGGCTCCAGCCCCCCCGTGACCTGAAAAGGATTAAGCAGAAGAAGATGGATGGATGGTCAAATTTGACCATTATGAACTTTTCAGCCTATGAACCTTTCAGCCCCCCTCGTGTTTCCTGGAGTGTGTCTTTAAGAGAAAAATTAAAAGCAGCTTTTAAAAAAAAAATTCACAACTTTTTAAAGGGCTCATTGACTGCACTTTTTCCACATTTTAACAGCGCACATATGTCTTACTGAAGTTTTTGTGACATATTTTGTCCACTTTTCTTTATTTTTTTTTAATGATTTAAGCAAATTTATTTTTATTTTTCTTGGCTTTCTTGAAATGCTCTGATTTAAATCCTGCCACTTTAAGAAACATCCTTTAGCTGTTCAACTTAACCCACCCTCTTACATCAGCTAGCCATTAGCTGAGTAGCTTCTAGCCTTCTTCCAGCTTAGATGAGCAGCACTGGTTCACTGTTCCGCAGTCGTTTGTGCATCTCGTGTCATCCCAGCCCACTCCCCAACAACCCCGCAGAGACGCCACAACAAATCGTCAGCTCCGGGCGATCCACCGATTGCACCAACCTGAGGCCGCTGGCCGAACAACAGGATCTCAAAGGGCAATGTTTCGCTCTGTGATACTTTGCTGCTCTTCCATGGCCAGCCAGGGGGTCTGCTCCATCACGAAGTGGCTCCCCCTCGCTACCCATGAGCGTATGCCCGGAGGATGGTGGGGGAGTTGAGCCAATAGCTCAAGCAGTATCCCTGGCCTGCGGCAGCTGCCTGCGCCGGCACCCAGCATGCCAGCACCCTGCTTTGGAACCATGGCGAAACCACCGGGAGACGGGCCAGAGCGATGCGAGGCACACTGTGGACAGGAGACCAGTGAACCAAGTGGTAACAGGGATGGTTATTAGGGTGACTAAGGTCTGAAGAAAATAACAATATAAGCTGCTCTTGGTTCGAGCTTCCTGTTACCAGTATTAGCTTGGGGCCTAATAGCTGAGGGGTTCATAGGCTACGTTTAGCACCACTTCCATCTACATGACAGACAGCTAGGTGGGCCAAAAATAGAGCAGTGGGCTGGTCTCAAGGATGGCGGTGGGTTAGCTTTTTCGATTCATGATGTATAAGTAACTGTCAATACTTCACAATTGTTATCCACGCCAGCATTAACGACATCCGACTCCAGCAGTCGGAAGTCACAAAACTTAATGTGGAATCGGTGTATAACTTTACAAAAACAATGTCTGTCTCTGTAGTATTCTCTGGGCCCCTCCCCAATCTGACCAGTGGTGACATGTTTAGCCGCGTGTCCTCCTTCAACTGCTGGCTGTGTGTGTGGTGTCCTGCAAACGATGTAGGCTACATAGACAATTGGAACTCATTTGGGGGAAAACCTGGTCTTAGTAGACAAGACGGCGTCCATCCCACTTTGGATGGTGCATCTCATTTATCTAACAATCCGTCATCATTTTTATCCGAATTTCCAAAACCTTGACTACTCAGAGTTGGGACCAGGAAGCAGAGTCGCAGTCTTACATGCCTCTCTGCAGCTTCTCTTCATCCGCCACCCCTCATCTTAGCCCCTGTCTTCCCCATCAGAGAATCACTGTCTGCTCCTTCCAAAGTAAATAAAAATATAATATATAAGCATCTCAAAGTGATTAAACAAAAAGTTGGTAAATCTCAAATTAAACATGAAGCCTCTAAATTTAACTTGGCCTCTCTTCTTCCTCATAATTTAAAAATTAAATGCGGTTTGTTAAATATTAGATCTCTAACTCCCAAGTCTCTGCTAGTCGATGATCTGTTAATTGATCATCAGATTGATTTAATATCCCTTACAGAGACTTGGTTAGGGCAAGAGGATTATGTTGGTTTAAATGAATCAACCCCCTCTGGTTATTTAAACTTGTCAAAATCCCAGAAGTTCTGGTCGTGGAGGAGTAGCAACAATTTACCATTCCAAATTATTAGTTAATGTTGTGGGAATGTGCAATTGATGAGGCAGGTTTGTCTCAAATCAGCTTTATTACACATTCTCCAACATCTGAAAGTAGAAAGAGAACATCACAGGAAACTCTCGTCCCTTAAATACCCGGGACTCTCACAGCCACAAGTCACTTTGCATCACAAGTCACATTGCATTAAAATCACCAGTAACAATGCATCTCCTCTATAATCCCCTAATATCACCCCCACAGTCTCAGGCCCTGCATACCAAAGCTAACACCTTCACAGCTTCCTGTTATCTCCAAGGAAACTCTGTCTTTGTTCTTATCTAAAATGTGAGGCCTTAAATAAGTCACAAAGTAAGTCACATGTGTGGCCACACTACCCCCCCCCAAACATTTAGATCGAACAACAGAATAACAGTTTGCATGCTGTGATAACATCATTGCACATCAATCCACATGCTGCTTGGGCCTCAGTCTTCTCCCATATCTGTTGTAACCAGGTTTCACCGCCTCCACGGCACCGTCATGCTGGGGAGCTGCTGTCTGGGGGTGCAAACCTTTTGTCAGTCTCTGTGGGTGATCTGGGGAAATATTACTCTGGGAAACACCCTGTGGTGATCTGCCGCATCGAGGGGCCCTTGCCAACAGCATTTGCTCGTCCGCCACCACAAAAGCGGGTTTGAGTCTGTTTATGCCAACCTTTTCAGGTTGGCGAACTCCTCGCGCACTATGGCCAGTTTAGCTGCGTCCAAGCGCCGAGCTTTTGCAAAAACGGGTGGTCCGGTAGTGGTAATAAAATGTTCCACCCCGTGTTTAGCGACGGTTGCCGAAAATGTGGGGACTGTGAGTGCTGGGAACTGAGTGAGCAGTGTGTGGAACTTACTGCTTGCAGCTGTGACGTTGGTTTGTGCTATTGGCGGGGCCACTCGCGCTGTACAGGGAATAGAATCAAAAGAAAGTGCATTAACCAGACGCCTGTTAGCGAGATCAACCAACAAACCATGTGAGCACAAAAAATCAGCCCCCAACATATTGAAACTCACTGCTGCTAGAACAAAAGTCCACTCAAATGTACGGCCATGTAGGGACAGAAGTAGAGTCCTCTCACCAAAGGTCTTAATCTCCGAGCGGTTCGCTGCTGCCACCCCGGGACCTCTGGAACCTGCCAGCCTGTCCGCGTAGGAAGGTGTGATGAAACTCAACTGGGAGCCTGTGTCCACGAGGAAATGCCTCCCCGAGCGTGCGTCCAACAAGTACAGCAGCTTGTTCTCCTCCCCGAGGGTCGCGGCTGCTACTGACCCCCGGTCTTGGCGTTTCCCGAATGCTTGAACTGGCATGGTGGTACATATTTGCGTGCCCTCTCTGCGAAGCGGCAATGGTAGAAACAAAGGGTGTCTCCTCCGCATTCCCTGGCCCCCGCCGCCACCGTCGTCGGTGGTTCTGCTACCGCTGCCCCTGGCCCCCTGCCATCTCCGGTCGTCGCACCGAGTTCCGCTGCTGCAGCCGTGGTCACGCGCTGTCTGCTGGCGTTGACAATTCGCTGCGCCTCCCGGGCCAGCGCGCGGTAGTCCCGCTGGGCCAACAACGGCAAACTGCCCAGGGTCGCTCTCGTCGCTGACGGTAGGGTCCTGAGGAAGAGGTGGGTAAAGATGAAGTGGTCGTTGTCCGAGCCTTTCAACCTCAACATCTTCTCCATCAGGTCAACGGGCGTGTCATCTCCCAACTCAGTCAGCGCCAGGAGTCTCTCTGCTCTCTCCTCAACCGAGAGGGTGAAGTGCTGGATGAGTGCAGCCTTCAACGCGCCGTATTTGTCGCTGGCCGGCGGCTGCTCCAGAAGGCTCTCCACATGCTGGGACGTGTGGTTATCCAGTTTTGCGACCACATGGTAGAATTTTGTGTCATCTACCGATATCCCCCGGAGGTTGAACTGTGCTTCAACCGAGTGGAACCAGGAGCGCGGATTGTTCTGCCAAAAGTCCGGTAGCTGGACCGTAGCGGCATTCGCTTGGCCGGGGGCTCCGGATGAGGCTGGCCCCGAGGAATTCTCCTCTTTCTGCATGCTACGTCTTGGGTCACCAGTGTGGGAATGTGCAATTGATGAGGCAGGTTTATCTCAAATCAGCTTTATTACACATTCTCCAACATCTCAAAGTAGAAAGAGAACATCACAGGAGACTCTCATCCCTTAAATACCCGGGACTCTCACAGCCACAAGTCACTTTGCATCACAAGTCACATTGCATTAAAATCACCAGTAACAATGCATCTCCTCTATAATCCCCTAATATCACCCCCACAGTCTCAGGCCCTGCATACCAAAGCTAACACCTTCACAGCTTCCTGTTATCTCCAAGGAAGCTCTGTCTTTGTTCTTATCTAAAATGTGAGGCCTTAAATAAGTCACAAAGTAGATCACGTGTGGCCACAATGTAACGCAAAAAAACATGTTATAATTCCTTTGAAGGCCTGGTCCTCAGTATTGGGCATTTTGGCAATTTTAGGTTAAACCCAATTTTATTTGCCATAGTTAATCATCCTCCCTAAGCCTACTCAGAGTTTTTATCCGAATTTGCCGAATTCTTAGCAGATTTAGTGCTGAAATCAGATAGAATAATTATAGTAGGGGACTTTAATATACATGTAGATGTAGATGGTGGTTGCCTTAATATGGCATTTAATTCAATATTTGACTTGATGGGGTTTTCTCAGAAAGTAGAACATTCTACCCATTATCTCCATCACACGTTGGACCTTGTATACATATGGCATAAGATAAGATAAGCCTTTATTAGTCCCACAATGGGGAAATTCCAGGATTGCAACAGCACAGGGATAGCAACACTCAGAGCAACAATCAGAAGGCAAGAAAAAACAAGAGCAGCTAGTATACATATGTACATATTAATATAAATATATATATATATAGACACACAGTGCGGAGCATTGTGGTTGGTGGATGTGCAGCAGAAAGTCTAAGCTCTCTCTCCGCGGATGCGACGGGCCAGCTGGATGTCTTTGGGCATGATGGTGACCCTCTTGGCATGGATGGCGCACAGGTTGGTGTCCTCGAAGAGACCCACCAGGTAGGCCTCACTGGCCTCCTGCAGAGCCGTGACGGCGGAGCTCTGGAAGCGCAGGTCGGTCCTGAAGTCCTGAGCGATCTCCCTCACCAGGCGCTGGAAGGGCAGCCCACGGATGAGCAGCTCCGTGGACCTCCGGCAGCGACGGATCTCTCTCAGAGCCACGGCACCGGGCTGCAACGGTGAGGCCTCCTCACTCCGCCACCGGCCGGAGCGCCTTTTCAAGCAGCCTTGGTGGCCAGCTGCTTCCTGGGGGCTTTTCCTCCAGTAGATTTACGGGCGGTCTGCTTGGTTCTTGCCATCGCTCTTTATTATTCTGTCTTATAGAAATAGAAAGTCTGGTAGTGTCTCCTCATAACCCTGTACTGTCAGACCATTGTCTGTTAACCTTTGACTTTACTAATTCTGACTATTTGGCTCCTAAAGAAAAAATATTACTACAGTAGATGCCTCTCAGATGATGTTGTGACCAAATTTATGCAGATTGTTTTCTCTATGCCATGTGTCAACACAACGGAAATAAGCTATGGAGAGCTTGCTCATTCTGTAAACGATAGCATGGTAGATAGTGTTACAGCTTCTCTGCATCAGACTCTAGACATGGTGGCCCCTTTGAAAAAGAAAAAGTCTAATCAGAGATTTCTAACTCCTTGGTTCAACACAGAAACTCGTAGCTTAAAACAGGAGACTCGTCAATTAAAAAGAAAATGGTGCTCCACTAAATTAGATGAAATCTATTTAGCTTGGAGAACTCATCTTTTAATTTATAAAAAAATCTCTTAGAAAAGCTAGAACAAGTTATTATTCTGCATTGATAGAAGATAAGAATAATCCCAGGTTTCTTTTCAGCACTGTAGCCAGGCTGACAAAGAGTCAGGACTCTGTCAATCCTAGCATTCCCTTAGAGCTTACTAGTCAGGACTTTATGAACTTTTTCAATAATCAAATTTCATCTATCAGAGATAAACTTAGTCGGATTCTTCCCACCATTCACTTAAATACAGTAGCTACTATAACTCCTTCAACTGATATCTGTTTGGATGAGTTTATTCCAATTGACCTTTTAGAATTAGATAAAATAATTTCCTCATCCAAGCCTTCAACTTGTCTTTTAGACCCTGTTCCTACCAGGTTATTTAAAGAAGTCTTCCCATTTATTGGTAGCTCTATTCTTCAAATAATCAATTCTTCATTAACATTAGGCCACGTACCGCAGACTTTTAAAACTGCTGTAATTAAACCCTTACTTAAAAAGCCAACACTGGATCCAGGAGTTTTAGCCAACTACAGACCAATCTCTAATCTGCCATTCATTTCAAAAATCTTAGAAAGAGTTGTTGCTACGCAATTATTTGACCACTTGCAGGGAAATAGTTTATTTGAAGAGTTTCAATCTGGGTTTAGAATCCATCATTGTACTGAAACAGCTTTAGTGAAGGTCACTAGTGATCCCCTTATCGCATCTGATAATGGACTTGTGTCTGCACTTGTCCTTTTAGACCTTAATGCAGCTTTTGATATATCGATCATAATATTCTACTTGATAGATTAGAACACCATGTTGGACTTAATGGAACTTCGTTGCAGTGGTTTAGATCATATTTATGTGATAGGTTCCAGTTTGTTCATGTCAATAATGAGTTTTCTTCCAACTCAAAGCTCAGTCATGGAGTTCTACAGGGATCTGTGCTAGGCCCTATTCTTTTTAGTTTATGTATGCTTCCGTTAGGCAACATAATATTAGAAAGCACTGTATACATTTTTGTTGTTATGCAGATGACACACAATTATACCTGTCAATGAAGCCAGATGATAGTAATCAATTAGCGAAGTTAGAGGCCTGTCTTAAGGAAATCAAAGCTTGGATGACTTGTAATTTCCTGCTATTAAATTCAGATAAGACTGAAGTCATTCTTGTTGGTCCAAAAAAACCTTAGAAATACCTTTCCAAATCAAATTCTTAGTTTGGATGCAGTTACTCTTTCTCTGAATAGTTCTGTGAGGAACCTTGAGTTATTTTTGATCAAGATCTGTTTTTTAATTCACATATTAAACTTGTTCTAAGACTGCTTTCTATCATTTGCGTAATATTGCCAAGATTAGGGGCATCTTGTCTCAGAGTGATACTGAGAAACTAATCCACACTTTTGTTAGCTCTAGATTAGATTATTGTAACTCTTTATTATCAGGTTGTCCTAAAACATCTTTAAAAAGTCTTCAGCTGATCCAAATGCTGCAGCAAGAGTTTTAACAGGTAGAAAGCGAGATCATATCTCTCCGGTTCTGGCCTCCCTTCATTGGCTTCCCACAGAGTTTAGAATTAAGTTTAAAATCCTTCTTCTCACTTACAAAGCTCTAAACAATCAGGCCCCTTCTTTTTTAAAATATCTGATATTACCCTATTATCCTATCAGAGCACTACACTCCCAAGATGCAGGATTACTTGTAATACCTAGACTCTCCAAAAGTACAATGAGAGGCAGAGCCTTCAGTTATCAAGCTCCTCTCCTGTGGAGCCAGCTGCCCATCTGGATTCGGGAGTCAAACCGATCTCTGTTTTTAAGAACAGGGTTAAAACCTTCCTTTTTAATATAGCCTACAATTAGGGTGGGATCATGTGCCCCTGAACCCTCCCTTAGTTATGCTGCTAATAGGTTTAGACAGCCGGGGGACCTCCAATAATGCACTGGGCTTCACTCCTTTCTTCACTCTTAATACAATATTTTTGCTGGTCATTAACATCTGTTTGTGCTCTCTCATAGATTGAGTCCCCGTCATGCTGTTTGCTCCCCTACATGTCTGTTCTTTTCATCTTCTCTATACCCTCACCCCCCAGCCAGTCACAGCAGATGGCTGCCCCTCCCTGAGCCTGGTTCTGCTGGAGGTTTCTTCCTGTTAAAAGGGAGTTTTTCCTCTCCACTGTCGCCAAGTGCTTGCTCACAGGGGATCGCCTGATTGCTGGGGTTTTTCTGCAGTTGTGGGGGTTTCCCCTGCAGTTGAAAGTGCTATGACTATTGTTGTGAAATGGCACTATATAAATAAAGTTGAATTGAATTGAATTGAATTGAATTGAACTGAAGAGTTCCACAAAAAAGTCAAAAACATTTCCTGGAGAGAAAAACGAGATAAAGGCTGTGTGTTTTTTAAGAGAATTGACTGTTCTGAAAATTTTACAGCGCTGTGGAGGAATTTTGGCCCACTCATCTTTGCAGAATTGCTGTAATTTGGCCACATTGGAGGGTTTTCGAGCATGAACCGACTTTTTAAGGTCATGCTACAGCATCTCAATCGGATTCAGGTCAGGACTTTGACTAGACCACTCCAAAGTCTTCATTTTGTTTTTCTTAAGCCATTCAGAGGTGGACTTGCTGGTGTGTTCTGGATCATTGTCCTGCTGCAGAACTCAAGTGTGCTTCAGCTTGAGGTCACCAACAGATGGCCGGACATTCTCCTTCAGGACTTTTTGGTAGACAGCAGAATTCATGGTTCCATTTACCACAGCAAGTCTTCCAGGTCCTGAAGCAGCAAAACAGCCCCAGACTATCACGCTACCACCACCATATTTTACTGTTGGTATGATATTCCTTTTCTGAAATGCTGTGTTACTTTTACGCCAGATGTAATGGGACACACTCCTTCCAGAAAGTTCAACTTTTGTCTTGTCAGTCCACAGAGTATTTTCCCAAAAGTCTTGGAGATCATCAAGATGTTTTCTTGCAAAACTGAGACGAGCCTTTATGGGTTTTTTTGCTCAGCAGTGGTTTTCGTCTTGGAGCTCTGCCATGCAGGCCATTTTTGCCCAGTTTTTTTCTTATGGTGGTGTCATGAACACCGACTTTAACGGAGGCAAGTGAGACCTGCAGTTCTTTGGATGTTGTTGTGGGGTCTTTTGTGACCTCTTGGATGAGTCATCGCTGTGCTCTTGGGGTAATTTTTGTCGGCTCTCCACTCCTGGGAAGGTTCACCACTGTTCCATGTTTTTACTATTTGTGGATAATGGCTCTCACTGTGGTTCGCTGGAGTCCCAAAGCTTTAGAAATGGCTTTATAACCTTTTCCAGACTGATAGATCTCAATTACTTTGTTTCTCATTTGTTCCTGAATTTCTCTGGATCACAGCATGATGTCTAGCTATTGAGGATCTTCTGGTGTACTTCACTTTGTCAGGCAGGTCCTATTTAAATGATTTCTTGATTGAGGAAAAAAAGTGGCAGTAATCAGGACTGAGTGTGGCTAGAGAAATTGAAGTCAGCTTTCCAAAGATGTCATAAACCACAGTTAATTTATGTTTTAACAGGGAGGGGGGGGTCACTTTCTCACACAGAGCCATGTAGGTTTGGATTTTTTTTTAACCCTTAATAATAAACACCTTCATTTAAAAACTGCATTTTGTGTTTACTTGTGTTATCTTTGTCTAATATTTAAATTTATTTGATGATCTGAAACATTTTAAGTGTGACAAACATACAAAAATTGAGAAATTAGGAGGGAGGCAAACACTTTTTCACACCACTGTAGCTCAGACGAGGGCCTAACTCTATGGTGATGATTGCACTTGTTGCTAACTTCCGGGAATTATTTTGTGCCCCATGATCTGCCATTGCTGTTAAAAAAAAAATAAGTGCTCCTTTGGAGTGAACTGAGTTGACACTACTCTGTCTAAGTCTATTGCTCTAGTACTAACTTCTGTCAAATCCATTAATAACTTCTGATTGGTAGGGTAACACACAGCAGGTGGCACATGCACAATACAGTTTTAACCTACAGGATGACTTATCACAGGTGTTGAAGGGCTGGCCCCATATGTAATGAAACAGCAGTATTATACTGGAGTGGTAGCCTAGAGGAAGAGCATCTGCCCCTCAGCTGGGAGGTTGCGGTTCAAGTCTTGGCTGGGTCATGCCAAAGACCACATAAAAATGGAACTTCCTGCCATCCAGCTTGGTGCTCAGCAAAAATGGAATAGAAGAGGGAAATGTGGGTGGCTGTGGCTCAGGAGGTAGAGCAGGTTGTCTGATAACCGGAGGGTTGGCAGTTCGAATCCCGTTCTCCCCAGACATCCTGCCATTGTGTCCCTGGGCAAGACACTTTACCCACCTTGCCTCCAGTGTCCGTGACACTGTGTATTAATGTTTGTTGGTGGTCAGAGAGGCCATTGGTGTGGATTTGTCAGCCACGTTTCTGTCAGTCTGCCCCAGGACAGCTGTGGCTACAGAAGTAGCTTACCACTACCATTGTCTGTGGAGTGAATGAATAATGTATCCATTGTAAAGCGTCTACGAAAAGCACTATATAAATCCAATGCATTATTATTTACCAGAAATCATAACTTTGATGCAAGAAATATAGCAAGATATTTGGACAGCATGACAGTGCTATTATTATCACATGTAATAAGTGCACAATATTATTCAATAGCTGTGAAGAAAAACAAATATTGTTGAAAATGTAACTTTACCAACTGCTGAGATGCCACTGATACGTACATACATACCCAATTACAATTATAGCTGAACTGTAATTCTCAGGTACCAAGATAGAAATGGTTGATGCTGTTCATTGACAATATGCAAAACATTTGAAAATGATTGATATTGTAGCATGAGGTGAAATAATTCGAACTGTTAACTTAATAGATAACTGATGGGTAAAAATCCTTTTTTAAATCAAATACCTTGAAACAAGTAAAAATTTCCAGGCCAAAAAAAAATGTACTAAATTATACCATGCAATATTAAACAATTTGATAAGTAAAAACCGTCTTGATCCATTGGCAGAAACCTTTACTTTAAACAAGATTTAATTTCTTAAAACAAGTTTAAAAAATATTATAAGAAGTAGCATTTTCCTGCAGAAAATTGCACAAGAAAAATTTATTGTCAGACAAATAATAAGAATTGTATCACTGATTTAATTTATTTTTTTCTTACTAAGATTTCATGTTTGGCAGTGTAAGAACGTCAGCTGTTTGGCTTTAGATACTAATGCTTCAGCCATAGGCTTGAGCACCTACTGCTATACAAGATGAGAAATGAGAAAATATCTTGGGTTGGGTCTAATATCATTCATGCATTTACTACCCCTTACACATAGGGAACTCAAATGTAAGTTAAAGAATTACAGTGAACTTAGCAGAAAACTGAAAACAAATGGAAGGACAAAAAAAAGAACAGATTTGGTGTGGTGCACATATGTGGGTTTCATATGCTTCACATGTGTATTACTGTATGCTTATTGTATGCTTCACGTCTCAGAGGAACAAAAGGTCTGAACCTCCTAGGGGTAACAGGAGGATGTGAAGTCTGGCCTTTTGTATGCAAAGAGATGGCCTTGAGAGATTTCCTGACCACCAGGATTTTAGGTGGAGACGAGAAGACCTGGAGGGGGATGCATTGTGATTTGGGATTAAAAGACAATGTGACTGTGTGCTTTGATGTCCTGGGGTATTTAAGGGACAGATGTTGGGGGATTCCTTTCTCTTTCTGTTTTTGGATGTTGGAGAATGTGAATGTGAATAAAACTGGACTTGAGAAATAAACTCAGCCTCGTCCTTCCACACTTCTCCACACTGGTGACCCTAAGACGTATCATGAGCGGAGACGAATCTCCCGAGCCAGACTCGTCAGGAGCCAGCCAAACGAATGCAGCCACAGTTCAGCTACTGGACTTCTGGCTGAACAATCCGCGCTCCTGGTTTAACGCAGTGGAGGCACAGTTCCACCTCCGGAGGATTTCGGTAGACGCCACAAAGTTCTACCATGTGGTTGCAAAGCTGGACAACCACACAGCCCAGCGAGTGGAGAGCCTGATCAACCACCCGCCGGACAGCGACAAGTACAGCACGTTGAAGGCTGCACTCATCCGTTACTTCACCCCCTCGGTGGAGGAACGAGCAGAGAGGCTCCTGGCGCTGACTGAATTTGAGAGTGACAGACCTGCAGACCTGATGGGGAAGATGTTGAGTTTGAGAGACTCCGAAGATGATAACTTCATCTTCACCCACCTTTTCCTCAGGACCCTACCGTCAGCGGTGAGAGTGACCCTGGCCAGTTCACCACTGTTGGCCCGACGAGACTACCACGAGCTGGGCCAGGAGGCGCAACGACTTGTCGATGCCAATAAACGGTGCGCGGCTACGGCTGCGACAGCGGAGCCAGGCGCAACGTCCAGAGAGGGCAGGGGGCCAGAGGCTGCAGCACCAGGACTCACCGACGACTGCGGCGGCAGGGGCCAGGAAACACGGAGCAGACGATGTCCTTTGCCTCTACCATCGCCGCTTCGCAGAGAGGGCACGCAAGTGCATTCCACCGTGCCATTTCAAGCGCTCGGGAAATGCCAAGACCGGGGGTCGGTAGCAGCTGCGGCCCTCGGAGAGGAGAACAAGCTGCTCTACTTGAGGGATGCGCACTCGGGGAGGCATTTCCTCGTGGACACGGGCTCCCAGCTGAGTTTCATCACACCTTCCTACGCTGACCGGCTGGCGCCTTTCAGTGGTCCCCGGGTGTCAGCAGCGAACGGCTCGGCGATTAAGACCTTCGGTGAGAGGACTCTGCTTCTGTCTTTACACGGCCGTACATTCGAGTGGACTTTCGTCATAGCGGCAGTTAATTTCAACATGTTAGGGGCTGATTTTTTGAGCTCACATGGTTTGTTGGTCGATCTTGCTAACAGACGCCTGGTTAATGCACTCTCTTTTTCTTCTATTCCCTGTACAGCTCGAGTGGCCCCGCCAACAGCACAAGCCAATGTCACAGCTGCAGGTGGTAAGTTCCACACACTCCTCACTCAGTTCCCAGCACTCACGGTTCCAACATTTTCGGCGACCGTGGCTAAACACGGGGTGGAACATTTCGTTACTACCACCGGACCGCCCGTTTTTGCAAAAGCTCGGCGCTTGGATTCAGCTAAACTGACCATAGCGCGCGAGGAGTTCGCCAACCTGGAAAGGTTGGGCATCATCAGACGTCCGAAGAGCCCATGGGCTTCACCACTTCGCATGGTCCCGAAATCTGATGGCTCGTAGCGACCTTGCGGTGATTTCCGCAGGCTGAACAACGCTACAGCGCACGACCTCTACCCGATCCTGCACATCCAAGATTTTTCAGTTCATTTGGCGGGGGCGCGCGTTTTTTCTAAAATAGAATTGGTACGTGGTTACCACCAGGTCCCAGTGCGCGCTGAGGACATACCCAAAACAGCGGTAATAACTCCTTTCGGGCTTTTCGAGTTTTTGCACATGCCGTTTGGGCTTAAAGGCGCGGCGCAGACGTTCCAAAGCATGATGGATGCGGTTTTGCACGATCTCCCTTTCGTGTTCGTCTACCTGGACGACATATTGGTAGCCAGCGCGTCCGAAGACGAACACGAAAACCACCTCACGGCAGTTTTCCGGAGGTTGGCAGAGCACGGGTTAATAATTAACCCAGCGAAGTGTCAGTTCGGGGTGATGCAGATTGATTTTTTGGGGCATCGCGTCTCCCCAGAAGGAGCGGTCCCTCTGCCTGACAAAGTGCGCGCAGTAACAAATTTTCCCCAACCACAAATGGTCAAAGCGTTACAGGAGTTTTTGGGAATGGTGAATTTTTATAACCGTTCCTCCCCCGCGCAGCGCAGCTCATGCAACCATTGTATGCTGCACTAAAAAAACAAAAACCCACAAATAAAGTCGAATGGTCTCCGGAGCGAGAGTGCACATTCTCTGAAGTCAAAACAGCCCTGGCAAACGCTGCGTTGTTGGCACATCCAGTCCCAGCGGCCCGCATGGCGCTCACTACTGACGCGTCAGATGTGGCCATAGGGGCGGTCGTGGAACAGTATGTAGCCGGAGCCTGGCAACCGCTCACCTTTTTCAGTAAGACCCTGCGCGACAGCGAACGAAAATACAACGCATTCGACAGGGAGTTGTTAGCTCTCCACTTGGCCATTCGCCACTTCCAGTTCTGGCTGGAAGGACGGCGTTTCACCACGTTCGTTGACCACAAGCCGCTGACTTTCGCGATGGCCAAGATTTCAGAACCTTGGTCGGGCCGGCAGCAGAGACAGCTGGCCGCGATATCGGAGTTTACTACCGATATCCAGCATGTGGCGGGTAAACTTAATGTAGTGGCGGACTGCCTCTCGTGCGCCGTGGCAGCTCCAGCCCGTGGGGAGGTAGATTCTGCAGCCATGGCCGCGGAGCAGGTTAGCGACGCGGAAGTGCACGCGGCCCCGGTCCGTGTGGGGATAGATTATGCAGCCATGGCCGCGGAGCAGGTTAGCGACGCGGATGTGTGCGCGCTCCAGTCTGGACCAACAGGTTTAAGGCTGGAGGACAGGGTGCTGCAAGATGGTATGCCCCCTTAATCTGCGATGTCTCCACTGGGCGGCCGCGTCCTGTGGTTCCAGCCGCGTGGCGCCGCCGCGTTTTTGACTCGATCCATTCTCTGGCGCACCTGGGAGTGCGTGCGTCGGTCAAAATGGTAGGAGAGAAATTTGTATGGCCGAGCCTGCGCAAACAAGTTAGAGAGTGGGCGGCAGCCTGCATGGCTTGTCAGCGGGCCAAGGTTCATAGACACACGAGAGCTCCCTTGGAGCCGTTTCACATCCCAGCTAAAAGGTTTGATCATGTCCATGTGGACCTCGTAGGCCCTCTCCCACCCTCACAAGGGTGCACACATCTTCTGACAATGGTTGACCGCACCACGCGCTGGCCGGAAGTGGTTCCGCTGTCGTCAACCACAGCCGAGGAGGTTGCGCGCACGTTTTTAACGGCATGGGTAGCGCGTTTTGGTCCCGTCGGACATTTTGGTCCCGTAATGTCCTGTCGGACATTATGTCCGACAGAGGCCCTCAATTTGTTTCCGAACTTTGGTCAGCGATGGCCCGCAGCCTGGGGGCAACGATCCACCGCACGACCGTGTACAACCCGCAGGCTAACGGGTTATGCAAACGTTTTCACAGGTCACTGAAGGGGGCTCTCAGAGTGTCGCTTACAGATGCAAATTGGGTGGACAAGCTACCATGGGTTTTATTGGGGTTGCGTTCTGCACCTAAAGAGGATTTAGAAGCCTCCCCAGCTGAGTTAGTTTTCACACAGCCACTTCGGCTGCCCGGGGAATTCCTCCCAGATAATCCAGCGCCAGAGTGCTCCCCGGCTCAGCGGTTACAGAATAGCACGGGCCCGAGCACGCTACCTGGCCCCGTTCACCACAGTTTTCCGCGTCTTTTTGTGCCTAAGGCTTTAAAAAATGCGGAGTTTGTTTTTGTCAGACATGATGCCCATCGTCCGCCTTTACGCCCACCTTATGACGGACCATATAGAGTGCTGGAAACAGGGGATAAGCATTTTTTGCTAGATTTGGGGGGCAGAAAAGAAATGATTGGCATTAACAGGCTCAAACCCGCTTTTGTGGTAGCTGACGAAGTTGTGCAGTTGGCTAAGGCTCCTCGGCGCGGTAGACCCCCTAGAGAGCATTCCCCAGAACACCCACAGAGGTTGACTAACAGTTCTCATCCCCAGGCAGCAGCTCCACAGCAGGAAGACGCCGTGGAAGTGGTACAGCCTGCTTACAGCAAATACGGGAGAAGGCTGAGGCCCAAGCGGCACGTGGACTGATATGTAGTGATTTTATTATGACATGCAATCTGTGGTTATGTTGTTCCATCTTAGACGTTTGGGGGGGGGGGGGGGTCATGTGGTGCACATATGTGGGTTTCATATGCTTCACATGTGTATTACTGTATGCTTATTGTATGCTTCACGTCTCAGAGGAACAAAAGGTCTGAACCTCCTAGGGGTAACAGGGGGATGTGAAGTCTGGCCTTTTGTATGCAAAGAGATGGCCTTGAGAGATTTCCTGACCACCAGGACTTTAGGTGGAGACGAGAAGACCTGGAGGGGGATGCATTGTGATTTGGGATTAAAAGACAATGTGACTGTGTGCTTTGATGTCCTGGGGTATTTAAGGGACAGACGTTGGGGGATTCCTTTCTCTTTCTGTTTTTGGATGTTGGAGAATGTGAATGTGAATAAAACCGGACTTGAGAAATAAACTCAGCCTCGTCCTTCCACACTTCTCCACATTGGTTGTTTTTCATTTTAAAATAAAAAATGAGTATTCAGCATTATCTTTCTTTTCTTTCTTTTTTTAAATAAAAGAAAAAAACAGATTAAGCAATGATACCCAAACCCTTTGACTGTCCTATAGGGAATTTTGAATAATCATTAATAGGAATGCTGATGGCCAAAAGCCTATATGGATTGTTTCTTTTTTTATCTTTTCCAACTTCATTGTCAGGGAGATGAAAAAATATGCATTATAAAAAATAACTGAAAAAAACTCTATAAAATAGGAATAAAATCAGCTGGGGAATGCATGATAAACATTGGTAATATCAGTCATGAAGGTGAATGCTGCCTGATACGATGTGTTGCTCGGTATATCTGTGCATCTTTACTCACTAGACATTTGGTCTCCATTAGAAATGGCAGACACACAGTGAATAGTGAGTGATTTCAGACAAACCAGGTGGGCGGTGCGGTGGCGCAGTGGTTAGCACTGCGCCAGCACAGCAACTCACCCTTGGCCATGGGATCCCTGGTTCGATCCCAGCCCCTGACCAACAGTGATCTGTGTAGAGTTTGCATGTTCTCCCCGTATCTGCGTGGGTTTACTCTGGGATTTCTCCGGTTTCCTCCCACAGGCCAAAAACATGCAGATTAGGTTAATTGGAGACTCTAAAGTGGCCCTAGGTGTGAATGTGTGTGTGAATGGTTAAGGGATAGCGCCGTACCGTGGCTGCTTCATCCAGGTGGATGCCCTCAATCTCCCCTCTGGGGATCAATAAAGTATACAAAAAACCCCATGGAGTGCATAAAAGCTTGATTGCAGTGGGTAAACAACGGCTCTTATCATTTCAATTCATTTCAATTCAAATCAGGTTCATGCTTTAGTTTTTAAATTAAAGTTACAGTTGAGCTAATCCTCAACAGCTTCATTATTTCAAAGTTTCTTGTTTGATTTGTTTTGTTGCAAACAGGTGAAAACTCATAAGATCTTTAAATCAGTGTTTTCAACCTATTTTGAGCCATGGCACCCTTTTTAATCATCTAAATTTTTATAAAATGACACATTGTTGCCTATTACAGCATATCTCATGATAATTTAGTCTGGTAATTTGTTTAAGCTTGATACATATAGTCAATGGAAAGACACAAACACATGGAGTTTGCTCCAGATGACACAAATGCACACAAGTTTGCATCTGTGCATTTGCTGGATTTTGTTCAGCTCAGGCCAGGAGTTCTCTTATTCTTGCTTGGTCCTGATGGCCATTCAGCATTTGTATTCTGCCATTGTCAGGAGAATGAATTAGTTTAAAAATGAGAAAGCCACTTACTGGAAAATGTCTCTTGCAAGGGGGTTCTTTTCATGACTTCTCGGCACTCCAATGGCAGACCTCTGTAGCTACCACTTGTTTGGTGCTGGGGGCAGCTGATGTTGGGATCGGGTTTCTGGGAGAGGTGGTGACATTTTCCCCATCCGGATAGTGTTGTGGGCTCAGACATGGCAGTGTTTTTTTGTTTATTTGTTTTGTTTTTCCGTGGCAGATGCTGGGGTTGTGAAGGTGGCCCCACCTCTCTGTGGGTGAGTTTTCCATTGAGAGGAGAAAGAAAAGGAAGAAAAAGAGGAGAGATTGTGTTCTGTGCCTGTAGTACAATAAGCACAGGAACATATGAGTGGCTTAACTGCTAGCTTCTGCTAATAGTCTCAGATCCTGGTTTGATTAAATAAAACTTTAAGTAATATACAGTTACATCTAATATATAGTTACATCTCAAAAAATTATAATATCATGAAAAAGTTCAATATTTTTTGTCACTCATTTCAGAAAGTGAAACCCATATAGTATATAGATTCATTACACAGAGAGTGATATATTTCAAGTGTTTATTTATTTTTATTTTTATGATTATGGCTTACAGCCCATGAAAACCCCAAATTCAGTTTCTCAAAAAAATTAGAATATTACATAAAATTAATTAAAAAAAATAGTTTTTTTTATGGAAATGTTGGCCGACTGAAAAGTATGTCCATGTACACACTCAGTACTTGGTCGGGGCTCCTTTTGGATTAATTACTGTATCAACGTGGTGTGGCATGGAGGTGATCAGCCTGTGGCACTGCTGAGGTGTTATGAAGGTCCAGGTTGCTTTGATAGTGACCTTCAGCTCATCTGCATTGTTGGGTCTGGTGTCTCTCATCTTCCTCTTGACAATACTCGACAGATTCTCTATGGGGTTTAGGTCAGGAGAGTTTGCTGACCAATCAAACACAGTGATGTCATGGTCATTAAACCAGGTTTTGATACTTTTGGCAGTGTGTGTGTGTGTGGGGGGGGGGTGCCAAGTTCTGCTGAAAAATGAAATCAGCTTCTCCATAAAGCTTATCAGCAGAGGGAAGCATGAAGTGCTCTAAAATTTCCTGGTAGACAACTGTGCTGACTTTGGTCTTGATAAAACACAGTGGACAAACACCAGCAGATGACGTCTCAATCAATCAATCAATCAATCAATCAAAGACTTTATTCCAGACTCAAGGTCCATCAAGAGAAAAATAAACAAGTAAAGTAAAAAAAAAAAACAAGACAGTTGAAACAATCAAAAAGTTACAAGAAACACTAAGACATAACTGCTTAAAGAAGTACAAAGACAGTACAGACTTTAAAAAGACTTAAAAAGACTACTGTACCAGTGCCTTCTAAACTGTGACTGACAGCGAATAGAACTGAGCTTAATGCTAGACATGACTTGAATGATTTCATTTCTAGATACATCAAGCCGACAGATGAATTTATACATAAAATTCCTTATTACTGCATGCAGAGTATTTACACGTGATGAGACAAATAACTCGGAAGCACTGCACCATCGAGGCTTTTTAAGTAAAATTCTTAATGCATCATTGTAGGCAACCTGTAATTTCTGCATACTTAGTTTCCTATAATTTATCCATAAATGAGCAGTGTATAAAGGTGTACAATAGGTTTTAAAAAGAACCAGTTTCACCTCATCTGAACAAAAACCAAATCTGCGTGCAAGAATATTTGCTTGCATGTAGATTTTGCAGCGTTGTCTGAAAATATCATCATCATCAGTCATTCTATCATTAATAACATGTCCCAGATATTTAATTTTATCCCTGACAATTAATTCCCTGCCTGCCAATTCAAAGACAGGGAATTTCATTAACAAATCTTCTTTAGTGCGGCAGATCAGCACACAACTCTTATTTGTATTATATTTTATGTCATTTTCCTCTCCATAAGCACTACACACTCTTAATAACTCCTGAAGACCAGCACTACTTGGACTGAGAATAACTAGATCATCAGCAGTGTCTGTTCAGATAAAAGTAAATTTTGCATTTCATTTGGAAATCAAAGTCCCAGAATCTGGAGAAAGAGCGGAGAGGCACAGAATCTAAGTTGCTTGAGGTTTAGTGTGAAGTTTCCACAGTCAGTGATGATTTGAGGAACCATGTCATCTGCTGGTGTTGGTCCACTGTGTTTTATCAAGACCAAAGTCAGCGCAGTTGTCTACCAGGAAATTTTTGGAGCACTTCATGCTTCCCTCTACTGACAAGCTTTATGGAGAAGCTGATTTCATTTTCCAGCAGGACTTGGCACCCTCCCCCCACTCTGCCAAAAGTATCAAAACCTTGTTTAATCACCATGGCATCACTGTGCTTGACTGGCCAGCAAACTCTCCTGACCTAAACCCCATAGAGAATCTATGGAGTATTGTCAAGAGGAAGATGAGAGACATCAGACCCAACAGTGCAGACAAGCTAAAGGTCACTATCAAAGCAACCTGGACCTTCATAACACCTCAGCAGTGCCACAGGCTGATCACCTCCATGCCACGCCACATTGATACAGTAATTAATCCAAAAGGAGGCCCGACCAAGTATTAAGTGTGTACATGGACATATTTTTCAGTCGGCCAACATTTCCATTAAAAAACTATTTTTTTAAATTAATTTTATGTAATATTCTAATTTTTTTGAGAAACTGAATTTGGGGTTTTCATGGGCTGTAAGCCATAATCATCAAAATAAAAATAAATAAACACTTGAAATATATCACTCTGTGTAATAAATCTATATGCTATATGGGTTTCACTTTCTGAAATGAGTGACAAAAATATTGAACTTTTTCATGATATTCTAATTTTTTGAGATGTACCTGTATGGTCTTCTAACGTCTTGAAGTACAGTCAAGCGTTGTTCAGTGAACAAGGTTTCCAGTGGAGGTGAAGAGAATTTATAGACAATAGTGATCAAAACCAGATGAATCCAGGCTTCCTCTGTCACCTCCGCTCCGCCGAAGTGAGCTGTATCCTGGTTACAGTGATCAACCCAGACTGCCTAGCACGCTAGCGCTAACAGTTCATTGTAGAATCAGGGTGAAAATAAAATGTCTAGCCAAAAGAAAGCCACCACCTGAATTTAACTAAGAAAATATTAGGTAAACACCTCCCATTGGTCAGGTTTAGGTTCAACGACATTATGTGCTGAAAGAATGAGGTCAGTTGACTACCTGACTATACTGAACGACCAGGTTATTCCATCAATGGATATTTTTCTTCCCTGATGGCACAGGCATATTCCAAGATGACAATGCCAGAATTCATCGGGCTCAAATAGTGAAAGAGTGGTTCAGGGAGCATGAGACATCACTTTCACCACGGATTGGCTGCCATAGAATCCAGACCTTACCCCATTGAGAATCTTTGGGATGTGCTGGGGAAGACTTTGCACAGTGGTCCGACTCTCCCATCATCAGTATAAGATCTTGGCAAAAAAAATTAATGCAACTCTGGACAGAAATAAATGTTGTGACATTGCAGAAGCTTATTGAAATGATGCCACAGCAAATGTATGCCATAATCAAAGCTATAGGCAGTCCAATGAAATATTAGAGTGTGTGACTTTTTTTTTGGCCAGGCTGTGTATTACAAAATAAGCCAGAATGATGAGAGCTATCAATGTTTCCAACTTGGCGACTTTCTCTCCAAATATGGCGATTTTTCAAATCATATTGGCAATTTTTTATTTTTTTTTTAAGCGACTAGCGACAAATCTAATGACTTTTTCCTGGTGTTATCGGAGACGTTTCTAGTGTTTTGGAGACCCTGACGTGAAAACATTATTGCTCTGCAGTTACTGTTCCCAACAAGCAGTGGGTGCTACTGTGAGCCTGTCCCCATCCCAAAGCACTCACAGGCAGTCAGTCTCACAGTAGCCTCGTGCAGCAGTTAGCTGCAGTCAGAGAGGAGACCCACGCCACTCGCGTCCAGTGGAGCAGATAACTAAAAAAATCCTTCAAATGGTGACACAAGCATGAAATTTTGCACCGATACCCTCCTGGATATACTCTTTCAGATTAGGGTCCTGGCCACATGAAAATTCAAGATGGCGACCTTTTTTCAAGATGGCCACCATCAGTATCTGGCAATCTCACACCGAGACCATATATCTGTTGAAATAAACATGCTTTTTTCATTTAAATGAACTTTAAATCATGGGATTGTGATCATGAACTGTTTCTCACAAGAGAGAGAGACTGTCAGGAGAATAACTGACAGTCTTCTTTCAATAGCCTTTGCTTTGACTGTACAGGACTAGCCGATTCTTGTTGGAAGAAGTCGGTCACATTCTTCTTGATGGGTTCATACATGGAGGCAGGGCGGCTTGCCAGAGCATCTGAGAACTCCTGGAACTTGGCATGGCCTCTGTTCATGTGTGTCTTGAGAAGCTCTGCTGTGTTGGGGTGGGCAATATCCTTGGTGTCAATGGAATACAAGTCAGAACTTTCTTCCTGAAAAGGACTGCCTAGGTTTTGCAAGGCTGCAGAAAGCTTGTTGACCTTGTCCAGAAAAGTCTTCTGTGCCTGTGGGTTTTGCTCATGGTGTGTTGCTTGCTCGGGAATTTCTTTGCGTTGGGCCTCTGTGTCATAAACAGATAACAAGCGACTGACCTCTGGGCCAGCTAACATCCATCGCCTGAGTGCAGATGGATCTTCTGTCAACCCAATGGCTCCACCATCAGCCTTGATGATGGCATTGGTCTGCTCATGGGCTTGATCTAGAGCCATTGCTGAGAAAGGACGACGGGTCTTGTGCACCACAAAGTTGCCAGCTTTAAACTCTTTGTCTAACTCTGGGTGTGAAATCTCTAGCATAAGCATGTCCCTGAGGTGGATGGGCAGCCAACGAGCATAGTTTGTATTGTTGTTGGCAAAGAAACAGGGTATCAGTTCATGTAGTGCCTGGCAGTAGAGAGCAAAATTTCCCTCGCGGAAAGATCTAATCAGCAGAAAGACAACAAGCTCCATGGATAGTACCATGTGCCAGAAGTGAAACTGTGGACTATCCTGTTTTCGGGAGTCACACCACTTCTCAAAGTCCAGTGCCTCTTCATCTTGATTTTCCTGCTCAGTACAGTACTCATCATATGCAGCTTTCAAGAGTTTGTACAAGCTGGAGGCTGTCACTTGGTGCATCTGTCGCGTCCTGGTAACACTTGCAGCTGACAGGAAGGACTCTGCAGTGCCAGATGAAGCCACACCAGCTTCAACTAGAGCGCCTGTCCATCCACTGGCTTGGAGGATAGTACCCAGCGACTTCAGTGCTGCCATCTCAATGTGCAGACCACCAAACATGACCAGGTACTTGTCCTCACCATACTGACCTGGCCACTGCCACTGCACCTGCTTTGCTATGGCGTAGATTGGCTGGTCAGCTGTGATGACAGGTACCCGGCCAGGGTTGAGGAAATCAACAACATCTTTTACTTTGTTCATTACATGTTTGACTGTAGCAACTGAATGAGCTGGATCCCGCAGGAGAGGAAGCAAAGAAGTAATGGTAACTTCAAATTCAGGGCTTCTCTTCATTGAAGCATGATGTGCTGACCATGTTAGGTTCAATGCATCATCAACTTCTTGTGTCACTGAGACCTTGTCCAGCCACTGGTACTCTAGTGCTAGTTGTGGCCCCAGAATATCTGTGGGTGGTTTTGGCATTGCAGTACCTGGTGGAACAGGATTTGTTGTCCGGAAGGAAGCTGGAGAGATATTTGTGAATGTATCAGGAAGTTCAGGAACTGACTTTACTTTCTCAGGCCCAAACCTGAGTTGCCCTCGTTCCTGTCCACTATTATCCTTTGTGGGATGTTGGAACAGAGAGATGCTTGTGCCATGAAAGGAGGTAGTTGCAGTTGTTGCAGAGGGATTGTGATCAATGTTATCCATCACTGCAGTAGTGAACAACCCTTTCCGCAGCACTGGAGGACAAACCACACCCTCCTCAACATACTTGCCGACTGTTGCATCTCCAAGTTGAGCAGAGATCTCCAGCACTCTGTCATAAGAGATACTGAGACCATGATCGAACAACATCTCAACCAGATTCCTCTTTCTGGTTTTGGCATAAACAGACAGCCCCATGTACACGGGAAATGGGGTCTCTCTGTCTTTAGAATGCCTGTGAGTTGCTGCTCCTTCCTTGTAGCGGGTGTAGCAGTTGAATTGCATGAGCTGAGCAATTGCCTGGTCTGACTTTGATGCCCCGAATCTCAGCTGTGATTTTATGTCAGCACCATGCTCAACCATCCCCACAAATTGAAGCAGAAGGGGAGGTATAGCATTTTGCACACAACCCTGAGAAAATGTACCTTCAAATCTAGACTTGTGGTCAAGTATACATCTTCTGAGGATCTTTGCTGCTTTAGCAATGATAAGTGCATCTGAAAGATCTGTGGATTGAGCAAGCGCTTTGCCTACATCTTCCTGAAATGTAAGTATCACTTCTCTATGATCTGCGCCAGATCTGTGAGCCTCAAGTCCTGGAATTTCAGCCAATAGCTTTTCTTTCAGTCTAGTGGAATTCATATTTGGTGAGTCCACCCCCAGCTGTTCCAGACGCTTTTGGTACATGTGGCAGATATCTGGCATGCGAAATGTAACTGGTCCTTCTGAACATAGGTTGCTTTCAACAAGGTATGCAACCAATTCTGAGATCACCATTGGATACACATCTGGTTGTGACTTAGTGTCACGTTTCTCAAGGTTCCTCAGATGCGCCCTTTCCCTGTTGTAGAGAGCCCGAAGGCAAACATTATGGTACTTGAACTCCTGTGCAATGACATCACCACCAGTCAATCTTGCAAGAAGCTTACCATCACCAAGCATCTCTGCAATGTCGCGCAGCCTCTTGTCTAGGCCCGTTGTACTGGCCTCTCTGAGGTCTGATGCAGGTGCCACTTTTTCACAGAAAATGCATGTCTGACTGTCATGACTTTTTCGCCGCAGTTTTGACTGACAAGCTCCAGTCTCAGTTTCACTGGTTTGACTACTGGAATGGCGCTTTTGTGCCCATTGCAATTTAGTGTTGTTGAACAACAAGCGACAGCTCACATGGTATTTTGCCATATTTTTCCTGAGTGTGGCTTCTATGCCATCACCTTCATCCAGCCTCGTTGGATCTATTCTCAATGGCATGTCATTGATTTCGCTGAACATGGGAATGTTCCTTGCCAGCATTTTGTATCCATCATGTTCTGGGGAATGATGACTTGGAGTGGATGTCAGGCCCTCACCTATTTTGTCCTTCTGGCAAAGGCAACACAAGCTCCAATTTGTTTTCCGATTGGCAGATATCACATTCGCTTCTGCCATGATGTGTCTTGATTAAGGCCGAGGGGCTATCCTTTTACCACCCTAATCAAATTGTGCACACATTACTGTATGGGATTCAACTAGGTTCGGTTGCCCTACACCTAGCCCGATCATTCATCCAGTGCCATTTAAGTCCCGTGTGATCTGTACACCATCCGGGTAAGTACATGAACATTTGGCGAGACATGCATAACCCCCTTACCCTTGGCTCGGCTCTCCCGCGCTGGCACATCCTGTCAATTCAGGTGCGACTCTCTAACTAGTATCTAATAACTAAAAAACTACAGTTTAGTAGCTACATGATATGGGGCTGTTAGAAAGCATTTGGGACACTAAACTATGCATATACTACTACAACTAGTCTAATACTGCAGTGTTAGTAAAGCTAGATCAGTTGACACTGAACCCCATGCCGAGTTACACAGCAGTGATTGACACCAGTGTGCCCTGGTTGTGTGCTGACAATCACTCTTGTTTTTTTTTAATTGCAATCACAGTCACAGCTGTAGTTTATAAAAACGGTTGAATGGGATCTGCACCACACCAACCAAGATCCACATCCAGAAACGATTACATGTGTGTGTTAAATATGCTCAATTTACGATGGATAAATCATAATTTTCAAGGAGTAGCAGCCATTTTGGGCACCACATTGAAGGCTAACCTTCTTAAATTTATATCAGAGACAACAAAATCTGTAAAATTAGTATATAAGAGCATAAACATGGTTCACTTGGAAAATTAAATTAAGAAAAGAGGAAAAATAACAAAAAATTGTCACATTCTGGCAGCCATCTTGGAAAATGGCGGCCATCTTGAATTTTTGGCGTGGCCAGGACCCTTTTCTGAAAGAGAGGACATTAAAGCATATTTGTGGAGAATTTCATGCTTGTGTCACCATTTGAAGGATTCTTATGAAATATGCAATTAACCGCTGCACTAAAATGAATTGCACGTGCACAACCCCCCGCCAGTCCTGCCCTGTTTTACAAAGCGGGATGTAAATGTTTCTTCACTGTCAGTGTCACACTAATAAATTACTGCATTTGACTTACAGCCTTAGTCACGTACTCACCTCATCCACTGTGTGTGTGTGTCTCTCTCTCTGTGACATAAGCTAAACATCTAGCTAGCTAGCTCATCATGTCGCAGTCTAAACTGTATGCTTAAAAATACAGAAAGGAGTGGGAATCAAACCCTGAATTCAAAGGCTGGTTGAAGCCGTTTATTGGGGATAATACACGGACATACTGCCTGTACTGTCCCAAGCCCGGATAAAGGACCCAGGACCAGGACCCAGTACAGGTCCGGTGCAGTTGCAATGCCTGATATGAGCTGAGATATGAGCCGAGAATTTTAAGCAAAACCATCATAATAAGGACTTCTGTTGGCTACCAACAAACGTGGGGAATACCCTTACGACCCAGTGCTGACCTGGTGAAGGTTCTGGCAGCTCTGGCTCCGTTTCACCCCGTTTCCGACCTCTAAAGGCTCGCCTCGGATGCTAACCCAGAGATGCTAACCCAGAGAAACTACAGCAGTGAGAAGGTATTCTTTACGTCTGGCGAATGGTCATCTGTGTGAAATTGAAATAGATAATGGTGTCGTCTACCGTTACTCCACAGAGGGCGAACTGATCCGCAGTGCGGTGGAACCAAGAGCGCGTGTGTATTAATTCACACAAGAGCGCAATTTATTGAATCTATCACGCTAACGCTAATGCTAAGCTAACGTTAGCCCCGCCAATCCAATGATCAGCCCCGCTGAACGTTACTCCTGTTGGGCTACAAAGCTATCCAAGCTAACAAAGCTATCTCGGTAAACCTATGCTGGTTTGCTAAATACATGTCAGTATCTTGTTAGATAACCACCTGAATTGTCTTCTGGACTAAATGAACTAACGCCAGATATGGCTGGTGACAACCTTCCCCCGCATGGGCCACCTACAGCATTCCCACGTCAGATGTCCGTCTGCGAGCTGCTGTGCTATATGCAGAACAAGATGGATGCTGCCCCGATGGACTATCTTGTGAAACTGGTTAGCGACTTCTATGATGAGAACCAGGTTAAAGGAGCAAAGAAGTTGCTGTTCGAGCAGTGTCCAGAGGGAACATCGCGGTTTAAGATGAGGAGGAAGAAGGAAGACAACATCATCGATATCTACCACAAGCTGAATGAGGCTGGTCAGCTGGCACCACAATACGTTGCCCTGAACCTCAAGGATTTGCCACCAGCTTCGTTGGAGTCATTTGACCTTGCCACGCTGTCTAAGGATGTGTGCCATGTGATGTCCCTTGGAGAGAGCTTTGCTACCGCATTCAAAACGCTATCAGCTATCCAGGACGACATGGCGGCAATAAAGTCCAAACTCGGCGACACACCCTCTCCAGCTGACGCCCGGGTCGTGGAAGATGATGATGAAGATGACAATGAGGCTTGCAGTACTCAGAGTGCTGTCAACATCCCCAGCGATGAGGAGACTGTGGTAGCAACTGTCGACCACGCCCAGGCCACCACTGCAGCCCGTGGTCCTCCACCTACTGCCACGTCCGAAGGGGGGAATGCGGTCGAGGCCGCCAACTCTACAAAGACCAGTTTTGTTGACATTGTCGGCAGCAACCATTCTGGGGTTGCCAAAGCTGCCAAAGTTGCTGTATCTGCTGAAGAACGCGAGAGTGAGTTCAAGGAAGTTGAAAGTCGTCGTTCCAAGAAGAAGAGGAGGTCCTATGCTGATGCTCTTCAATCGTCTGACAACCAACCGTCTGACAAGCAGACCACGAACCAGCTACAGGCTGTCAACAAGACACGCCCCCACCCACAGTTACGCGTTGTACCAAAGTCTGGTAGGAGGTCTGGCGGTCATCAGAGTCAAAGTCAAGGTCATAAGATGCACCAAGTCTTCATCAGTCGACTTGACCCCACCACCAGACCCCATCATGTACGGTCCTACATCAAATCCCATGTTAAATTAAATGACAATATCAAGATTGAGCAACTAGAAACCAAGTATGATGGTTATGCCTCTTTTAAGATTACATGTCCTGCCAGTTGCAGCAAGAAGTTGCTTGACAAAAATGTGTGGCCATCTGGTTTATACCTCCGACAGTTTTTTGAGAGGAAATGATCAACATGTGACTGTCATTATTGTGTTTGTCATTATACGCATTCAATAGTAGGACCAACCTTAGAATATGTTCATTTAACTGCAAGAATGTAAAAACTTCATCTAATGGCATACACCTCATCACAACTCCCCCCACTTGGGAGATCGGATCACAACTTGGTTCATCTCCGACCGGTGTACAAACCCCTAGTGCACAGACAACCTCCGGCCATGCACACTGTGGAGTTATGGTCTGAGGAGACAATGGACACTCTAAAGGACTGTTTTGAAGCCACTGCCTGGAAGCAGCTCTGCGATCCACATGGTGAGGACATCGATGGCCTCATTCACACCTTCACGGGCTACCTCAGCTTCTGTGTGGACAAATCCGTTCCCACCAAGACCATACGGCGTCACTCAAACAACAAACCCTGGATCAACCCTGAGATAAAAACACTTCTGAGAGAGAAGAAGAGGATCTTCAGGTCGGGGAACAGGGAGATGCTGAAGTCCGTACAGAGGGAGCTGAGGAGAAAGATCAGAGAAGGCAAGGACAGCTTCAGGAAGAAGATGGAGGACAAGCTGCAACAGAGCGACATCAGCGGGGTCTGGAGAAACCTCAAAACCATCTCGGGGCTCCAGAATACCTCCCCCCAGGCCACGGGGGGCAGGGAGTGGGCGAACAACCTGAATCTGTTTTTCAATAGATTTGACCAACCGCCCTCCCCCCTGTCTGCACAACAACCACTGCTGCCTCTAAGAAATCAAGTCCTGCTACCCACTCCCCACTCCACCGACACCCCCCCCACTCCCAACACACAGCCCCCCATCCTGACCCTGACCAAGACCCAGGTGAGGACGGAGCTGAGGAAGATCAAGGCGAGGAAGGCGTTGGGACCGGACGGCATCAGCGCAAAGCTCCTCAAGTCCTGTGCAGACCAGCTGTGTGGGATTGTGACGTATATCTTCAACATGAGCCTGAAACTGGGGAGGGTACCACAGCTGTGGAAAACATCTTGTGTGGTACCTGTACCAAAAACTTCCCACCCCAAAGACCTGAACAGCTTCAGACCGGTGGCCTTGACGTCCCACTTGATGAAGACCCTGGAGAGACTGCTCCTTGCTCATCTCCGCCCCCTGGTGGAACCAGCGATGGATCCACTCCAGTTCGCCTACCAGCATGGCATTGGGGTGGAGGATGCGGTGATCTTCCTCCTTCACCGTTCTCTGTCCCACCTGGAGAAGCCCGGGAATATGGTGAGGATCATGTTCTTTGACTTCTCCAGTGCTTTCAACACCATCCAACCGATGATCCTGAAGGACAAGCTGCTGCGCGCAGGGGTGGACCAGCACCTGTCATCATGGATCCTGGACTACCTCACGAACCGGCCTCAGTTTGTGAGAACCCGGGACTGTGTTTCCGACACGATCATCAGTAGCACGGGGGCCCCCCAGGGAACGGTGCTGGCTCCCTTCTTGTTCACTCTTTATACTGCGGACTTCTCACACAACACAACACATTGCCATCTACAGAAGTTCTCTGATGACTCTGCGATCGTTGGTCTCATCTCCAACGGAGATGAAGCTGAGTACAGAGGGCTTATCCAGGACTTTGTGGACTGGTGCCATCGGAACTGCCTCCAGATCAACGCGAGGAAAACTAAGGAGCTGGTGGTGGACTGCCGCAGGCATGGGCAGCCCCTCACAGCACCAGTAAATATACAGGGAACAGACATCGAGATGGTGACATCCTACAAGTACCTGGGTATTCATCTGAACAATAAACTAGACTGGTCACACAATACTGACGCACTCTACAAGAAGGGACAGCGCAGGCTGTTCCTGCTGAGGAGACTCAGGTCTTTTGGTGTACAAGGGGCGCTGCTGAAGTCATTCTATGACACGGTGGTGGCATCAGCCATCACTTTTGGAGTGGTCTGCTGGGGCAGTGGCATTACTGCAGCCGATAGGAAGAGACTGAACAAACTGATTAAGAAAGCTAGCTCTGTCCTGGGGCAACGCCTTGATCCGATGGAGGAGATAGGAGAGAGAAGGACGGTGGCTAAACTGTCATCTCTGCTGGAGTCCGAGTTCCACCCTATGCAGGACATACTGGATGCACTGAGGAGCTCATTTAGCAGCAGACTACATCATCCCAGGTGCACAACCGAGAGGTTTCGTAGGTCCTTCCTACCAACGGCTGTCAGACTGTACAACCTAAGCAGGGCTGCTCGCAGAGATAGCAAAAAGACGTAACAAACTAATAGCTTTTTTTTTTTTTTTTTTTTTTTTTTTTTTTGAATGCAAAAGATGCAATAGACTTACACAATGGTCCTCTCCGGCATACAACTAGGAACATACCGGTCGCTATGGAGGGTGAGAATATGTATGGGCACATAATCATACCATGTAGGATAACTAAATAGACGGTTATGCTGTTTCATCCCACCTAGCAACAATGCTCTGCACTGTGTGTGTTTATATATTTACATATTTATTCCATCTAGCTACAATGCTCTGCACTGGGTGTGTTTATATTTATATATCTATATATTTATTCCATCTAGCTACAATGCTCCGCACTGTGTTTTTATATATCTACATATTATTCCATCTAGCTACATTGCTCCGCACTGTGTGTGTTTATATACTTGCATATTTATTCCACCTAGCTGCAATGCTCCATACTGTGGGTGTTTATATATTTACATATTTATTCCATCTAGCTACAATGCTCTGCACTGTGTGTTCATATATTCATATATTTATTCCATCCAGCTACAATGCTCTGCACTGTGTGTCTGTGTGTGTGTGTGTGTATATATATATTTTATAGTAATATGTACATATGTATATTAGCTGCTCTTGCTTGCTTGTTTTTTCTTGCCTTCTGATTGTTGCTCTGAGTGTTGCTATCCCTGTGCTGTTGCAATCCTGGAATTTCCCCGTTGTGGGACTAATAAAGGCTTATCTTATCTTATCTTAATGAGATCTCCAGTTTATGTGATAACCATGACATTGTGTTGTTGCAGGAACACTGGTTATTCAAAAACGAATTGTCTATTCTGAGCAGATTACATGGTGACTTTATAGGACAAGGCGTCTCCTTTATGGATACGGAAGAACGTGTTATTTTAGGTCGCCCATATGGCGGCGTCGGTATCCTATGGTGGAAGTCACTCGCGAACAGTTGTGTTGTGAAAACTTACGATTGCTTAAGAGTTATAGGTATTGAAGTCAACCTGGGTGACTTTCACTGTCTTATATTATGTATACATTTCCCCTATGACAATATTGAAAACTTGGATGAATACTTGCACTGCCTGAGTCTTGTTAAACGTATCACCGAGGACTTTCCAACTCCATATGTGTTCACAATTGGTGACTTCAACGCTAATACAGCACGTTCTAGTTGTTTTGGAAACGAACTGGTGTCTTTTTGTGAGAGTTACTCCCTACACATCTCGGACAGGATTATCCTACCAAGTGACACCTTTACTCATGTTAGCTTGGCCCACGGCTCTACATCATGGCTTGATCACTGTATGACTACATCCTCAGGCCATGATAACGTATCCAATATCAAAGTTCTGCTTGACTATGTGAGTTCTGATCATGTACCCTTATCCATAGATATTGAGGTATCTAGTGCTGTAAATGGCCCCCGGGAAGCTCCCTCAGCCACAACGAGCAGTAGAACATACAAATGGCGTGATGCCACAGCGTCAGACCTGTCCAGATATAAGAAACTTACTCGTAGGAAACTCTGTAACATCCGTGCTCCTATGGACGCTATCAGGTGTCACGACCGTAATTGTGCGGCACACAGGGACGATATTGACAGGTTCTACAGTGATATTGTTGATGCGCTAAATTACTGTGTGAGTGAATGCATTCCTAGTCACAGTGTGGCCACCCAATTTAACGTCACAGGCTGGAATGATGTAGTTAGCGAGGCTCACACAGCTGCCCGGGATGCTTTTTTGTGGTGGAGGAGTAATAGCAAACCACATTCTGGTCCAATATTTGAAAACATGAAAAATTGCAGGGCTAGGTTCAAATATGCTCTACGAGCATGCAGGCGCAATGAAGAAAGTATCAAATGTGACCAGCTAGCTAATCACATGAGTGAACTGAACATGGTAGAATTCTGGAAACAAATGAAGGCTATGAGCTCCCACCGGTCTGTCAGATCAAACACTATTGATGGTGTGACAGGTGACGTTAATATTGCTGAAAAGTGGAAATGTCATTATGAAGCTATTTTCAACTCAGTCAAGAATGTTTCAATGAAGGATTCTGTTATGCATGATATTCGTCTGTACAACGATATGTTTGATGCCTCTGATATTTCTGCTGTTACTCCTGTTGAAGTTGATTCACTGATCAAAGTTCTTAAGAAAGGCAAATCAGCTGGCCCTGACTGTCTCACCAGTGAATGCCTCATCAACGCCAATTTCAACTTGTGTATTTTGTTGTCATTGTGTTTTAACTGTATGTTTGTTCATGGTTACATGCCAGACATGTTGATGGACTCTGTTATTATTCCTTTGGTGAAAAACAAGTGTGCCAGTCTTTCTGACATGAACAACTACAAACCTATAGCTATTGCTAATGTTATATCTAAACTGTTAGAGGGTTTATTTCTGAACAGAATTGAGGATTTTCTGTGGACAAACGACAATCAGTTTGGTTTCAAATCAGCTCTTTCAACTGACAAGGCTGTTTACCTACTCCATGAATTTGTTGACTACTTCAGAAGCCACTCCACTAGTGTTTATGCTACGTTCCTAGATGCTAGCAAAGCTTTTGACAGGATTAACCACTGGGGTTTGTTCAGAAAATTGATCGATCGAGGTATCCCTATTTACATTGTTAGCACCCTGCTATACTGGTACAGAAGGCAGTCTATGGTTGTTAGATGGGGCAATGTCACCTCATCCAAATTTCATGTGACCAACGGTGTTAAACAAGGTGGTATACTGTCACCCTTGTTGTTTAATGTCTATGTTGATGATCTCAGTATACTGTTGAACAATACTAATGTGGGCGGCTCCCTTAACGGTGCACTGTTAAATCACATTTTCTACGCTGATGACCTCTGTTTGTTAAGTTTATCTACCGCAGCGATGCAACATCTCCTTTCTGTATGTGAAAAATTTGGTTAAAAAAAATGACATCCTGTTCAACTGTACTAAATCTATGTGTATGGCTTTCAAACCAAAGGGCGTCAATACGTCGAATCCTGTTATGTCACTTTGTGGTAATAGCTTGAACTTTGTCGAAAAAGTCAAATACCTAGGTGTGTGGATTGAATCTGATAAGACCAATGCTGATTGTAACAGGCATCTCAGGAAACTGTACGCTCAAACCAATTTACTGTTGCATAATTTCCATAGATGTTCTCCTGAAGTCAAATGTATGTTGTTCAAGACCTTCTGTACCTCAATGTACTGCTCGCCGTTATGGTTTAATAGCAATGTTGCTGTTAGGAACAAAATCCGCATTGCATATAATAACTCCCTAAGAAGGTTGTTAGATGTACCACGAAGGTCGAGTGCAAGCAAGCTGTTTGTGTCTGTGAACATTCCGTCTTTTGGAGAATTGATACGTAAGAATGTTTACAGTTTTTTGAGAAGACTGCTGGTATGTAACAATCATCTTATATCAGCAATTGTCAACTCGTCACTCACACTTCATTCCAGCATTTGGAAGTGGTGGCGTTCCATTTTACACTGAGCCCATTATGTTTTTTTTGTTGTTACAAGAGTGCAGAGTGTCTGCTGATCTGTATATACTTTATTTATTTATCTATTTGTAATATGAACCCTGAGTTTGAAATAAACGTTTGAATTGAATTGAATTGAATTGAAAGGAGGAGGGTTGGACGTAGAGCTAGCAATTCCACCCCACATAACAGTCTTTTGATTAAATTTGATATTCTAGCATTTAACAATGCAGGACAAAATTGATTTATGTAATGGGTCAGACAAAGCATTAAAGTCATGAAGTTATTTTGAGAAGTGATGGTCTATTTAAATGTCAAAATTAAAACAAACAAACCAAGAATCAACAGAAGAAAGTTAATTTGTAGTTCAATTCAATTCAATTCAACTTTATTTATATAGCGCCATTTCACAACAACAGTCATCTCATAGCACTATCAACTGTAGGGGGAACCCCCACAGTTGCAGAAAGACCCCAGCAATCAGGCGATCCCCTGTGAGCAAGCACTTGGCGACAGTGGAGAGGAAAAACTCCCTTTTAACAGGAAGAAACCTCCAGCAGAACCAGGCTCAGGGAGGGGCAGTCATCTGCTGCGACTGGCTGGGGGGTGAGGGGATAGAGAAGATGAAAAGAACAGACATGTACAGAGCAAACAGCACGATGGGGACTCAATCTATGGGAGAGAACAAACAGATGTTAATGACCAGCAAAAAAATATATTTCATTGAGAGTGAAGAAAGGAGTGAGGCAGTGCATTACTGGAGGCCCCCTGGCTGACTAAACCTATTAGCAGCATAACTAAGGGAGGGTTCAGAAACACATGATCCCTCCCTAATTGTAGGCTATATCAAAAAGGTAGGTTTTAGCCCTATTCTTAAAAACAGAGGTTGAGTCTGACTCCCGAATCCAGATTGGCAGCTGGTTCCACAGGAGAGGAGCTTGATAACTGAAAGCTCTGCCTCCCATTGTACTTTTGGAGATTCTAGGTATTACAAGTAATCCTGCATTTTGGGAGCATAGTGCTCTCTTAGGATAATACGGTACTATCAGATCTTTTAAATAAAAAGGAGCCTGATTGTTTAGAGCTTTGTAAGTAAGAAGAAGGATTTTAAACTTAATTCTAAACTCTATGGGAAGCCAATGAAGGGAGGCCAGAACCGGAGAGATATGATCTCTCTTTCTAGTACCTGTTAAAACTCTTGCTGCAGCATTTTGGATCAGCTGAAGACTTTTTAAAGATGTTTTAGGACAGCCTGATGATAAAGAATTACAATAATCTAATCTCGAGCTAACAAAAGCGTGGATCAGTTTCTCAGCATCACTCTGAGACAAGATGCTCCTAATCTTGGCAATATTACGCAAATGATAGAAGGCAGTCTTAGAACAAGTTTAATATGTGAATTAAAAAACAGATCTTGATCAAAAAAAATTCCAAGGTTCCTCACAGAGCTATTAAGAGAAAGAGTAACCGCATCCAAACTGAAAGTTTGATTTGGAAAGGTATTTCTAAGGTTTTTTGGACCAACAAGAATGGCTTCAGTCTTATCTGAATTTAATAGCAGGGAATTACAAGTCATCCAAGCTTTGATTTCCTTAAGACAGGCTTCTACCTTGGTTAATTGATTACTGTCATCTGGCGTCATTGATAGGTATAATTGTGTGTCATCTGCATAACAATGAAAATGTATACAGTGCTTTCTAGTAATGTTGCCTAACGGAAGCATATATAAACTAAAAACAGTAGGGCCTAGCACAGATCCCTGTGGAACTCCATGACTAAGCTTTGAGTTGAAAGAAAACTCATTATTTACATGAACAAACTGGAACCTATCAGATAAATAAGATCTAAACCACTGCAACGAAGTTCCATTAAGTCCAACATAGTGTTCTAATCTATCAAGTAGAATATTATGATTGAAAGCATCAAAAGCTGCACTAAGGTCTAAAAGGACAAGTACAGAAACCAGTCCATTATCAGATGCGATGAGGAGGTCGTTAGTGACCTTCGCTAAGGCTGTTTCAGTACTATGATGGATTCTAAACCCAGATTGAAACGCTTCAATTAAACCATTTCCCTGCAGGTGGTCAAATAATTGCGTAACAACAACTCTTTCTAAGATTTTTGAAATGAAAGGGAGATTAGAGATTGGTCTATAGTTAGCTAAAGCTCCTGGATCTAGCGTTGGCTTTTTGAGTAAGGGTTTAATTACAGCCGTTTTAAAAGCCTGCGGTACATGGCCAAAAGTTAATGAAGAATTGATTATATGAAGAATAAAGCTACCAATAAGTGGGAAGACTTCTTTAAATAACCTGGTAGGAATAGGGTCTAAAAGACAAGTTGAAGGTTTGGGTGAGGAAACTATTTTGTCTAACTCACAAAGGTCGATTGGAGTAAACCCATCAAGACAGACATCAGTTGAAGGAGTTGTAGTAGTTACAGTATTTAAGTTAACTGTGGGAAGAATCTGATTGATTTTATCTCTGATGGATGAAATTTTATTATTGAAAAAGTTCATAAAGTCCTGACTAGTAAGCTCTAAGGGAATGCTAGGATTGACAGAGTCCTGACTCTTTGTCAACCTGGCTACAGTGCTGAAAAGAAACCTGGGATTATTCTTGTTCTCTTCTATTAATGCAGAATAATAACTCGTTCTAGCTTTTCTAAGAGATTTTTTTATAAATTAAAAGATGATTTCTCCAAGCTAAATAGATTTCATCTAAATTAGTGGAGCGCCATTTTCTTTCTAATTGACGAGTCTTCTGTTTAAAGCTACGAGTTTCTGTGTTGAACCAAGGAGTTAGAAATCTCTGATTACACTTTTTCTTTTTTAAGGGGGCCACCAAGTCTAGAGTCTGATGCAGAGAAGCTGTAACACTATCCACCATGTTATCAATTACAGAAGGAGCAAGCTGTCTATAGCTTATTTCCGTTCTAAACAGAGTTCTAAAGTTCTTTAGTTCTAAACATATTTAGGATGTTTATCACTCACTTTTTGTCTCTCCCATGACATTATTCTTCTCTCCTACAGTATCCATTGCAATTACATGCAAATGACCAATTATGCAAATTAGGCGATGACACCATTTAGCAACTTCTAGCGACTTTTAGCACAGCCATTAGCTACTTTCCTTACTGAGGAGTTGACAACACTGAGAGCTATATCATCGGCGCGCATGGACGCTGCGGCCCCTCTAGGCATCAGTGAGTGTGAGAGTTTTGAGTGTTTTAATCATCCCGGATGTACATTCTGTAAAACTTACAACCGAGAGACCTTATTAAGCATCAAGGTAATGTACGCTGCAAGAATTGTGGTACTCGGGTGTGATTTGGACATTCTACGCAAGCATGGAATACTATCGGGGGTTTCGCTGGCAGCTACCCGGGAGAGGTGTAAGCGGCGTGAACACAAACAAAGGAGAGGAAAGAGAGCCGGAATTCATGCTAGGCTAAAGGCTAACCCCTCTAGACCAGCAGTACCGTCGCTCCTACTTTCCAATGTCCGCTCCCTCGACAACAAGCTGGACGAGCTGCATCTGCTGAGAGAAACCTGTAGAGAGTGAAGGGACTGCTGTGTGTTTGCGTTCACGGAGACATGGCTCCACGACAACATCCCTGATGCGGCCATTCAGCTGGAAGGGATGACATTGTTCCGGGCAGAAAGGAAGGCTGCTAGCTCCGGTAAGAGCCGGGGGGGGGGGGGGGGGGGGTTCTATGTATCTATATTAATAAGAACTGGTGTGTTAGCACCATGTTAGCAACTAAACACTGCTCTCTGTTGGCGGAGTTCCTTATCGTGAATTGCCGGCCATTCTATCTGCCGAGGGAATTCACCAACGTGTTTGTAGCTGCTGTTTACATAGCTCCTAGTGCTAATACTAAAGCTAATGCTAATGAGGCACTCGGAGAGCTGCACGATGCTATCAGTGAATTTCAAACTTCACACCCGGAAAGTTTTGTGGTGGTTGCAGGGGATTTTAATCACACCAGTTTAAATACTGTGCTCCCCAAATTCAAACAGTTTGTGGACTTTAAGACCAGAGGAGAGAATATGTTGGACTTGGTGTACACAAACTTCCCAGATGCATACAAGGCAACACCTCGCCCCCATCTCGGCCATTCTGACCACCTATCTGTGATGCTGGTGCCTGCCTACAAACCCTTACTGAAGCACAGCAGGCCAGTAGAGAAACAAATCAGGACTTGGCCAGAGGGTGCAGCCTCGGCACTTCAGGACTGTTTTCTGCATACAGACTGGGAAGTTTTTTAAAATAGCAGCCTCCCAGGGAGACAGAACAGATGTGAAGGAGTATGCTGAAACGGTCACCAGCTACATCGCAAAGTGCACAGAGGATGTCACTATAGTGAAGGCCTTCACTGCACGGGGCAACTATAAACCCTGGATGACTGCAGAGGTGCGCTCGCTGCTCACAGCCAGAGATGCAGCCTTCAGAGTGAAGGATGGGATTGTCCTCCGCTCAGCTAGGTCTGCGCTCTCAAAGGGAATTAAGATGGCGAAACGCGCCTATGCGGAGAAAATCCAGGGACACCTCTGTGACACAGGGAACACCAAACGGATGTGGCAGGGAGTTCGGGCACTGACGGATTATAAGCCCAGGCAGGGGGGTCGATGATGATGACACTTCGCTTCCAGACAGGCTCAACAACTTCTTTGCACGTTTTGAAGCATCAAACCCAACAATCAGAGGGAGGGCTGGCCCATCTCTACCATCTGTTGGGCCAGCTATCACCATCAATGCAGCGGACACACGGAGGACCCTAATCAGGGTCAACCCACGTAAAGCTGCAGATCCAGACAACATCCCGGGACGTGTGGTCCGAGTCTGTGCGAATGAGTTGGCGGATGTCCTGACTGACATTTATAACATCTCTCTGAGCCAGGCCATTGTTCTCAGATGCTTTAAGACCTCTACCATAGTACCGGTGGCAAAGAAACCAGTTGTGTCTTGTCTGAATGACTATCGTCCTGTCGCACTGACACCAATTGTGATGAAGTGTTTTGAATGGCTTGTCAAACCACACATCACAGCCTGCCTCCCTGCATCACATGACCCGCTCCAGTTTGCGTATCGTGCAAATCGCTCCACAGAGGATGCCATAGTCACCACCCTGCACTCTGTCATCACCCACCTGGAGCAGAAAGACACCTACGCCAGACTCCTGTACATTGATTTCAGTTCAGCATTCAACACCATTATTCCCCAGAGACTGATGGAGAAATTACTCCTTCTTGGTCTGAACACCACCACATCTCTCTGGATCCTGGACTTCCTGACCGAGAGACCTCAGTCTGTCCGTGTTGAAAACAACATCTCCAACTCCATCACGCTGAGCACTGGATCCCCTCAAGGCTGCGTACTCAGTCCACTTTTGCTTACACTTCTAACAAATGACTGTGTGTCCAGACACGAGGGGAACCAGATTATTAAGTTTGCAGACGATACCACAGTGGTGGGACTTATTCAGAGGGATGAGGAATCTATGTACAGGGAAGAAGTTAGAGACCTGGAGGGCTGTTGCAGGGAGAACAATCTGGTGCTCAATGTGGACAAAACAAAGGAGATGATTATCGACTTCCGGCGGTCACGGCCTGAACACGTCCCTCTCAGCATCAGCGGCTGTTCAGTGGAGAGAGTGGAGAACAACAAGTTCCTCGGAGTGCAGATCTCGCAGGACCTGACTTGGAGTAAGAATTCCTCGGGGATCAGGAAGCGGGCCCAGCAGAGACTGCACTTCTTGAGGAAACTCAAACAGGCCTCTCTCCCCATCTGCATCCTCAGGACCTTCTACAGAGGTGTGGTGGAGAGTGTTCTGATGTACTGCATTGCAACATGGTACTCCAGTTTCAGTATGTCAGACAAAAAAGCCCTGCAGAGGATAATCAAGGGAGCTGAGAGGGTAATTGGAGTTTCCCTTCCCTCTGTCCAAGAACTTTTTCAGAGCCGTTGTAGGAGCAGGGCACTGAACATTGTCAAGGACCACTCTCACCCTCTGCATAAACACTTTGAACTGCTGCCTTCTGGCAAACGATTCCGGAGCATCAGAGGCAGAACCACCAGACTGATTAACAGCTTCCTTCCACAAGCTGTTAAGATACTGAACAGCTGAGTTGGAATCTTTCATACATGCTACTGCACCTTATGGACATTATGTATATTTATGTATATTATAGTTCTAGTTAGTTTCAAGTAGCCACTTTGACTCACTCAGCCACTTTAATTGGTATTTTATACATAAGTAGTTATTATCACTTCAAACTGCAACTGTAATAAGTTAATATTACTGTAATAACTAAATGTGTCTTAGGGATGTGTGAATGGCTGTGTTGGGGTGGGGGGTGAGAGAGTGTGTTTTAAATTATGTTCTTTTTACATATATGGATGCCTAGAGAAACGTAATTTCATTTTGCCTGCACTACAGTTGTATGTACAGCAACATGCCAATAAAGGTTGATTTGATTTGATTTGATTTGACTATGGATTAGTGCAGGGGTGTCCAACCATGTGCCATGGAGAGCCAAGACCCTGCAGGTTTTACCTCCAACCAGTGTCTTCAACAGCAGATTTCAGTGAACTTCTTCTCACTGATTGCTGATAAGTGAAAACACCTGCTGAAGAGACTGGGTAGAAGAGAAAACCTGCAGGGTCTTGGCTCTCCATGGCACATGGTTGGACACCCCTGGATTAGTGAATAAGGCAGCGACGTATAGCTATTAGGGTGAACATTTGAAGAAAATAACAATATAAAGTGCGCTTGGTGAACCTTCCCAGAAAATAGCGAGCAAAGTGGTCAGATCCAGGCCACCTGTCCGTTAACTTCTCCCCACCAAAGCGAGCTGTGTCCCATTTACAATGATCAACCCGGACTGCCTAGCATGCTAGTGCTAGCAGTTCATAGTCGAATCATGGTGAAAATATTACAAAATACACCAGAATTATGTAAGATATATTATTATCCACTGTGGATTAGTGAACCAGGTGGAAATATGGATGTCAAGTAGGGTGACTGAAATCTGAAGAAATAACTGTATAAGCTGCACTTGGTGCAAGCTTAATAGCTCAGGGGCTAATACCTTTAGCTTCCCTTTCATCTACATGGCAGACAGCTATGCAGGGTTTACCATTTCTTGATGTATGAGAAAATCCCCAGAAGAGTCAAAAATTGCTTCTTGGAGAGAAAATCAACATAAAGGCTGTATGTTTTTCTAAGAGGAGTGTTTTGATATTATTTCGATAATCACATGACCAATAGACACATTTCAGACAGTTAAAACCTATAAACACACAATTTTTCACTCAGTGAGCCCTTCAATTAAACATAATTTGCAATAGGGGTTCAATAATTTTGACCACAACTTAATAAACTGCAAAAAGTGTAATATAAAAGCATGGTGGCTAAAAAAGAAATGCAACAATGAATAAGGTCCTGCTTCATCGTAGGCCCCCATCAGTAAATTAATTATGTGTAACTACAACGACACCATCTCTACTTTAATTTTTTTTTTATGTTTGATCAAACTTTTACTGTTGTTAGGGTTCAGTTCACCCCATTCAGTGTGTGATGTGTGGACCGGAAATGTACGTAAGTTCTTAGCAACCGCATCACTGCAAAAAGGGACAGTGTTATTATTCCCACATGATATGCCTAAATGACAAAACCTGAGATGAGGGTGTTGACATCCCACTGAACAATGGCTGAACAACAGCCTTACTTCCCCTACAAAATTGCTCTAATCAAAGCAAAGCATTCTTTTTCAGGCTTGGGGAAAAAAGGTGCTGTTGCCATTTCATGCTGAATAGCAGTAATTTTCAGACTGTGTAGAATGAGCTGTCCTCTCCTGTTCAGCTTGATAAAGAAGTAACCTTTAGGAAGTGAGTGAACCATGTTCAAAGTGCACCATTAACCAGCTTTCTTCTCTGCAGTCAAGGATCTCTTGCTAACTTTCTGGAATCTGTAAGACTGGTGCAGCGTCATGTCGCTCTTCCTGTTGGACTCTGAGGAAGATGCTCTCCCTCCTTGCAGGCTCTGGTACTACACAAAGGAAATCATTATCCCCTAATTATGGATGGTTAGGAGGAAGATTGGCTGCCTCTGTAATTTGTGTAATGGCATAAATTGTCACCAAGCTTAAACAACAGGTCAAGCCAAAGAAGAGTTTGTGATATTCTGTCCCTAACAGACAGGAAATCAGAAAATACTGGGGGTGGGTGGGGGGACTGTTAAAATGAACGTGGGGGCCATATGTTTTTCCATCCCTTTTACCTGCTTGTTTTTACTTGTCTCAGCGTCACATCATTACAGCTCAAAAGAAACATCTGGAAGGCATTATGAATCACCGCTGCTCAATGTGGGTGGCATTTCCGAGAACTAAATTATCTTCATCCTCTTGCCACCCTTGGTTGCCTGTAAAGTTTGTTTAAATTCTGGCAAATTTAATCCAGTTTTTTCCAACTTCAAGCGAAAGAAAACAATCTTATTTGAACATATGAAGTCCGGTATAAAATCCTTTGAGGACAAAAGCATTTTTTGCATTCTGTGCAAATATAGTACATCTTTCACGTCTATATAGTACAGGGGTGTCCAACCATGTGCCATGGAGAGCCAAGACCCTGCAGGTTTTACCTCCAACCAGTGTCTTCAACAGCAGATTTCTGTGAACTTCTTCCCACTGATTGCTGATAAGTGAAAACACCTGCTGAAGAGACTGGGTAGAAGAGAAAACCTGCAGGGTCTTGGCTCTCCATGGCACATGGTTGGACACCCCTGATATAGTACATCTTTCTTTCATCATTCACCGATTCCTTAATCACATGCCTTCAAACATTGAGGATACATGTAATAAGTTTGCATTTTTTGTCTAAATAGTTTGCACTTGTGTTCACAGCTTAAAGCAGACTTTACTGGGGTAAATAAAAAGCTCTAAAAGACCCACTCTGGTGGCTCTAAAACCACCTCAAAAACCAATGTGTTTTGCCCAAAATTGTATATAGTGGCTTTTTGTACACAAAAAAACTTTCATTGCCTTAGAATGGCTTGGAAAGAGCTTTACGTCTTTGACCTACTTAAGTATACGTGGATCTGTGAATATTCTAATCAGCTCCACCCATACTCCCACCCACCAGTAGCTGGAAGAAGATGAAGATATTGTACAAGGCTCCAAGAAGGCAATCTAACTTGAGATAGTACTGTCATAGGTGAACACATGGAAGAGTCACTGCCAGGCCCAGCATGGAGGCTGAAAGGCTCCCTGCCGGTCTCTGGTTACCTACACACCGCGGATCACGTCACTGGGGGTCGGTGAGCAGTTCGCCTTGGTCTGGTGTGCCCGCCAGCCAGCTCACCTCCAAGGCGCTCTTTGGCCTCCTTCCTTCGGAGCTTGCCTCACTTCAAGCTGCTCCGAGGCAAATTGCTCGCTGACCCTCAGCGAGGCGATCCACAGTGAGTGGGTAACCAGAGACTGCTCCTTTGGGGGAAGAGGGAGGAGCCGAGGAGCACTCAGTCAGTTCCTTTGGAGCTTTCTCCCTGGCTCGCTCTGGAGAGAGGCGAGGCGGCTGGCAGGGTGCACCGGAGGGTGCTCCCAGCGAGGCAGGGGAGCCCTCCAGCCGGGCAGCGACTGCCTCTCCGCTCCACTAAGAATGATCCTTCTGCAGGTTCACCTACAACGATGCTGTTATGCCATGCACACCAGAGCCATCTCCCCTAGCATGCAGGCTGCAAACCCATGCCCTCTCCAGTATTTTAGCAGGGACACTGAGGTTTTTTAAAATAAAATTAATCATTGCTGTCGTATTTTCATGTCTGTGGGTAAGACGTAATTTAAAAGAGGATTTCTTGCTCACACAGACAAAACTGAACATGTACGTGGGGCTGAAAAGTTCATAGGCTGAAAAGTTCATAGTGGTCAAATTTGACCAAATGTGGTTTATTTTTCAACATAGTCTCCCCTTCGATCCACACACTTCCATTGGTGTTGCAGCGCTTGGATCCCTGCAGTTGAAAAATAAACCACATTTGGTAAAATTTGACCACTATGAACTTTTCAGCCTATGAACTTTTCAGCCCCCCCCCCCCACTTGTATAATCTGCCATCTTTCCCAACTTGTAAAAAGCTGAGCTCATGCTTGCTCCTCCGCTCCTCCCTCTTCTCCTAGAGAGTCAAGTAGGGGTTTCAGTGTTTAACCTGATTGGTTATAACATTAACCAATCAGGCTAAGCAGCAATACTGACGTAGCTAGAAACACTCTGTCCAAATCTGCCTTTTTTTGAGAGGGGGGGTGCTTAAGCAGACATTCACACCAGAAAAAACACATACTTGGGATTTTGGAATGACTTTGCTCTTTATGGCTTGTAAATCACAAGAAACATGTTACAGACATGTTAAAAACAGAAAAAAAAATTGATTTTTGCCTGAGTGTCCCTTTAACCCAGGGGTGTCAAACTCATTCCATGGAGGGCCAAGACCCTGCAGGTTTTACCTCCACCCAGTGTCTTCAGCAGGTGTTTTCATTGATCAGCAATCAGTGAGGGGAAATTCAGTGAAATCTCCTGTTGAAGACACTGGGTGGAGGTAAAACCTGCAGGGTCTTGGCCCTCCATGGAATGAGTTTGACACCCCTGCTTTAACCAGTCAGTTCCCTTTTCCAGGAGAGAGGAAGAGTGTGGGTGGTGGCCCCTTCCTGGTTGGTTGGCTCAAGAGGCATGGGTGTCCTTTCAAAGTTTAATCACAATACACATGTGCAGACCAAAAATTAGTGGATTTTTTTTTTTAAAGAACTCTGTAGAGATGGCCCCAATTATTCAAATCAGTTGAAATTCTTTTCACATCCCAACAGCTATCAATACATCAAACAAAACAACAAAAAGTAACATCAAACAAAACAACAAAATATCCTGTGTAGGCATCAGAGGTGCAAAAGGCCACCAAGTGCAGTGATTGGTTGGCCTACTTGCATCGACCTCTTTACCTGCTCACCTCCGTACACTCCATCTGTGTCTATCATATGACTCTGTGGTTTCCCCCTTCCTATTCATTAGCTCATTCTGGCAAAGCCAAAGGGAGCTACCAGGCTAGGAGCTGGCCAGTTAAAATTAGAGATAGTGACATAAGTGGGTGGGTGGAGTTAAATTGACTCTTAAGAATTTAAAGAGACATGCACTGAAATGAACCGTTCTGAGTAGGGCTGTAAAAGGTGATTCACAATGAAGCTGCAATAATTAGATATTTAAAGGCAATTTGACCAAAATATTTCACAAATATTTCATTAAAACCCATGGGAACTGCCAACATGTGGGAAAAGTGCAGTGAATGGGACCTTTGAATTTCTGTGAGCCCAACACAAGGACTTTCTGCAGCAGTCAGCATGCTGAACTTCATTCATGCTGCTCTTGCACTTGCTCATCATAAGTTGTTTGTGGTGTTTTGTAATCTCTTTTTTCACTTTTTCCTCATTTGTGTTCGCTGTTTATCCTGTTGCACAATTAATTCAAATGAAACAAAGTATCAACTCTGCAACATTGCTAGAGCGGGCTGATACGTAAGTTCTCTTGATTAGAAAGAAGAAAGCCAAGTTTATTGTCATTCAATCATACAGCCAAGCATGTACAGTAGAACAAAATTGTTTATTCTATTGAAGGGCTTGCAACCATGACTTTCTCTTCCCCCATTCTATTATTCTAAGCACCAAGCTAGGGTGGGAAATACCACTTTTATATGGTCTTTGGTATAACCCGGCTGAGGCTTAAACCCATGACCTCCCAGCTGTGGAGCAGATGCTTTACCTCTAGTCAAACACTCTAGTAAGCCTGAAGTGCACAACACGTCAAATTATGGGTAAAAGAAAATGTACAACTTAACCAAGTCAAGTATGATTTTATTACTGCTTCCAAATAGCTATCCATATGCAGTACTACTAATACAGAAGATGATTTGCATTTTATCTCTATGTTCAATAATCTTGTGGTGGCACAACGGGAGGTCTTACTCCCACCCAGTGACTTGGGGAATAGAGGGAAGGAGGTGAGAAATGGAAATGTTGGAGAAGAAAGGAGAAGATGCAAAGACAGGCACCAGAGCGCCAGGGGGAAGAAAACTATGTGAAGATGTGCCCTCACACCTGGGATGCCAGGTGTGAATGTATTGTGTTGTGATGTGCTCTGTTGTATGTTAATGTATGTACTCCTGGTACCAAGGAAGAGAGTGTAAGCTGTATAAAAGGTTCGCTTTGGCACCCGGAGTTCAGTCTTGTTTTGAGGATGGAGGAATAAAGCCTGAATCTGCAAAGCTCGTGTTTCGTCTCTTCAATCCTCCACACTGGTGACCTACGACGTGAGAATGGAAGACTTTGTTTGCTAGTGGCAAGTCTCGGGAAAACCCCCATGAGTGCCTGGTATCATTGTAAAGCTTAGAAATCATACTTTCTAAAAATACACATGTTTTGGCAGAAGACATAACTCCCAACCGATCGAACGCAAGTTTTAATACCTAGCCAAAATATAAACAAATCGGCTTTTTCTGGGTCTGTTTTTGTGCACTTCGACAAATTAAATATAATTTTGAAGGTCTTTCAATACAGAATATGGAAAAAACATTACCTCAATTTTGATAATTTCCTCAAAGTGACTCATTTTGCCAGCACGGGTCACAAATATAGATCAATAAAATTTTCAACAGTTGGCCTGTACATGTTGAATTAAATAACAAGCATTCATGGCATGATAGCAGCATGAGCATTTTACTGTCATGGTAAAATGGACAGCAACCACGACATCCAAACACAGTGTTGTGGTTCCTTGTGGCTCTGACTAGATTCTATGTCTGCTGGAAGGTAAATTAAGATTATATCCAAAATCTTTTTTCAAAATACGACCAACTTTATTGCGGTGGAGATATTGATATACCTCAGAAGTTTCATTCATTTACAGCGTTAGCATCTTAGCAGCGGAGCTAACTAATGGAGATGCAGTCTGCCAGGCCACTTTTTAAGGTCATCTTTCCATCTCCCCGATAGTTGTGGGAAGTGGTATGATTATATAACTGTCTCTGAGGTGTAAAAGTGTCATGAATCGCCCTACAGAGCAGAGAGAGACAGATCCACGTGCCAACTGCAGTTTGTGGAATTTATTACACAAAAAACATAAAGTTCCAAGGTGGACAAACACAAAATCCAAAAACAAACATAGTGGAAAACTTACAGGCTGGAATAACTTCAGACAAACTCACCAGAGCAGGATTTGGGCTCTGGTGACGAAGAGAGAGAATACAATTAAGACTGCCGCAGTGAGAAAGCAATCTGACAGTCTTTAAGTAGTGGGGAACAAGATGAAACAATGGGCGGCAGGTGTGGGCAGCATGAGCAGGTAGGTGACCTAATTAACAAAACCTCACAGCTGGGATGACTAGGGCACAGATAGTGAGAAAATGACAGGATGGGAGTGTCTGGAAGGGGAGGTAAGGCACTCGTGTCATACAGAAACAAAATATAAGTCCTAAACTACAGAAGCTGACAAAATAATAATGATACTAATGTAGAGGAGCTTGGAAATGAAGAGGCGATTTGGTTTATAAGCAAAGTTTAATATTCAGCTCTTCTACCAAGTCTCATCTGGTGCAGAGAGTGGCAGAAGGGAAAAGAGACAGAATGTCTCCAGCTCACTGACTTTATACTGGCACACAACAAAAGACATGCATAACAAAGGCTGACATCCCTCATTATCTTAATCCCCCCATTGTCTTGGTATTTCCTCTCCTCGCCTTAGGGGGTGAGGGTGGCTCCTCCGGTCTCCTCCGGTCTCCTCCGCCGCGTCCGGGAACATCTTTGTTCTTCACTTGGCGGGTGAGAGCCCTTTGTCCTTTCAGAGGTGTGAAGTCCTTTACATATGTAATTACCAAACATTTCCACATGCTTCAACATATGTAAGTTATGGAATATATGGTTAATATAGACCACACTAAGGACATAAATAACTAACAGAACAATAAACCACCAAGGAAACATCATAACTCAATACACAGGAGAAAGCACAACGCTGAAAAAATACAGAAAATATTCAAAAGTAAATTAAGAGCCTGAGCCCGGTGATACACTGTGCTCAGTCTCATGCCAAAAAGATTGTGTTCCCACATTTCTGATGCCGAAGTTATTGTTTTTTAACAAGGAAAAGCATCCTATTTCATTGACAACTCCATGTTCTAAACTAGTACCGGAAGTTGCGCACATAATTCACGCAAGGAATAAGGTGGATAAAACACAGACCATTTTTGGTGACTTAACTATGCATGAAGCTGGCACATGGGTAGTGTTGAGCCAGTCAGGACTCTGGCCAAACTGATGTTATCCTCCAGGCTAGTTAGTATTTTTTAACAAACTGCTTTGAAAACTTGACCCAAATTAAGCTGGGTTTTACCATTAAACTGCTTTTAAGGACCAATGCAGTTTCAGACATTATCCTGGGCCACCGTGCATACAACTGGGCATGTCCTTCAATTGGTGAGTCTTTTTATCACAGGTATGTTGTTTGTAATGTAGTGCTAGCCTTGTGGTATGTGGGTTGGGTCGAGTCACTGATTCTGGGGTTTGAAGGTGGGGGAGTGAGAAGATTTTGACATGAACCTGTAAGAAAGGCCTATTCAATTAGCCGCCCATGGGCCACATGCAGCCCAGAACCAATCTCCGAGTGGCCCAAGCCCAGGCCACGCCAAGGAAATATAAATTTAAGAAAAAAATATGAAGGAATCACGGTCCGCAAGCGTGCACACAAACAACGTGCGTAACCGTCATCCGCGCAGAGTTCAAAAGTGCCCCGCCCGTGTGACCGTTCCAGTCAGCAGGCAGAGTGTCTCTCTAGCATCACAGAGAAGCATGAACATATTGAAGTACTTTAAATGCGGAAAAAAGCAGAAGAAGTATATAAGCACTGGAGGCATTTATGGTAGTTTTAACCCACTGGTAACAGGAACAATAATGAAGAATCACTTAGCAAACAGGTGTGGTTAGGCTTCAACAATATTAACTAATAATTTACAGTGCATCTGGAAAGTATTCACAACACTTCACTTTTTCCACATTTTGTTATGTTACAGCCTTATTCCAAAAGGGTTAAATTATTTTTTTCCTTCAAAATTGTACACACAATACCCCATAATGACAATGTGAAAAAAGTTTTTTTTTTCTGAGATTTTTGCAAATTTATTAAAAATAAAAAATTAAGAAATCACATGTACATAAGTATTCACAGCCTTTGCCATGAAGCTCAAAACCGAGCTCAGGTGCATCCTGTTTCCACTGATCATCCTTGAGATGTTTCTACAGCTTAATTGGAGTCCACCTGTGGTAAATTCAGTTGACTGGACATGTGATTTCTTAGGTTTTAATTTTCAATAAATTTTCAAAAATCTAAATTCTTTTTTTTTTCACATTGTCATTATGGGATATTTTATATAGAATTTTGATGAATTTTGAAAATGAATTTATTCCCTTTTGGAAAAAGGCTGGAACATAACAAAATGTGGAAAAAGTGAAACGCTGTGAATACTTTCCGGATGCACTATATGTTCATTATTATGTACCTGGCAAGTTAACATGACCAAAATTTACCAAGTCAATGAATTTAATCCTCCAGACAAACTAAACCTGCCAACATTTGGGTTTCAAAACAAAGGAGGTTTTTCCTGCTGTCTGGGTGGTGAGGATAGTTTTAAAAAATTATAAATATATAAAAATATTTTAACAGAAATAACTGCATCTTTGGCAATTTAAGTTAATTTATTTATTAAATACAATTTTATTAATATCTTTTCTTTGAAATCAGAGTTAAATTATTCTGTTCTGGCGCCGCAAAATTATGGTCAAATGTGTAAATTGTATAAGGAAAAAAAGTCTAAATTTTACCACAATCTGTTTCAAATGTATAAAAATACAGTAATTTTATTTAAAAAAAGACAAAAAGTAGCCATAAAATAATCCACAAATTTATAATAACGTCTCAAATGTACAAGAAGAGTCAATTTTACAAGAGGAAATTACAAATTTAAGGAAAATGGTTTCAAATTTAGATAGATTCACTGAGAAAAGTAGAAAACCATCAGAAAATTATTGTAAATTTTGGAGAAAAACCTTCAAGACTTAAGCCATTACTCAAGTTTTTAAGTGGGTGCTTTTTGCATCCTTAACTACTAGAAGTTTTTGGTTGACTGATGTGTTTGTGTAATGGAATGTGTAGTTACAAAAAGAGGTTCCTACTCACACATGTGGTGATTTAAAACAAAAGAAACCACAATAGTGGATGTGCAACGTTTGTTAATGTTATCAATCTTTTATTGGGGGGTTTGTGCACTGAAGTGTTTAACATTTCATTCTTTATTCAGCTAAATGCACTTTGTGATGTGGCAAGGTCAGTTATGACCAGGATGTAATACATTTTTTTTCAAAATGGAAACAAATGTTAATGCTACTAACAGTGCACATTGAGTTTTTATGCACTTTGAGATATGCCTGGGTAAGATGTGACCAAAATGGTTATTTACAGAATTTTATTTTTTTCATTGTGTTTATTTGTTGTTCAAGAGGAAAAATATTTCTACTACTTGAAGTTCTGCTCAAACCCAGCACTGTTATTATGTTTTTATGCACTTTTGATGTGCCTTTGTCATGTGCCAAGCGCACATTTATAACCAAGACAATGAATAAAAAAATGCATATATTTCATCATACTGATCTGTGTTGGTTTGAAATTTGTCATATTCAACAGATCACTGAACATATGCGGCCCAGTTACATGTCTTGATTTCAAATTGTGGTCCAACTGATTTTGTAATTGAATAGCCCTGCTGTAAGACAATGAAGTTTTTTTTGGGGGGGGGGGGGACATAAGATACGATTTTAAACAATGTAGATTTGTTTTTATAGGGGATTTATAGACACCTTTAAAAAAAAAAGGTGGCCGCGGGGGAATTCTACTGAATGAGATTCAGGCTTTTACTTTGAAAGTCTGGATGAGCAGAAGCCCCCCTCCCCCCCCCCTCTCTCTCTCTGCTTGCAAACTCAGCCGGGCAATTTGAGTAGACGGGACTGGGGAGGGGAAGGAAATAAAAGCCCCAGCAATCAGTCAGAGGTGTGGGATGGAGGACACGGTCATACGTGTAGGAACAAGTGGAGCTCCGGGACAGAAATACTTCAAGACTGCTCCGCTACACGTTTAGTGGAAAGAGGGGGATGAAACTATGCCAGAGGGAGATCCCAGAGCGTGAGAGGCTTTTTGTTACCGGTATCTTCTGTCATCTATTAAGAAAATAAAAGCTGTCAAGAAAAGTGACTGTACACGAGAAGCTCATGGAAAACCCCTGGAGTAGCTGGAGGACGCAAGCGGTGGGGTGGAAGCTCTTGAAAAACTCGGTGCTTCTCTGTTTGTTCACCGGTGAGTCTCCTTTCATCACTTAAGTCAACAATTTATCCGAAAGTTCCCCCTGTTACATTAAGCCGCTACTCTTTTAGGTTACAAGTTTGGTGCGAAAAAGGGGGTAGAACTACCGTATGACAGTTTTTTATTATTATTATTATTTTTAGGAAAAACCTGTTGACGTAAGATCAGTTTAGAACAATTTGTTTAAAATCATGCACAGGCAAGACCTGAAAGTTGTTGGAAACTATTCCCTGAGTCATGGCTGCAGTACAGTGGTGCTGTGAAGGGGGCAGGGGGGAGGACTGGCTCCTGGAGTGTTGGAGGGAGAGAAGGGGGTGGTGGTGGGGAGTGAAGGACGTGGTGCCATTGTCTCCCAGTGTGTGGAGAGATGGGAGCCAGGACTTCAGTGGACCACCCAGACTGAGCAAAGGCCTGCATGCAGGACCTTTAATTCTGGGTGAAATTAAAAAGATGCCACCATGAAGGAAATGTTCATCAACACCTTGGTCAACTTAAAGGGGTCATTGACTGATAAATGGTGTGTTTGTAGGTTTTAACTGTATGAAATGAGTCAAGTGGTCACCTAATTATCCATAAATTTTCAAAACAGTCATTTCTCTTAAAAAAAAAACCCACACAGCCTTTATCTCGTTTTTCTCTCCCAGAAACACCAGAAACGTTTTTGACTTTTTTGTGAAAATCGTTAACGTCAGGTTTAGAAAAAGCCAACCCACCGGCGTCCTTGAGACCAGCCCATTGCTTTATTATTGACCTGCCTAGCTGTCTGTCATGTATATGGAAGTGGAGCTAAAGGTAGCCTATTAGCCCCCAAGCTAACACTGGTAACAGGAAGCTCAAACCGAGCACGGCTTATATTGTTATTTTCTTAAGCTCTTGGTCACCCTAATAACCATCCCTGTTACCACCTGGTTTACCAGTCCACAGTCTACAATGTACTTTGCATCACTTCGGCCCATCTCCCAATAATTTCGCCACGATTCCACAGCAAATCGCCAGCACCAGCATGCCGGTCGTGGTAACCACCTACACCAGGACCCGAGTGTGATATGTGGGTTTGGCCCTTGGGGCTTGCTGTAGCCGTCTGGGGGGATGACATCAGGCGGGCTGAGGCCGCTGTATGTATTCTGTGTGTTCTCTCAATAAAGGCAGTTGGATGTTTGGCATATGACGACTCGCGTCTCACTCATTTCCATACATAACATTGGCAACTGAGGATTAACTCATGGAGGCATGCGGCGCACCTCTATGGCCGTTTCTGCAGTATCCAGGAGAACCAGCAATTCTATGGCCTCACTGGTTGGCCGCGTTTGAGAAGCACATTGTGGCGTTGGGCCTGGGTAAACTTGACGGAGTGCGGAGGTGAGCGCTTCTGGTTTGCAATCTCGGTGTAGAAGGTCAGAAAATTTTCCACACGTTGGGGGAGATGGAGTCTTATGCAGATGCTGTCGAGCTGCTCGCTGACTACTTTGCCGAACACACACGGAGCACGAAGCTGTGGGTTGAAAGGCTGTTGGCACCAAAAGACGCTAAGCTAGCTAGCTCGGGGAGCTAACAGCCCAGCTAATAGCAATGGAGAAATTAGCCACGGAGCTAGGTGGGCGCCAAACACAGAAGCTAAAAGCTACAAGCTAGATAACACGACGGAATTGGAGCCACAGGAGAGGGAGCCCATGTCCATCGGGAATGACAAGCCAGCCAAAGAGCACAGTACTAAGAGTAACCGCAGCATGAAGGGAGAGCAGCAAATAAACTTGGGTCAGTTTTCCCCACAGCCAGAGCCGGAGAAGCGGGAGGGGGTGCGCGAGCATGGAGAGCCCCGAAAAACGGCAGCGATAGCCGGGCATAGACAGCACAGTGGAGCACCTCCGACGACAGAGAGGCGATACCGGACTGCTTTTGTACCCAAGACGAGCCACAGTCGAAGACGGACAGTGGGAGGGAACAGTGCAAAGAGCTAATGGGCGCCACGATGGTCAAGCAGGGCCAGTTTAACTCAGGTTGGATGCGGGTGGGTCTCAGTGCCGGTGCTCGGGACAAGGTGGGGGAGTACCAAACGTGGCGGCGAGGCACCTGCGTCGGTGAGTGACACCAAGGTGCTAGCTCCAGATGCCCCCAGTACTTGGCCGCAGAGGAATGGAGGATCTGCAGCTATGATGGCAAACGCTGCAACGGCTTCAGAAGAGGACTGGGCCAGACCAATTGGCACGGAGAAACCGCGTACCAAGCAGCACCATATCAGGCCAAGCAGAGCTTCTCTTAGGGTTATGGACTTGGTCTGGGTTCGAGGAGAGGAATGTCTACAGCGAAAATGGGCCAGACGACAGCCAGCGAAACACCAGGAACACCTATGCATCGTGGCTAAGCTGGGCGCAGTGTGCTTCGGATGGTCTGATGGCACGCCAGTCAGTTTCAACGTGTCCGGGAAGATGCTCCAGGTGGCGAGGCTGGATGGGAGTCGGTGATGGCGGTGTGGGATTCGGGCCCCGCTATCCAGAGGATCGGCAATTGCTCTGGGGGTCTGCGGTCACTTTGCATCGACTATTTAGGAAAATCAGTGACAAATATCATTTGCATAATAATTTGGAATGTGGTGTATTTCTGTACTGCTGGAGATCCAGCTATTGATATTTGTGTTAATTCTGTGAAGGAACATGCTTTACTGACACATGTTATTTTGGTCAATTCTCTAGGCTGATTGTATAAACTTTTAATTCCTGACTGGAACTGCTGCAATGAACCCAATTTCCCACTGGGATCAATATTTCTGATTGTGAAAAAAAAAAGAAAAAAAAAAGCTTAAAGGGGTCACTGACTGCACTTTTTACACATTTAACAACTCACTTGTGTCTTAATGACATGTTTGTGACATTTTATTCACATTTTCTTTAGTTTTTTTTATTATTGAAGCAAATTTGTTTATTTTTATCTGATTCTGATTCACTTTAAGAAACAGACTTCAGCTGTTCAATTCCGCCCTCCCTCTTACGTCAGTTAGCCATTAGCTGAGTAGCTTCTAGCCGGCTCCTTCCAATTTGGATGAGCGGTGCTAGTTCACTGATCCACCGTCGATTGTGTATGTTGCGTCACTCCGGCCCATCTCCCAATAATTTTGCAGTGATTCCACAACAAATCCCTAGCACCGTGCACCGGGCGCACCCCCGATTGCCACAACTAACCTGGCCCAGGACCCGAAGCTGCTGGCCAAGCTGAGCTACCGAGCCATGGGATCTCAAAGGGCAGCGTCTCGCTCTGTGGGACTCCGCTCCACTCCCACGGCCAGCTGGGGAATGCCCTGTCATGATGCAGCTCTACTACGCTGTGCACAAGAGCTGAGTTGCCCAGAGCCCCAGAGGACACTGAGGGAGCTGGCTATGAGAGCCAGCAGCCTCCAGCCAATAGCCTCGGTGTTATGTATGGAAATAAGTGAGACGCGAGTCGTCTTATGCCGAATGGCCAACTGCCTTTATTGAGAGAACACACAGAATATATACAGCGGCCTCAGCCCACCTGACGTCATCCCCCCAGACGGCTACAACAAGCCCCAAATCTACATATCACATTCCCCCTCCCCTTAGAAAAGTCCAAAACCACACATACCACTGAAACCCTCCCCAAATTTGGGACCCAAATCATGCACTAAGATAACGAAAACAATGCACTAAATGGCCTAACACATTCACACAAAATAAGTAAAATAGGGCTGACAGGTGGATTACTGTGCAGCCCACACGGTGCAGTGGATTATTCTGCTACTGGTAACTAAAAGAGTCCTTTATTAAAACTAAAATCACAGCCATGCTCCTAACTAAAAGCAAAATACCTAAAATAATCTCATATCACATAACATGCACCGAAAACACACAAAACTATGAGCAATGTGCTACTGGACGGTCATTTATGTGAAGAAAAACTGAAACTTGCATGGGGGTCCATTTTGCCCTGTGCGTTTTCACACATTATTGAGAGATGACAAAGAGCCGTGGCTGAGGTGCAGCCAAAGTGCATGGCGCAAAAGACAGCTGCTCTGGAGAGGAGATGTCTTTCTGTATTTCTAAATATTTTTTTTAAAGCACAACTTGCCTTCGTGAAAAGGCCGTGAACACGCAACCATGTATGCAGGAATATTGTCGAAGCTGATGTCTTTCCTTCTAACCGCTGCAATCCGTTCCATCCGACGCCTCTTTGTTAGCTTGGAGACCCGACTCTCTCCACTTTTCTTCCAAATCGTGAAGTTAAAAAAAAAAAAAAGTGTACACCATTATCAATCTTTTTCCACATCAATCGTGAGAGCAATTGTTGCATTTGATAATGCAGCATAACTTCCCCATTCTAACGTTGCGTGATATTCGGATGAATAATGATGTGATTGAAAGGACCACACTGGAAATAAGTGTTTTCACTTTCTTGTCATCCTGGATTTTATATGATGTTTTATATGTATATTTACATTTCATATGTTTGAATACCATATTCAGTGTCATTTTTATCCAACTAAATAAATAACAGACTGAAGCAACCCTCTCAAAAACTTCAGCTTAACTGCATTTTTGCTTACTGCTAAGCACAGACAGGCAGAACACTTTTCCCACAATTCCTTGCGGTTTTTCCATCGGGTGACATCACGCACCCATTCTTAATTCCTGGAATGCAATGATAGTTTGATGGCAGCAGGTAGAAAGAAGTTCTGTGACATACCATGGTGCATATCGGCGGAATGATGTGGTGCACGAGTAATTTAGGTCATGAAGTGAGTTTTTCAACTTGTGAAGTCAGATGAGTCTTGACATGACTTAAAATTTCAAGATGGCTGTCCACATGTGCGATACTTTTAACAGTAGTGTAAAATCTATTACTTACTAGCACTTACAATGTTTTCTCTTCTAGTCAGCTATACACACAATATGGCACAATTTCTATCAATGAACATAACACTGTAGTGTTTTTATGTTGTAGTTGTACTGTACAGCTGTACAGTGACAACAAAGCCTATTCTATTCTATATACAAATTGCTGTCTAATGCCTTGTTTTCACTTTATATTGTTAACTTTCTAACACCAGAGTCAGGGTTTTCTGACTTGTTGCACTGGAACATGGCCAATTTAGATGTGACCTTCATTTTGAAGACTAAAGAAGGAACACCCCATTAGGCTGTTCCAGAATGGGCTCCTGTAATCAACCCGGTGTGAGACATTGTCCAAGATGACATATAGCTTGGCCAACATCCTTTCTAATTTTAATAGTTTCTTCAATACCTATGTCTGACCTAATAAATAAGGTTTCAGGCACACATCCTTTGAGTGATTGCTAAGAGAAAACATGCACGCTTATTTTCTTTTTTTGGTGATCTTTCTTTGAAGTGTGTGCGAGCTTGATTGTAAAAGACCCCAACCTTCAACACAAGCAAATGCAAACATTGCAGCTTGGAAACAAAAAACAACCAACCAAAAGAAGAAAATGATAACCTGCATGGACTGTTGTTGTGGCAGCAGGTTAAGACGTGGACACACGGAGGCACAGCTGTGTGTGCAGTGCTTTTGTATAAGTAGGCTTAAGCAGGGAGAGGGCTGTTGATAAACCACACTGATGAAACAGACAGACACATCATGTAATAATCTGACATTGCCACATCACGTCATCAAAGTAAGGATGCGTAAATGTAAAATTATCATGCAGGATCGTGACTTGTCGGTACACACGTAGTGAAGCTCTCTAGTCATTTATTTTGACCCCCACACACAAGTACATGCACATCTCATTTTAATGATTTCCCACTCAAAATGTAATTAATTCACTTGGTGGATGACTGAGGCTCACAAATGTTGAGCAAATTTAGTACTGTCTTGAAGCACACTTCAACCTCCATGTTGCTACTAAAAGAGCACTCCAGCTATGAAACACTTGCAGGAAATTGAGAACAGATAAAGGAGAGATCCTCACTTTCTGTCATTAATACCAAATACTAAGTCTGAGCTAAATATATTTTCTCTTTTACCTTATTTTGCTCTGTAAGGCAAGATTTAAAAATGTCACTTTTTATCCCCTACCAGTCGAAGACCGACCATCCATCCATCCATCCATCTACTGCTTCTCTGGAGGTCCGGGTCGCAGAGGCAGCAGTTCAAGCAGAGAAGCCCAGACTTCTCTCTCCCTAGCCACATGCTCCAGCTTTTCAGAGAGGATACCAAGGCGTTCCCAGACCAGCTGGGAGACATAGTCTCTCCAGCGAGTCCTGGGTCTGCTCTGGGGTCTCCTTCCAGAGGGACGTGCCCGAAACACCTCAAGTGGGAGGCGTCCAGGAGGCATCCTGATCAGATGCCCATACTACTTCAACTGGCTCCTTTCAATGTGGAGGAGCAGCGGTTCTACTCTGAGCCTCTCCCAGATGACTGAGCTCCTCACTCTATCTCTGAAGGTGAGTCCAGCAATCTTACGAAGAAAGCTTCTTTCAGTCTTTACCCAAAGCTCATGACCATAGGTGAGGGTAGGAACGTAGATTGACTGGTAAATCGACAGCTTTGCCATAGAGCTTTGCTCCCTCTTCACCACAACAGACGGGTACAACATCCGCGTCACTGCAGATGCTGCTCCGATCCGTCTTTCAGTCTCTCGCTCCATTCTCCTCTCACTCGTGAATAAGACCCCAAGATACTTAAAGTCCTCCACTTGGGGCAGGAGCTTGTCCCCAACCTGGAGAGGACAATCCACCTTTTTCTGGCTGAGGACCATGGACTCAGACTTGGAGGTACTGATTCTCATCCCAGCTGCTTCACACTCAGCGGCAAACCATCCCAGTAAGACTGCTGGATGAAGCCAGCAGGACAACATCATCTGCAAACAACAGAGATGAGATCCTGTGGTCACCAAGCATGACACCCTCCGTTCCCTGGCTGCGCCTAGAAATCCTGTCCATAAAAATTATGAACAGGATTGGTGACAAAGGGCAGCCCTGGTGGAGTCCAACTCTCACTGGGAATGAGTCCGACTGAGTGTTGGCAGTAGGAACCAAACTCTCACAACAGTCATACAGAGACCGAATAGCTCGTAACAACAAGCCCGATACCCCATACTCCAGAAGCACCCCCCGCAAAAAACACGAGGGACGCAGTTGAATGTCTTCTTCAAGTCCACAAAACGCATGTCAACTGGTCGGGAAAACTCCCACTAACCCTGGAGGATTCTCGAGAGGGAAAAGAGCTGGTCCATTGTGCCACGGTCAGGATGAAAACCACATTGCTCCTCCTGAATCTGAGGTTCGACCAATGGCCGGACTCTCCTCTCCAGTACCTTGGCATAGACCTTCCCAGGGAGGCTGAGGAGTGTGATCCCTCTAAAGTTGGAGCACACCCTCCGGTCCCGTTTTTGAAGAGAGGAACCACCACCCCGGTTTGCCATGCCAAAGGTACTGCCCCCGACCTCCATGCAATGTTGCAGAGGCGTGTCAACCATGACAGCCCTACAACATCCAGCGCCTTGAGGTACTCAGAGTGAATCTTGTCCACTCCCGGGGCCTGGCCACCAAAGAGATTTTTAACCACCTTGGCGACCTCAGCCCCTGTGATAGGTGGGTTGTCCCTCTCATCCACAAGCCCTGCTCCCTCTGTGGAAGGCATATCAGCAGGACTGAGGAGATCCTTGAAGTATTCCTTCAACCGCCCAATGATATTCCCAGTTGAAGTCAGCAGTGCCCCATCCGCACCATACACGGTGTGGACAGGGAGCTTCTTCCCCCTCCTGAGCCACCGGACAGTTTGCCAGAATCTCTTTGAAGCCAACCAAAAGTCTTGTTCCATGGCCTCACTGAACTCCTCCCATATCCAAGTTTTTGCTTCAGCAACCACCCGAGCTGGACTCTGCTTGGCCTGCCGGTACACTTCATCTGCTTCAGGAGTCCCACTAGCCAACCAAGCTTGATAGGACTCCTTCTTCAGCTTAATGGCCCCCCTCCCCACTGGTGTCCACCACTTGGTTTGGGGGTTGCCACCACGAGATGCCCTGACGACCTTGCGGCCGAAGCTCTGGGCAGCCGCTTCAACAATGGAGGTGGAGAACATGGCCCATTCAGACTCCATGTCTCCAGACTCCCTCGGAATGTGGTCGAAGTTCTTCTGGAGGTGGGAGTTGAAGACCTACCAGACAGAGGCCTCAGCCAGGTGTTCCCAGCACACCCTCACTATACGTTTGGGTCTACCAGGTCTGAATGGCATCTTCCCCTGCCATCGGATCCAACTCACCACCAGGTGGTGATCAGTTGACAGCTCTGCACCTCTCTTTACCCAAGTGTCCAAGACATATGGTCGCAGGTCTGATGACACGATAACAAAATCGATCATCGACCTGCAACCTAGGGTGTCCTGGTGCCAGGTGCACATGTGGATACCCTTATGCTTGAACATGGTGTTCATTATGGACAAACTGTGGTTAGCACAGAAGTCCAATAACTGAACACCACTCGGGTTCAGATCAGGCAGGCTGTTCCTCCCAATCACCCCCTCCAGGTTTCACTGTCGTTGCCCACGTGCGCTTTTAAGTCCCCCAGTAGGTCAGTGGAGTCTCCAAGAGGGGCACTGTCTAGCACCCCAGTCAGAGACTCCAAAAAGGGTGAGTACTCTGAACCATCATTTGGTGCATAGGCACAAATGATGGTCAGGACCCATTTCCCAACCTGAAAGCGCAGGGAAACAACCCTTTCGTCCACCGGGGAAAACTCCAATATAGAGGCAGCAAGGTGGGGGGATACAAGAATACTCACCCCTGCTTGTCGCCTCTCACCTGGGGCAACTCCAGAGTAGGCCAAGCTCCAGCCCCTCTCCAGGAGACTGGTTCCGGAACCGGAGCTGTGTGTTGAGGTGAGGCCGACTATATCTAGCCGGTATCTCTCAACCTCGTACACCAGCTCAGGCTCCTTCCCCACCAGAGAGGTGACATTCCACGTCCCAAAACCCAATTTAGGAAGCTTGGGATCAGACCGCCAAGGTCTCCGCCTTCAACCGCCACCTGATCCACATAGCACTGGACCCCCATGGTCCCACCTGCAGGTGGTGAGCCCACTGGAGGGTGGACCCATGTAACGCCTTTGGGCTGAGCCCAGCCGGGTCACATGGGTGGAATCCCGGCCACCAGCTAGCCATTGAGCCCCTCCCCCAGGCCTGGCTCAGGGTGGGGCACCAGTAACCCCATAACGGGCGGGGTACACTGAATCCTTGTTCTAGCATTCATCATGAGTCTGTTGGATCTTTCTGTTTAGTCGACAATCAAAGGGGAATAATCCCCCTTTGGTCTTGGACCGGCGGGGAATTATGGTGCAGTCTGTCTGTCCGGATGTCCCACTTTTGTGAAATCAGTTCCTCTTACAGTTTGTTTCAGATTGCTTTGAAACTTGGTACCATGGTTTGATATACATTGATGTGTCGTAAATCACCTTTTCAGGGCAGGATGGAGACTCCAAACGTGAGGTGTGAGTTTGCACATTTACAGTAATAATGGAAAAATACAAATATAATAAAACACAAAACTTCTGAAGAAGGCAGGATACAAAATGATGAACAGCACAGAGGCTGAGGCGTATAGGAACGCCGGCGAAATGGGGAACTCCCGACTCAACATGGAGAAGGACGCTACGAGGATTGATCAGAGCAGCAGTCCTTAAATAGGTAAGCAGGAATGATTACAAATAATAAAGTGTGGGTGACATGAGCGAGGAGTAATCAGAACCAACCACTGGCAGGTCTGACAGCCCGCAGAGTTTGATAGAAGGAAGTAAACAAAGATGACTGTTAAAATAAAACCACAAACCGGGAAGAATGAAAATCAAGAAACAAGTAAATGAACAAGAATACACTAAGAATGATAATGAACCAGATAGAAGTAAGAGGCAAACTAAAAACATACTTTAAGGAGAGAACTGAGGAGACGGTGAGGATACAAAACTGGGGAAGGCTAAAAATGCAATACTAATAAATACCGAGACTACAAAAAGAGATCTAAAGACAAGGACAAATATAAACACAGGAAAATAAATTGGAATAGACGATAATACAGAAATGCATAAAATAACCAACTAAGATAAAATAACAGGAAATTAAAAACAGAAACCAAAGGGCAAACTTATATAACAAAATGCACCAAACCATTCTCAATACAAAATAAACCAAGATGAAGAAAAACAAAAAATGATCTAAATAAACTTGAGACCTGAACATGGCTCTCCACCCCTGCTCAGTATCATGACAGGGCCTCTCCCTCAAGGAGTGGATTCCAGAAACCCTAATGTAACATCAAAAAAGAGAAAAGAAAACATAAAAAAGGGAAAAAAAAAACCCCAACAGGAATAGAACAAATAATGCAATGCAGGATCCGAAACGACAACAAAAAATGCTCATGACCCACAACCAGAACAGATACATTGGCAACAGAATTCTAGGGATGCTGAGTGAAAAAATAAGGCAGTTCAGGTGGTCTTCCAAAGTCTCAGAACCACCCGATCCCATGGTGGAATATGCCGGGTGGCCTCACAGAATTCCAGAGCCACCTAAACAGCCATTGTAGTCCATCAAGTGGTCTCCCAGCATCCCTGAGCCAACGTACAGCGGGGCATGACACGCCCCCTCCTGGAGGCGGCAGTTGCAACCCGTGCCTCCTGCAGACTGCAGGGACCACGGCGTGGATGGAATGAGTCAGTGGCTGCGAGGAGTAGACACCTGACGACGATTGCTGGCCAATGGTGGACCAGCGAAGGCAGGCGACCCTCGACAACCTCGGGCAAAGGCAGGGGACCCTCGACAACCTCGAGCAAAGGCGGAGAACCCACGGCGACCGCTGGCGGAGAAGGAGGACCCACGGCTGGCGCAGGTGGTGGACCCTCGGCAACCTCGGGCGCAGGTGGTGGACCCTCGGCGACCTCAGGTGATGGCTCAGGCAAAAGAACAGAGACAGATACCAGGTCAGAATCACTGGCAGCAGTGGAACCTGGTGAGGAAAGCTCAGAAGCAGATGGCAGCTGCGACTGACTCTCCCCACCAAAAGCTAAACAAGACCTCTCTAATACCAACATAGAGAAGACAAAAAAGAGGACTTGCCTTAGCTTGAGTTCCACCACCACCCAGGACTCTGACAATCCAGGCTGGGGTGTCTCGAATTCCCTCGCTCGAGGATCTCTCCCTGACACGGCCACTTCAGACGGGGAGGAAGGAAAAATTACCGGGAAAATTATTACTGGCAGCAGTGGAGCCCGGCGAGGAGAACTCGGGAGCAGAGGACATCTGCAGCTGATTATCCTCACCACGAGCTAGACAAGATTTCTCTAGAACTGAAGGGGTAAAAACAGAACAGAGTACTTGCCTACACTCAAGCTCCACCGCTGTCCAGGATTCCGGCAACTGCTGCGGTGGCCCTGGCAGCAGGCATGATGGCAGGTGGGACTCCAGACGGAGCAGCTGACGCTGGTGGGCCTCCAGATGTGGCAGCTGCAGCTGGGGATCCTCTCACTGATAACGCCGAATCCGGAACTGCTGAAACCAGGGGACACCCTTCTGTCAGCTCAGGCTCCGAAGCACAGGTGGCACTCTCCTCCCATCCAGGATGTGGCTGCGGGGCTGGAACTGGACTCTCCAGGGCTGCAGGCTCCTCTGGCGTCAAGTGGCTCCCTCCCATGACTGGCGGATACTCAGGGGAAATGGAGAAGAACACAGGAGGAACAGGTGAGGATACATGAATATCTGCAGCAGCAGGTGGTGAGAACTCAGCCAAAGTATGCGGCTGGTGCTGAGCCCTCCCATCGGGAATTAGGCAAGGTATTTCATTACAAAGTGTTAAAGAATGAAAATGTACTTGCCTGAATTCCCGTGGTGTGGTGGTGGTTGCTGCAGAAGGCCCAGTCAACTTCCTCTCAATGACTGCAGCAGGCAAGGGCACCAATGAGGAAACTGGAGGAGCCAATGCTGCAGGCATGATGACAGCTGAATTCACAGTTGCGGCGGAGGGGTCCCTCTGGTGTGACGCAGTTGAATGGTGGTGAGAGGCTGGGCGCGCCTGTCCCAAGGGATGCTTTCTCGTCAGCTTAGGAACAGGCTGTGAACAGGGAGGAACGGAGGTAGGCACTGGAGGACGGCGTCCTGAGGTTGGCGAACGGCGAGAAGCTGAAGGCGTCTGCACCAGGGAGCACTTCCTCATTGGCTGAGGTGTAGCGGAAAGTGAGCCTCTCACCAACCCTCGAAGTGTCATGTGGAGGGTGGAGATGGTTGTCAGGAGCGCCGCATACTCTGGGTAATTCCTCAGCCTGGGATGCGCCTCCACTATTGCTACCGCCGACTCCACATTCTTCAGGGCTTCCTTAGATGTACGGGAGGCGAGAGCTTCAGTTAAAAAAAAAAAAAAAATCCTGGATGAAATGTGCTGCCCCTTGCTCATCCACGCTGGGGCCTCCAGCCGCCAACCTCGTTCTGTTAGCAGAGCCCCGGTGTGCTGGTGACATGCTACATGCTCTCCCTCCAGTAAAACACAAAAACGGGTGGGGAAAAGGACAAAGGCAAAACTCACAGTTGCTGGTGTCTAAACTTCCAGCATCCTTCTGTTGTAAATCGCCCCTTCAGGGCAGGATGAAGACTCCAAAAGTGAGCTGTGAGTTTGCACATTTAACAATGAAATACACAAATATAATGAAACAAAACTTACGAAGAAGGCAGGATACAAAAAGATGAACAGCACGGAGGCTGAGGCATATAGGGACGCCGGCGAAACTGGGAACTCCCAACTCAACATGGAGAAGGATGTTGCGAGGACTGATCAGAGCAACAATTCTTAAATAGACAAGCAGGAATGATTACAAATAATGATCAGGTGTGGGTGACATGAGCGAGGAGTAATCGGAACCAGCCACTGACAGGTGTGACAGCCCATGAACAGTTTGACAGAAGGAAGTAAACAAAGGTGACTGTCAAAATAAAAGCACAAACCCGGATGAATGAAAATCAAGAAACAAGTAAATGAACAAGAATAGGCTAAGAGTGAAAACAAACCAGATAGAAGAGGCAAACTAAAAATACACTTTAAGGAGAGAACTGAGGAGAGGGTGAGGATACAAAACTGAGGAAGGCTAATAATGCAATACTAATAAATACTGAGACTACAAAAGGCGATCTAAAGACGAGAACAAATATTAAACATTCATTCATCTTCTTCCGCTTAATCCTTTTCGGGTTGCGGGGGGGCTGGAGCCTATCCCAGCATCTTTAGGCGAGAGGCAGGGTACACCCTGGACAGATCGCCAGTCCATCGCAGGGCCAACACAGAGAGACAGACAACCATTCACTCTCACAGTCATACCTAAGGACAATTTAGAATCCCCAGTTTTGATGCCAGTTAACCTAACTTGCATGTTTTTGGCATTTATTTTCCTGTGTTTATATTTGGCATGTGGGTTTACTCCGGGATTTCTCCGGTTTCCTCCCACATGCCAAATGTAAAGGAAGATAAATAAATTGGAATACACGATAATACAGAAATACATAGAATAACCAACTAAGACAAAATAACAGGAAACTAAAAACTGAAACAAAAGGACAAACTCAGATAACAAAATACACCAAACCATACTCAATACAAAATAAACCGAGGTAAAGAAAAACAGAAAATGATCTAAATAAACTTAAGACCTGAGCACGGCTCTCCGCCTGTGCTCAGTATCATGACATGATGATGTGCCTATTGCAATTTGGCTCAGTTCGGATAATTTTTGCAGGAGTTATAGCTCCTGACTTATGTCGTGTTTCATCTCAGTTAATAAACAGTAACTGTCTTGTGAAATCAACTCCTACAGTTTTGCTCCCAATGTTTTGAAACTTGGTACAAAGGTCTGATATACATTGATGTTCATACAGCAATTTAAATCTCATTGGATGACCTTGAGGTCAAGATCAGAGGTCAGTGTTTCCCTAAATCATATAAATGCAATAACTACTAAAAGAAATGAGGTTTTTCAAATCGATACAGTAGTTGAATCTAAGACACATCTTGGACGACTTGCACCCTGACCTGACTATGGGTTTGGGATCAAAAGGTCAAAGTTAACATTCCATTTGCACTATTACTATAAAACAAGTAAAGCTAAGGCCACCAAACCTGGTACACAGGTTCACCTTGGGATCCTGACCTCTGACTATGGGTTTGAGGTCAAAGGTCAAGGTTTACATTCCCTATGCCCTATTACTATACAATGAGTAAAGCTAGGGTCACCAGACTTGCTACACCAGTTCACCTTGGGATCCTGTCATACAACTATGGGTTGTATATTTTGTTATATTCATGGATGATGGGTTTAACATAATTTGGTTCTGCTGTGGAGAAAGGAAACAGGCGAGGCCGCGAGCTAGAAGACACATGAACTTAATTCTTTCTCCAACATCAAGTACAGTAAAAGAGCTCCTGGGTCTCTGTGCATTCCTTTTTTATCCCTTTAATTCCATGCATTGAGACCCAGAACTTCCGACCATAATACAATATTTGGAACAAAGACCTGTGTGGCACATTAACATGACAAAATGCCTCCACCACTCTCACACCCTCTCCTCTTCCAGCGGCTCCGGCAGTTCCTCCTCTCCCCGGGGGGGTGCATAGTCCTTACGGTTCCATCTGACCCCCGGTGCCACTTCCTCCTTCGGTCCATTGTTCCCCCCTTCCCCAGCTGCCTTCTCTGGGTGGAGAATCCCCCACCTGTACCACCACATAGCCCCCCCCCCCCCGAACACCCAGCAGGGGCACTACCCCGCCCCCTTGTCCTTTGGGCTTCAGCCGACGCACATAGCGGCTGTAGTGGGGGGTCACCGATCCAGTCAAAACATTCTGCTGGTGAGATTTACAGGAGGGCACGTCAGTCTGTGTAGGGAAAAAGGGAGGGGGGCAAAACACATCAGCTTCGCGGGCACAGGTCCCTACCGAGGGAACACCAACTTGCGGAGCCACCAACGGTGGGTGTCCGCGCCAGGGAGCTTGAGCAAACACCACCTGCTCATCTGTCAACACAAAAGCGGGCTTCAGCCTGTCGATGCAGACGGTCTCCCTACGCCCCCTCCAAGTCTAACACAAAATGTTTCAGCCCAGGTTCCAACACCCTGAACGGTCCGTCATACGGTGGGTGCAACGGGGTCCGGGGCGCATCGTGCCTGGCAAAAAAAAAAAAAAAAAAAAAAAAAAAAAAGCTGGTGTTCTGTAAACTCTTGGGGACGAAAGTGCGCGGAAAACAATGGTGGGCTGGGCCCGGTATGTTAAAAGCCTCCGTGCTGTGCAAAAATTGTGTGGGCGGATCAGCCTCAGGCGCGGGGTTTTCCGGTTAAAAACTCTCCAGAGATCCACAGTGGCTGAGAAAAAACGAGTTCTGCCGGGGAGGCTGCCAAATCCTCCTTAGGTGTGGAGCGCAACCCTAAAAGAACCCAGGACAGGCGGTCGACCCAGTTTGTGTCCGTGAGTGAAGCTCTGAGCGCTGCTTTAAGCGACCTATGAAACGCTCGTATAACCTGTTAGCTTGGGGGTTGTACGCTGTAGTGCGGTGAATTTTGACCCCCAGGCTCTGGGCCATCATGGACCAGAGTTCCAAAACGAATTGTAGACCCCTGTCGAAAGTGATGTCTGACGGAGATCCGAACCGTACAACCCAAGCCGAGAAAAAAAGCGCAAGCTACTTCCGCGGATGTGGTAGAAGCCAGCGGAACCACTTCAGGCCAGCACGTGATGTGGTCCACGATGCCAAAAGGTGCGTGAAACCTTGTGACGGTGGGAGGAGTCCCACCAAATCCACGTGGACGTGGTCAAACCTCCTGGCCGGGGTTTGGAAGGACTTGAGGGGGGCTCTGGTGTGCACTTTGGCCTGCTGGCATGCGATGCAAGCTGCAGCCCACTCTTTTATGTCCTTACGCAAGCACAGCCAGACAAATTTCACTCCCAATAGCTTCACCGAAGTGCGCACTTCCGGATGCGAAAGGGACTGGACTGACTGAAAAATGTGGTGGTGCCAAGAGCTCGGAACCACCGGGCGCGGGCGGCCAGTGGAGACGTCGCTGAGCAAGGGAGGGCACCCTTCTTGCACCACCCTGCCCTCCAGCCTTAGCGCAGCAGGCGCCGACTGGAGTGTGCAAATGTCCGTGTCCCCGGCTTGCTCTGCGGCTATAGCAGAAAAATCTACTCCCATGTAGACCGGGGAAACTAGCGCGCGTGACAGACAACCGGCCACAATGTTGAGCTTACCTGCAACGTGTTAAATGTCGGGGTCACTAATGTGGACAAAGGAAACGGGCGAGGAAGCGAGCTGGACGACACATGAACTTTATTCTTTCTTCAACATCAAGTACAGTAAAAGAGCTCCCAGGTCTCTGTGCATTCCTCTTTTATCCCTTTAATTCCATGCATTGAGATCCGGAACTTCCGACCATAATACAATGTTTGGAACAAAGACCTGTGTGGCACATTAACATGACATAACGCCGGCACTCTCCGGTTTCCTCTCACATGCCAAAAACATGCAAGTTAGGTTAACTGGCATCAAACTGGGGATTCTAAATTGTCCTTAGGTATGACTGTGAGAGTGAATGGTTGTGTGTCTCTCTGTGTTGGCCCTGCAATGGACTGGCGATCTGTCCAGGGTGTACCCTGCCTCTCGCCCAAAGATGCTGGGATAGGCTCCAGCCCCCCACAACCCGAAAAGGATTAAGTGGAAGAAGATGAATGAATGAATGAACGCCGGCACTGCTCTCACACCCTCTCCTCTTCCAGCGGCTCCGGCAGCTCTTTCTCTCCCCGGGGGGTACATAGTCATTACTCTCCCGTCTGATACCCCCCGGTGCCGCTTCCTCCTTCGGTCCATTGTTCCCCCCTTCCCCAGCTGCCTTCTCTGGATGGAGAATCCCCCACTCGTACCACCACACAGCTCCAATACTTATACTGAAGTTGAAAACTGCTCTCCTTCAGTAAGTATTGGGATCTTCAAAGAAGACAGAGGCGGGGGTTATTACACGCTTTTTCTAATCCTCTCTTTTCCTTTCTGATCCCAGCTTGCAATGTTGCGTTTTTGTCTGTGTTTAGTCGCTCTTCTGCTGAATCTTAATCTAAATGGAAATTATGGATCTGGAAAGCGGCTTAACTGTGATTGTCACCACTTCAAAAGAAGATCAGGTCAGGAGGAACCCAACGAGGAGACTCATGGACATTGGAATTCATGCGTCTGTGGAGATTTGGCAGGAAACATTATTGGTTATGATCTCAGGACTTCTATTTTTGGCTGTGAAGTTCCCTGATGTATCAGAAATTGAAGGAAGGTGAGAGAGCTGATCAAAGCGGACCCGGCAAGTTCCTTCATCAAATCCGACCAGTTGGGGAGGGCACGAGTAGCGGCAAACGGTGAACTGAATGACAGTGATTCAGCGGAGGAATACATCTGGAGCCCTGTGCTCTCCATGGAATGGAATGCCTGTTTAAGCCTGTATATTAATATTAAAATTATGAAGCTCAAGCGCATGAGAGAGGAAAATTCTATTCTCCGTGGGCTCTGAGCTGTGTAGATTTGACCTTGTTTTGATGCCCTGTTTACATTCCTCCTCGATGAGATAAGCAGAAGTGGCGGCTGCTAGCCCAAACAATCGACAGACAGCTGTTGTTGTCTCAGCGGATGAACTTCTCAAGGACAGTCCATGTGCCTTCATCTGCAAGCGAAGAGAGACTCCGGACTTGTTTATAAGTCACATGATTATAACATCTATCCACTGCCTGGAGGCGCCCTCTGCTGTTCACTAGCAACTGTCACACCTACACTACACAAATGCATACAACATTACACGAACTGACGCATATATACTGACTCATACATACACTGCCTCTCTCAACTCTTGTTTGTGTGATCTATATTGTCTGCTAATTGTGCATAGAGGGTTTTTTTCTGTGTAGTCAAAATTTGGCTCATTTGAGCTTTATATGAGCTTATACGAGCGTTATTCTGATTAACTATGTTTTTTCTCTCTCCTATTGTGTTTTCCTCCCCCTCCCTTCCCCTCTTTACCCCCACTGTATGACAAGCGCCTTGCATGGCTGCCGCGTCATTGGATGCGCCTAACGTGCGCGTCCAATGTCAAGTCAAATTCCTCGTATGTTTACTTGTAAATATACTTGGCAATAAAGCTGATTCTGATTACACTCGCCTCAGAGTGCTCTTGTTGCTTATGCAGACTGAAAGCCAAGCAAAAAAGAAAAGAAATGCACCATTTTCTCGAAATTACAAAACAATGGTGAGATTTTTTTTTTAATTTTTTTTTTTTTTTTTTTTTTGAGCGGGGCTATGCTTGCTTCAGTCAGACATTTAAAAAAAAAAAAAAAAAAAAAAAAAAAATGAAGCCTACACTACCCGTCATGCAGTTTCCCCTGCTTGAACTCCATTCACTTTTGTAACAGTTGTTTGTTTGCGGCCTTTAAGCCAAAGTTAGGTAGTTCATAAGAGCTACTTTTGCTGGCTTAATAAGCTGACCCTTTTACTGTATCCAATGTTGATGAAAATACATTTGTGTTTAAACAGTGTTGTCAACAGATTGATTTGTTGATCTTGCAAGGAAAAAAAAGTGTATATATTTAATGACCTTTTTTTAAAAAAAAAAAAATAAAAATTAAAAAAAAATTATGAATGCAGTAAACGGTTCTTAAACCTTCTCACATCCGTACCTGTTGCCAATTTAGAATGTCTTTGGACTGTACATGGACCCATACATGCATGAGGGGAGCATGCAAACTCCACATTAAAGTCCCTGGCAGGTTCAAATGCAGATTTGTCTTCTTGTGAGGTGGCGGTGCAAACCACTACATCATTGTGCTGCCCAGTTAAAAAAATAAATTGGTAAAAATAGTGATTGGTAAAAGTAAAATGTAGTGTCATTAGTGAAATCTGGAAATTGGTTTCCTTACAGATTCTGGATCAGTTATCACAAGCATAGCCATTATAGTTTCAGTGGATAAAATCTTAAGTCTCTAGTGATTTCTGAATCTGATGCCTTTTAAGAACCAGTGCACATTTTTGATGTGACTAGGGCTGTCGCGGTAGAGGAATTTCCCTTGCTGTGATGGTGGATAGCTCAACACTGCGGCATGTGGTATTATTGCAAATGTTTTTAGGACACTGTGGACTCATAATTTAAGCAGGGTTTCTAACTTATGTGGCAAATGAGGGAAGCTGTGAGAGCCTCGCTGCAGCTCTACTCTCAACTTTATGTGCGTGTGTGACAATTGTGCGGAGCTTCGCTCTTTCTACAGGCATGAACTGCTGATTCTGTAAAAAAAAAAAAAAAAAAAAACCCTGATAATTTTCATAAAGCAGTGGCGGTAACTACGGGGTGTGTGGACTGAAGACTGCAGCGACATTCAGCTTATTTAAGCAGGACAGTCTCCGTACGGGACCCTGCATGGCTCTTGTCTTTGTGATTTTTGCCACTGTCCAAAAAGTCACATTCAAACAAGCTGCTCTCAGAGCTCATACACAAGAGCATACAGTCAGGATCATACACATGGTGCTCAGAAGGAAATGACACGCTTTGTGCCCTTTCAGTGCTCACTGTCATGGCTATATTTAACAAGGAGTCCAAATGTTTTCACCACTGACTGCCTACTGGAGTCCGTCTGGAAAGAGAATGCCCCAAATGATGCTGTCACTGCCAGGTGCTGACAACTGCAGCACCGTGTGCTGTGGAAGCTTCTAGAGTACCAGGTACAAACATGCTGCTGGCAATAAAAATACACTTCATTTAGCAATTTATTTAATAATCAATAGGGGCGCATAAGTGAACAAGATATTGCCACACAGACAAAAAAAATGAACACCACGGTTGGTCGTTTTCCTCCATGGTAGGCATGTCCATAGCGCAGTATTACATAATTGCGGTTATCGTGACAGCCTTAGGAGTGACAACCAAACACTGGCGAACATGACTTCAGAAAGAATGTCATTAGTTGGCTCTTTACATGTCAAATGACATCTCAAAGCGCTTACAGTGAGTTCATTATTCATTTACTCCAGACAGACATTGATAGTGATAAGCTACTACTTTAGCCACAGCTGCCCTGGGGCAGACTGATGGAAACGTGGCTGCCAATCCACACCAACAGCCTCTCCAACCACTACCGAACATTTATACACATTCATACCCAGTGTCATGGACACTGGAGGCAAGGTAGATAAAGTGTCTTGCCCAGGGACACAAAGGCAGGTTGTCTGGAGAGAGCGAGATTCGAACCGCCAACCCTCTGGTTATTGGATGACCCGCTCTACCTCCTCAGCCACTGCCGCCCACATTTCCCTTCTTCGTTCCGTTTTTGCTGAGCTCCAAGCTGGATGGAAGGAAGTTCCATTTTTATATGGTCTTTGGTATGGCCCGGCTGGGACTTGAACCCCGATCTCCCGGTTGTGGGGCAGGTGCTCTACCTCTAGGCCACCACTCCTAGAAGTAGAGCATCCGCTTGTATATGTGGCTTATATCAATAAGCAACTTTATTTTTACAGTACTTTTTTTGTGTATCACAATATATTTATAGTTAAATGTGTCGGCAACAAATTTAAAATTAAATATAAATTATGCATATCGATAGAATATAAAAAGATTAAGCATTACTGGTGTGAAAAAAAATAAATGTTAACAAGGACAAACAAATAATGAAATTTAGAAATCCATAAAACATTGGGGGCTTATATCACTCTAAAGTAAAATCCACAAGCTTCTGTCCACATCTGTGTTATGTATGAGGAAAGGAGTCAGAGTCTCTTCATGCAGGGAACCAACAGCCAACAACCAACCTTTAATATCAGAACTCAGAACTATATATACAAGTGACCGTGCCCGCTTGACGTCACACTATGGGCCGGTACAGCAACACACACACACTACACAACACAACATTCCCCTCCCCCTTACAAAAGTGTAAGACCACATACACAATTGAGACTCTCCCCAATTTAGGACCCGAATCATACACTAAGGAAGTAATAGGGAACAGTGCACAAGAATAATGTAACACATTCATCCCAAAAAACAACTAAAATCGGACCATGTCTCTAAAATATATAAAAAAAAAAAAAATAATCCCATATCGTGCATACATGCACAACAGCAGCGTATATACATATTTACATCAAGAGTGTTCAAGTCACACCTACAGTATGTCTACCGACAGCAAGTGGTAAAACCGGCCCCGGGGGCCCATGGCAGCCCCAAATCATACATGCCCCTGGCCGCTGAAGATAAGACAGGCTTGAAGGCCCCGGGCAGCCCCACAGCATGTGCGCCCCTGGCCGCTGTCTGTCTCCAGGATCAAAAACGACCTCTCTTGCGGCAATGTCTCTCTTCACAACTGACTGCCTCACTCCTCGGGACCCACAGTGCTGCAGTCCGGCACACCGTCCCTCCATGCTCGTCTGTCTGCTCTCGACCGCTTTCAACACTGCCATTGTGGCTCCAAACACTCCGGCCCCCTGTGGCTGAACTCCGGGGAGACCCGAAGCCTGCTCATTGGCGCCGCTCGCTGCCTCGGGCGCCTCGCCGTACCATCCAGCGCCCTCGTCCAGTGTGCGTGGAGCTCCGGCACTAAGACTCCGCCCGACCGCTACGGTGCCCGGTGCCTCCTCTCTGTTGTCTGAGGCGCTCCGCTGCACTGCCTCTGTGCACAGCTGCTGTTGCTCACTCCCGGGGTTCACAGCATCACTTTAGCTGGCGTCTGCCAACCCAGGCACTTCGCCGCTGCTCCCAGCACCCTCGTCCCAGGCGCTGCACTGCGCTGTCTCCGTGCCCGGTCGTAGCTGCTCTCTCCTGGGGTTCTCAGCTTCCCTCTCATCGGCGTCACTCTCCAATCCAAGCTCTTCATTGCTGCTCCCAGCACCCTCATCCCAGGTGCTCCGCTGCTCTGTATCCATGTCCGGCTGCAGCTACTCTCCCCCGGGGCTCTCAGCGTGATTCCTGTCGGCATCATTCTCCAACCCAGATGTCTCGTTGCTGCTCTCAGCACCCTCATCCCAGGTGCTCCACTGCGTTGTCTCCATGCCCGGCTGTCGCTGCTTTCCCCTGGGGTCCTCAGCCTGCACATTCCCACTCTCCTGCTGCCTAGCCTCCAGCTGTGGGGAGGACTCCTGTCACTGCTCTCTCTCTCTCCGCTGTCGTCACACACCGCACAATCAAACTCACCAACGATACGGTCCCATACCATGCTGCGCTCCTTGGCTGGCCCGCCATCTGCAGTGACTGGGAACTCCACCACTCGCAGCCCCGGTCCCACCTCAGTGCCTATCTGGTAGCCTGGAACTTGCTTTTGGCGCGCAGTTAGCTTTGTGGCCAACTTGCCCATAGACAATGAGTGGCCCGTTAGCTTCTCCGAGCTAGCTAGCCTAGTTCTATTTGGCGCCAACACTCACACCACCCACAGCTTCATGGTCTTTGTCTGCTCGGCGAAGTGCTTGGCCAGCCGCTCAACAGCATCCTTATAGCACTCCCGTTTCACCCAGTGTACCGAGAATTCTTTGGCCTTGCGCCGAGATGGTGGGCCAGAAGTGCTCGTCGTCATCTCCCATCGAGTCTACTTAGGCCCAGCACCCTGACGTAATCCTCGAACATGGCCCGCCACTTCGGCCACAGGATCACTGGCTCTCCCGTGTACTCCAGAAATGGAAGCAGGGATGGAGGTAGCCTGTACGCTCCCACAATTTTCCTTCTCACCACCAAAATGTTATGTATGAGGAAGAACTCAAAACTATATATACAAGTGGCCGTGCCCGCCTGACGTCACACTGTGGTCGGGTACGGCAACACACACACACACACACCCACACACACACCCTCTACCAACAATCTGTTCTGGGAAATGCAGCCATAATTTAAGTACTTCTCTTAAAATGTAATATTATAAATATGCTGTTGTTGTATCAGTTGTCTTGACTTTTCAGGCTGCGTCATAGATTCATTGGTCAGGTTCAGCCTGTAAGAAATCAGCCTGCCAAGCTTCATCCTCTTGGTGGGACATTTGGGTGTTTTGCTTTCTGTCCCCGCGACCCGAAAAGGATTAAGCGGAAGAAGATGGATTGATGGATGGATTCTCCACATGGACAAATAAATCGCATGTCTATGCTGCATTTCGTATCCAGACTGTTTTGCTGACCAGAAAGCTTCTCAGCTGAAGCCAATTATACTGTATCTGTAAACCTTTTTTACATGGTGAATTTATAAACTAAGATGACGTATTTTCAAATGTAAGCCTTGTTATAATCATGATAACTAGAAATGGGGAATGAATACACTTTATTACTGTGATACTTTTCTGCAATGATATTGTATTGATTCAGAGACACTAGTATCATGATGTTTTATTAAGAAATTATTAATGTTGCAAATACAGCTCTACATTTTGGGTACTAAAATAAAATCCAGTTAAGTCTTCAGTGTTATAGGTCAGTGACTGCACATTTTCCCACATTTAAACAGCTCACACAGATGTTAATGAAATGTTATGACATTTTTTGGTAAAATTTTCTTTTAATTATTGCAGAATAATTTTGAGTCATCTTTTGTGGCCTTTCTCAGAATGGCTGGTCGCAGTGCATTTCTCTTTGAATTTCTAACATGGCATTTAACTCCACCCTCCCTCTTGCATCACTATTAGCTCCTATAGCTCCTGTGTCAGATTGACCCTTGGCTGACTAACGTAAATTTGTCTTAAAGAATGAATAAAATGCATCACTGGTGCACAGGGATGTGTGATTTCAGTTGGATATGACCGGTCCCTGGAGTACAGTAAGCAGAGAAACATTCGTGAATGAGCAAACACTAATAGCTAAATTGCTATCTTCAGCTAGCTGCCTTTGTGGTGCTAATGGTTCAGTAACATCATGGCAAAAATATAGCAAGCCAGAATGACATGAGATATGTTACCAACTGCAGATTAGTGAACCATGTGGAAACAGGGATGTCTATCTGAGTGCCTGAAAGCTAAAGAAAATAATAATATAAAAACGAGCTTCCACACAAATGTATTTTGGGGGCAGTGGTGGCCTGATGGTTAGGGATGTGGACTGGTGACTGGAGGGTTGCTGGTTCGTTCCCTAGATCGGCAGGATCAGATCTGGGTGGGACAGATAACATAGCGGTGTTTACCCCACCCTCATTAACTCCACTGTGGTGCCCTTGAGCGAGGTCCTTAACCCCAACTGCTCTAGTGGAGCTGCTCAGTGGCCACAGGTCAGTCTGTGGTTGTACTGGGCAGTTTCCAGGTGTGAATGTGTAACTCTTGAGTATGAATAGGGCATTCTTGAAAAAGAGAGTTCACCTGTCAGTGGACCTCCCCTGTATAAGTAAAGGTAAAATAAATACAGTTTTATTCTATTTTGAGAGCTGGAGCTGATCCACAGGACTGAACCCAGGGGTGTCTAATCATGTGCCATGGAGGGCCAAGACCCTGCAGGTTCTCTCTTCTACCCAGTCTCTTCAGCAGGTGTTTTCACTGATCAGCAGTCAGTGGAAGAAATTCAGTGGAATCTGCTGTTGAAGACACTGGTTGGAGGTAAAGCCTGCAGGGTCTTGGCCCTCCATGGCACATGATTGGACACCCCTGGCCTAACCCATTATGATAAAGTACAGATGCTAGTATGGCCCAGAATTCCTCCATTTACTGGTACTATCACTAAAGTGTGCAGTGTCTTCTGCAGCGGCACATCCAACAATAGTCTTCAGTAAATAAAATAATTGTTTTGGTTACTTTTTCTTAAAAATGAGCCATTATTTTCAACGTCACTGAAATGGTTTGTACTGTTGACTCTTTTCCCACCGGTGCCTTAACAGACAAAATAGAAAATCATGATGCAAACACATAAGTCACTAAATTGTTTTTTACAATCAGCAGCAAATTCCACATTATTCAGAATGTGCAAAATTCAAACTGTAAAAAAAAACAACCAAAAACCCAGGATGGGTCACACACGCCGGCCACGCTGCCTCACTGAGAAGCAGCTGGATGTGCCGCTCACACTGGTCCCAGTTCAGCAGATCTTCAGCCTGCATCTCTGTAAATAGTGATGCAAGGTCCAGTTTGGGGTGGATCGTTTTCCTCTTGCCTAGACAAAAGACAGAAATGGGTGGTGGTAAATTAATTCAAGTTTCAAACATATTTGGGAAATATACTTGTTGCTAAAAGACAGCAGTTGAATGTGACAGTGCTTTGTTGTTGTATTTAACCACAATTTTCATGTAGCTGCACTTCAGTAAATTAGATTTTACAAGGACTGGGTTATGTTTAAAATCATTTGTTTTTACTGTGGCCTCAGCAATCAAAATGAGTTAATATAAAATATGTAATATTTTACATTTTATATAAAATGTAATTTTTATCAATTAAAGTTTAGCCACCGCTCTGTCACCGCTGTGTTGCCCTGGCTTCAAGTGTGGGCGGTGTTTTGTACTTGTATTGCTAAAATTTAAAAGGAAGCACTACAATGGGCTCAGATATTTGTAATGTGTCCTGTCGCTGTGCCTCAGTAGAGCAGATTTTGCAGGCACCAGGTTATGTTTCAAATAATTTGTTTTTATTGTGGTCTCAGAAATCTGAATGCATTAGTACAGTCAGCTGACGAATCATTTCAATGAAGCAGTACACAGTAGGCTCTCTTTCGCATTGATTTGGAGTGTGAATGGGTCATCCCAAATAAGCTATTTAAAGCTTTTAGTAGGGAGCCCATTTTTACAGTAAAATGACTGAAATCAGTCTGTCTTTGTCTACAGGAACAAACAAACGTATAACAGACATATAGCACATAATCCTAGCATTTGTTTAGATTGAATTAGTAGGTGAGTTCAAGATACATAGTCAAGTTATTAAATACTATTGGAGTGTTTAAAAGAATTTGTTTTTATTGTGGCCTCAGAAATCTGAATGGGTTAATACAGTCAGCTGATGTGAATCGTTTCAATGAAGCACGTTGACTGCAAGTACATTCGAAAGCGAGTTCATGTGCTATATCAGTTTTTCAAAAACAAGAATTATAACAGTACTTCCTCCACCACAGCTAAAAAAGGGACTGGGTTGTGAACCCCTGACAAGTGAGCACCCCAGAATCCACTTGTACATGTACAAGGACATTTTAAATTCATTATTATGAGGCTATAGGAAATTACATTAATCACTTTGTAAATCACTTGTTTGAAAAGGCACTTGTATCAAGCTCCTCTCCTGTGGAATCAGCTGCCAATCTGGATTCGGGAGTCAGACTCGATCTCTGTTTTTAAGAATAGGGCTAAAACCTACCTTTTTGATATAGCCTACAATTAGGGAGGGATCATGTGTTTCTGAACCCTCCCTTAGTTATGCTGCTAATAGGTTTAGTCAGCCGGGGGACCTCCAGTAATGCACTGGGCCTCACTCCTTTCCTCACTCTCTATGAAATTTTTTATTTTTTTTTTTGCTGGTCATTAACATTTGTTTGTTCTCTCCCATAGATTGAGTCCCCATCGTGCTGTTTGCTCTCTACATGTCTGTTCTTTTCTTCTTCTCTGTCCCCTCACCCCCCAGCCAGTCGCAGCAGATGACTGCCCCTCCCTGAGCCTGGTTCTGCTGGAGGTTTCTTCCTGTTAAAAGGGAGTTTTTCCTCTCCACCGTCGCCAAGTGCTTGCTCACAGGGGATCGCCTGATTGCTGGGGTCTTTCTGCAACTGTGGGGGTCTTCCCTACAGTTGATAGTGCTATGAGATGACTGTTGTTGTGAAATGGCGCTATATAAATAAAGTTGAATTGAATTGAATTATTTAGTTGAGATTTTGGACCCTGGGGTCCACTTGACCTGTATCCATAAACACAACCAGGTGGTAATCTTTTGTTTATTGTGCCTTACCAGCACTTGAACGAGACGTGCCAGATGTTGACGGAGCTGGTGATGCGGCTGGCGTCTGTGTCTGTTCCGATTCTGGTGCTCCGACAGACACAGGAGAGTCCGGGGGGTTCATGCTGAGGGAGGCGGACCCCTGGCATGTGGAAAGTGATTCTAGAAAGAAAATACATACAACGTAAAGCACAACACCAAAGTGCAACACGTACACAAACGTTTTTAACCAGAATAAGCATATTTCAGCGTTTTGCTCAAGCAAATACTTCAGACAAAGCAAGCACGAATCAGCAGTTGGCTGCTAGGTAGCTAGTTATTAGCTAGCTAGCGCTCCTCGCTAACACTCATTACCCAGGATAGAACAGCGTTGTTATTGCTTAAAAAAGTGAGCTTGCCACCGATAGGATAAATTGGCGAAAAGATGCACAATATCACAAAACACTCACCATCCATGGTTTCCAACAATGGCGTGGCCGTGGCGACCCCAATCTCTCAGCCGTTGCTGGCTGGCCTATGCCCATAAATCACGTCCATTTGATCGAACCACTTCCAGGCCTTCCTGTTCATACCACTTCGACCATTGTGGTCCTTTATTGCCCGGTAATCACTTTTCATTTTTTTGAGTTTTCCCCTATATTGTTTGGCAGTCTGGCTGTATCCTTGTGCTGCCATTTGCTCGGAAGCCTCCTGGTATACTTTCTCATTGCGAGTCGCTCCATCTAACTTGCTCTGGATATGTTCATCGGCCAACAAGCACAGAAAAGTCCGCACCTCTTCATTGGTCCACAGGGTACATTTACACGAAGCCATCTCTATTATTCTATTCTATCATCTATTCTATTAAATTACCGGAGTGGTGGCTCAGTTGGTAGAGCATCCGCCTCACACCCGGGAGGCAGGGGTTCAAATCCCATCCGGGTCATACCAAAGACCATATAAAAATGGTACTTTCTGCCTTCTAGCGTGGTGCTCCGCATAATGGAACGGGGAAAGTAAAGTTACGCACAGAGCTACCAGAGGACTGACCCCCCCACTGTAGCTTTCACTACTTACTTACAGTAGCTGTGTAGCCTAGGGTCAGAGAAACGGAAATAGGAGCCGCCCCATACACCAACATGGTGTGAAGGGAATTAACTATCTCTATTAAAAATACCGTGTTTCGTCACCCACTGTGTTTACTCGCTGAACTATTTACAAATGGTGGTCGGAGATTCTGCTGAAGACGGCGCACTCATGACGTTATGCCCTGACCAATCAGTGGCCTGCAGTCTGTTTACGTCACATTTCCAGCTCACTTGAGCGCAGTTGAGCGTGCTTGTACCCTGCCCTAGAGTAGATACTAAAAAAGTACTTGGTACCAGGTACTAATGGAAAGGGCTACAAACAGAGTAGAGTAGGGCTGAGTGGGTACTAGTGGAAAAGGGGCTTTAGTTACATCCCTCTGGGGCTCTTTGAAAACGATGACGTAACTTACGTGAGTTTTTGTAGTCTTTCAATTTACTTTTTACTTTTTTCACAACCTTACTTTAACAGTGGGACAACAGCCTACACTGTTATTTATGTGGAAAATTATCTTTTAAATTGACAAACATACTGTATGTGTAACTCGTGGCAAAATTCGATCGGGATCAAAAGATTGTTTCTGTCTTGCCATTCACTTCAATGAAGACTTTTTTTTTTTTTTTTCGATTTAATGTTCCATATGCAGAAGCAGAGGGGGCATGACTTAGGCTGTCTATAGAAGAAGCATTGCAGTAGGTTAAAACCTGCAAAACACCATTGTTTAGTCAATGAACCCTCTAAGTACTCCCTGTTTAGTGAGGTCAGCGCAGCAAAGGTGGGACTCGTGATATTTGGTAGGGAGTTGGACGAGACAAAGATGGAAGATGGGAAAATCACAATATATGATAATGTGTTAATCTTGCCTAGGGTGCCAAAATGGCTAGGGCCAGCCCTGCTCAAACAAACATTTTAACCATAAGACTCTAAACCATTTAGAGTGTCAGTTCACTTGTTTATTCTAGGCTTTCATCTGAAGCAGTAACATTCCTGTTTTCGGTCCTATCCACCAGCATCTTTTGCTTCCTCACTTTTGCATTCACAGCTTCTGAGTAATATGGGTGTGTTTGTTTCAGCAGGCTGTGAGGCCCAGTGTGAAGGCTGTATAGAGTACTGCTGTGATGGATCCCCGCCTTTCTGCTGCTCCTATTATGCCTATGTAGGAGACGTCCTTTCGTAAGTTTTTGCTTTTAGTGACTTTTTTTTTAATTGTGGTCGTGCATTCGAGGGATGTTCTTGGTCAGATTTTCCCAGTCAGTTGGTAGAAATTGTTGAATGCCACACCCTCTGAACTTGGATTTCTGGTTATATAGGTCAAAATAACTTTACCCTTCATCAACGATGATGGGAAATTCAAGTAAAATGTACTGTTTATTAGCATCTCAGACACAGCAAGCACAATAGCAGCTTTGATGAAGGCTTCCATCTTTGTTTTTTCCAACTTTGTGAAAATATTGTGTAGGAACATATTTATTTGACAACTTCTGGTGAATAACTATAAAAATCTGACCTATGATAACTCCAAGAATGTACTTTGACCCTTCTGAAACATCAGTTCTGTTTGTCTTGTTTACATTTCTTTAGAATAAATGGGCTATAGAAAGCCTAGCCAAAGCTAATTCTGCTCTTCACCAGGTCTCTTGAGGCAGCCTCAGTCAAAGCTGTTAAAATGATTTCCTTGTGTTCCTTGCACTAGACTATGCAAAAGCAAAAATATGTCAAGCAATAGCAGTGCAAGTTTTTACCAACACCACTCTCACTTAGTTGATTACAAATTACAGCGGTTGCCACTGACAGATCTGTTTGCTTTAGGGGAATAAAACAGGAACTGACTCCAGGTCTCTGTGTAGCTGCCCAACCTTAACAGCCTTGGCTCCCAGGAAGCCTCAATTTTCTGCATCACATTGTGATCAGGTTACATGTATTGTGTAGAATCCTATTTGAAATAAGATATGATGGTACATTACTGTATCTGGAGTGTGTATTTACTGTACGCCCCCCCCCCCCAAAAAAAAAAAATAAATAAATAAATAAACTGAATCCTTTGGAGCCAATGAAATATTAAATTTTAACTTCTAAGACTTCCATGACCTGTCAGTGTTTACTAAGGGTGTAAAGGGGCTGATTTATCTCAGACACCTACTGCAGAACTTGGGCAGTAATGGTCAAAAGAGAGAGAAGTAACTTCAAAACCAGCTGTCCTTTAACATACCAGAACAGAACTTGCCCTTTGATCTCTCCCTGTAATTACACAGAGCAGCTGTTTTAACTCATTTACCTAGCTATTAGAAGTTCATGTGTCCTAAAAGATCATATCACATATATATTAATACGTTTGTAGCAGACTCTAGGGACATAATTCACCACAATATGTATCTTCATGTGTGATCTGTTTAGGCAGTATGGTTGTGCTCTCAAGCTTTCTTATCAGGCACCTTTCTAGGCAGCTGCGGGGGACCTATTTTAGAGGGAAAAGAGAGTTAGTTGCTGTTGCTATTGTTCTGCTGCTGTTTTTTTGAGAAATAAATGGCATGCTTGCTCGTGTGGTTAAAAGAGAGAACTTGCCAGTTTCGTTATTCCTGCAATTTCTACATTGGTGACCCCGATGTCGGTCTGTTGGATGTTTCCACGGACAACTCTCAACGAACATGGCAGCTAACGTAGTACAGTTTCTCTCAAGCTACTGAAGTTCTGGGAGTCATCAGTTTCAGCGTGGTTCGCCTAGACGGAGGCTCAGTTTGCCCTACGGGAGATGACAGCAGATGACACGTAATATCATGTGGTTTCGACCCTTGGGAGTTCTATAGCAGTCAGAGTGATGAGCCTGCTTAAACATCCTCCACAGCAGGATAAATATGCAACACTCAATGCCCACCTGCTTAAAACTTTTGAACTCTCCAATGCGGCGCGAGCCAGCCAGCTTTTCTAGCTACAAGGCCTTGGCGACAGTAAACCATCTGAACTGATGGATAGGATGCTGGATCTTTTCGGTGAGCATGAGCCAGGTTTCCTCTTTGTTCAGCTCTTTCTGCGACAGCTACCCTCACAAGTACGAGCTGCTTTGGCTAATACTGCCATCACTGACTGTTGTGCATTGGCTGAGGAGGCAGACAAATTTTTCCTGGCCGGGCAGCAATCTTGAGCAGCCATGTTATTGCCTGCCACGCATCTTCCACTGCTGTCCACGGACATGACGATTGCTATAACCACTACAGACACCCCCCCCCCCCCCCCCCCAAGCGGTAACATGAATCTGGTCAGTGTTTTTACCATCCAAGATCTGAAATGAAAGCCAGGTGATCCCACCCTCCATGAGATTTCGGTGAGGCGAGGAGTGCCAGGGCCGGCAATCGGTAGTGGCTGTGACTGCCGGCCAAAATGGAAAGCTGCTTTTTATTCATGATACCAACTCTGGCCACTGTTTCCTGTGCAACACAGGCACACAGAAGACTGTCCTGCCTGCATCGAAACTGAACATTGTGGCCGGGGCCTATGGTCCCCCTATGAAACCAGCAAACAGAAGCCCCATGCACACCTATGGCACCAGGTATGTACAGTTATATTTTGGCGGGCAGCGGTTTGGCTGGGACTTCATCATGGGCGACGTAGCAGTACCCCTCTGTTATGAAGATCAAGAAATGCAGTGGTGTGAAAAAGTGTTTGCCCCCTTCCCGATTTCTCATTTTTTTGTATGTTTGTCACACTTAAATGTTTCAGATCATCAAACAAATTTAAATATTAGACAAAGATAACACAAGTAAACACAAAATGCAGTTTTTAAATGAAGGTATTTACTATTAAGGGGAAAAAAATCCAAACCTACATGGCCCTGTGTGGAAAAAAGTGATTGCCCCCAAACCTAATAACTGGTTGGGCTACCCTTGGCAGTAACAACTGCAATCAAGCGTTTGCAATAACTGGTAATGAGTCTTTTACAGCGCTGTGGAGGAATTTTGGCCCACTCATCTTTGCAGAATTGTTGTAATTCAGCCACATTGGAGGGTTTTCCAGCATGAACCACCTTTTTAAGGTCAGGCCACAGCATCCAGGGATGGCAATTTTCCGCCGATTTATTTTCAAATTGATCATTTCTGTGAATCGTCTAAATCCGGTGAGAAAATTTTAGGGGGGGTAAGGTACCTTATTGTTACCGATTTTAGCGAAAATCAACACGATTACATAAGCGCTCGGCGCTTCCCCGGAAGTCGTCTCCCGCGATAACCCGGATGTGTTGTGTTCAAGCTACTGCTGTATTGCAGTAGCTTGACAGCCCTGCGATTGGATAGTTGCAAACGATTGGGCCAATCAAATGGCTCGTTGTATGCTTTTTCAAAAATTCATGGCGGCGTGTTCTCAGGGATGTGATTTTCTGCTAATTCGCCGAATTTCACTTTATTTTATCTTCCAGGAAGATAAAGTACGTTAGCGGCTTGTGGTCCACGAACGCAGTGAAGGTGCGCCCTTTCAGGCAGGACTGGAAGTGGCGTATGGCCAGGTGGAGAGCCATTAACTCTCTGTTACTGGCGGCGTACAACGGCTGTATGAGCTGGGCTGCGTGGGGGAGGAAATGGTAATAAGTTAACCATCCCCTTTTATGATTCCAAACAGTTTGAAATTGACAGTGCACAGTGGACATTGACTCATAACTTTTGAATATTTTTAAGACTTGGCTACATCAGTGATTGTGCAAAATGAACTGCTCAAGTCTCAATGGAGATTGAAACTGGTGATCTGAAATGAATGCTGAAATTATAAAAAGTAATGGTATGTTGGAATTTTATTTCTATTATGGAATAAATAAAATTAACTGATTTTGATTTGATCAAGTGTTAAAGCATGTGATGGATAATGCTTGTTGGAATATTTTAGGAATGCCATCTTCTTGGAACATAAGTCAATATTATACAGTAATAAGTGGCATTCAGCTGTTTGTTTTATGTCATTTAAGCACAGTTCTGGTACTTAAAAATCATAAAAACCCAGGAGCTTCGGGGGGCTTTGCCCCCCCTCCCCTCCGGGGCTCTGCCCTGGACCCCGCAATCCCCCAGACCCCCTGCTGAATTTTCAGATAATTTCCCCAACCCCAAATCACATCCCTGGTTCGTGTTGGAATTCTGAGCTTTCGGTATTGTTTTCAGCGGAATTACGAGATTTTTATCGAAGGATCAGGAGTCATCAGTGCTAGAAATAGACAAAAGTGTCAAAAATAAGTTCCGATGGAATTGGCTTGAGAGAAAAGTGACGGTAAAGGTGAAAATTGGCTCAAAGTTCGACAAGGTAACAGAAACACTCGGACAATTGCTGAAGAAACCAGAAAAGGAGATGAAGTTCAAAGTTCAGAGACTGACACAGCTTGCTGCCAAAAGGAAGAAAGTTTCACATTAGAAGTGACTTGGTGACCAGTGTAAATAGTGTAATAAACTCTTATAGAACTGTTAAATATGTTGGACTAAAGTCAGTGAGACAACATTGAAGAAAAAGTAAGTTAACTTTTCATTAAATTTAATGATTTATCTAAGTGTAGTATTTCATTTTTTTTTAATCATTTTTTTCAGTCTAAATTACTTCTGTTTTACTGAAAACCTCCCAGCTTCAGGGGGGCTGCACCCCCCCCCCCGGCCCCCCCATAAGTCAATCAACCAAATTAGATTTCAGCTGAAATCAGAATTTCCTGTTGCCATCCCTGAGCATCTCAGTTGGATTCAGGTCAGGACTTTGACTAGGCCACTCCAAAGTCTTCATTTTGTTTTTCTTAAGCCATTCAGAAGTGGACTTGCTGGTGTGTTTTGGGTCATTGTCCTGCTGCAGAACCAAGTGCGCTTCAGCTTGAGGTCACAGACAGATGGCTGGACATTCTCCTCCAAGATTTTTTGGTAGACGGCAAAATTCATGGTTCCATTTACCACAGCAAGTCTTCGAGGTCCTGAAGCAGCAAAACAACATCCCAGACCATCACACTACCACCACCATATTTTACTGTTGGTATGATGTTCCTTTTCTGAAATGCTGGGTTACTTTTTCGCCGGATGTAATGGGACACGCACCTTACAAATAGTTAATCTTTTGTCTCGTCAGTCCACAGAGTATTTTTCCAAAAGTCTTGGGGATCATCAAGATGTTTTCTGGCAAAACTGAGATGAGCCTTTATGTTCCTTTTGCTCAACAGTGATTTTCATCTTGGAACTCTGCCATACAGGCCATTTTTGCCCAGTCTCTTTCTTATGGTGGCATCATGAACACTGACCTTAACTAAGGCAAGTGAGGCCTGCAGTTCTTTGGATGTTGTTGTGGGGTCTTTTGTGACCTCTTGGATGAGTCGTCGCTGCGCTCTTGGGGTAATTTTGGTCGGCCGGCCACTCCTGGAAAGGTTCACCACTGTTCCATGTTTTCACCATTTGTGGATAATGGCTGTCACTGTGGTTTGCTGGAGTCCCAAAGCTTTAGAAATGGCTTTATAACCTTTTCCAGACTGATAGATCTCAATTACTTTGTTTCTCATTTGTTCCTGAATTTCTCTGTATCACAGCATGATGTCTAGCTATTGAGGATCTTTTGGTCTACTTCACTTTGTCAGGCAGGTCCTATTTCAGTGATTTCTTGATTGAGAACAAGTGTGGCAGTAATCGGGCCTCGGTGTGGCTAGAGAAACTGAACTCAGCTTTCCAAAGATGTGATAAACCACAGTTAATTTATGTTTTAACGGGGGGTGGAATCACTTTTTCACACAGTGCCATGTAGGGTTGGATTTTTTTTTTACCCTTAATAATAAACGCCTTCATTTAAAAACTGCATTTTGTGTTTACTTATCTTTTTCTAATATTTAAATTTGTTTGATCTGAAACATTTAAGTGTGACAAACATACAAAAAATGAGAAATCAGGAAGGGGCAAACACTTTTTCACACCACTGTATATTTAGCTTTGTACATGTGTATATACAGTATAATGCAATTATGAATACATACAACAAGTAATAGTTATTCATAGTGCTGAACCACGGTAGAGCACTTTGGACAGTTAAAACCAGTCCAGATGGACTGTTATAAACATCTCTACCCAACATTCTAAAACCAGTTAAAACTGGTTTCTGTGGGCAGTTAGGAGTAGTTTTTCAGCAGTCAACATAGATTGTTGCTGTGCTAGATTTTGTTGTGCAACACCTTTTAGCACGTGGGTTTTTAAGTGTGTGCATCCAGAGAAATGTAAGTCTGTTTGTTTGATACATGTGTACCTATTGTTAGTTTACTTATGTTGTAGTTTGGGTAGTATAGATTGGTTTACGGTTGGTAGCATTATCTCAGTCTTGTTTTAGTACTTGTTATGTCTAAGATCCCTTTAATGCACAATCCAGTAGGTAATGATAAATTAATACACTACTCACAAAAAGTTAGGGATATTTGGCTTTCGTGTGAAATTTATGGAAAATGTAAAAAGTTCACGCTACAGTGATATAATATCATAAAAGTAGGGCATATAAGTAGCAGCATGCAGTGGTGATTTCCTCATCTTAAACAATTTATTGAAACAAAAGCCAACAACAGTGATGCGTATACCATCCATCTTCTTCCGATTAATCCTTTTCGGGTTGCGGGGGGGCTGGAGCCTATCCCTGCATCTTTGGGCAGCCCTGGACAGATCGCCAGTCCATCACAGGGCCAACACAGAGAGACAGACAACCATTCACTCTCACAGTCATACCTAAGAACAATTTAGAATCCCCAGTTGGATGCCAGTTAACCCAACTTACATGTTTTTGGCATGTGGGAGGAAACTGGAGAAATCCCGGAGTAAACCCACGCAGACATGGGGAGAACATGCAAACTCCACACAGATCACTGTTGGTTGGGGGCTGGGATCGAACCCAGGATCCCCCCAGCCAAGGGTGAGTTGCTGTGCTGCCGCAGTGCTAACCACTCCGCCACCGCACTGCCCTTTTTGTATATTTGTTACACTTAAATGTTCAACTTAAATGTTTATTTCAATGTCTGAAGCACTTTGTGTTGCATCTTTTTTTTATGAAAAGTGCTATATAAATAAAGCTTTGATTGCTTGATTGAAGTTCACAGCGTTCATAGACTACAAACCGGTGACATTTGCCATGGCCAAAGTGACCGTGGTTGTGCCGCCAACAGAGACAGCTCTCCTACATCTCAGAGTTCACCACAAACATACAGCACATCGCTGGCAAGACCAACATTGTAGCTGACTGTCTTTCCCGGGCTGTCACAGCAACGGTTCACTTAGGACTGGACTATGCCCGCATAGTGGAGGATCAGGCAGCTGACCCAGAGGTGCAAGCATTCAGAACAGCGGGCATCAGGCTCCATTTAGAGGATGCACATTTTGATGATACAAGAACAATCCTCCTCTGCAATATTTCCACTGGCAAACCCCGGCCCATTGTTCCTGCCAGTTGGAGACAGTGAGTTTTTGACGCAGTGCATGGCCTCTCCCACCCTAGCCAGAAACCATCCCAGAGACTGGTGGCTACGAAGTTTGTCTGGCATGGTCTCAAGAAGGATGTGAGATTGGGCTAATGCCTGCATCAAGTGTCAGCATTCCAAGATGCAACGTCATGTCAAGGCCCCACTGACAGAGTTTCAGGTGTCAGAAAGGTATTTTGACCATGTTAATGTGGACCTTGTCGGCCCCATGCCCCCCTCTTGCTGCTTCACTTACTTGCTCACCATGGTGGATAGGGCAACTTGATGGCCAGAGGTTGTCCCATTGGTGTTGGCTACATCTGACGAGGTGGCTCGGGCTTTTATCGGGACTTCGGTTTCCCGATTTGGCACTCCATCAGACCTCTCTTAAGATAAGATACAGTAAGCCTTTATTAGTCCCACAATGGGGAAATTCCAGGATTGCAACAGCACAGGGATAGCAACACTCGGAGCAATAATTTAGAAGATAAGAAAATAAGAGCAGTGAATATACATATGTATACATAAATATATAAATATATATGTATATACACAGTGCGGAGCATTGCAGCTAGATGGACTAAACAGCATAACCGTCTATTTAGTTACCCTTCATGGTATGAATATGTACCCATACATATTGTCACCCTCCATAGCGACTGATATTGTCCTAGTTGTATACTGGAGGGGACCATTTGTGTAAGTCTGTTGCATCTTTTTGCATTCAATACTATTAGGTCGTCACGTTTTTTTTGCTGTCTCTGCGAGCAGCCCTGCTTAGGTTATACAATCTGACAGCCGTAGGTAGGAAGGACCTGCGAAACCTCTCGGTCACGCATCTAGGACGATGTAGTCTACTGCTAAATGAGCTCCTCAGTGTGTCCAGTATCTCCTGCATAGCAGAGATGACAGTTTAGCCACCATCCTTCTCTCTCCTATCTCCTCCACTGGGTCAAGGCGTTGCCCCAGGACAGAGCTAGCTTTCTTGATTAGTTTGTTCAGTCTCTTCCTATCGGCTGCTGTAATGCTGTTGCCCCAGCAGACCACTCCAAAAGTGATGGTTGATGCCACCACCGTGTCGTAGAATGTCTTCAAGGAGCACCCCTTGTACACCAAAAGACCTGAGCCTCCTCAGTAGGAACAGCCTGCGCTGTCCCTTCTTGTAGAGTGTGTCGGTATTGTGTGACCAGTCTAGTTTATTGTTCAGATGAACACCCAGGTACTTGTAGGATGTCACCATCTCAATGTCTGTTCCCTGAATGTTTACTGGTGCTGTGAGGGGTTGTCCTTGCCTGCGGCAGTCCTCCACCAGCTCCTTAGTTTTCCTCGCGTTGATCTGGAGGCAGTTCCGATGGCACCAGTCCACTAAGTCCTGGATAAGTCCTCTGTACTCAGCTTCATCTCCGTTGGAGATGAGGCCGATGATCACGGAGTCGTCAGAGAACTTCTGTAGATGACAGTGTGTTGTGTTGTGTGAGAAGTCCGCAGTATAAAGGGTGAACAGGAAGGGAGCCAAAACCGTTCCCTGGGGGCCCCCCCCATGCTGCCAATGATCATTTCAGACACACATTCCCAGGTTCTCACAAACTGTGGCCGGTTTGTGAGGTAGTCCAGGATCCATGATGACAGGTGCTGGTCCACCCCTGCGCACAGCAGCTTGTCCTTCAGGATCATCGGTTGGATGGTGTTGAAAGCACTGGAGAAGTCAAAGAACATGATCCTCACCGCATTCCCGGGCTTCTCCAGGTGGGACTGGGAACGGTGAAGGAGGAAGATCACTGCATCCTCCACCCCAGTGCCATGCTGGTAGGCGAACTGGAGTGGATCCATCGCTGGTCCCACCAGGGGGCGGAGGTGAGCAAGGAGCAGTCTCTCCAGGGTCTTCATCATGTGAGACGTCAGGGCCACTGGCCTGTAGCTGTTCAGGTCTTTGGGGTGGGAAGTCTTTGATACAGGTACCACACAAGATGTTTTCCACAACTGTGGTACCCTCCCCAGCTTCAGGCTCAGGTTGAAAATGTGCTCCACAATCCCACACAGCTGGTCTGCGCAGGACTTGAGGAGCTTCGCGCTGATGCCGTCCAGTCCCGAGGCCTTCCTCGCCTTGATCTTCCTCACCTCCGTCCTCACCTGGGTCTTAGTGAGGGTCAGGCTGGGGGGCTGTGTGCTGGGAGTGGGGGGTGTTGGTGGAGTGGGGTGTGGACAGCAGGGCTCGATGACTTTAAAGGCAGCAGTGGTTGGTGTGCAGTCGGGGGGGAGGGCGGTTGGTCAAACCTATTAAAAAAACAGGTTCAGATTGTTCTCCCACTCCCTGCCCCCCGTGGCCTGGGAGGAGGTATTCTGGAGCCCAGAGATGGTTTTAAGGTTTCTCCAGACCCCAGTACGGTGTTGTTCACACAGAAGCTGATGTAGTCCGTGATGGTGTGAGTGAGGCCATCGATGTCCTCACCATGTGGATCGTAGAGCTGCTCTCAGGCAGTGGTTTCAAAACAGTCCTTTAAAGCGTCCATTGCCTCCTCAGACCATAACTTCACTGTTCGCATGACCAGAGGTTGTCTGTGCACTAGGGGTTTGTACACCGGCAGGAGATGAACCAAGTTGTGATCCGATCTCCCGAGTGGGGGGAGTGGTGATGAGGTGTACGCCTCCTTAGTGTTAGCATAGAATAAGTCCAGTGTTTTATTGTCTCTAGTGTGGCATGTGACATACTGGGTGAACGTGGGCAGAATGGGGGACAGTGAAATATGGTTGAAATCGCCTGAGATGAGGAGAAGAGCATGTGGGTGTTCTGTCAGCAGCCTGCCAGTTACTGAGTAGATGGCGTCACGCGCTGTCTCAGCGTTCGCCGTTGGATTTGCATAAATAACAATGCAGATCACGTGTGAGTATTCCCTCGGGAGATAGGTAGGCCACATGCTAACAGCTAGCAACTCGATGTCTTTGCAGCAGTGTTGTTGTTTAACTGTGATATGTCCCAGTCTGCACCAGCTGTTATTGACATACATTATCACTCCTCCGCCCCTTGCCTTCCCACTGTCTGGTGTCCCGTCTGCCCGTATTGCGTGGAAACCCTCCAGTTCTATGTTGGCATCTGTTGCTAGTTCTGTTAGCCACGTCTCAGTAAACAACATCAAGCTAATCTCTCTGAAGACGCTCTGGTATCGAGCCATAGCCGCTAACTCATCTGTCTTACTGAGTAGCGATCGAACGTTCCCCATAATAATGGATGGAAGGACAGGTCTGTACCTTATATTTCTCGCCCGCCGTCTTGCTCTAGCACGGCATCCACGTCGTTTGTCTTATTTCACCCAGTATGTCGAGGTCTTGCGCTAGCATCTTGGTCTGGTTAAGTGCTAACAGCTGGTCTCTGCTGTAACATATCCTGCTAAAAACAGTGGCTCCGTCTGCCGGCTCAGGAGACATTTGGGCGATCCGTGTGTCCGTCCGATGTATAAGGTGTCGCCGGATCAGAAAGATTAGCAAGAGAAGCCAGATAGTAAATAGAAATAGGAAGAAATAGATCCGCTGTTGCAAAAAGGCAGCCTACTCGTGTGGCGCCGGAAGTATTCAGAATTTGGAAGTATTCTCTTCCAACCGTGGTTGTCATTTCACCTCAGAGCTATGGGACGCTGTGGATGAGAGCCTGGGGGTGACGCTCCACCACACCACTGCGTACCACCCACAGGCTAGCAGACTGTGAACGCTTTCACTGTTCTATGAAGGCTGCACTTCGGGCCAGCCTCACAGGCAGCAGTTGGGCAGACAAGCTTCCGTGGGTCATGCTGGGACTCAGATGTGCTCCTAAGGGGACTCTCCAGGCTTCATTTGCCAAGTTGGTTTATGGTCAGCCACTACGTGTCCCGGGAGATTTTGTCCCCAACGCGACAACCCCTTGGCCCATGGCTGCTCAGCGCCAAATGCTCCTTGAGAATGCATAAGCTTTTGTGCTAGTCCCCATTTCACAACATGGGCTCCCTCACTCGCACTTTCCTGCAGGCCTGCAGTCGGCAGACTTTGCTTTTGTCCGCCGTGATGCTTACCGTGGCCGTTTGAAACGTCCTTATGACGGCCCATTCCATGTATTGCCATCGGGAGAGAAACACTTTGTTGTGGATGTTGGAGGCAAGCCAGAAAAAATTTCAGTGGACCTTCTAAAGCCAGCTCACCTGGATGTGTACGGGACTGTCACTCTTGCACCCCCCCCCCCCCCCCCCCAAACTAAACCAGTTTCAGCGACCCCTCACATGGGTAATCTTCCTCTCTCTCTTGTTCGGCGGGGCCATTATGGCTGAGCAGTTAGCCCTCCACCCTCACGTTGACTTTTTTTTTTTTTTCCCCATTGTGGTAAATTCTAGGGGGATGTGTGTAACAGACTGTAGGAACATAATTCACAATATATCTTCATGTGTGATCTGTTTAAGCAGTATGGTTATGCTCTCAGACTTTATCAGGCACCTTTCTAGGCAGCTGCGGGGGGACCTATTTCAGAGGGAAAAGTTAGTTGCTCTTGCTACCATACTTGCCAAGTCTGCTTATTATAAGCGACTTTGGGCTTGTTTTTCTCTAAAGTTGCTTGCAAATCTCATCAGTCACGGGTTGCGGATTTTTGGGCATGTTTTTTTAATGTGCAGTTGCTTATTTGAGCTTGCTTTGCTGTCTGTGTGACAGCTTTCCCAGCTCCCCACAAAACACGAGCGCAATAGTTAGTTTGTTTACAGGACTCATCCACACCCGTGTTTCCTGGTTACTGCGTCCACCCCACTGATCTTTATAGAAAAACTAAACGGATCATTGGCCGCCAGAGGTGAAGCCACCTGACCGCCATATTAGTACACCCAAAACACTAGTACATCCAAATTGACGGCCGCTAAACATAATGTCAATTTGATTTCTATGGTTCACTGGTTGCGCAAAATTATAAGCTGTGTCTCCATACCAAGAAGTTCAAAATCTGTTAATTTTTGGGTAGGTTATTGAGGTAAAAGTGGCCGGCCAGCAGCTTCACTTCTGGCAGCCAATGATCTATCCAGCTTTTCTATAGAGATCAGTGGCCCCTCCGACTCCACTCAGCTCTGTACTTGCTAATGGGGTGTGAGCTATCCAGGTTTTTTTTTTTTTTTTTTTTAATACAGATCAGTGCATATGGGACCTTAAATCGAAAAAAATCCTCCATTGAAATGAATGGCAAGAGGAAAATTATCTTTTGATCCTGATCAAATTTTGCCACGAGTTAAACATATGATGTTTGTGAATTTAAAAGATAATTTTCCACGTCATTAAAGTTGTCGGCTGTTGTACAGAGCAATATTTAGTTTTTGTCTAAACGACTAGCGGACAACAACTCCCATCATCCCACATCACTAAACTGTAATCGTGTTTAGTGATGTTATTTATGCAGGATGCACATGTCTTTGCCTTTGATCAGAGTTTAAAATTTAATTTATTCAAAGGTTTTATGTCGACTGTTTACTGTAAATTTGCTGTTGGTTATGGAGAATGCATATGTATTTTCCTTTAATTAGAGGTTATAAAATTCCGTTATTCAATGCTGACTGTGTTTACAGTCAATTCACTGCAAACAAAAATAAATCTATATATCGATATACTGTTATCAAGCAGCCTCTCTTTTACACAGTGTGGTAGGCTGCCTGTTGGGCTTATTTTGGGCTTGTTTCCATAGAGCTGGTTGCTTGTTTATCTCGTGAAACCTGGCAACACTGGTTGCTACTGTGTTGCTGCTGTTCTGCCGTTGTCTTCTGGAGAAATAAATGGCATGCCTTCTTGTGCTGTAAAAAGAGAGAACTTGCCAGTTTCGTTATTCCTGCACTTTCTACACATTATTCATTGTTTAGTCACTCAAACTTTGTTGCATAGCATTAAACGACTGAATTTGCAGCTTAGGGCTGAATCCTACATGTAAACGAATGCAGACCACAAAGGCATAAAAATCTTTCTAACAATCAGTCCTCTGCTATATTTTAGTACCAGTTCACAAACCTGTATGAATTCTAGTTTTTAGTTGAGACCTCGTCAAGAGTCGACCAGAGTCCACCAAGACCTACATACACGGTGGTCTGTGTTTCGACTTGGTCGTGGGAGACTCAGGTCTTGGTCTGGTCTGGACTACAACACTACTAGATTCAGCACATTAATATGCACACACGCACGCACATTCTATACAGCCGCGTTGCATCACATGCTGTACATTTTCTTCATGACAGGACGTCAGAAACACTGTATCTTTTGGAGACCCCTGCCTCCAGTCTCAGTTGACTGCATAGCCCATTGTGCTTTATGTTTGTGTTGTAGGGGAACTGCCATTTCAGGGATTGTTTTCGGGGTGGTGTTTCTGATGGGGGCAGTGGCAGCCCTGTTCCTGTGTGTATGCATGTGCATGAAGAATGGCCGTGGGGCACGGGTCGGCGTCTTCAGCACCTCCTACAACATTAACACTGTGACCCAGGGCTATCCAGGTAGGGTGAAATACACACACACACACACACACACACACACACACACACACACACACACACACACACACACACACACACACACAGAGTGATGCTTTTTAGCGACAGTACTAGATTTATGAAGAATTAATCCATGATCAAGGATATTCATCAAATTTAATTCTTTTTTTTTACTGAGTAAGCTGTAATTTTTGTTTTAAAAAAGTCAGCTGCAATACAAATTCACATGATTAAGTCACATAATTTTTCCCCATTATACAAAGTTAATAAAAATTTGTCTATAAACCTCAGCCTGTACATGTTTTCTATCCCATACACTATAATTTATCAAGAAATGTTTAAAGGGGACATACAGGGGTGTGAAAAAGTGTTTGCCCCCTCCCTGATTTCTCTCTTTTTTTTTTTTTTTGTATGTTTGTCACACTTAAATGTTTCAGGTCATCAAACAAATTTAGATATTAGACAAAGATAACACAAGTAAACACAAAATGCATTTTTTAAATAAAGGCGTTTATTATTAAGGGGGAAAAAAATCCAAACCTACATGGCCCTGTGTGGAAAAAGTGATTGCCCACATCTTTGGAAAGCTGAGTTGAATTTCTCTAGCCACACCCAGGCGTGATTACTGCCACACCTGTTCTCAATCAAGAAATCACTTAAATAGGATCTGCCTGACAAAGTGAAATGGATCAAAAGATCCTCAAAAGCTAGACATCATGCTGTGATCCAAAGAAATACAGGAACAAATGAGAAACAAAGTAATTGAGATCTATCAGTCTGGAAAAGGTTATAAAGCCATTTCTAAAGCTTTGGGACTCCAGCAAATCACAGTGAGAGCCATTATCCACAAATGGTGAAAACATGGAACAGTGGTGAACCTTTCCAGGAGTGGCTGGCCGACTAAAATTACCCCAAGAGCGCAGCGACGACTCATCCAAGAGGTCACAAAAGACCCCACAACAACATCCAAAGAACTGCAGGCCTCACTTGCATGGCAAAATGGCCTGCATGGCAGAGTTCCAAGATGAAAATCACTGTTGAGCAAAAAGAATGTAAAGGCTTATCTCAGTTTTGCCAGAAAACATCTTGATGATCCCCAAGACTTTTGGGAAAATACTCTGTGGACTGACAAGACAAAAGTTGAACTTTTTGGAAGGTGTGTGTCCCATTACATGTGGCGTAAAAGTAGCACAGCATTGCAGAAAAGGAACATCATACCAATAATAAAATATGGTGGTGGTAGTGTGACGGTCTGGGGCTGTTTTGCTGCTTCAGGACCTGGAAGACTTGCTGTGGTAAATGGAACCATGAATTCTGCTGTCTACCAAAAAATCCTGGAGGAAAATGTCCGGCCATGTGTTCGTGACATCAAGCTGAAGCGCACCTGGTTCTGCAGCAGAACAATGATCCAAAACACACCAGCAAGTCCACCTCTGAATGGCTTAAGAAAAACAAAATGAAGACTTTGGAGTGGCCTAATCAAAGTCCTGACCTGAATCCAATTGAGATGCTGTGGCATGACCTTAAAAAGGCGGTTCATGCTCAAAAACCCTCCAGTGTGGTTGAATTACAACAATTCTGCAACGATGAGTGGGCCAAAATTCCTCCACAGCGCTGTAAAAGACTCATTGCCAGTTATCACAAATGCTTGATTGCAGTTGTTGGTGCTAACATATTCTTTCGTGCCTGCATGAAAACTTGCACACAGTGGTCTGATACACATGGAGAAAGATGGAGAAACCTCAGATGATGGGATTTGACAAGAAAGGGGAAAATGGTTTAGAAAAGTGATTGGGTGTAATAAAAGACGAAACCCACCTGAACCACAAAAGGGAGACAGAAGGCACAAACTTTATAGTGACCTCTTTTCACTCACAATAGTTGCATAACAGCTTTTTTTCCTCATTTCCCCCCTTTTTACAACAGCCTGTGCCATTCCCTCCCAGTTGTAACTCTGCTTTGACGAGGGTTACACTTTGTTCCCAGTTGAGGGGACAAAATAGCAACAATGTTTCCACGTTGTACCCAGATGTGCACTGTCTGCATGTCACAGTCTTTGGTGTTCTGTGACACTCTGCAGCGACCCCCCCCCCCCCCAATATGTTTTTTTTTTCTTTTTCTGGGGCTCATCATTTATTCATCATGTTTCATTCTCCTCGGTGTATCGCCTTCATGCTACGCTGAACGAGAGCTCGACACGCCGCCCTGCAGCTCTGATCACATTTCATGGACACGCACACTTTTCTATGAGGAATATATGAATATCTTGAGACTTGGATGCAGGGTGCAGTTGTGCCATTATTACCCTGCTCCAGTTACAGTGCGCTTTTATATTTGTTTGTGTAGGTGTATAATGAGTTTCCATACAGCATAGTCAACAAAACTCCTTTCCCCCCCCCCCCCCCCCCCCCCTGCTGTTTGGTCAGGCTCTCTGGCCGTGTTTTTAATGTTGGCTCCGGGGAATGCAGTTTCTCCGTTCAACCACTGGAGTGTGCAACTGTCCTTTCAACTGGCTGTAAAACGGGGGCAGGTTTGCTGAGCTGAAAGTGGGCCTCATTCACATCAGGGGAAAAAAATGGTGTAATTCTAACAGAAATTATAATATGTTCTTTTGATTTGTGCTCATAATGCCTTTTTTTTTTCTTCCTGAATACAGGTCCACCACCTCCATACACCTACGACTATGAAATGTACCCTCCATCAATACACCCGCCACCTTACACCCCGACACAGCCCCTACCAGCCAACTGCTCCCCTCCTCCTCCTTATCCCGGCTGTACCCGCAAGTGAATCTCTGCTGCACAGAGCACGAACTGGCCACCTCAGAGGAAGCTCTAAAGGGCTAAAGCTCCTGAAGGGAAGATGAACTGTCTTGAAAAACAGCTGTGTTGCTATTGGGTGGCATCCACAAGATGGCATTAATGGTGGCGGGCCACCAATATTCAGTGTCTTTGTGCTGCTTCTGCTGTGTAGTTGAGCACCTGGTGGGGAAGTAATCCATCGGGCAAAATGTGGGTCAAGCCAGCCAAAGAGCACCTCATCATGTCTGTGAGACTTAACTGCTAGCAGCCCTACTGGTCAGCAGCTGCTGCTTTTTTCCCCCTCCATCTTAATAATAACTGATATCTCTTATCCATTCCTGCCTCTGCTTTTGTCAGCATAGAAGGTGAACCTCACATCACTGGAGCAGGAAAGTCTTTCCAGGAAACAATATAGACTCTGCTTTCATATAAAGTTGCCTATCTACCCCCCATCTTAAAAAAAAAAAAAAAAAAAACTTGATTTTTGGCTGTGACTGAGGTTGACTGAATCACTTTTAAAGAAGTCTGGTCTGGACCTGTTTTGTTCATAAGCAGAGACTTGAATGTTATGCATACTAATGCTCATCATTATGTGTTGTACAGCTTGAAATCAGCGTGTTTTGTTAAAATGTTTTACTTGCCTTATGTAAAATAGATTAAAGTGAAAACTTGTGAAAGTTTAATCAAACATGACCTCACTGTGATGGCAGACTGTGAATAATAGAAGGGATTTAATCACATAAATGATGCCATATAAAGTGTTTTGTTGCAGTTTTAATTGTTTGCATTGTAAATTAAAGATGTTTTTTGAAGTGTAAACATGAATTCCTGGCTCAATTTATTCATCTAAGTGAAACTAATGCAAGCCGCCGTGCTGAAGTGTGTCCTTTTCAGAGAAATCAAATGTGGGATGTAAGGGATGTTGGGGGTCAGATTCACCCCCTGGATCTGACACTCTTTCCATCAGATATGTTTAATTTAGTCAATTACAGAGGGTGTAGGGTATATTATATTTTTATACACTGAACCACAAAGGAGTTGTTTCAGTGGTTAAGTGCCGCTTTTGTTTCTAAATCAAGAACAAGATGTCAAACATTGGAGGCAGATGTAATGTTTTATATTTGCGACTGAAGTTGGGCAGAAGTTCTGGATGAAATTTAAAGCAAAACTACAGTATCTTACTAGCTTTAGTTGATACCTCTATGCCATCTTTAATTTTTGTGCTATAAAAAATTAATCACTTTTTAATAAGTTTTAAAGGGTAGATATTGGGCTCCTAGTTTTGCTTTTGACACCCTCTCTACTTCTAAGGCTAGTCTCCATATGCTCCTTTATGATAAAGCCTACAATTAAAGGTAGAATATGCAGTATTTTCTATTTTCAAATATCCCAGAAATACCTAAAAATACAGTTAGTGTAAAGAAACATTTCTTTTGCTGTCATGCAAAGTATAATTTATGATATTGTAGAGCTATGAATTAATTTGAGCTTTGCTGGGCTGACAAAGTGATGAATGCCACATTACACCACCAGGATGAGTATAAGCAAGTTTTCAGCTCGGAGTCAAAAATCCTGTGTTGTAACTTATTTCTAGAGCAGGGCAGAATACGTAATGATACCAGTTAATTACAAGTTCACTTGAAGTAGACAAACTTGAAATCATCAGTAAAAGAAAACATCAAATTTCCTTCAGCTGAGTGGATGAAGGTTCATTACTGCCATCTGGTGTTGCCAGTGATCACCTACTGCAATTTCTATATAGCCCACCTTTAAGTCTGCTCCAGGGGATCCTGACCCCCATGTCACTGGTATTTTTATCTATAAATTATGGTGTTATTTGTTGTTGTCACACACTCTTATTAGCAATAACTCATACCTAACTGATCTGCCTAAAGTCTACCTCCTACAATGAAATGAAAAGTAACTGATTAAAAGAGGAAAATTATAATTTAAAAGTGCAAGAGTTGTGATTTGTTTTGCCATGTGTCACATGTCCAGTCAAACGTGGTAAAGACATTTAAATAGCATATTTTCATTGTATATACTGTTTTAGGTCCAGGCTAATGGGGTACGATTCACATTTATATATGACGGTTGTAATATATAAATGTGCCCCCCCCCCCATACACACACACACCTCTTTCCTGAAGGATTGTGCATTCCTCATCTGTCTGAGGTTGAAAACATGTTTGAGTCAACCATGTTCCATGAAAATACCCTACCAGACCCAAGATAATTTACCATTTTTTAAAACAAATTTAAATTAAATTGATCATCATTAGGCTGATCCAACCTCTTAAGCTAAAATTTGCATTTCATATTAGTTACTTTTCCTTTTGTTTCATTGTACATGGTGGGGATTGGTCTGTCAGCTAGTTAGTCGTTAGCTATTTCTAGCAATTAGGACTGAAAACAACATGGTATACTCTGGAAAAATTTGTTGTAAATAAATTGTAGCAATGTGTTCAGACATAGCTAGAAGTTGGACTGATCTGTGTGTGGCCTACAACCAGCTAGAAGAGGTATATAAAACAGATTTGCCAACTTTTCAGAAAAGCTTGGAATGAGATCTATAGGGAACTGGGGAGGGGGAAAGTGGGGGATGGGGTGGAATGATGGCACAATATACATAATTTTTTCTCCCACAAGTGCATACGCTTGTCCACCTCAGCATAAGTTTTAGAACATGTTCAGTCTGCTTTATTTAATGGTTGTGCTGAATGAATTTGTAAGGTAGTTAATCTTACGGTTAAGATGAGGTTACCTAACTTTACTGTAAACTACTTCAAACAAAAGCAGATACAAACCTGTGGTTGCTGTCTACCATCATGAGAGCTGGTGCAGCCGCACTGTAAAAACTCTTACAAGAACACAAGTTGTTTTGATTTGCTTTAAAAGTAAAAGCCATTACAATCAGCCTTGACAGTCTAGTGCACAGGAGGTGGATCTTGTGCACTCAGTCAACAGTCAAAAAAAAAATTTGGGCTACATGCGCTCAGCCATGGAGGGACGCACAGAGCCTAGCAGACTGGAGCAGATGACAAGATTTACAGGTATATCTCAAAAAAATTAGAATATCATGAAAAAAGTTCAATATTTTTTGTCACTCATTTCAGAAAGTGAAACCCATATATAGATTCATTACACAGAAAGTGATATATTTTAAGTGTGTATTTATTTTAATTTTGATGATTATGGCTTACAGCCCATGAAAACCCCAAATTCAGTTTCTCAACAAATTAGAATATTACATAAAATTAATTTAAAAAATAGTTTTTTAATACAAATGTTGGCCGACTGAAAAGTATGTTCATGTATACACTCAATACTTGGTTGGGGCTCCTTTTGGATTAGTTACTTTATCAATGTGGCGTGGCATGGAGGTGATCAGCCTGTGGCACTGCTGAGGTGTTATGAAGGTCCAGGTTGCTTTGATAGTGACCTTCAGCTCGTCTGCATTGTTGGCTCTGGTGTCTCTCATCTTCCTCTTGACAATACTCCATAGATTCTCTATGGGGTTTAGGTCAGGAGAGTTTGCTGGCCAATCAAACACAGTGATGCCATGGTCATTAAACCAGGTTTTGATACTTTTGGCAGTGTGTGTGTGTGTGTGGGGGGGGGGGGGGTACCAAATCCTGCTGGAAAATGAAATCAGCTTCTCCATAAAGCTTGTCAGCAGAGGGAAGCATGAAGTGTTCTAAAATTTCCTGGTAGACGACTGCGCTGACTTTGGTCTTGATAAAACACAGTGGACCAACACCAGCAGATGACATGGTTCCTCAAATCACTGGAAACTTCACACTAAACCTCAAGCAACTTAGATTCTGTGCCTCTCCGCTCTTTCTCCAGACTCTGGGACTTTGATTTCCAAATGAAATGCAAAATTTACTTTTATCTGAACAGAGATCATCTGCTGGTGTTTGTCCGACTGAACCAAAAGAGGTGACAATCTGAGCAGCAATACGGTTTCATGCCAAAAAAAAAAAAGAGTACTACAGATGCAATGTTTGCTTTAAGAGTGTTGATGGAGTAGAGAAGGTCAGAAGGAGTTGCACTGTGTCTTTGTGGATCTAGAGAAAGCATATGATAGGGTGCCAAGGAAGTCAGGAGAGGCAGAGAAGTATGCAAGAGTGGTATAAAACAAGTATGAGATCAGTGAGACAGTGGAGCGATATGTAGGACTGACAGACTGATTCAAGGTGGGCTGGGAATGCATCAGGGACAGGCTCTAAGCCCCTTCGTGTTTGCCATGGTGGTGGAGAGGCTGACAGATGAGGTCAGGTAGGAGTCTCCATGGACCAAGATGTTTGCAGAAGAAATTGTGATCTGTAGTGAGAGTAGGGAGCAGGTGGAAGAGAACCTGGAGAAGTGGAGGTATAAGATAAGATAAGATAAGCCTTTATTAGTCCCACAACGGGGAAATTCCAGGATTGCAACAGCACAGGGATAGCAACACTCAGAGCAACAATCAGAAGGCAAGAAAAAAAAAAAAAAAAAAAAAAATGCCGGAGGTATACCGGAGTGGTGGCTCAGTTGGTAGAGCATCCGCCCCACACCCGGGAGGCAGGGGTTCAAATCCCGGCCGGGTCATGCCGAAGACCATATAAAAGCGGAACTTCCTGCCGTCCAGCTTGGTGCTCAGCAATAATGGAATGGAGGAGGGAAATCTGTGGCGGCACCTTGCATGGCAGCGACCCTTCTGATTCTACTATGGGGTGTGTGTGATTTACACTGTAGATAGGCTAAAGCACAATTTCGTTCTACTGTACATGTATGGTTGAATGACAATATAGGGTGATTTAATTTAATGAGAGACACCAGGACCAACAATGCAGACGAGCTGAAGGTCACTATCAAAGCAACCTGGACCTTCATAACACCTCAGCAGTGCCACAGGCTGATCACCTCCATGCCACGCCACATTGATACAGTAATTAATCCAAAAGGGGCCCCGACCAAGTATTGAGTGTGTACATGGACATACTTTTCAGTCAGTCCACATTTGTATTAAAAAACAAACTATTTTTTAAATTAATTTTACGTAATATTGTAATTTTTTGAGAAACTGAATTTGGGGTTTTCATAGGCTGTAAGCCATAATCATCAAAATTAAAATAAATAAACACTTGAAATATATCACTCTGTGTAATGACTATATAATATATGGGTTTCACTTTCGGAAATGAGTGACAACAAATACTGAGCTTTTTCATGATATTGTAATTTTTTTAGATGTACCTGTAAGTCACACAAACCTCGTGCTGGAGTAGACATGCAGACCAGCATAAATCCAGCTTAACTGTGTAAAAATCTGAAGAAAGTCAACACGATATTGGCAGTATTTTCCTTATTTTGGAGTGAGAGAGGGCAAAAGAGTGAGAGCTGGCAACACTAATTAGTACATTTTACACTACTGTTGATGAAGCAGTCCTCTTGAATTCATAAAGTGGTTGTGCCTTGGTTGGCCAACCTCACAATCAAAAAGCACAGCAGAGAAAAATGCTGCTTAAATGCAGTTGTCCCCCCCCCCCCCCCACACACACACACACTGCCTCCAAGCGCTTTTTCATTACCTTTTGGATCATTGATTTTGTTTTAAGGACACTTAGCAGTGATGATATAGAGTGAAGTCAGCGGCGGTAATGCACCTGCAAGCTGGTTGCCAACCGCCAATCAAATCTAAAAGAGCAATAATAATAATTTTTGGTTATGGTTTATCCATTCTCGTTTGTTATTCAAGCAAGCAGTGTTGCGTCCGTGTGTGAGTCAGGTGATCGGGCTCTCAGCAGCTGTGTACACCCCCGGCATCTCTGCTCAGACAACGGGAGACACCGGCGCCGAACACATCCCTTATTTTCCTCCGCCACCGTTACCGTTTGAACAGCCTAGACCGGTGGAAGAAACCCTGCCTCCAGGAGCCTCGTGTCAACGAGAAGATATGGGGGACCGAGTAGTTTTACTGCTGCTTGCTGTAGCGGCTTCTGCCCTGGCTGTGGAGGTAAGAAGAAACCCCGGTTTTATTGGGATGTGTGTGGCATTTTCTCCACCATATTGAGCCAAAGCTGGCCGGGGTTAGCTAAGGATGAGAGCGGAAGCTGAGCCAGTGGACCTTCACGGTTAAAGTTCGTTGTTTGAGATTATGAGTAGAAGCTGCTTTTTAATTGAATCAGTTTTGATAAGTACATAGCATTTGTCATCTAATAGACAAAAAAATTGAGAAATTTGCCGTATATCATCTGATAATGTGGTGTCGCGGCAGACTATTACCGGAAGTGGCCTTTAATCACCCGCTAGCTTGACAATAAATGCATTTTGACGATTTTACTTTGATTAGTGAAAAATGTTCGTTTTTAAAACACCTGGGGGATCGGCTAAGGTTTTTTTTTATTGCGGTTCTGTTACCTGTTGTGTGTAAATTAAACCAGAAGCAGCGAAATATGAATATAAATGCTTCTGTTTCTTTGCGTTGCTCTGCGCATTTCATTACCAAAGACTCAGAACAAGCCCGTAGCAACTGTTCCATAATGTGTAACGACAGAGAAAATGTCAGACACATTTTAGTCCAAACTGAATCCGCTGTTTCTCCTTTGTGTTAAACATGAAACGCACTCGCTTCGCTGTGACTTAAAACGCTCGGGAGTGCCAACAAATTATTTATCCTCAATGCTGCTGCGTATATGGTTATGAAAGCTGATTCTGTCGACGGCTTGGACACTGGCAGACTGAATTCTCTCACTGTTGGTGTGGCCATTACAGTCAGCAAATAAAATCGCCCTTGTCTCGTTTTCCATATCACCAGGGCTAATTTTGAAGCTGTGGGCGTGTTTGAGGGAAATGGAAATAAACCGAAACGTCATTGTGTTTCGTTAATCAAGAATGCCCGACGTCTTGTTGTCATTACAACAAGAATTAAAAAAAAAAGAAAAGAAAAGGCGTGTGTGTGTGTTCGTTTTTGTCGAATCCACACGTTATAAATGCCCTCCACATATTGGATGGTGGAGAATAGAGAAGTAAGATGGCGGCGATGCACTGCAGCATTTATCCAGGATCGGGAAGCTAGGAACCCAGCAAGAGCTTTCACTGGCATTGTTGCTGTGTTTTAGATTTACAGTCGGCATGTTAAATCTTCCATGGGTGGCACTGATGGATTCTTACCTTGTCTTATAATTACCTTCCATGCATTCCCTCCTGATGTCTTTGCTCAAATTATTGCTTTGTGAATGTTTGCTGCACAAAAATGCCCATTTTTAACGTCAGGCACCTGATTCTTTCAGATGTGACCCCAAGGTGTGAAGAATCATGACAGCTCAGTTGATTTCAGACATACACACCGTGTACAGCTGTTAAAGTGACAGCACAGATAAGCGTCTTTTCATTGTAATAATGAAAGCACCAAGGTGCTGATGCGTCAGTGCCAGAGCTTTGGCGGAGGTTTGCATTCTTGGATCATCACCCAAATATGGGTTCCTCTCTAGCCCAAGGACCACATCTGGTAAAAATTTCATCCAAATCCATGCAGTAGTTTGGAGTATACCCATGTGCAGTGAAAATAATCTGCAGTTCACATGCCCATACTATTGGCGGCAGCCAAGAGCCACCAAACTGATTTGAACAGCTGCAATCCAAACACAAAGACGAGCACGGTGGCAGACAATTTAAATGGCGGAAGCGATGGAGGTACGTGAATACAACGACAAGACGAACAGGAATCTTTGCTGTTTAGTGGTAGAGGAAGAAAACAGACAAGCAAAAAGAGGGATATTTGTTCACCCAGTATTGGCGGATTGCTCAGTACTTCCCTGTGGCGGGACTTTCCGGGCGCATGCGCAGTTCACTGAGACTATTTGCGGGTGAGGAATGTTGGGAGTTGTAGTTTTTAGTGAGTTTTTAACGAGTTTTACCTCATCCCTTCTCTGCAAAACTAAACAGCAAAACCAGCGTGAAAACAATAGATGTGATGAATAAATGGTGTAGTTGCTGAATACGTGTTTTTTTTTCATTAACCAGTATTTTATAACAGTTCAGCTCTGTGTGCTGTAAAAAACGTGCTGTATTGTGCTGTAAAAAAGTCGCATTGCTGCCTTTAGTGGTCCAGCATAGTTATTATGATACCATTTCCCCTAGCTTCATTAATATTAAAGGTGAGTTAAATTTGTGTTTATTTCAAAAACAAAGCCTTATCTCGGAATTCTGGCAAATTAAAAGTCGAGAAAATATGGCAATACAATGATGCAAGCCTTTAGTTGCACTTAATTCTGACTGGGCAAGCTGAAACAGACTGGTGGACACACGGCTACACACACACAGCCTTCCACACACAGACGCATTGAGTGATTACCATATGCCTCCGTTTTCATCGAGGCATAAATATAGTAACTTAATGGGTTTGTTCCCCTTTTTAAGCCAAAGTGAATAATAGTTTCTGGTAAATTCTCAAAGCAACTGACATTTGAAGCACGGGTATTTCCACAACTGGAAACTGTCCTCTTGTTTTGTTTCAGTTAATTTTCTGAGACTAAAGGTTATGTAACTAATATGAGTTGCTGTTAAGATGCTCACTTGTCATTTGCAGCTGTGGCCTTGTGGTGAGAAGGATGATACATTGCTGTAACACCCAGTAGTCTCACTGGCTTTGGAGGTCCAGTTGTGGTAGAGGAGAGATCTCCTGTTGATCTCCAGTCGGAGCTTATGTGCATTCAGACTAATCAGTAGTGTCCCAATTAATGGCTGTCTTACTCCGCTTGTGTCATATGATCCCTTCAGGGCCAGTTTTTGAGATGAAACATAGCAGCTGATCTTCATTCTTTTCCTGCAGTTGTAGTCTATAATCAGTGGTCTTGGAATGAGTAGATTGGGCTTTGCAGCAAACACAGCACTGACTCTTAATCCACTTCTGAGGTTATGTCACCACAATCCCATCCCTTTGATTCTTGTGTTTACTTTGTAAATATCAAAACCACAAATGATAAAATGTAAAACAAGCCGTTTATGTTTTTGGAAATGTGATGACCAAGATCAGGTAACACTCGGAAAAATTAGATGTTGCAAGTTTTTAATCTCGTTGTGGGTTGTTTATTGCCTTCGTGACTAGTCAACACAAACACACACACACACACAGTTCAAGGAAGCAACTTCTCCTGATGGGCCCGCCCAGTACACGCAGGCTGCGGTTCGGAGTGTGGGAGCTGGATGCCAGCCTTTGTGTGTTTGTAAATCCTTGGGAAATGGCTCTTGGATGGGTGCAGGCAGTCTGTTTGTGTGCATACTGCAGTCTTTCAGCCTGAGGCGGACCCCGGCCTTCTTCCTTTATTAATGGATCTTAATGCCATTATGGCTGTTGGCATTGCCAGTGTTTCTTTCTTTGGCACCTTCTCTGCTGCTCACATTGCAGTTTCAGTTCTTTGAAGGAGAAATCCACTTGACACTAATGTATCCCCTCTCACTTTCCATTTTCTGATTTTCTGGTTTATTGTGCCCGCTTTCACCTGCATCGACTCCACTTCTTTTCAGCTTGAAATTCATATTTTGCCGAAGGTCTTTTGACAGCTCTCAGAGAATAAGTATGAACTTAGTACTTAACCCAGCATTTTCAGCTTCCTTGTTGACAGAAAAGCAATGATGTCAACTCTAGTTTTTTTTACACTTTGACAAATGCCCATGGATGTTGACAGTTAAACTAAGATAGTGAAAGAGAAGCTGCTGCACTGAAGCTGACTGACACCAAAACAGATTTCGTCCATATTTGTGGATATTTTCATCCACCAAGTGACTCCGTGGCCGCTTCTTTGTTGTCTCATTTAGTGCTGACTAACTAACTAACTAACCTGCACTTATATAGCGCCTTTCTAGTCACAAAGACCACTCAAAGCGCTTTCATTAATACTAACCCTCTATTCTAAGGGCCTATAGGAAACAGATATCTAGGGACAATTTAGAACAGCCAATTAACCTAACATGCATGTTTTTTTGGCATGTAGGAGGAAACCGGAGAAATCCCGGAGTAAACCCACGCAACACGGGGAGAACATGCAAACTCCACACAGATCACTGTTGGTCGGGGGCTGGGATCGAACCCACGATCCCACGATCCCCACAATCCCCCGGCCAAGGGTAAACTGTGCTGCCGCAGTGCTAACCACTGCGCCACCGTGCAGCCCTTTGCTGAGGGCAAATATGTCCATTTTGAACTCCAAATGTTATTCTTTTCCTTTGCTGGTACTTGGTGCATCGCCTAAACTTATCATCTGCCTTAGGATTTGTTACCAACAGTCTTATCTGTCTTATCTATCAATGTGACACAGTGCGCTCCTTGTGAAGCTCCCCTAAGTTTTTCAATAAACTTTTCTTGACAGTCCTGTCAAGGCTACGGTCGTTACTGTTGCTCGTGCACCTTTTTCTTCCACACTTCTTTTTTCCTGCAGTCAGTTTTTCTTTAATATGCTTTGATACAGCACTCTATGAACAGGCAGCCTTTACAACAGTGACCTTTTGTGACTTATCCTACTTGTGGAGTGTGTTCTTCTGGACAGTATTCTAAAACTTGACATACCAGATTTTTGATTTTAATAAGCGATTAAATCACAATCATCAAAATTAAAACAAGACGTGTAAGGAATACAGTACATAATATATATATATATATATATTTTTTTTGTTACTTATTTGTACCCGTAGGTAGATTTGGTTTGCAGTCTGGTGACAAGCCACCGGCTGCCGGTTGCTGCGTGCGCGAGCGCCCTAAACCTACATGTTTTTGGTATGCGGGAGGAAACCGGAGAAATCCCGGAGTAAACCCACGCAACACGGGGAGAACATGCAAACTCCACACAGCTCACTGTTGGTCGGGGGCTGGGATCGAACCCACGATCTCATGATCCCCGCGATCCCCCGGCCGAGGGTAAAACTGTGCTGCCACAGTGCTAAACCACTACGCCACCGTGCAGCCGGGCTATATATGAAAGTTTACTTTTGAAATTCAGTTATAAAAAAATAAACATTTTCATGATATTCTGTTTTTGAGATGCACCTGAATGGGATGCTGTTTTACAACCCCTTGTCTTTTTTTGAATGAATGAATGAATTGAATGAATGAATTTATTTATTTTCGGATAGTACATTACAGGTTAAAAGAAACTGTATAATATAACAACAAGGTCAAATTAGACAAAGACTCCTTCTACTATACAATTCCACGTGAGTTATCCGAAATGGGTGATGGCTGAAGCCGCAGCTTATATTGCCCACCCATATTCCATCCAAGAATTCAAAGGAGAAAAAAGAGAAAACAAGACAAGAGCGATTACAATTTAAAACAAGGCTAAGACAAAATATGACTGAGAGAAAAAGAAAACTGAGCTAGTCTAAGTTAAGCGGTTACTATTCAAAAACAAATCTAAGACATAGTGTCACAGAGAAAAAAGAAAAACTAAGCTATAACACAACACAGGCTGGAAATGTCAATCCTTATGTGAGTTTACATGTCGTCTTGTAAATATGTTTGGAGTATTTCTTCCTTTAGTTTTTGTTTAAATTGTCCAAGCTTTGTACATGATTTTAATTCAGGTCCAAAATCGTTCCATAATCTGACTCCTTGCACTGAAATACAGTGTTGCTTGGTAGTTGTTCTCACTGTAGGCTTTTGAAATATACATGTTCCTCTGAAGTGATATCGTTTCTCCCTTGTTTGGAACAACTTTTGGATATTTGCGGGCAGTGATAAATTCTTCACTTTGAACATTATTATTGCGGTTTTAAAGTCGATCAGATCTTTCAACTTGAGAGTTTTTTGTTTAAGAAAAAGTGGGTTTGTTGGTTCCCTGTAAGCTGCTTTGTTGATTATTCTAATAGCTCTCTTTTGAAGCATAAAGAGTGGATATATGTTTGTTTTATATGTATTTCCCCATACTTCATTACAATATGTCATGTATGGGAGTATTAATGAATGATACAAGGTGTATAGTGTGGGTTGATTCAGCAAATTTTTCACTCTGTGTAATATTGCAATTGATTTGGATACTTTACCTTTTATATAATTAATAGGTGGCTTCCAACACAGTTTGTTATCAATTATTACTCCAAGGAATTTAGTTTCGGATACCCTTTCAATCTCTACACCATTTACACTGAGTTTGGGTACTGGGTAGTTGTGATGGTTGTTAAAGACTATAAATTTTGTCTTGCTTAAATTGAGCGTTAATTTGTTTGAATCAAACCACAGTTTCAGCTTTCCTAATTCCTTTCCGAGTGTATCCAGAAGTTGTTCCAAGTTGTTTCCACTGCATAGCAGGTTAGTGTCATCAGCAAACAATATTAAGTCCATTTTTTCTGAAACTTTACATATATCATTTATATACATATTGAATAATAATGGTCCCAAAACTGAGCGTATCAGTGAGAAGAAAATGTCCACACCAATAGAAGTCCTCTGCAAAGTCCTAGGATTTCCTAGGAATTGTAGGATTTCCTACAATTCTGCTGAAGGCCACGCAGTCAACTTTTTCTTTAGCAAATACAAGAACCCAGAATATGTTAAACAACACTTTTGAAAGTCCATACTTCTGTAGTAATAATAGCAGGTGTGCGGTCTAAAAAACTGAAGGGTGTAGCTTTAAAGGTGCAATCCATTACTTTTTGACCTCCTGGCCAGTAGGTGTCGCACTCACTGTTGCCTCATGATAACATTGCACGTGTTGCCGTGTAGAAACACAAACGGCGCTGGAAACAAGCATTCACAAGCAGCAGCAGACTGTGTGGAAATCAGTGTTTTTGTGATTATGAGCCAGTGAAATCCTGTCAAGTGACGAATCTTTTGTGGTATAGTGCCCAGTGATTTTAATCGAGTCTTCGTTGATGTTTATCTCCATTCGTCAGTTTTTTTAAAATTACTGTCATATAATTATTGATAATTTATAGTAATGCTAGCGTTTCACAGACGTGATTGAACCTGATAATTACATAATTTTGATCATGTAATCATGGCAAAACTGTAGCTGACTTTAAGGACTTTGCTCTTGGTAGAGTGTTTTTAGCAGATATGCTGTAACACACTCTTGTGCTTTGTTTATGTTCAGCGTTTTAGCTAAGAATGCTGTTCAAAAACGAGCTGTTGCTATGGCTAATCCATTGCCTTGGTCATCCCCAGTTGCTGTGTGTGGGCAGTCAGGGACCGTTATCCTGATCCCTACGGACAATACACTGGGTTTTTTCCAGGTCGCTAGCTCACGCTCCTGGTCTGTGGCAGGTCCACATGTACATCCATGGCACAAGGTGCATCATCAGGGCATCAAAAACCAGGAGGTGGCAAGTAATTTTTGGGTTCTGTATCATTTCCGTTCATTCAAATTTTATTTGTTTTATTTTATTTTTATTTGGTTGTTTTATATTATTGTTATGTATTATTAAAATAATGTAAAATGGATATCTGATATTGTTTGTGCCTTTTCTAATTTATATGTAAAGGGTTTTGTTGATTCATTGTTAGATTTACCAAGTGATGGCTTACCTATCCTCAATGCACAACTGAAATACTGTCAACCTTTGTATAACCTTGTAAAATTACTGAGAACTTCAGTTATACATACCTGATCAGACATATGCAGAGCATTCTCTTCAATAAGCTCACTTTTTGAAATTATTTGTAGTGTATTAATACTCCATTTGTTCTCATATGGATACTTGGTGTAAAAAATTCAGTGCATTTCAGAAAATAAGCACATCACCAATCCAACCTGGCATAAAATCACTAGTCATAGTCCTCATAATAGCTATAAAAAGTATTATTTAAATATTTAAATTTATATGGGATTACTGTATAATCTTAAAGTTTTGTATTTTATAAAAGTTAAATTCTCAGCAATATTACATTTTCTGACAGTGTACTAATATATTATAAAGCAAATCAACATCAACTAAAGTTGTCTATGAAAAAAGGGCTTTTTTATATAAATACAACTTTATTATATAGCACCAATTCACAACAGCAGTCAGCTCATAGAACTTTGAAGTGTTGTATAAAGACCCCACAATTCCAGAAAGACCTCAGCAATCAGGTGATCCCTTGTGAGGATCACTTAGCCACGGTGCAGAGTAAAAACTCCATTTTAACAATGGGAAGCCTCCAGCAGAAGTGGTTTTGGCATCTGATCAGGATGCCTCCTGGTCGCCTCCCACGTCAGGTGTTTGGGAACACGTCCCCCGAGGATGAGACCACGGGGCAGACTATGACTCCCAGCTGGCATGGAACACCTTGGCGTTCCCTCTGAAGAGCTGTAGAAGGTGGCTGGAGAGAGGGAAGTCTGGGCTGCTCTACTTGGACTGCTGCCTCCATGACCTGGATCCCCAGAAAAGCTGTTGAGGATGGACGAACAGACAGATAGATGGGCAAAAGAAAATTTTGACAGTGTTCTCAGAAGTAGAAATAGTCTGTCTCCCAAATTTCAGAATTTGAAAACAAAGTCAGATGTAGACATCTTCCCCCTGTGTGACTTGAGTGAACTGGATCAGCGTGGTCCATGGAGACAATCTGGGAGAGCAATATAGAAAAATAATATAAGAAATGGACACAAACTTCAAATCTTTTGTTGTCTCTTTAGTTTGTGTTGCCCTAGCTTCTTACAGTAATGTAAAAAATATCAATGTCCAAATTAAAAAATAAAATAAAAACAAAAACAGTCTAAAGAAAAAAACTGCATGAAAATATGACATAATCTGAACTTGTTGACATTTTTTTAAACATTAATAATATGATACAATGAGTGTGCTTTGTTTACTAGTGCAGTATATACTGTTGGTGACAGAAAGAGTGGATAGAGAAATGGAATTGGATTTTACCTGTGGGCCGTGTGCTGTGTTCACTCCTGCTGCAGCATTGGACCTGATTCAAGAACAGGAAAAATATTTTTAGTTCCACATCCTTGGAACACCAAGTGTACCGCCACCTTGTATTTTCATTAACAATGAAAAGTTTAAGACATTTTAGCGTCCCCATTTGTAAGATGCTCTTGATCAGACAGTTAAAAAAGAAAAAATCTCTACTATCTACAGGTACATCTCAAAAAATTAGAATATCATGAAAAAGTTCAATATTTTTTGTCACCCATTTCAGAACGTGAAACCGATATATAGAGTCATTACACTGAGAGTGATATACACTCACCGGCCACTTTATTAGGTACACCATGCTAGTAACGGCTTGGACCCCCTTTTGCCTTCAGAACTGCCTCAATTCTTCGTGGCATAGATTCAACAAGGTGCTGGAAGCATTCCTCAGAGAGTTTGGTCCATATTGACATGATGGCATCACACAGTTGGCGCAGATTTGTCGGCTGCACATCCATGATGCGAATCTCCCGTTCCACCACATCCCAAAGATGCTCTATTGGATTGAGATCTGGTGACTGTGGAGGCCATTTGAGTACAGTGAACTCATTGTCATGTTCAAGAAACCAGTCTGAGATGATTCCAGCTTTATGACATGGCGCATTATCCTACTGTAAGTAGCCATCAGAAGTTGGGTACATTGTGGTCATAAAGGGATGGACATGGTCAGCAACAATACTCAGGTAGGCTGTAGCGTTGCAACGATGCTCAATTGGTACCAAGGGGCCCAAAGAGTGCCAAGAAAATATTCCCCACACCATTACACCACCACCACCAGCCTGAACCATTGATACAAGGCAGGATGGATCCATGCTTTCATGTTGTTGACGCCAAATTCTGACCCTACCATCCGAATGTCGCAGCAGAAATCGAGACTCATCAGACCAGGCAACGTTTTTCCAATCTTCTATTGTCCAATTTCGATGAGCTTGTGCAAATTGTAGCCTCAGTTTCCTGTTCTTAGCTGAAAGGAGTGGCACCCGGCGTGGTCTTCTGCTGCTGTAGCCCATCTGCCTCAAAGTTCGACGTACTGTGCGTTCAGAGATGCTCTTCTGCCTACCTTGGTTGTAACGGGTGGTTATTTGAGTCACTGTTGCCTTTCTATCAGCTCGAACCAGTCTGGCCATTCTCCTCTGACCTCTGGCATCAACAAGGCATTTCCGCCCACAGAACTGCCGCTCACTGGATATTTTTTCTTTTTCGGACCATTCTCTGTAAACCCTAGAGATGGTTGTGCGTGAAAATCCCAGTAGATCAGCAGTTTCTGAAATACTCAGACCAGCCCTTCTGGCACCAACAACCATGCCACGTTCAAAGTCACTCAAATCACCTTTCTTCCCCATACTGATGCTCGGTTTGAACTGCAGGAGATTGTCTTGACCATGTCTACATGCCTAAATGCACTGAGTTGCCGCCATGTGATTGGCTGATTAGAAATTAAGTGTTAACGAGCAGTTGGACAGGTGTACCTAATAAAGTGGCCGGTGAGTGTATTTCAAGTGTTTATTTATTTTAATTTTGATGATTATGGCTTAAAGCCCATGAAAACCCCAAATTCAGTTTTTCAAAAAATTAGAATATTGCATAAAATTAATTAAAAAAAATAGTTTATTAATACAAATGTGGACCTACTGAAAGGTATGTCCATGTACACACTCAATACTTGGTCGGGGCTCCTTTTGGATTAATTACTGTATCAATGTGGCGTGGCATGGAGATGATCAGCCTGTGGCACTGCTGAGGCTTTATGAAGATCCAGGTTGCTTTGATAGTGACCTTCAGCTTGTCTGCATTGTTGGTTCTGGTGTCTCTCATCTTCCTCTTGACAATACTCCATAGATTCTCTATGGGGTTCAGGTGAGGAGAGTTTGCTGATCAATCAAACACAGTGATGCCATGGTGATTAAACCAGGTTTTGATATTTTTGGCCGTGTGTGTGTGTGTGAGGGGGGGGGGCGTGGTGCTAAGTCCTGCTGGAAAATGAAATCAGCTTCTCCACAAAGCTTGTCAGCAGAGAGAAGCATGAAGTGTTCTTAAATGTCCTGGTAGACGACTGTGGTGACTTTGCTCTTGAACACAGTGGGCAAACATCAGCAGATGACCTCTGTTCAGATAAAAGTAAATTTTGCATTTCATTTGTAAATCAAAGTCTCAGAGTCTGGAGAAAGAGCGGAGAGGCACAGAATCTAAGTTGTTTGAGATTTAGTATGAAGTTTCCACAGTCAGTGATGATTTGAAGAACCATGTCATCTGCTGGTGTTGGTCCACTGTGTTTTATCAAGACCAAAGTCAGCGCAGTCGTCTACCAGGAAATTTTAGAGCACTTCATGCTTCCCTCTGCTGACAAGCTTTGTGGAGAAGCTGATTTCATTTTCCAGCAGGACTTGGCACCCCCCCCCCCCCCCCCCCCCCGCTGCCAAAAGTATCAAAATCTGGTTTAATGACCATGCCATCACTGTGCTTGATTGGCCAGCAAACTCTCCTGACCTAAACCCCAAAAGATAAGATAAGATAAGCCTTTATTAGTCCCACAACGGGGAAATTCCAGGATTGCAACAGCACAGGGATAGCAACACGCAGAGCAACAATCAGAAGGCAAGAAAAAAAACAAGAGCAGCGAGTATACATATGTACATATAAACATAAATATATAGACACACGATGCGGAGCATTGCAGCTAGATGGGATATATATATATATATATAAACACAGTGCGGAGCATTGTAACTAGATGGACTAAATATATGAACATATAAACACACACAGTGCGGAGCATTGTAGCTAGATGGAATAAATATGTGAATATATAAACACACACACAGTATGGAGCATTGTAGCAAGATGGAATAAATATATGAATATATAAACACACAGTGCGGAGCATTGTAACTAGATGGACTAAATATATGAACATATAAACACACACAGTGTGGAGCATTGTAGCTAGATGGAATAAATATGTGAATATATAAACACACACACAGTGTGGAGCATTGTAGCAAGATGGAATAAATATATGAATATATAAACACACAGTGCAGAGCATTGCAGCTAGATGGAACAAACATGCAAATATATAAACACACACAGTGCGGAGCATTGTAGCTAGATGGAACAAATATGCAAACGCATAAACACACACAGTGCGGAGCACCATAGCTAGATGGAATAAATATGTAAATATATAAACACACACGGTGCGGAGCACTGTAGCTAGATGGAATAAATATGTAAATATATAAACACAGTGTGGAGCATTGTCGCTAGATGGAATAAATACATAAATATACAAACAAACACACACAGTGCGGAGCATTGCAGCTAGAAGGAATGAAACAGCATAACCGTCTACTTAGTTATCTTACATGGTATGATTATGTACCCATACATATTGTCACCCTCCGTAGCTACCGGTATTTTCCTAGTTGTATACCGGAGGGGACCATTGTGTAAGTCTATTGCGTCTTTTGCATTCAATATTATTAGGTTGTCACGTCTTTTTGCTATCTCTGCGAGCAGCCCTGCTTAGGTTATACAGTCTGACAGCCGTTGGTAGGAAGGACCTGCGAAACCTCTCGGTTGTGCACCTAGGATGATGTAGTCTGCTGCTAAATGAGCTCCTTAGTGCATTCAGTGTGTCCTGCATAGGGTGGAACTCGGACTCCAGCAGAGATGACAGTTTAGCCACCATCCTTCTCTCTCCCATCTCCTCCACTGGGTCAAGGCGCTGCCCCAGGACAGAGCTAGCTTTCTTGATCAGTTTGTTCAGTCTCTTCCTATCGGCTGCTGTAATGCCACTGCCCCAGAAGACCACTCCAAAAGTGATGGGTGATGCCACCACTGTGTCATAGAATGTCTTCAGCAGCGCCCCTTGTACACCAAAAGACCTGAGTCTCCTCAGTAGGAACAGCCTGCGCTGTCCCTTCTTGTAGAGTGCGTCAGTATTGTGTGACCAGTCTAGTTTATTGTTCAGATGAACACCCAGGTACTTGTAGGATGTCACCATCTCAATGTCTGTTCCCTGGATGTTTACTGGTGCTGTGAGGGGTTGTCCTTGCCTGCGGCAGTCCACCACCAGCTCCTTAGTTTTCCTCGCGTTGATCTGGAGGCAGTTCCGATGGCACCAGTCCACAAAGTCCTGGATAAGCCCTCTGTACTCAGCTTCATCTCCGTTGGAGATGAGGCCAACGATCGCAGAGTCGTCAGAGAACTTCTGTAGATGGCAGTGTGTTGTGTCGTGTGAGAAGTCCGCAGTATAAAGGGTGAACAGGAAGGGAGCCAAAACCGTTCCCTGGGGGGCCCCCGTGCTACCGATGATCATGTCGGACACACAGTCCCGGGTTCTCACAAACTGTGGCCGGTTTGTGAGGTAGTCCAGGATCCATGATGACAGGTGCTGATCCACCCCTGCGCACAGCAGCTTGTCCTTCAGGATCATCGGTTGGATGGTGTTGAAAGCACTGGAGAAGTCAAAGAACATGATCCTCACTGTATTCCCGGGCTTCTCCAGGTGGAACAGAGAACGGTGAAGGAGGAAGATGACCGCATCCTCCACCCCAATACCATGCTGGTAGGCGAACTGGAGTGGATCCATCGCTGGACCCACCAGGGGGCGGAGGTGAGCAAGGAGCAGTCTCTCCAGGGTCTTCATCATGTGGGACGTCAGGGCCACTGGTCTGTAGCTGTTCAGATCTTTGGGGTAGGAAGTCTTTGGTACAGGTACCACACAAGATGTTTTCCACAACTGTGGTACCCTCCCCAGCTTCAGGCTCAGGTTGAAGATGTACTCCACAATCCCACACAGCTGGTCTGCACAGGACTTGAGGAGCTTTGCACTGATGCCGTCCGGTCCCGACGCCTTCCTCGCCTTGATCTTCCTCAGCTCCGTCCTCACCTGGGTCTTAGTGAGGGTCAGGTTGGGGGGCTGTGTGTTGGGAGTGGGGGGGTGATGGTGGAGTGGGGAGTGGGCAGCAGGACTTGATGTATGGAGTATTGTCAAGAGGAAGATGACAGACACCAGACCCAACAATGCAGATGAGCTGAAGGCCGCTATCAAAGCAACCTGGACCTTCATAACACCTCAGCAGTGCCACAGGCTGATCACCTTCATGCCACACCACATTGATATAGTAATTAATTCAAAAGAAGCCCCAACCAAGTATTGAGTGTGTGCATGAACATACTTTTCAGTCGGTCCACATTTGTATTAAAACACAATTTTTTAAATTCATTTTATGTAATATAATTTGTTGAGAAACTGAATTTGGGGTTTTCATGGGCTGTAAGCCATAATCATCAAAATTAAAATAAACACTTGAAATATATCACTCTCTGTGTAATGAATCTATATAATGTATGGGTTTCAGTTTCTGAAATGAGTGACAAAAAATATTGAACTTTTTTCATGATATTCTAATTTTTTGAGATGTACCTGTACCTAGGCCTATCCTAGCTTGTGTCATCAGCTCTTCCATTGGTGACGTGTGGTTCTGCAGGAACAAGGCCAAGTGTACATGGGTCCTCTGGATGCAGTTGTCTATGTTGCGGCAGCACTGCATCTCCAGAAAGGCGCTTTGAAAGAATGCGGGCCAGAAGGGGTGGAATGTGGTCATAAGTCTAATTAATTCATTATGAAAAATGACAAATAAATATGAATGGATGGACGTAACAGAGTATTCACGAAATTTTAACAAAAACAATCGTTTCTGTAAAATTTACAAAAAGGTTTAAAATTAATAAATCCCCCCCCCCAAAAAAAATAATAAAAAAAAATACATTTTTAATCCTAATATTACAGTTCATAGATTATTGTGTAAAATGTTTGAGTGGCACAAAACTTACATGGTCCCTGTGCTGCTTATAGTCCAGTGCAGCTAAAGTGGTCTGGGCCTCATATCCATGTGGGCTACAGGAGAACCTTTTGCTGGCATACATTAGAATGAGAATTAGAATTAGAACAAGAATGTTTATAAAACTGTTGGGAATACTTTTCACACACACCAAGAAGTTCAAAAAATTATATATAGATGTAAGATGACAACTAAGCTGACCCAGAGAAGGTTTTGGCTCTGTTTCTGCTTTCAAAAGACAATGGGGATACAGTTGGGGAATATAATCTAACGCAATGTAAAAGCAATTTATTTTATAAACTTCATAAATGTTTGATCATGTAAACAAAAGATCCTTTGTACGATGTATCATAAACTAATTTAGATTCTGGCAAAATTATACCACATTAAAATAACGGGCAAAAACTGCTTCTTTAGATAAATGGCCACAAGTGTGTGGGAGATCATCAAACACAATATAAAACTAATGTATTTTTAAAAATTCATAATGTTTGTTAGAAAAAAATGGAGTTCCTTCGCGTTATCGGAAGCTAATGCTAATTGTAGCTACACTAGACCAGAGTGGAAAAATTACTGTTTGGAAAGAATTACTGAGCAATTCCTGTGGTCTATCCCATCGCCATACACCAGTTGATATCATCATACAGTCATATTAATAACAGGAACATCTCATAGACAAAATGTGGGTTCCAGACAGCTATGCAAACACTAGTTAGCTTAGCTTAGCTTACTGGTCGAGTAGCAAATAGGCAACCTCAGTATGGATTTTAAAACCTTTATGATTCTTCAGATCGCACTAGCGATCAAAAGCTGAACCAGTACTTATTCTGGTCTTGCCCCTTCGTTTATTACTTCTTACTTGAGAAGAATAGCAGAATCAGCTATTACTTTCAGAAGCGGCCATAGCTGCCACTGGCAACCCATACTTGTATGGAAATGCAATTGCACGTGACATCAACAGATTCATTGTGTTCAGGGATCTTTAAGTTTATACACGCTTCCGTTACGCAACTTTATTAGAAAGCACTGTATATATTTTCATTGTTATGCAGATGACACACAATTATACCTGTCAGTGAAGCCAGACGATAGTAATCAATTAGCCAAGTTAGAAGCCTGTCTTAAGGAAATCAAAGCTTGGATGACTTGTAATTTCCTGCTGTTAAATTCAGATAAGACTGAAGTCATTCTAGTCGGTCCAAAAAACCTTAGAAATACCTTTCCAAATCAAACTTTTAGTTTGGATGCGGTTACTCTTTCTCTGAATATAGTGCAGCGGTTAATTGCATATTTCATAAGAATCCTTCAAATGGTGACACAAGCATGAAATTCTCCACAAATATGCTTTAATGTCCTCTCTTTCAGAAAAGGGTCCTGGCCACGCCAAAAATTCAAGATGGCCGCCATTTTCCAAGATGGCTGCCAGAATGTGACAATTTTTTGTTATTTTTCCTCTTTTCTTAATTTAATTTTCCAAGTGAACCATGTTTATGCTCTTATATACTAATTTTACAGATTTTGTTGTCTCTGATATAAATTTAAGAAGGTTAGCCTTCAATGTGGTGCCCAAAATGGCTGCTACTCCTTGAAAATTATGATTTATCCATCATAAATTGAGCATATTTAACACACACATGTAATCGTTTCTGGATGTGGATCTTGGTTGGTGTGGTGCAGATCCCATTCAACCGTTTTTATAAACTACAGTTGTGACTGTGATTGCAATTAAAAAAAAAACAAGAGTGATTGTCAGCACACAACCAGGGCACACTGGTGTCAATCACTGCTGTGTAACTCGGCATGGGGTTCAGTGTCAACTGATCTAGCTTTACTAACACTGCAGTATTAGACTAGTTGTAGTAGTATATGCATAGTTTAGTGTCCCAAATGCTTTCTAACAGCCCCATATCATGTAGCTACTAAACTGTAGTTTTTTAGTTATTAGATACTAGTTAGAGAGTTGCACCTGAATTGACAGGATGTGCCAGCGCGGGAGAGCCGAGCCAAGGGTAAGGGGGTTATGCATGTCTCGCCAAATGTTCATGTACTTACCCGGATGGTGTACAGATCACACGGGACTTAAATGGCACTGGATGAATGATCGGGCTAGGTGTAGGGCAACCGAACCTAGTTGAATCCCATACAGTAATGTGTGCACAATTTGATTAGGGTGGTAAAAGGATAGCCCCTCGGCCTTAATCAAGACACATCATGGCAGAAGCGAATGTGATATCTGCCAATCGGAAAACAAATTGGAGCTTGTGTTGCCTTTGCCAGAAGGACAAAATAGGTGAGGGCCTGACATCCACTCCAAGTCATCATTCCCCAGAACATGATGGATACAAAATGCTGGCAAGGAACATTCCCATGTTCAGCGAAATCAATGACATGCCATTGAGAATAGATCCAACGAGGCTGGATGAAGGTGATGGCATAGAAGCCACACTCAGGAAAAATATGGCAAAATACCATGTGAGCTGTCGCTTGTTGTTCAACAACACTAAATTGCAACGGGCACAAAAGCGCCATTCCAGTAGTCAAACCAGTGAAACTGAGACTGGAGCTTGTCAGTCAAAACTGCAGCGAAAAAGTCATGACAGTCAGACATGCATTTTCTGTGAAAAAGTGGCACCTGCATCAGACCTCAGAGAGGCCAGTACAACGGGCCTAGACAAGAGGCTGCGCGACATTGCAGAGATGCTTGGTGATGGTAAGCTTCTTGCAAGATTGACTGGTGGTGATGTCATTGCACAGGAGTTCAAGTACCATAATGTTTGCCTTCGGGCTCTCTACAACAGGGAAAGGGCGCACCTGAGGAACCTTGACAAACGTGACACTAAGTCACAACCAGATGTGTATCCAATGGTGATCTCAGAATTGGTTGCATACCTTGTTGAAAGCAACCTATGTTCAGAAGGACCAGTTACATTTCGCATGCCAGATATCTGCCACATGTACCAAAAGCGTCTGGAACAGCTGGGGGTGGACTCACCAAATGTGAATTCCACTAGACTGAAAGAAAAGCTATTGGCTGAAATTCCAGGACTTGAGGCTCACAGATCTGGCGCAGATCATAGAGAAGTGATACTTACATTTCAGGAAGATGTAGGCAAAGCGCTTGCTCAATCCACAGATCTTTCAGATGCACTTATCATTGCTAAAGCAGCAAAGATCCTCAGAAGATGTATACTTGACCACAAGTCTAGATTTGAAGGTACATTTTCTCAGGGTTGTGTGCAAAATGCTATACCTCCCCTTCTGCTTCAATTTGTGGGGATGGTTGAGCATGGTGCTGACATAAAATCACAGCTGAGATTCGGGGCATCAAAGTCAGACCAGGCAATTGCTCAGCTCATGCAATTCAACTGCTACACCCGCTACAAGGAAGGAGCAGCAACTCACAGGCATTCTAAAGACAGAGAGACCCCATTTCCCGTGTACATGGGGCTCTCTGTTTATGCCAAAACCAGAAAGAGGAATCTGGTTGAGATGTTGTTCGATCATGGTCTCAGTATCTCTTATGACAGAGTGCTGGAGATCTCTGCTCAACTTGGAGATGCAACAGTCAGCAAGTATGTTGAGGAGGGTGTGGTTTGTCCTCCAGTGCTGCGGAAAGGGTTGTTCACTACTGCAGTGATGGATAACATTGATCACAATCCCTCTGCAACAACTGCAACTACCTCCTTTCATGGCACAAGCATCTCTCTGTTCCAACATCCCACAAAGGATAATAGTGGACAGGAACGAGGGCAACTCAGGTTTGGGCCTGAGAAAGTAAAGTCAGTTCCTGAACTTCCTGATACATTCACAAATATCTCTCCAGCTTCCTTCCGGACAACAAATCCTGTTCCACCAGGTACTGCAATGCCAAAACCACCCACAGATATTCTGGGGCCACAACTAGCACTAGAGTACCAGTGGCTGGACAAGGTCTCAGTGACACAAGAAGTTGATGATGCATTGAACCTAACATGGTCAGCACATCATGCTTCAATGAAGAGAAGCCCTGAATTTGAAGTTACCATTACTTCTTTGCTTCCTCTCCTGCGGGATCCAGCTCATTCAGTTGCTACAGTCAAACATGTAATGAACAAAGTAAAAGATGTTGTTGATTTCCTCAACCCTGGCCAGGTACCTGTCATCACAGCTGACCAGCCAATCTACGCCATAGCAAAGCAGGTGCAGTGGCAGTGGCCAGGTCAGTATGGTGAGGACAAGTACCTGGTCATGTTTGGTGGTCTGCACATTGAGATGGCAGCACTGAAGTCGCTGGGTACTATCCTCCAAGCCAGTGGATGGACAGGCGCTCTAGTTGAAGCTGGTGTGGCTTCATCTGGCACTGCAGAGTCCTTCCTGTCAGCTGCAAGTGTTACCAGGACGCGACAGATGCACCAAGTGACAGCCTCCAGCTTGTACAAACTCTTGAAAGCTGCATATGATGAGTACTGTACTGAGCAGGAAAATCAAGATGAAGAGGCACTGGACTTTGAGAAGTGGTGTGACTCCCGAAAACAGGATAGTCCACAGTTTCACTTCTGGCACATGGTACTATCCATGGAGCTTGTTGTCTTTCTGCTGATTAGATCTTTCCGCGAGGGAAATTTTGCTCTCTACTGCCAGGCACTACATGAACTGATACCCTGTTTCTTTGCCAACAACAATACAAACTATGCTCGTTGGCTGCCCATCCACCTCAGGGACATGCTTATACTAGAGATTTCACACCCAGAGTTAGACAAAGAGTTTAAAGCTGGCAACTTTGTGGTGCACAAGACCCGTCGTCCTTTCTCAGCAATGGCTCTAGATCAAGCCCATGAGCAGACCAATGTCATCATCAAGGCTGATGGTGGAGCCATTGGGTTGACAGAAGATCCATCTGCACTCAGGCGATGGATGTTAGCTGGCCCAGAGGTCAGTTGCTTGTTATCTGTTTATGACACAGAGGCCCAACGCAAAGAAATTCCCGAGCAAGCAACACACCATGAGCAAAACCCACAGGCACAGAAGACTTTTCTGGACAAGGTCAACAAGCTTTCTGCAGCCTTGCAAAACCTAGGCAGTCCTTTTCAGGAAGAAAGTTCTGACTTGTATTCCATTGACACCAAGGATATTGCCCACCCCAACACAGCAGAGCTTCTCAAGACACACATGAACAGAGGCCATGCCAAGTTCCAGGAGTTCTCAGATGCTCTGGCAAGCCGCCCTGCCTCCATGTATGAACCCATCAAGAAGAATGTGACCGACTTCTTCCAACAAGAATCGGCTAGTCCTCTACAGTCAAAGCAAAGGCTGTTGAAAGAAGACTGTCAGTTATTCTCCTGACAGTCTCTCTCTCTTGTGAGAAACAGTTCATGATCACAATCCCATGATTTAAAGTTCATTTAAATGAAAAAAGCATGTTTATTTCAACAGATATATGGTCTCGGTGTGAGATTGCCAGATACTGATGGCGGCCATCTTGAAAAAAGGTCGCCATCTTGAATTTTCACGTGGCCAGGACCCTAATCTGAAAGAGTATATCCAGGAGGGTATCTGTGCAAAATTTCATGCTTGTGTCACCATTTGAAGGATTTTTTTAGTTATCTGCTCCACTAATAGTTCTGTGAGGAAACTTGGAGTTATTTTTGATCAAGATCTGTTTTTCAATTCATATATTAAATTCGTTTCTAAGACTGTCTTCTATCATTTGCGTAATATTGCCAAGATTAGGAGCATCTTGTCTCAGAGTGATGCTGAGAAACTGATCCACACTTTTGTTAGCTCTAGATTAGATTATTGTAACTCTTTATTATCAGGTTGTCCTAAAACATCTTTAAAAAGTCTTCAGTTGATCCAAAATGCTGCAGCAAGAGTTTTAACAGGTACTAGAAAGAGAGATCATATCTCTCCGGTTCTGGCCTCCCTTCATTGGCTTCCCATAGAGTTTAGCATTAAGTTTAAAATCCTTCTTCTCACTTACAAAGCTCTAAACAATCAGGCCCCTTTTTATTTAAAAGATCTGATACTGCCCTATTATCCTAACAGAGCACTATGCTCCCAAAATGCAGGATTACTTGTAATACCTAGAATCTCCAAAAGTACAATGGAAGGCAGAGCCTTCAGTTATCAAGCTCCTCTCCTGTGGAACCAGCTGCCAATCTGGATTCGGGAGTCAGACTTGATCTCTGTTTTTAAGAATAGGGTTAAAACCTTCCTTTTTGATATAGCCTACAATTAGGGAGGGATCATGTGTCTCTGAACCCTCCCTAGTTATGTTGCTAATAGGTTTAGACAGCCGGGGGACCTCCAATAATGCACTGGGCTTCACTCCTTTCTTCACTCTCAATGAAATATTTTTTTTGTTTTTTGCTGGTCATTAACATCTGTTTGTTCTCTCACATAGATTGAGTCCCCATCGTGCTGTTTGCTCTCTACATGTCTGTTCTTTTCATCTTCTCTGTCCCCTCACCCCCAAGCCAGTCGCAGCAGATGACTGCCCCTCCCTGAACCTGGTTCTGCTGGAGGTTTCTTCCTGTTCAAAAGGGGTTTTTCCTCTCCACCGTCGCCAAGCGCTTGCTCACAGGGGATCGCCTGATTGCTGGGTCCTTCTGCAATTGTGGGGGTTTCCCCTACAGTTGAAAGTGCTATGAGATGACTGTTGCTGTGAAATGGCGCTATATAAATAAAGTTGAATTGAACTGAATTAAAAAAGCCCAGGAAAAAAATACTGATTCATCACTCAGATATTTTTTTCATGAGAAAACTGACAGTACTGAGCTAATATTTAGCACTTTACATATTAAGAAGTGTATTACCCCAGGACATTTTTCAGCCAACACAAAGATAGTCAAGTGGGTCTTTTTTTTATTATATTTGGTGATTTTTTTATTTTTTAATTTTATTTATTTTACCTTTATTTAACCAGGAAAAAAACCCGTTGAGATTAAAAACCTCTTTTTCAAGGGAGTCCTGGCCAAGAGGCAGCAAAAAAAATCACAAATACACTTACAATGACATGCAAATCATATAAAACAGTTACAAATTAGTGAAGCCGTCTCAAGTGTTCTCAATCTGGTTTTAAAGTCGTTCAATGAAACAAGTTCCGTTAGTTTCCAGTCTTTTTGCAACATGTTCCATGTAGAGGGGGCTGAGAACATGAAAGCTCTTTTTCCCAGCTCAGTACGGGCAAATGGAACAGAAAGCAACAAATGATCATTAGAACGCAAACCATAAGAATCAACACTTCTCAGTGTGATCAAATTACAAATGTAAGGGGGCAACAGTCTAAGCATGGCCTTGTAAATAAAAAAGTACCAGTGAGTCAACCTCCTGGTGGACAAAGAGGGCCATCCCACTCTAGAATACAGTTCACAGTGATGGGTCAAGGCTCTACAGTTTGTAACAAACCTCAAAACAGCATGATATACAGAGTCAGTCTTACTCAGACACTGAGCTGAAGCGTTCATATACAAGAGGTCTCCATAATCTAAAATAGATAAAAAAGTTGCAGTAACAAGACCCTTTTTAACCTCAAAAGAAAAACAACATTTATTTCGAAATAAAAAACCCAGTTTCAGTTTAAGTTTCTTCACAAGTTTTTCAACATGGAGCTTAAAAGTCAGAGCGTCATCAAGCAAGATACCAAGATACTCGTACGAGTGAACCACCTCAATTTCATTTCCCTCAAAAGTGGACACTGTGGGAAAAATTTGTGGACTCTTCCTAAAATTTGAAAACCACATCAGTTTAGTTTTGTCAGCATTAAGGACTAGTTTTAGCTGCAGAAGTGTGTGCTGCACCCCATTAAGAGCTTTCTGCAGAGATTTGACATGAAATGACCCTTGTGTCCACAACAGCAGTGACTCTGTGGTGCTCCCAATTATTGTTCCAGAGGCAGCCCTCTGTCTGTCCCAGAGAAAAGAATTCCTGACCTTTTGTTGTATCTGTTGTCATGACAAATGGGAATGGTACTGATGTGCTTGCTCTTCTTAGCTTTTAGTCATCCAATTATTAAAAACCTCACTTAATATATACAGCAAGGAAAATAAGTATTGAACACGTCAACATTTTTCTCATTAAACATATTTCTAATGGAGCCATTGACCTGAGATTTTCACCAGATATCAGTAACAACCCAAGTAATCCATACATACAAAGAAATCAAGGCAACTGTGTTCACAAAACAAGTTATATTTAATAAAGTGGAATGACACGGAATAAGTATTGAACACATGGAGAAAAAGAGGTGCAAAAAGGCTTAGAAAGCCAAGAAACCAGCTGAAATCCCTCAGAATTTAGGAAGCCATTCCATCCCCCATCAGTGCAAATTAATTTCAGCTGGTTAAGTCCTGACTGATGGCCTTTACAAAGGTCTGTAAATATCAGATTGTCACACCACAAAGAACTCATGATGGATAGAAGCAAAGAGCTCTCTCTAGACCTTCGCAACCTTATTGTTGCAAAACATAATGGCATTGGTTGCAGGCGCATTTCTAAACTGCTGAATGTTCCAGTGAGCACTGTTGGAACCATCATTCGGAAGTGGAAAGAACATCTTTTTACCATAAACTGGCCACAACCAAGAGCTCCTTGCAAGGTTACAGACAGAGGAGTCAAAAGAATTATCACAAGAGTTATCCAAGAACCAAAGACCACCTGTGGAGAGCTCCAGAAAGACCTGGAGTTAGCAGGTACTGCTGTTTCAAAGAGTCTTCTTGGTTGTCCATCGATCCGATGATGACCATCCCTCATGTGTTAAGTCCCCTTCTTAGGGTTGTGAGGACTAACACACACAAGGAAAACCTGTGCGGGAAAGTTTTTTTAAAAGTGGGAAAGTCGATGCACAGGGGCAGTCCCACTCTCTCGGCCTCAAAAGCCAGGATCTGGTGGTATGAAAAGTGCCGTCACGACCGGGGACTTCCTCGGCTGCAGTGGATGACCACGACATCTATAGTGCCTTGCCGTGCCCTTGCGTTCCACAACGCCTGCTGTCGCCGCCTTCGTGACCGTTGGGACAAAAGATGACCTCATCCGCTCAATCTGCTGACTGCAGTCTTCACATACTTGGGTCGGCATACTCTGTTTAACTCACCGGAGGGTTTGAGGCCTGACCGGCTACCCTCACCTGGTTCAGACCGCCTGCCAAAGCGGTTTACCGGGGTGTGGCTGCTGCGCATGCTACAGCTTCAAGGAGCCACAGGTGAGAGTTGGGTGCCAGGTGGGAACCAATGTAGAATGACCTGTCCTAAAAAGGACATGGCAAGCACCCCTACAGAGGTGCTATCCCTCCCCAGACACCCCAATTGTCAATTACTTTCTTGTGACTTTTTAAACAATAACTTATTGTTTCAAAGAAAACAATAAGTAATGCAGTCAACCAACATGGGCTCTATGCCCACTCACCTTGCAAGACTCGTTTGCTGAAGAAAAAGCATGTTGAAGCTTGTTTAAAGTTTGCTTCACAACATTTGGGCAAGCCAGTAAAATACTGGGAAAATGTAGTCTGGTCAGATGAGACCAAAATTGAACTTTTTGGATGCCACAACACACAGCATGTTTGGAGGAAAAATGGCACTGCACATCAGCCCCAAAACACCATACCAGCAGTGAAGTTTGGAGGTGGGAGCATCATGGTGTGGGGATGTTTTTCAGCACGTTACAGGCAGACTTCATATAATGAGGGAAAGATGAATGGACAAATGTACGGACATCCTTGATAAGAATCTGTTGCCATTTGCCAAGATGCTGAAGATGAAATGAGGGTGGATATTTCTGCAAGACAATGATCCCGAACACACAGCCAAGGAAACTCTCAACTGGCTCCAGAAAAGGAAAATAAAGCTGCTAGAATGGCCCAGTCAGTCACCTGGCCTGAATCCAATTGAAAATCTATGGAACAAACTGAAGATCAGCGTTCATAGAAGACATCCACGGAACCTTCAAGATTTGAAGACAGTTTGTGTGGAAGAATGGACTAAAATCACTCCTGAGCAATGCCTACGCCTAGTTTCTCCATACAGGAGGTGTCTAGAAGCTGTTATTACCAACAAAGGCTTTTCTACAAAATATTAAATGAATTTCACCAAGTGTGTTCAATACTTATTCCCTGTGTCATTCCACTTTATTAAATATAACTTGTTTTGTGAACACAGTTGCCTCGATTTCTTTGTATGTATGAATTACTTGGGCTGTTACTGATATCTGGTAAAAATCTCAGGTCAATGGCTCCATCAGAAATATGTTTAATGAGAAAAATGTTAATGTGTTCAATAGAGAATTTGCATTGACGTCATGCCGCACTGCATTCTAGGCCGTCGATGCCATTTTCGAGGTCTGGCTTCTTTGTTTTCTTGTAGTCTACGGCAAGTGCTAACAAGAACAGACATACGTTTGATGGAACGAAGCAAATGGAAAATTAAAATTCTTTATTCAGAGAAGCTGAGGAGTGCTACCTCCAAAAAATTAGAGAAATAAATGGGATCGGTCCATCTTAGCACAAGAAATGGACCACTGATCTCGACCAACTGCCTGGAGTCACGCTGTCAGATGTGTTTGCCTACCTGGTTTGTGGGGTGAGCGCATACACCCATGAGCAATTTAAGAACTATAAATCATTAGAGGTTCATGTTCAGTTCACCAATGGATGGGTCCAGCTGCTTCAGATCTTTCAGGTGAACAACCAGAAAACCGTTGTTGGCACAAAGGTAAGCAATCATCGTTTTTACTCAGTTTTCTGCACTAGCATGTGTCTCTGCAACTGCAGGCATTTCTAAGTTCCAGTGGTGAAATGTTGGATGTATGTTCAAATTTGTCATATGATGCTTGATAAGTACAGTCATGTGAAAAAATCAAGACACCTCATTAAATATTCAACTCTTTATTAAGAAATGTTCACAAATCTATATCTAACCTTTTTTTTTGTTTTTATTTGCATTTTAACACTTATTTTAGCCATTTTAAGTGGGAATGAATGTGGGGGTGTCCTAAAAAGATGGGAGGGGGTGTCCTAACTTATTCCTCACTATTTGTTGAGAATTACATTTTACAGAAATTTTTGAAAAAAGTCTTTAATTCATTTTTAGTTGTGTAGTTGTATTACATGAATCTCCCAGTATTTTTAACATTGATATTAAATATCCATATGTCCACATATGTTAAAAAAACACACAGGCTTATACAGGGTTTCCTAATTTTTTTCACATGACTGTATATACACATTATTATACAACTGGGCATGTAATACGAATCAAGTAATGCGATAAGCCTGACGTTCTGGCGCACCAAAAAAATTACCGGTATAATTAACCGCTATAAAAACATACTAAACTGGGACAGTGATATTTTTATAGTTACCTGAAAGAGGAGAAGCTGCTGAATCTAACGATACCAAACATTCTATGGACTTCAGTCCCCAGCTGATTTTAAATCCATGTGTAATGAAGGTGGTGCAGCTTCAGTCATCTCTGACCGCTCAGTGTACATTTTTTTTTCACTTCATGACTGAGATGTAATGATGGCACCCAGTTGTGATGGCAATTCAACATTTCATAGTCTGGTTTGCCTGTACAAAAAATGATGACTTTGATTAGCTATGCAGATGCGCTGCCGGCTTGTTAAAAGTTAGCAACAACTCTATGCGCCTGTGCCTCTATTACAGCTTTCCATGCACATACAAATAATCTTTGTGTTTAAATCACAAATTACCTTCGTGAAAATGCCTTGAACACACGACTATGTGTGCAGGAGTATTGTCGAAGCTGTCTTTCTTTCTGACCGCTGCAATCCATTCCATCCAACGCCTCTTTGTTAGCTCGGAGACCTGATTCTCTCCACTTTTCTTCCAAGTCAGGAAGTTAAAAAAGTGTACGCTGTTATCAGTCTTTTCCTCATGCCAATCGTGAGAGTGGTTGTCGCATTTGATAACGCAGCAAAAAAAATTCTAACGTTGCATGGTATTCAGATGAATAATAACACACTGAAGTAGGGCTGTCACGGCGGAGGAATTTCCCCTGCGATGACGATGGATAGCTCAACACTGCGATATGCTGTATTATTGCAAATGTTTTTAGGGCCCTGTGTTCTCGTAATTTAAACAGGGTTCATAACTTATGTGGCAAACAATGGAAGCTGTGAGAAACTCGCTGCAGCTCCACTCTCAACTTGTGCGTGTGTGACAGTTGTGCGGATCTCTGGTCTTCCTACAGGCATGAACTGCTGATTCTGTTAAAAAAAAATCTTGATCATTTTCATAAAGCGGTGGCGGTAACTCCAGTATTTCAACTACAGGGTGTGTGGACTGGTTGGAGACTGCAGCGACATTCAGCTTATTTAAACAGGACAGCCTCCATACAGGATCCTGTGTGGCTCTTGTCTCTGTGATTTTTGGATTTTTGCCGCTGTCCAAAAAAATCACTTTCAAAATCACGTTCAGACAAGCAATGCATTATGCAGTCGTTGTTTCGCTCTCGGAGCTCAATTGTCAGGATCATAAACACTCCACTCAGAAGGAAATAACATGCTTTGTGCCCTTTCAGTGCTCACTGTCACGGCTGTATTTAGCAATTCGTCCAAACGCTGCTGGAGTCCATATGGAGAGTGCCCCAAACGGTGCTGGCGGTGGCAGCACCCAGTGCTGTGGAAACTTCCACAGTACTGGGTGCAAACATGCTGTTGGCAATAAAAATACACTTAACATTTAACAATTTATGTAATAATCAATAGGGGCACATAAGTGAACGAGATTTAGCCACACACAAAAAAAAGTGAACACTGCATGTACAGATCCCCATAATATGTGATGGCAATGGTCTTGCCTGCTGGTGAAGTTTACAATTTTATTTTCTTATTTTAGCACAGTACACATTACGTAAAACACATAAACTACGACCACCGTAAGAGCTTGTGCCTCATTACGGGGTCCATAAACCAATTAACGTTAGCGTTCATAGCTCGACTGTCTCTAAGTGTTGTAACTTTACTGACAATTCCACAGGCAGGCACAGGAAGCGAAAACAAAACCACCGTTATCAAAATAAAAGCCTGCTTTTTTACTTCAGTGCATAGGATGGAATAAGGCCTCTGTACTTTGTAAAATTAACTACTAATAGGAAAATATTTATGCAAAGATTAAAAAAAATGCATATCTCAGGTAATTAACCTAAAATAATAAATCTTTCAGGGGGTCACTTACACTGTGGTTGTTGCGGTTGCTCGTTATCCTCCACGGTAGGCTCGTCCATAGCACAGTACTACATAATTGCGGTTATCCGGACAGCCCTACACTGAAGCAACCCTCTCAAAAATTTCAGCTTAACAGCTGTCATTGCTCACTACTAAACAAAGACAGGCAGAACACTTTTCCCACAGTTTCTTGTGGTTTTTCCATTGGGTGATGTCACACGCCCATTCTCTATACTTATTTTCCCTGCTGTAGATAGGTGATCAAATGCTCATAATTGTCAAACTGCAGAGAAACTGGCTTCAGCTTTTCCTTATCATCTTCTTCTTCTTCGTCGATCACTAGATGGTCACACCAGCTGCCCTGACGAATGCTGCCGTCCTGCGGAGGTCCCCGAGGTCCCCGTGCAGCTTTTGGTTCAGCGATGTGGGGTCAGGCCACGTAGCTCATCTGAGTGCAGCGTGGTCTGGGCAGTCTTGGAGGAGGTGTTTGCTGGTCATTTGGGCAGTACCACATGGGCATCTGTCCGATTGTCCAACTTTAAGTTTCTGGTGCATGTGAGCATGCATTCTGTTATGTCCATTTCGGAGTCTGAACAGAACGACTTGGTCAGCCCTGCTCAGACTATAGTAGTTGTCATCCTTGCAGAAGTTTGGGTGTTGCTGCTGCCACTTCTTGTGAGACAGGGCCTTAATAATGGTTTTCTCCTCACTGTAAGAGACCTGCCTGTCTTCCTGGTCTTGCTGCCCACCCTCCTTAGCAAGTCTGTCAGCCGTCTCATTTCCATAGATTCCACAGTGGGCAGGAATCCATTGGAGTGATACGTTCACCTGTGTTGCTAGTTGAGACAGAGTGAGGGCGAGTTCATTCAGTTCTTTGCGTCGGGGGTCCTGAAGTGCATCCAAGACAGAGAGGGCATCAGTGAAGATGACGACCCGCTTGTGTGCCTTGTCTTGATGTTCCCTGACGTGGGCCGCTGCTGTTCTCAGGGCCTCTGCCTCAGCCCTGAAATTGGTGGCGTACTTTCCAGTCGCAATGGGAATATGGGTCTCCTCGTCAGCGTACCTGATGTACACGCCGCCTCCGCCATTCCTGGTTGCTTCCATGGCAGAGCCGTCTGTGTAGACGTGAGTCCACTGCTCTTTAGGGTAGGCAGACTGAATGAACTCCAGGGCCAGCGACTTCCTCTCTTGGTCTGACTGTGTTCCTTTCTTCCCAATGCCCGATATGTCTGTGCGTATGGCTGGGAAGTTCTGTCGGTTCCAGGAGGGAACAGATGCTATGGGTGGTATTGGTGTGGGTATGTGGTCCATCAGTTCTAGGTCTCTCCTTTCAAGTGTCCTGCTCTGGTGGATGAAGCTCGATCTCTTAAGTCTCCCTTTTGTTGGCTTGTTCAGTCTGTCCTTCATGGGATGGTTTTCCAGTCTTTTGAATTTGGCGGCCTGGGTCAGTACCTTGACGTTTCTTCTGTCTTCCAGTGGTGCAAGGCCTGTTGTTGTCTCCAGCGCTTTGATAGGTGTACTGCGCATGGCTCCTGTCATCATTCGCATGGCTTGGTTTTGGAGTCTGTCCAGCTTCTCAGTGTTGCTTTTGGCAGCTGTTGAGGTTGCTGCCATGCCATACTCCAGAACAGGCCGAATCCTCCCCACATAGAGCTTCTTCAGGACACCCTGGTCTGCACCCCAGTCTGTTCCTGACAGTTTCTTCATTAGGGCCATCCTGATCTTTGCTCTTGCCTGGTTCTTGTGCAGCTGGTTTTTCCAAGTCAGTCTGCGATCCATGGTGATCCCGAGGTATGTGGGTGCATATTCAGCCTGGAGCTCATGGGAGTTGATCTGCAGTTTCACCTTCTGGGGTTGGGTAGACAGGGTGAAGACGGTGTATGTAGTCTTCCTCTCATTTAAGCTTACAAGCCATGACTTGGTCCATGCCTCGATCAGCCGGAGAACTTGCTGCACTCTGTAGTTTGCAGTCACGATGCTTTCCTCACTGCACCAGAGGGCTAGGTCATCGGCATAGATGGCACCTTGTACGTTCCTTGGCAAACTCTGGATGATGTCCTTAATGAATACAAGGAAGAGTGTTGGGGAGAGCACTCCTCCTTGTGGGACTCCTTCCCTCAACACCTTCTTCTTGCTGGAGTACTGTCTGACCTGGACTCTGGCTCTTCTGTTGTGCAGGTATTGGGCAATCCACTTGTACATGCGCCCAGCGATACCGCACTGGCACAGTTTCAGCTTGAGGCCATCTTTCCATACCCTGTCAAACGCCTTTTCTAGATCAATCCATACAGCAAGGGTGTGCTTTTTTCCTTAGAAGGCATCTTCTATGGCTTGAGAGATGTATGTTACTTGGTCCTCTGTAGACCGGTTCTGCCTGAAGGCTGCTTGCTCTGGGCCGATGTGTTGTTTTCCTTCCAAGTGCCACATGAGTCTGGTGTTGATGAGACGCTCTAGCAGCTTTCCTATGCAGCTTGTAAGGCTTATGGGGCGATAGCTTTCAGCCTTCGACTTATCTTTGCCTTTTTTGTGCACTGGAATCATCGTGGCTTCTCTCAGATCTGAGGCACAGTCCCTGATCTCCAACTGTCGTTGAAAAGTTGCAGAAGTTTCTTCTTGGTTTTGGTGCCAAGGTTCAGCAACATTTCATTTGTGATCTTGTCAGACCCAGGGGCTTTTTTCAGCTTCAGTGTCATCATTGCATCCTCCAGCTCCTTGAGAATGAATGGCGAGTTCATCACTGGTTCAATCTGTGCGTTCTGATGAATTCGCTGGGCTCCTCTGACAACCTTTCTTCTTTCTGGTGGAATCTGAAGATGGCTCGTCTTCACATACTGGTTGATGAAATGGTCTGCTGCTTTCTTGCCAGTCAGCAGTTCTTGATCTGCCTGTACTGTGATCGGCGAGCTTTTGCTGTTCTCGTCGTTGAGGGCTTGAGCCAGTTTCCAAAGCTTGTTGCCGTCCTTGTCCAAGTTGAGCTGCTCTGTCTTTTCTTGCCATCTCTTTCGAGCTTCCTGTATAAATGTCTGCCTGTGTTTTGCAGTGGCCGCCTTCAGGGCAATGTTGTTTTCTACTGTAGGATCTGCTTCTACTTTTTTTCCTTGCCTCTGCCACACTGTCTTCAAGCTGCTGGAGCTCTTTTGTCCAGTAAGGCCTATAGTTCTTTCTGGCTCCCCGAGGTATAGATTCATTTGCAGCCTTCAGAATAGCATGGTTCAGCACCCTGACTTTCTTGTTGAGGTTCTGCTGCTTGTGACAGATCTCCGCAGAGTACCGGTCCACCAGTGTTGAGAAGCGCACCCAGTTGGCCTTCTTATAATTCCACCTGGGGAATGTCTTAGCTTCTTGTGGTTTGTAGCTGATGTCCAGTCCGATCTTCACAGGTTTATGGTCACTTCCCCCGAGCTGGCCAAGTACTGTTCTTGTTGCCAGCCTGGCCATGTCGTTGGTGGCAAACGCAAGATCGGGCGTGGTGTTACTCAGCCATACCCTGGAGAAGAACGTTGGTGGATCATCAGGATCATTCATTAGCAGAAGACTGTTTTCGACTTGCCAATCTTCCACCTCCTCTCCTGTTCTATCTGCTTCACTGTATCCCCACGCCTCTGAGTGACTGTTGAAGTCACCGATGACTAAGCATCGGTGGTCTGGGAGTTCCATTTGGTCAAGTGAGAGCTCTCGCTCTGGGGGGCAGTACACATTGAAGATCGTGATGCTTTCATTGTGAACCATAATTCGAACTCCATGGATTTCTGCCTGGTTGTTGGTACTGACGTCAAACTCTTGTGCTGGTATGGCGTTTCTGACAAGAATCGCCACTCCTCCTTTTGTTCTTTCTTTTCTGTCTTTCCTGAAGACCTGGTATCCCCTAACACTGAAGCGTTGGTTTTCCTTCAGGTGTGTCTCCTGTAGGCAGGCTACATCAATGTCTTCTGAGTGGAGTCTTTCGGCAAGGGATATTTTTTTGTTATAGACTCCTTCTGCGTTCCACTGGAGGATGTTGACGTTCCTCTCCTTTGGCGTCTCTTTTCGGCCAGTAGCATTCCTCGTTCCCCGTCCCCTGGTCGTGCAGGATGAGGTGAGGTGACCTCCGGTAGCTGAGGGTGGGCCCCTTTGAGGCTGAGGGCCCGGCACTCTTCCTCCCCGGCGGATCCCCAGAGGACGAGCACCATCACGTGCAACATCAGTGTGACTCATCATGAAGCGAATATGCGTGATGCAGAGGTTTGTGGCACCACAGGGGTCCTGCATCTCCGTCTTCAGCCATGGACGTTTGTTGGGGGTCCCTCCCCTAGACCAACTGCCTTCCATGGCTGGACTGTCGAGAGCTTGGTCCACCCTGTAGAAAGGTTGCCTGCCAAGGCTTTCCGAGACCCTTCTTCCCGTGCAACTGTCTGTCCTCCTCCGCCTTCACAGCCGTTGGGAGTTCGCTCTCCTCTCCGCCTGTTCCGCCGTTGGGACATTTGTTGCTGTAACAAAACTTGGGTTTTACGTGAGTGATTTGTTACATGCTGCACAACCCCCAACCTGGAGGACCAGGGTGCACTCTTTAGTCTGGCCTCTACCCCACGTGGACCTGTTCGACATGGTTGAACCTTCTGGGAGCACTAGGCTCCCGTTGACATAGCTCCGGGGGTTGCTGAGGCACGCAAGCCACTGCACCCCGACAAGGTATGTGCACCTTTGGCAGCGGTTTCCTTATCAAATTATTCACTTATTCATTCATTCATTTATTTTTTGTGATCTTCAACCGCTTAATCCTTTCAGGTTGTGGGTTGGCTAGAGGGTGAGAGGTGGGGTACACAGGTCACCAGTCCATTGCAGGGCCAATGCATAGGGACAGACAACCATTCAGTCTCATACCTAGGGACAGTTTTTCCCAGTTAATCTAATCTAATCTAGCATTATGTTTTTGGACTGTGGGAGGAAACTGGAATACCTGGAGAAAATCCACACAGACCTGGGGAGAACATGCAAATTCTACACAGAATAGGTCAACCCCTGGTGAGGGGTGGGATCGAACCTCACAACTTTCTTGCTATGCTGCAACAGTGCTACTGTGCCACTCAGCTTCTTTCTTTTTTGATGATGACTTTCTTTTAATTGTCATGGTGTGTTTTTCTTGCTGAATACCCATTTTCATAGCATGTTAGCGATCTGGTAGTACTGATTTCACTGGTTAGAGGTCAGTGGGCATCTCAAAGGGCTGCTTTGTACAGTTCAGCCTGACCTCTGGATGAGATGGTGTAGATAAACTTGAGGGGGTGATTTTAGAGCGATAAAGTATAGCATACCTTTTGGGACCAGTGAAACAGATTTGGAGTTTTCAGTGGAAGTCCTGTTGAAGTCAGTGTTTCCCCTGCCATTATTCCCCGCCCCCTACAGTTACCAGTTAATCTATCTACAGTGGGGGAAAAAAAATATTTAGTCAGCCACCAATTGTGCAAGTTCTCCCACTTAAAAGATGAGCGAGGTCTCCAATTTTCATCATAGGTATACCTCAACTATGAGAGACAAAATGAGAAAAAAATCCAGAAAATCACATTGAAGGATTTTTTAATGAATTAATTGGTAAATTCCTCGGTAAAATAAGTATTTGGTCACCTACAAACAAGCAAGATTTCTGGCTCTCACAGACCTGTAACTTCTTCTTTAAGAGGCTCCTCTGTCCTCCACTCGTTACCTGTATTAATGGCACCTGTTTGAACTCTTTATCAGTATAAAAGACACCTGTCCACAACCTCAAACAGTCAGACTCCAAACTCCACTATGGCCAAGACCAAAGAGCTGTCAAAGGACACCAGAAACAAAATTGTAGACCTGCACCAGGCTGGGAAGACTGAATCTGCAATAGGTAAGCAGCTTGGTGTGAAGAAATCAACTGTGGGAGCAATTATTAGAAAATGGAAGACATACAAGACCACTGATAATCTCCCTCGATCTGGGGCCCCACGCAAGATCTCACCCCGTGGGGTCAAAATTATCACGAGAACGGTGAGCAAAAATCCCAGAACCACATGGGGGGACCTAGTGAATGACCTGCAGAGAGCTGGGACCAAAGTAACAAAGGCTACCATCAGTAACACACTACGCCACCAGGGACTCAAATCGTGCAGTGCCAGACGTGTCCCCCTGCTTAAGCCAGTACGTGTCCAGGCCCGTCTGAAGTTTGCTAGAGAGCATTTGGATGATCCAGAAGAGGATTGGGAGAATGTCATATGGTCAGATGAAACCAAAATAGAACTTTATTGTAAAAACTCAACTTATCGTGTTTGGAGGAGAAAGAACACCATACCTACTGTGAAGCATGGGTGTGGAAACATCATGCTTTGGGGCTGTTTTTCTGCAAAGGGACCAGGACGATTGATCCGTGTAAAGGAAAGAATGAATGGGGCCATGTATCGTGAGATTTTGAGTGAAAACCTCCTTCCATCAGCAAGGCCATTGAAGATGAAACGTGGCTGGGTCTTTCAGCATGACAATGATCTCAAACACACCGCCCGGGCAACGAAGGAGTGGCTTCGTAAGAAGTATTTCAAGGTCCTGGAGTGGCCTAGCCAGTCTCCAGATCTCAACCCCATAGAAAATCTTTGGAAGGAGTTGAAAGTCCGTGTTGGCCAGCGACAGCCCCAAAACATAACTGCTCTAGAGGAGATCTGCATGGAGGAATGGGCCAAAATAAGATAAGATAAGATAAGCCTTTATTAGTCCCACAATGGGGAAATTCCAGGATTGCAACAGCACAGGGATAGCAACACTCAGAGCAACAATCAGAAGGCAAGAAAAAACAAGAACATCTAGTAAACATATGTACATATTACTATAAATATATATATATATATATATATATACTGTATATATATATACTGTAGACACACAGTGCGGAGCATTATGGTTGGTGAATGTGCAGCATAAAGACTAAGCTCTCTCTCCGCGGATGCGGCGGGCCAGCTGGAAGTCTTTGGGCATGATGGTGACCCTCTTAGCGAAGAAGAGACACACCAGGTAGGCCTCGCTGGCCTCCTGCAGAGTCATGACGGCGAAGCTCAGGAAGCGCAGGTCGGTCTTGAAGTCCTGAGTGATCTCCCTCACCAGGCGCTGGATGGGCAGCTTACGGATGAGCAGCTCCGTGGATTTCTGGTAGCGACGGATCTCTCTCAGAGCCACGGGCCTGTAACGGTGAGGCTTCTTCACTCCGCCGGTGGCCGGAGCGCTTTTCCGAGCAGCCTTGGTGGCTAGCTGCTTCCTGGGGGGCTTTTTCCTCCAGTAGATTTTACGGGCGGTCTGCTTGGTTCTTGCCATCGCTCTTTATTATTCTGTCTTATTTTTCTTGCACGCCGCCTAAACTCCAGCCCGGCACCCGCGTCGTTTTCGCTACAGCTCCCGGTATGCCGAGTTTCCCCATTAGCACTGGGCGGCGGCCGAGTGCTAGCTAGCACCAGCTCCTCCCTGCTGTAACGTCTCCCGCTGTAAACAGTGGTTCCGTCCGCCGACTTGGGAGACCCCTGGGGCGATCTGTGTGTCCGTGATATATATATATATATATATATATATATATATATATATATATATATATATAAAAATACCAGCAACAGTGTGTGAAAATCTTGTGAAGACTTACAGAAAACGTTTGACCTCTGTCATTGCCAACAAAGGGTATACAGTGATCCCTCGCTACTTCGCGCTTCACCTTTCGCGCCCTCAGTGCATCGCGGATTTTTCAAAAATATTCATCAAAAATTCAAAATTGAGAAATAATGGGCGGGCGCTAGCAGAAGGCAGGGAGACTACATTAGACCATCACGTGTCAACACGGAGAGCAGCACAACTCTCTGTTCGCTGTTGTCGTGTTGGCTGGGCTCGGAAATCTCGCAAGCTGATTGGCCGAGACGTTTCACCCCGCAAGCTGATTGGCCGAGACGTCTCACCCACCTCCTCTCCCCTCTCCCTGCCAAGCACCCATGAAGGGAAGAAAGACCGCATTCATTGCTTTTTATCGCTCGTGTTACTTAGTCTCGCCGCGTGGAACTTTTTGCTGTTCTCTTGTGCCATTTTGTGCGAAATAGTCTTCCCGTCGAGGCACTACGCCGCCTCCTGCAGCTTCAGCTCTATCGGAAGCTGCCCTCGCTGATCCTGCGCCTCCAGCACCTCACGATGAGGCGTCACCTGAGGAGCAGTAAAGCTCTCATTAACCTGTGCAGTAAATCATTTTCATCTTGAGTTACGTATCTTGTTATAAGAATAAAAGAGTTCTAAAAACATATTTATGTACACTTTGTTTACATCTACGTATGTATGTACACGTACACACACACACGTATCATATGAGAGAGAGAGAGTGAGAGAATGAACGTACGTATTGTTTATGGATGACGTCATTGGGGTGACGCTACTTCGCGGTTTTTCACTTTTCGCGGTCGGTTCTGGAACCCATTAACCGCGATAAGTGAGGGATCACTGTATAACAAATTATTAAGATGAACTTTTGTTATTGACCAAATACTTATTTTACCGAAGAATTTACCAATTAATTCATTAAAAATCCTTCAATGTGATTTTCTGGATATTTTTTTTCTCATTTTGTCTCTCATAGTTGAGGTATACCTATGATGAAAATTGGAGACCTCTCTCATCTTTTAAGTGGGAGAACTTGCACAACTGGTGGCTGACTAAATACTTTTTTGCCCCACTGTATCTGAATGCAAGGAATCTCTGTGTGGAAAGGATAGTCCCTAGAAGTGATGATCAGAAAATTGGTCCCCATCAAACATGAAAACCTGTGTGTGTGTGTGCGCGCGCGCGCGCGCGTGTGTGCGTGCGCATGCGCACTCCTGTCTTTCTATTCTTGTCTGGACCACCCCTTGATAAACCACCTTTTTTGTGAAGACATTTTTTGTTGTGAGGACATTTGCCCTAGTCCTCATAAGGAAAAATACTAGGATCCATTCCCCAAAGTGATGAATAGAAGTCATAAAAGACCACACAAATGAGTGATCTGACAAACAAATAAACAAGGGTTCCGAAACAGTTGTTAATATGGATGTCCCATTCATTTTTGATAATTGGGTATTCTGTCATTTTTTTATATTTATTTTTCTATATACCGCCAGAACACCATGATTCCTTTAAGAGTTTGTCGACTTTCATGCTGCCCCCTCTTCTCCCCAAGGCTGTAAAACTAGGGGAAACACTGGAAGTCTTTAGTCTTAAATTGTCAAGATCAGCTTAAGAACCTGATTCGTTCACTGACTACCATGAAGAATGGTCTATGACACTAACTAGGCTAATGTAAGTAACACAAGTTATATGCTGAAAAAAATGACAATTTTTGATCAGTGTATCAGATTATACCATTGTCATCATTGTTGAGGCATGATAGGATGCTGTAAAAGGTGCTCTTTTCACTTTATCTGCTTCCACTGGGTTGAATTCTTAAAACGCGTGGTATCTCCTTCCACTGTTACACTGATGACGCTCAGATCTATGTTCTGTTAAGGCAGAAGGAGGCTTTCTCAATTAAATCACTTCTTGAATGCCTAAATAACATCAAAGATTGGATGGCAGTAAACTTAAATTTTAATAAAAAGAAGACAGAAGTGACTGTGTTTGGACCCAGTGGCTCATGTGAGTCCACCCCTGTTGAGCTGGGCCCCTTGGCAGGGTTTGTCCAACCTATTGCTACTACTCTGGGTTTTAAGATGGACAGTGATTTTAAATTAGGTCATCAAATTGCTGCAGTAGTGAAGTGCAGCTTTTTTTTCCATCTAAGGCAATTGGCAAAGGTTAAACCCATCCTTTCAAAGCAGCACTTTGAAACCGTAATCTATGCCCTCATCACGTTTTGGCCAGATTACTGCAGTGCACTTTGTTTTGGAGTCAGCCAGTCTTCCCTCTCATGTCTCCAGTTGGTTCAGAATGCTGCTGCACGTCTTTTAACTGGAACATGTAAGCACATTACACCCATTTTATCTTCCCTTCACTGGCTGTCTGTGCACTTTAGGGTTCATTTTAAAATTCTTTTATTTGTTTTTAAATCATTAAATGGCCTTGCCACCCTCCCTTCCACCTCTCAGATCAGCTGCTCCTAGATGTACCAAAATCTAAGCAGAAGCTCAGAGGGGACAGAGCTTTTTGTGTTGCTGCTCCTAAACTGAGGAACAGTCTCCATTTGCCTATTAGACAGACCCCTTCACTGTCTATTTTTAAAACTCATCTTAAAACCCATTTTTACTCCTTGGCCTTCAACCCAGCATGAGACATTGGTTTTACTTGTTTTATTGCTTTTATTATATGATTGTCATTTTTACGTGTCTTGTTTTATACCTTTTTAACTGTATTTTATTGTCTTTTATTTCAGTCCCTCCAGGATTTCACGATGTTGTGATTGTACCAATTCCCACAAATTCAGCAGATCCTGCATAATTTGAATTTTATCCAATCACCGCAACATTCCCACAATTTTGGCCATTTGTCGCCAATTTCACCGATTAAATTTGTTCCCGAGTAGCGCGCAAACGTGTATGTCATCACTCTGACCAATCAAATATGGCGCTGCATCGCACTCACTTCTGTGTTTACAGTGAGAATATACAGAACACATCAGCAAAAATCAGAGTGTGTGATTTAAAAAAAAACAAACACGAGTTTTCCCACTTCATTCCTTCCTCCGTCCCCCCTGGCCCGCCGGTGAACGTCTCCTCAAGTCTCCGTAATAACTGCATGTATGAAGTGCCGGGTTTGTGTTGAAAAACGTCCACCTGCCTGAAAGCACACCCATCTTGGGGGTGCGCGTGAGGAGAGACGCTGTAAAACCACAAACAAACAAGCAAATCTAATACTACAGCTAGTGTTTGGGGCTGAAACGATTAGTTGACGTTGTCGATAATGTGAACAATAAAAATTTGTCAACGCAGATTTTTATTGTCGACAAATCATTTAATTATAAAGTTTATATGCATAGTGTGGAAATGTTCAGTTGTAACTGCAATGCACGACCGGAACTGCTGCGGGCAGTAGCGCCTCTGTTGTCCGACATATGTGAACAGTTTCCAGCAAAGAAGAGGAGCACAGCATGGCAAAGCGAAAAGATAAACAACTTGAAGTGAAGCTTAAAAAAAAAGCAGACCCAAACTTTCTATAGTATGGAAACATTTAACAGAAAACAAAAAAATGAAACAAGTAAAATGCAGACTTTGCAAGGCAGACTTTTCCTATCATGGCAGCACTACAGTGATGTATGAGCATCTGAAACAATGGCACCCGGGAGCTGCGGCATTAATGGCTGCTTCTGCTTGGTAAGTTTTAGCGAGTAAAGAAAGTTAGCGGCACTTATTTTCAATGGCCAACTGTTTCAAGCTTTCGAAAAATGACAATACTGTTAGTATGTCCTGTCTATGTTAGCTTACCAGTTTGACACTAAGCTCTCTGGTTGCTGAGGGCTGAGCTGTCGTGGCTAGCGTGTTGTTGAATGCAGTAAATGACTGAATTACAGGAGTTGCTGTCTCTTTTTCGTCTTCGTTGATATTAGCCCTCATTCTGAATATTAGTGCATCTGGGTTAATTAGAATATCCTAATTTGTAATTTAATAAAAAACCTACAACCATAATCATCAAAATTAAATCAAACGACTTGAAATATCACGCTTAAAGGCCAAATGTCACGTAATTTTTTTTTCTAAATGACAACGAATTTAGATAAAATACACATAGCTTAAACCAAATATTCATACCGGAGACCATATCACCCACCCGTATTTACATAATTGCACAAAATACACCAGGCGAAGAGCCCGCCTTGCTCGCTGGCTTGTGACAGCCAATCCAGACCACGCCCATGTTTTTGACGTCACAAGTTGTACCCTGGCTGCCCTGCCTATCCACATTCACACTTATCAACATTGGACAATCATGACGGAAAGTGACAGCGATTGTGAACAAACTAGTTTAGTTTTGTCTTTTTTTTTTTTTGTCTTTTTTTTTGTCAGTGGTTCAGACAGTGACAGAGGCATAGAACCTTACAGGTTCGAGCCGTCCAAGACGGAGTCAGATGCTTTGTCATCCCTCAACAGTTCCGACGATGACCAGAGAGCAGAACCAGTGGAAAATGTCATTGAATTGGACATTAATCGCCTCCAGAATTGGGAAGCCGAAGGGGGTCTGTCGAGGGCGCCCCATAAATATTGATTTTTCGGAAGCCATTATTATTACAGTGGAGGAGAGCCGCTGCTGTCAAGAAAATGACCAGATCAATATGAAAATGGAGGCGCATACCTGTCAAGTGAGACGTTTTCGCCGTATTTTAATACGGGGAAAATGCAATTTTAGCAAATACGGGCGTATTGCCATTTCTGTACGCCCAAAAGAAAAATATACGGGAAAAAAAATTATTGAGTGTGTTGAGGAGCACATCGTGTGTGTGAGACCCACAGCTAGGGTGCTTGCAGATGGCTCAGCGGGAGCTATTATCACTACAATGAGAAGTCATTAGGATAATGGCTTAACACTTTCAGCTGTCCTGCGGCTGCGGAACAGAGAGGAATCGCCTTACAAATACAGAATTCTGCTTTTTTTATTTTGAGCCGGACGCTGAGTTGTGTTGTTATTGTCAAATATCCATGAATCCTTAAAATATTTGACAATAACAACATGAATTACATTTAAAACATTTCCCAGAAAAGTGTCCCTTATTACCCCGCCGTCCCTTATAGCCCCGTTTTACGGTATTAAAATACGGCGAAAACGTCTCACTTGACAGGTATGAAAACATTTCCCAGAAAAGTGTCCCTCATTACCCCGCCGTCCCTTATAGCCGCGTTTTACGGTATTAAAATACGGCGAAACCGTATCACTTGACAGGTATGAAAACATTTCGCAGAAAAGTGTCCCTTATTACCCAGCTGTCCCTTATATCCCCGTTTTAAGGTATGGGTGAAATATCCAATTTTTTCTTTCTTGTTGCTCCCTTCAATCTTCCAGTCTCCATATAAACAATCAATCGGGATACCCCAAGCATCAAACTAAGGTACAATCTATTTCGTCACTTCCGCCTTCTTCCCCAGGCGATTCCAGGGGCCGTGAGTAGGAATGTCAGGCCAAGCGCGGCAGTTTTAAATTAACGAATATTCCGGCGTTACTGAAGCATATGCACCAAGACCCGAACGGATCGGTTCCCTTTTATATCTAATTTCAAGACATTTAAAGTACCCTGTTACGTGACATTTGGCCTTTAAGTGCAGTGAATACTGAATATGAAGGTTCGCCTTTCTGAATTATATTGTTAAAAAATGCACTTATAGAAAACTTCCACCTAATGTTAGTTTGTGGGTTGGAGCAGATCAGTAATTCAGTTGTAAGATATTTAATCACTTGTTTAATTGACATAAGGCTTTATGCTGTCTGTGATAAACTGATATATAACCTTAAACTTGTGATAATTAATACAGCTTTCTTGTTTGTTTTTTTGTATTTAGCTCTGGAAACTGTGTATAAACTGTTATATTAAAGCAGGGACTGACAACAAGGTGAATTTCACAGGTGTGCAGTACAGTGGGTGTGGTAAAATATGCACTAAAGCCTCAACAGGAAGCAGAGATGGTGGACATGAAAAAAATAATCATGATTAGTCGACTAATCGAAAAAAATAGTCATTAAATTAGTCGGCTACCAAAATAATCGTTTGTTGCAGCCCTACTAGTGTTGTAACATTTTATACATCTTTAGAGTAAAAGTCACTACTATATCTTGTCAATGAGTTTTAAAGCTGTGAATCTCCGGTCTGGACATGGACCAGCGTGCGATTCAGGCAAATACTAGAGAGCCCCGCAACTTATCACAACAATAAAAAAAATAAATAAATAAATAAAAAAAATTCTGCACAATCCTGGAGGGACTGTTATTTATTTTTCTGTCTTACATGTCTTTCATATTTTATTTATCCCTGATGTACAGCACTTTGTGTCAGCTGTAGTTGTTTTTAAAGTGCTTTAGAAATAAAGTTGGATTGGATTAATGACATGGTGATGATGACAGCATACAGTGCATCCAGAAAGTACTCACAGCACTTCACTTTTCCCACATTTTATGTTACGGCCTTATTCCAAAATGGAATAAATTCATTTTTTTCCTCAAAATTTGACACGCAATACCCCATAATGACAATGTGGAAAAAAATATTTTTTGAGATTTTTGCAAATTTATTAAAAATAAAAAACTAAGAAATCACATGTACATATGTATTCACAGCCTTTGCCATGAAGCTCAAAATTGTGCTCAGGTACATCCTGTTTCCACTGATCATCCTTGAGATGTTTCTACAGCTTAATTGGAGTCCAGCTGTGGTAAATTCAGTTGATTGGACATGATTTGGAAAGACACACACCTGTCTATATAAGGTCCCACAGCTGACAGTGCATGTCAGAGCACAAACCAAGCATGAGGTCAAAGGAAAAGTCCTCCCTCTTCCTCCGATGTAGCCAAGAGTATCCATCTGATTGGTTAATGTTATAGCCAATCAGGCTAAGCAGGAATACTGACGTAGCTACAAACGCTCTGTCCAAATCTGCCTTTTTTGGGGGGGGAGGGGGGTAGAGCTTAAGCAGACATTCACAGTAGAAAAACACATACTTGGGAGTTTGGAATGATTTTGCTCTTGATATGTCTTGTAAATCACAAGAAACGTGTGACAGACATGTTAACAACAACAAAAAAAAGATTTTTGCCAGAGTGTCACTTTAACCAATCACGCTAAGCAATGGGCATGGCTACAGACCTGAGTTCACTCCCTCGGGGGAAGAGAGAGAAGCCAAGGAGCAGCAGGAGCTTTTCCTATTTGGGAAAGATTGCAGATTATATTGTACGTGTTCAGTTTTTGGCTGTATGAGCAAGAAATCCTCTTCTTTTAAATTACGTCTTACCCACAGACATGAAAATACGACAGCAATGATTAATTTTATTTGGAAAAACCGCAGTGTCTCTGCTGAAATACCAGAGAGAAGACACGGGTTTGCAGCCTGCATTTTACCCTGCATGTTGGGGAAGATGGCCGCGGAGGTCTCCTCCCCAGGGCGCGTGGCACAACGGCCGGGGTAGAAGGATCATTCTCGTTGGAGTGGAGAGTCCCTGCCCAGCCCTGCATGGAGGCTTGAGGTGTCTGGTTGGCCACTCACCGAGGGTCTCCCTGACTTGCTCCGAGTCTCTCCTGTGTGGCAGTGAAGGAGGTAAGCCAGCAGGCACAGCGCCCTGTCCACCGCCAAAGTGAGCTGGGACCGCCCAGCAGCTTGCTGAGGTGGTCCGTTGCACCTGCCCGCCGCCATAGAACCATGACTGCGGCACGCACAGGGGAGACGACCACAGAGGTCCCCCCCCCCTTCCCAACTCCCCCCCGGGGTGTGTGCCGCAACGGCCAGGGCAAGGCTGCACATGCCACGGTCGTGGTTCCATGGTGGTGGGCGGGTGCAATGGTGGCCTAATGGTTAGGGATGTGGACTGGTGAGTGAAGGGTCACTGGTTCAGTCCCAGGACCAGCAGGATCAGATCTGGGTGGGACTGATAACATAGCAGTGTTTGCCCCACCCTCCTTAACCCCACTGTGGTGCCCTTGAGCAAGGCCCTTAACCCCAACTGCTCCAGTGGAGCTGCTCAGTGGCCACAGGTCGGTCTGTGGTTGTACTGGACAGCTTCCAGGTGTGAATGTGTAACCATGTGAGTGCGAATAGGGCATCCTTGAAAAAGTAGAGGTTGCCTCTCAATGGAACTACTCTGTATAAATAAAGGTTAAAATAATTTTTAAAAAAAGCGGGAGAGACTTGGAGCGAGCCAAGGCGACCCTTGGCGAGCAGGCAACCAGAGACCGGTGGGCAGCCTTCATGCGGGGCTGGGCAGCGACTCTCCACTCCACTGAGAATGATCCTTCCGCAGGTTCACCTACAACTTTTACTTCCTCAAGTTGGATCGCCTTTTCTGAGCCCATTGTCCTCTTCTTCCCGTTACTGGTGAGCTGGAGTATGGGTGGAGCTATTTAGAATACTCATAGATCTGCACATACTTAAGTAGGTGGAAGATGTAAAAGCTCTTTCCAAGCTATTCTAAGACAATGAAAGTTTTTTTGTGTATAAAAAGCCACAATATACTATTTTGGGCAATACACAGTTGTTTTGGGGTGGTTTTAGAGCCAATGGAGTGCATCTTTAAGAGAATTGCAGTCACAATGCCAGTCTCTGCAGTCATATAATAGCACAAAATGCAACAATTTCCATTTAATAAATTAATGTTATTTTGTAAAAAGTACTGTACAAACTTGTTTTTGTATTTTTTTTTTAGTGCTAGTTAATATTTGAGTTAAAAAAATAAACATTTCAGGATGATCTGTTTACTCGCTTTTACCTTGATAACAAAGCAAGCAGACTCATAAAACTATCCATTAAAAAGACATTAAAATTATAAATAATTGAAATTGCATTGCAAATTGCAATATTTGGGGCCATAATTGAAATTAAATATTTTTCTCAAATCATGCAGCCCTTCGGCATATAGTGGTTGGTTTTGATCAAATGCGTTGTCCTGCCACTGTCCTGGTTAGAAAATGGTAAGAATTTATCTCACTAGTCTGACATGATGGCATGACAGACCAAAAATTGTGTATTCTGAACCAGTCTTCAAACGGTCTTCTGAAAACCTTCCTCTTCAGGATTGCCTCATAATTGGCTCGAATAGATCAGCATGTTTTTTTTATTAGCCAATAGGTCTTAAGGGAGAATTCTCCCTTTCACATTTCATATTAAGGAAAATCTCCCACAGAGCAACAGCAACATTAATCACCATTCGACAGGTTTTTGTGTCTGAAAATATCAACAGTGCGCCACCAAGACAAGCTCTTCAATTTGCCGCTGCTGAGTAAGCAGCTGTTAGAACAGATCCTGAAAAACAAGCTGAGAAACAAGTCACCCCAACCTGCGCATTTACTCAACAGCTGCACATCCAGCTTCCAATTCGTCTGTGAAGAAGCTGCACTGCATTCACACGCTCCATCTGAGAGCGTGTTCATGCCATGGCCCACTGAAGCATCAAAGCTCCATCACAAGTGCCAGGTGCCGTAGTCAGGGCTGTGGTGTGTCTCTCTGAGAGCTGACTTAGGTTGTTATATAATCTGACCCGCTTTAATCCTGGATGTAGTGGCACGAATGCAACGTTATGAGGAATGCATGAGTTGGCATATACAAAATTTAAGTATGATTTTGCCGTTTCATGCCTATGGGATTGAATCATGATGTAGTAATACTGTATATTTATGTGTTCATCCTCCCACATCATGACTAAGGCCCCACTGGAGAGCAAGTGTGACTTAGTTCAATAGGCTGTTATGTCTTCTCTGTTTCAGTGTGTTGGGCAATGAACCAATGGAGAAATGTCACGGGCTGTCTCCAAAATTATTTAAGAGTACTTACTCATGCCAATTTTTCATGCCACATTCGATTTTCAATTTTTATTGATATTTTTGATTGTAGACAAGGGATTATTTCAAATAATTTTTTCCTCAAACAAACATGATTCCCTGTTGGGAACAGAGTGCAAACCTGGCTTTAATCAAACCTGTTTTTAATCAAGGTTTGCTCAAACAAAGATGAATCCACACATTTCCGATGAATAAAGTTAGAAATTAACTTTTAGAAAATTAACTTTTAAGGGTGGGGGAGGTGTTTAGAGCTGCAGGCTACTGTATTTACTCTTGTGAATGGGAAAATCAGTTTTCACAATATTCTTTTTTTTGTCATTGACCAAACCAAAATAAAAAATGAATTTTGATTTAAAGTCAAGTTATTGCCCAGCCCTACTTGTGGTTCACTTGTTCTAGTGTGGGTAAACCTCCAAAATGACTTTGGTGCAACACCGCTATAGCTGACTAATCAGAAAGCTAAGAAATAAAGCTTTTGGACAATACTCTGCTCTGTTATTTATGAGAGAGTAAAACATTAAAAAGTGGAAAAAATACTGACACTATTTTGCAGAAAATATAGATTATGCGAAGTCTGATTTACCTATTAGTAAATACGAGCTTTGAGGTAGTTAATGTTGTAATGCATGGCTCTCTTTGTCATTTTGCTGCTCATTGCATGATGTGATACAATGACAGTGCAGTACACATGAGTAGGACATGACTTTTCAAGATGCATTGGGTGATCCTGCAGACACAGCCTTGCTCACCTCTAGCCTTACTCCACAGAGAGCCTCACCTCCATTTTTTGAGCCACGGTGTCATGACATTTGCAGTTGGATTATGTCAATACAGGGTGGCGCTACAAACTGAATTTCATGAAAATACCTGTCTTGAAAACAATGGAGTTGCATTTTTGTGAATATCTTGCAAAGGTTATCATTGTCACAGCCTTGATTTTGCTATACCAGTTGTCCTTGCATGTCGGCCTGCTTGCTTCCTTTATTTCCTGTCTTTTGTTTCTGTTTCCTGTGGTATCTGCTTGTCTCCTGCTCATACAGGGGTTAAAAAACATAAAACAGTTTTTCTCAGGATTCCAAAAATTAAAGTCTGGTGGTGTCAATTTCACATATGGTCTCAAAAACAAAGCAACAAAATAAAAGAGATGCTCATCTAAATTACATGAGTAACACAAGTGCTTTGTTATCCGAAGAGTGTGCAGGAGAGTTGAAATCTGGTTTCTCCTAAACCTCATGGTGTAACACTGTTTGCAGGCTATAAATAAGTTTTTTTTTTTTTAAAGTATGAGAACATGCTTCACCCCCATACCTTGTCATATATTCGTCTTTAACTTAAAATGTATATTTTCCCCCAATTAAATTCAGAACTTGAGTTTGCATGTCAGAGGTCAAAGCAGCAAATGCCTCTAATGCTAACAGTCCTCACTGACTGCTGCCAGCTCAGATATGTGGTAGAGGCTTTTGACCGAAAGGTCAGAAAGCCTTCTGAAGTGCAGAAATTGAAGTAAACTAAAGTTGGCAGTGAACACAAATGTTAGTTAGAAGTTAAGAGTTTTTGGCCTCTGAGCTATTTGAGAATGTTTACATGCATTTCTCTTAAAAAAAAAAAAAAAAAAAAAATCAGCAGTTTAATATCACAGATGCAAACGTGAACTTTTAACAAGCATTCCCCTCACTGCAAATATAAGTTTGTTTGAATCAGTAGAATGTCTGTAGTAGAACTTAGTTCTTTTGCTTGCACTTTTTTAATAATAATAATAATAATAATAATAATAATAATAATAAGCTTTATTCGTATAGCACTTTTCATACATAGAATGCAGCACAAAGTGCTTTACAGAGTAGGAAATGAAATTAAAACTGAAAGAACACAAAAATGAAAAAAAAAATGGATAAAATAGAAATGCATTTAAAATGAATTACTAAAGTCACAGCTCTAACATACAGCTAAAATAACATTTGAAATGAAGGAACTAGCAGATTGTAAGCAAGGATTTTTGATCTGTGCAACTATGCAAATGCTAACCTGTAGAGCTGTGTTTTCAGCTTTGTTCTGAAAATGTTTAGTGAACTTACCTCCCTAATATCTAATGGCAGTGTGTTCCAGAGCTTTAGGGCATAGTTAACTAAAGCAGCATCCCCAGTTTTCTTACTGCTGCTTTAGGTGACCTTCAGTAATCCAGCTTTAGCAGATGGCAGTGGAAGGAAGGTACTTAACTTGAGTTCTAGAGAGATGTGCCTTGGTTCGAGTCCATTCATGGCTTTTTATACAAGAAAGAGGACCTTGAAGTCACCCCTGTATTTTACAGGCAGCCAGTGCAGAGCTGCTAGAACTGGACTGATGTGCTCTTTTCTCTTGGTTCTAGTTAACAGTCGGCCAGCAGAGTTCCCAGTAAGATTAAGTCTGTCTGTAGTTTTTTTTTCTCCTTTTCAACTTTTTTATTATTAATTCAGAGTTGTTCTAAAGAAACACCTTTGATTACTTGTTACTTTTATTTTTGATTGCTTCAGCAGTTGCTAACTTGTTTTTGAGGACGTTTCATAATAATGAAGTCCTTTTAATTTGAAAAGTATAAACTCAGCAATGTGTTTGTTTTTTTCCAGCCTCTGTCTTCATTGATTGAAATGATCTCATCCTCTCGTTTCTCCTCTTCACTCATCATCTTGGGTGTTCATGGTTGCCATAGCAGTAGAGCCTTCCCCAGGTACCTGGTACTTGGACTATAATTAGGCCACTCTGTTATTCTTGCACTTCCTCTCACCCATTTCTCCCTTTTTCTCTCTCCCTTGCTCTAGATCATTTTACCATTTACCAGCAGAAGAATTTGTCATTCTTGCTTTTATTCTGAAAAACTGTGTCACCCTCACACAATTACTGATCTGTCGCAGCCCTCGGATTCAGATTCACAGATCAGAGGGCTTATGAATCTTGTACCTCTTCAAGTCAGGCGACACGCCATCAATTGTAAATGACAAGTGCTCTCGGAGTCCAAGTGTGAAATTGGAACACTTGCTTGAAATGCCAAGTTCAGTGAGTGTGATGCATGGTGTGTGTGTGTGGAGAGATTTGCAACAGAAAGCGGAAGGTTATTTGATTGTGACTGGCTGTTTGTGGGTCTGTTTCCTGTTTGGACTGTATTGTTGAAGTGGACATCCTGTATTTGTACAGTAAACCAGAGCAGAGTAGGACAAGTGTACGTGTGTCCATACTTGTTGGTGTGGGAGCAATCCCTTTTTATAGAAAAACCAACATGTTTCACAAAATCCCCAAGTCATTTTAAATATCATTTTTTTAAACGCCTGACACAGAATTGTCTTACCTTGTTAAGCTGTTATTAGTAGTCTTTATTTGTAGTCACATCACAGAGTTGAAGTATGAGTTTATTTTGATATTGGTTTCCTTTTGTGCCCCTTGTAGTTGTGAATATTGTGTTATGACATTTATTAACCTCAGTTTGTTTGCAATCCATTTTTATTTATTTAATCATTTATTTAAAAAGGACAATACCCATTAATGAACTTCCATCAAGTTGTAGAAGTAAATAGATCGGATTGTGGCAAATTTGCTAATTTCCATCCATAGTCCCTTGGCAGGGCAAAGTAATTTTGTAATCCATCAGTATTTAGTTTAGTAATAACCAGTTCTTCAACACAGCTGCAAAGAAATCACTGTTTTTGTAAATTCATAGTTGACTTCTGAAATGAAGCTTAGCCTATTTGGTTTAAGATAAGAGAATTTTCATTGACTACAATTTTGGATGTCCTTCAGTAGTGGCCTTTTTGAACAGTACTGGCCAAAAAAAGTCACATTTGCGTGTGGTTCTGTAGCTCATCAGTTTCCAGCAGCTCTGTTAAAAATATGTTTTTAATGGAGTAACTGCTGTGTGAAGCAAGCAAAAGCAATATCTGTATTGGCCATCAAATTAATTGCTGTTTTAAACATCTTTACATCTCACAGTCTTCCACTTTAAAAACTGATGCTGGTAAACACATTGGAAAAATCATCATAGCCTATTTGTTGCAGATCCTGCAATTGTTTATCCCCAAAGATAACACTTGTATGCTAGCTGTTGTATGTTGTCTCTGCATTGTTTCCCACAGAATAAGTTTGGATTTAGGGTGAAAATGGTGACAGACATGTGCTAAGAGGCACACTCATGCATTTGCTCCTCAGCGATACTGCTGTCTGTGTGAATGTGAAATAACATTAGTCTGTGTATTAAAAGTAATGAGTCTTCTGTCATGAGCTGGGCTGCCAAAATGGCTTTATTCTGCTTAGCAGCCTCTGTAAACTCTGTATAACAGCACAGCAACCATTTTGCCTTGCAATATGCCACATTCCCAGAGCAGAACACACAACTACAGCTCATCAGATGGAGTCATAGCCAATCGAGCTGATGTTTGTGCAACCGCAGGAAGACTTGGAAGGGAAAATCGAATATGGGCTGAATGGCTAAACGAGTGTGGTTGTAGGGAAAAGGAAAATCCTGAACTAGTTGTTTTAAGGCAACTGAACTTTCAAAAATAATTTTATTCCAGACGTTTTTATGCCTGCAAGGCTCACTCATGAGTGTTCATCATGTGGTCCATTAGCACTGCGACTAGGGCGACAGCTATCGATTATTTTACTAATCGAGTAATCGGCCATGCTAATTGATCACTTAATTGAGTAATCGGATACTTTTACGTTTTTTTGTATTGAAGAAACTTGCATTGACCAACATGTGTGGAACTTTCTTTCCTAAAGAGCAGTAGTAATTGTACCAAACACTCAATAATACAGGTACACATTTATTGCAATGCTTATGGCATATGACTCCATTTGCAGTTGCTACATTATATTTTGCCTTTAAACTGTGACAACAAAATTGTTGATGTATAGTGTATACCACTAGGTGCCTAGTATTAATGTAGTATTACCAGATAAAACAAACTTGTAAGGTTTTTACAAAAAATTTACAATTGCTTAAGTCAAATAAATAGAACAAGCAAATTAAATAAATAAAATGTAAAATAAATAAAAGTTCAATTTTAGAATGTTTTCTGGCACAAGCCTCATCATCACTGAAAGACAGCGAGAGAAGACATTTTAAGGACACAATCAGGAAAGAACACAGGATATGCAAATATACAAAGGCACAAATTCTTATATCTAAAGTTGTAAGATACCTGGCACTGGAGTCTGACAAGCCCAGAAAGTTCTGGAGGAATAATGTTGCACCCCTGGTGCCTGCATGCATTACTGAGTCTTCTGCTTTGCTGGAGTCACTGTCAGCAAGGTTGGCCTATATGACAAAAAATGTATAGAGATACCACTAAATTTACTAGAAAATCTTGTTTTTGTCTTTCATGTACCTATAATATTCAAATATATAATATTTTTAAAAAATGCTGTTTAAAGGAAGCCTCCAGCTCCCATCTTTATCTTAGGCTGCATTCAGACCGAGATAGTCCTGGGGTCTCGGTTTGACTGGGAAGAGAATGCCGAGAATTTTCACACCTTTGTTTGGTTTGATTTGCATTCACACTGCATCTGACCAAACTGCCTGGACAACATCATACATTTACAACAACTGCTCGTTTAGGGCGCTGTAGCCGAAACCACCACTGACCAGGAAGAAAAAATCTCGGCAAAGAAGAAAAATCAGGCTCATCGATCGGCCAGAACAGAAAACGGAAATCTGTTCCCTTCAGCCGGGTTCTTTGTCCACCACAAATGAGACATTTTTTAACTTTTCTCCTCAACTATCACCGGTAAAAGGATTTCTCAATTCGCGTAGTTGTCTTTATTGTTATTTTCTACCCAAAATGTACTACAGTAAATGCTACTTCCTCTTCTCAGACTACGTGTTGCTATGGTTACACAAACACCGAGGGCCACTTCCACCCTTTGGTCTGCTGGATACTCCGTTTGGATTCACACTGCAAGTGGAGCACACCAGACTTCATTTGCAAGAGAACCGAGACCCCCATTTTCAGGGGGACCTGACTTCACTTGTTTGGTGCACGCCAGAGTTCCAACGTGTGTTCGGACTGCACCAAACAAACCAAGCTATCCGCGGAAGCCACTGTTTGGTCAGACCAAACAGTGGCCGTCTGAATGCGCCTTGAAATAGCTGTGTGCCAAAAAGATCTGAATTCAGTTTTTGACTTGAACCGATAACATGATCCTGCTGCACTCTATGCAGCACAATGACTTATTTTCCTTTATCCCACTCTCTTGCACTTTTTTCTCTTTTGTACCAGGAAGAAGAGCTGCATTTTGCATTTTGTTGTATGGATGCAAAATGACAAAGGCTTTCTCACGTTATGTTACACCATAAAGTTCAGTTTTGTAGCATTAGCTTCGACTCGCAGCATAGGAAAAGAAAAACAGCAAAAAAACACTGGCTGGCTATTAGCGGTAGCTGGTACATTCTATTCATCTTAATTTAAAATCTCAGTCACGTACCATGTCTCAGTCCGCTGCTCGTGCATGATATGGCTGGATACTTTGTGCCAAGATGCTGTAACATTGACATGCTTTTGTGGTATGCTAGCTCAGCTTTACAATGTACACACTGCACAAATATTTTCCTTCAATTTGAGCTTGAAATGATGCTAGACTTGAGATACTTTTTGCTGTTTTTTGACTTTTGTCCTTTTTTCCCCCTCTTTGTCACTTTTCTCCCTGCTCCGCTGAATCCAAGATATCGCGCTATTAAACAAACCCGCGTCTTGTTTATATAGCATAACCGGAACAAGGTCATATATGACTGGAAGTGCTACGTTAAATGAAGCCTCAAGTCATAGATTTTGAATCAAGGATTTTTTTGTAATCAAGTTACTCAAGTAATCGTTGCAGCCCTAAATGTGACTTTCAAAGTTTTTCTGCTGGGTCCCCCTTTTGCAGATAACAATATTTTTAAGCCCCCAACCCCCCTCTCTAACTACTCCAACACACAGGTGTATGTCTTTTGCTTCCAGACTCCACTAGAATTTGCAAATTTATAATTCTGTAACTTTTTATTTAACAACAAAGAAGTGATATAACACCTTTACTGTGTAATTAGCATGTACCATATATCTTATATTTTCATTGTGCAACTGCATTTATTCCTTTTAATATGTTTTAGCAAATAGTAGCATCATGATGAAAAAAATCTACATGATGAAAACATGGTGTAGATTTTTTCAGCTCAAATATGAATTATTAATTATTCTGTTTTGTAAATTACTACCATACTTTTAAGTCTTTTGCCCACATCTTTACAAGGATAAATGATAGCTATTAAGTGCTAAACCAGAAACCAGGAAAAGAAGCTTGTTCACAAAATGTTGAATGTAACAAAGGCTGCTGAAAGGCTTGTGTAATTTCAGATCTGAGTGATCACGGTTCATAAAGCAAACACTGACTTAATACTCGTGTGTGTGCGTGCGTGTGCGTGCGTGTGCGTGCGTGCGTGCGTGTGTTGCATGTAGGAGCAATCGGAGTGCCATCTGTTTATGTTGGCGTGCCACTGAAGAGTGACTCCCGGATGGATACCAATGATTTCAGGGCCAGTTTATCAGGCTGCTTCTTTTTGAGCTGGTCATTGTATTGACCTTAATAGTTAACATTTTGGCATGTGAAATAACAAACATGTCCAGCATTTTAAGTCTGCACATCTATACTGACTTCTTCCCAACACAAAGTAACCTGATGATGAAATTCCTATTCCCAGGTGACTTGGATAATGGTGTTACCTCAGGTTACCACAACGCTGACAGAGGGCGGTAAGCCCCCGGGGTTGTGAGCAGTTGCTGTATCCATGGTGATATCTGCTGAAGAGACCAACAGTCCCTCCATCACGTCTAGACAAATTAAGTGGGCAGAAGTCAGTACTGTGTTTCTTACACACTTCTTAATCAGATTTTAAACAGATTTGTCTGAGATGCTAATTCTTGAGGAACCCCTCGAGACGAGGCTTAATCGCATTGAATATGAATGAAGATAATTCTTCAAACAAACCCAAGTTCTCCTCTTGGACTCATTTAATACAAACTTTTGAAGATGAGGACTGTGGGATGAGCTCGGAGAAGGAAAATTAAGATATGGCATGCACAAGGAGAGAATATATTTGGAACACCAAAGCGTTGTGGTCGACTTTAGATGTGAGGGAAAATCACCAGACTGGCCGGTTTAAACTGGGTTTATTTTTAGGAAACATTTCATTTTGTCACTTTAACCTCCTGAGCACAATTTTGCAAGGAGATCAATATTTATCCCAGACTGACTTAGAGCTATTGATTTAAGAAATGCCTGAATGAACATGATGCGGTCTGCTAATCTTTAGGTGCTAGGGCTTCATTATGACCCAGTTAACCTTAATTCACTGCAGCCAAAACTACAGTGCATCTAGAAAGTATTCACAGCGCTTCACTTTTCCTACATTTTATGTTATAGCCTTATTCTAAAATAGAATAAATTCATTTATTTCCTCAAAATTCTACACACAATACTCCATAATGACAATGTGAAAAACATTTTTTTTTTTTTAGATTTTTGCAAATTTATTAAAAATAAAAAACTAAGAAATCACATGGACATAAGTATTCACAGCCTTTGCTCAATACTTTGTTGATGCACCTTTGGCAGCAATTACAGCCTCAAGTCTTTTTGAATATGCCACAAGCTTGGCACACCTATCTTTGGGCAATTTTGTCCATTCCTCTTTGCAGCACCTCTCAAGCTCCATCAGGTTGGATGGGCAGCATCGTTGCACAGACATTTTCAGATCTCTCCAGAGATGTTCAATTGGATTCAAGTCTGGGCTCTGGCTGGGCCACTCAAGGATATTCACAGAGTTGTCCTGAAGCCACTCCTTTGATATCTTTGCTCTGTGCTTAGGGTCGTTATCCTGATGAAAGATGAGCCATTTCCCCAGGATGTCTCTGTACATTGCTGCATTCATATTTCCCTCTATTCTGACTAGTCTCCCAGCTCCTGCCACTGAAAACCATCCCCACAGCATGATGCTGTGGTAGATGAACTGAGACTGCTGATGCGTTTTAGGGACCTCGCCTCCTCAGCTGTCCTCTGCTTTACTGAGACCTGGCTCCGGGAAAATATACCGGACAGCGCGCTGCGCCTCGACGGCTTCCAGCTCTTCCGTGCTGATCGTGACACAGAGCTTTCCGGTAAGACCACAGGAGGCGGAGTCTGCTTCTACATCAACTGCAGCTGGTGCTCTGATGTAACGGTAATTTCCAAACACTGTTCTCCCGCCCTGGAATTTCTTGTTATCAACTGCAAGCCTTTTTATTCCCCGCGGGAGTTTGCTTCTTTTATACTGATCGCTGTGTACGCCCCTCCCGACGCGGACACGCGCGAAGCTCAGCGCGTGCTCGCGGATCACATTCAACACACAGAGCGGAGTTTCCCAGACTCGCTGATTATTGTGGCTGGCGACTTTAATCAGTGCAATCTGAGCCACGATCTCCCCCGCTACAAACAGTTTATTAAATGCCCCACCAGAGGATTAAACACACTGGATCACTGTTACACCACAGTGAAAGACGCATATCGCGCTGTTCCTCGCGCTGCGCTGGGATTATCTGATCACGTGATGGTTCACCTCATTCCCACATACAGACAGAGATTGAAGCTCACTAAACCTGTTGTGAGCACTACGAAGATACGGACCAGTGAAGCTGAGGAGAAGCTGGAAACGTGCATGGAAATATCTGACTGGGGCATGTTTAAAGGAGCCACGCATGATCTGGATGAGTACACAGACACTGTGAACTCATATATCCACTTTTGTGAAGAGATCATTCTTCCATCACGCACCAGGGTGAGGTACTCTAATGACAAACCCTGGTTCACAGCTAAGCTCAGACAGATCAGGAAGGAGAAGGAAGCAGCGCTGAAAAGTGGAAACAGGGACTGCTACAGGGAGGTTAAATACCGGTTTAACAGAGAGCTGAAGAGGGCTAAATCTGTGTATTCAGAGAGACTCCAGCAGCAGTTCACTGCTAATGATTCGGCTTCCGTGTGGAGAGGACTGAGGCAAATCACCAACTATCGGCCTCAGGCTCCTAAAGGTCAGGATGACAAAGCCCTTTGTCAAAGACTGTCCCAACACTATGCCCGTTTTGACACCTCGTCATCTGTGTCCAACTCCCCCCCCTCCCTCCAGCTCCACAGCCTCCACAATCCCTACTTCATTAAAGGCACCACCCCCTCCTCCCCCCCTGCCCTTATCATCAGTGAGCAGGATGTGCTCAAACAGTTCTCCAGACTGAACCCGCGCAAGGCCCCCGGCCCGGACGGCGTGTCTCCCTCCACCCTGAGACACTGTGCGAAAGAGCTGGCTCCTGTCTTCACAGACATTTTTAACACCTCCCTTAAGTTATGCCACGTGCCGTCCTGCCTCAAATCCTCCACCATCATCCCTGTCCCCAAGAAGCCACGGATCACTGGACTTAATGACTACAGACCTGTAGCGCTCACCTCTGTAGTCATGAAGTCCTTTGAGCGCCTGGTCCTGCCCCACCTCAAGTCCATCACCACCCCTCTCCTAGACCCGCTGCAGTTTGCCTACCGAGCCAACAGGTCTGTAGACGACGCAGTCAACCTGGCCCTCCACTCCATCCTGCAGCACCTAGACTCCCCGGGAACCTACGCCAGGATCCTGTTTGTGGACTTCAGCTCCGCATTCAACACCATCCGCCCCGCTCTGCTCCGGGACAAGCTGTCCCTGCTCAACGTGCCTGACTCCCTCTGCAGGTGGATCACCGACTTCCTGACGGACCGGAGGCAGCATGTGCGGCTGGGAAAGACTGTCTCAGACTCTACTAGCATCAGCACCGGATCACCCCAGGGCTGTGTACTTTCCCCCCTACTCTTCTCCCTTTACACCAACTCCTGCACCTCCAGCCACCAGTCTGTCAAGTTGATCAAGTTTGCGGACGACACCACCCTCATCGGGCTCATCTCCAACGGCGACGAGTCCGCCTACAGGAGAGAGGTGGCCCAGCTGGCGTCCTGGTGCAACAATAACAACCTGCAGCTGAACGCTCTGAAGACAGTGGAGATGATTGTAGACTTCAGGAAAGTCACTACCCCTCTGCCCCCCCTCACCCTCTCAGGCTCTCCCATCACCACTGCTGATTCCTTCCGCTTCCTAGGCACTACCATCACCAGGGACCTCAAATGGGAGCCGACCATCAGCTCACTCATCAAAAAAGCCCAGCAGAGGATGTTCTTCCTGCGGCAGCTGAGGAAGCTCAAGCTACCCACCAAGATGTTAGTGCAGTTCTACACAGCCATCATCGAGTCCATCCTCACCACCTCCATAACCGTGTGGTACGCAGGAGCCACTGCCAGGGACAGACTAAGGCTGCAGCGCGTCGTGCGCACTGCTGAGAAGGTGATCGGCTGCAAGCTCCCATCTCTCCAGGATCTGTACATCTCCAGGACCCGGAGGCGTGCTGGCCGGATCATAGCCGATCCCTCACACCCTGGTCACGTACTGTTTGCCCCCCTCCCCTCTGGTAGAAGACTTCGGTCCATCCAGACTAAAACCTTCCGTCACATGAACAGCTTCTTCCCCTCTGCCATCAGACTGCTGAACACTAAGTGACTTATTGACTCTCGTGCACTATGTACAGCAGCTCAACCAGACTCATGTCAATCATCACTGTTTTCTTCCTGCATTACCGACTGCACTATATAGTTCTCCACAGTATCTGCTGCTCGCTAATATATTTTAACTGCTGACCAGTATCACTTACTCTTATTCTACACTTTATTGCATGTATAGTTTATTTCTTTTATCTTATCATGTTTAATGTTGCAGCATTGCACCGAGACAAATTCCTAGTTTGTGTACTACATGAACAATGGCAATAAACCTGATTCTGATTCTGATTCTGATTCTGATTCTGCTGCCACCATCATGCTTCACTGTAGGGATGGTATTGGACTAGTGATGAGCGGTGTCTGGTTTCCTCCAAACATGACGCCTGACATTCACACCAAAGAGTTCAGTCTTTGTCTCATCAGACCAGAGAATTTTGTTTCTCATGGTCTGAGAGTAGCTTGGTGGTGCAGTGGTTAGCACTGTGGCAGCACAGCAAGAAGGTCATGGGATCGAGTCCACCCCTGACCATTGTGGGTTCGATCCCACCCCCTGACCATCGGTGACCCTTCTTTGTGGAGTTTGCATGTTCTCCCCGTGTCTGCATGGGTTTACTTCAGGTACTCCGGTTTCCTCCCACAGGCCAAAAATATGCAGGTTAGGTTAATTGGCATCAACTGGGGATTCTAAATTGTCCTTAGGTATAAATGTGAGAGTGAGTGGTTGTCTGTCTCTCTGTGTTGGCCGTGTGATGGACTGGTGATCTGTACCCTGCCTCTCACCCAAAAATGCTGGCATATCCCCCCCCACTCCCCCGGCGACCTGAAAAGGATTAAGCGGTAGAAGATGGATGGATGGTCTGAGAGTCCTTCAGGTGCCGTTTGGCAAACTCTAGGTAGGCTGCCATGAGCCTTTTACTAAGGAGTGACTTCTGTCTGGCCACTCTACCACAGAGGCCTGATTGGTGGATTGTTGCAGAGATGGTTGTCCTTCTGGAAGGTTCTCCTCTCTCCACAGAGGAATGCTGGAGCTCTGACAGAGTGACCATCAGGTTCTTGGTCACCTCTCTGACTAAGGCCTTTTTCCCTGATCGCTCAGTTTAAATGACGGGCCAGCTCTAGGAAGAGTCCTGGTGGTTCAGAACTTCTTCCATTTATGGATGATGGAGTCCACTGTGCTCATTGGGACCTTCAAATCAGCAGAAAATTTTCTGTACCCTTCCCCAGATTTGTGCCTCAAGACAATCCTGTCTCAGAGGTTGACAGACAGTTCCTTTGACTTCATGCTTGGTTTGTGCTCTGACATGCACTGTCAACTGTGGGACCTTCTGTAGACAGGTGTGTGCCTTTTCAAATCATGTCCAATCAACTGAATTTACCACAGGTGGACTCCAGTTAAGCTGTAGAAACATTTCAAGGATGATCAGTGGAAACAGGATGCACCTGAGCTCAATTTTGAGCTTCATGGCAAAGGCTGTGAATACTTATGTACATGTGATTTCTTAGTTTTTTATCTTTAATAATGAATTTAATCTATTTTGGAGTAAGGCTGGAACATAACAAAATGTGGAAAAAGTGAAGCGCTGTGAATACTTTCCGGATGCACTGTATTGGCTGGTTAAAGGATGAGCCAGTCAATACCAACTGACTCAAAATTTTAAATTATTTTTCCCTTGTAATTAAAAATATACGACAAAGCTGTTTTTATTTGTTTTGTTGTATTTAATATTGTTTATGTGAACTAACTTTTGGCAGACAGGCCTGTCTGTCCCAATATCAGGCACGGAATAATGTCACACTCACACAGCGGGATGAGATGGAATGACTTTTTAAGGAGGGTCTGCTTGCAAAGCTGATACAGACCTGCATGTACCACAACATTGTGCAAGAGCATAGAGAATTCAAACTACCATTGAATTTTATTTAATTCAGCCATCATAATGTCTCCCAATTAAACATAATTACCACAGTGATGGATTTTGTAAACAAGCCACAGACAGCCAGGCCTCAGCTTGGTTCCACCGCAATTGATAGATTAATGACTCTCAAAGAAGGCAATTTACATTGTGTGTTTTAGGTTGCTGAAATGCTGGTACAATCAAGTCAATATTTGCACTGTGTTTGAAGGAGCCATGTTTTCTGTCTCTTGTGCACAGTATCTATGTATTTGTCAAACATCTCAGCAACTGGCATAATGCCATGTTTATGAGTCTTGCTAGCTACTTACCACATCTGCAACCAGAGATGAATGTACCTGTGTAGAGCTCTTGTGACACATCTTGCTCTCCAGGGAGTCATCTGCTGAGATGAGAGCTGATCTAAAACACCCCTCCCCCTTATCCCACACTACCACCACATTCACCCAACTCCCTATGGCGAGCCTGGGCCACACAGATAAGACTGTACAATTAATAGCGCTGCAGGACCAGCACCCATGGGGACACTTCAAAGATTGTGGGTGTGTGTGCACGCATTTTCAGTGCACTGGAATACATTAAAGTGCTCCCCAGCCTCTATGTGAGTGAGAAGATGGAGTGCGAAACAGCCATGTTTATGTGAGAAATTGATTTATTTGCATTTTATATATTTGTAATGTAATAATTCTTTGCCCGACTCTAACCATTACCTTGCAGCGGGTAATGCACTTCAGTCTGTTTGCTTTTTTATGCTGCTCATCACAACAGTGAATAAAGCCGACATAATCTACTTTGGATGCAAATGGTTTGGCAGTTTATATAAAGTAGAAGAAGAGTTATGTCTTTGCATGTGCCATATACACTGGAGTCTTCTAGTTTGTAAATGTAAATGATTGTTCCTCGGGATTTGAGGGTAGATAATTTGGATCTTATTTTGACCTCTTTTTTCCTTCCCCAAGTTGAACTAGTCATCTGGGGACACAAGCTCAAGAGGGAATCTTTTCTACTGCTACTATGATAATTTTGACTAAGATTGTACGATAAAACAATTTCTGGGATTTGGAAGCTTTTCTGCGTTTTAAAAAGGCAAAAATTACACTTAGTGGATTAAACTACTAAAACCATGCAATCCCTTGGGTCAAACATTGCAGTTTGTCCAGTGTTTCTTCTGGCTTAAAGACTTTGGTGTGGTGGCAATGTATTTTTCTTGGGGGGCGGAGGGAGGGGGAGTATATGAAGCATGTGTAAAAATGAGAAAACACATGACACTCAAAGGGAAAAAAATATTTGTAACAAATATTTATTCATAATACTGTAGTAATTTACTCATGCATACCTACATTATAGAATCAGAGGTGAATATAGTAGTCAGAACTTGCACTCATGTAAAAGCAGTGGTATCTTTTGAAATTAATAATCAAAAGTAGACACCCAAAAAATTACTAGTTAAGTTGAATAAGAGTACAAAAGCGCCCACTTAAAAAATACTTAATGACTTAGTCTTGAAGCTTTGAGCTTTTTCTCCTAAATTATAACAATTTTTTGTAGTTTTCTACTTTTTTCTGTGAAAAGTTGTCTTTACCTAAATTTGCAACTATTTTTTGCATGAATTTGTGATTTCCTCTTGTAAAATTAGGACTCTTCTCTCGTCATTTCAGACTTTATCATTAATTTGTGGATTATTTTAGGGCAGTTTTTTGTCTATTTTTATAATTAAATAACTGTTTTACTTACTGGTAAGTACTCACTGGTTTGCAGTTACTGGTAAAATTTTGAATTTTTCCTCATATAATTGAAACTTTTGATCATAATTTTGCAGAACCAGAATAGAACAATAATTTCAACTCTGATTTCAAATAAATAAAAGTATTTTAAAAATGACATTTAATGAAATAAAGTAAACTAAAATAAACAAAGATGCAGTTATTTCTGTTATAATATTTCTATGTATTTACCAATTTTTAGAACACCACTGGTTAAACAGACAACAGGAAAAACCTCCCATATTTTGAAATCCAAATGTTGGCAGGTTTAGTTTGTCTGAAGGCTGAAGGATGTTCACAGATTTAAGTCAATGACTTTTTGAATTTTGGTCATTATAACTTGCCAGGTACATAATAATGAACATAAATGAGTTAATATTGGAGTGCACGGATGTCAAACTCATTCCATGGAGGGCCAAGACCCGATAGGTTTTACCTCCACACAGTGTCTTCAACAGGTGATTTCACTGAATTTCTTCCCACTGATTGCTGATCAGTGATAACACCAGCTGAAGACACTGAGTGCAAGTAAAACATGCAGGGTTTTGGCCCTCCACCCTTGTTGTAGTGGTTGATGAATTAAATCCTCAACAATTCAGTCATCCTTCCCTCTGCCTCAGTTAACCTGCACATCCAGCCTAATCACACCTGTTAGCTAAGCGACTCATTATTGTCCCTGTTAGTGGGTTGAAGCCACGGTAAATGCCTCCACTTAGTGATGGATAGGTGAAGCCTCATGAAACTGTGGGGCTTTTCTTTTCATTCTGCCAAAAAGATTCAAAGCGTCGAGGCTTCAGTCTAACTAAGAACAGTGACATCTGGTGGCCAACTGAAGCCATAACAACCCCTCAAGAGCGCGACTGAAGCGCTGACACAGTTTCAGTCCCATGTCAGCAATAAAAATTCAGAAAAGGTTGTTTTAGTCTACTGATGTTTTTGTTTATTTATACCAGTGGCTCTTATACTTTTTTTATTCCCTACTTTGGGGAGGCAGGTTATTACCAAGCTCACCTTCACACAGAGGTCTTTCTCTGCCCCTCCACATCCACAGTGAATCCAAAAGCAAGCTAAGCCTCATATTTCCTTTTCTTCCTGGCGTTTTTGTTAATTACCATCAGGAATTTCTCTTTGCCCATTATTTTGATTGAGACTCTTTTAAAAATTAGTTCATGATCTAATTTTATCTGTCATTTTAATTCTAATATGATCAAACACTGAGTAGCTTTTATTGTCATTTGTATTTTCAGTTAGAAAATTTACAGGATGGGCACACAGATTATGCATTTATTTTTTGTTCAACATAACTCAGATCCATGTGGCACTGTGGGGACACTACCCGCTGGTGCAGAGGAATACAGCGGTCCTCCTCCGACCTCCTTTAAACTTTAAACTCTGGGGAAAAAAAGACTGTCGGGAGTTTAGAGGATATGATCAAATAACTCCCGTTTCTATTACGGTTTGGTTTTAAATCATCCCGTTGAAACAATGAGGAGTGAAAACAATAAGGAGTGAAATAGTCATAAAATGAGATACCGATAGATGCAAATTTTGACATTGCATGCTTCAGTTTCTCGGTGGTGTGTGTGCAATTTGCAGCAGGTAGCACAACTTCACTGTAGCCCCACAATGAGGAGCACTGTAGGGACGGCTGTTCCCTGGTCCTTCTATGGGAGGAGGTGGACCGATTTCTCAAACTGACCAAATAAGAGTGTTCAAACGGCAGCAAAAGTGCATCTGAAATGTCAGTGATTTCTTAGTCATTCTCGCACAGCCGGTGCTTCAACCGCCAGGCTGGCTTCTGTGGGGAGACTGCACAGATGGAGAACATTGTCATGACGTACAAGATTTTATGAAAAGATAGTAAATAAATAAAAGGAGACAATAGACTTGACAATTGCTATTTAATAATGGCAATCTAATCTGTCAAAATGATGGACAGCTTTCATTTTTTTTCCTGTCACTGCTATAAATGATAGAATAAGAAGGGTAAGATATTGGTTCAGGTTCATTCAGAAACTTTTATTTAATCACTGGACTAAGTCTATAGAGACAATAAGATGCTCTGAACCGACGAAAGCTTCAAAACATATTGAACCAATGAAGCATGAAGTAAAGCATGTGATGGTGTTCTTCCTAGTACTCGTTTCAATGTCTCATTATGGGATACGCCCCTCTTGCGTATACCTCAGAAGCATTTATCTCATTACGCCAGTTCTGATTGGCAGATGATTGCGATGCCATGCCTCGCATAATCACCTCTTATAAGAAGCCCATGCTATGGTGTTATTCAAAAACCTCTTCTCACTTCGGAGCATATCTCAACCTTGGGCTCACTAGCTTAACTGTCCATAGACTGGTAGTGTGATGGTCTGGGGCTGTTTTGCTGCTTCAGGACCTGGAAGACTTGCTGTGGTTAGGGGGCAATCACTTTTTCACACAGGGCCATGTACAGTCATGTGAAAAAATTATGACACCCTGTATAAGCCGGTGTGTGTGTGTGTGTGTTTTGTTTTGTTTTTTACCTATTTGGACATGGATATTGAATATCAGTGTTAAAAATACTGGGAGATTCATGTAACACAACTAAACAATTAAAAATGAATTAAAGACTTTTTTTCTCGAATTTTCTGTAAAATGTATTTCTAAACAAATAGTGAGGAATAAATTAGGACACTCCCCATCGTTTTAGGATTCCCCCACATTCATTCCCACTTAAAATGGCTAAAGTAAATGTTAAAAAATGCAAATAAAAACAAAAACATGGTTAGACATAGATATGTGAACATTTTTTTAATAAAGAACTGAACATTTAAAGGGGTGTCCAAATTTTTTCACATAACTGTAGGTTTGGATTTTTTTTTTCCGTCTTAATAATCAATCAGGCAATCACTTTTTCACACAGGGCCATGCAGGTTTGATTTTTTTTTCCCCTTAATAATAAACACCTTCATTTAAAAACTGCGTTTTGTGTTTACTTGTGTTATCTTTGTCTAATATTTAAATTTGTTTGATGATTTGAAACATATAAGCGTGACAAACATACAAAAAAATGAGAAATCAGGAAGGGGGCAAACACTTTTTCACCCCACAGCATATATAAATTTTGGTAGAATTGTACTGATTCTGCCAATTGGAGATAATGGGACTTCCATCCATCTTTGAAGGTCGAGTTTAGTTTGTTCCATAATTTTACATGGTTTTCTTTAATAGCTGTTCAGGGGATTTGGCAATATGTATACCCAAGTATTTGAGGCGGTCTGTTAAATACTTAATATGGCGATCATTTACATTTAATGGTAAACTTTCATTTTTAGTGTAGTTTATTTTATATCCTGAGACTGCACTATGATTGTTTAGGGATTTTAATAATGGGGGTACTGAATTGCTGGGGTCAGTTATATATAATAACAAGTCGTCAGCATAAAGAGAGAGTTTGTGCTCACTTGTACCAAATTTGATTCCAGTTATTGATGAATTGGTTCTTATGGTGATGGCTAGTGGATCTATGGCGATAGTGAAAAGCAAAGGGAAGCTCAGGCACCCTTACCGGCAACCTCTAGATAGAGAGAAGGTGCTGGAGATGACATTATTTGTAAGGATGTTAGCCTTAGGAGCATTAAAGGGGGTTTTAATATATTTAATAAATTTCTTTACAAAATCCATGGATTCAAGAATTCGGAAAAGAAAACTTGGTTCAGTCCTATCAAAGGCCTTATTTGCATCCATTTATATTATTAGCATGGGTTTTTTGTCCTTTTGAGTTGCTTCCAATATATGGAGTAGACGTCATACATTATCTGAACAATGTCTATTTTTACAAATCCTGTTTGGTCAGAGTGGATTATTTTTGGTATTATGTCTTCAGGTCTGTGGGCAATTACTGTATCTTAGGTAGAACCTTATAATCAGAGTTTAAAAGACTGAGGGGTCTATATGAGTCATATTTTAGTTATTTTTGCCTGGTTTGGGGAATAATGTGATTGTTGCCATTTCTTATGAGTCTGGTAGTTTATTTTCTAAAGCTTTCTTAATCATATTAGTGAGGGGAGTCAATAATTTTTTTTGCAAAGGTTTTATAATACCCAATTGGGAATCCATCTGGTCCTGGTGCTTTATTGTTCTGTAAAGACTTAATTGCTCAAAATACTTCTGTCTCTGATATCTCAGCATCCAGGTGATCGCAATCTTCTGTCTGTAATTTGGATAGGGGTAATTGGTCTAGAAATTGTTTTGAATTACTATTGTCATTGCCCTGTCCTGTTTTGTATAAATTTTCATAGAATGCTTAAATTCTGCATTTATAGCTTTTGTATTATTAAGAAGCCTACCATGTTCTGTTCGAATTGAATTTATAAATTTACTGGATCCCTCTTTTTTTTTAATTTGCCATGCCAACAGTTTGCTTGTTTTATTTCTATATTCATAATAGAGGTATTTAGTCCTAGCTATAGCTGCTTCCTCGTAAGTGCAGAGGTTGTTGTACAGTATCTTTGTTTCAGTTAGGGTATTCAAAACATCCTCTTTTTTGGTGATGTGATGATCCATTTCAAGTTTTCTCATATCTTCCTCCAGTTTGATCAATGTCTCTTTGCGTTTCTTTGCCTTATTGGCACTGTATGGTAACATAAGACCTCTCATACTGTATATGCTTTAAAGGCTTCCAATATAATTTCATGTGAGGAGGAGTTTGCATTTGCATTAAGAAATGTGTCCATCTTATCAGTCATATAGGAGTTAAATTCTGTATTTTTCAGCATGTGATTTTTAAATCTCCATCTGTAAAGTGGGGGTTGTGGCGGGTCAGTCTTCCAGATAAGTTTTAAGGGATTGTGGTCAAAGTAGCAGCTAAATATAGGGAGTCCTGTACCACTGGTATCATGTCTTGGGACATTAAAAACGTGTCAATTCTGGAATAAGTGTTGTGTACTGGTGAGGAAAAAGAAAAGTCTCTCTGGCTGGGATGAAGGGGATGCCACACCTCTATTACACCTAAGTCTTTCATACCTTTATTTAGTAGTGTAGCTCCTTTTGTTAATGAAGTAGGGCTGGCTAGCTGAGGAGTGGTCCATCAGAGGGTTTAGAACCAGATTAAAATCTGCCTTGACAATACACTAGCCTTCAATTGCAGCCAATTTTCATAATCAGATTGTTAAAAAAAATTTGGTTTGCCATAATTGGGTCCATATACATCCATTAATGTTATCCTATTCATATTTAATGTGCAATCTACAAGGAGAAATCTGCCATCTCTATCTTTTTCAGTCAAGTTTATCTGAACATTTAGATTTTTATTGATAAGTAGAGCAACACCTCTTGCTTTTGAGGAGTAGGAAGAGTAAAAGACATGGACAACCCAGTCTGTACGTAATTTTAAGTGTTCTGAATCTGTTAAATGGGATTCTTGGAAGAAAGCCACATCTACTTTCCGTCTCTTTAGGTAAGTTAATTTTTTTCCTTTTAATTGGCGAGTTGATCCCTCTAACATTCCATGAAATGCATGTTAATTGGTCCATGTTATCAATTTTGTTTATGAATAAAGATTAATGGGCATTTTGAAAATGAGAACGGAAGTAGCCCTCACTGTGGACCAAATGTTATTATTCTTATTTGCGTATGCAGTTTTGTTTGCAGTAAGAGACCATACAGAATCCATGAACTCTAACTTAAAAACCTGCCTAATAAAACCCCAATAACACCACATTAGGCAGATAATTCCTTAAACAACTGGGGTGCCCCCAGCAACTGTTGATTTGAATATTCATAACATTTACATATACAGAAACCTGTCAAAGTTTGGTAAGTTTTAGGCATTGGATGAAAGAGAATATGGGATTAAATACAGAGGTACATACTCTAAACTTACTGATATATAAAATGTGTTATTGCACAAAAGTATTAAATGGAAGTTTGTATTCCTTTGTAAGTTTTCCTAGCTCGAGCTTGGACAATAGTCTGGATGAAAAATTTATTCTTCAGCGTGACTAATGAATGTCAACACTGGTATCAGTGCAGAGTTAGCTATTGTTTCACCAGTAGGTAGGGGGAAAAATCATTTTAAAATAAACAAGAAAATGGATGAACATATCAGTTCTTAAAAGAATATTATATTCTCTTTTCTATGGCAACTTGCAATAAGAAATTATAAGAATGGAGGGTGGGCAGCAATGTCATTCACTCTGTAAGTCCTTCATTAAATTTTGTGCTTCTGCTGGAGTAGCAAAGAACTTAAAAGTTCCTTGGTGCTTGATGCGGAGCTGAGCAGGGTAGATCAACGCATATTCAATCTCTTTGTCCCGCAGCAGTCTCTTTACTGTGGTACATTCATCGCTTCTTTACTGCAAGTCAGCACTGTAGTCGGGATAAAACGATATCCTCTTGTTCTGGTAGGTGATTTCTCCCTTGCTTCTGGCAAGCTTCAGTACCTTCTCCTTTTCTCTGAAGTTAAGGAATTTGGCGATGATGGGACGCGGTCTCTCCACCTGTTTGCCGACATGATGCGCCCTCTCCAGAATAATTGGCGAAGTAAAGTTGTCATTGCCCAGCAGCTATGGTTATAAAGCTTACAGCATCGCGGCCCTTTGATTTTTCAGGGAGATTTACAATTCTGATGGTAGACTTCCTGCTGTGGTTTTCCAAATTGTTGGTTTTGTCTTTCAGTTATGATATTAGCTTTTCCATCTTGCCAACTTGATTGCAGGTGTGGTTAATATTGTCCTCGTTAGCTCCAGCTCTCTGCTCGAGTTCCTCTACCTGCTCCGACAGTGTGGAAAGTGAAGCTTCAGTTTTAGTCAGCACAGTTTGGATATCCGCTGTTTTCTTGTGGATATGTCTAGTTAGTTCATCTTTGGATTCTTGTATAGCTTCCAACAGTTTAGCGAAGGGTGCATCTACCACTTTTTTTTTTTCCTCCACCATGTCTGCTCTCACCATGTGCGAGGAGTGTAATTGACGAGAGGTTGCTTTGCTTTGCCTTTTTTGTCAAAAATTGTAGCTTGCCATGCAAAGTTACATGAGAGTCCCAGGTTCCAACATACGGTGGTGTGAAAAAGTGTTTGTCCCCTTCCTGATTTCTCATTTTTTGTATGTTTGTCACACTTAAATGTTTCAGATCATCAAACAAATTTAAATATTAGGCAAAGATAACACAAGTAAACACAAAATGCTGTTATTAAATGAAGGTGTTTATTATTAAGGGTAAAAAAATCCAAATCTCTATGGCCCTGTGTGAAAAAGTGACCCCCCCCCCCCCCAATTAAAACATAAATTAACTGTGGTTTATCACATCTTTGGAAAGCTGAGCTCAATTTCTCTAGCCACACCCAGGACTGATTACTACTACACCTGTTCTCAATCAAGAAATCACTCAAATAGGACCTTCCTGACAAAGTGAAGTAGATCAAAAGATCTTCAAAAGCTAGACATCACGCTGCGATCCAAAGAAATTCAGGAACAAATGAGGAACAAAGTAATTGAGATCTATCAGTCTGGAAAAGGTTATAAAGCCATTTCTAAAGCTTTGGGACAGCCATGCAGGTTTGATTTTTTTTCCCCTTAATAATAAACACCTTCATTTAAAAACTGCATTTTGTGTTTACTTGTGTTATCTTTGTCTCACATTTAAATTTGTTTGACGATCTGAAACATTTAAGTGTGACAAACGTACAAAAAAATGAGAAATCAGGAAGGGGCAAACACTTTTCACACCACTGTATATAGCAATGCCATCCATCCATCCATCCATCCATCCATCCATCTTCTTCCTCTTAATCCTTTTTGGGTTGCGGGGGGGGATGGGGGGGGCTGGAGCGTATCCCAACATCTTTTGGGCGAGAGGCAGGGTACACCCTGGACAGATCACCAGTCCATCACAGGGCCAACACAGAGAGACAGACAACCATTCAATCTCACAGTCATACCTAAGGGCAATTTAGAATCCCCAGTTTAATGCCAATTAACCTAACTTACATGTTTTTGGCATGTCGGAGGAAATCGGAGAAATCCCAGAGTAAACCCACGCAGACACGGGGAGAACATGCAAACTCCACACAGATCACTGTTGTTTGGGGGCTGGGATTGAACCCAGGATCCCCCGGCCAAGGGTGAGTTGCTGTGCTGCCGCAGTGCTAACCACTCCGCCACCGCGCTGCCCCTATAGCAATGCCATGAGAAGTAAAAACAAGATAGCCGCAGTTACTTGAGTCTGACACCCAGAGGTCACGACCACACATCCGCTCTCCACAGCTGCATCCTGGAACTCCGCTCTTTGACTTTTTTTTCTCAGTTGAAAGTTTGCTCATGCTTCACTGTGACATCAGGGGAACAAGTACATGGATTCAGTTTTGTCTCTGACAGCGACGCTAAATACACTTGGCCGTTGGCTGGAACTGTCACGAGAGCCAGCATGCTCCTGAACTCTTTCTGCCCCGATGCAGCTAGTGACTGTTTTTACTTGTGTTGTTTGCATGTGTGTTGAGAGTCCATATATTTTCTTAGTGAAAATATATGTTAGGGGTGGCAAGCCTGCATCTCTCATGCTGCATGCAGCTCTTTTGTCATTTTTTTTTTTTAAATTGGCTCCTGTGTGGTTCTTAAAAAAAAATAAAAAAAATAATAATAATAATTGTGTAGAAATACATTTTATATATATATATATATATATATATATATATATATATATATATATATATATATATATATATATATATATATATATACAGTAGATAGATAGATAGAGATATATATAAAAAAACACGATTAAACACACAACTGAAATAAAAAATAAAAGAAAATAAAGAAAAAAATAAATAAGAATAAAAATGGCCCAGGATTACAGAAATATACACAGGTATGGTAGTGGCTATGCGGATGGAGCTGTGTACATAAGAGTGCAGAGTGCAGACACACAATTGAGTAAAATGGCCCAAGGATAATGGAAAATATACATGATGGTGGTTTCACAGATGGGTCAATATACATGAAAGTGATAAGTGCAGACAGGTGAGTTGTGATAATTAAAAAGGTCGTCAGTTCTGAGCATGTGAGCGTTCGGAGGGAGGGGGGTGAAGCCTCTGACTGTTAGTAGTTCGGATGGCCCAGGGAAGAAACTGTTTGTCAGTCTGGAGGTGTGGGACCTGATTGATCTGAACCATCGTCCAGAGGGAAGTAGGTCAAACAGGTGGTGGGCGGGATGTGAGGGGTCTCCTGTGATAGCCTTGATCCTTCTGAGACAGGAGGATCTGGAGATGACTTCCAGGGAGGGCAGAGGGCCGGCGATAATTTTTTTGGGCAGTGTTGATGACCCTCTGCACAGCCTTCCTGTTCTTGGCCGTGGAGCCGGCGTACCACACACCCAGGCAGTAGGTGAGCATGCTCTCCACTGAGCAGTGGTAGTAGGCCAGCAGCATCTTCTGGTCCAGGTTGCTCTTCCTCAGGACATGGAGAAAGTGCAGCTGCTGCTGAGTTTTCTTCACTATAGTGGTGTGAAAAAGTGTTGGCCCCCTTCTTGATTTCTTATTTTTTGTATGTTTGTCACACTTAAATGTTTCAGATCATCAAACAAATTTAAATATTAGACAAAGATAACACAAGTAAGCACAAAATGCAATTTTAAATGAAGTTGTTTATTATTAAGGGTAAAAAAATCCAAACCTACATGGCCCTGTGTGAAAAAGTGATTGCCTCCCGTTTAAACATAAATTAACTTTGGTTTATCACATCTTTGGAAAGCTGAGTTCAATTTCTCTAGCCACACGCAGGCCTGATTACTGCCACACCTGTTCTCACTCAAGAAATCACTTAAATAGGACCTGCCTGACAAAGTGAAGTAGACCAAAAGATCTTCAAAAGCTAGACATCACGCTGCGATCCAAAGAAATTCTGGAAGAAATGAGGAACAAAGTAATTGAGATCTATCAGTCTGGAAAAGGTTATAAAGCCATTTCTAAAGCTTTGGGACTCCAGCAAACCAGAGTGAGAGCCATTATCCACAAATGGCAAAAACATGGAATAGCAGTGAACCTTCCCAGGAGTGGCCGGCCGGACAAAATTACCCCAAGACTTTTGGGAAAATACTCTATGGACTGACAAGACAAAAGTTGAACTTTTGGAAGGTGTGTGTCCCATTATATGTGGCGTAAAAGTAACACAATATTTCAGAAAAGGAACATCATACCAACAGTAAAATATGTATAATCTGATGAGTTATTGTTTAATTTGACCTTGTTAGATTTTTTCCCCCTTTGTTATATTATTCTGTTCTTTTCTTTTAATCTTTACTTTTTTTTTTCCACAATATCTTTATTGAACCTTTTTTTTTTTCTTAACAAACATGATACAAACAATCAAACACCAACACTAAAGTACTACAAAAAAAAAATGCACTAAAAACACCAACAACCACCAACAAAATCAAGTCTTCAACAATGCTCCTCTGTTTAGTCTAGACAATCCAATACATAAGTATACATATTATGTTCACCAGTTTGGAATTTACAAGGTCCACACACATCATTCACCCTCTTCTTCAAGAGTTATGTTTAAATTTTTTACATAATCAATAAAAGGTCTCCATATATTCTCAAACACAATTTCCTTTGATTTCAGTATATATGTTATTCTTTCTAATGGAAGGTTTGTTAACATCTGTCTTAACCACTGAGTCACATCTGGTCTATGAGTCTTTTTCCATAATAGTGCAATACATTTTTTGGCATTAAGCAAACTGAGGTCTATGAATGTTCTTTCACTTTTATTAAAATTATGCTTTTCTGGGTACAGACCCAACAAAAACAGTTTAGGATTCAATATGATTTGTTTTGAGATTATTTTTTCAATTGTTACCCTCACCTCTTCCCAAAACATTCTTATTAATCTACATTCCCATAAACAATGAAATAGGGTTCCTTTACTTTCCATGCATTTTGTGCATGTATCTGGTATATTTTTGTTATATCTATTTAACTCCTCCGGTGTAACATACATCCGCATTAACCATTTGAAATGTATCAATTTAAGGCGTGCATTTATTGATTTGGTTTGAGCTTCTGTACAAGCCAATTCCCATTGTTCCTCTGAAATTTCAATTTGCAGATCTTCTTTCCAGTAGTTTAATCTTTTCAGTGAATTTTCACTTGAAGATAGTGTCAATGAGTTATAAAACTCTGAAATAATACCCTTTCTTTTACTATCTTTCATCATCATTTTTTCCAAGGATGAATAAATAGGTCGAGTGAGAGCTTTATTTTGATTTGATCGAATAAAGTTTCTAAGTTGAAGATATTTAAAAAAATGTGTTCTATTGAGATTAAATTTGATCCTCAGCTCTTCAAAAGACATTATGTTGTCTGCACATGGCAAATATAAATCCTGAATCTTTTGTATCCCTTTTAAATTCCATACTTTAAATACAGCGTCCGCTCTCTCTGGTTTAAAATATTGATTACCCCATATTGGACTAAATTGTGACAATAACTGTGGTTCTTTTAAATAGTTTTTAGCTTCACACCATATTTTGATCATATGCTTTACAAATGGATTTTTAACTTGTTTTTGTAATTTTTTTGCCGAATCTGAGTATATGAATATGGGAAGAGGTAAAGGTAAATTGTATGATTCCATTTCAGTCCAGTGAGGGAGATCATTTGATGAAAAATAATATGTCATAGACCTCAGTTGTGCCGACCAATAATACAACATAAAATTTGGACATTTCAGACCTCCACGATCAAATGGTAAATATAATAAAGACAAACGTAATCTAGCCCTCCTGTTGTTCCATATAAATTCCACTAACTTTTTTTTTATTCTTGAGAATAGATCTAAAGGTGGTGATAAGGGAATGTATTGAAATAAATAAAGTATTTTAGGTAAAATATTACTTTTAAGTATATTGATTCTCCCGATCATCGACATTGGTAGTGACATCCATCTCTGAGTTAACTCATTGATATCTGACATTAAGGCTTCATAGTTGACACTGGCGACTGATTCTAGCTTAGGCATAATTTGGATTCCTAAATATTTAAACTGATTTACAACATTGAATTGAATTACCTCAGGGGCTGGGTAATTTCTCTGGGTCTCATTTAGCATTAATATTGAAGATTTAGTTTTATTTATTTTATATCCTGATATTTCCCCAAAATTCTTTATTAAATTCAACAAGGTTGGAATTGATTTTTTTAGATTCGACATAAACAAAATTATATCATCGGCGTACAGGGAGATTTTATGTTCTGTTGGTCCAACTTTAATTCCATATATTTGTGAATGTAAACGTATCGCTATCGCTAAAGGTTCAATTGCCATAGTAAACAGTAAAGGTGAAAGTGGACAGCCTTGTCGACATCCTCTATTGATTTTTATTGGTTTTGAAATATTGTTATTTGTTAGGATTTCTGCTGTAGCATTATTGTATATTATTTGAACCCATTTTATGAAATTATTTCCAAGTCCAAACCTTTGTAGGACTTCAAAAAGAAAGGGCCATTCAACTCTATCAAAGGCCTTTTCGGCGTCCAATGATAGGAGAGCTGTATCCGGTGCTTCTTTATTAAAATAAATAATATTAAATAGTCTTCTTACATTATGGAAGCCTTGTCTACCCTTTATAAAGCCATTCTGATCTCGATTAATAATATTTGGTAAAATTTCTTGTATTCGTCTTGCTAAAATTTTACAGATTATCTTAAGGTCGGCGTTTAATAGGCTTATTGGTCTCATATTTTCACATTTATTAGAGGGCTTACCTGGTTTTGGCAGCAGTATAATTAAGGCATTATTTATGTATGATGGTAAATTATTATTTTGAAATGCTTCTAAAACCATTTCCAAAAAAGGTTTTATTAATTTATTCTTAAATTTTTTATAAAGGTCAACTGGAAGACCATCTGGTCCTGCACTTTTTCCTGATTTCATATTATCAATGGCTAGCCCAACTTCTTCTTGACTAATTTTAGACTCCAATATCTCCCTGTTTTCATTTGGAATACACGGTATAGATAGTTCGTTCAAAAACCCATTTAGTTTTGTTAAATCAGGTTCATTTTTGGTATCATATAATTTTTCATAGTAATCTCTAAAGGCTCTATTAATTTCTAAAGGATCTATAACTACCTGTCCGTTACTTATAATACTGGTAATTGGTGTTTTAATTTCCAATTGTTTAATCTGCCATGCTAATAATTTTCCTGATTTTTCACCTTGTTCATAAAAAGATTGTTTCAATCTTAGAAGACTCGAGGCAGCTCTATTCGCTGATTTTTTGTCGTATTCAGCTCTCAAAATCAGTAATTCATTCTCCAACCTTGGGTCACTTCCTGCATACACTTTTTCCTGAAGACTTTTTATTTTATGTTCCAATTTAGCTCTCTCCTCTCGAGTCTTCTTAGATTTTGATCCTGTATAACTAATAATATGTCCCCTAATAAAAGCTTTGAAAGCCTCCCACTTTACACATGCTGATGTTTGTGTAGTATTGATGTCAAAGAACTCGTCTATCTGTTTTTCTATATACTTGACAAATTCCTCATCCTGAAGCCATTTTTTAATCTTTACTTTTAATCTATCCGAAATAAAGATTCATTCATTCATTCATTCATGGTGGCGGTAGTGTGATGGTCTGGGGCTGTTTTGCTGCTTCAGGACTTGGAAGACTTGCTGTGGTAAATGGAACCATGAATTCTGCTGTCTACCAAGAAATCCTGAAGGAGAATGTCCAACCAGCTGTTTGTGACCTCAAGCTGAAGTGCACTTTGGTTCTGCAGCAGGACAATGATCCAAAACACACCAGCAAGTCCACCTCTGAATGGCTTAAGAAAAACAATTTTTTTTTTTTTTTTTTTTTTGTTACTTATTTGTACCCGTAGGTAGACTTGGTTTGCAGTCTGGTGACAAGCCACCGGCTGCTGGTCGCTGCATGCGCGAGCGCCCTAAACCTACATGTTTTTGGTATGCGGGAGGAAACCGGAGAAATCCCGGAGTAAACCCACGCAACACGGGGAGAACATGCAAACTCCACACAGCTCACTGTTGGTCGGGGGCTGGGATCAAACCCACGACCTCATGATCCCCGCGATCCCCCGGCCGAGGGTAAAACTGTGCTGTCACAGTGCTAAACCACTGCGCCACCGTGCAGCCCACGGTGAAAATGAAGACTTTGGAGTGACCTAGTCAAAGTCCTGACCTGAATCCGATTGAGATGCTGTGGCATGACCTTAAAAAAAAGGCAGTTCAAGCTCGGAAACCCTCCAATGTGGACAAATTACAGCAATTCTGCAAAGATGAGTGGGCCAAAATTCCTCCACAGTGCTGTAAAAGATTCATTGCCAGTTATCACAAAAGCTTGATTGCAGTTGTTGCTGCTAAGGGTGGCCCAACCAGTTATTAGGTTTAGGAGGCAATCACTTTTTCACACAGGGCCATGTAGGTTTGAATTTTTTCCCCCTTAATAATAAAAACATTCATTTAAAAACTGCATTTTGTGTTTACTTGTGTTATCTTTGTCTAATATTTAAATTTGTTTGATGATCTGAAACATTTAAATGCGACAGACATACCATAAAATGAGAAATCAGGAAGGGGGCAAACACTTTCTAACATCACTGCATGCATGCATGCATGCATCTATCTATCTATCTATCTATCTATGGCAAAAACGGTGTGTGTACAATTCTAATGATTTTGAAGGTCCATACTTGGTATGACGGGCGGCGTGGTGGCGGAGTGGTTAGCACTGCGGCAGCACAGCAACTCACCCTTGGCTGGGGGATCCTGGGTTCGATCCCAGCCCCCGACCGACAGTGATCTGTGTGGAGTTTGCATGTTCTCCCCGTGTCTGCCTGGGTTTACTCCGGGATTTCTCCGGTTTTCTCCCACATGCCAAAAACATGCAAGTTAGGTTAATTGGCATCAAAAACTGGGGATTCTAAATTGTCCTTAGGTATGACTGTGAGAGTGAATGGTTGTCTGTCTCTCTGTGTTGGCCCTGCGATGGACTGGCGATCTGTCCAGGGTGTACCCTGCCTCTCGCCCAAAGATGCTGGGATAGGCTCCAGCCTCCCCGCGACCCGAAAAGGATTTAGCGGAAGAAGATGAATGAATGAATGAATGAATGAATTTTTGGTATGACATCCTTTATTCTTCAAGACAGCCTGGACTCTCTTGGATAAACTTATTTGTAGTTTCTATTAGTGGTCTTCCAGAGTAGCTCCCAAGCTTTTAAAGGACATTTAGTTTAAAGTTCTTTGGATGTTGGATGCCTTTTGTTCCATTCTCTGTCAAAATGTTCCCACATTTCAAATTTGGATTCATGACCCCATAAGACCTGTTGTCACTGATTTTAAGTCCAATGCTTGTGTAATTTCATATTAACAGCCATTTCTCACCGTTTCCCTTGTTAAGAATGGAAGATCGGTGGAAGAACAAGTGACAACCTTCCTCCATTCTAAAAGCATAGAGATAGACAGTAACAACATAGAGGCTTGTCATCTTCTTCCTAAAAGAAGGAAGGGTGAAAAATCGGCAATAATCATCCGTCTTACAAACAGAAAGTATAAAATGGATCTGCTGAAACCGGGAAGGAAGCTGAAGGGTTCAGAAGTTTATCTGAATGAGCGCCTGACCAAGAGAAATAGAGACATCGCCAAAAAGGTGCGTTTCTTGCGAAAACAGAAGAAAATCCAATCAACATGGACTTTCAATTGCAAAGTCTTTATAAAACTGAATGGAACACCAGAGGAGTCCAAAGTGCTGATAATCAGAAATGTGGAGGAGCTGGATAAATATGTGTAAGGAAATACAGTAAATTACAGTGAGGACAAATGTTTACTTTAAAAAACAAAACAAAAAACTTATGACTGACTTTAGTAGACATCAATCATCCCCAGTTGGAGGAAGTCATCTGACACAGAGTGAGGAAATTCAGACTCTGAAAATATTCGATTATGCTGAACATAAACCACAAGAGATGGAGAATGATATTGATCCTGATAACCACTTCTTCAGCAATATTCATAATCACTGTGAATATTATACTGAAAAGCAATTTAAAAGTCAAGTGCAATTAGATGGTAAACTATCAATAATACACTTCAACAGCAGAAGTCTTAACAAAAACTTTCCACAGATTCAGAACTATTTAAAACAGCTAGATAGAAAATTTACAGCTATCGCAGTCTCTGAAACGGCTCAATGAAGAGCAGGCTTCTCTGATGACAATAGAGGGATATCAGATGTTTTATATTAATAGATCTCAAAAAAAGGGTGGTGGTGTTGCACTATATATTGATGACCTATTTAGATGTAAACTTGTAAATGGAATGTCCTTTGCACTACCAGGGATTCTAGAATGTGTTACTGTTGAGTTTGACCAAGATAAAACAAAAAATCTAATTATAAGTTGTAGACATCAGCGGGGTCTGGAGAAACCTTAAAACCATCTCTGGGCTCCAGAATACCTCCCCCCAGGTCACGGGGGGCAGGGAGTGGGCGAACAATCTGAATCTGTTTTTTAATAGGTTTGACCAACCGCCCTCCCACCTGACTGCACAACAACCACTGCTGCCTCTGAAGACATCAAGTCCTGCTGCCCACTCCCCACTCCACCGTCACCCCCCAACTCCCAACACACAGCCCCCCAACCTGACCCTCACTAAGACCCAGGTGAAGACGGAACTGAGGAAGATCAAGGCGAGGAAGGCGTCGGGACCGGACGGCATCAGTGCAAAGCTCCTCAAGTCCTGTGCAGACCAGCTGTGTGGGATTGTGGAGCACATCTTCAACCTGAGCCTGAAGCTGGGGAGGGTACCACAGTTGTGGAAAACATCTTGTGTGGTACCTGTACCAAAGACTTCCCACCCCAAAGATCTGAACAGCTACAGACCAGTGGCCCTGACGTCCCACATGATGAAGACCCTGGAGAGACTGCTCCTTGCTCACCTCCGCCCCCTGGTGGGACCAGCGATGGCTCCACTCCAGTTCGCCTACCGGCATGGTATTGGGGTGGAGGATGCGGTCATCTTCCTCCTTCACTGTTCTCTGTCCCACCTGGAGAAGCCCGGGAATGCAGTGAGGATCATGTTCTTTGACTTCTCCAGTGCTTTCAACACCATCCAACCGATGATCCTGAAGGACAAGCTGCTGTGCGCAGGGGTGGACCAGCACCTGTCATCATGGATCCTGGACTACCTCACAAACCGGCCACAGTTTGTGAGAACCCGGGAATGTGTGTCCGACACGATCATCGGTAGCACGGGGGTCCCCCAGGGAACGGTTTAGGCTCCCTTCCTGTTCACCCTTTATACTGCGGACTTCTCACACAACACAACACACTGCCATCTACAGAAGTTCTCTGATGACTCTGCGATCGTTGGCCTCTGTACTCAGCTCAAGCGATGAAGCTGAGCCGTTGGAGATGAAGCTGAGTACAGAGGGCTTATCCAGGACTTTGTGGACTGGTGCCATCGGAACTGCCTCCAGATCAACGCGAGGAAAACTAAGGAGCTGGTGGTGGACTGCTGCAGGCAAGGACAACCCCTCACAGCACCAGTAAATATCCAGGGAACAGACATTGAGATGGTGACATCCTACAAGTACCTGGGTGTTCATCTGAACAATAAACTAGACTGGTCACACAATACTGACGCACTCTACAAGAAGGGACAGCGCAGGCTGTTCCTACTGAGGAGACTCAGGTCTTTTGGTGTACAAGGGGCGCTGCTGAAGACATTCTACGACACAGTGGTGGCATCAGCCATCACTTTTGGAGTGGTCTGCTGGGGCAGTGGCATTACAGCAGCCGATAGGAAGAGACTGAAGGTTGGCGGCTAAACTGTCATCTCTGCTGGAGTCCGAGTTCCACCCTATGCAGGACACACTGAATGCACTAAGGATCTCATTTAGCAGCAGACTACATCATCCTAGGTGCACAACCGAGAGGTTTCGCAGGTCCTTCCTACCAACGGCTGTCAGACTGTATAACCTAAGCAGGGCTGCTTGCAGAGATAGCAAAAAGACGTGACAACCTAATAGTATTGAATGCAAAAGACGCAATAGACTTACACAGTGGTCCCCTCCGGTATACAACTAGGAAAATACTGGTAGCTACGGAGGGTGACAATATGTATGGGTACATAATCATACCATGTAGGATAACTAAGTAGATGGTTATGCTGTTTCATTCCATCTAGCTACAATGCTCCGCACTGTGTGTGTTTATATACTTATATATTTATTCCATCTAGCGACAATGCTCCACACTGTGTGTTTATATATTTACATATTTATTCCATCTAGCTACAATGCTCCGCACTGTGTGTTTATATATTTACATATCTATTCCATCTAGCTACAATGCTCCGCACTGTGTGTGTGTTTATATATTCACATATTTATTCCATCTAGCTACAATGCTCCGCACTGTGTGTGTTTATATATTCACATATTTATTCCATCTAGCTACAATGCTCCGCACCGTGTGTCTATATATTTGTGTTTATATGTACATATGTATATTCGCTGCTCTTGTTTTTTCTTGTCTTCTGATTGTTGCTCTGAGTGTTGCTATCCCTGTGCTGTTGCAATCCTGGAATTTCCCCATTGTGGGACTAATAAAGGCTTATCTTATCTTATCTTATATATAGAATGCCGGGAACTTGCATTGAGACATTCAGAGATAAGTTAGTCGAGCTGTACAGTAATATAACTAGTAAGAAAATGGTTGTAATTTGTGGAGACTTCAATATTGATTTACTAAATCCATTTCAACAAAATGTAATTACAGAGTTCATGAATTGTATGTACAGTATGAGTCTATATCCCACAATAACACATCCCAGTAGAATCACAGTTCACACTGCTACACTTATTGATAACCTGTTTGTTAATATTATTGATAAGAAAATAGAAAGTGAATTATTGATAAATGTCATAAGTGACCATTTGCCAGTCTTTGCACTTAATCCATGGCTATACGGGGGCCCATACAGAAAAAAACTTTAAAATCTTTCAGATAAAAATCACAAAATGCAATCACTTCTTTTGAAGAAGACCTTCTGAAGCAAGACTGGACAAAAGTCTATGTATCAGATGTAAATGAAGCCTATGACACATTCATGAACATTGTAACCACTCTTTATGAAAAAAATTGTCCATTAGTAAAGAAAAAGCTGAAACAGAAATTTGTCGACAAGCCATGGTTAACCAAAGGATTACAAAAAGCATGTAAAAAGAAAAATTCATTATATAAAGCTTTTCTAAAGAAAAGGACAAAAGAAGCAGAGCAGCGGTATAAAACATACAAAAATAAGTTAATATATATAATAAGATGCAGTAAAAGAGACTATTATAGTAAAGAACTGGAGAAAAACAGAGATAACATTAAAAATACATGGACAATACTTAACAATATTCTTGGAAATAAAAACAGAAATACAAGCTACCCAACCAATCTTTCGAGAAAAAAAAAAAAAAGACTCAGAGTGTGAATGCAGTCTCACTTGCAGATGAATTTAACAAATTTTTTCTTAACATTGGTCCTAATTTGGCTCGAGAAATACACGTTACGGCACCTACAGGTGATACAATAAGCAAAAACATTGCTATAAAAGACTCCATTTTCATAAAGAACACAGACGAGAGAGAGGCCATTGAAATTGTTAAATGGTTTAAAAGTAAAACATCTACGGATTGTGATGGTACTGACATGCTTTTAGTCAAAACTATCATTGAATGCTTAGTGAAGCCACTGACGTATATTTATAACCTGTCTCTCCAAACAGGTATATTTCCCAGTGCGATGAAAATAGCTAAAGTAATTCCGATATACAAGACGGGTGAGAGAGGGGAATTTTCAAACTATAGACCTATTTCACTATTGCCGCAATTTTCCAAGATACTTGAAAAAATATTCTGTGAGAAAATAAACAACTTCATAATGAAGAATAATTTATTGTGTGAGCAGCAATACGGGTTCAGACATAAGAGCACAACTGCATTTGCTCTAATGGAATTTATAGAAAAAATATCAACTGCCGTTGAAAATAAAGAGTATTCAGTTAGGGTATTCCTGGATCTTAAAAAAGCATTTGATACAGTGGATCATAAATTATTATTAAAGAAACTACAAAATTATGGTATTGGGGGGTAGCACTGTCCTGGTTATGTAGTTACTTCCGCCAGGCCGCAGGCCAGGAGGTTATGTTTTTGCCGGGGTTTGTCTGTCTAGGTTGTCTGTTGGTTAGCAAGATAACTCAAAAAGTTTTGGACGGATTTTGATGAAACTTTCAGGCGTTGTTGGAAATGGTACAAGGAAGAACTGATTAAATTTTGGGAATGATCCGGATCACCGTTTGGATCCAGGAATTTTTTAAAGGATTCTTTAACATTGTGAGATAGGGCCATTTTCAACACAGAGCATGCGGAGAATCACCGTGCTGCAGCGACAGAAGAAATGCAGCGACTCACGCAAGGGCTATCCCCAGATGCTATTGAAGCTCGCCGAGCTTAGTTTTATTTTTTTTTTTATTGATTTTTTTTCTTATTACCGCCGCCAGGAGGTTATGTTATTTTTAGTTTTTTTTTTTAAAGAAGATCTGCTCCATATTGCCAGTCATGCCTCGTTCAAAGTCTAAAAGTGTGAAACACAGAAGGCAACAGAGTGCAGAGTGCATGAGAAAGGAAAAAAAGGCAGGGAGATAACACAGAGGATGCGGAGAATCACCGTGCTATTGCTAGTCATATGTTTTCATGGTCAAGGAATCTCAAAACGTACACACAAACACTGTATGGGGGGGAACTGTCGTCGCCATTACGGAAAATGCCATTTTCGTGAATAACTACTGAACCGCTAATCCTATCATTGTCAATCCAATTGCTAGTCATATGTTTTCATGGTCAAGGAATCTGAAAACGTACACACAAACACTGTATGGGCGGAACTGTGCCGCTTGGCGGAGGTCTGCGCTCTCCGAGTGCTTTTCTAGTTACTTAAAGAACAGAAGTCAGTATGTATGTGTTGGTAGCAAAAACTCACAGGGTTCAGTTTTGGGGCCATTGTTATTCAATATGTATATAAATGACATATGTAAGTTTCGGAAAAAATGGATTTAATATTGTTTGCAGATGACACTAATTTATTATGCAGTGGAAGCAATTTGGAACAACTTTTGGATACACTCGGAAAGAAATTAGGAAAGCTTAAACTGTGGTTTGATTCAAACAAATTAACGCTCAATTTAAGTAAGACAAAATTTATAATTTTTAACAATCATCACAACAACTCAATATCTAAACTCAGTGTAAATGGTGTAGAGATTGAAAGGGTATCCGAAATTAAATTTCTTGGAGTAATAATTAATCATAAACTGTGTTGGAAGTCACGTATTAATTATGTTAAAGGTAAAATATCCAAATCAATCGCAATACTACAGAGTGAAATATTTGCTGAATCAACCCACACTATATACTTTGTATCATTCATTAATACTTCCATACATGACATATTGTACTGAAGTATGGGGAAATACTGTACATATACTGTAAAACAAGCATATATCCAATCTTTATGCTTCAGAAGAGAGCTATTAGAATAATAAACAAAGCTGCTTACAGGGAACCAACAAACCCCCTTTTTCTTAAGTTAAAAGCTCTCAAGTTGAAAGATCTGGTTGACTTTAAAACTGCAGTAATAATGTTTAAAGTGAAGAATCTGTCATTGCCCGCAAATATCCAAAAGTTGTTTCAAATAAGGGAGAAACAATATAATTTCAGAGGAACATGTATATTTCAAAAACCTTCAGTGGGAACTACCACCAAGCAACACTGTGTCTCAGTGCAAGGAGTCAGATTGTGGAATGCTTTTGGACCTGAATTAAAATCATGTACAATGCTTGGACAATTTAAACAAAAACTAAAGGAAGAAATGCACCAAACATATATACAAGATGACATGTAAAATCACATAAGAATTATCATATTCAGTCTGTGTTGTGTCGTTGCTTAGTTTTTACCGCCGCCAAGGAGGTTATGTTTTTACCGGGGTTTGTCTGTCTGTCTGTTACCAACATAACTCAAAAAGTTATGAACGGATTTTGACAAAATTTTCAGGAAAACTCCAAAATGGGACAAGGAAGAAATGATTAGATTTTGGGAGTGATCCGGATCACCGTCTGGATCCAGGAATTTTTAAAAGGATTCTTTATCGTTGCGAGATAGGGCCATTTTTAGCATATGTGTATATAACTCCACAATAAATGGTCAGGACGCTTGCCAAAAAAATACAGGATAAGATCCCAATAGGTTCTAGGAAATATCAAAGAGTGATCCGGATCCTGCAAAAAATCCAGATACTGTGATCCAGAACAGCAAATAATAGGGGATCTTTGGAATTTTCATTACTGTAAGGTAACAAATTAAGATATAAAGCATACAACAAACACCAAAATATAGCCAAGACACTGTGGAATCAGTAGCGTACCAATGGATTTGTTGTATCTTCAAAAGCTATGGAGCTATATCCAGAAGAAAACTGCCATTACCGAAAAAGGGATTTTTGTCAATAACTACTGAACTAATAAAGATATCAACATGAATCCAATTGCTAAAGGTATGTTTTGATCGTCAAGGAATCTGAAAATATAGATAAAATAAATGTAGGACTTTTCAAAGTCCAGCAATTACATTTTTGACTACATCACAGCATGGGAGACTGAGCTGCCTTGGCGGAGGTCTGCGCTCTCCGAGTGCTTTTCTAGTTTTTTCCTGTTTTGTTTTTTTTTTGTCACGTTTTGTCTTAGTTTTGTTCTGAATTGTAATCGCTCCTGTTTTGTTTTTCTTTTGAATTCTTGGATGGAATATGGGTGGGCAATATAAGCTGCGGCTTCAGCCATCACCCATTTCGGATAACTTATGTTCAACTGTACAGTCAGATGAGTTATTGTTTAATTTGACCTTGTTAGATTTTTCCCCCCTTTGTTATATTATTCAGTTCTTTACTTTTAATCTATCCGAATTCCGAAATAAAGATTCATTCATTCAAGAATGGAATCTTGACAGCCAGCCACTCTTCCACTGAGACCTTTTCTGATGAGGCTTTGGTGAACAGTAGCTGGATCAACTTGAGGGAAAGTGTCAGGTCTTCACTGGATTTTTTTTTTTTCCTATGACCAGATATTGTTCATCTGCTGTAGATGTTTTTTTTAGGCCTGACAATTCTGTTTTTGGCCTCCATTTATCCAGTTTCTTCATTTTTTTTAGCTGTACAATGGTCAGGTACAAAGACTAAACTGAAAATGAGTGAAAAAGCAACGAGTATCAGATGAAAAACTTGAAAAACTTTGAAAGTCCTTCAGAAAGTCTGGAGAACTGTTGCTCAAGACTACTTTGAAAATTATAGTAAAGTCCGGTTCCTTGGAAGCAAACTATAAAGAAATGAGTAGTGGCTCAAGTCCCCCTCCATAGATAGCCACCTTATCATGGTGGAGGGGTTTGCATTCCCTAATGATCCCAGTCGCTATGTTGTCAGGGGCAACTTGCCCAGGTCGTCTCCTGGGTTTCCTGGTTGAAGGGCCAGACCAAGAGCTGTCCAGTTGGTCCCTATGAAAAAAGTTACATCAAGGACCCAGTGTACTCAAAGCAGCCACATGGGTCTGCCCTCCAGTGGGCTCACTGCCTGCAGGAAAGATCATAGGGATCAAGTTGCTTATGAGCCGGATGGCAGTTTGGGCTACTCTGGACTGCTGACATGGACCCCCAGATAAGCGGTTGAGGATGGATGGACAGAGTGGTTCAAGACTTTCACACAATATTGTGGTCACTATTGTAATCCTAAGTCGTGCTTCAGAAAAAGGACTAGTTCATCACAGCTTTGAAATTTATATTTTATATACAGTCTATGATTTCAATAAATGTGACTGGTCATTTATTGCTGAACATTTACAGCCTGATAAATGATGATGAAGCAAAGATCCGATTGCATGTGTAAACTCAATGGAAAGGTGTCTTGACTATGAAGGAAACGGTTGTATACAGTACATGACACTGAAAAGGAATCACTCACCACTGTGGGGAGCTTTTCATTCTCATCAGAAACCTCTGTGGAGTAGCAAACCACTCTAACAAATTGCAGTTGCAAAATAATCTCACTTTAATCGCTTTGCTACTACAAAGTTTTGTTTTTGCATTTCATTATTAGATTATTTTTTTTTTGCGCAGTGTTCATCTTTGTTCTGTGTGCCTGCCTGTAATGCATTCCATGTCAGAATTTTTCCATTTAAAGATTATTTATGATTTAAAAACATTTTATGCAGAATTGTAGCAATGTGACATGGGTTACATGAAGCATAATTTATGAACCAATTATAGGTCAGCAGATCCAGAAGTAGAAATGATATGCCAAAACATAGCTTTTAAATTTCACTTGCCCCCAGTTTAGGAAGCATGACAAAAAGCATTATACAACAGTAAATTATGATCGAGCAATTTGTTTGGACAGTAGGCGTTCTTGGAGAGCTAGTGAGCACTGGGGCTGCACGATTGGTATCTGGAGCAAGACTGGTAGCCCGCATGCACAAAACTACTTCACTCAGTGTACACGCATGTGCAGCTTCTTTACATCATGACAAATGTATTTAATTTACAAGTGAATAGATATGGTTTTCAGTAACTTGCAGATTTTTATGAAGTACTTGATCACATCTTCAGTTCACAAATGTATCATTTTTAAATGATATTCAGTCTTTGATACTGGATGCTGATCTTGTTCCGGGTACCAATCTGGCAGCCACAAGCATAAAGTCAACTCTGCACAACGCTCATGAGTCCACTTCATAAATATTTGTCATTAATTAGTCGAACTGACATTTACTTTGTAACTGTACATTGTAATAGCGGGCCTAAGTCACACCCCCTTTACTTCTGCACATGGGACCTTAAATCGGAAAAAAATCTCCAGTGAAATGAATGACAAGAGCAACATTATCTTTTACACATATGTTTGTCAATAAAAGATAGTTTTCCACGCAAATAACAGTGGAGATTGTTGTCTAACTGTTAAGGTATAAAGTTGTGAAAATATGTAAATTAAAAAAAATGCAGACATCTTAAACTACGTCACGTTTTTAAAGAGCGCCCAGCGGGAGGTAACAAACCGTGCTCTGGATCAGCTCCAGCTTTCGAAATACAAAACAATACCTTTGTGTTGTTTTTCTCCTCTTTGGATCCTCCTTTCATAGGTCAGGAAACAGGAGGTGAGGTTTTATTAATCTCCTGCCATGATCGTGTTTGGTGATGTGGGATGATGGGAGATGTTGTCCGCTAATCGTTTTCACAAAACCTAAATATTACACTGTTATTATATGACAGCTGGCAACTTTAATCACATAGAAAATTATCTTTTAAACTGACAAACATCATATGAGTAACTCATGGCAAAATTTAATCAGGATCAAAAGATAATTCTGCTCTTGCCATTCATTTCAATGGAAAATTTTTCCGATTTAAGGTCCCATATGTAGAAGTAGAGGGCGCATGACTTAGGCTCTCTATGAGAACATGTACATTAGCCTATTCTATTCTATTCTATTCTATTCTACATACCATGGACTATATTGCACCTTCTTTTACACAGCAGAGAAATGCTTGAGAAGAGACACTCCTTAAAATCTGGATGTGACTGTCCAAACCTGGATGCTTTTATTCAGTTTCAGGTAGCTGGGCTTGTCTCCTTATTGTCTGCTTTAAAATTATTTGCAGTACAGTTTAGGTTAAAGTGTCACAGTGTATAATTTTGATTAAAACCTCACAGCATAATGAATGCATCTGATTCTTTCATGTAAAGATTCCAGGAAGAAATGGGCAAAGTGTGCAAAATGGCATTACCATCCTGACTGGCCACTCGAAACACTTAGGTGGTGATGGACTCAATAATTCATTTGAAAATGCCAAAAAGAAGCACTTGGAAGTGTGTGGACACTAACACAGAAATGGTACTAGTTTAGCATTTAGCATGTAAAACCAGTCCACATTTAACGTTTATGTCCAGTCCATAGCTGCAAATATTACACCTGTTACCAACAAAATGGACAAGCTGAAGTTGGACTTACCATCCTGATCAGCCTTTCATAATATCTGTATAGTGACAACATAGTCAGGTCTTCATTCAGCAGTTATTACCCCAGCTAGAAGGCCAGACCCACCAAAGCTACCCAGAGGAGCATGTGTAAGCATAAAAGCAATGACTTGTGCACTGTGCAGTGTCTTATATAATAGAGAGCCTAAGTCAGGCCCCCTCTACTCCCGCATATTTTTTTTTAAAAATTTTGTATACCTTATTAATCCCCAGAGGGAAATTCAGGGCGCATCCACCTGGATGGGACCTTAAATCGAAAAAATTCTCCATTGAAATGAATGGCAAGAGCGAAATTATCTTTTGATCCCGATCAAATTTTGCCACGAGTTACACATATGATCTTTGTCAATTTAAAAGACAATTTTCCACATAAATAGCGGTGTAGGTTGTTGTCTAATTATTAATGTAAAATTTTGTGAAAATACTTAAATTAAAAAACTACAAACACAGATGGACGGAGCTTGAGTCATCTTTTTAAAGTGTGCCCGGGGTGAAGTAATTAGCAGTCCTCTGGATCAGCTGCAGCTCTCACAATACAAAACAGTACTTTTTTTCTCCTCTTTGATCCTTCTTTCATCAGTCAGGGAAGAGGAGATGAGGTTTTAGTAATCTCCATGTTTAGTGATGTGGGATGATGGGAGTTGTTATCCACTAATCGTTGAAACAAAAACTAAATATTACCCCGTTATTATGCGACAGCCAACAAATTACATGAAAAATTATCTTTTAAATTGACAAACATCATATGTGTAACTCGTGGCAAAATTTGATCGGGATCAAAAGATAATTTCGCTCTTGCCATTTATTTCTATGGAGAATTTTTTTTTGATTTAAGGTCCCATATGTGGAAGTAGAGGGGCGTGACTTAGGCTCTCTATTGTGCGTGTGTGAAACGACAATAAGCCTATTCTACTCTATACTCTATTCTATACTATGGACATTGAGGTGTTTCCCTGGATACAGTCAGGAGAGACTATTTTTCTTGTTGGAGCAAAATACCTGGTTAAACAGACAAATAAGATAAGATAAGATAAGCCTTTATTAGTCCCACAACGGGGAAATTCCAGGATTGCAACAGCACAGGGAACACTCAGAGCAACAATCAGAAGGCAAGAAAAAAAAAAACAAGCAAGCAAGAGCAGCTAATATACATATGTACATATTACTATAAAATATATATATACACACACACACACACACACACACACAGTGCAGAGCATTGTAGCTGGATGGAATAAATATATGAATATATGAACACACAGTGCAGAGCATTGTAGCTAGATGGAATAAATATGTAAATATATAAACACCCACAGTACGGAGCATTGCAGCTAGGTGGAATAAATATGCAAATATATAAACACACACAGTGCGGAGCAATGTAGCTAGATGGAATAAATATATAGATATATAAATATAAACACACCCAGTGCTGAGCATTGTAGCTAGATGGAATAAATATATAGATATATAAATATAAACACACCCAGTGCAGAGCATTGTAGCTAGATGGAATAAATATGTAAATATATAAACACACACAGTGCAGAGCATTGTTGCTAGGTGGGATGAAACAGCATAACCGTCTATTTAGTTATCCTACATGGTATGATTATGTGCCCATACATATTCTCACCCTCCATAGCGACCGGTATGTTCCTAGTTGTATGCCGGAGAGGACCATTGTGTAAGTCTATTGCATCTTTTGCATTCAAAAATAACTATTAGTTTGTTACGTCTTTTTGCTATCTCTGCGAGCAGCCCTGCTTAGGTTGTACAGTCTGACAGCCGTTGGTAGGAAGGACCTACGAAACCTCTCGGTTGTGCACCTGGGATGATGTAGTCTGCTGCTAAATGAGCTCCTCAGTGCATCCAGTATGTCCTGCATAGGGTGGAACTCGGTCTCCAGCAGAGATGACAGTTTAGCCACCGTCCTTCTCTCTCCTATCTCCTCCATCGGATCAAGGCGTTGCCCCAGGACAGAGCTAGCTTTCTTAATCAGTTTGTTCAGTCTCTTCCTATCGGCTGCAGTGATGCCACTGCCCCAGCAGACCACTCCAAAAGTGATGGCTGATGCCACCACCGTGTCATAGAATGACTTCAGCAGCGCCCCTTGTACACCAAAAGACCTGAGTCTCCTCAGCAGGAACAGCCTGCGCTGTCCCTTCTTGTAGAGTGCGTCAGTATTGTGTGACCAGTCTAGTTTATTGTTCAGATGAATACCCAGGTACTTGTAGGATGTCACCATCTCGATGTCTGTTCCCTGTATATTTACTGGTGCTGTGAGGGGCTGCCCATGCCTGCGGCAGTCCACCACCAGCTCCTTAGTTTTCCTCGCGTTGATCTGGAGGCAGTTCCGATGGCACCAGTCCACAAAGTCCTGGATAAGCCCTCTGTACTCAGCTTCATCTCCGCTGGAGATGAGACCAACGATCGCAGAGTCATCAGAGAACTTCTGTAGATGGCAATGTGTTGTGTTGTGTGAGAAGTCCGCAGTATAAAGAGTGAACAGGAAGGGAGCCAGCACCGTTCCCTGGGGGGCCCCCGTGCTACTGATGATCGTGTCGGAAACACAGTCCCGGGTTCTCACAAACTGAGGCCGGTTCGTGAGGTAGTCCAGGATCCATGATGACAGGTGCTGGTCCACCCCTGCGCGCAGCAGCTTGTCCTTCAGGATCATCGGTTGGATGGTGTTGAAAGCACTGGAGAAGTCAAAGAACATGATCCTCACCATATTCCCGGGCTTCTCCAGGTGGGACAGAGAATGGTGAAGGAGGAAGATCACCGCATCCTCCACCCCAATGCCATGCTGGTAGGCGAACTGGAGTGGATCCATCGCTGGTTCCACCAGGGGGCGGAGATGAGCAAGGAGCAGTCTCTCCAGGGTCTTCATCAAGTGGGACGTCAAGGCCACCGGTCTGAAGCTGTTCAGGTCTTTGGGGTGGGAAGTTTTTGGTACAGGTACCACACAAGATGTTTTCCACAGCTGTGGTACCCTCCCCAGTTTCAGGCTCATGTTGAAGATATATGTCACAATCCCACACAGCTGGTCTGCACAGGACTTGAGGAGCTTTGCGCTGATGCCGTCCGGTCCCGACGCCTTCCTCGCCTTGATCTTCCTCAGCTCCGTCCTCCCCGGGGTCTTGGTCAGGGTCAGGATGGGGGGCTGTGTGTTGGGAGTGGGGGGGGGGTGTCGGTGGAGTGGGGAGTGGGTAGCAGGACTTGATTTCTTAGAGGCAGCAGTGGTTGTTGTGCAGACAGGGGGGAGGGCGGTTGGTCAAATCTATTGAAAAACAGATTCAGGTTGTTCGCCCACTCCCTGCCCCCCGTGGCCTGGGGGGAGGTATTCTGGAGCCCCGAGATGGTTTTGAGGTTTCTCCAGACCCCGCTGATGTCGCTCTGTTGCAGCTTGTCCTCCATCTTCTTCCTGAAGCTGTCCTTGCCTTCTCTGATCTTTCTCCTCAGCTCCCTCTGTACGGACTTCAGCATCTCCCTGTTCCCCGACCTGAAGATCCTCTTCTTCTCTCTCAGAAGTGTTTTTATCTCAGGGTTGATCCAGGGTTTGTTGTTTGAGTGACGCCGTATGGTCTTGGTGGGAACGGATTTGTCCACACAGAAGCTGAGGTAGCCCGTGAAGGTGTGAATGAGGCCATCGATGTCCTCACCATGTGGATCGCAGAGCTGCTTCCAGGCAGTGGCTTCAAAACAGTCCTTTAGAGTGTCCATTGTCTCCTCAGACCATAACTCCACAGTGTGCATGGCCGGAGGTTGTCTGTGCACTAGGGGTTTGTACACCGGTCGGAGATGAACCAAGTTGTGATCCGATCTCCCAAGTGGGGGGAGTTGTGATGAGGTGTACGCCTCCTTAGTGTTTGCGTAGAACAAATCCAGTGTTTTATTGTCTCTAGTGTGGCATGTGACATACTGGGTGAAAGTGGGCAGAATGGGAGACAGTGAAACGTGGTTGAAATCGCCTGAGATGAGGAGAAGAGCATCTGGGTGTTCTGTCTGCAGCCTGCTGGTTACTGAATGGATGACGTCACGCGCTGTCCCAGCGTTCGCCGTCGGATTTGCATAAACAACAATGCAGATCACGTGTGAGTGTTCTCTCGGGAGATATGTAGGCCTCATGCTAACAGCTAGCAACTCAATGTCTTTGCTGCAGTGTCGTTGTTTAACAGTGATGTGTCCCGGTCTACACCAGTTGTTGTTAACATACATTATCACTCCACCGCCCCTAGTTTTGCCACTCTCTGGTGTTCGGTCAGCTCGTATCATGTGAAAACCCTCCAGCTCAATGTTAGCATCTGCTGCTAGTTCAGTTAGCCACGTCTCAGTAAACAAAAGGAGAGAGCACTCCCGGTAAGTGCTATCATAACGGGAGATAGCCGCTAGCTCATCTAACTTTCCCAGTATCGACCGTACATTTCCCATGACAACAGATGGAAGGGAGGGTCTGTACCTTATATTTTTTGTCCTCCGCCTTACTCCAGCCCGGCAGCCGCGGCGTTTTCGCCTCAGTTCTCTCGGTATGTCGAGTTTTTCCAGTGGGACCGGGTGGCGGTTAAATGCTAGCAGCTCTTCCCTGTTATATCGTATCCTGCTATAAACAGTGGCTCCGTCCACCGGCTCAGGAGACATTTGGGACGATCTGTGTGTCCGTGATATAAGTGGGGTGAAAAAAAAAGTGATCAAAAGAGAGAGGAAGGGAAAAAAAACTCGGAATCGAGCCGCTGTTGCAAAAGGCAGCCGACTGGTGTGGCGCCGAGAGTGTATAATCATATCATAATCATAATCTTTTGTCATGTATTGCTGCCAGTTAATAAAGACAAATCACACCATGCTGATGTCGCAGTACAGCATCACTCCCTCTTATGTGGTATTATTTAATTATAACAATCTACTTTCTTAGACCCTTTTTTTTTTTTCAAACAGTGGAGATCTTTCATCAGCTCATATGATTAATAGAAGTGGTGAGACGCTGAAAAGCATTTTTGATGGATCACTGCTTTAGTTGCGTCACTTTTAATTTCTGCTTTGGTGGAAGTAGCATGCTAAGCAGTATGTGATTGGGGTTTCTGCTGACTTTAATCAAACTACCTTTACAGAGTCAATCTGGTATGTCATCAGCCTCCTTTCCCTGGCTTATTCCCTAGCCTTACAGTGATGGCTATCATGCCAGATTGAGTCCAAAGGGGGATATTTCTCTTGACCAGGCTGTCGTTTTAATCCCCAGTGCCCAGATTACAGCTCCGTCCCCTCCCTGCCAGTCTAACTGGCTGACTGACTGCCAGGGCTGAACCAAAGCTGGCACGGAATAAAGACGGTGCCTCTTGTTTCTGATGTGTCTCACCGTTTGTCAGATTCATTTTTATTAGGTCCAGCTGTTGCCTGCTCAGGACAGATTCTAGCTCTTCATTAAAGCTTTTAAAAAATATAATTAACCATTGTCACCTTTCTGTTCGGGAAAGATTTGTAAAATGCAACATCTGTTAAAATCTTGACTCCTCTTGTCTTTGGAAGATGTTGAAGATGTAGAAAATGAAATGTAATGACAAAGTATTTCTGTAAAATCTTTAAAAGTGCTGTTCAAAACAGTATTGAGCCTTTTAAGATTGTGGCATCCTTCTCCTCCCAGCTACATCTTTCTTACAACAAAATACCCATTTTGTCCTATCTTGTCTGCTTTCAGCCTTCGTCTTTGTCTGTCGACCTCTATTACTTCATCCATTCATTCCTGCAAAACTCTTGACCTTCTCCTTGAGCCCAAAGGCTTGTTGTCCAGTTCGTCTGTTCTCCCATCTCTCTTTGTCTCCCTCCATTGTGGTTATTGTCCTTTCTCTCATTTCCTTCTTTCACTCTTGCCTCCACCGTCATCCCGTGGCTCTGATTTATAAGCTTGCATGGGAGGATTGGCCGACATCCTCTTCCTCCTCCTCCTCCTGCTTTAACAGACGGCTGATCGGAGAGATTGTTGTAGAGAGGAGAAAGACCCAATTGGTTGTAATACGATTTGCCAGTCAAAAGAGGACGACAGAAAGAATTTGAATGTCAGCAAGCCAGTAGCAATGATTTGCCTACCTATACCCCACGGCAGAAATGAAATTGGTTTATCTCTTTCAGTGAGCAGAGTGAAGAGACCAGAGGGTGGACAGATAAGGTCAAAATGATACGAGGCGTTCAGAGAGTTGGTTAATTAAAAGATTGCACATACAGTATGTGCACCACTTTTTAGACATCATTTAAAAACTTTCCACACTCTCTTTGCCCTGGGTTGCACTGGTAAGGAGCATGGTGGGATTTAATCTCTTGCCTGCTAGCACTGCTCACTCACAGATGGCAGTGTAGGAATTGAGCAGCAGACCCCTAAATAACCCTGTGTGGTGCAGATGGGCTGGTGTCAAGACCCAAGGCCATCAGTGTGGTATTTGTGAGTGCTAAGGAGGACTAGGAGGGGATTTTACACCCTACTGTGTTGGTGTGGTTTTGGGGTGGGGGTGGGCAAAAATTTCTGTTATACTAGTTATTGCAGCTTTCCCCCCTGAGGGATGTGAACTTTGGAGGTGCCTGTTTGAACCTTTTGGAAATGTAAATTAATCTGATGGAGCTTATAAGAAATGTAGTGCTACACTTCTTTTTATAATTCCTTTGTTTATAGAGAAGTCGTGTTGCATTATTTGGGTTTTAATGTAGGTCCATGGCCTCAAAGCAGTGAATTCCCCAACAATCCTGTATGCCATGTTGCAGTTACCTGTAAATTTGTTCATATTTTTGTGGCCATATCAACAGTGTTAATGTCAAAGTTATATGTACTTCCTAGTCACGTGTTGTGTGCAGTGCTACTTGCCTAAACGTTGTGATTGTTTTGTAATGTCAGAGCTTTTTGGAAATTTTTGTTTTGGTGATATTGATATTTTTGTTCATGAGTCCTTATTGACCATTAATATCGACCAACCGTTCAGTCTGGTTATAAATGTTTTTGTTATTCATGTTTCTTTTTAACATAAAAGCCTTTATTTGATTTTATTTCACTTTATTTCTTAATTTTTATTCCCAACAATGTACAAAATTTATAATACTGAAACTGCTGATATCTTATTTGCTGGTAACTGCTGTCAGTGAATTAAAGTGAATATCGGCTGATAACCAATATATTGACTGATATATATGTGCATCCCTTGAGTGTATATCGTGAATGTTTTAGTTTATAATACCAGTTTTAATTATTTTTCATCTGTTTCTGTTAACATTAGATATATAGAGGGATAGAGGGATATCAGATGTTTTATATTAACAGATCTCAAAAAAAGGGTGGTGGTGTTGCACTGTATATTGATGACCTGTATAGGTGTAAGCTTGTAAATGAAATGTCCTCAGCACTACCAGGAATTTTGGAATGTGTTACTGTTGAGATTGACCTAGACAAAACAAAAAATCTAATCATAAGCTGCATATATAGAACGCCGGGAACTTGCATTGAGACATTCAGAGATAAATTAGTCGAGCTGTACAATAATATTACTAGTAAGAAAATGGTAGCAATTTGTGGAGATTTCAATATTGATTTACTGAATCCACATCAACAAAATGTAGTTACAGAGTTCATGAACTCTATGTACAGCATGAGTCTATATCCCACAATAACACATCCCAGTAGAATCACAGTTCACTCTGCTACACTTATTGACAACCTGTTTGTCAATGTTTTCGATAAGAAAATAGAAAGTGGATTATTGATAAATGATATAAGTGACCACTTGCCAACCTTTGCACTTATCCATGGCCACACGAGGGCCAATACAGAAAAAATTTCAAAATCGTTCAGACACAAATCACCAAATGCAATCAGTTCTCTTAAAGAGGACTTGCTGAAGCAAGACTGGACAGAAGTCTATGTATCAGATGTAAATGAAGCCTATGACACATTTATAAACATTGTAACCACTCTTTATGAAAAAAACTGCCCATTAGTAAAAAAAAAAAGCTTAAACACAAATTTACTGATAAGCCATGGTTAACCAAAGGACTACAAAAGGCGTGTAAAAAGAAAAATTTATTATATAAAGCTTTCATAAAGAAAAGAACAAAAGAAGCAGAGCAGCGGTATAAAACATACAAAAATAAGTTAACATATATAATAAGATGTAGTAAAAGAGACTATTACAGTAAAGAACTGATGAAAAACAAAGACAATATTAAAAATACATGGACAATACTCAACAGTATCCTTGGAAATAAAAGCAGAAATACAAGCTACCCAACTAATATTCCAAAAAATAATAAAACGACTCAGAGTGTGAATATAGCTTCACCTGCAGATGAATTTAATAATTTTTTTGTTAACATTGGACCTAAACTGGCCCGAGAAATACCCACTCCGGTGCCTACAGGTGATACAATATGCAATAACACTGCTGTAAAAGACTCCATCTTCATTAAGAACACAGACGAAAGAGAGGTCATTGAAATTGTTAAATCGTTCAAAAGTAAAACATCTACTGACTGTGATGGTATTGACATGCTACTAGTCAAAACTGTTATCGAATGCATAGTAAAACCACTGACGTTTATCTGTAACCTGTCTCTCCAATCAGGTATATTTCCCAATGCAATGAAAATAGCTAAAGTAATTCCGATATACAAGACGGGCGACAGAGGGGAACTCTCAAACTATAGACCAATTTCACTATTACCGCAATTTTCCAAGATACTTGAAAAAATATTCTATGAGAGAATTGACAACTTCATACTGAAGAATGATTTATTGTGTGAGCAGCAATATGGGTTCAGACACAAGAGGACAACTGCATATGCCCTAATGGAATTTACAGAAAAAATATCAACAGCCATTGAAAATAAAGAGTATTCAGTTGGAGTATTCCTAGATCTTAAAAAAGCATTTGATACAGTAGATCATAATTTATTATTAAAGAAACTACAAAATTGTGGTATTAGAGGGGTAGCACTGTCCTGGTTAAGTAGTTACTTAAAGAATAGATATCAGTATGTATGTGTTAGCAACAAAAACTCAGAGTTGCTGAAGGTCACCTGTGGAGTCCCACAGGGTTCAGTTTTGGGACCATTATTATTCAATATGTATATAAACGATATATGTAAAGTTTCAGAAAAAATGGACTTAATATTGTTTGCCGATGACACTAATCTGCTACGCAGTGGAAACAATTTGGAACAACTTCTGGATACACTCGGAAAGGAATTAGGAAAGCTGAAACTGTGGTTTGATTCAAACAAATTAACGCTCAATTTAAGTAAGACAAAATTTATAGTCTTTAACAACCATCACAACAACCCAGTACCCAAACTCAGTGTAAATGGTGTAGAGATTGAAAGGGTATCTGAAACTAAATTCCTTGGAGTAATAATTGATAACAAACTGTGTTGGAAGTCACATATTAATTATATTAAAGGTAAAGTATCCAAATCAATTGCAATATTACACAGAGTGAAATATTTGCTGAATCAACCCACACTATAAGATAAGATAAGATAAGCCTTTATTAGTCCCACAATGGGGAAATTCCAGGATTGCAACAGCACAGGGATAGCAACACTCAGAGCAACAATCAGAAGGCAAGAAAAAAACAAGCAAGCAAGAGCGGCTAATATACATATGTACATATTACTATAAAATAAATATATACACACAGACACACAGTGCAGAGCATTGTAGCTGGATGGAATAAATATATGAGTATATGAACACACAGTGCAGAGCATTGTAGCTAGATGGAATAAATATGTAAATATATAAACACCCACAGTATGGAGCATTGCAGCTAGGTGGAATAAATATGCAAGTATATAAACACACCTTGTATCATTCATTAATACTCCCATACATGACATATTGTAATGAAGTATGGGGAAATACATATAAAACAAACATACGTATATCCACTCTTTATGCTTCAAAAGAGAGCTATTAGAATAATAAACAAAGTAGCTTACAGGGAACCAACAAACCCACTTTTTCTTAAACAAAAAACTCTCAAGTTGAAAGATCTGGTTGACTTTAAAACCGCAATAATAATGTTCAAAGTGAAGAATTTATCACTGCCCGCAAATATCCAAAAGTTGTTCCAAACAAGGGAGAAACGATATCACTTCAGAGGAACATGTATATTTCAAAAGCCTACAGTGAGAACAACCACCAAGCAACACTGTATTTCAGTGCAAGGAGTAAGATTATGGAACGATTTTGGACCTGAATTAAAATCATGTACAACGCTTGGACAATTTAAACAAAAACTAAAGGAAGAAATACTCCAAACATATTTACAAGACGACATGTAAACTCACATAAGGATTGACATTTCCAGCCTGTGTTGTGTTGTAGCTTAGTTTTTTTTTTTTTGTTTTTTTTTTCTCTCTGTGACATTTTGTCTTAGATTTGTTTTAAATAATAACCGCTTAACTTAGCTTAGCTTAGTTTTCTTTCTTTTTTTTTTCCTTCTCTCAGTCACATTTTGTCTTAGCTTTGTTTTAAATTGTAATCGCTCTTGTCTTGTTTTCTCTTTTTTCTCTTTTGAATTCTTGGATGGAATATGGGTGGGCAATATAAGCTGCGGCTTCAGCCATCACCCATTTCGGATAACTCACGTGGAATTGTATAGTAGAAGGAGTCTTTGTCTAATTTGACCTTGTTGTTATATTATACAGTTTCTTTTAACCTGTACTGTACTATCCGAAATAAATTCATTCATTCATTCACATTAATGTAAAAGGACACCTAGACGTTGGTATTAGTCACACATTAAGCTCAGTTAAAAAAAAAAAAATCCCTCCACCCCCTGTTTGTGCTTATTAGAGGTAAAGGTTAAAGTATTTGTTCCAACAAAAGCTGTATCCAGATCAGTATGTCTCCATTTTGTGGCCTTGAATTTATCAGTTTCAAAAAATGTCTGCTTGCTGCTGTGTCGTAAATGGCATCACATTTTGCAGGTGTTGTTTTTATTGCAGTCACCTCATGTCTGTGTACCTGGCAGGCCTTGTGCTCTGTTTTGCTTGGCTTCTCTGAACACAGTCAGGTGAAAATGAGAAAGGAACAAACGTTTCCACAGAGTGTGCTGCCGTCCTGCTGCCAAGTGTGTAAATACAATACATGTATAAATGAAATGTATTGGAAGGGTGATGAAGTTCATTTCTGCACGATACACTGCATAGGAGTCCACTAAATCGTTCCAAACATTTGAATTTTAGCTTCAAATCGAATCCAAATTGACGGCCCCCACCAGCTATTCTCATACTGGAAGAGGACTTTATGCCCCTGGCTGGCTGGAGAGAATCAAGTCTCTTGGAAAAATATGCTACCCATCTCACAAAACAACATTTGTTTGCCTGCCAGTCCCTTCAGGCCTATTAACAAGATTAGGGAGCACACAATGGCAACCCCCCGATTCCCTCCCATTTTGTTCTAGCTCATTTGCCAGTACAATGCATTCAGTGGTTTGCCTGCACCTCCTTTCCTTGGGGGAGCCCCTGCACAAAACCTCCTGATGCAGGCAAATAGCGGTGGCACAAATCGACACACAAGAGCCTAAATTAACAGAAAAATTAATACGTTCGAGCCAATGACTGATTTTCTCTTTCAGGCCAAAGGTGTGTGCGTGTGAGCGCGTGCACGCACGCGCGCACACACACACACACCTCTTGCCTCCAGCCAACTTGTTCCCAGTATGTGCCACACTAAATAAAGAAATGAACCAAAAAAAAACCCAAACCAGCAGAGGGTTACATAAACACTATACTGTCTTGGAGCAGAACAAAAATATGAGCTCAAAGATCTACACTATTCATGGGTATAGCATAGGGCATTTGAGTGGGTGTGTGCACATCATGGGCATCGGGGGGTTTATTTGATTATTTGCTTCAGGCCATTTGTTTGAGGTAATTTATTCATGTAAAGCTATTGATTTTTTTTTTATCCAGCATTTTTGTCCTTTTTTAGAAGCAGGATCTTTTTGAAGAAACTACTGTTATGTAGAGATACATTTAGCAGTAGCCTTAAGCTTCCATTGTAAAGAGTTTTATGATGGTAAACTGTACATTTTGTTCCTGTAAAAAATGTAAAGAAAAGAAAACATTATATCCTTGTAAACTGTGAGAACCTTATCTTTGGTTTCCTTCTCTCCTTCATTTCTCTCATCTTAAACCAGCTCGCCTCATCTTACTTATCATCTAACGTGCTAATCTCCTCTCGTCTCCCAGCACCCCTTATCTAAGTAATAAAATTTAATTGCATTCGCCTTGCACTTTTCAGCGCAAGTGCTCAAAGAGTTTAGAGCAAATGGTACATCTCATTAAATCTGTCTCCCTCTCCCTTTCTCTCATCTCTCCCCCATCCCTAGGTGCCTACAGATGTTTCTATGGGTCTGTTGGCAGAACCTCAGGTGGCCATGTTTTGCGGTAAACTCAACATGCATATCAACGTGCAGAGCGGCAAGTGGGAACCAGACCCCTCAGCCACCAAGAGCTGCATCGGGACCAAGGAGGGCATCCTGCAATACTGCCAGGAGGTAATATATTGGTACAACAACAAAAATCTTATCAAAGTGGAACCATTGTTTTCAAAATGTTCTGTTGTTGAACTAGAGTAGCTTTGTTTGATTCATATTTGAGAATAATCCTCATTTGTTTAATACAGGCTTTTGGGGGTAATCCTTTTAGCTCCATTCACTTGAAATAGAGGGAGTGCCAAAGCTGCATGTCCAATAAAATTTCTACCTCAAGAAGTGTAGAAAACAGAAACCATAGATACCACATAGCTACATATGCTGTCATATAAGGAGGCCTCACACTGTAATTATGCAGTATTTTATTTTTGAGTGTACAATAAGGCTTTCGTTGGATTTTTTTTTTTTTCCTTTTAGCTCATTCCACAGAAGCCGAAAGGAGCTAATGTGACTACACGCCATCCGTCCACATTTCACGGGAATTGCTCCTCCTCCTAGGCATTCACCCTGATGCTCACTAAACTCACAATGATCTTCAGGTGGATCTGCATCCAGGTTGTGCTCAATGTCAAGGTCAAATCTCAGTAGCTCTGGGCACTTATATGATATCTGAAAAATCGTTCCTTCTCCTCCTAGGAAATTGCCTTGATGCTCTCCAAAAACTTACATGTGATGATCCTCAGGTGGGTCTGCATCCAAGTTGTGCTTAAGGTCAAGGTAAAGGTTAGGAGATGTGGGCACTAGGGGTGGGCGATATGGCCTAAAAATGATGTCACGATATTTCTGTGAATTTTCACGATAACGATATCCAAGAATACAGTTTTTTTCTTTTAAATTTATAAAGGACAGATTCACAGGCCAGCGTTAATTATGTTCCACATATCCAGTAAAAACAAAACAACTCTTATTTCTCTAGTTTATAAAGAGCAGTTTAGAATGAGTTTAAAACTTTTTTTTAATTCTGTATCAAATATTACCAGAAAATATTATAAACCACTACATCTTAAGTGCACTGAGGGGTGGACTGGGACAAAAATTGAGGCCGGGATTTTGACTTCATATTAGGCCACCCTGTTGTTGGAAACCAGAAACCACCAGTTTTAGTAGGTTAATATTGTAAAATAACAGGTATCAAACTAGTTATAAATGTAATTATAACCTTCGGGAGGGACAAAAATTGTAACTTTGGATTGTAATAGTCAACTGATCTATTGATTATTAAAACACTGACTGACTAATCTTAATTTAAATCTGGTGCTGCTTCTCATTTCTTCACATTTTCAGAGTAAAAACACAAGGTATGAGGCTTCAGGTAAAAAGTTACAATTCTGCATGAAAAAGGTCACAAATTTATCACCAAAAACATTCAAAATTTTAAAAAAAGTACCTTTATGAAAAGATGTTTAATGAGAAAAAAAAAAACAAATTTAGGAGAGAACAGTAACAAGCAGATGAGAGTAAAGTTTGTATTGCAGACTACATATAGCCTGTAGTTTTGAAAATTGTGCACATTTTTCTTAAAACATCTGAATAGTCCTGGAAACACTGCCTTATAAATGTAAGAGCAATTTAGCTATGGTTAATGCAACCCATTTATTACATTAAAAAACGTAAACCCTGAACACATTACTTCCGTCTTTATCCCATTTCTGTGCTCTGGGACATGAGGGGGTTTTGCTTCTTTTAACATTTTAAATTAATTTAGTCTAGTATGTTATTTCACTGGGTCAGGAAGAGGGTCTAAATAAAAGAGGGAGAGAGTGGGCTTATTTAAAACTATTATCATTTCATAATTTTTATCATATTGAATGTATGCTGGCCTACCTGTCGTTTCCCAAGACACTTCTGCTGGTAAGACCTCCCGTCTCTCTCCTTTTCTCAGTTTACCCGCATTAGAAACCTCCGTTGCGCAGACAAGTCCTGGCTGTTAACAGATTTTTTTTTTCTTTTGGTTGGTTGAATAAATCATGCTGGAGCAGCCACAATGGAATGAAAATAAACCTCTGGACACTTCGGACGTCAGCAACACCACTTCAGGGCAAAGTAAAACTTTTCCCTGAAGCGCGTCGTTGACATGCCGAAAAAAATGCGGGCAGATTATCCGCATCGCTGCACCGTTTTTTTTAAAAGATGGCAGCAGTCTGAAACGGCCTTAAAACTAAATTACTTTCTCACAACCAGATGAAGACGTTCTAAGCACGGAGTGCCGCTTCCCGCACCATGTTTTTTTTCCCGTTTCTATGGTAACATGTAACTTCCATTGCCAGCATAATGGACCCCAAATATTGTGATATTCATTTTTACACCGGTATCAAAATTTATACCAGTATTATCATGAACGATACAATATGGCACACCCCTAGTGGCCACTTATATGATTTTAGAAAAATCACTACTCCTCCCAGGCAAGTACCTTGATTCTCACTAAATTCACTCACAATAATCCTCATGTAGGTCTGCATCCAGGTTGAGGTCAAGGTCATTGTCAAAGGTCGGGAGATCAGCGTATTTATGATTTCATGAAAAAAACATTACTTCTCCTAGGCCAGTGACCTTGACTTTAAGCACATCCTAGATGGGTCTGTATCTAGGCTGTGCTTAAGGTCAAGGTCAACAATCAAGAGATCTGAGCACTCTTGGGTTAATTTCATAAGGCTGGAACAAGCTACTCTGTCATTGATGTTCTGGTTTCTGGCTCTTTTTGATACTTTTAACAATGGTCGTCTTGCACAATGTAGAGTAACGTACTTCCACATTCCAGTCTTCCCCCAGTTCTGGTTCTGCTTCCATTATATTTTCCCATTTCCTGGTGCTTTCTCATCAGAAATTAATTTTATCACTTTCACTTACCATTGTACATACTGGAAATAGTCTGTGGACAGATCGTTTTTTCTTTATAAAGTTCATGTTTCGTATTTTGATCATTTTTGTACCCATACTGAGTCGTTTATAGTTCCCCCAGTTAGCTTAGCACCTAGCAGCTATCATGTTTGTTTATGTCTATGCCATTCCAAATACTACTGCATGGGCTGTAATAGACCTGTGAAATGGACGTGTATTATGCAGTCTTTACACAAGCTCATTCACGTTCATTTGACTCCATACAATGTTGCACTGCATCCGGAAAGTATTCACAGCGCTTCACTTTTTCCACATCTTGTTATATTACAGCCTTATTCCAAAATGGATTAAATTCATGTTTTTCCTCAAAATTCAACACACAACACCCCATAATGACAATGTGAAAACAGTTTTTCTGAAATTTTTGTAAAGTTATTAAAAATAAAAAACTAAGAAATCACATGTACATAGTAAGTATTCACAGCCTTTGCCATGAAGCTCAAAATTGAGCTCAGGTGCATCCTGTTTCCACTGATCATCCTTGAAATGTTTCTACAGCTTAATTGGAGTCCACCTGTGGTAAATTCAGGTGATTGGACATGATTTGGAAAGACACACACCTATCTATATAAGGTCCCACAGTTAATAGTGCATGTCAGAGCACAAACCAAGCATGAAGTCAAAGGAATTGTCTGTCAACCTCTGAGACAGGATTGGCTTGAGGTACAAATCTGGGGAAGGGTACAGAAAAATTTCTGCTACTTTAAAGGTCCTAATGAGCACAGTGGCCTCCATCATCCGTAAATGGAAGAAGTTCGGAACCACCAGGACTCTTCCTAGAGCTGGCCGGCCATCTGAACTGAGCAATCGGGGAAGAAGGGCCTTAGTCAGGAAGATGAACAAGAACCCGATGGTCACTCTTGTCAGAGCTCCAGCGTTTCTCTGTGGAGAGAGGAGAGCCTTCCAGAAGGACAACCATCTTTGCAGCAATCCACCAATCAGGCCTGTATGGTAGAGTGGCCAGACGGAAGCCACTCCTTAGTAAAAGGCACATGACGGCCCGCCTGGAGTAAAATTCCCTAGTCTGATGAAACAAAGATTGAACTCTTTGGCGTGAATACCAGGTGTCATGTTTGGAGGAAACCAGGCACTCCTCACCACCAGGTCAATACCATTCCTGCAGTGAAGCATGGTGGTGGCAGCATCATGCTGCTGAGATGTTTTTGAGCGGCAGGAACTGGGAGACTAGTCAGGATAGAGGGAAAGATGAATGCAGCAATGCACAGACACATCCTGGATGAAAACCTGCTCCAGAGCTCTCTTGACGTCAAACTGGGGTGACGGTTCATCTTTCAGCAGGACAACAACCCCAAGCACACAGTAAAGATATCAAAGGAGTGGCTTCAGGACAACTCTGTGAATATCCTTGAGTGGCCCAGCCAGAGCCCAGACTTGAATCCAATCGAACATCTCTGGAGAGATCTGAAAATGGCTTACTACTTCCGGCGCCGCACGAGTAGGCTGCCTTTTGCAACAGCGGATCAATTTCTGCCTATTTCTATTTACTATCTGGCTCTCTTGCCAATCTTTATGATCCAGCGTCACCTTTATTCCATCCGAGCACGTAGATCGCCCAAATGTCTCCTGAGTCAGCGGACGGAGCCACTGTTTCTGGCAGGAGGCAGTACAACAGGGACCAGCTGTTAGCACTTAACCGGCCCATGATGCTAACGCAAAAACTCGACATACCGGCAGAAATAAGATGAAAACGACATGGGTGTCGTGCTGGAGTAAGACGGCGGGCGAGGAATATAAGGTACAGACCCGCCCTCCCATCTGTCATTATGGGGAATGTACGATCGTGACTCAGAAAAACAGATGAGCTAGCGGCTATCTCCCGCTACGATAGCATATACCGGGAGTGTAGTCTAATGCTATTCACAGAGACGTGGCTAACAGAACTAGCAACAGATGCTAACATTGAACTGGAGGGTTTCCACGCAATATGGGCAGACTGAACACCAGACAGTGGGAAGGCAAGGGGCGGTGGAGTGATGTACGTCAATAACAACTGGTGCAGACCGGGACATATCACGGTTAAACAACAACACTGCAACAAAGACATTGAGTTGCTAGCTGTTAGCATGCGGCCCACCTATCTCCCGAGGGAATACTCACACGTGATCTGCATTGTTATTTATGCAAATCCGACGGCGAACGCTGGGACAGTGCGTGACATCATCCACTCAGTAACTGGCAGGCTGCAGACAGAACACCCAGATGCTCTTCTCCTCATCTCAGGCGATTTCAACCATATTTCACTGTCTCCCATTCTACCCACGTTCACCCAGTATGTCACATGCCACACTAGAGACAATAAAACACTGGACGTATTCTATGCAAACACTAAGGAGGCGTACACCTCATCACAACTCCCCCCACTCGGGAGATCGGATCACAACTTGGTTCATCTCCTGCCGGTGTACAAACCCTTAGTGCACAGACAACCTCCGGTCATGCGCACAGTGAAGTTATGGTCTGAGGAGGCAATGGACGCTCTAAAGGACTGTTCTGAAACCACTGCCTGGGAGCAGCTCTGCGATCCACATGGTGAGGACATCGATGGCCTCACTCACACCATCATGGACTACATCAGCTTCTGTGTGGACAACACCGTACCCACCAAGACCATACGGTGTTGCTCGAACAACAAACCCTGGATCAACCCTGAGATAAAAACACTTCTGAGAGAGAAGAAGAGGATCTTCAGGTCGAGGAACAGGGAGATGCTGAAGTCCGTACAGAGGGAGCTGAGGAGGAAGATCAGAGAAGGCAAGGACAGCTTCAGGAAGAAGATGGAGGACAAGCTGCAACAGAGCGGCATCGGTAGGGTCTGGAGAAATCTTAAAACCATCTCTGGGCTCCAGAATACCTCCCCCCAGGCCACGGGGGGGCAGGGAGTGGGCGAACAATCTGAACCTGTTTTTTGATAGGTTTGACCAACCACCCTCCCCCCCGACTGCACAACAACCACTGCCGCCTCTAAAGACATTGAGTCCTGCTGCCCACACCCCACTCCACCAACACCCCCCCACTCCCAACACACAGCTCCCCAACATGACCCTCTCTAAGACCCAGGTGAGGACGGAACTGAGGAAGATCAAGGCGAGGAAGGTGTCGGGACCGGACGGCATCAGCGCAAAGCTCCTCAAGTCCTGTGCAGATCAGCTGTGTGGGATTGTGGAGCTGATCTTCAACCTGAGCCTGAAGCTGGGGAGGGTACCACAGTTGTGGAAAACATCTTGTGTGGTACCTGTACCAAAGACTTCCCACCCCAAAGACCTGAACAGCTACAGACCAGTGGCCCTGACGTCCCACATGATGAAGACCCTGGAGAGACTGCTCCTTGCTCACCTCCGCCCCCTGGTGGGACCAGCAATGGCTCCACTCCAGTTCACCTACCAGCATGGCATTGGGGTGGAGGATGCAGTGATCTTCCTCCTTCACCATTCTCTGTCCCACCTGGAGAAGCCCGGGAATGCGGTGAGGATCATGTTCTTTGACTTCTCCAGTGCTTTCAACACCATCCAACCGATGATCCTGAAGGACAAGCTGCTGTGCACAGGGGTGGACCAGCACCTGTCATCATGGATCCTGGACTACCTCACTAACCGGCCACAGTTTGTGAGAACCCGGGTCTGTGTGTCCGACACGATCATCGGTAGCACGGGGGCTCCTCAGGGAACGGCTTTGGCTCCCTTCCTGTTCACCCTTTATACCGCGGACTTCTCACACAACACAACACACTGCCATCTACAGAAGTTCTCTGACGACTCTGCAATCGTCGGCCTCATCTCCAACGGAGATAAAGCTGAGTACAGAGGACTTATCCAGGACTTCGTGGACTGGTGCCATTGGAACTGCCTCCAAATCAACGCGAGGAAAACTAAGGAGCTGGTGGTGGACTGCCACAGGCAAGGACAACCCCTCACAGCACCAGTAAACATACAGGAAACAGACATTGAGATGGTGACATCCTACAAGTACCTGGGTGTTCATTTGAACAATAAACTAGACTGGTCACACAATACCGACGCACTCTACAAGAAGGGACAGTGCAGGCTGTTCCTACTGAGGAGACTCAGGTCTTTTGGTGTACAAGGGGCGCTGCTGAAGACATTCTACGACACGGTGGTGGCATCAGCCATCACTTTTGGAGTGGTCTGCTGGGGCAGTGACATACAGCAGCCGATAGGAAGAGACTGAACAAACTGATCAAGAAAGCTAGCTCTGTCCTGGGGCAGCGCCCTGACCCAGTGGAGGAGATGGGAGAGAGAAGGATGGTGGCTAAACTGTCATCTCTGCTGGAGTCCGAGTCCCACCCTATGCAGGACATACTGAACGCACTGAGGAGCTCATTTAGCAGCAGACTACATCATCCGAGGTGCGCAACAGAGAGGTTTCGCAGGTCCTTCCTACCTACGGCTGTCAGACTGTATAACCTAAGCAGGGCTGCTCGCAGAGATAGCAAAAAAACGTGACAACCTAATAGTATTGAATGCAAAAGACGCAATAGACTTACACAATGGTCCCCTCCAGTATATACAACTAGGACAATATCGGTTGCTACAGAGGGTGACGATATGTATGTGTACATATTCATACTATGTAGGATAACTAAGTAGACGGTTATGTTGTTTATTCCATCTTGCTACAATGCTCCGCACTTTGTATATATATTTATATATTTATGTGTATGTGTGTATATCCACTGCTCTTATTATCTTCCGTATCTTCTTAATTATTGCTCTGAGTGTTGCTATCCCTGTGCTGTTGCAATCCTGGAATTTCCCCATTGTGGGACTAATAAAGGCTTATCTTATCTTAAAATGGCTGTGCACTGACGCTTCCCATCCAACCTGATGGAGCTTGAGAGTTGCTGCAAAGAGGAATGGTGAAATTGCCCAAAGGTAGGTGTGCCAAGCTTGTGGCATCATATTCTAAAAAGACTTGAGGCTGTAATTGCTGCCAAAGGTGCATCAACAAAGTATTGAGCAAAGGCTGTGAATACTTAGAGTGGATAAAAAAAACACATCCCTGTTCAAATGCCGGCTTTTTGTGATGTAAAAAATGAGACCAAAATAAATCATTTCAAAACTTTTTCCACCATTAATGTGACCTATAACCTATACAACTCAACTGAAAAACAAACTGAAATCTTTTAAGGGGAAAAATAATTTTTAAAAAAAACTTAGACTAGCCTGTTTGCATAAATATACACACCCTTAAACTAATACTTTGTTGCAGCACCTCTGGCTTTTAGGAGTCTATCAGCGTGGCACATCTTGGTGTGGCAATATTTGCCCACTCTTCTTTGCAAAAACGTTCCAAATCTGTCAGATTGCAAGGGTATCTCCTGTGTACAGCCCTCTTCAGATCACCCCACAGATGTTCAATCAGATTCAGGTCTGGACTCCAGCTGGGCCATTCCAAAACCTTAATCTTCTTCTGGTGAAGCCATTCATTTGTTGATTTGGATGTGTGCTTTGGGTCATTGTCGTTCTGAAAGATGAAGTTCCTCTTCATCTTCAGCTTTCTAGCAGAAGCCTGAAGGTTTTGTGCCAACACTGACTGGTATTTGGAACTGTTCATGATTCCCTTCACCTTGACGAAGGCCCCAGTTCCAGCTGAAGAAAAACACCCCCAAAGCATGATGCTCATAAGATAAGGTTTCCGTCTTGCCAACCTAGACGGGAGCTTGTTTTCACATGTACTAAAGAGCCAGTACTTGCCAGAAATTCCTGCAGCTACTTTAATGTTGCTGTTGGCCTCTTGGCAGCCTCCCTGACCAGTTTTCTTCTCGTTTTTTAAATTAATTTTGGAGGGACATCCAGTTCTTGGTAATGCCACATGACTGTCTTCACTGTGTTCCATAGTATATTTAACGCCTTGGAAAATCTTTTGTACCCTTCTTCTGACTGATACGTTTGAACAATGAGATCCCTCTGATGCTTTGGAAGCTCTCTGCGGACCACAGATGTGTCTACAAAAATCCAATTCAGTTCAATTCAACTTTATTTATTTCCACAACAGTCATCTCTTAGCACTTTCAACTGCAGGGGAAACTCCCACAATTGCAGAAAGACTCCAGCAATCAGGCGATCCCCTGTGAGCAAGCACTTGGCGACAGTGGAGAGGAAAAACTCCCTTTTAACAGGAAGTAACCTCCAGGAGAACCAGGCTCAGGGAGGGGCAGTCATCTGCTGCGACTGGCTGTGGGGGGGGGGGGGGGTACAGAAGAAACAAACAGATGTTAATGACCAGCAAAAATATTTAATTGAGAGTGAGGAAGGGAGTGAAGCCCAGTTGGAGGTTGGAGGTCCCCCGGCTGTCTAAACCTATTAGCAGCATAACTAAGGGAGAGATCAGGGGCACATAATCCCTCCCTAATTATATATCAAAAAGGAAAGGTTTTAACCCTTTTCTTAAAAACAGACATCGAGACTGACTCCCAAATCCAGATTGGCAGCTGGTTCCACAGGAGAGGAGCTTGATAACTGAAGGTTCTGCCTCCCATTGTACTTTTGGAGATTCTAGGTATTAGAAGAGCGACATCGGTGGGGTCTGGAGAAACCTTAAAACCATCTCTGGGCTCCAGAATACCTCCCCCCCAGGCCACAGGGGGCAGGGAGTGGGCGAACAATCTGAACCTTTTTTTTAATAGGTTTGACCAACCGCCCTCCCCCCCCCGATTGCACAACAACCACTGCTGCCTCTGAAGACATCGAGTCCTGCTGCCCACACCCCAATCCACCATCACCCCCCCCACTCCCAACACACAGCCCCCCAACATGACCCTCACTAAGACCCAGGTGAGGACGGAGCTGAGGAAGATCAAGGCGAGGAAGGCGTCGGGACCGGAAGACATCAGCGCAAAGCTCCTCAAGTCCTGTGCAGACCAGCTGTGTGGGATTGTGGAGCACATCTTCAACCTGAGCCTGAAGCTGGGGAGGGTACCACAGTTGTGGAAAACATCTTGTGTGGTACCTGTACCAAAGACTTCCCACCCCAAAGATCTGAACAGCTACAGACCAGTGGCCCTGACGTCCCACATGATGAAGACCCTGGAGAGACTGCTCCTTGCTCACCTCCGCCCCCTGGTGGGACCAGCGATGGATCCACTCCAGTTCACCTACCAGCATGGCATTGGGGTGGAGGATGCAGTGATCTTCCTCCTTAACCGTTCTCTGTCCCACCTGGAGAAGCCCGGGAATGTGGTGAGGATCATGTTCTTTGACTTCTCCAGTGCTTTCAACACCATCCAACCGATGATCCTGAAGGACAAGCTGCTGTGCGCAGGGGTGGACCAGCACCTGTCATCATGGATCCTGGACTACCTCACTAACCGGCCACAGTTTGTGAGAACCCGGGACTGTGTGTCCGACACTATCATCGGTAGCACGGGGGCCCCCCAAGGAATGGTTTTGGCTCCCTTCCTATTCACCCTCTATACTGCAGACTTCTCACACAACACAACACACTGCCATCTACAGAAGTTCTCTGATGACTCTGCGATCGTTGGCCTCATCTCCAACAGAGATGAAGCTGAGTACAGAGGACTTATCCAGGACTTCGTGGACTGGTGCCATCGGAACTGTCTCCAGATCAACTCGAGGAAAACTAAGGAGCTGGTGGTGGACTGCCGCAGGCAAGGACAACCCCTCACAGCACCAGTAAACATACAGGGAACAGACATCGAAATGGTGACATCCTACAAGTTCCTGGGTGTTCATCTGAACAATAAACTAGACTGGTCACACAATACTGACGCACTCTACAAGAAGGGGCAGCGCAGGCTGTTCCTACTGAGGAGACTCAGGTCTTTTGGTGTACAAGGGGCGCTGCTGAAGACTTTCTACAACACGGTGGTGGCATCAGCCATCACTTTTGGAGTGGTCTGCTGGAGCAGTGGCGTTACAGCAGCCGATAGGAGGAGACTGAACAAACTGATCAAGAAAGCTAGCTCTGTCCTGGGGCAACGCCTTGACCCAGTGGAGGAGATGGGAGAGAGAAGGATGGTGGCTAAACTATCATCTCTGCTGGAGTCCGAGTCCCACCCTATGCAGGACATACTGAACGCACTGAGGAGCTCATTTAGCAGCAGACTACATCATCCTAGGTGCGCAACCGAGAGGTTTCGCAGGTCCTTCCTACCTACAGCTGTCAGACTGTATAACCTAAGCAGGGCTGCTCGCAGAGATAAAAAAAAAACGTGACAACCTAATAGTATTGAATGCAAAAGACGCAATAGACTTACACAATGGTCCCCTCCGGTATACAACTAGGAAAATATCGGTCGCTACGGAGGGTGACAATATGTATGGGTACATAATCATACCATGTAGGATAACTAAGTAGACGGTTATGCTGTTCATTCCATCTAGCTACAGTGCTCCACACTGTGTGTGTTTATATATTTATTCCATCTAGCTACAATGCTCCGCACTGTGTGTTTATATATTTATATGTACATATGTACAGTATATTCGCTGCTCTTGTTTTTTCTTGTCTTCTGATTGTTGCTCTGAGTGTTGCTAACCCTGTGCTATTGCAATCCTGGAATTTCCCCATTGTGGGACTAATAAAGGCTTATCTTATCTTATCTTATCTTATTACAAATAATCCTGCATTTTGGGAGTGTAGCGCTCCGTTAGGATAATAGGGCAGTATCAGATCTTTTAAATAAAAAAGGGGCTTGATTATTTAGAGTTTTGTAAGTGAGAAGAAGGATTTTAGACTTAATTCTAGACTCTATGGGAAGCCAAAGAAGGGAGGGCAAAACCGGAGAGATATGATCTCTCTTTCTAGTGCCTGTTAAAACTCTTGCTGCAGCATTTTGGATCAGCTGAAGACTTTTTAAAGATGTTTTAGGACAACCTGATAAAGAGTTACGATAATCTAATCTAGAGCTAACAAAAGCATGTATTAGTTTCTCAGTATCACTCTGAGACAAGATGCTCCTAATCTTGGCAGTATTACGCAAATGATAGAAGGCAGTCTTAGAAAGAAGTTTAATATGTGAATTAAAAAGCAGATCTTTATCAAAAATAACTCCAGGTTTCCTCACAGAACTATTAAGAGAAAGAGTAACCGCATCCAAACTAAAAGTTTGATTTAGAAAGGTATTTCTAAGTTTTTTTGGACCAACTAACATGACTTCAGTCTTATCTGAATTTAATAGTAGGAAATTACAAGCCATCCAAGCTTTGATTTCCTTAAGACAGGCCTGTATCTTGGCTAATTGATTACTATTATCTGGCTTCAGTGACAGGTATAATTGTTTCATCTGCATAACAATGAAAATATATACAGTGCTTTCTAATAATGTTGCCTAGCGGAAGCATATATAAACTAAAAAGAATAGGGCCTAGCAGAGATCCCTGTGGAACTCCGTAACTGAGCTTTGAGTTGGAGGAAAACTTATTACTGACATGAACAAACTGGAACCTGTCAGATAAATAAGATCTAAACCACTGCAACGAAGTTCCATTAAGTCCAACATGGTGTTCTAATCTATCAAGTAGAATATTATGATTGATAGTATCAAAAGCTGCATTAATGTCTAAAAGGACAAGTACAGAAACAAGTCCATTATCAGATGTGATAAGGAGGTCATTAGTGACCTTCATTAAGGCTGTTTCAGTACTATGATGGATTCTAAACCCAGATTGAAACTCTTAAAATAAACCATTTCCCTGCAAGTGGTCAAATAATTGCATAGCAACAACTCTTTCTAAGATTTTTTGAAATGAAAGGCAGATTAGAGATTGGTCTATAGTTAGCTAAAACTCCTGGATCTAGTGTTGGCTTTTTGAGTAAGGGTTTAATTACAGCAGTTTTAAAAGCCTGTGGTACATGGCCTAATGTTAATGAAGAATTGATTATTTGAAGAATAGAGCTACCGATAAATGGGAAGACTTCTTTAAATAACTTGGTAGGAATAGGGTCTAAAAGACAAGTTGAAGGCTTGGTTGAGGAAATTATTTTATCTAACTCTAAAAGGTCAATTGGAGTAAACTCATCCAAACAGATATCAATTGAAGGAGTTGTAGTAGTGTAAGTTAACGGTGGGAAGAATCTGACTGATTTTATCTCTAATAGATGAAATTTTATTTTTGAAAAAGTTCATAAAGTCCTGACTAGTAAGCTCTAAGGGAATGCTGGGATTGACAGAGTCCTGACTCTGTCAGCCTGGCTACAGTGCTGAAAAGAAACCTGGGATTATTCTTGTTCTCTTCTATTAATGCGCAAGAATAACTTGTTCTAGCTTTCCTAAGGGATTTTTTTTTTATATAAATTAGAAGTTGATTTCTCCAAGCTAAATAGATTTCATCTAATTTAGTGGAGCGCCATTTTCTTTCTAATTGACGAGTCTACTGTTTTAAGCTACGAGTTTCTGTGTTGAACCAAGGAGTTAGAAATCTCTGATTAGACTTTTTCATTTTTAAAGGGGCCACCATATCTAGAATCTGATGCAGAGAAGCTGTACCACTATCTACCATGCTATCAATTACAGAAGGGGCAAGCTCTCCATAACTTATCTCCGTTGTGCTGACAGATGGCATAGAGGAAACAATCTGCGTAAATTTGGTAACAGCATCATCTGAGAGGCATCTACTGTAGTAATATTTTTATTTAGTGGCCAAATGGTCAGAAATAGTAAAATCAAAGGTTAACAGACAATGATCTGACAGTACAGGGTTATGAGGAGACACTACCAGATTTTCTATTTCTATGCCATATGTCAGAACAAGGTCCAACGTGTGGTGGTGATAATGAGTAGAATTTCCTACTTTCTGAGAAAACCTCATCGAGTCTAATATTGAATTTAATGCCATATTAAGGCAGTCACTATCTACTTCTACATGTATATTAAAGTCCCCTACTATAATTATTCTATCTGATTTCAGCACTAAATCTGCTAAGAATTCGACAAATTCAGATAAAAACTCTGAGCAGGCTGAGGGAGGACGATAAACTATAGCAAATAAAATTGGGTTTAACCTAAAATTGAGAAAATGCTCAACACTGAGGACCAGGCCCTCAGAGGAATTATAACATGTTTTTTGCTTTACATTAACTAGTAATTTGGAATGGTAAATTGTTGCTACTCCTCCTCCACGACCAAAACTTCTGGGATTTTGACAGTTTAAATAACCAGAGGGGGTTGATTCATTTAAACCAACATAATCCTCTTGCTCTAACCAAGTCTCTGTAAGGGATATTAAATCAATCTGATGATCAATTAACAGATCATGGACTAGCAGAGACTTGGGAGGTAGAAACCTAATATTTAACAAATCACATTTAATTTTTAAATTATGAGGAGGAACAGAGGCCAAGTCATTAAATTTAGAGGCTTCATATTTAATTTGAGTTTTACCAACTTTTTGTTTAATCACTTTGGGATGCTTATACATTATATTTTTATTTACTTTGGAGGGAGCAGACAATGATTCTCTGATGGGGAAGACAGGGGCTAAATTGAGGGGTGGCGGATGAAGAGGAGCTGCAGAGAGGCGTGTTGGTCCCAACTCTGAGTTGTCAAGGTTTTGGAAATTTGGATAAAAATGATGCCAGATTGTTAGATAAAAGAGACGCACCATCCAAAGGGGGATGGATGCCATCTCGTGTAATAAGACCAGGTTTTCCCCAAAATGAGTTCCAATTGTCTATGTAGGCCACCACACAGACAGCCAGCGGTTCAAGGATGACAAACGGCTAAACATGTCATCACTGGTCAGATTGGGGAGGGGCCCAGAGAATACTACAGAGGCAGACCTCGTTTTGGCAAAGTTATACACCGATTCCACACTAAGTTTTGTGACTTCTGACTGCCGGGGTCGGATATCGTTAATGCTGGCGTGGATAAAATGTCAGGAAAAGCCTACTAGAACAGCTGAACTTTATTTGGGGTTAATGAGAGGCACTTTAAATGGTAGCAGGTGTGTGCTGACTCCCATTTAACATAAGTTTCAATGTGACTGGTTCATTCTGAACACAGCCACATCCCCAGTTATAACAGGGTGTGCATGTTTATGCAAACAGGTTATTGTAAGTTTTTTATTTTTTATTTTTCCCCTTAAAAGATTTCATTTTGTTTTTTGATTGAGTTGGACAGGTTATAGGTCACATTAATGGTGGAAAAAGTTTTGAAAAGATTTATCTTGGTCTCATTTTTTTACATCACAAAAACCTGGCATTTGAATAGGGTTGTGTAGACTTTTTGTATCCACTGTATGTACATGTGATTTCTTAGTTTTTTATTTTTAATAAATTTGCAAGAATCTCAACAAAACTTTTTTTCATGTTGTTATTATGGGGTATTGTGTGTAGAATTTTGAGTAAAAAATGAATTTATTCCATTTTGGAATAATGCTGTAACATAAAATGTGGAAAAAGTGAAGCGCTGTGAATACTTTCTGGATGCACTGTACTAAGAGTGAGTCAGTTTATTATGAGAATAAATGACACACTAGCAACTGAAAGCTAACTAAGCTAATATCAATAACAGTAATGGTAACATCAGTAACCAAGGGATTCTGCATACACAAAGTAATATTAAAAGAAGTCAGATAACAAGAGGGAGTTGGACATATGTTTCAGTGAGTTTCACAGGTATATTACAGCCCATGGTAGTGGTACTTGGAATGGCACAGGCATAAACAAATATGCTAACTGCTAAGCTAACTGCGGGAACTATAAACGGCTCAGTATGGTTACAGAAACTACCAAATGTGAAACACAAACTTTATAAAGAAAAAACAATCTGCCCGCACACTATTTCCAGTATGTACAATGGTAAGTGAAAGTGATAAAATGATTTATTAATGAAAAAACACCAGGAAATGGGAAAATACAATGGAAACGGAACTGGAACTGCGGGAGGACTGGAATGCGGAAGTACGTTACTCTACATTGTGCAAGAGGTCCATAAGCTGTCATATAGAGTACATGGCAACACAGCATCTTTATTAAGAACAATTTGCTGTGTCAACTAGGGATGGATTCAAGATATCAAAGAATCAATATTGAATTGATTTTATTTGAATGGTTCAAGATTGATTCACAAAATCTTGAGAGCGACCTTTTCATCTTTTGAAAGTTATGAGAGGTTTACAAGAGGTCTCTCATGTGGCTGAACTCTCACATTCATATATTTATTTCAATAAGTTGGAGTGTTCCTGGTGCAATCTTACAGCTTTAGGTCTTTGAGAAATTATTTCATATGCAAGGAAAATGGCAATTATAATGGCAAAATCTCTAACTGAATAGATAATGAATTGGATTAAAACTGAATCAAGTCAGTACCTTCTGAAGAGGAATCTAATCAATTCTGGAAAATATTGCTGATTCCCAGTCCTAATGTCAAATGGTTTGGATAGTGAACTTTTTGATGCATTTTGAGAAGAATATCAGTTTTATAAAATATCACAAACTGAAAACAGGTTTTCGTTCCATTCCAGTGTAAAAAAAAATATGACCCAGTTTAAAGTCCACCAAAACAAGAGAATTGTGGGTTTTAAGAATAAAAATGGAGGTTGTGAAAAAAAGTTACAAGTGGGCTGCACAGGCTGTGTGCAGATTTGTATTTAGGGACAAAAATCTCCAATTTGACATGAGGGCACGATGCCAATACCCAGCTCAGTAACAAGCTGCTTAAGTGCATGAGACTTTACTTTAGAAGCCATGGAGCTTGTAATTAGGGATTGTGAAAGTATCTAAACCAAAAAGCTAAATGCAACACAGCTGAGTTTTTTTTTTCCCCCCATGTGAGTGGAGGGGAATTGTCACCACTGATTAGGAAAAAAAAAAAGATGTGAGCAAAAAAATCTTTACAAATCATCCTGGGTCCCAGCTTTTATACTACATTGTGACCCTCAGATATTAAATTAATGTTACAACACTTTCTCCACTACCCCCTCATGGATCGTCACCTTATCGTGGTGGGGGGGTTTGCGTGCCCCAGTGATCCCAGGAGCTATGTTGTCCGGGGCAATTTGCCTCTGATAGGGTCTCCCAAGACAAACTGGTCCTGGGTGAAGGGCCAGACGAAGAACGATCCAACAGACTCTCATGATAAATTGTATATCAAGGATTCAGTGTACCCCGCCCGGTATGGGGTTACCGGGGCCCCACCCTGGAGCCAGGCCTGGGGGAGGGGCTCGAAGGCTAGCGTCTGGTGGCCGGGTTTCCACCCATGGGACCCGGCCGGGCTCAGCCCGAAGGAGTTACATGGGTCCGCCCTCCAGTAGGTTCACCACCTGCAGGAGGGATCATGGAAGTCCGGTGCTATGTGGATTAGGTGGCAGTCAAAGGCGGAGACCTTGGCGGACTGATCCCAAGCTTTCTAAACTGGCTTTTGGTACGTGGAATGTCACCTCTCTGGTGGGGAAGGAGCCTGAGCTGGTGTACGAGATTGAGCGATACCGGCTAGATATAGTTGGCCTCACCTCAACACACAGCTCCGGTTCCGGAACCAGTCTCCTGGAGAGGGGCTGGAGCTTGGCCTTTTCTGGAGTTGCCCCGGGCGAGAGGCGACGAGCAGGGGTAGGTATTCTTGTATCGCCCCACCTTGCTGCCTCTATATTGGAGTTTTCCCCGGTGGACGAAAGGGTTGCTTCCCTGCGCCTTCGGGTTGGGAAACGGGTCCTGACCATCATTTGTGCCTATGCACCAAATGATGTTTCAGAGTACCCACCCTTTTTGGAGTCTGTGACTGGGGTGCTGGAGGGTGCTCCTCCTGGAGACTCCATTGTCCTACTGGGGGACTTCAATGCGCACGTGGGCAACGACAGTGAAACCTGGAGGGGGGTGATTGGGAGGAACGGCCTGCCCGATCTGAACCCGAGTGGTGTTCAGTTATTGGACTTCTGTGCTAACCACAGTCTGTCTATAACGAACACCATGTTCAAGCATAAGGGTGTCCATATGTGCACCTGGCACCAGGACACCCTAGGCCGCAGGTCGATGATCGATTTTGTTATCGTATCATCAGACCTGCGACCGTATGTCTTGGACACCCGAGTAAAGAGAGGTGCAGAGCTGTCAACTGATCACCACCTGGTGGTGAGTTGGATCCGATGGCAGGGGAGGAAGCCATTCAGACCTGGTAGACCCAAACGTATAGTGAGGGTGTGCTGGGAGCGTCTGGCTGAGGCCCCTGTCCGGGAGGTCTTCAACTCCCACCTCCGGAAGAACTTCAACCACATTCCGAGGGAGTCTGGAGACATGGAGTCTGAATGGGCCATGTTCTCCACCTCTGTTGTTGAAGCGGCAGCCCAGAGCTGCGGCCGCAAGGTGGTCGGTGCATCTCGTGGTGGCAACCCCCGAACCAAGTGGTGGACACCAGTGGTGAGGGGGGCCATTAAGCTGAAGAAGGAGTCCTATCAAGCTTGGTTGGCTTGTGGGACTCCCGAAGCAGCTGAGGTGTACCGGCAGGCCAAGCGGAGTGCAGCTCGGGTGGTTGCTGAAGCAAAAACCCGGGTATGGGAGGAGTTCGGTGAGGCCATGGAACAAGACTTTCGGTCGGCTTCAAAGAGATTCTGGCAAACTGTTCGGCGGCTCAGGAGGGGAAAGCAGCTCCCCGTCCACACTGTGTATGGTGCGGATGGGACACTGTTGACTTCAACTGGGGATATCGTCGGGCGGTGGAAGGAATACTTCGAGGATCTCCTCAATCCCACTGATACGCCTTCCACAGAGGAAGCAGGGTTTGGGGACGAGGGGGATGACTCGCCTATCACAGGGGCTGAGGTCGCCAAGGTGGTTAAAAATCTCCTTGGTGGCCGGGCCCCGGGGGTGGACGAGATTCGCCCCGAGTACCTCAAGGCCCTGGATGTTGTTGGGTTGTCATGGTTGACACGCCTCTGCAACATTGCGTGGAGGTCGGGGGCAGTGCCTTTGGCATGGCAAACCGGGGTGGTGGTTCCTCTCTTCAAAAAAGGGGACCGGAGGGTGTGCTCCAACTTTAGAGGGATCACACTCCTCAGCCTCCCTGGGAAGGTCTATGCCAAGGTATTGGAGAGGAGAGTCCGGCCGTTGGTCGAACCTCGGATTCAGGAGGAGCAATGTGGTTTTCGTCCTGGCCGTGGCACATCGGACCAGCTCTTTACCCTCTCGAGAATTCTTGAGGGTTCGTGGGAGTTTGCCCAACCAGTTTACATGTGTTTTGTGGACTTGGAGAAGGCATTTGACCGCGTCCCTCGTGGATTTTTGTGGGGGGTGCTTCGGGAGTATGGGGTATCGGGCTTGTTGTTACGAGCTATTCGGTCTCTGTACGACCGTTGTGAGAGTTTAGTTCGCATTGCCAACACTCGGTCGGAGTCATTCCCAGTGAGAGTTGGACTCCGCCAGGGCTGCCCTTTGTCACCGGTCCTGTTCATAATTTTTATGGACAGGATTTCTAGGCGCAGCCAGGGAATGGAGGGTGTCATGCTTGGTGACCACAGGATCTCATCTCTGTTGTTTGCAGATGATGTTGTCCTGTTGGCTTCATCCAGCAATGACCTACAGCTCTTGCTGGGACGGTTTGCCGCTGAGTGTGAAGCGGCTGGGATGAGAATCAGCACCTCCAAGTCCGAGTCCATGGTCCTCAGCCGGAAAAAGGTGGATTGTCCTCTCCGGGTTGGGGACAGGCTCCTGCCCCAAGTGGAGGAGTTTAAGTATCTTGGGGTCTTGTTCACGAGTGAGGGGAAAATGGAGCGAGAGATCGACAGACGGATTGGAGCAGCATCTGCAGTGATGCGGACGTTGTACCGGTCTGTTGTGGTGAAGAGGGAGCTTAGTTCTAAGGCAAAGCTGTCGATTTACCAGTCAATCTACGTTCCTACTCTCACCTATGGTCACGAGCTTTGGGTAATGACCGAAAGAACGAGATCGCGGATACAAGCGGCTGAAATGAGCTTTCTCCGTAGGATTGCTGGACTCACCCTCAGAGATAGGGTGAGGAGCTCAGTCATCCGGGAGAGGCTCCGAGTAGAACCGCTGCTCCTCCACATTGAAAGGAGTCAGTTGAGGTGGTATGGGCATCTGATTAGGATGCCTCCTGGACGCCTCCCACTTGAGGTGTTTCAGGCACGTCCCACTGGGAGGAGACCCCGGGGCAGACCCAGGACTCGGTGGAGAGACTATGTCTCCCAGCTAGTCTGGGAACGCCTTGGTATCCCCTCTGAAGAGCTGGAGCAGGTGGCTGGGGAGAGGGAAGTCTGGGCTTCTCTGCTTGAACTGTTGCCTCCGCGACCCGGACCTCCGGAAAAGCGGTAGAAGATGGATGGATGGATGGATGGACTTTCTCCACTAAGCATAATGGAAAAACTGCTTGGCAAATGACATGAAATGAAGAAGGTTATAGAATTTTTTCCTTTGCAGTGGTAGAGGTGTGAAAAGAGAAAACGGAAGAGGATTTGTCATGAAAAAGAATGAGGGGAGAGGTGTTACAGAGGGATGGCACGTTGACTCCAAATTGTGCAGAGGCAGATGTCATGCATGACTGAGAATCTTGAGGTTTCCACGGCAGTTCTAGTAGGAAGAAAAAGCATTGAGGAGCAGTGCAGTGTAAAGTGATTTTATCTTGGGAAAATAACCATTTTCTCAATCTAATGGAGCCTGTTTCTTTCCTTCTTTTTTTAAGGGAAATTTTAAGAAAAGAACACGTGGCAATTTTTGACATGCTTCCGCAAAAGCTTAGTTGTTGACTGTAAATTTGTGGCTAAGGAGGCGAAGCCAAAGGTGACCTCAGCATCATAGATTAGAGCTCAATGTAGCCTCAAGTCTAACAAACAGGTGATTAACCTCCCCTGATACAGAGGCTTAGGAGTGCAGGTGATGCATCATTAGCCATTCAAAGGTTTTGGCTAGAGCTATAAATGATACGAGTGTATATTGAAAAACTATAATAACACACCTTACCTTTGTTGGTGTGTCTGTGTAGGTGTACCCAGAGCTTCAAATTACTAATGTGGTGGAGGCCAACCAGCCTGTCAGCATCCAGAACTGGTGCAAGAAAGGACGCAAGCAGTGTCACAGTCACATGCACATTGTAGTGCCCTACCGGTGCCTAGGTGAGTGCTCTATATCGCGTCCTTATAGCCTGATTTAAAGGACACATGAAATTTTCACTTTTTCAGTGCTGTTGTGCATCAATTTGGGTATATTAACTACGAGTGGAAAACTCTGAAAAAACACCATCCTGTCACTTTATTAGGGTCTGCCTTTGTCCCTGTACCTTTCATTAAATGAGCGGTCCTTATTTGGCTGCGGTTGTGATGTAAGAACTGAAGTTCAATGAAATGATAACAACATCCCAGCTTTTTCTCTACCCATTTTATTGACGATGGGACTATCCCATAAGCGTCCAAATCCCCAAACCAACATTGCTGCTGCAGAATTAGGCTAGCAGCTGCAGTTTTTATGACTACTCTGTATACTGTACTCATCCTGCTAGACATCTGTGTTGCCAGCTGCTACTCCTGGGCAATTTCCCCAACCCTTACCCATCTCACACACAAGGATCCTTAGGTCGGTCTGCTTCCAGGTTGTGCTCAAGGTCATGGTCAATATCAAAGGTCAGGAGATCTGGGCATCTATCTGATTTCACAAAAATTACTCCTCCTCCTAAGTAATTTCCCTGATTCTCAACAAACTCATACACAATGAACCTCGGGTGGGTCTGCATCAAAGTTGTCCTCAGGGTCAAAGGTTAGGACATCAGAGGACTGTCCATGATTTTGTCAGGCTGAAATGAGCTATTCCGTCATGGACAGTCTACTTTCATATTTTGGTTATGATGGCCCTCAAATCTCCTAGCCTAACTAACACTTCTGGCTCCCCTTGAGTTAGCAGAGTTAAGCCTTCAGTTGTTCAGGATTGTTTCTGTGCATATTTTACCACAGATCCTGTTGTATTTACCACTCAAATCACACACCCTTGCCCCCAGTAAAGCTTTTAGGCTTTTACATTCTCACGTTCTGCCATTTTTATGTTGAGTAACTCAGGCTAGTTCCTATAGTCGAAGCTAACATTAGCATGGCATCAACCATGGGTCTCAGCAGTGACAAAGAATGCCTCATTAACATTTAAAGAAACATGCAGAGAAATATGTCATTTTGATGAAAAGTGTTGATCTGGGTGGAAAATGGTGGTGCAGTATTTAAATCCTGAAGTGACCAAAGCTTTGTCACAGACATTTCATTAAGACTTCTGGTAACTGTGTCAGCATGTGGAAAAAGTCCATAATATGCCCCCTTTTAAAGTTACGTTGGAAATAAATACTGTAGCTACAAATTAAAGATAACTAAAATGGTTATATTTTACAAAGATTTTCAGATTTGTTTGGATTGTGTCACCAGTCAGAGTAAAGGTTGGACTAAATTTGTGCATGTTTTTTTTTTTTTTTTTTGTTGGTTGGTTTGTTTTTTACTCTGCAGTGGGGGAATTTGTGAGTGATGCCCTGCTTGTTCCTGACAAGTGCAAATTCCTGCACCAGGAGCGCATGGACCAGTGTGAGAGCCACCTGCACTGGCACACTGTTGCCAAAGAGGTAAGTCCAAACAAAATGCTTAGGCGTAGATTCAGTCTGGCTGATAAACTCCTTTTCACACTGACAAGTGGCTATGAATTGACTCTTGGGTGGATTGGTGGGGGAGAAACAAGGTCACCATTCCCAGATTAATCCAGGAACATCAGTATTTGCAGTGATTTATACCTGTATAAGGATCATATCTGGAAAGTGTCTTCTTATTTAATTTAACTAGTACATACCCGTCCATGCCCGTAGAAACCAAGTATAAGCAAGCATTTCTGCATGCCCGTTACTGAAGGGTCTCCTCCTGTCTCAGACAGCTGTGTTGTTCACAATCATGCCTGCAGCGTACTGCTGGAACCTGAGGTGTTTCATGTTCACGGCATCCTTTCTGACGTGCAGCTGTTCTCCTCATTCTATTGCTGTCCATCTGGTGGGTCTTCTTCTTCGTTGAGACCACTGGTTGAGGGATAGGTGCGTTGTAATTCCAGTTCATGGGCACAATCCTGAAAAAGTGGCTTTTGACCCTGTTCAGGAAGGCTTGTGCATGCCCGTAGAAACCAAGAAACTGGAGCACCCGGAGAAAATCAGCGCTTTGCTTGGCATTTTACACATTTGTAGCGTAGACTGGCATTCTTCAAGGTTACACATTTGCCGTCATGTAGGCGTGGCGAGTCGTCCTATGATGCCTGAGTTCATAGGACGCGCTATGATGATGAGGCAGAGATCATAGGCCGTCCTATGATGTCCTAGAAACGTGCTTTAAAGTCTGTCATACCCTATGCTGGTGAAGGGTGTCCTCCTGTCTCAGACGGGTGCGATGTACTGCTGGAACCTCAGGTGTTTCATCTTCATGGGATCTTTTCTGACGTGCAGCAGTTGTCGTCATTCTATTGCTCTCCATCTGGTGGGTCTTCTTCTTTTTTGTTGAGACCACTGGTTGTGGGATAGGTGTGTCGTAATTCTAGTTCATGGACAGGATCATGAAAATAGATCTGAGCAAAAAGAGGCTTTCCGGCATGGACTCACTGTATATGACATCATAAAGACATGAAGGCAGCCTTGATGTGTGTGACATCATAAAGACACATTTGTCTATGTGCCGTCATATAGGCATCGCGAGTTGTCCTATGATGCCTGAGTTCATAGGCCGTCCTATAAATGTGACAGACACACACACAAACGGACGCACAGAGATTTCTTGCTTTTATAGGGTGATGTAATTTACTTTTGAGTATTTGCAGTATAAACAAAATGTTGCTTCTTGAGTTTCATTCTTTCAAATTTTCTGTCAAGTTATTGCTCAAGTTAAGTCAAGATATAGTCATAAAGTAATCAGTATTGAACAAAAATCCAACAAAATATTCCTATTTGCAGGAATAGCAAGAATGCCTATAAAGATATTCGCCCCCTTAGACATCTTGTCTCTTTGATTACTTTAATAAATGAAATGCTGTGATTGTGGCCAAAGGTACACTACCGTTCAAAAGTTTGGGGTCACTTAGAAATTTCCTTATTTTTGAAAGAAAAGCACTGTTTTTTTTCAATGAAGATAACTTTAAACTAATTAGAAATACACTCTAATATCTAATATACATTGCTAATGTGGTAACTGACTGTTCTAGCTGCAAATGTCTGGTTTTTGGTGCAATATCTACATAGGTGTATAGAGGCCCATTTCCAGCAACTATCACTCCAGTGTTCTAATGGTACAATGTGTTTGCTCATTGCGTCAGAAGGCTAATGGATGATTAGAAAACTCTTGTGCAATCATGTTAGCACAGCTGAAAACAGTTTAGCTGGTTAGAGAAGCTATAAAACTGACCTTCCTTTGAGCAGGTTGAGTATCTGGAAAAAAATATTATTTCAAATACAAATCATTATTTCTAACCTTGTCAATGTCTTGACTATATTTTCTATTCATTTTACAACTCATGGTGGTAAATAAGTGTGACTTTTCATGGAAAACACAAAATAATTGTCTGGGTGACCCCAAACTTTTGAACGGTAGTGTACATCTGCTAATACCCCCTTTACACAGGGGTGCAGCTCACTGAGAGATTGTTGAGCGATCTGGGCAATTTCTGATCATCAGTGATCTTCAGTGATCTCCACAGTTGTCACAGTCTCGTCAAAGTTTTGACTCAGTCTAAAACATACAAGCATCTCCCAAATGAGCCCAAAGATCAAAAATTGGCCCATGCTGTGGGGTGAATGCTTGCAGTTACTTCTTTTATTTATTATATATTTGTATTTTTATTGACATTAGTTTATAGAAATCTGTTTTCACTTGTCATGAAACTGAATTATACTGCCCATGATTCTATTTATAAAAGCAATAAAAGGGGAAAACATCCAATGGGGTAAAAAATTTTTACAGGTACTTCACTAGAGTAACCCAGTACTATGTGTAAAGACAGATTTATTGAAAACATGCATAAAAATACAATTCATTTCAAATCATTTGTGTCAAGGCTGAGCCATGTCAAAGTCAAGTCTTTTGGTCATGCTAATCTCAGATATAAAACAAGTCTGAATTCCTCAAATGTGTAATCTGACCTCAGTAAAGTTCTATGATTGTACATACAAAGTGTTCTTCATATGCTAGCAAAAATATGTCTGCATCCTGATTTGTTTTATGCGTATCTTCTCTCAGTCCTGTGGAGACCGCACCATGAATCTCCATGACTACGGCATGCTGCTGCCATGTGGCATTGACCGCTTCCGAGGCGTGGAGTTTGTGTGCTGTCCTGCCGAAGCGGAGCGTGACATTGATAGTGCCGAGCAGGATGCTGATGATTCTGATGTCTGGTGGGGCGGAGCAGAGACTGACTACTCCGACAATGGGTACATGCGCACACATGCACACACAGAAATGAGAGACCAAAGCTGGAGCAGAGTGGTACATCAGCGCTCATATAATCATAGATACTGGCACTTTCATTTTTTTCCTGTAAGGACTAAATGTCTCTTCTTTAGAGCAAAATGCTGGTTGGTTATGAGCCTTCGTCCTTCATGGCTTTCCCCCTCATCCTCCTCCTTGTCCTCATTTCCTTATCTCTCTTTCCCTGTCTCTGCCATATGTCTCTTTACTCCCCCCTTTGCTCCTCGTCCTTCTCCACCCAGTATGGTGCGGGAGCCCGAGCCAGTGGAGCAGCAAGAAGAACCCAAGCCATCTGTGGTAGAGGAGGATGACGAGGAGGTGGTGAATGAGGAAGACGACGCAGAAGAGGAGGAGGAAGAAGAGGATGTGCTGGACACTGACCAGGATGGAGACGGCGAGGAGGATGAGGAGGTGGTGGATGACGAGGATGAGGACGACACCGACGGCTTCATGGACACGCTCGACGAAGGCGACGATGAGCCTACCACCAATATTGCCATGACGACAACCACCACCACCACCACGGAGTCTGTGGAGGAGGTTGTCAGAGGTGAGGATAATTTCTGATGTGGGTGTTCTCTTAAATAGAGTTGTCAGACGACTTCTTGTTTTTTTGCATTTAGATTAATGTGGAACAACTTCCAACATGCTAAACATGTTTTTTTTCCCTCCTCAGTCTGTATGCTCTGCTGAACACAGTTGAACTTTGTGTTTCTCACCAATTAATTTCCCCATGTCATTTTTTCTTATTGTGCTCATTTATCATCCCGCAGCTTTCATTAGCCACGTTCCATTAGAGTCAGGATTGTTTGTGCAAGTGCTATTTCTTCATTTTTCCGAGTCAAATTGATATAAAATTTCAATCCTGTATCACATCAATAATGCTTAAACCACACTTCTTTCAGGTGCCTTAGATTGTTATGCCCTTGAATTCAGAGTATTTTTTTTTCTTAGTCATACTAAAGACATCAATCAGTGATGACACTCTTACATGGTGTAAGTATTACATTGCCTATAGTGACAAGTGTGTGCATATATATGTGTGTGTGTGTGTGTGTGTGTGTGTCCCCTCCAAGATGTGTGCTGGGCCAATGCAGAGACAGGTCCATGCCGGGCCATGCTGCCCCGCTGGTACTTTGACCGCGAGGATGGCCGGTGTGCCCAGTTTATCTACGGTGGCTGTGGAGGCAACAGGAATAACTTTGAGTCAGAGGAGTACTGCCTGTCTGTCTGCAGCAGTGTCAGTAAGTCGAGCCGACGGTAGCTAACCTCACTTTTACTCACACTCTATCCCGGCTGCTTGGAAGTTTCCTGCTTGGTGTGTTTCACCTCTACCTGTCCACGCCGTTCCCAGCTAACGTGTTCCTCCTCATGTTTGTTTCCACTAAAACAACCAAGTTGACCGCCTGCTCACTCACTTCTCCCCTGCTGTAACACAGGTTGAGTCTTTGTGGTGCATCATGCTGTGTGCACCTGCTCCTTTGCCAACACATTTCACTGTGGACTGAATTAAGTTTTGTTTTGTTTTAAAGGCTGGCAACATGTTTTTAGCGGTTAGTACCGTGCTACCAAAACTTAAATTCGCTGACAGCTGGTTGGATATGGGGTGCTACATTTTCAGCCACACTTTTCTGAATGGCATTTGTAATATTCCCTTGGTTTTTATTTATTAGGCTTGGCCCACACTAAATACTATTAAAATCTTTACAGATCTTATTACAATTAAAGAAATCATAGCTTTGACTTTTTTGTTCCTATAGTGTGTGCGGTGCAGCAATGTGAGCAAGACAGTACATCACACACTAACAGATTCCATTCACAAACTGCGGGATTCCCATGGCAGTGTTGCCAGATTCTGTGTGTCAAACAAGCAACTTGATCTGTGAAAATTAGTCGACATAATATGACTCGCATGCACATTCTGTTGTCTCTGTTGCACATCAACCCAGTGTCTTGCATGTGTATTTCTGAGTCAGCTTTTGTCAGTTTTGATGTCTGCGATCATGAAAAAACTGCAAACCACAACTCCTGATTTTTAGAAGTTACTTTTTTTAGCGGAGGGAGATAAAATCAAATAAGTGGACCTGGTATCTCTGGACTGGGAAATGTCATAAGATCCCTCATAATCAACATGATTTTAGAGTAAACAAACATGACAGAAACGCTTCCTTCTTCCATAAGCTGGCTTTGTGACTGTCATTTTGTTCGCGTGATAATCCACAGTGTGTGTGTACTCGTCTTTCCTTGGATTTCCCCACATAACAGGATATTGGGTCATAAATATTCAATGTGTCAGATGTTTACGATTTAAACGCAATTGCAGTGTTCTTCTGAGCAGATTGGATCCCTCCTACCCCACTTAAAAATCTGATAAGACCACCACGATGATCTGGACTTTACCTATGATTGTCAGAAGGGAAAAATCAGGCACAAAATCCATCAGATTATATTGTGGTGTGTAGCTGGCTTTAGTCTGTAGCGTAATCACATATTACCCATCATCTTATATACTGTATGTTATCACAACATGAATGTGAGATCTGAAATCATCTGGGCAGAAATAATTTTTGTAATATTTTGTACTTTGCTGGATATTTTCTCTAATGGGTTGAGGCTTCTTTACATTATCCCTTAATTACAAAGGAAATAGGTCCTGTTTAATTGTTTTATTTCGCCAAAATCAAATTGCGCTATTCCACTTTTGATAATGTGGAGCATTCCCTGGGTAGTGGGACAGAAAAACTCATCAACACAATGCTACATTCTCTGAGAGCATACCTGCCTCCTGCATCACACTGTGGTGATTGATCATCTGTGGGATTGCTGAAAATGAACATTATTTCTTGATGGTGTGCTAAACTGTCTCGAGATTCTTGATAATAGAAACTCACAACTTGGAGGTTTACCAATTCAGTTTGTGACTGACTGATCACGTCGAGCAAAACATGATTACATTTCACGTAGTGATTCATTCCTGGATGGCCAAATTATTTTCTAAAAGCATTTTCTCTCAGACCGCTGTGTGTGTGCATGTGCGCCCTCTCAGAAGGTAGCCTGTTTGCCACAACCAGCGAGTTCACTTTTTCAATGCGTATGGTTCAGTGACCTTGCTGTCTGAGAGTGTAAATGTGTGGTTTTACAGTCAGGAAGAGCATGAACTGCCCTCCAGCAAACAAGCTCCATCTTCACATGTTTTCATCTAATTTTACTGACTGCATGTGAATTTCAAGAGTTTTGCCCTGCTGAGGGTAGTGGTGTTGAGAAAGTTCAAGTGTTTGGCTGTACAGTGATTTAATTCATCCACACTGTGTTTTGCCGTTAATGTATTGCGTGGTTGTGTCCAGAGACAGTAACTTTATCTGCTAAATAAAAAAATGTTTCTGTGTGCTTAATTACATAGCTGACTCTGAATTAAAATGTTTTGGCTAACATAATATTCAGGGGGGTTTTCCCCAAAATTCATAAACACAAAGTGCTTTGTAACAGCCTATTGTGAGGAAGTTGTTTATTATTTTTTCTGAAATAATCTGGCAGCAATCATATTTTGTATATTACTCTCAGTGCCTATACAGGGGGTCTTTGAAAGCAGGTGTCACTGTATAGTGATAGTGGGCAATCTAGAGGTGAAGAAAAAAAATCAATGTGTCATAATATTGCAATACCTTGTGGTATTGCTCAAGGTATTTTTACCTTGTGGTAAAAAAAAATACCTTGTGGTGGTGATACCCCATCGATTCACACACATAAGTATTATGATACTTTATTTAGAATTATTAATAAATGTTGCAAATGTAAACTTAACCTACTTTTGTTCCATCCATCTTCTACTGCGTAATCCTTTTTGGGATGGGCTGGGGGGGGCGCTGGAGCCTATCCCAGCATCTCTGGGCAAGAGGCAGGGTACACCCTGGACAGACAGCCAGTCCACTGCAGTATTTCTATACTAGAGTAATAAAAAACAACTGACTTTTCAGTCCACTAGATGGTGCTAAATGCTCACAGTCTGGTTAGGTCAGCACAGTAAAGGTGTGACTCCTGAAATCTAGCCAGGAGTCAAACAAGACAAAGATTCTTGCCTTCTGATTGTTGCTGTGAGTGTTGCTATCCCTGTGCTGTTGCAATCCTGGAATTTCCCCATTGTGGGACTAATAAAGGCTTATCTTATCTTATCTTAGATTGAGATGGGAAATCGCAATATATGATATCGCAATGCTCTGCTTATAACAAGATCATGATAGTATTGCATCGCAGCCAAAGTATCATGATAGTATCATATTGTGCAGCCTCTGGTGATTCCCACCCTTATGAAAAAGGCTGCAAAAGGTTAGTAAGGTATATAATAAAGTATAATGATGCTCCAATAATTAAATAATTAAAGGCAGTTTGACCAAAATATGTCACAAACATTTCATTAAGACCCATGGGAGCTGTGAAAATGTGAGAAAAGTGCACTCCATGGGACCATTAACTTTATTTCTATAAAAAAGCAAAATGCAGCATCTACAGAAGGACAGGAAGGTTAAAGAATGCACAGTCTAAATGGAAAATAGAATCTATAGTTTTTTGGATTACTGATGGACACTACTTATTACAAAAAAAACGCATCATATTTTTCTGTAATTGACTTCAAATAAATTTGCTGCCAGCATCGTCATGTAAATTCTTTCAGTTTAAGGTTGCACAGTGCACTGAAAATAAGGGAGAAATGCTTTTTTTGATTGTTTCTTTAAAGAGTAGAGGCTAACAACACACTGTGCCCAGTGTCAGAATGAATAGCATCTCCCTGTTGTTTCTGTGTCGTGTGCAGTCATGCGCTCTCTTCAGACGTAGCAAATTTCACATGCTCTGTGACCTTCACGCACGCACACACACACACACACACTCATGCCACCACCTACTTTTGATGGTACACTTGTGGGAAATAATCAACTTTCCAGTGATTAAATCCGGGCTTCACACAATAACTGATCCCATTTATTTCTCGCTGGTAAGTGGACCGTATTGTGTTTGTGAGTCCTCAGGATGAATTCTAGAGTCAGCAGTGGCAGGAGAGCTCAAACACTCTGAATGAAGTGATATAAATGAGAGGGGTTTTGTTTCTCCTCTATAAAGCACTGTGCGTCATCTGAGACGTTCGCTCTTTTCCTTTCAGAGGGTGCTGGTTTCCAGCTGGAGCTACCTGTTTTCTTTCTCTCTGCAGCTCTAACCCTATTAACCCTCACGTGTGTGTTTGCCGAGGTGACACAGTCTTACCCGGGACAAGCAACTAAAACGTGCAGCGATAAAACGCTTTCCTCACTGTCTCTCCCTTTGCCTCCGTCCATTTTGATGCAGTTCCCACAGCCACGCCCAGCTCCCCCGATGCAGTGGACCACTACCTGGAGACGCCCGCTGACGAGAATGAACACGCCCACTTCCAGAAAGCCAAAGAGAGTCTGGAAGCTAAGCACCGTGAAAGAATGTCCCAGGTACTAAGGAATTAAAAAGGAAATGCATATGCAGCAAGGATTTATTTTATTATTTATCAGCTATAGTGTCTGTGCTGGGGAAACAGAAAGGAGGATTTTCTTTTTATCAGATTGAGACCAAAGATATTTCTATGAATAGAAAATGGTCTGAATAAGACGAGGCGTGGCAAATAAAACGAGTAGGTGCGTTTGTTAATCCGTCCCATGTGAACCGGCTGAGCCATTTCAACTTTAATTGTATTTTTAATCAACTCCAGCGGTACCACTGTGACATGACTTTTTAAAGCTCTGCAGAAGTACAGTCAAAACATCCGGTTTCACGTAGAATGACTTTGAGTTTTATTTTGCGCGAGTAACTACAGGCACAGCTTCATCGAATTTCACACTGTTTACTCCACTTTTACAAACGCTGTTAGATCATTGCTTCAGTAAAGAGAAATTTTAAAAAAAATCCACAAAGTGAATCAAATATGATGAAACAGGCAGGATGCACAGTCATCATTCTGAGGGGGTTAAAAGGGACCGGTTGATGCTAATATAATGTAGTATGTACAGTATATGTGACGAAGCATACATTTTAACTGCACATACAGACATTCTCACTTTCTTATACAGTAGATATTTTGTTTTTGTTGTTGTTTCATGAATGAGTGTTAAAATGCAATAAGTTATTCCACTGGAGTGTCAAGTCGACCTTGTGTTGGAACAGAATAACAGATTAAGGAGACTGACAGCTCTAATGAAGGTTTTCCTTTCCTGCGCTGGTCTTCAGGTGATGAGAGAGTGGGAGGAGGCCGAGAGGGAAGCAAAGACTCTTCCACGTGCTGAGAAGAAGGCCGTCATCCAGGTAAGGGGCCCATCAAACCCTATCCCGTCCTCAAAAATTGATGAAATAGGGTGAAAATGGGCAATTTGGAGCAAAAAGAGACAAGTCCATCTCGTTTTCATCCCAACTGTAGACAGTTCTTACAGCATTAAAAATGAGGAAAGTAGCTATATCCATCTCATTTCTAATCAGTTTTTGACAAGTTCAGCACAGTCTTCATCCAGTTAAAACTTGTTCCTGACCAGTTTCATCCATCCATCTATCTTCTACCGCTTAATCCTTTTCGGGTCACGGGGGGCTGGAGCCTATCCCAGCATCTTTGGGCGAGAGGCAGGGTCCACCCTGGACAGATCACCAGTCCATCGCAGGGCCAACACAGAGAGACAGACAACCATTCACTCTCACAGTCATACCTAAGGACAATTTAGAATCCCCAGTTGATGCCAGTTAACCTGACCTGCATGTCTTTGGCCTGTGGGAGGAAACCAGAGTACCCAGAATAAACCAACACAGACACTGGGAGAACATGCAAACTCCACACAGAAGGGTCACTGATGGTCAGGGGTGGAATTGATCCCGTGACCTTCTTGCTGTGCTGCTGCAGTGCTAACCGCTGTGCCACCGTGCTGCCCCCTGACCACTTTCACTCTGTTGTAAATCATTGTTACAGTTCCTAACTCGATCTCGATCAAACTAGTTCTCACTCAGTCCAGCATGTTATCACTGGATCCTCATGGAGTCTCTAGTACATTAAAAATGGATATCTCCACATTCTTGCCAGTTGTCATTCCTGTTCACGGTTTTGAGCTGTACACATAACAACTGCTTCTGCTATTTTCATATCGTCATTTTCATTATCATAACTAATGGATGACAAGTAGAAGTTTTATTCAGAGGGACTTTTAATTAACTGCAACTATAGATGCAACATTTCTCCTCCAAAAAAAGAGATATATTTGCTTTTTTAAAAAATTGAAATAATGTGCTAGTCATAAATAAATAACCGGTGCACACTGCAGGCATAAAAAATCTGACTTACTGACAGCTGGTTAGAATGTATGATAAGGAGTTTTCAATCATAACTTTTAGATAAGGATTAGCCTGCAACTTAGAAAAAAACAGTGATGTGATGTTGCAGACTTGGGAGCTGCACAAACGTGCATTTAAAACATTTTTATTTCAGCTGCTCCACAGTGATTTTTTTCATCATTCAACAAAGGTAAGCATCATTTCAGGGATGTATTTCAGTCTGTAAAAGCTTCCTTGGTTCTAAATTTGATGATTGTTTTTATCTAAAAGTCTTACCTGTCACACTGAAATCCAACTGCTGAGGTTACCCATCAGCTAGTGTGGAGAAAAAAGGACAGTGTTAATAATAGGATAATATCTGATACAAACTGATTTTTTGCTTCATTTTTTTCTAAACAAAAAATATATTTTTCTAATGAAAATATTTGTAAATAATGAAAAAATAGTTAATATGCTGTGCCACATTTTTCTTGTTCTCGATACATTTCTATCACATTCGAAGTGTGGCAATTCCGTTTGCAGTACAGCAGTCATGTATGCAGTACATCCTCACTCAGTCTTTTTTTTGGACGGGATGTTTGGGAGAAATTTTTAAACATGCTCAAAGTTCTGGAGCACCTTTCCGTCCATGGGGTTCTTTCTCAGATCGTAATAATTGTCAACAACATCCATTCAGTTCCCACTCAGTTTTACCCCGTTCTTGTCAAATTTTTCAGAACCTACTGAGAACTACCTCAGTGTGATGGCCCCTAAGACATCCACAAACTCAAATATGACACGGGTGTGTACTCTGAAACATCATTGGGCTACTGCTGGTCAAAGAATGAAGAGGAGGAGAGAGGGAAGGTGTGTTTGAAGGCAGAGAGAGAAAAGGAAATCCAGAAGTGTGGAGGTGAGAGTAGGGACGTTAAATGTAGGAACTATGACTGGTAAAGACAGAGAGTTAGCTGATGGAGAGAAGGAAGGTAGATATACTGTGTGTTCAAGAAACCAGATGGAAGGGAAGCAAGGATAGGAGCATTGGCGGTGGATTTAAACTGCTCTACCATGGTGTATATGGGAAGAGAAATGGAGTAGGAGTAATCATGAAGGAAGAGTATGTGAAGAGTGTCCAGGAGATAAAGAGGGAGTCAGACAGGATCATGAATTTGAAGCTAGAAGTCAAAGGTGTGATGTAGAATGTTGTTGGTGCGTATGCCCCACAAGTTGGACGCCAGGTAGAAGAGAGAGAGGAATTCTGGAGTAAGTTGGTGGAAGTGGTAGAGTGTGTTCCCAGGGGGAAGAGAGTGGTGATTGAGCGAACTTTAATGGGCATGCAGGTGAAGGGAACAGAGGTGATGAGGAGGTGCTGGGTAGGTATGGTTTTAAGGAGAGAAATGAGGAAGGACAGATGGTTGTGGATTTTGGTTAAAGGATGGAAATAATTGTGGTCAACACATATGTCAAGAAGAGAGAGGGACATAGGGTGACTTACAAGAGTGGAGGAAGGTGCACACAGGTGGACTACATCTTGTGCAGAAAGAGAAATCTGAAAATGGTAAATGGCGTTCACTTACATAGCGCTTTTTTTCCTCATCTCTAGGTGATCAAGTTACAGATCCTGCTATCCACCCATTCACACACACATCCACACACTGATGGTTGCAGAGCTGCCATGCACAGGTGCTGGCCTGACCCACCAGGAGCAACTGGGGGTTCAGTTTCTTGCTCAAGGACACTTCGACATGCAGACTGCAGAGAGAGCAGGAATCAAACCACTGACCCTCCAATTAGCAGTTGGCCACACTACACCTGCGCCACAGCCGCCCCCAAAGAAATGAAAGAAATGGGCGATTGCAAGGTGGCGAGAGGGGAGAATATGGTTAGGCAGCATGGGATGGTAGTCTGTAGGATGCCCTTGGAAACAGTGACGTGTGGTCGGGGGGAGGGGGGGCAGGTGAAGCTGAAAATCACGGCCAGAGGCTGCACAGTACTGTTGCTCCAATGAAAGGGGGCATGCTTGAGCACCTAAACCACAGGATTTTTTTTTTTTAAATAAAGGAAGATAAGGACATTTTTTAACAAAGTCATAGTTATTTTTGTCCAGAAAGATAGGCAAATTTACTTCATTTACAAGTAAAGGCAAGATCATGCATGCATCGTAGTTGTAAATACTACTACTAATAATTTGTAATGAGTGTTAATTGTGGAGCTGCAACACAGAGAGAGATGCAGCTCTTTAGGCGACTATAATTTATGTTCTTCCTTGGCCAGAAACAAAGTATAATGAATTTTGTGCCCAAAAAAGTTGTTTGTAAAATAATTGAATACATTATACTTGTGTAACTGAGGGTCTTTGCACACTGTCTATACTCAGGAGAGTTCTAAAATGAAAACATGGAATTTTATTACTGCCTTTTCTGTGTATTCCATTAAGTAGTAATTCAATAAAATACAGTTGTGCTCATAAGTTTACAAACCCTGGCGGAACTTGTGATTTTTTGGCCATTTTTCAGAGAATATGAATGATAATACAAAAACTTTTCTTTCATTCATAGTTAGTGGTTGGGTGAAACCATTTATTATCAAACGATTGTGTTTGCTGTTTTTAAATCATAATGACAACAGAAACTACTCAAATAACCCTGATCAAAAGTTTACATACCCTAGATCTTAATACTGTGTATTGCTGCCTTTAATGTCAATGACAGCTTGAAGTCTTTTGTGGTAGTTGTGGTTGAGGCACTTTATTTTCTCAGATGGTAAAGTTGGCCATTCTTCTTGGAAAAAAGCCTCCAGTTCCTGTAAATTCTTGGGCTGTCTTTCATGAACTGCACGTTTGGGATGTCCCCACAGTGGCTCAATGATACTGAGGTCAGGAGACTGAGATGGCCACTCCAGAACCGTCACTTTTTTCTGCTGTAGTTAGGGCTGTCACAGTGGAGGAATTTCCCCTGCAGTGATGGTGGATAGCTCAACAGCGCAGTATGCGGTATTATTGCAAATATTTTTAAGACCCCGTGGTCTCGTAATTTAGAAAGGGTTCATAACTTATGTGGCAAATGATGGAAGCTGTGTTGAGAATCACTGCAGTTCCACTCTCGACTTATGTGCACGTGTGACAATTGTACAGAGCTTAGGTCTTCCTACAGTCATGAACTGCTGATTCTGTAAAAAAAAAAAATAAAAAAGATCATTTTCATAAAGCAGTGGCGGTAACTCCATCATTTCAACTACAGGGTGTGTGGACTGGTTGGAGACAACTGTGACATTCAGCTTATTTAAACAGGGCAGACTCCATGCAGGAACCCGCATAGCTCTTGTCTCCGTGCCTCTCCATAGTAATTTTGGATAATGCCGGCGTCTGAAAGATCATGTTTGCACAGCAAGCAAGCAATGCACTATGCAGTAGCAGAGCTTAATCGTCAGGATCATAAACTCAGAAGGAGCCTATCCAGCCATTACCTTATTAAATTTAGGATATTTTCTCACCTCAACCCCCCCCCCCCCATCTGCCACAAGCAATCTGATCTCACCAAAAGTAGTACAAATAACACACTTTATGCCCTGCAAACATGCTGCTGGCAATAAAAATACACTTAACATTTAACAATTTATTTAATATTCAATAGGGGCACATAAGTAAACAACAAGATTTAGCCACACACAAAAAAAAGTGAACATTGCGGTTGCTGGTTGTCCTCCACGGTAAGCTTGTCCATAGCGCGGTATTACATAATTGCGGTTATCGCGACAGCCCTAGCTGTAGCCAACGACAGGTTGACTTGGCCTTATGTTTTGGATCATTGTCATGTTGGAATGTCCAAGTGCATTCCATGTGCAGCTTCCGGGCTGATGAGTGCAAGTTTTCTTCCAGTACTTTCTGATACTTTCTTCTGTGAGGAGACCCCTCACATCCCACCCACCACCTGTTTGACCTGCTTCCCTCTGGATGATGGTTCAGATCGATCAGGTCCCACACTTCCAGACTGACAGTTTCTTCCCCTGGGCCATCCGAACTGCAAACAGTCAGAGGCCCCACCCCCCCTCCCTCCAAACGCTCACGTGCACAGAACTCCCCTCTTCAAGAAGGTGGACTGGAGATTGTGTTCCAATTTTAGAGAGATCACACTCCTCAGTCTCCCCAAGAAGGTCTATAACCAAGGTACTACAGAGGAGAGTTTAGCCCTTGGTCAAACCTCTGATTCAGGAGGAACAGTATAGTTTTCGTCCTCATCGGACCAACTTTTCAGCCTTTCAAGGATCCTCGAGAGTTTGTGGGACTTTGCCGAACCAGTCTTCATTAGATTTGTGGATTTGGAGAAAGCATTCAACCGCATCCCTCATGGTTTCTTGTAGGGGGCGCTTTGGGAGTATGGGGTATTGGGCTCGTTGCTATGAGCTGTCCAGTCTCTATACAAATGTTGCAAGAGTTTGATTCATATTGCTATCAATCAGTCAAACTCGTTCCCCATGAAAGTTGGACTCCGCCAGGGCTGTCCATTGTCCAAGTCTGTTCATAATATTTATGGACTGTGTCCATGTCTGTGTTTTTCTGCTGCTAAAGTTCAATTAGGGTCCTCCCTTTGGAAAAAGCCAAGTTTAGATGGCCTCTTTCTGTGGTGTCACTGTACTGTAACAAGAACCAATCAAGACTAAGCACTGGCTATGGGTGGGCCTGTGGAGAAAGGAAGCAGGCAAGGCAACAAGCTGAACAACACACAAACTTTATTCTTTCTCCAACATTCAGTACAGAAAAATCTGTTCGGTCTCGTGCGTCATCCTTTTATAATCTTTAATTCCATGCATGAAGACTCAGGAATCCCGACCATAATCAATTGTGTGGAACAAAGACATGCGTGGCACATTAACATAACAACGCCAGTACCGCATTCTCACACGCTTTCCTCCTCCAGCGGTCCTGGCGCTTCCTCCTCTCCCTGGGGGGCAAATAGTCCTTGCTGTCCTGTCTGAGACCCCCTGGTAACACTTCCTCATTCAGCACATTGTTCCCTCTTTCCCCCAGCTGCCGTCTCTGGGTGGAGAATCCTCCACCCGTACCACCACAGGCCTACTTTTATATATATAATATATGACCATGAAACCATATGTGTGTGTGTGTATATGTGTGTATATATATATGTGTGTATGTGTGTGTATGTATATGTGTGTATGTATGTATGACCATGAAACCATATATTTATATGTATGTGTATATATATGTATATATATGACCATGAAAGGTTTTTTTTTTTTTTTTAGGAAAAAAGGGCATAAGAATCCATTTTAGACAATGTAGATTTATTTTAAGGTGATTTATATCCACTCCACTGCATCCTTATTGTTTTTTTTGTCTCTTGCAATTGTTTTTGACTTTCTTGTCTGTTATTGCTTACTTATGTCTGTTGTTTTTGTGTATGATTCTTATTCTCAGGGCTGTCTTGTAAAAGAGGTTCATACTTCAGTGAGACTGCCTAATTAAAGATTAAATAAATATTGATGATCTGGTTAAAAACTTTAAAAACTATTTGTGATGCCTTTACCCCCCTCCACTGCTGAAAACTGATTTGTGTATGTGTAAAAATGTACCTGTAGCGTTTCCAAGAGAAGGTGGAGGCACTGGAGCAGGAGGCAGCCAGCGAGCGACAGCAGCTGGTGGAGACCCACATGGCCCGGGTGGAGGCTCTGCTCAATGACCGCCGCCGCCTGGCTCTGGAGAACTATCTGACAGCGCTGCAGGAGGACCCACCTAGGGTACGTGAGACACTGGGTGCTGCAGAATTCTCCTGCTCTGTAACTGATCAAGAAGATTAATGGGCACAGCAGCAGCCATTATCAAAGTTACTTCCTCTGTAATAAAACAGCACATTTAAAATTTTATTCTTCAAGCAGTTACTGATGAATTGCAATTTTCCACTTTTTTCTTGTTCAGTTCTCAGCTATTCATCATGATAGTTCTTCTGTTTTTATTTTAAGGTGAAATATTTTTAACAAGTTCCTTTCCTCTAAACTGCTTCATGAATAATTCCCCCACGTGTATTCTGTATTAAGCCACCACCATTCTGCTTTGTTAGTATGCAGCTGCAGCAGATTCCAGTGGACAAAATCAAATAGAAAATATAGCCGCAAGTGGCAATCATCAGGTTTCAAGCAGGTGTGGACTTCAAGGTCTTGTATTGCTTAGCAACAGCATTTAAAATCTTATGTCTGCTACACATTAGTTTTTAAAGCAGTACTACAGTGCATCCGGAAGGTATTCACAGCACTTCACTTTTTCCACATTTTGTTATGTTACAGGTTTATTCCAAAATGGATTAAATTAAATTTTTTCCCTCAAAATTCTACACACAATACCCCATAAGGACAACATGAAAGAAGTATGAGATTTTTGCAAATTTATTAGAAATAAAAAACTAAGAAATCACATGTGCATAAGTATTCACAGCCTTTGCACAATACTTTGTTGATGCACCTTTGGCAGCAATTACAGCCTCAAGTCTTTTTGAATAATGATGCCACAAGCTTGGCACACCTATCTTTGGGCAGTTTTGCCCATTCCTCTTTGTAGCATCTCTCAAGCTCCATCAGGTTGGATGGGAAGCGTCGGTGCACAGCCATTTTCAGATTTCTCCAGAGATGTTCAATTGCATTCAAGTCTGGGCTCTGGTTGGGTCACTCAAGGACATTCACAGAGTTGTCCTGAAGCCACTCCTTTGATATCTTTGCTGTGGGCTTAGGGTCATTATCCTGCTGAAAGATGAACAGTCGCCCCAGTCTGAGGTCAAGAGTGCTCTGGAGCAGGTTTTCATTCAGGATGTCTCTGTACATTGCTACATTCATCTTCCCCTCTATCCTGACTAATCTCCCAGTTCTGGCCACTGAAAAACATCCCCACAGCATGATACTGCCATGACCATGCTTCACTGTAGGGAAGGTATTGATTGGCCTGGTAATGAGCGGTGCCTGGTTTCCCCCAAACATGACGCTTGGCATTCACGCCAAAGAGTTCAATCTTTGTATCATCAGTCCAGAGAATTTTATTTCTCATGGTCTGAGAATCCTTCAGGTGCCCTTTGGCAAACTCCAGGTGGGCTGCCATGTGCCTTTTACTAAGGAGTGGCTTCCGTCTGGCCACTCTACAATATAGACCTGATTGGTGGATTGCTGCAGAGATAGACAGATAAATGTACTTTATTGATCCCAAACTGGGAAATTACAGTGTAACAGCAGGTGACACAGACAACCCAACCAACAGAAATATATACAGCATAATAGAAAGAGTTACCCAGGGAAGTAAAGTAAAAATGCTTAGATAATTTTACATACAACATAGGCTACTACTAGGCTAAATACAGTAGATGGTGATCCTTATGAGTCAATGGATAGTACTTACTGTACAGAGAAGGATTATAAGGCACAGGGTGAAATACGAGGTACCATTTATACTGTAAGGTGCAGTATGGCAGCATTGTTATGACCAAAATTCAACATTAGAGTGAGTTATTGTACAGTGAAATGGCATGGGGCAGAAAAGATTTCCTGTACCTAACTGTTCAGCAGTGAAGCTGTAGCAGTCTGCTGGAGAAAGTGATCCGCTGTCTGTCCAGTATGTGGTGGAGAGCGTGATCAGGATTGTCTATGATGGATCACAGTTTGTTCAGTGTCCTTCTCACCACCACAGATTCAAAGGTGTACAGCCTGAGACCAATTACAGAGCCAGGCTTCTTGATAATCTTGTCAAGTCTGTTGGTGTCGCTGGCTCTTATCCTGCTACCCCAACAGACAGCAGCAAAGAAGATGGCACTGGCAACAACAGCCTGGTAGAAGATCTCCAACATATTGTTGCACACGTTGAAGGATCTCAGCTTCCTCAGAAAGCAGAGTATGCTCTTCCCCTTCTTGTACACAGCATCGGTGTTAGATTCCAGTCCAGTCCACTGCTGATCGCGACACCCAGGTATTTGTAGTCCTCCACTACCTCCACACCGCCCCCCCCCCCAATCCGCAATGGCTATGAAAGCGTCCTCTTCTTCCTTAAGTCAATCACCATCTCTCTGGTCTTGCTGACATTCAGTCTCAGGTGATTCTGCTCGGTCCAGTCCACAAATCTGTCTACCAGTGCCCTGTACTCCCCCTACTCTCCCCCTCTTATACATCCAACAACAACTAAGTCATCAAAGAATTTCTGCAGGTGGCATGACTCTGAGTTGTACTGAAAGTCATTGGTGTATAACTCCGGACACTCTGGACACAGCTTTGCAAATAGAAATTCACACACTGGTTGCTAAATTTGCACATTGCTCATTTGCACGTTGTACATAATCTCACCCCATCTCATGTCCATGTCATCTCTGCTGCTAAATTATCATTGTGCAGTCTACTGGGTATTATCAGGGCACACGGCTTTACACAGAGAAATTCTCACACTGGGTGCTAATTTGTACATTGCTCATTTGCGCATTGTACATAGTCCCATGCCATCTCAGGTTCAAATCATCTCTGATATTAAAATACCATTGCTCATTATAGTCATCCAGTGAATTTGCAATTTTTATTGTTCTTGTTTCCTCTAGTTTAACTGCTTTAACTGTCCTAATCGCCTAATGTGTATTTATTAGTATTAGTATTTAGTATTAAGGTGTGTTATTACCTTATTAGTATTGATGCGTATCTACTACCTTGGCATTCATTCAGAGAGCAGAGTAAGAATTTCATTGCTCAGGAAATGTTGCATTTCTTAACTGTGCACATGATGATAAAGCCTTTGAATCTTGAATCTTGTATAAGGTGAAGAGAAAAGGAGAGAGCACAGTCCCCTGTGGAGCTCCCGTATCACTACCCACGTCATCCGATAAAACACTGCCCAGCCAGACAAACTGTGGCCTGCCTGTCAGGTAGTCGGTAATCCAGGAGATCACAGAGCTGTCAACCCCCACCACCCGCAGCTTCTCACCCAGCAGCAGTGGCTGAATGGTATTAAATGCACTGGAGAAATCAAACAATGTGATTCTCACAGTGTCTCCTCCTCCATCCAGGTGCAAGTGATCTTGTTGTAGCAGGTAGATGACAGAATCTTCAACTAATAAATGGGGCTGATATGCAAACTGCAGAGGGTCCAGCCACATCTTCACCTGCGGCCTCAGGTGGGCTAAAACAAGTCTCTCCTGGACTTTGATCACATGTGATGTGAGGACAACTGGTCAGTCGTCGTTCAGGTCCAATGGAGACGACTTCTGCAGGATGTCTTCCACAGCACCGGTACTCTCTCCAGACTCGGGCTCAGGTTGTACAGGTGTTTCAGTACCGGAGCTAGCTGATTGGCGCAGGTCCTCAGGATCCAGGCAGAGATGCCATCAGGGTCCGCAGCCTTCTGCTGGCGAAGTCTCTCCAGCTATTTTCTCACCTGGTTTGTAGTCACAGTGAAGTGGGGGTTGGTGCTGATGTCGTCAGTGGAGAGGAGGGGGACTGAGGGGAGCGAGAGGTGCTGTATGGGGAGTGAGGGGGGAGGGGTGTGTGGGGGTCTGGCTGTGTTGTGGGGGTAACAGATGGTTGTCCTTCTGGAAGGTTCTCCTCTCTCCACAGAGGAACGCTGGAGCTCTGACAGAGTGACCATCGGGTTCTTGGTCACCTCCCTGGCTGAGGCCCTTCTCCCCCAATCGCTCAGTTTAGACGGCCGGCCAGCTCTAGGAAGAGTCCTGGTGGTTCCGAACTTCTTCCATTTACGGATGGTGGAGGCCACTGTGCTCACTGGGACCTTCAAAGCAGCAGAAATTTTTCTGTACCCTTCCCCAGATTTGTGCCTCGAGACGATTCTGTCTTGGAGGTCTACATACAATTTCTTTAACCTCATGGTTGGTTTGTGCTTTGACGTGCACGAGAGTGTGAAGTTTCATCAAATTTGAATCAGTATATCTGGAGTTAAACCCAAAACTATATGCCAAAGAGAAACTGTACAACTTCATTGGCCTAGAAAATCAAAATGGATTGACATTTTTGGATAATTTTAACAGCTTTTCATTATCAATGTCTGTAAATGATCTCTGCTTAATTTCAAGCAATTTGGATAAGTGACCTAGGAGGAGTTCAGTTTTATTTCACTTGCATATTTTTGAAAATATGGTGCAGAAGACTTCGTTTTTAGAGTTTGCCACCTTTGGAGGAAAAAAGTTGTGGAAGGTTTCAGAGAATGATTAAAGAATTTTTAGTCTAGGCCCAGCCATTTTCAAGATATTCAAAATGTAAAAATGTTTATTGTAGCGCCTCTTATGTACACAGTGCCTTATTTATTTTTTTTGTCTCTGAGTAGTGGGAAGAGTTTCTGATCAGACTGTAAAATTTCAAGTTTCCACGTATTACTGTTTTGAAGAAGAAGAAGACCTGAATCCTCAATGCAAACCAATAATCCATAGATTTATTGCTTTTGTTAGGATGTTTTAATAAACCTGAACTGTGTAATAACTTTATATTGTTTAGTTTATCTGTCATCCGCTCACACATCTGTCCCGTCCTCTCTTGTTTGTCTCATTCAGCCTCGTCATGTCTTCAGCCTGTTGAAGAAGTATGTGCGTGCCGAGCAGAAGGACAGGCAACACACCCTTAAACACTTTGAACATGTCCGGATGGTAGATCCCAAGAAAGCCGCTCAGATCAGACCTCAGGTAACCTATAAGCTGTTTAAATGTATCTAGTATGCATAAACAACTGTACCTTCTACCCGTTTTTAAATGTGTGAATAACTATTTTGTACACAGCAATTTTTTTTTGTTTTAAAATACTGCTGTTGCTCTGCAGAAGTTGAATATTATCTAGAAATTTAGTATTGTCTTCAAAGCAAAGCTAATGCAGCTTCTATTATGGAACAGGTTCTAACCCACCTGCGTGTTATTGAAGAACGCATGAACCAGTCTCTTGGACTTCTATACAAAGTTCCTGGTGTGGCAGATGATATCCAGGATCAAGTTGGTAAGTTTTCCATCTCAACACACTTGTTTTTTGTTTGTCACAGATTATATATAAATGACGATGAAGCCACCATGAGCGTACCCAGTGGGTGCAGCCGTTCAGAGTCGTCTTTAGTTCCATTTAGTTAGGGGCGGCTGTGACGCAAGTGTAGAGTGTGGTCATCCCCTGATTGGAGCATCACTGGTTTGATTCCTGCTCTGTCTGCGGTCTGCATGTCGAAGTGTCTTTGAGCAAGACACTGAACCCCAAGTTGCTCCTGGTGGGTCAGGCCAGCGCCTTGCATGGCAGCTCCACTGCCGCCAGTGTGTGAATGTGTGTGTGATTGGGTAGATAGCTGAATCTGTAAAGCACTTTGGTCATCCAGGGGTGAGAAAAAGTGCTATATAAGTGAACGCCATTTACCATTCATCAAGGGTTTGACAAAATTAATTCCCATACAGATGCTATGGAGAGGGGGAACTGGCTCTGCTGACAAAACACATACTGTATGTTCTTTTGCATTAGGTTATGAATATATTTATTTCTGTTATAAAATTGGGTGCTCTCCATTGCCATAGCTGTCTAATGACTTAGTACTGGGGTCAAACTCCAGTAACCGTTTAAGGAATTCCAGCCCTGGAGGTTATACAGCAGTCAAGTGGATTTAAAGGGTCAAAAATTTTACTTAATTCTATGTTAGTAAGAACTGTCACAAATCAGAACCTCTGAATATCTAGAATTAATTTTAAATAACCATTTAGGCAAAACAAAAAATAAAAAATACATATTTTGTGTGTATATATATATATATACAGTGGGGCAAAAAAATATTTAGTCAGCCACCAATTGTGCAAGTTCTCCCACTTAAAAGATGAGAGAGGTCTCCAATTTTCATCATAGGTATACCTCAACTATGAGAGACAAAATGAGAAAAAAAAAATCCAGAAAATCACATTGAAGGATTTTTAATTAATTAATTGGTAAATTCCTTGGTAAAATAATTATTTGGTCACCTACAAACAAGCAAGATTTCTGGCTCTCACAGACCTGTAACTTCTTCTTTAAGAGGCTCCTCTGTCCTCCACTCGTTACCTGTATTAATGGCACCTGTTTGAACTCATTATCAGTATAAAAGACACCTGTCCACAACCTCAAACAGTCAGACTCCAAACTCCACTATGGCCAAGACCAAAGAGCTGTCAAAGGACACCAGAAACAAAATTGTAGACCTGCACCAGGCTGGGAAGACTGAATCTGCAATAGGTAAGCAGCTTGGTGTGAAGAAATCAACTGTGGGAGCAATTATTAGAAAATGGAAGACATACAAGACCACTGATAATCTCCCTCGATCTGAGGCTCCACGCAAGATCTCACCCCGTGAGGTCAAAATGATCACGAGAACGGTGAGCAAAAATCCCAGAACCACACGGGGGGACCTAGTGAATGACCTGCAGAGAGCTGGGACCAAAGTAACAAAGGCTACATCAGTAACACACTACGCCGCCAGGGACTCAAATCCTGCAGTGCCAGACGTGTCCCCCTGCTTAAGCCAGTACATGTCCAGGCCCGTCTGAAGTTTGCTAGAGAGCATTTGGATGATCCAGAAGAGGATTGGGAGAATGTCATATGGTCAGATGAAACCAAAATAGAACTTTTTGGTAAAAACTCAACTTGTCGTGTTTGGAGGAGAAAGAACACCATACCTACTGTGAAGCATGGGGGTGAAAACATCATACTTTGGGGCTGTTTTTCTGCAAAGGGACCAAGACGACTGATCCGTGTAAAGGAAAGAATGAATGGGGCCATGTATCGTGAGATTTTGAGTGAAAACCTCCTTCCATCAGCAAGGGCATTGAAGTTGAAACGTGGCTGGGTCTTTCAGCATGACAATGATCCCAAACACACTGCCCGGGCAACGAAGGAGTGTATATATATATATATATATATATATATATATATATATATACAGTGGGGTAAAAAAGTATTTAGTCAGCCACCAATTGTGCAAGTTCTCCCACTTAAAAGATGAGCAAGGTCTCCAATTTTCATCATAGGTATACCTCAACTATGAGAGACAAAATGAGAAAAAAAAAATCCAGAAAATCACATTGAAGGATTTTTAATGAATTAAATGGTAAATTCCTCGGTAAAATAAGTATTTGGTCAATAACAAAAGTTCATCTCAATACTTTGTTATATACCCTTTGTTGGCAATGACAGAGGTCAAACGTTTTCTGTAAGTCTTCACAAGGTTTTCACACACTGTTGCTGGTATTTTGGCCCATTCCTCCATGCAGATCTCCTGTTGAGCAGTGATGTTTTGAGGCTGTCGCTGGGCAACACGGACTTTCAACTCCCTCCAAAGATTTTCTATGGGGTTGAGATCTGGAGACTGGCTAGGTCACTCCAGGACCTTGAAATGCTTCTTACGAAGCCACTCCTTCGTTGCCCGGGCGGTGTGTTTGGGATCATTGTCATGCTGAAAGACCCACCCACGTTTCATCTTCAATGCCCTTGCTGGTGGAAGGAGGTTTTCACTCAAAATCTCACGATACATGGCCCCATTCATTCTTTCCTTTACACGGATCAGTCGTCCTGGTCCCTTTGCAGAAAAACAGCCCCAAAGTATGATGTTTCCACTCCCATGCTTCACAGTAGGTATGGTGTTTTTTCTCCTCCAAACACAAGTTGAGTTTTTACCAAAAAGTTCTATTTTGGTTTCATCTGACCATATGACATTCTCCCAATCCTCTTCTGGATCATCCAAATGCTCTCTAGCAAACTTCAGACGGGCCTGGACATGTACTGGCTTAAGCAGGGGGACACGTCTGGCACTACAGGATTTGAGTCCCTGGCGGCGTAGTGTGTTTCTGATGTAGCCTTTGTTACTTTGGTCCCAGCTCTCTGCAGGTCATTCACTAGGTCCCCCCGTGTGGTTCTGGGATTTTTGCTCACCGTTCTCATGATCATTTTGACCCCACGGGGTGAGATCTTGCGTGGAGCCCCAGATCGAGGGAGATTATCAGTGGTCTTGTATGTCTTCCATTTTCTAATAATTGCTCCCACAGTTGATTTCTTCACACCAAGCTGCTTACCTATTGCAGATTCAGTCTTCCCAGCCTGGTGCAGGTCTACAATTTTGTTTCTGGTGTCCTTTGACAGCTCTTTGGTCTTGGCCATAGTGGAGTTTGGAGTCTGACTGTTTGAGGTTGTGGACAGGTGTCTTTTATACTGATAACGAGTTCAAACAGGTGCCATTAATACAGGTAACGAGTGGAGGACAGAGGAGCCTCTTAAAGAAGTTGTTACACGTCTGTGAGAGCCAGAAATCTTGCTTGTTTGTAGGTGGCCAAATACTTATTTTACTGAGGAATTTACCAATTAATTCATTAAAAATCGTTCAATGTGATTTTCTGGATTTTTTTTTTCTCATTTTGTCTCTCATAGTTGAGGTATACCTATGATGAAAATTGGAGACCTCTCTCATCTTTTAAGTGGGAGAACTTGCACAATTGGTGGCTGACTAAATACTTTTTTGCCCCACTGTATATATATATTAATACCCAGAGGAAAGACAATTTTAAAAAAATCAGAAAGATAACAAATATTTTACAGGTATGACTTAAATATTGTGTGATTGTTGTGTAAAAGATATTGATTGGGAGAGACATGGGTCTGATTGTGCTCTGCAGCTCAGACATTGAAAGCTCTATGTTCCAGCCCCCCTAAAAACAATCATTTTGCTGATAAGGGCGTGGGAACCATGTGGCCTAATTCTTCAGTTCAGTGTCAAATGAAACCGTTGGCTAGGAAGATAAATCCGTCCCCTCCCTCCCTTTTTACTCTCACCCCTGCATTTGCTAGGTTTCTGTTGGTTTTTGGGTTTATTGGAGTTGTGTGCGTCACAGCCATCTGTGTCTCTGTCTTGGAGACACAGTCTGTTGTAGTCCGTACAGCCCAACAAAAAAACACACACAAACACGCACCCATATATGGGAACAGTCTTACACAGAAGAGAAAAATCACCATTGAGGCTTTGCTAGGCATCAGTTCTGCTAAAAAACAAACAAACAAAAAAACTCAAACAAATATGAAGCTGAGCAACGTTTGTTGGAGGCGGTTGTTCCATGCTGATAATAAAACATGCGTAGGCATCGTGTGTGGGATTTGATATTTAAAGAATTTTTCAACAAATCAGCACATTTCTTTTTAAACGTGGCTAATGAATTGTTGTGATCAGCAGTATTTTCAGCACCCAGATCATTTGTGTCCATTTGTGTTCTGTTTCTTCCCCGACGTCTGATTTACTTTCGTCCTTCCTTCCTACTTGTCATGTCAATCCAGAGCTCCTGCAGAAGGAGCAGGCAGAGATGGCTCAACAGCTGGCCAACCTGCAGACAGATGTAAGGGTGAGCTACGGAAATGATGCCCTGATGCCTGACCAGGAGCTGGGAGATGGTCAGAGTGACCTGTTGCCCCAAGAGGACACGATGGGCTTTGGAGGAGTGGGTTTCATTCACCCTGAGAGCTTTAACCAACCCAACACCGAGAACCAGGGTATTGGCATTAGCTTGGCTGTCCTAAACTGAGCTTAATGGACCTCTTGCACAATGTAGGGTGACTTACTTCTGCATTCCGGTCCTCCTGCAGCTCCGGATCCGCTTTCATTATAATTCCCCATTCCCCGGTGCTTTCTCGTCAATAAATCAGTTTCGGAAATAGTGTGCGGGTCGATTGTGTTTTCTTTACAAAATTTGTGTTTCACATCTTGATCATTTTTGTAACCGTACTGGGCCTTTTAATAGTTCACCTGTCTTGCCAAAAAGTGATGGGCCTCCAGAAACTGATCGGCTCACTGCAGGATCGTGCCTGACAGGTGAACTATTAAACGGCCCAGTATGGTTACAAAAACAATCAAAATGTGAAATACGAACTTTATAAAGAAAAAAACGATCTGCCTGCGAAAGTAAATAACTTTCACTTACTGTACTTCAAGTAAGTGAAAGTGATAAAATTGATTTACTGACGAGAAAGCACCATGGAATGGGGAAATATAATGGAAGTGGAACCAGAGCTGTGGGAGGATTGGAATGCAGAAGTAAAGCTGGTTTATACACCCGCATCACATCGACGCCATTACCGACATCCATTGCAGGTGCAGTGATCGGAAATTTTTTCTTGTGTGTTGGGTGGAATGCGTTGTTCCGTTACCAAAGCAGGCTTCAGCCGATGTGTAGTGATTTGTGTTCGTCATGTGTTTTTGTTTATGAAATAGCGATGGACAAGAGCAGATTGTGATGGAGTGGGAGCTAAAGAAAAGTTAAGAAAAAGCAACTTTTAATATGATCGTTACACAGAGAAAAAGAGAAGTGTGAGAAAACTGCATGACCATCACCGTTGCTGTTTTGACAATCTGTGTAATTACTGGGGTCATGACGAGCCACAAAAGGCTCTGCATGTGCTCACTTCCTCAATACTCTTTTGAATTTGGTCCGTTGTTCAACCGACTCGCATTGGAAATTGTGCCCCCATGAACAGGCAGAGCAGAGGAGCGGTGAGACCCACGAAATGTGAAGGAGGAGACAAAGCGGACCAATCACAGCTCTTACGGCCTGCGTTGCCAATGTGCATCTCTCCTTCTCTGGAGAGGTGCACGTCGGGCGCCGCAATAGGAACGCACATTGCTGTTGCTTCGACTTGACACAGGTGCATACCTTGCGCTTAAGTCACTCTACATTGTGCAAAGGGTCCATTACACCAAAAAATGCAGTGAGTATTCAAACTACTTTTTGTAAAAATTTTATTTTTTTGTGTTTTACGCCTTCTCATTCTAGTTGACCCAGTAGACTCTCGCCCAAGCCTTGACAGAGGGATTCCCACACGGCCAGGTTAGTGTGTGTGTGTGTGTGTGTGTGAGTGAGTGAGTGAGTGAGTGAGTGAGTGAGTGAGTGAGTGAGTGAGTGAGTGAGTGAGTGAGTGAGTGAGTGAGTGAGTGAGTGAGTGAGTGAGAGAGAGAGAGAGAGAGAGACCCCTTTTTAAATGCTAAGAATTGTCTTTTTTTAAATGTTTGTAACACATCCATGAGATCAGTGATTATTATTGCCTCAAAGTACATAATGTTTTGTACCAAGCACACGCTGCCCTTGCTGTTGTTCCAAATATAAGCTCTGCCTTTGTGTGTGTGGTGGTGGTGGGGGGGCATTGTAAAAGCCCCTGCAGTGTTTGTTTGTTTTTTTAATAATGAGCATGTCATCACCTTTTTTTTTTAAATTAATTACATTTTTACCTCCGCCAAGGGAGGACGGCGGTAATGTTTTCGGTAGCGTTGATTTGTCTGTTTGTTTGTTGGTTGGTTGGTTGGTTTGTCTGTTACCAACATAACTCAAAACGTTATGAATGGATTTTGGTTAAATTTTCAGGAAAGGTGTGTAATGGCGCAGGGAGCAGATGATTAGATTTTGGTGATGATCTCAAAATGCATACCTCTGCCAAGGCTCTTATCTTCTCACAGAGTGTTAGCAACAATACTCCAAAACTACTGGATGGATTTGGATGATGAAATTTTCACCAGAGGTGGCCCTTGGCCCAAAGATGAACTCATTAGATGTTGGAGATGATCCGTGAGTGCATAACTCCGCCAAGGCCCTATCTTGCAATGTACAGATGGATGGCGATATGGACGGACAAAGGGACGGAGGGGAGAACAAAGGGAGGGAGGGACGGAGCCTTGGCGGAGGTATGCGCTCTTTGAGTGCCCTCTAGTTACTTATTGTGACTTGACATTTTTATTTGTGGCTGACTTTCACAGGTGGCTTTTCATGTACACATAATAAACACATCTGTTGTTCTAAATAATGTCTCCAACTGATGCAGCATTATTAACAGATCGCTTTAGTGGCTTAAAAAAACATATTTGGCTCATGGAACATAAGATCGTTTTGAAGAAGACACTTCAAGGAAAGTCACAACAGTATTTTTCCACCATCTTTTCCCCCTCTGAGCCAATATTTGCACGCAGCCAAATCCACTTGACCTCCATTAAAGTGCAGGTGTGCCTGTTAAGGAATTTGTGATGCAGCTGCAGGCTGTAGGAGCACTGCATGTACTGCGTCCAACACTCCACTGTCAGATGTGCTTCAGTCAGTGAGTTTTATTTCAGCGAGTGTGTCTGTGAGAAAGGCGAAAATGGATCACTGTCACCATCCATAATAGATTGTACTTCTGCTTCCCTCGCCAGTGACTGGAAAGAAGATGGAAGCTATTCCTGAGCTGCGGATGGAGACAGAGGACAGACAGAGTACTGAGTACGAAGTTCACCACCAGAAACTGGTGAGAGAACAACAAAGAGAGTTCAGGCTGAAGCAATGCTGATGTGCAGCTCATTAGAAATTCACTGATCTAGGCAAATATGCAGGCTGCTTAATGAGCGCCAAGAAACATACGCAAACATAAGCACACACACATCCATGCTCCACTTTGTCCTCGTGGTAAACTCCCAAGGTTGTCACCATGGAGACAGGTGTCCATAGAGACAGATGTAAAAATGCATGCGTCACACTCTTGTCTATAATCCTATGGCGTCTGAGCAGTTAAGTTTTCTGTTGTAAGTATTTTTCTACTGAGGCAAAGTTGTGCGTGCAGTCGTTAATCTCACCCTGGGTTGTAATACCAGCACAAAAAGCCCTCAATCCATCCTCAGTTGAATCCTAATCCATGTACCTTATTCCTCTCACCTAAAGGCTTTAATCCCATAATCCCTACATTTTATTGTATATCACATTTCCCCCATTCACAGTGAGCAGTCATTGTGTCAACCTGTCTTCTTAGCTTTCCACCTTAATTTAATATTCACAGTAAGTCAAATTTTGAGCCTAGTGACATTTCTGTTGGTAATTTAAAGTATCGGGGTTTTTTCTCTTTGTTTGGAAAGTAAATTTTACTTCTTTTTGTTGGTGTATCATGTGCAAAATGAATTACCCAGAGCACCATAATCTGTGACAAAGCAGTTGAAGTTTTAATTTGGTTCCATTTTTCAAAATGGTGAATTTTTGTATTGCAGCAGAGTCATTCTGCCTGTGCTTACTAATGTGATGCTGTTCTGTTTTTATGTGAATTATTTTCTCCTTAAAACGAGCCCTAGAATATAATGTCTTTGTCCAGTCCACATTTCTTATCATAGTTGCTCATTATGAAGTCACATTATAAAGTCTCGCTTTATCTTTATTGTCGTTGCTTGTTTAATTTTGTGCCTGACAGGATACAAATTGGGTGATGGTGCAAAGTTATCAGTTTACAGCTACAAATATACTGGTAGCACTGGATCACAGACACAATAACCGTTGCTCGTGAAAGAGAAGAAAAATGAAAGGTAAAGGGGACAAGGGGGCCGATAACATTGTCCTCCATCTTCCTAATGGTGGCTGCTGTTTGCTGATTTCATCATCTCTGCGCACTATGTCATCTTATGTGGTTGTGTGATCAAACAGCTTTTTTATCCCCCACTGGTCGGTTGTTTTGTGAAATCAACTCCCCCTACAGTTTTGTTCCAAATATTTTGAAAGTTGGTACTAGGGTTTGATATGCACTGATGCTGCACATATTGCAGGAAGGTCTGCATCCACGTTGTGCTCAAGGTCAAAGGTCAGGAGATCAGGGCACTTACGTGATTTCAGAAAAATCACTATTCATCCTAGGCAATTACCTCGATTCTCACCAAAATCACTCGCAATGATCCTCAGGTAGGTCTACATTCAGATCAAGGTCATTGTCAAAGGCCAGGAGATCGGTGCATTTATGATTTCATGAAGAACATTACTCCTCCTAGGCCACTGACCTTAGCCTTAAGCACATACAAGAAGGATCTGTATCTAAGCTGTGCTTAAGGTCAAGGTGAGGAGATGTGAGTGCACTCCAGGTGATTTCGTCAGGCCTGAATGAGCTACTCCGTCATTAACAGTCTGGTTCCAAATGTTTTGAGTCTTGATACCAGGCTTTGATATACACTGATGTGCATGGAAAAGTTGAAAACTGCTCTCCTTCAGTATGATATTGGGATCTTTAAAAAAAAGGCAGAGGCAGGGGATATTGCACTCGTCTCAGAGTGCTCTTGTTTTTGGTAGGAATGTGGCAAAAATCAAGACCTTGATCCTGAAAGAGTTTCTCTGCTGATAATTTGAAAAATTTCAAAATATAGCTATAGTTGGTGAAAGATGTTTATGTGGCTTTGTTTTTAGCTCATCTGGTTTAAGACCAAAAGATGATTTTATGCATGCTTACTCATTCTGAGAAATGTTAAGGTCAAGGTTGAAGATTTTATTGATCCAGACGAACTTTAAGCGCAAGTTATGCACCCACGTTGACGTGACACAGCTGTGACGGCATTGATGCAGCAGCGACGTGCACTCCTATTGTGTCGCCTGACATGCACCTCTCCAGAGAAGGAGAGGTGCATGTCAGGCGACGCAGGTTGTAAGAGCTGTGATTGGTCCACTTTGTTTCCACTCTGCCTGTTCACGGCAGCACAACTTCCAAGGCGAGTCGGTTAAACAGTGCTCCAAATTCAAAAGAATATTGAGGAAGTAAGCACATACAGAACATTTTGTGGCTCATCATAACCCCAGTAATTACACAGATCGTCAAATAATGGCAGCGGCATTGGTCGCACACACCGTTTTCTCCGTCTTCTTCTCTTTTTCTCTATGCAACGATCATATTAAAAGTTGCTTTTTCTTAACATTTATTAGCTCCAACTCCATCACAATCTGCTCTTGTCCGTTGCTATTTCATAAACAAAAACACATGACGAACACAAATCACTGCACACATCGGCTGAATCCCGTTTTGGCAATGGAACAACGCATTTCACCCAACACACAAGAAAATAAATTGCCGATCATTGCGTTGGCAACAGACGTTGCTAATGGCATTGACATGATGTGGGTGCATAAATCCAGCTTTAGCTTGCTTTGCTTCTAAGTCTTGGTTGAAATTGTATTGAAGCATAGTCAGCCTCATTCTATGCGTGTTTTTCCTGCAAATCATCTGATGACTGTAGGAAGAAATAACTTTCTCTAGTAAACATAAAAAATAAGTTACCTGACTGACTTTGTCACATCCCTGTGTTCATATGTGTTGTGTTTTCCTTCTCTAGCAATCATTTTCAAGCTAAATTTGACTTTGCAATGATAAAGGCGATGAGAAGCAGTAGGAAATGAAATTAGGCCCAGTATGTGCAGCAGAACAAGTTGGGTAACTGTAAGGTAGGAGTAAACGGGCTTCAACCCTGCAGCCTTTCGCTCTTCGCCATGTCACTGAGGAATCACCTGGCCACTGTCTGTCTACCTGCAGGTCTTCTTTGCAGAGGACGTGGGCTCCAACAAGGGCGCCATCATTGGGCTTATGGTTGGCGGAGTTGTCATAGCAACCGTGATTGTCATCACCTTGGTGATGCTGAGGAAGAAGCAGTACACCTCCATCCACCACGGAGTCATCGAGGTGAGAAACAGCTGACCTGTGTGTTTATTTGTGTGTGAAAGCCGTTCTGTATGGCCGTCAGTCTGCCATGTGAGGAGGAGTCTTTGTACGCTTGAGTGACTTCAAGCTGTTTCCCAGCAGTGCTGCTCTTATGTTTGTGTATGTAGGGCATACATGTCGTTAGAGCCTTTAAAATGTTGAACATGGACGGTACACTGTGCAGAAAATGTTTTTAATTATATCTGCTCAGTAAATATAATTGGATTAAAGTCCGTTACTGATTAATTTCCTGTTTTCCCGTTTTTTAAATTATCTGTGTTTATCATTTCAGAATTTTCATTAGTTGTTTAATTAAAAATTATGGTAGCCTGTGCAGCCTGGTTACACTTCAAAAGAGTCACTTCCCAGAAGCATTGAAAGGGGCTAAAAATGCTACACATGTATAGGTTTTTTCACCATGAACATGTCCCCCCCCCCCGACTTCCCTCCAGGTGGACGCTGCCGTCACCCCTGAGGAGCGCCACCTGTCTAAGATGCAACAGAATGGCTACGAGAACCCAACCTACAAGTTCTTTGAGCAGATGCAGAACTGAGGAGAATGTCACATGTACATGCACACACAAATGCACACAACCACGTCATCCCACACAATCATAACCCTTCCCCCTCCCCCATACCTCCCCTCTGAGTCTCCAGAAGGCAGTGTGGCTAGATCATTCAGTGACTGAAATAGTCAGTTACAAGCACACAGAGTGACTGTAGTCAGGGTTGTTTTTGCTTTTTTTTTCACCTGGGTGGACACTGTGGCCAAGCCAGTTTGCACCAAGTTTGTTCACTTTACTGGAGCAAGATGCCTTTTAATTAAAGAAAGAAGATTTTATGTTGCTCCATCTGGGCCTGCTGATGTATGGTGGGTGGGGGGGAGGCCTCCACCCAATGCAAACAAACCCCACTCCCTTGGGGGGGAGTGTGCTCTCTCTCTCCCTCCACACTGATTCAGGGCCAGTGTATAGTTGGGTTTATTTTCTAGGTGTGGACTTGTGGGCAAATCTGACCGCTGATCTGTAGGGTTAATAGGCACACGCTGACCTGGACCTCATTTCTAATAACTCGGTTGCACTGAAAATTGTGTTAATGAGTTTGCATCTTTGTAATGGATATATCATCCAACTAACGCAACGTGATGCTTGTTATAAGTGAGGCCCAGTGTATCCCAACCTACTGCACCACTACTGCACTCTCTACAGTCTACACTGGAGTATAAGTGAGCCTCCCTCCTCCCTCCCTCCCTCCCCCGCTCCCTCCACCTTCTTTTCTTTGTGCATTCTTACGACAGCTGGGCTGTGCTAAGTCACACAAGGCTCTTAAGGATATCTGAGGAGGCTGATGATGATGAATATGTTGATGGCGGCAGTAGTAATTATGTATTCTGAATGAGCTGTTTTTATTTTCTTTTCCTCTGTTGTTTCCAGTTTTGTTTTTCCAAAAAAAGATTTAAAATGGGGTAAAAAAAAAAAAAAAGATGTAAAGTCCCTTTTTTTAAAATTATGTGTAATGTTACTGGAGTAATGCTGAAGTCTTAGCTGTTCCTAAGTAGTGCATGACAACAGGATTTGGAGGGGGAAAGACCCCACCAAGATCTCAACGCTGCTCTCTCTTGAGATCCTCTCTCACTTATAGATTGTCATTCATAGCAAGATTGTACATTTAGTATCTTCTCGTGATCACGTGAGTTCAAACAATGATGAAAAATATATATAAATCTAGATGAATGGGCTCTGCTTTAATATCTTGTAAAAAAAATGCACATTTAAAAAGAGATCTGTGATTCTGAATTTAAGTGTGTTTCTCATATTTTTTAACTATTGGAGGGAGGCCAGCTTCATCAGTTTGTACATGATTCTCATCCACTGAAATATATTGTGTTCCTTCAGAAATCTCCTTTTTTTCTTATTTGCATTCATGTTGAAATTTTTCTAAGGGCGTGTTTTTGGGGGTGAATGTTGGACATAAAAATGGAAGGAGTCCTGGCGCGGGGAGCATACGAGCTCATCTCTTTGTGTATGTGTTGTCATTTTTCCATCTGGTGGTTTGTCCAGTTGTAAACCAACATGTTTGGAATTTTATTTGATTTTTTTTTTTTCGGGGGGGGGGGGCTTTCTGAGGACAGGTGCCGAGAAGAGGAGGAGAAGGGAGGAAGGAAGGAAGGAAAATGAGGTAGAGAGGAAATGAATTGCAGTTCCAGATGGATAGCCAGCCAGGCAGTCTGTGTATATAATGGATTTTCACTTCCCCCAGCACCTCCCTCCTCCTCTTGCATCCCTCCCTTCCTCCGCTGACTTCCTTTCCCTTCAGGCATGCTGCTCACCTCTCTGCCATCATCACACACTTGGCTCCTCAGAGGCAGACTGCTGGAGTCCTATAGATGACAGGCACATACCATCAAGAGCTGAGAGGGGATGCTGATGCTGTCGTATATTAATCAGGTGAAGCCAAGAAGCTCCTGTTCATCCTCGTCTATTCAGCTCATGGTAAAGAGTTGTCATCCTCTTAACACTACGTACTGACAGAAATGCAGAGTGATGCCTTGCTTTGTTTAAAATAAGACCGATGAGGAAAGTCTGAGTGAAGTATACATACAGAGGCTGCAGTGGGGTAAGCCTTTGGTTTTCAGAGGGAACTTGCTAGAAGCCCAACAGAGGGCAGTAGAGTAGAAGAGGAAACAGGATTTCTATCTTTTTTTTTTTCTTTCTGTGGGTTATGTATTGGTTTCTGTTTTCCACTGTGTAATATTGTGCAGGCCATTTGCATTGACTGGAAAAACGCTTTCTACACTGTATTCCATAATAAAGTTTTGAATGTACATACAATTTTTGTGTCTTTGAAGGTTTTCTTCAGATAGTAATTCTAATACAACCTGTTTTTGTTTTTAATAATAATGCTTGTAATTATCAAACAAAAACATCCTTTTCAAAGGGCATTTTCTTTGGGTCAGGTTAAGAGTTTAAAAGTGAGACAAAGAAATTCAGACTAGAACTGACAGAGTTACAATGTCTCCTCAGGACAACTCGCATCATCTGAACCAAGGTCATCTTCCCAAAGGTTAAATGATTTTACACTGAGACAAAGCATGGCTTATATAAAAAGGCTGTAAAAAATTACTATTTATTATACTGTGTATCAGTTATTCTTGTCCAGTGGCTTTGTGCCATGTTTTAAGAAACTCTAAAGGGACAGCTGTGTAGAAACTTGTTAGATTGATTCAAGTACATGGACTCAAGTAACTTTTTCACATATTTTTCCTACTTTACAGGGTAGTTTTATTGCAGGACACTTTTTACACGAGTACATTTATAAAGAGAGAAACTACTTTAACTCTAGTATAGTCAGTTTTGTTCTTTGGGTAACTTTGGATTTCACTGATTTTGAAAACTGGTTAGAAAATTATTTGTACAAACTAATAACTTATTAACAGAAATTACTACGTTTTTAGTAAATTTATCATTGTATTTAATTGAAATCAGGATTAAAAATGATTGTTCCTCTATTCATCTATTACAAAGGAACAAGCAAAAATGTTACAAATGTTTGGGAAATAATTTTATCACAAAACCTACCAAACTTAAAAAAAAAAAAAAAAAAAGGGTAAAATGTTAAATATATTTTTTTTTTTTTTTAAAAACTGAATTTCTCATGGATCGTCACCTTATCGTGGTGGGGGGTTTCCATGCCCGAGTGAGCCCAGGAGCTATGTTATCTGGGGCAATTTGCCTCTGATAGATAAACTGGTCCTGGGTGAAGGGGCCAGACTAAGAACGATCCAACAGACTCTCATGATGAATGCTAGAACAAGGATTCAGTGTACCCCGCCCGGTATGGGGTTACTGGGGCCCCACTCTGGAGCCAGGCCTGGGGAAGGGGCTCGATGGCTAGCGCCTGGTGGCCGGGTTTCTGCCCATGGGACCCAGCTGGGCTTGGCCCAAAGGAATGGGTTCGCTCTCCAGTGGGCTCACCACCTGCAGGAGGGACCATGGGGTTCCGGTGCGCAGAGACCTTGGCGGTCTGATCCCAAGCTTCCTAAACTGGTTTTTGGGATGTGGAATGTTACCTCTCTGGTGGGTAAGGAGCCTGAGCCTGTGCATGAGGTTGAGAGATACGGGCTAGATATAGTTGGGCTCACCTCAACACACAGCTCTGGTTCTGGAACTAGTCTCCTTGAGAGTGGCTGGAGCTTGGCCTACTCTGGAGTTGCCCCGTGCAAGAGGTGACGAGCAGGTAGGTATTCTTGTATCCCCCCACCTTGCTGCCTCTATATTGGAGTTTTCCCCAGTGGGTGAAAGGGTTCTTTTTCTGTGCCTTCGGGTTGGGAAACGGGTCCTGACCATCATTTGTGCCTATGCACCAAATGATGTTTCAGAGTACCCACCCTTTTTGGAGACTGACTGGGGTGCTGGAGGGTGCTTCTCTTAGAGACTCCATTGTCTTACTGGGGGACTTCAATGCACACGTGGGCAACAGTGAAACCTGGAGGTGGGTGAATGGTAGGAACGGCCTGCCTGATCTGAACCCGAGTGCTATTCAATTATTTGACTTTAGTGCTAACCACAGTTTGTCCATAACGAACACCATGTTCAAGCATAAGGGTGTCCACATGTGCACTTGGCACCAGGACACCCTAGGTCACAGGTCGATGATCGATTTTGTTATCGTGTCATCAGACCTGCGACCATATGTCTTGGACACTCGGGTAAAGAGAGGTGCAGAGCTGTCAACTGATCACCACCTGGTGGTGAGTTGGATCCGATGGCAGGGGAGGATGCCATTCAGACCTGGTAGACCCAGACATAAAGTGAGGGTGTGCTGGGAATGTCTAGCTGAGGCCCCTGTCCAGGAGGTCTTCAATTTCCACCTCCGGAAGAACTTCGACCACATTCCAAGGGAATCTGGAGACTTGGAGTCTGAATGGGCCATGTTCTCCACCTCCATTGTTGAAGTGGCTGCCCAGAACTGCAGCCGCAAGGTCGTTGGTGCATCTCGTGGTGGCAACCCCCAAACCAAGTGGTGGACACCAGTGGTGAGGGGGGCCATTAAGCTGAAGGAGTGCTATCAAGCTTAGTTGGCTTGTGGGACTCCCGAAGCAGCTGAAGTGTACCAGCAGGCCAAGCGGAGTGCAACTCGGGTAGTTGCTAAAGCAAAAACTCAGGTGTGGGAGGAGTTCGGTGAGGCCATGGTACAAGATTTTTGGTTGGCCTCGACGAGATTCTGGCAAACTGTCCGGCAGCTCAGGAGGGGGAAGCAGCTCCTTGTCCACACTGTCTATGGTGCGGATGGAGCGCTGCTGACTTTGACTGGGGATATCATCGGACAGTGGAAAGAATACTTCGAGGATCTCCTCAATCCTAGTGACACGCCTTCCACAGAGGAAGCAGGGTTTGTGGATGAGGGGGATGACTCGCTCATCACAGGCTGAGGTCGCCGAAGTAGTTAAACTCTTTGGTGGCTGGGCCCCGGGGGTGGATGAGATTTGCAATGAGTATATCAAGGCCCTGGATGTTGTAGGGCTGTCATGGTTGACACGCCTCTGCAACGTTGCTTGGAGGTTGGGGACAGTGCTTTTGGCATGGAAAACCGGGGTGGTGGTTCATCTGTTCAAGAAGGGGGACCGGAGGGTGTGCTCCAACTTTAGAGGGATCACACTCCTCAGCCTCCCTGGGAAGGTCTATGCCGAGGTACTGGAGAGGAGAGTCTGGCCATTGATCGAATCTCGGATTCAGGAGGAGCAATGTGGTTTTCAGCCTGACTGTGGCACATTGAACCAGCTCCCACGAACCCTCTCGAGAATCCTCGAGGGTTCGTGGGAGTTTGCCCAACCAGTTTACATATGTTTTGTGGATTTGGAGAAGGCATTCAACTGCGTCCATCGTGTTTTTTTTGTCAGGGGTGCTTTGGGAGTATGGGGTATCAGGCTTGTTGTTACGAGCTATCCATCTCTATACGACCGTTGTGAGAGTTTGGTTCGTATTGCCAACACTCAGTCGGACTCATTCCCAGTGAGAGTTGGGCTCCACCAGGGCTGCCCTTTGTCACCGATCCTGTTCATAATTTTTATGGACAGGATTTCTAGGCACAGCCAGGGATCGGAGGGTGTCATGCTTGGTGATCACAGGATCTCATCTCTGTTGTTTGCAGATGATGTTGTCCTGTTGGCTTCATCCAGCAATGACCTACAGGTCTTACTGGGACGGTTTTCCGCTGAGTGTGAAGCAGCAGGAATGACAATCCGCACCTCCGAGTCCATGGTCTTCAGACAGAAAAAGGTGAATTGTCCTCTCCGGGTTGGGGTCAAGTTCCTGCCCCAAGTGGAAGAGTTTAAGTATCTCGGGGTCTTATTCACGAGTGAGGGGAGAATGGAGCAAGAGGTTGACAGATGGATTGGAACAGCATCTGCAGTGATGCGGATGTTGTACCGGTCTGTTGTGGTGAAGAGGGAGCTGAGCTCTAAGGCAAAGCTGTCAATTTAACGGTCAATCTACGTTCCTACCCTCACCTATGGTCACGAGCTTTAGATAATGACCGAAAGAATGAGATCATGGATAGAAGCGGCTGAAATGAGCTTTCTTCGTAGGATTGCTAGACTCACCCTTAGAGATGGGGTGAGGAGCTCAGTCATCCGGGAGAGGTTCAGAGTAGAACCACTGCTCCTCCACATTGAAAGGACCCAGTTGAGGTGGTTTGGGCATCTGATCGGGATGCCTCCTGAACACCTCCCACTTGAGGTGTTTCGGGCACGTCCCACTGGGAGGAGACCCTGGGGCAGACCCAGGACTCGCTGGAGAGACTACATCTCCCAGGTGGTCTGAGAACGCCTTGGTATCCTCTCTGAAGAGCTGGAGCAGGTGGCCGGGGAGAGGGAAGTCTGGGCTTCTCTGCTTGAACTGCTGCCTCTGAGACCCGGACCTCCGGAAAAGCAGTAGAAGATGGATGGATGGATGGAAATCTGAATTTAGGAGAAAAAAATACTAATGTCTCAAATGTAAAAAAACAAAATACAATTTAACAAGCCAAAAAAAATCTAATTTATGAGAAAACTGAAGGTTAATAATTAGTTTAAAAAAAGTTGCACATTCACTTTTTTTGATTAAAAGAATTAGTCAAACTCAAATGAAAAACCTAACAAAGGAGTGAGAATAAAGTTGCTACTACACCAGTAACTTTCTGGTAACTTTTTTGATTACTCTTAATTGTGCTTGAGCACTATAAGGTAATGCTACTTTTGAGTACAATTTCTTTCCAAATTAATTACCTCTGATCAAAGGAATAATGTTCCAGCAGGAGTGAATGGTTTAAAATCTATAAAACAATAAGTAAACTATTAGTTTAAGGTCCAAATCACAGCGTCAGTGTTAGTGTTTAAAATCACACCTGTTTTGGCACACCTTACTATTTCATGTCAAAATCATTGCTATAGATAAGGTTTGTCACATCAAAATGATTTGGAATAAATTTATATGGCAAATGATAAATGTAACTATATCAGAGTCACTTTCATGCAAGACTATCTGCTGTCTATGTTCAGTCTTGAAATCCCATAAGTTTGACTGTTATGAAGAAGGGTGACAGTGGCACACTTGATCCAGCTACATAGGGCTGATGGAATAGATGAAGAAGCTGAGCCAGTGCCATCTTATAGAATCAGAATCATTTTATTGCCAAGCATGTTTACAAAATAAACATACGAGGAATTTGACTTGACATTGGGCGCGCTCTATAAGCGCATACCAATGACGCGGCAGCCATGAAGGCGCCTGTCATGCAGTGAAGGGTAAAGAGGGGAATGGGGGGGGAATGACACAATGGGCAGAGAGAAAAAAACATAGTTAATCAAAATAAAGTTTGTTATGAGCAAAATTGTGATTACATAGAAAAAAAACCCCTCAAGTGCACAATTAGCAGACAACAGATCACACAATAACAAAGGAGCGAGAGAGACCAGTGTGTGTCGTCAGCATATAATCAGTATGAATGCAGTGTGGATGTATCAGTTGCTGGTGAACAACAAAGGAGCGCCTCCTGGCAACGGATGGATGTTATATTCATGTATTCTAAACACAGATAAGCATGTCCAAGAGTCTATCTCTCTTTGTGCATGCCAGATTGCAAAGTTCTGTTTTAGACACATGATAACGCTGTCCTTGAAGAGCTCAGTCTGCTGAACAACAGCAATTGTTTGTTGATTGTTGAATGAATGAATGAATGAATTTTATTTATTTCGGATAGTACATTACAGGTTAAAAGAAACTGTATAATATAACAACAAGGTCAAATTAGACAAAGACTCCTTCTACTATACAATTCCACGTGAGTTATCCGAAATGGGTGATGGCTGAAGCTGCAGCTTATATTGCCCACCCATATTCCATCCAAGAATTCAAAGGAGAAAAAAGAGAAAACAAGACAAGAGCGATTACAATTTAAAACAAGGCTAAGACAAAATGTGACTGAGAGAAAAAGAAAACTGAGCTAGTCTAAGTTAAGCGGTTACTATTCAAAAACAAATCTAAGACATAGTGTCACAGAGAAAAAAAGAAAAGAAAAAACTAAGCTACAACACAACACAGGCTGGAAATGTCAATCCTTATGTGAGTTTACATGTCGTCTTGTAAATATGTTTGGAGTATTTCTTCCTTTAGTTTTTGTTTAAATTGTCCAAGCTTTGTACATGATTTTAATTCAGGTCCAAAATCGTTCCATAATCTGACTCCTTGCACTGAAATACAGTGTTGCTTGGTGGTTGTTCTCACTGTAGGCTTTTGAAATATACATGTTCCTCTGAAGTGATATCGTTTCTCCCTTGTTTGGAACAACTTTTGGATATTTGCGGGCAGTGATAGATTCTTCACTTTGAACATTATTATTGCGGTTTTAAAGTCAATCAGATCTTTCAACTTGAGAGTTTTTTGTTTAAGAAAAAGTGGGTTTGTTGGTTCCCTGTAAGCTGCTTTGTTGATTATTCTAATAGCTCTCTTTTGAAGCATAAAGAGTGGATATATGTTTGTTTTATATGTATTTCCCCATACTTCATTACAATATGTCATGTATGGGAGTATTAATGAATGGTACAAGGTGTATAGTGTGGGTTGATTCAGCAAATTTTTCACTCTGTGTAATATTGCAATTGATTTGGATACTTTACCTTTTATATAATTAATATGTGGCTTCCAACACAGTTTATCAATTATTACTCCAAGGAATTTAGTTTCGGATACCCTTTCAATCTCTACACCATTTACACTGAGTTTGGGTACTGGGTAGTTGTGATGGTTGTTAAAGACTATAAATTTTGTCTTGCTTAAATTGAGCGTTAATTTGTTTGAATCAAACCACAGTTTCAGCTTTCCTAATTCCTTTCCGAGTGTATCCAGAAGTTGTTCCAAATTGTTTCCACTGCATAGCAGATTAGTGTCATCAGCAAACAATATTAAGTCCATTTTTTCTGAAACTTTACATATATCATTTATATACATATTGAATAATAATGGTCCCAAAACTGAACCCTGTGGGACTCCACAGGTGACCTTCAGTAACTCTGAGTTTTTGCTGTTAACACATGCAAACTGATATCTATTCTTTAAGTAACTACTTAACCAGGACAGTGCTACCCCTCTAATACCACAATTTTGTAGTTTCTTTAATAATAGATTGTGATCTACTGTATCAAATGCTTTTTTAAGATCCAGGAATACTCCAACTGAATACTCTTTATTTTCAATGGCTGTTGATATTTTTTCTGTAAATTCCATTAAGGCATATGCTGTTGTCCTTTTGTGTCTGAACCCATATTGCTGCTCACACAATAAATCATTCTTCAGTATGAAGTTGTCAATTCTCTCATAGAATATTTTTTCAAGTATCTTGGAAAATTGCGGTAATAGTGAAATTGGTCTGTAGTTGGAGAGTTCCCCTCTGTCGCCTGTCTTGTAAATCGGAATTACTTTAGCTATTTTCATTGCATTGGGAAATATACCTGATTGGAGAGACAGGTTACAGATATACGTCAGTGGTTTCACTATGCATTCGATAACAGTTTTGACTAGTAGCATGTCAATACCATCGCAGTCAGTAGATGTTTTACTTTTGAACGATTTAACAATTTCAATGACCTCTCTTTCGTCTGTGTTCTTTATGAAGATGGTGTCTTTTACAGCAGTGTTATTGCATATTGTATCACCTGTAGGCGCCGTAGTGGGTATTTCTCGGGCCAGTTTAGGTCCAATGTTAACAAAAAAATTATTAAATTCATCTGCAGGTGAAGCTATATTCACATTCGGAGTCGATTTATTATTTTTTGGAATATTAGTTGGGTAGCTAGTATTTCTGCTTTTATTTCCAAGGATACTGTTGATTATTGTCCATGTATTTTTAATATTGTCTTTGTTTTTTTCCAGTTCTTTACTGTAATAGTCTCTTTTACTGCATCTTATTATATATGTTAACTTATTTTTGTATGTTTTATACCGTTGCTCTGCTTCTTTTGTTCTTTTCTTTATGAAAGCTTTATATAATAAATTTTTCTTTTTACACGCCTTTTGTAGTCCTTTGGTTAACCATGGTTTGTCAGCAAATTTGTGTTTAAGCTTTTTTTTAACTAATGGGCAGTTTTTTTCATAAAGAGTGGTTACAATGTTTATAAATGTGTCATAGGCTTCATTTACATCTGATACATAGACTTCTGTCCAGTCTTGCTTCAGCAAGTCCTCTTTAAAAGAACTGATTGCGTTTGGTGATTTGTGTCTGAACGATTTTGAGATTTTTTCTGGGTTGGGCCCTGTGTGGCCAAGGATAAGTGCAAAGATTGGCAAGTGGTCGCTTATATCATTTATCAATAATCCACTTTCTATTTTCTTATCGAGAACATTGACAAACAGGTTGTCAGTAAGTGTAGCAGAGTGAACTGTGATTCTACTGGGATGTGTTATTGTGGGATATAGACTCATGCTGTACATAGAGTTCATGAACTCTGTAACTACATTTTGTTGATGTGGATTAAGTAGGTCAATATTGAAATCTCCACAAATTGCTACCATTTTCTTACTAGTAATATTATTGTACAGCTCGACTAATTTATCTCTGAATGTCTCAATGCAAGTTCCCGGCGTTCTGTATATGCAGCTTATGATTAGATTTTTTGTTTTGTCTAGGTCAATCTCAACAGTAACACATTCCAAAATCCCTGGTAGTGCTGAGGACATTTCATTTACAAGCTTACATCTATATAGGTCATCAACATACAGTGCAACACCACCACCCTTTTTTTGAGATCTGTTAATGTTAAACATCTGATATCCCTCTATTGCCATCAGGGGAGCCTGGTCTTCATTAAGCCAGGTTTCCGAGACTGCAATGGCTGTGAATTTTCTGTTTAGCTGTTTTAAATAGTCCTGAATCTGTGAGAAGTTTTTGTTAAGACTTCTGCTATTGAAGTGTATTATTGACAGTTTACCATCTAATTGCACTTGACTTTTGAATTGCTTTTCAGTGTAATATTCACAGTGGTTATGAATATTATTGAAAAAGTGGTTATCGGGATCAATATCATTCTCCATCTCTTGTGGTTTATGTTCAGCATAGTGGCATATTTTTAGAGTTTGAGTTTCCTCACTCTGTGTTTCATAGACAGTGTTCATTTGTATTTATCTAAGTCAGTAGCATCTCTGATCATTATACTTTTTGCTTGCTCAGGTGTTCCATTAGTTTAATCCAAATTCTACAATTTCTTGTCCAGGTTGACTGTATCCTATTTTGTTTTTTTAGCATCCGTGCCTGCCGTGCTAATTCAGCGTTTTTTTTTGTCAGGTGTTCATTTAGGTAAACTTGAGTTTCCTTTAGTTTTTTGGCCTGCCTCAGTATGTCATTTTTCACCCTCCTGTTCACAAAGCGCATCACAATTGATTTCTTTGTTTTGTTATCTTTCTTCGGTAAAGCATAACAGGCTGAGATCGCATTGGCTTCTACCTTAATGTCTTTATCATTAAGGAACTGAAGCACTTGGTTTTCTAGGGACATTGATTCACTTATGGAAGCATGTTCACCACTCAGTCCTGTTGCGGCATGGGCGTAGGACTGATATCTGATGTCTAGTCCACTTATAACTAGGTCATCAATGCGAGAACCTTGTTCAAGATCCTCGACGCGTTGCTCCAAAAGACGCCCGTGTTGCTCCAGGTCCATAATTTTTTTGTCTTTTATTATTGAATGTAGGGCTTGTACCTCTTGTATTAGGTTTATTATTTTGGCCTGTTGGTTAGTCATTTTGGCCAATTCTTCTAACACAAAGTTCAGAGATTTTTTAATTTCTTCCATTTCCTCTTTTTTGGGTGGCATTTTACTGACCTGTGGATAGAAATAAACAGAGAATCCGGCTAGGCTATCGCTGGCGCCTGCCTCCATCTACCTGGCCAGTTATGTTGCACACCGCCGGCGCAGCCGGAATCCACCGATCACAGCCACTCGTCGCCGTCTGGCTGGGTGGCTCCTCCGCTGGGCCCCGTCACCGCCAGTTATGTCGCACTCCGCCGGCGTAGCTCTAATCCACCGATCACCTCCGCCGATCGGTGGCCGATCACCGTCGCTCGCTGTTGTCTGGCTGGGTGGCTCTTCCGCTAGGCCCCGTCACTGACCGCCGTCAATCTGGTAGTTCCTCGGCTGGGCCTCGCAAATTGGGCTCCGATTCAGGCCACTGTCCTGCTGAATCCAGGTGGCCCCCGTCTCTCACCAACGCCGCGCTCGAGCTCCCAATCGCCGCCTCGGTAGGTTCGTCCGGTAAGCCCTCACCGGGGACTGAGCTGCTTCGTGTCGGAGTTAGGTGACGCACAGGGGCTAGTGTTAAGCTAACCAGTATTAGCTTGGCAGAAGCTTCAGATAGAGCGCAGCGGTTCTACCCGATTAAAGGGGCATTCCGACGGGATTCTGACGGGGGTGGAAATTCAGCCCGTGGGGTCCGTCACGAGCGCCGACATTGTTTGGGTTAAAGAGAAGCCAAAACTCTCTTCTGCTTTGTCTTCATCCAGGAGGAGAGTAACCTTCAGGGCGCCGAATCAAGGTCTAAAGGCACAGTTCACTCAGAGCATAAAATTTTCATCTCTCTTGCGATTCCGTGCTTCATAATTTCCATATACAGGCTTTAAAATCAACTGGTCGAATTGTTGTTGAAGGAGCTTTGCCGGGTCCGCATTTTGATCAGCTCTCCCAACTTCTTTAATTTCTGATACATCAGGAAATTCCAGAGCCAAAGTAGAAATCCTGTGATCATAAGCCAAACAGATAGATGTCTTCCGCATCTCAGTCGAATCACACAGACACATGAGTTCCCAATTGTCCATGAGTCCCCCACTTGGGCTCCCCCTGGCCCGATCTTCTTTTGAAGTGGTGTCAATCACATTTAAAGCCCACCAAATCCATAATTTTCCGTTTGGAATAAGATTCAGCCAGAAGAAGAGCGACACAGACAGAACACAGCAAGCTGGGATCAGTAAGGGAATAGGAGGGAGGAGAGGGGGAGAAAAGTGTCTGCTCTCTCTGAAAGCCGGAAGAAAGGAAAGACATACATAGACATAACGAAAGACATACAAAGACATACATAGACATGCCAGTCCCACCATTTCTTCCTGTGCTTAAAGGTTATTGGCTTTTAAAATTACTGACTAGCATAAGAATTACAATTTCAGATCATGAAACTAGGCCGAACAGCCTGAATGATTTGTCTAGACATTCAATTTGGCTATCAATCTTCAGAATTTGCTGCTTTTAACAAGAATCATCCTCATACCTCATCCTCATACCTCCAGACAAGTCTCTTAAGAGGCTGAACTACTACTGATCGTAACTCGGACCTAATTTTTAAAAATGTCTTTCTTTTGATCTTTACTGTTAATACTCCAACACTGTGTGTCACAACAGTCTAACACATGACTTGGGAGCAAATGCTTTAACAACATACAATTAGGTCCATATATATTTGGATACTGACTCAGGTTTTATTTTAGCTGTTTACAAAAACATTCAAGATACAGTTATATGGACTTAAAGTACAGACTCTCAGCTTTAGTTTGAGAGCATTCATATCCCAATTGGAGTTACAGTTTAGCAGTTGCAACCAATTTTATACAAAATCTCATTTCAGGGGCTCAAAAGTAATTGGGACAACTGACTCAAAAGCTATTCCATGGACTGCATGGGCTATTCCCTTGTTAATCCATCATCAATCAAGCAGGTAAAATGTCTGGAGTTGATTCCAGGTGTGGCATTTACATTCAGAAGCTGTTGCTGTGAACCCACAACATGCGGTCAAAGGAGCTCTCAAAGTGAAACAAACCATCCTTAGGCTGATAAAAAGAAGAAATCCATCAGTGAGATGGTGGAAATGTTAGGAGTGGCCAAATCAACAGTTTGGTACAGTCTGAGGGGGGAAAAAAGAATGCACTGGTGAGCTCGGGAACTCCAAAAGGCCTGGAGGTCCCTAGAAGACAACAGTGGTGGTGATGGCAGGATCCATAGTGAAGAAAAACCCCTTCACAGCATCTATCCAAGTGAGAACACTCCAGGAAGCAGGTGTATCAGCATCTAAGTCTACCATAAAGAGAAGAACTCACAAGAGCAAATACAGAGGGTTCACCATAAGGTGCAACTCATTAATCAGCCTCAAAAATAGAAGGATTCTCAAAAAGATCCTCAACAAAGTATTAAAAATTAACATTTATGGCAATGTCCAATCACTTTTGAGCCCCTGAAATGAGGAGACTTTGTATAAAAATGATTGCAATTCCTAAACCGTAACTCAAATTTAGATATGAATAGCCTCAAATTAAACTGAGACTCTGCACTTTAAGCCCATATTGATTCTATAACTATTTTAATATACTTCGGTGACTGCTCCACCTTTATGGTTCTGCCGTCACTCGGGGGCGGTCTCTTTGACCTCACCTCTGCCTAACGGGAGCACTGGTATTGTAACTGTGAGTCAACAATACAGTCCTGTTCTGTTCTGCATCCAGCCTCATCCTTGGTTCTTGTTTACCGACATAACATTTGGCGGAGAGGATAAAAGTATGGACGTGGGAGTTGCCAGTATTCGGCTGTTTTTGGAGGTTCCCGGTGAATCACCAGTCCCTTGGGTGAGGTGGGTCGCTGCATTCCAGAACTATCTGGTGGCACTGAACCTTTGTGACCTGGAGAAGTTACGGTCACGGGCAGTGTTAATCCATGATTTGGGTATGGAGGGACAACGCATCCTTAATACCTTGGGTGATAGTGATAGCTCTGAGGACGTGGTTGAGCTAATGGCACATCATTTTTGTACCCCGGAAAACGTCATCGTCCAGAGGATTCAGTTTCGGCAGCGCCGCCAGCGGACCGGCGAGTCAGTGCAGTGGTATGTTGCAGATCTACGCCATCTGGCTGGGGACTGCCAGTTTGGAGCATTGGAGGAAGAATGGTCCGCGACCAGTTGGCGGAGCACATTCTTTGCTCAGCGGCACAGTCGAGGCTCCTCACACACTCGGGCGAGCTGACGTTAGCCATGGTCATCAAGTTAGCTCAGCAGTGTGAAGCAGCAGAAAAGCAATCACAGGACCTTGGTGAGAGGGTTATACATCGCCATTTTGAACCACAGTCGACGGCACAAGCAGTGGATCTGGACAGCGACAACGGTGTGGAGGAGCACGCTGATGCCGTGAAGATAAGGACTGCCCCGGGATTGCCCAGGTGTTTGGGTTGTGGGTCCACCAAGCACTGTTACAAGGCTAGAGAGTGTCCGGCAAGAGGACGACGCTGCAGCACATGCGGACTCTTGCATCATTTCGCCAGGGCATGTTACAGGTTCGAGAGAGGGGATCTGAGACACATAGAGGATCTCCCCACTTCGCCTCCCATGGTTGTTTGCAGTGTATCCCCAAGTGACAATGGCTGTTCTTTCTGCATGGTGGAGTTGGACGGGGTGACGGTGCTGTTGCTGCTTGACACAAAAGCTGTGAGATCAGTGTTGGATTGGGAAACCATGTGGAGTTCCTTCTCACAGTCTCAGGTTGGAGAAGAGTGGTCGGGCTGTGGTCTGTGGGACTGGCCGGTTCCGCAAACAATGGACGGAGCTGTGTAGGATGAACCTTTGCCAAGTAATCTGGACAACGTGCAGGACCAATTCCATTCAGGGCTATTGCGGGAGGGTCCCGGTGACAGCGCCCAAGTAACCCTAAGTTGAGGGAACTGGGTGGCGCAATGGGACACCCGTGACGGTGGGTGGCGCCAAGTGGAGGGCCCATTCTGCTCCCGGATTTCGGCTGGAAGGGACCAGAGAGCAGGGGGTCACAACAGCAACGCCGGCAGCAAAAATGAAAGCGAGCAGGGCAGGAGCGGCTGGCACGGTAACACAACGTGCCACTCAGGGACACTGGAATTCGAGTCAGGCTCCTCTGAGGGTTGCTGATGTAGTCCGACCCAGAGAGAAAGCCCGGGCGAGAGGGGTTCAAGGTAAACGCAAATGACAAGATGGCCAGGGGCGGCTGCAGGTGGTGGCTGTTCGGGAGGATGGCTACCTTTGGCTACCCGATGGCTCATAGAGGCATCCCAACTGGCTGTGGCGCGCCAAAGCAGAGAAGGAAATGTTTGGGCTTCGGCGTGGGCCATCCCTGGGCGTGGAGATAAGATGCTCTGGATGGGAACCGCCTGACGGGTTTCCGGAGGGTGGTTTCTCTACTGGGCCTGACTGATGGTTGGGGCAATGTATTTATTGCATGATGCTGGAATAAGAGATAGCCTGTTTATATATACAGTATGTTCTGTTAAGGGAATTGTTTTATGTTATTTATTTTAGGAGCACGGCGATTTTATGTTTAAAGGACTGTGTTTTAGCAAAGACGGCAGAATAATCCATCTGGCTGTGTGGGGGTGGAACAGTAGTCCACCTGTTTCCCCTAGCTTTAGTTGTGTGTGCATGTCATAGGCCCTGTAATCTTGTTGTTTAGTTTTAGCGCGTGATTCAGGTTCCAAATTGGGGAGGGTCTCGATTGTATGTGTGTGTTTGGACCATTTTTGAAGGGGGGGAAGTGTTACATTGTTATTAGGACATTTTATTGTGTGGCACAGGTGATGGCTCCACCTTTCCGGTTCCGCTGTCACTCAAGGTATAAGAGGGCTGTGCGGAAGAGGGGCAGTGTCTTTGACCTCACCTCTGCCTAACGGGAGCGCTGGTATTTTAACTGTGAGTTGACAAAGTCCTGTTCTGTTCTGCATCCAGCCTCATCCTTGGTTCTCGTTTACCATCATAACACAGTGTCCAAATATATATGGACCTAACTGTATATAATTTATTACACCATGGACCAAAATATAAAAAAGCAATAAATAAGTTGCACTGAGCAAATTATGATACAACCCAATGCACATAGTGCATTGGGTTGTATCATAATCAGTCAATCTTCTTAAAGATTGACTGATCTTCTTAAGTCAATCTTCTTAAAACTGAACAAAGAATTTTGAGTTTTTCTCTTTCTTAGCTTACTGATTTGGTGCAAAAACCTCAATGCTGCAGTCTCTGTTTTCAGGGCACTCTCCCTTCAGTTAAGAACTTGATCCAAACTTGTAATTACAGAAATGAGCCTATAAGTGTTGAAGATAGATAGATGTACTTTATTGATCCCAAACTGGGAAATTGCAGTGTACAGCAGCATGACAGTACACGACTAAAACGACAGAAATACACACAGCATAATAGAAAAAGGAATTACCCATGGAAAGTAAAACTGCCTAGATAACTTTATATACATTGCAGATGAATAGATGATGACCCGTATAGACACATGAATCATACCCATTGTTCTTACAATGCAGGACTATCAGGTGCAGAGTGAAATGTGAGGCACCAATTAGACTGCAAGGTGCAGTATGGTAGCATAATTATGACCAGAATTCAGCATTAGAGTGAGTTATTATACAGTGAAATGGCATGTGGAAGAAAAGATTTCCTGTACCTAACCGTTCAGCGGCGTAGCTGTAGCAGTCTGCTGGAGAAAGTGCTCCACTGTCTGTCCAGTGTGTGGTGGAGGGGGTGATCAGGATTGTCCATGATAGATCGCAGTTTGTTCAGTGTCCTCCTCTCCACCACAGTCTCAAAGGTCTCCAGCCTGAGACCAGTCACAGAGCCAGCCTTCTTGATAATCTTGTCAAGTCTGTTGGTGTCGCTGGCTCTGATTCTGCTACCCCAACAGACAGCAGCAAAGAAGATGGCGCTGCTAACAGCGGCCTGGTAGAAAAGCTCAAGCATCTTGTTGCACACGTTGAAGGATCTCAGCTTCGTCAGAACATAGAGTCTGCTTCTTCCCTTCTTGTACGCAACATTGGTGTTAGATTTCCAGTCCAGTCCATTGCTGGTCATGACACCCAGGTATTTGTAGTCCTCAACTACCTCCACCCCCCCCCCACCCCCCAATCCGCAATGGCTGTGAAGGCGTCCTCTTCTTCCTGAAGTCAGTCACCATCTCTCTGGTCTTACTGGTGTTCAGCCTCAGGTGATTCTGCTCGGTCCAGTCCACAAATCTGTCTACCAGTGCCCTGTACTCCCTCTCCTCTCCACCTCTTATACACCCAACAACAGCCAAGTCATCAGAGAATTTCTGCAGGTGGCATGACTCTGTGTTGTACTGAAAGTGGTGGTGTAAAAGGCGAAGAGAAAAGGAAAAATCACAGTCCGCTGTGGAGCTCCCGTATCACTAACCACCGCATCAGAAAAGACACTGCCCAGCCGGACAAACTGTGGCCTGCCTGCCAGTTATCCACATATTCAAAGATGTGAAGCATGGCTTGGATATATGTATCTCTTGGTGCATTCAAGGTTATAATAACATTGAACTCTTACATCTTAATGCAATTTAATTAATTTGTCTTGATTATGATATGAAAATCCAAAGGCATCATCAGCTATTTTTATCTTTATGGAGTTCCATCCAGACAACAGCTTTGTGCTGGTCATGAGCTATTGGATTTGTCTCTGCAAATTGACAGAACCATAAATTAATGTATTTCAGCAGCCAGGATTTGTTTCCATCTATTCATCAATCTGGGGCTGTCAGTCTGGCTGTTTGACTATCATAAAAAAAGAGTTTGTAAAGATCACTGCCAGTTTCATTTTTGGAGATTTTAGATACAAGACACTCGTATCAGTCTGTCAGCTTTGTTTCCAGCCATCGTAATCTTCTTCTAATTACATCTTCTATGGCCTAGATGTCAAATCCAGTGTAATTAAATTAGTTATTATCTGTTACAGTGTGTTGCTTGTCCTTTTAAAGTTCTGTATCTCCACAACAACAAAACTAAAACGCTACATAAAAATACTACAAAGCATATATCCTCTGAATGTGTTCATCTCAGGGTTATGAAGATGGATGGAAAAATGTACTGTCTCATAGATGCTATGGTTCAACATATTGCTTTAAAATTTGGTACGAATGTTTGGAAATGGGGGCTAAACAATCTACTTTACCCAAAACTACGCACATAATATTAACGAATTAACTGTTTTGTTAAAAGTTTGCACTAAGACATGCCTGTCAGAACTTCCCAAAGTCCTCGGAGCTCCTCCTCTGCGCAGCTACTGACACCGCCCTGTCGTCACAGACACATTCCCAGAATCCACCGCGGTCCGTCACATTTGCCTGAGTGCTGGGTGTCAAATCCAAGGTGAGTACATGTTTTCTTTAAAATAACAAGTTATATGAAACATTATCTTTCAGTTTGTCGTGGTTTTCTACTTGCTAATAAAAGCACGGTGGTCGTGTTGCTGGGTAACGTAGCCGTTGACGCGCTGGTGCGCAGCCAATGGCGGCTTCATAACGTAAAGGGACGTTAGCATAGACTAGCCTAGCACGTTAACGTTAGCTGCTTTTTTGTTAGGTGAATGAAGTAAATGTTCAGTGTTAGTTGGGCCAGTGATGTCGAATTAGCTGTTAAGTATTTATAGAGGCGTTTTTTAAAGCGTCACATAAACTCCGGTTTGTAGCACATCCATTGCCACTTAAGTTTTGTGCTGCACCGAAATCTGTGACCCATCAGAATCTGGCCTTACCTTACTGTCAGTAAGCTATGAAAATACATAGATCTATTTATATTTGTTGATCACGCACTTCCAGGAAATGCAGGTAAAGTTACAGATTAGGATTTCACAATTTTCGGTGCAACATTTGTAGGTAATGCTAACGCTATCCACCTTATTCCTAGGCCCCATGATGCCTTGGTTGAATTATGCTAGCAACTTGTGGTACTAGTTTCGAACAGGATACAGGTCCAGTGGACACCTGACCAAGTGAGCACCCCAAGTGGGCCCCAGGATCCAATCTGTACATGTACAAGTACATTTTCAATCCAGTGTTTTATAAAGTGATTCGTAATTTACTAAAGCCTCATTCACATTATAATCCCACATACCTATTCTGTGGATTTGAATGTGGGGGCAGCCAGCCATGATGAGCAGCAGCAGTAGAGAAAAATCTTTTGAACGCAGAAACGGAGCAAAAACCTCCGGGTCTGCTTAGTTGTCATATATACAGTATATATACCCTTATTCCTGGGGTGGCGCTGTAGGAACGATTATGGGCGGAACTTCTGGTTTCAGCTGAAGTAGTGTTAAATCAGTCAGCAAGAGTGGAGTAGCAGGGGCATTTAAAATAGCGTTTTTCAAATTCATTTTAATGTATAGTCCACATACGTGTTTTGCATTCAAGTGACAGCTAATTTCAGTACTTGTAGTTTTTGTATTTTTTGAATGTTTTGGCGTAGTTCTGGTACTTGCCGCTGGTGTTCTGGTTGTGCCATAGACTGTATAAATGGAGGCTTCTCACTGGCAATGCAGAGATCATGCACTGAACGAAAAAGGACTGTTGGTGTGATCGGTGGTACAGGCACAGGACAGACACAAGAGCGCACCAGGTATGTTTTCACTTAAATGAATGTCACAGATCTGACATTTATGTGTTACACAGTGGGGCAAAAAAGTATTTAGTCAGCCACCAATTGTGCAAGTTCTCCCACTTAAAAGATGAGAGAGGTCTCCAATTTTCATCATAGGTATACCTCAACTATGAGAGACAAAATGAGAAAAAAAAATCCAGAAAATCACATTGTCTGATTTTTAAAGAATTTATTTGCAAATTATGGTGGAAAATAAGAATTTGGTCACTTACAAACGAGCAAGATTTCTGGCTCTCACAGACCTGTGTGACTCGTTACCTGTATTAATGGCACCTGTTTGAACTCGTTATCAGTATAAAAGACACCTGTCCACAACCTCAAACAGTCAGACTCCAAACTCCACTATGGCCAAGACCAAAGAGCTGTCAAAGGACACCAGAAACAAAATTGTAGACCTGCACCAGGCTGGGAAGACTGAATCTGCAATAGGTAAGCAGCTTGGTGTGAAGAAATCAACTGTGGGAGCAATTATTAGAAAATGGAAGACATACAAGACCACTGATAATCTCCCTCGATCTGGGGCTCCACGCAAGATCTCACCCCATGGGGTCAAATTTATTTATTTATTTTTTTAATTACTTATTTTGTACCCGTAGGTAGATTTGTTTTGCAGTCTGGTGACAAAACCACCAGCTGCCGGTCGCTGCGTGCGCAAGCGCCCCTTAACTCCCTAACCTGCATGTTTTTGGCATGTGGGAGGAAACCGGAGAAATCCCGGAGTAAACCCACGCAAACACGGGGAGAACATGCAAACTCCACACAGATCACTGTTGGCCGGGGGCGGGGATCGAACCCACGATCCCCGCGATCCCCCGGTCGAGGGTAAAACTGTGCTGCCACAGTGCTAACCACTGCGCAACCGTGCAGCCCATAAAATGATCACGAGAACGGTGAGCAAAAATCCCAGAACCACACGGGGGGACCTAGTGAATGACCTGCAGAGAGCTGGGACCAAAGTAACAAAGGCTACCATCAGTAACACACTACACCGCCATGGACTCAAATCCTGCAGTGCCCGACGTGTCCCCCTGCTTAAGCCAGTACATGTCCAGGCCCGTCTGAAGTTTGCTAGAGAGCATTTGGATGATCCAGAAGAGGATTGGGAGAATGTCAGATGAAACCAAAATAGAACTTTTTGGTAAAAACTCAACTTGTCGTGTTTGGAGGAGAAAGAATGCTGAGTTGCATCCAAAGAACACCATACCTACTGTGAAGCATGGGGGTGGAAACATCATGCTTTGGGGCTGTTTTTCTGCAAAGGGACCAGGATGACTGATCCGTGTAAAGGAAAGAATGAATGGGGCCATGTATCGTGAGATTTTGAGTGAAAACCTCCTTCCACCGGCAAGGGCATTGAAGATGAAACATGGCTGGGTCTTTCAGCGTGACAATGATCCCAAACACACCGCCCAGGCAATGAAGGAGTGGCTTCGTAAGAAGCATTTCAAGGTCCTGGAGTGGCCTAGCCAGTCTCCAGATCTCAACCCCATAGAAAATCTTTGGAGGGAGTTGAAAGTCTGTGTTGCCCAGCGACAGCCCCAAAACATCACTGCTCTAGAGGAGATCTGCATGGAGGAATTGGCCAAAATACCAGCAACAGTGTGTGAAAACCTTGTGAAGACTTACAGAAAACATTTGACCTCTGTCATTGCCAACAAAGGGTATATAACAAAGTATTGAGATGAACTTTTGTTATTGACCAAATACTTATTTTCCACCATAACTTGCAACTAAATTCTTTAAAAATCCTTCAATGTGACTTCCGGTCTGGACGCCATGGCGACTGCAGCTTAACGCTGAAGCTCTCAGACCCAATCCAAGAAAATACCTTGAAAATCAAACTTAACGGATTTTTGGAGGAATGAAAATCAAAAGACAAAATCATCATGTCTAAAGGAAAACAGAAGAAACTGAAATTTTCCAGGCCAGGACACGTATCGGCCGGAGAATCTGAACTGGAAGATCTCCGTTCAGAAGATGAGGACCTGGTTGTAGCTAACAAAAAGGTTAGCTTGAAATCGCTATTTGAAGAGCTACGACGATTTCGCCGAGAGGTTTCGGCCGAATTTCGTGAATTCAGAGACGAATTAAAAAGGACAAACAGCAGAGTGGACCAGGCCGAGAACCGAATCTTGGAAGCAGAGGAACGAATAAAAGTGCTCGAAGATTCTGTGCTGGACCTACGCAAAAGACAAGCATCTATAGAGGCTAAGCTAACCAACCAAGAAGGAAGACAGAGAAGAGACAATATAAGAATTCATGGTCTGATAGAAGGAGCCGAAAACGGTTTTAACTCAATGGCAGAATGCGTGGAATCTTTACTAAGAGAGAAATTGGATATTCCACAAACCACCGACTTGAAGATAGAAAAGGCACATCGTTCATTAGCCGCTAAGCCAGCGGCGGAAGCGCCCCCACGTTCGGTGTTGGTAAGATTTTCCAATTTCAAAATAAAACAAGAGGTTGTAAGACTGGCTTGGCAGAAAAAAGGATTTATGCACCAGGAGAGAAAAGTCTTCGTGGAACACGATTACGCCCCGGAGGTCCTTAAAAAACGCAGGGAATACAATGGCGCCAAAAAGGTACTATGTGAGAAGAAACTGCGCTTCCAGACGCCATTTCCTGCGAAGTTAAGGGTCTTCTACGGCGAAGAAACATGTCTCTATAATTCGGCGGAAGAAGCAACAGCTGACATGGCGAGAAGAGGGCTCCCGGTAACAGTATTTAAACCCGCAGCAGACCCGAGTGAGAAGATCAAAGCTCAAACATGGACAACACAGAGACCTTTAAAATCCACGGGCCAGCAGCGGGAAACCCAGCACCGGAGCGTCGCGGATAAACTGGCCATTTTCAGGTTGGAATAGCGACCTTTTTTTTTTTTTTTTTTTTGAGTCAATCTGCACATCCAACCCCCCTCATACAAGGTAACAAACATTAAAGGAGATGCGTATTCAGCATGTGGTAAAACATTTCATGGAACAGTCATAATATTTGAAACAAATAAGTCTTTTTTTTTTTTTTTTTTTATTTAAGTTTTTGTAAAGGGTATACAGATCGTTACAGCAATGCAGTGTTTACATTTTCATCACATGTTCCCTTATTTTCTGATATCTGACAACATTGGAAGATTAATTCTTACAACACCCCTTTTTTTTTTTTAAAGTGAAAGAAAAAGTGAAATTAAAGAGAAAAAAAAACAAGAAACAAATAACAAAAAAAAAACAAACCAGTAAAAAACAAACAAAAAGAAAAAGTAAGTAAATAAAGATAAAAGAGCATCTGAGTAGCGTTGGAACAAAGAGCGGAACCATTATTGAAATGGTATTTGTCAAAGATTAGATCTAATGGAAGACACATATGCGGTCCAGGGTTGCCAAAAGTTCATGAACACATCCATGTCCTGTCTCAGTGCGAATGTCAACTTTTCCATCGAGTAAATGTCTTGGATCACGTTAGTCCAATCTTCAGGTGTAGGACAGTCCTTCAACATCCATTTTTTAGTTAGAGCTTTTTTGCTTGCCAATATTAAAACATTGAATAAGTATTTTTCTCCTCGTCTTTCCAGTGAGTCCGGTAGTAAACCCAAATACAAAGTTACAAAAGAAAAGGGAACTGTAATTTTGAATATTTTCCCCAATATTGTCTGTACCTTGGTCCAATATTGGTGGATAACTGGGCATGACCAAAACACATGAAAATAATTTGCAGTCTTTTCACCACACAAGCGCCAACAGTTCAATCCCTTATGGGTAAATTTGTTTTGTGCAGGTGTTCTGAAAAATCTTGCCAAGTTTTTCCATCCAAATTCTCTCCACTGCAGGGATGAGGTACTTTTCCATTGCTGTTTATTTAGCTTTTCCCATATTTCCAGTTGTAAAGTGAAATTCCCCTCTTTTTCCCATCTCTCTTTTATATAAGATGTGTTGTCTCCTTTTAAGTCTTGAAGACCTTGGTATATTTTAGAAATGTATCTGATCCCTGGGATCCCTTTATATGCCATTAAGAAGACCTTCAGAACACCTGACTGGGCCCTTTCCAAAACCTCCTTTTTAAGTATATTGTTTATGTGGTGTCTAAGCTGTAAGAACCTGTAAAGGTCTTGATTTATTAGGCCTTGTTTTTTCAAAACTTCTTAAGATTTGCCCTTTAAAAAAATCGTAATATTTTATCAGCCCTTTCTCCTTCCACTTTTTAAATCTGGTGTCTGTTTTATTAGGAGTAAAGTCCTGATCATAGGCGATCCATTGCAGAAGTCGATAGGGCTCTTTAGTTTGATTCTCTCTGACTATCTTAAACCAAATTTTTAGCGGGGTCTCTATCCACGGGTTAGTGTTATTCAAAAGCTTAGGTAAGACATTGTTCCCTATTATCGCCTGTAGGGGGATGTCACTTGTTATTTGGCATTCGATCTCCTTCCATTGTGCAGTGTAGACTGGGTTACATATCTCTACTAAAGTTTTAATTTGTGCGGCTTTAAAGTAGTCCCTGATATTTGGCAGCGCGAGCCCACCTTTGTCTTTGTTTAGCTGTAGGGTTCTATATCTGATTCTAGGTCTCTTGCCCTGCCATATGAATCTTGAGATCCTTCTGTCCAGCTCCTGCCATGTTTTTTTGGGAGGTTCTACCGGTATTGTTTGGAAAAGGTATAGAAGACGTGGAAGTATATTCATTTTGACTGCTTCAATTCTTTGTGCAGTACCCAAGAATGGTATCATATTCCATCTTGCTAGGTCAGATTTTATTTTTGTCACCAGTGGATCATAGTTTATATGATCCAGATATTTCATAGATTCCGACTCCCAGTTAGTTTTGAGTTTGCTTAGTGAATAATGATTTGGGTCATAGTTGAATGTTAAAACTTGGGTTTTATGCATATTTAATTTGTACCCCAATAAATCTCCATACTCTGAAAAAACTGAGGTTAGTTCTGGTAAAGAAGTGTCCGGCTGCCCTAGGTATATTAAAATGTCATCAGCAAAGAGTGCTATTTTATGTTCCTTCTGACCAAGTGTAATACCTTGAATTTTTTGGTTTTGTCTTATCCATTGGCTCAGAGGTTCTATGAAGATTGCAAAGAGCAGTGGAGACAGGGGGCAGCCCTGACGACATCCTCTTTCCAGTTCAAAAGATGATGATAAATTACCGTTAATCCTTATTTTAGCTGTTGGTTTTTTATATAATGCCTGTATAGTTCTAATGAAGTTGTTATGAAAATTGAAACTGGATAAGATTCTATATAGAAAAGACCAGTCAACCGAATAGAATGCTTTTTCAGCATCTAATCCCAATATGACTGCATTTAAGTTATATTTTTTTATATGATGAATTATGTGTAAAGTGCGTCGAATGTTGTCTTGTGTCTGTCTTTGTCTTATAAAACCTGTTTGGTCTAAATGAATTAGGTCTGTCAGTATATTTTCTAACCTTTTGGCAAGGATAATGGTAAAAAGCTTATAGTCCTGATTTAGTACACTGATTGGTCTGTAGTTGGAGCACTCTAGTTTATCCTTTTCAGGTTTAGGTATAACTGCAATGACCCCTTCTCTCCAGGAGGGAGGGATTTCCCCTGTGTGGAGGACATAATTAAATGTTTTCAGGAGGAGAGGAGATAGTTGCTGTTTAAAGGTTTTGTACCACTCTGCTGTATAGCCATCAGCTCCTGGGGATTTGTTAGCTTTAAGTTTCATAATTGCTTTTTCCAATTCTTTAGGATGTATTTCTGACAGTAGTGTTTTATTTTGTGACTCCGTAAGTTGGGGAAGGTTTAATGTGTTTAGGAATGCCTCGGATGCGTTTTTATGTTTTTTGTGGGAGTATAAGTTCTTATAGTAATTCTCGAAGTTTTTAAGAATAGCCTGAATTCTGAATTTTATTTCCTTTGATACTGGGTCTCTGATTTTGTAGATTGCTCTTTCTGTTTGATGTTTCCTCAATTTATAGGCTAGCAATTTTGCCGATTTACTGCCTGCTTCATAGTATTTTTGTTTCAGAAATGTAAGTTTCTTCTGGATTTCTATTGTGTAGATCTCATTTATTTGGTTTTTAATTTCCTTAATCTTGAGCGAGTCAGTAGAATGAGTGTTGCCTTTGTGTTCTTTTTCTAGGTTCCTAAGTTCTGACTCTAATGTGGATAGTTTTTCTTGTCTTAGTTTCTTTTGGGTTGCCAGTTTTGCAATAATCTTTCCTCTTATTACAGCTTTACATGCATCCCACAGTATTAAAGGGGATACTTCTCCATTATCGTTATCTTCCAAATATCTGAGAATATCTGATTCCAATTCATCTTTCAATGGTCCTTTCAGGACATTTGAATTTAACCTCCAAGAAAATGTATTATTTGTGTATTTTTGGATATTTAAGTCCATGTAGGTCGGACTGTGGTCGGAGAGATCCATCAGTCCTATTTTACATGTTTTTACTCTTCCAATGTCTCTATTAAACATAAAAAAATAGTCAATCCTTGAGTAAGATGAATGTGGAGTTGAGTAAAATGTATAGTCTTTTACACTGGGGTTGAGTTCCCTCCACACGTCACAGATTCCCAATTCTTTTAGTAGCATCCGAGTCTTCCTGTTTTGGGTGTTATTTTGATGTGGGGAATTACCAGAAGCATCCCAGTATGGATTCAGTCTAAGATTGAAGTCCCCACCACATATCACTAAACCTTGAGCTTTAGTTATCATTAGGTCGAATACATTTTTATAAAATTTCCAGTTAGCCCCTGGGGGAGCATACACATTCAGCAGGGTGATATCTTCTCCCTCTAGCCGCCCAGTTACCAAACTGTATCTCCCTTCTTTATCTTTGTGTTCTGATTTTTTTTCAAATGTAATTTTGGTTGATATCAATGTCGCTACTCCCCTCCTCCTCCCTGATTTATATGAAGATGAAGAGATCATTTTAAACCCTTGTCTACTGAGTTTATTGTGTTCCACGTCTGTTAGGTGGGTTTCTTGTAAAAGTATTATTCCTGCTTTGTCTTTTTTCATTTTGCCTAGAATCTTGGATCTTTTAACTGGATTCAGGATTCCTTTTACATTATATGAAATTATTTTGGTTACACCCCGTTTCTCCATTGTGTTGTTTTGTTTAGTATAACTGTGTGGTGGCCCTCTTTTGTGCTACTCAGAAACTGAAAGAACATTAAAAACAAGAAAAACATTAAGAACATAGTGTAAAAAACTTTAAAACAAAAAGCTGTCATAAGAACTTCCTGAGCTGAGGTCTTTTTAAAGACCCTGTAAGAGCCTTGATGGAGTGAAGGCTCTGAGGGAAATTCCTCAAACTCTGTTACGTGTTGAGGGCCCTCTCTTACCACTGAAAGTAGTCCCATGCTTTTAACGTGAGTTTCAGAACCCAATCCAAACTTGTAATGATTTTTTTTTTTTTCCTTTTATGCCTAAACCCTGTGAAATTGTGTGCACCCTCCCACCCCCATCACATCAAACATTCACGCAAAAACAGTATTTGTTAGTATGAGGAGAACATGTGGATTATTGTCACATTTCTATTTTAACAAGTTTTTTTTTTTTTTATTACAAAGACTTATTTGTTTCAAATAATATGATTGTTCCATGAAATGTTTTACCACATGCTGAATATGCATCTCCTTTAATGTTTGTTACCTTGTATGAGGGGGGTTGGATGTGCGGATTGATTCAAGAGGAAAAAAAAAAAAAGAAAAAAAGGTCGCTATTCCAACCTGAAAACGGATAGTTTATCCGCGACGCTCTGGTGCTGGGTTTCCCGCTGCTGGTCCGTGGATTTTGAAGGTCTTTGTGTTGTCCATGTTTGCGCTTTGATCTTCTCACTCGGGTCTGCTGGGGGTTTAAATACCGTTACCGGGAGGCCTCTTTTCGCCATGTCAGCTGTTGCTTCTTCCGCCGAATTATAGAGACACGTTTCATCGCCGTAGAAGACCCTTAACTTCGCAGGAAATGGTGTCTGAAAGCGCAATTTCTTCTCTCTTAACACCTTTTTCGCGTCATTGTATTCCCTGCGCTTTTTAAGGACCTCCGGGGCGTAATCGTGTTCCACGTAGACTTTTCTCTCCTGGTGCATAAATCCTTTTTTCTGCCAGGCCAGTCTTACAACCTCTTGTTTTATTTTGAAATTGGAAAATCTTACCAACACCGAACGTGGGGGCGCTTCCGCCGCCGGCCTAGCGGCTAATGAACGATGTGCCTTTTCTATCTTCAAGTCGGTGGTTTGTGGAATATCCAATTTCTCTCTTAGTAAGGATTCCACGCATTCTGCCATTGAGTTAAAACCATTTTCGGTTCCTTCTATCAGACCATGAATTCTTATGTTGTCTCTTCTTTGTTTTCCTTCTTGGTCGGTTAGCTTAGCCTCTATAGCTGCTTGTCTTTTGCGTAGGTCTAGCACAGAATCTTCGAGCACTTTTATTCGATCCTCTGTTTCCAAGATTCGGTTCTCGGCCTGGTCCACTCTGCTGTTTGTCCTTTTCAATTCTTCTCTGAATTCCCGAAATTCGGCCGTAACATCTCGGCGAAATCGTCGTAGCTCCTCAAATAGTGATTTCAGGCTAACCCTTTTGTTAGCTATCACCAGTTCCTCGTCTTCTGAACGGAGATCTTCCAGTTCGGATTCTCCGGCCGATACGTGTCCTGGCCTGGAGAATTTCAGTTTCTTCTGTTTTCCTTTAGACATGATGATTTTGTCTTTTGATTTTCACTCCTCCAAAAATCCGTTAAGTTTGATTTTCAAGGTGTTATCCTGGATTGGGTCTGAGAACTTCAGTGTTAAGCTGCAGTCGCCATGGCGTCCAGACCGGAAGTCCCAAATAAGTCTTTTTAATAAAAAAAAAAAAACAAACAAAAAAAAAAACTTGTTAAAATAGAAATGTGACAATAATCCACATGTTCTCCCCACACTAACAAATACTGTTTTTGCGTGAATGTTTGCTGTGATGGGGGTGGGAGGGTGCACACAATTTCACAGGGTATAGGCATAAAGGGGAAAAAAAAAAAATCATTACAAGTTCGGATTGGGTTCTGAAACTCACGTTAAAAACATGGGACAACTTACAGGGGTAAGAGAGGGCCCTCAACACGTAACAGAGTTTGAGGAATTTCCCTCAGAGCCTACACTCCATCAAGGCTCTTCCAGGGTCTTTAAAAAGACCTCAGCTCAGGAAGTTCTTTTGACAGTTTTTTGTTTTAAAGTTTTATACGCTATGTTCTTAATGTTTTTCTTGTTCTTAATGTTCTTTCAGTTTCTGAGTAGCACAAAAGAGGGCCACCACACAGTTATACTAAACAAAATAACACAATGGAGAAACGGGGTGTAACCAAAATAATTTCATATAATGTAAAAGGAATCCTGAATACAGTTAAAAGATCCAAGATTCTAGGCAAAATGAAAAAAGACAAAGCAGAAATAATATTTTTACAAGAAACCCACCTAACAGACGTGGAGCACACTAAACTCAGTAGACAAGGGTTTAAAATGATCTCTTCATCTTCATATAAGTCAGGGAGGAGGAGGGGAGTAGTGACATTGATATCTACCAAAATTACATTTGAAAAAAAATCAGAACACAAAGATAAAGAAGGGAGATACAGTTTGGTAACTGGGCGGCTAGAGGGAGAAGATATCACCCTGCTGAATGTGTATGCACCCCCAGGGGCTAACTGGAAATTTTATAAAAATGTATTTGACCTAATGATAACTAAAGCTCAAGGTTTAGTGATATGTGGTGGGGACTTCAATCTTAGACTGAATCCATACTGGGATGCTTCTGGTAATTCTCCACATCAAAATAACACCCAAAGCAGGAAGACTCGGATGCTACTAAAAGAAATGGGAATCTGTGATGTGTGGAGGGAACTCAACCCCAGTGTAAAAGACTATACATTTTACTCAATTCCACATTCATCTTACTCAAGGATTGACTATTTTTTTATGTTTAATAGAGACATTGGAAGAGTAGAAACATGTAAAATAGGACTGATGGATCTCTCTGACCACAGTCCGATCTACATGGACTTAAATATCCAAAAATACACAAATAATACATTTTCTTGGAGGTTAAATTCAAATGTCCTGAAAGGACCATTGAAAGATGAATTGGAATCAGATATTCTCAGATATTTGGAAGAAAACGATAATGGAGAAGTATCCCCTTTAATACTGTGGGATGCATGCAAAGCTGTAATAAGAGGAAAGATTATTGCAAAACTGGCAACCCAAAAGAAACTAAGACAAGAAAAACTATCCACATTAGAGTCAGAACTTAAGAACCTAGAAAAAGAACACAAAGGCAACACTCATTCTACTGACTCGCTCAAGATTAAGGAAATTAAAAACCAAATAAATGAGATCTACACAATAGAAATCCAGAAGAAACTTACATTTTTGAAACAAAAATACTATGAAGCAGGCAGTAAATCAGCAAAATTGCTAGCCTATAAATTGAGGAAACAACAAACAGAAAGACCAATCTACAAAATCAGAGACCCAGTATCAAAGGAAATAAAATTCAGAATTCAGGATATTCTTAAAAGCTTCGAGAATTACTATAAGAACTTATACTCCCACAAAAAACATAAAAACGCATCCGAGGCATTCCTAAACACATTAAACCTTCCCCAACTTACGGAGTCACAAAATAAAACACTACTGTCAGAAATGCAATCTAAAGAATTGGAAAAAGCAATTATGAAACTTAAAGCTAACAAATCCCCAGGAGCAGATGGCTATACAGCAGAGTGGTACAAAACCTTTAAACAGCAACTATCTCCTCTCCTCCTGAAAACATTTAACTATGTCCTCCACACAGGGGAAATCCCCCCCTCCTGGAGAGAAGGGGTCATTGCAGTTATACCTAAACCTGAAAAGGACAAACTAGAGTGCTCCAACTACAGACCAATCAGTGTATTAAATCAGGACTATAAGCTTTTTACCATTATCCTTGCCAAAAGGTTAGAAAATATACTGACAGACCTAATTCATTTAGACCAAACAGGTTTTATAAGACAAAGACAGACACAAGACAACATTAGACGCACTTTACACATAATTCATCATATAAAAAAATATAACTTAAATGCAGTCATATTGGGATTAGATGCTGAAAAAGCATTCGATTTGGTTGACTGGTCTTTTCTATATAGAATCTTATCCAGTTTCAATTTTCATAACTTCATTAGAACTATACAGGCATTATATAAAAAACCAACAGCTAAAATAAGGATTAACGGTAATTTATCATCATCTTTTGAGCTGGAAAGAGGATGTCGTCAGGGCTGCCCCCTGTCTCCACTGCTCTTTGCAGTCTTCATAGAACCTCTGAGCCAATGGATAAGACAAAATCAAAAAATTCAAGGTATTACACTTGGTCAGAAGGAACATAAAATAGCACTCTTTGCTGATGACATTTTAATATACCTAGGACAGCCGGACACTTCTTTACCAGAACTAACCTCAGTTTTTTCAGAGTATGGAGATTTATCGGGGTACAAATTAAACATGCATAAAACCCAAGTTTTAACATTCAACTATGACCCAAATCATTATTCACTAAGCAAACTCAAAACTAACTGGGAGTCAGAATCTATGAAATATCTGGGGGTCAATATCCCGAAACAACTCAACAAAATTATGTCACTAAACTATGATCCACTGGTGACAAAAATAAAATCTGACCTAGCAAGATGGAATATGATACCATTCTTGGGTACTGCACAAAGAATTGAAGCAGTCAAAATGAATATACTTCCACGTCTTCTATACCTTTTCCAAACAATACCGGTAGAACCTCCCAAAAAAACATGGCAGGAGCTGGACAGAAGGATCTCAAGATTCATATGGCAGGGCAAGAGACCTAGAATCAGATATAGAACCTTACAGCTAAACAAAGACAAAGGTGGGCTCGCGCTGCCAAATATCAGGGACTATTTTAAAGCCGCACAAATTAAAACTTTAGTAGAGATATGTAACCCAGTCTACACTGCACAATGGAAGGAGATGGAATGCCAAATAACAAGTGACATCCCCCTACAGGCGATAATAGGGAACAATGCCTTACCTAAACTTTTGAATAACACTAACCCGTGGATAGAGACCCCGCTAAAAATTTGGTTTAAGATAGTCAGAGAGAATCAAACTAAAGAGCCCTATCGACTTCTGCAATGGATTGCCTATGATCAAGACTTTACTCCTAATAAAACAGACACCAGATTTAAAAAGTGGAAGGAGAAAGGGCTGGTAAAATATTACGATTTTTTTAAAGGGCAAATTTTAAGAAGTTTTGAAGATTTGAAAAAACAAGGTCTAATAAATCAAGACCTTTACAGGTTCTTCCAGCTTAGACACCACATAAACAATATACTTAAAAAGGAGGATTTGGAAAGGGCCCAGTCAGGTGTTCTGAAGGTCTTCTTAATGGCATATAAAGGGATCAGATACATTTCTAAAATATACCAAGGTCTTCAAGACTTAAAAGGAGACAACACATCATATACTGTATAAAAGAGAGATGGGGGAAAAGAGGGGAATTTCAATTTACAACTGGAAATATGGGAAAAGCTAAATAAACGGCAATGGAAAAGTACCTCATCCCTGCAGTGGAGAGAATTTGGATGGAAAAACTTGGTAAGATTCTTCAGAACACCTGCACAAAACAAATTTACCCATAAGGGATTGAACTGTTGGCACTTGTGTGGTGAAAAGACTGCAAATCATTTTCATGTGTTTTGGTCATGCCCAGTTATCCACCAATATTGGACCAATGTACAGACAATATTGGGGAAAATATTTAAAATAACAGTTCCCTTTTCTTTTGTAACTTTGTATTTGGGCCTACTACCGGACTCACTGGAAAGACGAGGAGAAAAATACTTATTCAATGTTTTAATATTGGCAAGTAAAAAAGCTCTAACTAAAAAATGGATGTTGAAGGACTGTCCTACACCTGAAGATTGGATTAACGTGATCCAAGACATTTACTCGATGGAAAAGCTGACATTCGCACTGAGACAGGACATGGATGGGTTCTTGAACTTTTGGCAACCCTGGATTGCATATGTGTCTTCTATTAGATCTAATCTTTGACAAATACCATTTCAATAATGGTTCCGCTCGTTGTTCCAATGCTACTCAGATGCTCTTTTACCTTTATTTACTTATTTTTTCTTTTTGTTTATTTTTTGCTGTTTTGTTTGTTTATTTTATTCTCTTTAATTTCACTTTTTCTTTCACTTTAAAAAAAAGGGGTGTTGTAATAATTATTCTTCCAATGTTATCAGATATCAGAAAATAAGGGAACATGTGATGAAAATGTAAACAATGCACTGCTGTAACGACCTGTATACCCTTTACAAAAACTTAAAAAAAAAAAAAAAAAAAAATCCTTCAATGTGATTTTCTGTATTTTTTTTTTCTCATTTTGTCTCTCATAGTTGAGGTATACCTATGATGAAAATTGGAGACCTCTCTCATCTTTTAAGTGGGAGAAATTGCACAATAGGTGGCTGACTAAATACTTTTTTGCCCCACTGTATATGTCACCAGAATGAAGGCTGCATGAAGTGAAATAAATAAAAAATAGTAAGTTTGCTAAGGCTTAACGATTTAAGAAAGATATCAGGGTTTTGGGGGGGGTTTTTTGTTTTATTTTTTACATTTGTTGCACTGCTTTGGAATGATATTGACTTCATTCTGGTGACATACTGTATATAACACATAAACATCAGATCTGTGACATTCATATAAATGAAAATATACCTGGCGTACTCTTGTGTCTGTCCTGTGTCTGTACCACCGATCACACCAACAGTCCTTTTCTGTTCAGTGCATGATCTCTGCATTGCCAGTGAGAAGCCTCCATTTATCCAGTCTATGGCACAACCAGAACACCAGCAACAAGTACCAGAACTACGCCAAAACATTCAAAAAATACAACAACTACAAGTGCTGAAATTAGCTGCCACTTGAGTGCAAAACGCGTATGTGGACTATGCATTAAAATTAATTTGAAAAACTTTTAAAAATGCTATTATAAATGCCCCTGCTACTCCACTCTTACTGATTGATTTAACACAACTTCAGCCAAAACCAGAAGCTCCACCCATCATCGTTCCTACAGCGGCACCCCCAGGAATAAGGTGGATAGCTAGTTTGCACATTATTCGACTTGATTAGTCTTGGCTGACCACCAGTGTTCGCCAGCATTGTATATGGAAATATAAAATAGTTGTCACTGAGTGCTCAAAGTGCCAGTTCATAAAAAATGCATATTTAGACAGAAAGGAGGGCCTGCATCTTCGACTGCCCAGGTTTACGTTACTTTTTAATGAAGTAATTAAACTTTCTCAGAAATTTTTAAGCCTAATCCACCCTCTGGTTTTCAGATGTCTCTTCACCGGCTATTCCAGCTGTCCTCGCTGCTGCGCTCTGCTGTGGGCCTCACCCTCCGCAGGAACATTGGCATCTCTGCCGTCCTCTTCAACCGGGCCAAAGAGCTCGACCCCATCCAAAAACTGTTCCTGGACAAGATCCGGGACTACAACAACAAGAGCAAGTTAGTCATTGATACACAAATCTTTTCATGTCCTTGCAAGAATGGCTTCTCGCTAACTAAAGGTTGTTCTTGGAAGTCTTTAGTTATGTGGGCTAAAATGATAAAATGTAAACTGTAATTTCCTAGTTCGGGATCAATAAAGTCTATCTGTCTTATCTATCAATCGATCGATCAGGCTGTCCCAAATGTTTTTAGAGAATATTTGAATATTCTGTGCATTCTTTGGTTAAAAAAAATTGGGCCAAAAAAATCTCATTTCACTCACTGTTTCCCAGATCAGAGCAGTGTTCTCTGGTCAGTTTTGCAAAATGCTTTTTTTTGTTTGTTTTTTCTAGGAAAAAAAGTCAAAGCCAAAGAGTTATTAATATTCATAAATTATTAATAATTCTACATATGACTGACAAAGTAAGAGTCAAGGCTGAGATGGTTTGGACTTGTGTAGAGGAGGGATAATAGATATATTGGCCAAAAGATGTTGAAGATGGAGCTGCCAGGTAGGACAAGAAGAGGAAGACCACAGAGGGAAAATTCATGGATGTAGTGAAGGACATGGAGAGGGTTGGTGTTACAGAGGAAGATGCAAAGGATAGGGTTAGATGGAGGCTGATGATCTGCTGTGGCGACCCTTCTTTAGGCTGCTGCTAGCTGAAAGAAGTTGACAGAAATATGAAAGTAAGAAATGGTATCGTCGTCGGCCTCCGTCGGTCTATGATGACCATGGAAGAGAATCCTAAACGTCTACTCTGCTGGAACAGCACCGCCTGTGGCTGAACAGGCCGATGCGCGAATGGCAGTCCCTGTCACACAGGTCGCACTTGTGGGTGGTCTCCGTGCTGCTGGGTCTGTGGCGGTTCTTCCTGCGGGTCGTTTTTTCATCTGCTGCAGCAGTCAGTCTGTCTTCACCCGCCTTGAGCTGTCTGGTCAGGGTGCCTCTCCATTTGGAGCGGTCCATTGCAAGGTCCTCCCAGCGCTCTGTGTTGATCTCCAGGGCCTTCATGTCTCTCTTGCAGACGTCTCTAAAGCGCAGCTGTGGGCGGCCAACGTCTCTTCTGCCAGTTTCCAGTTCTCCGTAGAGGACGTCTTTGGGGATTCTGCCGTCCTCCATACGGTGAACGTGGCCTAGCCAGCGGAGCCTGCGCTGCCTGAGTAGAGTGAACATGGAGGGAAGGCCGGCGTGGGACAGAACTTCTGTGTTGGGGACTTTGTCCTGCCAGGATATGTCCAGGATGTGGCGAATGCAGCGCAAGTGAAAGGAGTTCAGTCTCTTTTCCTGCCGGGCGTATGTTGTCCACGTCTCACTCCCATAGAGCAGTGTGCTGATGACGCAGGCGTTGTACACTGCCATCTTCGTCTTGACAGAGAGTTTGGGATTCTCCCACACTCGTGTGGTGAGGCGAGCGAGTGTGAAGGCTGATTTTCCAATCCTCTTGTTGATCTCTGTATCAAGGGAGAGGTTGTTGCTGATCGTGGGCCCCAGGTACGTGAACTGATTCATGACCTCCAGCTCGTAGTCGTCGATGGTGATGGTTGGTGGTGCTTCCGTGCCTTGCGCCAAGACGTTAGTCTTCTTCAGGCTGATGGTAAGCCCGAAGTTCTTGCATGCCTGGGAGAAGCGGTCCATCAGGGTCTGAAGCTCCTACTGTGTGTGGGTTGCGACTGCAGCGTCGTCTGCGAACAGCATGTCTCTGATTAGAGCCTCCCATACTTTGGTTCTGGCTTTCAGGTGGGCGAGGTTGAAAAGCCTGCCGTCAGATCTTGTGTGCAGGTAGATTCCCTCTGTTGCTGTGCTGAAGGCATGCCTCAGGAGCATAGCAAAGAAAATCCCAAAGAGGGTTGGCGCAAGTACACAGCCCTGTTTCACTCCGCTGCGTATGTTGAATGGCTCTGAGACGTTGCCATCATGCTGCACTATCCCCTGCATGTTGGTGTGAAACGATTCAATGAGGCTTTGCAACTTTGGTGGGCATCCTATCTTTGGCAGGATCTTGAAAAGGCCCTCTCTGCTGACCAGATCGAACGCTTTGGTGAGGTCGATGAAGGCGACGTACAGAGGCATGTTCTGTTCTCTGCATTTCTCCTGGAGTTGGCGGATGGAGAATATCATGTCTACTGTCGATCGCTCAGCGCGGAAGCCACACTGAGACTCGGGGTAGACACGTTCGACAAGCTTCTGTAGACGAACGAGAACAACTCGTGCGTAGACTTTGCCAACAACGCTGAGGAGGGAGATGCCCCTGTAGTTGTTGCAGTCGCTTCTCTCCCCTTTGTTTTTGTAGAGGGTGATGATCTTGGCGTCCCTCATGTCCTGTGGTACGGCACCTTCCTTCCAACACTGACAGAGGACGTCATGCAATGGCAGCAGTAGGGCGGTCTTGCAGTGCTTGATCAGGTCAGGGGGTATGCCGTCATTGCCGGGTGCCTTGTCAGCGGCCAAGCTATCAGTGGCCTTGCTGAGTTCGTCGATGGTTGGCTCGGCGTCAAGTTCGTCCATGGATGGCAGGCAGTCGATGGCATCAAGGGCTGACGGTGTCACGGTGTTCTGTCTGGAGTAGAGGTCGGAGTAGTGTTCCACCCATCTCTCCATCTGCTTGTTCTTTTCTGTGATCATCTCCCCAGTGGAGGATTTAAGGGGGGCCGTCTTGCCCCCGGACCAAGTGCTTTCTTGATGCCATCGTACATACCACAGATGTTCCCTGTTATGGCAGCGGTTTGAATGTCTTGGCTGAGCTGAGTCCAGTACTCGTTGGCACAGCGCCGAGCAGTCTGCTGAACTTTTCTTCTCGCAGCCCTGAGAATCTGGAGATTCTTCTCGTTTGGGTACTTCTTGTACTCAGCAAGTGCTGAGCGCTTGGCTTCAATGACGGGGGTCATCTCGGTCAACTTGGCATCAAACCAGTCCTGTGACTTCGAGGTCTTCCTCCCAAAGGTAGCCAAGGCTGTGCGGTGGATGGTGTTTCGCAGCTCTTCCCACTTCTGCTTTGCAGATTCTCCTTCTTGTGGTACACCAAGTTCCTTCTCAAAGGTGGAGGCAAACTGCTCAACAAGTTCTGGTTGAGCCATCTTGCTGGTGTCAATCCGTGCCTTTCCAGGTTGTCTAGCACGATGGAATTTCTTCAGCTGCAGCTTGACCTTGCAACACACCAATGAATGGTCTGTGTCGCAATCTGCACTCTGGAATGAACGGGTGATTAGCACGTTCTTCAGTGAGGTGCGCCTGGTCAGGATCAAGTCCAGCTGGTGCCAGTGCTTTGAGCGCGGATGTTGCCAGGAAACCTTGTGTTGGGGCTTGGTCTTGAAGAACGAGTTTGTGATGCACAGATCGTGATATGTGCAGAACTCGAGCAGCCGCTGTCCGTTGTCCTTCATTCTGCCCACGCCAAAAGGTCCAAGACAGGAGGGCCAGGAGTCGTGGTCAGCACCCACTCTGGCATTGAAGTCTCCAAGGAGAATGAGTTGTTCAGAGTTGGGGATGATCCTGACAGTTGTTGCGAGATTCTTGTAGAACTCGTCTTTTGCCTCTGGTGTGGCTGTCAGTGTTGGGGCATACACACTGACAAGGGTGACTGGGGCTTGAGTGGTGTTCAGGCGGAGGGTGAGGAGTCGTGCAGAGCCAGTGCTGCTTGGTTCCACCATCTTCAGCAAGGTGTTCTTCACTGCGAAGCCCACTCTGTGTTCCCTGTGTTCGTCACTGCCCTTTCCTTGCCAGTAGAACGTGTAGTCCTTCTCTCTCAGAGTGCCTGCGTCAGCCAACCATGTTTCCTGGAGAGTGGCGATATCCACTTCCAGTCTCTTCAGCTCATTATTGATGATGGCAGTCTTCCTGGTGTCGTTGATGTCCTTGAGGTTAGCAGCGAGTCCTGTCATCATAGTGCGGACGTTCCAAGTTCCCAGTTTTAGAGTTGGTCTCTTTTGTTTTATTGTCTTGCCTGGTGCGAAGGTTCTCAGCCTGCTGTTCGGACTTCTCCTCATCCCCATGCACCCAATGAGGAAAGCAAGCTGTGGCGGGACAACACCTTATTGGCTGGGGGCTGCCCAGCTTGAGGCGGGCGGTAGCTGTCCAGTGAGATCCGATGATCCCTCCCACCGTCGGGAATAACCCCTGGCGCCGCGCTCTACGCCAATTGAGCGGTGGCTTATAACCGGTAACTGTCATTCCCCGTGTTTTGTCTACGCCAAAGGCGAAGCTGGAGTGTCCTCTCCAGTGATCCGGTGTTCTACCTTCCAGCGTTGGGCGTTGGTAGGATTCAAGCCTGGGCAGGAAGATATGGAGGACAAGATGTTGCCCATGTAGCATGTCCCCCCTCTCCACGTCACTGATGAATCCAAAGGAACAGCAGGGCTGCTACAGTTTGGCACCAGCACCGTTGCAGGAGCCGCCAGAACGATGTTGAGCACAACATAGAACTGCCTTAGGGGCTCCGACTCCGGATTTTTCCTCAGGGTTGACTCCCGAAGCCTTTCCCGTGACCGGGTATGCCGCAAGGCAGCGGAGGTTTGAAATCAGGGTTTACCTTCCCCTAGATGGGCTACCTTCCCAGGTTGACAGGCCACCATCTACCCGAAGCATCTGGTTTTAAGGTGCCAGAGATCCGCCCTCACCCCTTCTCCTATTAGTAAAAGCAGTTCCGCCAGGCTTAGAGACTAAACCACACGGGCAGGCTAGGAGTTGGACTTAGTTGTCAGAGGCTTTTCGAGACGCACGCCATAAGGAGCATTTTATGAGTACTGGGAGCTTAACCCCAGTGCCGCTCCTGGCTATGACAACCTTGGAACCATGGTATCGTATATCCATGTCATTTACCCTTTTATATTCAGTAGTCAAGCATTCAGGTATGCTGCCCTACTTGAAACTCAGTTGCGTTATTTAATCCACTAGAACAGACTAATTGGTTCCCTTTACTGTTCCAGGGCTGCTGGTGGTGTTGTTGATGCAGGTCCAGCTTATCAGAAGAACCTGTCTGAGGAAACGGCCAAACTGCAGAGACTATATGGAGGAGGAGACCTCAACACTTTCCCCAGCTTTAAATTCTCAGGTCAGTTTGGGTTTGCACTTTGTAGTGAGGTTTTTTCCTCCATACGCAAGGCTATCATGTTTTCTTTATACATTTGTTTAAATAAATCACAATTACAAGTTTATTTTCTGTCCTCAGAGTATTATTCTGAAATAACAAATGGGTAGTCGCTAAATAAATATTTTTGACTATGGGGCCATTCATGGCAGTGTGCAAGTAACGCATTGCTGATTTTTTACTTAAGTATTGAGGTGAGGAATTTGCAGTTGCATTCACTGTTGAAATAGGACTGTAAACCAGACATCTTAATCATCTAAATTTGTTGTTTAACTTTGATATTTCTTTCCATTGGCAATAGCAAAGTGCCTTCAGGAATTGATGGATTATTTACCTATCAACGAAGTTCCCTCTGGGATTAATAAAGTATAACAATTAAGTTTAAGGCCTTTTTTTAAATTGGAAGACTGTACATCTGTGACCAAAGTCTTAAATATACACTGACATTTTAAAGTGAACAAATTAATTCAGTTTGAATTCAATCTTTAAAGCAGAGTTTCTCAATCATTTCTATGTGCCGTCTTTAACCACCAGTTGTAATAATAATTTTTGGTGTGTGTGTGTGTTCTTCTGCCAGATAGACACCCTCCCCTGCAGTTTGTCTTTCATTAGTGTAGTCATCAGGCTTCTTCTTTTTTAAGTTTAATTTGTATCATCATTAATTGCTTTTAGAATGAGAAATGGGCATCGTGGGGGAGTTTTTAGTAATGGGACACAAACTCTGAAAATTAATTAGGACCAACTTAATTATATTTTTTAGTACTTTGAAGATTTGAATATCCATTTGCCACTTTTCCATTGTCTCAAAGATCATTACATATTTTTAATTGTCATTAATGGTTCTCTTTGTCTTTCTGTTACAGAGCCGACTCTTGATGAAGGGCCCAAGTGAACGACGTCCATGTTGTATATCTCCTACACGTTGCACATAAGTTGTATTTAATAAAAAAAAATCTAGTGGACTTGAATCACAAAAGTCTGGTTGTCATATAGTTTCTTTGTTCACCATCTGTGAAATATTGTGTTCTGATGGTGCATTTGATTTTGTGATTCAGAAATATGTACTGGTGGGTGTACACTCCAAGTAAGTAATGTGTGGAAGCACAGTGCATTCATGAATGGTTTGTCATATTGGGGCTATTTCAGTTATTGTAGGATTGAGTCTAATTTTTCTTTTCACTTATTGCAGAGAGATTTAATAACCACATTTTGCTGAAGTTTGAAAGAAATCAACATAATGTTCTTTTTTTTTTTTAAGCTCATTCTGTTGAAGGAGAAATAAGCTAATGCCATGGTGCTGCATCCATCTGTTCAGAATTTGCGAAACTTGCTACTCACCCAGCAATTGCCTGGATACTCACGAAATTCGCACACAACCACCCTCAGGTGGGTCTACAACGAAGCTGTGCTCAACGTCCAAGGTCACAAGACATGAGTACATACCATTCCAACTTGTTTTTTTTTTTTTTCCTTTCATATTTTCTCCTACTTGAACTTGGTGCCCCAAAAGCTGGAGACAGTTTAATCAGTTCTGAGTATAGCCTGTGCAAGTGAAATGTATAAAGCCAATCTGAATTACTGGAGCTCATGACTCCTGTGGTAAGCAAAAATGCTAAGCACAATCTCAGTTTTCATCTATAGGAGCTATAAATATAAATGACTGCCAGAGTGGATTTGGATGCCTATCTTAATTAAAAAAAAAAAGTTTTATTCAATTAAGCCAGTTCTTTTTGCTGTTTACTGGACAGTGTTTCTTTATTGAATGGATACAAGTCAAAGCCTATTTTACAAATTATGCAGACTTTTAAATGCATTTGCTCTGCTGTATCCCAACAGATAAATTACGCGATTAAATAAAACTTGGACTTAGCACAATACTGGCATCCACAATTCTAATTTGGTAATAAACATTTGGGCAGCTTGGTGGAGCAGTGGTTAGCACTGTGGCAGTACAGCAAGAAGGTTGTGGGTTCAATCCCACCCCCTTGGCCATCAGTGACCTTTCTGTGTGGAGTTTGCATGTTCTCCCCGTTTCTGTGTGGGTTTTCTCCGGGTACTTGGTTTCCACCCGCAGACCAGACATGCAGATTAGGTCAATTAGCATCGACTGGGGATTCTAAATTGTCCTTAGGTGTGAATGGTTGTCTCTCTGTGTGTTGGCCCTGCGATGGACTGGCTATCTGTCCAGGGTGTACCCTGCCTCTTGCCCAAAGATGCTGGGATAGGCTGCAGCCCCCTGTCCTGAAATGGCATTCATTTATATATCACTTTTTACTCATCTCTGGATGACCAAAGCACTTTACAGATCCCACTATAGACCCATTCACACATTAATGGTGGCAGAGCTGCTGGGGGTTCAGTGTCTTGCTCAAGGACACTTCAACATGCAGACTGCAGACAGAGTGGGAATCGAACCCCTGATCCTTCGGTCAGTAGTCACCCACACTACACCTGCACTACAGTCGCCCCCAGGCAAGTCTTAAGTGTAACTACTTGCTCCATCATTAGGCTGCAGCAGGTATCCAGATGCTCACTGGAAACTACGTAGAATCCAGTTTTATACCGTTACATTGTTTGTACTGATTTTTGAAACAACCCTGCACAACATGACAAAATTTTTTGTAAGTTGTGTTTTTTCAACTGATTTAAGACAATCTTGCACCTCTGAATCCAAAAATGACATCTGTTTCTCTCGATCAGGTCAGGTTTTTATGCTAAGTTGATTTGTAAAAAATTCTGATCTTCTGACTAAATCGATTACATTTTTGTGACATCATTGGTTGATTTTTGTTAATATTTCTCATCCGAAATAGATTTTTAAGAGGAAAAAAATCATTTTCTAACACAATTTGATTAAATGTTACAAACTTAGATTACTGTAAATTGAACAGTAGACACTGTAAAAGTTAAGTACATGTAATTCATCATCATGCATCATCATCAAGAACTACATCTTCTCTAACACAGGAGGAATCTTTGTCACTAATGTCAGGAAGTTCTCCAAAGACAGGTACTGGAATTTCATCACAGTGAGCTACAGACCGACGTGCTGATTGAAGATCAGGATACTTGAGGCTGCTCCGGTTCTTTCTGTTGATCCTAGTTACATCAATAGCGCAGAAGTAGCAGTCGGTGTCATGGTTTGTCGGCTCCCTCCAAACCATGGGAATTCCAAACTTCAGACACTTCTTCTTGCCCTTGGCCCACTGACGCAGATACTCGGTGCATGCCTTGCATACCATGTGTGGCACCCAAGCTTTATCCTGGTCACCAAGTTTAATTCAATTCAACTTTATTTATATAGTGTGGAGCGTGTAAGTAATGAGGCTGATTTGGTTCAGGCAGTTTATTACACGACTCACACAAGGAGCATAGACAGAATGGCATGCAAGTAGGAACTCTTCGCTTAAATAACATGATATCCTTCTAGACTCTTCTCACACACAAAAGATAATCCCCCGTCCGACTGCAGTCAGTCCATTCATCCTTGACACCTCCCTGTTATCTTACTAGGGCATCTAGAAACTTCTCACACACAAAAGGTTAACTTTGCATCCTTTGTTCCTGTCTAAGGTGGTAAACCATTATGCACTATCCAGGTTGCCACCCCCCCCCCCCCCCAGCAACTTGGATAGGACAAGAGAGTAACAGTCCACATGCTATGATAAAACCATTAACATCAGTCCACATGCTGTAGAACAATCAACATCAGTCCGCATGCTGCTTGGGCTTCAGTCTTCTGCCGTATCTGCTGTAGCCAGGATTTGCTGCCTCCGTGGCGCTGCCATGCTGGGGGGCTGATGTCTGGGTGTGAAAACTTTTTGACTGTCCGTGTGGGTGCTCTGGAGAATCTTTTCTCTGGGAAGCGCCCCGTGGGGGTCTTCCACGCCGAGGGGCCCTCGCCAACAGCACTTGCTCGTCAGCCACAACGAAAGCAGGTTTGAGTCTGTCTATGCCAATTTTCTCCCTCCTACCCCCAAATCTAGCAAAAAATGCTTATCCCCTGTTTCCAGCACTCTAAACGGTCCATCATAAGGTGGGCGCAGTGGGGGGCGGTGGGCGTCGTGTCTGACAAACATGAACTCTGCGTTTTTCAAAGCTTTAGGCACAAAAACGCGCAGAAAACTGTGGTGGGCAGGACCCGGCAGCGTGCTTGAGTCTATGCAACGCTGCAGCAGCTGAGACGGGGAGCTGCCTGGCGCAGGATTATCTGGCAGAAACTCCCCAGGCAGCCGGAGTGGTTGTGCAAAAACGAGTTCTGCCGGGGAAGCTTCCAGATCCTCTTTAGGCGCAGAACGTAACCCCAATAAAACCCATGGTAGCCTGTCTACCCAATTTGCATCCGTCAGTGAAGCCCTCAGAGCCGCTTTTAACGACCTATGAAAACGTTTGCATAACCCATTAGCCTGCGGGTTGTACGCGGTTGTGCGGTGAATTGACACCTAGGCTGCGGGCCATGGTTGACCAGAGTTCAGAAACAAATTGAGAGCCTCTGTTGGACGTAATGTCCGACGGAACTCCAAAACGTGCCACCCATGCTGTTAAAAACGCACGCGCCACCTCCTCGGCCTTGGTTGCCACCAGCGGAACCGCTTCTGGCCAGCGCGTGGTGCGGTCCACCATTGTCAGGAGATGCGTGTACCCCTGTGATGGCGGAAGGGGGCCTACGAGGTCCACGTGGACATGGTCGAACCTCTTAGCCGGGATGCGAAACGGCTCTAAAGGAGACTTCGTGTGTCTGTGAACCTTGGCTCGTTGGCACGCCACGCAGGCTGCCGCCCACTCTTTCACTTGTTTGCGAAGGCCCGGCCACATATATTTCTCTCCTACCATTTTGACCGATGCGCGCACCCCTGGGTGTGCCAAAGAGTGAACCGACTTAAACACGCGGCGGCGCCACGCGGCGGGAACCACAGGCCGTGGGCAACCCGTGGAGACGTCGCAGATTAAGGGGGGAATGCCGTTAAGCAGCGTCCTCTTCTCCAGCCTTAACCCTGTTGGTCCAGACTGGAGCGCGCGCACGTCCGCGTCACTAGCCTGCTCCGCGGCCATGGCTGCGTAATCCAACCCTACACAGACCGGGGCCACAACGGCGCGCGAGAGGCAGTCTGCCACTACATTCAGTTTGCCCGACACATGCTGAATATCGGTAGTAAACTCTGAGATCGCGGCCAGCTGCCTCTGCTGCTGGCCCGACCAAGGTTCTGAAACTTTGGCCATCGCGAATGTTAGTGGCTTATGGTCAACGAACGCAGTAAAATTGCGCCCTTCCAGCCAGAACTGGAAATGGCGAATGGCCAGGTGGAGAGCCAGCAACTCTGTCGAACGCGCTGTAGTTACGCTCATTGTCGCGCAAGGTTCTGCTGAAAAAGGCAAGCGGCTGCCAAGCCCCGGTGATGCGCTGCTCCACGACAGCCCCTATGGCCACATCTGAGGCGTCAGTGGTGAGGGCTATGCGGGCCGTTGGGTCTGGATGTGCCAACAATGCGGCGTTTGCCAGGGCTGCTTTAACTTCCGAGAACGCCTGCTCTCGTTCCGGGGTCCATTCGACCCTATTCGCGGGTTTCTGTTTTTTGAGCGCAGCGTACAATGGCTGCATGAGCTGCACTGCGCGGGGAAGGAAACGGTTATAAAAGTTCACCATTCTCAAAAGTTCTTGTAGCGCCCTGACCGTTTGCGGTCAGGGAAAATCTGTCACTGCACGCACTTTGTCAGGCAGCGGAACCGCTCCTTCGGGAGAGACGCGGTGCCCTAAAAAATCAATCCCCGTCACCCCGAACTGACATTTCACTGGGTTGATAATTAAACCGTGCTCTTCCAACCTACGGAAAACCGTCGTGAGGTGGGTTTCGTGTTCGTCTTCGGACGCGCTGGCTACCAAGATATCGTCCAGGTAGACGAACACGAAAGGGAGATCGCGCAACACTGCATCCATCATGCGTTGGAACGTCTGTTCTGCCCCTTTAAGCCCAAACGGCATGCGCAAGAACTCAGATAAACCAAACGGAGTTATTACCGCTGTTTTGGGTATGTCCTCAGCGCGCACTGGGACTTGGTGGTAACCACAGACCAAATCTGTCTTAGAAAAAATGCGCGCTCCTGCGAGGTGAGCGGAAAAATCCTGAATGTGGGGAATTGGGTAGTGGTCATGCGCTGTAGCGTTGTTTAACCTGCGGACATCGCCACAAGGTCGCCACGAACCTTCAGCTTTAGGGACCATGTGTAGCGGGGAAGCCCATGGGCTGTTTGAGCACCTGATGATACCTAACCTCTCTAGGTTGGCGAACTCCTCGCGCGCTATGGCCAGTTTAGCTGCGTCCAAACGCCGAGGTCTTGCAAAAATGGGCGCCCCAGTGGTGGTGATAAAATGCTCCACCCCATGTTTAGCGATAGCTGCTGAAAACGTCGGGACTGTGAGTGCTGGGAACTGAGCGAGCAGTGTGTGGAACTTACTGCATGCTGCTGTGACATTGGCTTGTGCTGTTGGCTGGGTCACTCGAGCTATACAGGGGAGAGAGTCAAAAGACAGTGCATTAACCAGGCGCCTGTTAGCGATATCTACCAACAACCCAGGTGCACATAGAAAATCAGCCCCCAGTATATGGTAATCCAATGCTGCTACAACAAAAGTCCATTCATATGTACGACCGTGTAGAGACAAGAGCAGAGTCCTCTCACCAAAGGTCTTAATGTCTGAGCCGTTTGCTGCTGCCATCTCGGGGCCGCTGGTTCCTGCCAGCCGGTCAGCATAGGTCGGCTGGATGAAACTCCTCTGTGCGCCGGTGTCCAGAAGGAAATGCCTCCCCGAGCGTGCGTCTGTCAAATAGAGCAGCTTGTTCTCCTCCCCGAGGGTCGCGGCTGCTACCGACCCCCGGTCTTGGCGTTTCCTGAGCGCTTGAACTGGCACGGTGGTATACGTCTGCGTGCCCTCTCTGCAAAGCGGCGATGGTAGAAGCAAAATGTGTCACCTCCACGTTCCTTGGCCCCCGCTGCTGCTGCTGTCAGCAGCTCCTCGCTTCCTCGTGTCGACGTGCCGGGCTCCGTCGCTGCCGCAATGGTCACGAAAGCCTTGGTGGCGACGATGATCCGGTCTGCCTCTCGGGCTAGTGCACGATAGTCCCGTTTGGCCAGCAACGACAAATTGGCCAGAGCCGCTCTCGCCACTGTCGGAAGGTTCCTGAGGAAAATGTGGGTGAAGATGAAGTGGTGGTCGTCCGTGCCCTTTAACCTCAGCATCTTCTCCATCATGTCCACGGCCGAACCGTCTCCCAACTCGGTCCGCGTCAGAAGCCTCTCTGCTCTCTCACCATCTGAGAGCGTGTAGTGCTGGATGAGGGCAGCCTTCAGCGCGTCATATTTGCCGTCGGCTGGTGGCTGATTGAGCAGGCTCTCGATGTGCTGAGCCGTGCTTGCATCGAGCGCTGCGACCACATAGAATTTCGTATCATCCGCCGATATCCCTCGGAGGGCGAACTGTGCCTCGGTTAGGTGGAACTAGGAGCGCGGGTTGTGCTGCCAAAAATCAGGTAGTTTGATCGCTACAGCGCACGCGAAGCTGGGGGTTCCAGTTGAGGTTGGCTCCGGGGATCTTCCGTCGTATTCCATGATTCGTCTTGGGTCACCAGTGTGGAGCGTGTAAATAATGACGCTGATTTGGTTCAGGCGGTTTATTACACGACTCACACAAGGAGCATAGACAGAATGGCATACAAGTAGGAACTCTTCCCTTAAATAACATGACATCCTTCTAGACTCTTCTCACACACAAAAGATAATCCCCGTCTACACTCTTCTCACACACAAAAGATAATCCCCCGTCCGACTGCAGTCAGTCCATTCATCCTTGACACCTCCCTGTTATCTTACTAGGGCATCTAGAAACTTCTCACACACAAAAGGTTAACTTTGCATCCTTTGTTCCTGTCTAAGGTGGTAAACCATTATGCACTCCCCAGGTTGCCACAATAGCGCCATTTCACAACAACAGTCATAGCACTTTCAACTCTAGGGGGAACCCCCACAGTTGCAGAAAGACCCCAGCAATCAGGCGATCCCCTGTGAGCAAGCGCTTGGCGACGGTGGAGAGGAAAATCTCCTTTTTAACAGGAAGAAACCTCCAGCAGAACCAGGCTCAGGGAGGGGCAGTCATCTACTGCGACTGGATGGGGGGTGAGGGGATAGAGAAGATGAAAAGAACAGACATGTAGAGAGCAAACAGCATGATGGGGACTCGATCTATGGGAGAGAACAAACAGATGTTAATGACCAGCAAAAAAAAAAAATATTTCATTGAGAGTGAAGAAAGGAGTGAGGCCCAGTGCATTATTGGAGGTCCCCCGGCTGACTAAACCTATTAGCAGCATAACTAAGGCAGGGTTCAGAAACACATGATCCCTCCCTAATTGTAGGCTATATCAAAAAGGAAGGTTTTAACTCTATTCTTAAAAACGGAGATCGAGTCTGACTATGGCTGTGTAGTTGTGCATGCACATGTTGGACATATGAGAGATATGCTGACAGCACATATGTGATTTAACCTCACGATGAAGGAGACGGAGAGTCTGGGACACCTGTGGAGGACAGCGAGAGAAGACAACGGGTGTGGACAAAGGACTCCCTGACCTCTGAGGCTCGAGAGGAGAGAGGGGGGAGTAATGTAAATAAAGGGATTATGATGGAGATGTGTGACCTCCACTGCGAGGGAGATTTCTTGATGTGAGAATGTATAAAGGTGAAAACTTTGGTGTGGTTGATCCTCTTTGTTCGCTGCTCAAGAATGAGAGCAGACTGTGGGAATGATTGCTTGAAATAAACTTGAATTAAATGCAATTCAGTTTTGTTATTCAAGGCTCCCCACAATTAGTGACCGACGACGTTGAGAATGACCGGAGAAGGTCTCAGGGTCCCGGACTCACAGAGTTTGGTTCTGGCGAGCGCAGTGGCCGTCAAGCTGCCTGATTTCTGGCAGGATAACCCACGGTCGTGGTTCCTGCAAGCGGAGGCGCAGTTCGCGCTCGCAGGAGTAACGGTGGATGACACTAAGTTCCACCATGTCATCGCTAAACTGGATAACCGCACAGCTCGGTGCGTGCAGAGCTTGGTGGAGCAGCCACCTGCTACCGGCAGGTACGACAAGCTAAAATCCACCCTCGTTAAGTTTTTCACCCCCTCGGCTGAAGTGAGGGCGAGGAGGATCCTGTCTTTGCTAGACCAAGGAGGACACAGGCCGAGCGCCCTGATGGAGGATATGATACAGCTGAGAGGGTCAGACAACGATGATTTCCTCTTCCAGTTCATCTTCCTCTCCAACCTCCCGACGCACGCGAGAAGCGCGCTGGCCGGCAAGAAGTGTCACACCCCAGAGGAGTTCCGGGAGCTGGCCCAGGAAGCAGATGGGATTCTGGACGCCTGCGGCAGGCAGGCAACCACAACGGCGACCCAAGACAGCGGGGAGCCAGAGGCGGCAGACCCAGGCTGGCCGACGACGGCGGCAGCACGGCCGCGACGAGGTTGAGCCAATGGTCCGGTGGCAGAGGCGCGGCCCCGACGCAGCGGAGGAGAGGATCTCTGCTTTTACCATCGGAGGTTCGCTGATAGGGCACGCAGGTGCGTGCCGCCCTGCAGCTTCAGGAGTTCGGGAAACGGCAAGACCGAGGGTCGCTAGCAGCTTCGACTCTTGGAGAAGGCAACAAGCTGCTCTACATCACAGATACGAGCTCTGGACGAGAGTTCCTCATAGACACTGGAGCCCAAGTGAGCTTCATCACCCCAACATACGCGGACCAGGTGGCTGGACCCCGCGGTAGTGGAGCTATGGCGGCAAATGGCTCGAGCATCAACACCTACGGGAAAAGGACCTTGCCTTTATGCTTACATGGCCGCACATATGAATGGACTTTTGTAATAGCGGCGGTGAGTTTCAACATGTTGGGCGCAGATTTTTTGTGCTCACACAGTTTGTTAGTTGATGTTGCTAATAGACGGCTGGTAAATGCACTATCTTTTTACTCTCTCCCCTGTTCAGCTCGAGTGTCCCCGCCACCAGTACAGACCCACGTCGCTACAGCAGGTGGTAAGTTTCACACACTCCTCACCCAATTTCCAGCGCTCACTGTGCCCACTTTTTCAGCGACGGTCGCAAAACACGGGGTGGAGCATTTTATCCCTACATCTGGCCCTCCCGTGTTTGCAAAGGCTCGGCGCTTGGATGCGGTTAAGCTCGCTATAGCGCGCGAGGAGTTCGCCAGCCTAGAGAGGCTGGGCATCGTTCTTAGGTCGAAAAGCCCGTGGGCTTCACCGCTACACATGGTCCCAAAAGCCGATGGCTCCTGGAGACCGTGCGGCGATTACCGCAGGCTAAACAATGCTATGGCGCACGATCGTTATCCCATCCCGCACATTCAGGATTTTTCGGTGCACCTGGCGGGGGCGCGCATTTTTTCAAAGATTGATCTGGTTCGCGGCTATCACCAAGTCCCAGTCCAACCGGGGGACATTCCTAAAACAGCGGTAATAACCCCGTTCAGACTTTTCGAATTTTTACGCATACCATTTGGTCTCAAAGGGGCGGCGCAAACGTTTCAGCGGATGATGGATGCCGTGTTACGCGATCTCCCTTTCGTGTTTGTGTACCTCAACGACATTTTGGTCGCGAGTACTTCAGAGGACGAACACGAAAAGCACCTCACAGCAGTTTTTAGGAGGCTGGAAGAGCACGGCTTAATAATTAACCCAACCAAGTGCCAGTTCGGCATCGAGCAGATCGATTTTTTGGGTCACCACGTCTCCCCAGAAGGAGCAGTCCCATTACCAGATAAAGTACGCGCGGTGGCGGATTTTCCCCGGCCACAAATGGTCAAGTCACTGCAGGAATTCTTGGGGATGGTGAATTTTTATAACCGATTCCTGCCCCACGCAGCTCGACTCATGCAACCGTTATATGCCGCGCTCAAAAAGCAAAAACCAACCCATGCGGTCGAATGGTCTCCGGAGCGGGAGCGCGCGTTCACAGAGGTAAAAAATGCCTTGGCTGACGCTGCGCTCCTGGCCCACCCAGACCCAGCGGCACATATCGCGCTGATGACAGACGCTTCAGATTTAGCCATAGGGGCCGTTATTGAGCAACAGGTCGCCGGAGTTTGGCAGCCATTGGCCTTCATTAGCAAATCCTTAAGCGCGGCTGAGCGAAAATACAGCACGTTCGACAGAGAACTGTTGGCGCTGCATTTGGCTATTCGTCATTTCCAGTTCTGGCTGGAAGGACGGTGCTTCACCGCTTTTGTGGACCACAAGCCGCTCACATACGCCATGGCCAAAATTTCCGACCCGTGGTCAGGCAGGCAGCAGAGGCAGCTGGCCGCAATCTCGGAATTTACCACTAACATTAGGCACGTTGCGGGCAAATTCAATGTAGTGGCAGATTGTCTCTCGCGCGCGGTCACGACTCCACCGCGCGCAGAGGCAGAACAGGCCACCGCGACGGCGCGGTAGCGCGCGCAGCCCCGGTGCACATGGGTATAGATTACGCAGCCATGGCAGCAGACCAGGGGGCGGACGCAGACGTGCGCACGCTCCAGTCTGGACCAACAGGGTTAAGGCTGGAGAGCAAGTGTTTACAAACCGGTATGCCCCCCCGATCTGCGATGTGTCGACTGGGCACCCGCGTCCGGTGGTTCCAGCCGCGTGGCGCCGCCGTGTTTTTGACTTGGTCCACTCGCTGGCGCACCCGGGGGTGCGCGCGTCGGTGAAAAGGGTAGCGGAAAAGTTTGTTTGGCCGTGCCTGTGCAAGCACGTGAAGGAATGGGCAAAAGCCTGCATGTCCTGTCAACGGGCCAAAATCCACAAGCACACAAGAGCCCCGTTAGAACCGTTTCGCATTCCAGCCAGAAGGTTCGACCACGTGCATGTCGACCTCGTGGGCCCCCTACTGGCATCACAGGGGTTCACGCATCTTTTGACAATGGTGGACCGAACCACACGTTGGCCGGAAGTGGTCCCGCTGGCGACGACCACGGCTGCGGAGGTGGCTCGCGTTTTTTTAACGGCTTGGGTGGCGCCCTTCGGGGTTCCGTCGGACATTACGTCCGATAGAGGGCTTCAATTCGTCTCTGAGCTGTGGTCAGCGATGGCCAACGGCTTGGGAGCCAAAATTCACCGCACTACGGCTTACCACCCTCAGGCTAATGGTTTATGCGAGCGTTTTCATAGGTCTTTGAAGGCAGCACTCAGAGCGTCACTCACGGATGCAGATTGGGTAAATAAACTACCATGGGTTTTATTAGGGTTGCGTTCCGTGCGCAAAGAGGACTTAGACGCCTCCCCAGCAGAGCTGGTGTTCGCACAACCTCTTAGGCTGCCAGGCAAGTTTTTACCAGAGCACCCGGAGCCCCCACCTCTCCCTGCTCTGGGACTGTTAGTTGGCACGGGAGCAGACACGCTCCCAGGTCCGGTTCATCACGCTTTTCCGCGAGTTTTCGTTCCCAAAGCTTTGAAAAATGCTGAGTTCGTTTTTGTCAGGCGCGAAGCCCTAAAAGCAACACTCAAACCATCGTATGAAGGGCCATTTCGAGTGCTGGAGGCAGGTGATAAGCAATTTGTGCTAGATTTTGGAGACAGAAAAGAGACAGTCAGTATTGACAGACTAAAACCTGCTTTTGTCATGAAGGACGAATCTGTACCGGTCGCGAGGGCACCTTGACGAGGCAGGCCCCCGTAGGGGGGCAAATAATCACTCTCTCCCTCAGTCAACAGAGCCGGAGCAGAAAGGCGCCGCAGGCAAGGCGGGGCCAACTCACAGCAGATTCAGCAGACGGTTGAAGCCCAGGCGGCGCACAGACTGAATGTTGATGTTGATTGTGCAGTAGTCAGTACCATGTTATTGAATTTTAGGGAATAGTCTGTTCTTCATCGTTTGGGGGCGGGGGGGTTATATGGCTGTGTAGTTGTGCATGCACATGTTGGACATATGAGAGATATGCTGACAGCACATATGTGATTTAACCTCACGATGAAGGAGACGGAGAGTCTGGGACACCTGTGGAGGACAGCGAGAGAAGACAACGGGTGTGGACAAAGGACTCCCTGACCTCTGAGGCTCGAGAGGAGAGAGGGGGGAGTAATGTAAATAAAGGGATTATGATGGAGATGTGCAACCTCCCCTGCGAGGGAGATTTCTTGATGTGAGAATGTATAAAGGTGAAAACTTTGGTGTGGTTGATCCTCTTTGTTCGCTGCTCAAGAATGAGAGCAGACTGTGGGAATGATTGCTTGAAATAAACTTGAATTAAATGCAATTCAGTTTCGTTATTCAAGGCTCCCCACACTGACTCCTGAATCCAGATTGGCAGCTGGTGCCACAGGAGAGGAGCTTGATAACTGAAGGCTCTGCCTCCCATTGTACTTTTGGAGATTCTAGATATTACAAGTAATCCTGCATTTTGGGAGTGTAGTGCTCTGTTAGGATAATACAGTACTATCACATCTTTTAAATAAAAAGGGGCCTGATTGTTTAGAGCTTTGTAAGTTGACTGTGAGAGTGAATAGTTGTCTGTCTCTCTGTGTTGGCCCTGCGATGGACTGGCGATCTGTCCAGGGTGTACCCTGCCTCTTGCCCAAAGATGCTGGGATAGGCTCCAGCCCCCCTGTGACCCGAAAAGGATTAAGCGGAAGAAGATGGATGGAAGTAAGAAGAAGGATTTTAAACTTAATTCTAAACTCTATGGGAAGCCAATGAAGGGAGGCAATTTTTAATACCAAAATAAGCATGGTAAGGACGCTTTATGAAACTTGTGACTGGATTCCTGTTAGGAACAATGGTGTATCCTCCGCAGATTAGCAGAATACGTCGGGTTTATTTTTACAAACTTCTGGTCAAAACCATTTAATTCACCTGTAAAATAAAAATACCAATTAGTCATAAATTGGCATATGCAAACTCTTCAGAGTTCAAGAAATAAAAAAGAATTTTGCATCATATAAAGCGAAAATACCAGTACATGTAAACAAAAACATAAAAACGTGTCTATCATTCAAAAAGTTGACCTGATTGAGCAAAATCAATGTGATTTTTGGATTCAGCACATCAAAATTGTCCTAAATCAGCTAAAAAAAAAAAAACTTGGACTGTGGCGGGTTGATTCAACCCCCCCACAACACACAGGACACTCAGCTCTCTTCTCTCGGTTTTTCCCGCTGCACTACTGAGATGTAATGTGCCATTCATGTATTGTGATGCAATGTGCCATGCATGTATTGTGATGTAATGTGCCATTCATATATAGTGTTCATGTGTCCTGTCCTTACTGTGACCTAGAGGCTGAGATCAATAGGTAGATATGCTTTGGTGTAAACCCCCACAAACAGACTGGTCAGACACAGCGCTCGGCTAGAGCAATTAACAGAACAGTGAAATGTGTATTAATGTCTAAAGACAGACTTGTTTCTTCTGGCTCACTTCTGTGATGTTAATGTTGCCTTTCATGCATTGTGTTCATGCGTCCTGTCCTTACTGTGACCTAGGGACTGAGATCAATATGTCTCTCAAATGCAAATGTCTCATGCCTGTTCTGTTATCTCTTTGATCATACCAACTGCTGGGGAATGCCCTTTGATGTATTGTTGTAGTTGGGTATATATGCTGCAACTCTGTAACGCAAACTCTCTCTCTCAATCTCACTTCTGCAACTGCTGCTGCTGGACACAGACATTGTGTCCTCCTTCTCTGAGAGCCGTGGGCTCGCTCCCGGCGCGCATGCACGGCGCCAGGAGCGGAGCTTGTGATGGCGGTATGATATAATAAACTTCCTTAAAACTACCAGGTCACCGCTTATTATTTTTTATCATACGCTTTACTGGTGACCCTGAAGACGCACACGCTTTGTGCGACGCAGCCTTCTGGTTTGGACATCCACGCTGAACCGGCCGAGGGACACAAGACGTCTCCTCCCTCTCGCCGCCCCAACGCACCATGACCTGAAGGCAGAAAGGAACACGCTGCCAGTGAACGCTTCACTGGCGACCCCGATCATGCACACGTTTGTGCGAGGCAGCCTTCTGTTCTGGACAGCTGCACTGGTGACCCGTTCTTCAGAATGAGATCTGCAGAAAACGTCATGGCGCGACCCTCGCCTGAGATCGGGACGTCCACGCTGGACCGACCGCGCTCGCAGTTCCTCCACACGAGAGCGCAGGCGCCTCGTCCCCTCTCCACGACGGCGTCCTCCATGGCCGGCGGAGAACACAACACGTGGACCTGAACGCACCACGGCCGAGCGGTGCCAGAGATCGTCTATTCCCTCCCACCGCTCCAACGCATCTGCACGAGCCTGAGGGACAAAAGATCGTCTATTTCCTCCCACCGTTCCAACGCACCATGGCCAAGCTGCAGCCACAGCCCAAACCTGGATTTTATCGGCGCCGTCTGTGCCGATCTCCACCAAGATTCTGCACCCTGACTCGCCACTCCAGCGGCCCACCCAAGCACGGAACCCCCGCGCGTGCACCGGGGAGTTACGAGGACGGCACACCACTCACGGGGCAATAAAGGCTACAGAGACCGCCATCGTCCTCCGCCGCTGCACATGCCCGAGAAAAACGGCCGATCGCCACCCTCGGAACCTTCAGGGCTGCTCGTTCACCTGAAGCAAGCACGCAGCTCGCCACTGGATTTTCTAATGGTCTCAGCCACGGCACAAAGGGATTTCAGCCGTCAGCTGTTCCTGGGGGGCTTTGGGGTTGCTCCTGCACCTAAAGCCAACACGCCAGTCCCTCTGCTTTTGTTTCTTTTTTTTTTTTTTTCTTACAGCCGCTCCTGCTTTTCTTCATGGCCACGAGAGGAGTCAGAGACAAATTTTTCTTCTTGTGATCTCCGCACGCGCAACGGGACAGCCCCTCGACGTCGTGGAGCAGCAAGCAATTTTTGCGCAGCTCGGACGAATTCACCGCCCCTGCCGGCACTTACTACCCCTCCCCTCCCTCCCCCTCCGCCTGCAGCGAGCTTCTCCCACAGCTCGCTCCCATAGATGGATTATCGAGGTCTCGGCCCCCTGCCGTGCCCTCTGGGGGGAGCGTGTGGCGGGTTGATTCAACCCCCCCACAACACACAGGAAACTCAGCTCTCTTCTCTCGGTTTTTCCCGCTGCACTACTGAGATGTAATGTGCCACGCATGTATTGTGATGCAATGTGCCACGCATGTATTGTGATGCAATGTGCCATGCATGTATTGTGATGTAATGTGCCATTCATGTATAGTGTTCATGTGTCCTGTCCTTACTGTGACCTAGAGGCTGAGATCAATAGGTAGATATGCTTTGGTGTAAACCCCCACAAACAGACTGGTCAGACACAGCGCTCGGCTAGAGCAATTAACAGAACAGTGAAATGTGTATTAATGTCTACAGACAGACTCGTTTCTTCTGGCTCACTTCTGTGATGTTAATGTTGCCTTTCATGCATTGTGTTCATGCGTCCTGTCCTTACTGTGACCTAGGGACTGAGATCAATATGTCTCTCAAATGCAAATGTCTCATGCCTGTTCTGTTATCTCTTTGATCATACCAACTGCTGGGGAATGCCCTTTGATGTATTGTTGTAGTTGGGTATATATGCTGCAACTCTGTAACGCAAACTCTCTCACTCTCTCAATCTCACTTCTGCAACTGCTGCTGCTGGACACAGACATTGTGTCCTCCTTCTCTGAGAGCCGTGGGCTCGCTCCCGGCGCGCATGCACGGCGCCGGCAGCGGAGCTTGTGACGGCGGTATGATATAATAAACTCTACTTAAAACCTTCAGCATCGCTTATTATTATTTTATCATCCGCTTCAGGACAATAAATTTGGTGTTGACCAGTGTAATAGTTTAAATGCGCCAGTGCTACCTGATTATTCAGTGCTAGCACTGAATAAATTCACTACTTCTTCCTCATAAAGTTGAGTTTTTTCTTACCAATTTTAATTTTTTTCTTTATTTAAATGTGAGACTTTATTTTCAGATTTATGAGGTTTTTCTGACTTGTGTAAATTTGGAGCATTTCTATGTAAATTTGCAAATTTCCTTTCCTCCAAAATTCCAACTTTCATCAGCTTAGGGTTTTTCTCTTAAATCTGGTATTAATAGAAGAAATTCATTTCAACATTAATTTCAATGAAAAAATTCTGAATACAATGATTATAAACTTTTGATAATTACACTATAGGCAAGAATATTTATAACCAGTTTTAAAATCAGTGAAATTGAAAGTAAAAACCAAATATACTTGAGTAGTACTTTTGTCTTTCAAAGGAAAAAAAAAAAAAAAAAAAAAAAAGGAAAAATAATTGAAAGAAGACAAAATGAACCTGTTTGACGTACTTGAGTAGAAGTACAGGTTTTATTTCTTACAATGAAACTACTCAGGAAAGTACAATTTTGTGAAAACGTTTCTTGAATGTACAGTATATGCATATGACTAAATGTAACTAGTTAGGGCCCCTTTACACAGATGGAGGTGGTTGACCATTCAGAGATCGAAAATTGACCTGATCTCTCAACAATCTCCTAAAGCCTCAAAAAAGCCATTTCTGTGTAAATGTTTAGAGATTGGTGTAAGATTTTTCATGGCAATCTACAGAGATCTTTGAAAGATCCTCAAGGGATCACTGAGATCATTGTGAGTTTGTTGGGTGATCAAAGAGGCATTTATACTGTATATTTAAGAGGTTTCTAGTGCTCTTCTACCACCTTTACACAAGGGTGGCGATTGTTAAGCGATCACTGAATCAGTGACTGAACTGATTGGAGACTAGTGTCCCATTCAGAGTGTATTGGATTTGGCAAAACTGATTTTTGAAACAACACTGATAATAGTTTAAATGTGCCAGTGCTAGCTGGAGGTCATATTTTTTCATTTACCATAAAACTGTTTAATGCCTTTATGTTGATTTTAAGATGGTTGTCTCCCTGGCGTTAAGGGCATTTCCAGGACACGTGGAAAACCATTATGAATCTGTATAATTTATCTGTGAATGAGTGGAATTCTCTAACAGAGAGCCAAATGTTGGCTGACCTAGATGGGTACTGGCTGTCAGACTGAGTTCCACATTATGACAAGGTCAGAGCTGCATTTAAGCTTCTCCAGGATGAATGTTTGAAACCCAAAAATAGCATCCGAAAGGGCAAGTTTCCATCTGATCCAGCACCTAAATTTTTTAGAGATGGTGAAGCCAGGCTCAAAAAATGTTTCGAGTATGTCTCACTGTGATTTCAAGCTGGACGAGACTAAATTCATAAGAGATTAAAAGAAAACCCATGTAGGTGCTGTGACTGCATGACATGAATCACACTTTAAACTCATAGGAATGAAATATGAGGAAGCCCGTGATGCAACATGCTTGCTAGGGAGAATAGCACTTGAAAGATTAATGTATAGTGTTGCTGCTGAGCCACTGCACTTCAGTACTTTGTCTCTGTGTGGGGAAACAGGGAAGACTTGGAGTAAATAAATGAGATGATACAGGAATACAGCAATGATGCAGCCACAGAAACCACAATTAAACATAGTCTAATGAATTAGTGGACTTAATGAGATGTATAAGCCCTCATTGCTGAGTGGAAGCTCTTTTGATTGCAATAGCAAAACACACTCAGATCTCATGCTTCAGTTAAATCAGCAGTACACTGCAGAAATACAAATGTATGCTTTTAAAAGATACTTCAAAGGTACTCAAAAAACTCATCCACGGTGGCCTACTTCAAAGTGTAGGAGCCTTTATGAGCACATCAGATTATAAATTCTGATGGTGTGTAGTACTGGTGCAGTACTTCTGAACTGTAGCATTGAGTATATGCTTCCATTTAAGACAGTTTGACATCCCCCGATCCAAAAAAACCCAAACATGCCTGTCCTGCTGATCATTTTAATTCAGTTCAATTCAATTCAACTTTATTTACTGTATATAGCGCCATTTCACAACAACAGTCATCTCATAGCACTTTCAACTGTAGGGGAAACCCCCACAATTGCAGAAAGACCCCAGCAATCAGGCAATCCCCTGTGAGCAGACACTTGGTGACAGTGGAGAGGAAAAACTCCCTTTTAACAGGAAGAAACCTCCAGCAGAACCAGGCTCAGGGAGGGGCAGTCATCTGCTGTGACTGGCTGGGGGGGGGGGGGGGGGGTAGAGAAGAAGAAAAGAACAGACATGTAGAGAGCAAACAGCACGATGGGGACTCAATCTATGGGAGAAAACAAACAGATGTTAATGACCAGCAAAAATATTTCATTGAGAGTGAAGAAAGGAGTGAAGCCCAGTGCATTATTGGAGGTCCCCTGGCTGTCTAAACCTATTAGCAGCATAACTAAGGGAGGGTTCAGAGACACATGATCCCTCCCTAATTGTAAGCTATATCAAAAAGGAAGGTTTTATCCCTATTCTTAAAAACAGAGATCGAGTCTGACTCCCGAATCCAGATTGGCAGCTGGTTCCACAGGAGAAGAGCTTGATAACTGAAGGCTCTGCCTCCCATTGTACTTTTGGAGATTCTAGATATTACAAGTAATCCAGCATTTTGGGAGTGTAGTGCTCTGTTAGGATAATAGGGTAGTATCAGATCTTTTCAATAAAAAGGGGCCCGATTGTTTAGAGCTTTGTAAGTGAGAAGAAGGATTTTAAACTTAATTCTAAACTGTATGGGAAGCCATTGAAGGGAGGCCAGAACCGGAGAGATATGATCTCTCTTTCTAGTGCCTGTTAAAACTCTTGCTGCAGCATTTTGGATCAGCTGAAGAATTTTTAAAGATGTTTTAGGACAGCCTGATAATAACGAGTTACAATAATCTAATCTAGAGCTAACAAAAGCATGGATCAGTTTCTCAGCATCACTTTGAGACAAGATGCTCCTAACTTTGGCAATATCACGCAAATGATAGAAGGCAGTCTTAGAACCAAATTTAATATGTGAATTAAAAAACAGATCTTGATCAAAAATAACTCCAAAGTTGAATGAATGAATGAATGAATGAATGAATGAATGAATGAATGAATGAATGAATTTATTTCGGATAGTACATTACAGGTTAAAAGAAACTGTATAATATAACAACAAGGTCAAATTAGACAAAGACTCCTTCTACTATACAATTCCACGTGAGTTATCCGAAATGGGTGATGGCTGAAGCCGCAGCTTATATTGCCCACCCATATTCCATCCAAGAATTCAAAGGAGAAAAAAGAGAAAACAAGACAAGAGCGATTACAATTTAAAACAAGGCTAAGACAAAATATGACTGAGAGAAAAAGAAAACTGAGCTAGTCTAAGTTAAGCGGTTACTATTCAAAAACAAATCTAAGACATAGTGTCACAGAGAAAAAAGAAAAACTAAGCTATAACACAACACAGGCTGGAAATGTCAATCCTTATGTGAGTTTACATGTCGTCTTGTAAATATGTTTGGAGTATTTCTTCCTTTAGTTTTTGTTTAAATTGTCCAAGCTTTGTACATGATTTTAATTCAGGTCCAAAATCGTTCCATAATCTGACACCTTGCACTGAAATACAGTGTTGCTTGGTAGTTGTTCTCACTGTAGGCTTTTGAAATATACATGTTCCTCTGAAGTGATATCGTTTCTCCCTTGTTTGGAACAACTTTTGGATATTTGCGGGCAGTGATAGATTCTTCACTTTGAACATTATTATTGCGGTTTTAAAGTCGATCAGATCTTTCAACTTGAGAGTTTTTTGTTTAAGAAAAAGTGGGTTTGTTGGTTCCCTGTAAGCTGCTTTGTTGATTATTCTAATAGCTCTCTTTTGAAGCATAAAGAGTGGATATATGTTTGTTTTATATGTATTTCCCCATACTTCATTACAATATGTCATGTATGGGAGTATTAATGAATGATACAAGGTGTATAGTGTGGGTTGATTCAGCAAATTTTTCACTCTGTGTAATATTGCAATTGATTTGGATACTTTACCTTTTATATAATTAATATGTGGCTTCCAACACAGTTTGTTATCAATTATTACTCCAAGGAATTTAGTTTCGGATACCCTTTCAATCTCTACACCATTTACACTGAGTTTGGGTACTGGGTAGTTGTGATGGTTGTTAAAGACTATAAATTTTGTCTTGCTTAAATTGAGCGTTAATTTGTTTGAATCAAACCACAGTTTCAGCTTTCCTAATTCCTTTCCGAGTGTATCCAGAAGTTGTTCCAAGTTGTTTCCACTGCATAGCAGGTTAGTGTCATCAGCAAACAATATTAAGTCCATTTTTTCTGAAACTTTACATATATCATTTATATACATATTGAATAATAATGGTCCCAAAACTGAACCCTGTGGGACTCCACAGGTGACCTTCAGTAGCTCTGAGTTTTTGTTGTTAACACATACAAACTGATATCTATTCTTTAAGTAACTTCTTAACCAGGACAGTGCTACCCCTCTGATACCACAATTTTGTAGTTTCTTTAATAATAGATTGTGATCTACTGTATCAAATGCTTTTTTAAGATCCAGGAATACTCCAACTGAATACTCTTTATTTTCAGTGGCTGTTGATATTTTTTCTGTAAATTCCATTAAGGCATATGCTGTTGTCCTTTTGTGTCTGAACCCATATTGCTGCTCACACAATAAATCATTCTTCAGTATGAAGTTGTCAATTCTCTCATAGAATATTTTTTCAAGTATCTTGGAAAATTGCGGTAATAGTGAAATTGGTCTGTAGTTGGAGAGTTCCCCTCTGTCGCCTGTCTTGTAAATCGGAATTACTTTAGCTATTTTCATTGCATTGGGAAATATACCTGATTGGAGAGACAGGTTACAGATATACGTCAGTGGTTTCACTATGCATTCGATAACAGTTTTGACTAGTAGCATATCAATACCATCAGTTCCTCACAGAACTATTCAGAGAAAGAGTAACCACATCCAAACTAAGAATTTGATTTGGAAAGGTATTTCTAAGGTTTTTTGGACCAACTAGAATGACTTCAGTCTTATCTGAATTTAATAGCAGGAAATTACAAGTCATCTGACATGGTTCTAGTGACCCACAAAGCAGACACAACTCAAAGCAGATACAATTAACCGTTTTATTGATATAGTGGACGTGAGTGGGCGCGTGTATGCGGGGTTGTGTAAGTGTAGTGTAAGCAGGCGAATCAGCTGGGGCGAGCAGAGCACCATACGACCTGGCAACCCTGGGAAGAGACAGAGGGTGTTAATTACAGTTTTAGGCCCAGAAGGCACATTTGTTGGTAATAGTACTTACTGTCTGAGATGGTGGAGAATAGCCCAGGTTAGTGCTGAAGCTGCAGCCAGGAGGATAGTGCCTGCAGGTGGCTGGAGAGCTGAATGCCGGTGTGGAAGGCAGATGAATCCGCTGCCAGGGAGAGGGGGGTCCGCTGCCACGGATCTCCACCTGTGCACACAGGAAGCTGACAGGGTGAGGAGGAATAGTGGTAGCTTACTTGGATTTTGGTTGGTCCAGAAGGCGCAGGCCCGGACAGAGAGTAGCGATGGCTTGGGAGCCGACGTGGAAGTACACAACAAGGCTGGGAAGCTCGAAGGTTGGCGTAGCAGGTTTCTGGGTAGAGAAACAGACGACTCCGCGCCGAGCACTGGACCTGATTGAATAAATAGGTAGAGGAAGATGGCAGGCAGGTGTGCACACAGGTGTGACAGATTGGCACCCATGACAGTACTCCCCCCCATGACACGCCTCTCGGCGGGCGTTCCAACTTTCCTGGGTACGTCCGATGGAAGTTCCTGATGAGCTGCTTGTCCAGCACGAAGGAGGGATGCTCCCAGGATCTCCACTCCAGCCCCAAACCCTCCCAGTCCACCAAGTACTGCAGGTCACGACCCCGGCGATGAACATCCAAGATGGCGGTGACTGGCCATGCCGGGTCGCTGTCGATTACCATCGGTGGAGGTGGAAACCTGGGAGGAGGACACAAAGGGCTGGAGCAGACAGGCTTCACCTGCGACACATGAAAGGTTGGGCAGATGCGGGTGGGGTGGGGGGGGGGGCAGTCAGGTGTACAGACACAGGGTTAATAATCCGGCTGATGGGAAAGGGTCCAGTGAACCGTTGTGATGTCTTCCTATTTTCAGCCTTCAGGTTAATGTGTTAGGTGGACAACCATACCTGCTGACCCACCCGGTAGGCGGGAGCCGGGACCCTGCGCCAGTTGGCCACCAAGGTGTTATGTTCCTCCGTCCACTGAAGTGCTGCACTGGTCGTCTTCCAGATCCACCAGCAACGCCTCACGTGGGCGCGAACAGAAGAAACGGCGATGTCTCCCTCCTCTTCAGGGAACAGCGGGGGATTATAACCCAATGAGGCTTCGAAGGGGGACATGCCGATGGCTGTTGATACAGCAGTGTTATGTGCGTATTCAATCTAGGGGAGGTGCGTGCTCCATGATGATGGATTAGAGGTCGTGACGCACTGCAGTGTCGCGTCCACCTCCTGGTTGGCTTGCTTCCACTGCCCGTTGGTTTGTGGATGGTATCCAGATGACAGCCTTGCAGTGGCCCCCAAAGCAGCGCAGAAAGACCTCCAGACCCTGGAGATGAACTGGGGTCCTCGATCGGAGACGATGTCCCGAGGGATGCCATGCAGCCTGACCACGTGCTGGACCAGGAGGTCGGCAGTCTCCTTAGCCTTGGGCAGCCCCCGCAGAGGGATGAAAAGGGCAGCCTTGGAGAACCTGTCAACCAGTGTGAGGATAGTAGTGAAGTGATTGGACGTGGGGAGACCAGTGACAAAGTCCAATGCCACATGCAACCATGGCCTGCCTGGGATGGGAAGGGGGTGAAGCAGCCCAGCAGGTGGAGAAGAGGATGTCTTGCCAGTCACACACTGAGGGCAGGCTCGGATATAGTCCCCCACGTCCTTCTGGAGAGACAGCCACCAAAACGTCCTCTGCAGGAGAGCCACCGTGCACGCCCTTCCCGAGTGGCAAGCAAACTTGGACGCATGACCCCACTGAATGACCTCCCCCCGGACAGCTGAAGGGACAAACAACCTCCCTGCTGCCCCCTCCCCCCCCGGGTCGGCCTCATCAGACTGTGCTCTCGAGACTTTGTCCTTAATACCCCAGGAGAGGGCGCCCACGACACACGATGAGGGGAGAATGGGATGTTCGGTCATCTCTGCCGTCTCTGGGGCAAACTGACAAGACAGGGCGTTCGGTTTAGTATTCTTCAACCCAGGGCGGTAGTAATGGTGAAGTTGAAACGTCCAAAGAAGAGAGACCAGCGTGCCTGTCGAGTGTTCAGACGCTTAGCCGTCTGGAGGTACTCCAGATTTTTGTGGTCAGTCCAGACAATGAATGGCTGAGAAGCGCCCTTCAACCAGTGGCGCCACTCCTCCAAAGTGAGCTTGACTGCCAGCAGCTCCCTGTCGCCGATGTCATAATAAGCGACGGGAGAAGTACGCGCAGGGGTGTATCTTGCCGTCCGCCAGGGAGCACTGGGACAAGACGGCCCCGACCCCCGAGTCCGAGGCATCTACTTCCACTAAGCATTGGAGAGCAGGGTCCACCTGCGTCAGTTTAGGCGAGGAAGAGAACTTGTCCTTCAGGAGAGAAAAAGCCATGTCCACCTCCTCCATCCATCGAAAGGGCACCTTGGTGGATGTTAGGTTGGTCAGTGGTAGGGCAATGCGGCTGTAGTTCTGCACGAAACGGCGGTAGAAATTAGCGAACCCCAGGAACTGTAGAAGCTGCTTCCTAGACGAGGAGGTGGGCCACTCCACCACCGCCTTCACCTTAGCTGGGTCAGGGATGATCTCCTTGTGGGTGATGATGAAGCCAAGGAAGGAGGTCCAAGAAACATGGAACTCGCACTTCTCCGCCTTTACAAAGAGCTTATTTTCCAGCAGTCGCTGCAGAACCTGCCTGACGTGCACGCGATGTTCCTCCATGGACTGTGAAAAGATGAGAATGTCATCCAGGTATACAAACACAAATGTGCTCAAAAAGTCTCTCAGAACATCATTAATTAGATGTTGGAAGACGGCCGGGGCATCGGTCAGCCCGAACAGCATGACCAAGTATTCAAAATGCCCACTAGGGGTCCGAAAGGCTGTCTTCCACTCATCCCCCTCCCGTATCCACACCAGGTGATAGGCGTTGTGCAGGTCTAGCTTTGTGAAGCAACAGGCCCCCTGGAGGGAATCAAATGCAGAGTTGATGAGAGGGAGAGTGTATTTGTCTTTGATGGTTATGTTATTGAGTTCACAAAAGTCAATGCATGGCCTAAGAGAACCATCCTTCTTCCCGACAAAAAAACCCCCCGCCCCCACCGCCGATGAAGAAGGTCTTATTATGCCCAAACTCAGGGACTCCTTGATGTAAGTGTCCATAGCCGCGCGCTCCGGAGCAGACAGGTTGTACAGTCTGCTAGATGGCAGCGGAGCACCGGCCCAGAGGTTGATTGCACAACCATACAGGCGGTGAGGGGGAAGGGAAAGGGCCTGGGATTTGCTGAAAACTGCCCCTAAATCATGATACTCAGATGGCACTTTAGACAGGTCGGGAGGAGGAGAGGCAGGTGCACTCAAAGGCATGGCAGGCGAGCATGTAGCAGACTGCAAACAGACACTCAGGCAAAACGAACTCCAGGAAACCACACACCCCGAACGCCAGTCAATAGAGGGGTTGTGTAGGCGAAGCCCGGGATAGCCAAGGATGACCGGAGTGGACGACACTGGTAAAACATACAGCCTTAACTCTTCCCAATGGTTGCCTGATATAATGACTGACACTGGGGCGGTCTGGTGAGTGACCGTGGCCAACCGAGCCTTAGACAGAGCTATGAGTCTGAGTGGGGTCTCTAATGGCTGCGTGGGAAGCACCAACCGGGTTGCCAGGCTCCCTGAAATAAAGCTGTGCTCGGCCCCTGAATCGATGAGTGCATGTGTATTAATTTCCTTATGTCCATAATTGAAATGAATGGGAATCAAGAAACGGGTGAGGGGATTACTGTGGGGTAAGTCCGTGAGACCCCCTACTGCGATGCACGGACTCACCCTTTTGGCCGTTTGGGACAGGACTCGAGCTCATGCTCCTCGCTCCCACAATAAATGCACAACCCCAACTCCCGGAGGCACTGTCTCTCTGCAGATGATAATTTAAACCCACCCATAACCATAGGTTCCTGATCTTCCGGGGAATCAGCAGATGGGAGGACCAGCAGGGGGGGGGGGGGGCTGTAGGGAGCGGCGAGCCAAACCGCCCGAGCGACCGGAAGTCCTCCGTTCGGCCATCCGCTCCCTTAATCTGTTATCGATACTGATAGCCAGGGAGATTATCTCATGCAGCGTAGAGGGCTTCTCCAAACGGGCCAGCTCGTCCTGTAGGCTAGGGCTTAGGCTTCTGACAAAAATACTACATAGAGAGGCATCCTCCCACCCAACCTCCGTGGCCACAACCCGGAAGTCCACGGCGTAGTCGGCGACGGATTTAGACCCCTGCCAGAGATTTAACAACAGAGAGGTAAGCACGTCTTCGCGGTCCAAGTGGCCGAACACCTCCTGAAACTCATTCACAAATTGGGTGTATATTAGTGAAGCATAATTAGCCCTAGCCATCATCACATATGCCCAAGCCAGAGCCCGTCCCTCTAACAAATTAATCACATAACCTATGTGACTCTGATCAGTGGGAAAATCCCCGGGTACCCGTTGGAATACGATGTCGCATTGCATGAGAAACCCCCTGGCCTCCCCCAATTTACCACTAAAACGGGTGGGAGTCGAGACGGGAGTATGCCGACAAGCAGGGCCCGGAGTAGGCTGACTAATGATGGGGCTAGCGGTGGAACTAGCAGGAGCAGAGGAGCTAACAGGGGCTGTAGGGAAACCCTGTGGGCTAACCAAACGATCTAGCCTGTCTGTTATGCGGGCTAACTGTGTTAGCATCACCTGCTGTTGATAGGCCAACTGATCTACTCGAGTCTCTAAGTTGTTCATCCTGCGCGCTAGCGCGCTGTCTGCTAGGTCGCTCTGGCGGAGTCGTACTGACATGGTTCTAGTGACCCACAAAGCAGACACGACTCAAAGCAGATACAATTAACCGTTTTATTGATATAGTGGACGTGAGTGGGTGCGTGTATGCGGGGTTGTGTAAGTGTAGTGTAAGCAGGCGAATCAGCTGGGGCGAGCAGAGCAACATATGACCTGGCAACCCTGGGAAGAGACAGAGGGTGTTAATTACAGTTTTAGGCCCAGAAGGCACTTTTGTTGGTAATAGTGCTTACTGTCTGAGATGGTGGAGAGTAGCCCAGGTTAGTGCTGAAGGTGCAGCCAGGAGGATAGTGCCTGCAGGTGACCGGAGAGCTGAATGCCGGTGTGGAAGGCAGATGAATCCGCCGCCAGGGAGAGAGGGGTCCGCCGCCATGGATCTCCACCTGTGCACAGGGGAAGCTGACAGGGTGAGGAGGAATAGTGGTAGCTTACTTGGATGTTGGTTGATCCGGAAGGCGCAGGCCCGAAGAGTGAGTAGCGCTGGCTTGGAAGCCGACGTGGAAGCACACAGCGAGGCTGGGAAGCTCGAAGGTTGGCATAGCAGGTTTCTGGTTAGAGAAACAGACGACTCCGCGCCGAGCACTGGACCTGATGGAATAAATAGGCAGAGGAAGATGGCAGGCAGGTGCGCACACAGGTGTGACAGATTGGTGGCCATGACATCATCCAAGCTTTGATTTCCTTAACACAGGCCTGTAACTTGGCTAATTGATTACTATCATCTGGCTTCATTGACAGGTATAATTGTGTGTCATCTGCATAACAATGAAAATGTATACAATGCTTTCTAATAATGTTGCCTAACGGAAGCATATATAAACTAAAAAGAGTAGGGCCTAGCACAGATCCTTGTGGAACTTCATGACTGAGCTTTGAGTTGGAAGAAAACTCATTATTGACATGAACAAACTGGAACCTATCAGATAAATAAGATCTAAACCACTGCAACAAAGTTCCATTAAGTCCAACATAGTGTTCTAATCTATCAAGCAGAATATTATGATTGATAGTATCAAAAGCTGCATTAAGGTCTAAAAGGACAAGTACAGAAACAAACCCATTATCAGATGTGATTAAGGAGGTCATTTGTGACCTTCACTAAGGCTGTTTCAGTACTATGATGGATTGTAAACTCAGATTGAAACTCTTCAAATAAACCATTTCCCTGCAAGTGGTCAAATAATTGCATAGCAACAACTCTTTCTAAGATTTTTGAAATGAAAGGCAGATTAGAGATTGGTCTATAGTTAGCTAAAACTGCAGCGTTGGCTTTTTGAGAAAGGATTTATTTACAGCAGTTTTAAAAGCCTGCAGTACATGGCCTAATGTTAATGAAGAATTGATTATTTGAAGAATAGAGCTACCAATAAATGGGAAGACTTCTTTGAATAACCTGGTAGGAATAGGGTCTAAAGGATAAGTTGAATGAAGGCCTGGATGAGGAAATTATTTTATCCAACCCTAAAAGGTCAGTTGGAGTAAACTCATCCAAACAGATATCATTTGAAGGAGTTGTAGTAGTTACTGCATTTAAGTTAACGGTGGAGAGAATCAGACTGATTTTATCTCTGATAGATGAAATTTTATTATTGAAAAAGTTCGTAAAGTCCTGACTAGTAAGCTCTAAGGGAATGCTAGGATTGACAGAGTCCTGACTCTTTGTCAGCCTGGCTACAGTGCTGAAAAGAAACCTGGGATTATTCTTGTTCTCTTCTGTTAATGCAGAATAAAAACTTATTCTTGTCACAACTCGCTCTCGCCTGTCATCTGTTTCAGTGGTGCGCACACCTGCGCCTCATCAGCCTCCAACTATTTAACCCGCTCTTCCTGGAGCCTCGGCCTGGAGCCGTCTGCTCGTCTACGCTCCCAATTCCAGTGCACGACCGTTCCTTCCCGGCCTGCGCCTTCATTCTTCACGCACGTAAGCTGTCATTCCCTTACCTGTTCTCCAGTATTCTCCCCTGTGCACAGGTGGATCCTCCAGGCGGCGGATTTCCCTCTCCTTCGCCTCATCCTCGTCCATCCCTTCCTTGCTTCGCCGAGCGTGCACCTGGGCACTGTCCTCCAGGCAGGAGTCCTGCGACATGCCAACGCCAGCCACCTCGACACCTGCAAGTAAGCAGCACTTTGTGTGTTAACCCTGCGGGGTGAAGGCCATTACTCACCCTTGTCTTTGCTCTGCCCCTTAGGGTTGCCTGGCTGCACGGCGCACTGTTCCGCCCTCGGCGCTCCCTGTCCTCCAGCAATCCATTCACACCTCACACTCACGCATCCAAACACCTGTTGTTGTTCAATAAAGCTTTTGAATCTCACTCGAGCCTGTGTGCGTGTTCTCTGGGCCTGACATCATGTCAGTACGGCTCCAGCAAAGTGGCCCAGCGGACAGCGGGCTCGCACGCCGATTATCCACCCTCGAGGCTCGAGTGGATTTAATAGCTCAGCAGCAGCAGGTTATTCTCAATCAACTCACTAACTTCATTCACCGGTTGGAGCGCCTGGATCCCCAGCAGGCGTTCCCTCCGGCTCAGCATAGCGGGCCAATTCCCGTCGCTTCCCTAGCTAGCCAGGCTAGCCCGGGGCCGCCAACCCAGCTCACCCCTATTCCAACACCCTCGCGCTTCAGTGGAAAACTCGGCAAAGTGCGCGGGTTTCTTCTCCAGTGTGAGTCGGTGTTCCAACGCGTCCCCGGGGACTTTCCGACTGACCATAGCTGGATTGGGTATGTTGCCAATGTCCTGGAAGGGCGAGTGTTAGCTTGGGCTTACGTCGTAATGGCGAGGCCCAGCTACGCGAACCTGACCTATGCCCAGTTTGTGTACGACTTCAACGAAGTCTTTGATCACTCAGATCGTGACAGCGTGCTAACCATTCGGCTACTTAATCTTCGCCAGGGTAGTCGATTGGCAGCCGATTACACTGTCGACTTCCGGATGGCAGCGGAGGAAGTTGGCTGGGGCAATGCTGTCCTTTGCAGCATCTTCCTCCGCAGTCTGAATTCCAGTCTGCAGGACGAGCTGGCCTGCCAGGATCAGCCGGAACGGCTGTCCGAATTAATTTCATTAGCTATTAGTTTAGACAACAGGCTGAGAGAGCGGGCTGCCGAGCAGAAGTCCTACAGCCGCTCGAGCGGAGCTTCCGCCCGTGTCTCTCAGTCTCGCCCCCTGGCGTTACCCGCTCCAAAGTCCACCGACGAATCTGAGGCTATGCTAATCGGGTGGACCAAGCTTCCACTGGTGGAGAAACAGCGCCGCAGGGAGCTGGGTCTCTGCATGTATTGCAGAGACGACCAGCACTCCGTGGAGGCCTGCCTGATTAAGCCAAAAGGGGGAGTCTGCGAGTCGCTGTAGGGGGCCTCGCGGATGCAACACAGCCTAATCCCCTCTCCAAATGCCTCCTTCCAATTAGGTTCTGTCATAACCCCATTGGGCATGTCACTCACGCACTGGTGGACTCGGGGGCGGAACAGAACTTCATTTCCAAGAGCCTGGCAACCCGCCTGGGCATTCCGTGCCAAGCGTTGCCAGCCCTTCTTAACTTTGTCACTCTCTCCCGCACACCTCTGGAGAGGGTCACTCATCGAACTAAACCCATCTCCGTCATCATCTCTGGCAGTCACCGGGAGGACTTAAGCCTGTTCGTCCTGCCCACCTCGGCTGCTCCCGTCATCCTGGGCTACCCATGGCTGCGTCTCCACAACCCGGTTTTTGATTGGCAGTCCGGCAGCATCCTCTCCTGGAGCACCTTCTGCATGGGAACCTGCCTCCAGTCCACTGCCTGCACCCCGTCTGTGCCTCTCCCCACCTCCGACTCACCCCCGCCGGATCTCTCCTTGGTGCCTCCGGAGTTCCATGACCTGGGGCTCGCCTTCAGTAAGTCCAAAGCGCTGTCTCTTCCCCCCCACCGCCCGTATGACTGCGCCATAAATCTCCGCCCGGGGGCGCCCTTGCCATCTGGTCGTCTTTACAGCCTGTCTGCCCTAGAGCGGGAATCCATGGACGCATACATTAGGGAGTCACTCAGCGCAGGCATCATCCGCCCCTCCTCATCCCCACTTGGAGCCGGATTCTTCTTCGTTTCCAAGAAGGATGGGTCCCTGCGGCCATGTATTGGCTTTCGGGCCTTAAATGACATCACGGTGAAAGATAAATACACACTGCCCCTCATGGACTCCACTTTCAACTCCCTCCAGGGGGCCTCCTGGTTTACCAAGCTGGACCTCTGCAGCGCGTACCACCTCGTTTGGATCCGGGAGGGCGACGAGTGGAAGACGGGGTTCCGGACGCCCAGCGGCCACTTCAAGTATTTGGTCATGCCGTTTGGGCTCACCAACGCTCCAGCCGTCTTCCAACGGCTCATAAACGACGTCCTTCGTGACTTCCTGGGGGTCTTCATATTCGTCTACCTGGACAACATCCTGATCTTCTCCCGATCTCAGGAGGAGCATCAGGCCCACGTGAGGTGGGTCCTCCAGCGGCTCCTCGAGAACAGGTTGTACATGAAGGCTGAGAAGTGCGAATTCTACACCAACAAGACCTCCTTCTTGGGCTTCGTTGTGTCCCACAACCAGCTTCTCCCTGACCCTGCCAAGGTCAAGGCGGTGGTCGAGTGGCCCACTCCCTCGTCCAGGAAACAGGTGCAACAATTGCTAGGATTCGCCAACTTCTACCGCCGTTTTGTACTGAAGTACAGCTCCATCGCCTCTCCCCTGACCCGCCTCACCTCCCCCAAGGTGCCCTTCCAGTGGACGGAGGAAGCGGCGTTGGCCTTCAAGACGCTGAAGATGGAGTTCTCTTCCTCCCGGGTCCTGACCCAGGTTGACCCAACACTACAATGCCTGGTCGAGGTGGACGCGTCCGACACGGGGGTGGGGGCAGTATTGTCTCAGCGCTCTCCGGTGGACGGGGTGGTGCGCCCCTGCGCCTTCTTCTCCCGGCGCTTGTCCGCAGTGGAGCGGAATTATGACGTCGGTGACAGGGAACTCCTGGCAGTTAAACTCGCGCTGCAGGAGTGGCATCATTGGCTGGAGGGGGCAGCGCAGCCTTTTGTGGTTTGGACGGATCACAAAAATTTGGAGTACTTAAGGACGGCCAAGCGTCTGAATGCCCGCCAGGCGCGTTGGTCTCTGTTCTTCGGCCGCTTCAGATTCACGATCACCTATCGCCCTGGCTCCAAGAACGGCAAACCGGACACTCTGTCCAGACAGTTTGCCCCAGAGGTCCCAGAAGAACAAGACCATACCATCCTGCCGGCCTCGTGCGTCGTGGGGGCTGTTTCATGGTCCATCAGGGACAAGGTCCGGAGGGCACAGGACGCCGAACCTGATCCTGGCGGCGGCCCAGCTGGGAGGCTGTTTGTGCCATCATCTGTCCGGGGTGACGTCATCCACTGGGCACACACTTCTAAGCTCGCCTGTCATCCTGGAATTTCCCGGCTGGTGGAGCTCCTCCAACAATCCTTCTGGTGGCCCGGACTTCGGAGTGATGTTGCCAATTATGTCCGTGCCTGCCCCCAGTGCGCAACGAACAAGACCTCGACCTCCTCCCCAGCGGGGCTTCTCCACCCCCTGCCGGTCCCCGATAGGCCCTGGTCTCATGTAGCCCTAGACTTCATCACCGATCTTCCCACATCCAACTCCTACAACACCATCCTGACCATCGTGGACCGGTGTTCTAAGGCTGCCCATTTCGTGCCACTCCATGGCCTCCCTATGGCGTGGGAAACAGCCGATCTATTGGTCCAGCATGTGGTCAGGCTACGTGGGATCCCGTCTGACATCGTCTCCGACCTGGGCCCTCAGTTCATGTCCAAGGTCTGGAGGTGCTTTTGCAACGCCCTGGGGGCCACAGTGAGTCTGTCCTCCGGTCACCACCCACAGTCCAATGGGCAGTGCGAGCGTACCAATCAGGAGCTGGAGGCTGCTTTGCGCTGCGTCACCTCCTCAAGTCCCTCTTCCTGGAGCACCCATCTGCCCTGGGTGGAGTACGCCCATAACTCCACCTTATCATCGGCCATCGGGATGTCCCCTTTCCGGGCGTCCCTGGGGTGCGACCCTCCGTTGTTCCTCGAAGAAGAGGGTGAGGTGGCAGTTCCCTCCATCCAGGCGCATCTCAGACGCTGCCGGCGCCTGTGGATCAAGACGCGCCAAGCGCTATTATGCACAGCGGCGCACAACTCCAACGCAGCAAATCGCCACAGGAGAGCCACTTCTCATTACCAGGTGGGCCAGCAGGTGTGGTTATCGATCCGTGACATCAACCTGAAGGCGGAGAAGAAGAAGGTGACTCCACGCTTTATTGGTCCCTTCCCTGTGACTAAGGTAATTAATCCAGTGGCTGTGCACTTGGCTCTCCCTCCCTCCCTCCCTCCCTCCCTCCGTGTCTGTCCAACATTCCACGTCTCCCAAGTCAAACCTGTAATCTCTGACCCACTCTGTCCTCCTCCTAGGGCGCCTCCCCCTCCCGTGATGATCGACGGCGACCCGGTGTGGAGGGTCACCTCCATCCTGGACTCCCGCCGCCGGGGTCGTGGGCTACAATATCTGGTGGACTGGGAGGGGTATGGCCCGGAGTGGAGATCCTGCTGCACCCTTCCTTTGTGCTGGATAAACAACTTATTGCGGAGTTCCACCGGGTGCACCCAGGTAAGCCAGCACCGGGAGGCGCTGCTCGGGGGGGAGTACTGTCACAATTCGCTCTCGCCTGTCGTCTGTTTCAGCGGCGCACACACCTGCGCCTCATCAGCCTCCAACTATTTAACCCGCTCTGCCTGGAGCCTCGGCCTGGAGCCGTCTGCTCTTCTACGCTCCCAATTCCAGCGCACGACCGTTCCTTCCCGGCCTGCGCCTTCGTTCTTCACGCACGTAAGCTGTCCTTCCCTTACCTGCTCTCCAGTATTCTCCCCTGTGCACAGGTGGATCCTCCAGGCGGCGGATTTCCCTCTCCTTCGCCTCATCCTCGTCCATCCCTTCCTCGCTTCGCCGAGCGCACACCTGGGCACTGTCCTCCAGGCAGGAGTCCTGTGACTTGCCAACGCCAGCCACCTCGACATCTGCAAGTAAGCAGCACTTTGTGTGTTAACCCTGCAGGGTGAAGGCCATTACTCATCCTTGTCTTTGCTCTGCCCCTTAGGGTTGCCTGGCTGCACGGCGCACTGTTCCGCCCTCGGCGCTCCCTGTCCTCCAGCAGTCCATTCACATCTCACACTCACGCATCCAAACACCTGTTGTTGTTCAATAAAGCTTTTGAATCTCACTCGAGCCTGTGTGCGTGTTCCCTGGGCCCGACATCATGTCAGTTCTAGCTTTTCTAAGAGATTTTTTTTTATAAATTAAAAGATGATTTCTCCCAGCTAAATAGATTTCATCTAATTTAGTAGAGTGCCATTTTCTTTCTAATTGACAAGTCTCCTGTTTTGAGCTACAAGTTTCTGTGTTGAACCAAGGAGTTAGAAATCTCCGATTAGAGTTTTTCTTTTTTAAAGGGACCACCACGTCTAGAGTCTGATGCAGAGAAGCTGTAACACTATCTACCATGCTATCAATTACAGAAGGGGCAAGCTCTCTATAGCTCATTTCCGTTGTGTCGACACATGGCATAAAGAAAACAATCTGCATAAATTTGGTAACAACATCATCTGAGAGGCATCTACTGTAGTAATATTTTTCTTTAGGAGCCAAATAGTCAGAAATAGTAAAATCAAAGACAATGGTCTGACAGTACTGGGTTATGAGGAGACACTACCAGATTTTCTATTTCTATGCCATATGTCAGAACAAGGACCAAACACTGAATTTTAACACTGAAGCATTTGTGTGTGGGGATTGTTATGCTAAAATCTTTTTTTTCTTTGAATTTAAATTTGAGTAATGCCCTATTTAGGTGATTTTTGAAAAAAAAAAAAAAGTGCTGTGCGATAATACAAATTTGTCAAAGTCAACATTATTGTCAATTCTGCCACATGTACAGCACATACAGAGAATTGAAATTACATTACTCTGAGATCCATGGTGCAGCAAGGTAAACACTAAGTGGGAAATATGAATATTGTGGAGGAAAAATAAGTTCAGGCCAGATGCGATGAGCTGGAAGGTGGCAGGATTTTATTTTCCTCCAACATCATGAGACACACTGTAGCGCTGTGCGCTGTGTTGTGCTGTGTGTGCTGCGCTGTGCTGTGTGTGTTGTGTTGCGTGCTTGAGGCATGTATAGCAAGCTCTTTTATACATGTTATACAAAGAGAGAATGCATGGTACATAGCATATTGATATACATATCAGTCAATACATATGAGTAGCCTGACCAACTGGCACCCGGATGTCTCCTCCTTAATCCGGGGATGCATAAACAATAGTCCATTGTTCTGGTTGTCCCCCCAGGGGTTCTCTGTCCGTATGCAATCCCTGCTGAGCGTGAATAGTATCAGTCTGCATTGCGCTGGGTGCCCACAATATAAAGTATAATATCTAACACCAAACATCAAACATCAGCGCAAAGAAAACCAACCCCAACCAGAAGCTAACTAAAAATATTAAGGGTGTGCAAAATAACTAAATACAATAAAAATTAAGGCAGCATGTAGTGACTTAGGACACATATCAGGGCACATAGAGGGTTAAAGTGGCATGTAGTGCAAAGAGAGCAGTCCATTCATTCATTCATTCATTCATTCATTCATTCATTCGTCTTCTTCCACTTAATCCTTTTTCAGGTCGTGGGGGGTGCTGGAGCCTATCCCAGCATCTTTGGGCGAGAGGCAGGGTACACCCTGGACAGATCGCCAGTCCATCGCAGGGCCAACACAGAGAGACAGACAACCATTCACTCTCACATTCATACCTGAGGACAATTTAGAATCCCCAGTTTTGATGCCAATTAACCTAACTTGCATGGTTTTTTTTTTGGCATGTGGGAGGAAACCGGAGAAATCCCGGAGTAAACCCAAGCAGACACGGGGAGAACATGTTCCTGCATAAAGTGACTGGTGCAGCCCTGAGATCAGTGTGTGTGCGTGTGCTGGAATGAACAGTTCCTCAGTTGTTTGGGGGGATCAGAGTCCAGGATTCGTGTGTGTGTGTGGGGGGGGTGCAGAAGGGGGCGAGGGGGCAGAGCAGGGAGAGAGTTGTGCTTCCTGACAGCTGATGGATGAAGCTGTCCTTGAGTCTGCTGGTCCTGGTCCAGTGACTCCGTAGTCTCCTCCCTGATGGCAGCAGACAGAAGAAGCTGTGTGATGGGTGGGTGGGATCACTTGCAATGCAGAGGGCTTTGCAGGCAAGGCAGGAGCTGTAGATGGCCTCAAGGGAGGGGAGAGAGGCACCGATGATCTTCTCAGCTGTTCTCACTACGTGCTGGAGGATCTTATGGCAGGACGCGGTGCAGGAGCTGTACCACACGGTGATGCAGCTGGTCAGGATGCTCTCGATGGTGCCTCTGTAGAAGGTACACATGATGGAGGCTGGGGCTTTGCTCTTCTCAGTTTGCAGAGGAAGTAGAGACGCTGCCGAGCTTTCTTAATAATAATAATAATAATAATAATAATAATAAATAATACATTTTATTTATGGGTGCCTTTCATGACACTCAAGGTCACCTTACAGTAATAGAAAATAGATAAAATACATTAGAATAAACGTCAAACATAGACAAAAGACAATGCAACTCAGTGGGGATAAGCAAGCCTGAACAAATGGGTTTTGAGTTTAGATTTGAAAAGTGAGAGAGAATCAGTGTTATGGAGATCAGGAGGGAGTGTATTCCAATGTTTTGGTGCTGAGAAGCTGAATGCTCTGCCACCTATGGTAGTGAGGCAAACAGAGGGAACAGTGAGATGAATGGAAGAAGAGGATCTAAGGGTGCATGCAGGTATAGTGATGTGGAGGAGGTCAGAGAAATATGGAGGGGCAAGGTTGTGGATGGCCTTGTAGGTGAGTAATAGTATTTTATACTGTATTCGGAATGTGACTGGGAGCCAATGAAGCTGCTGCAGAACAGTAGAGATGTGATGAATAGATGGAGTCCTGGTGATAATGCGAGCTGCTGAGTTTTGTACCAGTTGTAATTTATGGAGAATTTTCTGTGGAAGACTAAAGAGGAGGGAATTGCAGTAGCTGAGACAAGATGTAACAAGACTGTGAACCAAGGTGGCAGTGGTATGAGGTGTGAGGGAGGGGCGTAAGTGGTTGATGTTGCAGAGATGGAAATATGTTAACCAGGTTTTGTTGTTAATGTGAGATGTGAAGGAAAGCATGCTGTCAAGGGTGACACCTAGACTCAACCTGAGGGGATGGCGAGATGAGAGAATTGTCCATTGATACACTGAAGCTGGAACATTTGGTTAGAGTGGATTTTGTGCCGACAATAAACATTTCTGTTTTAAGTTTAATTTGAGGAGATTGAGTGTGAACCAGGACTTTATCTCAGAGAGACAGTCAGTAAGGGATGAAGGTGGGATGGTGGAGTTAGGTTTAGTGGAAATACAGAGCTGAGTGTCACCTGCATTGCAGTGGAAATGGATATATTTATGGAAAATATGACCAAGTGGAAGTATGTAAATGATAAATAAAAGGGGCCCCAGGACAGAGCCCTGGGACACTCCTGTGGTGACCGGAAGTGAGTGAGAAGAGAATGATTTTAGTTGAATGAACTGAGTGTGGCCACAGAGACAGGATTTGAATCAATTGAGGGGTGTGTGTGTAATGCCAAGACTGAGAAGTCTGTCCAAGAGGATGGTATGTAAAATGGTGTCAAATGCCGCACTCAGATCAAATAGGATGAGAATAGATTAAAAAAAAAGGAATCTCCAGGAAGCTGCGTGGAGATCTCCTGATCTCCAGGAGGAGATCATTTGTGATCTTCAGTAAGGCTGTTTCAGTAGAATGAAGGGGGCGGAAACCATACTGAAATTTCTCATAGAGCTTATTGTGAGATAGGTGAGCATGAAGTTGAGAAGCAACAGTTTTTTTCCAGGAAAGGAATGGAAGATTAGAGGAAGAAGAAGAAGACGACATCTCTGTTGTCATTCAGTCCATGCAGTCAATCATGTACAGTGGAATGAAATTACGTTTCTCCTATCTACAATGTTAATCACATGTAGAATCAGAGGGGTTGCTGCCATGCAAGGCGCCGCCACAAACAACTTCTTCCCCCATTCTATTACGCTGAGCCCCAAGGTAGAAAGCGGGGAGTACCATTTTTATATGGTCTTTGGTATGACCCGGCTGGTACTTGAACCCACAACCGGGAGGTTGGGGGTTCAAGTACCAGCCGGCCAGCTAGGCCACCACTCCAAGGCAGGACGGAGGTTATTAAGGTTATTGGGCTCTGCACCGAGTTTCTTAAGTAATGGGGAGACGAGAGCTATTTTGAGTGGTGAAGGAACAATTCCAGTGATAAGGGAGTGAATTATGCAAGTGATGAGAGGAGCCAAGGAAGGAACAGCAGTCTTAACAAATGCAGTTGGAAGGGGGGTCAAGGTGACAAGAAGATGTTTTTGATGATTTGATTAATTTAAGGATTTCAGCAACAGAGGGTAAAACAAATGCTGAGAGTAATTGAAAGGGAGGCACAGAAGGAACAGATGAAGTTAGACCAGTGCAGGGGATAAGCTGAGAATGCTGAGAATGGATATTTTTGATTTTGTCAGATAAAAAGGATATGAGGCTGTTACAAAAGGCAGTAGAATGCATGTAAGAAGTGAATCAGGACGCTGTGTAATACACTACTCACAAAAAGTTAGGGATATTCGACTTTTGGGTGAAATTTCAGGATGCACCTAAAAAGCACTATAATCTTTACAGGTGAACTTAATTTGACCTTCTCTAACCTTTTGAATGGATATGTCCAACTGTTTAATATCACCTTTGTTCAGCATCACCTTTGTTCTTGAAAATTGGTACCAAAACACTTCTTCTCCATTTCTCAGGCATCCTCTCACTCTTCAAGATTGTGTTGAACAATCTGGTTAAAAAGTCCACTGCCATCTCTCCTAAACATCTCCATGCCTCCACAGGTATGTTATCTGGACCAACCGCCTTTCCATTCTTCATCCTCTTCAAAGCTGCCCTCACTTCTGCCTTGCTAATCCTCGGGACTTCCTTGTTCACTATCTTTCACGCATCCATCCTCGTTGCTCTCTCATTTTCTTTATTCATCAGCTCTTCAAAGTACTCCTTCCACCTTCTCAACACACTCTCGCCATTTGTTAGTACACTACCATTTCTGTCCTTAATTAGCCTAACCTGCTGCACATCCTTTCCAGCTTGATCTCTCTGTCTAGCCAGTCGAGACAAGTCCTTTTCTCCTTCCTTAGTGTCCAGCCTCTCATACAACTCACTATATGCCATATCCTTTGCCTTTGCCACCTCTCTCTTTGCCATATGCCTAGATTCCAAATACTGGTGTCTATTTTCTTCATCTCCCTGACTATCCCACCTTTTCCTTGCTATCCTCTTCCTTTGGATACTTTCCTGTACCTCCTCATTCCACCACCAAGTCTCCTTGTCTTCCTTCCTTTGTCCACTGGATACACCACATACCTTTCCACCCATTTCCCTCAATACTTTTGCTGTACTTTCCCAGTCATCTGGCAATTCTTCCCTACAACCCAAAGTCTGTATCAACTCCTTCCTGAACTCTGTACGACCTTCTTCCTTCTGTAATTTCCCCCACTTTGCTCTACCTTCATTGTTTTCCTCTTGCTTTGCAAAGTCATCCTACAGACTACCATCCGATGCTGTCTAGCTACATTCTCCCCTGCCACCACCTTCTAGTCTCCTATCTTTTTCAGATTTCTCATTCTGCAAAAGATTTAGTCCACCTGTGTGCACCTTCCTCCACTCTTGTAAGTCACCCTATGTTCCTCTTCCTAAATTATGTGTTCACCACAGCCATTTCCATCCTTTTAGCAAAATCCACAACCATTTGTCCATCCACATTTCTCTCCTTAAGACCATGCCTGCCCAGGACTTCCTCATCACCTCTGTTCCCTTCACCTACATGTCCATTAAAGTCTGCTCCAATCACTACTATCTCCACCCTGGGAACACTCTCTACCACTTCATCCAACTTACTCCAGAATTCCTCTTTTTCCTCTGACATCCAACGTGTGGGGCATATGTACTAACATTCTACATCACACCTTTGACTTCTAGCTTCAAACTCATGATTCTGTCCAACGTCCTCTTTACCTCCTGAACACTCTTCACATACTCTTCCTTCAAGATTACTCCTACTCCACTTCTCTTCCCATCTACACCATGGTAGAACAGTTTAAATCCCTCTCCAATGCTCCTAGCCTTGCTTCCCTTCCATCTGGTTTCTTGAACACACAGTATATGTTATGTATGGAAATACCTGGGTGATGAATGAGGCAAGATGAAGTTGGCGAACACAGTTTTATTGATGTAACTGGAAAGCGACAGTTACACAGCAGGCACCTGGCGTGGGCACTGGTCAAAGAGATTGTAAGATGGTGGCCTGCCCACTATATAGGGCAGTGTGGTGACATGACAGGAAGTCCACGTCACCATACTGCACTTCACAAAAAAGTCCTGCATTTCCCTATACCACGTTTCCTCCCCCCCTTAAAAAAGTCCAAAACCACACACACAATTGCCCCCCCCCCCAATTTGGGACCTGAATCACGCTCTAAAATAACAAAAATTAATGTGCTAAACTGGCCTAACACACTCACTCAAAACAACCTAGAATAGGGCTTGTGGGTGGACTACCGCACAGCCCGCACGTTATGGTAGATTATTCTGCCACCAAATAACTAAAAAGTCCTTTATTAACTAAAATGCAAACACATAAATAACCTCGTACCGTAACATGCATAACACACAGAACTATAAACATTTCTCTACAGCACAGTCACTTGGGTGGGAGAGGTAGAGCCAGCATGGGGGGGCAGCCCCTCAGCAAATGTGCCCCTGGAAGCAACAAGCCCCTGGGACGATGGCTGATCTTCTGGACAGTGGAGCCCAACTCCTTCACCACCAACACCGACTCCCATACAGCCCCGTCACCCGGAGCATGCTAGTTGACACGCCGAAGCTGATTGGCATGCCTCGATGAGCCGTCAGATAACCGGAAGTATGCTGTGCCAAACTTCACCACTATGTGCAGACATCCTCAATGTTTTGCTGGCTGTCGTTTGGCCCATCTTTGCCTGTGGATGCTCATCAACCCGAACCAAGTCCAAAACCCTCAGCGTGGCCTGGCTCAGCCTGATGTGGTACTGCTGAGCATGCGGTAACTCCAGGCGCGTCGGTCTGGCCCCGTCCTCTTCTAAAACCGTTGTAGCAGTCACCATCGTAGCTGCAGACCCTTCATCCTCCTGCGGCTAAGCTCTGCAGGCATCTGGGGCTAGCATGGTGTCACTCGCAGATGCAGGTGCCCTGCCGCCACGCTCAGTACTCCCCTCTACCGTGTCCCGAGTGCTGGCACTGAGACTTTCCCGTGCCAAACTTGAGTGAAACTGGTCCTGCTTGACTGCTGTGGTGTCCGTTAGCTTTTCATCCCACACAACATCCTCTTCGACCACTGGAACCAGAGGGTTCCAGCAGCCACAACCTGATCATTTGCTCCTGGCACAGTCTTTAATGGTGAAACCCAGTCCGTAAAACAAATCACAGCCCATGATGTTATCGCCTCGTGTTGTCACGTGGAACGTGAAGTCAATCATCTTCGCAGACTTGTACCGGGCCGTTAACTCCAAAGTCCCAACCGTGCACAGCCTGCCACCTCCATAGCCATACAACAGTGCCAGGTTACCTTTAATCTTATAGTGTGGGAAGAACTTCCTCCCCGTGGTCCAGTTCAGCAATGACCCCTCCGCCGTCTTGTTGAGCAACAGTGGCACCTCCACGCCGTCCAACTCCACTGCGCAATACGTGTACCCGTTTGTGCTGGGGGACACCGTATGCACGGTTGTAAGGGGCAGGCGGAGTAATTTCTTCTTTGGGCTCTCCGGTTCAGATACACGGCACATTCTAGCATAATGGTTCAGGCATCCACATCTGCTACAACGTTTTCCCCTAGCTGGGCAGTCCTTCACCTTATTTTGGTGCATTGCAGACCCACAACCCTTGCACAGGGTTTTTTTCCGGGGCAGACCTTCAGCTTGCAGCATTGGTTTCTGTAATGTCGTCATCCAAGCTATCCTTGCTTTCGGAGTCTGCAGCATTTGCCATGGCAGGAGACTCCTGCAGCCTCTGTGACTAGTGCCAGGTTAGTTCCGAATCTAGCTTGTCTGCAGCCTCCAGCTGGAGAGTTAGTTCGACAGCTCTGGCTAATGTTAAGTCATTGGGTGCCCTAAGTAGCCTAGCCCGCAATGCAGCGCTGCACATGTGGTCTGCAAGCTGTTCATGTACCATTTCATCTTCCAGTGGCCCAAAGCGGCACTCACTAGCTAGCTGCCTCAAGTCGGCGACAAACTGATGGATGGGCTCACCTACCCAGCTACCTACACAGCTTTATTGATGTAGTGGTGTGAAAAAGTATTTGCCCCCTTCCCAATTTCTCATGTTTTTGGATATTTGTTACACTTACATGTTTCAGATCATCAAACTAAATTTAAAAGACAAAGATAACACAAGTAAACACAAAATTCAGTTTTTAAATGAAGGTGTTTATTATTAAGGGTAAAAAAAATCCAAACCTACATGGCCCTGTGTGGAAAAAGTGATTGCCCCCCGTTAAAACATAAATTAACTGTGGGTTTTCACATCTTTGGAAAGCTGAGTTCAATTTCTGTAGCCACACCCAGGCCTGATTAGTGCCACATCTGTTCCCAATCAAGAAATCACTTAAATAGGACCTACCTGACAATGTGAAGTAGACCAAAAGATCCTCAAAAGCTAGACATCATGCTGTGATTCAAAGAAATTCAGGAACAAATGAGAAACAAAGTAACTGAGATCTATCAGTCTGGAAAAGGTTATAAAGCTATTTCTAAAGCTTTGGGACTCCAGCAAACCACAGTGAGAGCCATTATCCACAAATGGCGAAAACATGGAACAGTGGTGAACCTTCCCAGGAGTGGCCGGCTTACCAAAATTACCCCAAGAGCACAGCGACGACTCATCCAAGTGGTCACAAAAGACCCCACAACAACATCCAAAGAACTGCAGGCCTCACTCACCTCAGTTAAGGTCAGTGTTCATAACTCCACCATAAGAGACTGGGCAAAAATGGCCTGTCTGGCAGAGTTCCAAGACGAAAACCACTGCTGAGCAAAAAGAAAATAAAGGCTCCTCTCAGTTTTGCCAGAAAACATCTTGATGATCCCCAAGACTTTTGAGAAAATACTCTGGATTGACAAGACAAAAGTTGAACTTTTGGAAGGTGTGTGTCCCATTACATCTGGCGTAAAAGTAACACAGCATTTCGGAAAAGGAACATCATATCAACAGTAAAATATGGTGGCGGTAGTGTGATGATCTGGGGCTGTTTTGCTGCTTCAGGACCTGGAAGACTTACTGTAATAAATGGAACCATGAATTCTGCTTTCTACCAAAATATCCTGAAGGAGAATATCCGGCCATCTGTTTGTGACCTCAAGCTGAAGGGCACTTGGGTTCTGCAGCAGGACAATGATCCAAAACACACCAGCAAGTCCACCTCTGAAACCTCTAAGAAAAACAAAATGAAGACTTTGGAGTGGTCTAGTTAAAGTCCTGACCTGAATCCGATTGAGATGCTGTGGCATGACCTTAAAAAGGCAGCTCATGCTCGAAAACCCTCCAATGTGGCTGAATTACAACAATTCTGCAAAGATGAGTGGGCCAAAATTCCTCCACTGCGCTATAAAAGACTCATTCCCAGTTATTGCAAACGCTTGATTGCAGTTGTTGCTGCTAAGGGTGGCCCAACCAGTTATTAGGTTTAGGGGGCAAACACTTTTTCACACAGCGCCATGTAGGTTTTCATTTTTTTCCCCTTAATAATAAACACCTTTATTTAAAAACTGCATTTTGTGTTACTTGTGTTATCTTTGTCTAATATTTAAATTTGTTTGATGATCTGAAGTGTGACAAACATACAAAAAAATGAGAAATCAGGAAGGGGGCAAACACTTTTTCACACCACTGTAACTGGAAAGCAGCGGTTACATGGCAGGCACCTGGCGTGGGCACTGGTCAAAGATACCGTAAGATGGTGGCCCACCCACTATATAGGGCACTTCACAATAAAGTGCCACATTTCCCTATGCCACAGTATATCTACCTTTTTTCTCTCCATCGTATCAGCCAACTTTCTGCCTTTACCAGTCATAGTCCCTACATTTAACGTCCCTACTCTCACCTCCACACTTCTACCTTTCCTTTTCTCTCTCTTCCTCCTAACACGCCTTCCCCCTCTCCTCCTCCTCGATCTTTGACCAACAGTAGCCCAATTTCTACCGGCAACCTGTTGGTTAACAGCACCGGTGGCAGTCGTTGTTGTCATGGATGGCCCTCACGAGCCATCATAAGACGCCACACATCGCCAGTGAGTTTGCACAGTTTATTAATGGAACAGAAAAAAACACAAAATAGCAAGCCACGGGGAGCTAAAACACACTACGACAAAAACAGGTTCACAATAGAGTACACTTACGAATGTAGAAGATGAATAGACAATGTCTGAGCCGAGGGATGCTCGATGCGTCAGACAATAGGGAGTTTCTGACGAGACTGCTGCGTCTTTTCGTTCCCAGCTGCCCTCTTAAGTGGAGAGTCGCTGATGAGACGAAATGCAGCTCAGCTGTCAAACCTGACAGCCGGAAGCCCCTCCGAGCGCTGTCACAATAAAGGCTCGGGGAGCCAAAAGAGGCACACAGCCGTCAAATGGGCGAGGATAGTGCATGGCTCGAGCGTGGACGGGATCGGCGCTCGAACCATGACAGTACCTCCCCCCCAAGGGCGAGCTACGAGCGCCCAATGACACCCAAGCACCCCCCCCCCCCCCCCAGGGTGGGCGGATGGGGGAACAGGCCTGGAGGGTGAGAACCAGCAACAGAGAGGAAACACTATAACGATGACCGGGAACACATGTGGTAATTACAGAGTAAGGTTAAAAGAAAAACACAATACTCCATAACGCTCCATGATAATAGAACAAGGCAGGAAAAGAAAAAACAACCACGACAGAGACAGGGAACAAATGAGGCAATTTACAGAGTAAGGTCAAAAGGAAAACACAATACTCTATAGCGCACAATGTTAATTAGAACAGGGCAGGAGAGAAAAAAAAAAACACAAGTTAGCCACGTTTCATCCCTCAGACAGGAGAGGGGAGAGGAGAAAAAAAAACCATGCTAACAATGACAAATACACTGAGCAGAACAACTACACCGAATGACCTTGTACCTCAGTGGGACCACACAACACATGAGGATGACGACAGGCAGAGTCCAATAAAACAGGAACAGTTCCGGCGGTCTCCCTGCGTCAAATGGCCAAAGGGTGATTAAAGGGAAAAGGAAATGTTCGGGCGGCCTACCCCAGTCCCAGGCCCGGAAGGTCGGAACCTCCGGCGGCCGAACCAGGTCACCCAGCTGAAAGCACCGTACGTCAGGTGGCTGACCCAGGGCACCGAACCGGCAAAGAAGTTCCTTAGGCGGCCGACACGCATCCCTCATCCACCAGAACCATGGGGAAACAATTGGCGACGGCCTCCCTGGCGAGGGAAAAGATGTGGGAGAGCCGGGCCGAGCATAGGGAACCCCAACAGCCCCCGGTGGCGATGCGCTGGGTTGGTGACGGCAATGAGGGGGATGAAGATGACGATGAGCCAGTACAATGTCAGGCGGCAGAGGGTCTGCAGCTTCTTCACCGACCTTGAACCATACTGGTGCTGCACCCACGATGGACCCCGATTGGGTCACGGCTGCACCCGCGATGGACCCCAACTGGGTCACGGTTGCACCTGCAACTGGGTCGGCGTAGCACCAGTGACGACCTCCAACCCCGACCCCGGCACCTCCAGTACAGCAACTGGGATTTGCTCCGCACCGGTGACCCTGGGAGAAGGCTCAGGAGAAAGGAAAGAACCGGGATCAGAATCACCGGTAGCGACAGAGCCCAGCGAGACGAGCACGGGTGCAGCAGACAGCTGCCCCTGGCTCGTCTCCCCGGGAGGCAGGCAAAAATGCTCCAAAATAGAAAGAAGAAAAACAAAGTAGAGCACTTGCCTGCAGTCGGGTTCTGTCGCCGTCCAGGACTTCGCTGATCCAGGTTCAGGACGAAGAAGGTCATCGTCAGGCTCCCACTCGGCCACGGCAGGTTCCGCAGCCAGCATGATGGTTTCCACAGTCTGAGGACCCTCCGGCGCTAACGTCCACGCCGACGACCTGCACGGCGTGGCAGCAGGGGACCCTCAACCCGCTGGCTCAAACTGCTCATCTGTGGAGACCCGGGGACGCTTCCCCGTCGGCGCAGGCTCCTCGCTGCAGTCCGCTTTCCTCCTCTGCCCATGATGTGGCTGCGGGGCTGGAACCAGGCTCTCCAGAACCGCAGGCCCCCTCCTCATCCAGCGACGTAGGCTTGGCGCCGTGGACCGCTCAGCGGAGGGAGACACAGAGGCAGCAGGTTTAGTGACAGAAGCTACAGCAGGTGGTGGGAGCTAGGGGGACTGCGAATCCCAAATTCCACCCCCAGGAGTCAGACAAGGCAAATCACTACTACGGGGAGCAAAATGAACTTGCACTTGCCTGTTTCCTGGAGGATATATGGAGCCTGCTGTAGCGGACATTGTTCCTCCCGTTCCCCGCTGGATGGTAACGGAGGGCCCCCTGGGAGGACGAGGGGAGCCGCTCGCGATGGTCCTCTAACGGGCTTCGCTGGGGCAGGACTCAAAACTCTCTCAGCAGCCAGAGATGACGTCGAGGAGGAGGAGACGGCAACCGAGACGATCCGGGCACGATGAGCTGATGGGACAGCGGGAACAGGTGACCCGAGGGGAGAGGCTGCGGGAATTCCCTCCTGTTGTGACGCAGAAGGAGCGGCTGGCAAGGAGGCAGAGTTCCTCCGACGACCCGGAAACGGATCCAGACGGGGTTCTCGCTGAGGTTTGCTTGGAGCGTGGCACCGACGTTCACTGGCTGATGTCGAGGCGAAGGTGAGGTCCGGAAAACGCCGCTCTTCTGCAGAAACGGAGGCGAGCAAGTCAGCATAGTCTGGATAGTCACTCAGCTCAGGATTCCTCTCAACCAGCCTGACAGCCGCCGTCATATGCTTCATGATTTGTGTGGGGTGGCCGGCGGAGCGAGCTGCAGCCACTCGGTCCCAGATGGAGATTGCTGTCAGCTGTAACCTCTCTGGAGGATTCCCGACTGACGTCATGCTCGTTCAGGGATGACCCCTGGATGGTGCGAACTCCTGGACCGGATTGGGGACAGGAATGGGATCCCAAAACGAGGAGCGAGGATGTCTCCTCTTCGGCTTCCTGCCGGAGTTTCCCTCCAGCCCACGGAGTATCTCGTGTTGTGAAGCGATGTCAGCCTTCCTCGCCGTGACTTCCGGGTGGTTGGAGTAACGAGGAAGGCGATTAAGGATGTCCTCAGCGAGGTCCAGGTGCCGGCGTACATCGCTGGGTGCGTCGTAGAGGGTAGCGGTGACAAGCGTTCAATCTACGTAGTCCAGGGCCTCCGCCAGCTTGTAGCCCAGGCTCCGAACGCGGCCCCTGAATGACGACATGACCTCCCAGTGTGCAGGTACCTAGACAGGGAAAACAAACGTCCAATTTAGGCAAAACTCACCCGGACTGGCATCTCAGTCTGGCGGCAGTCTACTGTCATGGATGGCCTTCACGAGCCATCATAAGGCACCACAAATCGCCAGTGAGTTTGCACAGTTTATTAATGGAACAGAAAAGAACACAAAATAACAAGCCATGGGGGGGCTAAAACACACTACGACGAAAACAGGTTCACAATAGAGCACACTTACGAATGTAGAAGATGTATAGACAACGTCTGAGCCGAGGGATGCTCGATGCGTCAGATAATGGGGAGTTTCTGACGAGACTGCTGCGTCTTTTCGTTCCCAGCTGCCCTCTTAAGTGGAGATCCGCTAATGAGACGAAATGCAGCTCAGCTGTCAAAACTGACAGCCAGAAGCCCCTCCGAGCGCTGTCACAATAAAAGCTCGGGGAGCCAAAAGAGGCACACAGCCGTCAAATGGGCGGGGATAGTGCATGGCTCGAGCGCGGACGGGATCAGCGCTCGAACCATGACAGTTGTTAACCCAGGCCTCGACCAATCCGGTATGAAAGTCTCATTCGTCATGAACCGCATGTTTGATTTGGCAAAGGTTTTACGTCGGATGCCTTTCCTGACACAACCCTCTCCATTTACCCGGGCTTGGGGCCGGCACTAAGAGTACACTGGCTTGTGCACCCCTTGTGGCTGGGTTTGTAGCTTCTTAACTATTATGGGATAACTACTCTTATGTATATTTGAGTGATAATATATAAGAAAATCTACTTTTACTTGTGTACAATTTCAGGCTACTCTACCACCTAAATTAGAGATTTTTTAAAACTGAAAATGTGGAATTTTTTTCTGTGAATTTGGAGAGTTCTCATAAATTACCTACTTTTTCTTTTGATTGTTTTTTTCTTCTTAAATTAAAGACTTTTTAAGAAACTTCATGAAATTTGAAACTTCATGAAAAAATTTTGCTCATTGATTGACATTTTTTTTCTTGAATTTGTGACTTTTGTGTCATAAACTGGCATCTTTTTTCCTTCCTTCTTTGCATTTTTGCCTCAATAATTTTCCAGCATCTTTCCATTGATTTTTTTCCTTAAATTTTTTAAATTATTGCAAAGGAGCTACATTTCTCTTGAGATTTTCTGACCTTTGTCTCAGCAATTTATTAATTTATTTTTCTTAATGAATTCATTAAATCTTTAAAATAACTTCCTGTATTTATATTCCCAATGACTGTAATTGTACATATGTGAATTTTTTTCCTCATAAATTTGCAACTTTTGCCATGAATTTGTATCTTTTATCTTTTAAAGTCAAGCTTGCTTTTCTTGTAATTTTGCATTTTTTTTCTCTCATGCATTTGGTACATATTTTAATAAATAAACATTTGTCTTTATAAATTTGTTACATTATTCTAGTAAATTTGAAGCTTTTATTGTATATACACTACTCACAAAAAGTTAGGGACATTTGGCTTCCGGGTGAAATTTATGGAAAATGTAAAAAGTTCATGCTACAGTGATATTATATCATGAAAGTAGGGCATTTAAGTAGGAGCATGCAATGGTGATTTCCTCATCTCATTTATTGAAACAAAAGCCAACAACAATGGTGGGTATACCACAACAAAAAATGTCAATGTCTCAATAACTTGTCATGTGCTCTTGAGCATCCATTACAGCTTGGCAACGACATCTCATGCTGTTCACAAGTTGACTTGTCTGCTGAGACATGGCATTCCACTCTTCTTGAAGGGTGGCCCTCAGGTCATTGAGGTTGTGGGGGCCAGGGTTACGCCCCTCTACACAGCAACTTGGCTGATCCCATAGGATTTCTATGGGATTCAGGTCTGGAGAAAATGCAGACCACTCCATTTGCGGTACCCCAGCCTTCAGCAGCCATTCCCGAATGATGCAGCCTTGATGAACTGGACCATTGCCGTCCATGAAGATGAAATTAGGCCTGTGTTGTGTTATGTATGAGAATATGGGTGTCTGGGATGCCATGCCCACCCACAGGGTGACGTCAGGCGGGCATGGCCCACTGTGTATATAGTTGAGTGTTCTGCCTAATAAAGTTCAGTTGTATGTTCCTCAAGAAGCTCTCCATGCTGTGTCATTTACGATATAACATTTGGCGACAAGGAGAAGAATGAGAGCATGCTGGCTTAATCAGCAACTGTTGCCATTTCTGGAAAATCCGGGTGAGCTGTTGATTTAGTGGCCACAGTGGAGACGTGAGTTTCAAGAATATATCAACTTGCTGGGTCTCCCTCAGCTTGGCGGGAGACAGTGGCGGGCCCTCCTGGCCCGTAACCTCAACACAGAGGGCTGAAGGATCCTCGACTCACTGGGCATGAGTGAGGGCTATGAGGAGGCCGTTGGGCACATAGAAGCACACTTTGCAGAGCAGATGAGGGCCAGAGAGCTGCGGCCGAAGGAGATGGGGACGCTAGAGATGACAGAGCTAGTTAGCTTGGGAATGCTAACGGCTCAGTCAAAGCCTATGGACAGGCTAGTTTCGCACCAAAACAAAGCTAAGGGTGCCAAGCTAGGCCTTGAAGCAGAACCAGGGCCACATGTGGAGGAGCCCCTGGCCACTGACGACAGTGGAAAAGGTGTAAATGTCGCGCCCCCCCGAAGTATGGTCAGGACCACAACGGGTGGTGAAGCTGGATGGCGTGAGGGTGCCCATGTTGATCACCACCGCCTCCACACGATCCATCATGAGTGAGGCCTGGGTTTGGAGGCTCACACCCCGGCGCCCGGATGCAGTGGAGCTGTCGGACCAACGAGGACTCCGGTCACGGCAGGAGTATCACGCTGACGGTGTAGTACGGCAAGAAGACTCTTCCTGCGTTCCGGTTCCAGGTGGCATGCCAGGGCGAAAATGTCATGGGGTGGGACCTGTTTGATGAGCTGGGTTTCACTCTCGAAAATCGGTGGACAAACGGTCGGCGCCCAGAACCGGTTCGCACAGGCTTTGCAGACATAGGTGCGGCCAAGGATCACAGTGAGAGTGAAACAGACAGTGAATGGGACACAGAGTGTGACTATAGCTCGGATGGTGAAGATGAAATGGAGGATGAGCAAGAATAGGAATTGCCCCCACCCCTCGAGCAGCCAGAGCCAGGGTGGAGAGAGAGAGAGCCCGAGTTAGGCGGGACCAACACCGGCGACGAGGTGGCGCAGCAGGAGTTATCCCCGCCACTGGAGGCCAAGCAGCAGGACACCAAGCAGTAGGACGCAGAGGCAACGCAGCAGGACACCTGGAGCGAGGGGGCCGAGAGCAGTGACGACGTGCCCGGGTCGGGAGATGGAGCCGATGGGAGTGTCTACGAGAGCCCCGGGGAGGAACCGCAGCCACAGGACACGGTGACGGCATAGCAGAGCACCAACACCGAGAGCACTGAATGCAGTGGTGAGGAGCCCAGGTCAGTGAGCGGGCCTGACAAGGGTGATGGTGCGTGTCCCGGAGGTGAGCAGCAGCAGAATACGGAGACTACATGACAAGGCACGTAGAATGAGGGAGTCAAAAACTGCGTTGAGGTGCTTGGGCCGGAGAACGATGCCTTTGAGGATGACGCTATGATCCCCGAAGGTGAACAACAAGAGCCGGACACGGTGCCAGTGCGGCGGAGCGCCCTGGATGAGGATACTGGGTGCTGCGACGGAACACCCGAGGCAGCAATCAATGCCAATGAGCGGGTTTCAGCAGTCCCCAGAGCACGACCACAGGGGGCCGAAGTGTTCGGGCCCAAGAGAGAAGGGAGCGGAGCAGGACAAATTGCCACGGTTCTGCAGAATGCCAAATGCCATCGTCAGGATAGGAGTTCGGACTGGGTCGGCGGGACAACATGACGCAGGAAGGAAGTCCAGAGACGACGTAGCAGGCATGGGAGACTGGGTCGGGTTTCCCTGCAGGTCAGCGGCGGGGTCCGGCCCAGAGAAGGAAAAACAAGTTTTGGCGGTTGGGGACATTTTAGCCACGAAGGAGTGTTTCGACCCTGGGGGGAGGCAGTGGCCGGACTTACTGATGCCGTGGGGATGCCCAGGCCCTCCATGGCTGTATAGAAGATGGTGGCGGCAAAGGGACATATTCGCCAGGGAGGGGGACTTCGACCCTGGAGGTGGACAGAGGCCAAGGCCACCTATGCTGTGGGGTTGCCCGGGGCCTCCAAGGCAGTTTTGTGGATGGTGGCTGCCCAGAGACGTTGGCGGTTACCTGAAAAAAAAAAAAAAATCTTTCTTGTGTAAATACCTGTGTATATATATGTGAGATGATGTGTTGTTTGTATATTTTTGATGCTGGTGTGTATGTGAGTGAGAATGTGTGTAATTTGGGATTAATTTATGTATTCTAGAGACGTGGTCCATTTTGGTTATTTTAGTGTGAACGTGTGTCATTTTATTATAATATATTATTCTCCTTGTTCTTAGTGTGCGATTTGGGTTTCTAAATTTGGGTGGTTCAGTTTTTTTGTTTTTTTTTTATTACTTATTTTGTACCCGTAGGTAGATTTGTTTTGCAGTCTGGTGACAAGCCACCAGCTGCCGGTCGCTGCGTGTGCAAGCGCCCCGTATCCCTAACCTGCATGTTTTTGGTATGTGGGAGGAAACCGGAGAAATCCCGGAGTAAACCCACGCAACACGGGGAGAACATGCAAACTCCACACAGATCACTGTTGGTCGGGGGCAGGGATCGAACCCACGATCTCACGATCCCCGCGATCCCCCGGCCGAGGGTAAAACTGTGCTGCCACAGTGCTAACCACTGCGCCACCGTGCAGCCGTGCAATTATGTGTGTGGTTCCACATTTTCTAAAAGGGGGGGGGGATGTTATGTATGAGAATATGGGTGTCTGGGATGTCGTGCCCACCCACAAGGTGATGTTAGGCTGGCATGGCCCACTCTGTATATAGTTGAGTGTTCTGCCTAATAAAGTTCAGTTGCATGTTCCTCAAGAAGCCCTCCGTGCTGTGTCATTTACGATATAACATGTTGTTCATGCAGGGGCACAATGACTGGATTAATGATGTTATTCAGGTAGTATTGGCTTGTGACTGTACCATTCATAAGGTGTAGGGCAGTTCTGTATTGACCAGACACACCTGCCGAGACTGTAACATGGTGATAACAGTGACTGATGAACAGTGGCTCTCCTTGACATCTCCAACATCATTGGTGGCCAACATTTCTGCTCAGTGTGAATCGACTTTCATCAGAGAACAGCACTGAGGCCCACTGGTCCCTTGTCCAGTGTAAATGCTCCCTGGCCCATGCAAGACGATGATGCCTGTGCCTGATGGTGTGGTCAGGTACCCTTGCAAGTCGTGTAGCACGCAGACCATGCTGATATAAATGGTTCTGAATGGTCTGGCGTGACACTTGGGTGCCTCTCACCTCCTTTAAATGTGCCTGGAGTTGAGTGGCTTCATCATCCAGTTCCACAGGGCACTGTTCACAATGGAGCAGTCATCAGTGTGGGATGTGGCCAAAGGATGTCCACTTCTATGCCCTTCTGTGACTCTTCCAGTCTGTCTGTATCTCTGTTGCAACCTGCTGATGACACTCTGTGACACTCTAAGCTCAGTGACCATTTCCCTCTGAGAACATCCTCTTTGAAGCCTTGCAATGGCGAGGTACTGTTGATCAGTTGTTAGGGGATGTCTTGGTTTCATGATGTTGTGGAGAGTGCAAATAACGGAGGCAGACTCATGCAGCAGACGACTTTATTCACTCTCACATCAGTCATACACAGAAAAAGCATTTTCTCAATACACCAGGGGCTCTCCTTTTATATCCTCCATCCATCTCACATCTGCATGACATCTCGCATCACAATACATTCAACCCTTCTCCCCCCACTGTCCCCAAACTACTTCTTCCTGCTACTTCACCATAATCTCTCTCATCTCAATACCTATTGTCCTTCTCTGTTCACCCTCTGCATCCAGTCTGAGATGATAACCCCGCGTCTACCCCCCCCCCCCCCCCCGAATCTCAGACCGAGTTTCAGTCCTCACGTCCTTTTGGCTTCAGTCTCCTCCCGTATCTGCTGTAACAGGGGTTTTCCACCTCCGCGGCGCTGCTGTGCCAGTGGGGTGCTCCTGGGGGTGTGTCTGTCTGCAGGTGGGCAATGGCCAGGAAGGGGGGACCTTCCACTCACCTGTGTGGCTGCTCTGATGAATCGTTTACCTGGGGAGTTCTCAGTGGGGGTCTTCCACGCCGAGGGGCCTGAGCCAACATCACTTGCTCGTCCGCCACCACAAAGGCGGGCTTAAGTCTGTCTATACATATTTTCTCCCTACAACCCCCCAAGTCTAACAAAAAATGTTTGTCCCCTGTTTCCAGCACTCTGACCGGGCCATCATAGGGTGGGCGCAACGGGGGGTGGTGGGCATCGTGCCTGACAAACACGAACTCCGCATTCTTCAAAGTTTTTGGCACAAAAGCGCGTGGAAAACAGTGGTGGGCCGGGCCTGGCAGCGTGCCTGTATCTGTGCTATGCTGCAAATGCTGAGACGGACAGTTGTCCGGCGCGGGATTATCTGGTAAAAATTCCCTGGGGAGCCGCAGTGGCTGAGAAAAAACAAGCTCCGCCGGGGAAGCCTCCAAATCCTCCTTTGGTGCGGAACGCAACCCCAATAAAACCCACGGCAAACCGGCAACACCCAGGCTATGAGCCATCGCGGACCAGAGGTCGGAAACAAACTGCGGGCCCCTATCAGACATTATGTCCGACGGGGTGCCAAAATGTGCCACCCATGTCGTCAAAAAAGCGTGCGCCACGTCCACGGACGTGGTTGCCGCCAGCGGGACTGCTTCTGGCCAGCATGTGGTGCAGTCTACCACTGTCAGAAGGTGCGTGAACCCCAGCGATGGCAGGAGGGGGCCCTCGAGGTCCACGGTCGAACCTCTTAGCCAGTATACGAAATGGCTCCAAAGGAGCCTTCGTGTGTCTGTGTACTTTGGCTCGTTGGCACGCTACGCAGGCTGCAGCCCACTCTTTCACTTGTTTGCGTAGGCCTGGCCAAACGAACTTTGCTCCCACCATTTTCACTGACGCGCGCACTCCTGGGTGCGCCAGAGCGTGAACTGACTCAAACACTCGGTGGCGCCAAGCAACTGGGACCACCGGGCGTGGGCATCCCGTGGAGATGTCGCAGATTGGGGGGGCTGCTGTCTTGCAGTACTCTGCTCTCCAGCCTTAACCCTGTTGGTCCAGACTGGAGCGCACACACGTCTGCATCGCCAATCTACTCTGCGGCCATGGCTGTATAATCTATCCCTACGCGGACTGGGGCCACTACCGCACACGAGAGGCAGTCCGCTACCACATTCAGTTTACCTGACACATGCTGAATGTCGGTCGTAAACTCCGAGATCCCGGCCAGCTGTCTCTGCTGCTGGCCCGACCATGGTTCCAAAACCTTGGCCATCGTGAACATTAGCGTCTTGTGGTCCACGAACGCGGTGAAGCTTCGCCCTTCCAGCCAGAACTGGAAGTAGCGTATGGCCAGGTGGAGATCCAGCAACTCCCTCTCGAACGCGCTGTATTTACACTCACTATCGCGCAAAACCCTGCTGAAAAAAGTGAGCAGCTGCCAAGAACTGGCGACGCGTTGCTCCACGACGGCCCCTATGGCCACGTCTGAGGCGTCGGTAGTGAGCGCTATCTGGGCCGCCGGGTCCGGGTGCGCCAACAGTGCGGCATTTGCCAGGGCTGTTTTAACCTCAGAGAACGCCTTCTCCCGCTCTGGAGTCCATTCGACTCTGTCCGCGGGTTTCTGTTTCTTGAGCGCAGTGTACAATGACTGCATGAGCTGAGCTGCGCGGGGGAGGAACTGGTTATAAAAGTTAACCATCCCCCAAAACTCTTGCAGTGCCCTGACCGTCTGAGGCCGGGGAAAATTCGCCACGGCGCGCACCTTGTCGGGCAAGGGTATCGCTCCCTCCGGTGAGACGCGGTGTCCCAAAAAGTCAATCCCCATCACGCCGAACTGGCATTTCGCCGGGTTGATTATTAACCCGTGCCCTTCCAACCTCCAGAAAACCATCGTGAGATGGGTTACGTGTTCGTCCTCAGACGCACTAGCCACCAGGATATCATCCAGGTAGACGAACACAAATGGCAGATAGTGCAACACCACATCCATCATGCTTTGGAATGTCTGCGCCGCTCCTTTTAATCCGAAGGGCATGCGTAAAAACTCAAACAAGCCAAACGGAGTTATTACCGCTGTTTTGGGTATGTCCTCCGCGCACACCGGGACCTGGTGGTAACCGCGGACCAGGTCTATTTTAGAAAAAATGCATGCCCCGGTGAGGTGAACGGAAAAATCCTGAATATGGGGAATCGGGTATTGGTCGTGCGCTGTGGCATTATTCAATCTGCGGAAATCTCCGCACGGTCACCACGATCCCTCGGCCTTAGGAACCATATGTAGTGGGGATGCCCATGGGCTATTTGAGCGCCTGATGATGCCCAGCCTTTCCAAGTTGGCAAACTCCTCGCACGCTATGGCCAGTTTAGCTGCGTCCAGGTGCCGAGGTCATGCGAAAACGGGCAGCCCAGTGGTGGTGATAAAGTGTTCCACCCCGTGTTTAGTGATGGCCGCCGAAAACGTTGGGACCGTGAGTGCTGGGAACTGAGTGAGCAGTGTGTGGAACTTACCGCCTGGAGCTGTGACGTTGGCTTGTGTTATTGGCCCGGCCCCTCGAGCTGTACAGGGGAGAGAATCAAAAGACATTGCATTAACCAGGCGTCTGTTAGCAACATCAACTAGCAACCCGTGTGCACACAGAAAATCAGCTCTCAGGATTGGGAAACTCAATGCCGCTATGACAAAAGTCCACTTGTACATATGGCCGTGTAGGGATAAAGTCATTGTTCTCTCACCAAAAGTCTTAATGTCCGAGCCGTTTACGGCTACCAGCTGGGGGCCACTAGCTCCCGCTAGCCGGTCAGCGTAGGACGGCAGGATGAGGCTCTTTTGGGAGCCGGTGTCTACGAGGAACCGTCTCCCCGAGCGCGAGTCCGTCACGTAGAGCAGCTTGTTCTCTTCACCGGCGGTCGCAGCTGTTACCACCTGCCGGCCTTGGCGTTTTCCCAACGCTTGAATTGGCACGGTGGCACACATCTGTGTGCGTTCTCTCCAAAGCGGCGGTGGTAGAAGCAGACAGAGCGTGTCTCTCTGGCGCTTCCTGGCTCCCGCTGCCGCTACCGTCGCCGGCTCCTCGCCTCCGCTGGTTGTCTCGCTGGGTTCCGATGCCAATGCGTTCACTGTGAGGGCTCTGGTGGTGAGGATGATACGATCTGCCTCCTGGGCTAGCGCACGGTAGTCACACGTGGCCAGCAACGGCGAATTGGCAAGAACCGCTCTCACCTCTGTTGGGAGGTTCCGGAGGAAAAGGTGGGCAAACAGAAAATGCCTGTCGTCCGTGCCCATCAACGCCAACATCTTCTCCATCAGTTCAACCGCCGACCCATCTCCTAACTTGGAGCTCCTCAGGAGCCTCTCTGCTCTCTCACAGTTCCGAGAGTGTGTAGCGCTGGGTCAGCGCGGCCTTGAGAGTCCCATATTTATCGTGGGCTGGAGGCTGTTGGAGCAGGCTCGCTACTTGCTGAGACGTGCGAGCGTCCAGCGCTGCGACCACATAGTAATATCTGATGTCATCTGCCGTTATTCCCCAGAGGGCGAACTGAGCCTCGGTGTGGTGGAACCAAGACCGCGGGTTGTGCAGCCAAAAGTCCGGTAGTTTGACCGAAATAGCGCACACGTTGCTGGGGGTTCCCATCCGGGCCGACTCCGGGGTTCTTGCCCCGTGTTCCATAATTCGTCAAGGGGTCACCAGTGTGGAGAGTGCAAATAACGGAGGCAGACTCATGCAGCAGACGACTTTATTCACTCTCACATCAGTCATACACAGAAAAAGCATTTTCTCAATACACCAGGGGCTCTCGTTTTATATCCTCCACCCATCTCACATCTGCATGACGTCTTGCATCACAATACATTCAACCCTTCTCCCCCCACTGTCCCCAAACTGCTTCTTCCTGCTACCTCACCATAATCTCTCATCTCAATACCTATTGTCCTTCTCTGCATCCAGTCTGAGATGATTAACCCCGCGTCTACAACGTCAAAATATGAACAGCATGATGAAGAGGAATGTTTAAACACCAATTCTAATTGAACCAGAAAATTTATTGGTCCATTCACAGATCAAACACCTGTTGAAAATTTTGCCATTAAGCACCTTGTTAGAGAACAGCAAGTTATGCAGAAAGGACTGAAACACTGAACAGTTGGACATGTGCGTTCAAAGGTTAGAGAAGGTCAAATTAAGTTCATCTGTAAAGGTTATGATGTACAGTGGGGCAAAAAAGTATTTAGTCAGCCACCAATTGTGCAAGTTCTCCCACTTCAAAGATGAGAGAGGTCTCCAATTTTCATCATAGGTATACCTCAACTATGAGAGACAAAATGAGAAAAAAAAAATCCAGAAAATCACATTGAAGGATTTTTAATGAATTAATTGGTAAATTCCTCAGTAAAATAAGTATTTGGTCACCTACAAACAAGCAAGATTTCTGGCTCTCACAGACCTGTAACAACTTCTTTAAGAGGCTCCTCTGTCCTCCACTCGTTACCTGTATTAATGGCACCTGTTTGAACTCATTATCAGTATAAAAGACACCTGTCCACAACCTCAAACAGTCAGACTCCAAACTCCACTACAGCCAAGACCAAAGAGCTGTCAAAGGACACCAGAAACAAAATTGTAGACCTGCACCAGGCTGGGAAGACTGAATCTGCAATAGATAAGCAGCTTGGTGTGAAGAAACCAACTGTGGGAGCAATTATTAGAAAATGGAAGACATACAAGAACACTGATAATCTCCCTCCATCTGGGGCTCCACGCAAGATCTCACCCCGTGAGGTCAAAAATGATCACGAGAACGGTGAGCAAAAATCCCAGAACCACACGGGGGGACCTAGTGAATGATCTGCAGAGAGCTGGGACCAAAGTAACAAAAGCTACATCAGTAACATGCTACGCCGCCAGGGACTCAAATCCTGCAGTGCCAGACGTGTCCCTCTGCTTAAGCCAGTACATGTCCAGGCCCGTCTGAAGTTTGCTAGAGAGCATTTGGATGATCCAGAAGAGGACTGGGAGAATGTCATATGGTCAGATGAAACCAAAATAGAACTTTTTGGTAAAAACTCAACTTGTCGTGTTTGGAGGAGAAAGAACACCATACCTAGTGTGAAGCATGGGGATGAAAACATCATACTTTGGGGCTGTTTTTCTGCAAAGGAACCAGGATGACTGATCCGTGTAAAGGAAAGAATGAATGGGGCCGTGTATCGTGAGATTTTGAGTGAAAACCTCCTTCCATCAGCAAGGGCATTGAAGATGAAACGTGGCTGGGTCTTTCAGCATGACAATGATCCCAAACACACTGCCCGGGCAACGAAGGAGTGGCTTCGTAAGAAGAATTTCAAGGTCATGGAGTGGCCTAGCCAGTCTCCAGATCTCAACCCCATAGAAAATCTTTGGAGTTTGTTGAAAGTCCGTGTTGCCCAGCGACAGCCCCAAAACATCACTGCTCTAGAGGAGATCTGCATGGAGGAATGGGCCAAAATACCAGCAACAGTGTGTGAAAACCTTGTGAAGACTTACAGAAAACGTTTGACCTCTGTCATTGCCAACAAAGGGTATATAACAAAGTAATGAGATGAACTTTTGTTATTGACCAAATATTTATTTTACCAAGGAATTTACCAATTAATTCATTAAAAATCCTTCAATGTGATTTTCTGGATTTTTTTTTTCTCATTTTGTCTCTCATAGTTGAGGTATGCCTATGATGAAAATTGGAGACCTCTCTCATCTTTTAAGTGGAAGAACTTGCACAATTGGTGGCTGACTAAATACTTTTTTTCCCCACTGTATTTTAGGTGCATCCTGAAATTTCTCCCGAAAACCAAATATCCCTAACTTTGTGAGAAGTGTATGTTTGTGATGTTTTTTCCTTGTAATTGTGCAGCTTTTTCTCAAAGTTTTGCACCTTTGTAACATTTTGAGACTTTAAAATTCTGACAAAATATTTATGCAGTATTATGTATTATGTAGTGCCTTAAGTCACTACATACTGTCTTAATTTTTATCGTATATTTTGCGCACACTTAGTATTTTTAGTTAGCTTCTGTTTGGGGGTTGGTTTTCTTTGCACTGATGTTTGACGTTTAATGTTTGCTGTTAGATGTTATGCTTTATATTCATATTTCCTATCTAGTGTTTGCCTTGCTGCACCGTGGGTCTCAGAGTAACACAATTTCAATTGTCTGTATGTGCTGTATATATAAGCAAAATGTTAAATCCAAGCTGTCACTGTTTTTATGTATCATCATGTACCATGTTCACTAAAGCCAGGGAGATGTATGAAAGATGATAACTCTAACAAAATAGTGTGTATGTGTGTGAGTGTGTGGTGGAGCTCATTGAGTGCTAAGGGACTTTAGCTTCCCCTAAAGCTCTGATCCTTTAACCAGCCCTGGTCACAGTAGTAGACGGAGTACCTTTTATCACTTTAGATGTCAATACCACACTGTTTACTTGACTGTAGTGATGTGTGGGTAAGAGCACACAAGTGAAGAACTGGTTCTGAGCCTTTATTTATCTATTTTTTGTCAACTATTGTAAGCTGGAATGATAAGATTAGTTCTCCACAATGCAAGATTGGTTGGGAAAACTCCCATGAACCCTCGAGGTTTCTTGAGAGGGTGAATTGCTGGTCCGACGTGTCACGGCCAAGACGAAAGTCACATTGTTCCTCCTGAATCTGAGGTTAAAGAATTATTCCATCCATCTTCTTCCGCTTAATCCTTTTCGCGTCACGGGGGGCTGGAACCTATCCCAGCATCTTTGGGCAAGAGGCAGGGTACACCCTGGACAGATCGCCAGTCCATTGCAGGGCCAACACAGAGAGACAGACAACCATTCACTCTCACAGTCATACTAAGGACAATTTAGAATCCCCAGTTTGATGCCAATTGACCTAACTTGCATGTTTTTGGGATGTGGGAGGAAACCCACGCAAAGAACATGCAAACTCCACACAGATCACTGTTGTTTGGGGGCTGGGATCAAACCCAGGATCCCCCGGCCAAGGGTGAGTTGCTGTGCTGCCGCAGTGTTAACCACTCCACCACTGTGCTGCCCAAGAATTATTCCATGTCAAAAAAAAAATTTAAAAAATTAAAAAAAAAATCTGGGTGGTACAGATGTTTCCTAACCTTGTGTCCAGCACAGTCAGGAGTTTTCAGTTCTGTTTTGAGCAGTGTTTTCTGAGAAGCTGTTCTCTAGAAAACTGAGCTATGACCCTTTCTTATCTGCTACTACAACTTCAGGAATATGGAATTTCAAAAGTGCTGCTCAGGTTTTTAACACAGAATTTTAAGTATTTGAACTTGCTCATAAATTTTACATGGCAGCCTTCGGCAGTATCTTTGTAGCCCTATAGAAAGTCCAATCAAAAAGACAGGTGTACTCTAAACTAAAACTGTTCAGGGAGCTGAACCTGATCAGAGATGATGAGTACAGTCTTCTCAGCCTACTCCAGGTGTTCCATCCAACTTGGGAAGGTCACTTAGGCTTTTACACAGTGATTCAGTGGTGATTTATGTTTTGATATTTTTCATTTTTCCCCTAATTTGAAACAAGAGTTTCAAATTAGGGGAAAATTTCTGGCAACTTTAATTATTACTGACATTTAAAAAGACACCATCCACCAATTTCAAATTGATTTTTCAAGAAAAGTAAGGTGTATCATAAATTTATAATGTTTAGCCTCATTTTCCCCCTTAAAAATTTAAATGTACAATTTTATTTATATACAGATGTTTATTCTCATACTTGTAAAATTAACAGATTTCATGATAGCCTGGCTCTTTGACACATGAGAACACAACTCACTTTGTTCCAGGACCCCCTGAATATCTTCCACCAACCTGTGGCGGCCAGTGCACTCTTCTATGCAGTGAAGTGCTGGTGAGATCAACGGGTTGCACAAACTGGTGGGGAAGGCTCATTCTGTGGTTGGACTGGGGCTGGAAAGCCTGGAGGTTGTGGCTGAGAGGAGGATGGGGACAAAATCAAATGCATCTTGGATAACCCCACTCACTTTCTCCATGAAGAACTGTAGTGGATGGGCAGCTCATTCAGCCATCGCATCATCCCACCCAGGTGCAAAACTGAACACTTCGGCGCTCCTTTGTGCCCACTACCTTTAGACTGCATAACAGCCAGAGACACAACCTGGCAGTTTTTTTTTAATCTTAATCGTATATTTTCATATATATTTAGTATACTTTTTGCTTTTTTAAAATATTTGCTGTTTCTGATGCTCTGTTGTTGTAACACCTGAATTTCCCCCATGGGGCTCAATAAAGGATTATCTTATTGAGGGCTTAAAATCCACAAAGTGATTCTCATGCATTTGATTAAACAAGAAAAATATTCCTGCAGTGTGGCAACAGTATTCCGATATCATGCCATAAAGCCTATGCCACTATCCAAGACTTGCCTGTATTCAATATGAAATGCTTTTTGAATTCTTTTTTAAATGAAAAGATTTCAATGGAAGACTTGAATGTGAAGTAACTTAAAACATTCTTCTGATGTTATTGTTTTGTGTGTTTCGGCTGCTCCTTTTCAGGGTCACCACAGCGTATTATCACTTGATATTGCAATGATTCACATGTTGATTTGGCAAGAAATTTTACACCGGATGCCTCTCCTGATGCAACCCTGCCATTTATCTGGGCTTGGGACCAGCGTAGGGAGTACGCTGTGTTTATGTATGGTAAAATACCTTGGGTGAAGGATGAGACAAGGTGACTGGATGAACACAGCTTTATTGATATTGAGGAACAGCAGTAACACAGCAGGAACCTGGCAGAGGGCACCAGTCAAAGAGGCCGCAATATGGATGCCCTCTGCCTTTTATAGGGTGGTGTGGTGGCGTGACAGGAAGTGCACATCACCACATCACACTTCACAATAATGTGCTATTTCACAATATAACATTGTCCCCCCACTTTAGAAAGTCCAAAACCATACACACAATTGAACCCCCATGGCCAAATGGTCTAACACATTCACACAAAATGCTGACGGGTGGACTACTGTGCAGCCTGCATGGTGGGGTGGATTATTCTGCCACCCATATGTAAAAAAAAGTCCATATTTAAAACTAAAATTACACACCGTGCTCCTAAACTAAACAAAATACACAAAATAATCCCATATCATAACATTCAAATCAGAACAACAGAACTATAAACAACACTTATTTACAGCACTGTTCCTTGGGTAGGAGGAGCAGAACTGGCATTGGGCGGGGGCCTCAGGGCAGCCCCTCAGCAAGCGTGACCCTGGAAACAGCAGACCTCTCGGACGATGGCTGATCTTCTGGATGATAGAGCCCCGCTTTTTCACCACCGACTCTGACTCCCGTCCAGCCTCGTCACCTGGAGCCTCTTCCCGGATACGCTGAAGCTGATTGGCGTGCCTCACCGAGCCATCAGACAACCTCAAGTATGCTGCGCCCAGCTTAGCCACTATGCGCAGACACCCGTGATGTTTAGCTGGCTGTCGTCTGCCCCATCTTCGCCTTCGATGTTCTTCACCCCGAACCCAAACCAAGTCCAAAACCCTCAGCAGGACCCAGCTCGGCCTGAAGTGGTGCTGCTGAGCATGTGGTTCCTCCATGCTCGTCGGTCTGGCCCGACCTCTTCTAAACCATTGTAGCATTCACCATCGTGGCTGTAGACCCTCCATCCCCCTGTGGCCAAGCTCTGGAGGCATCTGGGGCTAGCACATTGGTGTCACCTTCTGGCGCGGGTGTCTCACTGCCATGCTTGGTAAGCCCCTCTACTGTGTCCTGAGCACTGGCACTGAGACCCTCCTGCGTCGAACCTGAGTGAGGCTAGTCTTGCTTGACTGCCATGGTGTCTGTTAGCTCTTCATCCTACACAACGTTCAATGTCCGGTTTGACCATCGGAACTGGAGGGTTCCATTGGCCACAACCCGACCATTCGTTCCCAGCGTCATCTTTAATGACGAAACCCAGTCCGTATAACAAATCACAGCCCATAATGTTATCGCCTCAAGCTGTCACATGGAAAGAGAAGTCAACCATCTTCGCAGACTTGTACCGGACCGTTAACTCCAAAGTCCCAACCGTGCGCAGCCTGCCACCTCCATAACCATACAATGGCGCCAGGTTACCTCTAATGTGGGAAAAAACTTCCTTATGGCCCAATTCAGCAACAACCCCTCCGCTCCCATGTCAAGCAGCAGCCACACCTCCACGTCATCCAATTCCACTATGCAAAATGTGTACTCGTTTATGCTGGGGGACACCATATGAATGGTCGTCGGGCGGGCGGAGTAACTTCTTCCGTGGGCTCTCCGGTTCAGATACATGGCACACTCTAGCATAATGATTCAAGCGTCCACATCTGCTACGTTTTCCCCTAGCCGGGCAGTCCTTAGCCTTATTGTGGTGCGTTGCGTACCCACAGTCCTTGCACAGGGTTTTTCCCAGGGCAGACCTCCGGCTGGCAGCGTTGGCTTCCATAGTATTGTTGTCCAAGCTATCCTCGCTATCCGAGTCCACAACATTTGCCACAGCAGGAGGCTCCGGTGGCCACTGTGACTGGCGCCAGGTTAGCGCCGAAGCTAGCTTGTCTGTGGCCTCCAGCTGGAGAGCTAGTTCGACAGCTCTGGCTAATGTTAAGTCATTGGGTGCCCTAAGTAGCCTAGCCTGCAATGCAGCGCTGCACGTGTGGGCCGCAAGCTGTTCATGTACCATTTCATCTTCCAATGGCCCAAAGCGGCACTCACTAGCTAGCTGTCTCAAGTCAGCGACAAACTGTTGGCGCCAGGTTAGCTCCAAAGCTAGCTTGTCTATGGCCTCCAGCTGGAGAGCTAGTTCGACAGCTCTGGCTAATGTTAAGTCTCTGGGGTTACTTAAATCTAATTTAGAGTTAAGTTTAAAATCCTTCTTCTCACTTACAAAGCTGAAAATAATCAAGTCCCTTTTTATTTAAAAGATCTGATACTACCCTATTATCCTAACAGAGTATTACACTCCCAAAATGCAGGATTACTTGTAATACCTAGAATCTCCAAAAGTACAATGGGAGGCAGAGCCTTCAGTTATCAAGCTCCTCTCCTGTGGAACCAGCTGCCAATCTGGATTCAGGAGACAGACTCAATCTGTTTTCAAGAATGGGGTTAAAACCTTCCTTTTTGACATAGCCTATAATTAGGGTGGGAGCATGTGCCCCTGAACCCTCCATTAGTTATGCTGCTAATAGGTTTAGACAGCCAAGGGACCTCCAACAATGCACTGGGCTTCACTCCTTTCTTCACTCTCAATGAAATATTTTTGCTGGTCATTAACATCTGTTTGTTCTCTCCCATAGATTGAGTCCCCGTCATTTGCTCTCTACATGTCTGTTCTTTTCATCTTCTCTATCCCCTCACCCCCCAGCCAGTTGCAGATAACTGCCCCTCCCTGAACCTGGTTGTGCTGGAGGTTTCTTCCTGCTAAAAGGGAGTTTTTCCTCTCCACCCGTCGCCAAGTGCTTGCTCACAGGGGATCGCCTGATTGCTGGGGTCTTTCTGCAATTGTGGGGGTTTCCCCTACAGTTGAAAGTGCTATGAGATGACTGTTGTTGTGAAATGGCGCTATATAAATAAAGTTGAATTGAATTGGGTACTGTGAGTAGCCTAGCCTGCAATGCTGCGCTACACGTGTGCTCCGCAAGCTGGTCATGTACCATTTCATCTTCCAATGGCCCAAAGCGACACTCGCTAGCTAGCAGCCTCAAGTTGGTGACAAACTGATGAATAGGCTCACCTACTCACTGATGTCGCTGCTGAAAACGAATCCTCCAGACAGTCACACTATCCGGGGTGTTGAAATGGTTGGCTAGCAGCTCCGCAACATCTTCAAAAGAGTCCAAAGCTCCAAGTGTGCGCAGGACTCTTTGATCCTCAATACCCAGGTTGTGAACAAGCAGCGCATGTACTCTTATCGAGCTTACCAAGGTCCAGCACGGTGATGCACTTCTGGAACGCCTCAAACCGCATAGGCCAAGGCACCGGTGGTTTGCCTGGGAGCTCGAGAAAGGGGCGAAGTGGTGTAATACACACCTCCATGAATTAATCCTCATTTGCCAAATGTTATGTATAGTAAAATACCTTGGGTGAAGGATGAGGCAAGATGACTGGACGAACACAGCTTTATTGATGTTGATGAACAGCGGTAACACGATAGGCACCTAGCAGAGGGCACCAGTCAAAGAGGCCGCAATATGGATGCCCTCTGCCTTATACAGGGCGGTGTGGTGATGTGACGGGAAGTGCACGTCACCATACCGCACTTCACAATAATGTGCCATTTCACAATATAACACACTGGTATGTGCACCCCCTGTGGCTGGGTAACCAACTTTCCTTCTCCTATTCCATTATGCTGAGCACAGAGCTATAGCAGGCAGGAAGCACCATTTTTATATGGTCTTTGGTATGACCCGGCAGGGGCTTGAACCCACAACCTTCCCGGTTGTGTGGCGGATGCTCTATTTGTAGGCCACTACTCCAGTTTTCTGATGTTATTTTAGATAAATATAAAAAATAGCCAATATATTAATTTGATTTGGGGGTAGATTTCCTTTTCATAAAAGTGTCTACCCTTTTTTTAAAAACTGTTTTTCTACAACACAACAAGGAAACTGGCTTTCAATAGAAAAACCTTTAATATGGATACACCATTCAAATAAAACTCTGAACAATTCATTCACACAGTTTAGAAACAGACACGCCGTTTGATAAACAGTGGCACAAAAATATAAAGACAGAAAAAAGTAAGGCAAATTCTTTACAAAAAACTGTGATCCATAGATAAATATGACAGACAAATCAAAAAGGCACAAGGTATACAGTATATATATACGTATATATATATATATATATATGAATAGTTATTTAAAAAAAAGACCATGCAGGCACATTAGGACGGAATGGGGGTTGGTCTTGGTGCAACTGTGGAGTGGCTTCCTGTTACTAAGATCATGAGTGGCCCCAGTGTGGCAGATGACCATCAGCTGAGGTAAGCTGCATGTCAGTACATTGATAATAATAAGTTTCCCTATGGCTTTAAGAATAATTCCCTGTGAAGGTCAATGTAAAACAGGAGAAACAGAAATCCTGAAACTTAAACGTGACTCTTTGGTAAAAAAAAAAAAAAAAAAAAAAAGTTAAAATTATGGGCCTGCAGAGAGAAGAAAAAGCAAAGATTAGTCCTGGAGTTCTTTTAGAACAGCTCGACTGGAATTTCAATGTCTGGCCACCAGGGGGCAGCAAAGTACCATGAACCTGTATTTAATCTCCATTAGAGCAGCAGGCTTCAATGAAACGGACAACCACTGTTAATAACCACACAGCAAAGCAAGAGAGAGAGAAGCTCCACATAACCATCCAGGTAGGATGTGTTGGAAGATCAAGAGCTTATTCTGAGTCCAGGGAGGGAAACCCATCTGAATCCAACGTTGGCACCTTATGAATCCTCAGAGGAAGGCCAGCTTCTCAGAGCATGAATGACTGGGTGTGTTTGAAATCCTGGGGCTGAGGGGAGGATAAACAGAGGGACCGTTAGTTTTGTAGCACTCACTTCTTTTCTGTTTTTGACACACACGCTAAATACAGTCACTGGCCACTTGATTAGGTATACCTATTCAACTGCTTGTTAATGCAAACATCAAATGCATTTGGACATGTAAAGATGGACCAGAAGAGCTTCAAACTGAGCATCAGACTGGGAAATAAAGTGATTTTGGGAATTAAGTGATTTTGAATGTGGTATGGTTGTTTGTGCCAGATGGGCTGGACTGAGTATATCAGAAGCTGCTGATCTACTAGGATTTTCACACAACCATCTCTAAATACCCACGAGCAGCAGTTCTCTGCATCCAAATGCCTTGTTGATGCCGAAACTCACAGGAGAATGTCCTGACTGGCTCCAGCTGACAGAAAAGAAACTAACGCAAATAACCATTCATGACAACTACAGAGCAGCATCTTTGAAGGTACAACACATTAAACCTTTGAAGCAGATGGGCTACAGTAGCAGAAGACCTCAACTGGTGCCACTCCTGTCAGCTAAGAACAGGAAACTGAGGTTACAGTTCACACAGGTCAGTTTTCATGGCAGCATTTGGATGGTAGGGTCAGAATTTGGCATAAGCACCATGAAAGAATGGATGCATCATGTAGCATCATGGATATATACAGCCAACAAATCTGCAGTAACGGTGTGATACTAGTATGTCAATAGTATGGACAAGTACATATGTCAGAGGAATGTTTGCAACACCTAAGTGAATCTATTTCATGAAGAATCAAGACAATTCTGAAGGCAATAGAGATCAAACCCAGTAAGAGCAAGGTGTACCTATTAAAGTGGTAGCTGTGACTACTGGGGCTTTAACCAGTGTATTTCCTCGTACAAAGCAAGAGTCTAGCTATGCAAAGACAGAACTGCTCATACTCGTGGGTTGGCTGTTCCCAAATTTCTACACTGTTGAGCAACAGCAAACTTTCAATGATATTTTGAAAACAAAATAGAAAAAAATGCTGATTCTATATTAAGATTTTCAATATACTGTATTAAAAAATTTATTTGACATCAACAGCTGCTAGTTTAAATGTATCTAAAAGAAACCGTGTTGCTGCCAGAATGCATTGCAAAGTGTTTTACACAGACAATGAATGAGAGGCAGAGAAACTCTGGATCCACCAGACGTAATGAATGCACAACTAGAGTACATATACATAAAGGTTAAGAGTATCTGTTGGTTTAATTTGGTCTGAATATAATCATTAACATTCCCGTGACAGCCCAAGAATAGGGTGGATTTTATTTATTTTTCTCTCCACTTTATTCATTGATAGTTGTGTTGGAATGTAATGAAACTTTTAGTGCATTTTACAAAGAAAAAACATCTACACAGATTAACTACTGGAGCTTTAGGTTGGTAGAAAACTGGATAAGAACATTTTAAGATGCTTACTTCTTGTGGTGGAGGAATGTAGTTGACATTGGACCTGAAACACACAGACAAAGCAAACACATCAGTCAGCTGAGACATAAATAATGCACATGGCAAACTTACTGCGTGAGACAGGAAACTCTGATCATTGAGCAGCATGACGTCATGCTGTAGAGAGTAATGTGTGAAAAAAATTACAGCTGATTGTTGGCTTCCTCACTCTCAATGTAAGACCCAAGTTTTTCCACAAGTTATATCACACGGCTGATTTCAACAACTTATGTTCATTGGGAGACATCAGCTTTTCAGTTGGTTCATAATTTTGGCACTAAGGTCGCTTTTTTTGATTAATTGCAACATATGAAAATGCAGTATAAGATGTTCTAACTCCAGATGTGCTTAGACATACTGAATCCTTTTTATAACAAGTCCAACCACCTTCATGACAGCTCTGTCAAAATCAATCTACGGGGGGGGGGGGGGGTGACAAATTCATAGGCTGACCATGATGCAGTGGTCAAATTTGACCAAATGTGGTTTATTGTACCCATACTCTTGACATTTCTCTCACTCTCAACTCTGCTCTCTTGTTCCTCAGCCACCTCTTTTTCCTCAGCACCTACGAGCATAACTCCTTAGTCAGCCTATGAACCTTTCAGCTCCCCCTTGTAAATATCCAACTAAAGAGTTGCACATAGCAGTTGTAATTCCTTAACTTTCATTTATGAAGTTAATTTTTTTTCCGTTTATGGATGCTATTCTTTTTCATCCTCACCAAATTTAGATGTAGTTACATGTCTGCCTCCATGTAAAACCATAGATCGTCATCAGCATGTAACAAACGCAATAGAGGTGACCAGCTTAATTTAGTTAAACAGGCTCATACAGAACAAAACGAAGAGAAACACAAGACTTAGGGAATATATCATGTGTGGGTTTACTGATATCAGATATGTTTGATCTTAACCTTGAATTTTATTCATTTCATTTGCTGTTTCATTGTTGGCTAACAAGGGCAGAGGCTTTTTTAATTCAATTTTTAAATTTAATTTATTCTTTATTTGTTTCTTCTGTGGACGTCTGTGTGAGTGAGGCTAAAATGTTACTTTTAAATATGTTGTGACAAGTCATACTCAAAAAAGCTGAGGGGTGGGGGTCTTCTACCACAGAACTATGGACAAAGTTGATAAGAACAGGACTTCTGACTAGTGTGTCTTTGTTTGATGACAAAAAGTCACTGTGGATGTCTGTATGAGTGTGTAAAACTCAAAAGCAGAGGACAGCCAGTACCATGAATCTTTAAAGAAAAAGATCATACTAATTTATATGATATCTGATATGTTTGATCTTAACCTTTAATTTGATTTATTCTTTTATTGCATTTACTTTCCTTTTGATTTGGTGCATGGGGTAGGGAGTGGCCATTAAAGATAGAAGAGCGGGTTTTTTTTTATTTTACTGTAATATACTCTTTTATTTAATTTGTTTTCTGGATGTCTCCAATCTGAGTGAGGTGAATTGCCAGCTTAAAGGAGTCCTACTTAAAGGAGCTGAGGGGTGGGGGTGGGGTCTATGGTCACAGATGATAAGAGTAGGAGCTCTGAGGGGAAGGGCATCACTGGGTTGGTGACAAAAGGTTTGAAGGTCTCTGGATGTCTGTGTGAGTGTATAAAAGTAATTTATAAATAGTGCATACTAATTTCTATGATATCTGATATGTTTGATCGTATATTTTTTTCATTTAATTTCATTTTGATTTGATTTTGCATAATGATCTCTCAAACACATACAAAGAAATGACTTTTTCGAGGCTTTAGATGATGATGATGAGGAGGAGGAGATTGTGCAAATTTTTGGTCTCTCAGTAGTCCCCCAATGATCACCATGCTATGTAAAGGGGCCTTTACCGTTTACCAGTTTTGAACACTGCTATGAGTTGAGTGTACAGGTAAAAAAAAAAAAAAAAAACTAACTTAGTTAATCCCAGAGGAAATTGAGACATCCTGTATGCATTCAGCTGGATAACGCTGCCGCACATGCGGTGCCACCCTGGAGCTCTGTCACACATGTCTTTGGACTGTGGGAGGAAACCTGAGTGCCCAGAGCATTCAGGACACAACCACAGTGAGTGCACAAGCACCACACAGATCCCAGACACTGTCGCTGCAGGAGAACAATGCTAACCACTCATCTGCCACCCTGCTGTGTTTTATGGTTTCTTCCACACATCTACTGCTGCTATAAGGAAGGGAAACAGACCAATTTTTCAACCTGTCAAATATAGTCAACATAAAATCCATACTTTGACAAACTTTAACTGTAAATCAATCCATTTAGATTTAAGCTCTCTTAGTTCTGGTGTTCCATCCTTGGAACGTTTCACATTGGCTGGAATGCTAAGAGGTTCATCATCATCACAGCCATCTGTCGGGGGCGACAATGACCGTTTCATTTAGGTCTGATCAGATGCCTCAATGCAGCTCTGTCCTTCGCCTTCTGCTGCCAGGAACTCCTGACTTTGTTAACCCGGGTGACGTCCGAGCCGGTATGAGTTGCTTTCTGACTGATCTGGTCAGTCACTGCAACAGATACTGGAGTCAGTTTGTCTTGGCCTGTCCTTGCCACTGATAATACCTCTATCTGCCAAGAATGTGCTGCTAGTCCAGCAAAAGCTAGCGGTACTCAAATACTTTGTAAGAGGTTAAAGGATTGTTAATAACGGGGTCAAAAGTCTTCTCATTACACTGGAATTTAAGCAAGGAATTCTGCTTTGCTACTGTCAGACATCGCAAATGACCAACAAACACTAGTATTTCCATTTGACCCTTTTTGTGTTTATAACAATGCAGTGAATGATGATGAAAAGTCAAACCAGCTATAATCCTTATTGTCCTTTTTGTTATTTCCAGAACATAATCCTCCAGAAGCAAAGCCTTTAACCTCTCCTGGTGCTTCCAGGAAGTTTCCCACTGATGTCCTGGTTTCTGTAGCACCAATCACAGCTGGCTGAGTTATTTTTGCAGGCGTCACCATAAATACCAGATTTACCAGTCACAGAATGTAAACAATGTCCCTTTAAAGTTAAAAGTCCTGACCTTTTGCTTCGGATATTTCTTAATACGTTTAAATACACATAATCACATACACATCAATATTAATTTAATTATAATAAATGATGTGCCATTTTAAATGGGTTAAAACCACTAAGCTATTGCATTCTCATTTTGAAAGAATGATTAAATTAAGGTTTAGTTTCAGGAGCATCTGTCCTAAACTTCCTAAGCCGACAAGAACAAATTTAAATTAGCAGAATGCATCAATACATCCAACAACTTAGCACAATGCTGCTTATACAGACGGAATGGACTCAAAGTTTTCAAACTTGCTAAATTTGCAAAAAAAAAAAAGGAAAGTTCAACAAATTTCTCATTAAAAACTCACATTTACAAGAAAGAATTTACAATTTTGTGAGTAAAATGACCCAATGATCATTAAACTGGAAATGGCTTCTTTCAGTATCCGTGGATTTTAAAGGGTACTGTGATTCAATAAATCTCTTTCAGTTGGTTGACAGTCTCACGAGGCCAAATCCTAAGTGTGCTGAAAAATCCACTCTAATTGATCTTATTTTAAAAAATGCTCCTCACAAATATTCAGTTGCATCAGTCTTCATAAATGACCTCAGTGATTATTGTGCTGTGGCTATTGTTAGAAATACAAAAATTCCAAAATTGATACATGATACAACAATTACAAAACAAAATCCGAAACATCTTATAGAGCAAGGATTCAGACACTATTTGTATCATTTTAATTGGGACCATATTCAACTAATACCTGATGTAGAAAATTCTTGGAAATTCTTTTATGAGCATTTTTGAATATATTCAATAAACTTGCTTCACTAAGAAAATACAGACTCAAGGGCAGAAATAACCCATGGTTTAGCAATGAATTAGCAGATCTATTCCATGAGCGAAACCATGCCTGGGCAATGGCCAGAAAGAATAAAAATGATTCTGATTGGGTGGTGTTCAGGAAACTGTGAAATTCTTTTACCTTAAAAGTAAGAAATGCAAAATCTAGCCATTTCCTTAATGAAACAGCAAGACACATAAATAACCCTGCAAAATTCTTGCTGACAATAAAATCACCAGTGTTGGGCAAGTTACTAAAAAATAGTAACTAGTTACAGTTACTAGTTACTTCTTTTCAAAAGTAACTGATTTACTTTTGAGCTACTGCATGATTAAAGTAACTAGTTACTTGGAAAAGTAACTTTCACTTTACTTTTAAATGCATACTTAAATCATCTTGCACACATAAGATTAAGGGCCCTTGTTCTCATCAGAAAAAAGAAGAAAAAGAAAACTGATGAGAAAAATACTCTCATCTTATGGAGAAAAAATGTCTCAGATTTACATAAACTATTGTAATCAGAAGACAGAAATTTACTAGAAATAAAGGTGTGAATTCACAGAGAAAATTTTGGACCCCCTGGTGGGCCGTTTTTGACCCACGAGCCATATGTTTGACACCCCTGGACCAGCCCATTAAAACACACAAATATTTAGAGGATTTACAACAGCATGTAAATGTATGAGATAAAATAAAACAGAAAGCACAGATAAAAGAAAGTTCACCGCTTACAAGAAGCTGTTCTTTGCAACAAATCACAGTCACTTTTTTTCTGTGCCTAAGAAAACTTTAAATGCATTTAATGCAGACATTAAATGCAAGCTTCTTGCTCAAAAAAAATACTCATGTTTAACCACAGAGGTAAGAGCTGTTAGGGGCTACTCACTGCTTGGACAACAGGTGATCAGGCCTCGATATGAGAAGTCGCCACCGCAATGGCGTTTCTTCACTGGGTTGTGATGTGAATTGGGGCAGGACAGGAAACGGACCCGCGGAGGAGACTGTGTGACGGCTGCGTCAGTTACGGTAGGGTCAGTTTAAATTTATTTGCTTATTTATTTTCTTGCTTTTGCCTTTGACATCCTCCAGTGGCTTGAGGCCACTGGTGGCGCTGAGCATGGCAGTCCCGCCAATAGCCACCGAAACTGTGTATTCATCCTCAGTTGGCAGCTGATAAGGAGGGTGTCTAGCAACTGCAAGTTGTATGATCGTCTGTTTGCACTAAAAATATCTATCCATATTAATAAAACGAGTAACGCATCTGATCAAATTTCAGTAACTGTAACGCATTACTAAATTTTTAAACAGTAATTTCGTTACACAGCACATTACAGCAAAAGTAGTGATGTTACAGTTTACTCCCAACACTGAAAACCATTAACAGAAAATAAGAATTACTCAGTACTACCCCCTTGTATTGTGAAGAAAAATAGTAAAATAACAGATAAAACTGATACAATGTTGTTTTAATGAGCATTTTGTAGCTTCCAGTTTCCTGTTTGACTTGTTTAATCATTCAAATAGGATCCTCCCTGTTCAAAGTTCCACTGACAAAAATCTTTTAGGTCAGTCTTTTAATTTCAGTCCTATTACCATTCCTGAGGTGCATAAAGCCCTTAGGCTTTTAGATGTTAAGATATCACCAGGTCCCGACAAATGGGAGGCTTGTTTTTTAAAGATGACTGCTGATTTTATCTCTGCACCTTTGACATACATTTTTAACTTATCCCTTACCTCTAAAAAATCTCTCTAATTTGGAAATCTGCCTTTGTTTTTCCTTTACTGAAAGGAGGTGATCCCAATATTTTAAACAATTATAGACCCGTCCGGTTATGGCGGCCGCGTAGGAGGGTGTGCTCCACTCTGCTCTGCTCCTAATGATAAAAAAGTAGGCTAAAACTCTCCCAATTGGAACAAAAACCTATTCTAGCGTTTGGGGGCGGATATGATAAAAACTAAGGCTGTGAAATCAGGCGGAGGAAAAACTGATTCGTCAAGACAACCCAAGTTAACAGATTTCCACGCTCGTGACGCAGCAGATAAATCGCCTGTGACCATGGCTGAGGAGGGAGCTAGCGGTGGTGCGGTGACTGCCGAAGGAACGAATGCGGTCCTTGCTGCCATCAGCACTATGAGAACAGACTTTTCATCTAAGTTTGATGGGATTATAGCTGCGTTAGAAGCTATGAGAAAAGAATTAAGCGACTGTATGGAGCGAATATCGCAGGCAGAGCTCTGGATCTCCAACGCTGAAGATGACGTCAACAGCCTGCAATTAAAGGTCCAAACATTGGAATTAAAAAATAAACGTCTGGAAGATAACGTCTTGGACTTAGAATCCCGGTCGAGACGGAATAATTTAAGGCTTGTGGGTCTTCCGGAGGGGGCGGAGGAACAGGATGCGTGTTCCTTTTTGGAAAAGTGGATTCCAGAAGCACTGAATAACGCAGATCTACAGTCATCAGTCGTCTTGGAAAGCGCACACCGAATAGGCCCACCGACAGATAGGAAGACAACACCGAGGACGCTGATTATGAAGTTCCTCAACTACAGAGACAAGATGACAGTCTCCAACGCAGCACTTACTAAAGGAGAAATTAAATACCAGGATCAACAGGTGCGGTTCTACCCAGATTTGGCCGCAGGAATCCAACAATTAAGGAAACAGTTTGACCCCGCCCGTAAAGAGCTACGCAGCCTTGGGATTCGTCACGGAGTGATTTATCCTGCAAGACTGCTGGTCACGTATAAAGGGAGAACCCAAGTCTTTAAGACCCCTCAGGAGGCGCAGGAACTCATTAAGCAGATCCAAGGAGAGACTGGCGAGAGCCAAGCATGAAGCAAGAACAAGATATAAAGGTAGAATATTTAAGCAAGTGTTCAAGTATCTGACTGATTTGAAACATATAGCATGTCTACAAAATATAGATTGTATTATATATATATATATAAAAAAAGCTATGATGTACAAAGTTGCTATAAAATTTTGGAGTTAAATTGGAAAAACTACAGAAGAGAGTTATTGTCATGTCATTAAAAGTAGCAGAGTCAGGGTGATTGAGAGGAGGAAAGAGTGAGTGGTTTGACTGATCCTCACGGGTGAGGAGCAGATTCAGGCTATAACAGGAGATGGATTTTTTTTTTTTGATTTTGGGGGGATTACCACGAATGTGGGGAGGGGGAATTTGTTTGTGTGTAGTTTGTGGGATGAATGTTCAACCATCCATGTTTTTGCTTCTCTGTATGAGCATGTTTATATTGCCAGGTAATCTCAAACTCTTTATTGATCATAGACCAAAGCGTTAAGCTTAATTTAACATCATGGAATTGCAGAGGTCTACAAAATCTAAAAAAATTTAAACAAGTTTTGAATAAAATAAAAGACATGGGTTCAAAAATTGTGTTTTTACAAGAAACTCATCTAATAGAGGAGGATGTAAAAAGAATAAGGAGTAGATGGCAGGGAAGTGTATTCACCTCATCATTTTCATCTCGAGCCAGGGCAGTCATGACTCTCATACATAAATGAGTCCCATTTCAAGTGAAAAATGTAATTGGAGATAAATTGGGAAGATATCTAATCATCCAAGGATCTTTGTTATTAGAAAATATAAATTTGGTGAACTTATATGGTCCCAATATAGATGATCAAAACTTCTTCGTTAATTTATTTCTTACTTTAGCATCACTCACAGGGCTATATATAATAGCAGGGGATTTTAATTGTACATTGAATCCCAGTATAGATAGGTCAACAGGACAGGACTGTACGCACAATGGATGTAGGATGACCATTAATCATTTTATGAAAGAATTGAGATTGCTAGATATATGGAGAGAAATGAAACCACAAGTCAAAGCCTATTCTTGTTATTCTAACACCTACAAGACATTTTCACGTATTGACTATTTTTTGAGCTCCACAGAATTAAGGTCCAAGATTCAAAATTGTTTCTATGATAACATTGTGATCTCTGATCATGCACCCTGCTGTATAATATATGTAGATAAGAAATTGACAAAGGTTCCTGGTAGGTGGCAATTTCAGCATAAATGGCTTCAAGATGAGGAATTTGTTAAGTACATAGAAAAACAGATGAGTTCTTTGATATCAACACTACACAAACATCAGCATGTATAAAGTGGGAAGCTTTCAAAGCTTTTATTAGGGGGCATATTATTAGTTACACAGGTTCAAAATCTAGGAAGACTCGAGAGGAGAGAATCCAATTGGAACGTAAAATAAAAATTCTTCAAGAAAAAGAGTATGCAGGAAGTAATCCCAAATTAGAGAATGAATTACTGATTCTGAGAGCTGAATATGACAAAAAATCAGTGAATAGAGCTGCCTCGAGTCTTCTAAGATTGAAGCAAACCTTTTATGAACAAGGTGAAAAATCAGGAAAATTATTGGCATGGCAGATTAAACAATTAGAATTTAAAACACCAATTACCAGTATTATAAGTAACGGACAGGCAGTCGTAGATCCTTTAGAAATTAACAGTGCCTTTAGAGATTATTATGAAAAACTATATGATACAAAAAATGAAATTGACTTAACAAAACTAAATGGGTTTTTGGACGGATTATCTATACCGTGTATTCCAAATGAAAATAGGGAGATACTGGAGTCAAAAATTAGTCAAGAAGAAGTTGGGCTAGCCATTGATAATATGAAATCAGGAAAAAGTGCGGGACCTGACGGTCTTCCAGTTGACCTCTATAAAAAATTTAAGAATAAATTAATAAAACCATTTTTGGAAATGGTTTTAGAAGTATTTCAAAATAGTAAATTATCGCCATATATAAATAATGCCTTAATTATACTGTTGCCAAAACCAGGTAAACCTTCTAATAAATGTGAAAACATGAGACCAATAAGCCTATTAAATGCAGACCTTAAGATAATCTGTAAAATTTTAGCAAGACGACTACAAGAAATATTACCAAATATAATTAACCGAGATCAGAATGGCTTTATAATGGGAAGACAAGGCTTCCATAATGTAAGAAGACTATTTAATATTATTTATTCTAATAAAGAAGCGTCGGATACAGCTCTCCTATCATTGGATGCTGAAAAGGCCTTTGATAGGGTCGAATGGCCCTTTCTTTTTGAAGTTTTACAAAGGTTTGGACTTGGAAAGAATTTCATAAAATGGGTTCAGATAATATACAATAATGCTACAGCAGAAATCCTAACAAATAGCAATATCTCAAAATCAATAAAAATTAATAGAGGTTGTCGACAAGGTTGTCCACTTTCACCTTTACTGTTTACTATGGCAACTGAACCTTTAGCGATGGCAGTACGTTTACATCCACAAATATATGGAATTAAAGTAGGACCAACAGAACATAAAATCTCCCTGTATGCTGATGACATAATTTTGTTTATGTCGAATCTTAAAAAATCAATTCCGACCTTGTTAAATTTAATAAAGAACTTTGGGGAAATATCAGGATATAAAATAAATAAAACTAAATCTTCAATATTAATGCTAAATGAGACCCAGAGAAATCACCCAGCTCCTGAGGTAAATCAATTCAATGTTGTAAATTAGTTTAAATACTTAGGAATTCAAATTGTGCCAAAGTTAGAATCAGCCGCTAGTATCAACTATGAAGCCTTAATGACAGACATTAATGAGTTACTTCAGAGATGGATGTCACTACCAATGTCGATGATCGGGAGAATCAATATACTTAAAAGTAATATCTTACCCAAAATACTATATTTATTTCAATACATTCCTTTACCACCACCTTCAGATCTATTCTCAAGAATTAAAAAAAAGTTAGTGGAATTTATATGGAACAATAGGAAGGCTAGATTACGTCTGTCCTTACTATATTTACCATTTGATCGTGGAGGTCTGAAATGTCCAAACTTTATGTTGTATTACTGGTCAGCACAACTGAGGTCTATGACATATTATTTTTCATCAAATGATCTCCCTCACTGGACTGAAATGGAATCATACAATTTACCTTTACCTCTTCCCTTATTCATATACTCAGACTCGGCTAAAAAATTACAGAAACAAGTTAAAAATCCTATTGTAAAGCATATGATCAAAATATGGTATGAAATCAAAAAATATTTAAAAGAACCACACTTATTGTCACAATTTAGCCCAATATGGGGTAATCAATATTTTACACCAGGGAGAGCGGATGCTGTATTTAAATTATGGAATTTAAAAGGGATTCAAAAGATTCAAGACTTATATTTGGCATGTTCAGGCAACATAATGTCTTTTGAAGAACTGAGGGCCAAATTTAATCTTCATAGAACACATTTTTTAAAATATCTTCAGCTTAGGAATTTTATTCGATCAAATCAAAATAATGCTCTCACCTGACCTACCTATTCATACTTGGAAAAAATTTTGACGAAAAATAGTAAGAGAAAGGGTATTATTTCAGAGTTCTATAACTCACTGATATTATCCTCAAGTGAAAACTCACAGAAAAGAATGAATTATTGGAAAGAAGACCTGCAAATTGAAATTTCAGAGGATCAATGGGAATTGGCTTGCACAGAAGCTCAAACCAAATCAATAAATGTACGTCTTAAATTGATACATTTTAAATGGTTAATGCGGATGTATGTTACACCGGTGGAGTTAAATAGATAAAACAAAAACATACTAGATATATGCACAAAATGTATGGAAAGTAAAGGAACTCTATTTCATTGTTTATGGGAATGTAGAAAAATTAGAATGTTTTGGGAAGAGGTGAGGGTAACAATTGAAAAAATAATTTCTAAACAACTCATATTGAATCCTAAATTGTTTTTGTTGGGTCTGTATCCAGAAAAGCATAACTTTAATAAGAGTGAAAGAACATTCATAGACCTCAGTTTGCTTAATGCCAAAAAATGTATTGCACTACTGTGGAAAAAGACTCATAGACCAGATGTGACTCAGTGGTTAAGACAGATGTTAACAAACCTTCCACTAGAAAGAATAACATACATATTGAAATCAAAGGAAAATGTGTTTGAGAATATATGGAGACCTTTCATTGACTATGTAAAGAAACTAAACATAACTTCTGAAGAAGAAGGTGAATGATATGTGTGGACCTTGTAAATTCCAAATTGGTGAATGTATAATATGTATACTTATGCAATGGATTACCTAGGATAAACAGAGGAGCATTGTTTGACTTGTTTTGTTAATGGTTGTTGGTGTTTTTAGAACATTTATTTTTTAAATTTACTTTAGTGTTAGGGTTTGATTGTTGGTGTCATGTTTGTTAAAAAAAAGGTTCAATAAAAATATTGTGGAAAAAAAACAAAACAATTATAGACCCATCTCCAAATTATCTGTTCTTGCAAAGGTTCTGGAGTCATTGGTCAGCAGCCAATTGAAGGATTTCTTGTTGAATTATAACATTTTATCAGTTTATCAGTCTGGTTTTAGAAAACATCACAGCACAACCAGTGTCTATTGTCTAGTGAGTCTACTGAAAAAAAGCTACAGTATATTATGCTGCACTTTTTATTGATCTTTCGAAGGCCTTTGACACTTTTGATCACAAAATTTTATTTGAAAGACTTGCTGATATTGGACTGTCAGCACATGCTGTTGGTTGGTTCAAAAATTATTTAGCAGACAGATCACAGTGTGTACAGTGTGAAGGAGTTACCTCCTTCTCCTTGGCCATAACCAACAGTGTACCTCAGGGCTCAATCCTGGGACCACTTTTATTATTTATATATGTAAATGACATTGTTTCTAATGTTCCAAATGCAAATTTCCACTTTTATGCAGATGATACTGTGATATACTGTTCTGCCCCTTCACCAAGCCAGGCCATGACTCAATTACAGTCTGCCTTTGACAAAATTCATAAGAATCTGTGTGATTTAAAACTGGTCTTAAATGCTGACAAGTCAAAATATAGGTTTTTCTCTCATGCCAAATCTAAGTCATCAAGCCTGACTCCCATCACCACTGTATATGGCTCTGTGATCAAACGTGTATCACAGTACAAATACCTGGGTGTTTTGATTGATGACTCTCTTTCTTTTGGACCACACATTGATACAACTGGCAAAAAAGGTAAAGGTAAAATTGGATTTCTTCTTCAGAAATAAGTCCTGCTTCTCATTTGAGGCCAGAAAGAAACTTGTTACAGGTACATTCATGCCAGTGTTGGACTTTGGTGATGTAATTTATATGCATGCCTCTTCTCAGACTTTGCACATTCTGGACACTGTGTATTACGATGCTCTGAGATTCATCACAAACCTCAGAGCTTGTACTCACCACTGTTTGTTGTATTCTTGTGTTGGATAGTCTGATTAGTCAATGCGTAGACTCAAGCACTGGAACATTTTCATTTATAAGGCTATCACTGGTCTGCTTCCTACATATTTGCAGGCTAATATAATTCAGAAATCTGAAGGCAAGTATTCTCTTCAGTCACAGGATTCTTATCTACTTTCTGTACCTAAAGTGTGAACTGAATTAGGGAAAAGGGCTTTTAGGTTTACTGCGCCATCCTTATGGAACCATTTACAAGCTGAGCTCAGTTTTAGGGAGCTAGTGCCACTGAGTCACTTTAAATCAAAATTAGATGAACTGGAGGCTGGAAAAATGATCTGCAGATGCTTTGCCTGATTGACGCAAATGTAGATCTTGATCTGTAATCTTATGTTGTTATAATTTAATGTGTATATACGTATGTACACTACCGTTCAAAAGTTTGGGGTCACCCAGACAATTATTTTGTGTTTTCCATGAAAAGTCACACTTATTTACCACCATGAGTTGTAAAATGAATAGAGAATATAGTCAAGACATTGACAAGGTTAGAAATAATGATTTGTATTTGAAATAATAATTTTTTCCTTCAAACTTTGCTTTCGTCAAAGAATCCTCCATTTGCAGCAATTACAGCATTGCAGGCCTAACATGATTGCACGAGGGTTTTCTAATCATCCATTAGCCTTCTGACGCAATGAGCAAACACATTGTACCATTAGAACACTGGAGTGATAGTTGCTGGAAATGGGCCTCTATACACCTATGTAGATATTGCACCAAAAACCAGACATTTGCAGTTATAATAGTCATTTACCACATTAGCAATGTATAGAGTGTATTTCTGATTAGTTTAAAGTTATCTTCATTGAAAAAAGTGCTTTTCTTTCAAAAATAAGGAAATTTCTAAGTGACCCCAAACTTTTGAACGGTAGTGTATGTGAGTGTGTTGGCAAATATTTCTTTTAAACTCTGTTTTCCTGCTGCTGTCTTGGCCAGGATGCTCTTGTAAAAGAGATCTTTGATCTCAATGAGGGTTTTTTTCTCCTGCTGGTAAAATAAAGGTTAAAAAAATAGAAAAAAATCTAAACATTTATAGGAAAAATATCTCATTTACAGCAAAAAGGTTGGCGATTTTACAGGGGGTAAACCCCACAAATTTGCAATAAAAATGTTGCAAATTCATAGGAAACAAGTTGCAAGTTTAAAACAAATATTGCAAATATATGTCTAAAAAGTTGCAAAATTAAGGGGAAAAATATACCCTTTGCTGATGTTGACAGGCCAGTTTATACTTAATGGTCTTACTTTAATTTTAATGGTCATATATGCTCTAAACATCTTCAAATGGCTCCCTCAAATGTAGAGGTTGCCCATCCTGAGTTAACTGACTTTGTTTAATAAGATGCACCTACATTTAGAAAATGAGATTGGTGATGGACTGTGACTGGGCTCTGTGTGCTCTTCAGCTCAAATATGGAGATGATCATAATTGCCTTATAACAGCTCACTGGGGCTTCTCCTTGACAAATATTCATACCAGCACCACTGCATCTCTGTCATTAATGTCAACGTTTCATCTTGTTCAGTGCAAACACTTTTTTTGTTTTGTGTTATCTCTTGTCATCTCTGCTGGATTAAATCTTTCTTAGTGTGTCACACTCACGTGTCCTCACTTCTGTGCAGGGTTTGGCTGCTGATGTGGGATGCACCATGATACTGGGAGATCCAAAATGACCTGTTGGGGTGGGGGTGGGGGTGTCAGGGCGTCGGCTTTACAAAGAACACAGCCACTTTGAAATCAAACTGCACACCATGCTTTGGAGTGGTGGATATTAGTATGGAATAATAAATCATTCATTTAATAAAAAGGGCTTGAAACTGCATTTTAAGTCTATTGTGAATAATATGTGAATAATACCATGGTTTTTCATTTGTGCATTTAAGATGTCAGAAACAGCTCATAATGTGTGTATGTACTTTTGCCAGTATTTAAATATCAGCATCATAATCTGCTAATAAAACAGTGTTAATCATTTTAATTCAGTCAGTTTGCATTACTCTGCTGTAAATGATCACAACTAGTGGGAGACTGGTGATATTTTCAAGCCAAATGTATTTAGAATAATTTCCAAAGAACATAATTTGTCCTTGATGGCTAACACTTGGCTTCTAGAACAGAGGCACATATAGTACGGGGGGGGGGGGGGGGGGGGGCTGAAAAGTTCATAGGCTGACTAAGAAGGAGTTAGGCTACAGCAACAAAACTAGTCATGCATTAAAGTCAACCTTTTCTGATACTAACTGCATTGTTTCTTTTCAGATACACTGACATTGGAGACTATGTTGAAAAATAAACCACATTTGGTCAGATATGACCACTGCATCATGGTCAGCCTATAAACTTTTCAGCCCCCACTCCCCCTTATGTGCATTTTAGCTTCAAGGAATTGATCAAAATACACAAATATGCCATTTAAACTATGGTTACAAAGATTCTTACAAACGATGGGATCGTAAGAGTCTCCCAGTTCCTATGAATTCTGGAGTTTGCAGACATTCATGGAGGGGGGCATAGTTTCTTACGGCTGCTGTTCAATTCACAAGAGCAACTTGAGGCATTCTTGAGAAATAAGGTGCTTTTCTGTTGTACGATGGCCCTAGAGTTCATATGCTCTTCGTAAGGGTGCCTTGGAATCTTCCTATGGCATACTTACTGCCATCTTACGAAAATTTTTGTATAACTCACAGCACTCTCAAGTCATTGGTAGGAAATCTTATGGCTTTCAGCACATTTTGTCTGCACAAATGTTGCACGAATGACATACTCCCACCTTATGAGCGCCTCACTACCGCCTTACGCACGCTGTATGAATCCCCGTACGAACAGGGATTGTACAGCGTTTTCTATGACCTCTGTAAGAGGCCCTCAAGAGCAACTTAAGGTGTTCTTGAGGCATACTCAGGGCCAATATCTTACATCGTTCCTAAGTTGTTTGTACGGCCGCCCTATGATGAGGGGTTTTGTGGGGTATTCGTAGAAACCTTGGACAAGACCATCGACCTGGCCACGAGCTTACAAATGGTCTACGAACACTGGATTCTCCTAAGGCCGCCTTAAGAAGGCTGTACAAAATGGTTCAAAAATTGTTTGTATGGTGTTCACAGCCGTTTGTAAGGGTATTTACAGTGGGGCAAAAAAGTATTTAGTCAGCCACCAATTGTGCAAGTTCTCCCACTTAAAAGATGAGAGAGGTCTCCAGTTTTCATCATAGGTATACCTCAACTATGAGAGACAAAATGAGAAAAAAAAAGTCCAGAAAATCATATTGAAGGATTTTTAATGAATTAATTGATGAATTCCTCGGTAAAATAAGTATTTGGTCAATAACAAAAGTTCATCTCAATACTTTGTTATATACCCTTTGTTGGCAATGACAGAGGTCAAACGTTTTCTGTAAGTCTTCACAAGGTTTTCACACACTGTTGCTTGTATTTTGGCCCATTCCTCCATGCAGATCTCCTCTAGAGCAGTGATGTTTTGGGGCTGTCGCTGGGCAACATGGACTTTCAACTCCCTCCAAAGATTTTCTATGCGGTTGAGATCTGGAGACTGGCTAGACCCCTCCAGGACCTTGAAATGCTTCTTACGAAGCCACTCCTTCATTGCCCGGGCGGTGTGTTTGGGATCATTGTCATGCTGAAAGACTCAGCCACGTTTCATCTTCAATGCCCTTGCTAATGGAAGGAGGTTTTCACTCAAAATCTCACGATACATGGCCCCATTCATTCTTTCCTTTACACGGATCAGTCGTCCTGGTCCCTTTGCAGAAAAACAGCCCCAAAGCATGATGTTTCCACCCCCATGCTTCACAGTAGGTATGGTGTTCTTTCTCCTCCAAACACGACAAGTTAAGTTTTTACAATAAAGTTCTATTTTGGTTTCCTCTGACCATATGACATTCTCCCAATCCTCTTCTGGATCATCCAAATGCTCTCTAGCAAACTTCAGATGGGCCTGGACATGTACTGGCTTAAGCAGGGGGACACGTCTGGCACTGCAGGATTTGAGTCCCTGGCGGCGTACTGTGTTACTGACGGTAGCTTTTGTTACTTTGGTCCCAGCTCTCTGCAGGTCATTCACCAGGTCTCCCTGTGTGGTTCTGGGATTTTTGCTCACCGTTCTCGTGATCATTTTGACTCCACAGGGTGAGCTCTTGCGTGGAGCCCCAGATTGAGGGAGATTATCAGTGGTCTTGTATGTCTTCCATTTTCTAATAATTGCTCCCACAGTTGATTTCTTCACACCAAGCTGCTTACCTATTGCAGATTCAGTCTTCCCAGCCTGGTGCAGGTCTACAATTTTGTTTCTGGTGTCCTTTGACAGCTCTTTGGTCTTGGCCATAGTGGAGTTTGGAGTCTGACTGTTTGAGGTTGTGGACAGGTGTCTTTTATACTGATAACGAGTTCAAACAGGTGCCATTAATACAGGTAACAAGTGGAGGACAGAGGAGCCTCTTAAAGAAGAAGTTACAGGTCTGTGAGAGCCAGAAATCTTGCTTGTTTGTAGGTGACCAAATACTTATTTTACTGAGGAATTTACCAATTAATTCATTAAAAATCCTTCAATGTGATTTTCTGGATTTTTTTTTTCTCATTTTGTCTCTCATAGTTGAGGTATACCTATGATGAAAATTGGAGACCTCCCTCATCTTTTAAGTGGGAGAACTTGCACAATTGGTGGCTGACTAAATACTTTTTTGCCTCACTGTATGACTGTAGCTTTACTGACACTCAGTGACCTCAGGGGTATAAAATAAAGTACTACTGATGCATATAATACATTATATACATGAGCTACATAATGTGTAATCCATACAGTACCAGTCAAAAGCTTGTACACAGCTACACATTTATTTTGAATGAGAAAATGTGTCCAAACATTTGACTGGTACTGTAATTTGGCATTTTTTATTGTTTTTATACCCCACACAATGAAGCTGCGTAGAGTATAATCATTTTTGACCCATCCATCTGTCTGTCCATTCGTTCATTCGTTTGTTTTGACAACGTCGCTAATCTAGCTTCTACATTTCTAATTGGATTGACTTCCAGTTTAAGCTTTAACTCATCAATACCTTGGACACATTCAATTTTCAGATTCGTCTAATGGGGTTCCATATATTTTGGGGTCTTTTTATGTTGTGTAGCCGTGTCCAAACTTTTGACTGGTACTGTATATTATCCTATTTTAATTATTTATTTGAAATCATGTTTAAATTTTACATGTACAAACTTTCATAAGTTGGCAAACAACAACAACAACAAATCAAACAAAACATTCTTGATTTATTATTCTCAAACAGCTGAAAATATGTGATAGTTGAAAATAAACCCAATTCATAGTGGGAGTTGGATCATACCGAGTGCAACTGTTAACGGCTCATTTTATTTCAAATAGTTGCACATTACAACTATTTACTTTAACCTTAAATTAGTTCTTTTGGCCAAAAGATGGAGCAAAGTTTCCACATCTTATTCATCCTTCAAAGTAAAATCATTTTTACTTTAATTCTACTTGTAATTTTTTTTACATTTTTAATTTAACTTTTTTTCTGTGACAAATACCAATAAAAACTTTCACACAAGCTTTATTCAAGTATACAGTGCATCCAGAAAGTATTCACAGCGCTTCACTTTTTCCACATTTTATGTTACAGCCTTATTCCAAAATGGATTAAATTCATTTTTTTCCTCAAAATTCTCCACACAATACCCCATAATGACAATGTGAAAAAAGTTTTTTTTTTTTAGATTTTTGCAAATTTATTAAAAATAAAAAAAACTAAGAAATCACATGGGGACTTCCGGTTATGGCGGCCGCCTAGAAGGACACGTATCACTCTGCTCTGCCCTTGGAAATAAAAATTCGGCAAATAACTCTCTCATTTGGAACAGAACTTTTCCCAGCGTTTGGGTGAGGATATGCCGGTGAAGACTAAGGCTGGGAAATCAGGAGGGGGAAAAACTGAATCGCCGAAGCAGTCCAAATTAACGGACTTTAAAGTTTGTGGCGCAGTAGAAAAAGCTGCGGATATGGCGGATGAAACTAGCGGTGGTGCGGTAACTGCTGCTGCTGACGGTGACGGCACAGGTGCAGTGCTGGCTGCCATTAGCTCAATGACAGCAGACTTTTCCGCTAAACTTGATGGGATTATGGCAGCGTTGGATGCAATGAGAAAGGAGTTGGGTGACTGCGTGGAGCGAGTGACGCAGGCGGAGCTTCGTGTCTCAAGTGCGGAGGATGAAATTAGCGGACTTCAAATAAAGGTGCGCACTTTGGAAAAAAAAAATAAAGATCTGGAAAATAGTGTTCTGGACTTGGAATCTCGGTCCAGAAGGAACAACCTGAGGCTGGTGGGTTTACCGGAGGGAGCCGAAGGTCGTGATTCATGCTCCTTTTTGGAGGGGTGGATCCCGGAGGCGCTGAACAACGCGGAGCTAAAATCATCAGTCGTCTTGGAAAGCTCCCACCGAATTGGCCCACCGAGAGGTAACAAGGCAGCACCGAGGATGCTAATTATGAAGTTTCTCAGCTACAGAGACAGGATGACGATCTCCAACGCGGTGCGGGCCAAAGGAGAAATTAAATACCAAGATCAGCAGGTGCGGTTCTACCCAGATTTGGCCTCAGGAATCCAACAATTAAGGAAGCAGTTTGACCCCATCCGCAAAGAACTGCGCAACCTTGAGATTCGTCATGGAGTGATTCACCCTGCAAGACTTCTGGTCACATATGAGGGCAGAACACGCATCTTCAAGACCCCCGAGGAGGCGCAGGAGCTCATCAAGAAGATCCAGGAAGAGACTGGTGGGAGCTAAGCATGAACAGAATATAGGGTAGAATATTTGAGCATTTAACTGATTAGAAGCATATATTAAGATTACAAAATATAGAATGTATTACATATTAAAAAAAAAAAAAAAAAAAAAAAAAGTACAAAATTGCTAAAAAAAATTTGGAGTTAAATTGGAAAATTACAGAAGAGAGTTAATGTTACGTTATTAAAAGCAGTAGAGTTAGGGTGATTAGGAGGATGAAGAAGGAGTGGCTTTGGCTGTTCCTCGTGGGTGTGGAACGGTCGATGGCTATATCGGGAGACGGAATTTTTCTTTTGCTTTTGGGGGGATTGCCACAAATGTGGAAAGGGGGAATTTGTTTGTGTGTAGTTTGTAGGGTGAATGTTCAACCACTCATTTTTTTGCTTTTCTGTTTGAGCATGTTTACACTGCAAGGTAATCCCAAACACCCTACTGATTATAAATCAAAGCGTTAATCTTAATTTAACTTCATGGAATTGCAGAGGTCTACAAAATTTAAAAAAACTTAAACAAGTTATGAATAAAATAAAAGACATGGGTTCAAAAATTGTGTTTTTACAAGAAACTCATCTAATAGAGCAAGATGTAAAAAGAATTAGGAGTAGATGGCAAGGAAATGTTTTCACCTCATCATTTTCATCCCGAGCCAGGGGAGTTATGACTCTCATACATAAATCAGTCCCATTTCAAGTGAAAAATGTAATTGGAGACAAATTTGGAAGATATGTAATCATTCAAGGATCTTTGCTATTAGAAAACATAAATTTGGTGAACTTATATGGTCCCAATATAGATGATCAAAAGTTCTTTGCCAATTTATTTCTTATCTTATCATCACTAACAGGGCAACATATAATAGCAGGGGATTTTAATTGTACATTGAATCCCAGTATAGATAGATCAACAGGACTGGACTGTACGCACAATGGATGTAGGATAACCATTAATCATTTTATGAAAGAATTGAAATTGATAGATATATGGAGAGAAATGAAACCACAAGTTAAAGCATACTCTTGCTATTCCAATACCTATAAGACATTCTCACGTATAGATTATTTTTTGATCTCCACAGAATTAAGGTCCAAGATTCAAAACTGTTTTTATGATAACATCGTGATCTCTGATCATGCACCCTGCTGTCTAATGTATGTAGATAAGAAATTGACAAAGGAACCAGGTAGATGGCAATTTCAGCATAAATGGCTTCAGGATGAGGAATTTGTTAAGTATATAGAAAAACAGATAGATGAGTTCTTTGATATCAATACTACACAAACATCAGCATGTGTAAAGTGGGAGGCTTTCAAAGCTTTTATTAGGGGACATATTATTAGTTATACAGGTTCAAAATCTAAGAAGACTCGAGAGGAGAGAGTCCAATTGGAACATAAAATAAAAATTCTTCAAGAAAGAGTATATGCAGGAAGAGATCCAAGGTTGGAGAACGAATTACTGATTTTGAGAGCTGAATATGACAAAAAATCAGCGAATAGAGCTGCCTCGAGTCTTCTAAGATTGAAACAATCTTTTTATGAACAAGGTGAAAAATCAGGAAAGTTATTGGCATGGCAGATTAAACAATTAGAATCTAAAACACCAATTACCAGTATTATAAGTAAGGGACAGGTAGTTATAGATCCTTCAGAAATTAATAGAGCCTTTAGAGATTACTATGAAAAATTATATGATACCAAAAATGAATCTGACTTAACAAAACTACATGGGTTTTTGAATGAACTATTTATACCGTGTATTCCAAATGAAAATAGGGAGATACTGGAGTCTAAAATTAGTCAAGAAGAAGTTGGACTAGCCATTGATAATATGAAATCAGGAAAAAGTGCAGGACCAGATGGTCTTCCAGTTGACCTTTATAAAAAATTTAAGAATAAATTAACAAAACCTTTTTTGGAAATGGTTTTAGAAGCATTTCAAAATAGTAATTTACCATCATATATGAATAATGCCTTAATTATACTGTTGCCAAAACCAGGTAAGCCCTCTAATAAATGTGAAAATATGAGACCAATAAGCCTATTAAATGCCGACCTTAAGATAATTTGTAAAATTTTAGCAAGACGAATACAAGAAATTTTACCAAATATTATTAATCGAGATCAGAATGGCTTTATAAAGGGAAGACAAGGCTTCCATAATGTAAGAAGACTATTTAATATTATTTATTCTAATAATGAAGCACCGGATACAGCTCTCTTATCACTGGATGCCGAAAAAGCCTTTGATAGAGTTGAATGGCCCTTTCTTTTTGAAGTCTTACAAAGGTTTGGACTTGGAAATAATTTTATAAAATGGGTTCAGATAATATATAATAATGCTACTGCAGAAATTCTAACAAATAACAATATTTCAAAATCAATAAAAATCAATAGAGGATGTCGACAAGGCTGTCCACTTTCACCTTTACTGTTTACTATGGCAATTGAACCTTTAGCGATGGCAATACGTCTACAGTCACAAATATATGGAATTAAAGTTGGACCAACAGAACATAAAATCTCCCTGTATGCCGATGACATAATTTTGTTTATGTCGAATCTTAAAAAATCAATTCCGACCTTGTTGAATTTAATAAAGAATTTCGGGGAAATATCAGGATATAAAATAAATAAAACTAAATCTTCAATATTAATGCTAAATGAGACCCAGAGAAATTACCCAGCCCCTGAGGTAAATCAATTCAATGTTGTAAATCAGTTCAAATATTTAGGAATCCAAATTGTGCCTAAGCTAGAATCAGTCGCCAGTGTCAATTATGAAGCCTTAATGTCAGATATCGATGAGTTAACTCAGAGATGGATGTCACTACCAATGTCGATGATCGGGAGAATTAATATACTTAAAAGTAATATTTTACCTAAAATACTTTATTTATTTCAATACATTCCCTTACCACCACCTTTAGATTTATTCTCAAGAATTAAAAAAAAGTTAGTGGAATTTATATGGAACAACAGGAGGGCTAGATTACGTCTGTCTTTATTATATTTACCATTTGATCGTGGAGGTCTGAAATGTCCAAATTTTATGTTGTATTATTGGTCGGCACAACTGAGGTCTATGACATATTATTTTTCATCAAATGATCTCCCTCACTGGACTGAAATGGAATCATACAATTTACCTTTACCTCTTCCCATATTCATATACTCAGATTCGGCAAAAAAATTACAAAAACAAGTTAAAAATCCATTTGTAAAGCATATGATCAAAATATGGTGTGAAGCTAAAAACTATTTAAAAGAACCACAGTTATTGTCACAATTTAGTCCAATATGGGGTAATCAATATTTTAAACCAGGGAGAGCGGACGCTGTATTTAAAGTATGGAATTTAAAAGGGATACAAAAGATTCAGGATTTATATTTGCCATGTGCAGAAAACATAATGTCTTTTGAAGAGTTGAGGATCAAATTTAATCTCAATAGAACACATTTTTTTAAATATCTTCAACTTAGAAACTTTATTCGATCAAATCAAAATAATGCTCTCACTCGACCTATCTATTCATCCTTGGAAAAAATGTTGATGAAAGATAGTAAAAGAAAGGGTATTATTTCAGAGTTTTATAACTCATTGACACTATTTTCAAGTGAAAACTCACTGAAAAGATTAAACTACTGGAAAGAAGATCTGCAAACTGAAATTCCAGAGGAACAATGGGAATTGGCTTGTACAGAAGCTCAAACCAAATCAATAAATGTACGCCTTAAATTGATACACTTCAAATGGTTAATGCGGATGTATGTTACACCGGAGGAGTTAAATAGATATAACAAAAATATACCAGATACGTGCACAAAATGTATGGAAAGTAAAGGAACTCTATTTCATTGTTTATGGGAATGTAGATTAATAAGAATGTTTTGGGAAGAGGTGAGGGTAACAATTGAAAAAATAATCTCAAAACAAATCATATTGAATCCTAAACTGTTTTTGTTGGGTCTGTACCCAGAAAAGCATAATTTTAATAAAAGTGAAAGAACATTCATAGACCTCAGTTTGCTTAATGCCAAAAAATGTATTGCACTATTATGGAAAAAGACTTATAGACCAGATGTGACTCAGTGGTTAAGACAGATGTTAACAAACCTTCCATTAGAAAGAATAACATATATACTGAAATCAAAGGAAATTGTGTTTGAGAATATATGGAGACCTTTTATTGATTATGTAAAAAATTTAAACATAACTCTTGAAGAAGAAGGTGAATGATATGTGCGGACCTTGTAAATTCCAAACTGGTGAATATAATATGTATACTTATGTGTTGGATTGTCTAGACTAAACAGAGGAGCATTGTTGAAGATTTGATTTTGTTGGTGGTTGTTGGTGTTTTTTAGTGCATTTTTTTTTTTTTGTAGTACTTAAGTGTTAGTGTTTGATTGTTTGTATCATGTTTGTTTAAAAAAAAAAAAGGTTCAATAAAGATATTGTGGAAAAAAAAAAAAAGAAATCACATGGACATACGTAATATTCACAGCCTTTGCTCAGTACTTTGTTGATGCACCTTTGGCAGCAATTACAGCCTCAAGTCTTTTTGAATATGATGCCACAAGCTTGGCACACCTATCTTTGGGCAGTTTGGCCCATTCGTCTTTGCAGCACCTCTCAAGCTCCATCAGGTTGGATGGGAAGCGATGCACAGCCATTTTCAGATCTCTCCAGAGCTGTTCAATTGGATTCAAGTCTGGGTTCTAGCTGGGCCACTAAAGGACATTCACAAAGTTGTCCTGAAGCCACTCCTTTGATATATTGGCTGTGTGCTTAGGGTCGTTGTCCTGCTGAATGATGAACTGTCTCCCCAGTCTGAAGTCAAGAGCGCTCTGGAGCAGGTTTTCATCCAGGATGTCTCTGTATATTGCTACGTTCATCTTTCCCTCTATCCTGACTAGTCTCCCAGTTCCTGCCACTGAAAAACATCCACACAGCATGATGCTGCCACCACCATTGGCATGGTTATGAGTGGTGCCTGGTTTCCTCCAAACATGACAGTTGGCATTCACACCAAAGAGTTCAATCTTTGGCTCATCAGAAAAGAGAATTTTGTTTCTCATGGTCCGAGAGTCCTTCAGGTGCATTTTGGCAAACAACAGGTGGGCTGCCATGTGCCTTTTACTAAGGAGTGGCTTCTGTCTGGCCACTCTACCATAGAGGGCTGATTGGTGGATTGCTGCAGAGATGGTTGTCCTTCTGGAAGGTTCTCCTCTCCCCACAGAGAAACACTGGAGCTCTGACAGAGTGACCATTGGGTTCTTGGTCACCTCCCTGACTAAGGCCCTTCTCCTCCAATCGCTCAGTTTAGACGGCCAGCCAGCTCTAGGAAGAGTCCTGGTGGTTCCGAACTTCTTCCATTTACGGATGATGGAGGCCACTGTGCTTATTGGGACCTTCAAAGCAGCAGAAATTTTTCTGTACCCTTCCCCAGATTTGTGCCTTGAGACAATCCTGTCTCGGAGGTCTACAGACAATTCCTTTGACTTCATGCTTGGTTTGTGCACTGACATGCACTGCCAACTGTGGGACCTTATATAGACAGGTGTGTGCCGTCCCAAATCATGTCCAATCAGCTGAATTTACCATAGGTGGACTCCAATTAAGCTGTAGAAACATCTCAAGGACGATCAGTGAAAACAGGATGCACCTAAGCTCAATTTTGAGCTTCATGGCAAAGGCTGTGAATACTTATGTACATGCGATTGCTTAGTTTTTTATTTTTTAAAAATTCGCAAAAATCTAAAAAAAACAAAACTTTTTTCACGTTGTCATTATGGGGTATTATGTGTAGAATTTTGAGGAAAAATGAATTTAATCCCTTTTGGAAAAAGGCTGCAACATAAAATGTGGAGAAAGTAAAGCGCTGTGAATCCTTCTTCTTTTAGATTTGATTGGTGGTTGGCAACCAGGTTACAGGTGCATTACCGCCACTGACTTGATTATCATCACTCTATATCTTTGTATAAGGAGTTTTTATAAGGAGTTCTGAACAACTCCTGATGTGTGAAAAAATTATCCGTCCTTGGACTGTGTCCTACTGCCACCAACTTGGACTCACTTCAACTTTATATCTCCGGATGTACTGTATCCGTCAATCTCCTGACATACTGCCTTAGATGGATAGGGAGCGGCTCCATTTAAAGCTCTTACATCGACAAAGAATTACCATAATTTGTGACAGTGTGTTGCTTTCAGTCAATTAACTGCCTCTAACTAACAAGATCAGTTTAGGTTACCATGGTGATGTAGCAGGTAAAAATACTGCCACCTTCCTGGTTCTGACAAGACTGATTTTAGGTTCAACATACACAGAAACCTGTCAATACCACTTTGTACCTCTCTGACTATAAAAACAAAGGGAATTCTTCTTCTTCTTTCAGCTGTTCCCTTTAGGAGTCGCCACAGCGGCTCATCTGCCTCCATCTCACCCTATCCCTTGCATCTTCCTCTGTAACACCAACCCTCTCCATGCCCTCTTTTCACTACATCCATGAATCTTCTCTGTGGTTTTCCTCCTGCCTGGCAGCTCCATCTTCAACATTCTTTGTCCAGTATATCCACTATCCCTCCTCTGCACATGTCCAAACCATCTCAGCCTTGCCTCTCTTACTTTGTTTCCAAACCACTCAACGTGAGCTGTCCCTCTGATATACTCATTTCTAATCTTGTCCCTCCTAGTCACTCCCAATGATAATCAGCATCTTCAACTCTGCCACCTCCAGCTCTGCCTCCTGTCTTTTTGTCAGCGCCATGGTCTCCAAACCATACATCATAGCAGGTCTCACTACCGTTTTGTAAATCTTCCTTTTCACTCTTGCTGCTACCTTTCTGTCACAAATCACCCCTGACACTCGTCTCCACCCACTCCACCCTGCCTGCACTCTCTTCTTCACCTCTCTTCTGCATTTTTCATTGCTTTGGATGGTTGACCCCAGGTATTTAAACTAATCTACTTTCACTACCGCTACTCCTTCCATCTTCACCGTTGAACCTGCTTCCCTCTCATTCACACTCATGTATTCTGTCTTGCTTCTACTGACTTTCATTCCTCTTCTCTCCAGAGCATATCTCCACCTCTCCAGGTTCTTTTCCACCTGCTCCCTACTCTCACTGCAGATCACAATGTCATCTGCAAACATCATGGTCCACAGAGACTTCTGCCTAACCTCATCTGTCAGCTTGTCCATCACCATGGCAAACAAGAAGGGGCTCAAAGCTGATCCCTGATGTCATTCCACCCCCACCTTGAATCCATCTGTCACTCCTACAGTGCACTTCACCACCATCTCACTGTCCTCATACATGTCCCACACCACCCTCACATACTTCTCTGCCACTCCTGACTTTCTCATACAGAACCACACTTCCTCTCTTGGCACCCTATCGTATGCTTTCTCTAGAGCCACAAAGACACAGTGCAACTCCTTCTGACCTTCTCTATACTTCTCCATCAGCACTCTTAGAGCAAACATTACATCTGTAGTACTCTTTCTTGGCATGAAACTGTACTGCTGCTCACTGATTGTCACCTCTCCTCTTAACCTGGCATCAACAACTCTTTCCCATATCTTCATAGCGTGGCTGATGTACTTTATGCCTCTGTAGTTACTACAGCTCTAAGCATCACCTTTGTTCTTGAAAATTGGTACCAAAACACTTCTTCTCAACTCCTTGGGCATCCTCTCACTCTCCAAGATTGTGTTAAACAATCCAGTTAAAAAGTCCACTGCTATCTCTCCTAAACATCTCCATAAGTCCACAGGTATGTCATCTGGACCAACCGCCTTTCCATTCTTCATCCTCTTCAAAGCTGCCCTCACTTCTGCCTTGCTAATCCTAAGGACTTCCTTGTTCACTATCTTTCCTTCATCCATCCTCCTTTCTCTCTCATTTTCTTTATTCATCAGATCTTCAAAGTACTCCTTCCACCTTTTCAACACACTCATTTGTTAGTACATTACCATTTCTGTCCTTAATCAACCTAACCTGCTGCACATCCTTTCCAGCTGGATCTCTCTGTCTAGCCAGTCAATACAACTCCTTTTCTCCTTCCTTTGTGTCCAGCCTCTCATACAACTCACTATATGCCTTTTCCTTTGCCACCTCTCTCTTTGAATGCACCTAGATTCCAAATACTCCTGTCTACTTTCTTCATCTCCCTGACTATCCCACTTTGTCTTTGCTAACCTCTTCCTTTGGATTCTTTCCTGTACCCCCTCATTCCACCACCAAGTCTCCTTGGCTTCCTTCCTCTGTTCACTGGATACACCACATACCTTTCTACATGTTTCCCTCAATACTTTTAGTGTACTTTCCCAGTCATCTGGCAATTCTTCCCTACCATCCAGAGCCTGTATCAACTCCTTCCTGAACTCTGTGTGACCTTCTTCCTTCTGTAATGTCCCCCACTTAACCCTCTAACTGTCCACATTGCATGGACGGGTCACCCGCCCCCAGTGGCACAGCACAGCAACTGCACCTGTCAACTTATTGATGTCTCCCAGCTATACTGAGAATTTGTACTGATCTGTATTGATCTGACAGTTCAGAAGGTGGCAGACATGTGCCGGACGAATCATGGCTGACATGGAATACAGCAAAGAAGAAGAAATCCTCATTATTCTTCCTTTTTCCGCTTTGAGCTGACAACACCAATGTAGTCGCCGCCATGATCAGTCATGGCGGTGGCAATTCTGACTAAAACTGCATGAAACGGGAAAAATAGCCACGTAATACAAACAAAATTCACGTGGGATAATCATAAGAGTTTGTAGATGTGGTAGAGAGTGCAAATGACCGAGCAAATGTAAAACATCGACCACGATGGACGAAAATGGACTGGTCACATGAGCGAGTGAGCCCCCCCCCCCCCCCCCGCAACTGGTAAGACGAATATATGTTGTTGTTGTTTTTTACATTTTATTGATTTTCTGGTTCATATACTTTGAAGATTAGATAAAAACATACCCCTGTAGACAAAACGGTGTCAAAAAAACCCAACCATTCTTTGCGTAAATGTGTCCAAAGTCCACTTTTGACTGAGTTATGTAATTTATATAGCTGCTGTGACATTATGCAAATTAGATGCATAAATTTATTCCTATCTGAAACTTTGGATCATATTCTACATCTTTCTTATTGACAGTAAGCCATTATCTCTTGCAACTTTCAAGTTATAGCCTTGGAAATCTGAACTATTTTATTGAAATTTTTTTTTACCACTCTTGACCACTAGGGGTCTTGACCACCCTTTAACCGTTCCAGTTGCCATACGGTGACTGGGACAGCTAAAGAGTTAATCTTTGGCTCTGCCTTCACTGTTTTCCTCTTCTTGCTTTGCAAAGTCATCCTACAGACTACCATCCAATGCTGTCGAGCTACATTCTTCCCTGCCACCACCTTGCAGTCTCCTCTTTCAGATTTCTCATTCTGTGTAAGATGTAGTCCACCTGTGTACACCTTCCTCCACTCTTGTAAGTCACCTTATGTTCCTTTCTCTTGTTGAAGTATGTGTTCACCACAGCCATTTCCATCCTTTTAACGACATCCACAACCATCTGTCCTTCCACATTTCTCTCTTTAAGACCATACCTACCCAGGACAATTTTTATACAAATGAAATACATATTTACTTATTGAGCAATTTTGATAATTTCATGAAAATGAAAAATTTAAATAAGCCCATAGACGCTCAACTGAACATACAGTCATGTGAAAAAATTAGGACACACTGTATAAGCCTGTGTGTTTTTTAACACATCTGGACATATGGATAATATCAATGTTAAAAATACTGGGAGATTCATGTAATACAACTACACAATTAAAAATGAATTAAAGACTTTTTTCAAAATTTCTGTAAAATGTAATTCTAAACAAATAGTGAGGAATAAATTAGGACACCCTCCATCATTTTAGGACACCCCCACATTCATTCCCACTTAAAATGGCTAAAATAAATGTTCAGAAAATGCAAATAAAAACAAAAACAAAGTTAGACATAGATATGTGAACATTTCTTAATAAAGAACTGAATATTTAAAGGGGTGTCCAAATTTTTACACATGACTGTATATATCATTACAATATGTGGATAATTAGCATGATATATTTCATTTTTTATGAAAATCTATGGAGTGATAAACCCATTACACTGAAAATCTTAAATCTATTTTTCTGAAGTCATACTATTTGAACTTATTTATGGAAAGAAACCTAAATGTTTAAGTTTGATATAATTTTCAAGCACACTTTAATGAATGATGTGATATTCCACAAACTGCATCAATATGTTACAGACATGCAGCCAATCTCAATAAAAGTGAGCCAATCACATGCAGCAATCCAAACCACACAAAAACTTGAAAACTTCTCAGACTTTTTCACAGTGTGGCAAAGTGCCCTTCAACAAGAATTAACACTAAATGGAGCTCCCCAAGGCTGTAGTTTAGGTCCTTTAATGGTTTCACTGGTTCATTATTCTCAAATAAAATCCATTAATGACTCATTAGATTGAAAAATTCTCAAATGTTCACATCACTGCATCCAAAAGTACCGTCAGTCTGGAAGCCAGTCAGCTTGTCCTGTGGCTGTTTCACACCAAGCACGGATTTTCATATGGAAAAAAAATCCTTTTGACAGATTTGGTGTTTTTTTTTAAAATATTTACACTGTTTCTGAATTACTCTATGCGGGTGAAAAAATATCAGCATAGAGCTTCATCTCAGCGGACTTTAAATTGCGGCAATATACCCTGAATTACTAGGGCTGCAACTAACGATTATTTTGGTAGTCGACTAATCTAATGGCTAGTTTTTAGATTAGTCGATTAATCACAATTATTTCTGTCATGTCCGCCAGCTCAGCTTCCTGCTGGCACAGCTTCTGTTCAGGGCTCTAGGTCATGTTTTACCTCACCTGGTTAAGCCTGCACACCTGTGAAAATCACTTTGTTGTCAGTCCCTGATTTAATATAACTAGTGCATACTGGTGCATGCCCGTAGAAACCAAATATAAGCAAATATTTCTGCATGCCTGTAGAAAGGTGTAAGCAAGCATATCTGCATGCCCATAGAAAGTCACTGTTACCATGGTGATGCCTGCCTTTGATCTTTGACATGGTTACATGTGAGCAACTCCTTTTATGGTCACTCATACATACCTGTGCATGCCCGTAGAAACCAAGTATAAGCAAGTATTTCTGCATGCCCGTAGAAAGCAAGTGTAAGCAAGCATTTCTACATGCCTGCCTCTGATCTTTGACATGGTACCCGTGCATGCCCATAGAAACCAAGTATAAGCAAGTATTTCTGCTGCATGTCTGCCTTTGATCTTTGGCATGGTTACCGTGGCAACAGTAACCATGGTGAAACCTGCCTTTGATATTTGACGTCACCACTTGCTTTGATATGGTTACCATGGCAACACTAACTATGGTGAAACCTGCCTTTGATCTTTGATGTCACCACTCGTTCAGTGATGCCTGCCTTTGATCTTTGATGATGTCATAGCGAGTCCTATGAAACCTGTCTGTGATCTTTGACATCACCACTTGTTCAGTGATGCCTGCCTTTGATCTTTGATGTCACCACTCGTTCAGTGATGCCTGCCTTTAAGCTTTGACATGGTTACCATGGCAACACAGTCCTATGATCGTGACACACACATACACAGACAGATAGACAGAGATTTCTTGAATTATACATAGTGATGTAGCCTATTATAAAAAGTTCCCATAGCTAAATAGAATAATGACCCATCAAACATGAGTTGGAAACTTGAACTTGACAGCTTAATCAGAAGTGTGTGTGTAGCAACACAATTGAATAATAGATGCAAAAGTGTAAAAACTCAAATAGCAGCTCTGCTGCTCCATAAAGGCTGTTCTAACTGTGTGTTAAAAAACTACAGCAATATTCAAATCCATTAAAGTAAAAAAAGAAAATAACAAGCTTGTCCATCCTGTTTGAAACCTTGCTGGGTCTACAAGTATAAAAGTTTCATTAGGCTTCAGATGAAAATTAAAAGAACTTCTTCCGGTAAAAAAAAAAAAAAAATAATAATAATACTTTAAATATCAGTGCAGGAATGTTAGCCTCCACTGCACATACAGTGAAATATTTAAGCCGTTTTAATTTATTTGTGATGATTATGGTTATATATTTTTTTTTAATTTAAGTTTTTGTAAAGGGTATACAGGTCATTACAGCATTGCATTGTTAACATTTTCATCGTACGTTCCCTTATATTTTGCTATTTGACAACATTGGTAGAATAGTTATTACAACACCCCCTTTTTTTTTTAAAGTGAAAGAAAAAGTGAAATTAAAGAGAATTAAATTAAAAAACAAACAAACAAACAAACAAAAACCCGAATAAACAAACAAACAGAACAGTAAAAAACAAACAAACAGAAAATTAAAAGTAAAAGAGCATCTGAGTAGTGTTGGAACAAAGAGTGGGACCATCATTGAAATGGTATTTGTCAAAGATTAGATCTAATGGAAGACACATATGCGATCCAGGGTTGCCAAAAGTTCATGAACCCATCCATGTCCTGTCTCAGTGCGAATGTCAACTTTTCCATCGAGTAAATGTCTTGAATCCCGTTAATCCAATCTTCAGGTGTAGGACAGTCCTTCAGCATCCATTTTTTAGTTAGGGCTTTTTTACTTGCCAATATTAAAACATTGAATAAGTATTTATCTCCTCGTCTTTCCAGTGAGTCCGGTAGTAAACCCATATACAAAGTTATAAAAGAAAAGGGAACTGTTATTTTGAATATTTTCCCCAATATTGTCTGTACATTGGTCCAATATTGGTGGATAACTGGGCATGACCAAAACACATGAAAATGATTTGCAGTCTTTTCACCACACAAGCGCCAACAGTTCAACCCCTTATGGGTAAATTTGTTTTGTGCAGGTGTTCTGAAAAATCTTACCAAATTTTTCCATCCAAATTCTCTCCACTGCAGGGATGAGGTACTTTTCCATTGCTGTCTATTTAGCTTTTCCCATATTTCCAATTGTAAAGTGAAATTCCCCTCTTTTTCCCATCTCTCTTTTATCTATGATGTGTTGTCTCCTTTTAAGTCTTGAAGACCTTGGTATATTTTAGAAATGTATCTGATCCCTGGGATCCCTTTATATGCCATTAAGAAGACCTTCAGAACACCTGACTGGGCCCTTTCCAAATCCTCCTTTTTAAGTATATTGTTTATGTGGTGTCTAAGCTGAAAGAACCTGTAAAGATCTTGATTTATTAGACCTTGTTTTTTCAAATCTTCAAAACTTGTTAAAGTTTGCCCCTTAAAGAAATCTTAATATTTTATCAGCCCTTTCTCTTTCCACTCTTTAAATCTAGTGTCTGTTTTATTGGGGGTAAAGTCTTGATCATAGGCAATCCATTGCAGAAGTCGATAGGGCTCTTTAGCTTGATTCTCTCTGACTATCTTAAACCAAATTTTTAGCGGGGTCTCTATCCATGGGTTAGTGTTATTCAAGAGTTTAGGTAAGGCATTGTTCCCTATTATCGCCTGTAGGGGGATGTCACTTGTTATTTGGCATTCCATCTCCTTCCATTGTGCAGTGTAGACTGGGTTACATATCTCTACTAAAGTTTTAATTTGTGCAGCTATAAAATAGTCCCTGATATTTGGCAGCGCAAGCCCACCTTTGTCTTTGTTTAGCTGTAGGGTTCTATATCTGATTCTAGGTCTCTTGCCCTGCCATATGAATCTTGAGATCCTTCTGTCTAGCTCCTGCCATGTTTTTTTGGGGGGTTCTACCGGTATTGTTTGGAAAAGGTATAGAAGACGTGGAAGTATATTCATTTTGACTGCTTCAATTCTTTGTGCAGTACCTAAGAATCGTATCATATTCCATCTTGCTAGGTCAGATTTTATTTTTGTCACCAGTGGATCATAGTTTAGTGTTATAATTTTGTTGAGTTGTTTCGGGATATTGATCCCCAGATATTTCATAGATTCCAGCTCCCAGTTAGTTTTGAGTTCACTTAGTGAATAATGATTTGGGTCATAGTTGAATGTTAAAACTTGGGTTTTATGCATGTTTAATTTGTACCCCGATAAATCTCCATAGTCTGAAAAAACTGAGATGAGTTCTGGTAAAGAAGTGTCTGGTTGCCCTAGGTATATTAAAATGTCATCAGCAAAGAGTGCTATTTTATGTTCCTTCTGACCAAGTGTAATACCTTGAATTTTTTGATTTTGTCTTATCCATTGGCTCAGAGGTTCTATGAAGATTGCAAAGAGCAGTGGAGACAGGGGGCAGCCTTGACGACATCCTCTTTCCAGCTCAAAAGATGATGATAAATTACCGTTAATCCTTATTTTAGCTGTTGGTTTTTTATATAATGCCTGTATAGTTCTAATGAAGTTGTTATGAAAATTGAAACTGGATAAGATTCTATATAGGAAAGACCAGTCAACCGAATCAAAAGCTTTTTCAGCATCTAATCCCAATATGACTGCATTTAAGTTATATTTTTTTATATGATGAATTATGTGTAAAGTGCGTCGAATGTTGTCTTGTGTCTGTCTTTGTCTTATAAAACCTGTTTGGTCTAAGTGAATTAAGTCTGTCAGTATGTTTTCTAACCTTTTGGCAAAGATAATGGTAAAAAGCTTATAGTCCTGATTTAATACACTGATTGGTCTGTAGTTGGAGCATTCTAGTTTATCCTTTTCAGGTTTAGGTATGACTGCAATGACCCCTTCTCTCCAGGAGGGGGGGATTTCCCCTGTGTGGAGGACATAGTTAAATGTTTTCAAGAGGAGAGGAGATAGTTGCTGTTTAAAGGTTTTGTACCATTCTGCTGTATAGCCATCTGCTCCTGGGGATTTGTTAGCTTTAAGTTTCATAATTGCTTTTTCCAATTCTTTAGGTTGTATTTCTGACAGTAGTGTTTTATTTTGTGATTCCGTAAGTTGGGGAAGGTGTAATGTGTTTAGGAATGTCTCAGATGCGTTTTTATGTTTTTTGTGGGAGTATAAGTTCTTGTAGTAATTCTCGAAGCTTTTAAGAATATCCTGAATTCTGAATTTTATTTCCTTTGATACTGGGTCTCTGATTTTGTAGATTGCTCTTTCTGTTTGTTGTTTCCTCAATTTATAGGCTAGGAATTTTGCCGATTTACTGCCTGCTTCATAGTGTTTTTGTTTCAGAAATGTAAGTTTCTTCTGGATTTCTATTGTGTAGATCTCATTTATTTGATTTTTAATTTCTTTAATCTTGAGCGAGCCATTAGAATGAGTGTTGTCTTTGTGTTCTTTTTCTAGGTTCTTGAGTTCTGACTCTAGTGTGACAAGTTTTTCTTGTCTCAGTTTCTTTTGGGTTGCCAGTTTTGCAATAATTTTTCCCCTTATTACAGCTTTGCACGCATCCCACAGTATTAAAGGGGATACTTCTCCATTATCGTTTTCTTCCAAATATTTGAAAATATCTGATTCCAATTCATCTTTCAGTGGTCCTTTCAGGACATTTGAATTCAACCTCCAGGAAAATGTATTATTTGTGTATTTTTGGATGTTTAAGTCCATATAGATCGGACTGTGGTCAGAGAGATCCATCAGTCCTATTTTACATGTTTTTACTCTTCCAATGTCTCTATTAAACATAAAAAAGTAATCAATCCTTGAGTAAGATGAATGTGGCGTTGAATAAAAAGTATAATCTTTTACATTGGGGTTGAATTCCCTCCATACGTCACAGATTCCCATTTCTTTTAGTAGCATCCGAGTTTTCCTATTTTGAGTGTTATTTTGATGTGAAGAATTACCTGTTGCATCCCAGTATGGATTCAGTCTTAGATTGAAGTCTCCACCACATATCACTAAACCTTGGGCTTTAGTTATCATTAGGTCGAATACATTTTTATAAAATTTCCATTTAGCCCCTGGTGGTGCATATACATTCAGCAGGGTGATATCTTCTCCCTCTAGCCGCCCAATTACCAAACTGTACCTCCCTTCTTTATCTTTGTGTTCTGATTTTTTTTCAAATGTAATTTTGGTTGATATCAATGTCGCTACTCCCCTCCTCCTCCCTGACTTATATGAAGATGAAGAGATCATTTTAAAACCTTGTCTATTGAGTTTAGTGTGTTCCACGTCTGTTAGATGGGTTTCTTGTAAAAATATTATTTCTGCTTTGTCTTTTTTCATTTTGCGTAGAATCTTGGATCTTTTAACTGGATTCAGGATCCATTTTACATTATATGAGGCTATTTTGGTTACACCCTGTTTCTCCATTGTATTTTCTTATTTAGTATAACAGTGTGGTGGACCTCTTTTTTGCTACTCAGAAACTGGAAGAACATTAAGAACATAAAAAACATTAATAGTGTATGAGACTTTAAAACAAAAAACTGTCAAAAAAAACTTCCTGAGCTGGGGTCTCTTTAAAGACCCTGTAAGAGCCTTGATGGAGTGTAGGCTCTGAGGGAAATTCCTCAAACTCTGTTACGTGTTGAGGGCCCTCTCTTACCCCTGTAAGTTGTCCCATGTTTTTAACGTGAATTTCAGATCCCAATCCGAATTTGTAATGATTTTTTTTTTTTTTTTTTTTTTTTTTTATGCCTATACCCTATGAGATTGTGTGCACCCTCCCACCCCCATCACAGCAAACCTTCACTCTAATACAGTATTTGTTAGTGTGGGGAGAACATGTGGGTCATTGTTACATTTCTATTTTAACAAGATTTTTTTTTTTTCCTTTAAATTAAGAAGACATTTGTTTCTAATGCTATAACTGCTCCATGAAAGGTTTTACCACATGCTGATTCTGCATCTCCTTTAATGTTTGTTACCTTGTAGGAGGGGGGATGGAAGTGCAGAATGACTGAAAAGAGAGAAAAAAACAAAAAGGTCGCTATTCCTTCCTGGAACTGGAAAGCTTATCTTTGTAGCTCTGGGGCTGGGTTTCCCGCTGCTGGCCCGTGGATTTAGAAGGTCTTTGAGTGGACCCCGTTTGAGCTCTGATTTTCTCGCTCAGATTCGCTGCGGGTTTAAACACCGTTACCGGGAGTCCTCTTCTCGCCATGTCAATTGTTGCTTCTTCCGCTGAATTGTAGAGACATGACTCTTCACCGTAAAAGACCCTTAACTTCGCCGGAAATGGCGTCTGAAAGCGTAGATTCTTTTCCCGTAGAACCTTTTTGGCGTCGTTATATTCCCGTCGCTTTTTAAGAACCTCAGGGGCGTAATCGTGCTCCACGAAGACTTTTCTTTCTTGATGCATAAATCCTTTTTTCTGCCAAGCCCATCTTACAACCTCTTGTTTTATTTTGAAATCGGAGAATCTTACCAACACTGAACGCGGGTGTGCTTCTGCCGCTGGCTTTGCGGCTAATGTACGATGGGCCTTTTCTATTTTCAAATCGGTGGTTTGTGGAATATCCAACTTCTCTCTCAATAAGGATTCCACGCATTCCGCCACTGTGTTGAAACCATCTTCAGCTCCTTCTTTCAGACCGTGAATTCTGATGTTATCTCGTCTCTGTCTTCCTTCTTGGTCGGCTAGCTTAGCCTCCAGCCTTGACTGTTTTCTGTGTAAATCCAGCATAGAATCTTCAAGCACTTTTACTCTTTCTTCAGCTTCCAAGATTCGGTTTTCGGCCTGGTCCATTCTGCTGTTCGTCCTTATTAGTTCCTCTCTGAATTCGTGAAATTCGGCCCGAAATCGTCGTAATTCATCATATAGCGATTTCAGGCTAACCTTTTTGTTAGCTAGGCCCAGCTCTTCGTCTCCAGAATGGAGGTCCTCGGGATCAGATTCTGCGGCCGCCGCGCGTCCTGACCTGGGGAATGCCAGTTTCTTCTGTTTGTGGTTAGGCATGGTGTTTTTGTCTTTTGATTTTTATTCTTCCAAAAATCCGTTAAGTCTGATTTTGACGATGTTTTCCTTGGATTGGATCTGAGAGGTTCAGCGTTAAGTTGCTATCACCATGGCGTCCAGACCGGAAGTCATGGTTATATTTTTTAATTAAACTAGTGCATACCCATGCATGCCTGTAGAAACACGTGCATGCCCGTAGAAAACAAGTATAAGCAAGTATGTCTGCATGCCTGTAGAAAGCAAGTGTAAGCAAGCATTTCTGCATGCCCGTAGAAAGTTACTGAGTCCTGCCTTTGATCTTTGACATGATTACCATGGCATTAGTAACCAGGGTGAAACCTGCCTTTGATCTTTGACATCACCATTCCTTCAGTGATGCCTGCCTTTGATCTCTGATGATGTATCTGCCTGGCAACAGTAACCATGGTGATGCCTGCCTTTGATCTTTGTCGTCACCACTCGTTCAATGATGCCTGCCCGTAGAGTTACTGTTACCATGCAACAGCAACCATGGTGATGCCTGCTTTTGATCTTTGACATGGTTACCATTGCAATAGTAACCATGGTGAAATCTGCCTTTGATCTTTGACGTCACCACTTGTTCAGTGATGCCTGCCTTTGATCTTTGATGATGTGTTTGCCTGGCAACAGTAACCATGGTGATGCCTGCCTTTGATCTTTGACGTCACCACTCGTTCAGTGATGCCTGCCTTTGATCTTTGATGATGTCATAGCAAGTCCTATGATGCATGCTTTTGATCTTTGATGATGTCATAGCAAGTCCTATGATCTTTGATGATGTCATAGCGAGTCCTATGGTTGTCATCTGGTGAAGACGGATAATTTTTTCACACATGGGGAGTTGTTCAGAACTCCTTATACTATAAGGAGTATTAGTAAGTAAGTAGTAAGGAGTATACTATAAGGCTTATAGTATAAGGAGTGGTAATGCACCTGTGGGCTGGTTGCCAACCATCAATCAAATCTAAAAGAAGAAGAAGATGATCGTGAGTGAAGCCTGCCTTTGATCTTTGATGTCATAGCGAGTCCTATGATCTTTGATGATGTCATAGCGAGTCCTATTATCATGAGTGATGGATGCCTTTGATCTTTGATAAGATAAGATAAGATAAGCTTTTATTAGTCCCACAATGGGGAAATTCCAGGATTGCAACAGCACAGGGATAGCAACACTCAGAGCAACAATCAGAAGGCAAGAAAAAACAAGAGCAGCTAGTATACATATGTACATATTAATACTGTATATATATATATATATATATATATATATATATATATATATATATACAGTATATATATATATATATATAGACACAGTGCGGAACACTGTGGTTGGTGGATGTGCAGCAGAAAGTCTAAGCTCTCTCTCCGCGGATGCGGTGGGCCAGCTGGATGTCTTTGGGCATGATGGTGACCCTCTTGGCGTGGATGGCGCACAAGTTGGTGTCCTCGAAGAGACCCACCAGGTAGGCCTCGTTGGCGTCCTGCAAAGCCATGACGGCGAAGCTCTGGAAGCGCAGGTCGGTCTTGAAGTCCTGAGCGATCTCCCTCACCAGGCGCTGGAAGGGCAGCTTACGGATGAGCAGCTCCGTGGATTTCTGGTAGCGACGGATCTCTCTCAGAGCCACGGTACCGGGCCTGTAACGGTGAGGCTTCTTCACTCTGCTGGTGGCCGGAGCGCTTTTCCGAGCAGCTTGGTGGCCAGCTGCTTCCTGGGGGCTTTTCCTCCAGTAGATTTACGGGTGGTCTGCTTGGTTCTTGCCATCGCTCTTTATTATTCTGTCTTATATTTCTTGCACGCCGCCTAAACCCCAGCCCGGCACCCGCGTCGTTTTTGCTTCAGTTCTCCCGGTATGTCGAGTTTCTCCGTTAGCACCGGGTGGCGGTTGAGTGCTAGCTAGCTCTTCCCTGCTGTATCATCTCCTGCTGTAAACAGAGGCTCCGTCCACCGACTTGGGAGACCTTTGGGGCGATCTGTGTGTCCGTGATATATATAGAGTGAAAGGTGTGCCAGATCAGAAAGTTATCACCGGATCAGAAAGAAGAAGGAAGATAAAAAGACTCAGAATTGAGCCGCTGTTGCAAAAGGCAGCCAACTCGTGTGGCGCCGGAACCAGAAGAGCTATGATGATATCATAGCGAGTCCTATGACTGTGAGTGATGCCTGCCTTTCTGAGTCCTATGATCGTGAGTGATGCCTGCCTTTGATCTTTGACATGGTTACATGTGAGCAACTCCTTTTATGGTCATACACACCCATGCATGCCCGTAGAAACCAAGTGTAAGCAAGCATTTCTGCATGCCTGCCTTTGATCTTTGACCTGGTACCCGTGCATGCCTGTAGAAACCAAGTATAAGCAAGTATTTCTTCTGCATGCCTGCCTTTGATCTTTGACATGGTTACCATGGCAACAGTAACCATGGTGATGCCTGCCTTTGATAGTTGACATGGTTACCATGGCAACAGTAACCATCGTGAAACCTGCCTTTGATCTTTGACGTCACCACTTGTTCAGTGATGCCTGCCTTTGATCTTTGATGTCACCACTCGTTCAGTGATGCCTGCCTTTGATCTTTGATGATGTCATAGCGAGTTCTATGAAACCTGCCTGTGATCTTTGACGTCACCACTCGTTCAGTGATGCCTGCCTTTGATCTTTGACATGGTTACCATGGCAACACAAAGTCCTATGATCGTGACACACACACCCACAGACAGAGATTTCTTGAATTATATATAGAGGGATTATAAATCATGATATTCCAATTTACTGAGATGCACTAATATTCAGAATGAAGGCTGATATTACAGCGACAATAATAGAGAATACAAAAAAGAGTAAGTTGCTCATGTAATTCACCCATTTACTGTAGTTAACGTATACTGTAGCTAGCATAACAGAAGCAGCTCAGCTGTCAGCAACCATCGTCAAAGAACGATTATTGTCTGACAGCAGATAAACTATTTAAATGGCACACACTAATAGTGTGGTCAGTTTTCTAAAGCTGGGAGAGTCGCTCATTGAAGATAAGAAGCGCTAACATTACTTGCTAACCTTACTGGTGCAGCCACTGACAGGTGGCCAGAGACGGAGGAATGGAGAGAAGGAGGGAATGGATGCATCGCTGTAGTGCAGCTGTGATATGACAACGCTGCTTTACAGTCTACATTTAACTTGTTTCATTTATTTTTTTTAGGCAAAATCCTCCCATAGTATGGAAACTTTTGGCCTTCATGATTTTCTCTCCATGTCACCATGATGCATTCCTCTACTTCTTCGCTGGAACAGTTAAACTTAATATTTCTGCGGCATGCATATAAACTTTAAAATTAAATGATTTGTCGAGAATAAAAATCTGCATTGACAAATTTTTATGATCAACGTTATCGACATTGACTAATTGTTTCAGCCCTACGAATCATTGAGACCATCAGGTGATGTCACTTTCAAGTCAAAATGAGAGGGGTTCAAACAAAAAGACATCTAATTTGCAATAAGGACCATCAGTTCTCGAATAATCAGATCAAAGAAAACACATGGCTCAAGATCGCCAAGAAGCTGTGGTATGATGATAGAATGAATGAATGAATGAATGAATCTTTATTTATTTCGGATAGTACAGGTTAAAAGAAACTGAATAATTTAACAAAGGGGGAAAGAAAATCCAACAAGGTCAAATTAGACAATAACTCCTCTGATTATACAAGGTGGTATACAAGAAGGTAGCTGATGTTTCCTTGCAAACATTATATGTTGGTACAAGGAGGAGCTAACATTAGCGGCTAATAATAATAATGGATTGCATTTATATAGTGCTTTTCATGACACCCAAAGATTCTTTACAATGAGTCCATTATTCATTCACTCCACAGACAAAGGTAGTGGTAAGTTACTTCTGTAGCCACAGCTGCCCTGGGGCAGACTGACGGAAACGTGGCTGCCAATCCATCTCAACGGCCTCTCCGACCACCAACAAACATTTATACACATTCATACCCAGTGTCACGGACACTGGAGGCAAGGTGGGTAAAGTGTCTTGCCCAGGGACACAACGGCAGGGTGGCTGGGGGGAGTGGGATTCAAACTGTCAACCCTCCGGTTATTGGACGACCCGCTCTACCTCCTGAGCCACTACCGGCCCTCTGAGCTAGCATAAGCATCAAATTTGGGGGTTCATAGGAATCTCGGAGCACTTTATGATGATGTTATAGGTCTCATTTATGAAATGTGGGGAAAAAAGCAACACACTACAGCATTTTTGAATTGTAGCAGTGTGAAACAGCCTTTAGCCAGTCATCACATGTTGATACATTTGCTTTAAAACCCATTAATATTCTAGCCAATTTCCTTAAAAACACCTAAAAAAAACATACCTAACGTAAATCAAATGCTGTTCTTCAACCCTTTGCAGTATATTCATGGGGTTGGTCTCATTAAAAAAACACTAATTTTTTGGCAAAACAGTCAGAATCCCTCTAAGTGTTTCTGCCATTGAGTAACCGTGGTGTCCATCCATCCATCCATCCATCTTCTTCCGCTTAATCCTTTTCGGGTCGCAGGGGGGCTGGAGCCTATCCCAGCATCTTTAACTGTGATGTAAACATACTAAATTTGAAGAAAATAAAGTTTGCCTGGGTTTTTTTTTTTTTAGATACAGATGGCTGAAAATAACACACAGCTGTTAGATATTGGCTAGAAAACACAATAGGAACGTAGAACCAGGTGTTATCAAATTCAGGTCAAATTTTGTAACAACACCACAAAAAATGAATATATTACACAATTTTTTCTCAGGTTGCAACCAGGTGTTTCTGAACTGTGCCAATGGCACAGGTTGGCACATACCTTGGGAAAATGTTTGTAACTTTTGAATGCTGACCCATATCCAGATACACTGTCAGTAGTAATGACACAAAGTAAAGTATAAAGAGTACACAGAAAGTTGGTGTCACGCCGCGCCATTCATCAGCGGCGCCACCTGCTCACACACCTGCTAATCATCAGCGGCGAGGGATAAAAGCCGCCTCGCCCTGAGCTTCGGCCTGAAGCCGTTAGACTTCATCGCCTTCCATGCGAAGCATCAACTCTCTCTTCAGCATCACGCTAAGCGGTAAGAAGATTCCTTACCTTACCTTTCCCAGTCTGCTCCCCTGTGCACAGGTGGATTCCTCGGCGGCGGACAACTCCGTCCCTCGTCCTTCCTCGCTGCTGCACCGAGTCCTGCAGGTGACTGTCTCCCGGGGTTCTGTCCTTGAAGTGCCTGCCATCAGTCTAACACAAGTAAGCTTCTCTCCCTCGCCTATTCTCCTCCTGTATTGGTGTGTGCCCGTCACCCTGTGTCTGTTCTTTCCCATAGGGTTGCCGGCTGAACGGTCTCCTGCCTCTGTGCCCGAAGCAGACGCCACCACCAATACATTTACATTCCGCTGACACACACCCATACACCCCTGCTGTTAAAAAACAGTTTGAACTACTCTGAGCCTGTGTGTGTGTGTCTCCTGAGCCGAACGTTATGTCAGTACGGCTTCAGCAGAGCGGCTCGGCAGACGGCGGGCTTGCGCACCGGCTTACCACTCTCGAGGTTCGGGTGGATCAAATTGCTTATCAGCAGCAGGTGATTCTAAACCAACTCATTAACATCACTAACCGATTGGACCGCCTGGACCCCCAACAGCCGTTCCCCCCGGCTCACCAGGGTGGCGCAGCTCCTGCTGTTCCAGCGGCCGTCCAGCCGGCTCCAGTGGCACCGGCTCGGCTCACGCCGATTCCAACCCCCGCCCGCTTTAGCGGAAAGCTCGGCGGAGCGCGGGGGTTCATTATGCAGTGTGAGTCCGTGTTCCACCGTGTGCCCGGAGACTTTCCCTCGGATCACAGCCGAATTGGCTACATAGGGAATCTCCTGGAGGGGCGCGCGTTAACTTGGACCTACGCCATAATGGCGAAGCCCAGTTACGCCACCCTCACCTATGACCAGTTTGTGGCACGCTTCCTGGAGGTCTTTGACCATTCCCGAACCGAGACGGTCCAAGTCGATCGGCTTCTCGCTCTCCAGCAGGGAAGCCGGTCGGCAGCGGACTATGCGGTCGACTACCGGGTAGCGGCGGAGGAATTGGGCTGGGACGAACGCTCCCTCTGTGGCCTGTTTCTCCGCAGCCTGAATGATGATCTGAGGGATGAACTGGCTGGTCGGGATATCCCTGGGACGCTAGCTGAGCTAACTTCACTCGCCATCAGCTTGGATAACAGGCTGCGTGAGCGCTCCTCTGGACGGAAGTCGTCTACTTCTCGCCCTCGGGGAGCCTCGTTGCGCCTGCCCCAAGCTCGCCCCCTGGCGACGCCGCCGCCATCGCACCCCGAGGAGTCGGAGCCGATGGTGACGGGCTGGACAAAGCTCTCCCCGGCAGAGAGACAACGCCGCCGTGAGTTGAATCTCTGCATGTATTGCGGAGATAATCAACACACGGTGGAGCTTTGTCCACAAAAGCCAAACGGCGGGGTCCGCGAGTCACTGTAGGGGGCCTCGCGGACGTCAATCGGTTAAGTCCCCTTACCCAATTGAAGCTGCCCATCCGTTTCTGCCACAGTCCCACTGGGCATCTCACCCACGCACTGGTGGATTCGGGTGCAGAAGGCAGCTTTATTTCACAAAGCCTGGCAACCCGTTTGGGCATTCGCTGTCAGGCACTGAAGAATCCCATCTCCCTTGTTAACCTCTCCCGTGCCTCCCTTGGGAGAGTATCACACCAAACCATCCCCGTTCCGGTCATCATCTCGGGAAATCACCGGAAGGAGATGACCTTCTATGTCCTGCCCAACTCTGTGTCGCCCGTCATCCTGGGGTATCCCTGGCTTCGCCTTCACAACCCGGTCCTGGATTGGAAATCAGCTGGGATATCGGCATGGAGTACATTCTGCATGGGCACCTGCCTTCAGTCCGCTGCCTGCTCTCCGTCCGCTCCTCCCCCTGCGACGGACGCTGCACCCCCGGACTTGTCTCTGGTGCCTCCGGAATTTCACGACCTGGGTATGGTGTTCAGCAAAGCGAAAGCTATGTCTCTCCCCCCTCATCGGCCCTATGACTGTGCCATCAACCTCCGCCAGGGGGCTCCCTTACCTTCTGGTCGCCTTTACAGCCTGTCTGCGCCGGAGAAGGAGACGATGAACGCCTACCTGAAGGAGTTATTAAGTGCTGGGATAATCCGCCCATCATCATCACCCGTGGGGGCAGGGTTCTTCTTCGTGGGAAAGAAGGATGGGTCCCTCCGCCCTTGTATCGACTACCGGGCCCTCAACGACATCACGGAGAAGGACCGTTACACCCTGCCTCTCATGGACACTGCTTTCCACTCCCTCCAGGGGGCGACCTGGTTCACCAAGCTGGATCTACGCAGCGCTTACCACCTCGTCCGGATCCGGGAGGGAGATGAGTGGAAAACAGCCTTCCGTACCCCGAACAGCCACTTTGAATACCTGGTGATGCCGTTCGGGTTGACCAACGCTCCTGCAGTCTTCCAGCGCCTCATTAATGACGTCCTCCGGGACTTCATCGGCCTTTTCGTGTTCGTCTACCTGGACGATATCCTCATCTTCTCCAAGTCCAGGGACGAGCACCAGGTCCACGTGAGGCGGGTCCTCCAAAGGCTGCTGGAGAATCGTCTGTACGTAAAGGCCGAAAAGTGTGAATTTTACGCCAGGAGTACGTCCTTCCTGGGGTTCATCATCGCCCACGATAAGGTGCTCCCTGACCCAGAGAAGGTAAAGGCGGTGGCGGAATGGCCTACACCTGCATCCCGGAAGCAGGTGCAGCAATTTGTTGGCTTCGCCAATTTCTACCGCTGCTTTGTCCCCAACTTCAGTACCATCGTTGGACCACTGACCCGCCTCACGTCCCCGAAGGTCCCGTTCCGGTGGACCGAAGAGGTCGCTGCCGCCTTTGAGGCGCTGAAGGCGGAATTCTCCTCCTCCCGGGTCCTTCGCCAGGTCGACCCCGCGCTGCAGTGCATCATAGAGGTAGATGCTTCGGACACGGGAGTGGGAGCAGTGCTGTCCCAGCGGTCGCCGGACGATGGCGCCAAACGACCCTGCGCCTTCTTCTCCCGGCGCTTGTCCCCGGCGGAGAGAAATTACGATGTGGGGGACAGAGAGCTCCTGGCCATCAAACTCGCCCTGCAGGAATGGCGTCACTGGCTGGAGGGGGCGAACCTGCCATTTGTGGTCCTTACGGACCACAAGAACTTAGAATATCTACGATCTGCCAAGCGCCTGAACGCCCGCCAGGCGCGTTGGTCTTTGTTCTTCGCCAGGTTCCAATTTTCAATCACCTTCAGGCCTGGCTCTAAGAACGGCCTGCCTGACGCCCTCTCCAGGCAGTTCACTCCCGTGGAGTCGGAGGAGGCGCCCCACTCCATCCTGCCCAGGTCGTGCGTCGTGGGAGCCATCTCGTGGGACATCAAGAGCAAGATCCGGAAGGCACAGGAGGTGGAACCTGACCCTGGCGGCGGACCGGAGGGGAGGCTGTTCGTGCCATCCGCGGTCCGAGGAGAGGTCATCCACTGGCTACACACCTCCAAGCTCACCTGTCACCCTGGCACCTCCCGGATGATAGATCTCCTCCAACGGTCCTTTTGGTGGCCAGGCCTGCGGAGGGATGCAGCCCGCTACGCCCGGGCTTGCCCAATCTGTGCCACCTGCAAGTCGGGAAATGCCCCTCCAGCGGGTCTGCTCCAGCCCCTGCCTGTCCCTGGCAGGCCCTGGTCGCACATCGCGTTGGATTTTGTCACCGGACTCCCTGTCTCCAACTCCTATGACACCATCCTGACCATCGTGGACCGCTTCTCCAAGGCCGTGCACTTCGTCCCCCTGCGAGGCCTCCCTACTGCCCTGGAGACGGCGGACCTCCTCGTCCAACACGTGGTCGGGCTGCACGGGATTCCGGTGGACGTGGTCTCGGACCGGGGCCCCCAGTTTTCATCTGAGGTTTGGAGGTCTTTCTGCAACGCCATCGGAGCCAAGGTGAGCCTCTCCTCCGGCCATCACCCCCAATCCAACGGGCAGTGTGAGAGGACCAACCAGGAGCTGGAGGCTGCGCTCCGCTGTGTGTCCAGATCCAAACCCACGTCCTGGAGCAACCATCTTGCCTGGGTTGAATATGCCCACAACACCGCTCGCTCTTCTGCTACAGGGATGTCCCCCTTCAAAGCGTCCCTGGGTTACGACCCCCCGCTGTTTCCGGAGCAGGAGAGTGAGGTAACTGTCCCGTCAGTTAGGGCCCATCTCAGGCAGTTCCACTCCACCTGGACTGCCGCGCGCAATGCGCTATTACGCATAGCGGAGCGCAACAGGACTGTGGCGGACCGGCGTAGAAGACCTGCCCCGGCGTACAGAGTTGGGCAACTTGTTTACGTTTCCACCCAGGACGTCACTTTAAAAGGCGAGAGGAGAAAGCTGGCACAGCGCTTCATGGGTCCCTATCCCATCACCCGGATCATCAACCCGGTGGCTGTGCGCGTGGCTATTCCCCCCTCCCTCTGCATTCATCCCACTTTCCACGTGTCAAAGGTGAAGCTGGCAGTCACTGACCCCCTTTGCCCTCCTCCTGCAGCGCAACCCACGCCCCGGATGATTGGTGGCCATCCGGCCTGGTCTGCCTCCTCCATCCTGGACTCCCGGCGCCGGGGTCGTGGGTTGCAATACTTGGTGGACTGGGAGGGCTATGGGCCCGAGCATCGACAGTGGGTGCCCCCGTCGTTTGTGTTGGACCCATCGCTCATCGCGGACTTCCACCGAGCGCACCCGGATAAGCCATCGCCAGGAGGCGCTGCTAGAGGGGGGAGTACTGTCACGCCGCGCCATTCATCAGCGGCGCCACCTGCTCACACACCTGCTAATCATCAGCGGCGAGGGATAAAAGCCGCCTCGCCCTGAGCTTCGGCCTGAAGCCGTTAGACTTCATCGCCTTCCATGCGAAGCATCAACTCTCTCTTCAGCATCACGCTAAGCGGTAAGAAGATTCCTTACCTTACCTTTCCCAGTCTGCTCCCCTGTGCACAGGTGGATTCCTCGGTGGCGGACAACTCCGTCCCTCGTCCTTCCTCGCTGCTGCACCGAGTCCTGCAGGTGACTGTCTCCCGGGGTTCCGTCCTTGAAGTGCCTGCCATCAGTCTAACACAAGTAAGCTTCTCTCCTTCGCCTATTCTCCTCCTGTATTGGTGTGTGCCCGTCACCCTGTGTCTGTTCTTTCCCATAGGGTTGCCGGCTGAACGGTCTCCTGCCTCTGTGCCCGAAGCAGACGCCACCACCAATACATTTACATTCCGCTGACACACACCCATACACCCCTGCTGTTAAAAAACAGTTTGAACTACTCTGAGCCTGTGTGTGTGCGTCTCCTGAGCCGAACGTTATGTCAGTTGGTAGAAGTGACTCAGCTTTGTAGAAGCAACCGAGCATTACGTTTGGGAGACGCACAGGCTTTATGGGGGGCATGTGTGACAAACCCAGCCCTATCAGGCATCGTTAAGTTCAGAAACTAACTGACTGCACGGCACATCCATAATTAGCATACTCAGCTGCAACTGGCTCATTTTGTTCGCGTTAGCGGCGGGGCTGGTCCTTCACGCTAAGTAGGCACTCACTGAGTATTGAAGGGTGTGAAAACACAAAGGAAGGGCCTATTACGATGGCCCTCAATAGGCAGCCCGAGAGCCACCTATTTGTGGCCCCCAAGCTGTGATTCCTTCACTATGTGTTTTGGTTTGGTCAGCACCTGTAAACGTGGACTGTTATCTTCATGCCAGTGATGCGCGGACAGCTTGTCAGCGTGCGAGCGGCTGCAGTGCGAGTGGCACTTTTTTACTTTCACTTTCGGAGCAGTTCGTTTATTGCTGGGCTTCTCAAAGAGCGGACCCCAGTCTGCGTCTGGATCTGAAGCCTTTTTGATACCACGGAACAGCGATCCAGACGTGACGCAAAAACGAAAGTCAAAGAGCCACCATCAGACAGCGGTAGGCTTATTTCCAGTTACGTTAGAAATTCAGTGTTTTTGACTGAAAGACTACGTTACTGTTTATTTTGTTTCACCTTTATTTGATGTATTCCCTTCTCTGTGGTTACCAACTTTGCTGCACTGCCTTCAGTGTTGTGTGCGTGCACTGAGCGACACCTGTGCTTGTGATCACTCCTCTCAAACAACAGATTTGGTCGACCAACTTGGCCTTGCTGCCACTGTAGGCCAAAAACCGCGCTCATTGTCTGTGTATGTGGGCGTGCCCATCTCTAATGCAATTACATGCACTAATGTTCCGCTTCCTCCCATAGAATAGCCTGGTGACATGGGCGTAAATCAAGGGGGTCAGGAAGGGGGGGGTTAATTTGCAGCTTTTCTCATAAATTTGTAACTTTTTCTCTTTAATTTACTACATTTATTTGCAAATGTAAAACTTTTTTTGTTGTAAATTTGCCACTTTTTCCTCATTAATCTGCTGTTTTTGCAGCTTAAATCTGCATTTTTTTTTCTTGTAAATTTACATACTTTTCTCACTAAATTTGCAACTTTTTTCCAGTAAACTTGACTTTTTGTAAAAGTGCAATTGTTTCTTTTAAATTTGCAATTTTCTTTCTCATAAATTTATGACTTTTTTCTTGTAAATTTGCAGCTTTTTCCCCATAAGTGTACATTTGTACATTGTTTCTCATAAATTTGTGACTGACAACAATAATACTTATAGTGTCCCCTCAATATTTACTCTGGAGAAAATGTTCTGTTTAATGTCCCTCCCAACATAAAAATGAAATATCCACCCATGCAGCATACTGGCACTGCTCCGGACCTCCGGCCCACTGGAAAAAACAAATGCAGACCCCTGGCAAAAACATTTGAGGACCCCTGGCCTATTGAGTCAAATGAGGTATCAATCAAATCGAGACTGTCATGTGAGTCTTTTGGGCTTCCGTTTACATCACCAACGCTATGGGAAACATAGTTTTTATAGTGTGTAAACAACAATAAAAAAAAGCAGGGAGTTATCTGGCTGGATTTCAAACAATGCTGCAATGTTATGGGCACTGTCCCCCGTAATCATCTAGATGGACTATAAATCTTACTCATATGGATCTATTGGACGTTTTGCAATAAAACTGGATCATATTTGTTGGACTATCGTTAATTACAGAACTCCAAGAAAGCTTCATTGGTGAGTAAATGCTGTGTTGCTATGCTGTGATAGCTTGTTTGATGCTCTATTTTATTCCAGTGTTATGACTGTATCTCAAATCTGTTTTAATAACCAAACAGATGAAATTCTAAGCTTTCAAATAAATTAAGGCATGACTACCCACTCTAAACATGTTTACCACACTTCACTGTGTTGCAGCAGAAATATTCAAACACCGGAATGTTAAGGGGTTTTAAGGCAATTAGAGTCTCATTTTAATTAATGAAACGTTTCGCTACTGACCACAGTAGTTGTGGTCAGTAGCACACAACTACTGAAGCTGTATTCCAATTCTCCTCACTAGATAGTGAATCGGCCATTTTATAGTGCTGTCTGAAACTTTAATTGAAAGTTGAATTCGCTCACAATATCCCACAATGTACCTTGAAAAGTAGTGTACAACCCATGGTTACTACATTAGCCAGTGTATTCCATAATGCAATAGGGAGCAAATGGAAGCGTGAGAGGAAAGTCTGGCATCACAGCATAAACTGACTTTAAAGTATTTTTATCTATTAATATTGTAAAATTGATCTGATATATCATTCATTCATTCATCCTCTTAGCCACTTATACCCCTGTTACACAGGGGTGGAGATCTCTGAGAGGTCACTGATTGATGAAAAAATGTCCAGATCTTTCAACAATCTTTCAATGATCTCTCAGCGATCGTCAAGCTCTCTCAATGATCTTCAATGATCTCCACAGTCCTCAAAGTTTTGACTCAGTTCAATACAATCTCTCAAAGATCATCAAAGGGAAGCGATCTCTCAATGAACTCTCAAGGAACATTCAGCGATCTCATCAATCTCCCAATGATCTCTGAGTGATCTCCACCACAGTCTTTCAATGAACTCTACTGGTCTTTCATCGAACCCTCAGCGATCCCTCACTGATAGCTTAGCCATCTCTATCTTCAGGGTGGGAAAATTTGGCATTCATTGAAAGATTGCTGAGAGATTATTTAAAGATCTCCCTCACTGGGAGATCAATGAGTTTGTTGAGCGCTCAAGGAGTGTGCAAGAAGCGCTCAATGATCTCATTCTATCTTGTTCCATAAAAAAACAGTTGAGCTCATTGAAAGACCACAGCAGAGATTGCTGAGACATCACTGGGAGATCGATGGGCTCATCGAGTGCTCTTAGAGAGTTGTTGAGAGATCACTTTCCTTCGGTGATCAAAGATCTTTTAAAGACCTCTATAGATTGCCAGGGAGAGGACAATTTAAACACAGACAGAATGCTAATCTATTTATAAATATTAAGTAATCTTACAGGGAGCAGGGTACACCCTGGACAGATCGCCAGTCCATCGCAGGGCCAATGCTGGGATAGGCTCCAGCCCCCCCCCCCCCCCCCCGCAACCCGAAAAGGATTAAGCGGAAGAAGATGGATGGATGGATGGAAGTAATCTTACAGTAACATACAGTACTCAGTGATACTCATACATTTTTAAATCTTAAATCAAACAGCCCAAATTCTCCTTCATTTAGCCATTAAGTCAACAGAAAATAAACCCACCGTCAGACTCCCTTGGGGACATTTTTTCCTCTTAGAAGCCACATCCTTGATGTGCATTTCTACTGTGTAAATTTGTGTCTACTATCAGTGCTTCAGAAATCATGTCACATTCTCTTGGAGCCTTTGTTAAGAAGCCTGTTCTATAAATAGGAAGTTGACACTGACAGCTCCAGTTAACTCAGTGGGATGAGCATCAGACTCTAACCTAGACAAAGAGCTTTCGCATCAGCTTCAAAAGAGCTCACCGCTGACTTTCCATCAAACTTGAAGCAGTAACAAGCCAGTAATCAAATAAGAGAAAGTCGAGCAAGCCAGGCCAGGCACGTGGGGCCGTGCATTTCTCTCTCTGCGGTTTCTGGTTCGACTGCCAGTCAGGCATCAAAACCTCCTTACGGCCAATCCAGCGCATTTGCAGGAACAGGCAGCTCTCTATACTTCATATGCTTATTTCCCACAATAGAATGCAAATTAATCCATCACTGTGATCTTAATATTTTTGTTTCAGTATTAAAATAAACCTACCACTGAAGTTACAGGCTTGTCTTCCCTTTTAAGTGGTTGAAACTAGGACACGACCGGGGGTCAAAAATGTGTTTCTCCCCTCCATAAATATGATTCTCTATCAGTCCTCCGTCACGCCACACTCTCATCCCACCATATCTGAATAATCTATTTCAAATTACCCGTCCAATCAGTTTAATTGCCTGCAAGTCTTTCTATTACCAATATTTGCATCCTTGCTGATTAACAGCCAGTAATTATTCCGTAATTATGCTGTGCTGATTGTTTCCCTGTTCACCCCCCCTTCTTCTATCATCTGTCTGGCTGCATTTTGATTTCAACAGCTCTACACCTGTATCCATCTATTGTCAAAAACAAAACTTTTCCCATGGTTTTACATCTGCTGGCACCAGTTATAGAGTGAAAAGAAACACAGGCGCTGCTGAGGCTGAAGAAAAAAAAAAAAAAAACCCACACACGGCCACAGCTGTCACTCCCCACAGTCCTGACTCAGCACACAGAAGCAGACACGCCATCTAAAGCGCAGCAACAGGCCACCCCCTCAAGTCTCAGTGTGTAGGATATTAGCCCGTGCTCACTCACATCAATGTTAATTCAATCACAAAGCTCTTACCTTCCTCTGTGTCCTGCTGACGGATGAGTCACGGCCACGCAAGAGAAGACAGAGTCAGTGTCAGTCATTTGTTTTGGTGGAAATAAGAACAGTCTCTTTATTAATTGGTGCCATGATCATACAAGTGAAGTCAACAAACTCACGGCTGAAGGATCCGCTCCGGTGTAAGAGGAACCCCCCACATCCGCAGACCAGGAAGACCAGGCAGACGGCCACCACTGCTGCCACCACCGCAGTGACGCTGACATCCTCTACAAGTACAGAGAGAAGTTACCATTGGCTCAGCCACACACACTGGCCACCGTCCGTCTCAGTTCCATTTATGTAATAAGCAGGGCCTGACATCAGGTGAAATTTAACAGTGGCCTGTCACTCCATTATACTCAGGCACTTTGGCAGGTGGGATATTCTATTTAGAAGTCTCCATGAAAGGACAAATGAAGTCATAAACCCATTACATTTATAAGAAATATAATAAATTTATAATAATAAAGTCACCAATTGGGGGAAAAAAAACATCAAGAAAGATGCAAACTAACACAAATTTGCAAGAATAAAGTCACACATATAGAGTAAATCTGCAAATTTAAGACTGAAAAGATGCACATGTACAATAAATCAAGCCACCAATGATGGAGTAACTTATTTTGGCCTGATAAACGCCCACCTCCAGTCACACAGGGCTTTTCTCTACAGACACATGTATACAGCCCCAGCCCACTGACACCTGAAATGACGCACAGTCAGAGCTTGTGACCTTTGACATTCACCTTGATCTTGAGTAAAACCTGGCTGGAGACCTGCCTGAGGATCACTGTGTGTGAGTTCAGTGAGCAACCGGGCAACTGCCTCAGAAGTATGGATTCCCGTGAAATGTCGGCGGACGCACAGAGCGACAGACACAGCACGTGCTCATTTGACCTTTTCCCAGAATATGCTAATCATTTCACTTTCACTGGCATGAGGTAAAGACAGCTTGTCTCTTCTGTCCCACGCTTACAGATATTACAATTGTCTTTATGGAACTTGGCAAAACTAGCTCTGCTTTTGGGCTGGCAGCAGCCTGAGGATGATGTGAATTTACAGCATCAGTTTAACTAAATGTGAGCTATCCCTCTCACTGCTGAAAATTACAAACTCTCCAGCAAACAGCATGTGAATACCTGCAGCAACCTACTCTGTTACGTCATTTATGATTTTAACATTATATAAAATTTGTGAATTATTATTAATAAATCATTGTGTGCCTGTATCTTATCTGCGCTTGGGTCCTCTCTGCCTGCTCCATGCTCCACATTGTGACACTAACCTTTGCAGTAAATTTATATTTGTTTTAGTGGTATTGGACGATTAAAATTTCTAATCGCAATTAATCTTTTGGAATGTTGAGTTAATCACGATTAATAATGCGTTATTTGCGTGTTTTTCCATTCAGATACAGTGTACCTTAACCCTTTGAGTGTGAGATTCCGCGTGCCCCTAGTGGCAGAGTGCGGCGCTGTGCCTGGCAACTGATTCTGATATCCCTTTAACTCCCCAGCTATACTGACGACTTGTACTGATCATTCCAGTTCAGAAGGTGGCAGGCATGCGTGGGAGGACTCACAGATGACACGTAATACACCCAAGAAGAAGAAATCCTTATTTCCTTTTCCTGTTTTCCTTCTTTGAGCCCAGAAAGCAAATATGGCCGCCATGCACCGTCATGTACCGTCACATAAAACGGCGTCATAGTTGAAAAATTGGTGGGGTATACAAACAAAATTCACGTGGGATAATCATAAGTGTCTAGATGTGCGAAAGAGCATAAATGACCGACAGAACGGAAAATAACGACCACGATGGACGAAAACGGACTGCCCACTTCAGCGAGCGAGTCCCCTTCACCACCGATAAGTGACAAATTTCTTTGTTTCTTTACATTGTACTGATTTTCTTGTTCATATACTTTGAAGATAAGATGACAACGTATCCCTGTACAACAAACGGTGTCAAAAGACTGAACCCTTCTTTGTGTAAATATGTCCAAAGTCCACTTTTGACTGAGTTATGTAATTCAATATTGCTTCTGCGGCATTATGCAAATTAGATGCGTAAATTCACTCCTATCTAAAACTTTGGATCATATTTTACATCTTTCTAATTGACAGTAAGCCATTATCTCTTACCACTTTAAAGTTATAGCTTTGGAAAGTTCTGACATCTGATCTGACTAGTTTCTTGAAAAAAATCTTTACCACTGTTGACCACTAGGGGCTATGTCGCAGTTTGGCGACAGTCACACTCAAACGGTTAAGTTGGTAATTTTTCAAGTTTCTCATACTGTTATAAGCATGGGAGTGGACAAATATATTTGCTTTCTTCACCTGCAGGTTTATTAAAGTTCTCAACATACCCAAAATGACAAAAACTATCCAGTATATTCTCCAGAAATAACATTTCTGGTGCGCACCGCATCATTACGAGCTACAGGCACGAGAAGTGCATAAATCATAAATCATGACTCTTTCTTTGATTGCCGGCAGCAAGTCCCGGGAAAACCCCCATGAGAGCCCGGGATCATTGGAAAGCTCAGAAATTGTGCTTTCTAAACTTTCTAAAAATACATATGTTTGTGCGGAATACATAACTCCCGACCAATCAAATGCGAGTTTTCAATCTAGCCAAAATATAAACAAATTGTCTTTTTCCAGGCCGTTTTGGCACACTTCCTACAAATTAAATATCATTTTGAAGGTCTTTCAATACAGAACATGGAAATAACATTATATCAGTTTTTAAAATGTCCTCAAAGTGACTCATTTTGCCAGCATGGGTCATTTGTTTACAGTGTTAGCATCTTAGCAGTGGCGCTAACAAACGGAGCTACTATCGCGCTCGTGACAACACCCCAACGTGCTACAAAAACGGCGAGGGAGTGAATGGACATTCCGAACACAGCTTGAGAATTTTTTTAGACTGGTACTTGTTATGTCCTTAATCTTGGTATTCAAGGAGCAGGCTGTGAATACAGTTGAACGTCCCTTTATTGAACAGAACCACACACAATACTAAGCGCTCCGTACAAGTGGATGGTCGATGGTCGACGCCCTAGCCCTTTATACCCCTGATGACAACGGAACTGGAAAGGTGGGCCATCACCTCCCACTACACCCAGGATGGTATGCGCGCCATCTTACTACACTACATTTTCCCTCCCCTGTAGAAAAATGCAAGCACACAAATCAGACCCTCCCCAGTTTAAACCCGACTCACACGCTAACAAAACAGTATGTACAAGCCTATCCATACACACAACTACCTAGAGGGGGACAGGTAGACCACTGACCCCCCCTCCACAGCTTAGACGGGTTATTCTGCCGTCCGATTTTATAAAGTCCATAATCAAAAATAGCCGTGTTCCTACAAAACTAAAAATAATCCCTTAATACATCCAAATATATACAAACAGAACTAGAAATATAAACAGTTAAAATGTACATTCCCCATCCGTTGCCAGCCCCCACCCCAACACCCAAACTTGGGCAAGTTACAGCAAACAATGAAATACCAACAGTGTTGAGGATTTTTTTTTCTTTTTTTTCACACCGGGCACAATACAACAATACAACTGGTACATATTAACCATGTAACTCTAGGGTCGAATGGCAAATAACAATAACAACAAAACACATGCCAATAGCCCCCCCCCAAAGTCACCTCACAGTCCCCCTTGGGGGCTCACCCCTTGGATTTCCGTCTCACGGATCCCACCCCAAGTGCCTTCGCCTCTTCCTCTCTGGGGACGAGCTGCGCTGGCGCCTCCTCTCATCCACATGCTGCAGCTCATTAGGGTGCCTCCAAGACTTATCAGACAGTCCCAAGTAGCCATCCTTCCGGGTAGCCACCACTCGCAGCTGCCCCGGTCATCTTACTGCTTCTGTCTCTTGTGCACTCCTCTTTCCCAGGCCTCCTCCCTGGGCCGGACCTCATCCCCGACCCGCAGGGGAGCCTGACTCAGCTTTGTGTGACCAACACGTCGTGACTGGGCTTCCCTTCCTGACTGAGCTGTTCCGTCGACCCGGTCTGAAGCCCTCCTTGAATGTCTATGTCCAGTGCTCTGTAGAACCGCGCTGGCAGGTCCCACCCCTATCTTTGTCATCCCGACACCAGCAGCTGTTCCGGGGGTTCCGCTGTGCCATCCAGCTCCCATATCCAGGGCCGCTTGGACACTGGCATCGGAACCCTCCCGTGCTGGGTCTCCACGGTGCCCGTCCTCATCACCTCCCAAAACACCAGGCCAATCACTGTCCCAAACCATGTCGTCCTCCACATGCAGAGCAGGTCGGTCCCATAGCCTGACCACTCTTCTCCAGCACCATTGGCGATCTTGAACCCCAGGCCGTAAAACAAATCACAACCTAAGATGTTCGACCCAGAGGCGGTCACCACGAACCGGACTCCGGTCATCACCGCCGACTTGTACCTTGCCATCAGCTCCAGCGAACCCACGATGTTCATCTTGCTTCCTCCGTAGCCATAGCACGGTGTCGTGAACTCCCTCATTCGGTAGTGTGGGAACAGGTTCTTCACAGTGGGCAAGCTCAACACCGAGGCCACCGCTCCCGTGTCCACCAGCAACGGCACTTCCACGCCGTTCAGCAACACGTTGCAGAGTACGTGCCCATCTGTGCTCGGAGAGATGGTATGAATAACCGTAGGATCCACAGTGGGGAGATCCACTCCATAGCTTCGGTCCTCCTGCTCAAAATTACTGCAGGCTCTGGTGAAGTGATGCACAAGACCACATTTACCGCACCGCTTGCTCCTCGCCAGACACTCTCTTGCCTTTTATCGGTGCCTGGTGGACCCGCAGCCATAACATCTTGGCGTTCCCGGGGCAGACCTAATTCTCACAGCTGCGGCGTATTCCTCTTCGTCTGCGCCGTCTTCGCTGTCCGGGTCCACAGCCAGCGCCTTCAATCGTGGTTCATTATTCCGCAGCGTGCTTCTCTCACCGAGGTCTTCAGACAGACTCTCCGCTGTCTCACACTGCTGTGCTATCTCAATAGCCATGGCTATGGGGCTTGAAAGTAGCGCGCCATTAGCTCTACCACGTCCTCATAACTGTCAGCCACTCCTAGCATGTCCAGGATCCTTTGACCCTCCATACCAAGATTATGAACCAAAATTGCTCTCGCACACTGTTTCTTGAGCTCGCCGAGGTTAAGGGCTACCAGAAAATTCTGTAAAGCCACGTACCACCTAGTCCAGGGGATCAGCGGCTCGCCTGAACCTCCAAAAATGGCCGAAAATCAGAAAAAGCTCGCTCCATACCTTTTACCTCGTTACCAAATGTTATGGCCTTAATCTTGGTATTCAAGGAGGAGGCCGTGAATACAGTTGAACATCACTTTGTTGAACAGAACCACACACAATACTAAGCGCTCTGTACAAATGGATGGTCGACGGTCGAAGAGACAGAGTCTCTTCCACCCTAGCCCTTTATACCCCTGATGACAGCGGAACCGGAAAGGTGGGCCGTCACCTCCCACTACACCTAGGATGGTATGGGTGCCATCTTACTACACTACATTACTCACCAACAGTTGGACCTGTGGGGATGAAAACAGGTGAATTTCTGTCCATCTCAGCAGATGGAGATCAACTATAACCTAGCATGTAGCTAGTAGCTACTAGCTACAAGATAGCTAGCTTCCACAGAAGAACAACACAACATCCAGGCAAAGTTTTGGAGGAGCCTATAACAATTATCCAGGTGAGTGCTCCAAAAGATAACGTTGTAAACTTAAACAGGACAGCACTTTGGTGATATCCATGGCTGTAATCCAGCTTGTCTGCATGGCACACACAGTGTCAGTGGCCACAATGGCCGTGGTATGGAGAGTGGCTAGGCCAAAAAGTACTGTTTGCACTTTCTGCCGTTAACTGCCGTTAACTGCGATCACAAAATTTGTCGCCGTTGACAGGGGTAACGCATTAACGGGCGATTAACGCGATAACGCCAACACCACTAATTTATTTTTTTTAAATCTTTTTCATTTATTACTGCCAACAGTTTCATTTAAAACAAGAATTTTAATTTATTTGCTCTCACGAAGGTCAAGTCAGACTCTCTCACGTGCCCTTGCTCAACCCCTAGAGAGATCAAGACCCTCAGGGTATGCTTCCACTGTTGATAAAGTGGGTGAAGATGACGCTAGGAGGGTGGCATTAATCCAATACGCTCCAGTTCTTACATCACAGTTGGAGCAAATTCAAAACCTGCTTTAGACAGAGGTACTGAAACAAAGCCTGACCCTCACAACGTAACTGGATTGTGTTTTTTCAGAGTTTTTCCATTGGTAGCCACACCAGATACTCAAATAGAGGGACAAAAGCACTTAACACTCTTTAAAGCAGATAAAAATTTATCATAAAAAGGATGGCGATGACAGAACACAAGTCTGAAGGTATAAAACTACATGGAAAAATGATCAAATTTACAAAAAAACAAGAGGGACTAACAAAACAGCTAGGTTTTTAACATAAACTCATTGTTGGTCAACCCTGATATCTTTGAATGTTTTCTTACCAATATCAAACCAATGATAAACATTTAAAAAGCCATGTGAATAATTCTTGCAACTGTTAAATCATTTAGAAAATACAGTTTTTTTGTCATATTTTGAAAAATGTCTGTTTTGGAGATCTGAGGTTGGTGCCCAACAGCAATGATAAGCAACATTTGAAGCCCAAATTTCTTACTGTTTGCCTTCAGATTTTAAGGTTTTTAGACATACTTTCAACTGGATCAAGACTGCTCTCAGCTTATTTAGTCTTAGTCTAATTTTCCACTTATTTAACCATTATATTTAGTAACTGCTCAAGAATTCATTGTCTAGTGATCACTTTTATTTAACTACAGGCTTTAACTGAAAGATTAATATGAATATTTCTCAGAAAAACGTTTTAAGCCTTGATGCATTCCAGCTCTGTTTATGACCTCAGACCGTCGTGTTTATTTTGACTGCAGATTTGTGGTTCTCGCTATGATCAACATGAGCCTACTCAGCCATAGTCTACTCATTGTATCACAACCCAACATAACCTGACAGTGACTATGGAAACACTCAGCTTAAGGCACTAATCTCTCACTAATCTTGACACCTTGCAATGGGTCATGCCTACTGGTTAAATGTCTATGGTTACTTTCACTAGGTCTAACTGTAAGACATCATTTATAAAACAGACCATTTCAGCTCAATCATTTTTTAGTTAACTATACTTTTAGTTAAAGGATCAGTTTTTCATGCACATTTTTCCTTTCATCTTTAACTAGGTGTCAATACTGAGCTAACAAACAACTGTTAGTCACATTTTAACTGTCTATTAAAGCTATTTGCATATTTTGATAATTTAATACACTAACCATATTTTTATTTGATTTTATGTAATCTTGATTTTAGTGAACTAATTTTTTTTTTTTTTTTTTAGCAAACAATGTCATGTGACTCCCAATTTCTTAGTATATACAGCAGGGAAAATAAGTACTGAACATGTCAACATTTTTCTCATTAAACATATTTTTGATTGAGCCATTGACCTGAGACTGTCACCAGATATCAATAAAAATCCAAGTAATTCATAGATACAAAGAAATCAAGGCAACTGTGTTCACAAAACAAGTTATACTTAATAAAGTGGAATGACACAGAGAATAAGTATTGAACACACGGTGAAATTCATTTAATATTTAGTAGAAAAGACTGTGTTGGTAATAACAGTTTCCAGACACCTCCTGTATGGAGAAACTAGGTGCAGGCGTTGCTCAGGAGTGATTTTAGCCCATTCTTCCACACAAACTGTCTTCAAATCTTGAAGGTTCCGTGGGCATCTTCTATTAACGCTGATCTTCAGTTCGTTCCATAGATTTTCAATTGGATTCAGGTCAGATGACTGACTGGGCCATGTTAGCAGCTTTATTTTCCTTCTCTGGAGCCAGTTGACAGTTTCCTTGGCTGTGTGTTTGGGATCATTGTCTTGCTAAAATGTCCACCCTCATTTCATCTTCAGCATCTTGGCAAATGGCACCAGGTTCTTATCAAGGACATCTCTGTACATTTGTCCATTCATCTTTCCTTCAATTACATGAAGTCTGCCTGTACCATGTGCTGAAAACACCCCCACACCATGACGGGATGTGCAGTGCCATTTGTCCTCCAAACATGCTGTGTGTTGTGGCATCCAAACACTGCAATTTTGGTCTCAGTTGACCCAACTATATTCTCCCAGTATTTTACTGGCTTGTCCAAACTTTAAATGAGCTTCAACATGCCTTTTCTTCAGCAATGGAGTCTTGCAAGGTGAGCAGGCATAGAGCCCATGTCAGTTGAGTGTATTACTTATTGTTTTCTTTGAAACAGCAGTACCTGCTAACACCAGGTCTTTCTGAAGCTCTCCATGAGTGGTCTTTGGCCCTTGGATAACTCTTCTGATAATTCTTTTGACTCCTCTATCAGAAATCTTGTGAGGAGCACCTGGTCGTGGCCGGTTTATGGTAAATTGATGTTCTTTCCACTTCTGAATGATGGCTCCAACAGTGCTCACTGGAACATTCAGCAGTTTAGAAATGTGCCTGTAACCAGTGCCATCATTATGTTTTACAACAATAAGGGTGCGAAGGTCTAGAGAGAGCTCTTTGCTTCTACCCATCATGAGTTCTTTGTGGTGTGACAATCTTATTTTTACAGACCTTTTTAAAGGCTATCAGTTAGGACTTAACCAGCTGAAATTAATTTGCACTGAGGGGGGATGAGATGGCTTCCTAAATTTTGATGGATTTCAGCTGGTTTCTTGGCTTTCTATGCCTTTTTGCACCTCTTTTTATTCATGTGTTCAATACTTAGTCCCTGTGTCATTCCATGTTATTAAATATAACTTGTTTTGCCAACACATTTGCCTTGATTTCTTTGTATGTATGGATTACTTGGGTTGTTACTGATATCTGGTGAAAATCTCAGGTCAATGGCTCCATCAGAAATATGTTTAATGAGAAAAATGTTGACATGTTCAATACTTATTTTCCCCACTGTATATGTTATACATATTTCTGCATATTTTAAAAAGTTAGGACAGAGGCAAGTTGGGGCTAGTAATGAAGTAACCAGACATTGACAGAGCAGCTCATTCTAGCCTGATGAGTTGCCATTATTGTTGCCGTTGTTGTGCATGGGTTCTGTAGGCACCCATGCACAACAACGCCAACTCAATAAGTCCTTACAGACACAACATGTGCCTAAGATCTGGAAAGATGCTGTGGTTGTCCCCATTCCAAAATCCAGCTGTCCTAAAACAGTAAATGATTTTAGACCAGTTGCTTTGACCTCAATTTTAATGAAAATTTTGGAAAAACTGATAAGATTTGAGGTCCTAAAGCAGGCTGAGCATGCATTGGATCCTTTGCAGTTTGCCTATAGGCCTCACAGAGGAGTGGAGGATGCCACTGTCACTCTGTTTAACATGCTTTTTAAACATCTGGATTTCAATGGGACACAAGCCAAGCTTTTATTTGTGGACTTTTCTTCCTCCTTTAATACAATCCAACCTCATATTTTAGTTGAAAGGCTCCTGCAGCAATTTGATTTGAGTAATAATCTGGTGGGTTGGATTCTGGATTTTTTAACCAACAGGACACAGAGAGTAAGGGTCAATGGTACATTGTCTGACCAAAAGTGTCCTTCTACTGGCTCTCTTCAGGGGTGTGTGTTGTCACCACTACTCTTCATCCTGTACACAAACATGTGTCGGAGCAGACATGACAACAGACACATTATAAAGTATGCTGATGATTCAGTTGTTGTCAGTCTCCTCCAGGATGGTGAAAGTGGCCACGGCCCAGTAGTTGATGATTTTGTTCGCTGGTGTGAGGATTCCTACCTGCAGCTGAATACGACAAAAACTAAAGATATGATTATTGACTTTAGGAGGAAAACTCCCAGGCACAAAGTCACTGTGCTAAAAGGCCAGACCACCGAATGTGTACATTCCTACAAATATCTTGGGATGATTATTGATAGTAATTTGAACTTTGAAGAGAACTGTGAAAGGGTGTGCAAAAAGGGTCAGCAACATTTGCATTGTTTAAGGAAACTTGCACGCTTCCAAATTGACCGAACCATAATGACAATGTTTTATCGGGCTTTTACTGAATCTGTTTTATCCTTTTCTTTAGTGTCATGGTTTGGTCAGATAAAACTAAAACAGAGGAAATCCTTGGATCAGGTTGTTCGATGGTCCAGTCGCTTGCTTGGTGAGTCACAGCGGACCCTGACATCCCTGTACACCAGACAAGTACAGAGGATTGCTACCTCCATTTTAAATGATGACTCCCACCCTTTGCACTGCCACTTTCAGCTTCTTCCCTCCAGACGGAGGTTTGCTGTCCCAAAAAGTAAAACCCAGCGCTACAAAAACAGCTTTGTTCCTGCTGCTGTTAAAGAGTTGAACAAGATGTAACACTATATTGCACATAATTTAGTTACCTATTTATTAATTTGATTTTATATTTTCTTATTTTTGTAGGTTTTTTATTGGGGTTCTAAATCTTTTATTGGGTTTTAGACTTTTGTGTTTTTAACCTCTTTGACTAGTCTTTAACTTTCTAATATGACCCTTCTCTCTGATCTCCTTGTTTTTTCTCTTATCTCTTTGTCCTATGTCCTGATTGATGGAGCCTTAAGTACTTTTATCATGTTTATAGTCAGCTTCATGTGTGCCTGTGTTTGTGTTCATGTTGAATGTAATTGTGGTTTGTAAATATGGATGTCACCTGACTGCAAAACAAATCTACCTACGGGTACAAATAAAGTAACCTGAACCTGAACCTGAACTTATTTGCAATTTTTTTTGACAATTAACAAGTGAAATTGGATAATTTCCCACAGAAGCCTGAATGTACGAGATTCAAGATTCAAAGGCTTTATTAACATGTGCACAGTTAAGGAATGCAACATTTCCTGAGCAATGAAATTCTTACTCTGCTTTCTGAACGAATGCCGAGGTAACAGATACATATCAATACTAATAAGGTAATAACACACCTAATACTAATGAATACTAATAACACACACTAATAACACCCATTAGGAAATTAGGACACCTTAAACACACCTTAATACTAAGTACTATTACTAATGAATACTAATAACACACATTAGGCAATTAGGACAGTTAAAGCAGTTAAAGTAGAGGAAACAAGAAGAATGAAAATTGAAAATTCACTGGATGACTATAATGGACAATGGTATATTAATATCAGAGATGACATGAACCTGAGATGGCATAAGCTTATGTACAGTGTGCAAATGAGCAATGTGCAAAAGAGCAATGTATAAATTAGCACCCAGTGTGAGAATTTCTCTGTAATAATAATACCCAGTAGACTGTACAATGATAATTTAGCAGCAGAGATGATATGGACATGAGACGGGGTGAGATTATGTACACTGTGCAAGTGAGGAATGTGCAAATTTAGCAACCAGTGTGTGAATTCCTATTTGCAGAGCTGTGCCGGTGTTTGTTATTTATTCAGAAGTCTGATGGCAGTGGGAAAGAAGGAGTTTTTTAGTCTGGATGTAATGCATTTCACACTTCTGTACCTCTGGCCTTAGGGGAGAAGTGTGAACATTCTGTGCTGGGGGTGGGTGGGGTCCTGGAAGATGGAGGCAGCTCTCCTTTGGACTCTGCAGTGGTAGATGCTCTGCAGAGAGGGGAGTGGAGTCCTGATGATCTTCTCTGTTGTCTTCACTCTGCAGGCGTTTGCGGTCCAGGGCAGTTGTGCTGCCTTACCACACAGTGATGTAGTTGGTCAAGATTGAAGATCTTGGGGGACACGACAAACTTCTTCAGCCTTCTCAAAAAGTACAGCCGCTGCTGAGCTCTCTCAACCAGATCTGTGGTGTTGAGTGCCCACGTAAGGTCCACACTGATGTGGATGCCCAGGTGTTTAAAGCTGCTCATCCTCTCCACCTCAAGCTTCCAGATGAACAGCAGCCGATGGGGTCTCCTCGTCCCCTTCCTCATGTCCACTATCATCTCTTTCATCTTGTCCATGTTGAGGGTGAGGTTGTTGTCCTCACACCATGACACCAGGCTGACCACTTCCCTCCTGTAAGACGCTTCATCACCACCAGCGATGCGTCCTATCACTGCTGTGTCATCCGCAAACTTTAAGGTGATATTGTCCTTGTGGCAGGCAACACAGTCATGGGTGAAAAGGCTGTAGAGGATGGGGCTGAAAACACAACCCTGTGGGACACCTGTGTTCGTGATGATGCTGGATGAGGTCCTGTTACCCATCCTGACAGACTGGGGCCTGCCCATCAGAAAGTCCAGTAGCCAGTCACAGAGAGTGGGGTGTAGGCCAAGTGAAGACAGTTTGTCGGTGAGTTTGTGGGGGATGACCGTGTTGAAGGCGGAGCTGTAGTTGACAAAGAGCATCCTGATGTAGGAGTCTTTATCTTCCAGGTGGGAGAGAGAATAATGGAGTACTGCAGCAATGGCATCTGAGGAGGACCTGCTGGGCCGGTAGGCGTACTGCAGGGGGTCCAGGGTATCTGGTATGCTGTCCTGAATGAGGGGCAGCACCACTCTCTCGAAGCACTTCATGATGATTGGAGTGAGTGCTATCGGCCTGTAATTATTCAGACAGGTCTGCAGGCTCTTTTTGGGGAGGGTTGTGGTTTTGAAGCAGGAGGGGACTATGTTCTGGTTGAGGGAGAGGTTGAAGGTGGATGTGGGAACGTCAGTCAGCTCGGCAGCGCATGCTCTGAGGGCCCGTCCAGGGATGTTGTCTGGCTTGTGGGGGTTGATATTCCTCAGTGCTCTGTTTACCTGGCCTGATGAGACATTTAGTGGAGGGGTGGGGTGCATGTGTGTGTGTGTCTCCTCTCTGCACTGTAGCTGGAGGTCTCAAAGCGGATGTAAAAGATGTTGAGATCATCAGGCAGGCTGTCTGTGGAGCTAGTGGTGTTGCTGTTGGTCCTCTTGTAGTCTGTGATGTGTTGCAGACCTTGCCACATGTGCCCCGGGTCAGGAGTGGAGTAGAGGCTGTCCAGATTTTCCCTGTACTGCCTCTTGGCTGTTGTTATAGCCTTCCTCAGTCCATACTTTGCAGCGTTGTACTCAACCTCATTGCCTGATTTAAATGCAAGACAGCGAGCACGCAGCATCTGACGTACCTGACTGTTGATCCAAGGCTTCTGGTTGGAGCACTTCCTGACTTGTATTGTGGGTACGATGGTATCAACACATGTGCTGATGTACCCAGTCACATACTCAGCGTAGTCCTGTATGTTTACAGAAGAGTCCTCCCAGGTGGCTGCAGCTTTAAACACATCCCAGTCTGTACAGGCAAAACAGTCTTGGAGGGTGCTCTCAGCCTCTGGAGTCCAGCGTTTAATTTGATTAATAACAGGGTTTGTTTGTTTCAGCTTTTGTCTGTAGGCTGGGTACATAAACAGGGAGATGTGATCTGACTGTCCAAAGTGGGGGCGAAGTGCCACTCTGTATGCACCTCGTATGTTTGTGTAAACATGATCCAGTGTGTTCTTAGCACGGGTGGGAATGTCCACATGCTGGTAATATTTGTGAAGTACAATCCATAAATTGCACTGGTTAAAGTCACCAGCAACAATAAAAACAGCATCGGGATGGGTCGTCTCTACTGTGCTGATGACATCATGGAGTTTGAGTAGCGCTGCTGTGTAGTTGTTTTTCTGGCAGATGTAAACAGCGGCCAAAAACACAGCAGTGAATTCCCTCGGTAGATAATAGGGATGACATTTCAGCAGTAAAAACTCCACATCAGGCGAACAGTGGTTGTAAACAGTCTGTACATCTCCGCACCATGGGTTGTTTACAAATACACACACTCCCACCCCTCTCATCTTCCCCGAGGCTTCAGTTCAGTCCACTCGATGTGCTGAGTGAGTCTGTAGTTGAATGGCAAACTCAAGGATTCTGTCTGAGAGCCAGGTCTCACAGAAAATTAGGGCGCAGCACTTTCTTATCTCCCGCTGGTCTTCAATCCTTACTCTTAGTTCGTCTAGCTTGTTTTCCAAAGACCTATGTTAGCTAGCAGGAGGCTAGGTAGCGGTGGGCAGCTAGCGTGAGCTTTTAGCCTAGCATGTAGCCCCCCTCTCTTATCTCGCTTGCGCCGTTTCTTGGGGTCAGCATGCTCAGGCGGGCTCAGTGCTTTGGGGCCTTCCTGGGGGTGGTGCTGATCGCTGCGTGGTCGCACAATGCATTGTAGATCGGATGGTATGAAGCCAGTAAATTCCTTATGACTGCTTGCCTTGGCGATGTCCAGTAGTGTCCGTTGGTCGTATGTTAGCAGTGCATGACCTTTATGCACTGTAGAAGGAGCAGCAAACATACAAAAAAGGACAAAAAGTCGGCATTCGAGAACGGAACGAGCAAACACGTCTACCTCGGGGGGCGCCATGTTGCTAAAAAAAACATCAGGGTACCAGGGTACCCTGTTTGAAAAACACTGGCCTAGGAGGAGTAGAATTTTTTCTCTGAAACCACATAAGTTCCCAGATCTCCTGACCTTTGACCTTGACCACAACCTGGATGCTGAGGAGCAACTGCCTAGGAGGAGTAGCAATTTCAGTGAAATGCAGATGGATGACAAGACACCGCACCATCGTATTAGCTCCTTTCGGCTTCACCAGAATTAGCTAAAAAATGGCATCACAATGTGATTTCAAACAGGAGATGTCAACAAAAGCAATATCCATGAAAGGCTGAGTCTCTGAGAAACAACGATGGGGAGTGGGTCTTAAGGTTGTCAACAAATGTAAGGAAATTATTGAAATGTGTAAAAACAGTGTTTCTTAAAGAAAGACTGGAAGGGAATTGCATCTTTCTCCCTCTACAGTACGTATTATTAAATGATTAAAAGAATCTGGAGGAATTTTAATGTGTAAAGGGAAAGCACAGAAGTCTAAGATGAACACCCTTGATCTCCGATCCCTCAGACAGCACTGAATCAAGAACAATCTTTCATCGGCAGCTGATATAACCACGTGGGCAAGGGATTATTTTGGCAAACCTTTGTCAAGCACTACAATAAGAGCTACACTCACAACTGCCAGTTAAATTTTATTGTGCAAACAGAAGCCTTATGTGAAACATGTCCAAACGCATGGATCTGAGGCTTCTGGGATGGACCATCAATGGAAACGTGTATTACTGTCAGTCAAATCAGTGTTCCAGATCTTTTTTTTTTAAAGAAATGGACACCATGTGCTCCAGATCAAAAACAAAAATACCATTCAAGATGTTACTGGCAATAAGCCCAAAAGCAAAGGTCCGTCATAGTATGGGGTTGCATCAGTGCCCTTTCAAAAGCCAGTTACGCTTCTGGGAGAAGTACACTAAGCTTTAAGAGCAACATACAGTGCTTTTAAGATGACATCTTTTCCAAGGACACCCATTCATTTTTCAGCAAGACAGACAGTACAAAACCACATTCTGTATAGAGTACAAAGGTATGGCTGTGAAGGAAGATGGTATGGGTACTGGACTGGTCTGCCTGCAGTCCTGATCTGTCCCCAACAGAGAGAGTGTGGAGAATTTCTAAACCAAAAATGTGACAACGATGCCATACTGATGGACACTTCAAGACATTTTTGCAGGAAAAATGGGACACAACAGCACCTGAAAAGCTTCACTGCTCGGTATCCTCACTGCCAAAACATCTTTTAAGTGTTGTGAGATGAAACGGCAACATCACAAAGTGATAAAATCTTTACTGTCCTAATATTTTTGGAAATTGTTTTAGGCTTGAAATGCAGAAATGGAAGTATATTTAAGAATCCCTTTTTTTAAATTTGCGTTTTTCATACTATCCCACAATTTTCTTAATTTGGGGCTGTATATGCTCCTTGGGCAAGCACGGTGGTCCTCCCACAATCCAAAGACACGCATATTAGGTTAACTGGTGATTCTAAATTGTCCCTAGGTGTCTGTCTCCTATAAGCCCTTAGAATAGAAGGTTAGTACTAGTGAATCACTTTGAGTGGTCGTTGAGACCAGAAAAATTGCTATACAAGTACAGACCCCAGCCTGATTGCTGGGGTCTTTCTGCAACTGTGGGGGTTCCCCCCTACAGTTGATAGTGCTATGAGATGACTGTTGTTGTGAAATGGCGCTATATAAATAAAGTTGAATTGAATTGAATTAGATCCTTATTCCTGTATATGTACAGTTGGTGGGGAGAACACCCCAGTCTGAGTGAATTTAGTGGCCTTCCCTCTCCACTGCATCTTTGACTTTATCCAGTGCTGAAAGGGTGTGGGAGTTGAGGAAGGATGAAGCATGAAAACACATCACACAAACTCACCTATCGTCATGTGCTTGCCCTCACACATCTTGGGTGACCCCACCCCATTGGAGGCCAGGCAGCTGTATCGGCCAGTGTCCTCTTTGGCGACAGCTTTAAACTCCTGCATGACAGACAGAACAAGAGAAAGAGAGAGAGAGAGAGGTAAAACTTCAATGAGGGAGGCTTCAACTATAAATAGAAACTCGTGCTTTTTATTTAAGTATTTTTTTTTTCCTGCGGATGAGTCCTTGAGGAAGACTCAGAAATGCTACCTTCTATCAAACCAAAAAGTTTCTCAACAGAATCATCTTTATGCTGACTTCTTTTAATCAGCTGTGATACAATGAAGAGACAGTGTAAAATATTTCCCAATACAGTCTTTGTTTTTTATTCTTACACACACACACACACACACACACACAGACACACAAACACACACAAACACTCACCAGTATTCCTGTGCGTGAGTTGATTACATATGTTGCATTGGGGTGATGGGGTGGGCTGATTGGCAGGTTATCCTTGTACCACGAATAAGTAGCAGGTGGGATGCTCTGCTGGTCCCTACAGCGCAGCTGTACCACTGAGCCCGTCACTGCCGAACTGGGGATTTCACAGTACGGGGTTTGTGGGGGCACTGAAAGACAAGGACAGAATCACAAACAAAACCTCAGAAAACAAACCAGCAGTTTTTTTTTTTCAACGACTACTTTCTGAGGGAGTACTACCCAGGACTTTGAGGGTGATGTTGGCCTCGCCCAGGTTGACAAGATCCTGGGAAGCAGTGATCTCACAGCGGTACTCTCCAGCATCCTCCTGAGTCACCCGACGCAGAGTCACTGTTGCTCCTTCAATGGTCGCTCGGCCTGCATAGGAACCTGAAGAATAGAGGGTCAGGAAGAGGAATGATCTGTCAGGACTGAGGACTAAAGCAAAGCACTGTATTTTGCAAACTTTGGACCTCCCCCTCAAGTCTAAATATTAGGACAACCAGAAATGGAAAAGTGAACGGGTGAAACTAAATTTAGCAATAAAATGTTGTTTGACTTGATTTTTTTTTTAAGATGGTGGGAGAGTTTTCATGAAGTTTTATTGTATTTGACTGTATGATGGTGACAAAAGGAATCCTAATCTTAAGTTTGAATTTAAAGGTCTAGTATTATGCAATTTTTTTTTCATATACCCCTCAATCTGTCCAGGGTGTGCCCTGCCTGTCGCCTAAAGATGCTAGGATAGGCTCCAGCCCCCCCGTGACCTGAAAAGGATTAAGTGGTAGAAGATGGATGGATGGATGGATGGATGGATGGATGATATACCCCCTTTAGGGGCCCTTTACACAGCGCAGAGATTGTTGAGAGACTGGGCCAATTTTTGAGATCGTTTGGGAGATCCTTATCTGTTTTGGCCTGAGTAAAAACTTTGAAGACTGTGGAGATCACCGGAAGAGTATTGAGGGATCATTGAGAGGTCTTGGTGATTGCTGAGCAATCAGTGAAAGACCTTTGAGAAGTCTGGGTGTTTTTTTCCCCACTGCTCAGTGATCTCTCAACAACCTCCACCCCTGTGTAAAGTTTGCAGAAGGGCACTAGAAACCTCTCAACCACTCATCTACCTCCTTGATTACCCAAGAAACTCTTAATGGTCCCTCAGCAATCTCCCCTGGTCTCTCAGTCTTCTCTCAAGCATATTTCAAAGATGTCTATAGATCGCCATGAAAGTTGTCACAAATTGAATTTTGGATCTCCCAAATATTTACAGAGACATTTTTCCAGGCTTTAGGAGGTTGTTGAGAGATCGGGTCAATTTTTGATCTCTCACTGGTCTCCATGCTGTGTAAAGGGGCCCTTAGGTTTTACCTTTATAGAATATGGCTATGGATCACATGCCATCCAAATTTTATAACCCCCACTTGTCAGAGAAATACACACTACCTTTATTAAGTTAAGCTCCTAAAGAAATGAGCAGATTACTTCTTGGGTTTTATGTCACTTAGCAATAAGTCACTCAAAAACCTTTATCCAATCAGATAAGGGGCTCATTATGCTGAAAACTGACTCCTTCAGACAGGACTTTACAGACAGTTCTGGAAAATGCGTTTTTGGTCTTTATGTTTTTGAGGATGCCAAAACTTTAAATCAGTCCCTGGAAAATGCACAATATGGAACTGTGATGATGTGTTCCGGCACCTTATTGTGAAGTGCGGTGTAGTGACGTGCACTTCCTGTCACATCACTGCACCACCCTATAAATACCAGAGGGCATCCATATTGCGGCTTCTCTGACCGGTGCCCTCTGCCAGGTGCCTACCGTGTTACTGCTGTTCATCAACATCAATAAAGCTGTGTTCGTCCAGTCGTCTTGCCTCATCCTTCACCCAAAGTATTTTACATACATAACATTTGGCGATTGAGGATTAACTCATGGAGGCGTGTATCACACCACTTCGCCCCTTCCTCGAGCTCCCGGGCAAGCGGCTGGTGCCTTGGCTGATGTGGTTTGAGGCTTTCCAAACGTACATCACTGCGCTCGACCTGGGTAAGCTCGACAAGCTAAGAGCATGTGTGCTACTTGTTCACAACCTGGGTATTGAGGGCCAGCGAGTCCTGCGCACACTCGGAGCTTTGGACTCTTTTGAAGATGTTGTGGAGCTGCTAGCAAACCATTTTCATACCCCGGATAGTGTGACTGTCCGGACAATTTGCTTTCGGCAGCGACATCGGCGAGTAGGTGAGCCTATTCATCAGTTTGTCGCTAGCTGGCGAGTGTCGCTTTGGGCCGTTGGTAGATGAAATGGTACATGACCAGCTTGCGGAGCACACGTGTAGCGCTGCATTACGGGCTAGGCTACTCATGGCACCCAATAACTTAACTTTAGCCAGAGCTGTCAAACTAGCTCTCCAGCTGGAGGCCGTAGACAAGCTAGCTTCGGAGCTAAACTGGCGCCAGTCACAGCGGCCGCCGGAGCCTTCTGCCGTGGCAAATGTTGCGGACTCGGATAGTGAGGATAGCTTGGACGACGATACTATGGAAGCCAACACTGCCAGCCAAAGGTCTGCCCCGGGAAAACCCCTTTGCAAGGGTTGTGGGTCTGCGACACATCGCAATAAGGCTAAGGACTGCCCGGCTAGGGAAAAGCGTTGTAACAGATGTGGACGCTTGAACCATTATGCTAGAGTGTGCCGTGTATCTGAACTGGAGAGCCCATGGAAGAAATCACTCTGCCCGCCCCCGACAACCATCCATGTGGTGTCCCCCAGTACCAATGGGTACACGTTTTGCACAGTGGAACTGGACGACGTGAAGGTGCCGCTGTTGCTCGACACGGGGGCGGAGGGGTCATTGCTGAATTGGGCCACATTGGGGAAGTTTTTCCCTCACTACAGGATTAGAGGTAACCCGGTGCGCTGTATGGTTATGGAGATGGCAGGCTGTGCACGGTTGGGACCTTGGAGTTAACGGTTCGGTACAAGTCTGCAATGATGGTTCACTTTACGTTCCACGTGACAGCCCGAGGCGATAACATCATGGGCTGTGATTTGTTTTACGGACTAGGTTTTGCCATAAAAGACGATGCTGAGAACGAATGGTCGGGTTGTGGCCAGTGAACCAGGGGCGCGCTTGCTGAGAGGCTGCCCTGAGCCCCCCCTTGCCGGTTCTACTCCTTATGCTCAAGAAACAGTGCTGTAAATAATTGTGTGTTTATAGTTCTTGAGTTTTAAGGGGCAAAAAAGTTTTTTGCCCCAAAAACTTTTGGGGCAAAAAAGTATTTAGTCAGCCACCAATTGTGCAAGTTGAAGGATTTTTAATGAATTAATTGGTAAATTCCTCAGTAAAATAAATATTTGGTCAATAACAAAAGTTCATCTCAATACTTTGTTATATACCCTTAGTTGGCAATGACAGGGGTAAAATATTTTCTGTAAGTCGTCACAAGGTTTTCACACACTGCTGCTGGTATTTTGGCCCATTCCTCCATGCAGATCTCCTCTACAGCAGTGATGTTTTGGGGCTGTCGCTGGGCAATACGGACTTTCAACTCCCTCCAAAGATTTTCTATGGGGTTGAGATCTGGAGACTGGCTAGGCCACTCCAGGACCTTGAAATGCTTCTTACGAAGCCACTCCTTCGTTGCCCGGGCGGTGAGTTTGGGATCATTGTCATGCTGAAAGACCCAGCCATGTTTCATCTTCAATGCCCTTGCTGATGGAAGGAGGTTTTCACTCAAAATCTCACGATACATGGCCCCATTCATTCTTTCCTTTACATGGATCAGTCGTCCTGGTCCCTTTGCAGAAAAACAGCCCCAAAGCATGATGTTTCCACCCCTATACTTCACAGTAGGTATGGTGTTATTTCTCCTCCAAACACGACAAGTTGAGTTTTTACCAAAAAGTTCTATTTTGGTTTCATCTGACCATATGACATTCTCCCAGTCCTCTTCTGGATCATCCAAATGCTCTCTAGCAAACTTCAGATAGGCCTGGACATGTACTGGCTTAAGCAGGGGGACACATCTGGCACTGCAGGATTTGAGTCCCTGGCGGCGTAGTGTATTACTGATGGTAGCCTTTGTTACTTTGGTCCCAGCTCTCTGCAGGTCATTCACTAGGTCCCTCCGTGTGCTTCTGGGATTTTTGCTCACCATTCTCAGGATCATTTTGACCCTACAGGATGAGATCTTGCGTGGAGCCCCAGATCAAGGGAGATTATCAGTGGTCTTGTATGTCTTCCATTTTCTAACAATTGCTCCCACAGTTGATTTCTTCACACCAAGCTGCTTACCTATTGCAGATTCAGTCTTCCCAGCCTGGTGCAGGTCTACAATTTTGTTTCTGGTGTCCTTTGACAGCTCTTTGGTCTTGATCATAGTGGAGTTTGGAGTCTAACTGTTTGAGGTTGTGGACAGGTGTCTTTTATACTGATGACGAGTTCAAACAGGTGCCATTAATACAGGTAACGAGTGGAGGACAGAGGAGCCTCTTAAAGAAGTTGCATGTCTGTGAGAGCCAGAAATCTTGCTTGTTTGTAGGTGACCAAATACTTATTTTACCGAGGAATTTACCAATTAATTCATTAAAAATCCTTCAATGTGATTTTCTGGATTTTTTTTCTCATTTTGTCTGTCATAGTTGAGGTATACCTATGATGAAAATTGGCGACCTCTCTCATCTTTTAAGTGGGAGAACTTGCACAATTGGTGGCTGACTAAATACTTTTTTGCCCCACTGTATGTTGTAAAATGGGGTTGTTTTGTGTATTTTGTTTAGTTTAGGAGCATGGCGTGTACTTTTAGTTTATGTATGGACTCTTTTTCGTTTATTGGGGTGGCAGAATAATCCACTCCGCCGTGCAGGCTGCACAGCAGTGCACACGTCAGCCCTATTTTAGGTTATGTTGTGTGCATGTGTTACGCCATTTTAGTACATTGTTTTTTGTTATGTTAGTGCGTGACTCGGGTTCCAAATTGGGGAGGGTCTTAATTGTGTGTATGGCTTTGGACTTTTCTAAGGGGGGGAGAGAATGTGATGTTGTGTTCCGGCACCTTATTGTGAAGTACAATGTAGTGACATGCACTTCCTGTCACGTCACTGCACCACCCTATAAATACCAGAGGGCATCCATATTGCGGCCTCTTTGACTGGTGCCCTCTGCAAGGTGCGTACCGTGTTACTGCTGTTCATCAACATCAATAAAGCTGTGTTCGTTCAGTCATCTTGCCTCATCCTTCACCCAAGGTATTTTACCATATATAACAGGGACCTTTACTGATTTTAAACACAATGATCAGGTTAAAAAGGCTGGAGTCATGTAGTTGATATGAAAAATGCTGATGTCAGAGAGGTGGGATGATTCAGTAACAATCTTAAACTGGAATGGCTGCTGCCCTGTAGATGTCAATGAGAACGGAAGGGTCAATTTTTCACAAATTAAACACATACAGCCACTCCTGCTAAGAATTAGTCAGATATAATGAGTGAAATAACTATTCATAGCACATTTTAAATTAACTCCAGCTGTAAAACTGCCAGTGACGAGGAGCCAGTGGGTCAAACGCATTTCAAAGTGTCGACTCACTTGAGAAAACTGCCGCGCTAACCGTGGCGTCTTTAAAAACGGCTGACCCATGGGAGAGTCTCTGAGTGATTCATTATTTATCTTCCCCATTAAATCCACATCCTAAAGTGTAAAGATGAGGGACCGAGGACAAGAGACGGCTTAAGATTTGATGCTGTGACATATGGACTCTGCTAAAACATCTCTCAACTGATCCATCATTCATTTCTCCCCGTATAACACGGGACACACGTCCATTCCAGCTGCTACTGCAAGCTGATTAAAACAAATACCCTGTTTATCAGTGAGGAGAAGGAGAGCGTCAGCCTGCTTCCCCACCTTTGAAGTGTCCATTGAAGTACACAAATGAAATGTCTTTCCCCCTTTTCTTCCACTCGATCCGTGGGTTTGGGTCCCTCTCCGTTTGAAATATGCAGGACAGGACTGCGTCTGAAAATAAATAGATAATAGGAGAGTGGCCGGTGAGGTGATTATTGCAGGGTAGCAGAGGATCAGTGGTATTGTAACTGCTTGGTCTATTTATAGCCTCATGCTTTATTCTGTCAGACAGATTCAGATGAAAAAGAGCTTCTGTCTGTCCGCCTCACCTGAGAACTCCTGCACCTCAACTTTTTGTCTGCTGGTTGTCACTGTAACAGGAGCGGATGGAGAACCTGGTAATGTGGGGGGAGAGAGAGTGAAGGGTGAGAGCGGCTGTAACAATGTAATATCGCTCGACATCCATAAGGGGGCAAGGTGAATTGAGTAAAGTGCTCCACGCTGTCCATCGACTGCAAGAGGAGAATCTTAATGGCCGTCTCTGGTCTCGTGCTCCTCCTGTCTGAGGGAGCCGCCTTTCTCCAGGATGTTGGAGTTAAGGGCAGGATTACTCCCTGGCCCGCTTTAATCCCGCAGGGTTAAGGAGCGGCCCGCCATATGTTTACATGAGTGCAGGTTAGGGCAGGGTCACCAGTCATCCAACCAGTGGCCTATTCAGATTAACCCAATGCACAGATTGCATGAGCCAGAGGCTGTTTGTGTTTTGCTCACTACCTGCATGTCAGCGATACCCCGCATCCAAACAGGAAGAGGAAGCAGCGACAGCAGCTGGGATTCCTGTGTGCTGATTGGTTTAAAGGGTGGATTACTGTCTGGTTGTAAAGTGATTAAATGGAGGTTAAATGTGGGGGAAGGTTATCTAAAAAAAAAAAAATGCTAGTAAACACATTTGTTACAAGAGTCTCCCTAAAGTCTGTAATTAAAGAAAATAACAGATTAACAGAGTGAAAGCCGTGCATTTTTGAAATTTCTCACTGAATGTTGGCCAGTGGGAGCTTACTTTGAAAATTAAGGGTTTGGAAATACACTGCTAACTTTAAGCTCAGTAATTCACCCCACTGTGCACACACTTTCCTGCCATTGTACAACACAACATTCCCAATATAAATACAAGTGTAATTACTGTCAATTCTTCAGTTTCCTGCTTGTTCAGAGCTTCCTGAGCGGGGTACATTGTTGCTAGAACTCTCTGAGTCACAGGTCTTCATAAAGGCCAAACTGAGACAAAGAGCAGGAAGGGTGTCGGAGGAACATCACTACGGCTGTTGAATGCTCACACAAATTATGCTTTCACTTTATACGCCAAGTAAAAGCTTTCAATTTGCACAACTGCTATTTTTAAAGTGGCTTTTACATAAAATAAGATCCCATTCAATTATGATGCAATTTGCCAAATGTGGCATGAAGAGCACTCAAGCTTTTTTTAAGAGCCTTCCATGATGGCACAATTTACACCAGCTTCACTTGGGTCAGACTTTGACCTAAGTGAATTAAAAAAGTGCACACTCTCCCTCCAGACACCCATGCTCCACTCCACTCGGCCTTGTGTCGACTTGCAGCGGTGTAACGGGATTGTCATCGTAGCTTTGGCTTGCATACCTCAGAGCCCTTAGAGGAGGCATCGTCTCACTAAAGCACGAACAAGACGAAAGGAGGAAGACACAATGAGATTAAAAAAAGGACAAGAATGAACGATCAAGGAGAGAAGAGCGGCCCTAAGAATAGAATACAAATGGAGACGAGGAGAGCGAGGTGAAGAGAGGGGACTGGATGGGGGTGGAGCTGGGGTGGGGGGGTGGCAGAAGCATGAATAAAAGAGAGGGTGGGATTGAAGGCACAGGAGATCCTCTCAGACAGTGGGACTGTGAGTGGAAGGCGCTCTTGTGTGAGACCAGGCTTGCTGCCACCTTGAAGGGTGTCTGAGAGAAAAGAAATGTAGCAGGGCTGACAACATGCCCACACTGAGAGCGCTTTTGTGTGTGGGAGACACAGATACGCACATGCACACGCACACAAAAGCGCACGTTTAAAAAAAAAAAAGAAGAGAGCAGCAAGTCTCCTCGTGTCATGTCCCACTGCCGCCGCCGTGCTTTACTGTACGCTCCACCGCTATGAACACTGTCAGCTTCACAGGCCTCAATTAACTACAAAGGCGTCGAGGCAGACAACAGACACACGGCTTGTTCAGATCATTTCACAACTGCATGGTGGCTAATGTTAACATGCTGTAACTTGGTGTGCGAGGAGGGGACAAGAAGCGGAGCTCAAGTGCAGAGACAAGCGTCTGCCAGCATTGACCCACTGAGCTCTGGGTGCTGTCTCTGTGTTGAGTCTCTGTTGCTGACACAAACATCCATTTCAACTTCATTTTTATATAGTGCAAATTCACAACAACAGTCATCTCATGGCACTTTAAAAATGCAAGGCAAAGACTCTAAAATCTCAGAAAGACAGACCTCAACAATCAACCAACCTGTGAGTAAGCAAATGGCAACAGTGGCGAGGAAAAACTCTGAGGGCTCTATTTTAACAGTGTACAATTCGCTTTGCGCTGCGCTTCCCACCTTGTGGCAGTGCTTTTGTTAGTTTCTGTCTGCACATTGTCTGTTTTTATGCTCTGTGTCACGCCGTCTAATTACCCGTAGACTAAATCCACACAGACACGGGGAGAACATGCAAACTCCAACAGTGATCTGTGTGGAGTTTGCATGTTCTCCCCGTGTCTGCGTGGGTTTACGCTGAGATTTCTCTGGTTTCCTCCCACATGCCAAAAACATGCAAGTTAGGTTAATTGGCCTCAAACTGGGGATTCTAACTTGTCCTTAGGTATGACTGTGAGAGTGAATGGTTGTCTGTCTCTCTGTGTTGGCCCTGCAATGGACTGGCGATCTGTCCAGGGTGTACCCTGTCTCTCGCCCAAAGATGCTGGGATCGACTCCAGCCCCCCGCGACACGAAAAGGATTAAGCGGAAGAAGATGAATGGATGGATGGACAGTGCGCCGGCTTTGCACTGGGAGGGGTGGACTCATTTAAAAGAGGTATGACAGTGCGCAATCTTGTATGCATCAGTACTTTGGTGCATTTTATGACCATGCGCTTTTGATCAGGAAAAAGGAGGTCTCTCGTCAGAAGCGCATTGCTAATGCTATTTCAGCAACATGTTTTCAAATCCCGCAGCTCCTACTGACAGAAGCACACAAGGAAACAGCATGTGCTGGGATTTTCTGTTATTTTAATGGACAGTGGTAACAGTTATAATCTAATTACCCATCATTTTAATTATAATATAATACACTTAATGGGTTTTTAAAATATTATTCTATCCACATTTTCATTTTAATAGCTGACTTATATACAGTGGGGCAAAAAAGTATTTAGTCTGCCACCAATTGTGCAAGTTCTCCCACTTAAAAGATGAGAGAGGTCTCCAATTTTCATCATAGGTATACTTCAACTATGAGAGACAAAATGAGAAAAAAAAAATCCAGAAAATCACATTGAAGGATTTTTAATGAATTAATTGGTAAATTCCTCAGTAAAATAAGTATTTGGTCACCTACAAACAAGCAAGATTTCTGGCTCTCACAGACTTGTAACTTCTTCTTTAAGAGGCTCCTCTGTCCTCCACTCGTTACCTGTATTAATGGCACCTGTTTGAACTCGTTATCAGTATAAAAGACACCTGTCCACAACCTCAAACAGTCAGACTCCAAACTCCACTATGGCCAAGACCAAAGAGCTGTCAAAGGACACCAGAAACAAAATTGTAGATCTGCACCAGGCTGGGAAGACTGAATCTGCAATAGGTAAGCAGCTTGGTGTGAAGAAATCAACTGTGGGAGCAATTATTAGAAAATAGAAGGCATACAAGACCACTGATAATGTCCCTCGATCTGGGGCTCCACGCAAGATCTCACCCCGTGGGGTCAAAATGATCACGAGAACGGTGAGCAAAAATCCCAGAACCACACGGGGGGACCTAGTGAATGAACTGCAGAGAGCTGGGACCAAAGTAACAAAGGCTGCCATCAGTAACACACTACGCCACCATGGACTCAAATCCTGCAGTGCCAGACGTGTCCCCCTGCTTAAGCCAGTACATGTCCAGGCCTGTCTGAAGTTTGTTAGAGAGCATTTGGATGATCCAGAAGAGGACTGGGAGAATGTCATATGGTCAGATGAAACCAAAATAGAACTTTTTGGTAAAAACTCAACTTGTCGTGTTTGGAGGAGAAAGAACGCTGAGTTGCATCCAAAGAACACCATACCTACTGTGAAGCACTGGGGTGGAAACATCATGCTTTGGGGCTGTTTTTCTGCAAGGGGACCATGACGACTGATCCGTGTAAAGGAAAGAATGAATGGGGCCATATATCGTGAGATTTTGAGTGAAAACCTCCTTCCATCAGCAAGGGCATTGAAGATGAAATGTGGCTGGGTCTTTCAGCATGACAATGATCCCAAACACACCACCCGGGCAACGAAGGAGTGGCTTTGTAAGAAGCATTTCAAGGTCCTGGAGTGGCCTAGCCAGTCTCCAGATCTCAACCCCATAGAAAATCTTTGGAGGGAGTTGAAAGTCCGTGTTGCCCTGTGACAGCCCCAAAACATCACTGCTTTAGAGGAGATGTGCATGGAGGAATGGGCCAAAATACCAGCAACAGTGTGTGAAAACCTTGTGAAGACTTACAGAAAACGTTTGACCTCTGTCATTGCGTACAAAGGGTATATAACAAAGTATTGAGATGAACTTTTGTTATTGACCAAATACTTATTTTACCGAGGAATTTACCAATTAATTCATTAAAAATCCTTCAATGTGATTTTCTGGATTTTTTTTTTCTCATTTTGTCTCTCATAGTTGAGGTATACCTGTGATGAAAATTGGAGGCCTCTCTCATCTTTTAAGTGGGAGAACTTGCACAATTGGTGGCTGACTAAATACTTTTTTGCCCCACCGTAGTTGGAGAATAGCTTTTCATTCCTAGTCATCTCCTTCGATCTTCTTCATTCATGCATGTGCATGTCCTGTCCCGACTAATGAAAAACACACACTCAGCCTTTGTTTTCTGTTAAATGAGGATAGTTAAATACAAACTATTTGAAGACACAGCAGACAGAGTTTTTCACTGCACAGAGAAAAAAAATGGTGCGTGCGTTTACAATTCAGTGGATCATCCTCTTTCTAATTTAACAACCGGACCACAGCAGGACCAGTCTGCCCTATATTAGGAAAATTTGCTGTCACCACGGCCCTGGAGAAGATCCGACAGGTGTGCACAAAACCAACATTCATGATTATCTAATTATGACAGTTTTTTTTTAAAAATTAACCTCATTCATTATCATTCTTTGAACAGAATGATTCAAAATGAAAAAAATCCCAACAGTTGTTTTGAGTTAAAACACAACAATTTTGTATTCAGCACAGGAGATTCACAGATCTCAGGAAGAGATGAATGACTCACTGTTTCTCTGTTGAAAATGAAAGTTCAGATGAAGTTCATGATAATGTAACTGAAGGGATTTTTACAATTCTGTCTGTCAGAGAAAGACGGGTATAATCTGAATTGTACCCCTCTTATCCATGCGTAAATATGATCAAGTCTTCCCAGTGCAAGCAGGGCTGTGGAGGAGGTTAAAAAACTCCTTAAAGGCTCCTTGCCTTAAACATATATTCACTTTGTGAACAAGCTCACATTGTCTTCAGTGCAAAATGGATTTGTCCTCCTATTTAAACATGTCATATTAGTATTAAGCCTTTGATCTCACACCCCTGTTTATTAAAGGGAATAACAGCAAAGACACTGAGTGGTTTATTTCACATTATGCCCCAAACACACCTTTGAATAATAAGAGCATTAGGCTAGCCTCTTTGCACTTTGCACCAAGTGATTTAATAGTGAAATGGAGTTGGACACGCCCATAAATGCGCCATGCGCCTGAGACAATTGATTGTGAACTGTATCACCTTAATATAGCACTGAGTATACTATACCATATATGAAAATGTCACCATCTCAGCATTATTTGTGTCAAGGGTGGGACGCCTAGGACTCAGGCGCAGGCAGGATCAGGTGCAAGAAAGTGATTTATTTACAGGAGAACTAAAAGAAACAAATGACAGCACGGGGGCTGAAAACAAAGGACATGCTTGGCAAAAACTCAAAGGACATAGGGTTACCATCAGGAAACAATGATTACAACGTTAATGACGCCACACCAAACTGAGACGAACACAGACATATACAGTGCATCCAGAAAGTATTCACAGCGCTTCACTTTTTCCACATTTTGTTATGTTACAGCCTTATTCCAAGATGGATTAAATTAATTTTTTCCTCAAAATTCTACACACAATACTCCAATAATGACAATGTGAAAAAAGTATTTTTTTAAATTTTTGCAAATTTATTAAAAATAAAAAAAACTAAGAAATCACATGCACGTAAATATTCACGGCCTTTGCCATGAAGCTCAAAATTGAGCTCAGATGCATCCTGTTTCCACTGATCATCCTTGAGATGTTTCTACAGCTTAATTGGAGTCCACCAGTGGTAAATTCAGTTGACTGGACATGATTTGGAAAGGCACACACCTGTCTATATAAGGTCCCACAGTTGACAGTGCATGTCAGAGCACAAACCAAGCTTGAAGTCAAAGGAATTGTCTGTAGACCTCAGAGACAGGATTGTCTCAAGGCACAAATCTGGGGAATGGTACAGAAAAATTTCTGCTGCTTTGAAGGTCCCAATGAGCACATTGGCCTCCATCATCCATAAATGGAAGAAGTTCAGAACCACCAGGACTCTTCCTAGAGCTGGCTGGCTGTCTAAATTGAGCGATCGGGGGAGAAGGGCCTTAGTCAGGGAGGTGACCAAGAACCCAATGGTCACGCTGTCAGAGCTCTAGCGACAACAACCCTAAGCACACAGCCAAGACATCAAAGGAGTGGCTTCAGGACAACTCTGTGAATGTCCTTGAGTGGTCCAGCCAGAGCCCAGACTTGAATCCAATTGAACATCTCTGGAGAGATCTGAAAATGGCTGTGCACCGACGCTTCCCATCCAACCTGATGGAGCTTGAGAGGTACTGCAAAGAGGAATGGGTGAAACTGCCCAAAGATAGGTGTGCCAAGCTTGTGGCATCCTATTCAAAAAGACTTGAGGCTGTAATTGCTGCCAAAGGTGCATCAACAAAGTATTGAGCAAAGGCTGTGAATACTTACTGTACAGTATGTCCATGTGATTTTTTTTTAGTTTTTTATTTTTAATAACTTTGCAAAAATCTCAAAAAACCTTTTTTTTCACATTGTCATTGTGGGGTATTCTGTGTAGAATTTTGAGGAAAAAATGAATTTAATCCATTTTGGAATAAGGCTGTAACAAAACAAAATGTGGAAATAGTAAAGTGCTGTGAATACTATAATAATCAACAGAACTCAGGGCAGGTGGGAACAATCATGGGCAAATGGAGACAACAGGGAAGTAGCTACAGATACAGGAGATATGAGGGGCTGAGACAAAAAGGTAAACAAGAACACACACAAGACCCAGGACCAGATGGGATAATACAACATGACAAGAGACTGGAGAAAACAAAGGACACCCACAGAAGATAACACAGAAACCAGGGGAATACAGAAATGCAAAAATAATAATAACAACCATAACATCCAGGGAACACATGACGTACAAGTGAACTTAAAGTGTGGGCATGGTCCCCAGACCATACCCAGCTCATGACAATTTGCTTTTATTAATTTTAGAGATGTTGGACGATTAATATTTTTGATCACAGTTAATCTTTTGGAATGTTGAGTTAGTTGTGATTAATAATGCATTAATTGCGTGTTTTTCCGTTCAGATACAGTGTACCTTAAGTTGGTAATTTTTCAAGTTTCTCATACTGTTACGAACATGGGAGTGGACAAATATGCTTTCTTTCTTCACCTGCAGGTTTATTAAAGCTCTCAACATATCCAAAATAACAAAAACTACCCAGAATATTCTCCAGAAAACTCTCAAAAGTACTACTGCATGTGCAAACAACAGAATGTCAGGGCTCAGTAAAGTCACTGCAACACAAATCAGCATCCAACCAGCCAGCAGCCACAAATGGAGCTTGTTCTTTCTCCCATAGCAAACATCCACATCTTTTAAGCAGCTCAACACAAAACAATGGACTTCGTGTGAACAGACACAATTTCCCTTTTAGCAGAAAAATTGTAAACATGAACAGAAAACCATCTCACTCGTGACATCCCCACTGCGCTGCAAAAACAGGGCATGGGAGTAAACGGACATTACGACCACAGCTTGAGAATTTTAGACTGGTAGTATGGTACTCACCTGCTGACAGTTGGACCCAAAGGTGAGGAGTTTCTGTGTCAGCTGTTGTGTCAGTGAGCTACAAATCATGTAGCTGTTACATATAGCTGCTAGCTGGCAAGCTTGCTTAAAGAAGAACAACTGACATCTAGGTGAAGTTTTGGAGGAAACTGTGACAATTATTCAGGTGAGAGTTCCGACAGATAACTTTGTAAACTTAAACATGACAGCATTTTGGGGATTTCCATGCCTGTAATCCAGCTTGTTTGACTTCATAATGTCTGTATGGTGTGGCCAGTGTTGATGGCTACAGAGCTAAGCCATACGGAGTGCCACAAGGCCAAAACAGGTACTGTTCACACTTTCTGCTGTTAACTGGGATCACAATTTGTCACTGTTAATGGGAGCGAAGCATTAATGGGCGATTAACGCAATAACGCCAACACCACTAATTACACTGGTCAACACCAAATTTATTGTCTAAGTTTTTTTTAGCTGATTTAGGACAGTTTTGATGTGCTGAATCCAAAAGTCACATTGGTTTTGCTCAATCAGGTCAACTTTTTGAATTATGGCCACATGTTGTTTTATACGTTTTTGTTTACATGTTCGGGTATTTTCGCTTTATTCAATTCAATTCAATTCAGCTTTATTTATATAGCGCCACATCACAACAAAAGTCATCTCATAGTGCTATCAAATGCAGGGAAAACCCCACAATTTCTGAAAGACCCAGCAATCAGACGATCCCTTGTGAGCAAGCACTTAGCGATGGTGGAGAGGAAAAACTCCCATTTAACAGGAAGAAACCTCTAGCAGAACCAGGCTCAGGGAGGGGCAGTCATCTGCTGCGACTGGCAGGGGGTGAGGGGATAGAGAGGATGATGCAAAATTCTTTTTTATGTCTTGAAATTCTCTGAATTTTGAACAATGATGATGTAACATTCAATTTAATGTACTTACCTTTACTAAAGTACAGGTAAGTACTAAACTTACCTGTACTAAAGTACAGGCAAGTTAGTACTACCTGTACTACCTGTACTTTACAGTACCTGTACTTTAACTAGGTAGTTAGTACTGTAAAGTACATTACATTTATATAAAGGTAAGTACATGCACAGTACTAAGTACTAAGTAAGTATAGGTTTTGACTTAGCACCTGATTGAGAGAAATGGATGTCATTTTCGGATTCAGCGGTGCAAAATTGTCTTAAATCAGTTGAAAAAACACAGACAACTTACAAAAATATTATTTTTGTAACCCTGTGTTATTTTACTACTATTGCTGCTCTGTACTTTTATGTGATTTTATTGTACTTTTTAATATGTTATTATTTGTAACATATTGTAACAGTTTATTGCTATTTGATTCATTTTGTTTCATCATTTCTTTCTCTTTTTACACCACCCTTATTTTGTAAAGCACTCTGGTCAACATCAAGTTGTTTTAAAAGTACTATACAGGTGCATCAGGGATAGCGTCATACCATGGCTGCTTCATCCATCCAGGTGGATGCCCTGAATTTCCCCTCAGGGGATCAATAAAGTACACAAAATCAAATCAAATCAAAAATCTCAATAAATTAGAATAACATCAAAGGGTTAATTTATTTCAGTAATTCAATTCAAAAAGTGAAACTAATATATTGTATAGATTCGTTACACAAGTGATGTATTTCAAGTCGGGATGTTAATGATTAATTGATTTTCAATTAATTATTGAAAAGAATATAGTCAACTAAATTAAATTAGTTGTCAATTAATTGATAACTCAGCAGTCCTTTTCAATGGGAGGTTATTCTATGAAATGTAGTAGTGTCGCTGTCCACGTGGAGGCGCACGCTGCCTGGTCGCCTGCCTACGTTCCTCCATCTCTTCCTGTGACGGGGCAGAGCATTGCTCGGAGTGGGAAGGCGAAGCTGCAGTTCGCAGGACTGGACGCTTCTTGCTGCGGGGCTTCCTCCCTCTCCTCCTCTTGGGTGACGCATGGATGAGGTAATCCGGGACTCGGAGCATCATGCCGGGAAGTGGGTCACCCTTACAGAGAGACCCTGCATCCTCGGGAAGGAAGAGTGAAGTGGCCGCGAGGAGCTCAAACACTGGGAGATCCTCAGCCAATTCCTCACATGGCGCGACGTAGATGTCCCGGAGGATCTCCATCACCTCCAGATGGTCCCAGAGGCTGTCTCGCTCCATCGCCCTCCTCGCGGTGTCCCGAGCCTGACGAACTGTCGGAGAGGGACGGGACCTCTGCGTCCAGGAGAGAACCTCCTCCAGTAGACACAACGAGCGCTGCTCCCGCTCCAACTGCATCTCTGTCTTCTCGTCCGCAGGCTGGGTGGACGCTGGCCCGGGAGATGAAGGGGATCCAAGGAGGGAGGAAGTCTTCCTCTGATGAGGGGCTGGCTCCGATCACGGAGAGGCACCCTCCGGCTCTACGTCAGGAGCGAGGAGGATGGCAGAGAGGATGGCGTTCACCCTATGAATGGCCCGGAGGTTAGGATGGCACCGCTCGACGTCCTCCGCGACGAATTGCGCCCACTCCCAGTCCTCAGGACACCACTGAAAGGCAAAAATCGCCTCCTCCAGCAACTCCTGGGCTTCCAACTCCTCATCCGTTCCAATCATCATGTCCACGTATGAGGAGAAAAAAGGAGAAGGGGAAAAAACACAACTCTACTCCGCTGGGGGTTTTTTTCCACTGGTCGGGGCATTCTGTCACAAACCCCTGTGCGCCATAACACGGCGCATGAGGGAGAGAATGGGAAACCCAATTGCAGGAGTAGAGAGTGTCATATTTATTAAAGTTCATAAAAACCACAAGTTCAGTTCCACCACAGAAATACAGAAAGATGCAATGATAGGTTAGGCCACCAAACATACAGGGCGCCAGCTGGACACTCAACACCATGGTCAATAAAAAGCCTAGTGCTGCAGGGCTGCGTTACACACAAAAACAGGAAAGGCGATCAGCCTAGAGCAGCAGGGCTGCTTAGCACAAGAGAAAAGGCGAACAAGACACTTACAAGGCTGGAGCAATTCCGGGGCGAAACGTGCAGTCTGGAGGAAGAGGCAGAGAAGCGGGATTAGCTGAAACACCAAGGAATGGATTGTCTTCAATGTCTGGCTAAGTTGAGCACAGGGAGTGATACTCATACGGGGAGACCTAGCTGCTGTGTATGGAGGCGAATGCCCCGACAATCTCCTTCCTCTGGAGAGGCCAACTAATACTCCTGAAGCTAACGAGGAAAGAGATTGCCGGTGTGAGAATGTGTGGGCAGAACTGATTGGCACCCAGTGTGTGAGAGAGCGTGTGAATGCGAGTGAATGGAGTGTGTGAATGTGTGTGCGTGCGTGTGGGTGTATGTATGTGTATGAACACTGGTGACAGTGCAGCTGGCGGTACTTGACGGGAGAAGGGGGCGTGCCAGAGCTGTCAGGAGGAAAACTAGGCCAAAGTATAACAATGAGTCAGGGATTCATGACAGTTTATCACATCTTTGGAAAGCTGAGCTCAATTTCTCTAGCCACACATAGGCCTGATTACTGCCACTCCTGTTCTCAATCAAGAAATCACTTGCATAGGACCTGCCTGACAAAGTGAAGTAAACCAAAAGATTCTCAAAAGCTAGACATTATGCTGCAATCCAAAGAAATTCAGGAACAAATGAGAAACAAAGTAATTGAGATCTATCAGTCTGGAAAAGGTTACAAAGCCATTTCTAAAGCTTTGGGACTCCAGTGAACCACAGTGAGAGCCATTATCCACAAATGGGGAAAACATGAAACAGTGGTGAACCTTCCCAGGAGTATCCGGTTGACCAAAGAACTGCAGGCCTCACTTGCCTCAGTTAAGGTCAGTGTTCATGACTCCACCATAAAAAAAAAAAAAATAACATAAAGGCTCGTCTCAGTTTTGCCAAAAGACATTTTGATGATCCCCAAGACGTTTGGGAAAATACTCTGTGGACTGACGAGACAAAAGTTGAACTTTTTGGAAGATGTGTGTCCCATTGCATCCGACGTAAAAGTAAAATATCATTTCAGAAAAGGCACATCATACCAACAGTAAAATATGGTGGTGGTAGTGTGATGGTCTGGGGCTGTTTTGCTGCTTCAGGACCTGGTAGACTTGCTGTGGTAAATTGAACCATGAATTCTGCTGTCTATCAAAAATCTTGAAGGAGAATGTCCACCCATCTGTTCGTAACCTCAAGCTGAAACACACTTGGGTTCTGCAGCAGGACAATGATCCAAAACACACCAGCAAGTCCACCTCTGAATGGCTTAAGAAAAACAAAATGAAGACTTTGGAGTGGCCTAGTCAAAGTCCTGACCTGAATCCGATAGAGATCCTGTGGCATGACCTTAAAAAGGCGGTTCATGCTCGAAAACCCTCCATTGTAGCTGAATTACAACAATTCTACAAAGATGAGTGGGCCAAAATTCCTCCACAGCGCTGAAAAAGACTCTGTCAGTTATTGCAAACGCTTGATTGCAGTTGTTGCTGCTAAGGGTGGCGCAACCAGTTATTAGGTTTAGGGGGTAATCACTTTTTCACACAGAGCCATGTAGGTTTGGATTTTTTCCCCTTTATAATAAACACATTCATTTAAAAACTGCATTTTGTGTTTACTTTGTCTAATATTTAAATTTGTTTGATGATCTGAAACATTTATGTGTGCCAAGCATACAAAAAATGAGAAATCAGGAAGGGGCAAACACTTTTCCATACCACTGCGCATTTTATGATATTGATAACAGTGTTATAAATTAAAAATCATAACATTTGTAATTTACAGATACACCAGCACATAGAACACACTATACTGTACAGAATTTGTTAAGCTATAAAAAACGCCATTGTCTGTAGTAAAAAAAAATATGCAAATGGTACAATAAATCATTAAAGAACATAATGTTCATATTTTATTCAGTATATCAAAAACAGTAATTAACTTTTTATATATTAAAGATAGAAAGCCTGTATTGTACTGAGGGAAATTCAGATTCTCTGGAAAATTGCTGTTTATCAATTAATTGTTAATCAATCAATAAGGTGAATTAACTAATGATTAATAAATTAATCGATAACTTGCATCCCTGATTTCAAGCGTTTATTTCTTTTTATGGTTTACAGCCAATGAAAACCCAAAATTCAGTTTCTCAAGAAATTAGAAATTACATAAGATTGAAAAAAAGATTTTTAATCGAAACGTTGGCCAATTGAAAAGTATGTCCATGTACACACTCACCACTTGGCTGGGGTTCCTTTTGCATGAATTACTGCATCAATGTGGCACAGCATGAAGACGATGAGCCTGTGGCACTACTGACGTGTTCTAGAAGCCTAGGTTGCTTTGATAGCGGCCTTCAGCTCATCTGCATTGTTGGGTCTGGTGTCTTTCATCTTCCTCTTGATAATACTCCACAGATTCTCTATAGGGTTTAGGTCAGGAGAGTTTGCTAGCCAATCACACACTGATACCATGGTCATTAAACCAGGTTTTGGTACTTTTGGCCATGTGGGCAGGTGCTAAGTCCTGCTGGAAAATGAAATTAGCATCTCCGTAAAGCTTGTCAGCAGAGGGAAGCATGAAAATTTCCTGGTAGACGGCCGCGCTGACATTGGACTTGATAAAACACAGTGAACCAACACCAGCAGATGACATGTATTTACATGCTATGATTCTGTCTCATACTGAATATTGCATCACTACATGGTCCATTTCAAGTGGAATCGTTTGTAAGCCAACAGAGTCCCTATTCAAAAAAGCAATGAAAAGATACAATAAAAAGCCACTATCATTTCACCACTGTGACATTTTAGAAAAACGTAGTCTACAAAGTTTTGATAATTTTATGAATTTCAAGTATACTTGTCTTATATACAAGGTTTTAAATGGGCTTGCTCCACCACCTTTAAAGAATTTTATCAAACAGTAGACTGAGAGCGGTGTTGGCACCAGGGCCTCCACCAGAGGAGACTGAAGTTCCGTACAGGCGTACCACATTTGGACAAACTGTGCTGTCAGTTAGAGGAAGCAAATACTGGAATGGTTGACCTGCCTCATTAAGGCAGTCTTCCTCACTGTTTACATTCACAGTACACCTCAAACAATGGATGAAGGAACATCAAAGCTGTGATCATTTTTAAATTGTTTCTTTTTGTTTAATCGGATGTGCCTCTTGTTTGTTAGTTATGTGTTGTTCTAAATTGTTTGTTTTATGTTTGTGTAAGTCATAGTATTGACTTTGTTCTGCCAAGGGACTATGGATGGAAATTAGCAAATTTCCTACAATCCGACCTATTTACTTCTACAGTTTGATGGAAGTTCATCAATGGGTGTTGTCCTTTTTAAATAAATGATTAAAAAAACACGGCTCTCCAAATCAGCTGCCAAGTCCTGTCACGTGGAAATCAAAGTCCCAGAGTCTGGAGGAGGAGCGGAGAGGCTCAGAATCCAAGTTGCTTGAGGTCCAGTGTGAAGTTTCCGCGGTCAGTGGTGATTTGGGGAGCGAGGTCATCAGCTGGTGTTGGTCCACTGTGTTTTATCAAGTCATAACACCTCAGCAGTATCACAGGCCGATCGCCTCCATGCTGCACTGCACTGATGCAGTAATTAATGCAAAAGGAGCTCCAACCAAGTATTGACAGTGTGCATGTACATACTTTTCAGTTGGCCAACATTTTGATTAAAAAATGTATTTTTTTAAATTGATCTGTAATACTGTATTTTTTTTTTTTTGAGAAACAGAATTTGGGGTTTTCCTTAGCTGTATGCCATAATCATCAAAATTAAAAGAAATAAGTGTGTAATGAAACTATATAATACATGAGTTTCACTTTTTGAATTGAATTACTGAAATAAATTAACTTTTTGGTGATATTCTAATTTAGTGAAATGCACCTGTATAAACAAAGATGACTGATTGACTGACTGACTGACTGACTGATGGACGGTTAATCGGGCAGCACGATGACTCAGTGGTTCACACTGCTGCCTCACACCAAGATACGTAGTTCCAAGTTGGAAGCCAGACGGGACTCTTCTGTGTGGAGACTGCATGCTGTCGTCATGCTTATGAGGATTTTCTTTAGGTGCTCCAGTTTCTCAATGGCCAGAACAAAAGTGATTCTTAGGGCCTACTGTATGCACACTCTCTGCCCCAATCCTAAACCCAAAGTTGACATAACGTTCGGCTCAGGAGACGCACACACACAGGCTCAGAGTAGTTCAAACCGTTTATTAACAACAGGGATGTTTGGGTGCGTGTCTGCGGAATGTTAATGTGTTGGTGGTGGCGTCTGCTTCGGACCCAGAGGCAGGAGACCGTTCAGCCGGCAACCCTATGGGAGAAATCAGACACAGGGTGATGAGCACACACCAACACAGGAGGAGAATAGGCGAGGGAGAGAAGCTTACTTGCTGGGACAGATGACTGGCGCTTCAAGGATGGAAGCCCGGGAGACAGCCACCTGCAGGGCTCGGTGCAGCAGCGAGGAGAGACGAGGGACGGGATAGTCCGCCGCCGAGGAATCCACCTGTGCACAGGGGAGCAGACTGGAGAGATGAGGTAAGCGATTTTTTTACCGGAGATGAGGATGCTGAAGAGAATGTGGTAGAAGCCCATGAAAGAGGAATGAAGTCTACGGCTTCAGGCCGACGCTCAGGGCGAGGCGGCTTTTATCCTTCGCCGCTGACGAGTAGCAGGTGCGTGAGCAGGTGGCGCCGCTGATGAATGGCGCGGCGTGACAGTACTCCCCCCTCTAGCAGCGCCTCCTGGCGATGGCTTATCCGGGTGCGCTCGGTGGAAGTCCGCGATGAGCGATGGGTCCAACACAAACGACGGGGGCACCCACTGTCGATGCTCGGGCCCATAGCCCTCCCAGTCCACCAAGTATTGCAACCCACGACCCCGGCGCCGGGAGTCCAGGATGGAGGAGGCGGACCAGGCCGGATGGCCACCAATCATCCGGGGCGCGGGTTGCGCTGCAGGAGGAGGGCAAAGGGGGTCAGTAACCGCCAGTTTCACCTTCGACACGTGGAAAGTAGGATGAATGCGGAGGGAGGGGGGAATAGCCACACGCACAGCCACCGGGTTGATGATCCGGGTGATGGGGTAGGGACCCATGAAGCGCTGTGCCAGCTTTCTCCTCTCGCCTTTTAGAGTGACGTCCTGGGTGGAAATGTAAACAAGCTGCCCAACTCTGTACGCCGGGGCAGGTCTCCTACGCCGGTCCGCCACAGTCCTGTTGCGCTCCACTGTGCGTAATAGCGCATGGCGCGCGGCAGCCCAGGTGGAGCGGAACTGCCTGAGATGGGCCCTAACTGACGGGACAGTTACTTCACTCTCCTGCTCCGGAAACAGCGGGGGGTCGTAACCCAGGGACGCTTTGAAGGGGGACATCCCTGTAGCAGAAGAGCGAGCGGTGTTGTGGGCATATTCAACCCAGGCAAGATGGTTGCTCCAGGACGTGGGTTTGGATCTGGACACACAGCGGAGCGCAGCCTCCAGCTCCTGGTTGGTCCTCTCACACTGCCCGTTGGATTGGGGGTGATGGCCGGAGGAGAGGCTCACCTTGGCTCCGATGGCGTTGCAGAAAGACCTCCAAACCTCAGATGAAAACTGGGGGCCCCGGTCCGAGACCACGTCCACCGGAATCCCATGCAGCCTGACCACGTGTTGGACGAGGAGGTCCGCCGTCTCCAGGGCAGTAGGGAGGCCTCGCAGGGGGACGAAGTGCACGGCCTTGGAGAAGCGGTCCACGATGGTCAGGATGGTGTCATAGGAGTTGGAGACGGGGAGTCCGGTGACGAAATCCAGTGCGATGTGCGACCAGGGCCTGCCAGGGACGGGCAGGGGCTGGAGCAGACCCGCTGGAGGGGCATTTCCCAACTTGCAGGTGGCACAGATTGGGCAAGCCCGGGCGTAGCGGGCTGCATCCCTCCGCAGGCCTGGCCACCAAAAGGACCGTTGGAGGAGATCTATCATCCGGGAGGTGCCAGGGTGACAGGTGAGCTTGGAGGTGTGGAGCCAGTGGATGACCTCTCCTCGGACCGCGGATGGACCGAACAGCCTCCCCTCCGGTCCGCCGCCAGGGTCAGGTTCCACCTCCTGTGCCTTCCGGATCTTGCTCTCGATGTCCCACGAGATGGCTCCCACGACGAACGACCTGGGCAGGATGGAGTGGGGCGCCTCCTCCGACTCCACGGGGGCGAACTGCCTGGAGAGGGCGTCAGGCAGGACGTTCTTAGAGCCAGGCCTGAAGGTGATGGAAAATTGGAACCTGGCGAAGAACAGGGACCAGCGCGCCTGGCGGGCGTTCAGGCGCTTGGCAGATCGTAAGTATTCCAAGTTCTTGTGGTCCGTGAGGACCACAAACGGCAGGTTCACCCCCTCTAACCAGTGGCGCCACTCCTGCAGGGCGAGCTTGATGGCCAAGAGCTCTCTGTCCCCCACATCGTAGTTTCTCTCCGCCGGGGACAAGCGCCGGGAGAAGAAGGCGCACGGTCGCTTGGCGCCATCGTCCGGCGACCGCTGGGACAGCACTGCTCCCACTCCCGTGTCCGAAGCGTCTACCTCTACAATGCACTGCAGCGCGGGGTCGACCTGGCGAAGGACCCGGGAGGAGGAGAATTCCGCCTTCAGCGCCTCAAAGGCGGCAGCGACCTCTTCGGTCCACCGGAACGGGACCTTCGGGGACGTGAGGCGGGTCAGTGGTCCAACGATGGCACTGAAGTTGGGGACAAAGCGGCGGTAGAAATTGGCGAAGCCAACAAATTGCTGCACCTGTTTCCGGGATGCAGGTGTGGGCCATTCCACCACCGCCTTTACCTTCTCTGGGTCGGGGAGCACCTTATCGTGGGCGATGATGAACCCCAGGAAGGACGTACTCCTGGCGTAAAATTCACACTTTTCTGCCTTAACGTACAGACGATTCTCCAGCAGCCTTTGGAGGACCCGCCTCACGTGGACCTGGTGCTCATCCCTGGACTTGGAGAAGATGAGAATATCGTCCAGGTAGACGAACACGAAAAGGCCAATGAAGTCCCGGAGGACGTCATTAATGAGGCGCTGGAAGACTGCAGGAGCGTTGGTCAACCCGAACGGCATCACCAGGTATTCAAAGTGGCCGTTCGGGGTACGGAAGGCCGTTTTCCACTCATCTCCCTCCCGGATCCGGACGAGGTGGTAAGCGCTGCGTAGGTCCAGCTTGGTGAACCAGGTCGCCCCCTGGAGGGAGTGGAAAGCAGTGTCCATGAGAGGCAGGGTGTAACGGTCCTTCTCCGTGATATTATTGAGGGCCCGGTAGTCAATACAAGGGCGGAGGGACCCATCCTTTCCCACGAAGAAGAACCCTGCCCCCACGGGTGACGATGATGGGTGGATAATCCCAGCACTTAATGACTCCTTCAGGTAGGCGTTCATCGTCTCCTTCTCCGGCGCAGACAGGCTGTAAAGGCGACCAGAAGGTAAGGGAGCCCCCTGGCGGAGGTTGACGGCGCAGTCATAGGGCCGATGAGGGGGGAGAGACATAGCTTTCGCTTTGCTGAACACCATACCCAGGTTGTGAAATTCTGGGGGCACCAGAGACAGGTCCGGGGGTGCAGCGTCCGTCGCAGGGGAAGGAGCGGACGGAGAGCAGGCAGCGGACTGAAGGCAGGTGCCCATACAGAACGTACTCCATGCCGATATCCCAGCTGATTTCCAATCCAGGACCGGATTGTGAAGGCGGAGCCAGGGATACCCCAGGATGACGGGCGACACAGAGTTGGGAAGGACGTAAAAGGTCATCTCCTCCCGGTGGTTTCCCGAGATGATGACCGGTAGGGGGACAGTTTGATGTGTCACTCTCCCGAGGGTGGCACGGGAGAGGTGGATTAGGGAGATGGGAGTGTTGAGTGCCTGGCAGCGGATGCCCAATCGGGTTGCCAGGCTTTGTGAAATGAAGCTGCCTTCTGCGCCCGAATCCACCAGTGCGTGGGTGAGGTGCCCAGTGGGGTTATGGCAGAAACGGATGGGCAGCTTCAATTGAGTGAGTGATCCTAACCGATTGACATCCGCGAGGCTTCCAACAGTGACTCGCGGACCCCACCGACTGGCTTTCCGTGGACAACGCTCCACGGTGTGTTGGTCGCCTCCGCAATACATGCAGAGGCCCAACTCACGGCGGCGTTGTTTCTCCACAGGGGAAAGTTTAGTCCAGCCCGTCACCATCGGCTCCGACTCCTCGGGGCGCGATGCTGGCGGCGCCGCCAGGGGGCGAGCTTGGAACAGGTGCGGCGAGGCTCCACGAAGGCGAGAAGAAGAAGACCTCCGCCCCGAGGAGCACTCGCGCAGCCTGTTATCCAAACTTATCGCTAAGGACGTCAGCTCCGCTAGCGTCCCAGGGATATCCCGACCAGCCAGTTCATCCCTCAGATCACTATTGAGGCTGCGGAGGAACAGGCCACAGAGGGAGCGTTCCTCCCAGCCCAATTCCTCCGCCGCTACCCGGAAGTCGACCGAGTGGTCCGCTGCCGACCGGCTTCCCTGCTGGAGAGCGAGAAGCCGATCGACCTGGACCGTTTCGGTTTGAGAATGGTCAAAGACCTCCAGAAAGCGCCTCACGAATTGGTCATAGGTGAGGGTGGCATAACTGGGCCTCGCCATTACGGCGTAGGTCCAAGTTAACGCACGCCCCTCCAGAAGATTCCCTATGTAACCAATTCGGCTGTGATCCGAGGGAAAATCTCCGGGCACACGGTGGAACACGGACTCACACTGCATAATGAACCCCCGCGCTCCGCCGAGCTTACCGCTAAAGCGGGCGGGGGTCGGAATCGGCGTGAGCCGAACCGGTGCCACTGGAGCCGGCTGGACGGCCGCTGGAACAGCAGGAGCCGCGCCACCCTGGCGAGTCGGGAGGAACGGCTGTTGGGGGTCCAAGCGGTTCAATCGGTTAGTTAGTTCTAATAATTGATTAAGAACCACCTGTTGCTGATAAACAATCTGATCCACCCGAGCCTCGAGGATGGTAAACCGGTGTGCGAGCCCGCCGTCTGCCGAGCCGCTCTGCTGAAGCCGTACTGACATAACGTTCGGCTCAGGAGACGCACACACACAGGCTCAGAGTAGTTCAAACCGTTTATTAACAACAGGGATGTTTGGGTGCGTGTCTGCGGAATGTTAATGTGTTGGTGGTGGCGTCTGCTTCGGACCCAGAGGCAGGAGACCGTTCAGCCGGCAACCCTATGGGAGAAATCAGACACAGGGTGATGAGCACACACCAACACAGGAGGAGAATAGGCGAGGGAGAGAAGCTTACTTGTTGGGACAGATGACTGGCGCTTCAAGGATGGAAGCCCGGGAGACAGCCACCTGCAGGGCTCGGTGCAGCAGCGAGGAGAGACGAGGGACGGGATAGTCCGCTGCCGAGGAATCCACCTGTGCACAGGGGAGCAGACTGGAGAGATGAGGTAAGCGATTTTCTTACCGGAGATGAGGATGCTGAAGAGAATGTGGTAGAAGCCCATGAAAGAGGAATGAAGTCTACGGCTTCAGGCCGACGCTCAGGGCGAGGCGGCTTTTATCCTTCGCCGCTGACGAGTAGCAGGTGCGTGAGCAGGTGGCGCCGCTGATGAATGGCGCGGCGTGACAAAAGTCTCCTTACAATTAAAACTGTGATCACTCTGCATCAGCCTCCCTCAGCTCAAAGGTGGCCTTTCATGGTTTCTCATGTACAAGCACATGCATGAGTATGCTACGTGTCTACGAGACCCAGCGGTGTTTAGCAGCTATGGTAAAGAGCCCCTTTTTACTTCTGCTAAGGAGGAGATAAGGAGGTAATGTAATCGTGATCAAATTTTGACCAGAAGTGGCCCTTAAGCTACAGATGAACCGGTTAGATTTTGGAGGTGATCCATGAGTGCATACCTCCACCAAGGCCCTATCTCACAATCAAAGGATGGAGTTACAGAGGGCCGGTCGGACGGATGGTGGTATGGATGGATGGATGGATACACAAAGGGAGGGAGGGCAGGAGAAACTTGGATCGTCACTTCCTTGTGGTAACGTATCGTCACTTCCTGTTTTGTTGTCAGTCTGTGTGGTTTGCTCTCCTCACTCTCCTGAGCTTTCGGGTTAGCCACTAGCGATGGCTACTAGCTCTCCTTCCTCTCCTCCTCTGGTGTGCTCTCTCTGTCAGATGTTTAGCTACACCTATGCCTCTTTTAGTGATAACGGTAAATGTAATAAATGTTGTCTTTTTGAGGCACACGAGGCGAGGTTGTCTGATTTGGAATCCCGGCTCCGCTGCATTGAAACACCGTCTGTGCCAGTTACTCTTGACAGACGCCCCTTAGCTGCAGCGGAGCTAGCTAGCATAGCTAACCCTGTTAGCGGTCCTCCGGCTCTCCTCAGCAGCGAGGAGACTGGGTGGGTGACGGTGAGAAGGAAGCCTAGTCGCAAAGCCCCGGTACACCACCAACTTGTTCACGTTTCTAATCGTTTTTCCCCACTCAGTGACACACCCGCTGAGGAAAAAACTCTGATCATTGGCGACTCTGTAGTCAGAAACGTGAACCTAGAGACTCCAGCGGCCATAGTCAAATGCATTCCTGGGGCCAGAGCAGGCGACATCGAGTCAAATTTGAAAATGCTGGCTAAAAGTAACTGTAAATACTCCACAATTGTTATTCATGCTGGCATTAATGACATCCGTCTCCGGCAGTCGGAAGTCACGAAACTTAATGTAGAATCGGTGTGTGACTTTGCAAAAACGATGTCTGCCACTGTAGTATTCTCTGGGCCCCTCCCCAATCTGACCAGTGATGACATGTTTAGCCGCTCGTCATCCTTAAACCGCTGGCTGTCTGTGTGGTGTCCTGCAAATAACGTGGGCTACATTGACAATTGGAGCTCTTTTTGGGGAAAACCTGGTCTTATGAGACGAGACAGCATTCATCCCACTTTGGATGGTGCTTCTCATTTATCTAACAATCTGGCATCTTTTTTATCCAAATTTCCAAAACCTTGACTACTCAGAGTTGGGACCAGGAAACAGAGTCGCAGTCTTACACGCCTCTCTGCAGCTCCTCTTCATCCGCCACCCCTCAGCTTAGCCCCTGTCTTCCTCATCAGAGAATCAGTGTCTGCTCCCTCCAAAGTAAATAAAAATATAATATATAAGCATCCCAAAGTGATTAAGCAAAATATTGGTAAAACTCAAATTAAACATAAAGCCTCTAAATTGAATGATTTGGCCTCTGTTCCTCCTCATAATTTAAAAATTAAATGTGGTTTATTAAATATTAGGTCTCTAACTCCCAAGTCTCTGTTAGTCCATGATCTGTTAATTGATCATCAGATTGATTTAATTTCCCTTACAGAGACTTGGTTAGGGCAAGAGGATTATGTTGGTTTAAATGAATCAACTCCCTCTGGTTATTTAAACTGTCAAAATCCCAGAAGTTCTGGTGTCGAGGAGTAGTAGCAACAATTTACCATTCCAAATTACTAGTTAATGTAAAGCAAAAAACATGTTATAATTCCTTTGAGGGCCTGGTCCTCAGTATTGGGCACTTTAGCAATTTTATGTTAAACCCAATTTTATTTGCCATAGTTTATCGTCCCCCATCAACCTACTCAGAATTTTTATCCAAATTTGCTGATTTCTTAGCTGATTTAGTGCTGAAATCTGATAGAATAATTATAGTAGGGGACTTTAATATACATGTGGATGTAGATAGTGACTACCTTAATATGGCATTTAATTCAATATTAGACTCGATTGGGTTTTCTCAGAAAGTAGGAAATTCTACTCATTACCTCCACCATACATTGGACCTTGTTCTGACATATGGCATAGAAATAGAAAATCTTGTAGTGTCTCCTCATAACCCTGTACTGTCAGACCATTGTCTGTTAACCTTTGATTTTACTATTTCTGACTATTTGGCTCCTAAAGAAAAATATTATTACAGTAGATGCCTCTCAGATGATGCTGTTACCAAATTTATGCAGATTGTTTCCTCTATGCCATGTGTCAACACAACGGAAATAAGCTATAGACAGCTTGCTCCTTCTGTAATTGATAACATGGTGGATAGTGTTACAGCTTCTCTGCATCAGACTCTAGACTTGGTGGCCCCCTTAAAAAAGAAAAAGTCTAATCAGAGATTTTTAACTCCTTGGTTCAACACAGAAACTCGTAGCTTAAAACAGAAGACTCATCAATTAGAAAGAAAATGGCGCTCCACTAATTTAGATGAAATCTATTTAGCTTGGAGAAATCTTCTTTTAATTTATAAAAAATCTCTTAGAAAAGCTAGAACGAGTTATTACTCTGCATTAATAGAAGAGAACAAGAATAATCCCAGGTTTCTTTTCAGCACTGTAGCCAGGTTGACAAAGAGTCAGGACTCTGTCAATCCTAGCATTCCCTTAGAGCTTACTAGTCAGGACTTTATGAACTTTTTCAATAATAAAATTTCATCCATCAGCGATAAAATCAATCAGATTCTTCCCACAGTTAACTTAAATACTGTAACTACTACAACTCCTTTAGTTGATGTCTGTCTTGATGAGTTTACTCCAATCGACCTTTATGAGTTAGACAAAATAGTTTCCTCATCCAAACCTTCAACTTGTCTTTTAGACCCTATTCCTACCAGGTTATTTAAAGAAGTCTTCCCACTTATTGGTAGCTTTATTCTTCATATAATCAATTCTTCATTAACTTTAGGCCATGTACCGCAGGCTTTTAAAACGGTTGTAATTAAACCCTTACTAAAAAAGCCAACGCTAGATCCAGGAGCTTTAGCTAACTATAGACCAATATCTAATCTCCCTTTCATTTCAAAAATCTTAGAAAGAGTTGTTGCTACGCAATTATTTGACCACCTGCAGGGAAATGTTTACTTGAAGAGTTTCAATCTGGGTTTAGAATCCATCATAGTACTGAAACAGCCTTAGCGAAGGTCACTAACGACCTCCTCATCGCATCTGATAATGGACTGGTTTCTGTACTTGTCCTTTTAGACCTTAGTGCAGCTTTTGATACTATCGATCATAATATTCTACTTGATAGATTAGAACACTATGTTGGACTCAATGGAACTTCGTTGCAGTGGTTTAGATCTTATCTATCTGATAGGTTCCAGTTTGTTCATGTAAATAATGAGTTTTCTTTCAACTCAAAGCTTAGTCATGGAGTTCCACAGGGATCTGTGCTAGGCCCTACTCTTTTTAGTTTATATATGCTTCCGTTAGGCAACATTATTAGAAAGCACTGTATACATTTTCATTGTTATGCAGATGACACACAATTATACCTGTCAATGAAGCCAGATGATAGTAATCAATTAGCCAAGTTAGAAGCTTGTCTTAAGGAAATCAAAGCTTGGATGACTTGTAATTTCCTGCTATTAAATTCAGATAAGACTGAAGTCATTCTTGTTGGTCCAAAAAACCTTAGAAATACCTTTCCAAATCAAACTTTCAGTTTTTTTTTTTCCCACAATATCTTTATTGAACCTTTTTTTTTTTTTTAACAAACATGATACAAACAATCAAACACTAACACTAAAGTACTACAAAAAAAAAAAAAAAATGCCCTAAAAACACCAACAACCACCAACAAAATCAAGTCTTCAACAATGCTCCTCTGTTTAGTCTAGACAATCCAATACATTAGTATACATATTATGTTCACCAGTTTGGAATTTACAAGGTCCACACACCATTCACCTTCTTCTTCAAGAATTATGTTTAAATTTTTTACATAATCAATAAAAGGTCTCCATATATTCTCAAACACAATTTCCTTTGATTTCAGTATATATGTTATTCTTTCTAATGGAAGGTTTGTTAACATCTGTCTTAACCACTGAGTCACATCTGGTCTATGAGTCTTTTTCCATAATAGTGCAATACATTTTTTGGCATTAAGCAAACTGAGGTCTATGAATGTTCTTTCACTTTTATTGAAATTATGCTTTTCTGGGTACAGACCCAACAAAAACAGTTTAGGATTCAATATGATTTGTTTTGAGATTATTTTTTCAATTGTTACCCTCACCTCCTCCCAAAACATTCTTATTAATCTACATTCCCATAAACAATGAAATAGGGTTCCTTTACTTTCCATGCATTTTGTGCATGTATCTGGTATATTTTTGTTATATCTATTTAACTCCTCCGGTGTAACATACATCCGCATTAACCATTTGAAATGTATCAATTTAAGGCGTGCATTTATTGATTTGGTTTGAGCTTCTGTACAAGCCAATTCCCATTGTTCCTCTGAAATTTCAATTTGCAGATCTTCTTTCCAGTAGTTTAATCTTTTCAGTGAATTTTCACTTGAAGATAGTGTCAATGAGTTATAAAACTCTGAAATAATACCCTTTCTTTTACTATCTTTCATCATCATTTTTTCCAAGGATGAATAAATAGGTCGAGTGAGAGCTTTATTTTGATTTGATCGAATAAAGTTTCTAAGTTGAAGATATTTAAAAAAATGTGTTCTATTGAGATTAAATTTGATCCTCAGCTCTTCAAAAGACATTATGTTGTCTGCACATGGCAAATATAAATCCTGAATCTTTTGTATCCCTTTTAAATTCCATACTTTAAATACAGCGTCCGCTCTCCCTGGTTTAAAATATTGATTACCCCATATTGGACTAAATTGTGACAATAACTGTGGTTCTTTTAAATAGTTTTTAGCTTCACACCATATTTTGATCATATGCTTTACAAATGGATTTTTAACTTGTTTTTGTAATTTTTTTGCCGAATCTGAGTATATGAATATGGGAAGAGGTAAAGGTAAATTGTATGATTTCATTTCAGTCCAGTGAGGGAGATCATTTGATGAAAAATAATATGTCATAGACCTCAGTTGTGCCGACCAATAATACAACATAAAATTTGGACATTTCAGACCTCCACGATCAAATGGTAAATATAATAAAGACAAACGTAATCTAGCCCTCCTGTTGTTCCATATAAATTCCACTAACTTTTTTTTTTATTCTTGAGAATAGATCTAAAGGTGGTGATAAGGGAATGTATTGAAATAAATAAAGTATTTTAGGTAAAATATTACTTTTAAGTATATTGATTCTCCCGATCATCGACATTGGTAGTGACATCCATCTCTGAGTTAACTCATTGATATCTGACATTAAGGCTTCATAGTTGACACTGGCGACTGATTCTAGCTTAGGCATAATTTGGATTCCTAAATATTTAAACTGATTTACAACATTGAATTGATTTACCTCAGGGGCTGGGTAATTTCTCTGGGTCTCATTTAGCATTAATATTGAAGATTTAGTTTTATTTATTTTATATCCTGATATTTCCCCAAAATTCTTTATTAAATTCAACAAGGTTGGAATTGATTTTTTTAGATTCGACATAAACAAAATTATATCATCGGCGTACAGGGAGATTTTATGTTCTGTTGGTCCAACTTTAATTCCATATATTTGTGAATGTAAACGTATCATTATTGTATATTATTTGAACCCATTTTATGAAATTATTTCCAAGTCCAAACCTTTGTAGGACTTCAAAAAGAAAGGGCCATTCAACTCTATCAAAGGCCTTTTCGGCGTCCAATGATAGGAGAGCTGTATCCGGTGCTTCTTTATTAAAATAAATAATATTAAATAGTCTTCTTACATTATGAAAGCCTTGTCTACCCTTTATAAAGCCATTCTGATCTCGATTAATAATATTTGGTAAAATTTCTTGTATTCGTCTTGCTAAAATTTTACAGATTATCTTAAGGTCGGCGTTTAATAGGCTTATTGGTCTCATATTTTCACATTTATTAGAGGGCTTACCTGGTTTTGGCAGCAGTATAATTAAGGCATTATTTATGTATGATGGTAAATTATTATTTTGAAATGCTTCTAAAACCATTTCCAAAAAAGGTTTTATTAATTTATTCTTAAATTTTTTATAAAGGTCAACTGGAAGACCATCTGGTCCTGCACTTTTTCCTGATTTCATATTATCAATGGCTAGCCCAACTTCTTCTTGACTAATTTTAGACTCCAATATCTCCCTGTTTTCATTTGGAATACACGGTATAGATAGTTCGTTCAAAAACCCATTTAGTTTTGTTAAATCAGGTTCATTTTTGGTATCATATAATTTTTCATAGTAATCTCTAAAGGCTCTATTAATTTCTAAAGGATCTATAACTACCTGTCCGTTACTAAACTTTCAGTTTGGATGCGGTTACTCTTTCTCTTAATAGCTCTGTGAGGAACCTTGGAATTATTTTTGATCAAGATCTGTCCTTCAATTCACATATTAAATTTGTTTCTAAGACTGCCTTCTATCATTTGCGTAATATTGCCAAGTTTAGGAGCATCTTGTCTCAGAGTGATGCTGAGAAACTGATCCACGCTTTTGTTAGCTCGAGATTAGATTACTGTAATTCTTTATTATCAGGCTGTCCTAAAACATCTTTAAAAAGTCTTCAGCTGATCCAAAATGCTGCAGCAAGAGTTTTAGCAGGTACTAGAAAGAGAGATCATATCTCTCCGGTTCTGGCCTCCCTTCATTGGCTTCCCATAGAGTTTAGAATTAAGTTTAAAATCCTTCTTCTTACTTACAAAGCTCTAAACAATCAGGCTCCTTTTTATTTAAAAGATCTGATACTACCGTATCATCCTAACAGAGCACTACGCTCCCAAAATGCAGGATTACTTGTAATACCTAGAATCTCCAAAAGTACAATGGGAGGCAGAGCCTTCAGTTATCAAGCTCCTCTCCTGTGGAACCAGCTGCCAATCTGGATTCGGGAGTCAGACTCGATCTCTGTTTTTAAGAATAGGGCTAAAACCTACCTTTTTGATATAGCCTACAATTAGGGAGGGATCATTTGTTTCTGAACCCTCCCTTAGTTATGCTGCTAATAGGTTTAGTCAGTCGGGGGACCTCCAGTAATGCACTGGGCCTCACTCCTTTCCTCACTCTCAATGAAATATTTTTTTTTTGCTGGTCATTAACATTTGTTTGTTCTCTCCCATAGATTGAGTCCCCATCGTGCTGTTTGCTCTCTACTTGTCTGTTCTTTCATCTTCTCTATCCCCTCACGCCCCAGCCAGTCACAGCAGATGACTGCCCCTCCCCGAGCCTGGTTCTGCTGGAGGTTTCTTCCTGTTAAAAGGGAGTTTTTCCTCTCCACCGTCGCCAAGTGCTTGCTCACAGGGGATCGCCTGATTGCTGGGGTCTTTCTGCAACTGTGGGGGTTCCCCCTACAGTTGATAGTGCTATGAGATGACTGTTGTTGTGAAATGGCACTATATAAATAAAGTTGAATTGAATTGAATTGAGAAAGCCTTGGTGGAAGGATGCGCTCTCTGAGTGCTATTTGCAGAAACTGTTTACACAGGAGCTCTCCTCAGAATTGGCAGTTTTATAGTGTATTGCTTTTGATGCTATGAGCCATGGTTCACCCAACCCTCCCTCTTTTGTCAACTTTTATGGCAGCTAACTGGTGCTAATCAAGGAGGCGTCCAGTCCAGAGTATAATAAACTGTAATAATATGAGTGGGGTCTGAAAAGTTCACAGTGGTCAAATTTGACCAAATGTGGTTTATTTTTCAACATAGTCTCCCCTTCGGTCCACACACTTCTTCCATCGATGTTGCAACGCTTGGATCCCTGCACTTGAAAAATAAACCACATTTGGTCAAATTTGACCACTATGAACTTTTCACACACACACACACCCCGCCCCCATATATGGTAAATTACATATATGGTCAAGACTTAGCACATAATCAGGCCGGGAAAACAGGTGTCTAGCGGAAATGGATGAAATAGGCCACAGAAAACATATCAGCGGATGACTAGTGACTAGACTAGTGACCTCCTCTCTCAGTTTGTACCCCGCAGACCAACCTCAAAGTCTGTCAGAAATCCCAGCTGCGGTTGCTTAGACCAGCTAATGCTAGCATCTCAATATACCCAGCTATCATGCCAAAAATAATTAAGAATAGCACGGGATATACAATCGACTGTAAATTAATGAGCGAGCTGGTCTAGTATGGTGACTACAGTTTACAACAAAGAACCAGCTGGTCTGTGCCTTTGGTTAATGTTAATGTGTGCTGGAATGGCAGATGGATTTAAACCACGAGCAGCCACTCATTAGTGGGAGCGATGGGGCATTTTGCTGCTTAGACAGACCACCAGATTAGAAAAATTTGTCTGGGATGTGATGTGTGAAGAACGAGGGGTGTTATGTATAATGATACAACCAATAATTTAGGTGTGTGACTGCAATCATACTAACAGCTCCAAACCTGCAGGATTTTTTAAAGTAACAGATCTGAAACCCATATGAATTTCAGATTAGGAGTCAGTAGAGGACACCTGTTCACAGGATAAAAATCGGTTCTGGCTAGTAACACCTGGACTAGAACTGGACTGGGGTCCATAATCAGCAGAAGACTGAGCTTTGGTCTCCAATCAAGGGCAACTAAAGAAAAACAAAAGTGTAACAATAGCAGTGAAAAAACTAAAACACTAGATGGCTCAGCAGTTCACAACAAAAGTTTAAGAGATTGACTACTAGCTGGTATAGACCATACTGAACAGGTGGATGTACTGTGACATCACTCAATAATTCATGAGTTACTGAGATCTTAACGTGCCTAACATCACCATCTGAAACACACATAAGGCGAGTGAAGGAGGGTACTAAGAGAAACCATATACTCATTGGTTAATGTGCTGTTATTCAGAAAGAAAGAGACAATCAAGACATACCCAAATTGGTCATGATTCCTAAAAACATTGTTCATTGTATCCAGTAAGTTAATATTTACCAGTTCTTTTGCATATTTGCACAGCAGACTATTGATCCAATGTACAACATCTTATTGTATTGCACATAATATAGAAATTCTTGTTTAATTTCTATTTATTCTTATGCTCTTTCTTTGCACTATGGGTCAGATTTTTTTGTCTTTCTGGCACATATAGTAAAATTGACAATAAAGTGCTTTGGCCTTGACTTGTTATGATGTAAAACTAGCAATTAATTAAAGAAACTCTTTAGATAGTGTCATAGTGGCTGAAAGCTGTCATATACAGTCCTGTGAAAAGTATTTGCAACCTTCCTGATTTCTTTCATTTCTGCATATTTGTCACACTTAAATGTTTCAGATCATCAAACAAATGTTAATGTTAGACAAAGATAATCCGAGTAAAAACAAAATATAGTTTTTAAATGATGATTTCATTTATTAAGGGAAAAAAAACTATCCAAACCTACCTGGCCCTAAGTGAAGAAGTAATTACCTCCTAAACCTAGTAACTGGTTGTGCCACCCTTGGCGCCAACAACTGCAGCCAAGTGTTTGCAGTAACTGGCAATGAGTCCTTTCCATCACTGTTGAGGAATTCTGGCCCACTCTTCTTTGCAGAATTGTTTTAATTCAGCCACTGGAGGGTTTGAGTTGAGGTCATGAACTGATGGCCGGACATTCTCTTTCAGAATTTTCTGGTAGAGAGCAGAATTCATGGTTCCATCAATTATGGCAAGTAATCTAGGTCCTGAAGCAGCAAAGCAGCCCCAGACCATCACACTACCACCACCATGTTTGACTGTTGGTATGAATTTGTTTTTATCAACTGCCGTGTTAGTTTTACACCAGATGTAATGCCTTTGTGTTATTTTTGGTCAGCAGTGGTTTTCGCATGGGAACTCTCCCATGGATGCCCAGTGTCTTTCTTATTGTTGAATTCTGGACCAGTGGGGTGGGGTGGGGGGGTAATTTCTTTTTCCACATAGGGCTATGTAGGTTTGGGTAGTTTTTTTCCCTTAATAAATTAAATCATCATTCAAAAACTGCATTTTGTATTTACTTGTGTTATCTTTGACTAAAATTGAAATTTGTTTTATGGTCTGAAACATTTAAGTGACAAATATCCAAAAATACACAAAATTAGGAAGGAGGCAAATACTTTTTTCACAGCACTGAGGACAGGACTGCCCTGAACTTTGTGCACCAGCAGGATTTTAGATAGAATATAGTTTTAAATCATTCCCGCACACACTTCTCTCTTTCATATCTGCACCACACAAAACTGTAAGTTAACTCCGGCCTGCTGAACAGAGGTGAATGGAGCTTGACACTCTACAATGAGGAGCAATTGGAGGATGGATTTAGTTTGGTTTAGAGTCTGCAGCGTGAACATCTTTTGGCCAAAGTTGGTCCAGTGTCAGGACATTGAAGTGTCCTGAGATAATCACATCCCTCATCGGGAGTGGAATGGAGCTGCTTTGCCACTTGGATGGGAAAGTATGTGGATTAAATCAAGCGAAACATGGCAGACCCGATTTGAAAGATAACAGTAAGAAGTATCTCAGCTGCATCAGGTCTCCGGTGGCACTGAAATATATGCAACTATGGTAATTAAAAACACTTCTGCTGCGGGCCTGTAGTGGTTCTGAGGCACAGACAAATCTAACAATAGCATCGGCGGAGACAAACGACAAACACAGACGTCGTGCATGGCATCAGCATCAATCAAACACTGCTACAGCTTAAACTCGCAGGAGGGACAGCCACCCTCTTTGCCTGAGCAAAAAATAGCAGGATGGCATGCTCGCTGCTTGGCACACAGCTTCACTCTCATTACGCCGGCCCTGCGCTGAGTGTGAGAGAGACTGAGGAGGGTGTTGCCAGCCGGACTGTGCCGGGGTCAAAGGCACGGCACAGTAATAATTAAGGCACTTATTCAAATTAACAGGGAACAAATGAAGGCGGGAAGGAGATGGACCCAAAGGAAATCTCCTGCCTGGCTGTGAGATGCAGATAACATGAGTGTGGATGGCAAACATGTTGCAAGGCTGTGGGGGGTACGGAGGAAAACAGGATGGTGTGTGTGCGTGTGTGTGCACGCTCCATTTGAACAAAGAACATCTCTGTATGACTGTAAGAGTGCAAGCAACAGCTGTCTCAGTCACACACAGCATGAGACAGAGGGAGAGAGAGAGAGGGAGAGGGTGTGTGTGTGTGTGTGTGTGTGTGTGTGTGTGTGTGTGTGTGTGTGTGTGTGTGTGTGTGTGTGTGTGTTAGAGGTCAATATGGGAGGGGGGGGGAGTTTTGTCTCCTATCACAGAGACCCACCCAAATCACTTCCCCTTTTTGTAGAAACAGCACACTCCTCTCCAGGAAGCAAAGGAAGGTTTGATGCCGCTCTGTTTAAACAGTTGACATTTATCAGCGAGACACACGATGAGTGAGTCCTGTCAGATTGTCCACGGCGGGACAGGAAAGCCCACACCTCTGTGAACCGGTGACCCAGTCTCCTGACAGGTGGTAAAATGTGAGTAAAGTGTGCGTCACTCATCCCGGCTGTCTCCTCTCATCCACCTCAGGTCCTCGCAGCACTGCTCTCCCTGCATGTCTCTCACACGCTCCCCCATGCAGGATAATCAGGACGTTAGTTGCCTCCATGCTATTTAAAGATTCATCCCTGAAAACACCATGTCACAGTGAAAACCAGCTTGAAGTTTCTGGTGGCAGTCCAATCACTGACCTCATGCACGGGGAGCTGCAGCTCTGTTCTGCCAGAAAACGGGTGCCCACCCACCACTACCCTGCCACCCACACCTTAGAGTGGAACAATGCCAGTCCAACTTTACAGCCAGCCTGTGATGATGCCTGTCTGCATCATCATCACCATCATCATCATCATCACAGCCCACTCTCACAGAGGGGCTTTAAATAAACCGGGGAGCACTGAGGTAGCATGAATCCAACAATGTCACACTTATATATATTAAAAAAAAATGCTACCACGTTTTTAGAAAACAGAAGCAATATAAGATGTCAAAGCTATAATCTTAATAAATGCCTTGGAGATGAAACAGAAATTTTTAAATAGCCTATTATTAATAGAAGTTTAAATGCACCATCTAGGACTTTAATCATTTTCCTCCTTAGCTTTAGAAAAGTGAGCAAACATATACAAATAAGTGCATCCTCGTGATGAATAGTGCATATTTTTCACTTACATTGCATCAGTAAAATAACAATAGGAACACAGAGGGATGTCCCCTCCATTATCGTCCACAACTCTGGCTGAGTCTGGTCTTTCCAGGACGGTGCGACGAGGCAGATCCGGAGCCTCAGCAGTCTTCGCGCACTTGTTAACAACTCTCCAATAATTCATCCAGCGTTCAGGGAATAAACCACTCTCCAATGGAGGGAAGCCACCGGCCCGGCCCGGCGCGGAGCGGCACGGCGCAGCGCGGAGATGCTGGCGGGAGGAACGCGGGGGGGGGGGGGGGGGGGCGGCGGCTCAACTCCAGCGATGACCGGTCAGCGGGGAGGGAGTCCCGGGCTGGCAGAGAAAGGCGAGCCCCGTCGGTATGGACGCCCTGTGTTGTGGCTGTGTGCGGACTCGGCTCTGGCTGAGGATGAGGAGGGCGGAGTGAGCTCTGAAGGAGCGCAGCGCCGAGAGCGCAGCGCCGTGTCCAAGACGCGCACTGCACTGCCGAGCGGCCGCGCAGAGGGAGGCAACTGGGTTTGGCTGCAAGGTGTGGCAGCCATCACACCCACGGCACCACTCTGCTTGGCCACGGACGACACCGGTGGATTTCAGTGACCGACAGTCTACTTACTGTAATGCAAAGCTGCAATATTCAGCTTTGCTTTTAAAGTTATGCTGATAATTCCACCGTTGCACGACTTAGAGAAAAAACATTCTCCCTACTGTAATTGGCACAAAAATCATTAGTGATTAAATTAGATCCGGCTCAGCCATCTGCTGTTCTTTATGGCTTTATGGGTACAAACGAAGAAAGTCTCGTGAAAATTTGATAAAATAACCACATCACAGTAAATCTTTAAATCAAAGAAAACCCACATATTTAATTGTAAGATGATGAGGAAAAAGCTATAGCTACAGAAAAAAAACATTTATGCAAAAAGTTGTGAATTTAAGAGAAAGTTAAAAATTTAGAGGAAAATTCCAAAATTTACATTTACAGAGAAAGTCACAAGTTTACGTGAAAACCTGAATATTAGGACAAAAACGAACACATTTTCATAGCTAAGGGAAAAAAACACCTCTCCCACTAATGCTGACAGGCAGGTCAAACGGTTTGTTAATGTAACTCAGCTGTTTTAACTTCATTTTAGATAAAGGGTGTACAGATTTTTGCAAACCAAAATGCCTTTTTTCACAGTAGAAAGTGGACCGTGACATCAGTACAGACCCGTTTCACAGTGAGCTGGTGAAAAAACAAAACTAGAGGGCACTCAGAGAGCGCATACCTCTGCCAAGGCTCCGTCCCTCCCTCCCTTTGTCCGTCCATATCCCCATCCATCTGTACATTGCGAGATAGGGCCTTGGTGGAGGTATGCACTCACGGGTCACCTCCAACATCTAATGAGTTCATCTTTGGGCCAGTGGTCACCTCTGGTGAAAATGCCATTCAAATCCATCTAGGAGTTTTTGCGTGATCCTGCTAACAGACAGAGAAACAGCAGCAAAAACAATATGACTACATTATAACAACAAGATTGTCATCATTGTATTTACCATACATTGGGGCTGGGCAATTCCACCTTAAATCAGCATCATGGTTTGTTGAATCTTTCAGCTCAGTTTTCGTTGTTTTTTTTTCCCTCTTCTCTTCTCCCTTACAGTTTACTGACAAGGTTCAGAATTATTAAGCAATATTACACAACAGTGTGGTATCATATAGATAGATACATACTTTATTTCGAACAAAAAAGTAAAAAAAACAAAACAAATGACAAGTGTGATAAAGTGACAGTATACAGTGCTCGAAAGGTAGAAGGAAGAAGTGAACACTTATTAACTCCAACTCCTCTTTTCCATAAATAAATACAACCCATGTGAAATATATACAAATTACCTCATTAAGACCCCAAGTAAACAATTAACTATATTTTGTACATATCAACATTAACACCCATCCATCCCAACATACATACAGTCCATACATCAAAACCTAGCCCCAAACAACACAGATAATAATGCACTTGGCATCTTACTGTTATGTCTGTCCTCTCCATCCTCCCTATCCCCTCATCCCCAGCCAGTCACAGCAGACGACTGCCCTTCCCTGAGCCTGGTTCTGCTAGAGGTTTCTTCCTTCCAAATGGGAGTTTTTCCTCTCCACTGTCGCTTAGTGCTTGCTCATAGGGGATCGCCTAATTGCTGGGTCTTTCTGTGACTGTGTTTTGTTTTTTTTTCCTGCACTGTGGAGCCATGAGACGGCTTTTGTTGTGATGTAGCGCATTATAAATAAAGCTGAATTGAATTGAAATTGAACATAAACAGTACTGTCCCACCTACCATTCCATAGTGTCCCAGAGTGAGCATAGTGAATCATACATATACTGTAAATACTACCCTTCTAACATATATTTTTGCAGCAAATAATGTTTATATCTATTTTTGAATTGATTTCTGTTTGTACATAGTTTCAGTTCTGGCTCCAGACTGTTCCACAAATCCACCCCACAGACAGATATGCACAGACTTTTCTTGATTGTTCGTACCTTAGGTTTTGTAAAGTTGAAGTCTCCTCTCAAATTATAATCATTGTCTCTTTTTTGAATATTTTTTGTATATTAGTTGGGAGTTGATTATTAATTGCCCTGTACATTACTTGTGCTGTCTTAAATTTAACTAAATCCATGAACTTTATGACATGTGACTTTAAAAACAACGAACTGGTATGGTCTCTATATCCTACATTATTTATTATCCTTATAGCTTTTTTTTGTAATGTGCATATTGGCTGTAGGTTGGTCCTGTAGGTGTTTCCCCAGACTTCTACACAGTAGTTAAGATAAGGTAGAAACAGTGAATTGTACAGTAAGAACAATGATTTATAGTCCAAGATATGTCTTGTCTTCCCCAGTATCCCTATACATTTTGCCAACTTGGCCCGGATGTGACTGATGTGAGGTTTCCAGCAGATTTTATTGTCTAGCGTCACCTCCAGAAACTTATTTTCCTGTACTGTTTCTATTCTGGTATCATCTATCGTTACCATTATTTCATGATTTATTTTATAAATTCCAAACAACATAATCTTTGTTTTTTCAGATTTAGAGATAATTTATTTTTGTTGAACCACTGCGTTAACCTTTTCATTTCAGTTGTGACCACCTCTAAAACCTGCTGCAAATTCTCACCAGTGCAAAGGATATTTGTGTCATCCGCAAACAAAATAAATTTCAGAATTTTTGATACTTGGCATATGTCATTTATATACAAGATAAAGAGTTTGGGTCCCAAAACTGACCCCTGGGGCACACCACAAGTGATGTCCATGAAGGGTGGTTTGTGCTCACCAATTTGTACAAATTGTTGTCTGTTACTTAAATAACTTTCCACCCAACTCAGTCCGACCCCTCTTATCCCATACCTTTCCAGTTTCCTCAGTAAAATTCTGTGGTTGATGGTGTCAAAAGCTTTCTTTAAATCTATAAATACTCCTACAGCAAACCTTTTTTTTTTTTATCTATACAACTAGTAATTTCTTCTATAAGTTCGATCAGTGCCAAAGATGTAGATTTATCTGCTCTAAAACCATACTGGCTATCTGTAAAGAGGTTGTGTTTTTCAATGAAATCATCCAGTCTCTTAGTGAAGATTTTTTTCAAGTATTTTGGAGAATTGTGAGAGTAAAGAGACTGGCCTGTAATTTGTGAAATAATGACTGTCTCCTGTTTTGTATAGAGGTATTACTTTTGCTATTTTCATTTTGTTTGGAAATGTACCAGTTTGAAATGACAGGTTACAGATGTGGGTGAGTGGTTTAACAATTCCCTCAATTACTTTTTTCACTATTGTCATGTCAATTTCATTCCAGTCAGTAGATTTTTTGTTCTTAAATTTATTCACAGTCTCGATAATTTCCTTTTCAGTAACTGCACCCAAAAAGATTGTGTTTGGATTTCTATCTTCTGTTTCATTTACAGAACCACTGTTGTTTGTTTCTGGTGTCACTATTGATTTTGCTAATTCAGGACCAACTTTTACAAAAAAATTATTGAAACCACTGACCACTTCTTCCATATTATTTATCAAATTGTCATTTTCAATAAAATATTCTGGATAATTAGCATTCTTAGATCGGTTACTAATAATCCCATTGAGTACTTGCCATATTCCTCTTAAGTTATTTTTATTATCCTCTAATATTCTGTTGTAGTATTCTTTCTTACAAGTCCTCATTATATTAGTAAGCTTGTTTTTATATCTTTTATATTTGATCTCAGCCTCTACCATTCTGCGCTTAATGAATTGATTATATAATGTATTCTTCTTTTTACATGCATTTATTAACCCCTTGGTGACCCAAGGAATATTTTTATTTTGTTGTCTGTCACTGTATTGTTTTATAGGACAGTTTTTATTGTACAATGATTGAAATATTTGTAAAAATTTATCATATGCTTTATTTATATCCTTTTCATCACAAACTATCTTCCAGTCTTGTATTAATAATTCCTTTGCCAGTAAATACATAGATTCTTCAGTTCTTATTGTTTTATATTTAATACTTTTGGTATACTTTTTCTTCCTATAATCACATTGATAGACAACAAAAATCGGCAGGTGGTCACTGATATCATTCAATAAAAGCCCACTCATGATATTATTTTCCATAATGTTTGTGAATATGTTATCTATTAGTGTGGCACTGTGTGACGTGATTCTGCTAGGTCTGGTAATTGTTGGATGTAAGCCCATACTGTACATTGTGTTGATAAATTCTTCTGTCAAACTATGTTGTTTTGAATTCATAAGATCTATATTGAAATCCCCACAGATGAACATAACTTTATGAGTTAGTTTTGCATACATTTTTTCCATCCAGTCCTTAAATAAGTCAATGTTTGATCCAGGTGTTCTATATACACAGCTCACGACCATATTCTTCACATGGTCCAGACAGATTTCTATTGTAATACATTCAAATAAATCATCCACAGTTACTGACAAATTTTCAACAACCTTGTATTGCAAGCTCTTGTCAACATAAATTGCAACTCCTCCTCCTTTTTTCACTTTTCTATTTATATAATTTAATTCATAGCCATCCATGGTAAAATCCACTCCTTTCTCTTCACTGAGCCACGTCTCTGATATTGCCACAATATTGAATGGCTCTTTAAACTGATGTTGTGGAGGAACAAAATAAGTTCAGGCGAGACACAGCGAGCTGAAGGGTTAAGAGTTTTATTCCTCCATCATCATGAGACACACTGCAGCACTGAGTGCTGTGTGTGCGCTCTCCTGAGTGCGCTGTTGTGAGTGAGATAGTGAAGCATGTAAAGTCAGCTCTTTTATACAGACAAGAGAGAATGCATGGCACATTTACATATTGATATACATATCAGACAATACATATCAATCGCGTGATTAACTGGCGCCAGACTCCTCTCCTTACTCTGGGGATGAATAACAATAGTCATTGTTCTGGTTGTCCCCCTAGGGCTCTCTGTTCATATGCAATCCCTGCTGAGGGTGAATATTATCAGTCTGTATTGTGCTGGGTGCCCACACCCCTCCCCCCAGAATGGTCAGAAGGGGTTGTGACACCCCCCCCCCACCCACCCATCGTTTGGCTCCAGCTCCGGTAGAACTGTTGGAGGGCATGTCAGTCCGTGAGGGGGACGGGGGAGGAGTGGAGAGGGCAGTGTGCTCCGCTCCGAGTTCCAGCACGTTGAACGGCCGTGGATCGTGGGCACACGGGCAGGGGTGCAGTCATGCGTAATGGAACCAGATGACGATCGGCCAGCTTTAGGAGTGAGGTGCGGGAAAAGCTCTGTGCAGGAGGAGGGGGAGGGGGGTGGGAGTAAGCGTGTGCCGGCCTGGGACGTCAAAGGTGTCTGGGCTGTGCAAAAATTGCGTGTGGATCCACGATGGTGAGGGACTTTCCCGTTAAACGTGGAGGAGATCCACAGTGGTTGTGAAAAAAAATTATATCTCTGACTTCTCTTGTGGTTTGGCCAAGCGAGGATGTGGGGAAGGTGAGCGGCCAAATTCCCCTAGGATGCATAGCGGCTGTGATAAACTGAAGCTGTGTCAGGGACTCGGCAGTTTGGCTTTAGGTGCGGGAAGTAGCCCTAAAGTCATCGGGGAAAGCAATCGGCTAAATTCCCCTTGTGCGCCGTGGCTGGAAAACTCATCCAACGGTCCTGTGTGCGGGCTGCACGTCTGCTCCAGGTGCGCAAGCAGCCCTGAAGCTTCTGAGGGTGGCGATCGGCTGTTTTTCTCGGGCATGTGCAGCGGTGGAGGACGAATGTATCAGTCTGTAGAGCCGGTTTGTCCCTGGTGCGTGGTGCACGCCTGGCGCAGTGACCACATAGCTGGCAGTTGCGCTGTCCTCGTAACCCTGCAGTGTGCGCGCGTGGCTTCTGTGCGTGGAAGGTCCATTGTCGAGAGGTGAGTCAGGGACAGGGAGCTTGATGGAAATCAATGCAGTCGGCGTTGATGGTCTTCCCTGTTCAGGCTGTTTCTGTGCGTTGCTCGTGTCACTGATCCTCGTCGTGTGTCTCGGTCCCAGTGCTGCGCTCTCAGCCCTGGATGTCGCCATCGTGGAGAGAGGACAAGGCACGCGTGCTCCCGTGTGGGTGCGAAGGATGTAGGCGATCTCTGGTCCTCTGGGATCCACAGCGCGGTGAGAGGCAGCAGACGGTCATTCTCCCTCGTCAGATCACCAGTGTGGAGGTAAAAGATCAGGCAAGGGACGCACCGTGACGCGTTCTGAGGCTTGCCGTCTGGGTCATCTCCGGGGTGTTCGCCTCGTGTTCCATTCTTCATCAAGGGTCACCAGTGTGGAGGAACAAAATAAGTTCAGGCGAGACACGGCGAGCTGAAGGGTTAAGAGTTTTATTCCTCCATCATCATGAGACACACTGCAGCACTGAGTGCTGTGTGTGCGCTCTCCTGAGTGCGCTGTTGTGAGTGAGATAGTGAAGCATGTAAAGTCAGCTCTTTTACACAGACAAGAGAGAATGCATGGCACATTTATATATTGCTATACATATCAGACAATACATATCAATCGCATGATTAACTGGCGCCAGACTCCTCTCCTTACTCCGGGGATGAATAACAATAGTCATTGTTCTGGTGTCCCCCTAGGGCTCTCTGTTCGTATGCAATCCCTGCTGAGCGTGAATATTATCAGTTTGCATTGTGCTGTGTGCCCACACGTGTGCTGGGTGCCCACACCGTAAATAATCTTTAATGTTATTAAAGTTGGCATAGAGATTTCTGCTGTTGAAGTGGATCATAGAAATACTGAAATCAGATGTGGCCATTGTGTTAAACTGTTCATCCGTGTAGTAACTACAGTTATTATTGATGGAGCTAAATAAATAGTTATCAGGGTCTATGTTATATTCTACGTCCTGTGGGTTGTGATCCGTATATTCAAAAACTTTCAGTTCCTGCTGTTCCTGTTTGTTGATCTTTTGTTTCATGTAATTAAATGTCCTGATGCAGATGAGTATAATCTTTCAGTGTCCTACAGTTGTCTCTTGTTGCTGTCGACTCCAGTTCATAATGTTCATTGATATTTGTCCAGTTCCATAATATTACGGATGCTAATGACCTTGGCTTCTTCAGGTGATCCATTTAATTTAATGTATATTTTATAGTTTGATGTCCAGGTGTTTTGAATCTTTTTCTGCTTTCTCATGTATCTAGCTTTTCTGGCTATTTCTGCGTTTTCTTTTGTGAGGTGCTCGTTTACGTAAATGTTCGTTCCTTTCAGTTTTCTACCTTGTTTTAGCAGCGCAGTCTTGTGTTTTCTGTTGACAAATCTCATGATGACAGCCGTTTTTTTGCTGTTTTTCCTGGGCAGAGGGTGGCAGGCCTCAATGGTGTTACAGTCCAGCTGGATTCCTTTGGACTGCAGGAAGGCCGCCACTTGTTGCTCTGTGGATTCGGCTTCCAGCGCATTGAGCCTCCCTCCACTGTCCGCGGCCACCGCTCGAGCATATGATCAGGGTTTAATGTAGAGCCCTGTGATGATCACGTCGTTCACCCGGGTGTACTGCTCCAGGTCCGCCACTCTGCTCTCCAGATATGCCAGCCTCTTGTTCTTCTCGGCGTTCTGGATCTGCAGTGCTTTCACCTCCTCGAGCAGGCCCATGATGTTTTTTTGCTGCAACTTAACAGCAGAAATCTCTTCAGCCAAGAAGTCGAGCGATCTATTAATATCGTCCACCTCCTCAGTCTGCTGAGCTTTCTTAGGACCCATGATCCCGGACGATGTATGTTGACTAAACAGCTAATGAACAGCTGTTTAGCTAGCTGAATGGCGGGCCACTCCGCTCCGCTCTCGTTTCCCAGTCCGTAGATGCCGCTATTGCCGTCTTAAATCAGGCAGGGGTCGAAACTAGGATGTCCAGTTCGTAATCCAAATTCAGTTCTCAGAAGCCAAAAAAAAAGTAGTCAAAAACCGAGCACCAAAACACAGAAATGCACCGAAATCCACCGACTGACAGGATCTGACAGCAGGTTGACAGCAGGTTGACAGGTTGATCACTAGGGTGCGTAGTAAATGAGCATAATAGAAGAAGAAGCCAACTGGACTGTCATTCAATCCGTACAGCCAATCATGTACAGTAGAACAAAATTATGTTTCTCCTATCTACAATGTTAAACACATCTAGAATCAGAGGGGTCGCTGCCATGCAAGGTGCCTCCACAAACAACTTTTTCCTTCCCCCATTCTATTATGCTGAGCACCAAGCTAGAAGTACCATGTTTATAAGGTTTTTGGTATGACCTGGCCAGAGCTTGAACCTATGATCTCCTGGTTGTGGGGTGGATGCTCTGTCGACTAGGCCACCACTCCAATAGAATAGATAGAACAGGCCTATTGTGATTTCACAAAAAAAAAATTAAAAAAAAATTAATCATTGTCCAGTGCTGAAGTTAGTGTGTTTACATACTGGGTCCGTGTGGGTCATGTGGCTCAGAACATCCTTGTCTGCCAGCCAGAGTTACGTCTGCATGCACTCCAAACCCCATCTTAAACCACACACTTTGCTTGCTTTTCCTTGGCATCTTCAGATGAAATAATATCAATCATCACGTACTATGTGGATGGAGACTACATTCTTTTTCGTTCCAAGCAGTTTTACTTTTTCTACAGTGTTTGGTGGTAAGAGTGCACTGCTTCTGGTTGTGGAGGTGTGTGGCCCTATGGCATGGCCACACCACTTGTCATGAGCCAAGTGCTGGAAATTTTGCTCCAGACTCGGCCTCATGGCTTTCTCTACTTATTTACTTTCATTCATTCATTCCTTCATTCATCTTCTTCCGCTTAATCCTTTTCGGGTCGCGGGGGTGCTGGAGCCTATCCCAGCATCTTCGGGCGGGAAGCAGGGTACACCCTGGACAGATCGCCAGTCCATCGCAGGGCCAACACAGAGAGACTGACAACCATTCACTCTCACAGTCATACCTAAGGACAATTTACAATCCCTAGTTTGATGCCAGTTAACCTAACTTGCATGTTTTTGGCATGTGGGAGAAAACCGAAGAAATCCCGGAGTAAACCCACGCAGACACGGGGAGAACATGCAGACTCCACACAGATCACTGTTGGTCGGGGGCTGGGATCGAACCCAGGATCCCCCGGCCAAGGGTGAGTTGCTGTGCTGCTGCAGTGCTAACCACTGCGCCACCGCACTGCCCATGCCCTTTTGGGTTTGTGTATTTGTGCCTACTTGTCACTTCCCTGTTGGTGTTAGTGTCATATTTTTATTCTGTATTTATTTATATTTAGTGTGTTATTTTATTCTGTATTTCTCTAGTGTTTCCTTTTACTGTTGACAGCTGTCAGGGGCATGTAGCCTTTGTGGGCGTGCCCTGTCAGCTGTCAGTTGGGTTTGCCTCCCTTTCATTCCCACAGATGATTCCCATTTTGTATCATCACCTCCTCCTGCCCGTTCAGTTACCCACACCTGTTGTCTATGATGTAATTGGTCTTGATCCCTATTTAAGGGTTTTTCTTTCATTCCGTTTTTGCTGCTGCTTCAACTCATCAGGCGTTTTATCCCAGCCTCTCTTCATCTCTGCCAGAGCCCTTTACTGCTCTGGTGCATTTTCCCTGTAAGTTTTTCCATTGGCCGCATACACATCAAATAAATAATAAATAAATTAAAAACTGTCAGAAGAACAAACTGGCTGTTAATGTAACTTGATTTCTAATCATTTTTAATTAGTCCAGTAGTGATAAAGAACAAAGTTGAAGTCATCTCAAATGCACATTAAAAACAATTTTATAACAACACTACAAAATTAAGAGAGAAAAAAGGGCATAAAATTAATGACAGATGAGTTTGTACAATTGATTTTTTTCAGTATGTAAATGTAAAAAAAGAGATGGTCCTTTTTATTGGTTATCATATATAAACTATAGAATTTACAAAAATGTATATCATGATACATATCCTTATTGTCACGTAAGATTACTTATATCGTGATATGAAATTTTGGTCATATCACACAGCCCTACGTGTAAGACACCATGATGTGGTAAGTACCATTTCCTTCCATCCATCCATCCATCCATCCATCTTGTTCCGCTTATTCACTTCGTTTTATGGCATCATCTGATACCTTTTTGACATACCCTTTGGATATCATGTCTGACATGATGTCCGGTGTAACTAGAGTGAAAAGCATGATCCCTTTTGAATCTTCTTTTTAAGTTCAGCACACATGTTGTTCAGCAACACTTCTGTTGTCAGACATGCATATTTCTTGGTGTTTCAAAGGTAGGCCAATAAAATGTCCAGCTACTAACTTTGACTTTGAAACAAAATCTATGAACTGATGGTCTTTCTTTGAGGGTTCATTGTCATCCTCAACACACTCTGTAAAGTCAACTTTAAATTGCTGTTCCCACAGTTGATTAAGTTTCATAACGTAAATCCTGTTAACACTTGCCACGCTGATCTTGGCAGTAATCTTCCTTTCCTCCTAAAGGTCTGTTAACTATCCATCCAAGCCTGGTTCTAACTGCATAAAGTCCATCTCCTATGCTCTGCATTACATCTAATGGTTCTAGAGTCATTGGTGCATCAGAACCAATCAACAGCTCAATCTCAGAGTCAACGGCGGGTAAGTTGACCTTCCACAAATAAGACCAATGATGGACATCATTTGAGTGTGGGATATTTCCTTTGCGAACAGGCATAGTTCTTTGGATATACGTATACAGTTGGGAGTTCACAAAATTCATTATTATCTAATCCTGCAACCTCCAAGCCAGACACCATGCTGGTTTCCACAACCTTGTTTTGACCTATTGTTTTCAACAGGATGCTAGATTTCCTTCCATGTAGATTTAGTTTATTCATCAAGTCAACAGTGCAGAATGAAGCAGTACTGCTTGGGTCAAGAAATGCATATGTTGTGGAGGAAAAAGGTTCAGGCGAGATATGACGAGCTGGAAGGTTGCAGAGTTTTATTTCCTCCATCAAAATGAGACGCACTTGTAGCGCTGTGTGCTACAGTGGTCTACTGTGCTGTGCTGTGTGTGCTGTCTTGTGTTGTGTTGTGCTGTCCTGCTGAGGCATGTATAGCAAGCTCTTTTATACATGTTATACAAACAGAGAATGCATGGCACATTAGCATATTGATATACATATAAGTCAATACATATGATTAGCCTGACCAACTGGCGCCCGGATGTCTTCTCCTTAATCCGGGGATGTATATTTATTTAGCGAATGCAAAGTCCTTAAGCCAAGCAGTTGCCTCCTGGTTTGCTGTATGGAGGGTGTGTAATCCTCCTTCCAGTCTTTGGAGCGGGCAAGCCTCTATGATGTGTTCCATAGTTTGCTCCTCTCCACATGCGCACAGTGGGCTAGGGCTACTGCCCCATCTGTGAAGGCTGGCCAAGCAGGGGCCATGTCCAGTCCTGAAGCGATTGAGTGTAGACCACTGTCTCCTTGGGAGGTTGGTGCCCGGGACCTGTTGGTTGGGGTTTATCACCAGCTGTTTGTTTGGAACCTCCTTGGTCTCCCATTCCTCTTGCCAAGCTGTCTGGATGGTAAAGTCAGCTGGGGGAGGGTTTTTCCAAATCGGCCGTCTGGATGAAAGTCGGGCAGTGGGTGGGGTGTAGATATCTGCATGGATTGGTAAGTGAGGAAAATCTTTAACTTTTTGGAGCATCCTTTGAGTTAATGCTGCTCGCCGGATGTGTGGAGGGGCTATGTTTGACAGTACAGAGAGCCAGGGGAGTGGTGTTGAGCGGATTGTTCCAGTTATAGTTCTCATGGTTGAGTTGAGCTGGGTGTCTACATGGTGTGTGTAAGATGACCTGGACCAGACAGGGGCACAATATTCTGCTACAGAGTATGAAAGGGCCAGTGCTGAGGTGCGCAGGGTGGAGACTGCCGCCCCCCATTTTGCACCAGCGAGCTTGCAGAGCAGGTTGTTTCGTACTTTCACCTTAGCAGCCGTCCCCTTTAGATGTTCCTTGAAGGATAAAGTCCTATCAAGGGTCACTCCAAGATAAGTTGGATTTGGGGCATGCTTAAGCTTGAGTCCGCTCAGGTGGATGTTTAGTTCTCTGGCAGCTTTTGCATTGTGGAGATGAAATACACTGGAGACGGTTTTTGCTGGGCTTGGTTTTAGGCGCCAGATTTTGCAGAACTGGTCCAGTTTAGCAAGATCTTCAGTGAGCACCCGTTCCAGTGGTTCAAAGTCTGGTGCTTGGAATGCCAAACAGATGTCGTCTGCATAGATGAATTTGCGGGATTTTGTAGTAGGCAGGTCGTTTATGTAGAGGTTGAACAGAGTTGGAGCTAGAACTGAGCCTTGTGGGAGTCCGTTTTTCTGCATTCTCCATGCACTTGTGTTCTGACTGAGGTGGACTCTGAACCTTCGGTTGGTCAGCAGGGTTTTTATAATTGCTGTTGCCCAAGCAGGGATCGCCTTTATAAGTTTCAGGAGGAGGCCTTTGTGCCAGACCGTATCATAGGCGGCTGTAAGATCGAGAAACACAGCCCCTGTCTTCAGTCTGCTCTCGAAGCCATTTTCAATGAAGGTGGTTAGGGCCAGTACTTGTTCTCCTGTACTGCGGTCCTTGCGGAAACCTGCTTGATCCACACTTAGAATATCCTCTATTTCTGGGGAAATGCGTTGCAGTATTAGGCGCTCCATGATTTTGTAAGGAACGCTGAGTAGGGAGATTGGGCGGTAGCTTGCTGGTAGTTTGTGGTCTTTGCCAGGTTTTGGGATGGCAATGACCTTTGCTGCCCGCCATTTCTTTGGGATCGAGTTCGTTTGTGTGATCCTTGTGTAGAATTGTGTCAACCAGGTTAGAGCTCGGGGGCCAAGATTTTTCATGAATTCTGGGAAGATGTTATCGTATCCTGCTGCCTTTCCACATTTCAGGCCCTGTAGGACTTTCTCCAGTTCAGCAGCCTTGAAGGGTTCAGGGTTCGTTTCCTCTACAGGCATTTTTTGGTGTTTTTTTAGCTCAGTTGTAACTGCTCTTCTGGTGTCTTTGTCTTGGGGTGCTTTGGCGATAGTCAGTAGGTGGGATGCAACTTGGTTGGGTGTGACGGATGCTCGGCTTTGGCTAGGGGGCTTCTGTGCAGCTCCTAGGCGACGGATGAGGCTCCAACATTTCCTGCTAGAGTGGGTAAAGCTCCGGTCAGCAACTGTCTCCTCCCATTTCTTTCGCCGGGCTGTATTTAGCGATTCAATGAGATGGTCTGCTATCTCTGGGTCCCCTGATGTTTGATAGGATTGTAGGAGGGCAGCACTTTCTCCGTCCAAACATGGGACATAGAGGGGTCGGTAGCCTCGTGGGATTGCAGTATGGGCAGCCTTGAAGATTGCGCTGCAGAAACGGTTGTATGCTTCATCTACAGTGATGGTGTGGAGTGGAATGGTAACAACGCTCCGGTCCAGAGTTTCACTGAATTTCTTCCAGTTGGCTTTGCGGAAGTTCCAGCGCATCTTCCTTGGGCTGTATATGACTGGAAGTTGTAGGCCAATGTGTACAAGCAGGGGCCGGTGTTGGCTGTGTGGAAAATCATCAAGAATGAGGATCTGTGTAGGATATGGCTCCCCATTCAAAGAGCTGACCCAACACAGGTCAGGAGAATAGTCCTTCTTCCACCTAGCAGAGTGGAAGGTTCCTCTTTGTTTGGGGTCGTATATCAAAGCGAGGTCATCTCTGGATGCCCAGTCTGAAAGTGCCTCCCCATCACTGTCCACTGCTGGGTACCCCCAGTCAGGGTGATGGCTGTTAAAGTCCCCCACATAGATGGCAGGGTGGGGTAGGGTGGGTAAGACCTGCAGATCCCAGTTGGCATTAGGGGGCTTGTACACATTGACAATATGGAAGCCACCAACGATTATGGTGTCTGAGAAATGTGTTGTTATCAGGTGATTTGCTTCAACTATGTCAGAACGCACATAGGTGGCACGTCCATGTTTAGCATGTAGAACATAGCACAGGAGGTCAAAGCCTTTGATGGTGAAGCGGCCAGCTTCCTCTGTGCCAATATGAGTCTCTTGGAGGCAGATTACATCAATTGAATGTTGGAAGGCGAGGACTTCAATAAGGCTTCGCTTGGCTGCAGATAGGCCTTCAACGTTTAGTTGTAATATGCGAAGGGCAGATCCTACCACAAAGTGCTCTTGGGGCTGTTTGCTTTCGGCTTTAGGACTGTGACTAGGATTCTTCTTTGACTTGGCACAGAGGCGTCGTCTCTTCGAATTTAGTCTGCTGGTAGGATCATTAGCTTCCCCAGGCGAGCCCGGGTACTGGCGGAGGGTGCGACGAGAACGCTGATCCATTGCCCCCCGGGGGATGTATAAACAATAGTCCATTGTTCTGGTTGTCCCTCCAGGGGCTCTCTGTCCATATGTGAATGGTCATCTGCTTCTTCCGGACCTTCTGAGTGTGAGAATGAATGCCCCTGTAGATTGTGGTGGGTGACCACAGGGCTCCCCCCCAGAATACTCAGAAGGGGCTGTGAATCCCCCCCCCCCCCGTCATTTGGGCTCCAGCTCTGGTAGAACTGTCGGAGGGCATGTTAGTCCGTGGGGGGGACGGGGGAGGGGTGGAAAAAAAACAATGTGCTCTCCTCCGGGTTCCAGCACGTTGAACGGCCGTGGATCGTGGGCGCCAGGGCTGGTGTGCGTTGTGTGTAATGGAACCAGACGGAAATCGGCCGGCTTTAGGGAGTGAGGTGCGGGAAGAGCGCTGCGGAGCAGGAGGGGGAGGGGGGTGGGAGTAAGTGAGTGCCGGCCCGGGACGTCAAAGGTGTCTGGGCCGCACATAAATTGCATGTGGATCCGCGATGGTGAGGGACTTTCCTGTTAAACCTGGCGGTAATCCACAGCAGCTGTGAAAAAAAAAAAAAATTAAGTCTCTGACTCCTCTCGCGGCTCGATCCAGCGAGGATGTGGGGAAGGCGAGCAGCCAAATTCCCCTAGGATGCGTAGCGGCTGTGAAACAACTGCAGCTGTGTGAGGGACCTGGCGGTTTGGCTTTTAGGTGCGGAAGCAGCCCTAAAGCCATCGGGGACAGCAATCAGCTAAATTCCCCTTGTGTGCCGTGGCTGAGAAACCCATACAAAGTCCTGTGTGCGGGGTGCATGTCTGCTTCAGGTGCGTGAGCAGCCCTGAAGGTTCTGAGGGTGGCGATCGGCTGTGTTTCCTGGGCATGTGCAGTGGCGGAGGACGCTGTGTCAGTCTGTGGAGCCGTTTCTGTCCCTGTGCGTGGCGTGCGCTTGGCGCAGTGACCACATAACTGGCATTTGCGCTGTTCTCGTAATCCTGCGGTGTGCGTGCGGGGCTTCATGCGTGGGAAGTCCGCTGTCGGGAGTTTAGTCAGAGTCGGGGAGCTTGGTGGAAATCAACGCAGACGGCGTCGATGATCGTCCCCATTCAGGCTGCTTCCTTTGTTTTGCTCGTGTCGCCGTTCATGGTGCGTGTCGGTCCAAGCGCTGCCTGCTTCGGGGAGCACGCTCCAGTGAGGATGAAGAGGTTGCAGGTGTTCTCTGGTCCTCTGGGGTCCACAGCGCAGTGAGAGGGAGCAGACAGTCATTCTCTCTGGTCAGGTCACCAGTGTGGAGAGAAAAGATCAGGTGAGGGGTGCACCATGACACATCAGGTCACCAGTGTGGAGGAAAAAGGTTCAGGCAAGATGCGGCGAGCTGGAAGGTTGCAGAGTTTTATTTCCTCCATCAAAATGAGACGCACTTGTAATGCTGTGTGCTACAGTGGTCTACTGTGCTGTGCTGTGTGTGCTGTCTTGTGTTGTGTTGTGTTGTGTTCTGCTGTACCTGCTGAGGCATGTATAGCAAGCTCTTTTATACATGTTATACAAACAGAGAGAATGCATGGCACATTAGCATATTGATATACATATCAGTCAATACATACTGTATGATTAGCCTGACCAACTGCCGCCCGGACGTCTTCTCCTTAATCTGGGGATGTATAAACAATAGTCCATTGTTCTGGTTGTCCCTCCAGGGGCTCTCTGTCCATATGTGAATGGTCATCTGCTTCTTCTGGACCTTCTGAGTGTGAGAATGAATGTCCCTGTAGATTGTGGTGGGTCACCACAATGTATTTAAAATAAACTTTCCTTTCTTGGCATTTACTTGAACAGGAACTATTGAGAGTTTTACAATTTTCTTCACTGGTCCCAGTGAGTCCACTTGTCTGAACTGAGGTGATGACTCCATTTTCATCTGCTGTTATTTTGTTTGCTTGCTCCTTTTCCACTTCCTTTTTCTTTTGGTGGATATGTAGCATTTTTGGAAGCTTCAAGCTGCATATGGTGTAGGTAAGTCGCTTTCTACAGTCTTTGCTGAAGTGCCCTTTACTCATACACCAAAGCATACTCCATTTTCTTTCAGAAAAGTGATCTTCTCATTATGTGTCCTCATTTCCAGTTGCGAACACACATCCAAATGATGTCCACCTCTACAAGAACAAGCATTTCTTAACAGCATTAACCAAAGTCTCATTTTCCTGTGTTCCTGTTTCATTTTCCTTTCTGCACCTGCAACAGTGGTGGCAAACGTGCTTCCTCTTCTCCTTTGGCTAGGTTGTGATTTAAGTCTTTTTAATTCTTTGTTCACAGCAGAAGTGTCCCGGATATCTCCAAATATTGGTTCAGTTGCTGTCCTCACCTGCTTTTCAAGAAAATCGACCATGTCTTTAAATGTAGCTCTTTTGTCATTCTCTTGAAAATCCCACACCATTGTTCTCCATTTATCCCTCACCCTGTAGGGTAGTTTTTTAATAATCAACAGCATGTTAGCAGGCATGTCAAGCTCATTCATGTAGCTGATGTCTTCCATGGCGTTACAACATCCTCTTAGAAAAAGCGTGTATGTCTGAAGAGCCTTTGTATCATCAGATTTTATTGACCATGAAAGCGTTTCTCCACATACAGTGTATTCTGCCCTCACTACTTCCCCAGTGTACAGCTAGGCAGATAGATAACTGTTGTGTGCGTGATATGAGTGTGTGGGGTAGTGGCCGCCCCCCTAGGGTGGCGTGAGGTTGGCACAGCCCATCTGCATATAAACCCCAGTGCATGTAATAAAGTGAGAGTTGGTTGCTGCATGAAGACTTGCTTCCTGCCTGGTCATTTTACAGACATAACATTTGGCGACGAGGACAAGAATGGGAGTGTGCTGGTTGCCTCAGCAGTTGGCACCGTTTCTGGAGCACGCGGGAGAGCCGGTGATCCTCTGGCCAGAGTGGAGAGCCTCATTTGAAGAATATATCAGGGTGCTGGGCCTACACAGGCTGGACGGGAGACGATGGTGGGAGCTCCTGGCCCACAATCTCGGCGCGGAGGGCCGAAGGATCCTCGGTACACTGGGTGGAGCGGACCACTACGAGGATGCTGTCGAGCAGCTGGCCAGGCACTTCGACGGTCAGACGAGGTCTGTGAGGCTGCAGGTGATGGAGCTCTTGGTGCCAGGAACTGATGGGATAGCGAGCTGTGGGAAGCTAGTGAACCACTCTATGCCAATGGATGGGCTAGCTGATAGGCTAGCTGTGCGCCAAGACGAGGATAAGGGAGACAAGCTGGACCTCGAGGCGGGACTGGGAGCATGAGTAGAAAAGTCCTTGGTCGCCGAAGTCAGCGAGCCAGCCATGGAGCCCAGCTTGACCCGGGACCATGGTGCTGACGGGTCGGATGGCGTGGTGTGCGAGAACGACGGAGAGGTGGTACAGCTGGAGTCGGCCCTGCTGTTGGAGGCTGTGCAGCAGGAGAGTGGGACCATACAGGCCGAGGGCTCTGGGGAAGAGACACAGCCGGACGTGATGACGGTGCAGTGGAGCACCGCGACCGACAGCGCTGGATGCAGCGGTGAGGAGCCCGGGTCAGTGAAAGAGCCTGGCAAAGGTGATGGTATGAGCCCCGGAGGTGAGCAGCAGCCAAACGTGGATGACGGCGCGGTTCGGGACACAAACTGGTCTGGTGAGCTGGGAGGTGATAGCGACTGGAACAACAATAACCCAGCGAGGGTTGACCCCGGTGCCGGTGGCCACGATGCTCTTGGTGTGGGAACCGGATGGCACCGCGGGGTCCCCGTGAGGAAGGCTGCCGAGGTTTGAGGAAAAGAGAGCGGAGCAGAACAAATTCAGCGTGCTAAACGCCATTGTCAGGGTGAGAGTTTGGACCGGGTCGGCGGGAAAGCCTGACAAAGGAAGGAGGTCCAGAGACAACGTGGTGAGCACGGGAGACCAGGTCAGGTTTCCCTGCGGGTCGGCAGCGAGGTCCGACCCAGAGCAGAAAAACAGGTTTTGGTGGGTAGACATTTCTGCCAGGGAGGGCTGCTTCGACCCTGGGGGGAGGCAGCAGCTGGGCTTACTGATGCCGTGGGGCTGCTGCCCAGGTCCTCCGTGGCAGTATAGAAGATGGTGGCTGCCAAGAGACGTTGTTACTTAAAATTTTCTCTTGTGTAAATAATTGTACGTATATATGATGCTGGTTTGCATGTGACTGAATGTATGAGTATTATGGAATTATTTTGTACATTTTAAAGAGACGTGGTCCAATTTTGAGTTGTTTTGTGTGAATGTGATAGGTTTGTTCTAATATAATATGTTATTCCCATGTTCTTAGTACGTGATTCGGGTTCTAAATTGGGTGGTTTTAATGGTGTGTGTGTTTTTCCATTTTTCTAAAGGGGGGGAGAATGTGGTGTGTGTGATATGAGTGTGTGTGGTAGTGCCCGCCCCCCTATGGTGGCGTGAGGTTGGCACAGCCCATCTGTATATAAACCCCAGTGCATTTAATAAAGTCAGAGTTGGTTGCTGCATGAAGACTCACCTCCTGCCTGGTCATTTTACAGACATAACAATAACTCCTCCAAATGACGACACCAGTAGTGCTTTAGATGAATTTTACTGATGAATCATGTGTGGAAGGAGTAAAACCGTAACAGACAAACCATACAATACTGGTTTTTCATCAGAATCAGCTTTCAGCTTTATTGCCAAGTATATTTACAGGTAAACATACGAGGAATTTGGCTTGACATTGGGCGCGCACGTAAGGCGCATCCAATGACGCGGCAGCCATGCAAGGCGCCTGTCATAACAGTGGGGGGTAAAGAGGGGGAGGAGGGGAGGGGGGGAAACACAATAGGCAGAGAGAAAAAAGCATTGTTGATCAAAATAAAGCTCATTTTATGACCAAAATTGTGATTACAAGAAAAAAACTCTCAAATGCACAATTAGCAGACAATAGAAAGATCACACAATAACAAGCGAGAGAGACCAGTGTATGTAGTCAGCATATGATCAGTGTGTAATGCAGTGTAGAGGTGTGTCAATTGCTGGTGAACAGCAGAGGGCACCCCCTGGCAACGGATAGTCATGTGTTCTACACGGCATGTCCAGAGTTTATCTCTCCTCATGCAGGTGGCAAGTTCTGTAAACACATGAGCGCTGTCCTTGAGGAGCTTGATCTGCAGAACAACAGCCATTGTTTGTCGATGTTTGGGTTAGCAGAGCCGCTTCTTCCGCTTATCACCATCGAGGAGGAATGTAAACAGGGCACCAAAACAAGGTCAAATCTGCATAGTGCACACAGAGAATAGAATTTTCCTCTCTCATGCGTTTCTGCGCTTCATAATTTCCATATACAGGCTTAAAACATTCCTGGAGAGCACTAGCGACTCGCAAGATGTATTCCACCATCTGAATCAGTTCCCATTCAGTTCACCATGCCGCTGTTCGTGCCCTCCCCAACTGGTCGAATTTGGTGAAGGAGCTTGCCTGGATCCGCGTTGAACAGCTCCTTAACCATCTACAATTTCTGATACATCAGGAGCTCCAAAGCCAAAAAAAGTCCTGTGATCATGCCAATAGATGTCTTCTGCTCCAATCTTACAGACATATGCGTCCCAATGTTCATGAGTCTTCCCCTTGGGTTCCCCCTTGACCCGATCTTCTTTTAAAGTGGTGGCAATCACATTTAAGCCGCTTTCCAGATCCATAATTTCCGTTTAGATTAGGATTCAGCAGAAGGAGCGACTAAACACAGACAAAACGCAACATTGCAAGCTGGGATCAGAAGGGAGAGGATTAGGAGGGAGAAGGAAGAAAGGCGTCTGCTCTCTCTGAGTGCCAGAAGTTCATATTGATTTATATACTTTTCAAAAGAGCTAACATGCTAATGCTAGCGGGCTAGCACACAAACGTTAGCTAAAACGCTAATCACAAGGAAAACAAAACAAATTTAGCGATGCCTTCTCACACAACTTCTAACAAAATAAACAAAGCACTTATATCTAAGAGTTAACACGCAAAATATTAAGTTTATACCAGCATACAGGCTGTGCTTGGCTTATGACACAGAGCTATAGACATTTTGTGAGATCTCGTTTCTCATGGCGCTGGACAGGAAGGGACTAATGCTGGACTTCCGGTTTGCTTTCAAAATAAAACATAGTAATACAGTACTCTTACAAAATAAATCTATGTGCTGCAAAAACGTACCCAAACACAACAATACTCTCTGGATGGCTCTTAAGGAGCCAGAACACTCCCCGCCTGGCATCAGAAGATGCCACACTTAAAACAAACTTACACAGTGTCACATAATAGAAGAACAGCATCTGTAACTGGTCTCAAATAAGCTCTAGGAGTACCATCTTTAATCACTTTAACTTCTACTTTCCTAACAAGTCTGTCATTACTAGAGTAAACCTTTTCAATGATGCCCATAGGCCATTGGTTTCTCTTTGCCAGAGGATCTTTCAGAAGGACGACATCCCCCTGCTGTAGGTTGGGTCTTGCGGAATACCACTTGCGACAGAGTTGAGAGATATTCCTTCCACCAATGATGCCAGAAGGAGTTGGCCAGACTCTGGACTCTTCTCCACTGCTGCTTGTAAAGGTCCTTCTCCTCAAAGTCGCCTTGAGGTGCAGAGAGAACTCCAATCTTCTGCGTGAGGACTGTAGCCGGAGTGAGGATGAATGGGAAGTCTGGGTCGCTTGACACTGGACTCAGCGGTCTTGCGTTCATAACTGTGGGCCACCTCTGCGAAGAAGGTGGCCAGGACGTCATGTGTGAGATATTGGGATCCAAGTTTTGCAAGCTGGGAGTCTAAGGTCTTACGTGCCACCCCGATCATCTGTTCCCAACTACCCTCCCATGTGCAAAGAGTGTGGAGGATTTAAGACCCACGTGCAACCACTATCGTTTAGGAAAAACCTGGCGTTTGGGTCGGTGGTGTCAAAACCTAGCTCTTTACAGGCCCCTGTAAAATTAGTCCCACAGTCTGATCTCAATTGTTTTGCCGGTCCCCTGACTGAAAAAAACCTGCAGAGAGCATTGATGAAGCTAGATGTGTCCATACCCTCTATGACCTCTAGGTGAACTGCCCTTGTACTCATGCAAGTGAACATCACTGCTCACCGTTTGCTAGTAGTGAGCCCACCCCGGGAATGACGAGAGGTAACGGACCATGGTCCAAACACGTCAATGCCTACATAAGAGAATGGTGGCTTGGTACTTAGACGTTCTGTGGGGAGGTCAGCCATTTTCTGAGACTGAGTTGACCCCCTGAGTTTGCGACAAACTACACATGAGTAAATAAGACTGCTGATCTGGCATTTGCCCCCTAAAACCCAGTAACCCGCAGATCGAACCGTGTCTTCTGTAAGGTGACGACCTTGATGTCTGATCCTTTCGTGGAAGTAGCAAATTAACAGACTGGTGACGTGGTGTTTGTCGGACATAAGTAGAGGGTGGTTCTCTGCAGTATTGAGGTTAGAGTGGAGGAGGCGTCCTCCAACCCTGAGGAGAACTGATTTGTCAAGGTATGGGGAGAGCTTTGTAAGAGGGCTTGACCTTGGAATGTCCTATCCTGCCTCTATCGGTTTGATCTCCTCAGAGAAGCTTTCATGTTGGACCGTTTTGATAATTGTATCTGTTGCTCGTTGAAAATCTGAAGTAGTGAGCTCATGACACATGTGCCATCCCTTACATTGTCCATCTGGTTGCTTTAGTTTGAACATGTGAGCAATGTGTATCAACCGGGTGAAGGCTTTGGTAAGGGACTGCTAGCTGGAGAAGGACTGTAAGTTTTCAGCCTTTAAACAGGGGTTTGCTGTCTGGGAGTCTGATGCAAGTAAGGGATGGACCTCCAGGTCTGCGTCAGGGTCTTGCAGTTGGAACGTGTCATGTGAGCTGCTCTCTGTGGGCTTTAAGAAGAACTCTGGCCCCGTTAACCATGTGCTGGATGCCAGATTGCCAGCTGGAAGGGATCTGGACCCATGATCAGCTGGGTTGTGCTCTGAGGCCACACAGTTCCATTGAATTGGCTCAGCCGCTTGTCGGATGTGTTGCACACGGTTGTTCACAAAAACGTGAAACCTCCTTGACTCATTGTAAATATAACCAAGAACAACTCTGCTGTCTGAGAAGAAACACATGGAACTGATCTGAACGTCCATTTCATCTCTTATTAGCTCTGCAACTTCCACTGCTAACACTGCTGCGCACAGCTCGAGTCTAGGGATGGTAAGTTCGGGCTTAGGAGCGAGTTTGGCTTTTCCAAATATGAACACTAGCTCTGTCTCACCATCTTTGTTGGTTACTTTTAAATAAGCCACAGCCATGATTGCTTGGGTCGATGCGTCACAGAAGATTATGTTGGTTTAAATGAATCAACTCCCTCTGGTTATTTAAACTGTCAAAATCCTAGAAGTTCTGGTTGTGGAGGAGGAGTACCGACAATTTACCATTCCAAATTACTAGTTAATGTAAAGCAAAAAACATGTTATAATTTCTTTGAGGGCCTGGTCCTCAGTATTGGGCATTTTAGCAATTTTAGGTTAAACCGAATTTTATTTGCCATAGTTTATCGTCCTCCCTCAGCCTGCTCAGAGTTTTTATCCGAATTTGCCGAATTCTTAGCAAATTTAGTGCTGAAATCAGATAGAATAATTATAGTAGGGGACTTTAATATACATGTAGATGTAGATAGTGACTGCCTTAACCCCTTGCACTCTGGTCAATTTCCCTAAAAACGCCAAAAAATAACGTGCCCAAAGTAAATCAAAAGCTGTTCTTCAACCCTCTGCAGCATCTTCATGGGGTTGGTCTCATTTAAAAGAAAACACTTTGAATTTTTTGGCAAAACAGTCATAATCTCTCTAAGTGCTCCGGCCACTGAGTAACAGTCATCTAAACATAGTGAACTTGAAGAAAATAAATTTGGCCTGGGTGTTTTTTTGGATACAAATGCTTGCAAATAACACACAGGTTCAGATCCGGGCTGGAAAATGCAACAGAAATGTAGAACCAAGTGTTATCCAGCTGAGGTCAAAATTTTGTAACAATATCACAAAAAAATGAATATATTACACAGCTTTGTTCTCAGGTAGTTCCCAGGCGTTTTTGAACTGTGCCAAATTGTGCCAAATGGCACAGTTTGGAAAAACGTCTGTAACTTTTGAATGATTCAATATAGAAGCTTCATCTTGGGCTCTAATGAAAGGTGACATTCAGGGCTGTGTGTGTGTGTGTGGGGGGGGGGTTGTTTATTCATTCATTCATGAATGAATGAACAAACAAGCCCCCACACACAAAGAAGCATGCCACGTAAAAAATGTGTGGCTTTTTTTCACAAGAAAAAATAACCTACAGTGCGTGCACTAAAAATTATTCTAAAATATTTGTAATGTAGAAGATAACAACTCCCCCCACCCCCCACCCCCCCCGCTACAGAGGACGGACATCGGCCATGTGCCCCGCGATGTGGCGATCGCGGCGCACAGTCCCCGCGGGGGACCCCCCCCTCGCTACAGAAGAGTAGTGGGGGGGGGGGGCGTTCACGGTCTGGACGCGGCGCACGAATCGTGTACCGCGGCGCACGGACTTCGGACTTCGTGCACCGCACAGTTGTAATTTACCGATTGGTCAAAAGTAATTTTTGATTACAATTTTCAGGGATAAAGAATAATTTAGCTTATAAGACTTACCTGTTCACAACAGCATGTGGACGGTCTATGATGACCATGGAAGAGAATCCTAAACGTCTACTCGCTGGGACAGCACCGCCTGTGGCTGAACAGGCAGATGCGCGAATGGCAGTCCCTGTCACACAGGTCGCACTTGTGGGTGGTCTCCGTGCTGCTGGGTCTGTGGCGGTTCTTCCTGTGGGTCCTTTTTTCATCTGCTGCAGCAGTCAGTCTCTCTTCACCCAGCCTTACACAAAACAGCTTTCAAACTTCTGTGCTTCAATTGGCTCGCTGCATTCGCAGCCGTTGGTAGGCGGGTCCTTCTTGCTAGGTTTTCAGTCATTGGTTCTTCAAGGTTTCAGAAACCCAATTCAAGGCTCTTATTAGTCGAATGAGAGGTCAATCACATCTAATCTGTTCGCGGCTGTGTCTGTAGTGGAAGAACGGAAATGCAGCTTTTTTTTCAGTGCGCTCTTGGACGCAGTGCCCTCATGCACTCTTGTGCGCTCTAGGACGCAGAGACGTGCCCGTCCGCGGTACACCGGAGTGCAAGAGGTTAATGTGGCATTTAATTCAATATTAGATTTGATGGTTTTTTTTCAGAAAGTAGGAAATTCTACCCACTATCTCCACCACACGTTGGACTTTGTTCTGACATATGGCATAGAAATAGAAAATCTGGTAGTTTCTCCCCATAACCCTGTACTGTCAGACCATTGTCTGTTAACCTTTGATTTTACTATTTCTATTTGGCTCCTAAAGAAAAATATTACTACAGTAGATGCCTCTCAGATAATGCTGTTACCAAATTTATGCAGATTGTTTCCTCTATGCCATGTGTCAACACAACGGAGATAAGCTATGGAGAGCTTGCCCCTTCTGTAATTGATAGCATGGTAGATAGTGTTGCTGCTTCTCTGCATCAGACTCTAGACATGGTGGCCCCTTTAAAAAAGTAAAAAGTCAAATTAGAGATTTCTAACTCCTTGGTTCAACACATAAACTTATAGCTTAAAACAGAAGACTCATCAATTATAAAGAAAATGGCACCCCACTAAATTTAATTTAGCCTGGCAAAATCATCTTCTAATTTATAAAAAAATCTCTTAGGAAAGCCAGAACAAGTTATTATTCCGCATTAATAGAAGAGAACAAGAATAATCCCAGGTTTCTTTTCAGCACTGTAGCCAGGCTGACAAAGAGTCAGGACTCTGTCAATCCTAGCATTCCATTAGAGCTTACTAGTCAGAACTTTATGAACTTTTTCAATCATAAAATTTCATCTATCAGAGATAAAATCAGTCAGATTCTTCCCACTGTGAACTTAAATACATTAACTACTACAGCTCCTTCAATTGATATCTATTTGGATGAGTTTACTCCAATTGACCTTTTAGAGTTAGACAAAATAACTTCCTCATCCAAGCCTTCAACTTGTCTTTTAGACCCTATTCCTACCAGGTTATTTAAAGAAGTCTTCACATTTATTGGTAGCTCTATTCTTCATATAATCAATAATTCATTAACTTTAGGCCATGTACCGCAGGCTTTTAAAACTGCTGTAATTAAACCCTTACTCAAAAAGCCAAAGCTGGATCCAGGAGTTTTAGCTAACTATAGACCAATCTCTAATCTGCCATAATTTCAAAAATCTTAGAGTTGTTTCTACGCAACTATTTGACCACTTGCAGGGAAATGGTTTATTTGAAGAGTTTCAATCTGGGTTTAGAATCCATCATAGTACTGAAACAACCTTAGTGAAGGTGACTAATGACCTTCTTATTGCATCTGATAATGGACTTGTTTCTTTACTTGCCCTTTTAGACCTTAGTGCAGCTTTTGATACTATCGATCATAATATTCTACTTGATAGATTAGAACATCATGTCGGACTTAATGGAACTTCATTGCAGTGGTTTAGATCTTATTTATCTGATAAGTTCCAGTTTGTTCATGTCAATAATGAATTTTCTTCCAACTCAAAGCTCAGTCACAGAGTTCCACAGGGATCGGTGCTAGGCCCTATTCTTTTTAGTTTATACAGTGGTACCTCTACTTACGAACGTCTCTACATACCGAATTTTCAGGTTACGACACGCCTCAACGGGAAAATATTGCCTCTTGTTACGAACAAAATTTCAGGATACGAAAGGCAAAAAAGTACGCGCTCCTCGCAGCTCCCGTAGTTTACCGAACGTAAACATACCTGTAGCTGCTCTGCCATTGGCTATCGCCTAGCATCTTCCTGGTATCCCATTGGCCATGAAGTGTTCGGGCAGTTTTACGTGTGTGTACAGTACAGAAATTACAGAAAGAATTGACATTTATTCACTATGGGCCCCAAGAAAGTGACGGAGATAAGTGGAAAAGGAGAAAGGAAGAAGAGAGTTTTTTTGTCCATACAAACAAAGAAGGAGATAATCGAAAGGTATGAAAAGGGGATGCGTTTGGTTGATCTCGCCAAAGAGTATGGCCGTAATACATCAACGATCAGCACAGTATTAAAACAAAAGGAAGCCCTTAAAGCTGTGACTCCTTCCAAAGGCCTCTCTATCATTTCGAAGAGGAGGTCGGCTGTGAACGATGAGATGGAGAGGTTGTTACTCGTGTGGATAAAGGAGAAAGAGATAGCTGGTGACACAGTGACCGAGGCCATAATTTGTGAAAAGGCGACCGCCATCTTTAATGACCTCGTGAAGGTATTATTCTTTCTCTTTTATTATTCTCTTTTATTATTCTCTCATTTTAAACTCTCATTTTATGTTTATTGTGCAGTAATCTAATTGTAACATGTATTTGTTACATGTTTTGATGCGTTTTTATGATTTATAAAAAATTTATGCCCGAATTTTGGGGGGCTTGGAACAGATTACGGCATTTACATGTAAAACGCGCCTCTACTTACGGAATTTTCACGTTACGAGAATACTTCCGGAACGAATTAATTTCGTAAGTAGAGGTACCACTGTATATGCTTCCACTAGACAACATTATTAGAAAGCAGTGTATACATTTTCACTGTTACGCAGATGACACACAATTATACCTGTCAATGAAGCCAGATGACAGCAATCAATTAGCCAAGTTACAGGCCTGTCTTAAGGAAATCAAAGCTTGGATGACTTGTAATTTCCTGCTATTAAATTCAGATAAGACTGAAGTCATTCTAGTTGGTCCAAAAAACCTTAGAAACACCTTTCCAAATCAAATTCTTAGTTTGGATGTGGTTACTCTTTCTCTTAATACTTCTGTGAGGAACCTTGGAGTTATTTTTGATCAAGATCTGTTTTTTTAATTCACATATTAAACTTGTTTCTAAGACTGCCTTTTATCATTTGCATAATATTGCCAAGATTAGGAGCATCTTGTTTCAGAGTGATGCTGAGAAACTAATCCATGCTTTTGTTAGCTCTAGATTAGATTATTGTAACTCTTTATTATCAGGTTGTACTAAAATATCTTTAAAAAGTCTTCAGCTGATCCAAAATGCTGCAGCAAGAGTTTTAACAGGTACTAGAAAGAGAGATCATATCTCACCGGTTCTGGCCTCCCTTCATTGGCTTCCCATAGAGTTAAGAATTAAGTTTAAAATCCTTCTTCTCACTTACAAAGCTCTAAATAATCAGGCCACTATTTATTTTAAAGATCTGATCCAACCCATTATCCTAACAGAGCACTACGCTCCCAAAATGCAGGATTACTTGTAATACCTAGAATCTCCAAAAGTACAATGGGAGGCAGAGCCTTCAGTTATCAAGCTCCTCTCCTGTGGAACCAGCTGCCAATCTGGATTTGGGAGTCAGACTCAATCTCTGTTTTTAAGAATAGGGTTAAAACCTTCCTTTTTGATATAGCCTATAATTAGGGAGGGATCAGGTACCCCTGAACCCTCCCTTAGTTATGCTGCTAATAGGTTTAGACAGCCGGGTGACCTCCAACAATACACTGGGCTTCACTCCTTTCTTCACTCTCAATGAAATATTTTTGCTGGTCTTTAACATCTGTTTGTTCTCTCCCATAGACTGAGTCTCCGTCGTGCTGTTTGCTCTCTACATGTCTTTTCTTCTTTTTCTCTATCCCCTCACCCCCTAGCCAGTCACAACAGATGACTGCCCCTCCCTGAGCCTGGTTCTGCTGGAGGTTTCTTCCTGTCAAAAGGGAGTTTTTCCTCTTCACCATCACCAAGTGCTTGCTCACAGGAAATCACCTGATTGCTGGGGTCTTTCTGCAATTGTGGGAGTTTCCCCTACAGTTAAGATAAGATAAGCCTTTATTAGTCCCACAACGGGGAAATTCCAGGATTGCAACAGCACAGGGATAGCAACACTCAGAGCAACAATCAGAAGGCAAGAAAAAAAAAATCAGAAGAAATCAGAATCAGAAAAAGATTTATTGCCAAGTACATTAACAGATCACTGATAACATACGAGAGAATTTGACTTGACACAGTAATGAACCTGCATTTCCGTGCCGCGGCGCATCTGCAACGCGCCTATCAGCAGGAGGGTACAGGTCGCATAAAGATGATACAATAGGAAGGAGCAAAAAAATCATTGATTCAAAATACTGGTTACATACTTAATCAATATTAAGAGTTCAAGGGAAAAAAAAGCTCATGCACATATATTCGCTACACACAGAATTCACAGGACACAAGAGAGCAGTGTTGTCTTTATTCAGTTCATGGATCAATGTGTGTGCGGTGTTGAGCAGTGTTGATGATAATAAGAGAGACCCAAGGACCCTTGGCAGAAGATGTTTTGTCTGTCTGGCGCCAGTCTTATCTGGCGCTGCAGCTGGCTGTCCAAGGCCTTGTGCTCATGATTTTGAAAAAACACAGTCTGCAGACAGCCAGGAGGAATTTTCATGGGGAATAATAATGCCAAATAGGACTGATCACAGAGAAGACTTGTATTTCTTCTGTAGATTCAGTACAATAATCCTTCATTGCGCAGCTTTGAATTTGTCGTGGAAAGACCTGAGCGAACCCATGATGTAATCCACCTTACGAGACAGTTCTCCAGTAGTCGCTATCAGGGTCTTCTCCAGTTTTTCAATTTGTTGGATGCACCTCGCCTGGCCAGCATTTTGATAGGTTGAATCCATCTTCAGCAATTTGCGGTAAACCAAGACAATTTCCGTCCCAATCAGAATTATCCCAATCACCAAGATTACGAAGATAAACAAATCTTCAATATCTTCGATAGAGAGATTAGAGAGACACAGCATTTTCCAATTACCTGTGTCACGTAAATAGCCCACTGGAGCCGTTCCAGCGGGGCAGACAGCTTCCCCCGGAGCACTTTTCCTTGTTGAAAAAATAGTGTCAATTGTGTTCAAAGCCCAGCTTATTAACTCCATAATTTCTTTTCGGCGGTCGCAGTTGGACGCAGACAGACAACAGCAAGCTGGGATCCAGTAGTTAGGAGGGGAGGAAAAAGTCAGAGCAGGAGAGAAGAAAAAAGCATCTACTCTCTTGGGAGGGCGGAAGTAAAGTCGGAAGGCGGAAGAAAGTGCTATGAGATGACTGTTGTTGTGAAATGGTACTACATAAATAAAGTTGAACTGAATTGAAGATGGGCAGCGCGGTGGAGGAGTGGTTAGCACTGTGGCAGCACAGCAACTCACTCTTGGCTGGGGGATCCTGGGTTCGATCCCAGCCCCCGACCAACAGTGATCTGTGTGGAGTTTGCATGTTCTCCCCGTGTCTGCGTGGGTTTACCCCGGATTTCTCCGGTTTTCTCCCACATGCCAAAAACATGCAAATTAGGTTAATTGGCATCAAACTGGGGATTCTAAATTGTCCTTAGGTATGACTGTGAGAGTGAATGGTTGTCTGTCTCTCTGTGTTGACCCTGCGATGGACTGGCAATCTGTCCAGGGTGTACCCTGCCTCTCGCCCAAAGATGCTGGGATAGGCTCCAGCCCCCCCGCGACCCGAAAAGGATTAAGAGGAAAAAGATGGATGGATGAACTAAAGATGCAGATTTCTTTGTTGTCTGCATTTGCGAAGGAAAAGGAGCAGTAGGGTCTTGGGATGCAAATCTGTTTGAGTTGTTTGAGAGCATTTTTCCATTCCAGCCATTTTTTTAACATGGCTTGTGATAATGTCTCATCCCACCCACAAGTCTCTTTGGTCAGTTCCCGTATCAGCGCCCTCCCATGGATGCTTATTGGCACCGCAAACCCCAGCGGGCCAAAAAGACTGTTGATTGTGGACAGAACCCCTCTTTTTGTGTAGGGTTTTTCACTTTGGGAGACCCTAAACGTGAACCTTCATCCTGTACTCAATGATCGGCTCTTTTGGGTCATTGTTGCAGTACCAGAGGAACCGGAGGATGTTCCTGTGGTCCTTTCGCACGTGGAAACAATGGAACATTTGTTGTCAAGGGTCAAGGGGTTGGAATTTACCTGCCAAATTTTTAAGATTGGGATGTGCTAGAGCAACCTCAGGTGTTGGGATTTCTGACTTATTGTCTGGCAGAAAGCCGCACTCAAGCAAGGAAGGCAGAAGAGAGCTGAACTGACCATCAACGGAGTGTATGACTAGATTCTCAGCTATGCGGCCATTTGTCATGGAGACCCCGGTACATGTCTTAAGAGTGTATGGCATGATGTTGCCCATTGGAATGTCAAAGATGTTGAAAAGGGCTGACTTGGCTAATGACCTATTGCTCTGGTCATCTATGATAGCGTAAACCTTGACCTGTTTTTCTGGTTGCCCCTGTGGATAGACATAAGCCTGACATATTTTTGAGCAAAAGCACCCCCCCCCCCCCACTATAGTCCCCACATATTTGAGTGCATGCTGAGGTGGTCTCTAGGCTGCCTATACTACTCTTCCCGCCATGCTCCTCCCTGTTCTCCCCGCCCTGGTCTGGAGTAATGTTTTGGGCTTGTATTTTTGGTGCCAACCAAGGAGCCGGACCTGCATGCAGTGCAGCAATGTGTCTGTTGCTGTTGCACTCTGAGCATGTGATTTCTGCCTTACAATCTTTTGCTTGGTGAGTGGAAGAATCACAGCATCTAAAGCAAATGTTGTGCTCTTTGAGATATGCTTTGCGCTCTTCTAGTGTCTTTTCTCTAAACCCCTGACACTTCTTTAGTGAGTGTGGTTTCTTATGAATGGGATACTCTTTGTTAGTGAACTTGTTCACATTGTTTGAGCTTGTTTTCTGCGTTTTGTTTACCTCAGTTTTGTGGACCGTGACAGGAGCTCTAGACTTAGCAGATCTTGCGTAGTGGTTGTCATGAGTTGCTGGGGTGGACGTTGGGGCTGATGTGGCAGACTTAAAACTGGGGTCATTTCTCATTCTTGCTTCCTCTTGTATGAAACGACAGAAAAATGAAAAGGGAGAGAAGCTCACTTTGTTTCTTTGCTTGTATTTTGTTCCCTCTGACATTCACTTGTCTTGAAGATTGAATGACAACTTATCGACAACTGAGGCAATGCCACGTGAGGTGTCCAAATACACTAGGCCAGGTAACGAGCCATCAGATTTTCCTGCTTCTATCTCGGACAGCAGGTCACCAAGTTCTCTGAGTTTTTGGGGCTCTTTATTTCAAACTCTGGGAAAGTGCTTCAATCTGTCTAAGAGTGACTTTTCTGTAGCCTCTGGTGTGCCAAAACAATTTTGTAGCCATGTCCAGACTTGGCACAAACCCTCTGCTGGATTGTTGAGATGGACAGAGCATATATGTTTGGCATGTTTGGAAGACTCCTCGCTGAGCCATCGAGTGAGCAGATCTAACTCTTCACTTGTCTTTAAGCTTAACCCCGTTATAGTGTTATTAAAGATAGCTCTCCATGCCCAATAGTCCTCAGCCCTGTCTGTAAACTTTGTTAGACCCTCTGTGACTAAATGTCTTTTGGCCAGATTTTTAGTGAGACTAGCAAAGTCACTGTCCTCATTGCTGTATTGTTTTGGCTGGAAGGGTGGACTGTAAGGGGAAAAGGAGCTTGTTAGCTGCCTGTGTAGCACTCACAGGCTTGTAGTGATGTAGCCCTGGGTGAATGGCAGCTTGTGACAGGGGGCTACCATAGTTATCTTTAATGTCCTGGTGACAAGTTTTTGGGATATATTGAAGTGGGGCAGTTGGATCTGGGATTGGGCTCATGGCACCTCGCTGGATAGGTGAGAAACGTTTCGTGTCTGGTAGATCTTCAGTGCGATGATCTGGTGAGTATTTGAGATAGGCATGCAGGCCATAATTGTCTGAATATGTTGGGGCTAGAAGTTGGCTTAGCGTGTGAGGGGTCAATTTTACTTGTGTCTTGTCTTGACTTTGTTTTGAGCCCTCATGTTGTTTTTCTTATGAGTGTGTTGACAGCGTTTCAATGTTTATTACCTCCTCAGCTATAACAGCTTCAAACACATTTGCTTCAGCCAGAGCGGCCTCTGCTTCCTTCTCTTCTTTGAGTGCATCTAATGTGGCACTTAATTCTGCTTGAATCATTTTTATTTCAATTTCCTTACATGCAAACTCTGCTCTGGCACGTGAAGCTTGGGCCTTTGTACGTGCTTCTACTGCTGCCTTGGCGAGGGAGCTGCTGGATCTGGCTGATGAGCAGGATGAGCTGGAGCAGACGGGACCGGACCTCCAGGTTGTCCTCTTCTCCTGGCTGCATCGTTGCATCTGGCTCTGACATCTGGAGACTGCGTGCTGTTCCTTCTGGCATAGCCATTTCACTAGCCTTTTTACTATTCTGCCGTCACTACTTCCCCAGTGGGCAGCTAGGCAGATGGATAACTCCTCCAAATGACGACACCAGTAGTCCTTTAGATGAATTTTACTGATGAATCATGTGTGGAAGGAGTAAAACCGTAACAGACAAACCATACAACATTGGTTTTTCATATTGATTTATATACTTTTCAAAAGAGCTAACATGCTAATGCAAGTGGGCTAGCGCGAGAACATTAGCTAAAATGCTAATCACAAGGTAAACAAATTTAGCAATGTTTTCTTACACAACTTCTAACAAAATAAACATAGCACTTATATCTAAGGCTTAACATGCAAAATATTAAGTTTATACTGTGGGACACATATGTATCGCTTTAGGCCTCACATCTCAGATTAGAACAAAGAACTGAGTCTCCTTGGAGATAACAGGAGGATGTGAAAGTTTAGCCTTTGGTATGCAAGAGATGGCCTTGGGGGATTTCCAGGTGGCCGAAGACTATGAAAAGGAGGTTATAGGATCAAAGAGTAGATGCATTGTTACTTGTGATTGAAATGCAATGTGACTGTGAACCGGGAGAGTCCTGGTATATAAAGGACGAATGCTTCTGTGTTTTTCCTCTTTCTGCTTTGCTGATGTTGGAAGATGTGAATAAACCTGACTCGTGAGATAAACTCTGCCTCGTCATTTTCACATTTCCACACTGGTGACCCTAAGACGTATCATGGACGAAAGAAATTCCCCCGGGCCAGCCGAGTCAGGAGCTCCCAGCCAAGTGTATGCCGCTACGGTCCAGTTACCGGACTTTTGGCAGGACAACCCGCGCTCCTGGTTCCACTTGGTCGAAGCACAGTTCGCCCTCCGGGGGATAACGGTAGATGACACGAAGTTCTACCATGTGATTGCAAAGCTCGACAACCGCACGGCTCGGCATGTGGAGAGCCTATTGGAGCGGCCACCGGCCAACGACAAATACGGCGGATTCAAGGCTGCGCTTATCCAGCGCTTCACTCTCTCAGTCGAGGAGAGAGCAGAGAGGCTCCTGGCTCTGAACGACTTGGGAGATGGCACGCCCATTGACCTGATGGAGAACATGCTGAGGTTGAGGGGCTCAGACGACGACGACTTCATCTTCACCCACATTTTCCTCAGGACCCTACCGTCGGCCACGAGAGCGGCCCTGGCCAGTTCGCCGTTGTTGGCCCAGCCGGACTTCCGCGCGCTGGCCCAGGAGGCGCATCGGATTCTCAACGCCAGCAAACAGCGTGCGGCCACCGCAGCAGCGACGGAGTTCGGCGCGGCGGTCGGAGATGGCGGGGGGCCAGAGATGGCGGTAGCAGGATCACCGACGACGGCGGGGGCCAAGGATCGCGGAGGAGACACCCTCTGTTTCTACCATCGCCGCTTTGCAGAGAAGGCACGCAAATGTATACCACCGTGCCAATTCAAGCGCTCGGGAAACGCCAAGACCGGGGGCCAGTAGCAGCTGCGACCCTCGGGGAGGAGAACAAGCTGCTCTACTTGAAGGATGCACACTCGGGGAGGCATTTCCTCGTGGACACAGGCTCCCAGTTGAGTTTCATCACACCTTCCTCCGCTGACCGGCTGGCAGTTTCCAGAGGTCCCGGGGTGGCAGCAGCGAACGGCTCGGAGATTAAGACCTTTGGTGAGAGGACTCTGCTTCTGTCTTTACACAGCCGTACATTCGAGTGGACTTTTGTCATAGCAGCAGTGAATTTCAATATGTTGGGGGTTGATTTTCTGTGCTCACATGGTTTGTTGGTTGATCTCGCTAACAGGCGCCTGGTTAATGCACTTTCTTTCGATTCTATTCCCTGCACAGCCCGAGTGGCCCCGCCAACAGCACAAGCCAACGTCACAGCTGGAAGCGGTAAGTTCCACACACTGCTCACTCAGTTCCCAGCACTCACGGTTCCCACATTTTCAGCAGCCGTCGCTAAACACGGGGTGGAACATTTTATTACTACCACCGGCCCGCCCGTTTTTGCAAAAGCTTGGCGTTTAGATGCAGCTAAACTGACCATAGCGTGTGAGGAGTTCGCCAACCTGGAAAGGTTGGGCATCATCAGGCGTTCTAACAGCCCGTGGGATTCCCCGCTTCACATGGTCCCGAAAGCTGACGGCTCGTGGCGACCTTGCGGAGATTTCCGCAGGTTGAACAACGCCACAGCGCACGACCGCTACCCAATCCCCCATATCCAAGATTTTTCCGTTCATTTGGCGGGGGCACACGTTTTTTCTAAGATAGACTTGGTCCGCGGTTACCACCAAGTCCCAGTGTACGCTGAGGACATACCCAAAACAGCGGTAATAACTCCGTTTGGTCTATTCGAGTTTTTGCGCATGCCATTTGGGCTTAAAGGCGCTGCGCAGACGTTCCAACGCATGATGGACGCGGTGCTGCGCGATCTCCCTTTCGTATTCGTCTACCTGGACGACATCTTAGTAGCCAGCGCGTCCGAAGACGAACACGAAAACCACCTCACGGCAGTTTTCCAGAGGTTGGGAGAGCACGATTAAATAATCAACCCAGCGAAGTGTCAGTTCGGGTTGGCGCAGATTGATTTTTTGGGGCATTGCGTCTCTCCAGAAGGAGCGGTTCCGCTACCTGACAAAGTGTGCGCGGTAACAAATTTTCCCCAGCTACAAACGGTCAGGGCGTTACAGGAGTTTTTGGGAATGGTGAATTTTTATAATCGTTTCCTCCCCCGCACAGCGCAGCTCATGCAACCACTGTACGCCGCCGCGCTCAAAAAACAAAAACCCGCGAATAAAATCGAATGGTCCCCGGAGCAAGAGCGAGCGTTCTCAGAAGTCAAGGCAGCCCTGGCCAATGCTGCGTTGTTGGCGCATCCGGACCAAACGGCCCGCATAGCGCTCACTACTGACGCGTCAGATGTGGCTATAGGGGCGGTCGTGGAGCAGCATGTAGCTGGGGCTTGGCAGCCGCTCGCCTTTTTCAGCAGGACTTTGCGCGATAGTGAATGTAAATACAGCGCGCGTTTGACAGGGAGTTATTAGCTCTCCATTTGGCCATTCGCCACTTCCAGTTCTGGCTGGAAGGACGCCGTTTCACCGCGTTCGTTGACCACAAGCCGCTGACTTTCGCGATGGCCAAGGTTTCAGAACCGTGGTCAGGCCGGCAGCAGAGACTGCAGGCCGCGATCTCAGAGTTTACTACCGATATTCAGCATGTGGCGGGTAAACTTACTGTAGTGGCAGATTGCCTCTCGCCTACCTCAGTCCGCGTAGGGATAGATTATGCAGCCATGGCCGCGGATCAGGCTAGCGACGCGGAAGTGTGCGCGCTCCAGTCTCGACCAACAGGGTTAAGGCTGGAGAACAGGGTGCTGCAAGACGGTATGCCCCCCCAATCTGCGACGTCTTCACTGGACGACCGCATCCTGTGGTACCGGCCGCGTGGCGCCGCCGCGTTTTTGACTCGATTCATTCTCTGGCTCACCCAGGAGTGCGTGCGTCGGTCAAAATGGTAGGAGAGAAATTTGTATGGCCGAGCCTGCGCAAACAAGTTAAGGAGTGGGCAGCAGCCTGCGTGGCGTGTCAACGAGCCAAGGTACACAAACACACGAGAGCTCCCTTGGAGCCGTTTCACATCCCGGCTAAGAGGTTCGATCATGTTCACGTGGACCTCGTAGGCCCCCTCCCGCCATCACAGGGGTGCGCACACCTTCTGACAATGGTGGACCGTACCACGCGCTGGCCAGAAGTGGTTCCACTGGCGTCAACCACAGCTGAAGAGGTGGCGCGCGCATTTTTAACTGCCTGGGTGGCGCGTTTTGGAGTTCCGTCGGATATTACGTCCGACAGAGGTCCTCAATTTGTTTCCGAACTTTGGTCAACAATGGCCCGCAGCCTGGGTGTCACAATTCACCGCACAACTGCGTACAATCCGCAGGCTAATGGGTTATGCGAGCGTTTTCATAGGTCATTGAAAGCGGCCCTCAGGGCGTCACTTACGGATGCAAATTGGGTAGACAAGCTACCGTGGATTTTATTGGGGTTGCGTTCTGCACCTAAAGAGGACTTAGAAGCCTCCACGGCTGAGCTAGTTTTTGCGCAGCCACTTCGGCTGCCCGGGGAGTTTCTCCCAGATAATCCTGCGCCAGATAGCTCCCCGTCTCAGCTGTTGCAGCGTGGCACGGAATCGGGCACGCTGCCTGGCCCCGTTCACCACAGTTTTCCGCACGTTTTTGTACCTAAGACTTTGAAAAACGCGGAGTTTGTTTTTGTCAGACACGATGCTCATCGCCCACCGCTGCGGCCACCTTATGATGGACCGTTTAGAGTGCTGGAAACAGGGGACAAGCATTTTTTGCTAGATTTAGGGGGCAGGAAGGAAAAGATTGGCTATCCTCTCGGCGCCACACGAGTCGGCTGCCTTTTGCAACAGCGGCTCGATTCCGAGTCTTTTTCCCTTCCTCTCTCTTTTGATCCGTCTTTTTTTTTTCACCTCACTTATATCACGGACACACAGATCGTCCTAAATGTCTCCTGAGCCGGTGGACGGAGCCACTGTCTATAGCAGGATACGATACAGCAGAGAACAGCTGCTAGCATTCAACCGCCACCCGGTCCCATTGGAAAAACTCGACATACCGAGAGAACTGAGGCGAAAACGCCGCGGCTGCCGGGCTGGAGTAAGGCGGAGGACAAAAAATATAAGGTACAGACCCTCCCTTCCATCTGTTGTCATGGGAAATGTACGGTCGATACTGGGAAAGTTAGATGAGCTAGCGGCTATCTCCCGTTATGATAGCACATACCGGGAGTGCTCTCTCCTTTTGTTTACTGAGACGTGGCTAACTGAACTAGCAGCAGATGCTAACATTGAGCTGGAGGGTTTTCACATGATACGAGCTGACCGAACACCAGACAGTGGCAAGGCTAGGGGCGGTGGAGTGATAATGTATGTTAACAACAACTGGTGCAGACCGGGACATATCACTGTTAAACAACGACACTGCAGCAAAGACATTGAGTTGCTAGCTGTTAGCATGAGGCCTACATATCTCCCGAGAGAACACTCACACGTGATCTGCATTGTTGTTTATGCAAATCCGACGGCGAACGCTGGGACAGCACGTGACGTCATCCATTCAGTAACCAGCAGGCTGCAGACAGAACACCCAGATGCTCTTCTCCTCATCTCAGGCGATTTCAACCATGTTTCACTGTCTCCCATTCTACCCACGTTCACCCAGTATGTCACATGCCACACTAGAGACAATAAAACACTGGATTTATTCTACGCAAACACTAAGGAGGCGTACACCTCATCACAACTCCCCCCACTCGGGAGATCGGATCACAACTTGGTTCATCTCCGGCCGGTGTACAAACCCCTAGTGCACAGACAACCTCCGACCATGCACACTGTGGAGTTATGGTCTGAGGAGACAATGGACACCCTAAAAGGCTGTTTTGAAGCCACCGCCTGGAAGCAGCTCTGCGATCCACATGGTGAGGACATCGATGGCCTCATTCACACCTTCACGGGCTACCTCAGCTTCTGTGTGGACAAATCCGTTCCCACCAAGACCATACGGCGTCACTCAAACAACAAACCCTGGATCAACCCTGAGATAAAAACACTTCTGAGAGAGAAGAAGAGGATCTTCAGGTCAGGGAACAGGGAGATGCTGAAGTCCGTACAGAGGGAGCTGAGGAGAAAGATCAGAGAAGGCAAGGACAGCTTCAGGAAGAAGATGGAGGACAAGCTGCAACAGAGCGACATCAGCGGGGTCTGGAGAAACCTCAAAACCATCTCGGGGCTCCAGAATACCTCCCCCCAGGCCACAGGGGGCAGGGAGTGGGCGAACAACCTGAATCTGTTTTTCAATAGATTTGACCAACCGCCCTCCCCCCTGACTGCACAACAACCACTGCTGCCTCTAAAGAAATCAAGTCCTGCTGCCCACTCCCCACTCCACCAACACCCCCCCACTCCCAACACACAGCCCCCCATCCTGACCCTGACCAGGACCCAGGTGAGGACGGAGCTGAGGAAGATCAAGGCGAGGAAGGCGCCGGGACCGGACGGCATCAGCGCAAAGCTCCTCAAGTCCTGTGCAGACCAGCTGTGTGGGATTGTGACGTATATCTTCAACATGAGCCTGAAACTGGGGAGGGTACCACAGCTGTGGAAAACATCTTGTGTGGTACCTGTACCAAAAACTTCCCACCCCAAAGACCTGAACAGCTACAGACCGGTGGCCTTGACGTCCCACTTGATGAAGACCCTGGAGAGACTGCTCCTTGCTCACCTCCGCCCCCTGGTGGAACCAGCGATGGATCCACTCCAGTTCGCCTACCAGCATGGCATTGGGGTGGAGGATGCGGTGATCTTCCTCCTTCACCGTTCTCTGTCCCACCTGGAGAAGCCCGGGAATATGGTGAGGATCATGTTCTTTGACTTCTCCAGTGCTTTCAACACCATCCAACCGATGATCCTGAAGGACAAGCTGCTGCGCGCAGGGGTGGACCAGCACCTGTCATCATGGATCCTGGACTACCTCACGAACCGGCCTCAGTTTGTGAGAACCCGGGACTGTGTGTCCGACACGATCATCAGTAGCACGGGGGCCCCCCAGGGAACGGTGCTGGCTCCCTTCCTGTTCACTCTTTATACTGCGGACTTCTCACACAACACAACACACTGCCATCTACAGAAGTTCTCTGATGACTCTGCGATCGTTGGCCTCATCTCCAATGGAGATGAAGCTGAGTACAGAGGGCTTATCCAGGACTTCGTGGACTGGTGCCATCGGAACTGCCTCCAGATCAACGCGAGGAAAACTAAGGAGCTGGTGGTGGACTGCCGCAGGCATGGGCAGCCCCTCACAGTACCAGTAAATATACAGGGAACAGACATCGAGATGGTGACATCCTATAAGTACCTGGGTATTCATCTGAACAATAAACTAGACTGGTCACACAATACTGATGCACTCTACAAGAAGGGACAGCGCAGGCTGTTCCTGCTGAGGAGACTCAGGTCTTTTGGTGTACAAGGGGCGCTGCTGAAGACATTCTATGACACGGTGGTGGCATCAGCCATCACTTTTGGAGTGGTCTGCTGGGGCAGTGGCATTACTGCAGCCGATAGGAAGAGACTGAACAAACTGATTAAGAAAGCTAGCTCTGTCCTGGGGCAGCGCCTTGATCCGATGGAGGAGATAGGAGAGAGAAGGACGGTGGCTAAACTGTCATCTCTGCTGGAGTCCGAGTTCCACCCTATGCAGGACATACTGAATGCACTGAGGAGCTCATTTAGCAGCAGACTACATCATCCCAGGTGCACAACCGAGAGGTTTCGTAGGTCCTTCCTACCAACGGCTGTCAGACTGTACAACCTAAGCAGGGCTGCTCGCAGAGATAGCAAAAAGACGTAACAAACTAATAGTTTTTTGAATGCAAAAGATGCAATAGACTTACACAATGGTCCCCTCCGGCATACAACTAGGAACATACCGGTCGCTATGGAGGGTGAGAATATGTATGGGCACATAATCATACCATGTAGGATAACTAAGTAGACGGTTATGCTGTTTCATTCCATCTAGCAACAATGCTCTGCACTGTGTGTGTTTATATATTTGCATATTTATTCCATCTAGCTACAATGCTCAGCACTGGGTGTGTTTATATATTTATATATCTACATATTATTCCATCTAGCTACATTGCTCCGCACTGTGTGTGTTTATATACTTGCATATTTATTCCACCTAGCTGCAATGCTCCGTACTGTGGGTGTTTATATATTTACATATTTATTCCATCTAGCTACAATGCTCTGCACTGTGTGTTCATATATTCATATATTTATTCCATCCAGCTACAATGCTCTGCACTGTGTGTCTGTGTGTGTGTGTATATATATATATTTTATAGTAATACGTACATATGTTTATTAGCTGCTCTTGCTTGCTTGTTTTTTTTCTTGCCTTCTGATTGTTGCTCTGAGTGTTGCTATCCCTGTGCTGTTGCAATCCTGGAATTTCCCCGTTGTGGGACTAATAAAGGCTTATCTTATCTTATCTTATCTTATTAACAGGCTCAAACCCGCCTTTGTTGTGGTGGATGAGGATGTGCTGTTGGCCAGGGCTCCTCGGCACGGCAGACCCCCTCGGGGAAATTCCCCAGAACACCCACAGGGACTGACAAACAGTTTTCACCCTCGGACAGCAGCCCCTCAGCATGATGGCGCCGCAGAAGTGATGAAGCCCACTTACAGCAGATACGGGAGGAGGCTGAGGCCCAAGCAGCACGTGGGTTGATGTGTAATGATTTTATCATGACATGCAGACTGTTATTCTGTTGTTCCATCTTAGATGTTTTGGGGGGGGGTCATGTGGGACACATATGTATCGCTTTAGGCCTCACATCTCAGATTAGAACAAAGAACTGAGTCTCCTTGGAGATAACAGGAGGATGTGAAAGTTTAGCCTTTGGTATGCAAGAGATGGCCTTGGGGGATTTCCGGGTGGCCGAAGACTATGAAAAGGAGGTTATAGGATCAAAGAGTAGATGCATTGTTACTTGTGATTGAAATGCAATGTGACTGTGAACTGGGAGAGTCCTGGTATATAAAGGACGAATGCTTCTGTGTTTTTCCTCTTTCTGCTTTGCTGATGTTGGAAGATGTGAATAAACCTGACTCGTGAGATAAACTCTGCCTCATCATTTTCACATTTCCACAATACCAACATACAGGCTGTGCTTGGCTCAGGACACAGAGCTGTTGACATTTTGAGACCTCATTTCTCATGGCGCTGGACAGGAAGGGACTAATGCTGGACTTCCGGTCTGCTTTCAAAATAAAACGTAGCAATACAGTACTCTTACAAAATAAATCTAAGTGCTGCAAAAACGTACCAAAACACAACAATACTCTCTGGATGGCTCATAAGGAGCCAGAACACTGTAAGCTACAGCAATCTTGTGCTCATTCCCAAAATGCTCTTTCTATAGTGATTTAGCCTTATGGAATCCTCTATCCCAGCCCATATGTAGGCAACTTGTGGCAAGTTCTCTCGGTTGACCTTTCGTGTACTGTTCAAGATAATAAAGACAATTTGTGGGATTTGCATTTTTAGTTTCAATGGCATGGTCAAAAGACCTCACAAACATATGATACTGCAATGAATCACCATCAACAACTGGAATCTCTTTCTTGGGCATAGAAGAGACACACTGTTGCTGAATTAAAGCAGTGATTTCATTTTGCTTTTCCATTATGGAAAATAAATTGCTCTGATCACCATTGCTATTATTGTGTGAAACAGGAGGTGCACCAAGAGATGTCACTTGAGTTTGACCACTGGTGATGGTCTGAAATATTGTGGGGGCTGTGATAAGTTGTGGATATTGATTTACAGCTCTACCAGAAGGCATTATCTGTGAACTGACAATGTTGGGATTTGGGAGATCTTGTGAAGTAGTAGTAGGCAATTGAGGGACAAAAGAATCGGCTTTGACATTGAGAGTTGTCTTTTCCTTTTGACCTTTGTCAAAATAAGATTCCATATCATCATAAATTTTGGACAAATTACTTTTGATGCTCCAAGTGTTCTCATTTTAGCCACTGCAGCAGTAGTGTCTGTTTCCATCTCAAATTTCTCCTTTTTTCTCCTTAGTTGTTCCTCCTGCTCTTCTAGAGCATGATTATCCTTAAGCATTGTTTGGTGCACAATTAGAGCAGCAACTTCAGCCTCTGCCTTTATGCTTGCAGATGATGTACTTGAAGCTCTGGAGCCTGTACCAGTGGAACCTCTTTTGCTTCTTCTGCAACCAACATTTGACACACTGCCACCAAGTTGTGTTTGATCTTGTATGTCAGATGGTGCATTAACTGCACTGGATGAAGGAACCATACTCTGAACATCAGGGAGATTTTTATTCTCTTCAGCAGGTGGATCCACAAGTAAAGCAGGAGAAGTGTCTGATTATGCAGCAGTTGGTAAATCACAAAACACATTAAGTTTGCAGTGAGGACCTGTTAGTTTCAGAAACCCACTGTTGAACATCCTCTGCAAAATCCAGTGTGTTTTGGTATGCATCCAAACCATTCACTGTGTTTCATGTTCCTCCTCTGGTATTACAGCAATGGTTGACTCGTGTGCTGCTTTTGCATTTTCATGCAGTTGTTTCAATTTTACCCATTCAAGATGAATATATTTTGCATATTCATCATTTTTCATTAACTCTTTAACTTCATGCATGAGGCCTTTAATTTTTCTCACAATTGACTGACGTTCCTTTTAAAGTCAAGACCTTGGCTGTAATTTTAACACACCTCTTTTCCGGCATTTCATCATTCATCCCTTTTATGTCACTCATTTTATTGTTCCCCAATATGCACAATACAGTAGATACAACTCAACAGCTCCAACTTATCGGCAAGAATTACTTTCACTTCAGCAGCTGCAGCCACAAAGCACTCAAAACAGCCCAAAACTCTGCTGACCATTCCTACTGAGCACACACATCACAAGCCAAATGGAAAGCCCCCATTGGACAAGCAGAGCCTTAAACAACAATCTGTGTTCCATCTCATAGCAAACACAGAATGATAAAACACAAGCTGGCCTACCGCTTCTGTTAGCTGTGATGTGCGGCTGTCAAACTGGTCCTCTTCATGGATGCAGTCAGCGGATTTCCAAGGAATCAAGGTGGGAGTGCAGTTCTGATTCTAACAATATCCATTCATTCAAAAATACTCCGAAATCCAAAGGTCCATTGTCATCGCATACTGGATGCTGCTACTTTGTTGGCTAGATTGTAGCGACTTCAGTCCACCAAAAGCTGCTTGGAGGCTGAATTGGTCTCGTCTTCTTGACGTGTCCGTAAAAAATCTAGGCCAAGTCCAAATAGTTCATTTCTGCTGTTTATGAAACCATTTGACTGACAAACAGGACAAAGACAACATAATCATAAAAAATGTTGAACCAAAAAGAGTGCAATAAAACTAACAAAAATAAAGGGGTACACAAACAGGCAACAGAAAATATCTGAGCCCGCTTCACCCTCCATCAGCCATCAAATCATGCAGGTGTGCAGGTGAAAGAAATCAGCAAAATCACACCCTCCCCTGTGCCACCAATCGGAAATGGCAAACAATTACATGACCAGAATTCAAAACAAAAACACAGTTTGGCTCCTACAGTTACTATATTCATGACACCATACTCACTCTCATGTAATATTGCTTAAATATAAAACTCTCCATCAGAACATCTGCAATGCTGTGAAAAAGTATTTGCCCCTTTCCTGATTTCTTACATTTTTGCATATTTGTCACACTTAAATGTTTGAAGTCATCAAACAAATTTTAATATTAGACAAAAATAACCTGAGTAAACACAAAAGGAAGTTTTTAAACAATAACTTCATTTATTAAGGGAAAAAATATCCACACCTACCTGACCGTACGTGAAAAAGTAATTGCCCCCTAAACCGAATAACTAGTTGTGCCACCCTTGGCGACAACTGCAGTTAAGTGTTTGTGATGACTGGTAATGACTCTTTTACATCACTGCTGAGGAATTCTGGCCCACTCTTTGTCATCATCATCATCATCATAGCAGTCTGTCGGGGGCGACAATGACTGTTTCATTTAGGTCTGATCAGAATTTTCCACGCAGCTCTGTCCTTCACCCTCCGCTGCCAGGAACTCCTGACCTTGTTAACCTGAGCGACGTCCGAGCTGGTATGAGTTACTTTCTGACTGACCATTTCATGAAACTGCTTGCAAAGTATTTGAGTACTGCTAGCTTTTGCTGGACTAGTGGCACATTCTTGGCAGACAGAAGTATTATCAGGGCTTTAATTCAGCCACTGGAGGGTCTGAGCTTGAGGTCATGAACTGATGGCCGGACAGTCTCCTTCACAATTTTCTGGTAGAGAGCAGAATTCCATCAATTACGGCAAGTCATCCAGGTCCTGAAGCAGCAAAGCAGCACCAGACAATTACACTACCACCACCATGTTTGACTGTTGCTATGTAGGGCTGGGCAATATAGCTCAAAAAAATGTATTGCAATATAATTTCTCTATATCACGATACATATCATGATATTTTGTGTACTGAATGTCCTTTAAAATTTGGTTTTACTTGCATTTTTATTATATACAATGGTGTGAAAAAGTGTTTGCCCCCTTCCTGATTTCTCATTTTTTTTGTATGCTTGTCACAATTAAATGTTTCAGATCATCAAACAAATTTAAATATTAGACAAAGATAACACAAGTAAACACAAAATGCAGTTTTTAAATGAAGGTGTTTATTATTAAGGGGAAAAAACTCCAAACCTACATGGCCCTGTGTGAAAAAGTGATTGCCCCCTAAACCTAATAACTGGTTGGGCCACCCTTAGCAGCAATAACTGCAATCAAGCGTTTGCGATAACTGGCAATGAGTCTTTTACAGCACTGTGGAGGAATTTTGGCCCACTCATCTTTGCAGAATTGCTGTAATTCAGCCATTATCCAAAAATGGCAAAAACATGGAACAGTGATGAACTTTCCCAAGAGTGGCCGGCCGGCCAAAATTACCCCAAGAGCGCAGCGGCGACTCACGCAAGAGGTCACAAAAGACCCCACAACAACATCCAAAGAACTGCAGGTCTCACGTGCCTCAGTTAAGGTCAGTGTTCATGACTCCACCATAAGAAAGAGACTGGGCAAAAATGGCCTGCATGGTACAGTTCCAAGACGAAAACCACTGCTGAGCAAAAAGAACATAAAGGCTCGCCTCAGTTTTGCCAGAAAACATATTGATGATCCCCAAGACTTTTGGTAAAATAACTCTATGGGCTGATGAGACAAAAGTTGAACTTTTTGGAAAGTGTGTGTCCCATTAAATCCGGCGTAAACGTAACACAGCATTTCAGAAAAGGAACATCATACCAACAGTAAAATATGGTGGTGGTAGTGTGATGGTCTGGGGCTGTTTTGCTTCTTCAGGACCTGGAAGACTTGCTGTGGCAAATGGAACCGTGAATTCTGCTGTCTACCAAAAAATCCTGATTGGGAATGTCTGGCCGTCTGTTTGTGACCTCAAGCTGAAGTGCACTTGGGTGCTGCAGCAGGACAATGATCCAAAACACACCAGCAAGTCCACCTCTGAATGGCTTAAGAAAAGCAAAATGAAGACTTTGGAGTGGCCTAGTCAAAGTCCTGACCTGAATCTGATTGAGATGCTGTGGCATGTCCATAAAAAGGCGGTTCATGCTTGAAAACCCTCCAATGTGGCTGAATTACAACAATTCTGCAAAGATGAGTGGGCCAAAATTCCTCCACAGTGCTGGTATAGACTCATTGCCAGCTATTGCATACGCTTGATTGCAGTTGTTGCTGCTAAGGGTGGCCCAACCAGTTATCAGGTTTAGGGGACAATCACTTTTCCACACAGGGCCATGTAGGTTTGGAATTTTTTCCCTTAATAATAAACACCTTCATTTAAAAACTGCATTTTGTGTTTACTTGTGTTATCTTTGTCTAATATTTAAATTTGATTGTCTGAAACATTTAAGTCTGACATACAAAAAAATGAGAAATCAGGAAGGGGCAAACACTTTTTTACACCACTGTGTGTGTGTATATATACAGACGTGGACAAAATTGTTGGTATCCCTTTGTTAATGAAAGAAAAACCCACAATGGTCACAGAAATAACTTGAATCTGACAAAAGTGATAATAAATAAAAATTCCATGAAAATTAACCAATGAAAATCAGACAATGCTTTTGAATTGTGGTTCAACAGGATTATTTTAAAAAACTACCTCATGAAACAGGCCTGGACAAAAATGACGGTACCCTTAACTTAATATTTTGTTGCACAACCTTTTCAGGCAATCACTGCAATCAAACGATTTCTGTAACCGTCAATGAGACTTCTGCACCTCTCAGCAGGTATTTTGGCCCACTCCTCATGAGCAAACTGCTCCAGTTGTCTCAGGTTTGAAGGGTGCCTTCTCCAGACGGCATGTTTCAGCTCCTTCCACAGATGTTCAATAGGATTTAGATCAGGGCTCATAGAAGGCCACTTTAGAATAGTCCAATGTTTCACTCTTAGCCATTCTTGGGTGTTTTTAGCTGTGTGTTTTGGGTCATTATCCTGTTGCAAGACCCATGACCTGCGACTGAGACCAAGCTGTCTGACACTGGGCAGCACATTTCTCTCTACAATACCTTGATAGTCTTGAGATTTCATTGTACCCTGCACAGATTCAAGACACCCTGTGCCAGAAGCAGCAAAGCAGCCCCAGAACATAACAGAACCTCCTCCATGTTTCACAGTAGGGACAGTGTTCTTTTCTTGGTATGCTTCATTTTTGCGTCTGTGAACATAGAGCTGATGTGCCTTGTCAAAAAGTTCCAGTTTTGTCTCCTCTGTCCATAGGACATTATCCCAGAAGCTTTGTGGCTTGTCAACATGCAGTTTGGCAAATTCCAGTCTGGCCTTTTTATGATTTGTTTTCAACAGTGGTGTCCTCCTTGGTCGTCTCCCATGAAGTCCACTTTGGCTCAAACAACGACGGATGGTGCGATCTGACACTGATGTACCTTGACCTTGGAGTTCACCATGAATGTGTTTAGAGGTTGTTCTGGGCTCTTTTGTTACCATTCGTATTATCCGTCTCCTCCTGCGGCCTTGTCCAGGGAGGTTGGCTACTGTCCCGTGGATCTTAAATTTCTGAATAATATGTGCAACTGTAGTCACAGGAACATCAAGCTGCTTGGAGACAGTCTTATAGTCTTTACCTTTAACATGCTTGTCTATAATTTTCTTTCTAATCTCCTGAGACAACTCTCTCCTTTGCTTCCTCTGGTCCATGTTTAGTGTGACACACACCATGTCACCAAACAGCACAGTGACTACTTGTCACCCTTTAAATAGGCCGACTGACCGATTACAAGTTTGTAGACACCTGTGATGTTAATTAGAGGACACATCTTGGTTGAACATGTCCCTACGGTCACATTATTTTCAATCTTTTCTAGGGGTACCACCATTTTTGTCCAGGCCTGTTTCATGAGTGTGTTTTTTAAAATAATTCTGTTGAACCAAAATTTAAAAGCATTGTCTGATTTTCATTGGTTAATTTTCATAGAATTTTTATTTATTACCACTTTTGTCAGATTCAAGTTATTTCTGTGACCATTGTGGGTTTTTCTTTCATTAACAGAGGGGCACCAACAATTTTGTCCACGTCTGTATACAGTGGGGAAAAAAAGTATTTAGTCAGCCACCAATTGTGCAAGTTCTCCCACTTAAAAGATGAGAGAGGTCTCCAATTTTCATCATAGGTATACCTCAACTATGAGAGACAAAATGAGAAAAAAAAAATCCAGAAAATCACATTGAAGGATTTTTAATTAATTAATTGGTAAATTCCTTGGTAAAATAAGTATTTGGTCACCTACAAACAAGCAAGATTTCTGGCTCTGACAGACCTGTAACTTCTTCTTTAAGAGGCTCCTCTGTCCTCCACTCGTTACCTGTATTAATGGCACCTGTTTGAACTCTTTATCAGTATAAAAGACACCTGTCCACAACCTCAAACAGTCAGACTCCAAACTCCACTATGGCCAAGACCAAAGAGCTGTCAAAGGACACCAGAAACAAAATTGTAGACCTGCACCAGGCTGGGAAGACTGAATCTGCAATAGGTAAGCAGCTTGGTGTGAAGAAATCAACTGTGGGAGCAATTATTAGAAAATGGAAGACAAACAAGACCACTGATAATCTCCCTCCATCTGGGGATCCATGCAAGATCTCACCCCATGGTGTCAAAATGATACGAGAACGGTGAGCAAAAATCCCAGAACCACACGGGGGGACCTAGTGAATGACCTGCAGAGAGCTGGGACCAAAGTAACAAAGGCTACCATCAGTAACACACTACGCCGCCAGGGACTCAAATCCTGCAGTGCCAGACGTGTCCCCCTGCTTAAGCCAGTACATGTCCAGGCCCGTCTGAAGTTTGCTAGAGAGCATTTGGATGATCCAGAAGAGGATTGGGAGAATGTCATATGGTCAGATGAAACCAAAATAGAACTTTATTGTAAAAACTCAACTTGTCGTGTTTGGAGGAGAAAGAACACCATACCTACTGTGAAGCATGGGGGTGGAAACATCATGCGTTGGGGCTGTTTTTCTGCAAAGGGACCAGGACGACTGATCCGTGTAAGGAAAGAATGAATGGGGCCATGTATCGTGAGATTTTGAGTGAAAACCTCCTTCCATCAGCAAGGGCATTGAAGATGAAACGTGGCTGGGTCTTTCAGCATGACAATGATCCCAAACACACCGCCTGGGCAACGAAGGAGTGGCTTCGTAAGAAGCATTTCAAGGTCCTGGAGTGGCCTAGCCAGTCTCCAGATCTCAACCCCATAGAAAACCTTTGGAGGGAGTTGAAAGTCCGTGTTGCCCAGCGAAAGCCCCAAAACATCACTGCTCTAGAGGAGATCTGCATGGAGGAATGGGCCAAAATACCAGCAACAGTGTGTGAAAACCTTGTGAAGACTTACAGAAAACGTTTGACCTCTGTCATTGCCAACAAAGGGTATATAACAAAATATTGAGATGAACTTTTGTTATTGACCAAATACTTATTTTACCGAGGAATTTACCAATTAATTCATTAAAAATCCTTCAATGTGATTTTCTGGATTTTTTTTTCTCCTTTTGTCTCTCATAGTTGAGGTATACCTATGATGAAAATTGGACACCTCTCTCATCTTTTAAGTGGGAGAACTTGCCCAATTGGTGGCTGACTAAATACTTTTTTGCCCCACTGTATATATTCATTTCACTTATGAAAAAGCTAAATAAAACAAAATGAAAACTTATGTCAGGGAAAATTCTTCACAGCAATATGGAACTGAGCAAAGTGTCTTTTCCTTTGCTTAACAAAACTCATTATCAAGTGATCAAGTTTGTCAGCGTGGGTAGAAATGTTTCAGTTTACCACACATAGTTTATACTTGGCAGTCTCTTATTTTGAAGGGTTACAAGACCAAATAGGAGCTCTTATTTTGAAAGTTTGTTTGCTAAGTAAGCTTGATTTTACAAAACCTGCAGAGTTCAGACTGGAAATGTACTTAAGGTGGGTCTACTTTTGTTCCGTTATCTTCCTTTTCATTTCTGCTCGCTACCCTGCATGAGGCATGCAGAAGGGCGTGGCAGCTGCACTGAGCTTCAGCAGCGGCAGCTAGGGAGAGCATCAAGTTACTGCTCATATTAACGTGACAGATCTTAAATATGCACGATACAACCATTTATGTATCATGGGCGGCCAAATGTACCGATACAACAAATATATTCGTTATATCGTCCAGCCCTATTGGTATGATGTTCTTTTTATGAAATGCTGTGTTAGTTTTATGCCAGATTTAACAGGACAACACCTTCCATAAAGTTCAACTTCAGTCTGCAGAATATTTTCCCAAAAATCTTGGTGATCATTGAGATGTTTTTTCCCCCCTCTTTTTTAGTCAATGTGAGAAGAGCTTTTGTGTTCTTGTTGGTCAGCAGTGGCTTTCACCTTGGAACTCTCCCATGGAGGCCATTTTTCTCTTTCTTATTGTTAATCATGGACCAGTGTCCAAACTGAGGCAAGTGAGGCCTGCAGTTCTTTAGATGTTGTTCTGAGTTTTGTCAAAGTTTTGACTCAGTCCAGAGATTGCCAAGAAATTGATGAGATCGTTGAGCACTCGAGTACTCCTTGACTGATCAATGATGTCACTGATCTCCAAATGATCGCTCAGTGATTTGCCAATGAACTCCAGCGTTCAATGAAAGATCAATAAAGTTCACTGAAAGACCGTGGCAGAGATCGCTGAGAAATCATTGGGAGATCAATGAGACTGTTGAGCCCCCCTTGAGAGTTTGTTGAGAGATCGCTTCCCTTTGGTGTCTGCTGAGAGACTGCTTTGGACTGAGCCAAAACTTTGAGGACCATGGAGATCAATGAAGACCATTGAGAGCTCATTGAGATCTTGGCAATCGCTGAGAGATTTGTGAAAGATCACTGAAAAATCTAGCCATTTTTTTCCATCACTCAATCTCTCAACAATGATCTCCGCTGTGTAAAGGGTGTATAAGCCACAGCCAGTTTAATAAACAAAAAAACTGTTTGTGTCCATGTTTAATAAGCATGTTCTATCAGGGGAAATACTACATAATACACTATATTGTGGTTAAAGATGAAAAAGTGACAGCATCTTCACAATACAGAAAGAAATAAGGACCTTACAAGGCTTGAACGGCTGATGTGATGAATCCTGGATCCTTTTCAAGAAAAAAACATGATTCGGGGCCTCACATTTCTTTTAATTTTCCAATTTTAAATGTAAATGAGACCTTTTATTGACCAGTAATCAAAACATTTCTTATTACTAGAAACACATGTTGCAAATCATCTTAATAATATTAATCTGGCTTGGATTTTTTCAAAAAATATTTGTCATTACTCTGTGTTTCTGTGACAATTTTTTGGCTATGAAATCTGGGTGTCTATTCATTAAAGTTTTAGGGTTTAATGAGATTATCAACATATTTTAAGACTGGAGCAGTTTTGATTGGGGATACAATCCAAATAGTAAAGTTAGGGTTAATAAGTTTGATGATGAGTAGGCTAGTTAAGTGCGGCAGACAGATAAAGTTGATGGTTTACTATTATTCCTGCATGTCGCTGATTTTCCAGACAGCCATGATGCCAGCTGTACAACACCAGTAAGCACCATGCTTTGAATCGGAGGAAAACATCTGAGTCTTTGGACTTTTGACCTGGCATTGCACTTAAGAATAAAACATGAAACAAAAAGACATTATAAATTCATTTGTAGGAATGCATTACTCCTGAGTGCTTTAGCAGCTATTCAATTTTAATCATGTTTGAGCTGTCCTACACCCATCTAAAGTGCTGAAGAATTCGGAGCATTAAGGCACTGAGTCAAACATTTCAACTGGTGCTGGTGGTGTGACTGGCTCAGAGTCCGAAGCATGCGTGCTTGGGTGTGTCTCGCATACAGCATGCATCCATGTGCGTGCGTGTGTCTGGGTGGGGGTAGGAATGCTTGAGATGGAACAGCAGCTGCACAGTGACCAACTTTCTGCTCAAACTTAGGAGATACAACTTTATGTGTCTAAGAAAAATGAATGTCAATGATAAGCAGAGAACTGTACACTGGATTGTGTGGATTTTTTTAATGCATTGCCTATGCCTTCTTTTAATTTTCATTCAGTGACACAAAGTGCATGGGGCTCCTATGTCAAAGAGGGATCCAAATGGGGGAGGGGGATGGTGTGAAAAGTCCCCGGGAGCTCCTCAAATTTATGAAACATCAACAACTGTGTGTAGCCACCTGCACTACTACACACACAATGAGGGTTAGATGAGCCTCAACAACAAACTGTAGGAACAACTTTCCTGGTAAAGATTACTGTTAAAAGGATTAAGGTAAGGAGCAACTGATTTCCAGCAAATGTTACAGACACTAAAGCTTCTGCAGCAAGTTATCAAAACACTTTGATCCCATGACTCTAGGCTACTAATGATGATGCACTTCTTGCAGAGAGCTAAAGTGTTGTGTCTTAACACGGCAGGACACCAGGAATCCTGGGAGAAAACAGAAAGTCTCATGGCCCCAATCCTCGGGGCTGCTCACACTTTCCAAACACACTCTGAGGATTGGAAGCCACCTGTTTGCCGAGTGACAGACACAACAGATGCACTGCTGCTTGACCTTCAGCCAGTTTGCAAACACTCACACAGCTTGTGCGGTTAAGCAAGCTGCTGACACACACAAATGCCCTTTTACTTGTTCTCATATTCACTTTTCTCTCTCTCACTTCTACACATCAACAATTAGCCCAACTGTCAGAATACCACAACAGAACCCACCGACCCCCCCAGGACTCCCAGAACAACCGGGGGTTGGAGGTGTCCATCAATTCCCACTGTTTTCATAAGAAATAAACAAGTAGAAAAGACTTTCTTTACACATTTTTACACATTTATTCATCAGTCAGTCTCAGATATACTATGATAATCAGAATGTGTGCATGGACACAGATGCGGTTACTGGGTGACTGGAGGTGGCGTTGGGTCAGGAGAAGAGGGTGGGGAAACTTCTTCAGGTCGAGCCAGATGAACCTGAGCAAGAAGGAAAAAAAAAGATATCTGAACTGTACACTCACAAGACTCTTGCATCTCCTCTCAATCCAACCGCACTTGAGAAATGTTCTAAAACATGTTTTGCTCATCCTTCCTCAGTGATGGTAGTGGAGTGTGGGGCTATAATGCACCCCACGGGGAAAATTTGGAAGAATCCAATGGTAGCGTGGGCGGCAGTGTTTTGAGCGCCAGCTGGAGGCAGACAGGGGACATGCTTCCCAACTGCCTGCAGCCGGCTCATAAGACGCATCCGCCCACATCGTGTTGCTTTTATAAACCTGCTCCTGATGAGCTCTGTGTGCTTGGCCAGCACTGTATAGGGGGTGCACAAAATAACACAAATCATCCAACTTTATGACACAAGGCATTACAGCTGTCAAAAAGGCCAATGATGTGGACAACTGATGCAAGATTTAGGGTACCTTAAGGGGTCTCATAAACTTTAGAAGAAAAATATAAAATGACATAAAAGGATATAGCTACAACAATAGCATTTTTATTTTCTCCCCCTAAAAAAAAAAAAAACAGTACAAGTTCTTACAGACAACACAAATGCAAACAATATATTCAATGCCCAGCAACAGATGAAAAAAAAACCCCAAAACAATATTTACAAGACACAAAAATCTACAGAAACCGAGGGCAGCCTAATAAAACACTATATTTATAAAAGCTAATCATCTGTTCCCCGTGCCCTTACACACCTTTGCTGAAAATTTCATCACAATCCATTCATAACTTTTTGAGTAATGTTGCCAAAAAACAAACAAACCAACAAAGGCAAAAACTTAACCTCCTTGGCGGAGGTAATAATGAAAGGTTCTCAGAATACATGACAGCACACTAGTGTCTATCCAGTCTTTCCTTCTTTGACAAAACTAATATCTGACCAGTTTTCCACCTGAATTCTCTCTGACTTTTATTTATCCTGATTCAATTCTTTCCACTTTCCACTTTCCACTTTCCAAAGTTTCCTTCATTTTCCAATTTCCATTTTGCGTAGGCAAGTCATTGATGGTGACATAGACTTCTACATAAGATCCAAAATTTAATGTAAAGTTGGTGTATAATGTCAACTAAACATGACTAAACAAAATACTGATGAAAATGCTGTGTGGTGGTGATAACTGGAACTGGGGAAGGCTGAGAGGAAACAGCTTGGAGAAACTGGCAAGGAAGTTTCCTGAGAAATGTTTGAGTCACAAAGCAGAGAGGATCATCTCACCAAGCCCGAAGGTGCAATATGGACCAACAGCACAGATAACACTCAGTTCAGAAAATCTGATAAGTTTGAGGACAGACTGCTACCCACAAACCAGCAGTATATGCTTTTTTTGTAATAATGGTCTAGCAATGCCTTTTTACCTCCACCAAGGAGAGAGAATGTGTGCATTCATCTGTGCATAACAGCACAGCTCAAATGGCTGAAATGAGCTTTCTCTGTAGGGTTGCTGGACTCACCCTTAGAGATAGGGTGAGAAGTTAAGTTATCCAAGAGAGGCTCAGAGTAGAGCCGCTGCTCATCCACATCGAAAGAAGCCAGTTGAGGGGGTATGGGCATCTAATTAAGTGTCTCTTGAATGCCTCCCACTCGTGGTGTTTTGGGCATGTCCCACAGGGAGGAGACCCCAGGGTGGACTCAGGACATGCTCAAGAGATTATGGGCCCTATTTTGACAGTCAACAGTAGACTTTTGCGCCGCACTTCCCGCCTTACACCAGTGTTTTGTTAGTTTTTGTCCAGGCATTGTCTGTTTTTTTTATGCTTTGCGTCACGCCATCTAATTACCAGTAGACAGTGCGTTGGCTTTGTACTGGGAAGAGTGGCACTCATTTCAAACAGGAGTGGCAGCAAGCAATCTCATGTGCATCGGTAGTATGGTGCATTTTATGACAATGCACGTCTATTGTCAGAAGCGCATTTATTAATGCGGTAGGTTTTGAAATCATGCAGCTCCAGAGCTCAGGAGCTCAGGAGAAAACAGCATGCGCTGGGATTTCAGTTATTTTAATGGACAGAGTTGTAACAATTACTAACCAGCAGTCATTTTAATTATAATATGATGATAGACTTAATAGTTTTTTTTATTCCATCCACATTCTCATTTCAATTGTGGAGTTTACCATTGGAATCTAGAAATTAGGCATTATCGTATGATTTTTTTTAGGGCAATGAATGAATGAACAGGGAACATGTGTGCGTTCTGGTGTGGATGCAGCACACAGGGGAGATGGTAGGAAGATTTTTTTTTAGCTTTACTGCTCTTTTAAAGAAAATGAGCTGAACATTTTATCAAACTTAATCTCTTGCCCGTCTGCCATTAACAAATGGTTAAACAATAACTTCTTACAATTAAATCTTAACAAGACAGAAACACTGATCATTGCTCCAGACAGCAAAACTCCTCTGATAAAGCAACATTTAGGTCACCTTGGCTCTTCTGTCCAGCCCAGCCTGTGTAACCTGGGTGTTGTTTTTGACAATGCTTTGTCATTGGACTGCTATGGTCAGCAACTAGTTAGAAATTGCTTTTTTCATCTGAGGAATATAGCAAAACTTAGACCAATGGTCTCAATACCTGAACTGGAAATGATCATTCATGCTTTTATCTTGTCTCGCTTCGATTACTGTAATGCCCTTTTTATGTGTTTTAATAAAACTGCTGTTGCCCGCCTTCAGACTGTGCAAAATGCAGCAGCACGGCTTTTAACCTGGACGAAGAAAAGGGAACACATTTCCCCAGTTTTATCATCCCTTCATTGGTCGCCAGTTGCTTTTAGATTTCATTTTAAAATTTTAATTCTGACTTTTAGAGCTCTGAATGGCCGAGCCCCTTCATACATTTCAGCCCTCTTGACTCCATATGCCACGACGCGATCACTAAGATCCTCAGACCAGAGACTCCTGGTGGTCCCTCAGACCAAATTCAGAGCCTGTGGAGATCGATCTTTTCAGGCCGCTGCACCAGGGCTTTGGAACGCACTTCCCCTGTCCTTGTGCTGCCTTGAGTATGTTGACTCCTTTAAGAAGGAGTTAAAAACTCATTTGTTTAGACAGGCTTTTAGCTCTCATTGAATGGCTTTTATTTCTTCACTGTTTTCTCTTTTTATCCCTATTAATATTAATATTTTATCTTATTTCTATTGATTTTAATTTCTGTGTATTTGTAAATGTTAATTTGCTGTGAAGCACTTTGTGATATATATCTGTGAAAAGTGCTATACAAATAAACTTTGCTTGCTTTGGTTATTAGGCATTAATGTGTTTATTTTTAGAGGAATAAATGAATGAACAGAGAGTGTGCCATGTTTTACATTTTACTGTAACTTCCGGGAGAGACCAGAGGTGCGTCTACATCTGCCTCAGCTGGTGCGGGCTCTGATTGGGTCTGGACAGACCTGTGGTTCGGTTCCCTCACCAACCGGTGTTTACCCTCTCTCTCTACCATTCGGGGGAATATTATGCAGGGTTACAACGTATTATGCTGTCCACATATAATGTATAACGTCTGTGTCCCCTCAATCATCTTCTTTAATCGATCTTCTGTCCATCCACACGTGGTCAGAGGCAACAAAAAAATGCCCATTCAGCTGTTGTTTTTCTATTAGATATATTAATCCAAGGACAATTAAAATAATTATTAGTCCCACAACAGGGTTTTTTTTTTACCACACAAAAGAAAAAAAAAACAGTACAAGGGTTTAAGATTCACTACTCTTTTTAATTTAACTGCCGGACCGCAGCCGGAACAGTCTGCCCTACCAGAAAAACAGCTGTCACCATAACCCTGGCAAAGAGTCGGCAGGTGCACACTAAACCAATATTCATCTATCTATAAATTCAAGGGATCTCTGTCTGTTTGTGTCTGTGTTCCTCAGATATCTCTCAAACCGTTCGTCACACTGACCTATAATTTTAAACGTGCTTTGCTGAAGCTATGAGGGTGTGCATCCCCGAATATGGAGTCACTCAGTCAAAATATGTAATTTTTATCAATAAAAGTTTAGCCACCGCTGTGTGACCGCTCTATGTCTTCACCCCCCTGGCTTCAAGAAGTGTGGGTGGGGTTTCGGATTGACTCCGTGCTCATTGGAGAATACACCGCATAACGACCATGCTGATTGGATACCACACAGCATCACGACTTGTCAGTCACCACAGTGTTCCCGGGACAAAACAAGTAAATGAAAGTTAGAAAGATAGAAAAAAATAATACTGACGATTATACTATAAAGTTGCCCTGATTGCGTAGGTCTAAAGGATTATTCGCCATATGTGGAGAATGAGGTGCGCAAGCAGACTGAGTGGCGTGTCAACGGGGACCAGGTCTGACAAATCAACACAGAACATGCCGGGAGAAGCAGCATCCCCCCACCCCCGTGTTGTCCATGCCAAATTATCAATCACAGCAACTTTCTGGTATATATTTTGACCGAGCAACGGCTGCTGCTTTACCCGTGTGCCAGTGATGTCCTTTGCGGCACCGTGGGTCCCCGCCAGCGCGAATGCGGGACGCATCAACCAAACGCTGGATAAATTTTCAGCATGGGGCACATATTTTTTTCCAGTTTATAAAATTTTTCACTGGGTCTGAGGTGTGTGTGGAAAAAAAGGCATTTTGGTTAATGTTTAGAGGGTCAAAAATGCGATCGCTTAGGCGGAATAATAATAATCTTGCACCAATAAAAAACAGAAGCTTACAAAAGAGCGGCAGAGCTCAGTCTTTGCCAGTCACGCCCTCAAGGTTCAGATCATTATTTAGCCTCAGTACTGTCCCAGTGCGACGATATAACCACACTTCAATCTTAGCATTAAAGTTTTAAAAATCCTTTTAATAACAAAATATTGTTAAAATATAAACTGATGCACTACAATGGGTCTCAGATATTTGCAAACGTGTCCTGTTATAGTACTGCATGAGTTTATTGACGAATCACAGAAGAAATTCAATATTACACTGAACTCCATCACTGAACAGTGATATAAACTAAAATAATTATAATGATGACTCAACAACTCCCATTCCCCAAAGTGAAGATACAATATTATCTTGAATATAAGTGATAAAAAAATCAGATAAATAAGTGATCTGACAAACAAATAAACAAGGGATCTGAAACAGTCACTAATATTGTATATTATATATTGTATATTGTATATTATATTGTATATTATATATATATATAATATAATATCACGGACACACAGATCGTCCTAAATGTCTCCTGAGCCGGTGGACGGAGCCACTGTTTATAGCAGGATACGATACAGCAGAGAACAGCTGCTAGCATTCAACCGCCACCCGGTCCCATTGGAAAAACTCGACATACCGAGAGAACTGAGGCGAAAACGCCGCGGCTGCCGGGCTGGAGTAAGGCGGAGGACAAAAAATATAAGGTACAGACCCTCCCTTCCATCTGTTGTCATGGGAAATGTACGGTCGATACTGGGAAAGTTAGATGAGCTAGCGGCTATCTCCCGTTATGATAGCACATACCGGGAGTGCTCTCTCCTTTTGTTTACTGAGACGTGGCTAACTGAACTAGCAGCAGATGCTAACATTGAGCTGGAGGGTTTTCACATGATACGAGCTGACCGAACACCAGACAGTGGCAAGGCTAGGGGCGGTGGAGTGATAATGTATGTTAACAACAACTGGTGCAGACCGGGACATATCACTGTTAAACAACGACACTGCAGCAAAGACATTGAGTTGCTAGCTGTTAGCATGAGGCCTACATATCTCCCGAGAGAACACTCACACGTGATCTGCATTGTTGTTTATGCAAATCCGACGGCGAACGCTGGGACAGCACGTGACGTCATCCATTCAGTAACCAGCAGGCTGCAGACAGAACACCCAGATGCTCTTCTCCTCATCTCAGGCGATTTCAACCATGTTTCACTGTCTCCCATTCTACCCACGTTCACCCAGTATGTCACATGCCACACTAGAGACAATAAAACACTGGATTTATTCTACGCAAACACTAAGGAGGCGTACACCTCATCACAACTCCCCCCACTCGGGAGATCGGATCACAACTTGGTTCATCTCCGGCCGGTGTACAAACCCCTAGTGCACAGACAACCTCCGGCCATGCACACTGTGGAGTTATGGTCTGAGGAGACAATGGACACCCTAAAGGGCTGTTTTGAAGCCACCGCCTGGAAGCAGCTCTGCGATCCACATGGTGAGGACATCGATGGCCTCATTCACACCTTCACGGGCTACCTCAGCTTCTGTGTGGACAAATCCGTTCCCACCAAGACCATACGGCGTCACTCAAACAACAAACCCTGGATCAACCCTGAGATAAAAACACTTCTGAGAGAGAAGAAGAGGATCTTCAGGTCAGGGAACAGGGAGATGCTGAAGTCCGTACAGAGGGAGCTGAGGAGAAAGATCAGAGAAGGCAAGGACAGCTTCAGGAAGAAGATGGAGGACAAGCTGCAACAGAGCGACATCAGCGGGGTCTGGAGAAACCTCAAAACCATCTCGGGGCTCCAGAATACCTCCCCCCAGGCCACAGGGGGCAGGGAGTGGGCGAACAACCTGAATCTGTTTTTCAATAGATTTGACCAACCGCCCTCCCCCCTGACTGCACAACAACCACTGCTGCCTCTAAAGAAATCAAGTCCTGCTGCCCACTCCCCACTCCACCAACACCCCCCCACTCCCAACACACAGCCCCCCATCCTGACCCTGACCAGGACCCAGGTGAGGACGGAGCTGAGGAAGATCAAGGCGAGGAAGGCGCCGGGACCGGACGGCATCAGCGCAAAGCTCCTCAAGTCCTGTGCAGACCAGCTGTGTGGGATTGTGACGTATATCTTCAACATGAGCCTGAAACTGGGGAGGGTACCACAGCTGTGGAAAACATCTTGTGTGGTACCTGTACCAAAAACTTCCCACCCCAAAGACCTGAACAGCTACAGACCGGTGGCCTTGACGTCCCACTTGATGAAGACCCTGGAGAGACTGCTCCTTGCTCACCTCCGCCCCCTGGTGGAACCAGCGATGGATCCACTCCAGTTCGCCTACCAGCATGGCATTGGGGTGGAGGATGCGGTGATCTTCCTCCTTCACCGTTCTCTGTCCCACCTGGAGAAGCCCGGGAATATGGTGAGGATCATGTTCTTTGACTTCTCCAGTGCTTTCAACACCATCCAACCGATGATCCTGAAGGACAAGCTGCTGCGCGCAGGGGTGGACCAGCACCTGTCATCATGGATCCTGGACTACCTCACGAACCGGCCTCAGTTTGTGAGAACCCGGGACTGTGTGTCTGACACGATCATCAGTAGCACGGGGGCCCCCCAGGGAACGGTGCTGGCTCCCTTCCTGTTCACTCTTTATACTGCGGACTTCTCACACAACACAACACACTGCCATCTACAGAAGTTCTCTGATGACTCTGCGATCGTTGGCCTCATCTCCAATGGAGATGAAGCTGAGTACAGAGGGCTTATCCAGGACTTCGTGGACTGGTGCCATCGGAACTGCCTCCAGATCAACGCGAGGAAAACTAAGGAGCTGGTGGTGGACTGCCGCAGGCATGGGCAGCCCCTCACAGTACCAGTAAATATACAGGGAACAGACATCGAGATGGTGACATCCTATAAGTACCTGGGTATTCATCTGAACAATAAACTAGACTGGTCACACAATACTGATGCACTCTACAAGAAGGGACAGCGCAGGCTGTTCCTGCTGAGGAGACTCAGGTCTTTTGGTGTACAAGGGGCGCTGCTGAAGTCATTCTATGACACGGTGGTGGCATCAGCCATCACTTTTGGAGTGGTCTGCTGGGGCAGTGGCATTACTGCAGCCGATAGGAAGAGACTGAACAAACTGATTAAGAAAGCTAGCTCTGTCCTGGGGCAGCGCCTTGATCCGATGGAGGAGATAGGAGAGAGAAGGACGGTGGCTAAACTGTCATCTCTGCTGGAGTCCGAGTTCCACCCTATGCAGGACATACTGAATGCACTGAGGAGCTCATTTAGCAGCAGACTACATCATCCCAGGTGCACAACCGAGAGGTTTCGTAGGTCCTTCCTACCAACGGCTGTCAGACTGTACAACCTAAGCAGGGCTGCTCGCAGAGATAGCAAAAAGACGTAACAAACTAATAGTTTTTTGAATGCAAAAGATGCAATAGACTTACACAATGGTCCCCTCCGGCATACAACTAGGAACTTACCGGTCGCTATGGAGGGTGAGAATATGTATGGGCACATAATCATACCATGTAGGATAACTAAGTAGACGGTTATGCTGTTTCATTCCATCTAGCAACAATGCTCTGCACTGTGTGTGTTTATATATTTACATATTTATTCCATCTAGCTACAATGCTCAGCACTGGGTGTGTTTATATATTTATATATCTACATATTATTCCATCTAGCTACATTGCTCCGCACTGTGTGTGTTTATATACTTGCATATTTATTCCACCTAGCTGCAATGCTCCGTACTGTGGGTGTTTATATATTTACATATTTATTCCATCTAGCTACAATGCTCTGCACTGTGTGTTCATATATTCATATATTTATTCCATCCAGCTACAATGCTCTGCACTGTGTGTCTGTGTGTGTGTGTATATATATATATTTTATAGTAATACGTACATATGTATATTAGCTGCTCTTGCTTGCTTGTTTTTTTTTTTTTTTTTTTCTTGCCTTCTGATTGTTGCTCTGAGTGTTGCTATCCCTGTGCTGTTGCAATCCTGGAATTTCCCCGTTGTGGGACTAATAAAGGCTTATCTTATCTTATCTTATCTTATCTTATTGGATGTTCCATTCATTTTCAGTATTTAGGTATTCTGTAATTAATAGTCACACAATCAAATAAATGTGCCATTTACTCCCTTTTATATTTGTCAAAGTCTAACATGTAATTGCCAACATATAGCCTACACCTCTTTGTATTCCACTTTCAAACACAGCCTACATTTGGGCCTGGAAAGCCTGATTGGGATACCTGTTTCAGACAGGAATACTTGGTTCTACGGGCAATGCAACAGTCTCTATAAATGAAAGAAATTTCTGTGTGTCTGTATGTTCCACACATATCTCTTGAACCGTTCGTCAGACTGGCCTCAGATTTTATACGTGCTGTGCTGAAGTTACGAGGGTATGCATCCCCAAATTTCCACCTCCCCGGATATGCGGAAGTTTAGGAGGGGAAATCTTTACTGAACGTCCATAGCGGAGCTATGGCCATTCATAGCTATGACATCATAGACCCACAGATATTGCCATGGTTACTGTTGCCATGCAGACACATCATCAAAGATCAAAGGCAGGCATCACTGAATGAATGGTGACGTCAAAGATCAAAAGTAGGTTTCACCATGGTTACTGCTGCCATGGTAACCATGTCAAACATCAAAGACAGGCATCACCACGGTTACTGTTGCCATGGTAACAGTAACTTTCTATGGGCATGCAGAAATGCTTGCTTACACTTGCTTTCTATGGGCATGCAGAAATACTTGCTTATACTTGGTTCTACGGGCATGCACGGGTATACACTAGTTATCTAATGATGACAATTTTTACAATTTTAACCTCATTTACTGTCATTCTTTTAACAGAATGATTCAAAATGAAAATATCCTGACAGTTGTTTTGAATTACAACACCAATTTTGCATAGGGCAGAGGAGATTAATAGAGCTCAGGGTGAGATAAGCTAGCTTGTTCTTTCTCGGTTTAAAAGAGAAGTTGGGATGAACAATAATATAACTGAAGGAAATTTTACAACTCTGTCAAAATTTTAAATTTCCCAGAGGGAGTCATCCCAAAGGGATTAATAAAGTTAAGTCTAAGTCTAAGTCTAAATCATGGACAAAGAACAAGACTGGCATTATCTTTGAATTGTAGCCAACAGCTGTTTTGTGATCACATCTCCCAGTGCAAGGAAGGCTTTTGACGTAAAAAGCTCATTAAAAGCTCCTTGATCTTAAAGACATTTTCACTTTCTGAATGAGCCTGCACTATCCTCAGTGCAAAATAGGTTTTTCCTCCCATTTAAATGTTGTCATATTAGTATCACATCTTTGATCTCACTTTGTAACTAATTTGGCGGTATGCTTAGAGTCATAGTCCATTTGGAAGACCCATTTGCATCCAAGCCTTAATTTTCTAGCAGATGTCTTGAGATGATGCTTCAAATTTTCCACATAATGTTCTTTCCTTATGATGCCATCTATTTTGTGAAGTGCATCAGTTCCTCCTTCAGCAAAAAACACCCCTACAACATGAAGCTGCCACCCCAGTACTTCACAGTTGGGATTGTGTTCTCAGGCTTGCAAGCCTCCCCCTTTTTCTTCCAAATGTAATGATGCTCATTACAACATTATCAAACAATTCAATTTTAGTTTCATCAGACCACAGAACATGTCTCCAAAAATGAAGGTCTTTGTCCCTGTGTGCATTTCCAAACTGTAATCTGTCTTTTTTATGTTGCTTTTGGAGTAATGGTTTCTTCCTCGCTGAGTGCTCTTTAAGCCCATGTCGGTACAGGACTCGTTTCACTGTGGATAATGACATTCTTAACAGCTTCAGCCAGCATCTTTACAAGGTCTTTTGCTTTTTTCTTGGGGTCGATAGGCACATTTTGCACTAAAACACGTTTATCTCTGGGACACAGAACCCGTCTCCTTCCTGAGAGGTAGATGGCTGGACATTCCCATGGTGTTTACTGTATACTTGTGTATAATTGTTTGAGCAGATGAACGTGGCACCTTCAGCCATCTGGAATCTACCCAAGGATGAACCAGACTTGTGAAGGTCCACAATTCTCTTCCTGATGACTTGCTGATTTGTTTTGATTTTCCCATGATGCCACACCAGAAAGCAGTATGTCTGAGTTGTGATTTAAAATACATCCACAGGTGTGCCTCCAATTAACTCAAATGTTCTCAATTAACAGAAGTTCTCTGACGACTCTGCGATCGTCAGCCTCATCTCCAACGGAGATGAAGCTGAGTACAGAGGATTTATCCAGGACTTCGTGGACTGGTGCCATTGGAACTGCCTCCAGATGAACGCGAGGAAAACTAAGGAACTGGTGGTGGACTGCTGCAGGCAAGGACAACCCCTCACAGCACCAGTAAACATACAGGGAACAGACATTGAGATGGTGACATCCTACAAGTACCTTGGTGTTCATCTGAACAATAAACTAGACTGGTCACACAATACCAATGCACTCTACAAGAAGAGACAGCGCAGGCTGTTCCTACTGAGGAGGCTCAGGTCTTTTGGTGTAAAAGGGGCGCTGTTGAAGACATTCTACGACACGGTGGTGGCATCAGCCATCACTTTTGGTGTGGTCTGCTGGGGCAACGGCATTACAGCAGCCGATAGGAAGAGACTGAACAAACTGATCAAGAAAGCTAGATCTGTCCTGGGGCAACGCCTTGACCCAGTGGAGGAGATAGGAGAGAGAAGGATGGTGGCTAAACTGTCATCTCTGCTGGAGTCCAAGTCCCACCCTATGCAGGACATAATGAACGCACTGAAGAGCTCATTTAGCAGTAGACTACATCATCCTAGGTGCGCAACTGAGAGGTTTCGCAGGTCCTTCCTACCTACGGCTGTCAGACTGTATAACCTAAGCAGGGCTGCTCGCAGAGATAGCAAAAAAAATGTGACGACCTAATAGTATTGAATGCAAAAGACGCAACAGACTTACACAAATGGTCCCCTCCAGTATACAACTAGGACAATATCAGTCGCCTTGGAGGGTGACAATATGTATGGGTACATATTCATACTATGTAGGATAACTAAGTAGACGGTGATGTTGTTTATTCCATTTTGCTACAATGCTCCGCACTTTGTATATATATTTATATATCCATGTGTATGTATGTATATCCACTGCTCTTATTTATATTTTTCGTATCTTCTTAATTATTGCTCTGAGTGTTGCTATCCCTGTGCTGTTGCAATCCTGGAATTTCCCCATTGTGGGACTAATAAAGGCTTATCTTATCTTATCTTATCTTAACCTAACAGAAGCTTCCAAAGCCATAACATCATCATCTGGGCTTTCCCAAATTGTTTAAAGACATAGTAATCTTAGTGTAAGTAAACTTCTGACTTTGAAGAAAGTATTAAGAAATTCTTTAAACAATTATTTGGCAAATACAAAAATACTGATGGCTGCCAGTGGTACCCCTCAGCCTGTGTTTGCTGTAGAGATGTAGTTTATATAGCATTTTGACCTTGACCTTTGCAATACCATAGGCAGATATCATGGTGACGGGGTGAACCTGTGTACAAAATTTGGTGACCCTAGCTTTATTCATTATGTAGTGGCATATACATACATAGCGCATAGGGGAAGTTAAAAATGACCTTTGGACTCCAAACCCATAGTCAGAGATCAGGGTCTTAGGGTGAACATTTGTACAAAGGTTGGTGACCCTAGGTGTCATTGTTGTTGAGGTGTAGTTTATAGAACATTTTGCCTTTGACCTTTGGTCCCCAAACCCATAACTGTAGGTTGGGGTCCCAAGGTGAACCTGTGTACCAAGTTTGGTGAATCTAGCTTTCTTTGTTGTTGATATGTAGTTTAAATGGCAATTTGACCTTGACCTTTGACCTTGCAATCCCAAACCCACAGTCAGAGGTCAGGGTGACAGGGTGAACCTGTCTACAAATATTGGTGATGCTAGTTTTACGCATTGTATAGTAATAGGTCATCGGGAAAGCCAGTGTTTCCTCTGGCTTAAAGACCTTGATGCAGTGGCAACATATTTTTCCGGGGGGAAGCGGTGGGGGGGGGGGGGGCATGTCAGAAAACACATGACACTATTGTAACTGGAATGTGCTAATTTCATACTATTTATTTCCTTTTTAAATTTTGCACAGCAACTTTGCATATAGAACTTACCATTTGAAGTACTGTACAACCAAGGCTTGACTCTTGGAATATTGGGCCAATAGGGGTCCCACCCAGATGTCCTGTGTTTGGACTTTTTACTGTCATCATCTCTCTCCTTCCCCTGCTCTCACCTCTCCTGCACCATCTACCTGAACACTTTCCGATTCCTTGGATCCTCTCTTCTGTCTCATCTTTCCCTATCTGAGCCCTGTCTTATTCAGACTGTCTCCATCTATGGTGATATAGAAACAGATTAGAAAATACCAAGTGCCACGTTTTGTCCTGCATGATATTTTTTGTCATGATTTACATAAATGACACAAATATGTATTTTTTTGTGTTTTAATTATCATAGTGTTTCTTTTTTCATTGAGAAAGAGTAGGAAAGAGAAGGGAAAAAAAACATAATAATTAACTCATGCATACTTAAATTATATGGTCAGAGGTGGGTATAGTAGCCAGAAATTCTACTTATGTAAAAGCAGTATTAGCTTATGAAATTAACAATTAAAAAGGCACCCAGAAATTTCTATTTGAGTAAAGGTACAAAAAGGACCCACTTAAATAAAAACTTGAGTAATGACTTGTCTTGAAGGTTTGAGTTTTTTCTCCAAAATTTATAACAATTTGCTTATCGTTTTCTACTTTTCTCTGTAAATTTATATAAATTTGCAACCATTTTCCTCAAATTTGTAATTTCCTCTTGTGAAATTATGACATTTCTTGCACATTTGAGACTATTATAAATTTGTGGGGTTTTTTATGACTAGTTTTTATCTATTTTTTTTTATAAAAGTACTGTTTAATAGTAAATTTGAAACACATTGTGATAAAACTGACTTTTCCCCCTCATACAATTTAAACTTTTTGATCATAATTTTGCACAGCGAGAACAGAACAATAATTTTAACTTTGATTTCAAAGAAATATAATTAATAAAATTATATTTAATGAAATAAATTAGCTAAAATGACCAAAGATGCAGTTATTTCTGTTATATTTCTATATAAATAGTTTTTTTTTTGGAACTCTCCTCATCTCCCAGACAACAGGAAAATCCTCCCTTATTTTGAAATCCAAAATGTTGACAGGTGTAGTTTTTCTGACGGCTGGATGATGTTGACGGATTAAAGTTCTTGACCTTGTGAATTTCGGTCATTTTAACTTGCCAGGTACATAATAATGAACATAAATAAGTTAATATTGTTTGTCTTGGCCTGTCCTTGCCACTGACAATACCGCTAGTCCAGCAAAAGCTAGCGGTACTCAAATACTGTGCAAGCAGTTTTATGAAATGGTCAGTCAGAAAGCAACTCATACCGGCTCGGACATCGGCCGGGTTAACAAGGTCAGGAGTTCCTGGCAGCGGAGGGTGAAGGACAGAGCTGCGTGGAGGAATCCGATCTGACCTAAATGAAACAGTCATTGTCGCCCCCGACAGATTGCTGCGATGATGATGATGATGTAGTGGTTGGTGAAGTAAATCCTCAGCAGTTCAGTCACCGTTGCCTTTCCCTCAATTAACCTTCATATGAAGCCTAACCACACCTGTTTACTAAGCGACTCATCACTGTTGCCGTTACCAGCGGGTTAAAACCACGATAAATGCCTCCACTGCTGACATACACTACCGTTCAAAAGTTTGGGGTCACACAGACAATTATTTTGTGTTTTCCATGAAAAGTCACACTTATTTACCACCATGAGTTGTAAAATGAATAGAAAATATAGTCAAGACATTGACAAGGTTAGAAATAATGATTTGTATTTGAAATAATATTTTTTTCCAGATACTCAACCTACTCAAAGGAAGGTCAGTTTTATAGCTTCTCTAACCAGCTAAACTCTTTTCAGCTGTGCTAACATGATTGCACAAGGGTTTTCTAATCATCCATTAGCCTTCTGACGCAATGAGCAAACACATTGTACCATTAGAACACTGGAGTGATAGTTGCTGGAAATGGGCCTCGATATACCTATGTAGATATTGCACCAAAAACCAGACATTTGCAGCTAGAATAGTCATTTACCACATTAGCAATGTATATTAGATATTAGAGTGTATTTCTGATTAGTTTAAAGTTATCTTCATTGAAAAAAACAGTGCTTTTCTTTCAAAAATAAGGAAATTTCTAAGTGACCCCAAACTTTTGAACGGTAGTGTACCTCTTCTGCTTTATTTTTTTTCCTTGTTTAAAATGCTTAAAAAAGCTCATGCTTTGCTCTGATGCGGAATCAGGTTTGTCTCTCGCACAATAATGCTAGATAGGTCTGCCTGCCGACTGGAACAGTCACGCAGGTGGCGCGCTTCCAAACTCTGATGGGTGGGCGACTGTCACGTGTGTTGCTCGCATGTGCGCTTGCCGAGCGTCATTACTTCATTTATTTTCTTAGTGTGGTGGCTGAGTTTTTGATGTGGTGGGTCGCCACGCAGAAATGTTACCAGCGGAAACCCTGGAAAGCTAACCGTGATCTTTGACCTTTTGACCTCAAACCCATTATCAGAGGTCAGGATCATAATGTGAACATATGTACCATATTTGGTGACCCTAGCTGTAGTTGTTCTCTAGTAATATAACATTGACCTTTTGACCCCCAAACCCCAAATCAGAGGCTAGGGCAGGCATGGGCAAACTAGGGCTCGGGGGCCATATGTGGCCCGTTAAGCTTTTTAATCCGGCCCGCCAAACTTGAAGAAATTATATTAATAAACCTTGTTAATGTTTTATTTTCCCTGCAATTCTCACGTTTTCCCACTAGATGGCGCACTCTAGACACATTGACCTTTGTTGAGGTGCGGCGTATTACTCCACATTTGCGCTTTACTCTTTGACCCCTCAGCCCTTCTGTAAAGATGAGTGGACCTAAGAAAAGGAAAGTGGACAGAGAATGTTGAGTGTTTAATAAGGAGTGGACAACTACATACACTACCGTTCAAAAGTTTGGGGTCACTTAGAAATTTCCTTATTTTTGAAAGGAAAGCACTGTTTTTTTCAATGAAGACAACTTTAAACTAATCAGAAATACACTCTAATATCTAATATACATTGCTAATGTGGGAAATGACTATTCTAGCTGCAAATGTCTGGTTTTTGGTGCAATATCTACATAGGTGTATAGAGGCCCATTTCCAGCAACTATCACTCCAGTGTCCTAATGGTACAATGTGTTTGCTCATTGCGTCAGAAGGCTAATGGATGATTAGAAAACCCTTGTGCAATCATGTTAGCTCAGCTGAAAACAGTTTAGCTGGTTAGAGAAGCTATAAAACTGACCTTCCTTTGAGCAGGTTGAGTATCTGAAAAAAATATTATTTCAAATACAAATCATTATTTCTAACCTTGTCAATGTCTTGACTATATTTTCTATTCATTTTACAACTCATGGTGGTAAATAAGTGTGACTTTTCATGGAAAACACAAAATAATTGTCTGGGTGACCCCAAACTTTTGAACGGTAGTGTATTTTTTCACTGAACACCGATCACCTGCTGTATGCCTGATATGCCAAGAGACTGTCGTGGTTTTTAAAGAATGTAATATCAGCCGGCACTTTGCCACAAAGCATGCTAACTATGCTAGCAAGCAGTCAACGAAAGAACAGGAGGCTACTGCTCAGAGGTTGGCAGCTAATTTACAGACTCAACAAAATTTTTTTTCACCGTCAAACTGCCATTCAAGAGTCAAGTACCAAGGCGAGTTTAAACTGAATGACTTTTATGCTTCACATAATGAAGCCGCGTTTCCAAAACTCCGGAGGACGGCACAGAAGATGCTGGCATTGTTTGGCTCGACCTACGTGTGTGAACAGACATTCAGTGTCATGGACATCAACAAAGTCAGCCACAGATCCAAGTTAACAGACCAACACCTCAGATCCATCCTGAGAATCGCCACAACAAAACTAACTCCAGACTTTGATGCGCTGGCTAAAAAGGGAGACCAGCAACACTGTTCCCACTAAAACTAAAAGTAAGTTTCTCCATTGTGTTATGTAAAAAATGCATTTGAAAAATATTTGTTCAATAAGCCTTAGATGTTACACATCATTTCTGTTAAGGGGTGTATATAAGTGGTGTGCAGGTGCACGTACGTTCTCAAAATAAACAATGCGCACCAGATCAAATATAACGCGCTCCGCATACTGGCGCACCGTGACTCTGTTCCGTCCTTGCGCTGGTTGTTGTTGAGTTTTGGCACTGGGGACGCACACTGAATAGGAGAAGAAGGACAAGTACATCTGCATCTCCTACCGTTTTTGAAATAAAGGCCGTCAGGAGGACAGTGATGATGATGATATCCTGACGGATAACAGAACTTTCAGTGCTTTTAAATAGTAGCTGTTAGTAATAAAAAAGTTGTATTTCATTCATTTAATTTTCAGTGTTTTAAGAGTCATTTCAATAAAGAGCTAAGCACTGTGGGACTTCAAAGACAGATATTTTGTTGTAATGCCTTTGTTCATTTTCAATTGATATTAAAGCACATGTTTTCTACATATCCCATGATATATTTTTTTCTCCTATGAGGTGGGTCACCAAAACACCCCATCCATCTGCTCCTGGTCTGGCCCCTCTGTCAAATTTTAGAACCCATTGTGGCCCACTAGTCAAAAAGTTTGCCCACCCCTGGGCTAGGGTCTAGGCCGTCCAAGTCTTGCCCTAGACATGATATTGATTTGAAAAGGCTACATCATTCCTTTGCGTAGTTATCACGTTAGAAAATGTAGGGAAAACTGATCTGAGGTCATTCAAAGTTTACAGGTCACTCAAGTTCGAACTTGTCTGAGATTTTTTATGGAGTATTTGCGTAGGGTCGTAAAAATCACGTGACTCGCGGGGGTAAACATAAACACGCCGTAGGTGCCGCCATTTTGGATGGCAAGAGCAGCAGTTGCACTGTGACAACCCAGGCGTAACTTGTACTGTTTAGCGATCAGAATGAGTGAGGAGAACACACAGTCACAATCTGACATAATAACATCCTATCATCCTCTTCAACAGCTGACACTATGGCCTCTGAAACTGTGTCTGCGATGTCTGTCACATTCAGTGGAGTCATTGTCAGCGTTCATAACAGCAGACAAGTGTTTTTAATCTTGCGCTCCTCTGGTGTGCTGAAATGCCTCAGTTGAACGGAGGTGACGGGTGTCGGGTAACAGCTGGAGCAATTAGCAGAACAATGACTGCCGGTAATCTGCTCAGCGGGGATGATTTGGGGGCAAACGATGAGATGATATCTTTAAAAGACGAAGGGGAGCAGGAGGAAAAAATATCGGAAAACGTGTCAGCGGAAAGGGATGTGGATGATGTGAAGTCTTGGCTGTTGAACGAGTCGGAAAACAACAGCACCTCCTCACTCAGAGGTGAGTGAAGCGCGCTGCGTGCTTTTTTTTTTTTTTTTTTTAAAAGCTCTCCACGGCGCGCCGCGTTAAAACGTACCTGATTTTATGCACATGTACAATAGTTTTCTCCCCTTTCATGTGTGCATCGTAGCAAGCAGAGAGGCGCCCCCAAACCACAAAGTTTTTTTTTTTTGTTACTTATTTGTACCCGTAGGTAGATTTGGTTTGCAGTCTGGTGACAAGCCACCGGCCGCTGCGTGCGCGAGCGCACTAAACCCACAGTCTCATGATCCCTGCGATCCCCCGGCCGAGGGTAAAACTGTGCTGCCACAGTGCTAAACCACTGCTCCACCTTGCAGCCCGTTATGACAAAGCGAGAGATTACGTCAGTGAAGGTAATTATTCAAAAATCCAACTTTTTTTTTTTTTTTTTTGCATTTCACACCGGCCATTTAATTCCCCGCTTATCCCCTTATCAGGGGGAACAACAGGAGTACACCATTTTGCGGAGTTTGTAGATACACATGAGCTATGTGGTTTATTTCACCCTGCTGCGGCTGTTTCTTGCCATCCAAAATGGCGGCTCACTCTAACGGGCCACTGCGGCACGCCCCCTGACGTCATATGCAAAAACCTCATAGGTACAACTGTGATATCAATTTGAAAAGCTCACATCCTTTCTTTCTGTAATTATTGCGTTCACAAGATTGTGGAGAAATTGACCTCTGAACTTAACGTAAAAGTCAGAGGTCACCCAAATTCAAACTCATCCAATATTTTTCATAGATACACCCATGGTATAAATTTGAAAAGGCCACATCATTTCTTTCTCTAGTTATCACGTTCACAAGGCAGGTGTTGCTGCTGCCCATCTGCCCAGCGGGGTGACGATAATACCGGTCAGCCTTTAGAGGCTAAGGGGTAAAAAGTTCAACCTTTGATTAAAAAAATATTTAGTATAATATATAATATTTACCTCTGACCTTTAGGTCACAGTCAGAGGTCAGCTAAATTCAAACTCATATGAAATTTTTCATAGACACACCTATGATATCAATTTGAAAACCCATGTCATTTCTTTATCTAGTTATCACATTCACAAGATAGGTGTTGACGCTGCCACCGATACCCATCCGCCCAGCAGGGTGATGAAAATGCCCTTCAGCCTTTAGAGGCTGAGTGGTAAAAATTATTTTGCAAATAATTATGGTAATTTTACCTGACTGGTAAGATTACCATAATTATTGGTTTTAATTCAGACACAGAGCTGGCTAATGTTCTTAATTGTTTTAACGGTCGTTTTGATTCCTTTGATTTTAGCACAGAAACCCAAGATTTGAAACAGAAACTCAAAGACAATCAGCACTTTAATATTGAGGTGCAGGATGTTAAAAGGGAGTTCTGTGCTGTAAAAGTGAACAAAAGTCAGGGCCCTGATAATATATGTGGGCGCTTGGTAAAGTCCTGTGCACATGAACTGAGTCCTGTGTTTCACTACATTTTTTTTTTCCACAATATCTTTATTGAACCTTTTTTTTTTTTTTTTTAACAAACATGATACAAACAATCAAACACTAACACTAAAGTACTACAAAAAAAAAAATGCACTAAAAACACCAACAACCACCAACAAAATCAAGTCTTCAACAATGCTCCTCTGTTTAGTCTAGACAATCCAATACATTAGTATACATATTATGTTCACCAGTTTGGAATTTACAAGGTCCACACACATCATTCACCTTCTTCTTCAAGAGTTATGTTTAAATTTTTTACATAATCAATAAAAGGTCTCCATATATTCTCAAACACAATTTCCTTTGATTTCAGTATATATGTTATTCTTTCTAATGGAAGGTTTGTTAACATCTGTCTTAACCACTGAGTCACATCTGGTCTATGAGTCTTTTTCCATAATAGTGCAATACATTTTTTGGCATTAAGCAAACTGAGGTCTATGAATGTTCTTTCACTTTTATTGAAATTATGCTTTTCTGGGTACAGACCCAACAAAACCAGTTTAGGATTCAATATGATTTGTTTTGAGATTATTTTTTCAATTGTTACCCTCACCTCTTCCCAAAACATTCTTATTAATCTACATTCCCATAAACAATGAAATAGGGTTCCTTTACTTTCCATGCATTTTGTGCATGTATCTGGTATATTTTTGTTATATCTATTTAACTCCTCCGGTGTAACATACATCCGCATTAACCATTTGAAATGTATCAATTTAAGGCGTGCATTTATTGATTTGGTTTGAGCTTCTGTACAAGCCAATTCCCATTGTTCCTCTGAAATTTCAATTTGCAGATCTTCTTTCCAGTAGTTTAATCTTTTCAGTGAATTTTCACTTGAAGATAGTGTCAATGAGTTATAAAACTCTGAAATAATACCCTTTCTTTTACTATCTTTCATCATCATTTTTTCCAAGGATGAATAAATAGGTCGAGTGAGAGCTTTATTTTGATTTGATCGAATAAAGTTTCTAAGTTGAAGATATTTAAAAAAATGTGTTCTATTGAGATTAAATTTGATCCTCAGCTCTTCAAAAGACATTATGTTGTCTGCACATGGCAAATATAAATCCTGAATCTTTTGTATCCCTTTTAAATTCCATACTTTAAATACAGCGTCCGCTCTCCCTGGTTTAAAATATTGATTACCCCATATTGGACTAAATTGTGACAATAACTGTGGTTCTTTTAAATAGTTTTTAGCTTCACACCATATTTTGATCATATGCTTTACAAATGGATTTTTAACTTGTTTTTGTAATTTTTTTGCCGAATCTGAGTATATGAATATGGGAAGAGGTAAAGGTAAATTGTATGATTCCATTTCAGTCCAGTGAGGGAGATCATTTGATGAAAAATAATATGTCATAGACCTCAGTTGTGCCGACCAATAATACAACATAAAATTTGGACATTTCAGACCTCCACGATCAAATGGTAAATATAATAAAGACAGACGTAATCTAGCCCTCCTGTTGTTCCATATAAATTCCACTAACTTTTTTTTTATTCTTGAGAATAGATCTAAAGGTGGTGATAAGGGAATGTATTGAAATAAATAAAGTATTTTAGGTAAAATATTACTTTTAAGTATATTGATTCTCCCGATCATCGACATTGGTAGTGACATCCATCTCTGAGTTAACTCACTGATATCTGACATTAAGGCTTCATAGTTGACACTGGCGACTGATTCTAGCTTAGGCATAATTTGGATTCCTAAATATTTAAACTGATTTACAACATTGAATTGATTTACCTCAGGGGCTGGGTAATTTCTCTGGGTCTCATTTAGCATTAATATTGAAGATTTAGTTTTATTTATTTTATATCCTGATATTTCCCCAAAATTCTTTATTAAATTCAACAAGGTTGGAATTGATTTTTTTAGATTCGACATAAACAAAATTATATCATCGGCGTACAGGGAGATTTTATGTTCTGTTGGTCCAACTTTAATTCCATATATTTGTGAATGTAAACGTATCGCTATCGCTAAAGGTTCAATTGCCATAGTAAACAGTAAAGGTGAGAGTGGACAGCCTTGTCGACATCCTCTATTGATTTTTATTGGTTTTGAAATATTGTTATTTGTTAGAATTTCTGCTGTAGCATTATTGTATATTATTTGAACCCATTTTATGAAATTATTTCCAAGTCCAAACCTTTGTAGGACTTCAAAAAGAAAGGGCCATTCAACTCTATCAAAGGCCTTTTCGGCGTCCAATGATAGGAGAGCTGTATCCGGTGCTTCTTTATTAAAATAGATAATATTAAATAGTCTTCTTACATTATGGAAGCCTTGTCTACCCTTTATAAAGCCATTCTGATCTCGATTAATAATATTTGGTAAAATTTCTTGTATTCGTCTTGCTAAAATTTTACAGATTATCTTAAGGTCGGCGTTTAATAGGCTTATTGGTCTCATATTTTCACATTTATTAGAGGGCTTACCTGGTTTTGGCAGCAGTATAATTAAGGCATTATTTATGTATGATGGTAAATTATTATTTTGAAATGCTTCTAAAACCATTTCCAAAAAAGGTTTTATTAATTTATTCTTAAATTTTTTATAAAGGTCAACTGGAAGACCATCTGGTCCTGCACTTTTTCCTGATTTCATATTATCAATGGCTAGCCCAACTTCTTCTTGACTAATTTTAGACTCCAATATCTCCCTGTTTTCATTTGGAATACACGGTATAGATAGTTCGTTCAAAAACCCATTTAGTTTTGTTAAATCAGGTTCATTTTTGGTATCATATAATTTTTCATAGTAATCTCTAAAGGCTCTATTAATTTCTAAAGGATCTATAACTACCTGTCCATTACTTATAATACTGGTAATTGGTGTTTTAATTTCCAATTGTTTAATCTGCCATGCTAATAATTTTCCTGATTTTTCACCTTGTTCATAAAAAGATTGTTTCAATCTTAGAAGACTCGAGGCAGCTCTATTCGCTGATTTTTTGTCGTATTCAGCTCTCAAAATCAGTAATTCATTCTCCAACCTTGGGTCACTTCCTGCATACACTTTTTCCTGAAGATTTTTTATTTTATGTTCCAATTTAGCTCTCTCCTCTCGAGTCTTCTTAGATTTTGATCCTGTATAACTAATAATATGCCCCCTAATAAAAGCTTTGAAAGCCTCCCACTTTACACATGCTGATGTTTGTGTAGTATTGATGTCAAAGAACTCGTCTATCTGTTTTTCTATATACTTGACAAATTCCTCATCCTGAAGCCATTTATGCTGAAATTGCCATCTACCTGATTCCTTTGTCAATTTTTTATCTACATATATTAGACAACAGGGTGCATGATCAGAGATCACGATGTTATCATAAAAGCAGTTTTGAATCTTGGACCTTAATTCTGTGGAAATCAAAAAATAATCAATACGTGAGAATGTCTTGTAGGTACTGGAATAACAAGAATAGGCTTTAACTTGTGGTTTCATTTCTCTCCATATATCTAACAATCTCAATTCTTTCATAAAATGATTAATAGTCATCCTACATCCAATGTGCGTACAATCCAGTCCTGTTGATCTATCCACACCTGGATTCAATGTACAATTAAAATCCCCTGCTATTATATGTTGCCCTGTAAGTGATGATAAGATGAGAAATAAATTAGCAAAGAACTTCTGATCATCTATATTGGGACCATATAAGTTCACAAGATTTATATTTTCTAATAGCAAAGAACCTTGAATGATTACATATCTTCCAAATTTGTCTCCAATTACATTTTTCACTTGAAAAGGAACTGATTTATGTATGAGAGTCATAACTCCCCTGGCTCGGGATGAAAATGAAGAGGTGAATACACTTCCCTGCCATCTACTCCTAATTCTTTTAACATCCTCCTCTATCAGATGAGTTTCTTGTAAAAACACAATTCTTGAACCCATGTCCTTTATTTTATTCATAACTTGTTTAAGTTTTTTTTAAATTTTGTAGACCTCTGCAATTCCATGAAGTTAAATTAAGATTAACACTTTGGTCCATGATCAATAGAGAGTTTGGGATTACCTTGCAGTGTAAACATGCTCATACAGAGAAGCAAAAACATGAGTGGTTGAACATTCATCCTACAAACTACACACAAACAAATTTCCCCTTCCCACACTTGTGGCAAACCCCCCAAAATCAAAAGAAAAATTCTGTCTCCCGATATAGCCATCGACCGTTCCACACCCACGGGGAACAGCCTAAGCCACTCCTTCTTCATCCTCCCAATCACCCTAACTCTACTGCTTTTAATGACGTAACATTAACTCTCCTCTGTAGTTTTCCAACTTAACTCCAAAATTTTTAACAACTTTGTACATCATAGTTTTTTTTTTTGTTTGTTTTGTTTTTGTTTTGTTTTTTTTTTATATATAATACAATCTATATTTTGTAAACTTACTATTTACTTCAAGTCAGTCAGATGCCTGTGCAAATGCTTAATTATTCTACCTTATATTTTGTTCATGCTTAGCTCCCACCAGTCTCTTCTTCTTCTTTGATCTTCTTGATGAACTCCTGCGCCTCCTCTGGGGTCTTGAAGATGTGGGTTCTGCCCTCATACGTGGTCAGCAGTCTCGCAGGATAGATTACACCATGACGAATCCCAAGGTTGCGCAGCTCCTTACGTACGGGATCAAACTGCTTCCTCAATTGCTGGATTCCTGTGGCCAAATCTGGGTAGAACCGCACCTGCTGGTCCTGGTGTTTAATCTCTCCTTTTTTAGCTCGTGCAGCGTTGAAGATCTTCATCCTGTCTCTGTTGTTAAGAAACTTCATAATTAAGGTCCTCGGCGGTCCCTTATCTCTCCGTGGGCCAATGCGATGTGCTTTTTCCAGAACCACTGCTGATTGCAACTCCTCGCTGCCCAGCACCTCCGGAATCCACTTTTCCAGAAAGGAACATACGTCCCGACCTTCTGATTCCTCTGGAAGACCCACCAGCCTCAAATTATTCTGTCTCGACCGAGATTCCAAATCCAAAATATTATCTTCCAGAGATTTATTTTTTTTTTCCAAAGTGCGCACCTTTAATTGAAGACGGGTGACGTCATCTTCAGCACTAGCGAGACGGAGCTCCATCTGCGCCGTTCGTTCTACACAGTCACCCAATTCCTTTCTTATTCCTTCCAGCGCTGTCATAATCCCATCAAATCTAGAGGAAAAGTCCGCTCTCATTGAACTCATGGCAGCCATCAGCGCATCTGCGCCATTCCCCGCAGAAATCGCACCGCCGCCAGCCTCCTCCGCCATATATGGAGCCCTGTTTGCTGCGTCACAGACCTGAAAGTCCGTTAATTTGGACTGTTTCGGCGGCTCGCTTTTTCCTTTTCCTGGTTTTCCAGCCTTAGGCTTCGCCGACATATCCTCGCCCAAACGCTGGGATACGTTCTGTCCCAAATGAGAGAGTTATTTGCCGATTTTTTTTCTCCAGGAGCAGAGCAGAGCGAGACACGTCCGTCCTACGTGGCAGCCATAACCGGAAGTCGTGTTTCACTACATTTTTAATAAGTCCTTACAGACACAACATGTGCCTAAGGTCTGGAAAGATGCTGTGGTTGTCCCTGTTCCAAAATCCAGCTGTCCTAAAACGGTAAATGATTTTAGACCAGTTGCTTTGACTTCAATTTTAATGAAAATTTTTGAAAAACTGGTCAGATTTGAGGTCCTAAAGCAGACTGAGCATGCACTGGATCCTTTGCAGTTTGCCTATAGGCCTCAGAGGAGTGAAGGATGCCACTGTGACTCTGTTTAACATGCTTTTTAAACATCTGGATTTAAATGGGACACACGCCAGGCTTTTATTTGTGGACTTTTCTTCCGCTTTTAATACAATCCAACCTCATATATTAGTTGAAAGGCTCCTGCAACAATTTGACTTGAGTAATAATCTGGTGGGTTGGATTCTGGATTTTTTTAACCAACAGGACACCGAGAGTAAGGGTCAATGGTACATTGTCTGACCAAAAGCGTTCTTCTACTGGCTTTCCTCAGGGGTGTGTGTTGTCACCACTACTCTTCATCCTGTACACAAACATGTGTCGGAGCAGACATGACAACAGACACATTATAAAGTATGCTGATGATTCAGTTGTCAGTCTCCTCCAGGATGGTGAGAGTGGCCACGGCCCAGTAGTTGATGATTTTGTTCACTGGTGTGAGGATTCCTACCTGCAGCTGAATACGACAAAAACTAAAGATATGATTATTGACTTTAGGAGGAAAACTCCCAGGCACAAAGTCACTGTACTAAAAGGCCAGACCATTGAATGTGTGCAATCTTACAGATATCTTGGGACGATTATTGATAGTAATTTAAACTTTGAAGAGAACTGTGAAAGGGTGTGCAAAAAGGGTCAGCAACATTTGCATTGTTTAAGGAAACTTGCACACCACCAGATTGACCGAACCATAATGACAATGTTTTATCGGGCTTTTATTGAATCTGTTTTATCCATTTCTTTAGTGTCATGGTTTGGTCAGATAAAACTGAAACAGAGGAAATCTTTGGACCAGGTAGTTAGGATGGTCCAGTTGTTTGCTTGGTGAGTCACAGCTGAGCCTGACATCCCTGTACACCAGACAGGTACAGAGGATTGCTATCCCCATTCTAAATGATGACTCCCACCCTTTGCACTGCCACTTTCAGCTTCTTCCCTCCAGACGGAGGTTTGTTGTCCCAAAATGTAAAACCCAGCGCTACAAAAACAGCTTTGTTCCTGCTGCTGTCAAAGAGTTGAACAAGATGTAGCAATGTACTGTGCATAATTTAGTTATCTATTTATTAATTTTTATTTTATATTTATTTATTTTTGTAGGTTTTTTATTTGGGTTCCAAATCTTTTATTGGGTTTTAGACTTTTATGGAGTTTTTAATCTCTTTGACTTAGTTTTTAACTTTTTAATATGACCCTTCTCTCTTATCTTTTTGTCTTATGTCCTGATTGATGGAGCCTTGAGTACTTTCATCGTGTTTATAGTCAGCTTCATGTGTGCCTGTGTTTGTGTTCATGTTGAATGTAATTGTGGTTTGTAAATATGTGTCTAAAAGGATGTCAGCTGACTGCAAAACAAATCTACCTACGGGTACAAATAAAGTAACCTGAACCTGAACTTGACCTTAAACAGGAAAACTTTAGTCTGATTTAATGTCAGATAGTGAGATAAAAAGGTTGTCTTTTTATACAGTATATGGCAACATCAGGTTTCAACTGTAAATTCATCTGAATTTTTTTCATTCATTTTGTTATTTTTGCATAGTTTGCAATTATGTTTATAGTAATAAAATCAATTATGTCAAAGTAATTGCATTAATCGTGCAATAACAGAGCGCCTTGCTCAACGGCGACAATTTTTTGTGATTTTGATTAATTACGGAAGAACAAACAAGAGCGCTCTGAGGCGAGTGCAATATCAACCATCTCCGTTTTCTTTGAAGATGCCAATGCTTACTGAGGGAGAGCAGTTTTCAACTTTTCAATATAATTACTGTGGCAGAAACAAATTATGACAAGCCCATCATCCACGAATATACAACAAAGTATACAACCCATAGTTGTAGGGCAGGATCCCGAGGTGAACCTGTGTAGCAAGTTTGATGACCCTAGAGAGCTTTACACGCACCCAGCCACAGGGAATGCACATGCCAGCGTACTCCTAGTGTTGGTCCCAAGCCCGGGTAAATGGGAAGGGCTGTGTCGGGAAGGGCATCCGACGTAAAACCTTTGCCAAATCAAACATGCAGATCATGACGAATGAGACTTTCATACCGGATCAGTCGAGGCTCGGGTTAATGATGACTGTCACCAGTGCTGTTAACCGGCAGGGTGCCGGTGGAAATTGGGTTACTATTGGTCGAAGATCGAGGAGGAGGAGAGGGGGAAGGCGTGTTAGGAGGGAGAGAGAGAAAAGGAAAGATAGAAGTGTGGAGGTGAGAGTAGGGACGTTAAATGTAGGGACTATGACTGGTAAAGACAGAGAGTTGGCTGATATGATGGAAAGAAGAAAGGCAGATAGACTGCATGTTCAAGAAACCAGATGGAATGGAAGCAAGGCTAGCAGCACTGGATGTGGATTTAAACTGTTCTACCATGGTGTAGATAGGAAGAGAAATGGAGTAGGAGTAATCTTAAAGGAAGAGTATGTGAAGAGTGTTCAGGAGGTAAAGAAGGAGTCAGACAGGATCATGAGTTTGTAGCTAGAAGTCAAAGGTGTGAAGATGAATGTCGTCAGTGTGTATGCCCCACAAGTTGGATGTCAGGAAGAAGAGAAAGAGGAATTCTGGAGTAAGTTGGATGAAGGGGGAGAGAGTGGTGATTAGAGCGGACTTTAATGGACATGTAGGTGAAGGGAACAGAGGTGATGAGGAGGTTCTGAGTAGGTACGGTCTTAAGGAGAGAAATGTGGAAGGACAGATGGTTGTGGATTTTGCTTAAAGGATAGAAATGGTCATGGCGAACACATACTTTATGGAGAGAGAGGAACACAGGGAGTGGAGGAAGGTGCACACAGGTGGACTACATCTTATGCAGAAGGAGAAATCTGAAAGACTAGTGCATGCCCAATTAGGCTTTACAGGCCCAAATGTAGTCTGTGTTTGAAAGTGGAATAGAAGGAGGTGTAGCGTATATGTAAGCAATCACACATGTTCAGGTTCAGGTTCAGGTTCAGGTTACTTTATTTGTACCCGTAGGTAGATTTGTTTTGCAGTCTGGTGACAACCATATTTACAAGCCACTAATTACATTCAACATAGACACAAACACAGGCACAGGCACACATCTTACAAAATAGGTAAATATAAAATATGTACAATATAATTTTTATAGCTTGTTCAACACTTTGACAGCAGCAGGGACAAAGCTGTTTTTGTAGCGCTGGGTTTTGCTTTTTGGGACAGCAAACCTCCGTCTGGAGGGAAGAAGCTGAAAGTTGCAGTGCAAAGGGTGGGAGTCATCATTTAAAATCGAGTCGGCCATCCTCTGTACTTGTCTGGTGTACAGGGATGTCAGGCTCAGCTGTGACTCACCAAGCAAACGACTGGACCATCTAACTACCTGATCCAAGGATTTCCTCTGTTTCAGTTTTATCTGACCAAACCATGACATTAAAGAAAAGGATAAAACAGATTCAATAAAAGCCCGATAAAACATAGTCATTATGGTTTGGTCAATTTGGAAGCGTGCAAGTTTCCTCAAACAATGCAAATTTTGCTGACCCTTTTTGCACACCTTTTCACAGTTCACTTCAAAGTTTAATTTACTATCAATAATCGTCCCAAGATATTTGTACGATTGTACACATTCGGTGGTCTGGCCTTTTAGTATGGTGACTTTGTGCCTGGGAGTTTTCCTCCTAAAGTCAATAATCATATCTTTAGTTTTTGTTGTATTCAGCTGCAGGTAGGAATCCTCACACCAGTGAACAAAGTCATGTTAGACTTTGATAAATATAAAAGGGACTGAACACTAAGATTTATTTGATTGTGTGAATATTAATTGCAGAATTATTGAAAATGAATGGGACATCCAATATTAGTGACTGTTTAAGAACCATTGTTTATTTGTTTGTCAGACTTATTTGTTTGATCTTTTATGAGTTACAGTATATTCATAAGTGTATCTTGCACTTTGGGGAATGGCAGTTGTTCAGTCATCATTATAATTGTTTTAGTTTATATGTGTAGTTTATAGTCTGTCGTCAAGTAACTCATACAGTACTATAACAGGGCACGTTTACAAATAGTTGAGACCCATTGTAGTGCATCCTTTTATATCTGACCCTAGGCCACACAGCTACTGTAAGTAGTGAAAGCTACAGTGGGGGGGGGGGGTCAGTCCTCTGGTAGCTCTGTGCATTAACTTTCCTTTCCCCATTCTATTATGCTGAGCACCAAGCTAGAAGGCGGAAAGTTAAATTCTTTTATGGTCTTTGGTATGACCCGGCCGGGAATTGAACCCATGACCTCCCGGTTGTGGGGCGGATGCTCTACCAACTAGGCCACCACTCTGGTAAATTATTTGTCAATAAATAAAAAATTATTTACTTCATTATTTGGGTGTTTTTTGTCAGGGTGGTCGTTTAGTCAAAGCGTGCATATGTGTCTGCATATGATATACAATTGATCTGGCCATTCCGCTCCACAATCATGGTGGTATTATTAATAACTTTTAATTTTTAGATAGCCGTGCACCGGGAGGAGTGCCACGTTGAACCCGAGGTGCCGTAAAGGCACACGGGTGAAGCACGGGAGAAGTAGTCACCGAGACTCCACCCCATTAATCAGGCAGGCTGGGCTTGGATCGCTGAAAGGGCTTCAATAAGCCGGTCTGGCTGCTGCCCTCCTCCCCCAAGCACCCGCGCACCTCGTGTTCCCCACATATCGATGGCTGAAAGGCAAAATCTCCTATCTGAAAAATGCAATTTTTTGAGAAAACAAAAAAAGCCCCTTTGTTTTCTTGCAGAATGCAAGGCTATTTTTTTTAATCAGAATAATAGGGCGAGACTGTCTTGCAGACATATGAGCAGTCTTCCTTGTTCTCATCATCCAAAGTGAAATCCTCAAATCAGAAAATCCTGCAGATAGGTTTTGCATTTCAGTAATCAATATGCCAAATTATTCTTCAGAGCTACGCAATCACAGCAACATTATAGCGTAATTTTTTTTTAAGCATTAAATTTTAAGTATTCTCTTTTTCTGGACAAATTTGTCACTTTTCACTTCCTTGCTTTGTTTACAGAGCGCTCTGGTGTCTGGTCGTAATGCTGCGTATTATCCAATCAGTACGGAGTCAATCCCAAACCCCGCCCACACTTCTAGAAACCAGAGCAGGAAGAAACCGAGAGGTGGCTAAACTTTTTTTGATAAAAATTACATATTTTCACCGAGCAACTCCAAACTTGGGGATGCACGCCTTCGTAACGTCAGCAAAGCACTTATAAAATCTGAGGCCAGTCTGACAAACGATTTGGGAGATATCTGAGGAATACACACACAGATTTGTTACATTTATAGATAGGAGATTGCAAAGTGGTGGCAGAGGAGAATGTAGCTAGACAGCATCGGATGGTAGTCTGTAGGATGACTTTGGAGAGCAAGAAGAAGAGAGTGAAGGCAGCACCAAAGATTAAGTGGGGGAAGTTACAGAAGCAAGAAGGTCGCACAGAGTTCAGGAAGGAGTTGATACAGGCTCTGGGTGGTAGAGAAGAATTACCAGATGACTGGGAAAGTACAGTAAAAGTATTTGAAGAAAATGGGTAGAAAGGTATGCGGTGTATCCAGTGGACAGAGGAAGGAAGACAAGGAGACTTGGTGGTGGAATGAGGAGGTACAGGAAAGTATTCAAAGGAAGAGGTTAGCAAAGAAAAAATGGGATAGTCAGGAAGATGAAGAAAGTAGACAGGAATATTTGGAATCTAGGCACATGGCAAAGAGAGAGGTTGGAAAGGCAAAGGAAAAGGCATACAGTAAGATGTGTGAGAGACTAAACACGAAGGAAGGAGAAATGGACTTGTATCGATTGGGTAGACAGAGAGATCAAGCTGGAAAAGATGTACAGCAGTTTAGGCTGATTAAGGACAGAAATGGTAATGTACTAACAAATGATGACGGCATGTTGAGAAGGTGGAAGGAGTACTTTGAAGAGCTGATGAATAAAGAAAATGTGAGAGAGAGAGAAGGATGGATGAAGGAAAGATGTTGAACAAGGAAGTCCTGAGGATTAGCAAGGCAGAAATGAGGGCAGCTTTGAAGAGGAAGAAGAATTAAAAGGCGGATGGTCCAGATGACATACCTGTGGACGTATGGAGATGTTTAGGAGATATGGCAGTGGACTTTTTAACCAGATTGTTTAACACAATCTTGGAGAGTGAGAGGATGCTGAGGAGTGGAGAAGAAGTGTTTTTTAAACCAATTTTCAAAAACAAGGGTGATGCTCAGAGCTGTAGTAACTAGAAGCATAAAGTTGATCAGCCACACTATGAAGATCTGGAAAAGAGCTGATGAAGCCAGGTGAAGCGAAGAGGTGACAAGCAGTGAGCGGCAATATGGTTTCATGCCAAGAAAGCGTAGTACAGATGCAATGCTTACTTTTTTTTCCAATCAATCATAAAATCTTTGACGACATCATATGCCACCTAAAATCCACTATCTGCTGCCTTGATACTTAATCAACAGGGTGTTTTTTTTTCAAAAAACATTTCATATTGTATGGCCTCAGATCTACTACAGTGGTGTAAAAAAAGTGTTTGCCCCCTTCCTGATTTCTCTTTTTTTTGTATGTCTGTCACACTTAAATGTTTCAGATCATCAAACAAATTTAAATACTAGAAAAGCACTCGGAGAGCGCAGACCTCCGCCAAGCACCACAGTTCCCCCCCATACAGTGTTTGTGTGTACATTTTCAGATTCCTTGACCATGAAAACATATGACTAGCAATTGGATTCACAATGATAGGATTAGTGGTTCAGTAGTAAAAGCATTACCTCCTTGGCGGAGGTAATAAACTGAAGTGTTGCTGTTGTGCCCATCTCCTCCATCTGCAAACTCCCAGGCTGCAGGCGCTGCAATTCATCGCACAACCGCGTACAACCCACAGGCCAATGGCTTATGCAAGCGTTTTCATAGATCACTGAAAGCAGCACTCAGGGCTTCTCTGACAGATGCAAATTGGGTAGACAGGTTGCCGTGGGTTTTATATTGGGGTTGCGCTCTGCGGCAAAAGAGGATTTGGAAGCTTCCCCGGCAGAGAGCTTGTTTTTGCGCAGCCCCTATGGCTGCCTGGGGAATTTCTGCCAAATAATCCCGCGCGGGTCAGCTGCCCGTCTCAGCTTTTGCAGCGTAGCGCAAACACAGGCACGCTGCCGGGCCCGGCCCACCACTGTTTTCCGCGTGCTTTTGTGCCTAAAACTTTGAAGAACGCGGAGTTCGTGTTCGTCAGACACGACGACCAGCGCCCTCCATTGCGCCTGCACACATGTTGAAAATGGCCGTATCTCACAATGTTAAAGAATCCTTTAAAAAATTCCTGTATCCAGACGGTGATCCGGATCATCCCCAAAATTTAATCAGTTCTTCCTTGTACCATTTCCAACAACGCCTGAAAATTTCATCGAAATCCGTCCAAAACATTTTGAGTTATCTTGCTAACCAACAGACAGACAGACAAACCCCGGCAAAAACATAACCTCCTCGGCCTGCGGCCTGGTGGAGGTAATTAGACAAAGATAACACAAGTAAACACAAAATGCCCTCACAAAGTACCCCTCTGTCAATGAAAGAAAGACCCACAATGGTCACAGAAATAACTTGACTCTGGCAAAAGTGGTAATAAATAAAAATTCTATGAAAATTAACCAATGAAAATCAGACAGTGCTTTTGAATTGTGGTTCATCAGAATTATTTTAAAAAAACAAACTCATGAAACAGGCCTGGACAAAAATGATGATACCCCGAGAAAAGATTGAAAATAATGTGACCATAGGGACATGTTCAACCAAGATGTGTCCTCTAATTAACATCACAGGTGTCTACAAACTTGTAATCAGTCAGTCGGCCTATTTAAAGGGTGACAAGTAGTCACTGTGCTGTTTGGTGACATGGTGTGTACCAAACTAAACATGGACCAGAGGAAGCAAAGAAGAGAGTTGTCTCAGGAGATTAGAAAGAAAATTATAGACAAGCATGTTAAAGGTAAAGGCTATAAGACCATCTCCAAGCAGCATGATGCTCCTGTGACTACAGTTGCACATATTATTCAGAAATTTAAGATCCACGGGACTGTAGCCAACCTCCCTAGACGTGGCTGCAGGAGGAAACTTAATGAAAAATGGAAAAGACGGATAATACGAATGGTAACAAAAGAGCCCAGAACAACCTCTAAATACATTCATGGTGAACTCCAAGGTCAAGGTACATCAGTGTCAGATCGCACCATCCGCCGTTGTTTGAGCCAAAGTGGACTTCATGGGAGACGACCAAGGAGGACACCACTGTTGAAAACAAATCATAAAAAAGCCAGACTGGAATTTGCCAAACTGCATGTTGACAAGCCACAAAGCTTCTGGGATAATGTCCTATGGACAGACGAGACAAAACTGGAACTTTTTGACAAGGCACATCAGCGCTATGTTCACAGACACAAAAATGAAGCATACCAAGAAAAGAACACTGTCCCTGCTGTGAAACATGGAGGAGGTTCTGTTATGTTCTGGGGCTGCTTTGCTGCATCTGGCACTGGGTGTCTTGAATATGTGCAGGGTACAATGAAATCTCAAGACTATCAAGGTCTTCTAGAGAGAAATGTGCTGCCCAGTGTCAGACAGCTTGGTCTCAGTTGCAGGTCATGGGTCTTGCAACAGGATAATGACCCAAAACACACAGCTAAAAACACCCAAGAATGGCTAAGAGTGAAACAATGGACTATTCTAAAGTGGCCTTCTATGAGCCCTGATCTAAATCCCATTGAACATCTGTGGAAGGAGTTGAAACATGCTGTCTGGAGAAGGCACCCTTCAAACCTGAGACAACTGGAGCAGTTTGCTCATGAGGAGTGGGCCAAAATACCTGCTGAGAGGTGCAGAAGTCTCATTGACAGTTACAGAAATCGTTTGATTGCAGTGATTGCCTCAAAAGGTTGTGTAACAAAATATTAAGTTAAGGGTACCATCATTTTTGTCCAGGCCTGTTTCATGAGTTAGTTTTTTAAAATAATTCTGTTGAACAATTCAAAAGCATTGTCTGTCATTGGTTAATTTTCATAGAATTTTTATTTATTACCACTTTTGTCAGATTCAAGTTATTTCTGTGACCATTGTGGGTTTTTCTTTCATTAACAGAGGGGTACCAACAATTTTGTCCATGTGTGTACATGGCTCTGTGTGAAAAAGTGATTGCCCCTCCTGTTAAAACATAAATTAACTGTGGTTTGTCACATCTTTGGAAAGCTGAGTTCAATTTCTCTAACCACACCCAGGCCTGATTACTGCCACACCTGTTCTCAATCAAGAAATCACTTACATAAGACCTGCCTGACAAAGTGAAGTAGACCAAAAGATCCTCAAAAGCTAGATAGACATCATGGTGGAATCCAAAGAAATTCAGGAACAAATGAGAAATAAAGTAATTGAGATCTATCAGCCTGGAAAAGGTTATAAAGCCATTTCTGAAGCTTTGGGACTCCCGGCAAACCACGGTGAGAGCCATTATCCACAAATAGCAAAAACATGGAACAGTGGTGAACCTTCCCAGGAGTGGCTGGCCGACCAAAATTACCCCAAGAGCGCAGCGACGACTCATCCAAGAGGTCACAAAAGACCCCACAACAACATCCAAAGAACTATAGGCCTCACTTGCCTCACTTAAGGTCAGTGTTCATGACTCCACCATGAGAAAGAGACTGGGCAAAAATGGCCTGTATGGCACAGTTCCAAGACAAAAACCACTGCTGAGCAAAAAGAACATAAAGGCTCGTCTCAGTTTTGCCAGGAAACATCTTGATGATCCCCAAGACTTTTGGGAAAATACCCTGTGGACTGACGAGACAAAAGTTGAACTTTTTGGAAGTTGTGTGTCCCATTACATCCAACATAAAAGTAACAACATTTCAGAAAAGGAACATCATACCAACAGTAAAATATGGTGGTGGTAGTGTGATAGTCTGGGGCTGTTTTGCTGCTTCAGGACCTGGAAGACTTGCTGTGGTAAATGGAACCGTGAATTCTGCTGTCAACCAAAAAATCCTGAAGGAGAAAGTCCGGCCATCTGTTCGTGACCCCAAGCTGAAGTGCACTTGGGTTCTGCAGCAGGACAATGATCCAGAACACACCAGCAAGTCCACCTCTGAATGGCTTAAGAAAAACAAAATGAAGACTTTGGAGTGGACTAGTCAAAGTCCTGACCTGAATCCGACTGAGATGCTGTGGCATGACCTAAAAAAGGCGGTTCATGCTGGAAAACCCTCCAATGTGGCTGAATTACAACAATTCTGCAAAGATGAGTGGGCCAAAATTCCTCCACTGCGCTGTAAAAGACTCACTGCCAGTTATCGTAAACGCTTGATTGCAGTTGTTGCTGCTGAGGGTGGCCCAGCCAGTTATTAGGTTTAGGAGGTAATCACTTTTTCACACAGGGCCATGTAGGTTTGGATTTCTTTTCACTTAATAATAAACACATTCATTTAAAAACTGCATTTTGTGTTTACTTGTGCTATCTTTGTCTAATATTTAAATTTGTCTAATGATCTGAAACATTTAAGTGTGACAAACATACAAAAAAATGAGAAATCAGGAAGCAGACAAACACTTTTTTCACACCACTGTATGTCTCTGCATTCAGGTGTCTTCCCTCAGTGCTTTAAAACAGCCATTATCAAGCCACTTCTAAAAAAGCGTAACCTAGACACCTCACTCAGGAACAGATATAGGCCCATATCAAATCTCCCCTTTCTTAGTAAAATAATAGAAAAGGCTGTTTTCAACAATTGTACAACTTTCTGACATTAAATAACTGTTTTGATGTCTCCCAGTCAGGTTTTTGGCCACACCACAGCACTGAGACAGCTCTAGTTAAGGTCCTTAACGACATCCACTCCAATACAGACAAAGGCAACATTTCAGTCTTGGTTCTACTGGACCTCAGTGCTGCAATTGACACAGTCGACCATAACATCTTACTAGACCAGCTGAAAAACTGGGTGAGACTTTCTGGTACAGCACTTAGCTGGTTTGAGTCCTATTTAAAGGACAGGTACTGTTTTGTGTCTATAGATAACTACAAATCTGAGCGAACAAAATTAACCTGTGGAGTTCACCCAGGGTTCCATTTTAGGATCTTTGCTCTTCCAAAATCTATATGCTCCCACTAGCTCAAATCATAAAAAAAACAACAAAATATATTACCATAATTATGCAGATGATACACAGAGCTACATAACCATCTCACCAGGAGACTATGGTCCAATTAAAACCCTGATCAAATGCATTGGTCAAATTAAAGAGTGGATGTGCCAGAATTGTCTTCAGTTAAACGAAGACAAAACCAAAATAATAGTTTTTGGAGCCAACGAAGACTCAAAGTTAGTGCTCAGCTTCAATCAATAACGCTAAAAACCAACAGCCAAGCCAGAAATCTGGGTGTGGTTCTGGACTCAGATCTGAATTTTAACAGCCACATTAACACAGTAGTGAAGTCAGCCTATTATAACTTAAAGAACATAGCGAGGATTAAAGGTCTGATGTCTCAGCAGGATCTAGAAAAACTTGTCCATGCATTTATCTTCAGTAAACTGGACTATTGCAACACTATCCTCACAGGTCTCCCTAAAATGTCCATCAGACAGCTGCAGTTGGTTCAGAACGCTGCAGCTCGAGTCCTCACTAAGACCAAGAAAATGCATCATACAACTCCAGTTCTCAGATCTTTACTCTGGCTTCCTGTGTGTCAAAGAATAGATTTCAAAATACTGCTGTTGATTTACAAAGCTCTGGATGGTTTAGGGCCAAAATACATTTCAGATCTGCTAGTCCATTATGAACCACCCAGAGCCCTCAGATCATTAGGGTCAGGCCTACTATATGTGCCCAGTGTTAGAACCAAACATGGTGAGGCAGTGTTTAGTTTTTATGCCCCTCACATATGGAACAAACTCCCAGAAAGCATCAAGGCTGCTGAAACTCTCAGCTGCTTTAAACTGAGGTTAAAAATTCTCCTATTTGCCACGGCCTTTCAGTAGCCTACAATGTACTGTAACTTTTATTTTTGTCGTATTCTATTTTAGCCTGTTTTTGTTTCTCTTTAATTTACTTTTAAGTTTGCTTTTAATTTTTTTTTTTTGAAAATATATGTTTAAACTTTAAGGGAGGGTTTGAGGCTCCCCTCATAGAAGAAAAGGAGCGGGTTTAGAGGCCACCCTGATAAAAGGAGTCTGAGGCTCTTTACAGGGACTGACAAAACCTAAGGCTATTTGGATTAGTCAAAACATTGTCAAAAATAAAAGTAAAGGAAAAGGAGGTTCGGGGCCTTCTAATGTGTAGATTCCTTTTGCAACTTGCTGTAATGCTGTAATGCTTTTATATAAAGCACTTTGAATTGTCTTGTACACGAAATGTGCTATACAAATAAACTTGTCTTGCCTTTAAGAGTGTTGATGAAGAAGTATAGAGAATGTCAGAAGGAGTTGCACTGTGCCTTTCTGGATCTAGAGAAAGCATATGATAGGGTGCCAAGAGATGAAGTGTGGTTCTGCATAAGAAAGTCAGGAGTGGCAGAGTAGTATGTGAGGGTGGTGCAGGATATGTATGAAGACAGTGAGATGGTGGTGAGGTGTGCTGTAGGAGTGACAGTTGGGTTCAAGGTGGGGGTGGGATACATTAGGGATCAGCTCTGAGCCCCTTCTTGTTTGCAATGGTGATCGACAGGCTGACAGATGAGGTCAGGCAGGATTCTCCATGGACCATGATATTTGCAGATGACACTGTGATCTGTAGTAAGTAGGGAGCAGGTGGAAGAGAACCTGGAGAGGTGGAGGTATGCTCTGGAGAGAAAAGGAATGAAAGTCAGTAGAAGCAAGACAGAATACATGTATGAATGGGAGGGAGGCAGGTGTAATGGTGAAGATGGAAGGGGTAGAGGTAGTGAAAGTAGATGAGTTTAAATACTTGGTGTCAACCATCCAAAGCAATGGAAAATGCACAAGAGAGGTGAAGAAGAGGGTGCAGGCAGGGTGGAGATGAGTGTCAGGGGTGATTTGTGACAGAAGGGCAGCAGCAAGAGTGAAAGGCAAGATTTACAAGATGGGAGTGAGACCTGCTATGATGTATGGTTTGGAGACGGTGGTGCTGACAAAAAGACAGGAGATGGAGCAGAAGGTGGCAGAGTAGAAGATGCTAAGATTTTCATTGGGAGGGACTAGGAGGGACAGGATTAGAAATGAGTATATCAGAGGGACACCTCAGGTCGAACGGTTTGGAGACAAAGTAAGAGAGGCAAGGCTGAGATGGTTTGGACATGTGCAGAGGAGGGATAGTGGATATATTGGACAAAGGATGTTGAAGATGGAGCTGCCAGGCAGGAGGAAAAGAGGAAGACCACAAAGAAGATTCATGGATGTAGTGAAGGAGGATATGGAGAGGGGTTGGTATTACAGAGGAAGATGCAAGGGACAAGTTGAGAAGCAGGCAGATGATCTGCTGTGGTGACCCCTAAAGGGAGCAGCCGAAAGAAGAAGTTCTATAGTAAAAGAGCATAGGGAGTGTCAACCTTGATCTTTGACCTTTTGATCCCAAGCCTGTAGTCAGAGGTCATGGTCTCAGAGTGAACCTGTGTACCAGGTTTGGTGAACCTAGCTTTCTTTGTTGTTGAGATAAAGTTTATAAGCCATTATGATATTGATCTTTGACCTTGCAATTCCACAACCATAGTCACATTTCAGCGTCACAGGGTGAACCTGTATACCCAGTTTGGTGACCCTAACTTTACTCGTTGTACAGTAATAACGCATAGGGAATGATAACCTTAACCTCTGACCTTTTGACCCCAAACCCATAGTCTGAGGTCAGAATCCCAAGGTGAACTTGTGTACCAGGTTTGGTGGCCCTAGCGTTACTTGTTGTACAGTAATAAGGCATAAGGAATGTTAACCTTGACCTTTGGACCCCAAACCCATAGAGGTCAGGATCCCACGTTGAAGCTGTGTACCAGGTATTGTGGCCCTAGCTTTGCTGTTTGTTTAGGAATAAGGCATAAGGACTGCTAACCTTGACCTTTTGACCCCAAACCCATAGTCAGAGGTCAGGATCTCAAGGTGAACCTGGGCACCAGGTTTTCTGGCCCTAGCTTTTATTTGTTTTATAGTAACCAGTGCAATAACCATAGAACGCAAGTATTCCTGTCTGAAACAGGTATCCCAACCAGGCTTTACAGGCCCAAATATAGGCTGTGTTTGAAAGTGGAATATAAAGAAGTGTAGCCTATGTGTAGGCAATCACATGTTAAGACTTTGACAAATATAAAAGGGAGTAAATTGCACTAAGATTTATTTGACTGTGTGAATATTAATTATAAGATACCTAATTATTGAAAATGAATGGGACGTCCAATATTGGCGACTGTTTCAAATCCCTTGTTTATTTATTTGTCAGATCACTTATTTGTGCGATCTTTAATCACTTATTCAAGACTAGAAAAGCACTTGGAGAGCGCAGACCTCCGCCAAGCGCCACAGTTCCCCCCATACAGTGTTTGTGTGTACGTTTTCAGATTCCTTGACCATGAAAACATATGACTAGCAATTGGATTGACAATGATAGGATTAGTGGTTGAGTAGTTATTCATGAAAATGACATTTTCCGTAAAGGCGGCCACAGTTCCGCCCATACAGTGTTTGTGTGTACGTTTTCAGATTCCTTGACCATGAAAACATATGACTAGCAATTGGATTGACAATGATAGGATTAGTGGTTCAGTAGTTATTCACGAAAATGGCATTTTCCGTAATGGCGGTTTTCTTCTGGACGGTGATCTGGATCATCCCCAAAATGTAATCAGTTCTTCCTTGTACCATTTCCAACAACGCCTGAAAGTTTCATCGAAATCCGTCCAAAACTTTTTGAGTTATCTTGCTAACCAACAGACAGACAGACAGACAGACAGACAAACCCCGGCAAAAACATAACCTCCTGGCGGAGGTGATAATAGTGTATCTTGCACTTTGGGGAATGGGAGTTGTTGAATCACCATTATAATTATTTTAACTTATATCACTGTTCAGTGATGGAGTTCAGTGTAACACTGAATTTCTTCTGTGTATTGTCAATAAACTCATGCAGCACTATAACAGGACACGTTTACAAATATTTGAGACCCATTGGCTGTTACTTTATCCGTGTGCCTCCGAAGGACTACCATCCACCGGTTCAGTGGCTGCTCCCCCCGGCACAACTGGTGTTCTTCATGCCAAATTATCCATTAGATCTACGCAATCATAGCAACTTTATGGTATAATTCTTTAAGCATTTAACCTTAAGTCTGTCTTTTGTTGCTATTTGCACTACGGGTAGCATTACTGTACATAGACTGCTGTTGTTGTTTTTCCAGCCTTATTCCTTTTCTTTTTTTATATTGCGCACACCACTGAAGAGAGAGAGAAATGCCATTGGAGGAGGAGATAGGAGAGAGAAGGACGGTGGCTAAACTGTCATCTCTGCTGGAGTCCGAGTTCCACCCTATGCAGGACATACTGAATGCACTGAGGAGCTCATTTAGCAGCAGACTACATCATCCCAGGTGCACAACCGAGAGGTTTCGTAGGTCCTTCCTACCAACGGCTGTCAGACTGTACAACCTAAGCAGGGCTGCTCGCAGAGATAGCAAAAAGACGTAACAAACTAATAGTTTTTTGAATGCAAAAGATGCAATAAACTTACACAATGGTCCCCTCCGGCATACAACTAGGAACATACCGGTCGCTATGGAGGGTGAGAATATGTATGGGCACATAATCATACCATGTAGGATAACTAAGTAGACGGTTATGCTGTTTCATTCCATCTAGCAACAATGCTCTGCACTGTGTGTGTTTATATATTTACATATTTATTCCATCTAGCTACAATGCTCAGCACTGGGTGTGTTTATATATTTATATATCTACATATTATTCCATCTAGCTACATTGCTCCGCACTGTGTGTGTTTATATACTTGCATATTTATTCCACCTAGCTGCAATGCTCCGTACTGTGGGTGTTTATATATTTACATATTTATTCCATCTAGCTACAATGCTCTGCACTGTGTGTTCATATATTCATATATTTATTCCATCCAGCTACAATGCTCTGCACTGTGTGTCTGTGTGTGTGTGTGTATATATATATATTTTATAGTAATACGTACATATGTATATTAGCTGCTCTTGCTTGCTTGTTTTTTTCTTGCCTTCTGATTGTTGCTCTGAGTGTTGCTATCCCTGTGCTGTTGCAATCCTGGAATTTCCCCGTTGTGGGACTAATAAAGGCTTATCTTATCTTATCTTATCTTATTTCAGTTCTCCTGTATGTCCTGCACATATATCAGCTGTTCTGATAGATATGGCGTCAGAACACCAATGGATCCAATCAGCTGATTGCTCAAACCACAGAGCTCAGCTGTTTTCCATGATAAACTAGAAAAGCACTCGGAGAGCGCAGACCTCTGCCAAGCGCCACAGTTCCCCCCATACAGTGTTTGTGTGTACGTTTTCAGATTCCTTGACCATGAAAACATATGACTAGCAATTGGATTCACAATGATAGGATTAGTGGTTCAGTGGTTATTCACGAAAATGGCATTTTCCGTAATGGCGGCCACAGTTCCCCCCATACAGTGTTTGTGTGTACGTTTTCAGATTCCTTGACCATGAAAACATATGACTAGCAATTGGATTGACAATGATAGGATTAGTGGTTCAGTAGTTATTCACGAAAATGGCATTTTCCATAATGGCGGTTTTCTTCTGGACGGTGATCCGGATCATCCCCAAAATTTAATCAGTTCTTCCTTGTACCATTTCCAACAATGCCTGAAAGTTTAATCGAAATCCGTCCAAAACTTTTTGAGTTATCTTGCTAACCAACAGACAAACAGACAGACAGACAAACTCCGGCAAAAACATAACCTCCTGGCAGAGGTAATCAACCTCAGGGCAAAAGCACACTCCATGCATTATCTTTTTTTTCCACTTTATTGAAAATAACTTTTTTTTAATCGCCATCAGTTAGCGTGCCTTTGAGGCAGGTCTGGCTGCTGCTTCTCCCGGCATGTTCTGTGTTGATTTGTCAGACCTGGTCCCTGCTAACACTCCAGCCAGTCTGCTCGCACACCTCATTCTCCACATATGGCGAATCATCCTTTAGACCTACGCAATCACGGCAACTTTATAGTATAATTTTTTTAAGAATTAAATCTTCAGTATCATCTTTTTCTAGCTTTCTAACTTTCATTTACGGGCTGCACGGTGGCGCAGTGGTTTAGCACTGTGGCAGCACAGTTTTACCCTCGGCCGGGGGATCGCGGGGATCATGAGATCGTGGGTTCGATCCCTGCCCCCGACCAACAGTGAGCTGTGTGGAGTTTGCATGTTCTCCCCGTGTTGCGCGGGTTTACTCCGGGATTTCTCCGGTTTCCTCCCGCACACCAAAAACATGTAGGTTTAGGGCGCTCGCGCACGCAGCGACCAGCAGCCGGTGGCTTGTCACCAGACTGCAAACCAAGTCTACCTACGGGTACAAATAAGTAACAAAAAAAAAAAAAAAAAAAAAAAAAAAAAAATTTACACTGTGGTGACTTGACAGGTCGTGATGCTGTGTGTTATCCAATCAGCATGGTTGTGATGCCACTTATTGTCCAATAAGCACAGAGTCAATCTGAAACCCCACCCACACTTCTCAACAGCTCATGAAAAGACAGTGTGTAAAAGTGTAAAACTTTTATTGATAAAAATTACATATTTTGACTTGAGTGACTCCATATTAGGGGATGGACACCCTCATAACCTCAGGAAACTACGTTTAAAATCAGAGGCCAGTCTCACAAATGGTTCAAGAGATATGTGTGGAACAGACAGACAGACAGACAAACACACACAGATTCCTTGCATTTATAGATAGTAAATGTAGCATTTACCATAGTGCAACTGCAATGTTAATGATGGGCAGCTCAGTGGTACAATGGTTAGCACTGTGGCAGCACACTAAAAAGGTCAAGGGATCGAATCCACCCCTGACCATAGTGGGTTCGATTCCACTTCCTGACCATCGGTGACCCTTCTGTGTGGAGTTTGCATGTTCTCTCCGTGTCTGTGTGGGTTTATCCCGGATGCTCCAGTTTCCTCCCACAGGCCAAAAACATGCAAGTTAGGTTAATTGGAGACTTTAAAGTGGCTTTAGGTGTGAATGTGTGTGTGAATGGTGAAGGGATTGGCGCCACACTGTGGTTGCCTCATCCATCCAGGTGGATGCCCTGAATTTCCCTCTGGGATTAATAAAGTACACAAAATCAAATCAAAAAATCAAAATTAACTTTGAATTTTCACCCCAAACCCATAGTTAGGTCAGCGTGTAAATCGTCCAGTCTGTGTGGAGTTTGCATGATCTCCCCGTGTCTGCGTGGGTTTACTCCGGGATTTCTCTGGTTTCCTCCCACATGCCAAAAATATGCAAGTTAGGTTAATTGGCATCAACTGGGGATTCTAAATTGTCCTTAGGTATGACTGTGAGAGAGAGTGCTGTACTTGAGTTTTTTTGAGAATATTCTGAATATTTATATTTTTTGACATGTTGAAAGCTTTAAATAAACCTGCAGTTGCAGAAAGCAAACATATTTGTCAACTCCCATGTTAATAAGAGTATGAAAAAATTTTAAAAATGCATTAAGGCACATTACATAGAAATTTTTTTTTGCTTTTAATTGCAAATAAACACATTTAATTGTGATTAAAATTCTTACTTAATCTTAATAAACAAGTTGGGTGAATTATTACATAAGTTGCTTTGCTTATATTATTTTTTGCAAGATTATACAGTGGTGTAATGGCATTATGAGAACAACTGTGATCCCCTGTCAAACGCCTGTTTCCTAGTTTCAACACATCACCCATCTACATTGATAATTTTACTGACTTTACCAGCTTTTAACCGCTTTTAACCAGAGTGGGGGCCTAGCAGTCGAGCACACGCTCCATAGCCGGGAAGTCGTGAGTTCAAGCCCCGGCCGGGGCATACCAAAGACCATACAAAAATGGTACTTCCCGCCTTCTAGCTTGGTGTTCAGCATAACAGAATGGGGGAAGGAAAATTTATGGTGTCATCTTGCATGAACGCGGCCCCTCCATACGCGGAATAATTTCGTTTTATTGTACATGCTTGGCCGTATAGATTGAATGGCAATAAACTGCACTTGCTTGCTTAAAGAGTCTCAAACAGACTCTTCTTCGGTGCCACCGGAGTCCTGTGTACCATTGATATGAAGGGTGAAATGAAGCAGCTAAGCAGGAACAGATCGCCTGCCAAGCATTTTTTTTTAAAGAGTTCCTTTCTTTTTCCAAAATGTTCCTGAGTAAGGACAAGGTCTCAGGTGGTTCATCAAATCAACCATCTGCCACATCAGCTGAGGGAGAATTTGGAGCTACTTCAATTAAAATCAGACACCAAATCTCAGCTTATGACTTCCTCCATTTGAACGGTAAATGTCCCAGCCCCTGACCAACAGTGATCTGTGTGGAGTTTGCATGTTCTCCCCGTGTCTACGTGGGTTCACTCCGGGATTTCTCTGGTTTCCTCCCACATGTCAAAAACATGCAAGTAAGGTTAATTGGCATCAAACTGGGGATTCTAAATAGTCCTTAGGTATGACTGTGAGAGTGAATGGTTGTCTGTCTCTCTGTGTTGGCCCTGCGATGGAATGGCGATCTGTCCAGGGTGTACCCTGCCTCTCCCCCAAAAGATGCTGGGATAGGCTCCAGCCCCCCCGCGACCCGAAAAGGATTAAGCAGAAGATAGATGGATGTTGAAATCAAACACATGCACCTATTTTTCTGGAACTTATTTTCGTCATTTTTTCCTGAGACTGAGACTTTGCATCTATAGCACAGTCCAGAGTTTGACTGGTAACAAGGTATAGTGTCATCTAGGAATTCATAACAGGATAAACGAGAACTGCACTCAACAAAGATACAGACCCACGGTGTGGAGTCCTATCCTAACTGGGGTGGAAGTCAATGGTAAATTCTAAGTACTCGTATATCACTCCCTATTGTAATGAGAATGTCCAGATTAACTAAAATCAGACCCTACCAATCTTCATGGTCAAAGGCAGGGTCAAGGTCATTTCATATTATACATGTTGTATCACATTAAACCTTATATTTAAATTCTGCAAGCGCTGGTAATAAAGACACCATAAGGCAAGTTTAAAGCTTATAATCCAGAATGTAAATGTGAAACTTGATGACCTACCGACCCTACCGACCCTCAAGGTCAATGCCAAGGTCATTTGACATTTGTTATGTGCCCAGAATGCTATTCGAACATGTGCACAAATTTCTTGTCCTTAGCTCTAATAATAGTCACTATTGGCTAAAATCGATTTTGAGCTTTTGTGACCCTGTGACCTTGACCTTTGACCCCGTGACCAGAAAAACAGCAACACATGCTAAGTCTGAGGTTCCTCCGTATATCAAGTTTGGTGACCCTAGCGTCAAGCTTTTTCAAGTTACACTCCAGACAGACAAATGGAGGTGACAGCCCTAAAAAAAGTGGTGGAAGCAGTTAAAATTCTCAGATCCTAACCAGTAGAGATCAGTCCCTGCAAAGATGTGGCCCAGATCCTCTTTTTGAGACCCTGAGGAGCAGAGCTTAAAATCCACTAATAAGGAAGGAATAAAGAGAGCAGATAGGAAAGACGAACAGAAGAAATTTTTAACTGTTGTAATTACACCTTTAGAATTATTTATTTATACATATGGAAATTTTCTACATTCACACGTCTCGAAAGTCTCTCCCCAGTAACACAAATCCACAAATTAGGGTGTCAGGATGACCATATATTGACAAGTTGTAAATAATAATGCAACTGCTCTTTCTGTATGCTTTTGTATAGATGGACTTTGCTGCTATTTACATCTACATTGAATTTAATTGTTAAAACAATAAACAGAAGATTTTTACATTGCCATAATTTTTATTTTATAATATTACTGTGTACTTTGCTTTTCTTTTCACGGTTATAATCACAAAGTGGCAATATGTTGCTGAAACATGTAAGGTAATTAAACAAGTAAACATTTTCCTAGAAGCAAAATAATTACTTCTGGCTTTCATTCATTCAGAAACAGCATTTCTTTTGTTAGGAGCCTCATTTTCAAAAACTAATCGTGCTTTGATTCCCATAACAGAACAAATTAGGCCTTAAGAAGCGTGAAGGTGATGAGCGGTCAGAATAACTGCAGTCTAGACCAGTATGTCTGCTGTTGCATTACTCAGGCTGACTCTGAACATGAGTACCTGAAAAGAATTAAACACAATCCATACAACAAGTAAAAGATCAAATTTATATCAAGCAACAGCTAAACTAATTTAGAGATAATAGTCATTACTGGTCGATAATTAATCAGATTCTGGGCCAACTTTAAAGTAACGAACCCATTGTCTAACAAATGTCTGCATTTATTTATTTTGAGTAATAAAGGATAGCAGCAGTGGTAAGACCGAGAAGCAGAATGAGATAATTAAAAAAATGAGGACCATTCAAAATTACTGATTTATATTCAAGTACACAAAAATACAGACAGAAAGACCAACACACCTTTACACAGTACCAGACATCTGGGTTCTTGACATGCTCATTATATTAACAAACTCATTAAACACGCCTGGACAAAAATGATTGTACCCCTAGAAAAGATTGAAAATAATGTGACCATAGGGACATGTTCAACCAAGATGTGTCCTCTAATTAACATCACAGGTGTCTACAAACTTGTAATCAGTCAGTCGGCCGGCCTATTTAAAGGGTGACAAGTAGTCACTGTGGTGTTTGGTGACATGTGTACCACGCTAAACATGGACCAGAGGAAGCAAAGGAGAGAGTTGTCTCAGGAGATCAGAAAGAAAATTATAGACAAGCAGGTTAAAGGTAAAGGCTATAAGACCATCTCCAAGCAGCTTGATGTTCCTGTGACTACAGTTGCACATATTATTCAGAAATTTAAGATCCATGGGACTGTAGCCAACCTCCCTGGACGTGTCTGCAAGAGGAAAAATGGAAGAGACGGATAATACGAATGGTAACAGAAGAGCCCAGAACAACCTCTAAACACATTCATGGTGAACTCCAAGGTCAAGGTACATCAGTGTCAGATCGCACTATCTGTCGTTGTTTGAGCCAAAGTGGACTTCATGGGAGATGACCAAGGAGGCCACCACTGTTGAAAACAAATTATAAAAAAGCCAGACTGGAATTTGCCAAACTGCATGTTGACAAGCCACAAAGCTTCTGGGAGAATGTCCTATGGACAGACGAGACAAAACTGGAACTTTTTGGCAAGGCACATCAGCGCTATGTTCACAGACGCAAAAATTAAGCATAACAAGAAAAGAATACTGTCCCTACTGTGAAACATGGAGGAGGTTCTGTTATGTTCTGGGGCTGCTTTGCTGCTTCTGGCACAGGGTGTCTTGAATATGTGCAGGGTACAATGAAATCTCAAGACTATCAAGGTATTCTAGAGAGAAATGTGCTGCCCAGTGTCAGAAAAAGAAGTGGAAGCGGGAAAAAGAGTAGCACCCCCCCCCCCCCGCCCCACCACTGCAGCCACTACCGTATCCAGCAGCCCCCTGGAAACATTGACCTGGACATGTGTGGCGAGCTACATGCGGTCCCTACACATGAACGGTTTCTGCAGGTAGCCTATGATCTCCACTCAAAATGGCCACAGGTGTTGCCCACCGGCTTGGTTACAACTGACGTGGTCACCGACTTCCTCACCTTCCTCTTTGCTCGCTGGGGTGTGCCGGATGCCGTTACGATGGACAATGGCCCACAATTCATCTCAGGGGGTTTCAAAATGTTCATGAGTGAGAGGAGTATTAAACACATAAAGACCGCTTTCTACCACCCACTAGCAAATGGGGGGGGGGGGGGGTTGAAAGAGTCAACAAAACCCTGAAAAACAGGCTCAGAGCACATCTGGCAAATGGATTGATGTTGGGGCATGAAATGTGCCTTCTCCTGGACCGCCTAGGCCCCCCAATGGGGGCCACCCCAGCAGAGAGACCATCACCGGGGGAAAGGATGGTCGAGCAGCAATGTCAAATGAAACTGCGGTTCGATAGGACACGCCGAGTGAGGAAGCCTGGACTCGAAGTATCAGATTGGATCAGGATTAGGTGCCCTAACCGTGCACACAAGCTGCAGTCATTCTGGACATCACCACTACAAATCACAGATGTTCAATAGGATTTACACTACCGTTCAAAAGTTTGGGGTCACTTAGAAATTTCCTTATTTTTGAAAGAAAAGCGCTGTTTTTTTCAATGAAGATAACTTTAAACTAATCAGAAATACACTCTAATATCTAATATACATTGCTAATGTGGTAAATGACTATTATAGCTTCAAATGTCTGTTTTTTGGTGCAATATCTACATAGGTGTATAGAGGCCCATTTCCAGCAACTATCACTCCAGTGTTCTAATGGTACAATGTGTTTGCTCATTGCGTCAGAAGGCTAATGGATGATTAGAAAACCCTTGTGCAATCATGTTAGCACAGCTGAAAACAGTTTAGCTGGTTAGAGAAGCTATAAAACTGACCTTCCTTTGAGCAGGTTGAGTATCTGGAAAAAATTATTATTTCAAATACGAATCATTATTTCTAACCTTGTCAATGTCTTGACTATATTTTCTATTCATTTTACAACTCATGGTGGTAAATAAGTGTGACTTTTCATGGAAAACACAAAATAATTGTCTGGGTGACCCCAAACTTTTGAACGGTAGTGTAGATCAGGGCTCATAGAAGGCCACTTTAGAATAGTCCAATGTTTTGCTCTTAGCCATTCTTGGGTGTTTTTAGCTGTGTGTTTTGGGTCATTATCCTGTTGCAAGACCCATGACCTGCAACTGAGACCAAGCTGTCTGACACTGGGCGGCACATTTCTCTCTAGATGACCTTGATAGTCTTGAGATTTCATTGTACCCTGCACAGATTCAAGATACCCTGTGCCAGATGCAGCAAAGCAGCCCCAGAACATAACAGAACCTCCTCCATGTTTCACAGTAGGGACAGTGTTCTTTTCTTGGGATGCTTCATTTTTGCGTCTGTGAACATAGACCTGATGTGCCTTGCCAAAAAGTTCCAGTTTTGTCTCGTCTGTCCATAGGACATTCTCCCAGAAGCTTTGTGGCTTGTCAACATGCAGTTTGGCAAATTCCAGTTTGGCTTTTTTATGATTTGTTTTCAACAGTGGTGTCCTCCTTGGTCGTCTCCCATGAAGTCCACTTTGGCTCAAACAACGATGGATGGTGCGATCTGACACTGATGTACCTTGACCTTGGAGTTCACCATGAATGTTTTTAGAGGTTGTTCTGGGCTCTTTTGTTACCATTCGTATTATCCGTCTCCTCCTGCAGCCACGTCCAGGGAGGTTGGCTACAGTCCCATGGATCTTAAATTTCTGAATAATGTGTGCAACTGTAGTCACAGGAACATCAAGCTGCTTGGAGATGGTCTTATAGCCTTTACCTTTAACATGTTTGTCTATAATTTTCTTTCTAATCCCCTGAGACAACTCTCTCTTTTGCTTCCTCTGGTCCATGTTTAGTGAGGTACACACCATGTCACCAAACAGCACAGTGACTACTTGTCACCCTTTAAATAGGCCAACTGACTGATTACAAGTTTGTAGACACCTGTGATGTTAATTAGAGGACACATCTTGGTTGAACATGTCCCTATGGTCACATTATTTTCAGTCTTTTCTAGGGGTACCATCATTTTTGTCCAGGCCTGTTTCATGAGTTTGTTTTTTAAAGTAATTCTATTGAACCACAATTCAAAAGCATTGTCTGATTTTCACTGGTTAATTGTCATAGAATTTTTATTTATTACCACTTTTGTCAGATTCAAGTTATTTCTGTGACCACTGTGGGTTTTTCTTTCATTAACAGAGGGGTACCAACAATTTTGTCCACAGCTGTATATGTACATATTTTGTAGCATTGTCTTTAAACTACTGTATATGACTTGGCTCAAAGGTTTTGGGTATCCTTCCACAAGCTTCACACAATCGTTAGCTGGAGTTTTGGCCCCTTCCTCCTGACAGAACTGGTGTAACTGAGTCAGGTTATCACTGTATCACTTAATCTTATCCTACACTTTATTACATGTATAGTTTATTTCTCTTATCTTAGCATGTTTAATGTTGCAGCATTGTACCGAGACAAATTCCTAGTTTGTGTACTACATGAACAATGGCAATAAACCTGATTCTGATTCTGATTCTGAGGTTTGTAGGCCGCCTTCCTCACATCTGAACCGGTGCAGACCAAAGCACCGGCCTACAAACCTCTGCACCGGCCTACAAACCGGTGCAGAGCAAGGCAAATGGTACCCTCACTGGTGCCACTTGCCTTGCTCCATGCTATGGTGACATGGCACTCTCAGCAGGGGTTCTGCACCGACTGTACTCGCATTGTATTTTGTTTAGCACGGTTATTCCTGTTCTTGTCATGCGCAGGCAGTGTGTGTCATACACCCTGGCGGAGCACAGACTTGAAGCAGAGCACACAGCATGCATTTTAAAAATGAATTAAAAAGTATGTACTTCATGAGCAGCAACAAAATATGTAAAGCAATAGATATACAGTGGCGTGAAAAAGTGTTTGCCCCCTTCTTGATTTCTCATTTTTTGTATGTTTGTCACGCTTAAATGTTTCAGATCATCAAACAAATTTAAATATTAGACAAAGATAACACAAGTAAATACAAAATGCACTTTTTTAAATGAAGGTATTTATTATTAAGGAAAAAAATTCAAACCTACATGGCTCTGTGTGAAAAAGTGATTGCCCCCTAAACCTAATAACTGGTTGGGCCACCCTTAGTAGCAACAACTGCAATCAAGCATTTGCAAAAACTGGCTGTGAGTCTTTTACAGCGCTGTACAGGAATTTTGGCCCACTCATGTTTGCAGAATTGTTGCAATTCAGCCACATTTGGATCATTGTCCTGCTGCAGAACCCAAGAGAGCTTCAGCTTGAGGTCACAAACACATGGCCGGACATTCTCCTTCAGGATTTTTTGGTAGACAACAGAATTCATGGTTCCATTTACCACAGCAAGTCTTCTAGGTCCTGAAGCAGCAAAACAGCCACAGACCATCACAATACCGCCACTATAGTTTACTGTTGGTATGATGTTCCTTTTCTGAAATGCTGTTACTTTTACACCAGATGTAATGAGACACACACCTTCCAAAAACTTCAACTTTTGTCTCGTCAGTCCACAGAGTATTTTCCCAAAAGTCAAAAGCCATTTTTGCCCAGTCTCTTTTTTATGGTGGAGTCATGAACACCGACTTCAACGGAGGCAAGTGAGGCCCGCAGTTCTTTGGATGTTGTTGTGGGATCCTTTGTGACCTCTTGGATGAGTCGTCGCTGTGCTCTTGGGGCAATTTTGGTCAGCCAGCCACTCCTGGGAAGGTTCACCACTGTTCCATGTTTTCGCCATTTGTGGATAATGGCTCTCACTGTGGTTCGCTGGAGTCCCAAAGCTTTAGAAATGGCTTTATAAACTTTTTCAGATTGACAGATCTTAATTACTTTGTTTCTCATCCATCCATCCATCCATCCATTTTCTACCGCTTAATCCTTTCGGGTCGCGGGGGGGCTGGAGCCTATCCCAGCATCTTTGGGCGAGAGGCAGGGTACACCCTGGACAGATCGCCAGTCCATCACAGGGCCAACACAGAGAGACAGACAACCATTCACTCTCACATCCATACCTAAGGACAATTTAGAATCCCCAGTTTTGATGCCAATTAACCTAACTTGCATGTTTTTGGCATGTGGGAGGAAACCGGAGTGCCCGGAGTAAACCCACGCAGACACGGGGAGAACATGCAAACTCCACACAGAAGGGTCACCGATGGTCTGGGGGTGGGATCGAACCCACGATGGTCAAGGGTGGAATCGATCCCATGACCTTCTTGCTGTGCTGCCACTGTGCTAACCACTGCGCCACCACTGCGTCATAATTTCCTGAATTTCTTTGGATCACAGCATGATGTCTAGCTTTTGAGGATCTTTTGGTCTACTTCCCTTTGTCAGGCAGGTCCTATTTAAGTAATTTCTTGATTGAGAACAGGTGTGGCAGTAATCAGGCCTGGGTGTGGCTAGAGATATTGAAACTGAACTCAGCTTTCCAAAAATGTGATACACCACAGGTAATTTATGTTTTAACGGGGGGGGGGGGTGTCACTTTTTCACACAGGGCCATGTAGGTTTGGATTTTTTTTTACCTTGAAGAATAAACACCTTCATTTTAAAACTACATTTTGCGTTTACTTGCGTTATCTTTGTCTAATATTTACATTTGTTTGATGAGCTAAAACATTTAAGTATGGTAACCATACAAAAAAATGAGAAATCAGGAAGGGGCAAACACTTTTTCACACCACTGTAGTGCAGTCTACAATAAATAGAGAAGCACTGAAAACCTCTTCAGGGCTGCATTACATCATGGCCTTAAGGCAAATGGATGACTTTCCGTCAGAAAGAAAAAAAAAAAAACTAATGAGAAAAAGTCTCAGATTTACCAGGAAAAGTCTCAAGTTTACATGAAAAAAGTCTAATATAGCTTTAAGTGGAAAAAGTCAGAAATTTACCAGAAATAAAGCTGTAAATTTGTGGGAAAAATTACTTTATGTGGGGGGAAAAGGGCACATTCACAAGAAAAAAATAGTGTACAAGAGATTTACAGTTTAAAAAAACCCCCACCACAAACAATTTTTCGCAGCAGTGGTGAGTTTGACTTCTTTTAAATTTACTTCTAATATTACAGTCATGTGAAAAAATTAGGACACCCTGTATAACAACAATAAAGATGTGTGGGAGGGAATGAAACAAATAACTGAGTGCAAGGGGAGAGACAGGCAGACGTCTGGGAGCCAGGAGAGAGCTGAGGAACTGAATCTGTTTTTTAATAGGTTCAACTCACAGTCTGTCACCCGAGCAACACAACCAGACCCCCATGCACCCCTCCCCACCCACCCTCCTGTGTAGAACCTCTCTCCATCTCCCCCCTCCTCCTCCTCAGGGGGCATAGGGACCCTCCCTCACTTCACGGTGACTACAGATCAGGTGGAGAAACAGCTGGAGAGACTCCGTCAGTGGAAGGCGGCGGGCCCTGATGGCATCTCCGCAAGGACCCTGAGGACCTGTGCCAACCAACTAGCTCTGGTACTGAAACACCTGTACAACCTGAGCCCGAGTCTGGAGAGAGTACCGGTGCTGTGGAAGACATCCTGCCTGGTTCCTGTCCCCAAGAAGTCATCTCCATCGGATCTGAATGACTACCGACCAGTTGCCCTCACACCTCATGTGATGAAGGTCCTGGAGAGACTGGTCTTAGCCCACCTGAGGCCGCAGGTGAAGACGTGGCTGGACCCTCTGCAGTTTGCATATCAGCCCCATTTAGGAGTTGGAGATGCTGTCATCTACCTGCTGCAACGAGCCCATCTGCACCTGGATGGTGGAGGAGACAATGTAAGAATCACTTTTTTTGATTTCTCCAGTGCCTTTAACACCATCCAGCCACTGCTGCTGGGTGAGAAGCTGCGGGTGATGGGGGTTGACAGCTCTGTGATCTCCTGGATTACTGACTACCTGACAGGCAGACCACAGTTTGTCCAGCTGGGCAATGTCTTGTCTGGAGTGGTGGCTAGTGATACGGGAGCTCCACAGGGGACTGTGCTCTCTCCTTTTCTTTTTACCTTATACACCACTGACTTTCAGTACAACACTGAGTCATGTCACCTGCAAAAATTCTCTGACGACTCAGCTGTTATGGGGTGTATAAGAGGAGGACAGGAGGGGGAGTACAGGGCACTGGTAGACAGATTTGTGGAGTGGACGGAGCAGAATCACCTGAGGTTGAATGTCAGCAAGACCAGGGAGATGGTGATTGACTTCAGGAAGAGGAAGGCTCCTTCTCAGCCACTGCAGATTAGGGGGGAGGATGTGGGAGTGGTTGAGGACTACAAATATCTGGGTGTCAGGATCAGCAGCGGGTTGGACTGGAGATCCAACACCGATGCTGCGCACAAGAAGGGGATGAGCAAACTCTACTTCCTGAGAAAGCTGAGACCCTTCAACGTGTGCAGCAGGATGCTGGAGCTTTTCTACCAAACAGTTGTCGCCAGCGCCATCTTCTTTGCTGCTGTCTGCTGGGGTAGCAGTATAAGATAAGATAAGATAAGCCTTTATTAGTCCCACAATGGGGAAATTCCAGGATTGCAACAGCACAGGGACAGCAACACTCAGAGCAACAATCAGAAGGCAAGAAAAAACAACATCTAGCAAACATATGTCCATATTACTATAAATGTATATATATAGACACACAGTGCAGAGCATTATGGCTGGTGGATGTGCAGCAGAAAGTCTAAGCTCTCTCTCCGCGGATGCAGCGGGCCAGCTGGAAGTCTTTGGGCATGATGGTGACCCCCTTAGCGAAGAAGAGACCACCAGGTGGGTCTCGCTGGTCTCCTGCAGAGCCATGACGGCGAAACTCAGGAAACGCAGGACGGTCTTGAAGTCCTGAGCGATCTCCCTCACCAGGCGCTGGACGGGCAGCTTACGGATGAGCAGCTCCGTGGATTTCTGGTAGCGACGGATCTCTCTCAGAGCCACGGACCTGTGACGGCGAGGCCTCTTCACTCTGCCGGTGGCCAGAGCGCCTCTCCGAGCAGCCCTGGTGGCTAGCTGTCTCCTGGGGGGCTTCTTCCTCCAGTAGATTTTACGGGCGGTCTGCTTGGTTCTTGCCATCGCTCTTTATTATTCTGTCTTATATTTCTTTCACGCCGCCTAAACTCCAGCCCAGCACCCGCTTCGTTTTCGCTACAGCTCCCGGTATGTCGAGTTTCCCATTAGCACCGGGCGGCGGCCAAGTGCTAGCTAGCACTAGCTCCTCCCCGCTGTAACGTCTCCCGCTGCAAACCGTGGCTCCGTCCGTCGACCCGGGAGATCCCCGGGGCGATCCGTGCGTCCGTGATATATATACAGAGTGAAAGGTGTAGAAAGAAGAAGGAAGATAAAAAAAAGGCTGTTGCAACAGGCAGCCGACTCGTGTGGCGCCGCCGGTCCGGCAGAGCCGGAACCGGAAATCGGGTATCAGGGCCAGAGACACCAACAGACTTGACAAGATTATCAAGAGGGCTGGCTCTGTAATTGGTCTCAGACCGGAGACCTTTGAGACAGTGGTGGAGAGGAGAACACTAAATAAACTGCAATCCATCATGGACAATCCTGATCACCCCCTCCACCACACACTGGACAGACAGCAGAGCACTTTCTCCAGTAGACTACTACAGCTTCGCTGTTGAACGGCCAGGTACAGGAAATCTTTCCTGCCACATGCAATTTCACTGTACAATAACTCAGTATGATGTTGTATTCTGGTCATAGCTATGCTGCCATACTGCACCTTACAGACTAACTGGTACCTCACATTTTCACTCTGCTCCTGATAGTCCTTCTTTGTGCAATGGGATGATTCGTGTGTTTATACGGGTCATCATATATTAAGCTATGATGTATATAGGTTTTGTAGTCATGTTAGTTTTACTTTCCATGGGCAATCCCTTTGTCTGTCATGTGTGTGTTTCTGTTGTTTGGTTGTCTACTGTCATGCTGCTGTTACACTGCAGTTTCCCAGTTTGGGATCAAGAAAGAAAGAAAGAAAGAAAGTCAGTCAGACAGACAAACAAAAGTCAGTCAAACAAATAGTGAGGAATAAATTAGGACACCCCCCATTTTTTTAGGACCCCCCCATATTCATTCCCACTTAAAATGGCTAGAATAAATGTTAAAAAAATGCAAATAAAACAAAAACAAGGTTAGACATAGATATGTGAACATTTCTTAATAAAGAACTGAATATTTAAAGGGGTGTCCAAATTTTTTCAGAATCAGAATCAACTTTATTGCCAAGTATGCTTACACATACAAGGAATTTTACTTATCACTAAGGTGCGCTTGTGTTAAGCGCTCCCTAATGACGCGGCAGCCATACAGGGGCCTCATACAGTGGGGGGTAAAGAGGGGGAGGGGGAGGGGTGACACATTAGGCAGAGAGAAAAAACATAGTTATCAAAATATAGCTCAAGTGAGCAAGATTGTGATCACATAGAAAAAACCCTCTAATTGCACACTTAGCAGACAAGATACAGATCCACACATTAACAAAGCAAGAGAGAGACCAGTGTGTGTATGTCAGTCATGTGATATCAGTGTGAATGCAGTGTGTGAAGTATCAGTACTGGTGGACAACAAAAATCCTCTCCTAGGCAACGGCTAGATGTTATGTCAATGGTGTTCTAAAACATAGATAACATGTCCACAGAGTTCATCTCTCTTCAGTGCATGTCAGATGGTAAAATTCCATGTTTTTTTTTTTTCCACAATATCTTTATTGAACCTTTTTTTTTTTTAACAAACATGATACAAACAATCAAACACTAACACTAAAGTACTACAAAAAAAAAAAAAATGCCCTAAAAACACCAACAACCACCAACAAAATCAAGTCTTCAACAATGCTCCTCTGTTTAGTCTAGACAATCCAATACATTAGTATACATATTATGTTCACCAGTTTGGAATTTACAAGGTCCACACACATCATTCACCTTCTTCTTCAAGAGTTATGTTTAAATTTTTTACATAATCAATAAAAGGTCTCCATATATTCTCAAACACAATTTCCTTTGATTTCAGTATATATGTTATTCTTTCTAATGGAAGGTTTGTTAACATCTGTCTTAACCACTGAGTCACATCTGGTCTATGAGTCTTTTTCCATAATAGTGCAATACATTTTTTGGCATTAAGCAAACTGAGGTCTATGAATGTTCTTTCACTTTTATTGAAATTATGCTTTTCTGGGTACAGACCCAACAAAAACAGTTTAGGATTCAATATGATTTGTTTTGAGATTATTTTTTCAATTGTTACCCTCACCTCCTCCCAAAACATTCTTATTAATCTACATTCCCATAAACAATGAAATAGGGTTCCTTTACTTTCCATGCATTTTGTGCATGTATCTGGTATATTTTTGTTATATCTATTTAACTCCTCCGGTGTAACATACATCCGCATTAACCATTTGAAATGTATCAATTTAAGGCGTGCATTTATTGATTTGGTTTGAGCTTCTGTACAAGCCAATTCCCATTGTTCCTCTGAAATTTCAATTTGCAGATCTTCTTTCCAGTAGTTTAATCTTTTCAGTGAATTTTCACTTGAAGATAGTGTCAATGAGTTATAAAACTCTGAAATAATACCCTTTCTTTTACTATCTTTCATCATCATTTTTTCCAAGGATGAATAAATAGGTCGAGTGAGAGCTTTATTTTGATTTGATCGAATAAAGTTTCTAAGTTGAAGATATTTAAAAAAATGTGTTCTATTGAGATTAAATTTGATCCTCAGCTCTTCAAAAGACATTATGTTGTCTGCACATGGCAAATATAAATCCTGAATCTTTTGTATCCCTTTTAAATTCCATACTTTAAATACAGCGTCCGCTCTCCCTGGTTTAAAATATTGATTACCCCATATTGGACTAAATTGTGACAATAACTGTGGTTCTTTTAAATAGTTTTTAGCTTCACACCATATTTTGATCATATGCTTTACAAATGGATTTTTAACTTGTTTTTGTAATTTTTTTGCCGAATCTGAGTATATGAATATGGGAAGAGGTAAAGGTAAATTGTATGATTCCATTTCAGTCCAGTGAGGGAGATCATTTGATGAAAAATAATATGTCATAGACCTCAGTTGTGCCGACCAATAATACAACATAAAATTTGGACATTTCAGACCTCCACGATCAAATGGTAAATATAATAAAGACAGACGTAATCTAGCCCTCCTGTTGTTCCATATAAATTCCACTAACTTTTTTTTATTCTTGAGAATAGATCTAAAGGTGGTGATAAGGGAATGTATTGAAATAAATAAAGTATTTTAGGTAAAATATTACTTTTAAGTATATTGATTCTCCCGATCATCGACATTGGTAGTGACATCCATCTCTGAGTTAACTCATTGATATCTGACATTAAGGCTTCATAGTTGACACTGGCGACTGATTCTAGCTTAGGCATAATTTGGATTCCTAAATATTTAAACTGATTTACAACATTGAATTGATTTACCTCAGGGGCTGGGTAATTTCTCTGGGTCTCATTTAGCATTAATATTGAAGATTTAGTTTTATTTATTTTATATCCTGATATTTCCCCAAAATTCTTTATTAAATTCAACAAGGTTGGAATTGATTTTTTTAGATTCGACATAAACAAAATTATATCATCAGCGTACAGGGAGATTTTATGTTCTGTTGGTCCAACTTTAATTCCATATATTTGTGAATGTAAACGTATCGCTATCGCTAAAGGTTCAATTGCTATAGTAAACAGTAAAGGTGAAAGTGGACAGCCTTGTCGACATCCTCTATTGATTTTTATTGGTTTTGAAATATTGTTATTTGTTAGGATTTCTGCTGTAGCATTATTGTATATTATTTGAACCCATTTTATGAAATTATTTCCAAGTCCAAACCTTTGTAGGACTTCAAAAAGAAAGGGCCATTCAACTCTATCAAAGGCCTTTTCGGCGTCCAATGATAGGAGAGCTGTATCCGGTGCTTCTTTATTAAAATAAATAATATTAAATAGTCTTCTTACATTATGGAAGCCTTGTCTACCCTTTATAAAGCCATTCTGATCTCGATTAATAATATTTGGTAAAATTTCTTGTATTCGTCTTGCTAAAATTTTACAGATTATCTTAAGGTCGGCGTTTAATAGGCTTATTGGTCTCATATTTTCACATTTATTAGAGGGCTTACCTGGTTTTGGCAGCAGTATAATTAAGGCATTATTTATGTATGATGGTAAATTATTATTTTGAAATGCTTCTAAAACCATTTCCAAAAAAGGTTTTATTAATTTATTCTTAAATTTTTTATAAAGGTCAACTGGAAGACCATCTGGTCCTGCACTTTTTCCTGATTTCATATTATCAATGGCTAGCCCAACTTCTTCTTGACTAATTTTAGACTCCAATATCTCCCTGTTTTCATTTGGAATACACGGTATAGATAGTTCGTTCAAAAACCCATTTAGTTTTGTTAAATCAGGTTCATTTTTGGTATCATATAATTTTTCATAGTAATCTCTAAAGGCTCTATTAATTTCTAAAGGATCTATAACTACCTGTCCGTTACTTATAATACTGGTAATTGGTGTTTTAATTTCCAATTGTTTAATCTGCCATGCTAATAATTTTCCTGATTTTTCACCTTGTTCATAAAAAGATTGTTTCAATCTTAGAAGACTCGAGGCAGCTCTATTCGCTGATTTTTTGTCGTATTCAGCTCTCAAAATCAGTAATTCATTCTCCAACCTTGGGTCACTTCCTGCATACACTTTTTCCTGAAGACTTTTTATTTTATGTTCCAATTTAGCTCTCTCCTCTCGAGTCTTCTTAGATTTTGATCCTGTATAACTAATAATATGTCCCCTAATAAAAGCTTTGAAAGCCTCCCACTTTACACATGCTGATGTTTGTGTAGTATTGATGTCAAAGAACTCATCTATCTGTTTTTCTATATACTTGACAAATTCCTCATCCTGAAGCCATTTATGCTGAAATTGCCATCTACCTGATTCCTTTGTCAATTTTTTATCTACATATATTAGACAACAGGGTGCATGATCAGAAATCACGATGTTATCATAAAAGCAGTTTTGAATCTTGGACCTTAATTCTGTGGAAATCAAAAAATAATCAATACGTGAGAATGTCTTGTAGGTACTGGAATAACAAGAATAGGCTTTAACTTGTGGTTTCATTTCTCTCCATATATCTAACAATCTCAATTCTTTCATAAAATGATTAATAGTCATCCTACATCCAATGTGTGTACAATCCAGTCCTGTTGATCTATCCACACCTGGATTCAATGTACAATTAAAATCCCCTGCTATTATATGTTGCCCTGTAAGTGATGATAAGATGAGAAATAAATTAGCAAAGAACTTCTGATCATCTATATTGGGACCATATAAGTTCACAAGATTTATATTTTCTAATAGCAAAGAACCTTGAATGATTACATATCTTCCAAATTTGTCTCCAATTACATTTTTCACTTGAAAAGGAACTGATTTATGTATGAGAGTCATAACTCCCCTGGCTCGGGATGAAAATGAAGAGGTGAATACACTTCCCTGCCATCTACTCCTAATTCTTTTAACATCCTCCTCTATCAGATGAGTTTCTTGTAAAAACACAATTCTTGAACCCATGTCCTTTATTTTATTCATAACTTGTTTAAGTTTTTTTTAAATTTTGTAGACCTCTGCAATTCCATGAAGTTAAATTAAGATTAACACTTTGGTCCATGATCAATAGAGAGTTTAGGATTACCTTGCAGTGTAAACATGCTCATACAGAGAAGCAAAAACATGAGTGGTTGAACATTCATCCTACAAACTACACACAAACAAATTTCCCCTTCCCACACTTGTGGCAAACCCCCCAAAATCAAAAGAAAAATTCTGTCTCCCGATATAGCCATCGACCGTTCCACACCCACGGGGAACAGCCTAAGCCACTCCTTCTTCATCCTCCCAATCACCCTAACTCTACTGCTTTTAATGACGTAACATTAACTCTCCTCTGTAGTTTTCCAACTTAACTCCAAGATTTTTAACAACTTTGTACATCATAGTTTTTTTTTTTTGTTTGTTTTGTTTTTGTTTTGTTTTTTTAATATATAATACAATCTATATTTTGTAAACTTACTATTTACTTCAAGTCAGTCAGATGCCTGTGCAAATGCTTAATTATTCTACCTTATATTTTGTTCATGCTTAGCTCCCACCAGTCTCTTCTTCTTCTTTGATCTTCTTGATGAACTCCTGCGCCTCCTCTGGGGTCTTGAAAATGTGGGTTCTGCCCTCATACGTGGTCAGCAGTCTCGCAGGATAGATTACACCATGACGAATCCCAAGGTTGCGCAGCTCCTTACGTATGGGATCAAACTGCTTCCTCAATTGCTGGATTCCTGTGGCCAAATCTGGGTAGAACCGCACCTGCTGGTCCTGGTGTTTAATCTCTCCTTTAGCACGTGCAGCGTTGAAGATCTTCATCCTGTCTCTGTTGCTAAGAAACTTCATAATTAAGGTCCTCGGCGGTCCCTTATCTCTCCGTGGGCCAATACGATGTGCTTTTTCCAGAACCACTGCTGATTGCAACTCCTCGCTGCCCAGCACCTCCGGAATCCACTTTTCCAGAAAGGAACATACGTCCCGACCTTCTGATTCCTCTGGAAGACCCACCAGCCTCAAATTATTCTGTCTCGACCGAGATTCCAAATCCAAAATATTATCTTCCAGAGATTTATTTTTTTTTTCCAAAGTGCGCACCTTTAATTGAAGACGGGTGACGTCATCTTCAGCACTAGCGAGACGGAGCTCCATCTGCGCCGTTCGTTCTACACAGTCACCCAATTCCTTTCTTATTCCTTCCAACGCTGTCATAATCCCATCAAATCTAGAGGAAAAGTCCGCTCTCATTGAACACATGGCAGCCATCAGCGCATCTGCGCCATTCCCCGCAGACATCGCACCGCCGCCAGCCTCCTCCGCCATATATGGAGTTTTGTTTGCTGCGTCACAGACCTGAAAGTCCGTTAATTTGGACTGTTTCGGCGGCTCGCTTTTTCCTTTTCCTGGTTTTCCAGCCTTAGGCTTCGCCGACATATCCTCGCCCAAATGCTGGGATACGTTCTGTCCCAAATGAGAGAGTTATTTGCCGATTTTTTTTCTCCAGGAGCAGAGCAGAGCGAGACACGTCCGTCCTACGTGGCAGCCATAACCGGAAGTCGTAAAATTCCATGTTAGTCACATGGTGACGCTGTCCTTGGTGAGTTCAGATTGCTGCACATCAGAATGTTTGGGTTAGAGAGAAGCCAAAACTCCCTTCTGCCTTATCTTTTCTCCTGGAGGAATGAGTTCTCCCAAGGACGCCGAATCAAGGCCTGATGAGCACAGTTCACTTAGAGCATAGAATTTTCATCTCTCATACGATTCTGTGCATCACAATTTACATTAACATTCACAGGCTTTAAAATCATTCCCTGGCGAGCACCCAGCGACTCCGAGATGTTTCCCACCTTCCGATTCAGTTTGCCATTTGCCACTATCAGTGCCCTCCCCAGCTGGTCGAATTGTTGTTGAAGGAGCTTCGCCGGGTCCGCATTTTGATTAGCTCTTCCAACTTCTTTAATTTCCGATACACCAGGAAAACTCCAAAGCCAAACAGCAGAAATCCTGTGATCATGAAGCCAAACAATCCAATTGTCCCATGAGTCTCTCACATACTTGGGCTCCCCCGGGCCCGATTTTCTGTTTGAAAAAGTGGTGTCAATTGCATTTAAAGCCCAACTCACCAATTCCATAATTTTCCGTTTGGATCGAGATCAGCGAGAAGAAGAGCGAGACACAGACTGGACACAGCAAGCTGGGATCAGTGAAGGGAGGAGAGGAGGGGGAGAGGAGAAGAAATGCGTCTGCTCTCTCTGAAAGCCGGAAGAAGAATGTGTATGTATCACTTACTTCACATGAAGTAAGTGATACATACATAAGTAAATACATAAGTATTTCTGTTACCACCTTTCCCCGACAGCCGCAGCAGCCTACCATGGAGCTCTATGAAGCCGGGGCAGATCTTGCTATTCAGCGTCCCAGTGCTGTTCATGTTTTTATTTTTTCACCTTGCCAGGTTTATATTGTAGGCCATTTATATGGCCTACAATATGCCCCCCCCCCCACAAGTAAGCGGAAACAATTTCTGGATCATCTGCTTTCTCTGACACAGCACCACAACGGTCCCTCAGGTTTCCTCTACTGTTCATGCGGCCGCCGGAGTTCAGAGAAACAGGCCGTCTGCAGAGTTTCCAGCACAGAGCTCTGTTTTCAACTCTTCTGTAGGAAAATATCCAACATTGAATGAACAGACACAGTCTCAACTGGTGGAGGTGGAGAACAATCAAAAAAAAAAAGAAAAAAAGTGCCAACTTTTTTAGTTGATAATTTATTTAAAATACATGCATTTAAACTCAACCCAGTCTCATCATCAGCTGAGGCTACCGTGTCAGGAATAGTCAGCCAAAGAGCTCTAGATTTGTGGAAAAAAAAAAATTATGTGGGGGGAAAAAAATGTACATTCACAAGAGAAAAAAAAAATAGGACAAGGCAGCTACAGCTGGCTTGTCCTACTGGCAACCTCCAGTCGGCTTGTCAACAGCAAGGTTATAGTGACGGCCCTATACGTGTACATGCACGTGTTCATACATGAGCAAACATTTGCATTCATTCTGTCCCACAGACCACCTCTTCCAACCGTTCCAAAGCTGGGGGAAGGTGCCATTCTGTAGAACGGTAGGGAGTGATCATACTGGCTATGTTTACATGGACACAAGTAACCAGATTAAAAGCCTGATCGGAATAAAAATGCTTCATGTAAACACGGCAATCTGAAAATTCTAACCCGATCATGCTCATTCAGATCAAAATTTCATTCCGATTGAGAGAGGTGGGTTATGCCGATTGTTAATCGGAATGGTGCGCATATAAACACTTATTCCGAACACAGGGCAGAAAATATGTTTACTGCACATGTCTGTACACCAGCCGCACATCAACGTGACGTATTTCCGCCTTAGCAGCAGCTAGCGGAAAATATAGCGGGAGTAAAACAAAGCTGGTCTGTATCGTCCTGCTGTCCCCCTCTGTTCGTCATATGCAGAAATATGTACTTGTAGCTTCATTACGGAGACCAGCAGAAGCAAAAGTACAGTCTGAATAACACAATACAGGCCAATTTTGACACGAAGCAGGGCTTGCTAACACCGGAAGTTGCTTCTTCTTCTACTATTTTTGGAATGTCAAAATGTCGATGTGCGCATGTCAAAATGGTTTATTCCATTCAAACGTATGACACATGGAAACGTACGTCCTAATCAGATCAGCTTTTTCAGGATCCATGTAAACAGTAAAATTCTGATCTGAATTGTAATCAGATTGAAGAAATTTTGCCCATGTAACTGTGGCCACTGACAAAGGTTTCATACTTCAGGGGTCAAACCTTCTCATCAGCCTTCTCATACAAAGCTATAACGAAATGGAACAAGCTCCCCACTGCACTGAAGACCAGAACAAATTACAGAGACTTTTCCACAGAGACTAAAAAATGGATTTTAAGTAATCAAGCCTGCCAGCATTGGCTCTCTCCCTTAAATGGGATTTGAAACTGTACTGAATTGTTTTTATGTGTGCTGTTCTCTTATCGTTTTATCTTTTAAACTTACTTCCTGCTTGTTTCAGGGACAACAGATTTTGAAATTGGACCTGGCTTTCTATATGTGCTGTTCTTCTTCTAAAATCTTCTTGCCTGCCTCAGGAACTACAGATGGTTGTAGTTTTCTTAACAGCTAGATATTCCCATAAATTGTGGACGGACAGACAAACAACGGACACAGCTTCATGATATTAACCCATTTGACTTTTGCCAGATTGAGCTAAAAACAGCAGGTTAAACAAAGTGACCACAACAGTAACGGTAAAAGAGGAGAACAAATTCTCTGGAAGCATATTCAGTCTCATATATACGTGGAGAACCAAATTAAAAAAAAAACCCTAAACCTCAACTTTAACAGTTTCAGTTTCATTTAAATGAAAAATAGGGAAAAATACTGCACATCTCCAACCACTGAGTATGATGAGAAGAGCTGCCATTGTGAAGTTAAATATAAAGAATGAAAATATTTATGTGGTCCTAAAAAGTATCTCCCAGTGATAGTTGCTAAAGAGAAGAAGAGGATGTGATTGAGCTTGTCTCCATATTCCTCTTTCTATTGCAGTATGTGTCCTTCAAGAAAGTTCTGGGCCTTTTTGGCTTATAGCTTTTTCACTGATTAGTGGTTTAAATGTTCTGATAACACACAGGACAGGAAGGACGGGACGGTCGCCCTTCATACACATCATGTACACACTGAACACAACAAACATTAAAGTCAGGTGATAATATGGAAAAGTGACCTCCAAGACTATAAAACTGATATTCAGCTGCTAGTGCAGCAGCTCTGAATGCTAATCTTGAGCTTGTAAAAACAGAAATACGTGATCCAAATACGCTCCTCTTTTAGAAGCTGTGACGTCCACACTTTCGTCTTTATTGAAGTATTTTTTCAGTTCCCTGTATAACCAAATCTCAGTGAAAATGAAATGTAGGCCAACAGAGCACAGTATGTCATCAGCTGCCAAATCAAGGGTGTCTATTAATGACTACATCTTTTTTTTCATTATGTAATCAGAGATGAGCAGAGAATGCCAGAAAGGCTGTAGCAAAATATATTTCACCTAGATGGGTCCATCCAAAATTAACTCATAGCCTAGTTTGTAGAATTTATGCTTCCACCCTTCAGTGCTCGATTTAAACTTGGCTATGCAGAGAGTCAAACTTGTATCAATCCAAATGTCACTGGAAAAAAAAAAAAAAATCTACAAAACAGCCTTGAACCATGGACGGATTTAAAAATATTTCTTCCTAGGATCTCGTGTTTTTGATGCCAAGTTCAGAAAACAGCCTTTTGTCCTTCATGAGGAGGATGAGACCCGCTTTTTCCTGGAGATTACAGCCCACTTCTCTTTCACTCTCGCCACGTTTTGCAAAAAATAATAATAAAAACCAATAAAAATAGCCGTGTTAAATCTTAACCTCTGGCTACATTTTAAAATTTTAATCTAGGAAAACTGAAATAGGCAGTTTTTTGGAATCTAGAGCAAAACAATTCCCCAAAACATAATCAGGCATCTCTAAGCTGGCCGTGTGACTCAGCTTTGAAGTTCCTGGAGGTAAAAAAACAAAGATTTGCTGTTTTTACCAGTTTCTCTGCCCGTTGTCTAAGTCTCCTCCAGACAGTATGGTGAGCCTGAACAAAACAGAAAATATAACGTGTAAGCAAAAATAAAAAGTTGTTTTTTAGTTATTACGGAATATCAAAATAAAGGAACGACACACAAAATAACATCAACAGAAAATGATCTTTAGAACTGATTTTATTACATTCTAGTTTATTTTATAAAATAAAAAAAGAACAATTACAAGAAAAAGGAAAGACAAAAAAGAGAAAAAAAATATCCTCAAACCAGAAAGAAAAGAAAAACAATTTAAACCAGGCCATCAATGATGGAGGAGCTCATTTCAGCCTGACAAAATCCCACCGAGAATGCTCGCATCTCCTGACCACTGGCCTTGACCTTAAGCATAGCCGAGATCCAGACCCACCTGAGGATTCTCGTGAGTGAGTTTGGTGACCTCTGGGGAAAATGCCTAATAGGAGAAGCAATTTTCATGAAATCACCTAAGTGCACAGATTAAGGATGGGTGGTGAACTAAAATAAAACCGAAACGGACGTTCAGGTCGTAGAACCGGCATAACTTTGGTCATGTCAGTCGTTTTCATTTTTTCCCCTCTCCGTGGTGTGCGCCCGTGTATATAAGAGCATTCATATATTGCCCCTTTAAAATGTGTCCTGTGTGAGCAGTCATGTGACTCTGCACCCCAGAACCTGTGCAGTCAGCGCTGCTTGGAAGCAGCAGAATATGGCAGAAAAATTACAATGGCTTGTACCGAAGACAAACGCGGTGTTCGTCCACATAGTATGTAATGACTGACGCTTTATTTCATCTTAAGATGCCAAGAAAAAGTGAGCGAAGTGCACTTAAACTAGCACGGAAATGCCACAAAGCTAAATCACTGTTAGCTGCTATCTGTGTCAGCTCAACTGCTTTATAGCGGGAACAGACGTCAAAATGGACAAGCCGGGGTTGGATTTATGAACCCGATCAGAGACTCATAATCACCATGTGACAAAAACATAATCATGGCTGCGTAAAGGACTCCCCCAATGCAGCTAACAGGCTAATTAACTGCCACCGTGAGTCATGTGACCCACAAACCCTCAAGAGGTATGTATATAAACACTGACTTCTGCACTGGACAATATTTATGCCTCTGTGAAAATGGAAGCATACAGTAATCAGTCAATGTGTGTGCGTGTATCTGTCTGTTACCAGTGTTTCAGCTCGCCCAGTCAGAATTAAGTGCAACTAAAGGTTTGTATCATTGTATCAACATATTTTCTTGACTTTTCATTTGCCAGAATTCCAAGACAAGGCTTTGTTTTCGAAATAAACACAAATTTAACTCACCTTTAACGTCAATACCGGGCCACTAGACAGGGCAGTGCAACTTTTTTACAACACAACACAGCATGTTTTTTTACAGCACGTTGAGCTGAACTGCTATAAAATAGCAGTTACTGGAAAAAAACAAAACACGTATTCAGCAGCTACACAATTTGTTCATCACATTGATTGCTTTCACACTGGTTTTGCTGTTTAGTTTTGCAGAGGAAGGACGAGGTAAAACTCGTTAAAAACTCGCTAAAAACTACAAGTCCCAACATTCAGTGAACTGCGCATGTGCCCGGAAACCCCCGCCAGAGTAAGTACTGAGCAATCCGCCAATACTGGGTGAACAAATGTCTTTTTGCCCATCTGCTTTCTTCCTCTACCACTAAACAGCAAAAGTTCCTGTTCGTCTTGTCATTGTACTCACATACCTCCATTGCTTCCGCCATTTAAAACATCTGACACTGTGATTTTCTTTTGTGTTTGGATTGCAGCTGTTCAAATCAGTTTGGTGGCTCTTGGCTGCTGCCAACAGTACAGGCATGTGAACTGCAGATTATTTTCACTGCGCATCTGTGTACTCCAAAACTACTGGATGGATTTGGACCAAATTTTTATCAGAGGTGGTCCTTGGTTTAGAGAGGAACCCAGAACATTTTGGTGATGATCCAAGAATGCATACCTCCGCCAAGGCTCTGGCACCGAGGTACCAGCACCTTGGTGCTTCCATTAAATTTGGTTACATGTGTGTGAAATTAGGCTGTGTGTCCACTAAACGTGTTTTTTTGTTGCCCGACTGCCCTGAGCATTTTTTTTTTCCAGCATTTGCACGCAGCGCTCTGGGGGAAAAAAAAAAAAGTCTGTGCCCTGTATCCCAGCAACAGCTTGTCACTCTCAGCTCAGCACTTCCGCTTTTCCTCTTGTCAGACTTTCTACTCATTTTTTAATAGCAGTCTCTACATAACAATGGACAGGAAACGTTTCCTAGCAGCTCTGGATATAAAATATTATGACACAGAAAGCAGGAGTCTGAGTACAGACTAGTACTGGCGTCCTATGTCCCGCCCACACAGCAGTTCTGATTGGCTGCTTAAGGTCTGACATTGGAGCTCAGCTGCAGTCTGAAAAGTTGAACTTTTTTCAATTCTGAGTGCTGTGACAAAAAACGGCCACTGCCAAGAGCATTTCAGCGCCGAGGGTGCTCAGCACTATAAACATGGGACTACATGGAGAATGAATGGAAAATAGTCGCCCAGAGCGGAAAAAACGCATTTGGTGGACACGCAGCCTTATTATGTTATGCTCATTTTCTATCAAAACACGCAGTGATATATTCATTGATACTACATTCTTCTGTAATATTCCTTTGTTATGAGCCTTGTCAGTGAATTATAAGGCGGGGGGGGGGGGGGGGAACGACAAAAAACAAAACTGATGTCAAATTGCCCTGCCCTAGCCCAGTTCTTCTGACCTTGATCTAGATATTGAGCACAGCCTGAATGCAGACCCATCTGAGGATCACTGTGAGTGAGTTCAATCCAATACCTAGGAGGAGTAGCAATTGCCATGAAAACTGGACAGGCAAATGGATGGCCAGAGAACGGACACCCAGTCATCGCATTAGCTCCTTTCGCCTTCACCGGAATGAGCTGAAAAACCTGTCTATAACAATATTTTCACAAAAGCTAATGGGTAGGTACAATGACCTCAGAAGCAATAAACGTCCATGTTCAGTTATAATGTGGCCATTATCTTTTCCACCAAAAATCATTTTTAACACTGTTCATTACATAAACATTACATTCTCTGTTTTTTCTCTCTTTTTATAGTATTTTTTTCAGTTTTCCAAATTTTACTAAAATAATAACAAAAAACAGAATAATTTTAGTAACCAAAAGTACAGCTAACCCAAAATGTTCAGACACAAGAGTACCAAGCCAAACAAATACAGCAGTTTTTTTTTTTTATCCTTACTGTGCATCATTACGTTTCCCACACACATGCTTACCTGCAGCTGCAGAGGCAGGGAGAGGCCCTGTACTCTACGATGGAGGCCCCAGGATCCCTGTCCCAGAGTGTGTAATGCTGTCACCTCATACTGGGAGCAGAGGCCTGTCCTCGCCACCAGAGGGCCCCCACTCAGCAGCACATGGTCACCACATCTATCAAAATGGGTATGTGGTTGAAGAAATTAGAATAATTCAGTAACAATAATAATAATATAATGTCTCTTTATAAGTCATACAGGTCTGATGTTGATGTAAAATGATTATCAAAACTCTTACTGCCACTAATCTACTACTACTGATTCCCACTTGTCATTATCAAGAGATTCAAAAATCTTTGAGGAGATTACAGATAAACACAGACAGACTGCAGCTGAAAAAATAAGACAGCTCATGGAGTCTACATAAATATTAAAAGCACCAACACTGTTAAGACTTATTTTGGGATGTTTTTGCCTTAACTGGACAGGTACAGTGAAGACCGAGGCAGGAAATGGGGTGAAGAGCAGGGAAGAAACATGCAGGAAAAATCATTCTGGCTGGTAATCAGACAGGCTGACAAGTTAGATTTTTTAAGAAAATATATCTTGAACAATATTCATCAGGTTTTCCTCACTCCACATTTACGCTACCACAGCTGGAAAAGGTCACAAATCATTTAGAGGTTCAAAAACTGTCAAATATTTTTCCCAGTCCCAGAGTGTTATTAGATTAGATTTATTTTCCATATACAGTGGTGTGAAAAGTGTTCCCCCTTCCTGATTTCTCGTTTTTTTGTATGTTTGTCACACTTAAATGTTTCAGATCATCAAACAAATTTAAATATTAGACAAAGATAACACAAGTAAACATGAAATACAGTTTTTAAATGAAGGTGTTTATGATTAAGGAGAAAAAACTCATAACCTATATGGCCCTGTGTGAGAAAGTGATTGCCCCTAAACCTAATAACCGGTTGGGCCACCCTTAAGCCTGCTTCATGCTGCATTTCCCCTCTAGTCCGCTTTGGTTCTTGTGCACTTTGGACGAGCCCGGCACACACGCAGTGCTGTTCATGCTCACTTTTTTCATCTACCCAGGCCAAGCAGTTGACGCATGCGCACAACCATCATTTGTAGTTTCACTCCCGTCCGAAAGGTAGCGCCAAGGCGCTGATACGCCAGGATTTTCACCAACGAAGAAACGGCAGACTTCTTCACAAAGTTTCTGTTCAAACATAGAGTCCATTTCTGCTGTTTGACTTCCCAGTTTTCACTCCTTTTCCACGAAGATGCTGCTGCTGCTGTGAAAGAAAGTATGTATGTATGATTCATGTATGTTTTTAGTCTCGTTTTCCGCCTCCTCATTGTCTCCTTCGTCTACTGATGTATGCTGTGTCAATATCGTCACCTTGTGAATGGGACATTCAGTCTTGTGCATGCACTTTTCAAGGCGTCCAGGTCGTGGGCAGGTGGCGCAGTCACAAAATCCGGGCTGCACGCGGTCGTTCGCGGTCGAGCACTGCGGACACTAGCAGAGTGGAGACGATGACATAAATTTCGTCACATGAGGTTTCCGGTTACACGTACGTGGACAGCAGAGGTGTATCATGAAGCAGGTTTGAGCAGCAACAACTGCAATCAAGTGTTTGCGATAACTGGCAATGAGCCTTTTACAGCGCTGTGGAGGAATTTTGGTCCACTCAACTTTGCAGAATTGTTGTAATTCAGCCACACTGGAGGGTTTTCAAGCATGAACCGCCTTTTTAAGGTCATGCCACAGCATCTCAATTGGATTCAGGTCAGGACTTTGACTAGGCCACTACAAAGTCTCCATTTTGTTTTTCTTAAGCCATTCAGAGGTGGACTTGCTGGTTTATTTTCAATCATTGTCCTGCTGCAGAACCCAAGTGCACTTCAGCTTGAGGTCATGGACAGATGGCCGGACATTCTCCTTCAGGATTTTTTGGTAGACTACAGAATTCATGGTTCCATTTACCACAGCAAGTCTTACAGGTCCTAAAGCAGGAAAAACAGCCACAGACCATCACACTACCACCACCATATTTTACTGTTGGTATGATGTTCCTTTTCTGAAATGCTGTGTTACTTTTACACCAGATGTAATGGGACACACACCTTCCAAAAACTTCAACTTTTGTCTCGTCAGTCCACAGAGTATTTTCCCAAAAGTCTTGGGAATCATCTAGATGTTTTCTGGCAAAACTGAGACGAGCCTTTATGTTCTTTTTGCTCAGCAGTGGTTTTCGTCTTTGAACTCGCTTTCTTATGGTGGAGTCATGAACACTGACCTTAACTGAGGCAAGTGAGGCCTGCAGTTCTTTGGCTGTTGTTGTGGGGTCCTTTGTGACCTCTTGGATGAGTCATCACTGCGCTCTTGGGGTAATTTTGGTTGGCCGGCCTCTACTGGGAAGGTTCACCACTGTTCCATGTTTTCGCCATTTGTGGATAATGGCTCTCACTGTGGTTTGCTGTGGTCCCAAAGCTTTAGAAATGGCCTTACAACCTTTTCCAGACTGATAGATCTCAGTTCTCATTTGTTCCTGAATTTCTTTGGATTGCAGCATGATGTCTAGGTTTTGAGGATCTTTTGGTCTACTTCCCTTTGTCAGGCAGGTCTTATTTAAGTAATTTCTTGATTGAGAACAGGTGTGGCGGTAATCAGGCCTGGGTGTGGCTACAGATATTGAAACTGAACTCAGCTTTCCAAAAATGTGATAAACCACAGTTAATTTATGTTTTAACGGGGGGTGGGGGGGAATCACTTTTTCACACAGGGCCATGTAGGTTTGGATTTTTTTACCCTAAACAATAAACACCTTCATTTTAAAACTGCATTTTGTGTTTACTTGTTTTATATTTGTCTAATATTTAAATTCATTTGATGATCTGAAACATTTAAGTGCGACAAACATACAAAAAAATGAGAAATCAGGAAGGGGGCTAACACTTTTTCACACCACTGCACTTCCACTTCTGTGCTATGCTGACTTCAGCAAAGAAGAATATCATTTTGGAAAATCATTCTGTAGACTGAAATACCTCCTTTGGCAGGGTAGGGCAGCCTTCATTTGACATGAAAATGAAACACATTTGAACATAATGGAAAAAAGAAATTAAACAAATGTGTAATGTCACCTGTAAAGCATCACTGTGCCTTTGGGATTTTGTGATGCCTTCTGTTCCACCTCTTCCTGTTTGCACCTAATGGAGAAACATGGTTTAACAATAACAGTCACAAGATGCCTGAATTTGCCAGTTAAGAAAAAATAAACCAAATAGTAGGGATGCTCATTGGTATCAGCCAATATTTGCTTTATTGGCCGATATCAGCTATTGACAAATAAGATATCAACAGTGGCCATCATTTTTCTGGTGTCCCAGTTGTGTGGCATTGAGTTTGCCCTGAAACAGACTGGTAGACTACAGCTGCAAATTCAGAAGACATCCAGGACTGAAACATTTTAAAATATTTCACTTCAGTTATCATTTATAATGCATATCTCTTTGTCTTAATGACAATGACGATGGAATAGATGAAAACAAAAACACACAAAAAATTGGTATCAGCTATTGGTAAATGTATTCTTTTCAACATTGATATGAGTATTGGCCCAAAATTTCTCAGTATGTGCATCTTCACTAACTAGGACTCCATATCCCTGCAAGCTGTGAAAGCATATAAAGATGTAACATGAGTGATGGGCCAGAGTCATGTACCAGGACATTAGCCTTTTGTTCTTATTAAAGACAAAGAGAGAAAGGCGATGTTTTTACCTTCTTTTCTTTACATGTTTCAACTGTTCACTGCAGTCTTCAGCAGAAGTGTCAGCTCATTGCTGCTAGGTGTCATTTATCAGCTGATTTTCATAGGCGGGGCCAGCCCAGCAGACCTGTCAGATCCACCGAGCCGGCCCCACTCTCCGCCATCTGATGGTCTCGGGAGAATGTAGTCCCATGTGTGGGAAAGCATAAAGGCCCCCGCATCCCGATTCATACCATCTTTTCCCCGCTTCCTGATTTCTATGGCCTCCTTGATCCAGTGTTTGTGTCTGTTACTCTCCGATCCAATGATTTTTGTGTTGTCCCAGTCCATGATGTGATTATTTCTCTTGCAGTGATCTGATATTGCTGATTTTAATGTTACTTGTTTTGCTTTTCCTTTTTGTGATCTTGTGAGTCGTCTTTGCGTTTCCTTCTCACATTCCTTCTAGTGTTCTTTATTCCTTGTGGTGAATGAGCTTCCTGTTTCTCCAATGTAGGTTTTGTTACATGATCTGCATGATATTTCATACAGTATATTATGTTACATTTTTTGCCTTGCTCTATTTTGTCCTTGGGGTGTACTAGCAGCTGTCTTAATTTTTTGTGTGGTTTTACTGCTATGTTTATTTTGTTTTTTCATGATCCTTTGAATTGGTTCTGTTATCCCTTGGATGTATGGTATGGTTATGGTGTCCTTGTTTTTGATTTTGTCTTTTGTTCTGTGTCTTGTTTCCTGTTTGTTTTCTTTGTTTTTGACTTGCTGTTTCTCTTTGTTTATGACCCATATTGGATACTGGCAGCGTATGAGTGCATGTTTTATGTGGTTTTCCTCCTCCTGTCTGTCTTCTTGGTCTGTGATGATTGTGGCCCGTTCGTATAACGTCCTGACAACTGATAGTTTGTGTCCTGTGGGGTGTTCTGATGTCTATAGTAGGTATTGATCCGTGTGGGCTGGTTTCCTGTAGACTGTGATTTTTATACTGCCGTCATCTTTGTGGTGAATTTTCATGTCCAGAAAGGCTATGGTCCTGTTTTCTTCCTCTTTGTGTGTGAATTTTATGTTCCCAGTGCTGCCCGTGCTGTTCAGATGGTCAGTGAGTTCTTGTGTGTGTCCTTTCTTTATTTTTTCCAATATGTCATCCACGTATCTCTTCCAGAGGGTGGGTTTGCATTGTATGGGTGCTGTATTGATGGCTTTATTTTCCAGATCCTCCATAAAAAAGCTGGTCATGATGGCTGATAGTGGGCCTCCCATTGCAAATCCTTCTTTTCGTCTGTAGATTTTTTCTCTGTACTGAAAACAGGTGGATTTTGCAACAAATTGTAATAGTCCAGATATGTCGTCAACTGTGAGGTTTGTGCGTCTTTTAAGGGTTCTGTCATTCCTGAGGTGTTCTTGCACTACGTGTAGTGTGACATCAACAGGGGTCTTTGTGAATAATGAAATGGCATCATGTGAAATGAGGATCTTGTCTGATTCTATTTTCATATTTTTGAGTTCTTGTGCCAGTTCTTCTGAGTTTTTGAAGTAGTATTCTGATAGTCCAAGGAGGGGTTTGATGATTTCAACCAGGGCTTTTGATAAGTTGTATGTAACTGATCCAATGCTGTCTATTATTGGTCGCAGTGGGATGTCCTTCTTCTGTATTTTTGGGGTTCCATAGATCAGGTGCTCATATGTGTCTTTTGTGATTTTTTTGCTTTCTAATAGGGGTTTGAGAAGGGCTTTTAGCATTTTTTTCTTTTCTTCTGTGGGGTTTGTTTTTATGATTAAATATGTGCTGCTGTCTGCCAACATGGTTTCCATCTGTTTTTCATATGTTTCTGTGTCCATTACTACTGTGGTTCTGCCTTTATCTGATGGGAGGATTGTGATCGTTTTAGCTTTCTTGAGTTCTTGAGTTTTATCTTTGTCTTTAATAAGAACAAAAGGCTAATTAAAAGAAGACAAAATGAACCTACTCGAGCTACTATGTGTCAGGCTACCTGCTGTGTGAGAAGACCTCCAGGGCCACAGAGGGCAGCACCTCCAAAGGCTCCCAGGGCAGGTCCTTGTGGATCAGCTGCTGGGCCTCTCTGGTCAGAGAGCGCAAAGACTCCTGTAAAGAAGAACATGCCCATTAGCAAAAAGCTCAATTTACACAAATTGGTAACACTAGTGCATCCAGGTATTCCATGATCAAAAATACACACAAACAAAATCTCATCCTCCACTTGCAAAGCTGAATCATTCACTGCCTCTTATTCAAAAATGGGGAATTCAGTATACAGGATGCCATAGCAAACAGGAAAAAAAGAAAACTTTTGGAAAAGACAACATAGTTTCTGGGCAACGTTAATTGCACCATGGTAGTGTAGTGGTCAACACTACTGCCTCACAGTAAGGTCATGCGATCAAATCCACCAGCCACCAGGGTCTATATGTAGAGTTTGCATGTTCTCCCCATGCTTGTGCAGGTTTACCCCAGGAGCTCCGGTTTCCTCCCACATTCCAAAAACATGTAAGACTCTAAAGTGGCCCTAGGTGTGAATGTGTGTGTGAATGGTGAAGGGGTTGGTGCTGCACCGTGGCTGCCTCATCCAGGTGGATAACCTTGAATTTCCCTTAGGGATTAATAAAGTATACAAAACAAAACATGTCAATACTGTGAGACAATAAAATATAACTGATCAATGTCAGCTAAAACATAAATACTAACATATAGTAGGTTGTGGTAAATATATACCATGCAGACCTTATTACCCAAATGACATCATGAACTGCAGTTTGCATTATGGGATACATTGGATAATCTAGTGACCTTCAGTTGAACACTACTTTCATGATGTATCATGACAGGGATGGGCAACTGTGTGCCATGGAGGGCCATTCCACTGTAGGTTTTCTGTTCCACCCAGTCTCTTCAGCAGTTGCTTTCTCCAATTAGCAATCCTTGAAGTTCATCAGTGCAAACACCTGCTGAAGAGATTGAGTGCAACAGAAAATCTGCAGCAGAATGGCCCTCACTGCCCATCCCTTTATTATGGGATACTTGCGAGAACGCTATGAAGGGATTTTTTTTCCAGTCATCACTGAGAATTACATTTAGAGAAATCTATAAGACATAAATTATGTGGGCTATATCTGAGATTTCACAGATTGAGATTTTTAGAAATATTAAATATTTATTTAATGGGGTCACTGACTGAAAAACAGTGTTTTTGTACATTTTAACCTTCTGCAAGGCATCTATTGGTCATGTGATGATTGAAAAAATATCAAAATGCTTACTTCTCTTAAAAAAACACAGCCTTTATATTGTTTGTCACTCCAAAAGCAAAACTGACTGTTCCGGATTTGCCATGGGACATCACTTACATTGTAAACCAAGCCTAGCACATCCTTGATACCCACTCACTGCTCTATTACTGACCAGCCTCGCTGTCTATCATGTGGACAACCGTAAGCTAATAAGTTAGCTTACCAAGTGTGGTTTGTATTATTATTTTCTTTAGATTTCAGTCACCCTAATAGACACTGCTGTTTCTACCTTGTTCATTAATCCACAGTCGATAATATATCTTGTGCCATTCTGGCTTCTTTTGTTATATTATCACTGTGATGCTATATTGAGCTCTGTTAGCATTAACTTCTCTCAGCAGTCAGTCGTAGGGCTGGGAATCATCCATTAATTTTTTCCAGAATCGATCTGATTCCGATTCTTGGGGTTCTGAATCGATTCAATTCCAATTCGATCCCGATTCAATCAGGGAAATTACCATTTTAACAGCTATTTTACTTGCCTGGAAAAAAAAAAAAAAATCTTCGAGACCCAATGCTGCAAATTGTACCAAGAATACTCTAACTTTGTTAACACAAATTATCACATAAAGAACTGACCCAAAATCAGTTACAATAATGGACTTTTTATTATTTAACTTGTGATTTCACAAAGTGCTAACAAGTGCTTTCTTTAGTGCAAAGGGTATGTAGTGTCAAGTTAACAACCCAGAGTAAGTAAACAAATTCAATGCATGAAGCATTAGACATAATCTCACTGTATTTCAGTCCCTCCAGGATTTTACGGGCTATTTTTGTGATTGTTGCAGCCCAAAAAGCCTGAATTTGTGGGAGTCTTTCCAAAAAGTTGCAACATTTTTAGAGGTTTGTTGCACTGAAAGTTGTGTGAGGAAGTACGGAGTTTAAAGTAGCTGCTTTGTCCATAGTTAACAGTGATTCTATTCTATATAACACAAGAAAAGCACAGGATTTCCAAAATATTTCCTGTTAAACAGTAATTTATTTAGAATCAAATACTCAGTAAAACTGTCAAAAAATAACCAACATTGTATTCTTGCTGAGAACTTCAATAAAAAAAGATAAATAAAAGAATTAGTCATTACAACAACTAAATTGCATTGAATGCATGTTAGAGTATGGAGCAAATTATGGCAGCACCTTCTTGAATCTTGAATTTGAAAACTAAGACCCCTGAAAATTTGAGGTCTTCTTCTGTGCTGAAATCCACAATGAAGCAGGGATGGCTCCTCCACTGACAACCTCTTCCCTTCAGAAGGTCTCAGTGCAGAATGGATCTTAAGAGTGGAAACCCAGTCTTCATAGATCTGAAGGGGAGATGAAAAGGAGAATATATGTCAAAATAAACATTAATAATCATATTTTTAGATCCCCACACCACAGTAGGGTTTAATAATTTAGTTTCTTTTATTTTTTGGTTGTTTATTTTTTAACTACAAATTAACTTTCAATGTCTGAAAAGGGTTTCATTATCTCAGAAGATTTGTTCATTTCAATTTAGTTCTATTGAGTAAAAATGGCTCGTTGTACTGCAGCCTTTATTAATTCTGCAATTTTCTTTTTATTGTGATTATTATTATTATCTTCAAATCTCTCACTTAAGTGCTAGAAGTCTAAAATTAAATGTGTCATTCAATACAAACGTTACATGAAGGCGGCTGCCTGTCATGAAGTCCTGAAGTTCTGACTAAAATTATACCTTTATTCTGCATTTATTTACAGTGTTTAACCAACAGTTAACTACTGTATCCATAGTTTGTAAAAGAAAACACCATCATGCTGGATAAATTATAAATTTATGACACAAATGTTAAAAACAAACAAGCAAACAAACAACAACAACATTTTACTTACCCCCAGCAGCTGCAACAGTCTCCCTCTGTCTGGTCTGTTGTCCATTCTCTGTGTGTTTTATGTTTGAAAGGTTTTTATCAATTGTCAACTTTTATGTTCAACACAACGCTGCACGAAGTACAAAACAGTTTATCCCTGCTTTATTAAAATATTCTGAAACTGCTGAACACAGTCTTTAGCAGTGACTTTTGTTGACAAATTAACATCAGCAACTCCGCTCATGTAAACACGGAAGTAATGTGAGCGTGCGGCGCAGGGAACTCTCGCGCGATTGTTCAATCATGTGAGACTTCAGCCGGCCGCTTGTGTTTTGTGTTTCACAGACGTAAAAGCATTATTAAAAGATCGATCCACAGATTTTGTGGATCAATATTGGCTCAGCCAAATGTGAACTAATTTGAATTGGAGAATCAATCTTTTGAACCCACCCCTAGTCAGTCGGCATTGGTCACATGACCAACAAGTTGCCTAGTGTTAGCTTAACTGTCGATCCAAATGGTTTAGATCACCATTTTCTATAAATTCTATTCACCCCCACTGAAGTCCATGTTCATCTACCAACACTTGACCATATATGTCGTTCTTAGGCATTATTTTGAGTGGCTAGCTAATGCCAGCTAGTAGACCAAGAGCTAGGGGGTGTTTATCTGCAAAGAATGAGAGGTTGTCTCATGGGTATTTCTGAAAAGGGTATCCCATGGGACATCCAAAACTGAGGTGCTGATGAGTCACAGCCAGGGCATCTAGGAGATATTAACCCTTTTCCACTTTTTGGGCCGCGTCACAATTTCCGCACTTTTGTGGGGTAGGGATACTTTAAAATAGAATAACTCGGGCACCCCTCCGGCTATGATGCTGTTCTGTACCTCAAAATATTCACCAGGGAATGCTCTTTCACATGATATATCAACTTTGCAATTTTAACCCTTTTTCACCTCACCAGAGGTCAAAAGGTCACGTGACCATGAAAAATCATGAAATTTCGACCCTTCCTTCTTTGAAATTTATAATCATGGACAATACAGGACCAAATCCAAAAAACTTTATATTTTCTCATTGCCCAGACTTCTAGACAGATTTAGGTAGCATTTGGAGTGATTTCATGAATGTAGGGGAGGGGGACAAGGCTTTGAATGACAGGGACAAAATCAATGAAATTTCATTTAGTTGCATATTTTGTCCACAGATGGCTCTGCCTTACTGAGCCTTCTCTGAGATCATTTAGTGATGCAATTGGCCATAATATATGCAGCAGCATTGTCTAGATAGCATGTTACTGATCAACAACCAGATTTTAGCTTCCTCATCTGACAACATGTGACCCTTGGGGTAGGTAAGCCACATGCAAAGATGCAAATTTTATGTTTGAAACTGTGTAATATAATGAACAAATTGAAAGTGACCACACCCAACTTCCCATAGGCACAGGATCATGTATGTATGTATGTATGTATGTATAGAAGGCAGACCATTTTGAGGCCATAGGCTGGAGGGGTGCAGAGAACTCAGGTCATTGAACTGCAGAGTGAACATGAAGAGGCGGATACCAGATTGATCTTCCATGCGGCGTTTGTCTCTGAGCTACATGATAGTGGAGAGCCAGTGGTCGTTATCAGAAGCAATGACACAGACGTACTCATACTTCTTCTCTATCATTCACAACACATCAATGCAAAGTTGTGGCTTGATGCTGGAGTAAATGCCAAGAATACGAGACGTCTTGTAGACATTTCTGAATTGGCTGAGAAGATTACCCCTGCGAGACTAGAAACTTTGCCTAGTTATCATGCCTTCACAGGCAGTGATTTCACTGCATCGTTCATTAGAATGGGGAAATGGAAACCATATGAGATCATGGTGAAAAGTGAAGCATTCACCAAGGCCATGAGTGCTCTTGGAACCTCAGACAGAATCGATATGGATGTTTCTGCCACTCTGAAGGACTATGTTTGTTCCATGTATGGCATGAAGAATGTGAGTCAAGTGAATGAAGCCAGGCTCAACCTGTTCAGAAAGTTGTATGGTCCCAAGAAAAAGGATGATCCTTATGGAAAGATAAAGACATCAGACCCATGTTGTCTGCCTCCATGTAGATCTGTCCTAGATGAAAAACTGAAGAGAGTGAATCATGTAGCTTACTTATGGAAGAATGCAAGGAAATCTAAACTAGTAGACTTTGGGCCTGTAGGCCATGGCTGGAAGTTGAGCGAGAAGGACAACAACAGATTGGACATGGTTTGGTTTCAAGGCCTTCAGATGCCACCAACATTGGTCGTGGAAGAATCAGTGGTCGAAGAGGAAGATGAGTCTGAGGAAACCGATGACGAGGTTACAGAAAGCCTGTCGTCAGATGAGGACGACTCTGGAGATGAGTTTGAGTGGGCCTAGCTAGTCTGTATACATCTACTTGACGGACAGTTATCCATGCATTAACTTTGACAGAGATGTGGGCAAATGGCCAGTCACCAGTTTTGTTGTATTGTTTCAAAAGGTCTAGCATTGCGGAATGGGTGTGGTGCAAATCTTCAATAGTAGTGAAATGTAGCTACGCAATCTTTACTATTGGGTTTTTGATTTGATAAATTGCCTTCAGTTCAACAGCACAGAGGATCCTTAGCTACAGGGTATTAATACAGTATGGCACATGTACCCCTAAAGAAAGGATCCTCTGAAAATCTCAGGTATTGTACATGCATGACCTTCAAACATGGATATATGACCCATGTTACATTGACCATTACTGCGTAAAACTCTTTAAAAAATGCATCATTTCCATCCTGAGCAGTGTACAATAGCTGGGATGATGCTTACTTGTCCCTATAAACTGTTAATTTGGTTATGTGAATAGAGCTATCTGTAGACGAAATGTGCAAATAAACGAAATTTCATTGATTTTGTCCCTGTCATTCAAAGCCTTGTCCCCCTCCCCTACATTCATGAAATCACTCCAAATGCTACCTAAATCTGTCTAGAAGTCTGGGCAATGAGAAAATATAAAGTTTTTTGGATTTGGTCCTGTATTGTCCATGATTATAAATTTCAAAGAAGGAAGGGTCGAAATTTCATGATTTTTCATGGTCACGTGACCTTTTGACCTCTGGTGAGGTGAAAAAGGGTTAAAATTGCAAAGTTGATATATCATGTGAAAGAGCATTCCCTGGTGAATATTTTGAGGTACAGAACAGCATCATAGCCGGAGGGGTGCCCGAGTTATTCTATTTTAAATATCCCTACCACACAAAAGTGCGGAAATTGTGACGCGGCCCAAAAAGTGGAAAAGGGTTAATATCTCCTAGATGCCCCGGCTGTGACTTATCAGCACCCCAGTTTTGGATGTCCCATGGGATACCCTTTTCAGAAATACCCATGAGACAACCTCTTATTCTTTGCAGATAAACACCCCCTAGCTCTTGGTCTATAGCTGCTGTTGACAGCTAACCACTATCATCAGCTAGCTCACTTGACGATAGCAATTTACCCACTCATTTGTGAATGTTTCTGTGCTTATTGTACTCCAGGCACCAGTCATATCCTATCGACCATTGAAACCACAAACCTGTCAACCAATGATGCATTATTTCATTCATTCTTAAAGAACAATGTTAGCTACCTCAGAGGTAACAGGTCAAGTCGGCCCTGACGCTGTTGGCCCCAGGATCCACAACGGCACAAGTGAAGAACCCCCACAAATCCATTAAAAAGACTTTTCTTGGTCACCAACAAATGTGACGAGCTTTACAGAAACTCCCCACCCATGCCAGATCCCTGGGCCAACCTGACCCATATTTGGCTCTGGGTACATTCGAAGTAAAGGCTAGGAGCTAGCCAGTCAATACTAGCAATAGTGATGTAAGAGGGAGGGCAGAGTTGGATACAGTCTGAAGATTTAAATAAACTCAAACAGGTCATTTTCAGAAAGGAAGGAAAAATAAAAAATAATTTTACTACAGTAAAATAATTGAAGAAAATCTGAACAAAATATGTCACAAAAATCCCATTAAGACATGTGAAGGCTGTTATCCCCCTGCCTCCATTTTCTTTGAAGATCCCAATACTTACTGAAAGAGAGCAGCTTTCAACTTTTCAATATAATTACTATGGCAGAACCCAATTATGATAAGCCCATCATCCACAAATATACAACAAAGTACAGAACCCATAGCTGTAGGGCAGGATGCCGAGGTGAATCTGTGTAGCAAGTTTAGTGACCCTAGAGAGCTTTACACGTTCTATAGTAAAATAGCATAGGGAGTGCTAGCCTTAACCTCTGGACCCCAAACCTGTAGTCAGAAGTCTCAGAGTGAACCTGTGTACCAGGTTCGGTGACCTTAGCTTTCTTTGTTGCGGAGATATAGTTTATAAGCCATTTTGATGTTGACCTTTGACCTTGCGATCCCAAAACCAGTCAGGTTTGAACCTGGTGAAGCCAGTGAGGGTGAACCTGTGTATCAGGTTTGATGACCCTAGCTTTACTCGTACAGCAGGCCTATTCGATTAGCAGCCCAGAAGCAACCTCCGAGTAGCCCGTGGGCCCAGGCCATGCCAAGGAAATATAAATTTAAGAAAAAAATATGAAGGAATGAGTTACTTGGAGAATGACGGCCCGCAAGCACCCACACAAACAACGCGCATGACTGTCATCCGCGCGGAGCTCAGAAGTGCCCTGCCCACGTGACAGTTCCAGTCAGAGGCAGAGCAAACCTTCCAGGCAGAGTGTCTCGCTAGCGTCATTGTCCGAGAGAAGCATGAGTTTATTAAAGTACTTTAAACACGGAAAAAATCAGAAGAGGTATGTAAGCAGTGGAGGCATTTATGGTGGTTTTAACCTGCTGGTAACGGGAACAATAAGAGTCACTGAACAAATAGATGTGATTAGACTTCATATGCAAGGAAAGAGGCAAGAGTAACTGAATCACTGAGGATTTACTTCACCAGCCACTACAACAATTTATGATCATTATTATGTACCTGGCAAGTTAAGATAACTGAAATTCACAAAGTTAATGACTTTAATCTGTCAGCAGCCTTCAGACAAACTAAACGTGCCAACATCTGGATTTCAAAATAAGGGAGGTTTTTCTTGCTGTCTGGGTGGTGAGGAGATTTCTAAAAAACTATAAATATACAGAAATATTTTAACAGAAATAACTGAATCTTTGGTAATTTAATTTATAATGTAATTTTGTAAAAAAAAAATTCTTTGAAATCAGAGTTAAATTATTGTTCTGTTCTGGATCCACAAAATTATGGTCAGAAGTGTAAATTATATTAGGAAAAAAAGTCAAATTTTTACCACAATCTGTTTCAAATTTATAAAAAAAACAAAACAAAACAAAACAGTAATTTTATTTAAAAAAAAAAGGCAAAAATCAGCCATATTTTTTTTTTAGATTCTTTTATTAGTCCCACAATGGGGAAATTACAGGGCACTCACGTGACTGGTGCGGCGCCCAACCCTTTCACCATTCACACACATATTCACACCTGGGGCCACTTTAGAGTCTCCAATTAACCTAACTTGCAAGTTTTTGGCATGTGGGAGGAAACCAGAGAAATCCCGGAGTAAACCCAGGCAGACACGGGGAGAACATGCAAACTCCACACAGGTCACTGTTGGTCAGGGGCTGGGATCGAACCCAGGATCCCCCGGCCACGGGTGAGTTGCTGTGCTGCTGCAGTGCTAACCACTCCGCCACTGTGCTGCCAAAATAATCCACAAATGTATAATAAAGTCTCAAATGTACAAGAAAAGTCAATTTTACAAGAGGAAATTACAAATTTGAGGAAAATGGTTTAAAATTTAGAAAAATTTACAGAAAAAATAGAAAACTAAAAGAAAATTGTTATAAATTTTGGAGAAAAACCTCAGACCTTCAAGACTGAAGTCATTTCTCAAGTTTTTACAGTGGGGCAAAAAAGTATTTAGTCAGCCACTAATTTTGCAAGTTCTCCCACTTAAAAGATGAGAGAGGTCTCCAATTTTCATCATAGGTATACCTCAACTATGAGAGACAAAATGAGAAAAAAAAATCCAGAAAATCACATTGAAGGATATTTAATGAATTAATTGGTAAATTCCTTGGTAAAATAAGTATTTGGTCACCTACAAACAAGCAAGATTTCTGGCTCTCACAGACCTGTAACTTCTTCTTTAAGAGGCTCCTCTGTCCTCCACTTGTTACCTGTATTAATGGCACCTGTTTGAACTCGTTATCAGTTTAAAAGACACCTGTCCACAACCTCAAACAGTCAGACTCCAAACTCCACTATGGCCAAGACCAAAGGGCTGCCAACAGACACCAGAAACAAAATTGTAGTCCTGCACCAGGCTGGGAAGACTGAATCTGCAATAGGTAAGCAGCTTGGTGTGAAGAAATCAACTGTGGGAGCAATTATTAGAAAATGGAAGACATACAAGACCACTGATAATCTCCCTCAATCTGCGGCTCCACCCCAGATCTCACCCCGTGGGGTCAAAATTATCACGAGAACGGTGAGCAAAAATCCCAGAACCACATGGGGGGACCTAGTGAATGACCTGCAGAGAGCTGGGACCAAAGTAACAAAGGCTACCATCAGAAACACACTACGCCGCCAGGGACTCAAATCCTGCAGTGCCAGATGTGTCCCCCTGCTTAAGCCAGTACATGTCCAGGCCCGTCTGAAGTTTGCTAGAGACCATTTGGATGATCCAGAAGAGGACTGGGAGAATGTCATATGGTCAGATGAAACCAAAATAGAACTTTTTGGTAAAAAGTCAACTTGTCGTGTTTGGAGGAGAAAGAACACCATACCTACTGTGAAGCATGGGAGTGGAAACATCATACTTTGGGGCTGTTTTTCTGCAAAGGGACCAGGATGACTGATCCGTGTAAAGGAAAGAATGAATGGGGCCATGTATCGTGGGATTTTGAGTGAAAACCTCCTTCCACCAGCAAGGGCATTGAAGATGAAACGTGGCTGGGTCTTTCAGCATGACAATGATCCCAAACACACCGCCCGGGCAACGAAGGAGTGACTTCGTAAGAAGCATTTCAAGGTCCTGGAGTGGCCTAGCCAGTCTCCAGATCTCAACCCCATAGAAAATCTTTGGAGGGAGTTGAAAGTCTGTGTTGCCCAGCGACAGCCCCAAAACATCACTGCTCTAGAGGAGATCTGCATGAAGGAATGGGCCAAAATACCAGCAACAGTGTGTGAAAACCTTGTGAAAACGTTTGACCTCTGTCATTGCCAACAAAGGGTATATAACAAAGTACTGAGATGAACTTTTGTTATTGACCAAATACTTATTTTACCGAGGAATTTACCAATTAATTCATTAAAAACCCTTCAATGTGATTTTCTTGATTTTTTTTTTTCTTATTTTGTCTCTCATAGTTGAGGTATACCTACGATAAAAATTGGAGACCTCTCTCATCTTTTTAGTGGGAGAACTTGCACAATTGGTGGCTGACTAAATACTTTTTTACCCCACTGTAAGTGGGTGCTCTTTGTATCCTTAACGCTACTAGAAATTTTTGGTTGACTGATATGTGTGTGTGTAATGGAATGTGTAGTTATAAAAAGAGGTTCCTACTCACACATGTGGTGATTTAAAACAAATCACAATGGTGGATGTGCAATGTTTGTTAATGTTATCAATCTTTTCTTGGGGGGGGTCTGTGCCCTCAAGTGTTTGACAGTTCCTTTTTTATTCAGCTAAATGCACTTTGTGATGTGCCAAGGGTCAGTTATGACCAAGATGTACTATATTTTATTTCAAAAGGGAAACAAATGTTAATGCTACTAACGGTGCACATTGAATTTTTATATACTTTGAGATATGCCTGAGTAAGATGTGACCAAAATGGTTATTTACAGAATTTTATTTTTTTCATTGTATTTATTTGTTGTTCAAGAGAAAAAATATTTCTACTACTTCAAGTTCTGCTCAACCCCAGCACTGTTATTGTTTTTATGCACTTTTGATGTGCCTTTGTCATGTGCCAAGCACATATTTAAAACCAAGACAATGAATAAAAAGTGCATATTTTTCGTCATACTGATCTGTGCTGGTTTGAACTTTGTCATATTCAACAGATCACTGATCATATGCGGCCCAGTTACAGGTCTTGATTTCAAATTGTGGCTCAACTGGTTTTGTAATTCAATAGCCCTGTCGTAGAGTAATAAGGCATAAGGAATGTTAATGCTGACCTTTTCACCCCAAATCCATAGTCAGAGGTCAGGAGCCCAAGGTGAACCTGTATACCAGGTTTGGTGGCCCTAGCTTTACTCGTTTTATAGTCATACTAAATTTAACATTTACCATTTACCATAGTGCAACTGGAATGTTAACTTTGGCCTTTGACCCCTTGACCCCAAACCCATAGTGAAGTGAGGGTGTAAACTGTCCAAGATGTATTAGATACAACTACTGTATTGATTTGAAAAGCCTACATCATTTCTTTCAGTAGTTATTGTGTTTACAAGATTCTGGGAAAATCTGACCTCTGACCTTTTACCTCATCATCCAGTGAGAGGAAAATTGCAATATATACATCATCAGAGTACATCCAACCGTGGTACCAAGTTTCAAAACGTTTGGAGCAAAACTGTAAGAGAAGTTGATTTCACAAGACAGTTACTGTGTATGAAGTGAGGTGAAACAGGAGGTCATGGGTCAGGGCTACAAATCCTGCAAAAACCATCCGATCAGAACCAAATTGCAATATGCGCATCCTCAGTGTATATGAAAACATGGTACTAAGTTTCAAAACAATCTGAACAAAATTGTAGGAGGAGTTGATTTCACAAAAGTGAGACAGACGGACGGACGGATTGACCCATAACATGATCCCCCTTCGGTCTTCACCCGAAGGGCTCCTTGACCCCTTTGGGCTTTGACTGGTGGGGGATAAAAAGTGCAATCAACAACCCCTTTAAATCTTTTAACCACAAAGACACACAGACACACCTCAGAAGGCGTCCATGAGTCCAGCTGAGGGTCGAGGGCGACGTCACAGCAGAAGGCCCCTGAGATAACTACAGAGAAAATAGTAAAAAACAAACAAAAAAACCCTGAAAAGTTAATTATGCAAGCTAAAAAAAAATTCATCAGCTATGTTTGTTATGTTTGAAGTGAGAAGTCTTCACAGAAACATCCTGATTTGAAAAGGGTTTCTTCTGAAAACTAAGAACAGATTTCTAACATCAACAAAAGCTCAGGAGATTCCTCATTATACCTCACCTGGCACCTCTGGTGTGCTCACTAACTCCACAATGTAGTCATCCTTGAAAGAGGTCTCCAGAACCTGACCCAGGAGCGCAGCACAGGATCGCCAGTAGGCCTGAGAGGAAGACATGACAACACAATTAATGCTTATTTGATTGTCATTTCTGCATTTAAAAAAAAAAGAACATTTCTGTTCTGGAGAGTTAAAAGAGATTCTTACAAAAGGTTTCCTGTAACAAATTTAACGCTACATCTGCAGTGCGAAATTTATACCATGTATACTTGTGAGATGCCAACAGGGGTAGGTGATATGACCCAACAATAATATCTTGATATTTCTGTCAATCTTCACACTGATTATTGACGATATCACAGAAGAACATTTCACAGGCCTGTGTGACATTATTTGCCTCCAGCTTATTCAGAAAAAAAAAAAAAATCTCTCTCACTTCCCCAGTTCATACATAGTAGCTCAGACTGAGCATCAGATTCTGTATCAAATATTGTAAACAAAATAATATACATCATCATGTCTAACGGTGCAGTTTATATGTTGACCTGGTTTACTGGTGTTAGAAGTTGCCTTCTCTGGCTTTTTTGCTCTCTTCCTATTGAATGATGTTTCTTCTTAAGGTGGCTGAATAAATTTGACCTAAAGCAGCCGAAGCAGAGCTAAAACAGAACTCCCTACACAGGAAATCTTGCACGAGAGTCTGTGAATAACTGACTTAAGGAAAAAAAATTGTGGGCAGACTTTCCACACTGAAACACTGCACTTTGCTTCGCAGCAGTGTGACACAGCCTTGAAACCAATACATTTCCACAAAAGTAGATTTTTAGTAACTCCAGTGGTGGAAAGGTGACCATCTTCCTGCATATTTGTTTTGCTCTGTAGCACATAGCTTACATCAACATCGTAACGGTGTGACATCACTGCACAGCCAAATCAGAATACTGTGACGTTAACTGTTGCCCTGGAGTTAAAATTTACACTGGGATTATCATAGGGCTGGGCAATACATCGATTTTAAATTGATTTTTTTTTTCTTTTTTAGACAATGTCAAAAAATGAAAATTGATTTTACCATTCAGAGTTGTAACTAGAGGACACTCAGAGAGCACATAATCTCTGCCATACCTCTCACAATATTAAAGAAAGTGGGAAAAAGCGATCCAAAATCTGCATCCTCACCCCGATCACCTCCAAAATCTACTGGGTTCATCCGTAGCCCAAATACAACCTCTGGTGAAAATTTCATCAAACTCTGTCCAGTAGTTTTTGCATAATCACGATAACAACAGACAAATAAACAGACAAACGCCGGCAAACACATCATACCCCCTTGGTGGAGGTAAAAAAAAAAAAAAGTGCAGTTTCCGTTCATCTAAAGCACTCAGATCAAATGAGGTGGGTACTGTCAGCCAAGTGATCTAAGGAGGCTATCATATGATTAATCATATGTGGAAGGAATTACTGTTTTCCCACTTAATAAGAATTTATTAAAAGAAAAATTGTAGTAGAAAAAAAAACAATACAGAAACAGCACTTACAACAGTACCTGATTGACTACAGTTGGGTCACTGTCTTTAAATGTGAGCAGAGTGAGTGAACAGGAGCGGATGAGAGGCTGATGAAGAGACCATAGTTCTCCATCAACCAGAGCCAGAGCTGAGTTCATCACGTGATACTCCGTCAGATCTGAGGGTAACACAGCATTTATAGTAAAGTGTGTAGCAACGCCTCGTCAATTTAAGCAAACTAAGCTTAAATTTTGAATTTCTTATTATATATTAAAGAGGCTTACATTTGGGAGCTAATAACCAGATCAGATCTGAAACAGTTTCACTTACGTCTGGCACAGCTCAATGGAGTGGACATTCCTTTGTTCATGACGAGTAGCGTGCCTTCAAGACCAGGGCCATGCAGGGACACTTCTATCTTCTCAATACGGGGGTACAGAGCCCTCTGCCTGGCCTGCTCTCTGGAGAAGATGGCATTACGCTGGCTGCGTACTTCAGCAAGTGGTGGGCGCAGAGCCGTTACAGTGGATGCAAAGCCTGCAGATCAGAAAGAATGGATGGATGTCTTCGGAGGGCTACAACTATCATGTTCTTATACTAACCCACTCCGAACCAGAGACAACATCACAAGAGTCCTAACTGGCTAAAGAAAAAAAAAAGCATTTCATTTGGAAATCAAAGTACTACTGTTTGAAGGAAGAGTGATGAAGCACAGAATCTAAGATGTTTAAAGTCCAGTGTGAAGTATCTTCAGTCTGTGATGATTTGGGGTGCCACGTCATCTGTTCGTGTTTTATCAAGTCCAAAGTCAACACTGCTGCATATCGGAAATTTTAGAGTGCTTCATGCATCCATCTGCTGAAAAGTTTTATTAAGATGCAAATTTCCTCTTCAAACAGGACTCAGTAGAAGCCCACAGCACCAAAACTACCATGAAATAGTTAAGACTATAATATTACTATACTTGACTGACCAGACAACTAGCCTGATCTAAACTCCATAGATTGTCCCTACGGTATAGCCAAGAGAAAGATGAGAAACACACAATCACACAATACAGGTGAGCTGAAAGCTGCTATCAAAGCAACTTGGCCTTCAATAACACCTCAGCAGTCCCATAAGTTGATCACCTCCATGCAGTAATTTCTGGTAAAAGGAGCCCCAACCAAGCACTGAGTGTATAAATGAACACACTTTTCAGAAGGTGGACATATCTGTATTGTAAATCCTTATTTTGGACTGAGCTTAGTGAATACTCAAATTAAATTAAATGAGATGAAATACTTCTGATTTTTATAAGCTATTACTCATAATCTTGAAAATAAGAGAAAAGGCCTGAAATATTTCCATTTCTTTCTACATATAATAAAATACAGTGCACCCGGAAAGTATTCACAGCGCTTCACTTTTTCCACATTTTATGTTACAGCCTTATTCCAAAATGGATTAAATTCATTTTTTTCCTCAAAATTCTCCACACAATACCCCATAATGACAATGTGAAAAAAGTTTTTTTTTTTTTTAGATTTTTGCAAATTTATTAAAAATAAAAAAACTAAGAAATCACATGGACATAAGCATTCACAGCCTTTGCTCAGTACTTTGTTGATGCACCTTTGGCAGCAATTACAGCCTCAAGTCTTTTTTGAATATGATGCCACAAGCTTGGCACACCTATCATTGGGCAGTTTGGCCCATTCCTCTTTGCAGCTCCTCTCAAGCTCCATCAGGTTGGATGGGAAGCGTTGGTGCACAGCCATTTTCAGATCTCTCCAGAGATGTTCAATTGGATCCAAGTCTGGGCTCTGGCTGGGCCACTCAAGGACATTCACCAAGTCGTCCTGAAGCCACTCCTTTGATATCTTGGCTGTGTGCTTAGGGTTGTTGTCCTGCTGAAAGATGACCCTTCGCCCCAGTCTGAGGTCAAGAGTGCTCTGGAGCAGGTTTTCATCCAGGATGTCTCTGTACATTGCTGCATTCATCTTTCTCTCTATCCTGACTAGTCTCCCAGTTCCTGCCGCTCAAAAACATCCCCACAGCATGATGCTGCCACCACCATGCTTCACTGTAGGGATGGTATTGGACTAGTGATGAGCGGTGTCTGGTTTCCTCCAAACATGATGCCTGGCATTCACGCCAAAGAGTTCAATCTTTGTCTCATCAGAACAGAGAATTTTGTTTCTCATGGTCCGAGAGACCTTCAGGTGCCTTTTGGAAAACTCCAGGCGGGCTGCCATGTGCCTTTTACTAAGGAGTGGCTTCTGTCTGGCCACTCTACCACATAGGCCTGATTGGTGGATTGCTGCACAGATGGTTGTCCTTCTGGAAGGTTCTCCTCTCTCCAGAGGAACACTGGAGTTCTGACAGAGTGACCATCAGGTTCTTGGTCACCTCCCTGACTAAGGCCCTTCTCCCTCGATTGCTCAGTTTAGACATCCGGCCAACTCTAGGAAGAGTCCTGGTGGTTCTGAACTTCTTCCATTTATGGCTGATGGAGGCCACTGTGCTCATTGGAACCTTCAAAGCAACAGAAATTTTTCTGTACCCTTCCCCAGATTTGTACCTTGAGACAATCCTGTCTTGGAGATCTACAGACAATTCCTTTGACTTTATGCTTGGTTTGTGCTCTGACATGCACTGTCAACTGTGGGCCCTTATATAGAGAGGTGTGTGCCTTTCCAAATCATGTCCAATCAACTGAATTTACCACAGGTGGACTCCAATTAAGCTGTAGGAACATCTCAAGGATGATCAGTGGAAACAGGATGCACGTGAGCTCAATTTTGAGCTTCATGGCAAAAGCTGTGAATACTTATGTACATGTGATTTCTTAGTTTTTTATTTTTAATGAATTTGAAAAAATCTAAAAAAAAAAAAAACTTTTTCATATTGTCATTATCGGATATTGTGTGTAGAATTTTGAGGAAAAAACTAATTTAATCAATTTTGGAATAAGGCTGTAACATAACATAACGTGGAAAAAGTGAAGCGCTGTGAATATTTTCCGGATGCACTGTACTTGCTATTACTTTTACTTCAGTCTATTTACTCCGTCCAACTCTGCTGACTTTCAATAGGTGTTTTAATATGGAACTGTCTATTGATACGGAAACTGTATCCTTATACGAAACGTCTACTGGTACGGAAGAGTTGACAATCTGACAAAACCTTTTCAGCTCGACTCCAAATCAGCTGCAGCTATGGCTTAGGTGAATAGCGCCTGGTTGGAGGGTTGCTGGTTCTCGTCCTGTTCTCGCAGCCGTGTCCCAGAGTTGCCAACTTTTCAGAAAAGCGTGTAGTGAGATTTAGAGGGATTTGTGCACAGGGAAGACTGGATGTGTAGCAGTGGAGTGAGCGTGTATGCACACAATACACATAAACGGTTACTTTTTTTTTAAACTTATACACTTCTTTACCTCAGGATACGTTTTAGATCTTGTTCAATCTGCTTTATAATGCCTTGAGAGCTTTTATTGTGTAAAAATGTGCATAAAGTCAACATGATATAGGCAATAATTTTCTCATTTTGGAGTGAGAAATATGGTCTGTGGTGTGAGACAGAGGGGGCAAAAGAATGAGGGTCACTCCAAAAGAGTGAGAGTTGGCAACACTGCATGTCCACACCATTTTACTTGACATGAGATGGAATTTAGAATTAAAATTAAGAGGTTAGCCTTAGGATCTGGGAATGAACAAGGTTTAAAACGTCAAAATTTGAATGAATGAATGAATGAATGAATCTTTATTTCGGCTAGATTAAAAGTAGAGATTAAAAAGAAACAGAATAATATAACAAAGGGGGAAAGAAAATCCAACAAGGTCAAATTAGACAATAACTCCTCTGGTTATACAGTTCAACATAAGTTATCCGAAATGGGTGATGGCTGAAGCCGCAGCTTATATTGCCCACCCATATTCCATCCAAGAATTCAAAAGAAAAACAAAACAAGAGCGATTACAATTCAGAACAAAGCTAAGACAAAATGTGACAAAAAAAACTAAGCAACAACACAATACAGACTGGATATGACAATCCTTATGCGATTTTACATGTTATCTTGTATATATGTTTGGAGTATTTCTTCCTTTAGTTTTTGTATAAATTGTCCAAGCGTTGCACATGATTTTAATTCAGGTCCAAAATCGTTCCATAATCTGACTCCTTGCACTGAAACACAGTGTTGCTTGGTGGTAGTTCTCATTGAAGGTTTTTGAAATATACATGTTCCTCTGAAATGATATTGTTTCTCCCTTATTTGGAACAACTTTTGAATATTTGCAGGCAGTGATAGATTCTTCATTTTAAACATTATTACTGCAGTTTTAAAGTCAACCAGATCTTTCAACTTGAGAGCTCTGAATTTAAGAAAAAGTGGGTTTGTTGGTTCCCTGTAAGCAGCTTTGTTTATTATTCTAATAGCTCTCTTCTGAAGCCTCATCGAATCGTTTCACACCAACATGCAGGGGATAGTGCAGTACGATGGCAACGTCTCAGAGCCATTCAATATACACAGTAGAGTGAAACAGGGCTGTGTACTTGCGCCAGACCTCTTTGGGATTTTCTTTGCTATGCTCCTGAGGCATGCCTTCAGCACAGCAACAGAGGGAATCTACCTGCACACAAGATCTGACGGCAGGCTTTTCAACCTCGCCCGCCTGAAAGCCAGAACCAAAGTACGTGAGGCTCTAATCAGAGATACGCTGTTCGCAGACGACACTGCAGTCGCGACCCACACACAGCAGGAGCTTCAGACCCTGATGGACCGCTTCTCCCAGGCATGCATGGACTTCAGGCTTACCATCAGCCTGAAGCAGACTAACGTCTTGGCGCAAGGCATGGAAGCACCACCAACCATCACCATCGACGACTACGAGCTGGAGGTTGTGAATCAGTTCATGTACCTGGGGTCCACGATCAGCAGCAACCTCTCCCTTGATACAGAGATCAACAAGAGGATTGGAAAATCAGCCTTCACACTCGCTCGCCTCACCACACGAGTGTGGGAGAATCCCAAACTCTCTGTCAAGACGAAGATGGCAGTGTACAACGCCTGCGTCATCAGCACACTGCTCTATGGGAGTGAGACGTGGACAACATACGCCCGGCAGGAAAAGAGACTGAATTCCTTCCACTTGCGCTGCATTTGGTGCATCCTGGACATATCCTGGCAGGACAAAGTGTCCAACACTGAAGTTCTGTCCCGCGCCGGCCTTCCCTCCATGTTCACTCTACTTAGGCAGCGTAAGCTCCGCTGGCTAGGCCACGTTCACCGTATGGAGGATGGCAGAATCCCCAAAAACGTCCTCTACGGAGAACTGGCGACTGGCAGGAGAGACGTTGGCCGCCCACAGCTGCGCTTCAGAGACGTCTGCAAGAGAGATATGAAGGCCCTGGAGATCAACACAGAGTGCTGGGAGGACCTCGCAACGGACCGCTCCAAATGGAGAGGCACCCTGACCAGACAGCTCAAGGCGGGTGAAGAGAAACTGACTGCTGCAGCAGATGAAAAAAGGACCCGCAGGAAGAACCGCCACAGACCCAGCAGCATGGAGACCATCTACAAGTGCGATCTGTGTGACAGGGACTGCCATTCGCGCATCGGCCTGTTCAGCCACAGGCGGTGCTGTTCCAGCAGAGTAGACATCTAGGATTCTCTTCCATGGTCATCATAAGATAAGATAAGCCTTTATTAGTCCCACAATGGGGAAATTCCAGGATTGCAACAGCACAGGGATAGCAACACTCAGAGCAACAATCAGAAGGCAAGAACAGGCAAGAACAAGAGCAGCGAGTCTACATATGTACATATAAACATAAATATATAGACACACGGTGCGGAGCATTGTAGCTAGATGGAATAAATATATAGATATATAAACACAGTGCGGAGCATTGTAGCTAGATGGAATAAATATGTAAATATATAAACACACAGTGTGGAGCATTGTCGCTAGATGGAATAAATATATAGATATATAAACACAGTGCGGAGCATTGTAGCTAGATGGAATAAATATGTAAATATATAAACACACAGTGTGGAGCATTGTCGCTAGATGGAATAAATATATAAATATATAAACACACACAGTGCGGCGCATTGTAGCTAGATGGGATGAAACAGCATAACCGTCTACTTAGTTATCCTACATGGTATGATTATGTACCCATACATATTGTCACCCTCCGTAGCTACCAGTATTTTCCTATTTGTGTACCGGAGGGGACCATTGTGTAAGTCTATTGCGTCTTTTGCATTCAATACTATTAGGTTGTCACGTCTTTTTTGCTATCTCTGCGAGCAGCCCTGCTTAGGTTATACAGTCTGACAGCCGTTGGTAGGAAGGACCTGCGAAACCTCTCGGTTGTGCACCTAGGATGATGTAGTCTGCTGCTAAATGAGCTCCTTAGTGCATTCAGTGTGTCCTGCATAGGGTGGAACTCGGACTCCAGCAGAGATGACAGTTTAGCCACCATCCTTCTCTCTCCCATCTCCTCCACTGGGTCAAGGCGCTGCCCCAGGACAGAGCTAGTTTTCTTGATCAGTTTGTTCAGTCTCTTCCTATCGGCTGCTGTAATGCCACTGCCCCAGCAGACCACTCCAAAAGTGATGGCTGATGCCACCACCGTCTCATAGAATGTCTTCAGCAGCGCCCCTTGTACACCAAAAGACCTGAGTCTCCCCCTTCTTGTAGAGTGCGTCAGTATTGTGTGACCAGTCTAGTTTATTGTTCAGATGAACACCCAGGTACTTATAGGATGTCACCATCTCAATGTCTGTTCCCTGGATGTTTACTGGTGCTGTGAGGGAGCACCAATAAACCAGAGCATCACAGACTGACAGAGGCCGATCTTCTGAAGCATAAAGACTGGATATATGTTTGTTTTATATGTATTTCCCCATATTTCAGTACAATATGTCATGTATGGGAGTATTAATGAATGATACAAGGTATATAGTGTGGGTTGATCCAGCAAATATTTCACTCTGTGTAGTATTGCAATTGATTTGGATATTTTACCTTTAATATAATTAATATGTGACTTCCAACACAGTTTATTATCAATTATTACTCCAAGAAATTTAGTAAGAGGTTTACTCTTACTAAGAGGGTCACTCCAAAAGAGTGAGAGTTGGCAACACTGCATGTCCACACCATCTTACTTGACGTGAGATGGAATTTAGAATTAAATTTAAGAGGTTAGCCTTAGGATCTGGGTGTAGGTAAGATTAAAAATGTAGTAAATACATATTAATTAAAATTATGGCTCAGATGTCCGCACCTGTAATAGAACGTACTGGCCAATCAGATTCGAGCAGTGCTTTTCTTTGACCCAGTATTGTCCCAGACCTCTACAGCCTAGCTAGCTTACATGCTAATGCAACCTTAATAACGGTAGCCTAGGCAAAAGGTACTTACGCCGCCGAAATACGTCACATGTAGTCCTGCTCACCATTGTGATGATCGTTTCTACAACTAAATAAAATAAATACCAAAAAAACTGCTTATCAATGGCGCTTACAACCAAAGATCGCCATGCCTGTGTCGTGTGTAACCGATATTTAGGTCCGAGCAGGAACTGTCAGAAATTAGATGTTCCATGTGATCTAGAAGAGCAGATGCTGTTCCTATTTTATGACAACAGGTGTCGCTGTAAGATAAGGTTTCAATGAAACTGCTATAAAAGGAAGCATCAATAGACATACTGTTTATGTATGCATACAACGAATTTATACACTGTGTGTCAGAGGGGAAAAGTAAAGAGCCTCGACCTGCTACAGAAGGAGACAGTGTGAGTTATTTGTTTGTGTAAACAGCAATAAGAAAATAAAACAAACATGTTTGATCTATAAATTAAGTCAAACAGCCAAGTTATAAGAATAAGCTGCACTTTCTACGTAAGTAATATTTTTTTTCCCCTCTTAAATATGAAAATTCTCTCATAAAATTGCCAGTTTTTATTATCTCCATCAAGGAGATAATGTTTTTGCTGGTGTTTGTCTGTCTCTTAGCAGGATTACGCAAAAACTACCAGTGTGGGGCACCCCCACAACAGACTGGGACAAGCAGAGCGCTCGGCTACAGCAATTAACATAACAGTGAAATGTGTGTATTAATGTCAACAGGCAGCCTCGCTTCGTCTGGCTCTTTCCTGCTCAGTACTGTGATGTTAATGTGCCATTCATGCATTGTGTTCATGCTTCCTCCTCTTACTGTGATGTAAATGTCCCATGCCTTTCATGTATTGTCTGTAACTGGGTATATAAGCTGACTGAAATTCATGTTCACTCTCTCTCTGACTACTGCTGCTGACACACGCATTCTGTGTCTCCTCATGAGAGCCTGAGGACCCGCTCCAGCCCACCTGCACAGGGCTGGAGTGAGTCTTATGATGGCGGATGAATGATAATAAACTTCCTTAAAAACTCTCAGTTCGCCGCTTATTATTCTGCCGCCATATTGGTGACCCCGAGAAAGCACACGCTTTGTGCAAAGCAATCGTCTGGTCTGGACAGCCACGCTGGTGACCCTGACGACAAACGAACGCAGCACCCGGCGGTGATTCTCCGAAGACAAGCGAACGCAGCAGCCTGACGCAAATGGACTGCCCTCCCTTCGGCTACAGGGAGACCTCGACGCAGAGCCACCACCAGGTGAACTCTCCGGAGATCATCCACAACTGGGAATGCTGCAGAAAGCGTCACGGTGCGACCCTTGCCTGAGATCGGGACATCCACGCTGGACCGGCCGAGGGACACAGAACGTCTTCTCCCTCTCACCGCTCCTCCTCCCTCTCAGCGCTCCTATGCATCTACGCGAGCCTGAGGGACAAAGATCGTCTATTTCCTCGCACCGCTCCAACGCACCACGAGCGAACGACGCAACACACTGAACAGGGATGATTATCGGCGCCGACTACGCTGATCTCCAGCAAGCTCCCTGACCCTGACTCGCCTCTACAGCGGACCCACCCACGCACCGAACCCCTGCACACGCACCGGGGGGTTACGAGGACAGCGCACCACGCATGGGACATACCGGCTCTACACAGACCGCCAGCGTCCTTCGCCGCTGCACACGGAACCTTCAGGGCTGCTCACACACCTGAAGCATCACACGCAGCTCACTCACAGGATTTTGTATGGGTCTCAGCCACGGCGCACAACGGGAATTCAGCCGTCAGCTGTTCCCGAGGGCTTTAGGACTGCGCCCGCACCTAAAGTCAACACGCCAAGTCCCTCTGCTTTTGTTTTTTTCTCACAGCCGCTACACAGCCTCGCAGCTCCTGTTTTTCTTCACGGCCGCTATTAATCCTCGCAGGACTTAACTGCGAGAGGAGTCAGTGACTAATTTTTTCTTCTTACAGCTGCTGTGGACCTCCGCACGTTCAACGGGACAGCCCCTCAACATCGCGGATCCACAGGCAATTTTTGCACGGCCCAGACAGTTTCGCCGTCCCGGGCCGGCACTTGCTACCCCCGCCCCCCTCCCTCCATCTCCGCCTGCACAGAACTTTCTCTGCTCGCTACGAAAGCCGGACTATCGAGGCCTCAGCTGCCTGCTGGGCCCTCTGAGGGGGGAGTGTGTGGGGCACCCCCACAACAGACTGGGACAAGCAGAGCGCTTGGCTAGAGCAATTAACATAACAGTGAAATGTGTGTATTAATGTCAACAGGCAGCCTCACTTCGTCTGGCTCTTTCCTGCTCAGTACTGTGATGTTAATGTGTCATTCATGCATTGTGTTCATGCTTCCTCCTCTTACTGTGATGTAAATGTCCCATGCCTTTCATGTATTGTCTGTAACTGGGTATATAAGCTGACTGAAATTCATGTTCACTCTCTCTCTGACTACTGCTGCTGACACACGCATTCTGTGTCTCCTCACGAGAGCCTGAGGACCCGCTCCAGCCCGCCTGCACAGGGCTGGAGTGAGTCTTATGATGGCGGATGAATGATAATAAACTTCCTTAAAAACTCTCAGTTCGCCGCTTATTATTCTGCCGCCATACCAGATAAGATTTGGATGAAATTTTCACCAGAGGTGGCCCTTGGCCAACCATGAGCCCATTACATTTTGGAGGTGATCCAAGAGAGTATACCTCCACCAAGCCCTTTGTTTGTTATTGTACAGCAGGATTACAGAAAAACTGCTGGGCTGATTTGGATGAAATTTTTACCAGAGGTGGCCCTTGGGCTACAGGTCTACCCATTAGATTTTGGAGGTGATCCGGCTCAGGATGCAGATTGTGGATCACTTTCTTTAACATTGCAAGAGTGGACCTTGGTGAAGAATCTGCATCCTGACCCAGATCACTTCCAAAGTCTAATGCGTTCATCTGTTCACTTCTGTAAAAAATGTCATCAAAATCTGTCTAGTCGGGTTTTTTCTTTGCATATTCCTTCAAACAGACAGACAGACAGACAGACACAGAGACAGACTAACATTCTGAGAGATAGGGCCTTGGTGGAGGTATATGCTCTCTGAGTGCCCTCTAGTTGTAAGTTGTGTGGTAAATTAATTTTTTTTCTTGTAAATATATATTTTTTTCTAGTTAAAATGTTATTGTTCATTTATGAGAGCTTTTTTTTGGAATGCAGGAAAAAGAGCTGCATGTGGCTCAGGAGCAGCATGTTCTCACCTTGAAATAATTATATCTGGTACAGGAAGCGAGTGGAATAAAATATACGTATCACAAAAAAATACTGTACCCAGTCACTAACATTGTTATAGATCAAATGTGTATTGCTTTGTTATTCTGCATTCCTACCATAACTGAAGTACTGTTATTTTTGGAGGCTAAACTTTATCGGTGAATAAGTACAAAACCAAGTTTTCAGGTTATTTCATTTCTCCTGACAGATCTTTTTTTTTTTATGTTTGCTGGATGGTTTCTAAATTTCAGAATCTTGGATATCCCCTCCCCAAGTCTCATCCTCTAATGGACGCTAATGACACCCAGCATTTCACAAATGCTTGTTGGATTTTTCAAGACCAGAATCAGCAGTAAGTGTCGGCACTAATAGCAGCAGGCTGTAGTAGGCAGAGAACGCCCGGTCTGGGAACGCAGCCGCAGAACCAAAACATCATAAATCATCCCAATGCATGGCGAGATAGTGCCAGATCACAGCTAAAGAGCAAAGCTGAGAGGCTATTTAACAATGAGTGCAATGCAATGACCTCCAGAGGTTAAAGTTAAAGAAGACAAGGGTAACTTTAGACAAAACATGATAAATGAGTGTCTTTACTGTGAAATTTACATAAAAGAAACACAAAATATACAACACACTTGTGCATAAAGGTTTATTTTTTTTGTTGAAAATAAGTGCTTCTGACATAGAACCACTAACATATCTGATGTGGCTTAAGATAGATGAGCTACACACGGACACAGATTTTTCACGTCATACTGTAATGTAACAAGGCATTTGTATCGTCTGTAGGTGTAAAGTGTCCACACATTTGTTGATCAGCTGATAGACTGATACTGTCTCTTTGGGTGAGATTGATTGTACTCGATGTCAGTGTGACAGTACAACGTCGTGCACACATCATCCACAGTCATGTCAGCATCTGGGACATGAATGAAAAGGTGCAGCTTCCTTTTTTAGACATTCGTTCATCCGCTCATTCACTGACAGTCACGTTGGACTGCGGCACCAATGCACTTCCAGTGAGGCTCATTCACAGCTATGCCACTCGTCAGTTTGGATGCTCCATGACTGGGGCCTTGCACTGTCAAAAAGAAAAGTAGCAGGAGAAAACTGGACTAATAAAACTGCTGAGCACACTGTCGCCACTGCTTTGACCTATGGCTGCTTTCCCCAAAGCATTCAGCGCTATGACACTCTTTGTAGATGGCTTTTAAGATGGTTTTGGCACTGTGCTCATTTTGGGAAACCCTGGAAATGCACTCCTGAAGAATCAGTAGAACGGTAATGGATTGGAGAGGGTTATTTCTTTCAAGGGAAAATCCACTCTGTGCCCAATTGGTGATGAATCCTGAAATTTAATTCCTCTTGTCCTACTTTGTTTGCTTCTGTTTGAATTAGTGATTTCTGACATTTCCTAGAGTGCCTCTTTATTGTTGGACACTGAAGGTAGAAGCAGTTGGTGACAGTGGATTTTTCCTTTAAGCCCCTCCATCTTTGAGCCGTCAAACATGAATACATATGTAACCTTATTTCTGCCCCCACCCCCACCCCTCCATCACCGCTCCATCGACTGATGGTCTGCTACTGTATGCTACAGGTGGGGCAGCACGCCTCTCTCCGGTCTGGCAGAGGGCAGAAGTCCATCTGCCTGACGATCTCAGCAAAAAGCTCGTCCACCATCGTCTTGCTCTTGGCCGACGTCTCCATGAAGGGGCAGCCCCAGTCCTCGGCCAGCGCCTGGCCCTCACTGGGGGACACCTCCCTCTCCTCCTCCAGGTCCACCTTGTTGCCCACCAGCACCACCGGCACCTGCTGGTACCTGCAAATAAGGAGAGTGAAAAATCACATGACCTGAAATGTGCTGCTGGTTGTGTTTTTACGTCTGGTGCACAGACCAACCACTGTCAGCTGTCTAATGCAGGTAAACCGATATATACACTTGATATCTGGTTGGTGATCTAGCTGCACTGACATCCAGGGGTGTGCTACCAAATTTCTGGACCCAGGGGAAGCAATAAATGTGGCCCCCTGACCCTCCAAATAAATAAACATTTTATATTGCTGTAGAAGCAGGAGAACTTTGCTTTTATGGTGGGGTTTTATCAGTCCGCCTTTAAAATCAATTTGAAAGCGTTAACAGGTGTTCAAATCTGTTTTTGTATTCTTGTAATCTTTTGCATTCGTTTGCATTTGAAATTGTCCTTTTGATAAACATTTTTGCTGAAAAAAAATTTCTTTACCAGACTTGGTTTGCAATGTGTTATGGAAATAAGATGAAACAAAATCCCAGTAGCCCCTCATATCTTTGATTTTTCAAAAGTCACCCTCAGGTGCCAAAAGGCTGGAGACCCCTGTAATACAGGATGAGATGACAGGAGCTTCCTGATAGAGGAGAGATGAGCGGTGTGTGTGTGTGTGTGTGTGTGTGTGTGTGTGTGTGTGTGTGTGTGTGTGTGTTGTTGGCCTACATACTGTTTTGGTTAGATGCTGAAACAATGCACAATGGAGGGGGGTTAAACTGATTTGGTTCCAGCTTCCCAGTTGGCTCCTTTCACTCCGCCAGTGTCTAGTACTAGTAGGCGGTCCTGTTAGCAAACTGTCACCCATGAAGAAACAAATGCCTCATTTATTCCTGGATGGACCGTGTATGTGACTGTATGGCATACATTAATGGCTTCCTATTCTTGTTTAAAACCATTAGCTGTCTATTTTGCATCGTTCCCCTCATGCACTAAGCAAGTCTTACAGATCAAAAGCTTTCTTCCCAAAGCATGGGGCTGACAATCCCAGCCCTCTTTCTGAGCTTTGAGCCATCGATACAAGGAAACCAGGCTGCGGAGAGTAATGGAATAAGTTATTGAATAATTGAATAAAGCTAATGTGCCGCTCTCACATGGTGAGGGCATGAGCATCAGCTTTGAATGCAACTGTTGTTTCCTTCATATTTAGCTTTGGCTGTATTCACTGTTCCTACAAAAAGTGATACTGTGGTATTCACATATGATGTAGACTCCTGTATACAACCCCAATTCTGGTGAAGTTGGGACATTGTGTAAAACATAATTAAAAACAAAATACAATGATTTAAAAATTATTTTCTACCTATATTCAATTGAATACACTACAAAGACAAGATATTAAAATATTCAAACTGAAAAACTTTATTGATTTTTAGCAAATATTCACTCATTTTGAATTTGATGCCTGCAACTTGTTCCAAAACAGCTGGGACAGGGCCATGTTTACCACTGTGGTACATCACCTTTCCTTTTAAAAACACTCAATAATGGACTGAGGGACACTAACTGTTGAAGCTTTGTAGGTGGAATTCTTTCCCATTCTTGAGTGACGTACGACTTCAGTTGCTCAACATTCGGAGGTCTCCATTGGAGTATTTTGCACTTCATAAAGTGCCACATATTTTCAATTGGAGACAGATCTGGACTGCAGGCAGACCAGTCTAGTACTAGTAGTCTAGTAGTATAGTCTTTTACTATGAAGCCATGCTGTTGTAACATGTGCAGAATGTGTCTTAGCATTGTCTTGCTGAAATTGTCACTAGCTGAGTTCTGGATATTTTGCCAGACTCAGCTTCATGGCTTTTCCGCCATATTTATATTACCTGTTGTAGTTGTGTCTTTTTTGGGCCAATGTATTATGTTCCGTTTGCCATTTTTCCTGTTTGTGCAGTGTTTTATTTTTATCTCTGTATTTATTCATATTTACATTTAAGTATGTTATTCTATTTTTTCCCCTAGTATTATCCTCTCACTGTTGACAGCTGTCAGGGGCGTCAAGCTTCTCGTGGACGTGCCCTGCCAGCTGCCAGCGTGGACTGGCCCTCCTCTCACCACCTCAGCTGTTCCCAATTAAGTTTCTTTGCCTTCCCTTGCCCGTTCAGGTGCCCACATCTGTTGTCAATTATGTAATGGGTTTTTAGCCCTATTTAAGGGCTGCATGTTCATTCTTACTTTGTTGCTGCTTTGGCTTATTCCTACCCTCGTCTCCACCAGAGCTCTGCTCCGCTCTGGTGCGTAATTTGTAAGTAATCTCCCTCATGTTTGCATCTTTGTTTTTGAACTTTGTGTTTGTCCTTGATTTAATAAACTCACTACTAATGGTACTAATGTGGGTCTCGTATTCCTGCCCTGCAAGGCAAATCAAGACAGAAATAAGCAGGGACGTCCCTGAAAAAGACGTTGCTTGGATGTACCAGTGGTGTGAAAAAGTGTTTGCCCCCTTTGTGATTTCTCATTTTTTTGTGTGTTTGTCACAATTAAATGTTTCAGATCATCAAACAAATTTAAATATTAGACAAAGATAACACAAGTAAACACAGAATGTAGTTTTTAAATTAAGGTGTTTATTATTAAGGGAAAAAAATCCAAACCTGCATGGCCCTGTGTGAAGAAGTGATTGCCTCCTAAACCTAATAACTGGTTGGGCCACCCTTAGCAGCAACAACTGCAATCAAGCGTTTGCGATAACTGGCAATAAGTCTTTTACAGCACTGTGGAGGAATTTTGGTCCACTCCTCTTTGCAGAATTGTTGTAATTCAGCCACATTGGAGGATATTTGAGCATGAACCGCCTTTTTAAGGTCATGCTACAGCATCTCAATCAGAATCAGGTCAGGACTTTGACTAGGCCACTCCAAAGTCTCCATTTTGTTTTTCTTAAGCCATTCAGAGGTGGACTAGTATTTTCCCAAAAGTCTTTAGGATCATCAAGATGTTTTCTGGCAAAACTGAGATGAGCCTTTATGTTCTTTTTGCTGAGCAGTGGTTTTCGTCTTGGAACACTGCCATGCAGTCCATTTTTGCCCAGTCTCTTTCTTATGGTGGAGTCATGAACACTGACCTTATCTGAGGCAAGTGAGGCCTGCAGTTCTTTGGATGTTGTTGTGGGGTCTTTTGTGACCTCTTGGATGAGTTGTCGCTGCGCTCTTGGGGTAATTTTGGTCGGTCGGCCACTCCTAAGGTTCACCATTGTTCCATGTTTTCACCATTTGTGGATAATGGCTCTCAATCTGGTTTGCTGGAATCCCAAAGCTTTAGAAATGGCTTTATAACCTTTTCCAGACTGATAGCTCTCAATTACTTTGTTTCTCATTTGTTCCTGAATTTCTTTGGATCACAACATGATGTCTAGCTTTTGAGGATCTTTTAGTCTACTTCACTTTGTCAGGCAGGTCCTATTTAAGTGATTTCTTCATTGAGAACAGGTGTGGCAGTAATCAGGCCTGGGTGTGGCTAGACATATTGAGCTCAGCTTTCCAAAGATGTGAAAAACCACAGTTAATTTATGTTTTAATGGGGGGGGGCAATCACTTTTTCACACAGGGATATGTAGGTTTGGATTTTTTTTACCCTTAATAATAAGCACCTTCATTTAAAAGGGAGTTTTTCCTCTCCACCGTCGCTAAGTGCTTGCTCACAGGGATCACCTGATTGCTGGGGTCTTTCTGCAATTGTGGGGGTTTCCCCTACAGTTGAAAGTGCTGAGATGACTGTTGTTGTGAAATGGCGCTATATAAATAAAGTTGAATTGATTTGAAAAACTGCATTTTGTGTTTACTTGTGTTATCTTTGTCTCATATTTAAATTTGTTTGATGATCTGAAACATATAAGTGTGACAAATATAAAAAAAAATGAGAAATCAGGTAAGGGGCAAACACTTTTTCATGCCACTGTACCATTCAGCCTTAATGACACCTCCACAGATGTGCATGTTACCCAGGCCATGAGCATTAACCTCCCCCACCCCCCACCCAATCAGAGATGCTGGCTTTTGAACTTAATGCTGATAACAATCTGGATGGTCCTTTTCCTCTTTAACCCAGAGGACATGACGTCCATGATTTCCAGAAACAATATGAAATGTGGACTCCTCCGATCACAGCGCACTTTTCCACTTTGCGTCAGTCGATCTCAGATGAGCTCAGGCCCATAGCAACTGGTGATGTTTCTGGGTGTTGTTGACATATGGATTTTGCTTTGCATGGTAGAGTTGTAACTTGCACTTGTAGATGTAGTGACGAACGGTGTTAACCGAGAATGGTTTTCCAAAGTGTTCCTGAGCCTCACATGACAATATCCTTTACAGAATTATTACAGATGAATTTACAGAATTATTATTATTTTTAATGCAGTACTGCCTGAGGGATCAAAGGTCACAGGCATTCAATATTGATTTTTGGCCTTGCCACTTACATGTCAAAATTTTTCCACAATCTCTGAATTTTTTGGTGATATTATGGACTGTGGATGATGAAATCCCTACATTCCTTGCAACTGTATGTTGAGAAACATTGTTCTTAAACTCTTGGACTATTTGCCCATGCAGTTGTTCACAAAGTGGTGAACCTCACCCTATCTTTACTTGTGAGCCTTTTGGGGATGTTCCTTTTATACCCAATCATGACACTCACCTGTTTCCAGTTAGCCTGTTCACCTATGGAATGTTACAAAAAGTTGTTTTTTTTAATGTTTTTTTTTTTAGCAATACTCAACTTTCCCAGTCTTTTGTTGCCCCTGTTGCAGCTTTTTGGGAACGTGTTGCAGGCATCAATTTCAAAATGAGTGAATATTTGCAAAAAACAATGAAGTTTATCAGTTTGAACATTAAATATCTTGTCTTTGCAGTGGATTCAATTGAATATAGGTTGAAAAGGATTTTAAAATCATTGTATTTTGTTTTTATTTATGTTTAACACACTATCCCAACTTCACTGGAATTGGGGTTGTACACTATATTGCCAAAAGTACTGGGACATCCCTCCAAATGACTGGGCTCCAATGCACAAAGCAAGGTCCATAAAGAGATGAATGAGCAAGTTTGGTGTGGAGGAACTTGACTAGTCTGCACAGAGCCCTGACCTCAACCCAAAAGTGTTCAACCTTTAGGATTAATTAGAGCGGAGACTGCAAGCCACGCCTTCTCATCCAACATCAGTGATTCTCATAATTCTCATAAACACACTACTAAACCTTGTGGAAAGCCACCCCTTGCAGCTATAACAGCTTCATCTCTTCTGGGAAAAATTAGTTCTCAGTTGTAGTTTCATGGCAATACACTGCATGCTTGAGTCTGTGACCTTCTGGTAATATCTGATTTTCTGGTTCAACAGCCAACAGCTAATCACTTTCCAAAGTTAATAATCACTTATTACTTTCAAATTTAACACATTTTGCTCTATAATCAATTATTATTATTATTATTATTATTGTTATACCTTGCAGAATGTAGACTATATGCATCTGTACACTGAATAGAATTGTAATGAGATTCTTGCTTTAGCCAATCAGGTTTCAAATTGCTACAATGGGCTATCAGGCAGGCATTTCCATGTGACGTCATTTAGAAAAAGTGAGATTCATAAAACACCATCATTGCTGCCAAGGTGGACAGATGTGAGCAATGCAGCTCGCACCGGCCCCCAGTGAGTACAGCGTATTTTATTTATTTTTTTTATCTTTCTGTTATTTTATTATGTACTGATTAAGCGGAAGAAGATGGATGGATGGATGGCTGGCTGGATGATGCTTCTGCTTGGGATGGTCTGTGGGGAGCAGAGTGGCTGTTTGGAAGGAGACTAATAATAATGCATCAGATTTATATAGCGCTTTTCATAGACACTCAAAGACGTTTTACCATGGATACATTATTCAGTCACTTCACAGACAATGGTAGTAGTAAGCTACTACTGTAGCCACAGCTACCCTGGGGCAGACTGATGGAAACGTAGCTGCCAATCCCCGCCAACGGCCTCTCAGACCACTACCAAACATTTATACACATTCATACCCAGTGTCATGGACACTGGCGGCAAGGTGGGTAGTGTCTTGCCCAGGGACACAACGGCAGGATGGCTGGGGAGAGCAGGATTCGAACAGCCAACCCTTCGGTTATTCGACAACCCGCTCTACCTCCTGAGCCACTGTCGCCCAGAGTGGCAGTGGCAATGTTGTGCAACGCCTTGTTAAGCTGCATTTTTGTATAGCATTGATGGTTTCTATAACTGCCGTCATGATGATGTATTGAGAAGTGAATTAAAGGGGTCACTGACTGAAAAATAGTGTGTTTGTAGGTTTTAACCAATGGTGGACCCTCAGGGTCAGAAAAGCCTTCTCTGCTGGCCTAAACACTATCAGAATTAAATTTAAAACCTACATTCTTATATTTGTTCCATGAGGATGTATTAAATTATTCACAATAGTCTATTCTCTTCATTTTGTAGCTTTTCTCTTGGTTGCACTCCGTCCAGTAGTGTAATGCATGTAGGGGTTTTTTGTCCAATCATATTTCAGCCATCTGTGTTGCCAGGGTCAAGCAAATCTGCCTTGGGCCTTCAGGAATTAACAGTGCGGCTCTGTAGGTTAAATTAACTGTTTAACTTATCCTGTTGCTTTAACCAATCAGATGTCTTCTGTATGTCCAGGGGTACACATAGAAGGCATCCAAGAACGTTGGTTTTTTTCATGTCTTTTGACTGGATGGTTAGACTGCTCCACCCACAGTGCAGAGGATCCTAGCTAGCAAAATGCCAGTGCAAAGACTTGCTTAAGCAGCTACAATATACAGTATCTGTTTAAATAATGTATATTAGCTGTTTTTCCACCCACAATGGGTGACAGGGGAGAGGAAAATAATTTGGTTGCTGATATTTTAAAAAATCACTTTTCCAGACGGACTTTTAAAGAAAATCTGGTCATTGTGAAGATAGGTTGGCCAACCCCGAACCTAGCAGGCCCATCTCAGAAAGGGTTTGTCCGTCCCTTTCATATTAACAGTGAGTGGTATCCTTGGATTACAGCCTCCGAGGAATGCTGCAAATGATCTTGCTGGGAATGCCTGTTGTTTGCAACTGATTGAGTAGATACTTGGAGCCAGACAGGGTTTGCAAACTTGAGTTGTCTGTCACACCATGACGATTTAGGCAGCATTCGCCAAATGTGTAAAAATTGGTCTAAAATGCTGGGATACATCTAAATTTTCACTTTTGGCCGTATGCATCGTGTATCCATAACGACTTGGACATATACATAATGTATTAGTAACTTATATAGAATATTTCCATAAGTAACTTAAACCAACTAATGCTGAGCGTGTTGCCAACATTCACAACTTATGCGCAACAATAGTATAACTTCTGCATAGCGCAGTCATGCCAAACTGCCGTTGCCTGCCGATCCATGAATCCTTGGTGTGGGAGAGATCATCTCTGTTCAACCAAGAAGATTCCTCCCTCCAGCGACCACGGTAGGGGGAGTGATGCAGAGCTGTCAAATCTGTCAGGTCAGTCACATCTAACAATTCAATTCAACTTTATTTATATAGCGCCATTTCACAACAACAGTCATCTCATAGCACTTTCAACTGTAGGGGAAACCACCACAATTGCAGAAAGACCCCAGCAATCAGGTGATCTCCTGTGAGCAAGCGCTTGGCAACGGTGGAGAGGAAAAACTCCCTTTTAACAGGAAGAAACCTCCAGCAGAACCAGGCTCAGGCAGGGGTAGTCATCTGCTGCGAATGGCTGGGGGGTGAGGGGGTAGAGAAGATGAAAAGAACAGACATGTAGAGAGCAAACAGCACGATGGGGACTCAATCTATGGGAGAGAACAAACAAATGTTAATGACCAGCGAAACAAAACATTTCATTGAGAGTGAAGAAAGGAGTGAAGCCCAGTGCATTATTGGAGGTCCCCCGGCTGTCTAAACCTATTAGCAGCATAACTAAGGGAGGGCTCAGAGACACGTGATCCCTCCCTAATTGAAGGCTATATCAAAAAGGAAGGTTTTATCCCTATTCTTAAAAACAGAGATCGAGTCTGACTCCCAAATCCAGATTGGCAGCTGGTTCCACAGGAGAGGAGCTTGATAACTGAAGGCTCTGCCTCCCATTGTACTTTTGGAGATTCTAGGTATTACAAGTAATCCTGCATTTTGGGAGCATAGTGCTCTGTTAGGATAATAGGGTAGTATCAGATCTTTTAAATAAAAAGGGGCCTGATTGTTTAGAGCTTTGAAAGTGAGAAGAAGGATTTTAAACTTAATTCTTAACTCTATGGGAAGCCAATGAAGGGAGGCCAGAACCGGAGAGACATGATCTCTCTTTCTAGTACCTGTTAAAACTCTTGCTGCAGCATTGTGGATCAACTGAAGACTTTTTAAAGATGTTTTAGGACAACCTGATAATAAAGAGTTACAATAATCTAATCTAGAGCTAACAAAAGCATGGATCAGTTTCTCAGCATCACTCTGAGACAAGATGCTCCTAATCTTGGCAATATTATGCAAATGATGGAAGGCAGTCTTAGAAACGAATTTAATATGTGAATTGAAAAACAGAGCTTGATGAAAAATAACTCCAAGGTTCCTCACAGAGCTATTAAGAGAGAGTAACCACATCCAAACTAAAAGTTTGATTTGGAAAGGAATTTCTAAGGTTTTTTGGACCAACTAGAATGACTTCAGTCTTATCTGAATTTAATAGCAGGAAATTACAAGTCATCCAAGCTTTGATTTCCTTAAGACAGGCTTCTAACTTGGCTAATTGATTTCTATCATCTGGCTCCATTGACAGGTATAATTGTGTGTCATCTGCATAACAATGAAAATGTAGACAGTGATTTCTAATAATGTTGCCTAACGGAAGCATATATAACCTAAAAAGAGTAGGGCCTAGCACAGATCCCTGTGGAACTCCATGACTGAGCTTTGAGTTGAAAGAAAACTCATTATTGACATGAACAAACTGGAACCTATCAGATAAATAGATCTAAACTACTGCAACGAAGTTCCATTAAGTCCAACATAGTGTTCTAATCTATCAAGTAGAATATTATGATCGATAGTATCAAAAGCTGCATTAAGGTCTAAAAGGACAAGTACAGACACAAGTCCATTATCAGATGCAATAAGGAGGTCATTAGTGACCTTCACTAAGGCTGTTTCAGTACTATGATGGATTCTAAACCCTGATTGAAACTCCTCAAATAAACCATTTCCCTGCAAGTGGTCAAATAATTGCGTAGCAACAACTTTCTAAGATTTTTGAAATGAAAGGGAGATTAGAGATTGGTCTATAGGTAGCTAAAACTCCTGGATCCAGCATTGGCTTTTTGAGTAAGGGTTTAATTGCAGCAGTTTTAAAAGCCTGTGGTACATGGCCTAAAGTTAATGAAGAATTGATTATTTGAAGAACAGAGCTACCAATAAATGAGAAGAGTTCTTTAAATAACCTGGTAGGAATAGGGTCTAAAAGACAAGTTGAAGGCTTGGATGAGGAAATTATTTTGTCTAACTCTAAAAGGTCAATTGGAGTAAACTGATCCAAACAGATGTCAATTGAAGGAGTTGTAGTAGTTAATGTATTTAAGTTAACGGTGGGAAGAATCTGACTGATTTTATCTCTGATAGATGAAAGTTTATTATTGAAAAAGTTCATAAAGTCCTGACTAGTAAGCTCTAAGGGAATGCTAGGATTGACAGAGTCCTGACTCTTTGTCAGCCTGGCTACAGTGCTGAAAAGAAACCTGGGATTATTCTTGTTCTCTACTATTAATGCAGAATAATAACTCGTAGCTTTTCTAAGAGATTTTTCATAAATTAAAAGATGATTTCTCCAAGCTAAATAGATTTCATCTAAATTAGTGGAGCACCACTTTCTTTCTAATTGACGAGTCTTCTGTTTTAACCCCTTGTACTCTGGTCAATTTCCCTAAAAACGCCTAAAAATAACATACCCAAAGTAAATCAAAAGCTGTTCTTCAACCCTTTGCAGCATCTTCATGGGGTTGGTCTCATTTAAAAGAAAACACTTTGAATTTTTTGGCAAAACAGTCATAATCTCTCTAAGTGCTCCTACCACTGAGTAACAGTCATCCAAACATACTGAATCTGAAGAAAATAAAGTTCGCCTGGGTGTTTTTTTAGATACAAATGCTTGCAAATAACACACAGCTGTCAGATACTGGCTGGAAAATGCAACAGAAATGTAGAACCAAGTGTTAGCCAGCTGAGGTCAAAATTTTGTAACAATACCACAAAAAATGAATATATTACACAGCTTTTTTCTCAGGTTGTTCCCAGGCGTTTTTGAACTGTGCTAAATTGTGCCAAATGGCACAGTTTGGAAAAACGTCTGTAACTTTTGAATGCTGAAACATAGAAGCTCTATCTTGGGCTCTAATGAAAGGTGACACTCAGGGCTGTGTGTGTGTTCATTCATTCATGAATGAACAAACAAGCCCCCCACACACAAAGAAGCATGCCACGTAAAAAATGTGTGGCCTTTTTTTACAAGAAAAAATAACCTACAGTGCAATAAAAATTATACTAAAATATCTGCAATGTAGAGGATAACAACTCCCCCCCCCCCCGCTACAGAGGAGCTTGGCGCACAAAAAATGGTCCGTCAACGGTCCATCATGTGGCTATGACGCACCGTTGTAATTACCAATCGGTCAAAAGTCATTTTTATTACTATTTTCAGTGATAAAGAATAATTTAGCTTACAACACTTACCTGTCCACAACAAGCAGTGTCGTTGGCGAACATCTGTTCCTCATTGTCAGACGAACATGAAGCTGGTCCGCTTGTTACGGACTCGTGGTTCTGGTCACACGACCCGGTCAAACCATGATTCCATTATTGCGGTTTTGCGCTTCCATGATTGCGGTTTTGGCGAACGATATTTCAAAGCAAAGAACAGTAGTAATAAAAAAAGACTGGCAAACGCTACCGTTACACACAGGTCTCAATGTGTGTCACCCAGCGGCCTTACACAAATCAGATTTTATGCATGGGACGCACGCATTTCAATCATCAAACTTCTCTGCTTCAATTGGCTCGTTGTATTCGCGGTCGTTGGTAGGCAGGTCCTTCTTGCTAGGTTTTCAGTCATTGGTTCTTCAGGGTTTCAGAAACCCAATTCAAGGCTCTTATTAATCAAATGAGAGGTCAATCAAATCTAAACCAATCAAAACACTCCTTTGGCTTTCTGTTCGCGGCTGTGTCTGTACTGGAAGAATGGAAATACAGCTTTTTTTTTTTTTCAGTGCGCACTGAGACGCACCAGGACACAGAGATGTGACCGCCTGCGGTATCCCAGAGTGCAAGAGGTTAAGCTACGAGTTTCTGTGTTGAACCAAGGAGTTAGAAATCTCTGATTAGACTTTTTCTTTTTTTAAAGGGGCCACCATGTCTAGAGTCTGACGCAGAGAAGCTGTAACACTATCTACCATGCTATCAATTACAGAAGGAGCAAGCTGTCTATAGCTTATTTCCATTGTGTTGACACATGGCCTAGAGGAAACAATCTGCATAAATTTGGTAACAACATCATCTGAGAGGCATCTACTGTAGTAATATTTTTCTTTAGGAGTCAAATAGTCAGAAATAGTAAAATCAAAGGTTAACAGACAATGGTCTGACAGTACAGGGTTATGAGGAGACACTACGAGATTTTCTATTTCTATGCCATATGTCAGAACAAGGTCCAACATATGGTGGAGATAATGGGTAGAATTTCCTACTTTCTGAGAAAACCCCATCGAGTCTAATATTGAATTAAATGCCATATTAAGACAATCACTATCTACATCTACATGTAAATTAAAGTCCCCTACTATAATTATAATCTGATTTCAGCACTAAATCAGCTAAGAATTTGGCAAATTCGGATAAAAACTCTGAGTAGGTTGATGGAGGATAAACTATGGCAAATAAAATTGGGTTTAGCCTAAAATTGATAAAATGCCCAATACTGAGGACCAGGCCCTCAAAGGAATTATAATGTGCTTTTTGCTTTACAATAATTAGTAATTTGGAATGGTAAATTGTTGCTACTCCTCCTCCACAACCAGAACTTCTGGGATTTTGACAGTTTAAATAACCAGAGGGAGTTGATTCATTCAAACCAACATAATCCTCTTGCCCTATCCAAGTCTCTGTAAGGGATATTAAATCAACCTCATGATCAATTAACAGATCATGGACTAGCAGAGACTTGGGAGTTAGAGACCTATTATTTAACAAACCGCATTTAATTTTTAAATTATGAGGAGGAACAGAGGCCAAGTCATTAAATTTAGAGACTTCATGTTTAATTTGAGTTTTACCAACTTTTTGTTTAATCCCTTTGGGATGCTTATATATTATATTTTTATTTACTTTGCAGGGAGCAGACAATGATTCTCTGATGGGGAAGACAGGAGCTAAGTTGAGGGGTGGCGGATGAAAAGATGCTGCAGAAAGGCGTGTAAGACTGCGACTCTGCTTCCTGGTACCAACTCTGAGTTGTCAAGGTTTTGGAAATTTGGATAAAAATGATGCCAGATTGTTAGATAAATGAGATGCACCATTCAAAGTGGGATGGACGCCGTCTCATCTAATAAGATCAGGTTTTCCCCAAAATGAGTTCCAATTGTCTATGTAGCCCACATCATTTGCAGGACACCACACAGACAGCCGGCGGTTGAAGGATGACAAGCGGCTAAACATGTCATCACTGGCCAGATTGGGGAGGGGCCCAACAGCTGATGTGACACGTCAGGAACATCAGATAACAGTTGTCACAACCTGGCTCAAAGACACACAAACTGATGGCGATAGAAAAGTTTATTTTCAATAAAGTGAAAAAAAAACAAGATAATGCATGGAGTGTGCTTTTGCTGGGAGGCGCAGCCAACAGGAAAGAATGATTTATCATGGAAAACAGCTGCGCTCTGCACTTCAGGTGATCAGCTTGGCGAACTACGCCGTAGCGTGCTTCAGCACGCTCTTAACTTAGACAAACTTAGCCATAACTGATTTGACGTACGCCACTGTATTCTCCAAATTTTTCATACGTTTTGGCTGCCTAAATCATCTAGGTGTGACAGGGCCTTAACCAAGGCAGCAGCCAGACACTTACAAGCAACAGTACTTTTAAACCTTTGGGGAAACAAATGGATCTGCAGCTCAGTGAACAAGTGCACAGGGAAATGGAGCTCCACAACAAAAAGGTAAAGATTTTTAAAACTATAATTTTATAGTTAAAATTCTCTTTAACATGCTTTGTGTGGATGGCCCTATAGGCTATTTTTATGGTGTCTGGTATGAATGGCACTTAAATCAGGTAGATCACCACTGAAGGCCTAGTTGTAAAATACATGGTCCGTCACTGGTTTTAACTGTCTGAAATGAGTCTACTGGTAACGTAATTATCAAAAATTTTTCAAAACCATCAAGACTCTTAAAAAAACACACAGCCTTTATCTCGTTTTTCTCTCCCAGAAACACCATAAATGTTTTTGTCTCTTTCGGGTAAATCGTATACGTCATGATTAAAAAACGCCAACCCATCCTCGTCTTTGAGACCCGCCCACTGCTCTATTATTGGCCCGCCTAGCTGTCTGCCATAAAGATGGAAGGGGGGGGGACTAAAGGTAGCCTATTAGCCCTTGAGCTAGTAGCCCCCGAGCTAACATTGGTACCAGGAGACTCACTCCAAGCACAGCTTATATTGTTATTTTCTTCAGATCTTAATAGCCATCCCTGTTACCACCTGGCTTGCCGGTCCACAGCCGGCCGTGTGACTCTGCTCTTGCAGGCAGCACAGGTTAGCCGCCTCGTGAGGGGGCATCCCCCGACTGGCTATGGGTCACTGCCCTTTGAAATCCCATGGCTTGGCAGCTCAGCTTGGCAAGCTTCACCTCGGCTCAGCCTCTGGCTGGTAGCTTCTAATCCCAGACCAAGTCAGTTGTGGTGACCAGGGGGCCACCCGGTGTGCAGTGCTGGCGATATGCTATGGAGTCATGGCGAGGTTGTTGGGGGGTGGGACGAGGTGGCGCATGCTGCACTGTCGACAGTGGATCAGTGAACCAATGCCACTCATCCGAACTAGAAGGACACTAAAAGCTAAAGGCTAAAAGCTCATCAGCTAATGGCTAACTGACGTAAGAGGGAGGGCGGAGTTGAATAGGTGAAGGATGTTTCAGTGACAGAGTGTCAATCAGAGCATTTCAAGAAAGGCGGGGAAAATACAAAGCAAATTCAATAATAAAAAAAAATAAAGAAAATGTGAACAAAATATGTCACAAACATTTCATTAAGATGTGTGAGCTGTGAAAATGTGGAAAAAGTGCAGTCAATGACCCCTTTAAGTCAGGTGGCAAGTGACTGAAAGCTTATAAGTCAAACGCACAGCCCGACACTGATAAGTAAAGAGTAATATGTAATACATTAGTATTTTCCCTTACCGGTGAAGGTAGAAGCTAAACATGAACAAAAGAAAAGTGACTATTCAAGTGGCTCCAAAAGCTTTAGACCAAACTTTGCTGCTATCTAATAAGACAGCTCTGTATGCATGCATCTACTTGTAGTGCTAGCTGAGACCTGCTAGCTAGCTTGAAAAGCCTAAAAAAAGCTGTAATCCTAGGGTAATCAAAGCTTTTGGCTCAGCATTGCACATGTTGTATCTGTACAAATGTTCTTTCTATATGTTGTTGTTATCTGTAAGAATAGTATGCCTTTTCTTTCTTCTTAAATGCACAAATTTACAGAAGAAATGAACATTTTTAATGTTTAAAATATTAAATGCTAAATACCATACAAATAATAATAAATACTTGTAACAATAACACTTATAAAATTGTCCATCTATATAGCATTGCACCTTTAGTGCACCAGTTTAGGGTTTTTTTTAGGTCTAAATTGATGCATTATGAGAGCTGCAGTTGCTTCTACTGGATGTAGTTGCTGGCTGTTTACTTGTTTATAGCAAACAGCCAACAGTTTGTGCCGCCCCTGGCAAAAATTCCTCTTACATTCCTGTAGAGCTTATTTGCCTTGTCCTCTGCTGTCCTCTGTTGTCACAGACCTGAGAGAGTCATTCACATGACAAAACTGTTGCACAGTGCCTGCTCTGTCTGGGTCAAACGTCCTCCTGTAGTCCTCACTGGTAAGGGCTAGGGCAAAGCTGAAGTTGCTTTAATCCAGAGCTGTTTAGCTTCCTGTTCCTTGTAGGAGCACTGAAAAGACTACAGATGGCATGTTTTACAGCCAACCACAGGGTGTTTTTTTTGTTTTAGCTGGTGGCTAAAGTCGTATCCTATGATTGACCAATGGGGTTCAGGCTGTAAAACATGCCAGTTGTAGTTTTTTCAGTGCTCCTACAGGAAACAGGAAAGTTGCATTGTGCTGTTTCAGGTGATGCAGAGCCACTGAGCCTACAGTGGAAGTGACAATCACTTGCTCAAAGGTTGATGTACTATCAAAATGAGTGTGGAAGAATTAGTTTTTAAAGTGAAATCTTACATAGTGTTGCTTTAGATAAGTGCAACACAGTCATATATTCCTTGAAATCTTGCGTGACATCTCCACCAGGCCACTAGAGAAATCTGAGGAGGTCCATCTCCTGCCCAGATGCCTTGACTTGATGGAAACTTGGATTGTGTGTGACTTTTCTCTGTAGGCCAAGTCAGTAACTCCACTGTTGTCATGTGGTATGTTGACTGACTGGCCTCTCAAGGGGAGACACAATTATCCACTGACACGCTTTCATGAGCATGCCCCTAAAGCAAAGATCTTCCTTGGGCATCCCCGCCTCCTAATTCAAATCTGTCTCCTCATTCATAACAGACGGCCAGCTAAACTGGACTCTGAACAAAACTGGACCTTTGATCCTATGTCATAGCCTTTTGGTTTCTGTGGTCATGTGGGATTTTTACAACGGTTATCATGACTGCTGTGTGCTTAGCTATGTGAACAGCAAGTCTGAGTCTCGGAAAAAAAGCCTAGCTAACTACGCTTGCTAGCCTTAGCTTCTTAAACATCCAAATCCAAAATTCAGCATCCAAAACTCTCATGTAAATACAGACACTTCTGACTCTAAGGCAGCAACTTAGCAAAAGTATCCATGAAGTAAATTTGCAGGTGTGTACTTCTTTTTCTTTCTTTCTTTCTTTTAGCATTGTGCAAGTACAGTAATGCAGAACTAGGAAAGAACTGACAATAAGCTTTAGCTATAAAATCTCTGCTGCATTTCTTCTTCTTCTTCTTTTAGATTTGATTGGCGATTGGCAACCAGCTCACAGGTGCATTACCGCCACTGACTTGATTATCATCACTCAGTATCTCTGTATCACTCTATATATAATTCAAGAAATCTGTCTGTCTGTCTGTGTGACCATCTCACTCTATATAGCTCAGAACTTCTTCTTCTTTTAGATTTGATTGGTGTTAACTGTTAGCATGTGCTAACATTGCCTGTCAAACAATAATATCTCTTGGATGATGGTTGCTGATGGCTGAGCTGTTTCAGTTCTGCTGGTAACATGTTAACTGTAGTAAATGAGTGAATTACAGGAGTAGCTTAGTCTTTTTCATCTTCTCTATTATTATCACAGTAATATCAGCCCTCGTCTGAATATTAGTGCATCTCAGGAAATTAGAATACCATGATTTGTAAGTTAATTTTAAAAGGATAACCACATCATCACAAATAAATTAAAACAGCTTAAATATTTCATTGTATGTGTAGTGAAGGCTCACATTCCTGCACTGTAACTTAAAGCATTTGTAAACTGTTATTTTGGACTGGAAGAAGTTATTTTAATTTTCATCTGAAGCCTACTTAAACTTTTAAACTTCTAGACCCAGCAAGGTTTCAAACAGGATGGACTAGTTTATTCTCTTTTTGACTTTAATGGGGTTGAATATTATTCATATTATTACTCCAGTTTGTTTTGAACATGCAGTTACAACAGCCCTGTATTGCTGCAGCATGCAGGGCTGATAGTTGTTAAGACTTCTGCTGCTGAAGTGTATTATTGATAGTTTACCATCTAGTTGCACTTGACTTTTTAATTGCTTTTCTGTGTAATATTCACAATGATTATGAATATTATTGAAAAGTGGTTATCAGGATCAATATCATTTTCCATCTCTTGTAGTTTATGTTCAGCATAATGGCATATTTTCAGAGTTTAAATTTCCTCACTCTGTGTCAAATGACTTCCTCCAACTGGGGATAATTGATGTCTACTCAAGTCAGTCATAAATTTTTTTTGTTTGTTTTGTTTATTTTTTTATTTTTATATTTTTTTTTAAAGTACATTGACATGGTATGTCAAAAGAACTATTCTTGCCGTGTGTGTGAATATGGACTTATATAGTCTCTTAATTTTCTTAATCAGTGTTCATCTGTATTTATTTAAGTCAGTAACATCTCTGATTATTATACTCTTTGCTTCCTCAGGTGTTCCATTTAGTTTGATCCAAACTCTACAATTTCTTGTCCATGTTGCCTGTATCTTATTTTGTCTTTTCAGCATCTGTGCTTGCCGTGCTATTTCAGCATTAGTTTTTGTTAGATGTTCATTTAGGTAAACTTCTGTTCCCCGTAGCTTTCTGGCCTGCCTCAGTATGTCATTCTTTACCCTTCTGTTCACAAAGCGCATCACAATTGATTTCTTTGTTTTATTATCCTTTCTGGGTAAAGCATGACAGGCTGAAATTGCATTTGCTTCGACCTTTATATTTCTATCAAGGAACTGAAGCACCTGGTTTTCCAGGGAGACTGATTCACTCAGGGGAGCCTCCTCACCTCTCAATCCTGCTGTAGCATGAGCATATGATTGATATTTAATGTCTAGTCCACTTATAATTAGATCATCCATACAAGAATATTGTTCAAGATCCTCGACGCGTCGCTCAAAGTCTGCAATTTTTTTTGTCTTTTTCCTTAATTGTTAATTTTAATTCTCAGACTTCTTCCATTAGCCCTATTATTTTAGCCTGCTGACTAACCACTTTGGTCAGCTCTTCTGACAAGAAGTTCAGAGATTTTTTGATCTCTTCCATTTCCTCCTTCTTTGGTGGCATTTTTACTGACCTGTGGATAGTAAGTACTATCCACAGGTACTATCCTGTGGATAGTAGATGTTTTCTGATTCTGGTGAACGTGAGAGAGAGTGGAATAAAGTTTCATCTGCTCGGAAACATTCGGCCTGGTTATTCTCTCCACACTGGTGAGCCTCACTTCCGGTTCCGGGTGAGGACGGGTAAGGACGCACGGGTAAAGGCTCCCAGTTCGTTTCTGGTTAAAAGGCAGATAAACGCAGTTAGAACACAGTTTGGAGCTGGCGTTTTGACCTTTTTTTGTTGCTGCCGCTGGAGTGTGAACCTACTCGTGAGAAATAAGGGGAATTTGTCAGTAGTGGCTGGTGTAGCAATTGGCCTCTCGCCCCTCGCGCTCAGGAAAACAAAGGGATTTCTCCCACGTGTGTTTTTTTTTTTTTTTCCTACGATCAGATTCAGCGATCATCGGCTGGGAAAATGGGTCCCAAGAAAGCTCTGCAAAATGAAGATGAAATAAAAAAAGCGCTGGATTTCTTGGCGGAAGAGATTTCCGCTGTAAAGGCACAGCAAAGAAGCATCCTGGTCCTAATGGAGGAGATTAAAGCGCTGCGGAACCAGAACGCTGAGAAAGACAGGAGGCTGGCGTATCTGGAGAGCAGAATGGCTGAGATGGACCAGAGCTCTCGGGCGAACGACGTGATCATCACGGGGCTCCACATCAAACCCCGATCATACGCGAGAGCAGTGGCCGCAGACAGCAGTGGAAGTCAGCTGGATGAGGAATCCGCTGAGCAACAAGTGGCGGCCTTCATGCAGGCCAAAGGAATCCAGCTGGACTGCAACAACATAGAGTCCTGCCACCCTCTGCCCAGGAAAAGCGGCGACAAACTGGCTGTGATCATGAGGTTTGTGAACAAAAAACACAAGACTGCGCTACTGAAACAAGGTAGGAAGCTAAAAGAAACAAACATTTACATTAACGAGCACCTCACGAAGGAAAACGCAGAAATAGCCAGGAAAGCAAGATACCTGAAAAAGCAGAAAAAGATTCAAAACACCTGGACATCAAACTGTAAAATATACATCAAATTAAACGGATCACCTGAAGAAGCCAAGGTCATTAACATCCGTAATATTATGGAACTGGACAATTATCAATGAATATTATGAATTGGAGTCACAGCAACAATTCAGACAACTGTAGGACACTGAAGGATTTTACTCATCTGCAAAAAACATTCAACAACATGAATCAAAAAATCAACAAACAGGGACAACAGGAACTGAAAGTTTTTGAATACACAGATCACAACCCACAGGACATAGAATATGACATAGACCCTGATAATAATTTATTTAGCTCCATCAATAATGACTGTAATTACTACACAGATGAACAGGTTAACACAATGGTCACATCTGATATCAATATTTCTATGATCCACTTCAACAGCAGGAGTCTCTATGCAAACTTTAATAACATTAAAGATTATTTACACCAGTTTAAAGAGCCCTTCAATATTGTGGCAATATCAGAGACGTGGCTCAGTGAAGAGAAAGGAGTGGATTTTACCATGGATGGCTATGAACTAAATTATATAAATAGAAAAGTGAAAAAAGGAGGAGGAGTTGCAATTTTTGTTGACAAGAGCTTGAAATACAAGGTTGTTGAAAATCTGTCAGTAACTGTGGATGATTTATTTGAATGTATTACAATAGAAATTTGTCTGGACAATGTGAAGAATGTAGTAGTGAGCTGTGTATATAGAACACCTGGATCAAACATTGACTTATTTAAGGACTGGATGGAAAAAATGTATGCAAAACTAACTCATAAAGTTATGTTCATCTCTGGGGATTTCAATATAGATCTGATGAACTCAAAACAACATAGTTTGACAGAAGAATTTATCAACACAATGTACAGTATGGGCTTACATCCAACAATTACCGGACCTAGCAGAATCACGTCACACAGTGCCACACTAATAGATAACATATTCACAAACATTATGGAAAATAATATCAGGAGTGGGCTTTTATTGAATGATATCAGTGACCACCTGCCGATTTTTGTTGTCTATCAATGTGATTATAGGAAGAAAAAGTATACCAAAAATATTAAATATAAATTAAATATTAAATATAAAATTAAATATAAAAGAATAAGAACCGAAGAATCAATGCATTTACTGACAAAGGAATTATTAATACAAGATTGGAAGATAGTTTATGATGAAAATGACATAAATAGAGCATATGATAAATTTTTACAAATATTTCAATCATTGTACAATAAATACTGTCCTATAAAACAATACAGTGACAGACAACAAAAAAAAAAATATTCCTTGGGTCACCAAGGGGTTAATAAATGCATGTAAAAAGAAGAATACATTATATAAACAATTCATTAAATGCAGAACAGTGGAAGCTGAGATCAAATATAAAAGATATAAAAATAAGCTTACTAATATAATGAGGACCTGTAAGAAAGAATATTACAACAGAATACTAGAGGATAACAAAAATAACATAAAAGGAATATGGCAAGTACTCAATGGGATTATTAGTAATCGTCCTAAGAATGCAAATTATCCAGAATATTTTATCGAAAATAGCAATTTGATAAATAATATGGAAGATGTGGTCAGTGGTTTCAATAAATTTTTTGTAAACATTGGTCCTGAATTAGCAAAATCAATAGTGACACCAGAAACAAACTACAGTGGTTCTGTGAATGAAATAGAAGATAGAAATCCAAACACAATCTTTTTGGGTGCAGTTACTGAAAAGGAAATTATCGAGACTGTGAGTAAATTTAAGAACAAAAAATCAACGGACTGGAATGAAATTGACATGACAATAGTGAAAAAAGTAATTGAGGGAATTGTTAAGCCACTCACCCACATCTGTAACCTGTCATTTCAAACTGGTACATTTCCAGACAAAATGAAAATAGCAAAAGTAATACCTCTATACAAAACAGGAGACAGTCATCGCTTCACAAATTACAGGCCAGTCTCTTTACTCTCACAATTCTCCAAAATACTTGAAAAAATCTTCACTAAGAGACTGGATGATTTCACTGAAAAACACAACCTCCTTACAGATAGCCAGTATGGTTTTAGAGCAGATAAATCTACATCTTTGGCACTGATCGAACTTATAGAAGAAATTACTAGTTGTATAGATAAAAAAAAATGTTGCTGTAGGAGTATTTATAGATTTAAAGAAAGCTTTTGACACCATTGACCACAGAATACTACTAAGGAAACTGGAAAGGTATGGGATAAGAGGGGTTGGACTGAGTTGGGTGGAAAGTTATTTAAGTAACAGACAACAATTTGTACAAATTGGAGAGCACAAATCACCCTTCATGGACATCACTTGTGGTGTGCCCCAGGGGTCAGTTTTGGGACCCAAACTCTTTATTTTATATATAAATGACATATGCCAAGTATCAAAAATTCTGAAATTTATTTTGTTTGCGGATGACACAAATATCCTCTGCACTGGTGAGAATTTGCAGCAGGTTTTAGAGGTGGTCGCAACTGAAATGAAAAAATTAACGCAGTGGTTCAACAAAAATAAATTATCTCTAAATCTAAAAAAAACAAAGATTATGTTGTTTGGAAATTATAAAATAAATCATGAAATAATGGTAACGATAGATGATACCAGAATAGAAACAGTACAGGAAAATAAGTTCCTGGGGGTGACGCTTGACAATAAAATCTGCTGGAAACCTCACATCAGTCACATCCGGGCCAAATTAGCAAAATGTATAGGCATACTGGGGAAGACAAGACACTTCTTGGACTATAAATCATTGGTCTTATTGTACAAGTCACTGTTTTTACCTTATCTTAACTACTGTGTAGAAGTCTGGGGAAACACCTACAAAACCAACCTACAGTCAATATGCACATTACAAAAAAGAGCTATAAGGATAATAAACAATGCAGGATATAGAGACCACACCAATTCGTTGTTCTTAAAGTCACATGTCATAAAGTTCATCGATTTAGTTAAATTTAAGACAGCACAAGTAATGTACAAGGCAATTAATAATCAACTACCAACTAATATACAAAAAATATTTAAAAAAAAGAGACAATGATCATAATTTGAGGGGAGACTTAAACTTTACAAAACCCAAGATACGTACTACCAAGAAAAGTATGTGCATATCTGTCTGTGGGGTGGCTTTGTGGAACAGTCTAGAGCCGGAACTGAAACTATGTACAAACAGAAATCAATTCAAAAAGAGGTATAAGCATCATTTGCTGAAAGGGTATATGTTAGAAGGGTAGTAGTTATATGTACGATTCATTATGTTCACTCTGGGATATTACGGGACACTATGGAATGGTGGGTAGGACAGCACTGTGTATATCTGTGTTGTTTGAGGCTGGTTTTGTTGTATGGACATCATTGTATGTTAGAATGGATGGGTGTTAATGCTGATTTGTAAAAAATACAGTAAATTGTTTACTTGGGGTCTTAAAGGTGGTAATTTGTATAAAATTCACATGGGTGTATCTATGGAAAAGAGGAGATGGAATTAATAAGTGTTCACTTCTTCCTTCTCCCTTTCGAACAGTGTATAATGTTACTTTATTGCATTTGCCATTTGCTTGTATTTGTTATATTTTGTGTTCGAAATAAACTATCTATCTATCTATCTATCTAGTAAAACAATCTCTGCTGATGACGCCGGTATCCGATCCGACCAACCTCGAATCCAGCTGGGCCTCAGCTAGCCCCCTCCGCTGCTAGTCCTGCTGCTTACCGCCGCCGTAACCGAGCTCCTGTCCAGCCGGGGTACCGGCAGCTCCTCCACCGAGTCCCGCCGCCCACCGCCGCTGTAGCCGAGCTCCGATCCTGCTTCTGTCCGGCTGGGGTCCCGGTAGATCCTCCGCTGAGCCCCGCCACCTACCGCCGTCTGCCTCAGTAGTTCCTCCGCCGAGCCCTGCCGCTGCAACTGGGCTCCGACTCCGGCTGGGGCCCCGGTGGTCCTCCACTGGTCCCCCGTCTCCCACCACCGCTGCACTTGAGCTCCGGCTCCCGTCCAACTGCTGCCTCGGCTTGTTCCTCCAGCGAGCCTCAATCACCGGGGACAGAGTCGCTTCTCCGTGTCGATGCTAGTTGAGTTTTATTACCTCCACCAAGGAAGTAATATAATCGAGGTGGTTTGTTTGTCTATCTGTTTGTCTGACTGTTAGCAGGATTATGCAAAAACTACTGGATGGAGTTGGATGAAATTTTCACCAGAGGTAGCCCATGGGCCAAGAATGAACCCATTAAATTTCGGTGATGATCTGAGAGTGCATACCTCTACCAAGGACCTTGTTTGTATTTGTGCAACAGGATTACACAAAAACTACTGGATGGAGTTGGATGAAATTTTTACCAGAGGTGGTCCTTGGGCTACAGAGGAAACCATAACATTTTGGTGATGATCCAAGAACACATACTTCCACCAAGGCTCTTATCTTCTCACAATGTGTTAGCAAGAATACTCCAAAACTAGTCAATAGATTTGGATGATTTTTTTTACCAGAAGTGATCCTTGAGCTAGAGAGGAAGCCATTACATTTTGGTGATGATCCAAGAATGTATACCTCCACCAGTGCTCTTATCTTCTCACGGTGTCTTAGCAAGGATCCTCCAAAACTATTGGACAGACTTTGATGCAACTTTCACCAGAACTGGCTCGTGGTCTACACACAAACCTATTACATTTTGGAGGTGATCTATGAGGAATGAAAGGAGCCTTGGCGGAGGTATGCATTCTCCAAGTGCTTTTCTAATTTCTTTAGTTTTTGGGTTAAAAGACTGAACTTTAATGTCTGTTATTTGTGTTGCTACAATCACTTTTGATTAAGTGGTCAAGTTTAAGTTTCCAACTCATGGTTCATGGGTCATTATTTAATTTAGCTATGGGAACTTTTTATAAAGGCTGTTCAAACTTTTATTGTTGCACTTGTTTGCATCGTTCATTTCCTAAGAAGATAATTTACTACCTCCGCCAAGGTGGTAATGTAATCGGGGTGGTTTGTCTGTCTGTCTGTTTGTTAGCAAGATTGTTAACAGGCGGATGGTCTATCAACTAGGCCACTGGAGTGGTGCCCTAGTTGATGGAGCATCCACCCCCGCCCCCAACCAGAAGGTTGGAGGTTCAAGTCCCAGCCAGGTCATACCAAAGACCATATAAAAATGGTACTTCTTGTCTTCTAGCTTGGCGCTCAGCGTAAAAGAATGGGCGGAGGAGAAGTTGTTTGTGGCGGCGCCTAGCATGGCAGTGACCCATGTGTTTAATACTGTAGATAGGAGAAACGTAATTTTGTTCTGCTGTACATGGCTTGGCTGTATGGACTGAATGACAATAGAGATGGCTTTTTCTTACGCAACAAGAGCACTCTAAGGTGAGTGCAATATCCCCCGCCTCCATTTTTTTGAAGATTTTGAAGACTACCTTGTAAAAGATGCTTCCTGTGGTAACGTATGGTCACTTCCTGTGTTGCTGTCTGTCTATGTGGTTTGCTCTGTGGTTAGCTCTCCTCAATCTCCTGAGGATTTTTGCCTTTAATTGTATTTTAATCACTTTTTTAGATCTACCATCAGCTCTCACTTCTGTTTAACAAGCCTCTTGCACCTGTGTGCATATTCAGTGTCATCTAATCACCCACTTTAGCCTTCTGTTCACCTTTCATCGGTGTTTGCGTTAGCTTCGGGTTAGCCTCTAGCTATGGCTACTAACTCTCCTTCCCCTTCTCCTCTGGTGTGCTCTCTCTGTCAGATGTTTAGCTACACCTCTGCCTCTTTTAGTGATAACGGTAAATGTAATCTATGTTGTCTTTTTGAGGCGCTCGAGGTGAGGTTGTCTGATTTGGAATCCCGGCTCCGCTGCATTGAAACACCGTCTGCGCCAGTTAATAATGATGGATGCCCCGTAGCTGCAGCGAAGCTCCCTAGCATAGGGCGGCCTGCTAGTGGTCCTCCGGTCCTCCTGAGCAGCCAGGAGAATGGGTGGGTGACAGTGAGAAGGAAGCTTAGCCGCAAGCCTCTGGTTCACCGCCAACCTGTTTATGTTTCTTATCGCTTTTCCCCGCTCAGCGACACACCCACTGAGGAAAAAACTCTGATCATTGGTGACTCTGTAGTCAGAAACGTGAATCTAGACACTCCAGCGGCCATAGTCAAATGCATTCCTAGGGCCAGAGCAGGCAACATTGAATCAAATTTGAAAATGCTGGCTAAAAGTAACTGTAAATACTCTACAATTGTTATCCACGCCGGCATTAACGACATCCGACTCCGGCAGTCGGAAGTCACAAAACTTAATGTGGAATCGGTGTGTGACTTTGCCAAAACAATGTCTGCCTCTGTAGTATTCTCTGGGCTCCTCCCCAATCTGACCAGTGATGACATGTTTAGCCGTTTGTCATCTTTCAACCGCTGTCTGTCTGTGTGGTGTCCTGAAAACAATGTGGGCTACATAGACAATTGGAACTCATTTTGGGGAAAACCTGGTCTTATTAGATGAGACGGCGTCCATCCCACTTTGGATGGTGCATCTCATTTATCTAACAATCTGGCATCATTTTTATCCAAATTTACAAAACTTTGACAACTCAGAGTTGGGACCAGGAAGCAGAGTCGCAGTCTTACATGCCTCTCTGCAGCTCCTCTTCATCCGCCACCCCTCAACTTAGCCCCTGTCTTCCCCATCAGAGAATCATTGTTTGCTCCCTCCAAAGTAAATAAAAATATTATGCATAAGCATCCCAAAGTGATTAAACAAAAAGTTGGTAAAACTCAAATTAAACATGAAGTCTCTAAATTTAATGGCTTGGCCTCTGTTCCTCCTCATAATTTAAAAATTAAATGCGGTTTGTTAAACGATAGGTCTCTAACTCCCAAGTCTCTGCTAGTCCATGATCTGTTAATTGATCATCAGATTGATTTAATATCCCTTACAGAGACTTGGTTAGGGCAAGAGGATAGATAGATAGATAGATAGATAGATCTTTAATTGTCATTGTCACAGGTACAATGAAATTCAAAGTGCTCTCCAGTCAGTGCCCCATTTATAAAAACATTGCCCCATTATAAAAAACATAAAAATCAGATAAAATAATAATTAAAAAGAATAAATAGCAAGCCACATTCACACAGACATCAACACAGGACATCATGCACACACAGTCATTGCAAGGAGCATTCAACAACATACAATCATGTCCATTTAGCACATTACTTCCTCATTTTATTCAGAATGGTTATTGCTGTTGGATAGAAGCTGTGTGTGAGTCTATTTGTCCTTGTGTTCATTTGTCTATATTGTTTCCCAGATGGCAGTAGTTCAAACAATGAGTGTCCAGGATGTGAAGTATCCTTTAAAATATTTTGAGCCTTCTTCTGGCAACGGGAGCAGTGTAGGTCTTCCAACATGAGGAGAGGGCAGCCAATGATCTTCTTGGCGGTGTCAATGACCCTCTGGAGTGCTTTCCTGAGCTACTGTACAACTACTGTACCAGATGCATATACAGTATATTAATATGCTTTCAATAGAAGCTCGATAAAAGGACACCAGCAGTCTCTGTATGATGTTCTCCTTCCTGAGAATCCTCAGGAAGTACAGTCTCTGCTGGGCCTTTTTCACCAGCTCAGAGGTGTCCACACTCCAGGACAGGTTCTCCTCTATGTGGACTCCCAGGAAACGGAAGTCACCTACCCTCTCTACACAGTCCCCGTTGATGATGAGAGGGGAAATCTGTCTTCTTCCTCCTGTAGTCTATTATCAATTCTTTAGTCTTAGAGGTGTTCAGGAGAAGGTTATTCTCTTTATACCATGACGACAGCTGCACCACCTCATCTCTGTAGGCAGACTCGTCCCCCCCCCCCCGAAATGAGACCCACCACTGTAGTGTCGTCTGCAAACTTCACGATGGTGTTATTGTGATGGGCGGGGGTGCAGTCGTGTGTATACAGACAGTAGAGCAGGGGACTCAGCACACAGCCCTGGGGGTATCCGGTACTGAGGCTTAGGGCCGTAGATGTATGATGGCCCACCCTGACTCTCTGTCTGCGACCAGAGAGGAAGCTGCTGATCCACATACAAATAGCCTGAGGGAGCCCCAGGTCCCCCAGCTTGACCACCAGTTTGTGTGGAAGAATGGTGTTAAATGCAGAGCTGTAATCCACGAAAAACATCCGCACATAGCTCCCCTGCCGCTCCAGGTGGGCTAGAGTGGCATGGGGTGCTGTGGCCACCGCATCCTCTGTGGATCGATTCGCTCTGTAGGCAAACTGGTGGGAGTCCATACTGCGAGGCAGGGCTGCTATGATATGACTACGGACCAGCCTTTCAAAGCACTTCATCACCACCGGCGTGAGTGCGACTGGTCTGTAGTCATTGAGGTTAGAAATGTGAGGTTTCTTGGGTAAGGAGACTATGGTGGAGGACTTCAGGCAAGATAGGACAGTGGACTGTGCCAGGGATTGGTTGAAAATCTTAGTAAAGACTCCAGCCAGCTGATCTGCACAGTCCCTCAGCACACGTCCCAGGACACCGTCCGGACCCGCTGCTTTTCTTGGGTCGATGGACCGCAGGGTGCACCTCACCTCATGTTCCTCTAAAGTGAGGAACGTACTGCTGTGGGCCTGGTGTAGGTTGGCCGAGACAGGTGCAGTGACCTCAAAGCAGGCAAAGAAGATATTCATCTCCTCCTCCAGTGTGAGGTCACCTACCGCGGTTCCCGGATTCGTTCGATAGTTGGCCAAGTGCTGGATGCCCCGCCACACCTGCCGGCTATTATTGCTGTCCAGATGGTCCTCAATCCTCCTCCTATAGCCTGCCTTAGCCTCTCTGATGCCCCTCTTCAGGTTGGCCCGAGCTGTGCTGTAAAGTTCGCTGTTACCAGACTTGAAGGCGATGTTTCTCTCCCTCAGCAGTTGCTGGACCTCCCAGTTCATCCAGGGCTTCTGGTTAGGGAAGATGAAGATCCGTTTGTTCACTGTGATAGTGTCTATGCAATTCTTAATATAACACAGCACACTATCTGTGAACAGCTCCAGGTCCTGATGTTCAAAGACTTCCCAATTTGTCCTATTGAAGCAATCCTGCAGCTGCTGGGAAGCATCCTCCGGACATATGGCAACAGTCCTAGAGATGATGAGAGCAGTTTTCCTGAGGGGGGCGTATGCAGGAATTAATAGCATGGACAGATGGTCAGACTGGCCCAGATGTGGTAATGGTCTAGCCCTATAGCCCAGTTTGATGTTTGAATAGACCTTGTCCAGAGTGTTCACTCCCCTAGTAGCACACTTGACATGCTGATGGAATTTAGGGAGTGCTGCCTTTAAGTCTGCATGATTGAAATCCCCCGCTATAACTTGCACGGCGTCAGGGTAAATACGCTGTGTATGGCTAATGCTAGCATGTAGCAATCCGATAGCTGAGTTAGCATTAGCATCCGATGGAATGTACACAGCCATTGCCAAAACTACAGTAAACTCCCTCGGGAGATAAATAGGTCTGCACTCAACAGTCAGATACTCTATGTCCGGTGAGCAGTGACTTTCCATGATCACTGAGTTAGTATACCAGCTGTTATTAACGTACACACAGAGCCCTCCTCCTCTGCTCTTACCGGAATCCGCTGTTCGGTCATAGCGCTGTGTAGAGTACCCCGCTAGCTCGATAGCCGAGTCCAGGATAGATGGTTGAAGCCAGGTCTCGGTGATAAGAAGAATGCATGCATCCCTGGCACAGTTGTTTACCTTAATCTATAACCTTAGTTCCTCCATCTTGTTCACGAGAGATCTGGCGTTTGAGAGGAAAAGGCTGGGAAGCGGTGGTTTGAATGGCTGTTTCTGTAGCCTTACTAGCACGCCGGCCCTACAGCCCCGCTTCTGCTTCCTCTCCCTCCGCCGCCTGCGCCTCCTCCCCGCTGGGATGGTAATCCACGGAGAGCCGGGACTCCTCGCTACTTCCACCGGGATCTTGTGTAAGCGGAGAAACTCACTTGTTACTTTCCCCTCGTAGCATATTCCGTTCTACAGAATATCATGCTGGCTATAGGTGATATTCGCTCAGCAAAATGTGCACAAAACAAACACGTAAAACAAAAAAAACCCCCACATCCAAATGCCGCTCCGACTGGTGAACCATTTAGCCGCTGCAACTATGTGCGCTGCCATTGCAATTTAAGGTTGGTTTAAATGAATCAACTCCCTCTGGTTATTTAAACTGTCAAAATCCCAGAAGTTCTGGTCGTGGAGGAGAAGTAGCAACAATTTACCATTCCAAATTACTAGTTAATGTAAAGCAAAAAACACGTTATTATTCTTTTGAGGGCCTGGTCCTCAGTATTGGGCATTTTATCAATTTTAGGCTAAACCCAATTTTATTTGCCAAAGTTTATTGTCCTCCATCAACTTACTCAGAGTTTTTATCCGAATTTGCCAAATTCTTAGCTGATTTAGTGCTGAAATCAGATAGAATAATTATAGTAGGGGACTTTAATATACATGTAGATGTAGATAGTGATTGTCTTAATATGGCATTTAATTCAATATTAGACTCGATGGGGTTTTCTCAGAAAGTAGGAAATTCTACCCATTATCTCCACCACCACCCTCATGGATTGTCACCTTATCGTGGTGGAGGGGTTTGCATGCCCCAGTGATCCCAGGAGCTATGTTGTCGGGGGCAATCTGCCTCTGATAGGGTCTCCCAAGACAAACTGGTCCTGGGTGAAGGGCCACACTAAGAACGATCCAACAGACTCTCATGATAAATTGTATATCAAGGATTCAGTGTACCCCGCCCAGTATGGGGTTACCGGGGCCCCACCCTGGAGCCAGGCCTGGGGGAGGGGCTAAAAGGCTAGCGTCTGGTGGCCGGGTTTCCACCCATGGGACCCGGCCGGGCTCAGCCCGAAGGAGTTACATGGGTCCGCCCTCCAGTGGGCTCACCACCTGCAGGAGGGATCATGGGGGTCCGGTGCTATGTGGATTAGGTGGCAGTCAAAGGCGGAGACCTTGGCAAACTGATCCCAAGCTTTCTAAACTGGCTTTTGGTACGTGGAATGTCACCTCTCTGGTGGGGAAGGAGCCTGAGCTGGTGTACGAGGTTGAGAGATACCAACTAGATATAGTCGGCCTCACCTCAACACACAGCTCCGGTTCCGGAACCAGTCTCCTGGAGAGGGGCTGGAGCTTGGCCTTTTCTGGAGTTGCCCTGGGCGAGAGGCGACGAGCAGGGGTGGGTATTCTTGCATCGCCCCACCTTGCTGCCTCTATATTGGAGTTTTCCCCGGTGGACGAAAGGGTTGCTTCCCTGCGCCTTCGGGTTGGGAAATGGGTCCTGACCATCATTTGTGCCTATGCACCAAATGATGTTTCAGAGTACCCACCCTTTTTGGAGCCTCTGACTGGGGTGCTGGAGGGTGCTCCTCTTGGAGACTCCATTGTCCTACTGGGGGACTTCAATGCGCACGTGGGCAACGACAGTGAAACCTGGAGGGGGGTGATTGGGAGGAACGGCCTGCATATTCATATTCATATTCATAATATGAATATGCAGGCCGTATCCAAATTCATTTTTGGCCATATCCAAATTCATAATATTTATGGACAGGATTTCTAGGCGCAGCCAGGGAATGGAGGGTGTCATGCTTGGTGACCACAGGATCTCATCTCTGTTGTTTGCAGATGATGTTGTCCTGTTGGCTTCATCCAGCAATGACCTACAGCTCTTGCTGGGACGGTTTGCCGCTGAGTGTGAAGCGGCTGGGATGAGAATCAGCACCTCCAAGTCCGAGTCCATGGTCCTCAGCCGGAAAAAGGTGGATTGTCCTCTCCGGGTTGGGGACAGGCTCCTGCCCCAAGTGGAGGAGTTTAAGTATCTTGGGGTCTTGTTCATGAGTGAGGGGAAAATGGAGCGAGAGATCGACAGATGGATTGGAGCAGCATCTGCAGTGATGCGGACTTTGTACCGGTCTGTTGTGGTGAAGAGGGAGCTTAGTTCTAAGGCAAAGCTGTCGATTTACCAGTCAATCTGCGTTCCTACTCTCACCTATGGTCACGAACTTTGGGTAATGACCGAAAGAACGGGATCGCGGATACAAGCGGCTGAAATGAGCTTTCTCCGTAGGATTGCTGGACTCGCCCTCAGAGATAGGGTGAGGAGCTCAGTCATCCGGGAGAGGCTCAGAGTAGAACCGCTGCTCCTCCACATTGAAAGGAGTCAGTTGAGGTGGTATGGGCATCTGATTAGGATGCCTCCTGGACGCCTCCCACTTGAGGTGTTTCAGGCACGTCCCACTGGGAGGAGACCCCGGGGCAGACCCAGGACTCGTTGGAGAGACTATGTCTCCCAGCTGGTCTGGGAACGCCTTGGTATCCCCTCTGAAGAACTGGAGCAGGTGGCTGGGGAGAGGGAAGTCTGGGCTTCTCTGCTTGAACTGCTGCCTCCGCGACCCGGACCTCCGGAAAAGTGGTAGAAGATGGATGGATGGATATCTCCACCACACGTTGGACCTTGTTCTGACATATGGCAAAGAAATAGAAGATCTGGTAGTGTCTCCTCATAACCCTGTAGTGTCAGACCATTGTCTGTTAACCTTTGATTTTACTATTTCTGACTATTTGGCTCCTAAAGAAAAATATTACTACAGTAGATGCCTTTCAGATAATGTTGTTACCAAATTTTTGCAGATTGTTTCCTCTATGCCATGTGTCAACGCAACGGAAATAAGCTACGGAAAGCTTGCTCTTTCTGTAATTGATAGCATGGTAGATAGTGTTACAGCTTCTCTGCATCAGACTCTAGACATGGTGGCCCCTTTGAAAAAGAAAAAGTCTAATCAGAGATTTATAACTCCTTGGTTCAACACAGAAACTCGTAGCTTAAAACAGAAGACTCGTCAATTAGAAAGAAAGTGGTGCTCCACTAATTTAGATGAAATCTATTTAGCTTGGAGAAATCATCCTTTAATTTATAAAAAATCTCTTAGAAAAGCTAGAACAAGTTATTATTCTGCATTGATAGAAGATAACAAGAATAATCCCAGGTTTCTTTTCAGCACTGTAGCCAGGCTGACAAAGAGTCAGGACTCTGTCAATCCAAGCATTCCCTTAGAGATTACTAGTCAGGACTTTATGAACTTTTTCAATAATAAAATTTCATCTACTGTATCAGAGATAAAATCAGTCAGATTCTTCCCACCGTTAACTTAAATACAGTAACTACTACAACTTCTTCAATTGATATCTGTTTGGATGAGTTTACTCCAACTGACCTTTTAGAGTTAGATAAAATAATTTCCACATCCAAGCCTTCAACTTGTCTCTTAGACCCTATTCCTACCAGGTTATTTAAAGAAGTCTTCTCATTTATTGGTAGCTCTGTTCTTCAAATAATCAATTCTTCATTAACATTAGGCTATGTACCGCAGGCTTTTAAAACTGCTGTAATTAAACCCTTACTCAAAAAGCCAACGCTGGATCCAGGAGTTTTAGCTACCTATAGACCAATCTCTAATCTCCCTTTCATTTCAAAAATCTTAGAAAGAGTTGTTGCTACGCAATTATTTGACCACTTGCAGGGAAATGGTTTATTTGAAGAGTTTCAATCAGGGTTTAGAATGCATCATAGTACTGAAACAGCCTCAGTGAAGGTCACTAATGACCTCCTTATCACATCTAATAATGGACTTGTTTCTGTACTTGTCCTTTAATACCTTAGTGCAGCTTTTGATACTATCGATCATAATATTCTACTTGATAGATTAGAACACTATGTTGGACTTAATGGAACTTCATTGCAGTGGTTTAGATCTTATTTATCTGATAGGTTCCAGTTTGTTCATGTCAATAATGAGTTTTCTTCCAACTCAAAGCTCAGTCATGGAGTTCCACAGGGATCTGTGCTAGGCCCTACTCTTTTTAGGTTATGTATGCTTCCGTTAGGCAACATTATTAGAAAGCACTGTCTACATTTTCATTGTTATGCAGATGACACACAATTATACCTGTCAATGAAGCCAAATGATAGTAACACAGGGTTACAAAAATAATTTTTTTGTAAGTCGTCTGTGTTTTTTCAACTGATTTAACACAATTTTGCACCGCTGAATCCGAAAATGACATTCGCTTCTCTTGATCAGATGCTAAGTAAAAACCTGTACTTACTTAGTACTTACTTAGTACTATGCATGTACTTACCTTTATATAAAGGCAAGTACATATAAATTGAATGCTACATCATCATTGTTCAAAATTCAGAAAATTTCAAGACATAAAAAAGAATTTTGCATCATATAAAGCGAAAATACCCGTACATGTAAACAAAAACGTATAAAACAACGTGGCCATAATTCAAAAAGTTGACCTGATTGAGCAAAACCCATGTGATTTTTGGATTCAGCACATCAAAACTGTCCTAAATAAGCTAAAAAAAACTTAAACAATAAATTTGGTGTTGACCAGTGTAATTAATTAGCCAAGTTAGAAGCCTGTCTTAAGGAAATCAAAGCTTGGATGACTTGTAATTTCCTGCTATTAAATTCAGATAAGACTGAAGTCATTCTTGTTGGTCCAAAAACCCTTAGAAATACCTTTCCAAATCAAACTCTTAGTTTGGATGCGGTTATTCTTTCTCTTAATAGTTCTGTAAGGAACCTTGGAGTTATCTTTGATCAAGATCTGTTTTTCAATTCACATATTAAATTAGTTTCTAAGACTGCCTTCTATCATTTGCGTAATATTGTCAAGATTAGGAGCATCTTGTCTCAGAGTGATGCTGAGAAACTGATCCATGCTTTTGTTAGCTCTAGATTAGATTATTGTAACTCTTTATTATCAGGTTGTCCTAAAACACCTTTAAAAAGTCTTCAGTTGATCCAAAATGCTGCAGCAAGAGTTTTAACAGGTACTAGAAAGAGAGATCATATCTCTCCGGTTCTGGCCTCCCTTCACTGGATTCTCACAGAGTTTAGAATTAAGTTTAAAATCCTTCTTCTCACTGACAAAGCTCTAAACAATCAGGCCCCTTTTTATTTAAAAGATCTGATACTACCCTATTATCCTAACAGAGCACTATGCTCCCAAAATGCAGGATTACTTGTAATACTTAGAATCTCCAAAAGTACAATGGGAGGCAGAGCCTTCAGTTATCAAGCTCCTCTCCTGTGGAACCAGCTGCTAATCTGGATTTGGGAGTCAGACTCGATCTCTGTTTTTAAGAATAGGGTTAAAATCTTCCTTTTTGACATAGCCTACAATTAGGGAGGGATCATATGTCTCTGAACCCTCCCTTAGTTATGCTGCTAATAGGTTTAGACAGCCAGGGGACCTCCAATAATGCACTGGGCTTCACTCCTTTCTTCACTCTCGATTAATTTTTTTTTTTTTTTTTGCTGGTCATTAACATCTGTTTGTTCTCTCCCATAGATTGAGTCCCCATCGTGCTGTTTGCTCTCTACATGTCTGTTCTTTTCATCTTCTCTATCCCCTTACCCCCCAGCCAGTCGCAGCAGATGACTGCCCCTCCCTGAGCCTGGTTCTGCTGGAGGTTTCTTCCTGTTAAAAGGGCATTTTTCCTCTCAATCGTCGCCAAGCGCTTGCTCACAGGGATCACCTGATTGCTGGGGTCTTTCTGCAATTGTGGGGGTTTCCCCTGCAGTTGAAAGTGCTATGAGATGACTGTTGTTGTGAAATGGCACTATATAAATAAAGTTGAAATTAATTGAATTGAATTGAAGATTCCAATACTTGCAGACAGAGAGCATTTTTCAACTTTTCAGTATAACTACTGTGGCAGAACCAAATTATGGTAAACCCATCATCCCCGAATACACAACAAAATATACAACCCATAGTTGTAGGCCACGATCCCAAGGTGAACTTGTGAAGGAAGTATGGTGACCCTAGAAAGCTTTACATGTTCTATAGTAAGAGATCATAGGGAGTGCCAACCTTGACCTTTGACCTTTTGACCCCAAACCTGTAGTCAGAGGTTATGGTCTTAGAGTGAACCTATGTACCAGGTTTGGTGATCCTAGTTTTCTTTGTTGTTGGTGGTCCTACCTTTACTTGTACAGTAATAAGGCATAAGGAATGTTAACCTTGACCTTTGACCTTTTGACCCCAAACTCATAGTCAGAGGTCAGGGTCCCAAGGGGAACCTGTGTAGCAAGTTTGGTGACCCTAGCTTTCTTTCTTGTTGAGATATAGTTCTTAAGCCATTGTGATGTTCCCCTTTCACCTTGTGATCCCAAAACCACAGTTACACTTCAGGGTCACAGGGTGAACCTGTGTAACAAGGTTGGTGGCCCTAGCTTTACTCGTTGTACAGTAATAAGGCATAAGGAATGTTAACCTTGACCTTTGACCTTTTGACCCCAAACCCATAGTTAGAGGTCAGGATCCCAAGGTGAACCTGTGTACCAGGTTTGGTGGCCCTAGCTTTATTCGTTGTACAGTAATAAGGCATAAGAAATGCTACCCTTGACCTTTGACCTTTTGACCCCAAACCCATAGTCAGAGTTCAGGATCCCAAGATGAACCTGAGTAGCACGTTTGGTGACCCTAGCTTTCTTCATTGTTGAGATATAGTTTATAAGCCATTTTGATATTGACCTTTGACTTTGTGATCCCAGAACCACAATCACACTTCAGGGTCACAGGGTAAACCTGTGTACCATGTTTGGTGACCCTAACTTTACTCGTTGTTCAGTTACAAGGCATAGGGAATGTTAACCTTGACCTCTGACCTTTTGACCCCAAACCCATAGTCAGAGGTCAGGATTCCAAGGTGAACGTGTGCACCAGGTTTGGTGGTGATGATCCGAGAATGCATACCTCCACCAAGGCTCTTATCTTCTCACAATATGTTAGCAAGAATCCTCCAAAATTACTGGCTAGACATTGATGCAATTTTCACCAGAATGGCCTCGAGGTCTACACATGAACCCATTACATTTTGGAGGTGATCCATGAGGGGCGGAAGGAGCCTTGGAGGAGGTATGCACTCTCTGAGTGCTTTTCTAGTTTGTTTTTATTTTGTTTCTTTGAGAATATTTTATTTATTGATGTAAGGGTTTGGACATGACTGTGCTCATGTCCTTGGTTTATGTTCATATTTGTGTTTTCTGTTATCTTCAGGACATGAGTTCAACCATATCCTCACCCTTTATTATGTTTCTCTGTGTTTTCCTTGCAGCCACATATTTTTAGTTGTCATGATGATGATGGGCTGCACGGTGGCGCAGTGGTTAGCACTGCGGCAGCACAGTTTACCCTTGGCCGGGGGATTGTGGGGATCGTGGGATCGTGGGTTCGATCCCAGCCCCCGACCAACAGTGATCTGTGTGGAGTTTGCATGTTCTCCCCGTGTTGCGTGGGTTTACTCCGGGATTTCTCCGGTTTCCTCCCACATGCCAAAAACATGCATGTTAGGTTAATTGGCTGTTCTAAATTGTCCCTAGATATCTGTTTCCTATAGGCCCTTAGAATAGAGGGTTAGTATTAATGAAAGCGCTTTGAGTGGTCTTTGTGACTAGAAAAGCGCTATATAAGTGCAGGTTAGTTAGTTAGTTAGTAATTATCATTATTGTCATGGTCTTGTCTCCCCTGGTCTTCTGTTCATGCCTCATGTCTATCATGTTTTCCCGTACCTATAATCATTCCCTGCATCTCTGATTGCCCCTGATTGTACCCACCTGTTCCTTGTTGCTGTGATTGCTCCCTGTCTATATATGTCTCTGCCAGTCTGTGTCAGGTGTGGCGTCATTAGCGTTTCTAGCATTTCTGTTTGGTGTGCTGCCATTCTGTGTTTAATTTGTGACTTTGGTTTGCAGCCCACGCGCTATCATTTGTTTGTTCTTTTGAGTTTTGTTAATAGATTACCATCTTTGGCACCATATTCCTGCCTGCGCCTGAGTCCCATCCACCACACCTTGACAAATGGAGAATTTACTGTTGACAGTTTGCAGGTTTTTTGTCAATAAAGCTGTTCCCGCTTATACAAAACCATGACCTTAAAACCAAGGTATGCACCAAACTGTGATTTTTGTATTTTTATTTATTTATTTATTTTATTTTTTTTGTATTTTGTACACTTTCTTAATCCCCAGAGGGAAATTCAGGGCATCCACCTGGATGGATGAGGCAGCCACGGTACAGCACCAATTCCTTCACCATTCACACAGAGATTCACCTAAGATTCACCTAGATTAACCTAACTTGCATGTTTTTGGCCTGTGGGAGGAAACCGGAGTACCCAGAGTAAACCCACACAGACACAGGGAGAAGATGCAAACTCCACACAGAAGGGTCACTGATGGTCAGGGGGTGGGATTGAACCCACAATGGTCAGGGGTGGAATCGATCCTGTGACCTTCTTGCTGTGCTGCCACAGTGCTAACCACTGCTCCACCAAGGTGCTCAATTTTAGGTGTACCATTATACCCCCAGTAGCTATGTAATAGCAGTAGCCATAGAAAGTCTGAAAAATAATAACTAATCTTTGACTTTGTGTATTGTATTTTTTGTAGAAACTGTATGTATAAATGTACAAATGTTTGTAAAATGGTGCTATTGTTATTTTTTAATCAGGCTACCCTAAAGGATTTATAAATACTTAATAAGCAGATTATTAATTATTATTAAATGCTTTAGAAATAATTAGCAAGGCGTTATTACACATTGGACTAAAAGGAAAAAAATGATGGAAGGAAAAAGGAAAAAAATGTTTCTTGCAGATAAGGCTTATCTATTCTTTCAAACCTCAGATATCAGTTTATTTAGATTATTCTGTTTTCTCACCAACTAGATTTTTACTATCAGGTATTTGTCAATAAGTTAGTAACATTTAAGCACTGTAAGCATTTCTAGTCAAAAGTTCTCTGGATCTTGGCAAACAGTGAGCCTGAATTGATGTACGAAATGTCATATACCTTATTTGTGGTCTTAGGCCCCTTTCCCCTGGTCCCCCAACCCCCCACCTTCACCCCCTGGCCCTTTCCTTACTGGTCCAAAAACAAGGAAACACAATTAGGTTTTTCTTAACATGAAACAAAAATCATACTATATATACAGTAGGTGTCTGTGCATAAAATTCCACTGCGTTGCTGCTGTTCAGATAAAGTTCTGGGGGTCTGAGCCACACTCATTCAGGTGCTTTTTTTCTGCATAAGGTTTCACTCCCACTGGCATCGTTGCCAACAAACATGTGAACAAGCACAAAACAAGCAGCTTCAAAAGAAAATAGTGGGAACAAACAGAACTTGTAACGGCCTGGTCTGTTATGATTTGTTATCTGTGTCAGCTTTTTTTTCTCTTGTGCCTATGTCGAGAAAAAAATGAGAACAGAAAATGGATGTACACATTATTTTCATGCGTGCAGTGTTACACAATCCATCCATCCATTTTCAACTGCTTTATCATTTCCGGGTTGCAGGAGCATATCCCAGCATCTTTGGGCGAGAGGCAGGGTACACCCTGGACAGTCTATCACACAGCCAACATAGAGAGACAGACAACCATTCACTCTCACATTCATACCTTAGGACTATTTATCCCCAGTTGATGCCAATTAATCCAACATGCATGTCTTTGGCCTGTGGGAGGAAACCGGAGTACCCTTAGAAAACCCACGCAGACGCGGGGAGAAACATGCAAACTCCACGCAGAAAGGGCGCCAGTGGCCAAGGGTGGGATCTAACCATATATATATATATATATATATATATATATATAAGGCTGAAAAAAAAATATATATATATACACAGTATATATATACACAGGATATATACAGTATATATTGTGTATATCTTATATATATATATATATATATATATATATATATATAAGATATACACAATATCAAAGTGTTTTTTTAAATTGAATAATCAATACTAATATCACAACAAGGATTTTTCAACTCTACTGCCATTTCACACTGCTCTTGTTACATGTAAAAACAAAAACATACATTTTATTGTAGTAAACCAGATGCAATACGCAATACACAATATTTAGTTTGAGTTCAATGTCCAAATCATCTTATTCTGACTAAATAACAACTTAATGTGAATTACAAGGGGTGTATATTCTCACTACAGGTAATGGCACAGACCACCTAATAGCCTTAAGCATCAGTCATTCCTAAGTGGTTTCTGAGTTTGGCTTATTGATCTGCTGGTGCTATTGCGAAATAGGCTCTTATCTACAAATTGGTGGCCTGCTGCCACGCCGTTCAGCTGGGAGAAGAGCTGAGGCGAGGAAAAGAGCTGGCAAACGTCTCACTAGAGCTAAAGAGGGCTGGAAATGAGTGCAAGCAGTGGGGTGGGAGAATGAGCACAGAAGTACAGAACATTTATGGATCTGTTCAATATCGAGACTGACGGGTACTGAGTAAAACCTCTGCCTCCTCTCACCTCTCAACCCCCCACAGCAGCTCACAACGGAGAGAGAAACTTCTCAAAAAGTGCTATCGTAATCAATAATATTAGAAACAGGAGTAACTGGTATATAAATGAGCTTTAGGACTGTCAAGCAAAGAAAAACTCTTTCATAAATGTTCAGATGCCAATGACTTCTCTGGGACTTGACATTTTTCCCCTGACAGTCTGCCTCACTTTACAGCACACACCTCCAAACAGAATCTGACCTCAACAGGACAAGCATTTCACATGGCCTGTGTGTTTAGAATGCTGGGGTCTAAAGGGTGTGAAGTGTGAACACGAAGAGCACCGTGGAGGCAAATACAATCTGACAGCGTTGCAGGAGAAACTCTATATATAACTACAAAGACAGGGAGAGCCAGCTTTTCCAGGGCGGGGTGTGGAGTTTGTTTAGAGGTTGTTTGCTGCAGCATCAAACTACCATCCCCTACTCACCAGGGAAACTGAAGCTCAGCACAGCAGGAGGAAGAGTTCTCCTACTGGGATCTATAGGCTGATATCATTTATTATTGAATGAGACTGTGGGTCTGTCACTGCTTGACTGAATCACCTGTTCTTTAGTTGAGGTGTTGCAACTTTAAACCCTGGAATTAATGTGTTTGATTAGTTTTCTAAATGCAATAAGCTTCATAGGTGTTAGTTAAAGGAACATTATGTAATCACAGCAACTAGTATTCTGTAATGGTACTGCAGTTCAAATTCAAAACAGAGAATCTTTACATGGAGTCAAACAGGTTGCCACTGAGAACATACAGGGTTTTATAGCATATTGACAAGTGAGTTGTTCTGCTAACATTTGCATTGTTGGTAGGTTGTCCAGAAATGAACTCGGGTCCCATACTCTTGCTTGTCTCCATGACTAACCATAACCATAACCACAACGTGGTTTCTCCTGCAGAACTTTGATAGTCACTTGTCTGGCATCACAGAGGGTAAAAAAACGTGATGGGCTCTGGTTCAAAAAGTAATCCAGAACAACATAAAACAAAAACAAACCTTTCTGGGACAGGCACTGAACTTTTCAAACGTGAATGTCCAGGCTATAACATTGTTGTTGGATAAGCCACTTTTTCTGGTAATACCGCATGGTTGTTTTTATATTTTATTAGCGTAAGTAATCTAATGGATATCATCTTTAATAATAAAGCATTGGGGTTTGGGTTAAAAGAAAACTACCAGGTTCCTTTTATTTAACAATTAGTGCTTGAAGCTACATCTGAAATCATTATTTTTATAATGCACATTTCTTTGCCTCCCTGGCACTGAACACCACCTGTCCTCACTATCGACAGTTATGAACTAGACCACGTTCCAGATTTTTAATGCAAATGATATTTGTCTCTGATTTTCCTAAATAGTCTATGCAAATGACAGTCAGTATAATTTTCAAGTCATCAACCGTTAGAGCATAATTCAAATTTTATTGACCAAACCTCCCAATGATAACTACTTTTTTTAAATATAAAAAAAAACCCTCAAAAAGCACTCTTACAAATTATTATGCACAACAGAGTTTCAAAACATTTTACTGGTTGTTAAGAACTGAAAATGGTCATTTGTTGAATTTGCGGCATTAGGAGGTCATATTTACTGAAATCAAAAGCTATTTCAAGCAAAAACATCTTAACAGGCCAAGTTACATGTTAACATAGGACCCCTTCTTTGATATAACCTTCACAATTCTTGTATCCATTGAACTTGTGAGTTTTTGGAGAGTTTCTACTTGAATTTCTTTGCAAGATGTCAGAATTGTCATGAACTGGGTTGGACTTCCAGCCCAGTTCCATGGCATGGTGCCTGCCTTTTGCCATCAGGCACCTCTTTGGGAGCCTTCAGGTCTTCTCAGCTCCCTGACAGCTTGCAGCCACGCCCCCCTGTCCTGCCAGTTACCCCAGCTGTGCGTCATTATTGTTTGTGATTACTCTTCTGTTCATTCATGCACACACACACACACACGCACACGCACGCACACACACACACACACACACACACACACACACACACACACACACACACACACACACACACACACACACACACACACACACATGTGCTCCCTCTCACTACTCACACCGGCATTCACTCCCGTCATTATGTGTGGCATTATTTAAGGCTTGTGGCCACTGGAGTGAATTACCGGATCATTGTTGGACCTGTGTGTTCTTCACAGTGTTAATCCTGTTGTGTTTGATGCATGCATGACTAGATGCCCTGCCTGTTTTGGGTACCGCTTCCCTCTGCATGACATCTGTGTTCCCCTCTTCTGTTTTTGCAGGTTGGCTCTGGGATTCCTTCCACGGACGTCTCTGTTTCCGGCTCCAATGAGTATTCCTGTGCCCACCGCTTCCAGTTCCATTGTGGAGGCGCTCAGGTGTCCAGGCTGCCATCCTCCTGCTGTCAGTTCCGCCTGAAGCTCTTTGGGTTCCCTGGGCTTACTCACTGGCGGGCTGAGGAGCGTCTTGTGAGCTTCCCAGAGCCCCCTTGCCATTTTGGTATTTTCTATTTGTTGCTGGACTGTTTGCTTCCTTATTTTTGCACAATAAATTGCACACAACATCTCCTGCGTGTGGATTTGTCTCTTTCCTCCATGTGCTGCGTAAAAGTGCACGGGGAATCACAACAATAATAGCCTCCCACAGCTGCTGTTTTGATGTGAACTTCCTCCCACCCTCATAGATCTTTTGCTTGAGGATGCTCCAAAGGTTTTCAATAGGGCTGAGGTCAGGGGAGGATGGGGGTCACACCATGAGTTTCTCTCCTTTTATGCCCATAGCAGCCAGTGACACAGAGGTATTCTTTGAAGCATGAGATGGTGCATTGTCATGCATGAAGATATTTTTTGCAACGGAAGGCATGGTTCTTCTTTTTGTACCATGGAAGAAAGTGGTCAGTCAGAAACTCTATATACTTTGCCAAAGTCATTTCCACACCTTCAGGGACCCTAAAGGGGCATACCAGCTCTCTCCCCATGATTCCGGCCCAAAACATGACTCCACTACCTCCTTGCTCATGTCACAGCCTTGTTGGGACATGGTGGCCATCCACCAACCATCCACTACTCCAGCCATCTGGACCATCCAGGGTTGCACAGCGCTCATCAGTAAACAAGACTGTTTGAAAATTAGTCTTCATGTATTTCTGGGCCCACTGCAACCGTTTCTGCTTGTAAGCATTAGTTAGGGGTGGCCGAATAGTAGGTTTATGCACAACTGCAAGCCTCTGGAGGATCCTACACATTGAGGTTCGCGGGACTCCAGAGGCACCAGCAGCTTCAAATACCTGTTTGCTGCTTTGTAATGGCATTTTAGCAGCTACTCTCTTAATCCGATGAATTTGTCTGGCAGAAACCTTCCTCATTATGCGTTTATCTGCATGAACCCGTCTGTGCGCTGAATCAGCCAAAAATTTCTTCATAGTACGATGATCATGCTTAGGTTTTTGTGAAATTTCTAATGTTTTCATACCTTGTGCAAGGCATTGCACTATTTGATGCTTTTCAGTAGCAGTGAGATCCTTTTTCTTTCCCATATTGCTTGAAACCTGTGGCATGCTTAATAATTGGAACATCCTTCTTAAGTACTTTTCCTTTAATTGGGCTCACCTGGCAAACTAATTATGACAGGTGTCTGAGATTGACATCAGTGATCAAAAGAGCCCTGAGACACAATACCATCCATGAGTTTAATTGAAAAACAAAAAATTGAATGTTTACAACACTAAAATCCTATTTTCATAATAATTTGGAACGTGGTGTAGTTGTCCACCAGGTCACATATCTCGGGTCTACCATCAGTGACAACCTGTCCCTTGATGCGGAAATCAACCAGCTCATCGGAAAGGCCGCAATAACGAGAGGCCAATTCATAACCCGCATGTGGGAGAATCCTAAACTGACAGTATCAACCAAGATGGAAGTGTACAATGCCTGCATCATCAGCACTCTGCTGTACGGTAGCGAGGCATGGACAACATATTCCAAGCAAGAGAAGAAGCTGAACAGCTTCCACCTGCGCTGCCTACATTGCATCCTCAGCGTTATATGGAGTGACAAAGTGCCAAACGCCCAGGTCCTCACCTGCACTGGTCTTCCCACTATGTACGTATACGCTGCTCAGGTAATGTAGGCTGTACTGACAATGTAGCCTGCACTGGCTCAGCCACATGTGCCAAATGAAAGATGGACGCATACCTAAGGATCTTCTGTACGGCGAGCTTGTCTCTGGCAAGAGATCTGTTGGCCATTCCCAGCTGCACTATATGGATGTCTGTAAGCGTGACATGAAAGCCCTGGGTATCAACACTGAGAGTTGGGAGGATATAGCAGCTGACCACAGTAGATGGTGCAGCACTCTCCAGAAAAAAAACTCAAGGCAAGAGAGGAAAAACTCCAGACCTGAGCCAAAGAAAAGAGAGCCAGATGGAAGACGCGCGCCTGCGAAGTAAATACTATAACCAACCATACCTGCACCAGATACGGTAGAGACTGCCATTCCCCCATTGGACTGATCAGCCACAGCCGATGTTACACCACCTGAGACAGCTCCACGACGGCAAACCAAGAGGGCACATATATACAGTGGGGCAAAAAAGTATTTAGTCAGCCACCAATTGTGCAAGTTCTCCCACTTAAAAGATGAGAGAGGTCTCCAATTTTCATCATAGGTATACCTCAACTATGAGAGACAAAATGAGAAAATAAAAATCCAGAAAATCCCATTGAAGGATTTTTAATGAATTAATTGGTAAATGCCTCGGTAAAATAAGTATTTGGTCAATAACAAAAGTTCATCTCAATACTTTGTTATATACCCTTTGTTGGCAATGACAGAGGTCAAACGTTTTCTGTAAGTTTTGACAAGGTTTTCACACACTGTTGCTGGTATTTTGGCCCATTCCTCCATGCAGATCTCCTCTAGAGCAGTGATGTTTTGGGGCTGTCACTGGGCAACACAGACTTTCAACTCCCTCCAAAGATTTTCTATGGGGTTGAGATCTGGAGACTGGCTAGGCCACTCCAGGACCTTGAAATGCTTCTTACGAAACCACTCCTTCGTTGCCTGGGCGGTGTGTTTGGGATCATTGTCCTGCTGAAAGACCCAGCCACATTTCATCTTCAATGCCCTTGCTGCTGGAAGGAGGTTTTCACTCAAAATCTCACGATACATGGCCCCATTCATTCTTTCCTTTACACGGATCAGTTGTCCTGGTCCCTTTGCAGAAAAACAGCCCCAAAGTATGATGTTTCCACCCCCATGCTTCACAGTAGGTATGGTGTTCTTTCTCCTCCAAACACGACAAGTTGAGTTTTTACAATAAAGTTCTATTTTGGTTTCATCTGACCATATGACATTCTCCCAATCCTCTTCTGGATCATCCAAATGGTCTCTAGCAAACTTCAGACGGGCCTGGACATGTACTGGCTTAAGCAGGGGGACACGTCTGGCACTGCAGGATTTGAGTCCCTGGCGGCGTAGTGTGTTTCTGATGTAGCCTTTGTTACTTTGGTCCCAGCTCTCAGCAGGTCATTCACTAGGTCCCCCCATGTGGTTCTGGGATTTATGCTCACCGTTCTCGTGATAATTTTGACCCCACGCGGTAAGATCTTGCGTGCAGCCCCAGATCGAGGGAGATTATCAGTGGTCTTGTATGTCTTCCATTTTCTAATAATTGCTCTCACAGTTGATTTCTTCACACCAAGCTGCTTACCTATTGCAGATTCAGTCTTCCCAGCCTGGTGCAGGTCTACAATTTTGTTTCTGGTGTCCTTTGACAGCTCTTTGGTCTTGGCCATAGTGGAGTTTGGAGTCTGACTGTTTGAGGTTGTGGACAGGTGTCTTTTATACTGATAATGAGTTCAAACAGGTGCCATTAATACATGAAATGAGTGGAGGACAGATGAGCTTCTTAAAGAAGAAGTTACAGGTCTGTGAGAGCCAGAAATCTTGCTTGTTTGTAGGTGACCAAATACTTATTTTACTGAGGAATTTACCAATTAATTCATTAAAAATCCTTCAATGTGATTTTCTGGATTTTTTTTTTCTCATTTTGTCTCTCATAGATGAGGTATACCTATGATGAAAATTGAAGACCTCTCTCATCTATTAAGTGGGAGAACTTGCACAATTGGTGGCTGACTAAATACTTTTTTGCCCCACTGTATGTATGTATACACACATACTGTATATACACATATAAACACACACACACACACACACACACACACACACACACACACACACACACATATATATATATATATATATATATATATATATATATATATATATATATATATATATATACTGTATATATACTGTATATATATATAGTATATACACATACATACATACATACATACATACATATATACAGTATATATATATATATATATATATATATATATATATATATATATATATATATATATATATATATATATACACACAAAATACCATTAGTATTTGCTTTTGGCCAACTTTACACATTGATACACATCAGTATCATTCCAAAATTTTTACAATCCATTGCATTCCTACTGAAAATATTATCTCAGTATACTGAATGTCAAAAATAAGTGCTTACATTGTTTTATGAAAAATGTAAACTCATTCTTAATTTTAGCTCAGCAAAGCTGAACTAAATACTGTTGGATCGAGACTTACTGACTATGTTGCACTGGGCCTCTTTAGTGCTTGAACTTGTTTATGATGAAACATGGCAGCTGTAACCAGTGCAGAGTATGGTGCATGGCTTGGACTGGGGATGAGCTTGATTTTTGAATATTTGTTTGAAAAAAAATCTAAGGTCAAAATTTCTCATCTTAAAATGTATTTTCCTGTGTTTTCCTGTGCCTGATGTTGACTATGTATTGCATTACTACAGCCAAGAAGGTGGGCAGAAATGGAACATGAAGATTGACGCCAGCCATTAAGATTAGACGTTGCTTTGCAAATAGGAGAAACATGGAAAGTGAAAGGTTACCATGGCCTCAAAAACATTCTGTGAAATATTCCTTAAAATAATTGAAAATAAGGTCAGAGTAAACTGCCAAATAAAGCTCACTCATCACAGGTCTGTACAAGGGGGGGCTGAAAAGTTCGTAGTGGTCAAATTTGGCCAAATATGGTTTATTTTTCAACATAGTCTCCCCTTCGGTCCACACACTTCTTCCATCGGTGTTGCAACGCTTACATCCCGGTGGTTGAAAACTAAACCACATTTGGTCAAATTTGACCACTATGAACTTTTCAGCCCCCCACCCGGTATCATTTGAATGCAGGGTACTCCATAAATGATGAATAAATTATGATATTTTCACACCTGAAAGTCCACACCAAGGTTCAAGTTTTTGTTACACTGTATACATTTGGTCCAGTTAGGTTTAGGTTTGCTCCTTTTCCATGTGAACTAAATAATTTCAGTGATCCACCTTCCTCTTTTTACCTTTATTTATTCAGGGGAGATCCCGATCACATTCACACCTGGAAGCAGCCCAGTACAGCCATAGATTGACCTGTGGCCACTGAGAAGCTCCACTTGGGGTTAAGGGCCTTGTTCAAGGGCACCACAGTGGGGTTAATGAGAATGGGGCAAACACTGCTTTGTCATCTGCCCCACCCACATCTGATCCTGCCAGTCTAGTGATTGAACCAGCAACCCTCCAGTCACATGTCCACATCAACAATTAGGTCACCACTGCCCAAATGTTGTCATTTGTGTTGTTAGCACAGACCAGTAGTTAGCAAACATGCTACTCACCCTCCAAGGATTTTTCTGCAGCTGTGGACACATGGTAACTATACTTTGGGCCATATTACAGCAGTGCAGTCCATAATTAATTGTCTGAGGCATGGGGCGCATTTATGGGCATTTCCAAGTTCATTTCTTTATTACAGCAGCGGGAAAATTAATTTTCCTCCAGGCGAGGGGTGCAAAGAGGCTGTCCTAATGCTCTTCATTATTCATAGCTGTGTTTGGGGCATAACCATGAAATAAATCAATCACTGTCTTTGCTCTCACTTCCTGTAATAAACAGGGACACAAGATCAAAGGCTTAATATTAATAATATGATGCTGTGGTGGCATGGGTGAGGGATTCTCCACCCAGAGAAGGCAGCTGGGATAATGGGGAACAATGGACTGGAGGAGGAAGTGCTACCGGGGGGTCTCAAATGGGACAGTATGGACTATGCACCCCCCGGGAACCGCCGGAGCCACTGGAAGAGAGAAGGGTGTGAGCAGCGGGGCCGGTGTTCTGTTATGTTAATGTGCCACACAGGTCTTTGTTCCAAACAGTGTATTATGGTCAGAAGTTCTGGGTCTCAATGCATGGAATTAAAGGTATAAAAGAGGAATGCACAGAGACCCGGGAGCTCTTTTTACTGTACTATATGTTGGAGATGGAATAAAGTTCATGTGTCATCCAGCTCGTTGCCTCGCCTACTTCCTTTCTCCACGATGCGTTTAAATGGGAGGACAAATCTGATTTGCGCTGAGGGCAACAGGGGCTCAATTACAAAATGGAAATTCACTTAAGAGCATGGAGGTTTTTAAATCTGAAGACACATGAGACAGTTTTTCACTGTACAGAAGAAAAAAATGGTGTGTGGGTTTACGATTCACTCATCTTTTCAATTTAACTTCCAGACCGCAGTGGGACCAGTCTGCCCTACCGGGAAAACAGCTATCATTGTGGCCAGAGAAGAGCCAGCAGGTATGCAAAACATTCATCATTAGGCTATCTAATGATGGCAGTTTTAAAATTTGGTTTTACCTCATTCACTGTCATTCTTTTAACAGAATAATTTAAAAAATGAGAGTATCCTGACAGTTGTTATGCATTCAAACACATCAATTTTGCATTCAACAATGGCCCTCACTAAGATGAGCAGCTCCTCTTTCTCAGTTTAAAAGAGAAGCCCGGATGAATGATAACCAAAGAAAATTTTTACAACTCTGTAGTATTTCCTCTGGCTTAAAGACCTTGACGCGGTGGCAACATATTTTTCGGGGTGGGGGGACACATGACACGATTGTAACCAGAAATGTTAATTTTACACTATTTCTTTTTCTTTTCTAAATTTTGCACCGTAATATTGCATAATGGAACTTACCATTTGAAGTATTGTACTACCAAGGCTTGAATGTTGGAATATTGGGACAGCTGGGGTCCCACCCAGATGTCCTGTGTTTGGACTTTTTACTGGTGTCATCCTTCTCTCCTCCCTCTGCTCTCACCTCTCCTGGACCCTCTGCCTAAACTCTTTCTTCTCCTTGGCTCCTCTCTTCTGTCTTATCTTTCCCTCTCTGAGCCCTGTCTAATTCAGGTTCTCTCTCTGTCTATGATGGTATAGAAACAGGCTAGAAAATACCAAGTGCCACATTTTGTCCTGCAGGATTTTTTTTTTCATGGTTTACATAAATAACCCAATTTTTTTTTTTTTGTATTTTTATTCTAGTGTTTCTTTTTTTACCATTGACAAAGAGTAGGAAAGGGAATGGAAAAAACATTCATAATAGGAATTTACTCATTCATACTTAAATTATATGATCAGAGGTGGGTATAGTAGGCAGAAATTCTACTCATGTAAAAGCAGTCCTTTGAAATTAATAATTAAAAGTAGACAACCAAAAATTTCTAGTTTAGTTAAGGGTACAAAAAGCACCTACTTAAAAACTTGAGTAATGATTTCAGTCTTGAAGATTTGAGGTTTTTCTCCAAAATTTATAACAAGTTTCTTATAGTTTTCTACTTTTCTCTGTAAATTTATCTAAATTTGCAACCATTTTCCTCAAATTTGTTATTTTCTCTTGTACATTTGAGACTATTATAAATTTGTGGATTATTTTATGGCTAATGCTTATCTTTTTTAATCCAATCCAACTTTATTTATAAAGCTCTTTAAAAATGACAGTTGACACAAAGTGCTGTACATCAACGATAAATAAAATCTAAAAACAATAAATAAAGCTAAAGTACAAAACAGCACAAACAAAACAATTGTCATACAATAGAGACAATAAGAACAAATAAAATCAATGTATCAAACTGGGTCAAACGCCAGAGAATAAAAATGGGTTTTAAGAGGAGTTTTAAAACTGGACAGTGAAGAGGCCTGTCTGATGGACAAAGGCAGATTATTATAAAATTGCTCTTTTTTGAATAAATGTGAAACAGAATGTGGCAAAATTTTTACTTTTTTCCTCATACAATTTAAAATTTTGACCATAATTTTGTAGAGCCAGAACAGAACAATAACTCTGAATTCAAAGAAATATAATTATTAAAATTATATTTAAAGAAATAAAGTAACTTAAATGACCAAATATGCAGTTATTTCTGTTTTAATATTTCTATGTACTTATAATTTTTTAGAAATCTCCTCACCAACCCAACAGCAGGAAAAACCTCCCTTATTTTGAAGTCCAAATGTTGGCACGTTTAGTTTGTCTGAAGGCTGCTGATGGATTAAAGTCACTGACTTCGTGAATTTCAGTCATCTTAACTTGCCGGGTACATAACAGTGAACATAAATTATTAGTTAATATTGTAGTAGCTGGTGAAGTAAATCCTCAGCAATTCATCAGTCACTCTTGGCTTTCCCTGCAATGAAGCCTAACCAGACCTGTTAGCTAAGCAACTCCTCATTGTTGTTCCAGTTACCAGCGGGTTAAATCCACCATAAATGCCTCCACTCTCTTGTACTTTTTTCTGCGTTTAAAGTACTTTAATAAGCTCATGTTTCTCTCGGACAGCAATGCTACAGAGACATGCTCTGCCTGCAGAAATGGTCACGCGGGCGGCGGGTGGGAAGCTTCTGCGCAGATGACAGTCACACGTGTTGTTCGTGTGCGCGCGTTTCTCTCATATTTAATTTTTCTTAAATTAATATATTTTAGGCACGGCGGCAAACTTCCTTAGCACGATGGGCCGCCACACAGAAATGTTACCAGAGGGAACCCTGACTCTGTCAGAATCATAGACAAAGAGAAAGACTGGTATAATCTCTGAATTGTAGCCTGCAGCGCTCATCTGTGCGTAATTATGACGATGTCTCCCAGTGTCAGCATAGGAGGTTAACAGAAAACAACGGCTGAGTATGTGTTTTCATTAATTTCAATTTTAATAAATTCTAATTCATTTTCAATTTTAATTTCATTAAATGGATACAGGCTTGACGATCCATGGATACCCCTCATGAATCGTCACCTTATCGTGGTGGGGGGTTTGCGTGCCCCAGTGATCCCAGGAGTTATGTTGTCCGGGGCAATTTGCCTCTGATAGGGTCACCCAAGACAAACTGGTCCTGGGTGAAGGGCCACACTAAGAATGATCCAACAGACTCTCATGATAAATTCTAGATCAAGGATTCAGTGTACCCCGCCCAGTATGGGGTTACCGGGGCCCCACCCTGGAGCCAGGCCTGGGGGAGGGGCTCGATGGCTAGCGTCTGGTGGCCGGGTTTCCACGCATGGGACCCGGCCGGGCTCAGTCCGAAGGAGTTACATGGGTCCGCCCTCCAGTGGGCTCACCACCTGCAGGAGGGATCACGGGGGTCCTGTGCTATGTGGATTAGGTGGCGGTCAAAGGCAGAGACCTTGGCAAACTGATCCCAAGCTTTCTAAACTGGCTTTTGGTACGTGGAATGTCACCTCTCTGGTGGGGAAGGAGCCTGAGCTGGTGTACAAGGTTGAGAGATACTGGCTAGATATAGTCGGCCTCACCTCAACACACAGCTCCGGTTCCGGAACCAGTCTCCTGGAGAGGGGCCGGAGCTTGACCTTTTCTGGAGTTGCCCCGGGCGAGAGGCAACGAGCAGGGGTGGGTATTCTTGTATCCCGCCACCTTGCTGCCTCTATATTGGAGTTTTCCCCGGTGGATGAAAGGGTTGCTTCCCTGCGCCTTCGGGGTGGGAAACGGGTCCTGACCATCATTTGTGCCTATGCACCAAATGATGTTTAAGAGTACCCACCCTTTTTGGAGTCTGTGACTGGGGTGCTGGAGGGTGCTCCTCTTGGAGACTCCATTGTCCTTCTGGGGGACTTCCAATGCGCACGTGGACAATGACAGTGAAACCTGGAGGGGAGTGATTGGGAGGAACGGCCTGCCCGATCTGAACCCGAGTGGTGTTCAGTTATTGGACTTCTGTGCTAACCACAGTTTGTCCATAACGAACACCATGTTCAAGCATAAGGGTGTCCATATGTGCACCTGGCACTAGGACACCCTAGGTCGCAGGTCAATGATCGATTTTGTTATCGTGTCATCAGACCTGCGACCGTATGTCTTGGACACTCGGGTAAAGAGAGGTGCAGAGCTGTCAACTGATCACCACCTGGTGGTGAGTTGGATCCGATGGCAGGGGAGGAAGCCATTCAGACCTGGTAGACCCAAACGTATAGTGAGGGTGTGCTGGGAACGTCTGGCTGAGGCCCCTGTCCGGGAGGTCTTTAACTCCCACCTCCGGAAGAACTTCAACCACATTCCGAGGGAGTCTGGAGACATGGAGTCTGAATGGGCCATGTTCTCCACCTCTGTTGTTGAAGCGGCGGCCCAGAGCTGCGGCCGCAAGGTGGTCAGTGCATCTCATGGTGGCAACCCCCAAACCAAGTGGTGGACACCAGTGATGAGGGGGCCCATTAAGCTGAAGAAGGAGTCCTATCAAGCTTGGTTGGCTGGTGGGACTCCCGAAGCAGCTGAGGTGTACCGGCAGACCAAGCGGAGTGCAGCTCGGGTGGTTGCTGAAGCAAAAACCCGGGTATGGGAGGAGTTCGGCGAGGCCATGGAAAAAGACTTTCGGTCGGCTTCGAAGAGATTCTGGCAAACTGTCCGGCGGCTCAGGAGGGGAAAGCAGGTCCCTGTCCACACTGAGTATGGTGCAGATGGGGCGCTGTTGACTTCGACTGGGGATATCGTCGGGCGATGGAAGGAATACTTCGAGGATCTCCTCAATCCCACTGATACACCTTCCATAGAGGAAGCAGGGTTTGTGGACGAGGGGGATGACTCGCCTATCACAGGGGCTGAGGTTGCCAAGGTGGTTAAAAACCTTGGTGGTCGGGCCCCAGGGGTGGACGAGATTCGCCCTGAGTACCTCAAGGCCCTGGATGTTGTAGGGCTGTCATGGTTGACACGCCTCTGCAACATTGCGTGGAGGTCCTGGGAAGTGCCTTTGGCATGGCAAACCGGGGTGGTGGTTCCTCTCTTCAAAAAAGGGGACTGGAGGGTGTGCTCCAACTTTAGAGGGATCACACTCCTCAGCCTCCCTGGGAAGGTCTATGCCAAGGTACTGGAGAGGAGAGTCCGGCTGTTGGTTGAACCTCGGATTCAGGAGGAGCAGTGTAGTTTTCGTCCTGGCTGTGGCACATCGGACCAGCTCTTTACCCTCTCGAGAATTCTCGAGGGTTCGTGGGAGTTTGCCCAACCAGTTTACATGTGTTTTGTGGACTTGGAGAAGGCATTTGACCGCGTCCCTTGTGGTTTTTTGTGGGGGGTGCTTCAGGAGTATGGGGTATCGGGCTTGTTGTTACGAGCTATTCGGTCTCTGTACAACTGTTGTGAGAGTTTGGCTCGTATTGCCAACACTCAGTCGGACTCATTCCCAGTGAGAGCTGGACTCTGCCAGGGCTGCCCTTTGTCACCGATCCTGTTCATAATTTTTATGGACAGGATTTCTAGGCGCAGCATAGGGAATCAAGGGCGTCATGCTTGGTGACCACAGGATTTCATCTCTGTTGTTTGCAGATGATGTTGTCCTGTTGGCTTCATCCAGCAATGACCTACAGCTCTTGCTGGGATGGTTTTCTGCTGAGTGTGAAGCAGCTGGGATGAGAATCAGCACCTCCAAGTCCGAGTCCATGGTCCTCAGCCGGAAAAAGGTGGACTGTCCTCTCTGGGTTGGGGACAGGCTCCTGCCCCAAGTGGAGGAGTTTAAGTATCTTGGGGTTTTATTCACGAGTGAGGGGAAAATGGAGCGAGAGATTGACAGACGGATCGGAGCAGCATCTGCAGTGATGCCAACGTTGTACCGGTCTGTTGTGGTGAAGAGGGAGCTGGTTTCTAAGGCAAAGCTGTCGATTTACCAGTCAATCTACGTTGCTACTCTCACCTATGGTCACAAGCTTTGGGTAATGACCGAAAGAACGAGATCGTGGATACAAGCGGCTGAAATGAGCTTTCTCAGACATAGGGGAGGATAGGTTCCTCAGAGATAGGGTGAGGAGCTCAGTCATCCGGGAGAGGCTCAGAGTAGAACCGCTGCTCCTCCATATTGAAAGGAGTCAGTTGAGGTGGTATGGGCATCTGATTAGGATGCCTCCTGGAGCCTCACACTTGAGGTGTTTCGGGCACGTCCCATTGGGAAGTGACCCCGGGGCAGACCCAGGACTCGGTAGAGAGACTATATCTCCCAGCTGGTCTGGGAACGCCTTGGTATCCTCTCTGAAGAGCTGGAGCAGGTGGCTGGGGAGAGGGAAGTCTGGGCTTCTCTGCTTGAACTGCTGCCTCCGCGACCTGGACCTCCGGAAAAGCGGTAGAAGATGGGTGGATGGATGGATGGATACAAGATATGATGGCACACACAACAAATTAGTGGACAGAATACCTTGTCATGAGGAGGTTTGCAGTTCAAAATCTTCGGACTGACAGTATCCTACCGAGGCTCCCTCCTATACATGCTGGAACACACACATGTTGCCTGTTCATTTATCCATTCCCCTAAAAAATGAATATATTAATACCTAATCTATAGACTCCGACGGTACTGTAAGTCCGTAATTAAAATGAAAGTGTGGATGGAATAAAAAACTATTAAGTGTATCATCATATTATAATTAAAACAATACAATATTAGATTATAATTGTTAAAACTCTCTCCATTAACAAAACAGGAAATCCCAGTGCATGCTGTGTTTACTCGTGTGATCCTGTCAGTCGGAGCTACATGATTTCAAAACATGCCGCTGAAATAGCATTAACAATGCGCGTCTGATGACAGACCTCCTTTTTTCTGATCAAAAGCGCATTGTCAAAAAATGCACTAAAATATCGATGCACTGACACTGTGCCACTGTCACACCTCTTTGAAATGAGCCTCTTTCTCCCAAAGTTGGCACAATGTCCACTGGTAATTAGATGGCGTGACACAAAGCATAAAAAACAGACAATGTGCTGACGAAAACGAACAAAAGCACTGGCGCAAGACAGGGAGTGTGGTGCAAAAGTGCACTGTTGATCCTCATAATCGGGCCCTTTAAGTTAAAGGGGTTACTCACTGCACTAATGTAAATTTGTCTTAAAGAATGAGTGAAATAATGCATCACAGGTGGACAGGGGTGTGCAGTTTCAGTTGATAGGATATACGTACCTGGTCCCTGGAATACAACAAGCACAGAAACATTTGTGAATGAGTGGCTAAACTGTTAGATTCAGCCAGCTGCCTTGGGTCTTGGTTAGAAAAAATAATACTAAAATAAGCCAGAATGATGCAAGATATACTGTACATACTGTATTATCTACTATGGATGGGTGAACCAGGTGGAAAAAGAGATGTCTATTAGGGTGACAGACATCTAAAAACAATAACAGAGCAGCAGGCGGGTATTGAGGCTGAGCTTACCAAGTTTATGACATTCCATAGCAAGCCCAGAAGAGTTAAAACAGCTCTTTGGAGAGAAAAACTATATAAAGGCTGTGTGTTTTTTAAAGAAAAGTGAGTGTTTTGATATTTTTTTTTGAAAATCGCATGACCAACAGATGCATTTCAGAAGGTTAAAACCTACAAAATATGTTTTTTAGTCAATGACCCCTTTAAAGTTGGGGAAGACACCATCATATGTGAGGCTAGAATCTTATCCAGGTCTTCATTAATGAGGACATTTGTCATTCTCATCAATCCTGATTGTTTTCAGGTGGTATTGCTTATCCATTTTTTTTTCAAACTCTATTGCATGCTCTCTGAAAATATCTGGACAGTTTTTGAGCTTTAATGATTTTTTCAAGTGATTATTTACAGTATGCTGTTAATGGCCATATTTTCTCTTCCTGGGTGCTACCACGTCTCATTTTCCCTTTCAGTGGCAGCCTTAAGTTCCTGTGCTTGGTCTGAAAGTCTGAACCTTTCTGAAAATTGCTTTCACACTCTAACGAACCAACCAAAGTTCAGTTTGATCCGGACCAAGACCACCTCTTTTTTTCCTGACCAAATTTTGTCTCTTTGGTCCAGACTGTAGTTCGAGGGAGGTTTCACACCTAAAATTTTGGCCTGGGCCAGACTGAAAAGTCCAAAAATCTGCACCAAATGGGTTAGGTGTGAAAGCCCCCTTAGTCACCGGATGAAGTTAATTTGAAACTAGATGGGGAGGGCAAATTTGGTCCTTACGACAAAGTGGAAGCTGTCACCTTTAATTTTTCACTTACTGCAGCTGCAATGATGAATCAGGTGTTGGTAACCATGTCAACTAAGTTGTGGACAGTGTGAAAAATGTTCTTAATTTCTCTTTGTCCATCTTCAGTTCTAGAAATAAACAATGAAATTCTCTCAGCACCCACATGTCTACATCCCATGTTTTATTTTTCTGCTGGTTCTTTAAATGAGCATATACAGTAAAATGGCTTTTAAAAAAACATTGGATAAAACTGCAAAACGCTGTTACATCCTTCACTATTGATTTCCCTTCTGTTACGAAGGCGCGTTTGCTGTTTGCCGCAGCAGTAACTGTAAAATTTTGCTGTAGTCTGCATTTGTTTTTTAAATGATTGACATGGATACCTAGGCATTCATGCCAATATTCTGCATGAAGTCCTTTTATTCCATATACTGTGTGAACTATCAGATGAAATAACATCCTGCTGACTTGTTTCTAGTGTAATACAACAAATGAAATGTATCAAGACAGCTAGAGTGTGCTGAAACTACTTGGCTTGTTTTTATCTATGTCCACATTTAGGATTGTGAAAGCAGTGTGAGAGAAACAATGTCAAAATAACAGACTTGGTGGGTTACAGATTATGAAATAAAACAAATAGTCAAACTAATTTATACTACAGTCTACTGGGCTCCAGTTTTAAGCATGTAGTGGAAATTGAGAAAAGACAAAGTTTGAAAAGCAGCATGCTCTCAATGCACAAAATTCTCAATAACATAAAAGCTTCCCATTTATGACCATTTACCTCTGTAGGTTGCAATTCCAGCTGTTGACAAAAAAAGGTGCAAACACACATAGGGGAGGATAGGTTCCTCACCCACACAGACATAATCAGCCTTTATAACACACAAAAAGATGGCCCCTACAGTTTCCATTCAGCCTTGGGGTACAACTGTCTTATTACAGCTACCTGCTGTGTTAACTGCAGTGACTTCATTCACCAATTTTCAAGGAGGCCCACAGCGCAAACAAACATACAACTTACAAAAGCACTATCAAGCATCTCCAGCGTGAAGCCTCCAACCCTGCAGCAACCTCTGTGCGGTCTGGATCTGTGGTTAATTAGCCACTATGTATCTGCATATGGAACTATGTGGAAAATTACACAACTTATAGCATCTCCATTGTATTAACTGCCACTGGGGGTGTATTATTTGCAAAATAAAGTTTCCACAGCTAATGTTTCTCTGGAGCTACGTGTAGGAGAAATTAAGAAAGCAAAATACTAAACCACAAACATTCCTGAGAGGGAGACAAGGAGAAAGCTTGCACAGCAGATGGAGGAGGTAAACGCCCAAGCTTCATTTCCATCTTTAATTGTGCAGCGCAGCTCATCCAGACAATACTGTTACCTCACAAAAAACAAGAACAGTTTAGACCATAATGGTTTTCATTATTAAGGCTGTATTGCCCAGTTAAATGACAAAAACAAAAGAATAAAAAAAGTTTTACTGAAATTTAATGTTTCAGCTTCTTCACGGATAAGTGGTTTGTGCTCATCTATGTTGTACATTATTGGCAGTTCCAGGAAGGTGCCAATCTGCAGTTTTTTAAATGGCCATTTAAGAATGCATTTAATTGTGAGTCAATGCCTAAAGACTTACATGTTAAAAGGTCAATATTCCAAGACAAAATAACTAAAGATGCTTATCACTAGGGCTGTCACGGTAGAAGAATTTCCCCTGTGGTGACGGTGGACAGCTCAACACCACAGTATGCGGTATTATTGCAAATGTCTTTAGGACCCTGTGGATTCGTAATTTAAACAGAGTTTATAACTTATGTGGCAAATGAGGGAAGCTGTGAGAGTCTCGCTGCAGCTCTGCTCTCAACTTTATGTGCGTGTGTTACAACTGTGTGGAGCTCCGCTCTTTATACAGGCATGAAGTGCTGATTCTGTAAAAAAAACAAAACAAAAACAAAAACGATCATTTTCATAAAGCAGTGGCGCTAACTACGGGGTGTGTGGACTGGAGACTGCAGCGACATTCAGCTTATAAGCAGGACAGTCTCCGTACAGGACCCTGCGTGGCTGTTGTCTCCATGATTTTTGCCGCTGTCCAAAAAATCTCGTTCAAACAAGCTGCTCTCAGAGCTCATACACAGGAGCATACACAGTCAGGATCATACACACTCTGCTCAGAAGGAAATAATATGCTTTCTGCCCTTTCAGTGCTCACTGTTACGGCTGTATTTAACAAGGAGTCCAAACGCTTTCACCACTAACTGCCTGCTGGAGTCCGTCTGGAGAGAGTGCCCCAAACAATGGCAGCACCAGGCGCTGTGGAAGCTTCTAGAGTACTGGGTGCAGACATGCTGTTGGTGATAAAAATACACTTCATTTAACAATTTATTTAATAATCAACAGGGGTACATAAGAGAACGAGATATAGCCATACACACACAAAAAAAGTGAACACCGCAGTTGTTGCGGTTGGTCGTTTTCCTCCGCGGTAGGTGTGTCCATAGCGCCGTATTACATAATTGCGGTTATCACGACAGCCCTACTTATCACTGATTAAAAAAGCTTTGGTGTCTAAAGATGATTTTGTGCTTGCCATTTTACACATCTGCATTATGAAATTTGTGCACCACTCTTTGGTCATACACTGTACAGTATATACACAGTCCTTCCTCTTGTCACTTCTGAGAGTCAAACTGTAAGCAGTCAAATTGGGTTTTTTTGTAGCTGGGTAGCTAGCTAGTTAGCACAATAGTTGATTCAAGATTCAAAGATTTTATTTGTCAATACTACTATACGTACAGGACATACAGGAGAATTGAAAAGCCATTTCTCTCTCTTCAGTGGTGTGCGCAATATAAAAAAAGGAATAAGGCTGGAAAAACAACAACAGCAGTCTATGTACAGTAATGCTACCCGTAGTGCAAAAAGCAACAAAAGATAAAACCCAGACATCCCATAGTGCAAATAAAGATAAATGATAAAACTCAGCAATCCTATACACAGAAAAGGTAGAGCAGTAATACTCATAGTTGCAAGTTCAATGTGGTATTGTAGGTGCAGATAGTGATAGATTGGACTGCACATGATCAGTATTGCAATAATAGACAGTAGCAGGTATGGCATTTGTGCAAATGGTTGCAGTAGGGTGCAGAGACATACAGCAGCAAATGTATTACTGTTGGTGTGCCAAGTCTTTCTGTGCCAACAGCTGAGGTAGTTATTGTGCAGGTGAGTGTGTTGAAGTCCGGGGGGGGGGGGGTGGACAGAGTTCAGGGCCCTGATGGCCTGGTGAACAAAGCTGTTTAGCAATCTTGTGGAGCGGGCCTGGAGCCTCTGGTACCTTTTCCCCGAGGGCAGAAGGCTGAAGAGGGAGTGTGAGGGGTGGGAGGTGTCACCTGCAATGTTGATGGCTCTGCGGGTGAGGTAGATGTCTGACAGGGGGGGGCAGAAGGGCACCGATGATCTTGCTGGCTGCTTTCACTGTGCGTTGTAGTGTCTTCCTACAGGAGGCGGTGCAGCTTCCGTACCACACCGTGATGGAGCTGGTGAGGATGCTCTCAATGGTGCCCCAGTAGAATGAGCACATGATGGGGTGTGGGACTTGTGCTCTCCTCAGTTTGCGGAGGAAATAGAGGTGAGTTTGAGCCTTCTTGACCAGTGATGTGGTGTTGTTGGACCAGGAGAGATCCTCAGAGATGTGCACCCCCGACCCCAATGAGTAGTTGTGTTAGAGATTCCTGAATCAAGCCACAAGTCAGTTATCATCACACAGGTATTCCTAATGGCCCACTGGGATGAACCAGCTTAACTTGCAGGTGTCCAGTTGAGTACGATAGCAATCAACTCATCTGTTCTAGAGTTCGCGACGGGTTCTTAAGTTGCGTCTTGGTTTCCCTCATGTGAGCCGGCATGTGTGCCTTGTCCTCAGAAGGGGTTTTTCTTTTTCTTTTCAGATCTGGTTGCCTGAAGGAACCGGCTTATCTTATAAGTATTCAGTTAAAGCAATAAAGAAGTGAAACTCATTTGATTGTGTTTGTGTTTTATGGTGTATTGGGGCTTTTGTGTCCCTTCCATCTGTGGGTGTCACCCTCTCCATTCTTCATCAGGTCTCATTTGGTATACGGTTGTCACTTGGTTACAGGTTCACTGAAATGAAGTATAACGTACGTTTATGCATGTAAACGCAGTTTTATGAATGAAAGTGAACCTGTAACCATTCATTGTCCTTCGTCAGTGGAGACAGGCTCCTCCCAGTCGTCAGCAAGTGGAAGAGGGAGTGGATGCAGAGGGCATATATAGGGCATCCACAGGTGCGGTTAATTTGGTATAATGCTCCTACCCCGAGGATTGGTGTCACTTGTTTACAGGTTCACTTTCATTCATAAAACCACGTTTACATGTGTAAACGTACATTTCAGCTTTTAGCTTTTTTCCAATCGGCATGGGGCTCCCTGCGTCTTTCTGCCACCTTCCCTGGGCGGGGGGGCCTGGGGGCTCCCAGGGCATGGGTCGGGGCACTGGCGCTTTAAGGGTGGTGGTGGTTGGGTGGCCTGTGCCGGGGGGGGCCTGCGCTAGAGTTTGGGGGGTGGGGTGGCCTTCCAGTGCCTGGGGCCTGGGGGCTAGCTTTGTTCCCCTTGGAGGGGGGCAGGGGGGCCAGTCTGGGTGGAGGCGCATTGCGTCGGCCGCTTATCAGCCCGGCCTCCCCCGGCCGTCTCTCTTAGGGTGGTTGCCTGGCTGTCCTGGGGCTTGCTGGCTTTGGGACATTTGTGCTTTCTGGGGGTGGTGGTGCTGTCTTGCTTGCTCAGAGTTTCCAGGAGGGGGGGGGTATTGCTGTGACCTGCCACCCTCTTTGTATGTTTCCTGGCAAACCACTCACATGCACACACTCACTTGGCATGCGCAGTCTCATACACATGCACACAAACATATGTCTGTTCTTTTACAGGTGCAGATACCAGACTTGTTGATGAGACCTTTTTACAGGAAGAAACAGTTTGTCTTCTGTTTGTTTCACTTGTCTCAGTTTGTTTTTTCTGTTTGTTCCTCTCTTTTTTTTACCCCATCCTCCCCACCCCTCCCTTCCCCATTCTTCCCCTGCCAGATCCGTAATGAGTAAAACAATTTAAATAAAGTATTAGACTTTATTACAAGAGGAGTCTATAAATAATATACAGTACATATACTGTATATGTACTAGGGGTGTTGGGGAAAAAAAATCGATTCATGTAAGAATTTAGATTCTCATTTTATACAATCCAGAACCACCTTCTTCTTCTTCTTCTTCTTCTTCTTCTTCTTCTTCTTCTTCTTCTTCTTCTTCTTCTTCTTCCGGTTGCTCCCTTCAGGGATCTCCACAGCAGATCATCTGCCTCCATCTCACCCTATCTCTTGCATCTTTCTCTGTAACACCAACCCTCTCCATGTCCTCCTTCACTACATCCATGAATATTCTCTATGGTCTTCCTCTTTTTCTCATGCCTGGCAGCTCCATCTTTAACATCCTTTGTCTATTATATCCACTATACCTCCTCTGCACATGTCCAAACCATCTCAGCCTTGCTTCTCTTACTTTGTCTCCAAACTGCTCAACATGAGCTGTCCCTCTGATATACTCATTTCTAATCTTGTCTCTCCTAGTCACTCCCAATGAAAATCTTAACATTTTCAACTCTGCAACCTCAACCTCCAATTCCTGTCTTTTTGTCAGTACCACCGTCTCCAAACCATACATCATCGCAGGTCTCACTACCATCTTGTAAATCTTCTCTTTCACTGTTGCTACTACTCTTCTGTTACAAATCACCCCTGACATTCGTCTCCACTCACTCCACCCACTCCACGCTGCCTGTACTCTGTTTTTCATCTCTCTTGTGAATTTTCCATTGCTTTGGATGGTTGACCCCAAGTATTTAAACTGATCTACTTTCACAACCTCTACTCCTTCCACCTTCACCGTTGCACCTGCCTCCCTCTCATTCACACTCATGTATTCTGTCTTGTTTCTACAGACTTTCATTCCTCTTCTCTCCAGAGCATACTTCCACCTCTCCAGGTTCTCTTCCACCTGCTCCCTACTCTGACTACAGATCACAATGTCGCCTGCAAACATCATGGTCCACGAAGACTCCTGCCTGACCTCGTCTGTCAACCTGTCCATCACCATGGCAAACAAGAAGGGGCTCAGAGCCGATCCCTGGTGTAACCCCACCCCCACCTTGAATCCATCCGTCACTCCTACAGCGCACTTCACCACCGTCTCACTGTCCTCATACATGTCCTGCACCACCCTCACACACTTCTCTGCCACTCCTGACTTTCTCATACAGTACCACACTTCCTCTCTTGGCACCCTATCATATGCTTTCTCCAGATCCACAAAGACACAATGCAACTCCTTCTGACCTTCTTATACTTCTCCATCAGCACTCTTAGCGCAAACATTGCATCTGTAGTAGTCTTTCTTGGCATGAAACCATACTGCTGCTCACTGATTGTCACCTCTCCTCTTAACCTGGCTTCAGCAACTCTTTCCCAGATCTTCATAGTGTGGCTAATGTACTTTATGCCTCTGTAGTTACTACAGCTCTGAGCATCACCTTTGTTCTTGAAAATTGGTACCAAAACACTTCTCCACTCCTCAGGCATCCTCTCACTCTCCAAGATTGTGTTAAACAATCTGGTTAAAAAGTTCACTGCCATCTCGCCTAAACATCTCCATACCTCCACAGGTACAGCATGTCATCTGGACCAACCGCCTTTCCATTCTTCATCCTCTTCAAAGCTGCCCTCACTTCTGCTTTGCTCATCCTTGGGACTTCCTTGTTCACTATCTTTCCTTCATCCATCCTCCTCTCTCTCTCATTTTCTTTATTCATCAGCTCTTCAAAGTACTCCTTCCACCTTCTCAACACATTCTCATCATTTGTCAGTAAATTACCATTTCTGTCCTTAATCAGCCCAACCTGCTGCACATCTTTTCCAGCTTGATCGCTCTGACTAACCAATCGACACAACTCCTTTTCAGCTTCCTTAGTGCTTAGCCTCTCATACAACTCAGTATATGCCTTTTCCTTTGCCATTGTCACCTCTCTCTTTGCCATGCACCTAGCTAGATTCCAGATACTCCTGTCTACTTTCTTCATCTCCCTGACTATCCTCCTTTTTTTCTTTGCCAACCTCTTCCTTTGAATACTTTGTTGTACCTCCTCATTCCACCACCAAATCTCCTTGGCTTCCTTCCTTCGTCCACTGGATACACCACATACCCTTCTACCCATTTCCCTCAATACTTTTGTTGTATTTTCCCAGTCATCTAGTAATTCTTCCCTACCACCTAGAGCCTGTATTAACTCCTTCCTGAACTCTGTTTAGGAAGGAGTTAATACAGGCTCTTCCTTCTGTAATACAGGTTATAATACAGGTTGTAATACAGGTTCTTCCTTCTGTAACTTCCCCCACTTTATCTTTGGCTCTGCCTTCACTGTCTTCCTTTTCTTGCTTTCCAAAGTCATCCTGCTGACTACCATCCAATGCTGTCTAGCTACATTCTCCTCTGCCACCACCTTGCAGTCTCCTATTTCTTTCAGATTTCTCCTTCTGCATAAGATGTAGTCCACCTGTGTGCACCTTCCTCCACTCTTGTACAGTAAGTCACCCTGTGTTCCTCTCTATTCGTAAAATATGTGTTCACCACAGCCATTTCCATTCTTTTAGCAAAATCCACAACCATCTGTCCTTACATATTTCTCTCCTTAAGACCATACCAACCCAGGAACTCCTCATCACCTCTGTTCCCTTCACCTACATGCCCATTAAAGTCCGCTCCAATCACCACTCTCTTCCCCCGGAACACTCTCTACCACTTCATCCAACTTACTCCAGAATTCCTCTTTCTCCTCTACCTGACATCCAACTTGTGGGGCATACGCACTGAGAACATTCACCATCACACCTTTGACTTCTAGTTTCAAACTCATGATTCTATCTGACTCCCTCTTCACCTCCTGAACACTCTTCCGACAGTCTTCCTTTAAGAATATTCCTACTGTCACGATCTGAGCATGGGGGGATCCCGCTGTGCTCTGTCTCTTTGCCTTTTTTTCCCCCTATATTTGTATGGTGTTGTATTTTTGAGTTCTTTCCCTGTTATTTTATCTTTGGTTTATTTTCACATATTCTGTATTGTTTCTTAGTAGGATTTATTTTCCTGGTTGCATTCATTGTTGTGTTATTATTTACATGTTTGAGTTTTCTTGTCTTTATTTTTTTTTAATCTCATTATATTTTGCTATATTTCCTCCCTTCTCAGGGCTGCAGCTGTCAGTGGCACTTTTGAGGTTTTTTGCTCGGTTGTTGGTGGTGCTCCTGTCAGCTGTCAGTCCACATCTCTCCCTCTCTTTGCTCCCAGCTGATCCGAGTTTGTTATCATTGTTTCCTCCTGCCCGCTCATAGTATCCACACCTGCCATCATTTGTGTTCAGTTGTCCCTAGCTCTATTTAAGGATTAAATAGATTAAATAGGGCAGTGCGGTGGCGGCGTGGTTAGCACTGAGGCAGCACAGCAACTCACCCTCGGCCGGGGGATCCTAGGTTTGATCCCAGCCCCCGACCAACAGTGATCTGTGTGGAGTTTGCATGTTCTCCCCGTGTCTGCGTGGGTTTACTCTGAGATTTCTCCGGTTTCCTCCCACATGCCAAAAACATGCAAGTTAGGTTAATTGGCATCAAACTGGGGATTCTAAATTGTCCTTAGGTATGACTGTGAGAGTAAATGGTTGTCTGTCTCCCTGTGTTGACCCTGCGATGGACTTGCGATCTGTCCAGGGTGTACCCTGCCTCTCGCCCAAAGATGCTGGGATAGGCTCCTGCCCCCCGCAACCCAAAAAGGATTAAGTGGAAGAAGATGGGTGGATGGATTTCTCCCCTTTATTGCTGGAGTCTCATTTGATCGTCTGCGTCTGAACCCTGTCCCTGTTCAGGCGTTTATCATCCTTGTGTGATCTGTTTTCTTCTTGCCGTCCATGTTCATAAGTTTTGTTCGTGCACAGTTTGGACTTTTTGTGTTTTCATTAAAACATCACAAACTAGTAGTCCAGCGTCTGGGTCTTCCTCTTTGCCCCGAGGGGCATTCCATGACAGAAGACTCCAGCCAGTTAAAACCCAGCTGCTGCTAGTTTGTGCATTCTTTGTTTTTCACTCATCCTTGTCGGGAGCTGTTATTACTGTATGTCCCCAGCACGTCGGCCTTCAATAAATAAAGGAAGATTGGCAGCTGGTTCCCCAAGCCTGGAGGAGGAATGGGCCACCAAATTCATCCAGGGCTTTGTGGATGAAACTCTCGCCTCCCGCAGCCCAAACAAGATCTGGGAGATTGTGAATTCGGCAACCGTTATTGTCAAGGCGCACCCAGGATTGTGGAGGCATTCCCAGTTCGCGGAGGACCAAAGCTATCGCGGAGGCACTCTCTACGGCAGACGTCCTTCTCCTCCCCCTGTCTGCCTGTTCCTGCTTCCGCTCCATCGGCTCTAAGACGCCGCCACCCAGCTCCGGACTGCCAGAGGAACACCCCTGCCTCTCAGGCAGCAGTTTCTCCTTCGCCGAGGTCGAACACTGCTGCAGCAGTCCTTTTACCTAGTTTTTCTTTGCCGGATGTCCCGTCAGCTTTCTCCTCTGCTGCTGCTCCTTCTCCCTCCTCCTCGGCGATTCCTCCTGCTGTGACGGCAGGGGTGGCTCCTCAAGGTTCTCCTGGGAGGCTCGATCCAACACCTGCTGCAGCGGAGAACATCGTGTCCTGGGAACTCAGGGAAGTGTCTTTTCATTCGCCAACATTTTATGATGATATGCCTTGCCTGATTCCCGGTAGTGAGGCTCAGTTTTCACAGTCACCACCTGCTGCAGCCCACACCACCTTACCTGCTCTCTCCATGTCTCCTCTTATTCTCCCCGAGTTTCCGCCAGCCGCAGGATTGAGCCACCGGACGATGGAGGAGCCTGTGGCCCTGGAGGACCTGTTTCCAGCCCCAGAGCCATGGTCTGGATGGAGGGAGAGCGCTGCCTGTGATCCGGAGCCTGCGCTGATGACTGAGCATCACCAGGCTTCAGCTGTGCAGGAGTCAGCGAAAGCAGAAAATTGACCTCCTGGATCCACGCCGGATGAACCACCTGCGTGGGTCATTTCGCTGGGAGGTCCCGGGACTGTATTGACCACCATGCCTGCTGCGGGGGCCGCTGCAGCAGAGCTGAAGATGGACCTCCAGGAAGCCGGGCCCGAGACGTCACTGCATGGATGGACGGAGTCCTGGACAGCGGTGGAGCTCGAGCTCAGGCAAGTGCTCTCCTTTGTTTTCATTGCTTCTATGTTGGAGAGATCTTGTCTGGCTTTTGGTGGGGAGAGCCGGGTGCAGTCATCAGCTGCACCCGAGCTCACCTCGCCGGGCTCCACTGCCGCCAGTGACCCTGACCCTGTTTCTCTGCCTCTCCTGTCTGAGCTTTCCCCTAGGGTCACCGAAGATTGTCCAGCTTCACCAGAGATCTCTGTGGGTCCAGCCTCACCACCCGAGATCACCATGGGTCCAACTGCTCCTGCTGAGGTCATCACGGGTGCTCTGTCCCAGCCCGGGATCTCCGTGGGTGCTGCTTCTCTTCTGGATGAGGTCGTCGCGGGTGCTCCATCCCAGCCCGGAACCTCCGAGGGTGCTGCTCCCGTCAACTGAGGTCATCATGGGCGCTCCGTCCCAACCCGGGACCTCCGTGGGTGCAGCTCCTCCACAGTCTGGGCCTCCGTGGATGCTATGTCCCAGTCGGGGACTGTCATGGGTGCTGCGCACTAGCCTGAATCCAACATGGGTGCTGCACTCCAGTGTGGGCCCGCTATGGGCGTTATACTTCAGCCCAGGGGCCACTGTGGATGCAGCTCTGGCCCAGTCCAGGCCCACCAAGGGTGCAGCTCTGGCCCAGTCTGGGTCCACCGCAGGTGCAGCGTTGCTCCAGCCTGGAGCCACCGCGGGTGCTGCCTTGCTCCAGCCCAAAGCCACCGCGGGTGCTGCCTTGCTCCAGCCCGGAGCCACCGCAGGTTCTGCCTTGCTCCAGCCCGGAGCCACCACGGGTGCTGCCTTGCTCCAACCCAGAGCCACTGTGAGCGCAGCTTTGCTCCAGCCTGGAGCCACCGTGGGCACAGCTTTGCTCCAGGCTGGAGCTGCCGCGGGTGTTGTGATGTCCTAGTCCGGGACCACCGAGGGTGCTACAGGCCAGTCTGAGGATGTCGTGGTTCCCCCTCCTCTGCCTGACACCATCGTGGTCCCCTCTCCTCTGCCTGATGCCATCGTGGTCCCCTCTCCCCTGCCAGACGCTGTCGTGGTCCTCTCTCTTCTGCCAGACACCATCGTGGTCCCCTCTCCTCTGCCAGATGCATCGTGGGCCTCTCTCCTCTGCCAGATGCTGTCGTGGTCCCCTCTCCTCTGCCAGACACCATCGTGGTTCCCTCTCCTCCGCCCGAGGCTGTCGTGGTTCCCTCTCCACCACCTGAAGTCGTCGTGGTTTCCCCAACTCCTCTGTCCCCTCATTCATTGGGCTTCCCCATGGGGCAGCCACCTCCTGGGTCACCCCTTCTGTTTAAGTGGCTGAAGAACCCTGGCCGACCGCCTGACAGACTGCGCCATTGGGTTGGGTGGCTCATATTCTCTGGCAGGCCATCCGACTCTTACCACCTCGCCGTCTGCCAGGCCTGGGACTTTGGCTGGCCACCTGAACTGTCTAGTTCTTTGGTCTAAGGTGCCTAGGTGCCTGGTTCTGCGTGGGTATTGATCCTGAGTGGGGTATTTGTTTTTTGTTTCCTTTTCGTCTGGGTTTTTGCTGGGGTGTGAGTTCTGAGAGTTTTTCTTATTTTCTCTGGTTTGTTTTGGTCCCTCTGTGCCTGAGTCCCCCTCCTCCCGACCGGGGTGGGATTGTTTTCTTATTGGGGTGGGGTTTTTTTGTGTGTGGGGTCTTTTTCTTTCAATGTTACCCAGAGTGTCTGGTGTCCACCCCTTGAGGGAGGAGCTCTGTCACAATCTGAGCACGAGGGGGATCCCGCCTCACTCTGTCTCTTTGCCTTTTTTTCCTATATTTGTATGGTGTTGTATTTTTGAGTTCTTTTCCTGTTATTTTATCTTTGGTTTATTTTCACATATTCTGTATTGTTTCTTAGTAGGATTTATTTTCCTGGTTGAATCATCGTAGTATTATTTACACGTTTGGGTTTTATTGTCTTTATTTTTTTTATCTCTTTATATTTTGCTGTATTTCCTCTCTTCTCGGAGCCGCAGCTGTCAGTTGCACTTTTGGGGTTTTTTGCTCAGTTGTGGGCGGTGCTCCTGTCAGCTGTCAGTCCCATCTCTCCCTCTCATTGCTCCCAGCTGATCCGAGTTTGTTATCATTGTTTCCTCCTGCCCGCTCATGGTATCCACACCTGCCATCATTTGTGTTCAATTGTCCCTAGCTCTATTTAAGGATTATGATTTCTCCCCTTTATTGCTGGTGTCTCATTTGATCGTGAGCTGCTATTAAATTCAGATAAGACTGAAGTCATTCTTGTTGGTCCAAAAAACCTTAGAAATTCCTTTCCAAATCAAACTTTCAGTTTGGATGCAGTTACTCTTTCTCTTAATAGCTCTGTGAGGAACCTTGGAGTTATTTTTGATCAGGATTTGTCCTTCAATTCACATATTAAATTTGTTTCTAAGACTGCCTTCTATCATTTGCGTAATATTGCCAAGATTAGGAGCATCTTGTCTCAGAGTGATGCTGAGAAGCTGATCCACGCTTTTGTTAGCTCGAGATTAGATTATTGTAATTCTTTATTATCAGGCTGTCCTAAAACATCTTTAAAAAGTCTTCAGCTGATCCAAAATGCTGCAGCAAGAGTTTTAACAGGTACTAGAAAGAGAGATCATATCTCTCCGGTTCTGGCCTCCCTTCATTGGCTTCCCATAGAGTTTAGAATTAAGTTTAAAATCCTTCTTCTTACTTACAAAGCTCTAAACAATCAGGCTCCTTTTTATTTAAAAGATCTGATACTACTGTATTATCCTAACAGAGCACTATGCTCCCAAAATGCAGGATTACTTGTAATACCTAGAATCTCCAAAAGTACAATGGGAGGCAGAGCCTTCAGTTATCAAGCTCCTCTCCTGTGGAATCAGCTGCCAATCTGGATTCGGGAGTCAGACTCGATCTCTGTTTTTAAGAATAGGGCTAAAACCTACCTTTTTGATCCATCCATCCATCCATCTTCTACCGCTTAATCCTTTCGGGTCGCGGGGGGGCTGGAGCCTATCCCAGCATCTTTTGGGCGAGAGGCAGGGTACACCCTGAACAGATCGCCAGTCCATCGCAGGGCCAACACAGAGAGACAGACAACCATTCACTCTCACATCCATACCTAAGGACAATTTAGAATCCCCAGTTTTGATGCCAATTAACCTAACTTGCATGTTTTTGGCATGTGGGAGGAAACCGGAGTGCCCGGAGTAAACCCACGCAGACACGGGGAGAACATGCAAACTTCACACAGAAGGGTCACCGATGGTCTGGGGGTGGGATCGAACCCACGATGGTCAAGGGTGGAATCGATCCCATGACCTTCTTGCTGTGCTGCCACTGTGCTAACCACTGCGCCACCGTCCTGCCCCTTTTTGATATAGCCTACAATTAGGGAGGGATCATGTGTTTCTGAACCCTCCCTTAGTTATGCTGCTAATAGGTTTAGTCAGCCGGGGGACCTCCAGTAATGCACTGGGCCTCACTCCTTTCCTCACTCTCTATGAAATATTTTTTTTGCTGGTCATTAACATTTGTTTGTTCTCTCCCATAGATTGAGTCCCCATCGTGCTGTTTGCTCTCTACATGTCTGTTCTTTTCTTCTTCTCTATCCCCTCACCCCCCAGCCAGTCGCAGCAGATGACTGCCCCTCCCTGAGCCTGGTTCTGCTGGAGGTTTCTTCCTGTTAAAAGGGAGTTTTTCCTCTCCACCGTCGCCAAGTGCTTGCTCACAGGGGATCGCCTGATTGCTGGGGTCTTTCTGCAACTGTGGGGGTTCCCCCCTACAGTTGTTAGTGCTATAAGATGACTGTTGTTGTGAAATGGCGCTATATAAATAAAGTTGAATTGAATTGAATTGAATTGAATTGAATCGTCTGCGTCTGAACCCTGTCCCTGTTCAGGCATTTATCATCCTTGTTTGATCTGTTTTCTTCTTGCCGTCCATGATCATAAGTTTTGTTCATGCACAGTTTGGACTTTTTGTGTTTTCATTAAAATATCACAAACTAGCAGTCCAGCGTCTGGGTCTTCCTCTTTGCCCCGAGGGGCATTCCATGACACCTACTCCATTTTTCTTCCTATCTACTCCATGGTAGAACAGTTTAAATCCACCTCCAATGCTCCTAGCCTTGCTTCCATTCCATCTGGTTTCTTGAACACACAGTATATCGACCTTTCTTCTCATCATCATATCAGCCATCTTTCTGCCCTTACCAGTCATAATGTCTCTACTCTCACCTCCACACTTCTACCTTTCCTCTTCTCTCTCTCCCTCCTAACACGCCTTCCGTCTCTCCTCCTCCTCGATCTTTGACCGACAGCAGCCCAATTTCCACTGGCACCCTGCCAGTTGACAGCACTGGTGGCGGTCGTTGTTAACCCGGGCCTCGACCAATGAGATATGAAAGTCTCATTTGTCATGATCTGCATGTTTGATTTGGCAAAGGTTTTACGTTGGATGCCCTTCCTGACACAACCCTCCCCATTTTCCGGGGCTTGGGACCAGCACTAGGAGTACACTGGATTGTGCACCCCCTGTGGCTGGGTTGTTTTACACGACCCAGAACCGATTCACAAAAATTAAGAATCACTTTTTTCTTCTTCTTATTATTATTTTTTTTTTTGCGGTGGTGCCGGGTCCCTTCACATGACACATATTGCCGCTTCGTGATACGCAGTTACACATTGACGCTGCCGACGCAGGAGAACCACGCAGAGTAGCTTACTAAGCTAGCAGCTGGATGAAACAGTCAGAATAAAGAAAAAATGGAGCAGCAAGAAATTTGAGACAGGTCCGTCTGCAGCTCGCAGACTCCATCAACACCCCTTCAACTTTACACTCCCTCAGCAAGTTACGCCCCCACATTATGTCACTCCACAAAATGGCTGGCTGTAGTTGACCGTGCAAATATGGCTGAGCCAGCACTGGGCTGATCATACACAAATTCAGGTGTTGTAGCCTTGTAGACGGGCCAACGATGGCCACACATTTCGAAGGATGAATGGTAAATGGCATTCACTTATATAGTACTTTTATTCTGATTTCTAGATGACCAAAACGCTTTACAGATCCTGCTATCCACCCATTCATACACACATTCACACACTGATGGCGGCATAGCTGCCAAACATGGTGCTGTCCAGACCCACCAGGATCAACTGGGGGTAAAGTGTCTTGCTCAGGGACACAACGGCAGGATATTTGGGGAGAGCGGGATTCAAACCGCCAACCATCCGGTTATTGGATGACCTGCCTTACCTCCTGAGCTACTGCCGCCCCCTTTGGATGACGTTTGTTTGCATGACCATGCACTACCCCGTTGCCTAGCAACTCTGACAGCCGCAGTTGAGGTTTTTTCTAACATTTTTTTGATAGTGATGGAAGCAGTGTTCTTTTCATTGAATAAAAAACAAATCTTGCTATTGATTAAAAGTAGACAGAAACAACTCATAATGAACAGACTAAAATAAAAAAAATAAAATTATCACAATAAATCTGGACTCAAATTAGGTGTCAAAAGTAAAATGCATAAATGGTAATTTTAGTTTAATTTCTAGCTTTAATGGATGAAAAAAACAGATATAGTTTTAGTTGACGAAATAAACATCTGCTACAATACAGATGGTGGCAACATTTCAGTCTTGGCTCTACTGGACTTCAGCGCTGCATTCGACACAGTCGGCCATAACATCTTACTAAACTGGCTGAAAAACTGGGTGAGACTTTCTGTTACAGCATTTAGCTGGTTTGAGTGCTATTTAAAAGACAGGGACTATTTTGTGTCAAAAGGAAACTACAAATCTAATAACCTGCGGAGTTCCCCAAGGTTCCGTTTTGGGACCTCTGCTTTTCAACATTTATATACTCCCACTAGTTCAAATCATAAAAAACAACAAAATATATTACCATAATGATGCAGATGATACACAAATCTATGTACATAATAGGGGTGGGTTCAAAAGATCGATACAACAATCTAGATCAATCCACATCTGACTGAGCTGATATCAATCCACAAAATCCACGGCTCGATCTGATAATATAATGCTTTTACATCTGTGAATGTCTGCTGAGTCTGATCTGGTCGAAATCAGGTCAGTGAGCCAGGAACAGCGGCGAAGAACCAGAAACACCGGCATGATGGTGTTTTCTTTTACAAACTATGGATAAAGTAGTTAACTGTTGGTTAAGCACTGTGAATAAATGCAGAATAAAGGTATATTTTATGAGATTATGGACTTCTAGCACTTAAGTGAGAGATTTGAAGATGATAATAAATCACAATAAAATGAAACTGGCAGAATTAATAAAGGCTGCAGTACGAGCCATTTTTACTCAATAGAACTTAACTGAAATGAACAAATCTTCCTAGGAAATGAATTGAAACCCTTTTAAAAAATTGAAAGTTAACTTGTAGCTAAAATTTAAAAAAAATAAATTATTAAATCCTACTGTGGTGTGGGGATTTAAAAATATGATTATTAATTTTACTGTGAAATCTATTCTTTTCATCTCCCCTTCAGATCTGTGAAGACTGGGTTTCCACTCCAAGGTCCATCCTGCACTGAGACCTTCAGAAGGGAAGAGGTTGTCAGTGGAGGAGCCATTCCTGCTTTCTGGTGGATTTCAGCACAGAAGACCTCAAATTTTTCAGGGTCTTAGTTTTCAAATTCAAGATTCAAGAAGGTGCTGCCATAATTTTCTCCATACTCTAACACACATTCAATGCAATTTAGTTGTTGTAATGACTAATTCTTTTATTTCTTTTTTTAATTTAAGTTCTCAGCAAGAATACAATGTTGGTCATTTTTGACAACTTTACTGAGTATTTAATTCTAAATAAATCACTGTTTAACAGTAAATTTTTGGCAATCCTGTCCTTTTCTTGTGGTGTTACATAGAATAGCATCATTGTAAACCATGGAAAAAGCAGCTACTTTAAAATGGGTACTTCCTCACACAACTTTCAGTGCAAAAAACCCCTCTAAAATTGTCACAGCTTTGATCATAACTTTTGGGAAAAGTTTCCACAAATTCAGGCTTTTTGGGCAACAACAATCCCAACAACAACCATATAATCCTGGAGGGACTGAAAACAGTGAGATTATGTCTTCATGCTTCATGCATTAAATTTGTTTACTGACTCTGGGTTGTTAACGTGACACTACACGCAGTTTGCACTAAAGAAAGCACTTGTGAGCACTTTGTGAAATCGTAAGTTAAATAATAAAAAGTCCATTATTGTAGCTGATTTTGGGTCAGTTCTTTATGTGATAATTTATGTATTAACAAAGTTAGAGTATTCTTGGTACAATTTGCAGCATTAGGTCTTGGAAGATTTTTTTTCCTGGCAAGTAAAATGGCTATTAAAATGGTAATTTCCCAGGTCGGATCAGTCAAATCCAATCGGAACTGAATTGATTCAGAATCTCAAGAATCGGAATCGGATCTGGAAAGTATGGATCGTTCCCAGCCCTAGTACATAACCATCTCACCAGGAGACTATGGTCCAATTAAAACCCTGATCAAATTAAAGAGTGCATGTGCCACAATTTTCTTGTTAAATGAAGACAAAACCGAAATAATAGATTTCGGAGCCAAAGAAGAAAGACTCAAAGCTGGCGCTCAGCTTCAATCAATGATGTTAAAAACCAACAGCCAAGCCAGAAATCTGGGTGTGGTTCTGGACTCAGATCTGAATTTTAACAGCCACATTAAGATGGTCGTGAAGTCAGCCTATCACTAAAAGAACATAGCGAGGGTTAAAGGACTGATGTTTCAGCAGGATCTAGAAAAACTTGTCCATGCATTGATCTTCAGTAAACTGGACTACTGTAACACTGTCCTCACAGGTCTCCCTAAAAAGTCCATCAGACAGCTGCAGTTGGTTCAGATCGCTGCAGCTCGAGTCCTCAGCAAGGCCAAGAAAGTGGATCATATAACTCCCGTCCTCAGATCTTTACACTGGCTTCCTGTCTGTCAAAGAACATATTTCAAAATACTGCTGTTGGTTTATAAAGCTCAGGATGGTTCAGGCCCAAAATACTGTACATTTCAGATCTTCTGGTCCATTATGAACCACCCAGAGCTCCCAGGTCTTCAGGGTCAGACATACTATCTGTGCCCAGTTAAAATCAAACATGGTGAGACAGCATTCAGTTCTTATGCTCCTCAAATGAGGAACAAACTCCCAGAAAGTATCAAGGCTGCCAAACTCTCAGCTGCTTTAAATTGAGGTTAAAAATGTTCCTATTTGTCACTGCCTCCTCTTACAATGCACTGTAACTTTTATTTCTTGCACATTTTCTCCCTTATAGCTTGTTTCTGTTTCTCTTTAATTTTTTAGTTTGCTTTTAAAATCTTATGTATTCCTTTTGCAACTTGCTGTAATGCTTTAATGTTTTATGTAAAGCACTTTGAATTGTCTTGTACACAAAATGTGCTATACAAATAAATTTGCCTTGCCTTTGAATTTAGCATCTCAATCTCTTATCCAAATATGGCCACTCAATTAAAAACAACAGCCCTCAAGTGACTGTAATGCTATTGTTGCAGCTATATGGATTCAGCTTTTTCTGGATAGCAGGATTGCTTCTGTTCAGTTGCCTAAATTCTATTTATTTACAACAAACTTTTCAGTAACAAGTACAATATACACTACTCACAAAATTTAGGGATATTTGGCTTTGGAAAGAAATTTATGAAAAATGTAAAACATTCACGCTACAGTGATATTATATCATGACAGTAGGGCATTTAAGTAAAAGCATGCAATGGTGATTTCCTCATCTCAAATAATTTATCGAGACAAAAGCCAACAACAGTGGTGGGTATACCACAACAAAAAATGTCAGTGTCTCAGTAACATGTCATGTGCCCTTGACTATCAATTACAGCTTGACAACAACGTCTCATGCTGTTCACATGTCAACTTATTGTCTGCTGAGGCATGGCATTCCACTCTTCTTGAAGGGTGGCCCTCAGGTCATTGAGGTTGTGGGGTGCAGGGTTACGAGCCTCTACACGGCGACTCAGCTGATCCGATAGGTTTTCTATGGGATTCAAGTCTGGAGAAAGTGCAGGCCACTCCATTTAAGGTACCCCAGCCTCCAGCAGCCTTTCCGTAATGATGCGACCTTGATGAGCTGGAGCATTGTCGTCTATGAAGATGAAATCAGGCCTGTGTTGTTCATGCAGGGGCACAATGATGGGATTAATAATGATATTCAAGTAGTATCGGCTTGTCACTGTACCATTCATAAGGTGTAGGGGAGTTCTGTATTGACTAGACACACCTGCCCGTACTGTAACACCACCACCACCAAAAGCTCATCTGGTGACAACAGTGGCTGATGCATAGTGCTCTCCTTGACGTCTCCAACATTATTGGCCACCATCATTTCTACTCAACGTGAATTGACATTCATCAGAGGACAGCACTGAGGCCCACTGGTCCCTTGTCCATAGTAGATGCTCCCTGGCCCATGCAAAACGATGATGCCTGTGCCTGGTGGTGTGGTCAGGTACCCTTGCAGGTCGTCTAGCACGCAGACCATGCTGATGTAAACAGTTTAAAATGGTCTGACGTGACACTTGGGTGCCTCTCACCTCCCTTACATGTGCCTGGAGTTAAGTGGCATTTATCATCCAGTTCTGCAGGGCACTGTTCACAATGAAGCTGTCGTGGTTTGAGCGCCGATTTTGTCCGTGCTCAGGCCATGCAGCATTTTCCTCCCAGCTGATGTGTGTGTTCCCTATGGCAAATAGGGACAGCCTCAGCTGTCAGAGCCTCAGCTCTGACAACTGAGCTGCATTAACAATCGCCTCATCAGCTGTTCCACCCTGAGCCCTATTTAAGAGGGCAGCTGAGGGCGAAACGTGGCGGCAGTCCCGTCAGACAACCCCTCGTCTGACATCGTCAAGCACTCCTCGCCGAGCTTTCCTGGTCAGACGTTATCTTCCCTTCATCTATTATTGTAAGTGTGTTTGTCATAGACTAAGTATTAGTTATAGTGTGTTTTAGCCCCCTGTGGCTCATTATTTTGTTATTTTCCTTTCCTTTAATAAACTGTGCAAACTCACCGGTTGATATGTGGCGTCTTATTGATGGCCCGTGACGGCCATCCTTGACAGAAGCGGTCATTAGCATGGGATGTGGACAAAGGGCATCCACTTCTATGCCTTTCTGTGACTCTGTATCTCTGTTGCAACTTGCTGATAACACTCGCTGACACTCGAAGCACAGTGGCCACTTTGCTCTGAGAACATCCTGTTTGAAGCCTCGCAATGGCGAGGTACTGTTGATCAGTTGTTTGGTGCCGTCTTGGTCTTATGATGTCAAAATGTCAACAGCATGATGAAGAGGACTGTTGAAATACCAATTCTAATTGAACCAGAAAATTTACTGGTCAATTCATGTATCAAATACCTGTTGCGAATTTTGCTGTTAAGCACCTTGTTAAAGAACAGCAAGTAATGCAAAACGCACTGAAACACTGAACAACTGGACATGTGCTAGAAGGTCAAATTAAGTTCACCTGTAAAAGTTATAGTGCATTTTAGGTGCATCCTGAAATTTCACCCAAAAGCCGAATATCCCAAACTTTTTGTGAGTAGTATATGTAGTTTGTCCATTCAGTCATATGCATCGTCTTGAATTTTATTTTCTTGACTAGCAAGTATGTCTCAAGTGATTATAAGAAAATAAGACAATACCATCTTTCTATCAGCTTTAGTACACTGGCAGAATATATCATACGATATACGACTCACACAGCTCGTTCGATAACACTCCCTGTGATCAAATAACTTTAAAGGGTTCCTTTAACATAAAAAAACACTCTGCAACTGACTTCTAAAAATCAGTTTATAATAGCTCTGATGGCTGCATTAAACCCATCAGCAGTCTGATAGCTTTTCTAAGACTGAAAGCAGGTATTCATATGCACAACATCAGTCATTTAAAGCACTGCAATATCTGTAATGTAACAATTCAGTCAGATGTAAGGGCATTTTTTTTTATCTGAACTTTAAAAAGATATTCAAACAAGTTTTCATATCAGCAACTTCCTTGAATTTGTTTACAGTTGAGAGTTATTGACTTAATAAAGTCCGTGTTTGTATATAATGACCGGCACACAGAACAGGAAACCAAGAACTGTATATTAGCTGGGGACATGGAAGGCCCCAAATACTGGCCACCGTCCCCTGAGGATAAATCATCAGTTGGGTTCCCAGACTGCTGGGCTCTGGAATACTTGTCTGTTTTTCCACTTCTAGAGTTGTGGGTGAAAATGATAATCATCTAAATGTGGGGCATTCCAGATTAAAACAAAAAAAACTTTTGTATTCATAAGGGGTGCCTAAAATAATGAATGCAAGATAGTACACAATTGCTAAACCAGTCTTTGAAAGGAACATCAGTCTTGGGTGAGAATTCTTGCAACCGACGATGAAATGCAAGCAATCATGGCTTTGCTTTAAAGGTTGAGAATCACTGTACTATCGTATATTAGACTGAATTGGTAAAAGGCAGGGCAGTGCTTTTTGATTATCTGAAAGTTGTTAGAAAGCTTCCAGTTGACTCCGAAAGAGATAAATAGTAGCGCATGGTCAAAACACTTAAGACAGTGCTGCAAATATGCTAAGCACATTATATGTGCAAGCACTTCACCACACAAGTAATGACCACTTTTGTGATGGCTCTTTTCAGCTAATATTTTAAAGCAACTCCGTCCTGATGGCAAACGCGAAAAGCCCAAGGACAAGAAGCTGTTTTGTATCTACACCAGAATGCTCCCTGGGATATGTCGTTTTGGCCTCCCCCACCCTATTTCCACTCAGTGGTGCATGATGGTCACCTCCTGCTATTAGACACAGCATCAGTGCAGCGTGAGAACACAGCCTGCATGCTTTGAATGCGCTTCCTCCTCGTGGGCTGACTGAACTACAAACCTTGACACAGACGACAGAAGATTATTAGATTGTGAAGTGGGCTACACCCAGATCTTAAAGATAGCAACTTACATTGGTGTGATTTGGTTAGTCTGGGAGGCGCTCAAGCTAAGTGTTTGGAAAAGCATGCATGACATCAATGCATATACATGTATATGATAAAAGCAGTTATTTATTAACATTTGTGCATCCCTGCTTTAGGCTGTACCTTAATTTCAAGTGAATTTATGCCTGTCTACAATTATATCAAATACAAACCATTTGCGCACAACTTTCTTATTAGGTGGTCATTTAACCACATTATTGTTATTTTTACCTAAGACTTTTAATTGTTTATCCAGGCCTATTCTTTTAAATAAAGGTAGATTTTCTGCTTTTTATCTAACAATTTTAACTGCTAACCTTTTTAAAATCATTGCCAATTTTTTTATTCCATGTTTGATCTATTTCCACTATTATCCAGTAGGTAGAGCAATTTTATTTCTTTTTATATGCTGTTTGCTAAAAAATACAAATTATTACTTTTAGCAACAAATTTTCTGTTGCAATTTTCAGTATAATCAGAAAACAATTTTACTGTTTCTTTCATGTTTTGCTAGCACTACTGTTTATCGCCAAGTTAACATTTTACATCACCAGGTACAGCTTTTCCTTAAAATTCTCAATTTTTGCCTCCACCAAGGGAGGAGGTAATGTTTTTGCTGGCATTGGTTGGTTGGTTGGTTTGTCTGTTAGCAACATTACTCAAAAAGTTCTAAATGGATTTTGATGAAATTTTCAGGAAAGGTGTGTAATGGCATGGGAAACAGATAATTAGATTTTGGTGGTGATCCAGATCACGATCTGGACCCAGGAATTTTTTGATAATGATTTTATTATATTAATATGGCCTTTTCATGTACTTCCCCTTTAAGATATGTCCACTGAGTTACGTGCATGCCCATGCCATAGGTCCACACACATTCACAACCCGGAAGTTGCGGACGTGCATGGTATGTGATGATTGACATTTCATCTCAAGACACCAAGAAAGAGCAAGAAAAGCAAGAAAAAGCAAGATGGGGTTTGGCATGCATGCAGACGTAAAGGTACGTGTCCGCCTAGGCGTCTGTCCCCCGTGCCTCCTCCGCCTCGGGATCCATCAGATGCGTGGAGGGTGCGTAACCAGGCGAGAGTCACAAGCCCAATACTCTGTAGCCACAAACTGCAGAGTACTGCAGTAACTGGTCAAAAAACTTCAGCTGGTTTCCTAGCAGTATTTTCAGCTACAAAAGTGCAGTTTGATGAACTTTTTCTGTCTACCCCAACCCGGTCTGCTCTCCCTGACCTGCAGGGCTTGCACATGATTGGTTACCGCAACTCCTGGTGGGTGGGCCACTCTAGTCTGTTCATGACGCTTTTGGATGTGAAAGTTTTGCCTATAAAAGTGAAACATTTTTCTGAAAACAGTCCAGGCGAGAAAAAAATGTGTAGTTGCCAAATATGTGTTTACTTTTTCCTAACGACTACTATTTTAAAAGCTCCGTGAAGCGATCGGCTTCATGCACCTGCTCCTCATTTGCATATTTTGGATCTGAGCGGGGATTCAGGATGAAGAGGAGTGGGCACCTTCAAGCAACGGCTCGAGATTACTGATGCCACGCTACCAGAGTGCATGCGGGGCGTGCTACATAGACAATGAATGGGAAGCGTGAAAACGCATGCTGAGATCGACACATACCTTCACTCCGGCCGGCAGTCAAAGATGTTATTGCAGCCACATAACCCGCACGGTATGTAAACATGTTAAACATTGGGTAATGTTTAATTTTTTTGTTTGTGAAATCACAATAGGGCTGTTCTATTATGCTCGTTTACTATGCACCACAGTGATATGATACCACACTGTTGTGTAATATTGTTTAGTAATTATGAACCTTGTCAGTAAACTGTAAGGGAGGAGGGAAAAAGAAAACCGACCTGAAAGATTCATTAAACCATGATGCTGATTTAAGGTGGAATTGCCTAACTCCAATGTATGGTCAATACAATTATGACAGTCTTGTTATTATAATGTAGTCATATAATGTAGTCATATTGTTTTTGCTGCCGTTTCTCTGTCTGTTAGCAGGATCATGCAAAAAAAAACCCTCATAGATGGATTTGGATGAAATTTTCACCAGAGGTGGCCCTTGGCCCAAAGATGAACTCATTAGATGTTGGAAATGATCCATGAGTGCATACCTCTGCCAAGGCCCTATCTCACAGTGTACAGATGGATGGCGATATGGACGGACAAAGGGACGGAGGGGAGAACAAAGGCAGGGAGGGATGGAGCCTTGGAGGAGGTACTGTATGTACTCTCTGAGTGCCCTCTAGTTTATTCATAATTTTAGCAAGTTATATTTACTATTTACTCAATGTCTTGTGGCAGGCATGATCAGCGGTGTGCTTTCTGTTCAATTCCTATTTAGTTTTGTTTAGCATGATCCAGGGTTTTGTTTTTTTTTTGGCAATACTTCTTCCTTAGTTCTAATTCATGTTCATCTAATTTACTACTGGGTTGATTAATGTTTCTTTCTGTAGTTATGCCTTATTTATTGCGTGGGTTTTTATACTGTGTCTTAGATTATGTTCCTGTTTAGTCTTTGGTTTTCTCAGTTGACAGTTTTAATTTCATGCGTTTTTTTGTGGTTCCTGGTGTTTTTTGTCTTGTCTCCCTCTGTTTGTATTCCCTCCTTGATTGTTTTAAATCTGTCTCTTGTCTCCCTCATTAGTATCATTCCTGTTACCCGCCGGATTGTCTCTACTTATTACCCATTCCCTGATTGTCTCCTTCCCTTTTTATTTTGTCCAGTCTCACTCCCCAATGTGGCGACGTCTGTTGTCCTCCCTGAGTGTTCCGTGTGGCTGTCATGAGTTTTCCTCATCCATGCTCCTTATTCCAAGTTCCCCAGGACTGTTAGTTTCTTATTGTTTTTGCCCATGTGCAGTTTTTGCAATATTCTCAGTGTTTAGTTTAACAGTTGGTTTTCTCAGCCCACAAGCCTCGGTTTTACTTTTAATGTATTCCAGTGTTTATTATTAGTTATTCCTGGTCCTTTGTTTGCCCTTTATTTAAATAAATTTCTACATACCCTGAGTTTCCCTGCATCCCCAGATGCAGGGAAACTCCCTCTCCCTCTCCCTCTCCCTCCTCGCCTGCTTTGCATTTCTTGACTCAGTGGGCCCTATTTTGGGAGTCTAGTCAGAAGTCTTATTGTCTGAGGCTCAGAACATATTTATGAGTGTATCCAAATCCATTCTGCTATCGCAGCAGTGGAAAAAACAGTCAGTCTCTGCACCAGGCAGAGTGTAAAGAGGCTGGTCTGAGTATTCAGAGGTGTGTTTTGGGTAATCCAATCCAAAGCCCTTCTGCTTATCTGTCTAATATACAGAGGCGCATTATCTAAGGTGAACTCTGATGATGATGATGACTTGCTTAAGGCAAGTTTTGTGCTCGCCAAAGGGCATGTGTGTGAACAAAAATGTGTGTGATATCAATGCTGCTTAGCATTGAGCAGGCATTACTTATAGTCAATGGTCAGTCAGTTATTTTAGAAGGAAGATGAGGATATGATGGGACATATGGGCTGAACAAGTGAGCTGAACTTAAATTAATTTAGATTTAGCATAGCACACGCGGAAGCACACCAGGTTAGTCCCATTGAGATAAGAGATCTCTTTTACAACGGGGACCTGGCCAAGACAGCAGCAACACAGTTACAGCATTAAAATAAAAGGACAGACAGTAAATAAATTAGCCATGAAAACATACTCATATAAAACACTTGCACAGAGAAAGCCTGGACTCCACTGATTTCACTAGAGATTTAGGGTGCTTTCACACCAGGATAGGCCGGGAGTCTCAGTTCGTCTCGGTGGGGGATGGTGAGAATTTTCACACCTTCATTTGGTTCGGTTTGCATTCACACAGCACTTCACTCAAGCGGACCAAACTGCTTGGACAATGTCACGCAGTTACAACAGCTGCTCGTTTGTGGCGCTGCAGCCGAAGCCACCACTGACCAGGAAGAAAAAATCTGGGCGAAGAAGAGAAATCCGGCTCATTGATTGGCCAGGACTGGTGTTATGCCAAGAATTGCATCCCACGCACCAAAACTATAAAATATAACACTACAGCCAGGCTTGTAACCATTTGTGCATTTTTAGAAGTACCCATTACACATTTTTAGAAGTAAAAATTGTTATTACCTCTTGTAAGTTATCTTTAAATTATGTTTATTTGACGATGGGGTGCAATTCTTGGCAAGCTGTGGTCTATATTAATCATATATTCCATAACCTACATATGTTGAAGCATGTGGAAATGTTTAGTAATTACATATGTAAAGGACTTCACACCTCTGAAAGGACAAAGGCTCTCAACCGCCGAGCGAAGAACAAAGACGTTCCCAGACACGGCGGAGGAGACCGGAGGAGCCACCCTCACCCCCTAAGGCGAGGAGAGGAAATACCAAGACAATGGGGGGATTAAGATAATGAGGGATGTCAGCCTTTGTTATGCATGTCTTTTGTTGTGTGCAAGTATAAAGCCAGTGAGCCGGAGACATTCTACTCTTTCCCTTCTGCCACTCTGCACCAGATGAGACTTGTTAGGAGAGCTGATTATTAAACTTTGTTTATAAATCAAATCGCCTCTTCATTTCCAAGCTCTTCTACACTGGTGACCTTGATGCGAGTATGGACCTGAGGCGTTCCCCCGCAATCGACTCATCCGTGGCGACCCAGGCAGACGCCAGCGACCACGCAGACGAGGGAACAGATGGACAACTGTTCCCCCCGGCAGAAGAGATTGAGAGGGCTCAACCGAGCACCAGCACCGCCGTGAGAGCCGAGGCAAGGCACTCTCACCCGGGGGGCACAGCAGTGATGGTATGCACGAATGCCGTCACTGTCAAGCTGCCAGACTTTTGGCAAGAAGACCCCGCCTCTTGGTTTCAGCAGGCTGAAGCCCAGTTTACACTGGCGGGCATCACGGCTGACGATACCAAATTTCACCATATCGTCTCCAAACTCGACGCCGCCACTTCGAAGTGTGTGCGGAGCATGATCCGGCGACCACCGGCCCGGGACAAATATGAGACACTCAAAGCAACCATCGTGGCGAACTACGTCCCATCAGCGGAAGAGAGAGCCGAGAAGATCCTGGTGGTCTACGGCCACAGAGGGTGCAAACCGAAGGCCCTCATGGAGGATTTGCTACAGCTCAAAGAAGAGGACAATGACAACTTCCTCTTCCAGTTTATATTCCTCAGCACGTTGCCGCCACACATGAGAGGGACACTCGCCAGCATGAAATGCAACAACCACCAAGACTTCCGCGCACTGGCCAACGAAGCTCATCGGCTCGTCAACGCCTGCAAGGAGCTGACACCCACAGCAGCATCCGCAGACCTCAAAGCTGACGCCCCGAGCCACGAGAAGCCACAACCCACTGAGCAGACCCAGCCCACGGTGACAGCGACACGGCCAAAACGTAACAGACAGAGCGACGTCTGTTATTATCACCACCGCTTCGCCGAGAAGGCCCGCAAATGCGTTCCCCCCTGCAAATTTGCGATTTCGGAAAACGCCAAAGCCGAGAGCCGTTAACAGCAGCGGTTCTCGGCGAGAAGAATAAGCTGTTGTACGTGACGGATGGACACACAGGCAAGCAGTTCCTCATTGACACAGGAGCCCAGCTGAGTTTCGTCATGCCCTCCCACGCAGATCGAGCCACGGGCACCCGGGGCAACGGAGCCGTGGCAGCCAACGGCTCTAGCATCGACACGTTCGGCGAAAAGAGCCTGCACCTCCTCATCCACGGCCGCAGCTACAGATGGACATTTGTTGTAGCGGCGGTGAGTTTTAACTTATTAGGCGCAGATTTTTTGTGTGCACATGGGTTATTAGTGGATCTAGCAAATAGGCGCCTGGTTAATGCACTGTCCTTTGCTTCTATTCCATGCTCAGCCCGAGTTTCTCCACCACCTGTGCAGGCCAACGTCACCACGGCAGGAGGTAAGTTTGAGCAACTCCTCACCCAATTTCCAGCACTCACAATTCCCAAATTCTCAGCCACTGTGGCTAAACACGGGGTTGAACACTTCATTCCCACAACGGGACCACCCATTTTTGCCAAAGCTTGCCGCTTAGACGCGGCCAAGCTCAACATAGCACGGGACGAGTTTACAACTCTTGAAAAATTGGGCATTGTTAGACGCTCGAAGAGCCCCTGGGCCTCACCACTTCACATGGTTCCGAAATCCGACGGTTCTTGGAGACCGTGCGGAGATTACCGCAGATTAAACAACGCTACAGCGCATGACCGTTACCCAATTCCTCACATTCAAGATTTTTCACTACATCTGGCGGGTGCGCGCATTTTTTCAAAAATAGACTTAGTCCGCGGTTATCACCAAGTCCCAGTCCGAGCAGAAGACATTCCTAAAACAGCGGTAATAACCCCTTTCGGCCTTTTTGAATTTCTGCAAATGCCTTTCGGCCTCAAAGGCGCTGCTCAAACTTTTCAACGAATGATGGACGCGGTCCTACGCGACCTTCCTTTTGTCTTCGTCTACCTCGACGACATGCTGGTAGCCAGCTCGACTGAGGAAGAACACAAGCAGCACCTCACTACGGTTTTTCAAAGGCTAGAAGAGCACGGGCTAATAATCAATCCAGCCAAATGCAAATTCGGCGTGTCACAAATTGATTTTTTAGGACACAAAGTCTCTCCGAAGGGGGCAGTTCCACTTCCAGACAAAGTTCACGCGATAGAAAGTTTCCCACGGCCACAAACGGTCAAATCGCTACAGGAATTTTTAGGGATGGTTAATTTTTACAACCGCTTCCTCCCCCACGCAGCTCAGCTCATGCAGCCCCTATATGACGCGCTCAAAAAAAAGAAAGCTTCCAACGCGGTCGAATGGACCCCGGAGCGCGAATGCGCTTTCGCGGAAGTAAAAAGCGCCCTAGCTAATGCCACATTGTTAGTTCACCTAGATCCCTTGGCCCGCATCGCGCTAACCACAGACACTTCAGACCTAGCTATAGGGGCAGTTGTAGAACAACTTGTCAGCGGGGTCTGGCAAACTTTAGCATTCTTTAGCAAATCGCTAAACCAAACTGAGCGTAAATACAGCACTTTTGACAGAGAGCTGCTGGCGCTTCATTTATCCATCCGCCACTTCCAGTTCTGGTTAGAAGGGCGGAGTTTCACGGCTTTTGTAGACCATAAACCGCTCACCTTTGCTATGGCTAAAATTTCAGAACCATGGTCAGGCAGGCAACAAAGACAGCTAGCTGCGATTTCAGAGTTCACCACAGACATTCGACACGGGGCAGGCAAACTTAACGTAGTAGCAGACTGTCTCTCTCGCGCTGTGACACCACCAGAGCGCGGGGAGACAGATTATACTGCCTCAGCAGCAGAACTCTTCACTAACGCAGACACATATGCAGCACCTATCCATGCAGGGATAGATTATGCAGCCATGGCGGAGGAACAAAGCAGTGACTTGGACGTGCGCGCACTCCTGTCTGGACCAACAGGGTTAAGGCTGGAGAAAAAGGGTTTACGCGACGGCGTACCCCCCCTAATATGCGATGTTTCAACCGGCCGACCTCGCCCGTTAGTACCAGCTACATGGCGCCGCCGTATTTTCGACGCAATTCACTCCCTCACGCACCCAGGTGTGCGCGCCTCGGTTAAAATGGTCGCCGAAAAGTTTGTGTGGCCAGGCCTGCGCAAAAACGTAAAAGAATGGGCAAAAACTTGCATTTCTTGTCAACGCGCCAAAATACACAGACACACAAAAGCCCCTCTGGAGCCTTTTCCAATCCCTGCTAGAAGGTTCGACCACGTTCATGTCGACCTCGTGGGGCCACTACCTTCCTCCCAAGGTTTCACACACCTGTTAACAATGATAGACCGCACCACATGCTGGCCAGAGGCAGTCCCTCTAGCGGCAACCACAGCGGAGGAAGTCGCTCGCGTTTTTTTGACAAACTGGGTGGCACGTTTCGGCGTCCCATCGGACATCACGTCCGATAGGGGGCCTCAATTTGTCTCAGAGCTCTGGTCAGCCATGTCCAACAGCTTAGGGGCAACAATTCATCGCACCACCGCTTATCACCCTCAGGCTAATGGGTTATGCGAGCGTTTTCACAGGTCTTTAAAGGCTGCCCTCAGAGCCTCACTAACGGACACAAATTGGGTAAATAAACTTCCCTGGGTTTTATTGGGGTTGCGTGCTGCACCTAAAGAGGATCTAGACGCCTCTCCCGCAGAATTAGTCTTTGCACAACCTCTCAGGCTTCCAGGTGAATTTTTACCAGAGAACCCAGAGCCAGGGCACCTTCCAGTCCCAAGGTTTTTAGGCAGCAACGGACCGGGCTCTCTCCCCGGTCCAGCTCATCACTCCTTCCCACGGGTTTTTGTCCCTCAAGCTTTAAAAAACGCTGAGTTCGTTTTTGTTAAGCATGAAGCTTTAAAACCAACTTTCCGCCCAGCATATGATGGGCCATTCAGAGTGCTGGAACATGGTGATAAACACTTTGTGCTTGATTTTGGGGATAGAAAAGAAACAGTCAGCATTGACAGACTTAAACCTGCCTTCTTGTTGAAAGACGAGCCTGCACAGTTGGCGAGAGCACCTCGGCGGGGTAGACCCCCCAAGAGAAAAGACTCAGCCCCCCGGCAGGGAACAATTAACCTCTCTCCTTCCCACACTGCAGATTCCTCACAAGAAGGTCCCAGCAGAGCGCCTAAACCAACCTACAGCAGTTTTGGGAGAAGATTAAAACCCAGACAGCACAGGGACTGATACAAACCACTCCACAATTGTTCACTAATTGTGCTGCAACAGTTTAGGACTGACTTATGATTTTACTATGCTGTTATGATTACCACTGAACTCTCTTAGGAGCATGGCTGCTGGAAAGTTTCTTCCGTGGCAAGAGATGTAACACTTAGTATGTCATAGTAACTATCTTAGACTGTGAACCTTTCTATTGTCCTTTCTTAGTTGTTTGGGGGGCCTGTGGTCTATATTAATCATATATTCCATAACCTACATATGTTGAAGCATGTGGAAATGTTTAGTAATTACATATGTAAAGGACTTCACACCTCTGAAAGGACAAAGGCTCTCAACCGCCGAGCGAAGAACAAAGACGTTCCCAGACACGGCAGAGGAGACCGGAGGAGCCACCCTCACCCCCTAAGGCGAGGAGAGGAAATACCAAGACAATGGGGGGATTAAGATAATGAGGGATGTCAGCCTTTGTTATGCATGTCTTTTGTTGTGTGCAAGTATAAAGCCAGTGAGCCGGAGACATTCTACTCTTTCCCTTCTGCCACTCTGCACCAGATGAGACTTGTTAGGAGAGCTGATTATTAAACTTTGTTTATAAATCAAATCGCCTCTTCATTTCCAAGCTCTTCTACACAAGCGAGCAATTCTCAGCATAACACCGTTCCTTTCAGTAAGGCGTTTATGCGCCACAAACTAATAAAAATAAAGAGCTCCGCTGTCTGTATAAACCCCCTGTGCCACCATCATGTCACTAAACATTTTAAAAACATCGGTATTCTTGTGTAGCCACAAGCAGCTGAGAAATCTGGTTCTCAGACCAAATATCTATGAGAGCCTGCATCTACTCCACACTCATTACTACTCCAAGTCCAAGAGACATTTTTTTAAACTTTTCTCCTCGGTTTTCTCTGGTAAAATTATTTCTTGGATCTGCGTAGTTGACTATTGTTATTTTCTACCCAAAATGGAAGCTGAAGAACCAGGAACTCTTCAGCTAAATCGGGATGTTGGATTTTATTTATTTTACCCATGGAGTCCTACCACGGACGTGCTGCCAGGAAACGCACATCAAGTTTTCAACAGGGACAACTTTTTCAAGTGAGTGGGAACTTCGCCTGTCTGCATCTCACCCAGACGGTGAATTCATGTCTTTTCATGTATTTACTGTACATGGAGTTATAATGTAATTGCAGTGTGCGATAAATTCGCCCATTCTGCCGTGTCTTTATGCATTTCTGGGAGAAAATAATACAACTCGTAATCTACGGCGGGTTTTCATTGCCCTGGTTAGCGTTTATTGTCACGCCGCGCCATTCATCAGCGGCGCCACCTGCTCACGCACCTGCTACTCGTCAGCGGCGAAGGATAAAAGCCGCCTCGCCCTGAGCGTCGGCCTGAAGCCGTAGACTTCATTTCCTTTGTATGGACTTCTACCACATTCTCTTCAGCATCCTCATCTCCGGTAAGAAGTTCACTTACCTCATCTCTCCAGTCTGCTCCCCTGTGCACAGGTGGATTCCTCGGCGGCGGACAATCCCGTCCCTCGTCTCTCCTCGCTGCTGCACCGAGCCCTGCAGGTGGCTGTCTCCCGGGCTTCCATCCTTGAAGCGCCAGTCATCTGTCCAAACAAGGTTGCCGGCTGAACGGTCTCCTGCCTCTGGGTCCGAAGCAGACGCCACCACCAACACATTAACATTCCGCAGACACGCACCCAAACATCCCTGTTGTTAATAAACAGTTTGAACTACTCTGAGCCTGTGTGTGTGCGTCTCCTGAGCCGAACGTTATGTCAGTACGGCTTCAGCAGAGCGGCTCGGCGGACGGCGGGCTCGCACACCGGTTTACCATCCTCGAGGCTTGGGTGGATCAGATTGTTTATCAGCAACAGGTGGTTCTTAATCAATTATTAGAACTGACTAACCGATTGAACCGCTTGGATCCCCAACAGCCGTTCCTCCCGACTCGCCAGGGTGGCGTGGCTCCTGCTGTTCCAGCGGCCGTCCAGCCGGCTCCAGTGGCACCGGTTCGGCTCACGCCGATTCCGACCCCCGCCCGCTTTAGCGGTAAGCTCGGCGGAGCGCGGGGGTTTATTATGCAGTGTGAGTCCGTGTTCCACCGTGTGCCCGGAGATTTTCCCTCGGATCACAGCCGAATTGGTTACATAGGGAATCTTCTGGAGGGGCGTGCGTTAACCTGGACCTACGCCGTAATGGCGAGGCCCAGTTATGCCACCCTCACCTATGACCAATTCGTGAGGCGCTTTCTGGAGGTCTTTGACCACTCACAAACCGAAACGGTCCAGGTCGATCGGCTTCTCGCTCTCCAGCAGGGAAGCCGGTCGGCAGCGGACCACTCGGTCGACTTCCGGGTAGCGGCGGAGGAATTGGGCTGGGAGGAACGCTCCCTCTGTGGCCTGTTCCTCCGCAGCCTCAATAGTGATCTGAGGGATGAACTGGCTGGTCGGGATATCCCTGGGACGCTAGCGGAGCTGACATCCTTAGCGATAAGTTTGGATAACAGGCTGCGCGAGCGCTCCTCGGGGCGGAGGTCTTCTTCTTCTCGCCCTCGTGGAGCCTCGCCGCACCTGTTCCAAGCTCGCCCCCTGGCGGCGCCGCCAGCATCGCGCCCCGAGGAGTCGGAGCCGATGGTGACGGGCTGGACTAAACTTTCCCCTGTGGAGAAACAACGCCGCCGTGAGTTGGGCCTCTGCATGTATTGCGGAGGCGACCAACACACCGTGGAGCGTTGTCCACGGAAAGCCAGTCGGTGGGGTCCGCGAGTCACTGTTGGAAGCCTCGCGGATGTCAACCGGTTAGGATCACTTACTCAATTGAAGCTGCCCATCCGTTTCTGCCATAACCCTACTGGGCACCTCACCCACGCACTGGTGGATTCGGGCGCAGAAGGCAGCTTCATTTCACAAAGCCTGGCAACCCGATTGGGCATCCGCTGCCAGGCACTTAACACTCCCATCTCCCTAATCCACCTCTCCCGTACCACCCTCGGGAGAGTGACACATCAAACTGTTCCCCTACCGGTCATCATCTCGGGAAACCACCGGGAGGAAATGACCTTTTACGTCCTTCCCAACTCTGTGTCGCCCGTCATCCTGGGGTATCCCTGGCTCCGCCTTCACAATCCGGTCCTGGATTGGAAATCAGCTGGGATCTCGGCATGGAGTACGTTCTGTATGGGCACCTGCCTTCAGTCCGCTGCCTGCTCTCCGTCCGCTCCTCCCCCTGCTACGGACGCTGCACCCCCGGACCTGTCTCTGGTGCCCCCAGAATTTCACGACCTGGGTATAGTGTTCAGCAAAGCGAAAGCTATGTCTCTTCCCCCTCATCGGCCCTATGACTGCGCCATCAACCTCCGCCAGGGGGCTCCCTTACCTTCTGGTCGCCTTTACAGCCTGTCTGCGCCGGAGAAGGAGACGATGAACGCCTACCTGAAGGAATCATTAAGTGCTGGGATTATCCGCCCATCATCGTCACCCGTGGGGGCAGGGTTCTTCTTCGTGGGGAAAAAGGATGGGTCCCTCCGCCCTTGTATCGACTACCGGGCCCTCAACAATATCACGGAGAGGGACCGTTACACCCTGCCTCTCATGGACACTGCTTTCCACTCCCTCCAGGGGGCGACCTGGTTCACCAAGCTGGACCTACGCAGCGCTTACCACCTCGTCCGGATCCGGGAGGGAGATGAGTGGAAAACGGCCTTCCGTACCCCGAACGGCCACTTTGAATATCTGGTGATGCCGTTCGGGTTGACCAACGCTCCTGCAGTCTTCCAGCGCCTCATTAATGACGTCCTCCGGGACTTCATTGGCCTTTTCGTGTTCGTCTACCTGGACGATATTCTCATCTTCTCCAAGTCCAGGGATGAGCACCAGGTCCACGTGAGGCGGGTCCTCCAAAGGCTGCTGGAGAATCGTCTGTACGTTAAGGCGGAAAAGTGTGAATTTTACGCCAGGAGTACATCCTTCCTGGGGTTCATCATCGCCCACGATAAGGTGCTCCCCGACCCAGAGAAGGTAAAGGCGGTGGTGGAATGGCCCACACCTGCATCTCGGAAACAGGTGCAGCAATTTGTTGGCTTCGCCAATTTCTACCGCCGCTTTGTTCCCAACTTCAGTGCCATCGTGGGACCACTGACCCGCCTCACGTCCCCGAAGGTCCCGTTCCGGTGGACCGAAGAGGTCGCTGCCGCCTTTGAGGCGCTGAAGGCGGAATTCTCCTCCTCCCGGGTCCTTCGCCAGGTCGACCCCGCGCTGCAGTGCATTGTAGAGGTAGACGCCTCGGACACGGGAGTGGGAGCAGTGCTGTCCCAGCGGTCACCGGACGATGGCGCCAAGCGACCGTGCGCCTTCTTCTCCCGGCGCTTGTCCCCGGCGGAGAGAAACTACGATGTGGGGGACAGAGAGCTCTTGGCCATCAAGCTCGCCCTGCAGGAGTGGCGCCACTGGTTGGAGGGGGCAAGCCTGCCGTTTGTGGTCCTCACGGACCACAAGAACCTGGAATACTTACGGTCTGCCAAGCGCCTGAACGCCCGCCAGGCGCGCTGGTCCCTGTTCTTCGCCAGGTTCCAATTTTCCATCACCTTCAGGCCTGGCTCTAAGAACGTCCTGCCTGACGCCCTCTCCAGGCAGTTCGCCCCCGTGGAGTCGGAGGAGGCGCCCCACTCCATCCTGCCCAGGTCGTGCGTCGTGGGAGCCATCTCGTGGGACATTGAGAGCAAGATCCGGAAGGCACAGGAGGTGGAACCTGACCCTGGCGGCGGACCGGAGGGGAGGCTGTTCGTGCCATCCGCGGTCCGAGGAGAGGTCATCCACTGGCTCCACACCTCCAAGCTCACCTGTCACCCTGGCACCTCCCGGATGATAAATCTCCTCCAACGGTCCTTTTGGTGGCCAGGCCTGCGGAGGGATGCAGCCCGCTACGCCCGGGCTTGCCCAATCTGTGCCACCTGCAAGTCGGGAAATGCCCCTCCAGCGGGTCTGCTCCAGCCCCTGCCCGTCCCTGGCAGGCCCTGGTCGCACATCGCTCTGGATTTCGTCACCGGACTCCCCATCTACAACTCCTATGACACCATCCTGACCATCGTGGACCGCTTCTCCAAGGCCGTGCACTTCGTCCCCCTGCGAGGCCTCCCTACTGCCCTGGAGACGGCGGACCTCCTCGTCCAACACGTGGTCAGGCTGCATGGGATTCCGGTGGACGTGGTCTCGGACCGGGGCCCCCAGTTTTCATCTGAGGTTTGGAGGTCTTTCTGCAACGCCATCGGAGCCAAGGTGAGCCTCTCCTCTGGCCATCACCCCCAATCCAACGGGCAGTGTGAGAGGACCAACCAGGAGCTGGAGGCTGCGCTCCGCTGTGTGTCCAGATCCAAACCCGCGTCCTGGAGCAACCATCTTGCCTGGGTTGAATATGCCCACAACACCGCTCGCTCTTCTGCTACAGGGATGTCCCCCTTCAAAGCGTCCCTGGGTTACGACCCCCCGCTGTTTCCGGAGCAGGAGAGTGAGGTGACTGTCCCGTCAGTTAGGGCCCATCTCAGGCAGTTCCGCTCCACCTGGGCTGCCGCGCGCCATGCGCTATTGCGCACAGCGGAGCGCAACAGGACTGTGGCGGACCGGCGTAGGAGACCTGCCCCGGCGTACAGAGTTGGGCAGCTTGTTTACATTTCCACCCAGGACGTCACTCTAAAGGGCGAGAGGAGAAAGCTGGCACAGCGCTTCATGGGTCCCTACCCCATCACCCGGATCATCAACCCGGTGGCTGTGCGCGTGGCTATTCCCCCCTCCCTCCGCATTCATCCTACTTTCCACGTGTCGAAGGTGAAACTGGCGGTTACTGACCCCCTTTGCCCTCCTCCTGCAGCGCAACCCGCGCCCCGGATGATTGGTGGCCATCCGGCCTGGTCCGCCTCCTCCATCCTGGACTCCCGGCGCCGGGGTCGTGGGTTGCAATACTTGGTGGACTGGGAGGGCTATGGGCCCGAGCATCGACAGTGGGTGCCCCCGTCGTTTGTGTTGGACCCATCGCTCATCGCGGACTTCCACCGAGCGCACCCGGATAAGCCATCGCCAGGAGGCGCTGCTAGAGGGGGGAGTACTGTCACGCCGCGCCATTCATCAGCGGCGCCACCTGCTCACGCACCTGCTACTCGTCAGCGGCGAAGGATAAAAGCCGCCTCGCCCTGAGCGTCGGCCTGAAGCCGTAGACTTCATTTCCTTTGTATGGACTTCTACCACATTCTCTTCAGCATCCTCATCTCCGGTAAGAAGTTCACTTACCTCATCTCTCCAGTCTGCTCCCCTGTGCACAGGTGGATTCCTCGGCGGCGGACAATCCCGTCCCTCGTCTCTCCTCGCTGCTGCACCGAGCCCTGCAGGTGGCTGTCTCCCGGGCTTCCATCCTTGAAGCGCCAGTCATCTGTCCAAACAAGGTTGCCGGCTGAACGGTCTCCTGCCTCTGGGTCCGAAGCAGACGCCACCACCAACACATTAACATTCCGCAGACACGCACCCAAACATCCCTGTTGTTAATAAACAGTTTGAACTACTCTGAGCCTGTGTGTGTGCGTCTCCTGAGCCGAACGTTATGTCATTTATTACATACATGCATATACCACTTTTGGTAAATCATACAGTTTGAAAATGAAGCGCTGCTACGGATGGGAAATAACATGTTAACGTTCATTAATCCTCCAGAACCATGACGTGCTCAGCCACAGACATTTTCAAAGATCTATCAGGTATATACAGTGACATAAAATGTTTTACCATATGCCGCTGGTCCCGTTTTTAGTGCAGTCGCTTTCTCACCTGCAGGACCACACCAGAGTTCGCCATTTAATTCGAACCGAGACTACCCCTTTCAGGTGGTCTCGGTACGGTTGTTTTAGTACGCACTTGAGTGCGATTACTGTGTTCTCACCAGACAAAACGAACTGTACTAACGGAGAAAACGAACTTGAGTTCGACTGAAACGGACTAAAGCCTGCAGGTGTGAAAGCACCTTTAAATTCAGTCAAAGGTATGAGGTTTTGTAGACGGAGCTGAGTTTATCTTGTTTCATGCATCAGGGGCCGAAAACCTAAAAGCTTTCTTTCTTAACCACTTGCGCTCCGTTGTTCCGCGGGCGGGCAAGTCTCTGCGTCCTATGACGCACGAGGGCGCGCGAGAGCGCGCTCGTGCGCCCTCGTGCGCATGACGCATGATGGTGGTGATGGTGATGTAGTAGCATCCAAGCGCCACTCAAAAAAAAACTGCAGAGACAGCCGCGAACAGATTAGTTCATCTGAATGACCTCTCATTCGACTAATAAGAGCCTTGAATTGGGTTTCTGAAACCTTGAAAAACCAATGAATGAAAATCTAGGAAGGAGGACCCGCCTACTGTAAACGCAGGAGCCAATTGAAGCACAGAAATTCTGGCTGGGTGAAGCGATATTTACTGCTGCAGAAGGACTCTGTACGAATCTCCTACAGACCCAGGCTCACCCAGCAGCATGGAGAACACCCACAAGTGGGACCTGCACTCATTCCAGCAGAATAGACGGAGGCCGACGACAAAAGTCGTAAATCATTCACCAAAACGGCAATAATGGAATTATATTGATCGGGATCCACGAGCGGAGCAGCGTCGCGTTCGTCTGACGCGTGGGAAGAGCTGTTCGCCACGACTCTGCTGCTTTGAAGAGGTAAGGTGTTATAAGCTAAATTATTATTTATCCCTGAAAACTGTAATCCAAAAATGACTTTTGACCAATCGGTAAATTACAACTGTACTGCGCACAAAGTACGAAGTGCGTGCGCCGCGATAAACGGTTCATTTGCCGTGTTCGGACCGTGAACGCCCCCCCACCCCGCTGTAGAAGAGGAGCGGGGGGGGGGGGGGCACGGTCCGAACGCTCCCCGGTCCGCGGGGGGGAAGCATATCAGTCTATTCCATCATGTAGCGATGGCCCTCTTCTGTAGCGAGGGGGGGGGGGCGTTCACGGTCCGTTCACGGTTCCCCCCCCCACACACACACACACAGTAGCGAGGGGGGGGGGAGCCGCTGTGAAAACATGCAAGGAAAAAAAAAAAGAGAGTGTATTCCGTCATGTAGCGAGGGCCGAATTTGGTCCTTGGTAGTGGGGGGGGGGGGAACGACCCCCCGCCCACACACACACACACAGACACAGCCCTGAGTGTGACCTTTCATTAGAGCCTAAAATGAAGATTCTACATTGAATTATTCAAAAGTTACAGACGTTTTTCCAAACTGTGCCATTTGGCACAATTTGGCACAGTTCCATAACGCCTGGGAACAGCCTGAGAACAAAGCTGTGTAAAATATTCATTTTTGGTGGTATTGTTACCAAATTTGGATCTCAGCTGGATAACACTTGGTTCTACATTTCTGTTGCATTTTCCAGCCGGATCGGACAGCTGTGTGTTATTTACAAGCATTTGTATCCAAAAAAACACTGTGTCCAATTTTTTTTTCTTCAAGTTCAGTATGTTTAGATGACTGTAACTCAGTGGCCGGAGCACGTAGAGAGATTATGGTTTTTTTTGCCAAAAAATTCAAAGTGTTTTCTTTTAAATGAGACCAACCCCATGAAGATGCTGCAAAGGGCCGAATAACAGCTTTCGATTTACTTTGGGCACGTTATTTTGGGGCATTTTTAGGAAAATTGCCCGGAGTGCAAGTGGTTAATTCTGTTCTTATTTTTTGAAACAACCAGTTGCAGATAATCCTTTGAGCGGAGACTGTGGCTTCCTTGCTTCAATGTTGAAAGTGAACATTAAATACAAAGAAATTCTACCCAGAATGGCTTTGTAAATGAGCATATGCCAGTGATAGAGATGGCGAGCAGATAATGATGACCAGTTCACTTTACTGTAGAGAACACAATGATGAGTGAGGGAAGCACAGTTTGTAATGAATCTCAAAGCCCCATGATAAACTCTGTCCAAAAGGTGAAGATAATGGGCAGGTGCATTCATGTAAAGTACATTTCCATAATCAATGATGGGTAGAAACATTGATTCCACCAGTTTCAGCTTTAAATTAACAGAGAAGCAAGTCTTACTCCTGTGATAAAATTCCAATAACAACTTCAGCTTGTTTACAACATACTGAACGTGTTCCTTAAAAGACAAATGTTCAACAATTAAAAACCCTAGATATTTAAAAAAGGATACCAACTCTATTTGTTTACATTTCTTGTTAATTTTTTTTCAGATAGTGCTGATCTTGCTGAATTTGAGATAGTGAAGAACATGAGTTTTGTTTTCTCTGCATTTAAAACAAGTTGTAAACGATTAAGCTGTTCCTGTACTCTGTCAAAAGCATCCTGAATATGTTCAAAAGCCTTACCAGATGTGGTAGCAGAGCAATATATGACAATGTCATCAGCATAGAAGTGAAAAGTTGCATTTGGAATGTTTTGTCCGCTGTTGTTTATAAATATAGTAAACAATAAAGGGCCCAGAATTGAACCTTGTGGAACCCCTTTATGTACATGTAAAAAGTCTGAAGTAGCACCCTCTACCTGAACAGCCTGGATTCTGCCTGTGAGGTAATTTGTAAACCACCCAACTGCTTGTTTAGAAAAACCTATAGCTGTGAGACTGATTAAACTCAAGTGATCAACAGTATCAAAGCCTGTTGAAAGATCTAAAAACAAGGAAAAACAGCATTGTTTGTTGTCAAGAGCCTCTGTTTTATCATTTATGACCTTCAAGGCAGCAGTAGTAGTGCTATGATTTTTATGGAAACCTAACTGAAATGGTGACAGAATAGACAGAGTTGGTAGCAATATATTCTTTTACTTGTTCACTGACCAAAGATTCAAGCACTATTGCCAGGACAGAGAGTTTAGAGATAGGTCTATAGTTATTTATAGTTATTTTATAGTTGCACTCCATGCACGTGTTTTTTTTCTCTGTGCAGTGAAAAAATCTGTTTCTTCAAATGATTTGGGATAGGCTATATTATGTGGATAGTTTGTATTTAACTGTCTTCAGATTAATACATTTAACAGAAAAACAGTGGCTGAGTGTGTGTGTGTGTTTCCTTTTGCAGAACAGGACAAGATTAAAAGAGGTGACTGGGGCTGAAATGATATAGATTATTATGTAGACAGAATATTTTGTCACAGCAGAGCGGTTTGTAGTTTAAAATCTTCAGGCTGACAGTTTCACTGCTGCTTCTGTTCATCTCAGGGAGGAGCGGAGATGATCAAACACTGGCCCAGTGCAGCTACCGAACCACAATCTGTGTCCAGACCAGATCACAGAGGCCACACCAGCTGAGGCACCTCTTGCCTTAACAGCTTTACAGAACACACAGTCTATGGTGAAAAGTAAAATGAACATGCTCCCTGTTCATTCATTCATTCCCCTGAAAAATAAATGAATGCCTAATCTACAGTAAATGCCGAATCAATACTCATCCCGTAAGTCCATGATTAAAATGAAAATGTAGATAGAAAAAAAACTAAGTGTATTATCGTATTGTAATTAAAATGGGGGTGATTAGATTATAACTGCTGCAACTCTGTCCATTAAAATAACTGAAAATCCAAGTGAATGCTGTGTTTCCTGATGTGCTTCTGTCAGTAAGAGCTGCATAATTTAAAAACATGCATTAACATTGTACTTCTAATGACAGACCTCATTCTTCCTGATCAAAAGCGCATCGTCATAAAATGCACTAAAATACCAATGTGCCAAGATTGTGCCACTGCCACACCTCTTTAAATGAGCCTCCTTCTTGTAGTGTTCACTGCCATCTTGTAAATCTTCTCTTTTACTCTAGCTGCTATCCTTCTCTCACAAATTACCCCTGACATCCACCTCCACCCACTGCACCCTGCCTGCTCTCTCTTCTTCTCCTCCCTCATGCATTTTCAATTGCATTGGATGGTTAATCCCTGGTATTAGGGCCCCTTTACACAGCACAGAGATCATTGAGAGATTGGGTCAGTTTTTGATCTTTGGGATCTTTTAAGAGATCCTTGGGTGTTTTGGACTGAGCCAAAAGTTTGAGGAGATCGTGATGACTATGGAGATCATTGAAGATCATTGATAGATCAAACATTTTCAAGATCATTCAACGATCTCTAAATTGATCTCCACCCCTATGTAAAGGGGGTAATAAACTCATCTACCTTCATTACCTCTATTCCTGGCATCTCTATTATTACACCTGCCTCGCTCTCATTCACACACACATCCTGTCTTGCTTCTACTGACTTTCATTCCTCTTCTCTCCAGTGCATACTTCCACCTCTCCAGATTCTCTTTCACCTGCTCCCTACTCTTCCTACAGATCACAATGTCATCATAGTCCAGGGAGACTCCTGTCTGACCTCATCTGTCAGCCTGTCCATCACCATAGCAAACAAGAAGGGGCTCAGAGCCAATTCCTGATGTAATCCCACTCCAGGGCGGGGCAATATCTCAATAGTCATATTCTCTATGGGGTTTAGGTCAGGAGAGTTTGCTGGCCAGTCAAGCACAGTGGAACCATGATCATTAAATCAGGTTTTGGTACTTTTGGCAGTGTGGACAGGTGCCAAGACCTGCTGGAAAATGAAATTAGCATCTCCATAAAGCTTGTCAGCAGAGGGAAGAGTGAAGTGGTCTAAAATTTCCTGGTAGATGGCTGCACTGACTTTGGACTTGATAAAACACAGTGGACCAACACCAGCAGGTGACATGGCTCTCCAAATCATCACTGACTGTGGAAGCTTCACACTGGACCTCATGCATCTTGGATTCTGTGCATCTCCACTCTTCTTCCAGACTCTGGAACTTTGATTTCCAAATGATAATACTTGGCAACTGAATTGGGGAGCCATGTGATCATGCTGGTCCACTGTGTGTTATCAAGTCCAAAGTCATTGCAGCCGTCTACCAGGAAATTTTAGAGCACTTCATCCTTTCCTCTGCTGCCTTTCCTCTGCTGACAAGCTTTATGGAGATGCTGATTTCATTTTCCAGCAGGACTTGGCATCTGCCCATACTGCCAAAAGTACCAAACTCTGGTTTAATGACCATGGTATCAGTGTGCTTTATTGGCCAGCAAACTCTCCTGACCTAAACCCCATAGAGAATCTATGGTGTATTGTCAAGAGGAAGATCAGAGACGCCAGACCCAACAATGCAAAGGAGCTGAAGGCCACTATCAATGCAACCTGAGCCTCCATAACACCTCAGCAGTACCACAGGCTGATCGCTTTCATGCTATGCCACACTGATGCAGTAATTCATGCAAAAGGAGTCCTGACCAAGTACTGAGTGTGTACATGGACATACTTTTCAGCTGGCCAACATTTCTAATAAAAATACATTTTAAATAAATTCATTTTATGTATTATTCTAATTTTGTGAGAAACAGAATTTGGGGTTTTCATGAGCTATAAGCCATAACCATCAAAATTAAAAGAAACTGACACTTGAAATAGATCACTTTGTGTGTAATGAGTCTATATATGAGTTTAATTTTTTTGAACTGAATTACTGAAATAAATTAACTTTTGACATTCTAATTTATTGAGATGAACCTGTACTTCTCTGCTACTCCTGACTTCCTCATACAGTACCACACTTCCTCTCTTGGCACCCTATCATATGCTTTCTCTAGATCGACAAAGACAGTGCAACTTCTTCTGATCTCTATACTTTTCCATCAACACTCTTAAAGCAAACATTGCATCTGTAGTACTCTTTCTTAGCAAGAAACTGCACTGCTGCTCACTGACTGTCATCTCTCTTCTTAACCTGGCTTCAACAACTCTTTCCCATACCTTCATAGTGTGGCTGATAAATTTCACGCCTCTGTAGTGACTACAGCTCTGTACATCACCTTTATTCTTGAAGACTGGTACCACTGCACTTCTTCTCCATTCCGCAAGTGTCATCTCACTCGCCAAGATTGTGTTTAAACAATCTGGTTAAAAGCTTGTGCTCCCCACCATGGCTGGTTAATGCTCACCACACTCCATGCGTTATACTGTAACTTCTTCCTTCTTCTGCAACTGGCATCCATCCTGGTTCTTCTTCTGCATTAAGGTGCATTACCACATACTTTGTTGGAGTGTAATAACAAAAAGGCTGTATAAAAAATGAAAAATCCATGCAGAGTCTAAATCTATAAACAAAACAAAAATATACTGTTATCGTTGTTCAAGCTGTCTTTTGCAATACCCATACTCCACACGTTCATACTGATATGAAGATAAAATTTCGATGTATTGTGGAGCCCTAGCTAGCATAAGCATCAAATCTGGGGTCCATAGAAAACTTACTGAGCCTTATTCATGAAACATAAACATGAACAGCTGTTGTAAAGGATTTTTCTATCTTTTTTTTTTCCTGATATGACTGCTTCAGTATCTCAGTCCCCCCCCCCCAAAAAAAATCTGACACATGCAGAAAACATCAAACAGTACAAGCAAACCTCCCCTTTGAATGCTGATTTTGACATGCAGCTGTAAATTAGGATTTTAAAACATTTTAATGTTAAACATTTTATTTTAAATGCACTGGACAATGAAAAGTAATCTGTGTTGCCTTTAACTTACAGACTCAAGTGTTTATTTATTTTTTAAATTTTTCATTAGTTGAACAAGTCTGTCCATGTTCCCTCTTGTACCCTTCTCATAATCACTGGACTAAAACGCTATCATACACTTCTTGTCCATGTTTCCCCACACATAAAGGCCTACATAAGCATCATGGTTTATATGACTTCCTAATGGAGCCCTGATGTGTTCTTGGCTTCTAACCCAACACAATCCCATTAAGTTCTGGTGAGTGGGCACATGCTATATCTCTGTGTGAGGCTTGTTGTTACTGCTGCTGACTCAGCAACAGGTTTGGGAGGAGGGGTGCATCTCCCAAAGACAGCTAATACAGATCAGCAACTGACTGAATTCTACAATGAAGAGTCCAACACACGTGTATGAGCTGCTTTCTAATTTTTCAAATCACTTAGCTAATACACACTAAATGTAATTTGTCAACAGGCAGTACAACTATCCATCTAAGTTGATAGTTTAATGGTAAGCATTTACATGGAAAACAATAATTCCCAAAGTGTTTTTTCTAACCTAAGGTACGTATGAAGTATGGACCTCTTGCACATGGAATCACAGTCCATCCACAATGATCTCAGTTGCCATACTGTCAGACATAAAGCTGTGCAACATAAATGGCACATAGTCACCGGAGTGGTGGATTAGAGGTAGAGCATCCGCCCCACAACTGGGAGGTTGGGGTTCAACTCCTGGCCGAGTCATACCAAAGACCATATAAAAGTGGAATTTCCTGCCGTCCAGCTTGGTGCTCAGCAAAAATGGAACGGAGGAGGGAAATGTGGGTGGCAGTGGCTCAGGAGGTAGAGTGGGTCATCCAATAACTGGAGTGCTGGCGGTTCGAATCCCACTCTCTCCAGCCATCCTGCTGTTGTGTCCCTGGGCAAGACACTTTACCCACCTTGCCTCCAGTGTCCATGACACTGGGTATGAATATGTATAAATGTTCAGTAGTGGTCGGAGAGTCCGTTGGCGGGGATTGGCAGCCATGTTTCTGTCAGTCTGCCTAAGGGCAGCTGTGGCTACAGTTGTAGCTTACCACTACCATGGTCTGTCTGTGGAGTGAATGAATAATGGATTTTCATTGTAAAGCACTTTGGGTTTCTTGAAGCGCTATATAAATGCAAATTATTATCATTATTATTATTATTATAGCTCTACTGAAGAAAAATCACAGATTTTTGTGCCAAAAGAGTTTACAATCCACAGTGAGCAGAGAGACTCCCTTTCTCTATAAAGATACAGTAAAAATATTATCTGTCGTGGATGGCCCTTGCGGGCCATTAATGAGGCACTATAGGCCAGCCGATGAGTTTGCATATTTATTAACAAGAACTACAAATGACAAAATAAAAGCCACGTGGGGCAAAAACATGAACATTGAATACAGTGAAGACACAATATCGATAAACACAGGCTAGGAAATACACTTACTGAAACACGGAGAATCAAAGGGGTGACTGGAGCCGGGGTTAGGGACTCCAGCCGAACGTTGTATGGAACCAGAGTTATGCGAGGTCGCAGCCCGGAGAAACCTCAGCTGCTCCCTTAAATAAGGCACTTAGATTAATCAGGAAATGAGAATGTAATCAAAGGAATGGGATCCAGCTGTCACGGTGCAGCTCGGCTCTGACAACCGGAAGCCCCGCCGTAACGCTGTCACAATAAAAGCCCTGGAAGGCCATATGACAACAGAACGGGGAAAATACCAGACAGCCCGAACGCGGACAGGATCAGCGCTCAGACCATGACAGTACTCCCCACTCAAAAGGCGCATTCTAGGCGCAAACATAACATCCAAGCCCCACCCACCCCCAACCAGAAGGCTACCAGGGCCAACCCAGGGAGGGCGGAGGGGGAAACAGGCTAGGAGGGCGAGAACCAAAAAGGGAAAAACACTATAACCGGGAGAAAAAAACCCCACAATGGAACGGGCAAAGATAACTAATAAAATGAGGCTTAAACACAGAAAAAAAAAGCAGAACATGCTACGAAGAATACTCGGGCACAGTTGAATCAAAACAACAAAAACATACATAGCGTCCTGCCTGGTAAGAAACATGAGGAAACTCAAATACAGGTACATATCCAAACAATACACACGTACCATAAACACCAGGAAAAAAAACTCAAAAACTACAAAGTAGAGTAGCAGTACAACAAATATAGTCCACTATTATAAACAGGTAAAGACAAAAAACAACCAAAAGAGCATCCCTTCAAATTACAGGAAAAAAACACTCACAGGGATGTCGGCAGGCTGATCACAGAGGGAAAAAAAAAAAAAAACAGTTCGGGAGGTCTACCCGCATCCAGCTTCCAAATCGCTGGCAGGGGGAAAAGAAACAGTTCGGGCGGTCTACCCCAGTCCCAGGCCCAGAGAAACAGTACCTCTGGTAAAGAGTACCTCTGGCGTCCGGGCCAGGTCGCCGAACAAACAGGGCAGTCCGTTGGGTGGCCGACCCAGAACGCCGAACCAGCAAAGCAGTCTCCCGTGCGACCAACCCGCGTCCTTAGGCCACCAGAACCGGAGGGGAGAACTCGGTGGCAGCCTCCCTACCGAGGAGGATAGCGAGGGGAAGCCGAGCCGAATCCGGGGAACCCCAGCAGCACCTGGTGGAGGAAGAAAAGGACTGGGGGAAGGATGAGGGGCCAGTCCGGCGTTAGACGGCAGAGGATCTGCCGCTCCTTCTCTGAACTGAAACCGAAGTGGCGCTGCGTCTTTGCTGGACCCCAATCGGGCCAGCGCTGTACCCACGATGGACCCCAATTGGGCCGGAACAGCACCCACAACGGACCCCGACTGGGCCGGCGCAGCACCAGGAATGACCTCCAAGCATGAACCTGGAACCTCCAAGACGACGACCGGAACAGGCTTGTCACCGGTGACCCTGGGAGAAGGCTCAGAGGAAGAAAGAAAACCGGAATCAGAATCACCGGCAGCGGCAGAGCCCGGCGAGACAAGCTCAGATGCAGCAATTGGCAGCACCCGGCTCGCTTCCTCAAGAGACAGGCAATAATGCTCCAGAATAGAGAAGAGAAAAACAAAATAGAGCACTTGCCTGATCTCGGGCTCTACCACCGTCCAGGACTTCGGCGATCCAGTTTCCATGAGCTGGAGGTCCACTCCTGGTTCCCACTCGACTGCGGCGGGCTCCGCAGCTGGCATGATGGTCCTCACAGGCTGGGGATTCCCTGGCGCAGAAGTCCACGCCGAAGGCCCGCACGGCGTGATGGCAGGAGATCCGTGGCCTGCTAGGTCGAACTGCTCCTCCATGAAGACCCGGGGACGCTTAATCATCGGCGCAGGCTCCAACCGGCAGTCTGCCCTCCTCCTCTGCCCATAATGTGGCTGCGGGGCTGGTACCAGGCTCTCCAGGGCCGCAAGCTCCTTCCTCGTCCAGCGGTGTATTCCTGACATCGGGGGACGCTCAGGGGAAGGAGATACAGAGGTTGCAGGTTCACAATTAATGACTGCAGCAGGTGGAGGAAGCTCGGGGGACTGTGGGCCCTGAACTCCACCCCCAGGAGTCAGACAAGGCAATTCACAATATGAAGGAAGAGAATGAAATAGCACTTGCCTGCTCACCTGAGGGCCAATGGAAACTGCTGCAGTGAGCTTGGTTCTCTCCTTTCCCCTATGGATGGTGATGGAGGGCCCCCCAGGAAGACGAAGAGGAGCCGCTCGCACAGGATCAGGAGCGGGAACAGCCGGAGTCGGACTTGTGGAGCTCACAGCAGCTGGGGAGAGCATCGAGGAGGAGGGAGGAGCAGCCGCGGCAGTCCGGGGACGAGGAGCTGACAGAACAGCGGAAACAGAAGACCCGGAGGCGGAGGCTGCTGTCTTTCCCTTTCATCGTGATGCAGGAGCAACAGCTGGCTGGGAGGCAGAGTTGTTACGGCTACCCGGAACTGGATCCGGACGGGGATCTCGCTGAGGCTTATTACGAGCAGGGTGACGACGTTTATCGGCAGAGGGCGAGGTAAAGGTTAGGTCTGGGAAAAGCTGCTCCTGCGTGGAGACAGAGGCTAGCAGATCTGCGTACTTGGGGTAATCATGGAGTTCAGGAGTGACCTCCACCAGTCTGACTGCCGCTACCACATGCTTCATAATCTGAGTAGGATGGATGGCAGAGTGAGCCTCAGATGAGTCTGAGGTGAGCTCAGCTGTCCACTGCGTCTCTTCTGGGGGAATCCTGGCTGATCTCCTCCTCCGCTGTGGACGGGAACGGCACCTGGGTGACGTGGACTCCTGAGCTGGATGGATGACAGGAACTGGATCCCGAGGCGAGGAACGGAGATGCGTCACCTTCAGCTTCCTGCCCAAATTCCCCTCTGGTCCATGGTTCTTCTCCCAGAGTGTCGTGATTTCTGCCATCCTCGTCCTGACCTCGGCGTGGTCAGCATGGCGAGGATTGCGGTTAATTGCCGCCTCTGCGAGGTCCAAGTACCAGTGTGAGGCATCGGGAGTGACGCCGTGATGAGCGTTGGAGAGCAGGCCATCTAGCTCTATAAGAAACACGATCTGCTCGTAGCCCAAGCTCCCGGAATAGCCTTTTCCTGGCGACGTCATCTCCTAACACACTGGTACTCGGAAAAAGGAAAAACTACAAGCCCAAAAAAACAAACTCACGGTGACCAGCGTCTCGTTTTGGCTGCAACTACTGTCGTGGATGGCCCTCGCGGGCCATTAATGAGACGCTATAGGCCAGCCGATGAGTTTACATATTTATTAACAAGAACTACAAATGACAAAATTAAAGCCACGTGGGGCAAAAACATGAACATTGACTACAACGAAGACACAATATCGATAAATACAGGCTAGGAAATACACTTACTGAAACACGGAGAATCAAAGGGGTGACTGGAGCCGGGGTTAGGGACTCCAGCCGAACGTTGTATGGAACCAACGTTATGCGAGGTAGCAGCCCGGAGTAACCTCAGCTGCTCCCTTAAATAAGGCACTTAGATTAATCAGGAAATGAGAATGTAATCAAAGGAATGTGATCCAGCTGTCACGGTGCAGCTTGGCTCTGACAGCCGGAAGGCCCGCCGTGATGCTGTCACAATAAAAGCCCTGGAAGGCCATATGACAACAGAACAGGGAAAATACTAGACAGCCCGAGTGCAGACAGGATCAGCACTCAGATCATGACATTATCAAATCTTTATCAAACAGATATAAAGATTTACAATGGTTTTTTTTGTTGTTTTTTTTCCATTATCGGTTGTTCGATTTGCTTCACAAGCTCCAGCACACAGGAGCTGAGTATGCACAGCCAACCCAAAAGTCTGCGGCTGTAGTGCCATTCCTTGGCAAAAGGAGTGGTCTTGGAGGACTCAGCCAGACCAATTTCACTCTCTATATCAGACCTGGGCATTGTATGGCCCCCGGGCCGCATACGGCCCTTTGGTTAACTCTGACCAGCCCGCATGAGATTAACTGTAAATTTCAAAATAAACACATTTTCTAATTTTACCTAATGCATGGACTAAAGCTGCACTGCTTTTATTTTGAAGTTGTTTTTTTATTCAATACTGCGCATGACTGAATCGACCTTGTCACAAGCAGATGATTTTAGCCCTTGAAAATGCCCGCGCACACTAAAAAAAAGAAAGGTAGATGCCGAATGCAGGGTTTTCAACAAAACATGGACTGCTAAGTATTTATTTACTTGGCTATGGACGAGAGTTGTGATGTCCATGACACAGCCCAGTTACTTGCATTTGTCCATGGTATAACGGATTTCATAATTACGGAGGAGCTGGCAGCAATGCGGTCAATGAAAGGGACGACGGCAGGGAGCGATCTGTTCACAGAGGTAAATGCATGCATGGCCACGCTGGGGCTGAAATGGGACAGACTGGTCGGTGTCACAACGGGTGGCTGTCCAAATCTGACGGGGAAAAATGTTGGACTTTTGAAACATATGAAAGATAAAGTGACTGAAATCGACATAGATCAGAAATTGGTATTTTTGCATTGTATTATACATCAGCATGTGCTGTGCAAGTTAGTGCTAAAAAATAACCATGTTATTGATGTTGTAACTAAAATAGTTAACTTCATCAGGGCACGAGCATTGAATCACAGACAGTTTGTTGCACTTTTGGAGGAGCATGAGGCTGGACATAGTGACATCGGCTACCACACAGCTGTCAGATGGCTCAGCCTGGGCAAAGTGCTAAAAAGAGTTTGGGACCTGAAAGCAGAGATTCGAGAGTTTTGTGAGAAGAAAGGCAAAGGCATCCCAGAGCTCTCAGATGATGACTGGATGGCAGATTTTGCATTTGCTGTTGATGTGACTGCACTGATGAATGAACTGAACACCAAACTGCAAGGCAAGGGCCTTTTTGTTTATGAAATGCACAGCCTGGTGAAGGCTTTCATGAGAAAGTTGCAGTTTCTTTCAAGTCAACTGGAGAGCAACACTCTCACTCACATGCAAACCCTGAAAGAAGTCACACCATGAGCTGATCACCTCCGCAGGTACTCATCCATGTTAATAGCACTGCATGGTGAATTTTCAAGGCGATTTGAAGATCTCAGAACAATCGAGGATGAAATGCACATGATTTCCTCTCCCTTTACCTGCAGTGTGAATAATGCACCCGTGATGTTCAGCTGGAACTAATTGACCTGCAATCTGATGCGATACTGGCAGAGCACTTTAAGTCAGGATCACTGCTGGATTTTTACTCTTCTCTCAAGGAAAAGAACTTTCCAAACATGAGGAGACATACAGTACTCAGAAGATATTGGTTCTCTTTGGCTCTACCTACATCGGTGAACAAACATTCTCAGTGATGAAGTTTACCAAATCCAGGTATAGATCCTCTCTCACTGATGATCATCTGTCAGCTGTGCTTCGCATCTCCACCACAGACATTCAACCTGACTTTGATGCACTCGTTAAAGCCCAGCAGAGACAAAATTTTTCTCACTGAACAAGAAAAAAGAACTGAAAAAACACCAAGTGAGGTGGTTAGACTACAAATATAAACATGTAAATGCACCAACGAGCAGTGAACTGGGACACTTTCTTTGGAGGCCTTTTTCTCAAAATCACAATTTAGTGACAACCATTACTATAATATGATGTATCTTGCTTAATATTTGGAGTACAAAGACAATATTGTGATGTCTTTAGAAAGCTAAGAACCTCTTTCCAACAGTATATGAAAATCAAAATGTGTTTTGGGGTGAATGCGACTGAAAATGATCACTAATATAATGAGTCACAATGGTAAAAATGTTCACATTTTGTTTACCATTGTTTTGTGAAAACTGATTGAATAAATGACATTTTTTGTAAGGCAACTTCACTTTTTCATTGCTTAGTCAAAACATATACTCTTACCAGTCTTACCAGCTTGTCAAAACAATGCTATGTGCTGCTTTTTATAAAGAAATACAATTAATATTATGCAGAATTGAGTTCAGCCTTTTGGTCCGGCCCTCCACAATATTTTCTGTTTCTCATGTGGCCCCATGGAAAAAATAATTGCCCACCCCTGCTTTATATGCAACTCCTCTCTGAGATCACAGATCAACATTAAAGCTGGGAACCTTGTTCATGAGAAACTCAAAAGTACCTGAACCCCGACAAACTCTCGGTCAGTTGCTTGTAACAGGACGGGTCAGCTGTGATTATCAGGTGAGCCTGCTCCCCCTCCCCTCCTGTTCCTGTCTTCCGGCTCTGGAGTATTACCTACACCTGCATGATTACACACCTGCTGCTTCCTAATTGTTCAGCGTATTTAAAAGCCAGTGTGTGAGATGCTCACCGCTGAATCGTTAGGTTTGCTACCGTCATCTAAGCCACTCATAATTATTTCCCTCACGTTGATCTGTGTCTTTACCTCCCGTGTCATTCTGTCTCCTCAGGTTTGCTGCCACCTTAGCTGTGTGTACTCCAGGGCTGATCATGCTCGCTGGACCAAGAAGACACCGGAACAGCCACTCAGGTCACTGTCTTCCCCCCTGTTCCTCTGGTCCCCGCAGGAGTTCCCTGCCGGACTCCACTGCTCATTGAGTAAGAGTGCTTTCCTAGTTTATTCTCCTTGTGTGGAGAGTCTGTCTCTAATAATCTCTTTTGCTCTCTCCCCGTAGGCTGTGTGCGCTCCAGCAGGCACAGGTTGTGAAATTTAAGTGTGTGTTTTTGTTTAGCTCTTTTCCTTAGTTGAGCACTTTTATTTAGAGTTGTGTGTTAGGTTTTGGTTTTTACAATAAATTGTTGCATTTTTACATCCGAGTCTGAGTGTTCGTTCTGGCAGCTCTGCGTTTGAGCCTCACTTGCCCTGAATCATGAAAGAACGATCCAGCCAAGAACGAGGCTCAGCGAGTGCTCAGCCGGGTGAACAGTTGACACTCTGGCACTTGGAAGCCACGGAACACCGGGTCATGTTTTTATTTGACCAGTTTGAAACCGTCACCCAGCAACTGGCCACCATCACCGAGCATTTGTGTCGGATTCCTGGTGCGGCGCCTCCCCCTGTACCTGCTGCTCCGGCAGTTTCTGACAATCACAGGAATATTTCTGTTCCTTCGCCTGCCCCTTATTGGGGAAAAGTGGGGGGATGCAAAGGGTTCCTGCTCCACTGCTGGCTTTATTTCCAGCAGGTGGAAGGGGAGTATAGGGATGATTCGGCTAAAGTCCATTTCATGACCCTGCTGCACGATCGGGCGCTAAAGTGGGCACAGTCCATCTTGAGCAGCCCAGACGGCCCCCTATACACATACGAGCGGTTTGTGCGGGAATTCTCCGAGGCTTTCGACCATAAGGAGAGTGAGAGGAACATTGTTAGCCAGCTGATGGGACTCAGATCTCATCAGACCAGTTTGAGACCAGACCGGTTTGAGACCGGTCTGGTCTCAAACCGATCTGGTTTGAGACCAGACCGGTCTCAAACAGGAGACCGGTCTGTAGCCAATTTCTCCGTCGAGTTCCGGGTTGCTGTGGCAGACTCCAGATGGAACAACGCTGCCCTGTGCAGTGTTTTCCTCTGAGGCCTGGATACACACCTCCACGACGAGCTTGCTATCTGCCCGTCCCCCTCCTCTCTAGATGAGATTATTGCGCAAGCAATGGCCCTGGATAACCGGTTTAGGGAGCGTGCGAGAGAGTAGAAGGCCACTGCTTCCCCGTTCGCTCCACGGCCGGCCCCCGGGCTCTGATGCTGTCCTGCTGGCATCGTTACTGGAGCCGATGGACCTCAGCAGGGTCTGTCTGACTCTGAGGGAATGCCAGCGTCACAAGAGGGCGGGGGTGTGTATTTATTGTGGGGTTCCTGGCCACGCAATACTGAAATGCTCAATTTGGCCTGAAAGACCCAGCCCGCTAGTTGCCGTGAGGGGTCTGGCGGGAGGGCCTTCGCAAAACTCTCCCAACTGTTTTGAACTCTCAACCCACATTCAGTTACTGGGGGCCGAGTTCAAAACCTTCGCCCTGACTGACTTGGGAGCAGAGCAAAATTTCATTCAATAGGCCATGGTCCGAAAATTACAGATACCCACCAGGAATGTCCCGACACCCTTGATTGTCTCGGTGGTCTCAGGCAGCAGCATCGCGGTGATTACCAAACTGACTGAGCCCATTTCGGTCATTCTGTCCGGTAATTAGTGATGTTAAAACCGAGGCCTCATGAAACAATGAGCAACTTTGAGACAATTTTTTCATGAGCGACACCGTTCTGAAACATCTAATAAAGACTGCCATCTGGTGACTGACTGTCAGAATTGCATCAGAGTTGAAAAACCTGAAAAAAATCTCAATACTTTTTTTTTTGGCGCATTTGGCAATCCGAGGTCTATTCAAAATTGGATGGCAGGAACAATCAATACAAAGCAAACAAAAAAAAACTAATTCCCTCTCAAACTTCCCGCAAGCCCTCAAGTCACGTGATGCAACCAACCGACATAACGAGGCCTCGCTTGCTACGATCATGTGACTGTGGGCATGTTGACACAGTGCTCGACACTCTCCTCACGACACTTCCGTGTTATATTGCTCGAGTCAGTATCGAGTGGGCAGTGTTGAGCATAACATCACTACCAGTAATCACTGTGAGACTGTACAGTTTTATGTCCTGCCTCAATCGACCACCCCCATGATCCTGGGGTATCCGTGGCTCTGTATTCACAATCCGATTATAAACTAGAGTCAGGGCTCCATTTTGTCCTGGAGCCCTTTCTGTCTGTCATCGTGCCTCCGATCGGCCGTGTGCTCGCCCTCTTTCCCAATCTCCTCCCCTCCAGCTGAGCCAGCAGCTTTCAGCTCCATGCCCGAGGTCTACCATGACTTACGTAGGGGAGGTCTTTAGCAAGTCCAGAACCCTATCATTACCACCTCACCAGGACTACGACTGTGCTATCAACCTCCTTCCGGGCACGCAGCTGCCATTCAGCCGGCTCTACAGTTTATCTGGACCCGGAGAGGGAGGCGATGGAGACCTACATAAAAGACTCCCTCAGCACCGGCATTATTCGTCCGTTGTCCGCCCCTCTCGGCGCTGGGTTTTTTATCGTAGGGAAAAAGGATGGGACACTGCAGCCGTGCACTGATTACTGTGAACTAAATGCGATTACCCGTAAGGATAAATATCTGCTGCCCCTTATCAACTCAGCGTTTGAGCTACTCCAACTGGTGCATTACTTCACCAAGCTCGACCTCCGTAATGCATATCACTTGGTCTGCATTCGTGAGGGGAACGAGTGGAAGACGGCATTTAAAACACTGTTGGGCCATTTTGAGTTTTTGGTTATGCCATTCGGGCTGACCAATGCCCCTGCCGTCTTCCAGCGGTTAATTAATGACATTTTATGGGACATGGTGAACCAGTTTGTTTTTGTGTATTTGGACGACATTTTGATTTTTTCCCGCACGCTGGAGGAGCACGTAGTCCACGTTCGGTCCATCCTGCAGCGGCTGCTGGAGTATCAGCTTTTTGTGAAAGCGGAGAAGTGCAAATTCTTTCACAAAGAAAGAAGAAAGAAGGCGCGTTAAAGGCCGATCCGGCGAAAATCAAGGCGGTAGTAGACTGGTCAATCCCCCAGTCCAGGAAGCACCTCCAACGCTTCCTGGGCTTCACCAACTTCTACCAACGATTCATCCATGGTTATAGCAAGGTGGCACAACCGTTAACGCATTTGACATCGACCAAAAGCCCGTTCAAGTGCTCCAAGGCCGCTGAACGAGCTTTTGTGATCCTGAAAGGCCTCTTAACCAACACGAGCGTCCTGGCGCAGGTGGATCCTTCGGCACAGTTCGTGGCTGAGGTGGATGCTTCCGATTCGGGGGTGGGTGCTGTCCTGTCCCAGCGTTCTGCCTCCGACCAGAAGTTCCATCTGTGTGCGTATTTCTCCTGGCAGCCAACACCGGCCGAGAGGAATTACAATGTTGGGGACTGCGAACTGTTGGCCATTAAGTTGGAGGAGTGAAGACACTGGTTGGAGGGAGCTAGCCAACTGGTCATTGTCTGGACCGATCATAAAAATTTTGAATATCTTCAATCTGCCAGACGGTTGAATTCACGGCAGGCATGGTGGGCCCTGTTCTTTAATAGGTTCAATATGTCCATCTCATACTGACCAGGGCCCCGTAATGCCAAGGCTGACGCTCTCTCACACGTTTTCTTCCGACTCCTTGTCCTCCACTTCCTCCTCCGCAGTTGCTACGTCTTCCATGGAGACTATTCTCCCCTCCTCCTGCTTTCTCGGGACACTCTCGTGGGAGACTGAGCAGAGGGTTTGGCAGGCTCAGCCATTGGAGCCCATCCCGGAGGGAGGTCCGCCTGACCGGCTTCATGTGCCCTCAATGTTACGCGAAGAGGTGATTATGCGGGGGCACACCAGCTGCTTCGCCTGCCATCCCGGCATCTCCCGCACGAGCCAGCTGCTCAGGAGAGTGTTTTGGTGGCCCACACTCAGGAGGGATGTGCAGGAGTATGTCAAGGTCTGTCACACCTGTGCCGCAAACAAGTTTGACTCTTCCCTGCCAGCTGGCCTTCTCCATTCCCTCCCAGTGCCAAGTCGTCGATGGTCCCACATCGCATTGGATTTTGTCCCGGGCTTCCCTCCGTCCCAAGGCAACACCATGATCCTCACCATCGTCGACTGGTTCTCCAAGGCCATCCACCTGGTCCCTCTTCGCAAGTAACCATCTGCCACGGAGATGGCCGATCTGGTGATGCAGCATGTGAGCCGGTTACATGGGATTCCTATAGACATTGTCTCGGACCGGGGGCCACAATTCACATCCCAGGTGTGGAAGGCGTTCTGCCGTTTTTTAGGTGCTACTGCCAGCCTGCCGTCTGGATACCATCAGCAAAGTAACGGTCAGGACGAGCATGCCAATCAGTCCTTAGAGGCCACCCTAAGGTGCATAGCAGCCTGCAACCCGTCCACCTGGAACTCCCACCTGACCTGGGTGGAGTATTCACACAACACTGCTGTCTCCTCCTCTACTGGGCTTACTCCATTCAAGGCCTTGATTGGCTACACACCACGTCTATTGCCCATGGCGGAAAGGGGCCTCGCCATCCCAACTGTGGAGGTCCACGCACGCTGTTGTCACTGTCTGTGGAGGGCCATAAGAGCTGCCCTCCTCTACTCTGCAGAGTGGAATCAACACTATGCTAACTGCAGATGTGTGCCACCGCCAAAATACACGGTGGGACAGAAGGTCCCACTCAAGATGGAGTCCCGGAAGCTCTCCCCATGCTATCTGAGCCCGTTTCCCATCAAGCGAATCATCAATGACGTCACTGTTCGGTTGTACCTGCCACCTTTGATGCGGATCCATCCCACCTTCCATGTCTCCTGCATCAAGCCCCTCTCCGACAGCCCTCTCTGCCCTCCTCTGGGCCCCCAACCTCCCCGCCCGCGTCATCGATGGTCAGACCACGTACATGGTGGAGAGTATCCTGAATGTCCGTCAATGGGGTCATGGGTGCCAGTACCTGGTTGACTGGAAAGGGTACGGTCCGGAGAAGAGGTCCTACATCTTGGACAAGCGGATGGTGCGGGCATTCCATCAGACGCACCCACGTACGCCCAGTGGGATGCCAGGAGGCGCCCCTTGAGGGGGGGCACTGTGATGATCAGGCGAGCATGCTCCCCCTCCCCTCCTGTTCCTGTCTTCCCGGCTCCGTAGTATTACCTACACCTGCATGATTACATACCTGCTGCTTCCTAATTGTTCAGCGTATTTAAGAGCCTGCGTGTGAGGAGCTCACCGCTGGATCATTAGGTTTGCCCCCGTCGTCTAAGCCACTCATAATTATTTCCCTCACATTGATCTGTGTCTTTACCTCCTGTGTCATTCTGTCTCCTCAGGTTTGCTGCCACCTTAGCGGTGTGTACTCCAAGGCTGATCACGCTCGCCTGGCCAAGAAGACACCAGAACATCCACCCAAATCACCGTCTTCCCCCCCTGTTCCTCAGGTCCCCGCAGGAGTTCCCTGCTGGACTCCTCTGCTCATTGAGTAAGAGTGCTCTCCTAGTTTATTCTCCTTGTGTGGAAGAGTCTGTCCCTAATAAACTCTTTTGCGCTCTCCCCGTAGGCTGCGTGCGCTCCAGCAGGCACTGGTTTTGTGTAAATTTAAGTGTATGTTTTTGTTTAGCTGTTTTCCTTAGTTGAACACTTTTATTTAGAGCTGTGTGTTAAGTTTTGGTTTTTACAATAAACTGGTGCGTTTTTACATCTGAGTCTGAGTGTTCGTTCTGGTAGCTCTGCGTTTGAGCCTCACTTGTCCTGAATCATGACATCAGCCACCTCTCATCATGATGTTATGGCCTGCGAGGAATGCGTTGTGGTCAGTAGTGAAGTAAAATGTGTCAAACTTTATAGAGATTTGACAATATTTGAATGTCGCTATTGCAGCATTACTGAGAAAGTCCGTCTGTGAATGAGAAATTGAGGCTGTTCAGTTTCGTGGGTCCATCTGATCACAATTTAAGATGTCTGTTAAGTCTTTTGTCAATAAAATCTCAGATTTTTTTTTATTTTTTCAGTAAAGCTATGTGTGTGACACTTATTGTAGACAGCAGCCTCACTGACAAAACGACAATTAAGGGCATTCTCAGCTGTGAATACTGCCTCACCATGTTTGGTTCTAACTCTGTGCACAGACAGCAGGCCTGACCCTGACGACCTGAGGGTCTGGGTGGTTCATAATGGACCAGAAGATCTGAGATGTATTTTGGCCCTAAACCATTCAGAGCTTTATAAACCAACAGGAGTATTTTGAAATCTACTCTTTGACAGACAGGAAGCCAGTGTAAAGATCAGAGGACTGGGGTTACATAATCTACTTTCTTGGTACCTGTGAGCTTGGCATGTACTAATATACAGTATCAGTCAGCTATCAGTGAAAGTTTATCATTTTGCAAAGAGATAGCTATATATTCACGGATGTTATAATTCAACCTCATGTGGTGCTCGTATATTGAAAATATGTCAGTTTTCAAGGTCTTACTGGTGTTAGCATTGTTTTTCTGCTAATAGCCCATTACTTATCTACAGCTTGGCACATACACCAACAACCCCTACTTCAAAACCAGAGCAGTGTGAAATAAAAGTATAAAATATTCATTGTTCTACACTTGAGGACAGCGGTGGCTGGTGCCGTGTGGGCAGCTGTTTTGGGTGGCACAGCACAGTTTTATCCACCATTATATTATTCATTCCAACGGAATTACCTCATGCATTTGCCCTCACTGTGCATCATCAGCTGTGACCCTGCTGTGGCTTCCACTCAGCACTGTGACATCTGTGCCAGAGGAGGAGAACTCAGTTTACCCCAAGGATGCAGCCAGAAAAAAACTACATCTAACAACTGTATATGGGTCAAAACGGGAGCGTAAGATGAGGGAGCTGAGAAGGTGGAATGTTTCTTCTAAATTATCTTCTTCTCTAAACGGTGGCGTTCACAGGAGACAGCTGCATGAGTCAGAGCTCATTGTGTCACTTCATCTACTATGCAATCCACTGTATGGATAATTAGGTTTTTTTATGATATAGGTGGCTTTACTGCAGGACGGTCCCAATTTAAAGCAGGAGAATGCCTTTACACTTCAAGTCAAAGCATGAATTTGTGAATTTTAGAAAAATTGATACAGAGATAATTTGTTATCTTTGAACAGCATGGGACTACATTAGCTGATTCCCCCTGATTCCAGTCCACGCTGAGCTAACATTAAGTGGTCTCATGCCAGACACAGTTACAACAGGTTCAAAAACATATTTTGTGACATACTGGTACAAAAGTCCCAATATGTCACAATAAGAGAGGTCACAGCACTCCTTCCACTCTCACTGCCTCTCTTCGCCCTGAGATGAGCTCAGGGGAGGTGTTGAGTAATGGACTGAACTGATCACAGCAGAATTAGTCATCTGTGAGACACACAAAGGAAATGAAACCCAGGGAGAGTTCAGCGGGTTTATGTATGACAGGTGAGCCACAGCTGGGCTCTTATGAAGAACACATGCAGCTTCGCACGGAAGAACTGGAGAGGAGAACGAGGAGGAAGATGGGAAGATGGTATTTTGATTTTAGAGAAATGGAGTCAAACTTTTAGTGGTTTCCAAGTGATGTTTGTTGATTCTGTAGAGCAGTATTTTTCAACCAGGGTTCCTTGGAATGTTCAGGTTTCTGTGGGAAATTGTCTAATTTCACTTTTTAAAGGGGTCATTGACTGCACTTTTTCCACATTTTAACAACTCACACGTCTTAATGAAGGCAAGGCAAGTTTATTTGAATATCACATTTCCTGTACAAGACAATTCAAAGTGCTTTACATAAAGCATTACAGCAAGTTGCAAAAGGAATACATAAGAATTTTAAAAGCAAACTAGAAAGTAAATTAAAGAGAAACAAAGACAAGCTAAAAGTGGAATAAGACAGAAATAAAGGTTACAGTACACTGTAACCTTTATTTCTGTGGTGTGGAGAGGTGGCCTAGAGGTAGAGCATCCGCCCCACAACTGGAAAATCGGGGTTCAAGTCCCGGCTGGGTCATGCCAAAGACCATAAAAAATGGAACTTCCTGCTGTCCAGCTTGGTGCTCAGCAAAAATGGAACGGAGGAGGGAAATGTGGGTGGCAGTGGCTCAGGAGATAGAGCGGGTCGTCCAATAACGAGAGGGTTGGCGGTTCAAATCCCGCTCTCCCCAGACATCCTGGCGTTGTGTCCCTGGGCAAGACACTTTACCCACCTTGCCTCCAGTGTCCATGACACTGGGCATGAATGTATATAAATGTTCAGTAGTGGTCAGAGAGGCCGTTGGCATGGATTGGAAGCCCCGTTTCCATCAGTCTGCCCCAGGGCAGCTGTGGCTAGTGGCTACAGTAGTAGCTTACCACTACCATTGTCTGTCTGTGGAGTGAATGAATAATGGACTCACTGTAAAGCACTTTGGGTATCTTGAAAGGTGCTATAAAAATGCACTCCATTATTGTTATTGTAAGAGATTAACAATTGTTCTACTGAGAGGCCGCGGCAAATAGGAGAGTTTTTAACCTTGATTTAAAGCAGTTGGGAGTTTCAGTTTCTGGGAGTTTGTTCCATATGTGAGGGGCATAAAAACTCTGGGTTCTGTAGACACCCATGAACAACAATGGCAAATTACTTGCTTGCTTTTTTTGCCACTTAGGAAGCGTAATTAGAAAATTTCCCTCAAAAACCTGAATGTTCCAGGGAACCCTGGTTGAAAAACACTGCTATAGAGACCCTAGAATGGTTCCAGGGGGTACACCAGTAAGTTTTACTGCCATTTGATTTTTTTTTTAATTTAAAATTAGCATCTGTTAAGAATTTTCTATGAACCACTAACACTAACTTCTGGAGTTTGTATAATATTTATTACTGTCTAAGGAGACCTAAAACAGATTTATAACCTTTTGGCAGTTACATTAATACTGTGCCCAACAATCTTAAGTATGCAAATTGTAATTTTTTTTTTCAATTTTTGTCCAAAGAATCTGTATGGAACCACAAAACGTACAGGAGCCTTAAAATGAAGGAAAAGCAACTAAGTTCTGTGTATAAACTGGCCTGTCACCATTAATAATGGGCAAAAATGTTCTTAAGGGGATTTGAAAAGGAGATTATACAGTGGTGTGATAAAGTGTTTGCCCCCTTTCTGATTTCTCCTTTTTTTGTGTTTGTCGCACTTAAATGTTTCAGATCATCAAACAAATTTAAATTTTAGACAAAGATAACACAAGTAAACACAAAATGCAGTTTTAAAATGGTGTTTATTATTAAGGGGAAACAAAAATCCAAACCTACATAGCCCTGTGTGAAAAAGTGATTGCCCCCTAAACCTGATAACTGGTTGGGCCACCCTTAGTAGCAACAACTGCAATCAAGCGTTTGTGATAACTGGCAATGAGTCTTTTACAGCGCTGTGGAGGAATTCTGGCTTGTTGTAATTCAGCCACATTGGAGAGTTTGAGCATAAACCGCCTTTTTAAGGTCATGCCACAGCATCTCAATCAGATTCAGATCAGGACTTTGACTAGGCCAATCCAAAGTCTCCATTTTGTTTTCCTTAAGCCATTCAGAGGTGGACTTGCTGGTGTGTTTTAGATCATTGTCCTGCTGCAGAACCCAAGTGCGCTTCAGTTTGAGGTCATGAACAGATGGCCAGATATTCTCCTTCAGGATGTTTTGGTAGACAGCAGAATTCATGGTTTCATTTACCACAGCAAGTCTTCTAGGTCCTGAAGCAGAAAAACAGCCCCAGACCATCACACTACCACCACCATATTTTACTGTTGGTATGATGTTCCTTTCTGAAATGCTGCGTTACTTTTATGCCGGATGTAATGGGACACACACCTTCCAAAAAGTTCAACTTTTGCCTCGTCAGTCGACAGAGTATTTTCCCAAAAGTCTTGGGGATCATCAAGATGCTTTCTGGCAAAACTGACATGAGCCTTTATGTTCTTTTTGCTCAGCAGTGGTTTTCGTCTTGGCACTGTGCCAGTCTCTTTCTTATGGTGGAGTCATGAACACTGACCTTAACTGAGGCAAGTGAGGCCTGCAATTCTTTGGATGTTGTTATGGGGTCTTTTGTGACCTCTTGGATGAGTCATCGCTGAGCTCTTGGGGTAATTTTGGTCAGCCGGCCACTCCTGGGAAGGTCCACCATTGTTCCATGTTTTTGCCATTTGTGGATAATGGCTCTCACTGTGGTTTGCTGGAGTCCCAAAGCTTTAGAAATGGCTTTATAACCTTTTCCAGACTGATAGATCTTAATTACTTTGTTTCTCATTTGTTCCTGAATTTCTTTGGATCACAGTATGATGTCTAGCTTTTGAGGATCTTTTGGTCTACTTCACTTTATCAGACAGGTCCTATTTAAGTGATTTCTTGATTGAGAACAGGTGTGGCAGTTATCAGGCCTAGGTGTGGCTAGAGAAATTGAACTCAGCTTTTCAAGGATGTGATAAACCACAGTTAATTTATGCTTTAACAGCAGGGGCGGGGATCACGTTTTCACACAGGGCCATGTAGGTTTGGATTTTTTTTTACCATTAATAATAAACACCTTCATTTTAGATAGATAGATAGATAGATAGATAGTTTATTTTGAACACAAAAAAATATAACAAAAAACAAGCAAATAGCAAATGCAATAAAGTTACAGTATACACTGTTCGAAAGGGAGAAGGAAGAAGTGAACACTTATTAATTCCAACTCCTCTTTTCCATCGATACACCCATGTGAATTTTATACAAATTACTACCATTAATACCCCAAGTAAACAATTTACTGTATTTTTTACAGATCAACATTAACACCTGTCCATTCTAACATACAATGAAGTCCATATATCAAAGCCAGTCTCAAATGACACAGATACACACAGTGCTGTCCCACCCACCATTCCATAGTGTCCCGTAATGTCCCAGAGTGAACATAATGAGTCGTACACATAAATTCTACCCTTCTAACATATAACCTTTCAACAAATGGTGCTTATACCTCTTTTTAAATTGATTTCTGTTTGTACATAGTTTCAGTTCCGGCTCCAGACTGTTCCACAAATCCACCCCACAGACAGATATGCACATACTTTTCTTGGTTGTACGTATCTTGGGTTTTGTGAAGTTTAAGTCTCCTCTCAAATTATGATCATTGTCTCTTTTTTTAAATATTTTTTGTATATTAGTTGGGAGTTGATTGTTAATTGCCCTGTACATTACTTGTGCTGTCTTAAATTTAACTAAATCGATGAACTTTATGACATGTGACTTCAAGAACAACGAATTGGTATGGTCTCTATATCCTGCATTGTTTATTATCCTTATAGCTCTTTTTTGTAATGTGCATATTGCTTGTAGGTTGGTCTTGTAGGTGTTTCCCCAGACTTCTACACAGTAGTTAAGATAAGGTAAAAACAGTGAATTGTACAATAAGACCAATGATTTATAGTCCAAGATGTGTCTTGTCTTCCCCAGTATGCCTATACATTTTGCTAATTTAGCCCGGATGTGACTGATGTGAGGTTTCCAGCAGATTTTACTGTCTAGCGTCACCCCCAGAAACTTATTTTCCTGTACTGTTTGTATTCTGGTATCATCTATCGTTATCATTATTTCATGATTTATTTTATAATTTCCAAACACCATAATCTTTGTTTTTTTTAGATTTAGAGATAATTTATTTTTGTTGAACCACTGCGTTAATTTTTCCATTTCAGTTGTGACCACCTCTAAAACCTGCTGCAAATTCTCACCAGTGCAAAGGATATTTGTGTCATCCGCAAACAAAATAAATTTCAGAATTTTTGATACTTGGCATATGTCATTTATATACAAGATAAAGAGTTTGGGTCCCAAAACTGACCCCTGGGGCACACCACAAGTGATGTCCATGCAGGGTGATTTGTGCTCTCCAATTTGTACAAATTGTTGTCTATTACTTAAATAACTTTCCACCCAACTCAGTCCTACCCCTCTTATCCCATACCTTTCCAGTTTCCTTAGTAGTATTTTGTGGTCAATGGTGTCAAAAGCTTTCTTTAAGTCTATAAATACTCCTACAGCAACCTTTTTTTTGTCTATACAACTAGTAATTTCTTCTATAAGTTCTATCAGTGCCAAAGATGTAGATTTATCTGCTCTAAAACCATACTGGCTATCTGTAAGGAGGTTGTGTTTTTCAATGAAATCATCCAGTCTCTTAGTGAATATTTTTTCAAGTATTTTGGAGAATTGTGAGAGTAAAGAGATTGGCCTGTAATTTGTGAAACAATGACTGTCTCCTGTTTTGTAAAGAGGTGTTACTTTTGCTATTTTCATTTTGTCTGGAAATGTACCAGTTTGAAATGACAGGTTACAGATGTGGGTGAGTGGCTTAACAATTCCCTCAATTACTTTTTTCACTATTGTCATGTCAATTTCATTCCAGTCCGTTGATTTTTTGTTCTTAAATTTACTCACAGTCACGATAATTTCCTTTTCAGTAACTGCACCCAAAAAGATTGTGTTTGGGTTTCTATCCTCTATTTCATTCACAGACCCACTGTGGTTTGTTTCTGGAGTCACTATTGATTTTGCTAATTCAGGACCAACGTTTACAAAAAATTTATTGAAACCACTGACCACATCTTCCATATTATTAATCAAACTGTCGTTTTCGATAAAATATTCTGGATAATTTGCATACTTAGGACAATTACTAATAATCCCCTTGAGTACTTGCCATATTCCTCTTATGTTATTTTTGTTATCCTCTAGTATTCTGTTGTAATATTCTTTCTTACAGGTCCTCATTATAGTGGTAAGCTTATTTTTATATCTTTTATATTTGATCTCAGCTTCCACTGTTCTGCATTTAATGAATTGTTTATATAATGTATTCTTCTTTTTACATGCATTTATTAACCCCTTGGTGATCCAAGGAATATTTTTTGTTGTTGTCTGTCACTGTATTGTTTTATAGGACAGTATTTATTGTACAATGATTGAAATATTTGTAAAAATTTATCATATGGGCTGCACGGTGGCGCAGTGGTTAGCACTGCGGCAGCACAGTTTACCCTTGGCCGGGGGATTGTGGGGATCGTGGGATCGTGGGTTCGATCCCAGCCCCCAACCAACAGTGATCTGTGTGGAGTTTGCATGTTCTCCCCGTGTTGCGTGGGTTTACTCCGGGATTTCTCCGGTTTCCTCCCACATGCCAAAAACATGCATGTTAGGTTAATTGGCTGTTCTAAATTGTCCCTAGATATCTGTTTCCTATAGGCCCTTAGAATAGAGGGTTAGTATTAATGAAAGCGCTTTGAGTGGTCTTTGTGACTAGAAAAGCGCTATATAAGTGCAGGTTAGTTAGTAGTTAGATATGCTCTATTTATGTCATTTTCATCATAAACTATCTTCCAATCTTGTATTAATAATTCCTTTGTCAGTAAATACATTGATTCTTCGGTTCTTATTCTTTTATATTTAATATTTTTGGTATACTTTTTCTTCCTTTGGTATACTTTTTCTTCCTATAATTTTAAATATTTAAATATAAATATAATATATAGTACTATAATATATATATAATATAATATAAATTTAAATATAAATATTATTTAAATATAAATTATTATTAATTATTTAAATATTTATAATATAAATATTTAATATTTTAAAACTGCATTTTGTGTTTACTAGTGTTATCTTTGTCTAATATTTAAATTTGTTTGATGATCCGAAACATTTAAGTGTGACAAACACAAAAAAGAGAAATCAGGAAGGGGGCAAACACTTTTTCACACCACTGCATTTCAAAGTAAAATTAATAATCATATTTTTAGAGCCCCACACCACAGCAGGGCTTAATAATTTAGGTTCTGTTGTGTGGGGATTTGGGCCCTGGGGCTTGCCGTAGCTGACGCCACGCAGTCGAAGTAGTGACGTCAGGCGGGCTACGGCCAGTGTGTATATTGTGCCTGGTTTTCTCAATAAACTTCAATTCGTTGTTCAGTTCAACATGGCTCTGGTCTCCCATTATTAGGACATAACAGGTTCTTTTATTTTTTGTTGTTTATATTTTAAGTATAAATTAACTTTCAATTTTTGAAAGGGGTTTCAATTCATTTCCTGGAAGATTTGGTCATTTCAGTTTAGTTCTATTGGGTAACAATGGCTCGTTGTACTGCAACCTTTATTAATTCTGCCATTTTCACGGATGAATTACCCCCAGCAGCTGCAACACTCTTCCTCTCTGGTCTGTTGTTGTTCTCTCTGTGTTTTCCATTTGAAAATTGTTTATCAATGATCGACTTTTATGTTCCAACACAGCGCTGCACATAGGACAAAACCGTTTATCCCCACTTTATGAAAAATATTCTGGAACTGTTGAGCGCAGTCTTTGTGAGTTTTGTTGATAAATTAACATTGGCAAGTCCACTCTGTGGCTACCTGCCAAATGTAAACACGGAAGTAACGTGAGCATACGGGGCATGGAACTCTCGCACGACTGGTCATCACAGGAGACTTCAGCCAGCTGTTTCCGTTTTGTATCACAAACTGTAAAATTATGATATTAAAAGATCGAGCCACGGCTTTTGTGGATCACTATTGGCTCAGTCAAACGTGGATCGATTCAAATCGTTGGATCGATCTTTTGAACCCACAGCTGCACATTTAGAAGAAAGAAATGTTGCAGTTTTACATGAAAAAAAAAATTGCAAAAAAGTAACAAATTTATAAGAAAACTCTCAAATTTATGAGAAAAATCTCAAAAAGTTAGCGTTTAGAGGAACAACAACAAATTGTAAGGAGTAAATTCAATGCCCATTACTAAAGTAACTTGCTTCAGTAAATACTTTCCTCTTAATTTTTGGTGACCTGAGAACTATTGCCTTGACACTACCCACCTCTGGTCAAACCACAGGGAACCACTCATTATTGGCAAAAGAGCCGTGTGTGGCCCTGGAGCCACAAGTTGTAGACCCCATATATTTGCGTGTATGTGGACACAGAGCCTCACCTTTTGACTCTGATGATCTGGTCCCTCATGGGCTTGATGTCCTGGAAGCTCTGCTGGTTGACCAGGCTGTAGACCAGGATGAAGCCCTGGCCATTCCTGATGTACAGGTCCCTCATGGAGGCGAACTGTTCGGTGCCCGCCGTGTCCAGGATCTCCAGCACCGACGGAGAGGAGTCCACCTCGATCTCCTTCCTGTAGAAATCTTCAATAGTCGGGTCGTACTTTTCTATAAACGTCCCGGTGACGAACTGGACCGTGAGGGCGGACTTCCCCACCCCGCCGCTGCCGAGCACCACCACCTTATACTCCCGCATGATAGCACAAAGACATGCCCGGGCACCGGCGCCTGGACTCAGACTGCAGGCACCGCACAGCCCCCGGTGAATGAGACGCAGTTATGGAGACGACGATGATGCTGCTGCTGGAGCATTTAGCCCTGAGATACCGCGGCCACAGCCCTCTACTGAAATATTCCCACGCTATCTAGAAGGGACACCGCACCACTGGCATTCATAATGCAATAAGGCGTCGGTGTGGAGAAAATAAGGTAGGCTATTATTAGAAACAGCTAGACGGCGCATCTTTTTATGTGCCGGCTAACACTACATTTCTCCGCACAGTGGGACACAATGCAGTTAAAGGCAAAGAGTCTGTTTGTCCTCAAGAAGACCACAGCCGTGGGCGTCCACGCCTCTGGAGTCCGGAGTCCCTTCTTGCACTGATGCTGCTGTTTCATGGAAATATGGAGGGAGATTAGTGCCACAGGGCAGCGAGGACGTGATGAAGAAGAACAAAGGCTATCATGAGAAAGATTTTTATTGAATAGAAATATTAGAATAAACTAATTTTTAAAGAAAAAAATGACAAATTGAATAACAGACTCCACAAGATACCACTGGTATATGATGAAATAATTACACAGAATTTGTCTGATTCTGGGTTGTTTTGTGTAAACAAACGTGGAGTGATTTCACCTAAAGGTGAGGCTCTGTGTCCACAGAATAAAGACTCCTTTATATTAATGAGCAGACGAAGACTGACTGCCTCCCTTTTTTTCAGGAGCTGTCCTTGAGGGTGTCAAAACATAAGCATAATCCCTGAAAAATGTACATTAAAAGACCTCTAAAAATTTACTGTATGAAGCTTTTGTAAAATCTGGTTTTAGTGACAGGTTGTTTTAGCTTAAGTTTATTCGGTCTGGTTTCATAATACATAAAAAAAAATACAAGATATAAAAAAGAACAACAAAAATGAAAGACTGGAGAGAAGCAGAGCTTATATAACCTACCTCTTTTACCATTACAAAATCTTGTGCATCATCAACCTCTACAGAGGGAAAAACAGCACCAAAAAACACAAATTCATGCCAAGGCAACAAACAAACAAAACAAAAACAAAAACCAACGAATGTCATATTCTAAACAGATACATGATGCTGAGAAAGTAGCTTTACCTTGTACATTTTCTTAAACAGTTTGTCTGTTCTACACATTTTAATATTGTCAGGACAATTGTTCCAGAGTTTGATGCTGTTAACAGAAACACAAGAAACAAACAGAAGATTTGGTTCTAAAATGAGGTTTTACAGAAAACAGGAGTTCCTCGTAAATTAAAGAACTGTTGATGGCATATTAAAACCATCCATCCATCCATCCATCCATCCATCTTCTACTGCTTTTCCGGAGGTCCGGGTCGCAGAGGCAGCAGTTCAAGCAGAGAAGCCCAGACTTCCCTCTCCCCAGCCACCTGCTCCAGCTCTTCAGAGACGATACCAAGGCGTTCCCAGACCAGCTGGGAGACATTACCATATTAAAACCATTCACATATATTTGTAATCTATCATTTCAAACTGGCTCATTCCTGCAGAAAATGAAAATAGCAAAAGTAATATCATTATTCAAGCAAGGAAATAAACACCACTACACAAACTACAGACCAGTATCTCTTCTCCCACAGTTTTCAAAGATTCTGGAAGAACTTTTCAACAACAGATTAGAAAACTTTTTAAATAAACACAATGTACTTAATCAGAACCAATATGGATTTAGAGCCAAGAGTACAACATCGTTGGCGATAATGGAAGCAACAGAGGAAATAATAAATGCATTAGATCAAGGAAAATATGCAGTTGGTGTATTTATAGATTTTAGAAAAGCATTTGATACAATAAATCATTCAATACTTCTTAATAAACTGCAAATGTATGGTATTAGGGGAATGGCTCTGAATTGGGTTACAAGTTATCTATCTGAGAGACAACAGTTTGTGAAGATGGGAGAATATCTGTCTGTGTGTATGGGAATTGCCTGTGGGGTCCCCCAGGGGTCAGTATTGGGCCCCAAATTATTTAACATATACAGTATATAAATGATATATTCCAAGTTTCTAAATTATTAAAAATAATATTATTTGCTGATGATACTAATGTATTTTATTCTGGAAATAATTATAATCAACTAATCCATACTCTAAATAATGAATTAGATAAGCTTAAAAAATGGATGGATTGTAATAAATTATCACTAAATATAGATAAAACTAAGGTAATGATATTTGGTAATTGTAAAAATAAAGAAGATATACATATTCATATAGATAATGTGATTATTGAAAAAGTTAAGGAGATCAAGTTTTTGGGTGTAATACTAGATGAAAAAATTAGTTGGAAACCACACGTCAGATACATATAAAACAAAGTTGCAAAAAATATTGCAATTATAAATAAAATTAAGCAGGTCCTAGATTACAAATCACTTCATATCTTGTATTGCTCATTAGTACTTCCATACTTGACCTATTGTATAGAGGTCTGGTGTAACAATTATAAAAGTACACTTAATTCATTGCTAATATTACAAAAAAAGGGCAATCCATGTTATACACAAAGTCGGGTATCTTGGACATACTAATTTATTGTTTTTACATTCAAAGTTATTGAAATTACGGGATCTGGTTCATTATTATGCAGCACAATTAATGTTTAAAGTCAGTAAAAACCTTTTGCCACACAGTATACAAAATCTTTTCAGTGAGAGAGAAGAGAAATATAATTTACGGGAGAACACAAAATTTAAAATGCACTTAGTAAGATCTACTGTACTAGGAAGGGTTTTTGTGTGTCTGTGTGTGGGGTAAAATTGTGGAATGGGTTGGGGGAGAAACACAGGCAATGTCCAAACATCCATATATTTAAATCAACATATAAAGAAATGATTTTTGAGCAATATAAAAATAAAGGGCAGTAATATTACAATGTGTCTTCAATGAAAAAAGGTTGTTATTGTGTGTGTTATTGTGTTATGGTGATTGTGATGGTGTTGTCTGTGTTTGTGTTGAACATACCAGAAGTATTTATTTATTATTGTTACAATTATTGTTGGATGTTGGTATTGTTGTCAGTATGGACTGTCATTGTTGTGTCATTTCTGTTGCATAATTTGACTATGGGGTGTATTATGGTGAATGTGGTTGTGGGATGAATGATGACTAAGAGTGATATTGTAATTTGTTGTGTATGGAAAAGGGGTGGGACTATATAAGTGTTGGCTTCTTCCCACTCCTTTTGAACATTTTATTTTTGGCTTGATTTTTTTTGTTTTAAATTCTTTTTTTCTTTTGTCGGAATGTTCAAATAAATAAAATCAATCAATCAATCAATCAATCAATCAATCAATCAATCAAATTGTATGCATTTTTTCTGATTTTAAACAGCTTCTGGATATTCGGTGTTAACTGTCCATTATTTGCCCTATGCATTATTTGAATTGTACTGTAATGTACCAAATCAGGAAATTTTAATACACCTAATTCAATAAATAGTGAATTTGGTGGTTCACGATAAGGTTTATTGGTTATGACCCATATAGCTTTTTTTGTTGCTGTTGTAAAAAGATCGGAAGTATGTTTTATAAGTATTTCCCCAAACTTCTATACAATAACTCATATATGGAACAATGAGTGAATTTGTCATGTGTCTGAGCGTTGTTCTCAGCGCTCAGACTTCCTTTATGTATTTTTGAGTATTTTTCTGTCAGTTATCATTTTGTTAGCTGTTCTGTTTATATATTGATTTGTTTACTTTCTGAGCCCTTTCCCCTCGCCAGTCACTCTCACCAACTACCCAGGCTGTCTCCTCAGCTGTGTGTAATTGATTATCAGGTCAGCCCTTCCCCTGGCACCGAAGCAGAAGCTTCCCACACCGGTACAGCCTTCAGTCCTTTTTTCCCTGGCTGTTTCGTCAGCTTCTCTCCGCCCTGTACTGGCCTCTCCTCACTTCCCTTCGGTGCGCTCTCCTGCTGCTGAAAGGTCTCCCGTTTGTTCCCTGACAACGCCCACTTCCGTGTTGTTGGAGCCGGCTCCTCCACAATCCACTGAGAGAGTCAGGATCGCTGTTGACACAGAGAGGTATGACTGCCTGTCCCCAGCAGCTGAGAACATAAAGATCTGGGAGGTCAGGCAAGTGTTTTTTCATCCTGTTCCACCTTGTATTGATAAGCCTTGTCTGCCTCCCGGGGGAGAGTCTCAGATTAAGGAGTCTTCTGAGCTCTCTCCTCCTGCTGCTATTTCTAAATCTTCTCATATCCTCTCCATGTCTCCTCCGCCTATCCCTGAGTGTCCGTCGGTTCCAGAACCAAGCCGTCGGATGGTGGAGGAACTGATGGCCCTGGAGGCCCCAACTCCAGAGCCTACACGGATCCTACCCCCAGCTTCCACGACAGAGGAGCCATCTATGTGGGCCACAACAGCTGGGGCTGATGCTATCACCATCATGCCTGCTGCAGAGGCCGCCACAGCAGAGTGGGAACTCTACTGAGCCTTGTCCTAGGGTCACCGGAGAAGAGCCACCACCACCTGATGCCTCCGTGGATCCAGGCCTACCAACTGATGACGTCGTGAGTCCAGCTCCCCCCGCCGAGGTCGTCAGAGACCCTCCTCCTTTGCCCTCGCCTGGGGACCCTCTTATAGATCACCTCTTTGGCCTGGTGCTCTTGTGGGTTGGCCCATTCACCGTGGGTGCAGCGTTGGTCTGGTCTGGGTCCACCGTGGATGCAGCATTGGCCCAGTCCAGACCTACCGTGGGTGCAATGTTAGCCCAGCCAGGGCCCACCATGGGTGCTACAGAGCTTCAGCCCCGGGCCACCTCGGGTGCTGCCAAGCTTCAGCCCCAGGCCACCGCGGGTGCTCCCAAGCTCCAGCTCGGGGCCACTGTGTGTGCTGCAGATCCTCCACTGCCAGATGCCATCATGCCCCCCCCTCCACTGCCAGATGACGTCGTGGTCTCCTTTCCTTGGCTCACCCCTCCATTATTGGGTCTCCCAGTGGGAGAGCCACCTCCCGGGCTGCCTCTATTGTTCAGGTGACTGAAGCACTCAGGCCGGCCACCTGAAAGACTGAGCCGCTGGGTCGGGTGGCCCATATTTTCTGGCATGCCACCCGACCTGTACCATCTGGCCATTTGGCTGGCCTGGGACTTCGGACAGTCCTCTGAACTCTTGTTTCTTTGGTTGGGGTCCAGGGGGTTGGTTTAGCGCAGATGCAGCTTATGTACTGTTTTGTGTTTTCCCTCCTTAGCCTGTTCCCCCACCTCCCTCCCTGGTTAGTGTTTTGCTGTACTCCTTCTCTAGGGGGTGGGGGTGGGGGAGTCCTTTTTGGTGTTACTTGGGGTGTCTGGTTTTCACCCCTTTGGGAGGGCTCTGTCATGTGTCTGAGCATTGTTCTCAGCGCTCAGACTTCCTTTATGTATTTTTCTGTCTGTTATCATTTTGTTGGCTGTTCTGTGTTTACATATCAATTCGTTTACTTTCTGAGCCCTTTCCCCTGTCACTCTCACCAGCTACCCAGGCTGTTTGCTGCCAACTCAGCTGCGTGTAATTGATTATCAGGTCACTTGCTTACTCTGCTCCCCGCACCTGTGCCTCATTTGTCTGCCTGTTATTTAAACTCTGCCTGCTCATTGTTTCTTTGCAGCAGCCACAATTGTGTTTGGACTGGACTAATTTCTTTCTGGACAATCTCCCCCTCTTTTTCTCCAGAGTTTTTTGTAACTCTAGAGCCTCATCACTGTGTAAGTTATTCTTGTTGCTTTTTGTATGTCTACAGTTACTTTTTCAACAGTTATGTTTTTTCTGTTAATAAATGTCCTCACTGCAGTCAAGCGTCTGTTTGTTTTGGTCCTGGAGGGGCATTCATGACAGAATTGTATAAAATGCATAATGATTTATGATATAATTCTTTTGCTTTATTTAGTATAGCTGTTGATTTGGCCATTTTAGTTTTGACATAATTTATGTGATTTCCAATTTAATTTACTATCAACAATAACTCCTAGAAATTTGGTTTCCAGAACTGTGTCAATTTCAATGTCATTTAGTTTGAGTTTTCTATTGCTGTTTACTGTGGAATTTCCAAATATTACACATTTAGTTTTACCAAGATGAAGAAACAGTTTGTTAAAGTCAAACCATTTCTTTATAATCTGTAATTCATGTTCTGCTGTATCCAGAAGCTGCTCATAATGTTCTCCACTACAAATAAGTTTCAGCAAATGAAACACGCTTCATTGACTTGGACATCAAGCATAAATCATTAACATACAAAATAAACAATAATGGGCCAAGCACAGAGTTTTGTGGCACACCACATGTTACCTTAAGCAAAGCTGAGTCAGTGTTGTTAATGGGAACATATTGATACAGTATCTATCTTCCAAGTAACTGCATAACCAATCGTAAGCCAATTTTCTGATACCATACTGCTGTAATTTACCCAAGAGTAGTTTGTGATCGACAGTATCAAAATATAAGATAAGATAAGCCTTTATTAGTCCCACAATGGGGAAATTCCAGGATTGCAACAGCACAGGGATAGCAACACTCAGAGCAAAAAAAAATAGGAGCAGTGAATATACATATGTACACATAAATATATATACACAGTGCGGAACATTGTAGCTAGATGGAATAAACAGCATGACCGTCTATTTAGTTACCCTACATGGTATGAATACGTGCTCATACATATTGTCACCCTCCATAGCGACTGATATTGTCCTAGTTGTATACTGGAGGGGACCATTTGTGTAAGTCTATTGCGTCTTTTGCATTCAATACTATTAGGTCGTCATGTTTTTTTGCTATCTCTGCGAGCAGCCCTGCTTAGGTTATACAGTCTGACAGCCGTAGGTAGGAAGGACCTATGAAACCTCTTGGTTGCGCACCTAGGATGATGTAGTCTACTGCTAAATGAGCTCCTCAGTGTGTTCAGTTTGTCCTGCATAGGGTGGGATTCGGACTCCAGCAGAGATGACAGTTTAGCCACCATCCTTCTCTCTCCTATCTCCTCCACTGGGTCAAGGCGTTGCCCCAGGACAGAGCTAGCTTTCTTGATTAGTTTGTTCAGTCTCTTCCTATCGGCTGCTGTAATGCCACTGCCCCAGCAGACCACTCCAAAAGTGATGGCTGATGCCACCACCGTGTCGTAGAATGTCTTCAGCAGCACCCCTTGTACACCAAAAGACCTGAGTCTTCTCAGTAGGAACAGCCTGCGCTGTCCCTTCTTGTAGAGTGCGTCGGTATTGTGTGAGATTTTTGTAGGTCTAAAAAAATTGCAAGACCATGTTTCTTACTTTGAATTGCATTTGAAATCTAAAAATGTAAGCAATGTAGTCCGTTTTTATCTGAAACCATAGTGTTGGTCACAAAGTAAATTATATTTAGCAATGAAATTTTCCAACCTTATAACAAATAATTTTTCCAAAATTTTTGAAAACTGCAGTAACGGAGAGATTGGCCTATAGTTTGAGAATATGTGCGTTTCACCATTTTTATGCAAAGGAATTATTTTAGCAACTTTCAATTGTCTAGGAAATTTTCCCAACTTTAGTGATAAATTACAAATGTGTGGGGATCATGAAATGATGAGACTGGATTATTTCTCAGTATGGTTTATTCATCTCAAGTCCCCAGCTCTCTTTCTCTCAGTCAGGAAAAAGGAGAAGGAGCTGCGGTAAACCCACATACATTTATACTCACACATCAAATACAGAATCACACAATCAAGTCAAATCCTTCTATTTACACTTAATCACTTCAAAGTCCTCTTTGCTCTTCTGTCTGACCCCAGGAGGTCAGACAGCCCTTTCAGGCTCTCGCCCCAGATCCTCTGACTTGCTTCCAAGTCCGCAGGTGGTCCAGACTCATTGTCCATCTGAGGCGTGATGTCAATACACACCGCAAGCTTAAAGTCCTTCTATACTTGAGTCTCTGCAGTGAAATATGTGAGCTACATAATGTTACCATAATGGGCGCTACATCACTCCCCCCCAAACGCCAAAGAATGGACATACCCAATAACCATATCCCAATGGCAATACAGCATATGTCACCCCCCACCTGCGAAATCTACAGCACAGCCTACACAGTTTGATTAAAACACACATCACTCTGCCCGTAGTCTGGGCTTCAACCTCCTCCCAAACCTGCTGTACGCAGGTTTCACAGTCTGTGTTGTGCTGTCGTGCGGCGAATCTGTGGAATGAGGGGGAGAAAGGTTATTTGTCCCCTGCGGGGGCTCCAGGGGCCATTCCCTGGGTAGTCTGCCGCATCGAGGCGTCCTCGCCGGTCGTACAGATTCGTCATGCAACACAAAGGCAGGCTTTAATCTATCAGTACTGATTGTTTCTTTCCTGCCCCCCAAATCTAGCACAAAATATTTCTCCCCGGTTTCCAGCACTCGAAATGGACCGTCGTATGGTGGGCGGAGGCTGTGTCGCTGAGCGTCGTGCCTGACAAAAACAAATTCTGCGTTTTGTAAAGACTTGGGAACAAAAACACGCGGAAAAGTGTGATGAGCGGGGCCCGGGAGCATTTCTGCTCCCGTGCCAATCAGAGGTCCCCGCACCGGGGGGCGCCCTGGTGCCGCATGGGCTGGTAGGAACTCGCCGGGCAGCCTGAGAGGTTGCGCAAAAATTAATTCCGCGGGTGAGGCATCTAAGTCCTCTTTGGGTGCCGAACGCAACCCCAATAAAACCCATGGTAGTTTGTTTACCCAATCTGCATCCGTGAGCGACGCTCTGAGGGCTGCCTTCAAAGACCTGTGAAAACGCTCGCATAAACCGTTGGCCTGGGGGTGATAAGCGGTAGTGCGGTGGACTGCCGCTCCTAAGCCGCTGGCCATTGCTGACCACAGTTCCGACACAAATTGAGGTCCCCTATCAGATGTAATATCTGACGGAACCCCGAACCGCGCTACCCAGGCTGTTAAAAAAGCGCGAGCCACCTCTGCCGCTGTGGTCGACGTTAACGGGACCACTTCCGGCCAATGTGTGGTTCGGTCCACCATTGTCAAGAGATGTGTGAACCCTTGTGACGGCGGTAGGGGGCCCACTAGGTCTACGTGCACATGATCGAATCTCTTAGCCGGAATGTGGAACGGTTCTAAAGGGGCCTTTGTGTGCCTGTGGACTTTGGCCCGCTGGCAAGCCATGCAGGCTTTCGCCCACTCTTTCACATGCTTGCGCAGGCTCGGCCAAACAAACTTCTCCGCTACCATTTTCACCGAAGCGCGTACTCCCGGGTGCGCTAGGGAGTGCACCGCGTCAAAAACGCGACGGCGCCACGCGGCCGGTACCACCGGGCGCGGTCGCCCAGTGGATACGTCGCAGATTAGAGGGGGCGAACTGGTTTGTAAATATTTGCTCTCCAGCCTTAACCCTGTTGGTCCAGACAGGAGCGCGCGCACGTCTGCGTCTTCGGTCTGCTCCGCTGCCATGGCTGCATAATCTATCCCCACGTGAACAGGAGCCGCGTGCGCGTCCGCGCTGTTACCCCGCCCCGCGTCTGCGGTAGTACAATCCGCTTCCGCGCGGACAGGCACTGTTACCCCGCGTGAGAGACAGTCTGCTACTACGTTGAGTTTACCGGCTACGTGCTGAATATCAGTGGTAAATTCCGAAATTGCGGCCAGCTGTCTCTGCTGCCGTCCTGACCACGGTTCTGAAATTTTGGACATTGCAAAAGTGAGCGGTTTGTGGTCGACAAATGCGGTGAAACGCCGCCCTTCCAGCCAGAACTGGAAATGGTGAATGGCCAGGTGGAGCGCTAGCAGATCCCTATCAAACGCGCTGTATTTCCGCTCAGCATCGCGCAAGGACCTGCTGAAAAAAGCGAGCGGCTGCCAAACTCCAGCAACCTGCTGCTCTACAACAGCCCCAATGGCCACATCTGACGCGTCGGTGGTTAGCGCTATGCGGGCTGATGGGTCTGGGTGAGCCAGCAGTGCTGCATCTGCCAGTGCTTTTTTAACCTCTGTGAATGCGCGCTCCCACTCCGGGGACCACTCGATCACATTGGAGGGCTTCTGCTTTTTAAGCGCGGCGTGTAACGGTTGCATAAGCTGCGCTGCGTGGGGTATGAAACGGTTATAAAAATTTACCATTCCTAAAAACTCTTGCAACGCTTTGACCGTTTGTGGCTGGGGAAACTCTGCCACTGCATGTACTTTGGCCGGCAGAGGGACTGCTCCCTCTGGGGAGACGTGGTGTCCTAAAAAATCGATTTGCGCTAAGCCAAAATGGCACTTGGCCAGGTTGATTATCAACCCGTGCGTTCCCAACCTCTGAAAAACCGTGGTGAGGTGTTTTTCGTGTAGCTCCTCGGAGGCACTGGCAACTAAAATATCATCCAAGTAGACAAAAACGAAAGGGAGGTCGTGCAACACGGCATCCATCATTCATTGGAAGGTTTGCGCGGCGCCTTTAAGGCCAAAAGGCATGCGTAAAAATTCAAAAAGTCCGAACGGGGTTATTACCGCTGTTTTGGGAATGTCCTCTGGTCGGACCGGGACCTGATGATAACCGCGGACCAGGTCTATTTTAGAAAAAATGCGCGCCTTCGCTAAGTGCACTGAAAAATCCTGGATATGCGGAATTGGGTAGCGGTCCTGCGCTGTGGCATTGTTTAACCTGCGGTAATCACCACAAGGTCTCCACGAGCCGTCAGCCTTAGGCACCATATGCAGCGGGGAGGCCCAGGCGCTCTTTGAGCGGCGAATTATGCCCAACCTTTCCAGGTTGGCGAACTCCTCGCGCGCAATGGAGAGCTTAGCTGCATCCAAGCGCCGAGCTTTCGCAAAAACTGGTGGTCCACTTGTGGTGATAAAGTGCTCCACCCCGTGCTTCGCAACCTTAGCTGAAAACGTGGGAACTGTGAGTGCTGGGAACTGGGTTAGAAGAGTGTGAAACTTACCGCCTGCTGTGGCGACGTTGGTCTGTACTGGCGGCGGGGACACCCGAGCTGCACAAGGGATAGAACAAAAGGAGAGTGCATTTACTAGGCGTCTATTAACCAGATCCACTAACAAGCCATGTGAGCACAAAAAATCAGCGCCTAACATGTTGAAACTCACCGCCGCTACTATGAAGGTCCATTCATAGGTGCGGCCGTGCAAGGACAGGCGCAGAGTCCTTTCCCCGAAAGTTTTGATCGACGAGCCATTCGCTGCCGTTGCCCCGTCTCCGCAGGGCCCCGCCACCCGATCCGCATAGGTCACGGTGATGAAACTCCTCTGGGCTCCGGTGTCCACGAGGAATTGCCGCCCGGAGCCCGCGTCTGTTAGATAAAGCAGCTTGTTTTGTTCGCCTAGAGTCGCAGCTGCTAACGACCCCCTGCCCGGGCGTTTCCCTGTTTTCTTGAAACTGCATGGCGGGATGCATCTGTGCGCCTTCTCAGCGAAGCGTCGATGGGAGGAACAGAGGCCGTCTCCTCCTCTGCTTCGGGACCGCGCCGCTGCCGTCGTTGCTGGGGTTGCTCCTGCTGCCTCCGGCTCCTCACTGCCCCCGGCCGCCGCACCGAGGTCTGCTGCTGCCACGGAGATCTCCTGCTCGTCACAGGCGTCGAGGAGCCGCTGCGCTTCCTTGGCCAGCGCGTGGAAGTCTTGCTGGTTCACACACCTCATGCCAGACAGGGTACCTCTCATGTGTGCTGGGAGGGTCCTCAAGAAGATGTGTTTGAACAGAAACGCATCGTTGTCTGTCCCGATCAGCTGCAGCATGTCCTCCATGAGGTCGGTCGCTCTGCGTCCTCCTCTGTCGCGCAGGTCCAGAAGCTGCCTGGCGCTCACGTCGGCTGATGGCACAAAACTCTTGATGAGGGCGGCTTTTAGCGCGTCGTACTTGCCAGCAGCGGGTGGCTGCTGCACCAGGCTCCACACACATCGAGCTGTGCGGCTGTCGAGTCTTGCGATGACATTATGAAACTTGGTGTCATTGGCTGATATTCCCCCAAGCACAAACCGTGATTCCGCATGTTGGAACCATGAGTGCGGGTCGTCTTGCCAGAACTCGGGGAGCTTAATCGAGCCTGTGCTCGTGCGGTCGGTCCCCGGTGAATCCGGGTCAGGGTAACGTTCTCCCGGCATCGTACGTCTTGGTCACCAATGTGGGGATCATGAAATGATGAGACTGGATTATTTCTCAGTATGGTTTATTCATCTCAAGTCCCCAGCTCTCTTTCTCTCAGTCAGGAAAAAGGAGAAGGGGCTGCGGTAAACCCACATACATTTATACTCACACATCAAATACAGAATCACACAATCAAGTCAAATCCTTCTATTTACACTTAATCACTTCAAAGTCCTCTTTGCTCTTCTGTCTGACCCCAGGAGGTCAGACAGCCCTTTCAGGCTCTCGCCCCAGATCCTCTGACTTGCTTCCAAGTCCGCAGGTGGTCCAGACTCATTGTCCATCTGAGGCGTGATGTCAATACACACCGCAAGCTTAAAGTCCTTCTATACTTGAGTCTCTGCAGTGAAATACGTGAGCTACATAATGTTACCATTATGGGCGCTACAAATGTATGTAAAAGGCTTGACAATTGATGGAAAAATTCTATGTTACAGAATTATATGAATTTTTATAAATATGATTATAATTTTTTTCCTTATAAAGCTTAATGTGTATACCTAGAAAATCCTGTTACCCTATTTGGAGTTGTTGAGTAGTGGGAAAAAAAAACAGATTGAAGGATGCTGATTTAAGTGTGAATGTTCAGTTCTATCACTGCCTGTTCAGCTTATCACTAGTGTTTTCTGCATGGACTCAGCAAATACAATCTTAGTCATGAATGAAATATCAAGAGGTTCAGCAAACCTTATCACACTGAGTCATTAATGAACTCATCAAGAAAAGACCCCACCCGACGGTCCCTTGGATCTATATTAGCCAGAAACACTCTGTTAGTTAAGCCAATGCACTGCAGCAGTCTGTGAAAGCTGTGCTCTGTATTGTCTTCCACTGATCAGTGCATATTAAATCTGCTGAAACTTTGATCCTGCCTGATTTTTGATAAGGAATTTTTCCAACATACTTGCGGCCCGAACATGGGGCTCCAGATATCCCTCTCCTCCTGGTTCTGGTGTTTTTGGACCAAGACAGCTAGTGCACAGCTGCGGAGAAGACCCCCCCCCCCCCCGATTCCAAAGGATCGGCTTTGCGGAAGTAAGGCAAGGTCCGGAGATGCTGGGAGTGGATTGGAGGGTGACGGAGCTGAACTGAAGGCAGATTGAAGTGAGTAAATTTAATTATTAATTACTAACGATTTAAAAATGTTTTGTCCTGGTTTGAGTCCATGGTCAGTCTGAAAATACGCATAAAGAGTTAAGAATTAACAATTAAGCATTAAAATACCGTAGGTCCAAGTCCGTTCGGTAAAGCTTAACGGTGCCCCAGTTAGAGTCCATCAGTAAAATGCATTTCTACCGGATAAATGGATAAACAGCGCACAGAGGGATATCGCGGAAAGATACCCCAGAAAAATACAGTGGCAGGATACCGTGGAGTGATATTAACAGCAAAGAGAGACAGTAAGAAAAAATAGACAAAAAATAGAGAAAATAAAGGGTATAAACCTGAAAATAAAGAGAAATAACTTTAATATAATAAGGATTAACCTTAATATAATAACAATAACTAATATCATAAGATATAACTTAAAACAAGCATAAAATAAAATAGCCTTTAAACTAAGATAAAATAATAAATAAATTAAAATAAATAACTGCAGTTTGTTTTTTAAATAAATGACATTTCTAGGATTTTACTTTGATGGAATATGGGAACATCTCAAAATAGGAGTGTGAGCCCTTGCAGCAATTCCCATATGTAAAAATATGAGGCAAAAATATGGTGATGAAAGTGCCTGGCTAGTGCCTATCTGGTCTGAAATGGGTTTTCCAGAGGGAGGATCATTTAGTCTCCATCAATTACATTATCTGAAAGAAAAGTTAGATGAGAAAAAGCAGAAAATAAGAATGTATGATAAATAAAAGAGAGCTCCTTCCATTTAAATAAACTATGACATTATGTACATTGAAAAGTAAATTAGTTTCATAGGACATCATGTTCAAATGTGTTTGTATGAAAATGTGTGAGAACATGTACACAAGAAGTTATAAAAGCGAAAACAAAAGCCTGTTTGCTAACTATATAGTTGATATTTATTTTGCAAACAGTATCTGGTTTGAATCAATAAGAAGTGTGGGCTATTAAATGCTCTTATGACCCCAAGCAAAGTCAGAAGGATTTGAAAAAAAAAAAAAAAAGAAGAAGCTGAAACTAGGGCCCTATGGATGTATTTTTCTTTAAATGAATGTGCTTTCTTCTTTTGATTTTTTATTTTTCTCTTCTCGACATACCTTTTTGCCGGTTTTGAATTTTTAGTAATAATTCTGTGGCTCACATTTTACATTTTATTTCCACATTTTTGTTGAACTTGTGTCTTTATTTAAAGTATATATATATATATATATATATATATATATATATATATATATACTGTATATATATGGCCCTATGAATCTAAGCAGAAAACATGTTTTATTTTATTTTATTTTATTTTTATTTTAGGTTCAGTTTAGTTCATTGTGGTTCATAAAGTTACCTGTGGAGTCCCACAGGGTTCAGTTTTGGGACCATTATTATTCAATATGTATATAAATGATATATGTAAAGTTTCAGAAAAAATGGACCTAATATTGTTTGCCAATGACACTAATTTATTATGCAGTGGAAACAATTTGGAACAACTTCTGGATACACTCGGAAAGGAATTAGGAAAGCTTAAACTGTGGTTTGATTCAAAAAAATTAATGCTCAATTTAAGTAAGACAAAATTTATAGTCTTTAACAACCAACACAACAACCCAGTACCCAAACTCAATGTAAATGGTGTAGAGATTGAAAGGGTATCTGAAACTAAATTTCTTGGAGTAATAATTGATAATAAACTGTGTTGGAAGTCACATATTAATTATATTAAAGGTAAAGTATCCAAATCAATTGCAATATTACACAGAGTGAAATATTTGCTGAATCAACCCACACTATACACCTTGTATCATTCATTAATACTCCCATACATGACATATTGTAATGAAGTATGGGGAAATACATATAAAACAAACATATATCCACTCTTTATGCTTCAAAAGAGAGCTATTAGAATAATAAACAAAGCAGCTTACAGGGAACCAACAAACCCACTTTTTCTCAAACAAAAAACTCTCAAGTTGAAAGATCTGGTTGACTTTAAAACTGCAATAATAATGTTTAAAGTGAAGAATTTATCACTGCCAGCAAATATCCAAAAGTTGTTCCAAATAAGGGAGAAACGATATCACTTCAGAGGAACAAGTATATTTCAAAAGCCTACAGTGAGAATAACCACCAAGCAACACTGTATTTCAGTGCAAGGAGTCAGATTATGGAACGATTTTGGACCTGAATTAAAATCATGTACAATGCTTGGACAATTTAAACAAAAACTAAAGGAAGAAATACTCCTAACATATATACAAGACGACATGTAAAATCACATAAAGATTGCCATATCCAGCCTGTGTTGTGTTGTAGCTTAGTTTTGTTTTTTTTGTTTTTTTCCTGTCACATTTTGTCTTAGATTTGTTTTTGAATAGTAATCGCTTAACTTAGCTTAGTTTTTTTTTCTCTGTCACATTTTGTCTTAGTTTTGTTTTGAATTGTAATCGCTCTTGCCTGTTTTCTCTTTTTTCTCTTTGAATTCTTAGATGGTATATGGGTGGGCAATATAAGCTGCGGCTTCAGCCATAACCCATTTCGGATAACTTATGTTGAATTGTATAATCAGATGAGTCATTGTTTAATTTGACCTTGTTGTTATATTATTCAGTTTCTTTTAACCTGTACTGTACTATCCGAAAATAAATTCATTCATTCATTCATTCATTCACTCAATTCAATTCATTCATTCATAAAGCAAACATGATAATATCATTTATCAAGGTATATATTACAACCTAATTTCCCCTTTTCATTGTACTTAATTATAATAATCTTATAATTCTACACATTTTTTTTTCAAGGAATCACATATTTTAATTGTATCAAGACAGTAACCTCACAGACTGACACCCAAAACACAGAAACAGTGACATTTTATTTAAGTCCTAGTTTTAATTTCCATGTGGATGATATATGAACAGAATATACATCTCAGGAATCTTTTTCTCCTTTGTATTTTTTTTTTTTTAGGGGCGAACTGAGCCGTGGCAGACCAGTGCTATCTTTATTGTCTCATTGCCTGCCTCACCCCAGCATCATCACCCAGTGTCAACACCGACGTCATCACCAAAATTCATCCATCAACCAGCACTACAGCATGCACATTTCCTGAATGAGCAGCTCTCTGGCACAATGGGCTAAGAACTCTCTTGCTAGTCACCGGCAGGTGGCTGAAGATAACAACAGGCCAGTATTGTTAAAAACGTGAATAGAATAATAAATATCGATACTGCTTTGACAGACACTCATTTCACAATGGGAATAGATATTTTGAAGATGGGTATATAAATACAATATAAGTTCATAAAATATGTTCATAAATAGTTAGGAACATTTTCTGGAAAGCTCTGCTAAAGTTCACGATAATTTTATTTGGTATACTGAGCAACCAATGGCTGCGTCGTTTGTTTGGCAGTATCAGCCAATGGGGTCACGCCAGCCAATGGGGTCACGCGCTTTCTCGCTCGGTCTTGGTGTAATCCGCAGAACGCTTTCAGACACTGCCGAGACACGACCGAGAGAATGCGATCCCTCACTGAGACGATGAGCTAACGTGCTAGTAGCAGCCTTTGCTTGGACAAAACTTTGAGATTGGTAAGCCTAAACCAACATGAGAAGTGAGACATTGCGGTATTGCCAAATTCTAATACCTCTTTTGTAAATTTTAAGATTTGAACCCAAAGGCTGTGAACTCACGTGAGTGCGGAAACCCTTTGGAGCACATGTTGCTTAGCATGGTGAGTGCCATTCAGTGTGTGTGTGGAATGCTAATCGCTAGCTTAATATGCTAAACCTCTGATGCTAATTCTGGCTAGGTTTTACATAGGAGGAGGTTGTTTTCAAAGCTGTAATGGTTAGCAACGGTTTCATTTCACTTGCCACTGATTGTCACTTAAGAGTGAATATTACATCTGTGATTCAAAGGTGTTTAAAAATATTATTGTTGTATAATTTAGAATATTTGAAACCCATGTGATAAGCTTAGAGCATAGTGTGGTGGGTTTGGGAAAACCCCCACAACAGACTAAGGACAGACAGCTCGCTACTCCTGGTTTTTTCCGCTGCACTACTGAGATGTAATGTGCCATTCATGCATTATGATGTTAATGTGCCATTCATGCATTGTGTTCATGCGTCCTCTCGTTACTGTGACCTAGAGTCTGAGATTAATACCCATACCAACTGCTGTGAAGGCTCTTTCATGTATTGTTGTAACTGGGTATATATGCGGCACGATTCTGTAACTCATCCTCTCACTCTGCAACTGCTGTTGACACACACACTCTGTGTCTCTCTTCTCTGAGAGCCTGAGGACTCCGCTCCAGCCTGCTCACACTTGGGGCTAGAGCAGAGTTCTGTGATGGCAGTATGATTTAATAAACTTGCTTAAAACCTTCACCAACGCTGCTTTATTTCATGCCGCCGCAATAGCTTATTTTTCTGTGTTCTGACCTATTTTGTAGGTCAGGTTTTTTTTTGCTTAACCTGGATTACAAGAAAGCGTGGATTCTCCAGATCTGGATGGCGAGCCGATTGCCCGAACCTACCGCCTGGTAAAGGTGACTCAACTAGTCACCTAGAACGGACACTAGAGAACTGTACATATTGTAAATATATTTTGGAGTACTTTATTTTTATTTTTTCTCTTCTATTATTGTATTCATAAGCACTGTGGTTTTAAGTGTACATATCTGTAAAAATACACATAGTTGCAAGTTCCCATATATCTGTGTTGTGTCATCTGTTGTTACTCCCTCCAGGCTCCTACGAACCTAGGGTCTATCTGACCTGGCCCAATTGTCCCTTCTATCCATGTAGTAAGGTTAAAGGTAACTACACTGCCATACCCAGTACTACAAAAGGGTACAAAACTGCACCTAAAGGAGTATTACACACCTAAAGTGCTACAAGAGGTGTTACAGTGGTGTTACAAAAATCTGGCGAGCGCAGCCAGGAGCCTGGAGCGTTGCGACAACAGATGTGGATTCTGTTTTGACCCCTGACCAAACAGTTCATATACTGTTAAAATGGATTTTGTTGCAAAATATGGTGTCAAAGTTCCAAATGCAGTCATTGTCAGTGGTGTTGTTGATAAAGAAAAAGACAAAGATGTTTTTAAGTTCCTAGAGCAACATGGCACTATTCGCAGGGTACTTAGCATTGATGATAACTCGTTTGAATTTGACAAAAGTCACCTTGTGGAGTTTGAGTCTGGATTAGCTGTTGAAACATTAGCACCTGCGTTGCCGTACTTCTTTCCATCCACTGACAATCCTGATGTTAAGTACTGCATTCAAGCCTTAACTGATGTGTACACTAAAACTGTAGGGGGCAATGTTACTGAGGCTTATCTTAGCAACCTGAGGGGTTTAGCTAAGTTAAGTGGAAAAGGTTTTGAAGAGGTGTTGCGGGAGGTTATGTCCACAATAGGGAAGTCTACTGAAGCTGCTGAGACAGCTGAAATGGTCTCTGCTGACGGTGATCCTGCTGTCCCTACTGTAGAACCCACACAAAGTGGAGTCTCTCCTCCACTCCAAGTTGAAGTGCCTCGCACCCCTAAAACCACTCAAGCACTCTTCCAAAACCCTCTTAGACCAAACTTGACACCTCAAATGTTGAGTCCAGCTGATTTTAACCCACCCGAGGTTCAGAAAATAGTAGTCGAGCATGTCATTAAAAATGCAGAGAAGCCGTCAAACGCCCATTCCTCCTTGAGAATCAGAGCTTTCTCTGGCAAAACGCCAAGACTGTATACTGAAGCTGACTATGAAACATAGCGTTCACATGTTGACTTGATGATGGAAGATACTTCTTTGTCTGACTTGGAAAAATCTCGCAAGATCTTTGAAAGTCTTCTTGCTCCTGCGTCTGATGTTATTCGCCCTCTTGGGCCTGAAGCCACCTCTGCCGACTATCTTAAGCTTTTGGACTCAGCTTTTGGGACTGTTGAAGATGGTGAGGAACTGTTTGTGTGATTCATGAACACTTTCCAAGATTATGGAGAAAAACCCTCTGCATATCTGCATCTTTTGCAGGTGGCGCTCAATCTCGCAGTGCGTAGAGGCAGTCTAGAGCCACAGAAAGTGGACAAACAGCTTCTCAAGCAGTTTAACAGAGGCTGTTGGGATGATAATCTGCTAAAAGAGCTACAGCTGGAACTAAAAGATAAACATCCACCTGCGTATGCAGAGTTATTGCTTCAGCTTCGCACTGCTGAAAACAGACAAGAAGTTAAAAACACACGCATGAAAAGACACTTGGGCGCCGCAAAACCAAAACACGAACAAACAGTCACCGAAACAAGTACAAATAGTGAAGAAGAGTCTGACAGTCTGGAAGAACTGAAAAAGCAAGTCACTGATCTAAAGAGCCAGTTAGCTGCTGTCGTGAAACAAAAGAAACAAGCACCACTGAAGAAAGACCCAACTAAGAAGTCTGGAAATAAAAAACCTGACCATGCCAAACCTGAAAACTTACCTTCGTCCAGCCGTCCCAGTACTAGGCCCAGACCATGGTATTGCTTCCGCTGTGGCGAAGATGGGCATATTGTAGCCACTTGTGAGTCAGAGCCAAACCCTGCACTTGTAGCTGCAAAACGCAAAGAACTAAGAGTAAAAAGACAGATTTGGGACAGTCAGAACCCCCAATCCTCTTTAAAGCTGAAGTCTACCCCTGTTGTGGGACAAACAGAGGCTAGTTCAGAGATGACCCGTCCCAAACCAAAAGACACGTGCTAAACTGAAGTCACACTACAAAACAGACCCCTTTAACTTTCCTAATGGTCTAATTGGTACAAAAAGTACAGCACAAATGAAAGTGAATGGCTGTACTGTGAGCTGTTTGTTAGATACAGGCTCCCAGGTGACTACTGTCCCTGAGTCCTATTACAGACGGTACTTATCCAACCATGACATTAAGCCACTTTTTGAGCTGTTAGAAGTGGAGGGAGCTAACGGTCAGAGTGTACCTTACTTAGGCTACACTGAAATGCATGTCACTTTCCCAAAAGACTTTCTCGGTATTGAAGCCGAAGTGCCAACACTTGCCTTAGTGGTTCCCAATGTACATGCAGCTGATCAGTCCTTAGTGTTAATAGGGACAAACACATTAGATGTACTGTACGAGCTGTACTCTGATGCATGTTCTGAATTGCAGCCAACCATGTCACTTGGTTATAAGGCAGTGTTAAAAGTCCTTGAGCTACGGCACAGACAGTCCCAAGACCACTAGCCTTGGTTTAGTGACCATGCGCAACAAAGAGCCACAGTTAGTTCCTGCAGGCCAAACAGCTGTTCTAGATGGCGCTGTAGCTGCGTCAGCCGGCAACAGTGAAAATTCTGTCTTGTTAGAACACCCGTTAATGTCAGCCTTACCTGGTGGTATCCTAGTAAAATCATGTCTCATAGACTTACCTGAAAGAGCACCTTACCTTGTTCCAGTTATACTCACCAATGAATCGGAACATGACGTGACAATCCCTCAGAAGTGTGTCATTGGAAAAATTTGTGTATATCAACGAGTCCTATCGCAAGAACACTCCGTGAAAGTTACAAAGTCCAAAACTGAACCAAAGTCCACTCTGAAGTTCAACTTTGACTCTTCCCCCATTAGCGCTGAATGGAAAGAGCGCCTAACAGAAAAACTCAGTCAAATGCCCGAAGTATTTGCACAAAACGATCTTGACTTTGGCAAAACAGATCAAGTGAAACACACAATCAAATTATCAGATGAAACACCGTTCAAACACAGAGCACGTCCCATACATCCAAATGACCTGGAAGCGGCCCGTAAGCATCTCAAAGAACTCCAACAAGCAGGTGTGATAAGAGAGTCCACTTCCCCATTTTCTTTGCCTATTGTAGTGGTGCAAAAGAAAAATGGCGATGTCCGCCTTTGTATTGATTACACGAAGCTTAACATGCAGACTGTAAAAGATGCTTACGCCCTCCCCAACTTGGAGGAAACATTTTCCACCTTGACCGGTTCGCAGTGGTTCTCCGTCCACAATTTAAAGTCGGGGTACTACCAAATTGAGGTAGAGGAGCTGGACAAACCAAAGACGGCGTTCGTATGTCCCATGGGCTTCTGGGAATTCAATAGAATGACCCAAGGCATTACAAACGCCCCCAGCACGTTCCAGCGCCTCATGGAGAAATGCATGGGTGACATGAATCTGCATGAGGTGATTGTGTTCCTCGATGACATCATTGTATTCTCCGAGACGCCCGAAGAACATGAGGCTTGCTTAATGAAAGTTCTTAATTGCCTAAAAGAGTACGGGCTTAAACTCTCCCCTGAGAAATGCAGATTTTTTCAAACTTCTGTCAGATACCTCGGTCACATTGTGTCCAGTAAAGGAGTTGAGACCAACCCCAAAAAAGTGAAAGCCCTAAGTACCTGGCCTGTGCCCCATGATCTCAAACAGCTCCGCTCATTCTTGGGCTTTTCAGGGTACTATAGGCGGTTCATTAAGAACTATTCCAGCATCGTTAAGCCCCTCACTGACTTAACATCAGGCTACACTCCTTTGCGCAAAAGCACAAAGCCCAAAGCTAAGCCTGCCCAGTACCACGACCCAAAGACACCGTTTGGCGAGCGATGGACTTCTTCCTGTGATCTTGCATTCAAAACCATCATTGAAAAGCTCAGTACTGCGCCTGTCCTGGGTTTCGCTGACCCACAGTTGCCATATACACTCCATACTGACACCAGCACTACAGGGGTTGGTGCCGCCCTCTATCAAGAGCAGGAGGGCCAGACTAGGGTCATAGCTTATGCAAGCCGGGGGTTGTCTAGAAGTGAGTCCCTTTACCCCGCCCATAAATTAGAATTTTTAGCTCTAAAGTGGGCAGTAACGGAGAAGTTCGCAGACTATTTATATGGCAATCATTTTACTGTCGTGACAGACAATAACCCCCTGACGTATATTTTGACTACTGCTAAGATGGATGCCATGAGTTATAGGTGGCTAGCTGCTCTGTCGACATTTAACTTTAAGCTCCAATACAGAGCAGGCAAGCTTAACTCAGATGCAGACGGCTTCTCTAGATGGCCACATGGCGAGTTACTTAATGACGCAGTGTCCCAAAAGGAGCTTGACCGCATACAGCAGTTCACTCAAACTCACTTGTCTCTTCCTGAAAGCAGTTTAAGTTCCGAGGTAGTGTCTGCTATATGTGAAAAACACCTTGTCTGTAGCTCTCCAGACAACACCTTCCCTTTGGTTTACTTGTTAGCCCTCTCTGTAGCCGCCATTCCAGATGGCTATGCCGATGAAGATGGCTGTGGTGGTCTTCCAGTTGTACTCCACATGACTCCTGAACAGATCAAAAACGAACAAAGAACTGACCCCTGTTTAAGAGAAGTAATTGCACAAATTGAAACTGGGCTAAAAGTTCCACCAACTGTACGAACTGAGCTTCCTGACATCAACTTGTTACTCCGAGAGCTCAGTCGGCTTGAAATATGCAATAACATCCTCTACCGCACTCGCCAAGACGGAGGAAATGTTACTTACCAGCTCGTCTTACCTGAACAGCTCCGCGATTCAGTCTTTCAAAGCCTCCACTGTGACATGGGCCATTTAGGCACAGAGCGTACTTTGGATCTCGCCAGAACAAGGTTCTATTGGCCTCGCATGGCGGCAGATATTGAAAAGAAGATTAAGACATGTAATCGCTGCGTAAGACGTAAAACCGCTCCAGAACGAGCTGCTCCGCTTGTCAACATCAAGTCCACCCGACCGCTCAAACTTGTCTGTAAGGATTTCTTGTCCGTTGAGTCCGATCAAAGTAACACTAAGGATGTGCTTGTGCTAACTGATCATTTCCCGAAATACGCTATAGCCATCCCTACCAGCAATCAGAAAGCTCAGACCATTGCAAAGGCACTTTGGGACAACTTTATAGTCCACTACGGGATACCCGAACGGCTACATAGTGATCAAGGTGATCAAGGTCCCGATTTTGAGTCCCATATTATAAAAGAACTTTGCAAAATCATGGACAGTCGCAAAATCGGGACGACACCCTATCACCCCAGAGGTAACCTGGTAGAACGTTTCAAAAGAACGTTATTGAGCATGCTGGGTACTCTGGAGGAAAAGAACAAATCTCAGTGGCACAACTATGTAAAACCACTTGTACATGCGTACAATTGTACAAAAAATGACACTACTGGTTTTGCCCCGTATGAGTTAATGTTCGGTCGTCAGCCGAGATTGCCAATTGATCTTGCATTTGGGCTCTCGTTTCACAACAAAAGTTTCAAGTCACATTCCCAGTACATTGAAAAACTGAAGACAACTCTACAAGAAAGCTACAAACTAGCAACAGAAAATGCTAACAAGATGGCTGAAAGAAACAAAACAAGATTTGATATGCGAGTGAAACCCTTAAAACTAGAACCAGGCGACAGAGTTTTGGTATGTGCAGTCTGCCGTAGAGGAAAGCACAAACTAGCAGACAGGTGGGAAGCTGAAATCCACATTGTGGTGAACCAAGCAGGTGACTTGCCTGTTTACACTATAAAACCTGAGACAAAAGATGGTCCTGTTCGCACCGTTCACCGCGACCTCTTGCTTCTCTGTGGTTTTCTTGCCCCTGTTGAAGAAGAACCTGTCCAACCAAAACGTGTCCGCAAACCTAAGACAAGACAATCACCTGAACAAAGTGAGGAATGTGAGAATTCAAAACCGGAAAATGAGGATGTCTATTGGTACAGAGAAGAAACAATCCAAACGCCCATAAGGCTCGCTCAAGTCTATGAAATTCCCCATCCAAAGACATTCTTTAAAAAAGACATTCCTGCTAAAACTCACTTACCTGAGAATGACAACCAAATAGAAAATGACAATTCACCTGGATGTGACAACTTACCAAATGATGGAAACCTGGAGGAAACTGAAACAAATGTGGAACCATCAAACAATGAGAATGGAACTGAAAGTGAAACCAACTTATCTGATAAAAGTACCTGTGATGAACCTGTGGAAGAAAAAGAATCTGAAAAGGAAATCCCAAAGACTGTGAGACGCTCCGAGAGGACAACCTCCCAGCCAGAAAGACTACAGTATAGTCAGTTGGGAAATTGTCTCATAACTGTTGCCCAGTCCCTGTTTCAAGGACTAAACCTGGCTTTTACCAGAGCCTTAACAGAGACAGATCCCAAGATTATTCAAACCTGGCTTTTACCAGAGCCTTAACAGAGCCAGATCCTAAGATTATTCCCATGAACACTGGTTCTCTCGTCATCACTATCTAGCTAATCCCATGCAAAGGGGGGATTGCATGATTCTAAGGGGGGATAGTGTAACCCAGTGTTAAAAACGTGAATAGAATTATAAATATCGATACCGCTTTGACAGACACTCATTTCACAATGGGAATAGATATTTTGAAGATGGGTATATAAATACAATATAAGTTCATAAAATATGTTCATAAATAGTTAGGAACATTTTCTGGAAAGCTCTGCTAATGTTCCCGATAATTTTATTTGGTATACTGAGCAACCAATGGCTGTATCGTTTGTTTGGCAGTATCAGCCAATGGGGTCACACCAGCCAATGGGGTCACACGCTTTCTTGCTCGGTCTTGGTGTAATCCGCAGAACGCTTTCAGACACTGCCGAGACATGACCGAGAGAATGCGATCCCTCACTGAGACGATGAGCTAACGTGCTAGTAGCAGCCTTTGCTTGGACAAAACTTTGAGACTGGTAAGCCTAAACCAACATGAGAAGTGAGACATTGCGGTATTGCCAAATTCTAATACCTCTTTTGTAAATTTTAAGATTTGAACCCAAAGGCTGTGAACTCACGTGAGCGTGGGAACCCTTTGGAGCACGTATTGCTTAGCATGGTGAGTGCCATTCAGTGTGTGTGTGGAATGCTAATCGCTAGCTTAATATACTGAACCTCCGATGCTAATTCTGGCTAGGTTTTACATAGGAGGAGGTTGTTTTCAAAGCAGTAATGGTTAGCAACGGTTTCATTTCACTTGCCATTGATTGTCACTTAAGAGTGAATATTACATCTATGGTTCAAAGATGTTTAAAAATATTATTGTTGTATAATTTAGAATATTTAAAACCCATGTGATAAGCTTAGAGCATAGCTTATTTTTCTGTGTTCTGACCTATTTTGTAGGTCAGGTTTTTTTTTTGCTTAACCTGGATTACAAGAAAGCGTGGATTCTCCAGATCTGGATGGCGAGCCGATTGCCCGAACCTACCACCTGGTAAAGGTGACTCAACTAGTCACCTAGAACGGACACTAGAGAACTGTACATATTGTAAATATATTTTGGAGTACTTTATTTTTATTTTTTCTCTTCTATTATTGTATTCATAAGCGCTGTGGTTTTGTTTAAGTGTACATATCTGTAAAAATACACATAGTTGCAAGTTCCCATATATCTGTGTTGTGTCATCTGTTGTTACGCCCTCCAGGCTCCTACGAACCTAGGGTCTATCTGACCTGGCCCAATTGTCCCTTCTATCCATGTAGTAAGGTTAAAGGTAACTACACTGCCATACCCAGTACTACAAAAGGGTACAAAACTGCACCTAAAGGAGTATTACACACCTAAAGTGCTACAAGAGGTGTTACAGTGGTGTTACACTTGGGAGTGCAGGTACACCGTACTACAGCATACCACCCTCAGGCTAACGGCTTGTGTGAATGTTTTCACTGGTCGCTAAAAGCAACGTTGCGTGCTGCGCTCTCCGATGGTAATTAGGTGGATCGTTTGCCTTGGGTGATGCTTGGGTTGCGTTCAGCTCCTGAGGAAGATCTGGATGCTTCACCTGCTGAACTGGTTTTCGGTCAACGGCTCCACATTCTGGGACCGTTTTTCCCAAAGGTTCTGCCCTGCAGGCCAGCCTTGCCGTCAACTCTTTTTTATCTGATGGCACACTGGCTCTGAGCCCCGTTCACCACTGTTTTCCGCAATCCGCTGAGATCAAATATAAAAGATATAAAAATAAGCTTACTAATATAATGAGGACCTGTAAGAAAGAGTATTACAACAGAATATGAGAGGATAACAAAAATAACTTAAGAGGAATATTGTAGAGTTTACCTCTGGCCACTAGGGGCCACAAAGGAATATATTATGGAACGATAGGGGATAGTCATCCATTTTGTTTGTTGTTCTGTCTCATGCTTCCCCATTGTTCATGACACAATCTCTGCATCAAGTTACCGACTTTGTTACTGTAAGTTTCTCTGCTTCATTACTTATTCTGTTAGTTATATTCAGTTATGTTGGTTTCTTTATTACATATTTCCACATTTAGTTGCCGCGGTCATTTTATATTTGTATATTTGTATCCCTGCAGGGCTCCTTCATCTTTGTCATTAAAATATAAATTGATATCGAGGAGTGTATTTCTTCATGAAGGAACCATGGTCGTCGTTGAATGCACTGTCCCTGGTTGTGATTTCAAGACGGGCGACGTGTCTGAAGCCCTCGCCATTGCTTTGCTGACAAATCATGGATTTAATCATCAGAGCCCTTCTATCCAGGCGCCCGTCCAACCCCCATCTTTTCATGGTCCGAAGTTAGATCGCCCTAGAGTTGACGTGGGCATATCGGCAGAGGAATGGAATATATTCACCCGTCGTTGGGATGTTTTCCGCACCGGTTCGAGCATAGAGGATGCACAAGCTCCTTTCCAGCTGTTCCAGTGCGCCGGTCCAGAGCTCGGGGACAACCTGTTGAAAGCCAATCCCAACGCAGCTTCCGGACCCCTGCCAGATCTTTTCGCCGCCATGTGCTCCCTGGCTGTCATTCCAGTAGCCACCTCTGTCCTACGCACTGAGCTGCTTCAGTTACACCAGGAACGTGATGAAGCGTTTCGCGCGTTCTCTGCCAGAGTGCGGGGCAAGGCGGAGACGTGCGCCTATAACGCGGTATGTGAGTGTGGCAAAAATGTGAACTACACCGACCACGTCATCCGCGATGTTTTGGTTAATGGTATATATGACTCGGACATACGCCGCGAGACACTGGGGACACCAGACGTACTGTGCAAGCCAGTTAATGATGTGATTGAGCTTGTCGAAAACAAGGAAATGGCCCGCAACGCTCTTCCATCACCTACCCTATCAGCTGTGTCTTCATTCCAGCGCCTGAGGAAAAGTCCACCATCGGGTGCCGCCCCATCCCCAGTTGACAAGGCCAGACAAGCTGTGTGCCTGGACTGCAAATGCTCCTTCAAGGCCTTTACTGAGGGATCCCGCGGATGGAACAATAAGCCCCACTGAGTTTGTATTGACTGCTACAAGGCCCGCCGGCGTAGGAATTGTAACACACCTGCTATAGACAGTCAGCACGCCGCCGTCGAGTGTGAGCCAATCTCCCAGATTTCTTCGGTTCGTGCTGGGGCCCGTACCGGCCGACGCCCTATCCCGAAGACTCGTGTCAGTGTCCCCGAACCCTCACCCGTTAAACTCGGGCACCACATTTTTTTGAAGGGTGGGTGGCGGCGTGCCAGGCTGAGAGACCACCCCCGTGTGTCGATCATTGTCGCTGTTGATGAGCCGGATGGACAGGGCGGTGGCACTAGCACCCGTGATTCAGTTAACGAGGCAAGGATATCTGCCATCGCGGACACTGGCGCGCAGTCCGACCTCTGGTCCCTGCAGGAGTTCCTGGCTTGTGGATTCCCACGCGATGTCTTGCACCCTGTCAATCTTAGCCTGTCTGCTGCCAACCGGTCCCCTATCGCCATTGAAGGGGCATTTTTTGCAAGGCTCTCAACAGCCCCCAGCTGTGGTGTGGGATCGTCCTGCCGCTCCATGATATATGTGAGCAGCTCTGTCCAAGCCATGTACCTCTCCCATGAGTCATTACTCAACCTTGGCCTCTTGCCTTTGGACTTCCCGTTAGGTAGCCGTGGGGTGGAACACGACGGTACACGGGGTTCTGACAACCCTAGCACGTGTGACCAGCCCTCGTCCTCTAATGCTACATGGTCCACGATCAGTGGCTGTATGGGTCTGGCTAGTCCTCAGAGCGCTCAGTGTTCGTGTCCCCAGCGTACGGTACCCCCACCACGCCCTACAGAGCTACCGTTCCCCAGCACCCCAGAGAATAATGGTCGGATGAAAGAATGGCTGCTCAAAAGATATGCTTCGTCTACATTCAATACATGCCCTCATCAAGCGTTGCCGTGCATGGAAGGGCCACCCATCGAAATACATGTGGACCCGGCTGCCACACCGAGAGCGTGCCACACAGCTGCCGTCGTCCCCATACACTGGCAGCAGAGGGTCTATGATGACCTCCTTCGGGATGAGGCCCTTGGTGTCATTGAGCGTGTCCCATACGGTGAGCCGGTAACTTGGTGCTATTGTATGGTAGTCACTCGTAAACATGACGGCTCCCCGCGGAGGACGGTGGACCTCTCGCCTCTTAACAAGTTTTGTCAACGGGAGACCTTCGCCACTGAATCCCCATTCCAACTCGCGCGACGTATCCCGAAAGACACCTGGAAGACTGTCACCGATGCCTGGAATGGCTACCACAGTGTACCCCTACGTGAATCTGACCGTCACCTTACCACCTTTATCACACCCTTCGGACGATGGCGGTACACCAGGGCACCACAAGGTTTTCTGTCATCGGGGGATGGGTACAACCGGCGTTTCGATGCTGTCCTCTCGGACTTTGAGCGCAAAGAACGCTGTGTGGATGATACAGTCCACTATGACACTGACCTAGCGCAGCACTGGTGGAGGACCATTGACTTTCTCACACGTGTTGGCCGATCAGGCATCATTTTGAATGCAGACAAGTTCCAGTTTGCGGAGAGGGCCGTCGACTTTGCCGGTTTCAGGGTCTCAGACACCACTATCGAGCCGCTCCCGAAGTATTTAGATGCTATCAGAGACTTCCCCACCTCGGAATCCACGACAGATATTAGGAGCTGGTTTGGCCTCGTCAACCAAGTGACCAACTATGCTCAGCTACGTGACACGATGGCGCCATTCAAACCGTTCCTCAGCCCATGTTGTAAGTTTTCATGGTCGTCTGAACTGGAGGAGGCTTTCCAGAAATCCAAAGAAGCCATTGTTGGTGCCATCTGCAAGGGCGTGGAGATCTACGACATGGAGAAACGTACCTGTCTCCGCCCAGACTGGTCCAGGCGAGGTATCGGTTACTTCCTTCTACAACAACATTGTAACTGTACCTCTGGCACACCGGACTGTTGCTTGGGGGGTTGGAGGATTACCCTGGCTGGTTCCCGATTCCTGTCCTCAGCGGAACAACGTTATGCTGCCATCGAGGGTGAGGCCCTGGCGGTGGCCTGGGGCCTTGAGCAGACAAGGTACTTCACACAGGGCTGTGACAACCTCGTCGTGGTCACCGACCACAAGCCGCTAGTGAAGATTTTCGGTGACCGTACGCTGGATGAGATCACAAACTCTCGTCTCTTCAGACTCAAGCAACGTACCCTTCCGTGGCGCTTCGAAATAGTGCACCTGCCTGGCAAGAGTAACCATGCTGCTGATGCCACCTCAAGGCATCCCTCGCCCTCGGGATCGGCGGACGTGCTCTCGTTAGGGTCATGGAGCGTGCCCGATGTCGGGGAATCAGCGTTGATGGCTTCCATCCGTGATGACGCTCAGGAACTTGGAGCAATCTCCTGGCCTCTCCTAGCACAAGAGACGGCTGCGGACACATGCTTTGCCCGGCTACTACACCTCATTGAACACAATGGTGTGGTCGATGCAAATGACCCTGCCCTGGCAGACCTATCTCCAGTGTGTGAGGCCATCTATGCTCAGGATGGTGTGCTGCTGTATCGTGACCGTGTGGTGGTCCCTCCGTCCCTCCGGGACAGAATCCTTCGGCACCTCCATGCGGCTCACCAAGGCGTTTCTGCTATGGAAAACCGTGCCCGTGCTATAGTCTATTGGCCTGGAATGTCCAAAGACATTCAGGCCACCAGATATGGATGTGCTGACTACAATCGGAATGCCCCTTCGCAGGCGGCTACGCCCCCCCTGTCGTCCCCACCTCCATCCACACCTTTCGAGGCGATGTTTGCTGACTTTTTTGACTATGGGGGCTGCCACTACTTGGTTGTTGGCGATCGACTGTCAGGTTGGGTGGAAGTTCTTAGCTCTTCAGCTGGCACAGACCTGGGAGGCTCGGCAGGCCTAGTTCGCCACCTCCGCTCCTTCTTCGCTACCTTTGGCGTTCCTGAGGAACTTTCCAGCGACGGTGGTCCAGAGTTTATGGCAGGCCACACAGAGAACTTCCTGCGCTTATGGCATGTCAGGCATCGTGTCTCTTCAGTTGGTTTTCCACAGTCGAATGGGAGAGCGGAGGTTGCTGTGAAGACTGCTAAGCGTCTTTTGATGTCCAATACTGGCCCAACAGGCAGCCTCGATCACGACCACTTTCTGCGTGCTATATTGCAATTGCGCAACACGCCCGACCCTGACTGCCACCTCTCCCCGGCGCGAATTATTTTTGGTCGCCCCCTTCGCGATTCCCTCCCCTTTGTCAACCGGCTGGAGAAGTTCTCTAACCCGTATGTCCGACCACTCTGGCGCCAGGCGTGGATGGCAAAGGAGGATGCCCTCCGGACCCGCCTGTCCCGTACGACTGAGTCCCTACGGACACACTCGAGACCACTCCGACCACTGGCACTTGGCGAGTCGGTGTTCCTCCAGAATCAGTTGGGTCCGAGCCCTAACAAGTGGGACAGGTCAGGAGTGGTGGTGGAGTCCCTGGGTCATGATCAGTATCGCGTCAAGGTTGACGGATCGGGACGTCTCACTTTACGCAACCGGCGGTTCCTTCGTGCCTTCACACCAGCGACCCCCCATTCCCATGTGCAACCAGCTGCCCCATTGCCTACACCCTATGCCCTGGCGGGAGAGTATCCACATATCCGCCCGGGCTCTCAGCTGTCAGCGGACGAGCACCCTAACTTGGCTCGGGACACATCTGTGCCGGAACCCTGCGATGAGGCTGCCCCTGCAACTGACACCCAAGTGGCGCCTGCCCCGACGGTCTCAACCCCGACCATTCCATCTCCTGCGTCACGGCCACCGTCAGCATCGCCCCGACCCCGTCAGCTGTGCCGCCCAAGGAGGCCGCCCAAGCGCTATGAACCTGAGACGGGCCATTGGGTATAGGATTGAGTCCGTCTACCTCTTCCAGTTTGTTGGTTTCTGGACTGGGGGGGATGTAGAGTTTACCTCCGGCCACTAGGGGCCACAAAGGAATATATTATGGAACGATAGGGGATAGTCATCCATTTTGTTTGTTGTTCTGTCTCATGCTTCCCCATTGTTCATGACACAACCTCTGCATCAAGTTACCGACTTTGTTACTGTAAGTTTCTCTGCTTCATTACTTATTCTGTTAGTTATATTCAGTTATGTTGATTTCTTTATTACATATTTCCACATTTAGTTGCCGCGGTCATTTTATATTTGTATATTTGTATCCCTGCAGGGCTCCTTCATCTTTGTCATTAAAATATAAATTGACATCGAGGAGTGTATTTCTTCAAATATGGCAAGTACTCTATGGGATTATTAGTAATCGACCTAAGAATGCTAATTATCCAGAATATTTTATTGAAAATGGCAATTTGATAAATAATATGGAGGATGTGGTCAGTGGTTTCAATAAATTTTTTGTAAACGTTGGTCCTGAATTAGCAAAATCAATAGTGACAGCAGAAACAAACAACAGTGGTTCTGTAAATGAAATAGAAGATAGAAATCCAAACACAATCTTTTTGGGTGCAGTTACTGAATAGGAAATTACCGAGACTGTGAGTAAATTTAAGAACAAAAAATCAACGGACTGGAATGAAATTGACATGACAATAGTGAAAAAAGTAATTGAAGGAATTGTTAAGCCACTCACCCACATCTGTAACCTGTCATTTCAAACTGGTAAATTTCCAGACAAAATGAAAATAGCAAAAGTAATACCTCTATACAAAACAGGAGACAGTCATTGTTTCACAAATTACAGGCCAGTCTCTTTACTCTCACAATTCTCCAAAATACTTGAAAAAATCTTCACTAAGAGACTGGATGATTTCATTGGAAAACACAACCTCCTTACAGACAGCCAGTATGGTTTTAGAGCAGATAAATCTACATCTTTGGCATTGATCGAACTTATAGAAGAAATTACTAGTTGTATAGATTAAAAAAAAGGTTGCTGTAGGAGTATTTATAGATTTAAAGAAAGCTTTTGACACCATTGACTACAGAATACTACTAAGGAAACTGGAAAGGTATGGGATAAGAGGGGTAGGACTGAGTTGGGTGGAAAGTTATTTAAGTAACAGACAACAATTTGTACAAATTGGTGAGCACAAATCACCCTTCATGGACATCACTTGTGGTGTGCCCCAGGGGTCAGTTTTGGGACCCAAACTCTTTCTTTTGTATATAAATGACATATGCCAAGTATCAAAAATTCTGAAATTTATTTTGTTTGCGGATGACACAAATATCCTTTGCACTGGTGAGAATTTGCAGCAGGTTTTAGAGGTGGTCACAACTGAAATGAAAAAGTTAACGCAGTGGTTCAACAAAAATAAATTATCTCTAAATCTAAAAAAAACAAAGATTATGTTGTTTGGAAATTATAAAATAAATCATGAAATAATGGTAACGATAGATGATACCAGAATAGAAACAGTACAGGAAAATAAGTTTCTGGGGGTGACGCTAGACAATAAAATCTGCTGGAAACCTCACATCAGTCACATCCGGGCCAAGTTAGCAAAATGTATAGGGATACTGGGGAAGACAAGACACATCTTGGACTATAAATCATTGGTCTTACTGTACAATTCACTGTTTCTACCTTATCTTAACTACTGTGTAGAAGTCTGGGGAAACACCTACAAGACCAACCTACAGTCAATATGCACATTACAAAAAAGAGCTATAAGGATAATAAATAATGTAGGATATAGAGACCGTACCAATTCGTTGTTTTTAAAGTCACATGTCATAAAGTTCATGGATTTAGTTAAATTTAAGACAGCACAAGTAATGTACAGGGCAATTAATAATCAACTCCCAACTAATATACAAAAAATATTTAAAAAAAGAGACAATGATCATAATTTGAGAGGAGACTTAAACTTTACAAAACCCAAGATACGAACAACCAAGAAAAGTATGTGCATATCTGTCTGTGGGGTGGATTTGTGGAACAGTCTGGAGCCAGAACTGAAACTATGTACAAACAGAATTCAATTCAAAAAGAGGTATTGTGGTCTATATTTATCATATATTCCATAACCTACATATGTTGAAGCATGTGAGAATGTTTGGTGATTACATATGTAAGGCGACTTCACACCTCAGAACAGGACAAAGAGATCTCAACCGCCAGTGAGGATCAAAGAGTTTCCCAGGCACTGCGGTGGAGACCGGAGGAGCTGCCCTGACCCCCCAGGGCCATGAGGAGGAGTACGAAGACAATGGGGGGATTAAGATAATGAGGGATGTCAGCTTTGGATATGCATGTCTTTTGTTATGTGCAAGTATAAGTTCTGAGAGCCGGAGGTGTTCGGTCTCTTTTTCCTTCTTCTGCTGCTGCACTAGGATGAGACTTGTTAGAGGAGCTGATAATAAACTTTGGTTTATATATCACATCGCCTCGTTCTTCCAAGCTCTTCTACACAGGTGACCCTGACGCAAGGATGGACCAGAGGCGTTCCCCCGCGATCGACTCATCTGTGGCGACCCAGGCAGACGCCGGCGCCCACGCAGAGAGGGGAACAGATGGACGACGTTCCCCCACAGCAGAAGTGATAGAGAGGGCTCAACCGAGCACCAGCGCCGCTGTGAGAGCCGAAGCAAGGCACTCTCACCCTGCGGACACAGCAGTGACGGTCTACACAAACGGCGTCACCGTCAACCTGCCGGACTTCTGGCAGGAAGGCCCCGCCTCGTGGTTTCTGCAAGCTGAAGCCCAGTTTGCACTTGCGGGCATCACGGCTGACGATACAAAGTTCTATCACATCGTCGCCAAACTCAACGCCGCCCCTTCGAGATGTGCGCGGAGCATAATCCAACGGCCGCCGGCCCAGGACAAATATGAAGAACTGAAAGCGACTATCGTGGCAAATTACATCCCCTCAGCCGAGGAGAGAGCCGAGAGGATCCTGGCAGTTTACGGCCACAGAGGAGGCAGACCCAAGGCCCTCATGGAGGACTTGCTGCAACTTAAAGAAGAGGACAATGACAACTTCCTCTTCCATTTCATATTCCTCAGTACGCTGCCGCCACACATGAGAGGGACGCTGGCCAACATGCGATGCAGCACCCGGCAAGACTTCCGCACGCTAGCTCACGAAGCTCAACGGCTCGTCAACGCCAGCAAGGAGCAGACACCCACAGCAGCATCCGCAGACCTCAACGCTGATGTCCGGAGCCACGAGGAGCCACAAATCACCGAGCAGAATCAGCCCGCGGTGACAGCGACACGGCCAGGACGCAACAGACGGAGCAACGTTTGTTATTACCACCACCGCTTCGCCGAGAAGGCTTACAAATGCGTTCCCCCCTGCAAATTCACAATTTCCGGATTTCTTTGCTTCTATTCCCTGCTCAGCTTGACCTTCTCCACCACCCATGCAGGCTAGCCTCACCACAGCAGGAGGTAAGTTTGATCAACTCCTCACCCAATTTCCAGCACTCACAATTCCCAAATTCTCAGCCACAGTGGCTAAACACGGGGTTGAACATTTTATTCCCACAACGGGCCCACCCATATTTGCCAAAGCTCGGCGCTTAGACGCGGCCAAGCTCGCCATAGCTCGGGACGAGTTTACCACCCTTGAAAAATTAGGCATTATTAGACGCTCGAAAAGCCCCTGGGCCTCACCACTTCACATGGTTCCGAAATCCGACGGTTCTTGGAGACCGTGCGGCGATTACCGCAGATTAAACAATGCGACAGCGCATGACCGCTACCCAATTCCTCACATTCAGGATTTTTCACTGCATCTGGCGGGTGCGCGCATTTTATCAAAAATAGACCTGGTCCGCGGTTATCATCAAGTCCCAGTTCGAGCAGAGGACATTCCTAAAACAGCTGTAATAACCCCTTTCGGCCTTTTTGAATTTTTGCGAATGCCTTTCGGCCTCAAAGGCGCTGCTCAAACCTTTCAGCGGATGATGGATGCAGTATTACGCGACCTCCCTTTTGTTTTCGTCTACCTCAACGATATGCTGGTAGCCAGCCCGTCTGAGGAAGAACACGAGCGGCATCTCACTATAGTTTTTCAGAGGCTAGAAGAGCACGGGTTAATAATCAATCCAGCCAAATGCAAATTCGGCGTGTCACAAATTGATTTTTTAGGACACAGAGTTTCTCCGAAGGGGGCAGTCCCACTTCCAGACAAAGTTCACGCGATAAAAAGTTTCCCACGGCCACAAACGGTCAAATCGCTGCAGGAATTTTTGGGAATGGTTCATTTTTACAACCGTTTCCTCCCCCACGCAGCTCAGCTCGTGCAGCCCCTATATGACGCGCTCAGAAAACAAAAAGCTTCCAACGCGGTCGAATGGACCCTGGAGCGCGAACGCGCCTTCGCGGAAGTAAAAAGCGCCCTAGCTAATGCCACATTGTTGGTTCACCCCGATCCCTCGGCCCGCATTGCGCTAACCACAGACGCTTCGGACCTAGCTATAGGGGCAGTTGTAGAACAACATGTCAGCGGAATCTGGCAACCTTTGGCATTCTTCAGCAAATCGCTAAACCAAACCGAGCGTAAATACAGCACTTTTGACAGAGAGCTGCTAGCGCTTCATTTATCCATCCGCCACTTCCAGTTCTGGTTAGAAGGGCGGAGTTTCACGGCTTTTGTAGACCACAAACCGCTCACCTTTGCTATGGCTAAAATTTCCGAACTGTGGTCAGGCAGGCAACAAAGACAGCTGGCTGTGATTTCAGAGTTCACCACAGACATTCGACATGTGGCAGGCAAACTTAACGTGGTAGCAGACTGCCTCTCTCGCGCTCTGACGATGTCACAGCGCGAGGAGACAGATTATACTACCTCAGCCGCGGAACTCTTCACCAACGCGGACACATACGCGGCCCCAATCCATGCAGGGATAGATTATGCAGCCATGGCAGAGGAACAAAGTAGTGACGCGGACGTGCGCGCACTCTTGTCTGGACCAACAGGGTTAAGGCTGGAGGAAAGGGGTTTACGCGACGGCGTGCCCCCCCTAATATGCGATATCTCAACCGGCCGACCTCGCCCGTTAGTCCCAGCTGCATGGCGCCGCCCTATTTTCGACTCAATTCACTCCCTCGCGCACCCAGATGTGCGCGCCTCGGTTAAAATGGTCGCCGAAAAGTTTGTGTGGCCTGGCCTGCGCAAAAACGTAAAAGAATGGGCAAAAACTTGCATTTCTTGTCAGCGCGCCAAAATACACAAACACACAAAAGCCCCTCTGGAGCCTTTTCGAATCCCTGCTAGAAGGTTCGACCACGTTCATGTCGACCTCGTGGGAACACTACCTTCCTCCCAAGGTTTCACACATCTGTTAACAATGATAGACCGCACCACGCGCTGGCCAGAGGCAGTCCCTCTGGCGTCAACCACAGTGGAGGAAGTCGCTTGCGTTTTTTTGACAAACTGGGTGGCACGTTTCGGCGTCCCATCGGACATCACGTCCGATAGGGGGCCTCAATTTGTCTCGGAGCTTTGGTCAGCCATGGCCAGCAGCTTAGGGGCAACAATTCACCGCACCACCGCTTATCACCCTCAGGCTAATGGGTTATGCGAGCGTTTTCACAGATCTTTAAAGGACGCCCTCAGAGCCTCACTAACGGATACAAATTGGGTAAATAAACTTCCCTGGGTTTTATTGGGGTTGCGTGCTGCACCCAAAGAGGATCTAGATGCCTCTCCAGCAGAATTAGTTTTTGCACAACCTCTCAGGCTCCCAGGTGAATTTTTACCAGAGAACCCAGAGCCAGGGCATCTTCCAGCCCCGAGGTTTTTAGGCAGCAACAGACCGGACTCTCTCCCCGGTCCGGCTCATCACTCTTTTCCACGGGTTTTTGTCCCACAAGCTTTAAAGAACGCTGAATTCATTTTTGTTAGGCATGAAGCTTTAAAACCAACTTTCCGCCCACCATACGATGGGCCATTCAGAGTGCTGGAACCTGGTGATAAACACTTTGTGCTTGATTTTGGGGATAGAAAAGAAACAGTCAGCATTGACAGACTTAAACCTGCCTTCTTGTTGAAAGACGAGCCTGCACGGTTGGCGAGAGCACCTCGGAGGGGTAGACCCCCCAAGAGAAAAGACTCAGCCCCCCTGCAGGGAACAAATAATCACTCTCCTCCCCAAGCTGCAGATTCCTTACAGGAAGGTCCCAGCAGGACGCCCAAGCGGACCCACAGCAGTTTTGGGAGAAGATTAAAACCCAGACGGCACAGAGACTGATACAAACTACTCAACAGTTGTTCACTAATTGTGCTGTAACAGTTTAGGACTGACTTGTGATTTTACTATGCTGTTATGATTACCACTGAACTCTCTTAGGAGCATGGCTGCTGGAAAGTTTCTTCTGTGGCAAGAGGTGTAGCAGTTAGTATGTCATAATAATTATCTTAAACTGTGAATTTTTCTATTGTCCTTTTCTTAGTCGTTTGGGGGGGGCTGTGGTCTATATTTATCATATATTCCATAACCTACATATGTTGAAGCATGTGAGAATGTTTGGTGATTACATATGTAAGGCGACTTCACACCTCAGAACAGGACAAAGAGATCTCAACCGCCATTGAGGATCAAAGAGTTTCCCGGGCACTGCGGTGGAGACCGGAGGAGCTGCCCTGACCCCCCAGGGCCATGAGGAGGAGTACGAAGACAATGGGGGGATTAAGATAATGAGGGATGTCAGCTTTGGATATGCATGTCTTTTGTTATGTGCAAGTATAAGTTCTGAGAGCCGGAGGTGTTCGGTCTCTTTTTCCTTCTTCTGCTGCTGCACTAGTCTGAGACTTGTTAGAGGAGCTGATAATAAACTTTGGTTTATATATCACATCGTCTCGTTCTTCCAAGCTCTTCTACAGGTATAAACATTATTTGCTGAAAGGATATATGTTAGAAGGGTAGTATTCATATGTACGATTCACTATGCTCACTCTGGGACATTATGGGACACTATGGAATGGTGGGTGGGACAGCACTGTGTATATCTGTGTTGTTTGAGGCTGGTTTTGATGTATGGACATCAATGTATGTTAGGATGGATGGGTGTTAATGTTGATATGTAAAAAATACAGTAAATTGTTTACTTGGGGTCTTAAAGGTGGTAATTTGTGTATAATTCACATGGGTGTATTTATGGAAAAGAGGAGATGGAATTAATAAGTGTTCACTTCTTCCTTCTCCCTTTCGAACACTGTATACTGTTACTTTATTGCATTTGTCATTTGTTTTGTTTTTGTTATACTTTTTTGTTCGAAATAAAGTATCTATCTATCTATCTATCTATCTATCTATCTATCTATCTATCATTTGTGCCTACTGAGCTCAGTGCAGCCTGTTTCGTTTTTGTGCAACATGACACTCACCACTCACCGCTTGCCTCTCCAACCCCCATATGATGGTCCATTTCAGGTTCTGGAGATGGGCCCTAAGAGTTTTGTGCTAGAGATGGGTGGGTGTAAAGAGCGGGTCACATTGGATAGGCTTAAGCTGGTGCACGCTATGGCGATTGAGCTTACGGATCCAGTCCAGGTCCCCCGTCAGGGTCACCCCCCTTCTAAGACCCCGGCTAGGTCTGCACTAGATGAGTTTTCTGGTTTCCAGCCTGCTACGGACGGTGTTTCACCCGCCCGTCGTCCACAAGGATGCCTCGCACGACAGGTTTCTCCGGTGGCTCTGGTTGAAGGACAGCGCAGCTGTTATGGCAGGCTCATCAGGCTCCCAGTGAGAGACTGATTTTGGCTACAGGAGTCCCCTCTGGGTGTTTGGAAAGGGGGTGCTGTGTGGCAGACTGAAGAGGTATCTCTCACCCAGTGGGATTTGAGGTTGATGGGCGTGGTTTGTGTTTCTCGGTTTTGGAGTCTGGGAGTGTTCAGTGTTCACACTCAGTTGTTCAGTGGCAGTTGAGGAGTAAAGCTAAAAACTCACCTTCATCTCCTGTGTGTTTCTTCCTCCTGCCACAACATATACTTTATTCCAGTCTTGGATTTTAAAGTCATCCTTAATGTTCTTGATGGCCTTTTCTGTTACTCACGTTGTAAAAAACTTAGCATCTTTTCTTCAGCTTTTTAGTGTTCCTACCAACAACAGAGCTCTTGCAGGCAATGCAGGCCTACTCAAATCATGAGGAAAGTGACATTCATTTGGCCAAAGATCAATGTACCATCAAAATTATTTTGGAAACATTATTTGAAGGTGAAAATCCTACATAGTATTGCTTTAATTAGCTCATCCTTAAATTCCTGCTGAATGACATTAAAAAACAGAAAAGGATAAACACTATTTGCCTGACATTACTGAATCCTGTGGTCAGTGTGAATTTTCCCACCAAAACAACTCATTATAAACTCAACACTTCCTAAAATTGTTTAAAAAATAATAGCCTGTCAGCACCTCAGTGATCAGAACACCTTCATTTCTTTGCATGCTTTTAATGTGAAACAATCAATCAGAAGTGTCTCATAGCTGCAGCAGTCAAACTCTTTTACTGACAATCTGTAGCTTTAAGTAGATAGATAGATAGATAGATAGATAGATAGAGGCATCAAGACGAGATGGAGGACAGAGTGGTGGACCAGTAGGAAGTTCCACTCTCACCCAGTGACTTGGGGAGTAGGGGGAGGGGACAGGAGATGTAAATGTATGCACCTGGGACAGGAGGTGTAAATGTATATGCCTTGGCACGTGGGGCAGGAGATGTAAATGTATGTGCCTTGGCACCTGGGGCAGGAGATGTAAATGTATGTGCCTTGTGCCAAGGGGGAGGAGGCAGGAGATATAAATGTATGCGCCTGGGCGCCAGGGTTAGTCTTATTGTTGGAGTTGAATAAAGTTCTGAAATGGCAGCTCTCGTGTCTCGTCACATCATTCCTCCACACTGGTGACCTACAACGTGAAAATGCTAAGCCTGGAAGACGACGCAAGCTCCTCTTCGGGAATACCCACACTGGGGTTTCCCCCCCAAGACCCCAGCCTCATTCGCCGTGGTGATCAAGCTCCCGGACTTCTGGCTTCACAACCCGGCTGCCTGTTTCATCCACGTGGAAGCTCAGTTTGCTCTCCATGGAATTTCCGCAGACGACATGAGATACCATTACATGGTGGCTTCGCTAGACCCGCGCTCCACTCAGCGCGCCATGAGCCTGCTCCAAGACCCCCTACCCCGGGGGAAATATGACGCTCTAAAACAGCTGCTGTTACGGTGTTACACCCTCTCTGACTGAGAAAGAACAGAGAAGCTCCTCTTCCACTCTGGGTTAAGAGACGGCTTGGCTGTGGAGTTAATGGAGAGTATGCTGGCTTTGCTGGGCACAGATGACGGATCTTTTGTCTTTACACATCTCTTCCTGAGGAAACTGCCTGATTCAGCGTGGACAATTTTGGCCAACTCACCGCTGCTGGCTGCCAGGGACTACCGCACACTGGCAGAAGAAGCAGACTGCATTATCCTAGCGAATAGGAGTCTCGGCATCCAGGCGGTTACACCAGGATCTTCGGCGAAGTCCACTGAGGTTGCGGAGCTGAAGGTTGTAGCCGAGACAGCCAATCAGAGATGCCAGAATGGGACGGTGTGTTTCTACCATCAGTGTTTTGGTGCCGACGCGCAGCGTTGTCTTCCGCCGTGCTGTTTCAAGATGCCAGGAAACAGCTGAGCCAGCGGTTAGTAGCAGCTGCGACTGCTGGCAACAGGGAGAAGCTGCTTTTCCTTGAGGACACACATTCTGGGAGACGGTTTTCGGTCGACTCTGGTTCCCAGAAGAGTCTTATTTTGCCAGTCGGCGCTGATAGGCTGGCTGAAGGCTGCAGCCCGTCATTAACTGCCACTAATGGCTCCCCTATCAAGACTTTTGGAGAAAGGTCAGTGATTGTGTGTTTTCATGGACGCAACTACAAGTACGACTTTGTGGTAGCTACCTGCTTGGTCCCTATCTTAGGTGCTGATTTTCTGTGTGCTTATGGTCTCCTTGTAGATGTTGTTAATAGACGTTTGGTGGATGCTATGTCTTTTTCTTCACTGCCTTGTATGACTCGGGGAGCTGGGCCACTAACACATGCTAATTTTTTAGCCTCAGAGGATGTGTATCAACGTGTGCTTTCTGATTTTCCCGCGCTCACTGTGCCTACCTTTTCCACTACTGTGACCAAGCATGGGGTTGAGTATTTTATCACTACAAAGGGCCCTCCAGTTTCCGCACGCCCGCGCCGCCTGGATACAACTAAGCTAGTCATCGCGTGGGAAGAGTTTGCTAACTTGGAACGTTCGGGGATTGTTAGGCACTCCAATAGCCCTTGGGCATCCCCGCTGTATATGGTGCCCAAGTCCGATGGTTCGTGGCGGCCGTGCAGTGATTTTCGTTGCTTGAAGAACATCACTGAGCACGACTGTTAACCCATCCCACACATTCAAGATTTTTCAGTGCACCTGGCCAGAATGTGCATTTTTTCTTAGGTGGATCTGGTCCGCGGCTACCACCAGGTCCTGGTTCGCGCTGAAGATGGCAGTGATAACACCCTTCGACCTTTTCGAGTTTCTTCGCATGCCATTCGGGCTGAAATACGTAGCTCAGACTTTTCAGAGGATGATGGACGCGGTGTTCCACGACTTGCCGTTCGTGTTCGTCTACCTAGATGACATTCTGGTGGCTAACGCATCTGAGGAGGAGCACCTCGCCCATCTCAAACAAGTTTTCCATCTGCTGGAAGCACACGGACTGATAGTTAATCCGGCTAAGTGTCAATTTGAGTTGCCAGTGAGCAATTTCTTGGGCCACTGCACCTTGTCTGAGGGCGCGATCCCGCTGCTGAATAAAGTGCAGGCGGTGTCAGATTTCCCGCATCCACAGACCGCGAGGGCGCTGCAGGAATTTTTGGGAATGGTCAATTTTTACAACCGTTTCCTTCCCCGGGCAGCCCAGCTGCTGCAACCGCTGTACAGTGCGCTCAAGAAGAAGAAACCTGCACGCTGATAGCATCAACTGGACCCCTGATTGGGTCCAGGCTTTTGCATGTGCCAAAGCTGTGCTCGCCAATGCAGCTTTGTTGGCCCACCCATCCCCGTTGGCACAGATCACACTTACTACAGATGTGTCTGACGTCGCGGTAGGAGCAGTGGTGGAACAGTACGTCTCTGGTTCGTGGCAACTTCTCGCCTTTTTCTGCTGTACTCTGCGCTATAACGAGCGTAAGTATAGTACCTTTGACAGAGAGTTGTTGGCCTTCTACCTGGCCACGCGTCACTTCCAGTTTTGGCTTGAGGGTTGAGCATTTACCACGTTTGTCGACCACAAGCCTCTAACCTACACAATGTCCAAAATCTCGGAACCAGGTCCAAAATCTCGGCCCGGCAGCAGCATCACCTAGTCGCAATATCGGAGTTCATGACCGACATTCAACATGTGGCCGGTAAGCTCAATGTTGTGGCCGACTGTTTGTCACATGTGCTGGTCTCTCCAGTCTACTTGGCCATTGATTTTTCTGCCATCTTACATCAGGAGATGTAAATGTATGCGCCTGGGGCAGGAGATGTAAATGTATGCGCCTTGGCACCCGGGGTGGGAGATGTAAATGTATGCACCTTGGCGCCAAGGGGGAGGAGACAGGAGATATAAATGTATGCGCCTGGGTGCCAGGGTTAATCTTGTTATTGGAGTTGAATAAAGTTCTGAACTGGCAGCTCTCGTGTCTCGTCACATCATTCCTCCACAACAGCAGCTTAAGTTTGTCTGATGACAGTGAAAGCGTAGAACCCCGCCCTTCCGAGGACATGAAGGGTAAAACTGGGCATCCTGGCAGAACTAAAAACAATATCTGTCACAGGTCTGTGGTGGACCATTCCCAGTTACATGGGGTGAGACTGGACATCCTGGCAGATAAGCACATCTGTCGCAAGGTCTGTGGTGGACTTTTGCCAGTCGGTGCATTGTGACATGCACTACACAAAGAGCAGAGATAAACAAACCTATCATCTGGTCAGTCACTGCAACAGATACTGGAGTGAGTGTGTCTTGACCTGTTCTTGCTACTGATAATACCACTGTCTGCCAAGAATGTGCTGCTAATCCAACAAAAGCTAGCGATACTCAAATACTTTGCAAGAAGTTTCATGAAATGGTCATGAAATGGTCTCGGATGTCGCCCGGGTTGGCAGGGTCGGGAGTTCCTGGTAGCAGAGGGCGGGGGACTGTGCTGCGTAGAGGAATCTGATCAGACCTAAGTAAAACAGTCATTCTCACCTGCGACAGACTGCTATGATGATGGGAGATATCTTTTGTCTTCTTTTCATCAGTGGAGACACTGAGGATTTTCAAGTACTGTCACTGGTCAAATGGATCACTAACTACTAACTAACTAACCTGCACTTATATAGCGCTTTTCTAGTCACAAAGACCACTCAAAGCGCTTTCACTAGTACTAACCCTCTATTCTAAGGGCCTATAGGAAACAGATATCTAGGGACAATTTAGAACAGCCAATTAACCTAACATGCATGTCTTTGGATTGTGGGAGGAAACCGGAGCCCCCGGAGTAAACCCACGCAGCACAGGAAGAACATGCAAACTCCACACAGAAAGGTTCCAACCCCTGCCAGCCTGGGGATTCGAACCAGGAACCTTCTAGCTGTAAGGCAACAGTGCTAACCACTGCACCACCGTGCTGCCCACCACATTGGTAGGCAAGTTTTGTGAAAGGAGCAATGACCCTGGTTACATGGTCACAATAAACCGATTACTGGGAATAAACCAATAACAATAATCAGTTTTCTCGTGTCTACACGCACTGAATAAACTGATTATCGGAGGGTAAATAAGTTAATGACTCCAGTTACATGGCATTTATTGGATTAATCTGTTTACATGGTCACTGGAATAATCAGATAACTCTAGAAATCCAATAATAACCGGTTTATTCATGTACACGTAAACATGGTCAGTGACACAAATGGTTTATCATGCCATGTGACAACATTACTTTACCAGAATATGCAAAATCTCTCACTAAAAAAATCATCTGGAGTGTTACAAGAAGAAAACAGGTGATTAAGGATGGCTTTCACTGCCTTGTTCCACAGAGGCTTGAAGTAGGGTGGAAACTGTTTATTTCTATGAGTAGGAATAGAGAGTTTGTGAATTAAACTGAGGATATTTTCCTATTAGTTGAAACCACTTAACCCACACTCTACAATGACGGGGCTCTGGGGCAGACCTTGCTATTCAGTCTCCCGGTGTCGTTCACCTTTTAATTTTTTTCACCTTCCTAAGTTTATATTGTATTTAAATTGTACTGCTAGAATTTTTTTTTTAAGTGAGCAGAGACAGTCATGTAGCATATCGACACTGGCTTTCTCTGACACAGTCAGCAGTGATGGGACCTGTCTCTTGGAGTGCCTCCACTGCCTTTAATGGAGTTTACCAAGAACTAAACAGCTCTGCCCTATTTCCCAGCAATAGAGCCTTGTTTCAACTATTCAGCAGGAAAATATCCTAAATTTAATGAACAGACACAAGCAGCCTCAGCGGTGGGAGGCAGTGACCACTTGAAAAAAATCCTACCAACTTTTTTAGTTGATAATTTGTTTAAAATATAGACACATAAATATAAACTTTACTCAGTTTGGAGGTGGAAAGATTTCTCCCCTGTGGCCTAAACAATTACCCCCTACCACAGTCTCAAAACAATAAAATAACCTGCTTGCTTCTGTTTGCTGATGTACCTATATGAAAAATATCTATGGCTTTCTTTTTTGAGGTGAATCTGTATATTTAAAGGCCAAATGTCACGTAACAGGGTACTTTAAATATCTTGAAACTATTCAATTCAATTCAATTCAATTCAATTGAATTCAACTTTATTTATATAGCGCCATTTCACAACAACAGTCATCTCATAGCACTATCAACTGTAGGGGGGACCCCCACAGTTGCAGAAAGACCCCAGCAATCAGGCGATCCCCTGTGAGCAAGCACTTGGCGACGGTGGAGAGGAAAAACTCCCTTTTAACAGGAAGAAACCTCCAGCAGAACCAGGCTCAGGGAGGGGCAGTCATCTGCTGCGACTGGCTGGGGGGTGAGGGGATAGAGAAGAAGAAAAGAACAGACATGTAGAGAGCAAACAGCACGATGGGGACTCAATCTATGGGAGAGAACAAACAAATGTTAATGACCAGCAAAAAAAAAAAATTTCATAGAGAGTGAGGAAAGGAGTGAGGCCCAGTGCATTACTGGAGGTCCCCCGGCTGACTAAACCCATTAGCAGCATAACTAAGGGAGGGTTCAGAAACACATGATCCCTCCCTAATTGTAGGCTAGATCAAAAAGGTAGGTTTTAGCCCTATTCTTAAAAACAGAGATCGAGTCTGACTCCCGAATCCAGATTGGCAGCTGATTCCACAGGAGAGGAGCTTGATAACTGAAGGCTCTGCCTCCCATTGTACTTTTGGAGATTCTAGGTATTACAAGTAATCCTGCATTTTGAGAGCGTAGTGCTCTGTTAGGATAATACGGTAGTATCAGATCTTTTAAATAAAAAGGAGCCTGATTGTTTAGAGCTTTGTAAGTGAGAAGAAGGATTTTAAACTTAATTCTAAACTCTATGGGAAGCCAATGAAGGGAGGCCAGAACCGGAGAGATATGATCTCTCTTTCTAGTACCTGTTAAAACTCTTGCTGCAGCATTTTGGATCAGCTGAAGACTTTTTAAAGATGTTTTAGGACAGCCTGATAATAAACTAGATATAAAAGGGAACCGATCCGTTCGGGTCTTGGTGCATATGCTTCAGTAACAACGGAATATTCGTTAATTTAAAACTGCCGCACTTGGCCTGACACGGCCCCTGGAATCGCCTGGGGAAGAAGGCGGAAGTGATGAAATCGATTGTACCCTAGTTTGATGCTTGGGGTATTTCAATTGATTGTTTATATGGAGACTGGAAGGTTGAAGTGAGCAACAAGAAAGAAAAAATTGGATATTTCACCCATACCTTAAAACGGGACTATCAGGGACAGCTGGGTAATAAGGGACACTTCTCTGGGAAATGTTTTCATACCTGTCAAGTGAGACGTTTTCGCCGTACTTCAACACCGTAAAAAGCGGCTACAAGGAACGGCGGAGCAACAAGGCACACCTCTCTGGGATCTCTGTCTGTTCCACAACCGCTGCACAGCTCAACGTGTTAAACCATTGTCCTAATGACTTCTCATGGTAGTGAGAATAGCTCACGCTGAGCGATCAGCCCGCCCAGACAATTAAACTAATGAGTGACTCCACACTTCGAACAGTAGTGAGAATAGCTGACGCTGAGCGATCAGCCCGCCCCGACAATTAAACTAATGAGTGACTCCACACTTCGAACAGTAGTGAGAATAGCTCCCGCTGAGCGATCAGCCCGCCCCAGCTGTGAGTGATCACACACAGGAGTGCTCCTCAAGACACTCAGTTTTTTTTCCAGTATATTTTTTCTTTTGGGCGTACAGAAATGGCAATACGCCCGTTTTTGCTAAAATTGCATTTTCCCCGTATTTTCCTTAAAATATTTGACAATAACAACACGAACTACATTTAAAACATTTCCCAGAAAAGTGTCCACCACTGCGCCGTCCCCCACAGCCGCGCTTGGCACCAAAATACGGCGAAAACGTCTCACTTGACGGGTATGAGAACATTTCCCAGAGAAATGTCCATTATTACTCCGCTGTCCCTTATAGCCGCGTTTTACGGTATTAAAATACGGCGAAAACGTCTCACTTGACAGGTATGCGCCTCCATTTTCATATTGATCTGGTCAATTTCTTGACAGCAGCGGCTCTCCTCCACTGTAATAATAATGGCTTCCGAAAAATCAATATTTATGGAGCGCCCTGGACAGACCCTCTTCGGCTTCGCAATTCTGGAGGCGATTAATGTCCAGTTCAATGACATTTTCCACTGGTTCTGCTCTCTAGTCATCGTTGGAACTGTTGTCATCAGACAAAGCATCTGATTCCGTCTCGGACGGCTCGAACCGGTAAGGTTCTATGCCTCTGTCACTGTCTGAACCACTGACAAAAAAAAAAGACAAAAAAAAAAGACAAAACTAAACTAATTTGTTCACAATCGCTGTCACTTTCCGTCATGATTGTCCAATGTTGATAAGTGTGAATGTGGATAGGCAGGGCAGCCAGGGTACAACTGGTGATGTCAAAAACATGGGCGTGGTCTGGACTGGCTGTCACAAGCCAGCAAGCAAGGTGGGGCCTTCACCTGGTGTATTTTGTGCAATTATGTAAATACAGGTGGGTGATATGGTCTCCGGTATGAATATTTGGTTTAAGCTATGTGTATTTTATCTAAATTCGTTGTCATTTAGAAAAAAAAATTACGTGACATTTGGCCTTTAAACAATGAGGGAACACTAAATATAAATCTAAACTAGACCCACCATCTCTATCCTCGGGTCAAAATTGTACATGTACTTACCTTGATGAAATGATCACTGCAGATCAGACCTGTGGTGGAAGCAACCCTCCATCTGCTTGCACAACTAGATCCAATGGAAAGCAATAAAAAGACTTTCCTGGGGTTTTATCTTGCCTGTTATGGCAAGCTTACACCATGCATATAGTGACCATTGCTAGAGTTGAAATTTATGCCACTCCTCAATATAAAGTTAGCTCAGCTCAGCTGTTCCTGCAGACCACATAGGGGATGACCTTTTTCTATGCCTGTTCCATCTCTCCCTCTTCATATCTGAGTTAAATTAGAATAAAATTAGAATAAAATTTAGAATAAAATTAAAATAAATAGATACAATCGTCACCTTATCGTGGTGGGAGGTTTGCGTGCCCCAGTGATCCCAGGAGCTATGTTGTCAGGGGTAATTTGCCTCTGATAGGGTCACCCAAGACAAACTGGTCCTGGGTGAAGGGCCAGACTAAGAACGATCCAACAGACTCTCATGATAAATTCTAGATCAAGGATTCAGTGTACTCCGCCCAGTATGGGGTTACCGGGGTCCCACCCTGGAGCCAGGCCTGGGGGAGGGGCTCTATGGCTAGCGTCTGGTGGCTGGGTTTCCACCCATGGGACTCGGCCGGGCTCAGCCTGAAGGAGTTACATGGGTCCGCCCTCCAGTGGGCTCACCACCTGCAGGAGGGATCATGGGGGTCCTGTGCTATGTGGATTAGGTGGCGGTCAAAGGCGGAGACCTTGGCAGACTGATCCCAAGCTTTCTTATCTGGCTTTTGGTACGTGGAATGTAACCTCTCTGGTGGGGAAGGAGCCTGAGCTGGTGCATGAGGTTGAGAGATACCGGCTAGATATAGTTGACCTCACCTCAACGCACAGCTCCGGTTCCGGAACCAGTCTCCTGGAGAGGGGCTGGAGCTTGGCCTTCTCTGGAGTTGCCCCGGGTGAGAGATGACGAGCAGGGGTGGGTATTCTTGTATCCCCCCACCTTGCTGCCTCTATATTGGAGTTTTCCCCAGTGGACAAAAGGGTTGCTTCCCTGCGCCTTCGGGTTGGGAAACGGGTCCTGACCATCATTTGTGCCTAAGCACCAAGTGATGTTTCAGAGTACCCACCCTTTTTGGAGTCTCTGATTGGCGTGCTGGAGGGTGCTCCTCTTGGAGACTCCATTGTCCTACTGGGGGACTTCAATGCGCACGTGGGCAATGACAGTGAAACCTGGAGGGGGGTGATTGGGAGGAACGGCCTGCCCGATCTGAACCCGAGTGGTGTTCAGTTATTGGACTTCTGTGCTAACCACAGTTTGTCCATAACGAACACCATGTTCAAGCATAAGGGTGTCCATATGCACACCTGGCACCAGGACACCCTAGGTTGCAGGTTGATGATCGATTTTGTTATCGTGTCATCAGACCTGCGACTGTATGTCTTGGACACTCGGGTAAAGAGAGGTGCAGAGCTGTCAGCTGATCACCACCTGGTGGTGAGTTGGATCCGATGGCAGGGGAGGAAGCCATTCAGACCTGGTAGACCCAAACGTATAGTGAGGGTGTGCTGGGAATGTCTGGCTGAGGCCCCTGTCCGGGAGGTCTTCAACTCCCACCTCTGAAAGAACTTCAGCCACATTCCGAGGGAGTCTGGAGACATGGAGTCTGAATGGGCCATGTTCTCCACCTCCATTGTTGAAGCAGCAGCCCAGAGCTGCGGCCGCAAGGTGGTCGGTGCATCTCGTGGTGGCAACCCCCGAACCAAGTGGTAGACACCAGTGATGAGGGGGGGCCATTAAGCTGAAGAAGGAGTCCTATCAGGCTTGGTTGGCTTGTGGGACTCCCAAAACAGCTGAGGTGTACTGGCGGCCAAGCGGAGTGCAGCTCGGGTGGTTGCTGAAGCAAAAACCCGGGTATGGGAGGAGTTCGATGAGGCCATGGAACAAGACTTTTGGTCAGCCTCAAAGACATTCTGGCAAACTGTCCAATGGCTTAGGAGGGGGAAGCAGCTCCCTGTTCACACTGTGTATGGTGCGGATGGGGCGTTGTTGACTTCGACTGGAGATATCGTCGGGCGGTGGAAGGAATACTTTGAGGATCTCCTCAATCCCACTGATACGCCTTCCACAGAGGAAGCAAGACTTGTGGACGGGGGGGTGGGGTGGGGGAATGACTCGCCTATCACAGGGGCTGAGGTCGCTAAGGTAGTTAAAAATCTCCTTGGTGGCCGGGCCCCAGGGGTGGACGAGATTCGCCCTGAGTACCTCAAGGCCCTGGATGTTGTAGGGCTGTCATGGCTGTCACGTCTCTGCAACATTGCGTGAAGGTCGGGGGCAGTGCCTTTGGCATGGAAAACCGGGGTGGTGGTTCCTCTCTTCAAAAAAGGGGACCGGAGGGTGTGCTCCAACTTTAGAGGGATCACACTCCTCAGCCTCCCCGGGAAGGTCTATGCCAAGGTACTGGAGAGGAGAGTCCGGCCGTTGGTCGAACCTCGGATTCAGGAGGAGCAATGTGGTTTTCGTTCTGGCCGTGGCACATCGGACCAGCTCTTTACCCTCTCGAGAATTCTCGAGGGTTTGTGTGAGTTTGCCCAACCAGTTTACATGTGTTTTGTGGACTTGGAGAAGGCATTCGACCGCGTCCCTCGTGGTTTTTTGTGTGGGGTGCTTCGGGAGTATGGGGTATCGGGCTTGTTGTTACGAGCTATTCTGTCTCTGTACGACCGTTGTGAGAGTTTGGTTCGTATTGCCAACACTCAGTCAGACTCATTCCCAGTGAGAGTTGGACTCCGCCAGGGCTGCCCTTTGTCACCGATCCTGTTCATAATTTTTATGTACAGGATTTCTAGGCTCAGCCAGGGAATGGAGGTTGTCATGCTTGGTGACCACAGGATCTCATCTCTGTTGTTTGCAGATGATGTTGTCCTGTTGGCTTCATCCAGCAATGACCTACAGCTCTTGCTGGGACGGTTTGCTGCTGAGTGTGAAGCGGCTGGGATGCGAATCAGCACCTCCAAGTCTGAGTCCATGGTCATCAGCCGGAAAAAGGTGGATTGTCCTCTCCGGGTTGGGAACAGGCTCCTGCCCCAGGTGGAGGAGTTTAAGTATCTTGGGTTCTTATTCATGAATGAGGGGAGAATGGAGCGAGAGATTGACAGACGGATTGGAGCAGCATCGGCAGTGATGCGAATGTTGTACCGGTCTGTTGTGGTGAAGAGGGAGCTGAGTGCTAAGGCAAAGCTGTCGATTTACCAGTCAATCTACGTTCCTACTCTCACCTATGGTCACGAGCTTTGGGTAATGACCGAAAGAACAAGATCGCAGATACAAGCGGCTGAAATGAGCTTTCTCCATAGGATTGCTGGACTTACCCTCAGAGATAGGGTGAGGAGCTCAGTCATCCGGGAGAGGCTCAGAGTAGAACCGCTGCTTCTCCACGTTGAAAGGAGTCAGTTGAGGTGGTATGGGCATTTGATTAGGATGCCTCCTGGACGCCTCCCACTTGAGGTGTTTCGGGCACTTCCCACTGGGAGGAGACCCCGGGGCAGACCCAGGACTCGCTGGAGAAACTATGTCTCCCATCTGGTCTGGGAACGCCTTAGTATCCTCTCTGAAGAGCTGGAGCAGGTGGCTGGGGAGAGGGAAGTCTGGGCTTCTCTGCTTGAACTGCTGCCTCCGCGACCCGGACCTCCGGAAAAGCGGTAGAAGATGGATGGATGGGTGGATAAATAGATGCAAACTGTATGTAGGAAAAGTTATAATTAGTCAATCAAACCACTATTTATCCATTTAAATACTTTGAAGCCTGAATAATTTATACATTTCACAATTTAGTAAATAATGTGTCCAGGCGTTGTTTAAAGGAACATTTTGTTTTTATACAAACAAAAAAATTCTAAAAGTATAAGTGTCATGTCTGGAAACAAGGGTAGACAGGTCCACATGTTGAAGCTAGCTCCACTAAACGTTAGCCAACAAAATAGTACACAGTGCAGGTGGAGCATGGAAGAGCAGAATGCCAAGAGAGGACGGCTGGCCCTGGACAGCCATCTAATATTTTTTTTTTTTTTTTTTATCGAGTCTCCTGAGAAACAAGTGTTCCTTTCTATAGCTTATACAGGACAGAGGTCGCCACTCCTCATCTAATATACCCTAAGACGTTGTGATGTCACCCGTGCGTGCATGCGTGGTACCTCAGTGTGGTGTGCCATGCCCTTTCACATACATCACATTTACTCCCCCCCTCAGAAGCTCAGAACATTTACAGACATGCGGGTTAGCTTAACAAGAATGGGCTAGCATAAACATATATATTAGCATATCGGCTAATGTAAAGCATAACATATGCAAGACTGGGCCGAACAGGCTGGTATGAAGAACCATTTTAATCACACATTCCTAACTGGGCAACCAGGTAGACTGCCGGTGTGCCTGCATCGTTGTGTGGGTTTTTCTGCCACTTGAATGGACCATGCCCTGACCAAACATGTGCTTATGAACTTTAGAGCCAGTAACATAGTTCAGAACTCAGCGGGGCCTCTATCGAGCCCACGGTGGGCACGGTCCTGGCAGCGCCAACTTGGGCAACTCTGGCGGGCACCCTGCTGGTAGTTGCAGTCTGTTCATTAGCAAAGTTTCAGTCTGGGTCTCACACTGGCTGGGTTGGCTCGGTTGCTGTTTCTTGGTCCAGAGCAGGAGGTGGTGTTACCTTTCTGAGACAACTGACATGCCATCATGACCCATCAGCCAGCAAGAAGGTGGCTGGTCCAAGCTGAGTGGTGATCTGCACTGGTGTTGACGGGAACAACTGCAGCTCGTGTGAGTGGCTGGGTCGCCGGATCCAGACTCAGTTGAGCACCGTGAGCAAGGGTTACTTCCACTTCACAGTGTGCTGCTGTTCCTTCGTCCTGCTGCCGGAGAAGGGTGCCATTGCTAGGGTGTCGTCTGGCAGAGGTGGTGAGCAGTCCAGAAATGGACGTAGAGGCAGGCTGGTCTCGCCACTGATGGGGTGGACCCTATTTTCTCCTGGGTCCTGCATGAACACAGATTGGAACTCCTCCAGTGAGGCAGCAGCTCAGGGAGGCTTGTGCCATGTGAGGATCGGTTCCAAGTCTCCAGTACTTTGCTCATTGTGTGGGGTGAAGCAGGAAGCAGCTGCGTCCACGTTTGGGCAGAGTGGGCTCGGGCCGTCATTGGTCAAACAGAATCCCATGTGATCTGTGATGGAAAAGCCCAGTTCATGGTATAAATCACACCACAGGATCTTGTCGCCATGGTGCGTCATCTAGAATGTGAATGCCGGGAGGATTCTTGACCCATAGTGAACCTAAAAGGTAATGGTTCCTCCCATGCCAATCTTTGTCTGTCCATAACCGAACAGCTCCACTCCATCTGGCTTAATTGGTTGCAGGAGAAAAAGCCTCCTAACATGGCCTTGTCCATCAGCGACCTCGTGGCAGCAGTGTCCAGCAGCAGTGGTAGACTGACGCCATCCAATTCCACTGTGCACCACTTACACAGCATGCTACTGGAGTCCACAGAATGAATGGTGGTTGGGCTGGGCCAACCGGGTGAGCTAGACAGCAGGCCTGCAGGAACTGAGCAACATGCTCTGGCGAAGTGGCTTAGACCACCACGGCATTGGCACCTCTGCCCTGTGGCTGGGCACGCAGGCACGTGTGTCTGGTGCAAGGACGAGTCACAGTTACCACATGGTTGGCATGCTGTTGTACCTTGTCGTCCGCGAAGTTCACCTCGGGGTCTTCGTGAGAAGACATGGGGTTGGTGGGCTGAGCAACTGGGGTAACAGCCTGTGCTAGTGGAGCTGGATGTGGGGAGCGCTGGCTAGAGGCTCCTAGCTGTGCTGCTAACTGGGACGCTGCCTCTAGCTGGGACACCATTTCCAACGCCCTGGTCAGTGGTCAGTCGTCCGGCACCATCAGTAGTTTCTCCTGCAACTTTGGATTGGTGGTGTGCTCCGCTAACTGGTCTCGCACATCTCGTCTTCCAGGTGTCCAAACCTGCGCGTACTAGCCAAACAGCAGATGTCGGAGACATATTGTTGGAGTAACTCACCCGCACGCTGTCAGTACTGGCAAAACTTGATTCTTCGGACCAAAACGCTCTCTGGGGTGGCAAAATGTCTGGCTAACAAAGCAACACACTTGTCGTACATGTCCGTAGATCCAAATGTCCGAAAGACATGCTGTCCCTCACTGCCAAGGCTGTGAATTAGCATGGCTCATAGCCTAGCTTTGCTAGCTTTAGCTAAGTCGATGGCGGACACAAATGTCTCAAACGACTTGTACTAACGAGACCAAGGAATGGGTGGCTCACCAGGCAGAGCAAGGAATGGTGGTAGAGGTGTCAGCAGAGTTTCCATTATCCTCGTCTCCAATGTCATGTCTGGAAACAAGGGTGAACATGTCCACATGTTAAGGCTAGCTCCATTGAATGTTAGCCCACAAAATAGTACACAGTGCAGGTGGAGCACAGAAGGGCAGCGTGCCAAGAGAGGACGACTGGCCCTGGGCAGCTGTCTAATATACCCTAAGGCAGGCCCATTCAATTAGTGGCCCGTGGGCCACATGTGGCCCAGAACCAACCTCTGAGTGGCCCAGGCCACGTCAAGGAAATATAAATTTAAGAAAAAAATATGAAGTAATGACGGTCCGCAAGCATACACACGAACAACGCACTTGACCGTCATCTGCGCGTCATTCAGAAGCGCCCCACCCACATGAGCATTCCAATCAGCAGGCAGAGTGTCTTTCTAGCATTGCTGTCCAAGAGAAGCACGTGCTTATTAAAGTACTTTAAACGTGGAAAAAAATCAGAAGAGGTATGCAAGCAGTGAAGACATTTATTTAACCCACTGGTAATGGAAGCAATAATGAAGTCGCTTACCAAACAAGTGTGGTTAAGCTTCATACTGTATGCAGGGAAAGGCAAGAGTGACTAAACTGCGGAGGATTGACTTCACCAGCTACTACAATATCTATCCATCCATGGATGGATGGATGGGTATTATGTACCTGGCAAGTTAAGATAACTGAAATTCACAAAGTTAATACCTTTAAGCCGTCAGCAGCCTTCAGACAAACTAAACGTGCCAACATTTGGATTTCAAAATAAGGGAGGTTTTTCCTGCTGTCTGGGTGGTGTGGAGAATTCTTAAAAAAACTATAAATATATAAAAATATTTTAACAGAAATAACTGCATCTTTGGTCATTTGACTTAATTTATTTCATTGAATATAATTTTATTAATATTTTTTTCTTTGAAATCAGAGTTAAATTGTTGTTCTGTTCTGGTTCTGCAAAATTATGGTCAAAAGGTTAAACTGTATAAGGAAAAAAAGTCAAAATGTTACCACAGTTTCAAATTTATAAAAAAACCAAAACAAAACAGCAATTTTATTAAAAAAAATAGACAAAAATTAGCCATAAAATAATCCACAAATTTATAATAAAGTCTCAAATGTACAAGAGAAGTCAATTTTACAAGACGAAATTACAAATTTGAGGAAAATGGTTTAAAATTTAGATAAATTTACAGAGAAAAGTAGAAAATTATAAGAAAAGTATAAATTTTGGAGCAAAACCTCAAACCTTCAAGACTGAAGTCATTACTCAAGTTTTTAAGTGGGTGCTTTTTGCATCCTTAACTACTAGAAACTTTTGGTTGACTGATATGCCTGTGTAATGGAATGTGTAGTTATAAAAAGAGGTTCCTACTCATACATGTGGTGTTTTAAAACAAAACAAACTACAACAGTGGATGTGCAATGTTTGTTAATGTCATCAATCTTTTTTGGGGGGGGGTGGATGTCTGTGCGCTTAAGTGTTTGACAGTTCATTTTTTATTCAGCTAAATGCACTTTATGATGTGCCAAGGTCAGTTATGACCAAGATGTAGTGTATTTTATTTCAAAAGGGAAACAAATGTTAATGCTACTAACAGTGCACATTGAGTTTTTATGAACTTTGTGATATGCCTGAGTAAGATAAGATAAGAGAAGCCTTTTTTAGTCCCGCAATGGGGAAATTCCAGGATTGCAACAGCACAGGGATAGCAACACTCAGAGCAACAATCAAGAAGACAAAAAAAAAAAACAAGAGCAGCGAATATACATATGTACATATAAATATATAAATAGATAAGCACACAGTGCGGAGCATTGTAGCTAGATGGAATAAATATATAAATATATAAACACACACAGTGCAGAGCACTGTAGCTAGATGGAATGAACAGCATAACCGTCTACATGGTATGATTATGTACCCATACATATCGTCACCCTCCATAGAGACCGGTATTTTCGTAGTTGTATACCGGAGGGAACCATTGTGTAAGTCTATTGCGTCTTTTGCATTCAATACTATTAGGTTGTCACGTTTTTTTGCTATCTCTGCGAGCAGCCTTGCTTAGGTTGTACAGTCTGACAGCCGTAGGTAGGAAGGACCTGCGAAACCTCTCGGTTGCACACCTAGGATGATGTAGTCTACTGCTGCTAAATGAGCTCCTCAGTGCGTTCAGTATGTCCTGCATAGGGTGGGACTCGGACTCCAGCAGAGATGATAGTTTAGCCACCATCCTTCTCTCTCCCATCTCCTCCACTGGGTCAAGGCGTTTCCCCAGGACAGAGCTAGCTTTCTTGATCAGTTTGTTCAGTCTCTTCCTATTGGCGACCAAAGATGCGACCAAAATGGTTATTTACAGAACCCCCCCCCCCCAATTCTCTTTATCTAATTGCTGTTCAAGAGGAAAAATATTTCTACTACTTGAAAGAATGAATGAATCTTTATTTCAGATAGATTAAAAGTAAAGATTAAAAGAAAAGAACAGAATAATATAACAGGGGGAAAAAAAATCTCACAAGGTCAAATTAAACAATAACTCCTCTGATTATACAGTTCAACATAAGTTATCCGAAATGGGTGATGGCTGAAGCTGCAGCTTATATTGCCCATCCATATTCCATCCAAGAATTCAAAAGAAAAACAAAACAAGAGCGATTGCAATTCAGAACAAAGCTAAGACAAAACGTGACCAAAAAAAAAACAAAAAAACTAAGCAACAACACAACACAGACTGAATATGATTTTACATGTCATCTTGTATATACACGTTTGGAGTATTTCTTCCTTTAGTTTTTGTTTAAATTGTCCAAGCGTTGTACACGATTTTAATTCAGGTCCAAAAGCATTCCACAGTCTGACTCCTTGCACTGAGACACAGTGTTGCTTGGTGGTAGTTCTCACTGAAGGTTTTTGAAATATACATGTTCCTCTGAAATGATATTGTTTCTCCCTTATTTGGAACAACTTTTGGATATTTGCAGGCAATGACAGATTCTTCACTTTAAACATTATTACTGCAGTTTTAAAGTCAACCAGATCTTTCAACTTGAGAGCTTTTAATTTAAGAAAAAGCAGGTTTGTTGGTTCCCCTGAACTTCAAGTTCTGCTCAACCCCAGCACTGTTATTGTGTTTTTATGCACTTTTGATGTGCCTTTGTCATGTGCCCAGCATACATTTAAAACCAAGACAATGAATAAAAAGTGCATATTTTTCATAATATTGATCTGTGTTGGCTTGAAATTGTCATGGTTAAGCTGACAGCTCATGTGCACGATGCTAGCACAGCACGGAACCACACAAAGGGGGAACGTTCAACAGTTTATTAAATGTGAGCAAACAGTGCACAGTTAAACAGCCACTTGCCAGAAGAATCAATCCACCTGTGGAGAGAAAGTGAGAGCTGTCAGTGGAGGAACAGAGTAGGGAATATGGGCGAGCCAAATTATCACTTACTCGGGACTCCGAGGATAGACCAGCAGGACTCCAGCGGGGAATAGACGACCCAGTAGGGTAGGGGAAATGAGCTAGTACTGTCTAACCAGGTAAAGATTCGTTGCTGTGGTAGTGATGAGGTGGCAGGAGAGCGCACACAGTCCCGACACACACCCCCACAATGGCAGCAACCTGTAAAGAGAGAAAAGAGTACAGTTTAGACAACGTGTCTAAGCTGAGTACAAACGACCTGCTTGCCTGAATTAGGGCAGTATACCCAGACGAGCCAGCGTTGGCTGTGCCGAGGAGGCCTCCTTAAGTACGCTGGCTGATGAGCGGGCGCAGGCGTGTCCTCTGCCTCAGGTGCAGTGATGAGTTTGTGAACGTGCAGTAGGAGGGGAGGGGCGCGCTCTCACTGCCCATGACAGAAATTTGTCATATTCAACAGACTGCTAAACATGTGCGGCCCAGTTACATGTATTGATTTCAAATTGTGGCCCAACTGATTTTGTAATTGAATAGCCCTGCCCTAAGGCGTCGTGACATCACCTGTGCATGCGTGCTACCGCAGCATGGTGCGTTGCGCCGTTTCACATACACCACAATAAGTAATAACAACAACAACAACAATAATAATAATAATAATAATAAAGTAGTTTTCTCAGTTGTTTTAAAATCAAATAACTAATTTTGGAACTATGTATCATATTGAGCAAGTTCTTAAAAAATAAGCAAAATTAGCTTCAACTGAGAAATAATGTTTATTTCAAGATTAGCACATTTATCTAATTCATTAATTTATGCTATAATGTAACTGAGTTGCCAAATGTAATTTTTATTTTTCACTGTTAATCACAAATACCTTCTGCTTGCACACTGTCTTTATGTACATTTAGATTGTGAGATTAATGTGATTTAATGGATATGGTTTTTTCTTGGGTACATAGCAGGGAATAGGTGTGAGTCATCATTACAACTTTCCATATCTAAGCTGGTGTGTGATTATTTACTCCTCTGTCTGCTTCTTATTTAAATAAATAAAAATTCTACTTGCTGCCATTGTAAAACAAATGGAAAGTAAAACTTTATTTCTGTGATTTTCTGGGCTGTGGGCACAAAAAGTAATGTAACGTCGGGGCCATTTTAAGGGGGCCAGGGATTTCCCAGCATGCTTTGCCAGTTTGAAACGTTACTGTGTGTGTGTTAAATGTGTTATTTCTGAGTTATACTGCTGTGTCATTATAACTGCATTATAATGACCCAGCAGTGTTCAGCAGGATTAGGGCAAGATGTATCATGTGTGTGTAACCATGATTCAAACAGGGGTCTGGGAGAATGACCTCCCCTCCTCTCTGTGCTCAGAAGTAGGTTGGGGGTCGGGGTGTGAAAAATAAATCAGGTTGATCACAACCATCTGCTCCATTGTCTTTGTGTGAACCCTTGCAAACGTCACACTGGTGTCAGGAGTGGGATATGGAGCAAGATGAGGATCTAGGCGGAGGTCCAGCGGCCGGAGCGATTCATCGCTCAGCCGGGAACGGAGTGTGGAGCTGAGACGCCGGCCCCTGGAGAGCTTCGCCGCGATGGATGGAGCAGAGCAAACCAGCCCTGTTTCCCGCCCTTTTCAGGGCAGGACGGGATGGCGATTTCAGAACGATTAGGAGCGGCAATCGACCGGGAGATGACCGTCCCATCCATCCAGCAGCGGGCCAAGATTCCCCGCTACAACGGCGAGAACCTGTTGGATGATCGCCTGGCCCAGGTCGAGTTGGCTGCCGCGCTGATCATCGGAGGAAACCACCGTGCTGAGAGCGAGTGGAGGAGGAGCTACGGCAGATCACAGCAGCGCGTGCACGAAGGAAACAGCCATGGCAACGCGAGGAAGGACGGCTTCCGCTGCACAGAGCCAGGGTACATGGCATGGTACTGCCCCACACACAGCGCACGACAAACTGGCCCCTCGCCGACGTTAAATTAGAGTGAGGTGGCATGGACGGGGAAAAAGCCGTCTCCTGCAGATGCTTCCCCCGGCAGGTGACGTCACAGAGGCCTTTGGAGCGCAGCAGCAGTGGAGCGAGCAGGACAGATCCGGTCTTTTCCCGGGCTCGGCAGGGGCTGGATGCCGGGACGCGGGCCAGCGGCCGCCTGGGAGGTCCTGGCAGCGGTGGGAGTCATGGGACTCCCGCTGCCAGAGGAGGAACTGTGCATGTCCTACCGCCACCCGATGCTTTTCCTTTCGGTGACGTCACGGAGGCCCTCGGCGCAGGAGCGACACAGCGGAGCGAGCAGGACGAAGATGCGGCCATTTTCCAGGCGCAGCAAGGGCTGGACGCATGGACGCGGGCCAGCGGCCGCCTGGGAGACCTGGCAGTGGTGGGAGTCGGCCGGAGCGGGCTTGGGACTCCCGCTGCCAGGGAAGGGACTGTGCGTGGTCCTACAGAGGCTGTCAGATGTGTCCATCCGCCCGCTGATGGCCAAACCGGAACCCTACCCCAACCAGATGCTCTGACCGAGACTCAGATGGCCCGTGCATGCCGCCCCGGCACCGGGCTGACTCGCGTTGGATTTCTGAAAGTGGACTTTGAATTTTCTGGGGACAGAAACCAGTCCGGGGGGGGGGGGGGGCAGTGTAACGTCGGGGCCATTTTAAGGGGGCCAGGGATTTCCCAGCATGCTTTGCCAGTTTGAAATGTTACTGTGTATGTGTTAAATGTGTTATTTCTGAGTTATACTGCTGTGTCATTATAACTGCATTATAATGACCCAGCAGTGTTCAGCAGGATTAGGGCAAGATGTATCATGTGTGTGTAACCATGATTCAAACAGGGGTCTGGGAGAATGACCTCCCCTCCTGTCTGTGCTCAGAAGCAGGTTGGGGGTCGGGGTGTGAAAAATAAATCAGGTTGATCACAACCATCTGCTCCATTGTCTTTGTGTGAACCCTTGCAAACGTCACAGTATACAAATGACTGATGTTTTATACAGCCATCAGCCATTACTATGACCAGCTCTCACTGAAGATGGCTTCTCTCCTCACCTTTAACAGGCAGGACTGCATAGTCTAAGATGGATTACTGTTATAATAATAATGTGTTTACCTTGAGAACAGAATGGTTTCACTCTGGGAAAACTGATGCGCTCATGGACAAAGTGAAAATGTGCTTATACCTGTAGGTGATATAGACAACACTATAACCTCCTGGCCAGTAGGTGTCACACTACTCTTGCCCCACTATAATATTGTAGTGATTGGTAGAGCCAAACATCAACACGGAGTGCAGACTGTTTTACAGTCTCAGTTCTTTGGTGACTCTGTGCCAGACACAGCATGTCAAGCGAGAACTGTTCTGTGGTATGAACTTAATATGAGGCTGTTAACCGTTCCTGCTTCTGGTCTCCTAACCGTGGTTGGGGGACGCAGGGGAGATCTGTCTTCTCCAGGGCCGGAGGCGCTTTTTTTCCTCCGGGGTCAACTCCCGAGTAAAACCTCACTCTTGTTAAACAGGATATTGTGGTGCACAGAAACACAGGCCGTTTCACTGAAGCGTTGGGGCTTTATTCACAGACTGCACTGTTGATAGCAATGATTTCTACCTGCTCCGGTCGCCTCGCTCTCTGTCTCTCATCCGCCCAAAATCATACACACCGTTCACTCGTCGGGGCCATTCCACACACACCTGGGGCGCGCCTCGGCTGCGCGCACGCACTCACTCACGTTCACGCACTGAGCTGTCCTTTCTAAACACCTGCATTAGGCACATCTTACAACACTACCCCCACCATGGATTGGCAATTAACACTAATTCCATTCCATCCAAACCATATAAAATTGGTACACACACTCTACATTTGTACGCCTAGCAGTAGCAGTAGCAGTGTCCAATATATAACAGGGATTCAAATATGTAGGTAGGTTACGAGTGTCTATGCAGTGGTAAAGCTAGCTCATTTGGCAGTGAAAACATGAGGGGCAAATACATTTAAATACCATTGTTTCTAATTAAACAAGGAGGTACATTATACTTTGAAATCTATTTCTAGGCGACCGGAGTAATACTGTCTAACTAATCAAAATACAATACATTCAATTAAAACAAAGTGCATGTGGTATATGAAAGAATTGTCACTTCAGCTTTTTTTTTTTTTTTTTCAAACAAACATATAGAACATTATAACCAGACTAGAGTCCAAAAATGTGAACTGGAGAGTCTCTAGTGCAAACAGGAACTACCACAGTTGGCTCACTCAGTAACCCAGTCCCCGTAACGGTCCGGTCCTCTGCACCGATGTTTGGGCCATGACACGTGCTGAGCCTGATGGCGTGGTTCTCCCACCGCACCCCCACCATGGCCAAATATCACATGGGAAGGAGTGGGTGGAAGAGACCCGATCACATTGGGGGCATTAGCAGGTGGAGTAGACGGCCGGGAACTGCTGGGGCCATCACTGGAGGCGGTAGCAAACAGGTTGTACAGGCTGAGGTCCTGGTCTGCTGAGTCCCCGTCCACAGCCGGTGGCAAATTGCGCAGGGCTGCCGAATGGCGCAAACAAATCCTCTCCATCAACAGGTGCGCCCGCGCAGCTCTCGTCACACAGAAATGGGCCACAATGTCCACACTTCATCTCAGCCCGACATTCATGAGCCCTCACAGCACCTCGTCTGCACTCCTGACGATTAGCCAGCGACATGAACGGGTTTGAGTAGTTAGTATCTTGTTTGTAGATATCGGCGGGATAGCGAGCGGCCGCCATGTCTCATTAGCTTAGCTGCCATCACAGTCACTCGGCCCAGCTGCCGCTGTCCTTTTCTTCGGTACTCACCACCCTCTTAACAACGTGAGAGTCCCTTCGTGGTCGCCAGTGTTAACCGTTCCTGCTTCTGGTCTCCTAACCGTGGTTGGGGGACGCAGGGGAGATCTGTCTTCTCCAGGGCCGGAGGCGCTTTTTTTCCTCCGGGGTCAACTCCCGAGTAAAACCTCACTCTTTTTAAGCAGGATATTGTGGTGCACAGAAACACAGGCCGTTTCGCTGAAGCGTTGGGGCTTCATTCACAGACTGCACTGTTGATAGCAATGATTTCTACCTGCTCCGGTCGCCTCACACTCTGTCTCTCATCCGCCCAAAATCATACACACCGTTCACTCGTCGGGGCCGTTCCACACACCGTGGGCGCGCCTCGGCTGCGCGCACGCACTCACTCACGTTCACGCACTGAGCTGTCCTTTCTAAACACCTGCATTAGGCACATCTTACAACAAGGCGACAAAATGTGACATCAGCCTTGTTATGCTATTGGCTACCGTAGTTCTCGTCATCCAACTGCTCAGATGTAAATTTGATTGTTTTGGACCCGTAAATATTTTTAAAAGTATTTTTTCATCAATAAATAATTTTTAAGAAGAATATAAAGACTTTAATTCCACACCTTTCTAAACATTTTGTTGATGTGCTATTTTTAAAAAAATCTTTACTTTCATGAAAATACAATAAAGAACACCTTTAAGGGCCATCCACATTACAGGCCTGATTTACTAAGAAATAGTGGGTACTAAATTGCACAAGCAGTATGGAAAATTATGTTTCCTTAGTGGCATTTTATAGGTGATTTATTAAGGAAAAATTGAAGACCTGGGTGTAAGAAATACTTAAATGCTGCACAGCTTGCTGATGGCTTTCTTAGACTAACAGCAGACCAGGGTCTGATAATTTGCAGATGATGCAGTGCATTTCTCTGGTGTATCAAGTTTCATGTCCTCACATTGGTGATGTCACACTAATGTACCCGTCAGCTGGAAAGTTGGTGATGATGTGTGTGTGGTCACTGGCTACTGATCTACGTATATTACAATATACAATGGAGATCAAAATTAGAGAACAATGTATTAATACTTGATTTATACAGCTGTGGACAAAATTGTTGGTACCCCTCTGTTAATGAAAGAAAAACCCACAATGGTCACAGAAATAACTTGAATCTGATAAAAGTGGTAATAAATAAAAATTCTATGAAAATTACCGAATGAAAATTGGACAATGCTTTTGAATTGTGGTTCAACAGAATTATTTTAAAAAACAAACTCATGAAACAGGCCTGGACAAAAATGATGGTACCCTTAGCTTAATATTTTGTTGCACAACCTTTTGAGGCAATCACTGCAATCAAACGATTTCTGTAACTGTCAATGAGACTTCTGCACCTCTTAACAGGTATTTTGGCCCACTCCTCATGAGCAAACTGCTCCAGTTGTCTCAGGTTTGAAGGGTGCCTTCTCCAGACGGCATGTTTCAGCTCCTTCCACAGATGTTCAATACAATTTAGATCAGGGCTCATAGAAGGCCACTTTAGAATAGTCCAATGTTTCGCTCTTAGCCATTCTTGGGTGTTTTTAGCTGTGTGTTTTGGGTCATTATCCTGTTGCAAGACCCATGACCTGCGACTGAGACCAAGCTGTCTGACACTGGGTAGCACATTTCTCTCTGGAATACCTTGATACTCTTGAGCTTTCATTGTACCCTGCACAGATTCAAGACACCCTGTGCCAGATGCAGCAAAGCAGCCCCAGAACATAGCAGAACCTCCTCCATGTTTCACAGTAGGGACAGTGTTCTTTTCTTGGTATGCTTCATTTTTGCGTCTGTGAACATAGCGCTGATGTGCCTTGCCAAAACGTTCCAGTTTTGTCTCGTCTGTCCATAGGACATTCTCCCAGAAGCTTTGTGGCTTGTCAACATGCAGTTTGGCAAATTTCAGTCTGGCTTTTTTATGATTTGTTTTCAACAGTGGTGTCCTCCTTGGTCGTCTCCCATGAAGTCCACTTTGGCTCAAACAACGACGGATGGTGCGATCTGACACTGATGTACCTTGACCTTGGAGTTCACCATGAATGTGTTTAGAGGTTGTTCTGGGCTATTTTTGTTAGCATTCTTCATCAAGTTTCCTCCTGTGGCCACGTCCAGGGAGGTTGGCTACAGTCCAGTGGATCTTAAATTTTTGAATAAAATGTGCAACTGTAGTCACAGGATCATTAAGCTGCTTGGAAATGGTCTTATAGCCTTTACCTTTAACATGCTTGTCTATAATTTTCTTTCTAATCTCCTGAGACAACTCTCTCCTTTACTTCCTCTGGTCCATGTTTAGTGTAGTAAACACCATGACACCAAACAGCACAGTGACTACTTGTCACCCTTTAAATAGGCCGACTGACTGATTACAAGTTTGTAGACACCTGTGATGTTAATTAGAGGACACTTCTTGGTTGAACATGTCCCTATGGTCACATTATTTTCAATCTTTTCTAGGGGTACCATCATTTTTGTCCAGGCCTGTTTCATGAGTTTGTTTTTTAAAATAATTCTGTTGAACCACAATTCAAAAGCACTGTCTGATTTTCATTGGTTAATTTTCATAGAATTTTTATTTATTACCACTTTTGTCAGATTCAAGTTATTTCTGTGACCATTGTTGGTTTTTCTTTCATTAACAGAGGGGTACCAACAACTTTGTCCACATGTGCATGTTATTCTTCACTGTTTAGAATTTGACAGAATATCAGCTGTCGTTATACCACTGCTGTACTAGCATATTTTTTAAATAACCAAGGCACTTCAACATAAACATTTATTTTGTAAAAAAAAAAAAAAAAAAAAAGTGAGCAAAATTAGAAAACAGTAACCACTGTGTCAGAAGAGAAGACTTAAACTGTCAAGGGCAACCTCCAACCGGCAGAAATGATAGACTCTACAGCAGGCAGGACTACAGTTTAACTGGGTTTTTTTTTCCCCAAACAACACAAAAATAAACCAGCATGAGGGCTGAACACAAAACAAGCTGGGGAAAGCTGCAAAAACTCAGATACTGGACTAGTACAGGCAAAATCATAAAACAGAAGTCAGCGGGTAATCCACGGTATGACGCCACCTAAAATGAATGAAGAGCAAGGCATATATAGGGAGACAGATGATCAGGGGAAACATGGGACAGCTGGGGATAATAATCAGAGATTAAACAGCAGTACATGAGAAGTGGCTATGACTACGGAAGACATGAGGGACTGAGAATGATAGAAAACTGAGTACAGGGAACATACACACACACACGAGACTTGTACAGATGACCAAGGGGGATACAGAACAATAACAACTGGTAACAGTGACATCATGATAGACTGAGGACCGGGGAAGACAATAACGATCATAGAGGACCCAGAACGCAAAACACAGACAAATAATCATAATAATAAATACAAAGCATGGGCATGAGCCTAAGACTCTGCCCAAATCATGACATAAACAATGTTTTTTAGGGCTATAGGATTAAAAATTTAATACGAAGTGTAGAGGCCCTTGCTTTGAATGACTTCAGTACATCTGCGCTCACAGGACATCACTAGTTTCTCACACTGCTCTGGTTTGGGGGACAGGATTATGCGAAGACTCTCAATGGGGAATCTGTTCAACACTACAGCTGGAATTGCTTGCCAGTTCACTGCTGAACAGGGCAAGGATCTGTCTCGGCACACAGCATCTCTGTTTAATACAGTTTAGACTCAAAGCTCACTCTGCAGTGACCAAACTGTTATGTCTGTAAATAGGCTGGTATGACCAAGATGGAGGCCGGGTTGGTCATGGGATAGACCGGGGTGGCTGCTACCGGTTTCCAGTAGTGACACCGCCCAGGGTATAAAAAAGTGGGCAGAAGAAGCTCTGCCTCTTTCGTCGTGAAGCCACCTGGCCAGCAGGAGGGTGCCGTAAGCCTTTGTACATAGTTGTGTGTTACCCTGAATAAACCCCTGTTAACCGAGGTGAGACTCACTCGTCATTCCTACATTATGGACACAACATTTGACAACGAGGTAAATGCAGTAATGGAACGCTCTGTTGCTAGCTTTCGGCCGTTTCTCGAGGCCCCGGGCGAGCCTCTCGTGCCGTGGCCTCGTTGGTTCGCTGCCTTCACCAACTATCTTGTTGTCCTGAACCTGGGTGAGATGGAGAAGCTCCAAGCGAGAGCTGTGTTGGTGCATAATTTAGGAATGGAAGGGCAGAGGATTCTAGAGAACCTTGGAGGTGCTGACAGTTCCGATGAAGTGGTGCAGCTAATGGCATGGTACTTTAAGGTGCCGGAGAATGTCACCGTGAGGTGCATTCAGTTTTGACAGCGCCGCCAGTGGTCGGGAGAGCCTGTGCGAAGATTCGTGGCGGACCTCTGCGAGCTGGCAAGGGAATGCAGATTCGGGACCCTGGAGGACGAGATGATTCGGGACCAGATGGCAGAGCACGTCTGTTGCACAGCGGCCCGGTCCAGGTTGTTGACACACCCAGGGGAGATGACGTTAGCTGAGGCTGTCGAGCTTGCCCAACAGTTCGATGCAACAGAGACCACTGCGAGGGGCCTTATTGAAGGGGCCTCTCTGGAGAAGAATGAGTCTTGCACTAAGGCACTGAGCCTGGACCCTTGTGATGGCGAATGCGGAGAGGATGATTTTGCCTCCGTGGTCAGGATAAGGTCTGCCCCTGGTATGCCAAAATGTTATGGATGTGGGTCCACTGAGCACCGCTATAAGTCCAGAGTGTGCCCGGCGAAAGGAAAGCGTTGTGGCAAATGTGGGATTTTGAATCATTTTGCCAGGGTGTGCGAAAACTTTGTACGCAGGAGCCGTGGGAGAGAACCAGGTGCTGCACAGAAGACTCCAACGGTTGTGCATACCGTCTCCCCAGAGACGACAGGGAGGATCGGCTGCACCGTCACGTTGGATGGCGTCGAGATTCTGCTCCTAGTGGACACAGGAGCGGTGATTTCCATCCTGAATCTGGAAACCATGGACAGACTATTTCCCCACCGACAGATAAGAAGGCAACAGGTAGAATTTTATGGTTATGGGCAGAACAGGTTGGCTATTTTGGGCTATGTTTAGATGGAGGCCCGGTATAAGAACAGTGTAGTGCCCAGTGTTCGCATTAACGTTTCTGCATCCGGTGTTAATATTGTGGGTTGCAATCTATTTTACAGCCTTGGGTTCTCCATTATGAATGTTTCAGGTGAAGAATGGTCTGGATGTGGACTGTGGGGCCGACCTGTTCCTGCCGTGGAGGGTGCTGAGGTGTGGGATTCAGACTGGATGGACAATGTGACTTTGGGAGTGCACACACCGCACCACGTGGAGCCGTCTCGGGATGGACCCGATGCTGTTACGCAGGCTGGCTGACCTGGACGAGGGTGCTGGATGGCACGACGGGACCCCCGCTAGACCGTGGAGCGTGGTTATCGTAAAGCACTCCCAGCGACGACCTGCCAAAAGGAGACCCAGGAGGGCCCGCGAGATGGAGTGACTGGGGTCGGGGGCCTGTCGCAGGATCGGTGATCTGAGTAAAAGGAAGTGGGCTCCCTCAAAGACCAAGGTTGAGGCTCAAGTATGTTTAGATCACAGTCCATGTGAGGAGCGGGACGACCAGGGGCAGTTCCAGGTGGGGCCCAGTCGGATGGAGGCAGGAGGGCGCAGGTCTATTCATGTCTGGAGACACCTGAGGGATCTGCGGCTGCCGGAGGTGGAGAGGAGACGGCGCAGCAGGAGCCCTGAAATGAAGAGACGGAGACGCCTGGAGAGGGATCCAACTGGGGACTGAGGGTTTTATTTTGCATGTGTGTGTTGTTTTCTTCAGTCCTGTTTTGATATTAGTTTCTATTTGGTGCCCCGGTAAACTGTTTTTAAAAAAAAAAAGAAAAAGAAAAAGAAAAGGGAAATGGTATGAATTAGTAGGCACAATGTGTTGTGTAGTTGCGAACCTGAGTTTGTGTTTGCATGTTTAATTTGATAACCTGGGTGGTGTGACATCTGTTTTCCCCTGTGTTTGAGTTAGATTGGGAATATTTGACATTTATGTGCTAAATTTTATGGCTAAATTAGTGGCGGTTCTATGTATTTTGATTTGGTAAAGTAATTTGGGCCTGCCTGATTTAATTGGATTGTTTTATTTGAGTAACCCCTTATTTGTTATACTCTGTGTGCCCATGGTGGGGTGGGAGGTGGGGTGGGGGGCCGCCAATAGAGTGTGTCTTGTGTTTTATTTTGTGTGTATTGTGGCAGGATGTGGAGGCGAGGCATGAGCGTAGGTCAGCACAGATTATTTATTGACCCTCTAACATGAATACAGCCTGTTGACCCCAGCATTGGCGCTGGGGCCCTCTTGGATGGTCTTGAGAGTAGAGCGTAGAGAGAGAGAGCTGAGAGTGAAACAAGCTCTTTTATACTGTGATACAGACAGAGAGAATGCATGGCACATTAGCATATCAATTGTCATCTAATACACATCGGTCAATACACATGATTAGCATGACATTGGTTGGCTTCCCCACATCCTTGCTGGATCGAGCCACGAGAGGAGTCAGAGCTAAAAAATTTTTTACCATCGCAGATCCACACTCAATTCTTGCGCAGCCCAGACACCTTTGACGTCCTGGGCCGGCACTCACTTACTCCCACCCCCCTCCCCCTCCTCCTGCACAGCGCTTTTCCTGCACTTCACTCCCTAAAGCTGGCCGATCGCCGTCTTGTTCCATTATGCATGAAACACACCGGCCTGTGCGCCTACGATCCACGGCCGTTCAACGTGCTGGAACCCGGAGTGGAGCACAGTTTTTTTCCACCCCTCCCCCGTCCCCCTCACGGACTGACATGCCCTCCGACAGTTCTACCGGAGCTGGAGCCAAACGACGGGGGGAGGAGGGGGGTCACAACCCCTGCTGAGTGTTCTAGGGGGAGCCCTGTGGTGACCCACCACAATCTACATGGACATTCAATCCTCACACTCAGCGAGCCTGCAGGGAGCAGAGGACAATTTGCATACGGACAGAGAGCCCCTGGGAGACAATCAGAACAATGGACTACCTCCACAGTCTATTCTTTGATGTTGTTAAGGGATTATTTTTAGTTAGAAACACGGCTTTATTGTTTTGTTTATATGTTCCCCTTTTCCACTGGCAGAATAACCCGCTCAGCCGTGTGGGGATGCTGGTGGTCTACCCGGCCTCTCAGCCTTAGTTGTGTGATTGGATAGGTGTTTTGTTTATTTTTGTACATGTTTTGATTAGTGCGTGTCTGGGTGATAAATTTGGGTGGGTTATTTGTGTGCTTGGTGTTTTGTTTTTTTTTGAGGGTGGGAGAATGTTATATCTGTAAATAGGCTGGTATGACCAAGATGGCAGCCAGGTTGGTCATGGGATAGACCAGGGTGGCTACTACCGGTTTCCGGTAGTGACGCCGCCCAGGGTATAAAAGAGTGGGCGGAAGAGGCTCTGCCTCTTTCGTCGTGAAGCCACCCGGCCAGCAGGAGGGTGCCGTAAGCCTTTGTACATAGTTGTGTGTTATCCTGAATAAACCCCCGTTAACTGAGGTGAGACTCACTCGTCATTCCTACATTATGGACACAACACAAACCTCTCATCAGCAGAAAGAATAAAAAGGCTAGACTTGCCTTTGCTAAGGAGCATGTTGTGTGGACAGAGGAGAACTAATCCAGAGTGCACTTCAGTGATGGGAGTAAGTTCAATTTATTTGGATCTGATGGGAAACAATATGTTAGGCATCAAACTGGGGAAAGACTGAACCCAAAGTATGTAAAGAAGTCAGTCATATTTGGAGGAGGAAGTGTCATAGTTTGGGGGATGTTTTCTGCAGCAGGAGTTGGGCCTCTTGTACAGCTACATGGCAGGGTGAATGTGAACCTCCTTCAGCAACATGCAGTTCCTTCACTGCAATTGTCTCCCAATCAGCCTGCAATTTTCATGCAAGACAATGACTCCTGTAACACTGCATTCAAAGCAAGGGCCTCTATACTTCCTATTAATTTTCTAACCCTGTAGCCCTAAAAAAAAAAATAAAAAAAATAAAAATATATATATATATTGTTTAAATCTTCTCTTCTGACACAGTGGTCACTGTTCTCTAATTTTTTTATTTTTTTTTAATTTAAGTTTTTGTAAAGTGTATACATGTCATTACAGCATTGCACTGATTACATTTTCATCACATATTCCCCCTTTTTTTCGTTTTTTGACATTGGAAAAAAATTATTACAACACCCTTTTTTTTAAGTGAAAGAAAAAGTGAAATTAAAAGAAGAACAAAAAACAAAACAAACAAAAACACAAAACAAAAAACAAAAACAAAAGAGCAGAAAAATAAAAGAGCATCTGAGTAGCGTTGGAACAAAGAGAGGTGCCATTATTGAAATGGTATTTGTCAAAGATTAGATCTGATGGAAGACACATATGCGATCCAGGGTTGCCAAAAGTTCAAGAACCCATCCATGTCCTGTCTCAGTGCAAATGTCAACTTTTCCATCGAATAAATGTCCTGAATCACGTTAATCCAATCTTCAGGTGTAGGACAGTCCTTCAACAGTCCTCTTTTTAGTTTATATATGCTTCCGTTAGGCAACATTATTAGAAAGCACTGTATACATTTTCACTGTTATGCAGATGACACACAATTATACCTGTCAATGAAGCCAGATGATACTAATCAATTAGCCAAGTTAGAAGCCTGTCTTAAGGAAATCAAAGCTTGGATGACTTGTAATTTCCTGCTATTAAATTCAGATAAGACTGAAGTCATTCTTGTTGGTCCAAAAAACCTTAGAAATTCCTTTCCAAATCAAACTTTCAGTTTGGATGCAGTTACTCTTTCTCTTAATAGCTCTGTGAGGAACCTTGGAGTTATTTTTGATCAGGATTTGTCCTTCAATTCACATATTAAATTTGTTTCTAAGACTGCCTTCTATCATTTGCGTAATATTGCCAAGATTAGGAGCATCTTGTCTCAGAGTGATGCTGAGAAGCTGATCCACGCTTTTGTTAGCTCGAGATTAGATTATTGTAATTCTTTATTATCAGGTTGTCCTAAAACATCTTTAAAAAGTCTTCAGCTGATCCAAAATGCTGCAGCAAGAGTTTTAACAGGTACTAGAAAGAGAGATCATATCTCTCCGGTTCTGGCCTCCCTTCATTGGCTTCCCATAGAGTTTAGAATTAAGTTTAAAATCCTTCTTCTTACTTACAAAGCTCTAAACAATCAGGCTCCTTTTTATTTAAAAGATCTGATACTACCGTATCATCCTAACAGAGCACTACGCTCCCAAAATGCAGGTTTACTTGTAATACCTAGAATCTCCAAAAGTACAATGGGAGGCAGAGCCTTCAGTTATCAAGCTCCTCTCCTGTGGAATCAGCTGCCAATCTGGATTCGGGAGTCAGACTCGATCTCTGTTTTTAAGAATAGGGCTAAAACCTACCTTTTTGATATAGCCTACAATTAGGGAGGGATCATGTGTTTTCTGAACCCTCCCTTAGTTATGCTGCTAATAGGTTTAGTCAGCCGGGGGACCTCCAGTAATGCACTGGGCCTCACTCCTTTCCTCACTCTCTATGAAATATTTTTTTTTTGCTGGTCATTAACATTTGTTTGTTCTCTCCCATAGATTGAGTCCCCATCGTGCTGTTTGCTCTCTACATGTCTGTTCTTTTCTTCTTCTCTATCCCCTCACCCCCCAGCCAGTCGCAGCAGATGACTGCCCCTCCCTGAGCCTGGTTCTGCTGGAGGTTTCTTCCTGTTAAAAGGGAGTTTTTCCTCTCCACCGTCGCCAAGTGCTTGCTCACAGGGGATCGCCTGATTGCTGGGGTCTTTCTGCAACTGTGGGGGTCCTCCCTACAGTTGATAGTGCTATGAGATGACTGTTGTTGTGAAATGGCGCTATATAAATAAAGTTGAATTGAATTGAATTGAATTGAACATCCATTTTTTGTTAGAGATTTTTTACTTGCCAATATTAAAACAGTGAATAAATATTTTTCTCCTCGTCTTTCCAGTGATTCCGGTAGTAAACCCAAATACAAAGTTACAAAAGAAAAGGGAACTGTTATTTTGAATATTTTCCCCAATATTGTCTGTACATTGGTCCAATATTGGTGGATAACTGGGCATGACCAAAACACATGAAAATGATTTGCAGTCTCTTCACCACACAAGCGCCAACAGTTCAACCCCTTATGAGTAAATTTGTTTTGTGCAGGTGTTCTGAAAAATCTTACCAAATTTTTCCATCCAAATTCTCTCCACTGCAGGGATGAGGTACTTTTCCATTGTTGTTTATTTAGCTTTTACCATATTTCCAGTTGTAAAGTGAAATTCCCCTCTTTTTCCCATCTCTCTTTTATATAAGATGTGTTGTCTCCTTTTAAGTCTTGAAGACCTTGGTATATTTTAGAAATGTATCTGATCCCTGGGATCCCTTTATATGCCATTAAGAAAACCTTCAGAACACCTGACTGGGCCCTTTCCAAATCCTCCTTTTTAAGTATTTTGTTTATGTGGTGTCTAAGCTGAAAGAACCTGTAAAGGTCTTGATTTACTAGACCTTGTTTTTTTCAAATCTTCAAAATTTCTTAAAGTTTGCCCTTTAAAAAAATTGTAATATTTTATCAGTCCGTTCTCTTTCCACTTTTTAAATCAAGTGTCTGTTTTATTAGGAGTAAAGTCCTGATCATAGGAAATCCATTGCAATAATCGATAGGGTTCTTTAGTTTGGTTCTCTCTGACTATCTTAAACCAAATTTTTAGCGGGGGGGTGTTCTCTAATTTTGCTCAGTTTTTTTTTTTTTTTTTTTTTACAAAATAAATGTTTGTGTTGAAGTGCCTTGGTTATTAAAAAAAAAACAAACAAACATGCCAGTATAGCAGTGGTAATAGCCACAGCTGATATTCTGTCAAATTTTGAACAATGAAGACTAACATATATTAGAATAAATCAAGTATTACTACGGCGTTCTCTAATTTTGATCTCCATTGTAGTTGAGTGTTTTTACAAGTCTTTTAGTTTTGTTACTCTGTCAAACTCAGCACAGATCACCGGTTGAATGGAATACATGATCTATATATGTAGTTTAGGTGCTGTTTGGTGTCCTCCATTTTAATAGATGGGGTTGTTAAATGTATGGACATTTTGTATAATTACCATCAATTGTTCATATTGGCACTGAATAACTTTAATATTAACATTTTCATTTATAAAAATTAATTAAATTTAATTAATACAGGACTTGCATATATCATATCATTGAGTGGATGATGTGTTGCTTTTCGTGTCCGGCGCACAAAGCTGGGAAACATCTCTTGTTGTATGGTGACTAAATTAGATAATTCCATCACTTTAATTTTATTGTCTTTTTAAAATGCAACATATGGAAATGCATACAAGTAGCAAAACACTTGACGTGATTTCTTGTGTCATATAAATTGATTTAAGCTTTTCATGTGCAGTTTCACATTTAAAAAACTGTTGTTTTAACCCCTTGCACTCTGGTCAATTTCCCTAAAAACGCCTAAAAATAACGTACCCAAAGTAAATCAAAAGCTGTTTTTCAACCCTTTGCAGCATCTTCATGGGGTTGGTCTCATTTAAAAGAAAACACTTTGAATTTTTTGGCAAAACAGTCATAATCTCTCTAAGTGCTCCTGCCACTGAGTAACAGTCATCTAAACATACTGAACTTGAAGAAAATAAATTTCGCCTGGGTGTTTTTTTGGATACAAATGCTTGCAAATAACACACAGCTGTCAGATCCGGGCAGGAAAATGCAACAGAAATGTAGAACCAAGTGTTATCCAGCTGAGGTCAAAATTTTGTAACAATACCACAAAAAATGAATATATTACACAGCTTTGTTCCCAGGTAGTTCCCAGGCGTTTTTGAACTGTGCCAAATTGTGCCAAATGGCACAGTTTGGAAAAGCGTCTGTAACTTTTGAATGATTCAATATAGAAGCTTGATGTTGGGCTCTAATGAAAGGTGACACTCAGGGCTGTGTGTGTGTGTGTGGGGGGGGTTGTTTATTCATTCCTGAATGAATGAATGAACAAACAAGCCCCCACGCACAAAGAAGCATGCCACATAAAAAATGTGTGGCTTTTTTTTTTACAAGAAAAAATAACCTACAGTGCACTAAAAATTATACTAAAATATCTGTAATGTAGAAGATAACAACTCCCACCCACCCCCACCCCTGCTACAGAGGACGGACATCGCCCATCGCTACATGACGGACCGCGGGGACGGTGCGCCACGATCTACTACGGACAGTTGTATTAAAATATCTGCAATAATATCTGCAATCCGCTACAGAAGAGTAGCGGGGTGGGGGGTGGGGTGTTCACGGTCCGGACGCGGCGCACGGACCGGTCCGTCATGTTGCAATGACGCACAGTTGTAATTTACCAATCGGTCAAAAGTCATTTTGATTACAATTTTCAGGGATAAAGAATAATTTAGCTTATAACACTTACCTGTCCACAACAGCAGTGTCGCTGGCGAACTTCTCTTCCTCATTGTCAGAAGAACATGACGCTGGTCCGCTTCTTACGGACTCGTGGTTCTAGTCACGCGACCCGGTCAAACCATAATTCCATTATTGCGGTTTTGCGCTTCCATGATTGCGGTTTTGGCGAACGATTTTTCAAAACAAATAAGAACAGTAGTAAGAAAAAAAGACTGGCAAACGCGTGTGTGTCACCCAGCGGCTTACACAAAACAGATTTTACGCACGGAACGCACGCTTTCAATCGTGGAACTTCTCTGCTTCAATTGGCTCGCTGCATTCGCAGCCGTTGGTAGGCGGGTCCTTCTTGCTAGGTTTTCAGTCATTGGTTCTTCAAGGTTTCAGAAACCCAATTCAAAGCTCTTATTAGTTGAATGAGAGGTCAATCAAATCTAAACCAATCAAAGCACTCCTTTGGCTTTCTGTTCGCGGCTGTGTCTGCAGCTTTTTTTTTTTTCTCAGTGCGCCATAGGACGCACTGAAAAACCACTGTAGCAATCACTGTGGTGGTCGCTAGACTGAAGTCAAAATGGTACAGAGCGCCCAGTGGCGTTCGTGTCGAGGTCCCTTTCACCAGCTGAGCAGAAGTACGCCGTGGATGAGAAAGAGACGCTCGCATGTGTTTGGGCATGTGAACAGTGGTATATCTACCTCTTCAGATGCCATTTTACCTTGCGCACGGACCACTGGGTACTGATGACACTGCTGGAGATGACTGGTTCAGGACACAGGCCCCTGTGAATCCACAGGTGGACAGAACGGCTGCGGGCCTACAACTTCACTACCCAGTTCACCCCTGGCAAAGAGAATGTAGTAGCGGACCTCCTGTCCCATGCCACGACTAACACCGCACAACCGGACGACAGTGACTCCTTGGAGATGGATCTGGTCAACAAGCTGCATGGACCCCTCCGGGACATGGTGTCTCTCCAGGAACACCAGACCCGACATTTTAGCAGCTGTGCTCTGTCATCAGGGAGGGTTGGCCCACGAAAGTGCAGAGTGATCTGGCACCTTTTCACAGGTTTAGGGACAAACTGAGTTGCTGGAATGACGTATGTGTGGTGAGAGGACACTGCCCGCTGATTCCAGTGTCGCTGAGATCGCGTGTCTTGGCTATGCTCCACGAGGGTCATCTGGGGGTGGTCAGGGTGAAACAACGTTGCAGGGATTTGGTTTGGTGGCCTGCCATTGATAAGGACATTGAGGCTATGGTTAAGAGCTGTATTCCATGTTTGGAAAGTGGGAAGACTGGAGTGCCACCTCCTCCGCCTCTGGGACCGTTACCGTACCCAGAGCACCCTTGGAAGCACATCCAGTTGAACATTTGTCATGAACTACACACGGTTCCTGCGAACAGCCATTTCCTACTGATGGTCTATAGAAGTGTTGCCCACTAACTTGGTCATGATGGATGTGGTCACCGGTTTCCTCTCGTCGCTGTTCGCCAGGTGGGGGGTTCCGGATGCCATCACAACGGACAATAGCCCACAGTTCACCTCTGGGGGGGTTTGAGGAGTTTTTGGGAGAAAGGGGCGTGGAGCACATCAGAACTGCGTTTTACCACCCACAGGCCAATGGGGATGTAGAATGTTTCAATAAGACTCTGAAAAATGGTCTGCGGGCCAATCTGGCGGACGGCTTCACGTTCTCTGATGCCGTTCAGAACATGCTTCTCCACTACAGGGCGATGGCCCACGCCATGACAGGGTGCTCCCCAGCGAAGCTTACGCTGGGGCGTGACTTACATCTGCTCCTAGACCGACTGCGGACCCCACGGCCTCCTCTCTGGCGGACACAGATCCATCATGAGACTGGGTCGTCGCCCAACAGCAGAAAATGAAACGGCGTTTCGACAGGAAGTGAGGGCCCATGGACTCGATGTGTCGGACTGGGTCAGGATCAAGCACCTCAACCATACGCATAAGCTGCAGTCTTTCTGGACCGGACCCCTGCAGACTGTGAAGTGGCTGGGCCCAGATACATTTGGGCTATCGGATGGGTCACGGTGGCATTCCAGCCAACTCAGGAAGTCGTTGCCGACCCAGGGTCCAAGAGCTGCAGCAGATGTGACTGATGAGGGTTGGGAGTTGCCTGAAAGGGGTGTTGGGGACACTCAGGTGCGGCCGACGGAGCCTGGAGCAGGTCCTCCTCTGGTGAGGTGCTCGGCTAGGATGTGTCAGAGGCCCAGACACCTTGATGACTTTGTGGTTGAAGTAGCCTTAGCTGAAGCGTGTTGGGCATGGGTGGCAGAATAATCTGCCCCAACACGGGAGGGTACCCTGGCAGTCTACCCAGGTGCCCATTTAGCTTATTAGGCTTGTTGTTCTGTGTGTTTAAAAAAAGAAAAAAACAATCTGTGAAAATATTGCTTGTGTGTTCTATGGGGTTTTTATGCTAAACTTAATGGGAAGGGGGGGTCTGTTTTACTTTGTGTCCTTCGTGTTTTGTAAAGGGGTGGGAAAATGTGTGGGGATTTGGCCCTTGGGGCATGCCATAGCCAACGCCAGGCGGTCGACGTGGTGATGTCAAGCGGGCTACGGCCAGTATGTATATTGAGCCTTAATCTCAATAAAGTTCAGTTCGTTGCTCTGTACAACAGGGCTCACATCTCGCATTATTAAGACATAACACCCAGAATAAATGGAGAAATGTACCCACTGCTGAACCACATTTCCAGCAACAGTTGTCAAGTATCAGACCCATTCTATGAAGTGTAACAGGCGTATAATAATATCGATGTACAATTTTATAATGAACAACTTTGCCCACTGTATCTCTGATTGACTATCCAACATTTAAAACAATGCTACTCCATTTCTCCATTTCTATCTTTCCATTCAAATCTTTTCTCCATATTTTTCTCAAATTTTCACACCCATCATACAGACTGTTTGCCATCATCCTGGGAAATACAGATGCTGACTGAGCCCTCCAGGGTAACTTAAAATATGATGATAATGTGTTCCTTATTTGCCATTACCCTCATACTTTTCATGCAACTCCTTAGTTGTAAATATTTCCAGAATTCTGTCTCTCCTAGGCCAAAGTTATCATTAATGTAGTGAAGGGGTTAACAGGGAGTGGCATGATGACGCAGCCGGCTGGTGATGTCATCACGCCAGCCCATATATGGAGAGTGTTGGCCATCTTAGGCCTGTCTCGACTCCCAGTGATATAGAGTGCAGATGCACAGAAACCTGTATTGTAATACCAGCTGTTCATTATAATAAAGTTTGAGTTCCAGCACAGTTACTCTCTCCGTTGGTCATTACGGGTTTCCGGACATAACATTTAGCGACGAGCGTTAAACCATGGTAGTGGGCTTGAGGCCACCACAGTTGTTTCTGGAAAACCCTGATGAACCACCTGTTCCTTGGCCACGCTGGCTCAAGGCTTTCGAAACCTACAAATCAGTGATTGGCCTGGACAAGTTAGACGAGGTACAGAGACAATTTCTACTGGTTCCCTTTCTGGGCGTAGAAGGCAAACGTATTTTTGGCCTGTTAGGACCAATGGACTTCTACGCTGATGCTGTTGAACTACTAGCTAGCTACTTCGCTACACCTGACAATGTGTTGGCATGGCGCCCATGGTTTTGCCAACGGTGACAAAAGGCTGGGCCCATCGACCCCACGTCTGACGGCGATGGCGTCAACATTGTGGGCCCCAAAGGCTGGTCAGGACTGCAGCGTGTGGTGAAGCTGGACGGTGTCAGTGTACCAATGATGGTGGGGGCCACTGCCTCACTGTCCCTAGTAAATGAAGCCACGGTTAGGAGGCTTAGTTCCTGGACAACGGATGTTCCATAACTTGCAGAAACATCACCTTCACAGTTAAATACGACAAAAGGAAAATCCCAGCATTCTGGTTCCAGGTGACATGCCAGGGTGATAATGTTATGGGGTGGGATTTGTTCTGCAAACTGGGTTTCTCCCTCACGGCTCCTGGGCAGACCGTCGACGGTCCAGGTCCATTATGCTCAGATGTGGATGCAGCTACCCCCTACCTTGCACCGCATGCCGAACAGAGCCCAGAAGAACTGGAGCAGTCACTAGAGCCCCGGTCTGCAGCCACACTGGACCTGGAGCCAGTCCCCGTGCAGCACGAGCATTCTCGAGCTGCAGCCTCATCACAAGAGGGAGAGTGTGACTTCGTGGACGTGAGTGCAGCTGATGAGCGCAGCCCAGAGAGCGACTGTAGTGCAGAGAGTGAATGCAACATGGAGAGACAACAGCGACCGGACTCACCTCCAATCCTCACCATGTATGAGCTTCAGACAGCTGTCATGGAGCCACAGGTGAGGGAGTCCGTGGAGAAAGGGGACCCCGGTGATCGAAGACGGCCCGGTGCGCGTCCCGTTACTGACAACAGCAACACATCACCCCAACCGCAACCAGCACCAGGTGAAAGAGAGAAAGAAACCGGACTGCTTCCGAATTCACGCACAGCACCAGTCTATGGGAGCCACAGCTGAGCTGCTGGATGAAGAGTCCGTGATCGTACAGAAAGCAGCAGAGGCGCTGGAAGTCTTCCGGATCCATGACCAGCATCGGCCTCCAGGGACCGCCGCAGTAGTGCTGGATGAAGAGTCTGTGACACAACAGGATGTAGCAGAACCACCACAGCCTGGTGGACGCCCCGCAACTGATGTGAGAGTTATAACATCACAACCACAATGCCGAAAGCAGCCGAACAGAGTGCCACTCGCAGTGATGAACTGGGTTTGGGTCCGCAGAACCAAGCGACTGGGCTCACAGTCGGCCTTAACATTGTCACCACCACTGACACGTATGAGGATCACGGCACAGCTGAGACCAGCCGCTGTTCAGATGGCGGATGGATTGAGATGGCAGGCCAGCCATCTGTGGAAGGCAAGAGCAGCAGCTGCGGATCGAAACGCAGCATTGGAGCCGACCCAGCTGGTGTGGGATCCAGGCTGGGATGTTGTTGACGAGCGTGCTGTGGCTCCAGAGGGATGGCACCTGGGCCTGATGAAATTGGCGCCGCCAGCGACGCGCCCACCACAAGCCCGCTACAAGGCCCCTCCATAAGAACTGTCTTCCCCATGGAAGAGTGTGAGAAAAAAAGGACTGGCTAGCTAGAGGCACAGCTGCCAGCTAGAAAGTGGCAGAATAACCCACTCAGCCACGCCGCGCTACGCAGTGGTCCACCCACTAGCCCTAGCTAGTTCTTAATGTTTACTATATCAAATTGGGGAGGGTTAAAATTTGGCAATGTGTTCTGTTTTTCCAAGGGGGGGGGGGGTGGCGGTGAATGTAGTGAAAGGGGTTAACAGGGAGTGGCGTGATGACGCAGCTGGCTGGTGACATGATCACGCCAGCCCATATATGGAGAGTGTCGGACATCTTAGGCCTCTCTCGACTCCCAGTGATATAAAGTGCAGATGCACTGAAACCTGTACTGTAATACCAGCTGTTCATTATAATAAAGTTCGAGTTCCAGCAGAGCTACTCTCTCCGTTGGTCATTCCGGGTTTCCGGACGTAACACTTCAGTTCTTGAAAAGATTTGTACATGTTTGCCCGATACAAATCACCAGCTCTTCTGATACTGTTGAACAACCAAGTTTTCCTCAGAAAGGATTCCTTTCCTTTACAAATTAATGGATTGTTCCAACCTGATGAGTATGCTTGACTATATGGAGACATTTTTTACATTTTATGTGCTTTTTTCCCCACAACTCCTTAGAATGCCTCACAATTGGGTTAGGATAATCACCAGCTTCTTTTTATGTGTCAATTCTTCTAATGGTCTCAAGGTGGCAGTGAGTTCCCTTTCTAGTTGCATTCATACAGGTTTCCTTGTGTCCCCATCCAGCAAATAATTGGTTATTTTTGTCATTTCAAATGCCATCTCATACAACTCAACATTTGGTAAACCTGGTCCTCCTAAACTTCTTGGTGAATACAACTTTGTGATTTTAAGTCTCGGCTTTATCCCATTCCACACGGAATCTGGAATTAACTGAGTACTGTAGGGGGTGTAAGGGAAGGATGTGGAGGTGAGGCACGAGCGTAGGTCGACACAGGTTCTTTATTGACCCTCTAACATAAATACAGCCGGTGGACCCCAGCGTTGCCCACTGGGACCGGGTGTCTGGTAGGAGAGTCTCTCAACTTTCTCTGCATTCTGCTTATATAGCTTTAATGGTATGCATAAAGAGCTGTGCTAGTGCATTATACTTGTGTGTGTACAAAGAGAATGTGTGACACATTAACTTAACACTTGCGACATTCTGACAATACATTCACCCCCCAGCCCTCATTGTCTGTCAAGTTACTCCTTGGGGGTTACCCCCTTCAGTCCATTGTTCTGCCCCTCTTCCTGCTTCTGGGTGTGAGAGGAATGTCCACCCGCTGTGTCTAGTGTCCCCCACACAGCCCCCCCCCCCGAACACCCAGAAAGGGCTGTGACCCTCCTGTTGTTTGGGCTCAAGTTGACGCCAGTGGAGGCTGCAGTGGGGGGTTGCCGCTCCAGTCGAACTGTCTGCTGGTGAGGAGGGTTGGAGGGCATGTAAGTCTGTGGGGGGGGGGGGGGGGGGGGGAGGGTGGAAAAGACAGTGTGCTCTGCTCCGAGTTCCAGCACGTTGAACGGCCATGGATTGTGGGCGCACAGGGCTGGTGCACGTCGTGTGTAATGGAACAAACCGGCGATCGGCTGGCTTTAAGGAGTGAGGTGCGGGAAGAGCGATGTGGAGGAGGAGGGGGAGGGGGGTGGGAAGTAATGGAGTGCCAGCCCAGGACATCAAAAGTGTCTGGGCCGTGCAAAAATTGCGTGTGGATCCACCATGGTGACGGACTTTCCTGGTAAACCTGGTGGTGATCTGCAGCGGCTGTGAAAAAAATTAAGTCTCTGACTCCTCTTGCGGTTCAGTCCTGCGAGGATGTGGGGAAGGCGAACGGCCAAATTCCCCGAGGATGTGTAGCGGCTGTGAAAAAAAAAACTGAAGCTGTGTGAGGGACTTGGCGGTTTGGCTTTAGGTGCGGAAACAGCCCTAAAGTCATCGGGGAAAGCAATCGGGTAAATTCCTGTTGTGCGCCGAGGCTGAGAAACCCATACAAAGTCCCGTGTGTGGGCTGCATGTCTGCTTCAAGTGTGAGAGCTGCCCTAAAGGTTCTGAGGATGGCGATCGGCCGTGTTTCTCGGGCATGTGCAGTGGCAGAGGACGATGTATAAGTCTGTGGAGCCAGTTTGCTCCTAGTGCGTGGCGCGCACCTGGCACAGTGACCACATAGCTGGAAGTTGCGCTGTCCTCGTAATCCTGCGGTGTGTGCGTGGGGTTTCTGTGTGCAGAAAGTCCACTGTCGGGAGGTGAGTCAGGGTCGGGGAGCTTGATTGAAATCAACGCAGACGGCATTGATGATCTTCCCTGTTCAGGCTGTTTCTGTGCATTGCTTGTGTTGCTGATCCTCGTGCGTCTCGGTTCCAGCGCCGCACTCTCCGTCCAGCCCTGGAGGTCGCCATCGAGGAGAGAGGATAAGGCGCGCGCGCTCCAGTGTGGATGCGAAGGATGTAGGCAATCCCCAGTCTCTGGAATCCACAGCACGGTGAAAGGGAGCAGACGGTCATCCCCCGTCAGGTCACCATGTGGTGTGGGGCGTAAGGGAGAGACAGTTCATCTCTGTCAGGTCACCACTGTGGAGAAAAAGGAATCCACAGCATGGCGAAAGGGAGCAATAGTCCATTTCACATCAGGTCACCAAAGTAGAGGGTGTAAGGGAAGGATGTGGAGGTGAGGCATGAGCGTACAGTAGGTCGACACAGGTTCTTTATTGACCCTCTAACATAAATACAGCCGGTGGACCCCAGCATTGACCACTGGGGCTGCGTGTCTGGGAGGAGGGTCTCTCAACTCTCTCTGCATTCTGCTTATATAGCTTTAATGGTATGCATAAAGAGCTGTGCTAGTGCATTATGCTTGTGTGTGTACAAAGAGAATGTGTGACACATTAACATAACACTTGCGACATTCCTGACCATACATTCACCCCCCCTGCCCTCATTGTCTATCAAGTTACTCCATGGGGGGCTACCCCCTTCAGTCCATTGTTCTGCCCCTCTTCCTGCTTCTGGGTGTGAGAGGAATGTCCACCCGCTGTGTCTAGTGTCCCCCACAGTGTATTTAAATATTCCTAGAGAAATGTCTATTGTCACATCATTGAGATATAATTAAATTGGGGTGCCACTACCATTTTTATGACATTAATTCTTCCCCACAAATTCAGATTCAACAATTAACACCTATCCAGTTTTGTTTTACCTTTTGGAGCAGTGGAGATATATTTGCATAATGCTTGTCAAGTCCGGATTAAGCGTTATCCCTAAATATAACATTTCTGTGGCAATCCGTTTGAATGGCAGAGAACCAATGATTCTCCTATGACAAGCCTTTGACACCTTAGATTTAGACCAATTAATTTTGTTCCCTAAAATTTTTGAGTATGTTTCAAATAAGTCAAAGAATCTATATAGGAGCAGACGAAGCAGGATCGGTGGGCAGCCATAAAATAATCATCTACATACAGAAACAGCTTCTTGTGCAGGAAATTTGAGTTCTAGTCCAGTTGGTGCTTTATTGTCCACACTTGTCTTTCACTTCTGGGTTGCTGTTACACTTATTATGTCTTGTGAAAATGGAGGCATACGGTAATCAGTTAATGTGTCTGTGTGTGGTTGTATTTGTCCGTCTGTCTGTTACCAGCTTTTCAGATCACCCAGTCAAAATTAAGTGCAACTAAAGGCCTGTATCACTGTATGGCCAAATTTTCTCAGCTTTTAAGTTGCCAGAATTTTGAAATAAGGCTTTGTTTTCAAAAGAAACACAAAAATAACTCACCTTTTCTGTCAGTGTATTGTAATAACTATGCCAGGCCACGAGAAGCGGCAGTACAAGTCCCAACATTCCTCCCCTGTAAATGGTTGCAGTGAACTGCGCATGCGCCCAGAAACTCCTGCCAGAGGGAAGTACTGAGCAATTGCTAATACTGGCTGAACTAATGTCTGTCTTCTTGCCTGTTTGTTTTCTTCCTCCGCCACTAAACAGCAAAAGCTCCTGTTCATCCTGATTGTCATTGTATTCATGTACCTTCATCGCTTCTGACATTTAAAATGTCTGCCATCGTGCTCTTCTTTGTGTTTGGATTGCAGCTGGTCAAATCACTTTGGTGGCTCTTGGCTGCCACCGACAGTACGGGCATGTGAACTGCAGATTATTTACGCTGCGCATGCAGATTTGGATGAAATTTTTTTTACCAGAGGTAGTCCTTGGGCTAGAGAGGAACCCATAACATTTTGGTGATGATTCCAGAATGCATACCTCCACCAAGGCTCTTATCTTCTCACAGTGTGTTAGCAAGAATACTCTAAAACTAATGGATGAATTTGGATGATATATATATATATATATTTTTTTACCAGAGGTGGTCCTTGGGCTAGAAAGGAACCCATAACATTCTGGTGATGATCTGAGAATGCATACCTCCGCCAAGGCTCTGGCACAGAGGCATCAGCACCCTGGTGCTTTCATTTTACACATTAAATATGTCTTTTGGTGATTAAGTTTAGGGGAACAGTAGGGTTATCTCACTCAATTCTCTTTGCTCCCAATGGAGCATAAGGCACTGACGGTAAGGTTATAGGCACGAATAATACTTGGTTAGGAAAATAGTAAGATTTGAAGCCTCCTTTACACATTACAGCTGTAACATTCCACACCTCACTTCATGTAGTTATTTTTACAACCATGAGATGTTACTTTTCATTCCTGTAAGTCAGATTTAAGAAATGACATGCAAAAAGTCAAATATGCATAACATATTTAATGATTTAATAAACATGGGTGTGTACATTTCCATGAAAAAACAAATTATACATCATAATAAAAACATTTGCAATTTTGAGAATGTTTTATTTTTACTGTAAAATTTGCTGGTTGGATAGTATATCCTTGCAATTTAGCTATATTGTGCTGAGGATATATTTGCAACACAATAAGGATAAAGGAAAAAGGGCATTTACCATCAATATTTGACGATTATTGTGTATCCTACAGTATTGCTCTTCATAATGACAAGAGGTCCCTGTCAAATTTAACAGCACAGTACATGATAGTGTCTTTAATTTAGCGATATTAACTCCTCATTTTTTTCCTTAAAAAAATCACCACCACAGTTAACAGGAAATGGCAGAAATTAAAACAATGGAAGAAGAGCTTAGTTGTCCCAGTCTTCGGTCTCCTCATTGTGTTTAATTTTCATTCTGTAACTCTTAGGTCTACTCTAGCACAAGCAGCATGAAAAATCTTTTCATGAGTTCTAATGTTTGGACCAGTGAGATTTAGGGACCATTGTGGGGCTTGAAAGACTATTATATAAACACCTCTTACTGGGGTCACTGTTAAGACTGAGGAAAAAATGAGATCCAGGCAATAATCAATTCTTTTGATTTTCTTTATTTCTCTCCTTCAATAGATTTTACACTATCTTCCTTGAACCAAAGAAACATTTGACTATAGAAACATAAAATAGCACAAAATATATGCAAAAAGAATACATTTAAAAATGGTTACACAGAAACAATCAATCCATTGTGGGTCTTGTCAATTCATTTCCACATCTTAGTTCGGAAGGTACACCGCAACAGAGATGGCGGTCATCCCTCAGAACCTGCAGCCCCATGTGGCGCCCTCTGCTGGACACAGTCATGAATTACAACACTTCAAACAGCGAAAGCCTTTTGGGAGACCCAAAGTGAAGGTCGGCGACTGCTCTGCTCTGTTGCAGTGACCTTTCTTTTTGGCCTCGTGACACGCAGATTAAAACCTTAAAAAATGATTTCAGGTATGAACATGTTTGAAGTAAAACTTAGAAGGGATTTGAGAATCATTCATATAAATTTTACTTTTAAAAACAAACTTTTAAGTGAGATGAACTCGAGATAAGGCGAAGTGTTTGGGTAAGCTGAGTCTGCTCAGTTGACCAACTGCTCAGAAAGTGCTTTAACCATCAATCGTTGCCAAAAAATATATCTTCAAAAGATTTCGTACACAAAGGGCATTGTAGGTCACCAAATGAGGGGATTGTGAGTACAGACATGTAATTCACAAACATTCAGCACTTTATAATTTAACAAAAAAAGAAGGGTTTCTATCATGCAGTGCGTTGAATTTAAGTTATTTAGTGACATATTCTGAGTGATGAATAGATTTACTGTATTGACCCTTAAAAGAAAAAAAGGTATTTAAACAATATGAAAGTGCAAATCCTAAATCTAGTCATACATCAAATAAAATTTCTTTGTGTGGAACCTAGAGGTCCTTTGTCTTGGGAAAAGTTGCACATCTTACTTTATAGAATATTTAATTCTTATATATATATATTTATATGTAATCTATTTAACATTGATGGATTTAAATCTATAAGTGTTACAATCACAGCACTATACAGGCTGTTATTTGCTAATGAAAATATCAGGTCATCGTCATTATCTCAGTGAAGAATAAGAAATGTTCATATCGTCTTTACAATCTACTGCGTGTACAGTGTTCTAGCAAAGAAGGAAAAACAAAGAAACAAAGAACAAAAATCAACTTAACAATGTCATTTACAAAAATACCCAACTTTTAGTAATTGCAACATTTGGTTGCCACTGCAACAACTTATGTTATGAAATACTATTATATTAGAGTGAAAAGTACATCTTTTTAAAATTTTTTCTTTGCTTTTTTTGGTAAAATGTCTTCTATACAATAAACATTTTTCCCCCAACAACACAAGCAACTCTAGAACTACGCTCATTGCTGCAATGTGATCGTTTTTAAATCAATGAGAAGGCAAGAAAAAATCCAGTAGCTTTCTCTCAGTGGCTGGTCCACTTTTTGACCCCCTCCCAAATCAGACGTGCACGTCCACTTCTCAATCAGGTTAGACCTTGAAATGACCAAGCATGCAGAATGCAGCACAGCTCAATAAATTACATTCATTTCAAAATAGAATAGTTTACAACATCTTTTTTTGACTAAAGTTTGATCAAGAGTAACGTAAGATAAATTACAACAAAATATATTTTTTAAACCACCATCCACAAATATTACACACACAGATAATGTGAGGACAATCAACGTGAATGAAACCAAACAGGTGATTGTGGATTGTCAATGTTAATCAAGCACCATGAAATTACACCAGAATAAACTGAGTTAAAATAAACGAGGGTGTTGTCAAGTTAAGAACATTTTATGCTCTTAGCTTAAAAAAACCCTAATGATTGTTCTGGTGGTGCCGGTGGTGGATTCTTTCTTTTTTCTGGGGTGTGTGTGATGGAGCGGTCAGGGGCTCAAACATACCTCAATAGTAGACACAACACAAATTTTAAATAACTATGAATACATTGCTAGAATCATGAATATAAACTCTCAAAGTAAGAGACACTTTACATACATTACACAGTTTACAATACATTTTTTTCCTCACTCACATTCCTCATGTAAACTACTCAAACCAAATGGTAGGAAACAATGGTACACCAAACATTCTACAAAGCTAGTTTTGATTTGTCTTCCGTTCCTTTTTTATTGATAAAGTCACTTGTGAGGTTAATGAGTGATTACTAGAAAAACTGGTTCAGGTAACCAGTCAAAAAAAACAAACAAAGTTATGTCTTTCCCCGATGAGTCCGTGTTAGCTCCCGACAGCCAGTGTGTTGTGACTTTTAGTTAGACACTCTGGATGCATGTGTTGTTGATGAGCAACTTTATTAGGCACTTCTACAATTTTCTAAAATGGAACAGGATTATCGGTGATAGTAGGGTTGGACAGGACAACCGACGGTCACAGATAGCCCTCCAGTCCAAGTTCAAGTCTTCTTTATGCTTGACGAACATCGTCAAATGCACCTATTTTTGTTAGTTTTTTTTTTTTTTTGTCTTAGCACTTAAATCCCTCACCCTCCTTTTAAATATAAAAAAACCCCTCCCCTACCATCAGGATTGGCATCACCATCACCTGCTACGTCTCACTTAAAAGTCCCAGTCTGCCGGCAGACCCTCAGTCTCCAACTCGCTCGTTCGCACGCACGCACGCACGCACGCACGCACGCACGCACGCACGCACGCACGCACACACGCACACACACACACACACACACACACACAAGGCTTGGTATGTCTGGAACAAACCCTCAAACTTTGTTGAGCCCTTGGCACAGACATGAGCCTTTAGGCTTTTTTGGTGATGGCCTCACTATCGTCTGTCTTTCCCCTGACCCAACTGCACGTACAATCCTACTGAAGAATTGAACCCAGCACCACATCCAGTAAAGGGCGATTGGGTCGTATGCAGCATGGGCTTTGGGTGAGGGAAAAAAAAAGCAACCTCTTCCAAGCCAAAACTTTGGCAAGATGTTTCCGGAGATGAGCAGTTGGCAGGTGGGGAGGGCCGGGTGAGCTTAAATAATGGCATCTTTACAGCATGTGGGGCAGATGAGGGTCATGAAGGAACCCTCCACTGCAGGGACAATCACATTAAAAAAACATGAACCTGTCTGCCCCGAGGACATTCAATTTGAACAGAGAGAAAAGCAAAAGACCGCAAGACAAGAGAAAGAAAAAAAACCACTGTGTAGGTGTGGTTCTGCATGGGTTTTCTGTGACTCTTCCTGCTTCCACGTTATGCACTGATTCTTAAATAGTGCAAATTAAACACCGCTGTCATTTCTCACTGTCAAACAAACAGACATTGTGCAGAGATTTTTCGAATAAAATGTAAGAGAAGTGGGTCCATGGTTTTCAGGGAGAACACTTGTTAAAATGGCCTCTATAGTGTGCATGTATGTGTTTGTACTATACATGAGAATATTTTTTTTATGTTTTCATGTTATTATGTTTTTCTAGCAGTACATACAGTATATATATGTTTATTTTCTCCTGTGTGTGGTATACCGGCACTGCAGTTCTTACTGTTAAACTGAAGTATTACACTGTTAGCATGCAGGTTGCTGGACCTCTAAGGGAGAGGTAAGGTAGTATTTACAGAGGGGTGGTTTTGGGCTTCCTAGTGCAGCTTCTTGACACTCCATCTCCTTCCTGATGCTTACTTCAGGATGATCTGTCAAACAGGCAGAGATGGAGAAGATATTTTGGTTTTTATGCCACAGAGAAACCAGCATTATTTACACAGATTACTACATATCACAAGTGTGTGTGCAGCATAATACACAGTAAGAAAAGTTGCTGTTCTGAAATTTAGATTAAATTTGGATTGTATTTTTTTTAATAAAAGTATCCTCAACTTTATGTCATACATAATTAAATTATCCAGAAAGGTCAATTAAGCCAATTAATGCAATAAATAGTTAATAAATTTTGTTTTCCATAAGGAAAAATCTACAGAGTACTGCCATATTCTAACCACAGGAGCCTGTTTTTACCTCTGCCAAGGAGGTTTTTTGTTTATTCATTTGTGTTTTTGTCTTTTAGCAGGATTACACAAAATCAACTGGACTGATTTTGATTAAATTTTTCATTGGAGTTTGCCTTCATATTTTGGGGGAAAGCTGGATCAATATGCATATTGTCACACTAGGCTTTTTTAAAAAAAGGATTTTTGCTTCAATCATGAAAAATAATGCCCTAACCAGCATGAAAATACACAGATAGCGTACCCACATAGCAAAACTGGTGTGGCCCAAATCCAACACTTCATTTGGTAAACACACCACATGGAATGACGGCAGATTGCTGGATCTGGGCCATAAGCAACCTAGACCATTGTCAGAACAATGCAAAATGTGCCAAAACTTGCCCAGAGGTGGCCCCCACTTGTTTAAAGATGTGTGGGCCACATTTGCTGGGTTACATGTGATCAACTTCAAAATTACACTCTGCTCAAAGTGCCACATCTTTGCCAAAAATGGCCCACATTTGTTTGGGGATATTGGGGCCAAATCTGGTGTTTTACACGTGGGCCATTTCATGCTCATATTTGCTTTGTCTGGGCCACAGGAAGCCACCAGAACCATATCAATACCAGAGGTGGCCCCCATCTGGATGGTGTTTGCTTGCTCTCTGGGTATGATGCTCTGTCAATAGACACATTTTAATCACATTCTAATCAGAGGACAAACAACCTTGGCAGAGGTATGCCCTCTCTGGATGTCTTCTACTTTTTCCAATGTTACAAGGGTGACTGATGATGCCCATTTGGTTGAAAACTTGTGTTGATTCAAGATAAAATGTACTGAACTAATTTAGGATGTAGAGAATCAACCTCAGTGGGTTTGACTGTTTCAAAATAGAGAACAAGAACAACTTTTCTAAAACTTTATTCTTGTTCCAAAAAATGCAATAGTGTATAGTAGGTCCTTCCTTCAAATGAGAACAAACTGGCTCTGAAAAGTGTCAGACTGAGTCAGGGGAAACCTGCCCGTGCACGAACATAAACAGAACAACAGCTCATCAGTGAGCCTGGTTACATGGTCACAATAATCCAATAACTGGGAATAAACAGATAATGGAAATAATCAGATTCATTGTGTTTACAAGCACTGAATAAATGCATTATTAGGCAGTAAACTAATTGAGTTAATTTGATTTCTCATAATCTGAAAATGGTCTGGTAATTCTGTTTACATGGCAGCTTGAGTAAACAGATCACTCCAGACATTCAATTATAATCAATTTATTTGTGTGCATGTAAACTTGGATACAGACCAGCCTAAGGACCATTGTATGGGAGTTTGGTGAGCACTGGGGAAACTGCCTTGAAAGAATAGCACTTTTTGTGAATGAAGGACAAATGGACACAGCATTAGCTCCTTTTGGTTTCAACTAACAAATACATAAACAAAAATTTTTAAAAAAATCACCACATCCTAACCACTACTTTTTAGAAGAAAGATCCTTATTTGCCCGTCTGTGGATTGCCACCTTATCATGTTAGAGGGGTCTATGTGCCGTAATGATCCCAGGAGCTTTGCTGTTTGGGCAACTTGCTCCTGGTAGGGTCTCCCAAGGCAAACTGGTCCTAGGTGAAGGGCCAGACCAAGAGTGGTCCAGTGGATCGCTGCGAAAAAAGTTAGAAGGGCCACGTGTACCCAAAGGAGCCACATTATTTTTTTAATTATTATTATTTACCTTTATTTTTACAGGGGAGGTCCACTGAGAGGCAACCTCTCTTTTTCAAGGACACCCTGTGTCACCCTTTCACACAGTTGCACATTCACACCAGGAAGCTGCCCAGTACAACCACAGACTGACCTGTGGCCACTGAGCAGCTCCACTGGCGCATTGGGGTTAAGGGCCCTGCTCAAGGGCACCACAGTAGGGTTAATGAGGGTGGAGCAAACACTGTTATGTCATCTGTCCCACCCAGATCTAATCCTGCTGGTCCAGGGATTGAACCGGCAACCCTCCAGTCACAAGTCCACATCCCTAGTTGGCAGGCCACCACTGCTCCCCACATGGGTCCACCCTCCCGTGGGCTCACCACCTGCAGGAGGGATCATGGGGATCACAGTGCTATGTGAATGGGTGTCAGTCTGGTCTACTCTGCTTGGACTGCTGCCCCCGGAACTCGGACCGCCGGATGTGCGGCAGAAGATGGATGGATGGATCCTTATTTGTGGTAATTGAAAACTATAAATGAACCCACTAAGGCTGATTCTCCAAACACTTTCACCAGCGATGACTGCTAAATGGCCATCTATTAATTCATAAAAATATATAATCAATATCCCAGTTAATTTGTGTCTTTCATAACATTTCTGCCCCAAATTATGTTTAACAACTCTGATATGTGGATTGAATGATATTTGCCTTCTGTCTATACAAGGTCTCACCATGCTGCACGCAAAGGCTGGTGTGATGGCGTCTGAACTCTACTAACTTTCAAAGAGGTAACTGAGTTTTCACAGTCTAACATCAACTACTGTGTGAAGGTGTCAAACGCAGGATGATTCAAACTGGTCTTGGAATATGTGCTGCTGCCCAAGCCATAAGACTAACAACTATTAAGTAAACACAGAACTCTTAAGTGCAGCTGGTTTTGTCTCCACCCAGGGCCTATTACTGTGTTCACATCTGCTCACAGAAATCCCACCCAGAAGTTCCTCTGAAAGAAGAATAACCACTTTGTCCTTATAGCGCAACCTTGGTTCTTTGAGGCATGCTGAGACCTTGGGGCAGCAGGTAGGTGGGGTGTACCACAACACAGCAATTACCAGGAAAGGTAGATAATCCCAAACATGTTTTTGACACTGGAAAATACATCTCTGCTTTATTGGCGAGTCATGGTAGCATCACCGGCCTGGTGTTTCATGGAGATAAGAGCAAAAGCTTCTAACTACTTTTCAACAGCATTTGACCCTGGTATGGTCACCTCTGTGCATTTTCGTTAAGAGATAAAGGCTAATCCACCACACAACAAACAGAGAGAGAGCAAGAGAGGAGAAAGTGAGAGAAATTGTCTATGGGGGGCTGACAGGTAGAGGAGCTGCTGGCTGCCATTACGTGGGTGCCACTGGCAGCTAGCCAACATGGAACAAAGCTGCTCAGTGCTTGTTAACAGACAATAGACAGCCGACACAAAACAGAAGCCACATCAAACATCACAGGAGGTCAACACAGTGGGCGAGTGGGCGACATGCAAGTGCTGCGGGGAAAGCCCACTCCAGAGAAGCATGGAAAGAGGAAAACATTTTGGGGTGCCAGATGGGGTGAGATTAACAGAAAGGACCAAACAAACACGTGAACAGAACTGTTTGCTGGTCCTGTTTGCCATAAAGTGGCTGCAGTGACACTAGCAGCCTATCTGGGACCAGAAAGAGTCAGAGAGATGAAAGATAACAATCTGATTGGCTTATTAACAAAACTGCATGAGTTCTAAGTGACCTAATCTGTTTAATTTCCATAAAAGTGATAAGAGTGACATCAGGCCCCTTCCAGAGGGAGGTGAGGAAATGGGGCCAGATCCTCTAAAGAGCTCCTCAATTTAAAAAAAATATATAATTATGATTCAGTCCACTCTTCCAATCAGTGGCGCAGACAAAGTCATTACCTACAGTCTGGAAAGTTTACAATATAAGGCACCTTTGTGACAGCAGAGGGCACTGCAACCTCACACTCTGTACAATAATGTAGCGCGGTTAGCACACAGCCCAGCAATAGGAGTGTGTGGTTAATGAAACAATGTCACTGACTCCTGCTTCTCATGACTGGTTCTGACCGTCATGGGATGAATGGACTATCGACATGTTTACAGCTTCCTGGTGTATTATGGGTGTGTATTACCTCTAAGTAATAGAGGTACTTTACTTGATTCTCTTTTCTAAAGCCCATCCAGGGACAAGAGTTGCAAATTAGCTAATAGCTATACACTCTATGTGCAACACATCAGATTGATTGTCACTGATTAATTGTCTATGTTTATTGCACTGTCCCTGTCAAATAAACTAATCTATCTATCTATCTATCTATCTATCTATCTATCTATCTATCTATCTATCTATCTATCTATCTAAGTAATATTCTATGTAAAAAAAAACCCAGATCCAACTCATCAAATGCGCTATCTTTAACATACCAGACTAACTCAGTTTGTCTTAGAATCTGAAAAAGAAAGAGAAACTGAGCTAACGAACTAAAATGTAGCCAAATGATAGAGATGATGAACCGCAATGCTAATGCTAACCATCAGGTACACAAACCCAGGATTACCTGGGACTGTGGTTGACGTCAGCTGCATGGGCATTCTGAGCAAAACATGATTACCACACAGCTATGATGATTAATGAGGTTAACCGTGTCCTACACCTTGTTCATACCTGGCATTAGCAAGAGAGATCTATACACGGGGCGGGGGATAACGGGAGAGAGTGAGAGAGAGAGGGTGGGAGACAGACGGAGACAGACAGACAGCGAAGGCTGACGTCAGTGTTTCTCCAGCTCCTTGTCCCACATGCATCTTTAAAGAGCAGCTCTGCTTCCTGCTGCTACTGCTGCTGCATGCCAATTACAGGAAGAGACGGTGACTCACAGGAAGTGCACACACTGCTGGCCTATGAGTGGCAATAAAGCACAAAGCACTGGGACCAGAGGTTTGATTAATGGTGGACAGGGGGATCTTAATTTTAAAATGGCAGAGAGCTGTCATCCCTATTTTTATACCAGATGGATTACAGACAGTATTTTAAAGGTAACCTTTAATTGTTTAAATAACTAATAATAAGGGAGAGGTGGGTGCTTTTGCCATTTCAGTTAAGGCAGTTTCCACATGCAGCCTGTTCATCTGTGTGCCCTCGGTGTACCTCTATAAGGAACTACCAGTAAATGACTGCCAGCTGTGTGGGGCCAGAGTGCCAGCATTGTCCTGAAATTTCCAGGTTTAAAATGGGGCACACATGCGTCATGCTGGCATTCAAACCTGGCCCTGCTTCCCTGCCTCTTGCCGACACGTGGCAACAGGGACCAGCCGCCGATCAGAGACCATTTTTAGACAGATTCTGAGACAGATTTTTTTTCCCTGCGTCTGCCTCGCTCTGACAACTGTAGCCCAGAACTGTTTCCTCACATCATTTATCCTCCCTTTTATCTTACAACCAGGAAATAAGGTGGAAAGGTGAGAGGTAGAAATAGATCCATCATGGCTGCTGTTAAGTGCTGCAGAAATCGCCTGTGTGCATGTGCTTCGGTGCGCGTGTTTGCATAGCACAGAAGCAGCACAGATGACACCCCTGCTGCAGATGGAGAGGTTTATTTCACGACAAGAAGAAGAGTGGAAAATAAAACTTAAAATAAAATCAGAACATGCAAAACAAAACCAGGAAGTAGTGCAACACAACACAACTACTACTTGAAAATGTGGAAGCTCTGAAGAAGTGCTTTAAAGATAGGATGCACTGCACTGGCAGGTAGCCCCTCTGCTTTGAATTCTCATGAAAACGCCCACTCACAGGCTCTTATGCCAATGTGAGCTCACCCTGTGCAGGCTGGATGGAGGAGGAGGAGCTAGGTGTGGGTTAAGGACTCGACTGCAGGTCGTTGCAGCCCACTATTAGAAGGGAGTACTTATTCAGAGCTCCAGGGACTGATGAAAGAAAGCTTTAAAAGGAGCAAACCTGATTGGCTGGTGCTGTTGCTGCGTAGGGGACACTTGTGGCAGGAGTTGTTGCTGCAGAGACAGTAGCAGGCGTAGCACTGTACATCATTGGGACTTTGTTTTTTCAGGGTTGGAAAAGGGAGAGGGAGAGGGAGGAGGAATGGGGGAGGGGGAGGAGGTGGCAGCAATGGACAGGAAGGTGGAGCATCACGGTAACCATGGCAACAGTTGTTGTGCATGTGTGTCGAGGAGATTGTTGTTGTTGTTGATGATGGTGGTGGTGACGGATGTTACAGAGAGCCAGCAAGCCATCGTTAGGGTTACACCGGCAGATGGCATGCAACCATTCACAATGCAAAGCAAAGGAGGTCAGAAAGAAAGAGAGCATGGGAGAAAAACAAAACAAAAACAAGAGGAGAGAAGCTGATTACAATCACAAGTAAGGAAATTTATATGGAAAATCAGTTAGATATTTTCCCAGAAAAGTTAAGGGGGCACAGGACACCGATTCCAATAAATCATGTCTGGCAGCAGGGATGGGAATTTTAGTTTTAGAAGATTTTAGTTTTGTAACCCTAAATGGGGTGATGTGAAAAACTCTTTTTTTTTTTTGACAAGTCAATAAAATGCGATTCATATGGATAGTGGAAACGCCAAAATTTTCACTTCTAGTCATCATCATTCTGAGGCCTTATTTTAATTCCCATCACCTCAAAAGCTCCAGTTAAGTGTAATTTCTCTGGGAAACTGATTTAAATTTCCTGATCAACACAGCACAGCAAACAGACAGAAGCTATTCTACGCTTGAGAGTAAATCAGTCTGCAGTACATTATCCACAGTTTAAAGTCAACATTAGCTAGAGAGTCAATCAGTAGAGAGAGATAAGAACCCAGAGCGCAGCTCTTTCAGGTGAAACAAAATGGACCTACTAACCTAAACAAAAGTCAAGGTTTCATCGCTGCCACATGCAGCAGTGGCATTTTGTCTCACCTATAAGGGCTGTGGTTGCTGCCCACTCATCCCAAATGAACCCCTGTCTCCAGACTCAGATCTAAACCAGACAGTGAGTGTGACACAGAGAGAGCAATGGGAAGGTCAGAACCTACCAAGACTGCTAGCGGGAGTCATGCACAAGACTGACCCTGTTGTGTTCATGCAGAGAAAGACAGAGCGAGAGAGGAGGAGGGAGACAGAGAGGGAGAGAGAGGAGGAAATAAATGGGTTAATTGAGAGGGAGGAGAACAACAAGGTTAGACAAGAAAAAAATATCCAAGACTTTATTCAGCTGCTGTTACAGTGGTAATGTTAGCTTATTTTGAATAGCAAAGAGCAAGCAGGGGAACTCCTTTATTCAACAGTTAGTTAAACAAATGCTGTTTATATGCAGCTGGAGCTCAGTCAAACATAAAACAAATATGGGCATAATGTTTGCGTAAAGTTTATTATGTATTAGTGTTGGTTCTATAGTTTATGGGTCACTTTTTTGCAGATACAGAATACAAAATGAGAAGAAAAGCACCATTTGAATGCTTACATTGGCAAGTATATGTATATGGGGGGGGGGGGGGGGCTGAAAAGTTCATAGTGGTCAAATTTGACCACTATGAACTTTTCAGCCCCCCCCCTCATAATTTAGTTACTTAAAATAATGGGTACCACGCTACAATAAGACTACCCTAATAATGGATTTATAAATGGCTTAGGTATTAAGAAGGTTATTAATTAGGTTATAAATACTTTATAAATAATGAATAAGCAATAATACATGAGGGTCCACTCACACCTGTAGTATTTGTAGTACAGATACTACAGTATATGACCGTTTGAAAGTCTGAAACATTTGGCTACTGTGATTGCTTTGTACTTAAGAACGGATAAAACTGAACAGCTCAGTACGACTGTGAGATGTACCCCCAGAAATGGCACAAATGCAAATACTGGAACCCTGTTGGTGCTGCGTGTAGCTTGAATATGCCCCATCATCAATCTGACCTTTCTTCTCCACAATTATTTAACGACAATGTGGCAAGCAGAGGTACGGTGCTTGCTCTTGTGCAAATATGAATACATATGGGCTGCACGGTGGCGCAGTGGTTAGCACTGCGGCAGCACAGTTTACCTTTGGCCTGGGGATCGTGGGATCGTGGGATTGATCCCAGCCCCCGACCAACAGTGATCTGTGTGGAGTTTGCATGTTCTCCCCGTGTTTGCGTGGGTTTACTCTGGGATTTCTCCGGTTTCCTCCCACATGCTAAAAAACATGCAGGTTAGGTTAATTGGAGACTCTAAAGTGGCCCTAGGTGTGAATGTGTGTGTGAATGGTTAAGGGATAGCGCCGTATCGTGGCTGTTTCATCCATCCAGGTGGTGGATGCCCTCAATTTCCCCTCTGGGGATCAATAAAGTATACTAAATCTAAAATCTAAATCTAAAAATATGGAGCCGGCTGCATTAAATCCCCATCAGTGAGGACGTATTTGTGACAATTCGTCACCACACTTAAGCGGAGGGGAGGGGAGAAGGGTCATCGGCACGATGGTGAGTCCATGTACGGTGCGAGTGGAGGCCAGAAGAAACCATGACATGGGAAGACAGTCAGCTTCAGAATGGCACAGACCGCCTGGCACCAGTGATAGTGAACTCTGAGTTAGAAGATGTGTTTCCTACACTGATGCCAGCTCCCTATTTGGCAAGAACAGGCCACTATTTCCCTTTTTTGTCCAATGTGTTATAACAGCTTGACAATGATTTATGAAGTGTTTATAACCTATAACCTACTAATAAACTATATGTAAATCCTTTATAAGGATAGTCTTATTGTGAAGTGGTACGATTAAAGTTGCTTTTTAAGTCGGGGTACTGATTTTTGACAAGTGACTGCAGTTTTATAAAACATAATTTTAAAGGCCTTCAGTGTCAGCAAGAAACTCAATAGGACTTCAGGCCTTTCGATTCATATTTCTATTCTTGGTGTCTATTAGGCTACGGTCACGCTGCAAGTCTTAATGCTCAATTCTGATTTTTTGCCGAGATCCGATTTTTTTTGTGTGGGCGGTCATTTTATAATTTAAATGCGACTCCCATCAGACTCCAGTGTGAACGGTCTTCAGCTATGAAGCGACCCACATGTGCAGAAGAAAACGTAACGTCAGACTCAGCGTTGTGTTTACGGAAGTAAATATGAGCCCCAAACAATTGAAGAGGACAGAACTTCTTCACCTTGATGCAACGCAGCAAAATAAAATGTTAAAATAATTCAGAAATGATTATGCACAAAATAAATGAGACCAGCTTCATTCCTCTACACCCCAGATGACCGCTGTGATCAGCTCTGCTTTAACAGAACTGATCGATTAAACAGCTCTCTTGAAAATGAGACCCGGTGTCTCAATGGGATTATCTGTATAAATAAGGTTAATAATAAATAAATAGCGTGGCTAATACCAGTGGCGTACACCGGTCCCACACAGGAAGGAGAAGCCACCACTGACTCCCCTCTCCTGGATGGTGTGTCCTTGTATCCTCCTATCTGGTCGTTCCGCTCCACAGTCATGTCGGTATTAACTTTACATTTTAGATATTACAACGGCCAGGACTCACGGTGTGCTGTTTACAAGAAAAAAGGAATTTGCAGCGCCCGGTAAATGTGCCGTTACTGTGCGTCTGTAATGCTTGTCTGACGGTTTCAGCCCTGAAATTCGGAAGTTGTTGTGCAGTCGGAGCCCACAAAATTACGGTCCAGTGATAAAGGGAATAAGACTGATTAAAAAGAGAGCACAAATCATCTGTGTCTGCCATGCTTGCTGCATCCTCCACCGCAGAATTGTCGCGTCTGTCTCACTTCAATGAGGAAAAAGTCGGATGCAATTTGACACGACCGTTCAGACTGAGGTGGCTTTGGAAAACACGACATACGTATCCAAATTAGGACCACATATGAAAGTGGCCTGGGTCTGGTGTGAAAAAAATCGGATGTGTGCTGTTCAGACTGTCATTAAAAAATCAGATATGGGTCATGTGTGCAAAAAAATCGGAACTGAGCATTAAGACCTGCGGTGTGACCATAGCCTTAGAGAAACTTTGCACTTTGAACATTTAAAATAATTCCTATCTACCTCATTACAGCCCTCTATACACCAATCAGGCAAAACATTGTGACCACCTGCCTAACTTTGTATTGGCCCCCCTTTTGATGCCAAAACAGCCCTTAATCCATCAAGGCATGGACTCTACTAGACCCATGAAGGTGTGCTGTGGAATCTGGCACCAGAATGCATTCTGGAGCCTGAGTTTTCACCCTAATTATACACAATAATTCTATTAAAACTCATGATTTCAAATGTATAACAGAAAATAAGAAAAACACAATACATCGATTTCAAATGTAGATTGTACATTTAGGTACATATGTGCTATTAATCCATTAAAACACACAAACATTACTTTTAAGTAAAAAGACGGGGGTGGGGTGGGGTAAATGATGGGTAAAACTGAAGAGGAAGAACCAAACGGCAGCATCATGCGGTGTCAGTCCACGGGCTTCTATCAAGATGTTATCAAAAGAAAATGGGTGGGGATTCGCTGTGTCTCAACCATAGAAGTGTATGCTATACCAATTTCACAGTCAACTTTTGATACTGTTTTCTCCATTGTAAAGAAGCCCCACCCATCAGAATCTTAACAGATTAGTAAAACACACGCAAGGGAGCCAAGGCTACCTCCCACACACAGACAGATAAGCAAGGAGGGAAGAACGGCCATTAGGCATCTCACACCGAGGGAAACAAAAATGAGCAGGTAGTGAGTGGGAAGAGCAAGGGAGTCTTATTCTCATGATTCATGAGTGTGACTACAGGCTAACATACATTAGCTGAAGTAGTGGGTGACCCACGGGGCCCTAAGCTACTGTTAGCTTTTGCATGGGGAGCAGACAGTGAGGTCATTATATGGAAACAAGTAGTAACAGAATAGAGCGGGATTAAGTTTGGGGGGATAAGTTTAAAGGTTTTTTTTCCATTAGTATCATATTACATACATAGAAAATGCTTTGACTGGAAGAACAAACGTTTTCACTGAAATCCTTACAAAGCCTACAGATATATGCAGATCATTTAAACTGGATTAACTGGGCTTGTTTCACTCATCTGTATGTTTGATCATTATACCACCAGGTACGCTGAAGTGTTAACACTGTATAATAGCTTTTATTGCTCCGATCAAAGCTTGCTCTTCCATCTGCCAGCCATTATGTGCTTACATTTACAGGCACTAGATCAAAGTTTAAGGATGGGACAGTGAACAGTTAAAGACAACATCATTGTAGCAGAACCCTTTTATTTGTGTCAGCTAAATTATTCATGAAAAAATATATGCAGCACTGTGCAAAATTCTCGAGCCACCTCTCATTTCTTAGATTTTACGTCAGAGGAGCCAGACTTTGTTGTAATTTAAAAAAAAAAAAAAAGTATTTTGCAGTAGTTTGTCAGGCCTTCTAAGTGTCTTTCAAAGATTTTCTTTGAATATCGGCTACCTTTTCACTGATTTTCAGTCCAGTCCTTGCACCTGACCACTTTCAGTGGGAGGTTTTTTTGTTTGTCAGTTAAAACACACAGCACTGACCTATGAATCATTCAAAAACAAAAAAGACGCCTAACTCTAGGGATGAAGCAGCACCGTGTCTACAGATAACAGACTATTTAGCAAAGAACCAATTTTAATTTGTATCTTCTGGCAGTTTGTTACTAGCAGGCTGTTGCAAAAACACATAATTGGTTAAGTGTACAGGTACATCTCAAAAAATTAGAATACCATGACAAAGTTCAATATTTTTTGTCACTTATTTCAGGAAGTGAAACCCATATATTATATAGATTCATTACACAGAGGGTGATAGATTTTAAAGTGTTTATTTATTTTAATTTTGATGATTATGGCTTACAGCCCATGAAAACCCCAAATTCAGTTTCTCAAAAAATTACAATATTACATAAAATTAATTTAAAAAAATAGTTTTTAAATAGAAATGTTGGCCGACTGAAAAGTATGTCCATGTACACACTCAATACTTGGTCGGGGCTCCTTTTGGATTAATTACTGTATCAGTGTGGCGTGGAATGGAGGTGATCAACCTGTGGCACTGCTGAGGTGTTATGAAGGTCCAGGTTGCTTTGATAGTGACCTTCAGCTCATCTGCATTGTTGGGTCTGGTGTCTCTCATCTTCCTCTTGACAATACTCCATAGGAAAGCAGTGCCACAGGTTGATCACCTCCATGCCACGCCACATTGATACAGTAATTAATCCAAAAGGAGCCCCGACCAAGTACTGAGTGTGTACACGGACATACTTTTCAGTCGGCCAACATTTCTATTAAAAAACTATTTTTTAAAATTAACTTTATGTAATATTGTAATTTTTTGAGAAACTGAATTTGGGGTTTTCATGGGCTGTAAGCCATAATCACCAAAATTAAAATAAATAAACACTTGAAATATATCACCCTCTGTGTAATGAATCTATATAATATATGGGTTTCACTTTCTGAAATAAGTGACAAAAGAATATTGAACTTTTTCATGATATTCTAATTTTTTAAGATGTACCTGTATTTAGTTGAATCTGTTTAAAATGCCAAAGATAAAGGTTTACATGCATACAATAGTATTTTTGCACCAACAAGGTGATTTCCAAAGAGATACTAGCCAAATACTTGGGGTTTCTCATCATGGTGTGCAACCTCTCTTAAAAAAATCTGAGGAAACCACACAAGTGGAAGATAAAAGAAGAAACGTTAACCCTGAAAAAAAAAATGTCCACAGCAGATAAACAGTACTTAAAACTCATGTCCTCATGAAATAGAGAACAGTCCAGTAAAGAACTGACAAAAGACCTGAGAGATGCTTCTTGCCCTATAGTTGATCCATCTGCTGTTCACCAAAGCCTGACAAATGGTCTCGGTGGAAAAGGCCGAGTTACACCAAATTATTTAAGAACAGACTGAAAATCAGTAGCAACAAATTTTTATGAAGAGATTTTTTTTTTTTTTAGATTTAGTATACTTTATTGATCCCCAGAGGGGAAATTGAGGGTCATCCACCACCTGGATGGATGAAGCAGCCACGATACGGCGCTATCCCTTAACCATTCACACACACATTCACACCTAGGGCCACTTTAGAGTCTCCAATTAACCTAACCTGCATGTTTTTGGCCTGTGGGAGGAAACCGGAGAAATCCTGGGGTAAACCCACGCATACACAGGGAGAACATGCAAACTCCACACAGATCACTGTTGGTCGGGGGCTGGGATCGAACCCACGATCCCCACGATCTCCCGGCCAAGGGTAAACTGTGCTGCCACAGTGCTAACCACTGCGCCACCGTGCAGCCCCGAGATGAGATTTTGGTGGAAATTGTTGTCATTATGTATGGAGAAGGCTGTAAGAGAGGTACAACACTGAGTGTATACAGCCATCTGTAAAGCATGGTGAAGGCTCTGCCATGGTTTAGGGCTGCATTTCAGCAAGCAGTGTTGTCTTGTCAAAATTGGTGGAACTATAACCACAGAAAAGTACTGTCAGATTTTGATCCACAGTGCAGTGCCATCTGTAAAATATCAGAGTGGCAATACTTTAATTTGCTTTCATTGTGACACTGATCCAAAAAACAGAGTCAAGATTAAGACAGGCAGAAACCATGTACGATCATGTTGCCCTTGACTTGGTCTTGCCCTCTTAAAGTCTTGTTCTTGGTACACTCATCTTAATCTGGTCTCGTAGTCTTGAAGACAACACTAACAAAGGGCAGCTAACATCCAAACATGAGCTTTGAGACAAAATTCAAGAAAGACAACCTAAAGAAATTATAAGAAAGCTTGTATAGGAGAGTTCCTGTTCTGTTTAAGAATAAAGGTGATCATACCAAACACTGAATCTTAAGCTCATGACAACTGCATGAACTCTGTTTTTCCCTTATACACTGTACTTCCATTTATGTTTGCAAATGTTGCAATTTCCTATTTTTCTTGCAAAATATAAAGAAATGAAGGGTGGCTCAAGACTTTTGCACAGCATTGTACAGGTGCATATCAATAAATTATAATGTCATCAAAAATTTTATTTATTTCAGTAATTCAAATTCAAAAAGGTAATTCATATATTATATAGATTCATTACACACAGAGTGATATATTTCAAGAATTTGTTTCTTTTAATTTTGATGATTATGGCTTACAGCTAATAAAAAAACAAAATTGAGTTTCTCAAAAAATTTGAATATTACTTAAAAGGGTCATTGACTGATAAATGGTGTGTTTGTAGGTTTTAACTGTCTGAAATGAGTTTACTGGTCACCTAATTATTCAAAAATTTTCAAAATAGTCAGTTCTCTTAAAAAACAAAAACAAAAAAAACACAGCCTTTATCTCATTTTTCTCTCCCAGAAATGTTTTTGACTTTTTTGTGGAAATCGTATCCATCACGTTTAGAAAAAGCCAACCCACCACCGTCCTTGAGACCAGCCCACTGCCCTATTATTGGCCCGCATAGCTGTCTGTCATGTATATGGAAGTGGTGCTAAAGGTAGCCTATTAGCCCCTGAGCTACTAGCCCCCAAGCTAACACTAGTAACAGGAAGCTTGAACCAAGCGCGGCTTATATTGGTATTTTTTTCAGATCTTAGTCACCTTAATAACCATCCCTGTTACCACCTGGTTCACCGGTCTGCGGTCCACAATGTGCCTTGCGTCGCTCCGGCCCATCTCCCGGTGATTATACCATGGTTACGCGGCGGGGCGCAAGCATGCAGATCACGGGGAGCTGAGAGCCAGCAGCTCCAGACAGCATCCCCGACTCATGGCAACTGCTCACGCTGGCACCTGGGGTGTGGTGCGGCGTAGGCAGTTGCTGCGACCCGGGGATGCTGCCTGGAGCTGCTGGCTCAGCTCCCCCACCATTCTCTAGGCATACTCTCATGGATAGCGTGGGGGAGTCGCTCGTCGTGACGGGTCATCCCCCGGCTGGCCGTGGGAGAGGAGCGGAGAGTACCGCGGAACGAGACATTGCCCCTTGAGATCCCGTGGCCATTGGCCTCGACCACTGGCCTCGGTTTGTGGCAATCGGTGGGGTGCGTGGTGCTAGCGATTTAATGTGGCTAATTGATGTAAGAGGGAGGGTGAAGTTGAACAGTTGAAATCTGTTTCTTAAAGTGACAGGCTATAAATCATAGCATTTGAAGAAAGCCAAGAAAAAAAAAATTACTTCAATAATTAAAAAAATTAAGAAAATGTGAACAAAAAATGTCACAAGCACTTCATTAAGACATGAGTGAGCTGTTAAAATGTGTAAAAAGTGCAGTCAATGAGCCTTTTAACATCAATTAAAAAAATGTATTAATAGATATGTTGGCCGAATGAAAAGTATGTCCATGTACACACTCAATACTTGGATGGCGTTTTTATTGTATGAATTACTGTGTCAATGCGGAATGAAGGTCATCAGCCTGCGGTACTGCTGAGGTGTTATTTTGATAGCGGCTTTCAGCTCGTCTGCATTGATGGGTCTGGTGTCTCTCATCTTCCTCATCTTCCTCTTGACACTATTCCATAGATTTTCTATGGGGTTTAGGTCAGGAGAGTTTGCTGGCCAATCAAGCACAGTGATACGTACCATGTTGATAAACCAGGTTTTAGTACTTTTGGCAGTGTGGGCAGGTGCCAAGTCCTGCTGGAAAAATGAACTCAGCATCTCCGTAAAGCTTGTCAGCAGGGGGAAGCATGAAGTGCTCTAAAATTTCCTGATAGACGACTGTACCGACTTTGGACTTGATAAAACACAGTGGAAAAGACCAGCAGATGACATGGTTCCCCAAATCATCAGTGAATGTGGAAACTTCACACCGGACTTCAAGCAACTTGGATTCTGTGCCTCTCTACTCTTCCTCCAGACTCTGGGACTTTGACTTCCAAATGATAGGACTTGGCACCTGATTTGGGGAGCCATGTCATCTGCTGGTGTTGGTTCACCATGTTTTATCAAGTCCAAAGTCATTGCAGTCGTCTACCAGGAAATTTTAGAGCATTTCATGATTCCCTCTGCTGACAAGCTTTATGGAGATGCTGAGTTTATTTTCCAGCAGGATTTGGGCCCTGCCCGTACTGCCAAAAGTACAAAAACCTGGTTTAATGACCATGGTATCACTGTGCTTGATTGGCCAACAGACTCATCTGAACTAAACCGCATAGAGAATCTTTGGGGTTTTGTCAAGAGGAAGATGAGAGACACCAGACCCAACAATGCAGATGAGCTGAAGGCCACTATCAAAGCAATGTGGGCTTCCATAACACCTCAGCAGTACCACAGGCTGATCACCTTCATGCCACACTGCAATGATGCAGTAATTCAAGCAAAAAAAGCCCCGACCAAATATTGAGTGTGTACACTGTGACGGCCCTCTGCTATGCAAGTCCTGTTGTGGTGTTTGTGTGCATCTGTGTTTATGTACACAGGTCCTGTGGGCGGAGTCGTAATCCCAGAGCACTTGGCCAGTCACTGGGAGGAGTATAAAAGGAGTCACCATTACATTTCTGGGCTCTCCTCTGCTGCTGACACTCTGCGTTGCACTGACTGCGTGACTTGGCTGTCCAGCCCTGCCATTTAGTTTAGAAGTTTATTTGCAGCAGTCTCACACAATCACTGCATCCACCAGCTGAAACACTGATTTCACTTCTTCATCACTCACTTTTTGTAAATAAATTGCACTTTTGTTTGATTTCAACCCTGCCTGTCCTTATTTTTGTTGCGGCTTAGAGCTGGTTGTGACAACATGGACATACTTTTCAGTCGGCCAACATTTCTATTAAAAATCTTTAACTGATCGGACATAATATGTATGTAATTTTTTGAGAAACTGAATTTGGGGTTTTCATGAGCTGTAAGCCATAATCATCCATCCATCCATCTTCTTCCGCTTAATCCTTTTTGGGTTGTGGGGGGGCTGGAGCCTATCCCAGCATCTTTGGGCGAGAGGCAGGGTCTACCCTGGACAGATCGCCAGTCCATCGCAGGGTCAACAGAGAGACAGACAACCATTCACTCTCACAGTCATACCTAAGGACAATTTAGAATCCCCAGTTTGAGGCCAATTAACCTAACTTGCATGTTTTTGGCATGTGGGAGGAAACCGGAGAAATCCCGGAGTAAACCCACGCAGACACGGAGAGAACATGCAAACTCCACACAGATCACTGTTGGTCGGGGGCTGGGATCGAACCCAGGATCCCCCGGCCGAGGGTGAGTTGCTGTGCTGCCGCAGTGCTAACCACTCGACCACCGCGCTGCCACCATAATCATCAACATTAAAATAAATAAATGCTTGAAATATATCACTCTGTGAGTAATGAATCTATATGAGTTTAATTTTTCAAATTGAATTACTGAAATAAATTTACTTTTTGATGACATTCTAATTTATTGAGATGCACCTGTATTACTAAGCAGGCATAGAAGTAATTTGAGAATCATTCCCATAGTATGTGAATGCCAATACATGGGCACATTCTCCACAGACTTACGAATATTTGTATCTAAACATGTGTGGCCTGTGTATCGACTAGAAGCTCTTACCTGTGGGAAAGAAAGCAGGCTGCTGGAGCTGTGCGTTGGCCAGCGCCTGCTGATAGTGCAAAACACTGGGGTTGAACAGGGAGCTCGCTCCGTTGCTCTTCTCAAGTGCTGGTCTCTTTGGTAGAGGCTGGAGGACCCCATGGGGGAACGCCTACCCACCAAAAGCACGCGCGCACACACACGCACACACACACACACACACACACACACACACACACACACACACACACACACACACACACACACACACACACACACACACGCGCACAACAGAAACACAGCAGATTTGAACTGTATACTTACACAAGTTGACACTAGTGTTTCCTAAGTCTAGTTGTCTCTTATTTGTCTATGCACAGCAGAAGGCAAAAATGGAAATTGGCTGCTACTATCATGACAATGAGAAACTACACCATAGCAAGGCAATCATCAACAACACATTAAAGAAAGTAGAGCGATAGCTGGAGTTATTTTAGCATTACATTCTCGTTGTTCAGTTAATACATGTACAATCTACAGTTGCCACTGGTGACCATAAATGATAAATACTTATTCATAAAGTGTCTTACAGAGTTTCACAAAAACAAAAGAGCCAAATTAAATTTTGTGAGTGGCTACAGTACCATTAAAGAAGCTACATGCAAAGCAAAAGGTGAAAGGTCAAAGTACCAGGTCTACAGTTGCCTCGAGGGGTCGCTTCATTGCTTTGGCAGTCGACTGAGTCTTTAATTAGCAGGCAGCGAGCACATGATGGCAGTGGGCCAATGGGATTCAAGCGTATTAACATACAGGTAACAGCAAGCAGAGGTGCGTCATGGGGGACAGCATTGCATTGTGGATAGGTGAGAAGGAAAAAAAACAAAAACAAAAATAATCTGAATGCAAGTATACCACATACAAAACAATAGGCATGCACATAAACAAAAAAAATTATTCGGCTTACGAAACATTGCTACTTTTTGAATTAGTACAAAAGCCAAAAAGCATCTACATTAAACTTTGGTTAAAAAAAAGAAAGATTTTATGATGTACTTCAAAACTACTGGGAAGCATTTAGTAATAATGCCAACTATTTCAAAACAAGTATTTTAAAATAGAACAAACATCCTATCTCAACTCTAAACACTCTGCGTGAGTCCTGTACACACAATAGGCACAATGCTTTGATTTGATGATGTGAGGTGTTTCTTTCTTTTTTTCTTTTGGGCTGGGAGATGTTACCCTAACACAGGCTGTGATTAAGTGAGGCTTACTCTGCGCTCACAAGCACACAACATGTTTGTGTAGCCAGAAGTGCACGTCAGAATAATTGCTACAAAAGCTAATTTGGTGCTAATATATGGTTAGCTGAACTGTAGTTATGTGACAAATCCTGAGTCTGGGTCAGGAGAGCATGTGGCTTGTTAGTGTGGTCAATGAACTTGTGATACAATGTAGTTTGATAACATAATGTGGAGCTCTGTTTATTCACAAATTCACTTGAAATTCTTCTTTTTCATTTTTATATCTATGATTAGTTGGCAGTTAATCAAAATGGACAATAATAGTTTGTTTTAATTATTTCTTTTGCTTATAATCAATTAAAAAACAAACTTTATATTCAATGTCACTGCTGTGAGAAAAAAATATGACATGAATGTAATGAACACGGCACTTAAAGGGTGCATGCACAAGCCTCTTGCTTCATATATGTGGGTTCCATAACAGTATGTAACTATATAAATATTCAGTTAGGAAGTAACAATGCATTGCTGTGGTATTAACAGACTTTGTGGTTAGTTCAAATGGAAGACGCTCTGGTAAAGTGACATGAAAAGCAAAGATGATTGCATTCGACTTTGTAATGAGGAAGAGGATCACAGCATGGCAAGCAACACATAATGTGACACAGTAACACAACATAATCTCAAGATCGTTTTACTCTAACTGTATCAGTTAATGTGTAACCTTATCTACAGCATGCTTTATCCTATTTGCTGCTGGATTTAAAAAGTGAGTTATGGTATTACCTATTCGCAGCAGTGCAGCAATACAGGTTTTATGGGTCTCTGCTTCAATAAAAGGGGTAAAAGAAAATTGGATTAAAGGTCCTGACTAAACAACTTATTGCCCTAAGGTTAACCCTCCTCACCTCTAGTATCGAGTCTTGCTGAAAGTAATTTTGGAATTGAGTCATAGAGCTGATAAACTGAGAGGTGTATGAAGCGCAGGAGGGTGAGAATATACTGGCAACAAAAATTTTATCTTGCCTGACAAAACTGTGAAGTCAAAACTAAAGTTCTCACTGTACCTTTAAGAAAACAGTGCTGTCAGGTCAGCATCAGGTTATAGTGCCTTGGGGTCTCAGGCTTTCTTTTATTTATGATGCTTTAGCTTGTTGGGTGTTATTCTGTTTTGCATGCAGCTGCTGCCATGTGCACTAACTAATGCTGCCTTAACATCCATACTGTGTGCTCATGGAGAAAAGAGAGGGACAGAGCAAGCAGCAATGGAGCCAGCCAATGAGCGATACTGTATGAGCAGCTACAATAGTAAAGCATGGCATAGGAGTGGGGGGGGGGGGGGAAGACTGGTGCAGTGCAAGGTGTGCAAGTGCAGTAGCCACATGATCATTGAAAAGAAGCCAGTTGGAGCCTGGGGGAAGGCGGGGCTCAGCCAAGACACTATCTCTTCTCACTGTCTGTCTGCATTTCCATCTGTCTGTCTACCTTTCTGAATCTTCTCCAGCTCGTTGGTGGACTTTTCCAAACAACGGCAGAGGAGGGTACCCCCCCTTCCCCGTCTGTGATACTACATCCTCCTCCACCCTAGATTCAATTTGCACTGATCTGCAGAGAACTGCACTTATCATTGAAAGCAGTGGGGTGGGATAGTGGGGGAGGGGTGAGAGCCAGGATATTGTCTCTGTATGAACCAAGGGCATTGGAAAATAAAAAAGGACTGCAGTGAAATAATACCAGATTGTTCTTGTGGTGCTACACTGATGTGTTTAGGTCTTGGTAAAACTCCATTTTTTATTACATACAAAAACACAGCCTCTCTTTAGGGTGCACTGGATGCTGGAGTCCTCTAAAATGAGGTGAGAGATGTTCTGTGTAGTAATAAAGCAGTGCTCCACATTTTATGTTACTGTAGATGTCATCATCAGCAATGTGTATTTAGACGTTATATAAGTTAAGAGAAATGTGTAATGTCATGAGTATTTGGTGAGCCAATGTGTGTTTTAGCTAGTTCAAAAAGCACAAATTCTCATTAAGATGTCTCACACCAAGAACTGGGCAATTACAGAGTCTATTGCTAGATATTTAAGAATCAATTTCAGTACAGTGGTGCAGCACTTTTGCATGAGAACTCCTGCTCTAGTACAATTTTATTTAATGTGATGTACTGTATATATATTGTGCTGCTCTTCTTACAACTTATTATAAATAATGCTTTGCTTATTTGGTGCAAAAATAACACAGTAAGCCTTCCACAATATGATAATAAAAAGTTAAGCTCTCACTGGAAAATAGAGGTACAGTAAAAAAAAGCCCATCAAGATTTTACTAGCTCTTTCCCTAGAAACACTCTAAACAAGCAGAAATCTTGTGAAATTTATTTCAAGAGGTTGTTTATGTGTATCTTTCAACTCTACCACTGTGCAGCACTGAGATACAGTGGGGTGGGGTGGGGGGTTGTGCTCTCACCATGGCTGCAGCTGTGGCGGCGGCTTGCGCTGCCACAGCTGTTTGGTTGGCCTGGTGTTGGGCGGCCTTAATCTTGGCCTGCAGGTGGGCTGGGGGGTGGAAGTACTTGCACTTCTCGCGAGAGCAGCGACTCTTGATGTAGTCCATGCAGACGGTGACCGTGTTGTCACTGGTGTCGATCATGGGGCTGTCACTTGGGTGAGCGAAGCGGCAGTCCGTCTCGCCACGAGCGCAGTTGCCCCGCTGGAACTCACGACACACCTGGGAGCAGCAGAGCAAGGTGGCCAAACACACACACATGCACGCACAGAGGTACAGCGCACGCACAGACACACAGAAGTATGTATGAACAGAGTGAAAAAAAACCATATTAGCTTCAAGTACATGTTAGAAAAGAAAAAAAAAAACAGAACTAAAAAAAAAAACCAGAACAGAACTATAATTCTGTGCACTGACAGACAGTCTCTTTTTTTCTAACTGTATTTAGAACACTAGCACAGAGATCCAGCCTAATATGGAGATATTATTTTGTTAGGTTTTTTGGGAAGAATTTCACATTGTGACAAATACAGTAATAAGGTATTTTCTATAAACTGCACTGTATCTATAGACTGTACAAGTCTATTATGTATGATATGTGACCATCAGTGAGATGAGATATATTTAATACGTGTGAAGAACTCTTAAGGTGCATTTATATCAAATGCGAAAGCGCAAATTTTTCACACAGCACAGTTATGTGTAAATGTAAATGTGCAAAGATGCGAATATCCATCTGAGTGGGTTGCAGAGTCGCAGGGTTGCCTTCATAACTTCTGCAGCTGCTTTCTACCTGCTCAGGAAATCCCCAAAATGCGGTCAGGTCTAGGTTTACAATGTCACTGCCTCCTCAAGAAACTGCACCTGGACGACGGTTGTTAAGTGCAAGCCTGCTAGCCCTCGTTAGCACATCGGTAGCAGGCATACATGGGTGGATGAACTACAGACAGCTGCAGAGCTCTGGTCTGACTGTAGGTGAGTGGCAGTCCCATTTTCAAACTAGCTTACTCTCCAGTGTTGATGCTTTTACTCCGGTGATGGCAGAAACTCAAGGCTGATTAGCTAACGCAACCAACTCGCTCAGAAACAAATTCCAATCTTTACATTGAGTTTACATGTAATTATGCCACACAAAAAAAACTTGCTTCATGTTTGGTCTGAATGCACCTTAGGGGCAGGGGTGTCCAATCATGAGCCAAGGAGGGCCAAGATCTTGTGGGTTTTGCCTCCAACCAGTGTCTTTTAATGAATTTCTTCTCACTGATTACTGATCAGTGAAAATACCTGCTGAAGAGACTGGTTGGGAATAAAATCTGCAGGGTCTTGGCCTCCATGGCACTTGATTGGACACTACTCTCTTATGGAAATCACAACAGCTCTGAGCACCCTGCTGTTTAAACTTTCTGTTTGTGAGGGGGAGCCAATCAGCAGAAAGCAAGATTAAAGGAGAGAGCTAAAACTGCCCAGCATGAAGTCCACAATTATTTGTTAAACAGTAGGCTTATTAGGGTCCAACGAGAAGATTATAGACCTAGAAATTAGCATAAGTCTCATTGAAAATAAAACAAAACAGTAAAACACTTTAGGAACTCACTGATGCAAAGTACCAGTATCAGTATTTGATGGAAAAACCCTGCCCTGAATAATGAAATCAAAGACTTAATATGCTTTAAAGTTTACTGACAGCTGTGACTGTTATATTTATTGTTTTCTCAGTTTTAGGGAAATGTAAAAAAAAAAAAAAAATCACTCAAAGTTTAGCCTGTTTATGACTTGTTTAATCTAATCAACAGTTTAAGTGCATTAGTACAATTAATTTTAAAGCTATACATCTTTTACAATTAGGTGTTTGCTATGTTATTAGGACTATCAAACCTGGGTTCTAGCACACTGAGGAAGCATGTTGTTAGCATTAGTAAAAATTTCAGTATGCTGAATTATACTTGTTCTTCAAATGTTTTGTCAAAGTACTTATGTTAAAAGCCCTGTCATTCTTGATACTGTGATAGAGTTAAGTTCAAATCCTGCTTTTTGCTCTTACTGTAAAGTACTTCCACATTTCTGATATTTCCACTGCATGTGTTTGCCCTCCACACTCATGGGACAGTAAAGGCACATTTACACTGCTGCTCCATGTGGAGTCAGTTCTGTAGTATCCGAACACAAGTCTAAGAACAATAAATCAATTTATCAGACATGGACAATAAGATAAGATAAGATAAGATAAGATAAGCCTTTATTAGTCCCACAATGGGGAAATTCCAGGATTGCAACAGCACAGGGATAGCAACACTCAGAAGGCAAGAAAAAACAAGAACAGCTAGTATACATATGTACATATTACTATAAATACACACACACACACACACACACACACACACACACACACACACACACACACACATATATACGTATATATACAGTATATATATATATACACACTACCGTTCAAAAGTTTGGGGTCACCCAGACAATTATTTTGTGTTTTCCATGAAAAGTCACACTTATTTACCACCATGAGTTGTAAAATGGATAGAAAATATAGTCAAGACATTAACAAGGTTAGAAATAATGATTTGTATTTGAAATAATAATTTTTTCCGTCAAACTTTGCTTTCATTAAAGAATCCTCCATTTGCAGCAATTACAGCATTGCAGACCTAACATGATTGCACAAGGGTTTTCTAATCATCCATTAGCCTTCTGACGCATTGAGCAAGCACATTGTACCATTAGAACACTGGAGTGATAGTTGCTGGAAATGGGCCTCTATACACCTATCTAGATATTGCACCAAAAACCAGACATTTGCAGCTAGAATAGTCATTTACCACATTAGCAATGTATAGAGTGTATTTCTGATTAGTTTAAAGTTACCTTCATTGAAAAAAAGTGTTTTTCTTTCAAAAATACGGAAATTTCTAAGTGACCCCAAACTTTTGAACGGTAGTGTATATATATATATATATATTTATATATACAGTGGGGCAAAAAAGTATTTAGTCAGCCACCAATTGTGCAAGTTCTCCCACTTAAAAGATGAGAGAGGTCTCCAATTTTCCCGATAGGTATACCTCAACTATGAGAGACAAAATAAGAAGAAAAAAATCCAGAAAATCTCATTGTCTGATTTTTAAAGAATTTATTTGCTAATTATGGTGAAAAATAAGTATTTGCGTCAATAGCAAAAGTTCATCTCAATACTTTGTTATATACCCTTTGTTGGCAATGACAGAGGTCAAACGTTTTCTGTAAGTCTTCACAAGGTTTTCACACACTGTTGCTGGTATTTTGGCCCATTCCTCAATGCAGATCTCCTCTACAGCAGTGATGTTTAGGGGCTGTCGCTGGGCAACACGGACTTTCAACTCCCTCCAAAGATTTTCTATGGGGTTGAGATCTGGAGACTGGCTAGGCCACTCCAGGACTTTGAAATGCGTCTTACAAAGCCACTCCTTCGTTGCCCGGGCGGTGTGTTTGGGATCACTGTCATGCTGAAAGACCCAGCCACGTTTCATCTTCAATGCCCTTGCTGATGGAAAGAGGTTTTCACTCAAAATCTCATAATACATTGCCCCATTCATTCTTTCCTTTACACAGATCAGTCGTCCTGGTCCCTTTGCAGAAAAACAGCCCCAAAGCATGATGTTTCCACCCCCATGCTTCACAGTAGGTATGGTGTTCTTTGGATGCAACTCAGCATTCTTTCTCCTCCAAACACGACAATTTGAGTTTTTACCAAAAAGTTCTATTTTGGTTTCATCTGACAATATGACATTCTCCCAATCCTCTTCTGGATCATCCAAATGCTCTCTAGCAAACTTCAGACGGGCCTGGACATGTACTGGCTTAAGCAGGGGGACACGTCTGGCACTGCAGGATTTGAGTCCCTGGCGGCGTAGTGTGTTACTGGTGGTAGCCTTTGTTACTTTGGTCCCAGCTCTCTGCAGGTCATTCACTAGGTCCCCCCATGTGGTTCTGGGATTTTTGCTCACCATTCTCATGATCACTTTGACCCCACAGGGTGAGATCTTGCGTGGAGCCCCAGATCGAGGGAGATTATCAGTGGTCTTGTAGGTCTTCCATTTTCTAATAATTGCTCCCACAGTTGATTTCTTCACACCAAGCTGCTTACCTATTGCAGATTCAGTCTTCCCAGCCTGGTGCAGGTTTACAATTTTGTTCCTGGTGTCCTTTGACAGCTCTTTGGTCTTGGCCATAGTGGAGTTTGGAGTCTGACTGTTTGAGGTTGTGGACAGGTGTCTTTTATTCTGATAACGAGTTCAAACAGGTTCCATTAATACAGGTAACGAGTGGAGGACAGAGGAGCCTCTTAAAGAAGAAGTTACAGGTCTGTGAGAGCCAGAAATCTTGCTTGTTTTTAGGTGACCAAATACTTATTTTACCAAGGAATTTACCAATTAATTCATTAAAAATCCTTCAATGTGATTTTCTGGATTTTTTTTTCTCATTTTGTCTCTCATAGTTGAGGTATACCTATGATGAAAATTGGAGACCTCTCTCATCTTTTAAGTGGGAGAACTTGCACAATTGGTGGCTGACTAAATACTTTTTTGCCCCACTGTATATACTGTATATATATACAGTATATATATAGTATATATATATATATATATATATATATATATAGAGAGAGAGAGAGAGAGAGAGAGAGAGAGAGACACACAGTGCGGAGCATTGTGGTTGGTGGATGTGCAGCAGAAAGTCTAAGCTCTCTCTCCGCAGATGCGGCGGGCCAGCTGGATGTCTTTGGGCATGATGGTGACCCTCTTGGCGTGGATGGCGCACAAGTTGGTGTCCACGAAGAGACCCACCAGGTAGGCCTCGCTGGCCTCCTGCAGAGCCATGACGGCGGAGCTCTGGAAGCGCAGGTCGGTCTTGAAGTCCTGAGCGATCTCCCTCACCAGGCGCTGGAAGGGCAGCTTACGGATGAGCAGCTCCGTGGATTTCTGGTAGTGACGGATCTCTCTCAGAGCCACGGTACCGGGCCTGTAACGGTGAGGCTTCTTCACCCCGCCGGTGGCCGGAGCGCTTTTTCCGAGCAGCCTTGGTGGCTAGCTGCTTCCTGGGGGGCTTTTTCCTCCAGTAGATTTACGGGCGGTCTGCTTGGTTCTTGCCATCGCTCTTTATTATTCTGTCTTATATTTCTTGCATGCCGCCTAAACTCCAGCCCGGCACCCGCGTCGTTTTCGCTACAGTTCCTCGGTATGTCGAGTTTCTCCGTTAGCACCGGGTGGCGGTTGAGTGCTAGCTAGCTCTTCCCTGCTGTATCGTCTCCTGTTGTAAACAGAGGCTCCGTCTGCCGACTCGGGAGACATTTGGGGCAATCTGTGTGTCCGTGATATATATATATAGAGTGAAAGGTGTAGAAAGAAGAAGGAAGATAAAAAAAAGGCAGTTGCAAAAGGCAGCCAACTTGTGTGGCGCTGCCACACAAGTTGGCTGGTTAGCACAACTTGCTGGTTAGCAAGTTGGCTGGTTAGCACACCGGTTAGCACACTGATAATAGACGTTGAATCCATGCATGCTTAATTGATAATAATTCAGCTCAACAGCCTTCTATCTATTGCAGGAACTATGGATAAAAATTAGGGGATTGGAACTTTGATAAGGGCTATTCCTGTATCTGGTCCACTCACCCATCGTGTCTCCATTGTGGGGGTAGGACCCATTGTTCTCCAGAGGTTTTGTTCATGATGTAATTGTTTGACAGTTTCAACCATGCTCCACTGTTAAACATACATTGAAATCATATAGAAGTGATTATGTACAAAATGAGTCTAGAGTGGAGAGTATGGGACCAACTTGACACTGTTGTTGCATCATGATTGCTGAGAAGAATGTATCGGTTATACAGCAGCACTCAGCTGCGGGAGCAACCCCAGCAGGGACTCCATCCCCTGCCAGTTGGCTTTGTGGATCAATATCCCTGCTAGGGAGAGTGTGAGCTCCTGGTCCTGTGCTGTGTCCCTCCACTATAACTTGAAAATGCCATGTACTCGATCTGACTATTCTTCTCTGCAAAATCCCATAATTTTAGGCATTAAATATTTGCCATGTTTTCTGGTGTTTTTTTGACACCACTTGTTGGCTTGACACCAAGCCAAACCTGTCATGATTAGCTATGTTAGACAGCTCACGTGCAGAATGCAACACCAGAGATACACTCAGGACACAAAAATATGTTTTACAGAGTGAATTTCAAGAAGGCAGGAGCACAGCTACGGAAAACGTCATTCGCCAGAGGAAACAAAGAGCCTGCGGAGAGAGAGACGAGAGCTGTCAGAGGAGTGGGAGACAGGAAAGTGGCCAAAGCAAATACCACTTACGTGGGTCAAGCAGAAGATCTGACAGGGAACCCAGCAAGGAGACAAACCAGCAGGATGACGCTGGTGGTGAGTGGAGAGGGAATGAGTCGGAGGTGCCTGACCGGGTGGAGAAATGGTTGCAGCAGGATGTGGATGACGGGGCAGGTGAGCGCACACAATCCCCAGAGATGCACCGCACAGATGGCAGCAACCCAAACGAGCCAGCGCTGAGGCATCGAAGAGAAGATCCTTATAAGCACTGGCGAGGCATAGGCAGCAGGTGTGTCTCATCTCCCAGGTGCGTTGATTACCTGAGGAGCAAAACAACAGGAAGGAGGGGGAGTGCGCTCACCAGGACATGTCAGTGCCCCCCCTCAAAGAGCGCCTCCTGGCAGTCTACCGGGCTTGTCTGAATGGGCTTGATGGTAGGCCTGGACCATCCCTTTGTTGTGGAAGTGCGACCTGGGAATCCACGACCGTTCTTCCGGGCTGTAGCCCTCCCAGTGGACCAGGTACTGCAGGCCCCGGCCCCGACGGTAAACGTCCAGAATCCTCTGGCCAGTGAAAGTGGTGTGGCTGTCGAGTGTCCGGGGAGGAGGAGGCGGCTTCGGGAGAGGGCAGAGAGGACTGACGGAGAGGGGCTTGATGTGGGAGACATGGAAGGTCGGGTGCACACGTAGGGTCCGTGGAAACTGCAGGCGGACCGTAGTGTCGTTGATGATCTTGCAGATAGGGTAGGGCCCCAAGAAGCGAGGTGAAAGCTTCTTGGAGCTTTTCTTAAGTGGGACCTGGTCGGCCGCTAGCCAGACGCGCTGCCCAACCACGTACTTGGGAGCAGGGGTCCACTTCCGGTCAGTGAGTTGGCGGTTGCGCTCCGAAGAGTGGAGGAAGACGGCTCGGGTGGACCTCCACAGCCGGCGGCAGTGGCGTGCGTGAGCCCCCACGGACGGCACCGCGACCTCCCGCTCCATCATGGGCAAAAGTGGAGGGGTGTATCCCATCGAGGCCTCGAAAGGGGTGAGCCCTTGGTGGTGGAACAGCTGAATTGTGGGCATACTCCACCCAGGTCAGCTGCGTGCTCCAGGTCGAGGGATTTTCGGCTGCTACACACCTGAGGGTGGCCTCCAAGGACTGGTTAGCGTGCTGTGCCTGCCCACTACTCTGAGGGTGGTTTCCAGACGTATGGCTGACAGAGGTTCCCAGCGTGTGGCAGAAGGACCTCCACACCTGGGATGTAAACTGAGGACCCCGGTAAGACACGATGTCCATAGGGATGCCGTGCAGTCGAACGATGTGGGTGGTGAGGAGTTCGGCTGTTTCAAAGGCGGAAGGGAGTTTCGGAAGGGCAACAAGGTGGATGGCCTTCGAGAAATGGTCGATAATGGTGAGGATGACAGTTTTACCGTGGGAGAGAGGCAGTCCAGAAACAAATTCAAGGGCAATATGGGACCAAGGGCGGCCGAGGATGGGTAGGGGATGCAGGAGACCAGCAGGAGGTGAGGAGTCCGACTTGCCCCGGGTGCAGGTCTGGCAGGCTTTGACATACTCCTGCACGTCCCTTCGCAACGTGGGCCAACAAAATGCCCATCGAACCAGGTTGGTGGTGCAGGCGATTCCAGGATGACAGGCAAAACGGCTGATAATGAAGTTGAATCTAAGGAAAAATAGCACCCAGTGGGCCTGCCTGGCATTTAGTCGGCGGGCTGATCGCAGGTACTCGAGGTTCTTATGGTCGATCCACACGACTATGAGGTGAACAGCCCCCTCTAACCAATGTCTCCACTCCTCCAAGGCCAACTTAATGGCCAGGAGCTCTCTATCCCCAATGTTGTAATTCCTCTCGGCTGGCGTGAGCCGCTGAGAGAAAAACGTGCACGGGTGGAGCTTCTGGTCGGAGGATGAACGTTGAAAGACGACAGCGCCCACCCCCAAGTCAGAAGCATCCATCTCCAGGGTAAATTGGAGCTGGGAATGGACCTGTGCCAAGATGGGTGTTTTGAAGAACAGGCTCTTTAATTTAGAAAAAGCCTGTTCAGTTGCCTCGGACCAACGAAATGGCTCCTTAATGGAGGTCAACTGTGCAAGTGGCTGTGCTACCCTGCTATTATAGCTCCGAATGAACCTGCGATAAAAGTTCGCAAACCCCAAGAAGCGCTGTAGCTCCTTGCGGGAGTGGGGTGTTGGCCAATCCAGCACAGCCTTCACCTTGGCCGGGTCGGCTCTCAGCTCCCGCTCTGCCACTATAAACCCCAGGAAGGAGGTGGAGTTGGTGGAGAACTCACACTTCTCTGCTTTAACAAAGAGTTGGTTCTCCAAGAGTAACACAGCCCAAACATGGATTTCATATTCCTCTGGTGAGTGGGAAAAAACTAGTATATCATCCAGATAAACGAATACAAACTGGTTTACCATATTGCGAAGGACATCATTAATGAGCCACTGGAAGACGGCGGGAGCATCAGTAAGCCCAAATGGCATGACCAAATACTCAAACTGCCCTAAATGCGTTTTAAATGCCGTCTTCCATTCATCTCCTTCGCGAATACGGACCAAATGATAGGTGTTCTGCAGATCTAATTTGGTAAACACCCACGCGTGCTGAAGGAGCACAAACATTATCAGGGGCAGAGGATATTTATCTTTAAAAGTGATCAGGTTTAATTCTCGGTAATCAATGCATGGACGCAAAGATCCGTCCTTCTTCCCAACAAAAAAGAAACCTGCCCCAAGAGGAGCCGATGATAGCCAAATAAGGCCGGCGTTCAGAGGGTCTTTAATGTATCTCTCCATCGCCTCCCTCTCCAGGCCAGAAATGCTATATAGCCGGCTACACGGCAGCCGCGCACCGGGGAGGAGATCTATTGCACAGTCATAGGAGCGGTGAGGAGGAAGTGACAGCGCTCTTGACTTGCTAAAGACCTCCCCCAGGTCATGGTAGACCTTGGGTACGAGGGTGAGGTCTGGCAGCTTGGCCGGAGGGGAGGAGATGGGCAGAGACGGAGAACACTAGGCCGAACTCAAGCAGGATGCCAAACAAAATGGACTCCAGGGGGAAATGGGAGTTTTGAGCCCAACTGATTATGGGATTGTGCCTCCGGAGCCACGGGTAACCAAGGACCATCAAGGAGGATGAATTTGGAAAAATGAGAAACGATAATTCCTCCTGATGGTTCTTGGAAAGAAGGACAGAGATTGGTGCCATGCGTTCCGAGACTAACGTGATCCTTTGGCCCAACAGAGTGGTTACGTTCGTGGGTTTGGGCAATTTAGATGTGGGAATACCCATCTCCAGAACAAGCTGAGAGTAGATAAAATTCTGCTCTGCCCCCGAATCCACAAACACCATAACCCTCATCTCGACCCCTGGTAATTGGACGAGGGCCGAAATAGAGAAATTATCAGGGGGATGAAAACTAGTCCCGCCCGTCAGACCCCCCACGGCTACTGACGGGCCGCGTCTTTTGGCACCAGAGGACAGTCGTCCAGCCTTCATTGTGCGAGCCTCCAGTGCTTCATTGAACCACAGTACATGCACGCGCCAGCCCTCCTCCTTTGCTGGTGCTCTTCCTCAGTCAGCTGAACTCGGCCGAGCACCATTGGATCCGAGGAAGGGCTGGCCCACCTGTGTCAGTAGCCAAGGCGGGCATCTGCATGAAGGGTGGACGAGAGGAGGATCGTCGCTCCTTCGCACGCTCGCGGTACTGGTTATCAAGACCGACTGCCTGATCAATTAGGCCATCCAGAGAGTTGGGAACAGCAAAAACCGCCAGGTCATCGTGGAGGTGGGGGTTTAAACGGTGGAAGAATGTGCTGTGCAATGCAACTTCATTCCACCCAGAGTCTGCCGCTTTGACCCGAAACTCCACTGAGTAGTCAGCAACTGACCGGCTTCCCTGGTGGAGAGACAACAGGTGGCTAATGATGTTCCCTTGACTCTCCGTACGGTCAAAAGCTCAGGTGAAATCGACCACAAATTGCTCAAAGCTGTAACGTGATCCCTCCGAACTGTTGAGAATGGACTGGGCCGAGCTAAGGGCTCGATCCTGAAGCAGGAGGGTTATAAAATGGATTTTGGAGAGGTCATCCAGGTATTCCCCCCCCCCCCCCACCTGACCCAGATATAACCGTACCTGACACAAAAAATCTCTACATTTCCCCACCTCCCCCGCATACGGGGAAGGTGGAGGAACGGAGGTGGTATGGTGAATAGTGGTGTGAACTACGGGAGCAGGTGGAGCGGGTGGACCTGGAGGAGTCATATTAGCCAAATGGTCCGTGACTGTGCCCAGCTGTTGCATAATAGTCTGCAGCTGCTGGGTAAGCACGGCCACCTGCTTCTCTGTAGCGTTGAGGCGATCGAGCGCAGAGTGCTCTGCTGCTGCTGCATTCGCTGAGCCGATATTGTGGCTGGCTTGTTCTGTCATGATTAGCTATGTTAGACAGCTCACGTGCAGAATGCAACACCAGAGATACACTCACGGCACAAAAACATGTTTCACAGAGTTTACTGAATTTCAAAAAGGCAGGAGCACAGCCACAGAAAACGTCACTTGCCAGAGGAAACAGCCTGCGGAGCGAGAGACGAGAGCTGTCAGAGAAGTGGGAGACAGCAAAGTGGCCAAAGCAAACACCACTTACGTGGGTCAAGCAGAAGATCTGACAGGGAACCCAGCAAGGAAACGAACCAGCAGGATGACGCTGGTGGTGAGTGGAGAGGGAATGAGTCAGAGGTGCCTGACTGGGTGGAGAAATGGTTGCAGCGGGATGTGGATGACGGGGCAGGTGAGCGCACACAATCCCCAGAGACACACCGCACAGATGGCAGCAACCCAAACGAGCCAGCGCTGAGGCATCAAAGAGAAGGTCCTTATAAGCGCTGGCGAGGCATAGGCAGCAGGTGCGTCTCATCTCCCAGGTGTGTTGATTACCTGAGGAGCAAAACAACAGGAAGGAGGCCAAAACCCCACCTGCAGTTTTTCAGGCTGCACTGAAGTATTTTCTCCTCAAATAGGGACTTATTTTGGTGCCTAGGAATTCCTTAAACCCCCCCCCCCACACACACACACACGCGCGCATGCACACACACCACAGGCAGAGTTTCTGGAGGACTGGTTCTTCGAATAGGGTCCCTATTCAATAAAGCCTATTCTATTCTATTCTATTCTATTCTATTCTATTCTATTCTAGTTCCTGCAGTGGAAATGAGACTATTGGAGGATTTTCAAAAAATATAAGTTAAGAACAAAGAAGAAGAAGAAGAAGAAGAAGAAGAAAACAAACATTCTGTTTGAAATCTTTTTCAGAAAAACAATGACATCTTAAAAAATTTCCATGTGCATAAAAAAGATTTTTAGGTTTTTTTTTTTTTTTTTTTTAACAGACTATGAATTAGTTTAGGACATGAAAAGGTCCAACATGTAACAGAGCCACAGTGATCATGGAATCACTGAACCAGTCAGTCTTCAACTGTTCAGGACCCTGGATGTAATCGCAGGGGAATCTGCTTTTGACTTGCACTCTGGAGCTCTGCACACACACACACACACACACACACGCGCGCGCACACGCGCGCGATGGTTTAGTGTGGGAGTATATAAGTGTCTCAAAGGGATACTGTTTCATTACAGCCAGCTTCATTCAGTTGCTAAGTGATGGCACTCCTGCAGAAAAAAAACATACAGGCGCACACCTACGCACAACCTCAAGGTCTTTGGGAGATTATTGTTTATCTACATAAATATAGTGGTAAAAAAAAAAAAGTTGTGCACGCTTTCACAATCACTGAATAATTCTTATTCAGTGCTGTTTGCCAGAAGTCACATGGAGATGGCTAAAGAGCTGGAGCTGTCTAACTGGCTGTCTAGCAAATAGCAGTTTGTGTTGAGCAAGCTTCAGTTTAAATCTGAGTAACTGCACAGTCTAATTTTTCCACACTGCAAGTCTTAATTACATCTGTAAAGCACATCACAATCATGTTCTCTAACTTATTTTCAAGGATATTAACAAATGTTAATCTGTTATTTATCTCTATGGATAACAGTTTGTAGCTCAAAATGAATAAATGCTACTGCTACAGACAAACATTTGATATACTGCAGCTTAAAACCAATACCGTTGCTACATTTGTCACCGGGTTTTGAAAATAAAAGAAACGTGCAAGATTTTAACATTTTGATCCCTCTTGACTTTTCCCAAGTCTGAATTGCTTATCAGCCTTACTCCAAGGAAACTTCAAAGTGTATTTATTCATGCTATTAAATACAGAATACCAAACACTTGTTCACCCTTGCAGGGCATCTTCAAAGGCAATTTATACTATAAGGAAATACAATTAAAAAGTTAATTTAAATTTTAAGTTAAAGGTTAAATCTATTTTAGGGTCAAATGTTTGCCTTAATAGTACTAGGATGTCCATAAAGAGGAATTATATTTATAGCTATCCTTGATGTAACTAATTAGATGGTTAAATTTTTTTCTGCATTGAGTTAGTACAGTATATCAAACAGTTTCTAAAGATATTGTGTTCACCATAATACCCTGATGCTTTGGAGCGATAAGAGGCCATTACTCAATAACACATACTAACCCACAGATGCTACCATTATTACTTCACAACCTCAAAGACAACATTAAAAGCAATGCATGAGAATTCTGATTGGGTGGGTCACCTCCAGCTTGTCGGTACGCAGAAGTTTCTGGCTGGAGGAAGAGCCAGCTGTCACAGAGATGGGCGGGCTGCCTGGAACAATGACAGGGGTACTGGGCAGGATGTCTGTGGGGACCAGGCCCATGCTGTGGGACATCGGAGTCAGGTAGGGTGTGTAGCTCAAACCTGCACTAGAACCAAGGCCCTGGCTCACAGGAAATGTCTGCTGTGGAAGGAGAAAAAAGGTAGATGTTTGTGTCTGTTCTGTGACCATTTTACACATCCTTAATTAAAACAGCATAGACAGAGACAAAAAAATCATTGGAACAGCAAAAATGTAAAAGATTGATATACAGTGAGAACTGGAGGGCGGAAAGAGGGTATGGGGTGGAAAACTGGTGGAAATGCAAAACAAAAGAGACAAATGAGACAAATGAACAAAGAGTGCAGTTGTGTTGATAGGTGGTAAGAGAGCGTGACAGGCAGTGAGAAGAAAAGTGGAGAGCAAAGATAGTGACAGTTGATTCAGGAGAAGGGGCTGAGTTTTTTTTAACTGCTATATATCCTTGGAAGATTTTGCTGAGCATGCATGTTCTTTTTCTAGTTGCGCCTACCCCTTACACTGATGCAGTTAAACACATTCACACCTGGCAGCTGCCGAGTGCAACCACAGTCTACTGCTGAGCAGCTCCCACAGGGCATGTAGAGAGTTGGGAGTTTTCACAAGGACATTTCAAAAACAACAACAATAAAATGATAATAATAATAATAATCTTCTTCTTCTTTTGGTTGCTCCCTTTAGGGGTCGCCACAGCGGATCATCTGTCTCCATCTCATCCTGTCCCTTGCATCTTCCTCTGTAACACCAACCCTCTCCATGTCCTCCTTCACTATATCCATGAATCTTCTCTGTGGTCTTCCTCTTTTTCTCCTGCCTGGCAGCTCCTCCAATATTCAATTCAATTCAATTCAACTTTATTTATATAGCGCCATTTCACAACAACAGTCATCTCATAGCACTATCAACTGTAGGGAGGACCCCCACAGTTGCAGAAAGACCCCAGCAATCAGGCGATCCCCTGTGAGCAAGCACTTGGCGACGGTGGAGAGGAAAAACTCCCTTTTAACAGGAAGAAACCTCCAGCAGAACCAGGCTCAGGGAGGGGCAGTCATCTGCTGCGACTGGCTGGGGGGTGAGGGGATAGAGAAGAAGAAAAGAACAGACATGTAGAGAGCAAACAGCACGATGGGGACTCAATCTATGGGAGAGAACAAACAAATGTTAATGACCAGCAAAAAAAAAATATTTCATAGAGAGTGAGGAAAGGAGTGAGGCCCAGTGCATTACTGGAGGTCCCCCGGCTGACTAAACCTATTAGCAGCATAACTAAGGGAGGGTTCAGAAACACATGATCCCTCCCTAATTGTAGGCTAGATCAAAAAGGTAGGTTTTAACCCTATTCTTAAAAACAGAGATCGAGTCTGACTCCCGAATCCAGATTGGCAGCTGATTCCACAGGAGAGGAGCTTGATAACTGAAGGCTCTGCCTCCCATTGTACTTTTGGAGATTCTAGGTATTACAAGTAATCCTGCATTTTGGGAGCGTAGTGCTCTGTTAGAATAATACGGTAGTATCAGATTTTTTAAATAAAAAGGAGCCTGATTGTTTAGAGCTTTGTAAGTGAGAAGAAGGATTTTAAACTTAATTCTAAACTCTATGGGAAGCCAATGAAGGGAGGCCAGAACCGGAGAGATATGATCTCTCTTTCTAGTACCTGTTAAAACTCTTGCTGCAGCATTTTGGATCAGCTGAAGACTTTTTAAAGATGTTTTAGGACAGCCTGATAATAAAGAATTACAATAATCTAATCTCGAGCTAACAAAAGCGTGGATCAGCTTCTCAGCATCACTCTGAGACAAGATGCTCCTAATCTTGGCAATATTACGCAAATGATAGAAGGCAGTCTTAGAAACAAATTTAATATGTGAATTGAAGGACAAATCCTGATCAAAAATAACTCCAAGGTTCCTCACAGAGCTATTAAGAGAAAGAGTAACTGCGTCCAAACTGAAAATTTGATTTGGAAAGGAATTTCTAAGGTTTTTTGGACCAACAAGAATGACTTCAGTCTTATCTGAATTTAATAGCAGGAAATTACAAGTCATCCAAGCTTTGATTTCCTTAAGACAGGCTTCTAACTTGGCTAATTGATTAGTATCATCTGGCTTCATTGACAGGTATAATTGTGTGTCATCTGCATAACAATGAAAATGTATACAGTGCTTTCTAATAATGTTGCCTAACGGAAGCATATATAAACTAAAAAGAGTAGGGCCTAGCACAGATCCCTGTGGAACTCCATGACTAAGCTTTGAGCTGAAAGAAAACTCATCATTTACATGAACAAACTGGAACCTATCCGATAAATAAGATCTAAACCACTGCAACGAAGTTCCATTAAGTCCAACATAGTGTTCTAATCTATCAAGTAGAATATTATGATCAATAGTATCAAAAGCTGCACTAAGATCTAAAAGGACAAGTACAGAAACTAATCTGTATATCTACAGAAATATCTCCACTATCCCTCCTCTGCACATGTCTAAACAATCTCCGCCTTGCCTCTCTTACTTTGTCTCCAAACTGCTCTACCTGAGCTGTCCCTCTGACATACTCATTTCTAATCCTGTCCTTCCTCTTCACTCCCAATGAAAATTTTAGCATCTTCAACTCTGCCACCTCAAGTTCCATTTCTTGTCTTTTTGTCAGCACCACCGTCTCCAAACCATACATCCTAGCAGGTTTCACTACCGTCTTGTAAATCTTCCCTTTCACTGTTGCATACCTGCCAACTTTTAAAACCTGAAAAGCCTAGTAGCTAGCCGGGGTCCAGGGGCCACAGGCCCCGGTAGGTCCAGGACAAAGTCCTGGTGGGGTGTTTAGGGGGGCGAAGCCCCCCGACGGCAAACAAATATTAGCATTAAATCAAGTTAAAATGTGGCTAACAACCTCATATTTCTTCAGTAATCATGTTTCTATTTTTCTTACGAAGAACATAGAAAGTTTGCTGCTGGTGTCACTGGCATTGGCATTCGACTTGTGTTTTTTCGTTCCCACATGGTCTTTCACATCGCTGATTCCTCCATGTCTGATCGAAAAATCTTGTCTACACAAAGTGCAGTTGGGGTAATTTTCACCCTTTCTTGAGCGAATAACAATTCCTGGAAATGCTTTGGAGTATTCCTCGTGAAAAGACTGTAATTTTCGTTTGTTTTTCACACTCATTTGTGATTTTTCTCCGGCAGATTCCATGATGAAAACGTATACAATGCTGACCTAATTCATTCGCAATTGGTTGCACGGTGGCGCAGTGGTTAGCACTGCGGCAGCACAGTTTACCCTTGGCCGGGGGATTGTGGGGATCGTGGGATCGTGGGTTCGATCCCAGCCCCCGACCAACAGTGATCTGTGTGGAGTTTGCATGTTCTCCCCGTGTTGCGTGGGTTTACTCCGGGATTTCTCCGGTTTCCTCCCACATGCCAAAAACATGCATGTTAGGTTAATTGGCTGTTCTAAATTGTCCCTAGATATCTGTTTCCTATAGGCCCTTAGAATAGAGGGTTAGTATTAATGAAAGCGCTTTGAGTGGTCTTTGTGACTAGAAAAGCGCTATATAAGTGCGGGTTAGTAGTTAGTTAGTAATTCCAAATGGAAACAATTGCTCCAGAGATGTGATTTGGGGTTGGGGAAATTATCTGAAAATTTAGCAGGGGCCTGGGGGACCCAGGGCAAGGGGGGCAAAGTCCCCCGAAGCTCCTGGGTTTTTATGATTTTTAAGTACCAGAACTGTGCTTAAATGACATAAAACAAACAGCTGAATGCCACTTATTACTGTATAATATTGACTTATGTTCCAAGAAGATAGCATTCCTAAAATATTCCAACAAGCATTATCCATCACATGCTTTAACACCTGATCAAATCAAAATCAGTTAATTTTATCTATTCCATAATAGAAATAAAATTCCAACATACCATTACTTTTTATAATTTCAGCATTCATTTCAGATCACCAGTTTCAATCTCCATTGAGTCTTGAGCAGTTCATTTTGCACAATCACTGATGTAGCCAAGTCTTAGAAATATTCAAAAGTTATGAGTCAATGTCCACTGTGCACTGTCAATTTCAAACTGTTTGGAATCATAAAAGTAATCTAACTAAATTGTTTTGCTATTTTTTTCTCCTCAACATCAATGTCAGGGCGCTGCAGGAGTTTTTGGGGATGATTAACTTTTATAACCGTTCCCTCACCCGCACAGCCCAGCTCATACAGCCGTTGTACGCCACACTCAAGAAACGGAAACCGGCGGACAGAGTCGACTGGACTCCTGAGCGGGAGCAGGCGTTCTGAGGTTAAAACAGCTCTGGCGAACGCTGCACTGCTGGCGCACCCAGACCCGGTGGCTCGGATAGTGCTCACTACCGACGCCTCGGACATGAGCATAGCGGCCGTCGTGGAGCAATGCGTCGCTGGTTCTTGGCAGCCGCTCACCTTTTTAGCAGGTTTTTGCATTACAGTGAGTGTAAATACAGCGTGTTCGACAGAGACGCCACTTCCAGTTCTGGCTGAAAGGGCGCACCTTAGGCTCAGACCTCTCGCACATGCGCAATACACCTACACGAAGCAGTGCCGATTGCCTTTGTTCTAAATTTAGATACGATTCCTAGCAATCTCATGTTTGGAATTGCTTTCGTGTTTTTTTACGATTGAAAATTTTTGACTGAATTTTTAGTGAAAAACCGTAATTTTCATTAATAAAGCCGTAACCCGGAATGGGGTCTTGAAAACCGGAACCATTACGGCAAAACCAGAGTAGTTGGCAGGTATGCTGTTGCTGCTACCCTTCTGTCACAAATCACCCTTGACACTTGTCTCCACCTACTCCACCCTGCCTGCACTCTCTTCTTCACCTCTCTTGTGCATTTTCCATTGCTTTGGATGGTTGACCCCAGGTATTTAAATGCATCTACCTTCACTACCTCTACTCCTTTCAACTTCACTGTTGCACCTGCCTCCCTCTCATTCACACTCATGTATTCTGTCTTGCTTCTACTGACTTTCATTCCTCTTCTCTCCAGAGCATACCTCCACCTCTTCCGGTTCTCTTCCACCTGCTCCCTACCCTCACTGCAGATCACAACGTCGTCTGCAAACATCATGGTCCACAGAGACTCATGCCTAACCTCATCTGACAGCCTGTCCATCACCACAGCAAACAAGGGGTTCAGAGCCGATCCCTGATGTAACCCCACCCCCATTTTGAATAATAATAATAATAATAATAATAATGCTTTGAAGAAGATTTTATATATGTGTGACCAGCCATGGAAAAACCAGGAACAAGTCTCCCAAAGGGTATTTTGAGTTATTTACAGATTCTAAAAGTGTGGAATCTAAGCTTTCCAATGATGTCTAACACATTGAAATCCAAAAAGATCTGAAGAAGAAGTGGCCATTTGAATGCTAGCACCTCTCAAACTGCTCCTCTGAGAAAATCAGGTTCAAAGTTTCCATGGATTGTCTCCTTCCAGGGGAGCCAGGTGGGGGGCAGTAACAAAAACAGGTCATTTGCATGAACCCAACCTTCCACAACCTTCCACAGTGCTTATCAAAGGAGATGCTTAAGTAGCCATGTGCTTCTACTGGAATGTGCTGCTGATTGGCTGAAATGACAAAGACGTGTGAATAGCCAAACAAACCAGATATGTAAATCAGCTGTTGGGACCGGGGTTGTGGTCGCTGTGGTTGTGGCCTTTTCAGTATTGCTACAAAGAACAAGAAGGTTATACAGTCCTGCTTTAAAAACTAATGTGTAGCAGACCTTAGGTTTTAAATGCTGTTGATAAGCAATACAAGACCTTGACGTCTACACCAGTTTGGAACCCAATGATCAATGCCTGCAGCTACATTACTAAACTTGGTTTAATAGGGTTTATTTGGAGATGGCATTAACTGTTTATGGCTGCTTCACATTGTTGACAGCTAGCTAAAAAAAACCCTCAATAGCTTACGACACTTGTAATGATTCAGCAGAGAGGCCCACATTTTTCCCTCTCTGAAAACAACTATTTGGAGGAATTAATTAAACATACCGGGTCCAGACAACACACCGGGTTGCGTCCTGAAGGACTGTGCAGAGGAGCTCAAAAATGTCCTGGCTGACAGATGTTGACATCTTCAACATCTCCCTGACTCAAGCTGTTGTCCCCAAATCTTTCAAAACTGCCACCATAATACCAGTCCCAAAGAAGCCCGTCCCATCCAGCTACAATGATTACCGGCCCGTAGCACTGACTCCCATTATAATAAAGTGCTTTGAGCGGCTAGTCATGCAGAGCATCAAATCCATCCTCCCTCCCTCCTACAACCCATCTTAGTTTGCATACAGGTCAAACAGAACCACAGAAGATGCCATTGCTGCTGCTCTCCATCCAGCCCTCTCCCACCTGGACTCAAAGAACTCCTACGTGCAAATGCTGTTCTTGGACTTCAGTTCAGCATTCAACACAATCATTCCCCAGCACCTAATACAAAAATTTCAGACACCTGGGACTCAAAACTTCTCTCTGTAACTGGGTGCTGGACTTTCTCACAGGGTGACCATAAAATGTGCAGGTTGGCAGCAACACCTCTCAGACCATCACACTGAGCACAGGGGCCCCACAAGGGTGCGTGCTCAGCCTGCTGCTCTTCATCTTGCTGACCCAAGACTACGTACCAGCCTACAACACCAACCACATCATCAAGTTTGTGGACGACACGACGGTGGTGGGCCTCATCACCAACAATGAGGAGGCCAACTACAGACAATAATCTCTTCCTCAACATGGGAAAAACCAAGGAGATTGTGGTCGACTTCGGGAGGGGTCACACACAGCACCCCCCTCTGATTATCGATGGTGCAGCTGTGGAGAGGGTGAGCAGCACCAAGTTCCTGGGGGTGCACATCTCTGAGGACCTTTTCTGGTCCAAAAACACCACATCACTGGCCAAGAAGGGTCAAACTCGCCTCCAGTTCCTCCGCAAACTGAGAAGAGCACAAGTCCCACCCCCGCATCATGTGTTCTTTCTACCGGGGCACCATTGAGAGCATTGTCACTAGCTGCATCATGGTGTGGTATGGAAGCTGCACCGCTTCCTGCCAGAAGACACTACAACACACTGTGAAAGCAGCCAGCAAGATCATCGGTGCCAGTCTGCTCCCTCTCTCAGACATCTGCCTCACCCGCCGAGCCATCAACATCGCAGGCGACACTTCCCACCCCTCACACTCCCTCTTCAGCCCCCTGTCCTCGGGGAAAAGGTACCGAAGCCGCCAGGCCCACTCCAAAACACTGCTTAACAGCTTCATTCATCAGGCCATCAGGACCCTGAACTCTGTCCACCGCCTTCCCCCGGACCGTCATGCAATCACCCACACAATAACTACCTCAGCTGTTGGCGCAGAAAGACTGGCACACCAACAGTAATACATTTGCTACTGTATGTCTCTGCACTTAAACTGCAACCATTTGCACAAATGTCATATCTGCTAGTGTCTGTCTGTCATTGCAATACTGATCATGTGCAGTCCTATCTGTTACTATCTGCACCTACACTACCGCATTGAACTGCAACTATGGGTATTACAGCTTCACCTGTCTGTATATATAGGATTGCTGGGTTTTATCATCATTAATCGTTTATCTCTATTTGCACTATGGAAGGTCTGGGTCTATCTTTTGTCGCCATTTGCACTATGGGTTGCATTACTGTATATAGACTGCTGTTGTTGTTGTCGTTTTCTTTTTTCACCCTTATTCTTTTTTCTTTTTTATATTATGCACACCACTGAAGAGAGAGAGAAACACCATTTCAATTCTCCTGTATGTCCTGTACTTACAGTGTATAGTAGTATTGATGAATAAAATCTTTTAATCTTGAACATTACAACCAAGTTTTTGTTTTGGGAGCATCTGCAAGTCAATGTTGCTTTCTCTTCTTTATTGTTATCTTCATCATCATCATCATCATCTGATTACCAAGCCAGTGGCAAGAAGAGGAAAAGGCAACCCTTAGTGACACACCAAGATATTTTGGTTCTAGAAAAGACTGAACTGAAAACAGCCAAATTACAAAAAGAAGTATAAAAGCTCCAAGGCAAGTGTTGCTATATTGAAAAAAGCCAAGATAATTAGCAGTAACAGTTTAATTGGTCTTAATTTTAAACTAGTTTGGTGTAATAGCATTTTAACTTAAACCATGATTTATTAGTTGAATCTTGCTGGTGCAGTCCAGCTTAAGTGCTCTACGTTCATTTGCACCAACTTCAGTGTGAAACAAGAGTACGGTACTCTGAGGCAAGTGCAACATCCATCACCTTCATTTTCTTTGAGGATCCCAATATGTCACTGAAGGAGAGCAGTGTTCAACTTTTTCATATAATTATTGGGGCAGAACCAAATGATGATAAGCCTATCATCCATGAATCCATCCATCCATCCATCTTCTTCCGCTTAATCCTTTTCGGGTTGCAGGGGGGCTGGAGCCTATCCCAGCATCTTTGGGCGAGAGGCAGGGTCCACCCTGGAGAGATCGCCAGTCCATCGCAGGGCCAACACAGAAAGACAGACAACCATTCACTCTCACAGTCATACCTAAGGACAATTTAGAATCCCCAGTTTTGATGCCAATTAACCTAACTTGCATGTTTTTTGGCATGTGGGAGGAAACCGGAGAAATCCCGGAGTAAACCCACTCAGACAAGGGGAGAACATGCAAACTCCACACAGATCACTGTTGGTCAGGGGCTGGGATCGAACCCAGGATCCACCAGCCAAGGGTGAGTTGCTGTGCTGCCGCAGTGCTAACCACTCCACCACCATGCTGCCCTATTCATCCATGAATATACAACAAAAATAGTTGTCTACAACCCATCATTGCAGGTCAGGATCCCAAGGTGAACCTGTGTAGCAAGTTTGGTGACCCTACAGAGCTTACATGTTCTATAGTAAGAGGGCATGGGGAATGCTACTCTTGACCTTTGAGCCCAATCCCACAGTCAAGAGTTCATTGTCTCAGGGTGAACTTGTGTATCAAGTTTGGTGATCCTAGTGTTCTTTGTTGTGGAGATATAGTTTATGCCATTTTGATGCTTCACAGTCCAGAGTCACAGCGTGAACCTGTGTACCAGGTTTGGTGACTTTAGCTTTACTCCTTCTATAGTAATAGTGCAAATGCAATGCTAATTTTGACATTTGACCTTTTGACCCAAATCCATAGTCAGGTCAGGATGTAAGCCATACAAGATTTGTTTTAGATACAACCAAGGTACCAATTTGAAAAGCCGCCATAATTTCTTTCAGTAGTTATCACGTTTACAAGATTTAAGGAAAAACTGACCTCTGACCTTGACTTCAAGGTCTTTAATTCTTACAAAAATCATCCGATCAGAGTCAAATAGCATAGCAATATGCGCATCATCAGTGTATATCAAACCCTGATACCACATTTCAGAACATTTGGAACAAAACTGTAGAAGGAGTTGATTTCACAAGATAATTACTGTCTATTAACTGAGCTGAAATAGGACATCATAAGTCAGGGGCAGTAACTCCTGTAAAAATCATCCGATTGAAACCAAATCGCAATAGGTGCGTCATCAGTATTACCTTCAACCTATTATCTTTGACTGGTGGAGCATAAAAATGGTGTATATTTTAATGTGACCAAAGCCTAAACCTTTCATAGCTAAGCACACCAACAGCATTCACTGTTAACTTCATAGTCATGCTGTAAGGTCACACTAACCACGGGTTGCATGGTGGTGCCAGGGATCATGAACTGCATCTGTTGAGCCAACATGGCGGCTGCTGTCTTCTGCTGGATCAAATTGTTTCGCCCATTTATCTCAAGCTGAGTCTTCAGGTGAGCAGGTGGGTGAAGGTATTTACAGTTCTCTCGTGTGCAACGGCCCTGAGGAAAAATAAACAACATAAAATAAGATAAACCTTTATTAGTCCCACAAAGGGGAAATTACAGGATTGCAACAGCAAAGGGATAGCAGCACTCAAAGCAATAATAGATAAGATAACAAGAAAAGAACTGGATAGCAAAACAGTAAATATACATACAGTACAGTATATACACAGTATATATAGATTCGGGGGGGAGGGGGTCTGGTCATAATTAGTCCTGTCACAAAACATGAAATTGCTGATCAACAGACTTAACTGAAAAGCTTCTTTTTAATACTGAACCTGACAATAAAGAGGGGGAATGTCTGCATGAGTGGCCACTGGTTTTATACTAAAAAATGTCAGGGCTTAGAAGGCAGAATGCATATTCATACAGAGGGAGTGTGAAACGTAAAATTGTTTTCTTATTCTATTATACAATGTTTTCTTATGCCATTTAAAAAATACCAGCTTTTTACTCTTTAAATGCTACCTCGTTAACTCTTCGTCATGCCTCCATCATGGACACTGACCAGCCAGCATTCAGGGCAGAAAATAATGAAGGTAAAAATAGATAAATTCAACACTTTGGAATTTGACTCTAAAAGAAGTTTGTTAACTAGTGATGAAAACTAAATCTCTCCAAATTTTTGATGGACAGATTATGTAGTATTCTCTGCGGAAATGCAAATGGAGGGTAGGCAGGGTCAGGCTTACAGAGACCCTGCTCGATGAAGGCAATTACATTGTCAAACCCAGAGGCTAATGACAAACACAATAATCCAATATGGATCCACATTGCAGGGCTTATTTTGAGGAGAGTGGGTGGAAGAGAGGAGAGAGGTCAGGAGAGAGTGACAACACAAATGGTAGAACGGAAGAAAATGAAGCTGTGGGAATGATGGAGAGTAAAGGTGATAAGCAGCGGGTATGGATTAGGAAAGAGGGAAAAGGCCAAGAAGACAAAAGTAGACATGACACGACTGGCATGACGAGGCGTGTATTTGTAAATATGAAGGAAGGCAGAGGGAACCAAAGACAAAAGAGGATCACTCTAGCACGAAGTGTCTTCATGACACGGGCAAGCGTCACCTGATTAGCATTATCATGCTCATCAATTCTTTAATTTCCTCTCATAAGGAAGCATGACAGGTCTGCCTAGAGTCCTCAGAGTGATTAGTTATGGCTGGGTTTAATTACTCAAGTGCTCTGCTAAAGCATCATTTCCAGTTCAGACTCAAACAGACAAAATGACAATGAAGCACCAGGCGAAGCCATGTACAGGATGTGTCTCATGTACTGTGGCAGTCTGGTGGGTGGAATGATGTGGATTATGGTTGACAGGCTATGATACTAGAGCTGAGCGAAGTGAAGCAGTCAACTGTGAAACTGACACTGAACCGAAATAGGAAGACCCAAGTAGCACTAAGGATAGATCAACAATATATCAATACCCCAAATTTATAATCTTTTTTATAGTTTGATGTTAGAAAACCAAAAGCTAGTAATACCTTAAATCAAAATAAAATCCTGCACTACTCCTAAGTAACTTATGTGTACATGAGTCTGGATAGTTTTTTACTGTATGCATGTGCCAAAATTATATTTAGGTCACTGGACAAAAACAGAATTATCAATAAGCAACTGGTCGGAATTTCTACAATGGAGTCAAGAGATTATCAACAGAGTCATCCAGACCAAACAATATTTCAGGGGTGGATCTGACTTAGGGCGCTTTCACACCTGAAGGTCCACATCAAGGCCCGAACCAAGGTTCATATTTTAGTTACATTTGGTGTGGTTAGGTTTGGTTTCATACTGTTCCTTTTCCAAGTGAACTAAACAACTTTACCGTGATGCGCCTCTGTCTTATTGTATTGGTATGATGCCCTGCTGTCATGACGACGTTTATGCTGTTAGCACAGGCTGGTAGTTAGTAAACGTGCTACTCCTTCTCCAAGGTGTCTTCTGCAGTTCTGGACACATCAGTAACTGCATTATAAATTAGAATTAGGGAAGACTCCATCATATTAGTCGGTGAACTAGTTTTGTGAGGCTAGAATATTATCCAGGCCTTTACTAACCCTTTATCATTGTTGATTGCGTGAATGGATAGCACCACCACTGTGACAGGCACAGTGCTGCAACGTGCACTGCACCTGCGATTGTGATGTGCCAAACACCCCAGTTGTACTAAGAATTCCACCTCACAAGGTGGCAGACACATGTAACTTACTGCTCTTGCCTTGGAGGAATTATGGCGGACATAGAACCATCCTTATTTACACCAGAGAGGAAGAAATTTTTAGGCAAACACATATGGACGTTACCAATTGCTGTGGACGTACTCGGTCACGGAGGGAGGAGCATTTGCTCCCAAATTTGCCAACTATGATTCAAAAAAGAGATTATTTAGCTTATGAAAGTAAATGTTTACATTTTGTTATAACAGGGTGGGCGAAGCTGGTTGATTTTCACCGGCTGTCGCCCCCAGTGCCATGTGACTGCACAGATTAATCGCACCGGTTCTGTGTCGTCATATAAGTTAAATAGCGGCTGAATAAAAGCAAAATTGAGGTGGGATAATCATCAGTTTCTGGATGTGGGAGAGAAAGCAAAAATGCCCAACAGAAGAGAAAATAATGCCAAGATGCCGCAAAAAGGGCGAAGCGAGCCGCCTTCGCAAGCAGTAAGTGATGAATGTCTGTGTTTATTGTTTTGTTTACATTGTATTGCATTGTACTGATTTTCTGGCTCATATACTTTGAAGATAAGATAACAAAATGCCCAAAACAAGAAACGGTGACAAAAAACAGAACCATTCTTTGTGTAAATATGTCCAAAGTCCACTTTTGACTGAAAGTTATGTAATTTGATATGGTTGCCGCGGCATTATGCAAATTAGATGCGTAAATTTACTCCTATCTCAAACTTTGGATCATATTTTACATCTTTCTAATTGATAGTAAGCCATTATCTCATACCACTTTCAAGTTATAGCTTTGGAAATCTCTGACATCTGAACTGAATATTTTCTTAAAAAAACCTTCACCACTAGGAGCTGACAATGCAACGGAGCGCCATCCACAGTCATTGGGTTAAAATAGATGTTTGCCCTTCCCATCAGTCATGATGCTTTTCAGGTTGCAGTGCTTGTCTATTTTTTCTCAAATATTCTGTAGCATTCTCCTTGGAAATACCTGATAAGCTTCTGCATTTTTATGTTTTTTTTTTTAAAGTGACTATCTATGCTGCTAATGTCTGTATTTCCTCTTTCCAAGTGCTACCACAACTCATTTTCCCTCTTATTGGCTGGCTTAATTTCCTGTATTTGGCTGAAAAGACTGACCCCTCTAAACAAACTTGGCCAAGGTTCTATTTGATCCAGACCAAGACCACTAAACTTCGGCTCACCAAAAATTTTGGTCCAAATCAAGCTGAAAAGTCAGGTTCAATGTAAAAGCCCCCTTAGAAACCAATAACAATACAAACTTGCACATTAGGGATCTGTCAACCTCTAGGAACACATGACCAAAGTATGCCCAGCTACATGCTTATTCACTTTTGCATTGCTAACGATGACCATGAATTACAAAACAAACATTCTTCACTAAGACCTGAAGACAGCTATTGAGATGTTTAACTATTTGTAGACTAGTGGACTAGGATTTCTTTTTTTCAAACTGAGAAAAACTGAATTGCAGAGATAAAGTACTCTGCACTGGTTCCACTTTTCAAAACCAGAAGTTAGGTTCACCTATACAGTGATCCCTCGCTACTTCGCGCTTCACCTTTCGCGCCCTCAGTGCATCGCGGATTTTTCAAAAATATTCATCAAAAATTCAAAATTGAGAAATAATAGGCGGGCGCTAGCAGAAGGCAGGGAGACTACATTAGACCATCACGTATCAACACGGAGAGCCCGCACAACTCAAAAATCCACCTCTCTGTTCGCTGTTCTCATGTTGGCTCGGCTCGGAAATCTCGCAAGCTGATTGGCCGAGACGTTTCACCCCGCAAGCTGATTGGCCGAGATGTTTCACCCACCTTCTCTCCCTGCCAAACACCCATGCAGTGAAGGAAGACCGCATTCATTGCTTTTTATCGCTCGTGTTGCTTTAGTCTCGCCGCGTGGAACTTTTTGCTGTTCTCTTGTGCCATTTTGTGCGAAATAGTCTTCCCGTCGAGCCACTACGCCGCCTCCTGCAGCTTCTTCAGCTCTATCGGAAGCTGCCCTCGACAATCCTGAGCTTCTAGCACCTGACGATGAGGCGTCACCTGAGGAGCAGTAAAGCTCTCATTAACCTGTGCAGTAAATCATCTTCATCTTGAGTTACGTATCTTGTTATAAGAATAAAAGAGTTCTAAAAACATATTTATGTACACTTTATTTACATCTACGTATGTATGTACACGTACACACACACACACACACACACGTATCACACGAGAGAGAGAGTGAGAGAATGAACGTACGTATTATTTATGGATGACGTCATTAGGGGTGACGCTACTTCGCAGTTTTTCACTTTTCGCGGTCGGTTCTGGAACCCATTAACCGCGATAAGTGAGGGATCACTGTATTCCATTACATTTCTGTTTACTGGAGCTGGATTCATGCTGCACCTCTGCTGTCCGCGTACGTGTAACCGGAAACCTCGTGTGACGAAATTAACGTCATCGTCTCCACTCTACTAGTGTCCGCAGTACTCGACCGTGGACAACGGTGTGCAGCCCAAATTTTGTAACCGTGCCGCCTGCCCATGACCTGAACGCTTTGAAAAGCACATGTGCAAGACTGAACATCCCATTCATGAGGTAGCAATATCGGCACAGCATACCAAGACAAAGAAACGAAGAAGACAACGAGGAAGCAGAAGACGAGCATAAACATACATGAATACTTCAGCAGCAGCAGCAGCAGCATCTTCGTGGAAAAGGAGTGAAAACTAAGTCAAGCAGTAGAAAGCAAGCAGCGTTTCTTCGTTGGTGAAAATCCTGGCACGTCAGCACATTGGCACTACCTATTGGGCGGGAGTGAAACTACAAATTATGGTTGTATGCATGCGTCAACCGCTTGGCCTGGGTAGATGAAAAAAGTGAGCATGAAAAGCACTGCGTGCGTGCCGGGCTCGTCCAAAGCGCACGCGGACCAAAGCGGACTTGAGGGGAAATGCAGCGTGAATAAGGCTTGAGAGCAGTGGTGTCCAACTTCTTCTTTAAAAAGGATCAAAGGACAAATATAGTGTAAATATGCATGCTCATCTGGTTTACGTGTAGTTTTTACGTGTAGTCTCAGGAGGTGGAACGGGTCGTCCAATAACCAGAGGCTTGGCGGTTCAAATCCCGCTCTCCCTAGCCATTCTGTCATTGTGTCCCTGGGCAAGACACTGTACCCACCTTGCCTCCAGTCTCCATGAAACTGGGTATGAATGTGTATAAATGTTCGGTAGTATTTGGAGATGCCGTTGGCGCGGATTGGCAGCCATGTTTCCGTCAGTCTGCCCCAGGGCAGCTGTGGCTATAGTAGTAGCTTACCACTATCAATGTCTGTCTGGAGTGAATAAATAATGGACTCATTGTAAGCGCTTTGAGACATCACTTGACATGTAAAGTGCCATAAAAATCTAATCCATTATTTGGAGCCATCCTACTAATGAATGGTACTTAAAAAAATCTGCCATACTTTTTTTCAAGAACATAATTGACAACTCTCATAGTTTGCAGTGAAACTGAAGAAAAACATGATTGATTCTGTTAATGCAGTGGCTTGTAACTGTCACCTTGAAGCTGATGCTCAACTTGCTCAACTCTATAGAGCCAGAGTGGAAGCTTTGATCTCTTAGATTTAGTGGGCAGGCAAACAGAGAAAAACTTTTAATCAAACACATCACAGTGTAAATAACAAACACTGTTCAATTCCCATCAAAAGGAAAACTAATAAAACTCGGCTATCCTGTTCTTCTGACAGATATTAAAAGGCACCCCACAGAGCATTAAACACAATGTTGATATTGCTTTAATTATCACAGGCAGAAAGCACAAGAGAGTTCTGCCACAAAGGATATTAAATATGTAAACTCTCCAGGCTTCTTACAATTGTTGTTTTCACTTTGGTAATAATACAAAGGTATGAGCTAGGTTTTCTTGTGAGACATGGGTGCCAGCTGATAACAGCCTTAAAATTCACACAGAGAAGCTCTGGAATGATGATGAGGGCGTCTAAGGAAGAACGGACATCCATAACCTGATGTCAAATATGCAGTGAGACCTAATACCCTCACCCTCCTCCTTTCTGAGCACAAAATCACACCTGCCCACACATATGCATACAAAATCACATGATCACAAAAAACACACCCACAAAAACACACCGGTGCAAGCATATATGCACACTCTGTTCTCTTCAGCTGTTTCCAAATCGGTGGAATCATGTTAATGTCAAACCAAAGGCCCCAAAGATGTCCAAACTAATAGGGACCTTATGCACTGCTAATGTTTCCTAATAAAAGGAGTGTAATAATGCATGTGTGTCTTGCCCATCTCCATCCATGAGAGAGAAAATGTGGGCAGGAGTAACTGTTCATGTGTGCGAATGCAGGACAAAATGTGTGGGTGGGTGTGACACTGCATGTGTGAGAAAGGAGCTGGTGCTGAAACTGAACTCTGGACAGCATCCCAAACTGAGTCTGCAGGGAAGCACAGCATTGCCATCGCCCCAGTGGAGATCACAGGCACAGACGGGCACAAAATAAACACAACTGCTAACACACACGCCACAGTTCAACACTGCACACTAACATCACTGTGGAAGTGCCATGAAGCCTTCATGTGCTTCTTTTCTCTATATTCAGTTTATTAACAGCCAGTGAGTGGAATTCTTTTTTTTTTTTTTTTTACAGTTGCTCATCATTATTCGTTATTTAAAGTGATGAAGTAAATGATGGTAATGCAAGTTGTTTTAAAAGTTTGTAAGTGGAGGCCTTCAACAGCCTTTTTCTTTGAAGTTTTGTCAGTGTTTGAGCGCACTTTCCTATTGAAATACTCCTTTGCGTTGCACAATGTTAAGTCTTATTTTTGGTGTAGTCTGAAGAACATTGAAGAGGAAATCAAAAACGTCCCTTCACAACAACTGCCATGATAATTCAAGCACTATTAAAAACAGCAAACGCATTTGGGTACACTGAACCACCTCGAAGAATGATACACAGCAGTGTTTCCCCTACCATTATATTGGGGGTGCCCCCCCAGAGTGTGAAGTTAATCTTCTATCTATCTAAATGCAAGGAATCTCTGTGCAGAAAGGGTAGTTCCTACAAGTGATGATTAGAAAATTGGTCCCCATCAAACATGAAAACCTGTATACGTGTGTGTGTGCTCCTGTCTTTCTATTTGTGTGTGGACCACCCCGTGACAAACCACCTTATATGTGAAGACATTTTTCCCTGTGAGGACATTTGGTCTGGTCCTCCATCCATCCATCCATCCTCTACCACTTATCCAGGGATCTGGGTCACGGGGGCATCAGTCCAGGCAAAGCAGCCCAGACTTCTGCCCAGTTCAACTAGCACCATGATCCCCATGATCTCTCCTGCAGGTGGTGAGCCCACTGGAGGATTTGGCCTGGTCCTCATTCAGACCCTTCTGTGTGGAGTTTACATGTTCTCCCCGTGTCTGCGTGGGTTTACCCCGGGTACTCCGGTTTCCTCCCACAGGCCAAAAACATGCAAGTTAGGTTAATTTGGAGACTCTAAAGTGGCCCTAGGTGTGAATGTGTGTGTGAATGGTGAAGGGATGGCACCGTACTGTGGCTGCTTCATCCATCTAGGTGGATGCCCTGAATTTCCCCTCTGGCGATCAATAAAAGTACACAAAATTTAAAAAAAAATAAATAAGGAAAAATGCTAAAAATACTAGGATCCATTCCCCAAAGTGCAAAATATCCTATTATGAATACAAGTCATAAAAGATTACACAAATAAGTGATCTGACAAACGGGTTCCAAAGCAGTTGCTAATATTGGATGTCCCATTCATTTTCAATAATTAGGTATGCTGTATTTTTTCTATATTTATTTTTCTATATAGCGCCAGAACACCATGATTCCTTTAAGAGTTTGTCATTGTTGACCTTCACGCCACCCCCTCTCCCTTCCTCAAGGCTGTAAACCTAGGGGAAACATTACGTACTGGTACTAAGCTTTATAATTAGTATGTGCATAGAATTTAAAAAAATTATATCAAGTGCTGGTGTCAAAACTTGGTATTGGTACTCAAACTGAAACAAGAGCACTCTTTTGAAGTTCTAAAACCTGAAATTTTCACAAAAATGATCCAAAATCATCCTAGTAATATGTACATCTTCAATACATGTACAAACACTGTGTGAAAAAAAGTCCTCGCTTGAGAACTGTGGGAGAAGTTAGCCAGACAATCTCGTAAGGATGGACGGATAGATGGACAGATGTAATATGTCTAAAGACGGGCATATAAAAAGTGGTATTTGTGCATCCCTGACACACATAAGTAGTGTGTATGAGCTGATGCAGAAGTAGACTTGTGGTTCATCTCTACCAATACCCTAGGGCTCGGAGATATGGTCTAAAAATAAAATCCCACTGGGGCAACTGCAGAGGAGGAGCAATGATTTTTGTGAAATCATAAATATCCAGGGGCCTCATGTAAGGAATTGCGTAGCTTTCATACTGAAAGGTGGTGTACTCACAAAATTTGAAAAGTACAAAAATTTTCAGATTTATAAAACTGAAAAGTCAGTGCATGCGCACGGTCTCTTTACTCCACCTTGGTTCCTTCCACTAATGACTATATAAATGAAGAAAAACGTCCCTTCTGTCACTCTTCTGTCAAACAATGATCATCAATCCTGTGGGAAAGCACAACATAAAAAAATAACTTAACAGAGTGTGATGCTGAGGTGTTGATTACGGAGGTGGAGGTAAGAAAAAAATAATTTATTTTGCTCTGACCCTCCAGAATCAACAATAAACCTAAGTTTACCGAGTGGACTGTGTTACAATGACAGTTCATTCATTCATTTTTTATTTCTGTTGGATCATAACAAGACTAAAAAGAAAAGGAAAGAGAAAAAAGACAACATATTTCAGACAGAAAGGGTGTAGGCTGAAGCAACAGCTTGTGCCTACACCTCAGTTAATGCAGCTGGCTCAGACTGAAATAAAATAAAATGGCATTAAAGTTGAAGTTTATAGATGGATCACTATATGACAGTGTGATGGCGGGGGGGGAAATCACACACGGGAAAAAAAATGCTGGGAAAGAAAGCCCTCGGCTCGGTAATCTGCATAGACAGACGTGATGTTACTGAGTAAAATAAGTAAATAAAATAAAGTAAATAAACACCATTGAATACCACTCCAATCTTACAGCTGAATTTATAGTTACAAACCAAATCTGTGTCAGAATTCAAATTACGCACGACAGCCAGGGAGACGGGTTTTATTTCCAGATTGTAATCTCCAAACAGAGATATTTTAGACTATGGAAACATCTCTTCACTCTGATACAGCTGCACATCACAGCTGCAGCTACCGGGGTTCACCTCAGGAATCCACAATCCAGTTGCCTCCAAGTAGTCTGCAGTTAGGGGCTTCTTGTTGCCTTGGCACATACTGTGCTGGAGCTGAGGCTCGATTAGAGGGCATTTTGCAGAACAGAATTCCTCCAAGGAGAGATGAATCTGCGCGCGTTGCCTTGTGAGTCAACTGTATAGTCTCTGGTAATTTTTTTTTTATCTCTTATTCACTGTGAGGTATTATAGGGGCCTTGGACTTTGTTTGGCCCATGAACTGTGTCTTTTGTTCTGGACTCTGTGCGGGTGGTGGTGGTGGTGGTGTGTGTGTGTGTGTGTGTGTGTGTGGGGGGGGGGGGGGGTAGGACTTTGTTTTGGCCTGCCTGGCCTTGTGCCCCGACTACCCACCCTGGGATGGTTTTTTGTTTTGTTTGTTGGTGTTATTTTGTGGCGTTGTCTGGAAGCTGCCTCTTAAGAAGGGTGTAGTGTCAGGCTGTGAGTTGAGCTCATGTCCTTGCTTTGTGTTGTAAATTATATTTTCTTGTTACCAGGACATGAGTCTCAACTCACGCCCTTGCCTTTAGCTCACCTTTGGGATTTTCTGTATTAATTATTATTATTATTATCACTGTTAGTATTATCATGTTCTTGTTTATGCATCCATGCATTGTCCTCAGTTCCTGGTTTCATAGCATTATTATTTTCATCATCATGGTTTTTCTCAGTTCTGGATTTTACTTCGACAGTGTTTCTGTTTATTTCCAACTTAGCCAGAGTCATGTTGATTTCTTGATTATCCACATCTGTTTCTGTTTTAGTAATCAATCCAGCCTTATTTAATGATCACCGCCCTTTCATCTGGTGCGGCGACCTTGAGTCTACTCGATACCTCACACATGCTTCTGGCTGACTTGTCCTGTCAGCCTGTTTTCCAAGCCTAGCTTGCATTTTTTATTCAACCTACACGCTGCTTTACTTTTGTTCTGTTATGCACATTAAATTATGGTTTGTCAAATTCGCCTGGTGTTTGGGTTCTTCACCCCGGAGGGGCTCTTATGACTTTCAATTACAATTTTCGGTCATCTGAAACCGTCACTTTCGCTGACTTTTTTCTCTCTCCGGATCACGATTTATTCCAAAAAATGGTGATATTCAATGAAATTATATCACTTCCTGTGTAAACAGACCAAATTTGGCCTAATTAAAAATCAATAAATTTCTCTTTAAGGTTATTTTTTTGAGAAAATAGAGCAGTTTATGAAGCTGAGGGGGGACAGAACATCTGTAATGATTTGATAATGCTGATCTTAAAAATGTTCTATCACAGTTATAATCAGATTTTTCTGTTGTTTCTGGAAACATGGATTTTTCTGGAATTTCCCCATTGTGGAACAAATAAAGGCTTATCTTATCTTTTTCTTTTTTCTTGTTTGTTTCTAAGGTCCAGGGTGAGGAACCTGGAGGAACTGAGGGTCAGTTGTGGAGAGAATGGTTGACTCCAAATTTTAAAACAAACAAACAAACAAAACTGATATTTGACTGAAATAAGCACAATAAAAACTATTTGAGGAACTGTTTTATTGACTGATTTTTTTTAAGCAGTTTACTTTGCAAACTGAAACAAGCTAAATAAGAATATTGCATGTTTACTGTTAATAGTTAGAAAAACTGCATTTAATAATAAAACAGTTTACTGAAAACATTAATGTCTTTTTGCAAGATAATTCATGGGGTATTCTCATCCATTGCAGTGTAACATTTCAAACCTGATTAAATATTGATGATTATGGTTGTAGTTTTTGAAATTAAATTACAAATTATGATTTTCTAGTTTACTGAGATGCACTAGTATAACTTTGATGAACATGGAACCTGTTCTACTGCTGCTGAAAATTATTGACAGTCATTATCCTACAGTACAGGACTGTGGTCTGATTTACAGAATTAAAAACTAAATGTCAAGAACTGATACAAGGAATAACATCAATTTATTTAGCTACATAATGGTAATAAAAGATCATATATGAAAACAGTAAACCATCATATTTTCCACTGGTCATGTAATTAAGAATATATTTTATAATTCAACCTTACTGATATACATAATATTAAAAGTAAGGCTGACTAAATAATTTTTTGCCCCATTGTAAATAGATTTCATCTAAATTAGTGGAGCGCCATTTTCTTTCTAATTGACGAGTCTTCTGTTTTAAGCTACGAGTTTCTGTGTTGAACCAAGGAGTCAGAAATCTGATTAGACTTTTTCTTTTTCAAAGGGGCCACCATCTCTAGAGTCTGATGCAGAGAAGCAGTAACACTATCCACCATGCTATCAATTACAGAAGGAGCAAGCTCTCCATACCTTATTTCGTTGTGTTGACACATGGCATAGAGGAAACAATCTGCATAAATTTGGTAACAACATCATCTGAGAGGCATCTACTGTAGTAATAGTTTTCTTTAGGAGCCAAATAGTCAGAAATAGTAAAATCAAAGGTTAACAGACAATGGTCTGACAGTACAGGGTTATGAGGAGACACTACCAGATTTTCTATTTCTATGCCATATGTCAGAACAAGGTCCAATGTGTGGTGGAGACAATGGGTAGAATTTCCTACTTTCTAAGAAAACCCCATCGAGTCTAATATTGAATTAAATGCCATATTAAGACAATCACTATCTACATCTACATGTATATTAAAGTCCCCTACTATAATTATTCTATCTGATTTCAGCACTAAATCTGCTAAGAATTCGGCAAATTTGGATAAAAACTCTGAGTAAGTTGATGGAGGATGATAAACTATGGCAAATAAAATTGGGTTTAGCCTAAAATTGCTAAAATACCCAATACTGACGACCAGGCCCTCGAAGGAATTATAACGTGTTTTTTGCTTTACATTAACTAGTAATTTGGAATGGTAAATTGTTGCTACTCCTCCTCCATGACCAGAACTTCTGGGATTTTGACAGTTTAAAAAACCAGAGGGAGTTGATTCATTTAAACTAACATAATCCTCTTGCCCTAAACAAGTCTCTGTAAGGGACATTAAATCAATCTGATGATCAATTAACAGATCATGGACTAGCAGAGACTTGGGAGCTAGAGACCTAATATTTAACAAACTGCATTTAATTTTTAAATTATGAGGAGGAACAGAGGCCAAGTCATTAAATTTAGAGACTTCATCTTTAATTTGAGTTTTACCAACTTTTTGACTGGACATCCTGGCAGATAAGCACATCTGTCGCGAGGTCTATGGTGGACCTTAGCCACTTATAATACCTTTATCTGCCAAGAATGTGCTGCTAGTCCAGCAAAAGCTAGCAGTACTCAAATACTTTGCAAGCAGTTTCATGAAATGGTCAGTCAGAAAGCAACTCATATCGGCTTGGACGTCGCCCGGGTTAACAAGGCCAGGAGTTGCTGGCAGCAGAGGGCGAAGGACAGAGCTGCGTGGACCTAAATGAAACAGTCATTGTTGCCCCCGACAGACTGCTATGATGATGATGATGTTTAATCACTTTGGGATGCTTATACATTATATTTTTATTTACTTTGGAGGGAGCAGACAATGATTCTCTGATGGGGAAGACAGGGGCTAAGTTGAGGGGTGGCAGATGAAGAGGAGCTGCAGAGGGGCATGTAAGACTGTGACTCTGCTTCCTGGTCCAACTCTGAGTTGTCAAGGTTTTGGAAATTTGGATAAAAATGATGCCAGATTGTTAGATAAAAGAGACCCACCATCCAAAGTGGGATGGACGCCGTCTCGTCTAATAAGACCAGGTTTTCCCCAAAATTAGTTCCAATTGTCTATGTAGCCCACATCGTTTGCAGGACACCACACAGACAGCCAGCGGTTGAAGGACGGCAAGCGGCTAAACATGTCATCACTGGTCAGGTTGGGGAGGGGCCCAGAGAATATTACAGAGGCAGACACTGTTTTGGCAAAGTCACACACCGATTCCACGTTAAGTTTTGTGACTTCTGACTGTCGGAGTCGGATGTCATTAATGCCGGCATGGATAACAATTGTGGAGTATTTACAGTTACTTTTAGCCAGCATTTTCAAATTTGACTCAGTGTCGCCTGCTCTGGCCCCAGGAATACATTTGACTATGGCTGCTGGAGTCTCTAGGTTCACGTTTCTGACTAGAGTCGCCAATGATCAGAGTGTGTCGCTGAGCGGGGAAAAGCGATTAGAAACATGAACAGGTTGGTGGTGAACCAGGGCCTTGCGGATAGGCTTCCTTCTCACTGTCACCCACCCAGTCTCCTGGCTGCTCAGGAGGACCGGAGGACTGCTAGCAGGCCACCCTATGCTAGGGAGCTCCGCTGCAGCTAAGGGGTGTCCGTCATTATTAATTGGTGCAGACGGTGTTTCAATGCAGCGGAGCCGGGATTCCAAATCAGACAACCTCGCCTCGAGCGCCTCAAAAAGACAACATTTATTATATTTACCGTTATCACTAAAAGAGGCAGAGGTGTAGCTAAACATCTGACAGAGAGAGCACACCAGAGAAGGGGAAGGAGAGCTAGTAGCCATAGCTAGAGGCTAACCCGAAGCTAACACAAACACAGATGAAAGGTGAACAGAAGGCTAAAGAGAGTGATTAGATGACACTGAGTGCGCATAGAGGTGCAGGAGTCTTGTTAAACAGAAGTGAGAGCCGACGGTAGATGGAAAAAAGTGATTAAAATACAATTAAAGGCAATAATCCTCAGGAGATTGACAGCTAACCACAGAGCAAACCACACAGACAGCCAGCAACACAGGAAGTGACAATACATTACCACAGGAAGCAAGCCCTGAGAACTGAGCAGGGAAGAAGTGAACAACCGTCTCATTTAACAGCTGTAAATCAGCCTTTAAATGCAGCCTACCTGAGCTTTGAGTGGTGTGGCCTCCTGGCTCGCAGTCTACGAGGCTGCAACCCCTGAACTGAGGCACAGCAATTGTGAACGAGTTTGATGAGCATCGAGGCACTATCCTTGGAGGAGTAGCGATTTTTTCTGAAATCAGATAAGTGCCCATATCTCCTTACCTTTGATCTTGATCTTGACCTTGAGCACAATCTGAATGTAGACCCACTTGAGGATCACTGTGAGTGAGTTTGGCGACTATCAGGGAAAATGCCTAGGAGGAGGAGTGATTCCCGTGAAATGTGTATGGACAGATGGATGCCACATCATTGCATTAGTTCCTTTCAGCTTCACTGGAATGAGCTAAAAGTGGGAAGAATTTCAGCCCTGTTGACTTGGTCTAAGGCTGTGTTACAAACTAATCCTGGTATAGACTTGCAGGCACTGAGCAAACAATGTACAGCCAAACATTTAAATATATTCTGATTAGCTCCAAGCAGCAGACGAAAAATCTTTATTGCAAGTGTAGTTATCAAAGGCTTTAATAAAACACATAAAGGTAACAAAATGGTCATAAATGCTATACAGCCATACATTCAGAATGAAGCGTTAAGTTTGCAGTTTAAGATGCCATGCTTGGTGATTCAAAGCACATAAGATGAGGTAAACTCTGTACAGGCAGCGCTGCATCACATAGTAAAATACAGGACTGTTTATGTCTCATGATTTAAGCAGCGAGGTGGTTCACCAACACACTGACGGTGCTAAAAAGCTGTGGGTGATGTCCCCATTGTGTGGCTTTAAACCATTCTTTTGAGAGTGTGGCAGACAAGCAAATACACATACACCCACACAGAGACACCCACCCACCCAGAGTGAGTGCCTTGTGTCTGAGCATTCACTGCAGGCACTGCCTTCGAGCAGCTGTCTATGAAAAGGATCTTTTTTCAAGCGCCAGCCAGCGGTGTGTAGCCATAGCTACACAGTGAAATTATACCTCTCTTCAGGGTCAGTCACATGGCAATTTCTTATTGTAGGCTTCACAGTAGCCCTTGTGTGTATAAATGCTATGATCCATGCTTTGGGACACACTAATAACTGCTTTGATTCAGACTGGATAACTATCTGCATGGCAGGTAGAGGTAAATGACAACGGATAGAGAGATCAGAGATAATTATTAGCTACTTTCACCTAACATACAGGATCTGTTCATGAGCTTATAAAATAAGGAATAATTCTTCAAATTTCCACTGCCATCACAAAATAAAAAAGCACTGTGATAAGTTTTCATATAGCAGTAATGTTTCAAAAAATCCATTCCACATTAGGGTTATTCCTGTGGAAGGGAGATAAAGGCAGATAATTTCATAAACAGATTAGGATTAAATGTTTACAGCTTACCCAATGAAGATCTTTACATTGTTTTAGGTTCTTGTAATTGGGACCCATTCATTATTTTTGGGAATGAACTTCTTTGCTGTCTTACATTTACATGCTTCAATGTTACAATTTTTTTTCCCAGAATTTCCAAAATTTAAGATTAGGACAACCCTAATTAATTAACCAAATGACAGTATTTCCCGAAATTTGCCCTGTTGATGGATACTGGGATATCTGCAAAAAACAAACAAACAAACAAACAAACAAACAAACAAACAAAACACACAGGAATTATCATCATTAGAGGCCAATACGCCCACTGTCACATCTGATTTTCTCTTTAAAACTTTTTTAATAATGAAGTTTTCGTTGACAAAAAGGAAAATCAAAGCACCAGGGTGCTCATGCCGCAGTGCCTGTGGCATGGGAGGCTGTAAAAAAGTCACACTGCCACTTCTAGTGGCCCGGCATAGTCATGACAATACCTTTGTTCGCAGCTGCATTGATGGTAAAGGTGAGTTAAATTTGTGTTTATTTTGAAAACAAAGCCTTATCTGGAAATTGTGGCAAATTAAAAGTCAAGAAAATATGGCGATACAATGATATAAGCCTTTAGTTCCAGTTGACTTTGAATGGGTGAGCTCAAAAGCTGTTAACAGACAGACAGACATACACGGACACATCGAGTGATTACCATATGCCTACGTTCTCTTTGTGCCGATGCATAAAAATACAGAACCACAAGAATAAAACTAGAAAAGCACTCAGAGTGCATACCTCCGCCAAGGCTCCTTCCTTCCCTCCCTTTGTCCATCCATCTGTCCGTACCTCCCTGCCTCCATCCCACCATACATTGCAAGACAGGTCCTTGGTAGAGGTATGCGCTCATAGATCAGCTCCAAAATCTAATGGGTTTTTCTGCAGCACAAGGACCATCTCTGGTGAAAATTTCAGCAAAATCCCTCCGGTAGTTTTTGCATAATCCTGCTAAACCACTGCAAGAAGATTGAGCCTGGGTGGAGGTATGTACTCATGGATCACCTCCAAAATGCAATGGGTTCATGTGTAGCCCAAGAACTCCCTCTGGTGAAAATTTCATCCAAATCCATCTGGTAGTTTCTGTGTAATCCTGTTGCACAAATACAAACAAAGCCCTTGGCGGAGGTATGCACTCTCAGATCATCACCAAAATCTAATCATCTGCTCCTCGTGCCATTGCACACCTTTGCTGAAAATTTCATCAAAATCCGTTCATAACCTTTTGAGTTACGTTGCTAGCAGGCAAACCAACAAAAAACCAACGCTGGCAAAAACATTACCTCCTCCCTTAGCGGAGGTAAAAATTAGGAGCACAAACAAAAATGCTGGAGTAACAGATTTTATTAATTGAATGCAAGTATAGTTACACAGTGCCATGCAATAGCAGGTAAACATATCAAAATTTCCAGAAGTAAAAGCATAATTATGAATATTAAATCAGAACGGTTTGGAATGTTTCACACTTATGTGTAATGAATATTGAGAGTTCTTGCAAAAAGCTAAGTTTGTCAAAAAATTAATTTATTGAAATACAGTATCAGTTTCTTGTATAAACAGTAAACATGTAATATTCTTATTTGGCGTCCAGCCTGTTATCTTCACAGATGCTCTGACTGATGACCCTCAGGTTCATCACCATGGGCCTCAGAGAGACAAAGAGGAAAGAAAAACAGCATAAAAATGTGATTATTGTCACAGATTTGTTATATATAAAAATACAGATGTCAAGTTTTTCTTCAGTTTAATAAATTGTTTGGTTTAGTGACTGAATCATTTCAAAGTGAGTGAATGAAGCATGACACACCGTGGTGTTTTTATATTACTGACATTAGTATTAAAACTTAAAAATTAGCTTAACTTTAGAGAAAACAACTGAACAGGTTAAATAACTGTAAGCAAGCAATCCCCATACAGGGAAAAAAATCCGACACTGGAAAAAAAATGTGAAGTAACATAAGCTTTAAGAATCAAATATTGCAGTTGTAGGAGTTATTAGTGTTTTAATATTGAAATCGCTGCATAATTTAAGCCCAAAACTTACTTTTAAGTGCTTTTTTTTCTGTGTAGCTCTCCGTTGCGTTTTTGAACAGAGGAATGTTGGGACTTGTATTTTTTTAGCAATGAACTGAAAACTCCAGGAACAAAATACCACGTCCTTCCTCTGCAAAACTAAACATCAAAACCAGTGTGAAAACAATCGATGCGATGAATAAATGGCATAGGTGCTGAATACGTGGGTTTTTTTCCCCCAGTTTTTCAGCTATTTTAGAAGCTCTAAAGTTGCCGTGTGCTGTAAAAAAAAAAGCTGCACTGCTGCCTCTACTGGCCCCGCATAGTTATTACAAGACATTTTTCCTTGGCTACAATACACGGCAATGGTAAGATAAATTTGAGTTTATTTTGAAAACAAAGCCTTATCTCGAAAGTCTGGCAAATTAAAAGTCGAGAAAATATAGCGATACAATGATATAAGCCTTTAGCTCCACTTAATTTTGACTGGGCAAGCTGAAACAGACAGGCGGACAGACAGATCTACACACAGATGCACTGAGTGATTACTGTATGCCTCCGTTTTCATCAAGGCATAATAAAGGGCAAAAATTAGTATCAAACAGACCACCAGCGATGGAGTAGCTCATTCTAGCCTAACAGATGTGACAACGTGAATGCCGACCCATCTCAGGAATGAAAATGGCATTCACTTACGTACTGTATATAGCGCTTTTTACTCATCACTGAATGACCAAAGTGCTTTACAGATCCTGCTATCCACTCATTCACACACTGATGGCAGCAGAGCTGCCATGCGCAGGCGCTGGCCTGACCCACCAGGAGCAACTGGGGGTTCAATGTCTTGCTCAGGACACTTCGACATGCACACTGCAGACAGTGGGAATCGAACCACTGATCTGCCCATCAATAGTCGGCAACACTACACCTGCGCCACAGCCACCCTCAGCTGCCCACATTCCACATCTGAGGAATGTGTGCGGAAAAGATCAAGGCAACAGTCTTGGAGAAAAGATGATTTTGTAAAATAGCATGAGTGGTCATATCTCATGATGCTTGAGCTTGATCTTGCACAGAAAACAGAGAAAGAAAACAACTGCCAACCTACACTCCATCTTTCACAGAACTGGATCATGCAGACACTCGACAGATTACATACTGTGCAATGAGCACAGTATGTAATCATTTCTATTAACTTTCTCATCCACACAAAAACATGACATCCACACAAAAACACAACATAAATTCACTGTGTCAAGACACATTTAAGACTTTCTCCTGAGCTTTGACCTTGACTTTGAGCAAAACCTGAATGCAGACCCACCCACTGTGTGTTTGGTGAGCACCCGGGCAATTAGCAAGGAGAAGTGATTCTCATGAACTGTGAACAGACAGAGATGGACAGACGCATGCAGTGCCATGGCATAAGCTCATTTTGCTTTAGTCTAATAAGCTAAAAACAAAATAAAATACCATCCTGAATTAAATGACTATTCAACACATGTGCATTGGTACCAGCCCACACACTACTATTAAATTACTTTTAACAGTTCATCTTTGGCATTAAACAGACATGATAAAAACTTCTCTGGAATTTTCTAGTGTTACCAAACAATAAACTGCTTCACAGAAGCCCACTGACAACATATGATGAAAAAAAGCATTTGATCACAACTCTAAACTGTTCATCCTTGTTGTCATTCATAGCATCAACAGAAAGGATTATTCATTTTTGTCAGCAATCAGCTGATCATGCTCTAGCTCAGAAGCGGACACACAATGTTCAAGTAACCCATCTTAAAAGAAACATAATGAAGAAAACAACAAACATTTACCACAGCAAACATGATCTGATTACAGCATGAAACAAAACTAAACATTTCACCCTAAACACATTGACGGGGGGTGGGGGGTGACAACATTTCTTCTGGCCAAAACATGACATAACATTCACAATGCAACACTGCAAATATGATGCACCCCAGCCCCCGACCAACAGTGAGCTGTGTGGAGTTTGCATGTTCTCCCCGTGTTGCGTGGGTTTACTCCGGGATTTCTCCGGTTTCCTCCCGCATACCAAAAACATGTAGGTTTAGGGCGCTCGCGCACGCAGCGACCGGCAGCCGGTGGCTTGTCACCAGACTGCAAACCAAATCTACCTACGGGTACAAATAAGTAACAAAAAAAAAAAAAATATATGATGCACCGATACACAAACTCAGGGTTAAGCTGCAGAAATTGATATCCACCAACTGCTCTTTGTGATAGTTTTGTTCTTTATTAAACATCTATCTATAAATTCAAGAAATCTGTGTGTTTGTGTGTCTGTAGCACACATACCTCTTGAACCATTTGTCAGACTGGCCTCAGATTTTTAACGTAGTTTCCTGAGGTTATGAGGGTGTGCATCCCCGAATATGGAGTCACTCAGTCAAAATATGTAATTTTTATCAATAAGTTTTAGCCAACTCTCTGTGTCTCTTCATGAGCTGGCTGCAAGAAGTGTGGGCGAAGTTTCAGATTGACTCCATGCTGACTGGACAATACAAGGCCTCACGATCATGACTGGATAACACACAGCATCACGACTTGTCAGTCACCACAGTGTTCCCGGGATAAAACGAGGAAATGAAAGTTTGAAAGATAGAAAAAGATAATATTGAAGATTTAATACTTAAAAAATTATGCCATAGAGTTGCCGTGATTGCGTAGGTCTAAAGGATAATTCACCATATGTGGAGAATGAGGTGCGCGAGCACACTGGACAGAGCATCAGCGGGGACCGGGTCTGACAAATCAACACAACATGCCGGGAGAAGCAGCGTCCAGACCTGGCTCAAAGGCACACTAACTGATGGCAATAAAAAGGTTATTTTCAGTAAAGTGAAAAAAAAAAAAAAGATAATGCATGGAGTGTGCTTTTGCCCTGAGGTTGATTTATCATGGAAAACAGCTGAGCTCTGTGGTTTGAGCGATCAGCTGATTGGATCCATTGGTGTTCTGATGGCATATCTATCAGAACAGCTGATATACGTACAGGACATACAGGAGAATTGAAACGGCGGCGGGGGGGGGCAGCAGCTGAACCGGTGGATCACAGTCCTTCGCAGGTACACAAGTAAAGCAGAGTCTCAAATATTTGTACACGTGTCCTGTTATAGTACTGCGTGAGTTTATTGACGATACACAGAAGGAATTTAATATTACACTGAATTCCATCACTGAACAGTGATATAAACTAAATTAAAATAATTATAATGATGACTGAACAACTATTCCCCAAAGAGCAAGATACACTATTATCTTGAATATAAGTGATAAAAAAATCACACAAATAAGTGATCTGACAAACAAATAAACAAGGGATCTGAAATGGTCACTAATATTGGATGTCCCATTCATTTTTAATATTTAGGTATTCTGTAATTAATATTCACGCAATCAAATAAATCTTAGTGCCATTTACTCCCTTTTATATTTGTCAAAGTCTACCATGTGATTGCCTACATAGGCTACACCTCTTTGTATTTCACTTTCAAACACAGCCTACATCTGGGCCTGTAAAGCCTTATTGGAATACCTGTTTCAGACAGCAATACTTGCGTTCTACGGGCAATGCACTAATGTATTTAATTTCTGATTTAGATACTTGGCAACTTTCAAGAGTCAAGGCTACAATTAAAGGCAAATGCTGTCCATGTTATGGTTGCATTGTTCTGTCTTAGTTTTGCAAAGCAGGCAAGGGAGGGAGAACTCAGATGCAGGTGGGAGTCAAGGCAAATGATGATTTATTTAGATAAGGAATGAACCAAAGTACTAGGCACTAGACTGGGATGGGATTTCACTGCATAAAGCAAGGAACTAAATACCAATACTGACCGGAAAGAAACAGAGAGAGAAGCATGAAGGAGGACATCAGGAAGAACAATAATGACATGACAGGGAGCGGGAGGACAAGACAGAATTTAAAGGGGGAAGGAGACAAGGAATGGAAATCAGCTGAAGCAGATGAGGGGAATAACACTGATGAGGGAGAGACAGACAGGCAAATGCGAACAAACACACAGAAGGAGACAGGACAATACACCGATGATCATGGCCACCTTAACAAATACATTCAAAGTAACAATCAGGAGCAGACAGAGAAGGAGTGACTTGACTAACTTGTCAGTTTGTCCTCTGAGTGCTTGATCAGCCATTACCAATTAAATTTGCAAATTAAATTCCTTAAAGGGAGAACAATCTGAGAGGAAGTACAATTAAAAAGGTTTTTTTTTTTGTAATTCGTCTAATAATTAATACTACAATAAAAGCAGTAGTCTATACATTAAGGAAAAGTCAGATTAAAGTACAACCCCTCCAGGAACTGACATACTGGAGAAACCCAAATGGCCAAATTAACAACCCTTTTACGCTGGCATCTTTATCAGGGCTAGAAACCCTTTCGAAGACTCCCCCCCTCCCCCGCCCCGCCCTGCTAAGCTGAATGGCCAGAGTGATGACTGTTGTGTATCTGTGGGTGGCACAGACACAGAGGGCCAGTCTTCTGCCCACTCCACAAAACAGCGCTTCAGTTGTGGGCCCCTCCATTCGCCACTGTACCATTTGCATTTTGCCCTCAATGGGTGCTCTATCTTCAGGCGTGCCTCAGACAGAAACTTGCTGCCTGTAGCCTGCAAGAGCTGTAAAAGTCGTTATAATGGGCATTGGAAGAGAACATTTTCATTACATCACTGAGCTCCTAGTCTCCTTTAATATGTGAGCTAGTGGCCTGGTGCTTATCCAAAATCGTCAACACTTACAACTGAGAAAAAAGTATTGATGATTTGGATAGTGTTGAAGCTAGGGAATCTGAGATGCGTGTGCAGGCAATTCTCCATTAAGCCTCCATTTTCTCCAGCACCAGAGAGAAATGGTAGGCTTTATATATCTTAGCCCTCATGGTGTTTTCCAAGTGCTAGCACAGCGATCAGTGGCCTGATCAATAGTAGTGTGACTGGCAGTATTGGTTAGACAACAATCCAGAGAAAACAATCACGGAAACGAGCTTAGGAACATGTAGGGTCAGCACAAAACAAGCTATCAACCGATGGGTAATTGGACTATCAGGATTTTAGAGGGGGTGGGACCTTATATTTGCAAAACACAAGATGTTAAGCTTTGAAAATATGATTATGTATGCAAATGTACGGTTGATTTTTAAAATTATCCATGGTTCTGCACCCCCACTACTTAAGACTTTCGTGTACCTAACTTCTGAACAAAATACCAGAATGACAAGGACTTCCTCTAGGTGGCAGTGTTGCACCCCCCTACATAAAACTGCTTTTGGACTATCAGCCTTCTCATACAAAGCTATAACGGAATGGAACAAGCTCCCCACTGCTATGAAGACCAGAACAAATTACAGAGACTTTTCCACAGAGACTAAAAACTGGATTTTAAGTAATCAAGTCTGCCAGCATTGACTCTTTCCCTTAAATGGGATTTGAAATTGAATCGGTGAATTCAGAAGGGGCTCAAGTCCCCTTTGAAAAAGTGTGGACTTGGGCCCTTTTTGAATTCACCGATTCAATTGTACTCTTAAATTGTTTTTATGTATGCTGTTTCTCTTTTCTTTTTACTTTTTAAACTTAATCCCTGATTGTGTCAGGGACAGCAGTTTCTCAAACCCAACCTGAATTACTTTCTCTATGTGCTGTTTTTCTTTTAATATCTTCCTGCCTGCCTCAGGAACTCAGGGATTCCTCTGGTAACATTTCTGTGTGGTGAGCCGCCACCCTTGAAGTTATCCCGCCACACTAAGAGGAAATATAAATTTAAGAAAAATAAATGCCCCCCGCGACCCAAAAAGGATTAAGCGGAAGAAGATGAATGAATGAATGAATGAATGACGCTCCGCAAGCGTGCACACGAACAACATGCGTGACAGTCATCCGTGTGTCAGAGTTCAAAAGCACCTGCCTTCGTGACTGCCAGTCGGCAGGCAGAGTGTCTCTCTAGCGTTGCTGTCCGAGAGAAGCATGAGCCTATTAAAGTACTTTAAACGTGGAAAAAAAGCAGAAGAGGTATGTATGCAGTGGAGGCACTTACGGTGATTTTAACCCGCTGGTAACAGGAACAATAATCAAGAGTCGCTTAGCTAACGTGGTTAGGCTTCATATGCAGGGAAAGGCAAGAGTGACTGAACCGCTGAGGATTTACTTCATCAGCCACAACAAAATTAACTAATTTATGTTCATTATTACGTACCTAGCAAGTTAAGATGACTGAAATTCATGAAGTCAATGACTTTAATCTGTCAACAGCCTTCAGACAAACTAAACGTGAGAACACTTGGATTTCAAAATAAGGGAGGTTTTTCCTGTTGTCTGGTTGATAAGGAGAGTTCTGAAAACTGTAAATATATAGAAATATAACAGAAATAATGTAATCTTTGGTAATTTAAGTTAATTTATTTCATTAAACTAGTGCATACCCGTGCATGCCCGTAGAAACCAAGTATAAGCAAGTATTTCTGCATGGCCATAGAAAGCAAGTGTAAGCAAGCATTTTTGCATGCCCGTAGAAAGTTACTGTTACCATGGCAACAGTAACCCTGCTGATGCCTGCCTTTGATCTTTGACGTCATCATTCGTTCAGTGATGCCTGCCTTTGATCTTTGATGATGTGTCTGTCTGGCAACAGTAACCATGGTGAAACCTGCCTTTGATGTTTGCCATCACCACTGCCTGTGATCTTTGATGATGTCATAGCAAGCCCTATGATCGTGACACACACACAAACAGTCATGTCTTCATACACCCAACTGACGTCTTCCAGTTTGCCATCTGGAATCAGTCTTTCATCGAGTTCAATTGCAAACTCACCCTGTTGTGGAACTACAGTCCTATGGTTTCTGTGGCGTCATGTGGCCATCATAGGAACATCATAGGGGGGCCTATGATGTGTTAGTGAGTCCTGTGGTGTGTGTGACATCACATAAACATCATCCTACGATCGCTGACAGCATAGGAACATCATAGGACATCTTGCAGACCTCATAGGAACGTCATAGGCATTGATCTTTGATGATGTCATAGCGAGTCCTACGACTGTGAGTGATGGTCTCTATGGCATCATATAGACATCATGTATACATCATGTATACATCATAGGATCATCATCAGACATCATGCAGACATCGTAGCACATCATAGACGGTCCTATGATGTGTCTCTGGCGTCATATAGACATCATGTCAACATCATAGGGACATCAGAGGTGATTGTCGACTATGTCTATATGACGGCATTTAGACATCATGTAGACATCATAGGAACATCGCAGGCAATCCTATACTGACGTCATTGGAACACTGTAGGCAATCCTATGGTGTTGTAGCCAGTGCTATTGTTTATATGACGGCATCGTGAGTCCTATGTTGCCTGATATTATGATGGTGACACACAGACACACACACTGACAGATTTCTTGAATTTATAGAGTGGCTTCTGCCTTACTGAGTGAGATTTCCAGATTTACTGCTTTGAATGGGTATGGTTTAAAGTAGTGTGTCCTATTGTTAATCGGGTGATGAGTATCTCTTCTTTCATGAGTGATGGTCTATATGACATGATGTACTGCTTTGAATGGGTGTGGTTTAAAGTAGTGTGTCCTATTGTTAATTGGGTGATGAGTATCTCGAGTGAGATTTCCAGATTTACTGCTTGGAATGGGTGTGGTTTAAAGTGCTGTGTCCTATTCTTAATCAGCTGATGAGTATGTCTTCTTTCGTGATAGATGGTCTATACTGCTTGGAATGGGTGTGGTTTAAAGTGCTGTGTCCTATTCTTGATTGGGTGATGAGTACCTCTTCTTTTGTCACTGATGGTCTATATGACATCATGAAGACATGGTCTATATGACATCATAAAGACAGCAAGACCGGCATCATGGGACATCATGGCGACATCATAGGTAGCCAGTCCTATTGTCTATATGACGTCATCGCAAGTCTTATGTTGCCTGATATCATAGGATCATCATAGGACAGCGTGCAGACATCATAGGCCGTCCTACAATGTCCTATGATCGTGGCACACAGACACACAAACTGACAGACATTTCTTGAATTTATAGAGTGATATTTTATTAATATTTTTTTCTTTGAAATCAGAGTTAAATTATTGTTCTGTTCTGGCTCTGCAAAATTATGGCCAAGAGCGTAAATTAGGAAAAAACGTCAAAATTTTACCACAATCTGTTTCAAATTTATAAAAAAACGGTAATTTTATAAAAATAGACAAAAAATTTGTTCTAAAATAATCCACAAGTTATATACAAGAAAAGTCATAATTTTACAAGAGAAAATTATAAATGAGGAAAACGGTAGTAAATTTAGATAAGAGAAAGGTGGAAAACTATAAGAAAATTGTTAGAAATTTAGGAGAAAAACCTCAAACCTTCAAGACTGAAGTCATTACTCAAGTTTTTAAGTGGGTGCTCCTTGTACCCTTAACTCAACTAGAAATATTTGGTTGTCTACTTCTAATTATTAATTTCATAGCACTGCTTTTACATGAGTAGAATTTCTGGTTACTATACCCATGTCTGATCATATAATTTAAGTATGCATGAGTAAATTACTATTATGAATTTTTTCCCTTTCTCTTTCATACTCTTTCTCAATGGAAAAAAAGAAACACTAGTTAGGTTAATTGGAGACTCTAAAGTGGCCCCAGGTGTGAATGTGTGTGTGAATGGTGAAAGGGCTGGGCGCCACACCAGTGGCTGCCTCATCCACTCATGTGGATGCCCTGTAATTTCCCCATTGTGGGACTAATAAAGGAATCTAAAAATACAAAAAAAAATACATATTTTTGTCATTTATATGTAAACCATGACAAACAAATCTTGCAGGACAAAACGTGACCCTTGATCTTTTCTAACCTGTTTGTATACCACCATGGACAGAGAGAGAACCTGAATTACACAGGGTTCAGAGAGGGAAAGATAAGAAAGACAAGATGAGCCAAAGAGAGCAATGTTGCAACTGCGCCAAGGTCTTTAAGCTAGAGGAAACACTGGGGAATACAGAGGGAAATTAGTGAGAATGCTATAATCTGGTACAGAGCATCTTTACCCTCTGTTTAATGTTTTTTTCTGTACATGGTCCCTGACAAATTAACCAATAAACTAAACTAAACTAAACTTTACGGCTGTAACTAATAAGGTATAATGTTCAACAAAAAGAGTCATGGTTTATTTTGGTCATTAAAAAAACAATAAAATAATGTTTTTCAACATAACAATTAAATATATCCATACACATTACATACTCCCACAAAAATTATTTTTAACTTACATCCTCCTTAACCAGACCGAAAAAGGAGTAGGCCAAAGCCTTTGCTTATTTTACCTACTCTATTTACATTCCTCATTAAGTGCAGATCATTTGCATTACATTAGTACACTTAAAGAAATCAAAAAAGAACTGGAAAGAGACAGCAAAAGCAAGCATTATGAAATTGTAATGACATTGAGTGTAATATTGCTTTTACACAACAGTTCCGGCAAGCACAATTTATTGAATAACAGCAATACTAGACAAAATATTATGATTTTTTGTTTAACCAGTTATTTTGCACAGTTGAGAAAAAATAGTTCCTTCCAAATGTAGCCTGTAACTGTTGCTAAACATCTCAATCAGCATGAAGTCGTCTATTGTCATTTCACACACATGTAAACAAATTAAATATCGTCAAGCGCAAAAATAATGTTTATAAAACATATACCTGTTGAGTTGGTACTGCAGAAGACCCCAGATCAAAACGTATCCAATGCCGGTTGTAAGAACATTGGTCGATGGCTGGTAGCTAGTAGCTAGCATGCTAGTCACTTTGCACACTTTTATCAGTACATCATGATGTACTGATAATGTCTTTTTTGTTCTATCATGGTCTCTAGCTATCCTGACAGTGTTATCATTTTTAGTTTTTAGGTATGCATCTAGGCCTATTGTTGCTGTCTTGTATGCAATCTCAATTTGAATTAATCCCCTTCCTCCTGCTGTTCGTGGGAGGTAAAGCCTGTTGACATCTGCTTTTGGGTGATGCATCTTTTCCACTGTTAGTAGCTTTCTTGTTTTGTGGTCCAGTTTCTTCAGTTCTTTTATTTTCCAATTTATGATGTTGAAACTATACATGACAACTGGAACAGCAAGGGTGTTGTTTCCATTCTGTTTGTGGCATTCAGTTCTGATTTAAGCACCATTCGTATCCGTCTGTAGTACTCCTTCCGTATTTTCTCCTTCATCCTGGAGTGCTGGATTCCATCTCCTTCATCTATGCCTAGGTATTTGTATGTGCCCTCTTGTTCTAGATCTTGGATGGTAGTGTCGAGATCAATTTCGATGTTGTTTACATGCATTAGCTCACCCTTTTTGAAGGTAGCTTTGGCACACTAGTCGAGCCCAAACTCCATTCTAATATTATTGCTGAAACCTTTAACAATGGTGAGAAGACCTTTCTGTTCTTCATCATTCTTGGCGTAGGTTTTCAACTCATCCAGGTAGAACAAGTGGTTAATGATCTGGTTACCTGTTTTGTATCCGTAGCTACTTGTCTTCAATAGAGAGGAAAGTGGTGTCAGAGCCATACAAAAAAGAAGTGGCGAGAGAGAATCTCCTTGGAAGATTCCGCTGTTAATTTTGATGTTTCTTGATGTTATGGTTCCCTCTTTGTAATTCAATTTAAGGATTGTGTTCCATTTTGTCATACTACTTCTAATGAAATAATCATCTTTGCAGACAATATTATTATTATTATTAACAGAGAAATGACAGCAAAAACAATATGACTACATTATATAACTAAATAACAACAACAACAATAATAATAATAATAATAATAATAATGACACTGTCATAATTGTATTGACCATACATTGGGGCTGGGCGATTCCACCTTAAATCATCATGGTTTATTGAACCTTTCAGGTCACCTTGTATTCATACATGTGTAATGGCAATAAAGTTGAAACTCATCTCATCTCATCTCATCTCATTTTTCATTTTTTTCCTCCTCTCTTCTCCATTACAGTTAACTGACAAAGTTCATAATTATTAAGCAATGTTACACAACAGTGCAGTATCATACCTTTTTTTTTTTTGCAGTTATTGGGGCAGCACGGTGGTGCAGTGGTTAGCACTGTTGCCTTACAGCTTGAAGGTTCCAGGTTTGAATCCCCAGGCTGGCAGGGGTAGGAACCTTTCTGTGTGGAGTTTGCATGTTCTCCCTGTGCTGCGTGGGTTGATTCCGGGGGCTCCGGTTTCCGTCCACAATCCAAAGACATGCATGTTAGGTTAATTGGTTGTTCTAAATTGTCCCTAGATATGTCTCCTATAGGCCCTTAGAATAGAGGGTTAGTACTAGTGAATCGCTTTGAGTGGCCTTTTGAGACTAGAAAAGCGCTACATAAGTATAGGTCCTTATCAACTGTAAAATTCCTGCATCCACATCGTAATCCGAATCACCAATTCAATTCAATTCAATTCAATTTTATTTATATAGCGCCATTTCACAACAACAGTCATCTCATAGCACTATCAACTGTAGGGGGGAACCCCCACAGTTGCAGAAAGACCCCAGCAATCAGGTGATCCCCTGTGAGCAAGCACTTGGCGACGGTGGAGAGGAAAAACTCCCTTTTAACAGGAAGAAACCTCCAGCAGAACCAGGCTCAGGGAGGGGCAGTCATCTGCTGCGACTGGCTGGGGGGTGAGGGGACAGAGAAGATGAAAAGAACAGACATGTAGAGAGCAAACAGCACGATGGGGACTCAATCTATGGGAGAGAACAAACAAATGTTAATGACCAGCAAAAAAAAATATTTCATAGAGAGTGAGGAAAGGAGTGCGACCCAGTGCATTACTGGAGGTCCCCCGGCTGACTAAACCTATTAGCAGCATAACTAAGGGAGGGTTCAGAAACACATGATCCCTCCCTAATTGTAGGCTATATCAAAAAGGTAGGTTTTAACCCTAATCTTAAAAACAGAGATCGAGTCTGACTCCCGAATCCAGATTGGCAGCTGATTCCACAGGAGAGGAGCTTGATAACTGAAGGCTCTGCCTCCCATTGTACTTTTGGAGATTCTAGGTATTACAAGTAGTCCTGCATTTTGGGAGCGTAGTGCTCTGTTAGGATAATACGGTAGTATCAGATCTTTTAAATAAAGAGGAGCCTGATTGTTTAGAGCTTTGTAAGTAAGAAGAAGGATTTTAAACTTAATTCTAAACTCTATGGGAAGCCAATGAAGGGAGGCCAGAACCGGAGAGATATGATCTCTCTTTCTAGTACCTGTTAAAACTCTTGCTGCAGCATTTTGGATCAGCTGAAGACTTTTTAAAGATGTTTTAGGACAACCTGACAATAAAGAATTACAATAATCTAATCTCGAGCTAACAAAAGCGTGGATCAGTTTCTCAGCATCACTCTGAGACAAGATGCTCCTAATCTTGGCAATATTACGCAAATGATAGAAGGCAGTCTTAGAAACAAATTTAATATGTGAATTGAAGGACAAATCCTGATCAAAAATAACTCCAAGGTTCCTCACAGAGCTATTAAGAGAAAGAGTAACTGCATCCAAACTGAAAGTTTGATTTGGAAAGGAATTTCTAAGGTTTTTTGGACCAACAAGAATGACTTCAGTCTTATCTGAATTTAATAGCAGGAAATTACAAGTCATCCAAGCTTTGATTTCCTTAAGACAGGCTTCTAACTTGGCTAATTGATTACTATCATCTGGCTTCATTGACAGGTATAATTGTGTGTCATCTGCATAACAATGAAAATGTATACAGTGCTCTCTACATGTCTGTTCTTTTCTTCTTCTCTGTCCCCTCACCCCCCAGCCAGTCGCAGCAGATGACTGCCCCTCCCTGAGCCTGGTTCTGCTGGAGGTTTCTTCCTGTTAAAAGGGAGTTTTTCCTCTCCACCGTCGCCAAGTGCTTGCTCACAGGGGATCGCCGATTGCTGGGGTCTTTCTGCAACTGTGGGGGTCCTCCCTACAGTTGATAGTGCTATGAGATGACTGTTGTTGTGAAATGGCGCTATATAAATAAAGTTGAATTGAATTGAATTGAATTATATATTGCACACACCACTAAGAGAGAAATGGTATTTCAATTCTACTGTATGTCCTGTACATATAGAAGTAATGACAAATAAAAATCTTTGAATCTTTGAATTTTGAATGATTTGTGTGTTCATAGTACTCAGCTTTATTCACAACCCTTATTGCTCTTCTGCATTATAAATATAGGATTTATGTTTGTTTTCTATGTTTTTCCCCATCCCTCCACACAGTAATTAGGGTGTTATATAGTTAGTGCCACTGCTGTGGATCTGTTAGTTCTAAACCCATACTGACATTCATTTAACAATTTCTGGGATAGGCTCCAGCCCCCCCCCCCCCCCCCCGCGACCCAGAAAGGATTAAGCGGAAGAAGATGGATGGATGGATGGATGTTTTTCAATAAACTGTTCAAGTCTGCAAACAAAAAGTTTTTCTAAGATTTTTGAAAACTGAGGAAGGAGAGAAATTGGCCTGTAATTTAACAAAGAGTGTCTACGTCCATTTTTATAAATGGGGACAACTTTTGCTATTTTCATTTTTTGGCGGAAATATACCAGTTTGTAATGATAAATTGAAAGCGTAAGTCAGGGATTTTGCGGTGTATTCTATTGTATTTTTCACTAAAACCATGTCAATACCATGACAATCAGATTTTTTTTATTTTTAAATTTATTTACCTCATCAAATAATTACTTTTCTTCAATTTTCATTTATAGTTTTTGTATTTATATCAATATCTTCTTATGTTCTTTTTGTAATACTTGGATCTATTATGGTATTTGCTAATTTATTTCCAATAAAAATAATTATATTTGTTTACAATATCTTTCAAATTTTCCACCTTTATTTTTCATGGATAAAATAATGTGAATAATTGAGTACTAATTTAATTAAGCTATTGAGCACTTTCCAGTTGTCTTGTGTATTATTTTTTATGCCTCAGTAAATTGCTGTAATAATCCCTTTTACTTATACGTATTTTTTGCTTCTATTGTTCTATTTTGTAAGAAATGTTTATATAATTGATTCCACACAAGGGATAGACATTAAAATAACCACAGTGGTATCATTTGTTAACCTATTTATTTGTTAACCTATTTCATTTATTAACCTATTCATTCATCATTTGTTAACCTACTACTCTTAGGGTCAAATTTAGCTGCTATGTCACAGAGCTTTGTTGCGTTTAAATCCATTAGAGGAACTTGTCTTCTTCCCAATCATCCTTCTCTGTGAGGAGGAGAGCCACTGTGAGAAGCTGGCACAAATTTGTCTGACTTGAAACCCATGATTTGTGTAATCCCTTTACAAGCATAGCCGAAGAACTTGTACTGAAACTGACTAAGAAACAATGGAGGCTGGAAAGGTGTACACTATTTCTTCTTCTATCCTAAATCTATTTCTTTACTTTTTCCTACAGTATCTTTGCCATGTGTGCCATTTATAACTTGCCATTAATGATTTGCCATTTGCACTAAGAATTATTGCCTTTCTTTTGTTGCAAGTTCTGTTTGTGCATATTTGCATAAAAATCCAAATAAGAGCATTTCTTGGTCTGCAGCACTTAATGGACGTGATCATTTCCGGGAAGTTATGATTCACTCCCACTTTTCTTAAAGATAGATAGTTTTTTTCTCCCTTGTTCCTTGTTCTGTTGTTTCATCTTGTGCATTCTTCTTCAATCGTTCATTCGTACTCAAGCTGTCACACAGTAACACTTTAATCCACCTGGTAATAAAACAGTCCCAGTCAGGACTCAAACTCATAATGAAGTCAGACTAAAATTTTATTGGTCTGAGAATATTATGGGCATAGTCCTTGTTAAAATGCGACAAGGGGTTCCTGGGAAAGAATAAAAGGTGATGGGTTGGGACTGACTGTTGAATTTTTATCATCTTTATTAATCTTTGCCTTACAGAAACCATTACAAACACACCAACAGAACAAACAAACAAACACTAAACAAACCCCCGCTCTTCTCTGTAAATGACAGCTAATATCCCACCCACCATCTCCTTTTTGTCTTTCCAGGGTATCAATGAAAAGAGCTGTTGTTCTTTGCCATAAAGTCTTTCTTTCATTCTTTCCGGTCTCAGTTTACTCCACAAGTTTCTTTTTTCAAGGACACTAACAGTTGGATATAGGTCAGCCTATGCAAGTTCAAGGGAAACCACTTTGGTGAAAGTCTCAAGCTATGAAAACCCAAAAGGACAGGGACTCTGATGCTCAAAAGGCCAAAAAGCAGAGCCAGTGATCCCAGTACCTGGTAAAGTACCGAGGCACTGGATGCACTTGGACAGGACTCCCCTTTATCCTCAAACACAGAGAATGCTCCCTCTTAAGGATCCTGTTTTTGTTTTTGGTCTCTAATGGATCTGTTTGGACTAATGGCCCTGTTTGAGGCGCTGGGGCTCCAGGGCAGCAGGAAACACTGAAAATCCATTATGAAATGATAGCCAAGGGCTTTTTGCTTACATTTGGGGGCTGGTAATGGGAAATACAAATCAATGGTGAACAGTGGGTCAGAAGAACTAGTCATTTCCACTTAAAACTGTGGAAGCAATTCTGCCCTGAGTTCTATTTCAGCTCTAATTACATAGTGATCAGCTATTAGTTACACTTTAGAATTAACAACAATGTGAGTAAATAAATACAAGAGAATAGCATTAGTCCACTGGAAGGAGACCAAGCAATGTAAAACATTAGCCTGCTCCTTTTTTACTGCTAAGGCACACAAACAAACATGCACACACAGCAGACACATATAAGACTGTGTTGCCTCAGCAGTAATTAAGTATCTTTATTTCACAAGGTGTAATCCCACAGACGAAGGAGTGCTACTGCTGTTGACATGCCTGAGATTACTCAAGGAGAGAGGAGGAAGACTAGGAAGAAACACACACACACAGAGTGGTGGAGAGGAATTAAGGTGAGGTGAGATAAAGTATGTTGTTCCTCTTCGGCTTGTTTGTCCTGGGATGTCTGGCTATCATGAATCTTTCCCCCACAAGCTTCAAAAGTAAACACTCCCACCTCCGTTTGAGATGTGTAATAAAGGCCATCTGTGCTGAACAAGTACCATAGGCAACTGATTTTTTCTACTTTAAATAATGGCAGTATTACATTTGATCACACTGCTTCTTTTTAAGACTGTTTGGTAAGATCTTACTTTGATTACTTTGATTTTGAAGCCATTGCAAGGCTTTTGTGTTCAGCTGGAAATCACATGCTATGGTGTTCTCAGGTTACAGAAGTAGACTAGTACTTGTCACTGGAGATACAGTAGCTCAAAGGCAGGCAAATTGCATATAAAAATTTGTACGGTCATAATGTTTTGGTATAAAATATATAATTACACGGAAAAAGAATCCACTTGTATTAATAAAAAGTAGGTCTGTGCATTTATTAAAATTTAAAAACTAATTAATTGCACATTTGTCGATAATTAACTGCTGAACTTGTGTCAAAAATCAGTGAAAAAGAAGTATACTTTAACAACTTTATAATTGCATTTTATTCACCAAATATACCTGTGACTCTCAAATCCAATAAGATACTGCTGGAACAGAGGTCCTGAATTAGTTTTCAAAGAGAACCACAGAACTGACTACACTAATGCCAAGCAAATGCCCTTTACATAAAACACTTGATAATCATGAATCTATAAAAAATTATTTTTCAATTTGTGATATTAATCTGCAATATTCTTTTAAGAGATCAGATCAATATACAGTGGTGTGAAAAAGTGTTTGCCCCTTCCTGATTTCTCACTTTTTTGTATGTTTGTCACACTGAAATGTTTCAGATCATTAAACAAATTTAAATATCAGACAATGATAACGCAAGTAAACACAAAATGCAGTTTTTAATTGAAGGTGTTTATTATTAAGGGTAAAAAAAATCCAAACCTACATGACCCTGTATGAAAAAGTGCCCCCCCCACTTAAAACATAAATTAACTGTGGTTTATCACATCTTTGACAAGCTGAGTTCAATTTCTCTAACCAAACCCAGGCCTGATTAGTGCCACACCTGTTCTCAATCAAGAAATCACTTAAATAGGACCTGCATGATGAAGTGAAGTAGCCCAAAAGATCCTCAAAAGCTAGACATTGTGCTGCAATCCAAAGAAATTCAGGAACAAATGAGAAACAAAGTAACTGAGATCTGTCAGTCTGGAAAAGGTTATAAAGCCATTTCTAAAGCTTTGGGACTCCAGCGAACCACAGTGAGAGCCATTATCCACAAATGGCGAAAACATGGAACAGTGATGAAACTTCCCAGGAGTGGCCAGCCGACCAAAATTACCCCAAGAGCGCAGTGACGACTCATCCAAGAGGTCATAAAAGACCCCACAACAACATCCAAAGAACTGCAGGCCTCACTTACCTCAGTTAAGGTCAGTGTTCATGACTCCACCGTAAGAAAGAGACTGGACAAAAATGGCCTGCATGGCAGAATTCAAAGACAAAAACCACTGTTGAGCAAAAAGAACATAAAGACTCATCTCAGTTTTGCCAGAAAACATCTTCATGATCCCCAAGACTTTTGGGAAAATACTCTGTGGGACTGACGAGACAAAAGTTGAACTTTTTGGAAGGTGTGTGTTCCAATACATCTGGTGTAAAAGTAACACAGCATTTCAGAAAAGGAACATCATACCAACAGTAAAATATGGTGGTGGTAGTGTGATGGTCTGGGGCTGTTTTGCTGCTTTGGGACCTGGAAGACTTGCTGTGGTAAATAAAACCATGAATTCTGCTGTCTACCAAAAAATCCTGAAGGAGAATGTCTGGTCATCTGTTCATGACCTCAAGCTGAAGTGCACTTGAGTTCTGCAGCAGGACAATGATCCAAAACACACCAGCAAGTCCACTTCTGAATGGCTTAAGAAAAACAAAATGAAGACTTGAGTGGTCTAGTCAAAGTTCAGACCTGAATCTGATTCAGATGCTGTGGCATGACCTTAAAAAGGCGGTTCATGCTTGAAAACCCTCCAATGTGGCTGAATTACAACAATTCTGCAAAGATGAGTGGGCCAAAATTCCTTCACAGCGCTATAAAAGACTCATTGCCAGTTATCAAAAATGCTTGATTGCAGTTGTTGCTGCTAAGGGTGGCCCAACCAGTTACTAGGTTTAGGGGGCAATCACTTTTTCACACAGGGCCATGTAGGTTTGGATTTTTTTCCCTTAGTAATAAACACCTTCATTTAAAAACTGCATTTTGTGTTTACTTGTCTTATCTTTGTCTAATATACATGTGTAATGACAATAAAGTTGAATCTCATCTCATCTCTCATCTCATTTAAATTTGTTTGATGATCTGAAACATTTAAGTGTGACAAACATACAAAAAAATGAGAAATCAGGAAGGGGGCAAACACTTTTTCACACCACTGTATACAGAGAGTTGATTTCTCTGCAAAAATACATTTTTTCTTATTATTGTCACATTGCCTCTTATTTTGAAATGGCCTAACTACTTCAACCCATAAAAGTACTAACAGAGCAATTCTTAACTGATTTCCAGAACTCCCAACCTTAATGGTGAGTTAGAAGCTTTTATTCACTTTATATTTGAGTGTGTTTTCCTCTGCTCACTCTGACAAACTCTGCTTGTTTTCATACTTTTGAGCGAGCAGCCCAATCAGTGATGCTAGGTCGCTTTTATATGTATATGCGTGTGTGTGTGTGTGTATGAGTGTGCGCGGGATAAGGTCACCTTGAGCACCAGAGGATCAGTTTAGTGTTGTGTAAACACTGCAAATTTATAAACAAGACTTACTCTTCTTTTAAGCTGAGCCAGCTGCTGAGACAAACCAGTCACCACTGCCAACACCACCTTCTGGGAGTAACCAGATAGCCTCATTTTTTAAAAATGCATTGATTGTCCAGCATTAATCAAAATGCATTAATTATCCCAGCCCTAATAAAAAGGGTTATGACAAAAGTGGATCTGTGCTTTTACTAATGGTCGATGATTGTCACCTTGTATACAGTTATGCAAGGGCAAACGCAATCAGGGTAGACCAAGGCTCAGATTTAAAGACACTGTAAAAAGAAACTTGAAGAAGTTGGACATAGACAGGAATTCCTGGCAGCGGAAGGCTAAGGACAGAGCTGTGTGGAGGAATCTGATCAGACCTAAATGAAACAGTCATTGTCGCCCACGACAGACTGCTATGATGATGATACACCTTGCCTATAAAATGTATCCCCCCCCCCCGAATGTTTCAAACTTTTTTTGCTTCATGAAATGAAATCATGGTCAAAACAATTTGGCTTTTTTTGACAAAAATTTGCAAAAAAAGCTTCTTTCATGTCAAAGTGAAAACAGATTTTTACAAGCTACTGTCAATTAATTAAAATTATATAAGGTAAAGTAAATGATTGCATAAATATTCACCCCCTTTAAAGTGACTGACCTATTTCAACAGAGGTCCAACTAGTTGATGCCTGAAGTCTCACAATTAGTAAAATGGCGATTACTCGAGTGCAGTTAATGTGTGCCAAGTGATTGGAGTATAAAGACACCTGTGTCTGGGAGGTCCAGTCTCTGGTTTGTCAGTATTCCTACTACAATTGCAACATGAAGACAAATAACACTCCAAGCAAATCAGAGTAAAGATCATTGAAAGGTATAAGACAGGAGATGGCTACAAGAAGATTTCCAATTCACTGGGCATCCCACGGAGTGGCCCGAGGGGTCGGGGCACATTGGACAACTTGCTGCCACACCGTGCGATTTTCCATGGCTGTCACCAAGTCCTCTCTTACTATCCCTGAATCCCTTGACAGTACCTCTGTGAATGTAAGTTTCTGGGACTGGACTGGGCCAACAGGCTTCCAAAGGAGCAGGGAGTGTATAATCTCCCTGGTGGCCCAATGGCAATGGCCAGCAAATCTGAGTCTCTGTTTGGTGAGCCTCAGAGAGGGGCAGGATGTCACCATATATTCACTCGAGAGTGGCGTGCTCAGACCAATGGATGTTTTGTATATGTCTCAGTAAGTTCGTATATCACATCCAGTCGTTTTTCTTGACGTGCAGTTAGAGTCCACGTCTCTGAGCCATACAGCAAAATTGGCTCTATCAGCATCCTGAATACGTGAATTTTTCTTTTCGTTGTTGAGAGCTGAATGCCATATCTTGTTAAGCTTATTACACGCTGCCCATGCTAGAACTTTACGAGACTTCAAGTCCTTTTGGGAGTCCATTACATACGAGCCAAGGTATTTGAAGTCTTTGACTTGGGTGATGTTTGCACCAGCCAGCGAAAGCAGGCTACAGTTCAGTGTCGTAGAAATGAACTCTGCTTTGCTTTCATTGCAGTAAAGCCCTACCAGTTTTGGTGCTTTTTCTAGCAACTGGAGAAGCGATTCTCCATTCATGACAAGGTCTGATACTAAGGCAATATCATCAGCAAAATCAAGCTCTGTAACATACTTAGCAGGATACCTCTGGCTACGTCTTGGTTGAAGTTGTAGACCCTTGTCATTTATGGTGTCTAAGGAGAGGCGTAGAACATAATCTAGCACAATAATAAATAAAAATGGTGCTAGAGTGTCGCCCCTGCTTCAATGTCAAAGAATGTTGTTTCGCCATCAGCTGTTATGACTGTAGTCTTGGTGTTGGTATAGAGCGCTTGAATGGCTGTGACGATAGGTTGTGGGATACCATAAAGAGGTAAGATATTAAACATCGCATCCCGATTGATGGAATCGAATGCCTTCTGAAAGTCTACAAAACAGATCCTTTTAAGTCTCTTCATTAATCCATCATTAAGAAATGGAAGCAGTATGGCACTTGTTTAAATCTGCCTGGAGCTGGTCATCCTCACAAACTGAGTAATTGAGCAAGGAGAAGACTGATGAGGGAGGCCACCAAGACACCTACAACCACTTGAAGGAATTGAGAGCTTCAGTGACCCAGATGGGAGAGACTGTACATGCAACAACTGTTGCTCGGGCTCTTCACCAGTCCAAGCTGTATGGAGAGTGGCAAAAAGAAAGCCACTGTTGAAAAAAGCTCACATGAAATCTCGCCTGGAATTTGCCCAAAGGCATGTGGGAGACTCCAAGGTCAACTGGAAGAAGGTTCTTTGATCTGATGAGACAAAAATTGAGCTTTTTGGCCATCAGACTAGACACTATGTTTGGCAACCACCAAACACTGCACATCACCACAAACGGACCATCTCCACCATGAAGAATGGTGGTGGCAACATCATGCTCTGGGGATGCTTCTCAGCAGCAGGCCCTGAAAGGCTAGTAAAGGTAGAGGGAAACATGAATGCAGAAAAATATCACCAAATCCTGGAGGATAATCTGATTCAATCTGCAAGAGAACTACAACTTGGGAGAACATTTATTTTCCAGCTGTCATGAGCCTCCTCGTGCGCTTTTATGCAGCGCACCGAGGAGTGAGGGAAGGATGGATTTACGTGCAGGTTACACCACAAACACATTTATTAAACAGAAAACAAACAAAACCAACAGTACAAAATAACATAATTGCTCGGGCTAACTTAGAAGTCCTCCAGGATGCTCTACAGTCTTGGGTGAGAAAACTGGGGAAAAGTTCCAAGCGTGACAGCTTAACTGAGACGGGGGAACACAAGCAGTTAATACTCACGGAGCTGGAGCAGTCCGAGTAGTCCAAGTTAAGTCCCGCAAGCACAAGCAACAAAAATGGATAATCACGCCTCCCCGTGTGATGCGATACTGAAGCCAAGGCAGGGCATCTAGACATGGGAGGCGGATAACTAACACTGGAGGGAATAGTGACAGTGTAGATCCCAAAACCTTCGTGAGACAATACAATAATCCAGCAATGCTTGACTGGCAAAGAGCTGCTTAAGTACAAGCATTGCTGGCAACACAGATTGGGAACACCTGGGCGAAGCGTGGGAAGGGCAATTACTGGAGGAGACCCAGCTGGCTGTCATGAGAGAGGGGGCATGGTCGGACCGGCAAGTGTCAGACAGCGCCCACATGAATGTAGGCCAAAGGAGGCTGCCTCACAGCTGCCGGCCAGAACAGTGGCTACAGGTACGGAAAAAAGTAAACAAATGACAAAGAAACTACAAGAACTCAAAAGATAACACAATACACAAATGCACAGATATACCTGAGCCACAGAGAACGTCCAGAACCGAGCCTAAAGGACAAAACCGGCTCGGTTCGTGACACCAGCAAGACAACAACCCCAAGCATACAGCAAAAGCTACACAGAAATGGTTCAAAGACAACAAGGTGAATGTTCTGGAGTGGCCAAGTCAAAGCCCAGATCTCAAATTTGTGGTTGGACTTGAAAAGAGCTATTCACGCCTGATCTCCGAACAACCTGACAGAGCTTGAGCTGTTTTGCAAGGAAAAATGGAGAAAAACTGCAGTGTCCAGATATGCCAGCCTGACTGAGACATATGCACACAGACTCAATGTTGTGACTGCAGCCAAAGGTGCATCTACCAAATACTGACCTGAAGAAGGTGAATACTTATGCAATCAATTATTTTACCTTATATAATTTTAATTAATTGACAGTAGTTTGTAAAAATCTGTTTTCATTTTGACATGAAAGACGCTTCTTTTTTTTTTTTTCAAATTTTTTTGGGGGGTGAAATTTCAAATTTCACCCCCAAATTGAATCTTGTCAAAAACATATTTGTTTAGCAAACATTTCCATGTATGTGCACATATGAAAGTAGGGAACCTAAGCATTATAATGACACCAAGCATAACATAGTCTGAGTCGACCAGCTCAAGCAGTGCTCACAGCAAACATGCAACAAAGAATCACATTTTAAAGTCAAGATTCAAACTTTTTGACTTTTTGGGCTAAGTCTGTTTAGACAAAGAACACCTCATGGAACCTTGACTTGAAGAGTTTAATTAAACCATAGTTTTCACTGAGAAGTAAGCATTTTAATATTTTAACAGTATGCATGTAACCCATGTTTATAAGGTTAAAATGCACAAAAATGCCATTTTACAGAATATGGAACCCTTAAATTGAGAATCAAAGCACAAGAACTAGAGAGGGCAAAATTAAAAACATGGAACTGGAAATGAGCATAATAAATCTGTGTCAAGACTGCTATAACTGTCATTAGAGGAAGCTTTGTTCAAAGTGTGGCTGCAACAGCACTGTCGCGAGTCACCTGCAAAGCCCTGATCCCTGCTGCTAATCCAACTGGAGGCTAAAGCCCTGCTTCAGTTAATCTGATCATCTGTGACCTGCTGAGACATGAAACCCTACCTCCAGAGCGCATTTACTTGGTACACACAAAGGTGGGATCGACGCAACATAGAGAGGGACATGGCATAAAGATGAAAGATGCACATTCATGGAGTGTGTTGGAAGTGAAGCAACCGTCTCATTATCTCTCTCTCTCTCTCTCTCTCTCTCTCTCTCTCTCTCTCTCTCTCTCTCTCTCTCTCTCTCTCTCTCTCTCTCTCTCTCTCTCTCTCTCTCTCTCTCTCACACACACACACACACACACAAAACTATATTCTCCAGAAGAAAGACTGGGCTATGACACTGCCATCAGTGTCATAGCCCAGTCTTTCTTCTGGAGAATATAGTAGGAGAATATAATATAGTTTTGATTCACCCATCAACAGACTAGGACCTAGTCTGTTGATGGGTGAATCATAGCTAAAAGGCTGGGCATTAACCTGCTTTCGACAAGCTGTCATTTCCTATGCTGAGAGGACAGATCTCATCAGCTATGCACCGATGTGACAGTGGTACTTCAGCCAACTTTAACTAGCCACAGTAGTCAAATACTTCACAGAAGTAGGTTACAGTACATGATGTTTATAGCCTAGATTAAAAGAACTGTGCCACTAAACAGCAGAAACCTAGTAGCCCAACTAATAATTAGTTCAAATTTGTTAAAGGGAACCACTTCAATCTCGCTCAAGTGATCTAAGCCAAAATTTCTCCAGTCTTCAAAAATAACATATCTACTGCAATGGCTAACAGGAGGAAAACTACCCGACATCTTTTTTCCCCTATCTACTGACAGTATCGACCACATGTCAGAACATGTTGAGGAGTTGTGTAAATCCATAAAACAGATAAAGGAGGATAATGAGATGGAAGGGAGGGAGGAGATCTATTCATCAAAGCCTCTTTCTAACACACTCAGCAGACAGGAGCAGAAACACTGGATAGCTGCTTACTCTCCAGTTTGGAGATTAAAGCATTGGTTGCTGACAAAAAAAGTCAAGAAATGCAGGTTTGTAATATAAACTAGAAAGACCCTATGGAGTTTAGTGCTGCAATGATTAGTCAACTAAAGCTGGATTTATGCACCTGCATCAATGCAACACAGCTATGATGGGGTTGATGCGGCAGCGATGCAATAACCCCTTGTGTCGTCAGACGTGCACCTCTCTAGAGAAGGAGAGGTGCACGTTGGTGACGCAGACCACAAGAGCTGTGATTGGTCCACTTTGTCTACTCCTTTCCAGATCCTGGTTCTTGTCTATGCTCCACTCTCCTCGTTCACGGTGGCACAACTTCCAAAGCGAGTTGGTTAAACAACCAGGCCAAATTCAAAAGAATATTTAGGAAGAGAGCACATACAGACCATTTTATGACTCGTCCTAACCCCAGTAATTACACAAATTGTCAAATAATGGCAGCAGTGGTGGTCGCACACAGTTTTTTCCGACTTCTTCTCTTTTTTTCTCTGTGCAGCGATCATGTGAAAAGTTGCTTTTTAACATTTATTAGCTATAACTCCATCACAATATGCTCTTGTATTTTACTGTTTAATAAACAAAAACATGACAAACAAAGCACTCTACACATCGGCTGAAACCCATCTGGGCAACGAAACAACACATTCCACCAACATACAAGAAAAAAATTACTGATCACTGCGTTAGCAACGTATGTCGGTAATAGCATCAACATGATGCGGTTGCATAAATCCAGCTTAAGGGGCTAATTTATCACAGAAAATTAATCAACAACTAATTGGAGGGGGGCTGATACCTTGATACATACTCAACCTATGCCTCATGTCTTTGCGACTAAAATAGGTGACTCAGCCCCACTTACAACCACTGGACAAAAGTGAAGCTCTAACTCCTGGATTTTGGGCACCACCATGTTGCATTGACTATGTCATTTGCAGCCAGAGACTGCACAATTGATCCTGAGAAGTATAATTGCAATGTTGAGTTCCCATCCACACAGCCACCCATTATGTGTATGCGGCAGCAGAACTGCTCAACTGCAGCATTACTCAATCGCAACCACACCCCTTTTATACAGCTGAAACCAAAAGTATACACACACTATGAAAAGACACATGACCTTTTTTTCCCCTCACTGTTTGACATTAAATCAGACTAAACTTTCAGTCAGTTAGGATTACCTAAATTATTTCTATTTGCTGAACAATTTTTACATTTGCTAAAAAATTTTAGATAATTTTTTATTATTTTCTTCAAAGTCAGAAGTTTACGTACACTAATATCAGGAAGAGAAATGTGGACCTCCACAAGTCTGGGTCATCCTTGGATACAATTTCCAGATGCCTGAAGGTGGCACATTCATCTGTTCAAACAATTATAAACAAGTATAAACACTATGTCCAGCCATCATATAGCCAGGAAGAAGATGAGTTCTGTGTCCCAGAGATCAGTGTGTTTTTTTGTGAAATGTGCGTATCAACCCCAGAACAAAGGCAAAAGACTTTGTGAAGACACTGGCTGAAGTTGGTAAAAGAGTCTCATTATCTACAGTGAAACAAGTCCTGAACCAACATGTGCTGAAAGGGCACTCAGTGAGGAAGAAGCCATCTATCTATAAATGCAGCATATCTCTGTCTGTGTGTGTGTCTGTATGTTCCTCACATATCTCTCAAACTGTTCGTCAGACTGACCTCATATTTTATAAGTGCTTTGCTGAGGTTACGAGGATGTGCAACCCCAAGTATGGAGTTGTTCACTCAAACTATGTAATTTTTATCAGTAAAAGTTTAGTCATCGCTCTCTCTTCATGCTCTAGCTTCTAGAAGTGTGGGCGGGGTTTTGGATTAACACTGTACTGATTGGATAATACACAGCATCACAGCATCAGTAACCACAGTGCTCCGTGAGCAAAACTAGGAAGCGAAAAACAACAAATTTGACTAGAAAAAGACAATACTGAAGACTTAATGCTTAAAAAATTACACCATAAAGTTGCCGTAATTGTGCAGGTCTAAAGGATAATTTGGCATATGTGGAGAACATGAGGCACGTGAGCAGACTGGCAGGAGCGTCAGCGGGGATTCAGGTGTGACAAAAAACACCGGTGTATCCAACACAGAACATGCCGGGAGAAGCAGCAGCCTGACCAGGCGGACCACGGTCCTTCGCGGGGAGGCATGCCCAGCCTGCCCAGTCAGTGGTAGACAGGAGTCCTGACTGCTGCTTTACCCATGTGGTGCCACTGTCTTTTGCAGAACCACGAGTCCCCCCTCCCACACAAGTAACTAAAAATTAAAAACTTAATAATAATACCACCATGATTGTGGAGCAGAATGGCCATACAGGACACAAAAACGCCCAAATAATGAAATAAATCATCTTTAGTTAAATATTTACTGACAAATGGGCAGCACTGATGCAACGGTCGCAGTCAAACAGGTCCTTCTGCTGTGTACAGCGGTTAAAGCAAAAAAATTTCCTGAGCCTGAACTTTTTTCCGGGGGCAGGGTCATTGGGGTGGACACGCACACTATATTTGTGTGTGTGTGTGCGCGCGCACACATGCACGCACGCACGCACGCACACACACACACACACACACACACACACACACACACACGCACGCACGCACGCACGCACGCACGCACACACGCACACACACACACACACACACACACACACACACACACACACACCCAAACAGCAACAGTGAACTTAAGACAATACTCTAAATTGCATTATTTCCATAATTGTTTTAAAAGAAATAATCCCTAGGTTCCAAAAACTTACTCTCTATCCTATGGAATGTATGAAGGAAGGCCTGTCGTGGTAGAGGAATTTCCCCTGTGGTGACGGTGGATAGCTCATCACCATGATATGTGGTATTATTGCAAATGTTTTTAGGACCCTGTGGTCTCGTAATTTAAACAGGGTTCACAACTTTCTGTATGTGGCAAATGATGGAAGCTGTGAGAAACTCGCTGCAGCTCCGCTCTCAACTTTATGTGCGTGTGTGACAATTGTGCGAAGCTTCGGTCTTTCTAGGCATGAACTGCTGATTTTGTTCATGATCATTTTCATAAATCAGTGGCGGGAACTCCAGTATTTAACTACGGCGTGTGTGGACTGGAGACAGCAACAACATTCAGCTTATTTAAACAAGACAGCTTCCATACAGGACTCTGCGTGGCTCTTGTCTCCATGATATTGGGATTTTTGCCACTGTTTGAAAAATCACGTTCAAACAAGCAATGAAGAGTTTGTTTGCAAAAACCGATAAACGCCACTTCCATGAAAATTTCACTCTTTACATCAAACAACTGTTAGCATTATCTACTTATAGAAGTTCAAATCATTTTGTCTCAAAAGCCGATATGTCCTATGTTACAGACGCTACAAATTCATGGTTTTTTTTTTTCAAAAACCGATAAACACCGGCAGCATTTTTTTTTTTTTTCAAAAGCAGATAACTCCATAGGGCAAATCAGTGCTTAGTATTTGGGTCATGTGACTCATCTTGGCTGCCTTCCTGGTCTGCTTGCTCTGACTGATTTCCCTGGCTGTGTTCGGAATGATCACTCTCTCACGCACTCCCTACTCGCTATATAGTGAATTTAGATATAGTGGACTATACAGTAAACTCAATATAACAATAAAATTAACTGCTTTCGGAAATTATTGGCCTTGTTTTCGCGGCACAGCTAATGACGTCATCACGTGAGACAGTAAAATGTAACAGACTAATGGTGGAAAAAAATGAATAACTGCATGTAATTTATAGTAAATATGTATTAAATCAAATCATTTTTGCTGAATTACTAAATAAAAATACCTTAATGTAGTTGATGTTGTGATGTGAAGCTCTTCTCTCACTGCTCCACTGGCTGCGCATTCACTATATAGTACACTATATGGGGAAGGAGTTTCTTTTTTTCCAGCCTTATTCCTTTTCTTTTTATACTATGCACACCAATGAAGAGAGCGAGAACACCATTTCAATTCTCCTGTATGTCCTGTATGTATAGTAGTATTGACAATAAAATCTTTGCATCTTGAATCTTGAATTATAGCTTTATTGTACAGGTGCATCTCAATAAATTAGAATGTCATCAAAAAGTTGATTTATTTCAATAATGCAATTCAAAAAGTGAAACATATATTATATAGATTCATTACACACGTACACGTGGACAAAATTGTTGGTACCCCTCTGTTAATGAAAGAAAAACCCACAATGGTCACAGAAATAAGACTAAAGTGGTAATAAATCAAAATTCTATGAAAATTATCCAATGAAAATCAGACAATGCTTTTGAATTGTGGTTCAACAGGATTATTTTAAAAGACAAACTCATGAAACAGGCCTGGACAAAAATGATGGTACCCTTAACTTAATATTTTGTTGCACAACGTTTTGAGGCAATCACTGCAATCAAACGATTTCTTTAACTGTCAGTGAGACTTCTGCACCTCTCAGCAGGTATTTTGGCCCACTCCTCATCAGCAAACTGCTCCAGTTGTCTCAGGTTTGAAGGGTACCTTCTCCAGACGGCATGTTTCAGCTCCTTCCACAGATGTTCAATACGATTTAGATCAGGGCTCATAGAAGGCCACTTTAGAATAGTCTAATGTTTCGCTCTTAGCCATTCTTGGGTGTTTTTAGCTGTGTGTTTTGAGTCATTATCCTGTTGCAAGACCCATGACCTGCGACTGAGACCAAGCTGTCTGACACTGGGCAGCACATTTCTCTCTAAAATACCTTGATAGTCTTGAGATTTCATTGTACCCTGCACAGATTCAAGACACCCTGTGCCAGATGCAGCAAAGCAGCCCCAAAACATAACAGAACCTCCTCCATGTTTCATAGTAGGGACAGTATTCTTTTCTTGGTTTTTTTTTTTTTTTTTGTTTTCTTGGCTCAAACAACGACGGATGGTGCGATCTGACACTGATGTACCTTGACCTTGGAGTTCACCTTGAATGTGTTTAGAGGTTGTTCTGGGCTCTTTTGTTACCATTTGTATTATCCATCTCCTCCTGCAGCCACGTCCAGGGAGATTGGCTACAGTCCCGTGGATCTTAAATTTCTGAATAATACAGTATCTCATGTGCAACTGTAGTCACAGGAACATCAAGCTGCTTGGAGATGGTCTTATGGCCTTTACCTTTAACATGCTTGTCTATAATTTTCTTTCTAATCTCCTGAGACAACTCTCTCCTTTGCTTCCTCTGGTCCATGTTTAGTGTGGTACACACCATGTCACCAAACAGCACAGTGACTACTTGTCACCCTTTAAATAGGCCGACTGACTGATTACAAGTTTGTAGACACCTGTGATGTTAATTAGAGGGCACATCTTGGTTGAACATGTCCCTATGGTCACATTATTTTCAATCTTTTCTAGGGGTACCATCATTTTTGTCCAGGCCTGTTTCATGAGTTTTGTTTTTTAAAATAATTCTGTTGAACCACAATTCAAAAGCATTGTCTGATTTTCATTGGTTAATTTTCATGGAATTTTTATTTATTACTACTTTTGTCAGATTCAAGTTATTTCTGTGACCATTGTGGGTTTTTCTTTCATTAACAGAGGGGTACCAACAATTTTGTCCATGTGTGTATTTCAAGTGTTTATTTCTTTTAATTTTGATAGTTATGGCTTGCAGCAAATGAAAACCTCAAATTCAGTTTCTCAAAAAATTAGAATATTATATAAAATTAATTAAAAAATATTTTTAATAGAAATGTTGGCCAATTAAAAAGTACAGTATGTCCACGTACACACTCAATACTTGGTCGGGTCTTATTTTGCATAATTACTGCATCAATGCAGCATGGCATGGAGGCGAGCAGCCTGTGTTACTGCTGAGGTGTTATGGAAGCCCAGGCTGCTTTGATAGCGGCCTTCAGCTCGTCTGCATTGTTGGATCTGGTGTATTTCATCTTCCTCTTGACAATACACCATAGATTCTCTATAGGATTTAGGTCAGGAGAGTTTGCTGGCTAATCAAGCACAATAATACCATGGTCACTAAACCAGGTATTTGTGCTTTTGGCAGTGTGGGCAGGTGCCATGCCCTGCTGGAAAATGTAATCAGCATCTCCATAAAGCTTGTCAGCAGAGGGAAGCATGAAGTGCTCTAAAATTTCCTGTTGGCTGCAGTGACATTGGACTTGGTTAAACACAGTGGAAAAACACCAGCAAATGGCATGGCTCCACATATCATCGACAGTGGAAACTTCACACTGGACCTCAAGCAACATGGATTCCGTGCCTGTTCACTCTTCCTCCAGACTCTGGCACCTTGATTTCCAAGTGACAGGACTTGGCACCTGATTTGGGGAACCATGCCATCTGCTGGTGTTAGTCCACTGTGTTTTATCAAGTCCAAAGTCAATGCAGCTGACTACCAGGACATTTTAGAGCACTTCATGCTTCCCTCTTCTGACAAGGGTTATGGAGATGCTGATTTCATTTTCCAGCAGGACTTGGCACCTGCCCACACTGCTGCCAAAAGTACCAAAGCCTGGTTTAATGACCATGGTATCACCATATTGTACTGGCTAGCAAACTCTCCTGACCCACACACCATACAGAATCTATGAAGTATCGTCAACAGGGAGATGAGAGACACCAGACCCAACAATGCAGATGAGCTGAAGGCAACTATCAAAGCAACCTGGGCCTTCATAACACCTCAGCAGTAACACAGGCTGAATACCTTGATGCCATGCCACAGTGATGCAGTATTAATTCATGCAAAAGGAGCCCTGACCAAGTATTGAGTGTGTGCATGGAAATACTTTTAGTCGGCCAACATTTCTATTAAAAAAAAATCAATTTTTTAAAACTGATCTTATGTAATATTCTAATTTTTTTTGAGAAACTGATTTTCGGGTTTTCATGAGCTGCAAGCCATAACCATCAAAATTAAAAGAAATAAACACTTGAAATATACCACTCTGTCTGTAATGAATCTATATAAAATACGAGTTTCATTTTAGGAATTGAATTACTGACATAAATCAACTTTTCGATGATATTCTAATTTAGTGAGACACACCTCTAGCTATTTTATACTATTTTACTGAGTGGATATGCCTAAATCAGTGTGTCAATCATATTACATTGATGCTTATAGACATTCAAGTATGTTCCAGACAAAATAGCATGGCTTTCGGGACTTATCTGTTTTTGCAAAAAAAAAAAAAAAATGGCTTGTGGACTTATTTGTTTTTGCAATAAAACATACTAATAATAAATAGCCAAAAAGTAACAATGAGTTGATGTTTGATTTTTTGCTTTATAATGTCTGAGATGCTCATACTTCAAGTGACCATGTCTTAGAAGCTGATTTGGAAATACTAACACCTATAAACCTACAGATGAAAAAGTGGTTTTTCTCATGCTGAACTCAACTGGACTTAACTGTTTTTGCAAAAGAACTCTTCCAATGCACTACGCAGTAGTTGTTTGGCTCTCGGAGCTCAATTGTCAGGATCATAAACACTCCGCTCAGAAAGAAATGACAGGACTGTCATGGCTGTATTTAGCAAGGAGTCCAATAGCTTCCACCACTAACTGCCTGCTGGAGTCCATCTGGAGAGACAGTGCCCCACACGGTGCTGCCATCGCCAGCACCCCGTGCTATGGAAGCTTCCACAGTACCGGGTGCTGCCGCCGTCAGTACCAGGTGCAAACATGCTGTTGGCAATAAAAATACACTTAAAATTTAACAATCTATTTAATAATCAACAGGGGCACATAAGTGAACAATGAGATTTAGCCACACACACAAAAAAAGTGAACACCACGGTTGTTGCGGTTGCTCGTTATCCTCCGCGGTAGGCTTGTCCATAGCATGGTATGAACAATAAATGCTGTTATCGCGACAGCCCTATATGAAGGGTTTTGTGTACATTGAAGGATGAAACACTCGCGCAGGGCTGGAGTAGGACCAATTTTCAGCCCGGGAGTTTCATGCCCAAGACCAGCCCACTTTTTGCCAAGTGGAGGAAATTAGAGCAAAAGTTCTATTTCTCTCCAACAGTTTTTATTGTAGACATGTTTTGACAAGAATATAGAACTTAGTTCACCTCAGTAAACCAGCTGACAAATAAATGAGAAAATGAAAGCTAAATCACAAATGGGAACATCAATTCAGTTCAGTGGCACAAAAATTCTACAGAAACAAAGTAGCTATTCATTAGACAACTTTAACCTAGTATGTAGTAGTAATACAGTTAGACCCAGAAATATTTGGACAGTGGCACAATCTTCATGATTTGGGCTCTGCATGCCACCACATTGCATTTGAAATGAAACAACTACAACGGAATTGAAGTGCAGACTTTAAGGTTTAATTCAAGGGGTTGAACAAAAATATATGATTAAACATGTAGGAATTATAGCTATTTTTATACAAACGCTCCTCATTTCAGGGGCTCAAAAGTAATTGGACAAATGAACATAACCCTAAGTAAAATGTTACTTTTCAATATTTTGTTGAGAATACTTTGCAGGCAATGACTGCCTGAAGTCTGGAACCCATGGACATCACCAAACGCTGGGTTTCCTCCTTTGTGATGCTTTGCCAGTCCATCACTGCAGCTGTCTTCAGTTGTTGCTTGTTTGTGGGTCTTTCTGCCTTAAGTTTTGTCTTGAGCAAGTGAAATGCATGCTCGATTGGGTCGAGATCTGGTGATTGACTCGGCCATTGCAGAATATTCCACTTCTTTGCTTTAAAAAACTCCTGGGTTGCTTTTGCAGTATGTTTTGGATCATTGGTGAAGCGCCGTCCAATCAACTTTGCTGCATTTGGCTGAATCTGAGCAGAAAGTATATCCCTATACACTTCAGAATTCATCCGGCTGCTTCTGTCTTTTGTCACATCATCAATAAACACAAGTGACCCAGTGCCATTGGAAGCCATGCATGCCCATGCCATCACACTGCCTCCACCATGTTTTACAGAAGATGTAGTGCTTTGGATCATGAGCTGTTCCAATTCTTCTCCAAACTTTCTTCTTCCCATCATTCTGGTACAGGCTGATCTTAGTCTCATCTGTCCAAAGAATGCTGTTCCAGAACTGGGCTGGCTTCTTCAGGTGTTTTTTGGCAGTCAACTCTGGCCTTTCTATTTTTGAGGCTGATTAATGGTTTGCACCTTGTGGTGAATCCTTTGTATTTGCTCTCATGAAGTCTTCTCTTTATGGTAGACTTAGATACTGATACACCTACTTCCTGAAGAGTGTTCTTCACTTGAGTGGATGTTGTGAAGGGGTTGTTCTTCACCATGGAAAGGATTCTGCAATCATCCACCACTGTTGTCTTCCGTGGATGTCCAGGCCTTTTTGAGTTCCCAAGCTCACCAGTGCACTCTTTTTTTCTCAGAATGTACCAAACTGTTGATTTGGCCACTCCTAACATTTCTGCTATCTCTCTGATGGATTTCTTCTTTTTTTTCAGCCTCAGGATGGTCTGTTTCACCTCCATTGAGAGCTTCTTTGACCGCATGTTGTGTGTTCACAGCAACAGCTTCCAAATGCAAACGCCACACCTGGAATCAACTCCAGACCTTTTAACTGCTTAATTGATGACAGGTTAACGAGGGAAGAGCCCATGCAGCCTTGTTATTTTTTTTTGCAGCCTTCCGAGTCAATTGTCCAATTACTTTTGGTCCCTTGAAAAAGAGGCGGCTACGCATTAAAGAGCTTTAATTCCTAAACCCTTGCTCCAATTTGGATGTGAATACTCTCAAATTACAGCTGAGAGTCTGCACTTTAAGCCCATATTGATTATATAATTGTATCCTGAATATGTTTTCGTAAACAGCTAAAATAACAAAACTCATGTCACTGTCCAAATATTTTTGGGCCTAACTGTACATACAGTGTCATGTCAGTTCAGTGTCACTAATGATATATCATTGTGTAATTTCCCCATATAGATTTTTTTGTCCTGTTCCAATATATGCACGTCTGTGTCACAAATTTACCAGAAAAAAGTTAAAAATGTCCAAGAATGTTTACAAGAACATCCTCACTAATTACATAGAAAATGGGAAAAACTAAAACATTTATACTAATCTGCAGATTTTGTTCTTTAAATTTTTAACCTCATTCTTGTGAGTTTATAATTATTTTTTTTTGTAGAAATGTGCCATTTCTCCCCTGCATTCATTATGTTTTTCATACAAAATTGTAACTTTTTTCTCACAAATTTTCCATTTTACTTGTAAATTGGCCTCCTTTGCCATACTTTACAGCTTTATTCTTGCAAATTTATACTTAATTTACATTTATAGGCTTTACCTTACACTAAATTTGTGAGTCCATCACCACTACCATCCTCCTTGTTAAAAAATAACAAATCACGAGAACAAGCAAGGGTTTTTTTTTTTTCTTCATTTAGCAACATCTACTGTGGAAAGAGGCTTTTTCACCAAACTGTGTCCACAAAAATCTGCATGGAACATTTGATCTCAAAATCAAGATAATAGGTAAAAGACCGTAACTTCTAGAAATGTTTAGGCTATTATAAATATGCAGCTTTTTCTATAAATGTGATTTTCTTCACATAAAAAATCATATTCTTTTCTTTAATTTTAGAACTTTTTGAATGTATTTTTTGGCTTTTTACCATAAAAATGGCAGCTTTTGCTTATAAATTTTCATATTAACATATACTGTAGGTTCATGTAGCTAATTTTTTCATGGAAATTTAGAACTTTATTTAAAAATCTTCGTAATGAGGAATGAATTAGTTTTTTATTGTATGAGAAAAATATGTCAGAGTCAGAGAATTGTGAACTATTTGATGGCAGCTAAATATTACAGAATTTATTCTGAGAGTCACGTCACTAATCTGAGGTGCTGAAAATCTCACGGCCTCTCTGCTGTAGCAAGAACACACTCCTCTGCAGCTTCCTCTCCCCTCACCTGTGCCGTTTGACTCATTTTTCTTTAGGAAAATCGCCTCTTCTGTCAATTTCTGCCATTTGTTAACCACCAAAATGTGAACACACCTTCTGGAGTCCCGTGCTCTGTTGAATGCTGTCAGTCTGTCTTTCACTCGGACCAGTCATTACTGGCACCAAATTGTGAGGGATGTTCTGGTGTGTAGCTCAGTCAGGCAGATTTAGGGCTATTAAACATCGGGATACTGCTAACAACATGCCTGATTATATTGATGTTAATTAATTATACTTCCAACTAGAATACCGGCCCATCAGTGAAGCGGCCCACTGGGAATCCTCCCTATGGGCCACTCCGGTCCTGCACTCGCATCTCCAGTCACTCACTTGTACCCGGTCACCACCCGAATTAGCAGTGCACAAGTGCAATATGGTCTGCCATTTTGGATCGCTACATACGGAAACTCCGCTTGGTCAAAAAGTAGTTCTGCATATAGGAATAGGAAGTAAATCTTTTGTTTTTATAGAAGTATCATTTTTCCACGCAGCCAAATGGCACACGCCAGAAACCCAGCAGAAACCCCCCCAGAAAACTTTAAGCCCTGTCTATCTACCTTATTCCTGGGGGTGCTGCTGTAGGAATGATTATGGGCAGAAGTTCTGGTTTCGGCTGAAGTCGTATTAAATCAGTCAGCAAGAGTGGAGTAGCAGGGGCATTTAAAATAATGTTTTTAAGTTTTTCAAATTCATTTTAATGTATAGTCCACGTATATGATTTGCACCCAAGTGGCAGCTAATTTCAGCACTTGTAGTTTTTTTTTCCACAATATTTTTATTGAACCTTTTTACAAACATAACACAAACAATCAGACACTAACACTAAAGTAATAAAAAAAATACTAAAAAAAACCCCACCAACAACCACTAACAAGAACAGGTCTTCAACAATGCTCCTCTGTTTAGTCTAGGCAATCCATTACATAAGTATACATATTATACATTCACCCCTTTGGAATTTACAAGGTCCACACACATCACTCACCTTCTTCTTCAAAAGTTATGTTTAAATTCTTTACATAATCAATGAAAGGTCTCCATATATTCTCAAACACATTTTCCTTTGATTTCAGTATGTATGTTATTCTTTCTAGTGGAAGGTTTGTTAACATCAGTCTTAACCACTGAGTCACATCTGGTCTATGAGTCTTTTTCCACAATAGTGCAATACATTTTTTGGCATTAAGCAAACCGAGGTCTATGAATGTTCTTTCACTCTTATTAAAGTTATGCTTTTCTGGATACAGACCCAACAAAAACAGTTTAGGGTTCAATGTGAATTGTTTTGAAATTATTTTTTCAATTGTTACCCTCACCTCTTCCCAAAACATTCTAATTTTCCTACATTCCCATAAACAATGAAATAAGGTTCCTTTACTTTCCATACATTTTGTGCACGTATCTGGTATGTTTTTGTTATATCTATTTAATTCCACCGGTGTAACATACATCCGCATTAACCATTTAAAATGTATCAATTTAAGACGTACATTTATTGATTTGGTTTGAGCTTCTGTACAAGCCAATTCCCATTGTTCCTCTGAAATTTCAATTTGCAGGTCTTCTTTCCACACTTGTAGTTTTTGCAATTTTTTAATGTTTTGGCATAGTTCTGGTACTTGTTGCTGGTGTTCGTGGTTGTGCCATAGACTGTATAAATGCAGGCTTCTCACCGGAAATGCGTAGATCACACAATGAAAACAGAAAAAGGACTGTTGGTGTGATCAGTGGTACAGACACAGGACAGACACAAGAGCACAGCAGGTATGTTTTCACTTGTATGAATGTCACAGATCTGATGTTTATGTGTTAGATATGTCACCAGAATGAAGGCTACATGAAGTAAAATAATAAATAAAAAACAGTAACAGTTTGCTTCCTAAGGCTTAATGATTTAAGAAAGATATCAAATAGTTTTTTGGGGGGGGTTTGCATTCGTTGTACTGCCTTGGAACGATATATTGACTAGCAGTATTAATTTTAAAATTATCACAAAATATGGATCAATAAAATTTTGACAATTGTCAGACAAGGTCTGTACATGTTAAGTTAAAAAACAAGCATTCAGGGCATGACAGCAGCATGGGCATTTTAATTTCAAGGTAAAACGAACAGCTGTAGCTGTCTGTTTTACCCCGACATTAAAACACCCAAGTATGGTGTTGTGGTTCTTTGTGGCTCTGACTAGATTCTACGTCTGCTCTGAGGTAAATCTGATTATGTCCAACATATTTTAACAAAATGCATCCGACTTTATTGTGGTGGAGACATTGATATATCTCAGAGCTTTTATTTGTTTACAGTATTAGCACCTTAGCAGCGGCGCTAACAAACGGAGCTACTAAAGACCTGAACAGCTACAGACCGGTGGCCTTGACGTCCCACTTGATGAAGACCCTGGAGAGACTGCTCCTTGCTCATCTCCGCCCCCTGGTGGAACCAGCGATGGATCCACTCCAGTTCGCCTACCAGCATGGCATTGGGGTGGAGGATGCGGTGATCTTCCTCCTTCACCGTTCTCTGTCCCACCTGGAGAAGCCCGGGAATATGGTGAGGATCATGTTCTTTGACTTCTCCAGTGCTTTCAACACCATCCAACCGATGATCCTGAAGGACAAGCTGCTGCGCGCAGGGGTGGACCAGCACCTGTCATCATGGATCCTGGACTACCTCACGAACCGGCCTCAGTTTGTGAGAACCCGGGACTGTGTTTCCGACACGATCATCAGTAGCACGGGGGCCCCCCCAGGGAACGGTGCTGGCTCCCTTCCTGTTCACTCTTTATACTGCGGACTTCTCACACAACACAACACATTGCCATCTACAGAAGTTCTCTGATGACTCTGCGATCGTTGGTCTCATCTCCAACGGAGATGAAGCTGAGTACAGAGGGCTTATCCAGGACTTTGTGGACTGGTGCCATCGGAACTACCTCCAGATCAACGCGAGGAAAACTAAGGAGCTGGTGGTGGACTGCCGCAGGCATGGGCAGCCCCTCACAGCACCAGTAAATATACAGGGAACAGACATCGAGATGGTGACATCCTATAAGTACCTGGGTATTCATCTGAACAATAAACTAGACTGGTCACACAATACTGACGCACTCTACAAGAAGGGACAGTGCAGGCTGTTCCTGCTGAGGAGACTCAGGTCTTTTGGTGTACAAGGGGCGCTGCTGAAGTCATTCTATGACACGGTGGTGGCATCAGCCATCACTTTTGGAGTGGTCTGCTGGGGCAGTGGCATTACTGCAGCCGATAGGAAGAGACTGAACAAACTGATTAAGAAAGCTAGCTCTGTCCTGGGGCAGCGCCTTGATCCGATGGAGGAGATAGGAGAGAGAAGGACGGTGGCTAAACTGTCATCTCTGCTGGAGTCCGAGTTCCACCCTATGCAGGACATACTGGATGCACTGAGGAGCTCATTTAGCAGCAGACTACATCATCCCAGGTGCACAACCGAGAGGTTTCGTAGGTCCTTCCTACCAACGGCTGTCAGACTGTACAACCTAAGCAGGGCTGCTCGCAGAGATAGCAAAAAGACGTAACAAACTAATAGTTTTTTTGAATGCAAAAGATGCAATAGACTTACACAATGGTCCTCTCCGGCATACAACTAGGAACATACCGGTCGCTATGGAGGGTGAGAATATGTATGGGCACATAATCATACCATGTAGGATAACTAAATAGACGGTTATGCTGTTTCATCCCACCTAGCAACAATGCTCTGCACTGTGTGTGTTTATATATTTACATATTTATTCCATCTAGCTACAATGCTCAGCACTGTGTTTTTATATATCTACATATTATTCCATCTAGCTACATTGCTCCGCACTGTGTGTGTTTATATACTTGCATATTTATTCCACCTAGCTGCAATGCTCCATACTGTGGGTGTTTATATATTTACATATTTATTCCATCTAGCTACAATGCTCTGCACTGTGTGTTCATATATTCATATATTTATTCCATCCAGCTACAATGCTCTGCACTGTGTGTGTGTGTGTATATATATATTTTATAGTAATATGTACATATGTATATTAGCTGCTCTTGCTTGCTTGTTTTTTTTTCTTGCCTTCTGATTGTTGCTATCCCTGTGCTGTTGCAATCCTGGAATTTCCCCATTGTGGGACTAATAAAGGCTTATCTTATCTTATCTTACTATCTGAAAGGCCATTTTTTAAGGTCATCTTCCTATCCCTACATAGTCGTAGAAAGTGGTATGATTATATTACTGTTTTTGAGGTGCAAAAGGCCGTGTTTCCACATTTCTGATGCCAAAGTCATTCTTTTTTAACAAGGAAAAGTGTCCAGTTTCAGTGACAACCTCACATTCTAAACTAGTACCCAGGGGCAAAAATCCCATTTCACTGTTGGGGGGGACAATAAACAGGGAAATTTGAGAGCTTAATTTTTGAGGGGGACATGAAAAAATGCCATTTTTGCTGTGTTGTCTGATATTTTCTCAAATGTATTATATAATGACATTAGATAATTGTCATTGTTCCTTATTAGTCCATATGAGCCCAATCTCAGCAAAAAAATGTTCAATTGCACATTTTGTCAGTCAGAGAAAACATACAGAGGCATGTAAAAAGGATTTTTGACGTGCAGTGGGTACGTGGCGTTTACAGCTTTAAGAAAGGTGTGTAACGGCAGTTTTTTTTTTCACTTTTATTGTGTTTGAGCATGGAGCAAGTAACCTAACCTAACCCATACTTTAATGCCTAACCCTAACCTCACAGGAACTTTTCATTAGTGGAGTGAAAAACAAAGTAAGAAAAAACAAAACAAGGGAAAAAAAAACAAAGAAAAAGGTCAGTGACAGACAAGAGTGGGAGTCAAACACGTGTGTTTTTGCTGAAACGGCTGTGTAAGTAACCGTCCACCATCCCCGTTCCACCAAGCGAATGAGGGTTGGGAAACCAAAGTAAAAGATGCAGTGTTCTGCACATGCGCGGTGAAGACTGCACAGTGAGTGAACTTGTAAAAATGTACCGAGGCACGTTTTTTTTTTAAGTTTAACGTGGAAATGTACGTTTTTAGAGGGGTGGGAAAACGTTTATTAGATATGTTTTTTACTGAGACTGGGTTGGAATTACACCATATATGATCTAACAAAATGTCTTTGCTCACCATGAACACTGGTCTGACCCCCACCACAGCAGCTTTACAAGAATTTAAAACTCAAAATAAGTTCTAAAACTAGAAGAAATACCTGAATGAATAACAAAAGTACATCAAACTATTCTTCAAAAATATGTATTTATTAACAAGCAACAACAAAACAAAATCTCAATACTGTATGTCTTAAAACTAGGGCTGTCAAACAATAACATTTTTTAATCTGATTAATCATAGTGATAACTGTGGATTAATTTACAGTAATCATGATTAATACCTATCCATTATTACTTGTGTTTCTTTTTGTGGAGGCAAAAAGACTCATGACTGAAGAAATGAACAAATATAGACAAAAATACATCAAAATCAACAAAATAAGCAAAGCAAACAAACACAATTGGCAGCAAAATCTAGAAAAAATTAACAAAAATACACAAACTTTATGGGCAACAGAGTATTTCAACCCCTTTTCTACAGTGAAAAATGCTGAAAATATTACGCTATCATACAAAATGTATTATTTACAATATAAACAGAAATGTCCCACTCCTTTTTTTTTATCCTGATGATTTTTCATCATCATCGATGCCAGAAAAGAAAACAGTTTGTCTCTGCAATGAGGGAATGTGCACTTAAACACATCCTTCTAATTATCTAAAGGGTCATCTATGCATTTTTATTACATTTGCAACATTTTACTTATTCATTTGGCTGTTTTTCATATAGTAGCAATTGTACAGGAAATGGGCCAAGTATCTTGAAGTAAATGCACTCTTTAGCTCCTAACGGAGGGAGGAACTATCTTACACACTCTTTGGAACACCACGTCACAACAAACTGGTCTCCCTCTCTCTAAACAAAAGAACCAAATGTTTTTTTTCTGGTGTCACTGGATCCAACAAACTCCTGGCAGATCATTTTTATGTCCAGCTTGTCCAGCCTCTCCTTATGGACATTACAGACAACCACATTGTTCAGTCTGTCTTGGACCATAGTAGCCCAAAGCCAACTCTTAAGTCTGCGCAGTGCACTAAAACTCCTCTCAACTTCACATGAAGACACTGGTACTACCAACAAGATTCTGATGAGTGCCTCCACTTGATCGAACAACTCCCTCACCTCCACTAGCAGCACCCTGAGCTTTCAATGCACTTACTTACTCCTAACCGCTCTCTGCCTCTCTGTCAGCGTGTGTGTAAGGAGCTGCAGCAGCCCTGCCTGCGGGGCAGAAACAAGAAACAGATTGGACTAAACCACTGTGAGGATGGGGGGGGGGGGGTTCTAATCTTGCAGTAGTTATAAATGTCAAACAATGTGTTTTTAAGTCACACCACTTGTATTGTGCCTTCAAAGAACATTACTGTGCTGTTCAAATAAAACATGTTTGTGTTTACATTGTGGTTTTTTTTGGGGGGGGGGCAGGTTTATGGAAGAGGGGAACATGACCCCTGCGCCTTCCTCGGGATTTACGCCCCTGCTAGTACTGGAAGTTGCTACCATAATTCATGTAAGGCATCATGGGGCCTAGGAATAAGGTGGATATATAAAGAAAATAGTTGGGAGTATTGTAATCCAAATACTCAAGTGGTCCAGGGAGTAGATGGCTGTTGTGGTGATAGTCCGCTCCTCCCCACTGGCAGGCAATCTGGCAGGACCATTCTTCTTCCACAAAGTCCAAATCACCACTAGTAGGAGAATATCACAAGCAGTAGGTGATTTATGGCAAGCAAAGGCTGACACAGAGGGAACTAACGTGTGTTCTCAGCCGCAGCTGCACATAGGGCTGTGCAATATGACAATATACATCGGTGACACTTTGGGGGCACAGAGCGTGAGCGTTTTCTCACACCCAAAGAGAGCCAGGAGGAAACAGGAGAACAATGGACCGAGTGAGGAGGTCACCGGGGGATTCAGACTGGACAGTAAGGACAATGCGCCCCCCTGTGGAGAATGAATGGAGCCAACCAGACAAAGATGTGCCTTTTGCCCCCTGCCACGCCAAGCTGGCACCTGAAGATGCAGGGGTGTGAATGTATTGTAACGAGGCATGCTCTGTGACGTGTGTTTCAGGTTATGTTATAATAATTGTGCCACACATTCTATTTGTTCATACAACAAGGTATTATGGACAGAACCCTCAGTCTTTATACATGAGATGAGATGAGATGATGAGATTCAACTTTATTGTCATTACACATGTATGAATACAAGGTAACGAAACGTGACTTGGCATTTGGGCACGCTCTGCAGAGCGCATCCAAGGCTGGGGCAGCCGCTAGGCGCCAGTCGTAAAGAAGAAAGGAAAAAAAAAGAAAAAGAAAATGGATATGACACAGTAGGCGAGAGAAAAAAAAAATAGTAATAAAGGTATACAAAGAGGAATGTACAGAGACTGAGAGGCTTTTCAGCCTCCGTGCTGTGGCGCTGGAGGTTATAGCTGTTTGCTTATATGTTGTTAGCGAAAGAATAAAGTTCTGTGTTGTCCAGCTCGTGCCTTCGCCTGCATCCTTTTGCTACAACACGATAAAAAACATCAACCATTTCATATGAAACTTTATCATTTATATTGGGACACACACCCCGTTTCTACTTGTCATTGGCCCGCCTCTCCCTCACAGTGCGCCAGGTGGGTTCCGGTGGTTAGCGCCACAGCAGCTGAAACAGCAAGTTAATGTTTTGCAGCTGCTTTTGTGAAGCCGCTACTTCTGTGCCAGGGATGCGGGACTTTTTCCCCACCGTGCTGCATCAGAGAGGATAGTCCTCTAACCTCGTTTTAATTGGAGGTAACATTAACACCATCTCTTTCTAATTATAAAATGTTAAATGCTAAATGATGACGTTAACTTGTTGCTAACAGGAAACATTATAGTGTATCAGAGCAGCGTTCTGGTTTAAATCACTGCCGAGTTTCTTAATTTTGTCTGAAAAAATATTACTAAAGCTGCAAAAGTGCATGACAGTGGCCGCATACACACTAAATAAATAATAAATAAAACGTGTTGGAGGAACAAACTGACTCTTAATGTAAGTTGATTTCTAGTAATTTTTAATTAATCAAGAAGTGAGTGAATAAAGTTGAAGTCATCTCAAATGCAGATTAAAAACTATTTTAGAACAACACTGCAAAATTAAGAGGGAAAAAGTTCATAAAATTAATGACAGATGAATTTGTACAATTAATTTTTTTTCAGTATGTAATTTAAAATGTAGAAAAAGAGATGGTCCTTTTATTGGTTATTGTATATAAACTATTGAATTTACCGGAAATGTATATTGTGATATACTGTATATCGTGATCATCAAATAGGATTACTTTTATTGTGATATGAAATTCTGGTCATATCCCACAGCCCTAGCTGCACATAGACTAAAACACAATTACTTAAAATTCACTGTGTTATGAATTACACAGAACAAAATGCATCACATTTTACACTGACTGGATAATCCACAGTTCCCAGTAAAGTAGGGTGTATAAGTAAGCTTTTCAGAAAATACAGCCCTCTGATATTTATGAATGAACAGTAGAAAACCGTGTGGGTTTACTCTTCACACAATGACCGGCTGACTCTTTAACCCCTTGCACTCGGGGCAATTTTCCTAAAAACGCCAAAAAATAACGTGCCCAAAGTAAATCGAAAGTTGTTCTTCAACCCTTTGCAGCATCTTCATGGGGTTGGTCTCATTTAAAAGAAAACACTTTGAATTTTTTGGCAAAAAAAACATAATCTCTCTACGTACTCCGGCCACTGAGTTACAGTCATCTAAACATACTGAACTTGAAGAAAATAAATTTGGCTACGGTGTTTTTTTGGATACAAATGCTTGCAAATAACACACAGCTGTCCGATCCGGCTGGAAAATGCAAGTGTTATCAAGCTGAGATCCAAATTTGGTAACAATACCACAAAAAATGAATATTTTACACAGCTTTGTTCTCAGGTAGTTCCCAGGCGTTTTGGAACTGTGCCAAATTGTGCCAAATGGCACAGTTTGGAAAAATGTCTGTAACTTTTGAATATTTCAATGTAGAATCTTCATTTTGGGCTCTAATGAAAGGTCACATTCAGGGCTGTGTCTGTGTGTGTGTGTGTGTGTGTGGGGGGGGGGGGGGTTGTCCCCCCTCCCGCTACAAAGGACGGAGTTCGGCCCTCGCTACATGACGGATTACACTCGTTGCATGTTTCCACAGCAACGCTGTCACAGCGGCCCCCCCCCCCCCTACTCTGTGTGTGTGTGTGTGTGAGGGGGGGGTTGTCCCCCCCCTCTCGCTACAGAGGACGGCCATCACTACATGACGGAATAGGTTCATATGCTTCCCCCCGCAGACCGGGGGGGGGGGGGGGCGTTCACGGTCCGAACACGGCAAATGAACCGTTTATCGCGGCGCACGCACTTCGTACTTCGTGCGCCGTACAGTTGTAATTTACCGATCGGTCAAAAGTCATTTTTTGATTACAATTTTCAAAACATAATTCCATTATTGCCGTTTTGGCGAATGATTTACGACTTTTGTCGTCGGCCTCCGTCGGTCTATGATGACGGAAGAGAATCCTAAACGTCTATTCTGCTGGAATGAGTGCAGGTCCCACTTGTGGGTGTTCTCCATGCTGCTGGATCTGTAGCAGGTTCGTCCAGCGTCTTTTTTTTCCCATCAGCTGCAACAGTAAATCTCTCTTCACCCAGCCCGAATTTCTGTGCTTCAATTGGCTCCTGCATTCACAGTAGGCGGGTCCTCCTTCCTAGGTTTTCATTCATTGGTTCTTCAAGGTTTCAGAAACCCAATTCAAGGCTCTTATTAGTCGAATGAGAGGTCAATCAGATGAACTAATCTGTTCGCGGCTGTGTCTGCAGCTTTTTTTTTCAGTGGCGCTTGGAGGCCACACCACCTACATCACCACCATCAGTATCTCTATCATGCGTCATGCGTCCGAGAATGCACGAGTGCGCTCTCGTGCGCCCTCGTACGCAGAGACTTGCCCGCCCGCAGAACAACGGAGCGCAAGTGGTTAACTGGAGTCCAGTTAGCATGCTGATTAGCAGGTTAGCATTTAGCTTTAGAATAATTTTTTTTTTTTTGTTACTTATTTGTACCCGTAGGTAGATTTGGTTTGCAGTCTGGTGACAAGCCACCGGCTGCCGGTCGCTGCGTGCGCGAGCGCCCTAAACCTACATGTTTTTGGTATGCGGGAGGAAACTGGAGAAATCCCGGAGTAAGCCCACGCAACACGGGGAGAACATGCAAACTCCACACAGCTCACTGTTGGTCGGGGGCTGGGATCGAACCCATGATCTCATGATCCCCGCGATCCCCCGGCCGAGGGTAAAACTGTGCTGCCACAGTGCTAAACCACTGCGCCACCGTGCAGCCCAATAAATGATGATTCTGTCCTTTTAACAACACATGACATCATATCACCTCAAGAAAATAAAGAACATAAATATGGAGGAACACAAGCTCTCACCTAGCAGGAGGGTATCACAAGCAGTGGGTGATTTATGGCAAGCAAAGGCAGACACTGAGAGGTATCTAATGTGTGTTCTCAGCCACAGCTGCACATAGACTAAACCTCGCCAGTCAGTCACTCCTGCCAGTCTTTTCTTCTTCTTCTATTAGATTTGATTGGCAGTTGGCAACCAGCTTACAGGTGCATCACCGCCACTGACTAGATTATCATCACTCTATATCTTTGTATAAGGAGTTCTGAACAACTCCTTATGTGTGAAAAAATTATCCGTCCTCGGACTGTGTCCTGGACTAGTCCTACTGCCACTCCACTTGGCGTCGCAGTTGGCAACCAGCTTACAGGTCTTTCCACAGGTGACTGTCAAGAAACAGCCAAAAAACGGTTGCTCTGACAACATTTAAAGTGACAGTGTACTACCAACACACTTAAACAAAAAAAACCCACTTACAGAAATAGGAAGTAAATTTCCCAACAGCAAAAAAACAAAAACAAAAACCTGCACATGCTCGGAAATCCGCCACGGTGCCCTGTGTGCATAATAATGCTGGGTGTTTTGTAGTTAACTCGATTGATTACAGTTTCAAAAACATTTTCATATCAAAATATTGCTACAATGTAAAATTATGTACTACAATGGATCTCAAATATTTGCAAACATGTCCTGTTATAGTACTGCATGAGTTTATTGATGATACACTATAAACTACACATGCAGTATAAACTAAAACAGTTGCAATGGTGACCGAACAACTCCCATTCCCCAAACTACAAGAATCTAAGTCATAAAAGATCACACAAATAAGTCTGACAAACAAATAAACAAGGATTTTTAAACAGTCGCTAACATTGCATGTCCCATTCATTTTCAAGAATTCTGTAATTAATACTCACACAATCAAATACATTTTAGTGTTCAGTCCCTTTTACAGTATATTTGTCAAAGTCTAACGTGTGATTGCTTACATATAGGCTACACCTCTTTGTATTCCACTTTCAAACACAGCCTACATTTAGGCCTGTAGAGTCTAATTGGGCTACCTGTTTTCAGACAAGAAGACTTGCTTTTTATGGGCATGTACTAGTTACTTCAAAAGCAACATAAAAAAGCCAGATTACAGTTTGCAAATGCACACTGGAACACAGACCTTAATTTTTGGAGACATGTCCTGTGGTTTGATGAAACTAAAATTGAACTGTTTGGCCATAATGACCATTGTCACATTTGGAGGAAAAAGGGGGAAGCTTGCAAGACAGAACACCATCCCAACTGTGAAATATGAGGGTGGCAGCATCATGTTATGGGACTGTTGTGCTGCAGGAGGGACTGATGCACTTACCAAATAGATGGCAGCACAAACAAAGAACATTATGTGGAAATACTGAGCAACATCTCAAGACATCAGCCAGGGAGTTAAAGTTTGGGTGCAAATGGGTCTTCCAAATGGACAATGACCCTAAGCATACCACCAAATTAGTTGCAAAGTGGCTTAAGGACAACAAAGTCAATGTTTTGAAGTGGCCATCACAAAGCCCTGATCTCAATCCCATGTAAAGTTTGTGGGCAGAACTGAAAAGACGAATGCAAGCAAGGTGGCCTACGAACTTGACTCAGTTCCACCAGCAATGTCAGGAGAAATGGGCCAAAATTCTAGGAAACTATTGCAAGAAGCCTGTGGAAGGATAACTAAAATGGTTGACCCAAGTCATACAGTTTAAAGGCAATGCTACCAAATACTGAGGAAATGTATGTAAAATTCTGACTTTTAAGAAAGTCATAATACATTCTCAAAAAATTATTTAGCAAATATATAAAAAAAAATGTTTAGCGAACAGAAATAATTCTGGTCATCCTAAATGACCTAAAACATGAAAGGTTCAGTCTGATTTAATGTCAGAGTGAGAAAAAAGGTCATGTGTCCTTTTACACAGTATATGTAAACTTCTGGTTTCAACTGTAGCATCATCTATTTATAAATGCAAGAAATCTGTCTGTGTGTTCCTCAGATATCTCCCAAACCGTTCGTCAGACTGGCCTCAGATTTTATAAGTGCTTTGCTGAGGTTACGAGGGTGTGCATCCCTGAGTATGGAGTTGCTCCAGTCAAAATATGTAATTTTTATCAATAAAAGTTTAGCCACTGCTCTGTTTCCTCATCCTCTGGCTTCTAGGAGTGTGGGTGGAGTTTTGGATTGACTCCGTACTGATTGGATAATATGCAGCATTACGGCATCAGTAACCACAGCGCTCCGTGAGCAAAACAAGGAAGCAAAAAGTGACAAATTTCACTAGAGAAAGATAATATTTAAGATTTAATGCTTAAAAAATTATACCATAAAGTTACCGTGATTGCCTAGGTCTAATGGATAATTCAGCATGGAGAACATGAGGTGCACTTGGGATGGGGGGGCCTGGCGGGGACCTGTGATGCTGCAAAGGACAGCAGTGGCACACGGGTAAAGCAGCAGCCAAGACTCCCATTAACCGGGCAGGCTGAGCTTGGATCCCTGCGAAGGACTGCAATCCATTGGTTCAGCTGCTGCTTCTCAAACACCGGTGTCTGACCGGGCGGACCACGATCCTTTGCGGGGAGGCACGCCTAGCCTGCCTGGTCAGTGGTAGACGGGAGTCCTGACTGCTGCTTCACCTGTGTGGTACAACTGTTCTTTGCAGGACCGTGAGTTCCCCCTCCAGCACGAGTATCTAAAAATTAAAAACTTAATAATAATAATACCACCATGATTGTGGAGTGGAATGGCCAGATCAATTGCATATCATATGCGGACACATATGCACGCTTTGACTAAACGACGACAAGACACAAAAATGCCAAAATAATGAAATAAATCATTTTTATTTAAATATTTACAGACAAATGGTCAACACTGATGCAACAGTTGCAGCCAAACAGGTCCTTCTACTGTGTATAATAATGTTGGGTGTTTTGTACTTATAATATTGCTAAAATATAAAAGGATGCACTCCAATGGGTCTCAAAAATTTGTAAACGTGTCCAGTTATAGTACTGCATGAGTTTATTGATGATACACTATAAACTACACATATAAACTAAAACAACTATAATGGTGACTGAACAACTCCCATTCCCCAAAGTGAAAGATACACTATTATGTATATAAGTCACAAAAGATCAGACAAATATCGTAAATGATCTGACAAAAAAATAAACTAGCGGTTCTTAAACAGTCACTAATATTGGATATCCCATTCATTTTCAATTATTCTGTAATTAATATTCATACAGTCAAATAAATGTCAGGCTGCACGGTGGCGCAGTGGTTTAGCACTGTGGCAGCACAGTTTTACCCTCGGCCGGGGGATCGCGGGGATCATGAGATCGTGGGTTCGATCCCAGCCCCCGACCAACAGTGAGCTGTGTGGAGTTTGCATGTTCTCCCCGTGTTGCGCAGGTTTACTCCGGGATTTCTCCGGTTTCCTCCCGCACACCAAAAACATGTAGGTTTAGGGCGCTCGCGCACGCAGCGACCAGCAGCCGGTGGCTTGTCACCAGACTGCAAACCAAGTCTACCTACGGGTACAAATAAGTAACAAAAAAAAATAAAATAAAATAAAAAAAAAATAAATAAATAAATGTCAGTGCTGTTCAGTCCCTTTCATATTTGTCAAATCAAATCAAATCAACCTTTATTGTCATATTGCTGTACATACAACTGTAGTGCAGGCAAGATGAAATTGCGTTTCTCTCGGAATCCATATAAGTAAAAAAGAACATAATTTAAGACACACTCACACACACCCTCACCCCCCACCCCAACATAACCATTCACACTTCCCTGAGACATACTTGAAAACTAACCAGAACTATAATATACAAATAATATACAGTACATAATGTCCATAGGTGCAGTAGTATGTATGAGAGATTCCGGATCAACTGTTCAGCATCTTAACAGCTTGTGGAAGGAAGCTGTTAATCAGACTGGTAGTTCTGCCTATGATGCTCCGGAATCGTTTGCCAGATGGCAGAAGTTCAAAGTGTTTATGCAGAGGGTGAGAGTGGTCCTTGACAATGTTCAGTGCCCTGCTCCTACAACGGTTCTGAAAAAGTTCTTGGACTGAGGGGAGGGAAACTCAAATTACCCTCTCAACTCCCTTAACTATCCTCTGCAGGGCTTTTTTGTCTGACATACTGCAGCTGGAGTACCATGTTGCAATGCAGTACGTCAGAACACGTCAAAGTCTAACATGTGTGATTGCTTACATATAGGCTACATCTTTGTATTCCACTTTCAAAGACAACCTACATTTGGGCCTGTAAAGCCTGATTGGCCTACCTGTTTCAGACAGGAATACTTGCTTTCTGTGGGCATGCACTAGTATAACTAATCTAAACAAAACTAATCCAAAAAACGAAATCTTGAACATACATTGGTGGGATAGGAGCTACCTACAAGGACAGAAGCCATCTTATGAAAACAATTTATATAAGGATTACTTTCAGTTTTCTGTTTGGCAGAGCGTTGCATACAATAATGTGGGATGTGAGGCTTATTGTCTTACTGCAGCCAGCTACCAGAGGGCGATTAAGATGCATGTATGTACAACACATACATACGGCAGAATTGACAATAAAGTTGACTGACTTAAATGAGAAAAAAATCTAAACTAATCTGAGTCGGCAATATTTCCAAAATGCTTTTATTCATAGAATTTAAAACATCATAGGAGTGTGAATGATATCACTCCACAAATACATACAGTACCCCCAAATAAACCAGTGACAGAAATTGAGAATCCATAACTGAATAGTGTGTATGCTTCTCAAACACCTCCATACACATACAACCAAGGGGGAATAAGTTGCAGCCTCACTTGGGTGAGTGTGTTGTTTGTTGGATGTGGTGATGAGGCCGCTGAGGCCTCAACTCTCTCCTGTGGATGAAGAGACTCCAATCCTACACGGAAATAATAATAATAATAAAAAAAAACAGTTCTCATAATATTAAGTACACAAAAAAGCAGAATGAGTGCTTGCACTTGGTTAAAGTAATAGCTGCCCTTTGGTAAAAGTACTAAGATCAATAAACGGGTTACAATGAATCACCTTAAAAGTTGCAGAGTGCATTTTATCTTCAAACAGTCAGATGCATGTAAACATACTGATCACAATATACACTCATGTCATGACTCTGCTCTTTTTCCTATTCTCTCTTGGTCTCTGGGTTGTGCAGTTAATCAACACAGTGCAAGGCCATAAGAATTTAACTGTTTAACTGTTGACCAGTATCACTTAATCTTATCCTACACTTTATTACATGTATAGTTTATTTCTCTTATCTTATCATGTTTAATGTTGCAGCATTGTACCGAGACAAATTCCTAGTTTGTGTACTACATGAACAATGGCAATAAACCTGATTCTGATTCTGATTCTGATTCTGAATTCAGTCATTGCAATGGAAAAAAAACATGCACTTGCTTATTAAGCATGAAAAGTGTTTTAAATAAAACAAAAGCAATAAAAACCGAGTGTGCACCTGATCTTTGGAATCGTTAAGCCTGACACTCTTCCTAAAATGGTTACTTTACCAATTTCCCACGCCAATTTACTCCCACCACTGTGACCACTTCTTTTTCCTTCTTGTCCCACCTTCATTCCCTTACCCACCATGGGTTCAGCCAACTCTGTGAGGGAGCACGTTGCCAATTAGTGTCCCCCACCTGTTGCCATGGGTCACTAGTGCAAGCATCTGCTGGGTGTGAAATTGCCCATCTCACTTTCATCCATGAACTTTGCATGCTCCCCCACCACCTAGGCCCCTCATCACCTCAAAGCACACACCTACCCCACAGGCACAGATACACAGTGGAGTGAAAAAGTGTTTGCCCCCTTTCTGATTTCTCATTTTTTTGTATGTTTGTCACACTTAAATGTTTTAGATCATCAAACAAATTTAAATATGAGACAAAGATAACACAAACGCAAAATGCAGTTTTTAGATGAAGGTGTTTATTATTAAGGGGTGAAAAAAATCCAAACCTACATGGCCCTGTGTGAAAAAGTGATTGCCCTCTAAACCTAATAACTGGTTGGGCCACCCTTAGCAGCAACACCTGCAATCAAGCATTTGTGATAACTGGCATTGAGTCTTTTACAGCACTGTGGAGGAATTCTGGCACACTCATCTTTGCAGAATTGTTGTAATTCAGCCACAATGGAGGGTTTTCGAGCATGAACCACTTTTTTAAGGTCATGCCACAGCATCTCAATCAGATTCAGGTCAGGACTTTGACTAGGCCACTCCAAAGTCTTCATTTTGTTTTTCTTAAGCCATTCAGAGGTGGACTTGCCGGTGTGTTTTGGATTACTGTCCGGCTTCAGAACCCAAATGTGCTTCAGCTTGAGGTCACGAACAGATGGCCGGACATTCTCCTTCAGGATTTTTTTGGTAGACAGCAGAATTCATGGTTTTATTTACCACAGCAAGTCTCCCAGGTCCTGATGCAGCAAAATAGCCCCAAACCATCACACTACCACCACCATATTTTACTGATGGTATGATGTTCCTTTTCTGAAATGCTGTGTTACTTTTACACCACATGTAAAGGGACACACACCTTCCAAAATGTTCAACTTTTGTCTCGTCAGTTCACAGAGTATTTTCCCAAAAGTCTTGGGGATCATCAAGATGTTTTCTGGCAAAACTGAGACGAGCCTTTATGTTCTTTTTGCTCAGCAGTGGTTTTCGTCTCGGAACTCTGCCATGCAGGCCATTTTTGTCCAGTCTCTTTCTTATGGTGGAGTCATGAACACTGACCTTAACTGAGGCAAGTGAGGCCTGCAGTTCTTTGGATGTTGTTGTGGGGTCTTTTGTGACCTCTTGGATGAGTCATTGTTGCGCTATTGGGTTAATTTTGGTCGGCCGGCCACTCCTGGGAAGTTTCACCACTGTTCCATGTTTCGACATTTGTGGATAATGGCTCTCACTGTGGTTTGCTGGAGTCCCAAAGCTTTAGAAATGGCTTTATAACCTTTTCCAGACTGATAGATCTCAGTTATGTCGTTTCTCATTTGTTCCTGAATTTCTTTGGATCACAGCATGATGTCTAGCTTTTGAGGATCTTTTGGTGTACTTCACTTCACCAGGCAGGTCCTATTTAAGTGATTTCTTGATTGAGAACAGGTGTGGCAGTAATCAGGCCAGGGTGTGGCTAGAGAAATTGAACTCAGCTTTCCAAAGATGTGATAAACCACAGTTAATTTATGATTTAACGGGGGGGGGGGGGATCACTTTTTCACACAGGGCCATGTAGATTTGGATTTTTTTTACCCTTAATAATACACACCTTCATTTAAAAACTGCATTTTGTGTTTACTTGTGTTATCTTTGTCTAGTATTTAAATTTGTTTGATGATCTGAAATATTTAAGTGTGACAAACATACAAAAAATGAGAAATCAGGAAGGGGCAAACGACTTCCGGTTATGGCGGCCACGTAGGAAGACGTGTTTCACTCTGCTCTGCTCCTAAAAATAAAAAGTTGGCAAATAACTCTCTCAGTTGGAACAAAACCTATCCCAGCGTTTGGGCGCGGACACGCCGGTAAAACGTCAAACAGGTTCATTTTGTCTTCTTTCAATTATTTATCCTTTTTTTTTTTTTTTTTTTTTCTTTGAAAGACAAAAGTAAAATAGTTATGGACAAGTTTGCATTAAAGACTTCCGCCGGCTGGAGAAATTGGAGAAAACACTGGCACGCTTCAGAAACCACCTACGATTCAACCTCCGTTGCAGAGATGAGGAGGTCACACCCCAAAGCCTCAATATAAGAAATCCAATCCCGACCAAGAACGCAGAAAAAATCATCAACAAAGCACGGAAAGACCTTATAAAAGAACGTATAAGCATAACTGCAAATAAAGTAGACAAAATAAACAACCAAATCAAAGAGGAAACGGACATGTTTAAGCAACGCTACCCGACGGACCAGAAAACGCAGGAGCAGATAAAAGCACAACTGAAACACGCACACGAACAAGAATTCATCACAACGAAAAACCGCCAATTGAAAAAATTAAAAAAACTCACAGAAAGAAAGAACGGACGAAGACAAACACACACGGAAAAGAACGATAAGTGGGTCAAAAACCTATCACAACGCACACTCACGGACACGGAGAAAACAGTGCTGAACAGAGGACTGAACTTCGCCATCACACCAGCCAGAATCCCCCATGAAGAATACATCCTCGCAACAGAACTGGCATGTGAAAAAATCCAGGACCAAGGAGAAAAAGCAGCACTCCGGAACGCAGTCGCAGGAATCCTCAAAACGGCCAAATTACCACAAAGCAATGTTACAAGAAAAGAAGAAAAAGCATTAAACTCACTCAAGACAGATAAAACGATCACAATACTCCCAGCAGATAAAGGCAGAACAACAGTAATTTTGGACACGGAAACATACGAAAAACAGATGGAAACCATGTTGGCAGACAGTAACACATACGAAATCATTAAAACAAACCCGACAGAAGAAAAGAAAAAAATGCTCAAAGCCCTTCTAAAACCTCTATTAGAAAGCAATAAAATCACAAAGGACGCATATGATCACCTGATCCCCACAGCCAGCATCACCCCTCGGATTTATGGAACACCTAAAATACATAAAAAGGATATCCCACTGCGGCCAATAATAGACAGCATTGGATCAGTCACATACAACTTATCAAAAGCCCTAGCTGAAATCATCAAACCCCTCCTTGGACTATCAGACTTTCACTGTAAAAATTCAAAAGAGCTGGCACAAGAACTCAAAGACATAAAAATAGAATCAGACGAGATCCTCATCTCACATGACGTCATCTCTTTATTCACAAAGACTCCTATTGACATCACACTACATATAGTGCAAGAACGCCTCAACAAGGACAGTACCCTAAAAAGACGCACCAACCTCACAGTCCATGACATATCCAAATTACTACAGTTTGTTGCAAAATCCACTTATTTTCAATTCAGAGGAAAAATCTACAAACAAAAAGAAGGATTTGCAATGGGAGACCCACTATCAGCCATCATGAGCAGTTTTTTTATGGAGGATCTGGAAAATAAAGCCATCAACACAGCACCCACAATATGCAAACCCACCCTTTGGAAAAGATACGTAGATGACATTCTGGAAAAAATAAGGAAAGGACATACACAAGAACTCACTGACCATCTGAACAGTACAGACAGTACGGGGAACATAAAATTCACACACGAAGAGGAGGAAAATGGCACCATAGCCTTTCTGGACATGAAAATCCACCACAACGAGGATGGCAGCATAAAAATCACAGTCTACAGGAAACCAACCCACACAGATCAATACCTACTTTGGACATCGGAACACCCCACAGCACACAAGCCATCAGTCGTCAGGACATTATATGAACGAGCCACCATCATCACGGAACAAGAAGACAGACAGGAAGAGGAAAACCACATAAAACATGCACTTATACGCTGCCAATATCCAGTATGGGCCATAAACAAAGGGAAACAGCAAGTCAAAAACAAAGAAAATAAACAGGACACAAGACACAGAACAAAAGCTGAAATCAAAAACAAGGAAACCATAACTATACCATACATACGAGGGATCACGGAACCAATTCAAAGGATCATGAAAAAATACAAAATAAACACAGCAGTCAAACCACACAAAAAATTAAGACAGTTATTAGTACACCCCAAGGACAGAATAGAACAAGACAATAAATGCAATGTATTATATGAAATATCATGCAGATCATGTAACAAAACCTACATTGGAGAAACCGGAAGATTATTCACCACAAGAAAAAAAGAACACCAAAAGGAATGTGAGAAGGAAACGCAAGGACGACTCACAAGATCACAAAAAGAAAAAGCAGAACAAGAAACATTAAAATCAGCTATATCGGACCACTGCAAAAGAAATAATCACATCATGGACTGGGACAACACAAAAATTATTGGATCGGAGAGCAACAGACACAAACGTTGGATCAAGGAGGCAATAGAGATCAGAAAGCGGGGAAAAGACACCATGAACCGAGATGAGGGGGCCTTTATGCTTTCTCACACCTGGGACCACATTCTCCAGAGACCATCTGACGGCGGGAGGCGGGGCCGGCTCGGCGGATCTGACAGATCTGCTGAGCTGGCCCCGCCTATGAAAATCAGCTGATAAATGTCACCTGGCAGCAATCAGCTGACTCTTCTGATGAAGGCTGCAGTGCAGTTGAAACATGTAAAGAAGGTAAAGACATCTTTCTATTTTACTTTTGTCTTTCAAAAAAAAAAAAAAAAAAAAAAAGCACCCCGGTAAAGCCTAAGGCTGGGAAATTAGGTGGAGGAAAAACTGAATCGTCGAAACAGTCCAAGCTAACAGACTTCCACGCTCGTGACGAAGCAGAAAAATCTCCAGATATGGCGGAGGAAGCTAGCAGCGGAGCGGTGACTGCTGGCGAGGGCACGGGTGTGGTTCTTGCTGCCATTAGCTCAATGAGAGCAGACTTTTCCGCTAAATTTGATGGGATTATAGCAGCGATAGAAAGAATGAGAAAGGAAATAAGCGACTGTATGGAATGAGTATCGCAGGTGGAGCTCAGAATTTCCAGCGCTGAGGATGACGTCACCGGCCTACAATTAAAGGTGCGCACATTGGAATTAAAAAAATAAACATCTGGAAGATAGTGTCCTGGACTTAGAATCCCGGTCGAGACGGAACAATCTGAGGCTGGTGGGTCTCCCGGAAGGAACGGAGGGACGGGACCCATGTTCCTTTTTGGAAAAGTGGATTCCAGAAGCGCTGAACAACACGGAGCTGCAGTCATCGGTCGTCTTAGAGAGAGCCCACCGAATCGGCCCATCGAGAGATAATAAGGCACCACCGAGGACGGTGATTATGAAGTTCCTCAGCTACAGAGACAAGATGACGATCTCCAACGCGGCGTGAGCTAAAGGAGAAATTAAATACCAGGAGCAACAGGTGTGGTTCTACTCAGATTTGGCCACAGGAATCCAACAATTAAGGAAACAGTTTGACCCCGCCTGTAAAGAGCTGCGCAGCCTCGGGATTCGTCATGGAGTGATTCATCCGGCAAGACTGCTGGTCACATATAAAGGGAGAACCCACACCTTCAAGACCCCTCAGGAGGCGCAGGTGCTTATCAAGCAGATCCAAGAAGAGACTGGTGGGAGCTAAGCATGAACAAGATATAATAGGTAGAATATTTAAGCATTTGCACAGGCATCTGACTGATCTGAAGCATATAGCAAGTTTACAAAATATAGATTGTATTATATAAAAAAAAAACCTATGATGTACAAAGTTGCTATAAAATTTTGGAGTTAAGTTGGAAAACTACAGAAGAGAGTTAAGGTTATGTCATTAAAAGCAGTAGAGTTAGGGTGATTGAGAGGAGAAAGAGTGGTTTTGACTGATCCTCACGGGTGTGGAGCAGTCAATGGCTATAGCAGGAGACGGAATTTTTTTTTTGATTTTGGGGGGATTACCACGAATGTGGGGAGGGGGAATTTGTTTGTGCGTAGTTTGTGGGACGAATGTTCAACCACTCATGTTTTTGCTTCTCTGTATGACCATGTTTATATTGCGAGGTAATCTCAAACTCCTTACTGATCATAGACCAAAGCGTTAATCTTAATTTAACTTCATGGAATTGCAGAGGTCTACAAAATTTAAAAAAAAAACTTAAAGTTATGAATAAAATAAAAGACATAGGGTCAAAAATTGTGTTTTTACAAGAAACTCATCTAATAGAGGAGGATGTAAAAAGAATTAGGAGAAGATGGCAGGGAAGTGTGTTCACCTCATCATTTTCATCCCGAGCTAGGGGAGTTATGACTCTCATACATAAATCAGTCCCATTTCAAGTGAAAAATGTAATTGGTGACAAATTTGGAAGATATCTAATCATCCAAGGATCTTTGTTATTAGAAAATATAAATCTGGTGAACTTATACGGCCCCAATATAGATGATCAAAACTTCTTTGCTAATTTATTTCTTATTTTATCATCACTTACAGGGCAACATATAATAGCAGGGGATTTTAATTGTACATTGAATCCCGGTATAGATAGATCAACAGGACTGGACTGTACGCACAATGGTTGCAGGATGATCATTAATCATTTTATGAAAGAACTGAGATTGCTTTTTTTTTTTTTTTTTGTTACTTATTTGTACCCGTAGGTATACTTGGTTTGCAGTCTGGTGACAAGCCACCGGCTGCTGGTCACTGCGTGCGCCCTAAACCTACATGTTTTTGGTATGCGGGAGGAAACCGGAGAAATCCCGGAGTAAACCCACGCAACACGGGGAGAACATGCAAACTCCACACAGCTCACTGTTGGTCGGGGGCTGGGATCAATCCCACGACCTCATGATCCCCGCGATCCCCCGGCCAAGGGTAAAACTGTGCTGCCACAGTGCTAAACCACTGCGCCACCGTGCAGCCCACTGCTAGATATATGGAGAGAAATGAAACCACAAGTTAAGGCCTACTCTTGTTATTCTAATACCTACAAGACATTCTCACGTATTGACTATTTTTTGATCTCCACAGAATTAAGGTCCAAGATTCAGAACTGTTTCTATGATAACATTGTGATCTCTGATCATGCACCCTGCTGTCTAATATATGTAAATAAGAAATTGACAAAGGAACCAGGTAGGTGGCAATTTCAGCATAAATGGCTTCAGGATGAGGAATTTGTTAAGTACATAGAAAAACAGATAGATGAGTTCTTTGATATCAATACTACACAAACATCAGCATGTATAAAGCGGGAGGCTTTCAAAGCTTTTATTAGGGGGCATATTATTAGTTATACAGGTTCAAAATCTAAGAAGACTCGAGAGGAGAGAGTCCAATTGGAACATAAAATAAAAATTCTTCAAGAAAAAGTGTATGCAGGAAGTGACCCAAAGTTAGAGAACAAATTACTGATTCTGAGAGCTGAATATGACAAAAAATCAGCGAATAGAGCTGCCTCGAGTCTTCTAAGATTGAAGCAATCTTTTTATGAACAAGGTGAAAAATCAGGGAAATTATTGGCATGGCAGATTAAACAATTAAGAATTTAAAACACCAATTACCAGTATTATAAGTAACGGACAGGCAGTTGTAGATCCTTTAGAAATTAACAGTGCCTTTAGAGATTATTATGAAAAACTATATGATACAAAAAATGAAACTGACTTAACAAAACTAAATGGGTTTTTGGACGGATTATCTATACCGTGTATTCCAAATGAAAACAGGGAGATACTGGAGTCTAAAATTAGTCAAGAAGAAGTTGGGCTAGCCATTGATAATATGAAATCAGGAAAAAGTGCAGGACCAGATGGTCTTCCAGTTGACCTCTATAAAAAATTTAAGAATAAATTAATAAAACCATTTTTGGAAATGGTTTTAGAAGCATTTCAAAATAGTAATTTGCCACTATACATTGCCTTAATTATACTGTTGCCAAAACCAGGTAAACCCTCTAATAAATGTGAAAATATGCGACCAATAAGCCTATTAAATGCTGACCTTAAGATAATCTGTAAAATTTTAGCAAGACGATTACAAGAAATATTACCAAATATTATTAACCGAGATCAGAATGGCTTTATAATGGGAAGACAAGGCTTCCATAATGTAAGAAGACTATTTAATATTATCTATTCTAATAAAGAAGCACCGGATACAGCTCTCCTATCATTGGACGCCGAAAAGGCCTTTGATAGGGTCGAATGGCCCTTTCTTTTAGAAGTCCTACAAAGGTTTGGACTTGGAAATAATTTCATAAAATGGGTTCAGATAATATACAATAATGCTACAGCAGAAATCCTAACAAACAGTAATATCTCAAAATCAATAAATATCAATAGAGGATGTCGACAAGGCTGTCCACTTTCACCTTTACTGTTTACTATGGCAATTGAACCTTTAGCGATGGCAGTACGTTTACATCCACAAATATATGGAATTAAAGTAGGACCAACAGAACATAAAATCTCCTTGTATGCCGATGACATAATTTTGTTTATGTCGAATCTTAAAAAATCAATTCCGACCTTGTTGAATTTAATAAAGAATTTTGGGGAAATATCAGGATATAAAATAAATAAAACTAAATCTTCAATATTAATGCTAAATGAGACCCAGAGAAATCACCCAGCTCCTGAGGTAAATCAATTCAATGTTGTAAATCAGTTTAAATATTTAGGAATTCAAACTGTGCCTAAGCTAGAATCAGTCGCCAGTGCCAACTATGAAGCCTTAATGACAGACATTAATGAGTTACTTCAGAGATGGATGTCACTACCAATGTCGATGATCGGGAGAATTAATATACTTAAAAGTAATATCTTACCCAAAATACTTTATTTATTTCAATACATTCCTCTACCACCACCTTCAGATCTATTCTCAAGAATTTTTTGAATGAATGAATGAATTTATTTCGGATAGTACATTACAGGTTAAAAGAAACTGTATAATATAACAACAAGGTCAAATTAGACAAAGACTCCTTCTACTATACAATTCCACATGAGTTATCCGAAATGGGTGATGGCTGAAGCCGCAGCTTATATTGCCCACCCATATTCCATCCAAGAATTCAAAGGAGAAAAAAGAGAAAACAAGACAAGAGCGATTACAATTTAAAACAAGGCTAAGACAAAATATGACTGAGAGAAAAAGAAAACTGAGCTAGTCTAAGTTAAGCGGTTACTATTCAAAAACAAATCTAAGACATAGTGTCACAGAGAAAAAAGAAAAACTAAGCTATAACACAACACAGGCTGGAAATGTCAATCCTTATGTGAGTTTACATGTCGTCTTGTAAATATGTTTGGAGTATTTCTTCCTTTAGTTTTTGTTTAAATTGTCCAAGCTTTGTACATGATTTTAATTCAGGTCCAAAATCGTTCCATAATCTGACACCTTGCACTGAAATACAGTGTTGCTTGGTAGTTGTTCTCACTGTAGGCTTTTGAAATATACATGTTCCTCTGAAGTGATATCGTTTCTCCCTTGTTTGGAACAACTTTTGGATATTTGCGGGCAGTGATAGATTCTTCACTTTGAACATTATTATTGCGGTTTTAAAGTCGATCAGATCTTTCAACTTGAGAGTTTTTTATTTAAGAAAAAGTGGGTTTGTTGGTTCCCTGTAAGCTGCTTTGTTGATTATTCTAATAGCTCTCTTTTGAAGCATAAAGAGTGGATATATGTTTGTTTTATATGTATTTCCCCATACTTCATTACAATATGTCATGTATGGGAGTATTAATGAATGAATTCATGAATTAAAAAAAGGTTAGTGGAATTTATATGGAACAATAGGAAGGCTAGATTACGTCTGTCCTTACTATATTTACCATTTGATCGTGGAGGTCTGAAATGTCCAAACTTTATGTTGTATTACTGGTCAGCACAACTGAGGTCTATGACATATTATTTTTCATCAAATGATCTCCCTCACTGGACTGAAATGGAATCATACAATTTACCTTTACCTCTTCCCATATTCATATACTCAGACTCGGCAAAAAAATTACAGAAATAAGTTAAAAATCCATTTGTAAAGCATATGATCAAAATATGGTGTGAAACCAAAAAATATTTAAAAGAACCACACTTATTGTCACAATTTTGCCCAATATGGGGTAATCAATATTTTAAACCAGGGAGAGCGGATGCTGTATTTAAAGTATGGAATTTAAAAGCGATTCAAAAGATTCAAGACTTATATTTGTCAGGTTCAGATAACATAATGTCTTTTGAAGAACTGAGGATCAAATTTAATCTTAATAGAACACATTTTTTTAAACATCTTCAGCTTAGGAACTTTATTCGATCAAATCAAAATAATGCTCTCACCCGACCTACTTATTCATCCTTGGAAAAAATTTTGACGAAAGATAGTAAGAGAAAGGGTATTATTTCAGAGTTTTATAACTCATTGACATTATCCTCAAGTGAAAACTCACAGAAAAGACTGAATTATTGGAAAGAAGACCTGCAAACTGAGATTTCAGAGGAACAATGGGAATTGGCTTGTACAGAAGCTCAAACCAAATCAATAAATGTACGTCTTAAATTGATACATTTTAAATGGTTAATGCGGATGTATGTTACACCAGTGGAGTTAAATAGATATAACAAAAACATACCAGATACGTGCACAAAATGTATGGAAAGTAAAGGAACCCTATTTCATTGTTTATGGGAATATAGAAAAATTAGAATGTTTTGGGAAGAGGTGAGGGTAACAATTGAAAAAATAATTTCAAAACAAATCATATTGAATCCTAAATTGTTTTTGTTGGGTCTGTATCCAGAAAAGCATAACTTTAATAAGAGTGAAAGAGCATTCATAGACCTCAGTTTGCTTAATGCCAAAAAATGTATTGCACTATTGTGGAAAAAGACTCATAGACCAGATGTGACTCAGTGGTTAAGACAGATGTTAACAAACCTTCCACTAGAAAGAATAACATACATACTGGTACTGAAATCAAAGGAAATTGTGTTTGAGAATATATGGAGACCTTTCATTGATTATGTAAAGAATTTAAACATAACTTTTGAAGAAGAAGGTGAATGATGTGTGTGGACCTTGTAAATTCCTAACTGGTGAATGTATAATATGTATACTTATGCAATGGATTGCCTAGACTAAACAGAGGAGCATTGTTGAAGACCTACCTTTGTTAGTGGTTGTTGGTGTTTTTAGTACATTTTTTTTTTACTTTAGTGTTAGTGTTTGATTGTTTGTGTTATGTTTGTAAAAAAAAAAAAAGGTTCAATAAAAAATATTGTGGAAAAAAAAAAGGAAGGGGCAAACTCTTTCACACCACTGTACTGCTGTGACCTAATGTTGACCTTTGTGTTATGGGGGAAAGGACAGTGGGCTAATACAAATACTACTGCTAGATCTCACTTGGCATTAAACATCTCCATCTGAACAGTAGACTATGAAGGCACCAATGGTCTTTCTACTGACTTATTATAATGTTCTCAGCATGCTTCCACACATATACACAGACAGTACTTGTTTAGTATGTTAATCTCAGTAGAAATGACCATATCACTTCCGGTTATGGCTGCCACGTAGGACGGACGTGTCTCGCTCTGCTCTGCTCCTGGAGAAAAAAAATCGGCAAATAACTCTCTCATTTGGGACAGAACGTATCCCAGCGTTTGGGCGAGGATATGTCGGCGAAGCCTAAGGCTGGAAAACCAGGAAAAGGAAAAAGCGAGCCGCCGAAACAGTCCAAATTAACGGACTTTCAGGTCTGTGACGCAGCAAACAAAACTCCATATATGGCGGAGGAGGCTGGCGGCGGTGCGATGTTTGCGGGGAATGGCGCAGATGCGCTGATGGCTGCCATGAGTTCAATGAGAGCGGACTTTTCCTCTAGATTTGATGGGATTATGACAGCGTTGGAAGGAATAAGAAAGGAATTGGGTGACTGTGTAGAACGAACGGCGCAGATGGAGCTCCGTCTCGCTAGTGCTGAAGATGACGTCACCCGTCTTCAATTAAAGGTGCGCACTTTGGAAAAAAAAAATAAATCTCTGGAAGATAATATTTTGGATTTGGAATCTCGGTCGAGACAGAATAATTTGAGGCTGGTGGGTCTTCCAGAGGAATCAGAAGGTCGGGACGTATGTTCCTTTCTGGAAAAGTGGATTCCGGAGGTGCTGGGCAGCGAGGAGTTGCAATCAGCAGTGGTTCTGGAAAAAGCACATCGTATTGGCCCACGGAGAGATAAGGGACCGCCGAGGACCTTAATTATGAAGTTTCTTAGCAACAGAGACAGGATGAAGATCTTCAACGCTGCACGTGCTAAAGGAGAGATTAAACACCAGGACCAGCAGGTGCGGTTCTACCCAGATTTGGCCACAGGAATCCAGCAATTGAGGAAGCAGTTTGATCCCATACGTAAGGAGCTGCGCAACCTTGGGATTCGTCATGGTGTAATCTATCCTGCGAGACTGCTGACCATGTATGAGGGCAGAACCCACATTTTCAAGACCCCAGAGGAGGCGCAGGAGTTCATCAAGAAGATCAAAGAAGAAGAAGAGACTGGTGGGAGCTAAGCATGAACAAAATATAAGGTAGAATAATTAAGCATTTGCACAGGCATCTGACTGACTTGAAGTAAATAGTAAGTTTACAAAATATAGATTGTATTATATATTAAAAAAACAAAACAAAAACAAAACAAACAAAAAAAAAAAACTATGATGTACAAAGTTGTTAAAAATTTTGGAGTTAAGTTGGAAAACTACAGAGGAGAGTTAATGTTACGTCATTAAAAGCAGTAGAGTTGGGGTGATTGGGAGGATGAAGGAGTGGCTTAGGCTGTTCCCCGTGGGTGTGGAACGGTCGATGGCTATATCGGGAGACAGAATTTTTCTTTTGATTTTGGGGGGTTTGCCACAAGTGTGGGAAGGGGAAGTTTGTTTGTGTGTAGTTTGTAGGATGAATGTTCAACCACTCATGTTTTTGCTTCTCTGTATGAGCATGTTTACACTGCAAGGTAATCCTAAACTCTCTATTGATCATGGACCAAAGTGTTAATCTTAATTTAACTTCATGGAATTGCAGAGGTCTACAAAATTTAAAAAAACTTAAACAAGTTATGAATAAAATAAAGGACATGGGTTCAAGAATTGTGTTTTTACAAGAAACTCACCTGATAGAGGAGGATGTTAAAAGAATTAGGAGTAGATGGCAGGGAAGTGTATTCACCTCTTCATTTTCATCCCGAGCCAGGGGAGTTATGACTCTCATACATAAATCAGTTCCTTTTCAGGTGAAAAATGTAATTGGAGACAAATTTGGAAGATATGTAATCATTCAAGGTTCTTTGCTATTACTAACTAACTAACTAACCTGCACTTATATAGCGCTTTTCTAGTCACAAAGACCACTCAAAGCGCTTTCATTAACACTAACCCTCTATTCTAAGGGCCTATAGGAAACAAATATCTAGGGACAATTTAGAACAGCCAATTAACCTAACATGCATGTTTTTGGCATGTGGGAGGAAACCGGAGAAATCCCGGAGTAAACCCACGCAACACGGGGAGAACATGCAAACTCCACACAGATCACTGTTGGTCGGGGGCTGGGATCGAACCCACGATCCCACGATCCCCACAGTCCCCCGGCCAAGGGTAAACTGTGCTGCCGCAGTGCTAACCACTGCGCCACCGTGCAGCCCACATTAGAAAATATAAATCTTGTGAACTTATATGGTCCCAATATAGATGATCAGAAGTTCTTTGCTAATTTATTTCTCATCTTATCATCACTTACAGGGCAACATATAATAGCAGGGGATTTTAATTGTACATTGAATCCAGGTGTGGATAGATCAACAGGACTGGATTGTACGCACATTGGATGTAGGATGACTATTAATCATTTTATGAAAGAATTGAGATTGTTAGATATATGGAGAGAAATGAAACCACAAGTTAAAGCCTATTCTTGTTATTCCAGTACCTACAAGACATTCTCACGTATTGATTATTTTTTGATTTCCACAGAATTAAGGTCCAAGATTCAAAACTGCTTTTATGATAACATCGTGATTTCTGATCATGCACCCTGTTGTCTAATATATGTAGATAAAAAATTGACAAAGGAATCAGGTAGATGGCAATTTCAGCATAAATGGCTTCAGGATGAGGAATTTGTCAAGTATATAGAAAAACAGATAGACGAGTTCTTTGACATCAATACTACACAAACATCAGCATGTGTAAAGTGGGAGGCTTTCAAAGCTTTTATTAGGGGACATATTATTAGTTATACAGGATCAAAATCTAAGAAGACTCGAGAGGAGAGAGCTAAATTGGAACATAAAATAAAAAGTCTTCAGGAAAAAGTGTATGCAGGAAGTGACCCAAGGTTGGAGAATGAATTACTGATTTTGAGAGCTGAATACGACAAAAAATCAGCGAATAGAGCTGCCTCGAGTCTTCTAAGATTGAAACAATCTTTTTATGAACAAGGTGAAAAATCAGGAAAATTATTAGCATGGCAGATTAAACAATTGGAAATTAAAACACCAATTACCAGTATTATAAGTAATGGACAGGTAGTTATAGATCCTTTAGAAATTAATAGAGCCTTTAGAGATTACTATGAAAAATTATATGATACCAAAAATGAACCTGATTTAACAAAACTAAATGGGTTTTTGAACGAACTATCTATACCGTGTATTCCAAATGAAAACAGGGAGATATTGGAGTCTAAAATTAGTCAAGAAGAAGTTGGGCTAGCCATTGATAATATGAAATCAGGAAAAAGTGCAGGACCAGATGGTCTTCCAGTTGACCTTTATAAAAAATTTAAGAATAAATTAATAAAACCTTTTTTGGAAATGGTTTTAGAAGCATTTCAAAATAATAATTTACCATCATACATAAATAATGCCTTAATTATACTGCTGCCAAAACCAGGTAAGCCCTCTAATAAATGTGAAAATATGAGACCAATAAGCCTATTAAACGCCGACCTTAAGATAATCTGTAAAATTTTAGCAAGACGAATACAAGAAATTTTACCAAATATTATTAATCGAGATCAGAATGGCTTTATAAAGGGTAGACAAGGCTTCCATAATGTAAGAAGACTATTTAATATTATTTATTTTAATAAAGAAGCACCGGATACAGCTCTCCTATCATTGGACGCCGAAAAGGCCTTTGATAGAGTTGAATGGCCCTTTCTTTTTGAAGTCCTACAAAGGTTTGGACTTGGAAATAATTTCATAAAATGGGTTCAAATAATATACAATAATGCTACAGCAGAAATCCTAACAAATAACAATATTTCAAAACCAATAAAAATCAATAGAGGATGTCGACAAGGTTGTCCACTTTCACCTTTACTGTTTACTATGGCAATTGAACCTTTAGCGATAGCGATACGTTTACATTCACAAATATATGGAATTAAAGTTGGACCAACAGAACATAAAATCTCCCTGTACGCCGATGATATAATTTTGTTTATGTCGAATCTAAAAAAATCAATTCCAACCTTGTTGAATTTAATAAAGAATTTTGGGGAAATATCAGGATATAAAATAAATAAAACTAAATCTTCAATATTAATGCTAAATGAGACCCAGAGAAATTACCCAGCCCCTGAGGTAAATCAATTCAATGTTGTAAATCAGTTTAAATATTTAGGAATCCAAATTATGCCTAAGCTAGAATCAGTCGCCAGTGTCAACTATGAAGCCTTAATGTCAGATATCAGTGAGTTAACTCAGAGATGGATGTCACTACCAATGTCGATGATCGGGAGAATCAATATACTTAAAAGTAATATTTTACCTAAAATACTTTATTTATTTCAATACATTCCCTTATCACCACCTTTAGATCTATTCTCAAGAATAAAAAAAAAGTTAGTGGAATTTATATGGAACAACAGGAGGGCTAGATTACGTTTGTCTTTATTATATTTACCATTTGATCGTGGAGGTCTGAAATGTCCAAATTTTATGTTGTATTATTGGTCGGCACAACTGAGGTCTATGACATATTATTTTTCATCAAATGATCTCCCTCACTGGACTGAAATGGAATCATACAATTTACCTTTACCTCTTCCCATATTCATATACTCAGATTCGGCAAAAAAATTACAAAAACAAGTTAAAAATCCATTTGTAAAGCATATGATCAAAATATGGTGTGAAGCTAAAAACTATTTAAAAGAACCACAGTTATTGTCACAATTTAGTCCAATATGGGGTAATCAATATTTTAAACCAGGGAGAGCGGACGCTGTATTTAAAGTATGGAATTTAAAAGGGATACAAAAGATTCAGGATTTATATTTGCCATGTGCAGACAACATAATGTCTTTTGAAGAGCTGAGGATCAAATTTAATCTCAATAGAACACATTTTTTTTAAATATCTTCAACTTAGAAACTTTATTCGATCAAATCAAAATAAAGCTCTCACTCGACCTATTTATTCATCCTTGGAAAAAATGATGATGAAAGATAGTAAAAGAAAGGGTATTATTTCAGAGTTTTATAACTCATTGACACTATCTTCAAGTGAAAATTCACTGAAAAGATTAAACTACTGGAAAGAAGATCTGCAAATTGAAATTTCAGAGGAACAATGGGAATTGGCTTGTACAGAAGCTCAAACCAAATCAATAAATGCACGCCTTAAATTGATACATTTCAAATGGTTAATGCGGATGTATGTTACACCGGAGGAGTTAAATAGATATAACAAAAATATACCAGATACATGCACAAAATGCATGGAAAGTAAAGGAACCCTATTTCATTGTTTATGGGAATGTAGATTAATAAGAATGTTTTGGGAGGAGGTGAGGGTAACAATTGAAAAAATAATCTCAAAACAAATCATATTGAATCCTAAACTGTTTTTGTTGGGTCTGTACCCAGAAAAGCATAATTTCAATAAAAGTGAAAGAACATTCATAGACCTCAGTTTGCTTAATGCCAAAAAATGTATTGCACTATTATGGAAAAAGACTCATAGACCAGATGTGACTCAGTGGTTAAGACAGATGTTAACAAACCTTCCATTAGAAAGAATAACATATATACTGAAATCAAAGGAAATTGTGTTTGAGAATATATGGAGACCTTTTATTGATTATGTAAAAAATTTAAACATAACTCTTGAAGAAGAAGGTGAATGATGTGTGTGGACCTTGTAAATTCCAAACTGGTGAACATAATATGTATACTAATGTATTGGATTGTCTAGACTAAACAGAGGAGCATTGTTGAAGACTTGATTTTGTTGGTGGTTGTTGGTGTTTTTAGGGTATTTTTTTTTTTTTTGTAGTACTTTAGTGTTAGTGTTTGATTGTATCATGTTTGTTAAAAAAAAAAAAAAGGTTCAATAAAGATATTGTGGAAAAAAAAAGAAATGACCATATCTGATGCACAAAATACAAAACAAGTAAACAAGATTTATCCTGTTATAATTAATATTCTTTTATGTTTCTGCCAAAACACACAATTCTGAAACCAAATGTGAAATAATAATATGAATATGTGACCCGTGCTGGCAAAATAAGTTGGAATACGCACCATGTCATTACGAGCTGCAGGCACAAGAAGTCATAAATCATGACTCTTTCTTTGTTTGCTAGCGACAAGTCCCGGGAAAACCCCCATGAGTGCCTGGTATCACCGAAAAGCTTAGAAAATGTACTTTCTAAAAATACCTATGTTTTTGCAGAAGACGTAACTCCTGACCAATCGAACAAGAGTTTTAAACCTAGCCAAAATATAAAGAAATTGTCTTTTTCCGGGTCCGTTTTTTGCGCACTTCCTACAAATTAAATATCATTTTAAAGGTCTTTCAATACAGAATATGGAAAAAACATTACCTCAGTTTTGATAATTTTCTCAAAGTGACTCATTTTAACAGCATGGGTCACATATTCCAAACGTCATGACCAAGCTGTCATCCATGTATTGAAAAAAATGTTTTTACCTTTTGTTTTCACAATTATCCTATCAAAATATATATCAAAACTTGAATCCAACTGTAGATATGGAGCATAGATACACCCTACAAAGCATCAATACAGCATCAATGAGAATTAGCCAAACATGTATTGGTATGAAATCATTTAATCCTGGTGGAATGATATTGGTGCTCTTACATTTTCTTGAATTGTGCAATAAAGGCATTTTTTAAAACTCTCTCTCTCTCTCTCTCTCTCTCTCTCTTTTCAGGGATCATTTCTATAGTTTCTAACTTGAGAGATGTGTTTCGAAAGTGATCTCTCTCTCTCTCTCTCTCTCTCTCTGGTCGCCAATAATCTGGTCGCCTCGGCTCTTTGGCATAGGCTTGTGGCTTTGACACCGCCTAGGAGCCTCGTGGAGGAGGTTCAGAAGATCATCGTGGACTTCTTTTGGTCTGGTCGGCACTGGGTCCGTGCGCCTGTTCTCTACCTGCCTGTGGCCGAGGGGAGACAGGGCCTGGTGGACATACACTACAAGATCGCCTGCTTCAGGCTTCGAACTGCACAACGCCTCCTTTACGGATGCGGACCCTGCTGGATGGACACTGCTAAACTGCTCCTGAGGAGAGTTGGTCGCTTGGGCTATGATAAGCAGCTCTTCCTCGTGACATCTGGGGAGGTGGACCTTACTGGACTGTCTGCTTTTTACACGTCCGTCTTGCATGCAGGGCGAGTCTTCACCGTAGCCCGCCTCCATGACGAGACACCGGGCATGAGGCTGTTCAAGGAACCACTGTTTTTCAATTGATTCATCGACGCTGAGGTGCTGCAGTCGGTCAGTCTGCGGACTTGTTTGCGGGAGGCACGCTGTACCAAGCTTGGTCATCTTATGAAGATGTCAACCACATCGATGGATACGCTGAGGCGGAGTGCCAACATTACATCTGTCAGACTGCTGCAAAGGGTGGTGGGGGACGTGTGCGCTGCCCTGCCACAACCGCTTCGAGCGTTTGCGACAAACCGCACCCTTTCCAATCAATGAGATGACGACACTGTGTCCACCTTTCCTGCCATTTCCATAACTCCAGCTGTGGGGGAGTGGCAGGGAGGAGAGGATCACCTGCTGACCTTCAGAAATCCTCGCCTGGGCAAGTTCCAGTTTGACGGGACAAGGATGGTGTATCACATCTGTGTGAAGGTTCTGAATCTGCGCTCTCTGATGGATGTCACAGAGTCGAGGTGGGCGGGTTTTTTGGGGCCAGAGGTCTCCCCGAAAGGCAGCTGGCGGTGCATGTACAAGCTACCTATTGAGAAACGGACAGCAGATCTCCAGTGGAGGATTGTGCATGGGGCAATAGCTACGAATAAATACAGAGCATGCCTCAATCCGACTGTGGGGGGGAATGTTTGTTTTGATCCCAAGTTGAGACCCTGGAGCATTTGTTTGTTCAATGTTTTCGTTTATCTGGACTTTTTGATATTTTGCACAAGTGGTTTCAGGCTTTGGGTGAACGTTTCTCTTTTGGTCTGTTCATTTACGGTCCAAAGTATAAGGTGGCAAGGAAGGCTGCCCACAATTTGATGAACTTCCTATCTGGTACTGCTAAACTTGCCATCTGGCTGATGAGGAAAAATCGGGCTAGCAACGCTGGCAATATGGATTCTGTGTCTGCTTTCAAGGTCTTGTTGAAAGTCAGACTCCAGGTGGAGTTCTCTTACTATCAAATGGTGGACAATTTGGAGGCATTCATCAATAGATGGACTGTAGGGAACGTTTTGTGTTCTGTGGGTCAGGGGGATGAGTTATGTTTGCACTTTTGAGATGTGACACACTTGGGGCCGTGATATTGGTGTTTTGGCATTTTTGAATTGTACAATAAAGCCTTTTTTAAAAGTCAAAAGTCTCTCTCTCTCTCTCTCTCTCTCTCTCTCTCTCTAACTAGACAGCTTTAAGCCTTTCATTCACTAATACAAGAGTCATTTACTCAGACTCAAAGACTTTCATCTAGACAAGCTCTATCAAATTACCTCAATTTGAAGCAGCTGTAGTTCAGCCTATTAAGCTCAATGCTCAAGACAAAAGCTCAAGTGGACTTGAAAGAATTGCCTACTACAACCTTATGCCACAAACAATACTGTTTTGAGTGATTAGAGATAATAAGATAATACTGGGCTGTGTCTTTGTCTTAAATTGCTAATGTGTGGGGAGGGAGTGTGTACTGTGTAGATTACAATTCTAAGATATTTAAGATGGTGGTCTCTATTTAGCTCACCAGAATCTGCAGCACAGAAGATAGCAGAGGGAGTGTTTCACAAGAAATTATGAGGGTTCCATTTTCCCGCTCAGTCTGTCAATACCACTCATGACGCTTGAATAGGACATGAGTCTGAACACTTCATGGAGAAAGGAGGAGTTCACACAGGCCATACTCCACTGTCAATTTTTTTTTTCCCCATTAAATGCAAGCTCATGTCAATCATTGTCAGTGCATTGTCAGTACTTCTCACTTTATTTCACAAAATCGTTTTCATGATGACAGGCCAACATGTAGGCTTTGACAGTCTCAGCACTGACATGGCGTCACGTGGGACTGTGATGCCATGGTAGGCTTGGCTCACGCTGCCTGCTTGACACAGAAAAATAGTCAGTTAGAGGGAAAAAAAAGGGTGAGGGGCCCCCTAAAGATTGCCTTTTTGTTTCCTCATTAGTTGGAGCCAATTAAGAAGATCTCTCATTATAAAGGCTGGCCCCTTGGGAGACAGCTGGGTCTGTCTGTCTAACTGTTTGAAGCTCCCTAGGTATGACTATGTGGCTGGGTGGGAGTATCCTCAGCCCTGTCTCTGTATGTTTTTCAATCCTCTAATCAGAAGAAAATTAAAAGAAGACTAAGGAAGCGGCTGACACATCCCTGGGCAACTATTAAATTCAGTGTTTAAAATGGATCACTGCAAATGCCATATGCTTTAATATACTGGCAACACAGCAAACATATTGTGGTTAACAGCAGGCATCGCTGACCTTTCCAGGAAAAAAAAAACCAGAAGGCTGAAGCTGATGACTTTCCAAGAACGATTTACTATACATTTTTTTAATCACATAAGATGAGGTTCACCTGAATAAAGCTGGCAAATGAATGTTACTTTCAGACAATCTGAGTGATGATGAAACTCGGTATCAATAATTAATGAGACGATACTAAAGGTCAAGTGCACAGCACGCCTCCTGCTTTGCTCACCACACTTCTGCCTTCAGCTTTACCGCAGAGGTGCTCGCAACAGCAGCAACTACTGCAGCAGCAATAAGGGCGTTAGGTCCAACTGACTTTGAAATCATCAAATGTGAGGATCTCATTGATTCTGCAGCACTCATTTGAGTTGCTGTTTTACAGAAACAGGGGGGAAATGCAGAGAATCAAGTACTTTATCAGCAATGTGGGCAGTGGAGAGAGATGGAAAAAAATAAGGATGACTCAGATGTAGTGGGTGGACTGAGACCAGGGGAGACACTGGTACAGCAGATGGGCAGATTTTCAGTACTCTGTCTTTCCATCATGGAACAGGCAGCTGACTGGGCGAAGAACACCTACTATTCAATGTGACCTTAAGATATAGCAGTAGTACCATGCATCTTTTGGTTAACATAAAAATGTACGATTCAGTTTGAGTCCCATCCATCCATTCATCCATCCATCTTCTACCACTTATCTGGGGGCTTGGGTCGTGGGGACATTAGTCTAAGCCAGTGTTTTTCAACCTCTTTTGAGCCATGGCACCTTTCTTAAGGTGGATTCACACTACAACGTTTGGACCAACTTTCACTAACGTTTTGGCAAACATCTGGCTTTGCTGGCAAAAGTTAATGATAGTTAGTGTTTGTTAGCAAACGCTGGCGAAAGCTGTGTTCTTTGAAAATTTTCAGCATGCTGAAAAACATGCTGAAAATTTGCCGACATTTGGAAATACATGTTGGTGAAAGCTGTGTTCAGTGTGTAGAAGTTCTTGAGTGCTGGGCTAAGTTATGCAGAGTTTACCTAAGTTGGCCGAAGTTAAAACTGGGTTCACACTATAGTGTTTGGAACAACTTTTATAGACATTTTGAAAAATCAGAGAAATTAGTCCAAATGTCGGTGAAATTACATTTGGGAGCAGGTTTTTTTTTAAATCCAGCGCACACCAACTTTTACAAACTTTTGCTAGCATTTGCCAGTGTTGCATTCAGCGTTGGTAAATTTTTGCCATCGTAGGCTAGCAAATGTGTAGCTGTTGCCAACTTAGGTTAACTTACAGTGGGGCAAAAAAGTATTTAGTCAGCCACCAATTGTACAAGTTCTCCCACTTAAAAGATGAGAAAGGTCTCCAATTTCCATCATAGGTATACCTCAACTATGAGAGACAAAATGAGAAAAAAAAAATCCAAAAATCACATTGTCTGATTTTTAAAGAATTTATTTGCAAATTATGGTGGAAAATAAGTATAATGCTCAAAAAAATAAAGGGAACACTTTGAAAACACATCAGATTTTAATGGGAAAAAATAAGCTGGATATTGAAATTGTGGCAGGCTAGTCCAGCTTACTCAGATTAAAAAGTGTTCCTTTAATCTGAGTAAACTGGACTAGCCTGCCACAATTTCGATATCCAGCTTATTTTTTCCCATTAAAATCTGATGTGTTTTCAAAGTGTTCCCTTTATTTTTTTGAGCAGTATATTTGGTCAATAACAAAAGTTCATCTCAATACTTTGTTATATACCCTTTGTTGGCAATGACAGAGGTCAAATGTTTTCTGTAAGTCTTCACAAGGTTTTCACACACTGTTGCTGGTATTTTGGCCCATTCCTCCATGCAGATCTCCTCTAGAGCAGTGATGTTTTGGGGCTGTCGCTGGGCAACACGGACTTTGAAACTCCCTCCAAAGATTTTCTATGGGTTTGAGATCTGGAGACTGGCTAGGCCACTCCAGCACCTTGAAATGCTTCTTACGAAGCCACTCCTTCATTGCCCGGGCGGTGTGTTTGGGATCACTGTCATGCTGAAAGACCCAGCCACGTTTCATCTTCAATGCCCTTGCTGATGGAAAGAGGTTTTCACTCAAAATCTCACGATACATGGCCCCATTCATTCTTTCCTTTACATGGATCAGTCGTCCTGGTCCCTTTGCAGAAAAACAGCCCCAAAGCATGATGTTTCCACCCCCATGCTTCACAGTAGGTATGGTGTTCTTTGGATGCAACTCAGCATTCTTTCTCCTCCAAACACGACAAGTTGAGTTTTTACCAAAAAGTTCTATTTTGGTTTCATTTGACCATATGACATTCTCCCAGTCCTCTTCTGGATCATCCAAATGCTCTCTAGCAAACTTCAGATGGGCCTGGACATGTACTGGCTTAAGCAGGGGGACATGTCTGGCACTGCAGGATCTGAGTCCCTGGTGGCGTAGTGTGTTACTGATGGTAGCCTTTGTTACTTTGGTCCCAGCTCTCTGCAGGTCATTCACTAGGTCCCCCCGCATGGTTCTGGGATTTTTGCTCACCGTTCTCGGTAGCTCCTCCACACTGAAAAAAGTCAGTTGAGGTGGTATAGGCATCTGATTAGGATGCCTCCTGGACGCCTCCCACTTGAGGTGTTTCAGGCACGTACCACTGGGAGGAGACCCCAGGGCAGACCCAGGACTCGCTGGAGAGACTATGTCTCCCAGCTGGTCTGGGAACACCTTGGTATCCTCTCTGAAGAGCTGGAGCAGGTGGCTGGGGAGAGGGAAGTCTGGGCTTCTCTGCCTGAACTGCTGCCTTTGCGACCTGGACCTCCGGAAAAGCATTAGAAGACGGATGGATGGAGATTTATTTTCTTTTGGGCTGTTACATTTTGGGAGATTTTATATATATATATCTACTACATATATATATATATATATATATATATATATACACACTACCGTTCAAAAGTTTGGGGTCACTTAGAAATTTCCTTATTTTTGAAAGAAAAGCACTTTTTTTCAATGAAGATAACTTTAAACTAATCAGAAATACACTCTATACATTGCTAATGTGGTAAATGACTATTCTAGCTGCAAATGTCTGGTTTTTGGTGCAATATCTACATAGGTGTATAGAGGCCCATTTCCAGCAACTATCACTCCAGTGTTCTAATGGTACAATGTGTTTGCTCATTGCGTCAGAAGGCTAATGGATGATTAGAAAAACCTTTTGCAATCATGTTAGATCTGCAATGCTGTAATTGCTGCAAATGGAGGACTCTTTGACGAAAGCAAAGTCTGAAGGAAAAAATTATTATTTCAAATACAAATCATTATTTCTAACCTTGTCAATGTCTTGACTATATTTTCTATTCATTTTACAACTCATGGTGGTAAATAAGTGTGACTTTTCATGGAAAACACAAAATAATTGTCTGGGTGACCCCAAACTTTTGAACGGTAAGGTTAGAAATAATGATTTGTATTTGAAATAATAATTTTTTCCAAATACTCATCCTGCTCAAAGGAAGGTCAGTTTTATAGCTTCTCTAACCAGCTAAACTGTTTTCAGCTGTGCTAACATGATTGCACAAGGGTTTTCTAATCATCCATTAGCCTTCTGACACAATGAGCAAACACATTGTACCATTAGAACACTGGAGTGATAGTTGCTGGAAATGGGCCTCTATACACCTATGCAGATATTGCACCAAAAACCAGACATTTGAAGCTAGAATAGTCATTTACCACATTAGCAATGTATATTAGATATTAGAGTGTATTTCTGATTAGTTTAAAGTTATCTTCATTGAAAAAAACAGTGCTTTTCTTTCAAAAATAAGGAAATTTCTAAGTGACCCCAAACTTTTGAACGGTAGTGTATATATACACTGTATATATAATATTCTTTTTTTAATTTCCCCTTCTCTCCATTTCTCTTTCGTCGATGCATGTCTGAAGTGAGTTTTGATCTAAAAACATCTGCTTCCACCAGCATTTCAGTCAACACATTTGCCAACGGAGCTTAACTTAGGCTGACATAGGCGAACTCTGCATAACTTAGCCCAGCACTCAGAAACGTTTACAAACTGACCACAACTTTCACCAACATTTATTTCCAAACGTTGGCAAATTTTCAGCATGCTGAAAATTTTCAAGGAATATACCTTGCGCCAGTGTTTGCCAGCAAACACCAACTATCATTAACTTTTATCAACTTTTGTCAGCAGAGTCAGACGTTTGCCAAAACGTCAGAAAAAAAATTGGTCCAAACGTTGTAGTGCAAATCCACCCAAAACGCAGGTCCAGAATGGCAGGAAGCCTCCACAAATGCTGATCTTTATATAAGCGTCGCCTGGCACTGATGTCAGCTGGCCTGCATTGAGTATTCGTTTGCTTAAGTTAACCTAAGTTGGCAATAGCTACACATATGCTAGCCTAAGTTGGCAAAAGTTTGCCAACACTGAATGCAATGCTGGCAAATGATAGCAAAAGTTCGTAAAAGTTGGTGTGCACTGAATTAAAAAAACCCTGCTCACGAACGTAATTTCAACAACGTTTGGACTAATTTTTCTGATTTTTTAAAACGTCTGTAAAAGTTGGTCCAAACGCTATAGTGTGAACCCAGCTCTCCATTGAAAAAATCCCATGACACCCCACCAACCCAAAATGTTATAAAATAACACATTGTAGCCTATAATAATAATAATAATAATAATAATGGATTAGATTTACATGGTGCTTTATACAACAGTTAGTTCCAACAGAGCAATTTGATTGGACAATAGGGATTCCAGGAGTAACTATAATCTGCGATAATTGCACTCCAATTTCACTGAGTATGTATCACTCTGCTTCAAAGGTGTTCAAGTAATGTTAATTACCAATAGTATTTTTCTATCAACTCTGATAGAGAAGGAGAAGGCTCAGATGGAACACAGACACACACTGCGTCAGAGTCACCGGCAGCAGGGGAGCCCGGCGAGGATTGCTCAGGTGCAGCTGATGGCTGCAGCTGAACCTCCTCAGCAAGAGCCAGGCAAGATTTCTCTAGGACAGAGAAAATGAAAACAAGAAAGAACACTTGCCTGAGCTTGAGCTCCACCGCCGTACAGGACTCCAGCAATCCTGGCTGGGACATCTCAGCTCTCCCCACCTGGGCGGCCATTTCCGACACAGCCACCTCAGGGGAAGAAAAAAGCACCGGAGAAGACTCACCGGCAGCAGTGAAGCCTGGTGAGGAGGGCTCAGGAGCAGAGGACATCTGCAACTGATTCTCCCCACCATGAGCCAGACAAGAATTGTCTGGATCTGTAGTGATAACACAGAACAGAGCACTTGCCTGAACTCGAGCTCCACCGCCGTCCAGGACTCCAGCGACTCTGCTACGGCGGCCCTGGCAGCAGGCATGATGGTAGGTGCAGCCAGTAGACCTCCAGGCATGACAGCTGGCACCGGTGGATCACTCAGCGAGGTGGCTGACATTGGAGGTTGCCTCACTAATGGCGCTGGGTCCTCTGCCGCTGAATCCAGGGGACACCTGTCTGTTGGCTCAGGATTCAGAGCACAGGTGGCGCTTGTCTTCCATCTCGAGCGTGGCCGCTGGGCTGGAGCAGGGATCCCCAGGGCGGCAGCCCCCCCCCCCCCCGTTGCCCAGCGGCTCCTTCCCACGATCGGCAGACTCTCGGAAGCAACTAAGGAAAACACAGGAGAAGGAGGCGAGGGTGAGACAATAGCAGCAGGTGATGAGGACTCAGCTAAATTTGGCTGCTGTTGCTGAGCCTCATCACTGGGAATAAGGCAAGGTATTTCATTAAAATGAGAAGAGGAATGAAAACCCACTTGCCTTATTTCCCGGGGCATGATGGTTCCTGCTTTTTTTTTGTCAGGTCAGGCACTGGCTTGCTTGCTACCGGGCAACCATGAAAACTGGTACTACCTGTCTCATGGGTCGGGCTGTCGGCGACTCAACCGGCATCCCCGCCCTTCCGAGGGCATGGAGGGTGAAACAGGGCATCCTGGCAGAACTAAAAACAATATCTACCACAGGTCTGTGGTGGACCACTCCCAGTTACACGGGGTGAGAATGGACATCCTGGCAGATAAACACATCTGTTGCAAGGTCTGTGGTGGACTGTGCCAGTCGGTGCATCGTAACATGCACTACACCAGTGGTTCTCAACTGGTCTGGCTTTGGGACCCAACATCACCCCTCAATGACAAGCCGCGACCCAAATCAAAGATTTTCAAATTCTCAAATTTACTGAATGTAAAGATTGTGCATTTTGAACCTGAGGTAGAAGAACAGAATATCACAGTATACAAACACAAAACAAATTTAAGGATTAACCAAAATGACCAGTAAGTGGCAATACAACAGAGGGAACAATTCCCTTTAATGCTGAATTAGCTGCATTTTAAATTAAAAATTAAACAAAAAGTGCAATTCAAAAGAATTCAAGTCTCAAAATTGACTTTTCTTCTGATTGTTTTTTCAGTATTTAACTACTGATAAGGTTATGTGCTTTAAAGAAAATGAAGGAACACTCACTAAAACCTGTAACAGTGACATCATAGACCTGAGTCTGGAGGAATTAATGGGAGAAATGGGGATGTTTTTTACTCTTGACAAGAGTCTCAATGTCTGGAGTTATATTAGACAAAGCGACTTTGAGGTCATGCTCAATGTCCAGTCTGTTTCTCTGTTTTGTCTTCAACTGAACCAGAGCTGAGAAGCCACACTCACAGAGATAGGTAGTGCTGAAAGGTAGGAGGGTTTTTACTGCTCAAATGGCAAGAGAAGGATACTCACTCATCACAGTGCTGCACCAGAACTGCGAGAGGCTTACCTCCGTGAACCTCTTTTTCAGCGTGCGGTCACATGATAGCTCCACCAGCTGACTCTCTTCGTTGCTTGGCAACGTAACGCTTTCCATGTCGATTCCAAAGGGATCGCGTATCCAGTCCGTTTCGCCATGCTCAATTAGCATATACAAAGAAACGTTGCGAGTCTTCTTCTATGGTGCGAAATATGGTGTCGCCCGCCACCTACTGCTATCTACTGTTAAGGAGTGTGAATGACACTATGTTGATTTATTTCTTGATATTTTATTTGCCCAGGCAAAGGCCCGCGACCCACTGAAAACAGGTCCGTGACCCACTTTTGGGTCGTGACCCACCAGTTGAGAATCACTGCACTACACAAAGAGCAGAGGTGAACAAACCTATCATCTGGTCAGTCACTACAACAGATACTGGAGTCAGTTTGTCTTGGCTTGTCCTTGCCACTGATAATACCTTTATCTGCCAAGAATGTGCTGCTAGTCCAGCAAAAGCTAGCGGTACTCAAATACTTTGCAAGCAGTTTCATGAAATGGTCAATCAGAAAGCAACTCATACTGGCTCGGACGTCGCCCGGGCTTACAAGGTCCGCGCTGATCTGTTCACACTCTTGACATGCAGCGAAAAGTAAGCTAGGAGCAGGAAGACAAAAGAAGAGGAAAACAGCAGCCTTGTGTATAGCAGAATGGAATGTACGCACTCTGTTGGACAGAACAACATCACAGCGCCCAGAAAGACAGACCGCGCTTGTGACCCTGAAAATGAACAGGTACAATGTAGACATAGCTGCACTTAGTGAAACAAGATTGCCTGGATATGACAGCTTGGAAGACCATGGGTACATCTTCTTTTGGAGTGGGAGATCAACTCAAGAAAGGAGAGAAGCAGGAGTGGGCTTTGCAGTTAGAAAGGAGATAGTGGCAATGCTTGATGAGGAACCGGTGCCAATCAACGACAGGATAATGACTATGAGACTCCCACTACAGCGGAAGATGTATACCACACTCATCAGTGTACTATATGCCCCAAAAATGACTAACACAGAGGAGGTGAAGGAAGAGTTCTACAGTGATTTACGTGAGACTATCAGGCATGTACCGACTGATGACAGGCTGATACTCATTGGAGATTTTTATGCCAGCAGTCATGAAGTAGGCAAGTGCAATGCTAATGAAGAACTTCTACTTGCACTATGTTCAGAGTACAACCTTGTGATAACCAACACTCTATTTAAGCACACGGACACACTCAAGAAGACATGGATGCACCCAAGATCCAAGCACCCACTTATTAGACTACATCATAGTAAGGCAGAGAGACATAAGGGATGTATTGGACACCAGAGCAATGAGAGGTGCGGACTGTGGTACTGATCATGTTATGCTGAGATCTAGATTAAGGATTTGGAGATGAAAACAGCACTGCAGGACAGATGCCAAGCCACCACGGAAGCTAAACACTAGTGCACTGAAAGGTCAAAAGAAACAGGAATAACCTACACATGAAATGGATGAAAACTTGAAAGACTGGGACAGCAACAACTCAGAGAATGACATAGAAGAGAAATGGGCAACACTGAAGAATACAGTGTATCAGACTGCGAGTGATGTATTAGGCCACCCTGAGAGGAAACATCAAGATTGGTTTGATGAGCATGATGAACACCTGAAGAAACTACTAGAAGCGAGGAATACAGCTAGGCAGGAAAACCTACAGTGTAACACAAGGTCGAAGCAGAAGAAATACTCAAAGGCTCAGAGTGAGCTACAGAAGTACACCAGAGAGATGAAGTCCAACTGGTGGGATGAAAAAGCAGAGGAACTTCAAACTGCAGCAGACAGGAAGGACATGAAAACATTCCTCACAGGTTTGAGAGAAATTGGCCCTAAACCAAGAGGACTGATCCAACTAAAGGCTATGGATGGTGAAACGGTTTTACAGGAGAAAGACAAGATCCTGGACAGATTTGCAGACCACTTTGACCAACTACTAAACAACCCTGGAGATCTCACTGAAGAGGCTACAGAAGCTCTAGTGCAGCGACCAGCTGTATCAAGTCTGGATGAACCACCAAATTTTGATGAACTAATGGCAGCTATCAGGACAACACTGAATGGTAAAGCTCCAGGAAGGGATGGAATTCTAGCAGAAGTGTGGAAATTTGGTGGTGTTCAGCTGACCAACTGCCTGCACAAGCTCATCCAAGAGATATGGGATGCCCAGAAAGTACCTCAAGACTGGAAGGATGCAAGTATTGTGCCTTTGTTCAAGAAAGGTGACAGGAAAGATTGTGGAAATTACCGAGGTATATCACTGCTAGCCATTGTTGGTAAGATTCTCTCACGTGTACTACTGAACAGACTCAATGAACACATCTCGCAGAATGTACTACCGGAAACCCAACGCGGCTTTAGAAGTGGAAGAAGCACAATGGACATGATTTTCTGCTTGAAACAGGTTCAAGAAGAGTGTATCGAACAGAACATTTTTTTTGTTTGTTTTTTTTGTTACTTATTTGTACCCGTAGGTAGATTTGTTTTGCAGTCTGGTAACAAGCCACCAGCTGCCGGTCGCTGCATGCGCAAGCGCCCCGTATCCCTAACCTGCATGTTTTTGGCGTGTGGGAGGAAACCGGAGAAATCCCGGAGTAAACCCACGCAACACGGGGAGAACATGCAAATTCCACACAGATCACTGTTGGTCGGGGGCTGGGATCGAACCCACGATCCCCGCGCTCCCCCGGTCGAGGGTAAAACTGTGCTGCCACAGTGCTAACCACTGCGCCACCGTGCAGCCCACAGATATGGGCTGCACGGACATGCCGCTTTATGTAGTTTTCATAGACTTCAGTAAAGTCTTCAGAATCAGAATCAGAATCAGAATCAACTTTATTGCCAAGCATGCTTTTTACACATACGAGGAATTTTACTTATCACTAAGATGCGCTCATGTTAAGCGCTCCCTAATGACACGGCAGCCACTTACAGGCGCCTCATACAGTGGGGGGTAAAGAGGGGGAGGTGGAGGGGGTGACACATTGGGCAGAGAGAAAAAACATAGTTATCAAAATAGAGCTCAGGTGAGCAAGATTGTGATCACATAGAAAAAAACCCTCTAATTGCACACTGAGCAGACAAGATACAGATCCACACATTAACAAAGCAAGAGAGAGACCAGTGTGTGTATGTCAGTCATGTGATATCAGTGTGAATGCAGTGTGAAGTATCAGTTACTGGTGCACAACAAAAAATCCTCTCCTAGGCAACGACTAGGTGTTATGTCCATGGTATTCTAAACATAGATAACATGTCCACAGAGTTCATCTCTCTTCAATGCATGTCAGATGGTAAAATTCCATGCTAGTCACATGGTGACGCTGTCCTTGGAGAGTTCAGATTGCTGCACATCAGAATTGTTTGGGTTAGAGAGAAGCCAAAACTCCCTTCTGCCTTATCTTTTCTCCTGGAGGAATGAGTTCTCCCAAGGACGCTGAATCAAGGCCTGAAAAGCACAGTTCACTTAGAGCATAGAATTTTCATCTCTCATGCGATTCTGTGCATCACAATTTACATTAACATTCACAGGCTTCGATATTGTTTCACGACAAGGACTTTGGCAGGTACTCAAGAAATATGGTTGTACAGAGAAGTTTGTCAGCCTGATCGAGGCACTCCATACAGGTATGCAAGCAAACGTGGCAATGAGTGGTTCAGTATCTAAGGACTTTTCAGTAAGCAATGGGGTGAAACAAGGGTGTGTGCTGGCGCCTACACCCTTCTCGCTATATCCGGCAGCCATGCTTGAGGTGGCCTTCAAAGACACTTCAGAAGGAGTACACATTCAAACAAGGAAAAAAGCAGACTTGTTAAGTGTGGCACAGTTTAAAGCCAAGAGTAAGACATCGATAAAGGTAGTAAGAGAAATGCTCTTTCCCGACGACAGTGCTCTAGTTGCACACAGTGTGGAAAATATGCAATCTTTAGCGGAGAAATTTGCAAGAGCAGCTAGCCAATTCAGCCTCAAAATCAACATCAAGAAGACAGAGTGCAATTATCAACCACCAAAGTTCCGATTATCAACATCACTACCAGAAGAGATCAGCATTGGTACAGAGCCACTAGTCAAGTGCAAGACTTTCAAGTATCTAGGGAGTACTGTTTCAGAGAATGCTAGGCTGGAGGATGAACTATCTCTCAGAATGGGAAGAGCGAGAGCTGTGTTTGGAAACTTGAGGGAGAGACTGTGGAACAACCGACATGTGTCTATCCGTGTGAAATGCAAAGTGTACAGAGCGACAGTACTGGCTACGCTATTGTATGGTGCTGAAACTTGGACTGTCTATAGAGTGCAGGTGAAGAGACTCCACGCGTACATGATGAGACACCTTCGAGCCATAATGAACATCTCATGGAAAGACAAGATAACCAACATAGAAGTGTTGAAACGAGCTGGTTTACCATCAATGGAGGACATGCTAATACAGATGAACTTGAGATGGCTCGGACATGTTGAGAGGATGGACCACGAGCGTCTCCCTTGGCAGTTACTCTACTCACAGTTATGGGAAGGCAAATGCAATCAGGGTAGACCAAGGCTCAGATTTAAAGACACTGTAAAAAGAAACTTGAAGAAGCTGGATATAGACAGGAGTTCCTGGCAGCGGCAGGCTAAGGACAGAGCTGTGTGGAGGAATCTGATCAGACCTAAATGAAACAGTCATTGTCGCCCACGACTGACTGCTATGATGATGATGATGATGATGAAGATGATCAACTCTGACAATTGCAGTACTGTTATGGATACCTTAATTTTCACAGTGAAGCAATGTTTTGACAAGAAGAAATTATACATCCGTGACACAGAAGTCCAACCCTTTTGCAAAAGTCTACTTCTGTCACGGTCATTTTAAGATCATTAAACAATGTGACGTCTGTTTAAAAAAATTAGACAGTGCTAGAGGTTGTTTATTGTCTCAATTAACAAACCACAACACCTTTGTGGTGATGGACTCTTTGTTTCTGTCATGCTGTGGAGCACGGTTGGGCAACCGTTCTCACGCTCCTTATTTAGTATGGTTATTTTTCTGTTTTTCCCCACATCTGTTTAATAGTTTATCTGGCTGGTTTTGGTTGTGTCATGTTATTTTGAGTGTACCTTTTGTTTCTTTTCACGACAATTTCTGTCCTAGTATAAGTGATTATTATTTTGTCATTTGATATTGTGCATTCACAACCATCCAGCTTCACATGATAATTATTATTCACCGGTTTGGACTTGAGCCTTCCCTCACCTGTTCCCCTCAGCCTCTCTTCAGTATTTTGGAATTTACTTTCCAGTATTTGTATTTCTTGTTGTTGCCCTTGCCCTTTTGGTTCGTTTTCCCTGTCTATTATTATCTGGTCTGTTTTTTACTCTATATTTGTAGTCAGGTACCTTTCACCGCGTTCCCCTGTGCTTTTAGGTTGACAGCGCCCATTGTTTACTTCCTGGTGTCAAACTTTGTTCATAGGCTGTCACACCTGTCATCAATTCTTTAATTACTCCTCGCTCATGTGATCCACACCTGCATTCACTCGTCATCATTTGTGTCATGCCCTGTTGCCCTATTTAAGGACTGTTGTTTCATTCACTCCTCACTGCTTCATTCACCAAGCTCGGACGGGTATCCACCGTACTATTCTCCTCTTTGGGCAATGTAGTCCTGACATGCCCCCCCATGTCTTCTCTGGCGTTCCGATGCGCCTTAGCCTCTGCGTTATTGCAGACTATGCTCCCTCTCATCCAACCATCTCCACATTCTGTAAGTTTTTATGTTTTAGTATATTTTGCATTCTTTAATAAACTCTAAGCAAACTCACGGCGGGCGTTTGGTATTGTCTGTCCACCCCGTCGGGCCGGTTTATGACAGTTTCATCTGAAAATGCGAAAAAAAGTGAGCAAAATGTGCTAAATCACTAGCATGTGCTAAATCACTAGCATGCTAACTACACCGGTATTAGATATGTTTTGATCTGGGATTTTCTGAAGTATTGACTTAACAGGTATCTGTTTTATAAACACATTACTTTTGCACTTAACAATATTTAATTTGCTTTCATGTGTGTGTGAAATGACAATAGACGCCTTCGTGCTGACTGAGATGTTTAGCAACAGTTAGTGGCTACATTCAGAAGGGACTTTTTTTCTCAGCTGTGCAAAATAACTGGTTAAACAAACAAATCATAATATTTTGTCCATAATAATATTTTGTCCAGTATTGCTGTCATTTAATAAATTTTTCTTTGCTCCCTCTCGTGTAATATTGCTTAATTACAGGTCAAGTAACATCTCAAAGCGCTTACAGTGAGTTCATTATTCATTCACTCCAGACAGACATTGATAGTGGTAAGCTACTACTGTAGCCAAAGCTGCCCTGGGCATGGATTAAAGTAAAAAAAAAAAAAAAAAAATCCTGAGCTTGGACTTTTTACCAGGGGCAGGGTCATAGGGGTGGACACATACATTTTATATATACAGTACTTATTTTAGTGGTGGTGTTTTCACATTAATTGCCCGTTAACGCTCTGCCCCCCTTAATGGCGACAAATTTTGTCATCGTGGTTAACAGCAGAAAGCGCAAACAATGCTTTTTGGCCTAGCAGCTCTCCGTACCAAAGCCGCTCTGCCCACAGACACTGTGCGTGCCATGCAGACATTGCAAAATCAAACAAGTTGGATTACAGCCATGGAAATCCCGAAAGTGCTGTCATGTTTAAGTTTACAACGATATCTGTTGGAGCTCTCACCTGGATAACTGTTACAGCCTCCTCCAAAACTTTGCCTGGACGTTGGGTTGTTCTTCTGTGGAAGCTTGCTAGCTGGCTAGTAGCTACATGCTAGGTTGTAGCTAACCTCCAGCAGCTGGCACGGACAGAAATTTGCCTGTTTTCATCCTCATAACTTTGGGTGCAACTGTTGGTGAGTACCAGTCTAAAAAAAATCTCAAGCTGTGTTCGTAATGTCCATTCAGTCCCCCACCGTTTTTGCAGCACAGTGGGGTGTCATCATGGGTGAGACAGTTGTTTATGCTTGCAATTTTTTTGCTAAAAGGAAAATTGTGTCAGTTGTGACACACAAGGTCCATGGCTTTGTGTTGATCTGCTTAAAAGTTATGGATATTTGCTATTGGAGAAAGAGCAAGCTGCTGGCTGGTTGGATGCTGAGTTGTGTTGCAGTGACGTTACTGAGCCCTGGGATTCCGTTGTTTGCACATGCAGTCTACTTTTGAGAATTTTCTGGAGAATATTCTGGATAGTTTTTGTCATTTTGGGTATGTTGAGAGCTTGAATAAACCTGCAGGTGAAGACAGCAAGCATATCTGTCCACTCCCATGTTCCGAACAGTATGACAAACTTGAAAAATTACCAAACATTCAAACAACAACATTCTAAAAGATTAATCGCAATCGTCCAACACCACTATATATATATATATATATATACTGTATATATATATATATATATATATATATATATATATACACACACACACACATATATACATTGGTGTGAAAAAGTGTTTGCCCCCTTCCTGATTTCTAATTTTTTTGTTTGTCACACTTAAATGTTTCATATCATCAAACAAATTTAAATATTACACAAAGATAACATAAGTAAACACAAAATGCAGTTTTTAAATGAAGGTGTTTATGATTAAGGGTAAAAAAAAAATCCAAACCTACATGGCCATCTGTGAAAAAGTGATTGCCCCCTAAACCTAATAACTGGTTGGGCCACCCTTAGCAGCAACAACTGCAATCAAGCATTTGCGTTAACTGGCCATGAGTCTTTTACAGCGCTGTAGAGGAATTTTGGCCCACTCATCTTTGCAGAATTGTTGTAATTCAGCCACATTGGAGGGTTTCTGAGCATGAACGGCCTTTTTAAGGTTATGCCACAGCATCTGAATCGGATTCTGGTCAAGAGTTTGACTAGGCCACTCCAAAGTCTTCATTTTGTTTTTCTTAAGCCATTCAGAGGTGGACTTGCTGGTGTGTTTTGGATCACTGTCCGGTTGCAGAACCCAAGTGCGCTTCAGCCTGAGGTCACGAACAGATGGACGGACATTCTCCTTCAGGATTTTTTGGTAGACAGCAGAATTCATGGTTCCATTTACCACAGCAAGTCTTCCAGGTCCTGAAGCAGCAAAACAGCCCCAGACCATAACGCTACCACTTCCATATTTTACTGTTGGTATGATGTTCCTTTTCTGAAATGCTCTGTTACTTTTATGCCGGATGTAATGGACACACACACCTTCCAAAATGTTCAACTTTTGTCTCGTCAGTCCACAGAGTATTTTCCCAAAAGTCTTGGGGATCATCAAGATGTTTTCTGGCAAAACTGAGATGAGCCTTTATGTTCTTTTTGCTCAGCAGTGGTTTTCATCTTGGAACTGTGCCATGCAGGCCATTTTTGTCTTATGGTGGAGTCTTATGATGGAGTCATGAACGCTGACCTTAACTGAGGCAAGTGAGGCCTGCAGTTCTTTGGATGTTGTTGTGGGGTCTTTTGTGACCTCTTGAATGAGTTGTCACTGCGCTCTTGGGGTAATTTTGGTTGGCCGGCCACTCCTGGGAAGGTTCACCACTGTTCCATGTTTTTGCCATTTGTGGATAATAGCTCTCATTGTGGTTCGCTGGAATCCCAAAGCTTTAGAAATGGCTTTGTAACCTTTTACAGACTGATAGATCTCAGTTACTTTATTTCTCATTTGTTCCTGAATTTCTTTGGATCGCAGTATGATGTCTAGCTTTTGAGGATCTTTTGGTCTACTTCACTTTGTCAGGCAGGTCCTATTTAAGTGATTTCTTGATTGAGAACAGGTGTGGCACTAATCAGGCCTGGGTTTGGTTAGAGAAATTGAACTCAGCTTTCCAAAGATGTGATAAACCACAATTAATTTATGTTTTAACCACTTGCACTCCGGGCAATTTTCCTAAAAATGCCAAAAAATAACGTGCCCAAAGTAAATCGAAAGCTGTTATTCAACCCTTTGCAGCATCTTCATGGGGTTGGTCTCATTTAAAAGAAAACACTTTGAATTTTTTGGCAAAAAAAAACATAATCTCTCTACGTGCTCCGGCCACTGAGTTACAGTAATCTAAACATACTGAACTTGAAGAAAAAAAAATTGGACACAGTGTTTTTTTGGATACAAATGCTTGTAAATAACACACAGCTGTCCGATCCGGCTGGAAAATGCAACAGAAATGTAGAGCCAAGTGTTATCCAGCTGAGATCCAAATTTGGTAACAATACCACAAAAAATGAATATTTTACACAGCTTTGTTCTCAGGCTGTTCCCAGGCATTATGGAACTGTGCCAAATTGTGCCAAATGGCACAGTTTGGAAAAACGTCTGTAACTTTTGAATAATTCAATGTAGAATCTTCATTTTAGGCTCTAATGAAAGGTCACACTCAGGGCTGTGTCTGTGTGTGTGTGCGTGGGCAGGGGGTCGTTCCCCCCCCCCCGCTACCAAGGACCAAATTCGGCCCTCGCTACATGACGGAATACACTCTTTTTTTTTTTTTTTTTTCCTTGCATGTTTTCACAGCGGCTCCCCCCCCCCCCCCGCTACTGTGTGTGTGTGTGTGTGGGGGGGGGACCGTGAACGGACCGTGAACGCCCCCCCCCCCTCGCTACAGAAGAGGGCCATCGCTACATGATGGAATAGACTGATATGCTTCCTCCCACGGACCGGGGAGCGTTCGGACCGTGGCCCCCCCCCCGCTCCTCTTCTGCAGCGGGGGGGGGGCGTTCACGGTCCGAACACGGCAAATGAACCGTTTATCGCGGCGCACGCACTTCGTACTTCGTGCGCAGTACAGTTGTAATTTACCGATCGGTCAAAAGTCATTTTTGGATTACAGTTTTCAGGGATAAATAATAATTTAGCTTATAACACCTTACCTCTTCAAAGCAGCAGAGTCGTGGCGAACAGCTCTTCCCACGCGTCAGACGAACGCGACGGTGCTCCGCTCGTGGATCCCGATCAACATAATTCCATTATTGCCGTTTTGGCGAATGATTTACGACTTTTGTCGTCGGCCTCCGTCTATTCTGCTGGAATGAGTGCAGGTCCCACTTGTGGGTGTTCTCCATGCTGCTGGGTGAGCCTGGGTCTGTAGTAGATTTGTACAGAGTCCTTCTGCAGCAGTAAATATCGCTTCACCCAGCCTGAATTTCTGTGCTTCAATTGGCTCCTGCGTTCACAGTAGGCGGGTCCTCCTTCCTAGATTTTCATTCATTGGCTCCTCAAGGTTTCAGAAACCCAATTCAAGGCTCTTATTAGTCGAATGAGAGGTCAATCAGATGAACTAATCTGTTCGCGGCTGTGTTTGCAGATTTTTTTTTCAGTGGCGCTTGGAGGGCACACCACCTACACCATCACCATCAATATCCTTATCATGCGTCATGCGCACGAGGGCGCACGAGCGCGCTCTCGCGCACCCTCGTGCGTCATAGGACGCAGAGACTTGCCCGCCCGCGGAACAACGGAGCGCAAGTGGTTAATGGGGGGGGGAGAGAATCACTTTTTCATACAGGGTCAAGTAGGTTTGGATTTTTTTTTACCCTTTATAATAAACACATTCATTTAAAAACTGCATTTTGTGTTTACTTGTGTTATCTTTGTCTAGTATTTAAATTTTTTTGATGATCTGAAACATTTAAGTGTGACAAACATACAAAAACATGAGAAATCAGGAAGGGGGCAAACACTTTTTCACACCACTGTATAGATCGGTGTATTCCAATCAACCACTGATCTGTATTGAGTTTGACATGGAGTGATAATAAAACTTGCAAATACGTTGGCTGGTATCCCAAGCTTCCAGGATCCCGTTGCATTCATGTGACATTAGCGATGTGACAACATGAAACTTGATACACTAAAGAAATGCACTGTTATTTGTGGGAGATCAGACTCCCATCTCCTTAAAAAATGAGAAAGCCATGAAGGGCTCTTGAGGTACTAATTTATGCTAACAGAATCCGCACCTGTGGCTCACCAGTTGCAGCTTGAAAGCAGTCTTAGACAATTTCCCACGACACCCAAAATGCTCTCTCATGGCACCACGATTGAAAAACATTGGTCTAAGCAAAGAAGCTGAGACTGCTGCCCAATTCACATAGCACCATGGTCCCTATGATCTCTCCAGCAGATGGTGAGTCCACCCGAAAGGCGGACCCATATGGCTCATTCAGGCTGAATGGGCTCCAATGGGCTCATCACCTGCAGGGGGGATCATGCTGTGTGGACCAGGTGGCAATCTGGGCTATTCTGCTTGGACTGCTGCAACTTGGACCTCTGGAGAAGCGGTAGAAGATAGATGGATGGATGGATGGATGGATGGATGGATCATTCTCCATACACAAAGACTAGACAATTTAGTCAGACCGCGAGACCACACTTCTGCAGTTCATAGAAACAATTTCACGGTAACAATTCCAGAGACATGAGTTCACACAGAAACTTGTGACAAAAACATGACTTCAGAAGAAAAACAAGAGCACTCTGAGGTGAGTGCAATATCCCCCACCTCTGTTTTCTTTGAAGATCCCAACTGAAGGAGAGCAGTTTTCAACTTTTCTATATAATTACCATGGCAAAACAAAATTATGATAAACCCATCATCCACGAATATACAACAAAATATACAACCCATAGTTGTAGGGCAGGATCCCAAGGTGGACCTGTGTAGCAAGTTTGGTGACCTTAACTTTCTTTGTTGTTGAGATACAGTTTATAAACCATTTTGATGTTGACCTTTGAAGTTGCAACCCCAAAACCACAGTCACACGTCAGTGCCACAGGGTTTTGGTTTTTTTTTCAGTGCCACAGGTTGTACAGTAATAAAGGAATGTTAACTTTGACCTTTGACCCTAAACCCATAGTCAGAGGTCAGGATCCCAAGGTGAAGCTGTATATCAGGTTTGGTGGCCCTAACTTTATTAGTTTTATAGTAAATAGTAAATCTAGCATTTACCATTTATAGTGCAAATGGAATGTAAACTTTGACCACTGACCTTTTGATCCCAAACCCATAGTCAGGTCAGGGTGTAATTCATCCAAGATTTGTCTTAGATACAACTACTGTATTGATTTGAAAAGCCTACATCATTTCTTTCAGTAGTTAGTAGCTAGCACTTAACCGGACCAAGATGCTAGCGCAAGACTTCGACATACTGGGTGAAACAAGACAGAAATGACGTGGATGCCGTGCTGGAGCAAGACAGCGGGCGAGAAATATAAGGTACAGACCCGTCCTTCCATCTGTTATTATGGGGAACGTTCGATTGCTACTCAATAAGACCGACGAGCTAGCGGCCATCTCCCGCTACGAGAGCGTCTTCAGAGAGAGTAGCCTGATGTTGTTTACTGAGACGTGGCTAACAGAACTAGCAACAGATGCTAACATCGAACAGGAGGGTTTCCACGCAATACGGGCAGACCGGACACCAGACAGTGGGAAGGCAAGGGGCGGAGGAGTGATAATGTACTGTATGTCAATAACAGCTGGTGCAGATCTGGACATATCACGGTTAAACAACATCACTGCAGCAAAGACATTGAGTTGCTAGCTGTTAGCATGCGGCCTACCTATCTCCCGAGGGAATACTCACGCGTGATCTGCATTGTTATTTATGCAAATCCGACGGCAAACGCGGGGACAGCGCGTGACGTCATTCACTCAGTAACTGGCAGGCTGCTGACAGAACACCCAGATGCTCTTCTCCTCATTTCCGGTGATTTCAACCATATTTCACTGTCCTCCATCCTGCCCACATTCACCCAGTATGTCACATGCAACACTAGAGACAATAAAACACTGGACTTATTCTATGCTAACACTAAGGAGGCGTACACCTCATCACCACCCCCCCCACTCGGGAGATCGGATCACAACTTGGTTCATCTCCTGCCGGTGTACAAACCCCAAGTACACAGACAACCTCCAGTCATGCGCACGGTAAAGATATGGTCGGAGGAGGCAATGGACGCTCTAAAGGACTGTCTTGAAACCACTGCCTGGGAGCAGCTCTGCGATCCACATGGTGAGGACATCGATGGCCTCACTCACACCATCATGGACTACATCAACTTCTGTGTGGACAACACCGTACCCACCAAGACAATACGGTGTTGCTCGAACAACAAACCCTGGATCAACCCTGAGATAAAAACACTTCTGAGAGAGAAGAAGAGGATCTTCAGGTCGGGGAACAGGGAGATGCTGAAGTCCGTACAGAGGGAGCTGAGGAGGAAGATCAGAGAAGGCAAGGACAGCTTCAGGAAGAAGATGGAGGACAAGCTGCAACAGAGTGACATCAGCGGGGTCTGGAGAAACCTTAAAACCATCTCTGGGCTCCAGAATACCTCCTCCCAGGCCACAGGGGGCAGGGAGTGGGCGAACAATCTGAACCTGTTTTTTAATAGGTTTGACCAACCGCCCTCCCCCCTGACTGCACACCAACCACTGCTGCCTCTAAAGTCATCAAGACCTGCTGTCCACACCCCACTCCACCAACACCCCCCCACTCCCAGCACACAGCCCCCCAACCTGACCTTCACTAAGACCCAGGTGAGGACGGAGCTGAGGAAGATCAAGGCGAGGAAGGCCTCGGGACCGGACGGCATCAGCACGAAGCTCCTCAAGTCCTGCGCAGACCAACTGTGTGGGATTGTGGAGCACATCTTCAACCTGAGCCTGAAGCTGGCGAGGGTACCACAGTTGTGGACAACATCTTGTGTGGTACCTGTACCAAAGACTTCCCACCCCCAAAGACCTGAACAGCTACAGATCAGTGGCCCTGACTGCTCACATGATGAAGACCCTGGAGAGACTGCTCCTTGCTCACCTCCGCCCCCTGGTGGGGCCAGCGATGGATCCACTCCAGTTCGCCTACCAGCATGGCATTGGGGTGGAGGATGCAGTGACCTTCCTCCTTCACCGTTCCCTGTCCCACCTGGAGAAGCCCGGGAATGTGGTGAAGATCATGTTCTTTGATTTCTCCAGTGCTTTCAACACCATCCAATCGATGATCCTGAAGGACAAGCTGCCGTGCGCAAGGGTGGACCAGCACCTGTCATCATGGATCCTGGACTACCTCACTAACCGGCCACAGTTTGTGAGAACCCGGGATTGTGTGTCGGACACGATCACCGGCAGCACGGGGGCCCCCCAGGGAACGGCTTTGGCTCCCTTCCTGTTCACCCTTTATATTGCGGACTTCTCACACAACACAACACACTGCCATCTACAGAAGTTCTCTGACGACTCTGTGATCGTCGGCCTCATCTCTAACGGAGATGAAGCTGAGTACAGAGGACTTATCCAGGACTTCGTGGACTGGTACCATCGAAACTGCCTCCAGATCAACGCGAGGAAAACTAAGGAGCTGGTGGTGGACTGCCGCAGGCAAGGACAACCCCTCACAGCACCAGTGAACATCCAGGGAACAGACATTGAGATGGTGACATCCTACAAGTACCTGGGTGTTCATCTGAACAATAAACTAGACTGGTCACACAATACCGACGCACTATACAAGAAAGGACAGCGCAGGCTGTTCCTACTGAGGAGGCTCAGGTCTTTTGGTGTACAAGGGGTGCTCTTGAAGACATTCTACGACACGGTGGTGGCATCAGCCATCACTTTTGGAGTGGTCTGCTGGAGCAACGGCATTACAGCAGCCGATAGGAAGAGACTGAACAAACTAATCAAGAAAGCTAGCTCTGTCCTGGGGCAGCGCCTTGACCCAGTGGAGGAGATGGGAGAGAGAAGGATGGTGGCTAAACTGTCATCTCTGCTGGAGTCCGAGTCCCACCCTATGCAGGACATACTGAACGCACTGAGGAGCTCATTTAGCAGTAGACTACATCACCCTAGATGCGCGACCGAGAGGTTTCGCAGGTCCTTCCTACCTACGGCTGTCAGACTGTATAACCTAAGAAGGGCTGCTCACAGAGATAGCAAAAAACATGACGATCTAATAGCACTGAATGCAAAAGACGCAACAGACTTACACAAATGGTCCCCTCCAGCAAACAACTAGGACAATATGAGTCGCTATGGAGGGTGACAATATGTATGGGTACATATTCATACCATGTAGGGTAACTAAATAGAATAGACGGTTATGCTGTTTAGTCCATCTAGCTACAATGCTCCGCACTGTGTATATATATATTTATATATTTATGTGTACATATGTATATTCACTGCTCTTATTTTCTTATCTTCTAAATCATTGCTCTGAGTGTTGCTATCCCTGTGCTATTGCAATCCTGGAATTTCCCCATTGTGGGACTAAGAAAGGCTAATCTTGTCTTATCTTATCTTATTGCATTTACAAGATTTAGGGAAAATGTGACCTCTGACCTTTAACCTCAAGGTCATCTGATGAGAGTCAAATTGCAATATGCGCATCATTAGTATATATCAAACCATGGTACCAAGTTTCAAAACATTTGGAACAAGAGCACTCTGAGGCGAGTGCAATATCCCCTGCCTCCATTTTCTTTGACAATCCCAATGCAAAGGAGAAAAGTAATATGAGTGAAATCCTGGCCCAGAAGACAGCACACTCTGTAGCACGAATTCCTGTTGGTGACAGTTCTCAGTGAGCTCAGTCTCGTAATGAAGATTCTCCTAATGATGATGTGATGAGTCTCCTCCAGCTGTTTTAATAACTGAGAAGTATGAGTTATTACCACGAGTGGCCTTTACTAGTGAAGTTGGAGTAGATATGAGGTACTTAGGTAAGCATTTAACTTAATAAAGACTAAGAATTAACTTCCATTTGAAAGGAACACAATTTTATATTACTTTTTCATCTAGCTGTTTTATTCTAAGCTGCATATAGACTGCTGACTGTGTACATGATGGTGCTAAATGAGTTAATGTGCTATTAGTGTGACCTTTACTGCAATTGCTTTGGTTATGTTCATTATAGGTGTTTGAAGTTATGATGCAACAGTGACCATGTTTACATGGTCATGAGTAAACCGATTATAATCAGCTTTCTGGAGTTACCTGATTACTCAAACTGTCATGTAAATAGAGTAATCTGAGTATGGAAAATGTAAAAAGCTCATGCTACAGTGATATTATTTCATGAAAGTAGGGCATTTAAGTAGAAGCATGCAGTGGCAGTTTCCTCATCTCAAATAATTTATTGAAACAAAAGCCAACAGTGGTGGGTATACCACAAAAAAGTCAGTGTCTCAATAACTTGTCATGTGCCCTTGAGCATCAATTACAGCTTGACAACAACGTCTCATGCTGTTCACAAGTTGACTTATTGTCTGCTGAGGCATGGCATTCCACTCTTCTTAAAGGGCGTCCCTCAGGTCATTGAGGTTGTGGGATGCAGGGTTATGAGCCTCTACATGGTGACTCAGCTGATCCCATAGGTTTTCTATGGGATTCAGGTCTGGAGAAAGTGCAGGCCACTCCATTTGAGTCTCCAGCAGCTGTTCCTTAATGATGCTACCTCGATGAGCTGGAACATTGTCATCCATGAAGATGAAATAAGGCCTGTGTTGTTCATGCTGGGGCACAATGACTGGATTAATGATGTTATTCAGGTAGTATTGGTTTGTCACTGTACCAATCACGAGGTGTAGGGTAGTTCTGTATTGACTAGACACACCTGCCCAGACTGTAACACCACCACCACCAAAGGCTCATCTGGTGACAACAGTAGCTGATGAACAGTGCCCTCCTTGACATCTCCAACATCATTGGCGGCCATCATTTCTGCTCAACATGAATCGACTTTCATCAGAGAACAGCACTGAGGCCCACTGATCCCTTGTCCAGCGTAAATGCTCCCTGTCCCATGCAAGATGATGATGCCTGTGCCTCGTGGTGTGGTCAGGCACCCTTGCATGTCGTCTAGCACGCAGACTGATGTAAATGCAGGGATGTGATTTGGGGTTGGGGAAATTATCTGAAAATTTAGCAGGGGGTCTGGGGGACGCAGTGGTGGGGGGGGCAAGGGGGGCAAAGCCCCCCGAAGCTCCTGGGTTTTTATGATTTTTTTTTTTTCAATTATATTTTTATTGGTGATCTTGGTCAGATTGTTTACATTGAGAGCAGTACTTTATTACAAAGGAAAGATAAATAAAAAAAAAATATTACACAAGAAAATGCCCTCGATTAATCTTCCCATAAGTTTTTTTTTTTTTTTCAGTATAAAAAATAACATATAAACAAAAACTGAACAGTGGACAAGTGGTATTAAATTTTTTCGCTTTCGCTCTTTTCTTCCCTTCAATGGGATAGATTACTTAAAGTCTCTCCTTTGATTTCCTGTATATTGGGTCCATTTAAGCCAGTATTTATCAAATTTATCTCTTTGTAGTCGTAAAGACATGGTAATCCTTTCCATCATAAATATCTGGTATACCATATCATGTAAATCCTGAATTTTTGGTATGTCTGTTTGGAGCCATTTTCTCGTTAAGACTTTCTTTGCTGACAATAGTACAATTCTCATTAAATATTTATCTGCAAATGAGGCTATGTTAGGAATTTCCAAACCTAAGAACATGTACAGGAAGTCAAAGGGGACATGGGTAGAGAAAACCTTTTCCAGGCACTTATGTGTGTCTTTCCAAAATGGGGTAACTTTTGGGCAGGCCCAGAATACATGATAATGATTAGCCTCTTCATTTCCACATAGTCTCCAACAACCGGTACCTAGATTTTGGTGGTTTTTTTTGGACTGGGGTGATAAAGAAACAAATTAAATTTTTCCATCCAAATTCCCTCCAAATAGTTGAATAAGTAGTTTTCCATTGCACTGTACATAATGATTCCCAGTCACTATCATCTATTGCTGATCCTATTTCTTTTTCCCATTTCTTCTTAATATATAGGGTATTGGTGGATTTGTTTGCTTGAAGTCCCTGATAGAATCTTGCTATAATTTTCTGAACAGTAGTAGTGCTAAAGGCCATTTGAAATATATTTAGAATTTTATTATCCTCCTTATCAGTCTTGGTCCTTATAATTTCATTATATCTATGTCTCAACTGTAGGTATCTAAAAAAGTCTTGGTTATTTAGCCCCTTTTTTGATTTAAGGGTTTGGAAGTCTGCTAGCTCCCCCTTGTGGTTAAATGTGAAGTATGAAGTGAGTCCCATTGACGTCCATTTTTGAAATCTTGTGTCATTACGGTTTGGTAAAAATTCTGTGTCGTAAGCGCACCATCTTAACATCATTTCAGTCTTGGTTAGTTTGTTCTCTCTACTTACGTCATTCCAAATCTTAAAAGTGAATTTTAGCCAGGGGTTATCCGGGTCTTTCAAATGTGATTGCAATTTCCTGTCTGCTATCATTGCTTGTATAGGAGGGCCCTTAGTGGCTTTTTCCTCTATATCTTTCCACCTAGATTTGAACATTGGATCACATAAGCAAACCAATGGTCTTAATTGGGCAGAGTAGTAGTAGTCCCTCATACATGGCAAAGATAAGCCACCTCTGTCCTTTGGCAGTTGTAATGTACTGTATCTTATTCGAGGTTTTTTCCCAAGCCATATATAGCGGGAAATCAACTTGTCCCATTCTACAAATTGTTGTTTTGACACTTCAATTGGGAGAGCTTGGAAAAGGTAAAGTAATCGGGGTAAAATGTTTATTTTTATTGATTCTATTCTATTAATTAGTCCTAAAGTTGGTATTAGACTCCATTTTCTTAAATCCAATTTTATTTTGGAATTTAATGGGCCATAATTCTTTTCAAACAACTTTCCAGTGTCTCTACTTAATATCACGCCAAGATATTTCATGGAGTCTTTGTCCCATTTAAAATCGTATTTATTTTTTAACTCCATTGAGGGTTGATAATTTAAGGTCATAATTTGTGTTTTTTCAATATTTAATTTGTAACCTGAAAGTGATCCAAAATGCTCTAATATCTCCATCAATCTAGGTAGAGATTTATTTGGTTGACCTAAATAAATTAGGACATCATCTGCAAAAAGTGATATCTTTTGAGTGTCCCCATGTATATCAATTCCCTCAATTAAATTATCTTGTCTAATGTATTGACTAAGTGATTCAATAAATAAAGTGAATAAAATTGGTGAAAGGGGGCAGCCCTGGCGACATGATCTTTCAAGTGAGACTGGTTTTGAAAGACTACCATTTATTTTTATTTTGGCTGTTGGTTTGTGGTAAATTGCCTGGATGGCCTTAATGATTATATGGTGAAATCCAAATTTATTCAAAACTTTGTAAAGAAATGCCCATCTCACTGAGTCAAATGCTTTTTCAGCATCTAAACCCATAAACAATGCCTCAATCTTATTTTTTTTAATATGGTGTATAACGTGGAGGGTCCTTCTAATACTGTCTTGAGTCTGCCTCTGGCGGATAAAACCAGTTTGATCATGATTAATAAGTCTGGGTATAATATTATCAAGTCGCTTTGCTATTATGGACGTGTATATTTTGTAGTCTAAGTTTAAGACTGATATTGGTCGATACTGGCTACAATTCAATTTATCTTTTCCCTCTTTTGGGATGACAGTGATAATCGCTTCTTTCCATGAGGGAGGTGGATCCCCTCCCTTCAGTACCCAGTTACACACTTCCCTCAGTCTTGGAATTAATTCCTCCCTGTAGGTCTTATACCATTCACCAGAGTAGCCCTCTGGGCCAGGGCTTTTATGTGGTTTTAGTCTTGTAATTGCATCATTGATTTCTTTATTTGTGATTTCTTTTATTAGGTTACTGTTCTCCTGTTCCGTGACTCCGGGAAGATTTAGTGAACTTAAAAAGATTTCAATGTGGTCACCATTGTTTAATTTAGGCTGTGAGTAAAGGTCTTTGTAATAGGTTACAAAACTCTCCTGAATTTCTGTAATATCATCATGTGTAATCCCAGTTTTGGGATTTTTTATTCTATAAATTGTGTTATCAGCCTGTTGTTTTCTTAGTTTAAAAGCTAGCCATTTCGTTGATTTCCCTCCAGCCTCATAATAATTTTGTTTAAGATAGATAAGCTTTTTTTGCGTTTCATCAGAATATATGTTATCAATTTCTTTTTGTAATCTTTTTATTTCATATTGTTTGTCATTGTTTAAAGTAATTTTGTGTTGTCTTTGTAGTTCCTTAAGATCCATTTGTAATTTTTCGAGTTTTTCTTTTTTTTGTTTTTTAATGAAAGAGGTGCTGGCAATAATTTTGCCTCTTATAACCGCTTTAAAAGCATCCCATAAAATGGATGGTGACACTTCCCCATTATCATTTTCCTTAAAGTATTCATCAATTTCTTCTTTTAATTTCTCTTTCATTTTTGAATCATTCAAAATATTGGAATTAAGTTTCCAAGTTGTGGTTTTGCGAGTATCATTCATACAGATAGATAGATATATTGGAGAGTGATCTGACAGATCAATTGTGCCAATATCACTTGTTTTAATCTTATATCTGTCTTTATTAAATGTGAAGAAGTAATCAATTCTCGAATATGTAGAATGGGGGGCAGAAAAATGTGTATAATCGCGTCCAGAAGGGTTAAAATCTCTCCAGATATCAATAATTCCAGTTTCACTCATGATACTGTTTATTTTCTTTATTATTGATTTTTTTTGTGCGGAGTCTTTCTTAGAACTGTCCAGTTTTGACAACCGTACATTCATGTCCCCTCCACATATCAACATTCCTTCAGTTTCAGATACCATCATTTCGAACATCTGTTTATAAAAATTCCAATTACTTCCTGGTGGTGCGTATATGTTGAGAATAGTTACTAATGAGCCATCAATTTTTCCTTTTACCAATATATATCGCCCCTCTTTATCCTTCTTGTCAGATAAATATTCAAAACAGATCTGTCGTGAAATGAGAATTGCAACACCTCTACGGTGGCCAAGTTTGTATGATGATCCATAGACATACTTATAAAAACCTCGTTTAAGCTTTTTGAGTTCTTGGTCTAATACATGTGTTTCTTGTAGAAGGGCCACATGTATCTTTTCTTTTTTGAGTTTGGAGAGTATTTTGGACCTTTTTTGTGGGCTGATAATTCCGTTTACATTAAAGGAGATGACATTGATAGTCTGATTATTGGCTATAATTTGTTTTTCTTTTTCTCTTCATTAATAAACATAAGTATACCACTTGTCCAAACAGTGCTGCTCTGAACTGCAGCCAAACAAAACAATAACAAACATTTGAGGAAATAAACCAGGATTTCCGTTTGTGGGGTTTAAAGAAAAACAAACCCTGTAAGACCTGATGTTGTGAGTCTTTAAGAGGGTAAGCCACATGCGTCAGGGTGGGCCCTCTAGTGGAGCGTCTATCGTCACGCCTTTCCTCCATATTATGCCTGAACAGTCATTTCCCGGTAGCTGATTTAGATTGGCAATAAGTCTTAGGTTTCACTCATTTCTCGTGTTTAGTTATTGTATTATCTCTTAATAGAAAAACCATGTATATATATAAAAAAAAATAAAAATAAAAAAAATAAAATAAAATAAAATAAACTACGGATAAGTCATTATTAAATCAGATTACCTGTAACTGGGTTATAAATTGAACAGCAGATTTATATTGGCGTTTTTACATGGATTCCCTTCTGTATTGTTGCAGTTTCTTCTTTATTGATGATGGTCCCATCTGACCCGGATCCAGCGGTGTGCGTCGCTCTCCTCTTGTGCTTCGTTTAGTGGTCCACGCTGTTTTCTGAATCCGTGCCATCAGTGTCTCCGGTGGCTTGTAGACAGTGACTGGGAATCCTCTGTCAAACATGTCTTTAGTTGCATCTTCAGCGGTGTTATAAAGTTTTGTTTCGTCTGGGTAGAACACTCGGAGTTTAGCTGGAAACGGGGTCTGGAAACGTATCCCTCGTTGTTTTAGGATCTTTTTAGCCTCTGCGTATGTCTGTCTCTGCTTAAGGACGTCAGGTGCATAATCGTGATCAAGGTTGATCTGTTTGCCTTTCCACTGGAATCCCCTCATTTGCCAAGTTTTCCTGAGCACCTCTTCCTTGCTCTTGTAACTGGTAAAGCGTGCAATGATGGATCGAGGTGGTGCTCCGGCTGGGGGAACTGCCGCCAGGGCGCGGTGTGCGCGTTCAATATGCAAGTCCAGTGTCGAGGGCAGTTGGAGCTTTTCCCTCAGAAGATTTTCAACAAAATCTATCATGGTCGGAGCACCTTTCTCTTCGTTTTCAATCACACCATATATTCGTACATTATTTCTACGAGAACGCCCCTCCTGGTCGGTGATTTGGGCCTGTAGCTTAGACTGGAGTTTCACGAGCTCTGTAATCACCTCCTCTATTGTTTCCACTCGTTCCTCCGTTTCCAAAATGCGTTCCTCCGCTGTTTCGAGTCTTGCATTAATCTTGCTGATTTCTGCTTTAACTTCATTCGACTGTTGCATATTTTCTTTCCTGAAGTCCCTGATTTCCATCAGTATCGCCTTCAAATCAATGCTGTCGTCTTCCTCCATTTTGCTGGCACCAGCACTAGCCAAACCGACGCTGTCGTCGTTAGCTTCAGTTTCTTCGGTATCAAACTCCGTAGTTTCAGCCTGTTTCTTGGTTTTTGACTTGCCTTTTACCATTGCCCTTTTAGTTGATCGTCTTGAGCTGGTAGTTCTATAGGTTTTCGCGTTTTAAGGGCTTTTTCAATATGACCGCGCCGGGAGCAGAGGTTCTATGCTGCTGCCTTCATGGCGTGCTCCGACCGTCTTCCTCCGGTTTTTATGATTTTTAAGTACCAGAACTGTGCTTAAATGACATAAAACAAACAGCTGAATGCCACTTATTACTGTATAATATTGACTTATGTTCCAAGAAGATAGCATTCCTAAAATATTCCAACAAGCACTATCCATCACATGCTTTAACACTTGATCAAATCAAAATCAGTTAATTTTATCTATTCCATAATAGAAATAAAATTCCAACATACCATTACTTTTTATAATTTCAGCATTCATTTCAGATCACTTTGTGTCGTTAACAAAGGGTGGAGGCCGTATGGTTTCGATGTTTTTTTCTGAACACTGAAAGTTCCAGCAATTGAATAATTAGTGGACCTCAATTTGACCTCTTGTACATGTTTTTTGCTCCTAGCATGACTCTCGAGAGACTTAAATCCTCTTCCACCATAGTCAATCGTGTCGTGACACCATGTGCATATCGCCTTCCTGGCACGGTCGATTTTCCGTATAAAATCGCTAAACAAATTTGTCACAGTTTTCTTCCCAACATCCGTTGCAATTTCCTTTTCTAGCCAATCCCAACAAAATTTGTTTTTCACGATCTTGTCAATTTCTTTAATTCTCGGAGCATCTTTACGTTCAATCACCGACATCACTGCAATGCAAGTCAAGTCAGCTATGCGAGAGCGAGGAAAACAAAGGATTGCCTTTAAGATAAGAAACAGCTGCGTTCATTGGTCACTGCAAGGACGATCAGCCAATCAGGTGCGTCGTTTCATTACGGTTCGGGAATTACTAAAAGTCGGAATCCGGTATACACGAAGTCAGATTTTGCTTACTGAAAAATCGGAATTTTATTTTTTCTTTCTTTATTTTGGACGATAAAAAAAGCGGAATTCCGCGAATTAACGGAAAAATCACATCCCTGTAAATGGTTTCAAATGGTCTGACGTGACACTTGAGTGCCTCTCACCTCCCTTAAATGTGCCTGGAATTGAGTGGCATTTATCATCCAGTTCTGCAGGGCACTGTTCACAATGAAGCGGTCATCAGCATGGGATGTGGCCAAAGGATTTGCACTTCTATGCCTTTCTGTGACTCTTCCAGTCTCTCTGTATCTCTGGTGCAACCTGCTGATGACACTGTGACACTAAGCTCAGTGGCCACTTCCCTCTCAGAACATCCTGTTTGAAGCCTCGCAATAGCGAGGTAATGTTGATCAATTGTTAAGTGTCGTTTTGGTCTCATGATGTCAAAATGTGAACAGCATGATGAAGCGGACTGTTTAAATACCAATTCTAATTGAACCATAAAATTTATTAAGGAAAGAGTCTGGCGCACACTGTCCAGTTTACAGCCTTTAATGGTCCACAAACTGACGTTTCAACACTATCTGTGTCTTCTTCAGAGTCACATGAAGTCACTCTGAAAAAGACACAGATAGTGTTGAAACATCAGCCTGTGCACCATTAAAGGCTGTAAATTGGACAATGTGCTCGAGACTCTCTTTCCTTAATGAGTTTGATGTCCTTGAGCTGAGAAGCACCTGCTACAGCTTCAGATGATTGGGGAGGAAGGGCAGAAGCTTCTTTTTCCACTGAACCAGAAAAGTTATTGGTCAATTCATGGATCAAACAGCTGTTGTGAATTTTGCCATTAAGCACCTTGTTAGAGAACAGCAAGTTATGCAAAAAGTACTGAAACATTAAATAGTTGGACATGTGCATTCAAAAGGTTAGAGAAGGTCAAATTAAGTTCATCTGTAAAGGTTATAGTGCATTTTAGGCTACGGTCACACTGCAGGTGTTAATGCTCAATTCTGATTTTTTTGTGTGGGCGGTCACATTATAATTTAAATGCGACCCCCCATCAGACTCTAGTGTGAACGGTCTTCAGCTATGAAGTGACCCATATGTGCAGAAGAAAATGTAACGTCAGACACAGCGTTGTGCTTATGGAAGTAAATATCAGCCCCGAACGACTGAGGGGAACAGGACTCCTTCACCTTGATGCAGCTTAGCAAAATAAAATGTTAAAATCATTCAGAAATGATTATGCACAAAATAAATGAGACCAGCTTCAATCCTCTACACCCTAGATGACCGCTGTGATCAGCTTTGCTTTAACAGAACTGATCGATTAAACAGCTCTCTTGAAAATGAGACCCGGTGTCTCAGTAGGATTACCTGTATAAATAAGATTAATAATAAATAATCCTTGCGATTACAATAGGGCTCTCGCCCACTGACGTTGTCAGTGGCTCAAGCCCTAATAAACAGTGTGGCTCATACCAGCGGCATAACACTGGTCCTGCACAGGAAGGAGAAGCCGCCACAGACTCCCTTCTCCTGGACAGTGTGTTTTTGTATCCCCGTATTTGGCCATTCTGCTCCACAGTCATGTCGGTATTAACTTTACATTTTAGATATTACAGCGGCCAGGACTCACGGTGTGCTGTTTACAGGGAAAAAGGAATTTGCAGCATCCAGTAAATGTTCCATTATTGTGTGCCTGCTTGTCTGACAGTTTCAGCCCCGAACCGCCCCCACCCCCACCCCCCTGAAATTTTGAAGTTGTTGTGCAGTCGGAGCCGACAAAATTACAATCCAGTGATGAAGGGAAGAAGATTGATTGAAAAGAGAGCACAAATCAGCTGTGTCTGCCATGCTTGTTGTATCCTCCACCACAGAATTGTAGCACCTGTCTCACTTCAATGAAGAAAAAGTTGGATGAAATGCAACATGGCCATTCAGACTGAGGTGGTTTGGAAAATATCAGATACATGTCTGAATTAGGACCACATAAGAAAGTGGCTTGCATCTGGTGTGAAAAAATTGTATGTGTGCTGTTCAGACTGTCATTAAAAAAAGTTAGATATGGGTCACATTTGTGCAAAAAAATTGGAATTGAGCATTAAAACCTGCCGTGGGAACGTAGCTTTCGGTGCATCCTGAAATTTCACCCGAAAGCCAAATATCCCTAAGTTTTTGTGAGTAGTGTATTTCCAAGTACAGGTTAACATTTCCTAAACACTTAGTTTAACAAAGATAAATGCTGTGTGTGAGTGAGTGAGTGAGTAAGTGAGTGAGAAAGAGCGAGAGAGAGAGAGAGAGAGAGACAGAGAGAGAGAGAGAGAAAGAGTGTGTGTGTGTGTGTGTGTGTGTGTGTGTGTGTGCTCGCGCGCATGCGTGCATGCGTGTGGTCTTTTTACTGGTGTCTTCAAGACCTGATTCCTTCACTGTTAAGTGTATCTGACTATTCTGTTTACTCCTTGATTTATTTTTAGTTTATCTACCCACACCAAAAGCAAAACTCTTCACCAAAAATTCCGTTGCTACAGCACATGGTTTGCAACCAAAAAAAGGCTCACATTGCAAAGCCAATGTACTGCCAAGAGAATCCCAAAGAATGAAATGAGAATTCACACATTCTGCCTCAAAGTAGGAAAAAACAAAACAACTGATTTTTGTGGACTTAAAAATGTATTTCTGTGTAATAAAGTGGTTATAGTTTAAGGTATGCCCGGGGCAATAATGAAATGTGGAGATCACAGCAGACACACAATGAAAATGACACATATTGACCAACCCAAATGTGGGTCAAAGCAGTGGCCCAATTGAAATGCCAGTCTACAACCTCATGTATCAACTTTAAACTTAACAAACACACACACACACACACACACAAATCATGATATGATCAGCATATGAGACATGTAGATGTGACTTAAAAGTAGTAGGAAAGATGTTTTAACAGGAGAAAAATAACCAACTACAGCTAATTTAGCTCCAAATTTAATTTTCTTAGTGACTGAAGCATTCAATACAAAACTGAATTTTAGTTATCTATAGCTGTTTACATAGACTGCACTTAAACATTTTAGAAATAACATTTGCATTTTGTTTTAAATTATGCCCATGTGAGAATAGTATGAGCAATTTTCTGTCCTAGTATCAAAATGTGCTGTCTATTTTCAGCAGTGAAAATACACCTGAAGAAGATTAATCTCATTTTGCCTGCAGCATGTGAGGAAGGACAACTTCAGACATTGTCTAAACCTGACTCTTCTAGCAATGCCAGAGTACAGGAAAAAAAAGCACCTCATCACTGATTCTTAAAAATGGTTTAATTTAGACAAAAACAGATGCAGTGAAGTGCTCTGATTTCCTCTTCCCTATTTCTTCCTATCTTTGTAATGTTTCTGTTTTCAGATCAGCTAGACTGGTGCTGAGTAAAGTAGGAAGTGAAATCACATGGATCAGATGAAATCTGGCATGGTTTGCGCTGGCAAGCCAGTGTGCGTGCATGCATTTGTCTGCGCACGAGGAGGCCTGTTCAAGGAGCGGTAGCAGTGGGGGTCTCCTAGGGGGCTCATCAAAGCATGCCACGTCCGCTGCAGCCCCACATTAAGATCAAGTCAGTGCCTCATTGTGTCTGTATGAATGACCCTGGGGGGACACCAACTCCTGCTGTACCGCACACATTTCCCTCTACATGTTTGCTCTGCCCAGGGTGTGGCCCAGTTCGAGAGGATTATGCTGAGGAATGCGGCCGAGCCCATCTTCTAAAACACTAGAGAAGGGGGCTGAGGCCATGGGCATAAAGTTCACGTTCAATGAAGCTTCCTAAAGATCTGAAATAACACAGTATACAAAGTGCAGAGGAGGAGTTAAAGTCAGACCAGAGGAACCTACAGTAGAAGGCCAAAGTGAGAGGATTTTGGCATGCATTTGTGTTTAAGTTACACTGGTTTCTGTCTGGACTGGTTTCTATGAAGCAACTGATTAATGGAAGGTTGTAGGTGCACTACCCTTGAATCCTAATAAGAGTATTTGATAATGGTTTAAAATTTTTACTCTGCTTCCCTGCCTGGCTAAACCTGTCAATTGTAGACAGAAAAAAAAACCATTATACTCTCACTTGCACTGCTTTACTCCTGTAGCTGAATCACTTCACTTTCATTATTCTGCAAGCCAATACAAAATTAACACCTTGCCTTCATCCTCGGTTCCCTCGCTTCTTTATTTACAGCTTTCCGCTATCCCACGCCCCCCAAAAAACACTTACAAAATGCTCTTTTGAAGCAGAGTCTGGATTAAGATGTTATTACTAAGTGAGGGAAATCAGCGAGCCTCATCCTCATGGGGACTGTGTCCCTAAAAGCAGCTTCTATTGTTTCTCCTGCTTTGCCTCTTTCTTTTTGACAACTGCAACTTGACGAAACATGATCGTCACACACACACACACACACACACACACACACACACACACACACACACACACACACACACACACACACACACACACGGTGGTCACCTGGTAAAATGCGACTGGCACAAAGAATAAAAAACAAAAAGATGCAGGGGATAAAGTATAAACATTTTCTCGGGGTGGTTTTACACTTAGCCAATTTGGTCTGGATTTTTGGACTTCTCAGTTTGATCATGACCAAAATCAAAGGTGTGATCCTCTCTCAGATTACAGTCCAGACCAAACAGCAGAAATTTGCTACAGCAAAAATAGGTAGTCGCAGTCAGGATCAAACCAAGTCTCAGTCCTGTTCATTTCTAGTCTGAAAACAATTTTCAGGAAGATTCAGACTTTTACACCAATCAGAGGAAGTTACTGCAAGCTATCAGAACAGGCTATGTGGAAAAAGAGAGCATTGGTAGTACCTGGGTAGAGGATGAGATCTAGGTTTTAACTAAAACAGGATCTGATGGCGTGATAAAGAAGTCAACCTGACAAAAAAAAAAATAATAAAAATACAGAAACTTAAAGAAACCAGGTATTTTCAGAGAGGATACAAGAGGGAGGGTATGGCGGACTGGGAGGGCAATGCCACCTGAAGATTACCACAATCAATGAGTAGGACAAATATCCTTTTAATAATAATGGTCGAGCACTCATCCAATGATTCTTCTCCAGTCTGACCTCTGTGGGTGAGCATTGTGTTTACTAACTAACACGGTCAGTCCTAACAAAAATATTGTCATGACAACAGGAGGTAGGTGTCATGCAAAGCCGTTTGGTACAGTTTCATAAGGGGTACCAAACCTAACCAGACTAAAATGTAAACAGTGTAACAAAAACATGAACCTTGGTGTGGACGTTCAGGTGTAAAAACCTGAAGTCTTTAAATTACAATGTTGGTGTAATGTGCATGTATTATCTACAATGACAGGCAAATGAAAAACAGCTATAACCCTGTCAGCGTGGTTAGATACAGGACTGGTGAAAACATAAAAGAGACTAACAGATGTCAACAAAAGGTTAATGTCTGAGACACAGTCACTGTGACATCATCACATGACTAATGTGATTGTATTTACTCCATTAAGGTAGGTATTATTGCTCATTTCCTACATCCCCCTCAACCACTCATCCCGACCACTGCCACTCTGTCATGGTTTCCATGGTCACAATGCAACAATTATTGGGGAGCTTAAAGGAAATGGCTCTAACCATGAAACAACTAGGGCTCTGCTTTTATTGGTTTTCTACCACATTCTGTCATGAACACTGACAAAAAAAATGTAAGGGAAAGAGTACCTGGAAAGATCAGACTGAACAAGAGTTTTGGTACAGTCTTTTTACAGGACTATAATCATGTATGATGGGCTACACTGCAATTAATGTTAAATCAACAAAGAGAAAAACACCCTCACCTTTACAAAACAGCTTAAATCACCCACCCACCCCTGTATAAAATCAATCTATTGCCAGCATATATAAAATTGATTTCTGGGGGGCGTTGTTGTGCGGTCAATGGAGTAGGACGCAGTTTTGGTGGCTCCTGCCAACTTCGTATAATATTGTTATTCAGTTGTGCGGTTTTCCAAAAACCCAGTGTTTTTTCTTGGCTCTTTTTCGCTGTGTATCTTAAGAGATACTTTTGAATTGTTTTGCAATGTCGGGGAAAGGAAAAACTCGCACTATTCAGACGCACCTGAAGCCTTGTTCACAGGCCCCGACTTCTGAGCCGCTAGCTCAACCTGTTGATCCAGCCCCTGTTTTGAACGCTGAAGCTTTGAAATTTGAGCTGCTTTCCTCCCTAAAAGAAGACATCGCTGGTATTATTAAGAAGGAGCTACAAGAGATTATCGGAGACGCTTTGGCACCTCTTAAGGTTGAGTTACAGTCTGTGAAATCACAGTTAGCGAGTGTCAATGCTGCTATTGATGCTAAGTTGGCTAAGCTAACGTGCACTATGGGGGACATGGAAGAAACGCTCACAGGTTTTACGGATGACATGACTGACATGAAAACAAGCGTTGAGCGCCTCAATGCTAAGGTTGCTGTGCTGGAAGACAAATGTGAAGATCTAGAATCAAGATCGCGACGCAACAACATAAGGATTATTGGCGTTGAAGAGGGCCCAGACTCTTTTTCTCCTACAGCTGTGGCTGCGTTGCTGAAAAATGCTTTTTCTTTTTCTTTGGATAAGGAACCACTAGTGGATCGGTCTCATCGTACTCTTCAGCCTAAACCTAAACCGGGTGACCGACCACGAGCCATTGTGTGCAGGCTTCACTACCACAGTGACTGTGTTGATATATTACGGCGTGCGCGAGAGCTCCAGCGGATTAAAGTCGGAGGTATGACTTTGTCGGTCTTTCCGGACTACACCGCCAAGATTGCACGGGCTCGGGCTGCATTCAACGAGGTTAAGCGGCTACTCCGTGGCATTGATGGAGTCAAATACGGACTTCTCCACCCGGCGCAGCTACGGATTTCTTACCAGGGGACTGAAAAGAAGTTTACTTCGCCGGAAGACGCGAAGGAATACGTCAAGACTCTGATTTCTGGGTGAGCTGTGAACCTTTCATTATAATCCTTATATATGCTCGGACTCTAGACTTGTTGCTGTTACCTGGACATTTGCGCTTATTTGCTTTATTTTGGGAGTGTTCATTAGTATCTCTTAGTGTGTTGTTGAGTTTAATATTATCATTACTTTTTCTTACTTTATTGTTCAGATTACAATACTGGTATAAAACGGCATGTAATTTAATCATTGCACATATTATAATTCAATTTTTGGAAGTTGGCAGGAGACATGTTTTCCACTGGTATTTTTTTTTCTCTCTGTTTGCTCGGCTTTGCCTCAGAGTTGTTCCTATTTAACCGAGAACAACTTTTCTTTGTGTGTGACACTGCTGTCTCCATTGGTTTTTGGGTGTGTTTTTTTTTTTGTTTTTGTTTTTGTTACATGGAGACTTTGGGTGTATTTGTTTTGGGGGTTCTTTTGGGTGGGTGGTGTTTTACCTCAGCTCACAGCAATAGTTCTTGTGATGTTTTTTTTTTTTGGTACATGTAAATGGCTAGTACCAATATAGGCCATGGTACAGCTTTACTAGGCGCATCTTTGCGATTCATTAGCTGGAATATTAAGGGCATGGGTCATCCTGTTAAAAGATCAAAAGTTTTTAATCATTTAAAACATTTAAAATCCTCAATAATGTTTCTGCAGGAGACCCATCTTCAGATAAAAGATCATCATCGGTTGCACTGCTCATGGGTGAGCCAAGTTTTTCATTCAGAGTTTAATTCTAAATCAAGGGGGGTTGCTATTCTTATTAATAAAAATGTACAATTCTCAGCCACTAACATTATAGCTGATAAAAACGGCAGATATGTGATAGTTGCCGGTACTTTGATGCAGAAAAAGGTTCTGTTAGTCAATGTATATGCCCCAAATATTGACAATGTTGAATTTGCAAATAAATTATTAAGTAGCTTACCATTTTTGAATTCACATTTGTTAATCTTAGGGGGCGATTTAAATTGTGTCTTTGATCCATTATTAGATCGATCTAATCCCCGTAATCTAAATAAGTCTTTAATGTCTCAAACATTTTCTGATTTCATGACACAGAATGGCTTTGTCGATCCTTGGAGATTCCGCAATCCAACCAGTAAAAAATTCTCCTTTTTTTCTAAGGTGCATCATTCTTACTCCAGGATTGATTACTTTTTTATTGACTGTACTTTAAATTCCTGTGTAGTTTCCTCTGATTATTTAAGTATAATAATATCTGATCATGCACCATTATTATTAGATATTCAGTTGGGTGCCTATAAACGCAGTCTTCCTTCATGGAGGTTTAATTCTCTTCTTTTAGCAGATAAAGAGTTTTGTGATTTTATTTCCAATTCAATTGATGAGTTTTTGTTGTTTAATAAAAATGATTCTACTTCATATTCATTATTATGGGAGACTCTTAAATCCTACCTTAGAGGACAAATCATTTACTACTCTGCTCTTTCTAATAAGAGACGTCACACCAAGTTTTCTGAACTCACTTTAGCTATTAGTAATATTGATCAAAGTTATGCCTTAAATCCTACACCAGAATTATTTAAACAGCGCATAGAGGTACAGTCAGAACTTGATCTAATTTCAACCCAAGAAGCTGAACGGCTATTACTACAAAATCGTGGAACTCATTATGAATATGGCGACAAAGTAAGCCATCTGTTGGCACATCAGCTACGCCGTCAAGCTAATTCTCGGATTATAAGTAGTATTCAGAATAGTCAACATATAATCATGACAGATCCTAATGAAATCAATGCCACATTTAAAACATTTTATTCCTCATTATATACGTCGGAGTTCCCAACAGATTCACATAACATGAACTTATTTCTTCATGGCCTCTCAAATCCTGTAATTGACTCAGACACTGCAAAAAGCCTGGATTCCCCACTCGGCCTTGTTGAAATAATTAACTCAATTGAAGCAATGCAATCAAACAAAGCACCTGGCCCTGATGGGTTTCCCATTGAATTTTATAAAAGATTTATGGAAAAATTAGCACCTTTACTTTTAGCTACCTTTAATGAATCATTAGAACGAGGTATTCTTCCTCCAACTCTAACACAAGCTTCGATTGTTTTACTTCATAAAAAGGACAAAGACCCAACTCTATGTAGCTCTTATAGACCACTATCATTGCTTAATGCTGACGTGAAAGTGTTAGCCAAAGTAATTTCTTCCCGATTGGAGAAGGTTCTCCCTTTGATTATATCTGAAGAACAGAACGGTTTTGTTAAGGGACGACAATTATTTTTTAATATACGCACTCTCTTCAATATAATTTATGCAAAACAGTCATCTGATTCATCAGAAATAGTCATATCGCTAGACGCTGAAAAAGCGTTCGACAGGGTAGAGTGGGAATATTTGTTTGCGGTTTTGAGGAAATTTGGATTCAATGAGAAATTTGTTTCTTGGATTCGTCTCCTCTATACATCCCCGAAGGCAAGGGTTCAAACTAATGATATGTTTTCTGATTACTTTTCTCTTGGATGTGGCACACGGCAAGGCTGTCCATTATCGCCCTTGCTCTTCACTATTGCCATTGAGCCTCTGTCCATTGCGTTGCGGTCTTCCAATTTATTTAGAGGGATTTTCCGAAATGGAACTGAACACAAGTTGTCGTTATATGCGGATGATTTGTTGTTATATGTGTCAAATCCAGTTAGTTCTATCCCCAATGTCTTGAGTATTTTAAATAATTTCAGTTCCTTTTCCAGTTATAAATTGAATTTGGAAAAAAGCAAATGCTTTCCCATCAATACGACTGCCTGTGATCTTCAGCAGTCTGACATACCCTTCAAACTTAGTCCCGCAGGATTCAAGTATCTTGGTATAAATGTGACACGCTCTTTCTCTACCCTAGCTTCAGCCAATTTTTCTCCCCTTATTGCCAAAATAACCTCTGACGTCCAGCATTGGCGAAATCTCCCTCTGTCACTCTTGGGTAGGATTAATGTTGTTAAGATGAATATCTTACCAAAATTCCTTTTTTTATTTCAGTCAATTCCTCTTTTTCTGCCTAAAAACTTTTTTGATTCTCTGGATAAGATAATTTGTGGCTTTATCTGGAATGGTAAACCACCTAGAGTTCGTAAAAAATTATTGCAAAGATGTAGACTTAGCGGTGGACTTGCATTACCCGATTTCCAATCTTGTTATTGGGCGGCACATATACATAAAATCTGCTATTGGTTAAAGTCTTTTCGCTCCCCATGGTGTAGAATGGAATTATCATCCTGTCGGGGGTCGTCAATACCTGCATTAATTTTTTCTTCTTTGCCTACAAAACCCTCTTTGTATACGGACAGTCAAGTGGTTCTCAACACATTAAAAATATGGTTTCAGTTTAGGCGGCGCTTTGGTTTTGTAGCTGCCTCCTCTTTATGTCCTTTAACTAAAAATCATTTGTTTCCCCCATCTCTCTCAGATTCGTCATTCTCTGACTGGCATGACAGAGGTATTGAACATATAAGGAATTTATATACATCTGGGCTTTTTGATAGTTTTACCTATTTATCTTTCAATTATAACTTACCCGGCACCCATTTGTTTCGTTATTTTCAAATACGTAATTTTGTTTCTAAGTGTTTCTCTAACTTTCCTTCTATCCCTCCTGAGCAGCCCTGGGAAAGTATAGTTTCACATGGTCCACAACATAAAGGGTTGATATCCAAGCTTTATAATTCCACTTTAACATTAAACGATGAATCAAGTGTCAAAATAAAAAATTTGTGGGAGAAAGAATTGGGTATACAGATGACTGATGAGCTTTGGGAGGATGCCATTAACAGAATTAGAACGTCTTCCTCATGCGCTCGTCTTAGCTTGATTCAGTTTAAGGTAATATATAGAGTCCACTACTCAAAACTGAGACTCTCTGAGATTTACCCAGAAGTTGATGGTAGTTGTGATAAATGTAAGGGATCTCCCTGCCACCTTGGCCATATGTTTTTTCTTTGTCCGGAATTATACAGTTTTTGGTCTAGTTACTTTACAATTATCTCCATGGTTCTTCAAGTGACTCTGCTGCCTTCTCCATTTATTGCCATATTTGGGATTCCTGATTCCTCTGTAGTTTTGAATTCGGTACAAAGGGATATTGTGGCCTTTACATCCTTAATAGCAAGGCGTACTTTACTGCTGCATTGGAAATCTGTCAGATATCCCTCAATTTCCCTATGGCTCAAGGACATGATGTTTTTTCTAAAACTTGAGAAAATTAAATACACTATAAGAGGATGCACAGAAAGGTTTTACCAGAAATGGCAATGTTTTATATCTTACTTTTCTAATCTAAAAGTCTTACCCATCTAATTATGTCAGCATGTGCCTTGTTATATATATATATATTTTTTTTTTTTTGCTATTTTTTTCCCTACTTTATTATGTGTATTTGTTTCAAATTATATGCCTGTTGAGGTACTTCCTCCACTGATTTTGTGAGCTGGGGTGGGGTGGGGGGTTTCTAGGGGATATTAAAAAAAAAAAAAATCTGGTGCTTAAGTGTGAAGTACTTGTTGATGCACTATTCGATCCTATATACATACTGTATATGTATATGTGTTAAATAAGTGTATCTTTATTTTTTTGTTTCAAGAAGTATTATGCTAACTTGTCTGTAATTTCTGAAACTGATTTCAATAAAAACACATTGGAAAAAAAAAATTGATTTCTTATATTTAAATGCAGAGCTGGGCATAATTTTTTTTTCCACAATATCTTTATTGAACCTTTTTTTTTTTTTTTAACAAACATGATACAAACAATCAAACACTAACACTAAAGTACTACAAAAAAAAAAAAATGCACTAAAAACGCCAACAACCACCAACAAAATCAAGTCTTCAACAATGCTCCTCTGTTTAGTCTAGACAATCCAATACATAAGTATACATATTATGTTCACCAGTTTGGAATTTACAAGGTCCACACACATCATTCACCTTCTTCTTCAAGAGTTATGTTTAAATTTTTTACATAATCAATAAAAGGTCTCCATATATTCTCAAACACAATTTCCTTTGATTTCAGTATATATGTTATTCTTTCTAATGGAAGGTTTGTTAACATCTGTCTTAACCACTGAGTCACATCTGGTCTATGAGTCTTTTTCCATAATAGTGCAATACATTTTTTGGCATTAAGCAAACTGAGGTCTATGAATGTTCTTTCACTTTTATTGAAATTATGCTTTTCTGGGTACAGACCCAACAAAACCAGTTTAGGATTCAATATGATTTGTTTTGAGATTATTTTTTCAATTGTTACCCTCACCTCTTCCCAAAACATTCTTATTAATCTACATTCCCATAAACAATGAAATAGGGTTCCTTTACTTTCCATGCATTTTGTGCATGTATCTGGTATATTTTTGTTATATCTATTTAACTCCTCCGGTGTAACATACATCCGCATTAACCATTTGAAATGTATCAATTTAAGGCGTGCATTTATTGATTTGGTTTGAGCTTCTGTACAAGCCAATTCCCATTGTTCCTCTGAAATTTCAATTTGCAGATCTTCTTTCCAGTAGTTTAATCTTTTCAGTGAATTTTCACTTGAAGATAGTGTCAATGAGTTATAAAACTCTGAAATAATACCCTTTCTTTTACTATCTTTCATCATCATTTTTTCCAAGGATGAATAAATAGGTCGAGTGAGAGCTTTATTTTGATTTGATCGAATAAAGTTTCTAAGTTGAAGATATTTAAAAAAATGTGTTCTATTGAGATTAAATTTGATCCTCAGCTCTTCAAAAGACATTATGTTGTCTGCACATGGCAAATATAAATCCTGAATCTTTTGTATCCCTTTTAAATTCCATACTTTAAATACAGCGTCCGCTCTCCCTGGTTTAAAATATTGATTACCCCATATTGGACTAAATTGTGACAATAACTGTGGTTCTTTTAAATAGTTTTTAGCTTCACACCATATTTTGATCATATGCTTTACAAATGGATTTTTAACTTGTTTTTGTAATTTTTTTGCCGAATCTGAGTATATGAATATGGGAAGAGGTAAAGGTAAATTGTATGATTCCATTTCAGTCCAGTGAGGGAGATCATTTGATGAAAAATAATATGTCATAGACCTCAGTTGTGCCGACCAATAATACAACATAAAATTTGGACATTTCAGACCTCCACGATCAAATGGTAAATATAATAAAGACAGACGTAATCTAGCCCTCCTGTTGTTCCATATAAATTCCACTAACTTTTTTTTTATTCTTGAGAATAGATCTAAAGGTGGTGATAAGGGAATGTATTGAAATAAATAAAGTATTTTAGGTAAAATATTACTTTTAAGTATATTGATTCTCCCGATCATCGACATTGGTAGTGACATCCATCTCTGAGTTAACTCACTGATATCTGACATTAAGGCTTCATAGTTGACACTGGCGACTGATTCTAGCTTAGGCATAATTTGGATTCCTAAATATTTAAACTGATTTACAACATTGAATTGATTTACCTCAGGGGCTGGGTGATTTCTCTGGGTCTCATTTAGCATTAATATTGAAGATTTAGTTTTATTTATTTTATATCCTGATATTTCCCCAAAATTCTTTATTAAATTCAACAAGGTTGGAATTGATTTTTTTAGATTCGACATAAACAAAATTATATCATCGGCGTACAGGGAGATTTTATGTTCTGTTGGTCCAACTTTAATTCCATATATTTGTGAATGTAAACGTATCGCTATCGCTAAAGGTTCAATTGCCATAGTAAACAGTAAAGGTGAAAGTGGACAGCCTTGTCGACATCCTCTATTGATTTTTATTGGTTTTGAAATATTGTTATTTGTTAGGATTTCTGCTGTAGCATTATTGTATATTATTTGAACCCATTTTATGAAATTATTTCCAAGTCCAAACCTTTGTAGGACTTCAAAAAGAAAGGGCCATTCAACTCTATCAAAGGCCTTTTCGGCGTCCAATGATAGGAGAGCTGTATCCGGTGCTTCTTTATTAAAATAAATAATATTAAATAGTCTTCTTACATTATGGAAGCCTTGTCTACCCTTTATAAAGCCATTCTGATCTCGATTAATAATATTTGGTAAAATTTCTTGTATTCGTCTTGCTAAAATTTTACAGATTATCTTAAGGTCGGCGTTTAATAGGCTTATTGGTCTCATATTTTCACATTTATTAGAGGGCTTACCTGGTTTTGGCAGCAGTATAATTAAGGCATTATTTATGTATGATGGTAAATTATTATTTTGAAATGCTTCTAAAACCATTTCCAAAAAAGGTTTTATTAATTTATTCTTAAGTTTTTTATAAAGGTCAACTGGAAGACCATCTGGTCCTGCACTTTTTCCTGATTTCATATTATCAATGGCTAGCCCAACTTCTTCTTGACTAATTTTAGACTCCAATATCTCCCTGTTTTCATTTGGAATACACGGTATAGATAGTTCGTTCAAAAACCCATTTAGTTTTGTTAAATCAGGTTCATTTTTGGTATCATATAATTTTTCATAGTAATCTCTAAAGGCTCTATTAATTTCTAAAGGATCTATAACTACCTGTCCGTTACTTATAATACTGGTAATTGGTGTTTTAATTTCCAATTGTTTAATCTGCCATGCTAATAATTTTCCTGATTTTTCACCTTGTTCATAAAAAGATTGTTTCAATCTTAGAAGACTCGAGGCAGCTCTATTCGCTGATTTTTTGTCGTATTCAGCTCTCAAAATCAGTAATTCATTCTCCAACCTTGGGTCACTTCCTGCATACACTTTTTCCTGAAGATTTTTTATTTTATGTTCCAATTTAGCTCTCTCCTCTCGAGTCTTCTTAGATTTTGATCCTGTATAACTAATAATATGCCCCCTAATAAAAGCTTTGAAAGCCTCCCACTTTACACATGCTGATGTTTGTGTAGTATTGATGTCAAAGAACTCGTCTATCTGTTTTTCTATATACTTGACAAATTCCTCATCCTGAAGCCATTTATGCTGAAATTGCCATCTACCTGATTCCTTTGTCAATTTTTTATCTACATATATTAGACAACAGGGTGCATGATCAGAGATCACGATGTTATCATAAAAGCAGTTTTGAATCTTGGACCTTAATTCTGTGGAAATCAAAAAATAATCAATACGTGAGAATGTCTTGTAGGTACTGGAATAACAAGAATAGGCTTTAACTTGTGGTTTCATTTCTCTCCATATATCTAACAATCTCAATTCTTTCATAAAATGATTAATAGTCATCCTACATCCAATGTGCGTACAATCCAGTCCTGTTGATCTATCCACACCTGGATTCAATGTACAATTAAAATCCCCTGCTATTATATGTTGCCCTGTAAGTGATGATAAGATGAGAAATAAATTAGCAAAGAACTTCTGATCATCTATATTGGGACCATATAAGTTCACAAGATTTATATTTTCTAATAGCAAAGAACCTTGAATGATTACATATCTTCCAAATTTGTCTCCAATTACATTTTTCACTTGAAAAGGAACTGATTTATGTATGAGAGTCATAACTCCCCTGGCTCGGGATGAAAATGAAGAGGTGAATACACTTCCCTGCCATCTACTCCTAATTCTTTTAACATCCTCCTCTATCAGATGAGTTTCTTGTAAAAACACAATTCTTGAACCCATGTCCTTTATTTTATTCATAACTTGTTTAAGTTTTTTTAAATTTTGTAGACCTCTGCAATTCCATGAAGTTAAATTAAGATTAACACTTTGGTCCATGATCAATAGAGAGTTTGGGATTACCTTGCAGTGTAAACATGCTCATACAGAGAAGCAAAAACATGAGTGGTTGAACATTCATCCTACAAACTACACACAAACAAATTTCCCCTTGTGGCAAACCCCCCAAAATCAAAAGAAAAATTCTGTCTCCCGATATAGCCATCGACCGTTCCACACCCACGGGGAACAGCCTAAGCCACTCCTTCTTCATCCTCCCAATCACCCTAACTCTACTGCTTTTAATGACGTAACATTAACTCTCCTCTGTAGTTTTCCAACTTAACTCCAAAATTTTTAACAACTTTGTACATCATAGTTTTTTTTTTGTTTGTTTGTTTTGTTTTTGTTTTTTTTTAAATATATAATACAATCTATATTTTGTAGACTTACTATTTACTTCAAGTCAGTCAGATGCCTGTGCAAATGCTTAATTATTCTACCTTATATTTTGTTCATGCTTAGCTCCCACCAGTCTCTTCTTCTTCTTTGATCTTCTTGATGAACTCCTGCGCCTCCTCTGGGGTCTTGAAGATGTGGGTTCTGCCCTCATACGTGGTCAGCAGTCTCGCAGGATAGATCACACCATGACGAATCCCAAGGTTGCGCAGCTCCTTACGTACGGGATCAAACTGCTTCCTCAATTGCTGGATTCCTGTGGCCAAATCTGGGTAGAACCGCACCTGCTGGTCCTGGTGTTTAATCTCTCCTTTAGCACGTGCAGCGTTGAAGATCTTCATCCTGTCTCTGTTGTTAAGAAACTTCATAATTAAGGTCCTCGGCGGTCCCTTATCTCTCCGTGGGCCAATGCGATGTGCTTTTTCCAGAACCACTGCTGATTGCAACTCCTCGCTGCCCAGCACCTCCGGAATCCACCCTTCCAGAAAGGAACACACGTCCCGACCTTCTGATTCCTCTGGAAGACCCACCAGCCTCAAATTATTCTGTCTCGACCGAGATTCCAAATCCAAAATATTATCTTCCAGAGATTTATTTTTTTTTTCCAAAGTGCGCACCTTTAATTGAAGACGGGTGACGTCATCTTCAGCACTAGCGAGACGGAGCTCCATCTGCGCCGTTCGTTCTACACAGTCACCCAATTCCTTTCTTATTCCTTCCAACGCTGTCATAATCCCATCAAATCTAGAGGAAAAGTCCGCTCTCATTGAACTCATGGCAGCCATCAGCGCATCTGCGCCATTCCCCGCAGAAATCGCAGCGTTGCCAGCCTCCTCCGCCATATATGGAGCCCTGTTTGCTGCGTCACAGACCTGAAAGTCCGTTAATTTGGACTGTTTCGGCGGCTCGCTTTTTCCTTTTCCTGGTTTTCCAGCCTTAGGCTTCGCCGACATATCCTCGCCCAGACGCTGGGATACGTTCTGTCCCAAATGAGAGAGTTATTTGCCGATTTTTTTTTTTTCCAGGAGCAGAGCAGAGCGAGACACGTCCGTCCTACGTGGCAGCCATAACCGGAAGTCCAGCTGGGCATAATTTTAATTTTCACAATAAATGTACTACAATTTCTCCCACAGAATGAATTTACATTCTGTCTCTTGTTTCTTCCTTTCTCCCTTCACCCCTCCCCCAACCAGTTGTTGCAGAAGACTGCCCCTCCCTGAGCCTGGTTCTGCCACAAGTTTCTTCCTATAAGGGAGTTTTTCCTTCCCACTGTCACCTAGTGTTTGCTCATAAGGGATCATCTGATCGTTGGGGTTTTTCTCTGAATTATTTATGATTTGTGCTTATATATCTAACATCTGGAGATGACTTTTGTTGTGACTAGGTGCTATACAAATAAAGTTGAATTGAACTGAATATTCTTAAGGACACAATATTGTAAAAGCAGATTTGTCAACATTTCCTGAAATAAACATTATTCATTGCGCTGCAAATGACATCCAGGAAAGTAATCCAGTAATCCAGACAGTAGGAGTGGACAATATGGCCTGAAAATGATATCACAATATCTTTTGCAAATTTTCACAATAAGCATATTGTTCACAATATCACAAATTTTTGTTTTTTTCTTTTTAATTTATGACGAACAGTTTCACAGGCCAATATTATTTACCTTCATCAATTTAATTAAAAACAAAACAAAAACACTCTTTTCTCCAGTTTATAAACAGCACCTCAGACTGAGTTTCATTTTTTTTTATTCTGTATGAAATATTACAAGAATATAAACCACATCGTAAGTGCACTTACATAGTCGGGGTTTTATGTTGAATGTTTACTTGCATCAGAAGTCGCCATTGCATGGACATCTCCTGGGACTTTTTGGCTCTCATCACACTGAAGGGATGTTTTTGTTTTTGTTTTTTTTGTTTTTTCTTTTGGGGGGGGGTCAACACCGCTCCTGTGTTGTTGACGTGCTGTATGTGCAGAAAAAATGCGAGCAGATTATCCACATTGCTATACCTTTTTTTAACATGGCAGCAGTCTGAAACCGCCTTAAGACTAAAACATTTCAACACAACTCAATGCAGATACTCCCACCACGGAGCACTAGCTTCCCGCGCCATGTTTGTTTTGCTGTTTCTATGGTAACTCGTAACTTCCATCAGCAGCGTAACTGTGTGATGCAAGAGACCCCAAATATCGTGATATTTATTTTTACACCGGTATCAAAATTTATATCGGTATCATCGTGAACGATACGATATGGCACACCCCTACCAGTCAGCCTTTGAGTACTAAACCAGGGCTGTACGTTAACTTTTTTTGCTCATAGCACTGATGCTACAGAGGTTCATAGTCATGCAGCACAAGACAAAAACTTGTAGCTCATAAAAACATCTGTTACATCTCTAAAACTGACTGCAAGGATAAGATCTTGTACTTACTGTATATAGCACTTTTCTAGTCTCAAAGACCACTCAAAATGCTTCACTAGTACTAACCCTCTATTCTAAGGGCCTATTAGAGACTGATACGGACCATTTAGAATCACCAATTAACCTAATGTGCATGATTTTGGATTGTGGGAGGAAACCAGTCCACTTGGAATAAACCCACACAGCACAGGAAGAACATGCAAACTCCACACAGAAAGGTTCCTATCCCTGCCAATCTTGGGATTCAAACCTGGCACCTTCTAGCTGTTAGGCAACAGTGCTAACCCCTGTACCACCCTACTGCCCTGTACCATTGTGCAAGTAATGCAGTTTAATGATTAAAAATATAGTATTTCTCTTTATGATTAAAAACAACTTGTCAAGCTCTAGAAATTATTTAAAATTTACATACATTTCCACATCAGTTACCAGTCCTAACTACCTAAACACACTCACCACACCATATAAACTAACGGGCCATTTTTGGTCCGTGGACTGTATGTTTGACACCGTGGTCCGTAAAGATACCTACATCGCCCCATGGAGCTTCATCTTTCTCTGTCGCACTCGTCCTCCAGAGACCCTCACAAAATGAACCCGCTGTGGAACCAGGAGAAGCCAGAAGACACGAAAAAAACAATGTTTCTTTTATAAGAGCAGTTTTGCAGTCACTCCCTCAGAGCCTGGAGCAGCAGAGAAGAGACCAGCCTGTCTTGTCTGAGGAGCAACCTATGCATCCCAGTTCACATCGTATTCCCCACCACCACCACCACCACCTGCGACAGCCCCCTCCAAAACAAAACATGTCCCGCGACTTCCGGTTATGGCTGCCACGTAAGACGGACGTGTTTCACTCTGCTCTGCTCCTGGAGAAAAAAATCGGCAAATAACTCTCTCATTTGGGACAGAACGTATCCCAGCGTTTGGGCGAGGATATGTCGGCGAAGCCTAAGGCTGGAAAACCAGGTAAAGGGAAAAGCGAGCCGCCGAAACAGTCCAAATTAACGGACTTTCAGGTCTGTGACGCAGCAAACAAAACTCCATATATGGCGGAGGAGGCTGGCAACGGTGCGATATCTGCGGGGAGCGGCGCAGATGCGCTGATGGCTGCCATGAGTTCAATGAGAGCGGACTTTTCCTCTAGATTTGATGGGATTATGACAGCGTTGGAAGGAATAAGAAAGGAATTGGGTGACTGTGTAGAACGAACGGCGCAGATGGAGCTCCGTCTCGCTAGTGCTGAAGATGACGTCACCCGTCTTCAATTAAAGGTGCGCACTTTGGAAAAAAAAAATAAATGTCTAGAAGATAATATTTTGGATTTGGAATCTCGGTCGAGACAGAATAACTTGAGGCTGGTGGGTCTTCCAGAGGAATCAGAAGGTCGGGACGTATGTTCCTTTCTGGAAAAGTGGATTCCGGAGGTGCTGGGCAGCGAGGAGTTGCAATCAGCAGTGGTTCTGGAAAAAGCACATCGTATTGGCCCACGGAGAGATAAGGGACCGCCAAGGACCTTAATTATGAAGTTTCTTAGCAACAGAGACAGGATGAAGATCTTCAACGCTGCACGAGCTAAAGGAGAGATTAAACACCAGGATCAGCAGGTGCGGTTCTACCCAGATTTGGCCACAGGAATCCAACAATTGAGGAAGCAGTTTGATCCCATACGTAAGGAGCTGCGCAACCTTGGGATTCGTCATGGTGTAATCTATCCTGCGAGACTGTTGACCACGTATGAGGGCAGAACCCACATCTTCAAGACCCCAGAGGAGGCGCAGGAGTTCATCAAGAAGATCAAAGAAGAAGAAGAGACTGGTGGGAGCTAAGCATGAACAAAATATAAGGTAGAATAATTAAGCATTTGCACAGGCATCTGACTGACTTGAAGTAAACAGCAAGTTTACAAAATATAGATTGTATTATATATTAAAAAAAAACAAAAACAAAACAAACAAAAAAAAACTATGATGTACAAAGTTGGTAAAAATTTTGGAGTTAAGTTGGAAAACTACAGAGGAGAGTTAATGTTACGTCATTAAAAGCAGTAGAGTTAGGGTGATTGGGAGAATGAAGAAGGAGTGGCTTAGGCTGTTCCCCGTGGGTGTGGAACGGTCGATGGCTATATCGGGAGACGGAATTTTTCTTTTGATTTTGGGGGGTTCGCCACAAGTGTGGGAAGGGGGAATTTGTTTGTGTGTAGTTTGTAGGATGAATGTTCAACCACTCATGTTTTTGCTTCTCTGTATGAGCATGTTTACACTGCAAGGTAATCCCAAACTCTCTATTGATCATAAACCAAAGTGTTAATCTTAATTTAACTTCATGGAATTGCAGAGGTCTACAAAATTTAAAAAAACTTAAACAAGTTATGAATAAAATAAAAGACATGGGTTCAAAAATTGTGTTTTTACGAGAAACTCATCTAATAGAGGAGGATATAAAAAGAATTAGGAGTAGATGGCAAGGAAGTGTATTCACCTCATCATTTTCATCCCGGGCCAGGGGAGTTATGACTCTCATACATAAATCAGTCCCTTTTCAAGTGAAAAATGTAATTGGAGACAAACTTGGAAGATATGTAATCATTCAAGGTTCTTTGCTATTAGAAAATATAAATCTTGTGAACTTATATGGTCCCAATATAGATGATCAAAAGTTCTTTGCTAATTTATTTCTTATTTTATCATCACTTACAGGGCAACATATAATAGCAGGGGATTTTAATTGTACATTGAATCCAGGTATAGATAGATCAACAGGACTGGATTGTACGCACAATGGATGTAGGATGACTATTAATCATTTTATGAAAGAATTGAGATTGTTAGATATATGGAGAGAAATGAAACCACAAGTTAAAGCCTATTCTTGTTATTCCAGTACCTACAAGACATTCTCACGTATTGATTATTTTTTGATTTCCACAGAATTAAGATCCAAGATTCAAAACTGCTTTTATGATAACATCGTGATCTCTGATCATGCACCCTGTTGTCTAATATATGTAGATAAAAAATTGACAAAGGAATCAGGTAGATGGCAATTTCAGCATAAATGGCTTCAGGATGAGGAATTTGTCAAGTATATAGAAAAACAGATAGACGAGTACTTTGACATCAATACTACACAAACATCAGCATGTGTAAAGTGGGAAGCTTTCAAAGCTTTTATTAGGGGACATATTATTAGTTATACAGGATCAAAATCTAAGAAGACTCGAGAGGAGAGAGCTAAATTGGAACATAAAATGAAAAGTCTTCAGGAAAAAGTGTATGCAGGAAGTGATCCAAGGTTGGAGAATGAATTACTGATTTTGAGAGCTGAATACGACAAAAAATCAGCGAATAGAGCTGCCTCGAGTCTTTTAAGATTGAAACAATCTTTTTATGAACAAGGTGAAAAATCAGGAAAATTATTGGCATGGCAGACTAAACAATTAGAAATTAAAACACCAATTACTAGTATTATAAGTAACGGACAGGTAGTTATAGATCCTTTAGAAATTAACAGAGCCTTTAGAGATTACTATGAAAAATTATATGATACTAAAAATGAATTTGATTTAACAAAACTAAATGGGTTTTTGAACGAACTATCTATACCGTGTATTCCAAATGAAAACAGGGAGATATTGGAGTCTAAAATTAGTCAAGAAGAAGTTGGGCTAGCCATTGATAATATGAAATCAGGAAAAAGTGCAGGACCAGATGGTCTTCCAGTTGACCTTTATAAGAAATTTAAGAATAAATTAATAAAACCTTTTTTGGAAATGGTTTTAGAAGCATTTCAAAATAATAATTTACCATCATACATAAATAATGCCTTAATTATACTGCTGCCAAAACCAGGTAAGCCCTCTAATAAATGTGAAAATATGAGACCAATAAGCCTATTAAACGCCGACCTTAAGATAATCTGTAAAATTTTAGCAAGACGAATACAAGAAATTTTACCAAATATTATTAATCGAGATCAGAATGGCTTTATAAAGGGAAGACAAGGCTTCCATAATGTAAGAAGACTATTTAATATTATTTATTTTAATAAAGAAGCACCGGATACAGCTCTCCTATCACTGGACGCCGAAAAGGCCTTTGATAGAGTTGAATGGCCCTTTCTTTTTGAAGTCCTACAAAGGTTTGGACTTGGAAATAATTTCATAAAATGGGTTCAAATAATATACAATAATGCTACAGCAGAAATCCTAACAAATAACAATATTTCAAAACCAATAAAAATCAATAGAGGATGTCGACAAGGCTGTCCACTTTCACCTTTACTGTTTACTATGGCAATTGAACCTTTAGCGATAGCGATACGTTTACATTCACAAATATATGGAATTAAAGTTGGACCAACAGAACATAAAATCTCCCTGTACGCCGATGACATAATTTTGTTTATGTCGAATCTAAAAAAATCAATTCCAACCTTGTTGAATTTAATAAAGAATTTTGGGGAAATATCAGGATATAAAATAAATAAAACTAAATCTTCAATATTAATGCTAAATGAGACCCAGAGAAATTACCCAGCCCCTGAGGTAAATCAATTCAATGTTGTAAATCAGTTTAAATATTTAGGAATCCAAATTGTGCCTAAGCTAGAATCAGTCGCCAGTGTCAACTATGAAGCCTTAATGACAGATATTAATGAGTTACTTCAGAGATGGATGTCACTACCAATGTCGATGATCGGGAGAATCAATATACTTAAAAGTAATATTTTACCTAAAATACTTTATTTATTTCAATACATTCCCTTATCACCACCTTTAGATTTATTCTCAAGAATAAAAAAAAAGTTAGTGGAATTTATATGGAACAACAGGAGGGCTAGATTACGTCTGTCTTTATTATATTTACCATTTGATCGTGGAGGTCTGAAATGTCCAAATTTTATGTTGTATTATTGGTCGGCACAACTGAGGTCTATGACATATTATTTTTCATCAAATGATCTCCCTCACTGGACTGAAATGGAATCATACAATTTACCTTTACCTCTTCCCATATTCATATACTCAGATTCGGCAAAAAAATTACAAAAACAAGTTAAAAATCCATTTGTAAAGCATATGATCAAAATATGGTGTGAAGCTAAAAACTATTTAAAAGAACCACAGTTACTGTCACAATTTAGTCCAATATGGGGTAATCAATATTTTAAACCAGGGAGAGCGGACGCTGTATTTAAAGTATGGAATTTAAAAGGGATACAAAAGATTCAGGATTTATATTTGCCATGTGCAGATAACATAATGTCTTTTGAAGAGCTGAGGATCAAATTTAATCTCAATAGAATACATTTTTTTAAATATCTTCAACTTAGAAACTTTATTCGATCAAATCAAAATAAAGCTCTCACTCGACCTATTTATTCATCCTTGGAAAAAATGATGATGAAAGATAGTAAAAGAAAGGGTATTATTTCAGAGTTTTATAACTCATTGACACTATCTTCAAGTGAAAATTCACTGAAAAGATTAAACTACTGGAAAGAAGATCTGCAAACTGAAATTTCAGAGGAACAATGGGAATTGGCTTGTACAGAAGCTCAAACCAAATCAATAAATGTACGCCTTAAATTGATACATTTCAAATGGTTAATGCGGATGTATGTTACACCGGAGGTGTTAAATAAATATAACAAAAATATACCAGATACATGCACAAAATGCATGGAAAGTAAAGGAACTCTATTTCATTGTGTATGGGAATGTAGATTAATAAGAATGTTTTGGGAAGAGGTGAGGGTAACAATTGAAAAAATAATCTCAAAACAAATCATATTGAATCCTAAATTGTTTTTGTTGGGTCTGTACCCAGGAAAGCATAATTTTAATAAAAGTGAAAGAACATTCATAGACCTCAGTTTGCTTAATGCCAAAAAATGTATTGCACTATTATGGAAAAAGACTCATAGACCAGATGTGACTCAGTGGCTAAGACAGATGTTAACAAATCTTCCATTAGAAAGAATAACATACATACTGAAATCAAAGGAAATTGTGTTTGAGAATATATGGAGACCTTTTATTGATTATGTAAAAAATTTAAACATAACTTTTGAAGAAGAAGGTGAATGATGTGTGTGGACCTTGTAAATTCCAAACTGGTGAACATAATATGTATACTTATGTATTGGATTGTCTAGACTAAACAGAGGAGCATTGTTGAAGATTTGATTTTGCTGGTGGTTGTTGGTGTTTTTAGTGCATCCTTTTTTTTTTTTTTTGTAGTACTTTAGTGTTAGTGTTTGATTGTTTGTATCATGTTTGTTAAAAAAAAAAAAAGGTTCAATAAAGATATTGTGGAAAAAAACATGTCCCGCCCCGCTATGTCTGGTCCTAAATGCGACACTCAAAAGTGCAGCCTGCGCACACAAACACACAGTTCATATTCTTGTAAATATGAAAGCTGTTCAGTGCTGATATGAAAAAAAAGGGTGCATTTTCCAGTCCTCTCCACTGTAATGGAGGACAAACAGCAGCAACCACTGAACCGTATATCGGTGTATTCCATCACTGATCTGCACTGAGTTAACCTCAGGCGACAAAATTAAAAGATTTATAAAAATGCTGGTGACTCTACAGTGGCCTGTGCCATCAGCTTGCGGGCTGAACGGAACACTGGCACGATCAGCGATGTGAGGACATGAGACTTGATATCCAGGAGAAATGTACTGTTATCTGCGGAGATTGTTGAGGTGTGAATTTATGCTGATGAACTTGTGACTGCAGCTCACCAATTGTAGTTTTAAAGTGGCATAACTGTAGGTTGAAAGTGGCTATACACACAAACAGGTCTGTTTCTCATCGCACTGATGCTACATCAGTTCATTCATTCTTCGCACAGACCAATTTTCACATCACACGTGCGATATATCTGTTACACTGTACAGCACTGTAGACTATGAGACTGAAAGGGCCTGGTCTAACTTTTAAGAACACACTAAAGTACCTAGATTACACCATCCAATAAATTGCATTGTTCCCCTGAAGGATGAAAAAAAAAAAAGAAATTGTACCCCATATCAATGCTATAAATTATGACAATTTTGAATTTTGAGGTACAGATTTGAACTATGAATATCCATCCATCCATCCAGCCATCTTCTTCCGCTTAATCCTTTTCGGGTCTCTTAAGGCATATGGTAAAAAATAATTGACATACTATCTGCAGGTTAAGCAAAGGTAGCAGGTTTTCCATTCTGTGACAGTGTGTTTTGCATAGGCCTATTGATTTCTGCTCACTTTGTTACTGCTTCTCGATCATAAAGCTTCTAATTGATTAACGTTCCTCCATCTACCCTAGCGCTCCAACAGGGAACGAGGTGGGAGAGGCCACGGCCAGCGCATCATCGCTGTGGGCCTCCCACCCAAGACGGCCCCTAGAATGTAAGCCTTCTAACTCAATATCTCCACTATCCCTCCTCTGCACATGTCCAAACCATCTCAGCCTTGCCTCTCTTACTTTGTCTCCAAACCGCTCAATGTAAGCTGTCCCTCTGATATACTCATTTCAAATCTTGTCCCACCTAGTCACTCCCAATGAAAATCTTAGCATCTTCAGCTCTGCCACCTCCAGCTCCATTTCTTGTCTTTTTGTCAGCGTCACCATCTCCAAACCATACATCATTGCAGGCCTCACTGCTGTCTTGTAAATCTTCCATTTCACTCTTGTTGCTACGCTTCTGTCACAAATCACCCCTGACACTCGTCTCCACCCACTCCACCCTGCCTGCACTCTCTTCTTCACCTCTCTTCGGCATTTTCCATTGCTTTGGATGGTTGATCTCAGGTATTTAAACTCATCTACTTTCACAACCTCTCCTCCTTCGATCTTCACCGTTACACCTGCCTCCCTCTCATGTATTCTATCTTACTTCTACTGACTTTCATTCCTCTTTTCTCCAGAGCATACCTCCACTTCTCCAGGTTCCCTTCCATCTGTTCCCTACTCTCAGTACAGATCACAATGTCGTCTGCAAACCTTGTGGTCCACGGAGACTCCTGCCTGACCTCATCTGTCAGCTTGTCCATCACCATGCAAACAAGAAGGGGCTCAGAGCCAGTCCCTGGTGTAACCCCACCCTCACCTTGAACCCATCCATCACTCCTACAGCGCACTTCACCACCGCCTCACTGTCCTCATACATGTCCTGCTTCACCCTCACATACTTCTCTGCTACTCCTAACTTTCTCATACAGTACCACACTTCCTCTCTTGGCACCCTATCATATGCTTTCTCTAGATCCACAAAGACACAGTGAAACTTCTTCTGACCTTCTCTATACTTCTCCATCAGCACTCTTAGAGCACACACTGCATCTGTAGTACTCTTTCTTGGCATGAAACTGTACTGCTGCTCACTGACTGTCACCTCTCCTCTTAACCTGCCTTCAACAACTCTTTCCCATATCTTCACAGTATGGCTGATCAACTTTACGCCTCTGTAGTTACTACAGCTCTGAGCATCACCTTTATTCTTGAAAATTGGTAACAAAACACTTTTTCTCCACTCCTCAGGCATTCTCTCACTCTCCAAGATTGTGTTAAACAATCTGGTTAAAAAGTCCACTGCCATTCCTCCTAAACATCTCCATACCTCCACAGGTATATTATCTGGACCAGTCGCCTCTCCATTCCTCAACCTCTTCAAAGCTGCCCTCACTTCTGCCTTGCTAATCCTCGGGACTTCCTTGTTCACCATCATTCCTTCATCCATCCTCCTTTTTCTCTCATTTTTTTATTCATCTGTGGCACTATTTGGTGGAATAAACAGTAAAAAGTATTAGCCCTACATTTTTTAATACAGTGAAAACTTACCTGTTAGTGCATCCTTTGCTATGTGATTGTCTTACTACTGCTAAGCACACCATTGCCAACAGAGGGCGCTCTAAGATTCAAGCTTCAAAGGCTTTATTACCATGTGCACAGTTAAGAAATGCAACACTTCCTGAGCTATACTCACATTCAGCGTCAACTGCTACAAACCCAACACCAGGGCAGTACATTAATGGTTCAGCTGAACTGACCAGTTTGAATCAGAGCGCTCCTGTTCATTGGTTGTTTTTTAATTTTTTTACAGGTAAAATGATACAAAATATAATCCAGATTATAGATAACAGTAGAGTATGTATTGGAAGCCTTAATTGTTTACTGTAACAGGGAAAAATACTGTGTTTCTGTGTTTTAGCAAATTTAACTGACAAATATTGTAACTGACTGTTGATACATGACTGTTAGAGTAGCAACTGACTAGTTTCTAGCGTCTCTATAGGGTAGGTTCATTTAGGATTTTATTATAAGTTAGTTAAGATTTGTTAATTTATAATAAATTTTGTTTGAAACTAGTTAAAACATGATTGCTTCTAGCAATTGTTGTTCTCTGTTCTTGATGTTCTTTCTGCGGCAGCTGAGGAAGCTCAAGCTACCCACCAAGATGTTAGTGCAGTTCTACACGGCCATCATCGAGTCCATCCTCACCTCCTCCATAACCGTGTGGTATGCAGGAGCCACTGCCAGGGACAGACTAAGGCTGCAGCGCGTCGTGCGCACTGCTGAGAAGGTGATCGGCTACAAGCTCCCATCTCTCCAGGATCTGTACATCTCCAGGACCCGGAGGCGTGCAGGCCGGATCATAGCCGATCCTTCACACCCTGGTCACGTACTGTTTGCCACCCTCCCCTCAGGTAGAAGACTTCGGTCCATTCAAACTAAAACCTCCCGGCACATGAACAGCTTTTTCCCCGCTGCCATCAGACTGCTGAACATTAAGTGACTTATTGACTCTCGTGCACTATGTACAGCAGCTCAACCAGACTCATGTCATTCATCACTGTTTTTCTGTTGCATTATCGACTGCACTATGTGGTACTCCACATCAGCTGCTACTTGCTAATTTATTTAAAACTGCTGTGACTAGTATTACTCATTATTATTATTATTATTATTATTATTATTATTATTACTTATTATTCTACACTTATTGCATGGTTTTAGTCTTTGTTTTTTAGTTTATCTCTTTATCTTATCATGTTTTAATGTTGCAGCATTGCACCGAGACAAATTCCTAGTTTGTGTACTACATGAACAATGGCAATAAATCTGATTCTGATTCTGATTCTGATTCTCTGGCACATAATTCTGGGTAGACTGGTGAGAGTAAGAGATGCAGTTATGTTCTTGCATGATATATAGAGGGAAAAGGGATATAAAGTTATTTTGAACAAAACTGTAATATGCTTTCCTTTCTGTGATCAGCTTAAGTAGTTATTTTAGTGCATAGAAAGAGGAGTCAGTAACTGCCAAAAATGTAACACCAGGGCAGTACATTAACGGTCCAGCTGAACTGACCAGTCTGAATCAGAGCGATCCTGTTAATTGTTTGTTTTTTTATTTTTATTTTTTACAGATCTTTGTATTAAATGTGTTGCACCAGACTGACCTTGGCTACATTCTTGTCTGTGTAACATATCAGCTCTTCAAAGCCCTCCTTTCACCTTCTCAACACACTCTCGTCATTTGTTAGTACATTACCATTTCTGTCCTTAATCAGCCTAACCTGCTGCACATCTTTTCCAGCTCGATCTCTCTGTCTAGCCAATCAATACAATTCCTTTTCTCCTTCCTTAGTGTTTAGCCTCTCATACAACTCATTATAAGCCATTTCCTTTGCCACCTCTCTCTTTGCCATGTGCCTAAATTCCAAATACTCCTGTCTACTTTCTTCATCTCCCTGACTATCCCACTTTTTCTTTGCTAACCTCTTCTTTTGAATACTTTCCTGTACCTCCTCATTCCACCACCAAGTCTCCTTGTCTTCCTTCCACTGTCCACTGGATACACCACATACCTTTCTACCCATTTCCCTCAATACTTTTGCTGTACTTTCTCAGTCATCTGGTAATTCTTCCCTACTACCCAGAACCTGTATCAACTCTAACTAACTAACTACTAACTAACCTGCACTTATATAGCGCTTTTCTAGTCACAAAGACCACTCAAAGCGCTTTCACTAATACTAACCCTCTATTCTAAGGGCCTATAGGAAACAGATATCTAGGGACAATTTAGAACAGCCAATTAACCTAACATGCATGTCTTTGGATTGTGGGAGGAAACCGGAGCCCCCGGAGTAAACTCCTTCCTGAACTCTGTGTGACCTTCTTTCTGTAACTTCCCTCACTTAATCTTTGGCTTTGCCTTCACTCTCTTCCTCCTCACGGCCCTTTTATACCCCGGGTGGAAGCGGAACCGGAAAGGTGGAGCCACCACCCATGTCACACAATAACATGTCCCCAAACACCAACACACCACTCTCCCCCCCCCCTCAAAAAATGGTCCAAACACATGCATACAATTGAAACCCTCCCCAATTTGGAACCCGAATCATGCACTAAAAAAACTGAACAGAAATGCCTAAACAATCTATCACATTCGCTCAAAACAACTAAAACTAGGAGGGAATAGGTGGACTACCATCCCACCCCCACACGGCAAGTCGGATTATTCTGCTATCTGAGCTAAATAAAACAGTCCATATAAAACTAAAATACTGCCATGTTCTTAATAAAACAATATGACACACAAAATAATCCCATTAACAGAACTAAATACACATCAGTTGTCCCCCCCCTTTTCCATCACCATGCATAATATACACTGTCCAACTGTCAACTTGCTCCAGGAGAGGAACCACCTCCCGGAAAACCGTTGGACGATTCCACTCCGGTGCACCTTCTCTTCTTCATTCCTGGAGACAACCCACGTCCAGGTCCAAACTCCTCTTTCTTTTCCCGGGCACGCCGCAGCTCACTGGGTTGCCTCCACAAGCCATCATATACAGTAACTGAAGGTAGGCATCATCCCAAACAGCCACCACCTGCAGCCGCCCCTGGTCATCTTCTCTCTGACGTTCGGCCCGAACACATCTTGACCGGTCCTCCTCCCTGGGTCAAACCGCATCCACGACCATCAGAAAGGCCCCATTCGGCTTCCAGTGTCTCTGTTTGGCACGTCGTTCCACCGTGCCACCCGGTCCTGCCCCGCTCTCTTTCATTTTCGCTGCCGGCGTTGCCATTGTGACCCCCTGCTCTCCGGTCCCTTCCAGCTGAATTGAGTAGAATGAGCCCTTCCACTTGGTGCCACCCGCTGTCACGGGTGTCCCACCGTGCCGCCCAGTTCCTTCAACTAGGGTTACTTGGGCATTTGCACCGGGACCCTCCCACGATGGCCCTGGATGGAATTGGTCCTGCTCATTGTCCAGATTACTAGGCAAAGGTTCGTCCCACACATCTCCATCCATCGTTTGTGAAACCGGCCGGTCCCACAAACCACAGCCCGACCACTCTTCTCCAACCCAATACTGTGGGAAGAAACTCCTCACAGTTGCCCAATTCAACACGGATCTCACCGCTCCCGTGTCAACCAGCAACAGCACTGTCACCCCGTTGAGTTCCACCATACAGTAAGAACAGCCATTGGTACTTGGGGATACACTGTGAATAACCGTGGGAGGTGAAATGGGGAGATCCTCCATGTGTCTCGGATCCCCTCGCTCAAACCTGTAACATGCCCTGGCGAAATGATGCAAGAGTCCACATGTGCCACAGCATCTTCCTCTTGCTGGACACTCTCTAGCCTTATAACGGTGGTTGGTGGACCCACAACCCAAACACCTGGGCGATCCTGGGGCGGACTTTATCTTTACAGCATTAGCGTATTCTTCATCATCCTCCACGCCATTGTTGCTGTCCGGGTCCACTGCCTGCACTGTCGACTGTGGTTCAAAATGGCAGTGTGACACTCTCACCGAGCTCCCGTGATAGCTTGTCTGCCGCCTCAAACTGTTGAGCTAACTCGATGGACATGGCTAACGTTAGCTCACTCGAGTGTGTGAGGGGCTTCGACCTTGTCGCTGGGCAAAGAGTATGTTCCGCCAACTGGTCGCGGACCATCTCTTCCTCTAACGCTCCAAACTGACAGTCCTTGGCCAGCTGACGTAGGTCTGCTACATACCGCTGCACTGACTCGCCAGTCCACTGGCGGTGCTGCCAAAACTGGATCCTCCGGACGATGACGTTTTCTGGGACGCAAAAATGTCATGCCATTAGTTCAACCACTTCGTCAAAGCTATCACCTTCGCCTAAGGTACTAAGGATACGTTGTCCTTCCATTCCCAAGTTGTGAACCAACAGTGCCCATCCCTGCTACTTCTCCAGTCTTCCAAGGTCCAATGCCACCAAGTAATTTTGAAAGGTGGTGAACCACCTCGCCCAAGGGACTGGCGGCTCACCGGGAAGCTCCAAAAATGGTTGAATAGAAGTTACCCCCGCGTCCATACTTTTACCCTCGTCGCCAAATGTTATGTTGGTAATAGAAGCCAAGGACAAGACCGAGTGTTGAATTGGACACAGCTTTATTTGTGACTCACTCTCACAATACATGCCCATCTGTCAGACTGAGAGGAGGCCAAGAAACCACCCCTCTCCCTCACAGCCCTTGTGAACCCCGGATGGCGGCGGAACCGGAAAGGTGGAGCCACCACCCGTGTCACACAATAACATGCCCCAAATACCAACACAACACTGAATCCTATAGAAAACCTATGGGGTCAACTGAGTCGCTGTGTCTAGAGGCTTGTAACCCTGCACCCCACAACCTCAATGACCTAAAGGCTGCCCTTCAAGAAGAGTGGCATGCCATGCCTCAGTAGACAAAAAGTCAACTTGAGAACAACATGAGACTTCGCTGTCAAACTGATGCTCAAGAGCACATGACAAGTTAATGAGACACTGACATTTTTTGTTGTGGTATACCCATCACTGTTGTTGGAGTTTGTTTCAATTGTTTGAGATGAGGAAATCAACATTGCATGCTTCTACTTAAATGCCCAGCATTCATGATACAATATCTCTGAAGTGTGAACTTTTTACATTTTCCATAAATTTCACCCAAAAGCCAAATATCCTTAACTTTTTGTGAATAGTGTGTACATGCACCTGCGCGCGCACGCACACACACACACACACACACACACACACACACAGTGGATATAAAAAGTCTACACATCCATGTTCAAATGCCAAGTTTTTGTGATGTAAAAAAATGAGACCAAGATAAATCATTTTAAAACTTTTTCCACCATTAATGTGACCTATAACCTGTACAACCCAACTGAAAAACAGACTGAAATCTTTCAAGGGCAAAAATAAAAAAAAACTTACAATAACCTGGTTGCATAAATATGCACACCCTCTTATAACTGGGGATGTGGCTGTGCTCAGAATTATTCAATCACATTCAAACTCATGTTAAATGGGAGTCAGCACACACCTGCCACCATTTAAAGTGCCTCTGATTAACCCCAAATAAAGTTCACTGTTCTAGTAGGCTTTTCCTAACATTGTTGTAGTCATATCTTAGAGCACAAGTCATGGTCTGCAGAGAGCTTCCAAAGCATTAGAGGGATCTCATTGTTCAAAGGTATCAGTCAGGAGAAGGGTACAGAAGTATTTCCAAGGCATTAAATATACCATGGAACACAGTGAAGACAGTCAACATCAAGCAGAGAAAATATGGCAACAGTGACATTACCAAGAACTGGACGTCCCTCCAAAATTGATGAAAAGACGAGAAGAAAATTGGTCAGGGAAGTTGCCAACAGCAACACTGAAGGAGCTGCAGGGATTTTTGGCAAGTACTGGCTGTTTAGTACGTGTGACAACAATCTCTTATCTAGGGTGGCAAGACAGAAGCTTTATCTTACGAAGAAAAACATCCAAGCCCGGCTACATTTTGCAAAAACACATTTGAAATCTCCCAAACGCATGTGGAAAAGTGTGTTATGGTCCAACCAAGGTTGAACTTTTTGTCCATTATTCCAAAAGGTATATTTGGCACAAACAACACTGCTCATCACCAAAGGAACACCATACCTACAGTGAAGCATGGTGGTGGCAGCATTATGCTGTGAGGCTGTTTTTCTTCAGCTGGAACTGGGGCCTTAGTCAAGGTGGAGGGAATTATGAGCAGTTTCAAATACCAGTCAGTATTGGCACAAAACCTTCAGGCTTCTGCTAGAAAGCTGAAGATGAAGAGGAGCTTCATCTTTCAGCATGACAATAACCCAAAGCACACATCCAAATCAAGAAAAGAATGCCTTCACCACAAGAAGATTAAGGTTTTGGAATGGCCCAGCCAGAGTCCAGACCTGAATCCGATCGAACATCTGTGGGGTGATCTGAAGAGGGCTGTGCACAGGAGATGCCCTTGCAATCTGACAGATTTGGAGCATTTTTGCAAAGAAGAGTGGGCAAATATAAGATGTGCCACGCTGATAGACTCCTACCCAAAAAGACTGAGTGCTGTAATGAAAGCCAAAGGCACTGCAACAAAGTATTAGTTTAAGGGTGTGCGTATTTATGCAACCATGCTATTGTAAGTTTTTTATTTTTTATTTTTCCACTTAAAAGATTTCAGTTTCTTTTTCAATTGTGCTGTACAGGTTATAGGTCACATTAATGGTGGAAAAAGTGTTGAAATGATTTATCTTGGTCTCATTTTTTTACATCACAAAAACCTGGCATTTGAACAGGGGTGTGTAGACTTTATATATCCACTGTGTGTGTGGCACACACACACACACACACACACACACACACACACACATATATATATATATATACATGCAGGTGTCTCTTTGGCTTAGCCGAAGAGACACCGGCCAGCCTAGCCGTTGCTGATGCTACTCCGAGACATTTGTGACCTGCCGTATTCAGTGATTTTTCTTTTTTCGTGCAGCGCTTCTTGCGGGTTGTGTGTCATGTCAAGGTCTTTCCTTCCATCTTTGTTATAAAATCCAAAAACAGCCCGACATTTGAGCTAACTTTGAGCTAACTGCTTCCTAACTTTCAAAGCTGGCTGCAAATCACAGAGACAAACTATGACTTCACTTGACTGGGTGCTCGCTTTGCGTCATCCAGTGGACTGAAAATGCTATTGATTAACTGATAACCCAAAAGTATATGTGTGCACATTTTTTAAAATAAAAGGTCAATCCGTGCAGTTATGGATCGATGCATTGTCGCCAGTGCCAATTATCGCGATACATCACTGAATCAATCTTTTTTCTCACCCCTAATATTAGGGGTGTAACGGTACGCCTAAAATCCCGGTTCGATATATACTTTGGTTTTAAGGTCACGGTTCAGTTCATTTTTGGTGCAGTAAGGAAACAAAATGCAAAACATAAAACTGCTTATCTTTTGTATAAGTGGTAAGTGGGAAGAGCTTTGACAAAAAAAACCCCTGCAAACTGCCAGCAGTAAATTCTCCAATAAATACAATGTATACAATAAAATAAATAAATTCTCTTTTTATCAAATGAACGATGCAGACAAGTGCAACAATAGAAGTTTGAATTGTCTGAATTATTCTTTTATTTTTAGGAAATTAAAGTTCCTTATTGCCTGAAGAAGTGTTTTTAACCAGGTTGCTCTGGCATGTTGTGGTTTCTGTGGGAAATTATCTAATTTCACTTTTTAATTGGTCAGAAAATGCACATAATTTGTTATTATTGTGTATAGGTTCTGAAGGCACCCATGCACAGCAGCAGCAAATTATTTGCAACTTTTTGGACAATTAAGAAGTTAAACTAAATAATGTCCCACAAAAATCTGAACATACCAGGGCACCCTTGAAAAACACAGGCCTAAAGTGCAGCAACAGATTTAGCTTTTCTTAAAAGGATGGTATTTTCTGGCTGAAGTGGGCACAACAACAAACTTCATACTGGGGCTCAGTTACCTTCAGCATATGTTTAAACCTGGTGTTCTTAACAACTGAAAATGGCCTTAGAGCCGTTGCTATGAAAACACCAGCGGCATTTGTTCTTGCTTTAGCTCGATCTGAAAAGCCCTTGAGAGGCTGTCTAAATGCCGCTGGAAGCTGCACTTGTACTGCGCTAGTTTTTTTTTTTTCGTGCTGCACGTTCGCATAGTGCCGTTTCAAATGAGTTAACAAGTTCAACATACTGCCAAAAGCATATCCCATGCTGTTTTTGTCTTATTCACTTGCCTTTGTCCATTCACATATTTCACCAGAAAGCCAAAGCATTCCTAGGCAGGAGATTTGTGAAGAGGGTCTTCAAGCTCTGGCTTCTCTGTATAGCCAGCCATGACATTCGCTAGTCAGAGGCTAGGCTGCACTGTTTGTTTACATAGACGGCTAATAGTGCGAGACAGTTACACTTCCTGTCTGTCACTCAACATGGGCCATGTGGAACCTCAGTACGCCTCTGTATCGTAACGAAAAATCCAAATCCGAATACATGTACTGTTACACCCCTACCATATGCACATATGTGTGTGTGTGTGTGTGTGTGTGTATATATATATATATATATATATATATATATATATATATATATATATATATATATATATATATATATATACGGTATATATACGATTTTTGGCCCATTTCACCCAGCTCTACTATCTGCTGTATAAGTTGCTACTTGTGCTGCTGATTTTACCACTTTCACATTTTGTGTCATGTCTCATTTGAAATGAATGGTACTTTGTAAGCTATTTCAAGTCCCACAACTAAGTGCAAGCTCCGTTTTAGTTAGACAGGATGAAGACGCTCATCCTATTTTGAGAGTTGACACATACTGCATAGCATACAGAGATGATTTCTAAAACCTACAGATGAATGCAGGGGACAAAAATAATCTCCTAGACATTACACTATAGAAAAGCTGAGAGCAGCATCGTGTCGGGATGCTGTAAGCTTTACGATTGAGAAAGCAGGAACAAAGTGAACAGAAATCAATAGGTCTATGCAAAACACTATCAGAAAATGGAAAACCTGCTACCTTTGTTTAACCTGCAGGTTTGTTCTCTGCCCCAAATGAAAAAGTTGAAGTCAAAGTTTGGCCCTAGCCCATCCCTTCTCTATCCCCCTTTGACCCACAGTCTAAAGACTTCACAGCCTGTAGGAGATTCAGATTATCAGCAATCTGAATAACCACTGTTCTTTAACTCCTTTATTATAACATTTTATTATTACATTTGATTACATGATCTACCTCTCCTGTGGCTGGTTTCGCAGTTATGTGACTGTCACATGATTGGTCAAAAAGTATGAAAAAAAAAAAACAAAATGAACCCACATGTACCAAGCATTTCACATCACTAGATGGCAGCCACATACAGTATAGCTTACTGGTCTGCACTGGAGGACCGAGCTCAGCAAACCAGAACTGCGTCAAATCTGATATCACTTCCGGGGCGCAGAAGAAGAGACGTATAAACAATTGCGCAACATATATTTCCACAGAGAGATAGCATTTGCTCCAAATTTTGCCAACTATGATTCTAAAAGGGATTATTTAGCTTCTCAAGGGAAATATTTACCTTCTGGACAGCACAAGATGGACTGGAGCGGAACACTTTTTGCCTGCCATTGACGAAGCTGCACGTGACAGAGAGGACAATACTTCCAGTTCCAAGGCGTAATCTAACCGAAATTTTTTTTTTTTTTTTTTGTTACTTATTTGTACCCGTAGGTAGACTTGGTTTGCAGTCTGGTGACAAGCCACCGGCTGCTGGTCGCTGCGTGCGCGAGCGCCCTAAACCTACATGTTTTTGGTGTGCGGGAGGAAACCGGAGAAATCCCGGAGTAAACCCGCGCAACACGGGGAGAACATGCAAACTCCACACAGCTCACTGTTGGTCGGGGGCTGGGATCGAACCCACGATCTCATGATCCCCGCGATCCCCCGGCCGAGGGTAAAACTGTGCTGCCACAGTGCTAAACCACTGCGCCACCGTGCAGCCCAATTGAGGTGGAATAAATCAGAAGATAAATGAAAGAGTGTCTGGATGTGGGAGAGAAAGTGAAAATGACCGACAGAAGACAAAATGAGGACCAGGATCAGCACACAGACGCACGGCGACACATGACGAGCGGTAGGTCTGATGTTTTTATCAGCTTGTTTACATTCTACTGATTTTCTGATTCATATATTTTGAAGATAACAAAAAAAAAGACAAAAATGATGCATAAATTTACTCCTATCATAAACTTTGGATCATATTCTACATCTTTCTCATTGATAGTAAGTCATTTTGTCTTACCACTTTCAAGTTACAGCCTTTGGAATTTGTGATATCTAAACTGAATATTTTCTTGAAAAAAATCTTCGCCACCAGAGGGTGCATGCAGGTGGTGCAGATCTGCGACAGAAAACCTCAAGCAGTTAAGTCTCCTGGGTAAGGATGGATTCCCACAAACAAGTCTAAACTTCGTCTTCGATCCAAGATGGCGCCCACAGCGGTCGACATGGTGCTTCGCTGCGCTCTTTGTTTGTTTTTGTTTGTCAATTGTGTGTCTGCTTGCACTTATACCCGTGAAGAACTTTTAAATATCAGGACTTTGACCCCCACGGACCTCCTCCCAGTTTTTCTAGCCCCTGCCGCCGATCTGGTTTATTGTTTGGCTCGGAAAGTGAGACGGCGGAAGAGAGGAAGACGAGCGGGCGCTCTCGTACGACTTCGCAGGAGAGGCTCGCGAACGGCGCTGCCTGGCATATTTCTGTCCAATACCAACTCTCTCTCTAACAAGGTGGATGAACTGAGACTGCTGATGCGTTTTAAGGACCTCGCCTCCTCAGCTGTCCTCTGCTTTACTGAGACCTGGCTCCGGGAAAATATACCGGACAGCGCGCTGCGCCTCGACGGCTTCCAGCTCTTCCGTGCTGATCGTGACACAGAGCTTTCCGGCAAGACCACAGGAGGCGGTGTCTGCTTCTACATCAACTGTAGCTGGTGCTCTGATGTAACGGTAATTTCCAAACACTGTTCTCCTGCCTTGGAATTTCTTGTTATCAACTGCAAGCCTTTTTATTCCCCACGGGAGTTTGCTTCTTTTATACTGATCGCTGTGTACGCCCCTCCCGACGCGGACACGCGCGAAGCTCAGCGCGTGCTCGCGGATCACATTCAACACACAGAGCGGAGTTTTCCAGACTCGCTGATTATTGTGGCTGGCGACTTTAATCAGTGCAATCTGAGCCACGATCTCCCCCGCTACAAACAGTTTATTAAATGCCCCACCAGAGGATTAAACACACTGGATCACTGTTACACCACAGTGAAAGACGCATATCACGCTGTCTCTCGAGCTGCGCTGGGATTATCTGATCACGTGATGGTTCACCTCATTCCCACATACAGACAGAGATTGAAGCTCACTAAACCTGTTGTGAGCACTACGAAGATACGGACCAGTGATGCTGAGGAGAAGCTGGAAACGTGCATGGAAATATCTGACTGGGGCATGCTTAAAGGAGCCACGCATGATCTGGATGAGTACACGGACACTGTGAACTCATATATCCACTTTTGTGAAGAGAACATTCTTCCATCACGCACCAGGGTGAGTTACTCTAATGACAAACCCTGGTTCACAGCTAAGCTCAGACAGATCAGGAAGGAGAAGGAAGCAGCGCTGAAAAGTGGAGACAGGGACTGCTACAGGGAGGTTAAATACCGGTTTAACAGAGAGCTGAAGAGGGCTAAATCTCTATACTCAGAGAGACTCCAGCAGCAGTTCACTGCTAATGATTCGGCTTCCGTGTGGAGAGGACTGAGGCAGATCACCAACTATCGGCCTCAGGCTCCTAAAGGTCAGGATGACAAAGCCCTTTGTCAGAGACTGTCCCAACACTATGCCCGTTTTGACACCTCGTCATCTGTGTCCAACTCCCCCCCTCCCTCCAGCTCCACAGCCTCCACATTCCCTACTTCATTTAAGGCACCCCCCCCCACCTCCCCCCCTCCCCTTATCATCAGTGAGCAGGATGTGCTCAAACAGTTCTCCAGACTGAACCCGCGCAAGGCCCCCGGCCCAGACGGCGTGTCTCCCTCCACCCTGAGACTCTGTGCGAAACAGCTGGCTCCTGTATTCACAGACATTTTTAACACCTCCCTTAAGTTATGCCACGTGCCGTCCTGCCTCAAATCCTCCACCATCATCCCTGTCCCCAAGAAGCCACGGATCACTGGACTTAATGACTACAGACCTGTAGCGCTCACCTCTGTAGTCATGAAGTCCTTTGAGCGCCTGGTCCTGTCCCACCTCAAGTCCATCACCACCCCTCTCCTGGACCCGCTGCAGTTTGCCTACCGAGCCAACAGGTCTGTAGACGATGCAGTCAACCTGGCCCTCCACTCCATCCTGCAGCACCTGGACTCCCCGGGAACCTACGCCAGGATCCTGTTTGTGGACTTCAGCTCCGCATTCAACACCATCCGCCCCGCTCTGCTCCGGGACAAGCTGTCCCTGCTCAACGTGCCTGACTCCCTCTGCAGGTGGATCATCGACTTCCTGACGGACCGGAGGCAGCATGTGCGGCTGGGAAAGACTGTCTCAGACTATACTAGCATCAGCACCGGATCACCCCAGGGCTGTGTACTTTCCCCCCTACTCTTCTCCCTTTACACCAACTCCTGCACCTCCAGCCACCAGTCTGTCAAGTTGATCAAGTTTGCGGACGACACCACCCTCATCGGGCTCATCTCCAACGGCGACGAGTCCGCCTACAGGAGAGAGGTGGCCCAGCTGGCGTCCTGGTGCAGCAATAACAACCTGCAGCTGAACGCTCTGAAGACAGTGGAGATGATTGTAGACTTCAGGAAAGTCACTACTCCTCTGCCCCCCCTCACCCTCTCAGGCTCTCCCATCACCACTGCTGATTCCTTCCGCTTCCTAGGCACTACCATCACCAGGGACCTCAAATGGGAGCTGACCATCAGCTCACTCATCAAAAAAGCCCAGCAGAGGATGTTCTTCCTGCGGCAGCTGAGGAAGCTCAAGCTACCCACCAAGATGTTAGTGCAGTTCTACACAGCCATCATCGAGTCCATCCTCACCACCTCCATAACCGTGTGGTACGCAGGAGCCACTGCCAGGGACAGACTAAGGCTGCAGCGCGTCGTGCGCACTGCTGAGAAGGTGATCGGCTGCAAGCTCCCATCTCTCCAGGATCTGTACATCTCCAGGACCCGGAGGCGTGCTGGCCGGATCATAGCCGATCCCTCACACCCTGGTCATGTACTGTTTGCCCCCCTCCCCTCTGGTAGAAGACTTCGGTCCATCCAGACTAAAACCTCCCGTCACATGAACAGCTTCTTCCCCTCTGCCATTAGACTGCTGAACACTAAGTGACTCTCGTGCACCATGTACAGCAGCTCAACCAGACTCATGTCAATCATCACTGTTTTCTTCCTGCATTACCGACTGCACTATATAGTTCTCCACAGTATCTGCTGCTGGCTAATATATATATATATTTTAACTGTTGACCAGTATCACTTAATCTTATCCTACACTTTATTACATGTATAGTTTATTTCTCTTATCTTATCATGTTTAATGTTGCAGCATTGTACCGAGACAAATTCCTAGTTTGTGTACTACATGAACAATGGCAATAAACCTGATTCTGATTCTGACTCTGATTCTGATTCTGATTCTGATTCTAAACTCAGTTATGGTCTCAAATGTATGATTATAGCCAGTAAGAATACACAAGTCATTTACAGCTGTGGACAAAATTGTTGGTACCCCTCTGTTAATGAAAGAAAAACCCACAATGGTCACAGAAATAACTTGAATCTGACAAAAGTGATAACAAATAAAAAATCAATGAAAATTAACCAATGAAAATCAGACAATGCTTTTGAATTGTGGTTCAACAGAATTACTTTAAAAAACAAACTCATGAAACAGGCCTGGACAAAAATGATGGTACCCCTAGAAAAGATTGAAAATAATGTGACCATAGGGACATGTTCAACCAAGATGTGTCCTCTAATTAACATCACAGGTGTCTACAAACTTGTAATCAGTCAGTTGGCCTATTTAAAGGGAGACAAGTAGTCACTGTGCTGTTTGGTGACATGGTGTGTACCACACTAAACATGGACCAGAGGAAGCAAAGGAGAGAGGTGTCTCAGGAGATTAGAAAGAAAATTATAGACAAGCATTTTAGAGGTAAAGGCTATATAAGACCATCTCCAAGCAGCTTGATGTTCCTGTGACTACAGTTGCATATATTATTCAGAAATTTAAGATCCCCGGGACTGTAGCCAACCTCCCTGCACGTGGCCACAGGAGGAGATGGATAATACGAATGGTAACAAAAGAGCCCAGAACAACCTCTAAACACATTCATGGTGAACTCCAAGGTCAAGGTACATCAGTGTCAGATTGCACCATCCGTTGTTGTTTGAGCCAAAGTGGACTTCATGGGAGACGACCAAGGAGGACACCACTGTTGAAAACAAATCATAAAAAAGCCAGACTAGAATTTGCCAAATTGCATGTTGACAAGCCACAAAGCTTCTGGGAGAATGTCCTATGGACAGACGAGACAAAACTGGAACTTTTTGGCAAGGCACATCAGCTCTATGTTCACAGACGCAAAAATTAAGCATACCAAGAAAAGAACACTGTCCCTACTGTGAAACATGGAGGAGGTTCTGTTATGTTCTGGGGCTGCTTTGCTGCATCTGGCACAGGGTGTCTTGAATCTGTGCAGGGTACAATGAAATCTCAAGACTATCAAGGTATTCTAGAGAGAAATGTGCTGCCCAGTGTCAGACAGCTTGGTCTCAGTCGCAGGTCATGGGTCTTGCAACAGGATAATGACCCAAACACACAGCTAAAAACACCCAAGAATGGCTAAGAGCAAAACATTGGACTATTCTAAAGTGGCCTTCTATGAGCCCTGATCTAAATCCTATTGAACATCTGTGGAAGGAGCTGAAACATGCCGTCTGGAGAAGGCACCCTTCAAACCTGAGACAACTGGAGCAGTTTGGTCATGAGGAGTGGGCCAAAATACCTGCTGAGAGGTGCAGAAGTCTCACTGACAGTTACAGAAATCGCTTGATTGCAGTGATTGCCTCAAAAGGTTGTGCAACAAAATATTAAGTTAAGGGTACCATCAGTTTTGTCCAGGCCTGTTTCATGAGTTTGTTTTTTTAAATAATTCTGTTGAACCACAATTCAAAAGCATTGTCTGATTTTCATTGGTTAATTTTCATAGAATTTTTATTTATTACCACTTTTGTCAGATTCAAGTTATTTCTGTGACCATTGTGGGTTTTTCTTTCATTAACAGAGGGGTACCAACAATTTTGTCCACGTGTGTATGTATTCTTTACTCTTTTCCACAAGCAATGCTAGCACCCCTTCTGCAGAGGCTCTTGTTAATGAGAACAAAATTTAAAATCTGGACAAGAAAATTAAAGTTTCAAGCAAACATCCAAAATAACGATTGGCATGATTATAATGGAGAATTTATTTTTGAAGTGAACAATGAATTATAATTGAGATAATATCAAAGTTTAGAGCATGGCCAATTGTGGTAGTGGAGTGTTTTACAAAACATTCATCTATTCAACCGTTTAAAGTCAAATTCCCCACTGATTTGGCATGCTTGCCTAACACTGCTGGAAGAGCACTACAGCAGAGTTACACCTCCTAGTCTGCTCCTCTCTTTAGCATTACTTTTCACATGTTTTTGAAAAAGACCCCTCTGATCATTGGCCAAGTCATGCCTAGCAGCACCCAAACCTGGAAGATGATACGTACCTAATGGAGGTCAACATCAGCCTGCCGCTGAGCAAAACACACTTCCTAAAGCATAATAAAGCATCCGTTTTCTCAGTTGTCACAAGAAAAGTCTGTGTGAGAGAGGGTGTGAGTGTAAGTTAAAAGTACAGAGAATCCTGTATTCTACTACCGCCACTGGTTTCTGTGGAAAAAATAAGGGGAATAAGGACCTGTACTTATATAGCGCTTTTCTAGTCTCAAGACCACTCAAAGTGCTTCACCAGCACTAACCCTCTATTGTAAGGGCCTACAGGAGACAGAATCTAGGGATAATTTTGAATCACCAATTAACCTAACATGCATCTCTTTGGACTGTGGGAGGAAACTGGAGGACCCGGAATAATCCCAAGCAGCACAGGGCGAACATGCAAACTCCACACAGAAAAGTTCCCACCTTGCCAGCCCGAGGATTTGAAGCTGGAACCTTCTAGCTGTTAGGCAACAGCGCTAACCACTGCACCACCACCACAGTGCTACCCAAATATAAGGGAGAATGACTGAAACTGGGGTTTGGGTCAAAGAGACAGCAGTATAATCGATGTTCAAACTTCACATTCACTGCCTCCAGCTTTTCTGGGGACCCAACAAACCTTTTCACTCTAACGGGTCCAGAATTTGCCCTTGGACCTCCTCCTAGTGAACATGCCAAGAAAACCTTACCCAAGAGGGATCCAGGAAGTGTCCTGCCCAAGCCACCTCTGCTTTCGATGTAGAAGAGCAGTGGCTCAACACACAGCCTCTGAGCTCCCCACACTATCTTTAAAGGTGAGGCCAGCCACACTGCAGAAAAAGCTTATTTCTGCTCTCTGAAGTTTGTGGCCAAAGGTAAGGGTATAGGAACATAGACTAATAAACTGACAGTCTCACTCTTGTGGTCAGTATTTTCAACCGCACAATTGACTGACACGGAGTCAGTCCATATCTCAGCAGATACTGAACCAATCCATCTGTCAATCCCCACTTCACTTTATCCTCATTACTCTTAGATACTCAAACTCGTCCAACTATGTCCCCATCTTAGAGGGAGCAACCCACTATCTTACAGGAAAAGACCATGGACTCTGAGATACAAGCAGCTTGACAGCAATCAAGTCCACGCTGTTTCTGCAGGTTTCTTTGTCCCTGCAGTCAGGTCGTTATGACGGTGGTAGTGTAGTGATTATTCAGATTTATCTCATGGGTTGGTGGGGGGGGGGGGGTCCTTGGTTCTGCAGATTCCACCAGTGGACTAGCACTGTATGTCGGAGACAGGAGGTTAGTGTGTCGCAAGATTCATTAGAATGTGGACCATGACGGAGCAAGGCTTTTTCCCTAAGGTGGAGTTTGTAATGGTGGTATTCATTATGTAAGATGAGGCACTCACTGGTGAGGTGGATGATTGTTGCCCTGCTATTTATTGTCACAACAAACTTATATCATAATTTAGTTCCTCCAGTGTGCAAGAACATGCAAGCATGTAAACATATGCTCACAAGTGCACATCCATGTACAATTTGCCACTACCATGAATACAATTGGTGTTCCATTGATAAGGCTTTTTTCTCATACTGAACATAGAATTGTCATAAATCCCTGTGCGCCATAACGCGGCGCACGAGGGAAGGAATAGAAAACTCAATTGCTGGAGTAGAACGTGCCATTTATTAACATAAACTCCCACTAAATAACAAGTTCAGTCAACCACGAAAATACAGAGAAATGAAATGATGAATTTGGGCCACCAAACATAATTCATTTCAATTCAATTCAATTCAATTCAACTTTATTTATATAGCGCCATTTCACAATACAGGGAAGCTACCCGAATATTCAATAGCCGGGGAGAGGGAATGCCTAGTGCCGCCATCACGAAGAGTACAAAGGGAAAGGCAAAATGTACAATTACGGCTGGAACAATCCAAAGCTGTCCATGTAGTCTGGTAGATGGGGAAGAGAGGCAGGGTCAGCCGCTAACACCCAGGGATTTACCATTTGTAAATGTCCAGCTGAAAACGCGAACGTAATGGTACTACACCCATGGAGGGACACACTGCCACGAATGAGGGTGAATGGTCCGACAATCTCTTTCCACAAATGCAGCATATTTATAATCATGATGCAAACGAGCAAAGACATTGCCGGTGTGAGGAAATGTGGGCTGAACATAATTAAACCTGGTGTGTATGAGTGCGTGTATGAGTGTGTGAATGGGAATGAATGGAGTGTGCGTGTATGTGTGTTGAAACACCCCTGATGAAACACAGCTGATGGCACTTGACAGGTGGAGGGGGCGTGCCCGAGCTGTCAAGGAGTGAAGGCCAAATGCTCCCTGAAGTGTCTGGTGGAATTTAAGGCAACATAACCATAAGTCAGAACCAGGTTTGAAATCATCAAACCCAGGTTCATGACAAGAATTGATTGAACAAATATGCATCACCTGTTTGGAAACTCTGAGCTGTTTACTCAAGCCAAAGCTCAGGCTGAGTTTGTTGAGCCTGGTTCTGAAACAGATTTTCAACACCCTTGATGCTACCAAGAGTAGCGTAGCAATGATGACGCACAGAAAGTTAGCAAAAGACGTGTTGAAGTACTTTCTGATGCTTTCACAAACATCATCCCCATGTGGGCATAAACAGTCAAGTGTTTTCCTTTTGTTTCTCTAACCTTTATTAAAATGAGATAATGTATGCATCAACAGGACAAACTAAAGTAAGCCAGTGTTTATGCAGTCTAAATTAATGGGGGGCTAGAATGAACTGAAGTTTTTTTCCCTAGCAACAATGATTTATTGGAGTTGTCGAAACTGTGCTTTTGCAGAAGTTTCATGTCTGGTCTACTTATGCATTGTGCAACAACAAACCAATCATGATTAGAGTCAGCTGTTTGCTCATTAAAGCATCATGCTGTAACAGTTCAGAAGATCTGGCAGGTGGGAAAGAATGTCACTCAGTGGCTGACTGCAAGCATTAACTTGAGTAAGCCTCAGTCAGCATCTTAGCCAAGACAGGAGCTACAGCAACAAAAAAAACTTTTGTTTTTTACAGTCCTAAGCAAAACTATAACCTTGATCAATTTAGCAGAATGTACTGCAGTGAAATTACCCTAATCCAGGGGTCTCCAACCTGGGGCTCCTGGAACGTTCAGGTTTCTGTGGGAATTTTTCTAATTTCACTTCTTAATTGGTCCAAAGATTTGCAAATAATTTGCTGTTGTTGTGCATGTGTGCACAGAACACTTGCACAACAATGACAAATTATTTGCAAATCTTTGGACCAATTAAGAAGTGAAACTAGAAAATTTCTCACAGAAACCTGAACGCTCTAGGAGCCCCACGTTGGAGACCCCTGCACTAATCAATCTGAGGAATGTACATATGTGAAATATCCTTTCATGTATAATACACTGCTGTATATGCTAATGTACGTATAGTTCATACTTTAAACAAGAGACAAACTCCACAGTTCCAGTGTTCTGCTCTAGTTTCTTTGGTTATTTATCACTGTCACATCAGGAGGTTTTTTTTGTTTTGTTTTGTTTTTGGTTTTTTTTTCCCTCCACACAGCTTTAATAGGCTGGTCTTGAAGGCAGTGATCTTATTTGCAACATGTGTGTGAATTGACCTTGTTAGATTGGTAAGGCTTAAAAGAGTCTGGTGTTGGGCTAATTTAAGATGTTTTACCACAATGAAAAAGCTAACTGTTAAACAAAAAATGGCAACAAACATGCACTATAAGGGACAAAAATACAGACCTTCAGAGGAATACATAGTGGCTTTATAAAGTATTTAAAATGATTTAATGTGATGCAGAACCTGTTCTCTTATTCGGCTTGACAAAAAGCAGATTAACCCCATTATGGAGTCATTTTGGATCTGTGAGACCCATCCATGCAAAACGATCTTTGCCCGTTTGCATGTGACAGCTGACATGCACCCAGGAATAGAAACCCTGGAAAGACTCAAGGCGATCAAATGTTCCCCCACAAGTACAGATGATAGACAAGGCATGGTAACATAAGAACTCACCATATAAAAAACAAAATGTGTGCGCGTGCACACACACACACCAACAACAACAAACCTCTGTGGCCTTTCACTTTATAGGTCAGCGTGGTCTGCTTACTGCAGCAAACCATGGAGACCTGACACACATGCTAATCTGAGCAGACAACCTACACTCACTGACCATTAGGAAGCTGTAGCATTTTATCATGGATATTACATTGCTTCAGCAAAGAGGTAATCAAATTACTCAGGTTTGATTTACATAACTTGAAGGTTTCATGAATTTCTGTCAAGAGAAATAAACTGAGTAGACACGAAAACAATCATTGAAGGGAGGCATCATTCAGGTGAAGAAATCAACCTGAAAAATAAAACTCAGCAGCTACTGGCTGTATTTAATTAAAAGTTCTTACCTTTAATGAATCAAAGCAGGCGATCACTCTTCCATTGTCCACTTGGCAGCTTTTGGGTGGGTGGGCAAATTTGCATTCTTCGTCACTGCGTGAACAAGTCCCTCGCTGAAACTGTCGACACACCTCCAGTGTCAGCCATTTTGTGTCCCGTATTGAGGCGATGTTTAGAGCCATGTCACTTGCCACTTGGTTTTAGGAGGAGGCTAACCTCTAAGGATGTGTTCCAGTTAGAGAAAATAAAACACACAAAAATAAAACTAAACTGGTGCAGCTAAAAATGGTCTACTTCAGGTCAGCGGGTGAGGTTTGTCTTTGCAGACAGGGAAGTGGAGGTAATGAACTGGCAAAGTCTCTGTGACCTGAGCATGGGACTGCACTGTTGCACTATTGTGAGGTTTGTCAATCAAACAGTTGAGTTTTCATCAATCAGTTAGTCTCACGTGTGGACCTCTGACAAGGCAGAAGAGGCATGCTCTACTAGTTGTACCAATGCTCCCAAAATGTCCCCCAGATGAGTGATGATCTTTTTGCAAGGGATGGAATGGTTGCGAGCAAAGGTGATGCTATTTTGAGGTACAATGGCACAGTTTAGGGCAACACAAAGTTTGCAACTTTATAGTGTTTGAAAGTCTTCTCTCTCTGAGCTTTGGCACCTTTACCAGCAGTGCAGCTACTCCTCCGCCTCTCCAGTCAGGGTTTCTTTGCACAGAGCACAGGAAAGGACAGACCGAGGGTCAGGGGTGCTCGCGCCTGAGCTGTGTCCTGTTAGGACTGCAGAGAAAAAGTAGAGAGCTCTTCTGGAATGCTCAGCAATCTTCAAGTAGGAATGCTGTCTCACAAGGCACTTTCTATCAGTAATCTGAAAAGAAAGAGATGAGAAAAAAAATAAGACTTTTTCACAAAGAGAAAATAGCTTGTCAAATATGATGGGCAACAATTTATCCAACAGGCTTCAGGAGGCATTTACAGTGTTTGCTTGTGGATGTCAATCTGAATTTGTGTGCATACTGCCTCAGAGGGGTACTTGCTGTAAAGTGTACAGGCTGAAATAATGGAGGACAGAGAATTGAGAGATTATTCAGAAGCCACTTGAGTCTAAGTAAGTTGCTGCTGCTGTGTGCCTTTGTTAAGGGTGACTACAAGCCCAGTGGCTTTCCAACATATTGCATACAAAAGGGTGAATGGCAAAGGCCTGTGTGCTATGAGACAGTGGACAAGAGCACAGAGTCAGAGCAGAGATAGAAAAAAAAAAGAAGCCCTGAGGTGCAACCCACCCTGTAGAGCCATGCATGGAGAGAGAGTTTAGCCAATAGAAAACCGCGGGGCACAGCATTGTTCCGGGCAGTCATCCAGCATCTAGAGAGGGACCGAGACAGATGCATGTGCCAGTGCCAGACCCGATTATGATGCTGCCCAGTGTTCGACAATATCCATTGGTCTCCCACCATCCAAATTAGGTACCGGCTCATTGACAGCAGCCTGACAATTTACATTCATGAGGGGAATGTGTGTGTGTGCTCCCTGTCTGATCCTGTAAAGGCACTGGTCTGGCTGGTGTCTAGGGAGAGAGAGAGGACAATTGGTAGAGCAACAATCTTAGGAAGTGACCTTTAGCTTTTTCGTATGAAATTCATTACAAAGCTACTGCACAGGGAGCTCTTTACTTGGCACATCTGGAAATGTTTTTCTGCTAACTGGGGGTGGGGAAATGGGCTGAAGACACCAGACTTAGGAAGGAGAAAAGAGAGGGCTGTAAAAAAACTAGCACTCTGGTTAAAAGGTATCCCCACCCTGGACAACTTCTGTCAGTTTACAACAAGCTTCACTTGTTAATAATGGTACTTTAAGACTTGTATGCTACAGCTAGGGAAAAAGTCAAACAGTTGCTGTACGGATTCTTTGCAGTTTTTTTTCTTACGCTTTCACTTGAAATCACCCACTAACCCTATACAGTTTCAAGGCTACGAATTCAGAGCATTGTCTTACTAATCATATTGTCCTACTTTAATGCTGATCATGTGAAATGAGATCAGAAGCTTCCTCGCCTGATCATACCGACGCCTAGGCTCCACTCTCCAAGGCAGGATTTAATTTCACATCCTCTCCCCAGAGAGAGAGCCAGTTGCTGCAAAAGAGACAGTGAGGTAAGAATCGTGTCAGATCTGACCTTTACCAATTAATCCCTTCATATTTTTAGGAGCCACATGAAGTGTGTAGTCAAGTTAACCTACTTTGTAGAAGTATGCAAATGACCAGGAACACAGCCAGCGATTATTTTACTATTTCTCAATTTAAAGCCAAGGTTTACACAACTGAATAACATCAGACTGGGGATGAGGGTTGTTTGGGGTCATTTGAATAGCTCACATGGCCCTCAGTATGCAACATTCAAAACTATGTTTGGTATGAGAGATATTCAAAACAAGTGCTGAGGACTAAAGATCAAAAGTACTCCTTTGTGGGTGGGAGTAAGATTAAAAGGAAAACATGTAGGAACATGACCATGAATTTTCTCCCACACCATGTCTACAGAAATATACTATGTAATTCACCTTCCATCCCAGATAACGGTTTGTCTTAATTTCGATAATGTGGATTGTTACTGTCACATCAACACAGGAATTGAATTTGTATTCAACTCTAAATAAAACCTGCAAATTCAAAGTGAACTTACTAATTAAATTACTTATTCATATACTAAGTGTTTAATAGACAAATAAAAACATCAAATATATGTATACACTGAAAGAAGCAACTGCAAAATAATAGATTATTATTAAGGGAATGGCATCAGATGATTCTGTCATGTTCGCTGCGTAACTTCGCAGCAAACATATGAATTAGCAGCGAGCCCAAAACGCAGAGTAAGTAATGTGTTTTTTCACAGTAGGAAAATGTACAAAATGTCCAAATAACAGTGACAGTGAAAAAGGGGAAGACACCTGGCTACAAACTTCGTTGGCTCAAGGGAATGCCTAACGCGCTCCAAACAAACAGGAACGGAGAAAAAAGGCACAAAAGGAAGACTTACAAATGCATAGGAGCGGAAAGGCTCTGGAGCGACTACACAGTTAAGTCCAGGGGAAAACCAACAGATGCGAGCCTGAATGTCCACCGTTGACATTCTTTAAGCTGCCATGCCGACTAGTCGTACTGCCTCGCTATTTGTACAAAGCCACTAACGATGGCGAGTCACCCCAGCCGTGTGGCAAACAGGTGTATGAATGAGTAGCAATCGCTATGTGTGCATGTGTGGGTGTGTATGCGTGCATGAGTGTGTGAGTGTGTATGTGCATGCATGAGTGTGTGAGTGTGTATGTGGTGATGACAAGAATCCGGTGAATGTCTGGTAAGAGGAGGAGGCATGGCTGTAAGACTGTCAGAGAGTGAGGCTCAATCTGGCAGCTGGAAATAATGAGCAGTAATCAAAACCTACGGCCACAGGTCATGGATGGGGTAACGACCCCGAACATGACAGTCCCCCCACCTCAAGGGGTGGAGGCCAGACACCCACCATACCATTAAAACAGAAAAACAAACAACCTACCCCCCCACTCAAAAGGCCCATACAACAACCCAGGGTGGGAGGTGGGGGAAAACAGGTTAGGGGGGATAGATCAAGAAAGGATACACACCACAATACAACACAACAACACTCCCCAACTCCAAACTAACTAACTCACCCCACCCCCAAGAGTCCCACAGTTCGAGGGGCCAGCCAGAGTCCAAGGCCCAGCAGGTGGCCGTAAGTCCAGGGGGCCGGCCAAAATCCCAGGGCCAGCAGGCGGCCTGCAGAGCAATATCAGGAGGCCTGCCAGGGCATACGGGCCACCCGGCAAGGGAATCCTGTCTTTCGGGCAGCCTGCCCACACGATTAGGCCACCAGGACCAGAAGGGCAGATGAGGCGGTGGCCTACCCACTGAAAGGCTGAGAGGTGGGTGGCCAGACAGGGGAAGAGGAACCCCTGCGGTCACTGGCGGCAGAAGGAAAAGAACCCCGACAGTGCCCAGCAGAAGGAGGAGGGACACCCACAGGGCCTCCAAAAGGAAAAGGAAGACCCAGGCATCCCCAAACTGTCCTGTGGCACCCCCGGTGGTCCCGATGTAGGGCTGGGACTCTGTAGACCCCCCCGGTGGACCCGGGCTGAACTATGGCTGCATCAGCGGTGGTCCCAGTCTGGGACAGCGTTGCCCCACGATGGACCCCGACCGAGCCATGGTTGCACCCACGATGGAGTCCAGCTGGACCCCTGCTGCACCCACAGTGGGACCCGGCTGGGCCACTGCTGACCCCAATGCCATCTTGGCCATGGACCAGCCGACCCATATGAGCACCCAAGCGAGGAGGCGATCAATCACAGGCACCCTGGACTGGGTGCCCCCGACAACCACCTCGACCAGAACCTCCGTGACCTCTGGTTGTGAACCTGGGTCCACAGACTCATCCGGTGATGGAAGACTCTCCCCGACAACTCTGAAAACGGACTCAGAAAGAGAGGGGAAAGGGTCAGAGTCGCCGGTAGTGGCAGAGCCCGGCGAGGCGAGCTCAGGTGCAGTGTTTGGCTGCAGCTGGCTCTCCTCACCTAAAGCTAGGCAAAAATGCTCAATAATAGAAAGGAGAAAGACAAAAGAGAGCACCTGCCTTAGCTTAAGTTCTACCGCCATCCAGGATTTTGGTGAGCCAGGCGATGTCTCCTCAGGTTCGACCTCCAAAAGGTCCCGCTCGGGTGCTGACTCTGCTGTGGCAGCCTCCACAGCAGGCGTGATGCTGCAGTCTTAATTCTCCCAACTGCCATGATCCACGCTGGTTACTCCTCCGGTGTGGCGGCTGGGACCTGGTTCACCATGGCTACGGGAGGACACCCCCCCGGACCTCTGGCTCCTCCTGATCCTGGCTGCTTGGCTCCGGTTCCGGCAGGCACACAAAGGGGAGAGGAGAGAGGGCTGGTGAACAGTTTTTAACAGCAGCAGGCGGGAAGAGCTCAGGGGACTGCTTTCCCTGAGCCTCCTTACCGGGAATCAGGCAAGACATTTCATTATTACTGTGAGTCAAATGAAAACGTACTTGCCTGTTCTCCTGGTTTATGGTGTTAACTGCAGCTGCTGCTGTTTGGACATCCTTACCCATCCGTCCAAGAAAGGCGGTGCTTAGCTCCTCCATAGAAGATATGGGAGTTGCCCCTCTCGCCACAGAAACGGGAGACCCGGTGAGGGAAGCAAGCGCCCCACTGCTGCCGGTGAACGAACCAAGGAGGAAGATCTCACAGCGGATGCGGAGGGAGACCCTGCAGACGGGACTGCTCGGGACTGATGAGCCGCTGCGGAGGTGACTGGGCTCGGTGTCGTAGCTGGGGCAGTTAGCGGGGCTGAATCGTTCTTCCGGGATTCCAGGTGATGCTGAAGTCGCCGACCTGGTGGCCGCCATCTTGGAACGGTGGATGGAGGAGAGGAGAAGATGGCCGCCGGTGGAGAAGGGTGTCTTTGTTTGGGCTTTGTCCGGATAGCCCTTCTCTTCAGGTCGGGGAAAGCCTGCTCGAGCACAAAGACTCTGGACAGCAGCTTGGAGTACTCAGGGTAATTCCAGAGGCCCTGGTGAGTCCTCAGGATCCGGATAACTCCGTCAAGGCAGGCTAGACATTCTCTGGGTCCGATGGAGTCGTGTGACTCCTCCAGAAGCTCCCAGATTCGCCAAGCTGCCCACTGCTCCTCCGCACTGGGCTGTCCTGCTGCCCATCCGCTAAAACTAGTGTGGGAACGGCTTGACCAGGACATGACGCTCCGAGCAGGTGGGTGAAAAAAACACAAAAATGAGTAACACGTTAATTACTGCTTCGGCTCTTTGTGGTGGCAGCTTACTGTCATGTTTGCTGCGTAACTTCGCAGCGAACATATGAATTAGCAGCGAGCCCAAAACGCAGAGTAAGTAACGTGTTTATTTACAGTGGGAAAATGTACAAAATGTCCAAATAACAGTGACAGTGAAAAAGGGGAAGACATCCAGCTACAAACTTTGTTGGCTCAAGGGAATGCCTAACGCGCGCCGAGCAAACAGGAGCGGAGAAAAAAGACACAAAAGGAAGACTTACAAATGCGTAGGAGCGGAAGGGCTCTGGAGCGACTACACAGTCAAGTCCAGGAGAAAACCAACAGATGCAAGCCTGGATGTCCAATGTTGACATTCTTTATGTTGCCATGCCGACTGGTCGTACTGCCTCGCTATTTGTACAAAACCACTAACGATGGCGAGTCGCCCCAGCCGTGTGGTAAACAGGTGTATGAATGAGTAGCAATGGGTGTGTGTGCATGTACGGGTGTGTGTGCGTGCATGAGTGTGTGTGTATGTGCATGCATGAGTGTGTGAGTGTGTATGTGGTGATGACAAGAATTCGGTGAATGTCTGGTAAGAGGAGGCATAGCTGTAGGACTGTCAGAGAGCGAGGCTCAATCTGGCAGCTGGAAATAATAAGTAGTAATCAAAACCTACAGCCACAGGTCATGGACGGGGTAACGACCCCGAACACGACAGATTTTAATACTGTGCTCTTTTTAGCAGCAATGGGTGAGTCTTCTTCATTCTTGAAGCATACTAAAGCTCTCGCAGGACATACAACTGTTACATCTGTCATACAATTACATCTCATCATAAAAAATACCCTTGGTTTTTCTGACACTGCTACTGAAATGAGAGGACAGAAGGATGCATGCTTAGCAGGTAGGACAGAACGACACTGCATCTTCTGACTAAAGCTATAATGCAGAAGCTGTCCGCCAAGCATTAAATTATGCTTATACCAGGTAAGGTAAAACTAAAACATCAGTAGACATTATGACTGAACCAGGCCTTGATTCTGCAACTGTATTATGAATTTTGAACTCTAAACATAAAATGATAATATTATAGTACTATAAAAGAAAATAGTGTGCACGTCAATGCTGAAATATTGAAGTAGAGTTTACAATTTGTGTATATGATGTTCCAAATATGCAAGTTTTCTGACTGAATGTTGATTAAAGATAGTAGGGCTGGGCGATATCTCGATACTTCAAAATGTATCGATATATTTTCACCGGCAACACAGTATGACCCAGTATCGTTTGTATTGATACTCCCTCTGCTTTCTCCATTCCATCTGCCCCATACCCTCACCACACTCTACTCCCTTACTCCGAACTCTCTGAAAACACAACACCTCCCCCACTCGCTCTCTTTCCACCCATGTCCAGAGAATGGCTGCCAAAAAAAAAAAAGACCACTTAGAGGAGTGGTCCCCAACCTCTATTTTTTGCATCAAGGACTGGAAACAAGTTCAAAAAAAAAAACTGAGGATAAAAAAATAAACCTACGAGGAGACTCAAATAGATAAGATAAGATAAGATAAGCCTTTATTAGTCCCACAACGGGGAAATTCCAGGATTGCAACAGCACAGGGATAGCAACACTCAGAGCAACAATCAGAAGGCAAGAAAAAAAAAAAAAAACAAGCAAGCAAGAGCAGCTAATATACATATGTACATATTACTATAAAATATATATATACACACACACACACACAGACACACAGTGCAGAGCATTGTAGCTGGATGGAATAAATATATGAATATATGAACACACAGTGCAGAGCATTGTAGCTAGATGGAATAAATATGTAAATATATAAACACCCACAGTACGGAGCATTGCAGCTAGGTGGAATAAATATGCAAGTATATAAACACACACAGTGCGGAGCAATGTAGCTAGATGGAATAATATGTAGATATATAAAAACACAGTGCGGAGCATTGTAGCTAGATGGAATAAATATATAGATATATAAATATAAACACACCCAGTGCTGAGCATTGTAGCTAGATGGAATAAATATATAGATATATAAATATAAACACACCCAGTGCTGAGCATTGTAGCTAGATGGAATAAATATGTAAATATATAAACACACACAGTGCAGAGCATTGTTGCTAGGTGGGATGAAACAGCATAACCGTCTATTTAGTTATCCTACATGGTATGATTATGTGCCCATACATATTCTCACCCTCCATAGCGACCGGTATGTTCCTAGTTGTATGCCAGAGAGGACCATTGTGTAAGTCTATTGCATCTTTTGCATTCAAAAAAAACTATTAGTTTGTTACGTCTTTTTGCTATCTCTGCGAGCAGCCCTGCTTAGGTTGTACAGTCTGACAGCCGTTGGTAGGAAGGACCTACGAAACCTCTCGGTTGTGCACCTGGGATGATGTAGTCTGCTGCTAAATGAGCTCCTCAGTGCATCCAGTATGTCCTGCATAGGGTGGAACTCGGACTCCAGCAGAGATGACAGTTTAGCCACCATCCTTCTCTCTCCTATCTCCTCCATCGGATCAAGGCGTTGCCCCAGGACAGAGCTAGCTTTCTTAATCAGTTTGTTCAGTCTCTTCCTATCGGCTGCAGTAATGCCACTGCCCCAGCAGACCACTCCAAAAGTGATGGCTGATGCCACCACCGTGTCATAGAATGACTTCAGCAGCGCCCCTTGTACACCAAAAGACCTGAGTCTCCTCAGCAGGAACAGCCTGCGCTGTCCCTTCTTGTACAGTGCGTCAGTATTGTGTGACCAGTCTAGTTTATTGTTCAGATGAATACCCAGGTACTTGTAGGATGTCACCATCTCGATGTCTGTTCCCTGTATATTTACTGGTGCTGTGAGGGGCTGCCCATGCCTGCGGCAGTCCACCACCAGCTCCTTAGTTTTCCTCGCGTTGATCTGGAGGCAGTTCCGATGGCACCAGTCCACAAAGTCCTGGATAAGCCCTCTGTACTCAGCTTCATCTCCGCTGGAGATGAGACCAACGATCGCAGAGTCATCAGAGAACTTCTGTAGATGGCAATGTGTTGTGTTGTGTGAGAAGTCCGCAGTATAAAGAGTGAACAGGAAGGGAGCCAGCACCGTTCCCTGGGGGGCCCCCGTGCTACTGATGATCGTGTCGGAAACACAGTCCCGGGTTCTCACAAACTGAGGCCGGTTCGTGAGGTAGTCCAGGATCCATGATGACAGGTGCTGGTCCTCCCAGATTCCAGAGCTATTCCACGCTGGCTGCCTGGTGGAGGAGGCCATGGTCAGGCACCATATCAGCAGTTCGGGTACCATCTCAACAGGTATCTCGCCCAAGAAAGCCTCTGTTCTCCAGACCAGCTGAGCTATTTTCCCCCAAACCACACCGTGGAATTTATCACTGCAGGGCTGCATAGGCTGCGTGTCCACCAAGCATGTTTTTTCCCCCCCCCCCTACTCTGAGCATCTATTTTCTGTTCATTTTATGTGTAGTCCAGTGGACTCAGAGCAAAAACGTTCTCTGCAGCGAGCGCATTTTGTCGCCGCATGCAGGTCTAGAGTAACAAGTAAATAAGTGGATGGCTGCAGTTCTCCAGACTTCATCTGGCCATTAGTGAGTTGAGTGTAATATTGACTGAATTTATATAAAATAAGAAAACCAATGCTTAATGTGCATTATGCAACAGTTAGTTTCGACCGAGTAATTTGATTGGACAATAGGGATTCCAGGAGTTACTATATTCCACGATAACTGCACTCTAATTTCACTGGATATGTATCACTCCGCTTCAATGGTGTTCATGTAACTGTTAATTACTAACAGTAATTTGCGAATGCAGTAAAATGCGAAATATTCTGCCTGGGTACATATTCATATTCTGCAGGGTAATTAAACAAACTGTAATGCTGTTTATTTCTCCTAGCTGCAATGTTCCTGCACTGTATATATAACTGTGTATATACTGTATGTACTATATTCATTTACTGCTTTGGCAAACCAGTTCTTATCTTATTATCTTACTACAATTGTTCTGAGTGCTACTACCTTTTTGCTGCTGTAATCCTGGAAGTTCCCTACTCTGGGACTAATAAAGCCTTATCTTATCTTTATTTACTATCAGCTCTCTGACAACTGCAGTACTGTTTTGGATACCTTAATTTCCACAGCGAGGTGCTGTTTGACAAGAAATTATACATCCAATGGTGCTGAAGTCCCACCTTTTAGAAAAAAACTGTTTCCGTCTACCTGTCTACCATTCCGTCATTAAGCTCATTAAGCTATTTCCCATCTGTTTAAAAAAAATAGGCAGTGCTAGAGTTTGATTTATTGTCTTGCTTAACAAACCACAATACTTTTGTGGTGATGGACTCTTTGTTTCTTTCATTGGAAAATGCGAAGAAAACAGAGCAAAGTGTGCTAAATCACTAGCATGCTAACTACTAGCTACCAGTAGGCCTGGGCGATATAGCTCAAAAAATGTATTGCGATATAATTTCCTCTATATCGCAATACATGATACATATCCTGATATGTATTTTGTGTACCAACTGTCCTTAAAAATTTGGTTTTACTTACATTTACTTACATTTTTATTAGAAATTTTGCACACACACACATACACACACACAAAGAGTATATACTGTATACAGTATATTCATTTCACTTATGAAAAAGATGAATAATAAAATGAAATGAAAACTTACGTCAGAGAAAATTCTTCACAACAATATGCAACAGAGCAAAGTGCTTTTTTCCCGTTGTTTAACAGAACTAACATTATCAAGTAGTCAAGTTTATCCACATGGACAGAAATGTTTCAGTTTACCACCCATAGTTAATACTTGGCGGTCTAATAAGTGACAGAAGTATAATTTGTCGCTTATTTTTGTATTTTTTTTATGTCTACATTTCATCAGTTCTTTATTTGGAGAGCCACTCACTCTTATTTTGAAGGGTTGAAAGACCAGATAGCAGCTGTTATTTTGAAAGTTCATTCACTAAGTGAGTTACCTGAAGAGTTCAGACTTGAAATGTTTATCTTCTCCTGGCTCCCCTCATTTCCTGTGCCTAAGGTGAGCCTATGTTTATTTTTTTTTTAATCTTCCTTTTCATCTCTGCTCACTGCAGTGTACATTTCTCCATTTCGTCCTTTCTCTGTGAGCATGCAGGGGGCGGGATAATACATTAACCATTATAGCTGGATGGGGCGGGCTTCTTTGGGATTTGCTTTATATCACGGACACACATTCGGGGAGACAGTTTTTGGTGGACTCCGGCTCCCAGAAAAGCCTCATCCTGCCGGTCAGCGCAGACAGGTTGGCAGGAGGCAGCGGTCCTGAGCTCACGGCCGCCAACTGCTCCAAAATGGGCGTTTGATGAACGGACGCTGACGATATGCTTGCATGGACGCAATTTCCAGTGGGACTTTGTGGTAGCTGCATGTTCTGCCCCCACTTTAGGCGCAGGTTTTTTATGTGTTTAAGGGTTATTAGTCGATGTTGCCAACAGACGTTTAGTGGATGCTTTCTGTTTTACCTTCCTTCCTTGCACAGCTTGGGGAGCTGGGTCAACAACACTGGCTAATGTTATAGCTCCAGGGGGTAAGTACCAACTTGCACAAGTACTTGCACAGTTCCCAGCACTCACGGTCCCAACTTTTTCGGCTATGGTAACCAAACACGGGGTCACGTATTTTATAACCACAAAAGGCTGGTAATCGTGCGACCTCGACGCCTGGATGCGGCTAAACTGGCCAGCGCGCACGAGGCGTTTGCTAACTTAGAGCAGTTGGGCATCGTCAGACGCTCCGACAGCCCGTGGGCATCCCCGTTACACATGGTGCCTAAGGCCGACGGGTCGTGGCAACCGTGTGGCAATTTCCGGCGCTTGAACAACGCTACAGAACACGATCGGTATCCCATCTCGCACATCCAGGATTCTTCCATGCACCTGGCCAGGATGTGTGTTTTTTTGAAAGTGGATCTGGTCTGTGGTTACCACCAGGTCCTGGTGCGCGCGGAAGATGTTGCTAAAATGGTGGTAATAACTCCTTTCTGCCTTTTCGAGTTTTTACGCATGCCATTCGGATTAAAGGGCATGGCGCAGACTTTCCAGAGGATGATGGATGCAGTGCTCTGTGACTTGTCTTTCGTTTTTGTCTACTTAGACGACATTCTGGGGGCTAGCGCATCCGAGGAGGAGCACATCACCCATCTCAAGACGATCTTCCAGAGGTTGGAAGCACACGGGCTTAGAGTGAACCCGGCGAAGTGCCAGTTTGGGGTACCAGTGATTGATTTTTGGGCCACCGCATTTTGCCGGGGGGTGCGATTCCGCTACCGGATAAGGTGCGCACTGTGTCAGACTTTCCAAGTCCGCAGACCTTGAGAGCCCTACAGGAGTTTTTGGGAATGGTTAATTTTTAAAACCATTTCCTCCCCCAGGCAGCCCAGCTGATGCAGCCGTTGTATGCCACTTTTAGGAAAATGAAGCCCGCGGAAAACGTCAACTGGACTGCCAAGCGAGTCCAGGCTTTCACAGGCGCCAAAACAGCACTTGCGGATGCCGCTTTGCTAGCCCACCCGGATCCGTCAGCATGGATAGCACTCACTATGGACGCGTCTGATGTTGCCATAGGGCCAGTGGTGGAGCAGTATGTCTCCAGTGCATGGCAGCCGCTCACATTTTTCAGTCAAACTTTGCGTGACAATGAACGCAAATACAGCATGTTCGACAGAGAAATGTTGGCTGTCCACCTGGGAATGTGCCATTTCCAGTTTTGGCTAGAGGGGCGCAAGTTCACCGCATTCGTTGACCATAAGCCATTGACGTATGCGATGTCGAAGGTCTCAGAACCGTGGTAAGCCCGGCAGCAACGGTATTTATCCGTGATCTCGGGATTTTAAGACTGACATTCAACACGGTGCCAATAAACTCAACGACGTGGCCAAATGCCTGTCATGTGCGTTAGTCTTCCCGGTCTACATGGGAATAGATTTCCCTGCCATGGCCGCAGAGCAAGCCGGAGACGCGGATATTTATGCACTCCAGTCGGTGCCAACTGGGTTAAGGCTGGAGAGCAGGGTGGTATGAGAAGGGTGCCCTCCCTTGCTCTGCGACGTCTCCACTGGTCGCCTGCACCCTTTGGTTCTGAGCTCTTGGCGCCGCTGCATTTTTGAGTCAGTCCACTCCCTTTTGCATCCAGGCGTGCGCGCTTTGATTAAACTAGTGGGGGCAAAATTTGTCTGGCCACTCTTGCGTCGCATGCCAGCAGGCCAAAGTGCACAAGCACACCAGAGCCCCCCTCAAGCTGTTCCAAATCCTGGCTAGGAGGTTCGACCACGTCCACGTGGATTTGGTGGGACCCCTCCCGCCGTCGCAAGGTTTCACGCACTTTTTGACAATCGTGGACCGCACCACGTGATGGCCTGATGTGGTCCCGTTGCCTTCTACCATGTCCGCGGAAGTAGCTTGTGTTTTTTTGTCAGCTTGGGTTGCACGGTTCGGATCCCCATCGGACATCACTTCTGACAGGGGTCTGCAATTCCTTTCAGAACTTTGGTCTGCGATGGCCTAGAGCCTGGGGGTCAAAGTTCATCGTACTACCACGTACAACCCCCAGGTTAGCGGGTTATGCAAGCGTTTTCATAGGTCGCTTAAGGCAGCGCTCAGAGCTTCGCTCACGGATACAAATTGGGTCGACCCCCTGCCCTGGGTTCTTTTAGGGTTGTGCTCCGTGCCTAAAGAGGATCTGGCAGCCTCCCCGGCAGAACTCGTTTTTTCTCAGCGGCTGCGGATCCCCGGGGAATTTTTACCGGAAAACCCCGCGCCTGGGGCCGATCTGCCCGCACAATTTTTGCACAGTACGGAGGCTTTTAATGTGCCGGGCCTGGAACACCATTATTTTCCCAGCACTTTCGTCCCCAAGAGTTTATAGAACACAAGTTTTGTTTTTGTCTGGCATGATGTGCACTGCACCCCGCTGCGCCCACCGTACAATGGACCATTCAGGGTGCTGGAACCTGGGGCAAAGCATTTTGTGTTAGACTTGGGGGGACGAAGGGAGACCATCTGCATCGACAGGCTGAAGCCCACTTTTGTGTTGGCAGACGAGCAGGTGGTGTTAGCCCAAGCTCCCCGGCGTGGACGGCCACCATCGGTGGCTCCACAAGTTGGTGTTCCTTCAGTACAGACCTGCGCACACGAAGCAAACATGTCCCCCCCCCCCTTCTTCCCTCCACAGATGGACGTGCCCTCCTGTACACCTCGCCAGCAGGGGGTTTTGACCGAATCGGCGGCCCCATGCTACGGCCGCTATGGGCGCCGGCTCAAGCCCAAAGGATGGGGGGGGGGGGGGGGTTAGTGCCCTTTTTGGGTGTTTGCAGGGAGGGGGGCTGTGTGGTGAAACGGGTGGGGGATTCTTCACCCAGAGACGGCAGCTGGGGAAAGAGGAAATGGGCTGAAGGAGGAAGTGTTACCGGGGGGTCTCAGACGGGACAGTAAAGACTATTCACCCCCCGGGGAGTTGAGGAAGCGCCAGAGCTGCTGGAGGAGGAAAGGGTGTGAGAAGCGGTTCTGGTACTATGTCATGTTAATGTGTCATGCATGTCTTTGTTCCACACAGTGTATTATGGTCAGGATTCCTGGGTCTCAATGCATGGAATTAAAGGTTATAAAAAGAGGGTGCACAGAGTAGTATCAGTCCATGTGGCTCCAATCTAGAAAATCCCTCTTCACCTTAAAGAAATTGTTTCACCCAAAAGTCTGATCAAGAATTGCTTCCTTCACCTAAGGACCACAGTTTGAAAACATATTCCGTGGTAAAAGGGCCGATAAGGATCACATTTCGTGCCAGGAATGGATTTTTTTACAATTCATAAATCCCGAAGCTTCTTCCCCGACTAGGCAGTTTTATGTTTAGAGCACTCTGTGAGATACCCCAGATCCCTTGACTGCATTCCACAAGTCACTAGGAATTATCCACAGCTCAACATTGCCCACTCCTGTCAACTCAGGGACATGATGGATTTAATCAACATTGGAATTTTGAGTTTTATCTGCTGAAATAATCCTTTCTCCTCAAGACTTGATTTTTCCAGGAAGTACTGCTCAGAACACTGTTGAAGATGACCGCCTCTGTGTTGGACAATGATGGGTTCGAAATGTTTCATTAATCATTGATTTTAAATGTGTTGCATGTTTGAAAATGCTTAAATGAACTTTATTCTAATGCATGTTAATTATGGAAGGCCAAGTTTATAAAAGTGAATGCTCACTGAAAGTTAGTCATGAATCACTGAAGTTAGCTTAGATTTCATATTAAGTATATTATGAATTTCACAGTTAAAATGTGTATATGCCTTCTGCAAATTATGCCAGTCATCTGATACCAGCCAATCCCCAGGCCGTCTCTGTTGGATGACGCCCGTTTCATTCTATTGGTCGGTTACAGACAAAGGACTGCTTTCTTATTGGAACATAACCCATCTGAATCTCCCACGATGGCCGAAAATTGGTTCTTCCTGCTGCCAGTCATATTTTATGATCCAAGGAGCGTGCTCTGTTAAAGGGCCCTAGCAGTTCAGTTCAGTTTTTGTTTTCAGTTCAGTTCAGTCTTTGTTTCAGTCTTTGTCGAGTTTTCTAAAATTCTTAAAGTTGTCTTTTGTTAAGTCTTTTTCTGTCTTTCTGGCATCTGAGAAGAGATCATCCTTTCTTGTTGAGCTCAAACCTTCTTACTTGGAGTGAAACTCCAAAATGCCTTTTTCCCTCTCCTCAGAAGCCGTGTTCATTCTGCTGAACTTTTCCTATTGATTTTCTTTAACTTGCCATTAAAGTGGACTGATAGTGATTTTTTAACTTTTTCCCCTCAAGACTGCCTCACCCATGTCCCACGACGTCAGAATAACTAGGATTTCATGGGTGGAACTGTCTAAATACAATTTTTCCTTCAGCCTGTGGTTTTCTTATCGGCTGGTGGACATCCTAAATTTGCGGGCCAGGAAAGGATCTGTGCCTAGAGGAGACATCACACCTGCCCAGGGTGCCAGCCGTTCATTCTACCGCCAGCTCCACTCTCCGAACTCCAGCTGTCATACCCGCTGCTAAGTCTGTGCCATAACCGCTGTAACAACTAGAAAGGTCTGCTGGCAGTCTTTCCTTCTTTGTACCATCTGCTGGCATTCAAGATCATTGCTGGACTCTGAAGACACAGTTGTTCGTAAGCCAGACTTCCACTTCCTATCTGCTGGGCTAAATGTCATGTCTAATTATAATTGAATATGACCAATTTTTCATGTTAAAGGTTGTCCATAAGCTACAATAGGTGCTATAAGCTGAAGGAAAATTAATATTCCCTTTCCAATAACCTCCGTTCTTTTTGCAGAGTAACTCAGAATTTTCTTTTCCATATAATCAGCTTTTATCATTTTCCCATAGAATTGCGTCCAATTTTATGCGCATTTTTGTTACAGTTATTCCATAGTCTCCCATTGCATTACAGTCACAAATTCAAAAACTGGTTTCTCTTGTTTCCACAAAGGTTTAACTATAGACTTTATGCTAAGGAATCCATTAACAGTTAATATGATATTTGTTGATCATTTCACTTGCTTACAAATCAATTGAATGTCACTAAACCTGAGTTTAATTATTAAAACTGTTAACGGTATAGAGAAGTTCCTGCTTGATTTCTTTTGTGTGTGTGCTTTTCTGGGTCACGGCAGAAGAATTCACGAATATTGAGACTGGTTAATGACAGGTTCAAGGATTATTTATTAATAAATTGTCCAAGTGTTTCTCTCTTGTTTTGTGAGTGTTGGTGGTCAGGAAGCGAACCTCCGTCTCCACACACACAACTCTAAATATAAATTAAATAATCCTTGTACCTTATCACACTTATAATCAATTGTTACTACACACTATAACAGAGACTCAGTGAGAGTTAACTGTACTTAATGTTGGAGAAGGAATAAAGTTCGTGTGTTGTTCAGCTCATTGCCTCATCTGCTTCCTTTCTCCACAATATTCCTTATCTCCAGGAGGCTGTGGTGACTGTACCTTGTGCGCAGCATCATATATGTATGTCTTTGTCATTTCTGCCCTAACTGTCCAGCATTCACAGCTATAGAGAAGTACAGCCCAACACATGTGGACAAAATTGTTGGTACCCCTCTGTTAATGAAAGAAAAACCCACAATGGTCACAGAACTAACTTGAATCTGACAAAAGTGGTAATAAATAAAAAGTCTATGAAATTTAACCAATGAAAATCAGACAATGCTTTTGAATTGTGGTTCAACAGAATTATTTTAAAAATCAAACTCATGAAACAGGCCTGGACAAAAATGATGGTACCCTTAACTCAATATTTTGTTGCACAACCTTTCGAGGCAATCACTGCAATCAAACGATTTCTGTAACTGTCAGTGAGACTTCTGCACCTCTCAGCAGGTATTTTGGCCCACTCCTCATGACCAAACTGCTCCAGTTGTCTCAGGTTTGAAGGGTGCCTTCTCCAGACGGCATGTTTCAGCAACTTCCACAGATGTTCAATAGGATTTAGATCAGGGCGCACAGAAGGCCACTTTAGAATAGTCCAATGTTTTGCTCTTAGCCATTCTTGGGTATTTTTAGCTGTGTGTTTCGGGTCATTATCCTGTTGCAAGACCCATGACCTGCGACTGAGACCAAGCTGTCTGACACTGGGCAGCACATTTCTCTCTAGAAGACCTTGATAGTCTTGAGATTTCATTGTACCCTGCACAGATTCAAGACACCCTGTGCCAGATGCAGCAAAGCAGCCCCAGAACATAACAGAACCTCCTCCATGTTTCACAGTAGGGACAGTGTTCTTTTCTTGGTATGCTTCATTTTTGCGTCTGTTAACATAGCGCTGATGTGCCTTGCCAAAAAGTTCCAGTTTTGTCTCGTCTGTCCATAGAACATCCTCCCAGAAGCTTTGTGGCTTGTCAACATGCAGCTTGACAAATTCCAGTCTGGCTTTTTTATGACTTGTTTTCAACAGTGGTGTCCTCCTTGGTCGTCTCCCATGAAGTCCACTTTGGCTCAAACAACGACGGATGGTGCGATCTGACACTGATGTACCTTGACCTTGGAGTTCACCATGAATGTGTTTAGAGGTTGTTCTGGGCTCTTTTGTTATCATTCGTATTATCCGTCTCCTCCAGCGGTCACGTGCAGGGAGGTTGGCTACAGTCCCGTGGATCTTAAATTTCTGAATAATATGTGCAACTGTAGTCACAGGAACATCAAGCTGCTTGGAGATGGTCTTATAGCCTTTACTGTTAACATACTTGTCTATAATTTTCTTTCTAATCTCCTGAGACAACTCTCTCCTTTGCTTCCTCTGGTCCACGTTTAGTGTGGTACACACCAAGTCACCAAACAGCACAGTGACTACTTGTCACCCTTTAAATAGGCCGACTGACTGATTACAAGTTTGTAGACACCTGTGATGTTAATTAGAGGACACATCTTGGTTGAACATGTCCCTATGGTCACATTATTTTCAATCTTTTCTAGAAGTACCATCATTTTTGTCCAGGCCTGTTTCATGAGTTTGTTTTTTGAAGTAATTCTGTTGAACCACAATTCAAAAGCATTGTCTGATTTTCATTGGTTAATTTTCATAGAATTTTTATTTATTACCACTTTTGTCAGATTCAAGTTATTTCTGTGACCATTGTGGGTTTTTCTTTCATTAACAGAGGGGTACCAACAATTCTGTCCACGGCTGTATGTTGTCACAACCCCTAGTTTACAGTAAAAATAACTTATAGGGCTAATATTGTCCACAAAATGAAACATCTAGAAATGTGTAATCATATACAACGACCACTGCTGAAACAAAAAATTTGGTTCATAAACTAGCAGACCTATTAATCTGTGTGTGTGTGTGCGCGCACACGTGTGAGCAAGTGAGTGAGTGAGTAGATTTATGTGTGCTACCTACTGTATATATTTATATATGTATACAACAGTTTATTTGCTATAACGTATTCAACATCATAAGTTTATACAGTATGTGTGTGTGTGTGTGTGTGTGTGCATCTTAATAAATTAGAACACCATTGAAAAGTTGATTTCAGTAATTCAATTAAAACAAATGAAACTCCTATGTTATATACATTCATTAAACACAAAGTGATATACTTTAAGTGTTTATTTCTTTGAATTTTGATAGCTATGGCTTCCAGCTAATGAAAACCCAAAATTCAGTTTCTCAAAAAATTGGAATATGACATAAAATGAATTTTTTTTTTAATTGATTTTTAATAGAAATGTTGGCCAACTGAAAAGTATGTCCATGTACACACTCCCTACTTGGTCGGGCCTCTTTTTGCTTGAATTACTGTATCAATGTGGCATGGCATGAAGGTGATCAACCTGTGGTACTGCTGAGGTGTTATGAAGACTCAGGTTGCTTCGATGGCGGCCTTCAGCTCGTCTGCGTTGTTGGAGCTGGTGTCTCTCATCTTCCTCTTGACAATACTCCATAGATTCTTTGAGCACAGTGATATCATGGTCATTAAACCAGGTACTGGTACTTTTGGCAGTGTGGGCAGGTGCCAAGTCCTGCTGGAAAGTGAAATCAGCATCGCCATAAAGCTCTCCACTCTAGGACCTTGATTTCTAAATGAAATGCAATATTTACTTTCATCTGAAAAGAGGTTATCTGCTGGTGTTGGACAATATGTATTATCAAATCCAAAGTCAGTGCAATCGTCTACCAGGAAATTTTGGAGCACTTCATGTTTCCCTCTGCTGACAAGCTTTATAGAGATGCTGATTTCATTTTCCAACAAGACTTGGCACCTGCTCACACTGCTAAAAGTACAGTGGGGTAAAAAAGTATTTAGTCAGCCACCAATTGTGCAAGTTCTCCCACTTAAAAGATGAGAGAGGTCTCCAATTTTCATCATAGGTATACCTCAACTATGAGAGACAAAATGAGAAAAAAAAAATCCAGAAAATCACATTGTCTGATTTTTAAGAATTTATTTGCAAATTATGGTGAAAAATAAATATTTGGTCAATAACAAAAGTTCATCTCAATACTTTGTTATATACCCTTTGTTGGCAATGACAGAGGTCAAACGTTTTCTGTAAGTCTTCACAAGGTTTTCACACACTGTTGCTGGTATTTTGGCCCATTCCTCCATGCAGATCTCCTCTAGAGCAGTGATGTTTTGGGGCTGTCGCTGGGCAACACAGACTTTCAACTCCCTCCAAAGATTTTCTATGGGGTTGAGATCTGGAGACTGGCTAGGCCACTCCAGCACCTTGAAATGCTTCTTACGAAGCCACTCCTTTGTTGCCAGGGCAGTGTGTTTGGGATCATTGTCATGCTGAAAGACCCAGCCACGTTTCATCTTCAATGCCCTTGCTGATGGAAGGAGGTTTTCACTCAAAATCTCACGATACATGGCCCCATTCATTCTTTCCTTTACACGGATCAGTCGTCCTGGTCCCTTTGCAGAAAAACAGCCCCAAAGCATGATGTTTCCAAGCCCATGCTTCACAGTAGGTATGGTGTTCTTTCTCCTCCAAACACGACAAGTTGAGTTTTTACAATAAAGTTCTATTTTGGTTTCATCTGACCATATGACATTCTCCCAATCCTCTTCTGGATCATCCAAATGCTCTCTAGCAAACTTCAGACGGGCCTGGACATGTACTGGCTTAAGCAGGGGGACACGTCTGGCACTGCAGGATTTGAGTCCCTGGTGGCGTAGTGTATTACCGATGGTAGCCTTTGTTACTTTGGTCCCAGCTCTCTGCAGGTCATTCACTAGGTCCCCCCGAGTGGTTAAGGGATTTTTGCTCACCGTTCTCGTGATCATTTTGACCCCACGGGGTGAGATCTTGCGTGGAGCAGCAGATCGAGGGAGATTATCAGTGGTCTTGTATGTCTTCCATTTTCTAATAATTGCTCCCACAGTTGATTTCTTCACACCAAGCTGCTTACCTATTGCAGATTCAGTCTTCCCAGCCTGGTGCAAGTCTACAATTTTGTTTCTGGTGTCCTTTGACAGCTCTTTGGTCTTGGCCATAGTGGAGTTTGGAGTCTGACTATTTGAGGTTGTGGACAGGTGTCTTTTATACTGATAACGAGTTCAAACAGGTGCCATTAATACAGGTAACGAGTGGAGGACAGAGGAGCCTCTTAAAGAAGAAGTTACAGGTCTGTGAGAGCCAGAAATCTTGCTTCTTTGTAGGTGACCAAATACTTACTTTCCACCATAATTTGCAAATAAATTCTTTAAAAATCAGACAATGTGATTTTCTGGATTTTTTTTTCCTCATTTTGTCTCTCATAGTTGAGGTATACCTATGATGAAAATTGGAGACCTCTCTCATCTTTTAAGTGGGAGAACTTGCACAATTGGTGGCTGACTAAATACTTTTTTGCCCCACTGTACCAAAACCTGGTTTAATGACCGTGGTATCACTATGTTTGATTGGCCAGCAAACTCTCCTGACCTACACCCCATAGAGAATCTATGGGGTATTGTCAAGAGGAAAATCGCAATCAGTCCCAATCAGCAGCGGACTGGACTGGAAATCCAACACTGATGCTGTGTTCAAGAAGGGGATGAGCAGATTCTACTTTCTGAGGAAGCTGAGATCCTTCAATGTGCGCAACAAGATGCTGGAGCTTTTCGTTGCCAGTGCCACCTTCTTTGCTGCTGTCTGTTGGGGTAGCAGTATCAGAGCCAGCGACACCAACAGACTTGACAAGATTATCAAGAAGGCTGGCTCTGTAATTGGTCTCAGGCTGGAGACCTTTGAATGTGTGGTGGAGAGGCGAACACTCAACAAACTGCAATCCATCATAGACAATCCTGATCACCCCCTCCACCACACACTGGACAGACAGCGGATCACTTTCTCCAGCAGACTGCTACAGCTTTGCTGCAGAATGGTTAAGTACAGGAAATCTTTTCTGCCACGTGCCATTTCACTGTACAATAACTCACTCTGATGTTGAATTTGGTCATCACAATGCTGCCATACTGAACCTTCCTGGTACCTCATGTTTCACCCTATGCCTTATAATCCTGCTCTGTACAGTCAGTACTATCAATTGATTCATAAAGATCATCATCTATTTAACCTAGCAGTTGCCTATGTTGTATATAAAGATATGTAAACATTTTCACTTTACTTCCTGGGGTAATTCATTTTCTGTTATCTGCATCATGCTGCTGTTACACTGTAATTTCTGAGTTTGCTATCTGTCTATCTATCTATATATCTATCTATATCTATATCTATATATATCTATATATATATATAATATAATATAATATAATATATATACACTACCGTTCAAAAGTTTGGGGTCACCCAGACAATTATTTTGTGTTTTCCATGAAAAGTCACACTTATTTACCACCATGAGTTGTAAAATGAATAGAAAATATAGTCAAGACATTGACAAGGTTAGAAATAATGATTTGTATTTGAAATAATAATTTTTTCTTTCAAACTTTGCTTTCGTCAAAAGAATCCTCCATTTGCAGCAATTACAGCATTGCAGACCTAACATGATTGCACAAGGGTTTTCTAATCATCCATTAGCCTTCTGACGCAATGAGCAAACACATTGTACCATTAGAACACTGGAGTGATAGTTGCTGGAAATGGGCCTCTATACACCTATGTAGATATTGCACCAAAAACCAGACATTTGCAGCTAGAATAGTCACTTACCACATTAGCAATGTATAGAGTGTATTTCTGATTAGTTTATAGTTATCTTCATTGAAAAAAAGTGCTTTTCTTTCAAAAATAAGGAAATTTCTAAGTGACCCCAAACTTTTGAACGGTAGTGTATATATACATACAATGGTGTGAAAGTGTTTGCCCCCTTCCTGATTTCTCATTTTTTGGTATGTTTGCCACACTGAAATGTTTCAGATCATCAAACAAATTTAAATATTAGACAAACATAACACAACTAAACACAAAATGCAGTTTTTAAATGAAGGTGTTTATTATTAAGGGGTAAAAAAAAAATCCAAACCTACATGGCCCTGTGTGAAAAAGTGACTGCCCCCTCTATTAAAACATAAATTAACCGTGGTTTATCACATCTTTGGAAAGCTAAGTTCAATTTCTCTAGCCACGCCCAGGCCTGATTACTACCACACCTGTTCTCAATCAAGAAATCACTTAAAAAGGACCTTCCTGACAAAGTGAAGTAGACCAAAAGATCCTCAAAAACTAGACATCATGCTGCAAGCCAAAGAAATTCAGGAACAAATGAAAAACGACGTAACTTAGATCTGTCAGTCGGGAAAAGGTTATAAAGCCATTTCTAAAGCTTTGGGACTCCAGCGAACCAAAGTGAGAGCCATTATCAACAAATGGCAAAAACATGGAGTTCCAAGACGAAAACCAATGCTAAGCAAAAAGAACATAGAGGCTTGTCTCAGTTTTGCCAGAAAACATCTTGATGATCCCCAAGACTTTTGGGAAAATACTCTGTGGACTGACAAGACAAAAGTTGAACATTTTGGAAGGTGTGTGCCCCATTACATCCGGCGTAAAAGTAACACAGCATTTCAGAAAAGGAACATCATACCAACAATAAAACATGGTGGTGGTAGTGTGATGGTCTGGGGCTGTTTTGCTGCTTCAGGACCCAGAAGACTTGCTGTGGCAAATAGAACCATAAATTTTGCTGTCCACCAAAAAAATCCTGAAGGAGAATGTCCAGCCATCTGTTTGTGACCTCAAGCTGAAGCACACTTGGGTTCTGCAGCCGGACAATGATCCAAAACACACCAGCAAGTCCACCTCTGAATGACTTAAGAAAAACAAAATGAAGACTTTGGAGTGGCCTAGTCAAAGTCCTGACCTGAATCCGATTGAGATGCTGTGGCATAACCTTAAAAAGGCCGTTCATGCTCAAAAACCTGGGCTGAACCTGGGCAAAAACCTGGGCTGCACGGTGGCGCAGTGGTTTAGCACTGTGGCAGCACAGTTTTACCCTCGGCCGGGGGATCGCGGGGATCATGAGATCGTGGGTTCGATCCCAGCCCCCGACCAACAGTGAGCTGTGTGGAGTTTGCATGTTCTCCCCGTGTTGCGCGGGTTTACTCCGGGATTTCTCCGGTTTCCTCCCGCACACCAAAAACATGTAGGTTTAGGGCGCTCGCGCACGCAGCGACCAGCAGCCGGTGGCTTGTCACCAGACTGCAAACCAAGTCTACCTACGGGTACAAATAAGTAACAAAAAAAAAAAAACAAAACAAAAAAAAAAAAACCTTCCAATGTGGCTGAATTACAACAATTCTGCAAAGATGAGTGGGCCAAAATTCCTCCACAGTACTATAAAAGACCCATTGCCAGTTATTGCAAATGCTTGATTGCAGTTGTTGCTGCTAATGGTGGCCCAACCAGTTATTAGGTTTAGGTGGCAATCACTTTTTCACACAGGGCCATGTAGGTTTGGATTTTTTTCCCCTTAATAATAAACATCTTCATTTAAAAACTGCATTTTGTGTTTACTTGTGTTATCTTTGTCTAATATTTAAATTTGTTTGATGATCTGAAACATTTAAGTGTGACAAACATACAAAAAAAATGAGAAATCAAGAAAGGGCAAACACTTTTTCACACCACTGTGTGTGTGTGTGTGTGTGTGTGTGTGTGTGTGTGTGTGTGTGTATATCTTTAGAGAGAGAGAGAGAGAGAGAGAGAGAGAGAGAGAGAGAGAGAGAGAGAGAGAGAGAGAGAGAGAATCGAGATACTGAATAATTATATAGAGAGATCATTTTTGACCGATATCGCCCAGCTTTGAAAGACAGTCTAATCTAGGGCTGGCCGATTCATCAAAATAAAAGACAACCTGACGGCCGGGACATAGAACGGACACAATCTTGCTCATGTCATTTTTGGGGTTTTCCCTTCTTTCTGTTGTGTGCATGTGTTTATGACAGCTTTCATGTACTGCCCCTTTAAGATGTCTCCTGCGCACACAGTTGCATGACTCTGCAACTCAGAAGCAGTAGAGTCAGCGCTGTTCAGAAGCAGCAGACCACGGTAGAAAAATTAAAAAGGCTTGTACCACAAGTAAATGCAGTGTCTGTCCACAGAGTATGAGATGCTTTACTCTTTGATTTATCTGGGGATGCCGGGAGGGGATGAGTGGGGTGCGCAGAGCCTGACACAGAGTGCGCCAAGGCTGGGTCGCTGTTGGCCTCTTGACTGCTCACCAGATTATGGACCGTTTTGCAGCAGGGGTGGACAACAGGGTGAACGAGCTAAGGCTATATTCCTGAAACTGATCGGAGATCTGTGGTCATGGCCTGGTCATAGCTGCATGAAGGGCTTCCCCCGGAGCAGCTGGCTGCTGGTTGGCCGCCGGCATGAGTCATGTGGGCCACGGGCTCTCAACAGGTACTGTATGTGTGGACACTGACTTCTGCACTGGACAGTGTTTAGATTGCTTGGGTAGGTGTTGGGGTGACAATGGGCCTATTCTTTATTATAGTATGGTCATTTATGGCTGACATTGCAGTGATATATTCATTGATGCCACACTCTCGTGGCTTAATAATGAGCCTTGTTAGTGAACTATAAGGAAGAAGGAGAGGAAAAATGACTTGAAAGCTTCAAATAACCGTGGCTGATTTAAGGTCAAACTGCCCAGCCCTTGTCTAATCCATTCAGTAGTTTCAGCAAAAAGGGCCACATTTTAAAATATCTCTAAACAGTAAAAACACTACATGAGTTTCTGTATATTAAAAATCTTTTGTTTTTGAGGGGGATGCCACAGGACTTCACTCTCTATGTGTACAGTTCAAACAGTATACAGTATGACCTGATGAAGGACAGAGATGTTAAAAAAATTATCACAGTCCTAGAGTCTTTGGATTATTGATGCTTATGGAAACCAGCTGGCAGGGGCATTATCTTGGTCAGTCTTCTTAATTTAATGGGAGTCAGCGCGACTGTGGTGTTTCAAGTGAAAGTCATTCGCTTGACCTTTGAATACTACGTATGTAAACCATTAGTATGGTATCTGTGTGCTCCAGTAGTGCTATGCAGTTAATTTTTGACTACCCATATTTGTTTAGCACATATGATAAGCTGCCTGATTTCTACTGGTCACAAGCTTTGAAAGGCGCCAGCCAGGTGTTGCCTGAAACAAAAATAATAATACAAATGACTGTGACAGACAAGAGCATGAGCAGATATCCTGAGTGGCTAAATTTCCATTTATTACCATTTTGTGCTGGCAGAGTGTTAGCTGTATGGCCATTTGTGTGGCCAAGAGGAACAAGTGGTCAATGTTTGTCAAGGCTGTGGAGAGAGGGCCTCATTGTTAAGGGGAAAAGGGAAAATGTTCCGTTTCCAGTGAGTAATGGAACATAAGTGAGCCTTTGTCAAAATGTTCTCTATTCCTACAAACTAAATGCAGCCTTCAGCATGACATCACCAGCCTACTGCCTTGCAAAATGTTCCTTTCTCTTCCAGAAATGATCAGCTACAACCTGTAGCCTATTTCCTATTTAATAATATGGAGACTGTGATGCTTATGAAATTGTCTTTGGCATAAGCCACAGATCCTTGAATACAATATCATCAAATACCATTAGCGATAAGGATGGCTGAGTGAGCTCAGCAGAGGTTATACCAGGACTAAGCTAGCGTTTGGAGGCAACACAAGAAGCATTTTACAGAGTCAGCAGGTAGGTGTGTCCCATATCATAATAGCCTTAGCTAAACCGCGGTGACCCAGACAGCCCTGCGGTGCTCATGATATAGGACTGAACCAATCTTCTCCTCATCCCTGCGGCATGTGACTGAAACACTTTATGTTTTCATAAGCAATTATTTGCAAACAAAGTTCAGCTTTTATGATTAATAACAATCTCTGTATTTGGTAAGTGAATTTGTTTCCCAGTCTAAATTATATCATAGAGGTGTGAATCTGCAGTGGTCTCATGATTCATTTCGATAATGATTTAGCTATTAATGATTTGAATGCAAAATGATTCACGATGCATTGTGATGTGATGTTGCATCTTCAATTTTAAAATTTTTCTATGTAATGCCTTTTTTAGATTTTTGCATTTATTTCTGTAATTTATGAAAAAAAAACACTGAACTGCTGTGGGGATCAAGTTATAAACAAAATTTCTTTGCTTTATTACATGACTACTTTTTCATCAATTAACAGAATAAGTGTCATGTTAAGTCTTTATTTAAAGGGTTCAATGACTGCACCTTCTTCCACATTTTAATAGCTCACATGTCTTAATGAAATGTTTTTGACATTTTTGTTCAAATTTTTTTTGAAGACCCACTCCGGCGGCTTGAAAATCACCTCAAAAACCAGTGCTTTGCCAAAATAGTATATTGTGACTTTTTATACACAAAAAACTTTGATTGCCTTAGAATGGCTTGGAAAGAGTTTTTATGTCTTTGGCCTACTTAAGTATGTGCGGATCTATGAATATTCTAATTAACTCCACCCATACTCCCGTCCACCAGTAGCTGGAAGAAGACGAGGACATTGTACAAGGCTCTGAGAAGGCGATCTAACTTGGGGAAGTACCGTTGTAGGTGAACCCACGGAAGAGTTGCTGCCCTGCCCGGCATGGAGGCTGAAAGGCTCCCCACCAGTCTCTGGTTACTCACTCACACCGGATCACCTCACTGGGGGGCGCTGAGCAGTTCGTCTTGGTCCGGTGCGCCTGCCAGCCGTCTCACCTCCAAGGCACTCCCCGGCCTCTTTCCTTTGGAGCTCGCCTTGCTTCGAGCTGCTCTGAGGCGAACTAGCTCACTGGACCTCAGCGAGGCGATCCACGGTGAGTGGGTGACCAGAGACCGTTCCTTTGGGGGAAGAGGGAGGAGCTGAGGAGTGCTCATTTCCTTTGGCGCATTCTCCCCGGCTCACACCAGCGGATGCTCCCAGTGAGGCGAGGGGAGCCCTCCGGCCAGGCAGCGACGCCTTCTCCGCTCCACCGAGAATGATCCTTCCACAGGTTCACCTACGATGATACTCACCCGGCCATTGCACCACGCACACCAAGGTCATTCCCCCTGGCATGCAGGCTGCAAACCCATGTCCTCTCCGGTAGTTTAGCAGGGACACTGAGGTTTTTCCAAATAAAATTAATCAGTGCTGTTGTATTTTCATGTCTGTGGGTAAGACATGTAATTTAAAAGAGGATTTCCTGCTTGCACAGCCAAAAACTGAAAATGCATGCAGGGCTGAAAAGTTCATAGGCTGAAAAGTTCATAGTAATCAAATTTGACCAAATGTGGTTTATTTTTCAACATAGTCTCCCCTTCGGTCCACACACTTCTTCCATCACTGTTGCAGCTCTTGGAAAATAAATCACATTTGGTCAAATTTAGCTGCTATGAACTTTTCAGCCCCCCACCCCCACCCCACCACCATATAATCTACCATCTTTCCCAACCTGTTAAAAGCTGAGCTCCTGCCTGCTCCTTGACTCCTCCCTCTTCCCCCAGAGAGAGTCAAGTAGGGGTTTCAGTGATTGGTTAATGTTATAATCAATCAGGCTAAGCAGGGATACTGACATAGCTACAAACACTCTGCCCAAACCTGCCTTTTGGGCGGGGGGGGGGGGGGTGAAGCTTAAGCAGACATTCACACCAGAAAAAACACATACATGGGAGTTTGAAATGATTTCACTCTTGATATGTCTTGTAAATCACAAGAAACATGTTACAGACATGTTAAAAAGAGAAAAAGAAATATTTTGCCGGCGTGTCACTTTAATTATTGCAGCAAATTGTTGTTTTTTTTAATTTTTCCAGCCTTTCTCAAAATACTTCAATTTAAGTCTTTCATTTTTTTTAAAAAAATGTAAGACTGTATTCAACTCCGCCCTTACTCTCATGTCATTTAGCCATGAGTTGGTTAGCTCCATGACAGACAAATTTCAGACAAACACACCATTTTTCAGTCAATGATCCCTTTAAAAAGTGCTATGGCGGAGGTACCCAGTGGTTGGCGGGATCCGGTGGTCTTTGTTTCTGAATGCAGCTGGAGAGCCACAATCACAGGTGCCGCTGTGGAGTGGCTCGTGCGCCTCGCTCACCCTGGTGGCTCTGTGCTAACGGGGTGCCTGACCTCCACAGAGCATCCCCTGTTTTGACCAGCTCATGCTTCCCACCAAGTCCACAAAATCCAAAATGTACCCAAAATGCACTTCCAAAATGCTAGATGAGTTTTTTAATCACCTGTTGTTGTTCTCCACCTCTGGTCACCATGATGCAGTAAACAAGCTTAAGCCCGTGACCGTGCGCACGACAGCAGTTTTCAATGTCACGACTTTACAACTTTATTAACAAGCAGAGGTCCAATAAACAGCAATGAAGATTAGCACTTCAGGTTTTTGCACAGGTGGTAAGATTGTGATCATTAACGTCCTGCATTGATGGAGATGCTCGCATTGTGATGCATCTAAGAATCAAGAAATTTCCACACCTCTATTAACTTGCCTATCCCTTAGTAAGACAACGTAGTGCTGCCAATGACTATTCAATATTTGGTTATCTATCTGAACACTTAAGATGGGAGAATTTGTCAAGAACGGCAGAAAGACAGACCCACGCACTGAACTGTAGTTGTGACATTTAATAACAGAAGAGAACAAACATTCCAAAAATTGTGCAGACCATACAAAAATGCAAACAAGGATAACTTACAGGCAGAGGCACTCCAGAGCCGGATTAGCTCTGGAGAAGATGACGGAATAACATGGAGGAACGAAGTCCATTTAAATTCGAACAATGCATTACTGCTGCAGTGAAAAACTAAACTGACAGTCCTTAAATAATAAGCAAATCAATGAGCAGCAGGTGCGGGCGGCTGAGCTGGCAGGTGACCTAATTACACAACTGCTCACAGCTGAGATGACTGGGAAGCAGACTGTGAGCAGCTAGTGGGAGTGTCTGGAGAGAGGAGGGCGCATGAGACAAAAAAACCCAAAATATATACAAAAACTGACAAAATAATAATAACAGACAAACAATACTTAGAAAAAAATTAAGAGTCTGGGCTCTGTGAGAACACTGCACCCAGACTCATGACAGAATTCAAATCTTAAAATTAATAATCAGTTATTTAAAAAAAAATCACCTGGCCACCTCATGCAGTTTCCTGATCTCAGGATACATGGGAAAGAAAAGCAGATCTGCACAGTAGAATGTGATTGACCAGTTTTTCATTGATGTGTTTATGAGGCTATAAGCAGAATCAAAACTGAAAACTGAATAAAGGGAGAGACCTGCAATTCAAATGCTTCCAAACTCCCACTCAGCAACATGTCGGGCCTACTTCCACACATGAGGTAAAAGCAAAGAGCCATGAACCACAAAACAAACACGTTTGCGAGCCATGCAAGCCCAAGCAAGCCCTCCACTCCACCACCAAAGGGACATCTCAAAAAACGAATCTTAATGAGCAATATGTGATTTCGAAAACTATTGACAACACAGTGAAAGGTCAAGGTTTTATGAAGCAAGACCTGGTTTTGAAATCAGTTTCATTTTGTGTTGGGAAAAAGAAAATTCTTGCTCCTTGATTACAGCAGGGTATGTGTGTTTGTTCTTCAAAGTACCTGAACTAATTATGTAATGTTTTGTGTAGTTATGTATATCTGTGAAAAAGGACATGTTTGAGATTAAACAACAATGCACAGTGTTTCACCTACCATTATCCCCCCCCCCAGAGTGTCAAGTTAATTTTATTTTATTTTTCTGTATAGTGCCAGATCACAACAGAAGTCATTTTAAGATGCATTCACTATAGAACAAGTCTTTACCTTGTCCTTTTATTAAACAAACTAAATGTCCTTATGCTATTTATCTTATCTATAGGACAGCAGCTCATTTCCGTTTCTTCTCCTCTCTGCGCTCTGTATCATGGGGGAGCAGAACTCCGCTGCACATAAACACAGACACATGCACTCACACACACACAGAGACATGATGTGTGCACACACAGAGAGACACGTGCGCACATGCAGGAAAACACACTTGCACCAACGGAGAGAGAGTACATAGGAAAGCGTGTTGCATCAGCCAATTGAGAAGCAGAAAAATATATCTGTGTTTTTTAAATGCACCCAGGATGGCAAAGGTTGCAACACTAGCTCTCCTGCTAGTAGCAACCGTAGTGGTGGCCTTGTTGGTAGAGCATCCGCCCCAAACCCTGGAGGCTGGGGTTCAAATCCCAGCCGGGTCATGCCAAAGACCATATAAAAAGTTGAACTTCCTGCCATCCAGCTTGGTGCTCAGCAATAATGGAACGGAGGAGGGAAATTTGTCGTGGCACCTTGCATGGCAGCGACCCGTCTGATTCTAGATGTGATTAACATTGTAGATAAGAGAAATGTAACTTCATTCTACTATACATGATTGGCTGTACGGATTGAATTACAATAAAGTTGACTTTGGCTGGCTTTAGTAGCTCTCCTGCTCCAGGTTCAAGTGTAGAAAAAAGCCCAAGTGCTGCACGCCCTGCCCCTGACAAGCGGCAAAAGTTCGGTCATCACCGGATGACAGGTTTTGACCCAAAACATCTTGCAGCCTGCAGGCGAATCTCAATAAATGGGCCAGATTTGTCAGACTTCCCATATCAAGAGGCTCTTGAAATGTTCTTCCAGAAGCCCAGAAAAACACACTGCAGTGACAAAAGCTGCACACTTTGTGGAGTGTAAACAAATGTTCAAATATTTCATTCAATGTCATTCAAATATTCTGATGTCTTGTTTAATAATTGTTTGAGTTTTTTTACAGTTTTTATTTATACTGACTGCTGTTATTAAAATAAACTGTTATTAAAATAAACTATTGTTAATAAAAGAAATGGTTCTTATTAAAAGAAACTGTTGTTATTAAAAGAAACTTATGAACACCATGACTCCTTTAAGAGTTTATTGTTGTCGACCTTCACGCTGCCCTCCCACCCAAGGCTGTAAACCTAGGGGAAGCACTGATGCAGTTATGCTGATTGTTCATATTTAGTCACTGTACTGGATTACCCTCTTGTGGGTATAACAAGTTCCTTGTTGGGAGAGGGGGGTATCATGTCAATTAAGTTTTGACAGCCCTAAGCCAAAGGGACTCGAGTCAAGCAAACAAATTATAGTGCAGTTGGCAGCCAGAGGTGAGCCCTGCTCTTCATATAAACTATGATGATGAAGAACAAAAATACTACATCAAATCTTTCTGCTTTGATAAGCTTCACTTACACTTGATGTCTAGATTAGATTAAATCTTTTGCACAGTGAAAAATTAAGTAAAAAAAACATTAAATGAATTGAAATCTTAAGCCATTAGTCTAATATACTTAAAAACATGAAAGATCAATGATTCAGCAAACTCGCACTTGTGTCACAGAGTAATCAAACTACCACTTTTGAGGATGTCTGGAAAACCTACCAAGCCCTAAATCCATTTAATACCTTCTCGAGGTACAATTTACATGAGAGTCTGAAAAAAGCCACTTTCTAGCTGATAAAGTCTTGCCGTAGGGGCTTGTCTGAGATTTAGCTCAATTCTGTTCTTGTCAGGAAGGGCTGGACTGATGTTCCATTTTAGAATACAGCCACTTCCCCTTGATCTACAGCCAAATGTATGACACCACCCTGGCCTTTTCCATGCAGGCAATGGTGACGACTCTTTAACCACCACTGGCCCCGTGTCTAGTGGAAAGCTAAATGTAGACAGACAGCAGAAAGCTTGAGAAACATCAGCTGCTACACATCTAACTCAAAAGGTTAATGATGATGTGGAATAGTGAACTTTAAAATAATACAGACCATCAGCCATTTGTGTTTGTACATATATCATCTGCCAGAACATTGAACCATACTCATCACAAGCAGCCTGTGACTGGAACTAGCTCTTGTTTTTTTTGTTTTTTTCCATTTAAACAAGAATAAAACAAAAAGAAAGCAATGTAGCCCATGTGGAAAAAGACAAGCTCCTGACATTCGTACAGAGGAAATGGGCAAGTCAACTGCTGAGATAATACATCTCCAACAGCAGGCAAAACAGAAAGTCTGTTACAGTGCTAGAAGCTGCAGTAAGAATAGTTACTCAATGGCTGCATATTCACATCCTGTGCATTAATCCAACTTTGTCCATATTTTCTCTTTCTCTCACAAAGAAAAAAAAAACTCCGTCTGGTCCCTCCCCACCCAGACTGGTATGCAGCACACTGCAGCAAACTCCTAAAAAAAAATCAGCCAATATGACGCTTCTTTCCCACCTCGTTTCACTGAGTCCTGTAGCTCTGCACGCTGCTGTCCCAAACACGGGAGTCACCCGGCACGTCTGTGACTCTGAGCCTCCGCGCAACTCTCTCTCTTCAGCCTCAGCGACAGGAGTCAATGACCATGTGAACTGCTGTCATTCCTCGTCAGCTGCCGACTGCTGCTGCTGCCAGAGGTCCATGCCTAGATGGGGGTTTTCCTCTCAGTGTGTCTCTCTCTCAGCCAGAGAGCAAGCGAGAGAGGCAGGCAAGCAGGGAAGCAGGCAGGCAGGCACCAGAAGAGTGTCTACTCCAACTATGTAGCCGAAACACTTCCAAACCAGCCCCTCCGACACCCCTACAGCCAGCCCCTTCCTGCTCATCAGCTTGTGGCAAGGACCCACCCATTTAGTAGCACCAGCCAATGAAAGAACAGCTACAGTAAAGCACCGTTTTCTGTGCTTCTCGATTGGGAAAAAAGTAGACTAAGTGATGGGGTGAAAACTGCGTATACAGTAAGGATCCCCAAATGCTCATCCTAAAAGGTATTTCCCCAAATTAAAATCTTAACCACATCAACTGTCCTTAAAGGCTGTTATGTAATGATCATATAGAAGAAGAAAATACCAGAAAGCAATAATCAAAGTGTCGCTGCAGACTACCTGTTCACCATATCTGTTCTGTCATTTAATGATTCTACTCTTTACTCCAACAGCATCCATCCTGTAAACTCATCCACATTTCTGTGCATGCATTCCCTCTCATCTTTTTCATAATCATCCTTTTTATTGTCTTACAAGCTCTATTTCATTCCAATTCCTTTGTTTACTGGGCTGAAAAATTACACAATAAAGAACCTTTCTGTTACTGTTATTGCATCAGAATTTGAGTTTTAAAAAAAGTAGTGGTGGCTGGGACTGGATTAGATTGGATTGGGAGGTGTTAATCTGTCTCTTCTCCCCGCCTCCCTCCCTTTCCCCTACACCCAGCTGATGACATGCTGGCTGGCATCATATGAGCCATGAAACCAGGAGCGTCACAGAACTGATGAGTCAGAGATCCAGCTTCATGACTTTTCGATCCAGATTCAATAGAACAGCTGTACCATCTGTCTCTCTCTCTGTCCGTCTTTCTCGCTCTCTCTGTCTCTCTCTCTCTCCCTGACTCCCTCGTACAAAGGTTGTGAGTGACTCTGCAGCCTGGGAGTTTTGTTGACATCAGCTAGGATAAATGTGCTTTGCACATTCATGAGAAACAAACCCATTAACACGGTAATTAGGCTTTAATAGCAATGAAAAATCAGGTAAAATATTTGCCAAATATTTTGTGAGATGAGGGTTGATTTAGCCTATGCAGCAATATAAATTGTACACCTCAGCAAATGACACCAATTACTGATGTCATAGTAGACATCAGGGCACCTGTATGGAAATAACCTACTCTTCCACAGCATGAAGCACTGGCAAGAGGTGGGGAATGTCAGCCTTTGTTAAAAGCAAAAGTGTCACCTTCGAGCTCACTCTCACTACACTGCATCATGTACACAGATTGAACAGATTAAATACTAGGGGTGGGAGAAAAAAGTGATACAGTATAAGATTGCGATACTTTGCCACAGCAATACTTTATCAGTTCAGAGACATCAGAATGGTGATATAGTATTAAACTATCATCATCATCATCATCATCATCATAGCAGTCTGTCGGGAGCGACAATGACTGTTTCATTTAGTGCCTATAAATCCACTACAAAAACAAATCTACATTGTCTAAAATGGTATATTATGCCCTTTTTTGTACAAAAAAAACCTTTTATTGTCTTACAGATTCATGTCGAATTCTTTTCACCCCCCACCCCTCCCAAACACCAGAATCAGTGACTAGACCCAACCCACATACCACAAGGCTAATAGTGGCTAGCGCTACATTAAACAGCATAAATCCTGTGATGAAAAGACTTACTGGTTGAAGGACATGCCCAGCTGTATGCACGGTGGCCCAGGATAATGACTGAAACTGCATTGCTCCTCAAAAGCAGTTTAATGGTAAAATCCATCTTAATTTGAATCAAGTTTTCAAAGCAGTTTGTTAAAAAATGCTAACTAGCCTGGAGGATAACGTAAATTAGGCCAGGCAGTCCTGATTGGCTCAACACTACCCACGTGCCAGCATCATGCATAGTTACGCCACCAAAAACGCTCCATCCCAACCCACCTTTTCTCAGGGGGCGGGGCTTAAAAGAAACTACAGCAAAAAAAAATAGAGATATAGAGATATGAGACATTTGAGTGATTTTGCTCTTGACGTCTTGTAAGTCATAAAAAAACATGTTACAGACATGTTAATGAAAAAAAAACCTTGATTTTAGGTTAAGTGTCACTTTAACTTAATGACAATTATTTTATTATGGCCCAACTATCGGTTTAACATTGTACTGTGTAGTTTCTAGCAATTTCACCCATATTAAATAAACAGAAATACTAAAGGTAGGACCATCACAGACTATTTTCACTATACTATTACACGGCTCAATTAATGACCTAGTAACAATATTGCAGCATTACTTTTAGAAAATGTGAAAAATAAAATATTAATGCTGTCGTCTTTAACTTTAATGATCTTTAACTTTGTTTATTGTGTTTTATCATGCAAGTTAGGTTAACTGGCATCAAACTGGGGATTCTAAATAGTCCTTAGGTATGACTGTGAGAGTGAATGGTTGTCTGTCTCTCTGTGTTGGCCCTGCAATGGACTGGCGATCTGTCCAGGGTGTACCCTGTCTCTCGCCCAAAGATGCTGGGATAGGCTCCAGCCCCCCCACGATCCGAAAAGGATTAAGCAGAAGAAGATGGATGGATGGATGGACTATAGGAGTAACTAGTGACAGGGCATTATTAAAATTTCATCTTAAAATTATTTTAGCCAAAACAATTGCAATTAATGATATTATTGCAATAACCATCAAATTATTATTAAAATTTTAAAAATCCTACTAAAACATAATGTGATTACATCACTGTACATTCTGTTGAAAAACTATTTTATTGCACTTTAAGTGAATGTCCTTTACATGAAAAATAAAGTAGTGCAAAAATATTCAAATTAGGGATGCAAATTATCGATTAATTTATTAAGCATTAGCTGACTCACCTTATCATTTGATTAACAATTAATTGATAAACAGCAACTTTCCTGAGAATCTCAATTTCCCTCTGTACAATATGGTCTCTCTATCTATGAGGGGTGCTGAAAAGTTCATAGTGGTCAAATGTGACCAAATGTGGTTTATTTTTCAACATAGTCTCGCCTTCGGTCCACACACTTCTTCCATTGGTGTTGCAGTGCTTGGATCCCTGCAGTTGAAAAATTTCATGGAAGTTGATTCACTGTTAAATTATTTTTCATTCAAACTATCAAAATTAAGCAAAAATTAATCTATATACACTACCGTTCAAAAGTTTGGGGTCACTTAGAAATTTCCTTATTTTTGAAAGAAAAGCACTCTTTTTTTTCAATGAAGATAACTTTAAACTAATCAGAAATACACTCTAATATCTAATATACATTGCTAATGTGGTAAATGACTATTCTAGCTGCAAATGTCTGGGTTTTGGTGCAATATCTACATAGGTGTGTAGAGGCCCATTTCCAGCAACTATCACTCCAGTGTTCTAATGGTACAATGTGTTTGCTCATTGCGTCAGAAGGCTAACGGATGATTAGAAAACCCTTGTGCAATCATGTTAGCACAGCTGTAAACAGTTTAGCTGGTTAGAGAAGCTATAAAACTGACCTTCCTTTGAGCAGGTTGAGATCTGGAAAAAAATATTATTTCAAATACAAATCATTATTTCTAACCTTGTCAATGTCTTGACTATATTTTCTATTCATTTTGCAACTCATGGTGGTAAATAAGTGTGACTTTTCATGGAAAACACAAAATAATTGTCTGGGTGACCCCAAACTTTTGAACGGTAGTGTAAATATCTATAAATATAGTAATCTTGCCTTGTCTGGTAACAGATAAATCTGCATTTACAGTATAAGATAACAGTGATTGAGTAACAGGTAAAGAACTTTGAAAATCTTGATTGCAAACATACTCCCTTTGGCTGTTGCACAGAATACATGTGGAAACCGGGACTGTATTTCAGCTAGGGCTGCAACGATTACTCAAATAATTTGATTACAAAAAATTCTTGATTCAAAATTTATGCATCGACGTGTTGTTTAGTGTAGCACTTTCACTCTATATGGCCTTCTTCCAGCGTGGCCTTCTTCCAGTCACGTTGCCTAAACAAAACGCAGATTTGTTTAATGACGCCATGTCAGAGCGGCATAGTGACGGACCAGCAAAGATGAAGAAAATTTTTAAAAAATGACAAAAGTATCTTAAGTCTGGAATCATTTCAAGTTCAGATTGAAGGAAAACATTGTGCAGTGTGTACATGTTAAAGCTGAGCGGCGAGCTAGCATGCTACAACGTTGGATGGCACAGTGTCTCGGCAGAAAGCATCCCACATCATGTACAGCCAGAGCACCCGAGACAAGGCACGTGATTGAGATTTTAAGTTAAGATGGATTGAATGTAGTCAGCTATGCTAATCATGCTTATATGCCCAAAAAAACATATAGCCACCACCATTAGCATCTGGATGCTAACAGCTAGCAAATGGAACTTTATGGTGTAACATACTGTTTAAAGTTACGTTTTATGCAATAAACATTGCAATAAGCATTTCAATAAATGTGTACCTGTGTTATTGAGTGTTTGGTACAATTACCACTGTTCTTTAAGAAAGAAAGTTCCGCAAATGTTGGTTAATGCAAGTTTCTTAAAAAAAGTATCAGATTACTCGAGTATTCTTTGATTAGAGTAGGCAATTACCCGAGCCATAAAATAGTTGTTAGCTGCAACCCTAATTTCAACAGGCCACAAGAACACCTTTCTAAACTAATTCATGTGAGGATACTGCCAATTACCACAATACACAATTATTCTGATAATGCAAATTTGTTGCAACAAATAAAATGCTTGTATTATTTTTATCATTACAGAAGATATTTTAAATTGCCCAACCCCAAGTGTAACTGTACAAGAGTGTAGAAAAAGAACAACTACTATTCATAGATTGTGAAAAGGTAGCCGGACAGTAGAGAAACAAAAGATCCAATGTGTACATCTTTACATCTGCCAGAATGGAGCAGAGGACCTAGACAAACATGGTTTGCTCATCTGCCTTACTGGCACTGTCGCTCTCCTCTTTTACGCTGTCTAACAAAACACCCGGAGAGAGAAAATATTGTCAAGGCCAGTGTCATAATAATTTTGGTTCAATAAAGCACACTTTGCCCTGCTCCAGTGTGCTGCTATTTGGTTAAAGTTTTGGCTGTTGAAGCAATGTTCATTCAAATGCATTTTTTTTCCCTTAGTGTTGGAGCAGATGGCTGCTGAGGTTCGCAAGTGACTTTATTTCATAGTTCACAGTTCGTTGCTTGTGCTAACAAGGGCCTGACATATTTACAAGCGGGGATTTCAAATTATTTGGAGTGAAGGTCTCCCACTATGACTATATTGCACTGTTAAGCTTGACTGTGTTGTCACATTTTGTATAGAAAACAAGCAATTCAATCTGTAACTAGAAAAGCACTCGGACAGCGCAGATCTCCACCAAGCGCCACAGTTCCCCCCATACAGTGTTTGTGTGTACGTTTTCAGATTCCTTGACCATGAAAACATATGACTAGCAATTGGATTGACAATGATAGGATTAGTGGTTGAGTAGTTCTTCACAAAAATGGCATTTTCCGTAATGGCGGTTTTGTTGTGGACGGTGATCCGGATCATCCCCAAAATGTAATCAGTTCTTCTTTGTATCATTTCCAACAACGCCTGAAAGTTTCATCGAAATCCGTCCAAAACTTTTTGAGTTATCTTGCTAACCAACAGACAAACAGACAAACCCCGGCAAAAACATAACGTACTGGCGGAGGTAAAAATCAATAAAATAAAACTAAGCTCGACGAGATTCAATAGCATGTGGGGATAGCCCTTGCCTGAGTCGCTGCATTTCTTCTGTCGCTGCAGCATGGTGATTCTCCGCATCCTCTGTGTTATCTCCCTGCCTTTTTTACTTTCTCATGCACTCTGCACTCTGTTGCCTTCTCTGTTTCACACTTTTAGACTATGAACGAGGCATGACTGGCAATATTGAGCAGATCTTCTTTAAAAAAAAAAAAACATAACCTCCTGGCGGAGGTAATAAGAAAAAAAATCAATAAAAAATAAAAAAACTAGAAAAGCACTCGGAGAGCGCAGACCTCCGCCAAGCGCCACAATTCCCCCCATACAGTGTTTGTGTGTACGTTTTCAGATTCCTTGAGCATGTAAACATATGAGTAGCAATTGGATTCACAATGATTATTTGTTTATTTGACAGGGACAGTGCAATAAACACACAATTAATCAATGACAATCAATGTGATAGTGATAGGATTAGTGGTTCAGTAGTAAAAGCATTGCCTCCTTGGCGGAGGTAATAAACTGAAGTGTTGCTGTTGTGTCCATCTCCTCCACTGACGGATGCAAATTGGGTAGACAGGTTGCCGTGGGTTCTATATTATATTATTTTGGGGTTGCGCTCCGCGGCAAACGAGAATTTAGAAGCTTCGCCGGCAGAGAGCTCGTTTTTGCGCAGCGCCTATGGCTGGCCGGTGAATTTCTGCCAAATGCGCAGCTCCTATGGCTGGCCGGGGAATTTCTGCCAAAGAATTCGTCGGCGGACAGCTGCCCGTGTGAGGTTTTGCAGTTGCGCGCAAACACAGGCACGCTGGCGGGCCCAGGCCAGCAGTGTTTTCCGCGTGCTTTTGTGCCTAAAACGTTAAAGAACGCGGAGTTTGTGTTGCAGACACGACGACCAGCGCCCTCCATTGCGCCTGCGCACATGTTGAAAATGGCCCTATGTCACAGTGTTGAAAAATGCTTTAAAAAATTCCTGTATCCAGACGGTGAACCGGATCACCCCCAGAATTTAATCAGTTCTTCCTTGTACCATTTCCAACAACGCCTGAAAGTTTCATGGAAATCCGTCCAAGACTTTTTGAGTTATCTTGCTAACCAACAGACAAACAGACAGACAGACAGACAGACAGACAAACAAACACACAGACAAACCCCGGCAAAAACATAACCTCCTCCTGGTCTTTTCGGCCTGGCGGAGGTAATAAAACTAAGCTCGATGAGCTTCAATAGCATCTGGGGATAGCCCTTGCCTGAGTCACTGCATTTCTTCTGTCGCTGCAGCACGGTGATTGTCCGCATCCTCTGTGTTGAAAATGGCCCTATCTCACAATGTTAAAGAATCCTTTAAAAAATTCCTGGATCCAGATGGTGATCCGGATCATACCCAAAATTTAATCAGTTCTTCCTTGTACCATTTCCAACAATGCCTGAAAGTTTCATCAAAATCCGTCCAAAACTTTTTGAGTTATCTTGCTAACCAACAGACAGACAAACAGACAGACAGACAAACCCCGGCAAAAACATAACCTCCTGGCCTGCGGCCTGGTGGAGGTAACAAGTCTAAAACAAGCCACTTTAAAAGAAAATGAGGGAAACAAGAAGACTACATACAGTGTTTCCTCTGGCTTAAAGACCTTGGCGCGGTGGCAACATATTTTTTGCCCGGGGGGGGGGGGGGGGGTTAGGCATACCGGAATATGTTCATTTGATACTATTTATTTCTTTTTAAAATTTTACACAGTAATGTTGCATATGGAACTTACCATTTGAAGTATTGTACAACCGAGGCTTGAATATTGGGCCAGTTGGGGTCCCACCCAGACATCCTGCGTTTACACTTTTTAGTGGTGTTATCCTTCTCTCCTTCCTCTGCCTGAACACTTCCCTCTCCTTGGCTCCTCTCTTCTGTGTCATCTTGCCCTCTCTGAGCTCTGTCTAATTCAGGTTCTCTCTGTCTATGGTGGTATACAAACAGGTTAGAAATGTCCTGCAGGATTTTTTTTGTCATGGTTTACATAAATGACAAAAATATGTGTATTTTTTGTACTTTTAGCCTAGTGTTTCTTTTTTCCATTGAGAGAGTAGGGAAGGGGAAGAAACATTCATAATAGTAATGTACTCATGCATACTTAAATTATATGATCAGGTGGGTATAGTAACCAGAAATTCTACTCATGTAAAAGCAGTGCTTTGAAAATTAAAAGTAGACAACCAGACTTCCGGTTATGGCAGTCACGTAGGAAGACGTGTTTCACACTGCTCTGCTCCTAAAAATAAAAAGTTTACTAAAACTCTCTTAAATGGAACAAAAAACCCATCCCAGCGTTTAGGCGCGGATATGGTAAAGACAAGGCTGGGAAATTAGGCGGAGGAAAAAGCAATTCGACAAAACAACCCAAACTAACAGACTTCCACGTTCGTGGTGAAGCAGAAAAAACTCCAGAGACGATGGCGGAGGATGTAGCCAGCGGCGGAGCGGGAGCTGCTGAGGAGGGGACAAGTGCAGTGCTCGCTGCCATCAACTCCATGAGAACAGACTTTTCGTCTAAATTTGATGGAATTATAGCAGCGATAGAAGGAATGAGAAAGGAAATAAGCAACTGTATGGAACGAGTATCGCAGGTGGAGCTCCTAATTTCAAGCGCTGAAGATGACGTCACCAGCTTACAATCAAAGTTGCAAACACTGGAATTAAAATGGAAACGTCTGGAAGATAACGTCCTGGACTTGGAATCCCGCTCGCGACGGAATAATTTGAGGCTGGTGGGCCTCCCGGAGGGAGCGGAGGGACGGGACTCATGTTGCTTTTTGGAAAAGTGGATTCCAGAAGTGCTGAACAACGCAGATCTGCAGTCATCGGTCGTCTTAGAGAGCGCCCACCGAATCGGCCCACCGAGAAATAATAAGACACCACCGAGGACGCTGATTATGAAGTTCCTCAGCTACAGAGACAAGATGACGGTCACCAACGTGGCGCGAGCTAAAGGGGAAATTAAATACCAGGATCAACAGGTGCGGTTCTACCCAGATTTGGCCACAGGAATTCAACAATTAAGGAGGTAGTTCGACCCCGCCCGCAAAGAGCTGTGCAACCTCGGGATTCGTCACGGAGTGATTCATCCGGCAAGACTGCTGGTCACATATAAAGGGAGAACCCACATCTTCAAGACTCCTCAAGAGGTGCAGGAGCTCATTAAGCAGATCCAAAAGGAGACTGGTGGGAGCCTTGCATCCTTGCAGGTGTGGAACAGTCACTAGCTATAACGGGAGACGGAATATTTTTGATTTTGGGGGGATTACCACGAATGTGGGGAAAGGGAATTTGTTTTTGTGTAGTTTGTAGGATGAATGTTCAATCATCCATGTTTTTGCTTCTCTGTATGAGCATGTTCATATTGCAAGGTAATCTCAAACTCCTTATTGATCATAGATCAAAGTGTTAATCTTAATTTAACTTCATGGAATTGCAGAGGTCTACAAAATCTAAAAAAACTTAAACAACTTATGAATAAAATAAAAGACATAGATTCAAAAATTGTAATTTTACAAGAAACTCATCTAATAGAGGAGGATGTAAAAAGAATTAGGAGAAGATGGCAAGGAAACGCGTTCACCTCATCATTTTCATCCCGAGCCAGGGGAGTTTTTTTTTTTTTTGTTACTTATTTGTACCCGTAGGTAGACTTGGTTTGCAGTCTGGTGACAAGCCACCGGCTGCTGGTCGCTGCGTGCGCGAGCGCCCTAAACCTACATGTTTTTGGTATGCGGGAGGAAACCGGAGAAATCCCGGAGTAAACCCGCGCAACACGGGGAGAACATGCAAACTCCACACAGCTCACTGTTGGTCGGGGGCTGGGATCGAACCCACGATCTCATGATCCCCGCGGTCCCCCGGCCGAGGGTAAAACTGTGCTGTCAACAGTGCTAAACCACTGCGCCACCGTGCAGCCCCACGGTTATGTTATGATTCTCATACATAAAACAGTCCCTTTTCAAGTAAAAAATGTAATTGAGACAAATTTGGAAGATATCTAATCATCCAAGGATCTTTGTTATTAGAAAATATAAATCTGGTGAACTTACACGGCCCCAATATTGATGATCAAAACTTCTTTGTTAATTTATTCTTTACTTTATCATCACTTACAGGGCAACATATAATAGCAGGGGATTTTTTTTTTTTTTTTTTTTTTTATTTAAGTTTTTGTAAAGGGTATACAGGTCGTTACAGCAATGCATTGTTTACATTTTCATCACATGTTCCCTTATTTTCTGATATCTGACAACATTGGAAGATTAATTCTTACAACACCCCCTTTTTTTTTTAAAGTGAAAGAAAAAGTGAAATTAAAGAGAAAAAAAACAAAAAAACAAATAACAAAAAAACAAACAAACCAGTAAAAAAACAAACAAAAAGAAAAAGTAAGTAACTAAAGATAAAAGAGCATCTGAGTAGTGATGGAACAAAGAGCGGAACCATTATTGAAATGGTATTTGTCAAAGATTAGATCTAATGGAAGACACATATGCGGTCCAGGGTTGCCAAAAGTTCATGAACCCATCCATGTCCTGTCTCAGTGCGAATGTCAACTTTTCCATCGAGTAAATGTCTTGGATCACGTTAGTCCAATCTTCAGGTGTAGGACAGTCCTTCAACATCCATTTTTTAGTTAGAGCTTTTTTGCTTGCCAATATTAAAACATTGAATAAGTATTTTTCTCCTCGTCTTTCCAGTGAGTCCGGTAGTAAACCCAAATACAAAGTTACAAAAGAAAAGGGAACTGTAATTTTGAATATTTTCCCCAATATTGTCTGTACCTTGGTCCAATATTGGTGGATAACTGGGCATGACCAAAACACATGAAAATGATTTGCAGTCTTTTCACCACACAAGCGCCAACAGTTCAATCCCTTATGGGTAAATTTGTTTTGTGCAGGTGTTCTGAAAAATCTTGCCAAGTTTTTCCATCCAAATTCTCTCCACTGCAGGGATGAGGTACTTTTCCATTGCTGTTTATTTAGCTTTTCCCATATTTCCAGTTGTAAAGTGAAATTCCCCTCTTTTTCCCATCTCTCTTTTATATAAGATGTGTTGTCTCCTTTTAAGTCTTGAAGACCTTGGTATATTTTAGAAATGTATCTGATCCCTGGGATCCCTTTATATGCCATTAAGAAGACCTTCAGAACACCTGACTGGGCCCTTTCCAAAACCTCCTTTTTAAGTATATTGTTTATGTGGTGTCTAAGCTGGAAGAACCTGTAAAGGTCTTGATTTATTAGGCCTTGTTTTTTCAAATCTTCAAAACTTCTTAAGATTTGCCCTTTAAAAAAATCGTAATATTTTATCAGCCCTTTCTCCTTCCACTTTTTAAATCTGGTGTCTGTTTTATTTGGAGTAAAGTCCTGATCATAGGCAATCCATTGCAGAAGTCGATAGGGCTCTTTAGTTTGATTCTCTCTGACTATCTTAAACCAAATTTTTAGCGGGGTCTCTATCCACGGGTTAGTGTTATTCAAAAGCTTAGGTAAGGCATTGTTCCCTATTATCGCCTGTAGGGGGATGTCACTTGTTATTTGGCATTCGATCTCCTTCCATTGTGCAGTGTAGACTGGGTTACATATCTCTACTAAAGTTTTAATTTGTGCGGCTTTAAAGTAGTCCCTGATATTTGGCAGCGCGAGCCCACCTTTGTCTTTGTTTAGCTGTAGGGTTCTATATCTGATTCTAGGTCTCTTGCCCTGCCATATGAATCTTGAGATCCTTCTGTCCAGCTCCTGCCATGTTTTTTTGGGAGGTTCTACCGGTATTGTTTGGAAAAGGTATAGAAGACGTGGAAGTATATTCATTTTGACTGCTTCAATTCTTTGTGCAGTACCCAAGAATGGTATCATATTCCATCTTGCTAGGTCAGATTTTATTTTTGTCACCAGTGGATCATAGTTTAGTGATATAATTTTGTTGAGTTGTTTCGGGATATTGACCCCCAGATATTTCATAGATTCCGACTCCCAGTTAGTTTTGAGTTTGCTTAGTGAATAATGATTTGGGTCATAGTTGAATGTTAAAACTTGGGTTTTATGAGTCCTCATTCGATTTGCGGTCTGGACGCCATGGCGACTGCAGCTTAACACTGAAGCTCTCAGACTCAATCCAGGATAACACCTTGAAAATCAAACTTAACGGATTTTTGGAGGAGTGAAAATCAAAAGACAAAATCATCATGTCTAAAGGAAAACAGAAGAAACTGAAATTCTCCAGGCTAGGACACGTATCGGCCGGAGAATCTGAACTGGAAGATCCCCGTTCAGAAGACGAGGAGCTGGTGATAGCTAACAAAAGGGTTAGCCTGAAATCACTATTTGAGGAACTACGACGATTTCGCCGAGATGTTACGGCCGAATTTCGGGAATTCAGAGAAGAATTGAAAAGGACAAACAGCAGAGTGGACCAGGCCGAGAACCGAATCTTGGAAACAGAGGATCGAATAAAAGTGCTCGAAGATTCTGTGCTGGACCTACGCAAAAGACAAGCAGCTATAGAGGCTAAGCTAACCGACCAAGAAGGAAAACAAAGAAGAGACAACATAAGAATTCATGGTCTGATAGAAGGAACCGAAAATGGTTTTAACTCAATGGCAGAATGCGTGGAATCCTTACTAAGAGAGAAATTGGATATTCCACAAACCACCGACTTGAAGATAGAAAAGGCACATCGTTCATTAGCCGCTAGGCCGGCGGCGGAAGCGCCCCCACGTTCGGTGTTGGTAAGATTTTCCAATTTCAAAATAAAACAAGAGGTTGTAAGACTGGCCTGGCAGAAAAAAGGATTTATGCACCAGGAGAGAAAAGTCTACGTGGAACACGATTACGCCCCGGAGGTCCTTAAAAAGCGCAGGGAATACAATGACGCGAAAAAGGTGTTAAGAGAGAAGAAATTGCGCTTTCAGACACCATTTCCTGCGAAGTTAAGGGTCTTCTACGGCGATGAAACGTGTCTCTATAATTCGGCGGAAGAAGCAACAGCTGACATGGCGAGAAGAGGGCTCCCGGTAACGGTGTTTAAACCCGCAGCAGACCCGAGTGAGAAGATCAAAGCGCAAACATGGACAACACAAAGACCCTCAAAATCCACGGACCAGCAGCGGGAAACCCAGCACCAGAGCGTCGCGGATAAACTATCCGTTTTCAGGTTGGAATAGCGACCTTTTTTTTTTTTTTCCCTTCCTCTTGAATCAATCCGCACATCCAACCCCCCTCATACAAGGTAACAAACATTAAAGGAGATGCATATTCAGCATGTGGTAAAACATTTCATGGAACAATCATATTATTTGAAACAAATAAGTCTTTGTAATAAAAAAAAAAAAAAACTTGTTAAAATAGAAATGTGACAATAATCCACATGTTCTGCTCATACTAACAAATACTGTTTTTGCGTGAATGTTTGATGTGATGGGGGTGGGAGGGTGCACACAATTTCACAGGGTTTAGGCATAAAAGGAAAAAAAAAAAAAAAATCATTACAAGTTTGGATTGGGTTCTGAAACTCACGTTAAAAGCATGGGACTACTTTCAGTGGTACGAGAGGGCCCTCAACACGTAACAGAGTTTGAGGAATTTCCCTCAGGGCCTTCACTCCATCAAGGCTCTTACAGGGTCTTTAAAAAGACCTCAGCTCAGGAAGTTCTTTTGACAGTTTTTTGTTTTAAAGTTTTTTACACTATGTTCTTAATGTTTTTCTTGTTTTTAATGTTCTTTCAGTTTCTGAGTAGCACAAAAGAGGGCCACCACACAGTTATACTAAACAAAACAACACAATGGAGAAACAGGGTGTAACCAAAATAATTTCATATAATGTAAAAGGGATCCTGAATCCAGTTAAAAGATCCAAGATTCTAGGCAAAATGAAAAAAGACAAAGCAGGAATAATACTTTTACAAGAAACCCACCTAACAGACGTGGAACACAATAAACTCAGTAGACAAGGGTTTAAAATGATCTCTTCATCTTCATATAAATCAGGGAGGAGGAGGGGAGTAGCGACATTGATATCAACCAAAATTACATTTGAAAAAAAATCAGAACACAAAGATAAAGAAGGGAGATACAGTTTGGTAACTGGGCGGCTAGAGGGAGAAGATATCACCCTGCTGAATGTGTATGCTCCCCCAGGGGCTAACTGGAAATTTTATAAAAATGTATTCGACCTAATGATAACTAAAGCTCAAGGTTTAGTGATATGTGGTGGGGACTTCAATCTTAGACTGAATCCATACTGGGATGCTTCTGGTAATTCCCCACATCAAAATAACACCCAAAACAGGAAGACTCGGATGCTACTAAAAGAAATGGGAATCTGTGATGTGTGGAGGGAACTCAACCCCAGTGTAAAAGACTATACATTTTACTCAACTCCACATTCATCTTACTCAAGGATTGACTATTTTTTTATGTTTAATAGAGACATTGGTAGAGTAAAAACATGTAAAATAGGACTGATGGATCTCTCCGACCACAGTCCGATCTACATGGACTTAAATATCCAAAAATACACAAATAATACATTTTCTTGGAGGTTAAATTCAAATGTCCTGAAAGGACCATTGAAAGATGAATTGGAGTCAGATATTCTCAGATATTTGGAAGATAACGATAATGGAGAAGTATCCCCTTTAATACTGTGGGATGCATGTAAAGCTGTAATAAGAGGAAAGATTATTGCAAAACTGGCAACCCAAAAGAAACTAAGACAAGAAAAACTATCCACATTAGAGTCAGAACTTAGGAACCTAGAAAAAGAACACAAAGGCAACACTCATTCTACTGACTCGCTCAAGATTAAGGAAATTAAAAACCAAATAAATGAGATCTACACAATAGAAATCCAGAAGAAACTTACATTTCTGAAACAAAAATACTATGAAGCAGGCAGTAAATCGGCAAAATTGCTAGCCTATAAATTGAGGAAACATCAAACAGAAAGAGCAATCTACAAAATCAGAGACCCAGTATCAAAGGAAATAAAATTCAGAATTCAGGATATTCTTAAAAACTTCGAGAATTACTATAAGAACTTATACTCCCACAAAAAACATAAAAACGCATCCGAGGCATTCCTAAACACATTAAACCTTCCCCAACTTACGGAGTCACAAAATAAAACACTACTGTCAGAAATACATTCTAAAGAATTGGAAAAAGCAATTATGAAACTTAAAGCTAACAAATCCCCAGGAGCTGATGGCTATACAGCAGAGTGGTACAAAACCTTTAAACAGCAACTATCTCCTCTCCTCCTGAAAACATTTAATTATGTCCTCCACACAGGGGAAATCCCCCCCTCCTGGAGAGAAGGGGTCATTGCAGTTATACCTAAACCTGAAAAGGATAAACTAGAGTGCTCCAACTACAGACCAATCAGTGTACTAAATCAGGACTATAAGCTTTTTACCATTATCCTTGCCAAAAGGTTAGAGAATATACTGACAGACCTAATTCATTTAGACCAAACAGGTTTTATAAGACAAAGACAGACACAAGACAACATTCGACGCACTTTACACATAATTCATCATATAAAAAAATATAACTTAAATGCAGTCATATTAGGATTAGATGCTGAAAAAGCATTCGATTCGGTTGACTGGTCTTTTCTATACAGAATCTTATCCAGTTTCAATTTTCATAACAACTTCATTAGAACTATACAGGCATTATATAAAAAACCAACAGCTAAAATAAGGATTAACGGTAATTTATCATCATCTTTTGAACTGGAAAGAGGATGTCGTCAGGGCTGCCCCCTGTCTCCACTGCTCTTTGCAATCTTCATAGAACCTCTGAGCCAATGGATAAGACAAAACCAAAAAATTCAAGGTATTACACTTGGTCAGAAGGAACATAAAATAGCACTCTTTGCTGATGACATTTTAATATACCTAGGGCAGCCGGACACTTCTTTACCAGAACTAACCTCAGTTTTTTCAGAGTATGGAGATTTATCGGGGTACAAATTAAATATGCATAAAACCCAAGTTTTAACATTCAACTATGACCCAAATCATTATTCACTAAGCAAACTCAAAACTAACTGGGAGTCGGAATCTATGAAATATCTGGGGGTCAATATCCCGAAACAACTCAACAAAATTATATCACTAAACTATGATCCACTGGTGACAAAAATAAAATCTGACCTAGCAAGATGGAATATGATACCATTCTTGGGTATTGCACAAAGAATTGAAGCAGTCAAAATGAATATACTTCCACGTCTTCTATACCTTTTCCAAACAATACCGGTAGAACCTCCCAAAAAAACATGACAGGAGCTGGACAGAAGGATCTCAAGATTCATATGGCAGGGCAAGAGACCTAGAATCAGATATAGAACCCTACAGCTAAACAAAGACAAAGGTGGGCTCGCGCTGCCAAATATCAGGGACTACTTTAAAGCCGCACAAATTAAAACTTTAGTAGAGATATGTAACCCAGTCTACTCTGCACAATGGAAGGAGATCGAATGCCAAATAACAAGTGACATCCCCCTACAGGCGATAATAGGGAACAATGTCTTACCTAAGCTTTTGAATAACACTAACCCGTGGATAGAGACCCCGCTAAAAATTTGGTTTAAGATAGTCAGAGAGAATCAAACTAAAGAGCCCTATCGACTTCTGCAATGGATCGCCTATGATCAGGACTTTACTCCTAATAAAACAGACACCAGATTTAAAAAGTGGAAGGAGAAGGGGCTGATAAAATATTACGATTTTTTTAAAGGGCAAATCTTAAGAAGTTTTGAAGATTTGAAAAAACAAGGCCTAATAAATCAAGACCTTTACAGGTTCTTCCAGCTTAGACACCACATAAACAATATACTTAAAAAGGAGGTTTTGGAAAGGGCCCAGTCAGGTGTTCTGAAGGTCTTCTTAATGGCATATAAAGGGATCCCAGGGATCAGATACATTTCTAAAATATACCAAGGTCTTCAAGACTTAAAAGGAGACAACACATCTTATATAAAAGAGAGATGGGAAAAAGAGGGGAATTTCACTTTACATCTGGAAATATGGGAAAAGCTAAATAAACAGCAATGGAAAAGTACCTCATCCCTGCAGTGGAGAGAATTTGGATGGAAAAACTTGGCAAGATTTTTCAGAACACCTGCACAAATCAAATTTACCCATAAGGGATTGAACTGTTGGCGCTTGTGTGGTGAAAAGACTGCAAATCATTTTCATGTGTTTTGGTCATGCCCAGTTATCCACCAATATTGGACCAATGTACAGACAATATTGGGGAAAATATTCAAAATTACAGTTCCCTTTTCTTTTGTAACTTTGTATTTGGGTTTACTACCGGACTCACTGGAAAGACGAGGAGAAAAATACTTATTCAATGTTTTAATATTGGCAAGCAAAAAAGCTCTAACTAAAAAATGGATGTTGAAGGACTGTCCTACACCTGAAGATTGGACTAACGTGATCCAAGACATTTACTCGATGGAAAAGTTGACATTCGCACTGAGACAGGACATGGATGGGTTCATGAACTTTTGGCAACCCTGGACCGCATATGTGTCTTCCATTAGATCTAATCTTTGACAAATACCATTTCAATAATGGTTCCGCTCTTTGTTCCAACTCTACTCAGATGCTCTTTTATCTTTATTTACTTACTTTTTCTTTTTGTTTGTTTTTTACTGGTTTGTTTGGTTTTTTTTTGTTTTTTGTTTTGTTTTTTTTTCTCTTTAATTTCACTTTTTCTTTCACTTTAAAAAAAAAAAAAAAATAAGGGGTGTTGTAAGAATTAATCTTCCAATGTTGTCAGATATCAGAAAATAAGGGAACATGTGATGAAAATGTAAACACTGCATTGCTGTAACGACCTGTATACCCTTTACAAAAACTTAAATAAAAAAAAAAAAAAACTTGGGTTTTATGCATGTTTAATTTGTACCCCGATAAATCTCCATACTCTGAAAAAACTGAGGTTAGTTCTGGTAAAGAAGTGTTCGGCTGCCCTAGGTATATTAAAATGTCATCAGCAAAGAGTGCTATTTTATGTTCCTTCTGACCAAGTGTAATACCTTGAATTTTTTGGTTTTGTCTTATCCAATGGCTCAGAGGTTCTATGAAGATTGCAAAGAGCAGTGGAGACAGGGGGCAGCCCTGACGACATTCCAGTTCAAAAGATGATGATAAATTACCGTTAATCCTTATTTTAGCTGTTGGTTTTTTACATAATGCCTGTATAGTTCTAATGAAGTTGTTATGAAAATTGAAACTGGATAAGATTCTATATAGAAAAGACCAGTCAACCGAATCGAATGCTTTTTCAGCATCTAATCCCAATATGACTGCATTTAAGTTATATTTTTTTATATGATGAATTATGTGTAAAGTGCGTCGAATGTTGTCTTGTGTCTGTCTTTGTCTTATAAAACCTGTTTGGTCTAAATGAATTAGGTCTGTCAGTATATTTTCTAACCTTTTGGCAAGGATAATGGTAAAAAGCTTATAGTCCTGATTTAGTACACTGATTGGTCTGTAGTTGGAGCACTCTAGTTTATCCTTTTCAGGTTTAGGTATAACTGCAATGACCCCTTCTCTCCAGGAGGGGGGGATTTCCCCTGTGTGGAGGACATAATTAAATGTTTTCAGGAGGAGAGGAGATAGTTGCTGTTTAAAGGTTTTGTACCACTCTGCTGTATAGCCATCAGCTCCTGGGGATTTGTTAGCTTTAAGTTTCATAATTGCTTTTTCCAATTCTTTAGGATGTATTTCTGACAGTAGTGTTTTATTTTGTGACTCCATAAGTTGGGGAAGGTTTAATGTGTTTAGGAATGCCTCGGATGCGTTTTTATGTTTTTTGTGGGAGTATAAGTTCTTATAGTAATTCTCGAAGCTTTTAAGAATATCCTGAATTCTGAATTTTATTTCCTTTGATACTGGGTCTCTGATTTTGTAGATTGCTCTTTCTGTTTGATGTTTCCTCAATTTATAGGCTAGCAATTTTGCCGATTTACTGCCTGCTTCATAGTATTTTTGTTTCAGAAATGTAAGTTTCTTCTGGATTTCTATTGTGTAGATCTCATTTATTTGGTTTTTAATTTCCTTAATCTTGAGCGAGTCAGTAGAATGAGTGTTGCCTTTGTGTTCTTTTTCTAGGTTCCTAAGTTCTGACTCTAATGTGGATAGTTTTTCTTGTTTCTTGTTGTTCCTCTAGTTTATAAATCCTCTCGGCGCCACACCAGTCGGCTGCCTTTTGCAACAGCGGCTCGATTCCGAGTTTTTTTTCCCTTCCTCTCTCTTTTGATCACTTTTTTTTTTCACCCCACTTATATCACGGACACACAGATCATCCCAAATGTCTCCTGAGCCGGTGGATGGAGCCACTGTTTATAGCAGGATACGATATAACAGGGAAGAGCTGCTAGCATTTAACCGCCATCCGGTCCCACTGGAAAAACTCGACATACCGAGAGAACTGAGGCGAAAACGCCGCGGCTGCTGGGCTGGAGTAAGGCGGAGGACAAAAAATATAAGGTACAGACCCTCCCTTCCATCTGTTGTCATGGGAAATGTACGGTCGATACTGGGAAAGTTAGATGAGCTAGCGGCTATCTCCCGTTATGATAGCACTTACCGGGAATGCTCTCTCCTTTTGTTTACTGAGACGTGGCTAACTGAACTAGCAGCAGATGCTAACATTGAGCTGGAGGGTTTTCACACGATACGAGCTGACCGAACACCAGAGAGTGGCAAAACTAGGGGCGGTGGAGTGATCATGTATGTTAACAACAACTGGTGCAGACCGGGACATATCACTGTTAAACAACGACACTGCAGCAAAGACATTGAGTTGCTAGCTGTTAGCATGAGGCCTACATATCTCCCGAGAGAACACTCACACGTGATCTGCATTGTTGTTTATGCAAATCCGACGGCGAACGCTGGGACAGCGCGTGACGTCATCCATTCAGTAACCAGCAGGCTGCAGACAGAACACCCAGATGCTCTTCTCCTCATCTCAGGCGATTTCAACCACGTTTCACTGTCTCCCATTCTGCCCACTTTCACCCAGTATGTCACATGCCACACTAGAGACAATAAAACACTGGATTTGTTCTACGCAAACACTAAGGAGGCGTACACCTCATCACAACTCCCCCCACTTGGGAGATCGGATCACAACTTGGTTCATCTCCGACCGGTGTACAAACCCCTAGTGCACAGACAACCTCCGGCCATGCACACTGTGGAGTTATGGTCTGAGGAGACAATGGACACTCTAAAGGACTGTTTTGAAGCCACTGCCTGGAAGCAGCTCTGCGATCCACATGGTGAGGACATCGATGGCCTCATTCACACCTTCACGGGCTACCTCAGCTTCTGTGTGGACAAATCCGTTCCCACCAAGACCATACGGCGTCACTCAAACAACAAACCCTGGATCAACCCTGAGATAAAAACACTTCTGAGAGAGAAGAAGAGGATCTTCAGGTCGGGGAACAGGGAGATGCTGAAGTCCGTACAGAGGGAGCTGAGGAGAAAGATCAGAGAAGGCAAGGACAGCTTCAGGAAGAAGATGGAGGACAAGCTGCAACAGAGCGACATCAGCGGGGTCTGGAGAAACCTCAAAACCATCTCGGGGCTCCAGAATACCTCCCCCCAGGCCACGGGGGGCAGGGAGTGGGCGAACAACCTGAATCTGTTTTTCAATAGATTTGACCAACCGCCCTCCACCCTGTCTGCACAACAACCACTGCTGCCTCTAAGAAATCAAGTCCTGCTACCCACTCCCCACTCCACCGACACCCCCCTCACTCCCAACACACAGCCCCCCATCCTGACCCTGACCAAGACCCAGGTGAGGACGGAGCTGAGGAAGATCAAGGCGAGGAAGGCGTCGGGACCGGACGGCATCAGCGCAAAGCTCCTCAAGTCCTGTGCAGACCAGCTGTGTGGGATTGTGACGTATATCTTCAACATGAGCCTGAAACTGGGGAGGGTACCACAGCTGTGGAAAACATCTTGTGTGGTACCTGTACCAAAAACTTCCCACCCCAAAGACCTGAACAGCTTCAGACCGGTGGCCTTGACGTCCCACTTGATGAAGACCCTGGAGAGACTGCTCCTTGCTCATCTCCGCCCCCTGGTGGAACCAGCGATGGATCCACTCCAGTTCGCCTACCAGCATGGCATTGGGGTGGAGGATGCGGTGATCTTCCTCCTTCACCGTTCTCTGTCCCACCTGGAGAAGCCCGGGAATATGGTGAGGATCATGTTCTTTGACTTCTCCAGTGCTTTCAACACCATCCAACCGATGATCCTGAAGGACAAGCTGCTGCGCGCAGGGGTGGACCAGCACCTGTCATCATGGATCCTGGACTACCTCACGAACCGGCCTCAGTTTGTGAGAACCCGGGACTGTGTTTCCGACACGATCATCAGTAGCACGGGGGCCCCCCAGGGAACGGTGCTGGCTCCCTTCTTGTTCACTCTTTATACTGCGGACTTCTCACACAACACAACACATTGCCATCTACAGAAGTTCTCTGATGACTCTGCGATCGTTGGTCTCATCTCCAGCGGAGATGAAGCTGAGTACAGAGGGCTTATCCAGGACTTTGTGGACTGGTGCCATCGGAACTGCCTCCAGATCAACGCGAGGAAAACTAAGGAGCTGGTGGTGGACTGCCGCAGGCATGGGCAGCCCCTCACAGCACCAGTAAATATACAGGGAACAGACATCGAGATGGTGACATCCTACAAGTACCTGGGTATTCATCTGAACAATAAACTAGACTGGTCACACAATACTGACGCACTCTACAAGAAGGGACAGCGCAGGCTGTTCCTGCTGAGGAGACTCAGGTCTTTTGGTGTACAAGGGGCGCTGCTGAAGTCATTCTATGACACGGTGGTGGCATCAGCCATCACTTTTGGAGTGGTCTGCTGGGGCAGTGGCATTACTGCAGCCGATAGGAAGAGACTGAACAAACTGATTAAGAAAGCTAGCTCTGTCCTGGGGCAACGCCTTGATCCGATGGAGGAGATAGGAGAGAGAAGGACGGTGGCTAAACTGTCATCTCTGCTGGAGTCCGAGTTCCACCCTATGCAGGACATACTGGATGCACTGAGGAGCTCATTTAGCAGCAGACTACATCATCCCAGGTGCACAACCGAGAGGTTTCGTAGGTCCTTCCTACCAACGGCTGTCAGACTGTACAACCTAAGCAGGGCTGCTCGCAGAGATAGCAAAAAGACGTAACAAACTAATAGTTTTTTTTGAATGCAAAAGATGCAATAGACTTACACAATGGTCCTCTCCGGCATACAACTAGGAACATACCGGTCGCTATGGAGGGTGAGAATATGTATGGGCACATAATCATACCATGTAGGATAACTAAATAGACGGTTATGCTGTTTCATCCCACCTAGCAACAATGCTCTGCACTGTGTGTGTTTATATATTTACATATTTATTCCATCTAGCTACAATGCTCTGCACTGGGTGTGTTTATATTTATATATCTATATATTTATTCCATCTAGCTACAATGCTCCGCACTGTGTTTTTATATATCTACATATTATTCCATCTAGCTACATTGCTCCGCACTGTGTGTGTTTATATACTTGCATATTTATTCCACCTAGCTGCAATGCTCCATACTGTGGGTGTTTATATATTTACATATTTATTCCATCTAGCTACAATGCTCTGCACTGTGTGTTCATATATTCATATATTTATTCCATCCAGCTACAATGCTCTGCACTGTGTGTCTGTGTGTGTGTGTGTGTATATATATATTTTATAGTAATATGTACATATGTATATTAGCTGCTCTTGCTTGCTTGTTTTTTCTTGCCTTCTGATTGTTGCTCTGAGTGTTGCTATCCCTGTGCTGTTGCAATCCTGGAATTTCCCCGTTGTGGGACTAATAAAGGCTTATCTTGTCTTAGTTTCTTTTGGGTTGCCAGTTTTGCAATAATCTTTCATCTTATTACAGCTTTGCATGCATCCCACAGTATTAAAGGGGATACTTCTCCATTATCGTTATCTTCCAAATATCTGAGAATATCTGATTCCAATTCATCTTTCAATGGTCCTTTCAGGACATTTGAATTTAACCTCCAAGAAAATGTATTATTTGTGTATTTTTGGATATTTAAGTCCATGTAGATCGGACTGTGGTCGGAGAGATCCATCAGTCCTATTTTACATGTTTTTACTCTTCCAGTGTCTCTATTAAACATAAAAAAATAGTCAATCCTTGAGTAAGATGAATGTGGAGTTGAGTAAAATGTATAGTCTTTTACACTGGGGTTGAGTTCCCTCCACACGTCACAGATTCCCATTTCTTTTAGTAGCATCCGAGTCTTCCTGTTTTGGGTGTTATTTTGATGTGGGGAATTACCAGAAGCATCCCAGTATGGATTCAGTCTAAGACTGAAGTCCCCACCACATATCACTAAACCTTGAACTTTAGTTATCATTAGGTCGAATACATTTTTATAAAATTTCCAGTTAGCCCCTGGGGGAGCATACACATTCAGCAGGGTGATATCTTCTCCCTCTAGCCGCCCAGTTACCAAACTGTATCTCCCTTCTTTATCTTTGTGTTCTGATTTTTTTTCAAATGTAATTTTGGTTGATATCAATGTCGCTACTCCCCTCCTCCTCCCTGATTTATATGAAGATGAAGAGATCATTTTAAACCCTTGTCTACTGAGTTTATTGTGTTCCACGTCTGTTAGGTGGGTTTCTTGTAAAAATATTATTCCTGCTTTGTCTTTTTTCATTTTGCCTAGAATCTTGGATCTTTTAACTGGATTCAGGATTCCTTTTACATTATATGAAATTATTTTGGTTACACCCTGTTTCTCCATTGTGTTGTTTTGTTTAGTATAACTGTGTGGTGGCCCTCATTTGTGCTACTCAGAAACTGAAAGAACATTAAAAACAAGAAAAACATTAAGAACATAGTGTAAAAAACTTTAAAACAAAAAGCTGTCATAAGAACTTCCTGAGCTGAGGTCTTTTTAAAGACCCTGTAAGAGCCTTGATGGAGTGAAGGCCCTGAGGGAAATTCCTCAAACTCTGTTACGTGTTGAGGGCCCTCTCTTACCACTGAAAGTAGTCCCATGCTTTTAACGTGAGTTTCAGAACCCAATCCAAACTTGTAATGATTTTTTTTTTCCTTTTATGCCTAAACCCTGTGAAATTGTGTGCACCCTCCCACCCCCATCACATCAAACATTCACGCAAAAACAGTATTTGTTAGTATGAGGAGAACATGTGGATTATTGTCACATTTCTATTTTAACAAGTTTTTTTTTTTTTTTTTTTATTACAAAGACTTATTTGTTTCAAATAATATGATTGTTCCATGAAATGTTTTACCACATGCTGAACATGCATCTCCTTTAATGTTTGTTACCTTGTATGAAGGGGGTTGGATGTGCGGATTGATTCAAGAGAAAGGAAAAAAAAAAAAGGTCGCTATTCCAACCTGAAAACGGATAGTTTATCCGAGACGCTCTGGCGCTGGGTTTCCCGCTGCTGGTCCGTGGATTTTGAGGGTCTTTGTGTTGTCCATGTTTGCGCTTTGATCTTCTCACTCGGGTCTGCTGCGGGTTTAAATACCGTTACCGGGAGCCCTCTTTTCGCCATGTCAGCTGTTGCTTCTTCCGCCGAATTATAGAGACACGTTTCATCGCCGTAGAAGACCCTTAACTTCGCAGGAAATGGAGTCTGAAAGCGCAATTTCTTCTCTCTTAACACCTTTTTCGCGTCATTGTATTCCCTGCGCTTTTTAAGGACCTCCGGGGCGTAATTGTGTTCCACGTAGACTTTTCTCTCCTGGTGCATAAATCCTTTTTTCTGCCAGGCCAGTCTTACAACCTCTTGTTTTATTTTGAAATTAGAAAATCTTACCAACACCGAACGTGGGGGCGCTTCCGCCGCCAGCCTAGCGGCTAATGAACGATGTACCTTTTCTATCTTCAAGTCGGTGGTTTGTGGAATATCCAATTTCTCTCTTAGTAAGGATTCCACGCATTCTGCCATTGAGTTAAAACCATTTTCGGTTCCTTCTATCAGACCATGAATTCTTATGTTGTCTCTTCTTTGTTTTCCTTCTTGGTCGGTTAGCTTAGCCTCTATAGCTGCTTGTCTTTTGCGTAGGTCTAGCACAGAATCTTCGAGCACTTTTATTCGATCCTCTGTTTCCAAGATTCGGTTCTCGGCCTGGTCCACTCTGCTGTTTGTCCTTTTCAATTCTTCTCTGAATTCCCGAAATTCGGCCGTAACTTCTCGGCGAAATCGTCGTAGCTCCTCAAATAGTGATTTCAGGCTAACCCTTTTGTTAGCTATCACCAGTTCCTCGTCTTCTGAACGGAGATCTTCCAGTTCAGATTCTCCGGCCGATACGTGTCCTGGCCTGGAGAATTTCAGTTTCTTCTGTTTTCCTTTAGACATGATGATTTTGTCTTTTGATTTTCACTCCTCCAAAAATCTGTTAAGTTTGATTTTCAAGGTGTTATCCTGGATTGGGTCTGAGAGCTTCAGTGTTAAGCTGCAGTCGCCATGGCGTCAATAGCAGGGGATTTTAATTGTACATTGAATCCCAGTATAGATAAGTCAGCAGGACTGGACAGTACGCACAATGGATGCAGGATGACCATTAATCATTTTATGAAAGAATTGAGATTGCTAGATATATGGAGAGAAATGAAACCACAAGTCAAAGCCTATTCTTGTCATTCTAATACCTATAAGACATTCTCACTTATTGACTACTTTTTGATCTCTACAGAATTAAGGTCCAAGATTCAAAACTGTTTCTATGATAACATTGTGATCTCTGATCATGCACCCTGCTGTCTAATATATGTAGATAAGAAATTGACAAAGGATCCAGGTAGGTGGCATTTTCAGCATAAATGGCTTCAGGATGAGGAATTTGTTAAGTACATAGAAAAACAGATAGATGAGTTCTTTGATATTAATACTACACAAACAACGGCCTGTATAAAGTGGGAGGCTTTCAAAGCTTTTATTAGGGGGCATATTATTAGTTATACAGGTTCAAAATCTAAGAAGACTCGAGAGGAGAGAGTCCAATTGGAACGTAAAATAAAAATTCTTCAAGAAAAGGTGCATGCAGGAAGTAACCCACAGTTAGAGAACGAATTACTGATTCTGAGAGCTGAATATGACAAAAAATCAGCGAATAGAGCTGCCTTGAGTCTTCTAAGATTGAAGCAAACTTTTTATGAACAAGGTGAAAAATTAGGAAAATTATTGGCATGGCAGATTAAACAATTAGAATTTAAAACACCAATTACCAGTATTATAAGTAACGGACAGGTAGTTATAGACAGGGATGAGAATGGGGTTTGGGAAAAAAAGAGGAAACTAAGCCGGGGGTCTTGGGGGACGCAAGCTAACAAAATCTGGTGTTTTAGAATTCTCAAATGTGGCCTTATATTTAAAGTTAGAAGTAAGTACAAATGCATTTATAGTTTACCTTTTTTAATCTGCTGCTGCATCACATGTGTAAATTTATGATATCTGAATGGTATGTTGATGTAATAATACTAAATTATATTTCACTACTATTTAATATGTTCAGAACTGACACAGAATTACATTTACATAGTTCTAGAACAGACACAATAATTTAACCAAGTAAAATAAATTATAAATATTAACAAAATTCCATCACCAAGTCCATCACCCATTTATTAAAATATACTGACATTCTGCAAACATTTTGATTTATTAATGTGTGCATTTGTTAGTGTTACTAGGAATATAAAAAAAGTTGCATATTAGTATATTTTAATATTTGAAAGATAATCTAAGAAAGTAAGTAAAACCTAAAAGATGTTTAATATTTTTATGCAATGACCATAAAGAAATTATGTTTACTATTAAAAGCAAAGATATCTTAGGAAAGGCAACCCATCACCACCCATGACAAAAAAACACACATGCATTATGTAACTCCTCCTAGTGAAACAAAAAATGATAAATTATATTCAAAATTCTTAGATTGCATTTCAAATTGTGAGAAAATATGTAACTAGAAAAGCACTCGGAGAGCGCAGACCTCCGCCCAGCGCCACAGTTCCCCCCATACAGTGTTTAACATCATAAATATTAATCCTACATTTATTTTGTCTAACTTTGTAGATTCCTTGACCATGGAAAAAAATGCCATTCGCAAGAATTTTTTAAAGGATTCTTTTTTTTTTTTTTTTTACCTCCTTGGCGGAGGTAAAAAAAAAAAAAAAAAAAGAATCCTTTACAAAATTCCTGGATCCAGACGGTGATCCGGATCACCACCAAAATCTAATCATCTGTAGGATACCCCATTTCTGACAATCTCTGAAAATTTCATGAAAATCCGTCCATAACTTTTTGAGTTATCTTGCTAACAAACAAACAAACAAACAAACAAACAGACAGACAGACAAACCAACGCCGATGAAAACATAACCTCCTTGGCGGAGGTAATAACATTTATCTATTAACAATCGATAATCAGCATTCGAATGCAATTAGTGTTTCAAGAAACAGGCATGATGTCACAACTTACACATGCTATTTCATAACAAATTCATTACGTGAAAATTCTCAAGTACATTACTTATAACGAGAAAAAAATCTTACCTCGGAATGTGTCTTCCGATCACTAATTGCTGTAATTGGGGCCGATTGTGATGAACTTTAATTGACTGGCATCTGAATTTGACCGTGTCCATCGATCGTTTTGAATGCAGCACGAGCGAGTAGTTCAATCTCTTGTAGGCACAATTTTGAGACGTTTCTTTTTTGAACAGTGCTCAACTAAGGCAACACAACCACGAGATCCATAACTCAAGAAATCGTTGCAATAAACACACTGGGCTTTCCCTGGTACTTCGCATTTCGCTATGAAGTCGGCCATTTTTTCAACCACAACTTCGGTATTTTTACCGATCTTTACAGTCATTGACACAGTTTTTTCGAGCCATTCCCAACGAAACTTGTTCCTTATCCCTTTGTCGATTTCTAAAATTCTTGCTTTGTTGTCTTTCGTGAGTTTTAGGTTCACCATTTTCACGAAATCGGGAAAACTCAGTTGACTGAATGGTCCGCCATTTGCATTTCGCTCCGCGTGTGGGATATGACAAAGGAATAACAAAATCGCCGATTGGTTGCTTCAATAAGTATCAGCCAATCAGTGGCCTTGTTACATTACATTACTGATCTCGCTGGGTAGCGCGTTCTGCGCGGTGGATTTTAGCAGCCGATCGAAAATACGACTCGCCGCTCATAACATACCTCCAACCCCCCCCCCCCCCCAAAAAATTTTCTCCTCAAATTTAGACGATTCACGAGAATGACCCTAGACATGATCAAATCTGAGGAATTCCGCGGATCCGCGGAGGATTCTCATCCCTGTATAGATCCTTTAGAAATTAATAGGGCCTTTAGAGATTATTATGAAAAACTATATGATACAAAAAATGAAACTGACTTAACAAAACTAAATGGGTTTTTGGGTGGATTATCTATACCGTGTATTCCAAATGAAAACAGGGAGATACTGGAGTCTAAAATTAGTCAAGAAGAAGTTGGGCAAGCCATTGATAATATGAAATCAGGAAAAAGAGCAGGACCAGATGGTCTTCCAGTTGACCTCTATAAGAAATTTAAGAATAAATTAATAAAGTCACTTTTGGAAATGGTTTTAGAAGCATTTCAAAATGGTAATTTACCACCATACATGAATAATGCCTTAATTATACTGTTGCCAAAACCAGGTAAACCATCTAATAAATGTGAAAACATGAGACCAATAAGCCTATTAAATGCTGGTCTTAAGATAATCTGTAAAATTTTAGCAAAACGACTACAAGAAATATTACCAAATATTATTAACCGAGATCAGAATGGCTTTATAATGGGAAGACAAGGCTTCCATAATGTAAGAAGACTATTTAATATTATTTATTCCAATAAAGAAGCACCGGATACAGCTCTCCTATCATTGGACGCCGAAAAGGCCTTTGATAGGGTCGAATGGCCCTATCTTTTTGAAGTCCTACAAAGGTTTGGACTTGGAAATAATTTCGTAAAATGGGTCCAGATAATATACAATAATGCTACAGCAGAAATCCTAACAAACAGCAATATCTCAAAATCAATAAAAATCAATAGAGGATGTCGACAAGGCTGTCCACTTTCACCCTTATTGTTTACTATGGCAATTGAACCTTTAGCGATGGCAGTACGTTTACATCCACAAATATATGGAATTAAAGTAGGACCAACAGAACATAAAATCTCCCTGTATGCCGATGACATAATTTTGTTTATGTCGAATTTTAAAAAATCAATTCCGACCTTGTTAAATTTAATAAAGAACTTTGGGGAAATATCAGGATATAAAATAAATAAAACAAAATCTTCAATATTAGTGCTAAATGATACCCAGAGAAATCACCCTGCTCCTGAGGTAAACCAATTCAATGTTGTAAATCAGTTTAAATATTTAGGAATTCAAATTTTGCCTAAGCTAGAATCAGTCGCCAGTGCCAACTATGAAGCCTTAATGACAGATATTAATGAGTTACTTCAGAGATGGATGTCACTACCAATGTCGATGATCGGGAGAATTAATATACTTAAAAGTAATATCTTACCAAAAATACTTATTTCAAAACATTCCTTTACCACCACCTTCAGATCTATTCTCAAGAATTAAAAAAAAGTTAGTGGAATTTATATGGAACAATAGAAAGGCTAGATTACGTTTGTCCTTACTATATTTACCATTTGATCGTGGAGGTCTGAAATGTTCAAACTTTATGTTGTATTACTGGTCAGCACAACTGAGGTCTATGACATATTATTTTTCATCAAATGATCCTCCTCACTGGACTGAAATGGAATCATACAATTTACCTTTACTTCTTCCCTTATTCATATACTCAGACTCGGCTAAAAAATTACAGAAACAAGTTAAAAATCCAATTGTAAAGCACATGATCAAAATATGGTGCGAAACCAAAAAATATTTAAAAGAACCACACTTACTGTCACAATTTAGCCCAATATGGGGTAATCAATGTTTTACACCAGGGAGAGCGGATGCTGTATTTAAAGTATGGAATTTAAAAGGGATTCAAAAGATTCAAGACTTATATTTGTCACGTTCAGATAACATAATGTCTTTTGAAGAACTGAGGATTAAATTTAATCTTAATAGAACACATTTTTTTTAAATATCTTCAGCTTAGAAATTTTATTCGATCAAATCAAAATAATGCTCTCACCCGACCTACTTATTCATCCTTGGAAAAAATTTTGAAGAAAGATAGTAAGAGAAAGGGTATTATTTCAGAGTTTTATAACTCACTGACACTATTCTCAAGTGAAAACTCACAGAAAAGACTGAATTATTGGAAAGAAGACCTGCAAATTGAAATTTCAGAGGAACAATGGGAAATGGCTTGTGCAGAAGCTCAAACCAAATCAATAAATGTACGTCTTAAACTGATACATTTTAAATGGTTAATGCGGATGTAAGTTACACCAGTGGAGTTAAATAGATATAACAAAAACATACCAGATACATGCACAAAATGTATGGAAAGTAAAGGAACCCTATTTCACTGTTTATGGGAATGTAGAAAAATCAGAATGTTTTGGGAAGAGGTGAGGGTAACAATTGAAAAAATAATTTCAAAACAATTCACATTGAACCCTAAACTGTTTTTGTTGGGTCTGTATCCAGAAAAACATAACTTTAATAAGAGTGAAAGAGCATTCATAGACCTCGGTTTGCTTAATGCCAAAAAATGTATTGCACTACTGTGGAAAAAGACTCATAGACCAGATGTGACTCAGTGGTTAAGACAGATGTTAACAAACCTTCCACTAGAAAGAATAACATACATACTGAAATCAAAGGAAAATGTGTTAGAGAATATATGGAGACCTTTCATTGATTATGTAAAGAAATTAAACATAACTTCTGAAGAAGAAGGTGAATGATATGTGTGGACCTGGCAAATTCCAAACTGGTGAATGTATATTATGTATTCTTATGTAATAGATTACCTAGACTAAACAGAGGAGCATTGTTGTTGACTTGCCTTTATTAATGGTTGTTGTTGTTTTTAGTACATTTTTTTGTTGTAGTTAGTGTTTTTTTTTAATTTTTAAATTACTTTAGTGTTAGTGTTTGACTGTTTGTGCCATGTTTGTAAAAAAAGGTTCAATAAAAAATATTGTGGGAAAAAAAAAAACTAGAAAAGCACTCGGAGAGCGCAGACCTGTGCCAAACGGCACAGTTCCCCCCATACAGTGTCTGTGTGTACGTTTTCAGATTCCTTGACCATGAAAACATATGACTAGCAATTGGATTGACAATGATAGGATTAGTGGTTCAGTAGTTATTCACGAAAATGGCATTTTCCGTAATGGCGGCCACAGTTCCCCCCATACAGTGTTTGTGTGTACGTTTTCAGATTCCTTGACCATGAAAACATATGACTAACAATTGGATTGACAATGATAGGATTAGTGGTTCAGTAGTTATTCACGAAAATGGCATTTTCCGTAATGGCGGCCACAGTTCCCCCCATACAGTGTTTGTGTGTACATTTTCAGATTCCTTGACCATGAAAACATATGACTAGCAATTGGATTGACAATTATAGGATTAGTGGTTCAGTGGTTATTCACGAAAATGGCATTTTCCGTAATGGCGGCCACAGTTCCCCCCATACAGTGTTTGTGTGTATGTTTTCAGATTCCTTGACCATGAAAACATATGACTAGCAATTGGATTGACAATGATAGGATTAGTGGTTCAGTAGTTATTCACGAAAATGGCATTTTCCGTAATGGCGGCCACCGGATCATCCCCAAAATTTAATCAGTTCTTCCTTGTACCATTTCCAACAACGCCTGAAAGTTTCATCGAAATCCGTCCAAAACTTTTTGACTTATCTTGCTAACCAACAAACAGACAGACAGACAAACCCCGGCAAAAACATAACCTCCTGGCCTGCGGCCTGGCGGAGGTAAAAAGTAGACAACCAAAAATTTCTAGTTAAGGGTACAAAGAGCACCCACTTAAAAACTTGAGTAATGGCTTCAATCTTGAAGGTTTGATGTTTTTCTCAAAAATTTATAACAATTTTCTTATAGTTTTCTACTTTTCTCTGTAAATCTAAAGTTGAAGCCATGTTCCTCAAATTTGTAATTTCCTCTTGTAAAATTGACTTTTCTTGTACATATGAAACTTTATTATAAATCTGTGGATTATTTTATGACTAATTTTTGTCTGTCTTTCTTTAAATAAAATTACTGGGGGTTTTTTAGGTAAATTTGAAACAGACTGGTAATTTTTTTTACTTTTTCCTTATAACAATTTACATTTTTGACCATAACTTTGGAGTTAGAACAATAATTTAACTCAGATTACAAATAAAAAATATTAATAAAATTGTATTTAATGAAATAAATTAACTTAAATGACCAAAGATACCGTTATTTCTGTTGTAATATTTCTTTATATTCATAATTTTTTTTTAGAAATCTCCTCACACCCCAGACAGCAGGAAAAACCTCCCTTATTTTGAAATCAAATGTTGGCACGTTTACTTTGTCTGAAGGCTGCTGACAGATTAAAGTCATTGACTTCGTGAATTTCAGTCATCTTAACCACAATATGTGTTCATGTACAGAATGATCTGTTTAGGCAGTTATAGTTGTGCTCTCAGGCTTTCTCATCAGGCACCTCTCTAGGCAGCCACTGAAGGACCTCAGTTTAGAGTGAAGAGAGCTAGCATTTTTAGCTGTTGCCTTTTGTCACTGCCGCTGGAGAATAAAAACAGCATGCCTGCTTGTGTGAGAAAAGAAAGAATTTATTCATTCCTGCAATTCCTACAGAACATAACTTAATATTGTAGTGGCTGGTGAAATACATCCTCAGCAATTCATCAGTCCCCCTGCCTTTCCCTTCATATGAGGCCGGCTGCATATGAATTCTAACCACATCTCTTAGCTAAGCCACTCTTCCATTATTGCTCCCGTTTCCAGCGGGTTAAAACCATGATAAACTCCTCCAGTACTTACATACCTCTAATGATTTTTTCCACGTTTAAAGTACTTTAACAAACTCATGTTTCTGTCGGACAGTCACACTTAGTGAGACACTGTTTGCTGACCGACTGTAAAACTCGCGTGGGCGGGGTGCTTCTAAACTCCGCGTGAATGACGGCCACGCGTGTTGTTTGTGTGCGAGCTTGTGGAAAGTCATTGCTTCATATATTTTTCTTAATAAATTCATATCTCCTTGGCGAGGCGGTAAAATTTCTGGTGTGGCGGGCCACCACCGAGAAATGTTACCAGAGGAAACCCTGTACATATCATTGTTATGACCCCTCGTGTGCCATTATGCAGCGCACAGAGGGAGGAATGAAAACCCACGAGCATAAGTAGTTTTGTGCACTTTATTAAACAAAAACCCAAACCTTGTCCAGCAAACAGTCACGCTAACGAACAGAGAGTTGATATGACTGCAACTGAGGCCACCAGGAAAACAGGGACACCACCCAGACGCTCAGCAGCCGGAGGAAGGGGAATGCCTAGTGCCGCAGAGCAGCTGTCAGCACAAGGAGAAAGGCAAACATGACTTACGAGCTGGAGCGATCCACCGGTGGATGAGGGCAAGGCAGGAACAGCCGCTAACACCAAATAACCACAAAAAGTCTAGTAGCGTTAGCGAAGACTAGTAGTCAGGCTGAAAGTAATGTAGGGGATGAAGGCTCGCATACACAGAGGAACATGCTGCTGTATATAAAGCACAGTGCTCCGGCGATCTCTTCCCACTCAAACAGAGATTAAGTGATGACAATACTAATGAGGGAAGAGACCGCCGGTGTGGACTGACAAAATAGAAACCAGGTGTGCGTGAGTGAGTGTCTGAGCATGTGAATGGAAATGAATGAGGCGTGTGTGTATGTGTGCGTGTGTAAGGGAGACACCAATAATGAACAACAGCTGATGACACTGAAAGGAGGAGGGGGCGTGGCCGAGCTGTCAGGGAGTGGAGGACTCCAAAGCACTCCCTGAAGCACCTGATGGAAAGTAGCCAATGAAAGGGGACAAAATAGCCGCAATGTTAGAACTGGGTTTGGAACTACCAAACCCAGGTTCATGACAATCATGTTGAAAGCAAGAACAGAAATTTAAATAATTTAAGTGACACTGGATTACTTACACAATATTATCATGTTTAATTAACACTATGTCTTTTTTATTAATATAAAGGTTTTTATCCATATCGACAGAGTTGAGGCATGGGTAGGGCGGTCACCTGAGTCTGTGTATCTGTCCATCTGTCTGCATATCCATGTTCTAACTCACAAGGAAATGACCACGGACGTACTGCATTTCGCTTTGCTTTTGAGATCAAAAGGTCAATGGGCAAGGTCACAGTGTCATAAAAGGTCAAAATCAGTTTTGGCTTATAATGACTTTATTATGACAGAATTACCAAATTTTAACACAAGCTAGAATGGGGTCTGGGACCCCTCTTGAATTTCCAATGACCTTGATCTTGCATTTGACCTTTAAGGTCTGAAAATAAGTCATGGCATCTTATAGGGCTGTCGCAATAATCGCAATTATGTAATACCGCACTATGGACACGCCTACCGCGGACAAAAACGAGCAAAAGCAGTTGTTAATGTTGCGGCTCCCGAGCGCTGTCATTTCAGATGCTCATGCATCACTGTAGTGCTGCCATGATAGGAAAGGTCTGCCTTGCAAAGTCTGCATTTTACTTGTTTCGTTTTTTTTATTTTCTGTGAAATGTTCCTATACTATAGAAAGCTTGGTTCTGCTTTTTTTAGCTTCATTTTGACGTGTTTGTTTTTTCGCTTCGCCATGCTCAGTGCTCTTCTTCTTCACTGGAAATTGTTCACACATGCCGGACAACAGAGGCACTACTGCCCGCAGCAGTTCCGGGTGTGCATTACAGTTACAACTGAACATTTCTGCGACATGCATATTAACTTTATAATTAAATGATTTGTCGACAATAAAAATCTGCGTCAACAAATTTTTATTGTCGATATTATCGACAATGTTGACTAATCGTTTCAGCTCTAGTTGAGTACAATTCTAGCTGTAATGGTATACTGCAAGACCCCTAGCTCCAAGACTGTCACGCGGTGACCCTCGCGGGCCACCATAAGATGCCAAAAGTCGCCAGTGAGTTTTGCATTGATGTTTAATTAACATGAACACAAGACATGAACACAAAACTATGAGCCGCTGTGGGCAAAAACACTCAATACAGGATGCATGGGATCGTAAGGCTCACCCAGCCACTTACGATCTTAACTGAGAACATGGACAAGGACATAAGCACGAACCTTGACGTGAATGAAGATATCACACCAGGAATCTCACACGATGTTTGATGGTGTTTGACGATACTGCTGCATCAACCTGCTGTCAGTGCCCACTAATGAAGCCGGCAGCTAACGAGCAGTGATGCAGAACAGCTGATCGGCTTTGACAGCAGGAAGCCCCACTGAGCACTGTCACAATAAGAGCCCGGGGAGCCAGAATGTAATCCACTGCTGTCAAAGCCGGCAGAGGTGATGCATGGCCCGAGCGCGGACGAGATTGGCGCTCGGGTCATAACAGTACCCTCCCTCCGAGGGCGGGCTCAGAACGCCCATAGATATCCAAGCCCCCCCCACCCCCCCTCCAGGGTGGGCAGATGGGGGCAGGTCCGGCGGGAGAGGATCAAACCACAGAACGAGAACCAGAGCACAGACAGTCAGAGAAAAAAAAAAAACGACTCAAAAATACATGAAACAGTTACACAGGCACGAAATAACAGAAAAAAAAATAACACTCCCTACAGCACAAAACATGATGATGACAGGACAAATGAGGAAACTGCAGAGTACAAATCACAAACTCCCAAAATACACAAATGGCAACTACAAGAAACAAAACACAGGACAGCAAAAAGAACAGAACAATTACGGGACCAGACTACCACCACGATTGACTTCTACCCCCGACAGTTCATGACGACCGGCGGAGACCAAACGCCATGGGAACAGTTCAGGTAGTCTCCCTGCGTCCAACGGCCAACGGGTGGTCATGGGGGGCGGAACATGACCAGGCGGCTTACCATAGTCCCAGGCCTGGAAAGTCCACTCCTCCGGTGGCCGAACCAGGTCGCCCAATAACACACACAACATGTCGGGTGGCCGAGCCAAGGCGCCGAACCGGCGAAGCAGTTCCCCGGGCGGCCGACCTGTGTCCCTCAGCCACCAGAACCGGGGGGAAACAGCCCGCGGCGGCCTCCCTGGTGAGGACAAAACATGGGAGAGCCGGGGCAAGCGAAAAGGGACCCCCACGGCCCCTGGCGATGATGAGCAGGGGCGATGACTCCGAAGAGGGGAAAGAAGGCGAAAATGAGCCCGTACCAAGTCAGGCGGCGAAGGGTCTGCAGCTCCTCCACCGTCCTTGGACCACACCGGCGCTGCACCTCCGCTGGACCCCGATTGGGTCCCGGCTGCACCCACGTCGGACCCCGATTGGGCCAGAACAGCACCTGCGGTGGACCCCGATTGGGCCTCAGGTACACCCTCGTCGGACCCCGATTGGGCCAAAGCAGCTCCCGCGATGAACCCCGATTGGGCCTCGGGCGCACCCACATCGGACCCCGATTGGGCCACAGCAGCTTCCACAAAGGACCCCGACTGGGTCGGCGCAGCACCGCTGACGACCTCCGCCCCCGAACCTGGAACCTCCAACACAGCGACCACGACTGGCTCCGCGCCGGTGACACTGCAACAAAGCTCAGAGGACAGAGAAGAACCCGGATCAGCATCACCAGCAGCGACAAAGCCCAGCGAGACGACCTCGGGCGCAGCAGACGGCTGCCCCTGACTCACCTCCCCGAGAGGCAGGTAACAGAGCACTTGCCTGCACTCGGGTTCTGTCGCCGTCCAGGACTTCGACGATCCAGGTTCAGGGCGGAGAAGTTCGTCGGCAGGCTCCCACTCAGCTATGTCGGGCTCCGCAGCTAACATGATGGTTTCGGCAGCCTGAGGTTCCTCTGACGCTGACATCCACGCCGATGACCCGCATGGCGTGGGGACAGGGGACCCTCGACCCACTGACTCGGACTGCATTGGCGAGGAGACCCGGGGACGCTTCACCGTCGGCGCAGGCTCTAGGCCGCAGTCCGCTCTTCTCCTCTGTCCACGGCATGGCTGCGGGGCTGGATCCAGGCTTTCCAGAACCGCAGGCCCCCTCCCCGTCCGGCGACGTAGGCCTGATGTCATGAACCTCTCAGCGGGGGGAGACACAGAGGCAGCAGGTTTGGTTATTACAACTACAGCAGGTGGTAGGAGCTCGGGGGACTGCGAAACCCAAACTCCGCCCCCAGGAGTCAGACAAGGCAGATCATAATTATGGTGGAATGACTGAACTTGCACTTGCCTTTCTCCCGGAGGAAGGATGGTGCCTGCTGTAGGGGACATAGTTCCTCCCTCTCCCCACTGGATGGCGACAGAGGGTCCCCTGGAAGGACGAGGAGGAGCTGCTCTCAACAGTCCACTGACGGGCTTCGCCGGCAGCGGGTCCAGCTGGGGATCCTGCTGAGGTTCGCCTTGGCTTCGACGTCTGCGACGGCCCCCAGATGGCGCGAACTCCTGGACTGGGTCAGGGACAGGAACGGGATTCCAGTGCGGGGAGCGAGGATGCCTCCTCCTCTGCTTCTTGCCATCTTCCTCCTAAAGCCCACGGAGTATCTCGCGCTGTGCGGCGAGTTCAGCCCTCCTCGTCATCACCTCCGGGTGGTCGTCGTAGTAGAGAGGAAGGTTGTCCAGAAGAACCTCAGCGTAGTCCAGGTGCCGGCGTATGTCGCTGGGACTGTCGTATAGCGTAGCGGTGAACAGAGTTCCATCCACATACTCAAGAGCCTCTGCTAGCTCCTTGCCCAGGCGCCGACCGCGGCCCCTGGATGACGGCATTCTCCCAGCAAGTGACACTCAGACAGGGAAGAACAATTGTCCACTTTATGCAAAAACTCACCGGGATGGTGTCTCGGTGTGGCGTCTCCGTTAGACGTCTGGCAGCAGTATACTGTCACGCGGTGACCCTCGCGGGCCACCATAAGATGCCAAAAGTCGCCAGTGAGTTTTGCATTGATGTTTAATTAACATGAACACAAGACATGAACACAAAACTATGATCTGCTGTGGGCAAAAACACTCAATACAGGATGCATGGGATCGTAAGGCTCACCCAGCCACTTACGATCTTAACTGAGAACATGGACAAGAACATAAGCACAAACCTTGACGTGAATGAAGCTATCACACCAGGAATCTCACACGATGTTTGACAGTGTTTGACGATACTGCTGCATCAACCTGCTGTCAGCGCCCGCTAATGAAGCCGGCAGCTAACGAGCAGTGATGCAGAACAGCTGATCGGCTTTGACAGCAGGAAGCCCCACCGAGCGCTGTCACAATAAGAGCCCGGGGAGCCAGAATGTAATCCACTGCTGTCAAAGCCGGCAGAGATGATGCATGGCCCGAGCGCGGACGAGATCGACGCTCGGGTCATAACAAAGACAGCAAAAACTGAACATTAGTTTTGACCAGAGTATGGAGTAGGGCTACACAATTAATCAAATTTTGATTGGGATCACGATTTTGGCTGCCACGATTAAATTAACGTGATTGTCAGTGATATTAACATTTAAAATGGGGGCTCTGCTGCATATCAAATCAAGCATTTTCTCAACCAACAGCCAGCTGACCACCAGAGAGCGAACACACGTTAGGGCAATATTAAGCTGCAGAACTGCCAAGCGAGCACACCATGTAGAGGCAGCCTTAAGTTTTCAATTGCAGACTGGTGTGATAGTGAAACACAAACCAGATGTCAGGAACAGAAGTACAGCAACACGTGGAAGCGAGGAGCTAGTGCCTTGAAAGAATCATCATCTGTTGTCTGGACGTGTTTTCAGGGCAAGTGATGCTGACTAAAAAGAAATTATATGCAAAGAGTGCCATAGAGTTGTGTCTGTGCCGCAGGGCAGCACAACTAACTTATTCAACCACCTGAAAAAACACTACAAACACAAGTACAATAAATGCATGAAGGCTAAAGCTAATGCCACTTCACTAAATCACAGTCTGCGTCTGGCGCCGACCCAGGCAACCATAGCATCAACCCTGCAGAGCTTCACCGTATCCATCCGCCTCCCAAAGACACGCTAAAGTAACTGATGCAACAGCATTTTATTTGGCCAAAGCCCACTAAAGTCCACTAAATACTGCATGAGCAACGAAGGCTTCAGAAACGTGGTCAAAACACTGGACAAGAAATATGTGATCCCCACCTGATTCTCCAAAGTTGCATTACCTGCGCTGTATGAAAAATACAGATGCATATCACAACTGTCAAGTACTTTGCAACTACGACTGACCTATGGTCAAGCAGAATAACGGAGCCGTACCTGTCCCTGACAATTCACTACATTGATGGAGATTTTAAAGTGAAGATTTGATGCTTGCAGACACTGTTTTTCCCACAAGACCACGCAGGAGAAGCTATAGCCCATGGACTGAGGGAAGCGCAATCATCTTGGAGCCTGCAGGAGGAGGGACTAGTCTGGATAACAACAGACAGTGGATCTTATGTTGTCAAGGCAGCTTCTCTAAATGGATGAGGCTCCAGTGCTTTGGCCACAGACTTCATCTAGCAATTGGTAAGTAGGATGGATAAATTTTTTTTTGAATTTTATGTAATCTGTGTTTTTCCTAAAGTGAATGAATAATCGCGAACAATAATCGTGATTTCAATATTAAGCAAAAATAATTGCCGTCATCATTTTGGCCATAATCGTGCAGCCATAGTATGGAGTAAAGCCAAAAAGACCCCCACCTTTCATCAGCACAAATTCTCCTGATAGATGAATCTTGTCAATATCATTTAGTGGCAATCAACTTTTCAACGATTACATTACTGAATAACTGTCAGTAAGTGTATAACAACCTGTACTTGTTGCTAATTTCTAGGCAGACCTCAGATAGCCTGCCTCCTAAATAGATTTGTCCGACAGGAAAACAAACAAAAGCCTGGCAGACGAACAAGCTGAGCTACTTCCTTCCCACATGGTATCCCCTCCCCTCTTATTATCCCTGTCCCGTTTGACCCCAGACAGCTTGGCTCACTAACACACAGCAAGGTTCATGAATCTGTGTCCCAAAGCCACTTCATTTTCAAACACGAGAGGTATTCTAAAACAATGGCTAATCGCAGTAAATTAAGACTGATTTGTCTGAAAATTCTGTCCATGGGAGAACACTGGGTGGTGTATTTTTGTGTTATTACTACTGGATAGCTACATGACAGAGAAGAGGAAACAGGACTCAGAAATAGGGCAGTGAATACAGATCAATGAAAAGGCAGCTGTCTTTTTCTATTATTAGCTCTAATCAAATATCAAGCAGGAAAGAGATGTGCCTCCTTCCGCTTGAAGCCTATTCCTATTAATCTGTCGCACAGCAAGTTTTTATGATCATTTAAAATAAAGTGCTTAATGAATGCAAGTTGTTGACTAGTGTTTCTACCAATGTAAAGATGAAAAGGGCACTTTATCAGAATAAACCCAATTTCATCCTATACTGTATGACTAGAGATTTCTTGCACGTTTTCTGTCTTATTCTATTTTAGCTTATTTTTGTTTCTCTTTAATTTACTTTTCAGTTTGCTTTTAAATTCTTATGTATTTATTTTGCAACTTGCTGTAATGCTTTGTTTTTTATGTAAAGCACTTTGAATTGTCTTGTACACGAAATGTGTTATACAAATAAACTTGCCTTGCCTTGCCTAGGGATGTCAAAAACATTAATACTCTGATACTAATCAATACTGAAAATTAGTATGGAATTAAATACTGTACTGAAGTGGTGGCCTAGTGGTAGAGCAACCACTCCACGGGCAGGAGGTTGTGGGTTCATCCCTCACCTGGGTCATACCAAAGACCATAAAAATGGTACTTTCTGCCTTCTAGCTTGGTGCTCAGCATAAATAGAATGGGGAAAGAAAAGATGGTTACACAGCCACAGGGGGAAGCACAAAACCAGTGTACTCCTATGTTGGTCCCAAGCCCGAGGAAATTCAGGAGTGGGGGGGGGGGGGCTGCATCAGGAAGGGCATCCAGCATAAAATCCTTGCCAAATCAATATTCAGACTAGAGGTTGCGCTAGACTTTTTTTTTTAAATTATCTGTCCTTTTGACAGACAGGGTTATAAAAATGCTGTCATTGAATATTATTATCTGTCATTTTAACTGATCGTAATCAGATCACCCTCAGTGTAGTCTGTCAAACCGGATTGGTGGCCTAGCTGGTACAGCATCCACCCAACAATCGGGAAGTCTTGGGTTCAAGCCCCGGCCGGGTCATACCTCAGGCCACATAAAAATGGTACTTCCCGCCTTCTAGCTTGGTGCTGAGCATAATAGAATGGGGGAAGGAAAAAGTTGTTCGTGGCGGCGCCTTGCATGGCAGCTACCCCTCTGATTCTAGATGTGATTAACATTGTAGATAAGAGAAACATAATTTTGTTCTACTGTACATGATTAGCTGTATGGACTGAATGACAATAAAGCTGGCAAAAAAAAATGACAGCTTTCAGATTTTTCTGTCATTGCTGAAAAACATCTGTCATTGAAGGAGAATTTTCAGTTAACACAACTTCTGATCCAGACCCACGGTCTGCTGTGGTGACCCTGAATCAGGAGCAGCCAAAAGCGTTTGTGTGTACGTGCCTGTGTGCATTGGGGTGTGTGTGTGTGTGTGTGTGTGTGTGTGTGTGTGTGTGTCCATCCGTCTCTCTGTTTCAGCTCACCCGATCAAAATTAAGTGGAACTAAAGACTTCTATCATTGTATCGCCATATTTTCTCGACTTTTAATTTGCCAGAATTCCAAGATATGGCTTTGTTTTCAAAAGAAACACAAATTTAACTCACCTTTAACATCAATGAAGCCAGGGGAAAAGGTATTGTAATAACTATGCTGGGCCAGTAGAGGTGGCAGTGTGACTTTTTTACAGCACATGAATGACTTCCTGTCACAGTCAATCTCTAGCTGAACTGTTATAAAATAGCAGCTACTGAAAAAACCCACATATTCATCAACTACATCATTTATTCATCACATCGATTGTTTTCACACTGGTTTTGCTGTTTAGTTTTGCAGAGAAAGGATGAGGTAAAACTCATTAAAAACTCGCTAAAATCTCCAACTCCCAACATTTCTCGCCTGCAAATGGTCACAGTGAACTGTCCGTCTTTTTGCCCGTCTGTTTTCTTCCTCTGCCACTACACAGCAAAAGCTCCTGTTTGTGTTGATTGTCATTGTATTCATGTACCTCCATTGCTTCCGCCATTTAAAACGTCTGCCACCATGCTCTTCTTTGTGTTCGGATTGCAGCTGTTCAAATCAGTTTGGTGGCTCTTGGTTGCCGCTGATAGTACGGGCATGGGAACTGCAGACTATTTTCACTGCGCATGCGTGTACTCCAAAACTACTGGATGGATTTGGATGAAATTTTTACCAGAATTTGTCCTTGGGCTAGAGAGGAACCCTTAACATTTTGGTGATGATCCCAGAACGCATACCTCAACCAAGGCTCTTATCTTCTCACATTGTAAAAATTGGTCTTTTAAACAACCAAAACTGTACCCATAACTAGTGGTTGCTCTGTAGCATGTGCATATACAGTATCTCACAAAAGTGAGTACACCCCTCACATTTTTGTAAATATTTTATTATATCTTTTCATGGGATAACACCAAAGATATGACACTTTGATACAATGTAAAGTAGTCAGTGTACAGCTTGTGTAACAGCGTAAATTTGCTGTCCCCTCAAAATAACTCAACACATAGCCATTAATGTCTAAACCGCTGGCAACAAAAGTGAGTACACCCCTAAGTGAAAATGTCCAAATTGTGCCCAAAGTGTCAATATTTTGTATGGCCACCATTATTTTCCAGCACTGCCTTAACTCTCTTGGGCATAGAGTTCACAAGAGCTTCACAGGTAGCCACTGGAATCCTCTTCCACTCCTCCATGACGACATCACGGAGCTGGTGGATGTTAGAGACCTTGCACTCCTCCACCTTCCGTTTGAGGATGCCCCACAGATGCTCAATAGGGTTTAGGTCTGAAGACATGCTTGGCCAGTCCATCACCTTTACCCTCAGTTTCTTTAGCAAGGCAGTGGTCGTCTTGGAGGTGTGTTTGGGTTCGTTATCATGTTGGAATACTGCCCTGCATCCCAGTTTCCTTCTTCTTTTTCTTTTAGATTTGATTGGTGGTTGGCAACCAGCTTACAGGTGCAATACCACCACGTACTTCACTTCTTCTTCTTCTCGGTTGGATATCCGTCCTCGAAATGTCCCAGTTTCCGAAGGGAGGGGATAATGCTCTGCTTCGGTATGTCACAGTACATGTTGGCATTCATAGTTCCCTCAGTGAACTGTAGCTCCCCAGTACCGGCAACACTCATGCAGCCCCAAACCATGACACTCCCACCACCATGCTTGACTGTCTTGTCTTTGTACTCCTCACCTGGTTGCCACCACACACGCTTGACACCGTCTGAATCAAATAAGTTTATCTTGGTCTCATCAGATCACAGGACATGGTTCCAATAATCCATTTGGATCAGTCTGCTTGTCTAATTAGTTTGCTTGTTTTCAGACTGTTTGCGGGCTTTCTTGTGCTCATCTTTAAAAGAGGCTTCCTTCTGGGACAACAGCCACGCAGACCAATTTGATGCAGTGTGCAGCGTATGGTCTGAGCACTGACAGGCTGACCCCCCACACCTTCAACCTCTGCAGCAATGCTGGCAGCACTCATACATCTATTTTCAAAAGACAACCTCTGGATATGACACTGCGCACGTGCAATCAACTTCTTTTGTTGACCATGGCGAGGCCTGCTCTGAGTGGAACCTGTCCTGTTAAACCACTATATGGTCTTGGCCACCATGCTGCGCCTCAGTTTCAGGGTGTTGGCAATCTTCTTATAGCCTAGACCATCTATATGTAGAGCAACAATTCTTTTTTTCAGATCCTCAGAGAGTTCTTTGCCATGAGGGACACGTCACTTGTAGGGACACGTCACTTGTGGTAACGTATCGTCACTTCCTGTATTGCTGTCTGTCCGTGTGGTTTGCTGTCCTCACTCTCCTGAGGACAATTTCCCCTCTGGGGATCAATAAAGTATACAAAATCAAAAAAAAAATTGCTCTTAATTGTATTTTAACCACTTTTTTCCATCTACCGTTAGTTCTCATTTCTATTTTCAAGCCTCTTGCACTTGTGTGTGCACTCAGTGTCACCTAATCACCCTCTTCAGCCTTCTGTTCACCTTTCATCTGTGTTTTTGTTAGCTTCGGGTTAGGCACTAGCTATGGCTACTAGCTCTCCTTCCTCTCCTCCTCTGGTGTGCTCTCTCTGTCAGATGTTTAGCTACACCTCTGCCTCTTTTAGTGATAATGGTAAATGTAATAAATGTTGTCTTTTTGAGGCGGTAGAGGTGAAGTTGTCTGATTTAGAATCTCGGCTGCGCTGCATTGAAACACCGTCTGCGCCAGTTAATCTTGACGAACGTCCCCTAGCTGCAGCGGAGCTCCCTAGCATAGGCCCTGTTAGCGGTCCTCCGGTCCTCTTTAGCAGCGAGGAGAATGGGTGGGTGACGGTGAGAAGGAAGCCTAGCCGCAAAGCCCTGGTTAACCACCAACCTGTTCACGTTTCTAATCGTTTTTCCCCGCTCAGCGACACACCCGCTGAGGAAAAAACTCTGATCACTGGCGACTCTGTAGTCAGAAACGTGAACCTAGAGACTCCAGCGGCCATAGTCAAATGCATTCCTGGGGCCAGAGCAGGCGACATCGAGTCAAATTTGAAAATGCTAGCTAAAAGTAACTGTAAAGACTCCACAATTGTTATCCATGCTGGCATTAATGACATCCATCTCCGGCAGTCGGAAGTCACGAAACTTAATGTAGAATCGGTGTGTGACTTTGCCAAAACAATGTCTGCCTCTGCAGTATTCTCTGGGCCCCTCCCCAATCTGACCAGTGATGACATGTTTAGCCGCTTGTCATCCTTCAAGCGCTGGCTGTCTGTCTGTGTGGTGTCCTGCAAACAACATGGGCTACATTGACAATTGAGAGCTCATCTTGGGGAAAACCTGGTCTTATGAGACGAGACAGCGTCCATCCCACTTTGGATGGTGCGTCTCATTTATCTAACAATCTGGCATCTTTTTTATCCAAATTTCCAAAACCTTGACAACTCAGAGTTGGGACCAGGAAGCAGAGTTGCAGTCTTACACACCTCTCTGCAGCTCCTTTTCCTCCGCCACCCCTCAACTTAGCCCCTGTCTTCCCCATCAGAGAATCATTGTCTGCTCCCTCCAAAGCAAATAAAAATATAATGTATAAGCATCCCAAAGTGATTAATCAAAAAGTTGGTAAAACTCAAATTAAACATGAAGCCTCTAAATTGAATGGTTTGGCTGCTCTTCCTCCTCATAATTTAAAAATTAAATGCGGTTTACTAAATATTAGGTCTCGAACTCCCAAGTCTCTGTTAGTCCATGATCTGTTAATTGATCATCAGATTGATTTAATATCCCTTTCAGAGACTTGGTTAGGACAAGAGGATTATGTTGGTTTGAATGAATCAACTCCCTCTGGTTATTTAAACTGTCAAAATCCCAGAAATTCTGGTCATGGAGGAGGAGTAGCAACAATTTCCCATTCCAAATTACGAGTTAATGTAAAGCAAAAAACATGTTATAATTCCTTTGAGGGTCTGGTCCTCAGTATTGGGCACTTTAGCAATTTTAGGCTAAACCCAATTTTATTTGCCATAGTTTATCGTCCTCCATCAACTTACTCAGAGATTTTATCTGAATTTACTGAATTCTTAGCTGATTTAGTGCTGAAATCAGATAATTATAGTAGGGGACTTTAATATACATGTAGATGAGGGAGTTCTGCGCTGTAAAAGTGAACAAAAGTCAGGGCCCTGATAATATATGTGGGCGCTTGGTAAAGTCTTGTGCACATGAACTGAGTCCTATATTTCATTACATTTTCAAGAAGTCCTTACAGACACAGCATGTGCCTAAGATCTGGAAAGAAGCCGTGGTTGTTCCCGTTCCAAAATCCAGCTGTCCTAAAATGGTAAACGACTTTAGACCAGTTGCTCTGACTTCAATTTTAATGAAAATTTTTGAAAAACTGGTCAGATGTGAGGTCCTAAAGCAGACTGAGCATGCATTGGATCCTCTGCAGTTTGCCTATAGGCCTCACAGAGGAGTGGAGGATGCCACTGTCACTCTGTTTAACATGCTTTTTAAACATCTGGATTTTAATGGGACACACGCCAGGCTTTTATTTGTGGACTTTTCCCCCGCCTTAATACAATCCAACCTCATATCTTAGTTGAAAGGCTCCTGCAACAATTTGATTTGAGCAATAATCTGGTGGGTTGGATTGTGGATTTCTTAACCAACAGGACGCAGAGAGTAAGGGTCAATGGTACACTGTCTGACCTAAAGTGTTCTTCTACTGGCTCTCCTCAGCGGTGTGTGTTGTCACCACTACTCTTCATCCTGTACACAAACATGTGTCGGAGCAGACATGACAACAGACACATTATAAAGTATGCTGATGACTCAGTTATTGTCAGTCTCCTCCAGGATGGTGAGAGTGGCCACGGCCCAGTAGTTGATGAATTTGTTCACTGGTGTGAGGATTCCTACCTGCAGCTGAATACGACAAAAACTAAAGACATGATTATTGACTTTAGGAGGAAAACTCCCAGGCACAAAGTCACCGTACTAAAAGGCCAGACCACCGAATGTGTACAATCCTACAAATATCTTGGGACGATTATTGATAGTAATTTAAACTTTGAAGAGAACTGTGAACGGGTGTGCAAAAAGGGTCAGCAACATTTGCATTGCTTGGGAAAACTTGCACGCTTCCAAACTGACCGAACCATAATGACAATGTTTTATCGGGCTCTTACTGAATCTGTTTTATCCTTTTCTTCAGTGTCATGGTTTGGTCAGATAAAACTGAAACAGAGGAAATCCTTGGATCGGGTAGTTAGATGGTCCAGTCGTTTGCTTGGTGAGTCACAGCTGAGCCTGACATCCCTGTACACCAGACAAGTACAGAGGATGGCTACCTCCATTTTAAATGATGACTCCCACCCTTTGCACTGCAACTTTCAGCTTCTTCCCTCAAGACGGAGGTTTGCTGTCCCAAAAAGTAAAACCCAGCGCTACAAAAACAGCTTTGTTCCTGCTGCTGTCAAAGAGTTGAACAAGTTGTAACAATATATTGCACATAATTTAGGTACCTATTTATTAACTCCATTTTATATTTACTTATTTTTGTAGGATGTTATTTGGGTTCTAAATATTTTATTGGGTTTTAGACCTTTGAGTTTTTAACCTCTTTGACTAGTTTTTAACTTTTTAATATAACCCTTCTCTCTTACCTCTGGTTTTTCTCCCATCTCTTTGTCTTTTTATACCCTGATTGATGGAGCCTTGAGTATTTTTATCATGTTTATAGTCAGCCTCATGTGTGCCTGTGTTTGTGTCTATGTTGAATGTAATTTGTGGCTTGTAAATACGGATGTCACCAGACTGCAAAACAAATCTACCTACGGGTACAAATAAAGTAACCTGAACCTGAACCTGAGATGAAGACAGTGACTGCCTTAATGTGGCATTTAATTCAATATTAGACTCGATGGGGTTTTCTCAGAAAGTAGGAAATTCTACTCATTATCTCTACCATACGTTGGACCTTGTTCTGACATATGGCATAGAAATAGAAAATCTGGTAGTGTCTCCTCATAACCCTGTACTGTCAGACCATTGTCTGTTAACCTTTGATTTTACTATTTCTGACTATTTGGCTCCTAAAGAAAAATATTACTACAGTAGATGCCTCTCAGATGATGTTGTTACCAAATTTATGCAGATTGTTTCCTCTATGCCATGTGTCAACACAATGGAAATAAGCTATAGACAGCTTGCTCCTTCTGTAATTGATAGCATGGTAGATAGTGTTACAGCTTCTCTGCATCAGACTCTAGACTTGGTGGCCCCCTTAAAAAAGAAAAAGTCTAATCAGAGATTTCTAACTCCTTGGTTCAACACAGAAACTCGTAGCTTAAAACAGAAGACTCGTCAATTAGAAAGAAAATGGCCCTCCACTAATTTAGATGAAATCTATTTAGCTTGGAGAAATCATCTTTTAATTTATAGAAAATCTCTTAGAAAAGCTACAACGAGTTATTATTCTGCATTAATAGAAGAGAACAAGAATAATCCTAGGTTTCTTTTCAGTACTGTAGCCAGGCTGACAAAGAGTCAGGACTCTGTCAATCCTAGCATTCCCTTAGAGCTTACTAGTCAGGACTTTATGAACTTTTTCAATAATAAAATTTCATCCATCAGAGATAAAATCAATCAGATTCTTCCCACCGTTAAACTTAAATACAGTAATTACTACAACTCCTTGGAGTTTACTCCAATTGACCTTTTAGAGTTAGACAAAATAGTTTCCTCATCCAAGCCTTCAACTTGTCTTTTAGACCCTATTCCTACCAGGTTATTGAAAGAGGTCTTCCCACTTATTGGTAGCTTTATTCTTCATATAATCAATTCTTCATTAACTTTAGGCTATGTACCGCAGGCTTTTAACCTCTTGCACTCTGGTGTACCGCGGGCGGGCACGTCTCCGTGTCCTAGAGCGCACGAGTGCGCACGAGGGCGCTGCGTCCTAGAGCGCACTGAAAAAAAAGGCTGCGTTTCCGTTCTTCCACTACAGACACAGCCGCGAACAGATTAGATATGACTGACCTCTCATTCGACTAATAAGAGCCTTGAATTGGGTTTCTGAAACCTTGAAGAACCAATGACTGAAAACCTAGCAAGAAGGACCCGCCTACCAACGGCTGCGAATGCAGCGAGCCAATTGAAGCACAGAAGTTTGAAAGCTGTTTTGTGTAAGGCTGGGTGAAGAGAGACTGACTGCTGCAGCAGATGAAAAAAGGACCCGCAGGAAGAACCACCACAGACCCAGCAGCACGGAGACCACCCACAAGTGTGACCTGTGTGACAGGGACTGCCATTCGCGCATCGGCCTGTTCAGCCACAGGCGGTGCTGTCCCAGCAGAGTAGACATTTAGGATTCTCTTCCATTGTCATCATAGACCGACGGAGGCCGACGACGAAGGCTGGGTGACACATACGCATTCGCCAGTCTTTTTTTATTACTACTGTTATTTGTTTTGAAAAATCGTTCGCCAAAACCGCAGTCATGGAAGCGCAAAACCGCAATAATGGAATTATGTTTTGACCGGGTCGCGAGACCAGAACCACGAGTCCGTAATAAGCGGACCAGCTTCATGTTCGTCTGACAATGAGGACGAGAAGTTCGCCAGCTACGCTGCTGTTGTGAACAGGTAAGTGTTATAAGCTAAGTTATTCTTTATCCCTGAAAATTGTAATCAAAAATGACTTTTGACCGATCGGTAAATTACAACTGTGCGGCGCACGAAGTCCAAAGTCTGTGCGCCGCGGTACACGGTTCGTGTGCTGCGTCCGGACCGTGAAGGCCCCCCCCCCGCTACTCTTCTGTAGCGAGGGGGGGGGGCTGCGGTGACCGCGGTGACTGTGCGCTGCGGTCGCCACATCGCCACATGACTATTCCGTCATGTAGCGATGGCCGATGTCCGTCCTCTGTAGCGGGGGGGTGGGGGTGGGTGGGAGTTGTTATCTTCTACATTATAAATATTTTAGAATAATTTTTAGTGCACTGTAGGTTATTTTTTCTTGTAAAAAAAAAAAGCCACACATTTTTTACGTGGCATGCTTCTTTGTGTGTGGGGGCTTGATTGTTCATTCATTCATGAATGAATGAATAAACAACCCCCCCCCCACACACACACACAGCCCTGAGTGTCACCTTTCATTAGAGCCCAAGATCAAGCTTCTATATTGAATCATTCAAAAGTTACAGACGTTTTTCCAAACTGTGCCATTTGGCACAATTTGGCACAGTTCAAAAACGCCTGGGAACTACCTGAGAACAAAGCTGTGTAATATATTCATTTTTTGTGGTATTGTTACAAAATTTTGACCTCAGCTGGATAACACTTGGTTCTACATTTCTGTTGCATTTTCCAGCCCGGATCTGAAGCTGTGTGTTATTTGCAAGCATTTGTATCCAAAAAAACACCCAGGTGAAATTTATTTTCTTCAAGTTCAGTATGTTTAGATGACTGTTACTCAGTGGCAGGAGCACTTAAGAGAGATTATGACTGTTTTGCCAAAAAATTCAAAGAGTTTTCTTTTAAATGATAGCAACCCCATGAAGATGCTGAAAAGGGTTGAAGAACAGCTTTTGATTTACTTTGGGCATGTTATTTTTTGGCATTTTTAGGGAAACTGACCAGAGTGCAAGGGGTTAAAATGGCTGAAATTAAACCCTTACTCAAAAAGCCAATGCTGGATCCAGGAGCTTTAGCTAACTATAGACCAATCTCTAATCTCCCTTTCATTTCAAAAATCTTAGAAAGAGTTGTTGCTACACAATTATTTGACCACCTGAAGGGAAATGGTTTACTTGAAGAGTTTCAATCTGGGTTTAGAATCCATCACAGTACTGAAACAGCTTTAGCGAAGGTCACTAACGACCTCCTCATCGTATCTGATAATGGACTTGTTTCTGTACTTGTCCTTTTAGACCTTAGCGCAGCTTTTGATACTATTGATCATAATATTCTACTTGATAGATTAGAACACTATGTTGGACTAAATGGAACTTCGTTGCAGTGGTTTAGATGTTATTTATCTGATAGGTTCCAGTTTGTTCATGTCAATAATGAGTTTTCTTTCAACTCAAAGCTCAGTCATGGAGTTCCACAAGGATCTGTGCTAGGCCCTACTCTTTTTAGTTTATATATGCTTCCGTTAGGCAACATTATTAGAAAGCACTGTATACATTTTCATTGTTATGCAGATGACACACAATTATACCTGTCAATGAAGCCAGATGATAGTAATCAATTAGCCAAGTTGGAAGCCTGTCTTAAGCAAATCAAAGCTTGGATGACTTGTAATTTCCTGCTATTAAATTCAGATAAGACTGAAGTCGTTCTTGTTGGTCCAAAAAACCTTAGAAATACCATTCCAAATCAAACTTTCAGTTTGGATGCGGTTACTCTTTCTCTTAATAGCTCTGTGAGGAACCTTGGAATTATTTTTGATCAAGATCTGTCTTTCAATTCACATATTAAATTTGTTTCTAAGACTGCCTTTAAGAATAGGGTTAAAACCTTCCTTTTTGATATAGCCTACAATTAGGGAGGGATCACGTGTTTCTGAAACCTCCCTTAGTTATGCTGCTAATAGGTTTAGTCAGCCGGGGGACCTCCAATAATGCACTGGGCCTCACTCCTTTCTTCACTCTCAATGAAATTTTTTTTTTTTTTTGCTGGTCATTAACATCTGTTTGTTCTCTCCCATAGATTGCGTCCCCATCGTGCTGTTTGCTCTCTACATGTCTGTTCTTTTCATCTTCTCTATCCCCTCACCCCCCAGCCAGTTGCAGCAGATGACTGCCCCTCCCTGAGCCTGGTTCTGCTGGAGGATTCTTCCTGTTAAAAGGGCGTTTTTCCTCTCCACCGTCGCCAAACGCTTGCTCACAGGGGATCGCCTGATTGCTGGGGTCTTTCTGCAACTGTGGGGGTTCCCCCTACAGTTGAAAGTGCTATGAGATGACTGTTGTTGTGAAATGGCGCTACTGTATATAAATAAAGTTGAATTGAATTGAATTGAATGAGGTGCCATGTTGAACTTCCAGTGACCAGTATGAGAGAGTGTGAGAGCGATAACACCAAATTTAACCCACCTGCTCCCCATTCAAACCTGAGACCTTGTAACACTAACAAGTCACATGACACCGGGGAGGGAAAATGGCTAAATGGGCACAATTTGGACATTTTCACTTAGGGGTGTACTCACTTTTGTTGCCAGTGGTTTAGACATTAATGGCTGTGTGCTGAATTATTTTGAGGGGACAGCAAATTTACACTGTTATACAAGCTGTACACTGACTAAATGTATCAAAGTGTCAAATCTTCAGTGTTGTCCCATGAAAAGATATAATAAAATACTTACAAAAATGTGAGGGGTGTACTCACTTTTGTGAGATACTGTATATATGTACCTGTGCGTCACACACATATGCCTCACCTCTTGTTTGTTGCTGTTGTTTGTTGTTGCTGTGAGGTGCTTGGGTGCATGTGTGTGTGTACACACGTGGACAAAATTGTTGGTACCCCTCTGTTAATGAAAGAAAAACCCACAATGGTCACAGAAATAACTTGAATCTGACATCATCACCATCATCATCATCATCATCACAGCAGTCTATCAGGGGCGACAATGACTGTTTCATTTAGGTCTGATCAGATTCCTCCACGCAGCTCTGTCCTTCACCTTCCGCTGCCAGGAACTCCTGACCTTGTTAACCTGGGCAACGTCCGAGCCGGTATGAGTTGCTTTCTGACTGACCATTTCATGAAACTGCTTGCAAAGTATTTGAGTACCACTAGCGTTTGCTGGACTAGCGGCACATTCTTGGCAGATAGAGGTATTATCAGTGGCAAGGACAGGCCAAGACAAACTGACTCCAGTATCTGTTGCAGTGACTGACGACCAGATGATAGGTTTGTTTATTGATGCTCTTTGTATAGTACATGTCACGATGCACCGACTGACAAAAGTCCACCACAGACCTTGCGACAAATGTGCTTATCTGCCAGGATGTCCAGTCTCACCCCGTGTAACTGGGAGTGGTCCACCACAGACCTGTGACAGATACTGTTTATACAAAAGTGGTAATAAATAAAATGTCTATGAAAATTAACCAATGAAAATCAGACAATGCTTTTGAATTGTGGTTCAACAGAATTATTTTAAAAATCAAACTCATGAAACAGGCCTGGACAAAAATGATGGTACCCTTAACTTAATATTTTGTTGCACAACCTTTTGAGGCAATCGCTGCAATCAAACGATTTCTGTAACTGTCAATGAGACTTCTGCACCTCTCAGCAGGTATTTTGGCCCACTCCTCATTAGCAAACTGCTCCAGTTGTCTCAGGTTTGAAGGGTTCTTTCTCCAGACGGCATGTTTCAGCTCCTTCCACAGATGTTCAATAGGATTTAGATCAGGGCTCATAGAAGGCCACTTTAGAATTGTCCAATGTTTCGCTCTTAGCCATTCTTGGGTGTTTTTAGCTGTGTGTTTTGGGTCATTATCCTGTTGCAAGACCCATGACCTGCGACTGAGACCAAGCTGTCTGACATCGGGCAGCACATTTCTCTCTAGAAGACCTTGATAGTCTTGAGATTTCATTGTACCCTGCACAGATTCAAGACACACTGTGCCAGATGCAGCAAAGCAGCCCCAGAACATAACAGAACCTCCTCCATGTTTCACAGTAGGGACAGTGTTCTTTTCTTGGTATGCTTCATTTTTGCGTCTGTGAACATAGAGCTGATGTACCTTGCCAAAAAGTTCCAGTTTTGACTCGTCTGTCCATAGGACATTCTCCCAGAAGCTTTGTGGCTTGTCAACATGCAGTTTGGCAAATTCCAGTCTGGCTTTTTTATGATTTGTTTTCAACAGTGGTGTCCTCCTTGGTCGCCTCCCATGAAGTCCACTTTGGCTCAGACAACGACGGATGGTGTGATCTCACACTGATGTACCTTGACCTTGGAGTTCACCATGAATGTGTTTAGAGGTTGTTCTGGGCTCTTTTGTTACCATTTGTATTATCCGTCTCTTCCATTTTTCCATCAAGTTTCCTCCTGTGGCCACTTCCAGGGAGGTTGGCTACAGTCCTGTGGATCTTAAATTTCTGAATAATATGTGCAACTGTAGTCACAGGAACATCAAGCTTCTTGGAGATGGTCTTATAGCCTTTACCTTTAACATGCTTGTCTATAATTTTCTTTCTAATCTCCTGAGACACCTCTCTCCTTTGCTTCCTCTGGTCCATGTTTAGTGTGGTACACACCATGTCACCAAACAGCACAGTGACTACTTGTCACCCTTTAAATAGGCTGACTGACTGATTACAAGTTTGTAGACACCTGTGATGTTAATTAGAGGACACATCTTGGTTGAACATGTCCCTATGGTCACATTATTTTCAATCTTTTCTAGGGGCACCATCATTTTTGTCCAGGCCTGTTTCGTGAGTTTGTTTTTTAAAGTAATTCTGTTGAACCACAATTCAAAAGCACTGTCTGATTTTCATTGGTTAATTTTCATAGAATTTTTATTTATTACCACTTTTGTCAGATTCAAGTTATTTCTGTGACCATTGTGGGTTTTTCTTTCATTAACAGAGGGGTACCAACAATTTTGTACACGTATGGCATTTGAATGTTTTGTTTTGTAGCACCTTAACTCTTGCACTTTAGCATATCCACTTTGTACAGTTTCATTGTAGATGTTGTTCTTGTGTATGATTGTTTGTGTGTTTTTGTGACCTGCCGGGGGACTACAGATGCAAATTAGCAGTATTGCTAAATCTGGCATACTTACATTTGTATTAATGTTCATTAGTATGTAATGTCCCTTTCAAATAAACATTAAACAGTCTGTTAGCAAGAATACTCCAAAATTACTACATGGATTTGGATGAAATTTTTACCACATGTGGTCCTTGGGCTAGAGAGGAACCCATAACATTTTGGTGATGATCCGAGAATGCATACTGTACCTCCGCGAAGGTTCTGGCACCGAGGCATTAGCACCTTGGTGCTTTCATATTACTGAAGTGCTCTTACACTACTTAGTGATTCCATGGGTGCAACTAGATTTTAAGACATTGTCTTATTTCACAAAAAATATATGCTTTATTTAATTCTCCTTAATTTCACTTTTTCTTTCACTTTAAAAAAAAAAAGGGGGTGTTGTAATAACTATCCTACCAATGTTGTCAAATAGCAAAAAATAAGGGAACATGTGATGAAAATGTAAACAATGCAATGCTGTAATGACCTGTATACCCTTTACAAAAACTTAAATTAAAAAAAAAATATATATATATGCTATATCAGGGGTCACCAACTAAAAGTTCAAGAGGTCCGATAAGTCAATCCTCCTCCCCAGCTGAGATCCGAATTAGGGCTGGGGATCTATAGGCATCTCACAGTACAATTATGATTCAGGGTCTCCGATTTGATTGTAAAACGATTCTCGATGCATTTTTTGTTTGTTTTTTCAGGATTTTTTTTCTCTCACTGTGTGACAGTTTGGTACTTTTAAAACCGTGTTTGCAGTGACCCATGACATTACTTCAAACATCTTTTAATAAATGGAAGAGAAATGTGACAAGCCACATGGACAAATTTATCTGAAAGTGTGCTTTTAAGAACTGTCATCTTTTCATGGACATTCTTTAAGAAGACCACAGCTGTCTCCAGCAGGCCAATATCATTTGCTTTTACACATTATTTTATTAAGCAGATGTTTTAACTGCTTTTAGTTCTATATTTTTTAAACAAAAAAATCAAATAAATTCTTTGCTCAATTTCAAATAAAACACAATAATTTAATCATAATAATACAGGCGAACACTAAATGTGTTTTTGACGCAAAATAAATAGCTCTAAAATTCTAAAATCTACAACTTAAATCCTAAAAATGGAAAGTTTTACAGAACAAACTAAATTACACACATTTAAAAAGATTAATGTTTACAAAACAAAATCTCACAAAAGTTCACCTTTATACTATATTTTCAGTATTAAAAAAGTTTCAAACTGTAAGCCTAAAAAAGGGACAGAAAATATAACTAATTCCACAGTACAGAATTCCTTTGGAGGGTTTTTTATGTCAGTCTTTATCTTTTTAACCTCATCTGGATAACACTCTGTCACAAGGAGAGAGGAGGTGGATGTAGAACTTTTTATGTGCAGTAACACACAGAGCAAATTATTGTTTTGACATGAAATCGGTACCCGGTCAAGTCAACCCATAATCAGCTCATCCCAGCCAGTTACAGCCGCCTCATAACCAGCTTGCTCCATGGCCAACTCGCCCCACAACAAACTCGCCCCGGCAGTATATAAATATATGTAACGAGCAGCACCTGGTGGTTTGGTTTCTTGGTTCCTGCTGGTGGGGGAGAACATTAATAAGGGACAGGTGTGCGTGTGGTTTTGATTGCTTTCTCCTGTGGGACGCCACGGTGAGCAGCCACACGCATGCAGGGGCTAGAGTTTTATGGGTAAGTGATTTAATAGTGAGATTTGTCTGCTTTAGGATTTGGCGATAGTTTTAATTGATTTTTTTGTGTTGTATAGTGGCTGCTGAGTGTTTTGTGACAGGGATGATCCCTAGAAGATGTGGGTTTCCATGATGTTAAGTGGAAACTGAATTTGGCATGTCACTTATTGGATTTTTTTAGGGACTGTGTTGTAGTGGTGTATTTTTTTTAACATTTTTAATTTTTGTGTACATTTTAGTGTTTCCCATGGTGAATTCGCATTGGGGGGATTGTGAGAGACGTACATTAATTTAGTAGGTATTTTTATTATGTATTTGAATGTTTAAGAATGTTATTTGTGTGTTTTATTGATATGATAACGTTTGTCTTTTATAGTGATGATTGGGAATCCATCACTGTTTTCTGCTGTCCATCTTTTTGTCTGTCAATGTCTTTTTCTCATCAGTTGTAATAAAATGTGTAATGTCTTTAAGTAAAAAAAAATCTGTTTGATTTATTCAGTCTTTTTGACTGTCTAGATGCAACATACAGGCTGTGCATTACCTGAACTCTCATCATGGAAGACAACTGCTTGGCTTGTGCCAAGAAGGTGCTCAGACACATCCCTGACAGATCCCATTATACAAACAAGTATGTGGTTAGCTGTGTGTGTGTGTGTGTGTGTGTGTGTGTGAATGCGCTGCAGGCAGCAGCTGAGCAGAGCTCTGTACGGGTTTTTCCTGTGAACCAACACTGTAAATATAGCCGGTCACTTTGGTTAAAATAGATGGGGTGAAAATATATATTTTTATGAAAAGTATAACACCGAAATTAAAAAAAAAAAAAAAAAAAAAAAAAAAACCTCTCCCTCCTTGCAGAAAAAAATTACAGATTCAGAGATTTCAGCAAACAGAAAAGAAGGCTGCTGAGTTAGACTTGTTCGCTGTGCCGCACGACAGGCCACCACTTGATGGGGTGAGTTTGGGGCGAGTTGGAGCGAGTTTGTTGTGGGGTGAGTTGGTTATGGGGCAAGCTGTAACTGGCTGGGGCGAGTTGGTTATGGGGGGACTTGACGGTAAACCATGACATCAGAGGGTCGTGGAAATTGCCTCCATAAACAATGCGCTGGCCCAACGGGGATGCTGTCCCAGGAAGGTGTGGAGGAGCCCTGTTGACCTTCCGTCAACAGACCCCTGGGAGGACCCATACCATCACAGGCAGCCAGAGTGGCAGTGGACACAGTTTCACAGCAGCGTTTCATTCCGTGGGTTACACTGGGAAGGAAGCGTGGCTATCCGCCCGCTGTATCCAACGGAGAACGTCCAAGGTCCCACGCCATAAAATGTCCGGGCGGCCGCCACCGATACAGCACTTAAGTTCCGCTTTTTTCTGTCTGATTAAAACAAAACAGTATAATTTTTCTCGAAATTATATTAAAGAGCTTCAGAGTCCGGACGGAGGGCTCTCGTGGTCAGGATCTGGACTGGAGTCCGCCAGTTGGTGACCCCTTTGCTATACACTCACCGGCCACTTTATTAGGTACACCTGTCCAACTGCTCGTTAACACTTAATTTCTAATCAGCCAATCACATGGCGGCAACTCAGTGCATTTAGGCATGTAGACATGGTCAAGACAATCTCCTGCAGTTCAAACCGAGCATCAGTATGGGGAAGAAAGGTGATTTGAGTGACTTTGAACGTGGCATGGTTGTTGGTGCCAGAAGGGCTGGTCTGAGTATTTCAGAAACTGCTGATCTACTGGGATTTTCACGCACAACCATCTCTAGGGTTTACAGAGAATGGTCCGAAAAAGAAAAAATATCCAGTGAGCAGCAGTTCTGTGGGCGGAAATGCCTTGTTGATGCCAGAGGTCAGAGGAGAATGGCCAGACTGGTTCGAGCTGATAGAAAGGCAACAGTGACTCAAATAACCACCCGTTACAACCAAGGTAGGCAGAAGAGCATCTCTGAACGCACAGTACGTCGAACTTTGAGGCAGATGGGCTACAGCAGCAGAAGACCACGCCGGGTGCCACTCCTTTCAGCTAAGAACAGGAAACTGAGGCTACAATTTGCACAAGCTCATCGAAATTGGACAATAGAAGATTGGAAAAACGTTGCCTGGTCTGATGAGTCTCGATTTCTGCTGCGACATTCGGATGGTAGGGTCAGAATTTGGCGTCAACAACATGAAAGCATGGATCCATCCTGCCTTGTATCAATGGTTCAGGCTGGTGGTGGTGGTGTAATGGTGTGGGGAATATTTTCTTGGCACTCTTTGGGCCCCTTGGTACCAATTGAGCATCGTTGCAACGCTACAGCCTACCTGAGTATTGTTGCTGACCATGTCCATCCCTTTATGACCACAATGTACCCAACTTCTGATGGCTACTTTCAGCAGGATAATGCGCCATGTCATAAAGCTGGAATCATCTCAGACTGGTTTCTTGAACATGACAATGAGTTCACTGTACTCAAATGGCCTCCACAGTCACCAGATCTCAATCCAATAGAGCATCTTTGGGATGTGGTGGAACGGGAGATTCGCATCATGGATGTGCAGCCGACAAATCTGCGCCAACTGTGTGATGCCATCATGTCAATATGGACCAAACTGTCTGAGGAATGCTTCCAGCACCTTGTTGAATCTATGCCACGAAGAATTGAGGCAGTTCTGAAGGCAAAAGGGGGTCCAACCCGTTACTAGCATGGTGTACCTAATAAAGTGGCCGGTGAGTGTATATTTGCATGTCCATGCACATAACATATGTATTGTGTCTTTAAGTCTGATCTCAAATTGTATGCTTTACTCTGCATGCCTAAATGAAGGGAAAAAAATCATATTTCAGTTAGACCTTTTAAAATGGTTTACTCGTGAATTCACAGCATGAAAAACCAGCCACTGTTTTTCAGTCAATCACAACCGGAATTGATGAGAATTGGATTGACATGTTCCGAACCTATTTTAATGAGAACCTTTAGCTGCACTGTCGCCGAAAGCGTGACCTGGCAGAGGAAACACGGGCACGAAGAGGTAAACCATAAACACACCTATGTCAATTTGTTTTTAGGGAACAACTACTGCTAGCATTGCAGCCATCCATCCATCTGTAGGTCGTGTTTAGGACACGAGGGCATATTTTAGACACCTCGGCTGGCCCATGAGTCACCACGTTCACCATAGCGCCATAACAAGAGTGTGGAGGGGCATCCTGAGCAGACAGGCGCTATCCACTACCTGCTAAGCTAACTACCTGCCACTTACCTGGAGACGAAACTGTCACATCCAGCCGCACTACAACCGCCACCAGCCGCTCCTCTGAGGTGCTGCTTCGATTAAAGATGAGCTCGGGGTTCGGGCACAGGACGGCAGAAACGCTCTCTAACACTTCGTCACTATTTCAACTTTTTTCAGAATTACATACGCATTACAGTGAAAGTACGCTGCTACACGCTAGCTCGCTAACTACTTTTAAGGCTCAGAGAGGAAGCAACAAGCGATTTTGACAGTTTGACGGAATGTTAAACATGGTTCCCTGGGGGGGTTACTGTCGCGGTGTTGTCGTTAATAACACGTTTATTCACACCCTGTGGGGAAAGAAATAGCCACATCTAAGATGTATGTATTTTTAGTGATAAGCTTGTACTAAATTTTCAAAATTCTTACATTAAAATCTATTTCTATTCCAAAACCAAAGCCGTTTATACCCTACAGCTGTAGTACAGTCCAGAGAAAGCAAGAGCAAGAGGAGGGGGGCGTTGCCTAGGCAACAAGAGTGAATCTCCCTGAGGGAAAAGATGTGGCCTTTGATTTATGAACCGGTGCCCGTCAGCCTGTCAAAGTAGCCTGCAATAGAAAAGATTAAAATATTTGGCATATCAGATATGTGATATGGACATTCTTAAGATCCTCTTACTAATCTAGGAAACACATGAAACTCTTTGAAACGTTTAATCCAATCACCTGTCAGAGAAATACACAGATACATATCCTATTATTCTATTATTTTGATGACAAACTCATTCGACCTACTGTACATCTTTACTTGGATATCAACTCCCAAAACAACAAAAAAGTAAAATGCTGCATGTTAAGGCCAATGTCTCTTTCTCATTGGAGCCCCCTATTCTGTGCCCAACATGTTTGAAGCAACTGGTGGCGTATTTTGAAGGTACAAGTATATCAGGTGAATTACCACCCTCAGTCAAATTTGGAGCTCCCTGAATTTGCAGTGGTAGTTCTTTCCAAAATCGTTTTTTTTTTTAATTGTTTCTTTCAAACTCATACTAAATACCACTGGGTCGCAAACTCTCACACCCCTGGAGGGTGACACCCACTTTTGGCGTCTGTCACCCACCAACCCCAATCAACTCTCATGCCAAATACTTGCTAAATACTTACCATTTCTGACACACCAAATACCATATGTGTCATGAGCCGAGTGCTGGAAATTCCGTCAGATTAGGTCTCATGGCTTTTTCTGCTTATTTGCTTATTTGTTGCATTTTATGCTTTTTGGGGTTTATGTATTCTTGTTCTGCTTGTGCTAGGGTCATATTTCTATTTTGCATTTATTTATATTTATTTGGTATGCTATTATATTCTTTATATCTTTAGTATTATCCTCTGACTGTTGACAGCTGTCAGGGGCATGAAGCATGCCCTGTCAGCTGTCAGTTTTCGGTTTGCCTTCCTCTCACTGCCTCAGCTGATCCCAACTATGTATCCTCGCTTTCTCCTACCCATTCAGGTACCCACACCTGTTGTTAATTATGTTAATGGGTTCTGATCCCTATTTAAGGGGCTGCATACTTTTGTCTAGCGCAGGACCCTACTTGCAGCTTTTCTCCACAAGCTGTAAGTGTCTCTTTACATTTTATTTTTCCTAGCATGTGTTCCACGGCTAGTTCTCCCAGGTTTAGCTGGTGAAACCAGTCGCCTTAACTTTCACTATTCTTGCTTCACCTGTGTCTCCTATTGCCTACTAGTTTTTGGTTGCGTTCTATTTGTTGTGCCTTTTGTTGTTAAAACTTGCAAACTCACAGCCGGCGCGTGGTGCCTTTTATTCTCCCCTGAAGGGCGTTTATGATAGAAGGGTGCTGCCTGTGTGGGCACCAGCAGCTGTGAGTTTGCCTTTTTTCTTTTCCCTCTTGTGTTTTTCTTTAAAGCCTGTGTTTTTTTGCTGACATGGCAGCATTTTCTGACCATGGACAAAGTGTGTTAAGTGAGGAGGAATCTTGGGCTCTGAACATTATCCATAACATCTTGTCAGAGGCTCGTGTCTCCTGCACGAGACTCTTGTCTCCAGGAGTCCTTGTTTGGGCCTGCACAAATTCTGGAAGCATGTCCCAGCCTGTGGAGCCATCCGGAGTTAATGGACCTTCTACTCTCCATCAACCCATTGTCCATGCTCCACGGGCTGGGGGAAATCTCCACCAAACCCCAGCCTACGCCTACAAGGAAGCGATTTCGGACGCGGAAGCCCCGGACCTCTCGCCATCATCCAGCTGCAGACTTGTCTCCTTCTCCTGAACAGTGGCCCGCCGCCTGCCGTATTGGGTACGCAGCCCTCATGACCTCTGACGGTCCCAGCGCGGAGGAACTGGAAGAGTGCCAGCGGGTCTTGGCAGCAGAAAACGAGCTCATTTTGGATTACAAGCCATCGCTCCTTCCTGAGCCTTCGCAGCAGCTGGAGGGAGGTTCACCAGGCAGAGCGGAGTCTATGCGTCCACTGACTCCGATACTCTACCTATCTCACCAGATGGCCTTCGCAGCTCCTGAAGAGACATCATCTGAACCCGCAGCAACCACCACCAAGCCCCGGGAGTTAAGGAATGAATTGTCTTGCCTTATTCCCGGTGGTGAAGCTCAGCAACAACAGCCCAATTTGGCTGAGCATTCACCATGTGCTGGTATTATTCCACCCTCACCTGCTTCTCCTATGCCCCTCTCCAATTTCTTTGTGTCTGCCGGTCCCAGAGAGGACCAGCCCAGCGAAGGAGAAGATCGCCTCCGGTGCCCCGAAGCCTGAACTGATGAAGGGACCCAGTGCCATCAGTGAGGGGGTTCTGGGCCCTCAATCTCGGGGTTAGGATAAGCATGCTGGTGTCAGCGGTGAGGCGTGTCCAGCCACTGCGCCGGACAAACCATTGGCGTCGGCTGCCTCGCCCAGAGATCCTGGGTCTGCAGTAACCACCACACCTGCTGCGGGGGCTGCTGCAGCGGAGTCGGAGCTGGACCTCCAGGGGGCTGAGTCTGAAGCAACATGGTTGTCTGGATCGGTAGAGTCCTGGACGGTGGTGGAGCTCGAGCTCAGGCAAGTACTCTCCTTTGTTTTTCTCTTATCTGTCTTGGAGAAAGCTTGTCTGACTCTTGGTGGGGAGAGCCGGGTGCAGCCATCAGCTGCACCTGAGCTCACCTCGCCGAGCTCCGCTGCTGCTGGTGACCCTGACCCTGCCTCTGTTTGTATTGTCTGAGCTCTCTCCCAGGGTCACCGAGGATTATCCACCTGTACCAGATGTCTCCGTGGACCAAGGCTCCCGCCCGAGATCACCGTGGGTCCAGATTTCCCCACTGAGGTCCTCAGGGACGTTACGTCCCAGCCCGGGACCTCCGTGGGTGCAGCTCCTCCACAGCCCGGGTCGTCGTGGGTGCTGTGTCCCAGCCTGAGATCAACTTGGGTGCTGCGTCCCAGTGTTGGCCCGCCGTGGGTGTTATGCTCCAGCCCGGGGTCCACCGTCGGCACAGCCATGGCCCAGTCTGGGTCCACCGTGGGTGCAGCCATGGCCCAGTCTGGGTCCACCGTGGGTGCAGCCTTGGCCCAGTCTGGGCCCACCGAAGGTGCAGCGCCGCTCCAGCCCATAGCCACCGCGGGTGCTGCATCGCTCCAGCCCGGAGCCACCGCGGGTGCTGCATCGCTCCAGCCCAAAGCCACCACGGGTGCAGCTTCGTCCCAGTCCGGGACCACCAAGGGTGCTGCTGGCCAGACCAAGGGCATCATGGTCCCCCTTCCTTCTCTACCAGACGTTGTCGTGGTCCCCCCCTCCTCAGCTCTCCTTCCAGTCATTGTGTCTCCCTATGGGGGAGCTGCCTCTTGGGTCACCCCTCCTATTCAGGTGGCTGAAGAACTCTGGTCAGCCACCTGACGGACTGAGCCGTTGGGTTGGGTGGCCCATGCTCCCCGGCAGGCCACCCGACTCGGACCACCTTGCTGTCCGCCAGGCCTGGGACAGGGGTTGCCCCTCTAGCTCCTTGGCTGGGGGGCCTAATTCATTGTTGTTGACTGGTGTGGGTCCTGAGCGGGGTTTGTTTTGTTCCCTCCTAGCCTGTTCCCCCCCACCACCCTCCCTGGGTATGTTATTGTGGTGCCCTTGCTGGGGGGGGGGGGGGGCTCTTTTCTTTTGGTGTTACCCTGGGATGTCTGGATTCCACCCCTTGAGAGGGGGGCTCTGTCATGAGCTAAGTGCTGGAGATTCCACCAGACTCGGTCTCATGTCTTTTTCTGCTTATTTACTCATTTGTTGCACTTTATGCTTTTTGGAGTTTATGTATTCTTATTCTGCTTGCCGTCTTTCCTGTTTGTGTTAGTGTTATATTTCTATTTTGCATTTATTTATATTGGTATGTTATTTTATTCTTTATCTTTAGTGAAGCTTCTTGTGGGCGTACCCTATCAGCTGTCAGTTTTCGGTTCGCCTCCCTCTCACTGCCTCAGCTGATCCCAATTATGTATCCTCGCTTTCTCCTACCCGTTCAGATACCCACACCTGTTGTTAATTATGTTAATGGGTTCTGATCCCTATTTAAGCGGCTGCACACTTTTGTCTCGCACAGCACCCTACTTGCAGCTTTTCTCCACGAGCCGTAAGTGCCTCTTTATATTTTATTTTTCCTAGCGTGTGTTCCATGGCTAGTTCTCCCAGGTTTAGCCAGCGAAACCAGTCGCCTTAGCTTTCGCTATTTTTGCTTCACCTGTGTCTCCTATTGCCTACTAGTTTTTGGTTGAGTTCTGTTTGTTCTTTTGTGCCTTATGTTATTAAAACTTGCAAACTCACAGCCAGCGCATGGTGCCTTTTATCCTGCCCTGAAGGGCATTTATGACAATCTGACACGCATATACTCACATTACGACCCAGAAGGGAATACCTGCCTCTCCTTGTGCTGTTGTTTGCATGAGTACGTGCTTATGCCCATGCATGTGCGTGCATACTGTAAACTCAAGTGATGTAGACACACTGCTACATGTCTGCACAAAGACATGTAGCAGTGTTTCTTCTGGCTCTAGAGAGAGAGCAGACGCCTTTCCTTCCCTCTCCTTTACTATTCCCTGCTTGTGATGTCTGTCTTTCACTCTTCTTCTGGCTGAATCTTAATCCAAATGGAAATTATGGATCTGGAAAAGCGGCTTTTATGCGATTGTCACCACTTTAAAAGAAGAAAATCGGGTCGGGGGAACCCAAGGAAGACTCATGGCATTGGAATTCATGTGTCTGTGTGATTCGACTGAAGATTGTACTGATCACAGGTTTTTTCTGTTTGGCCCCTGGAGTTCCTGTGTATCGAAATTATTTGGGTGAGCTAATCAAATGCAGACCCTGGCGTAGCTCCCTCAACAAATTCAACAATTCGTCTAGCTGGGGGGAGCACTGACTGTCAGCGGCAAATAGGATTAACATGGAATTTACCGAGACTTCCGGTTATGGCTGCCACGTAGGATGGACGTGTCTCGCTCTGCTCTGCTCCTGGAGAAAAAAATCGGCAAATAACTCTCTCATTTGGGACAGAACGTATCCCAGCATTTGAGCGAGGATATGTCGGCGAAGCCTAAGGCTGGAAAACCAGGAAAAGGAAAAAGCGAGCCGCCGAAACAGTCCAAATTAACGGACTTTCAGGTCTGTGACGCAGCAAACAAGGCTCCATATATGGCGGAGGAGGCTGGCGGCGGTGCGATTTCTGCGGGGAATGGCGCAGATGCGCTGATGGCTGCCATGAGTTCAATGAGAGCGGACTTTTCCTCTAGATTTGATGGGATTATGACAGCGTTGGAAGGAATAAGAAAGGAATTGGGTGACTGTGTAGAACGAACGGCGCAGATGGAGCTCCGTCTCGCTAGTGCTGAAGATGACGTCACCCGTCTTCAATTAAAGGTGCGCACTTTGGAAAAAAAAAAAAAATCTCTGGAAGATAATATTTTGGATTTGGAATCTCGGTCGAGACAGAATAATTTGAGGCTGGTGGGTCTTCCAGAGGAATCAGAAGGTCGGGACGTATGTTCCTTTCTGGAAAAGTGGATTCCGGAGGTGCTGGGCAGCGAGGAGTTGCAATCAGCAGTGGTTCTGGAAAAAGCACATCGTATTGGCCCACGGAGAGATAAGGGACCGCCGAGGACCTTAATTATGAAGTTTCTTAGCAACAGAGACAGGATGAAGATCTTCAACGCTGCACGAGCTAAAAAAGGAGAGATTAAACACCAGGACCAGCAGGTGCGGTTCTACCCAGATTTGGCCACAGGAATCCAACAATTGAGGAAGCAGTTTGATCCCGTACGTAAGGAGCTGCGCAACCTTGGGATTCGTCATGGTGTAATCTATCCTGCGAGACTGCTGACCACGTATGAGGGCAGAACCCACATCTTCAAGACCCCAGAGGAGGCGCAGGAGTTCATCAAAAAAATCAAAGAAGAAGAAGAGACTGGTGGGAGCTAAGCATGAACAAAATATAAGGTAGAATAATTAAGCATTTGCACAGGCATCTGACTGACTTGAAGTAAATAGTAAGTTTACAAAATATAGATTGTATTATATATTAAAAAAACAAAACAAAAACAAAACAAACAAAAAAAAAAACCTATGATGTACAAAGTTGTTAAAAATTTTGGAGTTAAGTTGGAAAACTACAGAGGAGAGTTAATGTTACGTCATTAAAAGCAGTAGAGTTAGGGTGATTGGGAGGATGAAGGAGTGGCTTAGGCTGTTCCCCGTGGGTGTGGAACGGTCGATGGCTATATCGGGAGACAGAATTTTTCTTTTGATTTTGGGGGGTTTGCCACAAGTGTGGGAAGGGGAAATTTGTTTGTGTGTAGTTTGTAGGATGAATGTTCAACCACTCATGTTTTTGCTTCTCTGTATGAGCATGTTTACACTGCAAGGTAATCCTAAACTCTCTATTGATCATGGACCAAAGTGTTAATCTTAATTTAACTTCATGGAATTGCAGAGGTCTACAAAATTTAAAAAAACTTAAACAAGTTATGAATAAAATAAAGGACATGGGTTCAAGAATTGTGTTTTTACAAGAAACTCATCTGATAGAGGAGGATGTTAAAAGAATTAGGAGTAGATGGCAGGGAAGTGTATTCACCTCTTCATTTTCATCCCGAGCCAGGGGAGTTATGACTCTCATACATAAATCAGTTCCTTTTCAAGTGAAAAATGTAATTGGAGACAAATTTGGAAGATATGTAATCATTCAAGGTTCTTTGCTATTAGAAAATATAAATCTTGTGAACTTATATGGTCCCAATATAGATGATCAGAAGTTCTTTGCTAATTTATTTCTCATCTTATCATCACTTACAGGGCAACATATAATAGCAGGGGATTTTAATTGTACATTGAATCCAGGTGTGGATAGATCAACAGGACTGGATTGTACGCACATTGGATGTAGGATGACTATTAATCATTTTATGAAAGAATTGAGATTGTTAGATATATGGAGAGAAATGAAACCACAAGTTAAAGCCTATTCTTGTTATTCCAGTACCTACAAGACATTCTCACGTATTGATTATTTTTTGATTTCCACAGAATTAAGGTCCAAGATTCAAAACTGCTTTTATGATAACATCGTGATCTCTGATCATGCACCCTGTTGTCTAATATATGTAGATAAAAAATTGACAAAGGAATCAGGTAGATGGCAATTTCAGCATAAATGGCTTCAGGATGAGGAATTTGTCAAGTATATAGAAAAACAGACGAGTTCTTTGACATCAATACTACACAAACATCAGCATGTGTAAAGTGGGAGGCTTTCAAAGCTTTTATTAGGGGACATATTATTAGTTATACAGGATCAAAATCTAAGAAGACTCGAGAGGAGAGAGCTAAATTGGAACATAAAATAAAAAATCTTCAGGAAAAAGTGTATGCAGGAAGTGACCCAAGGTTGGAGAATGAATTACTGATTTTGAGAGCTGAATACGACAAAAAATCAGCGAATAGAGCTGCCTCGAGTCTTCTAAGATTGAAACAATCTTTTTATGAACAAGGTGAAAAATCAGGAAAATTATTAGCATGGCAGATTAAACAATTGGAAATTAAAACACCAATTACCAGTATTATAAGTAATGGACAGGTAGTTATAGATCCTTTAGAAATTAATAGAGCCTTTAGAGATTACTATGAAAAATTATGATACCAAAAATGAACCTGATTTAACAAAACTAAATGGGTTTTTGAACGAACTATCTATACCGTGTATTCCAAATGAAAACAGGGAGATATTGGAGTCTAAAATTAGTCAAGAAGAAGTTGGGCTAGCCATTGATAATATGAAATCAGGAAAAAGTGCAGGACCAGATGGTCTTCCAGTTGACCTTTATAAAAAATTTAAGAATAAATTAATAAAACCTTTTTTGGAAATGGTTTTAGAAGCATTTCAAAATAATAATTTACCATCATACATAAATAATGCCTTAATTATACTGCTGCCAAAACCAGGTAAGCCCTCTAATAAATGTGAAAATATGAGACCAATAAGCCTATTAAACGCCGACCTTAAGATAATCTGTAAAATTTTAGCAAGACGAATACAAGAAATTTTACCAAATATTATTAATCGAGATCAGAATGGCTTTATAAAGGGTAGACAAGGCTTCCATAATGTAAGAAGACTATTTAATATTATTTATTTTAATAAAGAAGCACCGGATACAGCTCTCCTATCATTGGACGCCGAAAAGGCCTTTGATAGAGTTGAATGGCCCTTTCTTTTTGAAGTCCTACAAAGGTTTGGACTTGGAAATAATTTCATAAAATGGGTTCAAATAATATACAATAATGCTACAGCAGAAATCCTAACAAATAACAATATTTCAAAACCAATAAAAATCAATAGAGGATGTCGACAAGGCTGTCCACTTTCACCTTTACTGTTTACTATGGCAATTGAACCTTTAGCGATAGCGATACGTTTACATTCACAAATATATGGAATTAAAGTTGGACCAACAGAACATAAAATCTCCCTGTACGCCGATGATATAATTTTGTTTATGTCGAATCTAAAAAAATCAATTCCAACCTTGTTGAATTTAATAAAGAATTTTGGGGAAATATCAGGATATAAAATAAATAAAACTAAATCTTCAATATTAATGCTAAATGAGACCCAGAGAAATTACCCAGCCCCTGAGGTAAATCAATTCAATGTTGTAAATCAGTTTAAATATTTAGGAATCCAAATTATGCCTAAGCTAGAATCAGTCGCCAGTGTCAACTATGAAGCCTTAATGTCAGATATCAGTGAGTTAACTCAGAGATGGATGTCACTACCAATGTCGATGATCGGGAGAATCAATATACTTAAAAGTAATATTTTACCTAAAATACTTTATTTATTTCAATACATTCCCTTATCACCACCTTTAGATTTATTCTCAAGAATAAAAAAAAAGTTAGTGGAATTTATATGGAACAACAGGAGGGCTAGATTACGTTTGTCTTTATTATATTTACCATTTGATCGTGGAGGTCTGAAATGTCCAAATTTTATGTTGTATTATTGGTCGGCACAACTGAGGTCTATGACATATTATTTTTCATCAAATGATCTCCCTCACTGGACTGAAATGGAATCATACAATTTACCTTTACCTCTTCCCATATTCATATACTCAGATTCGGCAAAAAAATTACAAAAACAAGTTAAAAATCCATTTGTAAAGCATATGATCAAAATATGGTGTGAAGCTAAAAACTATTTAAAAGAACCACAGTTATTGTCACAATTTAGTCCAATATGGGGTAATCAATATTTTAAACCAGGAAGAGCGGACGCTGTATTTAAAGTATGGAATTTAAAAGGGATACAAAAGATTCAGGATTTATATTTGCCAGGTGCAGACAACATAATGTCTTTTGAAGAGCTGAGGATCAAATTTAATCTCAATAGAACACATTTTTTTAAATATCTTCAACTTAGAAACTTTATTCGATCAAATCAAAATAAAGCTCTCACTCGACCTATTTATTCATCCTTGGAAAAAATGATGATGAAAGATAGTAAAAAGGGTATTATTTCAGAGTTTTATAACTCATTGACACTATCTTCAAGTGAAAATTCACTGAAAAGATTAAACTACTGGAAAGAAGATCTGCAAATTGAAATTTCAGAGGAACAATGGGAATTGGCTTGTACAGAAGCTCAAACCAAATCAATAAATGCACGCCTTAAATTGATACATTTCAAATGGTTAATGCGGATGTATGTTACACCGGAGGAGTTAAATAGATATAACAAAAATATACCAGATACATGCACAAAATGCATGGAAAGTAAAGGAACCCTATTTCATTGTTTATGGGAATGTAGATTAATAAGAATGTTTTGGGAAGAGGTGAGGGTAACAATTGAAAAAATAATCTCAAAACAAATCATATTGAATCCTAAACTGGTTTTGTTGGGTCTGTACCCAGAAAAGCATAATTTTAATAAAAGTGAAAGAACATTCATAGACCTCAGTTTGCTTAATGCCAAAAAATGTATTGCACTATTATGGAAAAAGACTCATAGACCAGATGTGACTCAGTGGTTAAGACAGATGTTAACAAACCTTCCATTAGAAAGAATAACATATATACTAAAATCAAAGGAAATTGTGTTTGAGAATATATGGAGACCTTTTATTGATTATGTAAAAAATTTAAACATAACTCTTGAAGAAGAAGGTGAATGATGTGTGTGGACCTTGTAAATTCCAAACTGGTGAACATAATATGTATACTTATGTATTGGATTGTCTAGACTAAACAGAGGAGCATTGTTGAAGACTTGATTTTGCTGGTGGTTGTTGGTGTTTTTAGTGCATTTTTTTTTTTTTTTTTTTTTTGTAGTACTTTAGTGTTAGTGTTTGATTGTTTGTATCATGTTTGTTAAAAAAAAAAAAAAAAAGGTTCAATAAAGATATTGTGGAAAAAAAAAACATGGAATTTACCACCTGGCATGCATTGAAGAGAGAACGGACTCTCTTGAACATGTTTACCTATGTTTCGATAGGTGGATAACATCTGAGGATCGCTGAGTGTTCTCCAGAGAATGATCTAAAGCATGATTCAAGCCTGTATGAAATTATGAAGCACAGAATCGAAGAGAGGGAAATTCTATTCTCGGAGTGCACTGTGCAGATTTGACCTTGTTTTGGTGCCCTTGTTTACATTCCTCCTTGATGAAGATAAGGCTGGAGAAGGTGGCTTACCCAAACATTCGACAATTGTTATTGTTTCAGCAGACAGAGCTCCAAGGACAGCGTTATCATGTCTGGACTACAGAACGCATGACTGAATAATATCTATCCGTTGCCAGAGGGTGCCCTCTGCTGTTCACTAGCAATGACACACCTACATTACACTGCATTCAACATTACATGAATGACTGATACACGTAAACTGACACAAATATACATACACTGACTCTCTCAATTCTCCTGCTTTGTTAATGTGTGATCTATTGTCTGCTAATTGTGCATAGAGGGTTTTTTTCTGTGTTATCAAATTTTGGCTCATTTAAGCTTTATATGAGCTTATACGAGCGTTATTCTGATTAACTGTTTTTTCTCTCTGCCTATTGTGTTCCCCCCCTCCCCTCTTTACCCCCACTATATGACAGGCGCCTTGCATGGCTGCCGCGTCATTGGATGCGCCTAACGTGCGCGCCCAATGTCAAGTCAAATTCCTTGTATGTTTACTTGTAAATATACTTGGCAATAAAGCTGATTCTGAAAGACAGCCATGCTTAAAGCTCTGCTTTCACAAAGCTTTCGGATAGATTACACAATACTAACTACTATGCAGTTAGGGATCTTAGGGTGCTTTCACACCTACAGGCTTTAGTTTGTTTCAGTTGAACGCGAGTTTGTTTTCTCCATTCATGCAGTTCATTTTGTCTGGTGAGAACATGGTAATTGCACTCAGGTGCACACCAAAACAACCATACCAAGACCACCTGAAAGAGGTGGTCTTGATTCGAATCAACTGGCGAACTCTGGTGCAGTCCTCCAGGTGAGAAAGGGACCACACTAAAACAGGACCACCAGCAAACGGTAAAACATTTTATGCGATTGTACATGTGGCTGAGCATGCCATGGTTCTGGAGGATTAATGAACGCCATCTCCTGTACTGTCCAATGCATTAACATGTTATTTTCCATCCATAGCCACACTTCATTTTCAAACTGTACAATTTGCCAAAAGTGGTACATGCACATAATGTAATAAACGATAAACAGGGCGATGAAACCCCCCATAGATTATGCTCCATTGTATTATTTTCCTCCGAGAAATGCATAAATGCACAGTAGTAATCCTGCTTTCTGTGTTTACCTTTCCTGTTCTCACGGCAAAAAAATCTGACCAGTAAGAACAGGGAACATTCTGACTGAAGTCTCGTGGGATTTAACATGACGCAGTTTGCTGTGATTTGGCTTTGGTGTGAAAGGGAACCAAACCAAGGAGAAAATGATACAAAGTAAACTTATCAACTGGTTCAGACCAAAGTAAACAAATTTAGGTGTGAAAGCACCCTTATACAAGCTCCATGACATATGCAGTCACTTAATTCTCTGCAAGCTGTTTGTAGCTCTGAGTTTATTTTTTAACCAAAAGTAAAACATTACAGCACTTTAATAAAGGCTATATTCAGTCCTTCCAGGATTTTGCGATGGTGCGATCTCACAAATTCATGCAAAATCGTTGATTGGCCGCGTCTTTTGCGTGACCTTGCAACTTTGTCCAATCACCGCAACTTTCTCGCAATTTTTGCCAATCGTCATCAACTTCCACCTATTTCGCCAATCAAATTTGTCCCCGAGTAGCGCTCAAACGCACAGTCTAACTAATCAAATGCGTTGCTGCACCGTGCTCACTTCCGTGTTTACAGTAAGTATTAACGGAACACAGCAAAAAAGTGATTTTAAAGAAAACACTCACCCATGAGTTTTCCCCACACCGTCCCTTCCTCCATCTCCCCTAGCTTGCTGGTGGACGTTTCGTCATGTCTCCATCCTGACCGCGTGTACGAAGTGCCTGGTTTTTGTTGAAAACAGTCTACCTACCTGAAAATACCCCGTCGCGGGAGCGCGCATGACGAGAGACGCCATAAAACCACAAACAGAAGAGCAAATATAACGCTAGAATAGGCTTTATTGTCGTTGTACAGTTGTACAGCACAACGAAATTGTGGGTGCTCCACCAGGCTACTGCGCAATAAAGTAAGAGAGAAGGATTAGATAAAACACGGTTACAGAACACACAATTAAACAAATGACTGAAATAAAATAAATATAACAAATATACAGTGGGGTAAAAAAGTATTTAGTCAGCCACCAATTGTGCAAGTTCTGCCACTTAAAAGATGAGAGAGGTCTCTAATTTTCATCATAGGTATACCTCAACTATGAGAGACAAAATGAGAAAAAAAAAATCCAGAAAATCAGTCTGATTTTTAAAGAATTTATTTGCAAATTATGGTGTAAAATAAGTATTTGGTCAATAACAAAAGTTCATCTCAATACTTTATCTACCCTTTGTTGGCAATGACGGAGGTCAAACGTTTTCTCTAAGTCTTCACAAGGTTTTCACACACTGTTGCTGGTATTTTGGCACATTCCTCCATGCAGATCTCTAGAGCAGTGATGTTTTGTTGCTGTCGCTGGGCAACACGGACTTTCAACTCCCTCCAAAGATTTTCTATGGGGTTGAGATCTGGAGACTGGCTAGGCCACTCCAGGACCTTGAAATGCTTCTTATGAATCCACTCCTTTGTTGCCCAGGTGGTGTGTTTGGGATCATTGTCATGCTGAAAGACCCAGCCACGTTTCATCTTCAATGCCCTTGCTGATGGAAGGAGGTTTTCACTCAAAATCTCACGATACATAGCCCCATTCATTCTTTCCTTTACACGGATCAATCGTCCTGGTCCCTTTGCAGAAAAACAGCCCCAAAGCATGGTGTTTCCAGCCCCATGCTTCACAGTAGGTATGGTGTTCTCTGGATGCAACTCAGCATTCTTTCTCCTCCAAACACGACAAGTTGAGTTTTTATCAAAAAGTTCTATTTTGGTTTCATCTGAACATATGACATTCTGCCAATCCTCTTCTGGATTATCCAAATGCTCTCTAGCAAACTTCAGACGGGCCTGGACATGTACTGGCTTAAGCAGGGGGACACGTCTGGCACTGCAGGATTTGAGTCCCTGGCGGTGTAGTGTGTTACTGATGGTAGCCTTTGTTACTTTGGTCCCAGCTCTCTGCAGGTCATTCACTAGGTCCCCCCCGTGTGGTTCTGGGATTTTTGCTCACCGTTCTCGTTGAAGCGGCATGAAATAAGGCAGCGTTAGTGTGGGTTTTAAGCAGGTTTATTAAATCATACCGCCTTCACAGGATCCCCGCTCCGGTGCATAGTGTGAGCAGCCCGGAGCGGGATCCTCAGGCTCTCAGCAGAGAGGACACAGGATGTGTGTCCAGCAGCAGTTGAAGGAATCAGAGCAATGAGAGGATGAGCATGGATTACAGTGCAGTATATATACCCAACTACAACAATACATAAAAGAGCATTCCCCAGCAGTTGGTATGATCAAAGAAATTGCAGAACAGGCATGAGACATTTGCATTTGAGAGACCTACATCACAATAGGCAGATTGCTGGCTTCTGCTCCAGCTGCAGAACAAAGAGGTTACAAGGCACATCTACATATTGATCTCAGTCTCTAGGTCACAGTAAGGACAGGACGCATGAACACAATGCATGAAAGGCAACATTAACATCACAGTAGAGAGCCAGACGAAGCGGGGCTGCCTGTAGACATTAATACACACATTTCACTGTTCTGTTAATTGCTCTAGCCGTGCGCTGTCTGTCCAGTCTGTTGTGGGAGTTACACCAAACCGCCACACGCTCCCTCCCAGAGGGCTCGGCAGGAGACCGAGGTCTCGATCATTCAGCTTGGGCAGCGAGCAGGAGAAGCTCTCTGCAGGAGGAGGGGGAGGGAGGAGGGGGGTAGTACGTGCCGACCGGGACGGTGAAATCGTCCGAGCCGCGCAAAAATTGCTTGCTGGTCCGCGACGTCGAGGGGCTGTCCCGTTGAACGTGCAGAGGTCCACAAGAAGAAAAATTAGTCTGACTCCTCTCGTGGCCCTGAAGAAAAGCAGGAGCGGCTGTAAGAAAAAAAATAAAAGCAGAGGGACTGGCGTGTTGACTTTAGGTGCAGGCGCAACCCTAAAGCCTCGGGAACCGCAGACAGCTGAATTCTCCTTGTGTGCCGTGGCTAAGACCATAAAATCCAGTGAGCAAGCTGCGTGCCTCAGGTGTACGAGCAAGCCTGAAGGGCCAGTGTGCAGCAGAAGGAAGGCGGTCAGTGGAGCCGTATGTGTCCCGTGCATGGTGCGCCGTCCTCGTAACTCCCGGGTGCGTGCGCCGGGGTTCCGTGATGGGTGGGCCAGCTGGAGAGGAGAACCAGGGTCAGAAAACTTGGTGGAGATCGGAGCAGTCGGCGCCGATAAACATCTATGATGAGCTGTGGCTGCAGATTAGTCATGGTGCGTTGGAGCGTTGAGGGGAGATAGACGATCTTTGTTCCTCAGGCTTGAGTAGATGAGTAGGATCGCTGAGAGGGAGGAGTAGCGGTGAGAGGGAGAAAACGTTCTGTCCCTCGGCCGGTCCAGCGTGGACGTCCCGATCTCAGGCGAGGGTCGCGCCATGACGTTTTCTGCAGTTTTCCCGGTCGTGGGTGATGTCCGAAGAGCAGCTCGCCTGTGCTGGCTCCGCGTCAAGGTCTCCCTGAAGCAGAAGGGAGGGCGGATCGTTTGCGTCGGGCTGCTGTGTTCGCTGGCAGCGTGTTTTTTTTCAGCGTCGAGTCGCCAGCGTGGCCGTCCAGACCAGAAGGTTGCATTGCACAAAGCGTGTGCATTCTCGGGGTCACCAGTGAAGCGGCATGAAATAAGGCAGCGTTAGTGTGGGTTTTAAGCAGGTTTATTAAATCATACCGCCTTCACAGGATCCCCGCTCCGGTGCATAGTGAGCAGCCCGGAGCGGGATCCTCAGGCTCTCAGCAGAGAGGACATAGGATGTGTGTCCAGCAGCAGTTGAAGGAATCAGAGCAATGAGAGGATGAGCATGGATTACAGTGCAGTATATATATACCCAACTACAACAATGCATAAAAGAGCATTCCCCAGCAGTTGGTATGATCAAAGAGATTGCAGAACAGGCATGAGACATTTGCATTTGAGAGACCTACATCACAATAGGCAGATTGCTGGCTTCTGCTCCAGCTGCAGAACAAAGAGGTTACAAGGCACATCTACATATTGATCTCAGTCTCTAGGTCACAGTAAGGACAGGACGCATGAACACAATGCATGAAAGGCAACATTAACATCACAGAGAGCCAGACGAAGCGGGGCTGCCTGTAGACATTAATACACACATTTCACTGTTCTGTTAATTGCTCTAGCCGAGCGCTGTGTCTGTCCAGTCTGTTGTGGGGGTTACACCAAACCGCCACATCGTGATAATTTTGACCCCATGGGGTGAGATCTTGCGTGGAGCCCCAGATCGAGGGAGATTATCAGTGGTCTTGTATGTCTTCCATTTTCTAATAATTGCTCCCACAGTTGATTTCTTCACACCAAGCTGCTTACCTATTGCAGATTCAGTCTTCCCAGCCTGGTGCAGGTCTACAATTTTGTTTCTGGTGTCCTTTGACAGCTCTTTGGTCTTGGCCATAGTGGAGTTTGGAGTCTGTTTGAGGTTGTGGACAGGTGTCTCTTATACTGAAAATGAGTTCAAACAAGTGCCATTAATACAGGTAACGAGTGGAGGACGGAGGAGCCTCTTAAAGAAGAAGTTACAAGTCTGTGAGAGCCAGAAATCTTGCTTGTTTGTAGGTGACCAAATACTTATTTTCCACCATAATTTACAAATAAATTCTTTAAAAATCAGACAATGTGATTTTCTGGATTTTTTTCTCATTTTGTCTCCCATAGTTGAGGTATACCTATGATGAAAATTGGAGACCTCTCTCATCTTTTAAGTGGGAGAACTTGCACAATTGGTGGCTGACTAAATTCTTTTTTACCCCACTGTAACACTACAGCCAGTGTAAACATTTTATACAGCTTCAATTCAGTTTTATTTATATAGCGCCAAATCACAACATGGGTCATCTCAAGGCACTTTACAAAAAAGAGTTGGCTTAGGCCACGCTCTCAAATTTATAGAACCCAGCAGAGACCCTGAAGAGCAAGCACTGCAGTGACACAGGCAAGGAAAAAACTTCCCTTTAATGGGCAGAAACCTCGAGTGGAACCATAGGTCCTAGAGGACGGCCATCCGCCTCGACCGGCTGGGTTGAAAGAGGTAAAAAGTAGGAGGCCTGGCAGTAGCTACATTCAAAACAAACGTAACAAATACAATTCAGCATTAACATTCACAGCCAGACCTTCCAGTATCAAGCCGTGTTAGGCTCCACATGCATGTGAAGGCCTGGCAGTGGCAACATTTTTAGCTATAGGCCTTATCAAAGAGAAAAGATTTCAACTTACTCTTGAATAAAGAGAGCGTGTCTGCCTCCCGAACTGAACTGGGAAGATGGTTCCACAGGAGGGGAGCTTGATAACTAAAAGCTCTACCTCCCAATCTACTTCCGGAGACCTTGGGGACCACCAGTAGTTTAGATTTTTGGGAGCGCAGAGCTCTAGTTCAAAAATAGGGAACTATGAGTTCTTGCAGGTAGGAAGGAGCCATACCATTAAGGGCTTTATAAGTTAGGAGTAATATCTTTAATTAAATTCTATATTTTATTGGGAGCCAGTGTAAAGAAGCTAAAACTGGGGTAATGTGGTCTCTCCTCTCTGTTCTCATCAGGATACATGCAGCTGCATTCTGAATGAGTTGGAGAAACTTTATGGACTTATTAGGACAACCTGATACAAGTGAATTACAATAGTCAAGCCTAGAGGTGTTAAAGGTGTGGATACATTTCTCTGCATCTTTGAGACAGGATGGACCCAATTTTATAAATATTATGCAAATGGAAGAAGGCAGTCTTAATGGTTTGCTGTATATGAGAGTTAAAAGACATATCTTGGTCAAGGACAACTCCAAGATTCCTAACAGAAAACTTAAAATCCAGTGCAATGCCATCTAGTGTTATCTTACTAGAAAGAGTACTTCTAGCATGTTTGGGGCCAAGAACAATGACTTCAGTTTTATCTGTATTCAGCAATAGAAAGCTGTAGTTCATCCAGGTTTTAATATCCTTAAAGGCCAAATGTCACGTAACAGGGTACTTTAAATATCTTGAAACTAGATATAAAAGGGAACCGATCCGTTCGGGTCTTGGTGCATATGCTTCAGTAACAACGGAATATTCATTAATTTAAAACTGCCGCGCTTGGCCTGACACGGCCCCTGGAATCACCTGGGGAAGAAGGCGGAAGTGACGAAATCGATTGTACCCGAGTTTGATGCTTGGGGTATTTCAATTGATTGTTTATATGGAGACTGGAAGGTTGAAGTGAGCAACAAGAAAGAAAAAATTAGATATTTCACCCATACCTTAAAACGGGACTATCAGGGACAGCTGGGTAATAAGGGACACTTCTCTGGGAAATGTTTTCATACCTGTCAAGTGAGACGTTTTCGCCGTACTTCAACACCGTAAAAAGCGGCTATAAGGGACGGCGGAGCAACAAGGGACACCTCTCTGGGAAATGCCCCAAATGCAACTCGTGTTGTTATTGTCAAATATTTTAAGGATTCATGGATATTTGACAATAACAACACAACTCAGCGTCCGGCGCAAAATAAAAAAAAAAAAAAAAAAAGCTGAATTCTGTATTTGTAAGGCGATCTCTCTGTTCCTCAACCACTGCCCAGCTGAACGTGTTAAACCATTGTCCTAATGACTTCTCATTGTAGTGAGAATAGTTCACGCTGAGCGATCAGCCCGCCCAGACAATCAAACTAATGAGTGACTCCACACTTCTCATTGTAGTGAGAATAGCTCACGCTGTGCGATCTGCCAGCACCAGCTGTGGGGGATCACAGACAGGACGTGTTCCTCAACACACTCAATTTTTTTTCCAGTATATTTTTCTTTTGGGCGTACAGAAATGGCAATACGCCCGTTTTTGCTAAAATTGCATTTTCCCCGTATTTTCCTTAAAATATTTGACAATAACAACACGAACTACATTTAAAACATTTCCCAGAAAAGTGTCCCACACCACTCCGCCGTCCCCCACAGCCGCGCTTGGCACCAAAATACGGCGAAAACGTCTCACTTGACAGGTATGCGCCTCCATTTTCATATTGATCTGGTCAATTTCTTGACAGCAGTGGCTCTCCTCCACTGTAATAATAATGGTTTCCGAAAAATCAATATTTATGGGGCGCCCTCGACAGACCCCCTTCGGCTTCGCAATTCTGGAGGCGATTAATGTCCAGTTCAATGACATTTTCCACTGGTTCTGCTCTCTGGTCATCGTTGGAACTGTTGTCATCAGACAAAGCATCTGATTCCGTCTCGGACGGCTCGAACCGGTAAGGTTCAATGCCTCTGTCACTGTCTGAACCACTGACAAAAAAAAAAGACAAAACTAAACTAATTTGTTCACAATCGCTGTCACTTTCCGTCATGATTGTCCAATGTTGATAAGTGTGAATGTGGATAGGCAGGGCAGCCAGGGTACAACTGGTGATGTCAAAAACATGGGCGTGGTCTGGACTGGCTGTCACAAGCCAGCAAGCAAGGTGGGGCCTTCACCTGGTGTATTTTGTGCAATTATGTAAATACAGGTGGGTGATATGGTCTCCGGTATGAATATTTGGTTTAAGCTATGTGTATTTTATCTAAATTCGTTGTCATTTAGAAAAAAAAAATTACGTGACATTTGGCCTTTAAGACACTCCTGGAGTGAACCCATATGGCTGGGATCATCTGGATTGATGGATAAATGTAATTTAGTGTCATCAGCGTAATGATGAAAATGAATAGAATGTTTCCTCATAATGTCTCCTAAAGGCAGCATGTATAATGTAAACAATACTGGTCCAAGTACCGATCCCTGCGGAACTCCATAGCTAACCATGGTCTGGAGAGAGGACTTGTTATGGACATAAACAAGCTGGGAACAGTCTGATAAATAGGACTGGAACCATCTTAGCATTGTTCCTTTCAAACCAATTTGCTGTTCAAGTCTCTCTAGCAGAATATGGTGGTCGATGGTGTTGAAGGCAGCACTAAGGTCCAATAAGACAAGGACAGAGACTAGTCCTTTGTCAAATGCCATAAGGAGGTCATCAGTAACTTTCACTAAGGCTGTCTCTGTGCTGTGGTGTTTCCTAAAACCTGACTGAAATTTCTCAAATATAGAATTATTTTCTAAAAAAAGTGCACAGTTTATTGGCGACTACTTTTTCGAGGATCTTGGAAAGTAGGGGGGTAAGATATTGGTCTGTAATTGGCCAAAATCCCAGAATCAAGTAAAGGTTTTTTAAGCAGAGGTTTAATTACTGCCACTTTAAAAGACTGCGGTGCATGTCCTGTCAATAGGGACATATTAATCACGTTCAAAAATGGTGGACTAATCAGAAATGCCAACTCCTTCAGGAGTCTAGCAGGGATTGGGTCTAAGAGACAGGTAGTTGGTTTAGAGGCTGAGACTATTAAGGCTAGATCAGAATGACTAATAACAGAAAATTCAGAAGAGGAGTTCTGAGCCTATGGACACAGCAGTGTTAGGCAGAGGCTTGGTATTTTTAAAGGGGCTATTTTTTGGAATATTATTCCTGATATTGACAATTTTATCATTTAAAAATTCAAAAAGTCGTCAGCACTAAGAGTTGGAGGAATGTAAGAGCATTATGGCTCTTGGTTAACTGAGCTACAGTGTTAAAAAGAAATCTATGGTTGTTTTTATTTTCTTCTATCAAGGATGAATAGTACTGTCACCTAGCACTATGGAGAGATTTCTTATAGGTGGTAAGGCTGGCATTCCAGGCTGAACATAATTCTTCTGTCTTATTTGCACGTTAAAGCCTTTCACAGAATCTGACTTTCTGTTTTAACTCATGAATGTGGGAGTTGTACCATGGAACTAATCTCCTATTTTTAATAGTTTTCTTTTTAAGAGGGGCTATGGAGTCAAGTGTTGTCCGCAGTGAGGCTGCAGTACTATCAACTAAAAGGTCTAATTCTGATGGATTCAAGCAGTCAGTGCTGACCTCTGCTATATTGAGACATGGTAATAAAGTAAGTGCTGAAGGGATTAATTCTGTAAAGGGAGCCACAGCACTATCAGGTAAGTATCTGGCAACTATATTTCTGCTTGATGCTGTAAAATTAGATAACACAGATTTGAAAGTTATCAAATAATGGTCAGTCAGTATAGGATTTTTGAGGAATGACTAGCAGCTCATCAATTTCTACACCATAGGCCAAGACCAGGTCAAGGATGTGACTATGATGATGAGTTGATCTACTAACACTGAGAAAAACCAGTTGAATTTACGAGGAAGAGAAATGCTACACTATGACTATCATTAGCAACGTCTATATGAATATTAAAATCACCGGCTATGATAATCTTGTCTGAACTGAGGACTAAGGTTGTTCAGAACTGAGAATTCAGAAATAAATTCAGCAAAAGAAGCACTGGGAGGGCGATATACTTTGGTAAATAAAAGAGGCTGTTCTGACCTCCAGGATGGGTGTGCTAAGCTAAAATTTAAGCATTCAAAAGAATTATAATTTGAGTTTAGCTTAGGCTGAGGGTTCATTGATAATGTGGATTCATAATTTACCCCGACACCACCACCTTGGCCAGTGTTTCTAGGAATATGAATATTACCATAGCTGGGGGGCTCATTGATACTAACAAAGTCATCGGGGCGTAGCCATGTTTCTGTGAGACAAAGTATATTTATATTGTGATCCATGATCGTATCATTAATTAAGGTCACTTTATCGGACAGAGATCTGATATTCAGCAGTCCGCTTTTAATTATTTTATTTTTCTGTGGTAAATTAATGGTTTTAATCTTTATCAAGTTATGTTGTATTTGTGTCAGGTTATAATGTTTTGGGTATCGGGGGACAGACACAATCTCTATGGGGTTGTGAATTAAAGACTGATCTAAACAGAGAGAATTATTTGGATTAATAGGAGTAATATGAGAAGTGGAAAGCAAATAAGCTGGTTGGCAGACCCAGGCACTTTGGGGTGAGGTGACACACCAGCTTTCAGTCACTGTACTAAAAAAATGCTGAATGGAATAAAACAGATTGTCCCTTAAAACACGTGCACTGAGTCTATTTGGATGAATGCCATCTGGCCTCATAAATGATGGGGATTCCAGAACAGGTTGGAATTGTCTATAAAACCAATGTTAAAAGTAGGACATGTTGAACACAACCAGGTATTAAGGCTAAGAGTTCTGCTGAAATAATTGCAACCTCTTCTAAAAGGAGCAAGTGGACCACAAATAAACACACATCTGCCGCAGTTCTTGAGTAGACAGAAGGCTCCTGAAGTCTGTCTTTAAGATCTCAGATGCTTCATCTGGGATGTTGTTGACATAATGCACGGCTCAGGAGACACACACGCAGACTCAGGGTAGATCTAATAGCTTTATTAACAAGTGTGTATGAGTGTGTGTCTGCGAGATGTGAATGTGGTGGCGTCTGCGTCGGGCACGGAGGCAGGAGGCCGTACAGCCGGACAACCCTGTGGGAGAAGCAAAGGGAGAGGGGTAACGGGCACCACACCAACACAGGAGATATGATAATGGTGACTGGCTTACTTGGGAATGGCAAGTGGCTGGCACAGCAAGGGTGAAGCCCGGAAGACAGCGACCTGGAGCGCCCGGTGCAGCAGCGAGGGAATGGTGGCAGAGAGGAGTGGTCCGCCGCCGGGAAATCCACCTGTGCACAGGGGAGCAGACTAGGAGAAGAAGGAGGTAAGAGATTCTTACTTGGATGTTTGCTGAGCGGTTGAGATTCCTTATAGCAAGAGTAGCGAGTGAAGACTGACGGCTTCAGGCCGAAGCCCAGGGCGAGGCGGCTTAAATCCCTCGCCGCTGATGAGGTGCAGGTGTGCGTGCAGCTGGCGCCGCAGATGGGCGGCGAGGCGTGACAGTTGTTGCATCCAACATGGACAATAACAGTTTTAGCGTGGGGGTATTCATTTAATAGGTCAGGGGTAAGAGCCTCAATGCCTGACACTTTAGCCCCAGGAAAAAATTTTGTTGCACAGCACCTGCTTCTGACATTCCTCATTATGGAATCACCAATTACCAGCATTGTCTGGGGGGACTTTGACGGTGGCTTCTGTAATGGTGAATAGTTTTGCTATTGTTGTTGTGGCGGTGAGATGCTGGTGCGGGGGGTTGCACTCTCTTCTTTTTGGAGCTGGTGTAAAGTTCGGCACACTTAGGGTAGTTTTAATCTGGGACTTGCGGGTTTGGGCCGCTGCTGAAGGAGGAGGGGCAGCCATGGGAGGAAGATCAACGTGCAGGTGGGAGAAATCTTCCAGGGAAAAGATGTCAAATCTGTTTTCCAGCAAGAGGGGAATGGAGGAGGTGCGGCGGTCCCTGGTCAATCCTCGGCGTTTGCTGTTGGGCCCGACCATGGTCCAGAGCGCACATTGAGGCTGAGAAGAACCACCCGGGGCTTTGGGTTTAGTTCCGAGCCGAAGCCAGTGTTAAGTGCTGCAGTCCTGGACAACTGAGGTGACCGGAGCAGGAGTGGAGGTGGATGGCGACATGATGATTTCACCCAGGTAGGTAGCCATCTCTGCTAACTGTGAGTCCGTCGCTGGCGCCGATGTCCGTCCAAAAATGATCGTGTCCAGATGATTTTCAGCATCCTGAATTTTATAGAGGCTAGAGATTCTTAATTCCAACTCAGAAACCTTCTAAGAGAGGGAAGCACAGCTGTCACAGGTTGGAGAGGGAGCCATGGCTTTCCAGGCCAGGGGTGGCTAACCAAAACAGACAGGTTAGCCTAACCCAGTTTGTTGACCAAAAAAGATCAAGTGGCAAGAATCCTCGATGCAGTAAAAAGCTTATTAACTGTAACATTTCCAACAGCAAATTCCAAATTGTCTGACAGTGTCTCAACTTCCGTCTGACTTCCGTCTCAACTGAATGAGTTGAATGTTATCTTTAGAGGTGAAGCCATTACTACACCTTGTCAATGAGCTTTAAAGTTGTGAATCTCCGGTCTGGACACGGGCCAACATGTAGCTCTGCCCCAGCAAACCCCCAAGTAGGGCCCCTCCTCCCAGTACAACTCCCAGTAAAGGAAACATCAGAATCAGAAAAAGATTTATTGCCAAGTACATTAACAGATCACTGATAACATACGAGAGAATTTGACTTGACACAGAAAATGAACCTGCATTTCCGTGACGCGGCATGCGTCTGAAACGCGCCTGCCAGCAGGAGGGTACAGGTAGCATAAGAAATAATACAATGGGAAGGAGCAAAAAAATCATTGATTTCAGAATACTGGTCACATGATCAATATTATGATTACAAAGAAAAAAAAAAAGCCCTCAATGCACATCAGCTGACCAAAAGAGTTCACAGGACACAAAGAGAGCAGTGAGTGAATCATCTTGTTGTCAGTTTGTGGATCAATATGAATGTAATGTTGAAGCAAGTGTTGTATCAGTAAGAACAACAAGGACACTTTGGCAGGAGATGTTTTGTCTGGCTACTGGCAATTGTCCTTGGCAATTGTCCATGCAGCTGCTGTCCAAGGCCATGTGCTCAGTGTTTTGAAAAAACAGAGACTGCAGACTATCAGGAGGATTTTTGTAAGGGAATTGAGCCAAATAGAACTGATCACAGAGAAGGAACTTTATATTCTTCTGCAGATTCAGTACTTAATCCTTCATTGCGGGGCGTTGAGTCCGTCGTGGATAGACCTAAGCGTAATCATGATGTAATCCACCTTCCGAGACAGTTCTCCATTTGTCGCTATCAGGGTCTTCTCCATTTTTTCAATTTGATGGATGCACCTCGCCTGGCCAGCATTTTGATAGGTTGTATCCATCTTCAGCAATTTGCGGTACACCAGGACAATCCCAGATCCAATCAGAACGATCCCAATCACCATTATTACGAAGACTTACAAATCTTCAATGTCTTCGATAGAGAGATTAGTCAGGCACAAGATTCTCCAATTACTTGTCTCCCATAAATGGCCCGCTGGAGCCGTCCCTGTGGGGCAAACAGCTTCCCCCGGAGCACTTTTCCTTGTTGAAAAGAGTGTCAATTGCGTTCAAAGCCCAGCTTATTAATTCCATAATTTCTTTCGATAATCCGCAGTCAGACGCAGACAGACAACAGCAAGCTGGGATCCAGTTAGTTGGGGAGGTGGGGAGCTACAGCAGAGAGAGAAAAGAAGCGGCTGCTCTCTTTGGAGGCGGAAGTGAGAGGCGGAAACACGAGTATCTAATGAGACATAAATAGAAAGATGTCTTTACCTTCTTAGCATGTTTCGACTGTGCACTGCAGCCTTCATCAGAAGAGTCAGCTGATTGCTGCCAGGCGACATTTATCAGCTGACTTTAGTAGGCGGGGCCAGCTCAGCTGACCTGTCAGATCCACCGAGCCGGCCCCGCCTTCCGCCGTCAGATGGTCTCTGGAGAATGTGATCCCAGGTGTGGGAAAGCATAAAGCCCCCCTCATCTTGGTTCATGGTCTTTTCCCCCACTTCCTGATTTCTATGGCCTCCTTGATCCAGCGTTTGTGTCTGTTGCTCTCTGATCCAATAATTTTTGCGTTGTCCCAGTCCATGATGTGATTATTTCTTTTGCAGTGATCTGATTTGCTGATTTTAATGTTTCTTGTTCTGCCTTTTCATTTTGTGATCTTGTGAGTCATCCTTGTTTCCTTCTCACATTCCTTCTGGTGTTCTTTTTTTCTTGTGATGAATGATCTTCCAGTTTCTCCAATGTAGGTTTTGTTGCATGATCTGCATGATATTTCATATATTACATTGCAGTTTTTGTCTTGTTCTATTCTGTCTTTGGGGTGTACTAATAACTGTCTTAATTTTTTGTGTGGTTTTACCGCTGTGTTTATTTTGTATTTTTTCATGATCCTTTGAATTGGTTCCGTGATCCCTCGGATGTATGGTATAGTTATGATGTCCTTGTTTCTGATTTCGGCTTTTGTTCTCCTTTCTATTTTTGTCTTTAATAAGAACAAAAGGTAAATGATTAAAAGAAGACAAAATGAACCTACTTGGGCTATCTAATGAGACAGGTGTGTGTCAAGCCGTGCAGCAGATAGACAGACAGGTAGGAGTTAGGCACGGAAAAAGAGAATAATCAGTATTTTTTTTTTTTCAGAAAAACACAGACTTCGATAGACACTACAGAGTAACAGAATAAATTATTTCTTTTTTTTCTCTGTGCTCAGTATCGAATGGTTGGGGACTAGTGTAGTTAGGGAGTTTTCAAATGAAGGTGCTGCCAATAATTTCCAAATGTATACTCGTTAACATGGATTCAATGCAATTCAGCTGTTGTAATGGATATTGTGTTAAAGTCTGTATTTTCTGTTGCACAAAAGAGTTTTTTCTGTATAGCAGAAGTTTCTGCTTAACTTACAAATCACTGCTTAACAGGACATTTTTGACAATCCTGTGCTTTTCTTGTGGTGTTATATAGGCTATCATTGCAGTAAACTATGGAAGAAAGCATCTGCTTTAAAATTTGTAATTCTTCCCACAACTTTTAGTGCAAAAAAACTCAAAATATCCCAACTTTTATCACAACTTTTTAAAAAAAGGTCCCACGAATTCAAGCTTTTTGGGCTGCAACAATCATAAAAACATGCCACGAAGTCCTGGAGGGGCTGTATATTATTTATAAAAATGTTAACAGGCATCTGCAGTTGTTCCCCTGACTGTTTTGGTTGTGGTGGCACTGCGGGGGGGGAGGTGCTCTACTGTAGCAGAAGTGGAGCAGATAGCTAGCAGCAAAAACTGATGACAAGAAGCAAATTTTCTCTTACAAGAACACCGACTTTGGTGAGTAAACATATACGCTCTGTGTGTGTGTGTGGCCTTTAATGTGGAAAGTTATCTGCTGCTATTAAAGTTTCATCAGAACAAGTTTTGAGACACATAGTTATGCTAGCGGTAATGTAAACACGGAAGTTGTGAAAAAAGAAATTGTATTCAAGTAAAAGTAGTTTCATTGTACGATAGACTATTAATTACTACAGTGCTGGGTGCTCCACTAAACATAATCTAAGCTCCTAAGAAAGCAGTAAAATATACATTTGTGTGTATACATTTACATTATAACCAAGCTTTATGCTATCAGTCATGTGTGACCAAACCATTATCACAGACCCAAAGTCCGTAGAAGTCAAACCTGCTGAAGTATAAGACCACCAAAAAAGGTGTAAGGTTTTCTTGTATATTTAAGACCATTCTGATAAATTTCAGATTTTTCTTTTAAATTTGAGACATTTTTCTTGTAAATTTACAAATATTTAAACCATAAATACATTTTTTGTCATAGACTGCCCCTTTTAAGGGCTGAGTGAAGATGCCACACGCTGACTGAGTTTGCAAATTTATTAACTGGAAGACGTACAAGAACAAAATACACAAACACACACACTTATAGGTAACGGTGAATACCGGGGAATGCCCGGAGGAAACAACAGACGGGGGCTCTGCCTAGGAATGAGAGGAACGTAATAACGTTCAGAAACGCAAGACCGCTGCAAAGAATCAACTGCACTGGCCTGCTTAAATGGGAAAGGACCAGATAATCAGGTGTGGGTACATGAGTGAGAAAGTAATCAAAACTAGAAAAGCACTCGGAGAGCGCAGACCTCCGCCAAGCACCACAGTTCCCCCCCATACAGTGTTTGTGTGTACGTTTTCAGATTCCTTGATCATGAAAACATATGACTAGCAATTGGATTCACAATGATAGGATTATTGGTTCAGTACTTATTGAGGAAAATGGCATTTTCCGTAATGGCGGTTTAGCGCCACAGTTCCCCCTATACAGTGTTTGTGTGTACGTTTTCAGATTCCTTGACCATGAAAACATATGATAAGCAATTGGATTGACAATGATAGGATTAGTGGTTTAGTAGTTATTCACGAAAATGGCATTTTGCGTAATGGCGGTTTTCTTGTGGACGGTGATCCGGATCACCACCAAAATCTAATCATCTGTAGGATACCCCATTTCTGACAATCTGTGAAAATTTCATGAAAATCCGTCCATAACTTTTTGAGTTATCTTGCTAACAAACAGACAGACAAACCAACGGCGATGAAAACATAACCTCCTGTGTTGTGTTGTAGCGTAGTTTTTTTTTTTTTTCTCTGTGACATTCTGTCTTAGATTTGTCTTGAATAGTAACCGCTTAGCTTAGTTTTCTTTTTTTTTTCTCTGTCACACTTTGTCTTAGCTTTGTTCTAAATTGCAATCACTCTTGTCTTGTTTACTCTTTTTTCTTTGAATTCTTGGATGGAATGTGGGTGGGCAATATAAGCTGCGGCTTCAGCCATCACCCATTTCGGATAACTCACGTGGAATTGTTTAGTAGAAGGAGTCTTTGTCTAATTTGACCTTGTTGTTATGTTATACAGTTTCTTTTAACCTGTACTGGTATTATCCGAAATAAATTCATTCATTCATTCATTCCTTGGCGGAGGTAATAACAAGTGACAGCTGTGCAGCCTGCAAGTTTGACAGCCGAAGCTGCACAGCACTATCAAAATAAAAGTACAGACTGGAAACTAAATAATACAAGAATAAAATAGCACAACCCCAAAAGATATAAACAATACCATAAATCCCCTCTGGGGATCAATAAAGTATACAAAATTAAAAAAAAAAAAATTCTCAAAGCTTTAATCTCCAGCGAGGCACCAGGCAGGGCTGTCCACTCTGTCCCTCACTTGGAAAAAAAGGGCGGTGCGGTGGCACAGTGGTTAGCACTGCGCCAGCACAGCAACTCACCCTTGGCCATGGGATCCCTGGTTTGATCCCAGCCCCTGACCAACAGTGATCTGTGTGGAGTTTGCATGTTTCTCCCTGTATCTGCATGGGTTTACTCCAGGATTTCTCCGGTTTCCTCCCACAGGCCAAAAACATGCAGGTTAGGTTAATTGGAGACTCTAAAGTGGCTCTAGGTGTGAATGTGTGTGTGAATGGTTAAGGGATAGCGCCGTACCGTGGCTGCTTCATCCATCCAGGTGGATGCCCTCAATTTTCCCTCTGGGGATCAATAAAGTATACAAAAAAAAAAAAAAAAATCCAAAATGACACACAATAACTAGGCAAGACTATAAGGACACAACTAAGAATACAACTCATAAATGAACAGAGACCAGATGCAGTAGATCATAATAAACAAAGAGACAAACAAACAGAAAAAGACTTAACTAACACTGAGGCTGAGCACGGCCCTCAGCCATGCTCAAGACCATGACACTTTTTTTCCTCGTAAATTTGTGTCTGCTTTGTAATAAATGTGCTAACTTTTTTCTTTTAAATGTTACTTTTTATGATCAATTTGCAACTTTTTCTCCCATGAATTTGTGGCCTTTTTTCCTCATTCCATTGCAGGTTTTTGTTTTTTGTAGATTTGCAGTTTATTTCCTTTGAGGTTTTTCTCTTAAATGTCTTTATCATAAAGACACAGTCCGGTACCTATAAATCCCTTATAAAAATAAATCTACATTGTCTAAAATGGTATGGTGGTGGCTGTGGCGCAGGTGTAGTGTCGCCGACTACTGATCACAGGGTCATGGATTTCATTCCCGCTCATTCTGCAGTCTACATGTTGGAGTGTCCGTGAACAAGACACTGAAGCCCCAGTTGCTCCTGGTGGGTCAGGCCAGCACCTGTGCATGGCAGCTCCGCTGCCATCAGTGTGTGAATGGGTGGATGGCAAGAAAGCACTTTGGTCATCTAGAGATGAGAAAAAGCACTATATAAGTGAACACGATTTACCATCTTATAACCTTTTTTCTACAAATAAAACCTTTCATTGTCTTACAGTTTCGTGTCAAAATCTTTTTACCCCCCTCCCCCCCCAAAACCCCGCCAGAATCGGTGACTAGACCTAATCCACATACTACAAGGCTAATAGTGGCTAGCGCTACATTAAACAGCATAAGTCCTATGATAAAAAGACTTACCGATTGAAGGACATGCCCAGTTGTATGCACAGTGGTCCATGATGGAAACTGCATGAGTCCTTAAAAGCAGTTTAATGGTGAAACCCATCTTAATTTGAACAGCTACAGACCGGTGGCCTTGACGTCCCACTTGATGAAGATCCTGGAAAGACTGCTCCTTGCTCACCTCCGCCCCCCTGGTGGAACCAGCGATGGATCCACTCCAGTTCGCCTACCAGCATGGCATTGGGGTGGAGGATGCGGTGATCTTCCTCCTTCACCGTTCTCTGTCCCACCTGGAGAAGCCCGGGAATGTGGTGAGGATCATGTTCTTTGACTTCTCCAGTGCTTTCAACACCATCCAACCGATGATCCTGAAGGACAAGCTGCTGCGCGCAGGGGTGGACCAGCACCTGTCATCATGGATCCTGGACTACCTCACGAACCGGCCTCAGTTTGTGAGAACCCGGGACTGTGTGTCCGACACGATCATCAGTAGCACGGGGGCCCCCCAGGGAACGGTGTTGGCTCCCTTCCTGTTCACTCTTTATACTGCGGACTTCTCACACGACACAACACACTGCCATCTACAGAAGTTCTCTGATGTCTCTGCGATCGTTGGCCTCATCTCCAATGGAGATGAAGCTGAGTACAGAGGGCTTATCCAGGACTTCGTGGACTGGTGCCACCGGAACTGCCTCCAGATCAACGCGAGGAAAACTAAGGAGCTGGTGGTGGACTGCCGCAGGCAAGGACAACCCCTCACAGCACCAGTAAATATACAGGGAACAGACACTGAGATGGTGACATCCTACAAGTACCTGGGTGTTCATCTGAACAATAAACTAGATTGGTCACACAATACTGACGCACTCTACAAGAAGGGACAGCGCAGGCTGTTCCTACTGAGGAGACTCAGGTCTTTTGGTGTACAAGGGGCGCTGCTGAAGACATTCTATGACACGGTGGTGGCATCAGCCATCACTTTTGGAGTGGTCTGCTGGGGCAGTGGCATTACTGCAGCCGATAGGAAGAGACTGAACAAACTGATCAAGAAAGCTAGCTCCGTCCTGGGGCAGCGCCTTGATCCGGTGGAGGAGATAGGAGAGAGAAGGACGGTGGCTAAACTGTCATCTCTGCTGGAGTCCGAGTTCCACCCTATGCAGGACATATTGAATGCACTGAGGAGCTCATTTAGCAGCAGACTACATCATCCCAGGTGCACAACCGAGAGGTTTCGCAGGTCCTTCCTACCAACGGCTGTCAGACTGTACAACCTAAGCAGGGCTGCTCGCAGAGATAGCAAAAAGACGTAACAACCTAATAGTTTTTTGAATGCAAAAGATGCAATAGACTTACACAATGGTCCCCTCTGGCATACAACTAGGAGAATACCGGTAGCTACGGAGGGTGAGAATATGTATGGGCACATAATCATACCATGTAGGATAACTAAGTAGACGGTTGTGCTGTTTCATCCCATCTAGCAACAATGCTCTGCACTGTGTGTGTTTATACATTTACATATTTATTCCATCTAGCTACAATGCTCCGCACTGGGTGTGTTTATATTTATATATCTACATATTATTCCATCTAGCTACATTGCTCCGCACTGTTTATATATTTACATATTTATTCCATCTTGCTGCAGTGCTCTGTACTGTTTATATACTCATATATTTATCCCATCCAGCTACAATGCTCTACACTGTCTGTGTGTGTGTGTGTGTGTATATATATATATATATATATATATATATATATAGTATATACACATATGTATATTAGCTGCTCTTGCTTGCTTTTTTTTTTTTTTTTTTTTCTTGCCTTCTGATTGTTGCTCTGAGTGTTGCTATCCCTGTGCTGTTGCAATCCTGGAATTTCCCCGTTGTGGGACTAATAAAGGCTTATCTTATCTTATCTTAATTTGGGTCAAGTTTTCAGTTCAATGGGTACGTGCTCTGCGCAGTGGAGCTAGACGGTATGGAGGTGCCACTGCTGCTCAAGAAGTTTTTTCCCCACTACAGGATAAAAGCTAACCCAGCGCCGCTTTATGGTTATGGAGGTCACAGGCTGTACGTGGTTGGAACGGTGGAGTTAACAGTTTGGTACAAGTCTGCAACGATGACTGACTTCTCGTTTCATGTGATGGTCCGAGGCGACAACATCATGGGCTGTGACTTGTTTTACAGACTAGGTTTCGCCATTAAAGACGACGCTGGGCAATAGTGGTCTGGTTGTGGCCAGTGGAACCCTCTGGCTCAGGTGGTGGAGGACGACGTTGTATGGGACAAAGAACTAACGAACACCACGGCGGTTAAGCATGACCAGCCTCAGTCAGGTTTGACGCAGGAGGGTCTTAGTGCCGGCGCTCGGGGAACGGTAGGAGTGGGTACTGAGCATGGCAGTGAGGCACCTGCGTCAGCGAGTGACGCCAATTTGCTGGCCCCAGATTCCTCCGGAGCTTGGCCGCAGTGGGCTGGAGGATCTGCAGCTTCAAGAACAACCGCTGCAACGGCTTTAGAAGAGGACGGAGCCAGACTGACAGGCACGGAGAGACTGTGTGCTGAGCAGCACCATATCAGGCTGAGTAGAGCCCCGCTTAGGGTCATGGACTTTGTCCAGGTTCGAGAAGTGGGATGTCCACGGAGAGTATGGGCCAGACGACAGCCAGCAGAACATCTACGCATCGTGGGTAAGCTGGGCGCAGCTTACTTCCAGCTGTTGGATGGTTCGGCGAGGCATGCCAATGAGCTGCAGTGTGCCTGGGAAGAGGCTTCTGGTGGCAGGGCTGGATGAGAGCAGTAGTCAATGGTGATGAGCAGAGGCGCTTTTGTCCATGGGATCAACCACTGTTCTGAGAGCCTACTGTTTCCAGGGGTGTGCCTACTGAGGGGCTGCCCTGGGCTCCCCAAGCTGGTTCTACCCTTTTCTGCCCAAGGACAGTAGTGTAAATTTGATAAATAGTTCTTTGTTCATATGTTTGTGTGTAAAAAGAAATGTTATTGTTCTGGGTGTTTTGATTAATATAGGAACACGACAATGTTTTAAGTTATTAATGGACTTGTATTTAGTTTACAGGTGGCAGAATAATCCACGTTGCCGTGTGGTGCAGGACGGTAGTCCACCCGTCCTCCCTAGTTTAGGTTTTGTTGTGTGAATGTGGTAGGCCATTTAGTAATTTCAGTTTTAATTTTCTTAGTGTGTGATTTGGCTCCTAAATTTGGGAGGGTCTCTATTGTATGTGTGTTTTGGACTTTCTACAGGGGGGGAAAATGTGATGTTGGGTTTGATGTGACCTTCAGTGTGAAGTGTGATGTAGTGGCGGCCACTTCATCTTCCGCCACTGCACCGCCTTATAAATACCAGGGGGCATCCATTATACGGCGTCTTTGTTGATGCTCCTGCCTGGTGGCTGTATTGTGTGACCGACATTTAATAAAGCTGAGTTCAACTGTTTACCTGGCCTCATCATTATAAAGGTAATTCCAGACATAACAATGTACCCTGTAATATAACTCACAATGTATCATATAACGAAACAGTAGAAGTAATAAATTAAATATTCGCTGATCCAGAATAAAAGATTTAAATGAACTAAAATAAACTATAAATACTATAAATAAGTACTATAAAAACTATTAATACTATAAACTTGTTTCTGACTAGTTTCAAATCAGTGAAATCAACAGTAACTTAGACTACCACCAAATGTACTTTAGTAAAAGTACAGTTTCTTCTTGAAAGGTGGATTCTAGTAAAAGTAAAGTACTTTTCTCACAGAACTGCCTCAGCAGTTAAGAGTTTTTCTTTCTTCAGCATGATTTGATATTTCTGTTTTAGACTACTATCTTGTTGATGGAATAATTGAATATTTCATTATGTGACCAGATGCTGAACCTGGTAGTGACCAATGTGAACAAGATGTGAATGAAGAGATGTCTGCACATTTCACCTCAAACTGCAATGGGAGTGACACTGAAGAGGCCCCATATTTACATTCCACACTGACTCAAATACAGGGTATTTAACATTCATCCCTTCATTGACACTGATAAGGAAAGTGCTGAAAAAGTACTACATGGATGGATGGATGGCTGACACCCAGCTGTAGTTCACAATGAAGAATTCAGCATTGTTGCTATTGTGATTTAATAGATACTGTTGTGAATTAGCTTTATAAGTGATTTATTTTTTCTCCATTCAGACATGTCCCAGTATCCAGCAGATGGGCCAAGGCAGCCACAACTGAAGGGGTTTCCTTGAACAATCCAAGGTGAGAGGAAGAGGACCTTCAGCAGAACATGGTACTCACAGCATCCATTTATTTAAATACTCACAAAGATGGGACAGTGCACACTGCTTTGCTTGCAGACACTTTTCCTTTCCTAGTGCTCCTGAAGCACCCTTCATAGCAGGATGAGAATAATTCAACTGGAAAAAGACTCTTAAGAAACTGATAGAAAAATTCCATATTATCTATACTATTGATATTAATAATGTATTATTAAATTTCAGAAGTATCATACCTTTCATATGCCATGTTTATATGTGCATTCCATATAGGATAAGTTTATATATTCTTGGCCTGTTTCTGTGAGCAATTTCAGAGAGTTCAGACTGAGGATTAGTACAGGGTTAGTACATGCGTAAAGAATGATCTAAGCCAGGGGTGTCCAATCATGTGCCATGGAGGGCCAAGACCCTGCAGGTTTTCTCTTCTACCCAGTTGCTTCAGCAGGTGTTTTCACTGATCAGCAATCAGTGGGAAGAAGTTCAGTGAAATCTGGTGCTGAACACACTAGTTGGAGGTAAAGCCTGCAGGGTCTTGGCCCTCCATGGCACATGATTGGACATCCCTGATCTAAGCCATTTATTATAATCTCTTTGACATGTCCTGTTTCGGGTCACAGGAATGCACAGGAACTCCTCATCTTATAGATTAGTGTTTCATGGACATTCTGTTAGTTTTATGGATCTCATGTCTTCATGACCCATGTCTCCAGAGTGTCTGATGTCCGCCTGGATAAGCTCAGTTATCAGGATTGTCCTGTTCTGCCCCTTCCCTTATCCTCATCCTCCCTCTCCTTTGTCCTACCTATATATATATAAGACTTAGAAGAATGGATCCTTTAGAGCAGGGGTGTCAAACTCATTCCATGGAGGGCCAAGACCCTGCAGGTTTTACTTCCACCCAGTCTCTTCAGTAGGTGTTTTCACTGATCAGCAATCAGTAGGAAGAAATTCAGAGAAATCACCTGTTGAAGACACTGGGTGGAAGTAAAACCTGCAGGGTCTTGGCCCTCCATGGAATGAGTTTGACACCTGTGCTTTAGAGATTCTAGGTGTGTCTGAATGTCATGCCTTGTAACCTCTCCCCCAAGGTGGCCAATGGGGTGATTGCTTATATTTTTGTAATATAGGTACATAAATTTAACTTTCTGCCTGATTATTTGACTTTGAATAATTTAAGCTCAAAATTATTCTAACATTTTGGCGTCCGAACAGCGGATCCACATATCTCTGTCTTTTCTGCGCCTCTGCTTGATCTCAGCAAGTGCACAGCTGATAAAAAGACCTTCCCAGGCTGAGTGGGGGAAAAAAAAAAAAAGGCTCAGTGTTACTGCAGTGAAGGCATTTCAGATCGGGGCGCTGGAACTGACTGAGTGACGGATCTGAGAATCCTACAGGTGGTTTGAATGTAAGTACATTTGTTGTTGTTTATGGATAAAAGATGGTGAGATTCCCCTGACCGGTCGTACACTGCAAAATACTGAAAGGAGTGAAACTAGCGGCCTAAGTGCTGAGTTATTTTTACCCACGGTGAGCGATATCATAATAATCCCTTGGGAGGAACGAGGTTTTCCTTTGCAAATGGTGACCGATATTGCAAGACCCGGGGTGATTCTTAGAAATCCGTTGCTCTCTATGGTCCAAGTAATTGCGTGGAGTTCTGGAAGTTGCATGCAAAGAAAAAGGGAAAGATTTGTGGTCTCGTTCCTGTGTGGAAGAGTCATGTGATCCCAGAGAAATAAATTTTCGGGGACAGATTCGTGCTTCTTGTGACCACTTCTGCTTATGGTCCAGCGTTTGGATCTTCAGCATTCGTGGGGAGGTTACGTGAACTCCGAAGGGAAAAGTTTTTTCACAGAAGATTCGTGCCCTTACCGGGTCTGCATTATCGCCCATGGGACTTCCCCCGCTATGGTGAGCTAGTCTGTGAGTGTCTGACGTCCGCCTGGATAAGCTTAGTTATCAGGACTGTCCCGCTCTGTCCCTTCCCTTATCCTCATCCTCCCTCTCCTTTCTCCTACACTACCGTTCAAAAGTTTGGGGTCACCCAGACAATTATTTTGTTTTCCATGAAAAGTCACACTTATTTACCACCATGAGTTGTAAAATGAATAGAAAATAGTCAAGACATTGACAAGGTTAGAAATAAGGATTTGTATTTGAAATAATAATTTTTTCCTTCAAACTTTGCTTTCGTCAAAGAATCCTCCATTTGCAGCAATTACAGCATTGCAGACCTAACATGATTGCACAAGGGTTTTCTAATCATCCATTAGCCTTCTGACACAATGAGCAAACACATTGTACCATTAGAACACTGGAGTGATAGTTGCTGGAAATGGGCCTCTATACACCTATGTAGATATTGCACCAAAAACCAGACATTTGCAGCTATAATGGTCATTTACCACATTAGCAATGTATAGAGTATATTTCTGATTAGTTTAGTTATCTTCATTGAAAAAAGTGCTTTTCTTTCAAAAATAAGGAAATTTCTAAGTGACCCCAAACTTTTGAACGGTAGTGTATGTGTGTGTGTGTATATATATAATATAGTATATATCAGACTTAAAACAATGGATCCTTTAGAGAGTCTAGGTGTGTCTGAATGTCATGCCTTGTAACCTCTCCCCCAAGGTGGCCAATGGAGTGATTGCTTATATTTTTGTAATAAATGTACATAAATTCAACTTTCCGCCTGATTATTTGACTTTGAATAATTTAAGCTCAAAATTATTCTAACAGAAACAAACCATATGCTTATTAATGAGCTTATTATTACTTAGACTCCAGAAATGTAAATTGTTTTTGATTCATGCTATTTCAATGTGCCCCTCACTTTTCAGAGAATGTGCCCCACCCTGGCTCCCCTCATGAAAAATTTTCTTGGCCCACCTCTGGATATGAAGATGTTTGTTTGTTTATTATTTATTTATTTATTTATTTCTTGTTAAAACTAAGGACATAATCATCATGATATGCAACCACAGTCACTGTTACTTTTTTGATTTTGTTATGTTTAAATGCTCTTTTATGGAGCTGTGGAAAGAGTATGATTAATCAAATGACTTTACAATTAAAAAACCTCCTATTTTCCACAGTGTTGGCCCAGTTCACATCCACCATATCGGAATCTCACTCCAACTTGTAGTTGAAAGTTGGCAACCCTGAATACCAGATACCATTTCAGTTCTCCAAAATCCCTTTTTGGAAGCCTTTTTAGCTCAGAAACTTTTCAGAAATAGAGGAACCTTGTGGCATGATCAGATTTTTCATGATAAGATGATCATGGATGGTGATGTTGTGGTTATAAGATGCCAAGTTTGGTGACCTTAGTTTTACTTGTACAGTAATAAGGCATAGGGAATGTTTGACCCCAGACCCATAGTAAGAGGTCAGGATCCCAAGGTCAACCTGTGTACCAGGTTTGGTGGCTTTAGCATTTACCATTTACCACAGTGCGAATGGAATGTTAACTTTGACCTTTGACTTTTTGATCCCAAACCCATAGTCAGTTCAGAGTATAAGTCATCCAAGATTTGTCTTACTGTACATTCAACTACTGTATCAGTTTGAAAAGCCTACATCATTTCTTTCAGTGGTTAGTGCGTTTACAAGATTTAGGGCAGGGGTGTCCAACCATGTGCCATGGAGAGCCAAGACCCTGCAGGTTTTCTCTTCTACCCAGTCTCTTCAGCAGGTGTTTTCACTTATCAGCAATCAGTGGGAAGAAGTTCACTGAAATCTGCTGTTGAAGACACTGGTTGGAGGTAAAACCTGCAGGGTCTTGACTCTCCATGGCACATGGTTGGACACCCCTGATTTAGGGAAAATGTGACCTCTGACCTTTAACCTCAAGGTCATCTGATCAGAGCCAAATTGCAATATGCGCATCATCAGTGTATATCAAACCCTGGTACCAAGTTTCAAAACATTTGGAACAAAACTGTAGGAGGAGATGACTTCACAAGATAGTTACTGTCTATGAAGTGAGGTGAAATAGGAGGTCATAAGCTAGGGGCTACAACTCCTGCAAAAATCATCCAATCAGAGCCAAAAGGCTCTTCGACCCCTTTGGGCTTTGACCGGTGGGGGATAAAAAAAAATAAATCAGTTGTGTAGTGGTTGGCAATGTTACCTCAGAACAAGAAGGTCCTGGGTTTTGAACCTGGGGGGTAGTTCTTTTATCTCATGTGTGAAGTGGATTTGGATTACAGTGATCCCTCACTTATCGCGGTTAATGGGTTCCAGAACCGACCGCGAAAAGTGAAAAACCGCGAAGTAGCGTCACCCCTAATGACGTCACCCATAAATAATACGTACGTTCATTCTCACTCTCTCTCTCATATGATACGTGTGTGTGTGTAAGTGTACATACATACGTAGATGTAAATAAAGTGTACATAAATATGTTTTTAGAACTCTTTTATTCTTATAACAAGATACGTAACTCAAGATGAAGATGATTTACTGCACAGGTTAATGAGAGCTTTACTGCTCCTCAGGTGACGCCTCATCGTCAGGTGCTAGAGGCGCAGGATCGTCGAGGGCAGCTTCCGATAGAGCTGGAGAAGCTGCAGGAGGCAGCGTAGTGGCTCGACGGGAAGACTATTTCGCACAAAAAGGCACAAGAGAACAGCGAAAAGTTCCACGCGGCGAGACTAAGCAACACGAGCGATAAAGAACAATGAATGCGGTCTTCCTTCGCTGGGTATGGGCGCTCGGCAGGGAGAGAAGCTGGGTAAAACGTCTCGGCCAATCAGCTTGCGAGATTCCCGAGCAGAGCCAACACGAGAACAGCGAACAGAGAGGTGGATTTTGAGTTGTGCGGGCTCTCCGTGTTGATACCTGATGTTCTAATGTAGTCTCCCTGCCTTCTGCTAGCGCCCGTCCATTTTTTCTCAATTTTGAATTTTTGATGAATATTTTTGAAAAATCCGCGATGCACTGAGGGCGCGAAAGGTGAGGCGCGAAGTAGCGAGGGATCACTGTAATGGGTTTATTTATGTTTTATTGTTGGTACAAGTATTAATGTAAATATGAATGTGAGTAGGGATGAAAATGTCCTACTATTACACAACCGTATCCTCATAGGGCACCAGTCCAGATAATGGACAATTTTATTAACAGTTCTTGATTTGTACCAATTATGAATCAGTCTAAAAAAAAAAAAATAAAAAAAAAATAATAAAAAAAACTTTGAGTTTTTGTCTGCTTATAATCAAGAAGATGGACATGAAATCAAACAATAATTATCATATGTCTTTCAATAATTTAATAAGAAATGTCAGACTAGGTTAACACATTCGGATGATTTTAAAACAAAGAATTCAACATGTATCATGGGTATCATAGATGATTACTGAATTACTGAGCATCAGCTGTGAATCAAACATTTGTTGAACCAAGTAAACCATAGTTTAATTTGGCAATATACTGGAAATTGGAAAACCATAAATAGCATTGGTTAAGAAAAGTGGATGCATTTTTATGAAGAAAATGATGAGTAAACTATTTATAAAAATGGAAAATTGGTGTTACTCTGAAAAAGAACGTAGCCTACCTTAATGAAAGGACAAAAATGCATTTTGAAATTCTGATAGGAGTTGCATGAAAGTAAGTTTAAAGAACTTAAACCAGGAATATTCTGAAGAATTAAGTTAAATTAAACAGACCGTCAGCCAAGCAGAATCATTGCATCCCAGTGGGTAGCAGACAGTCCACTGGATTCTGTTTCAACTGGACTGGCTTGGGTTCTGTTAGAAGACTGGCAGACAGGCTCTTTACCACGGTTATGGCCTACTCCCGAGATCACAAAGGGGCTGGTTCTTCAGCAGGCTGGCTGCGGTCTTCTCTTATGCACTGGAGAAGTTTGTTTATTGTACAAAGTCCCATCAGAGAGTCAAATTGGGACAAAAACACGCCACAGATCTGTTTCTTCCGACATATTGTGGCTGGAATGAATTGGTTTAAGCTTAGAAAAAATCAAACAAAATCTTCTTACTTGGTAATTGAAAGAAGAATTAAAATAAGGAAAAAGTGAACTTTAAAGAAAAAGAATTTTCGCAGAGCATGGGAACTCTGGGCCTACATGAAAAAAGGAAAAGAAATGGGAGAGCAAAAAATGCTCCTTTCCACTTGACCACCGCCCAAAAACTGAGACAAAGGAACGTTTTTTTTCGGGTGTGGCAGAATTTCACTAATTTTCATGAAACCTGAGCTGGCCCAATTACATTGCTTCTTTTTCCAGCAGAAGTCATAAACTTGGCCTAAAAAAGGAAATGCAAGGGAGCTTGGAGGCCCATTGGTCACTTTTGAGTTGAGCTGATGCTGCTGGATGTCCGTGGATTCTGTGGATGGAGATGCTGATAGACAGGTTCTCCCACAAGGCCGTGCTCCTGAGATCACAATCGGCTGATTCTTCAGCAAAGCTGGGCGAGGTCTCTCTTATGCACTGAAGAAGGAATTTGTTTATTGTACAAGATCCAATCAGAAAGTGAAACTGGGACAAAAACACGCCACAGATCCATTTCTTCCAATGTATGGCGGCTTGAATGAGTTGGTTTAGCGTAAAAACAAAAAAAATTCAAACAAAATCTTCTTGCACAGTAATTTAAAGAAAAGGATTAAAATAAGGAAAAAGTGAACTTTAAAGCAAAGAGAGGATTTTCAGAGCATGGGAACTCTGGGCCTATTTAAAAATATATATATAAAAAAAAAAGGGAGAGGGGCAGCACGGTGGTGCAGTGGTTAGCACTGTTGCCTTACAGCTAGAAGGTTCCTGGTTCGAATCCCCAGGCTGGCAGGGGTTGGAACCTTTCTGTGTGGAGTTTGCATGTTCTCCCTGTGCTGTGTGGGTTTACTCCGGGGGCTCCGGTTTCCTCCCACAATCCAAAGACATGCATGTTAGGTTAATTGGTTGTTCTAAATTGTCCCTAGATATGTTTCCTATAGGCCCTTAGAATAGAGGGTTAGTACTAGTGAAAGCGCTTTGAGTGGTCTTTGTGACTAGAAAAGCGCTATATAAGTGCAGGTTAGTTAGTAGTTAGTTAGTTAGAGCAGAGAAGTCTGTTCCTTACAGCTTGACCACCACCCAAAAACTTGAGGCAAAAGGACAGATTTTCTTGGGTGTGGCAAGATTTCACTGAATTTCATGGAAACTGAGCTGGACCAATTACATTTGAGCTTTGTTTGTTCATCAGAAGCCATAAACGGCCTGAAAAAGTGAGGCGCAGCAGTGTTGTCAGATATTCCCTGTCTGACAGCGTCGAGCATTCCTCGCCATGTTTCCCTGGTCAGACGTTTACTACTTTCCATACTTCTACTTTCCGTGAAGGCCATCCATGACAGTAGACTGCCGCCAGACTGGGAAGTCTGTCGCCGTGAGTTTTGCCAAAATTGGACTTGTTTCTCCCTGTCTGGGTGCCTGTGCGCTGGGAGGTTATGTCATCATTCAGGGGCCGCGTTAGAGCCTGGGCTACAAGCTGGCGGAGGCCCTGGACTACGTAGATGGAACGCTCGTCACCACTACCCTCTACGACTCTCCAGCAATGTACGCCGGCACCTGGACCTTGCTAAAGACATCCTTAATCACCTTCCTCGCTACTCCGACCACCTCGAAGTCGTTGCCAGGAAGGCAGATATCGCCGCACAACGGGAGATACTCCGTGGGCTGGAAGGAAACTCCGGCAGGAAGCTGAAGAGAAGGCATCCTTGCTCCTCGCTTCGGAATCCCGTTCCTGTCCCCGCTCCAGGCCAGGAGGTCGCACCGCCCAGGGGTGATCCCCGAAGAAGCCCGAACTTCTCCTTCGCCTTGCCCTCTACCGGTGACCATCACACCAATAGGAAACCTCAGCGAGAACCCTGTCTGGATCCTGTTCTGGGTCGTCAGAAAGACTCCCCCTCTCTGACAGCTGTCACTCCTACGTCTCGCCAGGAGGGAAGCCCCGCAGTCTGTCTCCCCGGATCCTCGACGTTTTCCTCGGCAGCTGTGAGTGTTTTGAGTCCTGCTCCGGCGAAGCCCGTTATTGGACCATCGCGAGCAGCTCCTCCTCGTCCTCCCAGGGGGCCCTCTGTCACCATCCAGCGGGGAAAGGGAGGAACAACGTCCGCTACAGCAGGCACCATCCATCCTCTGGCAAACAGGCAAGTGCAAGCTCATTTTTCTCCCCGTAGTTATGATTTGCCTTGTCTGACTCCTGGGGGTGGAGTTCAGGGTTCGCAGTCCCCCGAGCTCCCATCACCTGCTGTAGCTTCTGTCATTAAACCTGCTGCCTCTGTGTCTCCCTCCGCTGAGCGGTCCATGACACCAGGCCTACGTTGCTGGACGAGGAGGGGGCCTGCGGTTCTGGAGAGCCTGGTTCCAGCCCCGCAGCCACGTCATGGGCAGTGGAGGAGAGCGGACTGCAGCGTGGAACCTGCGCCGACGACGAAGCGTCCCCGGGTCTCCACAAATGAGCGGTTCGATCCAGCAGATCGAGGGTCCCCTGCCACCATGCTGTGCGGGTCGTCGGTGTGGATGTCGGCGCCGGAGGGTCCTCAGGCTGCGGAGACCATCATGCCGGCTGCGGAGCCCGCCGTAGCCGACTGGGAGCCAGATGACGACCTTCTTCATCCTGAGCCCGGATCATCGAAGTCCTGGACAGTGACAGAACTTGAGTGCAAGCAAGTGCTCTACTTTGTTTTCCTTCTCTCTATTTTAGAGCATTTTTTGCCTGTCTCTTGGGGAGACGAGCCAGGGGCAGCCGTCCGCTGCACCCGAGCTCATCTCGCTGGGCTCTGTCGCTACCGGTGAGCCTGATCCTGGTTCTTTTCCTTCACCTGAGCCTTCTCCCAGGGTCACCGGTGCGGAGTCAATCCCGGTCGCTGTGCTGGAGGTTCCGGGTTCGGGGTTGGAGGTCATTACTGGTGCTGCGCCGACCCAGTCAGGGTCCATCGCGGGTGCAGTCGAGACCCAATTGGAGTCCATCGCGGGTGCAGCCGAGACCCAATCGGGGTCCGACGTGGGTGCAGCCAAGACCCAATTGGGGTCCAGCAGGGGCGCAGTGCCGGTGTGGTTCAAGGTCGGTGTACTGTCCTCACTAAGTTGTAAGAACTAGCTAGACAGCAAGTTAAACTTTTCTTCATTGGTGATTTATTTCTTGACAAGCAGACTTCAACATCACAGCTTCAGAAGATAAAGTGAAACTAAAAATGAAACAAGTAGGAGACTAATTAAATTCTGTAACGTTTCTACATAAGCTAGCACTTAAAACACAACCTAGAAAAGGTAACTAATGACCTTGGCATTCATTACAGTGGTTAAGCTATGCTATTGCTAACATTTAGCTACCATTAACATATGTTCAAAAAATCGTTTTTTCTACATTTACTTTTAACAGTTTCTAAACAACATAAACCATGAAATTATCTTCCATAACAAATACTAAGAACATAAAGAATGAATACATACAAGGGATGCATCTGCTGGGGCTATGAAAAGCGAATTTTTTTAGGAACTCCTTCCTCTGAATGGCAACATGACTTTGCCCTTGGTCCAACTGACATTTTACTTCCTACTTCCTGTTTCTAACGTTATGACATCACTAGTCAAATTAAAAGTACTTCCTATTGCATGAACTTACATTGAATAAAAGTCCCAAATTCTGCCAGAAGGCAGCACACTCCCCGTCTAACCTTAAAGGTCACTACCCACCAATAAATGTCTCTGGCCTGAAGTTTCAGTCTTTTGGCAGCAGAAGAATTACTTCTGACACCGGCCTCTGGAACAGCTTGGATTCCTTGCCTGCTGTCTTCAGCTCGACCTTCCTTACTCTGCCGTCCCTGCCAGGGACGACCGCTGTAATCCTCGCCATGGGCCACGCATTACGTGGAACTTGACAGTCCTTCAGGAGCACGATGTCTCCTTCTTTGACATCTTCATGACACTGGCGCACTAGCAGCAGGGAAACATGACTGTTCTTGGGCAAGATGATGGGGTTCTTTTCCTGACTGCTCAAGTCAGCATGCTTTAGTCTGCCGCCAACGCAAATCAGGTCTTCTTCAAGAACGGGTCTGAGTTTCTGAAGAGAACTGTCCTTGGCTACAGTTTTTCCATTTTCAAGTGCTGTTAATTCCTTAGAGTAGGCCTCTTCCTGCGCTGCTCTGATGATGATGTGTCTAACTTGGGACAGCTCATCTGGAGTACGCGGGAGGTTGCAGTAGTGCCATCCTTTGCACTGACTGGACTTGTGCTTGTAAGGTTTAGCAATGTGGATGAGTAGAGTAATTGCCCTAGTGAGAGAGCGCATTGATGAGAACCGCTGGAAACGTGCGGCATTGAGGCCTCTGTTTAGACTGTGAGTCAAGAGGCTGCTCACTTCAGGGCGTATCTCTCCATCCAATTCTGGGTTGAGAAGCTCAAAGACTTCCTTTGAGTCTTCATCAGGTGGACTGGGTTTGTACAGAAGGTCTGGTCCGATGAACCATGTGGTCTGTGCCAGATGTGATGCCGCAACTGCCCGCGAAGCGTGGTCTGCGGAGTTGTCTTCCGTACTGACATAGTGCCACTGGTCAGGTGTTGAGAACTGACGTATTCTGCGAACTCGGTTGTGGACGTATACATAGAAATGTTTCGTTTGATTGTAGATATAGCCAAGAACTACCCTGCTGTCACAGTAGAACTTGACCTCATCAAGCTTCAGGTCCAGCTCGTCTTGTATGAGCTCAGCAACTTCTACGGCTAATACTGCGGCACACAGCTCTAGCCGGGGAATTGTTGGTTCTGACTGTGGAGCCAGTTTAGCTTTCCCTAGGATGAATCCAACTTGGATTTCTCCATCAGCTTGTGTAGTCTTCAGATATGCCACCACTCCAATGGCCTTGGTGCTTGCGTCGGAGAACACACATAGCTCTGTGTGCTCACCCTTGGAGAGGGATGTCGTAGTGTGTGCGCGTGGGATGTGCAGCTGGTTTAAATCATGCAATGACGTTCGCCATGATTCCCATTGTTTCAGCTTTTGTTCTGGGAGTGGTGCATCCCAGTCACACATGTCAACACTGAGTTCTCTGAGCAGACTTTTGCCTTCAATGGTCACTGGCGCAACCATGCCTAGCGGATCAAAGATGCTGTTCACCGTAGACAACACTCCTCTGCGAGTGAAGGGCTTCTTCTCTTGTGAGACAGTGAATGTGAATGTGTCTGTTGTGGTCTCCCACAATAGTCCCAAGCTCTGTTGCACAGGTGTAGCTTCGCCACTGAAGTCAAGGCTCTTTAGGACTGCCCTGTCTTCTGGTGCGAAGGCTTGAAGGACGTCGCTATTTGAAGCGAACTTGTGGAGCCTCAGGTTTGATTCGCTAAGTGAGGCCTGCGTTCTACGCAGGAGGCTGATGGCGTCAGCGTCGGTGGGTAGGCTGAGTCCGTCATCGACGTAGAAATGACGTTCCACAAATTGTACAGTGTCCGCTCCATGTTTGTTCGCACCTTCTTGGATGGCCCTCCTCAGACCGTAGATGGCCACAGATGGGGACGGACTGTTGCCAAAAACATGGACTCTCATCCTATAGTCGATTACGTCCTTGGACATGTCATTGTCTCTGTACCACAAGAAACGCAGGTACTTCCTATGGTCGTTGCGAACTAGGAAGCAGTGGAACATCTGCTGTGTGTCGGCGATCACTGCAACTTGTTCCTTCCGAAAGCGGATCAGAACCCCAATGAGTGAGTTATTGAGGTCAGGTCCCGTCAGGAGAACGTCGTTCAGAGATGTTCCTGAATACTTCGCACTGGAGTCGAATACAACGCGAATGTTCCCAGGCTTTTGTGGGTGGTAGACTCCGAAGGTTGGGAGGTACCAACATTCTTCATTGTCTTCCAGTGGCGGAGCCACTTCTGCATGTTTCTTCTCTAATATTTTCCCCATGAATTCCAGGAACTGTTGTTTCATCTCCGGTTTCCTTCGTAGCGTCTTCTCCAGAGCGGCGAAGCGGGTGAATACTTGTTCACGGTTGTTAGATAAGCGCTGCCGAGGGACCCTAAAAGGTAGCGGAGCGACCCAGTTGTTTGACTCGTCTCTGTAGACTTCTTGGTCCATAATCTCCAGGAAGATGGTGTCCTCCATGGACGGGGCAGGTCTGTTATCATACTCGGTCTCTTTGAAGACTTTCCTTCCAAGGGTATCCAGTGATGGCTTTGTGGACTTACTCCTCTGCTCCCCGCCATGAGACACGGTCTGAGTCAGCTTTATGGAGGCTTTGCAAGGTGTGAGCATAGAGGGACGGCCATTCTCCAGCACATTGGTCTTGAATGTCCCCACGACTGGTTTATGTGCACCCCCTAAGCACACATCTCCGACAAGCACCCAGCCTAGCTCCAACTTTTGTGCGAAAGGAGTGTCTGGGGGTCCGCTTACTTGCTGCCAGACCTTGTGCACTCTGACGAGATCTCTGCCGAGCAGGATAAGTATCTCCGCATTGTGGTCAAGCTCAGGTATGTATGGTGCTACACCCCTGAGGTGTGGATGGTGGCGGGCCACGTCAGGTGTCGGTATTTCAGTGCGATCATTGAGTATTTCATTGCACTCAATTAGAGGTGGAAGTGGTAGGCTGGTTTGGCCAGCCAGAGATTCGACCTGGAATCCTTCAGCCTTCCGGCCTGACGTCTCCACCAGCCCCGCACAGGTCTTTAGTGAGTAAGGGAAAGACTGGCCTTTGATGTTAAAGAGCTCAAAGAAGTCAGACCTGACCAATGAACGATTGCTTTGGTCGTCCAGGATTACGTACATGTTAGTTGCCCTCTCACGTTGACCTTCGGGATATACTCGAACCAGACAAATCTTTGAGCAGGATCTTGCTGTTCAGCCTGGACCACAAATCTGTGTGCAGCTAGAATTGATGACTGTGCTGTCACCGGCTGGCACATCTTCCTCCCCGCCATTGTCTGATGGTGGTGGAGGCCCTTTCGCAGCTTGAGGTGGTGGACCTGGGTGCATGGCAGCATGGTGACGGTCACTACCACACTCTGTGCACTTCACAGTTGCTTTACAGTCTTTAGCGAGATGACTTGCGGACGTGCAGCATTTGAAACACATCCCGTTGTCTTTGAGAATACTCTTCCTCTCTTCAAGCATCTTTCCTCTGAATGTTCTGCACTTCCTGAGTGGGTGTGGTTTGTTGTGAATGGGACAATTTTTTTCTGACCCTTCAACTTTTTTCTCAGGTATATCTGCTGGCGGATCTTTACCTGATGAAACCTCTGTCTTATGAACTGATATCTTGCTTCCTAAGTTGCGTGAGGGTGCCTTGTCTGATTTCAAACTGCTGCTGCTAGCAGATGGTAGGGCGAAGCTGGGATCATTCCTTCTCCGTGCTTCGTGACAGATGAAATCGGTAAAGACATCAAATGGAGGGAAATAGCCTTTGTTCTTTTCTTTAAACCTTGAGCCTATTGCGAGCCATTTCTCTTGAAGCCCATAGGGGAGTTTTTCAACAATGGGCCCAATTCCCCTGGCTGTATCCAGGTATGCCAGTCCTGTGAGGTAACCTTCTCCTCTAGCACCCTGTAGCTCCAGGAGATCGCCTAGGTCCCTCAGTTTCCCGTAGTCTTTTGCAGATATTTTTGGGAATTCGTCCAGTCGTTTAAACAGAGACTTCTCCATGACTTCAGGTGCAGCATAACACTGCTGGAGGCGCTCCCAGGCCTTCTCTAGTGCTACGTCTGGGCGCCCTACATGCACAGAGCGAATGCGTTTTATGTGCTTTACTGACTCTGGCCCGAGCCACTTAATGAGCAGATCCAGCATTTCAGTGCCTGTGAGTCCCAGGCCAGCAGTTGCATTATCGAATGATGACTGCCATGCCATGTAATTTTTGGGTTTGTCATCAAATTGGTAGAGGCTGGTACTCACTAGATCGCGGCGAGCCAGGTATCGTGCCAGGTGTTCTGTTTCAGGTGCCACGCTTGGGGTGGTTGGGACATTGCGAGGAAAGTATGATGGTGCCATTGGCCTTAGTGCTGGTTTCTGAGGGAAATATGCTTTCTTAGGCACATCGGGATGTCCACTTTCTCGATTTGGAATTGTTTGGTTCCCAGTATGAGGTGCGCTCTGATTTGATGCCATGCTGAGAAGGGGTTGCCTTTGGGGGGCCTCACCCTGTTGGCGTACATCATCCTCGTTCGGGCCTATTGCTGACAAAGGATGCCATGTAATGTAGCTCTCTTCAGACGCTGCTGCATCGTGTGCTGAGCTAGGGGGAGACACTGGAATGCCTGTTCGGCGCAGTTCAGTTTGTGCTGCAACGTACTCTTTAGTACGTGTTGCAATTTCCTCTTGGAGGACCTCATGTGAAGATGAACTAGACTTAACTGAATTCTCTTGATATTCAGCTGCTTCTAATGCTTCAGCCTGTGTTTCAGCTGCTGCTGCCTCTTTTTGTTCTAGTGCGCTTAATTCAGCTTCCAGCTTTGCTTTTCCCAACTCTAGATCAGCTCTAACTCGTCCCAGCTCTGCTTCTGTAGTAGCTTTCTCAACTTTTAGCCTTGCTTCTTTTTCTGCATAAGCAGCTCGTACTTTTGCAGCCTCTGCTGCTGCACGCGCCTTGACTGCGGCACTAGATGAAGATGAGCGAGAGCTCCTTGACTTGTGTGTGTGCACTGATGCAGACTTCTCACTTTCTTTCTTCCATCTTTCTTGCTAGGTTTTGCTTCTTTCTACTTTAGTTGTTGCGCTCCAGCTGAATCACCCTTTTTCACTGTACTGTCCTCACTAAGTTGTAAGAACTAGCTAGACAGCAAGTTAAACTTTTCTTCATTGGTGATTTATTTCTTGACAAGCAGACTTCAACATCACAGCTTCAGAAGATAAAGTGAAACTAAAAATGAAACAAGTAGGAGACTAATTAAATTCTGTAACGTTTCTACATAAGCTAGCACTTAAAACACAACCTAGAAAAGGTAACTAATGACCTTGGCATTCATTACAGTGGTTAAGCTATGCTATTGCTAACATTTAGCTACCATTAACATATGTTCAAAAAATCATTTTTTCTACATTTACTTTTAACAGTTTCTAAACAACATAAACCATGAAATTATCTTCCATAACAAATACTAAGAACATAAAGAATGAATACATACAAGGGATGCATCTGCTGGGGCTATGAAAAGCGAATTTTTTAGGAACTCCTTCCTCTGAATGGCAACATGACTTTGCCCTTGGTCCAACTGACATTTTACTTCCTACTTCCTGTTTCTAACGTTATGACATCACTAGTCAAATTAAAAGTACTTCCTATTGCATGAACTTACATTGAATAAAAGTCCCAAATTCTGCCAGAAGGCAGCACAGTCGGTGAGGGAGCTGCAGATCCTCTGCCGCCTGACATTGGACTGGCTCATCGTCATCATCTTCACCATCGTCATCCCAGCTCATCTCCACCGGGGGCCGTTGGGGTTCTCAAGATTCGGTTCGGCTCTCCCTCATCTTTCCCCTCTCCAGGGAGGCTGTCTTAAATTTTTCCCCTACGGTCCTGGTGGCTGAGTGATGTGAGTCGGCCGCCTGGTGAGCTGTTTCGCTGGTTCGACGTTCTGGGTTGGCCACCTGACGTACAGTGCTTCCTACTGGGCGACCTGGTTCGGCCGCCGGAAGTTCCATCTCTCCGGGCCTGGGACTAGGGTAGGCCACCCGAACGCTCCCTTTTTTTCCCCTTATTGACCATTTGGACATTGGACGCAGGGAGACCCCCAGAACTGTTCCGGTGTCATTGGACTCTGCCTGCCGTCATCCCCGTGTGTCTCTTATTTTCATTAAATATTAAGGTCACTCGGGTGTATTGTCTTTTGCTCTGTTGATCTGTGTATTCACCGCTGTTTAGCGTGCTTTTTTTTTTCTCCCCTCTCATGTCTGGGGGATGAAGTATATCTGACACATTTTGTCTTATGGGCCTGTGGGTTTTAGTTATAGGCCTCCTGTTTGCATTTTTTGCCCTGTTCTAGGTATCATCTGTGCGTTATGGAGTATTGTGTTTTTCTTTTTACCATACTCTGTAATTGCCTCATTTGTTCCCTGTCATCGTCATGGTGGGTTTTTTTGCTCCTTCTGGTTCTCGCCCTCCAGGCCTTTTTCCCCCATCCGGCCACCCTTGGGGGGGGGGGGGGGCTTGGGTGTCATACGGCGCTTGTAGATCGCCGCCTCGGGGGGGAGGTACTGTCATGGTTCGAGCGCCGATCTCGTCCGCGCTCGGGCCATGCACTATTTTCTCCTTTCTGACGTGTGTGTGCCCCTTTTGGCTCTCCGAGCCTTTATTGTGACAGCGCTCTGAGGGGCTTCCGGCTGTCAGAGTGGACAGCTGAGCCGCATTTTGCCTCATCAGCTGCTCTCTACTTAAGAGGGCAGCTGAGAACGAGAGGCGCGGCAGTCTCGTCAGATATTCCCTGTCTGACAGCGTCGAACGTTCCTCGCCATGTTTCCCTGGTCAGACGTTTACTACTTTCCATCCATGATTGTAAGTGTTTTCATTGTGAATCTGTTCCTCCTTGTCTCAGCTTGAGGTCTCGTCATTGTTTGAGTATTCATTGTAGTGTGTTTTAGCCCCCCGTGGCTTATTTTGTTCCTTTTCTGTTCTGTAATAAACTGTGCAAACTCGCTGGTGATTTGTGGTGTCTTATGATGGCTCGCGAGGGCCATCCATGACATCAGTTCTTTAAACTTTAGTGACTAAGATATTCTACTCAATAATAAGGGAACAAACAATGTGTCTACATTGTAACTGTGATTAATTTGTGATAGTAAGCATGCAAAAATTAATTTCTTCCTGAAAATAAAGCAACACATATCAAATCATATCAATAAAAGCATTTCAAACCACAATTGTCCAACACAGGGTTCAGCCATGTCTTCAGTAGCAGATGCGTCTTGAGAGGAAAAAATGAATTATTCATGTGTCCATAATGCATAAATTCCACTGCAGAGAGAAAAAAATTAAATATTCCTGAGTCGTCCACCAGATGGCACTGTGAAACTGTCTGGTTGTTTACTGAAGAATCTTGACTTCCCTGCCTGGATTATATCAACCATAAATCTGTCATTTGGGGCATTCCTTTGCCAAACAGAGAAAAAGGGAGAATAACTAAGTCCTGGAGAAGGGATTAACTTCCACTTTATGGCCGATGGGTCGTGTTACAACTCTGGTCCTTGGGTGAGAGAAGTAGTTCATGACCAGTCTTTTGAGTTGAAATGATTTTCTTCAGCAAAGAAGGATTTTATAGATTGGAACCCTAGGTCAACACTACACCAGAATCAATAAATATATTTGTGGGAAAAAAATAGAACCCGTCTGATGAAGTGAAGTATACTAAAAGATCTCAAAAAGCAACACATCATGCTGCAATTTAAAGAAATTCAAGGACGCATGAGAAACATCCTTACTCCTTCTTTTCTTATATATTGCGCACACCACTGAGAGCGAGAGAAATGGCATTTCATTTCTCCTGTATGTCCTGTACGTATAGAACTATTGACAAATAAAAATCTTTGAATCTTTTGAATCTTGATTCTTAAACACAAACCCTATCATGTTGTCAAAATCCCTGGGTGCTACTGAATGTATAGATACAACCAAGGGAGTGAGAGGGGGACTGAATATGAGTGTAAGTGAGAGTGAGGGGGTGATGAATGGAGGTGGTGATGATGGGTTGGTTTTGTGCGGTACTTTGCATGTCGGGTGGCATCTCGGGGCACCTGCGGTGGTCTGCTGATTGGTCGCTCAGGTGGACACCGGGGGTGGGGGTCTGCTTCTGTGGCCTGCACCAGTGGTCTCTCTGATCACTGCCGGGCACTGGTGCGTGTTCAGGCTCGCTGCATCTGCTTCACAGCCGCCTTATGAAACAAGGGTGAATGAGGGGTGAGTTTGAATGGGTACAGGAGTGAGAGAATGGGTTGGTCCGGGTGAGTGAGAGGAAGTTAGTGCATGTGGGTGTGAAGGTGTGGGGAGGGGTGTGTCTGCGAGTTGGGGGGTGCTGAATTAAGCGGGGTAGTGCCTCTCGGCAATGGAGGCTTCTTTGGACATGGGGGTCCCCGGGGTGTGCGGCAGTGGCACCGGGGCGGGCCTGCTGTGGGGGTGCCTGGGGGGGCTCGCGCCGGAGGGCGCGGGCCGGTCTCCGTCCCGGGGGTTGGGGTCGCTGGCCTCCTGGGGCCCGTGGGCGGGCGTTGGCCCCGCTGGGGGGGGGGGGGGGCTCGCTGCACCGGCCGCCGAGCAGCCTGGCCTCCCTTGATCATCCCTCCGGGGGCGGATGCCTGGCTTTCCTGGAGCTTGCTGACCTCGGACGGTTGTGCCCTGTGGGGGTTGGTGGCGCTGCCTTGCCTGCTTGGGGTTCCTGGGGGGAGAGCTGCTTCGACCGGTCCTCCGCTTCGTATGTTTCCTGACAAACCACTCACATGCACACACTTAGTCTGCACGCGCTCTCATATATATGCACGCAGACGTACACGCGCAAATGTCTCTCCTTTAACAGGTGCGGAAACCAGACCCGTGTTGAGATATCTTCAGTGGAAGAAGCAGTTTGTCTTTTGTTTGTTTTAGTTGTTGGTTTGTTTGCTTTTTTTTCTGTTCCCCTCCCTTCTCCTTCCCCCCTCCATGCACTTCCTTTCCCTCTTCCCCATCCTGTTGGGTCTTCCATGGGTAAAATAATTAAAATAAAGTATTAAAAGTTATTACAGGAGGAGTTTACAACAATATACGCTACACAGTTAGATACTGTATAAGCTCCTCTTGGCAAAGTAAATCTGTTTTGGCACAATAAGGGTGACAGATCCCTGTTCTGTTTGCCTAGCTGCCTGACAGGACAAGGGAAAAAAAAAAACAAAAAACCACAAACCCAGAACAGCATCTAAAGAACGGCCGCCCTCACTTGCCTCAGTTTGGACCCTGGTCCACGATTCAACAGTAAGAGAGACGGGGCAAAAATGGCATCCATGGAGGAGTTCCAAGGCGAAAACCACTGCTGACCAAAAATAACACAAAGGCTCATCTCACATTTGCCAAAAAATATCTTGATGATCACCAAGACTTTTGAGAAAATATTCTGAGGACTGACTAGATGAAAGTTGAACTTTTTGGAAGGTGTGCATGCAGTTATAACTGATATAAAAGTAACAAAGCATTTCATAAAAAGAGCATCATACCAACAGCCAAACATGGTGGCAGTAGTGTGATGGTCGGGCTGCTTTGCTGCTTCAGGTCCTGGATGACTTGCCATAATTAATGGAACCATGAATTTTACTCTCTACCAGAAAGTCATGAAGGAGAATGTTCAGCCGTCAGTTCATGACCTCAAGCTCAACTAGGGCTGTGCGATATGACAAAAATTTCATATCACGATATACGTCATCTTATATCACGATAACAATATATATCATGATATGCATTTTCTGTTAATTGTACAGTTTCCTGGCAGCGAAAGGTGAAGGACAGAGCTGCGTGGAGGAATCTGATCAGACCTAAATGAAACAGTCATTGTTGCCCCGGACAGACTATGATGATGATGAGATAATCACATAAAAGACCATCTCTTTTTTTTTTTTTTTTTTACTTTTGTTTGCATGCACCTGTTTCCCTCGTAATTTTGCAGTGTTTTATAAAAGTTTTTTAATGTGCATTTTGAGTCTTGATTCTCATAAATTTTAGGCTTTTCTTCTAAATCATATATGAATAAAAAGTAAACATCAATAAGTTATATACAGTGGGGTAAAAAAGTATTTAGTCAGCCACCACTTGTGCAAGTTCTCCTACTTAAAAGATAAGAGGTCTCCAATTTTCATCATAGGTATACCTCAACTATGTGAGACAAAATGAGGAAAAAAAAAATCCAGAAAATCACATTGTCTGATTTTTAAAGAATTTATTTGCAAATTATGGTGGAAAATAAGTATTTGGTCAATAACAAAAATTCATCTCAATACTTTGTTATATACCCTTTGCTGGCAATGACAGAGGTCAAACGTTTTCTGTAAGTCTTCACAAGGTTTTCACACCCTGTTGCTGGTATTTTGGCCCATTCCTCCATGCAGATCTCCTCTAGAGCAATGATGTTTTGGGGCTGTCGATGGGCAACACGGACTTTCAACTCCCTCCAAAGATGGTTGAGATCTGGAGACTGGCTAGGCCACTCCAGGACCTTGAAATGCTTCTTACGAAGCCACTCCTTCGTTGCCCGGGCGGTGTGTTTGGGATCATTGTCATGCTGAAAGACCCAGCCATGTTTCATCTTCAATGCCCTTGCTGATGGAAGGAGGTTTTCACTCAAAATCTCATGATACATGGCCCCATTCATTCTTTCCTTTACACGGATCAGTCGTCCTGGTCCCTTTGCAGAAAAACAGCCCCAAAGTAAGATGTTTCCACCCCCATGCTTCACAGTAGGTATGGTGTTCTTTCTCCTCCAAACACGACAAGTTGAGTTTTTACCAAAAAGTTCTATTTTGGTTTCATCTGACCATATGACAGTTTCCCAATCCTCTTCTGGATCATCCAAATACTCTCTAGCAAACTTCAGACGGGCCTGGACGTGTACTGGCTTAACCAGGGGAACACATCTGGCACTGCAGGATTTGAGTCCCTGGCGGCGTAGTGTGTTACTGATGGTAGCCTTTGTTACTTTGGTCCCAGCTCTCTGCAGGTCATTCACTAGGTTCCCCTGTGTGGTTCTGGGATTTTTGCTCACCGTTCTTGTGATCATTTTGACCCCACGGGGTGAGCTCTTGCGTGGAGCTCCAGATCGAGGGAGATTATCAGTGGTCTTGTATGTCTTCCATTTTCTAATAATTGCTCCCACTGTTGATTTCTTCACACCAAACTGCTTACCTATTGCAGATTCAGTCTTCCCAGCCTGGTGCAGGTCTACAATTTTGTTTCTGGTGTCCTTTGACAACTCTTTGGTCTTGGCCATAGTGGAGTTTGGAGTCTGTTTGAGGTTGTGGACAGGTGTCTTTTATACTGATAACGAGTTCAAACAGGTGCCATTAATACAGGTAACGAGTGGAGGACGGAGGAGCCTCTTAAAGAAGAAGTTACAGGTCTGTGAGAGCCAGAAATCTTGCTTGTTTGTAGGTGACCACATACTTATTTTCCACCATAATTTGCAAATAAATTCTTTAAAAATCCTTCAATGTGATTTTCTGGATTTTTTTTTTCTCATTTTGTCTCTCATAGTTGAGGTATACCTATGATGAAAATTGGAGGCCTCTCTCATCTTTTAAGTGGGAGAACTTGCACAATTGGTGGCTGACTAAATACTTTTTTGCCCCACTGTATTTCCTGAGCCAGAGGCGAATAGCAAAAAATAAATAAATGAATAAATAAATAAAAATCAATGATGCAATTTAGAGACGCATCTATGGTGTTGGCATTTTCTTAGACCTATCTAAAGCAGTTGATACCATTAACCTTGACATCCTAATTAACAAATTACAACATTATGGTATCAGAGGCCTAGCATTAGATTGGTTTATTAGCTATCTGTTTGGAAGACTTCAATATGTTTATATAAATAACCACAAATCATCATACAGTATAAATCCATCAATCATGGGGTTCCCCACGGTTCCATCTTGGGACCAGTTCTCTTCATTCTGTACACAAAAGACATTGCTAACTCCTCATCTCTACTACATAAAGTATTGTTTGCTGATGACATTTATTTTTTTTTTGCTCACCAGAATCCAAATGAACTTGAACAGATAATAAATAGTGAACTTATGAAAATAGACACCTGGTTTCAGTGTGCACCTGGTTTCACCTGGTTTCTCTAAACATCAGTAAAACAAATTATATTGTATTCCGTTCCAACAAAAAGCCAGACACTAAGCAACTTCACCCCAAAATCAATGGAGAGAATATCACAAGAGTTAGCTCTACAAAATTCTTGGGTGGTCCTCATCGATGAATTTCTCAATTTCAAGCATCACATCGATGATCTAATAAAAAAAAAAAAAACTGGCTAAATATGCTGCTTTATTTTTTAAAGTGAGACATTTTCTACCACTTTCAGCACTTCTCACTCTATATAAAACTTTATTTGATCCTCATTTACATTAATGTAATATCATATGATGTAACACATTTCCAACTCACCTAAAAAAGCTAGAAATTCTCTAAAAGAAAGTTGTAGAATATAATTCTCCTACTAGTCATCTTTTCCATCGTTACAATCTCCTAAGACTTGCTGAGTAGAATTACTTCCAGAATGACTATATAATGTATCAGGTTGTCCACAAACTCAACTATACATTATGTGAACTCATTCCAACCTTCCTTCCCATACACACCTATACCACCAGAAATAAAAACCAAATTCCATCCATCCATCCATCCATCTTCTACTGCTTTTCCAGGGGTCCGGGTCAAGGAGGCAGCAGTTCAAGCAGAGAAGCCCAGACTTCCCTCTCCCCAGCCACCTGCTCCAGCTCTTCAGAGAGGATACCAAGGTGTTCCCAGACCAGCTGGGAGACATAGTCTCTCCAGCGAGTCCTGGGTCTGCCCTGGGGTCTCCTCCATGAGGGAAATGCCCGAAACACCTCAAGTGGGAGGCATCAAGGAGGCATCCTGACCAGATGCCCATACCACCTCAACTGGCTCGTTTCAATGTGGAGAAGCAGCGGTTCTACTCTGAGCCTCTCCCGGATGACTGAGCTCCTCGTCCTATCTCTGAGGGTGAATCCAGCAATCCAACGAAGAAAGCTCATTTCAGCCGCTTGTATCCACGATCTCGTTCTTTCGGTCATAATCCAAAGCTCATGACCATAGGTGAGGGTAGGAATGCAGATTGACTGGTAAATTGACAGCTTTGCCTTAGAGCTTAGCTCCCTCTTCACCACAACAGACCGGTACAATGTCCGCGTCACTGCAGATGCTGCTCCGATCCGTCTGTCAATTTCTTGCTCCATTCTCCCCTCACTCGTGAATAAGACCCCAAGATACTTCAACTCTTCGACTTAGGGCAGGAGCTTCTCCACAACCCGGAGAGGACAATCCACCTTTTTCCGGCTGAGGACCATGGACTCTGAGGTACTGATTCTCATCCCAGTCGCTTCACACTCAGCGGCAAACCATCCCAGTAAGATCTGTAGGTCATTGTGGATGAAGCCAGCAGGACAATATCGTCTGCAAACAACAGAGATGAGATCTTGTGGTCACCAAGCATGACATCCTCCATTCCCTGGCTGCACCGAGAAATCCTGTCCATAAAAATTATGAACAGGATCAGTAACAAAGGGCAGCACTGGCGGAGTCCAACTCTCACTGGGAATGAGTCCAACTAAATGTTGGCAATACGAACCAAACTCTCACAACGGTTGTACAGAGATCGAATAGCTCGTAACAACAAGCCCGATACCCCATACTCCCGAAGCACTCCCCACAAAAACAACAAGGGATGCAGTCAAATGCCTTCTCCAAGTCCACAAAATACATGTAAACTGGTTGGGCAAACTCCCACGAACCTTCGAGGATTCTCGAGAGGATAAAAAGTTGGTCCGATGTGCCATGGCCAGGACGAAAACCACATTGCTCCTCCTGAATCCGAGGTTCGACCAACGGCTGGACTCTCTTCTCCAGTACCTTGGCATAGACCTTCCCAGGGAGGCTGAGGAGTGTGATCCCTCTAAAGTCAGAGCACACCTTCCGGTCCCCTTTTTTGAAGAGAGGAGCCACCACCCCAGTTTGCCATGCCAAAGGCACTGCCCCCGACCTCCACACAATGTTGCAGAGGCGTGTGAACCATGACAGCCCTACAACATCCAGGAACTTGAGGTACTCAGGGTGAATCTCGTCCACCCCCGGGGCCTGGCCACCAAAGAGCTTTTTAACCAATTTGGCGACCTCAGCCCCTGTGATAGGCAAGTTGTCTTCCTCGTCCACAAGCCCTGCTTCCTCTGTGGAAGGCGTGTCAGTGGGATTGAGGAGATACTTGAAGTATTCCTTCCACCGTCTGACAATATCCCCAGTCGAAGTCAGCAGTGCCCCATCCGCACCATATACAGTGTGGATAGGGAGCTGCTTCCCCCTCCTGAGCCGCTGGACAGTTTGCCAGAATCTTTTCGAGGCCAACCAAAAGTCTTGTTCCATGGCCTCACCAAACTCCTCTCATACCCGAGTTTTTGCTTCTGCAACCACCTGACCTGTACTCCGCTTGGCCTGCCGGTACACCTCACCTGCTTCGGGAGTCCCACAAGCCAATCAAGCTTGATAGGACTCCTTCTTCAGCTTAATGGCCCCCTTCACCACTGGTGTCCACCACTTGGTTCGGGGGTTGCCACCACAAGATGCCCCGACGACCCTGCAGCCGCAGCTCTGGGCTGCCGCTTCAACAATGGAGGTGGAGAACATGGCCGATTCAGACTCCATGTCTCCAGACTCCCTTGGAATGTGGTTGAAGTTCTTCCGGAGGTGGGAGTTGAAGACCTCCCAGACAGGGGCCTCAGCCAGACGTTCCCAGCACACTCTCACTATGCGTTTGGCTCTACCAGGTCTGAATGGCATTCTCCCCTGCCATCAGATCCAACTCACCACCAGGTAGTGATCAGTTGACAGCTCTGCACCTCTCTTTAAGGAATAAGGACCTGTACTTATATAGCGCTTTTCTATTCTCAAAGAACACTCCAAGCGCTTCACTAGTACTAACCCTCTATTCTAAGGGCCTATAGGAGACAGATATCTAGGGACAATTTAGAACAACCACTTAACCTAACATGCATGTCTTTGGATTGTGGGAGGAAACCGGAGCCCCTGGAGTAAACCCACTCAGCACAGGGAGAACATGCAAACTCCACACAGAAAGGTTCCTACCCCTGCCAGCCGGGGGATTTGAAGCTGGAACCTTCTAGCTGTTAGGCAACAGTGCTAACCACTGCACCACTGTGCTGCGCTTTACCCGAGTGTCCAAGACATACGGTCCCAGGTCTGATGACACGATAACAAAATCGATCATCGACCTGCGACCTAGGGTGTCCTGGTGCCAGGTGCACATATGGACACCCTTATGCTTGAACATGGTGTTTGTTATGGACAAACTGTGGTTAGCACAGAATGTGATGACTCGCTCTATGCCATTATCACCCACAGCTGCGTGCACACCGGCTCCTTGTCACTCTCGGGCTATATAACCCACTCTGCCTTCAGACCGGCACGGAGCCGTCTGTCTCCCTGGCTGTATGAAGCGCTACGCTAGATCACCCAGCCAATCATCCTGCCTTCGTCATCCTAGCCGCCTCAGCCTCGTCTATTGGAAGGATTCTCTTCATCACCAAGTAAGCTCTTTTCAATTAACCTGTTCTACGTTATCCCCTGTGCACAGGCGGAATTCCCAGGCAGCAGAATCGTCCCTCTCGGCGGCGGTCCTCTCTCGGTGGCGGTCCTCTCTCTCCCTTCCGCTAGCCATCCTCCTCCAGCGGCGTGTGATAGCAGACACTGTCTTCCTGGCTTTAGCCCACGGGCCAACCGGAGTTCACCACCTCTCCTGAAACAAGTAAGCCCCAGTCATTCTCCATGTATACTCCAGCTAGAACAGTGCTTACTCTGTGCCTCAGCTCTCCCTATAGGGTTGCCAGATTGAACGGCGTTCTGCTGACTCCCAGCTTCGACGAGTCACCAGATCCACGCACTCACATCTACATACACTTCTCACACACACGCACCCACACACTCACACTATTACAAATAAAGATCATTTGAACCCACTCTTGAGCCTGTGTCTGTCCCCTGGGTCTGCCAATTATGTCACAGAAGTCCAATAACTGAACACCACTCGGGTTCAGATCGGGCAGGCTATTCCTCCCAATCACCCCCCTCCAGGTTTCACTGTCGTTGCCCACGTGGGCATTGAAGTCCCCCAGTAGGACAATGGAGTCTCCAAGAGGAGCACTCTCCAGCACCCCAGTCAGAGACTCCAAAAAGTCAAAGTCATAGTCATTCCATTGTCATTTCATTGCTAAAAAAACAATGCAACAAAATTGAGATACTGCTCCCCAAAACAGACTATCACACTCAAAGTTCACTCATGCATTTAACATTCTCATAATTACAAAAATAAATAATGCTTAAAGCGAGGTAGTCAGCTCCGGGAATTTTTTTTTTTTTTTTGCGTGCATGGAAAGAAAGTCCTATAGACACATATAGCACGATTGTCTGCGAGTGTGAATGACCTGTTCCATGAGCAAATGTACGTTTTTTGGTCCGTGGCTGTTTACATCGGCCAGGATACTTCGTGCGCCGATGGGCCGTAGGGATCCTGTATTTTACATCTGGAAAAAAACAGTGAAACGGGAACAGCAAGAAGAGCCATAGTATCGTCGTCTAATCGTTTTATAACACTTTTCACAACTAATAATAGTAACATTTCCACAAAAAATGTGCTATATTAACAACACGATCGCATTTTGCACACAGCTCGCTCTCCGGCGGTGGCCCCAAGAAGTAAACAAATGAAGGGACGCTTGAATTCTTTCGTCCCGAAAATATCATTTTTGAATATTAATTACAGCTAAACAGGAGCAGTTTTGATGCCGAAATTTCACATACAAATCCTAATATATGTGCTCTATACACCATCGGCTTTTGGGTATCAGACTACCTCGCTTTAAAACAATAATACCTAAAAGGTTGAATACAATATGTACACAGCAATAATAAAAACATACTGAGCGACAGATAAATAAGACCAACTTATACACACAAGGTTATTGCCACAAAATAACCTAAAATAACATAAAACAACATCAGCAGTCTGTACGTGTTACATAAATCCGTTCAAAATACGTACTGCTGCTGGGAAAAAACTATGATTAAACCTGGTAGTCTGGGTTTTATGGGATCTGTACCGCTTTCCTGAGGGGAGCAAGTGAAAGAATTCATGGCCTGGATGAGTGCAGTCCTTAATAATGGCAGTAGCTCTGTTGAGATACCAAGACCTGGAAATCTCTTCCAGAGAAGGGAGAGAACAGCCAATGATTTTTTGCGCAGTCTCGATCACTCTCTGGAAGACTTTGCGGTCTGCGGCTGAACAACCCTCATACCAAACCGTGATGCCATATGACAAAATGCTCTCAATAGCAGAGCGATAAAATAAAACCAGCAACTGTGCATTCAGGCCATTCCTCTTGAGGAGCCTCAAAAAGTGTAGATGTTGTTGAGCCTTTTTTATCGTAGCTATGGTGTTAACTGCCCAGGTAAGGTTGTGAGAAATATGAACACCCAGAAACTTAAAAGCCTCGACCCTCTCCACACACTCCTTGCCTATATAAAGAGGAGGCGGCTCACTGCTATGCTTCCTAAAATCAGTAATGAGTTTTTTTGTTTTTTTGTATTCAATAGCAGATTATTATCTGAGCACCATCTCACCAGTTTCTGTACCTTATCTCTGTATGCAGACTCATCTCCTCCTGATATGAGCCCCACTACTGTTATGTCATCTGCAAACTTCACTATAATGTTTGTGGGATGAACAGGTATGCAGTCATATGTGTACAATGAATACAAGTTGGGGCTCAACACACAGCCCTGTGGCGAGCCTGTGTTAAGTATGACTGTAGAGGAGGAATGGGGTCCGAGTCTAACAGTTTGTGTTCGGTTTGTTAGGAAGTCCTTAATCCAGCTGCAAGTGTGAGTAGGCAGACCAAGCTGAAGCAATTTAGTGATGAGAATGTTTGGAATAATTGGATTAAATGCCGAGCTATAGTCCACAAACAACATTCTTACATAGCTCCCCTTGTCTTCTAAATGGCTGAATGCCGAGTGGAGAGCTATATGTAACCTGCATTTTGCTCAGTCACGTCAGACACAGCGGAAGACACTGACCGAGAGAGAGACGATCACTTGCTGAGATGGAGACGCTAACGTGCGCCAGATTTTTGTAACACCCACTTGTGTGTAACACCTACTTACTTTAGGTGTAGTACCCTTTTGGTACCGTAGTGTTGTGTTATGGCAGTGTAGTTACCTTAACTTTACTACCTGGACAAAAGGGATAACTGGGCCAGATCAGACAGATTACAGGTTCATAGGAGCCTGGAGGGCGTAACAACAGATGACACAACACCGATATATAGAACTTGCAACTATATATATTTCTTTTTACAAATGTGTATTATTTACAGATATGTACATTTATGTTAACTGTTCCTGCCTCTCGTCTCCTAACCGTGGTTGGGGGACGCAGGGGAGATCTGTCTTCTCCAGGGCCGGATGCGCTTTTCCTCCTCCGGGGTCAACTCCCAAGTAAAACCTCACTCTTGTTAAGCAGGATATGGTGGTACACAGAGACACAGGCCGTATTGCTGAAGCGTTGGGGCTTTATTTACAGACTGCAATATTATTAGCAACCATTTCTACCTGCTCCGGTCGCCTCGCTCTCTCCTCTCATCCGCCCAAAATCACACACACCGTTCACTCATCGGGGCCATTCCACACACACCTGGGGCACGCCTCGGCTGCGCGCACGCACTCACTCACGTTCACGCACTGAGCTGTCCTTTCTAAACACCTGCATTAGGCACATCTTACAACACTACCCCCACCATGGATTGGCAATTAACACTAATTCCATTCCATTTAAACCATATAAAATTGGTACACACACTCTACATTTGTACACCTAGCAGTAGCAGTGTCCAATATATAACAGGGATTCAAATAGGTTGGTAGGTTACGAGTGTCTATGCAGTGGTAAAACTAGCTCATTTGGCAGTGAAAACATGAGGGGCAAATACATTGACATACCATTGTTTCTAATTAAACAAGGAGGTACATTATACTTTGAAATCTATTTCTAGGCGACCAGGAGTAATACTGTCTAACTAATCAAAATACAATACATTCAAATGGAATCAAGTGCAGGTGGGTATATGAAAGCATTGTTACTTCAGCTTTTTTTTTTTTTTTTTCAAACAAACATATAGAACATTATAACCAAACTAGAGTCCAAAAATGTGAACTGGAGTCTCTAGTGCAAACAGGAACTGCTACAGTTGGCTCACTCAGTAACCCAGTCCCCGTAACGGTCCGGTCCTCTGCGCCGACGTTTGGGCCGTGACATGTGCTGAGCCTGATGGCGTGGTTCTCCCACCGCACCCCCACCATGGCCAAATATCACATGGGAAGGAGTGGGTGGAAGAGACCCGATCACATTGGGGGCATTAGCAGGTGGAGTGGACGGCCCGGAACTGCTGGGGCCATCACTGGAGGCGGTAGCAAACAGGTTGTACAGGCTGAGGTCCTGGTCTGCTGAGTCCCCGTCCACAGCCGGTGGCAAATTGCGCAGGGCTGCCGAATGGCGCGAACAAATCCTCTCCATCAACAGGTGCGCCCGCGCAGCTCTCATCACACAGAAATGGGCCACAATGTCCACACTTCGTCTCAGCCCGACATTCATAAGCCCTCACAGCACCTCGTCTGCACTCCTGACGATTAGCAAGCGACATGAACGTGTTTGAGTAGTTAGTCTCTTGTCTGTAGATATCGGCGGGATAGCGAGCGGCCGCCATGTCTCATTAGCTTAGCTGCCATCACAGTCACTCAGCCCAGCTGCCGCGGTCCTTTGCGTTCGGTACTCACCACCCTCTTAACAACGTGAGAGTCCCTTCGTGGTCGCCAGTGTTAACCTTTCCTGCTTCTCGTCTCCTAACCGTGGTTGGGGGACGCAGGGGAGATCTGTCTTCTCCAGGGCCGGAGGCGCTTTTCCTCCTCCGGGGTCAACTCCCGAGTAAAACCTCACTCTTTTTAAGCAGGATATGGTGGTACACAGAGACACAGGCCGTATTGCTGAAGCGTTGGGGCTTTATTTACAGACTGCAATATTATTAGCAACCATTTCTACCTGCTCCGGTCGCCTCGCTCTCTCCTCTCATCCGCCCAAAATCACACACACCGTTCACTCGTCGGGGCCATTCCACACACACACCTGGGGCGCGCCTCGGCTGCGCGCACGCATTCACTCACGTTCACGCACTGAGCTGTCCTTTCTAAACACCTGCATTAGGCACATCTTACAACATTTAGTAAAAAAAAAAAAAAAAAAACACACACTTGTCACAATAATAATTAAAAAAAATACTCCAAATATATTTACAAGATGCACAATTTTCTAGTGTCCGTTCCAGGTGACCAGTTGAGTCACCTTTACCAGGCGGTAGGTTTGGGCAATCAGCTCGCCATCCAGAGTCGGAGAATCCACGTTCTGGTCCAACCAGTCCAAACAAAAAAACCTGACCTACAAAATAGGCCAGAACACAGAAACTCAAGCTATTATCCACAGCTCAACAAATCCATCAGCTGCAACAAAATCCATTTTGACAGTACATGAACTGTTTGGTCAGGGGTCAAAACAGAATCCACATCTGTTGTCGCAACGCTCCAGGCTCCTGGCTGGTTCACCAGATTTTTGTAATTGTGTAACACCTACTGTGTGTAACACTACTTTGGGTGAAATCTTGTACCCTTGTGGTAGTGTTGTGTTATGGCAGTGTAGTTACCTTAACTTTACTACCTGGACAAAAGGGATAATTGGGCCAGATCAGACAGATTACAGGTTCGTAAGAGCCTGGAGGGCGTAACAACAGATGACACAACACCGATATATAGAACTTGCAGCTATATATATTTCTTTTTACAAATGTGTATTATTTACAGATATGTACATTTAGTAAAAAAAAAAAAAAAACACACACTTGTCACAATAATAAAAAAAAATAAAATACCATCCATCCATCTTCTACCGCTTTTCCGGAGGTCCGGGTCGCGGAGGCAGCAGTTCAAGCAGAGAAGCCCAGACTTCCCTCTCCCCAGCCACCTGCTCCAGCTCTTCAGAGGGGATACCAAGGCGTTCCCAGACTAGCTGGGAGACATAGTCTCTCCACCGAGTCCTGGGTCTGCCCCGGGGTCTCCTCCCAGTGGGACGTGCCTGAAAAATAAAATACTCCAAATATATTTACAAGATGCACAATTTTCTAGTGTCCGTTCCAGGTGACCAGTTGAGTCACCTTTACCAGGCGGTAGGTTCGGGCAATCGGCTCGCCATCCAGATCTGGAGAATCCACGTTGTGGTCCAACCAGTCCAAACAAAAAAACCTGACCTACAAAATAGGCCAGAACACAGAAACTCAAGCTATTATCCACAGCTCTGAAAAAACAACCTCCTCCTGTGCAAAACCTAGCCAGAATTAGCATCGGAGGGTTAGCATTTTAAGCTAGCACAACAATTTATTAGAAATTTACACTTTAAAACACATATAAACCACAGGTTCAACATTCACCATTAAATAACAATCAAGGGCCAGGGAACTGGGACCTTTGCTAACCGTTACAGCTTTGGAAAATGTCTTTTTCTGATGGAAAAACTAGCCGAAATTAGCATCGGCAGTTAGCATTACAAGCTAGCGATTAGCATCCACATACACAATGAATGGCACTCACCATGCTAGTCAACACGTGCGTCATGGGGTTCCCGCGCTCAACGGCGTTAACAGCCTTTGGATCCAAATCTTAGAATTTAACAAATGGGGTATTAGAATTTGATAGTACAGCAATGTCTCATTGCAGGTGTTAGTTTTGGCTTACCAATCTCAAGTTTTATCCGAAACAAAGACTGCTGTTAGCACGTTAGCTCACCGTCTCCGTAAGGGAACGCGCTCTCTCGGTCGTGTCTAGGCAGTGTCTGACAGCGTTCTGCGGATTACACACAGACCGAGCGAGAGAGCGCGTGACCCCATTGGCTGGCGCGACCCCATTGGCTGTTGTGACCCCATTGGCTGTTGCTGCCAAACAAAAGACGCAGCCGCTGGCCACTCAAAACACCAAACAAAAACATTCAGAACTTTATCAAAACTCCCCAGAAAATGTTCCCTACTGTTTTATGAATATATATTTATTTAAATATTCATCTTTAAATTATTTACTCCCATTGTGAAATGGGTGTTTTTCTTTTTAAAAGCGGTATCAATATTCATATTTTTATTCGCGTTTTTAACACTGGGTTACACTATCCCCCCTTAGAATCATGCAAGTCCCTTTGCATGGGATTAGCTAGATAGTAATGACAGAATGACCAGTGTTCATGGGAATAATCTTAGGATCTGTCTCTGTTAAGGCCCTGGTAAAAGCCAGGTTTAGTCCTTGAAACAGGGACTGGGCAACAGTTATGAGAGGATTTCCCAACTGACTATACTGTAGTCTTTCTGGCTGGGAGGTTGTCCTCTTGGAACGTCTCACAGTCTTTGGGATTTCTTTTTCAGGTTCTTTTCCTTCCACAGGTTCATCACAGGTACTTTTATCAGGTAAGTTGGTTTCACTTTCAGTTCCATTCTCATTGTTCAATGGTTCCACATTTGTTTCAGTTTCCTCCAGGTTTCCATCATCCGGTAAGTTGTCACATCCAGGTGAATTGTCATTTCCAGGCACGTTGTCACATCCAGGTGAAGCAACATTTTCTATTTGGTTGTCATTCTCAGGTAAGTGAGTTTCAGCAGGAATGTCTCCTATAAAGAATGTCTTTGGATGGGGAATTTCATAAACTCCAGTGAGCCTTATGGGCGTTTGGATTGGTTCTTCTCTGTACCAATAGACATCTTCATTTTCCAGTTATGAATTCTCACATTCCTCATTTTGTTCAGGTGACTGTCTTGTCTTAGGTTTGCGGACACGTTTTGGTTGGACAGGTTCTTCTTCAACAGGGGCAAGAAAACCACAGGGAAACAAGAGGTCATGGTGAACGGTGCGAATAGGACCATCTTTTGTCTCAGGTTTTATAGTGTAAACAGGCAAGTCACCTGCTTGGCTCACCACAATGTGGATTTCAGCTTCCCACCTGTCTGCTAGTTTGTGCTTTCCTCTGCGGCGGACTGCACGTACCAAAACTCTGTCGCCTGGTTCTAGTTTTGAGGGTTTCACTCGCATATCAAATCTTGTTTTGTTTCTTTCAGCCATCTTGTTAGCATTTTCTGTTGCTAGTTTGTAGCTTTCTTGTAGAGTTGTCTTCAGTTTTTCAATGTACTGGGAATGTGACTTGAAACGTTTGTTGTGAAACGGGAGCCCAAATGCAAGGTCGATGGGCAAGCTCGGCTGACGACCGAACATTAACTCATACGGGGCAAAACCAGTAGTGTCATTCTTCATACAATTGTACGCATGTACAAGTGGTTTCACATAGTTGTGCCAATGAGATTTGTTCTTTTCCTCCAGAGTACCCAGCATGCTCAATAACGTTCTATTGAAACATTCTACCGGGTTACCTCTGGGATGATAGGGTGTCGTCCGGATTTTGCGAATGCCCATGATTTTGCAAAGTTCTTTTATAATATGGGACTCAAAATCGGGACCCTGATCACTATGTAACCGTTCGGGTATCCCATAGTGGACGATAAAGTTGTCCCAAAGTGCCTTTGCAATGGTCTGAGCTTTCTGATTGCTGGTAGGGATGGCTATAGCGTATTTCGTGAAATGATCAGTTAGCACGAGCACATCCTTAGTGTTACTTTGATCAGGCTTAATGGACAGGAAATCCATACAGACAAGTTCGAGCGGTCAGGTGAACTTGATATTGACAAGCGGAGCAGCTCGTTCTGGAGCGGTTTTACGTCTTACGCAGCGATTACATGTCTTGATCTTCTTTTCAATATCTGCCGCCATGCGAGGCCAATAGAACCTTGTTCTGGCGAGATCCAAAGTACGCTCTGTGCCTAAATGGCCCATGTTACAGTGGAGGCTTTGAAAGACTGAATCGCGGAGCTGTTCAGGTAAGACGAGCTGGTAAGTAACATTTCCTCCATCTTGGCGAGTGCGGTAGAGGATGTTATCGCACATTTCAAGTCGACTGAGCTCTCGGAGTAACAAGTTGATGTCAGGAAGTTCAGTTCGTACAGTTGGTGGAACTTTTAGCCCAGTTTCAATTTGTGCAATCACTTCTCTTAAACGGGGGTCAGTTCTTTGTTCGTTTTTGATCTGTTCAGGAGTCATGTGGAGTACAACTGGAAGACCACCACAGCCATCTTCATCAGCATAGCCATCTGGAATGGCGGCTACAGAGAGGGCTAATGAGTGAACCAAAGGGAAGGTGTTGTCTGGAGAACTACAGACAAGGTGTTTTTCACATATAGCAGACACTACCTCGGAACTTAAACTGCTTTCAGGAAGAGACAAGTGAGTTTGAGTGAACTGCTGTATGCGGTCAAACTTCTTTTGGGACACTGCGTCATTAAGTAACTCGCCATGTGGCCGTCTGGAGAGGCCATCTGCATCTGAGTTAAGCTTGCCTGCTCTGTATTGGAGCTTAAAGTTAAACGTTGACAGAGCAGCTAGCCACCTATAGCTCATGGCATCCATCTTAGCAGTAGTCAAAATGTACGTCAGGGGGTTACTGTCTGTCACGACAGTAAAATGATTGCCATATAAATGGTCTGTGAACTTCCCCGTTACTGCCCACTTTAGAGCTAAAAATTCTAATTTATGGGCGAGGTAACGGGACTCACTTCTAGACAACCCCCGGCTTGCATAAGCTATGACCCTAGTCTGGCCCTCCTGCTCTTGATACAGGGCGGCGCCAAGCCCTGTAGTGCTGGCGTCAGTATGGAGTGTATATGGCAACTGAGGGTCAGCGAAACCCAGGGCAGGTGCAGTACTGAGCTTTTCAATGATGGTTTTGAATGCAAGATCACAGGAAGAAGTCCATCGCTCGCCAAACGGTGTCTTTGGGTCGTGGTACTGGGCAGGCTTAGCTTTGGGCTTTGTGCTTTTGCGCAAAGGAGGGTAGCCTGATGTTAAGTCAGTGAGGGGCTTAACGATGCTGGAATAGTTCTTAATGAACCGCCTATAGTACCCTGAAAAGCCTAAGAACGAGCGGAGCTGTTTGAGATCACGGGGCACAGGCCAGGTACTTAGGGCTTTCACTTTTTCGGGGTTGGTCTCAACTCCTTTACTGGACACAATGTGACCGAGGTATCTGACAGAAGTTTGAAAAAATCTGCATTTCTCAGGGGAGAGTTTAAGCCCGTACTCTTTTAGGCGATTAAGAACTTTCATTAAACGAGCCTCATGCTCTTTGGGCGTCTTGGAGAATACAGTGATGTCATTGAGGAACACAATCACCTCATGCAGATTCATGTCACCCATGCATTTCTCCATGAGGTGCTGGAACGTGCTGGGGGCGTTTGTAATGCCTTGGGGCATTCTATTGAATTCCCAAAAGCCCATGGGACATACGAACGCCGTCTTTGGTTTGTCCAGCTCCTCTATCTCAATTTGGTAGTACCCCGACTTTAAATCGAGGACGGAGAACCACTGCAAACCAGTCAAGGTGGAAAACGTTTCCTCCAAGTTGGGGAGGGCGTAAGCATCTTTTACAGTCTGCATGTTAAGCTTCCTGTAATCAATACAAATGCGGACATTGCCATTCTTCTTTCGCACAACTACAATAGGCGAAGAAAATGGGGAAGTGGACTCTTATCACGCCTGCTTGTTGGAGTTCTTTGAGATGCTTATGGACCACTTCCAGGTCATTTGGGTGTATGGGACGTGCTCTGTGTTTGAACGGTGTTTCATCTGATAATTTGATTGTGTGTTTCACTTGATCCATTTTGCCAAAGTCAAGATCATTTTGTGCAAATACTTAGGGCATTTGACTGAGTTTTTCTGTTAGGCGCTCTTTCCATTCAGCGCTAATGGGGGAAGAGTCAAAGTTGAACTTCAGAGTGGACTTTTGTTCAGTTTTGGACTTTGTAACTTTCTCGGAGTGTTCTTGCGATAGGACTCGTAGATATGCACAAATTTCTCCAATGACACACTTCTGAGGGATTGTCACGTCATGTTCCGATTCATTGGTGAGTATAACTGGAACAAGGTAAGGTGCTCTTTCAGGTAAGTCTATGAGACATGATTTTACTAGGATACCACCAGGTAAGGCTGACATTAACGGGTGTTCTAACAAGACAGATTTTTCACTGTTGCTGGCTGACACAGCTACAGTGCCATCTAGAACAACTGTTTGGCCTGCAGGAACTAACTGTGGCTCTTTGTTGCGCATGGTCACTAAACCAAGGCTAGTGTCTTTGGACTGTCTGTGCCGTAGCTCAAGGACTTTTAACACTGCCTTATAACCAAGTGACATGGTTGGCTGCAGTTCAGAACATGCATCAAAGTACAGCTCGTAAAGTACATCTAATGTGTTTGTCCCTATTAACACTAAGGACTGATCAGCTGCATGTACATCGGGAACCACTAAGGCAAGTGTTGGCACTTCGGCTTCAATACCGAGAAAGTCTTTTGGGGAAAGTGACATGCATTTCAATGTAGCCTAAATAAGGTACACTCTGACCGTTAGCTCCCTCCACTTCTAACAGCTCAAAAAGTGGCTTAATCTCATGGCTGGATAAATACTGTCTGTAATAGGACTCAGGGACAGTAGTCACCTGGGAGCCTGTATCTAACAAACAGCTCACAGTACAGCCATTCACTTTCACTTGTGCTGCACTTTTTGTACCAATTAGACCATTAGGAAAGTTAAAGGGGTCTGTTTTGTAGTGTGACTTCAGTTTAGCATGTGTCTTGAATGGAGCTTTTGGTTTGGGACGGGTCATCTCTGAACTAGCCTATGTTTGTCCTGCAACAGGGGTAGACTTCAGTTTTAAAGAGGATTTGGGGTTCTGACTGTCCCAAATCTGTCTTTTTACTCTTAGTTCTTTGCGTTTTGCAGCTACAAGTGCAGGGTTTGGCTCTGACTCACAAGTGGCTACAATATGCCCATCTTCGCCACAGCGGAAGCAATACCATGGTCTGGGCCTAGTACTGGAACAGCTGAACGAAGGTAAGTTTTCAGGTTTGGCATGGTCACGTTTTTTATTTCCAGACTTCTTAGTTGGGTCTTTCTTCGGTGGTGCTTGTTTCTTTTGTTTCACGACAACAGCTAATTGGCTTTTTAGATCAGCGACTTGCTTTTTCATTTCTTTCAGACTGTCAGACTCTACTTCACTATTTGTACTTGTTTCGGTGACGTTCATAGGAGGCTGCTTTTGGTTTTGTGGCGCCCAAGTGTTTTTTCATGCGTGTGTTTTTAACTTCTCGTCTGTTTTCAGCAGTGCGAAGGTGAAGCCATAATTCTGCATATGCAGGTGGATGTTTAACTTTTGGTTCCAGCTGCAGCTCCTTTAGCAGATTATCATCCCAACAGCCTCTGTTAAACTGCTTGAGAAGCTGTTTGTCCACTTCCTGTGGCTCTAGACCGCCTCTACGCACTGTGAGATTGAGCGCCACCTGCAAACGATGCAGATATGCAGAGGGTTTTTCTCCATAATCTTGGAAAGTGTTCATGAATCGCACAAGCAGTTCCTCACCGTCTTCAACAGTCCCGAAAGCTGAGTCCAAAAGCTTAAGATAGTTGGTAGAGGTGGCTTCAGGCCCAAGAGGGCGAATAACATCAGATGCAGGAGCAAGAAGACTTTCAAGGATCTTGCGAGATTTTTCCAAGTCAGACAAAGAAGTATCTTTCATCATCAAGTCAACATGGGAATGCCATGTTTCATAATCAGCTTCAGTATACGGTCTTGGCGTTTTGCCAGAGAAAACTCTGATTCTCAAAGAGGAATGGGCGTTTGAGGGCTTCTCTGCATGTTTAATGACATGCTCGACTACGATTTTCTGAACCTCGGGTGGATTAAAATCAGCTGAGCTCAACATTTGAGGTGTTAAGTTTGGTCTAAGAGGGCTTTGGAAGAGTGCTTGAGTGGTTTTAGGGGTGCGAGGCACTTCAACTTGGAGTGGAGGAGAGACTCCACTTTGTGTGGGTTCTACAGTAGGGACAGCAGGATCAACGTCAGCAGTGACCGTTTCAGCTGTCTCAGCAGCTTCAATAGACTTCCCTATTGTGGACATAACCTCCCGCAACACCTCTTCAAAACCTTTTCCACTTAACTTAGCTAAACCCCTCAGGTTGCTAAGATAAGCCTCAGTAACACTGCCCCCTACAGTTTTAGTGTACACATCAGTTAAGGCTTGAATGCAGTACTTAACATCAGGATTGTCAGTGGATGCAAAAAAGTACGGCAACGCAGGTGCTAATGTTTCAATAGCTAATCCAGACTCAAACTCCACAAGGTGACTTTGGTCAAATTCAGACGAGTTATCATCAATACTAAGCACCCTGCGAATAGTGCCATGTTGCTTTAGGAACTTAAAAACGTCTTTGTCTTTTTCTTTATCAACAACACCACTGACAATGACTGCATTTGGAACTTTGACACCTTATTTTGCAACAAAATCCATTTTGACAGTACATGAACTGTTTGGTCAGGGGTCAAAACAGAATCCACATCTGTTGTCGCAACGCTCCAGGCTCCTGGCTGGTTCACCAGATTTTTGTAATTGTGTAACACCTACTGTGTGTAACACTACTTTGGGTGAAATCTTGTACCCTTGTGGTAGTGTTGTGTTATGGCAGTGTAGTTACCTTAACTTTACTACCTGGACAAAAGGGATAATTGGGCCAGATCAGACAGATTACAGGTTCGTAGGAGCCTGGAGGGCGTAACAACAGATGACACAACACCGATATATAGAACTTGCAGCTATATATATTTCTTTTTACAAATGTGTATTATTTACAGATATGTACATTTAGTAAAAAAAAAAACAAAACACACACTTGTCACAATAATAAAAAAAAATAAAATACTCCAAATATATTTACAAGATGCACAATTTTCTAGTGTCCGTTCCAGGTGACCAGTTGAGTCACCTTTACCAGGCGGTAGGTTCGGGCAATCGGCTCGCCATCCAGATCTGGAGAATCCACGTTGTGGTCCAACCAGTCCAAACAAAAAAACCTGACCTACAAAATAGGCCAGAACACAGAAACTCAAGCTATTATCCACAGCTCTGAAAAAACAACCTCCTCCTGTTCAAAACCTAGCCAGAATTAGCATCGGAGGGTTAGCATTTTAAGCTAGCACAACAATTTATTAGAAATTTACACTTTAAAACACATATAAACCACAGGTTCAACATTCACCATTAAATAACAATCAAGGGCCAGGGAACTGGGACCTTTGCTAACCGTTACAGCTTTGGAAAATGTCTTTTTCTGATGGAAAAACTAGCCGAAATTAGCATCGGCAGTTAGCATTACAAGCTAGCGATTAGCATCCACATACACAATGAATGGCACTCACCATGCTAGTCAACACGTGCGTCATGGGGTTCCCGCGCTCAACGGCGTTAACAGCCTTTGGATCCAAATCTTAGAATTTAACAAACGGGGTATTAGAATTTGATAGTACAACAATGTCTCATTGCAGGTGTTAGTTTAGGCTTACCAATCTCAAGTTTTATCCGAGACAAAGACTGCTATTAGCATGTTAGCTCACCGTCTCCGTAAGGGAACGCGCTCTCTCGGTCATGTCTCAGCAGTGTCTGACAGCGTTCTGCGGATTACACACAGACCGAGCGAGAAAGCGCGTGACCCCATTGGCTGGCGCGACCCCATTGGCTGTTGCTGCCAAACAAAAGACGCAGCCGCTGGCCGCTCAAAACACCAAACAAAAACATTCGGAACTTTATCAAAACTCCCCAGAAAATGTTCCCTACTGTTTTATGAATATATATTTATTTAAATATTCATCTTTAAATTATTTACTCCCATTGTGAAATGGGTGTTTTTCTTTTTAAAAGCGGTATCAATATTCATATTTTTATTCGTGTTTTTAACACTGGGTTACATATAGCAATAGCATCTTCAGTGGATCTACTCTGCCTGTAGGCAAACTGGTACCGATCAAAGTCTGGGGGGAGACTAAGCAAAAGATGTTTCAATACCATTTTCTCAAAGCACTTCATAATAATGAGTGTTAATGCTACTGGTTGATAGTCATTCAGACTGCTGATAATGTTTTTTAGGCACAGGAATAATGACTGCAGATTTTAAACACTGTGGAACAAAGGCTGCCTTGAGAGACAAATTAAAAATGTCAGTCAAAACAGAGCATAGCTGATCTGCACATGCTCTGAGCACCTTTGCTGGCGCTCCATCGGGACCAGTAGCCTTTCTCAGGTGAACTGCTCTGTGTCTGTCTCACCTCATGATCCTGCAGGGTAAGCACCTCAGAGCTGGCATTCAATAATGTCAGTGGGTCCGACCGAGATGTATTTGCCTCAAACCGTGCAAAAAAGTAGTTCAATTCTTCTGCCAGTGAGGCGCTGATGTCACTGGAAATGCTGCTGCTGCCCTTATAGTTTGTGATATGGTGAAAGTCTTGCCATACTTGTCTCGAATCATTATCAAAAAAATGGTCCTCAAGTTTCCTCTTATAGACCTGTTTAGCCTCCTTAATGCCTTTCTTCAGATTAGCCCGGGCGGTGCTATACAGATCTGTATCCCCTGACCTGAAGGCTGTATCACAGGCTCTGAGGAGTGCCTGGACTTCTTTTGTCATCCAAGGCTTCTGGTTAGGAAAAACCCTAATGCGTTTTTCCACAGTCACCTGGTTATACAGTAGGTGATGTAGCATAATAAAGTCTGTGTGTATAAAAGGGTGGGTACTCTGAAACATCATTTGGTGCATAGGCACAAATGATGGTCAGGACCTGTTTCCCAACCCGAAGGCACAGGGAAACAACCCTTTCATCCACTGGGGAAAACTCCCATATAGAGGCAGCAAGGTGGTGGTGATGTTGGGGGGGGGTACAAGAATACCCACCCTTGCTCGTCGCCTCTTGCCCGGGGCAACTCCAGAGTAGGCCAAGCTACAGCCCCTCTCCAGGAGACTGGTTCTGGACCTGGAGCTGTGCGTTGAGGTGAGGCCGACTATATCTAGCCAGTATCTCTCAACCTCATGCACCAGCTCAGGCTGTGTGTGTGTGTGTGTGTGTGTGTGTGTGTGTGTGTGTGAGAATAAACTGAATGAACTAAACAAAAAAAAACAACACATGACATAAAAAAATATGTGAAAATGAGAAAATTGCCCATCGCTGCCATCTACAAATATAAATTAGCTGTTAGTTTAAATCGATGAAAATTTGAGTGTGGAGCTAGATCCTGCAGTCTGCCATTCTGGCCTAATTTTAACCTGTTCGCTTCTTAGAAAAAATATTTCAGATTGGTCATGATCTGAAAATCAAAGACACAAAAGTTAATGTAATAAAATACATCTGATGACTTTAACTTTATTCATTATTGCTACTTGACTAATTGAAATGATTATAAATCAAATAAATTACATTAAGAGCCATCTTGCTCCTCCAACCCATTTTAATTAATTTATTATTTATTTTGCATGTATGTGCCACCATCATGCACTTTTCAGCTTTAGTAAATTTTTTTCAGACAAAACTAAGAAACTCGGCAGTAATTTAAACCAAAGAAACAATGGTCTGATACACTTTAATGTTTCCAGTTAGCACAACTTAGCATCATTTAGCATTTGCCGTTTTATAACTAGACATGGTGTTAACATTACTTACCTCCTATTAAAACAAGGTTAGCGGACTATCCTCTTTGACGCAGCATGATGGAAAACAGTCCCACATCCCTGACAAGCAGGAGTAGCAGCTATTTAACCAAACCGGTAGTTTGGAGTTGGCAACCACTGAAGAGCCTAGCCACCCACCACACACCTGTTCCACTGCGCGCACTGCGGGGGAGAGACGGGGTGCTGACAAGTAGTGGGTGGGGAGTATGTGCATTTTTTAAAATCATGATATAAATGATAGAGTATTCGATGAAACGACAGACATTTTTATATCGTCATCCGATATATATTCAATTCAATTCAATTCAGCTTTATTTATAGAGTGCCATATCACAACAAAAGTCATCTCATAGCACTACCAAATGCAGGGAAATCCCCACAATTTCAGAAAGACCCAGCAATCAGACGATCCCTGTGAGCAAGCACTTAGCGACGGTGGAGAGGAAAAACTCCCATTAACAGGAAGAAACCTCTAGCAGAACCAGGCTCAGTGAGGGGCAGTCATCTGCTGCGACTGGCTGGGGGTGAGGGGATAGAGAGGATGAAGAGAACAGACAAAGAACATGAACAGTGAGAAGCCAAGCACATTATTGGAGGTCAACTGGCAGTCTGAATCTATTAATAGCAGAACAAAAGGGGGGGTTAAGAGACACAAGATCCCTCACTAATCGTAGGCTATATTGAAAAGGAAGGCTTTTACCCTGTTCTTCAAAACAGAGATCGAGTCTGACTCCCGGACCCAGAGTGGTAACTGGTTCCACAGAGAAGGAGTTTGATAGCAGAAGGCTCTGCCTCCCATTGTACTTTTGGAGCTTCTGGGTATTACAAGTAATCCAGCATTTTGGGAGCATAGTGCTCTGTTAGGATGATAGGGTAATATCAGATCTTTTATATATAAGGGGGCCTGATTATTAAGAGCTTCGAAAGTGAGAAGAAGGATTTTAAACTTAATTCTAAACTCTATGGGAAGCCAATGAAGGGAGGCCAGAACTGGAGAGATATGATCTCTTTCTAGAACCAGTTAAAACTCTTGCAGCAGCATTTTGGATCAACTGAAGACTTTTTAAGGATATTTTAGGACAACCTGATAATAACGAGTTACAATAATGTAATCGAGAGCTGACAAAGACGTGGATCAGTTTCTCAGCATCATTCAGAGACAAGATGCTCCTAATCTTGGCAATATTGCGCAGATGATAGAAGGCAGTCTTAGAAACAAATTTAATATGTGAGTTAAAGAACAGATCTTGATCAAAAATAACTCCAAGGTTCCTCACAGAACTATTCAGAGTGAGAGTAGCGGCATCCAAATTGAGAGTATGATTTGGAAAGGAATTTCTAAGGTTTTTTGGACCAACAAGAATGACTTCAGTCTTATCTGAGTTTAACAGTAGAAAATTACAAGTCATCCAGGCTTTGATTTCCTTAAGACAGGCATCTAACTTGGCTAATTGATTACAATCATCGGGCTTCATTGACAGGTATAATTGTGTGTCTGCGTAACAATGAAAATGTATGCAGTGCTTTCTAATGATATTGCCTAACGGAAGCATATATAAACTAAAAAGAGTAGGGCCTAACACAGATCCCTGTGGAACTCTGTGACTGAGCTTAGAGTTGGAAGAAAATTCATCATTGATGTGAACAAACTGAAGTCTATCAGACAAATAAGATCTAAACCATTGCAGCGAAGTTCCATTTAGTCCAACATAGTGTTCTTATCTATCAAGTAGAATGTCATGATCGATAGTATCAAAGGCTGCACTAAGATCTAAAAGGACAAGTACAGAAACAAGTCCATTATCAGATGCGACAAGGAGGTCATTAGTGACCTTCACTAAGGCTGTTTCAGTGCTGTGATGGACTGTGAACCCAGATTGAAACTCTTCGAATAAACCCATTCCCTGCAAGTGATCAAACAATTGTGCAGCAACAACTCTTTAAGATTTTTGAAATGAAAGGCAGATTAGAGATTGTTCGATAGTTAGCCAGAACTCCTGGATCGAGTGTTGGCTTTTTGAGTAAGGGTTTAATTACAGCAATTTTAAAAGCCTGTGGTACATAATCCAAAGTTAAAGAAGAATTAATTATATGAAGAATATGGCTACCAATAATTGAGAAGACTATTTTAAATAACCTGGTAGGAATAGGGTCTAAAAGACAAGATGAAGGCTTAGATGAGGACATTATTTTATCTAACTCTAGAAGGTCAATTGGAGCAAACTTCTCTAAACAGATATCAATTAAAGCAGTTGTAGTAGTTGATGTACTTAAGTTTATGGTGGGAAGAATCTGGTTGATTTTATCTCCATCTTCTTCCACTTAATCCTTTTCAGGTTGGGGGGGGGGGGCTGGAGCCTATCCCAGCATGTTTGGGCGAGAGGCAGGGTACACCTCTAATAGATAAAATTTTATGATTGAAAAAGTTCAAAAAGTCCTGACTAGAAAGCTCAAGGGGGATGCGAGGATTGACAAGAGTCCTGACTCTTTGTCAGCCTGGCTATAGAGTTGAAAAGAAACCTGGGGTTATTCTTATTCTCTTCTATTAATGCAGAGTAATAACTCGTTCTAGCTTTTCTAAGAGATTTTTTTATAAATTAAGAGATGATTTCTCCACACTAAATAGAATTCATCTAAGTTAGTAGAATGCCATTTTCTTTCTAATTGACGACTCTTCTGTTTTAAGCTACAAGTTTCTGTGTTAAACCAAGGGGTTAAAAATCCCTGTTTAGACTTTTTCTTTTTAAAAGGGGCCACCAAATCTAGAGTCTGATGCAGAGAGGCTGTAACACTATCTACCATGCTATCAATTACGGAAGGAGCAGGCTCTCCATCTTTTATTTCCGTTGTGTTGACCCATGGAATAGAGGAGACAATCTGCAAAAATTTGGTAACAACGTCATCTGAGAGACATCTACTGTAGTAATAATTTTCTTTACGAGTCAAAGAATCAGAAATAGTGAAATCAAAGGTTAACAGACAATGGTCTGATAGTACAGGATCATGAGGAGACACTACCAGATTTTCTATTTCTATACCATAGGTCAAAACAACGTCCAATTTGTGGTGGAGATAATGGGTAGAATTTTCTACTTTCTGGGAAAACCCCATCAAGTCTAAAATTGAATTGAATGCCTTATTAAGACAGTCACTATCTACATCAATATGTATATTAAAATCCCCTACAATAATTATTCTATCTGATTTCAGCACTAAATCTGCTAAAAATTCAGCAAATTTGGATAAAAACTCTGAGTAGGCTGAGGGAGGACAGTAAACTATGGCAAAGAAAATTGGGTTCAAGCCAAGATAGCCAACATGCCCCACACTGAGGACCAGGCGCTCAAAGGAATTAAAACATGATTTTTGCTTTACATTAACTAGTAATTTAGAATGGAAAATTGCCGCTACTCCATCTCCACAATCAGAACTTCTGGGATTATGATAGTTTAGACAACCAGAGGGAGTTGATTCATTCAAACCAACATAATCATCTTGCGCTAGCCAAGTCTCTGTGAGGGATATTAAACTGATCTGATGATCAATTAATAGATCATGGACTAGAAGAGACTTGGAAGTTAGAGATCTAATATTTAATAAACCACATTTAATTTTTAAATTATGAGGAGGAACAGAGGCCAAATTATTAATTTAGATACTTGAGATTTGATTTGAGTTTTACCAACATTTTGTTTAATCACTTTGGGATGTTTATGCATTATATTTTTATTAACTTTTTTATTAACTTTGGGGGAAGTAGACAAAGGTTCTCTAAGGGAGAAGACAGGGGCAAAGTTGGGGGGTGGTGGATGAGGAGGAGCTGCAGAAAGACCTGTATTTATCAAGTTGTGTTGTATTTGTCTTGGGTTATAATATTTTGGGTAACGGGAGACCGACACAATCTCTGTAGGGCTATAAATCGAAGACTGATCCAAACAGTGAGGATTATTTGGATTATGGGAATAATATGAGAAGTGGAAACAAAACCAAAAAAGGGCTGGTTGACAGACCCAGGAACTTCAGAGTGAGTTAACACACCAAATTTCAGTCACTGTACCAAAAAATGTTGAATGGAATAGAACAGATTGTCCCTTAAAACACGTGCACCAAGTCTATTTGGATGGATACCATCTGGCCTCATAAGTGATGGGCGGTTCCAAAACAGGTTAAAATTGTCTACAAAACCAATATTAAAAGTAGGACGTGTAGAACACAACCAAGTATTAAGACAGAGTTCTGCTAAAATAATTGCAACCTTGTCTGAAAGGTGCCAAAGGCCCAGAGATAAACGCACATCTGCCACAGTTCATAAGAGTGGACAGAAGGCTCCTGAAGTCACTTTTTAAGATCTCCAACGCTTCATCTGGGATGTTGTTGCATCCAACATGTACTATGACAGTTTTAACGTGGGGGTATTCATTTAGCAGGTCAGGGGTAAGAGCCTCAATGTCAGATACTCTAGCCCCAGGAAAAAAGTTAGTCACACAGTACCTGCTTCTGACGTTCCTCATAATCGAGTCACCAATTGCCAACATCGTCTGGGGGTGCTTTGGCAGTGGTTTCTGACGTGGTGAATAATTTTGTCGATGGTGTTGTTGTGAAGGCGGGGTGATGCGTTCTCTTCTATTTGGAGCTGGTGTGTAATTTGGCACACCTAGAGTAGTCTTAATCTGGGGTTGGTGGGTTTGAGCCGCCGCTGAAGGAGAGGAAGGAGGAGGAGGGGCGGCCATGGGCGAACGACCAACGTCCACGTGGGGAAAATCCTCCAGAGAAAGGATGTCAAATCTATTTTCCAAGAGCAAGGAAAGAGAAGAGGTGTGGCCTTGTCTAGTCGATCGACGATGATTGCGAACTGGTTCAACCAAGGTCCAGGGTGCGCACTGAGGATAAGAAGAACCAACTGGGGTTTTGGGTTTAGCCCCGAGACAGAGCCAGTGATTATTGCTGTGGTCCTGGACACCTGAAGAGGCCGGAGCAGGGGTAGAAGTGGACGGCGATGCGCTGGTAAGTAGCCACGTAAGTAGCTGTCTCTGCCAGCTGCGATTTGGTAGCTGGGGCCGATGTTCGCCTGAGAATTATGGTGTCGAGGTGGTCTTCAGCCTCCCGAATCTTATAAAGGTTGGAGAGTCTCACTTCCAACTCAAAAACTAATTTCAGCAAAAGGAGAAAAAAACAAACAAAAACGAAATCAATAAAAACAAACAAAAGCGGACAAGATAATTCTCTGACACAACGAGACATTGTTGCGCTTTGAGTGGTCTTTGTGACTAGAAAAGCGCTATATAAGTGCAGGTTAGTTAGTTAGTAATTAACAGACGCCAGCACATGTCAGTCAGCAGGCAGTGACTGACATCATCATATTGCACATCCCTAAGCTCAACCCTTCCAATGTGGCTGAATTAAAACAATTCTGCAAAGAGGAGCAGGTCAAAATTCCTTAAGAGTGATGTAAAAGACATATTGCCAGTTATTGCAAACATTTGATTGCAGTTGTTGCCCAGAGCAAATCTTGGGTGATGTTGATTTTATTTGGAAAACACAATAAATTACACTGTATTATTTAAAGCCTGTTTTACAATTGGCAAGTCATTCTCCAGTGTACTCCACTGTGCTTCACCAAGAATGAACCTAGTCAAAAATGCAATTTTGCCTCAGTAAATAACCTATAAAAGACCCACTAAGAAAACACACAATTTTTCATTCTGTTTATGCAGTTAGTACCCACAGTTTGGGATCTTAGTAAATCAGGCCAGTGGTGTGGACAGTCCTGAAACGCACTTTCACTTTAGTAATGAGCATGCAGGGTCTCCAGCACAAAATGGATTTGTCCTCACATTTAAATGCCATCATATTAGTATTAGACCTTAGATTGTGCGCCAGGAGAAGAGAAGAAAGACTGATTGATTTATTGCATGTTATGCCCAAAGCACAGCCCTGCTTAATTAAGAGGATTGGGAGAGCCCCCTTCTGCTCCCCACCTGGTGCAAAATTAGTTTTGGGGCTCTTGTAATAGAGAAATGGACTTGGACACAAACATGCATGCACTCTGTGCCAAAGATAATAGTGTGGTGACTAGTCATAATAGGGCCCTATGTGTTCAATGCAATGGACTGGCAAGGGTGTATCCACGTTGTACCCTGCCTCTTGCCCAAAGAAGCAGTCTTCCTGGGACCCGAAAGCATTAAGAAATTAAGAAAATGAATGACATAAAAATAATCTTATTAGTCAAATTAAATCTTAACTGTGTCTAATGTGTGTGGGGTTTTTTCAGCGTTTTTCAGCGTTCTCGTCGCGCCCTCCGCCAGTACCCGGGCTCGCCTGGGGAAGCTAATGATCCTACCAGCAGACTAAATTCGAAGAGACGACGCCTCTGTGCCAAGTCAAAGAAGAATCCTAGTCACAGTCCTAAAGCCGAAAGCAAACAGCCCCAAGAGCACTTTGTGGTAGGATCGGCCCTTCGCATATTACAACTAAACGTTGAAGGCCTATCTGCAGCCAAGCGAAGCCTTATCGAAGTCCTCACCTTCCAACATTCGATTGACGTAATCTGCCTCCAAGAGACTCATATTGGCACAGAGGAAGCTGGCCGCTTCACCATCAAAGGCTTTGACCTCCTGTGCTATGTTCTACATGCTAAACATGGACGTGCCACCTATGTGCGTTCTGACATAGTTGAAGCAAATCACCTGATAACAACACATTTCTCAGACACCATAATCATTGGTGGCTTCCATATTGTCAATGTGTACAAGCCCCCTAATGCCAACTGGGATCTGCAGGTCTTACCCACCCTACCCCACCCTGCCATCTATGTGGGGGACTTTAACAGCCATCACCCTGACTGGGGGTACCCAGCAGTGGACAGTGATGGGAAGGCACTTTCAGACTGGGCATCCAGAAATGACCTCGCTTTGATATACGACCCCAAACAAAGAGGAACCTTCCACTCTGCTAGGTGGAAGAAGGACTATTCTCCTGACCTGTGTTGGGTCAGCTCTTTGAATGGGGAGCCATATCCTACACAGATCCTCATTCTTGATGATTTTCCACACAGCCAACACCGGCCCCTGCTTGTACACATTGGCCTACAACTTCCAGTCATATACAGCCCAAGGAAGATGCGCTGGAACTTCCGCAAAGCCAACTGGAAGAAATTCAGTGAAACTCTGGACCGGAGCGTTGTTACCATCCCACTCCACACCATCACTGTAGATGAAGCATACAACCGCTTCTGCAGCGCAATCTTCAAGGCTGCCCATACTGCAATCCCACGAGGCTACCGACCCCTCTATGTCCCATGTTTGGACGGAGAAAGTGCTGCCCTCCTACAATCCTATCAAACATCAGGGGACCCAGAGATAGCAGACCATCTCATTGAATCGCTAAATACAGCTCGGCGAAAGAAATGGGAGGAGACAGTTGCTGACCGGAGCTTTACCCACTCTAGCAGGAAATGTTGGAGCCTCATCCGTCGCCTAGGAGCTGCACAGAAGCCCCCTAGCCAAAGCCGAGCATCCGTCACACCCAACCAAGTTGCATCCCACCTACTGACTATCGCCAAAGCACCCCAAGACAAAGACACCAAAAGAGCAGTTACAACTGAGCTAAAAAAACACCAAAAAATGCCTGTAGAGGAAACGAACCCTGAACCCTTCGAGGCTGCTGAACTGGAGAAAGTCCTACAGAGCCTGAAATGTGGAAAGGCAGCAGGATACGATAACATCTTCCCAGAATTCATGAAAAATCTTGGCCCCCGAGCCCTAACCTGGTTGACACAATTCTACACAAGGATCACACAAACAAACTCGATCCCAAAGAAATGGCGGACAGCAAAGGTCATTGCCACCCCAAAACCTGGCAAAGACCACAAATTACCAGCAAGCTACCGCCCAATCTCCCTACTCAGCGTTCCTTACAAAATCATGGAGCGCCTAATTCTGCAACGCATTTCCCCAGAGGTAGAGGATATTCTAAGTGTGGATCAAGCAGGTTTCCGCAAGGACCGCAGTACAGGAGAACAAGTACTGGCCCTAACCACCTTCATCGAAAATGGCTTCGAGAGCAGACTGAAGACAGGGGCTGTGTTTCTCGACCTTACAGCCGCCTATGATACGGTCTGGCACAAAGGCCTCCTCCTGAAACTTATAAAGGCGATCCCTGCTTGGGCAACAGCAATTATAAAAACCCTGCTGACCAACCGAAGGTTCAGAGTCCACCTCAGTCAGAAGACAAGTGCATGGAGAATGCAGAAAAACGGACTCCCACAAGGCTCAGTTCTAGCTCCAACTCTGTTCAACCTCTACATAAACGACCTGCCTACTACAAAATCCCGCAAATTCACCTATGCAGACGACATCTGTTTGGCATTCCAAGCACCAGACTTTGAACCACTGGAACGGGTGCTCACGGAAGATCTTGCCAAACTGGACCAGTTCTGCAAAATCTGGCGTCTAAAACCAAGCCCAGCAAAAACCGTCTCCAGTGTATTCCATCTCCACAATGCAAAAGCTGCCAGAGAACTAAACATCCACCTGAGCGGACTCAAGCTTAAGCATGCCCCAAATCCAACTTATCTTGGAGTGACCCTTGATAGGACCTTATCCTTCAAGGAACATCTAAAGGGGACGGCTGCTAAGGTGAAGGTACGAAACAACCTGCTCTGCAAGCTCGCTGGTGCAAAATGGGGGGCGGCAGTCTCCACCCTGCGCACCTCAGCACTGGCCCTTTCATACTCTGTAGCAGAATATTGTGCCCCTGTCTGGTCCAGGTCATCTTACACACACCATGTAGACACCCAGCTCAACACAACCATGAGAACTATAACTGGAACAATCCGCTCAACACCACTCCCCTGGCTCTCTGTACTGTCAAACATAGCCCCTCCACACATCCGGCGAGCAGCATTAACTCAAAGGATGCTCCAAAAAGTTAAAGATTCTCCTCACTTACCAATCCATGCAGATATCTACACTCCACCCACTGCCCGACTTTCATCCAGACGGCCGATTTGGAAAAACCCTCCCCCAGCTGACTTTACCATCCAGACAGCTTGGCAAGAGGAATGGGAGACCAAGGAGGTCCCAAACAAACAGCTGGTGATAAACCCCAACCAACAGGTCCCGGGCACCAACCTCCCAAGGAGACAGTGGTCTACACTCAATCGCTTCAGGACTGGACATGGCCCCTGCTTGGCCAGCCTTTACAGATGGGGCAGTAGCCCTAGCCCTCTGTGCGCATGTGGAGAGGAGCAAACAATGGAACACATCATAGAGGCTTGCCCGCTCCAAAGACTGGAAGGAGGATTACACACCCTCCATACAGCAAACCAGGAGGCAACTGCTTGGCTTAAGGACTTTGCATTCGCTAAATAATAATTTGTAAATTCTATATGTATAACTGTACAAACGAGTACAAAACAAATAAATATGCTAAATGGATTGTGAAATGGCAGCCAAATTACTGACCTCTGATATATTGTTGGTGTATTATTAATACAATATCAATTATAGTGTGAAGATTGTGTGGAAAGACGAGGCTGAGTTTATTACTCAGAATCAGTTTTATTCACAACCACATTCTCCAACATCCAAAAACAGACAAGAGGAAGACATGCCCCCACAGCTGCCCTTTTATACCCCAGGACATCAAAGCAAACAGTCGCATTGTCTTTACATCCCAAATCACAACGCACCCCCCTTCAGGTCTCCTGTCTCCACCTGAAGTCCTGGTGGTCTCCCCCTGAAGTCCTGGTGGTCAGGAAATCCTCCATGGCCGTGTCTCTACATACAAAAGGCCAGACTTCGCATCTTCCTGCAACCCCTAGGAGGTTCAGACCTTTTGTTCCTCTGAGACGTGCAGTAAACAATAAGCATACAATAACAAGCATGTGAAGCATATGGAAACCACATATGTGCCCACATGACCCCCCCCCAAACGTCCAAGATGGAACAACATCACCACAGATTGCATGCCATAATAAAATCACTATAAATCAGTCCAAATGCCGCCTAGGTCTCAACCTTCTCCCATATCTGCTAAAAGCAGGCTGTATCACTTCCACGGCGTCCTCCCGCTGTGGATCTGTTGCCTGGGGATGAAAACTGTTAGTCAACCTCTGTGGGTGTTCTGGGGAATGCTCTCTAGGGGGTCTGGCACGCCGAGGAGCCTTCGCCAACTGCACAGCTTCGTCAGCTAACACAAAAGCGGGTTTGAGCCTGTTAATGCCAATCCTTTCTTTTCTGCCCCCCAAATCTAGCAAAAAATGCTTATCCCCTGTTTCCAACACTCTATATGGTCCGTCATAAGGTGGGCGCAAGGGCGGACGATGAGCGTCATGTCTGACAAAAACAAACTCCGCATTTTTCAAAGCCTTAGGCACAAAAACACGCGGAAAACTGTGGTGAACGGGGCCAGGTAGCGTGCCTGGGCCCGCGCTATTCTGTAACCGCTGAACTGGGGAATGCTCTGGCGCAGGATTATCTGGGAGAAATTCCGCGGGCAGCCGAAGTGGCTGTGTAAGAACTAGCTCAGCTGGGGAGGCTTCTAAATCCTCTTTAGGTGCAGAACGCAACCCCAATAAAACCCATGGTAGCTTGTCCACCCAATTTGTATCCGTAAGCGACGCTCTGAGGGCCGCCTTCAATGACCTGTGAAAATGTTCGCACAACCCGTTAGCCTGCGGGTTGTACGCAGTCGTGCGGTGGATCGCTGACCAAAGTTCGGAAACAAACTGCGGGCCTCTGTCAGACGTAATGTCCGACGGGACTCCAAAACGCGCTACCCATGCCGTTAAAAACGCGCGCGCTACCTCCTCAGCCGTAGTTGACGAATGCGGGACCACTTCTGGCCAGCGCGTGGTGCGGTCAACCATTGTCATAAGATGTGTGTACCCATGTGAGGGCGGGAGGGGGCCTACGAGGTCCACGTGAACATGATCAAACCTTTTAGCCGGGATGTGAAACGGCTCCAAGGGAGCTCTCGTGTGTCTATGAACCTTGGCCCGCTGGCAGGCTGTGCAGCCAGCTCTGCCGCCTACTCTCTAACTTGTTTGCGCAGGCTCGGCCACACAAATTTCTCTCCTACCATTTTGACCGACGCGCGCGCTCCCGGGTGCGCCAGAGAATGGATCGAGTCAAAAACGCGGCGGCGCCACGCGGCTGGAACCACCGGACGCGGTCGCCCAATGGAGACATCGCAGATTAGGGGGCGGCATACCGTCTTGCAGCACCCTGCTCTCCAGCCTTAACCCTGTTGGTCCAGACTGGAGCGCGCGCACATCCGCGTCGCTACCCTGCTCCGCGGCCATGGCTGCGTAATCTATCCCCACGCGGACTGGGGCCGCGTGCACTTCGCGTCGCTAACCTGCTCCGCGGCCATGGCTGCAGGATCTACCTCCGCGTGGGCGGGAGCCCCCACGACGCGTGAGAGGCAGTCTGCCACTACATTAAGTTTACCCACCACATGCTAGATATCGGTAGTAAACTCCGAAATCGCGGCCAGCTGTCTCTGCTGCCGGCCCGACCAAGGTTCTGAAATCTCGGCCATCGCAAAAGTCAGCGGCTTGTGGTCAGCGAACGCGGTGAAACGGCGTCCTTCCAGCCAGAACTGGAAGTGGCGAATGGCCAAGTGGAGAGCTAACAACTCCCTGTCGAATGCGCTGTATTTTCGTTCGCTGTTGCGCAGGGTCTTACTGAAAAAGGCGAGCGGTTGCCAGGCTCCAGCTACAAACTGTTCCACGACCGCCCCTATGGCCACATCTGACGCGTCAGTAGTGAGCGCCATGCGGGCCGCTGGGACTGGATGCGCTAACAACGCAGCGTTTGCCAGAGCTGTTTTGACTTCGGAAAATGCGCGCTCTCGCTCCGGAGACCATTCGACTTTATTTGTGGGTTTTTGTTTTTTTAGTGCAGCATACAATGGTTGCATGAGCTGCGCTGCGCGGGGGAGGAAACGGTTATAAAAATTTACCATTCCCAAAAACTCCTGTAACGCTTTGACCGTTTGTGGCTGGGGAAAATTTGTTACTGCGCGCACTTTGTCAGGCAGAGGGACCGCTCCCTCTGGGGAGACGCGATGGCCCAAAAAATTAATCTGCGTCACCCCGAACTGACACTTCGCCGGATTAATTATTAACCAGTGCTCTGCCAACCTCCGGAAAACTGCTGTGAGGTGGTTTTCGTGTTCGTCTTCAGACGCGCTGGCTACCAGTATGTCGTCCAGGTAGACGAACACGAAAGGGAGATCGCGCAGAACCGCGTCCATCATGCGTTGGAACGTCTGCGCAGCGCCCTTAAGCCCAAACGGCATGCGCAAAAACTCGAAAAGCCCGAAGGGAGTTATTACCGCTGTTTTGGGTATGTCCTCCGTGCGTACTGGGACCTGGTGGTAACCGTGTACCAAGTCTATTTTAGAAAAAACGTGCACCCCCGCCAAATGAACTGAAAAATCTTGGATGTGCGGGATCGGGTAGCGGTCGTGCGCTGTAGCGTTGTTCAGCCTGCGGAAATCACCACAAGGCCGCCACGAGCCATCAGCTTTCGGGACCATGTGAAGCGGTGAAGCCCATGGGCTCTTCGAACGCCTGATGATGCCCAACCTCTCCAGGTTGGTGAACTCCTCGTGCGCTATGGTCAGTTTAGCTGAATCCAAGCGCCGAGCTTTTGCGAAAACGGGCGGTCAGGTGGTAGTAATAAAATGTTCCACCCCGTGTTTAGCCACTGTCGCCGAAAATGTTGGGACCGTGAGTGCTGGGAACTGAGTGAGGAGTGTGTGGAACTTACCACCTGCAGCTGTGGCGTTGGCTTGTGCTGTTGGCGGGGCCACTCGAGCTGTACAGGGAATAGAAGAAAAAGAGTGCATTAACCAGGCGTCTGTTAACAAGGTCGACCAACAAACTATGTGAGCACAAAAAATCAGCCCCTAACATGTTGAAATTGACTGCCGCTATGACGAAAGTCCATTCGAAAGTGCGGCCGTGTAAAGACAGAAGTAGAGTCCTCTCACCGAAGGTCTTAATCGCCGAGCCGTTCGCTGCTGACACCCAGGGACCGCTGGAAGGCGCCAGCCGGTCAGCGTAGGAAGGTGTGATGAAACTTAGCTGGGAGCCCATGTCCACGAGGAAGTGCCTCCCCGAGTGCGCATCCTTCAAGTAGAGCAGCTTGTTCTCCTCTCCGAGGGCCGCAGCTGCTACCGACCCCCGGTCTTGGCGTTTCCCGAGCGCTTGAAGTGGCAAGGTGGAATGCACTTGCATGCCCTCTCTGCGAAACGGCGACGGTAGAAGCAAAGGACGTCGTCCGCTCCGTGTTTCCTGGCCCTTGCCGCCGCAGTCGGTGAGTCTGGTGCTGCAGCCTCTGGCCCCCTGCCATCTCCGGCCGTCGCGCCTGGCCCCGCTGCCGCAGCCGCAGCCGCACGTCATTTACTGGCGTCAACGAGTCGCTGTGCCTCCTGGCCCAGCTCGTGGTAGTCTCGTCGGGCCAGCAGTGGTGAGCTGGCCAGGGTCACTCTCACCTCTGACGGCAGGGTTCTGAGGAAGAGGTGGGTGAAAATGAAGTTATCATCCTCGGAGTCTCTCAAACTCAACATCTTCCCCATGAGGTCTGCAGGTCTGTCGCCCTCAAATTCAGTCAGCGCTAGGAGCCTCTCTGCTCGCTCCTGCACCGAAGGGGTGAAGTAGTGAATGAGCGCAGCCTTCAACGTGCTGTACTTGTCGCTGTCCGGCTGGTGGTTGATCAGGTTCGCCACCCGCTGGGCTGTATGGTTGTCCAGCTTTGCAACCACATGGTAGAACTTTGTGTCGTCCACCGAAATCTTCCGGAGTTGGAATTGTGCCTTGATTGCGCTAAACCAGGAGCGCGGATTGTTTGGCCAGAAGTCTGGTAGGTGGACTGTGGCTGCACTCGTCTGGCTGGCTCTTGGCGAGTCTGGCTCGGGAGATTCGTCTCCGCTCATGAAACGTCGTAGGGTCACCAGTGTGGAGATTGTGTGGAAAGACGAGGCTGAGTTTATTACTCAAAATCAGTTTTATTCACCACCACATTCTCCAACATCCAAAAACAGACAAGAGGAAGACATGCCCCCACAGCTGCCCTTTTATACCCCAGGACATCAAAGCAAACAGTCGCATTGTCTTTACATCCCAAATCACAACGCACCCCCCTTCAGGTCTCCTGTCTCCACCTGAAGTCCTGGTGGTCTCCCCCTGAAGTCCTGGTGGTCAGGAAATCCTCCATGGCCGTGTCTCTACATACAAAAGGCCAGACTTCGCATCCTCCTGCAACCCCTAGGAGGTTCAGACCTTTTGTTTCTCTGAGACGTGCAGTAAACAATAAGCATACAGTAACAAGCATGTGAAGCATATGGAAACCACATATGTGCCCACAATAGCATTGTTTTAGCATTGCATTCATCACAAATCCTCTCATTCCCACCACAGGGAAAACGAGTGCCTCTCAAAAAATTGCAATATTGTAAAAAAGATATATATTTTTCAAAATAATTCAATTAAGTTAAACTTTCCTATTTTCCATATTTGTCCCACAAACAGTATTATTACTGCAGAATACTGGTGTACTGTTTTTTTTTTTTGTGCTTTCCAATTTTCATCCTCCCAAAATCTCTTTTTAGGAATGTAAGAGCTCCTTTTCCTAAAAGAGCTCCTTTCCCAATAGTTCTTCTTAAAATGTTTCAGGACTTTGCAGTAAGACAGCTTTAGTATCACAAACTATATACAGTGAATCCAGAAAGTATTCACAATGCTTCACTTTTTCCACATTTTATGTTACAGCCTTATTTTAAAATGGATTAAATTCATTTTCCCCCTCAAAATTCGACACACAATACCCCATAATGACAACATGAAAAAAGTTTTTGAGATTTTTTTCAAATTTATTAAAAATAAAAAACTAGAAACTTTATTCGATCAAATCAAAATAAAGCTCTCACTCGACCTATTTATTCATCCTTGGAAAAAATGATGATGAAAGATAGTAAAAAGGGTATTATTTCAGAGTTTTATAACTCATTGACACTATCTTCAAGTGAAAATTCACTGAAAAGATTAAACTACTGGAAAGAAGATCTGCAAATTGAAATTTCGGAGGAACAATGGGAATTGGCTTGTACAGAAGCTCAAACCAAATCAATAAATGCACGCCTTAAATTGATACATTTCAAATGGTTAATGCGGATGTATGTTACACCGGAGGAGTTAAATAGATATAACAAAAATATACCAGATACATGCACAAAATGCATGGAAAGTAAAGGAACCCTATTTCATTGTTTATGGGAATGTAGATTAATAAGAATGTTTTGGGAAGAGGTGAGGGTAACAATTGAAAAAATAATCTCAAAACAAATCATACTGAATCCTAAACTGTTTTTGTTGGGTCTGTACCCAGAAAAGCATAATTTTAATAAAAGTGAAAGAACATTCATAGACCTCAGTTTGCTTAATGCCAAAAAATGTATTGCACTATTATGGAAAAAGACTCATAGACCAGATGTGACTCAGTGGTTAAGACAGATGTTAACAAACCTTCCATTAGAAAGAATAACATATATACTGAAATCAAAGGAAATTGTGTTTGAGAATATATGGAGACCTTTTATTGATTATGTAAAAAATTTAAACATAACTCTTGAAGAAGAAGGTGAATGATGTGTGTGGACCTTGTAAATTCCAAACTGGTGAACATAATATGTATACTTATGTATTGGATTGTCTAGACTAAACAGAGGAGCATTGTTGAAGACTTGATTTTGTTGGTGGTTGTTGGTGTTTTTAGTGCATTTTTTTTTTTTGTAGTACTTTAGCGTTAGTGTTCGATTGTTTGTATCATGTTTGTTAAAAAAAAAAAAAAGGTTCAATAAAGATATTGTGGAAAAAAAAAATAAAAAACTAAGAAATCACATGTACATAAGTATTCACAGCCTTTGCCATGAAGCTCAAAATTGAGCTCAGGTACATCCTGTTTCCACTGATCATCCTTGAGATGTTTCTACAGCTTAATTGGAGTCCACCTGTGGTAAATTCAGTTGATTGGACATGATTTGGAAAAGCCCACACCTGTCTATATAAGGTCCCACAGTTGACAGTGCATGTCAGATCACAAACCAAGCATGAAGTCAAAGGAAATGTCTGGAGACCTCCAAGACAGGATTGTCTCGAGGCACAAATCTGGGGAAGAGTACAGAAAAATTTCTGCTGCTTTGAAGGTCCCAATGACCACAGTGACCTCCATCCATCCATCCATCTTCTACCGCTTTTCTGGAGGTCCGGGTCGCGGAGGCAGCAGTTCAAGCAGAGAAGCCCAGACTTCCCTCTCCCCAGACACCTGCTCCAGTTTTTCAGAGAGGATACCAAGGTGTTCCCAGACCAGCTGGGAGACATAGTCTCTCCACCGAGTCCTGGGTCTGCCCCGGGGTCTCCTCCCAGTGGGACGTGCCTGAAACACCTCAAGTAGGAGGCGTCCAGGAGGCATCCTAATCAGATGCCCATACCACCTCAACTGACTCCTTTCAATGTGGAGGAGCAGCGGTTCTACTCTGAGCCTCTCCTGGATGACTGAGCTCCTCACCCTATCTCTGAGGGTGAGTCCAGCAATCCTACGGAGAAAGCTCATTTCAGCCGCTTGTATCCGTGATCTTGTTCTTTTGGTCATTACCCAAAGTTCGTGACCATAGGTGAGAGTAGGAACGTAGATTGACTGATAAATCGACAGCTTTGCCTTAGAACTAAGCTCCCTCTTCACCACAACAGACCGGTACAACGTCCGCATCACTGCAGATGCTGCTCCAATCCGTCTGTCAATCTCTCGCTCCATTTTCCCCTCACTCGTGAACAAGACCCCAAGATACTTAAACTCCTCCACTTGGGGCAGGAGCCTGTCCCCAACCCAGAGAGGACAATCCACCTTTTTCCGGCTGAGGACCATGGACTCGGACTTGGAGGTACTGATTCTCATCCCAGTCGCTTCACACTCAGCGGCAAACCGTCCCAGCAAGAGCTGTAGGTCATTGCTGGATGAAGCCAACAGGACAACATCATCTGCAAACAACAGAGATGAGATCCTGTGGTCACCAAGCATGACACCCTCCATTCCCTGGCTGCACCTAGAAATCCTGTCCATAAAAATTATGAACAGGATCGATGACAAAGGGCAGCCTTGGCGGAATCCAACTCTCACTGGGAATGACTTCGACCGAGTGTTGGCAATACGAACCAAACTCTCACAACGGTCGTACAGAGACCAAATAGCTCGTAACAGCAAGCCCGACACCCCATACTCCTGAAGCACCCCCAACAAAAAACCACGAGGGATGCGGTCAAATGCCTTCTCCATGTCCACAAAACACATGTAAACTGGTTGGGCAAACTCCCACGAACCCTCAAGAATTCTCGAGAGGGTAAAGAGCTGGTCCGATGTGCCACGGCCAGGATGAAAACCACATTGCTCCTCCTGAATCCGAGGTTCGACCAACGGCCGGAGTCTCCCCTCCAGTACCTTGGCATAGACCTTCCCAGGGAGGCTGAGGAGTGTGATCCCTCTAAAGTTGGAGCACACCCTCCGGTCCCCTTTTTTGAAGAAAGGAACCACCACCCCGGTTTGCCATGCCAAAGGCACTGCCCCCGACCTCCACACAATGTTGCAGAGGCATGTCAACCATGACAGCCCAACAACATCCAGGGACTTGAGGTACTCGGGGTGAATCTCGTCCACCCCCGGGGCCCGGCCACCAGGGAGATTTTTAACCACCTTGGCGACCTCAGCCCCTGTGATAGGCAAGTCGTCCCCCTCGTCCCCAAACCCTGCTTCCTCTGTGGAAGGCGTATCAGTGGGATTGAGGAGATCCTCTAAGTATTCCTTCCACCGCCCGACGATATCCCCAGTCGAAGTCAACAATGCCCCATCCGCACCATACACAGTGTGGACAGGGAGCTGCTTTCCCCTCCTGAGCCGCCAGACAGTTTGCCAGAATCTCTTCGAGGCTGACTGAAAGTCTTGTTCCATGGCCTCACCGAACTCCTCCCATACCCGGGTTTTTGCTTCAGCAACCGCCCGAGCTGCACTCTGCTTGGCCTGCCGGTACACCTCAGCTGCTTCGGGAGTCCCACAAGCCAACCAAGCTTGATAGGACTCCTTCTTCAGCTTAATGGCCCCCCTCACCACTGGTGTCCACCACTTGGTTTGGGGGTTGCCACCACGAGATGCACCGACCACCTTGCGGCCACAGCCCTGGGCCGCCGCTTCAACAACAGAGGTGGAGAACATGGCCCATTCAGACTCCATGTCTCCAGACTCCCTCGGAATGTGGTTGAAGTTCTTCCGGAGGTGGGAGTTGAAGACCTCCCGGACAGGGGCCTCAGCCAGACGTTCCCAGCACACCCTCACTATACGTTTGGGTCTACCAGGTCTGAATGGCTTCCTCCCCTGCCATCGGCTCCAACTCACCACCAGGTGGTGATCAGTTGACAGCTCTGCACCTCTCTTTACCCAGGTGTCCAAGACATACGGTCGCAGGTCTGATGACACAATAACAAAATCGATCATCGACCTGCGACCTAGGGTGTCCTGTTGCCAGGTGCACATATGGACACCCTTATGCTTGAACATGGTGTTCGTTATGGACAAACTGTGGTTAGCACAGAAGTCCAATAACTGAACACCACTCGGGTTCAGATCGGGCAGGCCGTTCCTCCCAGTCACCCCCCTCCAGGTTTCACTGTCGTTGCCCACGTGCACATTGAAGTCCCCCAGTAGGACAATGGAGTCTCCAAGAGGAGCACCCTCCAGCACCCCAGTCAGAGACTCCAAAAAGGGTGGGTACTCTGAAATATCATTTGGTGCATAGGCACAAATGATGGTCAGGACCCATTTCCCAACCCGAAGGCGCAGGGAAGCAACCCTTTCGTCCACCGGGGAAAACTCCAATATAAGGGCAGCAAGGTGGGGCGATACAAGAATACCCACCCCTGCTCGTCGCCTCTCGCCCGGGGCAACTCCAGAAAAGGCCAAGCTCCAGCCCCTCTCCGGGAGACTGGTTCTGGAACTGAAGCTGTGTGTTGAGGTGAGGCCGACTATATCTAGCCGGTATCTCTCAACCTCGTACACCAGCTCAGGCTCCTTCCCCACCAGAGAGGTGACATTCCACGCACCAAAAGCCAGTTTAGAAAGCTTGGGATCAGTCCGCCAAGGTCTCTGCCTTTGACCACCACCTAATCCACATAGCACCGGACCCCCATGATCCCTCCTGCAGGTGGTGAGCCCACTGGAGGGCAGACCCATGTAACTCCTTCGGGCTGAGTCCGGCCAGATCCCATGGGTGGAAACCCGGCCACCAGATGCTAGCCATCGAGCCCCTCCCCCAGGCCTGGCTCCAGGGTGGGGCCCCGGTAACCCCATACCGGGCGGGGTACACTGAATCCTTGATTGAGAATTTATCATGAGTCATTTGGATTGTTCTTAGTCTGGCCCTTCACCCAGGACCAGTTTGCCTTGGGTGACCCTATCAGAGGCAAATTACCCCGGACAACATACTCTGAAACATCATTTGGTGCATAGGCACAAATGATGGTCAGGACCCGTTTCCCAACCCGAAGGCGCAGGGAAGCAACCCTTTCGTCCACCGGGGAAAACTCCAATATAGAGGCAGCAAGGTGGGGGGATACAAGAATACCCACCCCTGCTCGTCGCCTCTTGCCTGGGGAAACTCCAGAAAAGGCCAAGCTCCAGCCCCTCTCCAGGAGACTGGTTCCGGAACCGGAGCTGTGTGTTGAGGTGAGGCCGACTATATTTAGCCGGTATCTCTCAACCTTGTACACCAGCTCAGGCTCCTTCCCCACCAGAGAGGTGACATTCCACGTACCAAAAGGCAGTTTAGAAAGCTTGGGATCAGTCTGCCAAGGTCTCCGCCTTTGACCGCCACCTAATCCACATAGTACCGGACCCCCATGATCCCTCCTGCAGGTGGTGAGCCCACTGGAGGGCGGACCCATGTAACTCCTTCGGGCTGAGCCCAGCCGGGTCCCATGGGTGGAAACCCGGCCACCAGACAATAGCCTTCGAGCCCCTCCCCCAGGCCTGGCTCCAGGGTGGGGCCCCGGTAACTCCATACCGTGCAGGGTACACTGAATTCTTGATATAGAATTTAACATGAGAGTCATTTGGATCGTTCTTAGTCTGGCCCTTCACCCAGGACCAGTTTGTCTTGGGTGACCCTATCAGAGGCAAATTGCCCTGGACAACATAGCTCCTGCGATCACTGGGGCATGCAAACCCCCCCACCACGATAAGATGACGATCCATGAGGGGGCACAGTGGCCTCCATCATGCGCAAATGGAAGAAGTTCGGAACTGCCAGGACTCTACCTAGAGCTGGCCGGCCGTCTAAACAGAGCGATCGGGGGGGAAGGGCCTTAGTGAGGGAGGTGACCAAGAACCCGATGGTCACTCTGTCAGAGCTCCAGTGTTCCTCTGTGGAGAAAGGAGAACCTTCCAGAAGGACAACCATCTCTGCAGCAATCCAACAATCAGGCCTGTATGGTAGAGTGGCCAGACGGAAGCCACTCCTTAGGAAAAGGCACATGGCAGCCCGCCTGGCGTCATGTTTGGAGGAGACCAGGCACCACTCATCACCAGACCAATACCATCCCTACAGTGAAGCATGGTGGTGGCAGCAAAATGCTGTGGGGATGTTTTTCAGCAGCAGGAAGTGGGAGACTAGTCAGGATAGAGGGAAAGATGAATGCAACAATGTACAGAGACATCCTGAATGAAAGCCTGCTCCAGAGCACTCTTGACCTCAGACTGGGGCGATGGTTCATCTTTCAGCAGGACAATGACCCTAAGCACACATCCAAGATATCAAAGGAGTGGCTTCAGGACAATTCTTGGCACTTTTCCACTAGCCCAGCACACCTTGCCACGTCTTGATTCACTTCGACACGGTTCGGCTCGCTTTTGTCTCCATTACAACCGTGTTAAGCTGGGGTGGGTGGGATTTCTATAACAGCGAGGTGGCGCCACACTCCCGTGACGTAAAACATGCGACCCAAGCAAAACATAACACATGCGGCTGTACAAGGCGACTCCTCGGTCTGTGGCTTTTTTCACCGTAAATGCCAAAAAGGACCGCCAGACACGGGTACAGGCAGCAAGATGAAACACTCTGGAATAGTTCTGCAGCTTCTGGGAGAGCCAAAGACATGAGGATACAAACTAGGTCATATATGACGGTAAACTCCGCACCTCTTCGTTGGACCACGGTGTAGAGTTCCGCAAAACCTACAACGCTGTCTGTATTAATATCGTATTTACTCCGTGATCGAGTTAGTCGGTGAAATATTGCAAATGGCGGTCGTGTGTAGATTCATCAGAAGACGGTCGCTTTCGTGATGTTACGACCTGACCAATCAGCGGCGACCAGGCTGTTGTCACAACACAGCACGACTCAGCACGGTTGTACCCTGCCCTTGAGCAGGGATGAAAATAGTGCCTGTTAAACTGTGTTGGGGCTAGTGGAAAGAGTTACAAAGCGTGCTGAGCTGTCCCGTGTTGGGCTAAGCGGGGCTAGTGGAAAAGGCCCTATCTGTGAATGTCCCTGAGTGGCCCAGCCAGAACCCTGACTTGAATCTAATTGAATATCTCTGGAGAGTTCTGAAAATGGCTGTGCACTGACGCTTCCCATCCAACCTGATGGAGCTTGAGAGGTGCTGCAAAGAGGAATGGGTGAAACTGCCCAAAGATAAGTCTGCCAAGCTTGTAACATCATATTCAAAAAGATTTGAGGCTGTAATTGTTGCCAAAGGTGCATCAACGAAGTATTGAGCAAAGGCTGTGAATACTTATGTACATGTGATTTCTTAGTTTTTGATTTTTAATAAATGTGCAAAAACCTCAAAAAAGCTTTTTTTCACATTGTCATTATGTGATATTGTACGTAGAATTTTTAGGGAAAAAAATGAATTTAATCCATTTTGGAATAAAGCTGTAACATAAAATGTGTAAAAAGTGAAGCGCTGTGAATACTTTCTGGATGCACTATTGGTTGATCATCTCTTTGCAATGTTCACTATTTTAGTTCTGCAGAACCCCTTTAGCTTACACTCCAATATAAGAACTCTCCAGGAGCCTAGTGTGATATGTCACCTTTGACACCTCTGTGTCAGGAAAAAAGTCGTAACTTATGGCACAGTCCCCATCCTTCCATTACACTGGTCAACACCAAATTTATTGTCTAAGTTTTTTTTTTTAGCTGATTTAGGACAATTTTGATGTGCTGAATCCAAACATCACATTGGTTTTGCTCAATCAGGTCAACTTTTTGAACTATGGCCACATGTTTTTTACGTTTTTGTTTACAAGTATGGGTATTTTCGCTTTATATGATGCAAAAAAAATTTTTATTTCTTGAAATTCTCTGAATTTTGAACAATGATGACGTAACATTCAATTTACATGGACTTATCTTTATCAATATCTGCTATTCGATTTACAGTACAACTGCTGTACAACAGAAGGACGATGAATCTTTCCTGTTCGCCCACTTGTTTCTCAGGAACCTACCAGCTACAGTGAGGGCGATCCTGGCCAACTCACTGCGGCTGGTTGCCAAGGACTACTGTGTCCTGGCACAGGAAACGGACCATATCATTTTGGCGATCAGAACCCTCAGCGTGCAGGCAGTGGCACCGGCATCCATGAGGGACTCCAGCGAGGTCGAGGAGCCATTGGTGGCAGCCAGGACGGACACCAGGAGATGAAGGAACGGGGCGATCTGTTTTTATCATTGCCATTTTGGCTCGAATGCCCAACGCTGCCTGTCGTCATGCCAATTCAAGAAGCTGGGAAGATGACATGTTCAGCATTCAGTTGCAGCTGCAACCGCTGGCAACAGGAACAAACTGCTTTATGTCACACACACACATTTGGGGAGACGGTTTTTGGTGGACTCTGGCTCCCAGAAGAGCCTCATCCTGCCAGTCAATGCAGGCAGGGTGGCAGGAGGCAGCTGTCCTGAGCTCACAGCCGCCAATGGATCCACCGTCAGGACATTTGGCGAGCGGACACTGACTATATGCTTACACGGACGCAACTTTCAGTGGGACTTTGTGGTAGCAGCATGTTCTGCCCCGATTTTAGGCGCAGATTTTTTTATGTGCTTATGGGTTGTTAGTAGATGTTGCTAATAGACGATTAGTGGATGCTGTGTCTTTTACCTCACTGCCTCTGTACAGCTCGGGGAACAGGGTCAACAACACTGGCTGACGTTATAGCTCCAGGGGGTAAGTATCAACATTTACTCGCACAGTTCCTAGCACTCACGGTCCCGACTTTTTTGGCTACTATAACGAAACACGGGGTTGAACACTTCATAACTACAAAAGGCCCGCCGGTGTTTGCACGACCTCAGTGCCTGGACACAGCTAAACTGGCCAGCGCGCGCGAGGAGTTTGCCAACTTAGAGCAGTTGGGCATTGTCAGGTGCTCCAACAGCCTGTCAGCATCCCCGCTACGCATGGTGCCTAAAGCCGACGGGTCGTGGCGACTGTGTGGCAATTTCCGGCGCTTGAACAATGCCACGGAACACGATTGCTATCCTATTCCGCACATCTAGGATTTTTCCATGCACCTGGCTGGGGCGCGTGTTTTTTCGAAAGTGGATCTGGTCCTCGGATACTATCAGGTCCTGGTGCATGCGGAAGATGTTCCGAAAACAACGGTAATAACTCCTTTTGGCCTTTTCAAGTTTTTACACATGCCGTTCGGATTAAAAGGTGCGGCGCAGACTTTCCAGAGGATGATGGATGCAGTGCTTTGTGACTTGTTCTTCATTTTTGTCTACTTAGACGACATTCTAGTAGCTAGCACGTCCAAGGAAGAGCACATCGCCCATCTCAAGACAATTTTAAAGAGGTTGGAAGCACACGGGCTGATAGTTAACCCGGTGAAGTGCCAGTTTGGTGTGCCAGTAATTGACTTTTGGGTCACCGCATTTCACCAGAGGGCACGATTCTGTTGCCGGATAAGATGCGCGCTGTGGCGGACTTTCCACACCCGTAGACTGTGAAAGCACTACAGGAGTTTTTGGGAATGGCTAACTTTTATAACTGTTTCCTTCCCTGGGCAGCCCAGCTGATACAGCCGTTGTACGCCGTGGAAAAAAAAGAAACCCATGGAAGTCATCGACTGGACTCCCGAGTGAGTCCAGGCTTTTACTAACACCAAAACAGCGCTTGTGGATGCCGCGTTGTTAGCCCACCTGGATCCGTCTGCACGGATTGTGCTCACAAGGGATACGTCTGACGTTGCCATAGGGGCAGTGGTGGAGCAGTGCGTCTCAGGTTCGTGGCAGCTGCTTGCATTTTTTAGCTGGACTTTGCATGACAATGAACGCAAGTACAGCACATTTGATAGAGAATTGCTGGCTCTCCACCTGGTGATGCGCCATTTCCAGTTCTGGCTGGAGGGGCGCAAGTTCACCGCGTTCGTGGACCATAAGCCGCTGACACACGCAATGTCCAAGAGCTCGGAACTGTGGTCGGCCTGGCAGCAATGGCATTTGGCCGCAATTTCGGCGTTTACTAACGACATTCAATACATTGCCAGTAAACTCAATGTCGTGGCCGACTGCCTGTCGCGTGTGTTAACTGCCCCGGTCTACATGGGGATAGATTTCTCCACCATGGCCGTGAAGCAAGCCGGGGCCGTGGACATTTGCGCGCTCCAGTCTGCGCCAACTGGGTTAAGGCTGGACAGCAGGGTGGTGCAAGAAGGGTGCCCTTGCTTGCTCTGCGACGTGTCCACCGGCCGCCCATGCCTGGTGGTTCCGAGCTCTTGGCGCCGTCATGTTTTCGAGTTGTCCATTCCCTTTCGCATCCGGGAGTGCGCGCTTCGGTGAAGCTAGTGGAGGCGAAATTCGTCTGGCCACACTTGTGCAAAGACGTGAAAGAGTGGGCTGCAGCTTGCGTCGCGTGCCAGCGGGCCAAAGTGCACAAGCACACCAGAGCCCCCCTTGAGCCATTCCAAATCCCGGCCAGGAGGTTCGACCACATCCATGTGGATTTGGTAGGACCTCTCCTGCCGTGGCAAGGTTTTACGCACCTCTTAACAGTCGTGGACCGCACCATGTGCTGGCCTGAAGTGCTCCCGCTGGCTTCTATCCCATCCGCAGAAGTGGCTCACGCTTTTTTGTCGGCTTGGGTTGCAGGTTTCGGATCTCCATTGTACATCACGTCCAATAGGGGTCCACAATTCGTTTCAGAACTCTGATCTGCAATGGCCCAGAGCCTGGGGGTCAAAATTCACCGCACTAGAGAGACTTCCGGTTTGGTGAGACATGAAATAGGTTGCTTTGCAGTGAGCTCCTGCAGAGATATTTGACATTTATATTAATAGGCACTTTATACGGATTGTACCTGCCAGAACTTTTTTTGTTGTTTACTATTTAGCACACCAATTTTTTTTTTTATTTTGATACAAAATGCCCCCTAAGGCGAACAAAGGAGGTAATACTATCCAGCCTCACCTGCTGCCTGTTGCTTGGGGTGACGCCTCATGTGGCGGTGAAGTCTCTCCCCAGCGAATGACAGTAACTGACGAGCCATCTGCAGCCTCCGTAGTCGATGTGGCCATGTTGAAAACTGAATTGTTGTCAGCTCTCCGGGCTGAGGTGGCGGCTATTTTCAAAACAGAACTTCAGTTGGCTCTTGGCGACAGTCTGTCTTCAATTCAGGCTGATTTGGTGACCTTGAGAAGGGAGCTGGCTGCTAATATCTCCGCCATGCAGGTTAGTCTCACCAGGCTAAAAGGCACCGTAGCTGAAGTGGAGCGGTCCCTCTCCACTTGCACAGATGATATTACAGCTCTCCAAAAGACAGTAGAGCATTTAACTAAAACTGCTGCAAGGCTGGAGGACAAATGTGAAGACTCGGAGTCCAGATCTCGCTGTAACAATATCAGAATCATTGACGTTCCAGAAGATGACCCGGGCTCGACAACTATGGCTAATGTGGCGAAACTACTGACGGAGGCCTTCGCTCTTGAGAGGGAGCCGCTGGTGGATCGAGCGCATCGAATTCCTGCAGCCAAACCCAGAGCAGGTGAGCAGCCCCAGGCTATAGTGGCGAGGCTTCATTATTACTCTGACTGTGCCCAGATTTTGAAGAAGGCAAAGGAGCTTCAGAGGATTAAGTATGGAAACATGACCATCTCAGTTTTCCTGGACCATACTGCCAGGACGGCGCATGCCTGCTCCGCCTCCAATGAGGTTCGCCGCCAGCTGCGTGATATCGAGGGGGCCCGGTTCAGTCTTTTTTACACAGCCCGGCTACGCGTCACCTACAAGGGGGTGCAGCACGACTTTACTGTATGTCTCTAGAGGAAGCAAAGACTTTCATCAAGTCAGTATCCAAATATATTTGGTAACTGGAATAATTTTGGCTGACGTTTTTTCCTTTTTTAAAAAAATTTAATGTCTTAATACTGGTGAGTTTTATACCACACACACTTTAGAAGTTTGAATTTTAGTTATTTACAGTAGCTATTTTGGTCTATGCCCAAGAGAGGTGACCTCATCTACGGACATGTTTTTGTTATCTAAATTGAGGTATAAGAAACTTTAATATATTTAGTAATAAGTACAATATATTGTTCTGTACATTGTAGATAGTTTATGTTGGCCCAGGGTTTTCTGTGTGTGGAAACAGCTTTTTTCTTTGGCAGCCACATTTTTGTAGTATTGTTTACTTATCTTTCACCTTTTTTTGTTGTTATTTTTAGGGTGCTATTTGTTTTAGATAATTAAGAAACTGGCTTGTTTCTGCAATTTGTTATATTAAACACTATGACAAAGTGCCAAATATTGAATGCTGTTTAGTTCTACTCTGCAGGTTCCATCTACTATTTTTAGCTGTAGTTCTAACAACCGTAAGTATTACTTAGAGAATGACTCCTATTGGAGTCTACACTGCTGTTCCAACATTTGGGGTTGGATACAGAAAAGGTGTTTATTGGGGGGTGGGTTTGGGGTGTTCTTTTAGCTATGTCCCTGGTGGTCATTTGTTTTGGTTTTTTTAGGGGGGAATTCTATGTTCAATGGCTATTTGTGAATGACTGACCATGATTCGTGTAGCTCACGGAGTTTAGGTGGAGGTTGTTCTATCAAATTTTTGAGGTGGAATGTCAACGGTCTGAATAACCCAGTTAAGCAAGCAAAGGTGTTCACTCATCTGAAACGGATGAAAGCTGACATAATATTTTTGCAAGAAACACATTTACGAGACGGTGAACATTTTAGACTTAAACGTCCATGGGTTGGTAAGGTATGTCACTCATCCTTTAATTCAAAAGCCAGAGGAGTAGCTATTTTAATCAGTAAAAGTGTCAATTTTACTATCTCTGAAATGACAGTAGACAAAAATGATAATTGCAGGTGTTACTGAATAATCCTGTTCTTTTAGTAAGCATCTATGCTCTAAATTTTGACAGTCCAGATTTTGCAGACAAATTATTACATACTGTCCCTCTTCTTAACACTCATTGTCTTATTCTAGGCGGTGAGTTTAATTGTGTAATGAATCCATCTCTGGATCGCTCTAGTCTCAGATCCTTTACACAGTCTTGCAAGGCCAAATCAATATCTGATTTTATGTTACAGAATGGGTATGTTAACCCCTGGAGACTTTTGAATCCGCATGCCAGAGCTTATTCTTTTTTTCACAGGTGCATCAATCCTATTCCTGTATTGATTATTTTTTTGTTGATGGGTCTTTATTATCTCAGGTGACGTCCATGGAGTATCATCCAATTGCCATTTCAGGTCATACCCCTCTCAGCCTCAGCATAGCATTTAAAAATTACCCTCGCTTTTCTTCACCATGGAGGTTTAATTCACTGTTATTATCGGACAACAAATTTAACACTTTCATTGCTTCGGCAATTGATGATTTTTTATTTACTAACAGTAATGACTCAATTTCTTCCTCTCTATTGTGGGAATCGCTTAAAGCTTATCTATGAGGGCAAATCATTTCCTATTCAACACATCGTAATAGAACTGAAAAAAACAAGTTGAATGACTTGTCATTTAATATTCAGGATATTGACAGAAAAAATGCTTCTAATCCATTACAAAGACTATTGAAACAACGACAAGACCTTCAAATACAACAAGACCTGCTTACAACAAATGAGGCTGAACATCTTATATTACGATCTCAGGCAAATTATTGTGAACACGGAGAGACACCAAGTTGACTTTTAGCTCACCAACTAAAATGTCAAGCTTCTGCTCAATTAATCCCTCAAATCAAAAACTCGTCTGGAAATATTGTCTCAGACCCGACAGTAATAATTGAAACGTTTAAAGATTTTTACTCATATCTTTATAAATCTCAATCCTCCACAGATACGAATGAAATTAGGGCTTTCCTTCAGAATCTGGATATTCCCATTATAGATCCACAGATTGCTGATGGGCTTGGTGCACCGCTCACTTTAGAAGAAATTATGTGTGCAATTAAATCCATGCACAATCAGAAGGCACCTTGCCCTGACAGGTTTCCTGTTGAATTTTTTAAAATGTTTATTATTAAGTTGTCTCCTCTTCTTTGTGCCGTTTATAATGAATCTTTAGAGCGAGGTATTTTGCCACCTACGCTGACCCAGGCGTCTATATCTCTCCTTTTGAAAAAAGATAAGGATCCCACATCTTGTACTTCCTACAGACCTGTTTCGCTTCTCAATGTTGATGTGAAGATTCTCACCAAAGTGTTAGCAACCCGACTGGAAAAAGTCCTTACTGAAGTTATATCTCAGGACCAGAATGGTTTCATTAAGGGGCGTCAGCTGTTTTTTAATGTTCGTACACTTTTTAACACAGTCTTCTTTGATCACTCTTCTCTGGATCCTGAAGTTGTTATTTCGCTGGATGAAGAGAAAGCATTTGATCGTGTCAAGTGGAATTATCATTTTGCAGTGCTGAACAAGTTTGGCTTTGGGAGGAAGTTTGTGTCATGGATTAAGCTTTTATACACTTCTCCCCAGGCTAACATTGTTATAAACAACACACATTCTGATTATTTTAGCTTATCTCATGGCACAAGACAGAGGTGTCCCTTGTCTCCTCTCTTGTTTGCTTTAGCCATAGAGCCACTTTCAGTGGCTTTAAAATCTCTTCCTTCATTTCATGGTCTTTTTCGCTCTGGCATTGAACTTAAGCGATCTCTTTATGCGGATGATCTTCTTTTATGCGTGTCCAGGCCATTGATTAGCGTGCCACCAATTTTGTCCTTATTAGAGAAGTTTGGTTCTTTTTCTGGCTATAAGGTAAATTTTGGCAAGAGTATATGCTTTCCTGTAAATTCTTTGGCCTTAAAGCTTACCCAATTTGACATTCCTTTCAAAATTTGCCAATTTGGGTTTAAATATTTGGGGCTCAACATTACCCACTCTTTATCATCACTTTATTTGGCCAATTTTGTCCCCTTGATTGCTCAGATTAAGGCAGCCTGTCAGAGGTGGAACCCTCTTCCTCTGTCATTGATAGGTAGAATTAATACCATTAAAATGAATGTCTTGCCGTGGTGTCTCTACCTATTTCAGTGTATTCCTCTTTTTCTACCCAAACACCTCTTTAAAACTTTAGATCAGATTATCTCTTCATTTTTATGGAAAGGGAAGACCCCTAGACTAAGTTTATCTTTATCACAGAAATTTACTTCTGATGGGGGTCTTTCCCTCCCTAATCTTCTTTTGTATTATTGGTCTCCACATATTCATAAATTGCTATACTGGCTTCATTCTTTTTTTTTTTTTTTCAACTTCTGGCGCCACACGAGTAGGCTGCCTTTTGCAACAGTGGATCAATTTCTGCCTATTTCTGTTTACTATCTGGCTCTCTTGCCAATCTTCCTGATCCAGCGTCACCTTTATTCCATCCAAACACGTAGATCGCCCAAATGTCTCCTGAGCCAGTGGACGGAGCCACTGTTTCATGCAGGAGGCAGTATAATAGAGACCAGCTGTTAGCACTTAACCGGCCCATGATGCTAACGGAAAAACTCGACATACCGGGAGAGATAAGACGGAAACGGCGTGGTTGTCAAGCTGGGGCAAGACGGCGGGCAAGGAATATAAGGTACAGACCCACCCTCCCATCCGTTGTTATGGGGAATGTACGATTGATACTAGGAAAAACAGATGAGCTAGTGGCTATCTCCCGCTACGAGAGCATATACCGGGAGTGCTGCCTTATGCTATTCACGGAGACGTGGCTAACTGAACTAGCAGCAGATGCTAACATTGAACTGGAGGGTTTCCACGCAATACGGGCAGACCGAACACCAGACAGTGGGAAAGCAAGGGGCGGTGGAGTGATGATGTATGTTAATAACAGCTGGTGCAGACCGGGACATATCACGGTTAAACAACAACACTGCAACAAAGACATGGAGTTGCTAGCTGTTAGCATGCGGCCTACATATCTCCTGAGGGAATACTCACACGTGATCTGCATTGTTATTTATGCAAATCCGATGGCGAACGCTGGGACAGCGCGTGACGTCATCCACTCAGTAACTGGAAGGCTGCAGACAGAACACCCAGATGCTCTTCTCCTAATCTCAGGCGATTTCAACCATGTTTCACTGTCTTCCATTCTACCCACGTTCACCCAGTATGTCACATGCCACACTAGAGACAATAAAACACTGGACTTATTCTACGCAAACACTAAGGAGGCGTACACCTCATCTCCACTCCCCCCACTTGGGAGATCGGATCACAACTTGGTTCATCTCCGGCCGGTGTACAAACCCCTAGTGCACAGACAACCTCCGGTCATGCGCACAGTGAAGTTATGGTCTGAGGAGGCAATGGACGCGCTAAAGGACTGTTTTGAAACCACTGCCTGGGAGCAGCTCTACGATCCACATGGTGAGGACATCGATGGCCTCACTCACACCATCACGGACTACATCAGCTTCTGTGTGGACAACACCGTACCCACCAAGACCATACGGTGTTGCTCGAACAACAAACCCTGGATCAACCCTGAGATAAAAACACTTCTGAGAGAGAAGAAGAGGATCTTCAGGTCGGGGAACAGGGAGATGCTGAAGTCCGTACAGAGGGAGCTGAGGAGGAGGATCAGAGAAGGCAAGGACAGCTTCAGGAAGAAGATGGAGGACAAGCTGCAACAGAGCGACATTGGTGGGGTCTGGAGAAACCTTAAAACCATCTCTGGGCTCCAGAATACCTCCCCCCAGGCCACGGGGGGCAGGGAGTGGGCGAACAATCTGAACCTGTTTTTTAATAGGTTTGACCAACCGCCCTCCCCCCCGACTGCACAACAACCGCTGCTGCCTCTGAAGACATCAAGTCCTGCTTCCCACACCCCACTCCACCATCACCCCCCCACTCCCAACACACAGCCCCCCAACATGACCCTCACTAAGACCCAGGTGAGGACGGAGCTGAGGAAGATCAAGGTGAGGAAGGCCTCGGGACTGGACGGCATCAGCACGAAGCTCCTCAAGTCCTGTGCAGACCAGCTGTGTGGGATTGTGGAGCACATCTTCAACCTGAGCCTGAAGCTGGGGAGGGTACCACAGTTGTGGAAAACATCTTGTGTGGTACCTGTACCAAAGACTTCCCACCCCAAAGATCTGAACAGCTACAGACCAGTGGCCCTGATGTCCCACATGATGAAGACCCTGGAGAGACTGCTCCTTGCTCACCTCCGCCCCCTGGTGGGACCAGCAATGGATCCACTCCAGTTCGCCTACCAGCATGGCATTGGGGTGGAGGATGCGGTGATCTTCCTCCTTCACCGTTCTCTGTCCCACCTGGAGAAGCCCGGGAATGCGGTGAGGATCATGTTCTTTGACTTCTCCAGTGCTTTCAACACCATCCAACCGATGATCCTGAAGGACAAGCTGCTGTGTGCAGGGGTGGACCAGCACCTGTCACCATAGATCCTGGACTACCTCACTAACCGGCCACAGTTTGTGAGAACCTGGGACTGTGTGTCCGACACGATCATCGGTAGCATGGGGGCCCCCCAGGGAACGGTTTTGGCTCTCTTCCTGTTCACCCTTTATACTGCAGACTTCTCACACAACACAACACACTGCCATCTACAGAAGTTCTCTGACGACTCTGCGATCGTTGGCCTCATCTCCAACAGAGATGAAGCTGAGTACAGAGGACTTATCCAGGACTTTGTGGACTGGTGCCATCGGAACGGCCTCCAGATCAACACAAGGAAAACTAAGGAGCTGGTGGTGGACTGCCACAGGCAAGGACAACCCCTCACAGCACCAGTAAACATATAGGGAACAGACATCAAGATGGTGACATCCTACAAGTACCTGGGTGTTCATCTGAACAATAAACTAGACTGGTCACACAATACTGACGCACTCTACAAGAAGGGACAGCGCAGGCTGTTCCTACTGAGGAAACTCAGGTCTTTTGGTGTACAAGGGGCGCTACTGAAGACATTCTACGACATGGTGGTGGCATCAGCCATCACTTTTGGAGTGGTCTGCTGGGGCAGTGGCGTTACAGCAGCCAATAGGAAAAGACTGAACAAACTGATCAAGAAAGCTAGCTCTGTCCTGGGGCAACGCCTTGACCCAGTGGAGGAGATGGGAGAATGAAGGATGGTGGCTCAACTGTCATCTTTGCTGGAGTCCGAGTCCCACCCTATGCAGGACATACTGAACGCACTGAGGAGCTCATTTAGCAGCAGACTACATCATCCTAGGTGTGCAACCGAGAGGTTTCGCAGGTCCTTTCTACCTACGGCTGTCAGACTGTATAACCTAAGCAGGGCTGCTCGCAGAGATAGCAAAAAAACGTGACAACCTAATAGTATTGAATGCAAAAGACTCAATAGACTTACACAATGGTCCCCTCCAGTATACAACTAGGAAAATACCGGTCGCTACGGAGGGTGACAATATGTATGGGTACATAATCATACCATGTAGGATAACTAAGTAGACGGTTATGCTGTTCATTCCATCTAGCTACAGTGCTCCGCACTGTGTGTTTATATATTTATTCCATCTAGCTACAATGCTCCGCACTGTGTGTGTTTATATATTTTGTAGCTGTCACAGTGAAAAGGTTTATGTATTTTTGGTTCTTTTTCTGAAATGTTTGTTTATGGGTGTGTGCGCCAGTGTTACGGACGTTAGCGGTGTCCTTTTCTCCGCCTTCAGTCCCTCCATATCGCAGCGCATATGCGCTCGTGCTGCCGAGCTTGCGGGTGAGTCGGAGAGCTCGTGAAAGGGGCTCGTGCAGGTGTCTCGCCCCGCCTATCAGCGCCATTGTGTGAGCGAGCGTCGGGAGAGAGGACGGAGTGTTTTTCCTGCAGGCAGCCGGACTGTTAAATGTTCTCCATGTTTGTGAGGAAACAGCGGCAAACCCGGACCTGATATGGTGCAAAAACGGGTGGTAGGCATGCGCTGTTCACATGCCTGATTAGAAGAGTCACACGGCTGCTGGAGGCTGTCCACAATCAGATGCGGAGAGAGGACTTTGGAGAGAGGACTTTGTTTGGGAAATTTGTGACATGACTAACAACTCCTAAATTCTAGGCAGAAGGCGCACACGGTATGTGATTATTTTTGTTTATGAACATTTAAGTGTTATAATTTATTTTGTATTCATGTTTCTTATGTCTGTATTTTTAGTTTTGTACGGTGTTTAAGGGCGAAGATTTGCTGTGACAAAATAAACAAAAAACTTGTCAACATCAGTTGGAGCGTGGTTTTCTGACCTAGAAGAAGACTTTGGGAGCGGTTATAGTGAAAAACGTGCCTAATCCAGGAGCAATCAGCAAGATTCCTGCAGGGCCATGCTTCAAGGACTTTGTTTGCTGCCCAAATAAAAGACGTGCATGCTTCTTCCCACATCCGCTGGACCTTCAGCCGGACAGAAGAGGTACCAGAGCGACATTTATGGACAATGCAGTTTGCAAAAGGTCACAACACCTTTAAGGTACCAGGTTAGATGGTATATTTTCAGTTTGGAACTTTTTAATTCCTAAGTTAAATTGAGAAAACAAACAGAAGTAAAAGCTATTCTTGAAGTGTTGTAAATTACTGAAGAGTGTCACTTGTTTCCTATTGCATGTTCTCCCAGCAGTTTTCTAACTTTCCTTTCACTGTAAAATTCCAAAAGTGTTAGTTCAAATCATTTTTGAAAATGGAGCAGAGCACAAGTGAGTTTCATGCATTAGAGGAAATACGTGCAGCTCTAGAAGATGAGAAAGTAAAGTTGGAAGAGAAATTAAAAACTGAATCTGTCGACTTAAAAAGACGAGAAATTGAGACACGGATAGAAGAAATAATTGGAGATCTTGAAACACACAAGATAGGGTTATCATCTCAAGTTGAAATGCAAGTGAGACGATCATAAGTTTTTAAGTTTTTTTAAGTTGAAATTCATGTTCAGAGCAATTTGATATAAATCCATTGCTGATGTGCTGGTTCAGCTATGTCAGCAAAACATGAGTGCAGCCATACTAGCGGCTACATGGCCTTCCAGGACGCTTCCTGTGACGTAATTTCGTTGACACCGCGATCTGGATCAGTATTGGCTGAGCCTGCAGTGCCCGGATGTGCAGTGGCTTTCGGGATATTCAAATTCAAACGTTTATTTCAAACTCAGGGTTCATATTAAATGCAGAACTAAAACGATTAGAAAATAAATAAATAAATGCTTAAATTCAGCGGCTTGTCTCGTCTGATCTGAGCTCGTAATGGCCGATGATTCTAAAACTATGCGATCTGAATCAATATTGGCTGAGCCTGGAGTACCCGGATGTGCAGCAGCTTTCGGGATATTCAAATTCAAATTGAAATGTTTATTTCAAACTCAGGGTTCATATTAAATGCAGAACTAAAACGAGTAGAAAATAAGTAAATAAATGCTTAAATTCAGCGGCTTGTCTCGTCTGATCTCAGCTCGTAACAGCTGCGAGACGGGCTGGGTTCCTCCCTCGCCGCGGGAGCAGCAGAGAGAGAGAGCAGCAGAGCAGAGCAGCAGACACTTGGCGCTCTTGTAAAAACAAAAACATACAATGCGATATGGATATCGCAACATGGCGGAATGTAAAGCCTTTGGATGTCTCAATAATAAGCGAAAAAACAAAGATAAACACTTCTTTTGTGTACCCAAACCCAGCTCACCTTGTCAGAAGATCGGAGCGGAAAAGTGATCTCGGAACAGGGCACAGACGAATCCTTTCAGACGAAATTGCGTTGTGTGTGAGGACCACTTCGTCACTTTAACCCTCAGAAGATCTTTCTGGCTCAAACCTGTAGCCATGTTGGACGAATTCTTCCCCAGAGTCCGACAATTCAGCCATAATAGAATAAAAACACTCACAAAAGCACCCTAGTCTGTCATACAGGCGGAGCATTGACTGTTGAGTATCAACGAAGTGACGTCACATCCGCATGTGTCATGGCTGTGCTCAGAGTTTTCATTGGCTGGCCATGCCTGCGGTCGTATTTGCATATTTCTCTGGTGGTATTTGGCTGGCAATAATTATTTAACCAAATAATAAATAATTTGCCCAATGTTTTCAAGTTGAATGCATTTAGACGACCACCACAGGTACCCTTTAAGTTTTTTAGCTGATTTAGGACAATTTTGATGTGCTGAATCCAGAAATCACATTGGTTTTGCTCCATCAGGTCAACTTTTTGAACTAGAAAAGCACTCGGAGAGCGCAGACCTCCACCAAGCGCCACAGTTCCCCCCATACAGTGTTTGTGTGTATGTTTTCAGATTCCTTGACCATGAAAACATATGACTAGCAATTGGATTCACAATGATAGGATTAGTGGTTCAGTAGTTATTGACGAAAATGGCATTTTCCGTAATGGCGGTTTAGCGCCACAGTTCCCCCCATACAGTGTTTGTGTGTACGTTTTCAGATTCCTTGACCATGAAAACATATGACATGCAATTGGATTGACAATGATAGGATTAGTGGTTTAGTAGTTATTCACGAAAATGGCATTTTGCGTAATGGCGGTTTTCTTGTGGACAGTGATCCGGATCACCACCAAAATCTAATCATCTGTAGGATACCCCATTTCTGACAATCTGTGAAAATTTCATGAAAATCCGTCCATAACTTTTTGAGTTATCTTGCTAACAAACACAGACAACCAGACAAACCAACGCCAATGAAAACATAACCTCCTTGGCGGAGGTAAATATGTTTTAAACGTTTTTGTTAACATGTACAGGTATTTTCGCTTTATATGATGCAAAATTCTTTTTTATGTCTTGAAATTCTCTGAATTTTGAACAATGATGACGTAACATTCTATTTACATGTACTTACCTTTATATAAAGGTAAGTACATGTGCAGTACTAAGTAAGTACTAAGTAAGTACAGGTTTTTACTTGGCACCTGATCGAGAGAAACGGATGTCATTTTCGGATTCAGCGGTGCAAAATTGTCTTAAATCAGCTGAAAAACACAGACAACTTACAAAAAATTATTTTTGTAACCCTGTGATAGGTGGGATAATGCTGTTGTCTCTGCTAGATCATGTACACCTTGTGTCCGGTTACAATTAATACAGTTTAAGGTTCTCAATAGAGTTTATTTCTCAAAGTCTAGACTGTCAAAAATCTATCCCAACATAGTGGACCAGTGTGACAGATGTCATGCCTCACCCTGTAACCTGACACATGTTTTATTCCTGTAGTCGGCTGCAGAAGTTTTGGACGGACTTTTTCATTACCTTGTCCACAGTTTTGAGAGCCCAGATTTCCCAGTCTTTGGGATTCCTCGTGTTCCCCTCCCAATAACTTCCACACAACATAAAATATTGGCCTTTACTTCTCTATTAACGAGGCGCTGTATCCTACTCCTCTGGAAATCTCCTAAACCTCCATCTATCTCTATGTGGCTTAAAGACATTGTGTCATTTATCAAAATAGATAAGATCAATTCCACAATTAGAGGTAATTCAGAACTTTTTTTTTTTTCAGAAATGGAACAACTTTATTTCACGTCTTTGCAAACATTGTAAATTATCTTCCCTCTTTTCATATGTTTATAATTCCTCCCCAGGGTTTTTTTTTCTCTCTTCAATTAATGTCATATGAGTGCAACAGTGCAATTTTGCAATGTTTATTTTCAAATTACTTCTATATAGCTAATTTTAAGTTTAATGCGAACTTTTGATTTGTTTTAATTGCACTGTTACAGGGACATAGCAGGGTGTTCTATGTGTTTATAAAAAAAAAAAGCTGTAATGTATGATTTTTTTACGTGTACTATTCTAATAAACAGAATAAAACCACAAAATTCACCGCACTACCATGTACAACCCCCAGGCTAACGGGCCATCATCATCATCATCATAGCAGTCTGTCAGGGGCAACAATGACTGTTTCATTTAGGTCTGATCAGATTCCTCCACGCAGCTCTGTCCCTCACCCTCCGCTGCCAGGAACTCCTGACCTTGTTAACCTGGGCGACGTCTGAGCCGTTATGAGTTGCTTTCTGACTGACCATTTCATGAAACGGCTTGCAAAGTATTTGAGTACTGCTAGCTTTTGCTGGACTAGCGGCACATTCTTGGCAGAGGTATTATCAGTGGCAAGGACAGGCCAAGACAAACTGACTCCAGTATCTTTTGCAGTGACTGACCAGATGATAGGTTTTGCAAGCGTTTTCATAGGTCGCTTAAAGCAGCACTCAGAGCTTCACTCACGGACACAAATTGGGTCGACCGCCTGCCCTGGGTTCTTTTAGGGTTGTGCTCCGCACCTAAGGGGGATTTGGCAGCCTCCCTGGCAGAACTCGTTTTTTCTCAGCCGCTGTGGATCCCTGGAGAGTTTTTATAGGAAAACCCCACGCCTGAGGCCGGTCCGTCCCCGCAATTTTTGCACAGGACGGAGGCTGTGAGCATACCGAGCCTGGCCCATCATTGTTTTCCCCGTACATTTGTCCCAAAAGCTTGCAAAATGCCAGTTTTGTTTTTGTCAGGCATGATGCGCACCGGACCCCACTGCGTCCACCATACGACGGTCCGTTCAGGGTGTTGGAACCTGGGGAGAAGCATTTTGTGTTAGACGTGGGGGGACATAGGGAGTCCGTCTGCATCGACAGGCTGAAGCCCGCTTTTGTGTTGGCAGACGAACAGGTGGTGTTGGCCCAAGCTCCCCGGTGCAGACGACCACAGTTGGTGGCTCTGCAAAGTAGCGATCCCTCGGCAGGGACCTGCGCTCGTGAAGTTAATGTGTTCCCCCCCTCCCTCTTTCCCTCCACAGGCTGACGTGCCCTCCGGTACACCTCAACAGCAGGGCAGTTCCACTAGATTGGCGACCCCCCGCTACAGCCGCTATGGCCGCCGGCTCAAGCCCAAAGGACGGGGGGGGGGTTAGTTCCCCTTCTGGGTGTTCGGTGGGAAGGGGGGGGGGCTGTGTGGGGACATGGGGTGGGGGTTTCTCTACCCAGAGAGGGCAAGGGGAGGGAAGACAATAGACCAAAGGAGGAGGTGCCACCGGGGGGCATCAGACGGGACTGTTAGTTCTATGCACCCCCCTGGGAGAATAAGAGATGCCATGCTGCGGAGAGAAGAAAGGTGTTGAAGCGGCGCCGGCATTATGTTATGTTAATGTGCCTCACAATTCTTTGTTCATACTACAGTGTGTTATGGTCAGAAGTTCCAGGTCTCAATGCATGGGAATAAAGAGATAAAAGAAGAATGCACAGAGACCTGGGATTCTCTTTTGCTGTAAATTATGTTGAAGGAATAAAGTTTGTGGGTTGTCCAGCTCGTTGCCTTGCCTGCCTCCCTTCTTCCCAAGGTATTTATTCTTTAAAATTTCAAAAGATAAAAATTGATGCAGCTTGTCAGAAGTAGTATTGCAGAATATCAGTAAGCATCTCATAATTAGAGACCTAGAGCCTGGCCTTGCATTTTTGCTGCTGGTACTCACCACTTTTTGATTTTTTTAAAGGTACATTATGTGGCTGCACTCAAAAATATTTAACACCCAGTAATACTATATCCATATAAAATGTACAAACTTTCAGCTGTTTGGAAAAAAAATAAAACATTTAAGTATTTCAGCACTAAATATTTGTTTGATTTGCTTTTGTAAACAGCTAAAAACACCTGAAAGTTTGTACATTTTGAAAATAGACATAATGGGAGTTCATTATTTTCAATTGCAACTGTGATTTTCAAACAAAAGCCTCAGAAGGTCAATGTACCAGGGAAGAAGATACAAGGCAAAAAAAAAAAATGTTGATAGTGTTATGTCTGAACTTGAAGAAAAGGAGCACACCAGGAATGGAGCTGAACACTTGTTTATTATAATACAGGACTCTGTGCAACTGACTGTGCATGCAGCCACTGGCAGAGATAAGGCGGAAGAGGGTGCCCCCCTACCTGCAGCCCCTCTTATACAACTGGGACTGGTGGAACCGGAAGCCGGAGACACCACCCTGTGCCACACAAATAAGTGCTCCAATATAAGCAGTATATGACTGCATAACATATAGACTCCAGTCCATTGTCATCATTTCATGTTTTGCAGAGGGAGCATGAACATCCCCACCATTCTGCAGCCTAATTGCACACGGCTGGTTGTATTTGACAGTTTGATACACAGAGACCCGTTGTCAGCAAGGAGCACAGCAAGTCAACAAGGAGCAAGTTACAAATATCCCTGGAATGAACAGAGAGGCACATATTTAGCCCTGCTGACTGCGGCCCACACCATGTGCTGCCCATTGAGCACATGAACAATGAGAACAGCCATTACACAGCCTGTTCTGCCATGGCCAAGTCCTGCTTCAGTGATATGCTGCTGGAGAAAAAGGCATCCGAATTTGTCAGAATATCAACCTTTGACAGTGTTATTAAAGTCTTATTTGAAGAAGGCCATTTGAAGATTATGGTGATGTTGCAGAAATATAGATAGCTATTTAAAAATCAGAATTTCATGTTGATAATTTAAAATTCATCAGTCAAGTTGGTGATGGTTGCCATACTGAAAGTTGCTGTTGAACTGAATTACATTTTGTTAGACCTGGTCACAGGATCATAACCCTTCATGACATTTGATACCCAAAATATGTTGTGTCTTGCTAACCTAGAAATATGACAATATGTTTCATCTCCAAAACTGTGACTTCATTGTTTCATAGCATTTCAGTGAAAAAGTAGATTAAATCTTCAGAAGTATGTGTGAAGTGGATGGTGAGCAGGACTAAAAACAACACTCCCATGCTGGAGCCCTTTGTTCACATCCTCATCTTGCCTTTTTTATCAAAGCTGTTTGTGTTTACTTTTACTTCCTCATTCATACAGTGGGGCAAAAAATTATTTAGTCAGCCACCAATTGTGCAAGTTCTCCCACTTAAAAGATGAGAGAAGTCTCCAATTTTCATCACAGGTATACCTCAACTATGAGAGACAAAATGGGGAAAAAAAATCCAGAAAATCACATTGTCTGATTTTTAAAGAATTTATTTGCAAATTATGGTGGAAAATAAGTATTTGGTCAATAACAAAAGTTCATCTCAATACTTTGTTATATACTCTTTGTTGGCAATGACAGAGGTCAAACGTTTTCTGTAAGTCTTCACAAGGTTTTCACACACTGTTGCTGGTATTTTGGCCAATTCCTCCATGCAGATCTCCTCTAGAGCAGTGATGTTTTGGGGCTGTCGCTGGGCAACACGGACTTTCAACTCCCTCCGAAGATTTTCTATGGGGTTGAGATCTGAAGACTGGCTAGGCCACTCCAGGACCTTGAAATGCTTCTTACGAAGCCACTCCTTCGTTGCCCGGGCGGTGTGTTTGGGATCATTGTCATGCTGAAAGACCCAGCCACATTTCATCTTCAATGCCCTTGCTGATGGAAGGAGGTTTTCACTCAAAATCTCACGATACATGGCCCCATTCATTCTTTCCTTTACACGGATCAGTTGTCCTGGTCCCTTTGCAGAAAAACAGCCCCAAAGCATGATGTTTCCACCCCCATGCTTCACAGTAGGTATGGTGTTCTTTGGATGCAACTCAGCCTTCTTTCTCCTCCAAACACGACAAGTTGAGTTTTTACCAAAAAGTTCTATTTTGGTTTCATCTGACCATATGACATTCTCCCAATCCTCTTCTGGATCATCCAAATGCTCTCTAGCAAACTTCAGACGGGCCTGGACATGTACTGGCTTAAGCAGCGGGACACGTCTGGCACTGCAGGATTTGAGTCCCTGGTGGCGTAGTGTGTTACTGATGGTAGCCTTTGTTACTTTGGTCCCAGCTCTCTGCAGGTCATTCACTAGGTCCCCCCGTGTGGTTCTGGGATTTTTGCTCACCGTTCTCGTGATCATTTTGACCTCACGGGGTGAGATCTTGCGTGGAGCCCCAGATCGAGGGAGATTATCAGTGGTCTTGTATGTCTTCCATTTTCTAATAATTGCTCCCACAGTTGATTTCTTCACACCAAGCTGCTTACCTATTGCAGATTCAGTCTTCCCAGTCTGGTGCAGGTCTACAATTTTGTTTCTGGTGTCCTTTGACAGCTCTTTGGTCTTGGCCATAGTGGAGTTTGGAGTCTGACTGTTTGAGGTTGTGGACAGGTGTCTTTTATACTGACAACGAGTTCAAACAGGTGCCATTAATACAGGTAATGAGTGGAGGACAGAGGAGCCCCTTAAAGAAGAAGTTACAGGTCTGTGAGAGCCAGAAATCTTGCTTGTTTGTACGTGACCAAATACTTATTTTCCACCATAATTTGCAAATAAATTCTTTAAAAATCAGACAATGTGATTTTCTGTATTTTTTTTTCTCATTTTGTCTCTCATAGTTGAGGTATACCTATGATGAAAATTGGAGACCTCTCTCATCTTTTAAGTGGGAGAACTTGCACAATTGGTGGCTGACTAAATACTTTTTTGCCCCACTGTAAGTCACGTGGTTTTGCAATCAGCTTCCTTTAGGCGTTAAATGGATTAAATGCATTTTTAGATGGTTAAGGTTAGGGTAATGGTTAGGTTTAAGCACTATAAGTACAGTAGTTTAACATTAAGGAAAAGGTAGAGGTATAGTTTTACACAAATTACAACTGAAACCCTCATGCATGTCACTTCGTCATTATTTAAAAGATCACTTGATGTCAAAACAAACAAAGATCATAATCGTTGCTGGGAAAAAAAACACCACAGAGAGTGTTTTCTGTAGGATGACAGTCTCTGTGCTCTGGACTCATTATAATATCAGAGAGTTTACCCTCTGTATGGCCCCACTGACTTGTTTAACTTTACTTGTTGTTTAACTATTATGTTTGTGATCAACAGGCAGTTCAAATCATTTCGGGTTAAAGGGAGGGTAGGCATAAAGGGATTTCAGATACAGTAAAGTGGCTTGTTTCGGAGAGCTGTTTTCACAGATACACTCCTGATCAAAATCTTAAGACCAGGGGAAAAATTAGTATCTGCATTTTGCGCTGGTGGATCGTAATCACCAGCAGCGCTTCAGAATGCAAAAAGAAGAAACAGGAGCAAGAAACAAAAAATAGAGAGTAGGCAGTTTTTTGAAAACTGCACTTAAACTCAAACAGGCTGTTCATCAGCTGATTAAAACTTCAAGACCATAGCCCAAAAAAACCCCAAAACAGAACTAAAAGTGTCAAAAAAGGACTCAGTAGTGAGAAGCCCTCCAATTTTTCCCCGTCTTAAGATTTTGATCAGGTGTGTACTGACCTTCGGCGGAGTCTACGGAGGCTGTTGAGACGTTGGTTGTGGCCGGGCTAGTCACTCAGAGACGCTGGAACAGCACTGTGTGCTTCTACCATCAGTGTTTTGGCGCCAACGCGCAGCGTTGCTTCCCGCCATGCTGTTTCAAGACACCAGGAAATGGACCAGCCAGTGGTCAGTAGCAGCTGCAACCGCTGGCAACAAGGAGAAGCTGCTTTTCCTCGAGGATATCCATTCCAGGAGACGGTTTTTGGTCGACTCTGGTTCCCGGAAGAGTCTTATTTTGCTGACTGGTTCTGATAGACTGGCGGAAAGCTGTGGCCCGTCATTAACTGCTGCTAAAGGCTCCCCATCAAGACATTTGGGGAAAGGTCAGTGACTGTATGTTTTCATGGACGCAACTACAAGTGGGACTTTGTGGTAGCTGCCTGCTCGGTTCCTATCATAGGTGCTGATTTTCAGTGTGCTTATGGGCTCCTTGTAGACATTGCTAATAGACGTTTGGTTGATGCTGTTTCTATTTCTTCACTGCCTTGTATAACTCAAGGAGCTGGGCCACTAACACATTCTAATTTTTTAGCCTCAGGGGACGTTTACCAGCCCTTGCTTTCTGATTTTCCCTCACTCACAGTGCCTAATTTTTCCGCTGCTGTGACCAAGCATGGTGTTGAACATTTTATCACCACAAAGGGCTCTCTGGTTTTCGCGCGCCTGCGCCGCCTCGATGCTGCTAAGCTAGCCATCACGGGGGAAGAGTTTGCTTGCTTAGAACGTTTAGGGATTGATAGGCACTCCAATAGTCCTTGGGGGTCCCCGCTGCATATGGTGCCCAAGTCCAATGGTTCGTGGTGACCATGTGGTGACTTCCGTCGCTTGAAAAACATCACCAAGCATGACCATTATTCCATCCGTCATATTCACGATTTTTCGGTGTACCTGGCCGGGATATCCATTTTATCTAAGGTGGATCTGGTTTGCAGTTACCACCAGGTCCCGGTGCGCACTGAAGAACTCAAAAACGGCTGTAATAATGCCTTTCGACCTTGATGAGTTTCTTCGCATGCCGTTTGGGCTTAAGGGCGCGGCTCAGACTTTTCAAAGGATGATGGAAGCGGTGCTCCGTGATTTGCTGTTTGTGTTCGGTCTACCTGGATGATGTTCTGGTGGCTAGCGTGTCTGAGGAGGAACACCTCTCTCATTTGAAGCAAGGTTTCCATTGGCTGGAGGCACACAGATTGATAGTTAATCCAGCAAAATGTCAGTTTGGGTTGCTGGAGATTGATTTTTTGGGCCATCGCATCTCATCTGGGGGTGCGATTCCTCTGCCGGATAAAGTGCAGGCGGTGCCGGATTTCCCGCATCCACAGACCGTCAGGGTGCTCCAGGAGTTTTTGGGGATGGTTAATTTTACAACCGTTTCCCTCCCCAGGCAGCCCAGCTGCTGCAACCACTTTACGATGCACTCAAGAAGAAGAAACCCACTGATCACACTGATCACAATCAGGTCCAGGCTTTTTCAGGTGCCAAAGCTGTGCTCGCCAATGTGGTTTTGCTGGCCCATCCGTCCCCATCGGCATGGATTGAGCTAACTATGGATGCATCTGACATTGTGGTCGGAGCAGTGGTGGAACAGTACATCTCCAGTTCATGGCAACCTCTTACCTTTTTCAGCCACACACTGCGCAACAACAAGCGTTAAGTACAGTACTTTCGACAGAGAGTTATTGGCTCTCTACCTGGCCATGCACCGCTTCCAGTTTTGGCTTGAGGGCCACGTATTTACCGCGTTTGTTAACCACAAACCTCTAACTTATGCGATGTCCAAGATCTCGAAACCATGGTCAGCACGTCAGCAGCGTCATCTGGCCACAATATCGGATATTGGAGTTCACTACCGACATTCCAAATGTGACCAGCAAGCTCAACGTTGTGTCCGACTGTTTGTTGCGCACACTGGTCTCTTCAGTCTACTTGAGCATGGATTTTTCCACCAAGGCTGCAGACCACCCAGGAGACGCAGACATTCTCACGCTCTGTTTCGTGGGTAAGGACCTTAAACTAGGGTGGTACAAGAGGGTTGTACCCCCCGCTTTGCGACATCTCCACTGGCCATCCCTGCCCAGTTGTTCCAATTTCTTGGCGCCACCGAATCTGTTCACTCTCTCTCTCATACCCCAGTGTACTCGCTTCAGTTAAGCTGGTGGGGTCCAAATTCGTTTGGCCCTGCTTGCGCAAGGATGTGAAAGAGTGGGCTGCAGCTTGCGTGCCAAAGGGCTAAGGTTCAAAGGCACTTCAGGGTCCCCCTTGAACCTTTCTGGATTCTGAGCAGGAGATTTGACCACGTCCACATGGACTTAGTGTGCCCTGTTCCGCCGTCGCAAGGTTTAACGCACCTTTTGACGATAGTGGATCGCACTACGCGTTGGCCGGAGGCAATCCCATTGGCTTCCACCACTTCTGCCGACGTAGCCCACGCGTTTCGGTCCCCTGTCGGACATTACCTCCTATAGAGGTCCCCAGTTCGTTTCTGAACTCTGCTCCACCATGGTTGAGAGCCTGGGGGTCGAAGTTCATCGTACCACCGCATACAATCCACAGGCTAATGGTTTGTGCGAAAGGTTCAGCCATTATGGGCCATTGCTCAAGCTCAGGGTGCTGGACTGATAAGGCCCCTTCTGGGTGTTCGGGGGGGGGGGGGGGAACCACTAGGAGACTCCACTCACACCCAGTGACTTGAGAAGGGAGGAGAGATGGGGAAGCTTTATGTATGTGCAAATGTCATTCTGGTTATTGCTGGAGTTGAGTAAAGTTCTGAACTGGCAGCTTTCGTGTGTCGTTCTTTCATTCCTCCACAAAGTATTATTTAAGATAGATAGATAGGCCCTTGGTGGAGGTATGCACTCCCAGATCATCACCAAAATCTAATGGATTCATCCTTAAGCCAAGAGCCACCTTTGGTGAAAGTTTCACCCAAATCCGTTCAGTAGTTTTTGCATAATCCTGCTGACAGACAAACAAACCAACACAGATGAAAACATTACCTCCTTGGTGGAGGTAAATATGTAGAGACAATTATAAAGTTTTTTTGAAATAATTTTTTTCTCCTTAAACTTTCATGCTTTTCCAACAGACTTTTGTAATAAATGCAAAATCAGCAACTTTTTATCAGGAGGTATGGCATATTGTTTTATTTCCTTAAAAAATAAAAAGAAACAAGTAGAAAAGTTAAATACAACAAATCACCACTTTGGAGAGAATTTTCCAAGGCGTAAGTGATTACGAAAAACTGCTCATATAGGTCAAGCTTAACCCCCCCAAGACTGAGCGTATCGATCCCAGTGCAGAGGAGGCATTCGTAAAAAATAAATAAATAAATAAATATTGCTGCCGGCATACTTTTCTAAAAGTCCCTGAACGCCCACACTCTTGGATTAAAAGTACACACTGTGCTCATAAAATCACATGAATAGATACAGTAGAAGCAGTAAAAATATCAGTTTAACAACCATTTTCCTTTTTTTGACAGTGTTTTAAATGAAGTTGGAGCTTGAAAATGGGGTAGGCATCTGGAGACAAGCATTTCTGTCATTCTCTCTTCCTGTTTTATACAAGACAGAGCAACTTAGTCTGTAGACTGTGATGCAAGTATAGGTCATTTTGGACAAATCATCTTACAAACAGGCGGTACATGGCAGATGGACCCCTCTGGGTTCACAGCAAGTCTTAAAAGAAATAGATTTCATATAAGAAAAGTATTTCAGATCAGTTGTGATCAGTGTCAGAACGTGTTACTGTAACACCACTACTTTTGCAGTAACGTGCTGTGTAATGAAATTACTGTTTAAAAATTCAGTAATGCGTTATAGTTACTGAAATTTGATCAGATGCGTTACTCGTTACTCATTACTCATTTTATTAATATGGACAGATATTTTTAGCACAAATAAATGAATATACAAACTAACCCTACCATAGCTGAGACGCAGCCGTCAGTCGACGTGACCTGTTGCAGAGAGCCTGTGAGTCTTATTTAGTCTTCACTACTGAGCAGAGGAAAAGATGATGCTACTTTCTTTTTGTGGAAATAGACAGATTATTTTAGGTTAATTGGCATCAAACTGGGGATTGTAAATTGTCCTTAGGTATGAATGTGAGAGTGAATGGTTGTCTGTCTTTCTGTGTTGGCCCTGCGATGGACTAGCGATCTGTTCAGGGTGTACCCTGCCTCTCGCCCAAAGACACTGGGATAGGCTCCAGCCCCCTCCCCCCCACCGCAACACGAAAAGGATTAAGCGGAAGAAGGTGGATGGATGGATTTTTCCTTTGTCACAGTTAAGGACAAAAGCATATTGGTGAGCTGGAAGCTAAGTGCCGGTTGAGTCCTACTGCAATCTTGAGAAGCGCTTGAAACAGCAACAAAGCTCCGACAAAGCTAGTGCTAAGTAACTAGCTATGCTAACAACACCGTGTTAGTGGATCTACTTTGTCTCAACAGCCACCGCTGGATTTCAAGCACAGGTATGCATCTGGACAGTTTGAAGCCAGCAAGAATTAAACCGATTGATTGCCAGATACGTTGTTATAGACTGAAGACATGATAACAATCACTTTCCATCAGACAGCTGAAACTGTGATCCACTGAAGTTAAAACACATTTACTTGTTTCCTGGAAAAAGATTACTCAAAAATGGATTTTGATCTCCAAAAGGAATTTGAGGGACTGGATCATGTCTCTGTCACAGCAGACATTTGGACTGTGGATAATGGACATTTTCTTTGGATCACTGCACATCGGATTAAATCCATATCATAAAGGCAAGATAAACACGGACAGCTTTATGCAGTGTTGGCAAGTTAACTCTCACTCCAAAATGAGGAAATTACTGGCAATATCATGTTGATTTTCTTCAGATTTTTTCCAGAATAAGAGCTCTCAAGGCAGGATAAAGCAGACTGAGCATGTTCTAAAAGCTCTGTCTGAAACAATCTGTTTCCAGCCTGACATTAAGCCCGTAATGTAATTCATTAATTAAATTGTCTTGCTATGTGTGTAAGATGATTTAAGTATGCATTTGAGAGCCCAGTTTCTGAGAACCCAGGATTGTGTGTCCGACACGATCATCGGCAGTACAGGGGCCCCCCAGGGAACTGTTTTGGCTCCCTTTCTGTTCACCCTTTATACTGTGGACTTCTCACACAACACAACACACTGCCATCTACAGAAGTTCTCTGACGACTCTGCGTTCATCGGCCTCATCTCCAACGGAGATGAGCACAGAGGACCTGTCCAGGACTTCATGGACTGATGCCATCGGAACTGCCTCCAGATCAATGCGAGAAAAACTAAGGAACTGGTGGTGGACTGCCGCAGACAAGGACAACCCCTCACAGCACCAGTGAACATCCAGGGAACAGACATTGAGATGGTGACATCCTACAAGTACCTGGGTGTTCATTTGAACAATAAACTAGACTGGTCACACAATACTGAAGCACTCTACAAGAAAGGACAGCGCAGGCTGTTCCTACTGAGGAGGCTCAGGTCTTTTGGTGTACAAGTGGTGCTCTTGCAGACCTTCTATGATTCGGTGGTGGCATCAGCTATCACTTTTGGAGTGGTCTGCTGGGACATCACAGCAGCCGACAGGAAGATACTGAACAAACTGATCAAGAAAGCTAATTCTGTCCTGGGGCAGCGCCTTGACGCAATGGAGGAGATAGGAGAGAGAAGGATGGTGGCTAAGCTGTCATCTTTGCTGGAGTCCAAGTCCCACCCTATGCAGGACATAATGAACGCACTGAGGAGCTCATTTAGCAGTAGGCTACATCATCCTAGGTGCGCGACCGAGAGGTTTTGCAGGTCCTTCCTACCTACGGCTGTCAGACTTTATAACCTAAGCAGGGCTGCTCGCAGAGATAGTAAAAAAAAAACAACTTACGACCTAATAGTATTGAATGCAAAAGACGCAACAAACTTACACAAAATGGTCCCCCTCCAGTATACAACTAGGACAATATCAGTCGCTATGGAGGGTGACAATATGTATGGGTACATATTCATACTATGTGGGGTAACTAAATAGACTGTTATGCTGTTTATTCCATCTAGCTTCAATGCTCCGCACTGTGTATATATACTGTATTTATGTGTACATATGTATATTCACTGCTCTTATTTTCTTATCTTCTAAATTATTGCTCTGAGTGTTGCTGTCCCTGTGCTGTTGCAATCCTGGAATTTCCCCATTGTGGGACTAATAAAGGCTAATCTTATTTAAAAGTAATATGAAAGTTACTTTTCCAAGTAACTAGTTACCTTAATCATGCAGTAATTGGTAAAGTAACTCAATTACTTTTGAAAAGAAGTAACTAGTAACTGTAGTTACTTTTTTTTAGTAACTTGCCCAACACTGGTTGTGACACAAGAAGACTGGGTTGTTGTGGGTTAACTTGAATACACTCACAGACATTCAAGCACAGTATGCATTTCAAACATACAGGCAAAGAAAATCGGACCAAAGCAGATGCCTCCATGTGTGGTGTGCTCATTAACGGGTTTGGACTCTACATTTGTTGCAGTAGCAGTCTGTAGAGTGGACCTTGGGATCAAATGAGGAGGCGTCAGTCAGAAAAACAACCACAGCATCTACAAGACACTACTGCTAGCTTCTCTCAACCAGAGAATAAAGAGAACAGAGTAGAAAACAGTTTGCCCCCGCAGACAGAAAGCAGTAAAGAGACATTTCAGATGGGGAGAATACACAATACATACACACATATACTACACGGCCAGAGCTCTGACTCTGAGGTCTTAATGCAGACACACATGCACTCCCACATACAAACAGACCAGCACATAGTGGGTAAAGCTCTCACGTCAAGGGCAGTATTGATTTGGGAAACGAGAACACACCTGATTATGAAAGCTTTTAACCCAAATGCTTAATGCAGCACAGTTTAATGGAAAGAGCTTATAGCTGATACAAAACTCAACAGAGAGAAAGAGAAGAGAGAGAGAGAGAGAGTGTGTATGTGTGAGTGTGTGCGTGTGTGTGCCCACGCGTCAATTTGATTGATTGTAGGGAGATCACCTGGACATTTTACTCCCACTAGGACGAGCAATTTACTGATCACAGGGCCTAAGTCAGGACAGACTGAAGGTGGGCCCACATTCATTCAGACCAACTAACCCCCAAATGCATCTGTGCTGCTGGACCAGGACAGAATGTTCAAAAATGCTGAGGGGAGAAACTCATTTTCTAGTCGGACTCATTTGTTCATCCACAAACAAGCAGTTATGCATCATCATAAATCATCTGCCGCAGCTGTTTGCTTATATTGCTTCATCGGCTCCTCCTAGATCCATTCAGCATAAAGGCAGATGCTGCATGATCCGTAATGAATTGTAAGCGAGCAAATGCAAAAGAAACATTTGTCTCAAGAGTTTATTGAGCTGATACAATTGCTTATCTATTAATTATGTCAGATTTGCCTTTTTTTTTTTTCTAAGAAACTGGCCTGTGTACTATACAGCTATGGGAGTGAATCCTAAAATCCTCATGCATAAAAAACATGAGTATGTATGGTTTACATGCATTTTTAGACTGATTTCTTATAAAAGAGAGAAGAATTTGATAGAACTGTAACATGTTTATGTATAACCTCAATTCCAAAAAGGCTAGGACGCTGTGTAAAATCTGAATAAAAACAGCATTCAGTGATTTGCAAATCTCATAAACCACTATTTTACTCACACCAGAATATAGAAAACAGAAAGAAAACAGAAAATGTTGAAAGTGAAACATTTTACTGTTTCATTAAAAATACAGTATGTACTCATGTTGAATATGATGGCAGCAACATATCTCAAAAGAGTTGGGACATAGCCATGTTTACCACTGTGCAGCAATTCCTCTTCTTTTAACACCAACCAGTATACATCTGGGAAGTGAGGAGACCCATCCATGGACCTTTGTGAAGGGAATGTGTCCCATTCTGGTGTAAAATAGAATCCCACACTCCACAGTCCACAGTTTTCTTTGCCTTTTTTTGTTTTTCATGATGTACTTAAAGATTTCAGTTGTTGAAAGGTCTGCACTGAAGGCAGGCCAGTCCAGAACTCAAGCTCTTCTACAGTACTACGAAGCCATGCTGTTGTGATAGATGTAGGGCCATGAATGGAGTTGGGCTCCACTGTGGGCCCAGTATAGGAGAAGCTGTGTTTCCACCGTGGGCTGCCCCCCACCCCCACACCGTATCGTGGGGAGAAATGTGTGATAAATGATAAGTGATATATCCAGATTTTTTTTTAAATTTATGTTTAAAAGTATTATGTTTTAAGTGTTGAACATGTCAACATTTTTCTCATTAAAGATATTTCTGGTGGAGACATTGACCTGAGATTTTCACCAGATATCAGTAACAACCCAAGTAATACATGCAAAGAAATCAAGGCAACTGTGTTCACAAAACAAGCTATATTTAATAAAGTGGAATGACACAGGGAATAAGTATTGAACACATTAAGTAAAAAAGGTGTAAAAAGGCATAGAAAGCCAAGAAACCAGCTGAAATCCATCAGAATTTAGAAGCCATCCCATCCCACATCAGTGCAAATTAATTTCAGCTGGTCAAGTCCTGACTGATAGCTTTTAAAAAGGTCTGTGAATATCAGATTGTCACACCACAAATAACTCATGATGGGTAGAAGAAAAGAGCTCTCTCTATACCTTCGCAACCTTATTGTTGCAAAACATAATGATGGCATTGGTTACAGGCACATTTCTAAACTGCTGAATGTTCCAGTGAGCACTGTTGGAGCCATCCTTCAGAAGTGGAAAGAACATCATTTTACCATAAACTGGCCATGACCACATGCCAAAAACATGCAAGTTAGGTTAATTGGCATCAAACTGGGGATTCTAAATTGTCCTTAGGTATGACTGTGAGAGTAAATGGTTGTCTGTCTCTCTGTGTTGGCCCTGCAATGGACTGGCGATCTGTCCAGGGTGTACCCTGCCTCTCGCCCAAAGATGCTGGGATAGGCTCCAGCCCCCCCGCGACCCGAAAAGGATTAAGCAGAAGAAGATGAATGAATGAATGAATGGCCATGACCAGAGGCTCCTCGCAATATTTCTGACAGAGGAATCAAAAGAATTATCAGAAGAGTTATCCAAGAGCCAAAGACCACTCATGCAGAGCTCCAGAAAGACCTGGAGTTAGCAGGTTCTGCTGTTTCAAAGAAAATAAGTAATGCACTCAACCGACATGGGCTCCATTGCAGAAGAAAAAGCATGTTGAAGCTCGTTAAAAGTTTGTTGCACAACATTTGGGGAAGCCAGTAAAATACTGGAAGAATATAGTCTGGTCAGATGAGAGCAAAATTGAACTTTTTGGATGCCACGACACACAGCATGTTTGGAGGAGAATTGGCACTGCACTGCACACTGGCACTGGCATGGGGGTGGGGGTGGGGGGGTTCAGCACATGGTACAGGCAGACTTCATGTAACTGAAGGAAAGATGAATGGACAAATGTACAGAGACATCCTTGATAACAACCTGTTGCCATCTGCCAAGATGCTGAAGATGAAATGAGGGTGGACATTTCAGCAAGACAATGATCCCAAACACACAGCCAAGGAAACTCTCAACTGGCTCCAGAGAAAGAAAATAAAGCTGCTAGAATGGCCCAGTCAGTCACCTGACCTGAATCCAATTGAAAATCTATGGAACGAAATAAAGGTCAGAGTTCATAGAAGATACCCATGGAACCTTTAAGATTTGACAGTTTGTGTGGAAGAATGGGCTAAAAATCACTCTTGAGCAAAACTGCACCTAGTTTCTCCATACAGGAGGCTCTGGAAGCTGTTATTACCAACAAAGTCTTTTCTATTAAACATTAAATGAATTTCACCAAGCATGTTCAATACTTATTCCTTGTGTCATTCCACTTTATTGAATATAACTTATTTTGTGAACACAGTTGCCTTGATTTCTTTGTATGTATAGATTACTTTAGTTGTTACTAATATCTGGTGAAAATCTCAGGTTAGTGGCTCTATCATGTTTAATGAGAAAAATGTTGACGTGTTCATTACTTATTTTCCCCCGCTGTAGATCTTGTCGCTGGAACATTTTCATTTAATTTTTATTCACTGACGAAAAGTGTAAATACATTTAGTTAGAATTTTAGCTTCCTGAGTCACTTTGTATTTAGTTAACATCTCGTTTTCATCAGAAAAAAAAATTCATTGATGAAGACTAAGATGAAAATTATTAGTCAACAAAATTAACACTGTAGCAGACAACTGTGGGTGCCACAATTACACAAATATGAGAGGTTTCTTAAGAGCATTTTTTTCAGTCACTCCTTCTGAACCTGCAGCAGCTCTGAACATCCCCCGGCTGCTGTGAAGAACTGTCATGATTTCAATATTAAGGAGGCTCAAACGCAGGGCAACCACACCAAATGAACGCTCAGACTCTTGTGGATAAATCTGACACACAACTTTAATGAACACAAAAACCCTCAAACGCAACCTTAACAAACACAAAAACACACAGGTAAACAATAACGCAAAGGAGACACAAACTTAAATATATACAAAGGTAGGAGCACGTTGGAGGCCACATAGCTGTAGGAACAGAGGACCCGGCAGGGGACTCCTGCGTGGGACATAAAACGAGTGGATGAGATGAGGAATGGATGGGTAGACCTAGGTGGACAATCCGTTGTCTTGAAGGAGGAATAATAATAATAATAATAATAATACATTTTATTTGAGGCGCCTTTCAAGACACTCAAGGACGCCGTACAATAAAAACAAAGAATAAAACATTAAAAAACACATCACAAGTACAGAAAATCACAGAGAATAAGCCTTAGTAAACAAAAAAGTCTTGAGATGAGATTTGAAGGTGGAGAGTGAATTTAAATTCCTGAGGTCCGGTGGGAGGGAGTTCCAGAGGCGGGGGGAGGTGCAACTGAATGATCGAAGGCCCATGGTGGTCATACGTGCAGAAGGGACAATGAGATTGATGGTATTTGATGATCTAAGAGTTCTGGATGGTATATGAACGGAGAGGAGTGCAGCCAAGTATGGGGGGGCGAGGTCATGGAGGGCTTTGTAAGTGAGAAGGATGATTTTATAGTCAATGCGGTGTTTGATGGGAAGCCAATGGAGGTGCTGCAGAACCGGGGTGATATGATGGGTGAATGGAGTTCTAGTAATGATCCGGGCGGCAGCGTTCTGAACCAGTTGAAGTTTTTTAAGCGTTTTGAGGGGGAGACCAGAAAGAAGAGAGTTACAATAATCCAGACGGGAGGTAACAAGAGAATGGACCAGGATAGCGGTGCTGGCAGGGGTGAGGGAGGGACGGAGACGGTTGATGTTACGTAAATGAAAAAATGCTGACCGGGTGACATTATTGATATGGGATTTGTAGGAGAGGGTGGTGTCCAGGATTACCCCAAGGTTTTTGACTTGAGGGGAAGGGGAAACAGTAGTATTATCAATAGTGATGGTGATATTGTTTGACTTTTGGAAATGGTGGATTTTGAACCGACTAAAAGGACTTCTGTTTTATCACTGTTAAGTTTAAGAAAGTTGGAAGAAAACCAGGAGGTGAGTTCATGGAGGCAGTCACAGAGGGAGGTGGAAGGGAGGTTGGAAGTAGGTCTGGAGGAAAGATATAGCTGGGTGTCATCAGCGTAACAATGAAATTGAATATTAAATTTACGAAAAATATGACTAATAGGAAGAAGATAAATGTGAAAAGAATTGGACCAAGAACTGAACCTTGGGGGACACCAGAAGATATGGATGATGGCTGGGATGTGTATGATTTTAACTGGATGAATTGGGAACGATCAGAAAGGTAGGATGTGAACCAGTTTAAAACAGTAAACCTGACCCATGAATGGGTCAGGTGAGCGCGCGCAGCCCTGGAGACACACCGCTGAAAGTGGCAGCAAGCCTAAGAAGGACAGAACACAAGGAGGTAAGACAACAGGAAAAAACAAATCGCCAAACAACATAAACTGAGGTTGTAATGACAGCAAAACCCAACGGTCCAGCGGGGAAGCATTCACACACTGGCACTTAAATATGCTGGCAAACCAGGAAGCAGCAGGTGTGAACAATCACGCAGGTGTGCTGATGAGCTCTGGAGCCGGGAAGAAACAGAAACAGGAGGGGAGGGGGTGCACGCTCACCTAATCATCACAAGAACAGCCTGTCCTGGTTCAGCGAGGAGCAAGCTATACATCCCTGTTCAGCTTGTATTAACTTATCCTCTGCTCTTTTTTCCATGACAGCCCCCTCCAAAATAAAACATATTCCGCTTTGTGTAGCGCTAAATGCAACACACAAACAAAAGTGCAGCCTGTGCACATGAAGACACAGTACAGTGCCAATATGAAAAAAAATGTTGGGTGTATTTTGCAGTCCTCTCCATTGTAACAGAGGACAAAGAACAGCAACCACTGAACTATATAAATAGGTGTATTCTACCTATATGATCTGTGCTGAGTATGGCACAGGGCGACAAAATTAAAAGACTTGTAAAAATGCAGGTGACTCTCAATAGCGGCCTGCATCACCAGCTTTTGGGCTGACTGGCTTGTTTGTGTGACATCAGCGATGTGAGGATATGAAACTTTATACCGGAGAAATATGTGGTTATCTGTGGGAGAAGAGACCTGCTTAAAGTCTGAAAAGGCTGTGGAGAGTTGTTGAGGTGTGAAATTATGCTAATAGACCTCGTGACTGTGGCTCATCGCACCGGTGCTACTTCAGTTCTTTCATTCCTCATATACATAGGCCAATTTTCACGTCACACGTGCAACATATATGTTGCACTGTACAGTCCTATATTATGACCAAAGAAAATATATAAACAATGATTTGTGCACTGCATGATATCTAATGTCATTGTACATGTGAGACAAATGACAACTAACCTATTCTATCCACCTTATTCCTAGCCCCCATGATGCCTTGCATGAATTATGGGTGCAATTTCAGATACTAGTTTAGAAAGTGGGGTTGTCACAGAAGTGGGACACTTTTCCTTGTTAAAAAACAATGACTTTGGCATCAAAAATGCGGGAACACAGCCTTTTGCACCTCAAAAAGAGTAATATAATCATACCACTTCCCACGACTATCAAGGGATAGGAAGATGACCTTAAAGAGTGGCCTGGCAGACAGTAGCTCTGTTAGTTAGCTCTGCTGCTAAAATGCTAACGCTGTAAACAAGTAAAAGCTCTGAGATATATCAATGTTTCCATCACAATAAAGTCGGTTGCATTTTGTTAAAATATTCATTCATTCATCTTTGTCCGCTTAATCCTTTTCGGGTCGCGGGGGGGCTGGAGCCTATCCCAGCATCTTTGGGCGCGAGGCAGGGTACACCCTGGACAGATCGCCAGTCCATCGCAGGGCCAACACAGAGAGACAGACAACCATTTACTCTCACAGTCACACCTAAGGACAATTTAGAATCCCCAGTTTAATGCCAATTAACCCCTTGCACTCTGGTCAATTTTCCTAAAAACGCCAAAAAATAATGTGCCCAAAGTAAATCGAAAGCTGTTCTTCAACCCTTTGCAGCATCTTCATGGGGTTGGTCTCATTTAAAAGAAAACACTTTGAATTTTTTGGCAAAACAGTCATAATCTCTCTAAGTGCTCCGGCCACTGAGTTACAGTCATCTAAACATAGTGAACTTGAAGAAAATAAATTTGGCCTGGGTGTTTTTTTTGATACAAATGCTTGCAAATAACACACAGCTTCAGATCCGGGCTGGAAAATGCAACAGAATTGTAGAACCAAGTATTATCCAACTGAGGTCCAAATTTTGTAACAATACCACAAAAAATGAATATATTACACAGCTTTTTCCTCAGGTTGTTCCCAGGCGTTTTGGAACTGTGCCAAATTGTGCCAAATGGCAGTTTGGAAAAACGTCTGTAACTTTTGAATGATTCAATGAAGAAGCTTCATTTTGGGCTCTAATGAAAGGTCACACTCAGAGCTGTGTCTGTGTGTGGGGGGGGGGGGAGGAGTTGCCCCCCCCCTCGCTACAGAGGATGGACATCGGCCATCGCTACATGACGGATTAGCCTCATGTGGGATGTGGGACAGCAGCTCAGTCACCGCGGCTCCCCCCCCCGCCCTCGCTACAGAAGAATAGTCAGGAATAAAGAATAATTTAGCTTATAACACCTTACCTCTTCACAGCAGCGTCCTGGCGAACTTCTCTTCCTCATTGTCAGCGAACGCGACGCTGGTCCGCTCATGGTTCTGGTCTCGCGACCCGATCAAAACATAATTCCATTATTGCGGTTTTGTGCTTCCATGATTGCGTTTTTTGGCGAACGATTTTTCAAAACAAATAACAGTAGTAATTAAAAAAAGACTGGCGAAGGCGTGTGTGTCACTCAGCCTTCATCGTCAGCCTCCGTCGGTCTATGACCATGGAAGAAATCATAACGTCCACTCTGCTGGAACCAAAACCAAATAAGCACCGCCTGTGGCCGAACATGCCGATGCGTGAATGCTGTCACACAGGTTGCATTTGTGGATGGTCTCCGTGCTGCTGGGTCTGTGACGGTTCTTCCTGCGGGTCCTTTTTTGATCCGCTGCAGCAGTCTGTCTTCACCCAGCCTTAAAAAAAACAGCTCGCGAACTTCTCTGCTTCAATTGGCTCACTGCATTCACAGCCTTGGTAGGCGGGTCCTTCTGGCTAGGTTTTCAGTCATTGGTTCTTCAAGGTTTCAGAAACCCAATTCAAGGCTCTTATTAGTCGAATGAGAGGTCAATCAGATGAACTAATCTGTTCGCGGCTGTGTCTGCAGCTTTTATTTTCAGTGTGCGCTTGGACGCCACTACATCACCATCACCACCTACATCACCATCTCCATCATGCGTCCTAGAGCGCACGAGAGCGCCCTCGTGCGCTCTAGGACGCAGAGACTTGCCCGTCCGCGGTACAACGGAGCGCAAGAGGTTAACCGAACTTGCATGTTTTTGGCATGTGGGAGGAAACCGGAGAAATCCTGGAGTAAACCCATGCAGACACGGGGAGAACATGCAAACTCCTCACAGATCACTGTTGGTCGGGGTCTGGGATTGAACTCAGGATCCCCCGGCCAGGGGTGAGTTGCTGTGCTGCCGCAGTGCTAACCACTCCGCCACCGCAATATGTTGAACATAATCAAATTTACTTTAGAGCAGACGTAGAATATAGTCAAAGCCACAAGAACCACAAAGAACCACCATGCTTGGGTGTTTTTGTCATGTGTCTGAGCTCTTGTTTGTTACTGAGCTCAGACTCTCACCTTATTTCCAGTATTGTTTATCTGTGAGTTTGATTTTTTTTAGTTTTCTGTTTATGTATGTTGGTCTATTTCCTGTCCTGTGGCACGAGCTCCCTCCTCATCTCCCAGGCACACCCACCAGCTGCTCGCTGGCTGCCTCCCAGCCATTCCAGCTGCGAGCAGTTGGAAATTAGGTCACCTGCCCACTCACACCTGCAGCTCATTAGACTGTATGTATTTAAGCACTGCCATTTCATTGTGTCAGGGCGGCTAAATTGGATTATCTACTCATCTCTACACCTGTCCCAGCTTCTGAAGTGTTTTCTTCTCCAGAGTGCTTCTTGTTTGTATTTTTTATATTGTTGACACTATTTTTGCACTTTGTTATTTTTTGTCAATAAAAGTCATCAACACAAGTCAGTGCTTGGGTCTGTCCTTCTGCTCCGAAGGAGCATTCATGACAGTTTTAATGTCGGGGTAAATGCAGACAGCAGCAGCAGTTTGTTTTACCCCGAAATTAAAATGCTCATGCTGTTGTCATGCCGTGAATGCTTATTATTTAACTTAACATGTAGAGATATTTTCTGACAATTGTTCAAAATTTTACTGATCTATATTTTGTGATAATATACAAAATCAAATCAAATTCTGAAGCTGCTAATATCAAGTCCATATTGTTCCAATGCAGTGCAACAAATGCAAAAAAAAAACACCTATTTGATATCTTTCTTAAATCGTTAAGCCTTAGGAAACAAACTGTTACTATTTTTACCTCTGCCAGGTCGCAGGCCGCAGGAGGTTATGTTTTTGCCGGGCTTTGTCTGTCTGTTTGTCTGTCTGTCTGTTGGTTAGCAAGATAACTCAAAAAGTTTTGGACGGATTTCGATGAAACTTTCAGGCGTTGTTGGAAATGGTACAAGGAAGAACTGATTAAATTTTGGGGATGATCCGGATCACCGTCTGGATCCAGGAATTTTTTAAAGGATTCTTTAACATTGTGAGATAGGGCCATTTTCAACACAGAGGATGCGGAGAATCACCCTGCTGCAGCGAGAGAAGAAATGCAGCGACTCAGGCGCTATTGAAGCTTGTTGAGCTTAGTTTTTTTTTTTTAATTGATTTTTTTTCTTATTACCTCCGCCAGGAGGTTATGTTTTTTTTTTTTTTAAAAGACGATCTGCTCGATATTGCCAGTCATGCCTCGTTCAAAGTCTAAAAGTGTGAAACACAGAAGGCAACAGAGTGCAGAGTGCAAAAGAAAGAAAAGTGACAAAGACAAAGAAAAAAAAGGCAGGGAGATAACACAGAGGATGCGGAGAATCATTGCTAGTCATATGTTTTCATGGTCAAGGAATCTGAAAACGTACATACAAACACTGTACGGGGGGAACTGTGGCCACCATTACGGAAAATGCTATTTTCATGAATAACCACTGAACCACTAATCCTATCATACTATATGAGCGGAACTGTGGCCGCCATTATGGAAAATGTCATTTTTGTGAATAACTACTGAACCACTAATCCTATCATTGTCAATCCAATTGCTAGTCATATGTTTTCGTGGTCAAGGAATCTGAAAACGTACACACAAACACTGTATGGGGGGGAACTGTGGCGCTTGGCGGAGGTCTGCGCTCTCCGAGTGCTTTTCTAGTTTTATTTATTATTTTACTTCATGCAGCCTTGCATCTGGTGACATATATAAACGTCAGATCTGTGACATTCATACAAGTGAAAGCATACCTGGTGCTGTCCTGTGTCTGTACCACCGATCACACGAACAGTCCTTTTTAGTTTTCAGTGCATGATCTATGCATTGCTGTTGAAGCCAGCACAGATTTAGCTGAGGTTTAGGAGCCTCACACCATGAACAGCAGCAAGTACCAGCAAAACGTTCAAAAATACTAAAACTACAAGTGCTGAAATTATCTGCCACTTGACTGCAAAACAGGTACAGTATGTGGACTATACATTAAAACAAATTTAAAACACTTGTAAAAATGCTATTTTAAATGCCCCACTACTCCACTCTTGATGACTGATTTAACACTACTTCAGCCAAAACCGGAAATTGCACCCATAATTGTTTCTACAACGGCACCCTCAGGAATAAGGTAGATTCTATTCTCCATCCATCCATCCATCCTCTACTGCTTTTCCAGGGGTCTGGGTCGTGGAGGCAGCTGTTCAAGCAGAGAAGCCCAGACTTCCCTCTCCCCAGCCACCTGCTCCAGCTCTTCAGAGAGGATACCAAGGCATTCCCAGACCGGCTGGGAGACATAGTCTCTCCACCGAGTCCTGGGTCTGCCCCGGGGTCTCCTCCCAGTGGGAAGTGCCCAAAACACCTCAAGTGGGAGGCGTCCAGGAGGCATCCTAATCAGATGCCCATACCACCTCAACTGACTCCTTTCAATGTGGAGGAGCAGTGGTTCTACTCTGAGCCTCTCCCAGATGACTGAGCTCCTCACCCTATCTCTGAGGGTGAGTCCAGCAATCCTACGGAGAAAGCTCATTTCAGGCGCTTGTATCCGCAATCTCGTTCTTTCGGTCATTACCCAAAGTTCGTGACCATAGGTGAGAGTAGGAACGTAGATTGACTGGTAAATCGACAGCTTTGCCTTAGAACTAAGCTCCCTCTTCACCATAACAGACCGGTACAACGTCCGCATCACTGCAGATGCTGCTCCAATCCGTCTGTCAATCTCTCGCTACATTTTCCCCTCACTCGTGAATAAGACCCCAAGATACTTAAACTCCTCCACTTGGGGCAGGAGCCTGTCCCCAACCCAGAGAGGACAATCCACCTTTTTCCGGCTGAGGACCATGGACTCAGACTTGGAGGTGCTGATTCTCATCCCAGCTGCTTCACACTCAGCGGCAAACCGTCCCAGCAAGAGCTGTAGCTCATTGCTGGATAAGCCAACAGGACAACATCATCTGCAAACAACAGAGATGAGATCCTGTGGTGGCCGGGTTTCCACCCATGGGACCCGGCCGGGCTGAGCCCGAAGGAGTTACATGGGTCTGCCCTCCAGTGGGCTCTCCACCTGCAGGAGGGATCATGGGGGTCCGGTGCTATGTGGATTAGGTGGCGGTCAAAGAAAACCACATTGCTCCTCCTGAATCCGAGGTTCGACCAACGGCCGAACTCTCCTCTCCAGTACCTTGGCATAGACCTTCCCAGGGAGGCTGAGGAGTGTGATCCCTCTAAAGTTGGAGCACACTCTCCGGTCCCCTTTCTTGAAGAGAGGAACCACCACCCCAGTTTGCCATGCCAAAGGCACTGCCCCTGACCTCCACGCAATGTTGCAGAGGCGTGTCAACCATGACAGCCCAGCACCATCCAGGGCCTTGAGGTACTCAGGGCAAATCTCGTCCACCCCCGGGGCCCGGAGACCAAGGAGATTTTTAACCACCTTGGCGACCTCAGCCCCTGTGATAGGCGAGTCATCCCCCTCGTCCACAAACCCTGCTTCCTCTGTGGAAGGCGTATCAGAGGGATTGAGGAGATCCTTGAAGTATTCCTTCCATCGCCTGACGATATCCCCAGTCGAAGTCAACAGCGCCCCATCCGCGCCATACACAGTGTGGACAGGGAGCTGCTTTCTCCTCCTGAGCCGCCGGACAGTTTGCCAGAATCTCTTCGAGGCCGACCGAAAGTCTTGTTCCATGGCCTCACCGAACTCCTCCCATACCCGGGTTTTTGCTTCAGCAACCACCCGAGCTGCACTCCGCTTGGCCTGCCAATACACCTCAGCTGCTTTGGGAGTCCCACAAGCCAACCAAGCTTAATAGGACTCCTTTTTCAGCTTAATGGCCCCCCTCACCACTGGTGTCCACCACTTGGTTCGGGGGTTGCCACCATGAGATGCACTGACCACCTTGCGGCCGCAGCTCTGGGCCGCCGCTTCAACAACAGAGGTGGAGAACATGGCCCATTCAGACTTCATGTCTCCAGACTCCCTCAGAATGTGGTTGAAGTTCTTCCGGAGGTGGGAGTTGAAGACCTCCTGGACAGGGGCCTCAGCCAGATGTTCCCAGCACACCCTCACTATACGTTTGGGTCTACCAGGTCTGAATGGCTTCCTCCCCTGCCATGGGATCCAACTCACCACCAGGTGGTGACCAGGTGACAGCTCTGCACCTCTCTTTACCTGAGTGTCCAAGACATACGGTCGCAGGTCTGATGACACGATAACAAAATTGATCATCGACCTGCGACCTAGGGTGTCCTGGTGCCAGGTGCACATTTGAACACCCTTATGCTTGAACATGGTGTTCATTATGGACAAACTGTGGTTAGCACAGAAGTCCCAGTAACTGAACACCACTCGGGTTCAGATTGGGCAGGCCGTTCCTCCCAATCACCCCCCTCCAGGTTTCAATGTCATTGCCCACATGTGCACTGAAGTCCCCCAGCAGGACAATGTAGTCTCCAAGAGGAACACCCTCCAGCACCCCAGTCAGAGACTCCAAAAAGGGTGGGTACTCTGAAATATCATTTGGTGCATAGGCACAAATGATGGTCAGGACCCATTTCCCAACCCGAAGGCGCAGGGAAGCAACCCTTTCGTCCACCGGGGAAAACTCCAATATAAGGGCAGCAAGGTGGGGGGATACAAGAATACCCACCCCTGCTCGTCGCCTCTCGCCCGGGGCAACTCCAGAAAAGGCCAAGCTCCAGCCCCTCTCCAGGAGACTGGTTCTGGAACTGAAGCTGTGTGTTGAGGTGAGGCCGACTATATCTAGCCGGTATCTCTCAACCTCGTACACCAGCTCAGGCTCCTTCCCCACCAGAGAGGTGACATTCTACGCACCAAAAGCCAGTTTAGAAAGCTTGGGATCAGTCCGCCAAGGTCTCTGCCTTTGACCACCACCTAATCCACATAGCACCGGACCCCCATGATCCCTCCTGCAGGTGGTGAGCCCACTGGAGGGCAGACCCATGTAACTCCTTCAAGCTGAGCCCGGCCAGATCCCATGGGTGGAAACCCGGCCACCAGATGCTAGCCATCGAGCCCCTCCCCCAGGCCTGGCTCCAGGGTGGGGCCCCGGTAACCCCATACCGGGCGGGGTACACTGAATCCTTGATTGAGAATTTATCATGAGAGTCATTTGGATTGTTCTTAGTCTGGCCCTTCACCCATGACCAGTTTGCCTTGGGTGACCCTATCAGAGGCAAATTACCCCGGACAACATAACTCCTGGGATCACTGGGGCACGAAAACCCCACCACCACGATAAGGTGACGATCCATGAGGGGAGGGGATTCTATTCTATTCTATATTATGCACATTTTTGTGCTTAGGATCTGTGGTGATTCATTCATTCATCTTCTTCCGCTTAATCCTTTTCGGGTCACGGGGGGGCTGGAGCCTATCCCAGCATCTTTGGGCGAGAGGCAGGGTACACCCTGGACAGATCGCCAGTCCATCGCAGGGATCTGTGGTGATGGAACCTTATTGGGAAGCACAGTGTGGTGATGTTGACTTCCTGTCATGTCACTGCACTGCCCTATATAGCAGGGCGAGCTGCATAGCACTTTCTCTTATGTGGTGATGGAACCTTATTGTGAAGCGCAGTGTGGTGATGTTGACTTCCTGTCATGTCACTGCACTGCCCTATATAGCGGGGCGAGCTGCATAGCACTTCCTGTTATGCCAGATGATCCCGCTGGGTGCCTGCCGTGTACTGCTTCACTATATCTTATAATAAGATAAGATAAGATAAGCCTTTATTAGTCCCACAATGGGGAAATTCCAGGATTGCAACAGCATAGGGATAGCAACACTCAGAGCAACAATCAGAAGGCAAGAAAAAACAACATCTAGTAAACATATGTCCATATTACTATAAATGTATATATATAGACACACAGTGCAGAGCATTATGGCTGGTGAATGTGCAGCAGAAAGTCTAAGCTCTCTCTCCGCGGATGCAGCGGGCCAGCTGGAAGTCTTTGGGCATGATGGTGACCCCCTTAGCGAAGAAGAGACCCACCAGGTGGGCCTCGCTGGTCTCCTGCAGAGCCATGACGGCGAAGCTCAGGAAACGCAGGACGGTCTTGAAGTCCTGAGCGATCTCCCTCACCAGGCGCTGGACGGGCAGCTTACGGATGAGCAGCTCCGTGGATTTCTGGTAGCGACGGATCTCTCTCAGAGCCACGGGCCTGTGACGGCGAGGCCTCTTCATTCTGCCGGTGGCCAGAGCGCCTCTCCGAGCAGCCCTGGTGGCTAGCAGTCTCCTGGGGGGCTTCTTCCTCCAGTAGATTTTACGGGCGGTCTGCTTGGTTCTTGCCATCGCTCTTTATTATTCTGTCTTATATTTCTTTCACGCCGCCTAAACTCCAGCCCGGCACCCGCGTCCTTTTCGCTACAGCTCCCGGTATGTCGAGTTTCCCATTAGCACCGGGCGGCGGCCAAGTGCTAGCTAGCACTAGCTCCTCCCCGCTGTAACGTCTCCCGCTGCAAACCGTGGCTCCGTCCACCGACCCGGGAGACCCCCGGGGCGATCTGTGCGTCCGTGATATATATACAGAGTGAAAGGTGTAGAAAGAAGAAGGAAGATAAAAAAAAAGGCTGTTGCAACAGGCAGCCGACTCGTGTGGCGCCGCCGGTCACACTCGTGGGGCACCAGCTTCTATCTCTAAGAAGCAATTTAATCTTAAATTTTACTTTATACCTGTTTAATCACTCAATAAATTAATTAGTAATCAGTCTCAAAATTTTAGTGAATTCGATACTGGGGACTTGAACTACACTCAGAATGAAATAAATTCTCAACAACTTCTCTCATTTTCACATATTTATTAAATGAAATCATGATTAAAGGACATTGCAGTGATTTCATTAACCACAAAATTAAACTCGTAAATGATAGATTAACACTGAACGTTTGCAGAACCAGGGCTAACTGTGAAATGAATTTAGATCAGTTTGAGTTAACAGATTGTGGAAGACAACGCAGATTTATGGGAAAGTTTTACTAATTATATGAAAAGTTCTGTATTACTCTTAAGAAAATAAAAACAGAATTTTTAATGAAAAGAGGAGTTATGTTAATGGATCACGTGACGGGCGTTTGATGTTGAAGGTCCTTCTGCATTGTCCTGTAGTTCTTAGATGGCTCCAAAAGTCGGAATATTTGACCAGCAAATATTCTTTGACGAGGGATGAGATTGGTATGTTTGATCCCAATTGTTGAAATCCAGCCGAGGCGTCTAATCTTTGTGGCGTGCGGATTCCTTCAGCACGCGTGGTCGTGGGGATTTGCGTCTTCTCTCCTCTTCGTTGGCAAGCGGCTTTCTCAGGGAATTCGATAATAATCAAAATTATCTAATCTGATCTCAAATTAAAAGAGTTCCGGACTTTAAATAAAAGGGCTTCTGGTGTGGGATTGGTCAATAAAATATTATAAAAATAAAGTAATGATTAAAGCTTACATTAAAATTAAAAACGGTGGTTTTACAGAAAGTTTAACAGGAAAAAGTGATAGAAATAAACATCTAGGATTGGAGTTTAACTCCTGATTAGAATGAGCTCAGAGAAAGAATTCCTAGGCATTTAAAGAAACATTAAGATACAAAGAGATTACAAAAAAACAGGATACTTCAGGCTCTGTGATCGTTGGAAAGAAAACACATGGGATAAGTCCCTTTGTTCTCCAGTGGTTCTCTGCTGTGTAGATATGAAGACAATAGAAGTGAAAAGCTGAAAAAAAGATGGCGAAAAGCGGCGGTGAAAAGACAGTATGAAAAAGGGCATCGTTTCCTTTTTGTCTGGGGGAAACTTTCGTGGGCCTCGGTGATTGACAGGAACTCAGACCAATAGGCTTCCTTCGTGGGCGGGCTTTATGAACTTTGAATGAGCAAACAGTCTTTTGTAGTAGTAGTAGATTAGTTTATTTGACAGGGACAGTGCAATAAACATTTGTCTGGAGCAAACAACAGTTGTCAAGCAGAGATTGGCTGCTGGCAGTCACATGATTTGAGAGATGCTTTGCAAATCTAATACACATTTTAATACTGGAATATTCCTCTATACACTTACAGTATGTATATTCTCTAAACTAGTCTTAGTGATCATGCAACTTATACCCAGTGCTTATAAATTAACATGCAGGAATAAACATTCATCTAAACATTTTAACATGTACATATAGTATATAAAATCGCGGATTAGTATATTTCAAACCTATTACTGATTGTCCAGAATAAACATCAAGAGTCCATTTGCTTTTAAATGGTCCTGGAAAAGAAGAGAAGGTTTAGAATTGAGAAAACACAGATGTGATGAAAAGCTGCACTGGTTAGATCTGCATGTCCCAGAGTTGCCAAAAGGGGCAACATTGAGCTGTGGATCTTTGTAGTGACCGTATGACATACTCCAGAGTTCTGTTCCCTGTCTCCACATTTATGGGGCCATAAAAGTCAAAACAGGAAATGCATTAGGGTGAATTCCTTGGACTGGTTTTAACAAAGGAATGTGAGTTGAGCCGTGGCCTGGGGGAATGACAGAGTAGTTCTTGACTGTCCTTTTTCTGGGTGAAACTGTCTTTAAGCAGAAGAATAATTCTTATTGATGAGCCAAAGTGAGATGATGCTACAGTGTGTTAGGCCATTTAACCCTTTTGCTGTGTATGCCGCCAAACTGCAACATAATCCCTTGTGGTCAAGAGTGGTAATGATTTTTTTCCAGAAAATATTCAGCTCAGATTTCCAAAGCTATAACTTTAAAGTGGTAAGAGATAATGGCTTACTGTCAATTAGAAAGATGTAGAACGTGATCCAAACTTTCAGGTAGGAATAAATTTACGCATCTAATTTGCATAATGTAATATCGAATTGTGGTGGACACACTCATGGAGATTCTGTGACTCACATTTTAGGTCAGAACAAAGGCAGGAAGCTGCAGGAATATTAGCTTTGGTATGCAAGGCCTGAGACTGTGGGGGTGCAATTAAAGGATTAAGGAAAGGATGCATGGGAGACAGTGGAAGTGATATCATGGAGAGAAATGCATTGTGACTGTCTTTATAATGCAAAGTGGTCTGTGTGACATGTGATCTACGAAGTGTGAAGTCCCTGATATTTAAGAACGAGAGTTTACTGTTTCATTCTCTTTTTTCTCTCTGCTGTGAGATGATGGTGTTGTGAATAAAGTTGACTTTGAGAGAGAACTCTGTCTCGTCATTTTCATATCACCACACTGGTGACCCGAGACATATCATGAAAGAAGAAAATTCCCCCGGGCCAGCCGCATCAGGAGCCCCCAGCCAAACGAATGCTGCTACAGTCCAGCGACCGGACTTCTGGCAGAACAATCCGCGCTCCTGGTTCAACGCGGTTGAGGCGCAGTTCAACCTCCGGGGGATATCGGTAGATGCCACGAAATTCTACCCCGTAGTCACAAAGCTGGACAACAACACGGCCCAGCATGTGGAGAGCCTGATCGACCAGCTGCCGGACAGCGACAAATACGGCGTGTTGAAGGCTGCACTCATCCAGCAATTCACCCCCTCGGTGGAGGAGCGAGCAGAGAGGCTCCTGGCGCTGATGGTGGGGGAAAACGACATGCCCGCGAGCCTGATGGAGAAGTTGTTGAGGTTGAAAGACTCTGACGATGATCACTTCATTTTCACCCACCTCTTCCTCAGGACTCTACCGTCAGCAGCGAGAGCGACCCTGGCTCGGGGAGGCAGTTCCTCGTCAACACAGGCTCCCAGTTGAGCTTCATCACACCTTCCTACGCGGACAGACTAGCTGGTTCTGGAGGTCCCCGGATGACGGCAGCGAACGGCTCGGAGATTAAGACCTTTGGTGAGAAGACTCTGCTTCTGTCTCTACACGGCCGTACATTTGAGTGGACTTTTGTTGTAGCAGCAGTAAATTTCAATATGTTGGGGGCTGATTTTTTGTGCTCACATGGCTTGTTGGTTGATCTCGCTAACAGGCGCATGGTTAATGCACATTCTTTTGATTCTATCCCCTGTACAGCGCGAGTCGCCCCGCCAACAGCTCAAGCCAACGTCACAGCAGCAAGCGGTAAGTTCCACACACTGCTCACTCAGTTCCCAGCACTCACGGTCCCCACATTTTCGGCAACAGTCGCTAAACATGGGGTGGAGCATTTTATTACCACTACTGGACCGCCCGTTTTTGCAAAAGCTCGGCGCTTGGACGCAGTTAAACTAGCCATAGCGCGCGAGGAGTTCGCCAACCTGGAGAGGTTGGGCATTATCCGACGTTCAAACAGTCCGTGGGCTTCCCCCCTGCATATGGTCCCGAAAGCTGACGGATCATGGCGCCCTTGCGGGGATTTCCGCAGGTTAAACAACGCTACAGCGCACGACCGCTACCCAATCCCACATATCCAAGATTTTTCCGTTCATTTGGCAGGGGCACGCATTTTTTCTAAAATAGACTTGGTCCGCGGTTACCACCAAGTCCCAGTGCGCACTGAGGACATACCCAAAACAGCGGTAATAACTCCGTTTGGCCTATTCGAGTTTTTACGCATGCCATTCGGACTTAAAGGGGCTGGTCAGACGTTCCAGCGCATGATGGACGCGGTGCTTCGCGATCTCCCTTTCGTGTTCATCTACCTGGACGATATTTTAGTAGCCAGCGCGTCCGAAGACGAACATGAAAAACACCTGGCCACCGTTTTCCGAAGGTTGGGAGATCATGGGTTAATAATCAACCCAGCGAAGCGTCAGTTCGGGGTGGCGCAGATCGATTTTTTAGGACACCGCGTCTCCCCCGAAGGAGCAGTTCCGCTGCCTGACAAAGTGCGCGCTGTGGCAGATTTTCCCCGGCCGCAGACGGTCAGGGCGTTGCAGGAGTTTTTGGGAATGGTGAATTTTTAATAACCGTTTTCTCCCCCGCGCGGCGCAACTCATGCAGCCGTTGTATGCCGCGCTCAAAAAAAAGAAACCCGCGGATAAGATCGAGTGGCCCCTGGAGCGGGACCAAGCGTTCTCGGAGGTGAAAACAGCCCAACCCAACGGCCCACATAGCGCTCACCACTGACGCGTCAGAGGTGGCCATAGGGGCCGTCGTGGAGCAACATGTAGCCAGGGTTTGGCAGCCCCTCGCATTTTTCAGCAGGACCTTGCGTGATAGCGAACGTAAATACAGCGTGTTCGACAGGGAGCTGCTCGCTCTCCATTTGGCCATCCGCCACTTCCAGTTCTGGCTGGAAGGACGCGCTTTCACCGCGTTCGTTGACCACAAACCGCTAACATTCGCGATGGCCAAGGTCTCTGAACCGTGGTCAGGCCGGCAGCAGAGACAGCTGGCCGCCATATCAGAGTTTACCACTGATATTCGGCATGTGGCGGGCAAACTCAATGTGGTGGCAGATTGCCTCTCACGCGCCGTGGCGGCCCCAGTCAGCGTAGGGGTAGATTATGCAGCCATGGCCGCGGAGCAGGTTAATGACGCAGACGTGCGCGCGCTCCAGTCTGGACCAACAGGGTTAAGGCTGGAGAACAGGGTGTTGCAAGACGGTATGCCCCCCCTAATATGCGATGTCTCCACTGGACGGCCGCGTCCAGTAGTACCGGCCGCGTGGCGCCGCCACGTTTTTGACTCAGTTCATTCGTTAGCGCACCCTGGAGTGCGCGCGTCGGTCAAAATGGTGGGAGAGAAATTTGTGTGGCCGAGCCTCCGCAAATAGGTCAAAGAGTGGGCAGCAGCCTGCACAGCGTGTCAACGAGCCAAAGTACACAGGCACACGAGGGCTCCTTTGGAACCGTTTCACATTCTGGCCAAGAGGTTCGATCACGCTCATGTGGACCTCGTCGGACCCCTCCCACTGTCACAGGGGTGCACACACCTTCTGACAATGGTGGACCGTACCACGCGCTGGCCTGAAGTGGTCCCGCTGGCATCAACCATGGCCGAGGAGGTGGCGCGCACGTTTTTAACAGCTTGGGTGGTATGCTTCGGTGTTCTGTCGGACATAATGTCCGACAGAGGCCCTCAATTTGTGTCCGAGCTTTGGTCGACAATGGCCCGCAGCCTGGGTGTCACAATTCACCGCACAACCGCGTACAATCCGCAGGCTAACGGGTTATGCAAACGTTTTCATAGGTCATTGAAAGCGGCTCTCAGAGCGGCACTGACGGATTCAAATTGGGTTGACAAGTTACCATGGATGTTATTGGGGTTGCGTTCTGCGCCTGATGAGGATCTAGAAGCCTCCCCAGCTGAGCTAGTGTTTGCGCAGCCACTTCGGCTGCCTGGGGAGTTTCTCCCAGATAACCCTGCGCCAGACGCCTCCCCGTCTCAGCTGTTGCGGAGTAACATAGAATCAAGCACGCTGCCCGGCCCCGCGCACCACAGTTTTCCGTGCGTTTTTGTGCCTAAAACTTTGAAGAACGCAGAGTTTGTTTTTGTTAGACACGATACACATCGGACCCCGTTGCGACCGCCTTATGACGGACCATTCAGAGTGCTAGAAACGGGGGACAAGCAGTTTTTGCTAGATTTGGGGGGTAGGAAAAAGAGAATTGGCACAAACAGACTTAAACCCGCTTTTGTGGTGGCAGATGAGCAAGTGCTGTTGGCAAGGGCCCCGCGGAGAGGTAGACCACCTCGTGGGGTTTCACACAGTAATGTTTCCCACAAGAATGTTTCCCCAGAACACCCGCAGAGACTGACGAAGGGTTTTTGCCCCCAGACAGCAAACCCCCAGCGTGACAGCGCCGCAGAGATGTTGAACCCCAACTTCAGCAGATACGGCAGGAGGCTGAAGCCTATACAGCATGTGGACTGATGTGTATTCTCTTGTTGTTCTGTTGGCTAAAATGCTGGGGGGGCTTGGTGTGGTGGACACACTCATGGAGATTCTGTGACTCACATTTTAGGTCAGAACAAAGGCAGGAAGCTGCAGGAATATTAGCTTTGTTATGCAAGGCCTGAGACTGTGGGGGTGCAATTAAAGGATTAAGGAAAGGATGCATGGGAGACAGTGGAAGTGATATCATGGAGAGAAATGCATTGTGACTGTCTTTATAATGCAAAGTGGTCTGTGTGACATGTGATCTACGAAGTGTGAAGTCCCTGATATTTAAGGACGAGAGTTTACTGTTTCATTCTCTTTTTTCTCTCTGCTGTGAGATGATGGTGTTGTGAATAAAGTTGACTTTGAGAGAGAACTCTGTCTCGTCATTTTCACATCACCACAGAATTACATAACTGTCAGTCAAAAGTGGACTTTGGACATATTTACTCAAAGAATGGTTTTGTTTTCTTGTCACCATTTTTTTTTTCTTATCTTATCTTTAAAGTATATGAACCAGAAAATCAGTAGAATGTATGTCAGATCTACCGCTGGTCGCATGTTTATTCGTCCATTTTCGTCATCCATGGTCCTTATTTCATCTTCTACCAGGCAATTTAGCTTTCTCTTCCACATCCAGAAAGTCTCACATGAATCTTGTTATTTATTCCAATGCAATTTTGGTCACAAACGCTGTGATTGTTCCCAATTTCAGTCACAAATGCTGTGATTGTTCCAGCGGCAACGGGACATATTTGGTTGTGTCGTCTTCTTCTTCTTCTCTGTTTCTCAAAGAAGATTCTTCTTCTTGTTACAACTCGCCGCTCATTAGCAGCGCCAGCTGCGCGCACACCTGCGCCTCGTCAGCAGCGTGGGATATAAGCCACTCTGCCCTGGGCTTCGGCCTGAAGCCGTCTGATTCCTTCGGCAAACTTGCTGCAGAGGAACCCCCTCTCCTACCAGCAAGATCTACAGCGTAAGCATACCTTCTCTTGTTGTTCCAGTCTCTCCCCTGTGCACAGGTGGATTCCCGGCGGCGGTCCTCACCTCTGCTTCGCCGTCTGCCTGCTGCTGTCACAGGTGATCTTCCCGGCGGCGTGCATCGCCATCCCCTCACTGCTGTCAGGTGCATCATCAGGTCTCTGTCTCCCGGGCTCGCCCTTGTACATGCCTGCCACCTGCCCTGCCAAGTAAGCCAACAAACTCCTTTTACCTTTCGTACTGGTTTGGTGCCCGTTACCTTCTCCCTGTGCTCTCTCCCCAGGGTTGTCCGGCTGCACGGTTTCCTGCCTCCGTGCCTGACGCAGACGTCCGCCACCAGTACATCCACATATCACAGACACGCAACCACACATCCCTGTTGTTGAATAAAACTGTTAAATTCACTCTGAGCCTGCGTGTGTGTCTCCTGAGCCGTGCGTTATGTCAGTACGGCTTCAGCCGAGCAGCTCGGCGGACAGTGTGCTCACATGCTGACTTTCCACCCTCAAGGCTCGGGTGGATTTAATAGCTCATCAGCAACAGGTGATTCTTAATCAGTTGACTTTAATTACTGACCGATTAGACCGCCTGGACCCCCGGCAGCCGTTCCCCCCGGCTCGTCAGGGAGGCGCAGCTTCCGCTGCTTCAGTGGCCGTCCAGCCTGCTCCGGGTGTCCCAGCCCGACTCACACCTATCCCGACCCCCGCCCGCTTTAGCGGTAAGCTCGGTGGAGCGCGGGGGTTCATTATGCAGTGTGAGTCGGTGTTCCTGCGCGTCCCCGGAGATTTTCCCTCTGACCACAGTCGAATTGGCTATATAGGCAATCTCCTGGAGGGTCGTGTGCTCACCTGGGCTTATGCCGTAATGGCAAAACCCAGTTATGCCACCCTCACCTATGGCCAGTTCGTTAACCAGTTCCTGGAAGTCTTTGATCATTCTCGTTTTGAGAGTGTCCAGGTCGACCGCCTCCTCAGCCTTCAGCAGGGGAGCCGATCGACCGCCGATTACGCCATTGACTTCCGGGTTACACCGGAGGAGGTTGGCTGGGAGGAACGCGCCCTCTGTGGCATCTTCCTCCGCAGTTTAAACTCCGGTCTGAGGGATGAACTGGCTGGTCGGGATATCCCTGAAACTTTTGTGGATCTAATCTCTCTCACCATCAGCTTGGATAACCGACTGCGCGAGCGCGCCTCGGAGCGGAAGTTGCCTTCTCGCTCGCGGGGTGCCTCGTCACATCCGTCCCAAGCTCGCCCCCTGGCGTTACCGCCACCGGAGGTTTCCGAGGAGTCGGAACCCATGGTGACGGGCCAGGCAAAGCTCCCCCTTGCGGAGAAACAACGCCACCGTGAGTTGGAAGAAGCCAAACGGGGAGGTCCGCGAGTAACTATAGGGGCCCTCGCGGACACTAATCAGTCAATTCCCATCACACATTTGTTGCTGCCCATCCGTTTTTGCCATAACACCACAGGGCACCTCACCCACGCACTGGTGGACTCAGGCGCGGAAGGCAGCTTTATTTCACAAAGCCTGGCAACCCGGTTGGGCATCCGTTGTCAGCCCCTTAAGACTCCTCTCGCCCTCATCAGTCTCTCCCGTGCGTCCCTGGGGAAAGTGACTCATGGGACGAACCCCGTCTCAGTCATTGTCTCTGGAAACCACCGGGAGGATATCTCCTTTTACATCCTGCCATCCTCTGTGTCTCCGGTGATTCTGGGTTACCTGTGGCTCCGCCTCCCCAACCCCGTCCTGGATTGGAAGACCGGTAGGGTGACAGCCTGGAGTACTTTCTGCATGAGTACCTGCCTCCAATCCGCTGCCTGCACTCCATCCTCTCCTCCCGTGGTCAAGGATGCCGCGCCCCCAGACCTATCCTTGGTGCCCGCGGAGTGACCTGGGCGCAGTCTTCAGTAAGTCCAAGGCGATGTCTCTTCCCCCACACCGGCCTTACGACTGCGCCATAAATCTCCGCCAGGGGGCGCCCCTTCCCTCGGGATGTCTTTGCAGCCTGTCAGCGCCGGAGAAGGAGGCTATGAACACCTATCTTAAGGAGTCGCTCAGTGCAGGTATAATCCGCCCATCTTCATCTCCATTAGGTGCAGGGTTCTTCTTCGTGGGCAAGAAGGATGGCTCCCTTCGTCCATGCATCGACTTCCGTGCCCTCAACGACATCACGGAGAAGGACCATTACACCCTGCCCCTGATGGACACTGCCTTTCACTCCCTCCAGGGGGCGACCTGGTTTACCAAGCTGGATCTCCGCAGCGCGTACCACCTCGTCCGGATCCGGGAGGGAGATGAATGGAAGACTGCCTTCCGTACCTCGAACGGCCACTTTGAATACCTGGTCATGCCGTTCAGGTTGACCAACGCTCCAGCCGTCTTTCAGCGCCTGATCAATGACGTTCTCTGGGACTTCATCGGTCTATTTGTGTTCGTCTACCTGGATGACATTCTCATCTTCTCCAAATCCAGGGACGAGCACCGGGTGCATGTGAGACGGGTCCTCCAGAGGCTGCTGGAGAACCGGCTGTATGTGAAGGCGGAGAAGTGCGAGTTCTACACCAAGACGACGTCATTTCTCGGGTTTGTCATCTCCCACGACCAGGTGCTTCCAGACCCAGCCAAAGTTAAAGCGGTGGTAAGATTGGCCCACTCCCACATCTAGGAAGCAGGTGCAACAATTCATCAGCTTCGCCAATTTCTACCGCTGCTTCGTACCCAATTTTGGAGCCATCGTCGGCCCTCTGACCCGCCTCCCCTCCCCTAAAACCCGGTTCCAGTGGACTGAAGAGGCCGCGGCGGCCTTCCAGGCGCTGAAGGCGGAGTTTTCCTCCTCCCGGGTCCTCAGCCAGGTCAACCCCTCTCTTCAGTGCATCATGGAGGTCGACGCCTCGGATTCGGGGGTGGGGGCGGTGTTATCTCAACGGTCACCTGCTGATGGGGTCAAACGGCCCTGCGCCTTCTTCTCCCGGCGCTTGTCCCCGGCGGAGCGAAACTACGACGTGGGGGAAAGAGAGCTTCTTGCCATCAAGCTCGCGCTCCAGGAGTGGCGTCACTGGTTGGAGGGGGCCGCCCTGCCATTCGTGGTATTAACGGATCACAAAAACTTGGAATACTTAAGAACTGCCAAGCGTCTGAATGCCCACCAGGCCCGTTGGTCCCTGTTTTTTGCTAGATTCCATTTTACCATTACATTCAGGCCGGGCTCCAAGAACGGTCTCCCTGACGCTCTCTCCAGGCAGTTCGCTCCTGAGGAATCGGAGGACGCCGTACACACCATCCTGCCCAGGTCGTGCGTCGTGGGGGCCATTTCCTGGGAGATCGAGGATAAAGTCCGGAGGGCGCAGAAATCGGAGCCGGACCCTGGCGGCAGACCGGAGGGGAGGCTCTTCGTTCCATCCTCCGTCCGGGGGGAGGTCATCCATTGGCTCCATACGTCCAAACTCGCCTGCCATCCTGGGACCTCTCGGATGATTGACCTGCTCCAACGTTCCTTCTAGTGGCCGGGACTGCGCAAGGACGCCGCCCGCTACGCCCGGGCCTGCCCCATCTGCGCCACCAGTAAATCTGGCAACTCCCTCCCCGCGGGTCTGCTCCAGCCCCTACCCGTTCCTGGTAGGCCCTGGTCGCACATCGCGTTAGACTTCGTCACCGGTCTCCCCGTCTCTAACAACTTCAACACAGTCCTGACCATCGTCGACCGCTTCTCCAAGGCCGCCCACTTCGTGCCATTACGGGGGCTCCCCTCTGCCTTGGAGACGGCAGATCTTCTCATCCAACACGTGGTCAGGCTGCACGGGATACCAGTTGACGTGGTCTCCGACCGGGGTCCCCAATTCACCTTGGACGTCTGGCGGAGTTTCTGTAAAGCATTAGGAGCCCAGGTAAGCCTCTCCTCCGGCCATCACCCCCAATCTAACGGGCAGTGTGAGCGGACCAACCAGGAGCTGGAGGCTGCTCTCCGCTGCGTCACCGCCTCCAAGCCTGCGTCATGGAGCAAACACCTTGCCTGGGTGGAGTACGCCCACAACACCGCTCGCTCCTCCGCCACAGGGATGTCCCCCTTTAAGGCGTCCCTGGGTTACGACCCCCCTGTTTCCCTCTCTGGAGAACGAGTCGGCAGTCCCTACCGTCCTGGCTCACCTCAGGCGGTGCCGCTCCATCCGGACCGCTACGCGCAATGCGCTTTTACGCACGGCGGAGCGCAATAAGACCACGGCGGACCGGCATAGGAGGCCCGCCCCTGCCTACCAGGTAGGCCAACCAGTCTGGGTGTCCACGCAGGATGTGAACCTGAAGGGTGAGAGGAGAAAATTGGCTAAGCGTTTCATGGGCCCGTACCCCGTCACCAAAATTATCAACCCGGTGGCTGTGCGTGTTGCTACTCCCCCCTCCCTCCGCATCCATCCCACCTTCCACGTCTCCAAGGTGAAACCTGTGGTGTCTGATCCCATCTGCCCTCCTCCTGCTGCGCCGCCCGCGCCCCGAATGATAGATGGCCATCCGGCTTGGACAGTCTCCACCATCTTGGACTCCCGGCGCCGGGGTCGCGGGCTACAGTACTTGGTGGACTGGGAGGGCTATGGTCCTGAATGGAGACAGTGGGTGCGTCCCTCGTTTGTGTTGGATCGCTCTCTCATCACCGAGTTTCACCGGGCGCACCCTGAAAAACCATCGCCAGGAGGCGCTGCTGGGGGGGGGGGGGGGGGAGTACTGTTACAACTCGCCACTCATTAGCGGCGCCAGCTGCGCGCACACCTGCGCCTCATCAGCAGCGTGGGATATAAGCCGCTCTGCCCTGGGTTTCGGCCTGAAGCCGTCTGATTCCTTCGGCAAACTTGCTGCAGAGGAACCCCCTCTCCTACCAGCAAGATCTACAGCGTAAGCATACCTTCTCTTGTTGTTCCAGTCTCTCCCCTGTGCACAGGTGGATTCCCGGCGGCGGTCCTCACCTCTGCTTCGCCGTCTGCCTGCTGCTGTCACAGGTGATCTTCCCGGCGGCAGACTTCGCCACTGCATCGCCATCCCCTCGCTGCTGTCAGGTGCATCATCAGGTCTCTGTCTCCCGGGCTCGCCCTTGTACACGCCTGCCACCTGCCCTGCCAAGTAAGCCAACAAACTCCTTTTACCTTTCGTACTGGTTTGGTGCCCGTTACCTTCTCCCTGTGCTCTCTCCCCATGGTTGTCCGGCTGCACGGTTTCCTGCCTCCGTGCCTGACGCAGACGACCGCCACCAGTACATCCACATATCACAGACACGCAACCACACATCCCTGTTGTTGAATAGAACTGTTAAATTCACTCTGAGCCTGCGTGTGTGTCTCCTGAGCCGTGCGTTATGTCACTTCTGTTGTGTGTTCTGTGTCCTCCAACGCGTGCCTGCAACCTTGTGAACTGGCATGATCAGTACAAATCCTCAGTACAGCTGGGCAGTGTTTCTGCACGTCATATCAGTTGACAGGTGCAGTGCCGCGCTTTGCCACTAGGGGCACACAAAATTACACAGCATAAGGGTTAAGTACATTAGTTTACGTTATTTTAGAGAGTGACTCGGGTTCTAAATTGGGGTGAGTTCAACTGTATGTGTGGTTTTGGACTTTGTAAAGGGGGGTGACATCGACTTCCTGTCACATCACTGCACTGCCCTATGTAGCGGGGCGGGCCGCATAGCACTTCCTGTTATGCCGGATGATCCCACTGGGTGCCTGCCATGCACTGCTTCACTATATCTTATAATAAAGCTGTGTTCGACACTACCACCATCTCCGCCTCATTCATCACCAGGTTTGCATACATAACAGGATCCAGTCTGTGTGTACATTTGTGAGGGACCGTTTTTCTAGGCAGAGCAAAAGAAAAACGGTTCAACAAATTGTAATGTTTGTCATGCACTGCTATTAATTATTAAATTTTGCTTGTAGAACTGTTGTATAATAGCAATATCACACTTGAGGCCATGACGTTGTACCGGGACATCAGCACACTGTGATGTCTTCAGCATTCAGCTTCACCTTGTGCTTACAACAAATCATAGCCATGCTGATGTTCATGAGCAGCATCACTCCTGCTTGTGTGAAATTGTTTAGTTATCCGGTAATCCATTTGAAGTACTAGATGCAGAGACTAGCACAGGTAGCTCAGTTAGGCTTCACTTGTACTGTATGTTAGCAGCTTTTCTTAGAAGTCTGTAAATTGTTGTCATTGTATGGTTTCGCACCAGTTGCCAGTTAAGAACGCTGGTAAACAAGCATGTTAGCTTTAGGTCTCCACTCTTGACTCAAAAAAAAAAAAAAAAAAACAGTGTCAGACTTTAGGCTTCAGTACCGGAGGTGACTTTACTGTGGTCCAGTCTATAGTAGTTATTCTGTCCTGATAATACGGCTGGGTATTGTAGACAGATAGCGAACAATAAAGACAGCAGGCTGATTCCAGGTTGGCTGATTTACTGAAATCGTTTTTGTCTTGTTGTCTTTTTTCTTTCTTTTTAAAACTGAAACACAATGAAATATATATAATACAGAATGTTACATAAGAAATAATAATACAACACTCTGTATATAAACAGTTTCTCTTATTACAGGCACTTAACTCAGGTAAGTAATTTGCTCTACAGATTCAAACTAAGGTAAGTATTTCACAGTTTCCACAGGTTACAAGTTAAGGTAAGTTAAATCAGGTAAGTATTACGAAATTATACTAACACATTTTTATTTTACAGAGGACAGCTACACAGCTAAGTAAGCAGGTAAGCATAGCCAAATGAATAGCTAACTAGCTTTCACACGAAGCACCATTACAACACAATATAACTTGGGCTAACAAAGGGCTAAATGACTCAGCAGTTAGCTAAGTACCATTGCAAACGATTAGCCATTAACACCTTTTAATCGCGATCTTTTTATAGCTTAAATTTAGCGTTTTTAACATCATATTCCAAACTATGGTCATCTTAAACAAGTATTACAACAATTTTCAGCATTAACTTACTGTTGGTTCCACTCCTAGGTTAGTACAACCAAATTTCTGGCGAGCACATTTTCACATTGCTTTCATCATGGCAGATTGAACAAAGAAAAAGGATTTTTACAGGAAACAGGAAGTAGCTACAATTAAAGGTGCAGTAACGCAAACTACCACTAGAGGGAACATAACCCCACCCAATATCTGACAGGTCAGCACAGTAGTCACACATTAGAACTTACCACTGCAGGCAAATGCAGAGTTCAGATTGATGATGGCTCGATGGCCTTGACAGTGAACAGCCTGTACAAAAGCAAAGCCCTCCCTTACATGGAATGCAGTGAGTCATTAATATACCTCTGCTTTAAGCGAAAGTGACCAAACTATGTGGTATGAAACAGGGCTATTGATCAAGCAAAGCATGGCTCATATTTAAAACCTCAAGCCTGCCTCACAGATCCATAAAATAAACAGGTGTAAACACATGATTAATGATGTGTTTGTATGAGCTCATTACCAAAGTAGTGTGTAATTTTTAGGGAAAACACATATCTGCTTTACATATTGTACAATTATCCATTTGGTTTGAGGTATCTTCTTTTTAAAATAGGCACCTCCTTCGACAACTTATAGGAATAATGACAGAAATGTCAAGTTATTTCCAATAAATTCATAATTATCTAGCCTAACAGTGTAAGGATTTGCAGTCGTCATCCCCCTCACCCCCCACTCCCATGCAAACAGCTGTTTTACAATTTATGGAGCTCATCTCACAAGAGAGTAAATCCAATAATGAAGAGTGGCCTTTCTGAAAAGAAAACATACCGGCAGTAATTCTGAGAGATGAAAATCTTGGAAATGTCAGGAGAAATGGCATATTACCATGACAACCCAGCTATTGTCTCGTCAAGGTTGCAGTGCGTGGAGTGCCGCAACAAAATGAGACCTTGACTGTTGTTCGCCATCAGAAGTGATTGCAATAAAGTGTCTGTTTTCAACGAGTCATTGTTCACCACTAAAACTGAATGGAATCGTTCCCCGAAATTGCTCGGTTGAAAATCAATGTGGCATCATCGGCTCCCCCGCTAAAGCCCAAAGTGCTTCCAAATACAGTAAAGGAATTTATATTATTCATGAGCTCCAAGGTTCACACAAGGCCATCAGCTTGGCCCAGACTACTTAATAGCTGAATCGTCCTTCATCACAGCCAAACTGGCCCTGTCATTCCGGCCTGGCCGACACTTAGCCCAAAGGATCAAGACTCCTTTGAAATATTCAATAATGCATTAAGGATCAGAGAGAAGTCAGCTAATTATATTCTCACGCTGAGTCTCATTACACAATCACTCATAAACACATAGGGAAGTTGTAGGTGGTAATTAAGTATTTTGCACTCTGATTGTTGCAATGATGTTGGGGGTTTTTTTGAACGAAAAATGAATGTGTGGCTGGGTGCCACCTAATCCGTCTTCCAGTGTCTACGTCAAGGCTGGTTGATGTGACAGGAGGAAAAAATGTTTGTTTATATGCACTCCCCTTGGTACGTATATGAGACAATAATAGCCCAACCCATTGCAGCCTGTCAGGTTGAAATACTGATGATTTTGCAGCAGTAGCAGGTTACAGGGCCACTTCCAGTGCATCACACGAGAGCAGGCAACCCTGTCCATTAGATGGGAGATGCTGAGCTCAGAGAACGTGCAACACATAATAGACATCCCTCCTCAGTTTTAGTCCAACCAGGGACCTATCTGACTTCCTTATGTAGGATTTTTGAACCTGACAAGACATTAATAATTTTTTTTCCCCCTTTTCCTGTCAGGCAGCTAGGCAAACAGAACAGGGATCTGTCACCTTTATTGTGCCAAAACAGATTTACTTTGCCAAGAGGAGCTTATGCAGTACCTAACTGTGTATTATATATTGTTGTAAACTCCTCCTGTAATAACTTTTAATATTTTATTTTAATTGTTTTACCCATGGAAGACCCAACAGGATGGGGAATAGGGAAAGGAAGTGTGTGAAGGGGGAAAAGAAAAGGGAGGGGAACAGACAAAAAACAAACAAACAAACAAACAAACAACTAAAACAAACAAAAGACAAACTGCTTCTTCCACCGAAGATGTCTCAACACGAGTCTGGTTTCCGCACCTGTTAAAGGAGAGACACTTGTGCGTGTATGTCTGTGTGCATATACTGTATATGAGAACGCGCGCAAAATAAGTGTGTGCATGTGAGTGGTTTGTTAGAAAACATAAGAGCGGAGGGCCGGTCGCAGCAGCTCTCTCCCCGGGAACCCCGAGCAGGCAAGGCAGTGCCACCAACCCCCAGCCCCGAGGTCAGCAAGCTCCAGGAAAGCCAGGCATCCGCACCTGGAGGGACGATCAAGGGAGGCCAGGCTGCTCGACGGCCGACACGGTGAGCCCACACCCCTGGACCTGCCCGACACCCCCCCCCCCCAGCGGGGCCAATGTCCGCCCCCGGGGCCCCAGGCACCAGGAGGCCAGCGACCCCACCCCCCTGGGGCGGAGACCGGCCCCCGCCCCCTGGCGCAAGCCCCCACAGGCACCCCCCACAGTGGGCCCGCCCCATCGCCTCTGTCACACACCCCGGGGACCCCCACGTCCAAAGAAGTTCCCCTGCCCAGGGGACCCCACGTTGCCGAGAGGCACTACCCCCCTTAATCCAGCACCTCTCGACTCGCAGACACACCCCTCCCCACACCTTCACACCCACATGCTCCCATGCACACCCCTCTCACTCACCCAGACCGACCCATTTTCTCTCACTCCTGTACCCATTCAAACTCACCCCTCATTCACCTTTGTTTCATAAGGCGGTTGTGAAGCAGATGCAGAGCGCCTGAACACGCCCCAGTGCCTGGCAGTGACCAGGGAGACCACCGGCGCAGGCCACAGAAGCAGACCCCCACCCCCGGCGCCCATCTGAGCGAACAATCAGCAGACCACCGCAGGCGCCCCAAGATGCCACCAGGCATGCAAAGCGCTGCACAAAACCGACCCACCATCACCACCTCCATTCATCACCCCCTCACTCTCACTTAGACTCATATTCAGCCTTCCTTGGTTGTATCTATATATTCAGTAGCACCCAGGGATTTGACAACATGATAGGTCCCAGGCTCCCCACCAGGCCCCCACGCCCCCAGCAAGAGCAGGGCAACAGGGGTGGGGGAAGACCCCCACCATATGATATATTTGTGTGTAAATGTGTGGACTACCAAAGTGCAATTAAAATTGGGGGGATAGTGATTGGCGCATCACTAGCCACTGCGATGGGCAGCAGGGCCCCCATCCCCCCAAGCCCTCAGCGTCTAAAATGCAATTAAAATTGAGGTGAGTGCAGCCCCACCACGCAGCAAAGGTATCCCCTTCACCGACACAGTGCGGCACCCCCCCCACCCCAAAGCCCTAAATATAACAAAAAAGATATATATATTATATATTCCACCCAGAGTCAGGGGGTGGGGGAGGGCGGGAAATAAGACTGGGAGGCAGGCGGTCTAAAAGTGAGGCCGTCCACCCCCAGAAGCCAGCTTGCAGACTGGTTCATGAGGCCACCCACTGCCCCCAAATCCCAACCCAGGGCGAGGGCCGCCAGTGGAAGCAGCCCAGGACCCACCAGCATCATGCCCCGGCGCTCCCAGCACCACTAACATGATGGGGCAGCCAAACATTTTTCCACTCATCCTACACACACAAACATGGACAACAACAGTCACAATAGTGAACAAAGGGCCGGACCCACATGGAGCCCAACACGCCAGGTGACACCCCCGAGCGCCCACGCAGGCCCACGACCACCCACCCCAGACGCACACCAACAGCTGCAGGCCGCCCTGCAGGCCGCCCTGCAACCACAGTCACCCCGGAGCAACCCGATGGAAATATGGCCATCAACCCGCGCCAATGGCCCCCCAACCACCCCCAAGCACCAACATGCACCCGCCGCCAATGACACCAGGGGCGATGCAACAAAGCGCCTCACCCCACAACACAACAGCAGGGCGGCCTGGACAAGCAGGCCCCGAAACGCCAGCCCCCATGCCACTAGATGGACTGCCCAACCTCTTCCACCCAACAAAGTTCTACTACCCATACACACATCCTCCACCCCCCAGACATCTACCCACAAGTAACCGCTTCCATACACACACGTACCTCCACCCACCATCACACATACCCACCTATACCCACACACAACCCCACCTGCCCACTCAACACACACCCACTTCGGCATCCGCTCATACACAAGCCCACACTCACACCCACTCTCACACACATACGCACACCCACACCCGCAGACCCCAGTGGACGGGGAGGGCGACCCAGTATGCAGGAACCAACACCAGGGTGCCACCAGGGCCCCAGGGAAAACACGACCCCACCGTGCAAGGATGCACTGGGGACAACCCCCACCACCGGCGCAAACCTGACCCCGGCCCGGGGGGGGGGATGCCCCCTCCCCCAGCACCAGGGACCCAGGGCCAGACCCAGATTCCCCCCCCGAGGGGCGAGGCCAGCCGGCTGTGGGCCACAGCCCAACCCCCCCGGCCCACCCCGCAGCCCCCCCAACCAACCCCCCCCCCCCCCGCCCCCAGGGCCAGACAGACGGCTACCCCAGAACAGGCCCCCCCGGACACCCGCGGTCAGGGCGCAGAGGTGCCAAGGAGAGCGAGTCACCGCCCGCCACCCCTCAGATTATAGAATTAATAAGCTGGGACCAGAGAGAATTGAATTCCACCAATTGATTATTTGAGGAGGCTGACATTCTCTCCAGGCTAATATAATCCAATAGTAAGTTATTATAATAAGTCATGCATAAGTTATTTCTTGATTTCCAATTCATGAGGATAGTTTTCTTTGCGATGCATAAGGCAGTGAGAACCATGTGTGACATCCTTGCATCTATATTTATTTCACTTAAATCACCTAATATGCAAAGTGCGGGTGAGGGTGGGACACTATACCCAAGCCATGCCAACAGGTCTTCACATGTCTTCTGCCAGAACTTTTGAACCAGTGCACAGGACCACATAGCATGCAAGACATTAATAATTAATCACTACTGGTTGAATAGTTCAGCATATTCAAATATCACTTCAGAATAAGAGTGTGATCTGGCATTTTTCAACAAAATTATTTTGCAGATTCTGCTTCCCAGTAAGTTAGAAGAACCTAAATTAAATAATTTGACAACGTAATAACACCAAGACCTTTTAATTAAAATTAAGTAGTGTCAACTTAATAAACCCAGTGATGAATAAAGCAAATCAAGTTTGTTTAAACTATTTAACTAATGCTTTACTAAACTTGAGTAGGACTATCTAAAAATGTCTGATGGCATTTATTCAGTTATGGCTGAGTTGGAATTACTTAAAAAGATCCATGCAAATTGTTACCTTAATTTTTTAAAATTTAGCCAGGGTATTTTTTTTTTAGAGTATTCCCCCATAAATCACCACCATATTGTGGTGGAGGGGTTTGAGTGCCCGAATGATCCCAGGAGCTATGCTGTTGGGGGCAACTTGCCCCTGGTAGAGTCTCCCAAGGCAAACTGGTCCTGGGTGAAGGGCTAGACTAAGAGTGGTCCAGTGGATCTCCATTACATCAAGGACCCAGTGTACCCAAAGGAGGCACATGGGTCCACCCTCTAGTGGGCTCACCCCCTGCAGGAGGGATCATAGGGATCATGGTGCTACGTGAACTGGGCGGAAGTCTGGGCTGCTCCGCCTGGACTGATGCCCCCGTGACCTGGATCCCCGGATAAGTGGTAGAGGATGGATGGATGGAGTATAAAATGGACCTGGATATTTTAATCTGTCATTATACAAGGGTTCTTTTGTCCATTTTTATACAGAACCAGGTAATTTCCGGTGCAAATAGTGTGCTTTTGGGTATTTATTGAACTGTTATTTATTCAGTCCAGACCACAGATGGGCAAATCTGGTGGTAGTGAGGGCCACAAAAGTTTTTTCTCACTTCCTGAAGGCCAGATTTATATGTAAACCTACCGAGTATTACTACAGGGGTATTATTTCCTGCAAAGTAAAAAGTTTCACAATTAAAACTGAAAATGAAAATAAAAGCTACTCAGTGTTTTATCATATTAGAATTAAAATTACTGATAAATTTATATCTGCCCTACAATGGACTGGTGATCCATCCAGTGTGTATTCTGAGGTTCCTATGCACACGTGATGATTTAAAACAAAACAAACCACAATAGTGGATGTGCAATGTTTGTTTATGTTATCACTCTTTTCTTGTTGAGTTTGTGAGCTGAAGTGTTTGACAGTTCTTTTTTTACTCAGCTAAATGCCCTTTGTGATGTGTCAAGGTCAGCTATGACCACGATGTAATATATTTTATTTCAAAAGGGAAACAAATGTTAATGTTACTAACAGTGCACATTGAGGTTTTTATGCACTTTGAGATATGCCTGAGTAAGATGTGACCAAAATGGTTATTTACAGAATTTTATTTTTTCCATTCTATTTATTAATTGCTGTTTAAGAGGAAAAATATTTCTACTACTTCAAGTTCTGCTCAACCCCAGCACTGTTATTGTGTTTTTATGCACTTTTGATGTGCCTTTGTCATGTGCCAAGCACATATTTAAAACCAAGCCAGTGAATAAAAAGTGCATATTTTCGTCATATTGATCTGTGTTGGTTTGAAATTTACCATATTCAACAAATTGCTGAACATGTGTGTCACAAGCCTCCCTGTGTGCTTTTATGCAGCGCACGGAGGAGGGGAAGGATGAATGGACTTACGTGCAGGTTATACCACACACACATTTATTAATCAAAAGAGAAAACAGTTCCAAAAATAAAGACATACAAAAAGGGTACAGGGTGCGCTAAAGGGCAACACACGATGATGTGCAGCAGGCAGACCACAGTGCACGGTGGCCATGAAACAAATAATACAAATAATGTTTTAGCTCAGGTAACTTGGAGTCCTCTACGAGGCTTGACTGGCTGGAGGCAAAACCTGGGCTAACAGCCAAAATGTACCAGTCAACTGCATGGGAAATGCAAACAGATTTACGCACAGTACAGGAGCAGTCCGATTAGTCCAAGCTTCCAGCAAGCAATACACACACCGAGGGGAGCAGCGACGTGTGGAACACACAATCCTTCATCGACATGAACGTTCATACAGTGATTAACGTCCGTGACTTGCACAATGGTCCAACAATGCTTGACTGGCAAAGTCTGCCTAAGTACAAGCATTGCTGGCTCCACAAATTGGGCACACCTGGGCGAGGAGCGGGAATGACAATTACCGGGGAGGAATCAGCTGGCTGTCAAGACAGAGGGCGCATGGTCGGACTGGCGAGTGCTAGACAATGCCCACATGAATGTAGGTCAAGGAGGCTGCCTAACAGCTGCTTGCCAGAGCGGTGGCTACAAAAACAGAAAAGAAAAGGAACAGAGACATAAAAACAACAAGAACTCAAAAGATAACACAATACATATGGGTCTTTTCCACTAGCCCAGTTCGGCTCGCCTCGTTTCGTTTCATTACTACTCGGTTCGGCCGCGGTTGTGTCTCCATAGCAGCCGGGTAAAGCGGGGTTAAGCTGTGGTGGGCGGGATTTTTTTTACAGCAAGGCGGCGCCACACTCCCCGTGACGTAAAACACGCGACCCAAGCAAAACATAACATGGCGACTCTACAAGGCGACTCCTCGGTCTGTGGCTTTTTTCACCGTAAATGCCAAAAAGGACCGCCAGACAAGGGTACAGGCAGTGAGACGAAACACTCTGGAATAGTTCTGCAGCTTCTGGGAGAGCCGAAGACGTGAGGATACAAACTAGGTCATATATGATGGTAAGCTAATGTTGCTAATGCTAGTTTGCTATAAGTACGTCGTACTACACTGTAATCTCTGCAAGTTATCGCTGTTAGGTACTAAAATATGTACGCTGTGTGTGTTTCAGATGGCTCTGTTGTGGGAAAATTACCGCTTCAAACGGTCAGTCTGGCGTTCAGCACAGCCTGTCACTGATGTCAATACAGCTTCACAAACGATCAGTGGTTGTAGAGCTTAAGAATGTCTGGTTTATTTCCTGTGCAAAAAATTGCTCTGATCTAAGTAAAGGAACCCTATTTCACTGTTTATGGGAATGTAGAAAAATCAGAATGTTTTGGGAAGAGGTGAGGTTAACAATTGAAAAAAATAATTTCAAAACAAATCACATTGAACCCTAAACTGTTTTTGTTGGGTCTGTGTCCAGAAAAACATAACTTTAATAAGAGTGAAAGAACATTCATAGACCTCAGTTTGCTTAATGCCAAAAAATGTATTGCATTACTGTGGAAAAACTCATAGACCAGATGTGACTCAGTAGTTAAGACAGATGTTACCAACCTTCCACTAGAAAGAATAACATATATACTGAGATCAAAGGAAAATGTGTTTGAGAATATATGGAGACCTTTCATTGATTATGTAAAGAAATTAAACATAACTTCTGAAGAAGAAGGTGAATGATATGTGTGGACCTTGCAAATTCCAAAATGGTGAATGTATATTATGTGTTCTTATGTAATAGATTACCTAGACTAAACAGAGGAGCATTGTTGTTGACTTGTTTTTGTTAATGGTTGTTGTTTTTATTACCCTTTTTTTGTTATTTTATTATTGTTCTTTTTAGTTTTTAAATAACTTTTGTGTTAGTGTCTGACTGTGTGTGCTATGTTTGTAAAAAAAAAGGTTCAATAAAAATATTGTGGGAAAAAAAATTGCTCTGATCTGCGTGAAAATCATGGAGAGACTGTTGAGACATCATGGACGTACCTGCTTCTGCAGCACTGAGTGTGAGGTGGTGTCATAGCAAAAAATGATCAGCTGCCACAACTTGATCACCATGTTAATAACTATATTAGCCACAAAGTATATATTCAAAAAGTAAACAGTACTGAGTTAGGTATAATAAGATATATTTGACAGTTATGATGCATTTTAGGCCAAAACAAACTTGATCTAGGATTAAAAGCAATTAAAATAATGCAGTCACAAGGTTACATGGAAAATGCTTGATTTACTAGATACATACAGTGGGGCAAAAAAGTATTTAGTCAGCCACCAGTTGTGCCAGTTCTCCCACTTAAAAGATGAGGGAGGTCTCCAATTTTCATCATAGGTATACCTCAACTATGAGAGACAAAATGAGAAAAAAAAATCCAGAAAATCACATTAAAGGATTTTTAATTAATTAATTGGTAAATTCCTCGGTAAAATAAGTATTTGGTCAATAACAAAAGTTCATCTCAATACTTTGTTATATACCCTTCGCTGGCAATGACAGAGGTCAAACGTTTTCTGTAAGTCTTCACAAGGTTTTCACACACTGTTGCTGGTATTTTGGCCCATTCCTCCATGCAGATCTCCTCTAGAGCAGTGATGTTTTGGGGCTGTCGCTGGGCAACACGGACTTTCAACTCCCTCCAAAGATTTTCTATGGGGTTGAGATCTGGAGACTGGCTAGGCCACTCCAGGACCTTGAAATACTTCTTACGAAGCCACTCCTTCATTGCCCGGGCGGTGTGTTTGGGATCATTGTCATGCTGAAAGATCCAGCCACGTTTCATCTTCAATGCCCTTGCTGATGGAAGGAGGTTTTCACTCAAAATCTCATGAAACATGGCCCCATTCATTCTTTCCTTTACATGGATCAGTCGTCCTGGTCCCTTTGCAGAAAAACAGCCCCAAAGTATGATGTTTCCACCCCCATGCTTCACAGTAGGTATGGTGTTCTTTCTCCTCCAAACACGACAAGTTGAGTTTTTACCAAAAAGTTCTATTTTGGTTTCATCTGACCATATGACATTCTCCCAATCCTCTTTTGGATCATCCAAATGCTCTCTAGCAAACTTCAGACGGGCCTGGACATATACTGGCTTAAGCAGGGGGACACATCTGGCACTGCAGGATTTGAGTCCCTGGCGGCGTAGTGTGTTACTGATGTAGCCTTTGTTACTTTGGTCCCATCTCTCTGCAGGTCATTCACTAGGTCCCCCCGTGTGGTTCTGGGATTTTTGCTCACCGTTCTTGTGATCATTTTGACCCCACGGGGTGAGATCTTGCATGGAGCCCCAGATCGAGGGAGATTATCAGTGGTCTTGTATGTCTTCCATTTTCTAATAATTGCTCCCACAGTTGATTTCTTCACACCAAGCTGCTTACCTATTGCAGATTCAGTCTTCCCAGCCTGGTGCAGGTCTACAATTTTGTTTCTGGTGTCCTTTGACAGCTCTTTGGTCTTGGCCATAGTGGAGTTTGGAGTCTGACTGTTTGAGGTTGTGGACAGATGTCTTTTATACTGATAACAAGTTCAAACAGGTGCCATTAATACAGGTAACGAGTGGAGGACAGAGGAGCCTCTTAAAGAAGAAGTTACAGGTCTGTGAGAGCCAGAAATCTTGCTTGTTTGTAGGTGACCAAATACTTATTTTACTGAGGAATTTACCAATTAATTCATTAAAAATCCTTCAATGTGATTTTCTGGATTTTTTTTTTCTCATTTTGTCTCTCATAGTTGAGGTATACCTATGATGAAAACTGGAGATCCCTCTCATCTTTTAAGTGGGAGAACTTGCACAATTGGTGGCTGACTAAATACTTTTTTGCCCCACTGTATACTGTAGAAATATATATTCTCTGCATCAATGTACTATACATGCATTCATGTAGTATTGCACTGACAATAAACCTCTGAAGTTTTTGCAGATGTCTCTTTTTTATATGTGAAGGTTACCACCATGTGACATAAATTTAATACTGACAGATTGGAAAAGCTGTCTAAGAACAATCCAGCAGTTTGAGAAATCACTTTTAGTTTGGTGTAAGTCTGTCAACAGGATTATGAACCATAAAGCAGTTTATGTAAAAATGTTAAATCCCATTAAACTCTAACCCACAGGTGTCCAATCATGTGTCATGGAGGGCCAAGACCCTGCAGGTTCTCTTCTACCCAGTCTCTTCAGCAGGTGTTCTCACTGATCTGCAGTCAGTGGAAGAAGTTCAGTGGAATCTGCTGTTGAAGACACTGGTTGGAGTTAAAGCCTGTAAGGTCTTGGCCCTCCATGGCACATGATTGGACAGCCCTGCCCAAACCCATTATGATGAAGAGCAGATGCTAATATGACCCAGAATTCCTACATATACTGGTACTGTCACTAAAGTATGCAGGGTCTTCTGCGGTGGCACATTCCAACAATACTGTCTTCAGTTAATAAAATAATTGTTTTGGTTACTTTTCTTAAAAATGAGCCATTATTTTCAAGGTCACCCATTAATGGTTTATACTATTGACTCTTTTCCCACCAGTGTATTAACAGACAAAAATAGAAATCATGATGCAAACACATAAGTCACTAAATTGTTTATTACAATCAGCAGCAAATTCCAGATTATTCAGAGTGTGCAAAACTCAAACTGTAAGACTGGGTCACTCAGCAGCTGGGATGTGCAGCTCACACTGGTCTCAGATCAGCAGATCTTAGGCCTGCATCTCTGTAAATAGTGATGCAAGGTCCAGTTTGGGGTGGATCGATCGTTTACCTCTTGCCTAGACAAAAGACAGAAATGGGTGGTGGTTAAATAAAGGAAGTTTAAAACATATTTGGGAAATACACTTGTTGCTAAAAGCCAGTGGTGGAATGTGAATGAATGAATTTTTATTTCGGATAAATTAAAAGAAAATAGAATAATATAACAAAGGGGAAAAAAATCTAATAAGGTCAAATTAAACAATAACTCCTCTGATTATACAGTTCAACATAGGTTATCTGAAATGGGTGATGGCTGAAGCTGCAGCTTATATTGCCCACCATATTCCATCCAAGAATTCAAAAGAAAAACAAAACAGGAGCGATTCCAATTCCAGTGTGACAATAAAGTACTTCGTTGTTGTATTTAACCACAATTTTCATGTAGCTGCACTGATGTAAAGTCGATTTTACAAGGGCTGTGTTACATTTAAAATCATCTGTTTTTACAGTGGCCTCAGCAATCAGAATGAATTAATACATTCACTTGAATGGAATATAGTACTTTAACTGAAGCTGTGCATCACCGAGTATGGAGTCGCTCAGTCAAAATATGGAGTTTTTATCAATAAAAGTTTGTCTTGAATGTAAAAGTGTCTCTTCTTGCCCTGGCTTTAAGTGTGGGCGGTGTTTTGTACTTTTATTGCTAAAATATAAAAGGATGCACTACAATGGGTCTCAAATATTTGTAATGTGTCCTGTTACTGCATGAGTTTATTGATGATAGAGTATAAACTACACATATAAACTAAATTATATTGATGACTGAACAACTGCCATTCCCCAAAAGATACAGTTATGAACATAACTCACAAAGGATCACACAAGTGATCTGATTAAAAAAAATAAATATATTAACAAGTGGTTTATTTTACAGTTGATGCGCCAGTCTTTTTCAATTATTCTGTAATTAATACTCACACAATCAAATAAATCTCAGTTCAGTCCCTTTTATATTAAGTGGAAATTGTGCTACTTTGGTTTTGACACTTTATCTATAAAAGCAAAGGATTTCAGTACTTTCCACAGTGGCGACGTCCGTTGTTGAGTGGCTGCTTTCCTCCTGCCTAGATGAACAACAGAAATGGATGGTGGTTAATTTCAAGCAAGTTCAACGCTTATACAGGCACATCTCAAAAATTAGAATATCATGAAAAAGTTAAATATTTTTGTCACTCATTTCAGAAAGTGAAACCCATATATAGATTCATTACAGCAGGGGTGTCCAACCATGTGCCATGGAGAGCCAAGACCCTGCAGGTTTTACCTCCAACCAGTGTCTTCAACAGCAGATTTCTGTGAACTTCTTCCCACTGATTGCTGATAAGTGAAAACACCTGCTGAAGAGACTGGGTAGAAGAGAAAACCTGCAGGGTCTTGGCTCTCCATGGCACATGGTTGGACACCCCTGCATTACAGGGACAGTGATATATTGAAAGTGTTTATTTTAATATTGATGATTATGGCTACAGCCCATTTTAACCAACACCTCAGCGGCCAACATTTCTATTTAAAAACTATTTTTTAAAGTTTATGTAATATTCTAAGTTTTTGCCAAATTGAATTTGGGGTTTTCAGGGGCTGTAAGCCATAATCATCCAAATTAAAATAAATAAATGCTTGAAATATATCACTGTCTGTGTAATGAATCGATATAATATATGGATTTCTCTTTCTGAAATGAGGGTCAAAAAATATTGAATTTTTTCATGACATTCTAATTTTTGGAGATGTACCTGTATTAGGGAAATACACCTGTGAAAGTCAAACCGCTGCCATAACAGGGAACATCCGTGGTATGTACGATGGCATCAAGAAAGCACTTGGTCCAGCTCAGAGCAAGACGGCCCCCCTCAAATCCTCCACTGGGGAGATGATCACAGAAAAGAACAAGCAGATGGAGAGATGGGTGGAACACTACTCCAACCTCTACTCCAGACAGAACACCGTGACACCGTCAGCCCTTGATGCCATCGACTGCCTGCCATCCATGGACCAACTTGACGCCGAGCCAACCATCGACGAACTCAGCAAGGCCATTGATAGCTTGGCCGCTGGCAAGGCACCCGGCAACGACGGCATACCCCCTGACCTGATCAAGCACTGCAAGACCGCCCTACTGCTGCCATTGCATGACGTCCTCTGCCAGTGTTGGAAGGAAGGTGCCATACCACAGGACATGAGGGATGCCAAGATCATCACCCTCTACAAAAACAAAGGGGAGAGAAGCGACTGCAACAACTACAGGGGCATCTCCCTCCTCAGCGTTGTTGGCAAAGTCTACGCATGAGTTGTTCTCGTTCGCCTACAGAAGCTTGCCGAACGTGTCTACCCCGAGTCTCAGTGTGGCTTCCGCGCTGAGCGATCGACGGTAGACATGATATTCTCCATCCGCCAACTCCAGGAGAAATGCAGAGAACAGAACATGCCCCTGTACGTCGCCTTCATCGACCTCACCAAAGCATTCGATCTGGTCAGCAGAGAGGGCCTTTTCAAGATCCTGCCAAAGATAGGATGCCCACCAAAGTTGCAAAGCCTCACCGAATCGTTTCACACCAACATGCAGGGGATAGTGCAGCACGACGGCAACGTCTCAGAGCCATTTAACATACGCAGCGGAGTGAAACAGGGCTGTGTACTTACTCCAACCCTCTTTGGGATTTTCTTTGCTATGCTCCTGAGGCATGCCTTCAGCACAGCAACAGAGGGAATCTACCTGCACACAAGATCTGACGGCAGGTTTTTCAACCTCGCCCGCCTGAAAGCCAGAACCAAAGTATGCGAGGCTCTAATCAGAGACATGCTGTTCGCAGACGACGTTGCAGTCGCAACCCACACACAGCAGGAGCTTCAGACCCTGATGGACCGCTTCTCCCAGGCATGCAAGGACTTCGGGCTTACCATCAGCCTGAAGAAGACTAACGTCTTGGTGCAAGGCATGGAAGCACCACCAACCATCACCATCGACAACTACGAGCTGGAGGTCGTGAATCAGTTCACGTACCTGGGGTCCACGATCAGCAAACAACCTCTCCCTTGATACAGAAATCAACAAAAGGATTGGAAAATCAGCCTTCACACTCGCTCGCCTCACCACACGAGTGTGGGAGAATCCCAAACTCTCTGTCAAGACGAAGATGGCAGTGTACAATGCCTGCGTCATCAGCACACTGCTCTATGGGAGTGAGACGTGGACAACATACGCCCGGCAGGAAAAGAGACTGAACTCCTTCCACTTGCGCTGCATTCGCCACATCCTGGACATATCCTGGCAGGACAAAGTGCCCAACACAGAAGTTCTGTCCCGCGCCGGCCTTCCCTCCATGTTCACTCTACTCAGGCAGCGCAGGCTCCGCTGGCTAGGCCACGTTCACCGTATGGAGGATGGCAGAATCCCCAAAGACGTCCTCTACGGAGAACTGGCAACTGGCAGGAGAGACGTTGGCCGCCCACAGCTGTGCTTTAGAGACGTCTGCAAGAGAGACATGAAGGCCCTGGAGATCAACACAGAGCGCTGGGAGGACCTTGCAACGGACCGCTCCAAATGGAGAGGCATCCTGACCAGACAGCTCAAGGCGGGTGAAGAGAGACTGACTGCTGCAGCAGATGAAAAAAGGACCCGCAGGAACAACCGCCACAGACCCAGCAGCACGGAGACCACCCACAAGTGCGACCTGTGTGACAGAGACTGCCATTCGCGCATCGGCCTGTTCAGCCACAGGCGGTGCTGTTCCAGCAGAGTAGACGTTTAGGATTCTCTTTCATGGTCATCATAGACCGACGGAGGCCGACGATGATGACCTGTATTAGTGAAATACACCTGTGAAAGTCAGTGGTGGGATGTGACAAAAATGCTTCGTTTCCCTGACAAGCACCTCAGGAGCCACTCTGTACATGAACAAGAATATTTTCAATACAGGGATTTATGGTGGAACAGCACAATACTGTTCCAGCACCTTTTATGGAAAATCCACAGAATAGGTGTGTGGGTCTATTCTGATGCTTTAGAAAATTATATGAATGACTTTATAAATCACTGGTTTGAAAAAGCACTTTTATATTGTTGAGATTTTGGCTCCTGTGGTCCACTTCACCAGTATCCACTATAAACAGGGAGGCTAACCCCTGGCATGTGGAAACACATTCTAGCATTAAATTGCACACAATTTAATGCGCAGCACCAAAGTGCAGCACGTACAAAAACCAGGACTTTAACCAGGATTAACATATTTCATCGTTTTGCTCTCACAAGTGAATACTTAGGAGAAAACAAGCGCGAATCAGCAGTTGGTACTAGCTAGCTACTAGCTAACACTCGTTAGCCAGCACAGGACGGCGCTGTATTGCTTAAAAAAAGTGAGCTTACCACCAACAGGATAAATAAGCGAACAGATGCACATTATTACAAATCACTCACCATCGATGGTTCTTTCACGTTCGTCTTCAGCTTGTCAGTAGTCCGGTTCTATGCTGGGCTGCCATCTGTATCGGTCCGGATCACTCCTCTCACTGTGTATCTGCCACCAAGCAGAGAAAACCCTGCACCTCTTCGTTGGACCACGGTGTAGATTTCCGCAAAACCTACAGCGCTGTCTGTATTAATATTGTATTTACTCCGTGATCGAGTTAGTCCGTGAAAGATGGCAAATGGCGGTCGTAAAGATTCCACTGAAGACGGGCGCTTTCATGACGTTACGCCCTGACCAGTCAGCGGCTTGCAGTCTGTTGACGTCACATCTCGGCTCGCTTCAGCTCGGTTGTACCCTGCCTTCACACGGGCACGAAAATAGTGTCGGTTAAACCGTGCTGGGTACAGTGGAAAGGGCGAGAAAGCGAGTAGAGTAGAAGTAAGTAAGGCCAAGGCGATACTAGTGGAAAAGGCCTAATAAATAACCTGATACCTGAGTCCCAGAGAACTGTAACCAAATATTTCCTAGCCCACTTATAAGGTCCTGGAGAAAATAATCAGACGAATCTACCATGTTGAATTCCCTTTATTACTGCCAGCAGGAGAGAAGCAAAGAGAACCAGCCTGAGGTTTCTGCACTGCTCTGTTCAAACAAAGGAGGCTCCTGGTTTTTATAGGCGCCCCCAGAGCGCTCCCCCACATTATCTCATATGGATTCATAGAAACTGGCTGAGAAAGTACGAGAACATTCTGGTAGTAGCCTTCAAACCTAGCAAGTACTATAACATTCTGACAGTAACTATTCCACTGACCATATTTACACTCAGGGCATGAATTAGCAGCAATTATTCAGAAGAAGAAAGACATTTAAACATAACTGCACATCACCTAAATTACACAATAGATTGGTATATAGCAGTAAATTTCCACCATGATTAACATGTGAATAATAAATTTCAACCACAGAACGCTCAAAACCGAGCCAGCAGGAAAACACCGGCTTGGTTCGTAACAATGTGTGGCCCAGTTACATGTCTTGCCCAACTGATTTTGTAACTGAATAGCCCTGCAGTAGAAGATGGATGGATGGATAAAATTGTATCATGACCTAATTTTTAAAACTCTCCATCAAAATGATGAGCAAAGAGAAATTCCGGACGATAATTAACAAAAGAAGTCAAGACAGTCCCTCCAGGATTTCGCAGGATGTTTTTATGATTTTTGCAGGCCAAAAAGCTTGAATTCGCAGGAGCTTTTTTGAAAAGTTGCGATAAAAGTTGAGATGTTTTTACAGTGTTTTTTGCTCTAAAAGTTGTGGGAAGAATTCCACATTTTAAAGCAGACGCTTTTTTCCAGTTTACTGCAGTGATATTCTATATAACAATACAAGAAAAGCACAGGATTGTCAAAAAATTTCCAATTATAGTGATTTGTAAATTAAGCAGAAACTTCTGCATACAGAAAACTCTTGTGCAACAGCAAATACAAACATTAACACAATATCCATTACAACAGCTAAATTTCATTGAATGCATCTTAAAGAGTATAGATTTGGAAATTATTCGCAGCACCTTCATTTGAAAACTTCCTACGGTTCCCAATCACTTGGTACCAAGCGGCGAGGAAAAAATAAATAATTCATTCTGTTGCTCTGCATTGGCTATTGGAGTCTGTGTTTTTCTGGAAAAAAAAATACAGAGAATATTCTCTCTCTTTCCATGCCTGCCTGTCTGTCTGCTGCATGTCAGTCTTCACTCACACACACACACACACACACACCCCTTTCATTTACAGTGGGATGGCGGGGGGGGTGCGTTTGTCCATCCACAACCAGATTGAATTTTAAAGCTCATTGACCAGATGTAGTAATGATTTTACCTCTAAAGATGTATAAATATTCAAACACTGGCTGTAGTGTAGTGTACTCTCCTCACATGCGCTCCCGCGACGGGGTGCTTTTGGACAGGCGCATGTTTTTCAACACAAACTCAGCGCTTCGTACACATGGTCAGGACAGAGACGTGGCGAGGCATCCACGGGCAGGCTGGGGGAGACGGAGGCAGGGACGGTGTTGAAAACGTCACAAGTGAGTGTTTTTTTTAAATCGCACACTCTGTTTGCTGATGTGTTCCGTTACTCACTGTAAACTATAAACTCACTACTCACTGTAAACACGGAAGTGAATGCGGTGCAGCAATGCCCGTTTCAGCGCCATTTAGAGACAAATTTGATTGGTGAAATTGGCGGAAGTTGACGAGGATTGGCCAAAATTGCGGGAAAGTTGCAGTGATTGGACAAAGTTGCAAGGTTGTGCAATAGTTGCGCTGATTGGCTGATTTCGCATGAATTGGTGCGATCGCAACATTGCGAAATCCTGGAGGGACTGTCAAGAAGAAAAGGCAATATGATGAGGCTTTGCTTGCTCATGGATTCATTGTGGGAGTGGATGGGCAGAGAAATAGCTGTGTGGGCTTGGTAATGTCTGGCTCCTCAAAATGGGGAATTAAAAAAAAAGTTTAAGAGCCAGTGGTGTAAATGGAAAAAAAAAATAAAAAATCAGCAGATTACAATGACCAGTCTCAGAACGTTTCTTGCTGACATGGGCTTCACCTGCCAAACAATAATAAATGCTACAGCTCCTCAGTTGTACAATTTATTTGTGTTTAAAATCAGCTTACTTTGTACATTTAGAGCTGTTTACAGCCTATTAATGCGGTCTTACCATGCAAAACATACCTGACAACCAGTGCTGGGCAAGTTACTAAAAAATAGAAACTATTTACAGTTACTAGTTACTTCTTTTCAAAAGTAACTGAGTTACTTTTGAGTTACTGCATGATTAAAGTAACTAGTTACTTGAAAAAGTAACTGTCACGTGACTTTTAAATGCACAATTAAATCATCTTGCACACATAGCAATATAATTTAATTAATGGATTACATTAGGGGCATATTAATATCAGGCTGAAAACAGACTGTTTCAGACAGAGCTTTCAGAACATGTTCAGTCTGCTTTATCCTGCCTTGAGAGCTCTTAATGTGGGGAAAATCTGAAGAAAATCAACACAAAATTGTCAGTAATTTCCTCATTTTGGAGTGAGAAATAGGATTTGTGGAGTGAGAGAGAGGGAAAAGGAGTGAGTTGGCAACACTGCATAAAGCTGTCAGTTCCTTACCGTTAATATTATGGATTTAATCCGATGTGCAGTGATCCAAAGAAAATGTCCATCATCTACAGTCCAAATGACTGCTGTGACAGAAACAGGATCCAGTCCTTTTGAAGATCAAATCCATTTTTGAATAATCTTTATCCAGGTAGCAAGTATGTTTTAACTTCAGTGGATAACAGCTGTCTGATGGAAAATGACAGTAATCAGATCTTCATTCTGTAACAACGTATCTGGCAATCGGTCGGTTTAATTCTTGCTGGATCACCAACAGTCCAGATCCATACCTGTGCTCGAAATCCAGCCGCTGTTCAGATAGCGTAAATTCACTAACACGGTGTTAGCTTAGCATAGCATAGCACTAGTTTTGCAGGACCTTGCTGCTGTTCTTAGGCGCTTCTGGAGATTGCAGTCGGTCTCAAACGCATTTAGCTTGCAACCCACTTATCTTTAACCACAACAAAGAAAAAATAATCTATTTCCACAAAAACAAAGTACCTTCATCTTTTCCCAGCAAGAGCAAGCTCCATTTGTGGCTGCAGCAGTGAAGAGGCTCTATCTGACTGACGGCTCGTTAGCTAGGTAGGGTCAGTTTGTATTTATTTGCGCTAAAGTATCTATCCATATTAATAAACGAGTAATACGAGTAATGCATCTGATTAAATTTCAGTAACTGTAATGCATTACTGAATTTTTAACAGTAATTTTGTTACACAGCACGTTAGTGCAAAAGTAGTGGCGTTACAGTAACGTGTTACTCCCGACACTGCTGACAACACTCCAGTGCACAGTGTCACTGCTGCTCCCGCTAGTGGCTCCCTCTCTTGCTCTATCACTTACAGAGAGCGGCACTTAGGTTGCAATTAGAGCTCTCTCTACTGGCGGACTCTATAATTGCATTTAAGAATGCGGTTCCCAAACGTGATATAAATAAATAATTGATTTTTGGAAATAGACTGGCAGGATGTAGTGGATGAGGGGGTGAGCTGGATGTGGCCCACGGGCCCATGCCTGGATTACATACATGTGCATCAACAAATATTGTGAAAATTACAGTATGCAAAGCTATAAATTTTAGAGGGTTCATTTTAATACTTTTTTTAATCTGGTGATTTATGTGTCTATTAAATGTAATGCATATATTTTAGGGGTGCACCAAACAACTGCATATGATAAACATTTTTGTAAATCCTATCAGACAACTTACGTTTGAAAGGATTTATAGAAACAACCCAGATAGCACACATACATCTTGCTGACGTCAGATATATTGGCTACCTGATCCATAACATCAGATAGGCATCTGCTGTAGATCTGCATTTTTCCAGCCCTCAGTGAGAGCATATTAGGTCTGCCCTTCATCTGAGAAGCCGGTGCTGCTCTGTGCACTTTTTTCTCAACTAGGGGCGCATTCAGGTGACAAAACAGTTTGCAGCTGTTCGGAACTGTTTGTTAGTTTCCGTAGCTGAACGACACGGTTGCTGCGAACTGTTTTCTCTTTGGCCGAACACTTTTGGAGGTGGCTCGCGTAGTGAACAAAGATGGCGGCTAGGTAAGATAGTTTGCGATATTCTTTTGTTTTCATTTACATTAGGAGCAATTACATCAATTTAAGAGTAGAGGTTACATCAGTTTGTAAGTAAAACAATATCACGCATAAAGTATTGTTTTTGGTGGGGGTACAACGGAGAATTCTTAGGTAATATGAAGCTGAAGTAGGATACACTCTCCACTGTAGTTACTAGGGTCCTCTACCGGCTGACAGAGGACCATAGATCTATACAACTATAGAATGCGCGAGCTGAACAGAGAAACCGTTCACCAAGAACTGCCCGTTCATTTAGGTCAGTTCGCCTTGCAAACTGTTTGGCAAACTGTTTTGTCAACTGAACGCAAGGCAGGTTTACCATCTAATCTTCATCTAGATAGTTGATGTTATGCTTGACACCGCCCACTCGAGACTGACTTGAGCAATATAACACTGAAGTGTTGCGAGCACTGCGTTAGCATGCCCACAGTCACGTGACCGTAGCAAGTGAGGCCTCGTTATGTCGGTCACATCATGTGACTTGAGGGCTCACGGGAAATTTGAGAGGGAATTAGTTTTTTTTGTTTGCTTTGCATTGTTTGTTCCTGCCACTCAATTCTGAATAGCCCTTGGATGGCCAAATATTCAAAAAAAAAAAGTATTGAGATTTTTTTCAGGTTTTTCAACTCTGATGCAGTCGGGATGGGCGATGCCAGCATTTTTCCTTTCGATACGATACAATTAATTTATGAGACTTTTTCTTTGATACCAATACGTTTTGCCCAAAATAACGATTACAGTTTCATTAACAACTTTATTGCAAGGGCAATATGAAATATAAATAAAACTTAGTAACATAAACACTTGAAAGACATGCTTACAAAATGATAATAAAATAGAACAATGAGCAAAGTAAATAAAAATAAAATGATTTTTTTCCAATTATAATAACAATAATTAATGTTACGTCTTGAAATAAGGGAGTCGGAGACGAGTCTTCATGCAGCTAACAACAAAACTTTATTACATGCTTGGGTTTATATACAAGTGGGCCATGCCAACCTCACGCCACCCTGGGGGCGGGCACTGCCTCTCATACACACACACACACACACATACACACACACACACACAACATTCCCTCCCCCCTTAGAAAATTGGAAATCACACACACCATTGAAAACCTCCCAAATTTAGAACCCGAATCACGCACTAAGAACATGGGAAATATTGTACCAGAACAACCTATCACATTCACTCAAAGAACAACTAATATTGGACCATGTCTCTTCAAAACACAAAATAATCCCACATTATACATACATTCACTCACTCCCATGCACACCAGCAAGCATTATATACAAAACACACACATATATATATATATATATACACAAATATTTACATAAGAAAGATTATTCAGGTAACCCCAATGTCTCTGGGCAGCCATCATCTTCTAATCAGCCACAGAGGACCTGGGCAACCCCACGGCATCAGTGTACCCAGTTGCCATCTACCCCCTGTCATATAATGTGATTATTGTGTGTGCTGTGTCTTTAAGACTGTGGTGACGTCACAGGTCAGAGTTGACCTTCACCGAGTGAATATGATATGAAAATGGCGATGTGTTGATGTTGCCGCCTGTTAATGTTCCCGCTCCTAGTTTTAAAAGAGAACTTTGTTGAAACCACTATTCGTGTGGACCTCAGTTCTTTACATGGTGTCAGAAGTGCTTGACGGACGCTCTGCTTCAGTAAGATGGCCAAGTTTAATCCCCCGGAAAGTTTTCCTTTTCATCGTCCAAATGAATGGGCGGGCTGGAAAGAGCGCTTTCTGCGTTTCCGGACGGCTACAAAACTGAATAAAGAGGACGGCGAAATTCGGGTCAGTTCACTGATTTACGCCATGGGCCCCGAAGCTGAAAACATCTTCAAATCATTCTCCTTTGCTGAGGAAACGGATCAAAAGAAGTTTGACGTTGTGTTAGGAAAATACGACGAGTACTTCTGTCCTAAACGGAACGTGATCCATGAGCGCGCTTGTTTTCACCAGAGGCTGCAGCGGCCCGGTGAGAAAGTGGAAATGTTTATCAGAGCCCTTTATGAGATGTCAGAACACTGTGACTTTGGTGTAAAGAGAGATGAACATATCCGTGACCGAATTGTTGTGGGCATCCTTGATAAAGAGCTGTCACGTAAACTGCAGATGATGGCTGATCTAACACTTGCCCAAACCATTCAAACAGTTCGCCAGTCCGAGGAGGTTGTCCTCCAGGTTCACCAGCAGGGGGAGGCACATGCCACGGTGCAGGAGATCCAGGGAAAAGCAGCAGGCAGAGGAAGATCTCCATTTAAACCAAGGAAGGAAAAAAGTGGAGAGCAAAAAGACTCATGGTGTGGAAGATGTGGAAAATTAAAACACAGAGATCCTGAAAAGTGCCCAGCCATGAAGTCAACATGCAACAAGTGTAAAAAGGTGGGTCACTGGGAAAAGAAATGTCACAGTAAATCAGTCAGAGAAGTCACTGAAGAGACAGTTTCCCAGACACCATTTTTTTTTGGGCGCAGTCACAAAAACAGACAGAAATGATGACCCATGGACCATACAGTTTACAATTGGAACAACACCAGTCAATTTTAAAATTGATACGGGTGCAGATGCAAACATTATGGGAGAAAAGACATTTAACAAACTAGTTCCTAAGAAGAAATTAGAGCCATCTAATGTCACACTGTGCAGCCCGGGTGGTCAGTTGGACTGTATAGGGAAATTTCAAGCCTTCACAGAATACAAAGAAAAACCATATACTTTTCCTGTGTATGTCATCAGTGGCAATAATGCAAACAATTTGCTGGGCAGAGACACATCAATGTCGATGGGGCTTGTGAAGCGTGTTGAAGAAGTTCACAAAGCATTTGGTGAGCATGGAACACTTAAAACAGAACCAGTTAAAATCCTGTTAAAAGAGAATGCTCAGCCATACACAGTGCACACTGCCCGTCGTGTCCCTTTGCCACTTTTGCAGAAGGTTAAAGAGGAATTGCAGCGTATGGAGGAGAATAATGTGATTGAAGCTGTGATTGATCCTACACATTGGTGCGCGCCAATGGTACCAGTCCCAAGGAAAAATGGAAAAGTGCGGATCTGTGTCGATTTAAAGAGGTTAAATGAAGCTGTACGAAGAGAGAGGTATGTTCTTCCTACTGCAGAGGAAATCACTGCAAAACTTAGTGGAGCAACCACATTCACATCATTGGATGCTGCCTCCGGGTTTTGGCAGATTCCTCTCCATCCAGAAAGCAGTAAATTAACAACCTTTATCACACCCTTTGGAAGATATGCATTCAAACGTCTTCCATTTGGGATCACAAGCGCTCCTGAAATTTTTCAGCACAAAATGACAGAAACCCTCAGCGGCCTGGAAGGCGTGGCTATATACATGGATGACATACTGGTGTACGGCGACACTCCTGAACAGCACGACCAGCGTCTCAGCAAGGTACTGGAAAGGATCGAGTCAGCCGGACTTAAACTGAACAGAGAAAAATGTAAGTTTAGACAAAACAAGCTTCACTTCTTGGGCCAAGAAATTGACAAATCAGGCGTGAGACCCGACCCTGATAAAGTCAAGGCAATCCACGAGCTCCCTCCACCACAGAACGTGCATGACCTCAAGCGTGTCCTAGGCATGTTTAACTATCTAAGGAAAATAGACACTATAAAGACCGCTACAGCAGCTGACTGTAACCTACAGTTGGTGTTGCGGTACATCAAGTCAGGATGGCCAGAATACATAGGCAATGTCCCAGCAGCTATCAGAGACTATTTTCCCATTAAAAATGAACTGTCTGAATGCGATGGAATTATCACCAGAGGAAGCCGCATGTTGATTCCGGATGTGCTCAGAGCAGACATCTTGGATCGAATACATGATGGACATCAAGGTCTGACAAAATGCAGAGAGCGGGCCTGCACATCTGTGTGGTGGCCTGGCATCTCATCTGAAATCAAACGCAAAGTCCAGTCCTGTCAGGTGTGTCGTGAGATGAGACCAGCTCAGCGAAAAGAGCCTCTCTTGTCAACCCCTCTACCTGATCGACCCTGGAAGAGACTTGCTGTTGACCTGTGTGAGCATAACAAACACACTTACCTTGTTGTGTCAGACTATTTCTCTCGGTTCCTCGAGATACTTCATCTGCCAGTAACCACTGCTTCTCAGATGATCTTAAAGCTGAAGGCAGTGTTCGCGAGGTTTGGTTGTCCAGATGTGGTTGTATCTGACAATGGGCCTCAATTCTCATGCCAAGAATTTAAAAAGTTTGCAAGGGAGTTTGACTTTTTGCACATCACCTCAAGTCCACATAACCCCCAAGGAAACGGACATGCAGAGAGGGGAGTTCAAACAGCAAAAAGAATCTTAAAGCAGCAAGATCCTTTGCTCGCCCTCATGTGCTTTCGATCAACGCCCTGCACCACCACAGGCGTGAGTCCTGCAGAGCTACTTATGGGTCGAAAGATCAAAACAACTCTTCCTACACTCGAAGTGAATCTTCAGCCCCGATGGCCTGATCTGGAAGTCGTCAGGAATAAGGATGCAATGGAGAAACAGAAACAAGCATTCTACTTCAATCAGCGCCATGGAGCTAAACCCCTATCTTTGTTGAAGCCAGGAGATTCGGTCTTCACAAAGCTGGACCATCAGAAATCCTGGAAAACACCCGCTGTTGTCACAGGAGAAAGCAGCACACCTCGCTCCTTTTTTATTGAAACACCCCAGGGAGCAACTTTGCGACGCAACCGCCGTCACTTGCAACATGATCCTGAATCAGCCAGAGAGATACACTCTTCAGCTCCAAATGACCTGCAGCCAGAGACTGTCGATCAGCAGCCTGAAACTGCAGCTGCCGCTGACACTATTTTACCAGAATCCAGTGTCAAACCGCCAGACCCAAAGCAAGGACTGTTGTTTACCCGGTCTGGTAGAATGATTAAACCTGTGCAAAGACTAGATTTGTAGAGAGAAAAAAAAAATGAATGAAAAAAGAGAGAAATTCACGTGTTCACTGTGATAAGTGTGGTTATATGTGGTTCAATAATTAAGCCATGGGCTGTGGGGAAGGGTGAAATGGAAATGAAAAAATGTTTGAATTGAAAATTGTTTTGTTCTGAAAAAAAAAAACTAAAAAAAGGGGGAGATGTCATATAATGTGATTATTGTGTGTGCTGTGTCTTTAAGACTGTGGTGACGTCACAGGTCAGAGCTGACCTTCACCGAGTGAATATGATACGAAAATGGCGATGTGTTGATGTTGCCGCCTGTTAATGTTCCCGCTCCTAGTTTTAAAAGAGAACTTTGTTGAAACCACTATTCGTGTGGACCTCAGTTCTTTACACCCCCAGGGTCAAAGCCCTCCTCCTTGGCAAAAATGTCTCTACCCGTCTGTCGGCGCTTCTTCCCTCTGGGCCCACCATGCTGACGTTCAGTGCGCTGCCTCTTTATGGCTGATGAGCTGCTCCCGACTGCCTTACACACCGCTGTCATGGCTCCAGACACTCCGGCCCCCAGTGGCCGCACCTCGGGGAGAAACGAAGCCTGTTCAGTGGCGTCATCCACCACCTCGGGCGCCTCGCCGTACCGTCCAGTGCCCTTGTCCCAGGCATATGGAGCTCTGGCACTGAGGCACTGCCCGACCTCCATGGTGCATGGCTGCTGCTGTCCACTCCCGGTGCTCACCACGATGCCCTCACCAATGTCGTTCTCCGACTCAGGCACCTTGCCGGGGCCTCCAGCACTCACGTACCAGGCGCCTTGCTGCTTTGTTACTGTACCCAGCTGCGGCAGCTGTCCCTCGGGGCTCTCGGTGACACTCCCGTTGGCTCTATCCTCCGACCCGGGCCTCTTGTCACAGTTCTCGGCACCCTCGCTCCAGGTGTCTTGCTGCGTCGCCTCTGCGTCCTGCAGCTGCTGCTCTCCCCTTGGGCCGTCAGCCTGCATGGTCCCGCTCTCCTGCTGCTTAGCTTCCAGCAGCGGGGCTGACTCCCGCTCCGGTTCTGGCTGCTCGAGGGGTGGGGGCAATCCTGGTTCTTGTTCTTCTGCCAATTTGTCGTCACTGTCCGGGTCCCACTCACTCTGTGTCCCATTCGACCTCTGTATCACTCTTGCTGTCCACACTGCTCTCTCCGGCCGCACCCACATCCGCAAGGCCTGTGCGAACTAGTTCCGGGCCGCTGACTGTCTGTCCACCGATTTCGAGAGTGAAACCCAGCGCATTGAACAAGTCCCACCCCATGACACTTTCACCACGGCATGCCACCTGGGATCGGAACACCGGGATTACTTTCGTGCCATACTGCACTGCCAATGTGATGCTCTCGCCGGCACCGGAGCTCCCGTTCTTCACTAGTTCTACTGCGTCCGGGCGCCGGGGGGTAAGCCTTCGAATCATGGCCTCACTCACAATGGACCACGTGGCGGCGGTAGCTATCATTATGGGCACACTTACGCCATCTAGCTTCACCACACGGTGCAGTCCCGACCAACCTTCAGGGCACGCAATATTTATACCGTCCCCGTTGTCCTGCTTGCCGTCCGCTGTCAGGTTTTGGCACACTTCCATACTTTAAAATATTTCCAATTTTCCTTGTTGCCAAATGTTATGTCTTGAAATAAGGGAGTCGGAGGCGAGTCTTCATGCAGCTAACAACAGAACTTTATTACATGCTTGGGTTTATAAACAAGTGGGCCGTGCCTACCCCATGCCACCCTGGAGGCTGGCACTGCCTCTCATACACACACATACACACACACAACAATTAAGACTTAAAATGAATGCAAAATTAATTCAATTTCTTAATTTGATGAAGATTCTCAACTGGATTCAAGTATTGTTTTTACTTCTGAAATGTTTCACCATTCATATATGTGTATTTTTTCCGCAAAAACGTTGCAATGTTGTTTTATTTTATTATTTATTTTATTTTTACACTATTATTTTACAAACTTAAATAGTGCTTATTTTGTTTGTTTTTCAAATTTTATGTTACTTGGTATCACCACAGAATTTGGATGAATGGTCTAACACTTCTGACGCCCCCGACGTTGCTCAGCTCACTCTGCACGGGAGTGAGAGCTTGGCTGAGCAGTGCGCTGAGAGTCTTCGGCTCTGACATCTGATAGGCTGCCATAATCACGTGACACAGCAGACCAGCTTTAAAATATACTTGGGCAGGTTTTTCACTGGTTTTCACACATAAATTTACTGGATAAAACTCAGAAGTGAAAACAAATTGCACGTTTTATATTAACATAGAGGTATCGCAATATTTGAAAGTGTTGACTCCACAGTACTTCCCTTTCCACAGGGTCTGGGGAGAGGGAAGTCTGGGCTTCTCTGCTTGAACTGCTGCCTCCGCGACCCGGACCTCCGGAAAAGTGGTAGAAGATGGATGGATGGATGGATGGACTCCACAGTATCGACCAGCTGGTATCAAAGTATCGATACTTGAGTATCGATACGCCCGTCCCTATGATGCAGTTCAGGTTCAGGTTACTTTATTTGCACGCGTAGGTAGATTTGTTTTGCAGTCAGGTGACATCCATATTTACAAACCACAACTACATTCAACATGAACACAAACACAGGCACACAAGAAGCTGACTATAAACATGATAAAAGTACTCAAGGCTCCACCAATCAGGACATAAGACAAAGAGATAAGAGAAAAAACAAGGAGATAAGAGAGAAGGGTCATATTAAAAAGTTAAAGACTAGTCAAAGAGGTTAAAAACTCAAAAGTCTAAAATCCAATAAAAGATTTAGAACCCCAATAAAAAAACCTACAAAAATAAGTAAATATAAGATCAAATTAATAAATAGGTAACTAAATTATGTGCAATATATTGTTACATCTTGTTCAACTCTTTAACAGCAGCAGGAACAAAGCTGTTTTTGTAGCGCTGGGTTTTACTTTTTGGGACAGCAAACCTCCGTCTGGAGGGAAGAAGCTGAAAGTGGCAGTGCAAAGGGTGGGAGTCATCATTTAAAATGGAGGTAGCCATCCTCTGTACCTGTCTGGTGTACAGGGATGTCAGGCTCAGCTGTGACTCACCAAGCAAACGACTGGACCATCTAACTAACCTGATCCAAGGACTTCCTCTGTTTCAGTTTTGTCTGACCAAACCATGACACTAAAGAAAAGGATAAAACAGATTCAATAAAAGCCCGATAAAACATTGTCATTATGGTTTGGTCAGTTTGGTAGTGTGCAAGTTTCCTTAAACAATGCAAATGATGCTGACCCTTTTTGAACACCCTTTCACAGTTCTCTTCAAAGTTTAAATTACTATCAATAATCGTCCCAAGATATTTGTAGGATTGTACACATTCAGTGGTCTGGCCTTTTAGTACAGTGACTTCGTGCCTGGGAGTTTTCCTCCTAAAGTCAATAATCATATCTTTAGTTTTTGTCGTATTCAGCTGCAGGTAGGAATCCTCACACCAGTGAACAAAATCATCAACTACTGGGCCATGGCCACTCTCACCATCCTGGAGGAGACTGACAACAACTGAATCATCAGCATACTTTATAATGTGTCTGGTGTCATGTCTGCTCTGACACGTTTGTGTACAGGATGAAGAGTAGTGGTGACAACACACACCCCTGAGGAGAGCCGGTAGAAGAGCACTTTTGATCAGACAATGTACCATTGACCCTTACTCTCTGTGTCCTGTTGGTTAAAAAATCCAGAATCCAACCCACCAGATTATTGCTCAAATCAAATTGTTGCAGGAGCCTTTCAGTTAAAATATGAGGTTGGATTGTGAAGAAAAGTCCACAAATAAAAGCCTGGCGTGTGTCCCATTAAAATCCAGATGTTTAAAAAGCATGTTAAACAGAGTCACAGTGGCATCCTCCACTCCTCTGTGAGTGTGAGGCCTATAGGCAAACTGCAGAGGATCCAATGCATGCTCAGTCTGCTTTAGGACCTCAAATCTGACCAGTTTTTCAAAAATTTTCATTAAAATTGAAGTCAAAGCAACTGGTCTAAAGTCGCTTACCGTTTTAGGACAGCTGGATTTTGGAACGGGGACAACCACGGCATCTTTCCAGATCTTGGGCACATGTTGTGTCTGTAAGGACTTATTGAAAAATGTAGTGAAATACAGGACTCAATTCATGTGCACAGGACTTTACCAGTCGCCCACATACAGTATATTATCAGGGCCCTGACTTTTGTTCACTTTTACAGCACAGAACGCCCTTTTAACATCCTGCACCTCAATATTAAAGTGCTGATTGTCTTTGAGTTTCTGTTTCAAATCTTGGGTTTCTGTGCTAAAATCAAAGGAATCAAAACGACCATAAAAACAATTAAGAGCATTAGCCAGCACTGTGTCTGAATTAAAACCATCTAAAAACACACAATTACTGCGCTCTGTGCTCTGAAGGCCTGCTATAGTTTTCATACTGGCCCAGGCTGAACCAAGTTTCTTTGTTGCCATCTTGCTTTCCAACTCTGATTTATAATTCTGTTTTGCTCTTAAAATTTCAGACTTCAGCTCTTTTGTGGCAACCTGTAGCTCAGAAACAGACCCCTGTTTAAAGGCAAGTGCTTTCCTCTGTAAGCAGGATTTAACTGATTTTGTAACCCATGGCTTGTTGTTGGGATATATTTTGACACGTTTATGCGGAACAATCATGTCTCTACAGAAAGCCATGTATGAGCATGTCACGTCCACTAAAGAGTCCAAATCATCCCCGCAGGACAGTGTGAACACCTCCCAGTCCGTACAGTTAAAACATTCCTGGAGGCAGTGCACTGAATCCTCTGTCCACACATTTATGTCTCTGGTCTTCGCCTTACCTCTTCTGAGAGCAGTTTTACATGTGGGCAGCAAATGTACACAGTTGTGATCTGAGGATCCTAAAGGGGGAAGGGGAATAGATTTTTAGGCCCTCTCTATGGATCCATAGCACAGGTCCAGTGGCTTTTTTCGCCTGGTTGGGCAGGAGACATACTGATAAAAGTTTTTAAGTGTCTTCTTTAAAGAAACATGGTTAAAATCCCCAAGAATAAAGTTTGGAGCCTCTGGGGAAATCGACTGCAGCCGCTGTACCACATCAAAGACGGTGCTGGAGGCGGAGTCAGCATCTGCCCTCGGGTGAATGTACACAGTTGTTATGAAAAGTTGGGGGAACTCGCGGGGCAGATAAAAGGGGCGTAGCGATACGGACAGAAGCTCCACATCGGGTGTACAGATGCGCTCTCTGACCGTGACAGATGTACAGTACTGTTTGTTAATATATAAACATACGCCGCCCCCCTGACGTTTCCCCATTACCTCTTCCTGCCGATCTAAGTGAAGTGGGGCTCCAAAGCCGTCAATCCACACGTCCGCATCCCGGTCATGCGCCGTAAGCCACGTCTCCGTGTAAGCCATGACACAGCAGTTCTTGAAATCCTTCTGATATCGTAAATTCCCTTGAATTTCATCCACTTTATTTCCCAGGGATCGTACGTTCCCCATAATAATGGAAGGAGGAGGAATGCGGTTAAGCTGACGCCTCCTCAGATTTAATCTTACGCCTCCACGCTTTCCGCGTTTCCTCCTCTTGTCTCTCTTTTCATCACTGTGTCCATGAAAATCTCTTAAAATAAAGTCCTGCAGTTGTGGCACAGACTCAAACACAGATGCTGCATTATCCGTGTTTAAATGCAGTAACATGTCTCTGGAACACTGTATTCTTCCCGGCATGATCGCGATTGCGCTTACCTCCACGACAAAGAGCCGGTAGGAAAGAAACAACAGTGCAAAAATAAGGAGGAAATCCATACTGATGGAACCAGGGAGCTCTTCATTATATAGTCCACAAACATTCAAGGACAAAAATGACAGAGAATTTCGTTAAAACACATTAAAATGCATAAAAACAGAGACACAGATGTCAAATTTTTTTCACCCGCTGCCGGTCGCTGCGTGCGCATGCGCCCAAGCCTAAGCCTAAACCTTCATCTTGCTTTCTGGACCCTATTCCTTCCAGGTTATTTAAAATTATCTACCCAATTATTGGTAGCTGTATTCTTCTTATCATTAATTCTTCTTTAACTCTGGGTTATGTTCCACTGGCTTTTAAAACTGCTGTAATTAAACCCTTACTTAAAAAACCGACGCTCGATCCTGGAGTTTTGGCCAATTATCGACCAATCTCTAATTTGCCTTTCATTTCAAAAATCTTGGAAAGAGTTGTTGCTGTGCAATTATCTGACCATTTGCAGGGGAGTTGGTTTGTTTGAGGTGTTTCAATCTGGGTTCAGAGCTCATCACAGCACTGAAACTGCCTTAGTGAAGGTCTCTAATGACCTCCTGACTGCATCTGATAATGGACTTGTCTCTGTTCTTGTTCTTTTAGATCTCGGTGCAGCCTTTGACACTATCGATCATGCCATTCTACTTGATAGATTGGAACACTTTGTTGGACTCAGTGGAACTCCGTTGTAGTGGTTTAGATCTTATTTGTCTCATAGATTTCAGTTTGTCCATGTCAGTGATGGATTTTCTTCCAGCTCTAAGCTCACTCACGGAGTTCCACAGGGATCTGTGTTGGGCCCTATTCTTTTTAGTGTATATATGCTCCCGTTGGGCAATATCATCAGAAAGCACTGTATACATTTTCACTGTTACGCAGACGACACACAACTATACCTGCCAATGAAGCCCGATGATCGTGATCAGTTGGCCAAGTTAGATGCCTGTCTTAAGGACATCAAAGCTTGAATGACTTGTAAGTTTTTACTATTAAACTCTGATAAGACTGAAGTCATTTTTGTTGGCCCTAAACATCTTAGAAATTCCTTTTCAGATTATGCCCTTAATTTAGATGCTGCCACTCTCACTCTGAACAGTTGTGTGAGGAACCTTGGAGTTATTTTTGATCAGGATTTGTCCTTTAATTCACATATTAAAACTGTTTCTAGCACTGCCTTCTATCATCTGCGCAATATTGCCAAGACCAGGAGCATCTTGTCTCTGAGTGATGCTGAGAAACTGATTCACGCCTTTGTCAGCTCTTGTTTGGATTATTGTAATTCGCTGTTGTCTGGTTGTTCTAAAGTATCTTTAAAAAATCTTCAGTTGATTCAAAATGCTGCTGCTAGAGTTTTAACTGGTTCTAGAAAAAGAGATCATATTTCCTCGGTTCTGTCCTCCCTTCATTGGCTTCCCATAGAATTTAGAATCAAGTTTAAAATCCTTCTTCTTACTTTCAAAGCTCTTAACAATCTGGCCCCCCAATATATTAAAGATCTGATATTACCTTACCATCCTAATAGAGTATTACGCTCCCAAAATGCTGGCTTACTTGTGGTGCCCAGAATCTCCAAAAGTACAGTGGGAGGCAGAGCCTTTTGCTACCAAGCACTTTCTCTCTGGAACCAGTTACCACTCTGGGTCCGGGAGTCAGACTCGGTCTCTGTTTTTAAGAACAGGGTAAAATCCTTCCTTTTTAATATAGCTTACATTTAAGGAAGGTTTTTGTGTCTCTTAACCCCACTCTTGTTCCATTGTTATCTGATCCATACTGCTGGTTGACCTCCAATAATGTACTGGGCATCTTACTGTTATGTTCTTTATGTCTGTCCTCTCCATCCTCCCTATCCCCTCATCCCCAGCCAGTCTCAGCAGACGACTGCCCCTCCCTGAGCCTGGTTCTGCTAGAGGTTTCTTCCTTCCAAATGGAAGTTTTTCCTCTCCACTGTCGCTTAGTACTTGCTCATAGGGGATCGTCTGATTGCTGGGTCTTTCTGTGACTGTGTGGTTTTTTTTTTTCTGCACTGTGGCGCCACGAGACGGCTTTTGTTGTGATGTGGCGCATTATAAATAAAGCTGAATTGAACTGAATTGAATTGAATAGTCTTCCAGGTACCTGGGTCTCTGATGAACTCTAGCCGGGCGTCCCCTAGGTGGGGACTCTGCACCAGGCACCATCGGCCGCACCTGTGAGTTCTCACCACCCCAGTCCGACAAGTTCCACCTGTCATGAGGCTGAGTGTGGGTCTGTACCGTGTTGGGGTCTTATGGTTATTTTTCTTTTTCTGTTTATGTATTTAGTTCTGATTTTCTGTCATCATTGTTTGTGCTTTTATTTTGACAGTGCCGTGACAGGACTTCCGCCTGTCAAGTCTGTTCATGGCCTGTCACAGCTGTTTTATTTCACTGATTACGTTTTCACTCGTGCTTCCACACCTGTTTGTCATTTTTTGTTTCTGCTCTAGTATTATTTAAGTTTGCTGGCAAGGGTTATTCCTCGCTGCAACCTAGTCATGTGCTGACTGAGATCCCCATCCCTGAAATATATAGATTCATTACACACAGAGATATATTTCAAGTGTTTATTTCTTTTAATTTTGATGGTTATGGCTTATAGCTCATGAAAACTCCAAATTCAGTTTCTCAAAAAATTAGAATATTACATAAAATTAATTTTAAAAAATTAATTTTTAATAGAAATGTTGGCTGACTGAAAAATATGTCCATGTACACACTCAGTTCTTGGTCGGGGCTCCTTTTGCATAATTACTGCATCAGTGCAGCATGGCATGGAGGCGATCAGCCTGTGTTACTGCTGAGGTGTTATGGAAGCCCAGGTCGCTTTGACAGCAGCCTTCAGCTCGTCCACATTATTGGATCTGGTGTATTTCATCTTGCTCTTGACAATACACCATAGATTCTCTTTGGGATTTAGGTCAGGAGAGTTTGTTGGCTAATCAAGCACAGTGATACCATGGTCATTAAACCAGGTATTTGTACTTTTGGCAGTGTGGGCAGGTGCCATGCCCTGCTGTAAATTAATTCAGCATCTTCATAAAGCTTGTCAGCAGAGGGAAGCATGAAGTGCTCTAAAATTTCCTGTATGATGGCTGCACTGACATTGGACTTGATTAAACACAGTGGAAAAACACCAGCAGATGGCATGGCTCCACATATCATCATTGTGGAAACTTCACTCTGGACCTCAAGCAACTTGGATTCTGTGCCTGTTTACTCTTCCTCCAGGCTCTGGAACCTCGATTTCCAAGTGACAGGACTTGGCATCTGATTTGGGGAGCCATGTCATCTGCTGGTGTTAGTCCACTGTGTTTTATCAAGTCTAAAGTCAATGCAGCTGTCTACCAGGACATTTTAGAGCACTTCATGCTTCCCTCTGCTGACAAGGTTTATGGAGATGCTGATTTCATTTTCCAGCAGGATTTGGCACCTGCCCACACTGCTGCCAAAAGTACCAAAGCCTGGTTTAATGACCATGATATCTGTTATGTGTGAGATTTGACTCTCGTGGCTTGCCGTAGCCTGGCTGAGGGGGTTGGGGTAATGACGTCAGGTGGGCTACGGCTGGAGTGTATATTGTGTTGTCCTCGATGATAAAGTCAGTTCAGTCTTCAGTTGAGAGTGGCTCCAGTCTCATGTTATTCGGACATAACATTTGGTGATGAGGATAAACCATGGGGGCGTGTGTCAGACAACCACCTCCCTTTATACAATCTCCGGGCACACCAGCTATACCATGGGTCCACTGGAGGGAGACGTTCAATGTGTATGTGGCTGCAGCCGGCCTGAGCGGCATCGATGAAGAGAGACAGAGGAGCATAATGGTCCACAACCTTCGTAAGGAAGGCCAGCGGATTTTTTTTTTTTGGGCTGTGTGGCAGCGGCTCACTGAAAGACAGTTTGGAATTAATGGACTATGTTTTTGGAGACCATTCCACCATCATGGCGTGGAGATATAAGTTTTTGACCACCAACAGCGAGCGGGTGAGTCCACTCAGTCCTTTATTACGGAGCTCCGTAGCCTAGCAAGAGAATGCACCTTCAGGTCTATCGAGGAGGAGCTGGTCCGGGATAAGCTAGCCCATGGTACTAGCAGCGCGTTGCTGAAGAGCAAGCTAAAGCTAACTAAAGATACTCTCTCATTGGAAAAGGTGTTCAAACTGGTCAGGCAGACTGAGTCCACAGTTCAGCTGAGTCTGCCGGTGTTGGCTAAAGGGAGTGTAGCCACCCAAGCTTTCCCATCAAGCACAGCCGTTGGCAAGGTAGCTAATTCTCCGGGGTGAATTCCCAGGAGGCAGCGGACTGTGGTGCAGGACAGGGCCTACACTAGCACTGCTAAGTCATCGGCGGCGGAGTCAGATTCAGGTCTGGAGAAAGTGCAGGCCACTCTATTTGAGGTACCCCAACCTCCAGCAGCCGTTCCCTAATGATGCAACCTTGAGGAGCTGGAGTACTGTCGGCCATGAAGATGAAATTGGGCCTGTGCTGTTCATGCAGGAGCACAACGACTGGATTAATGATGTTATTCAGGTAGTATCGGCTTGTCACTGTACCATTCATAAGGTGTAGGGCAGTTCTGTATTGACTAGAAGCACCTGTCCAGGCTGCAATATGGTGACAACAGTGACTGATACATAGTGTTCTCCTTGACTTCTCCAACATTGTTGGCGGCCATCATTTCTGCTCAACGTGAATCGACTTTCATCAGACAACAGCACTGAGGCCCACTGGTCCCTTGTCCAGCATAAATGCTCCCTGGCCCATGCAAGACAATGACACATGTGCCTGATGGTGTGGTCAGGTGCCCTTGTAGGTCATCTAGCACGCAGACCACGCTGATGTAAACGGTTTTGAATGGTCTGACATTACACTTGGGTGTCGCTCACCTTCGTTAAATGTGCCTGGAGTTGAGTGGCATTCATCATCTGGTTCCACAGGCCACTGTTAACAATGAAGCGGTCATCAGCATGGGATGTGGCAAAAGGATATCCACTTCTATGCCTTTCTGTGCCTCTTCCGGTCTCTCTGTATCTCTGTTGCAACCTGCTGATGAAACTCTAAGCTCAATGGCCACTTCCTTCTGAGAACATCCTGTTTGAAACCTCACAAAGGCGAGGTACTGTTGATCAATTACTGGGTGTCGTCTTGGCCTCATGATGTCAAAATGTGAACCGCATGATAAAGAGGACCAGGACTTAGTTTTCCGGCACTGTGTGTGTGTGTGTATGTATGTGTATGTGTGTATATGTGTGTGTGTGTATATATATATATATATATATATATATATATATATATATATATATATATATATATATATATATATATATATATATATATATATATATATATATGTAGGTATGTATGTCCCATGCTAGCAAAATGAGTCACAATGAGGAAATTTTCAAAACTGAGATATTATTTTCATATTCTGTATTGAAAGAGCTTCAAAATGATATTTAATTAGTCGGAATTGGGCAAAAACTGACCAGCAACAATCAGAATCAGAATCAGAATCAGATTTATTGCCATTGTTCATGTAGTACACAAACTAGGAATTTGTCTCGGTGCCATGCTGCAACATTAAAAACATGATGAGATAAAGAGATAAACTAAAAAACTAAAGGACTAAAAACATGCAATAAGTGTAGAATAATAAGTAATAATAATAATAATAATAATAATAATAATGAGTAATACTAGTCGAGGCAGTTTTAAATAAGTTAGCAAGTAGCAGATAATATGGGGTACCACAGTGCAGTCGATAATGCAACAGGAAAACAGTGATGAATGACATGAGTCTGGTTGAGCTGCTGTATATAGTGCACGAGAGTCAATAAGTCACTTAATGTTCAGCAGTCTGATGGCAGAGGGGAAAAAGCTGTTCATGTGCCGGGAGGTTTTAGTCTGAATGGACCGAAGTCTTCTACCTGAGGGGAGGGGGGCAAACAGTACGTGACCAGGGTGTGAAGGATCGGCTATGATCCGGCCAGCACACCTCCGGGTCCTGGAGATGTACAGGTCCTGGAGAGATGGGAGCTTGCAGCCGATCACCTTCTCAGCAGTGCGCACGATGCGCTGCAGCCTTAGTCTGTCCCTGGCAGTGGCTCCTGCATACCACACAGTTATGGAGGAGTTGAGGATGGATTCGATGATGGCCGTGTAGAACTGCACTAACATCTTGGTGTGTAGCTTGAGCTTCCTCAGCTGCCGCAGAAAGAACATCCTCTGCTGGGCCTTTTTGATGAGGGAGCTGATGGTCAGCTCCCATTTGAGGTCCCGGGTGATGGTGGTGCCCAAGAAGCGGAAGGAATCTGTAATGGTGATGGGAGAGCCTGTGATGGTGAGGGGGGGCAGGGGGGTTGTGACTTTCCTGAAGTCCACAATCATCTCCGCTGTCTTCAGAGCGTTCAGCTGCAGGTTGTTGCGGCTGCACCAGGACACCAGCTGGGCCACCTCTTTCCTGTAGACGGACTCGTCGCCGTTGGAGATGAGCCCGATGAGGGTGGTGTCGTCCGCAAACTTAATCAGCTTAACAGACTGGTGGGAGGAGGTGCAGGAGTTGGTATAAAGGGAGAAGAGTAGGGGGGAAAGTACACAGCCCTGGGGTGATCCGATGCTGATGCTAACAGACTCCGAGACAGACTTCCCCAGCCGCACATGCTGCCTCCGGTCCGTCAGGAAGTCGGTGATCCACCTGCAGAGGGAGTCAGGCACGTTGAGCAGGGACAGCTTGTCCTGGAGCAGAGCAGGGCGGATGGTGTTGAATGCAGAGCTGAAGTCCACAAACAGGATCCTGGTGTAGGTTCCCGGGGAGTCCAGGTGCTGCAGGATGGAGTGGAGGGCCAGGTTGACTGCGTCGTCCACAGACCTGTTGGCACGGTAGGCAAACTGCAGCGGGTCCAGGAGGGGAGTGGTGATGGACTTGAGGTGAGACAGGACCAGGCGCTCAAAGGACTTCATGACTACAGAGGTGAGCGCTACAGGTCTGTAGTCGTTAAGTCCAGTAATCCGTGGCTTCTTGGGGACAGGGATGATGGTGGAGGATTTGAGGCAGGTCTGCACGTGGCATTGCTTAAGGGAGGTGTTAAAAATGTCTGTGAAGACAGGAGCCAGCTCTTTCGCACAGTGTCTCAGGGTGGAGGGAGACACACCGTCCGGCCCGGGGGCCTTGCGCGGGTTCAGTCTGGAGAACTGTCTGTGCACGTCCTGCTCACTGATGACAAGGGCAGGGGGGTAGGAGGAGGAGGAGGGGGGACCGCTTTTGATGAATTAGGGGCCGAGGAGGCAGTGGAGCTGGGTGGAGTGGGGGAGTTGGACACAGCTGACGAGGTGTCAAAACGGGCGTAATGTTGGGACAGTTTTTGACAAAGGGCTTTGTCATCCTGACCTTTAGAAGCCTGAGGCCGATAGTTGGTGATTTGCCTCAGTCCTCTCCACACAGAAGCCGAGTCATTAGCAGTGAACTGCTGCTGGAGTCTCTCAGAATACACAGATTTAGCTTTCTTCAGCTCTCTGTTAAACCGATATTTGACCTCTCTGTAGCAGTCCCTGTCTCCACTTTTCAATGCTGCTTCCTTCTCCTTCCTGATCTGTCTGAGCTTGGCAGTGAACCAGGGCTTATCATTAGAGTACCTCACCCTGGTGCGTGATGGGAGAATGCTCTCCTCACAAAAGTTGATATATGAGTTCAGTGTCTGTGTACCTGTAACAAGATGATTTTGTTTATATCTTGGCTGGTTTGAAAACTCATGTTCGATCGGTCCTGAGTTACATCTTCTGCAAAAACATGTATTTTTAGAAGGTAGGAGTTCCAAGCTTTACAATGATACCAGTCACTGACGGGGGTTTTCCCGGGACTTTCCGCCAGCAAAAAAATAAGAGAGAATCATGATTTATGACGCCTAGTGCCTGTAGCTCGTAATTACCCGGTGCACATTCCGACTCATTTTGCCAGCAGGGGTCACATATACAGTGGTGTGAAAAAGTGTTTTCCCCCTTCCTCATTTCTCATTTTTATTGTATGTCACACTTAAGTGTTTCAGATCATCAAACAAATTTAAATATTAGACAAAGATAGCACAAGTAAACACAAAATGCAGTTTTTAAATGAAGGTGTTTATTATTAAGGGAAAAAAAAATCCCAACCTATATGGCCCTGTGTGGAAAAAATAATAGCCCCCTAAACCTAATAACTGGTTAGGCCGTCATTAGCAACAACAACTGCAATCAAGCATTTGCAATAACTGGCAATGAGTCTTTTACAGCGCTGTGGAGGAATTTTGGTCCACTCATCTTTGCAGAATTGTTGTAATTCAGCCACATTGGAGGGTTTTCAAGCATGAACCGCCTTCTTAAGGTCATGCCACAGCATCTCAATCGGATTCAGGTCAGAACTTTGACTAGACCACTCCAAAGTCTTCATTTTGTTTTTCTTAATCCATTCAGAGGTGGACTTGCTGGTGTGTTTTGGCTCATTGTCCTGCTGCAGAACCCAAGTGCGCTTCAGTTTGAGGTCACGAACAGATGGCCAGACATTCTCCTTCAGGATTTTTTGGTAGACAGCAGAATTCATTCATTCATTCATTCATTCATTCATTCATTCATCTTCTTCCACTTATTCCTTTTCGGGGGGGCTGGAGCCTATCCCAGCAACTTTTGGGCGAGAGGCAGGGTACAGATTGCCAGTCCATCGCGGGGCCAACACAGAGAGACAGACAACCATTCACTCTCACAGTCATACCTGGTTCCATTTACCACAGCAAGTCTTCCAGGTCCCAAAGCAGCAAAACAGCTCCACACCATCACACTACCACCACCATATTTTACTGTTGGTATGATGTTCCTTTTCTGAAATGCTGTTACTTTTATGCCGGATGTAATGGGACACAACACCTTCCAAAAAGTTGTCGTCAGTCTACAGAGTGTTTTCCCAAAAGTCTTGGGGATCATTAAGATGTTTTCTGACAAAACTGAGACGAGCCTTTATGTTCTTTTTGCTCAGCAGTGGTTTTTGTCTTGGAATTCTGCCATGCAATCCATTTTTGCCCAGTCTCTTTCTTATGGTGGAGTCATGAACACTGACCTTAACTGAGGCAAGTGAGGCCTGCAGTTCTTTGGATGTTGTTATGGGGTCTTTTGTGACCTCTTGGATGAGTTGTCGCTGTGCTCTTGGGGTAATTTTGGTCGGTCAGCCACTCCTGGGAAGGTTTACCACTGTTCCATGTTTTTGCCATTTGTGGATAATGGCTCTCACTGTGGTTTGCTGGAGTCCCAAAGCTTTAGAAATGGCTTTATAACCTTTTTCAGACTGATAGATCTGTTACTTTGTTTCTCATTTGTTCCTGAATTTCTTTGGATTGCAGCATGATGTCTAGCTTTTGAGAATCTTTTGGTCTACTTGACTTTGTCAGGCAGGTCCTACTTAAGTGATTTCTTGATTGAGAACTGATGTGGCAATAATCAGGCCTGGGTGTGGCTAGAGAAATTGAACTCAGCTTTCCAAAGATGTGATAAAACACAGTTAATTTATGTTTTAATGGGGGGGGGGGGGGTCATTTTTTCACACAGGATCATGTAGGTTTGGATTTTTTTTTTACCCTTAATAATAAACACCTTCATTTAAAAACTGCATTTTGTGTTTTACTTGTTGTCTTTGTCTAATATTTAAATTAGTTTGCTGATCTGAAACATTTAAGCGTGACAAACATACAAAAAATGAGAAATCAGGAAGGGGGCAAACACTTTTTCACACCACTGTATGTGTGTACCTCCACCCCTGTGACCGTGCCCCTGGAAGAAAATTCAGACTCAGGATTTTTCTTTTTTTTTTTTTTTTTTTTTGCTTTAACCCCTGAGAGAACTGTTTAAATACCAATTCTTATTGAACCAGAAAATTTATTGGTCCATTCATGGATCAAACACCTGTTGTGAATTTTGCCTTTAAGCACCTTGTTAGAGAACAGCAAGTTACACAAAAAGTACTGAAACACTGAACAGATGGACAGGTGCATTCAAAAGGTTAGCAAAGGTCAAATGAAGTTCACCTGTAAAGGTTATAGTGCATTTTAGGTGCATCCTGAATTTCACCCGAAAGCCGAATATCCCTAACTTTTTGTGAGTAGTGTATGTCGCACGTGTGACATGAAAGTTGGTCTGTGCTAAGAATGAATGAATTGAAGTAGCACCGATGTGATGAGAAACAGACCCATTTTTCATCACACTGATAAAACTACAGTTGGCGAGCTGCACTTGTGAGTTCCGTCAGCATAAATTCACACCTCAACAATGTCCCACAGATAACAACGCATTTCTCCTGGATATCAAGTTTCATGTGCTCACATCGTTGATCATACCAGGCTCAGTCCAGACACTGGTGATGCAGGCTGCTCTGGAGTCACTTGCATTTTTATAAGTCTTAATTTTGTTATCCTTTGTCAAACTCGGCGCAGGCCAGTCAATGGTTCCTGCTCTTTGTCCTCCATTACAACGGAGAGGATTGCACTCCTTGACACTCCCTATGATTTTTGACTATAGAACGTGTAAAGCTCTCTCGGATCACCAAACTTGCAACACGGGTTCACCTCAGGATCCTGCCCTACAGCTATGGATTGTACACTTTGCTGTATATTTGTGGATGATGGCCTTATCATAATTTGGTTCTGCCACAGTAATTATATTGAAAAGTTGAAAACTGTTCTTTGTCAATAAGTATTGGGATCTCCAAAGAAAACAGAGGCAGGTGATACTGCACTCACCTCAGAGTGGTCTTGTTAAATTTACACTTGTTAAGCCTTTATATAACCAGAATTTTTCAGGGCCTTGAAAGATCCAAAGTTCTGTTTTTTTTTTATTTGTACTCATGACTAGGCCTGTAATGATAACAAATTTTGATGGCTGATAATTTTTTTTTCTCTGTTGGGACAAACTTTACATTGTGAGGGGACCCCAGCTCTCTGCTTCAACCTTTCTGGCTGTCCCCACTTTGTGAGCATGAGCCCCACCTCGCATGGGAAGTGTGCGGACAAAAGCAGCGCTGGTGCTTTAGTGTTGGTGGATTATGTAAAAAAGTTTAACACACACGTAAACTGCGACTTATCATGGCCAGAAAACTTATCTTAGTCATTTTTTTTCTTATCATATGATTAATCGTTTTAGCTGTTATTGCTACAGGCTTACTCATGTCTATTCAGCAAAACACTGTGGAAATCACCACATTTTTGTCGATCGTCATTATGCTCTCACATGTCAGGGAATATACTGTATACAGATGCATCTTAATAAATTAGAATGTTATCAAAGTTGATTCATCACAGTAATTCAGTTCAAAAATGAAACTTGTATAGATTCTTTACACACTGATATACAGTATTTCAAGTGTTAATTTCTTTTAATTTCATGATTATGGCTTGCAGCTCTCAAAAACCCCAAAGTTATTTTCTCAAATTTGAGTATTACATAAAATTAATTTTAAAAAATTGATACAGTGGGGTAAAAAAGTATTTAGTCAGTCACCAATTGTGCAAGTTCTCCCACTTAAAAGATGAGAGAGGTCTCCAATTTTCATCATAGGTATACCTCAACTATGAGAGACAAAATAAGAAAAAAAAAATCCAGAAAATCACATTGAAGGATTTTTAATGAATTAATTGGTAAATTCCTCGGTAAAATAAGTATTTGGTCAATAACAAAAGTTCATCTCAATACTTTGTTATATACCCTTTGTTGGCAATGACAGAGGTCAAACGTTTTCTGTAAGTTTTCTCAAGGTTTTCACACACTGTTGCTGGTATTTTGGCCCATTCCTCCATGCAGATCTCCTCTAGAGCAGTGATGTTTTGGGGCTGTCGCTGGGCAACACAGACTTTCAACTCCCTCCAAAGATTTTCTATGGGGTTGAGATCTGGAGACTGGCTAGGCCACTCCAGGACCTTGAAATGCTTCTTACGAAGCCACTCCTTTGTTGCCCGGGTGGTGTGTTTGGGATCACTGTCATGCTGAAAGACCCAGCCACATTTCATCTTCAATGCGCTTTCTGGTGGAAGGAGGTTTTCACTCAAAATCTCATGATACATGGCCCCATTCATTCTTTCCTTTACACGGATCAGTCGTCCTGGTTCCTTTGCAGAAAAACAGCCCCAAAGTATGATGTTTCCACCCCCATGCTTCACAGTAGGTATGGTGTTCTTTCTCCTCCAAACACGACAAGTTGAGTTTTTACCAAAAAGTTCTATTTTGGTTTCATCTGACCATATGACATTCTCCCAGTCCTCTTCTGGATCATCCAAGTGCTCTCTAGCAAACTTCAGATGGGCCTGGACATGTACTGGCTTAAGCAGGGGGACACATCTGGCACTGCAGGATTTGAGTCCCTGGCGGCGTAGTGTGTTTCTGATGTAGCCTTTGTTACTTTGGTCCCAGCTCTCTGCAGGTCATTCACTAGGTCCCCCCGTGTGGTTCTGGGATTTTTGCTCACCGTTCTCGTGATAATTTTGACCCCACGGGGTGAGATCTTGCGTGGAGCCCCAAATCGAGGGAGATTATCAGTGGTCTTGTATGTCTTCCATTTTCTAATAATTGCTCCCACAGTTGATTTCTTCACACCAAGCTGCTTACCTATTGCAGATGCAGTCTTCCCAGCCAGGTGCAGGTCTACAATTTTGTTTCTGGTGTCCTTTGACAGCTCCTTGGTCTTGGCCATAGTGGAGTTTGGAGTCTGACTGTTTGAGGTTGTGGACAGGTGTCTTTTATACTGATAACGAGTTCAAACAGGTGCCATTAATACAGGTAACAAGTGGAGGACAGAGGAGCCTCTTAAAGAAGAAGTTACAGGTCTGTGAGAGCCAGAAATCTTGCTTGTTTGTAGGTGACCAAATACTTATTTTACTGAGGAATTTACCAATTCATTCGTTAAAAATCCTTCAATGTGATTTTCTGTATTTTTTTTCTCATTTTGTCTCTCATAGTTGAGGTATACCTATGATGAAAATTGGAGACCTCTCTCATCTTTTAAGTGGGAGAACTTGCACAATTGGTGGCTGACTAAATACTTTTTTGCCCCACTGTATATATATTTTTTTAAATAGAAATGATGGCCTACAGAAAAGTATATCCATGTACACACTCTACAAAGTCGGGGCTCCTTTTGCCTGAATTACTGCATCAGTGCAGTGTGTCATGGAGGTGATCAACCTGTGGTACTGCTGAGGTGTTATGGAGGCCCAGGTTGCTTTGATAATGGCTTTCAGCTCATCTGCATTGCTGGGTCTGGTGTCTCTCATCTTCCTCTTGACAATACTCTATAGATTCTCTGTGGGGTTTAGGTCAGGAGAGTTTGCTGGCCAGTCAAGCACAGTGATACCATGGGCATTAAACCAGGTTTTGGTACTTTTGGCAGTGTGGGCAAGTTGCAAGTCCTGCAGGAAAATGAAACCAGCATCTCCAAAAAGCTTGTCAGGACAGAAATCAAGTTGCTTGAGGTCCAGTGTGAAGTTTCTACAGTCAGTGGTGATATGGGGAGCCATGTTATTTGCAGGTGTTGGTCCACTGAACTTGACTGGCCAGCAAACTCTCCTGACCTAAATCCCACAGAGAATCTATGGAGTATTGTCAAGAGGAAGATGAGAGACACCAGACCCAACAATGCAGACGAGCTGAAGGCCTCTCTTAGGGCTGTCATGGTGCAGGAATTTCCCCTGCAGTGACGGTGGATAGTTCAACACCGTGATATGTGGTATTTTTTCAGATGTTTTTAGGACCCTGTGGTCTCGTAATTTAAACAAGGTTCATAACTTACAGTATGTGGCAAGTGATGGAAGCTGTGAGAAACTTGCTGCAGCTTCGCTCTCAACTTTATGTACATGTGTGACAATTGTGCAGAGCTCCGGTCTTTCTACAGGCATGAACTGCTGAGTCTGTTAAAAAAAATCATTTTCATAAAGCAGTGGCGGTAACTCCAGTATCAATCAGTCAAACTTTATTTGTATAGCACTTTTCAAACATTAGATGCTGTGCAAAGTGCTTTACATAGATAAAAACAGTAGACAAATTTAGTTACATATATTTACGTGATACATCCCCACCCCTTCCAACCCTCCCATAAACATAACCATAAAGCACACACACAGGCACATACAACCACCCCCTACTTCTCTAACACACATAAAATAAGAGACATTACTATTTCAACTACTGGGTGTGTGGACTGGAGCCTGCAGCAACATTCAGCTTATTTAAACAGGATGGCCTCCGTACAGTACCCTGCGTGGCTCTTGTCTCAGTGATTTGGGGATTTTTGCCGCTGTCGGAAAAAGTCACGTTCAAACAAGCAATGTACTATGTACTAGTTGTTTCCCTCTTTGAGCTCAATTGCCAGGATCATAAACACTCTGCTCAGAAGGAAATAACTCGCTTTGTGCCCTTTCAGTGCTCACTGGCACGGCTGTATTTAGTAATTCGTCCAAATGCTTCTGCCCTGCTGGAGTCAGTCTGGAGACGGTGTCCCCCACACGGTGCTGCCACTGCCAGCACCTGGTGCTGTGGAGACTTCCACAGTACTGGGTGCAAACATACTGTTGGCAATAAAAATACACTTAACATTTAACAATTTATTTAATAATCAATAGGGGCACATAAGTGAACAACGACATATAGGCACACACACAAAACAGTGAACACCGTGGTTGTTGCGGTTGCTCATTATCCTCTGGTAGGTTTGTCCATAGCGCGGTGTTAAATAATTGTAGTTATCGCGACAGCCCTAGCCACTATCAAAGCAACCTGGGCCTCCATAACATCTCAGCAGTACCACAGGCTGATCACCTCCATACCACACCGCATTGATGCAGTAATTCATGCAAAGGTCCACTTGACCAAGGATTGAATATGTACATGGACATACTTTTCAGTAGGCCAACATTTCTATCAAAAAGCATGGTTGCAAGGTTGCCGGGTTGTACGGTGTGCCGCTCTGTCCCTGCTGCTCCTGCCTACACTCTCACGCACCAACATGCACATTCTTGCTGTAATAAACCTAATTGTATCAATTCGAGGTCTGTGTCTTGTCTCTGGGTCAAAGAACCATGTCAGTACATCTCCGCCAGAACGACCCAGCTGACAGCGCTTTGGTGCGCCGTATCAACCACATGGAAATTCGAATTGATCAACTGGCTTATCAGCAGCAGTCTATTTTGACCCAGTTAGCCTGTGTCACAGATCGGTTAGACTGACTGACTAAAGCCTCTTTTCCACTAGCCCAGCACACCTCGGTACGGCTCGATTCACTTCAGTACGGCTCAGAATGCTTCTGTCTCCATTAGCACGGTGTTTGGCGTGGGTGTTGTGCTGGGGTGGGTGGGTTTATAACAGCGAGGTGGTGCCACACTCCCGTGACGTAACGCACGTGACCCAAGCAAAACATTTTTTTTTTCCAAAACTTTATTGAGAAGACCCAAGCAAAACATAACACATAGCTGTACAAGGCCACTCCTCGGTCTGTGGCTTTTTTCACCGTAAACGCCAAAAAGGACCGCCAGACAAGGGTACAGGCAGCGAGATGAAATATGAATGAATATTTCAATTTAATACTATCCCACTTGTACTTACAAAAACGTGTGAATATTCATAAAAAGCACACACATGAAAGGTAGCACCACAAGCAGTGGGTCACAGCGGTTTTGGGCAACAGCAACACAATTGTGTATCCTTTGCCAATCTGTCTGCTGTTATTTAATGTTTAACAGTTAAGGGACGGATGATTATATGCTCCAAAACTGGAGAAACTCTCTGATAAAAAAGCTGCAACAACACAAGTCACTTTTGTTTTGAATCAACTGCCAAATGACCTAGAAATAATGAGCTGAAACTTGTTTTTATTCGTATTAAATAATGAGACAGTGGCACACTGGCCAACACCAAATTGTATTATTTTTTACATCCTAGGGCATTTTGGATGTACTGAATAAAAAAAATTCATGTTTTTCACCTTCAGGTCAACGTTTGGAACAACAGTATTTTTTTTTTTTTTTTGTTACTTATTTGTACCCGTAGGTAGACTTGGTTTGCAGTCTGGTTGACAAGCCACTGGCTGCTGGTCGCTGCGTGCGCGAGCGCCCTAAACCTACATGTTTTTGGTGTGCGGGAGGAAACCGGAGAAATCCCGGAGTAAACCCGCGCAACACGGGGAGAACATGCAAACTCCACACAGCTCACTGTTGGTCGGGGGCTGGGATCGAACCCAGCACTGAGGAGCTCATTTAGCAGCAGACTACATCATCCCAGGTGCACAACCGAGAGGTTTCGTAGGTCCTTCCTACCAACGGCTGTCAGACTGTACAACCTAAGCAGGGCTGCTCGCAGAGATAGCAAAAAGACGTAACAAACTAATAGTTTTTTGAATGCAAAAGATGCAATAGACTTACACAATGGTCCTCTCCGGCATACAACTAGGAACATACCGATCGCTATGGAGGGTGAGAATATGTATGGGCACATAATCATACCATGTAGGATAACTAAATAGACGGTTATGCTGTTTCATCCCACCTAGCAACAATGCTCTGCACTGTGTGTGTTTATATATTTACATATTTATTCCATCTAGCTACAATGCTCAGCACTGGGTGTGTTTATATTTATATATCTATATATTTATTCCATCTAGCTACAATGCTCCGCACTGTGTTTTTATATATCTACATATTATTCCATCTAGCTACATTGCTCCGCACTGTGTGTTTATATACTTGCATCCTAGCTGCAATGCTCCGTACTGTGGGTGTTTATATATTTACATATTTATTCCATCTAGCTACAATGCTCTGCACTGTGTTCATATATTCATATATTTATTCCATCCAGCTACAATGCTCTGCACTGTGTGTCTGTGTGTGTGTGTGTATATATATATTTTATAGTAATATGTACATATGTATATTAGCTGCTCTTGCTTGCTTGTTTTTTTTTTTTTTTTTTTTTCTTGCCTTCTGATTGTTGCTCTGAGTGTTGCTATCCCTGTGCTGTTGCAATCCTGGAATTTCCCCGTTGTGGGACTAATAAAGGCTTATCTTATCTTATCTTATCTTATTATTATTTTCCGTTTAGATGATGCTACACTCCTTCTAAAGTATTGGAATTCTCTGAATTTGGAATGCCGATAGAACATTCAATTTACATATACTTACTTTTTTTTACCTACTTTGACTTGTAAGCTTGATCAGTCTCTCCTGCTGCATTTTAAAGTCCAACTGTGCAACTTCTTATAAGTTAACATAAAAAATTTACCCAAAGTTTAGAACTGTATCATGTGGTGCTAATTTTTTATGATATTTCAATAAAAAGAACAGAAAGCTTACAAAAACATTTGTTTTTTGGTCTAGTTAAAAATTACATTACCTTTACAATGGTTGACCCCTGACAGGATGATCAGCATCATTTTCATCAGACTAGGCAATGGAATTTCTATGTAATTATACTGTTTTATAATTCAGTGTTATAAGAGACAAACCACACTTTCCAAAACAATTCCATTTTATTATATACAAAATATTAAAATAAAAAAAAACTTTGCAACACAACATGAAGGTTAATCGACATTTTATACACGCCGACCACTGAGTGCCTCTACACCAGCTTCCCAAACTGGGTCAGGAAGGCTCGGTTGAATGAATCCGTCTCTGCCAGCTCTGGTCAGGAAGGCTCGGTTGAATGAAGCCGTCTCTGCCAGCTCTGGGTCAGGAAGGCTCGGTTGAATGAATCCGTCTCTGCCAGCTCTGGGTCAGGAAGGCTCGGTTGAATGAAGCCGTCTCTGCCAGCTCCTGGGATACACTCGCGTTTTCTGCAACCTCATTTAAATGTTGCAAATATTTATCATTGAATACATTTTGCGCCTGGTGGCGGGACAGATTCACATTGGAGAATCCGGGCGTGCTGGCGCGGCGGACGCGTGGGATGATTCTACAAGGAAAATGCACACAATAAAATACAGCACGAAAGTGCAAGATATACAGAAAAGACAATAGTTTTTAACAAGATTACATAAGCTTATTTCAGCGTATTGTTCACATGAATAATTAAAAGAAAAGCGAGTCCGCAGTGTGCTGCGATAAAGCAGCGATCATCATCCACAAATGAACAGCTTTTTTATTGCATAAATAAACTGAGCGTCTTACCGAATATATTTGCGAAAAAACGCACAATAAAAAAAATTAAAACTCACCGTTAAAGGACTCCGATGTTGAGACCTCCCGGTATATTTTTTCATTCCGGGTGGCTCCGTCTAACTCGCGCTGGATACGTTCGTCTGACAATGCAGTGAGCAGACACTGCACCTCCTTATTGGTCCATGGAACACCCTTATTACGCGAAGCCATTTTTGATAGAGAATAAATGAAAATAGCACAGCAATACACTGAAAAGAAACCGCCAACAGTGGTTGCGTGCTGAGTAATGGCGGTCGTGAAGATTCTTTTTTTTTTTCTTTCAAAAACTTTATTGAGAAGGTCGTGAAGATTCGGCAGAAGAGGAGGAGGAGAGGGGCGGTTACAACCTGACCAATCAGCGCCGGTTACGACCTGACCAATCAGCGGCGACCAGTTTGTTAACGTCACAACACGGCCCAGCTCAGCACTGCTGTACCCTGCCCTTGAGCGGGGCTGAGAATCGCGGCTGTTAAACCGTGTTGGGGCTTGTGGAAAAGCGTACAAAGCGTGCTGAGCCGTCCCGTGTCGCGCTAAAGCGTGCTAGTGGAAAAGGGCCTTAACTTCCAGCCTTTTTCACAGGCCCAACCTATTCCCAGTAACTCCTCAGCTCCCGCAAGCATACCAGCTAACCAGCCCAGACAGGGGTCCCCGGTGCGGCTCACTCCCGTTCCCACCCCCAATCGCTTTAGCGGTAAACTCGGTGACGCCAGGGGCTTCGTCATGCAATGCGGGGTGGTTTTCTAGCGCGTACCTGAGGACTTTACTTCGGACCAAAGTAAGATCGGCTATGTGATTAATTTGCTGAAGGGAAGGGCGCTAGCATGGGCTTAAGCAGTTATGGCTAGGGCCGATTATGCTAGCATGACTTATGGTCAGTTTATTGATGAATTCAATGAAGTTTTTGATCATTCAGACTGAGACAGCGTGCTTACCTCTCGGCTGCTGAACCTGAGGCAGGGGACTAGGGCTGCAGCTGATTATGCGGTGGACTTCCGGATAGCGGCTACTGAAATGGGTTGGGAGGACGCCGCTCTGTGTAGCATCTTCCTTAGGAGCCTTAGTCCTAGTCTTCAGGATGAGTTCACTTCCGGCTCTGAGAGAGAGCAGACGCTTTTCTTCCCTCTCTGCTTTTCTTCCCTCTCCCTTCTAATCCTTTCCCTTCTGATCCCAGCTTGCAATGTCACTCTTCTTCTGGCTGAATCTTAATCCAAATGGAAATTATGGATCTGGAAAGCGTGATTGTCACCACTTTAAAAGAAGATCGGGTCAAGGGGGAACCCAACGGAGAGACCCATGGATTGGAACTCATGTGTCTGTGTGATTCGACTGAAGATGGAAAACATCTACCTGTTTTGGCTTTACGATCACAGGATTTTCTGCTGATTGGCTCTGGAGTTTTCCTGGTGTATCGAAAAATTAACTGGAAGAGCTAATCAAAATGCGGACCCGGCGTAGCTGCTTCTTCAACAATTCGACCAGATAAGCCTGTATGAAATTTGAAGCACAGAATCGAAGAGAGGGAAATTCTATTCTCTGAGTGCACTGTGCAGATTTGACCTTGTGTTTTGGTGCCCTTGTTTACATTCCTCCTCGATGAAGATAACGCTGGAGAAGTGGCTTAACCCAAACATCGACAAACAATGGCTGTTGTTCTGCAGATCGAGCTCCTCAGGGACAGCGCTATCATGTGTTTACAGAACTTGCCACCTGCATGAGGAGAAATAAACTCTGGACATGCCGTGTAGAACACATGACTATCCATTGCCAGGGGGTGCCCTCTGCTGTTCACCAGCAATTGACACACCTCCACACAGCATCACACACTGATCATATGCTGACTACATACACTGGTCTCTCTCGCTTTGTCTTTGTCATTGTCTATTGTCTGCTAATTGTGCATTTGAGAGTTTTTTTCTTGTAATCACAATTTTGGTCATAAAATGAGCTTTATTTTGATCAACAATGCTTTTTTCTCTCTGCCTATTGTGTTTTTTTCCCCTCCCCTCCCTCCCCTCCCCCTCTTTACCCCCCACTGTATGACAGGCGCCTTGCATGGCTGCCATGTCATTGGATGCGCCTAATGTGCGCGCCCAATGTCAAGTCAAATTCCTCGTATGTTTACTTGTAAATATACTTGGCAATAAAGCTGATTCTGATTCTGATTCTGAGTTAGCCCCTCGAGAAAAGCCGGCTAGGCTATCTGAGCTAATATCCCTAGTCATTTGTCTAGATAATAGGCTGAGGGAACGGGCGGCAGAGCAGAAATCCCATGGCCGCTCAGGGTCACAGCCCTGCCGCGCTCCATCTACTCCCCTTCTGGCCCTGCCACTGGCTGATTCCTCTGAGACCCTGGAACCCATGGTTGTAGGACAATCTAGGTTGCCTTCGGCGGAAAAACAGCACTGCCGAGAGCTGGGGTTGTACCTGTATTGCGGGAGCGAGGAGCATGAAGTAACATCTTGCCCAATTTGACCAAAAGGGGGGGTCCGCACGTCACAGTAGGGGGACTCACGGACTGGCCTCAGCCTAACCCCCTATCTAGACTCCTTCTTCCTATCCATTTCTTTCATAAACACACTGAAATACCTACACAGGCATTAATCAACTCAGGGGCAGAGCAAAGCTTTATTTCTCGAGACCTGGCAACCCGCTTGGGCCTACACTGTTTTCCCCTCAAAACCCCGCTACAACTGATCACACTGTCTAAAACCCCCATGGCCGTGGTGACTCACCAAACTGCCCTGGTGTCGGTCATCATCTCGGGGAATCATCGGGAGGAGCTTCAGTTTTTTGTGTTACTGATCTCGTCGTCCCCGGTGATCCTTGGGTTTCCCTGGCTTCGTCTTCACAACCCCACGATTGACTGGCGCTCGGGGAATATTAGGTCATGGAGCTTATTCTGCCTCAGCGCCTGTCTCCAGTCAGCTGCTTGCGCGCCATCCATTCCCCTGGAGTCTCCCACCGCCTCGGCCCCGGACCTGTCCAAAGTTCCCCCCGAATATCATGACCTCGGAGCAGTCTTTAGCAAGTCCCAGGCCCTATCCCTGCCCCCTCACCGGCCGTATGATTGTGCCATTAACCTCCATCTGGGAGCTCCGTTGCCATCTAGCCGGCTGTATAGCCTTTCCCCGCTGGAGCGGGCAGCTATGGAAGCTTACATCAAGGAGTCCCTAAGTTCGGGCATAATCCGTCCATTTTCTTTGGCAGTGGGGGCGGGGTTCTTTTTTGTTGGCAAGAAGGACAGCTCTTTAAGACCATTCATTGATTTCAGAGAACTTAACATTACCATTAAGGACAAATACACCCTTCCCTTTCTTAACTCAGCCTTTGACTCTCTCCAGAGAGCGTCCTGGTTCTCCAAGCTGGATCTGCGCAACACCTACCATCTGTTGCAGATCCGCGAGGGAGATGAGTGGAAGACAGGTTTTCGCACCCCCAGTGATCATTTTGAATACTTAGTAATGCCCTTTGGGCTTACCAATGCACCTGCTGTATTCCAGAGGCTCATTAATGACGTGCTGATAGATTTTCTGGGGGTTTTTGTATTTGTCTACCTTGATGATATTCTGATTTTTTCTAAATCCCTAGAAGAACATCGGGTGCATCTAAGGCGAGTGCTGCAGCAGTTGTTGGAGAACCAAGTTTATGTCAAGGCAGAGAAGTGTGAGTTCCACACCTCTAAGACATCGTTTTTGGGGTTCATCATTTCGCATAAGGAGATCCTCCCGGACTCTGGGAAGATTAAGGCTGTAGTGGAATGGCCGACCCCACCCTCCAGGAAGCAGCTCCAGCAGTTCCTGGGGTTTGCAAACTTCTACTGTCGGTTCATCAAAAACTACAGCAGCCTGGCCCTTCCCCTGATGTGCCTCACGTTGACCAAAGTCCACTTTCAGTGGACGGAAGAGGCGGCTGCGGCTTTTGCAGACCTCAAGAGGCAGTTTTCTGAGTTCCCCATTCTGGTGCAGGTGGATCCTGATCTTCAATGTCTGGTGGAGGTGGACGCCTCGGATTCTGGAGTGGGGGCCGTCTTATCTCAGCACTCCCCGGCAGATGGGCGGGTCCGACCATGTGCCTTCTTCTCCTGGAGGCTGTCCCCTGCGGAGCGCAACTACAGCATCAGCGACAGGGAGCTTCTGGCCGTTAAGTTGGCTCTAGAGGAGTGGCGCCATTGGCTGGAGGGGGCCTCGCAGCCATTTGTGGTCTGGATGGACCACAGGAACCTGGAGTACCTGAGGATGGCCAAGCGCCTGAATGCCCGCCAGGCCCGCTGATCCCTGTTTTTTGGGCGATTTGACTTCACCATCATGTATCATTCCGGGTCCAAAAATACCAAGCCAGACGCCCTCTTAAGGCAATTTGCCACAGATGCCGTGGAACCTGAGGATCATCCTGTCCTTCCTGCCTCCTGTGCCGTGGGCACTCTTTCATGGGGGATCAAGGAGAAGATCAGGAGGGCGCAAGAGTCGGAAATGGACCCGGGCAGGGGGCCAGCGGGTAAGATGTTTGTCCCATCGGCCGTCCTGGGTGACGTTATCGAATGGGCCCACTCCTCTAAGTTTGCCTGCCATCCAGGGAGACGGTGCACGGAGGAGCTTCTACAACGTTCATTCTGGTGGCCCTCTCTTCAGAAGGACGTTGGGGAATACGTCCGTGCCTGCCTTCAATGTGCCACTGGCAAGTCCCCATCACCCCCTCCGGGTGGGCTACTCCCCCCTCTCCCGACTCCTGGCAGGCCCTGGTCCCATGTGGCATTGGATTTTGTCACCAGCCCCCCCCCCCCCTCCAACAACCACACCGCGGTGCTCACCATAGTGGACTGGTTCTCCAAGGCGGCCCATTTTGTCCCTCTTCTGGGTCTGCCTACGGCCAAGGAGACTGCAGACCTGCTGGTTCAACATGTGGTGAGACTGCACGGGATTCCCCTAGACATTGTGTCCGATTGGGGTCCCCAGTTTGTCTCTCGGGTGTGGAGGTCATTTTGTAATGCCCTTGAGGCCACGGTGAGCCTGTCAACCAGCTACCACCCGCAGTCGAATGGCCAGTGTGAGCGGACCAACCAGGAGTTGGAGGCGGCACTGCAGTGTGTGACATCACACAACTCGGCCTCCTGGAGTTCTTACCTGCCATGGATCAAGTATGCCCACAACTCAACGGTCTCTTCGGCTACAGGTATGTCCCCGTTCCAGGCTTCACTTGGGTATTCTCCCCCATTGTTTCCCAAGGAGGAGGGTGACATCGCCGTGCCATCGGTCCAGGAGCACCTGAGACGCTGTCGTCGGCTGTGGAGGGCTACCCGGGCAGTGCTGCGGCGGACGGCGGAGCGCAACTCTGCGGTGGCTAACCACCACAGGACCCCAGCGCCGTCATACCAGGTGGGCCAGCAGGTTTGGTTATCTACTAAAAATATCAACTTGAAGGCCGAACGCCGGAAGATGATGAAACGTTTTATTGGTCCCTTTGTCATCTCCCGCATCATTAATCCCCTGTCTGTATGACTTGAGCTCCCCCCACCCCCGCATATGCCCCACTTTTCATGTGTCTCAGGTGAAACCTGTGTCTTCCAGCCCACTGTGTCCTCCTCCCAGGTCTCCACCCCCTCCAAGGATGATCGACGGCAGTCCGGCGTGGGATGTGACAGCTATCCTGGACGTCCGTCGCCGGGGACGCGGCCTGCAATACCTGGTGGACTGGGAGGGTAACGGTCCAGAGGCGAGGTCCTGGGTGCGTTCTGCCTGCATGCTGGATAAAGATCTCATCAGGGAGTTCCATCGGACGCACCCAGGTAGGCTGGAACGACCGCCAAGAGGCGCTCATTAGGGGGGAGTACTGTCATGGCCTGCTCTGCTAATCATCCCCAACTGCGCGCTCACCTGGTTCCCATTACGGCTGGCCTATTTATATTGCACTGCCCTGATGAGCGGTGCGGAGATGTCTCACTGCGCTCCAGAGGAGCTTCATCGCCAACTCCTTCTACTTGTCGTGATCTTACCCAAAGCCTGCTTCATTCCTCGCCGGAGAATCCCTCCAGCCATCCACGTAAGCGCAATCCTCAACTCACCCTGTCTTCTAGTCCCCTGTGCACAGGCGGAGTCCGTGGCGGTGGATTCTCCCTTCCCTCCTTCGTCGTCAAACTCCCCAGACACTCACCTGCAGGAGCTGCACTCCCGACCGAAGGACAGCGTCTTCCTGGCCGTAGCCGTCGTGCTGAACCTGAGCCTGTCTCATCTGCTCCCACAGTAAGCAACAGTGTAACTGTTTAACTCCAGCTATGACGCTCACTAACTATCCCTCTCTGTGTGTCTTTAGGGTTGCCGGGTCTTACGGTGTGCCGCTCTATCCCTGCTGCTCCTGCCTACACTCTCACGCACCAACATACACATTCTTGCTGTAATAAACCTAACTGTATCAATTCGAGTTCTGTGTCTTGTCTCTGGGTCAAAGAACCATGTCAAGTTCTCTTCATCATGCTGTTCACATTTTGACATCATGAGACCAAGACGACACCTAACAATTGATCAACAGTACCTCACCATTGTGAGGCTTCAAACAGGATGTTCTCAGAGGGAAGTGGCCACTGAGCTTAGAGTATCATCAGCAGGTTGCAACAGAGATACAGAGAGACTGGAAGAGTCACAGAAAGGCTTAGAAGTGGATGTCCTTTTGCCACATCCCATGCTGATGACCGCTTCATTGTGAACAGTACCCTGCAGAACCAGATGATGAATGCCACTCAACTCCAGGCACATTTAACGGAGGTGACAGGCACCCAAGTGTCACGTCAGACCATTTGAAACTGTTTACATCAGCATGATCTGCGTGCTAGACAACCTGCAAGGGTACCTACCTGACCACACCAGACACGGGCATCATCGTCTTTCATGGGGCAGGGAGCATTTACTATGGACAAGGGACCAGTGGGCCCCAGTGCTGTTCTCTGATGAAAGTTGATTCATGTTGTGCAGAAATGATGGCCACCAATGATGTTGGAGACGTCAAGGAGAGCGCTATGCATCAGCCACTGTTGTCACCAGACGAGCCTGTGGTGGTGTTAGTCTGTGCAGGTGTGTCTAATCAAAACAGACCAGCCGTACACCTTGTGAATGGTACAGTGACAAGCGATACTACCTGAATAACATCATTCATCCATTCATTGCGCTCCTGCATGAACAACATAGGCCTAATTTCATCTTCATGGCCAACAATGCTCTAGTTCATTGAGGTCGCATCATTAGAGAATGGCTGCTGGAGGCTGGGGCACCTCAAATGGAGTGGTCTGCACTTTCTCTAGACCTGAATCCCATAGAAAATCTATGGGATCACTGAGTCGCCATATAGAGGCTCGTACCCTGCGCCCCACAACCTCAATGACCTGAGGGCCGCCCTTCAAGAAGAGTGGTATGCCATGCCTCAGCAGACAATAAGTCGACTTGTGAACAACATGAGATGTCATTGTCAAGCTGTAATTGATGCTCAAGGGCACATAAGTTATTGAGACATTAACTTTTTTTGTTGTGGTATGCCCACCACTGTTGTTAGCTTTTGTTTCAATAAATTGTTTGAGATGAGGAAATCACCATTGCATGCCTCTACTTAAATCCCCTACTTTCATGATATCACTGTAATGTAAGCTTTTTACATTTTCCATAAATTTCACCTGAAAGCCAAATATCCCTAACTTTTGGTGAGTAGTGCATATAAAATGAGTTTCATTTTTAATTGAATTATTACTAAAATTAAATCAACTTTTTGACCTTCTAATTTATTGAGATGCACCTGTATAAGGGCATTATAGATAAAAGTACATGGGTTTGGATGAATGAACAATATTTTCTGCCACTTTTCTTTAGTTTAAGATAAAAAAATACATTGATCATCTAAACTGCCATAGATTAGGATGCATTTTATGTATATTGTGGTTAATTGGGCAGTTATCAGTGAAGGCTTCTCAAAGCAACACACCTATCCAAGTGACTTTCCAAATGCAATTAGTTTCTCTGAGGGGACAGACACCTCTCTGCACTGCTGCTGCTTGCTCAGTTTGATTGTAGGTCAGTCATTATCAGAGGTTTTCCTGGGTAAACAAATACTCCTCACAGATCTCTTCTCAAACTCACAACTGAATACAAGAAACAAAACAATGTGACAACAACACAGCTCTACCAGTTCAAGCTACAGGGAAACACTAACAACATGTGTTATGTCTGGGTCAAGGTTAAAAACTTATGGTCTTAGTCCAATTATTAGAAACCACTAAACTGATATGACTTTGTGAAAAAACAAATCCTGTCCTCATTGTTTTGTTTGTTGTTTTTCTCCATCTTGCAGATGAACCAGCAATGACACAGATGGGCGGTTCATACCAGTTTCTTTTGCTGACTCCTCCTACAGTTTTCAAGCTAGGACTTTTTCCATTTCACACAGTGATTGTACATGTATTGAAGATGTGCATATTATTAGAATCTTGATTTTGGCTCATTTTTGTAAAAAACTGCAGGTTTTAGAACTTTGTCATTATTTTTCAGTTAAATTTCAATAGAGGGTACATAGTTTGTCCAGCTAGCTTCTCCTACAGTTTTCAAGCTTGGACATTTTCATTTCACACGTTTGTACTGTACATGTATTAAATATGTGCATATTGCAATTAAATTGTTATTAGCTCTCCCACAGATCTAGGGTATATTGATTACTGAATTTATAATCCTTTTTTGTTGTTGGTGTGCTAGTCCTGCACGATCGATAATGGCTCTAGATGGCATATACAGTCATGTGAAAAAATTTGGACACCCCTTTAAATATTCAGTTCTTTATTAAGAAATGAAAACATATCTATGTCTAACCTTGTTTTAATTTTTATTTGCATTTTTTAAAATTTATTTTAGCCATTTTAAGTGGGAATTAATGTGGAGTTGTCCTAAAAAAGATGGGGGTGTCCTAATTTATTCCTCACTATTTGTTTAGAATTACATTTTACAGAAAATTTGAAAAGTTTTTAATTCATTTTTAATTGATTTGCATTATGTGAATCTCCCAGTATTTTTTAACATTGATAATAAATATCCATATGTACAAATATATTAAAAAAAACACAGGCTTATACAGGGTGTCCTAATTTTTTCACATGACTGTATGGCATGATGTACCTTGTGTGGTGCTCTTGTGACATTTTATGGTCTGTAAACTCAAACAAGTCAATTTTCTATAGACATATAGTATTCTGTCCATTCCCTCTAGACACCCATTTTCCAGCCAAATCATCTACCAACCTTTGGCCATATATTTCATTTATGGGCATTATTTTATGTATTATGTGGAAGTTTTTCCTCTCCACCGTTGCCAAGCGCTTGCTCACAGGGGATCTCCTGATTGCTGGGGTCTTTCTGCAATTGTGGGGGTTTCCCCTACAGTTGAAAGTGCTATGAGATGACTTGTTGTGAAATGGCGCTATATAAATAAAGTTGAATTGAATTGAATTATTTTATCTTATTGTAGTTTATTATACTCTGGACTGGACACCTTCTGCTTAGTTACTGCCAGCAGACTAGCATTTAGCTAGTGTTTGGTAGAATGTTAGCTTAGTTTGACAACTGAACCTAAAGCTAATGGTAATCTCAAACATGGTGTTGCCTACAACACAGATGTTGAGGGAAACGACTAAAGAGTGACAGTGGTGTGAACAGGGCATCATTGGCATTTAAAGGGGTCATTGACTGAAAAATTGTGGTTTTGTAAGTTTTAACCTTCTGAAAAGTGTCTGTTGGTCACAAAATTATAAAAAAATATCAAAATGTCCATTTCTCTTAAAAAACAAAAAAACAAAACATGCAGCCTTTATTATATAGTTTTTCATTCCAAAAAGCAAAATTAATAGTTCTACATTTGCCCCAGGGTGTCACTTGCATAGTAAACCCAGCCCAGTGCCATCCTTGATACCAGCCCACTGCTCTATTATTGGCCAACCTAGTTGTCTGTCATTGAGCTAACAAGTTTCTTGACCAAGCCTGGTTGATCTTATTTTCTTTAGATTTCAGTCACCCTAATAAACACCCCTGTTTCCACCTGGCTCACTAATCCAGTCAATAATATCTTGTAGTTCTGAGTCATTAATACGATATGTGAGCTGTTTAAATGTGAAATAAAGTACAATCAATGACCCCTTTAATGCAATTTGCTGCAACACAGCCTGTTTGGAGAGCTCCTTCTCTGTTTGTAAAATGCTACTTTAGTAATTAAACCCTGAGGTATTCTGATCAAACGTCAACATCTGGTAGCTATGGCAACATGGGGAAAATGAGCATAACAGGGGCTTTTTAGTATTATTCTGTCCAGTTTTTTAATGAAGTTAACAAATAAATGTATTTGTCTTTTTATATATATTTTTCCAAACAAAATAAAGTAGCTATTTATTAACATTGGGCTTATTTTTTTTTTTTTACATTGGATCGTAAGATTATTGCAAAGGTCTGACTTAAATTAACAATTGTACAAGGGGGATTTGATTGCTGCCTTAAGATGAAAAAGAAAAGTGATAAATGCTCTTTCGTCCCGCTAATCTGTCTGACGGCAGTGAAGGTTGCACGAAATCACCGAACAAAAAACGTGCCTCACCTGACACACGAGTGAAGTTAGTTTTTACTTGTTTAAAGTTAAGAGCCACTCAGAGGGCTGTGGCAGAACCGGCAGAGAGTTCGTAGGACCAGTATGACCACGGAATGGTGCCGCGGCCAGCAGCCGCCAATCTGGGCTGTTTTCAGGGAAGAATCAGGACCATCTCCACGGGAGGAACCCTGAAGAAATACACTCCTCGATGTCAATTTATATTTTAATGACAAAGATGAAGGAGCCCTGCAGGGATACAAATATACAAATATAAAATGACCGCAGCAACTAAATGTGGAAATATGTAATAAAGAAACCAACATAACTGAATATAACTAACAGAATAAGTAATGAAGCAGAGAAACTTACAGTAACAAAGTCGGTAACTTGATGCAGAGGTTGTGTCATGAACAATGGGGAAGCATGAGACAGAACAACAAACAAAATGGATGACTATCCCCTATCGTTCCATAATATATTCCTTTGTGGCCTCTAGTGGCCGGAGGTAAACTCTACATCCCCCCCAGTCCGGAAACCAACAAACTGGAAGAGGTAGACGGACTCAATCCTATACCCAATGGCCCGTCTCAGGTTCATAGCGCTTGGGCGGCCTCCTCGGGCGGCACAGCTGATGGGGTCGGGGCGATGCTGACGGTGGCCGTGATGCAGGAGATGGAACGGTCGGGGTTGAGACCGTCGGGGCAGGCACCACTTGGGTGTCGGTTGCAGGGGCAGCCTCATCGCAGGGTTCCGGCACAGATGTGTCCCGAGCCGAGTTAGGGTGCTCGTCCGCTGACAGCTGAGAGCCCGGGCGGATATGTGGATACTCTCCCGCCAGGGCATAGGGTGTCGGCAATGGGGCAGCCGGTTGCACATGGGAATGGGGGGTCACTAGTGTGAAGGCACGAAGGAACCGCCGGTTGCGTAAAGTAAGACGTCCCGATCCGTCAACCTTGACGCGATACTGATCATGACCCAGGGACTCCACCACCACTCCTGACCTGTCCCACTTGTTAGGGCTCAGACCCAACTGATTCTGGAGGAACACCGACTCGCCAAGTGCCAGTGGTTGGAGTGGTCTCGAGTGTGTCCATAGGGACTCAGTCGTACAGGACAGGCGGGTCTGGAGGACATCCTCCTTTGCCATCCACGCCTGGCGCCAGAGTGGTCGGACATACGGGTTAGAGAACTTCTCCAGCCGGGTGACAAAGGGGAGGGAATCGCGAAGGGGGCGACCAAAAATGATTTGCGCCGGGGAGAGGTGGCAGTCAGGGTCGGGCGTGTTGCGCAATTGCAATATAGCACGCAGAAAGCGGTCGTGATCGAGGCTGCCTGTCGGGCCAGTATTGGACATTAAAAGATGCTTAGCAGTCTTCACAGCAACCTCCGCTCTCCCATTCGACTGTGGAAAACCAACTGAAGAGACACGATGCCTGACATGCCATAAGTGCAGGAAGTTCTCTGTGTGGCCTGCCATAAACTCTGGACCACCATCGCTGGAAAGCTCCTCAGGAACGCCAAAGGTAGCGAAGAAGGAGCGGAGGTGGCGAACTAGGCCTGCCGAGCCTCCCAGGTCTGTGCCGGCTGAAGAGCTAAGAACTTCCACCCAACCTGACAGTCGATCGCCAACAACCAAGTAGTGGCGGCCCCCACAGTCAAAAAAGTCAGCGAACACTGCCTCGAAAGGTGTGGATGGAGGTGGGGACGGCAGGGGGGGCATAGCCGCCTGCGAAGGGGCATTCCGATTGCAGTCAGCACATCCATATCTGGTGGCCTGAATGACTTTGGACATTCCAGGCCAATAGACTATAGCACGGGCACGGTTTTCCATAGCAGAAACGCCTTGGTGAGCCACATGGAGGTGTCGAAGGATTCTGTCCCAGAGGGACGGAGGGACCACCACACGGTCACGATACAGCAGCACACCATCCTGAGCATAGATGGCCTCACACACTGGAGATAGGTCCGCCAGGGCAGGGTCATTTGCATCGATCACACCATCGTGTTCAATGAGGTGTAGTAACCGGGCAAAGCATGTGTCCGCAGCCGTCTCTTGTGCTAGGAGAGGCCAGGAGATTGCTCCAAGTTCCTGAGCGTCATCACGGATGGAAGCCATCAACGCTGATTCCACGGCATCGGGCACGCTCCATGACCCTAACGAGAGCACGTCCACCGATCCCGAGGGCGAGGGATGCCTTGAGGTGGCATCAGCAGCATGGTTACTCTTGCCAGGCAGGTGCACTATGTCGAAGCGCCACGGAAGGGTACATTGCTTGAGTCTGAAGAGACGAGAGTTTGTGATCTCATCCAGCGTACGGTCACCGAAAATCTTCACTAGCGGCTTGTGGTCGGTGACCACGACGAGGTTGTCACAGCCCTGTGTGAAGTACCTTGTCTGCTCAAGGCCCCAGGCCACCGCCAGGGCCTCACCCTCGATGGCAGCATAACGTTGTTCCGCTGAGGACAGGAATCGGGAACCAGCCAGGGTAATCCTCCAACCCCCCAAGCAACAGTCCGGTGCGCCAGAGGTACAGTTACAATGTTGTTGTAGAAGGAAGTAACCGATACCTCACCTGGACCAGTCTGGGAGGAGACAGGTACGTTTCTCCATGTCGTAGATCTCCACGCCCTTGCAGATGGCACCAACAATGGCTTCTTTGGATTTCTGGAAGGCCTCCTCCAGTTCAGACGACCATGAAAACTTACAACATGGGCTGAGGAACGGTTTGAATGGCGCCATCGTGTCATGTAGCTGAGCATAGTTGGTCACTTGGTTGACGAGGCCAAACCAGCTCCTAATATCCGTCGTGGATTCCGGGGTGGGGAAGTCTCTGATAGCATCCAAATACTTCGGAAGCGGCTCGATAGTGGTGTCTGAGACCCTGAAACCGGCAAAGTCGACGGCCCTCTCCGCAAACTGGAACTTGTCTGCATTCAAAATGATGCCTGATCGGCCAACACGTGTGAGAAAGTCAATGGTCCTCCACCAGTGCTGCACTAGGTCAGTGTCATAGTGGACAGTATCATCCACACAACGTTCTTTGCGCTCAAAGTCCGAGAGGACAGCATCGAAACGCCGGTTGTACCCATCCCCCGATGACAGAAAACCTTGTGGTGCCCTGGTGTACCGCCATCGTCCGAAGGGTGTGATAAAGGTGGTAAGGTGACGGTCAGATTCACGTAGGGGTACACTGTGGTAGCCATTCCAGGCGTCGGTGACAGTCTTCCAGGTGTCTTTTGGGATACGTTGTGCGAGTTGGAATGGGGATTCAGTGGCGAAGGTCTCCCGTTGACAAAACTTGTTAAGAGGCGAGAGGTCCACCGTCCTCCGCGGGGAGCCGTCATGTTTACGAGTGACTACCATACGATGGCACCAAGTCACCGGCTCACCGTATGGGACACGCTCAATGACACCAAGGGCCTCATCCCGAAGGAGGTCATCATAGACCCTCTGCTGCCAGTGTATGGGGACGATGGCAGCTGTGTGGCACGCCCTCGGTGTGGCAGCCGGGTCCACATGTATTTCGATGGGTGGCCCTTCCATGCACGGCAACGCTTGATGAGGGCATGTATTGAATGTAGACGAAGCATATCTTTTGAGCAGCCATTCTTTCATCCGACCATTATTCTCTGGGGTGCAGGGGAATGGTAGCTCTGTAGGGCATGGTGGGGGTACCGTACGCTGGGGACACGAACACTGAGCGCTCTGAGGACTAGCCGGACCCATACATCCACTGATCATGGACCGTGTAGCATTAGAGGACGAGGGCTGGTCACACGTGCTAGGGTTGTCAGAACCCCGTGTACCGTCGTGTTCCACCCCACGGCTACCTAACGGGAAGTCCAAAGGCAAGAGGCCCAAGGTTGAGTAATGACTCATGGGAGAGGTACATGGCTTGGACAGAGCTACTCACATATATCATGGAGCAGCAGGACGATCCCACACCACAGCTGGGGGCTGTTGAGAGCCTTGCAAAAAATGCCCCTTCAATGGCGATAGGGGACCGGTTGGCAGCAGACAGGCTAAGATTGACAGGGTGCAAGACATCGCGTGGGAATCCACAAGCCAGGAACTCCTGCAGGGACCAGAGGTCGGACTGCGCGCCAGTGTCCGCAATGGCAGATATCCTTGCCTTGTTAACTGAATCACGGGTGCTGGTGCCGCCGCCCTGTCCATCCGGCTCATCAACAGCGACAATGATCGACACACGGGGGTGGTCTCTCAGCCTGGCACGCCGCCACTCACCCCTCGAAAAAATGTGGTGCCCAAGTTTAACGGGTGAGGGTTCGGGGATACTGACACGAGTCTTCGGGATAGGGCGTTGGCCGGTATGGGCCCCAGCATGAACCGAAGAAATCTGGGAGATTGGCTCACACTCGACGGCGGCGTGCTGACTGTCCATAGCAGGTGTGTTACAATTCCTACGCCGGCGGGCCTTGTAGCAGTCAATACAAACTCGGTGGGGCTTAGTGTTCCATCCGCGGGATCCCTCAGTAAAGGCCTTGAAGGAGCATTTGCAGTCCAGGCACACGGCTTGTCTGGCCTTGTCAACTGGGGATGGGGCGGCACCCAATGGTGGACTTTTCCTCAGGCGCTGGAATGAAGACACAGCTGATAGGGTAGGTGATGGAAGAGCGTTGCGGGCCATTTCCTTGTTTTCGACAAGCGCAATCACATCATTAACTGGCTTGCACAGTACGTCTGGTGTCCCCAGTGTCTTGTGGCGTATGTCCGAGTCATATATACCATTAACCAAAACATCGCGGATGACGTGGTCGGTGTAGTTCACATTTTTGCCACACTCACATACCGCGTTGTAGGCGCACGTCTCCGCCTTGCCCCGCACTCTGGCAGAGAACGCGCGAAACGCTTCATCACGTTCTTGGTGTAACTGAAGCAGCTCAGTGCGTAGGACAGAGGTGGCTACTGGAATGACAGCCAGGGAGCGCATGGCGGCGAAAAGATCTGGCAGGGGTCCGGAAGCTGCGTTGGGATTGGCTTTCAACAGGTTGTCCCCGAGCTCTGGACCGGCGCACTGGAACAGCTGGAAAGGAGCTTGTGCATCCTCTATGCTCGAACCGGTGCGGAAAACATCCCAACGACGGGTGAATATATTCCATTCCTCTGCCGATATGCCCACGTCAACTCTAGGGCGATCTAACTTCGGACCATGAAAAGATGGGGGTTGGACGGGCGCCTGGATAGAAGGGCTCTGATGATTAAATCCATGATTTGTCAGCAAAGCAATGGCGAGGGCTTCAGACACGTCGCCCGTCTTGAAATCACAACCAGGGACAGTGCATTCAACGACGACCATGGCTCCTTCATGAAGAAATACACTCCTCGATGTCAATTTATATTTTAATGACAAAGATGAAGGAGCCCTGCAGGGATACAAATATACAAATATAAAATGACAGCGGCAACTAAATGTGGAAATATGTAATAAAGAAACCAACATAACTGAATATAACTAACAGAATAAGTAATGAAGCAGAGAAACTTACAGTAACAAAGTCGGTAACTTGATGCAGAGGTTGTGTCATGAACAATGGGGAAGCATGAGACAGAACAACAAACAAAATGGATGACTATCCCCTATCGTTCCATAATATATTCCTTTGTGGCCCCTAGTGGCCGGAGGTAAACTCTACAAACCCGAAAAGGAAAACGGCGTTGGAGAGCCAGCTGGACCGTGGACACTGGTAGGTTCACCTGTTGTGTATGGGATTTGGGTGTCTGGGAGCCGTGCCCACCCGCGGGGTGACGTCAGGCGGGCATGGCCCACTCTGTATGTAGTTGAGTGTTCTGGCTAATAAAGTTCAGTTGGATGTCCCTCAAGAAGCTCTCCATCTCGTGTCATTTCCACGATATAACATTTGGTGCCGAGGTAAATCAGTGTTATCCTAAGTCATGAATTACAAGTGCGAGGATGCTTTCAAGGTCTCCAGGAGACGAGGCAGATTCATGTGCCTTAGCCAGCGGACGGGCGAGTCCCTTATGTTGTTTCTGACGAGGCTTTGTAGCCGGGCTAAAAAGTGCAGGTTTGGGGTTTTGGAGGAAGACATGATGAGGGATAAATTGGCCCATGGCTCCAGCGACATTTGGCTGAGGTACACGCTGATGAGCGCTAAGGTGCCGCCGTCATTGGAGGAAGTTCTGGCCTTGGTGGAGCAGAGGGAGTCCGTGATCCAGCGCGAGCTAGCAGCTAAGGCTAGCGTGAGGCCGACCGCATGCGATTTCCTGCCAAGAGCGGAGGTTTGCGAACTAACTGGGCAACAAGACACGGTAACAGCACAGTGGAGCACTGAGACTGTGAGTGCTGGGAACAGCGGCCAGGAGCCGGTGTCCGAGGACGTGACCAGTGAGGGTGATGCCGAGAGCCCCAGAGGTGAGCAATGACAGCCATTTGTGGAAGCTACGCAGCGGGCGAACGAGGCCAGGCAGGCTGACGGTCCCGGGGAGGAGCAGCAACAGCCATTTGTGGAAGCTACGCAGCAGGCGAGTGAGGCCAGACAGGCTGACGGTCCCGGGGAGGAGTAGCAACATCCGCTTGTGGAAGCTATGCAACGGGCGAGCAAGGCCTGGCAGGCTGACGGCCCCGGAGTTGAGCAACAGCCGAATATGGAGACCACACGACAAGACATGTGGAACGAGGGAGTCAAGAGTTGTGTCGGGGTGTCTGGACCAGAGAACGATGCCAGTGAGGATAACGCTATGAGCCCTGAAAGTGAACGACAACAGCCGGACACGGTTACAGCGCAGCAGAGCACCAACACCGAGAGCACTGAATGCAGCGGTGAGGAGCCCAGGTCGGTGAGCGGGCCCTGCCAGGGTGATGGTGCGTGTCCCGGAGGAGCAGCAGCCACAGGACACGGTGACAGCACAGCAGAGCACCAACACCGAGAGCACGGGATGCAGCGGTGAGGAGCCCAGGTTGGTGAGCTGGCCCGGCGAGGGCGATGGTGCGTGTCCTGGAGGTGAGCAGCGGCCAGATACGGAGGCTATGCAGCAAGACACGTGGAGCAAGGGGGCCGAGAGCAGTGACGATATGCCCGGGTCAGGAGATAGAGCTGACGGGAGTGTCTCAGAGGGCCCCGAGGGACAACAGCTACAGCCAGACATGGTTGACGGCACAGTTCAGGACACAAGCTGGTCTGGCGAGCTGGGTGTTAATTGTGACTGGTGTAACGATAACTCAGCGAGGGTTGACCCTGGTGCCGGTGGCCGCGGTACCCTTGGTGTGGGAACCGGATGGCACTGCGGGGTCCCCATGAAGAGGGCTGCCGAGGCTGGAGGACAAGAGAGTGGAGTGGAAAAAATTGGTGCGGTTTTGCAGAGTGCCATACGCCATTGTCAGGGTAAGAGTTTGGACCGGGTCGGCGAGACGGCATGATGCAGGACGGAGGTCCTGAGATGACGTGGCGTGCATGGGAGACCGGGTCGGGTTCCCCTGCAGGTCGACGGCGGGGTTCGGCCCAGAAAAGAAAGACCAGTTTTGAAGGTTAGAGACATGTTGGCCAGAGAGGAGTGTTTCGACCCTGGGCTGCGGCAGTGGCCGGACTTAAGGATGCCGTGGGGATGCCCAGGCCCTCCGTGGCTGTATAGAAGATTTTGGTGGCATAAAGACATGTTCGCCAGGGAGGGGGATTTTGACCCTGGAGGTGGACAGAGGCCAGGGGCACATATGTTGTGGGGGTGCCTGGGGCCTCCGAGGCAGTTTTCTGGCTGGTGGCTTCTCAGAGATGTTGGAGTTACCTGAAATTTTCTTTTCCTGATGTGAATGCCTGTATATATATGTGAGTGAATGTGTGTAATATGGGATTATTTTATGTATTTTAAGGAGACGTGGTCCATTTTGATTATTTTGGTGTGAATGTGATAGGTTGTTCTATTACAGCATATTATTCTCCCTGTTCTTAGTGTGTGATTTGGGTTTCAAAATTTAGGTGGTTCAATTGTAAGATAAGATAAGCCTTTATTAGTCCCACAATGGGGAAATTCCAGGATTGCAACAGCACAGGGATAGCAACACTCAAGGGCAAGAAAAAACAAGAGCAGCTAGTATACATATGTACATATTACTATATATATATATATATATATATAGACACAGTGCGGAGCATTGTGGTTGGTGGATGTGCAGCAGAAAGTCTAAGCTCTCTATCCGCGGATGCGGCGGGCCAGCTGGATGTCTTTGGGCATGATGGTGACCCTCTTGGCGTGGATGGCGCACAGGTTGGTGTCCTCGAAGAGACCCACCAGGTAGGCTTCGCTGGCCTCCTGCAGAGCCACAACGGCGGAGCTCTGGAAGCGCAGGTCGGTCTTGAAGTCCTGAGCGATCTCCCTCACCAGGCGCTGGAAGGGCAGCTTACGGATGAGCAGCTCCGTGGATTTCTGGTAGCGACAGATCTCTCTCAGAGCCACGGTACCAGGCCTGTAACGGTGAGGCTTCTTCACTCCGCCGGTGGCCGGAGCACTTTTCCGAGCAGCCTTGGTGGCCAGCTGCTTCTGGGGACTTTTCCTCCAGTAGATTTACGGGCGGTCTGCTTGGTTCTTGCCATCGCTCTTTATTATTCTGTCTTATATTTCTTGCACGCCGCCTAAACTCCAGCCCGGCACCTGCGTCGTTTTCGCTTGGCTGCACGGTGGCGCAGTGGTTAGCACTGCGGCAGCACAGTTTACCCTTGGCCGGGGGATTGTGGGGATCGTGGGATCGTGGGTTCGATCCCAGCCCCCGACCAACAGTGATCTGTGTGGAGTTTGCATGTTCTCCCCGTGTTGCGTGGGTTTACTCCGGGATTTCTCCGGTTTCCTCCCACATGCCAAAGACATGCATGTTAGGTTAATTGGCTGTTCTAAATTGTCCCTAGATATCTGTTTCCTATAGGCCCTTAGAACAGAGGGTTAGTATTAATGAAAGCGCTTTGAGTGGTCTTTGTGACTAGAAAAGCGCTATATAAGTGCAGGTTAGTTAGTTAGTTAGTTCAATTCCCCGGTATGTCGAGTTTCTCCGTTAGCACCGGGTGGCAGTTGAGTGCTAGCTAGCTCTTCCCTGCTGTATCGTCTCCTGCTGTAAACAGTGGCTCCGTCCGCCGACTCGGGAGACCTTTGGGGCGATCTGTGTGTGTGGTTTCACAGTTTGTGGGGGGGGGTGTTGTGTATGGGATTTGGGTGTCTGGATTGCCGTGCCCACCCGCAGGGTGACGTCAGGCAGGCACAGCCCACTCTGTATATAGTTGAGTGTTCTGGCTAATAAAGTTCAGTTGGATGTCCCTCAAGAAGCTGTCCGTCTTGTGTCATTTCCACGATATAACATCACCCACGATATAACATCATCCAGAGACAAAATAGTGACAGGTGGTGTGCACATTTTCTAATCACTGCTGTGCACTGCTGCGCTCTCCCGCGAGCGTGCACCCTCCTCCAGAAATCACAAACTGGTATTCGGAACAACACGTAATTTTTTACACCTGTAAAAGCAGTTTTAAAGGTCTGATGACACATTTTTGACTTCATCTAATTTTTCAAAACATAATACAATATGACAAAATAGGTTGGTCTGTGCAGTTCTAAGTCAAACAGGCTTTTTTTCACGCGAATATCCGACGTTTTCATGAGCGCCACGTCACCAATTGCGTCAGTGGCTGGAACCCCCCCCGGACATGTTGTAACGTCATTGACAGAACACAGCACATGGCTGCCCATTGTACACACAGGATGAAAGCGGTTGAAAAGCTCGACGATGGTTCCAGCACATGTAGTCTGGAATTGGTTTGTGTTGTCCAATCTTCAGACGAATATAGTTCCAAAGAATGGGATGACAATGAAGAATCTGGGGGCAGCAGACCATATAGGTTTGAGCCGTGCAAAGTGGGCATTGTGCCAAGCGAGTCAGACTCAGAAAGTGACAATGGAGAGGCACACATGGCCGGCGCAGCAGCAGCGACAAACACACGGCAGGGGAACACCGAGTGTTATGCTTTTGTTACAGATATTGAAACAAATTATTTGTTCATAAATATAATTTATTTAAACCCAATTTTTCAATAAAATCATAGCAGTGTATTCTCTGTGGCTCAGGCATTGGGTTTATTATATATTATCTTTATGTATTTATGTATTATGTATTATCTGGTGAATCCTGCACGTAAATCCATTCATCATGACCCTCCGTGCACTCATACGCAGGGCACAGAGAGGGAGGATGAAATAATGAGGATTTACATGCAGGGTTCACCACAGCACATTTAGTGCAGAAAGACAGACAATTTCCCAAAAAGGTGAAGACGTAAAAAAAACACAAACACACTTACTGATGGGGTTCGGGGGCCGGCATCGCCCAGAGAACGAATGAAAGGAGACGTGTTAGCCACAGGTGCGCCCCAGAGCCAACATCGCTTCAAGGACGCATGAGAACCACGGTGAACATGGACTGACTAACACGTCGTGAGAGTGCTGAAAATACTGGCAGCCTAACAGCACAGATGAGAATACTATGGACCAGCAGTTCGTGACTGGCAAACAGCCACTAAGTAAACGCACTGCTGGTGATGGTGTGATGAGAAGCACCTGGGCGAGGACCGGGAAAGATGATCAGCGGGATTTTTTAATCAGCTGGTGATAATGATAGAGGGGACATGGCTGGACCAGCGAGCGTCAGCATGCACTCACAGAAAGCTGGTCAAAGCTGCGCGTAAATCCATTAATCCTTCCCCTCCTCGTGCGCTCCTCCTGCGTAAAAGCGTATGAGGAGAGCACAAGGAGTGCACAAGGAAGCTTATGGCAGTTGGAGCCGACGCGTGTAATGTGGTCTTTCACGGCCTGCTGTTTATCTAAGCCTGCGACACAACGCGAAGGCATAACCGTAAAATTAAAACAAGACACCAGAGAAACTGTGAGCTACAACACCGGCGTCCGTTCTGTCACTTCGGTGGGCGGCACCACAGTCCAGTCAGCGGCTGCGGTTTTTTGATAACTAGTTTATGCAGGTGAGGTTGTAAATATTATATTGGTCATCGACAATGACTTTTGGGTTTACACAACATGCTTAAAAATGTCAAAATCATGTCATCAGACCTTTAAATGTCAGACCTACTGTAAATAAAACCTGCTGGCAAGCTAGACGCTGTTTTTTATTGTCTAGACGTTGGTTGATGATCATTTCTGACCTAATGCCGGTGTATGCCCAGCACGTTTCCTGATGTGTTATGTATGAGGAATGAGAGGCAGGAGGCTCTTCTGTCATGCAGCAAGTCAACACTTTATTATAGAGAACTGGACTATATACACAAGGGCTGTGCCCGCCTGACATCACCAGAGGCGGGTACTGCAGCACGCACACACCACACTCACTACATCACACTTCCCCTCTGTTGAATATTTAATAGTTCATAATGGTTCATACACATAAGTTATTAGTTATTACATATTGAAATACACGTGAAAACAAACAGATATTATAAACATTTTATAGTTAATCAGAAAAGCTATTTATAGTAATTTAATTAAAATCCCAAAGGTGTTTTCCTTCAATGCAGTCGCTAGACATTGTCCACTAGACGGCGCTGGTGCTGTACCTTTGGCCATGAAATGTTATTGTTCAAGCTGCAGACCGAAGAAGAAGAAGTCAGTGCTAAGTGATGCAGTGCTATCAGAGAGACGGACGCATGTTAGTCAGCGGGAACAACAAATGTGTTGTAAACTGAGATGCAGCATTCTCCAGTAAAGCCAAATGAAGGTAAAGTTGGGTGTTTGGACATTCTTTCCTTATAACAACTGATGTTACAGCTAAATCCACAACACCCTCTCCCTTACAAAAATGCAAAGCACACACACAATCAAGACCCTCCCCAATTTAGGACATGAATCATGCACTAAGGCAGTGCTTCTCAATTATTTTTTGCAAAGCCCCCCCTAGGAAAGAGAAAATATTTCGCGCCCCCCCAACTCGCCGCAGTGACTATAAATAAGATCATTATCTATAAAAATTGTATAAGTATACCTAAAATTGTATCCTTTTTAACATTAACAAAAGAAAAAAGCAATATAAATCAACTTTCAACAAATATTAACTTTATTTTGCCACACAGAAACCCTGTTATAGTCTAAAACAGAAAAAAAAAAACTTAAAGTGCATCAAAGTGCCTGAAATAAAAAATATGTCAATCCTTATTTAAACTAGAAACATTTTTGACCAACTGAACCATTTGATGCTGAGAAAAATAATTCAATCAATAAATAATATTAAATGTAAATTGATCTGGAACATTAACACAGGAGTACCAATATATTTAACATTTTAGTCTGAAGAAAAAGGTAGAAAAAGGCAGTATCAACTCCTCTGCAATTGTGTGGGGTTTTTTGCACTGCGCAATTTGGTGCGCCACTTTAAATGATGCTGAAAGTGCTCACTGGTTTACTGATGTAGCGTTCACAAAGCGGGATGATTGTTGGCTGTACTCCGCACGTTTTCGCTGAAAAAAATCAAGCGGCTTATCAACGTGTTGAGGATGTAATGTCTGTAGGTGACGTCTTAATTTATTTGGCTTCATGCTGTCCGCTGCCAACACTTTCAGACACAGTGAACACACCGGTCTTTCCTCGTCTCCCACCGTACTCAGAGTGAAGCCAAGCGCTAGATAAGCTTCGTCATATTTCCTCGTCTTAGCTTTTGGGAGACTTTCATTTGTCTCTTTACCTCTGTCTCTCTCCGCCTTTCTTTTCGTTACTGTTAAATATTTCTCCATGGTGTCTCTCGAGGGGTTTGTTGACAGCAATTTAAAAAGTTTTAAACTCCCGCACAGACTTTGACAATGAGAGCGCCACTGCACCACCTGCTGCCGTGGATGTGCAATTACACTTTACACGGCAAAAGCAAAGCCTGTTCCCCGGGGTCACACGCGCCCCCCCCCGGCATCGCATCGCGCCCATTTGAGAAGGACTGCACTAAGGGAAAAGGAATCATGAACTGTGGGAAAATGGCCTATCACATTTACATAGAACAACTAAAACCAGCGATTTTTCCCTTTTTTTTTTAATATACACAAAAATAACCAAAGTGGACCATGTCTCTAAAAATAGGTAAAATAATCCCATACCATACATACCCACATGCACACCAGCAGAGTATCTGCATACATATTTACATAAAGAATACTTAAGTCACACCCATGTCCACCGGCGGTCAGAGGTAACACCGGCCCGGGGGGCCAGGGCAGCCGCAAATCATGCAAGCCCCTGGCCACTGTAGATAAGACCGGCTCAGAGGTCCCGGGCAGCCCCACGGCATGAACGCCCCTGGCCGCAGTCTGCCTCCAGGATCAAAACCAACCTCTCCTGCAAAAATGTCACTCTTCACCACTGATTGCTTCATTCCTCGGGACCCGCCGTGCTCCTGTCTGGCACACCATCTCTCCATGTTCATTGGTCCGCTCCAGACCACTTTCAACACTGCTGCAGCTGCCATCATTGTCCCAAACACTCCGGCCCCCTGTGGTCGAACTCCGGGGAGACCCGAAGCCTGCTTGTTGGCGCCACTCGCTGCCTCGGGAGCCTCGCCGTAACGCCCAGCACACTCGTCCAGGGTGACCTGGGCTCCGGCACTGAGACACTGCCTGACCTTCGTGGCACACGGTTGCTGTTGCTCACTCTCATGGCTCACAGCGTCGCTTTCGCCGGCGTCGTTTCCCGACCCCGGCACCTCGCCACTGCTCCCAGCGCCCTCGTTCCAGGCGCTCCACTGTGCTGCCTCCGTGTCCGGCTGCTGTTGCTCTCCCTCAGGGCTCTCAGCGTCACTCTCGTCGGCGTCACTCTCATCGGCGTCACTCTCGTCGGCATGACTCTCGTCGACATCACTCTTGTCGACGTCACTCTCCGACCCGGGCGTTTGCATTGCAGCTCTCGGTACCCTCGTTCCAGGTGCTCCGCTGCGTCGTCTCTATGCCCGGCTGTCGCTGTTCTTCCCTGGGGCTCTCAGCTTCCATGGTCCCGCTCACTCGCTGCCTAGCCTCCAGCTGCGGGGATGACTCCTGCTGCTCTCCCTCTCTGCTGTCATTGCACACCGTGCCATCCGACTCATCAGTGCTATGGTCCTGTACCGTGCCAAGCTCCTTGACCGGCCCGCCATCTTCAATGATCGGGGACTCCTCCATTTGTGGCACCGGTCCTACCTTGAAGTCTAGCTGGTAGCGCGTAGCTTGGTTTTGGCGCAAAGTTAGCTTAGTGGCTAACCTGTCCATTGGCACAGAACGGGTCATTAGCTTCCCCCAGCTAACTAGCTTAGCTGTTCCTGGCGCCAACAGCTCCATTACCCAGCTTTGTGGTCCTCGTCTGCTCGTCGAAGTAGTCGGCCAGCCGCTCGACAGCATCCTCATAGTACTCCGTTTCACCCAACATACCGAGAATTTTTTGGCCCTCCGCGACTAGATTGTGGGCCAGGAGTGCTCACCGTCGTCTCCCGTCGAGCCTACTTAAGCCCAGCGCCCTGATGTAATCCTCGAACATGGCCCTCCACTGCGGCCACAGGATCATCGGCTCTCCCGTGTACTCTAGAAACGGTGTTAGTCGTGGAGGTAGCCCGTACGCTTCCATAATTTTTATCCTTGTCGCCAAATGTTATGTATAGGAATGAGAGGCAGGAGGCTCTTCTGTCATGCAGCAAGTCAACACTTTGTTATAGAGAACTGGACTATATACACCAGGGCCGTGCCCGCCTGACGTCACACCAGAGGCGGGTACGGCAGCATGCACATACCACACTCACTACATCACAGTGTTGACAGGCCGTCGGCAAACAGTCTACTCCGATTTAATGCCGGCTCCCGCGAAGACATCTTGCCAATGTGCAAACGCGTCACATAAGACATTTTCCCAACATAATTTGAATAAATTGGGCTAACGTTGGCTAGATGTATGTGTGCTGTTGGGGAAATATATTCAGATTTAGCATCAGGCTCATGCCTTAATCATTTCTTGCCTAAGCCTACAGTATTGACAGTATCCTTTCGTAAAAACTGATTAACTGAAACAATCTAAATCTGGAGGCTTCAACTTACCCCAAAGGCACCACTTATCCATCCTGCCATTCTTAGGTTTGTAGAAATATGATTGAAATGTAACTTGCAGATTTTTTAATTTTTAGTCTGAATCTTTTCCCAGAAAGCATCTTCAAAAATGTAAATGATGCTGTCATGATGTGAGCCAGTCTTATGTAGTCTGTACCACATCAGTCCTGTTCTTAGCATCAAACATTCATTCTGTTGTCAAATGAACTGCAGTGCTTTCAGGGTAATTAATGATTTACCTTACAACAGCATCGTTCAGAGTCTTCAAATACAGCAATTAGTACATTACTGTAACCATGGTGATTTATTTGATGGACGATTTGCAGTAGATATACCTATGGATTGTGTGTGTGTGTGTGTGTGTGTGTCGCGCGCACACACATCTATGTTCTGTTAAATTTTCAGTGAAGATTTTGAATTTTTATAATAGCTCGACTCCACCATCTAGTGGTCAAAGACTACACTACATTGTCCATCATCGACAATGATGGACGAACAACACACTACTATGCTTCTTGTATGCTAATAATCTCATCCTTTGCTGAGCTCATCATGCCTGATGACAGATATTGTCATTCTTTTAATGTTATTTTCAGCACATTGAAATCAAATAGGCATGAGCAGTTTAGCATGTTTTTTTTTTTTTTTAGTATTTCCCACTGGGTTGGTATTACATTAATAACATTAATAAATAAAATATTAGGCTATGTAACCCAGCCACAGGGGGTGCACAACAGTGGCGTAGCTGTTATGTCTGGATGTAGGGACTGTTATGGATCTCCAGCTGACAACAGACTGAACGGATGTGAAGATGGACACACATCGTGATGTCACGGGAACCACAGTTACTACACGTTCGGCGTCCCATGATGTCTTGTCCTGTGATGTTCACCTCAGCGTCCCCCAAAAAGGTTGTGGTGTCAACGGTCCCTTCTGCCAGGCTAACTGCACGAGCTAGCAAGCTTTGTTATTTCAAAGTTCCTAGCTGCGATGTTAGCTGGACGGCAGCCTCCAACTGGAACACAAACTCCAGCGTTTTCACCAGCGGCAGGTCATCCAGCCCCATTAACACGGGTTGGTGGTGTACTCCACTAGCTGGTTCCGCACCATCTCATCTTCGAGTTGTGCAAACCTGCATGTACTCACCAGACAGTGGAGGTCGGCGACGAATTGCGGAGTCGTCTCTCCCACATGTTATGTATGGATATGGAGCCAAAGGACGAGGCCAGGTGCACGACTGAACTCACATTTATTAGCAGGTACCACCAACACACCACACACAACCAGGCAGAGGAGATGGCAAAGAGGCCCGCCCCTCCTGCCTGCTGCCCTTTATAGGCACGGGTGGTGACGATCGCGGAAAGTCAGAGCCACCACATCGTGCCTCACAAATAAAAGCATAAGAGCAATAATACTATAAATAACTATATAAACTGCCCCCCATAAAAGTCCAAAACACATACACAATTCAGACCCTCCCCAATTTAGGACCTGAATCGCGCACTAAAATAATGAAAAACAATGTACTATAAGTAGCCTAACACGTTCACACCCAAAACAACTAAAAAATTAGGGGGGGACGGGTGGACTGCCGCCCTACCCCCACACGGCCAGGCGGATTATTCTGCTGCCAATACTAAATGAGAAAAGTCCATCTACAAATTAAAATAACCACCGTGTTCCTAAACTAAAATAAAACCTGCAAAATAATCTCCAGAACTACATACAACACACATACAGTAAACAACAAATTACTCTGAACACATGCACTCAAATGAACATATAATACACACGGCCCAGGGAAGAGGAGAAACAAGCCTGTGCCCCCACCCCCCCACCCAGACCGTCTCTTCATCAGTCTGCCCCTGGAGGCGGCCTGCCTCCCGGGCTGCAGCTGGTTGTATCAGCATCGGTGCAGCTCTTCTTCACCGTCAGATGTTTCACTTGTCCAGGGCCACCGCTCACTCTCCTCCCGGGCATGCCACAGCTTGTTCGGGTGACTCCACAAGCAGTCCGACAGCTGAAGATAAGCCTCATCCCATCTGGCCACGATGCGCAGCCATCCCTGGTGCTCCTCTAACTGCCGTTTGGCCCGTACCCGCTGTGATCGCGCCTCCTCCTGAGCCCGAACCAGGTCCGTGACTCCCAGAGGGGTTCTGCTTGGCTTGCAGGTTCTCTGCTTGGCACGTGGTCCCTCTGTGCCTGGCTCTGACCACTTGTGAATCTGCTGCAGCCATCACCGTTGTAGCCCCATGTTTGCCGGCCCACTTTAGTCGAACTCTGGGAACAACTGGAGCCAGCTCCTTGGCATTATTCGTCGTCGCAGGTGCCTCGCCATGCCGCCCAGTACCCTCGTCCAGGGCAACTTGGGCTCTGGCACAGGGACCCCCTGTGATGACCCTGAGCGAGACTGGTCCTGCTCACCTTCTGGGGTGCTGGGCAATTCCTCATCCTACACTGCACCATCCTCCACTCTTGGAACCGGCCGGTCCCACAGTCCACAGCCCGACCACTCCTCCCCAGCGCCACTCTTAATGCCGAAACCCAGACCATAAAACAAGTTGCAGCCCATGATGTTATCGCCACGGGCTGTCATGATGAACTCGAGATTAGACATCTCTGCCAGTTTGTACTGGGCCGTCAGTCTCAGTGTTCCCACTGTGGCCAGCCATCCTCTTCCACAGCCATAAAGTGGCACTGGGTCACCTTAAATCCTGTAGTGCGGGAAGAATTTTCTCACTGTAGCCCAATTCAGAGTTCAGACTGAACTCACATTTATTAACAGGTAGCACCAACACACCACACACAACCGCCAGGCAGAGAAGATGGCAAAGAGGCCCGCCCCTCCTGCCTGCTGCCCTTTATAGGCACGGGTGGTGGCAAGACGGGAAGTCAGAGCCACCACCAGAACTACATACCACCACACCCTGCCTCACAAATAAAAGCATAAGAACAATAATACTATAAATAACTATATAACATTGCTCCCTGACGGCGTTGGTGAAACCTAATTCTTTGTGCCAACACACTCTCGGATGTCGCTAAATGTCCGACTAATAAGGCAACATATTCACTGTAGGTGTCCGCCGGGCCCAGTGTTCTGAACACGCGCTGTCCATCACTGCGGAGGCCATGTATTAGCATGGCATGTGGCTGAAGCTTGTTGGCTTTAGCTAAGTCCATAGCCAACACATACATCTCAAAGGCTTCAAACCAGCAAGGCCATGGAATGGACGGCTCACCTGGGGTGGCGAGGAACGGCAGTAGGGCTGCCAGACATGCTTCCTTCTTCAGGAAAATGTCATATTCTCCTCTAGAAGATTAAGTTTACCTCGTCTGCAATGTTATGTCTGGATGTAGGAACCAGTGGACATGTTCTTGTGCTGAAGGTTAGCTTTTATTGAACAGCTAACAAGTGGAACTCATAGCAACAAACTAGCAATAAAATAACAGGAGGCGTGGTACAGCAGGTAGCAGGTTGAAGGCAGAGCATCAAAGAGAGAGGCAGTCTCCCGCCGTTAGCCCCTTAATATAGTCACGGCTTGATGAGGTCACATCGTGCCTGCCTCCCCACGTCCGTGATGTGTCTGGTGGTATTCCAGTACGCCGCTGTAGCCCAAAATGAAAAAAATGGGTGGGCAGAGAGTAAATCAGGTGGCAAAACTCATAACACACAGACTACCAAATAATACCTGCTTGAATGCATCATAGGTTTAATTAACCATCAGCCTTATCCTCACAAACAGTGATGGAATTGCAGTCTTATAGGTACAACAGTGTGATGGCACAGTGGCCGCACAGCACTGCTTGACAGAGGAAACATACGACAGACAAGCATCAGCTATAATAGACTACATACCCCTCAACTGTCTTAGTCAGGGGGTGTCCAATCATGTGCCTGTCAGAAATAACTGCTTTGGAAGGCAGTTACTGTTTTAAAGTGGGACCCAATGTAGCATGCAGCACGTGGTGCAATAATGATTTATTAACAAAAACAAAATGAACAAACAAAAGCAGCTCAGGAGCTATCAAACAACAATTATGAAGATGAAACTTACAACCAGACGATAAAGAGGGCAACCGACCAATGACGTCACAACAACACAAACTCAGGTTGACATGCAGTATATATAGGGAACAGATAATTAAACTAATATAAGACAGCTGGGACTCATTAGGAGATGGCAGAGGAGCAGGTACAAACAGGACGGGCAGGGCTGTGGAGACAAAGGACACTGGAGAACAGAGGGCAAATAATGCAAACAATAATCAGAAATAAACCAAAACAGGAAGAAAACGTAACTGAACTAAGAACTGAGGATAACCCAACAAACTAATGATAACACAATTGTGCAAACATTTCAAAATAACAGAAGGCGTGGACCACATGTCTAGGTCATGACAGTACACTCCCCCCCCCCCACCCCCAGGGTGGATTCCAGATGCCCAAAACCAAAACAAAGAACACCCCAATCAGGTGGGAGAAGAGGGACAAAGGCACGGCTTGGCAAAACAAGGACACCAACACAACAGAAAAATGTTCATCAGATGGTTGGCCAAAGTCCCAAGACCACCACCAGCAGGAATATGGGGCATCTGGTAGCCTACCAAAGTACATGGACCACCAAATGGAGAAACATGGTGCATCGGGTGGCCTACCAAAGTCCAAAGGCCACCAGATTGATGAACACGGCACGTCGGGCCGCCTGCCACAGTCCATAAGCCACTTGATGAAAGAACACGATACCGTAGGGGCGTAAAGCTCAGGAGCCTTTTGCACAGAGAACAACAACACAGAGGCTTTAAACTTGAGAAAATGACATGAAAACTTTACCCTCTGAAACTTTAACCTCTGAAAAATACAACAAAGAACGCTTAAACTCAGGGGAAGACAACATGGAAATCTGGCATTCAGGAGATGATGACATAGGACCTTTACACTCAGAGGATGACATGGAATCCTTTTACAAGTTTACACCTATACAATTCATCAGTATACAGTACAACACCACCGCCCTTTTTTTGAGATCTGTTAATATGAAACTGTGGAGGATGAATCAGACAAAAACAAGCAGCTAAAGACACATGCTTTATTTCCTCCAACAAGCAGAACAGACTGACCTGGGTGCCAGAGCAAATCTCTTTATTACAGCTTTATTCCCGCCCTTGGCACCTGGAGTACACATATTAACATACACAACAGTAGAGCATGACTCAACACAATACTTTCACGCCCAGCATACCCAAGGTGTGAAAAGCGTCTTCCACCCCACACAATAGGTTCACGCCTGGCATACCGGGAGCGAAGGCACATCTTCATTTGGTTTATTACCTTCTAGTGCTCTGGCGCCCGTCCTTGGTTCCTCTCCCTTCTTCTCCTCATTTCCATCCCTCACCACCTTACCCCAGTTCCCCAAAGTCCTGGGTGGAGTGCGATTTCCTGTTGTGTCATCACACAGCTCCACTCCCCCATACACCCAGAAGGGGCTTTAACCCTCCGGTCCTTTAGGTTTGAGCAAGTGCCCGTAACGGCTGTAACATGGAGCCGCCGGGCTGGCCGAAGTATCTTGCTGTCGAGGTGGGTAGGAGAAAAACTTGGTCTCTGGCGAGCAGTGTTCTGGAGAGGGAAGGGGCAGGGAGGGGAAAGATTTAGTCTCCTGAAAACAGTTCTCTGTAGGGGGAACACCAACCTGCGGACCCACCGTAGGTCGGTGTCCATGCCCGGGAGTCTGGTCCAGCACCACCTGCTCATCTGCCCACACATAAGCAAGCTTCAGCCTGTCTATGCAGATGATTTCCATATGCCCCCCAAGGTCTAACACAAAATGTTTCGCCCCCCGTTTCCAACACTCTGAACAGGCTGTCGTACAGCGGACATAGCAGTGTTCTGTGGGCGTCGTGCCTAACGAAAACGAATTTGGCTTTTTCCAGATGTTTTTGGAACAAATGTGCGGGGAAAACAATGGTGCGCCAGCCCTGGGACGTTACCAGCCTCTGCCCCGGAAAAAGGGCACATGGACGGGTCAGAACCAGGTGCGGGGATCTCCGGCAAAAATTTCCAAGGAATCCACAATGGCTGAGAAAAAATGAGCTCTGCTGGGGAAGCTGCCAAATCTTCCTTAGGCGCGGAGCACAACCCCAATAGGGCCCAAGGCAGGTGGTCGACCCAATCTGCATCCATTAGCGAGGCTCTCAGTGCTGCTTTAAGTGACCTGTGAAATCGCTCGCATAAACCATTAGCCTGCGGGTTGTACGTGGTGGTGTGGTGGATTTTGACCCCCAGGCTCTTGGCCATCACAGACCAGAGTTCCTAAATGAACCCCTGTCGGAAGTGATGTCCGATGGGGATCTGAACCGTGCAACCAAAGACAACAAAAACACATGGGCTACTTCGGTAGATGTGGTGGAATTCAGCAGAACCGCCTCTGGCCAATACGTAGTGCAGTCCACGATTGTTAGAAGGTGTGTGAACCCCTGCAACGGCAGAAGGGGACCCACTAAATCCCTGTGTATGTGGTCGAACCTCCTGGCTGGAATTTGAAAAGGCTCAAGGGGGGCTTTGGTGTCCCTCTGCACCTTAGCATGTTGGCATGCGACACATGCTGTTTCCCATTCTTTCACATCCTTGTGTAAGTGAAGCTGGATGAATTTGAATCCCACCAGCTTAACTGAAGCTCGTACACCGGGATGTGAAAGGGAGTGGACGGACTCGAAGAAGCGGCAGCGCCAAGAGCTCGGAAACACCGGGCGGGGACGACCGGTGGAGACGTTGCAGAGCGGGGAGGGGCACCCTTCTTGTACCACCCTGCTCTCCAGTTTTACTGTGGTGCCTGCGGACTGAAGCGTCTGAATGTCTGTGTCCCCGGTTTGGTCGGTGGCCATTGCTGAAAAATCAATACCCATGTAGACTTGATAGACCAGCACGCATGACAGGTAGTCCACCACAATGTTAAGTTTACAGGCTACATGCTGGATGTCGGTCATGAACTCCGAAATTGCGGCCAAGTGCCGTTGCTGCCGAGCCGACCACGGTTTCGAGACTTTGGACATCGCGTAGTTTAGTGGTTTGTGATCTACAAACGTGGTAAACTCCCGACCTTCGAGCCAGAACTGAAAATGACACGTAGCCAGGTGGAGAGCCAACAACTCTCTGTCAAAAGTGCTATACTTGCGCTTGTTGTCGCACAACGGTCAGTTTGCTAGGATTGCTCGCGCTGATGCCAGGAGCTTTTTGAGGAACAGTTGGGTGAAGAGGAAAGACCCGTTATCCGTGCCCATCAGCGCGAGCATGCTCTCCATCAACTACACAGTCGATCTGTCTCCCAACTCCGTGTGGGAGAGAAGTTTTTATGCCCTCTCTCCGTCCGAAAGGGTGTAATGTCACAGCAGCAGCTGCTTGAGAGCATCGTATTTTCCCTGGGCTGGAGGAGCTTGGTTTAGGTGCATTGTGTGCTGAGGGGAGCGCGTGTCCAGCATAGCCACCACATGATAGTACTTCGTGTCATCTGTTGATACTCCGTGGAGGGCGAACTGGGCTTCCACATAGATAAACCAAGTGGCCCGGTCGTGGAGCCAGAAGTCCCTGAGTTTGACTGCTACGGTGCATGCAGCGGGGGGAGACTCCAGTGGGAGTATTTCCATGGAGGTGCTCGGTCCGTTTTCCATTTTCACGTCTCTAGGTCACTAGTGTGGAGGATGAATCAGACAAGACACGAGCAGCTAAAGACACACGCTTTATTTCCTCCAACAAGCAGAACAGACTGACCTGGGTGCCAGAGTGAATCTCTTTATTACAGCTTTTTTCCTGCCCTTGGCACCCGGAGTACAGACATTAGCATACATGACAATAGAGCATGACTCAACAAAATACTTTTGTGCCCAGCATACCAAAGGTGTGAACAGTGTCTTCCACCCCACACAATAGGTTCACACGTGGCATACCAGGAGCGAAGGCACATCTTCATTTGGTTTATTACCCTCTAGCGCTTTGGCGCCGATCCTTGGTTCCTCTCCCTTCTTCTCCTCATTTTCATCCCTCACCTCCTTCCCCCAATTCCCCAAAGCCCTGGGTGGAGTGCAATCTCCTGTTGTGTCGCCACAAAACATCTGATATCCCTTTATTGCCATCAAAGAAGCCTGCTTTTCATTGAGCCAAGTTTCAGAGGCTACTACAGCTGTAACTTTTCTATCCAGTTGTTTTAAATAGTCCTGAATCTACAGAAAGTTTTTGTTAAGACTTCTGCTGTTAAAGTGTATTCTTGATAGTTTGCCATCTACTTGCACTTGACTTTTGAATTGCTTTTCAGTGTAATATTCACAGTGATTAGGAATATTATTGAAGAAGTGGTTATCAGGATCAATATCATTCTCCATCTCTTGTCGTTTATGCTCAGCAAAATGAGATGTTTTCAGAGTCTGAATTTCCTCTCTCTGGATCAGATGACTTTCTCCAGTTGGGGATGATTGACGTCTACTAAAGTCAGTCATGAGTTTTTTTTTAAGTACATTATCATATTATGTCACAAAAGGTCTGTTGTTGCCATGTGTGTAGATATGGATTACTGTAGTCTCTTAATTTTCTTGATCGGTGTTCATCTATATTTATTTAAGTCAGTGAGATCTCTTACCATTATGGCCTTTGCATCTTCAGGTGTTCCATTTAGTTTAATCCAGACTCTACAGTTTCTTGTCCATGTTGTATGTATCTTGTTTTGTCTTTTCAGCATCCGTGCTTGTCGTGCTATTTCAGCATTAATCTTTGTTAAATAAATGTTCACTTAGGTAAACTTCTGTTCCATGCAGCTTTCTGGCCTGCCTCAGTATGTCATTTTTTACTCTTCTGTTCACAAAGCGCATCACAATTGATATCTTTGTTTTATTATCCTTTCTGGGTAGTGTATGGCAGGCTGAAATTGCATTTACATCAACCTTTAAAGGCCAAATGTCACGTAACAGGGTACTTTAAATATCTTGAAACTAGATATAAAAGGGAACCGATCCATTCGGGTCTTGGTGCATGTGCTTCAGTAACAACGGAATATTCGTTAATTTAAAACTGCCGCGCTTGGCCTGACACGGCCCCTGGAATCGCCTGGGGAAGAAGGCGGAAGTGACGAAATCGATTGTACCCTAGTTTGATGCTTGGGGTATTTCAATTGATTGTTTATATGGAGACTGGAAGGTTGAAGTGAGCAACAAGAAAGAAAAAATTGGATATTTCACCCATACCTTAAAACGGGACTATCAGGGACAGCTGGGTAATAAGGGACACTTCTCTGGGAAATGTTTTCATACCTGTCAAGTGAGACGTTTTCGCCGTACTTCAACACCGTAAAAAGCGGCTATAAGGGACGGCGGAGAAACAAGGGACACCTCTCTGGGAAATGCCCCAAATGCAACTCGTGTTGTTATTGTCAAATATTTTAAGGATTCATGGATATTTGACAATAACAACACAACTCAGCGTCCGGCGCAAAATAAAAAAAAAAAGCAGAATTCTGTATTTGTCAGGTGATCTCTCTCTGTTCCGCAACCGCTGCACAGCTGAACGTGTTAAACCATTGTCCTAATGACTTCTCATTGTAGTGAGAATAGCTCACGCTGAGCGATCAGCCCGCCCGACAATCTGACTAATGATTGACTCCACACTTCTCATTGTAGTGATAATAGCTCAGGCTGAGCCATCTGCCAGCACCAGCTGTGGGGGATCACACACAGGACGTGCTCCGCAACACACTCAATTTTTTTTCCCGTATATTTTTCTTTTGGGCGTACAGAAATGGCAATACGCCCGTTTTTGCTAAAATTGCATTTTCCCCGTATTTTCCTTAAAATATTTGACAATAACAACACGAACTACATTTAAAACATTTCCCAGAAAAGTGTCCCCCACAGCCGCGCTTGGCACCAAAATACGGCGAAAACGTCTCACTTGACAGGTATGCGCCTCCATTTTCATATTGATCTGGTCAATTTCTTGACAGCAGCGGCTCTCCTCCACTGTAATAACAATGGCTTCCGAAAAATCAATATTTATGGGGCGCCCTGGACAGACCCCCTTCGGCTTCGCAATTCTGGAGGCGATTAATGTCCAGTTCAATGACATTTTCCACTGGTTCTGCTCTCTGGTCATCGTTGGAACTGTTGTCATCAGACAAAGCATCTGATTCCGTCTCGGACGGCTCGAACCGGTAAGGTTCTATGCCTCTGTCACTGTCTGAACCACTGACAAAAAAAAAAGACAAAACTAAACTAATTTGTTCACAATCGCTGTCACTTTCCGTCATGATTGTCCAATGTTGATAAGTGTGAATGTGGATAGGCAGGGCAGCCAGGGTACAACTGGTGATGTCAAAAACATGGGCGTCGTCTGGACTGGCTGTCACAAGCCAGCAAGCAAGGTGGGGCCTTCACCTGGTGTATTTTGTGCAATTATGTAAATACAGGTGGGTGATATGGTCTCCGGTATGAATATTTGGTTTAAGCTATGTGTATTTTATCTAAATTCGTTGTCATTTAGAAAAAGAAATTACGTGACATTTGGCCTTTAAGTATAATAGTCAGCTTAAAATATTTATAATTTATTTTCACTGTTTTAGTTCTTGAATTGTCTTCTTCTTTCAGCTGCTTCCTTTAGGGGTCACAACAGTGGATAATCTGCCTGACTGCCTCCATCTCCCCCATCCCTTGCATCTTCCTCTGTCACACCAACTTTCTCCACTAACCATCACATCTATGAAGCTCATCTGTGGTCTTCCTCTCCTCCTCCTGCCTGGCAGCTCCATCTTCAACATCTTTTGTCCAATATATCCACTATCCTTCCTCTGCACATGTCCAAACCATCTCAACCTTGCCTTTCCTACTTTGTCTTGTAGCATAATATGCCGGATCCAAATTTATAAAATTACTCCTTGCTGAGGAGAAATTGCTTCACTCAGAAGTGTGGTCGCAAACCCCCCTTCTGGAAAACACACAAGACAGCCAAAGCTGTGAAGTCTTATGCTGTGGAAGATGAAAGCAGACGAGACAGCAAGCTGGTTGACACACAAACTTCAATCACCTTCCAACATAAAGTACAGAAAAAAACTCTCCATCTGAGTGCCTCAGCGAACTCTTTTATACACTTCTATTCACACCTCTGGCACACAGGGTAAACACATTAGCATTCAGACATGAAAGAGATGTACGCACATTAATGTGACATTGACCCACATATCACAGAGCAGGTCTTGCTACCATACATTCGCACCCCTGCATCCTCAGGTATGAACCTGGTGCAGCAGGGGGCGAAAGGCACATCTTTGTTTTTATAGCTCCTCTCACCTTTCACCATTAGCATCCCTAACTATCTTCTCCCCCACCAACCCCATTGTCCTGGGTGGAGCGCCATTGGAGTGTCATGTGTATTGTGTCCATCACACAGACCCCCCCCTACCCCCACCCGAACACCCAGAAGGTCCTCTAACCCTCTGGCGCCTTGGGCTTGAGCCGGTGCCCCTAACGGCTGTAATGTGGAGTCGCCGGACTGGCCAAAGTGTTTTGCTGTTGATGTGGACAGGAGACAAACTCGGCCTTTGGTGCACAGTCCTGTGGAGGGGGAAAGGGTGGGGAAGGGAAAGACCTAATCTGCTGCCAACAGCTCTCTGCAGGGGGAACACCAACTTGCGTCCACGCTGGGGAGCTTGAGCCAACATCACCTGTTCGTCTGCCAACACATAAGCGGGCTTAAGCCTGTCAATGCAGACAGTTTTCTTACGCCGTCTTACGTCTGTCATACGGTGGGCGCAGCGGGGTTCTGTGTGCGTCGTGCCTAACAAAAACAAACTTGGCGCTTTGTAAGCTCTTTGGGACAAAGGTGTGGGGAAAATAATGGTGTGCTGGTCCTGGCACATTGGCCGGCCCTGTACCATGAAAAAATTGCATGGGCAGGTCAGTCCCGGGTGCAGGATTTTCTGGTAAAGATTCCCCGGGGATCCACAGCAGCTGAGAAAAAATAAGTTCTGCTGGGGAGGCTGCCAGATCCTCCTTAGATGCGGAGCACAACCTTAACAGGACCCAGGGCAGGCGGTCCACCCAATTTACATCTGTGAGTGAAGCTCTGGGTGCTGCTTTAAGCGACCTATGAAAACGTTCGCATAACCCATTAGCCTGGGGGTTGTACGCGGTGTTGCGGTGGATTTTGACCTCCAGGCTCTGGGCCATTGCGGACCAGAGTTCTGAAACGAATAGCGGACCCCTTTTGGAAGTGATGTCTGATGGGGATCTGAACCTTGCAACCCAGACTGACAAAAAAACGCGAGCCACTTCTGCAGACATGGTGGAAGCCAGCGGGACCACTTCAGGCCAACGCGTGGTGCGGTCCACAATTGTCAAAAGGTGCATGAAATCTTGTGACGGCGGGAGGGGGCCCACCAAATCCACGTGGACATGGTCAAACCTCCTGGCCAGAATTTGGAATGGCTTGAGGGGGGCTTTGTTGTGCTTGTGCACTTTGGCCTGCTGGCACGCGACGCACCCTGCAGCCCACTCTTTCACATCCCTGCATAAGTGCGGCCAGACAAATTTCACCCCCACCAGTTTAACTGAGGCGTGCATGCTGGGACGTGAAAGGGAGTGGACTGACTCAAAAATGTGGCGGCGCCAAGAGCTCGGAACCACTGGGCGTGGGCGACCAGTGGAGACGTTGCAGAGCGGGGGGGGGCATCCTTCTTGCACCACCCTGGTCTCTAGTTTTAACCCAGTAGGCGCAGACTGGGGCGCGCAAATGTCCGCGTCCCCCATTTGCTGTGCGGCTATGGTAGGGAAATCTATTCCCATGTAGACCATGTAGAGGAAGACTAACGTGCGCCGCAGGCAGTCGGCCACAACATTAAGCTTACCGGCTACGTGCTGGATGTTGGTTGTAAATTCCGAGATCACGGCCAAATGTCGTTGCTGCCGGGCCGACCATGGTTCCAAGACTTTGGACATTGCGTATGTTAGCAGCTTATGATAAATGAACACGGTGAACTTGCGCCTTTCCAGCCAAAACTGGAAGCGGCGCGTTGCCAGGTGGAGGGCCAACAACTCTCTGTCAAACGTATTGTGTTTGCGTTCGTTGTCATGCAGAGTACGGCTGAAAAATGTGAGCGGCTGCCACGCACCGGAAATATACTGCTCCACCACTGCCCCAATGGCAACGTTAGACGTGTCAGTGGTGAGTGCTATCCGCACTGACGGGGCAGGGTGGGCTAGCAAAGCGGCGTTAGCGAGCACTGTTTTGGTATTTGCGAAAGCCTGGACTCGCTCGGGGGTCCAGTCGATGTTTTCCACGGGCTTCTTTTTTTGAAGAACAATACAAAAATAGTCTCAGAGCCCATTTGCGCACAATTCTCGCTCAAACACACATCACTCAGTACTTTAAGTCCTTCATCCGAGAGGTGGAGAAGGAATTGTTCATCATGTTTGGTCCAGTATATCTGGTCAAAACTTGGTGTACAGATTATCTCTTTCTCAAGAATCATGACATTCACTCAGTACCAGTCACACGGGAGCCACACAAATTGAACGAAAACAAGATGATAACTAATGCAGCTGCATCCTGGACACTTTTACACAGACTCTGAGACAAAGCAAAAGACAAATATGAAACAAATATGAAACTTTTCTATCTTATACATTATTGGCAAAATTTTGTAGCAAAATTTTCAAACCCATAGGCTGTGATAACTAATAACCAATATCACCATCCCTCCCTTGAACACATGACAAAGTCTATGTGTTCAAGTAGCAACATAGTGAAACAATTTTTGTGGGAGGATGGGTTTACCCTTTGTTCAGGTAAAAATTTGGGAACCTTGATTAAAAACAGCACCTTTGTTTAATCTCTTATAGACTCCAGCCTGCAGAGATATGTTTTGTTTGCATATTTCTTCATCAGGAGATGCCAGCAATATGTCATAGGAGCAATTGACTCCTATTAGGAGGTATAAAATGTGCAAGATTTGCTGACATTGCCTGAGAAAAAATTGTAGGACACTCCCAGTACCCCTGTGGTAGTCTGGTGAGTGTGTACTTTTTGTTTTCAGATATGAATGCAAACCAGAATTGATGATCTGGGTGTACTGGTATGCCAAAAATGCATTTGCTAATGACTACCACTGTGAAAAACTGCATTTGGAGTTCTAGTTCATTCAACAAAATGTGTGATCCTGGTACACCATGAGCATAAAGAATTATAGCTTTGTTAATTCCTGCAGGTCCTGCATCATCAGGATGTTTCCCACAGGAAAGTGGAGGCTGAGCATGACACTATGACATCTGCTGCTTTTTTTTTTTTTTTAGCTCTTTTACAACCCATTTAACACCTTTCTGAGCTTCTAGACAGAGAAGATATTGTGTACCTTTTATGTTATAGTGACATATTTTGCATCCTTTTATAAGACCAACATCTGTTTCATCTTTACTACAATGAATTTAGAATTTGCTTGAAAATTTCTCATCCTCTCTTCTGTTAAGATTGGTCATGTAGGAGATTTCTGGGCATCAACTGTGCACAGCGTTTTGTGCTGTGGTCACCCAGTTAAGTGACAATGTATATGTTTCTAATTTAGGAGAATATTTTATCTTAAGGTCAGATGTTGGCTTCCCATGGATGGCTATGTTCCTCAGCAGAGGTGACTGACATAATGTAGCACACAGGCCCAGGAAACACGCACGCAGGCTCAGGATAGATTTAACAGCTTTATTCAACAAGCAGGTGTGTGTGGATGGATGTATGCGGTATGGGAATGTGCTGGGGTGAACGCCGATGCGCAGGCAGCAGAGCAGCACGCCGTACAGCCGGACAACCCTATGGAGACAAGAACAAAGGACAAGGGTAACGGGCACCACACCGAGACAGGGGATATAAGTGACGGTGTTGCTTACTTGCAGGGACAGGTGGCTGGCGTCGGCAGGCGATGAGCCCGGGAGACAGCGTCCTGCTGGGTCTGCGCAGAAGATGGAGATGCTATGGCGATGACGGGGGAAATCCGCCGCCAAGAGGGTCCACCTGTGCACAGGGGTGAGAACTTGGAAGACAAGGTAAGGAGTTCTTACGTGTCGTTGAATCTTTGCTGGTGATCTGAGGTAGAATCACGAGCTTTGGAAACGCTGATGAGAACAGACGGCTCCAGACTGCAGCAGAGGGCAGAGTGGGCTAAATAGCCCGCTGCTGACAAGACGCAGGTGTGCGCGCAGCTGAAGCCGCTGATGAGCGGCGGGTCGTGACAGTACTCCCCCCTCTAGCAGCGCCTCCTGGCGCTGGTTTGTCTGGATGTGCCCGATGGAACTCCCTGATGAGGCTCTTGTCTAACACCCAAGAGGAGGGCACCCAGGATCTAAACTCCGGACCAAACCCCTCCCAGTCCACCAGATACTGCAACCCACGCCCTCGGCGCTGGGAGTCCAGGAAGGAGGCGACTCTCCAGGCCGGGTGGCTGTCGATCATCATAGGCGCGGGCGGCGCTACGGGCAGGGGGCAGAGGGGGTCAGACACATACGGCTTGATCCTGGAAATGTGGAAAGTAGGACAAATGCGAAGGGAGGGGGGGAGGGCCAGACGCACAGCCACCGGGTTGATAATCCTGGAAATGGTGTGAGGACCAACGAAGCGTGGTGCCAACTTCTTCTTCTCCCCCTTAAGGTGGAAATCCTGAGTGGCCAACCAGACTCGTTGACCCACCTGGTAGGCAGGGGCCGGTCTCCTGCGGCGGTTGGCAGTGATGCTATTACGTGCAGCCGTGCGTAAAAGCGCGTCCCGTGTCCTGGACCACAGAGCCCGACAACGTCTCAGGTGCGCCTGGACGGAAGGAACAGCGAGCTCTGCCTCCTGGTCTGGAAACAAGGGTGGATCATAGCCCAGGGACGCCTTAAAGGGAGACATACCTGTAGCAGAAGACCGGGCGGTGTTGTGGGCGTATTCAACCCAGGCCAGATGTGAATTCCAGGAGGATGGGTCCGATGACGTGACGCAGCGCAGGGCAGCCTCCAACTCCTGGTTGGCCCTCTCACACTGCCCGTTGGATTGTGGGTGATGGCCGGATGAGAGGCTAACTGTGGCCCCCAGGGCGTTGCAAAAGCACCTCCAGACCTCTGAGACAAACTGGGGACCCCGATCCGAGACGACATCTACTGGTATCCCGTGTAACCTGACCACGTGCTGCACCAGGAGATCCCCCGTCTCCTGCGCCGTTGGAAGACCCCGCAGTAGCACGAAGTGGGTGGCCTTGGAGAAACAGTCCACAATGGTCAGCACGGCGTTATAGGAGTTGGAAGTGGGGAGACCAGTGACAAAGTCGAGGGCAATATGGGACCAGGGTCTGCCAGGGGTCGGCAGAGGCTGGAGTAGACCGGCGGGAGGAGAATTACCCGACTTGGCAGAGGCGCACACAGGGCAAGCCCGGACGTAGTTGGAGGCATCCTTCTGCAGACCCGGCCACCAGAAGGAGCGTTGGAGGAGATCCACTAGCCGAGATACCCCCCCGGGTGACAGGCGAGCTTGGAGGTGTGGACCCAATGAATGACCTCCCCCCGGACAGAAGATGGAACAAACAACCTTCCCTCCGGTCCGCCGCCAGGATCCGGTTCAGCCTCCTGCGCCCTCCGGATCTTGTCCCTGATGGACCAGGAGATGGCACCTACCGCACACGAACTGGGCAGGATGGGGTGGCCCGACTCCTCCGATGTCTCAGGGGCGAACTGCCTGGAGAGGGCATCAGGTAGGATGTTCTTAGAGCCGGGGTGATAGGTAATGGTGAAGCGGAACCGGGCAAAGAATAGAGACCAGCGCGCCTGGCGGGCATTCAGGCGTCTAGCAGATCGAAGATACTCCAAGTTCTTGTGGTCCGTCATCACCACGAATGGTAGCGCTGCCCCCTCCAGCCAGTGGCGCCACTCCTGCAGGGCGAACTTGATGGCAAGAAGCTCCCTGTCCCCGACGTCATAATTCTGCTCGGCCAGAGACAGACGCCGTGAGAAGAAGGCGCAAGGTCGTTTGGTCCCGTCAGTGGGTGGACGCTGGGACAGCACCGCCCCCACCCCGTGTCAGATGCGTCGACCTCAACCAAGCACTGCAGCGCGGGGTCGACCTGGGTCAGGACCCGGGAGGAGGAGAACTCCGTCTTCAGCGCCTGAAACGCCGCGGCGACCTCTTCAGTCCAGCGAAAGGCGTTCTTGGGTGACGTGAGACGGGTCAGCGGGGCAGCGATGGCACCAAAGTTGGGCACAAAACGGCGGTAGAAATTAGCGAACCCAAGGAATTGTTGGACCTGCTTCCTGGAGGTCGGCGTCGGCCAGTCCACCACCGCTTTGACCTTAGCGGGGTCGGGCAGAACCTGATTATGTGAGATCACAAATCCTAGAAAGGAGGTGGTCTTGGCGTAAAACTCACATTTTTCTGCCTTCACATATAACCTGTTCTCCAGCAGCCGCTGTAAGACCCGTCTCACATGCACCTGGTGTTCTTCACGTGACCTGGAGAAGATGAGGATATCATCTAGGTACACGAATACAAAGAGACCCAGGAAATCACGCAGGACGTCATTTATTAGGCGCTGAAAGACAGCTGGGGCGTTGGTCAGACCAAAGGGCATTACAAGGTATTCAAAATGTCCACTTGGCGTTCTGAATGCAGTTTTCCACTCATCCCCCTCCCTGATCCGGACGAGATGGTAGGCGCTGCGGAGGTCCAATTTGGTAAACCAGGTCGCCCCCTGCAGGGAGTGGAAGGCTGTGTCCATCAGCGGCAGAGTGTACCGATCCTTCTCAGTGATGTCATTCAACGCTCGGAAGTCGATACAAGGGTGGAGGGACCCGTCCTTCTTTGATACGAAGAAGAAACCGGCTCCGAGCGGGGACGAGGAGGGGCGGATGATACCTGCGCTGAGAGACTCCTTTATATAACTGTCCATTGCCTCCCGCTCCGGCGCTGACAGGCTATACAGGCGACCTGACGGCAGGGGAGCCCCTGGGCGGAGGTTGATGGTACAATCATAGGGCCGATGAGGAGGGAGAGACATCGCCCTGGATTTGCTGAAGACCAAGCCCAGATCGTGGAATTCCGAGGGCACCAAGGTGAGGTCCGGAGGCGCGGTGTCCTTGATCGGGGGAGGAGCAGACGGGGCGCAGGCTGCGGATTGTAAACAGGTGCCCATACAGAACGCACTCCAGGCGGCGATCTTCCCGGTCTGCCAATCCAGGACTGGGTTGTGCAGGCGCAGCCAGGGGTATCCAAGGATAACAGGCGTCACAGAGGAGGACAAAACGTAGAAGGAGAGTTCCTCTCGGTGATTGCCTGAGATAATGACTGGGACGGACTGCGTGTGATGAGTCACTTGGCCAAGGGGACCACGGGAGAGGGTGATAAGGCTCAGAGGAGCGGGCAGAGGTTGGCAGGGGATGCTCAATCGGGTTGCCAGGCTCTTTGAAATGAAGCTCTGCTCTGCTCCTGAGTCCACCAGTGCGTGTGTGAGATGCCCCGTGGCATTGTGACAAAATCGGATGGGCAAGGATAGGCTTGTGAGAGGATTTGACCGGTTAGAGTCCGCGAGGCCCCCTACAGTGACTCGCGGACCTCCCCGTTTGGCTTCTCCGGGCAATGCTCCACGGAATGTTGGCCTTCTCCGCAATACATGCAGAGACCCAACTTCCGGCAGCGCTGTTTCTCCGCTAGAGGGAGCTTTGACCGGGCCACCACCATCGCCTCTGACTCCTCGGAGGCCTCCGGTGGAGGTGTCGCCAGGGGGCGGTCTTGAGACGTGCGGACGGAGCCTCCACGCAAGCGGCTGCTAAACTTCTGCTCGGTGGACCGTTCACGCAGCCTATTATCCAAACTAATGGCGGTGGAGATTAACTCCGCCAATGTCTCCGGAAGATCCCGACCAGCCAGTTCATCCCTCAGACCCAAGCTGAGGCTGCGGAGGAAGATGCCACAGAGAGCGGCTTCGCCCCAGCCCACCTCCTCCGCTGCAACCCGGAAGTCGATAGCATAGTCCGCTGCTGACCGGCTTCCCTGCTGGAGGGTGAGAAGCCGGTCAGTTAGGACGCTATCGCGCTGGGAATGATCAAAGACCTCTAAAAAGCTCTGCACGAACTGGCTGTAGGAGAGGCTCGCGTAGCTGGGCTTCGCCATTACGGCGTAAGCCCAGGTTAACGCTCACCCCTCCAAGAGATTTCCAATATAGCCAATTCGGCTGTGGTCTGAGGGAAAGTCCCTGGGAACGCGCAAAAACACCGACTCACACTGCATTATAAACCCCCGCGCCCCTCCGAGCTTTCCGCTGAAGCGGGCAGGGGTCAGGATTGGTGTGAGGCAGGTTGGCATTCCCGAGGTAGACTGACCGGGCATCGGAACGGCAGGAGCTGGCCCGTCCTGGTGAGCCATGGGGAATGCCTGCTGGGGGTCCAGGCGGTCTAACCGGTGAGTGATGTTAACCAACTGGTTGAGTATCACCTGCTGTTGATGAGCTATTAAGTCCACCCGAGCCTCGAGGGTGGAAAGACGGCGTGCGAGCCCACTGTCTGCTGGGCCGCTTTGCTGGAGCCGTACTGACATAATGTAGCACACAGGCCCAGGAAACACGCACACAGGCTCAGGATAGATTTAACAGCTTTATTCAACAAGCAGGTGTGTGTGGATGGATGTATGCAGTATGGGAATGTGCTGGGGTGAACGCCGATGCGCAGGCAGCAGAGCAGCGCGCCGTACAGCCGGACAACCCTATGGAGACAAGAACAAAGGACAAGGGTAACGGTCACCACACCGAGACAGGGGATATAAGTGACGGTGTTGCTTACTTGCAGGGACAGGTGGCTGGCGTCGGCAGGCGATGAGCCCGGGAGACAGCATTCTGCTGGGTCTGCGCAGAAGATGGAGATGCTATGGCGATGACGGGGGAAATCCGCCGCCAGGAGGGTCCACCTGTGCACAGGGGTGAGAACTTGGAAGACAAGGTAAGGAGTTCTTATGTGTCGTTGAATCTTTGCTGGTGATCTGAGGTAGAATCACGAGCTTTGGAAACGCTGATGAGAACAGACGGCTCCAGACTGCAGCAGAGGGCAGAGTGGGCTAAATAGCCCGCTGCTGACAAGACGCAGGTGTGCGCGCAGCTGAAGCCGCTGATGAGCGGCGGGTCGTGACAGTGACAAAAAGTCCAACATTTTTCCAATCCATGTATTTGAGTCTAACCAGTGAGATGGAGATCGGAGTACCTTGAACTTGCAACATTACTTCTGATAAACACTATATTGTTAACATTAGATCAAAGTCAGGTAAATGGAAGATGTATGCTGTTTTCTTATAACCTAATTTTCTGCTAATTTTCTGTATATGTGTAGGAGTGAGTCCACTTATCTGTTTTAGTCTTGTAACAATATTTAATTATAAGGTACAAAAATGATTTAATTTAGACTCAGAGGTGTATGTGGAAATGGAGGTTTTACACACTCACCGGGAGAACACTCGTAAAAGGGTGTTCGAGTACCCCGCGACATGACCCCATCAATCGTAGAAAGGCTGAAAGCAGCCGACCCTCCCAATCACACCGATATGCCCCCTATGGAAAGAAATTGGGGGATCCTGCTTCAGCTATCCCAAGAATACAAAAAGTACCACAAGGAGGTCAGCTATGGTCACGGAGTCATCAGAGAGCACACACTCCTGTAGTCAGAAAGGACAGTAACAGACACGGCTGGTGAATCACCGAGGACTGAATGCAGAATAATACTGAAAGTATATGCCATGAAATGCAATATCTTGTATGTAATCGGTAAAACAAATGTATACTCATTGATTAAGAAGTATGTAATCAACAAAATAATAAGTGTAATCAACCTATGTGATCATATGTACATTTTAACTGCACAAAGAAAGGTTTATGTGGGTTCAGACTGTGAAATGTTCTGCAAGCCCTGTTGACGGGAAAGGGAACGGGGAACTGAAACTGGTGGAGGCAGCAGAGTTGATTTATTTTGGTAATGGAAAATGGAGTGAGCAGAACGTGAGGGTCAGAGTGCTGAGATAGGTAAAACCAGACAGCCACGAGCGCAAGGAGTGAGCAGTGCATGAGCAGCGCGTGGCTGATTACTGGAATCAGGGGGAGAGACATGTGCAGTGAGGTAGTTGTTATATAAAAAGTTAACATTAAGCCAATCACAGAAGCCAAAGAGCCTTTGGGGAGATTGCTAGCCAATCACAACTGAGTGTAAAGAAGTTATAAAAACTCTGTTTGAAAGCCCCAAAATGTTAATTTTCGGCGGACTCCAGGACACCAATCATCCCATGGCAGAAGACTGAAGAGAAGGAAGACCGCTGCTAAGAAAATGAATCAAATGCCATCTCAACTCTTCAGTTCCTAACAACTTTAAATCTTCTGCAGCAAGAAGGGAGAAATCAACACTTGGGTGAAGACAGAAGAGGAAGTGGAGGCCCACCTTCCCCTCCCCGGCTGACGGCTTCCCCCGCCTGCTGCTCTACAGACCACGGGTCCCGCTGATGGGAGAACAGGAGTCAGAGCCTCAATAGTCCTTTGCCCAGGTCTCCTGCTTCCAAGCCTCTTCCTTCTTTCCCCTTCTCCCCGAGAAGAGGAGCATCGATGGAGATGACCGGCATTAATCATACTTTTCAATCTCCCCAGCAAGGCTTTTTAGACATATAACCCGAAATTAGTTAGATGTTTTTACCAGGTTTTATTATTCAAAGGGTTTCTTTCATTTTGGACTTTTTCAGATTTTTATATTTTTGATTGATTTTAAATTTTGATCATCTTGACAGATCATGGTGATTTTGAACTTTTATATTTTTGAATGATTTCAGTTTTTGATAAAGTGACTGATTTCACAAATATCATCCTTTTAAATCAAGGTTTTCCAATCAGTTTGGGTTTTTTGGGTTTTGATTCCCCTTTTTCCTGATTTTTGGTTGATTTTGAATTTCATCATTTTGATTTAATTGACTGTTTTTATGCAAGTATATCCTTTTTGGCTGAGCTTTGCAGACTTTCAATAAATACCACAGCATATTAAAAGACAGTATGGGAGTATGTGAGATCACTGATTCAGTGTCCATCTTTTCTGGTTTTTCAAGAAGGTATTTTCCTGCAAGAGGTGGTGTTACATTTTTTTGGTGTTACATTTTTTATGAGTTTTTAAGGATTACTCTTTAAGTTGTTTTTAAAACAGACCTCCTATAGATCAATTTTCCAGATCTTAAACATTCACCCAGATTAACAAGAGCAACGCAAGACCACAAGGGGCTGTCATTAATACCAAGGGGGTATTCCAGGGGTCTGACTGGACAGGTCAGGGGTCTGGTATACAGGTAAGCGGAGGTCACCTGGTAGATGAAGACAGTGGAGCTGGATTATCCCATACAGTCACCAAGCACTCACACCCATATGTTGTGGGGCACATATGTTGGTTTCATATGCTCCACAGATATATTACTGTATGTTTATTGTGTGCTTCACGTCTCAGGGGAACAAAGGGACTGAGCCTCCTAGAGGTAACAGGAGGGTGTGAGATTTGGCCTTTTGTTTCAAGGAGATGGCCTTGAGAGATTTCCTGACCACCGGAGACTAGGGGGTGGATGGTGTTAAGATTGGGGAAGTTACACTGTGACTGGGATTAAGTACCATGTGACTGTAGGTTTGATGTCCTGGGTATAAAAGGACAGATGTGAGAAGATTCATCCTCTTTTTTCTGCTTTGGAATGTTGGAGTGTGTGATTGTGAATAAAGCTGAACCTGAGGAATAAACTCAGTCTCGTCCTTCAACACATCTCCACAATGTGACAGAATTTCCTATGAGGAAAATTCCTCTGGGAACTGCAAGCTGGTGAGCCTAACTTCAATCTTGAGGTCCAAGGTCAAAGGGTCTTCGACAAGGGGCACCAGTCCAACTTGTTTGGACAATTTATTAATAACTAATCTTTATACCTTCAATCAATCAGTCTCAAATATTCATGAATTCTACTAGGTGACTTTAGAAGCAAACACAGGAAAAGAAATCCAGAGAAACTTCCATATACAGTTTACAGCTTTAATGATTAGACTGGAGAGTGTAAATAATGAGACTGATTTATGCAGCAGACGATTTTATTCACTCTCATCAGTCATACAAGTAAAGCATGTCACAATACACCATGGGTTCTTCTTTTATACCAACCGCCCAGCTCACATCTGCATGACATCTCACATCACAATACATTCATCCCTTCTCCCCCCAGCTCCTTCTTCCTGCTACCTCACCATAATCTCCATAGCTATTGTCCTTCTCTGTTTACCCTCTGCATCCAGTCTGGGATGATTAACCCACCAGTCTGAGATGATTAACCCAGTCTCTACACGCCCCCCCCCCCCCCCGAATCTCAGACAGAGTTTCAGTCCTCACATCCTTTTGGTTTCGGTAGTGAGCGCTATCTGGGCTGCCAGGTCTGGGTGCGCCAACAGTGTGGCATTTGCCAGGGCTGTTTTAACCTCAGAGAACACCTGCTCTTGCTCCGAGGTCCATTCGACTCTGTCCGCGGGTTTCCGTTTCTTGAGCACGGCGTACAATGACTGCATGAGTTGAGCTGCGCGGGGGAGGAACCGGTTATAAAAGTTAACCATCCCCAAAAATTCTTGCAGCGCCCTGACCATCTGAGGCCGGGGAAAATTCGCCACGGCACACACTTTGTCGGGCAAGGGTATTGCTCCCTCCGGTGAGACGCGGTGCCCCAAAAAATCAATCCCCGTCACACCGAACTGGCATTTCGCTGGGTTGATTATTAACCCGTGCATCTCCAACCTCCGGAAAACCGTCCTGAGGTGGGTTACGTGTTCGTCCTCGGACACACTGGCCACCAGGATGTCATCCAGGTAGACGAACACAAACGGGAGACCGCGCAACACCGCATCCATCATGCGTTGGCATGTCTGTGCCGCGCCATCTGCCATGGCAATAATTTTCCTGATTTTTCACCTTGTTCATAAAAAGTTTGCTTCAATCTTAGAAGACTCGAGGCAGCTCTATTTGCTGATTTTTTTTTTTATCATATTCAGCTCTCAGAATCAGTAATTCGTTCTCTAACTGTGGGTTACTTCCTGCATACACCTTTTCTTGAAGAATTTTTATTTTACGTTTCAATTGGACTCTCTCCTCTCGAGTCTTCTTAGATTTTGAACCTGTATAACTAATAATATGCCCCCTAATAAAAGCTTTGAAAGCCTCCCACTTTATACATGCTGTTGTTTGTGTAGTATTAATATCAAAGAACTCATCTATCTGTTTTTCTATGTACTTAACAAATTCCTCATCCTGAAGCCATTCATGCTGAAAATGCCACCTTCCTGGATCCTTTGTCAATTTCTTATCTACATATATTAGACAGCAGGGTGCATGATCAGAGATCACAATGTTATCATAGAAACAGTTTTGAATCTTGGACCTTAATTCTGTAGAGATCAAAAAGTTGTCAATACGTGAGAATGTCTTATAGGTATTAGAATAACAAGAATAGGCTTTGACTTGTGGTTTCATTTCTCTCCATATATCTAGCAATCTCAATTCTTTCATAAAATGATTAGTGGTCATTCTGCATCCATTGTGCGTACAGTCCAGTCCTGTTGATCTATCTATACTGGGATTCAATGTACAATTAAAATCCCCTGCTATTATACAGTACCGTTCAAAAGTTTGGGGTCACCCAGACAATTATTTTGTGTTTTCCATGAAAAGTCACACTTATTTACCACCATTAGTTGTAAAATGAATAGAAAATATAGTCAAGACATTGACAAGGTTAGAAATAATGATTTGTTTGAAATAATATTTTTTTCCAGATACTCAACCTGCTTAAAGGAAGGTCAGTTTTATAGCTTCTCTAACCAGCTAAACTGTTTTCAGCTGTGCTAACATGATTGCACAAGGGTTTTCTAATCATCCATTAGCCTTCTGACGCAATGAGCAAACACATTGTACCATTAGAACACTGGAGTGATAGTTGCTGGAAATGGGCCTCTATACACCTATGTAGATATTGCACCAAAAACCAGACATTTGCAGGTAGAATAGTCATTTACCACATTAGCAATGTATATTAGATATTAGAGTGTATTTCTGATTAGTTTAAAGTTATCTTGATTGAAAAAAACAGTGCTTTTCTTTCAAAAATAAGGAAATTTCTAAGTGACCCCAAACTTTTGAACGGTAGTGTATGTTGCCCTGTAAGTGATGATAAAGTAAGGAATAAATTAACAAAGAAGTTTTGATCATCAATATTGGGGCCGTATAAGTTCACCAGATTTATATTTTCTAATAACAAAGATCCTTGGATGATTAGATATCTTCCAAATTTGTCTCCAATTACATTTTTCACTTGAAATGGGACTGTTTTATGTATGAGAATCATAACTCCCCTAGCTCGGGATGAAAATGATGAGGTGAACACATTACCTTGCCATCTTCTCCTAATTCTTTTTACATCCTCCTCTATTAGATGAGTTTCTTGTAAAAATACAATTTTTGAATCTATGTCTTTTATTTTATTCATAACTTGTTTAAGTTTTTTTTAGATTTTGTAGACCTCTGCAATTCCATGAAGTTAAATTAATGCTTTGATCTATGATCAATAAGGAGTTTGAGATTACCTTGCAATATGAACATGCTCATACAGAGAAGCAAAAACATGGATGGTTGAACATTCATCCTACAAACTACACAAAAACAAATTCCCTTTCCCCACATTCGTGATAATCCCCCCAAAATCAAAAAAATTCTGTCTCCCGTTATAGCTAGTGACTGTTCCACACCTGGGAGGATCAGTTAAACCACTCTCTCTTTCTCCTCTCAATCACCCTGACTCTACTACTATTTTTAATGACATTAACTCTCTTCTGTAGTTTTTTCAACATAACTTCAAAGTTTTATAGCAACTTTGTACATCATAGCTTTTTTTTTTTTAATACAGTCTGTATTTTGTAGACATGTTATATGTTTCAGATCAATCAGATGCCTGTACAAATGCTTAAATGTTCTACCTTTGTCATTTTCATACTTAGCTCCCACCAGTTTCCTTTTGGATCTGCTTAATGAGCTCCTGCGCCTCTTGAGGGGTCTTGAAGATGTGGGTTCTCCCTTTATATGTGACCAGCAGTCTTGCCGGATGAATCACTCCGTGACGAATCCCGAGGTTGCGCAGCTCTTTGCGGGCGGGGTCGAACTGCCTCCTTAATTGTTGAATTCCTGTGGCCAAATCTGGGTAGAACCGCACCTGTTGATCCAGGTATTTAATTTCCCCTTTAGCTCGCGCCGCGTTGGTGACCGTCATCTTGCCCCTGTAGTTGAGGAACTTCATAATCAGCGTCCTCGGTGGTGTCTTATTATCTCTCGGTGGGCCGATTCGGTGAGCGCTCTCTAAGACGACCGATGACTGCAGGTCCGCGTTGTTCAGCGCTTCTGGAATCCACTTTTCCAAAAAGGAACATGAGTCCCGTCTCTCCGCTCCCTCCAGGAGGCCCACCAGCCTCAAATTATTCCGTCGCGAGTGGGATTCCAAGTCCAGGACGTTATCTTCCAGATGTTTCCATTTTAATTCCAGTGTTTGCAACTTTGATTGTAGGCTGGTGACGTCATCTTCAGTGCTTGAAATTCGGAGCTCCGCCTGCGATACTCGTTCCATACAGTCACTTATTTCCTTTCTCATTCCTTCTATCGCTGCTATAATCCCATCAAATTTAGAGGAAAACTCTGTTCTCATGAAGTTGATGGCAGTGAGCACTGCATTTGTCCCCTCTTCAGCAGTTCCCGCTCCGCCGCTGGCTCCCTCCTCCGCCATAGTCTCTGGAGTTTTCCCTGCCTCGCCTCGAGCGTGGAAATCTGTTAGCTTGGGTTGTTTTGTCGAATTGCTTTTTCCTCCACCTAATTTCCCAGCCTTGGTCTTCACCATATCCGCGCCTAAACGCTGGGATGGGTTTTTGTTCCAATTAAGAGAGTTTTAGTAAACTTTTTATTTTTAGGAGCAGAGCAGTGTGAAACACGTCTTCCTACGTGGCCGCCATAACCGGAAGTCTGTGCCGTGCCTTTTAATCCGAAGGGCATGCGTAAAAACTCAAACAAGCCAAACAGAGTTATTACTGCTGTTTTGGGTATGTCCTCTGCGCGCACTGGGACCTGGTGGTAACCGCGGACCAGGTCTATTTTAGAAAAAATGCGTGCTCTGGCGAGGTGAACGGAAAAATCCTGAATATGGGGAATCGGGTAGCGGTCGTGCGCTGTGGCGTTATTCAGTCTGCAAAAATCTCCGCACGGTCGCCCCGATCCCTCGGCCTTAGGGACCATGTGTAGCGGGGATGCCCATGGGCTGTTCGATTGCCTGATGATGCCCAACCTTTCCAGGTTGGCAAACTCCTCGTGCGCCATGTCCAGTTTAGCTGCGTTCAAGCGCTGAGGTCGTGCGAAAATGGGCGGCCTGGTGGTGGTGATAAAGTGTTCCACCCCGTGTTTAGCAATGGCCACTGAAAACATCAGGACCGTGAGTGCTGGGAACTGAGTGAGCAGTGTGTGGAACTTACTGCCTGGAGCTGTGACGTTGGCTTGCATTATTGGCCTGGCCCCTCGAGCTGTACAGGGGAGAGAATCAAAAGACAGTGCATTAACCAGGCGTCTATTAGCAACATCGACTAGTAACCCATGTGCACACAGAAAATCAGCTCCCAGGATTGGGAAACTCAGTGCCGCTATGACAAAAGTCCACTCGTACATACGGCCGTGTAGGGATAAAGTCAGTGTTCTCTCACCAAAAGTCTTAATGCCCGAGCCGTTTACTGCTACCAGCCCGGGGCCTCTAGGTCCTGCTAGCCGGTCGGCGCAGGACGGCAGGATGATGCTCTTCTGGGCTCCAGTGTCTACGAGGAACCGTCAACCCGAGCGCGAGTCTGTCATGTAGAGCAGCTTGTTTTCTTCACCAGCGGTCGCAGCTGCTACCGACTGCCGGTCTTGGCATTTCCCGAGCGCTTGAATTGGCACGGTGGCGCACATCTGCGTGTGTTCTCTCCAAAGTGCCGGTGGTAGAAGCAGAGCGTGTCTCTCTGGCGCTTCCTAGCCTCCGCTGACGCTACCGTCGGCGGCTCCCCGCCTCCGCTGGTCGTCTCGCTGGGTTCCAACGCCGCCGTGTTCACTGTGAGGGCTCTGGTGGTGAGGATGATCCGATCTGCCTCCTGGGCTAGCGCACGGTAGTCACGCGCGGCCAGCAACGGCGAATTGGCCAGAACCGCTCTTGCCTCTGTTGGGAGGTTCCGGAGGAAAAGGTGGGCAAACAGAAAATGCCCGTCGTCAATGCCCATTAATGCCAACATCTTCTCCATCAGTTTGACCGCCGAACCATCTCCTAACTCGAAGCGCCTCAGGAGCCTCTCTGCTCTCTCACAGTCCAAGAGCGTGTAGCGCCGGGTCAGCGCAGCCTTGAGAGCCCAGTATTTGTCGTGGGCTGGAGGCTGTTGTAGCAGGCTTGCTACTTGCTGAGACGTGCGAGCATTCAGCGCTGCAACCACATAGTAATATTTGGTGTCGTCTGCCGTTATTCCCCGGAGGGCGAACTGAGCCTCGGTGTGGTGGAACCAAGACTGCGGGTCGTGCAGCCAAAAGTCCGGTAGTTTGACCGAAACAGCGCACGCATTGCTGGGGGTTCCCGTCTGGGCCGTCTCTGGGATGCTTGCCGCGTTGCTGGGGCTTCCCGTCCGGGCCGACTCCGGGGTTCTTGCCTCGTGTTCCATAATTCGTCAAGGGGTCACCAGTGTGGAGAGTGTAAATAACGAGACTGATTTATGCAGCAGACGATTTTATTCACTCTCACATCAGTCATACACAGAAAAGCATGTCACAATACACCATGGGTTCTCCTTTTATACCAACCGCCCATCTCACATCTGCATGACATCTCACATCACAATACATTCATCCCTTCTCCCCCCAGCTCCTTCTTCCTGCTACCTCACCATAATCTCCATAGCTATTGTCCTTCTCTGTTTACCCTCTGCATCCAGTCTGGGATGATTAACCCACCAGTCTGAGATGATTAACCCAGTCTCTACAAGACTCAGATTAAATGACATTACAGTCAACGGATTTGTTGGTAACATGAAATGACCAAGTATTAAGCATCACATTCATTTTGTAACTGATTATTGAGCAACAGAGTGTAATCACATTTGTTGAACCCAGGAAGCTTTGATATGAATTTGTAACTGTGATGAAAATATGAACTGAAATAACTGTAACCAAAATTATGAAGACAATTGGACACAAATTTATGAAAATTATTATTAAAAAAGCTAATTATGTGAAAGTTAAATTCTGAATTACTTTAAAAATAACAAAGGTTTTTGAAAAAGGAATATTAAACTTTCCTTCAGCTTATAGCTCCTATGTAGCTTATGGACTAACTTTAACCTGAAGAACTGGTCATATACAGTTATAATTAGACATCACATTAAGCCCAGCAGATAGTAAGTGGAAGTCTGGCTTACAAAACAGCTGTGTATTCAGATTCCAGCGATGAGCTTGAAACCAACAGATGGCAAACAGGAAAAGCGACTGCCAGCAGTCCTTTTCAGTGACAGCTGTGATGGCCTGGATTCAGCAGCGGGGTGTCACAGAGTGGAGCCGGCAGGAGCGTGGATGGCTGTTTGAACGGCTGGCCCCGGGTAAGTTGTGAAGTCTTTCTGGACAACCAGGTCCGCAAATTTAAGTTATCCACCAGCCAATACGAATGAAGACTGAAAGAAAAAAATGTCTTTAGACAGTTCCACCCATGAAATCCTAGTTCTTCTGACAGCTTGGCACGTGGGTGAGGCAGGGAAAAAGTCCAAAAATCTCTATCCGTCCCCTTTAAAACACACAGTGAGTTACGAAAAATCAATAAGGAAGAGTTTAACAGTATAAAATAGAAAAAACGTCTGTGGACACGAAGTTTTACTTCATATAACAAGAAGTTGAGCTCAAAGGGAAAAAAGTATTCCCCAGACATTTAAAGGAAAGGAGCATTAAAAGCAGAACACACAGACTTTCACAAAAGACAACAAAAACTCTCTGATCTTCTCATTGGGCATTTTTCCCTTAAAACCGAGGAAGTTTTCGTGGGGAAAACCTGACTAACATGATAGGGAACCAATGGTCTTCCATCATGGGAGGTTTGAATGAACTCTGGTCCAATAAGAAAACAGTTTTTTCTTTGTAACTGACCAATAAAATGAGAGGGGCCGTTGCCCAACAGAGACTGGCTGGTGATTGGCTGAGCCAGTCAGATGACTTGAGTACTACTTCAACATCTCAATAACACTGAAAATTCATTATATACTGTACTTAATATGAAATCTAAGCTAACTTCAGTGATTCATGACTAACTTCAGTGAGCATGCATTTTAATAAGGTCTATATAAGCATTTTTCAAACATGCAATCAGGCTAATGTGCTCATGATACATGTTGAATTCACTGTCTTAAAGTCATCTGAATGTGTTCAGCTACCCTGAAATTTCTTATTAAACTATTAAAAAGACATATGGGAGTTATTGTTTGATTTCATGTCCATCTTCTTGATTAAAAGCAGACAAGAACTTGTTTTTGAGACTGATTCATCATTGGTACAAATACTGAATTATTAATAAAATTGCCCATTTTTTTGGACTGGTGTCCCCATCAAGTTTATGTGTGCTGGCAATGAAAAGAAATCTTCATTCCTACTCACATGTATATTTACATTAATATTTGTACCAACAATAAACCACTACAATCTCCAAACTGCTCAAGCTGAGCTGTCCCTCTGATACACTCATTTCTTAAGGTGCATTCATACCAAACGCAAACGGGTGGCGCAAATCCATACAAAGTCAATGGAAAGACATGAGAACGTGCAAATTTGTGCAGTCGCACATTCACGTCCCAGGCTAGCTGCTAGCTTTGAGATTCTGTCGTCACCGGAGTAACGATATCGCCATTGCAGAGTAAGCTAGTTTGAAAATTTGACTCACTCACCTGGAGACTCAGGAGGACCGGGACCCCTTCAGCTGAATTGGGATGTCGTTGTTATTTACTCATGGTTTCCTGTCACGGACAAGCTAGCAAGCTAGCAACGTAAACACCCCTCATCTTGTGAATTTTTGGAGGCTTGAGACAACATTTTCAGGTGAGCCCCCGGTCGGATAATGTAAACATAAGCATGGCGTTATTTTGTGAATTTCCACAGCAGGTTGAACACAGCTGCAGAAGTTTTAAAGGAAACTTTTCCTGTCTGTATCTCACTCAGAAGGGGGATTCATGTCTGTTCGCGTGTTTACATTGAGTTATAATGTAATCGTGCCACACAAAAAATTCACCCGTTCGCGTTTGGTGTGAACGCACCTTAATTCTGTCACTCCTTCTCACTACCAGTCAACTGTCTGTCTTTTTGTCAGTACCACCATCTCCAAACTATACATCATAGCAGAGCTCGCTACTGTCTTGAAAATCTTCCCTTTCACACTAGCTGCTATCCTTCTGTCACAAATTAACCCGACATTTGGCTATGGTCACACCGCAGATTTTAATGCTCAATTCCGATTTTTTTTGCACAAATGTGACCCAAATCTGTTTTTTTTGAATGACAGTCTGAACAGCACATATCCGATTTTTTTCACACCGGACCCAGGCCACTTTCATATGTGGTCCTAATTCGGATATGTATCTGATGATTTCCAAAGCGACCTTAGTCTGAATAGTCATATTGTGGAGAAAGGAAGCAGGTGAGGCAACGGGTTGGACAACACAAGAACTTTATTCCTTCTCCAACATTCAGTACAGAAAAAGCTCACCCGGGTGTCTGTGCATTCTCCTTTTATACCTTTAATTCCATGCATTGAGACCCGGACTTTCCAACCATAATACATTGCTTGGAACAAGGACCTGTGTGGCACATTAACAAAACATCACACTGGCACCGCTTCTCACACCCTTCTTCTTCCAGCGGCTCTGGCGTTCTGTCCTCTTCCTGGGGGGGCGAATAGTCCTTACTGTCCCGAATGAGAACCCCCCGGTGACACTTTCTCCTTCAGTCCATTGTTCCCCCTTTTTCCAGCTGCTTTCTCTGGGTGGAGAATCCCCCACCCGTACTACCACACATCCCCCCCTCCGAACACCCAGAAGGGGCACTAACCCCCCCATCCTTTGGGCTTGAGCCTGTGCCCATAGCGGCTGTAGCAGGGGTCACTGATCCAGTCGAAACACCCTCCTGGCGAGGTGTACAGGATGGTACGTCAGTCTGTGGAGGGAAAAAGGGAGGGGGGGGAAACACATCAGCTTCGTGGGCACAGGTCCCTTCCGGGGAACACCAACTTGCGGGGCCGCCAACAGCGGGCATCCGTGCCGTGGAGCCTGGGCCAACACCACCTGCTCGTCTGCCGACACAAAAGCGGGCATCAGCCTGTCAATGCAGACGGTCTCTCCCCCCCCCCCCCCCACCCCAAGTCTAACACAAAATGCTTCGCCCCAGGTTCCAACACCCTGAACGGTCAGTCGTACGGTGGGTGCAGCGGGGTCCGGTGCGTATCGTGCCTGACAAAAACAAAGCTGGCGCTCTGCAAACTCTTTGGACAAAAGTGCAGGGAAAACAATGGTGGGCCGGGCCCGGTACGTTAAACGCCTCCGTACTGTGCAAAAATTGTGCGGGCGGATTGGCCTCGGGCGCGGGGTTTTCTGGTAAAAACTCTCTGGGGATCCGCAGCGGCTGAGAAAAAAATGAGTTTAGTTTAGTTTAGTTTATTCACACACACACACACACATCACACATTATCAGCAGCATGAATGAATTACAGTATGAGTTATCAACAGCATGATTATCAACAGCATGATTACAATAGGCTTTTTTTTTATATTGTTTTGGAGTGTGAATGGATCATCCCAAATAAGCTATTTAAAGCTTTTAGTAGGGATCCCAATTCTACAATGAAATGATGACAGAAATCAGTCTAATGTCTTTGTGTGAAAGAACAAACAAACATATGACAGACATGTTGCCGGGAAATAATACACACTGAACAACAAATGTATTTTATGGGTTTTATCTGATATATAGAAAATAAAGAGCAGCACGCTTCAGAATGAAAAGATTTACAAAAATTTTTAAATGTGAATAAAATAAAATGAAATGTACAAAATGTCTCTTTGTATATAACTCTCACGTTTGTGTTACAGTCTGTACTGCCTCAAACACACAGGAGGTGGATCTTAAACAAAATGGTGGGTTACTAACAAAGAAAAATACAATCTGATAAAATGCTCAGTAAACTAATGACCCCAAATAAGTCCGTACAAACGGTAGTGGTGATACTGGAAATGAGAAAGGTACATAATAGCTTTAGTACACCACAAACCTTAAGTTCACACTCCAAATATGCTCAAAACTTAACAAGAAAAGCTTTTCACTTACAACATACACACGACGCCACACCAGCGCGTGATCACTGACTGATCTTCACAGGACACCCGAGTCTCCCTGGTTTGATTGACAGTATAAAATGTTTCAGTACTCGTCACCGTGTAAAACAAAAAAACACATCATAACATTGTGACCAGAGTAGCAAACAACACACTTTTACATTTACACTCATGCTTACATCGTACATAGCCTGATATTTTAACTATATCCGCTTGGATAGGCACTATGTTCAGCCACGGTATACCATGCTAGTCAGGCAGCAAATCTGTAGGTCAATCTACGTCTTATCTGTTACTAGGCCGACTTTATTACATCCTCCTCGGCATAATTCACCGTGTTCGTTAAGAGTAACAATATATTTTAACTGCATTGGTGAACTTACAACGTTTCTTTATGAAGATTATTCCTCGTCTTGCTTGCTTTTCAAATCCGGTCTCCTGAACCGTTTTCCCAACCGAAAAAACCCCAGATATTCAAAATCCTCTACCTGGCATATCCCGCCCACACCCTGAAGTCACTTCCTGTTGAGTCAAGTTCAAATCAAAATATTTAAACGCAAATCAAATCAACAAAGATCCATAAATATGACCCGGTTACATTCTCCCCTGCTTACAAGTCAACGGCCTCGGTGACTACAAATGAGTTTTTGATTTCCCTCACAGCTTCTCTAAACAAGACCGTGCCTAAGTTTGCAAAAATCTGAGCGATTATAGCTGAAGAACTGGGATCCAAAACTGACTTTGGCTCATGGTACGGGTTTGAGTGCTGGCCTGCTGTTGACCTTTGACTCCTGCGGGGAAAGGGAACAGGTTCAGGCATGGCTTCATCTTCTGTATCAGACCGTGTTTCTTGTGAGTCTACCTCAGATTCTGGTTCAGGAAATTCATCATCCTGCTCTGACTCACCATTGATGCTACCTTCTGCACTATTCTCACTGCTAGGGATCCTGACCTGACCATCAGTGTGAGCTGGGTTACGGATGGGACTAAGAGCCCTCACTTCTTCCAAAACTAAACCATCGGTAGGGTCCTCTGAATTTAAACTGTCCTCCGGCGGGGACTCTGGGGACTTTCTAAGACACTGGCTACTCGGTCGTGACCTGAAGACGGGTGGGGACACACATGGTCTGATGTCAACTCTGTTAACTCTTTTTGTCGGTCCTCCTTCTACAGGTTCTACCGTGTATGTAGTTCCTTGAATCTGCACCACACGGTGGGGAATGGGTTTCCAAGCATCTTGAATTTTGTTTCTGCCTGGGGGCCGGTTTCTGACATACACAATCTGACCTAGCTCAATAGGGGGACAGTACACCTTCTCGTTATGCATTGAAATGCGTTCAGCAGCTTTCTGTTCACAGTACTCTTTGGCCCTGGCATGAGCATCATTCAGACGCCTTTGGTGGATCGCCAGCCAGTCGTGACTGGGCTCTACAGTGGACTCCTGTCCTAAAAGGGCATCAACAGGAAGGTGTGGGTCCACACCAAACAGAAGGTAGTAAGGGGAGTAGCCTGTTGTTGAATGCGGGGTAACATTGTACGCATAGACTAACTCTGGCACATACTCTGGCCATCTGCGTTTTTTCTCAGGCGGGAGGGTGCGCAAGAGTTCATGCAACGTCCTATTAAAACGTTCACATTGGGCATTCCCAGTAGGATGATGGTGGGTTGTATGACTTTTTTTTACACCATACAACTTGCAGAGTTCTGAGATCACCTCGCTTTCAAAATTCCGGCCCTGGTCCGAATGCAAACGCTCAGGGACACCATACTTGAGAAACCACTCTCGCAGCAGAACCTTGGCTGTCGTGTCAGCTTTTTGATCACGTGTTGGGAAAGCCTGCGTAAACTTTGTAAACACATCGGTGATCACTAGAACATTTTCTCTACCATCGCTAGAGGGTTCTAGAAGAGTAAAATCAACTGCGACTACCTCTAAGGGCCTACTAGCTAGAAATGATTTCATGGGGGGGTGAATCTTGGGATTTGGCATTTTTGTTAACACACAGCGTTCACATTTCTTTATCCACTGTTTGGCATCCTCATGAATCCCTACCCAAAAACATCTTTGTTGTAGCAATTCCAGAGTACGCTCAATGCCTTGGTGCCCCATCGAGTCATGCACACTCTCTAACACCTGAGACTTTAAACAGCCTGGCACTAGTAGTTGAAAACGTTCCCCATACCTCACATCCTCAATCACCCAATAAAGCAGTCCCTCCTTCTCCCGAATATATGGCCAATGTTTCAATAAAGAGAGCACTGGTTTTTCAAGGTCTTTCCTCTCCTGAAAGTTAGGTTTACTTTTGCCGTCCCAAAACCTTCTAAAAACTCCCAGTACTGGATCCTGCCCCTGAAATTCCCTTAATTCCTCTTTTGAGTAGCCAGGTAAGGTAGGAGTATTACCCTGGACTCCAGAACCGGAACCATCTCCCTTTTCGTTCGCCCGCATTTGCCTAATCTTGCAACTCTCAAGACCAGCACTTGTTAGCTCAGTGCCAAGTGTTGTCCCTTTCTGTATCACATTGCAGATAGCCACACACCCATCATAATCCATGTCGTCCGACATTGGTTCCTGCTCCCCTGCAAACGGGTGCCTAGATAATGCATCAGCAGCCCGGTTAGACCGGCCAGGCCGATACTGAACATCAAAATCAAACACTGCTAACTGAGCCACCCATCGCTGTTCTAGTGCTCCTAATCTAGCAGTGTTGAGATGACACAACAGATTGTTATCAGTAAGGACCGTGAATTTAGAACCTAATAGGTAGCCTCTGAATTTTTCTGATATTGCCCATTTCAGAGCTAGAAGTTCTAATTTCATACTGCTATAATTTCTGTCATTCCTCTCTGCATTTCTGAGCCTACGGCTTGCATATGAAATTACTCTTTTCTTTCCCCCTTGTTCTTGATACAATATTGCTCCCAACCCTTGATTACTGGCATCTGTCTCAACAATAAAGGGACGAGTAAAATCCGCATACCCTAGTACTGGGGCGCTAGTGAGTTTCTGTTTCAGAATATCAAACGAGCTTTGGCATTGCGGCGTCCATAGACTGCACATCCATTGATTCACCTTGGAGGGAGGCCCTGAATTCAAACAGAGATTCACCAGGTCGTGAAGCGGGCTAGCTATCTGGGAAAAGTGCTCAACAAATCGCCTATAATAACCGCAAAATCCTAGGAACGAGCGCAACTCTTTCAGTGTGGTAGGCACTGGCCATTGCTTCACTGCCTCTATTTTACCTGGGTCTGTTTCAATTCCATCTGCTGAAACCTGGTGACCTAAAAACTTAACCTTCTGCTGCAGAAAGTGACATTTCTCTAGTTTGACTTTAAGACCGGTATCTTGTAGTCGTTTCAAGACTATGTCAACTCTTTCTAGGTGCTCCGTGAATGTCTTGGAAAACAGCAAAATGTCATCCAAAAACACCAGCATTATTTGGAAAATCAAATCATTCATCGCAGTTTGCATCAATCTTTGAAACGTTGCTGGACCATTACAGACACCCATGGGCATGCGCAAGTACTCAAAGAGACCAAAAGGGGTTGTGAAGGCTGTTTTATGTTGGTTATGCTCTTTTACTGCCACCTGGTGGTACCCACTTGCTAAGTCAATTGTTGAGAAAAACTTTGCTCCCTGTAAAGCATCGAAACTCTCATCAATTCACGGCAGTGGAAAAGCATCTTTTCGTGTCTTCTGGTTAAGCTTACGGAAATCCACACATAGCCGTATACTACCATCAGTTTTTCTCACTACCACCACAGGAGATGCGTAAGAGCTACAACTCTCCTTGATTATCCCCCTTTTCAACAGCTTGGATATGTGCTCTTTAACCTCTGTGTATTGGTTGGGTGGAATTCGCCGATAGGGTAGGCTCACAGGTACATCATCCACTAGGTTTATGTCATGTTTGACTCTGTCTGTGTACCCCAAGTCATCATCATCGACAGCAAAAACATTAACATACTTGGCCAGCACAGTTTTCAATTGATCCTGTTGCTCTTTACTCCCTCCAATGTCTAATTTGTCCAAGACAGACGAGGTGCTGGCATCAAGGGCACTAGGCTGTTCAACTGAGACATGTTCGATCCTTGCTGAAATACGGTTAAACTTTACTTTAACTGGGGGTTCGTCACTTAAGCACTCCACAGGGGAAAATACCCCAAGCCGGGTCCTCGCGTTTAGCCACACATCCTCCGATGAAAGATTCACTACTTGCACTGGGACAGTATTACTGCTAGCTTCAACCAATGTGGGTAGGACAACCAGACCACTTGGCAAAGTCATGTTCCCCAGCTCTAGTAATCTCAAGCCGTTACCCTCTTGTACCTTGGGAAACCCTTTTGGCATGACTGTAACTACTGATGCTGAGGGGATGTGGGCTCCATCCCTACCTACCAGCCTAGCCACACTCCGCCTAGTGACTGTACATTTCTGAACCTGCTGAAAGGCACTTCTCCAGTCTGAATCAAGTTTCCCCCCAAGGACAGTATCAAACTCAGCATGCACCAGTTGACGGCAGCGGCTAATGATATTCATGCCGACAATCCCTGCAGTTTCTGAATTCGGTGGGTCTTTCACAACGAGGAAACCGCAATCAGGTATTTTCAGTCCCATGGTCTCAATCTCTAACTCAAGATATCCTAAATATGGGATTTCTAATCCATTAGCAGCAGTCAACCTTAACCACCCCGCTGTAGCCACCATGTCATCATCCTCCCCACACAAATGCTGATGGAAAAACTGTTCAGTTATGGTGCTGACCTGGCTGCCCGTATCTAGTAAGCAACGGGTTACCACACCACGTATGTTAATCTCTACCGTGGGACATGCTCCTACTGCACGGGCCAGTAACTGATCCTGAGTAATCTGTGCTTTAACTGAGTCTGAAGTGTTCCCCCTAATCGCTTGTCTCACGGCGACCGGGGCCTCTAGTTTCCCTGATTCTGAGCGCTTTGCTGTGCCTTTTGCTTCTGGGTGCAATTCTTGGCTATATGCCCCTCCCCTTGACATTTAAGACAGATGGGTTTTCCATCATCTGTAAATTTCAACTGAGCTCGACGGCGGGTATTGGTCTGTTCACTTGAATTTGTTCTCTGCATAGTTAGGGTCTTAACCGCAGCAGCCAGCTCACTGATCTGCTTCCCTTGCTCTGCTACTACTTTGAAAAGATCACCCACAGTTCCCACTTGCTGTTCCTGAGCCGTTATGGCACTGCACTGGGTCTATCTCCACTGTCTCCTTTACTTCGGCTTTTAGAAGATCTGGAATGGCTAGTATCCTCCACTGACCACAAATAGGCTTCTTCTCGTACCTGTATCATAGTGGAGTCTGGTTTCTGTCTTGCAAACTTCCTCAGTTCTCGTTTAAGGAGTGGATCACTAAGGCCTTCAGTGAACTGATCCCTAAGAACTTTCTGCTTATTAGCTAAGGCATTTGCGTTGTGCTTTGAGATCGTTCTCAAAATCTGACACAAGGCATGTGAGTAGCCAAGGATATCCTCACCATCTTTTTGTTTTCGACTGTATAGGTCATGTAAGAGCTGAGCGGTGCATCTTTTATCTCTAAAAGCTTCTCTGAGGTACTTGAACAGGTCAGCAACGGGTAGTGATTTCCCCCCACTACGAAATCGCATCTCCTCTAGAGCTGCACCCTTTAGAAGTGACATTATGAAGTCATACCGGTCACTGTTTGATTGGTATCTAGAATGCACTACACGCTCAACCTCCTCAATAAAATCCTCAACAGAATGACCATCCTTATCATAATCACCACTGAAAGGGGTGATTTGCCGTTCTCTAGGTACATAAACATAGGATCTCTGTGGTTCCTCACTCAAAGCCGCGATGGCTGTCAAGGCTTCAGTTTGTTTACGTTTCAGTTCAGAAACCTGTTCTAAAAGGTCTCTGTTTTCATGTGATACCTCAGCATTTCTGCTCGCAGAGGAGTCCTCAACGCCTGTTTTCAACGCCCCCCACTGCGCCCTCTTCCATGTTCAAAAGCCTCTCTTACAAGTAGTCGAGGATATTGTGTTGAACTGTCCAGTCTGATGGAACCCCGGGAATTGCAGTCTCTTGGCCCCGAGTCCTCTCCGCTGATCCAAGGTCCACGATCACTCCGGCCGGTCTCTCCGTCTGCACCCCGTCAGGCTCCAACCATCCAGCCGCTCTCGTCTGCTTCATATCACCACTACCGTTTACTGTACACCAACCCTCTCTAAACTATCAGATAATTGACCCCACTCCTGGTACCAAAATTTGTTGCCGGGAAATAATACACACTGAACAACAAATGTATTTTATGGGTTTTATCTGATATATAGAAAATAAAGAGCAGCACGCTTCAGAATGAAAAGATTTACAAAATTTTTTAAATGTGAATAAAATAAAATGAAATGTACAAAATGTCTCTTTGTATATAACTCTCACGTTTGTGTTACAGTCTGTACTGCCTCAAACACACAGGAGGCGGATCTTAAACAAAATGGTGGGTTACTAACAAAGAAAAATACAATCTGATAAAATGCTCAGTAAACTAATGACCCCAAATAAGTCCGTACAAACGGTAGTGGTGATACTGGAAATGAGAAAGGTACATAATAGCTTTAGTACACCACAAACCTTAAGTTCACACTCCAAATATGCTCAAAACTTAACAAGAAAAGCTTTTCACTTACAACATACACACGACGCCACACCAGCGCGTGATCACTGACTGATCTTCACAGGACACCCGAGTCTCCCTGGTTTGATTGACAGTATAAAATGTTTCAGTACTCGTCACCGTGTAAAACAAAAAAACACATCATAACATTGTGACCAGAGTAGCAAACAACACACTTTTACATTTACACTCATGCTTACATCGTACATAGCCTGATATTTTAACTATATCCTCTTGGATAGGCACTATGTTCAGCCACGGTATACCATGCTAGTCAGGCAGCAAATCTGTAGGTCAATCTACGTCTTATCTGTTACTAGGCCGACTTTATTACATCCTCCTCGGCATAATTCACCGTGTTTGTTAAGAGTAACAATATATTTTAACTGCATTGGTGAACTTACAACGTTTCTTTATGAAGATTATTCCTCGTCTTGCTTGCTTTTCAAATCCGGTCTCCTGAACCATTTTCCCAACCGAAAAAACCCCAGATATTCAAAATCCTCTACCTGGCATATCCCGCCCACACCCTGAAGTCACTTCCTGTTGAGTCAAGTTCAAATCAAAATATTTAAACGCAAATCAAATCAACAAAGATCCATAAATATGACCCGGTTACAGACATATAGCACATAATCCCAGCATTTGTTTACACTGAAATAGTAGGTGAGTTCAAGATATATAGTGAAGTTATTAAATACTACTGGAGTGAATCAACTTATAAAACAAAATTACAATGGCGTAACAACTCATCAGTAAGCAAGTTTGTGTAACAAATAGCAGATTAATTATATAATGATAGGAGTTGCATTTTTAGTTTTTTCTTGAAGATGGAGATGGAAGGTGACATTTTTAGATTCTCATCAAGCTCATTCCAAATCTGCGGTCCTCTGTACGCAATACTAAACCTGGTGGATTTTAGTCTTCGTTTTTTCCCAGTAATTAGTTTTTTATTTCTAGTGGTATAAGAGTGCCTGGGAGGAAGGTTGGAATGAATTCACATAATTTATAGTTAAGTTTGTGGACAACCTGATACATTATACAGGCATTCTGGAAGTAATTATGCTCAGCAAGTCTTAGAAGATTATAACGATGGAAAAGATGCCTAGTAGGAGAATTATATTCAGACCATGATAAGGTACGTATGACTTTGTTTTGGAGAATTTCTAGCTTTTTTAGGTGAGTTGGAAATGTGTTACCCCATATGATATTGCAGTAATGTAAATGAGGCTCAAATAAAGTTTTATATAGAGTGAGAAGTGCTGAAAGTGGTAGAAAATGTCTCATTTTAAAAAACAGAGCAGGGTATTTAGCCAGTTTCTTGGTTAGATTGTCAATGCAACATTTGAAATTGAGAAATTCATCAATGAGGACCCCCAAGAATTTTATAAAGCCAACTCTTGTAATATTCTGTCCGTTAATTTGGGGGCAAAGTTCCTTGGTGACTGGCTTTTTATTGGAACAGAATACAATATAATTAGTTTTACTGATATTAAGTGAAGGTTTGTTACACTGAAGCCAGGTGTCTATTTTCATAAGTTCACTATTTGTTATCTGTTCAAGTTCATTTGGATTCTGGTGAGCAAAAAATAAATTAGTGTCATCAGCAAACAGTACTTTATGTAGTAGAGATGAGGAGTTAGCAATGTCATTTATATACAGAAAGAATAGAACAGGTCCTAAAATGGAACCCTGGGGAACCCCATTATCGATGGATTTATATGATGACTTGTGGTTATTTGTATAAACATACTGAAGTCTTCCAGACAGATAATTAATAAACCAATCTAATGCAAGGCCTCTGATACCGTAATGTTGTAATTTATTAATTAGGATGTCATAGTTAACCTCTTGCACTCTGGTGTACCGCGGGCGGGCACGTCTCTGCGTCCTAGAGCGCACGAGGGAACACGAGGGCGCTGCGTCCTAGAGCGCACTGAAAAAAAAGCTGCATTTCCATTCTTCCACTACAGACACAGCCGCGAACAGATTAGATATGATTGACCTCTCATTCGACTAATAAGAGCCTTGAATTGGGTTTCTGAAACCCTGAAGAACCAATGACTGAAAACCTAGCAAGAAGGACCTGCCTACCAACGGCTGCAAATACAGCCAGCCAATTGAAGCACAAAAGTTCGAAAGCTGTTTTGTGTAAGGCTGGGTGAAGAGAGACTGACTGCTGCAGCAGATGAAAAAAGGACCCGCAGGAAGAACCGCCACAGACCCAGCAGCACAGAGACCACCCACAAGTGCGACCTGTGTGACAGGGACTGCCATTCGCGCATCGGCCTGTTCAGCCGCAGGCGGTGCTGTCCCAGCAGAGTAGACGTTTAGGATTCTCTTCCATGGTCATCATAGACCGATGGAGGCCGACGACGAAGGCTGGGTGACACACACGCGTTCGCCAGTCTTTTTTTATTACTACTGTTATTTGTTTTGAAAAATCATTCGCCAAAACCGCAATCATGGAAGCGCAAAACCGCAATAATGGAATTATGTTTTGACCGGGTCGCGTGACCAGAACCACGAGTCCGTAATAAGCGGACCAGCTTCATGTTCATCTGACAATGAGGAAGAGAAGTTTGCCAGCTACGCTGCTGTTGTGAACAGGTAAGTGTTATAAGCCAAATTATTCTTTATCCCTGAAAATTGTAATCAAAAATGACTTTTGACCGATCGGTAAATTACAGCTGTGCGTAGTAGACCGCGGCGCAACGGGCGATGTCCGTCCTCTGTAGCGGGGAGCATTCCCCCCCCACACACACAGAGCCCTGAGTGTCACCTTTCATTAGAGCCCAAGATGAAGCTTCTATATTGAATCATTCAAAAGTTACAGACGTTTTTCCAAACTGTGCCATTTGGCACAATTTGGCACAGTTCCAAAACGCCTGGGAACAACCTGAGAACAAAGCTGTGTAATATATTCATTTTTTGTGGTATTGTTACAAAATTTTGACCTCAGCTGGATAACACTTGGTTCTACATTTCTGTTGCATTTTCCAGCCCGGATCTGAATCTGTGTGTTATTTGCAAGCATTTGTATCCAAAAAAACACCCAGGCGAAATTTATTTTCTTAGAGTTCAGTATGTTTAGATGACTGTTACTCAGTGGCCGGAGCACTTAGCGAGATTATGACTGTTTTGCCAAAAAATTCAAAGTGTTTTCTTTTAAATGAGACCAACCCCATGAAGATGCTGCAAAGGGTTGAAGAACAGCTTTTGATTTACTTTGGGCACGTTATTTTTTGCCGTTTTTAGGGAAATTGACCAGAGTGCAAGGGGTTAACGATATCAAATGCTTTAGACAGATCTAGAAAAAAATGCCAAAACCATAGTTGCCTCTTTCAATTGCATCATTGATTTTTTTCAGTTAGGTCTGACATAACATTCGGCTCAGGAGACGCACACACACAGGCTCAGAGTAGTTCAAACTGTTTATTAACAACAGGGATGTTTGGGTGCGTGTCTGCGGAATGTTAATGTGTTGGTGGTGGCGTCTGCTTCGGACCCAGAGGCAGGAGACCGTTCAGCCGGCAACCCTATGGGAGAAATTGGACACAGGGTGATGAGCACACACCAACACAGGAGGAGAATAGGCGAGGGAGAGAAGCTTACTTGTTTGGGCAGATGACTGGCGCTTCAAGGATGGAAGCCCGGGAGACAGCCACCTGCAGGGCTCAGTGCAGCAGCGAGGAGAGACGAGGGACGGGATTGTCCGCCGCCGAGGAATCCACCTGTGCACAGGGGAGCAAACTGGAGAGATGAGGTAAGTGATCTTCTTACCGGTAAAGAGGATGCTGAAGAGAATGTGGTAGAAGTCCATGCAAGGGAAATGAAGTCTACGGCTTCAGGCCGACGCTCAGGGCGAGGCGGCTTTTATCCTTCGCCGCTGACGAGTAGCAGGTGCGTGGGCAGGTGGCGCTGCTGATGAATGGCGCGGCGTGACAGTACTCCCCCCTCTAGCAGCGCCTCCTGGCGATGGCTTATCCGGGTGCGCTCGGTGGAAGTCCGCGATGAGCGATGGGTCCAACACAAATGACGGGGGCACCCACTGTCGATGCTCGGGCCCATAGCCCTCCCAGTCCACCAAGTATTGCAACCCACGACCCCGGCGCCGGGAGTCCAGGATGGAGGAGGCGGACCAGGCCGGATGGCCACCAATCATCCGGGGCGCGGGTTGCGCTGCAGGAGGAGGGCAAAGGGGGTCAGTAACCGCCAGTTTCACCTTCGACACGTGGAAAGTAGGATGAATGCGGAGGGAGGGGGGAATAGCCACGCGCACAGCCACCGGGTTGATGATCCGGGTGATGGGGTAGGGACCCATGAAGCGCTGTGCCAGCTTTCTCCTCTCGCCTTTTAGAGTGACGTCCTGGGTGGAAATGTAAACAAGCTGCCCAACTCTGTACGCCGGGGCAGGTCTCCTACGCCGGTCCGCCACAGTCCTGTTGCGCTCCGCTGTGCGCAATAGCGCATGGCGCGCGGCAGCCCAGGTGGAGCGGAACTGCCTGAGATGGGCCCTAACTGACGGGACAGTTACTTCACTCTCCTGCTCCGGAAACAGCGGGGGGTCGTAACCCAGGGACGCTTTGAAGGGGGACATCCCTGTAGCAGAAGAGCGAGCGGTGTTGTGGGCATATTCAACCCAGGCAAGATGGTTGCTCCAGGACGCGGGTTTGGATCTGGACACACAGCGGAGCGCAGCCTCCAGCTCCTGGTTGGTCCTCTCACACTGCCCGTTGGATTGGGGGTGATGGCCAGAGGAGAGGCTCACCTTGGCTCCGATGGCGTTGCAGAAAGACCTCCAAACCTCAGATGAAAACTGGGGGCCCCGGTCCGAGACCACGTCCACCGGAATCCCATGCAGCCTGACCACGTGTTGGACGAGGAGGTCCGCCGTCTCCAGGGCAGTAGGGAGGCCTCGCAGGGGGACGAAGTGCACGGCCTTGGAGAAGCGGTCCACGATGGTCAGGATGGTGTCATAGGAGTTGGAGATGGGGAGTCCGGTGACGAAATCCAGAGCGATGTGCGACCAGGGCCTGCCAGGGACGGGCAGGGGCTGGAGCAGACCCGCTGGAGGGGCATTTCCCGACTTGCAGGTGGCACAGATTGGGCAAGCCCGGGCGTAGCGGGCTGCATCCCTCCGCAGGCCTGGCCACCAAAAGGACCGTTGGAGGAGATCTATCATCCGGGAGGTGCCAGGGTGACAGGTGAGCTTGGAGGTGTGGAGCCAGTGGATGACCTCTCCTCGGACCGCGGATGGCACGAACAGCCTCCCCTCCGGTCCGCCGCCAGGGTCAGGTTCCACCTCCTGTGCCTTCCGGATCTTGCTCTCAATGTCCCACGAGATGGCTCCCACGACGCACGACCTGGGCAGGATGGAGTGGGGCGCCTCCTCCGACTCCACGGGGGCGAACTGCCTGGAGAGGGCGTCAGGCAGGACGTTCCTAGAGCCAGGCCTGAAGGTGATGGAAAATTGGAACCTGGCGAAGAACAGGGACCAGCGCGCCTGGCGGGCGTTCAGGCGCTTGGCAGATCGTAAGTATTCCAAGTTCTTGTGGTCCGTGAGGACCACAAACGGCAGGCTTGCCCCCTCCAACCAGTGGCGCCACTCCTGCAGGGCGAGCTTGATGGCCAAGAGCTCTCTGTCCCCCACATCGTAGTTTCTCTCCGCCGGGGACAAGCGCCGGGAGAAGAAGGCGCACGGTCGCTTGGCGCCATCGTCCGGTGACCGCTGGGACAGCACTGCTCCCACTCCCGTGTCCGAGGCGTCTACCTCTACAATGCACTGCAACGCGGGGTCGACCTGGCGAAGGACCCGGGAGGAGGAGAATTCCGCCTTCAGCGCCTCAAAGGCGGCAGCGACCTCTTCGGTCCACCGGAACGGGACCTTCGGGGACGTGAGGCGGGTCAGTGGTCCAACGATGGCACTGAAGTTGGGAACAAAGCGGCGGTAAAAATTGGCGAAGCCAACAAATTGCTGCACCTGCTTCCGGGATGCAGGTGTAGGCCATTCCACCACCGCCTTTACCTTCTCTGGGTCGGGGAGCACCTTATCGTGGGCGATGATGAACCCCAGGAAGGACGTACTCCTGGCGTAAAATTCACACTTTTCTGCCTTAACGTACAGACGGTTCTCCAGCAGCCTTTGGAGGACCCGCCTCACGTGGACCTGGTGCTCATCCCTGGACTTGGAGAAGATGAGGATATCGTCCAGGTAGACGAACACGAAAAGGCCAATGAAGTCCCGGAGGACGTCATTAATGAGGCGCTGGAAGACTGCAGGAGCGTTGGTCAACCCGAACGGCATCACCAGATATTCAAAGTGGCCGTTCGGGGTACGGAAGGCCGTTTTCCACTCATCTCCCTCCCGGATCCGGACGAGGTGGTAAGCGCTGCGTAGGTCCAGCTTGGTGAACCAGGTCGCCCCCTGGAGGGAGTGGAAAGCAGTGTCCATGAGAGGCAGGGTGTAACGGTCCTTCTCCGTGATATTATTGAGGGCCCGGTAGTCGATACAAGGGCGGAGGGACCCATCCTTTTTCCCCACGAAGAAGAACCCTGCCCCCACGGGTGACGATGATGGGCGGATAATCCCAGCACTTAATGATTCCTTCAGGTAGGCGTTCATCGTCTCCTTCTCCGGCGCAGACAGGCTGTAAAGGCGACCAGAAGGTAAGGGAGCCCCCTGGCGGAGGTTGATGGCGCAGTCATAGGGCCGATGAGGGGGAAGAGACATAGCTTTCGCTTTGCTGAACACCATACCCAGGTCGTGAAATTCTGGGGGCACCAGAGACAGGTCCGGGGGTGCAGCGTCCGTCGCAGGGGGAGGAGCGGACGGAGAGCAGGCAGCGGACTGAAGGCAGGTGCCCATACAGAACGTACTCCATGCCGAGATCCCAGCTGATTTCCAATCCAGGACCGGATTGTGAAGGCGGAGCCAGGGATACCCCAGGATGACGGGCGACACAGAGTTGGGAAGGACGTAAAAGGTCATCTCCTCCCGGTGGTTTCCCGAGATGATGACCGGTAGGGGAACAGTTTGATGTGTCACTCTCCCGAGGGTGGCACGGGAGAGGTGGATCAGGGAGATGGGAGTGTTGAGTGCCTGGCAGCGGATGCCCAATCGGGTTGCCAGGCTTTGTGAAATGAAGCTGCCTTCTGCGCCCGAATCCACCAGTGCGTGGGTGAGGTGCCCAGTAGGGTTATGGCAGAAACGGATGGGCAGCTTCAATTGAGTAAGTGATCCTAACCGATTGACATCCGCGAGGCTTCCAACAGTGACTCGCGGACCCCACCGACTGGCTTTCCGTGGACAACGCTCCACGGTGTGTTGGTCGCCTCCGCAATACATGCAGAGGCCCAACTCACGGCGGCGTTGTTTCTCCACAGGGGAAAGTTTAGTCCAGCCCGTCACCATCGGCTCCGACTCCTCGGGGCGCGATGCTGGCGGCGCCGCCAGGGGGCGAGCTTGGAACAGGTGCGGCGAGGCTCCACGAGGGCGAGAAGAAGAAGACCTCCGCCCCGAGGAGCGCTCGCGCAGCCTGTTATCCAAACTTATCGCTAAGGATGTCAGCTCCGCTAGCGTCCCAGGGATATCCCGACCAGCCAGTTCATCCCTCAGATCACTATTGAGGCTGCGGAGGAACAGGCCACAGAGGGAGCGTTCCTCCCAGCCCAATTCCTCCGCCGCTACCCGGAAGTCGACCGAGTGGTCCGCTGCCGACCGGCTTCCCTGCTGGAGAGCGAGAAGCCGATCGACCTGGACCGTTTCGGTTTGTGAGTGGTCAAAGACCTCCAGAAAGCGCCTCACGAATTGGTCATAGGTGAGGGTGGCATAACTGGGCCTCGCCATTACGGCGTAGGTCCAGGTTAACGCACGCCCCTCCAGAAGATTCCCTATGTAACCAATTCGGCTGTGATCCGAGGGAAAATCTCCGGGCACACGGTGGAACACGGACTCACACTGCATAATAAACCCCCGCGCTCCGCCGAGCTTACCGCTAAAGCGGGCGGGGGTCGGAATCGGCGTGAGCCGAACCGGTGCCACTGGAGCCGGCTGGACGGCCGCTGGAACAGCAGGAGCCGCGCCACCCTGGCGAGTCGGGAGGAACGGCTGTTGGGGGTCTAAGCGGTTCAATCGGTTAGTCAGTTCTAATAATTGATTAAGAACCACCTGTTGCTGATAAACAATCTGATCCACCCGAGCCTCGAGGATGGTAAACCGGTGTGCGAGCCCGCCGTCCGCCGAGCCGCTCTGCTGAAGCCGTACTGACATAACGTTCGGCTCAGGAGACGCACACACACAGGCTCAGAGTAGTTCAAACTGTTTATTAACAACAGGGATGTTTGGGTGCGTGTCTGCGGAATGTTAATGTGTTGGTGGTGGCGTCTGCTTCGGACCCAGAGGCAGGAGACCGTTCAGCCGGCAACCCTATGGGAGAAATTGGACACAGGGTGATGAGCACACACCAACACAGGAGGAGAATAGGCGAGGGAGAGAAGCTTACTTGTTTGGGCAGATGACTGGCGCTTCAAGGATGGAAGCCCGGGAGACAGCCACCTGCAGGGCTCAGTGCAGCAGCGAGGAGAGACGAGGGACGGGATTGTCCGCCGCCGAGGAATCCACCTGTGCACAGGGGAGCAAACTGGAGAGATGAGGTAAGTGATCTTCTTACCGGTAAAGAGGATGCTGAAGAGAATGTGGTAGAAGTCCATGCAAGGGAAATGAAGTCTATGGCTTCAGGCCGACGCTCAGGGCGAGGCGGCTTTTATCCTTCGCCGCTGACGAGTAGCAGGTGCGTGGGCAGGTGGCGCCGCTGATGAATGGCGCGGCGTGACAAGGTCAAGTATTGCCATATAGGTAGTGTGTTTCTTTCTGAAACCATACAGAGATTGGATAATAATGTTGAATTTATCAAGGTAACTGGTAAGTCTGTTATAAACTACTCTTTCCAAAACCTTTGAGAGAGTAGGCAGAATGGATATTGGACGATTATTAGTCAAATCATTCTTATCGCCTGATTTATAAATTGGTATAATTTGTGCAATTTTTGCTATTTGTGGCACTACTCCAGAGATTAGAGACAGATTAATGCAGTAGGTAAGGGGTTCCAGTATTAAACCAGAAAAGCACTCGGAGAGCGCAGACCTCCGCCAAGCGGCACAGTTCCCCCCATACAGTGTTTGTGTGTACGTTTCAAATTCCCTGAGCATGAAGAGATATGACTAGCAATTGGATTCACAATGATTATTTGTTTATTTGACATGGACAGTGCAATAAAGAGACAATTAATGAATGACAATCAATGTGATAGTGATAGGATTAGTGGTTCAGTAGTGTAAAACGGGGCTATAAGGGACGGCGGGTTAATAAGGGACACTTTTCTGGGAAATGTTTTAAATGTAATTGTGCTTTTTTTATTTTGAGCAGGACGCTGAGTTGTGTTGTTATTGTCAAATATCCATGAATCCTTCATCAAATCTAGGCAGAAGCAAAATTAAAAAAAGCAGAATTACATTTAGAAAAGTGTCCCATATTACCCCGCCGTCCCTTATAGCCCCGTTTTACGGTTGTAAAAGCATTGCCTCCTTGGCGGAGGTAATAAACTGAAGTGTTGGTGTGTCCATCTCCTCCACTGACGGATGCAGATTGGTTAGACAGGTTGCCGTGGGTTTTATATTATATTGGGGTTGCGCTCTGCGGCAAAACAGAATTTAGAATCTTCCCCGGCAGAGAGGTCGTTTTTACGCAGCGCCTATAGCTGGGCGGGGAATTTGTGGCAAATAATCGGGCGGCGGACAGGTGGCCGTGTCAGGTTTTGCAGCGTGGCGCAAACACAGGCACGCTGGCGGGCCCAGGCCAGCAGTGTTTTCCGCGTGCTTTTGTGCCTAAAACGTTGAAGAAGGCGGAGTTTGTGTTGGTCATACACGACGACCAGCACAATGTGCGCAGCGCCTATGGCTGGCACAGGCACGCTGGCGGGCCCAGGCCACCAGTGTTTTCCGCATGCTTTTGTGGCTAAAACGTTGAAGAAGGCGGAGTTTGTGTTGGTCAGACACGACGCCCAGCGCCCTCCATTGCGCCTGCGCACATGTTGAAAATGGCCCTATGTCACAGTGTGGAAAAATGCTTTAAAAAATTCCTGTATGCAGACGGTGATGCGGATCATCCCCAAAATTTAATCAGTTCTTCCTTGTACCATTTCCAACAACGCCTGAAAGTTTCATTGAAATCCGTCCAAAAGTTTTTGAGTTATCTTGCTAACCAACAGACAAACAGACAAACACACAGACAAACACACAGACAAACCCCGGCAAAAACTTTACCTCCTCCTGGCCTTTCGGCCTGGCGGAGGTAATTAATGATACTTTTAAAAATTTTGCTGGAAATTTCATCAGCTCCAGCAGAGTTTGAGTTCTTCATGTCCTTGATGATTTTCCAGTCTTCCTCACAATCAGTTGGCTTGAGGAAGAAAGAATTCGGGTAGTTTCCTGATAGATAGTGCTTGAAAGAGGCAGCCTGGGGTTGGCTAATTTTATTAGATAAATTTTCTCCAATAGAGACAAAATAATTATTAAATTTGTCAGCAAGAGTGGCATTATTGGTGAGATTACTGACCGTGTTATTGTTTGGAAGTGTGGGGGCTATTTGGTCCCTATTTAGAACCTTATTTAGTATTCTATAATATGTGTGGGCAGCACAATGGTGCAGTGGTTAGCACTGTTGCCTTACAGCTACAAGGTTCCTGGTTCAAATCCCCAGGTTGGCAGGGGTTGGAAGCTTTCTGTGTGGAGTTTGCATGTTCTCCCTGTGCTGCGTGGGTTTGCTCCGGGGGCTTCAGTTTCCTCCCACAATCCAAAGACATGCATGTTAGGTTAACTGGCTGTTCTAAATTGTCCCTAGATATCTGTTTCCTATAGAGGGTTAGAATTAGTGAAAGCGCTTTGAGTGGTCTTTGTGACTAGAAAAGTGCAAGTTAGTTAGTTAATTTATTTCTATAATTAGTATGTACATTTTTATTGTTAATATTTGGATTTTTTTATGTAGCATTTATATAATTTATTTTTGTACTTAATAGATTTTAGTATGTTCTTAGAAAGCCATGGATGTTGAATAGTACGAGTACATGTGACAGTCTTGACAGGAACTGTCCTCTGGATGGATTCTGTTATTTCCTTAGTCAAAGCGTCAAACGCAGCATCAGCATCACTACAATTGTAGATTCTATCCCCTACCTTGACATGCAAGTCATCACTCAGTCATTGTAAGGTTACTTCATTAAGTATTTTTATTTTTAGTGTATGTCGCTTGGCATCAAAAACTGGGGATTCTAAATTGTCCTTAGGAATGACTGTGAGAGTGAATGGTTGTCTGTCTCTCTGTGTTGGCCCTGCGATGGACTGGCGATCTGTCCAGGGTGTACCCTGCCTCTCGCCCAAAGATGCTGGGATAGGCTCCAGCCCCCCGCGACCCAAAAAGGATTAAGCGGAAGAAGATGAATGAAAAATGAGTTTATGCCGCGAGATTGAGGGCCTAACAGCAAGGTCAAGAAACAGAACAATTGGGGAAGTGATCAGAAATCTTGGAGAGCAGGCCTCCAGATACCAGTGTGGAATTGTGAATGTAAGTAATGATATTACCAGTAATGGACTTGGTGGAGTGAGTGATTCTAGTATAGGTATTTATGGTAGGGAAGAAGGAAGAGGAGTGTAGTGTATTCAAAAAGTCATTTTTAGCTGCATCATTTATTTACATGAATAAAACACTGGACTTATTCTATGCAAATACTAAGGAGGCATACACCTCATCACCACTCCCCCCACTCGGGAGATTGGATCACAACTTGGTTCATCTCCTGCCGGTGTACAAATCCCTAGTGCACAGACAACCTCCGGACATGCACACAGTGAAGTTATGGTCTGAGGAGGCAATAGACGCTCTAAAGGACTGCTTTGAAACCACTGCCTGGGAGCAGCTCTGCGATCCACATGGTGAGGACATCGATGGCCTCACTCACACCATCACGGACTACATCAGCTTCTGTGTGGACAACACCGTACCCACCAAGACCATACGGTGTTGCTCGAACAACAAACCCTGGATCAACCCTGAGATAAAAACACTTCTGAGAGCGAAGAAGAGGATCTTCAGGTCGGGGAACAGGGAGATGCTGAAGTCCGTACAGAGGGAGCTGAGGAGGAAGATCAGAGAAGGCAAGGACAGCTTCAGGAAGAAGATGGAGGACAAGCTGCAACAGAGTGACATCGGTGGGGTCTGGAGAAACCTTAAAACCATCTCTGGGCTCTAGAATACCTCCTCCCAGGCCACGGGGGGCAGGGAGTGGGCGAACAATCTGAACCTGTTTTTTAATAGGTTTGACCAACCCCCCCCCCCCCCCCCCGACTGCACAACAACCACTGCTGCCTCTAAAGTCATCGAGACCTGCTGTCCACACCCCACTCCACCAACACCCCCCCACTCCCAGCACACAGCCCCCCAACTTGACCCTCACTAAGACCCAGGTGAGGACGGAGCTGAGGAAGATCAAGGCGAGGAAGGCCTCGGGACCGGACGGCATCAGCGCGAAGTTCCTCAAGTCCTGTGCAGACCAGCTGTGTGGGATTGTGGAGCACATCTTCAACCTGAGCCTGAAGCTGGGGAGGGTACCACAGTTGTGGAAAACATCTTGTGTGGTACCTGTACCAAAGACTTCCCACCCCAAAGATCTGAACAGCTACAGACCAGTGACCCTGACGTCTCACATGATGAAGACCCTGGAGAGACTGCTCCGTGCTCACCTCCGCCCCCTGGTGGGACCAACGATGGATCCACTCCAGTTCGCCTACCAGCATGGTATTGGGGTGGAGGATGCAGTGATCTTCCTCCTTCACCGTTCTCTGTCCCACCTGGAGAAGCCCGGGAATGCGGTGAGGATCATGTTCTTTGACTTCTCCAGTGCTTTCAACACCATCCAACCGATGATCCTGAAGGACAAGCTGCTGTGTGCAGGAGCGGACCAGCACCTGTCATCATGGATCTTACTCCTGTCGCCAGCAGTTACAGCTGCAACTGAGTGCCGAACATGCCGTCTTCCCGTTTTCTTGAACTGGCACAGCGGCAAACAGCATTGGGCTTCTGAGACGAAATGGCGATGATAGGAACAGATCGCCCAGTTCCTGTGTCCTTTGGCGTCCGTCCCAGCCACCACCAATGGCTCCTCGATCTTGCTGGAGTCTCTCATGGATGCCGGTGCTGCTGCATGCACGCTGAGGGCTCTGGTTGCTAAAATGATGCAGTCCGCTTCCTGCACCAGGGTGCGGTAGTTTTTGGTCACCAGCAGCGGCAAGTTGGCCAGGATTGCCCTCGCTGTAGCAGGTAGGTTCCTGAGGAACAAGTGCGCAAACAGGAAAGATTTGTCATTCTTCCCCCTCAGTGCTAACATGCTCTCCATGAGTTCCACGGCTGATCTGCCACCTAACTCTGAACATGTTAGGAGTCTCTCTGCCCTCTCACTGTCAGACAGGGTATAGCACTGGAGTAGCATCTGCTTGAGTGCTTCATATTTCCCCTGGGCTGGCGGCTCCTGGAGCAGGTTCATCACCTGTTGCGTGGTGCATGCATCCAGCGCAGCGACCACATAGTAATATTTTTTGTCGTCCGTTGTTATCCCGCGGAGTGTGAACTGGGCTTCTATGTGCAGGAACCACACGGTCGGGCTGTGAAGCCAGAAGCCTGGGAGCTTGACTGAGACAGCACACGCAGCGCTGGTGCTCTCCCTCCAGGTAGTCTCTGGGTTGGTGCTCGCCTCGCTGTCCATGGCATGTCTTGGCGTCACCAATGTGGAGAAAGAAAGCAGGCGAGGCAATGAGCTGAACAACACAAGAACTTTATTCCTTCTCCAACATTCAGTACAGAAAAAGCTCACCCGGGTCTCTGTGCGTTCTCCTTTTATACCTTTAATTCCATGCATTGAGACCCGGACTTTCCGACCATAATACATTGTTTGGAACAAAGACCTGTGTGGCACATTAACATAACATCACGCCGGCACCACTTCTCACACCCTTATTCTTCCAGCAGCTCCGGCGTTCTCTCCTCTCCCCGGCGGACGGATATTCCTTACTGTCCCGACCGAGACCCCCTGGTGACACTTCCACCTTCAGTCCATTGTTCCCCCTTTCCCCAGCTGTCTTCTCTGGGTGGAGAATCCCCCACCCGTACTACCACAATATCACATTTCATCCAACTTTTTCCTCATTGAAGTGAGACAGTTCAATTCAAGTCAGTTCCATCCATCCATCCATCTTCTTCCGCTTAATCCTTTTCGGGTCACGGGGGGGCTGGAGCCTATCCACAGCATCTTTTGGGCAAGAGGCAGGGTACACCCTGGACAGATCGCCAGTCCATCGCAGGGCCAGCACAGAGAGACAGACAACCACTCACTCTCACAGTCATACCTAAGGACAATTTAGAATCCCCAGTTTTGATGCCAATTAACCTAACTTGCATGTTTTTGGCATGGAGTCGCTCAGTCAAAATATGTAATTTTTTTTGTAATATTTTTATCAATAAAAGTTTAGCCACCGCTGTGTCTCATGCCCAGGCTTCTAGAAGTGTGGGCGGGGTTTGGTTTCGGATTGACTCCTACTGATTGGATAATACGTACATTACGGCATCATTAACCACAGCGCTCTGTGTGCAAAACAAGGAAGCAACACGTGACAAATTTGACTACAAAAAGATAGTACTTTAGATTTAATGCTTAAAAAATTATATCATGAAGTTGCCGTGATTGCATAGGTGTAATGGATAATTCGGCATGGAGAACACGAGGTGTGTGGGTGCGCTGGGGGAAGGGAAGGGAGGGGAGCAGCAGCTGAACTGCTGGCATCACGGGTAAGCTCCGAGTGCAAAAGAAGGAAGCGAAACGTGACAAATTTGACTAGAAAAAGATAATACTCAACATTTAATGCTTAAAAAAATATACCATAAAGTTGCTGTGATTGCATAGGTCTAATGGATAATACGGCATAGACAACACGAGGTGTGTGGGTGCGCTGGGGAAGAGGGGGGGGAGTAGAGCAGCAGCTGAACTGCTGGCACCACGAGTAAAGCAACAGCCGAGACTCCCGTTAACCGGGCAGGCTGAGCTTGACTCCCTGTGAAGGACTGCGATCCACCGGTTCAGCTGCTGCTTCTCCAACACCGGTGTCTGACTGGTGTTATGCCGAGAATTGCTCGCATGCCGAGAATTGCTCCCCATCGTTGCAAGCAGGTGTTTAAAAGAACTCCGATTATATTGGCATGTTAGCTCTATATGCTTTATTTTGATGTTAGTAACATAACTATAATATAATTTTTTTGAAAATAATTCCCTGTTTTATATATTTTTAAAAAACTTTATTACGATGTAAATCGCCATTTTTGTTTACGTCGCAATGCATTCTGGGTAGTGACGTAGATTGGTTGTAGCAGCAGCGGTCTGTAAACAGCCTTTTCAGTTCGAACCAGTGCGAAGCCAAAGCAATAAAGACAATGACGAAGACACACAAAGTGAAAATGGACTTGAGAATGAAGACAGCAGCCGCGAGGAAGCTAGAGCTGGTCATGTTGGATGGTGTTTTTGTGAGCATCTGTTACAAAGAGCTCCACTTCATTTCTGCCGCTGTCCATGGTACCTGATGATATAAAGGCACTTTTCCACAAGTATCACCTTAGCTTTACTTACTTTTACTTTACTCAGTTTCTCGCTCTTTCCACAGTACCCTACACGCTTTAACCGATACGATTTTCGTGCCAGTTTAGGGGCAGGGGACAAGCAAGAAAAAGCGAGGTGTGATTTTTCGTCAATCGACTGCTAGCCGCTGATTGGTCAGCGCGTAACGTCACAGAGAGCGTCCGTTTTCAGTTTTCTGTTGAAGCTGCACGACCGCCATTTGTAATCGGTCACGGAGTGAATATGATATTAATAGAGACAGCGTTGTAGGTTAGGTTTTGCGGAAATCTACACCGTGGTCCAACGAAGAGGTGCGGGGGTTTTCTCTGCTTGCTGGCAGATCCACAGTCAGAAGAGTGATCCGGACCCTACAGATGACTGCGCAGAATAGAACCGTACTACTGACAAGCTGAATACGAAGTTGAGAGAACCATCCATGGTGAGTGATTTGTAATATTGTGCATCTGTTTGCTTATTTATCCTGTTGGTGGTAAGCTCACTTTTGAGCCATACAGCCCCGTTCTGTGCTGGCTAACTCGTTGTAGCTAACGAATTTTGGCTAGTAGCTAGATAATACCCACTGTTGATTCACGCTTGTTTTCTCCTAAATATTCGCTTGTGAGAGCAAAAGATGACATATATCAATCCTGGTTATAGTCCTGGTTTTTGTTTTGTATTGCACTTGGTGCTGCGCATTAAATTGTGTGCAATTTAATGCCGTTTTTTGCTGGCTAACTCGTTTTAGCTAACGAGTTTTGGCTAGTAGCTAGATAATACCCACTGTTGATTCACGCTTGTTTTCTCCTAAACATTTGCTTGTAAGAGCAATACGCTGAAATATATCAATCCTGGTTATAGTCCTGGTTTTTGTTTTGCATTAAATTGTGTGCAATTTAATAAAAAAATAGTTTTTAAATAGAAATGTGGGCCGATGAGGTGTTGGTTAATATGGGCTGTAGCCATAATCATCAATATTAAAATAAACACTTTCAATATATCACTGTCCCTGTAATGAATCTATATATGGGTTTCACTTTCTGAAATGAGTGACAAAAATATTGAACTTTTTCATGATATTCTAATTTTTGAGATGTGCCTGTATAAGTGTTGAACTTGCTTGAAAAAACTAAACACCATCCATTTCTATTGTTCGTCTAGGCAGGAGGGAATCAGCCGCTCAACAACGGACGTCGCCACTGTGGAAAGTACTGAAATCCTTTGCTTTTATAGGTAAGTGTCAAAACCAAATTAGCACAATTTCCACTTAATGTAAAAGGGACTGAACTGAGATTTATTTGATTGTGTGAGTATTAATTACAGAATAACTGAAAAAGACTGGCGCATCAACTGTAAAATAAACCACTTGTTAATGTATTTATTTGTCAGATCACTTGTGTGATCCTTTGAGTTATGTTCATAACTGTATCTTTTGGGGAATGGCAGTTGTTCAGTCATCAATATAGTTTAGTTTATATGTGTAGTTTATACTCTATCATCAATAAAGTCATGCAGTAACAGGACACATTACAAATATTGTAGTGCTTCCTTTTATATTTTAGCAATGCAAGTACAAAACACCACCCACACTTGAAGCCAGTGCAAGAAGAGACACTTTTACATTCCAGACAAACTTTTATTGATAAAAACTCCATATTTTGACTGAGCGACTCCATAATCTGTGATGCACACCTTCAGTTAAAGTACTAGATTCCATTCCACTGAATGTATTAATTCATTCTGATTGCTGAGGCCACAGTAAAAGCAGATGACTTTAAATGCAACCCAGCCCTTGTAAAATCGACTTTACATCAGTGCAGCTATATGAAAATTGTGGTTAAATACAACAACGAAGTACTTTATTGTCACATTGGAATCGGAATCGCTGCTGTTTGGTTTTTCTTTTGAATTCTTGGATGGAATATGGTGGGCAATATAAGCTGCATCTTCAGCCATCACCCATTTCAGATAACCTATGTTGAACTGTATAATCAGAGGAGTTATTGTTTAATTCGACCTTATTAAATTTTTTTCCCCCTTTGTTATATTATTGTATTTTCTTTAAATCTATCCGAAATAAAGATTCATTCATTCACATTCCACCACTGGCTTTTAGTAACAAGTGTATTTCCCAAATATGTTTTAAACTTCATTTATTTAACCTCCACACATTTCTGTCTTTTGTCTAGGCAAGAGGTAAACGATCGATCCACCCCAAACTGGACCTTGCGTCACTATTTACAGAGATGCAGGCCTAAGATCTGCTGATCTGAGACCAGTGTGAGCTGCACATCCCAGCTGCTGAGTGACCCAGTCTGACAGTTTGAGTTTTGCACATTCTGAATAATCTGGAATTTGCTGCTGATTGTAATAAACAATTTAGTGACTTATGTGTTTGCATCATGATTTCTATTTTTGTCTTTTAATACACTGGTGGGAAAAGAGTCAATAGTACAAACCATTAATGGGTGACCTTGAAAATAATGACTCATTTTTAAGACATTTATGTCACATGGTGGTAACCTTCACATATAAAAAGACATCTGCAAAAACTTCAGAGGTTTGTCAGGGCAATACTACATGAATGCATGTATAGTACATTGTTGATGCAGAGAATATATATTTCTACAGTATATGTATCGAGTAAATCAAGCATTTTCCATGTAACCTTGTGACTGCATTATTTTAATAGCTTTTAATGCTAGATCAAGTTTGTTTTGGCCTAAAATGCATCATAACTGTCAAATACATCTTATTATACCGAACTCAGTAATGTTTACTTTTGAATATACATTTTGTGGCTAATATAGTTATTAACCTGGCGATCGAGTTGTGTCAGCTGATCATTTTTTGCTATGACAACATCTCAGACTCAGTGCAGCTGAAGCAGGTACGTCCATGATGTCTCAACAGTCCAGGATTTTCACGCAGATCAGAGCAATTTTTTTTCCCACAATATTTTTATTGAACCTTTTTTTTTTTTTTTTACAAACAGCACACACAATCAGACACTAACACAAAAGTAATTTAAAAACTAAACAATAAAATGACAAAAAAAGGTTAAAAAACAGAAACCATTAACAAAAACAAGTCAACAATGTTCCTCTGTTTAGGTAATCTATTACATTAGAATACATAATATACATTCACCAGCTTGGAATTTGCAAGGTCCACACATATCATTCACCTTCTTTAGAAGTTATGTTTACTTAATTTACATAATCAAAGGTCTCCATATATTCTCAAACACATTTCCTTTGATTTCAGTATGTATGTTATTCTTTCTAGTGGAAACCAAAAGTGAGTTGGTTGTAGTCATTTTTCTAAGGTGTTTTGACGTGTAATTACCCATCCCTGAACACATATGCCTTATAAATATCAAGAGATGGGAAAATGATACTCAAATGACACTCAACATGCAAAATGGTGCTACAGTTGGATTGCCTTTCTTTAAAATTTTTAAAGTTATTTTGTAAGTAAAAGTGGGCTAGGATTAACTGGAAATATAACAAGTTTCCACATATAATTCCAAGGTCAATTGGCAATTCAATCAAACCAAAAAGGAGTTGTTCAGCTGCTGCATTTTTCTGCAGTCATTTTCTACGGTGTTTTAGCGTGTAATTTCCCATCCCTGAACACATATCCCTTAAAAAGAACTATCAATGGGAAAATGATACACAAAAACAAGAATTTTACTACAGTTGAATTGGCTTTTTTTTAAAGTAATTTAAATTATTTTGTACGTAAAATAGGGCTATGATTAATTGGAAATATAACAAGTATCCACATATAAGTTCTTCATATAAGTTATAAGGAAGTTCTGCAACCACTGTGTGCTTGAGAAGCTGGGGACAACATTCTCCCACCACTGCGAGCTACGGTTTACTGCCCAGGTCCATGGTCTGCAGTGTTGATTTTGCAACAACGCAGCCAACTAGAACACACACACAGCATACATATTAATACTGATAAGCTGGCGACATCAAAATGCTGTACACAACAATGACATGATGATAAAATGACAATAGAAAGCATTAAATTACCAAAAACTTTTTCCTCGTGTGCTTGATGTGCTGGGTAATTAAGCTCTCTGCTTCATATTCCCCAATGGCAACGAGTCTCTGGTACTGCTCCAACGTGTGTTCTCTCAATGCACGTCGACTTCTCCTGTAAAACTCTCTTCTCCGCTTAAAAACATTCATTGTGTTCAAAAGCCAGAGAAGAACCAACGTGGAAATCCTCCGCTCGTAATCCGCCATTTTCTTTGTTGTGAAGACGTCGGTCGCCGGAGATGACGTCAGCAGAGTATGGGGCCGCCTCAATCCCGCCCACTACAGAGTTTACGCGGCTTTACAGGGTTGTAATGGGTCAACAACCCAGGGAGAAAGAAGTAGTGGAGAATTGAAACAAGTAAAAAAGAACTGTGACTATGGAAAAGAGCCATAAATGTATCTTGTTCAGTCACTTGTTAAAGTGGTGGAACAGGATGCATGCCTGCTTTACAGATCTGTCCTGTATCACAGCACATCAAAGCTTTGATGCCGTTTGCATTAAGCCGTCGTTTGTAGCCAGACACACCTGTGAGCTCTTTCATGAGCTGGGGGCGACGAAAATCCTCAAAATCCTCAGGGTAAAGTGATGAGAGCTCAGCCGCGGGTCTTTGGGAAGTTGGACTCTTCCAACCGCATCCTCCCACTTTTAATAATAATAATAATAATAATAATCCGTCAGATTTATATAGTGCTTTATCATAGACACTCAAAGCGCTCAAGTGCTCAAGCATGTGCTTTGAGCGATATAGCGCTTGATCATAGACACTCAAAGAGTGACGGAAACGTGGCGGCCAATCCGCGCCAACGGCCTCTCCGGCCACCACCGAACATTTAAACATTTTTACACATTCATACCCAGTGTTATGGGCACTGGAGGCAATGCGGGTGAAGTGTCTTGCCCAGGGATACAACGGCAGGATATCTGGGGAGAGCGGGATTCGAACCACCAACCATCGGGTTATTAGACGACCTGCTCTACCTCCTGAGCCACTGCCGCCCCACTGTTTCCTCAACTTTCCCTCTTTAGGAAAGCTACGGAGGCTTACCTCGCTCTCTTTTTTTCCCTTTGATTGGAAATTACATCCAAAAGCCACGCAATGTGTCATTTTCACTGACAAATGGCAGTAGTTCGTAGCTTCGCTTCTTGGCTTGTTTAAGACAGAAAAAACGGCCACAACCATTCTACGTCATCGCCCCCAGAATGCATTGCGCACCTGAAAACATGGCGGCTGCCATGTATCGATTTACACTACCGTTCAAAAGTTTGGGGTCACCCAGACAATTATTTTGTGTTTTCCATGAAAAGTCACACTTATTTACCACCATGAGTTGTAAAATGAATAGAAAATATAGTCAAGACATTGACAAGGTTAGAAATAATGATTTGTATTTGAAATAATCATTTTTTCCTTCAGACTTTGCTTTTGTCAAAGAATCCTCCATTTGCAGCAATTACAGCATTGCAGACCTAACATGATTGCACAAGGGTTTCTAATCATCCATTAGCCTTCTGACGCAATGAGCAAACACATTGTACCATTAGAACACTGGAGTGATAGTTGCTGGAAATGGGCCTCTATACACCTATGTAGATATTGCACCAAAAACCAGACATTTGCAGCTAGAATAGTCATTTACCACATTAGCAATGTATAGAGTGTATTTCTGATTAGTTTAAAGTTATCTTCATTGAAAAAAACAGTGCTTTTCTTTCAAAAATAAGGAAATTTCTAAGTGACCCCAAACTTTTGAACGGTAGTGTACATTGTAAACAAAAACGATTTTTATAACTACAGTAAATGTTTATATAGTTCTAACAATGTATTTTAATAGTGGAGGCCAGTGTTTGTATTTTTAAATCTATAAGTCGTTATAATCGGAGTTCCTTTTTAGTGTAAGACTTACACCTACACTGTAAGTAAAGTCAATACAACTATATACTTTGAAAAAATGATTACCCGTTTTACCAACAATGCATAAATGCAAAATCTCGACTTTGAAGATTGTAAAACGTGGAGTTGGATTTCTAACCCTCTTTGAAACACTTAAACGTCTGGCGAATAAACATAATTTGAAGATAATTTACAAGAGGTAATACCAATTTTTACTTCTAAAAATGTATAATGGGTACTTCTAAAAATGCACAAATGGTTGCAAGCCTGGCTGTAGTGTTATATTTTATAGTTTTGGTAGATGGGATGCAATTCTTGGCAAGTGAGCAATTCTCAGCATAACACCAGGCGCTCCATGATGGTTTGCGGGGAGGCACACCCAGCCTGCCCCAGTCAGCGGTAGACAGGAGTCCCTGTGCAGGACCACGACTCATCATGGCCGATGGCGCTCCTCTCGGTGTGCTCGCACAATTATTAAAAGTTAATTATTAAAAGTTAATAATTGTGGAGCAGAATGCCCAGATCAACTAGATATTATATGCGGCCACATGCATGGTAATAACTCATAAAAGATCACACAAGTGATCGGACAAAAAAAAAAAAATGAACAACTCATGGCGATAAAAAAAAATGTTATTTTCAATAAGGTGGGAAAAAAAGATAATGCATGGAGTGTGCTTTTGCCCTGTGGCTGATTTATCATGGAAAACAGCTGAGCTCTGTAGTTCCAGCGATCAGCTGATTGATCCACCTTTTTTTTAACCAAAGGTTAAAAAAAAAAATGAGCCGAAGGCCCTATAACTTTTGCTCCACAAATGCGGGACGTATCAGCCATACACTAGTTAAATTTTCAGCATGGGGCACATGTTTTTTCCAGTTTATAAAATTTTTCACTGGGTCTGAGTTGTGTGAATAAAATACGTTTTGGATAACATTTAGAGCGTCAAAAAATGCGTTAGTTTAGGCAGAATAATAATAAATAATCTTCTTGCATCAATAAAAAACAAACGCTTACAACAGAGCTGCTGCGCTCATGCTGCACCTCTGCTGTCCACATACGTGTAACCGGAAACCTCGTGTGACGAAATTTACGTCATTGTCTCCACGCCGCTAGTGTCTGCAGTGCTCGACCGCGGACAACCGCGTGGAGCCCAAATTTTGTGACCGCGCCACTGCCCACGCCCTGAACACGTTGAAAAGCACATGCACAAGACTGAACGTCTCATTCATGAGGTGGCGATATCGGCACAGCATACCAAGACAAAGTAGGCGAAGAAGACAACGAGAAAGCGGAAGACGAGAATAAACATACATGAATCATACATAAATACTTCAGCAGCAGCAGCATCTTCGTGGAAAAAGAGTGAAAACCGGGAAGTCAAGCAGCAGAAAGCAAGCAGCGTCTCTTCGTTGGTGAAAATCCTGGCACGTCAGCACATTGGCGCTACCTATTGGACGGGAGTGAAACTACAAATGATGGTTGTACACGTGTCAACCACTTGGCCTGGGTAGATGAAAAAAAGTGAGTATGAACAGCGCCGCATGCGTGCCGGGCTCTTCCAAAATGCACGCGGACCAAAGCCGACTAGAGGAGAAATGCAGCATGAATAAGTCTTTACCAGTCACGCCCTCAAGGTTCAGATCATTGTTTGGCCTCAGTATTGCTCCAGTGCAACGATATACGCACCGCCTCAATCTTAGCATTAAAGTTTAAAAAAACCTTTTGATAACAAAATATTGCTAAAATATAAACTGATGCACTACAATGGGTCTCAAATATTTGTAAACATGTCCTGTTATAGTACTGCATGAGTTTATTGATGATACACAGAAGAAATTCAGTGTTACACTGAACTCCATCACTGAACAGTGATATAAACTAAAATAATTATAATGATGACTGAACAACTCCCATTCCCCACAGTGCAAGATACACTGTTATCTTGAATATAAGTGATAAAAGATCACACAAATAAATGATCTGACAAATAAACAAGGGATTTGAAACAGTCACTAATATTGGATGTCCCATTCATTTTCAATATTTAGGTATTCTGTAATGAATATTCACACAGTCAAATAAATCTTAGTGCCATTTACTCTCTTTTATATTTGTCAAAGTCTAACATGTGATTGCCTACATACAGGCTACACTTCTTTGTATTTCACTTTTAAACACAGCCTACATTTGGGCCTGTAAAGCCTGATTGGGATACCTGTTTCAGACAGGAATACTTGCGTTCTATGGGCAATGCACTAGTTTTAATAAAAAAAAAGTAACGACACATTTACTGGACGCTGCAAAATCCTTTTTCCCTGTAAACACCACACCGTGAGTCCCGGCCGCTGTAATATCTAAAATGTAAACATGACTGGAGAGCGAAATGGCCAGATGGGGGGATACAGGAAAGGGGAGTCTGTGGTGGCTTCTCCTTCCCGTGAGGGTCCGCTGGTATGAGCCGCTGACAATGTCAGTGGGCGAGAGCTCTATTGTAATCGCTAGGATTATTTATTATTAACCTTATTACCTCCACCAAGGAGGTTATGTTTTCATCGGCGTTGGTTTGTCTGTCTGTTTGTCTGTCTGTTTGTTTGTTAGCAAGATAGCTCAAAAAGTTATGGACGGATTTTCATGAAATTTTCACAGATTGTCAGAAATGGGGTATCCTACAGATGATTAGATTTTGGTAGTGATCCGGATCACCGTCCACAAGAAAACCGCCATTATGCAAAATGCCATTTTCGTGAATAACTACTAAACCACTAATCCTATCATTGTCAATCCAATTGCTTGTCATATGTTTTCATGGTCAAGGAATCTGAAAACGTACACACAAACACTGTATGGGGGGAACTGTGGTGCTAAACCGCCATTACGGAAAATGCCATTTTTGTCAATAACTACTGAACCACTAATCCTATCATTGTGAATCCAATTGCTAGTCATATGTTTTCATGGTCAAGGAATCTGAAAACGTACACACAAACACTGTATGGGGGGAACTGTGGCGCTTGGCGGAGGTCTGCGCTGTCCGAGTGCTTTTCTAGTTTATATATGTAATCCCATTGAGACATGGGGTCTAATTTTCAATAGAGCTGCTAAATCGGTCACTTCTGTTAAAGCAGAGCTCATCACAGTGGTCGTCTGGCATGTAGAGGAATGAAGCTGGTCTCATTTATTTTGTGCACAATCATTTCTGAATGATTTTAAAATTTATTTTGCTGCACTCATCAAGGTGAAGAAGTTCTGTTCCCCTCAGTCGTTCTGGGCTCATATTTACTTCCGTAAACACAACGCTGTGTCTGACGTTATGTTTTCTTCTGTGCGTGCGAGTCACTTCATAGCTGAAGACCGTTCACACTGGAGTCTGATGGGGGTCGCATTTAAATGATAATGTGAACGCCCACACAAAAAAATTGGATCTCAGCAAAATCTCGAAATTGAGCATTAAGACCTGCAGTGTGACCATAGACTTTGTCTCCACCTACTCCACCCTACCTGCACTCTCTTCTTCACCTCTGTTGTACACTTTCTATTGCACTGGATGGTTGACCCCAGGTATTTAAATTCATCTACTTTCACTACCGCTACTCCTTGCATCTTCACTGTAACACCTGTCTCCCTCTCATTCACACACATGTATTCTGTCTTACTTCTACTGACTTTCATTCCTCTTCTTTTCAGAGCATACCTCCACCTCTCCAGATTCTCTTCCACCTGCTTCCTACTCTTATTACAGATCACAATGTCATCTGCAAATATCATGGTCCACGGAGACTCCAGCCTGACCTCGTCTGTCAGCCTGTCCATCATCATCACAAACAAGAAGGGTCTCTGAGCCAATCCCTGATGTAATCCCGCCTCCACCCTGAATCCATCTGTTACTCCTACAACACACCTCACCACCATCTCACTGTCCTCATATACTGTATGTCTTGCACCATCCTCACATACTTCTCTGCCACTCCTGACTTCCTCATACAGTACCACACTTCCTCTCTTGGCACCCTATCATATGCTTTTCCTAGATCCACAAAGACACAGTGCAGCAACTTCTGACCTTCTCTATATTTCTTCATCACCACTCTTAAAGCAAACAACATTGCATCTGTAGTACTCTTTCTTGGCATGAAACCGTACTGCTGCTCACTGATTGTGACTGCTCCTCTTAACCTGGCTTCAACAATGCCTTCCCCATATCTTCATGGTGTGAGTGATCAACCTTATGCCTCTGTAGTTACTACAGCTCTGAACAAGACCCTCATTCTTGAAAATCAGTACCACAACACTTCATCTCCACTCCTTGGGTGTCCTGTCACTCTCCAAGATTGTGTCAAACAATCTGGTTAAAAAGTCCACTACCATCTCTCCAAAACATCCTCATATGTCCAGGACTGGCCCTTGCCATTTTGGCACTCTATGCGAGATTAGGGTACAACACCCTAAATTGTGTTAGTTTATCATATTAATTACAACACCTAAGCAAGACTGCTAAGGTTCCTACTAAAATAAACCCTAGAAGTGAGTATAAGACTTTCCTCTGACGAGTTTGTGAGAGTTTTTTTTCCCCCTTAAATTTGTAACTGTTTTCTAGTAAATTACATAAAATTTCTCATAAACTTGAAACTTTTGTCAAGTTAGTTACTGGAATGTAAATGCAATGTTAAGATGATAAGATGGCACCCACCATTGGCGAACATCTTTGCTCATTCCGCTCCCAAATGCCGACTTTTCTCCTTTTTTGCATAGTTGCTGTTCTTTCTACAGTGCATGGAGGTCATGCACTGCTAACATACGACCGACAGACACTACTGGATATCGCCAAGTCAAGCAGCCACACGGAGTTTACTGGCTTTATACCACCCGACTTGCAATGCATCGTCCACCCCCGCGGTGACCATCAGCACCCCCAGGAAGGCCCCGAAGCACCAAGCCTGAGTGACCATGCTGACCCCAACAGAGTGCATCGGAGGCGGGGCCGAAGGCGCTGAAGGCAAGGCAAGAGAGGAGGGCTACATGCTAGGTTAAAGGTTCGCCTTAGCTGGCCACCGCTACTCAGTTTTTTTTTTTTTTCCACAATATCTTTATTGAACCTTTTCTTTTTTTTTTTTTTAACAAACATGATACAAACAATCAAACACTAACACTAAAGTACTACAAAAAAAAAATGCACTAAAAACACCAACAACCACCAACAAAATCAAGTCTTCAACAATGCTCCTCTGTTTAGTCTAGACAATCCAATACATAAGTATACATATTATGTTCACCAGTTTGGAATTTACAAGGTCCACACACATCATTCACCTTCTTCTTCAAGAGTTATGTTTAAATTTTTTACATAATCAATAAAAGGTCTCCATATATTCTCAAACACAATTTCCTTTGATTTTAGTATATATGTTATTCTTTCTAATGGAAGGTTTGTTAACATCTGTCTTAACCACTGAGTCACATCTGGTCTATGAGTCTTTTTCCATAATAGTGCAATACATTTTTTGGCATTAAGCAAACTGAGGTCTATGAATGTTCTTTCACTTTTATTAAAATTATGCTTTTCTGGGTACAGACCCAACAAAAACAGTTTAGGATTCAATATGATTTGTTTTGAGATTATTTTTTCAATTGTTACCCTCACCTCTTCCCAAAACATTCTTATTAATCTACATTCCCATAAACAATGAAATAGGGTTCCTTTACTTTCCATGCATTTTGTGCATGTATCTGGTATATTTTTGTTATATCTATTTAACTCCTCCGGTGTAACATACATCCGCATTAACCATTTGAAATGTATCAATTTAAGGCGTGCATTTATTGATTTGGTTTGAGCTTCTGTACAAGCCAATTCCCATTGTTCCTCTGAAATTTCAATTTGCAGATCTTCTTTCCAGTAGTTTAATCTTTTCAGTGAATTTTCACTTGAAGATAGTGTCAATGAGTTATAAAACTCTGAAATAATACCCTTTCTTTTACTATCTTTCATCATCATTTTTTCCAAGGATGAATAAATAGGTCGAGTGAGAGCTTTATTTTGATTTGATCGAATAAAGTTTCTAAGTTGAAGATATTTAAAAAAATGTGTTCTATTGAGATTAAATTTGATCCTCAGCTCTTCAAAAGACATTATGTTGTCTGCACCTGGCAAATATAAATCCTGAATCTTTTGTATCCCTTTTAAATTCCATACTTTAAATACAGCGTCCGCTCTCCCTGGTTTAAAATATTGATTACCCCATATTGGACTAAATTGTGACAATAACTGTGGTTCTTTTAAATAGTTTTTAGCTTCACACCATATTTTGATCATATGCTTTACAAATGGATTTTTAACTTGTTTTTGTAATTTTTTTGCCGAATCTGAGTATATGAATATGGGAAGAGGTAAAGGTAAATTGTATGATTCCATTTCAGTCCAGTGAGGGAGATCATTTGATGAAAAATAATATGTCATAGACCTCAGTTGTGCCGACCAATAATACAACATAAAATTTGGACATTTCAGACCTCCACGATCAAATGGTAAATATAATAAAGACAAACGTAATCTAGCCCTCCTGTTGTTCCATATAAATTCCACTAACTTTTTTTTTATTCTTGAGAATAGATCTAAAGGTGGTGATAAGGGAATGTATTGAAATAAATAAAGTATTTTAGGTAAAATATTACTTTTAAGTATATTGATTCTCCCGATCATCGACATTGGTAGTGACATCCATCTCTGAGTTAACTCACTGATATCTGACATTAAGGCTTCATAGTTGACACTGGCGACTGATTCTAGCTTAGGCATAATTTGGATTCCTAAATATTTAAACTGATTTACAACATTGAATTGATTTACCTCAGGGGCTGGGTAATTTCTCTGGGTCTCATTTAGCATTAATATTGAAGATTTAGTTTTATTTATTTTATATCCTGATATTTCCCCAAAATTCTTTATTAAATTCAACAAGGTTGGAATTGATTTTTTTAGATTCGACATAAACAAAATTATGTCATCGGCGTACAGGGAGATTTTATGTTCTGTTGGTCCAACTTTAATTCCATATATTTGTGAATGTAAACGTATCGCTATCGCTAAAGGTTCAATTGCCATAGTAAACAGTAAAGGTGAAAGTGGACAGCCTTGTCGACATCCTCTATTTATTTTTATTGGTTTTGAAATATTGTTATTTGTTAGGATTTCTGCTGTAGCATTATTGTATATTATTTGAACCCATTTTATGAAATTATTTCCAAGTCCAAACCTTTGTAGTACTTCAAAAAGAAAGGGCCATTCAACTCTATCAAAGGCCTTTTCGGCGTCCAATGATAGGAGAGCTGTATCCGGTGCTTCTTTATTAAAATAAATAATATTAAATAGTCTTCTTACATTATGGAAGCCTTGTCTACCCTTTATAAAGCCATTCTGATCTCGATTAATAATATTTGGTAAAATTTCTTGTATTCGTCTTGCTAAAATTTTACAGATTATCTTAAGGTCGGCGTTTAATAGGCTTATTGGTCTCATATTTTCACATTTATTAGAGGGCTTACCTGGTTTTGGCAGCAGTATAATTAAGGCATTATTTATGTATGATGGTAAATTATTATTTTGAAATGCTTCTAAAACCATTTCCAAAAAAGGTTTTATTAATTTATTCTTAAATTTTTTATAAAGGTCAACTGGAAGACCATCTGGTCCTGCACTTTTTCCTGATTTCATATTATCAATGGCTAGCCCAACTTCTTCTTGACTAATTTTAGACTCCAATATCTCCCTGTTTTCATTTGGAATACACGGTATAGATAGTTCGTTCAAAAACCCATTTAGTTTTGTTAATTCAGGTTCATTTTTGGTATCATATAATTTTTCATAGTAATCTCTAAAGGCTCTATTAATTTCTAAAGGATCTATAACTACCTGTCCATTACTTATAATACTGGTAATTGGTGTTTTAATTTCCAATTGTTTAATCTGCCATGCTAATAATTTTCCTGATTTTTCACCTTGTTCATAAAAAGATTGTTTCAATCTTAGAAGACTCGAGGCAGCTCTATTCGCTGATTTTTTGTCGTATTCAGCTCTCAAAATCAGTAATTCATTCTCCAACCTTGGGTCACTTCCTGCATACACTTTTTCCTGAAGATTTTTTATTTTATGTTCCAATTTAGCTCTCTCCTCTCGAGTCTTCTTAGATTTTGATCCTGTATAACTAATAATATGTCCCCTAATAAAAGCTTTGAAAGCCTCCCACTTTACACATGCTGATGTTTGTGTAGTATTGATGTCAAAGAACTCGTCTATCTGTTTTTCTATATACTTGACAAATTCCTCATCCTGAAGCCATTTATGCTGAAATTGCCATCTACCTGATTCCTTTATCAATTTTTTATCTACATATATTAGACAACAGGGTGCATGGTCAGAGATCACGATGTTATCATAAAAGCAGTTTTGAATCTTGGACCTTAATTCTGTGGAAATCAAAAAATAATCAATACGTGAGAATGTCTTGTAGGTACTGGAATAACAAGAATAGGCTTTAACTTGTGGTTTCATTTCTCTCCATATATCTAACAATCTCAATTCTTTCATAAAATGATTAATAGTCATCCTACATCCAATGTGCGTACAATCCAGTCCTGTTGATCTATCCACACCTGGATTCAATGTACAATTAAAATCCCCTGCTATTATATGTTGCCCTGTAAGTGATGATAAGATGAGAAATAAATTAGCAAAGAACTTCTGGTCATCTATATTGGGACCATATAAGTTCACAAGATTTATATTTTCTAATAGCAAAGAACCTTGAATGATTACATATCTTCCAAATTTGTCTCCAATTACATTTTTCACTTGAAAAGGAACTGATTTATGTATGAGAGTCATAACTCCCCTGGCTCGGGATGAAAATGAAGAGGTGAATACACTTCCCTGCCATCTACTCCTAATTCTTTTAACATCCTCCTCTATCAGATGAGTTTCTTGTAAAAACACAATTCTTGAACCCATGTCCTTTATTTTATTCATAACTTGTTTAAGTTTTTTTAAATTTTGTAGACCTCTGCAATTCCATGAAGTTAAATTAAGATTAACACTTTGGTCCATGATCAATAGAGAGTTTGGGATTACCTTGCAGTGTAAACATGCTCATACAGAGAAGCAAAAACATGAGTGGTTGAACATTCATCCTACAAACTACACACAAACAAATTCCCCCTTCCCACACTTGTGGCAAACCCCCCAAAATCAAAAGAAAAATTCTGTCTCCCGATATAGCCATCGACTGTTCCACATCCACGGGGAACAGCCTAAGCCACTCCTTCTTCATCCTCCCAATCACCCTAACTCTACTGCTTTTAATGACGTAACATTAACTCTCCTCTGTAGTTTTCCAACTTAACTCCAAAATTTTTACCAACTTTGTACATCCTAGTTTTTTTTTTTGTTTGTTTTGTTTTTGTTTTGTTTTTTTTTAATATATAATACAATCTATATTTTGTAAACTTACTATTTACTTCAAGTCAGTCAGATGCCTGTGCAAATGCTTAGTTATTCTACCTTATATTTTGTTCATGCTTAGCTCCCACCAGTCTCTTCTTCTTCTTTGATCTTCTTGATGAACTCCTGCGCCTCCTCTGGGGTCTTGAAGATGTGGGTTCTGCCCTCATACGTGGTCAGCAGTCTCGCAGGATAGATTACACCATGACGAATCCCAAGGTTGCGCAGCTCCTTACGTACGGGATCAAACTGCTTCCTCAATTGCTGGATTCCTGTGGCCAAATCTGGGTAGAACCGCACCTGCTGGTCCTGGTGTTTAATCTCTCCTTTAGCACGTGCAGCGTTGAAGATCTTCATCCTGTCTCTGTTGCTTAGAAACTTCATAATTAAGGTCCTCGGCGGTCCCTTATCTCTCCGTGGGCCAATACGATGTGCTTTTTCCAGAACCACTGCTGATTGCAACTCCTCGCTGCCCAGCACCTCCGGAATCCACTTTTCCAGAAAGGAACATACGTCCCGACCTTCTGATTCCTCTGGAAGACCCACCAGCCTCAAGTTATTCTGTCTCGACCGAGATTCCAAATCCAAAATATTATCTTCCAGAGATTTATTTTTTTTTTCCAAAGTGCGCACCTTTAATTGAAGACGGGTGACGTCATCTTCAGCACTAGCGAGACGGAGCTCCATCTGCGCCGTTCGTTCTACACAGTCACCCAATTCCTTTCTTATTCCTTCCAGCGCTGTCATAATCCCATCAAATCTAGAGGAAAAGTCCGCTCTCATTGAACTCATGGCAGCCATCAGCGCATCTGCGCCATTCCCCGCAGAAATCGCACCGCCGCCAGCTTCCTCCGCCATATATGGAGCCTTGTTTGCTGCGTCACAGACCTGAAAGTCCGTTAATTTGGACTGTTTCGGCGGCTCGCTTTTTCCTTTTCCTGGTTTTCCAGCCTTAGGCTTCGCCGACATATCCTCGCCCAAATGCTGGGATACGTTCTGTCCCAAATGAGAGAGTTATTTGCCGATTTTTTTTTTTCCAGGAGCAGAGCAGAGCGAGACACGTCCGTCCTACGTGGCAGCCATAACCGGAAGTCGCTACTCAGTTTGTTAATGGCAAACGTTTGGTCTTTGGAAAATAAGCTAGACGAACTAAGAGCAAGGATCGAAGACCAGCAGGAGACAACAGAGTGCTGTGCCCTAATTTTCTGCGAGACCTGGCTTTCAGATAGTCCCAGAGAGCGCAATTCAGCTACAGACACACTCAACACACCGGGAAGACAGAACAGGAGACTCTGGTAAGACGAGGGGAGGGTGTGTGTGTGTATTTATAAACCACTCATGGTGCAGAGGTGTACAAACCGTCTACGACCACTGCTTGCCCGACGTGGAGTTTTTACGGCCGAACTGCCGTCCCTAGTATCTACCGAGGGAATTTACCGCTGTGTTTTTGGCCGCTCTATACATTTGTTACAGAGCAACTGCACAGTAGTGCTAAACATTCTTCATGACATCATCAGCGCAGTAGAGATGCTTTTTTCCTTATCTTTCTCTCTTTTTACCTGTTTCTTCTTTCTAAAGCCCATCCAGGGACAAGAGTTGCAAATTAGCTAATAGCTATACACTCTTTGTGCAACACATCAGATTTTTTTGTCTATGTTTATTGCACTGTCCCTGTCAAATAAACAAATAAAATAAAATAAATAAATAAATGCTGTTTCTATTGTTGATGGCGACTATAACCAGTGCAATTTACGGACTGTACTCCCCAAATATTACCAACATGTGGACATTCCCACCCGCGATGAAAGCACATTGGATCATGTTTATTCCAACATACGTGGCGCCTACAGAGTGGCACCCCGCCCCCACTTCGGACAGTCAGATCACATCTCCCTGTTTATGTACCCAGCCTACAGACAAAAGCTGAAACAAACAAACAAACCCTGTTATTAAGCAAATTAAGCGCTGGACCCCAGAGACTGAGAGCAACCTTCAAGACTGTTTTGCCTGCCCAGAATGGGATGTGTTTAAAGCTGCAGCCACCCGAGAGGACTCTTCTGTAAACATGCAAGATTATGCTGAATACGTGATGGTACATCAGCATGTGCGTTAGTACCATCGTACCCACCATACAGGTCAGGAAGTTCCTCAACCAGAAGACCTGGATCAACAGTCAGGTACAGTACATCAGATGCTGCGTGCTCGCTCTCATGCATTTAAATCAGGCTGTGAGGTCGAGTACAAAGCTGCAAAGTATGGACTGAGGAAGGCTGTAACAACAGCCAAGAGGCAGTACAGAGAAAAGCTGGACAGCCTCTACTCCACTCCTGACCCGGGGCACATGTGGCAAGGCCTGCAACACATCACAGACTACAAGAGGACCAACAGCAACACCACTAGCTCTACAGCCAGCCAGCCAGATGATCTCAACATTTTTTACACCGGCTTCGAGACCACCAGCCACAGCACAGAGAAGAGACACACACTCACCCCCACCCACTCCACTAAGAGTCTCACCAGGCCAGGTAAACAAAGCAATGAGGAATATCAACCCCTGCAAGGCAGCAGGACCAGACAACATATCTGGGCGGGCCCTCAGAATAGCTATAGCGCTATCATGCGCTATAGCATGCGTCGGTCAGCATGCACTGCCGAGCTGACCGACGTTCTTACAACAATCTTCAACCTCTCCCTCAACCAGAACAGAGTCCCCTCCTGCTTCAAAACGACAACCACCATCCCCCTCTCCAAAAGGAGCCCACCGACCTGTCTGAATGATTACAGACCGGTAGCACTCACTCAAATCATCATGAAGTGCTTCGAGAGAGTGGTGCTGCCCCTCATTCAGGACAGCATACCAGGCACCCTGGATCCCCTGCAATATGCCTATCGGCCCAACAGGTCCACCTCAGATACCATCGCTGCAGCACTCCATTATTCTCCCTCCCACCTGGAAGATAAAGACTCCTACATTAGGATGTTCTTTGTCGACTACAGCTCCGCCTTCAACACGGTCATCCCCCACAAACTCACCGACAAACTGTCTTCACTTGGCCTGCACCACACCCTCTGCAACTGGCTACTGGACTTTCTAACTGGCAGGTCCCAGTCTGTCAGGATGGGTAACAGGACCTCAGCCAGCATCATCACAAACACAGGTGTCCCACAGGGTTGTGTTCTCAGCCCCATCCTCTACAGCCTCTTCACCCATGACTGTGTTGCCTCCCACAAGGACAATATCATCCTAAAGTACGCGGATGACGCAGCAATGATAGGACGCATCACTGGTGATGACAAAGCATCCTACAGGAGGGAGGTGGCCAACTTGATGTCATGGTGTGAGGACAACAACCTCACCCTCAACACAGAGAAGATGAAGGAGATGATAGTGGACTGAGGAGAGGGAGGAGGAGACCTCATCGGCCGCTGTTCATCTGGAAGCTTGAGGTGGAGAGGGTGAGGAGCTTCAAATACCTGGGCATCCACATCAGCGAGGACCTTAAGTGGACACACAACACCACAGAGCTGGTTAAGAGAGCTCAACAGCGACTGTACTTTCTGTGGAGGCTGAAGAAGTTTGGCATGTCTTCCAGGATCCTCAACAATTTCTACAGCTGCATCATCGAGAGCATCCTGACCAACTGCATCACTGCATGGTACGGCAGCACCACTGCCCTGGACCGCAAACGCCTGCAGAGAGTGGTGAAGATGGCGGAGAAGATCATCAGGACTCCACTCCCCTCTCTGCAGAGCATCTACCACTGCAGAGTCCAAAGGAGAGCTGACGCCATCCTCCGGGACCCCACCCACCCCCAGCACAGACTGTTCACACTTCTACCCTCAGGCCGGAGGTATAGAAGTGTGAGATGCAGAACAACCAGACTGAAGAACTCCCTCTTTCCCACTGCCATCAGACTCTTGAACAGATAACGCCTCCAAAAACCCGTAACACAGCTTTGCACATAGGAATTCACACACCGGCTGCTGAATTTGCACACTGCTCACCTGTACAGTAGATATAGTCTCACCCATCTGATGTCCATATCATCTCTGCTGCTACTTATCATACACAGTCTACTGGCACTACCGGTACAGAAATTAGCACCAGGTGCTAATTTGTAATTTGCAATTATACACTGCTCATTGCACAATGCTCATTTGCACACTGTACATTGGTTCATGCCATCTCAGGTTCACATCATCTCTGATATCAATATACCACTATCACCTTAGTCATCCAGTGAATTTTCAATTTCATTCCTCTTGTCTGACTGCTTTAACTGCTTTAACTGTACAAACTGCCTAGTGTGTGTTATTAGTATTCATTAGTTTTAGTATTTAGTATCAAGGTGTGCTTAAGGAGTCATAACTGCCTAACTGTGTGTTGGTGCGTGTGTTATTAGCATCCATTAGAATTAGGATTGAGTTACTGTGTTAGTGTGTCATGACCTTATTAGAATTGTTGTTTCTGTACCTAATACCTTGGCATTCGTTTGGAGAGCAAAGTAAGAATTTCATTACCCAGGAAATGTAGCATTTCTTAACTGTGCACATTATAATAAAACCTTTGAGTCTTGAATTTACAACTTTTCACATATAATTTTTTCACTTTTTTAACTATAATTATTATAACTTTTTAGTTGTAAATGGAAAAAGACAAAAAATCCTGATCCAGAATAGAAAAACAACAATTTCAATATGGATTTTAGTAATAATGCACAATGTTACAGAAAGAATAAACACATTCCAACTAAGTTTTTAAATCACTAAAATCACAAGTACCCAGAGTGGTGAATGAATGAATGAATCTTTATTTCGGATTTCAGATAGATTAAAAGTAAAGATTAAAAAAGAAACACAACAATATAACAAAGGGGGAAAAAAATCCAACAAGGTCAAATCAAACAATAACTCCTCTGATTATACAGTTCAACATAAGTTATCCGAAATGGGTGATGGCTGAAGCCGCAGCTTATATTTCCCACCCATATTCCATCCAAGAATTCGAAAGAAAAACAAAACAAGAGCGACTACAATTCGGAACAAAGCTAAGACAAAACGTGACAAAAAAAACTAAGCAGCAACACAACACAGACTGGATATGACAATCCTTATATGATTTTACATGTCATCTTGTATATATGTTTGGAGTATTTCTTCCTTTAGTTTTTGTTTAAATTGACCAAGCGTTGTACATGATTTTAATTCAGGTCCAAAAGCGTTCCACAATCTGACTCCTTGCACTGAAACACAGTGTTGCTTGGTGGTAGTTCTCACTGAGGGGTTTTGAAATATACATGTTCCTCTGAAATGATATTGTTTCTCCCTTATTTGGAACAACTTTTGGATATTTGCAGGCAGTGATAGATTCTTTACTTTAAACATAATTACTGCAGTTTTAAAGTCAACCAGATCTTTCAACTTGAGAGCTTTTAATTTAAGAAAAAGTGGGTTTGTTGGTTCCCTGTAAGCAGCTTGGTTTATTATTCTAATAGCTCTCTTCTGAAGCATAAAGACTGGATATATGTTTGTTTTATATGTATTTCCCCATACTTAAGTACAATATGTCATGTATGGGAGTATTAATGAATGATACAAAGTATATAATGTGGGTTGATTCATCAAATATTTCACTCTGTGTAGTATTGCAATTGATTTAGATATTTTACCTTTAATATAATTAATATTATGGTCAATGGATGATGATCAATGGTCAAATCTATTTGAGTAAAAGTAGGACCTCCAGTTTTTGTAACGTGTAAGAGTTAAAAGCATACAAAACTTCTTAGTACAATACATTGTTTTTAGCAGTCACTTTAGTATTGTACTTGAGTAATGTAACTATATCTTAACCACCTCTGACAGTCCCAGGAAAACAGAGTGATCAATGGTGAACGAACTTCTGTACAGTGTCTAATCTGACCTTTGGGTGCTTCATGGTAGCTCTTTGTTGTGTCTGCTGCTAGACACTAGGTGGCACCATAGATACGGAATGGAATAAGAGGGCTCAAAGAGGCAGGATGATGCAATATACTGTATTGTGCATGGTCAGAGTGTCTCTCCTGCTGACTGCTATGTGCTGTTCATCTGCTGTACTTATGATGGACTGAACTTGGATTGAAGCTGAGACAACATTCTACTGCCTTTCTACTATTTCTCCACCCTGCCACCCATGACAATACCACAGTTGGTGACGAGGTGTAAAAAAACCCCCAATTACTTTCCTTCCACTCCCAGCTTTGTTCCTGAGTTCCACTGGTAAGTCTGTTTTACTGTTTGCCATATAGCTGAGCAGGGCTTGGCATTAACAAATTTTCTCAAATGGAATCTAAAATAATAAACCTATTGCAATGTGAGATTATGAAACTACAACTCCCATAAGCAGTATTTGCACACAGTGTGTGCTCATTGGTCCACTGTTGCCATGGACGGAGTCTGGAGAAGCCGCAGATGGTCTACTCCACAGGTTGGTTTCCTGTCCTGCCCCAGTTCACATCGCAGCCCGTGGGAAGAAATGCCATGGTTGGTACCAGCTTCTCCTTTACCGAGCCTAGCACAGAGCCACACTCTGTACACAGTGACTTCATTTTGCGGCCAGTCTGGAGAAACAGCAACGAACAGACAGCAGCCGGCAGAACACACCTGTCCCCACTCTCAGCGATCAGATTACTGGGGGAACTGCCTTTGATCCCCTGTTGTCACAGCGGTGCCCCCTCCCCCCACATCAGCTCCTACTTCTGTGGTTAAATGTGTTTATTTTTAGAGCAAGAAGATCTCTTTTAAGGGCCGTCCACCCCAAGCACAATAAAGATAACAATAACTGTAAAATTATAGTTTTATAAATCGTTCTAACTTAAGTAGATGGCAGAGTCCATACGACGATAATCATAATGAAAGTGGAAGGCAATATTGTTGGGATCACTTTCAGAGTAGGGCTGCACAATTAATAGAATTTTGATCGCAATTTTGGCTGCCACAATTAAATTAACGTGATTGTTGGTGATATTAACATTTAAAACGCGGGCTCTGCTGCATATCAAATCAAGTATTTTCTCAATCAACAGCCAGCTGACAACCATGGGGCGAATGCATGTTCGGGCAACATTAAGCTGCAGAACTGACAAGCGAGCACACCCTGTAGCGGTAGCCTTAAGTTTTCAATAGCGGACTGCTGTGATGGTGAAACACAAACCAGATGTCAGGAGCAGAAGGTGACAGCATGGCAACACGTGGACGTGAGGAGCTAGTGCCTCGAAAGGATCATCATCCATTGTCTGGATGTGTTGTGGATTCAGGGCAAGTGATGCTGATTAAAAAGAAATTATATGCAAAGAGTGCCATAGAGCTGTGTCAGTACAACTAACTTATTCAACCACCTGAAAAAACACCACAAACACAAGTATGATAAATGCATGAAGACTAAAGCTAATGTCACTTCACTAAATCACAGTCTGTGTCTGGCGCTGACCAAGGCAACTATAGCATCGACCCTGCACAGAGCTTCACCATATCCATCTGCCTCCCAAAGACACGCTAAAGTAACTGATGCAATAGCATTTTATTTGGCCAAAGACATGTGTCCACTATACTGTATGCGCAACGAAGGCTTCAGAAACGTGGTCAAATGGATATCACAACTGTCGAGTACTGTGCAACTATGACTGACCTATGGTCAAGCAGAACAACGGAGCCGTGCTCTGTCCTGACACTTCACTACATTGATGGAGATTTTAAAATGAACAGTTGATGCTTGTAGACGTCGTTTTTCCCACAAGACCACACAGGAGAAGCTATAGTCCACGGACTGAGGGAAGTGCAATCATCTTGGAGCCTGTAAGAGGAGGGACTAGTCTGGATAACAACAGACAGTGGATCTAACATTGTCAAGGCAGCTTCTTTAAATAAATGGACGAGGCTCCAGTGATTTGGCCACAGGCTTCATCTAGTAATTGGTAAGTAGGATGAATTAAAAAAATTAATTTTATGTATCCTGTGTTTTTCCTAAAGTTAATGAATAATTGCGATTAATAATCGTGATTTCAATATTGATCAAAATACTGGTGATCATCATTTTGGCCGCAATTGTGCAGCCCTATTTCAGAGTGATTTTATTAATGAAAAAAACACTTTCAGCCAATCAGAAAACATCCAACTATCACTGTCACCTGTTTTGACAGCAGGGATGAAATAAATGACAGAGGCTGGGAACGTTTATCTACCTGCTTTCAGCAACACGAGTGCAACAGTAGGTAGAGGAGGAGAAGAAATGATGTACGTATTGAGATGCATAAAGTGGCCCTCTGAAACAGCTCTATGCATCCAAGCTGAAATTATCATTATTATTATTATTATTATTATTATTTATTGTCCTATTATTAATTATTTGCAAGCCCATGTGATTCCGCTTTGCCCTCACTTCATCCTACCTGTATGAGTCCAGAGTCTGGAGGTGAGCGAAAAATCAGGTGAATAATTTCACACTGTTTTTGCTTTTCTTCTTATTTTTTTCTCTGCCCAACAGGTCTTGTTTAAAAAGTCCTTTAAGATTACTGATTGCGGCAGAGGCATAAATGGTCTCATCCTGCAGCACGAGAGACATATGTGGCAGGGTGAAGCCGGTGTGGAGTGTGCACCTTATGTTTGGCTCTGCTGTTAGAGCAATATCGTTAATCAGTGTGGACGCTTACTTAGAACAATTTTTAAAACTAAAATTTTGTAGTTATTGTTATGTCATAACTCGTGGACAAGGACGAGGCCAGGAGTGGAGCTAAACACTACTTTATTAAATGAAACAGGGCTCTGTACACCCGACCGAACATGCAGCCGCTTGGCAGAGGAAAGGTGGAAGAGACCGCCCCTCTACCAGCAGCCCCTCTTATACCACCGGAGATGGTGGAACCGGAAACCGGGGCCGCCATCCCGCACCACACAAACAAGAGCTCCGATATGAACAATAATAACACAAAACAAATGCTTCACAGTTATCATCATGTTTGCTGTGGATAGACCTTTACTCTCTTAATATGTATTTTTAATAGGCTGGTCCAGGGATGTCAAACATATGGCCCACAGGCCAAAACCTGTCCACCAGGGCATCCAAATTTTTCTTAGTGAATTTACAGCTTTATGGGTACATGTGTAAACTTACTTTGCAACAAAGACTATTTTCATTCTGATTCTGTTTCTGCAGGATGTGGCATATGCTGGAGGGCTGCTAAGTTGACCCCAAACCTAGCCCAGTTTGAGCCTGAGGAGGAAACTGAGCAGGACAGACAATTTTTCAAATTTCAAATGGAAGCGGTGAAGACATTCTTGGCCCAGCAAAACAATGTACAAGAAGACAGTACAGACCTTTCGGAGCAGAAAGACAACACAGACCATTCAGAGTCAGAGAAAAAAATGTTCCGTGAAGGCAGTGCCCCACATCTCCATCTGCAGAAGGGCTAATGCACATCTTTCAGAGGTGGTCAACCCAAAGAATGCAGCATGCTTCAGAGCAACAGGCTGTTCTGGGAAAACTCGAGTCCCGTGCGTACATGCAAGGTGTTCCTGTGCTTGCAAGCTGCACGCAACTGTTTCACAGTCTTTCACACAGAGTAGTTGTAGTCTTGCTGAGAACACAGGCTGCACTTAATTGGTGCAACCAGTTGTGGGCAGTCTTTCACCAGGGCAGTGTTGCCAAGTCCACTTATTATAAGAGACTTTGGGCTTGTTTTTTCTCTAAAGTCACTTGCAAATCTTGTCAGTTGCGGGTTGCGGGTTTTTGGGCTTGTTTTTTAATATGTAGTTGCTTATTTGGGCTTGCTTTGCTGTCTGTTGCTGTGTCTCAATTCAGATTCTGTGTCCTCCAAGTGCGCATTTCTAGGCCAAATACATCACTGTGCTGCATCCAAGGCTGTTCCCATTCCATGGGCTCCTTCAAATGCGGCCGACAAATGCAGTTTTAAAAACCCTGAAAACAAAGGATGCATGAAGAGTATCCTTGTGGCCTTAACATATCCCAGCATTCAACGCGTGGCTCAGCCCGGCTTTTTTTTTTTCTCACCTGTTATAATAAATAAATAGTGAAGATTAGTTAATTAGATATTACACAAAAGTGCTTGCATACAGCAAGCATGGGCAGCACAGTGGTGCAGTGGTTAGCACTGTTGCCTAACAGCTAGAAGGTTCCAGGTTCAAATCCCCAGGCTGGCAGGGGTAGGAACCTTTCTGTGTGGAGTTTGCATGTTCTCCCTGTGCTGCGTGGGTTAACTCCGGGGGCTCCGGTTTCCTCCAAAGACATGCATGTTAGGTTAATTGGTTGTTCTAAATTGTCCCTAGATATCTGTCTCCTATAGGCCCTTAGAATAGAGGGTTAGTACTAGTGAAGCACTTTGAGTGGTCTTTGTGACTAGAAAAGTGCTATATATATAAGTGCAGGCCCTTACACATATCTTTTAGATGCAAGTCAAATGCTGTCCCAACCATTCATACATAAACAGGGGTGAGCAGCTGGCAGGGGTCTTCACAGACATCTTCAACCTGTCCCTGGCCCAGGCCGTGGTACCAGCGTGCTTCAAGACCACTTCAATAGTACCAGTGCTGAAACATTCAACACCATCGTGCCTAAATGACTATCGCCCTGTGGCACTGACGCCCATAGTCATGAAGTGCTTTGAGCGACTGGTCTTGGCACAGCTCAAAAAATGCCTGCCCCCTACACTGGACCCTCACCAGTTTGCCTACCGGAGCAACAGGAGTACAGAGGATGCGGTTTCTACAGCGCTGCACTATGTACTCTCACACCTGGATGACAAGAACACCTACGCAAGAATGCTGTTTGTTGACTTCAGCTCAGCATTCAACACAGTTATCCCCTCCAAGTTGCTCACTAAACTTGGGGACCTGGGAATCAGTACTTCCACCTGCAACTGGATCATGGATTTTCTGACCAACAGACCCCAGCATGTTAGGTCAGGCCCCAACCGTTCTTCCGTCATCACACTCAACACTGGTGTACCACAGGGCTGTGTGCTCAGCCCATTCCTCTACTCCCTCTTCACCCATGACTGCAGGCCTATGTATGGATCCAATTCCATCATAAAGTTCGCAGATGACACCACGGTGATTGGACTCATCAGGGACAACGATGAGTCAGATTACAGGGCAGAGGTTGAGCACTTGGCTACTTGGTGCGCTGACAATTACCTGCTCCTTAACACCAGCAAAACCAAGGAGCTCATAGTGGACTACAGGAAGGAGAGGGGAGAGTCACATGACCCCATCCATATCAATGGCATAGCTGTTGAACGTGTCCCCAGCTTCAAATTCCTGGGGACCCACATCTCGGAGGACCTGTCCTGGTCAGTTAACACCACCAGCCTGATCAAGAAGGCCCATCAGCGCCTCTTCTTCTTGAGGACACTGAAGAAGAACCATCTGTCAACTGACATCCTGGGCAACTTCTACCGCTGCGTGATAGAGAGTACCCTGACCAACTGTGTCACAGTCTGGTATAGGAGCTGCTCTGTCGCTGACCGTAAGGCGCTGCAGCGGGTGGTGAAAACCGCCCAACGCATCACAGGGACTCCACTTCCAGTTATAGAGGACGTCTACAGGAAAAGATGTCTGCGCCGGGCACGCAGCATTCTTAGGGACTCCAACCATCCTGCTCATGGACTGTTCCAGCTTCTCCCCTCCAGAAGGCATTTCAGAAGCCTTCGGACTAGAACCAGCAGGTTTAGGAACAGTTTCTTTCTAACAGCTGTCACGTTATTGAACTTAGTTCCCCGCTGACTCTCTTATCATCATCTCTTACCATCCTTACCTGTACATAACTGCCCATCTAACTTATTGTACATTATTTGCACATAACAGTACTCTTAACTTTCTGCACTGCTGCATATAGTTGCATATATTTGCTTAAATTGCACATACTGTTAATTACCGTATATACTGCACTGCTGTCCTTTGCACTTCTGATTGGATGCTAAACTGTGTTTTGTTACCTTGTATTCATACATGTGTAATGACAATAAAGTTGAATCTAATCTAATCTAATCTAATCTAATAAACATCAGTTGCTTACACACATAATACGCACATGACACACACATAATAGCTTCACAGGAAAGTGTTCTTCTTTCCGTATATGGGCATGTGTAAGACTGAAGAGAAGACATCTGGACAGGATGGAAGTCGTAAAAGAGCTCAGATGATATCTGAAGCCATATGGACACTGAAAGGAAGCCATAAAGCCATAAAGGCAGGAACAAACGCCCATTAATTTGACTATATGTAGCTATAAGAATTGCATTCTTTCATAAATTTCTTTACAAATCGAGTTTCCAAGTTAACTTTAAAGAAATTTTTTGAACACTTTTGGGGACCTTAGTATCTGTCTGGCTGAAAGGCCGTGCACGGCAAAACAAAGACCTCCCACGCCAGCTCTATAGCGGGTTTTGATGCAGTGAGGCACAGAGAGGCTACCCCCAATAGATATACTTTATTGATCCCAAACTGGGAAATTGCAGAATCAGCTGGAGAGTGAAGAGGTTCAACTTTAATCTGGGCAGAGGAGAGAATAAGTAGTTTTATTCCTAATCATAAAAGGGAATGTGTTGTTGTGAAAATCCTAGGTAGAGAATATATAAAAATAAGATAATTAAAACACTACTGAAGAAAAGGGAAAAAAATAAGAAGAAAAATAAATGTTGTGGAGATGTGCGTATATTGGTGAAGTGAAGTTTGTATGCTGAGAGTGGACAGAAATGGAGAAGGAAGTTTGGTTTTAGAGGAAAATTGAAGGCTGATGAATGTGAACGTTTTGTGCAGGATATAAGGGAAAAGTATGGAGAAGTGATTGGAAGAAGGGAAGAAAAACCGTAAGAATGAAAGACTGATGCTGCAATGGTGAGATGAAAAAATAATAAGCATGACAAAAATGAAAAGTGAAAAAAGAAAAAAAACCCCACTATGATGGTTTGTCTACTTCTCTATTAATCCGAGATGATGGTGGTGGCTGTGGTTTTGGGTCAGATCCACCTCCCTACCCCAGCTACCGTGTGAGTTCCTCTTCAGACCCACTTGAATTGGCTGCAGTCGCCCCCTCCATGCCATCGCCTAACGACCCCCTCCTCCCTCCGTGACTACAGTAATAGAATTTAAAACAAAGGGACATCGAGAGATGGGACATACTCAAACTCACCACACGTAAGTAAAATACATTATATTGTTGTTTTTCCATTTACTTTTCTGATAGCAGCTCAAATATTGGATCTCATTCAAGGACATTTTAGTGTTAGTCTGTGTAAATCATGTGCATTTTGCCAGGAAGTTGTTAGTACTTGATAGGATATTTTCAGGTTTCATTGATTATTCTATATGATTTTAATGCTGTATTATTCTATTTTATATTGTAACGTGCGCACCAACTGACGACGTCCCACCAGGAGGTTCGAACTCATGCCTCCCCCTCCGGAGTCCCGCACTCTACCTGTGTTGCCAATAGGGTCAACCCACTTGGCAAGCCAAGTAGGGTGCTCATATTGAGTTCGCTACACTACTCCCCTCTGGTTCTTGACATCGTCCCGATGTCAGCGCCGCACCACAGCTTGGGAACCAGTAAATCCCACTTCTGACACCAATGTAACGTGCTGCTCGACATGGCGACGTCCCACCGGGAGGTTCGAACTCACGCCTCCTGCTCCGGAGTCCCGCACTCTACCTGTGTCGCCAATAGGGTCAACCCACTTGGCAAGCCAAGTAGGGTGCTCATATTGAGTTCGCTACAATATTATAATTGTATCTGGTGCATATAATGAGACAATGTCTGATTCACTGTGTTTTTCCATTGTCTCAGAGCTTGAAAAGAATGTAAGATTAGGTTGAGCAAGATTGTAAATAATGACGAAGGTTTTATTGTTTTATCATACCAAGCTGTTCTGTACTATATGCCTGAAGTTAGGATGACTTATGATGACCAGGTCATGTAAAGATCATAGCAGAATGTTCAGTGCTGACCATAGATTAGAAGCAGTCTCTTGAAGAGATGGCTCCAGCCAGTCTAGCTTAGATAAGGTCAGGGACTGAGGTATAAGAAGCAACATCCTCGAACACATGTTGGTGTGAGTAAGCTCTGAGGCAAGTTTTGCTGTGACCGATTACCTCCTTTCTGATCAGAAAGAGTATAAATGGCTCAGAACTTGGAAAACCGCCTATTGATTATTGATTCAGTCTCAGTCAATTCATTTTTGATCTAACAGTACTAACAAGCCACTCCAGATTCAACAAACTGCTCATAAGTTCTCCAAGCATGTGTAAACAGCACTCGTGAATCATCTGTAGGGAGCACGTGTTCACGAGAATTGAAGATTGAATAACTGACGCTTAAAACTACCATTAAAGTCACGTTTCACAGTAACTAACCAGCAGTTTAATTCACTAAAAGTCTAAGAGAGAGAAAGAGAAGAAGAAAAAAACCCAGCTGCAGTGACCGACATGAAGACACAGCATAAGCCTGAATATAATGTTATGTTGTAAAAACCATTTTTACTGTCTCGGAATGGCATTATTTAAAAAAAACCCCAAAACTATGGCATAAAATACACCTGAAATTGGATTTCAGATGGGCGCCATGATCTGCTTTCAAAACTGTACATATCCATATTGTACTGAGCTGAGACTTTCCCCCACCTTGCAGAACACTGACACATTTCAACAATTTGAGTTTAGAATGTGTGTGTAAAAAAAAAAAAAATACTCTAGCTAAAATTCACAGTATAGTGTGAAAATGAAGATTACTTTCCCCCTTATTTTTCCAACTCTGCACCCTAACCCAGAAGCAAGGTGCACACTTCACGTCAAAGCAAAAAAAATAAGAATTATATCCATCTGATCCCATGTGAATTGATCAATTAGCGATCATCCAAACATTACTGTCATGTTGGACAAGACATTTCTCATTGCACTGTCCTACAGAATAATGAAGCAGTGTGTCTTATGTTACTGGGAAAACAATGTTTAGAATCTTTTTGCATCTGATATGATTTGGACGTAGATGAAATTACAATGTTTAAATCATCCTTAATTATTTTAAATTATAACCTGAATCAAAGTATGAAATCCAATTTATAGGGATCAAACTCTTACACTTGATTCAGACAAATAAAATATAGTTATTTAGTGAAAACTAAGCTTAGAATAACAGCAAACTATTTACACAAAACTCTCAATTGGTCTGGATCACTTGTAAATATTGTTTGACATTGTATTTCAAGATATTAAAAGATTGGTGTACCGTGTCTGAAGATTGGGAATCTAAGTATGAAAGGAAAATAAAAATTTAAAGAAAAACCTGCACTTATTTATCTGATAGCAGACCCACGGGAGCCTGAGGCTCCCCATCAATCTGTCTTTTGTCAATAGAGAAGGAGGAGGGGGAGGAGGACTTCAGTGGAGGAGGAAGGGCCTTGGCCAAGGAGGGAACGCACCCCTACAATGGAAACTGAGTGATGGCAAGACCAGCCGCTGGGACGGGGAGGTGCCCATGACCCACATCCACTAGAACAAAACTGGACTGCATGATTAAGACTAAAACAGATAAGTGGACTCACTCCTACACACATAGAGAAAATTAGCAGAAAATTAGATTATGAGACAATTATTAGAAAATAGCAGGCATCTTCCATTTACCTGACCTTGATCTAATGTTAACAATATAGTGTTTACCAGAAGTAAGGTTGCAAGTTCAAGGTACTCCGATTAAATTTCTGTGATGCAGGTGCATGCAGATCAGTAACTTCAGGTGATGACATTCAGGGCTTTGCAAAGTCAGAAGAAAAAGTAACAGTTAAATTTGCAAATGGCAAACTATATCTGTCAAAATCTGTGAAAGTAAAGGATCCTGTTATCTGTAACATTGTTGAAGGGTGGTTCATTTTGATATAGGCTACACACATGTTGAGGAAATAAACATAGTTTATGAGACTTCCAAACTGAAATACTGATACTCGACCTGGTCATATACTCGACCTGGTCATGGCAGACCATGTTCAGTGATATCAGACCTGTGTAGAAGAGCTACACAGCATTTTACATCCATAGTTCCTACTGATTGGTGATCTACAAATCATTATCATTGTACCATGTACTCTATATGGAAACAAGAACAAAGTTAAAAAAAAATTATTATGCTGATCTTAAAAATGTCCATCACATCGCAAGTGATAATCAGTTTTTTGACTTTTTTTCTTTTTTCTGGTTTATTTCTGAGGTCCACGGTGGTGAACCTGCAGGAACTGAGGGTTAGCTGTGGAGAGAACAGGCTGGACTCAAGATATATAAAACTGATGTTTAACTGAAATAACCACAATAATTAAAAAAAAAAAAAATTGTTTTATTGGGATTTTTTAGCAGTTTACTTTGCAAACTGAAACAAGCCCAATAAAAATATTGCATGTTTACTGTTAATAGTTAGAAAAACTGCATTTCATAGAAGTAGTTTTTTGAAAAATATGATTTTTTTTTGCAAGATAACTCCAAAAGACACTTTAATCTACAGTGGTGTGAAAAAGTGTTTGCCCCCTACCTGATTTCTCATTTTTTTGTGTGTTTGTCGTGCTTAAATGTTTCAGGTCATCAACCAATGTAAATATTAGACAAAGATAGCACAAGTAAACACAAAATGCAGTTTTTAAATGAAGGTGTTTATTATTAAGGGTAAAAAAAACAAAAAAATCCAAACCTACATGGCCCTGTGTAAAAAAGTGATTGCCTCCCCCTATTAAAACATAAATTTACTGTGGTTTATCACATCTTTGGAAAGCTGAGTTCAGTTTCTCCAGCCACACCCAGGCCTGATTACTGCCACACTTGTTCTCTATCAAGAAATCACTTAAATAGGACTTACCTGACAAAGTGAAGTAGACAAAAAGATCCTCACAAGCTAGACATCATCCAAAGAATTCAGGAACACATGAGAAACAAAGTAATTGAGATTTTTCAGTCTGGAAAAGGTTATAAAGCCATTTCTAAAGCTTTGGGACTCCAGCGAACCACAGTGAGAGCCATTATCCGCAAATGGTGAAAACATGGAACAGTGGTGAACCTTCCCAGTAGTGGCTGGCTGACCAAAATTAACCCAAGAGTGCAGCAATGACTCATCCAAGAGGTCACAAAAGACCCCACAGCAACATCTAAAGAACTGCAGGCCTCAGTTGCCTCAGTTAAGGTCAGTGTTCATGACTCCACCATAAGAAAGAGACTGGGCAAAAATGGCCTGCATGGCAGAGTTCCAAGATGAAAACTACTGGTGAGCATGAAGAACATAAAGGCTCATCTCAGTTTTGCCAGAAAACATCTTGATGATCCCCAAGACTTTTGGGAAAATACTCTGTGGACTGACGAGACAAAAGTTGAACTTTTTGGAAGGTGTTGTGTCCCATTACATCTGGTGTAAAAGTAACACAGCATTTCAGAAAAGGAACAACATAACAACAGTAAAATATGGTGGTGGTAGTGTGATGGTCTGGGGCTGTTTTACTGCTTCAGGACCTGGAAGGCTTGCTGTGGTAAATGCAACTGTGAATTCTGCTGTCTACCAAAATATCCTGAAGGAGAATGTCTGGCTATCTGTTCATGACCTCAAGCTGAAGTGCACTTCTACAGCAGGACAATGATCCAAAACACACCAGCAAGTCCACCTCTGAATGGTTTAAGAAAAACAAAATGAAGACTTTGGAGTGGCCTATTTAAAGTCCTGACCTGAATCCGATTGAGATGCTGTGGCATGACCTTAAAAAGGTGGTTCATGCTCGAAAACCCTCCAATGTGGCTGAATTACACCAATTCTGCAAAGATGAGTGGGCCAAAATTCCTCCACAGCGCTGTAAAAGACTCATTGCCAGTTATCGCAAATGCTTGATTGCAGTTGTTGCTGCTCAGGGTGGCGCAACCAGTTTATTAAATTTTTCACGCAGGGCCATGTAGGTTTGGATTTTTTTCCCCTTAATAATAAACACCTTCATTTAAAAACTGCATTTTGTGTTTACTTGTGTTTTCTTTGCCTAATATTTAAATTTGTTTGATGATCTGAAACATTTTTAAGTGTGACAAACATACAAAAAAAAAAGAGAGAAATCAGGAAGATGGCAAACATTTTTTCACACCACTGTAAATGTGACAAACACAAAAAAATGAGATGTCGGGAAGGGGCAAACACTTTTTCACACCACTGTATTTATTACAAACAGATTGAAACATTTTAAACCTGACTTAATATTGATGATAATGATTATAGTTTTTTTTAAAATTAAATGACAAATCATGATTTTCTAATCTACTGAGATGCACCAGTGCAACTGAGATGAAGCTGAACATAGAATCTGTTCTACTGCTGCTGAAAATCATTGAGGGTCATCATCCTACAGTACAGGACTGTGGTCTGCTTTAGAACATTAAAACTAAATGTCAGAGCTGATACAAGGCAGAACATCTAATTATTTAGCTACATAATGGCCATAAAAGATAGCAGTAAACTTTCATATTGTCCACTGCTCCTTTAATTAGGAATATATTTTAGAACCTGATATACATATTTAAAATAATAACAATTAATTTATCTATTTTGTGGTTTTAATTTACATTAATTTTACCTGCTGACTTTAACATGAGTTAAAGTCTTATTTTATCTGGTCATGGTCCTCTTTCTGTCTGGTGAAGATTCTCCGGTTAAAGGTAAAGAAAATACAATAAAAAAGATTTAAAAAAAATAAAGTTCTATCTGTCAAAAATGTCAGCAAAAAAACCAAAAACAAACTCTAAACTGACGCTGTCATGGTTGCTAGGCAACGGGGTAGTGGGTAGTCACGCAAACATACTGTACATCCTTCAAAGACTAGACCATTTCATTTAACAGTCATAAATCAGCCTTTAGGTCAGGGATGGGCAACTTTGGTTGTAGTGAGGGCCACAAAATTTTTTCCTCACTTCCCGACGGCCAGATTTACATGTAAACCTTACATGGGGGGTATTATTTCCTGCAAAGTCAAAGGTTTCACAATTAAAACTGAAAATGCAAATGAAAATAAAAGCTACTCAGTGTTTTATTATATTAGAATTAAAATTACTGATAAAATTACATCTGCCCTGCAAAGGACTGGTGATCTATCCAGCATGTACCCTGCCTCTTGCCCAAAGATTCTGGGATAGGCTTCAGTCCCCCCGACCCAAAAAAGATTAAGCAGTAGAAGATGGATGGATAAAATTATATCATGACCTAATTTTTAAAACTCTCTCCATCAAAATGATGACCAAAGAGAAATTCCAGATGATAATTAACAAAAAAAGCCAAGAAGAAAAGGAAATATGATTAGGCTTAGCTTGCTCTTGGATTAATTGTGGGTGTGGAGGGGCAGAGAAATAGCTGTAGGTAGGTGGCCTTGTTAATGGCTCCCCAAAATGGGGAATTAAAAAAAGTTTATGAGCCAATGGTATAAATGAACAACAACAACAAAAAAAATCAGCAGATTACAACGACCACAGTCTCTGAACTTTTTAAAGATTCAGATTCAGAGATTCAAAGATTCAAATGCTTTATTATCATGTGCACAGTTAAGAAATGCTACATTTCCTGAGCAATGAAATTCTTACTTTGCTGTCCGAACGAATGCCAAGATAAAAGGTACAGAAACACCAATTCTAATAGGTCATGACACACTAACACAGTAACTCAATCCTATTATTAATGGATGCTAATAACACACACACCAACACACAGTTAGGCAGTAGAGGAATGAAACTGAAAATTCACTGGAAGACTAAAGTGATAGTGGTATACTGATATCAGAGATGATGTGAACCTGAGATGGCATGAACCTATGTACAGTGTGCAAATGAACATTGTGCAACCTGATGTGAACCTGAGATGGCATAGATTTATGTACAGTGTGCAAATGAGCATTGTGCAACTAGCAGTGTATAATTACAAGTTATTTCTCTAACGATAGTACCAGTAGACTGTGCATGATAAGTAGCAGCAGAGACGATATGGACATCAGACGGGTGAGACTATATCTATTGTACAGGTGAACAGTGTGCAAATTTAGCAGCCGGTGTGTGAGTTCCTATATGCAAAGCTGTGTTGCAGAGTTTTGGGAGTTGTTTTCTGTTCAGGAGTCTGATGGCAGTGAGAAAGAATGAGTTTTTCAGTCTGGTTGTCTTGCATTTCACACTTTTGTACCTCTGGCCTGAGGGTAGACGCGTGAACAGTCTGTGCTGGGGGTGGGTGGGGTCCCGATGAGGCTGATGTATACAGCAGCCAAAAACACAGCGGTAAGATAAGATAAGATAAGATAAGATAAGCCTTTATTAGTCCCACAACGGGGAAATTCCAGGATTGCAACAGCACAGGGATAGCAACACTCAGAGCAACAATCAGAAGGCAAGAAAAAAAAAAGAAAAGAAAAAAAAGCAAGCAAGAGCAGCTAATATACATATGTACATATTACCATAAATATATATATATATATATACACACAGACACACAGTGTAGAGCATTGTAGCTGGATGGGATAAATATATGAGTATATAAACACACAGTACGGAGCATTGCAGCTAGATGGAATAAATATGTAAATATATAAACACAGTGCGGAGCAATGTAGCTAGATGGAATAATATGTAGATATATAAACACACAGTGCGGAGCATTGTAGCTAGATGGAATGAATATATAGATATATAAATATAAACATAAACATAAACACACCCAGTGCGGAGCATTGTAGCTAGATGGAATAAATATGTAAATGTATAAACACACACAGTGCAGAGCATTGTTGCTAGATGGGATGAAACAGCACAACCGTCTACTTAGTTATCCTACATGGTATGATTATGTGCCCATACATATTCTCACCCTCCGTAGCTACCGGTATTTTCCTAGTTGTATGCCGGAGGGGACCATTGTGTAAGTCTATTGCATCTTTTGCATTCAAAAAACTATTAGGTTGTTACGTCTTTTAACGTAACGTAAGTTCACGTAAGTTCCCTCGGTAAATAATAGGGACAGCATTTCAGCAGTAAAAACTCCACATTGGGCGAGTAGTGCTTGTGTAACGGATGCCAACTAGTACTGTTCGGCATAGAACGTTAGTAAAACCTCCCTCCCAAAGCCTCATACAGTATCGGTAGCGCTGAGCTACTGGTCGGACCTTTAGCTCAGCGCGATCGTGCTGTGTCTCCCATGCTCGAACTGTGTAGTTGACTGAGAGGTTGTGGGTTCGTGTCCCGTGTGGGGTGAACTGCGCAGGATGATCTCTGTCACACTGGTGCCGTGAACCCGGCATGGGAGTGAGGTTTAAGGGGGAGAGTGTAACGGATGCCAACTAGTACTGTTCGGCATAGAACGTTAGTAAAACCTCCCTCCCAAAGCCTCATACAGTATCGGTAGCGCTGAGCTACTGGTCGGACCTTTAGCTCAGCGCGATCGTGCTGTGTCTCCCATGCTCGAACTGTGTAGTTGACTGAGAGGTTGTGGGTTCGTGTCCCGTGTGGGGCGAACTGCGCAGGATGATCTCTGTCACACTTGTAAACGGTTTGTACATTTCCACACCATGAGTGGTTTATAAATACACACACACACACCCTCCTCTCATTTTACCAGAGTCTCCTGTTCTGTCTGCCTGGTGTGTTGAGTGGGTCTGTAGCTGAATAGTGCTCTCCGGGACTCTGTATGAAAGCCAGGTCTCACAGAAAATTAGGGCACAGCACTCTCTTGTCTCCCACTGGTCTTCAATCCTTGCTCTTAGCTCGTCTAGCGTATTTTCCAAAAATTGAATGTTTGCCATTAAGAGACTGGGTAGCGGTGGCCGGCTGGAAGGAACCTTTAGCCTAGCATGTAGCCCTCCTCTCTTGCCTCGCCTTCGGCCCCGCCTCCGACGCACTCTCTTGTGGTCAGCATGCTCACGTGGGCTCGGTGGTTCGGGCCTTTCTGGGGGTGCTGATGGTCACCGCGGGGGAGGATGATGCGTTGCAGATCGGGTGGTATAAAACCAGTAAACTCCGTGTGGCTGCTTGACTTGGCGATATCAAGTAGTGTCTGTCGGTCGCATGTTAGCAGTGCATGACCTTCATGCACTGTAGAAAGAACAGCAACTATGCAAAAAAGGAGAAAAGTCGGCATTTGGGAGTGGAACAAGCAAAGATGTTCGCCAACGGCGGGCGCCATCTTGCCAATGATGCTTAAGGTCAATGTTAGACCTTAAGCAGCCAATCAGAACTGCTGCGTGGGTGGGACATAGGACGCCGATACTAGTCTGTACTCAGATTCCTGCTTTCCGTGTCATCATATTTTACTTCCAGAGCTGCTAGAATATGTTTCCTGTCCATTGTTATTTAGAGACTGCTATTAAAAAATCAGTAGAAAGTCTGACCATAGGAAAAGCGGAAGTGCCGAGCTGAGAGTGACAAGTTGTTGCTGGGATACAGGGCACAGGCTTTTTTCTTTTCCAGAGCGCCATGAACAAATGCTGAAAAAAAGACGTTCAGGTCGGTTGGGTGACAAAAAAGCGTTTGGTGGACATGCAGCCTAAATCTTCAACTTACTTCACAACCTGCTACAACCTAAAAACCCTGGAGATAAGACCTATGATGAGATTGTGAAAATACGAGGAAATCGCTACTCACCCAAGCCATGAAGGGGAGAGCAGATAGGAAATGCCACATCATGGCAACCATCATCATCATCAGCAGCAGCATTGCCTCTAAAAGGTCTGGCATAATGGAGAAGGGAGAAGCCAAGAATCAGTACACCAAAATCCTCAGGGCCAAGATCACCCAGCTTTAAAAGAGGAGATCAACAAACATCTCCATAACACCTACAATGATGCAGAATGCAGGGAAGCCCTAGGACAGGGATGGGCAACTATGTGCCGTGGCGGGCCATTCCACTACAGGTTTTCTGTTCCACCCAGTCTCTTCAGCAGTGGCTTTCTCTAATTAGCAATCCTTGAAACCCTTCAGTGCAAACACCTACTGAAGAGACTGAGCGGAACCAAAAATCTGTAGTGGAATGGCCCTCACTGCCCATCCCTGCCCTAGGAAAATGCCAATCAACCACAGCATTCAAGACCAATGAACTTAGTTGGAAGGAGATCCAGTCTATCCCTAAGGCTGCCAGATCCAGCTCAGCACCCTAAACTATTAGAGGGCCATACCTGGTGTACAAGAAGTGTCCCAAGCTCATGCAATGATTATCAGGTTCAGGTTACTTTATTTGTACCCGTAGGTAGATTTGTTAGATTTGTTGATTATGGAAGATCCTGAGGATTATCTGGAGGAGGGGGAAGGTAGCCCAACAATGGAGATACCCAGAAGGTGTATGGGTCCCAAAGGAAGAAAGCTCAACAACCACTGAGCAGTTTAGGACAATGTCACTGCTCAGTGTCAAGGGGAAGATAATTTTCAATATCTTGGCACACGCTGACACAGAGTACCTCCTGAAAAATCAATACATCTACTCCTTGGTACAGAAGGGGGGCATACCAGGCATACCATAACTCGGTGGTAACACAGCTGATCAGAGAGGCCTAGATCCAGCCAAAACACAGCCAGGGAAATGGAACTGGCTGTTCTTTGGCTGGACCTAGCTAATGCATATGGTTCCATACCCCATGAACTGCTGAAGACTACACTGAATCAGTATCATGTACTGAGCAACATCAAGGATCTCATTATGGTTTATTACAACAACTTTAATTTGAGATTCACCTCCAGGACCACCACATCTGAGTGGCACTGTCTGGAGAAAGGGATTGTCACTGACTGTACCATCTTCATCAGCCCCCCCCATCAAGCGCTTTCGTGGATGACTTGACAGTAACAACGTCATCAGTCCCAGGAAGCAGATGGATTTTCCAGAGTTTGTAGAGATCATTTACTTGGCCCTGGATGTGTTTAAAGCCAGCAGCCAGGTCTCTGGTACTCAGGAGTGGGAAGGTGACTGACCAGTTTCACTTCTCTCTTGGGGCACCAACATTCCATCCATCATAGAGAAGCCGGTGAAGAGCCTTGGGAAAATGTTTGACTGTGCTCTGAAAGACTCTGCTTCAATCAGGACTACCAACAAGGAGCTAGAGAGATGGCTGGCGGCAGTCAATAAATCAGGAATCCTGTGAAAATTCAAAGCTCAGATACACCAGCATGACATCCTACCCAGGATCTTATGGCCACTGCTGGTATATGAATTCACACTGTCCATTGTAGAAGGCAATGAGAAAAGGATCAGTGGTCACCTCCAAAGGTGGTTAGGTTTGCCAATTGTCTATGGCAGCATGGACAACAAAGTACTCCCTGTCAGTAGCCTGAGTGAGGAGTTCATGCAGCTGAGTGAGGGAAGTGCTGCGGTATAGACTCAAATGACCTGAAAATTTCCAGGGCAGGCACTGAGGTGAGAACTGGAAGTGGAGGGCAACCGAAACAGTTGACATAGTAGAATCACTACTGCACCACAAAGTCTTGGTGGGATCTGTGGCAGTTGGCTGAGCTGGAATGGGTAGCACTTTTAATAGTAATTTATTTGCTTCAAATAAATTAATAAGACTACGATGGACTGGCAATCTGTCCAGGGTGTACCCTGCCTCTCGTCCAAAGATGTTGGAATAGGCTCCAGCCCCCCCACAACCCGAAAATTATTAAGCGGTATAAGATGGATGGATGGATGGAAATTAATAAGATGATAGATAAATCTGGAAAATAAGAAACATATTACAAATCCCAGGAGTCTTTATCTGTATGCATCACTTATTTTAACACAATGTTTCTGAATCATTTACACTGATCAAACTTGACAATTAAGGGAGTAGTAAATGTAGTCAAGAAAATCAACCTTAGCCAACTGGACATATTTCGTTAACATGTACTGTTCATACAGAGAGAAAAGCTGAATACATATACATACATATTGTAGAACAGAACAGACAAACCTGCAGGTAGCACAGGTGTTGATAATCATACTAATTGTGGTTCTAAATAAAGACCTTTACTAATGTGATTAATGACACCTGTGTCCTGTCATAATGGCTGCTATGAAATACGCATTTTGATTCTCAAAAAAATCTAATTTGAGGGAATTCAATTTTTTTTTAAATGCTTTACCATATTTTAAAAGGCCTTTTCTGTCTCACAGCTTGAATCAGTTTTGTTTTTCAACTGCAGGTGGCAATGTCGTTCTGCAGAATAACCACACATAGCGGCGCCTTTGCTTTGCTTTCATAATGTTCACCGATAGATGGAAAGTAACTCTTAAGAAAAAATACTTTATAGTGGCACATATCATTCAAATGAAAACATTTCATCATCAAATTATACTTGACCAATGCTGGCAATATGTCACTTTAGCAAATAACAAGATAGAACATCTGGGTTCCTGAAGTCACTCTACTCATATGGTCTCCTCTCAGCAGCTACAGGTGTCATAACAAGAAACAATAAATTAAAAACAGCTCCATAGGTGTGATCTAAAGAGCTAACAGTGTGCATGCTGAATAGCAAATATATCACACAAACAGCTTTAAAGTCTGACAATGTGGAAAATTCAGCTTTTCTTGTTCCCAACCTGGGAATTTCTGCAGCAGTCTCGATTTATCAACTGCTGAAAGATATAGGCCCAGTGGAGGAGATAAGCAGGAAAGAGGGATCATGTATGGATGGGGTGGCGGGATACATATGTCTCACGCACATGGAGGGAAATGACTCTCTGGGGATTGAAAACTAGGAGGATGGATTGGAGAGAAAAACAGGATTCTGTCTCTGTATGAGGCATAAGCAAACCAAAACAGAGGTGCTGAGAGCTTCCTCCATCCAGACCCGGTGGGAGCGCTTATCCAGGTTTGCATTGTGAGATAAGAAGGGGATTTATTTATTCAGGTTGATAGCTCTGGCCCACTTTGAATGATAAAGGACGTGTGTTTGGGTCCTGTTGGTTCATCCACTTTCTCTGTGCCAATCAGGATTAAAGGTCATGGTCTATAGGACAAATATGTGTATATTAGAATTCATAAATGAGAGGTGTGAGTTTATTAGGTTTCACCCTCCTTTGTCTGTGGTCTTGTTCCTATTTGTGCAGCTGAGAGTTACGATCAAACATTCCCAATAAAGCACATAAAAAGCACCAGCATAGGAAAAGTTCACATCAAACAAGAAGGCCAGTATATTTTCATCCATTGTCTTCCAAAGAAACCCACATCTAAAGAGGGAATAAGCGGAAAAGAAGCCTTTTGTTGTGGTTATCCTCCTGGTGGTTAAAAGGAAGGTGTTGGGTTCACTATGGGAAGGATCTGATGTTATTTCAGTCAAAAGAGACATCTGTTCAGCTGTAAGTCATATCCGTGTTAACTTCCCTGGTGCAGATGCTTCCCAGCTTGCTGATTTATTTGTCTCATATGATGGGTGGTAGGGCCAGCCAGGTTCCGTAAGGTGCTGCTGGCACAGCTAATGAAAAATCAGTGGCGCCTTGAAGAAATATTTTATTTTCAATTTGGGAACTGTTGGATTTGACTCACATGGCACATCTACATACTGTTAAGAAGAGAACTGGTTTGAAACAGTAATGCAAGGTAAATGGCGTTCACTTACATAGCGCATTTTACGCATCTCTGCTTGACCAAAGTGCTTTACAGATCCTGCTATCCACCCATTCACGCACACATTCACACACTGATGGCGGCGGAGCAGCCATACACAGGTGCTGGCCTGACCAACCGGGAGCAACTGGAGGTTCAATGTCTTGCTCAAGGACACTTCGACATGCAGACTGCAGAGTGGGAATCAAACCCCTCACCCTCTGAGTCGGCCACACTACACCTGCGCCACAGCTGCCCCTAAGGTATGGGCAAATTAACCCTTCCAGTGTTTTCTGTATTTAGCAGATCACTAAAAATGCCTGTCCAGAAGTATTTGAACCCGGTACTGACATTATATACATTTGGCTTAGATTATTTTACAAATGTAGATTTATGACTGTACCTGTTTTATTTCACACCTGCATGTGCATGTTTTTTTTATGACTTACAAGGCATATCATGAGCTAAATCACTCTAATGTGTCATGTCTGTGTTTGTTTGCTGTGAAAGTACAGTTAAGCTTCTCCACTTGGAAAAAGGCAAGTCTAGACGGAATGTTTTTGGGTTGCCTACTGAAACACGGAACAGCCGATACGATACAGAATGTACCGAATACATTCTGTACACATTCCGTACGGAACATGTACTGTACATGTTTGGAACACGTTCTGTATGGGATGTCCTGCTACTGGTCCTGTCTGCTGTCAGTTCTATGTCAATGTGTCTTTGTCATAAGCTGCAGTCCACACTTAGCATGTTCTGTACATATAACCCGCACGTCCCATACATGATGGTTGTAAATAAATGCAATAGCAATTATGAGTAAATAAATAAAATAATATAATAAATAAAAAACATTCATACCTGAACATTGTTGGTTGTGAGCCCTGTTGTGTTGGTTCATTAAAGGGTACCTGTGGTGGTCATGAAAACGCATTCAACTTGAAAACATTAGGCAAAGTATTCGTTATTTGGGTAAATAATTGTTGCCAGCCATCTACCACCAGAGATATATGCAAATACGGCCGCCGGCATGGCCAGTCAATGAAAACTATGCGCGCCGCCCTGACACATGCGGATGTGACGTCACATCGTTGATACTGAAAAGTCAATACTCAGCGTGTACCAGCGACTAGGGTGCTTTTGTCAGTGTTTTTGTTCTATTATGGCTGAATTGTCTAGGAGCTTACCTAGGAGCTTAGCCTGTAAATCTTCCTCATAACACGAGGCTTCGAAGTGGTCCTCACACACAACGGAATTTTGTCCGAAAGGAAACGTCTTCAGTGTGTGCCCTGTTCCGAGATTGTGCAACCACTTTTCCGCGACGATCTTCCGACAAGGTGTGCTGGGTTTGGGTACACAAAAGAAGTGTTTATCTTTGTTTTTTCGCTTATTATTGAGACATCCAAAGGCTTTACATTCTGCCATGTTGCGATATCCATATCCCGACAGCCACTGCTCAGCCGGGCACTCCAGGCTCAGCCATTATTGATCCAGATCACGGTATCAACGATACTACGTCACAGGAAGCGTCCTGGCAGGCCATGTAGCCGCCAGTATGGCTGCGCGCATGTTTTGCTGCCATAGTTGAACCAGCACATCGGCAATGGATTTATATCGCATTGCCGGCGCTCTGTTGAGACAGGGGCTGCTACAGGGAGGTTAAATATCAGTTTAACAGAGAGCTGAGGAGAGCTAAATCTGTGTATTCTGAGAGACTCCAGCAGCAGTTCACTGCTAATGACTCGGCTTCTGTGTGGAGAGGACTGAGGCAAATCACCAATTATCGGCCTCAGGCTCCTAAAGGTCAGGATGACAAAGCCCTTTGTCAAAGATTGTCCCAACACTATGCCCGTTTTGGCACCCCGTCATCTGTGTCCAACTCCCCCCCTCCCTCCAGCTCCACAGCCTCCACGGTCCCTACTTCATCAAAGGCGCCCCCCCCTCCTCCCCCCCTGCCCTTGTCATCAGTGAGCAGGACGTGCTCAAACAGTTCTCCAGACTGAACCCGCGCAAGGCCCCTGGTCCAGACAGCGTGTCTCCCTCCACCCTGAGACACTGTGTGAAAGAGCTGGCTCCTGTCTTCACAGACATTTTTAACACCTCCCTTAAGCTATGCCACGTGCCGTCCTGCCTCAAATCCTCCACCATCATCCCTGTCCCCAAGAAGCCACAGATCACTGGTCTTAACGACTACAGACCTGTAGCGCTCACCTCTGTAGTCATGAAGTCCTTTGAGCGCCTGGCCCTGCCCCACCTCAAGTCCATCACCACCCCCCTCCTGGACCCGCTGCAGTTTGCCTACCGAGCCAACAGGTCTGTAGACGACGCAGTCAACCTGGCCCTCCACTCCATCCTGCAGCACCTAGACTCCCCGGGAACCTACGCCAGGATCCTGTTTGTGGACTTCAGCTCCGCATTCAACACCATCCGCCCCGATCTGCTCCGGGACAAGCTGTCCCTGCTCAACGTGCCTGACACCCTCTGCAGGTGGATCACCGACTTCCTGACGGACCGGAGGCAGCATGTGCGGCTGGGAAAGACTGTCTCAGACTCTGCTAGCATCAGCACCGGATCACCCCAGGGCTGTGTACTTTCCCCCCTACTCTTCTCCCTTTACACCAACTCCTGCACCTCCAGCCATCAGTCTGTCAAGTTGATCAAGTTTGCGGATGACACCACCCTCATCGGGCTCATCTCCAACGGCAACGAGTCCGCCTACAGGAGTGAGGTGGCCCAGCTGGCGTCCTGGTGCAACAACAACAACCTGCAGCTGAACGCTCTGAAGACAGTGGAGATGATTGTGGACTTCAGGAAAGTCACAACCCCTCTGCCCCCCCCTCACCCTCACAGGCTCTCCCATCACCACTGCTGATTCCTTCCGCTTCCTAGGCACCACCATCACCAGGGACCTCAAGTGGGAGCCGACCATCAGCTCCCTCATCAAAAAGGCCCAGCAGAGGATGTTCTTCCTGCGGCAGCTGAGGAAGCTCAAGCTACCCACCAAGATGTTAGTGCAGTTCTACACAGCCATTATCGAGTCCATCCTCACCACCTCCATAACCGTGTGGTACGCAGGTGCCACTGCCAGGGACAGACCAAGGCTGCAGCGCGTCATGCGCACTGCTGAGAAGGTGATCGGCTGCAAGCTCCCATCTCTCCAGGATCTGTACATCTCCAGGACCCGGAGGCGTGCTGGCCGGATCATAGCCGATCCCTCACACCCTGGTCACGTACTGTTTGCCCCTCTCCCCTCAGGTAGAAGACTTCGGTCCATCCAGACTAAAACCTCCCGTCACATGTACAGCTTCTTCCCCTCTGCCATCAGACTGCTGAACACTGTTTTCCACTAGCCCAGCACACCTCGGTACGGCTCGATTCACTTCAGTACGGCTCGGAATGCTTCTGTCTCCATTAGCACGGTGTTGTGCTTTTGCTGTGATGGTTTGTGTTAGGAGGTTTTAGAAGCGGGGCGGTGGCAGATTCTCAGCGAGGCGGGGCCACACTCCCGTGACGTTACGCACCCGACTGAGTCCTTATTTACACGAGACAAAAAAGGATCCAAGGATTATTGCCTTGCTCGCTCTGTGGTTTTATCTCACAATTAATTTTATCTCATAATTAAGCTGCAACAACACAAGTCACTTTTGTTTTGAATTAACTGCCAAATGACCTAGAAATAATGAGCTGAAACTTGTTTTTATTCGTATTAAATAATGAGACGGTGGCACACTGGCCAACACCAAATTGTATTATTTTTTACATCCTAGGGCATTTTTGATGTACTGAATTAAAAAAAATTCATGTTTTTCACCTTCAGGTCAACGTTTGGAACAACAGTATTATTATTTTCCGTTTAGATGATGCTACACTCCTTCTAAAGTATTGTAAATCTCTGAATTTGGAATGCCGATAGAATATTCAATTTACATATACTTGTACCTACTTTGACTTGGTGCTAATTTTTTATGATATTTCAATAAAAAGAACAGAAAGCTTACAAAAAGATTTGTTTTTTGGTCTAGTTAAAAATTACATTACCTTTACAATGGTTGACCCCTGACAGGAAGATCAGCATCATTTTAATCAGACTAGGCAATGGAATTTCTATGTAATTATACTGTTTTATAATTCAGTGTTATAACAGACAAACCACACTTTCCAAAACAATCCATTTTATTATATACAAAATATTAAAAGAAAAAAAAAACTTTGCAACACAACATGAAGGTTAATCGACATTTTATACACGCCGACCACTGAGTGTCTACACCAGCTTCCCAAACTGGGTCACGAAGACTCGGCTGAATGAAGCCGTCTCTGCCAGCTGTGGGTCAGCAAGGCTCGGTTGAATTAATCCGGACGGGCTGTCGCAGCGGACGCGTGGGATGATTCTACAAGGAAAATGCACACAATAAAATACAGCACGAAAGTGCAATATATACAGAAAAGACAATAGTTTTTAACAAGAATACATAAGCTTATTTCAGCGTATTGTTCACATGAATAATTAAAATAAAAGCTTTAGTCCGCAGTGTGCTGCAATAAAGCAGCGATCCATCCACAAATGAACAGCTTTTTTATTGCATAAATAAACTGAGCGTCTTACCGAATATATTTGCGAAAAAACGCACAATAAAAAAAAAAATTAAAACTCACCATTAAAGGACTCCGATGTCGAGACCTCCCGGTATATTTTTTCATTCCGGGCGGCTCCGTCTAACTCGTGCTGAATACGTTCGTCTGACAATGCAGTGAGCAGACACTGCACCTCCTTATTGGTCCATGGAACACCCTTATTACACGAAGCCATTTTTGATAGAGAATAAATGAAAATAGCACAGCAATACACTGAAAAGAAACCGCCAACAGTGGTTGCGTGCTGAGTAAAGGCGGTCGTGAAGATTCTTTTTTTTTTTTTTTTTCAAAAACTTTATTGAGAAGGTCGTGAAGATTTGGTAGATGAGGAGGAGGAGAGGGGCGGTTACAACCTGACCAATCAGCGCCGGTTACGACCTGACCAATCAGCGGCGACCAGTCTGTTAACGTCACAACACGGCACAGCTCAGCACTGCTGTACCCTGCCCTGGAGCAGGGCTGAGAATCGCGGCTGTTAAACCGTGTTGGGGCTTGTGGAAAAGCGTACAAAGCGTGCTGAGCCGTCCCGTGTCACGCTAAAGCGTGCTAGTGGAAAAGGCCCTTAAGTGACTTATTGACTCTCGTGCACTATGTACAGCAGCTCAACCAGACTCATGTCAATCATCACTGTTTTCTTCCTGCATTACCGACTGCACTATATGGTTCTCCACATTATCTGCTGCTCGCTAATATATTTAAACTGCTGACTAGTATTACTCACTCTTATTCTACACTTTATTGCATGTATAGTTTATTTCTTTTATTTTATCATGTTTAATGTTGCAGCATTGCACCGAGACAAATTCCTAGTTTGTGTACTACATGAACAATGGCAATAAATCTGATTCTGATTCTGATTCTGTTCAGAATACAAACTTGAACTAGAAAGTGAGACAGGGGCTCAATATAATATCTTTATTTCATGTACGACCATAGGTACCCTTTAAGCCAGGGAGTCAGCATGTGTGGCCACAGCTTGCTTGAAAAAATTCTTTATAAATAAACTGTGTCTGAAATATGTAAAATGTCAAGAAAAGTGTGAGAGACAAATCCCAAAAAGCATAGCAGTTTCTTCTGGTAGGTTTGATTTTGCAAAAAAATCCTTCATAAACAAATTGTCTCTGATGCCAATGTTTTTCAAGGGGTCCATAAGGAACATTTAGTATTTACGGAACATGTACATAAGGTACTTAGCAGTTCAGCAGGCAGGACTGCTAGCATTCCATACGGAATGTTCCATATATACCGAACATGTACTCAAAGATTCAAAGGCTTTATTATCATGTGCACAGTTAAGAAATGCAATATTTCTTGAGCAATAAAATTCTTACTCTGCTCTCCAAATGAATGTCAAGGTAATACATGCACATCAATACTAATACTAATAAAGGTAATAAACACCCCTTAATACTAAATACTAATACTAATAAATACACATTAAAAGCAATTAGGACAGTTAAAGCAGTTAAAACTAGAGGAAACAAGAAGAACGAAAATTCACTGGGTGACTATAACATGTCCCTGAGTAAATAAAAATTCACTGAATGAGTATGACTCACCTCTAATAATACCAATAGACCGTGCAATGGTAATTTTAATATCAGACGTGATATGGACCTGAGATGGCATGACACTATGTTCAATGTGCAAATGAGCAATGAACAAATTAGCATCCAGTGTGAGAATTCCTCTGTGTAACACCATGTGCCCTGATAATACCCAGTAGACTGTACAATGATAATTTAACAGCAGAGGTGATATGGATGTGAGACAGGGTGAGACTATGTACAATGTGCAAATGAGCAATGTGTAAATATAGCATCCAGTGTGTGAATTCCCATTTGCAAAGCTGTGTCCGGAGTTGTGTTATTTGTTCAGGGGTCTGATGGCAGTGGGAAAGAAAGAGTTTTTTTATTCTGGATGTCCTGCATTTCACACTTCTGTACCTCCAGTTTGAGGGTATAAATGTGAACATTCTGTGCTGGGGGTGGGTGGGGTCCTGGAGGATGGACGCAGCTTCCTTTGGATTCTGGTGATAGATGCTCTGCAGAGAGGTGAGTGGAGTCCTGATGATCTCAGCTGTCTTCACCACTCTCTGCACCCATTTGCGGTCCAAAGTAGTACACTTCATGATGGTTGGAGTGAGTCAGGATGTGACTACCGTAGGCAATGACTTTTCCATATTACAGTCATTCACCTGTGAAAACACAAACCCAATAGCTATGTTGGATGCATCAATAAAAAGCAGGAATTCTCGTGAGAAATCTGGGTAGGAGAGAATGGGTGTGTGAGTTAGGGCATAGCGAAGGCAGTCAAAAGCAGACTGTTCAATTTCAGTCCAGACAAATGGTTTCCCTTTCTGAGTGAGGCTATGCAGAAGTTCAGGCAGCTTAGCATATTGGTAGATGAAACAGCGGTAATATGAACATAAGCTGAGAAATGTGTTGACTTCAATGGGAATCTCAGGAGTGGGCCAGTCCTGTACTTTCTGAAGGTTTTTGGGGTCAGGTTTCAGACCAGCTGCAGAGACTATATGCCCTAGAAATGACACTTCTTCTTGTGCAAAGTAACACTTTGATGGTTTGAGTTTTAAAGTAGCTGCTCTTAGCCGATCAAACACCTCTCTAAGATGCTACAAATGTGTGGAAAAACTGGGGCTATACACAATAATGTCATCTAAATAGACGAGACATGTTTTCCAAGAGACGCCTTGTAATAAGAAAAGATAAGATAAGATAAGACTTTATTAGTCCCACAATGGGGAAATTCCAGGATTGCAACAGCACAGGGATAGCAACACTCAGAGCAATAATTTAGAAGATAAGAAAATAAGAGCAGTGAATATACATATGTACACATAAATATACTGTATAAATATACATACACAGTGCGGAGCATTGTAGCTAGATGGAATAAACAGCATAACCGTATTTAGTTACCCTACATGGTATGAATATGTACCCATACATATTGTCACCCTCCGTAGCGACTGATATTGTCCTAGTTGTATACTGGAGGGGACCATTTGTGTAAGTCTGTTGTGTCTTTTGCATTCAATACTATTAGGTCATCACGTTTTTTGCTATCTCTGCGAGCAGCCCTGCTTAGGTTATACAGTCTGACAGCCGTAGGTAGGAAGGACCTGCGAAACCTCTCGGTCGCGCACCTAGGATGATGTAGTCTACTGCTAAATGAGCTCCTCAGTGCGTTCAGTATGTCCTGCATAGGGTGGGACTCGGACTCCAGCAGATATGACAGTTTAGCCACCATCCTTCTCTCTCCTATCTCCTCTACTGGGTCAAGGCATTTCCCCAGGACAGAGCTGGCTTCCTTGATTAGTTTGTTCAGTCTCTTCCTATCGGCTGCTGTAATGCCGTTGCCCCAGCAGACCACTCCAAAAGTGATGGCTGATGCCACCACCATGTCGTAGAATGTCTTCAAGAGCACCCCTTGTACACCAAAAGACCTGAGCCTCCTCAGTAGGAACAGCCTGCGCTGTCCCTTCTTGTAGAGTGCGTTGGTATTGTGTGACCAGTCTAGTTTATTGTTCAGATGAACACTCAGGTACTTGTAGGATGTCACCATCTCAATGTCTGTTCCCTGGATGTATACTGGTGCTGTGAGGGGTTGTCCTTGCCTGTGGCAGTCCACCACCAGCTCCTTAGTTTTCCTCGCGTTGATCTGGAGGCAGTTCCGATGGCACCAGTCCACGAAGTCCTGGATAAGTCCTCTGTACTCAGCTTCATCTCCGATGGAGATGAGGCCGACGAGCGCAGAGTCGTCAGAGAACTTCTGTAGATGGCAGTGTGTTGTGTTGTGTGAGAAGTCCGCAGTATAAAGGGTGAACAGGAATGGAGCCAAAATCGTTCCCAGGGGGGCCTCCGTGCTACCGATGATCATGTCGGATTAACAATCCCGGGTTCTCACAAACTGTGGCCAGTTAGTGAGGTAGTCCAGGATCCATGATGACAGGTGCTGGTCCACCCCTGCGCACAGCAGCTTGTCTTTCAGGATCATCGGTTGGATGGTGTTGAAAGCACTGGAGAAGTCAAAGAACATGATCCTCACCTCGTTCCCGGGCTTCTCCAGGTGGGACAAGGAACGGTGAAGGAGGAAGATCACTGCATCCTCCACCCCAATGCCATGCTGGTAGGCGAACTGGAGTGGATCCATCGCTGGTCCCACCAGGGGGTGGAGGTGAGCAAGGAGCAGTCTCTCCAGGGTCTTCATCATGTGAAACGTCAGGGCCACTGGCCTGTAGCTGTTCGGGTCTCTGGGGTGGGAAGTCTTTGGTACAGATACCACACAAGATATTTTCCACAACTGTGGTACCCTCCCCAGCTTCAGGCTCAGATTGAAGATGTGCTCCACAATCCCACATAGCTGGTCTGCGCAGGACTTGAAGAGCTTCATGCTGATGCCGTCCAGTCCCAAGGCCTTCCTTGCCTTGATCTTCCTCAGCTCCGTCCTCACCTGGGTCTTAGTGAGGGTCAGGTTGGGGGGCTGTGTGCTGGGAGTGAGGGGGTGTTGATGGAGTGGGGTGTGGACAGCAGGTCTCGATGACTTTAGAGGCAGCAGTGGTTGTTGTGCAAGTTCAGATTGTTCGCCCACTCCCTGCCCCCCCTGGCCTGGGAGGAGGTATTCTGAAGCCCAGAGATGGTTTTGAGGTTTCTCCAGACCCCGCCGATGTTGCTCTGTTGCAGCTTGTCCTCAATCTTCTTCCTGAAGCTGTCCTTGCCTTCTCTGATCTTCCTCCTCAGCTCCCTCTGTACGGACTTCAGCATCTCCCTGTTTCCCAACCTGAAGATCCTCTTCTTCTCTCTCAGAAGTGTTTTAATCTCAGGGTTGATCCAGGGTTTGTTGTTAGAGCAACACCGTATGGTCTTGGTGGGTACGGTGTTGTCCACACAGAAGTTGATGTAGTCCGTGATGGTGTGAGTGAGGCCATCGATGTCCTCACCATGTGGATCGCAGAACTGCTCCCAGGCAGTGATTTCAAAACACTCCTTTAGCGCGTCCATTGCCTCCTCAGACCATAACTTCACCGTGCGCATGACCGGAGGTTTTCTGTGTACTAGGGGTTTGTACACCGGCAGGAGATGAACCAAGTTGTGATCTGATCTCCCGAGTGGGGGGAGTGGTGATGAGGTGTACGCCTCCTTAGTGTTTGCATAGAATAAGTCCAGTGTTTTATTGTCTCTAGTGTGGCATGTGACATACTGGATGAACGTGGGCAGAATGGGGGACAGTGAAATATGGTTGAAATCACCTGAGATGAGGAGAAGAGCATCTGGGTGTTCTGTCAGCAGCCTGCCAGTTACTGAGTGAATGCCGTCACGTGCTGTCCCCGAGTTCGCCGTCGGATTTGCATGAATAACAATGCAGATCGCGTGTGAGTATTCCCTTGGGAGATAGGTAGGCCGCATGCTAACAGCTAGCAACTCAATGTCTTTGTTGCAGTGTTGTTTAACCGTGATATGTCCCGGTCTGCACCAGCTGTTATTGACATACATTATCACTCCTCCGCCCCTTGCCTTCCCACTGTCTGGTGTCTGGTCTGCCCGTATTGCGTGGAAACCCTCCAGTTCGATGTTAGCATCTGTTACTAGTTCTGTTAGCCATGTCTCAGTAAACAACATCATGCTAATCTCTCTGAAGACACTCTGGTAATGAGCCATAGCCACTAGCTCATCTGTCTTACTGAGGAGCGATCGTACATTCCCCATAATAATGGATGGAAGAACGGGTCTGCACCTTATATTTCTCACCCGCCGTCTTGCTCCAGCACGGCATCCACGTCATTTCTGTCTTATTTCACCCAGTTTGTCAAAGTCTTGCACTAGCATCTTGGTCCAGTTAAGTGCTAACAGCTGGTCTCTGCTGTAACGTATCCTGCTAAAAACAGTGGCTCCGTCTGCCGGCTCAGGAGACATGTGGGCGATCTGTGTCCATCCGTGATGGATAAGGTGTCGCCAGCTGCATCAAATGCTGAAATGTGGGGGGAGCATTCACAAGACCCATGGACATAACACAAAACTGGTAAAGACCCCTACCAGTAGTAAAAGCTGTTTTGGCTTTGTCTTGCTCATCCAACTGCACCTGCCAATACCCTGATGAAAGGTCCATAGTACTGAATACTGATGAGCCCCGTAATGCATCCAAGGTATCATCTGTTCTGGGCAAAGAATGAGCATCTTTAGTGGTCACAGCATTCAAACCCCTATAATCAACACAAAAATGCCATGAGCCATCCCTTTTTTGCACCTTTACAACAGGGGCTGCCCAGGGACTATGGCTGATTTCAATAAGTCCTTTGTCTAACATGTCGTTCACATGTGACTGAATCACCTCCTGCATCTGGGGTGAGGTGCAATAGGCATGTTTTCTAATGGGGGGTGAATCATTTGTGTGGATTTTGTGTTTGATAATGTCAGTTTTGCCAAATCTGTACAGCTTTTACTGACCACATCGTGATAACACAGGAGCAGTTTGGTCAGTTGAGACCTCTCAGAGGCAGTCAGAGCACCACACTGAACATCAGATGACAATTTGTCAGAGATTTGGGCTGAGTTTGTTGCTTTATGTGATTGTAAAGGGCAGTCAGATATATTGCATACAGAGGCAGACTCTGACACTATTGTGACACAGGGATGAACTGTCCTATGTGCATACCTAGCTGCAGAGTGATGGGACTATCTGTATGATTCAGTAGGCACACTGTAGTCACACCATTTACTGCTGTTGTCAAGGTGTGTGCCACTGCGATGCCCTCAATGTCCATCTGGCGTGGCTCTAGGCATCCATCATAGTTGTCTGGGATGCCAACAGTGATTGTGGGAGGGTTTAATGCGATCTTACAGTTCATTTCACTACGTGGGGGTATGGTTGTGCATTCCATAACCTTTGCTGTACAATTCTCATGGGCCAGCTGTGTAGTTTTTAATAGTGGCAGTTCCTCCCCATAAAGACTACTTACACCCTTGCCCATATCCAAGACAACCTTATGGAGCTGAAGAAAGTCTATGCCCAACAGTGTGCTTTGATTGACATTTCTTATCACCTGCATGTTATGATGGAACGTATGGGAGGCTAATTTCAGCACCACATCAACAGTGCCTTAAGTATCTAAACTGTGCCCAGTTACTGCTTTAGACAGAATATAGTGCTTCATTAGAGGCTTTTTGGCTAGTACTGGAATGGGCATTCTGGTTGCTTCACTGATAAATGAGATATGGGAGCCTGAATGTAACAGAATGTGTGCATCTGTACCCTCAACAAGTCCATTTATATATGAAGAAAAGGATATCTCATTTACCGCTGCAACAGTGTTTTGATTTTCAGTAGGGGGAAATGTAGTTCCTCTGTTGTCACTAGAAGGCAGCAAAACATTACTGATATGTGGTGCAGCTTTGTCAGTTTCATTTGGGGCTCCTAAGGACCCAGCTGAAGAGTGCCCCACATCTTCAGCTAGTGCCTGTTTCCCTGATGAGAGGTTTCTGGGCCCAGGGAGTCATAGTTTGAGTGCTGGTGATGGCCACAACCTAGGTGTTGGAATCCATGGCTGCCCCTCTGATGGTCCTGGAAAAAAAAACATGTTTACGGTGGGGACTTGGGCTCCTCTGACGCGAGCTCAAAGGTGGTCTTGAAAGAGAGCGGCGAGCTCCACTTCTGTTATCATACTGTTCAGCAGAATAATAGGATTCTTGGCTACGTGACTTGTCCGTTGAATATGTTGCTACATTTGGATTATATGAGCGCTGGAATTTTTCAGCTCTATAATTGTGGGTTGGTGAATGCCGATAGTTAAATTTAGGTGAGGATAAGGAGGAGCGTCTTGAGGGGAAACATGCATTACGGGTCTCAGTGTAGCTACCTGGACTACACCATAATGTAAAGGAGACCTGTGAGAGTGTCTGTAGCCATGCACTTCTGGTTTGTGCATTCTGCTTTGCTCTTCCAGTTTTATCTTCAGTATGACAAGATCTTTGCTCAAATTTTGGACAGTAGCTGTAAGGTCCTGGACAGCCGTTCTCACATACATGTCATTATCAGTCACAGAATTAACTGACTGGGCTGTACTGCTAACATCTCTGGTAGTGACATTATGTGGGGAGACTGGTGTCACTATCCTTGCAGCCTAGCGAGCACGCTCAGCTAGAGTGGCTACTTCCACAGCCCCTTGAAAAGTTTTCGCTCTTCTCTCATGACACTTAATTTGGAGCTCCTGATCCAACCCAGCGATGAAGTGTGACATTTTCATGTACTCCAATGCATTGTGTTCAAAATCAGGGAAAGCCTCCTTCACAACTCTGCACACATCCGCAGCATAAACCTCCATGGCCTCATTTGGTTTTCTACTGCGGGCATTTGGAAATGTCTGAAAAGAAGCAATAACATCTTTTTGACCAAAAGCAGCCTGAAGTTGTTTCTTTGTTTCTGCATGAACGCTGTGTGGTGAGAGGTAGATTGCCCCATACAATAAACCGTTCAGGTGGCAGTCTTGTGGGTAGCTCCAATGCCAATACTGCATCCAAATCAACATTGCAATCCTTGTACCAGGCATCCTGAATTACCTCATAGCGGCAATCCCATAATTGGAAGGACTCCAGACCATCATTGCAGATTGGTGGGGGCAGCGGAATTCCTTCAGGTGGGCCCAGCACTGCTGCAGGTGAAACTGGGGCAGACTGCCTGCTGCGTTGTCTGATATTGGTGTCTGGTGACTCCCCGTCAGACATAGTGGCGTGGTGTACACTCGAGCAGCAGAAAGCAATAGACACGTGACACCTAATAACACTGAGCAAAGAAAAAGAATTGGCGGCAACGAGCTCACTGTACGTAGCCATTAGCTTAGCTTGTAGTTAGCCTCCAACTGTTGGGTTGGTAATTAAGCTCACCAAGCTGAGAAGAGTCCTCAAAAACCAGTACCGCTGCCACCAGTGTAACCTTGCGTGGGTAATAGTTGAAAGTTATTCTGCCACAAGAACAAGACCATTGGAGCTCTTCTCATAACTTTAATATCAAGCCATAGCTGCACCAACCATTTCCCAGTCATACATTCACCACACTTCCCTTCCATCACTCCTCCTTCACAATAAAAGCCTTCTCCATTCTGTGTACTTTCTCTTGCCAGACTAACACAACAAAAGAGCATAGCAAGATAAACAAAACTAAATTATTCATTAAAGAGTTTAAGTATAACATTTCATACAAGCTTCATGAACAGATGAAATTTGCTTTCAGTTATGGAAGGCCTAGCTCGTTGCTAGATTAAAATAAATTAGTTTGCTAATACATCGTTGGAAATACAACTGTCATGCGGTGGCCCTCGCGAGCCACCATAAGATGCCACACAGTCACCAGTGAGTTTCAGTGAGTTTTATTACGGTGAAAAGTAACAACACAAGATGCGGGGGCAATAACACATAAGTCTACACACATCCGGAGGCGTAAGGCTAAACAGCTCTCTTACAGGTCCATAGGAGAAGACGGTCATACACAGGCAAGGTTGATGGAGTAATGACTACACAGGCTGCTGAGGCAGAGACACACAGAGGTCTACTCACACCGGGAGGGGTAAGGCTAACAGCTAACTTACTGGTCCAGGGGAAGCGACGGTCAACCACAGGCAGACGAGGTAGGTAACAGTCCAAAGCATCCGTAGCTCAGACGAAGAACGACTGACACTGCTGCGTCTTACTGCCACCAGTGCCGGGCTTAAGAAGGCGAAGCACTAACGATGGTAATTACAAACAGCTGACCGACCGTTGACAGGTGAAAGCCCCACCGAGCACTTTCACAATAAGAGCCCGGTGAGGCCAGAATACAACCCGCAACTGTCAAGGCCGGCAGCGAAACATAACTTAGCCCGAGCGCGATCAGAACTGGCGCTCGGGTCATAACAGCATCATTAAAAACAAAAACAAGTCCTAACAATGATCTAAAATGGGACTACCATCTGGGAGCCAGGAGAGAGCTGAGGAACTGAATCTGTTTTTTAATAGGTTCAACTCACAGTCCGTCACCCTAGCAACACAACCAGACCCCCACACACCCCTCCCCACCCACCCTCCTGTGCAGAACCTCTCTCCATCTCCCCCTCCTCCTCCTCAGGGGGCACCAGGACCCTCCCTCACTTCACGGTGACTACAGACCAGGTGGAGAAACAGCTGGAGAGACTCCGTCAGCGGAAGGCAGCGGGCCCCGATGGCATCTCCGCCAGGACCCTGAGGACCTGTGCCAACCAGCTAGCTCCAGTGCTGAAACACCTGTACAACCTGAGCCTGAGTCTGGAGAGAGTACCGGTGCTGTGGAAGACATTCTGCCTGGTTCCTGTCCCCAAGAAGTCATCTTCATCGGACCTGAACGACTATCAACCAGTTGCCCTCACATCTCATGTGATGAAGGTCCTGGAGAGAGTGGTCTTAGCCCACCTGAGGCCGCAGGTGAAGACGTGGCTGGACCCTCTGCAATTTGCATATCAGCCCCATTTAGGAGTTGAAGATGCTGTCATCTGCCTGCTGCAACGAGCCCATCTGCACCTGGATGGTGGAGGAGATACTGTGATAATCACTTTGTTTTGATTTCTCCAGTGCCTTTAACACCATCCAGCCACTGCTGCTGGGTGAGAAGCTGCGGGTGATGGGGGTTGACAGCTCTGTGATCTCCTGGATTACTGACTACCTGACAGGCAGACCACAGTTTGTCCAGCTGGGCAATGTCTTGTCTGGAGTGGTGGCTAGTGATACGGGAGCTCCACAGGGGACTGTGCTGTCTCCTTTTCTCTTTACCTTATACACCACTGACTTTCAGTACAACACAGAGTCATGCCACCTGCAGAAATTCTCTGACGACTCAGCTGTGGTGGGGCTGTATAAGAGGAGGAGAGGAGGGGGAGTACAAGGCACTGGTAGACAGATTTGTGGAGTGGACGGAGCAGAATCACCTGAGTTTGAATGTCAGCAAGACCAGAGACATGGTGATTGACTTCAGGAAGAGGAATACGCCTTCTCAGCCACTGCAGATTAGGGGGGAGGATGTGAGAGTGGTTGAGGACTACAAATATATGGGTGTCAGGATCAGCAGTGGGTTGGACTGGAGATCCAACACTGATGCTGAGCGCAAGAAGGGGATGAGCAGACTCTACTTCCTGAGGAAGCTGAGATCCTTCAACGTGTGCAGCAGGATGCTGAGCTTTTCTACCAGACCGTTGTCGCCAGCGCCATCTTCTTTGCTGCTGTCTGTTGAGGTAGCTGTATCAGGGCCAGAGACACCAACAGGCTTGACAAGATTATCGAGAGGGCTGGCTCTGCAATTGGTCTCAGACCGGAGACCTTTGAGACAGTGGTGGAGAGGAGAACACTAAACTGCAATCCATCATGGACAATCATGATCACCCCCCTCCACCACACACTAGACAGACAGTGAAGCACTTTCTCCAGTAGACTACTACAGCTTCGCTGTCGAACGGCCAGGTACAGGAAATCTTTCCTGCCACATGCAATTTCACTGTACAATAACTCAGTATGATGTTGTATTCTGGTCATAACAATGCTGCCACACTGCACCTTACAGACTAACTGGTACCTCACATTTCACTCTGCTCCTGATAGTCCTTCTTTGTGCAATGGGATGATTCATGTGTTTATACAGGTCATCATATATTAAGCTATGATGTATATAGATTTTATAGTCATGTTAGTTTTACTTTCCACAGGTAATCCCTTTGTCTGTCATGTGTGTGTTTCTGTTGTTTGGTCGTCTACTGTCATGCTGCTGTTACACTGTAATTTCCCAGTTTGGGATCAATAAAGTACATCTATCTATCTATCTATCTATCTATCTATCTATCTATCTATCTATCTATCTATCTATCTATCTATCTATCTATCTATCTATCTATCTATCTATCTATCTATTTCTACTTCTGTTCTGACTATAAACGGCAGTTCTTCAGATGGCGACATGAGGCTGGCATCTGATGGTAAGTCAATTCCCATAGACTCCCCTAAAAGGAAAATGTGCATGTCGCCTCTGGCATGGGGGTGGGGGGTAGGGGTTTATGATCTTCCCCCCTCCCGTGCCTCCCTGCTGCTCATTACTGCCTCGCCTGGATGTGGGATGTCGCCTGGTATGTGGTGGCTCTGGGGTGTGTGTCTGGGGTGGGGGGGGTCCACTTTGCGGGGGCTTGGGCTGGCCCCTGGCCGGGAAGCGGAAGCAGCGCTTAGGGCTGGTGTCCAATTCTGTTGGGGGGGGGGGGCTGTCCGGCCTGTGATGGTGGTGTGCCAGCCTGGGCGGGCAAGGGGGTGTAGCGGCCTCAGGGCTTTGGGCTCTGCGAGGGTTGCGGGTTGCCCAGGAGGTGGGGCACACTGTCTTGCTTGCTCACTGTCCCAGGGGGGCACTGCTGCGGCCTGCTACCCTCCCTCTTTTCTTTCTATGTTTCCTGGCAAGCCATGCACACACACGCATATTTTCTTCTTGCGTGTGCACACACATGCACGTGCGCACACACACACACACACACACACACACATCTATCTGTTCTCTTTCAGGTGCATATTAGGCCTATGCGGAGATCTTCTCAGAAGCAGCAGCTGTTTTTTGTGTTTTCATTTTTCCCCCACTTCTTGCCCCCCCACCTCTTCTGACCGCTTCATAGCCCTTCAATTCCCTCCCCCATTCTTCCTTGTCAGTTCCAGTATAACACAATATAAATAAAGTGTTAAAGTTTTTATATAGCAAGAGGAGTCTATAAATATATGAGCAAAGCTGCACGGTGGCAGCTTTGCATGATGCTTTATGCTAGAACTTTATGTACTTTATTGATCCCAATTATTGATCCCACGGTGGCAAAGCTGCACGGTGGCTGCACGGTGGCGCAGTGGTTTAGCACTGTGGCAGCACAGTTTTACCCTCGGCCGGGGGATTGCGAGGATCATGAGGTCGTGGGTTCGATCCCAGCCCCCGACCAACAGTGAGCTGTGTGGAGTTTGCATGTTCTCCCCGTGTTGCGTGGGTTTACTCCGGGATTTCTCCGGTTTCCTCCCGCATACCAAAAACATGTAGGTTTAGGGCGCTCGCACACGCAGCGACCAGCAGCCGGTGGCTTGTCACCAGACTGCAAACCAAGTCTACCTACGGGTACAAATAAGTAACAAAAAAAAAAAAAAAGCTCCTTTTGGTAAAGCAAATCTGTTAGGCACAGTTAGGCAAGCAGATATCTCTTCTGCTTGCCAAGCTGCTAGACAGGGCAGGTTAAAAAATGGAAAATGCCCAACTCATAGAAAAAATAGTCACGTTTACTTCCTGGTACAGAAAGCTTATTTTAGCTTTGGGCTTAAACTGATGAAGGGAGTGACTTTTATGTAATCACTGTATAAATTTTGTTTGAGGTCACTCGTTGGTTTTGACATCCTATTGCCTGGCACTTTTAGCAGCTTGACTATTCAATGTCTTTTCTTTATTCATTCAATACTTATTTCTTTAGCAAAAGCAACCTATTAATTCACACAGTGAAGCATAGACATAACTGTAAACTGCACTATTGAAATAAATGACAAATTATACTTTGATGTTACGTGGCTAAATGACAATATCCCAGACTCTGCTATTTAGTTAGCGGGACTACCATGCTACCATGCCAATCGGGTGTTCATGGCAGGAGGGAAGACCCACAGAGGAGGGGTGTGTGTTTACATAAGTGACGCTTGGTGCCGAGATGCGACTGTTGTGCACAAACACTGTTCTCCATTGGTGGAATTTATGATCATCAAGTGCCGACCGTTCTACTTACTGAAGGAAATTGCATCTTTCCTGCTAGTTGCTGTGTATGTCCCACCCATCGCCATTGGCAAGAGGAGTAAAGCACTAAATGAACTGTATCAGGCCATCAGTGAGACACAAACAGTGCATCCAGATGGATTCCCCATCACAGCAGGAGACTTCAACAATGCAATTTTGGAAGGACGTCCAGTTCTTGGTAATGTCACTGTTGTGCCATATTTTCTCCACTTGATGATGACTGTCTTCATTGTGTTCCATGGTATATTTAATGCCTTGGAAATTCTTTTGTACCCTTCTGACTGATACCTTTGAACAATGAGATCCCTCTGATGCTTTGGAAGCTCTCTGCGGAACATGGCTTATGCTGTAAGATGTGACTACAAAAATGTCAGGAAAAGCGTACTAGAACAGCTGAACTTTATTTGGTGTTAATCAGAGGCACTTTAAATGGTGGCAGGTGTGTGCTGATTCCCATTTAACATGAGTTTGAATGTGATTGGTTAATTCTGAACATAGCCACATCCCCAGTTATAACAGGGTGTGCATATTTATGCAACCAGGTTATTGTAAGTTTTTTATTTTTCCCCTTTAAAGATTTCAATTTGTTTTTCAATTGGATTGTACAGGTTATATATAGGTCACATTAATGGTGGAAAAAGTTTTGAAATGATTTATCTTGGTCTCATTTTTTTGCATCACAAAAACATGGCATTTGAACAGGGTTGTGTAAACTTTTTATATCCACTCTATGTCAGCACAAGGTCCAAGGTGTGGTGGATATAATGGGTAGGATTTCCTACATTCTGAGAAAACCCTATCAAGTCTAATATTGAATTAAATGCCATATTGAAGCAATCTGTCATGAATTGCCCCTCGGGACAGGGAGGAGAGACCCACATGCTGAACTGCAGTTTGTGAAATTTATTGGCAAAAACAAAAAATCCAAACAGTGTACAAACACAAAAATCCAAAAAGTGCACAAAGCAAAACTTACGAGCAACAGGGAGAAGGCAGGAGACAAACGAATACAAACGTTTGAATGAGGACAGGGTTCTGACATAAATCCTTCTTTAAGACACCAGCAAACAGAAAAGAGAAAACCACCCTTAAATAGGGCCAAAAATAATTAAATACAAATAGTAACCGGTGTGAATCACATGAGCAGGCTGGGGAGAAGATGACAATCAGCTGTGAGTCATGAGGAGAGGAGATGGGGCTGAGAGCTTGACAGGGGCACCGCCCACAGCCAGGGAAAAACCCGGAAGTGCACCTGACAGCTGCAACCCTGGAGAGAGAAAGAAAGAGCAGACAACCGGCAAATGCAATGTGGTAACCAATAAAGACAAATAAACCCAAATATGTAAATAACAAAACTACAATGAACATAAACAGGAAAATAAATCATACTAAGAAACAATACAAAATATGTAAAAACAAACCAGAGATAACATAATAGGAGTAGAACTCAAAAATACAACATTATACAAATAAGGGGAGAAAAAAGGCAAAGAGACAGAGCACGGCGGAATCCCCCGGTGCACAGATCATGATAGACCCCCCCCCCCCCCGCCCTGAAACATGGATATCAGATACCCCGGGAAACATCAAAGGAAGAAAAAGGACCCACACCACCAAAAGACAAGACAAAACAAGAAAACAACCCCACCCCGGGCAGGAGGAAGGGGACCCAGGCACAGAGGGACTGAAACAAACCAGAGAAAATAAGAACTCCCATGACTCACAACCCAGAAAAACCCAGGCTAGAAGGAAACAAAAAAACCCCGCACAGGATCCACACCAGGCAGAACCAGGGACCTAGGCCCCCTGGACCAAAGAGCTGGAGAGTTCCGGGGGCCAGCAAAAGTCCCAGGCCTGGCAGACGGCGAGGTGGTAAGAGTAGGGTGGCTTGCCGGAGAACATGGGCCACCCAACCCAACGGCACAGTCTGTCAGGCGGTCGGCCAGAGCTTTTTAGCCACCTAAACAGAAGGGGTGGCTCAGGAGGCAGCTGCACCATGGGGAAGCCCCACGTAGAAGGGGACTGAGGAGTTGGGGAACCCATGACAATGTCAGGTGGAGGAAAGGGAACCACAACGGCCTCCGGGGGAGAAGAGGGAACCACGACGACATCTGGCAGAGGAGAGGGAACCACGACGGCATCTGGCAGAGGAGAGGGAACCATGACAGCGTCTGGCAGTGGAGAGGGAACCACAACGCTTTTGGACTGCTCTGCAGCACCCTCGGTGGTCCCAGACTGGGACATCACAGCACCGGGCTGAAGCAAAGCTGCACCCGCGGCGGCTCCGGGCTGGAGCAGAGCTGCACCCACGGTGGACCTGGACTGGGTCAAAGCTGCACCCACCGTGGATCCAGACTGAGGAAGGGCTGCACCCACGGAGACCCTGGGCTGGGACAGAGCACCCGCGATGACCTCAACTAATGGGGAAGCAGCAACCTTGGAAGACCCGGGCTGGAAAGAAGCACCCACAAAGACTTCATCTGGAGGGGGAGCAGCACCCACGGAGGACCCAGGCTGGGAAGGAGCATCTGCAAAGACCTCGTCCAGAGGGGTGGGCAGCACCTACAGAGGTCCTGGCCTGGGATGGCACACCCGCGAAGACCTCATCTGGAGGGGGAGCAGCACCCACGGAGGTCCCAGGCTGGGATGGAGCACCCACGAAGACCTCATCTGGAGGGGGGGCAGCACCACAGAGGTCCCAGGCTGGGACGGAGCACCTGCGATGACCTCGGCAAGAGGAGCTGGACCCATGGTGATCTCAGGCAGCGAGACTGGACCCACGGAGACCTCTGGCGAAGCTGGTTGATCCTCGGTGACCCTGGGGGAAAGCTCAAACAGGAGAGGCAGAGAAACAGAGTCAGAGTCACCGGCAGCAGTGGAGCCCGGCGAGGTGAGCTCAGGTGAAGCTGATGACTGCACCTGGCTCTCCCCAGCAAGAGTCAGACAAGAGCTCTCCAACATAGAAGCAATGAAAACAAAGGAGAGCACTTGCCTGAGCTCGAGCTCCACCGCCGTCCAGGACTCTATCTATCCATGCGGTGACGTCTTGGGCCCGGCCCTCTGAAGGTCCAGCTTCAGCTCTGCTGCAGCGGCCCCTGCAGCAGGCATGGTGGTCAATGCAGTCCCGGGCCCCCCCCAGCGAAGTGACCCATGCAGGTGGCTCACCCGGCTTGGCGACAAGAGGTTGGCTTCCTGCTGGCACTGGGTCCTGCACCGCTGAAGCCAGGGGCCTCTCAACTGTTGATGCAGGCTTCAGCTCACTGGCAATGCTCTCACTCCGTCCGGACCATGGCTGCGGTGCTGGACCCAGGTTCCCCAGGGCTGCAGGGTCCTCCTCCATCCGGTGGCCCAATCCTGGAACCGGCAGACACTCAGGGGACATAGGACGAGACACGAAGAGAGCAGGTGAAGTAATTATGGCTGCAGCAGGAGGTGAGAGCTCAGAGGACTGCGAAACCAGAGCATCACCACTGGGAATCAGGCAAGGTAATTCATGTGAGGATGATAGAGAATGAAAAAGCACTTGCCTGTGTTCCCGAGGCATGATGTTTTCAGCTGCAGCTGGTGTAAAATCCACCCCCTCCGTGGCTGCCGTTATTGTGGGCCCCTCAGAGGAACATAGCAGTGGGAGGAATCTCCGAGAAGAAGAGGGGAGCAGCAGCAGCGGAGGAGGAGGCTGACGGGACAGCCGGAGAAGAGAATCAAGAAGAGGGAACTGCTGCATGAGTCTTCGGCCTCGGTGAAGGAGGGGCTGCCTGCGAGGAAGTGGAGGCATTCTTCTGGCGGGATTTCCCTAAGCGACGGCGGGGAGCAGGAGGTGGAGACGTAGGCTCATGGTGAGGGGGGAGAGGCCCTGGAGTCAGGGGCACTCACTCATCGGCTCAAACTCCGGGTTTCCCGGTGAAACTTCCTCCAGCTCCTGGGCAGGATCTGGGAGGAGCCATGTCTTATATTCCAGTAAAAGCTCTGTCTCCGCTAGTATAACCTGCCTGCGCTCCTCCAGTTCCTCGGCTGATGTAGTGGGCCAGTGTTTGGGAGGAGGAGGGGGAGCTACCGCTGCTGAGTGGCAAGAAGCTAGAGGCTTCCATGTACACGAGTGCTTGCTTTTCGTTGGTGCAGGCACAAACATCAATATGTCATATGTAAAAACAAATCAGAGATAACTGTCATGAATTGCCCCAGGGGCAGACAGGAGAGACCCATGTGCTGGACTGCTATTTAGTGACATTTATTGAAAAAACAAAACACAAAGTCCAAACAATGCTCAAACACAAAAACCAAACTGACATACAAAGAAACTCATGGATTCAAAACACCGGAACAAGGTCAGTGTTCCGGTGGAGATGAGGAAAGTGTCCTTAAGACTCCAGCAAAGAGAAATGAAAATAATAGCCCTTAAATAGAGTCAGAAACAAATGATACAAGTGATGACAGGTGTGGGTCACATGAGTGGGCAGGAGGTAACAAAGATTACAACTAGGATCAGCTGGGAGCAATGAGAGGGAGGGCCGGGACTGACAGCTGACAGGAGCACCGCCCACAATGGAGCAAAACCCCCAGAAGTGCTGCTGACAGCTGCAGCCCCAGGAAGAGAGAAGATACAACAGAATATAAATACAATGAGATAACAAAGACAAATAAACCTAACATAAAAACAACAACATTACAATGAATGCAACAGGAAAATAATTCATACTAAGGAACAATACAAGATAAGTGAAAATTACCCAAAGATAAAATAACAGGGATAAGAACTCAAAAATGCAACACCATACAAAAATGAAAAAAGGGAAAGTGACCGAGCATGGCAGAATCCCTCCATGCCCAGATTAAGACAGAGCCCCCCCTCAAGGGGTGTGTACCAGACACACACCCCCACACACAAAAAACCCACCCCAACAAAAAAAACAACATCACCCCGGGTGAGGGGAGGGGGATCCAGGCATGAAGGGACCAAAACAAACCAAAGGAAATAAGCAATACTCTCAGAGCACACACCCCAGCAACCCCAGACTAACAGGAAACAAAACAAAAAATAAAGACCCAGCTCAGAACCCACACCCACGCAGAACCAGGCACTTAGGCCCCATAGACCAAAGAATTAGACAGTTTAGGTGGCCGGATAAAGTCCCAGAACCAACAGATGGCATGGTGGTAAGAGTCGGGTGGCCTGCTGGAGAATGTGGGCCACCCAACCCAGCGGCACAGTCTTTCAGGTGATCAGCCAGAGTTTTTTAGTCACCTAAACAGCAGGGGTGGCCCAGGAGGCAGCCACCCCACGGAGAAGACCGATGAGGAAGAGGACAGTGGAGTTGTGGGAACCATGACGGTGTCGGGTGGAGGAGAGGGAACCACGATGATGTTGTGCAGAGGAGAGGGAACCACGACGGCGCCTGGCACAGGAGAGGGAACAATGATGGCACCTGGCAGAGGAGGGGGAAACACAACGGTGCCTGGCAGAGGAGGGGGAACCATGACGCGGCATCTGGCAGAAGAGGGGGAATCACCATGGCATCTGGCAGAGGAGGGGTAACCAAGACGGCATCAGACAAAGGAAGGGGAACCACGATGCCCTCGGACTGGCCTGTAGCACCATTGGTGGTCCTGGGCTGGGACATAGTAGCACCCGCAGTGGCTCCGGGCTGGAGAAAAGCAGCACCCGCGGTGGCTCCGGGCTGGAGCAAAGCTGCACCCACAGTGGACCCGGACCGGGCCAAAGCTGCACCCACGGTGGACCTGGACTGGGCCAAAACTGCACCTACAGTGGACCCGGACTGGGCCTAAGCTGCTCCCTTGGTGGGCCCGGACTGGGACAGAGCTGCACCCTCAGTGGGCCCAGACTGGGCCAAAACTGCACCCACGGTGGGCCCGGACTGGGACAAAGCTGTACCTTTGGTGAGCCTGGACTGGGACAGAGCTGCACCCTTGGAGGTTCCGGGGTGGGACAGAGCACCCGCGATGACCTCGGCTGGAGGATCTGGACCCATGGTGATCTCGAGCAGTGAGGCTGGACCCACGGAGACTTCTGGCAAAGCTGAACAATCCTTGGTGACCCTGGGGAAAAGCTCAGATGGGAGAGGCAGAGAAACAGGGTCAGGGTCACCGGCGGCAGTGGAGCCCGGCGAGGTGAGCTCAGGTGCAGCTAACAGCTGCACTTGGCTCTCCCCACCAAGAGCCAGACAAGACCTCTCCAACACAGAAACAATGAAAACAAAGGAACGCACTTGCCTGAACTCAAGCTCCACCTCCATCCAGGACTCCATCGATCAACTCCTCAGGGCCTGGCCCTCTGGAGGTCCAGCTCAGACTCTGCTGTGGTGGCCCCAGCAGCAGGCATGGTGGTCGATGCAGTCCCGAGACCCCCCAGCAAAGTGACCCACGCAGGTGGCTTGCCCGGCGTGGACACAGGAGGTCAGCTTCCTGCTGGCACTGGATCCTGTTCTGGTGAGGCCAGGGGATGCTCCATTGTCGGCACAGGCTTCAGCTAAGTCGCAGTGCTCTCCCTCCGTCCAGACTGTGGCTGTGGGGCTGGGACTAGGTCCTCCAGAGCCGCAGCTCAATCCTGGGGCTGGCGGACACTCAGGGCGGAAAGGAGGAGACACGGAGAGAGCAGGTGAACAGTCTAAAGCTGCAGCAGATGCTGAGGACTCAGAGGACTGCTTAATCTGAGCCTCACCATCAGGAGTCAGGCAAGATAATTTATGCTTAATTGAATGAGAGGGAAAAAACACTTGCCTGAACTCCTGAGTTGTGATGTCTTCTGCTGCAGCAAGTTGGGAATCAGCCCTCTCCATGACTTCAGTAGAAGAGGGCCTCCCAGGGAACTCTTGAGGAGCCGCCCCTGCAACCACAGTGATGGGCGGAGCCAGGGAGGAAACAGCCGGACCCTCAGCAGTGGGAGGAATTGCCGAAGAGGAGGAAGAAGCAGCAGCAGCAGAGGAAAAAGCTGACGGGACAACTGGAGAAGAAAAACTAGATAAGGGGACTGCTGTGGGAGTTTTCGACCTTGGTAATGGGGAAATTGCTGCCTGAGAGGCGGGGGTATCCCTCCGGTGGTTTGGAGCTGGATGGCAGTGTCTTGGAGGCGATGGAGCGGGAGCAGGAACAGGCGGACAAGTAGTGGAGCAGGGCATCTGCCGCGGAGCACGCTTCCACGTCGGCTTTGGTTCTGCTGGAGGTGACCCCCACGTCAGCCCGGGGAAAGATTGCTGGAGGACGGAGAGCTTGGCCAACAACTCCGTGAACTGAGAATGTCTCCACAATCCTGGGTGCGCCCTGACAATAACGGTCGCTGAATTCACTTTCTCCCAGATCTTCTTTGGGCTGATGGGAGATGAGGGCTTCATCCTCAAAGCCCTGGATGAATTTGGCGGCCCATTCCTCCTCCAGGCTCTGGGATCCAGCTGCCGATCTTCCTTTATTTGCCAAAGGGCAGCATGCTGGGGACATAACGGCTCCGGAAAAACAGGTGAGTGCGAACAAAAAATCACAAGCTAGCAGCAGCTGGGTCTTGGACTGGCTGGAGTCTTCTGTCATGAATTGCCCCTCGGGGCAGAGAGGAGAGACCCACGTGCTGGACTGCTAGTTAGTGACATTTATTGAAAAAACAAAACACAAAGTCCAAACAGCGCTCAAACACAAAAAAAACAAACTGATATACAAAGAAACTCACGGATTCAACACACCAAAACAAGGGCAGGGTTCCGGTGGAGATGAGGAAAGTGTCCTTAAGACTCTGGCAAAAAGAAATGAAAATAACAGCCCTTAAATGGGGTCAGAAACAAATGATACAAGTGATGACAGGTGTGGGTCACATGACCGGGCAGGAGGTAACAAAGATTACAACTAGGATCAGCTGGGAGCAATGAGAGGGAGAGCCAGGACTGACAGCTGACAGGAGCACTGCCCACAACAGAACAAAAACCCCAGAAGTGCTGCTGACAGCTGCAGCCCCAGGAAGAGAGAAGATACAACAGAATATAAATACAATGAGATAACAAAGACAAATAAACCCAAACATAAAAACAACAACACTACAATGAACGCAACGGGAAAATAATTCATACTAAGGAACAATAAATGATAAGTGAAAATTAAAGTAGAACTGAACCCACCTTTTTGCGCAAAAAGTAGAATAGCAGATTAATTCCTTATTACCTATTGTATTTTTCAACACATAAAATTAATTTTTGGGCCGTGCGATGGCCAAGCTATAAGCCGATAAACTTTTGCCTCTGGCTGGCAGTGCCAAACAAACCGGAAGTAGTGCAGACGACGCTGCGTGACGTCACGAGTGTGAGCCTTATCAAAACAACAATGGCAGATGATAGCAGTTCCAGCAGTCAAGAACACCATAGTTTTCAGAGTGAAGAGGCATTCAGGATCGGTGACGAGACAGAGGAGGATGCAGGAGTGTCAAGTGAACAGGAAGAGAGCGAGGGAGGCATCGAACCGTACAGATTCGAGACAGAATTTTCGGGTGTCACGCCGCGCCGCTCATCAGCGGCGCCACCTGCTCGCACACCTGTCAACCATCAGCGGCGGGGAATATAAGCCGCCTCGCCCTGAGCTTCGGCCTGAAGCCGTAGACTTCATCTCCCTTCCATGAGAAGCAATAACTCTTTCTTCAGCACCACGCTAAGCGGTAAGAAGATCACTTACCTCACCTTTTGCAGTCTGCTCCCCTGTGCACAGGTGGATTCCTCGGCGGCAGACAACTCCGTCCCTCGTCCCTCCTCGCTGCTGCACCGAGTCCTGCAGGTGGCTGTCTCCCGGGGTCCCGTTCTTGAAGTGCCAGTCATCGGTCCCATACAAGTAAGCTTCTCTCCCTCGCCTATTCTCCTCCTGTGTTGGTGTGTGCCTGTCACCCTGTGTCTGTTCTTTCCCATAGGGTTGCCGGCTGAACGGTCTCCTGCCTCTGTGCCCGAAGCAGACGCCACCACCAGCACATTAACATTCCGCAGACACACACCCATACATCCCTGTTGTTAATAAAGAGTTTGAACTACTCTGAGCCTGTGTGTGTGCGTCTCCTGAGCCGAACGTTATGTCAGTACGGCTTCAGCAGAGCGGCTCGGCAGACGGCGGGCTCGCACACCGGTTTACCATCCTTGAGGCTCGAGTGGATCAGGTTGTTTATCAGCAACAGGTGATCCTTAATCAATTAGTAAATTTGACTAACCGATTGAACCGCCTGGACCCCCAACAGCCGTTCCCCCCGGCTCGCCAGGGTGGCGCGGCTCCTGCTGTTCCAGCGGCCGTCCAGCCGGCTCCAGTGGCACCGGTTCGGCTCACACCGATTCCGACCCCCGCCCGCTTTAGCGGTAAGCTCGGCGGAGCGCGGGGGTTCATTATGCAATGTGAGTCCGTGTTCCACCGTGTGCCCGGAGATTTTCCCTCGGATCACAGCCGAATTGGTTACATAGGGAATCTTCTGGAGGGGCGTGCGTTAACTTGGACCTATGCCGTAATGGCGAGGCCCAGTTATGCCACCCTCACCTATGACCAATTCGTGAGGCGCTTTCTGGAGGTCTTTGACCATTCTCAAACCGAGATGGTCCAGGTCGATCGGCTTCTCGCTCTCCAGCAGGGAAGCCGGTCGGCAGCAGACTACGCGGTCGACTTCCGGGTAACGGCGGAGGAATTGGGCTGGGAGGAACGCTCCCTCTGTGGCCTGTTCCTCCGCAGCCTCAATGATGATCTGAGGGATGAACTGGCTGGACGGGATATCCCTGAAACGCTAGCGGAGCTAACTTCCCTAGCCATCAGCTTGGACAACAGGCTGCGCGAGCGCTCCTCAGGACAGAAGTCGTCTACTTCGCGCCCTCGGGGAGCCTCGCTGCGCCTGCCCCAAGCTCGCCCCCTGGCGGCGCCGCCACCATCGTGCCCCGAGGAGTCGGAGCCGATGGTGACGGGCTGGACAAAGCTCTCCCCGGCAGAGAGACAACGCTGCCGTGAGTTGAATCTCTGCATGTACTGCGGAGACAGTCAACACACGGTGGAGCTTTGTCCACAAAAAGCCAAATGGCGGGGTCAGCGAGTCACTGTAGGGGGCCTCGCGGACGTCAATCGGTTAGGTCCACTCACTCAATTGAAGCTGCCCATCCGTTTCTGCCATAACCCCACTGGGCATCTCACCCACGCACTGGTGGATTCAGGCGCAGAAGGCAGCTTCATTTCACAGAGCCTGGCAACCCGTTTGGGCATCCGCTGTCAGGCACTGAGGATCCCATCTCCCTAGTCAACCTCTCCCATGCCTCCCTTGGGAGAGTGTCACATCAAACCATCCCCGTTCCGGTCATCATCTCGGGAAACCACCGGGAGGAGATGACCTTTTATGTCCTTCCCAACTCTGTGTCGCCCGTCATCCTGGGGTATCCCTGGCTTCGTCTTCACACCCCGGTCCTGGATTGGAAATCAGCTGGGGTATCGGCATGGAGTACATTCTGCATGGGCACCTGCCTTCAGTCCGCTGCCTGCTCTCCGTCCGCTCCTCCCCCTGCGACGGACGTTGCACCCCCGGACCTGTCTCTGGTGCCTCCGGAATTTCACGACCTGGGTATGGTGTTCAGCAAGACGAAAGCTATGTCTCTCCCCCCTCATCGGCCCTATGACTGTGCCATCAACCTCCGCCAGGGGGCTCCCTTACCTTCTGGTCGGCTCTACAGCCTGTCTGCGCCGGAGAAGGAGACAATGAACACCTACCTGAAGGAATCACTGAGCGCTGGGATAATTCGCCCATTGTCGTCACCCGTGGGGGCAGGGTTCTTCTTCGTCGGGAAAAAGGACGGGTCCCTCCGCCCCTGCATAGACTACCGTGCGCTCAAAGACATCACTGAGAGGGACCGTTACACCCTGCCCCTCATGGACACTGCCTTTCACTCCCTCCAGGGGGCAACCTGGTTTACCAAGCTGGATCTACGCAGCGCTTACCACCTCGTCAGGATCCGGGAGGGAGATGAATGGAAGACAGCCTTCCGTACCCCGAACGGCCACTTTGAATACCTAGTCATGCCGTTCGGGTTAACCAACGCTCCTGCCGTCTTTCAGCGCCTCATCAACGATGTCCTCCGGGATTTCATCGGCCTCTTCGTGTTCGTCTACCTGGACGACATCCTTATCTTCTCCAGGTCCAGGGACGAGCACCAGGTCCATGTGAGGTGGGTCCTCCAAAGACTGCTGGAGAATCGGCTCTACGTGAAGGCTGAAAAGTGTGAATTCTACGCTAGGACCACATCCTTCCTGGGATTCATCATCTCTCAAGACCAGGTGCTCCCAGACCCAGAGAAGGTGAAGGCGGTGGTGGAGTGGCCTACTCCCGCATCCCGGAAGCAGGTGCAACAATTTGTTGGCTTCGCCAATTTCTACTGCCACTTTGTGCCCAACTTCAGCTCGATCGTCGGACCGCTGACCCGCCTCGCGTCCCCGAAGGTCCCTTTCCAGTGGACAGAAGAGGTCGCTGCTGCCTTTAAGGCGCTGAAGGCGGAATTCTCCTCCTCCCGGGTTCTTCGCCAGGTCGACCCCGCGCTGCAGTGCATCGTGGAGGTGGATGCCTCGAACACGGGAGTGGGAGCAGTTCTATCCCAGCGGTCACCGGACGATGGCGCCAAACGACCCTGTGCCTTCTTCTTCCGGCGCTTGTCCCCGGTGGAGAGGAACTACGATGTGGGGGACAGAGAGCTCCTGGCCATCAAACTCGCCTTACAGGAGTGGCGCCACTGGCTAGAGGGGGCGGACCTGCCGTTCGTGGTCCTGGCGGACCACAAGAACTTAGAATATTTACGATCTGCCAAGCGCCTGAATGCCCGCCAGGCGCGCTGGTCTTTGTTCTTCGCCAGGTTCCGTTTTACCATCACCTTCAGGCCAGGCTCCAAGAACGGCCTGCCTGACGCCCTCTCTAGGCAGTTTATCCCCGTGGAGGCTGAGGAGACGCCCCACACCATCCTGCCCAGGTCGTGCGTCGTGGGTGCCATCTCTTGGGACATCGAGAGCAAGATCCGGAAGGTGCAGGAGGTGGAACCTGATCCTGGCGGCGGACCGGAGGGAAGACTGTTCGTGCCATCTGCGGTCCGAGGAGAGGTCATCCACTGGCTCCACACCTCCCGGCTCACCTGTCATCCCGGCACCTCCCGGATGATCAACCTCCTCCAACGGTCCTTTTGGTGGCCAGGCCTGCGGAGGGACGCAGCCCGCTACGCCCGGGCTTGCCCAATCTGTGCCACCTGCAAGTCGGGAAATGCCCCTCCAGCGGGTCTGCTCCAGCCCCTGCCCGTTCCTGGCAGGCCCTGGTCGCACATCGCGTTGGATTTCGTCACCGGACTCCCCGTTTCCAACTCCTTTGACACCATCCTGACCATCGTGGACCGTTTCTCCAAGGCGGCGCACTTCGTCCCCCTGCGAGGTCTCTCTACTGCCCTGGAGACGGCGGATCTCCTCGTCCAACACGTGGTCAGGCTGCACGGGATTCCGGTGGACGTGGTCTCGGACCGGGGCCCCCAATTTTCATCCGAGGTTTGGAGGTCATTCTGTAACGCCATCGGAGCCAAGGTGAGCCTCTCCTCTGGCCATCACCCCCAGTCCAACGGGCAGTGTGAGCGGACCAACCAGGAGCTGGAGGCTGCGCTCCGCTGTGTGACCACATCCAAACCAACGTCCTAGAGCAACCATCTCGCCTGGGTTGAGTATGCTCATAATACCGCTCGCTCTTCAGCTACAGGGATGTCTCCCTTCAAGGCGTCCCTGGGATACGACCCCCCGCTGTTTCCAGAGCAGGAGAGTGAGGTAACTGTCCCCTCAGTTAAAGCACATCTCAGGCAGTTCCGCTCCATCTGGACTGCCGCGCGTAATGCGCTTTTACGCACAGCGGAGCGCAACAGGACTGTGGCGGACCGGCATAGAAGACCTGCCCCGGCGTACAGAGTTGGGCAACGTGTCTACGTTTCCACCCAGGACGTCACCCTAAAAGGCGAGAGGAGAAAGCTGGCACAGCGATTCATGGGTCCCTACCCCATCACCCGGATCATCAACCCGGTGGCTGTGCGTGTGGCTATTCCCCCCTCCCTCCGCATCCATCCCACCTTCCACGTGTCAAAGGTGAAGCTGGCAGTCACCGACCCCCTTTGCCCTCCTCCTGCGGCGCAACCCGCGCCCCGGATGATTGGTGGCCATCCTGCCTGGTCCGTCTCCTCCATCCTAGACTCCCGGCGCCGGGGTCGCGGGTTGCAGTACTTGGTGGACTGGGAGGGCTATGGGCCCGAGCATCGACAGTGGGTGCCCCCGTCGTTCGTGTTGGACCCATCGCTCATCGCCGACTTCCACCGAGCGCACCCTGAGAAGCCATCGCCAGGAGGCGCTGCTAGAGGGGGGAGTACTGTCACGCCGTGCCGCTCATCAGCGGCGCCACCTGCTCGCACACCTGTCAACCATCAGCGGCGGGGAATATAAGCCGCCTCGCCCTGAGCTTCGGCCTGAAGCCGTAGACTTCATCTCCCTTCCATGAGAAGCAATAACTCTTTCTTCAGCACCACGCTAAGCGGTAAGAAGATCACTTACCTCACCTTTTGCAGTCTGCTCCCCTGTGCACAGGTGGATTCCTCCTCGCTGCTGCACCGAGTCCTGCAGGTGGCTGTCTCCCGGGGTCCCGTCCTTGAAGTGCCAGTCATCGGTCCCATACAAGTAAGCTTCTCTCCCTCGCCTATTCTCCTCCTGTGTTGGTGTGTGCCCGTCACCCTGTGTCTGTTCTTTCCCATAGGGTTGCCGGCTGAACGGTCTCCTGCCTCTGTGCCCGAAGCAGACGCCACCACCAGCACATTAACATTCCGCAGACACACACCCATACATCCCTGTTGTTAATAAACAGTTTGAACTACTCTGAGCCTGTGTGTGTGCGTCTCCTGAGCCGAACGTTATGTCATCGGGTGATTCCGGCACCGACTCAGAGTCAGACCGCAGCAGTGATGGGGAGGAGAGTCGCTTATTGAATACAGAATGGTGAGTCTTCTCTACTTTGGCATGTTTGGGGTGTCAGGATAAGGAAAATTAACAATAAAAAAGAGAGAAAAAAAAAACCATCAGCATTTTTCCAACTTATTATTTATACATAGGGCTAGGACTGTACAATAGCCTGGCCGTGTACACACTTGGCATTGAATAGACACATCCGTGGCGTAGGGTTAACACGTGTATTCAGGACAGGTTCCATGACCATGGGCTATGTATTACAATACTTCTACAGACTATAGTGGCAATACACATGAACAGAACTGGCCTCTGCATTTGACTGTGCTATTTATAAATAATATCTACAGTGATCCCTCACTTATCGCGTTTAATGGGGACCAGAACCGACCGCGAAAAGTGAAAAACCGCGAAGTAGCGTCACCCCCCCCCCCAAGGGCGTCACAAGCACTATTTTGCACAAAAAGGCACAAGAGAACAGCGAAAAGTGCCACTAAGCAACACGAGCGATAAAGAACAATGAATGCGGTCTTCCTTCGCTGGGTATGGGCGCTCGGCAGGGAGAGAAGCTGGGTAAAACGTCTCGGCCAATCAGCTTGCGAGGTAAAACGTCTCGGCCAATCAGCTTGCGAGATTCCGGAGCGGTGAAGAGGTGGGCGGAGAGGAGTGGAGCGGTGGTCAGAGAGGTGGATTTTGAGTTGTGCGGGCTCTCCGTGTTGATACCTGATTAATGTAGTCTCCCTGCCTTCTGCTAGCGCCCGGGCAACTCTTGTGCCATTTTTTCTCAATTTTGAATTTTTGATGAATATTTTTGAAAAATCCGCGATGCACTGAGGGCGCGAAAGGTGAAACGCGAAGTAGCGAGGGATCACTGTATATCTAGAAACGCATCGCTTCCCGGTCGCTTTTCCTCCCCCTTTCTTTTCTTTCGTCGCCATGACAGCTTTCCTTGGCCACTGAACAGATCTTCCCAGGTGTTAGAAGTGTTTTGTAGTCGACTATCACGACAAAATGCACCAAAAACAACCAGTGTCGACGTGCTCGCAATGGTAAACATGAGGACTGAGTCACACTCGTGACGTCACGCGGAACTCCGGCTGCACTTCCGGTTAATCGGCGGATTCATCTGATTTTTCAGGGCGGGAAATTCAAAATCGCGATTTTCTCCAAGATTCCGGGATTTGTGGAGGGGGTGCCAATGATAAATTATCTTTATAATTGTATGTACTATCACCCAGTGCTGTTCAATGCCGTTCAGTTCAGTTCACCTTTAAGATAACAAGGATAAGAACTCAAAAATACAACACCATACAAATATGAAAAAAGGTAGAGACCGAGCACTGCAGAATCCCCCCGTACTCAGATCGTGACACAATCACTATGTACAGTTGTGTTCAAAATAATAGCAGTGTGTTGAAAAATGTGAATAAACGTCAAAATTCTTCAAATAAATTGTATTTTAATGAACACAAATGCATTGGGGACACTGCACATTCTATTTCAAAGCAAGAAAATTGGAAAAAGTAATTGAATTTGATAATATTTTACAGAAAGTCAAGAAATATAATTTTCAAAAAAATAGCAGTGTTGACATCTGTCTTTAGTGTGTTTGGGGTCATTGTCTTGTTGAAACACCCATTTCAAAGCCATTTCCTCTTCAGCATACGGCAACATGACTTCTTCCAGTATTCTGATGTACTCAAACTGATCCATGATCCCTGGTATGCGATAAATAGGACCAACACCATAGTACGAGAAACATCCCCATATAATGATGCTTGCACCACCATGCTTCACCGTCTTCACTGTGTACTGTAGCTTGAATTCAGTGTTTGCAGGACGTCTGACAAACTGTCTGTGGCCCTTAGAACCAAAAAGAACAATCTTACTCTCATCAGTCCACAAAATATTACGCCATTTCTTTTTAGGCCAGTCAATGCAAATTGTAACCGCTTCAGCACATGTCTTTTTTTTAACGATGGGACTTTGCGGGGGCTTCTTACTGGTAGCTTGGCTTCACATAGACGTCGTCTGATTGTTACAGTACTCACAGGCAACCTTAGATCTTCTTTGATCCTCCTGGAGCTGATCATTGGCTGAGCCTTTGCCAATTTGGTTATTCTCCGATCCATTCGAATAGTAGTTTTTCTTTTTCTTCCTCGCCTTTCTGGTTTTGGCTGCCATTTTAAAGCGTTTGATATCATTTTAGCTGAACAGCCTATCATTTTCTGCACTTCTTTATAGGTTTTCCCCTCTTTTATTAATTTCTTAATCAAAGAACGCTCTTCTTCTGAACAGTGTCTTGAACGACCCATTTTACTCTGTTTTTCAATGACAAATGGACAGCCAGCATATGCAGCGTCAGTTGCCTTGATCCTTAAATAAGGGCCGCCTGTTTAACACCTATTTTTTTTCACAGAATCAATGACCTCACTAAGTGAACTCAGCACTGCTATTTTTTTGAACACGCCCCTTTCAGTTAATGATTCAGTTTCACAGAATCAGCAGCATGCACGTCATGCCTGTTGGGTCTGTTGGTTTTCTATACCTTTACTAAACCTTCTAGAAACTTACTTGCAGTGTAGAAGTTGAAATTCTAACAAAAACAGTGATTTATCTTGCTAGTGATGTGGGACTGCTATTATTTTGAACACAACTGTACATCTACATGTATATTAAAGTCCCCTATCCGATTTAAGCACTAAATTGTGGTGATCCGAGCACTGAGCCCATCTGCACTCGGGTTACTTGGTATTTTTCCCTTTTCCCTCTTATTATTTCAGTTTTGTTATTATTGCCTTCCAGGGCTTTTATTGTGACAGCGTTGTGGCTGGACTTCCAGTTGTCAAAGCTGGGCCGGCACTGTCACAGCTGATCTCGATTTTGTTAATTACATTCCCCTTTCCTGTTTGGTTCTGTTTCTTTTGTGTTCAGTATTTAAGGGAGCAGTTGAGGCTCACTCCTCGCTGCGATCTACATTCGTGTTCCTGGACTGGAGTTCCTAACCCCGACTCCAATCTTCCCTCTGTGTTTGGATTCATCTTTGCTTCGACTCTTGTAAGTGTATGTTTTACTGCATAGGTTCTGTCTTCGCTACTCCTTCACGTTTGATGTCAGTATTTGTTATTTTGTGTTCTAGTTTATGAATGTGTTTTGCCCCACGTGGCTCTTTACTTTATTCTTTTGTTAAATAAACAGACAAACTTACTGCTGGCTTCTGGCGCCTCATTAATGCCCTGAAAGGGGCATTCATGTCAGTAGATCGCAGCCAAGAGAGGTGCCAGCCTCAGTAAGTTTGTTTTTCTGGCTTGAGTTTTTTCCCTTTTCCGGGTACCTGTGTGATTGGAGTCATGGCGGCATCTAGGACCAGATATTCAATGAGCCTGGGGTTTGAGCTAATTCAGGCTCTGATGGAAATAGACGGTCTCCTGTCAAATGCCTGTATGTTCGCCACCTCCGTAAACGCGCAAGGGTACCTGGACCTCACAGAGGCTGCTGTAAAGTGCCATTCTCACCTGGCTGAGCACGCCGAGGGCATGGAGAGGATGGCCAAACTCGCAGCACTTCAGCGGAGAAACCGTGGGCTGGTGAAGAGTCCCAGCAGGAAGCCGAAGTTGGAGCTGACGGTGAGGCATCCCCGCTCCTCGCTTCGGGATCAGGTTCCTGCTACACATCCAGCCCTAAGTTCTGCATCACCGAAGGGCCGTCTCCATACGCAGCAGAGGAAGAGGGCAGCCGTGGCCCCCTGTGAAGAGGTACAGTGGGCAGCTGAGCTCATCAGGGGCTGTGTGGCTGAAGCACGTGCTTCCTCCCATCCCAGCGGAATCCTAAGGAACATGATGGCGGCAGTTAGACTGGTGGAGGCCAATCCCGAGCTCAGTAATTATCCTGAGTATGCTGAGCTGCTGGCCTCAGTCTCTGCGCAGCAGCGGCGCTTTCCAGACTTGAATCTAGCCTCGCCCTCTGCAGGAGGACACCGCTGCCCTGCCCGTGATCAACCTCTGCGAGATCCCCGTCCAGATCCTGTCCTGGGCCGCTGTAAGAACTCCGCCTCCCAGCCAGCTGTTTTCCCCGTGCCACGACAGAGGGTTGGGACAGCAGTCCAAGCCTCCGGGTCACCTCTTACCACTGTTCCGTCAGCTCCTCGCCCCCGGACTGCCTCGGCTGCTCCTCCTTCCTCCTTGGCGCTCCCTTCAGCTGCTGTGATCCCAGCGAGTCCTGCTCTGGCTGCGTCCGTCATTGATCCGGTGAGAGCGGCTCCTCCTCGTCTTCCCAGGGGGCCCTCCGTCACCATCCTTAGGGGAAAGGGGAGAACCAAGCCCGCTGAAGCAGGCACCATCGTTCCCCGGGAAAACAGGCAAGTGTTTTTTCATTCTCAATCTCAGTGTAATGAATTGCCTTGTCTGATTCCTGGGGGTGGGGTTCAGGGTTCACAGTCCTCTGAGCTCCCTCCACCTGCTGCAGCCATAAAAATTGAACCTGCAACCTCTGTGTCTCCTTCCCTTCTCTCCGAGCATCCCCCGGTGCCAGGAGTAGACCATTGGACGGAGGAGGAGCCTGCAGTCCTGGAGAGCCTGGTTCCAGTCCTGCAGCTGCGTCACGGGCAGAGGAGGAGGCCTGACTGTCGTTTGGAGCCTGAGCCGATGATTAAGCGTCCCCGGGTCTCCGTGGAGGAGCAGTTGGCCCAAGCAGGTCACGGATCCCCAGCCACCATGCCGTGCGGGCCTTCGACGTGGGCTTCAGCGCCAGGGGGTTCCAGGACTGTGAGGACCATCATGCTGGCTGCGGAGCCTACCGCAGTCGAGTCGGAACCAGGAATGGACCTCCAGATTGTTGAGCCTGGATCGTCAGAATTCTGGACGGCGGTGGAGCCCGAGATCAGGCAAGTGCTCTATTTTGTCTTCCTGCTTTCTGTTCTGGAGCATTCTTGCCTGTCTCTTGGGGAGAGGAGCTGGGTGCAGCCAACTGCTGCATCCGAGCTCATCTCACCGGGCTCTGCCGCTGTCAGTGATCCTGACCCCTGTTCTCCCTGTCTATCCGAACCTTCTCCCAGGGTCACCAGAGACGAGTCAGCTCCGGTCATTGTCATCGAGGCTCCAGGTTTGTGTTTGGATGTCATCCCAGGTGCTGCGCTGACCCAATTCGGGTTCACCGTGGGTGCTGTGATGGCCCAATCCGGGTCCATCGTGGGTGCTGTGCGGGCCCGGTCCGGGTCCACCGAGGGTGCTGCCCCGGTTCGTTTCAAGGTCGGTGAGGGAGCTGCAGATCCCCTCCTGCCTGACACCGGCCTGGTTCCTCGTCCTCCCCCTATTCTCCTTCACCGGACGCCGCTGGGGTCCTCTTTATTTGGGTCGGCTTCCCCTCGCTGTGCCTCTCGGTAGGGAAGCCACCTCCGAGCTCTTCCCTTTGGTCCTGGTGGTCTAAGGATGCGGGTCGGCCACCTGAAAGACTGTTTAACCAGTTCTGCGTCCTGGGTCGACCGCTCGATGAACTGTTTTGTTGGTTCGGCGACCTGGGCCGGCCGCCTGAGGTACTGTTTCCCCTGGTCTGGGACTTGGGTAGGCCGCCCGAACAGCTTTTTTTTTTCTTCTTCTTCTTTTTGTTATGTAGAATCTGGATGCAGGTAGATCACCTGAACTGCCTTTTTTTTTTTCTCCTTTGCTCTCTGCTTGCCATTGTCCCTGAAGTTGTGTTTTTTTTCATGTGTTTTTGAAGGGATGCTCTTTTCTTTGCCTGGATTACAGTGTGAACTATGTCTATACTTTTTGTGTGCCTACTCTGTGGTGTTAAGTAGCTTCTAAGGTCAAGTGTACCTGTATTTTTGTTTCCCTTTGTTCTTGGTACCGAGCTGTACTGTACATATATATATATACAGTATATATACTGTATATATATATATGTGTGTGTGTGTGTGTGTGTGTGTGTGTGTGTGTGTGTGTGTGTGTGTGTGCACATATATATTTTTGTTTTGTTTACATATTCTGTTGCTCCCGAGTATGTCTCTAGTCGAAGCGTACCGGCTCTTTTGTTTTTCCTTTGTTTTTCTAGTGTTGGACATTCCTGTGTTTAGGCCGCACCATTGTATATTTGACCCTTGTTGTTATCTGTTCCTTGTGGGGGTTTTGTCCTCCTCTGGGTGTCGCTGTAGACATTTTTTGTTTTTTGGTTCTCTCCCTCCTGGCCTGTTTCCCCCCTCCGCCCTCCCTGGGTCGGTCCTGGTAGCCTCCTGGTTGTGGGGGGAGGGGGGGGGGGGCTTGAATGTTTTCGTTAATCGCCTGGAATGCGTCCTTTGAACGGGGGGTACTGTGGTGATCTGAGCGCTGAGCCCATCCGCACTCGGGTTACTCAGTATTTTTGCCTTTTCCCTCTTATTATTTCAGTTTTGTTATTATTGCCTTCCAGGGCTTTTATTGTGACAGCGTCGCAGCTGGGCTTCCGATTGTCAAAGCCAGGCCGGCACTGTCACAGCTGATCTCGATTTTGTTAATTACATTCCCCTTTCCTGTTTGGTTCTGTTTCTTTTGTGTTCAGTATTTAAGGGAGCAGCTGAGTCTCACTCCTCGCTGCGATCTACGTTTGTGTTCCTGGACTGGAGTTCCTAACCCCGACTCCAATCTTCCCTCTGTGTTTGGATTCATCTTTGCTTTGACTCTTGTAAGTGTATGTTTTACTGCGTAGGTTCTGTCCTCGCTACTCCTTCACATTTTTATGTCAGCATTTATTATTTTGTGTTCTAGTTTATGAATGTGTTTTGCCCCACGTGGCTGTTTACTTTATTCTTTTGTTAAACAAACAGACAAACTTACTGCTGGCTTCTGGCGCCTCATTAATGCCCTGAAAGGGGCATTCATGTCATAAATCAGCTCAGAGCTCTACAAATTCATTTAAAAATTCTGAGAAAGCTGTGGGAGGATGATAAACTATGGCAAATGAAATTGGTTTTAACCTAAAATTGCTAAAATGCCCAATACTGAGGACCAGGCCCTCACAGGAATTATAACATGTTTTTTTGCTTTACATTCACTAGTAATTTGGAACGGTAAATTGTTGCCACTGCTCCTCCATGACCAGAACTTCTGGGATTTTGACAGTTTAAATAACCAGAGGCAGTTGATTCATTTAAACCAACATATTCCTCTTGCCCTAACCAAGTCTCTGTAAGGGATAGTAAATCAGTCTGATGATCAATAAACAGATCATGGACTAGCAGAGACTTGGGAGTTAGAGACCTAATATTTAACAAACTGCATTTCATTTTTAAATTATGAGGAGGAACAGAGGCCAAGTCAGTAGATTTAGAGGCTACATGTTTAATTTGGGTTTTATCAGCTTTTTGTTTAATCACTTTGGGGTGCTTATACATTATATTTTTTATTTATTTTAGAGGGAGCAGACAGTGATTATCTGATGGGGAAGACAGGGGCTAAGTTGAGGGGTGGCGGATGGAGAGAAACTGCAGAGAGGCGTGTAAGACTGCGACTCTGCTTCCTGGTCCCAGCTCTGAGTAGTAGTCAAGGCTTTGGAACTTTGGATAAAAATGATGCCAGATTGTTAGATAAATGAGACGCACCATCCAAAGTGGGATGGACGCCGTCTTGCCTAACAAGATCAGGTTTCCCCCAAAATGAGTTCCAACTGTCTATGTAGCCCACATTGTTTGCAGCACACCACACAGACAGCCAGCCATTGAAGAATGACATGTAAACATGTCATCGCTGGTCAGATTGGAGAGGGGCCCAGGAAATACTACAGAGGCCGACATTGTTTTGGCAAAGTTACACACTGATTCTACACTAAGTTTTGTGACTTCTGACTGCTGGAGTCGGATGTCACTCATGCCAGTGTGGATAATAGTTGTGAAGTATTTACAGTTACCTTTAGCCAACATTTTTAAATTTGATTGGATGTCGCCTGCTCTGGCCCCGGGAATGCATTTGACTATGGCTGCTGGAGTGTCTAGGTTCACGTTTCTGACTACAGAGTCACCAATGATCAGAGTTTTTTCCTCAGCAGGTATGTCGCTGAGGGGGAAATATCGTTTAGAAACGTGAACAGGTTGGTGGTGAACCAAGGGCTTCCTTCTCACTGTCACCCATCTATTCTCTCCTGGCTGCTCAGGAGAGGTGGATGCTGGGGGACGGCTAGCAGGCCATATGCTACGACGCTCTTCTGGGGCTAACGGGAATTAGGTATTATTAACTGGTGCTGGTGGTGTTTCAATGCAGGGGGAGCCGGAATTCAAAATCACACAACCTCGCCTTGAGCACCTCAAAAGGACAACATTAATTACATTTACCATTATCACTAAAAGAGAAAGAAGTGTAGCTAAACATCTAACACAAAGAGCACACCAGAGGAGAAGAGGAAGGAGAGCTAGTAGCCATAGCTAGTGGCTAACCCGAAACTAACACAAACACCAATGAAAGGTGAACAGAAGGCTAAAGATGGTGATCAGATGACATTGAGTACCCACACAAGTGCTAGAGGCTTGTTTAACAGCAGTGAGAGGTGACAGTAGATGAAAAAAGGTGAATAAAATGCAATTAAAGGCAATAATCCTCAGGAGAAGGAGAGCTAAGCGTAGCAGACACACTGACAGCCAGCAAAACAGGAGGTGACAATATGTTACCATAGGAAGTGACCAGGATGTACTGTACAATAAAACTCAGTTCTTTCATATATCAAAAGTAAAAAAAAAAAAAAAAAAAAAAAACAATCTGGGAACTAGACAAAGACTTGTATGCCAGTGCTATAGGTGGCCACATGAGACATTCACAACTCAGATCAAAAAGCAGGTCTTACAATAGCATCAACTGGAGAACCTGTAGATCAGAGAGACTGGCAGCCCCCATCAAGGATATTTGGAGATGCAAGTGGGGTTGAGGTGTGGCTGTGTAGGTCAAGCCTCCACCTTCCTCTCTCCTCCTCTGGGAGGGACCTCAGTGTTTGTTACAACAGGAAGAGACTGAAGGTCAGTGCACAGACCCTTTGTCTTCCTGCCTGTATGACAGACGCCTGTCTATCTATCTATCTCTGTCCCTGAGTCACACCGCAACACAGAAGGTTAAAGTTGAGTATATCAGGGATATACGAAATCTTACTGTAGGTTAGAACGATAAATATGAGAAATTAAGTGAGAATACACTGAAAACCATGAATGACTATAACCAATCACCATGTTTCCATTGGTACTTCTCTTTCCCAGAAACCATCTGTAGCAAATAATACAATCTCATGACAAATATTTTATTGACATGATCTGATGAAGCACTTAACAGCTGTTAGGAAAGACTAAGGGCGCTATTTTGACGGTCATCAGTAGACTTTTACGCCAGACTTCCCGTTGTATGCCATGTTTTTGTTAATTTCTGTCAGCACATTGTCTGTTTTTTATGATTTGCATCACACCATTTAATTAGCAGTAGACAGTGTGCCCACTTTGCGCTGGGAGGTGGAGAGTCATTTCAAAGAGGTGTGGCGGCATGCAATCTCATGCACACTGGTATTATGGTGCATGTTATGACAATACACTTTTGATTAGGAAAAAGGTCTCTCATCAGAAGTGCATTGTTTAGTGCAATTTCAGTGCATGTTTTGAAATCGTGGAGCTCTGTAACTCATGAGGAAACAGCATGCATTGGGATTTTCTGTTATTTTAATGGAGAGTTGTAATGGAGAGAGTTGATGATACACTAGTTTTTTTTTATTCCATCCACATTCTTATTTTAATTGAGGACTTACCGTTGGAGTCTATAGATTAGACATTAATGTATGATTTTTTTTTTTTAGGGGAATGGATGAATGAACAGGGAGCATCTGTGCACTGTAATGTGGATGTGCCGCACATGGGGAGGCATGTCTGTCTGAAGATTTTTATTTCATCCACATTTTCATTTTCATCACTGACTTATTAGGCATTAATGTGTTTATTTTTAGGGGAATGAAGGAATGAATGAACAGCATTTTACTTTTAACTGTAACTCCCCAGAGAGACAGGAGATGTGTCCACATCTTCCTGTGGTTGTATGCTTATTACTAAGCAGCGTTACTACTGCGTGCATTTTCACTCACACGCACGCCCTTGGCTGAAACTGGTGAAAGAGTGTCATTATCCACAGTCCTGTACCAACATGGGCTGAAAGGCCACTCAGTGAGGAAGAAGCCATTACTCCAAAAGCAACATAAAGATCAGATTCCAGTTTGCAAATGCACGCAAGGACAAATACCTTAATTTTTGGAGACATGTCCTGTGGTCTGATGAATCTAAAATTGAACTGTTTGGCCATAATGACCATTGTTATATTTAGAGGAAAAAGGGGAAGGATACAAGCCTGAGAACATCACCAAAACTGTGAAGCACAGGGTTAGAAGCATCATGTTGTGGGGGTGTTTTGCTGCAGCAGGAACTGGTGACACTTCACAAAATAGATGGCATCATAAGGAAAGAACATTACGTGGAAATACTGAAGCAACCTTAAGACATCAGTCTGGAAGTTAAAAGCTTGGCTACAGATTGGTCTTCCAAATGGACAATGACACTAAGCACACCACCAAATTAGTTACAAAGTGGCATAAGGACAACAAAGTCAATGTTTTGGAGTGGCCATCACAAAGCTCTGATCTCAATCCCATAGAAAATTTGTGGGCAGAACTGAAAAGACTTGAGTGAGCAAGGCGGCCTACAAACCTGACTCAGTTCTGTCAGGAGGAATGGGCCAAAATTCCAGCAAACTATTGTGAGAAGCTTGTGGAAGGATACTCAAAACATTTGAGCCAAGTCATACAGTTAAAAGGCAATGCTACCAAATACTGAGGAAGTGTATTGTATGTAAACGTCTGACTTTGAAGAAAGTAATAAAACATTCTCTAAAAAAATATTTAGCAAATATAAAAATTATTTAGCAAATAGAATTAATTCTGGTCATCTTAACTGACCTAAAACAGGAAAAGTTCAGTCTGATTTAATATCAGACAGTGGCCCCAGTTACATGGACACAATAAACCCATTACTGGGAGTAAAATGATAATGGCAGTAATCAGTTTTTTGTGTTGACATGCATGGAATAAACAGATTATTAGAGGGTAAACCACTTGAGTTAATGACCCCAGTTACATGGCCTTTATTATTATTCTATTTACATGGCCACTTGAATAATCAGATAACTCCAGAAATCCAATTAAGGATGGGTTCAAAAGATCGATACAACAATATAGCTTGAGCCACTCTTGACTGAGCCGATATCGATCCACAAAATCCATGGGTTGATCTTTTAATATAATGCTTTTACGTCTGTGAACGTCTGCTGAGTCTGATCGGGTTGAAACCGGGTCAGTGAGTCAGGAACCGCGGCCAAGAACCAGAAACACCTGGAGCGCTAACGTAGATGCTAGTTCTTCTTCTGTGATGTTAAAACGGTTCTCATGCAGCAGGAGTTCCCTGCCGCACGTGCGCACGTCTTTATTTCCATGTTCACATGAGCGACGAAACGGTTTTGTACTTGTCGCTGCAGAGGTGTGTTGGAACATAAAGTCAACGACTGATAAACTGAAAATGCATGGAGACTGGCTGAAACCCGTGAACAGAGAGGGAGACTTGGAGCTGCTGAAATTGTAAGTAAAATATCATTTGTTTGTTTTAACATTTGTGTCGTAAATTAATAATTTATCCGGCATGATGGTGGTTTCTTTTACAAACTACTGATACAGAGGTAACTGTTGGTTAAGCACTGTGAATAAATGCAGAATAAAGGTATATTTTATGAGATTATAGACTTCTAGCGCTTAAGTGAGAGATTTGAAGATAACAATGATTCACAATAAAATGAAACTGGCAGAATTAATAAAGGCTGCCGTATGAGCCATTTTTACTCAATAGAACTAAACTGAAATGAACAAATCTTCCCAGGAAATGAATTGAAACCCATTTCAAAAATTGAAAGTTAATTTATCATTAATATATAAACAACAAAAAATAAAAGAAACTAAATTATTAAACCCTACTATGGTGTGGGGATTTAAAAATGCGATTATTATTTTTTTTTTTTTTGTGTGAAATCTATTCTTTTCACCTCCCCTTCAGATCTATGAAGACTGGGTTTCCACTCCAAGGTCCATTCTGCACTGAGACCTTCTGAAGGGAAGAGGTTGTCAGTGGAGGAGCCATCCCTGCTTCCTGGTGGATTTCAGCACAGTAGAAAACCTCAAATTTTTCAGGGTCTTAGTTTGTAAATTCAAGATTCAAGAAGGTGCTGCCATAATTTTCTCCATACTCCAATATGCATTCATTGCAATTTAGTTATTGTAATGACTAATTATTATTATTATTATTATTATTATTATTATTATTATTATTATTATTATTAACATATTATTATTATTAAACATTTTATGTAATAACATATTATTTTATTTAATAACATATTATTAATAACATATTAATAATATTTTATTTAATAACATATTATTATTAAACATATTATTATTATTAAACATACAAAAATAAGTTAACATATATAATAAGATGTAGTAAAAGAGACTATTACAGTAAAGAACTGGAGAAAAACAGAGACAATATTAAAAATACATGGACAATACTCAACAGTATCCTTGGAAATAAAAGCAGAAATACAAGCTACCCAACTAACATTCCAAAAAATAATAAAACGACTCAGAGTGTGAATATTGCTTCACCTGCAGATGAATTTAATAATTTTTTTGTTAACATTGGACCTAAACTGGCCCGAGAAATACCCACTACGGTGCCAACAGGTGATACAGTATGCAATAACACTGCTGTAAAAGACTCCATCTTCATAAAGAACACAGACGAAAGAGAGGTCATTGAAATTGTTAAATCGTTCAAAAGTAAAACATCTACTGACTGTGATGGTATTGACATGCTACTAGTCAAAACTGTTATCGAATGCATAGTAAAACCACTGACGTATATCTGCAACCTGTCTCTCCAATCAGGTATATTTCCCAATGCAATGAAAACAGCTAAAGTAATTCCGATATACAAGACGGGCGACAGAGGGGAACTCTCAAACTATAGACCAATTTCACTATTACCGCAATTTTCCAAGATACTTGAAAAAATATTCTATGAGAGAATTGACAACTTCATACTGAAGAATGATTTATTATGTGAGCAGCAATATGGGTTCAGACACAAGAGGACAACTGCATATGCCCTAATGGAATTTACAGAAAAAATATCAACAGCCATTGAAAATAAAGAGTATTCAGTTGGAGTATTCCTAGATCTTAAAAAAGCATTTGATACAGTAGATCATAATTTATTATTAAAGAAACTACAAAATTGTGGTATTAGAGGGGTAGCACTGTCCTGGTTAAGTAGTTACTTAAAGAATAGATATCAGTATGTATGTGTTAGCAACAAAAACTCAGAGTTGCTGAAGGTCACCTGTGGAGTCCCACAGGGTTCAGTTTTGGGACCATTATTATTCAATATGTATATAAACGATATATGTAAAGTTTCAGAAAAAATGGACTTAATATTGTTTGCGGATGACACTAATCTGCTATGCAGTGGAAACAATTTGGAACAACTTATGGATACACTCGGGAAGGAATTAGAAAAGCTTAAACTGTGGTTTGATTCAAACAAATTAACGCTCAATTTAAGTAAGACAAAATGTATAGTCTTTAACAACCATCACAACAATCCAGTACCCAAACTCAGTGTAAATGGTGTAGAGATTGAAAGGGTATCTGAAACTAAATTCCTTGGAGTAATAATTGATAACAAACTGTGTTGGAAGTCACATATTAATTATATTAAAGGTAAAGTTTCCAAATCAATTGCAATATTACACAGAGTGAAATATTTGCTGAATCAACCCACACTATACACCTTGTATCATTCATTAATACTCCCATACATGACATATTGTAATGAAGTATGGGGAAATACATACAAAACAAACATATATCCACTCTTTATGCTTCAAAAGAGAGCTATTAGAATAATAAACAAAGCAGCTTACAGGGAACCAACAAACCCACTTTTTCTTAAACAAAAAACTCTCAAGTTGAAAGATCTGGTTGACTTTAAAACCGCAATAATAATGTTCAAAGTGAAGAATTTATCACTGCCCGCAAATATCCAAAAGTTGTTCCAAACAAGGGAGAAACGATATCACTTCAGAGGAACATGTATATTTCAAAAGCCTACAGTGAGAACAACCACCAAGCAACACTGTATTTCAGTGCAAGGAGTCAGATTATGGAACGATTTTGGACCTGAATTAAAATCATGTACAACGCTTGGACAATTTAAACAAAAACTAAAGGAAGAAATACTCCAAACATATTTACAAGACGACATGTAAACTCACATAAGGATTGACATATCCAGCCTGTGTTGTGTTGTAGCTTAGTTTTTTGTTTTTTTTTCTCTCTGTGACATTCTGTCTTAGATTTGTCTTGAATAGTAACCGCTCAACTTAGCTTAGCTTAGTTTTCCTTTTTTTTCTCTCAGTCACACTTTGTCTTAGCTTTGTTCTAAATTGTAATCACTCTTGTCTTGTTTACTCTTTTTCTTTTGAATTCTTGGATGGAATATGGGTGGGCAATATAAGCTGCGGCTTCAGCCATCACCCATTTCGGATAACTCACGTGGAATTGTTTAGTAGAAGGAGTCTTTGTCTAATTTGACCTTGTTGTTATATTATACAGTTTCTTTTAACCTGTACTGTATTATCCGAAATAAAATTCATTCATTCATTCATTCATTCATTCATTCATTCATTATTATCTTAAATTTAAGTTCTCATTAAGAATACAATGTTGGTCATTTTTTGACAATTTTACTGAGCACTTAACTCTACATAAATCATTATTTAACAGGAAATTTTTGGCAATCCTGTGCTTTTCTTGTGGTGTTCCATAGAACAGCATCACTGTAAACTATGGAAAAAGCAGCTACTTTAAAATCTGTACCTCCTCACACAACTTTCAGTGCAAAAAACCTCTAAAAATGTCAACTTTTTGGAAAAGTTCCCACAAATTCAGGCTTTTTGGGCCACAACAATCACAAAAACAGCCAACGAAATCCTGGAGGGACTGAAATACAGTGAGATTATGTCTACATGATTCATGCATTGAATTTGTTTACTTACTCTGGATTGTTAACTTGACACTACATACCCTTTGCACTAAAGAAAGCACTTGTTAGCACTTTGTGAAATCATAAGTTAAATAATTAAAAGTGCATTATTGTAACTGATTTTGGGTCAGTTCTGTATGTGATAATTTATGTATTAATAAAGTTAGAGTATTCTTGGTACAATATGGAGCATTAGGTCTTGAAGACTGTTTTTTTCCTGGCAAGTAAAATGGCTATTAAAATGGTAATCTCCCAGATCGAATCGGGATTGGATTGGATCAAATCGAATCGGAATCAAATCTATTCAGAATCTCAAGAATCGGAATCAAATCAATTCTGGAAATTAGGGATCGTTCCCAGCCCTAAATCCAATCATAACCGGTTTATTCGTGTGCATGAGAACATGGTCAAGATTCAACTTCAAAATTCAAAGATTTTATTTGTCAATATTACTATACGTACAAGACACAGAAGAGTTGAAATGACATTTCTCTCTCTCTCTTTTCAGTGGTATGCACAATACAAAAAAAAAAAGAAAAGGAATAAGACTGGAAAAAACAACAAAAACTGTCTACGTACAGTAATGCTACCTATAGTGCAAATGGCGACAAAAGATAGGCCCAAGACCTTCCATAATGCAAATAAAGACAAGCGATGAATGATGAGACCCAGCAATCTTATATACAGAAAGTAGAGCAGTAATGCTCGTAGTACCAAGTTCAATGCGGTAGTGTAGGTGCAGATAGTAACTGATAGGACTGCACATGATCAATATTGCAATGACAGACAGCAGCAGATATGGCATTTGTGCAAAATGGTTGCAGTTAAAGTGCAGAGACATACAACAGCAAATGTACTGCTGTTGGTGTGCCAGTTTTTCTGTGCCAACAGCTGAGGAAGTTATTGGCTGAGGTAGTTATTGTGTGGATGATTGCGTTACGGTCCGGTGGGGGGGGGGGGGGGGGTTGAACAGAGTTCAGGGTCCTGATGACCTGATGAACAAAGCTGTTTAGCAGTCTTGTGGAGCGGGTCCGGAGGCACCGGTACCTTTTCCCCAAGGGCAGGGGGCTGAAGAGGGAGTGTGAGGGGTGGGAGGTGTCGCCTGCAATGTTGGTGGCTCTGCGGGTGAGGGGGGTGAGGTAGATGCCTGAGGGGGGGCAGGGGGGCACCGATGATCTTGCTGGCTGCTTTCACTGTGCATTGTAGTGTCTTCCAGAAGGAGGTGGTGCAGCTTCCATACCACACAGTGATGCAGCTGGTGAGGATGCTCTCAATGGTGCCCTGGTAGAATAAGCACATGATGGGGGGTGGGACTTGTGTTCTCCTCAGTTTGCAGAGGAAATGGAGGTGAGTTTGAGCCTTCTTGGCCAGTGATGTGGTGTTGTTGGATCAGGAGAGGTCCTCAGAGATGTGCACCCCCAGGAACGTGGTGCTGCTCACCCTCTCCACAGCTGCTCCATCGATAATCAGAGGGGGATGCTGTGTGTGTCCCCTCCTGAAGTTGACCACAATCTCGTTGGTTTTTCCCACGTTCAGGAAGAGGTTATTGTCTTTGCACCACTGGACCAGTTGGCTCACCATATTTCTGTAGCTGGCCGCCTAATTGTTGGTGATGAGGCCCACCACAGTCGTGTCATCCGAAAACTTGATGATGTGGTTGGTGCTGTAAGCTGGTACACAGTCATGGGCCAGCAGGGTGAAGAGCAGTGGGCTGAGTACACACAGTTGTGGGGCCCCTGTGCTCAGTGTGATGGTCCTGGATGTGTTGCTGCCAACCCGCACAGTCTGTGGCCTCCCTGTAAGAAAGTCCAGCACCCAGTTACAGATAGAGGTTTTCAGTCCCAAGTAGGGGTGGGTTCAAAAGACCGATACAACAATATAGATTGATCCACGTTTGACTGAGCCAATATCGATCCACAAAATCCGCAGATCGATCTTTCAATATAATGCTTTTACATCTGTGAACGTCTGCTGAGTCTGATCAGGTTGAAACTGGGTCAGTGAGTCAGGAACCGCGGCCAAGAACCAGAAACACCCGGAGCGCCAACAAAGCTAACAGCTAACAAGCTAACGGATATACTAGTTCTTCTTCTGTGGTGTTAAAACAGTTCTCATGTGGCAAGAGGTCCCTGCCGTGTCAACCGTTTTCAAAAATTTAAAGTTAATTTGTAGTTAAATTATAAACAACAAAAAATAAAAGAACTAAATTATTAAACCCTACTGTGGTGTGGGGATTTAAAAATACGATTATTAATTTTACAGTGAAATCTATTCTTTTTTTATTTTTTTATTTTTTTAAATTTAAGTTCTCATTAAGAATACAGTGTTGGTCATTTTTTGACAATTTCACTGAGCGTTTAATTCTACATAAATCATTATTTAACAGGAATTCTTTTGGCAATCCTGTGCTTTTCTTGTGGTGTTACATAGAACAGCATCTGACATGTTTGGAGACCCAGAAAGCAGACAGACCCAGGAATCAACTCAGTTATCTTTATTATGTAATATGTGTTTGAGTGTATGAGTGTGTGTATGAATATAGCAGCCGGAGCAAGCAGAGCACAGTACAGCCTGGCAACCCTATGGAGAAGCAGAGACAGGGGAATTAGTAACCACACACTGGTGGAACTGTGCTGTATTGTTAGCCTTACTGTTGGCGAGTTGGAGATCAGCTCAGGTCCCGAAGGCTCCGGCCAGGAAGACAGCGTCTTCAGCCCCGGTTGCAAAGGGAGTGATAGATGGAGTGATGAGGTGCAGAGAGTATTTGGTCCGCCGGCAGGTGGAGGAGGTCCGCTGCCACGGATTTCCACCTGTGCACGAAAGTGATGAGAGGAGCTTACTTGACGTCGGGGAGTGGAACTCCCAGGAGAACAACAAGATGAAGGTGGTTCTCTAGGATGGCGAGGAAGGAGAGGAGTAGCCTCCAGAAAACGATGAGGTTGAGAGTAATCTCGGCGATTGATCAAGTGTAGAGACGGTCTCATCAGACCAGGGAGACTCCGTGCAGACTCGAGGGCAGCACAGCTTAAATAGTCTAGCTGATGAGGAGAGCAGGTGTGCATGCAGCTGTGGAGAATCAGTCAACAGGCAGGCAGAGCGAATCACCACAACATCACTGTAAACTATGGAAAGAGCAGCTACTTTAAAATCTGTACTTCCTTTCAGTGCAAAAAACCTCTAAAAATGTCACAACTTTTTAGAAAAGCTCCAACAAATTCAGGCTTTTTGGGCCACAACAATCACAAAAACAGCCAACGAAATCCTGGAGGGACTGAAATACAGTGAGATTATGTCTTCATGCTTCATGCATTGAATTTGTTTACTTACTCTGGGTTGTTAACTTGACACTACACACCCTTTGCACTGAAGAAAGCACTTGTTAGCACTTTGTGAAATCGTAAGTTAAATAATAAAAAGTGCATTTTTGTAACTGATTTTGGGTCAGTTCTATATGTAATAATTTATGTATTAACAAAGTTAGAGTATTCTTGGTACAGTATGGAGCATTAGGTCTTGAAGATTGTTTTTCCTGGCAAGTAAAATGGCTATTAAAATGATAATTTCCCAGATCAAATCGGGATCGGATCGGATCGGATCGAATCGATTCTGAATCTCAAGAATCGGAATTGAATTGATTCTGGAAATTATGGATCGTTCCCAGCCCTAGTCCCAAATGTCTGAGTTTTTGTATCAGGTACTGGGGGATGATTGTGTTGAATGCTGAAATGAAGTTCAAGAACAGCATTCACATGTAGGAGTTCTTTGTGTCCAGGCTGGTGAGGGCTGGGAGGAGGGCAGCAGTGATGGCATGCTCTGTGGATCTGTTTGACCTGTATGCAAACTGAGATGGGTCATGAGGGGGAGGGAGGATGGACTTGATGTTCTGCATGGCCAGCTGCTCGAAGCACTTCATTATGATGGTCGGTGCTTTGGGCAGGTAATCATTATACTGGACAGGGCGGGCTTCTTTGGAACTGGTATTATGGTGGCAGTTTTGAAACATGTGGGGACAACAGCTTGAGTCAGGGAGATGTTGAAGATGCCAGCCAGGACATTCTTGAGCTCCTCTGCACAGTCCTTCAGAACACAACCCAGTATGTTGTCTGGTCCAGCTGCCTTGCATGGGTTGATCCTGCAGAGGGTCCTCTTCACACTAGCCGGATCCAGACTTATGGCCTGCTCGTCTGGAGGAGGAATGGTCTTATGTGCTGATGTGTTGTTTTGTGCTTCAAAGCGGCCGAAGAAGTTAAGTTAAGCAATGTGATGTCACTCGCACAGGTCTGAGGTGGAGGTTTGTAGATGGTGAGGGTATGTATGCCATGCCAGAGGGAACGTGCATTTCTGGCATGGCATACATACCCTCACCAGCATCTCTGGTGCTGGTACATACCCTCACCAGCATCTCACCAGCATCTCTGGTGTTGCTGAAGTGGCCCGATATTTTCTTGTTGTACTGATGTTTTGCCTCTTTGATGCCGTGGGACAGGTTGGCCCTAGCTGTTGTTAGTCCTGCAGTGTCGCCGGCCCTGAACACTGCATCCCGAGCCCTCAGGAGCCTGTGGACCTCTGCTGTCATCCATGGCTTTTGGTTGGCATGAACTGTGATGGTTTTGCAGTGAGTGACATCATCAATGCATTTTGCTACACTACCGTTCAAAAGTTTGGGGTCACCCAGACAATTATTTTGTGTTTTCCATGAAAAGTCACACTTATTTACCACCATGAGTTGTAAAATGAATAGAAAATATAGTCAAGACATTGAAATACATTAGAAATAGACATTAGAAATAATGATTTGTATTTGAAATAATAATTTTTTCCAGATACTCAACCTGCTCAAAGGAAGGTCAGTTTTATAGCTTCTCTAACCAGCTAAACTGTTTTCAGCTGTGCTAACATGATTGCACAAGGGTTTTCTAATCATCCATTAGCCTTCTGACGCAATGAGCAAACACATTGTACCATTAGAACACTGGAGTGATAGTTGCTGGAAATGGGCCTCTATACACCTATGTTGATATTGCACCAAAAACCAGACATTTGCAGCTAGAATAGTCATTTACCACATTAGCAATGCATATTAGATATTAGAGTGTATTTCTGATTAGTTTAAAGTTATCTTCATTGAAAAAAACAGTGCTTTTCTTTCAAAAATAAGGAAATTTCTAAGTGACCCCAAACTTTTGAACGGTAGTGTATGTATGCTACAACAACCTCAGTGTATTCCTCTAGGTTTGTGTGTCCATTTTGAGTTGCTGCGTGCTTGAAAGTGTTCCAGTCTGTAGCGCTGAAGCAGTTTTTCAGAGCATCAGAGGCTCCCTCTGGCCACACACGTACCTGCTTTTTTGTTGGTCTGATTGTTTTCACTCAGGGTTTGTATGCGGGCCTTAACAAGATGGCGATGTGATCAGAGAGACCCAGCTGGGTAAGGGAGGAGGCTCTGCATGCGTTCTTGTGAGTTGTGTACACCAGGTCCAGCAAATTGTCTCCTCTTGTTGGGAAGTCTACATGTTCATGTAGATTTGGTAGGAGGGTCTTTAAATCTGCATAGTTGAAGTCTCCTGCTGTGATGAGAAATCCATCTGGATGCGCTGTTTGTATCTCACTGATGGCCTGATAGAGTTCTTTTAGTGTTTTCCTTCTCTTGCCGATGCCGGTGGGCGGGGCATACATGGTGACTAGGACAGATGAAAATTCTCTCGGAATGTAAAAGGGTCGGCACTTGATCATAAACTCCATCAATGGAGAACAGTGTATATGCACAACGGTTACATCATGGCACCAAGCATCACTGATGTACACACAGACACCACCCCACCCCGCGTCTTCCCTCCTTCCGTGAGCATTCTGTCGCTACGATAGCATGTTAGCCCAGCTAACTGAATGGCAGAGTCTTGCCATTGTCTTGTCATTTAACCACATTTCCGTAAAGATAAAAACACAGCAGTTCTACGCATCACGTTGCATAGTTCTCAGGACCTGTCCGTGGTCTATTTTGTTGTCTAGTGAGAGTACATTGGCCAGAATGAGGGAAGGAATCGGGAGTTTGTGTGGGCTAGCAGTTAGCTTCAGTCATTAAGAAAAAAAAGTGTCTTTTTATACAGTGTATGTAAACTTCTGGTTTCAGCTGTATATGAATGCTATAAATTGAAGCTACAGTTCACTTAGTGATCATAACATTTTACTAAACTATCTCAAAGTTTCATACAGTACCTTTAACACAGGCTACATGTTAAAGATATGTGTGTCACCATGGGATGAGACGCCGTCTCGGCGCTCAGCCCATGTTTCTCCTCATCCCTGCTTCTCATTGAGCAGCGTCTCAGCAGGCTCCCAGCTGGCAGCATTACGGGACGGCTGGGGCCAATTAATCCTCATCAGCTGGGGCGCTGCCAATGAGAATAAATAGGAGCACCCTCGATCACTCGGGGCTGCGACATAAGCACTGCTAGGCTGAAGCTCCTACGTCTGGTGTCAGTCTTCTACTCCTATTACAGCATTCCTATGAGTGTTACCCGCCGTGAGTATGTATGCCTTGTTACCCTTACGTCCGGTGCGAGCTCCCTGCTCCTGTGTTGTGCAACTCAAGAGTGTTCCTCTGTACGAGTACCTGTGCTTTCCTCATCCCTCACCCCTTTCCTTTAATAAAACATCACGACTCACTGGCTCGTCCCTGGCTCTCATTGCGTGGCTCCCTAGAGCCCCGCGTGACAGTATGTCACAGCCGGACGAGTTACCGGCGGCCGTGAGTCGCTGTGGAATTGTACCTTTCTGTCCAGGTGTCAGCGCTGCTAGCATGCCGTTTCCCAGGAGTCACGTCCGACGCCAGGGCGACGAGCTGTGGTCCATCTCGAGGGCTGTCGACAGGACGCTCTTCACCCTGTACGACGCCTCCAACTTGAGAAGCTGGCATCCGGGCCGTGCTGAGGATTCCCTGGACTGTCACCCTCGTTCCTTGTTCCATCTCGAGGTCAGTGCCAGGGTTGACGCCATGGTCACACAGCGAGAGAAGCTCCGCGGGTTGGATGGAAACCCCGGCAGGACGCCGAAGTGAATGACGTTGCCCCCCGCTTTGGGACCCCGTTCCTGCTGCCATTCCAGCCCGGGAGTTCGTGCCACCCAGAGGGCTTCCCCCGTTCTGCACCACGTCACTCGGGATTCCCCCCATGGAGCCGCAGCTGACAGCAGTTACGTCTGGGACCGAGCGGCTGACGCGATTCCCACTGTGTATTCATTCACCATTTGCAGGCACGTGGCGGCGGCAGTGAGATTGGTGGAGAGGACTCCAGAGCAACGAAGCTGTCCCAAGCTCAATGCCCTCCTCGCCTCGGTCTCTGATCAGGAGCGGCGATTCCTGGGTTCCCCCCTCGCTTCGTCCCCTGGGAGAAGTCGTCGTCACATCGCCAAGTCACCTCTGCACGATCCCCTTCCGGATCCAGTTCTGGGCTGCCGCCAGGACCGTTCCCCCCACGCAGCTGTCACCTCTTCGTCTCGTCAGCATAGAGTTTTCACAGCCTCGTTCCCTGAGCCTCATTCCCCCGCTGTCATTCCTGGACATTCGGGATGGCTCACCCTGGCTGTTTCCCCCTCCTCCTCGACGCGCTTCCTGACTGCTGTGTGTGCCTGGAATCCCGGCCTGGTGAGCTGTCTGCTGGAGACTACGCGTGCGATCCTCAGATGATTTCCCAGGGGGTCCTCCGTTATCGCCGGGCGGGGAGAGGAAGAAGCAGTGTCCACCACAGCAGGCGATTTCCAACCTCCAGGAGACAAGCAAGTCATAGTTTATTCACATCAGCTTAATGATTTGCTCTGTCACATTCCTGGAGGAGGAGTTCAGGGTTCGCAGCGACCTGAACTCCCCCCACCCGCTGTAACCTGTGTTCCTAATCCTGCATCCTCTGTGTCTCTCTCCGCCGAGCGATCCCCGGCTCCGGGTCAACGTGGTGGGATAAGGAGAGGGCCTGCGGTTCCGCAGCTACGTTGTGGACGGAGGAGGAGGACTGACTGCTGCATGGAGCCTGCGCCGACGATTAAGCGTCCCCGGGTCTCCACGGAGGAGCGGTTCGGTCCAGCAGGACGAGACTCTTCTGGCTTCACGCTGTGTAGATCATCGGCGGGGTTACCGGAGCTGGAGGAGCCTCAAGCTGCACTGACCATCGTGCTGGCTGCGGGGCCCGACGCAGCCGAGTGGGAGCCTGACAACGACCTCCGGACGACGGATCCTGGATCTTCGCAGTCCTGGACGGCGTCGGAACCCAAGATCAGGCGAGTGCTCTCCTCTCTTTTCTCTCTCTATTTCTCTGAGCACTTTAGCCTGTCTCTAGGGGAGATGAGCCGGATGCAGCCACCCGCTGCGTTCGAGCTCGTCTCGCCGGGTTCTGGCGCTGCCGGTGACCCTGATCCCGGTTCTGTTTTCTCTCCTGAGCCTGTTTCCAGGGTCGCCGGCGAGGAGTTGCCGTCTCTCGTGGTGCTGGAGGGTCCAGGTTCAACGTTGGAGGTCGGTTCTGGTGCGGTGCTGACCCAGTCAGGGTCCATCGTGGGTGCTGCTCCAGCGGTGTCCGACGTGGGTTCGCCCGAGACCCAATCGGGGTCCGACGTGGGTGCTGCTCCGGTATTGTCCAGGTCCGGTGAGGAGGTGGCTGTTTCCCTGTGGCCTGACGCTCGTCGCCCTCGTCATCGGGCTCTCCCCTGAACCTCTTCCACCGGGGCCCGCTTTGACCCTTCGCCCGTCTCAACGGTCCTGGTGGTTGAGTGATGCGGGTCGACGGCCCGACCCGCAAGACTTTCGGTTCAGCGATCTGGTCCAACCCCCCGACGAACTGTGTTTGCTTCTGGGTAGCCTGGCTCGGCTGCCGGTGGACTGGTTTCCTGGGATCTGGGTTTGGAGTTCGCTGTCCGAACATTTCTCTTTCCCTGGTTTGCCAACTGGACAATGGGCGGGGAGATCTCCGGAGCCATCTCGGCCATTTTTGGACTCTGCCTGTCATATTCCTCGGGTGTCGCTTATTTTTGTTATGGTCACTCGGGTGTAATATTCTGTCCTTTTGGTGAATATATATTCATAGTGCTGTGTATAGTTTTCTATTGTCCGTACTCAGCATTTTCTTTTTTGCGTCTTGTTCGTAGCATTGTCTGTGCGTTATAGAGTTATGTGTTTTGTTCCCCACCTAACCATACTCTGTAATGATCCGTTTGTCCCTGTCACCTTCACTCCTCTAGGTGACTGTGTGGGTATATGTATTTAGTGCTGGGTATTGCGTTCTCCCCTTATTGACCATACTCAGCATTTTCCCTCTTGTTATCCTGTTCCTACCCTGTCACCGTTATTTCCCTAGGTGCCCCTTTTGTATATAGCGCCGTGTATCGTTTTTCCCATCACCTGTACTCAGCGTTTTGGTTTTTTTTGTCCTGTTCCTGGTCTTGTTTTTTGCATTATGGAGTAGTATGTCTATTCATTTTTACCCATACTCTGTAATTGCTTTATTCATTTTTGTCACCTTTTTGGTGGGTTTTGTCTCTTTTCCTTTACCCTGTTCTACACGTCATTTGTGTGTTTTGAGCAGTGTGTTTTGTCTGGCGCCATCCATAGTTTTTTTTTTTTTCCCCCATCTGCGCCCTGTTTTTTTTTTTTTTGTGCGATGTAGAGTATTATATTTGTTTTTTTTTTTCTTCTCTTGTCTCCGCCCTGTTACTCTACATTGGTCCATTGGTGTTGTCCTTCACTTTGCTTCTTCCCCTCCGGTCCTGCCTCCCTTCCACCCACCCTAGGTGGGGGTGGGGGGGCTGGGATGTTCCTGGTCGTTCAGGAGCCCGACCTTGAGGGGGAGGCTCTGTCACCATGGGATGAGACGCCGTCTCGGCGCTCAGCCCATGTTTCTCCTCATCCCTGCTTCTCATTGAGCAGCGTCTCAGCAGGCTCCCATCTGGCAGCATTACGGGACGGCTGGGGCCAATTAATCCTCATCAGCTGGGGCGCTGCCAATGAGAATAAATAGGAGCACCCTCGATCATTCAGAGCTGCGACATAAGCACTGCTAGGCTGAAGCTCCTACGTCTGGTGTCAGTCTTCTACTCCTATTACAGCATTCCTATGAGTGTTACCCGCCGTGAGTATGTATGCCTTGTTACCCTTACGTCCGGTGCGAGCTCCCTGCTCCTGTGTTGTGCAACTCAAGAGTGTTCCTCTGTATGAGTACCTGTGCTTTCCTCATCCCTCACCCCTTTCCTTTAATAAAACATCACGACTCACTGGCTCGTCCCTGGCTCTCATTGCGTGGCTCCCTAGAGCCCCGCGTGACAATGTGCACCTACAGTTTCCCTTTAATTAGTCTGCATTAAGGGAATCATCCTGAACATTATACGGTGGGGTAAAAAAGTATTTAGTCAGCCACCAATTGTGCAAGTTCTCCCACTTAAAAGATGAGAGAGGTCTCCAATTTTCATCATAGGTATACCTCAACTATAAGAGACAAAATAAGAAAAAAAAAATCCAGAAAATCACATTGAAGGATTTTTAATAAATTAATTGCTAAATTCCTCTGTAAAATAAGTATTTGGTCAATAACAAAAGTTCATCTCAATACTTTGTTATATACCCTTTGTTGACAATGACAGAGGTCAAACGTTTTCTGTAAGTTTTCACAAGGTTTTCACACACTGTTGCTGGTATTTTGGCCCATTCCTCCATGCAGATCTCCTCTAGAGCAGTGATGTTTTGGGGCTTTCGCTGGGCAACACAGACTTTCAACTCCCTCCAAAGATTTTCTATGGAGTTGAGATCTGGAGACTGGCTAGGCCGCTCCAGGACCTTGAAATGCTTCTTACGAAGCCACTCCTTCATTGCCCGGGCGGTGTGTTTGGGATCATTGTCATGCTGAAAGACCCAGCCACGTTTCATCTTTAATGCCCTTGCTGGTGGAAGGAGGTTTTCACTCAAAATCTCACGATACATGGCCCCATTCATTCTTTCCTTTACACAGATCAGTCGTCCTGGTCCCTTTGCAGAAAAACATCCCCAAAGTATGATTTTTCCACCCCCATGCTTCACAGTAGGTATGGTGTTCTTTCTCCTCCAAACACAACAAGTTGAGTTTTTACCAAAAAGTTTTATTTTGGTTTCATCTGACCATTTGACGTTCTCCCAGTCCTCTTCTGGATCATCCAAATGCTCTCTAGCAAACTTCAGACGGGCCTGGACATGTACTGGCTTAAGCAGGGGGACACATCTGGCACTGCAGGATTTGAGTCCCTGGCGGCGTAGTGTGTTTCTGATGTAGCCTTTGTTACTTTGGTCCCAGCTCTCTGCAGGTCATTCACTAGGTCCCCCCATGTGGTTCTGGGATTTTTGCTCACCGTTCTCGTGATAATTTTGACCCCACGGGGTGAGATCTTGCGTGGAGCCCCAGATTGAGGGAGATTATCAGTGGTCTTGTATGTCTTCCATTTTCTAATAATTGCTCCCACAGTTGATTTCTTCACACCAAGCTGCTTAACTATTGCAGATTCAGTCTTCCCAGCCTGGTGCAGGTCTACAATTTTGTTTCTGGTGTCCTTTGACAGCTCTTTGGTCTTGGCCATAGTGGAGTTTGGAGTCTGACTGTTTGAGGTTGTGAACAGGTGTCTTTTATACTGATAACGAGTTCAAACAGGTGCCATTAATACAGGTAACGAGTGGAGGACAGAGGAGCCTCTTAAAGAAGAAGTTACAGGTCTGTGAGAGCCAGAAATCTTGCTTGTTTGTAGGTGACCAAATACTTATTTTACTGAGGAATTTACCAATTAATTCATTAAAAATCCTTCAATGTGATTTTCTGGATTTTTTTTTTCTCATTTTGTCTCTCATAGTTGAGGTATACCTATGATGAAAATTGGAGACCTCTCTCATCTTTTAAGTGGGAGAACTTGCACAATTGGTGGCTGACTAAATACTTTTTTGCCCCACTGTATATTCACAACATGCTGCAATATAACAGAATCAAGAAGACCAGATGAAAGACCCACTTTTTCACAGGCAAGCTTGAGCTTATATGACAGAAAGGAAACACTCGTTCATGGGGAGCAGTCAGACAAGCAGACAGATCTACAACCCTCAAGCTAGTATCGCTCCTCAGTCTATTATTTTGCCTCTATGATGCCCTCAGCTGAACAACTTCATAGGCCCTCTCCTCTCTGTGAAAGACACACGTGGCCTCTAGGATGAGATAAACTACAGAAAATAAAGACATGACAAAATGAAACCTCTTTTGGCTTCTCCAGCCAAACAATTCAAATGTCTATTTTTGCAGATAAGGTCTTGCTCCACCCCTGAAGCCTCAGAGACACGCAGTTGTCCCTTTGTGCCCCGATAAAGGAGGCTGGTGGATGCATGTAATCAGCATATTATTGATAGTTTTAATGAGAAAGGCTCTGAGTCACTGAAGCCATTAGCCAGGATAAAAGAGGCTTAATTGTTTTGTGTGTGTGTGTATGTACACTTGTGTATGTGTTTTATGGTGCGCACATGTTCCTGAGCTAAAATCAGGCTAATTAAATCCATTTCCTTCATTTGCAACTTTTTTTTTCGTTCTTAATTAAGAGGGTTAATTATGTGCCTGGACAGAGGTCGTGTGCGTGTTTGAGTGTGTGTGCACTCTCTGGGCTTGAGTCGGATGTAATGGTGCAATCTGTATGAAAGGCATATAATAGCACAAAGAGCATCCACAGATTAAATTAAACAGCCTTTGATATCTATCTGCATCCAAAGAAGAAGCAAATATTTTAAGTCAGATAGGATCTTGAGTAAACGATAGAGCTGTCTGCCTTGAATTTCAAAAGCTCTGAATACATCAGTCTATTAAATGGTCCCCGATGTCTGTCTTGGTCTAAATGGAAAAAAAAAACCCTGTTAATTCACTCTCCAGTTAGGTATAACTGCAGTTTTCTTGTCTCAAGGAGGAATGCCCGTGCTGTGGTTTCTTGTCAAAAGCATCAACCAACGGGTTTGCTGCTAATACCAACTTCTGTCATCACTGCCAGTGTGTGGTAGGAGAAGACGTCTGCAGCATACCAATGGAGTGGAACAATATTCCCCGGCACGCTCCATCTACAGCAATAATATCATTATGGCTGCCAGACATGAGAAGACTCTCCCTGCCTGACACTGGACACACACCATTACTTCTGATGCTGTGTGTATGTGTATATGAAAGTAAAAGTGGCTGTGTGCTCTCAGAGTGTATGCGTGTGCACTTGTGCCCTCAGGGTCACACATCCTGTTGGGGAAAATGGCTGATTCAGGACTCTCTGCCATTGTGCTTGTCAACTCGGGTCCATGCCACCATAACCATTATACATCTGTGGGTGGGCAAGCATCTCCAATATGATGATGATGATGATAGTCTGCGGTCATAACAAGACATTAGCACATTTTACACTTTGTCAACTCCCCCTGAAGCTGCAGGCAAGCTTTTCAGTGTAAAAAGACACGCTTGTTGTTGCAGTCTCCATCCCAGCATCAGAACGTAATGGAGAAAAGCACCTCACGCCAGCTAAATGAAACATTGTGGATGTGCTCCATTTACCAAAGTGAAATAGTGCAGCAAATCTTTTCAATTTTTGTTATTCATCTGGCTTCCTGATGTGGTGATTCTTGTGTTCTCTGCTGCCAAACAACATATTTAGTAAAAAGGTGACATATAAAACCTGAATAAAAATTGAATGCAGCGATCTGCTAATCATTAAATCCTGAACTAATAATTCTATAAGAGTGGTAGTAATTTTCAAGGAATAATATTTTCTTTTTTAAAACCTGATTAATAATACTGACAAATCAGAGCTGAAACATTTATTTACCTCTAGTACACTAACAGGCATATTTATATTAGTGGTGGGCAACGATAAAAAATTTTTTAATCGTGATTAATCTTTTGAAATTGTGCTATATTTGCAATTAATCGCACTTTCATTGCAAGTTTTTTTTTCTATATAATGTACTTTAAATTGGGGCAGCTTGGTGGTGCAGCAGTTAGTACTGTGGCAGCACAGCAAGAAGATTGCGGGTACAGTCCAACCCCTGGATACCAGTGACCTTTCTGTGTGGAGTTTGCATGCTCTCCCCGTGTCTGTGTGGGTTTTCACCAGGTACTCCGCTTTCCTCCCACAGTCCAAAGACATGCACATTAGGTTAACTGGCATCAGCTGGGGATAAATTATCCTTAGGTGTGAAAGGTTGTCTGTCTCTCTGTGTTGGCCCTGTGATGGACTGGCGATCTGTCTATGGTGTACCTGCCTCTCTCCCAAAGATGCGGGGATAGGCTCCAGTCTCCCCACGACCAGAAAAGGATTAACCGGTTGAAGATGAATATTCCTTAAACTTGTTGTTTTTCATAGTCTTGTTGACATGGGAGTGGACAAATATGCTTCCTTTCTGCAACTGTAGGTTTATTTAAAGGTGAATACAACTGTATTTTCATGAAAGCAAATATTAAAAAAAAAATAATAATGCATCAATCCACCTCCAGTGGGCTCACCACCTGGAGGAGGAACCATGGGGGTCCGGTGCTATGTGGATCAGGTGGCGGTCAAAGGCGGAGACCTTGGTGGAGACCTTGGCAGTCTGATCCCAGGCTTCCTAAACTAGCTTTTGGGACGTGGAATGTCACCTCCCTAGTGGGGAAGGAGCCTGAGCTGGTGCATGAGGTTGAGAGATACCGGCTAGATATAGTCGACCTCACCTCAACATACAGCTCCGGTTCTGGAACCAGTCTCCTGGAGAGGGGCTAGAGCTTGGCCTACTCTGGAGTTGCCCCGGGCAAGAGGCGGCGAGCAGGGATGGGTATGCTTGTATCCCCCCACCTTGCGGCTTCTATATTGGAGTTTTCCCCGGTGGATGAAAGGGTTGTTTCCCTGCGCCTTTGGGTTGGGAAACAGGTCTTGACCATCATTTGTGCCTATGCACCAAATGATGGTTCAGAGTATCCACCATTTTTGGAGTCTATGACTGGGGTGCTGGAGGGTGCTCCTTTTGGAGACTCCATTGTCCTACTGGGGGACTTCAATGCGCACGAGGGCAATGACAGTGAAACCTGGAGGGGGGTGATTGGGAGGAACGGCCTGCCCGATCTGAACCCGAGTGGTATTCAGTTATTGGACTTCTGTGCTAACCACAGTTTGTCCATAACAAGCACCATGTTCAAGCATAAGAGTGTCCATACGTGCATCTGGCACCAGGACACCCTAGGTCGCAGGTCGATGATCGATTTTGTTATCGTGTCATCAGACCTGCGACCATATGTCTTGGACACTCGAGTAAAGAGAGGTGCAGAGCTGTCAACTGATCACTACCTGGTGGTGAGTTGGATCCGATGGCAGGGGAGGACAGCATTCAGACCTGGTAGACCCAAACGTATAGTGAGGGTGTGCTGGGAACGTCTGGCTGAGGCCCCTGTCTGGGAGGTTTTCAACTCCCACCTCCGGAAGAACTACGACCATGTTCCAAGGGAGTCTGGAGACATGGAGTCTGAATGGGCCATGTTCTCTACCTCCATTGTTGAAGTGGCTGCCCAGAGCTGCGGCCACAAGGTCGTCGGTGCATCTTGTGGTGGCAACCCCCGAACCAAGTGGTGGACACCAGTGGTGAGGGGGGCCATTAAGCTGAAGAAGGGGTCCTATCAAGCTTGGTTGGCTTGTGGGACTCCCTAAGCAGCTGAGGTGTACCGGCAGGCCAAGCGGAGTGTGGCTTGGGTGGTTGCTGAAGCAAAAACTCAGGTGTGGGAGGAGTTTGGTGAGGCCATGGAACAAGACTTTCTGTCGGCATCGAAGAGATTCTGGCAAACTGTCCAGCAGCTCAGGAGGGGGAAGCAGCTCCCTGTCCACACTGTGTATGGTGCGGATGGGGCGCTGCTGACTTCGACTGGGAATATCATCGGGCGGTGGAAGGAATACTTCGAGGATCTCCTCAATCCCACTGACTCACCTTCCACAGAGGAAGCAGGGCTTGTGGACGAGGGGGACGACTCGCCCATCACAGGGCCTGAGGTCACCAAGGTGGTTAAAAATCTGTTTGGTGGCCGGGCCTCGGGGGTGGACGAGATCCGCCCTGAGTACCTCAAGGCCCTGGATGTTGTAGGGCTGTCATGGTTGACACGCCTCTGCAATATTGCGTGGAGGTTGGGGACAGTGCCTTTGGCATGGCAAACCGGGGTGGTGGTTCCTCTCTTTAAGAAGGGGGACCGGAGGGTGTGCTCCAACTTTAGAGGGATCACACTCCTCAGCCTCACTGGGAAGGTCTATGCCAAGGTACTAGAGAGGAGAGTCCAGCCGTTGGTCGGACCTCGGATTCAGGAGGAGCAATGTGGTTTTCCTCCTGGCCGTGGCACATCGGACCAACTCTTTACCCTCCCGAGAATCCTCGAGGGTTTGTGGGAGTTTGCCCAACCAGTTTACATGTGTTTTGTGGACTTGGAGAAGGCATTCAACTGCGTCCCTCATGGTTTTTTGTGGGGGTGCTTCGGGAGTATGGGGTATCGGGCTTGTTATTACAAGCTATCCGGTCTCTATACGACCATTGTGAGACTTTGGCTCGTATTGCCAAACTCTTTCAGACTCATTCCCAGTGAGAGTTGGACTCCACCAGGGCTGCCCTTTGTCACTGATCCTGTTCATAATTTTTATGGAAGGGATTTCTAGGTGCAGCCAGTGAATGGAGGGTGTCATGCTTGGTGACCACAGGATCTCATCTCTGTTGTTTGCAGATGATGTTGTCCTGTTGGCTTCGTCCAGCAATGACCTACAGGTCTTACTGGGACGATTTGCAGCTGAGTGTGAAACAGCTGGGATGAGAATCAGCACCTCCAAGTCCGAGACCATGGTCCTCAGCCAGCAAAAGGTGGATTGTCTTCTTCGGGTTGGAGACAAGCTCCTACCCCAAGTGGAGGAGTTAAGTATCTTGGGGTCTTATTCACAAGTGAGGGGTGAATGGATCGAGAGATTGGCAGATGGATCGGGGCAGCATCTGCAGTGATCCGGATGTTGTACCGGTCTGTTGTGGTGAAGAGGGGGCTAAGCTCTAAGGAAAAGCTGTCAATTTACCAGTCATTCTGCATTCCTACCTTCACCTATGGTCATGAGCTTTGGGTAATTGACCGAAAGAATGAGATCGCGGATACAAGTGGCTGAAATGAGCTTCCTTCGTAGGATTGCTGGACTCGCCCTTAGAGATAGGGTGAGGAGCTAAGTCATCCGGGAAAGGCTCAGAGTAGAACCACTGCTCCTCCACATTGAAAGGAGCCAGTTGAGGTGGTATGGGCATCTGATCAGGATGCCTCCTGGACGCCTCCCACTTGAGGTGTTTTGGGCACGTCTCACTGGGAGGAGACCCCGGGCTAGACCCAGGACTTGCTGGAAAGACTATGTCTCCCAGCTGGTCTGGGAATGCCTTGGTATCCTCTCTGAAGACCTGGAGCAGGCGGCTGGGGAGAAGGAAGTTTGGGCTTCTCTGCTTGAACTGCTGCCTCCGCGACCCGGACCTTCAGAAAAATGGTTGAAGATGGATGGATGGGCATCAAAAAATGTTTAGAATTGTGCAAAATTAAAGTATTTGTATTCTTCAAAAAATAGTGATGAAAATATTTTTAAAAATTTTTTTATGGGTCCTAAATAATCATAATATTTACATCTGAGTAGTTGGAAGACAAGACTCCATTCTATGCTCCAGTGGCCAGTGACATAGATATATGATACACTAGATCGGACATGGCCAGTGTTGGGAGTAATGCCACTACTTTTGCAGTAACGTGCTGTGTAACGAAATTACTGTTTAAAAATTCAGTAATGCATTACAGTTACTGAAATTTGATCAGATGTGTTACTCGCGTTACTCGTTTTATTAATATGGATAGATATTTTTAGTGCAAATAAATACAAACTGACCCTATGTAGCTGATGCAGCCGTCAGTCAACATAACCTGTTGCAAAGAGCCTGTTCACTACTGAGTGGAGTAAAAGATAAAGCTACTTTGTTTTTGAGGAAATAGACAGATTATTTTTCCCTTGTCACAGTTAAGGACAAAATCATATTGGTGGGTTGCAAGCTAATGCTGGGTTCATACTACAACGTTTGGACCGACTTTTTCTGTCGTTTTGAAAAATCAGAGAAATCAGTCCAAACATTGGTAAAATTGCATTCGTGAACACAAACCAACTTTAACAAACTTTTACGAACTTTTGCTAGCATTTTCCAGTGTTGCATTCAGTGTTGTCAAACTTTTGCCAACTTAGGCTAGCGTATGTGTAGCAGTTGCCAACTTAGGTTAACTTAAGCAAAGGAATACTCAACGCAGTTCAGCTGACATCAGCGTCAAGTGACGGTCATATAAAGTTCAGCGTTTGTGGGGACTTCAAGCCATCCTGGACCTGCTGTTTTGGGTGGACTCACACTACAACGTTTGGACCAACTTTTACTAACGTTTTGGCAAATGTCTGGCTCTGTTGATAAAAGTTGGTGTTTGTTGGCAAACACTGGCGAAAGTTGTATTCATTGAGAATTTTCAGCATGCTGAAAATTTGCTGACATTTGGAAATAAACATTGGTGAAATTTGTGCTCATTTTGTAACAGTTCCTGAGCGCTGGGCTAAGTTATGCAGAGTTCACCTAAGTCAGCCTAAGTTAAGCTCCATTGGCAATGCTGACTGAAATGCTGGTGAAAACAGATGTTTTTAGATCAGAGCTCAGTTCAGACATGCAGGAACGAAAGAGAAATAGAGTGAAGGGGGAGTTAACCCTTTGAGTGTGTGAATTTGCGTGCCCCTAGTGGCAGAGCGCAGCACTGCGCCTGTCGTCTCACTCTGACATGATCGGCTGCATTGGGGATTTGTACTGATTTGTACTGATTTGCCAGTTTCAAAAGGTGGCAGACATCCATTGGAGGACTCAATTGATGACATGTAATACACCAAAGAAGAAGAACTCCTCATTTCCTTTTCCTGTTTTTAGCATTTTAGCCCTGAAAGCTAATATGGCCGAGATCAGTAACCATCACTTTGTTGGCTTTGTATGCGGAAAATAGCTGCAGGATACAAGCAAAATTTATGTGGGATAATCATAAGACTTTATAGATGTGGTAGAGACTTTAAATGACCGGCAGAATGCAAAATAATGACCATGATGGGTGAAAACGCAGCAACCACGCCAGCCAGCCAGCCAGCCAGCCCCCCTTTGTCAAAAGTAAGTGAGAAATTTCTGTCTTTTTTTTAAATGTACTGATTTCTTGCTCATATACTTTGAAGATAAGATGATGAGGTACCTCTGTACAAAAAACGGTGTCAAAAGACTGAACAATTCTTTGTGTAAATACGTCCAAAGTCCAGTTTTGACTGAGTTATGGAATTTAAAGCGGTGCCATGACATTATGCAAATTAGATGTGTAAATTTATTCCTATCTGAAACTTTGGATCATATTTTACATCTTTCTAATTGACAGTAAGCCATTATCTCTTACCACTTTCAAGTTATAACCTCATTAGGGGTTATGTCACAATTCGGCGACAGACACACACAGTTAAAAAAAGAAAATATATTTGTAAGAGGACAATGTAGAGTATTTGTTTGGTGATAACATGGTGTGTATGACATGTTTTTTTAATGTATGGTCCATCTATCTATCTATCTATCTATCTATCTATCTATCTATCTATCTATCTATCTATCTATCACAGACATTTGTGGGTTTGTTTGCAGGTGATGAGTGTGGTTTGGTGGGTGGTTTCATGTCTTTGTAGTGTTATTTTTCTACCACTAGGCTGTGCTGTTGCACAAACATGTCTTTTGCCAGTTGGCTTGCTGGTTGCATTAGAAACAACAGCAGTTTAGTTTTTTTTTTTGTCTGAAAAAAACGTTTTCTTGGTCCGTGGAATAAAGGTTTTTTGTGAAATTTTCAGTCAGTCTGTCTACTCTCTGCCTGCCACACACACACACACACACACACACACACACACACACACACACACACACACACACACACACACACATATATATATATATATATGTATATATATATATGAATGGATGAATGAACGAATCTTTATTTTGGATAGATTAAAAGTAAAGATTAAAAAGAAACAGAATAATATAACAAAGGGGGAAAAAAAATCCAACAAGGTCAAATTAAACAATAACTCCTCTGATTATACAGTTCAACATAAGTTATCTGAAATGGGTGATGGCTGAAGCCGCAGCTTATATTGCCCACCCATATTCCATCCAAGAATTCAAAAGAAAAACAAAACAAGAGCGATTACAATTTGGAACAAAGCTAAGACAAAATGTGACCAAAAAAACTAAGCAACAACACAACACAGACTGGATATGACAATCCTTATGTGATTTTACATGTCATCTTGTATATATGTTTGGAGTATTTCTTCCTTTAGTTTTTGTTTAAATTGTCCAAGCGTTGTACATGATTTTAATTCAGGTCCAAAATCGTTCCATAATCTGACTCCTTGCACTGAAACACAGTGTTGCTTGGTGGTAGTTCTCACTGAAGGTTTTTGAAATATGCATGTTCCTCCAAAATGATATTGTTTCTTCCTTATTTGGAACAACTTTTGGATATTTGCAGGCAGTGACAGATTCTTTACTTTAAACATTATTACTGCAGTTTTAAAGTCAACCAGATCTTTCAACTTGAGAGCTTTTAATTTAAGAAAAAGTGGGTTTGTTGGTTCCCTGTAAGCAGCTTTGTTTATTATTCTACTAGCTCTCTTCTAAAGCATAAAGACTGGATATATGTTTGTTTTATATGTATTTCCCCATACTTCAGTACAATATGTCATGTATGGGAGTATTAATGAATGATGCAAAGTATACAGTGTGGGTTGATTCAGCAAATATTTCACTCTGTGTAGTATTGCAATTGATTTAGATACTTTACCTTTAATATAATTAATATGTGACTTCCAACACAGTTTATCATCAATTATTACTCCAAGAAATTTAGTTTCAGATACCCCTTCAATCTGTACACCATTTACACTGAGTTTAGATACTAAGTTGTTGTGATGGTTGTTAAAAACTATAAATTTTTTTTTATATATACAAGATCTCCCAAAAATGTGACAGCCCAAAAGAAAAAAAAATTCCTCATTGAGAAGTTTACTGTTCTTAATTTTCTGCTCCATCTGTAATCATTGTCCAGAATTTATTGGTTCACTTCCATTGTGGAGTCAAACAGCGCTGATGTGGTATCAAAAAGTAAATGACATTTAACGGGACTTTGTTATTTTAATGGAGAGAGGTGTAACAGTCAAAATATAATCACCCGTCATTTTATTTATATGATTCATTAGTAGTTTTTTAAACTCCATTCATATTCACATTTTAATTGCGGACTCAGTGTTGGAGTCTATAGCATTATTTTATTATTTTTTTTAGATGAATGAATGAATGAACAGGGGAAAAGGGCATGCAGAAGTAACTACATAGGAATACAAAACGAAAATAAATACTGAAACGTATTCCCAAAGGAGATGTGTTCACTTCAGAAGCAGGTCCAGAATGACAGGAAGCCTCCACAAACACTGATCTTTATATGAGCGTCACCTGACACTGATGTCAGCTGAACTGCGCTGAGTATTTCTCTGATTTTTCAAAACGTCTGTAAAAGTCGGTCCAAACACGATAGAGTGTACCCAGCTTTAACTTAGGCTGACTTAGGTAAACTCTGCATAACTTAGCTCAGTGCTCAGGAACTTTTAACAAAATGAGCACAGCTTTCACCAACGTTTATTTCCAAACGTCAGTAAATTTTCAGCAGGCTGAAAATTTTCAAAGAACACAACTTTCGCCAGCATTTGCCAACAAACACCAGCAATCATTAACTTTTGCCAGCAGCGCCAGACATTTGCCAAAACGTCAGTAAAAGTCGGTCCAAACGTTGTAGTGTGAATCCACCTTAAATGAGGTTGAGACTGATGGCAATCTTCAGAAGCGCCTAAAAACAGCAACAAAGTCCTACAAAACTAGTGCTATGTTATGTTAACACCATGTTAGTGGATCTATGCTATCTGAACATCCACGGCTGGATTTCAAGCACAGGTATGCAGCTGAACAGTTTGTGATCCGGCAAGAATTAAACCCACTGATTGCCAGATATGTCATTACAGAATGAAGATCTGATTGCAGTCATTTTCCATCAGACAGCTGAGACTGTGATCCACTGAAGTTAAAACACATTTACCTGCTACCTGGAAAAAGATTATTCAAAAATAAATTTGATCTCGAAAAGGAATTTAAGGGACTGGATCATGTCTCTGTCACAGCCGACATTTGAACTGTCGATAATGGACATTTTCTTTTGATCACTGCACATCGGATTAAATCCATAATATTAAAGGTAAGAAATGTTGACAGCTTTATGCAGTGTTGTCAACTCACTCTTTTGGAGTGATTCTCATCTTTTTCCCTCTTTCTCACACCACAAACCCTATTTCTCATTCCAAAATGAGGAATTTTGGCAATTTTGTGTTGATTTTTTTCAGATTTTTCCCACAGTAAGAGCTCTCAAGGCAGGATAAAGCAGACTGAATATATTCTAAAAGTTCTGTCTGAAACAGTCTGTTTTAAACTGTTTTTAACTGACATTAATAAGCCCGTAATGTAATCCGTTAATTAAATTATCTTGCTATGTGTGCAAGATGATTTACAGGAAGTATGCATTTAAAAGTAACATGAAAGATACTTTTCCAAGTAACTAGTTACTTTTATCATGCAGTAATTGGTAAGTAACTCAGTTACTTTTGAAAAGAAGTAACTAGTAACTGTAACTAGTTACTATTTTTTGTAACTTGCCCAATACTGGACATGGCTAACATTTTCATGACAAACGGAGGCACCATATTCTGTAGGTAATCGTAATGATTGACAACATCTTCAGCATTGCATTAACAGGATACACAAACAATTGTTAATTATATTAGCTGTAATACATAACTAAGCTATATATGAAATGTGACTAGCTTAGTGGCTAGCAATGTTCTATCTAACATAGATATGGGCTGCACGGTGGCGCAGTGGTTTAGCACTGTGGCAGCACAGTTTTACCCTCGGCCGGGGGATCGCGGGGATCATGAGATCGTGGGTTCGATCCCAGCCGCCGACCAACAGTGAGCTGTGTGGAGTTTGCATGTTCTCCCCGTGTTGCGCGGGTTTACTCCGGGATTTCTCCGGTTTCCTCCCGCACACCAAAAAAAAGGTTTAGGGCGCTCGCGCACGCAGCGACCAGCAGCCGGTGGCTTGTCACCAGACTGCAAACCAAGTCTACCTACGGGTACAAATAAGTAACAAAAAAAAAAAAAAAAAAAATCTAATGTTTACATATCCATGACAAGCCAGTAAAGATGCCACAGCCAATAGGGGTTGATGTTGTGTATCTCTACCAACCAGTTAGCGCAAGCAAAAGTGCAACACCTACTGGTCAGGAGGTCAGGATCTTGTCTCTATCGCATTTAAAACTTTCAAAAATGACAACGATCAAGAATATTCTCAAAAAACTTAAAAGTACTGCAGAATTGCTAGTACTGTAGCAGTACTGCTAGTACTGTAGCAGTACTAGTACTGCTAGTTGTTTGCATGTGCAAACAACTAGCCACCACTTTAGCATATTACACCCGTAGTTACCAGTTGTTTTACCAGTTGCAATTCTCACCTTCCATTTTGATTTGAGTTTCAGTAGTAGATAGTTCAGTTTGTTCTCTAGGGAGTGGACATTTGCAACCAGAACTGATGGAAGTGGTGTTCGTCTGGGGTTAGCCTTTAGCTTTAAGGTGCAAGAGATAGCATTCTGACCTCCTGGCCAGTAGAAGTTGCATTCACTGTTGACTCACTTACTATAGCTACGTTCTGATCCACAGTGTACTTCAACTGTATTCCCTACTCCCTGCACCATTCTCAGGGAATATCAGTTAACTGCCCTTCACAAAATTTCTCGATTTGAAACACCCTGTAACCTTTGGCTCCCTCCTCCGTGCGTTACCACAGTAACCATAGACACACATTGATACTATGGTGAATAATTTATATTTCCTAAATAAAATATTAATAAAAGTATTGTGGTGACCCAGCACAATGCAGATTGACTCTTATTCATGCTCAGCAGGCTGGAGGAAATGGAAGACAATTAGCATACAGAGGACAATGCACAGACGGACAAAGAGCCACAGAAGGCAGTCAGACGGGACTGTATGCAGGTGTCCTCGAGCCAACCAATGTCATGCTAATCATGGGTATTTACTGTGATGCTAATGTGCCATGCATTCTCTCTTCCTGTGTCACTGCATAAAAGAGCTTGTGTGACATGTCTCAAGAGCACAGTAGACCACTGTAGCGCACAGCGCTACAAGTGTGTCTCATTTTGATGGAGGAAATAAAACTCTGCAACCTTCCAGCTCATCGCATCTTGCCTGATCTATTCCTCCACACTGGTGATCCGATGTGTCATGGTGCGCCCATCGCCTGAACGTATTCCTCCACAGTATATTTTTATTACAATCAGTTGATATAAACATTAACCAACATCAGTTTAGCTTGTTAATAACATTGGCAACAATAGTTTGTTTTACTCATATCTGAGGCACAATGGCTTATGGGTAATCTTCTTGTCAACTTCCGGTGAAGTGATGTACTATTGTTCACTTCTTCCGTGCACAGTTCTCAGTTCCCTTTGAACTGAAGACCGTTCACTCCCTTCAATTTGGAATCTCAGTTAATATAGTGGATACCCTGTGCAGTTTACTTCGGAGTACACTATTGGGCAATCAGAACGCAGCTAAAAATCTCATACTGGTTGCCAGGTAGAGAGATAAGCAGCACTTCCTTGAGGCTAACATCAAAATACTGCAGACTACTAAAATCTCAGACCTTTGTTTATCATGACCCAGACACAGCATGTCAAGCAAGGATTCTTGTGGTATAGAATCATGAATTTAACATAATTCTCTCTGATGTGCATCTCCAGTAAACATTTTTAAATAATTATATCGTATCCACCTTATTCCTAGCCCCCATGATGCCTTGCATGAATTATGGGTGCAACTTCTGGTACTAGTTTAGAACGTGTGGTTGTCACTGAAATGGGACACTTTTCCTTGTTAAAAAAACCCCAATGACTTCGGCATCAAAAAATGCGGGAACACGGCCTTTTGCACATCAAAAACAGTAATTTAATCATGGGATGAGAAGATGACCTTAAAAAGTGGCCTCGTAGGCAGTAGCTCCATTTGTTAGCACCTCTGTTAAGATGCTAATGCTGTAAACACATAAAAGCTTTGAGATATATCAATGTCTCAACCGCAATAAAGTCTGATGCATTTTGTTAAAAGATGTTGGACATAATCAGATTTACCTCAGAGCAGATGTAGAATCTAGTCAGAGCCACAAAGAACCACAACACCATGCTTGGGTGTTTTAATGTCGGGGTAAAACAGACAGCTGTAGCCGTTCGCTTTACCCCAAAATTAAAATGCTCGTGCTGCTGTCATGCCCTGAATGCTTGTTATTTAAATTAATACGTACAGACCTTTTCTGACAGTTGTTCAAAATTTTATTGATCTATATTTTGTGATAATTTTTCATTTTTTCGTTTTCAGTGCATGATCTATGCATTGCCGGTGAGAAGCCTCCATTTATACAGTCTATGGCACAACCACCAACACCAGCAACAAGTACCAGAACTATGCCAAAACATTCAAAAAATACAAAAACTACAAGCGCTGAAATTAGCTGCCACTTGAGTGCAAAACACATATGTGGACTATACATTAAAACAAATTTGAAAAACTTTTAAAAACACTATTTTAAATGCCCCTGCTACTCCACTCTTGCTGAGTGATTTAACACTACTTCAGCTGAAACAGGAAGTACCGCCCATAATTGTTCCTACAGTGGCACCCCCAGGAATAAGGTGGATAGTGTTATTGACAGTTGTAACAATATGGTGATTAATAATTATGATCAGGTATAAAACTTATTTAATTTGTATTAATGTATTGGGACCTGAGATGATCTCTGGGTCCACACACACACATAAACAGTTAATAAAACACTCGTGGGGCACCAGCTTCTCTCTAAGGGGCAATTTAATCTTTAATTTCACTTTATACCTGTTTAATCACTCAATAAATTAATTAATAATCAGTCTCAAAATTTTAATGAATTCGATACTGGGGACTTAAACCAGACTCAGAATGAAATAATATTCCCAACAACTTCTCTCATTTTCACATATTTATTAAATGAAATGATGATTAAAAGACATTGCAATGATTTCATTAACCATGAAATTAAACTTGTAAATGATAGATAAACAATGTAAACATTTGCAGAACCAGGGTTAAAATGTGAGCTGAATTTTGATCAGTTTGAAGTTAACAGATTATGGAAAACATAACGCAAATTTATGGGGAAAATTAAACTAATTATATTAAAATTCTGGATTACTCTTAAGAAAATAAAAACAGAATTTTAATGAAAAGAAAAGTTATGTTAATTGTGCTTTAATTTGCATCTGATTAGATACTCAATTATTATCAAACTTCAGACGTTTAACTCAGCAGATGAATCAGAATATGGCTCATGTGACTGGCCTGATGGTTGAAGTTGAAGAGTTCTTCCGTCGTCCTCATGAAGCTTTCGTGGATGTTAAGGGGAAATATTTCAGGGTCCACAATTCGACCTTTATAGTCAAGTGGTCAAAAAGGCTGGATTTTGACTGTATGACTCACAGTTGGAGCTTAGGTCGAAACAGATGGCGATGATGGCTTTTTCAGTGCTTGGTAATGAGGCTGCGTGTCCTTCTTCGTAGTGAATTCTTCAGGCAGCTGTGATGGCAGGCGGCTTCCCAGGAATCCGTTGCCTCTCAAGAGGGCATTCGAAAATAATTGAAATATCTCATCCGATGGCAAATTAAGAGATTTTCGGACTTTAGATGAAAGAACTTCTGGTGTGGGAATGGTCAAGATTAAAACTTAAATTAAAATTAAAATGGTGGTTTTACAGAAAGTTTAACAGGTGAAAAATTGTAGAAATAGAGATGTCTAGGATTGGAGTTTTTAACTCCTAATTAGAATTGAGCTCAAGAAAGGAAAAAGATTAATTCCTAGGCATTTAAAGGAAAAACATTAAAGTACATAAAGTTTACAGAACGCAAAGTTACAAGTCATCGGCTCTGTGATCGTAGGAGAAAAAAAAACGTGGGAGAAAGCGTCTTTGTTCGGCAGTCTTTTGTTCTCTCGAAAAATTCTCTGCTGTGTAGACGAAGTGAACTGGACAAAGGATAAGAGACAAAAAAGAAAGAGTGGAGCCGAAAGAGACAAAAAAGAGTGAAAAAGGGCATTGTTTCCTTTTTATCTGGAGAAACTTTCGCGGGCCTCCGTGATTGACAGGAATAGGCTTCCTTCATGGGCGGGCTTTACGAACTTTAGTCCAATAACCAAACAGTCTTTTGTCTGGACCTTGAGAGAGCTGTTGTCAAGCAGAGATTGGCTGCTGGCAGTCACATGATTTGAGATACATTTTTACAAATCTTAACACAAGTTTTAATACTGGAATATTCCTCTATATATTTATATATAACTCTAACCTATTTCAGTGTTCACGCAACTTATGACCAGTGCTGCTAAATTAATATGCAAGAATAATCATTCATTTACACATTTTAGCATGCACATGTTTAAAATCAAGGATCAATATGTTTCAAACCCATTATTGATTTTCCAGATCAAAGCATCAAGAGTTCATTTGCTTTTCATGGTGTCCTGAAAAAGAGAATATTTAGAATTGAGTTATCACAGATGTGATGAAAAGCTCACTGGTTAACATGTCCCAGAGTTGCCAGTAGAGGGCAATGTTGAGCTGTGGATATTTTGTAGTGACCATATGAGGGGCTCCAGAGGTCTGTCTCTTGTCCACCATTTATTGGGCCATAAGAGGTGTTCAAAGGAAGTGCATTAGAGTGAATTCCTGAGACTGGTTTTAACAAAGGAATGTGAGTTCAGCTGTGGCCTGAGGATGAAAGAGCAGTTTAACTGGCTGTCCTTTTCCTGAGTGAAACAGTGTCTGTAGCTGAAGAATAATTTAATTGATGAGCCAAAGTGAGATGATGCTACACAGTAATGCTAATGTAGCACAGCAGTGATCGAACTGAATAGCTCTCTAGTTTTGACAACATAATTCTGACAACACTTTAGATCAGATTGTAAGAACTTTGCTGTTTGTTGTGTGGTTTTTGTAAATATGCTGAATCACACGTTTATGGTCTGTTTACGTTCATCCGCTTTAGCTACATGCACTTAAAAAAAAAAGTTATTGCTATTAGGTTCCAGCAGTCATTTTTGCCAGTTCCAGTTCATTTTAGGTTGTAAATGTGTTTTGTATTGTTTTAAAATATATAAATAAATGTTGTGAAACGTTGGATGCCTGAATTCATTTGTACCCTTTCAGTAACCTGTAGAAGATGAAAGCTATATTCCGATCCACAGTGTACTTCAAACTGTATTCCCTATTCCCTGCTCCATTCTCAGAGAATATCAGTAAGTCAACTGCCGTTTACAAAATTTCTCCATTTGAAACACCCTGTAACCGTCGGCTTCTCCTCCGTGAGTTACCACGGTAACTATGGACACATACTATGGTGGATAATTTATATTTCTTAAATAAAAAAATTGATACAAATATATTTTTATTACTATCAGTTGATATAAGCAATAACCAACATCACTTTAGCTTGTTAATAACTTTAGCAACAATAGTTTGTTTTACTCGTATTTGAGGTGCAATGGCTTATGGGTAATCTTCTTGTCAGCTTCCGGTGAAGTGATGTACAGTTGTTCACTTCTTACCTGCACAGTTCTCAGTTCCCTTTGAACAGAAGACTGTTCACTCCCTTCGGTTTGGAATCTCAGTTAATATGGCAGATAGCCTGTGCAGTCCACTTCGGATTATACTATTGGGCGATAGGAACGCAGCTGAAGTCTGTTGTTGATTCAGTGTGACAGATTCACCTCTGCAAAACGAAAGTATTTTCAACCTCTGTATAACGTAGTGATAAGCAAGAACCTAAAATATACTGTATGTATTAGATATGTACATAACATTGTAATCAATAATCCTTAGCGAAGTTAGAAATAATTTATAGTGCAATAACAATCTTTTTTCAAATAATATTTTGTTAAAACAGTACTGCATCTCCAAAAATTAGTACATCACCATTCAGATCTCTATCAAATAGCTCAGACATATTCATCCAAATTTCAAAAAAAAAAATAAATCTTAAAACAGCTAAATTTATATGGGATTATAGTAAAATATGAAAGTTTTACTTTTTAGATTTGAGTTATTTCTAAAAATAAATTCACCACAATATTCAATTTTTGGAGGTGCATGGGTAGAATGTAAAAGAAAATCAACCTCAAATCAAGTGAGCCAACGTAAAATAAACAGGAATTTATTTGGGGAAAAATATTTATTAAAAAATAAACAGTCCAGATGCAGGATCAATGGGGCAGATCTGGGAGAGCAAGCAAGGCAAGTTTATTTGTATAGCACATTTCATGTACAAGACAATTCAAAGTGCTTTACATAAAAACATTAAAGCATTACAGCAAGGTCCAAAAGGAATCTACACATTAGAAGGCCTCAAACTTCCTTTCTTTTCCTTTTATTTTTTATACGTGAAAAGAAAAAAAAAACATAGACAATGTTTTGACTAATCAAAATAGCCTTAGGATTAGGAGAATCAAACTCCTTTTATCGGGGGGGGGGGTCTAACCCACTCCTTTTTTTCTATGAGGGGGAGAAGATAATTTGATAAAGGCAGTACAGCTCTTGACCAGATAGAGTGATGATATACTGTAGAGTGAAGTACGTGGCGGTAATGCACCTGTAAGCTGGTTGCCAACTGCCAATCAAATGTAAAAGAAGAAGATAGTATAGGCCACCTTCCATCAAACTGCTTTTGGCAGGTTTATGACCCCCTAGCCCCACCCATACCCCACCCACACCTTGCCCCACCCTTTCCTCCACCCCCTTTGACTGGACCTGACCTGGACTTCCCCTTTGATCCATAATTATCCTTTGATCAGTGACAACCTTTATGACCCGTAATTATCCTTTGATCAGCAATGTCCTTTATGACCTGTAACTATCCTTTGATCAGGGACAACCTTTATGACCCATAATTATCCTTTGATCCATGACAACCTTTGATCCCTACCCTGAGGGCTGAGCGTGGGAATTGAATGTTAAAACCCTCCATAACTGTCCCAGTCGTTGTATGGCAACATAACCCCTAGTGGTCAAGAGTGGTAAAGATTTTTTGTCAATAAAATAGTTAAGCTTTCCAACGCTATAACTTGAAAGCTGCAAGAGATAATGGCTTACTGTCAATTAGAAAGATGTAGAATATGATCCAAAGTTTCAGATAGGAATAAATTTATGCATCTAATTTGCATAATGTCATGGCAGCTATATAAATTACATAACTCAGTCAAAAGTGGACTTTGGACATATTCACACAAAGAATGGTTCGTTTTTTTGACACCATTTTAAATCTACAGGGGCATTTTGTTATTTTATCTTCAAAGTATATGAACCACAATATCAGTACAATGTAAAGAAACAAAGAAATTCATCACTTACTGTTGACAAAGGGGGGCTGGCTGGCCGGTGTGGTTGCTGTATTTTTGTCCATCATGGTTGTTATTTTGCGTTCTGTCGGTCATTTAGGCGCTCTACTACATCTACAAAGTCTTATGATTATCCCACGTAAATTTTGCTTGTATCCTGCAGCTATTTTCCGTGTACAAAGCCATTTATGTGACGATGTACAATGGTGCATGGCGACCATATTTGCTTTCTGGGCTCAAAGAAGCAAAACAGGAAAAGGAATGTAGAAATATTTAATTTACAATTATGATCAGGTATAAAGCCCCTCATGGATCGTCACCTTATCGTGGTGGGGGGGTTTGCGTGCCCCAGTGATCCCAGGAGCTATGTTGTCCGGGGCAATTTGCCTCTGATAGGGTCTCCCAAGACAAACTGGTCCTGGGTGAAGGGCCAGACTAAGAACGATCCAACAGACTCTCATGATAAATTGTATATCAAGGATTCAGTGTACCCCGCCCGGTATGGGGTTACCGGGGCCCCACCCTGGAGCCAGGCCTGGGGGAGGGGCCCGAAGGCTAGCGTCTGGTGGCCGGGTTTCCACCCATGGGACCCGGCCGGGCTCAGCCCGAAGGAGTTACATGGGTCCGCCCTCCAGTAGGTTCACCACCTGCAGGAGGGATCATGGAAGTCCGGTGCTATGTGGATTAGGTGGCAGTCAAAGGCGGAGACCTTGGCGGACTGATCCCAAGCTTTCTAAACTGGCTTTTGGTACGTGGAATGTCACCTCTCTGGTGGGGAAGGAGCCTGAGCTGGTGTACGAGATTGAGCGATACCGGCTAGATATAGTCGGCCTCACCTCAACACACAGCTCCGGTTCCGGAACCAGTCTCCTGGAGAGGGGCTGGAGCTTGGCCTTTTCTGGAGTTGCCCCGGGCGAGAGGCGACGAGCAGGGGTAGGTATTCTTGTATCGCCCCACCTTGCTGCCTCTATATTGGAGTTTTCCCCGGTGGACGAAAGGGTTGCTTCCCTGCGCCTTCGGGTTGGGAAACGGGTCCTGACCATCATTTGTGCCTATGCACCAAATGATGTTTCAGAGTACCCACCCTTTTTGGAGTCTGTGACTGGGGTGCTGGAGGGTGCTCCTCCTGGAGACTCCATTGTCCTACTGGGGGACTTCAATGCGCACGTGGGCAACGACAGTGAAACCTGGAGGGGGGTGATTGGGAGGAACGGCCTGCCTGATCTGAACCCGAGTGGTGTTCAGTTATTGGACTTCTGTGCTAACCACAGTCTGTCCATAACGAACACCATGTTCAAGCATAAGGGTGTCCATATGTGCACCTGGCACCAGGACACCCTAGGCCGCAGGTCGATGATCGATTTTGTTATCGTATCATCAGACCTGCGACCGTATGTCTTGGACACCCGAGTAAAGAGAGGTGCAGAGCTGTCAACTGATCACCACCTGGTGGTGAGTTGGATCCGATGGCAGGGGAGGAAGCCATTCAGACCTGGTAGACCCAAACGTATAGTGAGGGTGTGCTGGGAACGTCTGGCTGAGGCCCCTGTCCGGGAGGTCTTCAACTCCCACCTCCGGAAGAACTTCAACCACATTCCGAGGGAGTCTGGAGACATGGAGTCTGAATGGGCCATGTTCTCCACCTCTGTTGTTGAAGCGGCGGCCCAGAGCTGCGGCCGCAAGGTGGTCGGTGCATCTCGTGGTGGCAACCCCCGAACCAAGTGGTGGACACCAGTGGTGAGGGGGGCCATTAAGCTGAAGAAGGAGTCCTATCAAGCTTGGTTGGCTTGTGGGACTCCCGAAGCAGCTGAGGTGTACCGGCAGGCCAAGCGGAGTGCAGCTCGGGTGGTTGCTGAAGCAAAAACCCGGGTATGGGAGGAGTTTGGTGAGGCCATGGAACAAGACTTTCGGTCGGCTTCAAAGAGATTCTGGCAAACTGTTTGGCGGCTCAGGAGGGGAAAGCAGCTCCCCGTCCACACTGTGTATGGTGCGGATGGGACACTGTTGACTTCAACTGGGGATATCGTCGGACGGTGGAAGGAATACTTCGAGGATCTCCTCAATCCCACTGATACGCCTTCCACAGAGGAAGCAGGGTTTGGGGACGAGGGGGATGACTCGCCTATCACAGGGGCTGAGGTCGCCAAGGTGGTTAAAAATCTCCTTGGTGGCCGGGCCCCGGGGGTGGACGAGATTCGCCCCGAGTACCTCAAGGCCCTGGATGTTGTTGGGTTGTCATGGTTGACACGCCTCTGCAACATTGCATGGAGGTCGGGGGCAGTGCCTTTGGCATGGCAAACCGGGGTGGTGGTTCCTCTCTTCAAAAAAGGGGACCGGAGGGTGTGCTCCAACTTTAGAGGGATCACACTCCTCAGCCTCCCTGGGAAGGTCTATGCCAAGGTACTGGAGAGGAGAGTCCGGCCGTTGGTCGAACCTCGGATTCAGGAGGAGCAATGTGGTTTTTGTCCTGGCCATGGCACATCGGACCAGCTCTTTACCCTCTCGAGAATTCTTGAGGGTTCGTGGGAGTTTGCCCAACCAGTTTACATGTGTTTTGTGGACTTGGAGAAGGCATTTGACCGCGTCCCTCGTGGATTTTTGTGGGGGGTGCTTCGGGAGTATGGGGTATCGGGCTTGTTGTTACGAGCTATTCGGTCTCTGTACGACCGTTGTGAGAGTTTAGTTCGTATTGCCAACACTCGGTCGGAGTCATTCCCAGTGAGAGTTGGACTCCGCCAGGGCTGCCCTTTGTCACCGGTCCTGTTCATAATTTTTATGGACAGGATTTCTAGGCGCAGCCAGGGAATGGAGGGTGTCATGCTTGGTGACCACAGGATCTCATCTCTGTTGTTTGCAGATGATGTTGTCCTGTTGGCTTCATCCAGCAATGACCTACAGCTCTTGCTGGGACGGTTTGCCGCTGAGTGTGAAGCGGCTGGGATGAGAATCAGCACCTCCAAGTCCGAGTCCATGGTCCTCAGCCGGAAAAAGGTGGATTGTCCTCTCCGGGTTGGGGACAGGCTCCTGCCCCAAGTGGAGGAGTTTAAGTATCTTGGGGTCTTGTTCACGAGTGAGGGGAAAATGGAGCGAGAGATCGACAGACGGATTGGAGCAGCATCTGCAGTGATGCGGACGTTGTACCGGTCTGTTGTGGTGAAGAGGGAGCTTAGTTCTAAGGCAAAGCTGTCGATTTACCAGTCAATCTACGTTCCTACTCTCACCTATGGTCACGAGCTTTGGGTAATGACCGAAAGAACGAGATCGCGGATACAAGCGGCTGAAATGAGCTTTCTCCGTAGGATTGCTGGACTCACCCTCAGAGATAGGGTGAGGAGCTCAGTCATCCGGGAGAGGCTCAGAGTAGAACCGCTGCTCCTCCACATTGAAAGGAGTCAGTTGAGGTGGTATGGGCATCTGATTAGGATGCCTCCTGGACGCCTCCCACTTGAGGTGTTTCAGGCACGTCCCACTGGGAGGAGACCCCGGGGCAGACCCAGGACTCGGTGGAGAGACTATGTCTCCCAGCTAGTCTGGGAACGCCTTGGTATCCCCTCTGAAGAGCTGGAGCAGGTGGCTGGGGAGAGGGAAGTCTGGGCTTCTCTGCTTGAACTGCTGCCTCCGCGACCCGGACCTCCGGAAAAGCGGTAGAAGATGGATGGATGGATGGATGGATCAGGTATAAAGATTATACAGTATAAGTTATATTAACCACTTGCACTCCGGGCAATTTTCCTAAAAATGCCAAAAAATAACGTGCCCAAAGTAAATCGAAAGCTGTTATTCAACCCTTTGCAGCATCTTCATGGGGTTGGTCTCATTTAAAAGAAAACACTTTGAATTTTTTGGCAAAAAAAACATAATCTCTCTACGTGCTCCGGCCACTGAGTTACAGTCATCTAAACATACTGAACTTGAAGAGAAAAAAAATTGGACACAGTGTTTTTTTGGATACAAATGCTTGTAAATAACACATAGCTGTCCGATCCGGCTGGAAAATGCAACAGAAATGTAGAACCAAGTGTTATCCAGCTGAGATCCAAATTTGGTAACAATACCACAAAAAATGAATATTTTACACAGCTTTGTTCTCAGGCTGTTCCCAGGCGTTATGGAACTGTGCCAAATTGTGCCAAATGGCACAGTTTGGAAAAACGTCTGTAACTTTTGAATAATTCAATGTAGAATCTTCATTTTAGGCTCTAATGAAAGGTCACACTCAGGGCTGTGTCTGTGTGTGTGTGTGTGGGCGGGGGGTCGTTCCCCCCCCCCCCGCTACCAAGGACCAAATTCGGCCCTCGCTACATGACGGAATACACTTTTTTTTTTTTTTTTTTCCTTGCATGTTTTGACAGCGGCTCCCCCCCCCCTCGCTACTGTGTGTGTGTGTGTGTGTGGGCGGGGGGGGGACCGTGAACGGACCGTGAACGCCCCCTCCCCTCGCTACAGAAGAGGGCCATCGCTACATGATGGAATAGACTGATATGCTTCCTCCCGCGGACCGGGGAGCGTTCGGACCGTGGCCCCCCCCGCTCCTCTTCTGCAGCGGGGGGGGGGGGGCGTTCACGGTCCGAACACGGCAAATGAACCGTTTATCGTGGCGCACGCACTTCGTACTTCGTGCGCAGTACAGTTGTAATTTACCGATCGGTCAAAAGTCATTTTTGGATTACAGTTTTCAGGGATAAATAATAATTTAGCTTATAACACCTTACCTCTTCAAAGCAGCAGAGTCGTGGCGAACAGCTCTTCCCACGCATCAGACGAATGCAACGCTGCTCCGCTCGTGGATCTCGATCAACATAATTCCATTATTGCCGTTTTGGCGAATGGATTTACGACTTTTGTCGTCGGCCTCCATCTATTCTGCTGGAATGAGTGCAGGTCCCACTTGTGGGTGTTCTCCATGCTGCTGGGTGAGCCTGGGTCTGTAGTAGATTCGTACAGAGTCCTTCTGCAGCAGTAAATATCGCTTCACCCAGCCTGAATTTCTGTGCTTCAATTGGCTCCTGCGTTCACAGTAGGCGGGTCCTCCTTCCTAGATTTTCATTCATTGGCTCCTCAAGGTTTCAGAAACTCAATTCAAGGCTCTTATTAGTCGAATGAGAGGTCAATCAGATGAACTAATCTGTTCGCGGCTGTGTTTGCAGATTTTTTTTTCAGTGGCGCTTGGAGGGCACACCACCTACACCATCACCATCAATATCCTTATCATGCGTCATGCGCACGAGGGCGCACGAGCGCGCTCTCGCGCGCCCTCGTGCGTCATAGGACGCAGAGACTTGCCCGCCCACGGAACAACGGAGCGCAAGTGGTTAAGAGGTGTATCGAGACCTGAGATTTACTCCAGGTCCACACACACAGAAAAAGTTGATGGTAAACACTCGTTTGGGGCACCAGCTCACTCTCTTGTGAACAATCTACTAATAATCGACCTTTGTACCTTAATTATAAATAAATAAATTAATTAATTAATTAATTAATTAATTATCTATCCATCTCAAATTATTCATGAATTCCATACTAGGGACTTAGAACATTCACAGACAGGAATAAATTACTCAACAACTTCTCTCATTTTACAGATTTATTTAAATGAAACCCTGATTAAATGACATTACATTCCAATAATCTGTAAGCAGCTGAAATGATCAGATAGCAACAATCATGTTCAGTGCACAACTGATTATTAATCAACAGAGTGTAATCACATTTGCAGAACCAGGGTGAAAATGTAAGCTGAATTTAGAGCAGTTTGAAGTTGAAGGATTATGAAAACTGAACACAAATTTATTGAGAAAATTTAACTAATTATAAGAGAAATTTAGAATTATTCTAAGAAAGTAAAAATGGAAATTTAATAAGAAAAATTATATTAATTCTCATTTAATTTTGTATCTGATCAGATGCTGAATTATTCTCAAATCTCAGACGCTTTATTCACTTTCAGCAGATGGAAATGAAGAGAAATGGCTCACGTGACTCCTTGCGTTGTTGTTGAGATGATCCCGAAGCTTTATTCACAGGTGGTACAAGAACCAGAATATCTTGCCAGCAGATATTCGGACAAAGTACAGCAGCTTTCAAAGTCCACAGTCACCAGAGGAGATTTTGACTGCGATAATAAGGCTCCTTCGTCTTCACTCCATTGGTGTCTGAGCTCCTTCAGGGGCAGCTGTAATGGTGAGCTGCAAGGGTTTCATGGGTCAATGGCTTCTCCCAAGAGAATTCGAGAATAATTACACATCGGATCAGAATGACCAAATTAAAAAAAAGAGATTCTTCTGACTTCGTGGAGTTGCAAACAGCTTCCAGTGTGGAAATGAGTGATCAGTCAGTCTCTTTTGAAAAACACAAAACCACACGGTGAGTTGAAAGAAAGTTTAACAGGATAAAAGTTAGAAAACAGAAACGCCTGTGAAGTATGAAGTTTGACTTCATTTGACTTCATTACTGTAATATCCAAATGTGTCTCAGGGATGTGTGAATGGCTGTCGGGGTGGGGGGGGGGTGAGTGTGTTTTTAAATTATGTGCTTTTTACAATATGGATGCCTAGAGAAACACAATTTCATCTTGCTTGCACTACAGTTGTATGCATAGCATCATGACAATAAAGGTTGATTGATTGATTAATTGATTTAATGAAGGTTTTGAGCTCAGGAAAGAAAGAATTAATTCCCAAACGTTTAAAGAAAAGCATTAAAACACACAGATGTTTACACAGCACACTACAATGGAGGATCACACAAATCTGGTCTGAAAACAGATCTGAAGGAGGTCATCTCCCTACTTATAACTCAGACAACTTTCGCGGGGTTCGGTTGACTGACATGAGCATAAGCCAATAGTTTCCCATCGTGGGTGGGTTTTATGAACTTTAGTCCAATCAGAAACCAGTCCTTTGTCTGTAATTGACAAATAAGATGGAGAGAACTGTTGCCCAGCATCAGCTGGCTAGTGATTGGTTGAGCAAGTCAGATGACTTTGGTACTTTCGCAGGATGACACACATCTTAATAACACTGAAAATTCATGAATATCATCATGTATAAAATCTAAGCTAAGTCAGTGATTCATGCACTTTTATACTGGTTCTTATACAGTTAATATGCATTAAAATAAGATATATTTAAGCATAAAGAAAAAACATTCATGCGCACATTTAAAATCAAGATTAATGAAATTCTTTCAAACCCAAATGATTGATTGTCCAACACAGAATGGTAGAAAAGAGTCCATTTGCTTTTCCAGGGTGTTCTGAAAAAGAGAATAATCCAAATATTGAGGGCTTTGTAAAAAGGCAGTCATTAGATTCAGGGAATTAAGTTTAGCTGGTTAACTCCAACATGTCCCAGAGTTTTCAGAAGGTGGCAATGTTGAGCTGTGGATATTTTCTAGTGACCATATGATGCATTTAAAGTTTATGGGATGCCGTTCAAGAGGGTCTGTGATATGTCAACAGGGTTTATTACCCCATAAACTGATCAAAGGAGGAAAGGAGACCATTTATTTATGAGGTGAACTAATCTGTTCCTTAAATGAGATGGAATCCTTATCTCTAGTACCTCATTACAAAAGAATGTGTTCTCCACAGTGGTCCTGAGATGAAAAAGCAATTCTTGACTAGCCTTTTCCTGGGTGAAACAATGTCTTTAAGATGAAGGATAATTTTACTGATGAGCCAAAGCCAGATGATGCTACAGGAAATAAGGATTTCTTCTTCTTGGGTGTATTACGTGTCATCCATGAGTCCTCCAACGCGTGCCTGCCACCTTCTGAACTGAGTGGTGGCTCAGTTGGTACAGCATCTGCCCCACACCCGGGAGGCAGGGGTTCAAATCCTGGCCGGGTCATGCCGAAGACCATATAAAAGTGGAACTTCCTGCCGTCCAGCTTGGTGCTCAGCAATAATGGAATGGAGGAGGGAAATTTGTGGCGGCGCCTTGCATGGCAGCAGCCCTCTGATTCTACACTTGGGGTGTGTGTGATTAACACAGTAGATAGGTAAAACACAATCTCGTTCTACTGTACATGATTGGTTGTACAGTTGAATGACAATAAAGGGTGACTTATCAGTACAAATCACCAGTACAGCTGGGGATGTCAGAGGGAGTTGACAGGCGCAGTCAACTTTTCCCAGAACTCAAGGCAAATACTCCTGAGGCAACTCTATGACAAGTGGAGGAGTACTGAGTCTTTTGATCCTGGGGAGATACTGCTCATGGTATTAGCTATGGACACAGATGATGAGGTGACAGATTCAGAGGATAAAATGGATTTCTTTTCACATTGAAATGTTTTTTTTTCCTAGTAAGTGTCTTCTCTCCAACAGTTTTTTCTTTAAGTGAACCATCTAACAAGTTAGTGCATTTGTACTAAACATTTGTTTATTAAACACCTAAAACAAGTTTTTAAACGGTCGACATCACCCTGTTTTGTTTTTTTTATTGTGGTTGGAGTTTTTAGATGTTTTTATACAAACTAAACACCCTTTGTATATATTTTTTTTGTTACACAACATACATGGTGTTCATGTTTGTGGAATCTAGCATAACATTGTCCATGTTGTGTCATACATAATGATGCTTTTCTGTTTACAAAAACAGTTTTAAAAACTGTGTTCCACAAATTGAAACTGACGAATTTCTGGTATATATTTCACTCACCTGCTTTGTTATTTTCATGCAAACTTGCTTCAGCATTGTGATTAAAATGGTCACTAAAAACAAAAGAAACATTGAAACAAGTATTTGTTTGGAAGAATTACAAAATTTTTTTTGTTTAGTTGTACACAAATTAAACTTTGTTGATCGGACGTGTATCCAAGTTATAATTGTAATCTCCTCCTTTGGGGACTAATGAAGGTTGATCTTATATTGGCTCAGTAAAGACCGTTCTCACCCTCTGCATAAACACTTTGAACTTCTTCCATCTGGTAAACGATTCCGGAGCATCGGAGGCAGAACCACCAGACTGATCAACAGCTTCCTTCCACAAGCTGTCAGGATGCTGAACAGTTGACCCGGAATCTCTCATACACACTACTGCACCTACGGACATTTTGTATATTATAGTTAGTTATTCTTTTTTTTCCCCCAAGTATGTGTCAGGGATGTGTGAATGGATGGGGGGGTGGGGGTGGCGGGGAGCTATGTGGGAATGTGTCTTAAATCATGCTGCTTCTTATATGGATGCCGAGAGAAACGCAATTTCATCTTGCCTGCACTACAGTTGTATGTACAGCAATATGACAATAAAGTTTGATTTGATTTGATTTGATTAAAGCTTAAGGGTTAATTCTGCTTAGGTTGAGAGTGCAGGTTGTAAAAGTTAACAGTGGGCTTCTTTACTTCCTGCCCAGCAGTTAAAAATGAAACATTGCAGATAAGGACATGACTTGGCCTTAGGTCAAGCTGAGATCACCTTGTCCCTAGCCTTTGTTGTTTTGCACTCTGCCTGCAGCGTGTTCAAGGAGCCTCGCAAGCACAATAAAGAATTCAGCTGAGAAGCAACTAGGTCTGCTTGATTTCTTACCAGATCATGTTTGGTATAATATTTAGCCTCAACACGCGCCAGAAACTAGTTTCATTATATGTACACTCCTTTTTGCATAAGACCATTTTTACTGAGTTGTGCTTAATCCACAAGCACATGTGAAGTACATTTACATGTTTAAAGAAAAGAGTTTTGAACCTCCTTATTTGTGTAACAAGTCATTGTTACACAACATACATGGTGGTGATGTTTGATGAATTTAACATAATGCCGTCCATGTTGTGCCATACACAGTTATGCTTTTCTGTTGACAAAATCTGTGTTTTAAATGCTACATGAAGATAAACCTGAATCAAATGAAACTATATTAAAAGTTACTTCACCCTGATTAACGTGTTACATGTAATGTGAAAAAACACAAGTACCCCAGAATCTTACTTGATTAGTAACTTTTGATTTAGCTTATTCTTTCCACACAACTTTTTTTTTTTTTTTTTTTTTTTTTTGGTCGTAGTAACAGTAAAATATTTCACAAACCCGTTTTTGGATAACAGATTCATTGTAGACAAGTGATTTTTCTTTTCCTCTAGGCGGACATAACTTCAATTTACTTTTCGAACATCTTGTAACCGGTTTTGCTACCCCCCTTTTTAGAGTGGCTATATCCCCAAATTAAACATTAAAACCCTCGGTTTTTTAAATTTTTGAATCAATATCATCAACAATGAAAACCTGAATCACAAGGCATTTGTTGAAATTCCACATGTTCAGTTCAACACCTTTTTCAACACACATTTTTTGCTGCATAATAAAAGACAAGGCCTAAGGAACAACAAAACTCTCAACTATTTATCCATTTTTTTGAATGATTTGGATGGGGAAAAAAAAGAAGTAATCCATACTTAAGTAAATGGAGCAGATTTATTTTGTTCTTACAACCACAGCAAAAGTTAGACAAAAAAACCCAAAACAAAACAAAACAAAAAAAACCCCTCCAATATTGTAAAAATGTTTCTGTAAAACTCTTGTTACAATGTTGTACAAAACACACACATCTACATTCTCCATGCATTCAAGTGAATACTACCTAAAAGCAAATTATACAGGGATACACATTTGCAAAATTGCTCTTGTATCTGCTTTTGCTTCCATATATGGGCATGTATGGGGTCGCGTAGTGGGGTCGCGTAGGGCTGGAAAGAAAAAGACACAGATAGCAGGATGTGGAGTCAAAGTGCTGAGGAGAAGACATCTGGGGAAGATAGCGTTGAGAGGACCGGTTCAAACCAGTTTGGACAAGGACCAGACTTTTGTTGGGAAGTTACTGGGAATGCTCAGTAACTTGAAGCCTATATGTATCTGTTTGAAGCCATTGTTCTGGGTTCTTCTGCCAGATCGTGCTGAGAGGAACCCACATGTGTTTGACTGCGTGCTTCAGTAAAAGATAAACTGAGAAATAGTATTACTTCTGTCATTATTGATTGGTTAACCAAAAAGATTCTGCTGTCTAATTTTGAATTTTTGCAGTTATGGTGGAGAATGTGGGCAGTTAGCCAACTGCATTGAAAGACATCGGGACACAAAGCTTTGGCTGGTTACTGCAGACAATCCGGGGCCCCAAATCAAAAGGTGAGCAGTGGACCTTTTCTAAAATCACTGTAGGATTGTCTGTATTATTCAGTAAAGTAAGTCTTTTGTCATGTTTTTTAAATTTTATTGAAAAAACTTAATACAAAGATAATGTTTTATTTTGTGGCTATTTTTTTTTTATGATTGTAAGAACACGCAGAGAGTCTCATAAGCATTCACATGTTAGGGTCAGATCAATGAGCTGCTTTTTATAGATAAATAAGAAATGTTAATACAATGCGAGAACTTATTTTACATCAATAAGTGAGCATAAATAAGGAACTCTAACATAGGAATAATTACAAGACTCTCAAATTTAATCAATGAGTGAGTAATATAGGAATAATTACAAGATTCACAAGTTTAATCAATGAGTGAGTAATATAAGAATAATGAAAATTAAGAGATACAGAACTTAGAAATAACAAATAGTGAGTAACTATTGCCAGTTTGTTAAAAATTAGTCTGGGACTAAATCTTTATAAGTTACCTCTTGTTTTGAATATGGATGCAGACCAAGGAAAGTAGCCTCTGCATAAAGTTAAACTGGTTCAGAGCGGCAGGGACAAATACACAATAACTCTGCAAATGTTGTGCATGTTGATGTTATATGTGGGAACTGTGTGGGTGGCTTAACCTCTCTATTCTTATTAAAAGACAAAAGTGGTGGTGTAGATGAAGGGAGGTAGTTCCTGATTTGAATTTCCATCATCTGTTTGTATAGAAAGAGAGGAATTCTGCATTGTGGGTTGGGAAATAAAGGCTGAATGCCCGGGGAGTGAAAATATTTTTTTGGTCTGCCAGAAACAAAGAAGTTACAATTTCCACTGGTATTGCAGGCCATATGCTCTCCCGCCAGCTTCATTAGGATTCTGGTCGAAGCTTGGAGAGGCTGCTTTCCCAGAAAGGAGTTGAAATTTGGAGTTTGGACCGTAGGGTTTGCCTCCATATAACTAAATACAGGTTCTGTAACTATGACTACAAGAATTTCAGCATATAGTGTTTGTGAGGTAGTGGATAGAACACAAAAAGTTACTGAGGGACAGACGGTTGAGAAAGATAGAAAAGAGGAAGTAAGAAAGTTTAAAAAATGGGTGACGGAACTACAGGATTTAGGATATTTGCCAGGATCATCAAAACCGATGCCGTCGCCAGTCAAACTGTCAGAGATAATACAAATATTTATACAAAACTATAATACTGCTAAGTAAAACCACGAGAAAGAAAGCAATCCTAAATGGGGAAAAGTCAAAGGAAAACTGAAAAATTCAGAGAAGAGGAAAATTAGGGCCATGTGTTATATTCCTAAGCTCGTGGCTGTGTTTAAAGGAGGATAAGTGATAGTCAGTGATAGTGGAAGGGTCATATTACAAACACACAGGCAGCAAGTAGTGTCAGAATTGCCACCCCAATATGACGATGTGGCTCTGCCTCCATCAGCTCTGCCTCCATCAGCTCCACCTCCACCAGCCCTTTCAGCCCCCACTCTGACAGTCAAGCCCCTACACTGAATGTGTGAACATGTTATCTAACCAAATGCCCCTCACAGCATTCCTGAAAGATAATGGTGATCAGGTGAGGCCAGTGACAGGAATATTGCAACTAAGACCTATGTTGGATGAGGAAAATGCTGGCAAAGGAATGCATGGTATAATATCATTCCCTTAGTGAACCCACTGACCCACCACAGTCAGGATTAACCCTTAGTCAGTGTTGATTGCATGAACAGATAGTGCCACCACTGTGGCACTGATGTGCCAAACACTCCCTAGTTGTACTAAGAATTCTACCTCACAAGGTAGTAGACATGTATAACTTAAGCCTCTTTTCCACTAGCCCAGCACACCTCGGTACGGCTCGATTCACTTCAGTACGGCTCGGAATGCTTCTGTCTCCATTAGCACGGTGTTGGGCATGGGTGTTGTGCTGGGGTGGGTGGGTTTATAACAGCGAGGCGGTGCCACACTCCCGTGACGTAACGCACGCGACCCAAGCAAAACATTTTTTTTTCCAAAACTTTATTGAGAAGATCCAAGCAAAACATAACACATAGCTGTACAAGGCCACTCCTCGGTCTGTGGCTTTTTTCACCGTAAACGCCAAAAAGGACCACCAGACAAGGGTACAGGCAGCGAGATGAAAACACTCTGGAATAGTTCTGCAGCTTCTGGGAGAGCCAAAGGCGTGAGGATACAAACTAGGTGTCACGGCTGGCCCTCACGAGCCAGCATAAGACGCCACAGTTCAGTAAGTTGCAATTCAATCCTTTTTATTATATATTGCACAGGGCTTGAGTGTACAACACAACTTGCCACACAGGCTTCGTTACACCACACAATATGAATTTACAATAAAGGTTAGCGGCTAGGACGAGGGGCACTCGTACGCCGCAAAGGCAAGGAATAGTAAACGAGGAACAGGGAGAGAGTTATGGCAGAGACGAGGAGCTCTCGTCCGCCGCGACAACTTACATGCAGCGGGATACATCGGGGAACCCAGGGAGCATGTGATGAGGAGACAGGGGAAAGTCATAAGACTTTTGACGAGACAGCCGTAGCGTCCAGTTCACTTGCACTGACATTTAAAGCCAGCTGCTCATGATTGGAAACGCGGCGCAGCTGCCCAGGTTCTGACAGCTGAGAGCTCCCGAGCGTCTGGCCAATCAGAGCCCGGGAAACCCGTGTGACGACACCAGCTGTCAAAACCTGACAGGGATGAGGAATAACCCGAGCGCGGACAAAAGTGCTCGGGATATGACACTAGGTCGTATATGACGGTAAGCTAATGGTTGCTAATGCTAGTTTGCTATAAGTACGTCGTGCTACACTTTAATGTCTGCAAGTTATCGCTGTTAGGTACTAAAATATGTACGCTGTGTGTGTTTCAGATGGCTCATCTCTGTTGTGGGGAAATTACTGCTTCATTCGCGCTGGGCGTGCCTGTCACGGATGTGATCAGCCTGTCACTGATGTCAACACAGCTTCACAAACGAGCAGTATTGAGCTTAAGAATGTCTGTAGAAACGTTTTATTTCCTGTACAACAAATTGCTCTGATCTGCTTGAAAATCATGGAGAAACTGTTGAGACATCATGGACTTACCTGTTTCTGCAGCAGATTCTGAGATGGTATCATAGAAAAAAACGATCAGCTGACACAACTTGATCGCCAGGTTAATATTAGCCACAAAATATATATTCAAAAAGTAAACTTTACTGAGTTAGGTATAATAAGATATATTTGACAGTTATCATGCATTTTAGGCCAAAACAAACTTGATCTAGGATTAAAAGCAATTAAAATAATGCAGTCACAAGTTTACATGGAAACATGTAATGTAGAAATATATATTCTCTGCATCAACAATGTACTAGATATGCATTCATGTTGTATTGCACTGGGATTTGCACTGACAATAAACCTATGAAGTTTTTGCAGATGTCTCTTTTTTTATATGTGAAGATTACCACCATGTGGCATAAATTAAATACTGAAAGATTGGAAAAGCTAAGAATAATCCAGCAGTTTGAGAAATCACTTTTGGTTTGGTGTAAGTCTGTCAACAGAATTATGAACCATAAAGCAGTTTGTGTTAAAATGTTAAATCCAATTAAACCTAATCCGGGGGCTTCCAATCATGTGTCATGTGGGGCCAAGACCCTGCAGGTTCTCTCTTCTACCCAGTCTCTTCAGCAGGTGTTATCACTGATCAGTCAGTGGAAGAAGTTCAGTGGAATCTGCTGTTGAAGACACTGGTTGGAGGTAAAGCCTGCAGGGTCTTGGCCCTCCATGGCACATGATTAGACACCCCCCCCCCCCCCGCAGTATCCAACTTTTACTTTCAAAATAAGTGTAAATATTTGCAAAAAGCAAACATTATTAGAAATATGTTATATTTCAATTTAATACTATCCCACTTGTACTTACAAAAACGTGTGAATATTCATAAAAAGCACACACATGAAAGGTAGCACCACAAGCAGTGGGTCACAGCGGTTTTGGGCAACAGCAACACAAGTGTGTATCCTTTGCCAATCCGTCTGCTGTTATTTAATGTTTAACAGTTAAGGGACGGATGATTATATGCTCTAAAACTGGAGAAACTCTCTGATAAAAAAGCTGCAACAACACAAGTCACTTTTGGTTTGAATTAACTGCCAAATGACCTAGAAATAATGAGCTGAAACTTGTTTTTATTCGTATTAAATAATGAGACAGTGGCACACTGGCCAACACCAAATTGTATTATTTTTTACATCCTAGGGCATTTTGGATGTACTGAATAAAAAAAAAATTCATGTTTTTCACCTTCAGGTCAACGTTTGGAACAACAGTATTATTATTTTCCATTTAGATGATGCTACACTCCTTCTAAAGTATTGTAATTCTCTGAATTTGGAATGCCGATAGAACATTCAATTTACATATACTTACTTTTTTACCTACTTTGTCTTGTAAGCTTGATCAGTCTCTCCCGCTGCATTTTAAAGTCCAACTGTGCAACTTCTTATAAGTTAACATAAAAAATTTACCCAAAGTTTAGAACTGGATCATGTAGTGCTAATTTTTTATGATATTTCAATAAAAAGAACAGAAAGCTTACAAAAACATTTGTTTTTTGGTCTAGTTAAAAATTACATTACCTTTACTATGGTTGACCCCTGACAGGATGATCAGCATCATTTTGATCAGACTAGGCATTGGAATTTCTATGTAATTATACTGTTTTATACTTCAGTGTTGTAACAGACAAACCACACTTTCCAAAACAATTCCATTTTATTATATACAAAATATTAAAAAAAAAAACTTTGCAACACAACATGAAGGTTAATCGACATTTTATACACGCCGACCACTGAGTGCCTCTACCAGCTTCCCAAACTGGGTCAGGAAGGCTCGGTTGAATGAAGCCGTCTCTGCCAGCTCTGGGTCAGGAAGGCTCGGTTGAATGAAGCCGTCTCTGCCAGCTCCTGGGCTACCCTCGCGTTTTCTGCAACCTCATTTAAATGTTGCAAATATTTATCATTGAATACATTTTGCGCCTGGTGGCGGGACAGATTCACATTGGAGAATCCGGGCGGGCTGGCGCGGCGGACGCGTGGGATGATTCTACAAGGAAAATGCACACAATAAAATACAGCACGAAAGTGCAAGATATACAGAAAAGACAATAGTTTTTAACATGATTACATAAGCTTATTTCAGCGTATTGTTCACATGAATAATTAAAAGCGTTGAGTCCGCAGTGTGCTGCTGCAGAGCGATCATCATCCACAAATGAACAGCTTTTTTATTGCATAAATAAACTGAGCGTCTTACCGAATATATTTGCGAAAAAATGCACAATAAAAAAAAATTAAAACTCACCGTTAAAGGACTCCGATGTTGAGACCTCCCGGTATATTTTTTCATTCCGGGTGGCTCCGTCTAACTCGCGCTGGATGCATTCGTCTGACAATGCAGTGAGCAGACACTGCAGCTCCTTATTGGTCCATGGAACACCCTTATTACGCGAAGCCATTTTTGATAGAGAATAAATGAAAATAGCACAGCAATACACTGAAAATAAACCGCCAACAGTGGTTGCGCGCTGAGTAATGGCGGTCATGAAGATTCTTTTTTTTTTTTCAAAAACTTTATTGAGAAGGTCGTGAAGATTCGGCAGAAGAGGAGGAGAGGGGCGGTTACAATCTGACCAATCAGCGCCGGTTACGACCTGACCAATCAGTGGCGACCAGTCTGTTAACGTCACAACACAGCCCAGCTCAGCACTGCTGTACCCTGCCCTTGAGCGGGGCTGAGAATCGCGGCTGTTAAACTGTGTTGGGGCTTGTGGAAAAGCGTACAAAGCGTGCTGAGCCGTCCCGTGTCGCGCTAAAGCGTGCTAGTGGAAAAGGGCCTTTACTGCTCTTGCCTTGGAGGACTTATGGCGGACATAATTTTTAGACAAACACATATGGTCTTTACCGATCGCTGTGGACATAGTCGTGAACGGAGCATTTGGTCCCAAATTTGCTAACTATGATTCAAAAACGACATTATTTAGCTTATGAATGCAAATGTTTACATTTTGTTTTAACAGAGGGTGGGCGAAGCTGGTTGATGTTTACCTGCTGCCGCTCCCAGCACCATGTGACTAGACAACAATCGCGCTGGTTCCATGTCACCATATAACATAAATAGGGGCAGAATAAAAGCGAAATTGAGGTGGGATAATCATCAGTTTCTGGATGTGGGAGAGAAAGCAAAAATGCCCGACAGAAGAGAAAATAATGGCCAAGATGCTGCAAAAAGGGCAAAGCAAGCCGTCTTCACCAGCGGTAAGTGACGAATGCCTGTTTGTTTATTGTTTTGTTTACATTGTACTGCATTGTACTGATTTTCTGGTTCATATACTATGAAGATAAGATAACAAAATGCCCAAAACAAGAAATGGTGACAAAAAGCAAAACCATTCTTTGTGTAAATATGTCCAAAGTCCACTTTTGACTGAAAGTTATGTAATTCGATATGGCTGCCGTGGCATTATGCAAATTAGATGCGTAAATTTACTCCTATCTCAAACTTAGGATCATATTCTACATCTTTCTAATTGACAGTAAGCCATTATCTCTTACCACTTTCAGGTTATAGCTTTGGAAATCTCTGACATCTGAACTGAATATTTTCTTGAAAAACCTTCACCACTAGGGGTTGACGGTGCAACGGAGCACCATCCACAGTCAATAGGTTAAGTCAGCAGGATAAGGATTAGAGTGTCCTTCACTTCTTCACTTCTTCTTCACTTCATCAACTCCAACATATCTTCAGGCTAAACTGAAAGATGTTGTGGAGGAAGAGGATTTACAGGATGAGAATGGTGAACTAGGAAGGGAGGTTTCACACATGATAAGTCAGTTGTCTGAGGATGATATAAGCAGTCTGCAGAGTGTGTTGGAAAAAAGAATATGGTGAATCCAGGAACAAAAACAATGGTCCAAGAAAGTGGAAATTTAATACTTACGGTACCACACATGATAATCTAGATGAGAGAACTACTCGCACTAAAGCAGACGACATACCGATGGAAAACTATTCAAATATGGCACCCATGATTGCAACTGAAGATAGGACTGCTCAATATGTGGAATGGTCATTTAAGGACCTGAAGGGTATATGTGATACACTGCCTCCCTTAACTTCAGGAGGTTCTCCCTGGATTAGGGTTATGCAGAAGCTTCCATTAGGCTGCTGACTGTGCATGGCAGACCTCAGGTGAATTAGTACTAGTCATACCTCACCCTCTATGTTAAAGAATACAGAGGAAGAGGCACACACTATTGATATACGTAGCAGATGAAGCACCATTCAGAGATCACAGTGATGAAATTTTTACAGTAATGAGGAGAACGTTCCCTGTTGATCTCACGATTGCTGAATTAACAGATACAGTATACAGTACCTATAAAACCAGGAGAGGATGCTGGAGCTTATTTAGACAGATGTTTGGCACTTTGGGCAGATATGACTGGCGAAAACCTTCATAACAACCCTACCAGATTTGCGGTACTCCATAATGTGATACAGTCATCAGTGCCACCACCCGTAAGGACTGCACTAGAGGGGGTTGTTGGCTTAAACACCCATCTCTTGTCCATTGTTAAGCAATATCATAAGAAACAAAATGAAAAAGAGGCTGAAACTGCAGAGTTGTCAAATCAGTTGGTGAAAGCTCAGTTGAAAGCAGCGCGAGAAGTATTAAATAAGGATAAAAAGCAAAAAACTATTGTACAGGCTCTGGCCATTATAGTGGCAATCCCTCAGGCCATTATTGGTCCAGTCCCTGCTGAACCCTATGTGTTGGCACCCCAACAACAATGGTATCCTCGAACACCTCAGAGAGGACGTGATAGAGGTGCATACAGAGGAGGCATGAGATCACCTGCCCCGGCACAAGACATACACACGTGAACAAAATTTTTGCTACCCCTCTGTTAATGAAAGAAAAACCTACAATGGCCACAGAAATAACTTGAATCTGACAAAAGTGGTAATAAATAAAAATTCTATGAAAAATAACCAATGAAAATCAGACATCTGTGACCATTGTGGGTTTTTCTTTTATTAACAGAGGGGTACCAACAATTTTGTCCATGGCTGTATGCTACCGGTGCGGAAGACCGGGACTCTGGGCACATGACTGCAGAAATCCACCTGCTAATAGAGGGTATACACAGATGATGTATATGCCCGTCCCACCCCCAGCACTAGGGATGTGGCCTGACCATTCCTCTGCACAACAACTACAACAACATCATATGGCTCCCAACCAGAACATGATGCCCAGCCAACAATGATGGGGCCTACGGAGCCACAATGAAGAGGGGGCACTTTCGGATCCAACACTATCCCTCAAGGTGGGAGACAAAACTTATGAAGTTATGGTGAACACAGGGGCTCGTTTTTCATCAATATCAACTTCTCTACCCCTGTCCACTAATTATACATCAGTTGTTGGCATTTCTGGGACCCCGAAGTGTCTCCCTTTCTCAGTACCATTGACCTAGCATTACTAACTAACATTGATTTGAATTAGCCAAACTTGATTTTGTCCATTCTTTTCTGTACTCCCTGGACTGTCCTGTAAATCGTCTGGGAAGAGATGTGCTTCTGAAAGTAAAAGCACACATCTACTTTGCTTCTACTGGAACTGTGGTGTGTCTGCCTGATGGTACCATGCTCCAGTGTATGTCAGATCTGTCCACTCCCCTGAATATGAATGTTCCACAACTTCAAGCTCAGGAAGTTGAATTGGAGGAAAATCAAACCTCTTCAGCAACTGTTTGGTGGTTACAACTGAATAGTGTGAGCCCTAACAAAAATCAGTTGATAAAAAAATATATTTCCTGGGCCCCATGGATAGACTCTGTTTGGCCATATGACCCCCCACATGATCCACTCCACTGTACAATGAACTATTCACATGATGACCAAAAACTGTATGATGATCAGTGGAAGACTCTGGTGGGGGTTCAGGATTTGGTGTGCAAGGACATTTATGTTGACCCAAAAGGAGTGGCTGCTGCAGTCTGTTTGAAGTGCACCTCATGTGACACTGGGGGTGTCCGCAGGGGAGGAGGCAAGGGCATTGGGGCCAATGGTGAAAAACTGTCTTAAGTTGACTGACTTGGTTGCTACACAATGTAGGGATTTACATTATTCACCATCTGCAGATTGTTATAGTATATCAAGCAATGTGACAATACAGGCCACCCCACAAAGGTTACAGCTTGACCGAACACATGGTAGAGAAAACACTGATCACCCAGATCCTGATGCACTGTTGGACTCTATGCCTCCTTCTCTATGGTCAGACAGCTCTGCGGATGTTGATTACCTGTACACCAGTAAAAATCTCACTCAAACCAAACACTCAGCTTATATGGCGAGGACAATATCCTCTCCCAAGGGAGAAAGAGACAGGTGTAGCAGAGGCAATGCAGGGTCTTCTTCAGGCAGGGGTCCTAGTACAAACAGAATCCCCCTGGAACACACCAGTTCTTCCTGTAGAAAAGCCTGGGAAACCAGACTACAGGATGATTCATGATCTGCAACTTATTAACGCTGTAGTGGTGCCTACAAATTACACTGTTCCAAATCCTTACCTGCTGCTGAATAACGTTACTCTACAACATAAGTTTTTCACTGTAGTTGATATATCTAATGCCTTTTTCAGTATCCCACTACATACAGACAGCAGGCCTCTTTTTGCATTCCCCTATCAGGGAGAGCAGTATGCTTACAGCAGATTTCCACAAGTTTTTGTTGACTCACCAGCTATTTTTAATCACGTATTGCGCCAACATTTTCAGGATTTATTCCTGCCTCCTGACACACTGCTATTGCAGTATGTGGATGATCTGCTGTTAGCAGTTCCCACTGCTGTTTCTGTGCTCTCAGCCACGGAGCTCCTCCTGAAACACCTCTATCAGAAAGGCTATAAATTAAGCCACAAAAAAGTACAGTGTTGTTGCCCCAGAGTTCACTATTTGGGAAGGCTAATCACATCCGGCGACTCCACAGTGTCCCCGTCCCAAAGGTCATCAATTCTTTCACACCCTAAACCATGCACTGTGAGGGAAATGATGTCATTTTTACGTCTTACTGGATACAGCAGAAATTTTGTTCCAAATTACACTGCACTTATTCAACCACTGCACGACCTAGTTAAGGAAGCAGGACATAAAAATCTCATGTCACCTTTGCAATGGACCACTTTAGCTGAGGGTGCTTTTATTGAACTCAAACAACTGACATCACATGCACGTTCACTAAAACCACTTGATTACTCTTTCCCATTTCATCTTGATGTTTCTGAACAGTCAGGCATTATGAACACCGTACTGTATCAGAAGGGGGAAGATACAGGGTCCAGGTCAAGTTCTATGTATTACAGCTCAACATTAGATAATATAGAGAAAGGACACCCACCATGCACAAGTCATGTTGCAGCAATAGCTAAAGCATTGGAAAAATCTTCACACATCACAGTGCAACATACTGTGATAGCACACACCATGCATGGGGTAGCTTCATACCTACAAAGTGTATTGTTCACACTCTTGGCCAAATGAGCACAAAGGATGAAAAGAATACTGCAAGCACCAAATGTCATTTACACAAATGAAGGGACAGATATGGCAGAAGACATATTCATAGGTGAACCTCTTGACTGTTCAGCAATTGTGAAAACAGACATGAAAGCTGTTCCAAATCTCCAAGCTGATGAAATTGAACATTTTTTTGCGATGGCTGTTGTTATCAAAAGATGGATGGGTCTCTGAGTGCCTCATATGCAGTTGTAAAATATGACGAGGGGACAGGTGCATTTCAAACTGTAGAGGCAGGAATGGTAGACCAGCCTGCCTCTGCCCAAAAAGCTGAAATTATAGTAGTAGTACTAAAGCATGTCAATATGCAAAACAAGAGGTAAACTTATACACTGATTCAGCTTATGCCCACCAGGCTGCACATGTTGATTTACCACATTGGAGAAGGAAGAGATTTTTCACCTCAACTAACACACCAATTAAACACTTAACAGAAATGGTTGAGCTGTTGGAGGCCATGGGTCAAAAACCTCAAAGAGGGTAGCGCGATTCTGAAGTGTAAAGGGCATCAAAAAAGAAATGCAATGGTGGCCAAAGGAAATGAAGCTGCTGATTTAGCTGCTAAGCAAGCAGGTGGTTATGTTACTCAAGCAAATACTGTATGATACAGAAAGAAGATCAGGAGTACATGGAACTAGGCCTAGAAGAAATCAAGCAATTACAAACAGCAAGTCCTGAGGAAAAGAGCAGGTGGATAGAGAATGGAGCAAAGAAAGATGAGGAGGGCCTGTGGAGGTCCGCAAATGGAAGATAAGTAGCCCCTACCATAAGGTGTTGTTGCTGCTATGCAAAGAGGCACATACAAAAGCACATACCAAAAACATGTAGGTTTAGGGCGCTCGCGCACGCAGCGACCAGCAGCCGGTGGCTTGTCACCAGACTGCAAACCAAGTCTAACTACGGGTACAAATAAGTAACAAAAAAAAAACAAAAAAAAAAACAAAAAAACAAAAGTATCAACTCTGATTGAACCACACAAGTGGCATACATGTAGCAGAACTAGTGGTTTCTGAGTGTGAAGCATGCCAAAAGTTCAATCCCAAACACACGGTAAAGGCCTCCATGGGAGTTTTTTCAGCCCCTGAAGGGCCATGGAAGGAAGTAGTGATTGATTTCACAGACATGGGCCCAGAAAATAGATGCAGAGGCTAAAGATATCTGCTGGTGGGTGTGGATACATTTTCGAGTTGGGTTGAGGCAAAAGCATATATAACAGAAAGTGCAAAAGAAGTGATTAAATGGCTGACAGAAGAGGTGATTCCCAGACATCGGTTTCCAAGAGTGATTAGGTCAGACAATGGCAGTCATTTTGCAAATAAACATTTGAAGGAAGTTGAATGCGCTTTAGGCTTAAGGCATAAGTTTGGCTCAGTAGTGCATCCATCCTCCCAAGGGCTAGTAGAAAGAGCAAATAAGATTCTAAAAAGAATGCTAGCCAAGCAATGCATGGGGACAGGCATGACATGGGTCAATGCACTGCCATTAGCACTGATGATACTGCGATCCACCCCCAGTACAACGCTCTGCCTGACTCCCCATGAGCTGTTAACAGGGAGAAAGATGCCAGGACCATTTGTTGATTCACCCTTGATTCCTAGGAATAGTCAAGCTGTAGAATTGTCACAGTATAACAAGAGTCTAAGGAAAATATCTGAAGGTCTCTCTCAACAGGTTCCGGACATTCTCAACAAGGAGACGCTGCCCCATTGGAACCTGGTAACTGGGTGTGGCGAAAAGTAGTGAGACCTCATTAGGACTCACCAAAGTGGCAGGGACCTTTTAAAGTAATAAAGGCCACTTCACATGCAGTACAAGTGTGGAAAAAAGGAAAACTCAGTAATTGGATTCATGTGACTCATTGTGCTAGAGCTGCTGAGCCAAATAGCCCTCTTTTACAAACTTGCTGACTTAGCCAGTTCCAAATAGCAGTAATGACACCAACACTGCCTAACTGCACCACAAGGGAGACTGTTTGTATCCTCTTGCTCCTGTCACTAATCATATCTTTTCCAGTCTCATGGTGGAAAATTCAACTCCACCAGAGTGTTCATGAAACTAGGTGATCAGTGGCTACAGTCTCATGTGATAAGTACGGTGCAAAAATAGAGGTGTATGCTCAAAAAGGAAAGCACACGGTTGTGACTTTTGATTTGTGCACCACAATTGACTGTGGGACTTCTGAAGTTATTTGGAGAGAGTAAAATGTTTTTATGTGTGCAACAGATAAAAAGGAACCCTTGGTAGATGACCTTCTTGCAGGATGTGGCCCTATCTGGTGGAGTTCCGGCCCTTGAAAGGAGGTGCACCAACCACCACCAGCAAATACCGTTGCCTATTTACAACAAGACATAAAGTTGTTTAGAGGATACAGTAAATCAGTGAAAGTGAATCTGCTGGGGCTTAGCATGAATATGTCCAAACTCCCCCACAATGCAATAGGCTTATCTTTTTATTTAGTGTTGGAAGTAAACATGCCAATGAAAAAACAAAACAAAACACTGGGATTGCTGAAGATCACAGCAGTCACCAACATGACTAGTAAAACCATGAATACAACCCCACAACCTTTGAGCTCTAAGGTGGTGACTTATCTGCATGTGCAGACAGTAAGGGATTGCATTGGTGTAGAAGCAGGATATGTAGATCAAAATGAATGGTTGGCGTGGGTCCAATATTCAGTCCACACAGTAATACAGGATCAGGCTGATTGTTATGCTTGTGCAGCTGCAAGACCAGGATTGGCCACAGTGCCATTCCCACTGGACCCCAATGATGATCCTCAAGAATTCAATTGTCTGATTATCCTGTTTTCAACATCTAAATCCCAAGAAAATTGTACTCCCATGCATAACTTTTTCCCACTAATAGAGAGGATGACTCCTCCACCATTTCAGCCCTACAAGGGAAATTATACTTGTTTTGTACATAAGAAAGGCAGTCTGAATGTGGGAACTCTGACTTACTGTGCTAACACATTAGCTGTAAATAACACCAGTTATTCTGAGATGCAAGATATGTCCCAGCCTAAATCAGATGTGTGGTTTTGGTGTGACCAAATAAGGATATGGCCCATATTACCTAAGAATTGGAAGGAAACGTGTGTTCCAATTCAATTAGTAATGCCATTCACTATTCTCCCATTGGTCTCCCTAGATAATACCAGGATAAGCACGCGAGTGAAAAGAAAGATCAGAGCTAAAAGAAATACACTTTCAGTTATGGAAGATACACTGCGTGGTGTTAGGCCATGGATAGATTCCACAGGAAGAGTCGGGGGAGTTCCGGATGAGTTTAAGGGCCGAAATTATAAGGCAGCATTGTTCACTGACTTTATGCCTTGGCCTGGACAGGAAATAGAAGCTATTAAAATGCAATCCTGGATCAAGTATGTCTATTATAACCAGTAGCGAATGTTGAACTTCATAGTGGACACCCTTAAAGGAGTTCATGAACAACTGAAGGCAACATCTCTCATTACATATAATAATCACATTGCTCTAGACATGCTCATGGCAGAGTTTGGGGGAGTGTATCAGATTTTTGGCTCTATGTGCTGTACCTTGATCCCTAACCACACAAGTCTAGATGGACGTATTCCACGTGCTATAGAGGCTTTGGAAGGCCTACACACTGAATTTGGTCAAAATACAGGATATGAACCTGATGCATTTACATCTTGGCTTCAATCCATCTTTGGACATTTGGCGGGTGTGATATGTTCGGTAATCTTGATTGTGGGTTATCTCACTAGCAGTGATACTTGTGGTGGGTTGTTGCTGCATCCCATGCTTGAGAACATTGCTGGAAAGATGCATAATCACAGCCCTATCCAAAGAGCCAGTCCAGAGGATGCTGGCTCAAGTCCACTCCCAAGAGGAGAAAAAGTCCCTTCTCCATGACAACAACCATTGTTCATTTGGGAATGACAGTGATGAAAGCGAGACTACTGTTTAAAAAAAAAAAATAAATAAATAAATATATATATATATATATACTGTATATATATATATATATATATATATATATATACTGTATATATATATATTGTGTCTTTCTGCTATTTTACTGTCCTTTCTAATTATACAACACATCCAACATTACACACGTGCATATACGTACATGAAAGGGGGTGCGCTGAAGGTATCCCCCAGCGGTGGGTCATGTGCTAGTAACCTCTGGCCCCTTCCAACTTTTCTGTTTTCTTACAGGTGAATCCAGAAGATCAACGTTACTATCTTGCAGTCATGTAGTCAGAATAGAATTAGAAGGTTTGAAGCTCTGTTATGTGGAAGGTCTTGAGGCTCAGACACAATACACACAGATAAGAAATGTTTTGACTGAAAATGTTTTGTTTTGCATGTTTATTTTCCTGATATAACGTGTGTTAACCCTTTGAGTGTGAGAATTTTTGTGCCCCTAGTGGCAGAGCATGGCCTCACTCTGATATGATCACCTGCATTGGGAATTTGCACTGATTGTACTGATTTGCCAGTTTCAAAAGGTGGCAGACATCCATTGGAGGACTCAGTGGATGACATATAATACACCAAAGAAGAACTCCTCATTTCCTTTTCCTGTTTGTGGCAGTTAGCCCAGAAAGCTAATATGGCCACGATCGTCACGTCACTTTTTCGGCATTGTATGAGGAAATTAGTCGTGGGATACAAGCAAAATTTATGTGGGATAATCATAAGACTTTGTACATGTGGTAGAGATTTTAAATTACCGTCAGAACACAAAATATGGACCATGATGGGTGAAAACGCAGAGGCCTCACCACCCACCCAGTCAGCCAGCCCCCCTTTGTCAAAAGTAAGTGAGAATTTTTTTTTTACTTTTTATTTTTTAAATGTACTGGTTTTTGTTCATATACTTTGAAGATAAGATAATGAGGTACCTCTGTACAAAAAACGGTGCCAAAAGACTGAACCATTTTTTGTGTAAATACATCCAAAGTCCAGTTTTGACTGAGTTATGGAATTTAAAGAGGTGCCATGACATTATGCAAATTAGATGTGTAAATTTATTCCTATCTGAAACTTTGGATCATATTTTGCATCTTTCTAATTGACAGTAAGCCATTATCTCTTACCACTTTCAAGTTATAGCCTTGGAAATCTGAACTATTTTATCAACAAAAAATATTTACCACTCTTGACCACTAGGGGTTATGTCGCAGTTCGGCAACATACACACTCATAGGGTTAATAAAGTTTTCAAAAGGCCTCCAAGGGCAGTGGGGCCGAGATGAGAGTTTTTGCCTGTACATATGCACTGAATGAATAAAGAAATTGCACTACAATGATTACTCATGAAAGTATATACTGTCTACAGGTTTTTCACTCATCTCACGTGAAAATGACATCAGGTGTCTGGTGCCTGTTTATTGTTGTTGTGCCTGCCATAGTTATTGACTCCATAAAAATGGGGTCAAAAGAGGGAATTTGTTATAATAAATGACTAGCGAAGATTAGTTAGCTAGATATTACACAAAGTGCTTGCATACACATATCTTAAGCTGCACTCACACACCTAAATTGCTCTTGTATCTGCCTTTGCTTCCATGTATGAGCATGTATAAAGTGGGGTCGTGTAGGGCTGGAAAGAAAAAGACACAGATAACAGGATGCGGAGTCGTAAAGTGCTGAGGAGAAGACATCTGGGGAAGATAACACTAAGAGGACCAGTTCAAACCAGTTTGGACGAGGACCAGACTTTTGTTGGAAAGTTACTGGGAATGCCCAGTAACTCGAAGCCTATATGTATCTGTTTGAAGCCATTGTTCTGGGTTCTTCTGCCAGGTTGTGCTGAGAGGAACCCACAAGTATTTGACTGTCTGCATGCTTCAATAAAAGATAAGCTAAGAAAAAGTATTACTTGTCATTATTGATTGATTAACTGAAAAGATTCTGCTAACGGTCTAATTTTGAATTTTTACATCCTAGCTGGCAGTTTGTTGTGAAACAAAGATAGTTTAAGTAAAGCATGCAAATTTAATTTTAAAAAAGCATTTTATTACATCTCCGTGTCAGTTTTTTCAGACTCTGTGTCAGAATTGATATCCGGGTCTGTATCACTGTCCATATCACAATTCTTCTCATCGTCAGAATCGCCCACAAAATCCTCCTCCCAAAAGTTCTCAGCATCCAAACAACCCTGCCAATAGTCCTCAGCTCTTTGCAAATGTTCACCCATCTTCTCATTGTCCGCACACAGTGTTTCTGAAATTTCAGAAATCTTGGGGGAGATGTGTGGTATTTGTTTAAGTTCATGAAGGTAGTGCATGTAGTACATGTAGTTTAATTCAGTCAGTTTCTGGAGCACTGGAATAAAGCGCCTGTTCCGCAGTCTTTTTGTGATCTCTTCAAAGTGAGCCAGAAAGAAATACTTGGACTCCACCGGGCAATCATGGTGGTTTTGATCGAATTGGTTGATCTGACAACCATCACATATTTCTTCTCTGTGTTTGTTGATGGTAACATCGAGAAATCTTATCAACCCAAATTTTCCTATGTCCAGAAACACAGGAGATAGATGATCCATCGTGTATATCGGGTCATCTTTCTCCAAAACCACGTCAAGACCTGTAGAGGAAGAACCATGTGGAGGGTCAGTGGTGTATTCTTCAGCATCCATAGAACAGATCTGCTCCATTGCAGAAGGGAGAGGAGGTGAAGACAGTTGAGGAGGACCCTCGCCATCCAGGGAGTGTCGTGATTCACCCCCCTTCAGGGCAGAGAGGAAAGATCCAGGTGCTGAACTGCAGTTTGTGGTATTTATCAAGATGACACAAAGTCCAAAAGTGCACAAAAATAAACTTACAACAAGTTGTCGGCGAGATAAATACAGGAATGCACATCAGAACCAGGAAAGGGTTCTGATGGAAAAGGGTAGTTTCCTTGATGAGGCTCTGACAAGGAGTGAAGGCAAAGCCAAACTGCTGTAATGATATTTAATAAAATATAGTGTAATAAGGTAGAAGAATTATTTATTTTATTTAATAGTGGGTGTGTGAGGGGACAGAGTTAAACCGTCACCCCAACACTCATTAAAAAAAAATAGGAAAGCTGTGGCGTGACCCCCACAACAGACTGAGACAGACACAGCGCTCGGCTAGAGCAAATAACAGAACAGTGAAATGTGTGTATTAATGTCTACAGGCAGCCCCGCTCCTTCTGGCTTGTTTCTGACATAATGCACGGCTCAGGAGACACACACGCAGGCTCAGGGTAGCTCTAATAGCTTTATTAACAACAAGTGTGTATGAGTGTGTGTCTGCGAGATGTGAATGTGTTGGTGGTGGCGTCTGCGTCGGGCACGGAGGCAGGAGGCCGTACAGCCGGACAACCCTATGGGAGAAGCAAAGGGAGAAGGGTAACGGGCACCACACCAACACAGGAGATATGACAATGATGACTGGCTTACTTGGGAATGGCAGGTGGCTGGCACAGCAAGGGTGAAGCCTGGAAGACAGCGACCTGGAGCGCCCGGTGCAGCAGCGAGGGAATGGTGGCAGAGAGGAGTGGTCCGCCGCCGGGAAATCCACCTGTGCACAGGGGAGCAGACTAGGAGAAGAAGGAGGTAAGAGATTCTTACTTGGATGTTTGCTGAGCAGTTGAGATTCCTTACAGCAAGAGTAGCGAGTGAAGACTGACGGCTTCAGGCCGAAGCCCAGGGCGAGGCGGCTTAAATTCCTCGCCGCTGATGAGGTGCAGGTGTGCGTGCAGCTGGCGCTGCAGATGGGCGGCGAGGCATGACAGTACTCCCCCCTCTAGCAGCGCCTCCTGGTGATGGTTTCTCCGGGTGCGCTCGGTGGAACTCAGTAATGAGGGACGGGTCCAACACAAATGACGAGGGTACCCATTGCCGATGTTCAGGCCCATAACCCTCCCAGTCCACCAAGTACTGCAACCCGCGATCCCGGAGCCGGGAGTCCAGGATAGAGGAGACAGGCCAGGCCGGATGGCCATCAATCATCCGGGGCGCGGGCTGCGCAGCAGGAGGAGGGCAAAGGGGATCGGAGACTGCCGGCTTCACCTTGGAAACAGGGAAGGTGGGATGGATGCGGAGGGAGGGGGGAATAGCTACACGCACAGCCACCGGGTTGATAATCCTGGTGATGGGGTATGGGCCCATAAAACGCTGTGCCAGCTTCCTCCTCTCACCCTTTAAAATGACGTCCTGGGTAGACACATAGACACGCTGGCCTACCTGGTACGCTGGGGCAGGTCTTCTGTGCCGGTCCGCCGTGGATTTGTTGCGCTCCGCCGTGCGTAAAAGCGCATTGCGCACCGACGCCCAGATGGAACGGCACTGCCTGAGGTGCGCCCGAACTGAGGGGACAGTTACCTCACTCTCCTGCGCTGGGAAAAGAGGGGGGTCATAGCCCAGGGACACCTTAAAGGGAGACATCCCTGTGGCAGAAGAGCGGGCGGTGTTGTGGGCGTACTCAACCCAGGCAAGATGGTTACTCCAGGACGCAGGCTTGGACGCAGTGACGCAGCGGAGCGCAGCCTCCAGCTCCTGGTTGGTCCGCTCACACTGCCTGTTGGTTTGGGGGTGATGGCCGGAGGAGAGGCTTACCTTGGCTCCCAGGGCGTTGCAAAAGGACCTCCAAACCTCTGAGGAAAATTGGGGCCCCCGGTCTGAGACCACGTCCACCGGAATCCCGTGCAGCCTGACCACGTGTTGGATTAGGAGGTCCGCCGTCTCCAGGGCAGATGGAAGACCTCGTAGCGGGATGAAGTGCGCCGCCTTGGAGAAACGGTCTACGATGGTCAGGACAGTGTCGAAGGTGTTAGAGACTGGGAGTCCGGTGACGAAATCCAGGGCGATATGCGACCAGGGTCTGCCAGGGACGGGCAGAGGCTGGAGCAAACCCGCTGGAGGGGCATTACCTGATTTACTGGTGGCACATACAGGGCAGGCCCGGGCGTAGCGGGCAGCGTCCTTCCGCAGGCCCGGCCACCAGAAGGACCGTTGAAGAAGGTCGATCATCCGGGAGGAACCAGGGTGGCAGGTGAGCTTAGATGTGTGCAGCCAGTGGATGACCTCCCCCCGGACCGTGGATGGCACAAAAAGCCTCCCCTCCGGTCCGCCGCCAGGATCAGGTTCTGATTCCTGCGCCTTCCGGACCCTACTTTCTATGTCCCAAGTGACGGCTCCCACGATGCACGACCTGGGCAGGATGGTGTGGACCGTGTCCTCAGACGCCTCAGGGGCAAATTGCCTAGAGAGGGCGTCGGGCAGGCCGTTCTTGGAGCCAGGCCTGAAGGTGATGTTAAAACGGAACCTGGCAAAGAACAAGGACCAACGCGCCTGGCGGGCGTTCAGACGCTTGGCAGATCTTAAGTATTCCAAGTTCTTGTGGTCAGTCAGGACCACGAACGGCAGGTCCGCCCCCTCTAGCCAGTGGCGCCACTCCTGCAGTGCGAGCTTGATGGCGAGGAGCTCTCTGTCCCCCACGTCGTAGTTCCGTTCCGCCGGGGACAAGCACCGAGAGAAGAAAGCGCAAGGCCGTTTGACTCCGTCATCAGGCGACCGCTGTGATAGAACCTCCCCCACTCCCGTGTCCGAAGCATCCACCTCCACGATGCATTGCAGCGAGGGATCGACTTGACTGAGGACCCGGGAGGAGGAGAACTCCGCCTTCAGCGCCTGGAAAGCAGCTGCGGCCTCTTCAGTCCACCGGAACGGGACCTTAGGGGACGTGAGGCGGGTCAGAGGGCCGACGACGGTGCCAAAATTCGGGACGAAGCGGCGGTAGAAGTTTGCAAACCCAATAAATTGTTGCATCTGTTTCCTTGATGTAGGTGTAGGCCATTCCACCACCGCCTTCACCTTCACTGGGTCCGGAAGCACCTGGTCGTGGGAGATGACGAACCCGAGGAAGGACGTAGTCTTAGCGTAGAATTCACACTTTTCTGCCTTCACATATAACCGGTTCTCCAGCAGCCTTTGGAGGACCCGCCTCACATGGACCCGGTGCTCGTCCCTGGATTTGGAGAAGATGAGGATGTCATCCAGGTAGACGAACACAAACAGGCTGATGAAATCCCGGAGGACGTCATTTATTAGGCGCTGAAAGATGGCAGGAGCATTGGTCAACCCGAACGGCATCACCAGGTACTCGAAATGGCCATTCGGGGTACGGAAGGCTGTCTTCCACTCATCTCCCTCCCGGATCCGGATGAGGTGGTATGCGCTGCGTAAATCCAGCTTGGTGAACCAAGTCGCCCCCTGGAGGGAGTGGAAGGCGGTGTCCATTAGTGGCAGGGTGTAGCGATCCTTCTCCGTGATATCATTCAGGGCGCGGTAGTCGATACAAGGACGGAGGGAACCGTCCTTCTTGCCCACAAAGAAGAATCCTGCGCCTAATGGTGATGACGAGGGACGGATGATTCCAGCATTCAGCGATTCCTTGAGGTAGGAATTCATAGCCTCCTTCTCTGGCGCTGACAGGCTGTAGAGTCGCCCAGAGGGTAAGGGTGCCCCCTGGCGGATGTTTATCGCACAGTCGTAGGGCCTGTGTGGAGGAAGAGACATCGCCTTGGACTTGCTGAAAACTATACCCAGGTCGTGAAATTCTGATGGCACCAGGGAGAGATCCGGGGGCGCAGCGTCCTTAGGAGTTGGAGAAGAGGACGGAGAGCAGGCAGCGGATTGCAGGCAGGTGCTCATGCAGAAGGAACTCCATGCCGATACCCTGGCGGACTTCCAATCCAGGACGGGGTTATGGAGGCGAAGCCAGGGGTATCCCAGGATGACGGGCGACACAGAGTTGGGGAGGACGTAGAAAGTGATTTCCTCCCGGTGGTTCCCAGAGATGATCACAGGGACAGGTACGGTCTGGTGTGTGACTCTCCCCAGGGAGACATGGGAGAGGTTGACCAGGGCGAGAGGGGATTTGAGGGCTTGGCAATGGATGCCCAATCGGGTTGCCAGGCTTTGTGAAATAAAGCTGCCCTCCACGCCCGAATCCACCAGTGCGTGGGTGAGGTGCCCAGTGGGGTTGTGACAAAACCGGACAGGCAGCTTCAATTGGGAGAGGGGATTTAACCGATTGACGTCCGCGAGGCCCCCTACAGTGACTCGCGGACCTCCCCGTTTGGCTTCTGTGGGCAAAGCTCCACCGTGTGTTGGCTGTCTCCGCAATACATGCAGAGACCCAACTCATGGCGGCGTTGTTTCTCCGCAGGAGGGAGCTTTGTCCAGCCCGTCACCATCGGCTCCGACTCCTCGGAGCGCGATGGTGGCGGCAACGCCAGGGAGCGAGCTTGGGACAGGTGCGACGAGGCACCACGAGAGCGAGAAGAAGACGACTTCCGCTCCGAGGTGCGCTCGCGCAACCTGTTATCTAGGCTGATGGCTAGGGACGTTAGCTCCGCTAAAGTCTCTGGGATGTCCCGCCCAGCCAGTTCGTCCCTCAGACCATCACTGAGACTGCGGAGGAAGATGCCGCAGAATGAACGTTCATCCCAGCCAACCTCCTCCGCCGCTACCCGGAAGTCGATCACGTAATCAGCTGCCGACCGGCTTCCCTGCTGGAGGCTGAGAAGCCGATCGACCTGACCGCTCTCAGTACGAGAATGATCAAAGACTTCCAGGAACTGTCTCACGAATTGGCCATAGGTGAGGGTGGCGTAACTGGGCTTCGCCATTACGGCGTAAGCCCAAGGAAGCGCTCGCCCCTCCAGGAGATTCCCTATGTAGCCAATTCGGCTATGGTCTGAGGGAAAATCTCCGGGCACACGGTGGAACACGGTCTCACATTGCATTATAAACCCCCGTGCTCCGCCGAGCTTACCGCTAAAGCAGGCGGGGGTCGGAATGGGTGTGAGCCGAACCGGTGCTACCGGAGCAGGCTGGACGGCCGCTGGAGCAGCAGGAACCGCGCCGCCCTGACGAGCCGGGGGGAACGGCTGTTGGGGGTCCAAGCGGTCCAATCGGTTAGTGATGATGGATAATTGATTTAGAATCACCTGTTGCTGGTGGGCTATTAGGTCCACTCGAGCCTCGAGGGTGGAAAGTCGGCGTGTGAGCCCGTCTGCCGAGCCGCTCTGCTGAAGCCGTACTGACATAATGCACGGCTCAGGAGACACACACGCAGGCTCAGGGTAGATCTAATAGCTTTATTAACAACAAGTGTGTATGAGTGTGTGTCTGCGAGATGTGAATGTGTTGGTGGTGGCGTCTGTGTCGGGCACGGAGGCAGGAGGCCGTACAGCCGGACAACCCTATGGGAGAAGCAAAGGGAGAAGGGTAACGGGCACCACACCAACACAGGAGATATGACAATGATGACTGGCTTACTTGGGAATGGCAGGTGGCTGGCACAGCAAGGGTGAAGCCCGGAAGACAGCAACCTGGAGCGCCCGGTGCAGCAGCGAGGGAATGGTGGCAGAGAGGAGTGGTCCGCCGCCGGGAAATCCACCTGTGCACAGGGGAGCAGACTAGGAGAAGAAGGAGGTAAGAGATTCTTACTTGGATGTTTGCTGAGCGGTTGAGATTCCTTACAGCAAGAGTAGCGAGTGAAGACTGACGGCTTCAGGCCGAAGCCCAGGGCGAGGCGGCTTAAATCCCTCGCCGCTAATGAGGTGCAGGTGTGCGTGCAGCTGGTGCCGCAGATGGGCGGCGAGGCGTGACAGTTTCGGCTCAGTATTGTGATGTTAATGTCCCATTCATGCATTGTGTTCATGCTTCCTGTTCTCACTGTGTCTCTCAAATGCAAATGCCATACCCAATGCTATGAATGCCCTTTCATGCATTGTCTGTAACTGGCATAAATACCGCACATATCCTGTAACTCATTCTCTCTTCAACTGCTGCTGCTGACATACACACATCTTAGTGTTCCCTTTGCAGAGAGCCACGGGGCTCGCTCCTGCGCGCATTTACAGCGCAGGGGCGAGTTTTGCCGTGCTGCTCAGGGTCCCCTTATCTTATCATCCGCTATATTGGTGACCCGACGCTGAAAAAAACACGCTGCCGGCGAACGCAGCACCCGGCGGTGATGCTCCGATGACAAGCGAACGCAGCAGCTGCCTTCTGCTTCAGTGAACTCTCAGGACATCACCCACGACCGGGAAAGCTGCAGCAAACTCCATGGTGGGAGCTGCACGCCTAGATCGGCACATCCACGATGGATCGGCCGCGCTCACAGCTCCTCCACACGAGAGCGCATGCACCTCGTCCCCTCTCCACGACGGCGACCTCCATGGCTAACGGAGACTGCAGCACGTGGACCTGAACGCACCATGGCCGAGCGAGTGACAAAGATCGTCTCCTCCCTCTCACCACTCCAATCTGCACGAGCACGAGGGACAAAGACCGTCTACTTCCTTTCACCGCTCCAACACATCGAACAGGGATGATTACGCTCCCTGACCCTGTCTCCTCTCCAGCTGGCCCAACAACGCACGGAGCCCCGGCACACGCACCGGGGAGTTACGAGGACGGCGCACCACGCACGGGACAAATACGGCTCCACGGACCGCCAGCATCCTTCGCCGCTGCACACAGAGCCTTCAGGGCTGCCCTCACACCTGAAGCACGCACGCAGCATGCACGAAGGATTTGCTAATGGTCTCAGCCACGGCGCACAAGGGAAATTCAGCGGTTTGCGGTTTCCGAGAGCTTTAAGGTTGTGCCTGCACCTAAAGTCAACACGCCAGTCCCTCTGCTTTTATTACAGCCACCACGCAGCCTCGTCTTTTCTGCACGGCCGCTATTAATCCTTGCAGGACTTAATCGCAAGAGGAGCCAGTGACTAATTTTTCTTCTTGTGATCTCCGCGCGTTCAACGGGACAGCCCCTCGACATCGCGGAACAACAAGCAACTTTTGCGATGCCCGGACGATTTCACCGTCCCCGGCCGGCATTTTCTACCCCCCACCCCCCTCCACCTTCGCCTGCGCAGCGCTTTTCCTGCTCGCTGCCAAAGCTGAACTATCGAGGTCTCGGCCCCCTGCCGAGCCCTCTGGGGGGGAGCGGTGTGGCGTGACCCCCACAACAGACTGAGACAGACACAGTGCTCGGCTAGAGCAAATAACAGAACAGTGAAATATGTGTATTAATGTCTACAGGCAGCCCCGTTCCTTCTGGCTTGTTTCGGCTCAGTATTGTGATGTTAATATCCCATTCATGCACTGTGTTCATGCTTCCTATTCTCACTGTGTCTCTCAAATGCAAATGCCATACCCACTGCTGTGAATACCCTTTCATGCATTGTCTGTAACTGGTATAAATACCGCACATATCCTGTAACTCATTCTCTCTTCAACTGCTGCTGCTGACACACACACATCTTAGTGTCCCCTTTGCAGAGAGCCACGGGGCTCGCTCCTGCGCGCGCTGACAGCGCAGGGGCGAGTTTCGCCGTGCCGCTCGGGGTCCCCTTATCTTATCATCCGCCATAAAGCACTCATAAAAAGGGGGCACCGGTTCTAAAAGAACTTGTTAAGGAATTAATTTCAATTAATTAATTTCCGTACCTTCAATTACTTAATGAATCAGTCTCAAAATTTAGTGAGTTCTTTTACTGCCATGACCCAGAAAATATATGTATATATACAGTATATATAGTAGCCACACATGTGACTTAATTAATGCCTTAAATAATGCCTCACATCTTAGATAAGAACAGAGTGCAGAGTTTCCTTGGAGATAACAGGAAGCTGTGAAAGTGTAATTTTTGGTATGCAAGAGACTGCTGGGAGGATCCTTTGTGGGCCAAAGACCGTGAGGGGGATGCTAAGGGATTAAAGAGGGAATGCATTGTTACTTTTGATTTTGATGCAATGTGACTTGTGAGCTGTGGGGAGACCTGGGTATATAAGGGACAAGTTTTTTCTGAGACATCCTCTTTCTACTTTGCTCATGTTGGAGACGTGTAATAAACTGCCTTGAGACAAACATGCCTCGTCAATTACACACTCCACACTGGTGACCCAAGACATAGGACGCAGCAAGAAGAGAATTCCCCGGGGCCAGCCTCGTTGGGAGCCCCCAGCCAAGCGCATGCCGTTACGGTCCAGCTACCGGACTTTTGGCAGCACAACCCGCGCTCCTGGTTCCACTTGGTTGAGGCACAGTTTGCCCTCTGGGGAATATCGGTAGATGACACGAAATTCTACCATGTGATCGCAAAGCTCGATAACCACACGGCTCAGCATGTGGAGAGCCTTCTGGAGCAGCCACCAGCCAGCGACAAATACGACGCGTTGAAGGCTGCACTCATCCAGCACTACACTCTCTCGGTTGAGGAGAGAGCAGAGAGACTCCTGGCGCTGACCGAGTTGGGAGATGGCACGCCCATTGACCTGATGGAGAAGATGCTGAGGTTGAAAGGCTCGGACAATGACCACTTCATCTTTACCCACCTCTTCCTCAGGACCCTGCCGTCAGCGACGAGAGCGGCCCTGGCCAGTTCGCCGTTGTTGGCCCAGTGGGACTACCGTGCGCTGGCCCGGGAGGCACATCGGATTCTCAACGCCAGCAGAGAGCGCGCGGCCACGGCGGCAGCGATGGAGCTCGGCGCGACGGCCGGAGATGGCGGGAAGCCAAGGACAGCGGTAGAAGAACCACCGACGACGGCAGCGGCAGGGGCCAAGGAACACGGAGGAGACACCCTTTGTTTCTATCACTGCCGCTTTGCAGAGAAGGCACGCAAATGTATACCACTGTGCCAGTTCAAGCGCTCGGGAAAACGCCAAGACCGGGGGTCGGTAGCAGCTGCAACCCTCGGGGAGGAGAACAAGCTGCTCTACTTGACGGACGCACGCTCGGGGAGGCATTTCCTTGTGGACACAGGCGCCCAGTTGAGTTTCATCACGCTTTCCTACGCCGACTGGCTGGCAGGTTCCAGCGGTCCCGAGATGGCAGCAGCGAACGGCTCGGAGATTAAGACCTTTGGTGAGAGGACTCTGCTTCTGTCTCTACACGGCCATACATTTGAGTGGACTTTTGTCATAGCAGCATTGAATTTCAATATATTGGGGGCTGATTTTTTGTGCTCACATGGTTTGTTGGTTGATGTCGCTAACAGGCGCCTGGTTAATGCACTTTCTTTTGACTCTATTCCCTGTACAGCTCGAGCGGCCCGGCCAACAGCACTAGCCAACGTCACAGCTGCAAGCGGTAAGTTCCACACACTGCTCACTCAGTTACCAGCACTCACGGTTCCCACATTTTCGGCAGCCGTCGCTAAACACGGGGTGGAACATTTTATTACTACCACCGGGCCACCTGTTTTTGCAAAAGCTCGGCGCTTGGAAGCAGCTAAACTGGCCATAGCGCGCGAGGAGTTCGCCAACCTGGAGAGGTTGGGCATCATCAGGCGTTCGAACAGCCCATGGGCTTCCCCGCTACACATGGTCCCGAAAGCTGACGGCTCGTGGCGACCTTGCGGGGATTTCCGCAGGTTGAACAACGCCACAGCGCATGACCGCTACCCAATCCCTCATATCCAAGATTTTTCCGTTCATTTGGCAGGGGCGCGCGTTTTTTCTAAAATAGACTTGGTCCGCAGTTACCACCAAGTCCCAGTGCGCGCTGAGGACATACCCAAAACAGCGGTGGTAACTCCATTTGGCCTATTCGAGTTTTTGCGCATGCCATTTGGGCTTAAAGGGGCTGCACAGACATTCCAACGCATGATGGATGCGGTGCTGTGCGATCTCCCTTTCATGTTCGTCTACTTGTACGATATCTTGGTAGCCGGCGCGTCCGAAGACAAACACGAAAACCACCTCGCGGCAGTTTTCCGGAGGTTGGAAGAGCACGGGTTAATAATCAACCCAGCGAAGTGTCAGTTCGGGGTGACGCAGATCGATTTTTTAGGACATCGCGTCTCCCCCAAAGGAGTGGTTCCGCTACCTGACAAAGTGCGCGCGGTAGCAGATTTCCCCCGGCCGCAGACGGTCAGGGCGTTACAGGAGTTTTTGGGAATGGTGAATTTTTATAACCGTTTCCGCCCCCGCGCAGCGCAGCTCATGCAACCGCTGTATGCCACGCTCAAAAAACAGAAACCCACGAATAAGATCGAGTGGTCCCTGGAGCAGGAGTGAGCTTTCTCGGAAGTCAAAGCAGCCCTGGCAAATGCTGCGTTGTTGGCACATCCAGACCCAACGGCCCGCATAGCACTCACCACTGACGCGTCAGATGTGGCCATAGGGGCAGTCATGGAGCAGCATGTAGCCGGTGCTTGGCAGCCGCTCGCCTTTTTCAGCAGGACCTTGCGTGATAGTGAACGTAAATACAGCGCGTTTGACAGGGAGTTGCTGGCTCTCCATTTGGCCATTCGCCACTTCCAATTCTGGCTAGAAGGGCGCTGTTTCACCGCGTTCGTTGACCACAAGCCACTAACATTTGCAATGGCCAAAGTTTCAGAACCGTGGTCGGGCCGGCAGCAGAGGCAGCTAGCCGCGATCTCAGAGTTTACTACCAATATTCAGCACGTGTCGGGTAAACTGAATGTAGTGGCAGACTGCCTCTCGCGCACCGTGGCTGCCCCCGTCCGCGTGGGGATAGATTACACGGTCGCGGAGCAGGTTAGTGACGCGGATGTGCACGCGCTCCAGTCTGGACCAACAGGGTTAAGGCTGGAGAGCAGGGTGCTGCAAGACGGTATGCCCCCTCTAATCTGCGATGTCTCCACGGGGCGACTGCGTCCCATGGTACTGGCAGCGTGGTGCCGCCGCGTTTTTGACTCGATTCATTCTTTGGCGCACCTGGGGGTGTGCGCGTCAGTCAAAATGGTAGCAGAAAAATTTGTGTGGCCAGGTCTCCGCAAACAAGTGAAAGAGTGGGCGGCAGCCTTCATGGCGTGCCAACGAGCCAAGGTACACAGACACACGAGGGCTCCCTTGGAGCCATTTCACATTCCGGCTAAGAGGTTTGACCACGTTCACGTGGACCTCGTGGGTCCCCTCCCGCCATCACAGGGGAGCACGCACCCTCTGACAATGGTGGACCACACCACGCGCTGGCCGGAGGTGGTTCCTTTGGCGTCAACCACAGCCGAGGAGGTGGCGCGCGCATTTGTAACAGCATGGGTGGCGTGTTTTGGAGTCCCGTTGGACATTACATCCGACAGAGGCCCTCAATTTGTTTCCGAACTTTGGTCAGCAATGGCCCGCAGCCTGGGTGTCACAATTCACCGCACAACCGCGTACAGTCCTCAGGTTAATGGGTTATGCGAACGTTTTCATAGGTCATTGAAAGCGGCTCTCAGAGCGTCAATGACGGATGCAAATTGGGTAGACAAGCTACCGTGGGTTTTATTAGGGTTGCGTTCTGCGCCTAAAGAAGACTTAGAAGCTTCCCCAGCTGAACTCATTTTCACGCAGCCACTTCGGCTGCCCAAGGAGTTTCTCCCGGATAATCCTGCGCCAGGCAGCTCCCTGTCTCAGCTGTTGCAGTGTAGCATTGACACAGGCATGCTGCCGGGCCCCGTTCATCACAGTTTTCCGTGCGTTTTTGTGCCTAAAACTTTGAAAAACGCGGAGTTTGTTTTTGTCAGACATGACGCGCATCGCTCCCCATTGCGACCACCTTACGATGGGACGTTCAGAGTGTTGGAAACAGGGGACATGCATTTTTTGCTAGATTTGGGGGGTAGGAGGGAAAAGGTTGGCATAAACAGACTCAAACCCGCTTTTGTGGTGGCGGACAAGCAAGTGCTGTTGGCAAGGGCCCCTCAGCGCGGAAGACCCCCACGGGGTGCTTCCTAGAGTAATATTTCCCCAGGACACCCGCAGGGACTGACAAAAGGTTTGCACCCCCAGACAGCAGCTCCCCAGCATGACAGCGCCGCTGAAGTGGTGAATCCTGGTTACAGCAGATACGGGAGAAGACTGAAGCCCAAGCAGCATGTGGATTGATGTGTAATGATTCTATCACAGCATGCAGACTGTTATTCTTTTGTTCGATCTAAAATGTTTGGGGGGGGGGGTGTAGCCACACATGTGACTTAATTAATGCCTTACATAATGCCTCACATCTTAAATAAGAACAGAGTGCAGAGTTTCCTTGGAGATAACAGGAAGCTGTGAAAGTGTAATCTTTGGTATGCAAGAGACTGCTGGGAGGATCCTTTGTGGGCCAAAGACCGTGAGGGGGATGCTAAGATATTAAAGAGGAAATGCATTGTTACTTTTGATTTTGATGCAATGTGACTTGTGAGCTGTGGGGAGACCTGGGTATTTAAGGGACGAGTTTTTTCTGAGACGTCCTCTTTCTACTTTGCTCATGTTGGAGACGTGTAATAAACTGCCTTGAGACAAACATGCCTCGTCAATTACACACTCCACAATATATATATATATATATATATATATGCAAAGGAAAAACGCTTCAACTTCTCTCCTTTTCAATTTTATTAAATGAAACTCATTCAGGTTACCTGACATGGCATTTCAATGATGAATAAACAGATAAAAATGATAAACAGGTGTTCGATATCACATCAACTGTTAATGGATTCCTGAGCATAAAATCTATAGTTAAACCTTCGTGGAACCAAGCGGAAACCAGATTTTATGTTTCAACTGTAATGGAAGGCTGAAGTATCTAACAAAATCAGAAAGCAATTTTATGGGGAAAAATTCCATAAACTGATTACCTAAAAAGGAACTTCTGAATTAATCTACAAAAATGAAAGGAGGTTACTTAAAATTGAATGAGAATTTTCCTTCAGTTTATAGCTTTGTCCTACGGCTGAGGAACTAATTGTACCATGAAATACTGGTTATGCTCAATTGTAATTAATATTTTAGGACACATTAAAAAGTCCACTTTAATGGCAGGAAAAGTCAAAAAGTCCAAGAAAAAACATTCAAATAGGATAAGAACAGCTTCTGAGGTGAAGGGAAAAAAAGATTTGAGAGTTTAACTCTCTTTAAGGTGATCTCATAAGAAAAAGGATGATTTCTCCTCAGTTAACCAGAAAACAAGTAAAACTTATCAAAAGACGATTTAGGAAAGTTAACACAGGATTTGACAAGGTTCACACACACAAAAGACTTCTGAAAACTCACAGAACAATTTAGACAAAAGAAAACTGCAAGGAAGTACAAAGAACTTTGAAGAAAAAGCTAAAACAAAACCTTTCTTTCTCTGTATGCAGGGCGGCTCTGATGCATTTAACTGAAACGCGCTGCTGGGTCATAAAACGGGACCAGCCACAAGGCGGACCAATCATCTTCCATAAAGAGGAGTTTGAATGGGCTTTTGTCCAATGAGGGAACATTTCTTTGTTTGTGAACAGCTAATCAAATGCTAGGACGTTATCCAGCAGAGAGGCACCCTGGTGATTGGTTATCACGAGAGGGAAGACGGCCAGAGATTGGTAAAACATTCAGTTCTTATGGAATTATATGTTCAGTATAAAATCTAACTAATTTAAGTGACTCAAGGCTAATATTCAGTGACCATGCATTTATACCATTATTAATAATTTTAACATTCATTTGAATAACACTCATGAAAATAAAACATTCCTAAGACATGCACTCACATTTAAATCAAGGATTAATGAATCATGACAAATCATTATTGGCAATGTGTTGGGTCAGCTCTTTGAATGGGGAGCCATATCCTACACAGATCCTCATTCTTGATGATTTTCCACACAGCCAACACCGGCCCCTGCTTGTACACATTGGCCTACAACTTCCAGTCATATATAGCCCAAGGAAGATGCGCTGGAACTTCCGCAAAGCCAACTGGAAGAAATTCAGTGAAACTCTGGACCGGAGCGTTGTTACCATCCCACTCCACACCATCACTGTAGATGAAGCATACAACCGCTTCTGCAGCGCAATCTTCAAGGCTGCCCATACTGCAATCCCACGAGGCTACCAACCCCTCTATGTCCCATGTTTGGACGGAGAAAGTGCTGCCCTCCTACAATCCTATCAAACATCAGGGGACCCAGAGATAGCAGACCATCTCATTGAATCGCTAAATACAGCCCGGCGAAAGAAATGGGAGGAGACAGTTGCTGACCGGAGCTTTACCCACTCTAGCAGGAAATGTTGGAGCCTCATCCGTCGCCTAGGAGCTGCACAGAAGCCCCCTAGCCAAAGCCGAGCATCCGTCACACCCAACCAAGTTGCATCCCACCTACTGACTATCGCCAAAGCACCCCAAGACAAAGACACCAGAAGAGCAGTTACAACTGAGCTAAAAAAACACCAAAAAATGCCTGTAGAGGAAACGAACCCTGAACCCTTCGAGGCTGCTGAACTGGAGAAAGTCCTACAGGGCCTGAAATGTGGAAAGGCAGCAGGATACGATAACATCTTCCCAGAATTCATGAAAAATCTTGGCCCCCGAGCCCTAACCTGGTTGACACAATTCTACACAAGGATCACACAAACGAACTCGATCCCAAAGAAATGGCGGACAGCAAAGGTCATTGCCATCCCAAAACCTGGCAAAGACCACAAACTACCAGCAAGCTACCGCCCAATCTCCCTACTCAGCGTTCCTTACAAAATCATGGAGCGCCTAATACTGCAACGCATTTCCCCAGAAATAGAGGATATTCTAAGTGTGGATCAAGCAGGTTTCCGCAAGGACCGCAGTACAGGAGAACAAGTACTGGCCCTAACCACCTTCATTGAAAATGGCTTCGAGAGCAGACTGAAGACAGGGGCTGTGTTTCTCGATCTTACAGCCGCCTATGATACGGTCTGGCACAAAGGCCTCCTCCTGAAACTTATAAAGGCGATCCCTGCTTGGGCAACAGCAATTATAAAAACCCTGCTGACCAACCGAAGGTTCAGAGTCCACCTCAGTCAGAACACAAGTGCATGGAGAATGCAGAAAAACGGACTCCCACAAGGATCAGTTCTAGCTCCAACTCTGTTCAACCTCTACATAAACGACCTGCCTACTACAAAATCCCGCAAATTCATCTATGCAGACGACATCTGTTTGGCATTCCAAGCACCAGACTTTGAACCACTGGAACGGGTGCTCACGGAAGATCTTGCCAAACTGGACCAGTTCTGCAAAATCTGGCGCCTAAAACCAAGCCCAGCAAAAACCGTCTCCAGTGTATTCCATCTCCACAATGCAAAAGCTGCCAGAGAACTAAACATCCACCTGAGCGGACTCAAGCTTAAGCATGCCCCAAATCCAACTTATCTTGGAGTGACCCTTGATAGGACCTTATCCTTCAAGGAACATCTAAAGGGGACGGCTGCTAAGGTGAAAGTACGAAACAACCTGCTCTGCAAGCTCGCTGGTGCAAAATGGGGGGCGGCAGTGTCCACCCTGCGCACCTCAGCACTGGCCCTTTCATACTCTGTAGCAGAATATTGTGCCCCTGTCTGGTCCAGGTCATCTTACACACACCATGTAGACACCCAGCTCAACTCAACCATGAGAACTGTAACTGGAACAATCCGCTCAACACCACTCCCCTGGCTCTCTGTACTGTCAAACATAGCCCCTCCACACATCCGGCGAGCAGCATTAACTCAAAGGATGCTCCAAAAAGTTAAAGATTTTTCTCACTTACCAATCCATGCAGATATCTACACCCCACCCACTGCCCGACTTTCATCCAGACGGCCGATTTGGAAAAACCCTCCCCCAGCTGACTTTACCATCCAGACAGCTTGGCAAGAGGAATGGGAGACCAAGGAGGTCCCAAACAAACAGCTGGTGATAAACCCCAACCAACAGGTCCCGGGCACCAACCTCCCAAGGAGACAGTGGTCTACACTCAATCGCTTCAGGACTGGACATGGCCCCTGCTTGGCCAGCCTTCACAGATGGGGCAGTAGCCCTAGCCCACTGTGCGCATGTGGAGAGGAGCAAACTATGGAACACATCATAGAGGCTTGCCCGCTCCAAAGACTGGAAGGAGGATTACACACCCTCCATACAGCAAACCAGGAGGCAACTGCTTGGCTTAAGGACTTTGCATTCGCTAAATAAATAAAAAATTGGCAATTATCTTCTCAGTGTCCTTAGAATCCTGGGAAATGATAGCTGGAAGAAACGCTTAATGTTTAGTCAGAATTAACAGTCTTAGATTACACAATGAAACATATTCCGTAGATGTCCACTAGGAGGTACTGTTGAGCTGTAGATAATTTTTAGGTCTTTGGAATGTGAGCAGGGGGGCCTAGAGGGTTCTGGGATATGTCTAAAAGAAGAAGGGGGCCATATATCTGCCAGCTTAAGAAGATTATGACTTCTTAAGAGTATCAGTTCTGGGTACAAATGGATACTATCAGCATGAACTGTCCAGTTGGAATTTGACTCCAAGAGTTTATGGTCCACTTAAGCCTTTAAAATCAAATCCTTATCAGGTGTCTCTACAAAAGTGAAATTGTTTACACTGGGGCCCTGTTGAAGACACATAACATTCTTGACCAGACCTTAAGTGAGAGTTGCTTTAAAATGAAGAAAAGTGAAATTTCTTTAAAATGAAGAAAAATGATCTCCTGGATTGGCCTGAGGAGAAGCTGGTGCTACACTACAAATAGGACAAGCAATAATCAAGGCAACTGACAGCAGGTGTGAAACCCATGAACCAGCAGGATGACCTAATTACTGCACAGGGAAAAGACTGAGCTACAAATACAAGATGATTACTAGGTGGGAGTGTCTGGAGACCAAGGTGGGGAGCTCGTGTCAATAAGAGAAACACAATATAAATACTAAGACCAAGATGAACAAAGATGCACAAAGGAACAGACAAAATAATACTGTGAACAGGAATTACATAAACAGACATAGCTGGCAACTCAAAAGACATCCAGAATCAATACACAGGGAAATAATATATAAACTGAAGAAATACAGGAGATGAACAAAAATAAGTAGAGAGCCTGAGCAAGGTCAAACATCGGGCTCAGTCTCATGACAGAGCCCCCACCCCCCCAAGGGGTGGAATACAGACACCCCACGGTAACATCAAAAAAGAAAAAAGACCCCCCTCCCCCCCAAAAAAGGAGTAGAACAATAAACCACCCCAGGCGGGTGGGGGAGGCAGGATAGGAGGGAACAAAAAAACAAAGAAACCTGCTCAGGGCCCATACCAGGCAAAAGCCAAACTGCCTAAGCCCCCTGGACCGGAGAGCTGGACAGTTCATGTTGGTGGTCAGAGTCCCAGGCCTGGTGGACGGCATGATGAAAGTAGTCAGGTGGCCTCTCGGAGAACATGGACCACCTACTCCAGTGGCACAGTCCTTCAGGTGGTCTTCCAGAGTTCTTTAACCCCCTGAACAGAAAGGGTAGTCCAGGAGGCGTCCACCCAACGGGAAGAATCGGTGGTGTGGAGGACGGAAGAGTACAGGGACCCACAATGACATCAGGTAGAGGAGGGGGAACCCCGACAGCATCAGGCAGAGGAGAAGGGATCCCAACGGTGTCAGGCAGAGGAGAGGGGACCACAACGGCATCAGGCAGAGGAGAGGTGACCACGACAACGTCAGCAGAGGAGGAGGGACCACGATGGTGTCAGGCAGAGAAGAAGGGACCACAACGGCGTCAGGCAGAGGAGAGGGGATCATGACGACGTCAGGCAGAGGAGAGGGAACCATGACGTTTTCGGACTGGCCTGTAGCACCCTTGGTGGCCCCATACTGGGACATGGCAGCACCCACAGTGGCCCTGGGCTGGAGCAAAGCTGCGCCAGTGGTGGCTCCAGGCTGCAGTAAAGCTGCACCCATGGTGGACCCGGACTGGGCCATAGCTGCACTCATGGTGGATCCTGGGCTGGAGCGTAGCACCCATGTTGGTCTGAAACTGGGACGCAGCACCCACAACGGCCCCCAACTGGGACACAACACCCACAGAGACCCAGACTGAGGAGGAGCTGCACCCACAGAGGTCCTGGGCTGGGACAGAGCACCCGCGAAGACCTCAGCCGATGGGGGAGCTGCACCCACGAAGGTCCTGGGCTGGGACGGAGCACCTGCAAAGACCTCAGCTGATAGGGGAGCTGCACCCACAAAAGTCCCGGGCTGGGATGGAGCACCCATGACAACCTCTACAGGAGGGGCTGGACCCACGGAGATCTCTGGCAAAGTGGGATGATCCTCGGTGACTCTGGAGAAAGGCTCCGACAGGAGGGACAGAGAAAAAGGACCAGGGTCACAGGTGGAAGTGGAGCCCATGGAGGTGAGCTCAGGTCAGCTGCACTTGGCCCTCTCCACCAAGAGCCAGGCAAGATCTCTCCAAAACAGAGACAGTGAAAACAAAGAAGAGCACTTGCCTGAGCTCAGGCTCCACCTCCAGGCGACAACATCTTGTGCCCGGTCATTTGGAGGTCCAGCTTTGGTTCTGCTGCGGTGGCCCCTACAGCAGGCATGTTGGTAGATGCAGTCCCGGAACCTCCCAGTGAAGTGGCCCACTCAGGTGGCTCGCCAGGCATAGAAACAGGAGGTCGGCTCCCTGCTGGTGCTGGATCCTGTACTGCTGAGGCCCAGGGATGCTCCATCATTGGCGCAGGCTTCAGCTCAGTAACAGCGCTCTCCCTCCATCCGGACCATGGCTGCAGGGCTGGAACCAGGTCCTCCAGGGCTGCAGGCTCCTCCATCGTCTGGTGACACAATCCTGGAGCCGGAGGACACTCAAGGGGCAAAGGAGGAAACATGGAGAGAGCAGGTGAAAAGTTTATAGCTGCAGCTGGCAGTGAGGACTCAGAGGACTGCATAGGCTGAGCCTCACCACCGGGAATCAGGCAAGGTAATTCATGTGTCAGTGACAGAGAATGAAAAAGCACTTGCCTGTGTTCCCAGGGCATGATGTTTTCTGCTGCAACTGGAGTTGAATCCGCCCTCTCCGTGGCTGCAGTTGGTATGGGCCCCTCAGAGGAATGTAGAGGAGCTGCCCCTGCAGACGTAGTGATGGCCAAAGCCGGGAAGGAGATGGCCAGACCTTCAGCAGCTGGAGGAATCATCGAAGAGAAGGGGAATGCAGCAGCAATGGAGGAGGAGGCTGACGGGACAGTCGGAGAGGAGAAACAGGGTAAAGGAACTGCTGCGGGAGTTTTCGACCTCAGCGAAGGAGGGGCTGCTGACAGGGATGTGGAGGCGCCCTTCTGGCACTGTTTCACTGGGCAGCGGCGGGAAGTGGGAGGCGAATGGCCCTGGAGGCTCTCTTCCGGGAAATCTGGTCACACCGTGACTTGAGGACAAGCGGAGGCAAGCCCAGGAGAGCGGCATCTCGGAGCAGATGGAGCGGGAGCGGGCAGAGAGAGGAAGGAAGATGACATTTCTTGAGGGGGGGGCACTTCCTTGTTGGCTTCGGTCCTGCCAAGAACGAGCCCATCTTCAGCCCGGGAAAAGACAGCTGGAGAGCGGAGACAGTGGATAACAGCTCCTCAAACTGGGGATACTTCCTCAATCCAGGGTGTGCCTCAATGATCCCGACCGCTGCCACAACATTCTCCCAGACTTTCTTTGGACCACAGGAAGCGACTAGAAAAGCGCTATATAAGTGCAGGTTAGTTAGTTAGTTAGTTAGGAAGCGAGAGCTTCCGCCACAAAGTCCTGGATAAACCCAGCGGCTCATTCCTCTTCCAGGCTCGGGGTCCCAGCCACCGATCTTCCCTTGTTGGCTGAAGGCCAGTGGGCTGGGGAAATGATGATAACTCCGGACAAAACAGGTGAGTGAAAACAAAAAAACACCAACTACAGCAGCTGGGTCTTAAACTGGTCAGAGCCTATTGTCATGATTCACCCCCCTTTGGGGCAGAAAGAAAAGACCAAGGCACTGAACTGCAGTTTGCGGTATTTATTACGGCAACGCAAAGTCCAAAAGCGCACAAAAATAAACTTACAACAAGCTGTCGGTGAGATGAATACAGGAATGCACATCAGAACTGGGAAAGGGTTCTGATGAACTCAAAGGGTTCACTTGAGTTCATCAGAACATTCAGTTTTGATGAACTCAAAACACATCCAGAATCAATACACAGGGAAATAATATATAAACTGAGGAAATACAGGAGATGAACAAAAATAAACAGAGAGCCTGAGCACGGTGAAACATCACGCTCAGCCTCATGACAGGGAGCATGTTTGTGAAGCCAGGCAGTTATCCTCGCTCAATAATTTTTCACAAAGGTCTTGTTCATAACACTGTTCAAGAGTCACACACGGGTTTTCCTGCATTTTGGTCTGGGTAAAATGGCTGGTCAGTTGGTCTTCTTTTAAAATCGGAGGGGGGTGAGGGTTAGATGTGGGAGGTCATGGGAGTGGTGTCACCTGGGAAAGCTAGGGGTTTTTTCACGATTACCACATCTTTTGCGGTACGGCTGGAAATGAAGGGGGCTTTGAGCTTTTTGCCTTTCTCATCAACCATTTTGACCCACACTGCTGTAGGCAGGCATTGTATGGAACACACCACATTCAGAATTGAAATACTACAAGACAAATTCGTCATCAGATGGCAGGTCACCCGTTGACGCCTGACCCAGATGGCAAAGCCTTTGTCTCCCACACACTACTAACCAACACTCTCCTGGTAATGAATGGCGGTTCTTCTTCTTTCACTCGCACTGGTGTCTGGGTCTGTTTGTCTTTTGTACCAGGCTCGTCTTTCACCTCTGTCTGTTGGTGATGTACATTGTTTGTTTTCAGATCAGCACAGATGACATGTTCAAGTACATTCCAGTCACTCACTGTAAGTGTGGCTTTTCAGGAGAGCGGACCAAAAGTTTCCCCTTCATCCAGCTGGTAAAAACATAGTTCGCTACTTGCGTAGTTGAACACATAACCCCACCTACCTCCAGCTTCTAACTGAAATGCCTCCTGAAGAAGGAGGAAGGGTCTGGACGCACCACAGATACAACATTCTTTTTATTGGGGCTAATCCTGGACTGGTTTGGAGGAAGGTGGAGAAAGGTGTCTCGCTGATCAGATGAAGGTCACTAGGCCTCTTAGTCATGGTGAGTTTTTTTCGTGAAGATTGTTAATTTTTCTGGTTTGGGGCTACTTATCTAGTTTTTGTACGCTGCACCCCTATAGTTTCATTGGTTGAATGTCGGGCGCAGCCTATAGGTCATCATTGGACAGCCCATCAAACCCTACCTGCCCTCTTATTGGTTAAGGCGGGTCACAAGCTTGTACAGGTCGCTGGGTAAGCAAATTCACGAACTACGGGATATGATAGACATTTCACACTTGAGAATATTCCATTTTATTTGTTCACGCATCTCATAATACACACAAAATAACAACGTATAAAAATGTTTTACGTTTTGGTTTGTACGTCAATGCATGAGTAAATAAAAAAATCATAAACTTTGTTTTCTTCATATTTAAGATGACTTATTTTTATCAAACCATGCTTTTAAGCCTCACCCTTTCACTTTCAATGTTTGGTGCTAAAACTTTCAAGTTATTGCCTGAGCTAAAACGTTTAGGTCTGAGGGTAGAATATTGTGCCAGCCTGCATTTCAGTGTGTAGACAGGTGGATTTTATACCTGAAAACTGAACATGTTGTTTTCTGTTCTTTTAATGTTTTTCATATTTTTCTAATTTAGACGGTAAAATAGTATGCTCTACGTATCAAATTCTTTTTAAAAAGTCTGTAGTAACTGGGACATGATGCTGCAGGTTAGCTTTAGTTCTTTATCATATGCTGGTTGTTTCAAGTATTAGTGTTTAACTAAAGTAAAGCTTTGCCTTAAGACAGTTTCAGATAACAGTGAACTAGCATAAAAAAACCTGAGTCACAAGTCTCTCTTTACTGATGGTTGAAGTAAATACATTTAATGACAATTGGTTTTCACAGTTTTTTTATACTAACTAACTAACTAACCTGCACTTATATAGCGCTTTTCTAGTCACAAAGATCACTCAAAGCGCTTTCACTAATGCTAACCCTCTATTCTAAGGGCCTATAGGAAACAGATATTTAGGGACAATTTAGAACAACCAATTAACCTAACATACATGTCTTTGGATTGTGGGAGGAAACCGGAGCCCCCGGAGTAAACCCACACAGCACAGGGAGAACATGCAAACTCCATACAGAAAGGTTCCAACCCCTGCCAGCCTGGGGATTCGAACCAGGAACCTTCTAGCTGTAAGGCAACAGTGCTAACCACTGCACCACCGTGCTTCATAGTGTGAAAAATGTTTTTGAATGCTTAGAAAGTTGATAAATGTCTCTAAAAAACAAAGGATTACTCCTGTAGTGAAAATAGATTGGGATTTCTACAGTATGGGAGATGAGATAACACCTATGTGTCGGGAGCTAAAACAATTGAACTTTCGTGTGTATGTGTGTGTGTGTGTGTTCTGGTATTCATCACATCATGGGGACATCAATCTGTTTACACAGTCACGAGATGGGGACCTGTTGCAGTGTGGGGACAAAAAATCAGGTCCCCATAAGGGTAACCCTTTGAATGAATGCAGGAGCTATTCTGAAGGTGCCTGTGTGGTTTTTAGCATTGGCCTATAAGGCATGTTTTTGAGTGAGTGTATGTGTGTGTTGAGTGTTCAGTTGCGCCCCCTTATACTTTGCAGGTGGTACTGCACTCACTCCTCCACACACACACTTATGCCATATATGGTTAGGGACCACCCACTTCCTGGTCCCCATAAAGAAGGATTTTAGCACCAAAAGGATTTTTAGTGTTACAGGTAGCAAACCACTTAGCTGACCAGAAGATTATCTGCAGAAGAAGCCACAGAAGAGTTGCAGGATTTTACAGAGGATTAAAAGTGAAACAAGGTAAGCACATTTATATGATAAACAGTAAACTAGCACCTAGTGTTCAACCTTAGAATTAAGTTAATTAGCTTTAATTAGTTATAAGGGTAGCTAGTTACCTTCAAAAAACTATGGAGGCTCAGTGTAAGTTTCAAATATACTTTATGTGATTCTGATTGTGCGTAAACTATGTACAAACAGAGATCAATTCATAAATAGGTATAAACATTATTTGCTAAAAGGATATATGTTAGAGGTGTAGTATTAATATGTACAATGCATTAAGCTCACTCTGGGAAACAATGGTAGGGTAGGTGGGACTGTACTGTGCATATCTGTGTATATCTGTGTTGTTTGGGATTGGGTATAGATGTATGGACTTTATGTATGTAGGGATGGATGGGTGTCAATGTTGATATGTATAAAATAAAGTTAATTGTCTACTTGGGGTCTTAATTGAGGTAATAGGTATATTACCTCTATATTACCTCTATATATTAATAGGTAATAGGTATATATTTGCTCTGAGATAACGGGCTTATGTGGCAAATTTTTTTTTATAGTATTCTAGCTATTATGAATGTATTTTATTTTTTTTTTTGGTCAGGATAAATTTTGGCTCAGTATGTGTTGTGATCATATATTTAAATTAATTTATACCTTACATCTAAAAAAAAATACAGATTGTGACTAAAGTGCTTCACAAAGGGAGTTAACATACAATTTAATAATTAAAGCAATAATTAAAGCAATGATGACATAGAGTGAAGTGCATGGCGGTAATGCACCTTTAAGCTGGTTGCCAACGCCAATCAAATCTAAAAGAAGAAGAAAAAAAACTAGTACTTTTAGATAGATAGATAGATAGATGGATAGATAGATGCACTTTATTGATCCCAAACTGGGAAATTGCAGTGTAACAGCAGCATGACAGTAGACAACCAAACGACAGAAACACACACAGCATAACAGACAAAGGGATTACCCACGGAAAGTAAAACTAACACTTCTATTTAAAAAAGTCTATCTACATCATAGACGAATAGATGGTGACCCATATAGAAACATAAATCATACCTGCTGTACAATGCAGAACTATCAGGAACAGAGTGAGATGTGAGGGACCAATTAGACTGTAAGGTGCAGTATGGCAGCACAGTTATGACCAGAATACAACACCAGAGTGAGTTATTGTACAGTAAAATGGCATGAGGCAGGAAAGATTTCCTGTACCTAACCATTCGATAGTGAAGTTGTAGCAGTCTACTGGAGAAAGAGCTCCTCTGTCTGTCCAGTATGTGGTGGAGGGGGTGATCAGGATTGTCCATGATGGATCACAGTTTATTTAGTGTCCTCTTCTCCACCACTGTCTCAAAGGTCTCCGGCCTGAGACCAATTACAGAGCCAGCCCTCTTGATAATCTTGTCAAGTCTGTTGGTGTCACGGCTCTGATACTGCTATCCCAACAGACAGCAGCAAAGCAGATGGCGCTGGTGACAATGGCCTGGTAGAAAAGCTCCAGTATCCTGCTACACACACTGAAGGATCTCAGTTTCCTCGGGAAGTAGAGTCTGCTCATCCCCTTCTTGTGGGCAGCATTGGGGTTGGATCTCCAGTGCAGCCCATTTTTGATCCTGACACCCAGATATTTGTAGTCCTCAACCACCCCCACATCCTTCCCCTTAATCTGCAATGGCTGAGAAGACATCCTCTTCTTCCTGAAGTCAATCACCATCTCTCTGGCCTTGCTGACATTCAGCCTCGGGTGTACTCCCCCTCTCATACACCCAACAACAGCTGAGTTGTCAGAGAATTTCTGCAAGTGGCAAGGACTCAGTGTTGTACTGAAAGTCAATGGTTTATAAGGTGAAGAGAATAGGACAGTGCACAGTCCCCTGTGGAGCTCCCGTATCACTAACCACCACGTCACACAAGACACTGCCCAGCCGGACAAATTGTCGCCTTCCTGTCAGGTAGTCAGTAATCCAGGAGATCACAGAGCTGTCGACCCCCATCACCTGCAGCTTCTCACCCAGCAGCAGTGGCTGGATGGTGTTAAAGGCATTGGAGAAATAAAAAAAATGTGATTCTCACAGTGTCTCCTCCACCATCCAGGTGCAGATGGGCTCGTTGCAGCAGATAGATGACAAAGCATCTTCAACTTCTAAATGGGGCTGATGTGCAAACTTCAGAGGGTCCAGCCACGTCTTCACCTGCGGGCTCAGGTGGGCTAAGCTCAATCCCTCAAGGACCTTCATCACATGAGATGTGAGGGCAATTGGTCGATAGTCGTTCAGGTCCGATGGAGATTACTTCTTGGGGACAGGAACCAGGCAGGATGTCTTCCACAGCACCAGTACTCTCTCCAGACTCAGGCTAAGGTTGCATAGGTGTTTCAGTACCAGAGCTAGCTGGTTGGCACAGGTCCTCAGGATCCTGGCAGAGATGCCATCAGGGCCCACCGCCTTCCACTGACGGAGTCGCTCCAGCTGTTTCTTTACCTGGTCTGTAGTCACAATGATGTGAGGGAGGGGCCTGGTGTTCCCTGAGGAAGGGGAGGGGGGTGATAGGAGAGCTGGAGAGAGGTGCTACACAGGAGGGTGTGGGGAGGGGTATGTGAGGGTCTGGCTGTGTTGTGGGGGTGACAGGAGGATTGAGGGGAGGGGTGTGGGGGGGCCTGGCTGTGTTGTGGGAGGGACAGATGTTTAGTTGAACCTATTAAAAAACAGATTCAGTTCATCAGCTCTCTTCTGGTTCCCAGATGTCTGTCTGACTCTCACCTTGCACCCAGTTATTTCTTTCATTGCCACCCACACATCTTTAGCGTTGTTTTGCCTGAGTTTATCTTCCAACTTCCTCCTATAATTGTCCTTGCACCTCCTTGGCATCTCTCTCAGCTCAAGCTCCACTCTCCTCAGCTTCTCCCTGTCTCTGGACATAAAAGCTCTCTTCTTCTTGTTCAGAAGTGCTTTCAGGTCACTGGTGACCCATGGTCTGTTGTTGGGGAAACAGTGTACAGTCTTAGCTGGCATGGTCGTGTCTTCACAGAATCTGATATATTCTGTGATGCAGTTGGTCATATTGTCTATGTCCACCCCATGTGGTTCACAGAGTACGCTCCAGTCAGTTGTTTTGAAGCAGTCCTGTAGTGCATCCTGTGTCCACCTCCTCACAGTCCATGTATAAGCAGGCTGCCTTTGCACAAGGGGAACATACTTGGGTGATAACATGACCATGCAGTGATCCGATTTGCCAATTGGGGGGGGGGGGGTCGGGCTTTGGCACTATATGCATCTCTAACATTGGCATACAGTAAATCCAGTGTTTTATTTTCTCTGGTGGGACAGTAAACAAACTGATGAAAGTTTGGTAATGTTTTTCCCAGTGAGACATGATTAAAATCACCCGTGATGGCCATAAATGCATTCGGGTGCTTCTCCAGTAATGTCTTTCATCTTTAAATGACAAAATTACTAGCTGCATAGAAAATGAACTGAATGATGTCACAGCGGGGGAAAAAAAAAACATTTGGTGGGCACACAGCCACATGTTGTGTCTCTGTGAAAAATGACAACACATTTTTTTTTTTGCAGTATGAAGAAATGTAGGTATCACAGCACGTGATGTCAGATGGTAGCCAATAAGCAACTTTCGCATTACGAGTGCACATGTGCGGACTATGTGAGTTCAAAGTTCACAACTACCAAACATTCCGGTAGCTGCCTTGCTTTTGTATAGAGACAGTACTGTCACACCTGAACAGTTGACGTTTAAAGTCTGCTTTAAGCTTTAAATCTCCGTTGTGCCAGGTGCACATTGTGCTGAAGTGAAGTGTGGAATGGCATGTATCATCTAGAGTGGTGGAAAAAGCAAATTTGCAGCATACATGTGTGTAACTTCGGGAACAGCGTGTGTACATGTCCGCCGCCATTCATGTTATATACGTACATTCCCCACGGAGCTGAAGGATCCAGATGGATGTAATTGTTGGATTAAAGCAGTAAGTCTATATTAAAACATAATTAAATATTGTTGTGTATTGTTCAAGTTCTAACCAAACTGACACAAGTCTAAACCCTGAAGTAGCAGGTACGGACAGGCAGTCCTGTCTTCTATTTTCTTCTATCCTTGCTTCTATTTATATGGATGCCGAGAGAAACGCAATTTCATCTTGCCTGCACTACAGCTGTATGTACAGCAATATGACAGTAAAGTTTGATTTGATTTTGATTTGCAGGCCTGGATCTAGGATATAGATCTTTGTATATTGGTAGTGAAGCTTGAGCTACACACACATGTAATTAAGGCCATTGATAAGTAGGCTGGTATAAAATAAAACTGCAAATCATTGAAAACGTGGTACTTAAACTATAGTAGTATCGACCTATAGAGCTAAGTAAGCAGGCTATGCATTGTAGTGAAATTTACTCAAAATGACAAAACCAAAGTTGAGCTGTCAGACCACTCGCTTACCTTCTTTGTAGTCGTTTCGGAGTCTCGCACGTAAGGGTGCTTGGTCCTTTGACAACAAAAAATCTATGTCAGCGTACATACAGGGGGACCATTTTGGCCAATTTCTGCAATGTGGCCGCTAATGCAAGCACAACTAGTTTATCCTTGCGTTTGTGGGTACAACGGGGAAGACCCCTACACATACAATATGCTCGTAGATCAGGAACTTTCCATAAATTAAGTGTATCGATAGAGCATGTTTGGTAGCCACGTTCTCATGATGCTTTGCGCGAACCGAGATGCGAAAGTCACTTATTAGCATGTGTACTTTGACTGACAGTATAATAACTAGATATCCAGTTAACTAATTACCCACTAAGTAGTTATTAAAGTTTGCACAATGTGATCTCTAATTAGAATAAACAAGGGTTTGAAAGGATTGTCAGAGACCGTAAGTTCGGTTAAAGTTGAAACTGGTAGATAAAAAAATTCTTGCAAGCTCCCAGATAACATGATAGGGTCAGATTCTGCATGATTTTCAGATTGATTAGAGGTGAAATGAACAAGTGAGTTGCTACCCTTAAGGCTTATGCCAGCTATTAACTGAGCTCAATTCAGAATTCTGTTATTTTTCATGATTTACAGTAGAGACCAGTTTGATTCTGCATGTCTCCCCAGTTTAACTGTGTCATTAATTTGACATTGTTTAAAACAAAAGAGCAAATTCCTCCCTTAAACATTTATTTCACAACTACTGAAGAGATAGTGATCCTAATTCACTTAATACTGGGCATGAAATTCCTTTGCTTTTGAATCGAAACATAAGATCCATCCATTCATCTCCTTCCGCTTAATCCTTTTCGGGTCACAAAGGGGCTGGAGCCTATCCCAGAATCTGTGGGCGAGAGGCAGGGTACATAAGAGTACATAAGAATACATAGTTCATAAAAATATTACACAAATAACTTTAAAGATCTCAAATTGTAACTGACTCCTGTGCAAACCATTTTTAAAAATGCAATTGCCCATGGAGAGCACAAGTATGTTGCACAGCACACAGTATGCAGAATTGCTCATAGGATTACAGAATGTATAAAATAACTGTGGGTGAGTAGGATAGAATATGAATGTATTAAAAATATATTAATCTAATTCACCTACAATAAATTAAGAAAAAGAATAAAAAATAAATATGCTTCAAGAAAAAAAAATTCCAATCAATTGGTATCAGAATGACATTAACATCACTTAAAGCTGTAGCCCACAATCAAATCCTAAGATAGGATCATCAAACAGCAAATCAAAAGTTTTCAGAAGTTATTGTAGGGTTGTTTTTTGTAACACAGCAGTAAAAATGATACTTGTTTAATCCATTTATTTATGAGAATTTACCTAATATTTAGGTGTTAGAGAATGGGGTTGATGAAGTTATATGCCAAATGTTTTGAGCTTAAGTAATTTGTGACATATCCCATCATATTGCAAATAAAAAAGGAAATGCAATCACAAAAAAATAAAATAATAATAAATTAAATTAAATTAAAAAAAAATCCAAAGTCTAATCATAAAAAATCTATTTACTGCTGGTTGAAAAAACTGTGAATTATGTAAACATAGAGTACTCCAGCTAGCCTTTTCTTTCCAAGGCTCAGATGGATGACCATAGTGTAAAAACTCACCAGAAAGAAAACTATGTGCTACAACATACTTGGTGGAAAATTCCAATCAAATAATTTCATAGTTTTCATTAAGTAGAGTCTCATAAAATTATTTATTTAAAATTATAATTTTAAAATTATAATGATAAAATATGTGTTTACAGATGACCAACATTGCAGCTGAAGCCATGGCAGCAGATGTGTCTCTTCCTTCACTCCAGAGTCAGATGGATGGTGCTACAGTTTCAAACAGCTCTTCTATACAGGTACTTCATGTTCATCACTTCAGATTTAATCCAACAGCTCCTCTTCATTAAGTTTTTTGTGTTTTTTCTTTCTTTTTAAAGCTAAAGTGGGAAACAAGTTTACAGTGATGGCATTCTAGTCTCAGTATACCAAAGATTCCAATGTAATGCATATAGAAGGTTAGTGGCAGTGGGGTGTTTAGTGCAGATTTTAACCATCACGGGGTTTTAATTTTTTGGTTAATTGGCACTTTATATTGGATATTCACACCACCTTCAGTCAATGTCTGAGTAAAAACTGTGCAAACTTGGACAAAACTGGTCCCCTAAAGGGACTAAAACATTGTGTGTGAAAGGTCCCCACAATGCCTGTTTTATTCAACAAGTGCGAGTTTCAAGATATGAGGAAAAACTCGAAGACATTGACAAACTGGTCCCCATGAAGAGCTATAATATTGTGTGTGTGTGTGTGTGTGTGTGTGTGAAAGATTCCCACAAAGCCTGTTTTATTTAAGGTGTGTGAATGCAGATAGAAGTTAGCTGATCAGAAGGCATGTTAATCAGTGTCCTTCAGAGTTTACTATAATGCAAACAGAAGGTTAGTGGTGGTGGGATATTTAGAGCAGAATTTGGCTTTCTCATGGATTTTTTTTTTCTTTCTAGGTTAATAATCACTCTTTTCTGGACACTCACGACGTCCCCACAGCACACCCTTTACTCAGTGTCTGAGTATAGAATGTGTGTAAACTTGGACAAAACTGGTCCCCACAAAGAACTCTAAGATTGTGTGTGTAAAAGGTCCCCACAACGCCTGTTTTATTCAACAAGTGTGAGTGTCAACATATGAGGAAAAACTAGAAGACTTTGACAAACTGGTCCCCATGAAGAGCTGTAATATTGTGTGTGTGAAAGGTTCCCACAAAGCCTGTTTTATTTAAGGTGTGTGAATGCAGGTATAGATTCGCTGATCGGGAGGCATGTTAATCAGTATCCTTCAGAGTTTACTATAATGCAAGCAGAAGGTTAGTGGTAGTGGGATGTTTAGAGCAGGATTTAGCTTTCTCATGGGTTTTTTCTAGGTTAATTATCACTCTTTTCTGGACACTCACGATGTCCCCACAGCACACCCTTTACTCAGTGTCTGAGTATAGAATGTGTGTAAACTTGGACAAAACTGGTCCTCACAAAGAACTCTAAGGTTGTGTGTGTGAAAGGTCCCCACAATGCCTGTTTTATTCAACAAGTGTGAGTGTCAACATATGAAAAAAAACTACAAGACTTTGACAAACTGGTCCCCATGAAGAGCTGTAATATTGTGTGTGTGAAAGGTTCCCACAAAGCCTGTTTTATTTAAGGTGTGTGAATGCAGATAAAGATTAGCTGATCTGGAGGCATGTTAGTCAGTATCCTTCAGTTCACTATAATGCAAATGGAAGGTTAGTGGTGGTGAGATGTTAAGAGCAGGATTTAGCTTTCTCATGGGTTTTTTCTAGGTTAATTATCACTCTTTTCTGGACACTCACGACATCCCCACAGCACACCTTTACTCAGTGTCTGAGTATAAACTGTGTGTAAATTTGGACAAAAGTGGTCCCCACAAGGGACTGCATCATTGTATGTGAAAGGTTCCCACAATGCCTGTTTTATTCAACAAGTGTGAGTGTCAACATATGAGGAAAAACTAGAAGACTTTGACAATTTGGTCTCCACGAAGAGCTATAATATTGTGTGTGTGAAAGGTTCCCACATAGCCTGTTTTATTTAAGGTGTGTGAATGCAGATATAGGTTAGCTGATCGGGAGGCTTGTTAATCAGTATCCTTCAGAGTTTACTATAATGCAAACAGAAGGTTGGTGGCCGTGGGATGTTTAGAGCAGAATTTAGCGTTTTCATGGATTTTTTTTCTAGGTTGTCACTCTTTTCTGGACACTCACGACGTCCCCACAGCACACCTTTACTCAGTGTCTGCGTATAAACTGTGTGTGTAAACTTGGACAAAACTGGTCTCCATGAAGAACTGTAAGATTGTGTGTGTGTGAAAGGTCCACACAAAGCCTGTGTTATTCAAGATGTGTGAATGCAGATAGAGCTTATCTATGAAGGAGTATTGTTAATTACAACATTTAACAGGTTACCATAATGCATAGAGAGCCTAAGTCCTGCCTCCTCTATTTCCTGCATATGGGACCTAACTTTGGAAAAAAAAAATTGTATCAGAGTCTGTGTGAAGAGAGAAATTATTTTTTGATTTAGATTGAGTTTTGCCATGAACTACACATATTATCGTGGTCAATTTTATAATTTTCCACATAACTAAAGTTGTAGAATTAATGTAAAATATAAGAGTAACATTTAGTTTTGTGTGAACCTTAGTGAACTACACTAGTGAACACTTACTACATCTGCTGGTCTCGTGCTATATACTGTATGTCACTACACAAGATTATGGGAGTTTCCCTGTCAAAGCTTACATCATTTTTTTCTGACGCAAATGAAGCAACTGGAGAGGAGAAAAAACAATGTGTTGTTATCAGTGTTGGGCAAGTTACTAAAAAAATAGTAACAAGTTACAGTTACTAGTTACTTCTTCTCAAAAGTAACTGAGTTACTTGCCAGTTACTGCATATTTAAAGTAACTCGTTAGTTGGAAAAATAATGTTCACGTTACTTTTAAATACATACCTAAATCATCTTGCACACATAGCAAGATCAAGGGCCCCTTGTTCTCATCAGAAAAAAAAAAGAAAAAGAAAACTGATGAGAAAAAAGTCTCATCTTACAGAGAAAAAATGTCTCAGATTTTCACAAACTATTGTAATCAGTAGAAAGTCAGAAATTTACTAGAAATAAAGCTGCAAATTGACAGAGAAAATTTTTGACCCCCTGGTGGGCCGTTTTTGGCCCGTGATCCATTTGTTTGACACCCCTGGACCAGTCAATTAAAAATGCATATTTAGAGTATGTTCTTCTATGAAATAGTTGCATATCAAAACAGCAAGTAAACAAATAAGGGTGCTTTCACACCTGCAGACTTTAGTCCGTTTCAGTCGAACTCAAGCTCGTTTTCTCCATTAGAGCGGTTCGTTTTGTCTGGTGAGAACATGGTAATTGCACTCAAGTGTGTACCAAAAGAACCGTACTGAGACCACCTTAAAGGGGTGGTCCTGGTTCGAATTAAATGCCGAACTCTGATGTGGACCTGCAGGTGAGAGCACTAAAACGGGACCAGCAGCAAATGGTAAAACATTTTATGTCACTGTACATACCTGATAGATCTTTGAAAACGTCTGTTGCTGAGCACACCACGGTTCTGGAGGATTAATGAACGTTAACATGTTATTTCCCATCCATAGCAGCACTTCATTTTCAAACTGTACAATTTGCCAAAAGTGCTATATGCATGTATGTAATAAACGTTAACCAGGGCGATGAAAACCCGCCATAGATAACACTACGATTGGTATTATTTTCTCCCAGAAATACATAAAGACACGGCCTTTCCTGTTCTCGCGGCAAAAAATCTGACCAATAAGAACAGAGAACATTCTGACATAAGTCTCGCGGGATTTAACGTGAAGCAGATTGGTCTGCTTATGGTCTGCCTTAATTTTTGCCTGTGGGAAAGGGGACCAAACCAAGGAGAAAATGATACAAAGTAACAAACTTGTCAACTGATTTGGACCAAATTAAACAAATTTAGGTGTGAAAGCACCGTAAGATAAAATAAAACAAAAAGCACAGATAAATGAAAGTTCACCTTAGAAGAAGCTGTTCTTTACTGCATCAAATCACATTTACTCTTTCTCAATGTGGTAAGAAAACTTACATAATTACTTACACAACTTACACATTTACACAACTACGGACATTAAATGCAACTTCTTGCTCTAAAAATGCTCATGTTTAACCATAGGGGTAGGAGCTGATGTTGGGGGCTTCTCACCCCTCGGACAACAGGTGATAAGGGCTTGACATGAGAAGTTATCACCGCCATGGCATTTTGTCCCACCAGGTTCAATTCAATTCAATTCAATTCAACTTTATTTATATAGCGCCATTTCACAACAACAGTCATCTCATAGCACTATCAACTGTAGGGGGGACCCCCACAGTTGCAGAAAGACCCCAGCAATCAGGTTGCGGTGTGACCAGGACAGGAACAACCTGCGGAGGAGACTGACGACTGCGCCAGCTATGTAGATTCAGTTTATATTTATTTGTGCTAAAAATATCTCCATCCATCCATCCATCTTCTACCGCTTTTCCAGAGGTCTGGGTCAAGGAGGCAGCAGCTCAAGCAGAGAAGCCCAGACTTCCCTCTCCCCAGCCACCTACTCCAGCTCTTCAGAGAGGATACCAAGGCGTTCCCAGACCAGCTGGGAGACATAGTCTCTCCACCAAGTCCTGGATCTGCTCCGGGGTCTCCTCCCAGTGGGACGTGCCTGAAACACCTCAAGTGGGAGGCGTCCAGGAGGCATCCCAATCAGATGCCCAAACCACCTCAACTGACTCCTTTTTTTTTTTTTTTTTTTTTTGTCCTGTCAGGCAGCTAGGCAAACAGAACAGGGATCTGTCACCCTACTGTGCCAAAACAGATTTACTTTGCCAAGAGGAGCCTATACAGTGCCTAACTTTGCACTGTATATTGTTGTAAACTCCTCCTGTAATAACTTTTAATACTTTATTTTAATTGTTTTACCCATGGAAGACCCAACAGGATGGGGAAGAGGGAAAGGAAGTGTGTGAAGGGGGGAAAGAAAAGGGAGTGGAACAGACAAAAAAAAAAAAAAAAAGACAACTAAAACAAACAAAAGACAAACTGCTTCTTCCACCGGAAATGTCTCAACATGAGTCTGGTTTCTGCACCTGTTAAAGGAGAGACACTTGTACATGTATGTTTGTGTGCCTATATATGAGAACGCGCGCAAAATAAGTGTGTGCATGTGAGTGGTTTGTCAGGAAACATACGAGCGGAGGGCCGGTCGCAGCAGCCCTCCCCCCGAGGACCCCGAGCAAGCAAGGCAGCGCCACCAATCCCCAGCCTCGAGGTCAGCAAGCCCCAGGAAAGCCAAGCATCCACCCCCGGAGAGACAATCAAGGGAGGGCAGGCCGCCCGGCGGCCGGCGCGGTGAGCCCACACCCCTAGACCCGCCCGACCCCCACCCCCCCAGCGGGGCCAACATCCGCCCCCGGGCCCCAGGCACCAGGAGGCCAGCGACCCCACCCCCCAGGACAGAGGCCAGCCAGCGCCCCCCGGCGCAAGCCCCCCCAGGTACCCCCACAGCGGTCCCGCCCCAGCGCCTCGGCCACACACCCCGGGGACCCCCACGTCCAAAGAAGTCCCCTCGCCCAGGTGAGCCCACATTGCTGAGAGGCACTACCCCCCTAATCCAGCCCCTCCCGACTCGCAGGCACACCCCTCCCCATACCTTCACACCCACATGTTCCCATGCACACCCCTCTCACTCAGCCAGACCGACCCATTCTCTCTCACTCCAGTACCCACTTAAATTCACTCCTCATTCACCTTTATTTCAAAAGCCGACTGCGAAGCAGATGCAGTGAGCCTGAACATGCACCAGTGCCCGGCAGTGACCAGGGAGGCCACCGGCGCAGGCCACAGAAGCAGACCCCCACCCCCCGGCACCCATCTGAGTGAACAATCAGCAGACCACCGCAGGCGCCCCAAGATGCCACCCGGCATGCAAAGTGCCGCACAAAACCGACCCACCATCACCACCTCCGTTCATCACCCTCTCACTCACACTTAAACTCATATTCAGCCCCCCGTCACTTCCTTGGTTGTATCTATATATTAGTAGCATCCAGGGATTTTTACAACATGATAGGTCCCAGGCTCCCCACCAGGCCCCCACGCCCCCAGCAAGACAGGGCAACAAGGGTGGGGGAAGACCCCCACCTCCTCCCCCCGCACAGAAACATGGTGGGTGTGTGTCGGTTATATGATATAATTGTGTATAAATGTGTGGACTACTAAAGTGCAATTAAAATTGGGGGGATAGTAATTGAAGCATTGTTAGCCACTGTGATGGGCAGCAGAGCCCCCATTCCCCCAAGCCCTCAGTGTCTAAAGTGCAATTAAAATTGAGGTGAGTGCAACCCCACCACGCGGCAAAGGTATCCCCTTCACCGACACAGTGCAGCACCCCCCCCCACCCCAAAGCCCTAAATGTAACAAAAAGATCAGGGGGAGGAGGAGGGTGGGAAATAAGACTGGGAGGTAGGCGGTCCAAAAACAAGGCCGCCCGCCCCCCCAGAAGCCGGCTTGCAGACTGGCTTGTGAGGCCACCCACTGCTCCCAAATCCCAACCCAGGGCGAGGGCCGCCAGTGGAAACAACCCAGGACCCACCAGCATCACGTCCCGGCGCTCCAGCACCACTAACATGACGGGGCAGCCAAACATACTACCACTCATCTTACACACACGAACATGGACAACAACAGTCACAATAGTGAACAATGGGCCGGACCCACACAGCGCCCAACACGCCAGGCGACACACCCGAGCACCCATGCAGGCCCACGACCACCCACCCCAGACACACACCGACAGCTGCAGGCTGCCCTGCAACCACAGCCACCCCGGAACAACCCAATGGAAACACAGCCAACAACCCGCACCAATGACCCCCCCCCAGCCACCCCCAAGCACCAACGCACACCCGCTGCCAATGACATCAGGGGCGATGTAGCAAAGTGCCTCACCCCCCAACACAACAGCAGGGCAGCCGGGACAAGCAAGCCCCGAAACGCCAGCCCCCATGCCACTGGATGGACTGCCCAACCCCTGCCACCCAACAAAGCTCTCCTACCCATACACGCATCCTCCGCCCCCTAGACATCTACCCACAAGTAACCTCTTCCATACACACACATAACTCCACCCACCATCACACATACCCACCTACACAAACACACAACCCCACCTGCCCACTCAACACACACCCACTTCCACATCCGCTCATACACAAGCCTACACTCACATACCCCCTCCCCCACCCGCAGACCCCCGTGAACGGGGAGGGCAACCCAGGATGCGGGCACCAGCCCCTGGGTGGCACCCGGGCCCCAGGAAACACACGACCCCACCACGCAAGGATGCATCAGGGACAACCCCCACCGCCGGCACACACCCGACCCCGGCCCGGGGCGGGGGGACGCCCCCCCAGCACCAGGGGCCCAGGGCCAGACCCAGACCCCCCACGAGGGGCGAGGCCAGCCGGCCAGGGGCCACAGCCCAACCCCCCCGGCCCACCCCACAGCCCCCCTCCTCCACCACCTCCCCCCCAGGGCCAGACAGACGGCCACCCCGGAGCAGGCCCCCCGGACACCTGCGGTTGGTGCAGCTCGTCTCTCTCGTGGAGGAAAATAATAGCCTGAAAAAGTCAGTCACCACACTAACCGTACGGCTTGGTGTTGTTGAGGGAGAAAATCGGAAAATGAAGGAGACAGTTCTCAGTTTGCAGTCACGCAGCATGAGAGATAACCTCGTTTTTTCTGGAATTATTGAAAAAAATAATGAAAATCTAGAACAGCTGGTCAACTGACTCCTTTCAATGTGGAGGAGCAGCGGTTCCAATCTGAGCCTCTCCCGGGTGACTGAGCTCCTCACCCTATCTCTGAGGGTGAGTCCAGCAAATCCTACGGAGAAAGCTCATTTCAGCCATTTGTATCCGCGATCTTGTTCTTTCGGTCATTACCCAAAGCTCGTGACCATAGGTGAGAATAGGAAGATAGATTGACTGGTAAATTGACAGCTTTGACTTAGAACTAAGCTCCCTCTTCACCACAACAGACCGGTACAACATCCGCATCACTGCAGATGCTGCTCCAATCCATCTGTCAATCTCTCGCTCCATTCACCCCTCACTTGTGAATAAGACCCCAAGATACTTAACTCCTCCACTTGGGGCAGGAGCCTGTCCCCAACCCAGAGAGGACAATCCACCTTTTTCCGGCTGAGGACCATGGACTCAGACTTGGAGGTACTGATTCTCATCCCAGCCGCTTCACACTCAGCGGCAAACTGTCCCAGCAAGAGCTGTAGGTCATTGCTGGATAAAGCCAACAGGACATCATCACCTGCAAACAACAAAGATGAGATCCTGTGGTCACCAAGCATGACACCCTCCATTCCCTGGCTGCGCCTAGAAATCCTGTCCATAAAAATTATGAACAGGATCGGTGACAAAGAGCAGCCCTGGCGGAGTCCAACTCTCACTGGGAATGAGTCCGACCGAGTGTTGGCAATATGAACCAAACTCTCACAACGGTCGTACAGAGACCGAATAGCTTGTAACAACAAGCCCGATATCCCATACTCCCGAAGCACCCCCCACAAAAAGCCACGAGGGACGCGGTCAAATGCCTTCTTCAAGTCTACAAAACACATGTAAACTGGTTGGGCAAACTCCCACAAACCCTCGAGAATTCTCGAGAGGGTAAAGAGCTGGTCCAATGTGCTACGGCCAGGACGAAAACCACATTGCTCCTCCTGAATCCGGGGTTCGACCAACGTCTGGACTCTCCTCTCCAGTACCTTGGCATAGACCTTCCCAGGGAGGCTGAGGAGTGTGATCCCTCTAAAGCACACCCTCCGGTCCCCTTTTTTGAAGAGAGGAACCACCACCCCAGTTTGCCATGCCAAAGGCACTGCCCCCGACCTCCATGCAATGTTGCAGAGGTGTGTCAACCATGACAGCCCAACAACATCCAGGGCCTTGAGGTACTCAGGGTGAATCTCATCCACCCCCGGGGCCCGGCCACCAAGGAGATTTTTAACCACCTTGGCGACCTCAGCCCCTGGGATAGGCGAGTCGTCCCCCTCGTCCACAAACCCTGCTTCCTCTGTGGAAGGTGTATCAGTGGGATTGAGGAGATCCTCAAAGTATTCCTTCCACTGCCCGACGATATCCCCAGTCGAAGTCAACAGCGCCCCATCCGCACCATACACAGTGTGGACAGGGAGCTGCTTTCCCCTCCTGAGCCGCTGGACGCTTTGCCAGAATCTCTTTGAGGCCGACCGAAAGTCTTGTTTCATGGCTTCACCGAACTCCTCCCATACCCGGGTTTTTGCTTCAGCAACCACCCGAGCTGCACTCCGCTTGGCCTACCGGTACACCTCAGCTGCTTTGGGAGTCCCACAAGTCAACCAAGCTTGATAGGACTCCTTCTTCAGCTTAATGCCCCCCCTCACCACTGGTGTCCATCACTTGGTTCGGGGGTTGCCACCACGAGATGCACCGACCACCTTGCGGCCACAGCTTTGGGCCGCTGCTTCAACAACAGAGGTGGAGAACATGGCCCATTCAGACTCCATGTCTCCAGGCTCCCTCGGAATGTGGTTGAAGTTCTTTCAGAGGTGGGAGTTGAAGACCTCCCGGACAGGGGCCTCAGCCAGATGTTCCCAGCACACCATCACTATACGTTTGGGTCTACCAGGTCTGAATGGCTTCCTCCCCTGCCATCGGATCCAACTCACCACCAGGTGGTGATCAGTTGACAGCTCTGCACCTCTCTTTACTCGAGTGTCCAAGACATACGGTCGCAGGTCTGATGACATGATAACAAAATTGATCATCGACCTGTGACCTAGGGTGTCCTGGTGCCAGGCGCACATTTGGACACCCTTATGCTTGAACATGGTGTTCGTTATGGACAAACTGTGGTTAGCACAGAAGTCCAATAACTGAACACCACACGGGTTCAGATCAGGCAGGCCGTTCCTCCCAATCACCCCCCCTCCAGGTTTCACTGTTATTGCCCACGTGCGCATTGAAATCCCCCTGTAGGACAATGGAGTCTGCAAGAGGAGCACCCTCAAGCACCCCAGTCACAGACTCCAAATAGGGTGGGTACTCTGAAACATCATTTGGTGCATAGGTACAAATGATGGTCAGGACCTGTTTCCCAACCCGAAGGCGCAGGGAAGCAACCCTTTCATCCACCGGGGAAAACTCCAATATAGAGGCAGCAAGGTGGGGGGATACAAGAATACCCACCCCTGCTCGTCGCCTCTCGCCTGGGGCAACTCCAGAAAAGGCCAAGCTCCAGCCCCTCTCTAGGAGACTGGTTCCGGAACCGGAGCTGTGTGTTGAGGTGAGGCCGACTATATCTAGCCGGTATCTCTCAACCTCGTACACCAGCTCAGGCTACTTCCCCACCAGAGAGGTGACATTCCACGTACCAAAAGTCAGTTTAGAAAGCTTGGGATCAGTCTGCCAAGGTCTCCGCCTTTGACCGCCACCTAATCCACATAGCACTGGACCCCCATTATCCCTCCTGCAGGTGGTGAGCCCACTGGAGGGTGTACCCATGTAACTCCTTCGGGCTGAGCCCGGCCGGGTCCCATGGGTGGAAACCCGGCCACCAGACGCTAGCCATTGAGCCCCTCCCCCAGGCCTGGCTCCAGGGTGGGGCCCCGGTAACCCCATACCAGGCAGGGTACACTGAATCCTTGATCTAGAATTTATTATGAGAGTCTTTTGGATTGTTCTTAGTCTAGCCCTTCACCCAGGACCAATTTGTCTTGGGTGACCCTATCAGAGGCAAATTGCCCCAGACAACATAACTCCTGGGATCACTGGGGCACGTAACCCCACCCCACCACGATAAGGTGATGATCCATGAGGGGGCTAAAAATATCTATCCATTTTAATAAAACAAGTAATGCAAGTAACACATCTGATCATATTTCAGTAACTGTAACGAATAACTGAATTTTTAAACAGTAATTTTGTTACACAGCATATTACTGCAGAAGTAGTGGCGCTACAGTAACATTACAGTAACGTGTTACTTTGTAACATTACTTTGTAGTGCATTACTCCCAACACTGGTTGTAATGTATTTTCAGAGTTGCAGCTGATAAAAAATGACTGATAGTTTGCTCCTCGTGAGCTCACTTATAAAATGATGACATAATTCACATGCCTTTGGATTTGTAGTCTCTCTTTGCGTATTTTCACAACTTTATAATCCAGCTGCAAGAGACAACCTTGACCAACATCTTATGTGTAGTTCACGGCAAAACTCAATCTGGATCAAAAATATCTCTCTTCCCATAGACTCCAAAACAATTTTTTTCTGAAGTTAGGTCCCATAGAGCAGTGGTTCCAAATCCATGCCCTCAAGGACCCAAGCCTCTGCTGGTTTTCTGATTCACTCAGGCTCAGCAGGTGAGTTGACTGAATTTCTTCCCACTGTTTGCTGCTCACTGACAACACCTGCTGAAGAAGCTGGGTGAATCAGAAAACCAGCAGGGTCTTTAGTCCTTAAGAGCATGGGTTGAGAACTACTGCCATAGAGGAGGCGTGACTTTTAGGCTCTCTATACAGAAGGTAAGTAGTAATGGGATATTTAGGGTAAAATTTAGCTTTCTTGTTCATAGTATTCAAGTTCTTATGAATGTAAATGTGTTTTTATATTGGCAGGATGAATGTGAAATTAATATTTGTTGTGATCTTTAAGTTAATTTATACAGTATATCTAAAAACCACACATTTTGACTAAAGTGCTTAAAGGATTTTGAAAGTTAACATAAAATAAACGAATAAAGCTAATATAATGTACCTTTAAAAGACAAATTGGCATCTAAGAGACTGAAATAGTGGCAGTCAAATTTTACATAAAAATAGGAAATGCTACAACTTCCGGTGAGGGGCTTTTAATTTGAAACTGCACAGGAAGTATCAGAATAATATTAATGTAGATAACGGTTTTATATCCTCATCAAAGTAAAGCTGATGGTAACGATAAAAACATAGTGCAGCAAGCAGTGAGATGCTGGAAAGTGTTCAGTAAGTGTCCACCAAACGTGCAAAAATACCTCTAACTATTTTTCTTGGCGCAAGGTCTTAGCCCCACATGCTAAACACTGCTTCACTTGCCAATCACAGCTGCCATCGGAGTTTTTGCTACTAAACTCTAAGCTAACTGTGTAGCACTTTGTGTGAGCCAGATTATCTAGCATCTCAGACAGGAGACAGTGATAAGCTTGGGACAACAAAGAGCAGGAGGTTCCTGGTGAGATAGCAGGAAGGAGTCAGGGATGAAGGATGTTGAATGCAGTGTGATGCAAATGTCATGTTGTGTGTGATGTAAATGCCATGAAACTTAAGGGGAGAGTTTCTGCTGAAAAGTTCAGTCTGTTCTGTGCTTGACAAGTGTGAGTGTGTAATAAATCGTCTGAAATAAATCTGCCTCTTTATTTTACACGCTCCACAACTGCACTAATCACCATAAACATGGTAAGAAAAAATACATCCATTTAAGCTTTTGCTGTTTATTTTGATTAGCTGGTTACAAAATTGTGCAGGTTATCAGCGCGGCAGCGCTCCAAAAGTTGAACGTATTTCAATTTGACAAAAACGGCCACAGCTGAGAATGTTTTTGTGCTAAGGGCATTGAGCGCATTAATTGTCACTATATTTTGCTTATTACCCATAGCACACCTTTAGTCAGTGTCTGAGTATAAACTGTCTAAATTTGGACAAAATTGGTCCCCACAAGGGACTGTAACACTGTGTGTGAAAGTTCTCCACAATGCCTGTTGTTTTATTTAAGATATGTGAATGCAATAGAGCTTGGCTGGACAAGAAGAATTATTTTAGCATGAGTTAGATTTTTTTTTTCTCTGAAGTATGATGGCATGCATCTCATCCCAGAAATGTAGTCATCACTCTTTTTACATGTTATGAAGTATTAATCTCAAAATGACCATTTGTGTCCAATGTTTCATATTCTAAAATATTGTCATTATAAAATATGTTTAGATGACCACAGTTACCCATGTTTGCATGTTCTTCCCGTGTCTGCGTGGGTTTACTCCGGGATTTCTCGGTTTCTTCCCACAGGGAAAAAAACATGGAAGTTAGGTTAATTGGAGACTCTAAAGTGGCCCTAGGTGTGAATGGTGAAGGGATAGCACCATACCATGGCTGCTTCATCCATAGGCCTTTTTCCACTAGCCCTGCTTAGCCCAACACGGCACAGCTCAGCCCATGTTGTAGCTCTTTCCACTAGCCCCAGCACAGTTTAACAGGTGCTATTTTCATGCCTGATCGAGGGCAGGGTACAACTGTGCTGAGTCGTGCCAAGATGTGATGTCAACAGACTGGTCGCCACTGATTGGTCAGGTCGTAACGTCACGAAAGCGACCGTCTTCTGATAAATCTACACGACCGCCATTTGCAATATTTCACCGACTAACTCGGTCACGGAGTAAATACGATATTAATACAGACAGCGTTGTAGGTTTTGCGGAACTCTACACCGTGGTCCAACGAAGAGGTGCGGAGTTTTCTCCGCTTGGTGGCAGATCCACAGTGAGAGGAGCGACCCGGACCGATACAGATGCAGCCCAGCATAGAACCGGACTACGGACAAGCTGAAGACGAACGTGAGAGAACCATCGATGGTGAGTGATTTGTAATAATGTGCATCTATTCGCTTATTTATCCTGTTGGTGGTAAGCTCACTTTTTTTGAGCCATACAGCGCCGTCCTGTGCTGGCTAACAAGTTTTAGCTAGTAGCTAGCTAGCTAGCTAGTGGCCAACTCTGCTGATTCACGCTTGTTTTCGCCTAAGTATTCGCTTGTGAGAGCAAAATGATGAAATATGTTAATCCTGGTTAAAGTCCTGGTTTGTGTACGTATTGCACTTTGGTGCTGCGCATTAAATTGTGTGCAATTTAATGCTAGAATGTGTTTCCACATGCCAGGGTTTAGCCTCCCTCAGTGTTTATATTGTGGATACAGGTGAAGTGGACCACAGGAGCCGAAACCTCGACATATTAAAAGTGCTTTTTCAAACCAGTGATTTATAAAGTCATTCATATAATTTTCTAAAGCGTCAGAATAGACCCACACACCTATTCTGTGGATCCTGCAGTGCTTGTCAGGGAAACGAAGCATTTTTGTCACATCCCACCACTGACTTTCACAGGTGTATTTCCCTAATACAGGTACATCTCCAAAAATTAGAATGTCATGAAAAACTTCAATATTTTTTGTCACTCATTTCAGAAAGAGAAATCCGTATATTATATAGATTCATTACACAGACAGTGATATATTTCAAGCGTTTATTTATTTTAATTTGGATGATTATGGCTTACAGCCCCTGAAAACCTCAAATTCAATTTGGAAAAAAATTAGAATATTACATAAAATTAACTTTAAAAAATAGTTTTTAAATATAAATGTTGGCCGCTGAGGTGTTGGTTAATATGGGCTGTAGCTGTAATCATCAATATTAAAATAAACACTTTCACTATATCACTGTCCCTGTAATGAATCTATATATGGGTTTCACTGTCTGAAATGTGTGACAAAAATATTGAATTTTTTCATGGTATTCTAATTTTTGAGACGTGCCTGTATAAGTGTTGAACTTGCTTGAAACTAACCACCATCCATTTCTGTCGTTTGTCTAGGCAAGAGGAAAGCAGCCGCCCCACAACGGACCTCACCACTGTGGAACGTACTGAAATCCTTTGCTTTTATAGGTAAAGTGTCAAAACCAAAGTAGCACAATTTCCACTTAATATAAAAGGGACTGAACTGAGATTTATTTGATTGTGTGAATATTAATTACAGAATAATTGAAAATGACTGGCACATCAACTGTAAAATAAACCGCTTGTTAATGTATTTATTTTTTTGTCAGATCACTTGTGTGATCCTTTGTGAGTTATGTTCATAAGTGTATGTTTTGGCGAATGTGAGATGTTCAGTCATCAATATAATTTACTTTATACACTACCGTTCAAAAGTTTGGGGTCACTTAGAAATTTCCTTATTTTTGAAAGAAAAGCACTGTTTTTTTCAATGAAGACAACTTTAAACTAATCAGAAATACACTCTAATATCTAATATACATTGCTAATGTGGTAAATGACTATTCTAGCTGCAAATGTCTGGTTTTTGGTGCAATATCTACATAGGTGTATAGAGGCCCATTTCCAGCAACTATCACTCCAGTGTTCTAATGGTACAATGTGTTTGCTCATTGCGTCAGAAGGCTAATGGATGATTAGAAAACCCTTGTGCAATCATGTTAGCATAGCTGAAAACAGTTTAGCTGGTTAGAGAAGCTATAAAACTGACCTTCCTTTGAGCAGGTTGAGTATCTGGAAAAAATTATTATTTCAAATACAAATCATTATTTCTAACCTTGTCAATGTCTTGACTATATTTTCTATTCATTTTACAACTCATGGTGGTAAATAAGTGTGACTTTTCATGGAAAACACAAAATAATTGTCTGGGTGACCCCAAACTTTTGAACGGTAGTGTATGTGTAGTTTATAGTCTATCATCAATAAACTCATGCAGTAACAGGACACATTGCAAATATTACAGACCCATTGTAGTGCTTCCTTTTATATTTTAGCAATGCAAGTACAAAACACCACCCACACTTGAAGCCAGGGCAAGAAGAGACACTTTTACCGACAAGACAAACTTTTGTTGATAAAAACTTCATATTTTGACTGAGCGACTCCATACTCGGTGATGCACACCTTCAGTTAAAGTACTATATTCCATTCAAGTGAATGTATTAATTCATTCTGATTGCTGAGGCCACAGTAAAAACAGATGATTTTAAATGTAACGCAGCCCTTGTAAAATCTACTGAAGCGCAGCTACATGAAAATTGTGGTTAAATACAACAACAAAGTACTTTATTGTCACATTCAAATTGTAATTCCTCCTGTTTTGTTTTTCTTTTGAATTCTTGGATGGAATATGAGTGGGCAATGTTCAACCTATGTTGAACTGTAATACGTCAAATAGGTTCATTTTGTCTTCTTTTAATTATTTATCTTTTGTTCATATAAAAGACAAAAAATAAAATAGAAAGATTTCTTTACCTTCTTTACATGTTTCAACTGCACTGCAGCCTTCGTCAGAAGATAAAGACATCTTTCTATTTTATTTTTTGTCTTTTATATGAACAAAAGATAAATAAAAAAATATGTTGAACTGTATAATCAGAGGAGTTATTGTTTAATTTGACCTTGTTAGATTTTTTCCCCTTTGTTATATTATTCTATTTTCTATTAATCTTTACTTTTAATCAATCCGAAATAAAGATTCATTCATTCATTCACATTCCACCACTGGCTTTTAACAACAAGTGTATTTCCCAAATATGTTTTAAACTTGCTTTAATTAACCACCACCCATTTGTCTTTTGTCTAGGCAAGAGGGAAACTGTCCACCACAACTGGACCTTGCCTCACTATTTACAGAGATGCAGGCTGAAGATCTGCTGAACCAGGACCAGTACGAGGGGTCGATCCAGTTGCTTCTCAGTGAGGCAGCGTGGCTGGCGTGTGTGACCCATTCCAGTTTCTTTTTTTTTTTTACAGGTTGAATTTTGCACATTCTGAATAATCTGGAATTTGCTGCTGATTGTAATAAACAATTTAGTGACTTATGTGTTTGCATCATGATTTTCTATTTTGTCTGTTAAGACACCGGTGGGAAAAGAGTAAACTGTACAAAGGATTCATCGGTGACCTTGAAAATAATGGCTCATTTTTAAGAAAAAAGTAACCAAAACAATTATTTTATTAACTGAAGACTGTATTGTTGGATGTGCCACCGCAGAAGACCCTGCATACTTTAGTGACAGTACCAGTATATGGAGGAATTCTGGGTCATATTAGCATCTGCTCTTCATCATAATGGGTTTGGGCGGGGGTGTCTAATCATGTGCCATGGAGGGCCAAGACCATGCAGGCTTTACCTCCAACCAGTGTCTTCAACAGCAGATTCCACTGAACTTCTTCCACTGACTGCTGATCAGTGAGAACACCTGCTGAAGAGACTGGGTAGAAGAGAGAACCTGCAGGGTCTTGGCCCCCCATGACACATAATTGGAAGCCCCCGGATTAGAGTTTAATGGGATTTAACATTTTAACACAAACTGCTTTATGGTTCATAATTCTGTTGACAGACTTACACCAAACCAAAAGTGATTTCTCAAACTGCTGGATTGTTCTTAGACAGCTTTTCCAATCTGTTAGTATTTAATCTGTGCCACATGGTGGTAACCTTCACATATAAAAAAGAGACATCTGCAAAAACTTCAGAGGTTTATTGTCAGTGCAATTCCCAGTGCAATACTACATGAGTGCATGTATAGTGCATTGTTGATGCAGAGAATATATATTTCTACAGTCCATGTATCTAGTAAATCAAGTATTTTCCATGTAACCTTGTGACTGCATTATTTTAATTGCTTTTAATCCTAGATCAAGTTTGTTTTGGCCTAAAATGCATCATAACTGTCAAATATATCTTATTATACGTAACTCAGTACTGTTTACTTTTTGAATATATATTTTGTGGCTAATATAGTTATTAACCTGGCAATCAAGTTGTCAGCTGATCATTTTTTGCTATGACACCACCTCACACTCAGTGCTGCTGCAGCAGGTACATCCGTGATGTCTCAACAGTCTCTCCATGATTTTCACGCAGATCAGAGCAATTTTTTGCACAGGAAATAAATGTTTCTACAGACATTCTTAAGCTCTACAACCACTGATAGTTTGCGAAGCTGGGGTGACATCTCATCACTGGGAGCCTGTGACATCAGTGACAGGCTGTGTTGAATGCCCAGACCGACCGTTTGAAGCGGTAATTTCCCCACAACAGAGCCATCTGAAACACACACACACAGCGTACATATTTTAGTACCTAACAGCGATAAGTTGCAGACATTACAGTGTAGTACGACGTACTTATAGCAAACTAGTATTAGCAACATTAGCTTACCGTCATATATGGCCTAGTTTGTATCCTCACGTCTTCGGCTCTCCAAGGAGCTGCAGAACTATTCCAGAGTGTTTCGTCTCGCTGCCTGTACCCATGTGTGGCGGTCCTTTTTGGCATTTACGGTGAAAAAAGCCACAGACCGAGGAGTCGCCTAGTACAGCCGCCATGATGCATGTGTTATGTTTTGCTTGGGTCGCGTGTTTTACGTCACAGGAGTGTGGCGCCGCCTTGCTGTAAAAAAAATCCCGCCCACCCCAGCTTAACCCGGCTGTAATGGAGACACAACCAAGCCAAACCGTGTCGAAGTGAATCGAGACATGGCAAGGTGAGCTGGGCTAGTGGAAAAGTGCCTTAAGGGGATGCCCTGAATTTCCCCTCTGGGGATCAATAAAGTACACAAAATCAAAAAAAAAAAAAAAAAAAAAGCTCATTTTGTGGAGTGTGTAAATGAAGAGGCATATTCATTTCAGATGATTTATTACACACTCACATCTCACAGGCAAAGAACAGACTGACTGGTCACATCAGCCATTCCTACTCTCTATATCAAGTCACACTTCACAAGGTTCAAGGCACTTCCTCATACACAGCATGACATCTACACTACACTTCATTCAACCCCCTCTCACCCACTTGGGCATTGTTCTCCCATGTGTATTCATTGTCTCTGTCTAAGGTGTGAAATAACCTAAGGCCCACCCCCCCACCCCCCAGCATCTTAGATAGAACAATAGAACATCAGTCCACATGCTGTTTCGGCTTCAGTCTCCTCCCATATCTGCTGTAACTGGGGTTTACCACCTCTGTGGCGCTGCTGTGCCGGTGGGAGGCTGCTGGGAGTGTGTCCGACTGCGGGTGAGCTGTGTGGGGGGGGGGTCACTCTGTCCGTGTGGCTGCTCTGATGAATCGTTCCCCTGGGGAGGTCTCCGTGGGGGTCTTCCACGCCGAGGGACCCTCGCCAACAGCACTTGCTCATCCGCCACTACAAAGGCGGGTTTGAGTCTGTCTATGCCAATTATCTCCCTTCTACCCCCCAAGTCTAGCACAAAATGCTTATCCCCTGTTTCCAACACTCTGAACGGTCCATCATAGGGTGGGCGCAATGGAGGACGGTGGGCGTCGTGTCTGACAAACACGAACTCTGTGTTCTTCAAAGTTTTAGGCACGAAGGCACGTGGAAAACTGTGGTGGGCAGGGCCCGGCAGCGTGCCTGTGTTTGCGCTATGCTGCAAAAGCTGAGACGGGGAGCTGCCCGGCGCGGGATTGTCTGGTAGAAATTCCCCGGGCAGCCGTAGGGGCTGCGCAAAACCCAGCTCTGCCGGGGAAGCTTCCAAATCCTCTTTTGGCGCGGAGCGCAACCCCAGTAACACCCACGGCAGCCTGTCTACCCAATTTGCATCCGTCAGTGAAGCCCTGAGTGCTGCTTTCAGTGATCTATGAAAACGCTCGCATAAACCATTGGCCTGTGGGTTGTATGCGGTTGTGCGATGAATTGCAGCACCCAGGCTGCGGGCCATCGCGGACCAGAGGTTGGAAACAAATTACGGGCCCCTGTCGGACGTAATGTCCGATGGGACTCCAAAACGCGCCACCCATGTTGTTAAAAAAGCGCGTGCTACATCCGCGGACATGGTTGCCGCCAGCAGGACTGCTTCTGGCCACTGCGTGGTGCGGTCCACCACTGTCAGGAGGTGCATGCACCCCTGTGATGGCGGGAGGGGGCCCACGAGGTCCACGTGCACATGGTCGAACCTCTTAGCCGGTACCCGAAATGGCTCCAAGGGAGCCTTCGTGTGCCTATGTACCTTGGCTCGTTGGCACGCCACGCAGGCTGCAGCCCACTCTTTTACTTGTTTGAGTAGGCTCGGCCACATGAACTTCTCTCCCACCATTTTGACCGACACGCGCACTCCTGGGTGCACCAGAGTGTGAACCGACTCAAACATGCGGCGGCGCCACGCGACAGGGACTACCGGACGCGGGCGTCCCGTGGAGATGTTGCAGATTAGGGGGGGGGCCGCCATCTTGCAGCACTCTGCCCTCCAGCCTTAACCCTGTTGGTCCAGACTGGAGCGCGCGCATGTCTGCATTGCTAATCTGCTCCGCGGCCATGTCTGCGTAATCTATCCCCACGTAGACTGGGGCCACCATGGCGTGCGAGAGGCAGTCCGCCACCACATTCAGTTTACCCGACACATGCTGAATATCGGTAGTAAACTCTGAGATCGCGGCCAGCTGTCTCTGCTGCCGGCCTGACCACGGTTCTGAAACCTTGGCCATCGCGAAAGTTAGTGGCTTGTGGTCTACGAACGCGGTGAAGCTGCGCCCTTCCAGCCAGAACTGGAAGTGGTGTATGGCCAGATGGAGAGCCAGCAACTCTCTGTCGAACGCACTGTATTTACGTTCGCTGTCGCGCAAAGTTCTGCTGAAAAATGCGAGCGGCTGCCAAGCCCCGGCGACGCGCTGCTTCACGACCGCCCCTATGACCACGTCTGAAGCGTCGGTGGTGAGCGCTATCCGGGCCGTCGGGTCCGGATGTGCCAGCAGTGCGGCGTTTGCCAGGGCTGCTTTAACTTCCGAGAACGCCCGCTCTCGCTCCGGGGTCCATTCGACTCCATCCGCGGGTTTCTGTCTCTTGAGTGCGGCATACAATGGTTGCATGAGCCGCGCCGCGCGGGGAAGGAAACGGTTATAAAAATTCACCATCCCCAAAAATTCCTGCAGCGCCCTGACCGTCTGAGGCCGGGGAAAATCTGCCACGGCGTGCACTTTGTCGGGCAACGGGATCACTCCTTCCGGAGAGACGCGGTGCCCCAAAAAATCAATCTCCGTCATGCCGAACTGGCATTTCGCCGGGTTGATTATCAACCTGTGCTCCTCCAACCTCCGGAAAACCGTCCTGAGGTGGGTTTCGTGTTCGTCTTCGGATGTACTGGCTACCAGGATATCGTCCAGGTAGACGAACACGAACGGGAGGTCACGCAGCACTGCATTTATCATGCGCTGGAACGTCTGTACTGCGCCTTTTAACCCGAATGGCATGTGCAGGAACTTGAATAAACCGAACGGAGTTATTACCGCTGTTTTGGGTACGTCCTCCGCACGCACTGGGACCTGGTGGTAACCGCAGACCAGGTCTATTTTAGAAAAAACGCGCGCTCCGGCGAGGTGAACGGAAAAATCCTGTATGTGGGGAATTGGGTAGCGGTCGTGTGCTGTGGCGTTGTTCAACCTGCTGAAATCACTGCACGGTCGTCACAATCCCCCAGCCTTAGGGACCATGTGTAGCGGGGATGCCCATGGGCTGTTTGATCACCTGATGATGCCCAACCTTTCCAGGTTGGCGAACTCCTCGCGCACTATGGCCAGTTTAGCTGCGTCCAAGCGCTGAGGTCTTGCAAAAACAGGCGGCCCGGTGGTGGTGATAAAGTGCTACACCCCGTGTTTAGCGATGGCCGCCAAAAACGTCAGGACCGTGAGTGCTGGGAACTGAGTGAGCAGTGCGTGGAACTTACCACCTGGAGTTGTGACGCTGGCTTGTGCTGTTGGCCGGGTCCCTCGAGCTATACAGGGGAGAGATTCAAAGGACAGTGCATTAACCAGGTGCCTGTTAGCAACATCCACAAGTAAACCATGTGCACACAGAAAATCAGCGCCCAGGAATGGGCAACACAGTGCTGCTATGATAAAAGTCCACTCATACGAGCGGCCATGTAGAGATAAGGTCAGTGTTCTCTCACCAAATGTCTTAATCTCCGAGCCGTTTACTGCCATCATTCCGGGGCTGCTAGGTCCTGCCAGCCGGTCAGCGTAGGACGGCATGATGACGCTCTTCTGGGCTCCGGTGTCCACGAGGAAGAGTCTCCCCGAGCGCGAGTCCGTCACGTAGAGCAGCTTGTTCTCTTCACTGGCGGTCGCAGCTGCTACCGACTGCCGGCCTTGGCATTTCCCGAGCGCTTGAAGTGGCACGGTGGCGCGCATCTGCGCGCGTTCCCTCCGAAGCAGCGGTGGTAGAAGCAGAGCGTGTCTTTCTGGTGCTCCTTGGCCCCCGTTGCCGCTACCGTCGGTGGCTCCTCGCCTCCCATGGTCGTCTCGCTGGGCTCCGCTGCCGCCGCGTTGACTGTGATCGCCCTGGTGGTGAGGATGATCTGGTCTGCCTCCTGGGCTAGCGCACGGTAGTCTTGCGCAGCCAGCAACGGCGAATTGGCCAGAACCACTCTTGCTTCTGTTTGCAGGTTCCAGAGGAAAAGGTGGGCAAACAGAAAGTGCCCGTCGCCCGTGCCCATCAACACCAGCATCTTCTCCATCAGGTCTACGGCCGACCCATCTCCTAGCTCGGTCCGCGCCAGGAGCCTCTCCACTCTCTCACATTCCGAGAGCGTGTATCGCCCGATGAGCGCAGCCTTGAGCGCCTCATATTTGCTGCTGGCTGGTGGCTGATTGAGCAGGCTCGCTACCTGCTGGGCTGTGTGGGAATCCAGCACTGCTACCACATGGTAGAACTTGGTGTCGTCTGCTGTTACTCCCCGGATGGCAAACTGGGCCTCGGTGTGATGGAACCAAGAGTGCGGGTTGTGCTGCCAGAAATTCGGTAGCTTGACTGAAACTGCACACGTGTTGCTGGGGGTTCCAGTCCTGGCTGTCTGCGGGTTGGCTTCAGCGTCTCTGGGGCTTCCTGACCGGGCCGGCTCCGGGGTTCTTGCCTCGTGTTCCATAATACATCTTGGGTCACGAGTATGGAGTGTGTAAATGAAGAGGCATATTCATTTCAGATGATTTATTACACACTCACATCTCACAGGCAAAGAACAGACTGACTGGTCACATCAAGCATTCCTCTCTCTATATCAAGTCATACTTCACAAGGTTCAAGGCACTTCCTCATACACAGCATGACATCTACACTACACTTCATTCAACCCCCTCTCACCCACTTAGGCATTGTTCTCCCATGTGTATTCATTGTCTCTGTCTAAGGTGTAAAATAACCTGAGGCCCACACCCTCCTTTTTTCTGACTCGGCGAAAAAAGCATCTGAAGAGTAAAAAAAAACAAAAAAAACAAATGTGTTGTATTTTCACAGCTGCAGCTAATCCAAATGGCTGATAGTTGTTCCCTCCTGCGCTTCCTTCAAAAATGATGACATAACTTGCATGACTTAAGGTTTGTAGTCTCTCTACTTATGTATTTTCACAACCTTATATTCCAACAGTCAAATGACAACCTAGAAGTTTATTTACGTGGAAAATTGTCTTTTAAATTGACAGACATATGTGTAGCTCATAGAAAAATTTGATTGGGAGGGTAAAATAATTTCTCTTACCATTGACTCCAATACAGATTTTTTTGCAGTGGCCCAAAAAAATCAATCACCTGCATCCCAAACTGGCACTTTGCCTGGTTAACAATGAGCCTGTGTGCTTCCAACCACTGGAAGACTTGTTTGAGATGGGCGAGGTGCTCCTCCTCTGACGCGCAAGCCACCAAAATGCCATCTAAGTAGACAAAAATGAAAGGCAGGTCACGGAGCACGGTGTCCATCATTCTTTGGAAAGTTTGCACTGCACCCTTTAACCTGAACGACATGCATAAAAGCTTGAAAAGGCCAAAAGGGGTTATTACCGCTGTTTTGGGAACGTCTTCAGTGGACTAGGTCACTTTTGAAAAAATGCGTGTCCCGGCTAAGTGCACGGAAAAATCCTGGATGTCCAAAATGGGATACCGGTCATCTTCCGTGGCGTTGTTCAAGTGTCGGAAATCACTGCACGGCTGCCATGACCCATCAGTGGCATGTCACTTCCTTGTGGTAACGTATTGTCACTTCCTGTTTTGCTGTCCGCCTGTGTGGTTTGCTTTGTGGTTTGCTCTGTAGCCACTAGCTATGGCTACTAGCTCTCTTTCCCCTTCTCCTCTGGTGTGCTCTCTCTGTTAGATGTTTAGCTACACCTCTGCCTCTTTTAGCGATAACGGTAAATGTAATAAATGTTGTCTTTTTGAGGCGCTCGAGGCGAGGTTGTCTGATTTGGAATCCCGGCTCCGCTGCATTGAAACACCGTCTGCGCCAGTTAATCTTGACGGACGCCCATTAGCTGCAGCGGAGCTAGCTAGCTTAGGCCCCCCTGTCAGCGGTCCCTCGGCTCTCCTCAGCAGCGAGGAGACTGGGTGGGTGACGGTGAGAAGGAAGCCTAGTCGCAAAGCCCCGGTACACCACCAACCTGTTCACGTTTCTAATCGTTTTTCCCCGCTCAGCGACACACCCGCTGAGGAAAAAACTCTGATCATTGGCGACTCTGTAGTCAGAAACGTGAACCTTGAGACTCCAGCAGCCATAGTCAAATGTATTCCTGGGGCCAGAGCAGGCGACATCGAGTCAAATTTGAAAATGCTGGCTAAAAGTAACTGTAAATATTCCACAATTGTTATTCACGCCGGCATTAATGACATCCGTCTCCGGCAGTCGGAAGTCACGAAACTTAATATAGAATCGGTGTGTGACTTTGCAAAAACGATGTCAGCCACTGTAGTATTCTCTGGGCCCCTCCCCAATCTGACCAGTGATGACATGTTTAGCCGCTCGTCATCCTTGAACCGCTGGCTGTCTGTGTGGTGTCCTAAAAATGACGTGGGCTACATTGACAATTGGAGCTCTTTTTGGGGAAAACCTGGTCTTATGAGACGAGACAGCATTCATCCCACTTTGGATGGTGCTTCTCATTTATCTAACAATCTGGCATCTTTTTTATCCAAATTTCCAAAATCCTGACTACTCAGAGTTGGGACCAGGAAGCAGAGTCGCAGTCTTACACGCCTCTCTGCAGCTCCTCTTCATCCGCCACCCCTCAGCTTAGCCCCTGTCTTCCCCATCAGAGAATCGTTGTCTGCTCCCTCCAAAGTGAATAAAAATATAATGTATAAGCATCCCAAAGTGATAAAGCAATATATTGGTAAAACTCAAATTAAACATAAAGCCTCTAAATTGAATGATTTGGCCTCTGTTCCTCCTCATAATTTAAAAATTAAATGTGGTTTATTAAATATTAGGTCTCTAACTCCCAAGTCTCTGTTAGTCCATGATTACCTCCGCCAGGCCGAAAGGCCAGGAGGAGGTTATGTTTTTGCCGGGGTTTGTCTGTTTGTCTGTCTGTCTGTCTGTCTGTTGGTTAGCAAGATAACTCAAAAAATCTTGGAAGGATTTCCATGAAACTTTCAGGCGTTGTTGGAAATGGTACAAGGAAGAACTGTTCAAATTTTGGGGGTGATCCGGTTCACCGTCTGGATACAGGAATTTTTTAAAGCATTTTTCATTCAACACTGTGACATACAGCCATTTTCAACATGTGCGCAGGCGCAATGGAGGGCGCTGGTCGTCGTGTCTGCAACACAAACTCTGCGTTCGTCAACGTTTTAGGCACAAAAGGACGCGGAAAACACTGCTGGCCTGGGCCCGCCAGCGTGCAACTGCAAAACCTCACACGGGCATCTGTCCGCAGACGGATTCTTTGCCAGAAATTCCCCGGCCAGCCATAGGAGCTGCGCATTTGGCAGAAATTCACCGGCCAGCCATAGGCGCTGCGCAAAAACGAGCTCTCTGCCAGCGAAGCTTCTAAATTCTCGTTTGCCGCGGAGCGCAACCCCCAAAACAATAATATTGTCGCGAACTCAATATGAGCACCCTATTTGGCTTGTCAAGTGGGTTGACACTATTGGCGACACAGGTAGAGTGTGGGACTCCGGAGCGGGAGGCGTGAGTTCGAACCTCCCGGTGGGACGTCGCCATGTCGAGCAGCACGTTACAATATAATTTAAAACCCACGGCAACCTGTCTACCCAATTTGCATCCGTCAGTGGAGGAGATGGACGCAACACTTCAGTTTATTACCTCCGCCAAGGAGGCAATGCTTTTACTACTGAACCACTAATCCTATCACTATCAGATTGATTGTCATTGATTAATTGTGTGTTTATTGCACTGTCCCTGTCAAATAAACAAATAATCATTGTGAATCCAATTGCTAGTCATATGTTTACATGCTCAAGGAATCTGAAAACGTACACACAAACACTGTATGGGGGGAATTGTGGCGCTTGGCGGAGGTCTGCGCTCTCTGAGTGCTTTTCTAGTTACCTCCGCCAGGAGGTTATGTTTTTGCCGGGGTTTGTCTGTCTGTCTGTCTGTCTGTCTGTCTGTCTGTCTGTTGGTTAGCAAGATAACTCAAAAAGGTTTGGACAGATTTCGATGAAACTTTCAGGCGTTGTTGGAAATGGTACAAGGAAGAACTGATTAAATTTTGGGGATGATCCGGATCACCGTCCAGAAGAAAAACGCCATTACGGAAAATGCCATTTTCGTGAATAACTACTGAACCACTAATCCTATCATTGTCAATCCAATTGCTAGCCATATGTTTTCATGGTCAAGGAATCTGAAAACGTACACACAAACACTGTATGGGGGGAACTGTGGCACTTGGCGGAGGTCTGCACTCTCCGAGTGCTTTTCTAGTTTGTTAATTGATCATCAGATTGATTTAATATCCCTTACAGAGACTTGGTTAGGGCAAGAGGATTATGTTGGTTTAAATGAATCAACTCCCTCTGGTTATTTAAACTGTCAAAATTCCAGAAGTTCTGGTCATGGAGGAGGAGTAGCAACAATTTACCATTCCAAATTACTAGTTAATGTAAAGCAAAAAACATGCTATAATTCCTTTGAGGGCCTGGTCCTCAGTATTGGGCACTTTAGCAATTTTAGGTTAAACCCAATTTTATTTGCCATAGTTTATCGTCCCCCATCAACCTACTCAGAATTTTTATCCGAATTTGCTGATTTCTTAGCTGATTTAGTGCTGAAATCTGATAGAATAATTATAGTAGGGGACTTTAATATACATGTGGATGTAGATAGTGACTGCCTTAATGTGGCATTCAATTCAATATTAGATTCGATTGGGTTTTCTCAGAAAGTAGGAAATTCTACTCATTACCTCCACCATACATTGGACCTTGTTTTGACATATGGCACAGAAATAGAAAATCTTGTAGTGTCTCCTCATAACCCTGTACTGTCAGACCATTGTCTGTTAACCTTTGATTTTACTATTTCTGACTATTTGGCTCCTAAAGAAAAATATTATTACAGTAGATGTCTCTCAGATGATGCTGTTTCCAAATTTATGCAGATTGTTTCCTCTATGCCATGTGTCAACTCAACGGAAATAAGCTATAGACAGCTTGCTCCTTCTGTAATTGATAACATGGTGGATAGTGTTTCAGCTTCTCTGCATCAGACTCTAGACTTGGTGGCCCCCTTAAAAAAGAAGAAGTCTAATCAGAGATTTCTAACTCCTTGGTTCAACACAGAAACTCGTACCTTAAAACAGAAGACTCGTCAATTAGAAAGAAAATGGCGCTCTACTAATTTAGATGAAATCTATTTAGCTTGGAGAAATCATCTTTTAATTTATAAAAAAATCTCTTAGAAAAGCTAGAACGAGTTATTACTCTGCATTAATAGAAGAGAACAAGAATAATCCCAGGTTTCTTTTCAGTACTGTAGCCAGGTTGACAAAGAGTCAGGACTCTGTCAATCCTAGCATTCCCTTAGAGCTTACTAGTCAGGACTTTATGAACTTTTTCAATAATAAAATTTCATCCATCAGAGATAAAATCAATCAGATTCTTCCCACAGTTAACTTAAATACTGTAACTACTACAACTCCTTCTATTGATGTCTGTCTTGATGAGTTTACTCCAATCGACCTTTGTGAGTTAGACAAAATAGTTTCCTCATCCAAACCTTCAACTTGTCTTTTAGACCCTATTCCTACCAGGTTATTTAAAGAAGTCTTCCCACTTATTGGTAGCTTTATTCTTCATATAATCAATTCTTCATTAACTTTAGGCCATGTACCATAGGCTTTTAAAACGGCTGTAATTAAACCCTTACTCAAAAAGCCAACGCTAGATCCAGGAGCTTTAGCTAACTATAGACCAATCTCTAATCTCCCTTTCATTTCAAAAATCTTAGAAAGAGTTGTTGCTGCGCAATTATTTGACCACCTGCAGGGAAATGGTTTACTTGAAGAGTTTCAATCTGGGTTTAGAATCCATCATAGTACTGAAACAGCCTTAGCGAAGGTCACTAACGACCTCCTCATTGCATCTGATAATGGACTAGTTTCTGTACTTGTCCTTTTAGACCTTAGTGCAGCTTTTGATACTATCGATCATAATATTCTACTTGATAGATTAGAACACTATGTTGGACTTAATGGAACTTCGTTGCAATGGTTTAGATCTTATTTATCTGATAGGTTCCAGTTTGTTCATGTAAATAATGAGTTTTCTTTCAACTCAAAGCTTAGTCATGGAGTTCCACAGGGATCTGTGCTAGGCCCTACTCTTTTCAGTTTATATATGCTTCCATTAGGCAACATTATTAGAAAGCACTGTATACATTTTCATTGTTATGCAGATGACACACAATTATACCTGTCAATGAAGCCAGATGATAGTAATCAATTAGCCGTTAGAAGCCTGTCTTAAGGAAATCAAAGCTTGGATGACTTGTAATTTCCTGCTATTAAATTCAGATAAGACTGAAGTCATTCTTGTTGGTCCAAAAAACCTTAGAAATTCCTTTCCAAATCAAACTTTCAGTTTGGATGCGGTTACTCTTTCTCTTAATAGCTCTGTGAGGAACCTTGGAGTTATTTTTGATCAGGATTTGTCCTTCAATTCACATATTAAATTTGTTTCTAAGACTGCCTTCTATCATTTGCGTAATATTGCCAAGATTAGGAGCATCTTGTCTCAGAGTGATGCTGAGAAACTGATCCACGCTTTTGTTAGCTCGAGATTAGATTATTGTAATTCTTTATTATCAGGCTGTCCTAAATCATCTTTAAAAAGTCTTCAGCTGATCCAAAATGCTGCAGCAAGAGATTTAACAGGTACTAGAAAGAGAGATCATATCTCTCCGGTTCTGGCCTCCCTTCATTGGCTTCCCATAGAGTTTAGAATTAAGTTTAAAATCCTTCTTCTTACTTACAAAGCTCTAAACAATCAGGCTCCTTTTTATTTAAAAGATCTGATACTACCGTATTATCCTAACAGAGCACTACGCTCCCAAAATGCAGGATTACTTGTAATACCTAGAATCTCCAAAAGTACAATGGGAGGCAGAGCCTTCAGCTATCAATCTCCTCTCCTGTGGAATCAGCTGCCAATCTGGATTCGGGAGTCAGACTCGATCTCTGTTTTTAAGAATAGGGCTAAAACATACCTTTTTGATATAGCCTACAATTAGGGAGGGATCATGTGTTTCTGAACCCTCCCTTAGTTATGCTGCTAATAGGTTTAGTCAGCCGGGGGACCTCCAGTAATGCACTGGGCCTCACTCCTTTCCTCACTCTCTATGAAATATTTTTTTTTTTGCTGGTCATTAACATCTGTTTGTTCTCTCCCATAGATTGAGTCCCCATCGTGCTGTTTGCTCTCTACATGTCTGTTCTTTTCTTCTTCTCTATCCCCTCACCCCCCAGCCAGTCGCAGCAGATGACTGCCCCTCTCTGAGCCTGGTTCTGCTGGAGGTTTCTTCCTGTTAAAAGGGAGTTTTTCCTCTCCACCGTCGCCAAGTGCTTGCTCACAGGGGATCGCCTGATTGCTGGGGTCTTTCTGCAACTGTGGGGGTTCCCCCCTACAGTTGATAGTGCTATGAGATGACTGTTGTTGTGAAATGGCGCTATATAAATAAAGTTGAATTGAATTGAATCAGTCTTGGGCACCATGTGCAGCGGAGATGCCCACGGGCTGTTGGAGCGCCAAACGAAGCCTAGTCACTCTAAAGTCGCTTTTCCACTAGCCCAGCTCGCCTCGCCTCACCTCGATTCGCTACTACTCGGTTCGGCCTTGGTTGTGTCTCCATTGCAGCCGGGTAAAGCAGGGTTAAGCTGGGGTGGGCGGGATTTTTTTTACAGCAAGGCGGCGCCACACTCCCGTGACATAAAACACGCGACCCAAGCAAAACATAACACATGGCGGCTGTACAAGGCGACTCCTCGGTCTGTGGCTTTTTTCACCGTAAATGCCAAAAAGGACCGCCAGACAAGGGTACAGGCAGCGAGACAAAACACTCTAGAATAGTACTGCAGCTTCTGGGAGAGCCGAAGACGTGAGGATACAAACTAGGTCATATATGACAGTAAGCTAATGGTTGCTAATGCTAGTTCGCTATAAGTACGTCATACTACACTGTAACGTCTGCAAGTTATCGCTGTTAGGTACTAAAATATGTATGCTGTGTGTGTGTGTGTTTCAGATGGCTCTGTTGTGGGAAAATTACCGCTTCAAACGGTCGGTCTGGGTGTTCAACACAGCCTGTCACTGATGTCACCTCAGTTTCACAAACAATCAGTGGTTGTAGAGCTTAAGAATGTTTGCAGAAACGTTTATTTCCTGTGCAACAAATTGCTCTGATCTGCGTGAAAATCATGGAAAGACTGTTGAGACATCATGGATGTAGCTGCTCCAGCAGCACTGAGTGTGAGGTGGTGTCATAGCAAAAAATGATCAGCTGACACAACTTGATCGCCAGGTTAATAACTATATTAGCCACAAAATATATATTCAAAAAGTAAACAGTACTGAGTTACGTATAATAAGATATATTTGACAATTATGATGCATTTTAGGCCAAAACAAACTTGATCTAGGATTAAAATCAATTAAAATAATGCAGTCACAAGGTTACATGGAAAATACTTGATTTACTAGATACATGTACTGTAGAAATATATATTCTCTGCATCAACAATGTACTATACATGCATTCATGTAGTATTGCACTGGGAATTGCACTGACAATAAACCTCTGAGGTTTTTGCAGATGTCTCTTTTTTATATGTGAAGGTTACCACCATGTGGCACAGATTAAATACTAACAGACTGGAAAAGCTGTCTAAGAACAATCCAGCAGTTTGAGGAATCACTTTTGGTTTGGTGTAAGTCTGTCAACAGAATTATGCAGTTTGTGTTAAAATGTTAAATCCCATTAAATGCTAACCCGGGGGCTTCCAATCATGTGTCATGGGGGGCCAAGACCCTGCAGGTTCTCTCTTCTACCCAGTCTCTTCAGCAGGTGTTTTCACTGATCAGCAGTCAGTGGAAGAAGTTCAGTGGAATCCGCTGTTGAAGACACTGGTTGGAGGTAAAGCCTGCAGCATCTTGGCCCTCCATGGCACATGATTGGACACCCCTGCCCTAACCCATTATGATGAAGAGCAGATGCTAATATGACCCAGAATTCCTCCATATACTGCTACTATCACTAAAGTATGCAGGGTCTTCTGTGGTGGCACATCCAACAATACAGTCTTCAGTTAATAAAATAATTGTTTTGGTTACTTTTTTCTGAAAAATGAGCTATTATTTTCAAGGTCACAATAAATGGTTTGTACTGTTGACTCTTTTCCCACCAGTGTCTTAACAGACAAAATAGAAAATCATGATGCAAACGCACAAGTCACTAAATTGTTTATTACAATCAGCAGCAAATTCCAGATTATTCAGAAAGTGCAAAATTCAAACTGTAAAAAAAAAAAAAAAAAGAAAAAAAGAAACTGGAATGGGTCACACACGCCAGCCACGCTGCCTCACTGAGAAGCAACTGGATCGGCCCCTCGTACTGGTCCTGGTTCAGCAGATCTTCAGCCTGCATCTCTGTAAATAGTGAGGCAAGGTCCAGTTGGGGTGGACCGTTTCCCTCTTGCCTAGACAAAAGACAGAAATGGGTGGTGGTTAATTAAAGCAAGTTTAAAACATATTTGGGAAATACACTTGTTGCTAAAAGCCAGTGGTGGAATGTGAATGAATGAATGAATCTTTATTTCGGATAGATTAAAAGTAAAGATTAAAAGAAAACAGAATAATATAACAAAGGGGAAAAAAATCTAACAAGGTCAAATTAAACAATAACTCCTCTGATTATACAGTTCAACAGAGGTTATCTGAAATGGGTGATGGCTGAAGCCGCAGCTTATATTGCCCACCATATTCCATCCAAGAATTCAAAAGAAAAACAAAACAGGAGCGATTACAATTTGAATGTGACAATAAAGTACTTCATTGTTGTATTTAACCACAATTTTCATGTAAAGTGGATTTTACAAGGGCTAGGTTACATTTAAAATAATCTGTTTTTACTGTGGCCTCAGCAATCAGAATGAATTAATACATTCACTTGAATGGAATCTAGTACTTAACTGAAGGTGTGCATCACCGAGTGTGGAGTTGCTCAGTCAAAATATGGAGTTTTTATCAATAAAAGTTTGTCTTGTCTGTAAAAGTGTCTCTTCTTGCCCTGGCTTCAAGTGTGGGCGGTGTTTTGTACTTGTATTGCTAAAATATAAAAGGATGCACTACAATGGGTCTGTAATATTTGTAATGTGTCCTGTTACTGCATGAGTTTATTGATGATAGACTATAAACTACATATATAAACTAAATTATATTGATGACTGAACAACTGCCATTCCCCAAAAGATACAGTTATGAACATAACTCACAAAGGATCACACAAGTGATCTGACAAAAAAATAAATACATTAACAAGCGGTTTATTTTACAGTTGATGTGCCAGTCATTTTTAATTATTCTGTAATTAATATTCACACAATCAAATAAATCTCAGTTCAGTCCCTTTTATATTAAGTGGAAATTGTGCTACTTTGGTTTTGACACTTTACCTATAAAAGCAAAGGATTTCAGTACTTTCCACAACAGCAAGGTCTGTTGTGGGCTGGCTGTTCTTCCTTTCCTCTTGCCTAGACAAACGACAGAAATGGATGATGGTTAGTTAAAGCAAGTTCAAAACATATACAGGCACATCTCAAAAAATTAGAATATTATGAAAAAGTTAAATATTTTTGTCACTCATTTCAGAAAGTGAAACCCATATACAGATTCATTACACGGACAGTGATATATTTCAAGTGTTTATTTTAATTTTGATGATTATGGCTACAGCCCATATTAACCAACACCTCAGCGGCCAACATTTATATTTAAAAACTATTTTTTTTAATTAATTTGATATAATATTTGTTATATCTTTCGCCCTTTACATTACTCGATATAACAAATAATAACTCGGACCATACGATGTATCGTTAACGGTTTATTGGTGAGCAGCCACTCATAGCACACAGCCAACGACAACACACTCAACATACTACATTACCCATAATGCATTTCAGCAAAGGCACTGCGACGGGTGCCGTAGTAAACCAAAATACATAACATCTCCTCCCCTCTTACAATAGATGTCCTACAGGAGATATCAAGTGTCTGCTGCAATTCTTGTGTCTTTGTTTGTCTCTTTTTTTTTCTGTAATTATTATGCTACCTTAGGAGTGAGGGTAGACTACCTCATCCCATAACTGTACCCCTGGGGATTATTCTGCCCCATTAATGTGGGTCAGTTGCTATCTAGTCTAATACTCAGACGGACAGGAGGTCGTCGCTCCCTGGTAGGGTATCGGCGCTCTGCAGGAACATGAGTCTGTGTTCTTTCTGATGTGGAGGTTGCTTCTGGTGCTGATGCAGAAGAAGATGTCACATCTCCAGCTGGAACTCCGGTCTCTGAAGTGGTTGAGTTCTGTACTGGTGTAGGTGGATTGTTAGAATATCCAAGAGACGGTTCTGCAGGCGTTGGTAGTGTCTGCAGGAGTTGATCCACGTGCCTTTTCCAAAAACTGTCCGTGGTTTGAACTGTATATGAGACTGGTCCAGTTTGTGCAATAACAGTTGCAGGAACCCACTTAGGTTCACCTCTGTAGTTCCTGGCCAGCACAGATTCTCCTGACGTGAACACTCTGTCCTTTGCCCGATGTCCTCTGTGCATAATTTGTTTCTCTTGTTGCTTTTGCACAGTGTCCTTTAATCCTGAGGGTTTCAAAAGGTCAAAGGTAGTGCGCAGATCTCTCTTGAACATCAGACTAGCAGGGGTTGTCTTTGTGATTGCATGTGGAGTGTTGCGGTAGTTTAGCAGGAACTTGTGCAGCCTCTGATGCAGTGTTCCTTGACCTTGTGATGCTTTCAATGCATGTTTCATTGTCTGCACAAACCTTTCTGCAAGGCCGTTCGTCACAGGATGGTATGGAGCTGATTTAATGTGCTGCACTCCATTAGCTTGTAGAAACGCATCCATTTCTTGTGAAACTAACTGAGGTCCATTGTCAGAAACTAGTTGTATAGGAGACCCAAAACGACTAAACATTTCTCCTAATGCTTCTGTGGTCTTCTCTGTGGTGGTTGACCTCATAATAGCCACTTCAGGCCATTTACTGTGTGCATCCACAGCAACGAGAAACATTCTGTCCTCAAACGGACCTGCAAAGTCAATGTGCACACGATGCCATGGCTCCTGTGGGAACTCCCAGGGATGGAGAGGAGCCAATGGTGGGTTGTTCCGTACCTTGTGACAAGATGAACAGCTTTTGGCTATTTCTTCAATCTGCTTGTCAATGTTTGGCCACCAAAAATAGCTTCTCGCTATTTCTTTCATTCTCACGATTCCACTATGTCCTGCGTGAAGTTGCTGTAACACTTTTGTTCGACATGACAGGGGAATAATCACTCTCGTCCCCCACAGCAAACAACCCGACTGAACAGACAATTCTGTCCACTTCCCCAGGAAGGGCTTCAAGGTTGCGTCATCACCCGCAGGTTGTCCTTTAATGACCAAGTCCATGACTGCAGACAACACAGGGTCATTTCTAGTCCCCTTTTTCACCTGCACAGCTGAAACAGGTGCGTTTTCTACCTCTGTGAAGTAGAAGATGTCCACAGTGCTTGACTCTGGCTTCATGACAGGAAGTGGTAATCTGGATAACCCATCTGCATTACCATGACAGTCTGACTTTCGATACCTGATGTCATAGGAGTGTCCTGACAACAGCAACGCCCACCTCTGCAGTCGGGACGCTGCAAGAGATGGTATTCCAGTGTTTGGTCCAAGGATGGTTGTGAGAGGTCGGTGGTCAGTAAAAAGTGTAAACTTCCGTCCATACAAGTACTGGTGGAATTTTCTCACACCAAACACAATGCTCAGAGCCTCTCTTTCTAGTTGAGCATAGTTAGCTTCTGCCTTGTTTAATGTCCTTGACGCAAAAGCGATTGGCTTTTCCTCACCGTCTGGCATTACGTGGGAAATCACCGCCCCTACGCCATAAGGAGAGGCGTCGCAGGCAAGCTGGATCGGAAGTGATGGGTTGAAGTGGGTCAGAACCTCTGATGCAGTCAGCGCATCCTTTGCCTTCTGAAAAGCTTCCTGACAGCTTGCTGTCCACCTCCATGCTTCCTCTTTGTGCAGCAGGTTATGCAGTGGTTTTAATAGTGATGCTAAGTTTGGTATGAAACGTCCATAATAGTTCAGCAGTCCTAAGAAAGACTTCCGCTGACTGACATTTTGGGGTGGAGGTGCATCCACAATGGCTGTGATTTTCGATGGTGCAGTGTGTAGTCCCTTAGCATCGATCACATGACCTAAGTATTCCACGGATGACTGGAAAAACTCGCATTTATCCTTGCGGATTCTCAATCCATATTCCTCCAGTCTCGTGAGAGTTGCATCCAAGTTGCGCAGATGCTCTTCATCATCTGCTCCTGTACACAGGATATCATCCAGGTAGCACTGCACTCCTGGTAATCCACTCAGGATTTGATCCATAGCTCGCTGAAAAAGTGCTGGAGCAGATGTGATGCCAAAAGGCAGTCTGCGGTATCTGAAGAGTCCTTTATGGGTGTTGATAGTCAGCATTTCACGTGACTGCTCGTCTACATGCATTTGTAAATAAGCCTGGTTGAGATCTATTTTGCTGAACTTTTGTCCCCCACTCAGCCCCGCAAATAAGTCATCAATCAGTGGAAGGGGATACCGCTCTGCTGTTAGTACAGGGTTTACTGTTACCTTAAAGTCTCCACAGGTCCGGGTTCCTCCGTCCTTTTTGGGTACTGGAACTATGGGCGTGGCCCACTCACTGGTTGTCACAGGTTCCAGAACTCCATTCTTGACCAGAGCATCTAAGTCAGCCTCCACCTTTGGTCTGATGGCGTACGGCACTGGTCTGGCTTTCATAAACACTGGTTTACTGTCAGGTTTGACATGCAGCTTCACTATAATTTTTTTCATACTGCCTAGTTCATCACGAAAAACCTTTTTGTGCTTTTCCAGTATAGCCTGCAGCTGAGTGGAACTGTGTGACAGCTTCCTTACTTCTTGCCAGTCAAGTTGGATTTTCTTTAGCCACCCACGCCCCATTATAGCTGGACAGTTGTTCTTGGTAACATAAACTGGAAGCTTAGCAGTTTGGCCATTATACTGAACAGTTACCTCTGTCATCCCTTTCATGGGCACTCGGTGTCCAGTATACGCCCTGAAGACGGTGTCTGAAGGTCGGAGTGGAAGATGTTTCAGAAACGTCTTGTAAATGCCATGCGACACAAGTGATGCCTTTGATCCGGTGTCTATCTGCATTTTAATAAAATGTCCCTCCACTTTTGGTTTAGTCCAAAAGCCTTCTGAGCCTTCATTCACATTCATAATCCGGACAGTATTTATTGCAGTTGACACCTCTTCCTCTGAGGAGTCGCTCACTCTGTCCTCGCCATGTTTGACTGTGTGAACGTTTCTTTTCTTTTTGTATTTTACCATGTCACTTTTATTCCTTGTCTTTGGGCCTTTGTCTTTGCTCCTTTTGCTTCTACATGCCCGCTCCACGTGGCCTTTTTTTCCACAGTTGTTACAGTCCATCTCTTTGTACCAACAGTCATTAGGAAGGTGTCCCACCTTGCCACAGCGGAAAGATGGACCTGTTGCATTGGTTTTACCACTGTTGAGTTTATGTACTCTGCCTGTAGCATGCAGTTGGTGTGCTTCTTTGGAAGCCATCTCCATCATCACACTAATGTTAATGGCTCTTCCAAGCGTCAGATCACTTTCTGTGAGTAACTTCTTCTGTGCTGCTTCATTTCGTAGTCCACACACAAGCCTGTCTCTTAATGTGTCATTTAAAACATCTTTAAATTCACAGTGTTCGGCTAACTTGCGTAGCGCTGCAACAAACATGTTAACAGACTCACCCTCTTCTTGGTTACGTCTGTGAAACCTGTATCTTTCTGCAATCATTAGAGGCTTGGGTGAGAAGTGGTGGGTCAGTGTGTCCACCAGTTCTTTGTAGGTTTTAGAGCCTGGCTTTACTGGCTGTAGGAGGTTACGTAGTAGGTTAAATGTCTTGGGACCCATCACACTCAGAAAAGTAGGCACTAACTTTTCATCCGTTATTCCATTGGCCGTGACGAAATAGTCAAAGCGCTCTGTATAGGAGCTCCATTGCTCCGCGCTCTCATTAAAGGGCCCGATAGAGCCAATGACTCCAGCCATTTTAACACTCCTGGTTGAATGTCGCTCTTTCCCTCGCGGCTCCTTTCTGTAACGTCGTTTCTTCCCTCCGGCGTTACTCACTGAGTTTTTTGGGGGGTTTTTTGTCCTTAACGATTTCCACTGCTCCGCTCCTCCCCGTTTAGCAGACAGCCCGCAGCATCCACCTCAGCACAGTGGCGCGGTATATCACCCTGTCAGCACGAAGTAGCGGCGGGAAAAAAAAAAAAAACGACAAAAAAACTCTCCTCCGTCGCGGACTGCAGCGTTGGTCCAGACATCCTCGTCGCCACTTTTTATTATATCTTTCGCCCTTTATGTTACTCGATATAACAAATAATAACTCGGACCATACGACGTATCGTTAACGGTTTATTGGCGAGCAGCCACTCATAGCACACAGCCAACGACAACACACTCAACATACTACATTACCCATAATGCATTTCAGCAAAGGCACTGCGACGGGTGCCGTAGTAAACCAAAATACATGACAATATTCTAATTTTTTGCCAAATTGAATTTGGGGTATTGAGGGGCTGTAAGCCATAATCATCCAAATTAAAATAAATAAACGCTTGAAATATATCACTGTCTGTGTAATAAATCTATATAATATACAGATTTCACTTTCTGAATGAGTGACAAAAATATTGAATTTTTTCATTACATTCTAATTTTTGGAGATGTACCTGTATTAGGGAAACAGATTTGTGAAAGTCAGTGGTGGGATGTGACAAAAATGCTTCGTTTCCCTGACAAGCACCGTAGGATCCACTCTGTACATATACAAGTACGGTACATTATCAATCCAGGGATTTATGGTGGAACAGCACAACAACACTGTTCCAACACCTTTTATGGAAAATCCACAGAATAGGTGTGTGGGTCTATTCTGACGCTTTAGAAAATTATATGAATGAATTTATAAATCACTGGTTTGAAAATGCACCTGTGTCGAGATTTCGGCTCCTGGGCTCCACTTGACCTGCATCCACAATATAAACAATGAGGAAGGCTAAACCCTGGCATGTGGACACACATTCTAGGAAGAAATTACACAAATTTATGCACAGCAACAAAGTGCAGCACGTACACAAACCAGGACTTTAACCAGGATTAACATATTTCATTGTTTTGCTCTCACAAGCGAATACTTAGGACAAAACAAGCGCGAATCAGCAGTTGGCTACTAGCTAGCTAGCTAGCTACTAGCTAACACTCGTTAGCCAGCACAGGACGGCGCTGTATGGCTCAAAAAAAGTGAGCTTACCACCAACAGGACAAATAAGCGAATAGATGCACATTATTACAAATCACTCACCATCGATGGGTCTCTCACCTTCGTCTTCAGCTTGTCCGTAGTCCGGTTCTATGCTGGGCTGCATCTGTATCGGTGTGGGTCGCTCCTCTCACTGTGGATCTGCCACCAAGCAGAGAAAACCCCGCACCTCTTCATTGTACCACGGTGTAGATTTCCGCAAAACCTACAACGCTGTCTGTATTAATATCGTATTTACTTGGTGACTGAGTTAGTCTGTGAAATATTGCAAATGGCGGTCGTATAGATTCCACTGAAGACGGATGTTTTCGTGACGTTACGCCCTGACCAATCAGTGGCTCGCAGTCTGTTGACGTCACATCTCAGCTCGACTCAGCACGGTTGTACCCTGCCCTCGAACAGGCACGAAAATAGCGCCTGCTAACCGGTACTGAGTACAGTGGAAAAGGCTAGAAAGTGAGTAGAATCGAAGCGAGTAGGGCTGAGTAGGTACTAGTGGAAAAGGGCCTTAAGTTAGTGTCACTTCTGCCCTCCAAAGAGAGCAGACGCTTTTCTTCCCAGCTCCCTATCCTGCCTCCCTGACCTATTCCCAGCTTTGCAATGTTGCATTTTTGTCTGTGTCTAGTCGCTCTTCTTCTGCTGAATCTTAATCTAATCGGAAATTATGGATTTGGAAGCGGCTTAAATGTGCTATTGTCACTATTTTTCAACAAGAATCGGGCCAAGGGGGAGCCCAAGAATTGGAACCTGCGAGGAGACTCATGGACATTGGAATTCGTGGAAACATTGGTTATGATCTCAGGACTTCTATTTTTGGCTGTGAAGCTCCCTGATGCATCAGAAATTGAAGGAAGGTGAGAGAGCTGATCAAAGCGGACCCGGCAAGCTCCTTCATCAAATTCGACTAGTTGGGGAAGGCACAAGTAGCGGCAAACGGTGAACTGAATGACAGTGATTCAGTGGAGGAATTCATCTGGAGCCCTGTGCTTTCCATGGAAAAACAGTTTAAGCCTGCATATATGATAGCACAGAATTTGCATGGGTGAGGACAAATTCTATTCTCTGAGTGCACTGTGCTGATTTGATTTGACCTTGTTTGGTGCCCCGTGTTTACATTCCTCCTGATTGAGATAAGTGGAAGGACCGGCTCTTACCCAAACAATCGACAATCAGTTGTTGTCGTATCAGCGGATTTGGACCCTCAAGGACAGTGCCCATGTGCCTTCTGCAAGCAAGAGAGATAGACTCTGGACTTGTTTATAAGTCACATGATTATAACATCTATCCACTGCCAGGAGGCGCCCTCTGCTGCTCACTAACAACTGTCACATCTACACTACACAATGCACCCAACTCACTTATACTGACTGAAGATATCCACTCACTGCTCTCTTTGTGTCATTGTGTGGATTCTATTGTTTGCTAATTGTGCATTGAGAGTTTTTTTCTTGTAATCATAATATCGGTCATATATGAACTTTATTCTGATAAACAATGCTTTTTTCTCTCTCCTACTACTGTTCCCCTCCTGCTGACAGGCGCCTCCACGGCTCGCTGCGTCATTGAGAATGTCATTTATGACGTTTTCAGTGTCAAGTCAAATTCCTTGTATATTTACCTGTTATTTACTTGTAAATGTGCTTGGCAATAAACTTATTCTGATTCTGATTCTGAAGTTAGCAAAGTCCTTGCACACGCTGGCAAGTTTAACTGTCTAGGCAATGAGGGTGCGCAAACACCGGCAGACTTTTTGTTGTGATGAAATGCTCGACCCTGTGCTTGGTTACGACAGCAGAAAAGGTAGGAACCGTGAGTGCTAGAAACACAGAAAGCAAACGCTGGTACTTATCCCCTGGAGCTAGAACATTAGCATGTGTTGGTGGCCCAACTCCCCGAGCTGTGCAAGGCAAGGAGGAAAAAGAGACAGCATCCACTAAACGTCTGTTGGCAACATCGACTAACAGTCCAAAAGCACACAAAAAATCAGCGCCTAAAATGGGGACCAAACATACAGCTACCACAAAGTCCCATTGATAATTGCGTCCGTGTAAGCATGCCATCACCATCCTTTCGTCAAACGTCCTGATGTGGGATCCATTGGCGGCCGTAAGAGCAGGGCCACTGCCTTCTGCTAGTCTATCCACACTGACCGGCAGAATGATGCTCTTCTGGGAGCCAGAATCCACCAAAAAGCATCTCCCAGAGCGTGTGTCTGTGATGTAAAGCAGCTTGTTGCTGTCGCCAATGGTCACAGCTGCTCCTGACTGCTGGCTGTGCTGTTCCCCGATTTCTTGAATTGGCATGGTGGCAGGCAACGTTGTGCATTGGAGCCAAAATGGCAGTGATAGAAACAGAGCGTCTCATTCCTGCGTCTCCTGGAGTCCGTTCCAGCCACCCCCAATAGCTCCTTGACCTCACTGGAGTCCTTTGTGGATGACAGTACCACTGCGTGCACGTTGAGAGCCTTGTTGGCCAGGATGATGCAGTCTGCCTCTTGCACCAACGCGCCGTAGTTCCTGCTCACCAGCAGCGGTTAAGTTTGCAGGTATCGCCCTTGCTGTAGCCGGTAAGTTCCTGAGGAAGAGGTGGGTGAACAGGAAGAAGCCGTCTTCCTTCCCCATCAGCGCTAACATGCTCTCCATCAGGTCCACAGCTGACCTGTCACCTAACTCTGAGCGTGTGAGGAGTTTTTCTGCGCTCTCCATGTCCGAAAGGATGTAACATTGAAGTAGAGACTGCTTGAGTGGGTGGTATTTCCCCTGGGCTGGCAGTTCTTGGAGCAGGCTTATTACTTGCTGTGTGGCGTGCGCATCCAGCGCAGTGACCACATGATGATATTTAGTGTCGTCCGTGGAGATCTCGCGAAATGCGAATAAGGCTTCCACGTGTAAAAACCAAGCAGTCGGATTGTGGAGCCAAAAGTCCGGGAGCTTGACTGTGACAGCGCATGCCGTGCTGGTGTACTCCCTCTGGGGTGTCTCCACGGAGTTGCTCGGCTTGTACTCTATTGCACGTCTTGGGGTTACCAGTGTGGAGGATGAAAACAGGCGAGACAGCGAGCTGGACGACACAAGAACTTTATTCAACCTCCAACACAGAAAACAGAATGCCCAGGGTGTTGAGGTGATCACCTTCATACATCTTTATTCCTACCCTCAGACTAAGGGGATATGACATTAACATACAGTACACAAATTCTGTCTGAGCCATTAACATACAGGACATAGACTGTTACTTATTATCATCTATCGCTCCCCGGCGAACTCCGGTGTGACTCTTGTCACAGTGGGGGAGACGGCTCCCTTTTGTTACATCTAAAACCCCCCAGCTCTTCTTTCTTCATCTTTCAGTCCTTTTATCCATCTTCCCCCGACCTCCGGTTCTGAGTGAACTCCCTACTATTTAATAATAGTAGTTAATAATCTCCCTATTATTAACTTTTTTTCCACTGTACACCACATTATAAGACTGAGAAGTTGCACATCAAAGCTGATAATTAAAAAAAAAACTTTATGTAAAACATGACTGCTGCACAATTAGTATGTGTTGTTACCTTCATAGCTGTAAATGTTGATCGTATCATGAACCTGTCATACATGTCAGCTTGGTAAGGAGCAGTTAGTCAGTCCTTCCAGGATTTCGCAATGTTGCGATCGCGTCAATTCACGCGAAATCAGCCAATCAGCACAACTATTGCGCAACCTTGCAACTTTATCCAGTCACCGCAACTTTCCCGCAATTCCTGATATTTATCCTGCTCCTCTGTTTGTCGTGCCATACTTGAGAATGACTGGGAAACTGACGTCTACCTTCAGACTCAGGTATTGTGCTGAATAATTCACTACCTGGCAACCCAACAACCCAAAACAAGATGATGGCCGAATCTCAATCTCCTCCCTGTAGAATCATATTATATATATACTGTATATATATATATATATATATGTATATATATATACTGTATATATATACAGTGGGGCAAAAAAGTATTTAGTCAGCCACCAATTGTGCAAGTTCTCCCATTTAAAAGATGACAGCGGTCTCCAATTTTCATCATAGGTATATCTCAACTATGAGAGACAAAATGAGAAAAAAAAATCCAGAAAATCACATTGAAGGATTTTTAATGAATTAATTGGTAAATTCCTCGGTAAAATAAGTATTTGGTCAATAACAAAAGTTTATCTCAATACTTTGTTATATACCCTTCGCTGGCAATGACAGAGGTCAAACGTTTTCTGTAAATCTTGACAAGGTTTTCACACACTGTTGCTGATATTTTGGCCCATTCCTCCATGCAGATCTCCTCTAGAGCAGTGACGTTCTGGGGCTGTCGCTGGGCAACACGGACTTTCAACTCCCTCCAAAGATTTTCTATGGGGTTGAGATCTGGAGACTGGCTAGGCCACTCCAGGACCTTGAAATGCTTCTTACGAAGCCACTCCTTCGTTGCCCGGGTGGTGTGTTTGGGATCATTGTCATGCTGAAAGATCCAGCCACGTTTCATCTTCAATGCCCTTGCTGATGGAAGGAGGTTTTCACTCAAAATCTCACGATACATGGCCCCATTCATTCTTTCCTTTACACGGATCACTAGTCCTGGTCCCTTTGCAGAAAAACAGCCCCAAAGCATGATGTTTCCACCCCCATGCTTCACAGTAGGTATGGTGTTCTTTCTCCTCCAAACACGACAAGTTGAGTTTTTACCAAAAAAGTTCTATTTTGGTTTCATCTGACCATATGACATTCTCCCAATCCTCTTCTGGATCATCCAAATGCTCTCTAGTAAACTTCAGATGGGCCTGGACATGTAGAGGGTTAGTACTAGTGAAAGCGCTTTGAGTGGTCTTTGTGACTAGAAAAGCGCTATATAAGTGCAGGTTAGTTAGTTAGTTAGTTAGTACTGGCTTAAGCAGGGGGACACGTCTGGCACTGCAGGATTTGAGTCCCTGGCGGTGTAGTGTGTTTCTGATGTAGTCTTTGTTACTTTGGTCCCAGCTCTCTGCAGGTCATTCACTAGGTCCCCCCATGTGGTTCTGGGATTTTTGCTCACTGTTCTCGTGATCATTTTGACCCCACGGGGTGAGATCTTGCGTGGAGCCCCAGATCGAGGGAGATTATCAGTGGTCTTGTATGTCTTCCATTTTCTAACAATTGCTCCCACAGTTGATTTCTTCACACCAAGCTGCTTACCTATTGCAGATTCAGTCTTCCCAGCCTGGTGCAGGTCTACAATTTTGTTTCTGGTGTCCTTTGACAGCTCTTTGGTCTTGGCCATAGTGGAGTTTGGAGTCTGACTGTTTGAGGTTATGGACAGGCGTCATTTACACTGATAACAAGTTCAAACAGGTGCCATTAATACAGGTAATGAGTGGAGGACAGAGGAGCCTCTTAAAGAAGAAGTTACAGGTCTGTGAGAGCCAGAAATCTTGCTTGTTTGTAGGTGACCAAATACTTATTTTACCAAGGAATTTACCAATTAATTCATTAAAATTCCTTCAATGTGATTTTCTGGATTTTTTTTTTCTCATTTTGTCTCTCATAGTTGAGGTATACCTATGATGAAAATTGGAGACCTCGCTCATCTTTTAAGTGGGAGAACTTGCACAATTGGTGGCTGACTAAATACTTTTTTGCCCCACTGTATATTATAACATTATGGCGGTGCCCTAGGCTAGGGAGGGGTGATGCCCCACCTCTGGGGGGTGGCGTCACCTGTGGTATATAAGCCAGTAGCAGGAGACATACTGTCTCTTCGCTGTGGCTCCTGTACTCGTAGTAGGGACTCCTGAGTGTGTATAGTCGTGTTCTAATAAAACTCATAAACGTCATCTCGCCGCCTCATTATTTGGACACAACATTTGGCGATGAGGATATACAGAGATGGAGAGGGCTGCAACCACGCTTCATCCATTTTTGAAGGCTACGGGTGAGCCGTTTGTCCCTTGGGCCAGGTGGTTTACAGCCTTTGAAAACTATCTGTTGGCGTTCGACCTCGGCGACCTGGATAAATTGAGAGCGAGCGCTATTCTGGTCCATAACCTGGATGTGGAAAGCCAGAGGGTCCTGAGCACACTTAGAGGAGGTGACTCATTCGACGATGTAACGAGGCTCATGGCAGGCTACTTTCACGCCACTGAAGGCATCATCACGCGGCGCATGCAGTTCAAGCAGCAAAGCCAGCGACCCGGAGACTCTGTTCGACAGTTTGTGGCGGACCTTCAGTGGCTGGTGGGTAAGTGCAGGCTTAGGACTTTGTAGGAGGAGATGGTCCGCGACCAGTTAGTGGGACATGTGGCCAACTCCTCTGCAAGACTTTGCCTGCTAACTCACGCTGGTGAGCTAACACCACTAGCAGCCATGGAGCTAGCACAATGACACGAGGCAGCGGAACGACTACCGAGAAATCTCGATGATGACGACGCCCTGCCCAGGAACGACGCATGGTGGAAGACCCTGGCCTTGGATTCGGACAATGGAAGCAACAACAAGTATGCGGCCATTGTCAAAATACAATCCGCCCCGGGGACCAAGATGCTACGGCTATGGATCCACCAGGCACCGCTATCGAGCCAGGGAGTGCACAGTGAGGGGCAAGCGTTGTGGACGGTGCAGTCTGCTCCATCACTTTGCCACAGTTTGCTGCAATTTTGACAAGGAGGAACGGAGACCAGCTAAAGACAGTGTTAAGAAGAAGGTACCTACGGTTGTATTATTTGTGATATTTTGTTGGATGGGACACCGATACTGCTGTTGGTGGACACAGGGTCAGCAGTCTCCATTCTGAACTTGGACACTGTAAGACGGTGTTTTCCCCACTACACAGTGAGTAAGACCAGCATAACTTGTTACGGTTATGACAGTCACCCCCTGGATGTCATGGGCTTGGTGTGGCTGTCGGTGAGGTACAAGGAGGCCTCCATGTACGCCGCCGAGTTCATGGTGTCTCGGGATGATAATAACCTGATGGGTTGTGACTTGTTTTACGGGCTCGGTTTCTCCATCACCTGCGGAGAAGTGGAAAAGTGGTCAGGTGGTGGCCTGTGGGACCGGCCATTTTACGTGGGAAGTGGTGATGAAGTGTGGGACTTTGGGTGGCCCATTCCAGGTGAAGAGGGACACCACCAGCACCATAGTATGCCGACAAGGTGAGGGTCCCATGCCAGTGTTTGTGGTCCCGTGGACGGTGGACTCAAACGGCATGGTTTGACTCCCACAGTGGCGGAACAGTCCAAACAGTGTGAGCTACAGGGCTCCGGTGGCCATCTGGATACTACTGTTGAGCCAACAGTGGCTGGTGCTGCTCCGATGCAATATCATCTAGCAACCGGGGTGCCATCAGATGGCACGAACCCTGGCCGTGCCGACATCAGAAGCAAGGGACTTGGCTCGAGTCAACTTGGTGAACTGCTGAGGAGCCATAAGGGTGCCAGATTGCGATGCAGAAGACAGAGGAAGCCAGTGAGCGCTCCCCTGGTTGAGGGTGATGACGTCCACTCTAGGGTTGAGCCTCGGCTTGGTCAGGTGCGCAGTTCTAGGAAATTGACAGTTAAACAGGATAATCTGCGGGTGGTCCAGTCCGGCGACGACGGGTACCTGAGTTTGACTGATGGGGCGAGACAGCATCCCAACAAGTTGCGGCGTTTGAGCAGAAAAGTACGTCAATGCAGCTTGTCTCCTGTCACGAGTAAGCGGAGACGCTCTGGAAGTGGGCCGCGGAACGGACACTCCATGGGGGGGACCTTCGGGAGACCCAGGTTAGGTTGTGAATGAGGGCTTATGGTGTGTCTGATTTAGTGCATTTAAATTATGTCTGCTATTATTGATTTATTGTGTTCAAGATATGTTCAGTGGTTTTGAAAAAAAAAATAAAGGAAAGCACAAGAGACACTGTTTTGTCACTATGGCAATGTAAATGTTGTGTAACTGCCCGTTTGACTATTTAGTTTTGTGCACTTGACCACCGTTGTGCATGTGTATGCTTAATGACTGAATGTTGTGTGAGTTTGGGGTGCAGTAACACCTGGGTGTGATTGTGTGAGGTCTGTATGTGTTCATTGCCCTATATTGTGTAACTCTGCATTTTGTCAGGAATCTCTGTGTTTATTATGTATATCCTGCGAGTTTATGGGGTCGGGTACCGCCATTGTTTATTTTTGTAATTACTTGTTGGTATATATATGTTTATTTTATTGGGATTAATTTAGTTTGGTGTGTGGCCCTTTTTCTTTTCACTGACTGTTTGTTTACATAGCGGAGAGTTCCGCTGGGCCAGTGTGGCGTGTGAGTGTGTAGGCCTATACCCCTTTGTGTTAGAGTGTGAATCGGGTGCAAATTATATGGTTGGGAGAATTTGTGTGCTTGACTTTTTCAAAAGGGGGGGGGGTGTAGAATCGTATTTTATATATATAATCTCGTTATGGCAGTGCCCTAGGCTAGGGAGGGGTGATGCCCCGCCTCTGGGGGGCGGCGTCACCTGTTGTATATAAGCCAGTAGCGGGAGGCATATTGTCTCTTCGCTGTGGCTCCTGTACTCATAGTAGGGACTCCTGAGTGTGTATAGTTCATGTTCTAATAAAACTCATAAATGTCACCTCGCCTCCTCATTATTTGGACACAACACTCCCTAAGCCCTCAAGCCCTGAGCCCTTGTAGACATAGGCGACAGCCATTAGTGTGTGAGTCTGCGAGGGCTTGAAATGGTATAAAAGGAATGGGACACTTAATGGCATGTCACCCTACATTGACAACGGTGTACGACATTGTGGGATTCTGACTTTTTGTTACCTCCGCCAAGGAGGTAATGTTTTTACCGGGGTTTGTCTGTTTGTCTGTCTGCTTGTCTGTCTGTTAGTCTGTTACCAACATAACTCAAAAAGTTATGAACGGATTTTGACGAAATTTTCAGGAAAGGTGTGTAATGGCACGGGGAACAGATAATTAGATTTTGGTGATGATCTGAGAGTGCATACCTCCACCAAGGGCTTTGTTTGTATTTGTGCAGCAGGATTACACAAAAACTACTGGATGGATTTGGATGAAATTTTCATCAGAGGTGCTTCTCGGCCTACAGAGGAACCCATTATATTTTGGTGATGATCCGAGAATGCATACCTCAGCCAAGGCTCTTATCGTCTCACAGTGTGTTAGCAACAATACTCCAAAACTGATGGACAGACTTTGATGCGATTTTCACCACAAGTGGCTATAGGCCTACACACAAACCCATTACATTTTGGAGGTCATCCATGAGAAACGGAAGGAGCCTTGGCACAGGTATGCGCTCTATGAGTGCTTTTCTAGTTTTAAGAATGATTTTTTTCTTCAAGGCCAAGGAACAGAAGGAATCAATTGCCTGATCTAAATATCTTGCAGGCACTAGCCTTATAGAGTGAAAGAGAGGTAATTATGAAAACATTTTTTTTTACTTTTTTATGAAAATTACACAGAATATTTGATAAATAATGTCCGCACTATAGTATCCACCTTATTCCTAGGCTCCGTGATGCCTTGTGTGAATTATGGTAGCAACTTCCGGTACTAGTTTAGAGCGTATGGTTGTCACTGAAACGGGACCCTTTTCCTTGTTAAAAAACAACGACTTCGGCATCAGAAATGCGGGAACACGGCCTTTTGCACCTCAAAAACAGTAATATTGTGGTGACGCAATAGGAGATGGCACTCCACCCTGGACTTTGGGGTATTGGGGGAAGGAAAAAGAGAGATGGTAATGGGGGGAAGAAGTGAGACGAGCGCCAGAGTGCTAGGGTAATATTAAATGGAATAAAGATGAGCCTTCGCCCCCGCTGTGCCAGGTGTGGGATGTATTGCTGCAATACAATGCAGCAACGGAGCTGCAATGCTCCGTACTGTGGGTGTTTATATATTTATATTTATATATCTACATGTTATTCCATCTAGCTACATTGCTCCGCACTGTGTGTGTTTATATACTTGCATATTTATTCCACCTAGCTGCAATGCTCCGTACTGTGGGTGTTTATATATTTACATATTTATTCCATCTAGCTACAATGCTCTGCACTGTGTGTTCATATATTCATATATTTATTCCATCCAGCTACAATGCTCTGCACTGTGTGTCTGTGTGTGTGTGTATATATATATATTTTATAGTAATACGTACATATGTTTATTAGCTGCTCTTGCTTGCTTGTTTTTTTTTTCTTGCCTTCTGATTGTTGCTCTGAGTGTTGCTATCCCTGTGCTGTTGCAATCCTGGAATTTCCCCGTTGTGGGACTAATAAAGGCTTATCTTATCTTATCTTATCTTATTGTGGAGAGGTGAGACGCTTTTCACACCTGATGACTCTGGGGCATGAAAGTATTGTGGTAAGCCATGCTCTGTGATGTGTATATGGATGTGTGTACATGCTCTCTGACGCATGTGTCAATGTGTTCACCCTGGGTGCCAAGGGCGGGAATAAAGTGGTATAAAGGAGTTCGCTTTGGCACCCAGATTTAGTCTGTTCAGTTTGTTGTTGGTGAATAAAGTTCTGTCGTCAGCTAGTGTCTCGTCTAATTCCATCCTTCTACAATATAATCATACCACTTCCCACAACTATCGAGAGATGAGAAGATGACCTTAAAAAGTGGCCTGGTAGACTGTAGCTGTGCTTGTTAGCACTGCTGCTAAGATGCTAACGCTGTAAACAAATGACCCGTGCTGGCAAAATGAGTCACTTTGAGGACATTTTCAAAACTGATGTAGCGTTATTTCCATATTCTGTATTGAAAGACCTTCAAAATGATATTTAATTTGTAGGAAGTGTGCAAAAACGGACCCGGAAAAAGACGACTTGTTTATATTTTGGCTAGGTTGAAAATTCACGTTCGATTGGTCGGGAGTTACGTCTTCCACAAAAACATATGTATTTTTAGAATGTACGATTTCTAAGCTTTACAATGATACTAGGCACTCATGGGGGTTTTCCCAGGACTTGCCGCTAGCCAGCAAAGAGAGAGTCATGATTTATGACTTCTCTTCCTGTAGCTCGTAATGACGCGGTGCACATTCCGACTCATTTTGCCAGCATGGGTCACATATATGAATGTCTCCACCGCAATAAAGTCAGCTGCATTTTGTTAAAATATGTTGGACATAATCAGATTTACCTCAGAGCAGACGTAGAATCTAGTCAGAGCCGCAAAGAAGTTTCCATTTATACAGTCTATAGCACAACCACAAACACCAGCAACAAGTACCAGAACTATGCCAAAACATTCAAAAAATACAAAAACTACAAGTGCTGAAATTGGCTGCCACTTGAGTGCAAAGCATGTATGTGGACTATATATTAAAATGAATTTGAAAAACTTTTTAAAAAAAATGCAATTTTAAATGCCCCTGCTACACCACTACTACTGACTGATTTAACACTACGTCAGCCGAAACCGGAAGCTCCGCCCGTAATTGAATCGGTGAATTCAAAAAGGGCCCAAGTCCCCATTGAAAAAGTGTGGACTTGGGCCCTTTTTGAATTCACCGATTCAATTGTTCCTACAGCGTCACCCCCAGGAATAAGGTGGATATTTATTTTTTATTTATTTATCCTTTATTTATACATTATGTGTTAAATGCAGTATCTTAATTCCTTAGTTATAGTCATCCACTGGCTTACTAAGTAATCATAATCAATAATCAATCAGTATAACAATTGAACACTTACTTGAAACCTTGAGCAGATTGCTGTGCATGTAAACTGGCTGTATTAGTAAGATGGCGGCCGGGTTGGTCATGGGTGAGATTGGGGTGGCTACTGCTGGTTTCCGGTGGTTACGTCGCCCCTGGTATAAAGGTGTGGGCGGAAGAGGCTCTGCCTCTTTTTGTCGTGGATCACCTGGTCAGGAGGGCGTGTGCTGTAAGCCTCTTTACACACTCTGACTATTTATGTAATAAAGCTCTGTTAAACTGCAAAACAACCATTTGCTCATTTACACCAGTTATGGACCTAGCATTTGGCAATGAGGTAAAAGCGGGAATGGATATTTTTGGTGCTGAACTTCGGCCATTTCTGGAGGCGCCGGGCACGCCGCCCGCCCCATGGCCTCATTGGTTCTCGTCTTTTACCAACTACCTCATGGTCTTGGACCTCGGTGAGTGTGAGAGGCTCCGTGCGAGGTCAGTGTTATTCCATATGTTAGGCACTGAGGGGCAGAGAGTGTTAGACAGTCTGGGTGGGGCCAACAGTTTCGACGGCGTGGTGGAATTAATGGTGTGCCATTTTTACGCTGGTGAGAGCGTCACTGTCTGGCGCATCCATTTTCGACAGCGCCACCAGCGTCTGGGGAAGCCGGTATCAACATTCATGGCCGGGCTACGCAGGCTGACGAGGGGGTGTGAGTTTGGACACCTAGAGGAAGAAATGATTCGGGACCAATTAGCGGAACACGTGCGTAGTGAAGTGCTCCGGTCCAGGTTGTTGAAGTTCCCAGGAAAGTTGACGTTGACCACGGCTGTTGAGCTCGCCCAGCGTTTCGAGGCAGTGGAGATCATCGCGAGGGGCCTGCTTGAAGAGGCTTTTCAGAGCGAAGATGATGCTCGTGCGAAGGCACCGAGTTGGGACCCTAACGACTGTGATGCCGGAGGTGACTCGTATGCCACAGTGATGAAGATACAGTCTGTCCCTGGCATGTCCCATTGTTATGGGTGTGGGTCCCCTGTTCACCGCTATAAAACCAGTGTGTACCCAGCGGCAGGAAAGTGGTGTGGCTATTGCGGTCTGCGCGACCACTTCGCCAGGACGTGCAACAACTTTGTATGCAGGAGCCGTAGGAGATATCCAGGTGCTGCGCAGAAGTCTCCCACCATCATGCATACGGTCTTCCCAGCGACTACGGGGAGGATCGGTTGTGATGTCATGCTCAACGGTATCTTGGTTCCGCTGTTGATTGGCACAGGTGCTGTTATCTCGGTGTTGAACATGACGACCATGAACAGTCTGTTTCCTCATTGTGTAATTCAACCACCAGAGAGAGACTACTACAGCTATGGACTGAATAGGCTGGCTGTGATGGGCTTTATGGAGGTAGAAGCCCGTTACGGGTCGGTCGTGGTGCCCTGAGCCCGCATTCATGTCACCGCTGCGGGCGTCAACATCATGGGGTGTGGTCTATTTTATGGCCTGGGTTTTTCGATCGCCAATGTGTTGGGTGAGGAGTGGTCGTGCTGCGGACTGTGGAGCCGGTGAGCTCCGCTGATGGACGGCGTGGAGATGAGAGAATCGGACTGGTTGGACATGTGTCAAGAAGGAGAGCACGTTCGGCGCTACGCGAGGATGCCACGGTTTGGACCTGACCTGCCGGTCTGTTTGATGCCCAAAGTGGGGGCGCGGAATGGCACAACGGGACCTCACAGGCAGCCTGTAAGGACTAGACACCCACGCTGGATCCAGGAAGAGCGGGACGAGTGAGCGGTTTGTTTCATCGCTCAGGAGATCCGTCAACCATGGAAAACACGGACTGGGCCCAAGAGTTGACGGACCGTTGGTGGAGACCAGTCAGACCCATCGTCATCGGGGGAAGAAGTCACAGGCCTCCCTACAGGTCGGTAATTTGGTACGACTGAGGGTTGAAGCCTGGATGAGAGGAGGAAAAGGCTCGCGGGAGCAGTGCGACGGGAGGAGGCAGCTTCGAGTGGAGGCTGTACGGAGCAACGGGTTTCTGCGCTTCTCTGACCAGACCTGTAGGCACCCAAATGAGCTGCGCAAGGTGGAGGAAACGGGATGACGTGGAGGGAGTCCGGAGGTCAAGAGACGGAAGCGTTGGGGAAAAGACTCGCCGGAGGACTGAGAGAATTATTTTATTTTATTTGTCTGTGTCTTTTCTGCTCAGTCTGGTTGTTTTATTTTCTGGTTTGTGTCTGTCTGTTACTGGCTGGTACCCGGCTGAAATTCAAAAAATGTGAGAGTATGAAAATTATGGGGAATTTGGGAAGTTTGAGCTCTTTGTATGGTAAATTTTCTATTGTAATTATAGTATTTGTTTGTGAGATTTTGACCAGTGGGGCTCATCTGTGTAAATTCATCTGTGTAAATTATGTACTATTTTGGGACGTGATTTTATTAGAATATTGTGTGTGTTTGACCCTGGTAAATTGTACAATTATTGTTTACAAACCCAACGTTTGTATTGTGCTCGGTGTGTGGGGTGTGTTGGGGGGGGGGGGTGCCAGTAGCTAGTATTTGTCTTTTGTTTGTGTGATTTATGTGGAGCTGTTCTGGGATTATTTTGATTTTATTTTGTTTTAGTCTATTAGTTACACGGCTTAGTTCTGTGTTCGGCGGCAGAATAATCCGCCCAGCCATGTGGGGGTTCCAGTAGTCTACCTGGCCCCCCAGTTAGTTGTGTGCATGGATAGATTGTTTATGTGTCTTTGTATTTACTGTGTTTTAGCGCATGAGTCGGGAAGCAAATTTTGGGGGGCTCTATCTGTGCGCTTCGCAATTTTTGAAGGGGAGAATGTTGTGTATGTAAACCGGCTGTATTAGTAAGATGGCGGCCGGGTTGGTCATGGGTGAGACCGGGGTGGCTACTGCCGGTTTCCGGCGGTGATGCCGCCCCTGGTATAAAGGTGTGGGCGGAAGAGGCTCTGCCTCTTTCGTCATGGAGCCATCTGGTCAGCAGGGCGTGTGCTGTAAGCCTCTTTACACACTCTGACTATTTATGTATTAAGCTCCATTAAACTGCAAAACAACTGCGTGCTCAGTGACACCAGTTATGGACATAACACAGATGTGTTTCTGTGGCCCGTTTTGGAGTCATGTTCAATTCAAAGCTCAATAAACTGTAATGCTTGTTCATTGCTCCCTGTTTGTAAATAAAAAAAAATGTTTTATTATACAACTATAGACACTGCAGACCAGTGAGCTACATTATACTTACATGTAAACATCTTCTTTTTAGTGATGTTTGGAGTTGTTCCTTCCATGCTTCTGTGTTCATTTGGTTTTTTTTGTTTTGTTTTGGGGGGTTTTTTGGGGTGGGGTGGAGCAGGGGTGAAGGGGTGGTCAGTGAAGAGCAGGTGACCAATCAGGAGCTTCTCCTTGAGAAACCCTGGCATGGCGCTCTGAACTGTTGGTAATTTCCTTACCTTAAGTCAGCATGCTATGCTGACTTTAGGTAAGGGCTCATTTAAGGGCTCATGAAGTCAGCGAGTGAGCAGTCAGCCACTTCCTGATTTCAGATTGGGGCAGCCCTTCACTTTACGTGAACGCATCTAAAGTCAGCGAGTCTGCAACGGAGGAGAATGAGATTCGACCGATAGCACCGTAACATCAAGGTAGCGATGCTAGTGGCTGTGACATCCTCACTGGACTTACGTGTTTGTCTTCCTCCAGCTGCTGGATGTAAATATATTATTTACGACACGTACAAATTTATAATTTTTTCATCAATATACTAATTTTTAGAAGAGCATTAAGACTTACATTGTACACGTTTCTAAACACTTTGTTGTATTTTTTTCTAAATCTTTGTTTTCATGAAAATGCTGTCCTGTGCACCTTTAACTGTTAGTCTTTTTTTTTTTTTTTAGCCTGCTGTGGGAAAAGTAGACGTGCTTTTCTCGGCTTCGCTGTATGGATTGCAGAGCAACTTTTATCTTTGAAGAGACGAACCACTGAACCAGTGCTGTCCAGAACCCAGCCCCAGTACCCAGAACCTCCAGTGTTCTGATGATTTGTGCTGCTCTATTGAAAACTGCTACCGTAGCACCATTCAACAGCAGAGTCTGTTGATGTATGCTAACTTGTCAAAAACTGCTACTGTTACTTATCAATACAATTTTTGTATATCACCTAAAGATATAATGCAAAACAAGTTAATTTACATATCTATTTACATTTCAAACGAGGTCAAATATCAGCTCATGGGAAGCATGTTTATGACTTTTTTAACGTAACACATTTTGATATACTTTTGTTGCATTACTGCGTGATTAATGCAATAACGCACCCACCACTAATTTATATATCTTCAAAACTTAACCTGACTAATTTTCATTGACATCTAAGTATGTCTTTATGAATGTATCATGAGCATAGCCACTGACTGACAAGTAGGGGCTAACCACAGACCATGTACAGTATACAAAACATCAATATAGCTTCCTGGAATAAAAAGTGAAGCTCATGCAGAAGTGGCCAATATATGCACTCTACCAACAGATGGCACTTAATGTAGCTGAAAAAGAAGTTCAGCTGTTTAGATTCTTATGAGAAAACCATGCCAGCATTGCTGCACCATGACATTTTGCATTAAAGATTCTGCAGCGATTGTTGTAAGATGTGACAACCAGGAATGCACAATATTAGTTTTTTTTAACCAAATAACTGATATACCAATACTGTGAAAATAGTTTTTGTCAATTCACAATGCCAATACCGATATATGCACATATTTCTCCCACCTATTTACATCCCCTTTGTCTTACTGTGATAATTAACTGACATGTAAAGACACATTTACCAAGGAAAATAAGACAACTACCTCAGCTTAATATGAAAATAAATACATATTATTTATTTTTAGTAACATGATCAACAGAACCGTAGATAGTCTCCCTTTAATAGGCATGGAGGATACTGTTACTGTGACTTTCATTACAACAGCCACAACCAGGGCAAGAGGAAACATGTAAATAAATGCACAGGGATCATGTAAAAATGAAGTGCATTCACTGTACAACTGTACAGACACAAAAACAATTTGCACCAACATAAATTGTCAGTAGCCATGTTTACATGCATAAAATTTCTTCAATCTGATTACGATTCAGATCAGAACTTTACTGTTTATGTGGACCCAGAAAAAGTTGATCCAATTATGACATGCATTTACATGCATCACACATTTGAATGGAATAAATCATTTTGACATGCGCAGAATTGTCTGACATTCTGGAAACAGTAGTAGAAGCAACTTCTGATGTAAACAAACACCGCTTTGTGTGTGTCATTATCTTTTTTGAAATGGACCTGTATTCTGTTCTTCAGACCATACTTTTGCTTGTGCTGGTCTCTCTTATGAAGCTGCAAGCCCACCAGTACATACTTCTGCATATGCTGAACAGGGAGTGACAGCAGGAGGACACTTGTTTCACCCCAAATGCAATCAATCTAGTCCCCCCTCCTCCACCAAAAACAAAGAGCCACTGGATAAAGGTGAGAAATACAGATTGGTGGTAGAAGATTGTTCTCTTGGAGTGTATGAATCAAGAGTGGAAGCAAAATTTTCACTTGACACAACCATCATTCATGAAACTTCTGCACATTAAGAGTCATATGGCCCCAGAAGACATTACCGTGAGAGCTCCCGTTCCACTCATCATGCGTATCATAGTCGTACTGTACAAACTGGGAAGCTGCACAGAATACTGAGTTGTGGCAAACCAATTTGGAATTATCAAGAGCAGTGTCAAAAAGTTTTATATGTTTTGTAAAAGCTTGGTACAAGGGCCAATTAAACAACTGATCCATGCACCAACTGATGAGGAGGCAGGAGAGATTGCCAGAAATTTTGAGGCATCACGTCATCCCTCAGATTATGGGACTCAGTGATGGAATGCACATTCCCATCCTTTCTCCTTCAGATGGCTATAAGGACTTTGTTAATCGTAAAGGGTGGCCATCCTACCTACTACAGGGTGTTGTTAATGACGAATTCTGATAAACATTTAATTTCTACATAAAATCAAGTGCAAATAAGGCTATACTGTTTTTCTCTATCTTATTTCATAATTCTCCCTCCTATCCACAGTTTTTTGAATATCAGCTGTAAAATGCCAGGCAGCGCACACAATGCAAATACCCTATGCCCGTCAGACCTCTTCCAAAGGGCTCATCTGTTGCCCAAGGTAAGTAAAATAAATGTTATTTTGATGACGGGGACTATCTGCAATGTGCACGTTATTACCTGCATTTCAAAAAGAAATTGTAGGTATCAAAATGTGGTTGCAAGCTAAAAATTGAACCCAAAATAATTGAATTTTCATCTTCTGATGCATGTGAAGACCACTGAAGGAAGAGGCACCAACCTCCTAATTGCTGGAGACTCTTCCTGCCCTCTTCTTGACTAGTGGATATAGGAATACTCAAACTCACCTCACATGACTCCTGAACAGGAGTCCTTTAACAAATACCTCACCTGAGTCAGGGTGGGAGTAGAGATGATCTTTGGATTGCAAAAGTCAAGGTGGAGGGTTCTTCTAAAAATAAGTGACTTTCATTTCACTTTTGCACTAACCATGATTGCCACCTGCTGTGCACACCACGACTTCTGTCAGAAGGAACTAGATCGTGCCAACAGCAGCTGGTTGGAAGAGGCTCTTGATCAGACAAACAATTTCCCCTCAATCCTACCAGCCAGTTAAACTTCAGTGCGGGAGTGGTGGGAGCAGCGTAAGGGAGGCACTGACAATGTATTTGGCCAAACATTTCCCATTTTGCACAGGAGCCTATGCTAATTGTTTCTTGGGTGCAGTTTAACAAAATAACTAACTTTGATCATTTGTTTTAAATTGTTAAGTGTGTTTCACAAATACTGTTTAAAGTATAGTTTATATAGTTTATATTGTGCATAGCTCTTCTTTCTTTCAAAGGTCTTTTTATTATTATTAATTGAAGTATCAATACAATACAAAGTATTAGAAATTTTCATTTTTGTTTTAACCAAACAGTGCAAAACTAGAATTTAAAGCTAACAAATGTAAATGCTTCAAAACACAAAAACCTTTAAATAAACAATAATTAAAAAAATACAAAAAAAACTACAAAGAAAAATTGTGTGTGTGAGGTGGGGGTGGGGTAAAGGGGATATGAGCTACTCAGAAACTATAATTGTGGGTCTTTCAAAGAAATCAAGAAACAGGCGCCATAATTTATAAAATTTGTTTTCAGAGCCACGAACTGTATATCTGATTTTTTCTAAATCCAAACAGGACATTATATCTTTTATCCACTGTAAATGTGAAGGGGGCGAAGAGTCTTTCCACTTCAGTAATACAGCACGTCTAGCCAATAATAATGAAAATTTGAATACTTTTAATTTGGAATTTGGCAAGACAAGTTCTGGAGCCACACCAAAAATGGCGCATAATGGATCAGCTTTGATATTGCAGGACTTCAGACATAGTGATAAAAACAGAATGCCAAAAATTCATCAATGCAGGGTGACATAATGCACGGCTCAGGAGATGCACACACACAGGCTTAGAGTAGTTCAAAGAGTTTATTAACAGCAGGAGTGAATGAGTGCGTGTCTGCGGGATGTAAATGTGTTGGTGATGGTGTCTGCTCCAGGCACAGAGGCAGGTGACCGTACAGCCGAGCAACCCTATGGAGAGAGCACAGGGAGAGGGTGACGGGCATACACCAACACAGGAGGGATTTATGGCGAGAGAAGGACTTACTTGGTTGGTCAGGATAGCTGGCACAACAAGGGGGCGAAGCCCGGAAGACAGCCACCTGGAGAGCTCCGTACAGCAGCGAGGATTGGGCGATGGAGTGGAGATGTCCGCCGCTGGGGAATCCACCTGTGCACAGGGAAGAAGACTGAAGAAGAGAGGTAAGCGATCCTCTTACCAAAATGGTGATGCTGAAGAGAAGTATGCTCACAACGGTGAGGGACGAAGTCTGACGGCTTCAGGCCGAGCCTCCGGGCGAGACGGCCTTTATCCCTCGCCGCTGATGATTGTCAGGTGCGTGAGCAGGTGGCGCCGCTGATGAATGGCGCGGCGTGACAGTACTCCCCCCTCTAGCAGCGCCTCCTGGCGATGGCTTATCCGGGTGCGCTCGGTGGAAGTCCGCGATGAGCCATGGGTCCAACACAAACGACGGGGGCACCCATTGTCGATGCTCGGGCCCATAGCCCTCCCAGTCCACCAAGTATTGCAACCCACGACCTCGGCGCCGGGAGTCCAGGATGGAGGAGACGGACCAGGCCGGATGGCCACCAATCATCCGGGGCGCGGGTTGCGCTGCAGGAGGAGGGCAAAGGGGGTCAGTGACTGCCAGTTTCACCTTCGACACATGGAAAGTGGGATGGATGCGGAGGGAGGGGGGAATAGCCACGCGCACAGCCACCGGGTTGATGATCCGGGTGATGGGAAAGGGACCCATGAATCGCTGTGCCAGCTTCCTCCTCTCGCCTTTTAATGTGACGTCCTGGGTAGACACATACACGAGTTGCCCAACTCTGTACGCCGGGGCAGGTCGCCTGTGCCGGTCCGCCACGGTCCTGTTGCGCTCCGCTGTGCGTAAAAGCGCATGACGCGCGGCAGCCCAGGTGGAGCGGAACTGCCTAAGGTCCGCCCTAACAGAGGGGACAGCTACCTCGCTCTCCTGCGCTGGAAACAGCGGGGGGTCGTAACCCAGGGACGCCTTGAAGGGGGACATCCCCGTTGCAGAAGAGCGGGCGGTGTTGTGGGCATACTCCACCCAGGCGAGATGGTTGCTCCAGGACGTCGGCTTGGATCTGGTAACACAGCGGAGCGCAGCCTCCAGCTCCTGATTGGTCCTTTCACACTGCCCGTTAGACTGGGGGTGATGGCCGGAGGAGAGGCTCACCTTGGCTCCGATGGCGTTACAAAAAGATCTCCAAACCTCGGATGAAAATTGGGGGCCCCGGTCCGAGACCACGTCCACCGGAATCCCGTGCAGCCTGACCACGTGTTGGACGAGGAGGCCCGCCGTCTCCAGGGCGGTAGGGAGACCTCGCAGGGGGACGAAGTGTGCCGCCTTGGAGAAACGGTCCACGATGGTCAGGACGGTGTCAAAGGAGTTGGAAACGGGGAGTCCGGTGACGAAATCCAGTGCGATGTGCGACCAGGGCCTGCCGGGGACGGGCAGAGGCTGGAGCAGACCCGCTGGGGGGGCATTTCCCGACTTGTTGGTGGCACAGATTGGGCAAGCCCGGGCATAGCGGGCTGCATCCCTCCGCAGGCCTGGCCACCAAAAGGACCGTTGGAGGAGGCTGATCATCCGAGAGGTGCCGGGATGACAGGTGAGCCGGGAGGTGTGGAGCCAGTGGATGACCTCTCCTCGGACCGCAGATGGGACGAACAGTCTTCCCTCCGGTCCGCCGCCAGGATCAGGTTCCACCTCCTGCGCCTTCTGGATCTTGTCTTCAATGTCCCAAGAGATGGCTCCCACGACGCACGACCTGGGCAGGATAGTGTGGGGCATCTCCTCAGCCTCCACGGGGGTGAACTGCCTAGAGAGGGCGTCAGGCAGGCCGTTTTTGGAGCCCGGCCTGAAGGTGATTGAGAAGCGGAACCTGGCGAAGAACAAAGACCAGCGCGCCTGGCGGGCATTCAGGCGCTTGGCAGATCGTAAGTATTCTAAGTTCTTGTGGTCCGTCAGGACCACAAACGGCAGGTCCGCCCCCTCTAGCCAGTGGTGCCACTCCTGTAAGGCGAGTTTAATGGCCAGGAGCTCTCTGTCCCCCACATCGTAGTTCCTCTCCGCCGGGGACAGGCGCCGGGAGAAGAAGGCGCACGGTCGCTTGGCGCCATCGTCCGGTGATCGTTGGGATAACACTGCTCCCACTCCCGTGTCCGATGCGTCCACCTCCACAATGCACTGCAGCGCGGGGTCGACCTGGCGAAGGACCCGGGAGGAGGAGAACTCCGCCTTCAGCGCCTTAAAGGCAGCATCGACCTCTTCAGTCCACCGGAACGGGACCTTCGGGGACGTGAGGCGGGTCAGCGGTCCGACGATCCAGCTGAAATTCGGGACAAAGCGGCGGTAAAAATTGGCGAAGCCAACAAACTGTTGTACCTGCTTCCGGGATGCGGGAGTAGGCCACTCCACCACCGCCTTCACCTTCTCTGGGTCTGGGAGCACCTGATCTTGGGCGATGATGAATCCCAGGAAGGATGTGGTCCTAGCGTAGAACTCGCATTTCTCAGCCTTCACGTACAGACGATTCTCCAGCAGTCTTTGGAGGACCCGCCTCACATGGACCTGGTGCTCGTCTCTGGACCTGGAGAAGATCAGAATGTCGTCCAGGTAGACGAACACGAAAAGGCCGATGAAATCCCGGAGGACGTCATTGATGAGGCGCTGAAAGACGGCAGGAGCGTTGGTCAACCCGAACGGCATGACGAGATACTCAAAGTGGCCGTTCGGGGTACGGAAGGCTGTTTTCCATTCATCTCAGAATCAGAATCAGAATCAGAATCAGGTTTATTGCCATTGTTCATGTGATACACAAACTAGGAATTTGTCTCGGTGCCATGCTGCAACATTAAAAACATAATGAGAAAAAGGGATAAACTAAAAAACTAAAGGACTAGAAACGTGAAATAAGTGTAGAAAAATAAGTAATAATAAGTAATAATAATAATAATACTAGTAATAATGAGTAGTACTAGTCAAGGCAGTTTAAAAAATTAGCATGTAGCAGATAATGTGAAGTACCACATAGTGCAGTCAATAATGCAACAGAAAAACAGTGATGAATGACATGAGTCTGGTTGAGCTGCTGTACATAGTGCACGAGAGTCAAAAGTCACTTAGTGTTCAGCAGTCTGATGGCAGAGGGGAAAAAGCTGTTCATGTGCCGAGAGGTTTTAGTCCGAATGGACCGAAGCCTTCTACCTGAGGGGAGGGGGGCAAACAGCACGTGACCAGGATGTGAAGGATCGGCTATGATCCGGCCAGCACGCCTCCGGGTCCTGGAGATGTACAGGTCCTGGAGAGATGGGAGCTTGCAGCCTATCACCTTCTCAGCAGTGCGCACGACGCGCTGCAGCCTTAGTCTGTCCCTGGCAGTGGCTCCTGCGTACCACACAGTTATGGAGGAGGTGAGGATGGACTCGATGATGGCCGTGTAGAACTGCACTAACATCTTGGTGGGTAGCTTGAGCTTCCTCAGCTGCCGCAGAAACAACATCCTCTGCTGGGCCTTTTTGATGAGGGAGCTGATGGTTGGCTCCCATTTGAGGTCTCGGGTGATGGTGGTGCCCAAGAAGCGGAAGGAATCTGCAAAGGTGATGGGAGAGCCTGTGATGGTGAGGGGGGGCAGGGGGGATGTGACTTTCCTGAAGTCCACAATCATCTCCGCTGTCTTCAGAGCATTCAGCTGCAGGTTGTTGTGGCTGCACCAGGACACCAGCTGGGCCACCTCTTCCCTGTAGGCGGACTCGTCACCGTTGGAGATGAGCCCGATGAGGGTGGTGTCGTCCGCAAACTTAATCAGCTTAACAGACTGGTGGGAGGAGGTGCAGGAGTTGGTATAAAGGGAGAAGAGTAGGGGGGAAAGTACACAGCCCTGGGGTGATCCAATGCTGATGCTAACAGAGTCTGAGACAGACTTCCCCAGCCGCACATGCTGTCTCCGGTCCGTCAGGAAGTCGGTGATCCACCTGCAGAGGGAGTCAGGCACGTTGAGCAGGGACAGCTTGTCCTGGAGCAGATCGGGGCGGATGGTGTTGAATGCGGAGCTGAAGTCCACAAACAGAATCCTGGCGTAGGTTCCCGGGGAGTCCAGGTGCTGCAGGATGGAGTGGAGGGCCAGGTTGACTGCGTCGTCCACAGACCTGTTAGCACGGTAGGCAAACTGCAGCGGGTCTAGGAGGGGTGTGGTGATGGACTTGAAGTGAGACAGGACCAGGCGCTCAAAGGACTTCATGACTACAGAGGTGAGCGCTACAGGTCTGTAGTCGTCTGTAGTCGTCTGTAGTCCCTCCCGGATCCGGACGAGGTGGTAAGCGCTGCATAGATCCAGTTTGGTAAACCAGGTCGCCCCCTGGAGGGAGTGGAAGGCAGTGTCCATGAGGGGCAGGGTGTAACGGTCCCTCTCAGTGATGTCATTAAGCGCTCGGTAGTCTATGCAGGGACGGAGGGAACCGTCCTTTTTCCCGACAAAGAAAAACCCTGCCCCCACGGGTGACGACAATGGGCGAATAATCCCAGCGCTCAGTGATTCCTTTAGGTACGTATTCATTGTCTCCCTCTCCGGCGCCGACAGGCTGTAGAGCCGACCAGATGGCAGGGGAGCCCCCTGGCGGAGATTGATGGCACAGTCATATGGTCAATGCGGGGGAAGAGACATAGCTTTCGATTTACTGAATACCATACCCAGGTCGTGAAATTCCGGAGGCACCAGCGACAGGTCCGGAGGTGCTGTATCCGCCACAGGAGGAGCCGCGGACGGGGAGCAGGCAGCGGACTGAAGGCAGGTGCCCATGCAGAAGGTACTCCATGCCGACACCCCAGCTGACCTCCAGTCCAGGACAGGGTTGTGGAGGCGTAGCCAGGGGTACCCCAGGATGACGGGCGACACAGAGTTGGGCAGGACGTAAAATACCATCTCCTCCCGGTGGTTCCCTGAGATGATGACTGGGACAGGCATGGTCTGGTGAGAAACTCTCCCAAGGGAGGCACGGGAGAGATGGACCAGGGAGATGGGGTGTTTTAATGCCTGACAGTGGATGCCCAATCGGGTTGCCAGGCCTTGTGAAATGAAGCTGCCCTCTGCGCCCGAATCCACCAGTGCGTGGGTGAGGTGCCCAGTGGGATTGTGGCAGAAACGGATGGGCAGCTTTAATTGGGAGAGAGTGTCTAACCGGTTGGGATCCGCGAGGCTCCCTACAGCAATTCGCGGACCCCGCCGACTGGCTTTCCGCGGGCAACGCTCCACAGTGTGTTGGTCACCTCTGCAATACATGCAGAGGCCCAACTCACGGCGGCGTTGTTTCTCCGCAGGGGAAAGCTTGGTCCAGCCCGTCACCATCGGCTCCGACTCCTCGGGGCACGATGCTGGCGGCGCCGCCAGGGGGCGAGCTTGGAACAGGTGCGGCGAGACTCCACGAGGGCGAGAAGAAGAACACTTCCGCCCCGAGGAGCGCTCGCGCAGCCTGTTATCCAAACTTATCGCTAAGGATGTCAGCTCCGCTAGCGTCCCAGGGATATCCCGTCCAGCCAGTTCATCCCTCAGATCATTATTGAGGCTGCGGAGGAACAGGCCACAGAGGGAGCGTTCCTCCCAGCCCAATTCCTCCGCTGCTACCCGGAAGTCGACCGAGTAGTCCGCTGCCGACCGGCCTCCCTGCTGGAGAGCGAGAAGCCGATCGACCTGGACTGTCTCGGTTTGAGAATGGTCAAAGACCTCCAGAAAGCGCCTCACGAACTGGTCATAGGTGAGGGTGGCATAACTGGGCCTCGCCATTACGGCGTAGGTCCAAGTTAACGCACGCCCCTCCAGAAGATTCCCTATGTAACCAATCCGACTGTGATCCGAGGGAAAATCTCCGGGCACACGGTGGAACACGGACTCACACTGCATAATGAACCCCCGCGCTCCGCCGAGCTTACCGCTAAAGCGGGCGGGGGTCGGAATCGGTGTGAGCCGAACCGGTGCCTCTGGAGCCGGCTGGACGGCCGCTGGAACGGCAGGAGCCGCGCCACCCTGACGAGCCGGGGGGAACGGCTGTTGAGGATCTAAGCGGCCCAACCGGTTAGTTAAGTTTAATAATTGATTTAGGATAACCTGCTGTTGATAAGCAATTTGATCCACTCTAGCCTCGAGAGTGGTAAACCGGTGTGCGAGCCCGCCGTCCGCTGAGCCGCTCTGCTGAAGCCGTACTGACATAATGCACGGCTCAGGAGACGCACACACACAGGCTTAGAGTAGTTCAAAGAGTTTATTAACAGCAGGAGTGAATGAGTGCGTGTCTGCGGGATGTAAATGTGTTGGTGATGGTGTCTGCTCCAGGCACAGAGGCAGGTGACCGTACAGCCGAGCAACTCTATGGAGAGAGCACAGGGAGAGGGTGACGGGCATACACCAACACAGGAGGGATTTATGGCGAGAGAAGGACTTACTTGGTTGGTCAGGATAGCTGGCACAACAAGGGGGCGAAGCCCGGAAGACAGCCACCTGGAGAGCTCCGTACAGCAGCGAGGATTGGGCGATGGAGTGGAGATGTCCGCCGCTGGGGAATCCACCTGTGCACAGGGAAGAAGACTGAAGAAGAGAGGTAAGCGATCCTCTTACCAAAATGGTGATGCTGAAGAGAAGTATGCTCACAACGGTGAGGGACGAAGTCTGACGGCTTCAGGCCGAGCCTCCGGGCGAGACGGCCTTTATCCCTCGCCGCTGATGATTGTCAGGTGCGTGAGCAGGTGGCGCCGCTGATGAATGGCGCGGCGTGACACAGGGCAGGACCAATACATGTGAAGCAAAGTGCCAGGAGCGCTACCACACTTTTCACAAGTTGGGTCTATATCCGAGTAAATATGTGCTAACTTAACCTTGGACAGGTGCACCCGGTGTACAATCTTAAATTGAATAAGAGCGTGATGAGCACACATTGATGCAGTGTGAACCTGGCCAAAAATAGAGTCCCACAGTTCATCAGTAAAAGTAAAATTAAGCTCTTGTTCCCAATTCAATTTAATAGCGGCCAGAGAAGAAGATTGTAAATTTGAAATTAAATTATATAAAACTGATATTACCCCCTTAGAAGTTGGTTTAACTAATAAAAAATCATCTAGAGGATTATCAGAAGGTTTTTGAGGGAATTGTTTTGTCATGGTTTGCACATAATGTCTGACCTGGAGGAAGCGGAAAAAATGTGTAGAAGTGATGTCGACTTTAGTGGAAAGTTGAGAAAAACTTGCAAATTGACCATCAAAATATAAATCCGCAAAAGATTTTAAACCTTTTCTGTGCCATATATGAAATGCACTATCAATAGTTGATGGGGTAAATAAATGATTTGCGGCAATTGGACTTCTAATGGAGAAAAACTGAAGACCGAAATTTTTCCTGAATTGAGACCAAATTCTAAGAGACTGACGAACTACTTTATTATTACCCAGTGTAGACAAAGCAAGGGGAAGTGGTGAACCTAAAATTGCTGGTAGGGAGGTTTGATTGTCCACATGTGACTCCATAAGGATCCAAATGGGTGATTTGGGTTCCAGATAGAAATGTTTCCAATATAACATGCACCTGATATTTGCTGCCCAGTAGTAATATTGAAAGTTAGGCAGAGCCATGCCACCCACTGATTTGGGTCTTTGAAGAAAAACTTTCCTCAATCTCAGATGTTTACCATTCCAAATAAATGAGGTAATCAGAGAGTCCAAAGACTTAAAAAAGGATTTAGGAATAAAAATGGGGAGACATTGAAACAAATATAAAAACTTTGGAAGTAACATCATTTTTACAGAATTGATTCTGCCAATTAAGGACAAGGATAATGGGGACCATTTGGAAAGTATTAGCTTGCACTGGTCAAATAAGGGGAGAAAATGATTTTTAAACAAGTAATTAAGTTATTTAGTGACACATATCCCAAGATAATTAAAATGATTAATAACAACCTTGAAAGGAAAATTTTCAAAATCCTGAACTTGAATCTTTTCATTAATCGGAAACAATTCACTCTTATTAAGATTAATTTTATAACCAGAAAACCTACTAAAACTATCCAAAATGTCGAGTATAGCGGGTAATGAAGTAAGTGGGTTGGAGAGAAATAGTAAAAGATTGTCAGCATAGAGTGAAACCCTATGCTCGATGCCACCCCTACGAATGCCTAGAAAGTCCCGGCTCCCACAGATTGCAATAGCTAACGGCTCAATTGCCAAGGCAAAGAGCAACGGGCTCAAAGGACAGCCTTGCCTCGTACCACGGTAAAGTCTAAAATAGTCAGAATAGCGACAATTAGTTAACACTGAAGCTAAAGGACTAGCATAGAGAAGTTTAATCCAGGAACAGAAGGAAGGACCAAAACCGAACCTCTCCAAAGTAAAAAACAAATACTCCCACTCAACCCTATCGAATGCCTTTTCAGTGTCCAAACTAATAAGACATTCAGGTATGTTGTGGTGAGGAGTATAAATAATATTAAACAACCGCCGCAAGTTAAAAAAAGAATGGCGATTTTTAATGAAACCGGTTTGGTCCTGTGAAATTATAAAAGGAAGAATCTTTTCCAACCTTGAAGCTAACAACTTTGACAAAATTTTAACATCGGTATTTAACAAGGAAATAGGCCTGTAAGAAGCACAATCAACAGGATCCTTATCTTTTTTAAGCAACACAGTGATACAGGCCTGATAACATGAAGGAGGAAGTGTACCGGAGTCAAGCGACTCTGCATAGCTCTTCTGATAATTCTTTTTACGCCTCTGCAAGAAATCTTGCAAGGAGCTCCTGGTCATGGCCAGTTTATAGTAAAATGATGTTCTTTCCATTTCCGAATGATGGCTCCAACAGTGCTCACTGGAACATTCAGCAGTTTAGAAATGCACCTGTAACCAATGCCATCATTATGTTTTTGCAACAATAAAGTTTCGAAGGTCTTGAAAGAGCTCTTTACTTCTACCCATCATGAGTTCTTTGTGGTGTGACAAATCTGATATTCACAGACCTTTTTTAAAGGCTATCAGTCAGGACTTAACCAGCTGCAATTAATTTGCACTGATGGGGGATGGGATGGCTTCCTAAATTCTGATGGATTTCAGCTGGTTTCTTTGCTTTCTATGCCTTTTTATACCTCTTTTTCTTTGTGTGTTCAATACTTATTCTCTGTCATTCCACTTTATTAAATATAACATATACTGTAGCTATGTGACAGCATGGTGTTTTGTAGTACCATCCACCATCCCCCAACATCCTCCATAAAAGGATTATGCACTCTTAAGTACAAAAGTAAGCTGTCTGATAGATGTGCAGTATGCAAACTCAGTGGAACAGTGGTTAGCACTGTGGCAGCACAGTAAGAAGGTCTTGGGTTCAATCCCACCCCTGACCATTGGTGGCCCTTCTGTGCGGAGTTTGCATGCTCTTCCCATATCTGGAAGAACATGCAGATACACTCCAGTTTCCGGCCAAAGGCATGCACGTTAGATTAATTGGCATCAACTGGGAATTCTAAATTATCCTTAGGTATGAATGTGAGAGTGAATGATTGTCTGTCTCTCTGTGTTGGCCCTGTGATGGACAGGCGATCTCTCCATGGTGTACCCTGCCTCTTGCCCAAAGATGCTGGGATAGGCTCCACCCCCCCCCCCCCACAGCAACCCAAAAAGGATTAAGCGGTAGGAGATAGATGGATGGATGTTCAGTACACGTTTTGAAGTATAAATGGTACATTTTTAAAGAATCGGAAAGCATCTTATTTGTACAACAAGTACCTTCTGGTTAAACCAAGTTGGCTTTTGACTAGTCATTGGGCTGGCTTTGTCACACAGGCCCGGCAACCCTTATGCCTTTGGCTTTACTTTACAGTCGCCACTGTGAAAAGTCTGGCACCAAAAGTGCAAGACGGTAGCATCCAAAATCTGAAAAGTAGAGCTTCACTTTCCTACAATGGACTTACAGTGGGGCAAAAAAGTATTTAGTCAGCCACCAATTGTGCAAGTTCCCCCACTTAAAAGATGAGAGAGGTCTTCAATTTTCATCATAGGCATACCTCAACTATGAGAGACAAAATGAGAAAAAAAAAATCCAGAAATCACATTGTGTGATTTTTAAAGAATTTATTTGCAAACTATGGTGGAAACTAAGTATTTAGTCAATAACAAAAGTTCATCTCAATACTTTGTTATATACCCTTTGTTGGCAATGACAGAGGTCAAATGCTTTCTGTAAGTCTTCACAAGGTTTTCACACACTGTTGCTGGTATTTTGGCCCATTTCTCCATGCAGATCTCCTCTAGAGCAGTGATGTTTGGGGGCTGTCACTGGGCAACACAGACTTTCAACTCCCTCCAAAGATTTTCTATGGGGTTGAGATCTGGAGACTGGCTAGGCCACTCCAGGACCTTGAAATGCTTCTTACAAAGCCACTCCTTCGTTGCCCGGGCGGTGTGTTTGGGATCATTGTCATGCTCAAAGACCCAACCATGTTTCATCTTCAATGCCCTTGCTGATGGAAGGAGGTTTTCACTCAAAATCTCACGATACATGGCCCCATTCATTCTTTCCTTTACACGGATCACTAGTCCTGGTCCCTTTGCAGAAAAACAGCCCTAAAGCATGATGTTTCCACCCCCATGCTTCACAGTAGGTATGGTGTTCTTTGGATGCAACTCAGCATTCTTTCTCCTCCAAACACAACAAGTTGAGTTTTTACCAAAAAGTTCTATTTTGGTTTCATCTGACCATATGACATTCTCCCAATCCTCTTCTGGATCATCCAAATGCTCTCTAGCAAACTTCAGACGGGCCTATACATGTACTGGCTTAAGCAGGGGGACACGTCTGGCACTGCAGGATTTGAGTCCCTGGCGGCGTAGTGTGTTACTGATGGTAGCCTTTGTTTCTTTGGTCTCAGCTCTCTGCAGGTCATTCACTACGTTCCCCCGTGTGGTTCTGGGATTTTTGCTCACTGTTCTCGTGATCATTTTGACCCCACGGGGTGAGATCTTGCGTGGAGCCCCAGATTGAGGGAGATTATCAGTGGTCTTGTATGTCTTCCATTTTCTAATAATTGCTCCCACAGTTGATTTCTTCACATCAAGCTGCTTACCTATTGCAGATTCAGTCTTCCCAGCCTGGTGCAGGTCTACAATTTTGTTTCTGGTGTCCTTTGACAGCTCTTTGGTCTTGGCCATAGTGGAGTTTGGAGTCTGACTGTTTGAAGTTGTGGACAGATGTCTTTTATACTGATAACGAGTTCAAACAGGTGCCATTAATTCAGGTAACGAGTGGAGGACAGAGGAGCCTCTTAAAGAAGAAGTTACAGGTCTGTGAGAGCCAGAAATCTTGCTTGTTTGTAGGTGACCAAATACTTATTTTCCTCCATAATTTGCAAATAAATTCTTTAAAAATCAGACAATGTGATTTTCTGGATTTTTTTTTTCTCATTTTGTCTCTCATAGTTGAGGTATATCTATGATGGAAATTGGAGACCTCTCTCATCTTTTAAGTGGGAGAACTTGCACAATTGGTGGCTGACTAAATACTTTTTTGCCCCACTGTAAGTGGTGGCACATCATCCATATTTATATAGTCTGTGGTGGCAACCAGTAGGGATCTGCAAGGTGTTTATGTGGTGGTCTCTGCCCTATGAGTGAACAGTTTCCCTCATTTCTTCAGGCCTTGCTGAGCACAATTGTTTTCAAAACAACAGAATGACAGCAATGTAAACTTATCTCAAGGTTTAAGTTACAATAACTATTCCATCTCTTTTATATCATCTTTGGTGCAAAAGAAGACAGTAACAGATTAACTCATGCATTGTTTGTGGTGCTGCATTTTCAATACAAATATCAATACAACGATCTGTGAAAAATGCAGTGCTGTTTTTAATTGCAAAAGAATTTATTTAAGAATTAAAAATGTTTTGATGAGTTGATTTCCAGTGTCAGCCCATTTATTACAGCTAGTTAGCAGGTGTGTGCATCTCGTCACAGCAGCAGTCCATGGCAGGAGTCACCAACTGGTGAACTCCTGTCTGAAGCCAAACCCCGAAAGACCTCTGTCTGGACCCTGAAGCCTTTTGATACAATTTGGGGGGAAAAAGATACTGTTTTGGTTTGGTGTGGGGGAAAATAAGTGGAACTGAACTGCTGTATCGGCGACTGCCTGGACAGATTATGACACAAGCCCTTGGGCGTGCTCCTGCTGCAGACTCCCCCCCTCTGCTGTCCCACAAATGTTGTTCTCGACAGAGACTCGGGGCTCCAACTCCTCCAGAGAGTATGTACTGCAGCAGGTCGCAAAATCACGGTCCACTGTGGGTGCCATACACACACACAAGGCCGACAGCCAGAACATCCACCCTGGACAGACACGCTTCGTTTCAGGTCTGTATCCACGAAAACAAGGACTGTTGTGAAACTGAGTATATTGACAAGGGCACTTCTTCCTCTGTTCTGCCCAGAGTAGTCTGTGCTGGAATGCAGGGGTGAGGCTGCTGGTTAAGGACGCCCTTTTTATAGCTTCCAATATCACGTAAAAACTCAGTAAAAGCTCCATGTGTTATTGAACATGAAAAATTCCACCTCCCCTTTGCTTGTGACCATGGAGTTACAGCTCCATCCATGTTGTAACAGGTTTACTGTTGAAATAATAAAAAGAATCTGAGGATTTCTGTAGTATGGAATTATATTTTGTGTCCTTTTTTTTGGTTTACAGCTTGAAACTGTTTTTCTGCACTGAAATAGAGGTGGACTTTTTTGTGGGTTTTTTTTTTGATATTCATCTTTGTGATCTTTGTTGTAGATTTTAGAATTTTAGATCTATTTATTTGGAGTCAACAAACATTTAGTGTTCTGTATTATAAAATTTTATATTACATGTTTTGTTTGGAATTGAGCAAATAATTCATTTTAATTTTTTTGTTTACAAATTTATATAGTGCTAAAAGCAGCTAAAACATGAGCTTAATAAAATAATGTGTGAAAACAAGTTAAATGATACTGGCCTGTCTGTAAACAGCTCTGGTCTTCTGAAAGAATGTCGGGTCTTAAAAGCACATTTTGAGATAAATTTGTCCACGTGCCAGATTTCTCTTCCATTTGTTTTGATAAAAGATGTTGGAAGTAAATTCATAGGTCAATGCAAATACTTTACTCTAAAAATACTAAGTTGTCACATAGTGGGAGGGAAAAAATCCTGAATAGGAAAAAAATGCATCAAGCTGCAATGAGAAGGGTTTTAGAATCAAATCGGAGTTCTGAATCATAATCAGATTATGAGGTGCCTAAAGATTCCCACACCTAGTTCGGACCTCAGTTAGGGAGAAGGACAGACTTTTCGGACTTCTTGCAGTTTTATGTAGTTGGTGACCCCTGGTCTATGGAGATGCCTTGCTAACCAAGCTAAGTCAGATTAATTCGTTGGTAACCTAGTACTCTTCTGCCATCTAAATTCATTCCATTGCAACTGTGGTATTGGGATACCACAAGGGGTTAACGAGCATTGGCGTGGTGACGCAGCTATGAGGGTGATGTCATCACACTGGACGGGTATAAGGGGAGAGTCGGCCATCTTACAGCCTCTTTCCCGGCTGGCTCGATACACAACAGTAGACCTGTACTGTACGTTATATAGCTTGTGTAATAAAGTTCATGGTCCAAGTCAATACTACTCTCTGCTATTCTCTTCTGGTTTACAGACATAACATTTGGCAACGAGAGTTAAACCATGGAAACATGCTTGGTGTCACTGTGACCATTTCTGGAAACCCCAGGTGAGCCACTGGTTCCACACGTTTAAAGACTATGTCGATATGGCTGGCCTGAATGGTGCTCACGATGAGAAGCTAAAGAGCGTAATGGTTCTCGGTCTAGGCAAGGAAGGATGGCGCGTGCTTCGTAATCTGGGTCAAGCAGACTCATTTGGCAAAAGTGTGATTCTGACAGAGAGACATTACTATGGCTAGACCAACATTACGGCCCAAAGAGTGGCTTTCTTCAACCGCGAACAAATGGCGGGTGGGTCAACTCAATGTTATGTCTTGGAGGTCTGAGTCTTAGCAAGCATGTGTGCCTTCAGGCCTTTAGCAGACGAGCTAATCAGTGTCAAGCTAATGTGAGAATACAGCACAGAGGGTGAACACGACACAGAGTGAACATGACATGGAGGGAGAGCAGTGACTGGAGTCGCCTCAGTTCCTTGCCCAGCGTGAGCCTCAGGGAGCCACTCCAGAGCTGCAGGAGAGGAAGCCCACATCTATCAGGAACCCCAGGACACAACACCCCGGCGTGGATTCTGACAACGGTGATAGAGACATGTCGCCACGACCACACTTCCCAGGAGAAAGGGAGAACAAACTGGACTCGCCTCTGATCCTTGCCAGGTATGAGCTTTACACAGCCACCGTTGAGCCACAGGAGAGGGAGTTCGTGGAGAAAGGGGACCCCGGTGACTGAAGATGGCCCGGTGCACTTCTCTTTACCGACAACAGCGGCACATCACCCCGACCTCAAGCAGCACCAGGTGAAAGAGAGAAGGAACCAGACTGCTTCTGAATCCACACACAGCACCAGCATGCAAGAGCTGCCACCGAGCCGCTGGATGAAAAGTCTGCGATCAAACAGAAAGCAGTAGAGTCACTGGATGTCTTCCGAATCCATAATCGACACCGACCCCCAGAAGCCGCCGTTGAGCTGCAGGATGAAGAGTCCGTGACCCAACAGCATGCAGCAGAATCACCACAACCTGGTGTATGCACTGCAGCAGACGTGAGAGTCATAATATCACAACCACAATGCCGATCGCAGCCGAACAGAGCGCTACTCACAGTGATGGACTGGGTTTGGGTCCACAGAACCAAGCAACCAGGCTCACAGTCGGCCTTAACATCATCACCACCACCGACATCTATGAAGATAGCCGTGCGGTTGAAACCAGCTGCCGTTCAGATGGTGGATGGATCAAGATGGTGGGCCAGCCGTCTGCAGAGGGTGAGAGCAGCTGCCACGGATTGGGGTGCAGCGTTGGAGCCGACCCAGCTGGTGTGGGATCCAGGCGGGGACATTGTTGACGAGCGTGCCATGGCTCCAGTGGCATAGCACCCGGGCCTGCTGAAATTGGCGCCTCCAGGGACGCGTCCACCACGGGCTTGCTACAAGGCCCCTCCAACGGGATTACCCTCCTCAGAGAAGAAAAGAAAGAAAAAGGGACTGTTTAGCTAGGGGCACGGCTGTCAACAGAGAGTGGCAGAATAACCCACTCAGCCACGCTGGGCTACATGGTGGTCTGTCTACTAGCCCTAGCTAGCTCTTTGTTTTATTGTGTACCAAACTGGGGACGGTCAGTTTGAATTATGCATGCTGTTCTGTTTTTTTCTCAAGGGGATGGGGGGGTGAATGTGGTATTGGGATACCACTAGGGGTTAACAAACGCCGGCGTGGTGATGCAGCCATAAGGGTGATGTCATCACGCTGGACGGGTATAAGGGGAGAGTCGGCCATCTTAGAGCTTCTTTCCCGGCTGGCTCGATACACAGCAGCAGATCTGTACTGTATGTTATATAACTTGTGTAATAAAGTTTGTGTTCAAAGCAGACACCACTTTCTGAATCTCTTCAGGTTAAAGCTGGATTCATGCTACACCTCTGCTGTCCGCGTACATGTAACCGGAAACCTCGTGTGATGAAATTTACATCATCATCTCCACTCCGCTAGTGGCCGCAGTGCTCGACTGCAAATGACCGCGTGCAACCCAAATTTTGTGACCGCGCCAACTGCCCACAACCTGAAAGCACTGAAAAGCACATGCGCAAGACTGAACATCCCATTTACAAGGTGGCGATATTGGCACAGCATACCAAGACAAAGTAGACAAAGAAGACAACGAGGAAGCGGAAGATCAGAAAAAACATACATGAATCATACATAAATAGTGCAGCAGCAGCATCTTCTTGGAAAAGGAGTGAAAACCGGGAAGTCAAGCAGCAGAAAGCAAGCAGCGTTTCTTTGTTGGTGAAAATCTTGGCACGTCAGCATATTGGCGCTACCTATCGAGCGGGACTGAAACTACAAATGATGGCTGTGTGCATGCATCAACCGCTTGGCCTGGGTAGATGAAAAAAGTGAGCATGAACAGCGCCGCGTGCATGCCGGGCTCGTCCAAAGCGCACACGGACCAAAGCAGACTAGAGGGGGAATGCAGCATGAATAAGGCTTTATAGACATAACAGCAACTAAGCCATCGTTGTCTGTGTCCTCTCTTTAAAATTGTCTGCCATGTCCAACAGTAAATTCATCCTTTGTTTTAAAACTATTTGAGCTCCAGTTACCCGGTCATCTCATTCTCTTTTGTTTTCAACTCTTTTCAGTGAGAGTCTATTGTGAGTATGCATCTATCGCTGTGCTTCTGAGACTGTATGCTTGTTGCTGTCATACGTCTTGCTGGTGCATCATTAGGTATGGCTTTTTATTAGTCTCTAGTGCTTTGAAGATGAGAGGGGGGTCAGCATTTCTCCGGCAGTAAACTAGCACAGCTGTCAGCCCTGCACACGGGAACAAACACCCCATTAAACCGGGGCCTTCACATATTACTGTAATAAAAGCCCCTGCTCTCGCCTTTATGGGCTTTTTAATTATGTCTATTCGTCTTCCTGGGCTTGTGAGCAACAGTTCATGATGAGCCCCATTTCATGAATACTCCACCACTGGCAGAAAGCTCGAGGGGGTGAATTAAAGTGGGAGAAAAAACAAAATGGCCTGAATCTAAAATATGACTGTTGCTGCTCTTTCTTTGTTTTGCATGTAGATGGTGTAGTATCATACAGCTCAGTAGTAATGGTGTGTATTAAATTATCTCCCAGAGATCAGGGTTCCACTGTTAGCAGGTTTCCAAACGAGAACACTAGTCATCCTTGCATGAATCCAGTATAATGACCAGCTCTTTTCAAAGTGCACTCAATGTATGAATTGCATGTTTCTAGATATTTTATCATTATGGTCAAATGATCAAATGTTCAATTGCCATACTCACCTTTAAAAAGGAAACATTCCTCTGTACACACAATGAAAATCTTAAATTCAACTTGAATTATTCATATCCTGCAGAAGACCATGAAAACAGTATTTTTGCCTGGTATTAAAGAAACACTGGAAGATTTTCATGTTAAAATATTGTTTCTAATATGGGTAACCCCCACAACAGCCACGGACAAGCAGAGCGCTCAGCGGGAGCAATTAACATAGCAGTGTGATCTATGGACTGATAACAATATGTAGATGTGCCTTGTAACCTCTTTTGTCCTACAGCTCCGGAGCAGAGGCGAATTCCGGCCAGTAATCTTCCTATTGTTATGTGTGACTCTCAAATGCAAATGTTCATACCTACTGCTGTGAATGCATTGTCTGTAGTGGGGTATAAAAACTGCATATGCTCTGTAACTCATTCTCTCTCTGACCACTGCTCATCTGACTGCACGCATTGCCTGTATCTGCTGAGGAGAGCCTCCGGGCTCGCTCCGGCGCGCATGCACGGCGCCGGAGTGAGTCCTCGTGATGGCGGTATGATTAATAAACTCCCTCAAAAACTCTCAGTTCGCCGTGCCTTATTATTTCATGCCGCCACACTAAAATCATTTATTTATTATTTCGAATATGTAACATCAAACATTCAGTGACAGTGATGTAGGAAACATTAAGAAAATAAAAATAAAATATATATCAAAATATTAGTCACCATACTAAACATAAGTTTCACTATACACATAATTTACGTATACAGTATATCTGAAAAGGAGTGGGAAGAAGTCTAAACTTATTCAGTCCCACCCTTTCTCCACAAATCATTGATTTCTGTTCATTTGTTTCCTAGCCATACACAATATAAATAAATATCATTTAAATTAAATCATAGAAAATAATAATACATACATTTAATAAACAATTTTGATAGCACATCAAGCTTTGAGTGGCCGCATCACCTGCAACAGCACTATGTAACTTTGCTGTTCAGGTAGAAACACTAGCCATGTTTACATGGACACAAGTAACCGAATTAAAAGCCTGATCAGAAAAAAAATGCTTCATGTAAACACGCCAATCTGAATATTCTGACCTGATCACACTCATTCGGATCAAAATTTCCTTCCGACTATCCACGGTTACATGGGCAAAATTTCTTCAATCTGATTACAATTCAGATTAGAACTTTACTGTTTACATGGATCCTGAAAAAGTTGATCCGATTAGGACGTGCGTTTCCATGTGTCACACGTTTGAACGGACTAAATCATTTTGACACGCGCACAATTATCTGACATTCCGGAAATGGTAGAAGAAGAAGCAACTTCCGATGTAAACAAACCCCGCTTCGTGTCTTTCTGTTTTTGAAATGGACCTGTATTGTGTTATTCAGACTGTACTTTTGCTTCTGCTGGTCTCCGTAATGAAGCTACAAGTACATACTTCTGCATATGACGAACAGAGGGAGACAGCAGGACGATACAGACCAGTTTTGTTTTACTCCCGCCATGTCTACCGTTAGTTGCTGTAAAGGCAGAAATACGTCACGTCGACGTGTGGCTGACATACAGACATGCGCAGTAAACATTTTCTACCCAAACTTCGGAATAAGTGTTTATATGCGCACCAACCGGAATAACAATTGGCATAACCCACCCGTCTCAATGGGAAGGAAATTGAATGAATGAATGAATGAATTTATTCGGTAATAAACATACATAAAATAAGAACAACAAAAATATGTAGAACACACAAAAGAACAACCAAAAGGGTGTAGGTTGAAGCTAGTGTTTATATAGTACCTACCCTGTTACAATTTTAAAATCAGTAACATAAAAATTTAAGTCATACCCAAAATCAACAAAGAAAATCAAATAGAACAAGGAGACAAAAAAACCAAACAAAAACCTTTAACTTATTACAAGTTTATCTCCTAGCATTTACAATGAAATACTGGGAGAGTTTCTCATCTTTGTACAATTTTTTGAATTGCTTCAGAGCTGAACATGTTTTAATATTTTCAGAGCAACAGTTCCACAGTTTAACTCCAGTGACAGACATGCAATGATACTTTGTATTTGTTCTAACCTTTGGCTTTGTTGGAAAAATACCAGATTCTTTGAATGGTCCAAGAACAAGCCGGAGAATTCTTCAATTCAAAGATGGAACATTTATTTAGAGATCACATGTAAAGCAAGCAGCGCTGGGTGCAGCGTGACGCAGCCCCATCTGGAGCGTCGCCAGACTGACCCCAACTTCCGGGTGCAACTTACAGTTATCTTCTTGGGTTGGTTGGGCCAGCCCCCGTACAATAGGATGGGCTTGTACGTGATTTAACTCTGACGTGAACAGACCATCCACTGATCATGCCGCTGTTTCTAGAATGTGCAATCAACAGTGTACTTGAGTGTTGGATCCGGGTGTGTATCTAATGTGACAGACCTGACTATAAAAAGAGAGAGAGAGAGCTCTATAGCTCTGCCTAATTTCAATTTAATTCAATTCAATTCAACTTTATTTATATAGCGCCATTTCACAAGAACAGTCATCTCATAGCACTTTCAACTGCAGGGGAAACCCCCACAGTTGCAGAAAAACCCCAGCAATCAGGCAATCCCCTGTGAGCAAGCGCTTGGCAGCGGTGGAGAGGAAAAACTCCCTTTTAACAGGAAGAAACCTCCAGCAGAACCAGGCTCAGGGAGAGGCAGTCATCTGCTGCGACTGGCTGGGGGGTGAGGGGATAGAGAAAATGAAAAGAACAGACATGTAGAGAGCAAACAGCACAATGGGGACTCAATCTATGGGAGAGAACAAACACATGTTGATGACCAGCAAAAAAAAAAAAAATATTTCATTGACAGTGAAGAAAGCAGTGAAGCCCAGTGCATTATTGGAGGTCCCCCGGCTGTCTAAACCTATTAGCAGCATAACTAAGGGAAGGTTCAGAGACACATGATCCCTCCCTAATTGTAGGCTATATCAAAAAGGAAGGCTTTAACCCTATTCTTAAAAACAGAGATCGAATCTGACTCCTGAATCCAGATTGGCAGCTGGTTCCACAGGAGAGGAGCTTGATAACTGAAGGCTCTGCCTCCCATTGTACTTTTGGAGATCCTAGGTATTACAAGTAATCCAGCATTTTGGGAGCGTAGTGCTCTGTTAGGATAATACGGTAGGATCAGATCTTACAAAGCTCTAAACAATCAGGCCTCTTTTTAAGTAAGAAGAAGGATTTTAAACTTAATTCTAAACTCTATGGGAAGCCAATGAAGGGAGGCCAGAACTAGAAAAATATCTCTCTTTCTAGTACCTGTTAAAACTCTTGCTGCAGCATTTTGGATCAACTGAAGACTTTTTAAAGATGTTTTAGGACAACCTGATAATAAAGAGTTACAATAATCTAATCTAGATCTAACAAAAGCGTAGATCAGTTTCTCAGCATCACTCTGAGACAAGATTTTTTTTTTTTTTTGTTACTTCTTTGTACCTGTAGGTAGATTTGTTTTGCAGTCTGGTGACTTTCGTATTTACAAGCCTCCAGCTGCCGGTCGCTGCGTGCGCGAGCGCCCCATATTCCTAACCTGCATGTTTTTTTAGCATGTGGGAGGAAACCGGAGAAATCCCGGAGTAAACCCACGCAACACGGGGAGAACATGCAAACTCCGCACAGATCACTGTTGGTCAGGGGCTGGGATCGAACCCACGATCTCACGATCCCCCGGCCAAGGGTAAACTGTGCTGCCGCAGTGCTAACCACTGCACCACCGTGCAGATGCTCCTAATCTTGGCAATATTACGCAAATGATAGAAGACAGTCTTAGAAATAAATTTAGTATGTGAATTGAAAGACAGATCTTGATCAAAAATAACTCCAAGGTTCCTCACAGAGCTATTAACCTCTTGCGCTCCATTGTACCGCGGACGGGCAAGTCTCTGCGTCCTAGAGCGCACAAGGGCGCTCTCGTGCGCTCTAGGACGCATGATGGAGATTGTGATGTAGGTGGTGTATGGCGTCCAAGCGCGCACTGAAAATAAAAGCTGCAGACACAGCCGCAAACAGATTAGTTCATCTGATTGACCTCTCATTTGACTAATAAGAGCCTTGAATTGGGTTTCTGAAACCTTGAAGAACCAATGACTGAAAACCTAGCCAGAAGGACCCGCCTCCCAACGCTGTGAATGCAGTGAGCCAATTGAAGCAGAGAAGTTCGCAAGCTGTTTTTTTTTTAAGGCTGGGTGAAGACTGGCTGCTGCAGCGGATCAAAAAAGGACCCGCAGGAAGAACCCCACAGACCCAGCAGCACGGAGACCATCCACAAATGCAACCTGTGTGACAGGGAGTGCCATTCGCGCATCGGCATGTTCGGCCACAGGCGGTGCTTATTTTGTTTTGGTTCCAGCAGAGTAGACGTTATGATTTCTTCCATGGTCATAGACCGACGGAGGCTGACGACGAAGGCTGAGTGACACACACACCTTCGCCAGTCTTTTTTTAGTTACTACTGTTATTTGTTTTGAAAAATCGTTCGCCAAAAACCGCAATCATGGAAGCACAAAACCGCAATAATGGAATTATGTTTTGATCGGGTCGGGAGACCAGAACCACGAGCGGACAGAGCGTCGTGTTCGTTTGACAGTGAGGAAGAGAAGTTCGCCAGGACTCTGCTGCTGTGAAGAGGTAAGGTGTTATAAGCTAAATTATTATTTATCCCTGAAAATTGTAATCCAAAATGACTTTTGACCGATCGATAAATTACAACTGTGTGGCGCACGAAGTCTGAAGTTCGTACGCTGCGGTACAAGGGGTTGTTCGCCGCGTACAGACCGTGAACGCCGCCCCCCCACCCCCACTATTCTTCTGTAGCAAGGGGGGGGGGAGCCGCGGTGACTGCGCTGCTGTCCCACATCGCCACATGAGGCTAATCCGTTGTGTAGCAATGGCCGATGTCCATCCTCTGTAGCGAGGGGGGGCACAACCCCCCTCCCCCCACACACACACAGACAGCCCTGAGTGTGACCTTTCATTAGAGCCCAAAATGAAGCTTCTACATTGAAGCATTCAAAAGTTACAGATGTTTTTCCAAACTGTGCCATTTGGCACAATTTGGCACAGTTCCAAAATGCCTGGGAACTACCTGAGTAAAAAGCTGTGTAATATATTCATTTTTTGTGGTATTGTTACAAAATTTGGACCTCAGCTGGATAACACTTGGTTCTACATTTCTGTTGCATTTTCTAGCCCGGATCTGAAGCTGTGTGTTATTTGCAAGCATTTGTATCCAATAAAACACCCAGGCCAAATTTATTTTCTTCAAGTTCACTATGTTTAGATGACTGTAACTCAGTAGCCGGAGCGCTTAGAGAGATTATGACTGTTTTGCCAAAAAATTCAAAGTGTTTTCTTTTAAATGAGACCAACCCCATGAAGATGCTGCAAAGGGTTGAAGAACAGCTTTTGATTTAATTTGGGCACGTTAATTTTTGGCATTTTTAGGGAAATTGACCGGAGTGCAAGGGGTTAAGAGAAAGAGTAACCGCATCCAAACTAAAAGTTTGATTTGGAAAGGTATTTCTAAGGTTTTTTGGACCAACAAGAATGACTTCAGTCTTATCTGAATTTAATAGCAGGAAATTACAAGTCATCCAAGCTTTGATTTCCTTAAGACAGGCATCTAACTTGGCTAATTGATTACTATCATCTGGCTTCATTGACAGATATAATTGTGTGTCATCTGCATAACAATGAAAATGTATACAGTGCTTTCTAATAATGTTGCCTAACGGAAGCATATATAAACTAAAAAGAGTAGGGCCTAGCACAGATCCCTGTGGAACTCCATGACTGAGCTTTGAGTTGAAAGAAAACTCATTATTGACATGAACAAACTGGAACCTATCAGATAAATAAGATCTAAACCACTGCAACGAAGTTCCATTAAGTCCAACATAGTGTTTTAATCTATCAAGCAGAATATTATGACCGATAGTGTCAAAAGCTGCACTAAGGTCTAAAAGGACAAGAACAGAAACAAGTCCATTATCAGATGCAATAAGGAGGTCATTAGCGACCTTCACTAAGGCTGTTTCAGTACATTGATGGATTCTAAACCCAGATTGAAACTCTTCAAGTAAACCATTTCCCTGCAGTTGGTCAAATAATTGCGTAGCAACAACTCTTTCTAAGATTTTTGAAATGAAAGGGAGATTTGAGATTGGTCTATAGTTAGCTAAAACTCCTGGATCCAGCATTGGCTTTTTGAGTAAGGGTTTAATTACAGCCGTTTTTAAAGCCTGCGGTACATGGCCTAAAGTTAATGAAGAATTGATTATTTGAAGAATAAAGCTACCAATAAGTGGGAAGACTTCTTTAAATAACCTGGTAGGAATAGGGTCTAAAAGACAAGTTGAAGGCTTGGATGAGGAAATTATTTTGTCTTACTCTAAAAGGTCAATTGGAGTAAACTCATCCAAACAAATATCAATTGAAGGAGTTGTAGTAGTTACTGTATTTAAGTTAACGGTGGGAAGAATCTGATTGATTTTATCTCTGATAGATGAAATTTTATTATTGAAGAAGTTCATAAAGTCCTGACTAGTAAGCTCGGATTGACAGAGTCCTGACTCTTTGTCAGCCTGGCTACAGTGCTGAAAAGAAACCTAGGATTATTCTTGTTCTCTTCTATTAGTGCAGAATAATAACTCATTCTAGCTTTTCTAAGAGATTTTTTATAAATTAAAAGATGATTTCTCCAAGCTAAATAGATTTCATCTGAATTAGTGGAGCTCCATTTTCTTTCTAATTGACAAGTCTTCTGTTATAAGCTATGCGTTTCTGTGTTGAACCAAGGGGTTAGAAATCTCTGATTAGACTTTTTCTTTTTTAAAGGGGCCACCAAGTCTAGAGTCTGATGCAGAGAAGCTGTAACACTATCTACCATGCTGTCAATTACAGAAGGAGCAAGCTGTCTATAGCTTATTTCCGTTGTTTTGACACATGGCATAGAGGAAACAATCTGCATAAATTTGGTAACAACATCATCTGAGAGGCATCTACTGTAGTAATATTTTTCTTTAGGAGCCAAATAGTCAGAAATAGTAAAATCAAAGGTTAAAAGACAATGGTCTGACAGTACAGGGTTATGAGGAGACACTACCAGATTTTCTATTTCTATGCCATATGTCAGAACAAGGTCCAACGTATGGTGGAGATAATGGGTAGAATTTCCTACTTTCTAAGAAAACCCCATCGAGTCTAATATTGAATTAAATGCCATATTAAGGCAATCACTATCTACATTCATTCATTCAGTCATCTTCTTCCGCTTAATCCTTTTCGGGTCGCAGGGGGGCTGGAGCCTATCCCACTATCTACATCTACATGTATAGTAAAGTCCCCTACTATAAATATCTGATTTCAGCACTAAATCAGCTTAAGAATTCGGCAAATTCGGATAAAACCTCTGAGTAGGTTGATGGAGGACAATAAACTATGGCAAATAAAATCAGGTTTAGCCTAAAATTGCTAAAATGCCCAATACTGAGGACCAGGCCCTCAAAGGACTGATAACGTGTTTTTTGCTTAACATTAACTAGTAATTTGAAATGGTAAATTGTTGCTACTCCTTCTCCATGACCAGAACTTCTGGGATTTTGACAGTTTAAATAACCAGAGTGTCATATCCCGAGCGCTTTTTTCCGCGCTCGGGTTATTCCTCATCCTTGTCAGGTTTTGACAGCAGGTGTCGTCACTCGGGCTTCCCGGGCTCTGATTGGCCAGATGCTCGGGGCCTCTCAGCTGTCAGAACCTGAGCAGCTGCGCCGCGTTTCCAATCATGAGCAGCTGGCTTTAAATGTTAGTGCGAGTGAACTGGACTCTGCGGCTGTCTCGTCAAAAGTCTTATGACTTTCCCCTGTCTCCTTATCACATGCTCCCTGGGTTCCCCGACGTATCCCGCTGCATGTAAGTTGTCTATCATTTGGAATGGTACTTCTCCCTCGCTGACATTCCTTCCTAATTGCGGCAGACGAGAGCTCCTCGTCTCTGCCATAACTCTCTCCCTGTTCCTCGTTTAATATTCCTTGCCTTTGCGGCGTACGAGTGCCCCTCGTCCTAGCCGCTAACCTTTATTGTGAATTCATATCGTGTGGTGTAACGAAGCCTGCGTGGCAAGTTGTGTTGTACACTCAAGCCCTGTGCAATATAAATAAAGGGATTGAATTGCAACTTACTGAACTGTGGCGTCTTATGCTGGCTCGTGAGGGCCAGCCGTGACAGTAGACAGCCGCCAGAAGGAGACGCCGTTCTCAGTAAGTTGCGTTCTGGGAACTTTGCCCCTTCCTGTCCAGGTACGTGGCGTTGGAAACATGCCATCTCAGCGGAGTCGTTCTCGGGGTTCCCACGGCCTGCTGACCAAGGCGCTGGAGGAGGTAGATGAAATCCTCATCATCACCTCAGACCTCGATGGGCATCCAGACACCTCCCTCTCCCCTCCTCTCCTCGGTTATCAGTCCGATGAACAGTGGTATTTAGACCGGGCTGAGGAGGTGCTTGACCGTCTGCCTTCCCGCTACAACGGTCACCCCGAGGTCGACACGAGGAGACTCGACATCGCTGCCCAACGCCAGATTATTCAGATGTACGAAGAGGAGGAGGCCGCAAGGTGGAGTGATCTCTGGCTCCAGCTGCCTGAGGCGCTGGAGGAGGTGGGTGACTTCATCAGCGCTTCTGCCAGCCTTGACGACTCATCCGAAGCGCACTACTACTTGGACTGCGCTGAGAGAACGCTCGACCGGTTGTCTCCCCGCTACACCGACCACTTGGACGTCCAAGCGAAGACACAAGAGATCGCCGCCCACCGCGAGGCGCTCCAGGAGATCGAGGAGGAACGAGGCCAAAGGCGGAGTAATCGGAGCTCCCGCTGCCTGCTCTGGAATCCGGATCCTTTCCTCGATCCTGTCCTGGAGTTCGCACCACCCGGGGCCCGTCGTAGACGTCAGCGCCGTGGCCAGAGACGTTCTCAGCGCGACTCCCTTCCGGAACCCGGCCTGGTTCACTGGACTGACCCCATTCATCCCACTGCTGTCTCCCCAGCGTCTCACCAGGAGGAGATCCCTGCAGCCTTTCCCCCCGGGCCTGCTTCCCCCGCTGAGCTGTCAGCGCGTCATGCCCGGCCCGACTTGGCTGTTGCCCCCTCCGCCTCGACGCTTTCTCCAGCGGCTGGGAGTTTGAGAAGTTTTGCTCCAGTGGACAGCGCGGCTACACCATCCCGAGTGGCCCCCTCTCCTCCTTCAAGAGAGTCTCCGGCCACCACCCGGTGGGAGGAGGATGGAATGATGTTCCCTACTGCAGGTTCCACTTCCCCTCCGGGAGGCAGGCAAGTACAAGTTCACTTTTTTCCATCTAATAGTGATTTGCTCTGTCTGACTCCTGGGGGTGAGGCTCGAGGTTTGCAGCCCCCCGAGCCTCAACTCCCTGCTGGTATGTTAATTAAACCCGCTGCCTCTGTGTCTCCCCCTGCTGAGCACGCTTCGACTTCTGAGGAGCGTCACCAGACGAGGAGTGAGCCTGCGGCCCTCGGGCAGAAGACCCCAGCCCCGCAGCCTTTTTCTGGGCAGAGGAGATCGGACGACTGGTTGGAGCCTGTGCCGACGACGGAGCATTCCCGGGACTCCGCAGATGAACAGTCCGGTCCAGCGGGCCGAGAGCCCCCCACTTCCACGCCACATGAACCGCCTGCGTGGACGATGACGTCGGGGGGGCCTCGAGCTGCAGGAGCCCCTCTTCCAGGGGCGGATGACGTCACGACGGAGTGAGAACCGGACGACAACCTCCTCCCATTTGAACCCGGAGCATCGAAGTCCTGGATGGCGGCAGAACCCGAGATCAGGCGAGTGCTCTATTTTCTATCCCTCATCTTCTTTCTGGAGCATTATTGCCTGTCTCTCGGGGGGGCGAGCCGGGTGCAGCCGTCTGCTGTGCTCGAGCCTGTCTCGCCGGGCCCTGCCGCTGCCGGTGATCCTGATCCTGGTTCCTTTTGTCCCTCTGAGCCTCTCCCCAGGGTCACTGGAGGCGAACCTGCTGTAGGTGCCACCTTGGAGTTTCCGGCTCTCGGTATGGGGTCCACCGGGAGTGCTCCGCCGGTTCAAGCGGAGCTCAACGTCATGGAGGTTCCGGCCCAATCGGGGTCCGACGCGGGTGCTGCCCTCGCTCGATCGGAGCTCGACGTCATGGAGGTTCCGGCCCAATCGGGGTCCGACACGGGTGCTGCCCTCGCTCGATCGGAGCTCGACGTCATGGAGGTTCCGGCCCAATCGGGGTCCGACGCGGGTGCTGCTCTCGCTCAGTCGGAGCTCGGCGCCTTGGTCGTTCTGACCCAGGCGGGTCCCGGAGATTGTGCAGCTGACCCACCGTTGAGCGCTTTCCAGGCCATGCCCCGTCCTCGCCATGGCCCCTTCTTCCCCGCTTTTGAGACTGCAGGAGTTAATTCCAGCTGGCCCGGTTCGCCGACCTTCCCCCAGCCATTCTGTTGGCAGGCCGATACTGCCCGACCACCCGGTGACCGGCTCTGTCCTTTTGGCGTCCGGGTCCGGATTCCTGACAAGCAGGATGATTCTTTCGGCGCCCTGGCCCGCACGCCGGAGACATGGTTTCCCTCGGCCCGCGGTTTGGCTGGGCCGTTAGGGCACGTTCCGCTGCTTTTGCTGGCGGCCTGGATGCTGGGTGCTGGGAGACCTCCTGAGCGGAATTATTTAACTCTATTCCCCAATGGGTTTTTTTCCTCCCCTTCTCTTGCCCCACCTCTGGCTTGTGACTGGTTTTTCTTTTTCTCTCCTCCCCTCTCAGACTGAAATATCCCACTGGGGATTGATCTTCGTGTTTAAAGTGACTGTTTTTCGTTAATGGACATATGTTCTCTTGCCGTAGCTATTTTTCATGTTATTTTCTGGGATGACTGTTTGGGGTTGTTCCTTGCACTCCCGATTTGAGACCCTTTTGAGCAGAATTTCCTTTTGACAGAATGTTATCATGAGTGTTGTATGTTTCTTTTAGGGTGTGATTGTATATTTTCGATGTTACTCCCTTACTCGGGTCTAGTTCCTTTTTGGCACCTGTGTTGTCGTTTGGTTTTGAAGATTTTCTGTACACATTAGCCTGGAGATGAAGGTATTATTTGTCCTTTTATTTCTTTGACCCTGCCTTTTAGTATTGACTGGTATTCTATGTATCCTCATTTTGGTTTTCTTTTTTGTGGCGATATGTGTGTCAAGTTACATGGGTTGGTAGTTCGTGTCTTTTGTTATATGTGAGAGATGTCCATCTAGCGTTAGTTTTTCTTTTTTATTCGTCTTTTTGTCCCCGTTTATGTACGGTTTTTGCCTTTTTTTTTCTCTCCCTCCCTTCCCCGATGTTTTTGTCCCCTTGTTGTTGTGAGTTGACCCTGCTCCCCCTCCACCTGCGTCCCCCTCCACCCTCCCTGGGGTGGGGTGGGGGGGGTCTGGATGTTACGCGCGACCAGGAGTTTGCGCAGGGGGAGGGGTTCTGTCATATCCCGAGCGCTTTTTTCCGCGCTCGGGTTATTCCTCATCCTTGTCAGGTTTTGACAGCAGGTGTCGTCACTCGGGCTTCCCGGGCTCTGATTGGCCAGACGCTTGGGGGCTCTCAGCTGTCAGAACCTGAGCAGCTGCGCCGCGTTTCCAATCATGAGCAGCTGGCTTTAAATGTCAGTGCGAGTGAATTGGACTCTGCGGCTGTCTCGTCAAAAGTCTTATGACTTTCCCCTGTCTCCTTATCACATGCTCCCTGGGTTCCCCGACGTATCCCGCTGCATTTAAGTTGTCTATCATTTGGAATGGTACTTCTCCCTCGCTGACATTCCTTCCTAATTGCGGCGGACGAGAGCTCCTTGTCTCTGCCATAACTCTCTCCCTGTTCCTCGTTTAATATTCCTTGCCTTTGCGGCGTACGAGTGCCCCTCGTCCTAGCCGCTAACCTTTATTGTGAATTCATATCGTGTGGTGTAACGAAGCCTGCGTGGCAAGTTGTGTTGTACACTCAAGCCCTGTGCAATATAAATAAAGGGATTGAATTGCAACTTACTGAACTGTGGCGTCTTATGCTGGCTCGTGAGGGCCAGCCGTGACACAGAGGGAGTTGATTAATTTAAACCAACATAATCCTCCTGTCCTAATCAAGTCTCTGTAAGGGATATTAAATCAATCTGATGATCAATTAACAGATCATGGACTAGCAGAGACTTGGGAGTTAGAGATCTAATATTTAACAAACCGCATTTAATTTTTAAATTATGAGGAGGAATAGAGGCCAAATCATTCAATTTAGAGGCTTCATGTTTAATTTAAGTTTTACCAACTTTTTGTTTAATCACTTTGGGATGCTTATACATTATATTTTTTATTTACTTTGGAGGGAGCAGACAGTGATTCTCTGATGGGGAAGACAGGGGCTAAGTTGAAGGGTGGCAGATGAAGAGGAGCTGCAGAGAGGTGTGTAAGACTGCGACTCTACTTCCTGGTCCCAACTCTGAGTTGTCAATGTTTTGGAAATTTGGATAAAAATGATGCCAGATTGTTAGATAAAAGAGACGCACCATCCAAAGTGGGATGGACACCGTCTTGTTTGATAAGACCAGGTTTTCCCCAAAATGAGCTCTAATTGTCAATGTAGCCCACGTTGTTTGCAGGACACCACACAGACAGCCAGCGGTTGAAGGATGACAAGCGGATAAACATGTCATCACTGGTCAGATTGGGGAGGGGCCCAGAGAATACTACAGAGGCAGACATTGTTTTGGCAAAGTCACACACCGATTCCACGTTAAGTTTTGAGACTTCCGACTGCTGGAGTCGGACGTCGTTAATGCCGGCATGGATAACAATTGTGGAGTATTTACAGTTACTTTTAGCCAGTATTTTCAAATTTGACTTGATGTTGCCTGCTCTGGCCCCAGGAATGCATTAGACTATGACCGCTGGAGTCTCTAGGTTCACGTTTCTGACTACAGAGTCGCCAGTGATCAGAGTTTTTTCCTCAGCGGGTGTGTCGCTGAGCGGGGAAAAACAATTAGAAACATGAACAGATTGGTGGTTAACCGGGGTTTTGCGGCTAGGCTTCCTTCTCACCATCACCCACCCAGTCTCCTCGCTGCTGAGGAGGACCGGAGGACCGCTAGCAGGCCCTATGCTAGGGAGCTCTGCTGCAAGTAAGGGACGTCCATCAAGATTAACTGGCGCAGACGGTGTTTCAATGCAGCTGAGCCAAGATTCCAAATCAGACAACCTCGCCTCGAGCGCCTCAAAAAGACAACATTTATTACATGTTGTAATATGTTTAACACAGCATATTTGTTCATAAGAATGTAAACAGAATATGTATGGAATATGTGTAGAGCATAAAGGGAGATTACCTACAGAATTATTATTTTGGCACTCTAACTTTCCATTAACCCTTTAACTCCCCCCTTTGACATGATATTATCATGTCAACCATGCGTGGTGTGAGAGACGCTAGCGATTAACAGATGGTGGATAAGGCAGGTCCCTACATTGTGTTTACCCAAGAGGCTTGCACCATTGGTTTTGCTACCCTTGCATCCCCCCTTGTGGACACCCTAGTGCAGTGCAGCGATGTCTAAGAGGGCCTTGTCCAGATGAACCATGAATCCACGATGCCCACGAAACCTTTGTCCACCTGTTGACCCTTGCCAGGGCTTGCATCATTCGGCTGCCGTAATCACACGGCTGTGACAGAGGTTTGACCTTCCTCTGTGTCTGCTTCCTGTATCCGCAGCTGTGGAGCACAGTCCCGTCTCGTTTACACACACTGGTACCATTTGAAACAACTGTGTGCCCACGGTCTCAGAGGCACACCTGGTCCCATGAGGTCTATAGGACAGTCTGGTGGGTGCAGCAGGGGATAGATAACATCCAGTCCAGCCAGTGAACAGTTCAGTGATGCTACCCCACTGTCGCCGGACAGAGGTAGAGATGCTGGTGTTGGTAAGGCTCGAGCTCCTGGCTCCACCCCGGATGCTGGAGGTGCAGTGGATGCACTTGGATACCAGTCCATTCTTCTTCTAGGGACTGAAGTCGTACAGTCACTCGCCCTACGACCTTTTTCTATGTCACAAGCACACATCGTGATGGTCTGGTGCCCTCTAGCATGCATCTTTCCTGTACCCTACACCTTTGCTTGAGTGCTGATACAAAGCGCTCAGCCAGGGCAGGACCAATAATGGCCTGAGGGGTTGCCATCACAATGGCTGGAGCCTGTACCGGTTTATCCTTATTCACTACATCTGTAATTATCCATGTGCTTTTGTAAGTCATCTCCCATTAGCCTTGAGTGTGTGGTTGTCCGCTATATGCAATCTACAAGCAGTGGTTGTGTTGTGGTGAGTGTGTTGGGTAATGGGACCTATGTATTCAGCAGTGGGTAGGTAGCAGACAACATCGTTCAACGTTAGGAGACATCCTTATCCATGCTTGTTGTATTCAGGCTTTCAGAGCTTCTAACCTTCACCCTTATCCAGACCACCTAACCGTAATTAGCATGACGGAAGTAAATACGCAAGAGTACTATAAGTCTCACACCCGTACCTATGTGTGGTGAGCTATGTATGATTTATGTATTATCAGTAGCACACTGTTTACAAATACTCTCTGATGGCAGAATGGTCTTCCTCGTCATCATCCTCCATCTTGGGGTCCTCAGCTCTTCCTCTCGACCCAGCAATTGATCTAAGCCTTGCTGATGACTCCCACTGTGGAAAATTGCATTTGTTAACACTCTTCTGGGCTTCTGAATATATGGCCTATAGTGTCGTACTCTGCTCCTTTTATTAGATCTACATCTGGTTATCCTTTTACCATAACCAATTTGGAATTTGCTTCAAATTTTCATCATCCCCTCATTTGTTTGTTAATGTTAACATTGGTCATATAGGAGATTTCTGGGCGTCAATGTGTACCACCTTTTGTGCTGTGGTTACCCCGTTCAGAGACAGTGCTTATGGTTTTAATTTGGGAGAATATTCTATGTTAAGGTCAGGTATTGGTTTTCCATGGATGGCTATATTCCACAGTAAAGGTGTCAAAATGTCCAACATTTTCCAATCCATGTGTTTGGGTCTAACCAGCAGGATGTGTGGAACCCCCCAAAGGTTGAAATGTCTCTTATCCTCTTCAATTAGGACAATGGATGCTTCCACACACTTCCTTGTTTACCAGTCCAAATTTTATGACCAATCTGGAGGATGGATTTGCAAATAATGGTTGTTCATAATTTGGATCAGATCCGTTCAATTACCTATTGTACATGGGGTGCAATGCTACTTCTACAGATGTTGATAGGTGTTCTGCTGGTAGCTTGCCATTTGCAAAATTTGATCGTTACTTTTCTGACCTTGAAAAGTCCTGTATGTCATTAACCAGAGTTCCTACTTTACGTGCAATAATTTAATTTTTGCTAATTTTCTGTATATGTGTAGAAGTGAGTCCACTTATCTGTTCTAGTCTTAAGCATGCAGTGCAGTTTTTCCGTGGTGGATGTGGGCGCCTCCCTCCCGCAAGCAGCGGCCTGGACATCACTCCATTTCCATTGTGGGGCATGCTCCCTCCTCTGCCTTGCTGTCCTCCCCCTCCTCCTTTTGGCCTCCTTTTTTTTTGGGGACTTATTTTGTACCTGTAGGTAGATTTGTTCTGCAGTCCGGTGACAAGCCACCAGCTGCTGGTCGCTGCGTGCGCAAGCGCCCCTTAACTCCCTAACCTGCATGTTTTTGGCATGTGGGAGGAAACCGTAGAAATCCCGGAGTAAACCCACGCAAACACGGGGAGAACATGCAAACTCCACACAGATCACTGTTGGCCGGGGGCAGGGATCGAACCCACGATCCCCGCGATCCCCCGGCCGAGGGTAAACTGTGCTGCCGCGGTGCTAACCACTGCGCCACCGTGCAGCCTTTTATAAGAGAAACAGATTCATGGAGAGCCTTAGGCTCCCCTTGTGTCAGCCATTCCATGAATAAGTGCGTGTTTTTCCTTCAAATTTTATTTTCACTTCTTATTTATATTTCCAGCCTTGAGTCAAGAAAGGAACTGCTTCAAAACCTTTATTTAATTTTTGCTAATTAATACAAGATGGAATAATAACATTAACTCTCCACCATGCCAACAGATATTATTTGTACTACTGTAATTGAATGCTAGGTGGATTTTTTTTTTGTGTTGTACTGCATACACCTCCATGCTGCTACTCATTTTTGCCACTCAGTGTTTGTCTTCCAAGAGTTCTTTTCGGTGACATCCTATGCATACCCTCTATTGGGGAGGAACATAACTGGGGTGTTAGATTGGCTTTAAATAACTGAGTATACAGTAAAGCTATAATCTTTGTTGTGAGTGTTTGCTCATTACTTAATGTTAATATTCACAACTAAAAGAAATGCACTGAAAGAATGACACCTAATCCCTCATTCTCGCTTTAAGTACTTGGAAACATTTAAGATGGCTGCCTGTGTTTGTGCCTTCTTCCTGACACTCTTCAGGATTAAACAAAATGTAATTTATTGTTGTTTTTTGTTTGCTTGCTTGTTTTTTAAAGCTACAGTTGCAAATCTTACACATATAGCACCTTGGGGGAGTCAGATTATTTAGCATCTCAGACAAGAGACAGTGGATAAGTGTAACGGATGCCAACTAGTGCTGTTCGGCGTAGAACGTTAGTAAAAACCTCCCTCCCAAAGCCTCATACAGTATCGGTAGCGCTGAGCTACCGGTCGGACCTTTAGCTCAGCGCGATCGTGCTGTGTCTCCCATGCTCGAACTGTGTGTTAGTTGACTGAGAGGTCGCGGGTTCGTGTCCCGTGTGGGGCGAACTGCGCAGGATGATCTCTGTCACACTGGTGCCGTGAACCCGGCATGGGAGTGAGGTTTAAGGGGGAGAGTGTAACGGATGCCAACTAGTGCTGTTCGGCGTAGAACGTTAGTAAAAACCTCCCTCCCAAAGCCTCATACAGTATCGGTAGCGCTGAGCTACCGGTCGGACCTTTAGCTCAGCGCGATCGTGCTGTGTCTCCCATGCTCGAACTGTGTGTTAGTTGACTGAGAGGTCGCGGGTTCGTGTCCCGTGTGGGGCGAACTGCGCAGGATGATCTCTGTCACATAAGCATGGGAGAACAATGCTCAGGAGGCTCCTGGTGAGATAGCAGGAAGGAGTCAAGGACGTAGGGGGTTGAATGCAGTGTAATGCAAATGTCATGTTGTCTGTGGAGAAATGCCATGAAACTTGTAAAGAGAGTGCCTGCTGAAATGAGTCAGTCTGTTCTGTGCTTGAGAGATGTGAAGTGTGTAATAAACTGTGTGCCATGAGTCGGCCTCTTATTTCACACACTCCACACTGGTGACCCAAGACGTATTATGGAACACGAGGCAAGAACCCCGGAGCCGGCCGGTCAGGAAGCTCCAGCGAGGCAGCAGCCATCCCACAGACAGCCCGGACTGGAACCCCCAGCCACGCGTGTGCGGTTTCAGTCAAGCTACTGGATTTCTGGCAGCACAACCCGCGCTCTTGGTTCCACCACACCGAGGCCCAGTTCGCCCTCTGGGGAGTAATAGCAGACGACACCAAGTTCTATCATGTGGTAGCAGCGCTGGACGCCCGCACAGCCCAGCAGGTAGCGAGTCTGCTCGATCAGCCACCAGCCAGCAACAAATACGAGGTGCTCAAGGCTGCGCTCACCCGGCGCTACGTGCTCTCGGACTGTGAGAGAGCGGAGAGGCTCCTGACGCGGACCGAGTTAGGAGATGGTTCGGCTGTAGACCTGATTGAGAAGATGCTGGCGTTAATGGGCACGGATGACGGGCACTTTCTGTTCGCCCACCTCTTCCTCCGGAACCTTCCAACAGTGGCGAGAGCAGTTCTGGCCAATTCGCAGTCGCTGGCCGCGCGTGACTACCGTGCGCTAGCCCAGGAGGCAGACCGGATCATCATCACCACCAGGGCGATCACAGTCAACGCGGCAGTGGTGGAGCCCAGCGAGATGACCAGAGGAGGCGAGGAGCCACCGACGGTAGCGGCAGCGGGGGCCAAGGAGCGCCAGAGAGACACACTCTGTTTCTACCACCGCCGCTTCGGAGAGAATGCACGCAGATGTGCGCCACCGTGCCAATTCAAGCGCTCGGGAAAACGCCGAGACCGGCGGTCAGTAGCAGCTGTGACCCTCGGGGAGGAGAACAAGCTGCTCTACTTAACGGATGCACGCTTGGGGAGGCGTTTCATCATGGACACCGGAGCCCAGAAGAGCTTCATCCTGCCGACCTATGCCGACCGGCTGGCAGGACCTAGTGGCCCCGAGATGTTGACAGCAAACGGCTCGGATATTAAGACCTTTGGTGAGAGGACTCTGCTCTTATCTCTACACGGCTGTACATATGAGTGGTCTTTTGTCATAGCAGCACTGAATTACCATATACTGGGGGCTGATTTTCTGTGTGCACATGGTTTACTGGTTGATGTTGCTAACAGGCGCCTGGTTAATGCACTGTCCTTTGACTCTCTCCCCTGTATAGCTCGAGTGACCCGGCCAACAACACAAGCCAACGTCACAGCTACAGGCGGTAAGTTCCACACACTGCTCACTCAGTTTCCAGCACTCATGGTCCCGACGTTTTTGGCGGCCATCGCTAAACACGGGGTGGAGCACTTTGTCACCACCACCGGGCCGCCCGTTTTTGCCACACCTTGGCGCTTGGACGCAGCTAAACTGGCCATAGCGCACGAGGAGTTCGCCAACCTGGAAAGGTTGGGCATCATCAGGCATTCGAACAGCCCATGGGCATCCCCGCTACACATGGTCCCTAAGGCTGAGGGATCGTGTCGACCGTGCGGTGATTTCCACAGGTTGAACAATGCCACAGCGCACGACCGCTACCCAATTCCCCACATACAGAATTTTTCCGTTCACCTCGCCGGAGCACGCATTTTTTCCAAAATAGACCTGGTCCGCGGTTACCACCAAGTCCCAGTGCGCGCTGAGGACATACCCAAAACAGCGGTAATAACTCTGTTCGGTTTATTCGAGTTCCTGCGCATGCCATTCGGGTTAAAAGGAGCAGCACAGACGTTCCAGCGCATGATGGATGCAGTGCTGTGCGATCTTCCGTTCGTGTTCGTCTACCTGGACGATATCCTGGTAGCCAGTGCGTCCGAAGACGAACACGAAACCCACCTCACGACGGTTTTCCGGAGGTTGGAGGAGCACGGGTTAATAATCAACCCGGCGAAATGCCAGTTTGGCGTGACGGAGATTGATTTTTTGGGGGCATCGCATCTCTCCGAAAGGAGCGATCCCGCTGCCCGACAAAGTGCGCGCCATGGCGGATTTCCCCCGGCCTCAGACGGTCAGGGTGCTGCAGGAATTTTTGGGGATGGTGAACTTTTATAACCGTTTCCTTCCCCGTGTGGCGCAGCTCATGCAACCATTGTACGCTGCGCTCAAGAGACAGAAACCCGCGGATAGGGTTGAATGGACCCCAGAGCAAGAGTGGGCGTTCTCGGAGGTAAAAGCAGCCCTGGCAAACGCCGCACTGCTGGCGCATCCAGACCCAACGGCCCGGATAGCGCTCACCACCGACGCTTCAGACGTGGTCATAGGGGCTGTCGTGGAGCAGCGCGTCGCCGGGGTTTGGCAGCCGCTCGCCTTTTTCAGCAGAACTTTGCGCGACAGCGAACATAAATACAGCGCGTTCGACAGAGAGTTACTGGCCCTCCACCTGGCCATACGCCACTTCCAGTTCTGGCTGGAAGGGCGCAGCTTCACTGTGTTCGTGGACCACAAGCCGCTAACATTCACGATGGCCAAGGTTTCAGAACCGTGATCGGGCCGGCAGCAGAGACAGCTGGCCGCGATCTCAGAGTTTACTACCGATATTCAGCATGTGTCGGGTAAACTGAATGTGGTGGCGGACTGCCTCTCGCGCGCCGTGGTGGCCCCGGTCTGCGTGGGGATAGATTATGCAGCCATGGCCGCGGAGCAGATTAGCGATGCAGACGTGCGCGCGCTCCAGTCTGGACCAACAGGGTTAAGGCTGGAGAGCAGGGTGCTGCAAGATGGCGCCCCCCCACCCCCAATCTGCGATGTCTCCACGGGACGCCCGCGTCCGGTGGTCCCAGTCGCGTGGCGCCGCCGCGTGTTTGAGTCGGATCACACTCTGGCGCACCCAGGAGTGCGCGCGTCGGTCAAAATGGTGGGAGAGAAGTTTGTGTGGCCGTGCCTACACAAACAAGTGAAAGAGTGGGCTGCAGCCTGCGTGGCGTGCCAATGAGCCAAGGTACACAGACACACGAAGGCTCCCTTGGAGCTGTTTCATATCCCGGCTAAGAGGTTCGACCATGTTCACGTGGACCTCGTGGGCCCCTCCCACCATCACAGGGGTGCACGCACCTCCTGACAGTGGTGGACCGCACCACGCGCTGGCCAGAAGCAGTCCCACTGGCGGCAACCACATCCGCGGACGTAGAGCGCGCTTTTTTGACAACATGGGTGGCGCGTTTTGGAGTCCCGTCGGACATTACGTCTGACAGGGGCCCTCAATTTGTTTCCGAACTCTGGTCCGCGATGGCCCGCAGCCTGGGTGTTACAATTCATCGCACAACCACATACAACCCACAGGCCAATGGGTTATGCGAGCGTTTTCATAGATCACTGAAAGCAGCACTCAGGGCTTCACTGACGGATGCAAATTGGGTAGACAGGCTGCCGTGGGTTTTATTGGGGTTGCACTCCGCACCGAAAGAGGATCTGGAAGCTTCCCCGGCAGAGCTGGTTTTTGCGCAGCCCCTACGGCTGCCCGGGGAATTTCTGCCAGATAATCCCGCGCCGGACAGCTGCCCGTCTCAGCTTTTGCAGCGGAGCGCAAACACAGGCACGCTGCCGGGCCCTGCCCACCACAGTTTTCTGCGTGTTTTCGTGCCTAAAACTTTGAAGAGCGCAGAGTTCGTGTTCGTCAGACACGACGCCCACTGCCCTCCATTGCGCCCACCCTATGATGGACCGTTCAGAGTGTTGGAAACAGGGGATAAGCATTTTTTGCTAGACTTGGGGGGTAGGCGGGAAAAAATTGGCATAGACAGACTCAAACCCGCTTTCGTTGTGGCGGACGAGCAAGTGCTGTTGGCTAGGGTCCCTCGGTGTGGAAGACCCCCACGGAGAGCTCCCCAGGGAAACGATTCACCAGAGCAGCCACACGGACAGACCGAAGTGCCCCCCCCACCCTCGTCACGGCCCACCCGCAGTCAGACACACTCCCAGCAGTCCCCCACCGGCACAGCAGCGCCACGGAGGCGGTAAACCCCAGTTACAGCAGATACGGGAGGAGACTGAAGCCCAAACAGCATGTGGACTGATGTTCTATTGTTCTATCTAAGATGCTGGGGGGGAGTATAGCACCTTGGGGGAGTCAGATTATTTAGCATCTCAGACAAGAGACAGTGGATAAGCATGGGAGAACAATGCTCAGGAGGTTCCTGGTGAGATAGCAGGAAGGAGTCAAGGACGTAGGGGGTTGAATGCAGTGTAATGCAAATGTCATGTTATGTGTGGAGAAATGCCATGAAACTTGTAAAGAGAGTGCCTGCTGAAATGAGTCAGTCTGTTCTGCGCTTGAGAGATGTGAAGTGTGTAATAAACTGTGTGCCATGAGTCGGCCTCTTATTTCACACACTTCACACACGGATCTTTATTTTTCTTTGGTTACACATACTCTTTTTTCATTTCTTTTTCCATTTCCATCTCAAAACCAAAAATATTCTCTATACTTGCTCAATCCACCATTCTCTCTTCACCTACGTACTTTTTCCATCAAAAACACTCACTCGATTTTTACCATCCACTATCCATCTGTGTACAAGACTTCACCTTTCCCTGGACTAGCTGATGAAGCTGCACATCTCACATCTATAATCTCTTTCAGTATTAAAACTTCCTTTCATTCATCTGGTCTCAGTTCTCTTCAGCCTTCATCAACATTCTGTTACCACCTGCTTGTCTTCTTCATGATTCACTGTCCCGTCGTTCATACTACTAACAGTAGTAGAAGTAGTAGTTACAGAAGTAGTAGTAAACAGTTCAGTCTACATAAGCTGTAGACTGAACTGTCTACAGCTTATGCTCCATGCAAGATCCTGCACATAAAAGTGATCTGTTTCATTTTGAAAAGTCAGCTTTTTAATAAACCAACGTGGCTCATTTCAAAATTCTGTCTTGTGACAAAACTCATCATCTCTTGACCTCTACCCTGGCATCAGATGCTTTGTTTGAACATCTGCCTTTCGAGGAATGTATAAAAATAAGACGTCTGCTGATTGCTCTGAAAACTAAACAGAGTCATCTGTATCTCGGTGTGGTGGAGTTTTCTGTCTTTTTCTTCTGAACCAATAACCTCTAGACGAGCTAACACCATGCCTGCAAAACTATACCCTTTGGATAAGGTTGGTGAGCACACAGCTATATGTATGTATATGCTTCTTTTTTTTTGTCTACTCAGCTGAGTGTTTGCTGATTTTACCTCAAATTATCTTCTTGTTTCTCTAGTCTACTCTAGTCATGTTTGTTTTAATTCATCTTCTTCTATAACGCTTTTTTACTCATCTCTGGATGATCAAAAACCCTCACCCTTGTTACGCTGCCATTCCCCATCCCCATACAAAGTGTAAGGAAATGTGTAAAGAATGTGACTTTCATGTAAACTTGCAACTTTTCTCTAGTCATGTTTTTCCTAACAAATTTTGGAAATTTTTTCTTTGTAAATTTTCAATTTTTTTCCAGAAATTTGTGACGTTTTCTGTTATTTGGCAAATTTCCTCAAATGTGCAATTTTCTCTGAAACTTGCAACCTTTTTGCATAAATGTTCAACCTTTGTCTTAAGTTGTGATTGTAAATTAGCATTTTTATCATACTTTGCACCTCCACCTTACAAATTTGCACTTGATTGACATTTACATGTTCATTCCTTATGTCAAGTTAAAAAATAATGTCTACTGCAAATCTCTTAACAATGTGATTAGATTTCAGCAAATTTGTAAAGCAAAAGCAATACTTTTCACTAGCTTTTCTTGAGCTCTTGGCTGCACTGCCCTTACGTTTGCTTAATTGGTTGTTCCAAATTGTCCCCAGATATCTTTCTCCTATAGGCCCTTAGAATAGAGGGTTAGCACCAGTGGTGGTCTTTTTAGAGACTAGAAGGAGTGCTAATAAGTTTGGTTCATATCCATAAAGTTTTGGGAAATGTGCAAAAAATACAGATAGGAGGATCTGGGAATCTCCAGATATGTATTGACCCTTGAGTATAAAGGAGCCCTAAACCTGTATCCTTTCTCTTGGCCAGCAGGTGGCTAGTTTTCTTGTAGCAAAAGTTCAGACTGCCTGGTATTCTGTGGAAAAATGACCTTTCAAGCATGAAGAATTTTCCAGATTTTGGTCTTCATTGCAAGCCTTATTCATTCATATTTATACACTCTTTATGTACTGTAGCTACTCAATAGTTTACATACATGGTACCATTTTAGATGAGAAATCACATCGACCTCTCAGCTATAAGGCTGAGAACATTATGATCAATTATCTTAGGCATTTTGTGAGTTGGCATCTTATTTAACAAGCAGGGAGTGAATCTAACGATAAAACTAACTTCAGACTTCAAGATAGTAAACCTTAATGACTTAGTAACATTTCTATCCATTCCTGTCCCACTCTCCCCCTTTGAAACAGAACGGCTTAATATCAAAACCGTTCTTTTTCAACATCCTGTAGGGGAGGATGCCTATTGTGTTGCTAATTGGGGGACCCCCCTGGGTGCCCTTGTGGGTGTTTGAGCCCAGTGGCCAAATTGCTGACATAGGAAGTATTAGTCCCATGGGGGCCTTTGTCTCTATTATTAAAACTCTGACCATCTCCTGTGGCCCTGCTGCTGGTACTGACAGGGCAGATCAGGTGGGGTGTCTGGGTAAGGTCCATATTGTTGTGATGTGGGTCCTGGGGTGCATAGATAGAGTTTGGTGGGGCACGGGTACAGCTTTTTCTAAGAATACTTCCGTTTTCTCATTATCTCCTGGCTCCCCCAGGGCCAGAGCTGTTTGTAACAGTCCATTTTCAATCACTACCAGGGGGTCCATTATCGTGGGTGTTGATTGGGTAGATTCAATTGGCACCGGTGCCGAGACAGTAGGTTGATGAATGTGACTTTTGGCCTTGCTCTGATAGGGCTTTCTGCAATGGTGGGGGCTTCCCCTACAGTTGAAATTGCTATGAGATGACTGTTGTTGTGAAATGGCACGATATAAGTAAAGCTGAACTGAATTGAATTAAATGGAAAGCAACAATATAATTTATTGTACTTACGTGTGCTCAGTTGATCCTCTTTAACCCATCTTTCCCTTTGTTTTGCATTCTTTTACTGTTGTTGCGGAGGGAGGAGGGGATTGCTAGGAGTGGAAGAGGAGGGTGGACGCAGCCACTTCCAGGGGACAGCTGCTGGGGGAAGGGTGTCCACAGCCACCATCGTCTCAAATTAACAGAGAAACAGACAAGATGTTAAACAGCGTGTTTTTGTCCTTTTCTGTTTGATCGCGTTTATTGATTATTTTGCGCTTGTTCTCACTGTTGCAGCATAAGTCTCTTATTCTTACGTTTTTTCTTTTCTTCTTCCAATCGTTCCTCCATATTTTCTCTTGTGTCCTGCACAAAACTAACAATTCATCAGCTTTCAATTTTCTCAAAAACCAAATTTCCCTTTCCATTTCCTGCCCACTCCCACTTCCACAAGGTTCATCTCCACAACAAAAACTCCTATTTATTTTTATTCATTCATTTTATTTTATTTTATTTTATTCATTTATTTTTGTATTCATTTATATATTTATTCCAATTTACATTTTTCCTTATTCGTTCATTTAGATTACCTCACCTTTATATATTGTCCACCTAGGATTTTTCTACACTCTTATTGATTGAGGAATAAATCTCCTTATCTACAGTTTTATTGTATAAGTAGGAATAGTTATTATCCTTATACCTCCCTCTACCTAATTTAAAATTGAGCCTTTTCTCTCCAGCCGAATGGGCATGCTTTTTTGCCTCACTACAATCAAACCCACATAGGTGGGCGAAGGAGGACTTTATGTTTGTTTGCTGTGCACAGACTTAACGCTTTCCTTTCAGCCAGAGAGATAAAGTTCCACATTTATTAGGACGATTTTAAGCTCTAATTTGCAGTAAATTTATGAAAGAGTGCACTTCCTACATTTGGCCACATAATGGAGGCACTGTGCAGCAGCTACCCGCACATGCGTAACTGTGAGCACGCAAGATGGCTCTGAGCCTATTGTTCACAAACCACTATTTTTTTTAAGAAAATGGAGCGCTGCCTCCCTAACTTCAGCTGTAAACATGCCAGAATAACCTTACAACTTTAGCACTTCATTTTAATACCTCAAATAATCCTCCTCTCAGTAACCTGTTTTACAATCTCACCTCCACGCAGGAGTGGGGGTGAATTACCTCCCTCCTTTGTGGAAAAACACATCGGCCTTTGTTCTAGCCACATGGGCAGAAGAGCACCATTAGTTAAATCATACCATGGGAAAAGTTTAATTGATATTTCCACCCCCGGTATTTCTCAAACCACACTTTTATCCCCTAAAGACACAAAATTAACACAGATCAGCTTGCACAATGTGGAGAATATGCCGCAGATTTGCATGTACTCATTTCCTTATAGCTTAACTTTATGTAGAGGATACTTTCATCAAGACCTCATCAAGTCATCGACACAAGAGGTATTGTATCATAAAGATCAGTCTTATACTGATTTTAACAAGCTATTTTTATTGCTGTGTACTGTAAATTATTATTATTATGGCTGCTTGCTACATTACTCACTCATGATTAAGTTTGAGATTCTTATAATGTATTAAGAGGACCATATCTATGCTCACTATTGATGTAAAAACTTTCTTGCATTTTTTATTACCAGTCATTCAATAAAGGTCTTAAAAATTTCTTATGACTGCTTGATACATTACTTACTCATGATTAAGTTTGAGATTCTTATAATGTATTGGAGTACCTTTATCTATGCTCACTATTGATGTAAAAAAGTTTCTTGCATTGCAGATCTTCCTTATTCATAAAAAAGTGTCTCTTTGATCCTAGGACATTTCTTCACTCTCCCTCGCGTGAGACCACATGGTTCATGCTTTACATGTGACTGCAGATTTCTATCACACAAACAGTTTAAAATTTGGAGATCGGATATACCCCTTAATCAGACAACTGTAAATTTAGTATAACCAAAGTGCAGAAATTTGTGCAAAAAAGGTTTTCTGCTTACCTTTTTTGTTAAGGCACCACAGCAGTCTGCAAAAGGGTCCCTCTGATGTGATGTGTTCAGGCTCGCCTCGGAATAATTTCAATCCGGGTCACGGCACCACATTGTTAGAAAAATACCCGATTCTTTGATTGAATGGTCCAAGAACAAGCTGGAGAATTCTTCAATTAAAAGATGGGACATTTATTTAGAGATCACATGTAAAGCAAGCAGCGCTGGGTGCAGCGCAACGCAGCCCCATCTGGAGCGTCACCAGACTGACCCCGACATCCGGGTGCAACTTACAGTTATCTTCTCGGGTTGGTTGGGCCAAGCCCCGTACAATAGGATGGACTTGAACATGACTGTCTGATTGGCCAATTTAACTCTGACGTGAACAGGCCATCCACTGATCACGCCGCTGTTTCTAGAATGTGCAATCAACAGTGTACTTGAGTGTTGGATCCGGGTGTGTATCTAATGTGATAGACCTGACTATAAAAAGAGAGAGAGAGAGAGAGAGAGCTCTATAGCTCTGCCTAATTTCAATTTAACACAACATATTTGTTCATAAGAATGCAAACAGAATATGTATGGAAGATGTGTAGAGCATAAAGGGAGATTACCTACAGAATTATTATTTTGGCACTCTAACTTTCCATTAACCCTTTCAGCTTATTAAAAACAGAGTTACCGCTTAGCTCATATTTGCTTTCCCTTTTTTTAAACAGTCTCTGAATATTTACAGGTATTTGGTTATTATTTGCTTTGTACATGATTTGAATGACATTATAATCTACTAGATCTCTAAATTTAAGAGTATGTAATTGAATGAATATTGGATTTGTTGGTTCACGGTAAGGTTTCTTTGATACAATGCGTACGGCTTTTTTCTGTAGTAAAAAGATTAAGTTTGTGGTGTGGGAAACCCACTCAGTAGTTTTCCCTCAGACTGAAGAGATGGCAGATCAAAGGTGCTGGGGGACAAGGGGAATTGTCATGGGGGGCTGATATGTAAATACAGCACCTCAGGTAGTGGAGGAGGGTTAATATAAAAGAGAGTGCCTGCAACCTGTGTTTCTACTGTTTTGGATTCTGGTGGATGTGAGAGGAAGAGAATAAAACTTCATCTGCTCTGAACACTCGGCCTGATTATTCATCTCTCCACACTGGTGACCCTTGATGCACAATGGAACGCGAGGCGAACACCCCGGAGACGACCCGGACGGGAAGTGCCAGCAACACGTGCGTTGTTTCGGTCAAACTCCCAGACTTTTGGCAACACAACTCGAAGTCTTGGTTCCTTCACACCGAGGCCCAGTTCGCGCTCCGGGGAATAACGGCATATGACACCAGATACTACTACGTGGTTGCAGCACTGAACACGCACAACCCAGCAGGTGGCGAGCCTACTCCAACAGCCCCCAGCCCACGACAAATACGGTGCTCTCAAAACCGCGCTGACCCGGCACTACACGCTTTCAGACTGTGAGAGAGCAGAGAGGCTCCTGACGCGCTCCGAATTGGGAGACGGGTTGGCGGTCAAATTGATGGAGAAGATGTTGGCATTGATGGGCACAGATGACGGGCATTTCTTCTTTGCCCACCTTTTCCTCCGGAACCTCCCGACAGCGGCCAGGGCGATCCTTGCCAATTCGCCGCTGCTGGCCTCGCGCAACTACCAGGCTCTAGCCCAAGAGGCAGATCTGATCATCCTCACCACCAGAGCCCTCGCAGTGAACGCAGCGAGACGGCCAGCGGAAGTGAGGAGCCAGCGACGGTGGCTGCAGCGGAGGCCAAGAAGCACCGGAGAGACACGCTCTGTTCCTGCCACTGCCGTTTTGGAGAGGACGCACGCCGATGCGTGCCACCATGCCAATTCAAGTGCTCGGGAAACGCCAGGGCCGGCAGTCGGTAGCAGCTGTGATTGCCGGTGAAGCAAGCAAGCTGCTCTATGTGACAGACTCACACTCGGGGAGACGGTTCCTCGTGGACTCCGGCTCCCAAAAGAGCCTCATCCTGCCGTCTTACACCGACCGGCTGGCGGGAACTAGAGGCCCCAAACTGACGGCCGCAAACGGCTCAGACATTAAGACTTTTGGCGAGAGGACACTGACTACTGTATATCCTTGCACGGCCGTACATACCAATAGACATTTGTTATAGTAGCATGCATCTTCCCCATTTTAGGCGCTGATTTTTTTATGTGCACACAGACTACTAGTCAATGTTGCTAACAGACGCCTGATTAATGCAATGTCTTTTGATTCTCTTCCCTGTACAGCTAGAGGAGCTGGGCCCACAACACTAGCCAACATCACAGCTCCAGGGGGTAAGTTCCACACACTACTCACCCAGTTCTCAGCAGTCGCGGTTCTGATGTTTTCGGCTACCGTCACTAAACACGGGGTGGAGCAATTCATTATCACCACAAGGCCACCCATTTTCGCATGACCTCGGCGCCTGGACGCAGCTAAACTGGCCATAGTGCGCGAGGAGTTTGCCAACTTGGAAAAGTTGGGCATCATCAGACGCTCAAACAGCCCATGGGCATCCCCGCTACATATGGTTCCTAAGGCCAAGGGATCGTGGCGACCTTGCGGTGATTTAAACAGATTAAATAATGCTACAGCGCATGACCGCTTCCCCATCCCCCATATTCAGGATTTTTCCGTTCACCTCACCGGGGTGCGCATTTTTTCCAAGATAGACCTGGTCCGCGGATACCACCAGGTCCCGGTGCACACTAAGGACATACCTAAAACAGCAGTAATAACCCTGTTTGGTTTGTGAGTTTTTACACATGCCTTTCGGGTTCAAGGGCATGGCGGAGACATTCCAACGCATGATGGATGCGGTGTTGCACGATCTGCCATTTGTGTTCGTCTACCTGGACGACATCCTGGTGGCCAGCGTGTCCGAGGACGAACACGCAGCCCACCTCAGGACAGTTTTCCAGAGGTTGGAGGTGCACGGGTTAATAATCAACCCAGCGAAGTGCCAGTTCAGGGTGACAGAAATCAATTTTTGGGCCACCGCATCTCACCAGAGGGAGCGATACCTTTGCCGGACAAGGTGCGCGCAGTGGCGAGTTTTCCCCGGCCTCAGACGGACAGGGCGCTGCAGGAGTTTTTGGGGATGGTTAACTTTTACAACCGCTTCCTCCCCCGCCCAGCCCAGCTCATGCAGCCATTGTACGCCGCTCTTAAGAAATGGAAACCGGCGGACATAGTCAACTGAACTCCTGGACAAGAGCAGGTGCTTTCCGAGGTTAAAGCAGCCCTGGCGAATGCCGCACTGCTGGCGCACCTGAACCCGGCGGCTTGGATAGCGCTCACTACAGATGCCTCGGACGTGGCAATAGGGGCTGTCGTGGAGCAGCACGTCACCGGTTCTTGGCAGCCGCTCGCCTTTTTTAGCAGGTCTTTGCGCGACAGTGAGCGTAAATACAGCGCGTTCGACACAGAGTTACTGCCTCTCCACCTGGCCATACGCCACTTCCAGTTCTGGCTGGAAGGACGCACCTTCACTGCGTTCGTGGACCACAAGCCGCTAACATACGCAATGGCCAGGGTTTCAGAACCATGGTTGGGGCTGGCAGCAGAGACAGCTGGCCGCGATCTCGGAGTTTACAACCAACATTCAGCATGTGGCCGGTAAACTCAACGTGGTGGCAGACTGCCTCTCGCGTGCATTAGTGGCCCCAGTCTACGTGGGGATAGATTACACAGCCATAGCTGCTGAGCAGATTGGCGAGGGGGACGTATGTGCACTCTAGTCTGGACCAACAGGGTTAAGGCTGGAGAGCAGAGTACTGCAAGACGGGGGGCCCCCCCAATCTGTGACGTCTCCACAGGCCGCCCTCGCCCGGTGGTCCCACACGCTTGGCGCTGCCGCGTTTTTGAGTCGCACCAGGAGTGCGCGCATCAGTCAGAATGGTGGGAGCGAAGTTCGTCTGGCCGAGCCTGCACAAACAGGTGAAAGAGTGGGCGGCAGCCTGCGTAGCATGCCAACAAGCCAAAGTGCACAGGCACACAGAGACCCCCTTGAAGCCGTTCCACATCCTGGCTAAGCGGTCCGACCACGTTCATGTGGAACTCGTGGGCCCCCTTCCGCCATCGCAGGGGTTCACGCACCTCCTGACAGAGGTGGACCATGACACACACTGGCCCGAAGCAGTCCCGCTAGCTTCCACCGCATCCGCAGAAGTTGCACGCGCTTTTTTGACGACATGTGTGGCACGTTTAGGCGCCCTTCAGACATCACGTCCAATCGGGGCCCGCAGTTTGTTTCCGACCTCTGATCCACCATGGCCCGGAGCCTGGGCGTCACAATTCATCGCATGACCGAGTACAACCCACAGGCCAATGGGTTATGCGAGCGTTTCCATAGATCTCTTAAAGCAGTGCTCAGGGCTTTGCTTACGGATGCAAATTGGGTGGACCAGTTTCCATGGGTTCTATTAGGGTTGCATTCAGCACCGAAGGAGGATTTGGCGGCCTCCCCAACGGAGCTGTTTTTTCCCCCAGCCGCTGCGGCTCCCTGGGGAATTTTTGCCGAATAACCCCGCTCCAAACACTGATCCATCCCCGCGTTTACGGCTTAGTGCAGGGGCAGGGACGCTACCCAGCCCGGCCCACCACTGTTTTCCCCGTGTTTTTGTGCCAAAGACCTTGAAGGACGCGTCGTTCGTATTTGTCAGGCACGATGCCCACCGGACCCCATTGCGCGCGCCCTACGATGGTCCGTTCAGAGTGCTGGAACCCGGAGACAAACATTTTGTGTGAGACTTGGGGGGTCACCGGGAGACAATCTGTGTAGACAGGCTTAAGCCCGCCTTTGTTTTAGCAGACGAACAGGTGGTGTTGGCCCGAGCTCCTCAGCACGGAAGACCCCCACTGAGAACTCCCCAGGTAAATGACTCGTCAGATCAGTCACACGAGCATGCTGAAGGTGTCCCCCCCATTGTCCCCCCACTGTCCCCCCACAGACGGACGCACCCCCACGAACCATGTCCAGTCCGTGCGCCGCGGTCTACTATGCACAGTTGTAATTTACCGATCGGTCAAAAGTCATTTTGATTACAATTTTCAGGGATAAAGAATAATTTGGGACCGTGAACGACCCCCACCCCCGCTACTCTTCTGTAGCAGATTGCAGATATTGCAGATATTTTAGTCCAACTGTGCGTAGTAGACCGCGGCACACAGTCCCCACTTTCCGTCATGTAACGATGGGCGATGTCCGTCCTCTATAGCGGGGGTGGGGGTGGGAGTTGTTATCTTCTACATTACAGATATTTTAGTATAATTTTTAGTGCACTGTAGGTTATTTTTTCTTGTAAAAAAAAGCCACACATTTTTTACGTGGCATGCTTCTTTGTGTGTTGGGGCTTGTTTGTTCATTCATTCATGAATGAATGAATAAACAACCCCCCCCCCCACACACACACAGCCCTGAGTGTCACCTTTCATTAGAGCCCAAGATTAAGCTTCTATATTGAATCATTCAAAAGTTACAGACGTTTTTCCAAACTGTGCCATTTGGCACAATTTGGCACAGTTCAAAAACGCCTGGGAACAACCTAAGAAAAAAAGCTGTGTAATATATTCATTTTTTGTGGTATTGTTACAAAATTTTGACCTCAGCTGGATAACACTTGGTTCTACATTTCTGTTGCATTTTCCAGCCCGGATCTGACAGCTGTGTGTTATTTGCAAGCATTTGTATCCAAAAAACACCCAGGCGAAATTTATTTTCTTCAAGTTCAGTATGTTTAGATGACTGTTACTCAGTGGCTGGAGCACTTAGAGAGATTATGACTGTTTTGCCAAAAAATTCAAAGTGTTTTCTTTTAAATGAGACCAGCCCCATGAAGATGCTGCAAAGGGTTGAAGAACAGCTTTTGATTTACTTTGGGTATGTTATTTTTTGGCGTTTTTAGGGAAATTGACCAGAGTGCAAGGGGTTAAATAAGAGATGTGGTTGGAATTTAGTTTTCCTCTCTTGTTATATTATTTAACACCTTCCATATATTACATGTATTAGTTTTATTTTCCAATAATTTACTGTAATGTTTTTTTACTCCATCTTAAAATACTAATGAGTTTATTTTTATAAGTCTTCTATTTCTTTTCTGCTTCCACAGTTCTTAATTTCAGAAACGTTTTGTATAACAGGTTTTTCTTTTTACCAGCATTTTGTAGGACCTTGGTGATCCAAGGCTTATCTCTGTATTTAACTTTAGTTTCCTTTACCACTAGAGGGCAATGTTTATTATATAGTTGTGATAAAATAGAGACAAATTCTCCATATGCTGTGTCAATGTCATCAACATAAACAATGCTCCAAATTTTGATCTGAATGAGTGTGATTGAGTCAGAATATTCAGATTGGCGTGTTTACATGAAGCATTTTTATTCTGATAAGGCTTTTAATCCAGTTACTTGTGTCCATGTAAACATGGCTATTGAGAAGGGTGGGTTATGCCGATTGTTATTACGATTGGTGCGCATATAAACACTTAATCCAAAGCTTGGGTAGAAAATATGTTTACTGCACATGTCTGTACATCAGCCACATGTCAGCGTGACGTATTTCTGCCTTTACAGCAGCTAGCGGAAGACGGGTGGGAGTAAAACAAAACTGGTCTGTATCGTCCTGCTGTCTCCCTCTGTTCGTCATATGCAGAAGTATGTACTTGTAGCGTCATTACAGAGACCAGTAGAAGCAAAAGTACAGTCTGAATAACATAATACAGGTCCATCTCAAAAAGAGAGGCACGAAGCGGGGTTTGTTTACATCGGAAGTTGCTTCTTCTACTATTTCCGGAATGTCGGATAATTGTGCGCGTGTCAAAATGATTTAGTCCGTTCAAACATGTGACACATGGAAACAAACGTCCTAATCAGATCATCTTTTTCAGGATCCATGTAAACAGTAAAGTTCTAATCTGAATTGTAATTGTAATGATCAGTGTTTACCACTAGGTGTCGCTGCTACCTTGTTACCGCTTGTTGGAATGATGCACTCAGTAGAATAAGAAACGGCCAACATCGGAGCCGATGTGAAAGTGTCTGTGTGAGCTGCCGCTAAAAAATAAAGTTACGTTGGTTCAACTGCAAGTCTCTTCTCTCCTCAATGAACACGAACACAACATGGTACCAGGAGTAAACTGCATGAACTGAGCGACCACGTGAGAAGTCATCATGGAGTTGAAGCCGCCGGAAAACCTGAAATTGGCAGGTAACGTGGATGAAAAATGGCGGGCATTCAAGCAGCAGTTCAACTTGTATGTCACGGCCATGGGACTGGACACGAAGCCGGACTCGAGAAAGGTAGCACTTTTGCTGAACTTAGCGGGGCCACAGGCCATTGAAGTGTACAACACGTTCGTGTTCGGAACGGGTGAAGACCCAAATAAGCTGGATGTCGTGCTCGCTAAGTTTGATGCTCACTGCACTCCTAAGAAAAATGAGACATATGAAAGATACATGTTTAGATCTCGTATGCAGCAACAGAGTGAGCCCTTTGACAGTTTTTTGACAGCTCTCCGTTTGAAAGCACAATCCTGCAATTTTGGGACATTGAAGGACTCAATGATCAGAGATCAAATTGTTTGTGGTGTTGAGGACAAAAAGTTAAGAGAGAGACTGCTTCGTGAGACGGAGTTGACGCTGGAGATGGCTGTTAAACTCTGCCAGGCAAGCGAACTGTCCCAGAAGCACATGAAAACGTTCTGCGGCATGCCAGGCGCCACACCTCCGAGTGAAGGAGCAGCGGTCGGCGCCGTGTCATCTCAGAGCGGGAGGCGTCGCTCATGGGCCGGGACTGCACAGCGGACCGAGGATCCCACGTTCTTCTGCAAGCGTTGCGGATTACAGCACAAGCCAAAGCAATGCCCAGCGTTTGGTAAAGTATGCTCCAACTGCCATGGAAAGAATCATTTTGCCAAGCAATGCTTCACCAAAAGAAAGGAAGGAAAAAAAGGCAAAAATGTGAATGTAGTCGAAGACACAGACTTAAGTGACACTTTCTTTGTGGGCATCGTTGACTGTGAAAATGAAGGAGAAAAAGTCAACAGCATTACCAATGAGGACAAGTGGACCACTCCTCTGCTGGTTAACGGGACTATCGTCACTATGAGACTGGACACTGGTGCAAAAGCTAACCTCATTAGCATGTCTGATGTAAAGGAAATGCAGGTTAAGCCACACATATACGGAAAGAAATCAGGGTTGAAAGATTACAATGGGCAACCCATACAGTGTTTTGGTACCTGTAAACTGAATGTTGTTGTTAAAGGTAAAGTGCACAATGTAAACTTTTCTGTTGTGAATGAGAAATGTGAATCACTGTTGGGTGATAAAAGCTGTGAAGAGCTAGGGTTAGTGAAAAGAGTGTACTGCATTGAATCAGATTCCAAGTGTGACACTAACGCTATTGTGCAAAACTTTTCTGATGTGTTCAAAGGTTTTGGCACACTGCCCTTTACATATAAAATCCAGCTAAAAGAAGGCGCCCAACCAGTTGTGCACGCACCACGTAGGGTCCCAGCTCCACTGCGTGAAGCCCTCAAACGAGAACTGGACAGGATGACCAACATGGGCGTGATCAAAAAGGTGCAGGAGCCCACAGACTGGGTCAACTCGATTGTCGTCACAAAGAAAAAGAATGGTGAGTTGAGAATGTGCATGGACCCAAAAGATCTAAATGAGAACATTAAGCACGAGTACTACCAAATCCCCACACGTGAGGAAATAGTTAGTGAGATGGCAGGAGCTAACTACTTCACAAAGCTCGACGCTTCTCAGGGTTTCTGGCAGTTAAAACTGGATGAGAGCAGCACTAAGTACTGTACTTTTAACACACCTTTCGGTAGATACTGTTTTCTTAGGCTGCCATTTGGAATAAAATCTGCACCAGAAATATTCCACAGAGCGATGGAACAGATCATTGAAGGCCTAGAGGGAGTCAGAGTTTACATAGATGACATTATTGTATGGGGCTCGACTCTCCAAGAGCACAACCAGAGACTTAACAAAGTGATGGAGCGCATTCAGAAGTACGGGCTGAAACTCAATAGAGCCAAGTGTGAGTTTGCAGTACAAGAGATTCTCTTCCTCGGAGACAAACTCACAGCTCAAGGCATACAACCAGATGGCGATAAGGTGAAAGCAATACTGAACATGCCAAGACCAACAGACAAAACGGGCATGTTACGCATCATGGGAATGGTAAATTTCATAGGCAAATTTATTCCCAACCTCACAGCAAAGACGTCATGCATCCGAGAGCTCTTACACAACGACTGTGACTTTAAATGGGCCGAAAAACATGAGCAAGAGTGGCAAAGACTTAAGCAAACTCTTACCAGAGCACCAGCATTAGCCTACTATGACCACCGGAAAAAGCTCAAAGTGTCAACTGACGCGTCCAAAGATGGCATCGGAGCAGTGCTCCTACAGGCAGAAGGAGAGTACTGGAAACCAGTAGCCTATGCGTCAAGGGCTATGACAAAGTCTGAATGCAAATATGCCCAGATTGAAAAGGAGTGTTTAGGCGTTTCCTACGGGCTGGAGCGGTTTCACAGTTATGTCTATGGACTGCCGTCTTTTACTGTGGAAACTGACCACCGCCCACTCGTCTCCATTATCAAGAAGAATCTTAACGAAATGTCCCCACGGATCCAACGCCTAATGATGAAAATGCAAAGGTACGATTTTGAACTGGTTTATACACCGGGAAAGCACCTGATACTCGCAGATGCCTTGTCCAGAGCACCTGCTGAAAAGTGTCTGAGTTCCACAGATGAGGATATTGAAAATCACATCAACATGGTGTCGTGTGCTCTGCCAGTATCTGACACAAAGTCGAAACAAATAGCTGAGGTGACATCACAGGACACCGAGCTACAGCGTGTCATTCAGAACATGGACGAGGGATGGCCTGCAGGATCTTGCCCTCGCTATTACCATGTCAGAGGAGATCTCAGTTTTGTTGATGGACTATTACTGAAGAAAGGAAGAATAGTCATCCCTGAGGCTCTAAGACCAGATTTGTTAAACAGGATACATGAAGGACACCTTGGGATTGAAAAATGTAAAAGGAGAGCAAGGGAGTCAGTGTACTGGCCTGGACTAAACAAAGACATTGAGACGCTTGTGAGTAGTTGTGAAACGTGCCAGAAACACCGAAGTAAACAAAGCAAAGAGCCAATGGTGATATCTGAAAGTCCTGCATCCCCTTGGCACAAAGTAGGGATGGACCTGTTTCACCTTAAAGGCAAAGACTACTTAGTAGTCATGGACTACTTTTCCAACTTTCCAGAAATGGCACTACTCTCAAGCACTACATCAGCCTGTGTGATCACTCATACCAAATCCACATTTGCTCGGCATGGCATCCCACACATTGTGGTGACAGATAATGGACCATGTTTCAGTAGCAGGGAATGGCAGCAGTTTGCAGAACAGTATGAATTTCGGCATGTGACGTCAAGCCCACACTATGCACAATCAAATGGACAAGCAGAAAAAGGCGTCCACATTTTGAAGCAACTGCTTAAGAAAGCTGCAGACAGCAACTCAGATCCATACTTGGCTCTACTCAGTTACCGCGCCTCTCCACTTCAGTGCGGGCTGTCACCTGCTGAGCTACTAATGAACAGAAAGCTGCGTACAACGCTTCCCAGCTACCCAAATGTTACTTCACAAAGGAAAGATGAACCGAGAAGATCAAAACGAGAAATAAAGAAACCAGATAGGTTGGACTTATAAGAAAAAAAAAAAAAAAAAAAAAGCAAAAAGCAAAGAATAAGAAAAATGTAACAGATGTTAATTTCTTTGGGCATGTTGATTCAGGGAGAACTGAAATTTGTGTTTTGTATTAGTCCATTCATACTGAATGCATATACACTGTTTTGCATCAATGTTTATTAATGTTTATTCACCTCAAAGAAAGGGGGATGTAATGATCAGTGTTTACCACTAGGTGTCGCTGCTACCTTGTTACCGCTTGTTGGAATGATGCACTCAGTAGAATAAGAAACGGCCAACATCGGAGCCGATGTGAAAGTGTCTGTGTGAGCTGCCGCTAAAAAATAAAGTTACGTTGGTTCAACTGCAAGTCTCTTCTCTCCTCAATGAACACGAACACAACAGTAATCAGACTGAAGAAATTTTGCCCATGTAACCGTGTAAGTTTGCAACTGGGACATCTTGCCCAGGGACACAACGGCAGGATATCTGGGGAGAGCGGGATTTCAACCGCCAACCATGTGGTTATTGGACATCAATAGCTATGATGTGGTGTCAATTAGCAACAACCTATAAGAATAAATTATTGAGCCTGGTATTTTCAGAAAGGACTACATAGCAGAACTAGTGAAGAAATCAAAGCTCTTATTGGAGGAATGAAGAAAATATGGCAAAGAGAGTAACTGTTGTGTCCAAATAATGAGGAGGTGAGGTGACGTTTATGAAGTTTATTATAACAAGAACTATGTGCACACGGGGAGTCCCTACTACGAGTACAGGAGCCAGAGCAAAGAGACAGTATGTCTCCTGCTACAGGCTTATATGCCACAGGTGACGCCACCCTCGCAAAGACGGGGCATCACCCCTCCCTAGCCTAGGGCACTGCCATACTAATATAATATATAATACGATCTTACATTCCCCCCCCCTTTTGAAAAAAAACAACAAAAAAAACAAGCACACAAATTTTCCCAGCCATATGATTTGCACCCAATTCACATGCTAATACAAAGGGGTATAGGCCTACACATTCATACACCACACTAGCCCAGCAGAGCTCCCTGCTATGTAAACATACAGTCAGTGAAAAGAAAAAAGGGTCACACATCCATCCATCCATCTTCTTCCGCTTAATCCTTTTCGGGTTGCGGGGGGCTGGAGCCTATTCCAGCATCTTTGGGCGAGAGGCAGGGTACACCCTGGACAGATCACCAGTCACATCGTAGGGTCAACACAGAGAGACAGACAACCATTCACTCTCACATTCATACCAAAGGACAATTTAGAATCCCCAGTTTGATGCCAATCAACCTAACTTGCATGTTTTTGGCATGTGGGAGGAAACTGGAGAAATCCCGGAGTAAACCCACACAGACACGGGGAAAACAAGCAAACTCCACACAGATCACTGTTGGTCGGGGGCTGGGATTGAACCCAGGATCCTCTGGCCAAGGGTGAGTTACTGTGCTGCCGCAATGCTAACCACTCCGCCACTGCGTTGCCAGGGCCACACACCAAACGAAATCAATCCCGATAAAATAAACACACATAAATATACATATACAAACAAGTTTAAAACAAACAAAGGTGGTACCTGACCCCATAACTCATAGGATTTACACAATAAACACAGAGATCCCCGAAAGAAACAAAAACCACTGAACATATCATGAACAACATTAATTAACCATAACAGACACAATTTGAATGCATCCCATCAGACACACCGTAAGCCCTCAATCATACTCTAACCCGGGTCTCCCGAAGGCCCCTCCCTGGAGTATCCATCCCACAGCCCACTTCCAGAGCGTCTCCGCTTAATCATGGCAGGAGACGAGCTGCATTGGTGTCTTTTCCTGCCCAAACGCCGCAGCTCGTTGGGATGCCGTCTCGACCCATCAGTCAAACTCAGGTACCCGTCGCCGCCAGACTGGACCACCCACAGATTATCCTGTCCAGCTGTCAGTTTCCTGGAACTGCGCACCCGACCAAGCCGAGGCTCGACCCTAGGGCGGACATCATCACCCTCACCCAGGGGAGTGCTGACTGGCTTCTTCCATCGTCTGTGTTGCGATCTGGCACCCTTATGACTCCTCAGCGGTTCGTCAAGTGACTTGAGCCATGTCCCTTGCTTTTGATGTCGGCACGGCCAGGGTTCGTGCCATCTGATGGTACCCCGGTTGCTAGATGTTGTTGCGTTGGAGCGGTACCAGCCACTGTTGGCTCAACAGTAGTATCCAGATGGCCACCGGAGCCCTGTAGCTCGCACTCTTTGGACTGTTCCGCCACCGCGGGGGTCAAACCATGCCATTCGAGTTCACCGTCCGTGGGGCCACAAACACTGGCACAGGACCCTCACCTTTTCGGCGTACTAAGGTGCTGGCAGTGTCCCTCTTCACCCGGAATGGGCCACCCTAAGTCCCATACTTCTTTGATTCTTCCCACATAGAATGGCCGGTCCCATAAGCCACCACCTGACCACTCCTCCACTTCTCCACAGGTGATGGTGAAACCGAGCCCGTAAAATAAGTCACAACCCATCAGGTTATTACCATCCCGAGACACCATGAACTCGGCGGCGTACATGGAGGCCTCCTTATACCTCACCAACAGCCACACCGAGCCCATGACATTCAGGTTATGGCTACCATAACCATAACAAGTTATGCTGTTCTTGCTCACTGTGTAGTGGGGAAAACACCGTCGTACCGTGTCCAAGTTGAGAATGGAGACTGCTGATCCCGTGTCCACCAACAGCGGTATCAGTGTCCCGTCCAACAAAATGTCACAAATAATACGACCGTCCGTGTTGGGCGAGACCGTGTGGACCACCGTAGGTACCTTCTTCTTAATGGTTTCCTTAGCTGGCCTCCATTCGTCCTTGTCAAAGTTGCGGCAAACTCTGGCGAAGTGATGGAGCAGGCTGCACCTTCCGCAACGCTTGCCCCTCGCTGTGCACTCCCTAGCTCGATAGCATTGCCTGCTGGATCTGCAGCCATAGCAACTCAGCGTCGCTTCCATCATCCAAATCCAAGGCCAGGGTCATCTCACGTGCGTCGTTCTTTGGCAGGGCTTCGTTATTGCCGAGGTATTTCGTCTGCCGTCCTGCTGGCTCATGTTGCTGCGCTAGCTCTAAGGCCGCTAGTAAGGTTAGCTCACCAGCGTGAGTTAGCAGGCGAACCCTCGCTGAGGAGTCGTCCACATGCTCGGCCAATTGATCGCGGACCATCTCCTTTTCCAGAGCCCCAAACCTGCACTCACCCGCCAGATGTCAAAGGTCTGCCACAATTTGCTGGACCGATTCTCCGGGTCGCTGGTGCCATGAGCCTTGTGACGTCATCGTAATTGTCACCTCCTCCCAGAATGCTCAGGATCCTGTGGTCCTCCATACCCAGGCTATGGACCAGAATAGCCCTTGCTCTTAATTTGTCAAGGTCACCAAGGTCTAACGCTAACAGATAGTTTTCGAAGGCCGCAAACCACCTGGCCCAAGGACCAGCGGCTCACCCGGAGCCTCCAAATATGGACGAAGCGTGGTCGCAGCCCTCTCCATCTCCGTATATCCTCATTGCCAAATGTTGTGTCCAAATAATGAGGAGGTGAGGTGACGTTTATGAAGTTTATTATAACAAGAACTATGTACACATGGGGATTTCCTACTATGAGTAAACGAGCCACAGCGAAAAGACAGCATGTCTCCCACTACAGGCTTGTATTCTACAGGTGACGCCACCCTTCCCCCGCAAAGGCGGGGCATCACCCCTCCCTAGCCTAGGGCACCGCCATACTAATATATATATTACGACCTTAGAGTAACCAAGAAAAAGCCCAGATAACTGAATACCAGTGTCGCCAGGTTTCATGAGAGAAACAAGCAACCAGCTCTATGGAAACAAGCCCCAAAAAAAGCCCAACAGGCAACCTACCACATTGTGTAAAAGAGAGGCTGCTTGATAACATAGTATATCAATATTGTAGACGCGGGGTTAATCATCTCAGACTGGATGCAGAGGGTAAACAGATGAGGACAATAGTTATTGAGATGGGAGCGATTATGGTGCTGTAGCAGTCTTGGTTCCACCACACCGAGGCTCAGTTCGCCCTTCGAGGAATAACGGCAGACGACACCAGATATTACTATGTGGTCACAGCGCTGGATGCTCGCACGTCTCAGCAAGTAGCGAGCCTGCTCCAACAGCCCCCAGCCCACAACAAATACGGGGCTCTCAAAGCCGCGCTGACCCGGCGCTACACGCTCTCGGACTGTGAGAGAGCACAGAGGCTCCTGAGGCGCTCCGAGTTAGGAGATGGGTCGGCGGTCGAACTGATGGAGAAGATGTTGGCGTTGATGGGCACAGACGACGGGCATTTTCTGTTTGTCCACCTTTTCCTCCGGAACCTCCCAACAGAGGCCAGAGCGGTCCTTGCCAATTCACCATTGCTGGCCGCGCGTGACTACCGGGCGCTAGCCCAAGAGGCAGATCAGATCATCCTCACCACCAGAGCCCTCACAGTGAACGCGGCGGTGGCGGAACCCAGCGAGATGACCAGCGGAGGTGAGGAGCCTGCGACAGTAGCGGCAGCGGGGCCAGGAAGCGCCAGAGAGACACGTTCTGCTTCTACCACTGCCGTCTTGGAGAGAACGCACGCAGATGTGTGCCACCGTGCCAATTCAAGCGTTCAGGAGACGCTAAGGCCGACAGTCAATAGCAGCTGTGACTACCGGTGAAGAGAACAAGCTGCTCTACATGACGGACTCGCGCTCGGGGAGACGGTTCCTCGTGGACACCGGCTCCCAAAAGAGCCTCATCCTGCCATCCTATGCCAACCGGCTAGCGGGAGCTAGCGGCCCCCAGCTGGTAGCCGTAAACGGCTCGGACATTAAGACTTTTGGTGAGAGAACACTGACTTTATCCCTACACGGCCGTATGTACGAGTGGACTTTTGTCATAGCAGCATTGAGTTTCCCAGTCCTGGGAGCTGATTTTCTGTGTGCACACGGGTTGCTAGTCGATGTTGCTAACAGGCGCCTGATTAACGCAATGTCTTTTGATTCTCTCCCCTGTACAGCTAGAGGGGCCGGGCCAATAACACAAGCCAACATCACAGCTCCAGGCGGTAAGTTCCACACACTGCTCACTCAGTTCCCAGCACTCACAGTCCCGACGTTTTCGGCAGCCAGCACTAAACACGGGGTGGAACACTTTATCACCACCACTGGGCCGCCCCAGTGGTGGTCGACCTCGGCGCCTGGACGCAGCTAAGCTGGCCATAGCGCGAGAAGTTTTGATTTTTTTTTTTTTTTTTGATTTTGTATACAGTACTTTATTGATCCCCAGAGGGGAAATTGAGGGCACCCACCTGGATGGATGAAGCAGCCACGGTACGGCGCTATCCCTTATCCATTCACACACACATTCACACCTAGGGCCACTTTAGAGTCTCCAATTAACCTATCCTGCATGTTTTTGGCCTGGAGTTTGCCAACTTGGAAAGGTTGGGCATCATCAGGCGATCGAACAGCCCATGGGCATCCCCGCTACACATGGTCCCTAAGGTCGAGGGATCGTGGCGACTGTGCGGAGATTTCCGCAGGTTGAATAACGCCACAGCGCACAACCGCTACCCAGTTCCCCATATTCAGGATTTTTCCATTCACCTCGCCGGAGCACGCATTTTTTCTAAAATAGACCTGGTCCACGGTTACCACCAGGTCCCAGTGCGCGCAGAAGACATACCCAAAACAGCGGTAATAACTCTGTTTGGCTTGTTTGAGTTTTTACGCATGCCCTTCGGATTAAAAGGCATGGCACAGACATTCCAACGCATGATGGATGCGGTGTTGCACGATCTGCCGCTTGTGTTTGTCTACCTGGATGATATCCTGGTCGCCAGCGCGTCCGAGGATGAACACGTAACCCACCTCAGGACGGTTTTCCGGAGGTTGGAGGAGCACGGGTTAATAATCAACCCAGCGAAATGCCAGTTCGGCGTGACGGGGATTGACTTTTTGGGGTACCGCGTCTCACCGGAGGGAACGATACCCTTGCCTGACAAGGTGCACGCCGTGGCGAATTTTCCCCGGCCTCAGACGGTAAGGGCACTGCAAGAGTTTTTGGGGATGGTTAACTTTTATAACCGGTTCCTCCCCCGCGCAGCTCAGCTCATGCAGTCATTGTACGCCGCGCTCAAGAAATGGAAACCGGCGGACAGAGTCGAATGGACTCCGGAGCAGACATTCTCTGAGGTTAAAACAGCCCTGGCAAACGCCGCACTGTTGGCGCACCCGGACCCGGTGGCCTGGATAGCGCTCACTACCGACGCCTTGGATGTGGCCATAGGGGCCGTCGTGGAGCAACGCGTCGCCGGTTCTTGGCAGCCGCTCGCTTTTTTCAGCAGGGCTTTGCGCAACAGTGAGCATAAATACAGCGCGTTCGACAGAGAGTTGCTGGCTCTCCACCTGGCCATACACCACTTCCAGTTCTGGCAGGAAGGGCGCAGCTTCACCGCGTTCGTGGACCACAAGCCGCTAACGTTCGCAATGGCCAAGGTTTCGGAACCATGGTCGGGGCGGCAGCAGAGACAGCTGGCCGCGATCTCGGAGTTTACGACCGATATTCAGCATGTGTCGGGTAAACTGAATGTGGTGGCGGACTGCCTCTCGCGCGCAGTAGTGTCTCCGGTCTGCGTGGGAATAGATTATACAGCCATGGCCGCAGAGCAGAATGGCGATGTGGACATGTGCGTGCTCCAGTCTGGACCAACAGGGTTAAGGCTAGAGAGCAGAGTACAGCAAGACGGCAGCCACCCCCAATCTGCGATGTCTCCACGGGACGCCCGCACCTGGTGGTCCCAGTTGCTTGGTGCCACCGATTGTTTGAATTAGTTCACGCTCTGGTGCACCCAGGAGTGCGTGCGTCAGTCAAAATGGTGGGAGTGAAGTTCGTATGGCCAGGCCTGCGCAAACAAGTGATAGAGTGGGCCGCAGCCTGCGTAGCGTGCCAACAAGCCAAAGTACACAGACACACGAAGGCTCCTTTGGAGCCATTTCGTATACCGGCTAAGAGGTTCGACCATGTTCACGTGGACCTTGTGGGCCCCCTCCCGCCATCGCAGGGGTGCACACACCTTCTGACGGTGGTGGACCGCACCACACGCTGGCCAGAAGCAGTCCCGCTGGCAGCAACCGCGTCCGCGGATGTGGCACGCGCTTTTTTGACAACATGGGTGGCATGTTTTGGCATCCCGTCAGACATCACGTCTGATAGGGGCTCTCAGTTTGTTTCCGACTTCTGGTCCGCGATGGCCCGTAGCCTGGGTGTCGCAATTCATCGCACAACCGCGTACAACCCACAGGCCAATGGGTTATGCGAGCGTTTCCATAGGTCACTGAAAGCAGCTCTCAGGGCTTCCCTGACGGATGCAAATTGGGTAGACCGGTTGCTGTGGGTTTTGTTGGGGTTGTGTTCCGCACCAAAAGAGGATTTGGAGGCTTCCCCGGCGGAGCTTGTTTTTTCTCAGCCACTGCGGCTCCCCGGGGAATTTTTGCCAGATAATCCCGCGCCGGACAACTGTCCGTCCCTGCGTTTGCAGCATAGCGCAGATACGGGCACGGCCCACCACTGTTTTCCACGCGCTTTTGTGCCAAAAACTTTGAAGAACGCGGCGTTCGTGTTTGTTAGGCACGATGCCCACCGCCCCCCATTGCGCCCACCCTACGATGGCCCGTTCAGAGTGCTGGAACCAGGGGACAAACATTTTTTGTTAGACTTGGGGGGTCGTCGGGAGAAAATATGTATAGACAGACTTAAGCCCGCCTTTGTGGTGGCGGACGAGCAAGTGATGTTGGCTCGGGCCCCTCGGCGTGGAAGACCTCCACGGAGAACTCCCCAGGTAAACGATTCATCAGAGCAGCCTCACGGGCAAGTCAAAGGTTCCCCCCCCCCTCACCATTGCCCACCCGCAGACAGACACACCCCCAGGAGCCCCCCACTGGCACAGCAGCGCCATGGAGGCGGAGAACCCCCGTTACAGCAGATACGGGAGGAGACTGAAGCCAAAAGGACGTGAGGACTGAAACTCGGTCTGAGATTCTGAGGGGGCGGTGTAGACGCGGGGTTAATCACCTCAGACTGGATGCAGAGGGTAAACAGATGAGGACAATAGTTATTGAGATAGGAGAGATTATGGTGCTGTAGCAGGAAGGAGAGCTGGGAGACAGTGGGGGGAGAAGGGTTGAATGTATTGTGATGCGAGATGTCATGCAGATGTGAGATGGGTGGAGGATATAAAAGGAGAGACCCTGGTGTATTGTAAGAAATGCTTTTTCTGTTATGACTGATGTGAGTGGATAAAGTTGTCTGCTGCAAGAGTTTGTCTCCGTTATTTGCACTCTCCACAATATATAGATTTATTTTTGTTTGCAGTGAATTGACAAAACACAGTCAGCACTGAATAACAGAATTTTATAAACTAATTAAATGAAAATACATATGCATTCTGCATAAGCAACAGCAAGTTTATAGTAAACAGTCAACATAAAACCTTTGAATAAATTAAATTTTTAAACTCTGATCAAAAGAAAAGACGTGCATCCTGCATAAGTAAAAGCAATAAATATGATTACAGTTTAGTGACGTGGGATGATGGGAGTTGTTGTCCGCTAGTCGTTTAAACAAAAACTAAATATTACTCTGTACAACAGCCGACAACTTTAATTACGTGGAAAATTATCTTTTAAATTGACAAACATCATGTTTAACTCGTGGCAAAATTTGATTGGGCTCAGTAGATAATTTTCCTCTTGCCATTCATTTTAATGGAGAATTTTTTTTGATTTAAGGTCCCATTGCACTGATCTGTATTAAAAAAAAACAAAAAAAAAACTGGATAGCTCACACCCCATTAGCGAGTACAGAGCTGAGTGGAGTCGGACGAGCCACTGATCTCTATAGAAAAACTGGATAAATCATTGGCCACCAGAAGTGAAGCCCCTGGCCGGCCACTTTTACCTCAATAACTTCCCCAAAAATTAACAGATTTTGAACTTCTTGGTATGGAGACACAGCTTATAATTTTGCACAACCGGTGAACTATAGAAATCGAGTTGACATTATGTTTAGCGGCCGTCAATTTGGATGTACTAATATGGCGGCCAGGTGGCCTCACCTCTGGCGGCCAATGAGCCGTCTAGTTTTTCTAGAGATCAGTGGTGCGGGTGCGGTAACCAGGAAACGGGGGTGTGTATGGGTCCTGTAAACAAACTATCGCGCGCGTGTTTTGTGGGGAGCTGGGAGAGCTGTCAGACAGCAAAGCAAGTCAAAATAAGCAACTACAACATTAAAAAAAAAAAAAAAAAAAAAAAAAAAAAACAAGCCCAAAAACCCACAACCCATGACTGATAACATTTGCAAGCAACTACAGAAATACAAGCCCAAAGTCGCTTGTAATAAGCGGACTTGGCAACTATGCTGAATACTGGACTGGCTTAGACTTTGTAAGAGCTAAAGAGATAAAAGGATGCAGGACCTGTGGTCACCTGGCCTTGTTGCTACTGGAATATTAAGTCTTTTTTTGCTTACCCTATACAGCTCTGGAAAAAAAAGACCACCGCAAAATTATCACTATCTGGTTTTACCATTTATACATATACACTACCGTTCAAAAGTTTAGGGTCGCCCAGACAATTTTGTTTTCCATGAAAAGTCACTCTTATTTACCACCATGAGTTGTAAAATGAATAGAAAATATAGTCAAGACATTGACAAGGTTAGAAATAATGATTTTTATTTGAAATAATTTTTTCCTTCAAACTTCGCTTTCGTCAAAGAATCCTCCATTTGCAGCAATTACAGTATTGCAGACCTTTGGCATTCTAGCTGTTAATTTGTTGAGGTAATCTGGAGAAATTTCACCCCACGCTCCTAGAAGCCCCTCCTACAAGTTGGATTGGCTGGATGGGCACTTCTTACGTACCATACGGTCAAGCTGCTCCCACAACAGCTCAATGGGGTTTAGATCTGGTGACTGCGCTGGCCACTCCATTACAGATAGAATACCAGCTGCCTGCTTCTTCTCTAAATAGTTCTGGCACAATTTGGAGGTGTGCTTTGGGTCATTGTCCTGTTGTAGGATGAAATTGGCTCCAATCAAGCACTGTCCACAGGGTATGGCATGGCGTTGCAAAATGGAGTGATAGCTTTCCTTATTCAAAATCCCTTTTACCCTGAACAAATCTCCCACCTTACCAGCACCAAAGCAACCCCAGACCATTGCATTACCCCCACCTTGCTTGACAGATGGCGTCAGGCACTCTTCCAGCATCTTTTCAATTGTTCTGCGTCTCACAAATGTTCTTCTGTGTGATCCAAACACCTCAAACTTCGATTCGTCCATCCATAACACTTTTTTCCAATCTTCCTCTGTCCAATGTCTGTGTTCTTTTGCCTATATTAATCTTTTTCTTTTATTGGCCAGTCTCAGATATGGCTTTTTCTTTGCCACTCTGCCCTGAAGGTCAGCATTCCGGAGTCGCCTCTTCACTGTAGATGTTGACACTGGCGTTTTTCGGGTACTATTTAATGAAGCTGCTAGTTAAGGACCTGTGAGGCATCTATTTCTCAAACTAGAGACTAATGTACTCATCTTCTTGCTCAGTTGTGCAGCGGGGCCTCCCGCTTCTCTTTCTACTCTGGTTAGAGACTGTTTGTGCTGTTCTCTGAAGGGAGTAGTACACACCGTTGTAGGAAATCTTCAGTTTCTTGGCAATTTCTCGCATGGAATAGCCTTTATTTCTAAGAACAAGAATAGACTGTCGAGTTTCACATTAAAGTTCTCTTTCTGGCCATTTTGAGCATTTAATCGACCCCACAAATGTGATGCTCCAGATACTCAACCTGCTCAAAGGAAGGTCAGTTTTATAGCTTCTCTAACCAGCTAAACTGTTTTCAGCTGTGCTAACATGATTGCACAAGGGTTTTCTAATCATCCATTAGCCTTCTGACGCAATGAGCAAACACATTGTACCATTAGAACACTGGAGTGATAGTTGCTGGAAATGGGCCTCTATACACCTATGCAGATATTGCACCAAAAACCAGAAATTTGCAGCTAGAATAGTCATTTATCACATTAGCAATGTATAGAATGTATTTCTGATTAAAGTTATCTTCATTGAAAAAAAAAAAAAAAAAAAAAAAAGTGTTTTTCTTTCAAAAATAAGGAAATTTCTAAGTGACCCCAAACTTTTGAACGGTAGTGTATATTTGAGTAAAATGAACAATTTTTATTCTTTAACCTATTGAAAACAACTCACCCAAATTCCATGTAAAAATATCATTTAGAGTATTTACAGAAAATGACAACTGGCAACAAAAAAAAAAATATTGCTTCTAGATCTGCTTTTTGATCAAATAATACAAAGAAATCAAATTCATTCTTAAACACTACTGTACTTAAGTTTTAATTTAAGAACTCTGAATTCTCCATTTGTGTAATAACTGATTTTTATTCACAGCTTTCATGTGTCCTACCCCTTATGTATGGTAAAATACCTTAAAGGATGAGGCCAGATAGCTGGACGAACAAAGCTTTATTAAAGGATGTCAGAACAGCGGACACACAGTAGGCACCTGGCAGAGGGCACCAGTCGAAGAGGCCGCATCATGGATGCCCTCTATTTATAGGGCGGTACAGTGGCGGAACAGGAAGTGCCCGCCACTACACCGCACTTCACAATAAGGTGCCAAACACTTAAGACCACATTTCCTCCCCCCTTAGAAAAGTCCCAAACCACACACACAATCAAAGCCCTCCTCAATTTGGGACCCGAGTCATTCCAAAACGAAAACTGATGCATCTAAATGGCCTAACACATTCACACAACAAAACCTAAAATAAGGCAGACGGGCGGACTACTGTCCTGCCCACACGGCACGGTGGATTATTCTGCCACCTGATAAGCTAAATGAAAAGTCCATTAATAAACTAAAATCATTGCTGTGTTCCTAAACTAATAAAACCCACACAAAACAACCCCATTTTACAACATACATAAACATATGAACATCAGAACTATTACACAAAATTTACAGTACTGTCCCTTGGGCAGGAGGAGCAGAACCAGCATGGAGGGGCCCAGGGCAGCCCCCCAGCAGACGCGCCGCTGGAAACAGCAGGCCCCCGGGACAATGGCTGATCTCCTGGACGAAAACGCCTCTCATCACCAGTGACTCTCGCTCTTGTCCAGCCCCATCACCAGAAGCCTCTTCCCGTACACGCTGAACCTGATTGGCGTGCCTCGCCGAGCCATCAGACAACTGGAAGTATGTTGCGCCCAGCCTAACCACAATGCGCAGATACTCCTGATGTTTCGCTGGCTGTCATCTGGCCCATCTTCGCCATGGACGTTCCTCTCCTCGAACCCGGACCAAGTCCATAACCCTAAGAGGGGCTTGGCTTGGCCTGACATGGTTCTGCCGAGCATGTGGTTCTGCCGTGCTCGGCGGTCTGGCCCCATCTTCTTCTGAAGCCGTCGTAGCGGTCACCATCGTAGCTGCAGATCCTCCAACCCTCTGCGGCCAAGCTCCGGAGGAATCTGGGGATAGCACATTGGCGTCACTCGCCAACGCAGGCGCCTCGCCCAGTACCCCCACCCCACCACCATTTCCCGAGCGCCGGCACTGAGCTCCTCCTGTGTCGAACCTGAGTGAGACCGGTCCTGCTTGGCCGCCTTGGTGTCCGTTAGTTTTCATCCCACACGACATCGACTACCAGAACTGGAGGGTTCCACTGGCCACAACCCAACCATTCTTTCCCAGCGCCATCTTTAATGGTGAAACCCAGTCCGTAGAACAAATCACAGCCCATGATGTCGCCTTAGGCGGTCACGTGGAACATGAAGTCAACCATCATTGCAGACTTATACCGAACTGTTAACTTCAAAGTCCCAACTGTGCACGCCTGCCACCTCCATAACCATAAAGCGGTGCTGGGTTACTTTTTATCCTGTAGTAGGGGAAAAACTTCCTCACCATGGCCCAATAAAGGAATGACCCCTCCACCACCGTGTCTAGCACCAGCAGCACTTCCACGCCATCCAGTTCCACTGCACAGAATGTGTACCCGTTAATACTGGGGAACAACGTATGGATAGTTGTCGGGGGCGGGCGGAGTGATTTCTTCCATGGGCTCTCCGGCTCAGATACATGGCACACTCTAGCATAATGGTTCAAGCGTCCACATCTGCTACGTTTTCCCCTAGCCAGGCAGTCCTTAGCCTTGTTTCGGTGTGTCATGGACCCACAACCCTTGCAAAGGGGTTTTCCTGGGGCAGACCTTCAGCTGGCAGCATTGGCTTCCATAGTATCATCCAAGCTATCCGAGTCCGCTACTAATGCCGCAGAGGGAGGCTCTGGCAGCCGCTGTGACTGGCACCAATTTAGCTCTGAAGCTAGCTCGTCTGTGGCTTCCAACTGGAGAGCTAGCTCGACAGCCCTGGCTAGGTCACACAGCACCGTGCGTAGCCTAGCCCATATAGCGGCACTACTTGTGTGCTCCGCAAGCTGGTCACGTACCAATTCATCCTCCAGCGGCCCAAAACAACACTCACTAGCCAACTGCCTCAAGTCGATGACAAATTGATGTATAGGCTCACCCACACGATGTTGCTGCCAAAAGCGAATCCTCCGGAGAGTCACGCTATCCGGGGTATGACAGTGGTTTGCTAGCAGCTCGACGTCTTCAAAAGAGTCCGAAGCCCTGAGTGTGCGCAGGGCACACAGACCCTCAATCCCAAATTTGTGAACAAGTAGCGCACATGCTCTTAACTTGTCGGGCTTACCCAGGTCGAGCGCGGTGATGTAGGTCTGGAAAGCCTCAAACCATCTCGGCCACGGAACAGACGGCTTTTCCGGGAGCTCAAGGAAGGGGCAAAGTGTCGTAATACACACCTCCATTAGTTAATCATCGATTGCCAAATGTTATGCATGGTAAAATACCTTAAAGGATGAGGTCAGATGGCTGGACGAACAGCTTTATTAACGGATGTCAGAACAGCAGACACACAGTAGGCACCTGGCAGAGGGCACCAGTCAAAGAGGCTGCATCATGGATGCCCTCTACCATTTATAGGGTGGTGCAGTGGAGGAACAGGAAATGCCCGCCACTACACCGCATTTCATAATCAAGTGCCAAACACTAACACCACGCTACCATGCTTAGATGATCACCTAATCAGTACCTCTAAGTAGAATGAGGTGTCCTTGCGTTGGAATTCAACAGATACTCAAATTGAATGGCTGCTATACATGTAGTGACGTTAACTTAGGAAAGATATTGCAGTGGCCTCTTATTTTTTCCAAAGCTGCATGTTTTTCATGTTACCAAAGTAGGGAGAAAGCCTCTGAATTTGCAAGTTCAGTTTTCATCAGCTTGTAAACAAATGCACAAGTCACACTACCAGAAGTGCGAACAGAATTATATTTCACTTCTGTAGAGGGACCTCAAGAGCAATTCTTCCATAGCATTTCTTATAAAAAATGTTGATTGATCGAGCAGTGTACTGTATATTTCAGGGTACACAATACATTTTATGAGCAGGTAATTTTCTGCAAGGATGGACACACTAACCTCTTAATTTTGAGTACTTAAAAAAAATCTGCAGAGAACCAACAAAATATTACACTGCAGTTACCAGAAAAACAGAAGTTTCTTTGGGAGTGAAAAACACCAGGACAAGTCCACAAGCTATTAAAAAGCATTTTCAAGAGCCTGAGATTAAAACAGGAAAAAACAAATCAGAGTGGCTGTACATTTTTTATTATTTTGTCATATCAAGTACAAACGGCGTGTCCAGTGGGCTTCTGTACTCTTCTGAAAATTTCCCTGCCAATGAAAACCAACACTGCAGCCAGCACTGCACCTACTCCACACAGCAGGACTACTATTGAGTTCAAGGCTAAGGAGACAAAAGACAAATGTTATCATTGGTTCCATCAGCACTCAGAATTAGCAACATGAATCGAGATAGGACAAAAATTCATTATGTCATTTTAAATATGCATTTTCTAGCTGTGTTGTAGCAGACAGACACACACAGTGTCTCACCAGCTGGAGTCGCTGCTTGTATTTGTAGCATAGAAACTGGCTCTGGAGGATGCTCAGTCAGCTCCTCATCCAGAGGATGAGTCAGCTCCTCATCCTGCATCAGGATGGGGCCCAGAACCACCGACCTCTCCCACTGCAGAGCTGCAGAAAGACATGCAGACCCAATATGAGGTACGGGGGGGGGGGGGGATAGAAATCTTCTTAGAGCATTTATCCAGCTGAGTAAACCATCCCCGACAGGACTGACTGGTTGCACAATTAAAGGGATTAACTCAAAATCAAACCTCCACATAAACGGCATGTGCCAAATGACAGCAAGCAAGCTTGTCTAAACATGGGTGGAAACTCCGCTTTTGTAGTTTGTGGCTGAATTCATTTTACTCAGGGTTCCTCCTATTGGCTGCATTTTAATAAGTCGTTTATTTTCTTCTGCCAGATTGACAAATCAGTTTGACAACCTCCCAACGCTTATGGAGTGAAAGGAAAACACCCACAACTAACCTCAAAATTTACAAAGTCAGATTATATTTGTAAATGATTTTCACAGACACTGGTGAAAGTGTGTCATGCAGGAGCCATCCCATGGTGGCGTGTAATGTCGCTTCTGTAAACTGTACCAGCATTTCCATCAAGGCTTCTCTTCTGTCTCCGCTCACTGCAGCTGGTCTCACAGCAGCTACACACCTCATTGTCTCCACCTGATGCCACCCATCTGTCCAGAGCCCCAAATGTGTTTTGTTAGAGAGTCTGAGCAAAGCTTCTCATGGCATTGGAGTAAATAAAAGATGTTAAAAATCTCCATTATTTAACCAAGCAATCCGTCCAAATTGATTTTGTGTGGACTTACCTTTTGGCTTCAGTCAGGAATGAACAGGCCTTATGTTGTGAGTCAACAGGAACAAAGGCTGTTGTTGCTTTTAGGCGACATGTGATGTAGATCTACGGGTGAGAAATTACACAAAGTTGCATTAATATTTCTGTGCAACAGACTGCTATAATTCAAATATTCTGCATCACTACAAATTAAAAAGAAATGCTTTCTGGCACACAGTGGAATTTTATTGCATATAAAAGTTCAAGACAACCACAAATAAAAACAATAATTAAAGACAAATATATGAAATACACATTACATTAAAAAAATAGATGAAATTTATGAGACAAGAGAAAAAATGAGTGGGAGCAATGGTAAAAAAGTATAAGATCATTTAAATGAGTCTCAGCTTTTCTACTTTAAAGTGTTCAAAAATCATGCTGCAAGGATTTTCCATCTGCGTATCATTCTGTCTGTTCCTCACATCTCTCAAACCGTTCGTCAGACTGACCTCAGATTTGATATGTGCTTTGCTGAGGTTATGAGTGTGCGCATCCCCGAATTTCAGCCTCCCCAGATATGTGGAAGTATAGGAGGGCAAATCTTTAATGAACATCCGTAGCGGAGCTATTAAATGAACACAGAGGTGGAAAAGGTATAACTGCTGAGATTTGGGGGCTGAATATTTGGATTTATGGCTATAATATTAAGCCCAAAAACCCCTGTAAATGTCAACCTCCCCAATTATGTGGAAGTTTAGGAGGGGAAGTCTTAATTTAATGTCTATAGTGGAGCCATTAAATGAACACTGAGGTGGAAAAGGAACAACTGCTGGGAGTTGGGGGCTGAAATTCACAGGACAGACTCTTAAGGCTGGTGGGATAAAAAAAAAAAAATTGGGGTCCAATCCGAGCTCTGGAATCGGGTCTTCCTTAGAAGACCTAGGAATTGTTCAGAACACTTTAGGTGTTCTTAATATGTAGATGCCATCTATTCTTTGGTGCAAGCATCACTTCTATGATGTCACCAGTCCACACGGGGTCATACGGGCACTGCACTAGTGATCTATAATTATAAATACCGTTGTTATACTAAAGATACCAATGCTTTGCATTATAGAGATCTGTGCTGAATTTACAGCTAAGGCTGGTCTAGACATCCTGTAATGATATGAGCTACTTTCAAACTACAATTCGGGAGCTACAGTCAGGCTCCATTAGCATAAATTAGCACCTCAACACAACCATCCATGGCTTTGTCAAATTTTAAGAAGACACAGATCTGATCGCCCACAGGTAACGCATTTCTCCAGTGCATCAAGTTTCATCTCCTTATACCGCTGATGTCACATATGAATCTCACATTTTATGTAATTACATTTTTAATATCGGCACTGAATAGCTTATTGTGCACTTGCACTTATTTGGTGGGGCCATGTGTCACTATCAGAGGGGACTGTCACGTTAAAAAAAAAAAAAAAAAAAAAAAAAAAAGAGCAGACGACTGTACATTATTGCAGGGTGAACCAGGATGCACAAATGAGCACAGCGCGGAGGACTGCACCATGCATGTTTGTGCGGCCTGAACAGGGAGATTAATTAAAGCAAAGGTAAGAAAAATACTGAAGTATAATGTTCAAGTATCATGATCATATTTTAAAAGTCCGTTAATAAATTATTTCAACATCTGTGGTCCATTTATTTTTATTGAGTCATTTCTTTCCCTGCTTCGGCTGCTCTAGGCTTGCACTTTCTGCAAATAGTGTTAGTCTGTACCGTTGTATCACGTCAATAAAGTTTTTAAGCCTCTGATGGATTTAAAGTGGCTTGTTGCATTTGGGGAGCAACATTTACTAAATGGAAAACTGATCAAAGTCAATTTAATGTTGATTCATCCAAAGCTCTGGTTGTATACGTGCCTATATAATGGTTACACAGTTCAATATTGCCTCAGTGCACATTAATTTCCTCCATTTCTACAGAAAGTTTGGATGTAGTTTTGGAACAACACTTATGGTTGTTTAAATTATGCTCCTAGTTGGAACAAAAACAAAACACCAGAAGGAAAAAAAAAAAAAAAGGGTTGAACTATGACCTTAGGTGCTGCACAACACACCTCTCTGCAGTGAATGCATGACGCATGATTTTAAAACTGTTAAGTGTCTCACACCAGCTGTACCCACCGACTTTCTGTCGTCTAAGTGGAACATGAAGGATTTTAGCTGGAAATGAAGTTTATCCTCCTGGCTCCTCTGCATGAAGTAAGACTTGGCGCCTGTCAGCTTAGCATCAGTTAAACACCTTTCAAAGACAAACAGAACAAACTCCCCTTAAACAGTATGATATGCAGCAGAGTTATTGCAAACAGAAATCTTGATCATTGTGACCAGCTACAACTACTTCACCGTGTATATCTAATATCAGATTTAATCAAAACCAGAGCTTCTCACCCATGGTCACTGATAAAGAGGTATCTGGGCTGAGAATTGGGATCTGGGCTCAAAGCGGCCACGCAGTTGTCCACATAGACCCTCAGAGGAGCGTGGTGACCCTGGATGACCGCCGCCTCAATATGCATCACCTCACTCAGGAAGTAAACACTGGAAGGCCTCTGTGACTGCCAGTCCTCTAATCAAATACAGATGGAAAGATGCAAGAGTAATGCTGGGGCCATCAATGTGATTAGAAACTGAAATGATGCCCGCGGGAGGGCCTGGGTCAGCACTGCAGCAGAGAATAGCATACAGGTACTGGAACAATCAGAACAAAGTACTTTAACAGAAGGCAATGAATGAATCATTAACCTGAATAAACAACCCAGTCTGTGCCTGCATAAACTAGTTTAAAACTCATATCTGTAACTTGTAATTTCCTTCATAAGTAGACAAGTCATGCAGGTCTACAGTAAGCAAATCACAAGAAACAGAAGATGAGCATTTTTGTGCAGTCGCTACTGAAATGTGGTTTAGAAATAATTAGAAAACATAATCAAGCATATATTGATCACATCACTGTGTGAGTGACTGTTGTGTCAGCTGCCACCTACAAGGCATGTAATTTCAGCTCATCGCCACACAAAACCTTTCATTCTCATCTATCATGTTCCCATTCAGCAGCTACAACAGTTGCAGCAAAGTCTGCAAGGCCTTGAGTGATTGCAATTACACCGTTCTTTTGGGAAATTAGGCAGACTGCCTGGTGCAAATCAAAAGTTCTTTTTTTTTTTTCCCTCCTTTAAGACACCCATAGTTGCAAGTGTTACCGTCCCTCACCTGTCATGAGACGAAGGGAGAACTGCAGCTGCTGTTCTGCTTCCACATTGGAGGCGAAAGGCGTCCATGTTGGCCTCATGGCGTTGCTGTTTACGTAGTGCCTCCTACGAGGACAGTTGCAGGAAGGAATATTTACTTCACCCAGAAGGAGAGACAGAAGTAATAAAAACTACATCATGAAAGCAAACAGTGGTAAACACAACCATAAGAGGATTAATGACTTTGAAGGCTTATTGCTGTAATAGATAATGCAATTTAAAACCTTTCAGCGGTCATACTGTCTCACGTAATGCGAGACGTAGAAGTTCCTGAAAACTGTCTTGTAGCAGTGACACCGTGTACCAGCTGAAATAGCTTTCTGCTGCTAAATCCACCTTTCTAATGGTTTAGTTTATACATAACTAGTTGCATATTCAAGGAAGAAGATATGCAAGACTTAAAAAAAATCAAAACATTCTAAAGCCACTTTAAGAGACTAAACTTCCTGCTCTGAGTTTTTGACTTTCAGACACCCTGTGCTAAAGCTTGGCTTCACTCAAATGCTATATTATGAAAGACAAATGCAGTTTTCAGATGTAAAAAGTAAAGCCTAGAAGTACACACACCACCACTTTAAAGACAGCAGAAGGGAAACTCCTGCTGTTGGAAAAAGAAATGCACTTTAAGAAAACTGCTGAGACTGACCGTTTATAATGTTCTGGTTCTTTTAATAGTTTCAAATTAAATAGACTTCATAACAGTGATCATAAACTCCATGGAGTGGATTCAGTTTTTCCAGTCAGATCCTTCCCTTACTAGTGAGCACATCTAATGATTAATGATGCATTATTGTGGATACATCCAGCAGGCGATTTGTTATTAACGAGGAGGATAGTAGTGGTGGGTATTCACAAATTTAACATAAGCTACAAATGTACAGTATAAATGTAAATCAAGTACAAACTTCCTTGAATATTGGTGCTAAAAGATGCTAGATTATAATTACAAAAATCAAATATACTGTACTACAGGGAAGTCAAAAATTTACAAGGAAAAGTTACAGATTTTGTCAAATTCACAAGAGAAATTTTTAAACTTACAAGAACAACAGCTACACATTTGCACAATTTTTTTTTTTTACTTTTTTGGTCAAATTATTCATTGTCTCACTAATTTGTGAGGTTTTTCTTCTAAACTTGTAACATTTTGGGGGAATATTTTAAGTTTTTTCTAATAAATTTAGTATTTTTTTCTATAAAGTTGCCACTTTTTGCTATACATGTTTGTTCCACACAAATTTATAAATGTATTTTCATAAATTTGCAACTTTTGTTGTAAATCTGTGATTAGTTTCTCTTGAATTTAACTTTTTTCCTGCAAATTTGTCACCTTTTTCCTCAACTTTACAACTTATTTCTCTTAAATTTTCAATATTTTTCTTGTGCCTTTGTAGCTATACTCCCACTGATGTGCGCCGTTTCTGGGGATGGCAGGCTAATAATGGGAATGGTTTTGGGTCATTTTGCTACCAAGGGGGGATAGCATCCCTCCTCAAATCACCTACTGCAAGGATGTCAAACTCATTCCATAGAGGGCCAAGAGCCTGCATGTTTTACTTCCACCCAGCGCCTTCAGCAGGTGTTGTCACCGATCAGCAATCAGTGGGAAGAAGTTTAGTGGAATCACCTGTTGAAGACACTGGGTGGAGGCAAAACCTGCAGGATCTTGGCCCTCCCTGAAATGAGTTTGACACCTGTGACCTACTGGATACACCTTAATTTAGCTCAGGGATGGGCAGTGAGGACTATTCCATTGCAGGTTTTCTGTTCTATTCAGTCTCTTCAGCAGGTGTTTGCACTGATGAGCTTCAAGGATTGCAAGTTAGAGAAAGCCACTGCTGAAGAGACTGGGTGGACAGAAAGCCTGTAATGGAATGGCCCTCCAAGGTACATAGTTGCCCATCCCTGATCTAGCTAGAACCAAGTGTTGTAGTAGAGACCTCTCAAGACCAACATACACCATGGTCTTTGTCTCAACTTGGTCTTAGGAGACTGGTCTCTACTACAACACTAATAGCACTACACTTAGCCAATGTCTACCCTTCATAATCTCATTCTATTTTGATTCATCCAGGTACAAAAAACAAAACTGAGCGTCTGGTCCCAATACCAAACTCAAGGATTTACATGGCAGTCCACAAACTGAGTGCAGCAGATAAATCTTTTATATTCAGCCTCTAGTTAAAGACTGGATAATGAAGACAACAGTCAACCATCAGGCTTCACCTTTGATAGTAGCACTGAACTGCCACTTCTGCAGGGTTGGTCTTTAAGATGAAGGTGTTGCCGATGGGTCTTGGCGAGTACTTCAGTGTAAACGTATAAATCAAGGCTTCCTCCGTCATCTGAAGAAAATGTAAAACAGTTACAATGACTTTGAATACACAGCAGTAGATGGACATGAGTTACTACTCAGTCACACACCGTTACTGTACTGCCACAGCCGTCCAGCTCCACCTCAAAGCGTACAGTATCGTCCTCAGTGTCTACTGCAGTGCACTCTTCTAAGGTCAGATCACTTGGATGGATGACTTGACCATTTCCTAAGAACAAAGCAGCAAGAGGCACAACTTAAATCAAGACCATTACCTGAGCCTATTTTCCTCCTCCTCCAGTCAATAGCACTCACAGCGAATGGAGGTTCAGCCACAGGACAAATAAAAAGGTTCCTTAATGTGCTGCTGTAAAGTCAGGCCTGACCAATGGCCATGCAGAATGCCTCTTTTCTGAGTGTAGAAATAAGAGGAAGCATAATATTGATCACCTATACCATAGCCTGTGCCATTTGCAGTAATCAGCACTGAGTGTCCCATCTTCACTGTTCCATTCAATTTTCCAGTTTGGGCCTCTAATCTGACCCTTCCCTTTTCAGACGTCAGAGCAGAAGGCATGGTAAATGGACCTGCGTCGGTACCACAGCAGACAAAACTCTGCGATCAATCAATTCTGACAAATAATGGCCCACCATTACCTAAGAAGTTCTGCTTGACCTCAATGGTGACCTTCTCCTCGCCACAGTGCACGGCCACGCTGCTGGCGGGTATGGGCATCTGCTGCTGCTTCACCAGCACCTGTGACGGTATTCTCAGTGAGTTACACTAAAATTGTATCGATAAAATACATAGATAAACAAATGTGTTGACACTACCTTTGACTTCTGCATGACAGGCAGGTTTACATCTGTACCTTGATGCAGCCAGTTTGAAATTTCTTGTGTTGGGTTCACCTCCCACTGCTCCAGCTCCTCTCTGCCTTCAGAGGCCTGAGGCTTTTGGGCAGTTTGCCCCACAAGTTGGAGAGATTTTGGTTCCCTAAGCTCGAAGCGCCCGAGCTGGTAGGTGGCAGGTAAATGAACCAGATCACTTTGCTCCACCTGATTTGACTCCTGATTAGCTGTTTGCTGTGACCTTGGCAAATGTAAGCTTGTCACTTGCTCTTTTGGGGTTTGCTGGAGAGTCTCATTGGCGCTGAGATTAAATATGTTCTGTGAAGCAAAGCCGAAGTCTCCACCAGAGAAGAAAAGTACAAACAAAACAGCTTCTATGTAACCCATTTCAACTTTTTTTTTCTCCACAAAAAAACTAGAGGGTTTGTTTTGTTTTTTTGTTTTTTTGCTTTCAGGGAGCTCTGTTGTCTTCCTCTGCATACCAGCAGTCAGATGTAGGAAGACGAGCTCCACCTTTTTCTAATTTAAACCTGATTAGATGCAGCCTGGAAAATCTACACTGAAGCTTCCCCTGTCTGTGTTCAAAATGTCCATTCTTTCACTACATTTAAATGGGAGTCAATTGAAATGCAGTGCCCTATGTAGTGAATGAGTGGACATTTCGAACGCAGCATATATTATGGTCAAATTTACTATTTACATCAATTGTTTTCTATGCTTATTTATTTTCAGAGTTACTAAATAATAAATGATAAGTTAATGCCAGTGAGTGTAGGAAACAAGAGTAAAAACAATCCTTCCATCTGCAATATCTTCACTGGTCATGATGCTAATGAACAGAGACTTTCATAAACACAGAGAAGGCTGACCCCCTAACAGTAAGTGGCTTTCAGGGCCCTCCTGAGGGTGATCAATCAGCACTCCCAGGGAGTCTAAACACCACCAACGCCACTACCAACTTGAATGTCACGGTCAGCAGTCTGGGGAGCTCAGTGAGAGGCTCATAAAACTGAGATTTATGAACGTCCACTGACAGACTTCAAAAATGTCACCACCAGCTGTATGGGTGTGTGTCAGCTGTATGGGTGTGGGGCATGGCTGTGCCAGCAGGCCGGTCGGTGGCACCTATGAGTGAAGGTGTCCTGTTTTCTTTCTCCACCTGTTATCAGGGACATTTAAGAAAGGCAGCACAACTTTAAATTGCACTCAGGATTTGAATGCACTTTTTTAATTGAACAGTAAAAGTGGTGAAAGGAAATATTTTTTTTTTTAAAAAAAGGTATTGAGGGCAGGTGTGTGCGATCTGTCTCCAATGCCACAGTTGCTTCATTTGATCATTATGAGAAAAAAGTAAAAAAAACCAAAAACACAAATTTGTACTAAAATGTTTTAATTCATTAAGAAAGGCCAAGTTGTACTTATTAAATTTTGCTGTTTTATCAAAATAGGTTTTGCTTCTCCATGCAGAATTTTTTGTTTTGCCTATCCCATTTTTTTCTGAGATCAATGCACCCAGAGTACACACAAGCCTGCCAGTCCTTTGCAGGGGTCAACACAGAGAGACAGACAACCAAGACCAGAGAGGGTTGCTGATGGATTTGAAATCAGGACCTCCTTGCTGTGAGGTGACAGTGCTAATCACTACACCACCCCTCCTTGGCTGTCCAAGTTGACCCCATTGGTGACATTAGCAGAATGTGAGAGGTTGGGAGTTTGGTCCTTGCCAGATGCCTCTGGTGTTTCACGCTGGCCATAAAAATACTCCTAAATGCTATATGAACACAAATAAATTAACCCACCCTTCCCATTTGTGTGATATGCAACACAGGTGGCAGATGAAATACATATCATAGTTAAACAGTGCAATATGACTAATTCTGAGCTGTAAATCAGAAGGCTTCTGTTGAAGAAAAAATTATGGAGATGGAAATAAGCAAGCACATGTCCAAACCTTTACATATAGTATGTTTCTCTTCTAACACAGTTTGCTGCTTTGCTAAACTTTCTCTCTTTGAATTTTAAAGCCATGTATCTCACAGAGTGGCAAATGCTGACAAACGGTGTAATTTTTGGGTTTCATCAGGGTTTGTAAAAAGGCTGCAAAACAGATTGTAACATGAGCTTACTCAAAATTTCTTTGCAAATTTACTTTTCTGCAAACTGTTGCAAACATTTGCAAAATAGTTATAAGCATTTGCAAATATTTGTAACGTGTTGCTAAAGTTATTTTTGGATCGCCACAGAATGAACGCTAACAACTGTTTAAGAACCGTTACGAACCATTGAAATCTCAATGCTGGGGAGGGTTTAGCTCACCCGTTTTATAGGGTTGGATCGAAGATTCGCCTGACAATCAGTAGGTATTTCAACTGAAACTGACGAAAGATTCCAAATGTTCCCAAACAGTGGCAAAAGTGTGGAAAATAATGACTAATCATCACAAACACAGCCACAACATTTGCGGGAATGTTGCTATTTGTCACTAAACATTGCCAAATGTCACTAATGACAGAGACAAGCACTGATTTTTTTTTTCAAACATGTCAGAAAAGTTGGTGAATCTAAAAATTGCAACGTTCATCAGCATCGCCACTCCGTGAGATACAATCTTGACTTGCTATAGTCTCTATGAATAAACCCTAATTCAATATATCGGTATCTTTAAAAGCATGATGTATGGATAAAAAAAACATAAGCTTTCTTGGAATGAAATTCCTGTTTTAGGCTAAATGAGTTTAAATAGCATCGCCCTGATACAGACACAATAATCTCTGACCTACAGGAATACATTACAGCTCTTTTCTCCCTAGGATCTCCCTGCAGACTCCCCAGTAGAGCTGCTGTTGTCAGGAACTGCCTTTTATCTTCTGCTGATCAGCAGCAAAAACAAAGAGAGGTGTGTGTGTGTGTGTGTGTGTGTGCGTGTGTGTGTGTGTGTGTGTGTGCATGTGTGTATTTGTTCAGGGGGGCTGGAGTGAAATCAGGCCATCCCTGCCAGTCAGAGCCCCTCAGCTACCGAACTCTAACTTGGTTAGCTGCCTCTAATTTGGCCCCCGGAGGGCCCTAATGTGGTTCCCTGGGGGGGATTGTGAAAGGGGCCTGGCAGCTTCGACCACTCAGTCTGCGCCATACACACACACACACACACACACACACACACACACACACTGGTGCACACACACACACACACACATGCTGGTGCACACACACTGCCGCCACTCCCTTCGGCCTCTGCTTCCAATAATCCTGATGCATTTTGAGACAAGGACAGGATGATGCAGGTAAACAGGCCGCTTTTGTGCAACAACAATAAACACGTGCATATACCACCCCCTTATACACACACACACACACACACTTCTACCAGATGGAATATTGTCAACCGCGATGGCACACCAACAACGCAGATGCTCAGTGACAGCAGCACACACACACACACACACACACACACACACACACACACACACACACACACACACACACACAAGTAGGGAAACCCACGTGTCCCCTGTCACATTTTGCTGACAACAGAAAGTCATGGAAACGGCTCGATTTTGGCCTGTGCTGCACTGCGCCATACGGATTACGGTTATGGAGGCTCATTAAAAACATGTAGTGGGAGATGGATTAGTTATAGCCTGCTGTTGTGGTGGGCGAGCAGCGTTCGAGATCAGTGGATTTTTGTGCTTTTTTTTTGTCAGTAGTCAAGCGGCAGTGAATAGATTTGCGTGGGATAGACAGGGAAATTTTTGCCTTCGAACATGTGCTACCATGTGCTTTTTAGGAGCTGGCGTGGCCACTACTTCAAACTCTCTTGGCAGATTGTCGGGTTGTTTTTTTTTAAAGGGAGAATACATGTGGATGTGTGGAGAGGGCAAAGTTGAAAGAGAACCTGTGGAAAGCAGAAATAATCATGAGGGAAAGAGCAGAAAGGAAGAGGAAGAAAGACCGAGGGGGAGGGAGGAGAAAGTGAAAACAAAGCAAAGGGGATAAGAAATATGCGTCTGGGGTCAGAGGACCTTGGGGTGAGGGATAACAGACAAGCAGCTCGGCTGGTCCCGGTGGGAACAACATAAAATAACAGCACGCTGGGCTCTGATTCACAGTCCATCAGCAGCCGTATCCAGCACGTCTCCACACAAGGACACACACTGCACTGGATACAGGCGAACATGCACACACACACGCACACACATGCAGGGAGCTTAATGGGCTGTTATTAAAGACATGCATCACACCACGTCACCTTCCACACAGTAACCCACATCTGTGCACTGCTTCCACACGCACAAGCCAGTGGGATAATGACCTCCCAGTACTGCAATAGCAACTGATGTATCATTTAGCAGAAAGCCACAGCAACATGTCGAGGTGACACGGTGACACAGGAGCACTTTTAACTCTGACACCAGACCCCACTGCCCATACTCCACGCACAGCTAACCTCATATTTTAATCACACCATCCGTGGCATTTCCCAAGAAGGGATCCCATCTTGCTCAATAGCCTGTGAATGGCCTTTTGTCCCACCGTAAAGGTCCGCAGTAGCGGTTGATTGGCAGGTGTCATCACCCTCCATGCAGGGAACAATGCAGCAGCAAGTGAATCAGGAGCTGACCTTAAAGCTGGATTCATGCTACATTTCCCTTCTGGTCCGCTTTGGTCCGCATGCGCTTTGGACGAGCCCGGCACACACGCAGAGCTGTACATGCTCACTTTTTTTCGTCTACCAGGCCAAGCGGTTGACACATGCGCACAACTGTTAGTTGTAGTTTTGCCCCAGCCCTATGGGCTGCGCAAATGTGCTAACACGTCAGTTTGTTTACCGGCTATAAACATGACAGCGACACACATTTTTTTGTAGCAACAACAATGGCATTGTTTCAAGGAAAAGGAGGAATTACCGTTTTCCAGTGCTCTTCTCCACTCAAGCTGCCGCTCCTGCAAAAGGATTCATTTATGTTTATTCTCGTCTTCCACTTCCTCGTTGTCTTCTTCTTCTACTTTGTCTTTGTATGCTGTGTTGGTAGCGCCTCCTCGTGAATGGGACGTTCAGTCTTGTGCATGCGTTGTCGATGTGTTCAGGTTGTGGGAAGGCTAAGCGGTCATAAAATTTGGGCTGCACGCGGTCGTCTACGGAAGAGCCCTGCAGACACTAGCGCACTGGAGACGATGACATAAATTTTGTCACATAAGGCTTCCGGTTGCGCATACATGGACAGCGAAGGTGCAGCATGAATCCATCTTCAGCCTCCACTCACTCTGGGGCCACATCACAGACTCCAAAGTTCCTTTCAGGGTGGAAGTTCCATTTTTCCACTTTTCTGATCCAATTTAGATGCAGTTAAAAACAAACTAAACTAATTAGACTGACATGTTTGCAAGCTCCTATTCAGTTCAGCTTCAAAGCATTCAAAGAGCATAACTCACGCAACTTCAGTCAATGCATTTTCTTCATTATAAAGCTATTACATACTGGAGTGGTGGCCTAGTTGATAGAGTATCTGCCCCACAATTGGGAGGTTGTGGGTTCAGGTCCTAGCTGGGTCATACCAAAGACTATATAAAAATGGTACTTCCCACCTTCTAGCTTGGTGCTCAGCATAATAGAATGGGGGAAAGAGAAGTTGTTTGTGGTGGTGCCTTGCATGGCAGTGACCCCTCTAGATGTGATTAACATTGTAGATAGGAAAAATGTAATTTTGTTCTACTGTACATGATTGGCTGTATGGACTGAATGGCAATAAAGTTGGCTTCTTCTTATTTATGATGTTGCACTTTCCAATACCATACACAATAGTCTAGCAGTGTATTTCTGGGGATGACCTGTTCTGCAAGATACCTCATGAAAGAGATGAATGTTTGTGACATATTTTGTTCAAAAGTTCTTTAATTATTTAATTGTTGTAACTTTTTTGCAGCCTTTCTGAGAAAGGTAGTTTCAGTAAATGTCTCTTTAAAATCACTCAGATTGCATTCTATTCCACCCTCCCTCTTACGTCACGATTGCTAACCTAGTGCTTTAGCTAAGGTTAGCTCAGGTGGCAAATGTGAGCCAATTAAAGTAAAGTTATCTCAAAAGATGAATAAAATAATGCATCATTGCATTACTACAAGAAAATAAACTAAAATAATGTTTAAAATTGACGTATATGGTCAAGTGTTGTAGATGAACAAGGATTCCAGTGGGGGTGAATAGAATTTGTAGAAAATAGTGTTCAAAACTGAATCGACAGTTAATCTAATGCCGGGCACCCTGTCCCAGTTATAAGGATTGATTAGTGACTGAAATGCCTTTGGCTCCCTGCCCGTCTACATGACAGACAGTTATGCTGGCCAATAATAGAGCAGCAGGCAGGTATCAAGGCTAGTGACATTTACCTTTTAGTGACATTTCCTATTTGTTGATGTACAGGAAAATACCCGGAAGAGTAAGAACAACCTCTAGGGGACAAAAACTAAATAAAGGCTGGTGTGTCTTGATATATATATATATATATATATATATATACAGTATATGTGTGTGTGTATATAAATTTTTTTTTATGATCGTCTCACTAATGGACCTCTTGCACAATGTAGAGTGACATACTTCCGCATTCCTCTTCCCCAGCAGCTCCACTTCCAGTTCCATTATATTTGTCCATGACTTGGTGCTTTGTCGTCAATAAATCAATTTTATCACTTTCAGTTATCATTGTACATATTGGATATAGTGTACGGGAAGATCGTTTTATTCTTCACAAAGTTTGTGTTTCACATTTTGATTGTTTTTGTAACCATACTGTGCCGTTTAATAGTTCGCCCTGTTAGCGTTACATAGCGCAGCTATTGTGTTGTTTCCCTTTCTGCCATTCCAAATACCACTGCATGGGCTGTAATAGACCTGTGTAGTGGACATGTATTGTACAAAGTCTTTGCACAAGCTCATTCATGTTTATTTGAGTCCATGCAATATTATTAGGAGTGAGTCAAAGTTTATTATGAGACTAAACGACACACTAGCAAGTGGAAGCTTACTAGGTTAATATCAATAACAGTAGTGGTAACAGCAGTAACTGAGGGATTCTGTATGCACCAAGTAATATTAAAATAAGTCAGGTAGCAACTGGTAGACAGACATACACTACTCACAAAAAGTTAGGTATATTTGTCTTTTGGGTAAAATTTATGGAAAATGTAAAAGGTTCACGCTGCAGTGATATAATATCATGAAAGTAGGGCATTTAAGTAGAAGCATGCAATGGTGATTTCCTCATCTCAACAATTTATTGAAACAAAAGCCAACAACAGTGGTGGGTATACCACAACAAAAAATGTCAACGTCTCAATAACTTCTCAAGTGCCCTTGAGCATCAGTTACAGCTTGACAGCAACGTCTCCTGCTGTTCACAAGTCAACTTATTGTCTGCTGAGGCATGGCATTCCACTCTTCTTGAAGGGCGGCCCTCAGGTCATTGAGGTTGTGGGGTGCAGGGTTACGAGCCTCTACACGGCGACTCAGCTGATCACATAGGTTTTCTATGGGACTCAGGTCTGGAGAAAGTGCAGGCCACTCCATTTGAGGTACACCAGCCTCCAGCAGCTGTTCCCTAATGACACGACCTTGATGAGCTGGGGCATTGTCGTCCATGAAGATGAAATTAGGTCTGTGTTGTTCATGCAGGCGCACAACTCTCAAGATGGCCAACACAACACACCGTGGGGCTGCACGGTGGCGCAGTGGTTTAGCACTGTGGCAGCACAGTTTTACCCTCGGCTGGGGGATCGCGGGGATCATGAGATCGTGGGTTTGATCCCAGCCCCCGACCAACAGTGAGCTGTGTGGAGTTTGCATGTTCTCCCCGTGTTGCGTGGGTTTACTCCGGGATTTCTCCGGTTTCCTCCCGCATACCAAAAACATGTAGGTTTAGGGCGCTCGCGCACGCAGCGACCAGCAGCCGGTGGCTTGTCACCAGACTGCAAACCAAATCTACCTACGGGTACAAATAAGTAACAAAAAAAAAAAAAAAAAGTAAGCATGCAGCATGGCGAGTTCTGCATGTAAGCTCAAAAAAAAAAGCAGCTAAAACTACAGCAAAACCTCTATGTCTCTCACATTCCCACCTGTTAACTGCTGCCTTACTCATGTATTTTAATTCTAAGTACAGTACGACATCGGCTCCCAACAACAAAATGCAGAGAACAACTCCACCCCACAGGTAAAGGAAGCAAGTCTCTCTTGTACACGAGTTACCTGAATAAAGGACGGGCCAGACCTCCGACTTACCACGGCAAATCCTGCACAGTCAACAGATTTGTGAGATTATTCCACCTCAGCGTTGTCTTGGTCCTGGCTGGCGACATGGAAATAAACCAAGGACCGGTGGCCAAGGATCTGTGTGCGGGACAGACGCCACCAATGCTGACAGGACTAGCGTAGTTAACACCTCCAACATCAGCGGAGACATCGAGATCACAATTGTTTACCGGACCAGCATGGACACGAGCACTATTGCCAGTGGAATTAATGCCATTTCCACTGCCAATACTGGCAGCGCTAAGGCGGCCCACACCAAACAGCACCATTGTGGCCCTGCAGACCATCAACATTACCGTAGCATGGGAGCCGGATTGCGTCGTCACGGACCAACAACGGAACAGAGCCGGGGTGGACTGGCGATCAACCCTCGTCCCCATAACACAGCAACCAGCTCTCCTCACCACGACACATTGGAGGACCCACATCACCAGACAGCCAGACATCGCGGCTCCACAGCCAGCCTTCGGAACCATGACCCAACGGCTGATCCCCACTGCAGCAGCCCAGTGCACGGTCTCCACTATAGCAGCAATGCAACAACCAACCGGCAGTGAGTTTAAAACTCCACAGAGAAATCCTGTCTTAAAAAACATAGGTCGCTCAAAGTTTTTCAAACCCTGAACCAGGCAAAATGAATTTGGGACCTTCAAAGTAAATGAAAAGGTCTGCTTGGGGGGCACTTAAATGTACGGAGTATGGTCTCCAAACGTGAACAACTAGAACATCTGCTGATAAACTCTAATATTGATTTTTGAGTCTGTCTGAAACCTGGTTATCATCCTTGTCACCTGAAACTGTTGTTACCATGCCTGGCTATAATGTGTATGGAAAAGACAGGGAGCAAGGAAAAGGTGGAGGAGTTTTACTATATGTTAAAGACACCTTAAAATGTAATCAGATTGAATGGTCAAAAGGTATGAGTCTAGAACTTGTAGGAGTTAACATTAAGTTGTCAGCCAATATGACCTTCTCTGTTATTTGTTTATACCGCAAACTCTCCTCAAAAGCAGATTTTTAAGACCAATTTAAAGCGCTTCTTAATCAATGCAATCCTAAAAATGAATTAATCTTATTGGGTGATTTTAATATAAACTGGAATGACAAAAAGTAAGAGTTAAGTTAATCCCTTCCACAGCATGTGGGACACCATGTGGTGTATGGGGCAGTGCCTATCTCCGTTTCATTGACCCTAAGCCACACAGCTACTATAAATAGTGAAAGCTACAGTGGGGGGGTCAGTCCTGTGGTAACTCTCTGTGTTAACCTCTTAACTGTGTATGTCACCAAACTGTGACACAAACCCTAGTGGTCAACAGTGGTAAAGATTTTTTTCAAGAAAATATTCAGATCAGATGTCAGAACTTTCCAAGGCTATAACTTGAAAAGTGGTAAGAGATAATGGCTTACTGTCAATTAGAAAGATGTAGAATATGATCCAAAGTTTCAGATAGGAGTAAATTTACACATCTAATTTGCATACAAACAAACAAAGACATTCGTCACTTACCGCTGGCAAGGCGGTGTCCTTTTGCAGCATTCTGGTCGTAATTTTGTCCTCTCCCGGTCATTTTAGCTTTCTCTCCTACATCCAGAAACTGTTATTGATTATTCCACCTTAATTTCACTTTTATTCGGTGGCAATTTATCTTATATGACGACATGCAACCGGCAATTGCTCTACAGTCACATGGCGCTCTGGGTGCCAGCAGGTGAAATCAACGAACTTCACGATCCCTGTGTTATAAGAAGATGTAAACATCTACCTTCATAAGCTAAATAATCTCTTTTTAGAATCATAGTTGGCAAATTCGGGACCAAATCCTCCAAATTTGCTCCTCCGTCTGCGATCGCGTATGTCCACAACGATGGGTGCCGTCCATTTTGCTTTGCAATCTCAAAGGCAAAGAAGAAGAAGAAGGATTTCTTACTCTTTGGTGTATTACATGTCACCCAACGTGTGTCTGCCACCTTGTGAACTAGCATGATCAATACAAATCCTCAGTACAGCTGGGCAGTGTTTCTGCATGTCATATCAGCTGACAGGCGCAGCGCCACTAGGGGCAAAAGAAACCACACAGCTTGACTTCCCTTTTCCATTATGCTGAGCACCAAGCTAGAAGGCAGAAAGTACCATTTTATATGGTCTTTGGTATGACCTAGTCTGGATTTGAACCCACAACCTCCTGGTGGTGGGCAGGATTCTCTACCAACTAGGCCACCACTCCGGTCAGGATGACAAAAAAGACAGAAAAAAATCTAAAAATCATTACACATCACAATAACCTAACTCAATTAATTAAATGTACTGTCATTTTGCCTCCTTGATACCACGGAACAGGCTGGCCTTAGCTGTTGTTAATCCTGCGGTGTCGCTGGCCCTGAAGGCTGCGTCCCGAGCCCTGTAGCTTGTGAATCTTGAAGTCATCAGGTAACACAGTAAGATACATAATCCCAAAAAACCAACAACAAAATATAACAATGGCAGTAAACAAAATTGAATGGAAGGAAATCACCTCCTCAAATGACAAAAATCACAGCAATGATTTTTTTATAACAAAAATCAGAGGTTATTGCAGCATTTATTTAAAAAAAAACAAAAAAACAGAAACAACAGAAGAAGAATCAACTTACCATGGCTCAACTCTGAATGAAGACCAGAGATCAACTTCTTAAAATAGCTCTAAAAACAGACTTAACAACAAACAAACAAAAATTTACGTCTGCTAGAAATAAGGTAACACAAACTCTGAGAAAGGCGAAAGCAAGCTTTTTTAAGATAAGATAAGATAAGCCTTTATTAGTCCCACAACGCGGAAATTCCAGGATTGCAACAGCACAGGGATAGCAACACTCAGAGCAACAATCAGAAGGCAAGAAAAAAACAAGCAAGCAAGAGCAGCTAATATACATATGTACATATTACTATAAAATATATATATACACACACACAGACACACAGTGCAGAGCATTGTAGCTGGATGGAATAAATATATGAATATATAAACACACAGTGCGGAACATTGTAGCTAGATGGAATAAATACGTAAATATATAAACACCCACAGTACGGAGCATTGCAGCTAGGTGGAATAAATATGTAAGTATATAAACACACACAGTGCAGAGCAATGTAGCTAGATGGAATAATATGTAGATATATAAAAACAAAGTGCGGAGCATTGTAGCTAGATGGAATAAATATATAGATATATAAATATAAACACACCCAGTGCGGAGCATTGAAGCTAGATGGAATAAATATGTAAATATATAAACACACACAGTGCAGAGCATTGTTGCTAGATGGGATGAAACAGCATAACCGTCTACTTAGTTATCCTACATGGTATGATTATGTGCCATACATATTCTCACCCTCCATAGTGGGGAGGGTGAGAATTTTTTATAACCATTATTGACAATGCAAAAGGAGATGGCAAAAAATTTGGAATAATATTAACAAATGGACTAATATACAGAACAAAAAAGATGACGGAGACATGGAACTTAATATTAATAACAAATTGGTAGAGAATCCCACCGTCATTGCTACAGAGTTTAACAACTTTTTCATAAACTCTGTGCTAGAAATATCCCATTTATTTAATCCACCTGATCATAATTTTAGTCCTATTAACCCCTCACAACCAATTTTTAATATATTAGAAATAATTGAAAATGAAGTTGCAAATATCATCAGCGCATGTGTAATGGTCAACAGTGTCAAATTGCCATATTTGAAATGTGAAATGGGTGTTCCACAAGGCTCTATACTTCGACTAATATTATTCTCCCTATACATAAATGATTTACCAAATGTATGCAGAAACGTTCATATACAAATGTATGCAGATGACATGGAAATATTCACACCTGCAAAAAACACACAAGAAGCCACCTGTATTCTTACAGCAGCGATGACCCAAATCCATGACTGGCTGAATAATTCATGTCTCCTACTAAACACTAAAAAAATGTTTGCATGACGTTTACCAGTCAACGATCAAATATTACAAACTCAAACATTTTCTTAAAAGGGGAGGAGCTGCAACTAGTCTAGGAATTTAAGTACCTCGGCGTGATTTTCGACTCCTCATTAACCTTTAAAAAAAACATCAAAAAAATCACAAACATAATCAAATTCAATCTAAGAAAACAAATTAGACCATCAGTGACAGTACAGCCAAAATGTTTCTGCATGCAATGATCTTCTCACACTTCGATTATTGTTTTACCAACTGGTCACTCACTGGTGTAACCATAATCAAACCCATTGAATCTTTATACAAAAAAGCCATAAAAATCTTTAATAAGAAAGATCCTACATATCATTGCTGTCACATTTACAAGAAATACAATCTTCTGTTTTTTGAAAATTATAAAATTCTCAAATTTGCCTGTTCAATTTATAAAATATTAAATGGCTGTGCCCCCCCCCCCCCCCCCATGAGAATATGTTAAACTGAGGACTGGCACCGGTACAACCACAAGAGCAATTACTAGAGGAGACTATGAGGTCTCCCACAGACACAGCATATTTGCCCAATCTGTGCTATCAGTGAGGGGCACCAAGATCTGGAATAATATACCACCTGCAATCAGAGAAATACTTTTAACCCTTTGAGTGTGTATGGTGCAGAACTGCGCCATACCCCCTAGTGGTCAAGAGTGGTAAATATTTTTTGTCAATAAAATAGTTCAGATTTCCAAGGCTGTAACTTTAAAGTGGTAAGAGATAATGGCTTACTGTCAATTAGAAAGAAGTAAAATATGATCCAAAGTTTCAGATAGGGATAAATTTACACATCTAATTTGCATAATGTCACGGCACCTCTTTAAATTCCATAGCTAAGTCAAAACTGGACTTTGGAAGTATTTACACAAAAAATGGTTCAGTCTTTTGACACCATTTTTTTGTACAGAGGTACTTCATCATCTTATCTTCAAAGTATATGATCAAGAAATCAGTACATTTTAAAAAAGCAGAAATTCCTCACTTACTTTTGACAAAGTCAGTGTGAGAAGGCAGGCGCAGTGCCGCACTCTGACACTCGGGGCACGCAAATTCTCACACTCAAAGGGTTAAGACACATTGTAAAAACTGGCTTTTAAACAACCAAAACTGTACCCATAATTAGTGGTTGCTATGCGGCATATGCCTATACTGGATATACAGTGGTGTGAAAAAGTGTTTGCCCTTTCCTGATTTCTCATTTTTTTGTATGTTTGTCACACTTAAATGTTTCAGATCATCAAACAAATTTAAATATTACACAAAGATAACACAAGTTATGCACAAAATGCATTTTTTAAATGAAGGTGTTTATTATTAAGGGTAAAAAAACCTACATGGCCCTGTATGAAAAAGTGATTGCCCTCTCCTGTTAAAACATAAATAACTGTGGTTTATCACATCTTTGGAAAGCTGATTTCAATTTCTCTAGCCACACCCAGGCCTGATTACTGCCAATCAAGAAATCACTTAAATAGGACCTGTCTGTGTCACGATCTGAGCACGGGGAGATTCCGCCATGCTCACTCTCTTTGCCTTTTTTCATATTTGTATAGTAATGTATTTTGGAGTTCTAATTCCTGTGATTTTATCTGTGGTTGGTTTTCACATTGTCTGTATTGTTTCTTAGTGTAACTAATTTTCCTGTTTATGTTCCTTGTAGTTTTATCATTTACATATTTGGGTTTACTTGTATCTTTGTCATCGTATTATATTTGTATCTTACCGTTTTTTTTCTCTCTCTTTCCGGGGTTGCAGCTGTCAGAGGCACTGCCGGGTTTTTCCCTGGTTGTGGGAGGTGCCCCTGTCAAGTTGTCAGCCCCATCTCTTCTCCTCATGTCTCAAAGCTGATTGTAATCATCTTCACCCTCAGCCCGCTCATGTGAGCCACACTTGCCATCACTTGTTATCATCTGTTTCTGGCCCTATTTAAGGGCTGTTATTTTCCTCCCCCTTTGCTGGAGTCTCAAAGAGTCATTCGCATCAGAATCCTGACCGGTTTTGATGTTCGTTATCCATGTTAATCCTGTTTTCACCGTTGCCGTCTCTGTTCATAAGTTTTGCTTTGTGCAATGGTTGAATTTTTGTGTTTATGCTCTGTTTAGGCTTTTGGTGTTTTGTTAATAAATATAACAAACTGCAGTTCAGCATTTGGGTCTGTCCTCTCTGCCCCGAGGGACAATTCATGACAGTGGACTACAGCCAGTTTGAAACCCAGCTGCTGCAGTTTATGGTTATTTTTTGATTCACTCACCTGTGGTTTGGCAATATTGGGCAGTAGGACGTGGCCAAAAAAAAAAAAGGGGTCCCAGCCAATTTAAACCCCAGAGGCAGCGAGGGTTTGCCTTTTCCCTACTCCTCCCCAGTTTTTGTTTTTCATCTGGGGCTTCGCCATGTCTGCCACCCTGGATTATCAAACTCCGGGTCTGAGCGAGGTAGAGCGGTGGACTGTGTGCATATTGGAGGACATCCTCACACAGGCTAGTGCCTCCCATACCCCCGAGGCAGCCCGAGAGTGTCTGGAGGGTGCAGCGCAGGTGCTCGAGGCATGCTCCAGCCTGTGGGACCACCTGGAGCTTGTTGACCTACTCCTCTCCATAGTCGCCCAACAACCTATGGGTCACAGACTGAGGGAAATCACTCCGATGTCCATGTCTGTGCCGATGAAGAGCAAGCGTCCACGTACACGGAAGCTTCCAGCCTCTCACCGCTCTCCGGTGGCAGTTCAGCCTCCTCCTCCCAAACACTGGCCAGCACCATCGGCTGAGGAGCTGGAGGAGTGCAGGCGGGTCACATTGGCGGAGACAGAGCTTCTGCTAGAATATAAGCCGTGACTTCTCCCGGATTTTGCCCAGGAGCTGGAGAAGGTTTCACCGGGGGGCCCAGAGTTTGAGCCAATGAGTGAGTGTCCCCTGACTCCGGGGCCTCCCCCACTTCGCCATGAGCTGATGTCTCCGGCTCCCCCTTTTCGCCATCACCCAGGGAAATCTTGCCGGAGGAACACCTCCACCTCTAAGGCAGCAGTTTCTTGCCTACCGAGTCAGACAATTCCCACAGCAGTTCCTCTTCCTAGTGCTCCTTTGCCGGCTGTCCCCTCAGCCTCCTCTTCCTCCGTTGCAGCTGTGATCCCTGTCTCCTCGACATGTCCTCCCACTGCTGAGGGTTTGGTCATTTCTTCCCCAGCTCCACCCGTTTCCGTGCCTGCAGGGGCGGCTCCTCCATATTCCTCTAAGGGGCCCACAACCATTGAAGTCACGGAGAGGGCTGATTTCCAACCAGCTGCAGCAGAAGACATCGGACCCCGGTAACCCAGGCAAGTGTTTTTTCACTCTCATTCAATTAAACATGAATTATCTTGTATGATTCCTGGTGGTGAGACTCTGACTAGGCAGTCCTCTGAGTCCTCATCGTCTGCTGCAGCCATAGACTGTTCACCTGCTCGCTCCGTGTCTCCTTCTTTTCCCCTTGAGTGTACGCCGGCCTCAGGACTGGGCCGCCTGACAATGGAGGAGCCTGCAGCCCTGGAGGACCTGGTTCCAGCCCTGCAGCCACGGTCTGAATGGAGGGAGAGTGCTGTGACCGAGCTGAAGCCTGTGCCAATGTTGGAGCATCCCCTGGCCTCAACAGAGCAGGTTTCAGTGCCAGTGGGGAACCAACCTCCTGTATCCACACCGGACAAGCCACCTGCATGAGTCACTTCACTGGAGGGTCCTGGGACTGCATCGACCACCGTGCCTGCTGCAGGGGCCACCACAGCAGAGTCAGAGCTGGACCTCCAGAGGGCCGGGCCCGAGACGTCGTCCTCTGGATTGATAGAGTCCTGGACGGCGGTGGAGCTCAAGCTCAGGCAAGTGCTCTTCTTTGTTGTCACTGTCTCCGTTTTGGAGAGATCTTTCCTGGGTCTTGGTGGGGAGAGCCAAGTGCAGCCGTCAGCTGCACCTGAGCTCACCTCCGCGGGCTCCACTGCCACCAGTGACCCTGACCCTGTGTCTCTGTCCCTCCTGTCTGAGCCTTTCCCCAGGGTCACCGAGGATCGTCCAACTTCACCAGAGGTCTCCGTGGGTCCAGCCTCGTCAACTGAGGTCATTGCGGGTGCTCTGTCCCAGCCCGGGACCTCCGTGGGTGCTGCTCCCCCTCCGGATGAGGTCTTCGCAGGTGCTCCATCCCAGCCCGAGCCCTCTGAGGGTGCTGCTTCCCCATCAGCTGAGATTGTCGTGGGTGCTCCATCCCAGCCTGGGACCTCCGTGGGTGCTGCTCCCCCTCCGGATGAGGTCTTCGTGGGTGCTCTGTCCCAGCCTGGGGTCACCGAGGGTGCAGTTCTGACCCAGTCTGGGTCCACAATGGGTGTAGCTCTGGCCCAGGCCTGGTCCACCGCGGGTGCAGCTTTGCTCCATCCCGGAGCCACCGCAGGTGCTGCTTTGCGCTTGCCCGGAGTCACCGCGAGTGCTGCTTTGCTCCAGCCTGGAGCCACTACGGGTGCTGCTATGTCCCTGTCTGGGACCACCGAGAGTGCTGCAGCCCAGTCCGAAAGTGTCGTGGTCCCCTTACCTCCGCCAGAAGCCACTGTGGTCCCTTTTCCTCTGCCAGATGCTGTCGTGGTTCCCTGTCCTCTGCCCGAGACCATTGTGGTTCCTTCTCCTTTGCCTGAGGCCATCGTGGTTCCCTCTTCTCTGCCCAAGACTGTTGTGGTTCTCTCTCCTCTGCCCGAGGCCGTCGTGGTTCTCCCTCCTCCACCTGACGTCGACATGGTTTCCCTATTCCTTCATTCACCTCATTGCCGGCTGTCCCTGTTGGGCAGCCACCCCCTGGACAACTTTTTCTGTTTAGGTGGTTAAAGAACTCTGGCAGGCCACCTGACAGACTGCCGTTGGGTTGGGTGGCCCACATTCTCCGGCAGGCCACCTGACTCTTACCACCACGCCATCTGCCAGGTCTGGGACTTTAGTTGGCCGCTTGAACTGTACAGCTGTCCGGTCCAGGAGGCCAGGGTGCGTGGTTCTGCCTGGTGTGGATCCTGAGCGGGTTTTTTTTTTTTTTGTTCCCTCCTAGCATGGGTTTTGCTGGGGTGTGAGTCATGAGGGTTTTTCTTATTTTTCTTTGGTTTGTTTCAGTCCCTCCATGCCTGGGTGCCCCTCCTCCCACCCGGGGTGAGGTTGTTTTCTTGTTTCTTTTGGTGGGATGGGTTCTTTTTGTGGGCGGGTCCTTTTTGCTCCCTTTCGATGTTGCTCGGGGTGTCCGGTTCTACTCCTTGAGGGGGGGGGGGGGGGGCTCTGTCACGATCTGAGCACAGGGGGATAAGATAAGATAAGATAAGATAAGATAAGCCTTTATTAGTCCCACAACGGGGAAATTCCAGGATTGCAACAGCACAGGGATAGCAACACTCAGAGCAACAATCAGAAGGCAAGAAAAAAACAAGCAAGCAAGAGCAGCTAATATACATATGTACATATTACTATAAAATATATATATATATATACACACACACACAGACACACAGTGCAGAGCATTGTAGCTGGATGGAATAAATATATGAATATATGAACACACAGTGCAGAGCATTGTAGCTAGATGGAATAAATATGTAAATATATAAACACCCACAGTACGGAGCATTGCAGCTAGGTGGAATAAATATGCAAGTATATAAACACACACAGTGCGGAGCAATGTAGCTAGATGGAATAATATGTAGATATATAAATATAAACACACCCAGTGCTGAGCATTGTAGCTAGATGGAATAAATATGTAAATATATAAACACACACAGTGCAGAGCATTGTTGCTAGATGGAATGAAACAGCATAACCGTCTACTTAGTTATCCTACATGGTATGATTATGTGCCCATACATATTCTCACCCTCCATAGCGACCGGTATGTTCCTAGTTGTATGCCGGAGGGGACCATTGTGTAAGTCTATTGCATCTTTTGCATTCAAAAAACTATTAGTTTGTTACGTCTTTTTGCTATCTCTGCGAGCAGCCCTGCTTAGGTTGTACAGTCTGACAGCCATTGGTAGGAAGGACCTACGAAACCTCTCGGTTGTGCACCTGGGATGATGTAGTCTGCTGCTAAATGAGCTCCTCAGTGCATTCAGTATGTCCTGCATAGGGTGGAACTCGGACTCCAGCAGAGATGACAGTTTAGCCACCGTCCTTCTCTCTCCTATCTCCTCCATCGGATCAAGGCGCTGCCCCAGGACAGAGCTAGCTTTCTTAATCAGTTTGTTCAGTCTCTTCCTATCGGCTGCAGTAATGCCACTGCCCCAGCAGACCACTCCAAAAGTGATGGCTGATGCCACCACCGTGTCATAGAATGACTTCAGCAGCGCCCCTTGTACACCAAAAGACCTGAGTCTCCTCAGCAGGAACAGCCTGCGCTGTCCCTTCTTGTAGAGTGCATCAGTATTGTGTGACCAGTCTAGTTTATTGTTCAGATGAACACCCAGGTACTTATAGGATGTCACCATCTCGATGTCTGTTCCCTGTATATTTACTGGTACTGTGAGGGGCTGCCCATGCCTGCGGCAGTCCACCACCAGCTCCTTAGTTTTCCTCGCGTTGATCTGGAGGCAGTTCCGATGGCACCAGTCCACGAAGTCCTGGATAAGCCCTCTGTACTCAGCTTCATCTCCATTGGAGATGAGGCCAACGATCGCAGAGTCATCAGAGAACTTCTGTAGATGGCAGTGTGTTGTGTTGTGTGAGAAGTCCGCAGTATAAGGAGTGAACAGGAAGGGAGCCAGCACCGTTCCCTGGGGGGCCCCCGTGCTACTGATGATCGTGTCGGACACACAGTCCCGGGTTCTCACAAACTGAGGCCGGTTCGTGAGGTAGTCCAGGATCCATGATGACAGGTGCTGGTCCACCCCTGCGCGCAGCAGCTTGTCCTTCAGGATCATCGGTTGGATGGTGTTGAAAGCACTGGAGAAGTCAAAGAACATGATCCTCACCATATTCCCGGGCTTCTCCAGGTGGGACAGAGAACGGTGAAGGAGGAAGATCACCGCATCCTCCACCCCAATGCCATGTTGGTAGGCGAACTGGAGTGGATCCATCGCTGGTTCCACCAGGGGGCGGAGGTGAGCAAGGAGCAGTCTCTCCAGGGTCTTCATCAAGTGGGACGTCAAGGCCACCGGTCTGTAGCTGTTCAGGTCTTTGGGGTGGGAAGTTTTTGGTACAGGTACCACACAAGATGTTTTCCACAGCTGTGGTACCCTCCCCAGTTTCAGGCTCATGTTGAAGATATACGTCACAATCCCACACAGCTGGTCTGCACAGGACTTGAGGAGCTTTGCGCTGATGCCGTCCGGTCCCGGCGCCTTCCTCGCCTTGATCTTCCTCAGCTCTGTCCTCACCTGGGTCCTGGTCAGGGTCAGGATGGGGGGCTGTGTGTTGGGAGTGGGGGGGGGGGGTGTTGGTGGAGTGGGGAGTGGGCAGCAGGACTTGATTTCTTTAGAGGCAGCAGTGGTTGTTGTGTAGTCAGGGGGGAGGGCGGTTGGTCAAATCTATTGAAAAACAGATTCAGGTTGTTCGCCCACTCCCTGCCCCCTGTGGCCTGGGGGGAGGTATTCTGGAGCCCCGAGATGGTTTTGAGGTTTCTCCAGACCCCGCTGATGTCGCTCTGTTGCAGCTTGTCCTCCATCTTCTTCCTGAAGCTGTCCTTGCCTTCTCTGATCTTTCTCCTCAGCTCCCTCTGTACGGACTTCAGCATCTCCCTGTTCCCTGACCTGAAGATCCTCTTCTTCTCTCTCAGAAGTGTTTTTATCTCAGGGTTGATCCAGGGTTTGTTGTTTGAGTGACGCCGTATGGTCTTGGTGGGAACGGATTTGTCCACACAGAAGCTGAGGTAGCCCGTGAAGGTGTGAATGAGGCCATCGATGTCCTCACCATGTGGATCGCAGAGCTGCTTCCAGGCGGTGGCTTCAAAACAGCCCTTTAGAGTGTCCATTGTCTCCTCAGACCATAACTCCACAGTGTGCATGGCCGGAGGTTGTCTGTGCACTAGGGGTTTGTACACCGGCCGGAGATGAACCAAGTTGTGATCCGATCTCCCGAGTGGGGGGAGTTGTGATGAGGTGTACGCCTCCTTAGTGTTTGCGTAGAATAAATCCAGTGTTTTATTGTCTCTAGTGTGGCATGTGACATACTGGGTGAACGTGGGTAGAATGGGAGATAGTGAAACATGGTTGAAATCGCCTGAGATGAGGAGAAGAGCATCTGGGTGTTCTGTCTGCAGCCTGCTGGTTACTGAATGGATGACGTCACGTGCTGTCCCAGCGTTCGCTGTCGGATTTGCATAAACAACAATGCAGATCACGTGTGAGTGTTCTCTCGGGAGATATGTAGGCCTCATGCTAACAGCTAGCAACTCAATGTCTTTGCTGCAGTGTCGTTGTTTAACAGTGATATGTCCCGGTCTGCACCAGTTGTTGTTAACATACATTATCACTCCACCGCCCCTAGCCTTGCCACTGTGTGGTGTTCGGTCAGCTCGTATCATGTGAAAACCCTCCAGCTCAATGTTAGCATCTGCTGCTAGTTTAGTTAGCCATGTCTCAGTAAACAAAAGGAGAGAGCACTCCCGGTATGTGCTATCATAACGGGAGATAGCCGCTAGCTCATCTAACTTTCCCAGTATCGACCATACATTTCCCATGACAACAGATGGAAGGGAGGGTCTGTACCTTATATTTTTTGTCCTCCGCCTTACTCCAGCCCGGCAGCCGCGGCGTTTTCGCCTCAGTTCTCTCGGTATGTCGAGTTTTTCCAATGGGACCGGGTGGCGGTTGAATGCTAGCAGCTCTTCTCTGCTGTATCGTATCCTGCTATAAACAGTGGCTCCGTCCACCGGCTCAGGAGACATTTAGGACGATCTGTGTGTCCGTGATATAAGTGGGGTGAAAAAAAAAGACGGATCAAAAGAGAGAGGAAGGGAAAAAGACTCGGAATCGAGCCGCTGTTGCAAAAGGCAGCCTACTCGTGTGGCGCCGAGAGAGAAAAAAATGATTCCACCATGATTCCACCATGCTCACTCTCTTTGCCTTTTTCATATTTGTATAGTATTGTATTTTGGAGTTCTAATTCCTATGATTTTATGTTTGGTTGGTTTTCACATTTTCTGTATTGTTTCTTAGTGTTACTAATTTTCCTGTTTACATTCCTTGTAGTTTTATCATTCACATATTTGGGTTTACTTGTATCTTTATTTGTCATCGTATTATATTTGTATCTTACCATTTTTTTCTCTCTCTCTTTCCGGGGTTGCAGCTGTCAGAGGCACTTCCGAGTTTTTCCCTGGTTGTGGGCAGTGCCCCGTCAAGCTGTCAGCCCCGACTCTTCTCCTCATGGCTCAAAGCTGATTGGAATCATCTTCACCCTCAGCCCACTCATGTGATCAACACTTGCCCTCACTTGTTATCATTTGTTTCTGGCCCTATTTAAGGGCTGTTATTTTCCTCCCCCTTTGCTGGAGTCTCAAAGAGTCATTCGCATCAGAATCCTGACCCGTTCTGATGTTCGTTATCCATGTTAATCCTGTTTTCTCCATTGCTGTCTCTGTTCGTAAGTTTTGCTTTGTGCACTGGTTGAATTTTTGTGTTTATGCTCTGTTTGGACTTTTGATGTTTTGTTCATAAATATCACAAACTGCAGTTCAGCATTTGGGTCTGTCCTCTCTGCCCCGAGGGGCAATTCATGACAGTCTGACAAAGTCAAGTAGACCAAAAGATCCTCAAAAGCTAGACATCATGATGTGATCCAAAGAAATTCAGGAACAAATGAAAAACAAAGTAATTGAGATCTATCAGTCTGGAAAAGGTTTTAAATCCATGTCTGAAGCTTTGGGATTCCAACGAACCACAGTGAGAGCCATTATCTACAAATGGCAAAAACATGGAACAGTGGTGAACCTTCCCAGGAGTGGCCATCCGACCAAAATTATCCCAAGAGCGCGGTGACGACTCATCCAAGAGTTCACAAAAGATCCCACAACAACATCCAAAGAACTGCAGGCCTCACTTGCCTCAGTTGAGGTCAGTGTTCATGACTCCACCATAAGAAAGAGACTGGCGAAAAATGTTCTGCATGGCGGAGTTCCAAGACAAAAACCACTGCTGAGCAAAAACAACATAAAGGCTTGTCTCGGTTTTGCCAGAAAACATCTTGATGAACCCCAAGACCTTTGGGAAAATACTCTGTGGACTGACAAGACAAAAGTTGAACCTTTTGGAAGGTGTGTGTCCCATTGCATCCGGCGTAAAAGTAAAACAGCATTTCAGAAAATGAGCATCATACCAACAGTATAATATGGTGGTGGTAGTGTGATGATCTGGGGCTGTTTTGCTGCTTCAGGACCTGGAAGACTTGCTGTGGTAAATGGAACCATGAATTCTGTTGTCCACCCAAAAATCTTGAAGGAGAATGTCCGGCCATCTGTTCATGACCTCAAGCTGAAGCGCACTTGGGTTCTGCAGCAGGACAATGATCCAAAACACACCACTGTCCACCTCTGAATGGCTTAAGAAAAACAAAATGAAGACTTTGGAGTGGCCTTCTCAAAGTCCTGACCTGAATCCAATTGAGATGCTGTGGCATGAAGTTAAAAAGGTGGTTCATACTCGAAAACCCTCCAATATGTCTGAATTACAACAATTCTGCAAAGATGATTGGGCCAAAATTTCTCCAAAGCGTTGTAAAAGACTCACTGTTGATTATCACAAACGCTTGATTGCACTTGCTGCTAAGGGTGGCCCAACCAGTTATTAGGTTTAGAGGGCAATCACTTTTTCACACAGAGCCATATAGGTTTGGATTTTTTTCCCCTTAATAATAAACACCTTCATTTAAAAACTGCATTTTATGTTTACTTGTATTATCTCTATTATTTAAATTTGTTTGATGATCTGAAACATTAAAGTGTTACAAACATATATATATAAAAAAAAAAGAAATCAGGAAGGGGGCAAACACTTTTTGACACCACTGTTTGTGCCCGTGCCTCAAACACATATGCCCCGCCTCTTGCTTGTTGCTGTTTGTTGTTGCTGTGAGGTGCTTGGCTGCACGTGTGTGTGTTTACGCATACACAGAACTTCACTAATGTGACATTTGAATGTTTTGTTTTGTAACACCTTAACTCTTGCACTTTAGCATATCCACTTTGTACAGTTTCATTACAGTTGTTCTTCTCGGGTATGACTGTTTGTGTGTTCTTGTGACCCGCTGGGGGACTACAGATGCAAATAAGCAGTATTGCTACAGCTGGCATACTTACATTTATATTAATGTTCATTAGTATGCAATGTTCCTTTCAAATAAACATTAAACTTAAATGATGACTGGATTAATGTCATTATTCAGGTACGGCTTGTCACTGTACCATTCACAAGGTGTAGGGCACTTCTGTATTGACTAGACACACCTGCCCAGACTAACACCACCACCACCAAAGGCAGATGCATAGCGTTCTCTTTGCATAGCGCTCTCTTTGACATCTCGAACATCATTGGTGGCCATTATTTCTGCTCAACGTGAATCGACTTTTGTCAGAGAACAGCACTGAGGCCCACTGGTCCCTTGTCCAGTGTAAATGCTCCCTGGCCCATGCAAGACGATGACGCCTGTGCCTTTTGGTGCGGTCAGGTACCCTTGCTGTCATAAACCCTCCCGTGCGCTTTTCCAATGCCCACGGCAAGGGGGGAAATAATGAGGATTTACGTGCTGGAGTTACACCACACACATTTTTTTAAACACAGCAATACAGATGCATAGTTTCAACAATAGTTTCCAAAGAAGCTTAAGGAGTCCACAAGGACTCTCAACAGCCTACAAATGAGATTGACCAGGGAAAACACACACAGCTGATACTCACAGAACTGGAGTTGTCCGAGTAAGTCCAAACAAGCATCAATAGAAACACAGTCCTCAGAGACTTACACTTTCATACGGCAATTAACGACCATATGTCAAGTGCAATGACCCAGCATTGCGTGACTGGAAAAAGGCTCCTTAAGTACAAGCATTGCTGGGGATGGTAGATTGGACGCATCTGGGTGGGGCCCGGGAAGGATGATCAGCGGGGCTGGAGACAGCTGATGGTAATCATTGAGGGGGCATGGTCGGACCGGCAGACTGTCAGCAAACACACATATAATAAACAGTATACCACTCCACTGGGTACAGGGGTAACAGGGTAACACCCACTAACACCTGCGCTCGCCAGATTTTTGTGTGTAACCCTTACTAACACCCACTCACCCTACTCACTTTAGGTGTAGTACCCTTTTTGGTAGTATTGTGTTATGACAATGTAGTTACCTTAACTTTTCTACCCGGGCAGAGGGATAATTGGGCCAGGTCAGACCGACTCTGGGTTCATAGGAGCCTGGGAGGTGCAACAACAGAAGACACTGACACACGGTGTATGGAACTTGCAACTATGTATATTATTTACAAATATGTACACATAAATAAATACACAGTGCAATAAAAGAAAACACAATCCATAAATTCCAACTTATATTTACAAAATTCACAGTCCTGTTGTTTCAGTTTCAGGTGACCAGTGGGGTCACCTCTAGCGGTTCCTAGGATTCGGGCTTCGGCTCGCCATCCAGATCTGGAGAATCCACAGTCTTGATAATCCAGCACAAAAAAAAAAAAACCTGACCATGCTACAGAGGACGGACATCGTCCATCGCCACATGACGGACTGCGGGGACTGTGCGCCGCGGTCTACTACGCACAGTTGTACTAAAATATCTGTAATATATCTGCAATCCGCTACAGAAGAGTAGCGGGGTGGGGGGGGGGACGTTCACGGTCCGGACGCGGTGCATGAACCGGTCCGTCATGTGGCAATGACGCACAGTTGTAATTTACCGATCGGTCAAAAGTCATTTTGATTACAATTTTCAGGGATAAAGAATAATTTAGCTTATAACACTTACCTGTCCACAACAGCAGTGTCGCTGGCGAACTTCTCTTCCTCATTGTCAGACGAACATGACGCTGGTCCGCTTGTTACGACTCGTGGTTCTGGTCACGCGACCCGGTCAAACCATGATTCCATTATTGCGGTTTTGCGCTTCCATGATTGCGGTTTTGGCGAACAATTTTTCAAAACAAATAAGAACAGTAGTAAGAAAAAAAGACTGACGAACGCGTGTGTGTCACCCAGCGGATTACACAAAACAGATTTTACGCACGGGACGCACGCTTTCAATCATCGAACTTCTCTGCTTCAATTGGCTCGCTGTATTCGCAGCCGTTGGTAGGCGGGTCCTTCTTGCTAGGTTTTCAGTCATTGGTTCTTCAAGGTTTCAGAAACCCAATTCAAGGCTCTTATTAGTCGAATGAGAGGTCAATCAAATCTAAACCAATCAAAGCACTCCTTTGGCTTTCTGTTTGCGGCTGTGTCTGTAGTGGAAGAATGGAAATGCAGCTTTTTTTTTCAGTGTGCTCTGAGACGCACAGTGTGCGTCCTAGTGCGCACGAGGGCGCGCTAGGACGCAGAGACATGACCACCCGCGGTATCCCGGAGTGCAAGAGGTTAAACTAGCTACTCCCATTGTAAAATGAATGTCCCCCCTTCTTCTTAAAGCGGTATCGACATTCATAATTCCATCCACGTTTTTAACACTAGGTTACACACAGCTGCCGGCCCCAGCGCAGTTGCTATGGATACGGTAACACCCAGGAAATACATACTAAACATACATACACCACGGCACCGAGACCCACAGAGAGATCAGGGCCAAGCCGGGGGGAAACCAAGCCGGCTCAGCTCCTGATAGAGCCCCCCCCTTTAAGGGGTGGATTCCCAGACACCCAAGGTAACATCCCAGAGTCCCCCCCACCCCCACCAACAGGAACAAACAACACAAACCCGGGTGGGAGGTAGGGGGAACAGGAAAGGTGGGAACACAACACCCCGCCCAGGGTACATAATTCGCCCCCTAAGTCCAAAGATGTGCAGGCTCGGGAGGCCAGCCAGAGTCCCAGGCCCAGCAGGCAGTATGGCGGACAGAGTCTGGTGGCCTGCCGGAATGCACGGACCATCTGGCCCCGAACCCCAGGCCCTCAGGTGGTCGGCCAGCAGTGTAAAGCCACCAGGGCCAGCAGGATGAAGCAGGAGCCTGCCCACCGGAAGGCTCACAGAGGGTTGACCGGACCGCAGAGGGGAACCCCCCATGGTGTCAGACAGAGAGGAAAAAGGAACCATGGCGTCCTCAGGCAGGTCCACAACACTCTCGGTGGTCCCGGCTTGGGCCACAGCTGCACCCACGATGGACCCCGACTGGGCCGGCTCCGCTGCGCCCACGATGGACCCCGATCGGGCCGGCTCCGGCTGGACTGGCTCCGCTGCACCCGCGGTGAACTCCGGCTGAGACTCCGCTGCACCCGTGGTGAACTCCGGTTGGAGCTTAGCTGTACCCGCGGTGAACTCCGGCTGGAGCTTAACTGCACCCGTGGTGGTTTCCCCAGTGGGGGAGGTCATGCTCCCCTTGGCCCCTGGCGCTGACCCCCGATCATCGGAGGCTTCTGGCGGGATCAGCTACTCTCCAGCGACCCTGTCAGGGGGCTCCAAACCCAGAAAAGGAGAAAAAGAGACCAGGTCAGGGTCGCCGGCAGTGGCAGAGTCCGGTGAGGCGACCCCAGGGTTACTGTGAGCTGCCCCAGGTCCTCCTCACCATGAGTCGGGCAGTGTGACATCAACATTGACTCTATTGACATAATGGAGCACACTTGCTTGAACTCGGGCTCCACCGCGTCCAGGACTCTGGCGATTTAGGGTGCACGGGTTCCTCTGGCCCGTCGGGTGCTGCATCCCTGTCAACCTCCTCCGGGACCCCTGGGCCCGTGTTGTCATCTGTGGGCAACCCAGGTTGTGACAGCTCCTCTCCGGTGACCCTAGGAAGGAGCTTGAAGAGGATAGGAGAGGATGAATGTCGCCGGCAGCAGCAGAGCTCGGCAAGGGGAGTCCAGATGCGGTTGGCAGCCGCACCTGGCTCTCCTCCCCAAGAGCCAGACAAGATCCCTCCATCATTGACAAATGAACTACCGGAGAGGTTACTTGCCTGTGTTCAAGCTCTACCGCTGTCCAGGATTCCAACAATGCTGACGATGACGTTCCAGGTCCCATCGGCTGGAGGTCTGGTCTGGGGCATATCTCTGCTGCGGCGGCCCCCGCCACAGGCATGATGATGGTAGCAGTTCTGGTGCTCCCGTGCGCAATCTTCCACGCCACCGGCTTCTTTGGCGTAGCGGCCGAAGACAACCTCTCCACTGACCCAAGAGCTAGACCCTCCCAGGCCTCTGGTTCCTCTCCCCTTGAGCAACCTGGATCCGGCGCCGGCAAGCTCATGGGGTTACACAGAAAGGGCTGGGTAAGGTCGGGTATGGGGGCACTACATGCCGCTGGGGTGGAGCACTCAGGAGGCTGCTCACCCCAAGTCTCCTCACCAGGAGGCAGGCAAAATTGTTCATCAGACATAAAAGTTAAATGAGAAATAACTTGCCTGCCCTCCTGACACGAGATGTCCTCAACGGCCTCCGAGACGCCTTCCCCCTCCAGGCATTCCTTCTTGTGCAGCGCCAGCGAGACTGGAGGCCTCTTCCAGCGGGGGTTCCTCCTCTTCTTCTTCCCGGATGGCTCAGGAACCAGATAGTCCAGGATGCAAAGCGCCACGCTGGACAGCGAGTTAATCGTGTCGAGAAGCTCCATCTTCTCCGGAGAGGGAAGCAGAGTGGTCACGAGGAGCTCGAGCGCTGGGGGAACCTCGTCCGACTCCTCCTCGACCCGGCAGTTGAGTGCGGCGAGCAGGTTCGACCAATCCTCGTCCGTCGGCAAGCCCGGGGATTGAGCAGGCGCGGGGGATGGAACCTTCACAGCCTGGGAAGCGCATCCTTGGGCCTCCCTCTTGCAGCGCTCCTCCCTCTCACGATGATCCTCCTCGACCTGGCAGTTGAGCGTGGTGAGCAGGTTTGACCACTCCTCATTCGTCAGCAAGCCCGGGGATTGAGCAGGTGCGGGAGTTGGAACCTTCACAGCCAGGAAAGCGCATCCTCGGGCCTCCCTCTCGCGGTGCTCCTCCCTCTCACAATGCTCCTTCTCGACCTGGCAGTTGAGCGCGGCAAGCAGGTTCAACCACTCCTCATCTGTTGGCACGCCCGGGGATTGAGCAGGTGTTGGCCCGGGAGAACAAGCAGGGGACTCCACCGGTGTGGCCGCAGGGAAACACCTCGGTGCTGGCTCTGGAGCAGGGTCCTCCAAAGCCACTGGCTCCTCCACCGTCCGACGGCTCTGATCCCAGACCAACAGACACTCAGAAAATGAAGGAGGAGACACAGAGGGGGTAGGAAAAGAGTTATACTACAACTGCTGGAGGGAGCCCAGTGGACTGCTGAAACTGGGGCCTTCCCCCGGGAGACAGACAAGGTTTATTATTCTCAAAATGAGTTGAATGAAAAGACACTTGCCTGTCATCCCGGTCTTTGATATTTACTGCTGCAGCTGGCAGGCTGTCATCCCTCTCTGTGTCTACGGTGATTTGGCCCTCTTCAACAGGTGGAGGAGGAGCTGTTTCCGTGGCTAAGGAGGAGGGCGTTCCTGAGGCGGCCCAGGCAGGCCTCACGACAGCTGTTGGAGAGATGATGGCTGCCGAAGACGAGGAGGCCCTCCCCCAGTATCCCTTCACTGGATGACGCCACATCTGGGCGGCCGATGCTGATGGCGAAGCAGGTGAAAGAACGGCTGCAGGCTCCACGAGGAACGCCACTCTCCCCACACCAGGAAACATGCGCTGGAACGCGTGCACTGAAGCGATCAGGTCTGTGTACTAATGGTAATCGCGGAGACCAGGATGTGCTTCCAGGATTTCCTCCGCTGCATCCAGGCTGCTCCACTTCACCTTGGGTCCGCGGGCTTTATGGGCCTCATCCATAAAGTCCTGATAAAGGTCGCTGCCCATTCTTCCTCCACCGTGGGATGCCTCGCTGCTGATTTCCTCCGACTGAGCGATGCGCCGAAGGCTTAATGGGGCAAACCGGTGGGTGAAAAACAGTTCAAAAAACAGCATTGTGTGGGTGTACCCACTAAATCCTCTTTCTTGGCTGTGTCATTCTGTCATAAACCCTCTCGTGCACTTTTTGGATGCACCTGGGCGAGGCCCAGGAAAGATGATCAACAGGGCTGGAAACAGCTGATGGTAATCATTGAGGGGGCGTGGTCAGACCGGCAGACTGTCAGCAAACACCCAGCTGCCCCAGAGCAGTGGCTATGGATACAGTAACACCCAGGAAATACATACTAAACATGCATACACCACGGCACCAAGACCCACAGAGAGATCAGGACCGAGCCGGGGGGAAACCAAGCCGGCTCGGCTCCTGACACTTGCAGGTCTTCTAGCACGCAGACCACGCTGAAGTAAATGGTTTTGAATGCTCTGACGTGACACTTGGGTGCCTCTCACCTCCTTTAATTGTGCCTGGAGTTGAATGGCATTCATCATTCGGTTCCGCAGGGCACTGTTCACAATGAAGCGGTCATCAGCGAGGGATGTGGCCAAAGGACATTCACTTCTATGCCTTTCTGTGACTCTTCCAGTCTCTCTATCGCTGTTACAACCTGCTGATGGCACTCTGTGACACTTCAGTGGCAGTTCAGTGGCCACTTCCCTCTCGTCATCGTCGGCCTCCGTCGGTCTATGATGACCATGGAAGAGAATCCTAAACGTCTACTCTGCTGGAACAGCACCGCCTGTAGCTGAACAGGCCGATGCACACCAGTGTTCTACCTTCCAGCATTGGGCGTTGGTAGGATTCAAGCATGGGCAGGAAGATATGGAGGACAAGATGTTACCCATGCAGCATGTCCCCCCTCTCCACGTCACTGATGAATCCAAAGGAACAGCAGGGCTGCTATAGTTTGGCACCAGCACCGTCGCAGGAGCTGCCAGAACAATGTTGAGCACAACAGAGAACTGCCTTAGGGGGTCCGACTCCGGATTTTTCCTCAGGATTGACTCCCGAAGCCTTTCCCGTGACCGGGTGTGCCGCAAGGCAGCGGAGGTTTGAAATCAGGGTTTACCTTCCCCTAGATGGGCTACCTTCCCAGGTTGACGAGCCACCATCTACCCGAAGCATCTGGTTTTAAGGCGCCAGAGATCCGCCCTCGCCCCTTCTCCTATTAGTAAAAGCAGTTCCGCCGGGCTTAGAGACTAAACCACACGGGCAGGCTAGGAGTTGGACTTAGTTGTCAGAGGCTTTTCGAGACGCATGCCATAAGGAGCATTTTATGAGCACTGGGAGCTTAACCCCAGTACCGCTCCTGGCTATGACAACCTTGGAACCACTTCCCTCTGAGAACATCCTATTTGAAGCCTTGCAATGATGACATACTGTTGATCAGTTGTTAGGCATTGTCTTGGTCTCATGATGTCAAAATGTGAACAGCACGATGAAGAGGACTGTTTAAATACCAATTCTAATTGAACCAGAAAATGTACTGGTCAATTCATGGATCAAACACGTGTTGTGAATTTTGCCATTAAGTACCTTGTTAGAGAACAGCAACTTATGCAAAAAGTACTGAAACATTGAACAGTTGGAAATATGCCTTCCTGAAATTTCACCCTAAAGCCGAATATCCTTCACTTTTTGTGAGTAGTGTATGTTTTGGTGAGTTTCACAGGTCTATTTCAGCCCATGCAGTGGTATTTGGAATGTGAGAGACATAAACAATACAATAGCTGCACTATGCTAAGCTTTTTTTTTTCTTTTTTACCCTGTCCTGTCCAGCAGTTTGGTAAGCAGAACAGATATCTGCTTCCCTTATTGTGCCAAACAGATTTAGGTACTTTGCCAAAAGAAGCTCTGCTCATATTTGATACATTCATTCATTTGATACATATGTATATTAGCTGCTCTTGCTTGCTTGTTTTTTTTTCTTGCCTTCTGATTGTTGCTCTGAGTGTTGCTATCCCTGTGTTGTTGCAATCCTGGAATTTCCCCGTTGTGGGACTAATAAAGGCTTATCTTATCTTATCTTATCTTATTCATTCATTCATTCATGTCTTCCGCTTAATCCTTTTCGGGTCGCGGGGGGGCTGGAGCCTATCCCAGTATCTTTGGGCGAGAGGCAGGGTACACCCTGGACAGATCGCCAGTCCATCGCAGGGCCAACACAGAGAGACAGACAACCATTCACTATCACAGTCATACCTAAGGACAATTTAGAATCCCCAGTTTTGATGCCAATTAACCTAACTTACATGTTTTTGGCATGTGGGAGGAAACCGGAGAAATCCCGGAGTAAACCCACGCAGACACGAGGGGAACATGCAAACTCCACACAGATCACTGTTGGTCGGGGGCTGGAATCGAACCCAGGATCCCCCAGCCAAGGGTGAGTTGCTGTGCTGCCGCAGTGCTAACCACTGCGCCACCACGCCACCCCATATACATACTGTATATAAATAGTATCTATAGACTCCTCTTCCTATGTAATAACTTTAATACTTTATTTAAATTGTTTTACTTATGCTGGACCTGACAGGGGGAATGGAAGAGGGAATTGAATAGATTTAAAGTGGTCGGAATGGGTGGGAGGTGAAGGGGTGGGGACAGGGAGAGAAAGAGAGAAGAACAAACAGAGAAAACGAACAATTTCTGCTTCTAAGGAAATCTCATCACAAGCCTGATATTTGCACCTGTAAGAGAACAGAGGTGTGTGTGTGTGTGTGTGTGTGTGTGTGTGTGTGTGTGTGTGTGTGTGTGCGTGTGTGTGTGTGTGTAAAAGAGAGTGTGTGCATGTGTATGGTTTGCCAGGAAACATATAAAGAGGGTAGCAGACCACAGCAATGCCCCTCCCGTGAGCAAGCAAGATAGCACCACTAATTCCTGGGGGGGGGGGGGGGGCAGTTGCAGCCCCCACAGAGCACAAATGCCTTGAAGCCACCAAGTCTGAGGACAGCCAGGCACCCACCCTGGGAGGGAGGGCCATGGGAGGCCAGCCACCAAGCGGCTGGTGTGGCGTACCCCAGCCACGGTTGTCCCCGCCCCCACAGTGGGGCGGCACACTAGCCCTGGGCGCCGGAAGGCCACCCCTTTCCCTCCAGGCTGGGGACCAGCCCACACCTCTGGTGCAGCCCCCCACCCCCGCATATCGGACCAGCGCCCATTCCAGACCCCTAGACACATGCTCCTGGAGCCACCAGTCACCCGCACATAGGCAGCATAGGTGGTAACAAAGAGCAGGGAGCCACAGGGGAAGCCAACCCCCTGCATGCCGGAGGCAGTCCATGTGGCCAGGAGGTATGACCCCTATCAGTCGAGCACCCCTTGACCAGCGTACATTCACACACTCACACTCATTCTCACACACTCACACTCACTCTCACACTCATTCAAACTCACCCTCTCACTCACTCATACTCACACACTCTCACACTCACTCACTCATACTCTCTGTCACACTCACACTCTTACTCATACTCATTCATGCTCACACTCTCACTCACTCACTCACTCACTCACTCACTCACTCACGTATCCCAAGGCACCGTTCAGTAGACCGGTAGTGCTCAGTGGATGACACCAATATGACATCCCAAGTTACCGACTCCCCATTGCTACAGGCAGCAGAACTCCCATCTCCCTCCACCCAATCCCTCGGTATCTACAGTGCAATAAAAATTGAGACGAGGGCGGTCATGCAGTCTAGTAAAGAGAGAGACCCTCCCCACCGACACCCCACAGCACACCCCGTCCCCACAGGTATGTCCATTAAGATGTGTGATCCACCTAGAATGGGGGGGTAGATAAGACTGGGAGGGAGGCAGCCCTTTTTCGGTCAAGAACCCCTTTAAATATTTTATCTAATAATATTTTAAAGGGGTCATTGACCACACTTTGTCCACATTTTAATAGCTCACACATGTCTTAATGAAGTGTTTGTGACATGCAGTGGTGTGAAAAAGTGTTTGCTCCCTTCCTGATTTCTCATTATTTTTTTGTATGTTTGTCACACTTAAATGTTTCAGATCGTCAAACAGATTTAAATATTAGACAAAGATAACACAAGTAAACACAAAATGCAGTTTTTGAGTGAAGGTGTTTATTATTAAGGGAAAAAAAAATCCAAACCTAACTGAACCAGCAAATTCAGAGGCTTTCCCCCTACTTTGGTAACATGAAAACATACAGCTCTGGAAAAAAAATAAAAGACCACTGCAAGATCTTTCCTAAATTAGCATCACTACATGCATGGCAGCCATTCAATTTGAGTATCTGTTGAATTCCAACACAGGGACACCTCATTCTACTTCAAGAGGTACTGATTAGGTGATCATCTAAGGATGGTAGGACACATGAAATCTGTGAATAAAAATCAGAGAGTACACAAATACAGAATTCAGAGTTCTTAAATTAAAACTCAAGTAGGCCTACAGTAGTGTTTAAGAATGAACATGAACTAAATTGTCCTTAGGTATGACTGTGAGAGTGAATGGTTGTCTGTCTCTCTGTGTTGGCCATGCGATGGACTGGCGATCTGTCCAGGGTGTGCCCTGCCTCTCGCCCAAAGATGCTGGGATAGGCTCCAGCCCCCCGCAACCCGAAAAGGATTAAGCGGAAGAAGATGGATAGATGGATGGATGAACTTGTTTTCTTTGTATTATTTGAAAAGCAAATCTTGCAGATTTTGTTGACAGTTATCATTTTCTGTAAATAAATGCTCTAAATCAGGGGTCACCAACGCGGTGCCCACCAGAATCAGAATCAGAATCAGAATCAGAATCAGGTTTATTGCCATTGTTCATGTAGTACACAAACTAGGAATTTGTCTCGGTACAATGCTGCAACATTAAACATGATAAGATAAGAGAAATAAACTATACATGTAATAAAGTGTAGGATAAGATTAAGTGATACTGGTCAACAGTTAAAATATATATTAGCCAGCAGCAGATACTGTGGAGAACTATATAGTGCAGTCGGTAATGCAGGAAGAAAACAGTGATGATTGACATGAGTCTGGTTGAGCTGCTGTACATGGTGCACGAGAGTCACTTAGTGTTCAGCAGTCTAATGGCAGAGGGGAAGAAGCTGTTCATGTGACGGGAGGTTTTAGTCTGGATGGACCGAAGTCTTCTACCAGAGGGGAGGGGGGCAAACAGTACATGACCAGGGTGTGAGGGATCGGCTATGATCCGGCCAGCACGCCTCCGGGTCCTGGAGATGTACAGATCCTGGAGAGATGGGAGCTTGCAGCCGATCACCTTCTCAGCAGTGCGCACGACGCGCTGCAGCCTTAGTCTGTCCCTGGCAGTGGCTCCTGCGTACCACACGGTTATGGAGGTGGTGAGGATGGACTCGATGATGGCTGTGTAGAACTGCACTAACATCTTGGTGGGTAGCTTGAGCTTCCTCAGCTGCCGCAGGAAGAACATCCTCTGCTGGGCTTTTTTGATGAGTGAGCTGATGGTCAGCTCCCATTTGAGGTCCCTGGTGATGGTAGTGCCTAGGAAGCGGAAGGAATCAGCAGTGGTGATGGGAGAGCCTGAGAGGGTGAGGGGGGGCAGAGGAGTAGTGACTTTCCTGAAGTCTACAATCATCTCCACTGTCTTCAGAGCGTTCAGCTGCAGGTTGTTATTGCTGCACCAGGACGCCAGCTGGGCCACCTCTCTCCTGTAGGCGGACTCGTCGCCGTTGGAGATGAGCCCGATGAGGGTGGTGTCGTCCGCAAACTTGATCAACTTGACAGACTGGTGGCTGGAGGTGCAGGAGTTGGTGTAAAGGGAGAAGAGTAGGGGGGAAAGTACACAGCCCTGGGGTGATCCGGTGCTGATGCTAGTATAGTCTGAGACAGTCTTTCCCAGCCGCACATGCTGCCTCCGGTCCGTCAGGAAGTCGATGATCCACCTGCAGAGGGAGTCAGGCACGTTGAGCAGGGACAGCTTGTCCCGGAGCAGAGCGGGGCGGATGGTGTTGAATGCGGAGCTGAAGTCCACAAACAGGATCCTGGCGTAGGTTCCCGGGGAGTCCAGGTGCTGCAGGATGGAGTGGAGGGCCAGGTTGACTGCATCGTCTACAGACCTGTTGGCTCGGTAGGCAAACTGCAGCGGGTCCAGGAGAGGGGTGGTGATGGACTTGAGGTGGGACAGGACCAGGCGCTCAAAGGACTTCATGACTACAGAGGTGAGCGCTACAGGTCTGTAGTCATTAAGTCCAGTGATCCGTGGCTTCTTGGGGACAGGGATGATGGTGGAGGATTTGAGGCAGGACGGCACGTGGCATAACTTAAGGGAGGTGTTAAAAATGTCTGTGAATACAGGAGCCAGCTGTTTCGCACAGAGTCTCAGGGTGGAGGGAGACACGCCGTCTGGGCCGGGGGCCTTGCGCGGGTTCAGTCTGGAGAACTGTTTGAGCACATCCTGCTCACTGATGATAAGGGGAGGGGGGGAGGTGGGGGGGGGGGGTGCCTTAAATGAAGTAGGGAATGTGGAGGCTGTGGAGCTGGAGGGAGGGGGGGAGTTGGACACAGATGACGAGGTGTCAAAACGGGCATAGTGTTGGGACAGTCTCTGACAAAGGGCTTTGTCATCCTGACCTTTAGGAGCCTGAGGCCGATAGTTGGTGATCTGCCTCAGTCCTCTCCACACGGAAGCCGAATCATTAGCAGTGAACTGCTGCTGGAGTCTCTCTGAGTACACAGATTTAGCCCTCTTCAGCTCTCTGTTAAACCGGTATTTAACCTCCCTGTAGCAGTCCCTGTCTCCACTTTTCAGCGCTGCTTCCTTCTCCTTCCTGATCTGTCTGAGCTTAGCTGTGAACCAGGGTTTGTCATTAGAGTAACTCACCCTGGTGCGTGATGGAAGAATGTTCTCTTCACAAAAGTGGATATATGAGTTCACAGTGTCCGTGTACTCATCCAGATCATGCGTGGCTCCTTTAAGCATGCCCCAGTCAGATATTTCCATGCACGTTTCCAGCTTCTCCTCAGCATCACTGGTCCGTATCTTCGTAGTGCTCACAACAGGTTTAGTGAGCTTCAATCTCTGTCTGTATGTGGGAATGAGGTGAACCATCACGTGATCAGATAATCCCAGCGCAGCTCGAGGGACAGCGCGATATGCGTCTTTCACTGTGGTGTAACAGTGATCCAGTGTGTTTAATCCTCTGGTGGGGCATTTAATAAACTGTTTGTAGCGGGGGAGATCGTGGCTCAGATTGCACTGATTAAAGTCGCCAGCCACAATAATCAGCGAGTCTGGAAAACTCCGCTCTGTGTGTTGAATGTGATCCGCGAGCACGCGCTGAGCTTCGCGCGTGTCCGCGTCGGGAGGGGCGTACACAGCGATCAGTATAAAAGAAGCAAACTCCCGTGGGGAATAAAAAGGCTTGCAGTTGATAACAAGAAATTCCAAGGCAGGAGAACAGTGTTTGGAAATTTCCGTTACATCAGAGCACCAGTTGCAGTTGATGTAGAAGCAGACTCCGCCTCCTGTGGTCTTGCCGGAAAGCTCTGTGTCACGATCAGCACGGAAGAGCTGGAAGCCGTCGAGGCGCAGCGCGCTGTCCGGTATATTTTCCCGGAGCCAGGTCTCAGTAAAGCAGAGGACAGCTGAGGAGGCGAGGTCCTTAAAACGCATCAGCAGTCTCAGTTCATCCACCTTGTTAGAGAGAGAGTTGGTATTGGACAGAAATATGCCAGGCAGCGCCGTTCGCGAGCCTCTCCTGCGAAGTCGTACGAGAGCGCCCGCTCGTCTTCCTCTCTTCCGCCGTCTCACTTTCCGAGCCAAACAATAAACCAGATCGGCGGCAGGGGCTAGAAAAACTGGGAGGAGGTCCGTGGGGGTCAAAGTCCTGATATTTAAAAGTTCTTCACGGGTATAAGTGCAAGCAGACACACAATTGACAAACAAAAACAAACAAAGAGCGCAGCGAAGCACCATGTCGACCGCTGTGGGCGCCATCTTGGAGCGGGCACCATGTCGCCCGCAAGGACCACATGAGTTGCCCGCAGGCCTGTTCTAAAAAGAGCACAACTCGCAAGTGAGCTGCGTCTAAGATGCAATTTTTTCTGCCGCTATTTTTTAAAATCACACTTGCATTTATATAGATTTTAAAATGACAATGTCTTAAAAATAAAAAAATGAAAATATGTTTATTATACGTAAAGTTAAGGTGAATCTGACCTAGTTCAAAGGTCAGTATTGTGCGCATGACAAAACCTTCGCGCTTGTGGAGCGTAAGCAAGCGGGCAGTGAAGCTGGTGATCGGAGTGCAGTTTCCTAGCCCAAAAACATGGCAAAAAAAAAAGTCAGAAAATTTATCATTTTCAAAGTGAGCGGGAGGAAGAGTTCTTTTTTACTACCGTGAAAGGAAGCTGCGTGTGTTTCATTTGCGCGGCGACGGCGGAGCGGCACTTCACTACCCACTCTTTTTTTTTTTGGACTTATCTTGTACCCGTATGTGGATTTGCTCTGCAGTCCCATGACAAACCACCAGCCGCTGCGTGCGCAAGCGCCTCTTAACTCCCTAACCTGCATGTTTTTGCATAAAAAACCAGAACATGCAAACTCCACACAGATCACTGTTGGCCGGGGATCGAACCCATGATCCCCGCGGCCGAGGGTAAACTGCTGCCGCGGTGCTAACCAATGCGCCACCATGCATATAAGCACTCTCAGTGCTGTTTAGCTTCTTCTCATGAAAGGACAGCGCTGGTTATTACTCCAGCATGATTCTTGGCAAGAACTGTATGGCTATAATTCCAGTGAAGAAGAACACACAAAAGTGTGTTTATTAAATGTAACAGATTTTGAGCAGAATTGCAGCAGATTTGTTAAGTTAAAAATGTGATAAGATTTATTTAATATGAAAGTTGATTTTTCTTAAATGCTGCGTAACTTTTTCAAACATGGTTCAACATAGTTCATGAATTAAAAGGGTTTAGTTTTTTATGGTTAAAAGGGACTGGTGAAAACTGGACATTTTTTTAATGAAATGTAGAAGTGATCATCTGAACAATTGCTGAGATTAATAAAAATAAAGTGTTGAATATTGATCTTGTCTGTTACCCACTCTAAGTTATTGATAAATATATATATATATATATATATATATATATATATATATATATATATACAGTATATACACAATATATTATACAATATATTATATTCTATATAATATATATATATATATATATATATATATATATATATATATATATATATATATATATATATATATATATATACTGTATATATATATATACACAATTTATTTTAGAGGAGTGTGTCAAGCTGGTGCCCTTCACATGACTCGATACCCATGGAGTAGCTCTTGGTTTCAAAAAGGTTGGTGACCCCTGCTCTAAATGACGATATTTTGACTTTTTGGTGAGTTTTTTTCAGTAGGTTAGAGAATAAAACAAAATTGTTCATTTTACTCAAACATGTATTTTGTTCACCTTTTCTTAATTTTTTAATTATTGAAGCAATTTTTTTTCGTGGCTTTGTTGAAACACTCTGATCTAAAGCCTATCACTTTAAGAAACTGTCATAAATCCTCATGTGCCATTACGCGGTGTACGAGGGAGGAAATAAGAAACTCAAAAGCAAGAGTAGATTGTGCACTTTTATTAACAAACCCCACAGGGTAACAAGTTCAGTCAGCCACAAAAATACAGAGCATGGAAATGATGGGTTTGGGCCACCAGACATACAGGGAAGCTACCCGGATGTACAACAGCCGGAGAAGGGAATGCCTAGTGCTGCAATTACAATAAGCACAAGGGAAAGTCAAAATTAACACTTACGGCTGGAACCATCCAAAGCTGTCCGTGTAGTCTGGCAGATGAGGAAAGGAGGCAGAGTCAGCCGCGAACATCCAGGAATTGAGCGTCTGAAAATGTCGGGCTGAAGGCGTGAAGGAAATGGTACAACACTCATGGAGTCATGAATGAGGGTGAATGCTGCAGTGATCTCTTCCTACTAACTCCTCGTTTAAATAATAATAAACTAAACGAGGAAAAAGATCGCCAGTGTGGAAAAGCGTGGGTTGGACTACTGAACCTCAGGTGTGCATGAGTGAATGTCTGCGCGTGTGAATGAGAATGAATGGAGTGTGTGTGTGCGCATGGGTATGTGTGTGGGAACACCCATTAACCGAGCACAGCTGATGGCACTGACAGGAGAAGGGGGCGTGCCCAAGCTGTCAGGAAGCGGAGGCCAAGAGCTCCCAGATGCACCAGATAGAAAATAGGGCAAATAACTAATAACTCCGGCTGGAGCGCTGCTGCACCGGCAGTGGACTCTGGCTGGAGCTCTGCTGCACCAGCGGTGGACTCCGGCCTGGGACGTGGCTGTACCTGCGTTGGTCCCGGCCTGGAACATGGCTGCACTGGCGGTGGACTCCGGCTGGGGCTCTGCTGCACCCGCAGTGGACTCCGGCTGGAGCACAACTGCACCCGCAGTGGACTCCAGCTGGAGCTCTGCTGCACCCACGGTGGACTCCGGCTGGAGCACCATTGCACCTACGGTGACCCCCATCGGGGGCCTCATTGCTCCTGCGGTGGCCTCCCCAGCAAGGTGATGCTCATCATGGCACCAGGTGCTGGACCTCGATCCTCGGCGGCCTCTGACGAGACCAGCAGCTCTCTGACGACCCTGGCCGGGGGCTCCCAACCCGAAGGGAGAGAAAGAAAAACTGGGTCAGGGTTGCCGGCAGCAGTGGAGCCCAGCGAGGCAGCCCCAAGGGCTACACCGAGCCGCCCCGGGCCCTCCTCACCATGAGTTGGGCAGTGTGTTGGGCAGTGACATCAATAATGGCATTACTCACATAATGGAGCACACTTGCCTGGACCTGGGCTCCACCGCCGTCCAGGACTCCGATGAATTAGGGTGTGTGGACTTCACCAGTCCGTCGGGTGCTACCCCTCCGTCAACCTCCTCGGGATCACCTGGACCCACGTTGTCATCCATTGGTAACCCAGGTAGTAGCACCTCCTCTTCGTTGACTCTAGGATGGAGCTTGAAGGTGATGGGAGAGGAGGAGTGGTTAGGGTCACCGGCAGCGGCAGAGCCCGGCGAGGAGAGTCCAGATGCGGCTGGGGCCCGCACCCAGCTCTCCTCCCCAAGAGCCAGACAAGATCTCTCAGTCATAGACAAATGGACTACAGGAGAGGTTTCTTGCCTGTGCTCAAGCTCTACCGCCATCCAGGACTCCGACGATGCTGTTCCAGGTCCTGACGACTGGCAATCTAGTCCGGGGTGTGACTCTGAGGCGGCGGCGGCGGCCCCCACCGCAGGCGTGATGGTGATAGCAGTTGTGGTACTCCTTTGCGCCATTTCCCACGCCTCCGGTTCCTCTGGTGTGGTGGCCAAGAACGACTTCTCCACTGGCCCATGGGCTGGACCCTCCTGAGCCTCCGGCTCCTCTTCCCCTGAGCGATCTGGATCCTGGAGCCAGGTTTCCCCCGGGTGACCTGTGGGCTCATAGGGGCATACAAAAAAGAGTTCATAAGATCAAGTTCGGGAGCACTATATGCTGCTGGGACGGAGCACTCAGCGGACTGCACACCCCGAGCCTCCCCACCAGAAGGCAGAAAAAACTGTTCCTTTGACATGAAAGGTAAATGAGCAGTTGCTTGCCTGTCCTCCTGGCATGGAATGTCCTCAGCAGCCTTCGAGATGTTCCCCCTCCTGTCCGGACATTCCTCCTCTTGCTGCGCAGGCGGGACCAGAAGCCTCTTCTGGCAGGAGTTTCTCCTCCTCTTCCCCTCGGACGGCTCAGGAACCAAATAGTCCAGGACACAAAGCATCGTGCTGAGCCACGAGTCCGCCGGGCCGAGATGCTCCGTCTTCTCTGGAGAGGGAGGCGGAGTAGCCACGGGGAGTTCGAGCGCTGGGTAATCCTCATCCAGTTCCTCCTCCACCTGACAGACGAGCCAGGCCAGTCTCTGCTCTTCCTTCGCCCGGCGCTCCTCCTTAACCCGGCGGTCTAGCTGAGCGAACAGGACCAACCACTTCTCCTCCATTGAGCCCGTGGATTTGGTAGGCATGGGGGCTGGAACCCTCTCTGCCAGAGAAGCACGTCCTCGTGCCTCTCTCTCGTGGCGCTCCTCCTCCGTCCTCACGTCCGAGGATTGAGTGGGTGCTGGCCCGAGAGAAGAAAGGGATCCAAGGGGGGAGGAGGTCCCCCTCCGACAGGAGCATTTCTTCTGGCGGATGACTGGCTCCGATTGCAGAGAGGCACCCTGCAACTACACGTCAGGGACGGGAAGGATGATGGAGAGGATGGCTTCCACCCTATGAATTACCCGGAGGTGAGGATTGCACCACTCGACGTCCTCCACGACGAGTTGTGCCCTCTCCTGGTCCTCGGGAAACTGAGGCCACTGAAAGGCAAAGCCCGCCTCCACCAGCAGCTCCTGGGATCCCAGCTCCTCATCCGTCCAGATCATTGTGTCGATATATGAGGAGAAAAGGGAGAAGAAAAAACACAAATCTACTCCGCTGGGTTTTTTCTATGGCCGCAGCATTCTGTCATAAATCCTCGTGCACCATTACGCGGTGCACGAGGGAGGAAATAAGAAACCCAAAAGTGAGAGAAGATTGTGCACTTTTATTAACAAACCCCACAGGGTAACAAGTTCAGTCAGCCACGAAAATACAGAGCATGGAAATGATGGGTTTGGGCCACCAGACATACAGGAAAGCTACCCGGATGTACAACAGCCAGGGAAGGGAATGCCTAGTGCTGCAATTACAATAAGCACAAGGGAAAGGCAAAATTAACACTTACGGCTGGAACCATCCAAAGCTGTCCATGTAGTCTGGCAGATAAGGAAAGGAGGCAGAGTCAGCCGCGAACATCCAGGAATTAAGCGTCTGAAAATGTCGGGCTGAAGGCGTGAAGGAAATGGTGCAACACTCATGGAGAACTCGCTGTCATGAATGAGGGTGAATGCTGCGGCAATCTCTTCCTACTAACTCCTCGTTTAAATAATAATAAACTAAATGAGGAAAGTGATCGCCAGTGTGAGAAAGCATGGGCTGGACTAATGAACCTCAGGTGTGCATGAGTGAGTGTCTGCGCGTGTGAATGAGAATGAATGGAGTGTGTGTGTGCGCATGTGTATGTGTGTGGGAACACCCATTAACCGAGCACAGCTGATGGCACTGACAGGAAAAGCAGGTGTGCCCAAGCTGTCAGGAAGCGGAGGCCGAGAGTTCCAAGACGCGCCAGATAGAAAATAGGGCAAATAACTAATAAGTTAGAACTGGGTTTGGAACAGCCAAACCCAGATTCCTGACAGAAACATCCTTCAACTGTTCAACTCCGCCCTCCCTCTTACATCAGTTAGCCATTAGTTGAGTAGTTTCTAGTCTCCTTCTAGCTTGGATGAGCAGTGCTGGTTCACTGATCCGCAGTCGGTTATGTCTTACATCATTCCGGCCTGTCTCCCAGCAGTCTCGCCAGGATGCCACAACAAAACACTGGGTGACCTGCCAATCAACACAACCCAAGACAAGCTGCTGAATCTCAAAGTGCAGTGTCTCGCTCCACGGGACTCTGCTCCTCTCCCACAGCCAGCTGAGGTATGCGTCATCACAATGCGGCTTCGCAATGTTGCCCGTGGGGGTGAAGCAGAGTCACGCGGTGCCCCAGAGGATGGTGGGGGAGCTCTGGGGGTGCAGCTTCGGGTCACACCGTAGGCAGTTGGCGCGACTGGTGCAACGGCGCCGGCTGCAGGGTTAGAGTGGGGCTGCTGAGGGTGGGCCGTAGCAGCGTGGGGTATATTGTGGACTGTGGACCAGTTAACCAGGTGATATGTGTGTTGGCATCCTTCAGTCTCGGGAGACTATGGATCTGCGCCTTGAGTTGGAATAACGGGATTACAGCAGCATTGCTTGTGGCTGTGTAAGCCGATACGCGAGTGACAGTCACGGTTGCAATGGTCGCAGATGTAGGCACTTGATTGTAGTGTCTTTTTCAATGCATCCTTTCGAGATGATAGTTTTTCGTCGGCAGACTGGCGTGACTATTTTGCAGTCCTTCATGTCTTGAGGCACCTCTCCTTCCTCCCAGCAGCGAGAAAGGATCTCATGTACTTGTTGAAGGATGGCATCCTTTGAGCACTTTATAACTTCTGCTGGGATCCAATCAAAGCCAGGCGCTTTCCCAATTGGCAGAGAGTCCAGTGCTTCTTCCAATTCCTCCATGGCTGGAGGTGAGTCCAGCTCTTCCATGATCGGTAGGTCCTCCAAATTATTCAGTGCTTCCTCCGAAATCGAGCTGTCTTGGGAGTTTAGTTTAGAGTAGTGCTCTACCCACCTCTCCATCTGCTCCATTTGGCTTGTGATGGTAGTTCCAGTCTTGGTTTTTAGCAGTGCTATCTTGCGTTGAGTTGGCCCCATTGCTTTCTTGATCCTGTCGTACATTCCACGTATGTCTCCTGTGTTGGCTGCCATTTGGATATTCTCACAGTGTTTAACCAGTAATCATTTGCACAGTGTCTGGCTGTCCATTGAGTCTTACTCCTGGCTGCCTGCAGAGCTTCCTGTGATTTGCGGGTGGGGCGATCCTTGTGTTTCATTAGAGCAGCTCTCTTTTCTGCGAGGACGGCTGCCAGCTTACTGGAGTTTGCCTCAAACCAATCGGGTGTGTTTCCTCGTTTTTTACCAAATGTACCGAGAGCAACACTGTGGATGTGATCTCTGAGGGTGTTCCATCTCTCTGCGGCATCTGCTTCAGGTGAGGTTGTGATGGATTTCTTGAGATTTTCGGTGAATTCGATGACTTTGTCTGGTTGTTGCGTCATCCTGGCATCAATGCGCTGTCTTCCAGGAGGTTTGTTGTAATGCAGGGCCTTGGGAACAAGTCTGACCTTACAGCATACCAGTGAGTGATCTGTGTCGCAGTCAGCACTCTGGTACGAGCGGGTGATCTGTACATTCCGCAGATGGTGTTGACGTGTCAGTATCGGGTCCAGTTGATGCCAATGCTTAGAGCACGGGTGCATCCAAGAAACTTTATGCTGTTGCTTTAGCTGAAAGTAGGTGTTCGTTATGCAGAGTCCTTGGAGTGAGCACAGTTCTAGCAGGCGTTGTCCATTTTCATTCATCTTACCGGTTCCGTGCTTCCCAATACATGTTGGCCAGGATCCTGAGTCAGCACCCACTCTAGCGTTGAAATCTCCCAATAAGATCAGGTGTTCTCTGGAAGGTATCTTTTGTATCATCGATGAAAGCTGGTTGTAGAATTCATCTTTCATGTCCTGCCTGAAGTACAAGGTGGGCGCATAGACACTGATTAGGTTGACCGGTCCGTCTGAGGTGTGCAATCGAAGAGAGAGCATCCTTTCTGTTCCTCCCTCAGCAAGATCCACCATCTTCAGCAGAGAGTTTTTCACTGCAAAGCTAACTCCGTGCTCCCTTGTCTCTTCTGCACTCTTACCCTGCCAGTAGAAGATATAACCACGTTCACGTAATGAGCCTCTTTCCAGTAGGCACGTTTCTTGAAGTGTGGCGATGTCCACCTTGAGCTTCAGCAGTTCATTGTTTATTACCACTGTCTTGCGTGCATCCTCTATCTCTCGGTGATCATTTGAGAAGCCCGGAAGTAGGGTTCTGATGTTTCAGCAGCCGAATTTGAGTGCTGTTTTTTTGTTATTTGATACTTTATTTTTGTTTGGTGCAGGGTTTGCAGTCCATGATTCAGAACATAAGTATTCCTGAGCCCCACATACCCATTAGGGCGGACGGACTGTGGCGGAACAGCACCTAACTGGCTGGGGGCTGGCCAGCTTGAGGCGGGTGGTAGCTGTCCAGTGAGATACTATGACCTCTCCCACCGTCGAAAACAACCCCTGGCACCCAGTTCTACACCAATTGAGTGGAGGCTTATAACCAGTGAACTGTTGTTTCCCGTGCTTTTCCGTCGCGTGACATGACACTGGAGTGTCCTCTCCAGGGTGCAGGCCTGGGCAATGTGTATGGAGGACTCGCGGTTGCCCATGTAGCAGGTCCCCCCTCTCCACAACACCGGTAGGGTCCAAGGGAAAGGGAAAGGCCAGTACTACTTGGTATCGGTGTGTCGCAGGAGTTGCCAGATTGAGATTGAGCACAACGCCAAACTGCCTTCGGGACTCCAACTCCGGATTTCTCTTCGGGGTTATCTCCGCAAGCCCTTCCCATATTAGGTCTTGCCACAAGGCAGTGGAAGTTTGAGATCAGAGTTTTCCTTCTCATAGATGGATTGCCTCCTCGGCTAACGAGTCCCATCTACCCGAAGTACTGGTTTTGGGACACCAGTAACTCGCCCTCGCCCTTTCTCCTGTCAGTAGTAACAGTTCCGCCCGGCATAGGGTGTATGCCATACGAGAAGGCCAGGAGTTGGGCTTAGCTGTCAGAGGCTCTTTGAGACGCGCGCCGTAGGGGCATTTTGTAGAAAGTGGGAGCTTGTCCCCACTCCCACCCCTGGCTTAACAGCTTTTGAAACTACCAGGTGATAACAGGGATGGTTATTAGGGTGACAAAGATCTGAAGAATGTAACAATATACAGCTGTGGACAAAATTGTTGGTACCCCTCTGTTAATGAAAGAAAAACCCACAATGGTCACAGAAATAACTTGAATCTGACAAAAACGGTAATAAATAAAAATTCTATGAAAATTAACCAATGAAAATCAGACAATGTTTTTGAATTGTGGTTCAACAGAATTACTTGAAAAAACAAACTCATGAAACAGGCCTGGACAAAAATGATGGTACCCCTAGAAAAGATTGAAAGTAATGTGACCATAGGGACATGTTCAACTAAGATGTGTCCTCTAATTAACATCACAGGTGTTTACAAACTTGTAATCAGTCAGTCGGCCTATTTAAAGGGTGACAAGTAGTCACTGTGCTGTTTGGTGATATGGTGTTTACCACACTAAACATGGACCAGAGGAAGCAAAGGAGAGAGTTGTCTCAGGAGATTAGAAAGAAAATTATAGACAAGCATGTTAAAGGTAAAGCTTGATGTTCCTGTGACTACAGTTGCACATATTATTCAGAAATTTAAGATCCACGGGACTGTAGTCAACCTCACTGGACGTGGCTGCAGGAGGAGACAGATAATACGAATGGTAACAAAAGAGCCCAGAACAACCTCTAAACACATTCATGGTGAACTCCAAGGTCAAGGTACATCAGTGTCAGATCGTACCATCCGTCGTTGTTTGAGCCAAAGTGGACTTCGTGGGAGATGACCAAGGAGGACACCACTGTTGAAAACAAATCATAAAAAAGCCAGACTGGAATTTGCCAAACTGCATGTTGACAAGCCACAAAGCTGCTGGGAGAATGTCCTATGGACAGACAAGACAAAACTGGAACTTTTTGGAAAGGCACATCAGCTCTATGTTCACAGACGCAAAAATGAAGCATACCAAGAACAGAACACTGTCCCTACTGTGAAACATGGAGGAGGTTCTGTTATGTTCTGGGGTTGCTTTGCTGCATCTGTCACAGGGTGTCTTGAATCTGTGCAGGGTACAATGAAATCTCAAGACTATCAAGGTATTCTAGAGAGAAATGCGCTGCCCATTGTCAGACAGCTTGGTCTCAGTCGCAGGTCATGGGTCTTGCAACAGGATAATGACCCAAAACACACAGCTAAAAACACCCAAGAATGGCTAAGAGCAAAACATTGGACTATTCTAAAGTGGCCTTCTATGAGCCCTGATCTAAATCCTATTGAACATCTGTGGAAGGAGCTGAAACATGCCGTCTGGAGAAGGCACCCTTCAAACCTGAGACAACTGGAGCAGTTTGCTCATGAGGAGTGGGCCAACATACCTGCTGAGAGGTGCAGAAGTCTGTTTGCAGAAGTCGTTTGATTGCAGTGATTGCCTCAAAAGGTTGTGCAACAAAATATTAAGTTAAGGGTACCATCATTTTTGTCCATGCCTGTTTCATGAGTTTGTTTTTTAAAATAATTCTGTTGAACCACAATTCAAAAGAATTGTCTGATTTTCATTGATTAATTTTCATAGAATTTTTATTTATTACCACTTTTGTCAGATTCAAGTTATTTCTGTGACCATTGTGGGTTTTTCTTTTATTAACAGAAGGGTACCAACAATTTTGTCCACGTGTATGTAAGCTCTGCTTGGTTTGAGCTTCCTGATATTAACTTGGGGACTAATAGCTCAGGGGCTAATAGGCTACCTTTAGCACACCTCCATCTACATGACAGACAGCTAGGTGGGCCAATAATAGAGCAGTGGGCTGGTCTCAAGGATAGCAGTTGGGTGGGTTTTTTGAACACTTGACTTAGAAGTATTACCAGGAAGAGTCAAAATACATTTTTGGGAGTTTCTCTTAGAGAAAAACAAGATAATGGCAGCTACTTACTTAGGCCCATAGCTTGCCATGGAGCATAGGCCATCGACGACCCCGCGCCATCGCACACTGTCCTGGGCTGCTCTCTCTACTCCACTCCTGGCCTCGCTTTCTCTTCCCCTGCAGGTTCCAGGTTAGGACTTGACGTGTAATGCTGGATGCTGGTTTCCTGAGGGTGTGTCCAATCCAGTTCCACTTCCTCCGCAGAATCTGTTCTGCCACTGGTTTCTGTCCCACTCGCTCCCACAAGTCTTCATTCCTGATCTTCTCTAGCCACCTGATGTTGAAGATGCGCCTCAGACATGTGTTAAAGAAAGTCTGGATCTTCTGCTGCATCGTCTTTGTCATCCTCCAGGTCTCACATCTGTAAAGTAGAAGAGATTTGATGTTAGAGTTGAAGATGCAAAGTTTTGTTCTCATGCAGATCTCTTATGATGCCCAGATATTCTTCAGTATGACAAAAGCTGCTCTTACCTTGGCTATCTTGGCTGTGATGTCTCTGTCTGTGCCCCCTGTCGATCCACGACACTTCCCAGGTAGACAAAGGACTCCACCTCTCTGATGGGCTGTCCACCAACTGTGACTGGTGTGTTGGCAGTGGTGTTGATTTTCATCTGTCTTCTTCTTATTGATCTGGAGTCCTGTCTTGGCTGATGTAGTCTCCAGACGAGTCATCTTGTACTGCATCTGGCTGTGGTTGTGTGACAGGAGTGCCAGGTCATCAGCAAAGTCGAGGTTGTCCAGCTGCGTCCAGAGTGTCCAGTGTGTCCTTTTGCTCCTGTCTGTTGTCATGGTCTTCATGATGTAATCAATGACCAGGAGGAAGGGGAACGGTGACAGTAAGCACCCCTAGCGGATTCCGGTCTTCACCTCCAAGCTCTCTGACAGCTGGCCAGCATATGCAATCCTGCAGCTCATGTCCTGGTAGGTGCATCAGATGAGGGAGATGGTCTTCTTGGGAACTTCATAATGCCTCAGCAACTTCCACAGCATCTCTTGGTCCACACTGTTGAAGGCCTTCTCGTAGTCTATGAAGTTGATGTTGAAGGGTGAGTTCCATTCCAGCGATTGCTCCAAGTCCCCAGTGGCTGGCGATCTGGTCAGCACAGGATCTGTTTTTGCAGAAGCCTGCCTGTTGATCTTGGAGCTTGTGGTCAACTACCTCCTTCAACCTCTCCAGTAGAACTCGGTTAAGAACCTTGCCTGGCACTGACAGGAGCATGAACCCTTGGTAGTAGCTGCAGTCTCTGAGGTTCCCCTTCTTCGGTAGCTTGATGATGATCCCTTTCTTCCACGGGGCTGGGACCTCTTCTTTCTCTCAGATCTTGCAGAAGAGGCTGTGTAGCATATTGATGGCTGCTTCAATATCCGCTTTGATGGCTTCTGCTGATATCTCGTCCAGCCCTGCAGCTTGCCCGTTCCTCAGGGTCATGATGGCTTTCTTGATCTCCGCTTTTGAGGGCTTGTTGCAGTTGACTGGTAGTGTTGTCTCTGCTGATGGTATGTCTAGTGGTGTTTTAGGGGCTGGGCGGTTCAGCAGCTCCCTGGAGTGCTCTTCCCATCGCTTCAGCTGTTCCCTAGTTGTTGTCAGTGGTGTTTTTTGTCTTTCACTGGCTTGTCTGTCTGCTGGAACTTGCCTGACAGCTTCTTGTTCACCAAGTACAGGTCCTTCAGGTTCCCCTGTCCTGCTGCTTCTTCTGCTTGACTGGCTAGGTTGTCGATGTAGTCTCTCTTGTCCTTCTTGATGCTTTTCTTCACTTACTTGTCCGCTGCTGTGTACTCCTCCTGTGCTCTCACTTTAAGTGCTCTTGTCCGGCACGTGTTCAATATTGTTTTCTTCTCTTTCCTTTCTTCCAGTTTCTGGATGGTGTCTGAAGAGATCCACTCTTTCTATTTAGTCTTCTTCCTAATCAGAACTTCTTTGCAGGTATCTTGCCAGATTTTCCTAGTGTGCTGCCACTGTGTCTCGATGTCTGTCTCACTGTCTTTTATCAGGTCTTGTAATGGCTGGAACCTGTTGGCAAGGCTGATCTGGAAGGCTGCTTGCTTGTCTTTGTTCCTCTGCAGTCCAACGTTGTACCTTGTCCGTATGCTGCCAGAGATGTTGAGTCTCTTGAGCCGAAGTCTCACTGATGTCAGTAGAAGGTGGTGGTCTGTGGACATGTCCGCACCTATCGTCAAGTGCACATCCTGCCATGATCTCCTGAACTTGTGGCTGATGCAGATATGGTCTATCTGATTTTCTGTGACGTGGTCCGGGGATCTCCAGGTGGCCTTGTGGAGGCGTCTGTGAGGGAAGATGCTTCCACCAATCACCAGCTGGTACAGGGTGCACAGGTCTACAAAGTGCTCACCATTTTCAGTCATCTGTCCCAGTCCATGTGTCCCCATGATATCCTTGTAGCCTGTGTTGTCTGATCCTATTTTGGTGTTGAAATCTCCCATCAGAATGGTCATGTCCTTGATTCCTCCTCTGTCTATCACTGCTTGCAGCTGTTGGTAAAAAATTCTCCTTCTTCTCATCATCTGCATCATTTGTGGGAGCATAGCAATGGATGACATTCAACTTGATGTTCTTCTTCCTGGTGATGAACTTGGCTGTGATGCGAGAGTTGACTGGTTCCCAGCTGATAAGTGCCCGCTGTGCCTCCGGTGCCAGCATCAGGGCCACACCCTATGCTTTGATGAGGGTATATATGTATATATCTACAGCATGTGGGACACCATGTCTATCTCCATTTCACTGACCCTAGGCCACATACAGTTGTGGACAAAATTGTTGGTACCCCTCTGTTAATGAAAGAAAAACCCACAATGGTCACAGAAATAACTTGAATCTGACAAAAGTGGTAATAAATAAAAATTCTATGAAAATTAACCAATGAAAATCAGACAGTGCTTTTGAATTGTGGTTCAACAGAATTATTTAAAAAAAATGCATTCTGATAACAAGCAAAATGACTGAACAAACAGACATGTCATTCATATGCATTTCCTTGGAGCCAGGCTACCATACACCAGTGTGATGCAAAATCCATCAGGTTGAATTATGCTTCCAGCTGACCTGTAGGTTCATTATTGTGGATGACAGCAAACAAATGATCCATCCGTATTAGCATAAACATACGGTCGATACTTTTAACTAAAGTGCCATAAGAACCTAGGTGGCCCCTCTGGGAATCAAACTCCAGTAATGTTACCAGATAAGGATGACTCTCCACTCATGACCTCGCTGAAGAGTGTTTATATTGTCTAACAATATTTAAATAATTACGTTGACTTCTGTTGTAGAAAAGGACATAAATGGTGTGTTTGTGCAGCAAATGAGAGCAACATAAGAACCTGTCTTTCTTGTACGGGCATATAATATGTGCACAAAGTCTCTCTCTCTCTCTCTCTCTCTTTCTCTCTCTCTCTCACACACACACACACACACACACACACACACACACACACACACACACACACACACACACAAGTCTTGCAGCTTCCAGCTCCCTTTCTGTCTCTGGATCTCTCTCAGCAACACTGCAATTCAAGCCTTTTGTTTAATAAACAATTTGTCAGTGATGTATCGAACTCCAGCTCTAATTTGATTGTCTGTGAAATGTGTATGGAGGTGGCTGCCTGCTGTCTCTCTCCCTGTGTGTGTGTGTGTGTGTGTGTGTGTGTGTGTGTGTGTGTGTGTGTGTGTGTGTGTGTGCAGAACCGGCAGTGATATTCTACTCTTTCTTCTCCCTGCAGGTGCGTTTGTGTGCCTGTCGTTGGTGTGTGCACGCGTTTATTTCAGCATACGTCTTTGAGCTCAGGGATGAGGATGGAAGAGCAATCCTTAAGGGTTTGCAATTACATCTAAACAGCATAATCAGACATGATGGATGGCTGTTGCCTTTCTACAATGTCTAGACCTCAGCTCTGCTGGAGCAACAAGGTTATAAGAGAGGAAAATGATGAAAGATTTAATAGTTTTCTTCTGCTCGGCTCTCATTTTTTCCTCTGTTCATGTCCCCCTCCAGTGACCTCAGCAACATTTGATCAAACAAATTGACTAGTTTTCCTGGTGAAATTGGGTGAATAACTGAATCGATGCTTTACAATTGGGGGCTGTTTGTTGTTTGTTCCAGTTTTTGACTAAACAGTAAATAATGCAAGAAGTCACTTTGTGTTGCTGACATATAAAATATTAAAATGAAAATTGGCAATCAACAGACAATACTGTCTGTGGCAGCAAGAAAAAAAAAACATTGAAAATTGTTTTGTTTGTGCCAGTAGGTGGCACTGTGGGACCAAAGGTTCATTGCAGAGCATGTTTGAAGCTGCAGGAAGGATAACCCAGTGAATAGCGGGTTGGAGGCAAAATGGTGTGGTGTTAAGATTCTGAAAGTTCACCTTTTCTTTACCAGTGCTTAGTGCTCTTCAGACAGAATTACACGGTTCATTCTAACCATCATGCTACCAAATAATTGTCTTGCATATGCCAATGAGATCAATTTAGGATCTCAAGTATGATGTTAAATGGACAGAATAATTGGAAGACTTTGCTCTGGTGATTTGCTGCAAGCTTCTTGCAGTTATTGTGGACAATTACATCCTCTGACTCACCAGGTCCCTTAATTTAAATGAGAACAGTTACAAAATAGTGTAGGGGGAGAAAAAATGTGAGTTGCTGACTGCTCGCAGATCCACTGACACAACTTGTCAGTGCTGTCAAAAAGCTGGCTGGTAAATAAAAAGAGAGAGATAGATTTGTCAGCTGTAATTACCCAGATGGCTCATGTGGGGTGGGGGCAGCTGGTAAAATGCAGACAAGAAGAGGCTGCCATTTACAGAACGACAGACATTTCCTTTCAGAAGCAGCAGTGAATGAGGTCGGTCGGGAGCTGCTATCATTTGCTACCAAAGAAGACAGAAAGGAGAGATGCTTCTTGTAAAATTCACCATTCTTTCTGCTTGTTCATTTGTTTGGAAGTACCCAGCTTTCCCCCAAGAGCCTCATTACCCACAATCCCAGAGGTTGAAGACGTGGTTGTCATCACCTGAAATGCAGCTACCTCTCTCTCTCTCCCTCTCTCTCTCTCTCTCCTCCATGAATGTCTTTCTGCTTGGCCGATCAGCCGTTCAAAGCTGTCGCTTGGGAGAATTGTGCAGATGTTCAATAAGAAAACAAAACAACAAAAAAAGCAAACAACTCAAAAATAGACATGATCGCTGGTAGAGACACAAATTTCATGTCCCGGGGTGAGGCTCTTGTCTCTGCAAGAGAAGAGAAGAGAAGAGACGAGAAGAGAAGAGAAGAGGCGAGGCATGTCCCACCAGAGTCTGACTCTTAGGGTGTGAAAGCACCTAAGACCACCTCTTTGGTGGTCTCGGTTCGAATTAAATGGTGAATTCTGGTGTGGTCCTGCAGGTGAGAAAGCAACCACACTAAAATGGGACCAGTGGCAAATGGTAAAACATTTTATGTCACTGTACATACCTGATAGATCGTTGAAAATATCTGTGGCTAAGCACGTCACGGGTCTGGAGGATTAATGAATGTTAACATGTTATTTCCCATCCATAGCAACGCTTCATTTTCAAACTGTACGACTTGCCAAAAGTGGTATATGCACGTATGTAATAAACGATAACCAGGGCAATGAAAACCCCCCATAGATTACGCTATGATTTGTATTATTTTCTCCCAGAAATGCATAAATACACGGTAGTCATCCTACTTCCTGTATTTACCTTTCCTGTTCTTGCGGCAAAAAAATCTGACCAATAAGAACAGAGAACGTTCTGACGTAACTCTCGTGGGATTTAACGTAACGCAGTTTGGTCTGCTTATGGTCTGCCTCAATTTTTGCCTGTGTGAAAGGGGACTGAATCGAGGAGAAAATGATACAAAGTTACAAACTTGTCAACTGATTCGGACCAAATCAAACGAATTTAGGTGTGAAAGCACCCTTATTCTCCTCTGATCAACAGGACACTGGTGCAGCTGAGCCCACCTTATTAGACTTGAAATGAGCCCTGGCCCATCCTCTGAGCCTGCTATTACTGCTTCCTACCTGCATGGTGGCCATATCTATCAGGGTTCGTTGATCAAACGTATAACTTTCCAGGCACGACTGCCACCCAGTTGATTTACCCAGCATAGAGAGGAAAAAGATGTGTATGTGGACGGCAGCCTCATTTTGTTGTCTGATGGTTGTAAGGCAACAACAGCACAGCAAGGAGGAAGTTGTCCTCAGGCATTTGTGCCTATGTGAACCTCACTTACACTTGTTATTAACCAGTGCTTCCCTGATATTTGTTGCATTTATCTTAAAGGTTCCTTTAGCATACAGACATCAAGGCAGCTCCTCTGTACCCAGCCATTAAAACACTCACGCTGGTGTGATCATTGAAAACACAGCAGAAACAAACGACTTTGTGAAACAGCCGCTGGCGGAAAAATCATTCTTGGCCTAATGTCGGCAGCTCACACTTCTGACAGTGAAAAACAGAGCGGCGAGGAGAAGTACTTTCACCCCCCCTTGACTCTCCCTGTGACATTCGGAGAGATATTTACCTTGTAAAGATCTTGACATTTCGCCGCACGCTCTAATAACACCCTGAAATATGAATAAGAGCACAGAGAGTGGAGAGGAGCCCTGCGGAGCTTTTGTTAACAGGTATTGATTGATTCTGCGGGGGAAGGAAGGAAGGCAGGACGGAGCTGAGCCGTTGGAGGAGCCACTCTTCACTGATCATCTGTTAACCTTGTCAAAAGACTGCACCCACTGCCCCATACTGGCCAGGGGCATCCTTGGTGGTCATCACAGCATTTGTGATTTTCTTATCAAAGCAAAAATCCAGCCTGATGCAAAAATCTCATTTTCATCTGATGATGTTAGACAGCTTACTTAAAAAGTGGATGCAGTGTTGTTGACGGTACTGCAGTGACTGAACAAGTGACTAAAATCTTTGAGAGAAAAGGCCAGATCATCTCATCTGTTCACAGCATTCACTTTAAAGGTGCAAAAATTTATTTTCTGGACAGTTAGCAAAATCTTTTCAGTTAACCAACCAATAATCACAGAAGAAATACTATTTCTCAGCTTAACTTTATTGAAACATGCAAGGAGTCCACATGGCCACGGACCCCCCCCCCCCCCAAGAAGTCCCTCCTATATAAAACTTGCCATTCGAGGGCGTTACTTTCCCACAATACATGTCCATTGTTTCAAACTGTCCACTTGACATCCTTCCTTTCAGCAGCTCCAGATGTCTTCTCTTTATGGCTTTATGGCTCCTTTTAGTTCATCTTTAGCCCTACACATGCCCATATATGGAAACAAGAACAGAGACTTTTCCTGTTAAGCTATTACGTGTGTGTGCATGTGTATGTGTGTTTGTGCGTGCGTGTGTGTGTGTGTGTGTATGTGTGTGTGTGTGTGTGTGTATGAATCTAAGAGATATGTGCATGCATGTGCATGCAAGCACTTTGTGTAATATCTAATTAACTAATCTTCACTATTTATTTATTATAACAAAGGCCATTTGAACTGATTTTAAATAAGGTGGCCATGGGATTCATTGGCAGAGTGAGAGTAGAGATTAATTTTACTTATTGAATATCTTTTTGTTGACATGGAGTCTTTCATGTTTTATAGGGCTGTCTACATACTTGCACGTGAACGTGCAAACTAGGAGAGTGGGGAGATGCGAAAAAACGGCAGTTTACCATTGAAACAATGGCATATCAATGGCAATATCAATATTATGATGAGCTTTCACCGCAAGATCGGATCAGATATGATCAAAAACTTTAAATTTGTGATCTCAGAAAGTGTCCCTACCGTCTACCAGCCAGTATGTGGAAGAATGATCCAACAGAGTGTTCAGAAACAATATTTATTGATATTTGTAATGACGAATAGATGCACCAGCTTGGCTGTTCATTGGTGGAACACTTCAATAATAGAAAATAAACTGTACCTGCTGTGGAAATCCCCAAAAAGCCATCATGCTTACAGGAAAAACTGACTCCCGACTCCCACACGGGAGACGCTGTTTATTTACACCCGTTAGCCCTCATTAATCCTTACACTTTGTTTCAGCTCTACAGAGCTTCGGTCCATTTGTCAGCAGGTGAGTGTCAGTTTTATTTTTAAACTAGTTTAATTGCAGTGTTAATATGTTTACTCTGAGGCTGATTAGCAGCTCAAATTGGAATGAATATTCCTACCGAGCCGACACGTTTCTATGCTAATGCTATTCTAGCTATCAACTCCCTCAGATGCAAAGTCAGGTGTTTTTCACATGTTTGCATTAACTTTACATGTAGGAAAGTTACTTTTAATGATAAATAAGAGTCATAGTTTGTTAAACAGGCATACCTGTTAAAAAGTGGTCAGACCAGATGAAGACATGGATCATATCATCCCTCTTAGCCTCCTCATGCCATTATGAAAAGGCAGCCCACAAAATCCTCCTTCGGTAATCTCTGCTGGCTGATGTGAATCTAAAAAACTTGTATTTCTAATTGCTATCACCATCTGGTGATGGCTACATGAGCCAGTTGCACACCATTTTCTTTGTTTAAATTTAGCTAGCGTTGCCATGGAAATGCATTGAAATCATCATGTGTTGATACCTTGCTGTGCCAGTAGGGTGCGTTCGTGAGATCAGTGACGTAAGCGTAGACAGCCCTATACCCAAGTTTTATGTTTGTGTTGTGCTGATTTGACATCTGTTTTAGTTATTGTTTTTCATTAGGAAATCTATTTAATAACACTAACATTTATTAACATTATTTTAGCACAGCACTTTGAAGTAAAACAAGCTAAACGTAAATGATTTAAACAGATACGCACAGAGGAGGATTTTCCAACTAATGTCTCTATCAAAGCTGCAGTTTGGGAACTTTTTTGACAAAGAAACAAATACCTTTTCAGGGTATTCTATATAGAGGTCATACCCCAACAGAAAATTTACATAATAGAGCATTTTTACAAGCAAAAATCACACCTTCTTGTTATGTCTTTGGAAAAAAGCAAGCTTTGGTGGTTGTGAAAATAACTACATGGAGTGAGATGACAGAGGATGAATGGTGTAAAGTGGGTGAGAGGTTCAGTGTGTGAGAGGTTTAGCCCCCCCTCCCCCCGCTCGCCTAACCCCTAACCTTCACCTTTTTGATTGGTTTTAGTAGCAAAGCCTGCACGGGCTGCACGGTGGCGCAGTGGTTTAGCACTGTGGCAGCACAGTTTTACCCTTGCCGGGGGATCGCGGGGATCATGAGATCGTGGGTTCGATTCCAGCCCCCGACCAACAGTGAGCTGTGTGGAGTTTGCATGTTCTCCCCGTGTTGCGTGGGTTTACTCCGGGATTTCTCCGGTTTCCTCCCGCATACCAAAAACATGTAGGTTTAGGGCGCTCGCGCACGCAGCGACCAGCAGCTGGTGGCTTGTCACCAGACTGCAAACCAAATCTACCTACGGGTACAAATAAGTAACAAAAAAAAAAAAAAAAGCCTCAGTATAACTGTAACTATGTGTTGAAAATTATTTTAATGGGTAAAAAAAAGTGAATTGGATGCCAGGAAGTGAAGTGAAACACAAAGTCAGCACAGAATTATTTTAAATCCTACTCACTAGTGTGGAAGTACTACTTTTTGGTGTCTATCTCATTATGTGGAGTTCACTGGTTTTGAAACATATATCATATTTTTGTGTTGTATTGGGAGGGCAGGAACTTATGATGTCTCTAAGTGTAATAGTTGTGGGACTTTTTTTAATCTTTATTTATACAGGGAAGATGTATTGACAGGCAAAGTGTCTTTTCAAGGATACTCTGCTCACATTCACACCTGGAAGCAGCCCAGTACAACCACACACTGACCTGTGGCCACTGAGCAGCTCCACTGGAGCAGGTGGGGTTAAGGGCCTTTGCCCAAGGGCACTACAGTGTGGTTAAGGAGGGTGGGACAAACACTGCTGTGTCATCTGTCCCACCAAGATCTGATCCTGCTGGGAACCCTCCAGTCACCAGTCCCCAACCATTAGGCCACCACTGCCTACTGGTTGTATGATTAAATGGTGTAGAAAGTCATGATTCTGCTGTTCCAGCGGGGGGGTGGGGGGGCAGGAACTTATGATGTCTCTAAGTGTAATAGTTGTGGGACTTTTTTTTAACCTTTATTTATACAGGGAAGATGTATAAATCTGATGCACAATCAGAAGCTGATTGTGCATCTGATGCACAATCAGTTTCTGATGCTGACTGTGCCATTCAGCCCCTAAAATGGACACTATTGCACATCTTTTCAGACTGTGGATGAAAGCTGGGGTCAATAGTGTAGAAAAAAGAAGACGCTACTCTTCTAGCACTGCAAACAAATACAGTATTTATATAAGCAATCCAGACAAAAAGAAAGAATTTAGAAAAAAAAATGTTAGTCAAAAAGAGCAAAAGAGAGAACAAGAACCAAAACTAATTTTTAGTAGTACGATCTCACCAGCTGGACAGGTGAAACGGAACTACTATTGTGACTGTTTTTATTTTTAAATGCTATGAAAATTTTGATATGTAGAATGCTTTTAGCCTTGTCTAGGTAGTATTGTACTGCTTGTAGTCAGTTTATAATGTCAGGGTTTGGCCTTCAGGTTTTTAAAGGAAACATCGGTAAATAAAGGTAGAAGGATTACAATAATAATTGCTCTTGACAACCAAAACAATACTTGCAAACTTCACCTATAAGATGCATCCTAGAACAGATCAATAAATTCATTAACCCCTTCAGGTATTTCATTAAGCATTTGAGTTATCTCCAAACTATTGAAGCTTGTTAGCTTGCTGTGTAAAAATTCTAAGTTTTCTTCTTGCAAACTTTCTAGGGTTTTCATCAAAATTGACATAAAGTATAAGACTGATCGGTTAAAACTGGTGCATTAAAATATTAGGTTCTCTCTTTTTTTATTGATCAGTTAGTCCTATAAAACAGAGGTGTGAAATCATAGAATTTCCTTTAGTTCCAAATTTTATGTAAATGTATATAGAGTGAAGATATTTCATATATTATTAGTGGAGAGTTCAACAACCAGAGAAGCTTATCAAAACTTCAAGATAGGGCCCTTTATATTCATATTTTGATGCCCCAAGCATAGCCCTGAATATGAAAATTTTGAAAAGAGTTTTCAGGTGCAAATTTAAATTACTGGTAGTATCTTACAGAACTACAATAGAAGTATGCATTCCTGGAGGTGTGTTTTGCTCACCAGACATATTCCTGCTGTTTCAATAGTAACTTGTGCTAAGAAGCAGCTCAACTCTAAGAGCCGATCTTTATGATTGCTGTGATCAAGAAGAACCTCGGGGAATTGTAAATGAGTGCATACATTACTGCATTTTATTCAAAACCTCTAGGAGTTCACCATGAGTGCATATATTAATATATTTTATTTTAATGATACGTAATTCATTTTACACAGTAGCTCCAGAAAACTCCCCCTTAAAAACCAGTTTAAGGTAATTAGAAGAGATTGTTTTTAATGGAAGATAAATGGCTTACTGCAGGCTGCAGCTGAATCAATGCTTTACTACAGTTTGAAACAGTGCTGCATCATTTGCAGAAATTACCCTCATTGATTGGTTGCTATCAATCATTTTAATTTTATTGTAAATGACTGTAAGGATGGAAATGTGAGTGGAACATTTCTTTGTTTGATGGCATATTGCTGCTAGGCTACAGAAAACCAAAGTTAATTTTGCCCCTGAAGCCTTACTGAATAAATCCAAGTAATAAGTGAGCTTCAGCTTTGGTTTGTTCACTGTAGTGTTATGACTGTGGGTTTTTTTTTTCCTGCTTTTTTAAACTTTTGTCAAGTCTGATTTCCTGCACCACGCTCAATGGTGTCAAAAACTCCTGTAATTACCAGATGAATCTACTCAGCTGAGCAATTTCTGATCATCTGTCAGAAGCTCAGCCATATAGGCTAAAAAACTGTGAGAGCAAGATGTTTAGGGATAAGGTCAAACACTCAAGTCAAATGTTGTACTAATGAGCTTGAATCACACCATTGACCGCCCACGCACTGTTGACTCTCAAGCACTTATTGATTTCTTTTTGCTCAGACAACCTGCTCCTCCTCTGCCCACTCAACGACCTTCCTTTTTTTTTTTAATCCTTCTCTTACCTTTTAATGTTTGCACTGACCTTTTATTTCTCTGTTTTAGCTCTAAACTTTTTTCAAACATGACAGGTCTTTGATTTCCTGAGGTCTAGTCTCTCTTAGGACGTGACTCCCCGGTGTTAGAGAGGATATCAGATAGCAACAAAAGCTGCTGATTCAGTCCTTGGCTCCGGCATTGCGTTCAGTCTGGGATCACCTGGAGGGCAGCTGGTCTTACCGCAGTGGAGCCGAAGTAATCAAGCGGAGCACTGACTGTTCCACACTCTGAACTCTGAACCCTTACGAAATACGGGGGATTATATGCCTCTTATGTGTTTAGTGCACAACACCTGCAGTACCAAAACGACTGCAAATAGAAGGATAACTCATAAGTCCCAGATAGCAGCACTTCATGGTTTGGTGGGTGCATCTTTGGCAACTAGGCTCCAAAAAGTCATTGTGCAGTATGTTGTCCCAGTTTGATGGTAGGCAGTAGGCAAATTGAGGGGGGATGAAGGGGGATGCCATCCTTCTTGCTCGCAAAATAACCAAGAACCATCCGCCTCATCATGCTGCCATCCCCTCATCCACATAAAGACTACAAGGATAGTACAGTAGAATATGTCAGTGAGAGTATAGTAGCAAACATACAAGAATAATGCTTAAATTTCATGAGAAAAAAGTTGCATATGCGATAGAAAAAAAATTTAGGAGTATATTCGTGTGGGAAAAAAAATTGAAAATTTATGACAAAACATGGCAAATTTATATGCAAAATGTACTACCTTTATTAGTAAATTAGAAAATTTCCAGGAAAAAGTTATAAATTTCCAAGAAAAATGTTAGAGGTTTACAAGAAAAACCTTGAAATTTTCTCTTGAATTTGTGTACCATTTCTTTAAAAACTGCAAGTTTTTTTGTTCCTAAATTTGCTACTCCTTTCACATAAATTTGCAAATTTTCCTTTTCATATTTTTGTGCTTTTTTTTGTAAATTTACAAGTTTTTTTCCTGGTAATTTTGTGACTTTTTTCCCACAAAACTTTTTTCTTGTAAATTTTACACTTTTGCCTTTGCCCTTTTTCAATTTTTGTAGAATATCGTATTTTGAGGAAAATTATCGTACACACCCAGTTTTCATTTTGACATGGCTCAGGACCATCTGCTTCAGTAACATATCATCACAGATCATGCATATTATGGCCATTAGGGATAAACATCAAAATCAGTCCACCTAAACTACTGCTAAAATCCCTCTGATAATTTAAGTCGAAAGCGGTTGTAGTTTTATTGAGAACTACAATCTAGTGACAATTTTGCAGACATTTGCACATTGCAGCAGCAACAGAAAACTGTAGTGCTAATGCCAACAACAAGTTTGAACCACCCAGTAAAACTGCCCTCCCCCCATTTCATTTCTCAACCTGCTGGTGATGTTGCTTACTTGGTGAGTCTGCCATGTCTCCATTAGGCTCCACCAAACACATTTTTTGTCGCCCAACCGCCCTGAGCGTTTTTTTTTTTTCTTCTTCTTTTTTTTTCAGCGTTTGTGCGCTGCGCTCTGGGGGAAAAAAAAGTCTGTGCCCTGTATCCCAGCAACAGCTTGTCACTCTCAGCTCAGCATTTCCACTTTTCCAGTGCTCAGACTTTCTACTTACTTTTTAATAGCAGTCTCTAAATAACAGTGAACAGGAAACGTGTTTTATCAGCTCTGGATGTAAAATATGATGACAGAAAACAGGAGTCTGAGTAGAGACTGTATCGACGTCCCATGTCCCACCCTTCCTTAATTCTGATTGGCTGCTTAGAAAGGTCTGACATTGATGAGCACAGCTGCAGTCTGAAAAGTTGAACTTTTTTCAATGCTGAGCGCCCTGAGCTCCGCAACAAAAAACAGCCACCACTCAAAGCGCTTCAGCGCCAAGGGCGCTCAGTGCTGTAAATGCTGAACTACACAGAGAATGAAAAGAAAACAGTCGCCCAGAGCAGATAAAATGCATTTGGTAGACACCCAGCCTTAGTGCTGTAACATCTTGAATGATTTGATTGAGTGTACTAGTTTTTATGGGTGAACGTACTGTACTGAATCACTCACTGGAACGGTACTGGAAGCCAGGGATCACCAGTTGAATCACCCACCTGAGCAGCAAACGAGCCCCGCCCTCTCAGTTCATCAAACTCTCATTTCATTGAGTAGTAGACAGTTGGAGCTCCAGTACAGCACTGAGTGATTCAGTGTACCACAGATCTTTTTAGCTTGACTCAGTACATTTCAGTGAACTGTGGATGTATCACTAGCCTCCATCCGAGGCTGCTTCTGCCCACGCACGTGGGACGATGCGTAAAAACAAGCATAGTATGTATGCGCAGGATCCATATTTTGATTGTGTTGGCTAATACAGTGACTTAGCCACCTAATGAAGGGGGTCAAATTATCGTGCATTATGGGATTGTTGGAATTATTGATTATACATCATACAGAAGGCAAAACTATCGTACAAATACAATAATTATTGTACGTCTGGCAACACTGACACCAGCTTACTGTAATCTTTAAAATAAGGTTTTAAAATACTTTTCCCCTAATAGATTTCTTTGTTTTTCAATTGAATTGTGCAGGTTATATTAATGGTGGTAAAAGTTTGGAAATTATTTATCATGGTCTTGAAAATTTGGCATGTTAACAGCAGTTTAAAATTGGGGATTTTTTTAACATGTGAAATGTTATTGTTAAAATGCCAAGCAAATATAGTCATGTCCAGTCACTTTAAAAAAATATGACTTTTGGCAGAGCTGTTCAAAAGTCTTTTTTTTCCAACATCCAAATCCAGTCTCAATTCACTTTATGGTCGTAAGGAGTGGTGTCAGTGTTGCATGTCCCTGGTCTGATTAGAGCTTGGTGCTCAGCATAAATAGAATGGGGAATGGAAAGTTGGTTACCCAGCCACAAGGAAGGGCACAAAATCAGTGGACTCCTTGTGATGGCTCCCAGTCATAAATGGGGAGGACTGCATCAGGAAGGATATCTGCCAGAAAATCCTTGCCAAATCAAATGTGAGGACCCATGACCCACTGTGATGACTCTGAATAGGGAGCAGTCAAACGTGCATATGCACTGATCAGCCGTTTTATATCATTACTTTAAACAGCTTGATGAAATTCAATAAACAACACACAATGACAGTTTTCCTTATAGATTTAACATTTGTATTTTCCTCTAAATTGACAGTTCTTGCCTTACAAAACAAAACAGCCATGTTTTGTAGATACAAACATCTGTGTTATCTTAGCGTAACTTTTAGTCCTATATGGGAAATTGAGTGTTTTGAATGTGTTTGATGAAAATATTGCAAATCAAAGATTGTATATGGGTCACAAATCAAGAGCCCGAGTCAAATCTGAAGTCACTGGTGTATATGTGGCTTAAGAATGATGCAAGTCCATACATTAATTTTAGAATTTATATGTAACAAATGTCCACCTAGACTGCGAAAGGTCCTACTTCAGCATCCTAAGCCATCAGGGGGCATGGCCCTACCTAATTTTCAATTCTACTACTGGGCAGCCAATGTAAGAGCGTTGCAGTACCGGATGAGTCCTACTACCCTGCAACACTCTCCAGAATGGTTGGAAAGGTGCAGCATGAAATCCATCTTCATTGTTAGCTATTTTACATTCCCCTCTCTCATGTCCCATTCAGGCCCATACATCTAACATTATAGTTAAATCTTCTGTAAAAATGGAGCGGTCTGTGGTTCCGGAGGATCTACAGCCAGTTTCACAGCCAGGTCCTGCATGGGAGAGGAGTGCCCCCTGTGCCTCGAAACCTGCGACAACAAAAGAGTGTCCCCTGGTTTCGGCATCGTGGGACCCGGTGCCATCAGTGAGGCGATCTCTAGCATTAGCCGCCACGCTGGAGGTTCCAACAGCATCGGTTGCCATGCCTGGAGGCCCATTAGCTGCACCTACCATCATGCCTGCTGCCAGGGTTGCCACAGCAGGTTCACCAGAGTCCTGGACGGTGGTAGAGTCCAAGGCATGTTCTTCCTGTCTCCATTATTTGTTTGTGAGAAATGTCTTGCTCGTGGCGGGGAGAACCAGTTGCAAATGCCCTCTGCTCCAGAGTTCTCCTTGCCGGGCTCCACTGCTGCCAGTGGTAGTAACCCGGTGTTTGTTCCATCTCCTTTGTCCGAGGCGGCCATGTCGGGAGAAGATGCCCAGACAGTGGAGTCGCCGGGCTCCACTGCTGCCGCTGATAGTAACCCAGCGTTTTCTCCTTCCTCCTCGTCTGAGGTGGCCATGCCGGGAGCTCCACCGGTGTCGATCACCACATCTGGAGGTCATCCAGCGGCAAATAACATCATGCCCCGGGAGATAAGGCAAGTGTGTTTTCATTTCTCCGCACATAAAAATGAAATGTCTTGCCTTATTCCCGGTGAGGAGGCTCAGCATTTGCAGCCTACATTAGCTGAGTCCTCACAGCCTGCTGCTGCCACCGATTCCTCATATGCCTCTCCCATGCCTCCCCCTGTGTCTCCTGAGTGTCCGCCAGTCCTGGGATGGTGTCGCGGATGGCGGAGGAACCTGTGGCCCTGGAAGATTCCCTTCCAGCCCCGCAGCCACACCCAGGATGGGAGGAGAACATTTCCCATGTCCTGAAGCTTGAGCCGACAGGAGAGTGTCCCCTGGTTTCAGCAGCATGGGAGCTGGCTTCATCGGTGAGGCAACCCTCAGCTTCAGCCGGGGCCCGCACCACAGCTGTAGGCAGTGGTATCATGCCCCCACCCACCCAAGCTAGAGCGACCCACAAGACCAGCACCCCTGCAGATGGGCCAGGCAGCATCCAGCATGAGCGGCCCCACTGAGGAAACACTGGAGCTAAAACACATAAAATACAAGATAAAACTAAGAACACATAGAACAAAGGGAATTAAAGACCCATACTTAGAAACTGAGCTAAGAATACATCAAAATAAGAAAATCTAAAAGCAAATGGAGTTAAGAAGAATGTAAAGCAATGGAACATAAATGACTACTTCAATAATAGTTAAACGGTTTGTCAAAAGCCAAAATTTAAAAAGGTACAAAAAGAAACTAAGAACACATAAAAACAAGAATTAAAAACCCATACTTAAAAACTGAACTAAACACATCAATAAGAAGTTGAGAAAATCTAAGAACAAATGGCTCCAAGAAGAACATAAAACAATGGAATATAAATGACTACTTCAGCAATAGTTAAACAGATTTATTAACTCAATGACTGTCACAGGCGCTCCATTGTGCCATAAGCCCCTAGTGGTCAATATTTTTTTCAAGAAAATATTCAGTTCAGATGTCAGAGATTTCCAATGCTATAACTTAAAAGTGGTAAGAGATAATGGCTTACTGTCAATTAGAAAGATGTAGAACATACCTGTCAAGTGATACGGTTTCGCCGTATTTTAATACGGGGAAAATGCAATTTTAGCAAATACGGGCGTATTGCCATTTCTGTACGCCAAAAAGAAAAATATACGGGAAAAAAATTATTGAGAGTGTGGAGGAACACCTCGTGTGTGACCCCCATAGCGTACAGGGCTGGCAGTGCGCTCAGCGTCCGCCTGCACTTATTTCGATCCTCCACAAGCGCACCTAAGCAGTGTTTTTGTGGGTTTCAAAATGGCTTCTTGCAGCGCGCCGTCGGCGAAGTAAACAAAACTTGAAGAAAAGGGAAATCGAGGGACTGGACGTCACCGTTCTCCTTCACCGTCACCATTTATTTATTTATTTTAGATTGCACAATATTCCATGGCAGAATGTTGTGGGCTTTGGTTCAGACAATTGCAACACGATGGTGGGTCGAGACCTTTCCAGACTGAAGGAGAACTCTCCAAATGTTTTCAGGTATGGGCAGTATTATTCACCTTCAAATATTACCTAAATATAACAAAAAAAAAATGCTTTAAAATCTTAACAAACATGCTTAGAGGTAGCCCAAATCCCCTATAGTGTACTGTTATTTTGTATCTTGGAACTTTGCTTTACATTCAATTCAATTCAATTCAACTTTATTTATATAGCGCCATTTCACAACAACAGTCATCTCATATCAACTGTAGGGGAAACCCCCACAGTTGCAGAAAGACCCCAGCAATCAGGCGATCCCCTGTGAGCAAGCACTTGGCGACGGTGGAGAGGAAAAACTCCCTTTTAACAGGAAGAAACCCCCAGCAGAATGTACATCTGAATGTATAGCATTATATTGAAAGGGCTGAATAAGGTTGATATTTTCATTGTTATTATTATTAACACAATTTCAAAGAGAATTATTTCTGATACTTAACTTATGAAACAAAAATCCATTCTGCTTTTGTTTCAGCATTGGCAGCATAAATGAATGAATTTGAAATAGTTCATGTTGCAGTTGCTGTTTGTTTGGGTTTTGTTTGGTTTTTTTTTTTGTTTGTTTTTTTTTTGCTTCAGTTTTCTTTCATCTGCCGATAAATACAGTTTTTAAGTACTCGGTACAGGCGTGAAAGCCCTCCCAATAAGGGAGGCATGAGGTCAGTACAGGTGTGAAGGCCCCCCCAATAAGGGAAGCATGAGGTATGCCTTGACAGGTATGGTAGAATATGATCCATAGTTTGAGATAGGAGTAAATTTATGTATCTAATTTGCATAATGCAATGCAGCCATAACAAATTACATAACTTTGGGTCAAAAATGAACTTTTGGACATATTTACACAAAGGATGGTTTTGTTTTCTTGTCACCGGTTATGTTTTGGGTTTTTTGTTATATTTTCTTCAAAGTATATGAACTAGAACATTAGTAGAATGTCAACATCAGTCGTCAGACTTACCGCTGGCCAGGTGGCTCTCACTTCATCCATTTTCATCCATCCTGGTCGTTATTTGCCTTCTGTTGGTCATTTGCGCTTTCTCTCCCACATCCCGAAACTCTTATGATTATCCCACCTCAATTTCACTTTTATTCCGCTGCAATTTATCTTATACTGTATAACGACATGGAACCGGCGCGATTGTTGTCTAGTCACATGGCGCTGGGGGCAGCCGCAGGTGAACATCAACCAGCTTCGCTCATCCTCTGTTATAACAAAATGTAAACATTTACCTTCATAAGCTAAGTAATCTCCTTTTAGAATCATAGTTGGCAAATTTGGGAGCAAATGGCTCCTCCATCTGCGATCGAGTACATCCACAGCGATCGGTAATGTCCACATTTGTTTGTCTAAAAATTTCTTCTCCAAGGCAAGAGCAGTAAGTTATACGTGTCTACCACCTTGTGAGGTGGAATCCTTTGTACAACTTAAATCAACTGGGGTTTTTTTGGCCACATCATATAACATCACATGACAGGTGCAGCGTTGCACCTGTGGCAGTGGGGGTGCTATCTGTCCATGAAATCTTGCCACAAGAAGGGTTAAAAGCCAAATTAAAAAGGTGGGTCTTGAGCCTGTTCTGTCATGTGTCTGAGCGTGTGTTACTGAGCTCAGACACTCATGTTATTCTAAGTTCTGTCTGTTTGTCATTAGTATTATTGTACGGTCTGTGGTGACCCACCACACTCTACACAAACATTCTTCACACTCAGCAGGGCTGGAGGAAACGGAAGACAATTTGCATACAGAGGACAATGCGCAGACGGACAAAGAGCCACAGGAGGCAGTCAGACGGGACTGTGTGCATGTGTCCTCGAGCCAACCAATGTCATGCTAATCATGTGTATTGACTTATGCTAATGTGCCATGCATTCTCTCTTCCTGTATCACTGCATAAAAGAGCTTGTGTGACATGTCTCAATAGGACAGTAGACCACTGTAGCTCTCAGAGCTGCAAGTGCGTCTCATTATGTTGGAGGAAAATAAAAACTTTGCAACCTTCCAGTTCGTGGCATCTCGCCTGATCTTATTCCTCCACAGGTCTGTTTTATTTATTTTCTGGTTTTGTGACGGAGTCTTTCCCCTTTTTCTCCAGACACTCCCCACCAGCTGCCTGCTGCCTTCTGCCTTCTCAGCTGTGGGCAGTTGGTTTGATTAGGTTGCCGGCTCACTCAGCCTGCCCGCACCTGCACCTCATAAAACCGTATGATATTTAAGCACTGCTGATTCTCTGTTTGGGTGCAGTTAAATTGGTTCTACTAGCATTCACCTCTCGTCATCATATGGTTCCAGCCTCTGAAGAATTTTTCTTCTCCAGAGCGCTCCCCTGCTCAGAGGCTTCTTTTCTGTAAGTTATTCTTGTTTGCATTTTGGTTCTGTGGGCACTTTTGTATGTTTATGTTGTTTTTGTCAATAAATATCTCCAACACACCCTGCACTTGGATCTGTCCTCTCTGCGCCTCATAGAGGTGCACATAACAGAATTTAACCGCCAGATAAAATGATCCAGTGGGTGTGTTTGTGCCCTTTTTTCCCTTTTTGTCTTTTTCTCTCACCTGACCAGCGCAGCTCATCTTGTCCTCAGTGTGCTGGCCTCGTAAGATCATTAGAGTGTTGGCAGCAAGGGCCCTGACGGTAGAGGAGGAATGGGCAGCGGAGTTCATATGAGATTTTGTGGATGAAGCTCTGGAATCCCAAGGACCCTAAAAGGTATGGGAATGTGTGGGTGCAGTGGTGGGAATCCTGGAGGCACACCCTGGCCTGTGGAGGTGTCCCGCTTACTTGGAGCTGTTATCCTCGGTATCTGCGCTCCAGCAATCATTCCCAGACCTGAAGATAGGAGCGTTCTCAGCGGAGCTGAAGTGGAGGTGCTCTCCACGGCTGAAGCCCATCTTCTCTCCCATTTTGCCATCACCAGCTCCAGTGGATGCGCTGCCGGTTTTAAGACGGTGCCGTCGTACCGTGCCAGACCACCGGAGGAATAACTCCACCTCCCTGACAGCCTCTTTTACAACACCGAAGCAGGAGTTTCCCTCAACAGTGCAGCCCACTCTCCTGTCTTCTCTGGCTGTCTCCTCAGCTTTCCCTGAGTCTGTAGCTGCTGTTCCTCCCCCTCCTTTGGTGTCTTCTCCCACTGCTGAGAGGTCCTCCATGGGTTCCCAGGCTCCACCCATCTCTGTGACTGCTGAAGCGGCTCCTCCACAATCCTCAGGTGGGCCCATGCCCATCAGAGCCACGGAGAGGGATGACAATTCAACCGCTGAAGCAGATAACATCAAAGACCGGGAAAACAGGCAAGTGTCATTTTATTCTCCTTCTATTTTTGATGAAATGCCTTGCCTGATTCCCAGTAGGGAGGCTCAGGAAATGCAGTCCCCTGAGCTCTCCCAACCTGTTGCAGCAATTCACTACTCTCCTGTCCTTTCCGTGTCTCCTCCACCAGCCCCAGAGCAGAATTGCTGGATGATGGAGGAGCCCGAGGCCCTGGAAGATCCAGTTTCAGGGTCGACGGTGAGGCAGCCCCCAGCCACCACGCCAGATGAGTCACCAGCGTGGGAAACATTGCCTGGGGCCCTTAGGACTGCTTCCATCATCGTGCCTGCTGCAGACTCCACCACAGCAGAGTGGCAACCTGAGGTGGACCTCCAAGAGGCCGGACCTGAGACCTCACCATCGTCTGGATCGATGGAGTCCTGGACGGTGGTGGAGCTCGCGCTCAGGCAATTGCTCTCCTTTGTCTTTCTTCTCTCAGTTCTTGGTGAGGAGGGCTAGGTGCAGCCGTCTGCTGCATTTGAGCTCACCTCACTGGGCTCCACCGCTGCCGGCGACCCTGACCGTGTCTCTCTGTCTTCTGTCTCTGAGTCTTCTCCCAGGGTCACCGGGGAAGATCCACTCCAGCCAGAGGTCTCCGTGGATCCAGGCTCACCACCTGAAGATGCCGTGGGTCCAGCTTCCCCAGCAGAGGTCGGCACAGGTGTTCCATCCCAGCCGGGACCTCCATGGGTGCAGCTACCCCTCTGCCGGAGGCCGTCATTTGGGTTCCACCTCCTCGGTTCGAGTCCTCGTGGATGCTGCATCCCGTTCGAGGATCCTCGTGGGTGCTGCACCCCAGTATTAACCCGACGTGGGTGCTACGCTCCAGCATGGGCCCACCATGGGTGCTACCTACTAGCCCGGGGTCCACTGTGGGTGCAGCGTTGGCCCAGCCGGGGCCCACCGATGGTGCAGCGTTGGCCCAGCCAGGACCCACTGCAGGTGCTGCAGAGTTCCAGCCCGGGGCCATTGCGGATGCTGCTAAGATCCAGCCTGGAGCCACTGCGGATGCTATGGTCCTTCTGCCCCAGACCACCGAGGGTGTCATCACCTCTCCTCCTCCTCAGCTAGACGTCATCGGGGTCTTTGATCTTCCTCTGCCCAATGTCGCTGTTGGTCTTCCTATGGGACAGTGGCCTCCTGGATTAGCCCTGTGGTCCAGGTGGCTAAAGAACTCAGGCCGGCCACTGGATAGATGGAGCTGCTGGATTGGGTAGTCAGTATTCTCGGGCAGGTCACCTGACTCCTTCCACCTGGCCATCCAGCTGGCCTGGGACTTCGGTCAGCCGCCCGAACTGTCTTGGGGGCCCAAGACGTTGCTGTAGCGTGGGTGCAGGTCCGGAGCGGACCCTATGTTTTTATTCCCTCCTACCAGTTCCCCCCACCTCCCACCCTGACTGGGGTAGTGCTTCTTTTTTTGGGGGGGGGGGCTTCTTTGGTGTTGCCTAGGGGTGTCTGGAATCCACCCCTTAAAGGAGGGGCTCTGTCATGTTTCTGAGCGTGTGTTACTGAGCTCAGACACTCATGTTATTCTAAGTTCTGTCTGTTTGTCATTAGTATTATTGTACGGTCTGTTTTGTTTATTTTCTGGTTTTGTGACGGAGTCTTTCCCCTTTTTCTCCATACACTCCCCACCAGCTGCCCGCTTCCTTCTGCCTTCTCAGCTGTGGGCAGATGGTTTGATTAGGTTACCGGTTCGCTCAGCCTGCCCGCACCTGCGCCTCATTATACTGTATGGTATTTAAGCACTGCTGATTCTCTGTTTGGGTGCGGTTAAATTGGTTCTACTGTGGAGAATGGTGAAGGACGAGGCTGAGTTTATTTCTCAAGTCGGTTTTATTCACATTCTCCAACATCTTCCAAACACAGAAAAACGAGAATGAATCTCCCCACATCTGTCCCTTTTATACCCAGGACATCAAACATACAGTCACATGGTACTTAATCCCAGTCACAATGTAACTTCCCCCCGATCTTAACTCACTCCACCTCCCAATCTCTGGCCGCTGGGAGAAATCCCCCAAGGCTATCTCTTTGCATGCCAAAGACTAAACTTTCACACCCTCGTGTTATCTCCAGAACGGCTCAGTCCTTTGTTCCGTCTCAGATGTGAAGCCTAAGGTGGTATACATATGAATCATACAATCATATACATATGTGCATATATGTGTGCCACATGACCCCCCCCCAAACATCTAAGATGGAACAAACGTAATGACGGTTTGCAAGTCATGGTAAAATTACTACACATCAGTCCAAATGTCGCTTGGGCCTCAGTCGCCTCCCATATCTGCTGTAAGCGGGCTTTACCACCCCCGCGGCGTCTTCCTGCTGTGGAGCTGCTGCCTGAGGATTAGAACTGTTAGTCAATCTCTGTGGGTGTTCTGGGGAATGCTCTCTAGGGGGTCTGCCGCGCCGAGGAGCCTTAGCCAACTGCACAGTTTCGTCAGCTACCACAAAAGCAGGTTTGAGCCTGTTTATGCCAATCATTTCTTTTCTGCCCCACAAATCAAGCAAAAAATGCTTATCCCCTGTTTCCAGCACTCTATATGGTCCATCATAACGTGGGCGTAAAGGTGGGCGATGGGCATCATGTCTGACAAAAACAAACTCTGCATTTTTTAAAGCCTTAGGCACAAAAACACGCAGAAAACTGTGGTGAACGGGGCCAGGTAGCGTGCTCGGGCCCGTGCTACTCTGTAACCGCTGAGCTGGGGAGCACTCTGGCGCTGGATTATCTGGGAGAAATTCCCCGGGCAGCCGAAGTGGCTGTGCGAAAACTAGCTCAGCTGGGGAGGCTTCTAAATCCTCTTTAGGTGCAGAACGCAACTCCAATAAAACCTATGGTAGCCTGTCCACCCAATTTGTATCCGTAAGCGACGCCCTGAGAGCTGCCTTCAATGACCTGTGGAAACGTTCGCATAACCCATTAGCCTGCGGATTATACGCGGTTGTGCGGTGAATCGACAACCCCAGGCTGCGGGCCATTGCTGACCAAAGTTCGGAAACAAATTGCGGGCCTCTGTCGGACGTAATGTCAGACGGAACTCCAAAACGCGCTACCCATGCCGTTAAAAATGCGCGCGCCACCTCCTCGGCTGTGGTTGATGACAGTGGGACCACTTCCGGCCAGCGCGTGGTACGGTCAACCATTGTCAGAAGGTGTGTGCACCCCTGTGACGGCGGGAGGGGGCCTATGAGGTCCACATGAACATGATCAAACCTCTTGGCCGGGATGTGAAACGGCTCCAAAGGAGCTCTTGTGTGCCTGTGCACCTTGGCTCGTTGGTAGGCCGTGCAGGCTGCTGCTCACTCTCTAACTTGCTTGCACAGGCTTGGCCATACAAATTTCTCTCCCACCATTTTGACCGACGCGCGCACTCCTGGGTGCGCCAGGGAATGAATCGAGTCAAAAACGTGGCGGTGCCACGCAGCCGGTACCACAGGACGCGGTCGCCCAGTGGAGACATCGCAGATTAGGGGGGGCATACCGTCTTGCAGCACCCTGTTCTCCAGCCTTAACCCTGTTGGTCCAGACTGGAGCGCACGCACGTCCGCGTCGCTAACCTGATCCGCGGCCATAGCTGCATAATCTATCCCTACGCGGACTGGGGCCGCGCGCACTTCCGCGTCGCTAACCTGATCCGCGGCCATGGCTGCAAAATCTACCCCTGCGCGGGCTGGAGCCGCCACGGCGCGCGAGAGGCAGTCTGCCACTACATTAAGCTTACCTGCTACATGCTGGATATCGGTAGTAAACTCCGAGATCGCGGCCAGCTGTCTCTGCTGCAGGCCCAACCACGGTTCTGAAATCTTGGCCATCGCGAAGGTCAGCGGCTTGTGATCAACGAACGCGGTGAAACTGCGTCCCTCCAGCCAAAACTGGAAGTGGCGAATGGCCAAGTGGAGAGCTAACAACTCCCTGTCGAATGCGTTGTATTTTCATTCACTATCGCGCAAGGTCCTGCTGAAAAAGGCGAGCGGTTGCCAAGCTCCTGCTACATACTGTTCCATGACCGCTCCTATGACCACATCTGACGCGTCAGTGGTGAGCGCTATGCGGGCCATTGGGTCTGGATGTGCCAACAACGCAACGTTTGCCAGGGCTGTTTTGACTTCCGCGAATGCGCGCTCTTGCTCCGGAGACCATTCAATTTTGTTTGTAGGTTTTTGTTTTTTTAGTGCAGCATACAATGGTTGCATGAGCTGCACTGCGTGGGGTAGGAAACGGTTATAAAAATTCACCATTCCCAAAAACTCCTGTAACGCTTTGACCGTTTGTAGCTGGGGAAAATTTGTTGTTGCGCGCACTTTGTCGGGCAGAGGAACCGCTCCTTCTGGAGAGACGCGATGCCCCAAAAAATCAATCTGCGCCACCCCGAATTGACATATCGCTGGGTTGTTTATTAACCCGTGCTCTGCCAACCTCCGGAAAACCGCTGTGTGGTGGTTTTCGTGTTTGTCTTCGGACGCGCTGGCTACCGATATGTCGTCCAGGTAGACGAACACGAAGGGGAGGTCGCACAGAACCGCATCCATCATGCGTTGGAACATTTGCGCTGCGCCTTTAAGCCCAAACGGCATGCGCAAAAACTCAAAAAGCCCGAAAGGAGTTATTACCGCTGTTTTGGGTATGTCCTCAGCGCGCACTGGGACCTGGTGGTATCCGCGTACCAAGTCTATTTTAGAAAAAATGCGCGCCCCCGCCAAATGAACTGAAAAATCTTGGATGTGCGGGATCGGGTAGCGGTCGTGCGCTGTAGCATTGTTTAACCTGCGAAAATCACCGCAAGGTCGCCATGAGCCATCAGCTTTTGGGACCATGTGAAGCGGTGAAGCCCATGGGCTCTTCGAACGCCTGATGATGCCCAACCTTTCCATGTTGGCGAACTCCTCGCGCGCTATGGTCAGTTTAGCTGAATCCAAGCGCTGAGCTTTTGCAAAAACGGGTGGGCCGGTGGTAGTAATAAAATGTTCCACCCCATGTTTAGCCACGGTCGCCGAAAATGTTGGAACCGTGAGTGCTGGGAACTGAGTAAGGAGTGTGTGGAACTTACCACCTGCAGCTGTGACGTTGGCTTGTGCTGTTGGCAGGGCCACTCAAGCTGTACAGGGAATAGAATAAAAAGAGAGTGCATTAACCAGGCGTCTGTTAGCAAGATCAACTAACAAACCATGTGAGCACAAAAAATCAGCCCCTAACATGTTGAAATTGACTGCCGCTATGACGAAAGTCCACTCGAATGCATGGCCGTGTAAAGACAGAAGCAGAGTCCTCTCACCGAAGGTCTTAATCGCCGAGCCGTTCGCTGCTGACACCCCGGGGCCACTGGAAGGCGCCAGCCGATCAGCGTAGGAAGGTGTGATGAAACTCAGCTGGGAGCCTGTGTCCACGAGGAAATGCCTCCCTGAGCGTGCATCCTTCAGGTAGAGCAGCTTATTCTCCTCTCTGAGGGCCGCAGCTGCTACCGACCCCCGGTCTTGGTGTTTTCCCGAGCGCTTGAAATGGCACAGTGGAATGCACTTGCGTGCCCTCTCTGCAAAACAGCAATGGTAGAAGCAAAGGACGTCGTCTGCTCCGTGTTTCCTGGCCCCTGCTGCCGCCGTCATCGGTGAGTCTGGTGCTGCAGCCTCTGGCCCCCTGCCATCTCTGGACGTTGTGCCTAGCTCCGCTGCCGCGGCCGTAGCCGCGTGCTGTTTATTGGCGTTGACGAGTCATTGCGCCTCCTGGCCCAGCTCGTGGTAGTCTCGCCGGGCCAACAGTGGTGAACTGGTCAGGGTCACTCTCACCGCTGACGGTAGGGTCCTGAGGAAAAGGTGGGTGAAGATGAAGTTATCATCTTCGGAGTCTCTCAGCTTCAACATCTTCCCCATCAGGTCTGCAGGTCTGTCGCTCTCAAATTCAGTCAGCGCCAGGAGCCCTTCTGCTCGCTCCTCCACCGAGGGGGTGAAGTAACGGATGAGTGCAGCCTTCAACGTGCTGTACTTGTCGCTGTCCGGCGGGTGGTTGATCAGGCTCTCCACTCGCTGGGCTGTGTGGTTGTCCAGCTTTGCAACCACATGGTAGAACTTTGTGGCGTCTACCAAAATCCTCCGGAGGTTGAACTGCGCCTCGACCGCGTTAAACCAGGAGCGCAGATTGTTCCGCCAGAAGTCCGGTAGCTGAACTGTGGCTGCATCCATTTGGCTGGCTCCTGACAAGTCTGGCTCGGGAGAATTGCTTCAGCTCATAATACGTCTAAGGGTCACCAGTGTGGAGAATGGTGAAGGACGAGGCTGAGTTTATTTCTCAAGTCGGTTTTATTCACATTCTCCAACATCTTCCAAACACAGAAAAAAGAGAATGAATCTCCCCACATCTGTCCCTTTTATACCAAGGACATCAAACATACAGCCACATGGTACTTAATCCCAGTCACAATGTAACTCCCCCCCCCCGATCTTAACTCACTCCACCTCCCAATCTCTGGCCGCTGAGAGAAATCCCCCAAGGCTATCTCTTTGCATGCCAAAGACTGAACTTTCACGCCCTCGTGTTATCTCCAGAACGGCTCAGTCCTTTGTTCCGTCTCAGATGTGAAGCCTAAGGTGGTATACGTATGAATCATACAATCATATACATATGTGCATATATGTGTGCCACACTACTAGCATTCTCTGTTTGAGTGCAGTTAAATTGGTTCTACTAGCATTCCCCTCTCATCATCATACGGTTCCAGCCTCTGAAGTATTTTTCTTCTTCTGAGCACTCCCCTGCTCAGAGGCTTCTTTTCTGTAAGTTATTCTTGTTTGCATTTTTGTTCTGTGGGCACTTTTGTATGTTTATGTTGTTTTTGTCATTAAATATCTCCAACACACCCTGCACTTGGATCTGTCCTCTCTGCCCCTCATAGAGGCGCACATGACATGTTCTTAATAACATCTATAGTACATTGTTTTTCGTTATTTTAGTATGTGATTTGGGTGCTAAATTGGGGAGGGTCTGAATTGTGTATGTGTTTTAGGCTTTTGTAGGGGGGGTGTTGTATAGTTATTTATAGTGTTATTGTTCTTAAACTTTTGCTTGTGAGGCACGGTGTGGTGGATCTGACTTCCGTTCTCGCCACCACCCATGCCTATAAAGGGCAGTAGGCAGGAGGGGTGGGCCTCTTTGCCATCTCCTCTGCCTGGTGGTCACAGTGTGGTGTGTGTGTGCTACCAGTTAATAAACGTTCGTCCTGTTCTACACCTGGCCTCGTCCTTTGGGTTCACATCCAGACATAACAATCCCCCCTACTTCACTGCCATTTGCAATCCAATTCTCCAACTTTATAGCATTTCTTACATTACTGGCGAGACAGTTAATTTTGTTGAAATGGAAGTCACCCACAGCTCCAACGCACTCCCTGTAGATTAAGGAAGTTTTACTTAATGCTACACTTGAACGTATCAGGTGTACCTTGCACGGCTCCACCTCGAAATTCTATAAAACTTGGCAACCATTTTTTGACTATGTGAAAAAGCTTTCCAACTTTAATGTGCCCGAGTAATACCACAGTCAACTGCTACATGGTGTAATGTCTGATTGTATGGTACTATTTTTAAATCAAACCGTGACCATGTATATCTTTTCATTGTTTTGTATGTTAAACCATGATATACTGGAATTTAGTTTTATTCAATATCCGATCTCAGAGATGGTTTTTTTTTTTGCATATATCTATTTATTTAATGTGAATTTAATGTCTATTCTATGTTTTATGTTTGCATGGTTTTGCTTTCTTTGTGAATAAAAACAATAAAGAAATATTTATTTTTTAAAAAAGTATGACGCGAGTCCAAGTAACAGACTCAAGTTCTTATCTCTGCTGTCAAAACTGGTATCGGGTCAGAGTTTCTATACATTTTAGCTTTTCATTTTCATTTCTAACTTTCTGTCTTAAGGATATGGTTATCATTCAATGTATCTTTTGTTGTTTGTTTCAAGTATCAAGTTAAAACACTACACACTGAATTTGTATTCTTTATAGGCCCAGAAACTGTGCACATAGTCTACAGTACTTAACCTTGTGGATATTTAACATAAATTCTCCCATATCGTAATAGCACCAGTCACAAGGCCTCTTGGATGTGTGTGCATGTATGTGTAGGTCTGTTTGTATGTGTGTGTAACACGAGTGTCAGTGTGACAGCCTAATTTACAGCCCACTGGTGTGTTAAATGGAGCCGATGAAGCCATGATCGCTCATCCAGTCCTTTCTCTTCTTCTACCCTTTCTGCCTGGGCCTGATATTAGCAGCCATTTCTGAACACACACACCTTCAATATCTATGTGATGCAAGAGGGTGGCCACACATATACCCCCAAGTCTACCTACGCACATATGGGCACAAATCCTGCTTTATAGGGGATAATCCAATGACAGCCAATTTGCTGGAGGGATATACTTTTTTTAAATTTCATTCTTTATTTATCCATCACTTCTGCTTTTACAAGGCAATTTGTTAGGTGGCCAGCTGGAGGAGGGAAGTGTTAACCGAGACTTGCATGCGCTCCACCATCACCACCTACCACCATCCCCACTCCTTCCCCTCGCCCACTCATTCTGTTAAGATTAAGTCAGCCCCTCAAAAAAAAAAGGGGGGTCCAGTGTAATCATGAAAGTGTCACATTTCAGCTGAGAGATGAGGAAACTAGCTTTGGGGGTCACTCTAAATTTCCCCGCTCTTCGCTCTCACCTTTTTTTGTCCCTTTTCTCCATCTCTTCGTCCTAGTCATGCTCGTATCATCTCCTGATGTTTTTCACTTGTCCAAGATTCTTTTTTATTTATTTCGATCCGTGTCACTCCCCTTTGTTCTCTCTAACCCCTTTGCTCTGTTTTTTTTTTGTTTTGTCCTCACTTTTTCGTCTTCTCTTCCATTCCTCACCAGTCTGATTATGCCTCCATCTTCCCCCGCTCTCCTTTTCTCCTCTCTCTGACAGTGGTTCAATAAGCAGTGCCTCCAGAGTGGTCTTGCTCAGTCAGTGGCCAATTACCCAGTCACACTGCCTGTCCTCAGGGACAGACGGGATTAGCAGGATCTGTCATCTGACCGGACACGCACGCACTCCCGCGCGCGCGCGCGCACACACACACACACACACACACACACACACACACACACACACACACACACACACACTGGACACCTGTCATTAGACAACCTGTGGGTTCTTTTTTTGTCTGTGGAAAAAATGAAGAAAGCTGAGGCTTCACCATCTTTTTCTCTAAAGCACAATTTGACAGGCCAGTGAAAAGAAGCACAGGGAGGCAGTGGGGAGAAGGGAATGTGTGCTGTAGCAAATGCATTAAAGCGCAGTACAAGCTCCACTGGTAGTCAGTCAGTGGACTCTGTGGTTGAGCGGTACCAAGGGATGAGACCTCACCTGGCGCAGGTTTTTTTGCTTAAGGGCAGCTAGCTCAGGGGCAACTTGCATTTGCAACCTGATGAAAGTGAAAGCTACAACAGAAAACTAATGTCCTTTACTACTTCCCCTTAAGATTCAGCTCATTACTTCTGCAAAGTGCTTTCACCTTATAGCTCGTCAGGGTTGGTGGACCCAGAGATTAGCCTTGTGTTCACCTCAGCATCAGCTCTTAGGAAGTGTTAAGGTTAAGGTTAAAGTTTCTACAGGTGACTGATGCACGAGAATGGCTCCATATATCAACACCAAACGGGACAGGAACAGTGCATGTGAAGTTCAACACATCTTTTACACATCTTCATTTTGAGGTCAATAGGTCAAAGGTCATGGTCAAAGATTTGGTGTGAGTCTGCACCTCCACTGAGTGCCTTCTTTTTGTCATTTTTGGGCATCTGTGAATCTGACTTTTTGTGTTGTTACTTGTCAGTTAGCTATCTGTATGTTTATAGATAATAACGTGTTTTGGGCATGATGTGGTCTACTCCAATCTCAGCAAAAAGTAGTATAAATTATACAGTTTTGCAACTTTGAGAAGTGTAGAGCACATACTGTACATGTGAGCTTTGAGAAATGAAGAGAGGGTGTGTATTTTGAAAATTCAAGATTCAAGAAATTTCTTGTCATATACACATCAAAACAGTGGTTACAATGAGCAATGAAATTCTTAGTTTGTGAGGTCCCTTCATGCAGCTAAAACATAAACAACTAAACTAAATAAAGGAACAAACTTAACTTTGAGCATAAATTCATCCATCCCTCCATCCATCTTCTACTGCTTTTACAGAGGTCTGGGTTGCGGAGGCAACAGTTCAGGAAAAGAAGCCCAGACTTCCCTCTCCCCAGCCACCTGCTCCAGCACTTCAGAGAGGATGCCAAGGCCTTTCCAGATCAACTGGGAGTTGCAGTCTCTCCAGCAAGTCCTGGGTCTGCCCCGGGGTCTCCTCCCAGTGGTCGTGCCCTAAACACCTCAAGTGGGAGGCGTCCAGGAGGCATCCTGATCAGATGCCCAAACCACCTCAACTGACTCCTTTCAATGTGGAGGAGTAGCGGTTCTACTCTGAGCCTCTCCCGGATGACTGAGCCCCTCACCCTATCTCTAAGGGTGAGTCCAGCAATCCTATGAAGAAAGCTCAAAGCTGTCTGGAGAGCAAGCGACTGTATGTGTATGCGGCTACGTTCATCTGGGGGAGGGTGTGTCACGGCTGGTTAGGGCCACTGACGATGAAGATCGAAAGGTAGGCAAATGGGCAGCACAGTGGCACAGTGGCAGCACAGTAAGAAGGTCACAGAATCGATTCCACCCCTGACCATCATGGGTTTGATCCCACCCCCTGACCATCAGTGACCATTCTGTGTGGAGTTTGCATGTTCTCCCTGTGTCTGTGTGGGTTTACCTCGGGTACTCCGGTTTCCTCCCACAGGCCAAAAACATGCAAGTTAGGTTAATTGGAGACTCTAAAGTGGCCCTAGGTGTGATTGTGTGTGTGAATGGTGAATGGATGGCGCTGTAACGTGGCTGCTTCGTCCATCTAGGTGGATGTCCTGAATTTCCCCTATGGAATCAATAAAGTACACAAAATTTTAAAATAAATAAAATGTTCCGGCACTAGGAGGGGAGGCTCGCGCCTTAGGAGCGTTAGCCGCTTGAGCTCTCCAGTTTGGTCATCGCTTTCAGCATGCCGCTGTTGGCGTTCTTCGCTGCTCTGTGTTTCTGTTGACTCAGCACACCACTGTCTGTCTGTCTGCCACCTGTTTGGCTGTCCAACGAGCTGTTTCCCCCGGGGAGTTGGACAGTGCCACAAGCCTAGCCCCCGGGGTGGGGTTGGGGAAGGGGGGTCTCGACGGTCATGCAAGTTATGTCCACAATTTTAATCCATTTCAGTAACTGTATATTTAATAACGTAGAAGTTATAGCACTGCATTATTTTAATATTTACTTAAATAAAGACATGCTAATTTTACTGTTACTCCCTGGCTGAGTGTTACTCTTGGGTATTTGACAATTCGCTCTACAGAGACCCACAATTATTACACTGCCTATGCTTTTCTGAGCATAAAAATTAATAAAATAAAGCGAGTGCTATGTACAAAAGGGTAGAGTATGGTCAGAATATAAAGTGCAATTAACTGTGCAGTAGGTGAGGATAGGAACGTAGATTGAGCGGTATATCAACAGCTTTGCTTTAGAGCTGAGCTCCCTCTTCACCACGACAGACCGGTACAATGTCCACATCACAGCAGATGCTGCCCCGATTCATCTGTCAATGACCTGCACCCTTTTCCTCATGAGTAAAATCCCAAGATACTTGAACTCCTCCACTTGGGGCAGGACCTTGACCTCAACCTGGAGAAGACAATCCACCCTTCGTGAATCCAAGTGGCTGAAATGAGCTTTCTCTGCAGGGTTGCTGGATTCACCCTTAGAGAAAGGACGAGGAGCTCATTTAGGCTCAGAGCAAAGCCACTGCTCCTCCACATCAAAAGGAGCCAGTTGAGGAGGTTTGGGCATCTAATTAGGATGCCTCCTGGATGCCTCCCACTAGAGGTGTTTCAGGGACATCCCACTGGGAGGAGACTCTGGGGCAGACCCAGGACATGCTGGAGAGACCTAGTTTGCCTGGGAACTCCTTGGTATCCCCTCTGAAGAGCTTGAGGAGGAGGCTGGGGAGAGGGAAGCCTGGGCTTATCTGCTTGAATTGCTGCTTCCGTGACCTGGGGCCTCATGTACAAAGGGTACTTACGCACAAAAACATGGCGTATGTCCTTTTCCACAGAAAATTTCAGATGTATCAAGAATGAAATGACCGTAGAAATATGCGTAGCCCCATGGTAACTTCATGGCTGGCATGCGTACGTCTCTACTGTTATTGGTCCGTTGGCGACACTTGGAGGTGATGTTGGGAGACTGATAATGACATGAAAATTATTGTACACGTGATGAACAAACATCCAAGTGTGCACAATTAGATGAGTGGATATAAAAGAAAGCACAAAGAAGTGCAGAAAATGTCTCTAACAACAATGGTGTTAGCATTATTAAAGGATATTGAAAATCAAACAGTGAGAAGAGAAAGGGTGTTTAGAGACAGGATTTTCTGACTCAGGATGATGACTGGCTTGTCAGCTGGTTTAGGTTTCCACGGGCAGTCCTTGTGGAACTGTGCTCAGAGCTATGGCTGCTCTTGGAGCACGACATGGCGAGAAGCCGTGTGCTGCCCATCCTAGTGCAGGTGCTGACAGCACTGGGGTTCCTGGCAACAGGGGCACTCCAGAGGGAGCTGGCAGACCAACTGGGAATTTCCCAGTCAACACTGAGCCGAGCTATGCCAGCTGTGTAGGATGGCATTATCCAGCTGTCACCTAGGTACGTCATATTCCTATACAATGCAGCTGGACAGGCCAATATCAAAGCGCAATGCAGGGGAGCCGGTTTTCCTAATGATTCTAATGAACAGCATTGTTGGAAACAAACTACAAGCTGGCACTGTGCAGATGGGTGGCTTCTTGGTGAGTAAATTCATGTAATTGGCCTAAATAACCCACCTCATGTGCAACACACCTGTGCGCCCCCAAATATCACCCTGTCGTCAAGGCTTCATTACAAGTCAGTAGTTTGACTAAGTGACGTTCTTTTTTCCTTATTAAACTACAGTTTCACAGCATTCTACCAAGCCCCCATTGCCTCTGTGTGTACAGTAGTTATGTCAATAAACACATGCGTAAAGTTTGAAATGCAACAGTCTCACCCTTTTCCTGGCACACTTCATTCATTTAGTAGTGTGTGTAATCCATGTAACCTATATATAACAGTAAAGGATGAGATTTGCATTTTGGACATAAAACATGTACTTGTCAAGTCTAATATGATCTGCATTCAATTGGCAGGTGACCGTGGCTACCCACTAAATAGGTTCATATTGTCTTCTTTTTCATGACCGCTTTCCTTTAATTCAACCAGCTGATCCACCTGGCTGGTCACAGATCACAGCAATCAGCTGACGCTTCTGAGGGTGACTGCAGACATCAGTCGAAACATGTCAAGGTTAAATAAACATCTCCTTCTCATCCCTGTCTGAATAAAGGAAACAAACTAATCTTACAGGGCTGTGAGCAGGCTATTGAATTACCTGCATCCCGCGCCAATGCCGGAGGACAGCATGCCAAACAAAATGCTTTTACATGCCTCTACCTCATTCAGGAGCGCCTCCAACTCACAGTCCATGAAATTCCATTAAATCCATTATTTTTGATCGTGGATACAGGAGAATCAAACGTGCAGTGCTTATATATATATCTATTTGCATTTAATTGCATATTCAAATGGAGGCATGTCATGGGAGGAGTCCGGTATTTCCTCACGTGCGTTCAACTTCAAGTAGATTGGGATGTAAAAAAGGAAATGTGTTTGGATTCCTGCTTACTCACTGTTTCATACATCTGGATTTTTTTATTTTTTGCTTATGGTGTTTTCTTGATTTAAACGTACGTCATCTTTCAGTAGGAAATCCACGCAAATCTTTGTACATAAGGCCCCTGGATTCCTGGAAAAGTGGTAGAGGATGGATGGATGGATGGATGCACAGTACTTTTACAGTGGTAAAATATGCTAAAATGTTCAAATATGTAAAAAAAAAATGTAAAAATGTGCAAATGTTGTTTACATTGTATAAATATGCAAAACATATGTGCAAATGTCATATTGTGCAGATGTGGCATTGAGATGATGTATGTTAAGAATTGCAAATGTGCAGGCCAAGTTATTGAAGGGCAGTGAGAAAGATAATCACTGTTCAACAGTCAGTCAGTGATTCAGTAGCCTGATGGCCTGTGGATAAAAACTGTTTTTTTAATCTGGTTATCTTTGCTTTCACAATCCTGTAGCATCTACCAGATGGCAGCAGTGTGTACAATACAGCAGGGAAAGTAAGTATTGAACGTGTCAACATTTTTCTCATTAAACATATTTCTGATGGTGTCACACTGCTGAGCACGAGTGGGGAACCGTGCTCAGCTTTCCAGGTTATTTAAGTCATTTTTTGCATTTCGGTATCTGTGTATCCTGTATGTAATCTTAGGTTGGGTTTTACGTATTTTTGTATTATCTTGTATTTATTTTCCTGTTTACACTGGTCTCTGTTTTTGTATTGTCCCATATTCTTGGTTTGGTCATTTAGTTTTGTTCATTATTATGTGTTTTGGATCACCTGGGATGTTACCTTATTTTTTCCTGTGTTTATATCTGAGTACTCTCACCTTTGCTTTCAGTTCTTCTTTTATATATTGATATTAGTATTTCAGTTTTTGTATCTCTTGGTTTGGTATTTTCTCTTGTCTCCACCTTGGTTGGTTATAATCATTCCCTGTTCCTTATTTTGATTTTCATTCTGCCCGGTTGTGCTTTTCCCTTTGACAGCGGTCTGTGTACTTCTGGCTGTCAACTCTTTTCGCAAGCTGTCAAAGCTGTTACCTATTTGAGTAATTATCCTCGCCCATGTACCCACACCTGTAGTCCTTTGTGCCATTTCCCTGTACCCTTTATAAGGCCACCTACTCTGCAATTCGGCGCCACGACCACATTCATCTCCAGACGTAAGTTTCACATCTTTTATATTCTGTGCCTTTTATGAGGTTCATGTCTAGGACTTTATCTCTGCGGGTGCCCCCCACTCCTACTGTTTATTCCTGACATGTGTTCCACGCCTTAGCCCTTCCGGCTATTCGCCCTCCTGTTACCTGCCTTGCCTCACATTCTGTAAGTTTTATGTTTTTGTATTTTTGTGCTTTTGTTGTTATTAAAATACCTGCAGACTCACAGTCAGTGTTTGGGTCTTCTACACTCCTGCTGGGCGATTCATGACAGATGGTCATGGCCAGTTAGTGACGCCAGCGACTGTGAGTTTTGCTTTTTTTTCTTTTATTCCCTCCCGTATTCTTGCTATAGTCCGGTATTTTGCAGTATGTCAGTCCACACAGACTACAGAGATTTTGGGCTGGATGAGGAAGAGTGTTGGGAAGCTGAGCTCGTGGAGGACATTATCTTGGACGCACACTCCGCCCACACTCCCGAGGAGGCTCTGCAATGTTGGGATAGTGTGGCACAGGTGACTGAGGCATACCCCAGCCTGTGGAGCTGTCCAGACCTGGCAGTTCTCCTCCCCTCAGTGTTACACGCTCAACACCGACTCCGTGGGCTGGAGGAAACCTCTTCCCCATTCAAACCTGTGCTGATGAAGAAGCGGCCTCGGGTGCGGAGGTCCCGTGGCCGCCGCCATCATCCAGCTGCAGACTCGTCTCCTCCTCCTGATCAGTGGCCCACTGCCTCCCGTATTGGGTACGCAGCGCTTGTGTCCTCTGATGGTCCCAGCGTGGAGGAACTGGAGAAGTGCCAGCGGGTTTTGACAGCAGAGAAGGAGCTTATTTTGGATTACAAGCTATGGCTCCTTCCTGAGTTTTTGCAGCAGCTGGAGGGAGCTTCTCCAGGCAGAGCGGAGTCTGTGCGTTCCCTGACTCCGGTGCTCCATCCATTTTGCCAGATGACCTTTGCAGCTCCCAAGGAGGCATCATCTGGTCCCGCAGCAGCCACCACCAAGCCCCGGGATTTAAGGCAAGTATCTCTTCATTTATCAACATCTAATAATGAATTGTCTTGCCTTATTCCCGGTGGTGAAGCTCAACAGCAGCAGCCCAATTTGGCTGAGCGTTCACCATCTGCTGCTGTTATTCTGTCCTCGCCTGCTTCTCTTATGTCCCTCTCCAATTCCCCTGAGTGTTTGCCGGTCCTGGGATTGAGCTGCCAGACATCGGAGAGCCCTGTGGTCCTGGAGAGGTCCATTCCAGCCCGGAAGCCATATCCTGGATAGGAGGAGCGTGCCCTCTGTGGCTGGAAGCCTGAGCCAACAGGACAGTGTCCCCTGGTTTCATCAGCACGGGACTCAGTGCCACGATTATCGGAGCCAGTTGCCACACTGGGAGATCCACCAGCACTATCCACCATCATGCCTGCTGCTGAGGTCACCACAGCAGAGTCACCAGTGTCCTGGGCGGCGGTGGAGCTCGAGTCCAGGCAAGTACTCTGTTCTGTTTTAACACCTGCAGATCTAGAGAAATCTTGTCTGGCTCATGGTGAGGAGAACTGGCTGCAAATGTCCTCTGCTCCTGAATTCTCCTCGCCGAGCTCCACCACTGCTGGTAACTATGTTCCGGTATTTTCTTCTTCTTCTCCGTCCGAGGTGGCCGTGCTGGGGTTGGAACATCAAATGGAGAGAGCCAAGAAGTCCCAGCCTGGATTGCCGGAGTCCTGGACGGCAGTGGAGCTCGAGCTATGGCAAGCCCTCTTTTTTATTTTCACATTATCCATTTTAGAGAGGTCTTGTTTAGCTCTTGGTGAGGAGAGTCAATCACAGTTGCCAACTGCGTCTGAACTTTCCTCGCCAGGCTCCACCTCTGCCAGTGACTCTGAACCGGTTTTTGTCTCTGTCCTTCTGTCCGAGCCATCTCCGCCTGAGGTCATCATGGGTCCTCGATCTCTGCTTGAGGTCATCACAGGTCCTCTATCTTCGCCTGAGGTCATCACGGGTCCTCCCTCACTGCCAGATGTCTCCGTGGGTCCTCCCTATCCACCAGAGGTCTCTGTGGGTCCTCCACCTCCTCCCAAGGTCTCCGTGGGTGCGTCGCCTCTGCCCGAGGTCTCCATGGGTGCTCCACCTCCGCCCGAGGCCACCGTGGGTGCTCCGCCTCCATCCAAGGCCACCATAGGTGCTCCGCTTCCGTCCAAGGTCGTTGAGGGTCCTCCATCTTTGCCCGAGGTTGTTGAGGGTTCCCCACCATGGTCCAAGGTCGTGGAGGGTTCTCCACAGTCAGCTGAGGCCATCAAGAATTCCCTGTCCTCACCGGAGGCCTCCGCTGAGCAGTCTGTCCCCTCATCTGGTCTCCACGCTGGTCAGCCACCCTGGCCAGTGACTCTCTTGGCCTGCCTTCTCTGCTGGACAGTCGTTCTTTTCATCTGGTTTCCTCGCTGGATAGCCATCCTCTCACCTGGATCCTTCACTGATCGGCTATCCTTCCCATTGGGTGTCAGCTCCCTGCAACCTCTAACTCACTCCGTCTATGCCCTGCGGTCCGTGGGAGGCACAGGTTCCAACTGCCGCCTCTGGGTGGAGGCGTATCATGCCCCGTGGTCCATTGGGCCAGGGATGCTGGGAGACCACCCGATGGGCTATTCCGCCTGCTTAGGTGGCTCTGGAACTCTGGGTGGCCACCCAATTTGTTCCACATGGTGATTGGGTGGTTCTGGGACTCTGGGGGGCCACCTGAACTGTATTTTTGCACATGATACTGTCAGTATTCTGCTACCACCTGCTATTCAGTGTTGTGGGTCATGATGGGGGTTTTTTTTCTTTGTTTTTGCTTCAGTCCCTCCTTGCCTGGGTTCCCCCTCCTTCCTCCCGGGGTGGGTTATTTTGTCTGTTCCTGTTGGGGAGGTGGGGTTTTTTTTGTGTGTGGTGGGGGGTCGCTTTCTCTTCTTTGTTACATTGGGGTGTGTGGAATACACCCCTTGAGAGAGGGGCTCTGTCACGATGCTGAGCACAAGTGGGGAACCGTGCTCAGCCTTCTGGGTTATTTAAGTCATTTTTGGCATTTTCATATCTGTATATCCTGTATGTAATCTTAGATTGGGTTTTACGTATTTTTGTATTATCTTGTATTTATTTTCCTGTTTACATTTGTCTCTGTTTTTGTATTATCCCATATTCTTGGTTTGGTTATTTAGCCTTGTTCGTTATTATGTGTTTTGGATCACCTGGGATGTTACATTATTTTTCCCCTTGTTTATATTTGAGTACTCTCACCTTTGCTTTCGGCTATCCGTTTATATATTGATATTAGTATTTCAGTTTTTGTATCTCTTGGTTCGGTATTTTCTCTTGTCTCCACTTTGGTTGGTTATAATCATTCAATTCAATTCAACTTTATTTATATAGCGCCATTTCACAACAACAGTCATCTCATAGCACTTTCAACTGTAGGGGAAACCCCCACAATTGCAGAAAGACCCCAGCAATCAGGCAATCCCCTGTGAACAAGCACTTGGCTACGGTGGAGAGGAAAAACTTATAATCATTCTGTTATGTTCCTGGGGCACGGGTTAGAGCCGTGCCCAGCTTTTCTGCCCGGTGAACATTTTGTTGTTTATTTTCTGTTATTTCTTAGTTTATTATGATGTTTTGTATTTTTCTGTATTGTATTTTCTGTTTCCAGCTTGTTTATTTTGACAGCGCAGTGTAGTTTCAGGTTGCCTATTCCTTAGGGCTGCACAGCTGCTGCCAATTGACCACTTATGAGCTACACCTGTCTGTAATTATGCATGAGTATTTTAGAGACACAACGACTCCTGTTCATCGCCGTGTCCTACTACTCTCTCTTCGCCATTCCCGCTGTGACCCATTTCCATGGTTTGGGGTCTGCTGTTGAGGTAAGTTGGTTTGCCCCGTCTTGGTGCCTTTTCTCCTCTGTTTTTCTCAGCCGTCGAGCCCATTGTTCTTAGGGTACTCCAGCTGAGCTTTTTTCTCTAAGGCGTTCCCTGTATTTGGCACCACAGACGTTGAGCCCAACTTGCCTCCAGCATTTGTTGTGTTTCTTTTCATTACATTGTATAGTATGATAGCTCAGCTGCTCACTGACATGATATTGGGCTCAGGGAACACGCACACAGGCTCGAGTTAGATTCAAAGCTTTATTCAACAACAGTGGTGTGTGTGGGTGCATGTGCGAGAGATGTGGATGGTTTGGTGGTGGACAGGAAGCGCCGAGAGCGGAACAGTTCGCTGTGCAGCCAGGCAACTCTACGGGCAGAGCAGAGATGCAGGTTAGGGACAGTCACACACCCCGTGGGGTTAACACTCGGTGTATTGCTTACGTGCAGGTGTTGTGGTGGCTGGCTTTGGCTGACGCACGACTTCTGCCTGGGAGACAGAGCTCCGGTGCACACTCGGTGAGGAGAAGGGAGAGCTGCGGAGATTAAGCCGAGGATGGGAAATCCACCGCCTGGAGGATCCACCTGTGCACAGGGGAGAGACTGAAGGGCAGGTAAGGAAATAACAGCTTATGTGCTGGGTGAAGGATGGCGCAGGCTGGGGAGAGTCGGTCATGCGCTGGAGTTTGGGAGCGTAGACGAGCAGATGGCTCCAGACTGAGGCTGTAGGCAGAGCGGGTTAAATAGCCCGCGGCTGATGAGATGCAGGTGTGCGCGCCGCTGGCGCTGATGACGGGCGAGAGCGAGTTGTGACACTCACCAGTTTGCTTGTTGGGGCACGTTGTATCCATTTGGTATTTTCTCTGCATGCTTGTCAGATTTTTGTATGTTGGAGCACAGTATATGCATTCATTTTCTACTTACTCACTAGTTCATTTGGGAGTGCTTTGTGTTTATTTTCTCATTTTGCTCACCAGTCAGTTTGGGAGCATTTTTGTGTTGTCCTTTAAGTTAATAAATGTGCAGAAACCTACAGCGTGCGCTTGGCATCCTATTTTCTTGCTCGTTAAACGGGCAGTTTATGACACATTCCCTGTTCCTTCTTTTGATTTTTATTCTGCCCGGTTGTGCTTTTCCCTTTGACAGTGGTCTGTGTACTTCCAGCTGTCAACTCCTTTCGCGGGCTGTCAGAGCTGTCACCTGTTTGAATAATTATCCTCATCCATGTACCCACACCTGCAGTCATTTGTGCCATTTCCCTGTGCCCTTTATAAGGCCACCTGCTTCTCAGTTCTGTGCTGCAACCACATTCATCTCCAGACATAAGTTTTGCGTCTTTTCCATTCTGTACCTTTTGCGAGGTTCATGTGTAGGACTTTATCTTTACGGGTGCCCCCTGCTCCTACTGTTTATTCCTGGCGTGTGTTCCATGCCTTAACCCATCCTCCTGTTACCTGCCTTGCCTCTCATCCTGTAAGTTTTGTGTTTTTGTATTTTTGTGCTTTTGTTGTTATTAAAATACCTGCAAACTCACAGTCAGCGTTTGGGTCTTCCACCGCCCCTGCTGGGTGATTCATGACAGATGAAGCCAGTGACCTGAGATTTTCGCCAGATATCAGTAACAACCCAAGTAACCCATACATACAAAGAAATCAAGGCAATTGTGTTCACAAAACAAGTTATATTTAATAAAATGGAATGACACGGGGAATAACTATTGAACACATTAAGAAAAAGAGGCACAAAAAGGCATAGAAAGCCAAGAACCAGCTGAAATCCATCAGAATTTAGGAAGCCACCCCATTCCCCATCAGTGCAAATTAATTTCAGTTGGTTAAGTCCTGACTGCTAGCCTTTAAAAAGGTCTGAATATCAGATTGTTGCACCACAAAGAACTCATGATGGGTAGAAGCAAAGATTTCTCTTTAGACCAGGGGTCTCCAACCTGGGGCTCCTCAAACGTTCCTGTTTCTGTGGGAAATTTTCTAATTTCACTTCTTAATTGGTCCAAAGACTTGCAAATAACTGGCTGTTGTTGTGCATGGGTGCAAGGGTGCCTAAAGAACACATTACAACAATGACAAATTATTTGCAAATTTTTGGACCAATTAAGAAATGAAATTAGAAAATTTCCAACAGAAACCTGAACATTCCATAAGCCCCTAGTTGGAGACCCCTGCTCTAGACCTTCACAAGCTTAATTGTTGCAAAGCATAATGATGGTGTTGGTTACATGTGCATTTCTAAACTGCTGAATGTTCCAGCGAGCACTGTGGGAGCTATCATTTGGAAGTGGAAAGAACCCGGCCTTGGATGCGCTCTGCAGAGCGTGCCCAAATGCCAAGTCACGTTTCGTTACCTTGTATTCATACATGTGTAATGACAATAAAGTTGAATCTCATCTCATCTCATCTCATCTCATCTCATCTCATCATTTTACCATAAACTGTCCACGACTAGGAGCTCCTCGCAAGATTCCTGACAGAGGAGTCAAAAGAATTATCAGAAGAGTTATCCAAGAGCCAAAGACCACTCGTGGAGAGCTCCCAAAAAAACCCTGAAGTTAGCAGGTACTGCTGTTTCAAAGAAAACAATAAGTAATGCACTCAACCAACATGGGCTCTATGCCCGCAAGACTCTAATGCTGAAGAAAAAGCATGTTGAAGCTTGTTTAAAGTTTGCTGGACAATATTTGGGCAAGCCAGTAAAATACTAGGAGAATATAGTCTGGTCAGATGAGAGCAAAATTGAACTTTTTGGATGCCACAACACACAGCATGTTTGGAGCTGAAATGGCACTGCACATCCCTTCATGTTATGGGGGTGTTTTTCAGTGCATGGTACAGACAGACTTCATATAATTGAAGGAAAGATGAATGGACAAATGTACAGAGACATCCTTGATAAGAACCTGTTGCCATCTGCCAAGATGCTAAAGATGAAATGAGGGTGGACATTTCAGCAAGACAATGATTCCAAACACACAGCCAAGGAAACTCTCAGCTGGCTCCAGAGAAGGAAAATAAAGCTGCTAGAATGGCCCAGTCTGTCATCTGACCTGAATCCATTTGAAAATCTATGGAACAAACTGAAGATCAGAGTTCATAGAAGACACCCATGGAACCTTCAAGTTTCAGCCAAAGTGATTAAAATCCAAGACTGAAATCATGAGACTGTTTATTCTGTTGCAAAGTATTGCAGGAGTTTTGTTTTTAATTCCCTTTCTGTTGGAGTCAAGAACAAAGAAACCTTATCAGCACCCACAGACACTAGAGGTATGTTTGAAAATGTAGGTTATTTCTAGGTTATCAGCTAATGCTGGCCAGCTTTATCCACAGATTAGAAGGTTCCATTGCAAAGACACATATACTGATTGTAGTGCAAACAAATAAGTAAAACATATTAGAATTCCTTGAAACCTGAGCAGAGTTAGATGGACTTGTAGTTTAATTAACAGCTTATTAAGTCATAATATTTAATGGATAATTACTCTTAATAAATGTACTGATCCTGGGTTCGATCCCAGCCCCCGACCAACAGTGGTCTGTGTGGGTTTACTCCGGGATTTCTCCAGTTTCCTCCCACATGCCAAAAACATGCAAGTTAGGTTAACTGGCATCAAACTGGGGATTCTAAATTGTCCTTGAGTATGACTGTTAGAGTGAATGGTTGTCTGTCTCTCTGTGTTGGCCCTGCAATGGACTGGCGATCTGTCCAGGGTGTACCCTGCCTCTCGCTCAAAGATGCTGGGATAGGCTCCAGCCCTCCCATGACCCGAAAAGGATTAAGCGGAAGAAGATGGATGGATGGATGGAAATGCACTTAATGATATACAACCGCCTGAGGTTACAGAGCACATGTTATAAGGGTCCCACACTTAGTCATGCATAACTTTAGGACTGAATACATTTTGAAAGAGAGAGTCATCTAAATGTTCCAAGTAGAGTTACTATGAGGATGTGGGTTAGGAGATTGTGTTCCAGGCAGTAAGCAAAAAAATACACGCATTATTACACAGGAGTCGGTTAGAAATTATCGCCTCTTTCTTTTTTGTAGAAAATGCTGTATCTCTGTTTTATAGAGAACGCTGCTCTGAATAATATAGCCTATGCTTTTGTGGCTGATACAATACCTGAGCAGTTTATCACCAGCCCATTCCTCACCACAGATACAATCACTGTCCTGTCTCCAGCATGAAGCAGAGAGTAGCCTGTACTTCCACATTTTTTATGCACCTTAATCTTCCAAATATTACACTCCTGTGACTATTGTAATGTTCCGTTTCCAGCAGAGAAGAACTGCCAGCTCAACTGTGCCTTTACCTCTTCAGCCCACACAGATTCACCATTGGGTGCCGTGCTTAAACGCATGGTGCACAGCCAAGCTTTGTTCAAACCCACTGACCTTCATTTTGAATTCCAGTCAAGATCCCGAAGTTTCCAAAGATACCAAACATGTCAGGCTGAATTACTTTGAAATGTGTGTACAGTGATCTATTTAAGCACTCATGTGTATGCTGGTCCCCGGAGTCTCGATGCATTGCTGACCTTCTTGTGATGGGCTACATATACAGAATAAACTGAAGATTATTTTCAGCCCCAAATCTAAAACCTGTTAAGCATGTCCAGACTTTGGCAAAACTGTTTGCTGCTGAAAACCCAACTTGGCACGGTGGCTCCTCGGTTCCCTGAGGTCACGGCCAGTGTCAAATTTGTTCTTCCCGAGGTTGCCAGCCTCAGGCCTGTGGGAGCACTGCTTTGGTTCCACTGGTTCTTAGTCTGTCAGCACTGTCAGCTGTTTTTGAGTGAGATAAATAATGAGAACAGCATGGTCTGGCTTATAGCAGATAGAGGGATAGAGTCGAATTTCAAGGAGGAAAAAAAACATTAAGAAGTTTGTCAAAAGGCAACTTGGGTCTGTCTCCAAAAGGGTGTCAATCCCCAGAGACCTGTGTATTAAAACACATGTTTACAGTCTGGTCTCCATAACTAAGTTGCCTTTTCATGTGAAACAGGGGGGTTGCAGGGGTGTAAATAACCTATTTAGCTTGTATTTGCCTCTAAAGTTTGTATTAATACTGAAGATTCAGCAAGACGTAGATTTCAAATAAACTGCTAGATTTCTTGTAGGCATCACCATAGGGCCCCTTTATACAGACAGAGATCATTGGGTGGTCATTGAGAGATCAGAAACTGGCCAGATCGCTCAACAATCTCCTAAAGCCTCAAAAAAAAGCTGTTTCTGTGTAAATGTTTGGCAGAACAAAATTTTCATGGTGATCTATAGAGATTTTTGAAAGATCCTTGAGAGATGAGACACCAGCAGAAACAGCTAAGAGACCAGGAGAGATCACTGAGAGACCAGAAGAGATCACTGGGGGCTCATTGAGAGTGTTTTGGGTGAGAAAAAAAGTTATAGATATATTTGAGAGTTTTCTCGTGCTCTTCTACTCTCTTTACATAGGGGTGGAGATCACTGAGAGATCATTGAAAGATGAAAAATGGCCATATTTCTCATGAATCTTTCAATAATCTCTCAATGATCTTCCAGTGATCTCCATGGTTGCCATAGTCTCCTCAAAGTTTTGACTCAGTCCAAAACAATCTCTCAACAATCACCAAAGGGAAGCAATCTCTCAAGGAGTGCTTAACAATCCCCACTGTGGTCTATCAATGAATTCTATTGGTTTTTCATCGAATGCTCAGTGATCTCTCACTGATCTGTCAATGATCTCTATCTTCAGGGTGGCAAAATTTGGAGGTCATTGAAAGACCACAGCAGAGATCAGTGAGAGATCATTGGGAGATTGATAAAATCATTGAGTGTTCCTTGAGAGATTGCTGAGAGTTCGTTGAGAGATCACTTCCCTTTGGTGATCATTGAGAGATCGTTTTAGACTGAGTCAAAACTGTGAGGACAGTGGAAATCACTGGAGATCATTGGGAGATCTTGGCGATTACCGAGAGGTCACTGAAAGGTCGCTTAGAAATCTGGCCATTTTTACATCACTCAATGATTTTTCAACAATCTCCAAAGGGGAGGTTTGGTATTTTGAGGCGCTAATGTTTAATTATTAAGAGTAATTGTACAAGCAACCTAATATGAGAATTTAGTTATTGCTTAGCCTTAAATAGCAGGCATCTTAAATTAAATCACCCTTTATTGTCATTCAACTGTACAACCAATCATGTACAGTAGAACGAGATTGTGTTTTACCTATCTACTGTGTTAATCACACACACCCCAAGTGTAGAATCAGAGAGCCACTGCCATGCAAGGCGCCGCCACAAATTTCCCTCCTCCATTCCATTTTTTTGCTGAGCACCAAGCTGGACAGCAGGAAGTTCCACTTTTATATGGTCTTCGGGATGACCCGGCCAGGATTTGAACCCCTGCCACCCGGGTGTGGGGCGGATGCTCTACCAACTGAGCCACCACTCCGGTAGAAAGTGAGTGAGCAGCTAAAATTTAGACTACACTATATGTGATGATCCCGAGCGCGGTTCTGTACCGTGTTCGGGTCTCCTGATTATTTTCCTTTTTCAGTGTATGTATTTGGTCATGTTTTCTGTTCCTATGGTTTCTGCTTTTATTTTAACAGTGCCAGGACAGAACTTCCAGCTGTCAAGTCTGCTCTCGGCCTGTCACAGCTGTTTGTGTTTAGTTAATTGCTTTCTCTCCACACCTGTTTGTTGATGAGTTTCTGTACCACTATTTAAGTTCACTAGTGAGGTTTATTCCTCACTGTGACCTCGCCTAGTGTGGGCTGGAATCCCAAACCCTGATTCCAGCCTTTCTTCTGCGATAAGGTTTCGTCCTCGCCACTTATTTGTAAGTTTACTATTATTGACCCTTTATCTCTTGCATGTATTTGTTTATCACCCCATTGGGGTCTCATTCATGGTCTTTTGTAAATCCGCCCCTCAAGGCAAGTGTGTTTGTTATTATTTCTCATTAAAATACCAAACTCACTGCATGTAATTGGTGCCTCATTTATGCCTTAAAAGGAGCATACATAACAGTAGGTGACAGCCAGTTGGTGCCAGCGGTAGTGAGTTTGTGTTTTTGGCTCTATTTTTTCTCTTTTTGGATGCCTGTGTTTTGGGGGTTTTTTTTTGATATGGCGTCATATGGCAAGTGGTATCCTATGAGCCTGGGTTTTGAGCTTTGCCAGGCTCTTATGGAAATAGATGACCTCCTCACCATAGCTCGCAGTTATTCCACACCTAAAGACGCTTTATAGATAGATAGATAGATAGATAGAGAGATAGAGAGATCGATAGATAGATAGATAGATAGATAGATGTACTTTATTGATCCCAAACTGGGAAATTACAGTGTAACAGCAGCATGACAGTAGACAACCAAACAACAGAAACACACACATGACAAAGGGATTACCCATGGAAAGTATGGTACCTGGACTTCATTGAGGCGGCTGTGCAGCGTCATCCTCGCCTTTCTAAGCATGCTGAGGGAAGGGAGAGGATATCTCAGTTATCCACGCTTCAGCGAAAGAACTGTGAGTTGGAGAAGAACTCGACCAGGAAGCCTAGATCGGGGCTGGTGGGAAGCACTCCCGGGCCTCGATTCCATCAACTCCTCATCAGGCTCCTGTTATGGCTCCAGCTCTCGTGTCTCCATCTCCAGGAGGCCATTTCCCAGCATGCCGAAGGAGGAGGGCAGCTGGGATCCCCAGCAAGGATCAACAGTGGGCAGCTGAATTCATCAGGGGCCGTGTGGCTGAAGCTCTCTCCTCCCACGGTCCGAATAGGGTTCTGAAGAACGTGGTGACAGCAGTCAGGATTGTGGAGGCGCATCCTGGCCTTGGTAATTATCTTGAATTCACTGAGCTGCTGGCCTCTGTCTCTGCTCTCCAGCAGCAGTTTCTGGGGTTGACAATAAGCTCATCTCCTGCCCAAAGACGCCGGCGCCGAACTCTTCTCCCGCTTGTGATACGGCTGTGCCGCAGCAGAAGGAGGAGAACCACCGGGTGAATAAGCCGTGAAGTTCCTGTGATTATCCTGACACAGGCCACCAGAGAAATTCCTCCATCTCCAAGCCAGCTGTTTTTTCTCCACCTTCTCAGAGAGGCGTGACAGCAGCTTCAGCCTCCGGGTCTTCAATTCAATTCAACTTTATTTATATAGCACCATTTCACAACAACAGTCATCTCATAGCACTTTCAACTGTAGGGGAAACCCCCACAGATGCAGAAAACCCCCAGCAATCAGACGATCCCCTGTGAGCAAGCGCTTGGCGACGGTGGAGAGGAAAAACTCCCTTTTAACAGGAAAAAACCTCCAGCAGAACCAGGCTCAGGGAGGGGCAGTCATCTGCTGCCACTGGCTGGGGGGTGAGGGGATAGAGAAGATGAAAAGAACAGACATGTAGAAAGCAAATAATATACGATGGGGACTCAATCTATGGGAAAAAACAAACAGATGTTAATGACCAGCAAAAAAAAAAAAAATATTTCATTGAGAGTGAAGAAAGGAGTGAAGCCCAGTGCATTATGGGAGGTCCCCCGGCTGTCTAAACCTATTAGCAGCATAACTAAGGGAGAGTTCAGAGACACATGATCCCTCCCTAATTGCAGGCTATATCAAAATGGAAGGTTTTATCCCTATTCTTAAAAACAGAGATCGAGTCTGACTCCCAAATCCAGATTGGCAGCTGGTTCCACAGTAGAGGAGCTTGATAACTGAAGGCTCTGCCTCCCATTGTACTTTTGGAGATTCTAGGTATTACAAGTAATCCTGCATTTTGGGAGCGTAGTGCTCTGTTAGGATACTACGGTAGTATCAGATCTTTTAAATAAAAAGGGGCCTGATTGTTTAGAGCTTTGTAAGTAAGAAGAAGGATTTTAAACTTAATTCTAAACTCTATGGGAAGCCAATGGAGGGAGGCCAGAACCGGAGAGATATGATGTCGCTTTCTTGTACCTGTTAAAACTCTTGCTGCAGCATTTTGGATCAACTGAAGACTTTTTAAAGATGTTTTAGGACAACCTGATAATAAAGAGTTGCAATAATCTAATCTAGAGCTAACAAAAGCGTGGATCAGTTTTTCAGCATCACTCTGAGACAAGATGCTCCTAATCTTGGCAATATTACGCAAATGATAGAAGGCAGTCTTAGAAACGAATTTAATATGTGAATTGAAAGACAGATCTTGATCAAAGATAACTCCAAGGTTCCTCACAGAGCTATTAAGAGAAAGAGAAACAGCATCCAAACTAAAAGTTTGATTTGGAAAGGTATTTCTAAGGTTTTTTGGACCAACAAGAATTACTTCAGTCTTATCTGAATTTAATAGCAGGAAATTGCAAATCATCCAAGCTTTGATTTCCTTAAGACAGGCTTCTAACTTGGCGAATTGATTACTATCATTAGGCTTCATTGACAGGTGTAATTGTGTGTCATCTGCATAACAATGAAATTGTATACAGCGCTTTCTAATAATGTTGCCTAACGGAAGCATATATAAACTAAAAAGAGTAGGGCCTAGCACAGATCCCTGTGGAACTCCATGACTGAGCTTTGAGTTGAAAGAAAACTTATTATTGACATGAACAAACTGGAACCTACCAGATAAATAAGATCTAAACCACTGCAACGAAGTTCCATTAAGTCCAACATGGTGTTTTAATCTATCAAGTAGAATATTATGATCGATAATATCAAAAGCTGCACTAAGGTCTAAAAGGACAAGAGCAGAAACAAGTCCATTATCAGATGCGATAAGGAGGTCATTAGTGACCTTCACTAAGGCTGTTTCAGTACTGTGATGGATTCTAAACCCAGACTGAAACTCTTCAAGTAAACCATTTCCCTGCAAGTGGTCAAATAATTGCATAGCAACAACTCTTTCTAAGATTTTTTGAAATGAAAGGGAGATTAGAGATTGGTCTATAGTTAGCTAAAACTCCTGGATCCAGCGTTGGCTTTTTGAGTAAGGGTTTAATTACAGCCGTTTTAAAAGCCTGCGGTACATGGCGTAAAGTTAATGAAGAATTGATTATTTGAAGAACAAAGCTACCAACTAGAAAAGCACTCGGCGAGCGCAGACCTCCGCCAAGCGCCACAGTTACCCCCATACAGTGTTTGTGTGTAGGTTTTCAGATTCCTTGACCATGAAAACATATGACTAGCATTTGGATTCACAATGATAGGATTAGTGGTTCAGTAGTAAAAGCATAACCTCCTTGGCGGAGGTAATAAACTCAAGTGTTGCTGTTGTGTCCATCTCCTTCATGTGCAAAGTCCCAGGCTGCGAGCGTTTTCATAGATCACTGAAAGCAGCACTGAGGGCATCACTGACGGATGCAAATTGGGTAGACAGGTTGCCGTGGGTTTTATTACCTCCGCCAAGGAGGTAATGTTTTTGCCGGGGTTTGTCTGTTTGTCTGTCTGTTTGTCTGTCTGTCTGTTTGTCTGTTGGTTAGCAACATAACTCAAAAAGTTTTGGACGGATTTCGATGAAACTTTCAGGCGTTGTTGGAAATGGTACAAGGAGGAACTGATTAAATTTTGGTGGTGATTCGGATCACCGTCCAGAAGAAAACCGCCATTACGGAAAATGCCATTTTCCTGAATAACTACTGAACCACTAATCTTATCATTGTCAATCCAATTGCTAGTCATATGTTCTCATGGTCAAGGAATCTGTAAACGTACACACAAACACTGTATGGGGGGAACTGTGGCCGCCATTACGGAAAATGCCATTTTCCCGAATAACTACTAAACCACTAATCCTATCATTGTCAATCCAATTGCTAGTCATATGTTCTCATGGTCAAGGAATCTGAAAACGTACACACAAACACTGTATGGAGGGAACTGTGGCCGCCATTACGGAAAATGCCATTTTCCCGAATAACTACTGAAACACTAATCCTATCATTGTCGATCCAATTGCTAGTCATATGTTTTCATGGTCAAGGAATCTGAAAACGTACACACAAACACTGTATGGGGGGAACTGTGGCCGCCATTACGGAAAATGCCATTTTCCCGAATAACTACTGAACCACTAATCCTATCATTGTCAATCCAATTGCTAGTCATATGTTTTCATGGTCAAGAAAGCCGAAAACGTACACACAAACACTGTATGGGGGGAACTGTGGCCGCCATTACGGAAAATGTCATTTTCGTGAATAACTACTGAACCACTAATCATATCATTGTCAGTCAAATTGCTAGTCATATGTTTTCATGGTCAAGGAATCTGAAAACGTAAACACAAACACTGTATGGGGGAACTGTGGCGCTTGGCGGAGGTCTGTGCTGTCCGAGTGCTTTTCTAGTTTATCATTTAATCTTCCATGTATTCCTCAAATAGGCTGTCTTTGACATGAAGCCATTTGGATTTGTATCTAATTACCTCCGCCAGGCCGAAAAGGCCAGGAGGAGGTTATGTTTTTGCCGGCGTTTGTCTGCGTGTTTGTTTGTCTGTCTGTCTGTCTGTTTGTCTGTTGGTTAGCAAGATAACTCAAAAAGTATTGGATGGATTTCCATGAAACTTTCAGGTGTTGTTGGAAATGGTACAAGGAAGAACTGATTAAATTTTGGGGGTGATCCGGTTCACCGTCTGGATACAGGAATTTTTTAAAGCATTTTTCATTCAGCACTGTGACATACAGCCATTTTCAACATGTGCGCAGGCGCAATGGAGGGCGCTGGTCGTCGTGTCTGCAACACAAACTCTGCGTTCTTCAACGTTTTAGGCACAAAAGGACGCGGAAAACACTGCTGGCCTGGGCTCGCCAGCGCGCAACTGCAAAACCTCACACGGGCAGCTGTCCGCCGATGGATTCTTTGGCAGAAATTCCCCGGCCAGCCATAGGAGCTGCGCATTTGGCAGAAATTCACCGGCCAGCCATAGGCGCTGCGCAAAAACGAGCTCTCTGCTGGCGAAGCTTCTAAATTCTCGTTTGCCGCAGAGCGCAACCCCCCAAAAAATAATATTGTAGCAAACTCAATATGAGCACCCTACTTGGCTTGCCAAGTGGGTTGACCCTATTGGCGACACAGGTAGAGTGCGGGACGCGGGAGGCGTGAGTTCGAACCTCCCGGTGGGACGTCGCCATGTCGAGCAGCACGTTACAATATAATATAAAACCCACGCCAACCTGTCTACCAAATTTGCATCCGTCAGTGGAGGAGATGGACACAACAGCAACACTTCAGTTTATTACCTCCGCCAAGGAGGCAGTGCTTTTACTACTGAACCACTAATCCTATCACTATCAGATTGATTGTCATTGATTAATTGTGTGTTTATTGCACTGTCCCTGTCAAATAAACAAATAAGCATTGTGAATCCAATTGCTAGTCATATGTTTACATGCTCAAGGAATCTGAAAACGTACACACAAACACTGTATGGGGGGAATTGTGGCGCTTGGCGGAGGTCTGCGCTCTCCGAGTGCTTTTCTAGTTGGGTTTGCGCTCCGCAGAAAAAAAGAGGATTTGGAAGCTTCCCCGGCAAAGAGCTGGTTTTTACGCAGCCCCTATGGCTGCCCGGGGAATTTCTGCCAAATAATCCCGCGCCGGACAGCTGCCCGTCTCAGTTTTTGCAGCGTAGCGCAAACACAGGCACGATGGCAGGCCCTGCCCACCACTTTTTTCAGTGTGCTTTTGTGCCTAAAACTTTGAAGAACACGGAGTTTGTGTTCGTCAGACACGACGACCAGCGCCCTCTATTGCCCCTGCACACATGTTGAAAATGGCCGTATCTCACAATGTTAAAGAATCCTTTAAAAAATTCCTGTATCCAGACGGTGATCCGGATCATCCCCAAAATTTAATCAGTTCTTCCTTGTACCATTTTCAACAACGCCTGAAAGTTTCATGGAAATCCGTCAAAAACTTGTTGAGTTATCTTGCTAACTGTGGTAGACTGCAAGTCTAATTCAAAACATTACTGGCACATGCCTCTAGGGGGAACTACCTGTATTGTTCAGCACTACTATTAAGGGGACATATTAGAATAAGAGTGTGAAAACCCCGCGCAGAATCCATGTTCAGTCTATTATGTGTGTTGCAGAATAAACGGCAGAGTTAGCCAAAGAAATAACTCAAGTGTGATCATTGCTACACGGTAGGATATCACACAATTGGCGACGAGGATTAAAAGAAAAAAATCAGCGGCGAGAAACAGAGAACATTGCGAGTGTGGCGAACTCAAGTGACTCCAGTAGTTCGAGTGCAAGTTCAGAGGAGGAAAAACGAGGTTTCCCCACCACGACGAGCAATGGCGGCTGTAATCGGAACGGTAACCCCTTTTGATAACTCGACTCAGTCATGGGAAGAATATGGTGAAATGTTGGACTTTTTCTTCCAAGCTAATGACATTGAGGAGCCAGACAAAAGGAAGGCTGTACTGTTGAGTGGAGTTGGTGCAACTACTTACAGTTTGTTGAGAAATTTAATAAGCCCTGCATTACCGAAAGATAAAACGTACGACCAGCTTACTGCTGAGCTTCAGAAGCACTTCAGCCCCAAACCGAGTGAAATCGTGCAACGATTCAAATTTAATTCACGCATAAGGAGGAACACTGAGTCCATAGCAGAGTATGTGGCAGAATTGAGGAAATTAACACTGCACTGTGATTACAAAGACTCATTGGAAGAAATGTTAAGAGACAGACTTGTGTGTGGAGTGAATGATGACCGAATGCAACGGCGACTTTTATCTGAAACAAAACTCACTTTTGCAAAGGCTTTGGAATTATGCCAAGCGACGGAAACAGCAGCTAAAGATGTGAGAGAGATGCAAGGGAAGCTAACAGAGGACACAGCAACGCATGTTCGTGTGCCTAAGACCCAAGTAGGTGTCCACAAAGTGTCAACTGATAAAAATCATCACAAATTCCCCAGTTGTTATCGCTGCAAAGGCCAGCACAATGCCGCCGAGTGCAAATTTGCCACTGAGCTGTGTCATAATTGTGGCAAGCGAGGGCACATTAAGAAAGCATGTAGAATAAAGGTGGACAGCGCACAGGTGCTGAAAGCGACAGTTAATGGGCAAAAGTATGAAAACAAGGGCCCAGGAAAGGAACAGCAAGCGAATCAACTGAGAGGGGAGGGAGAAAGTGATACAGAAGACATGGGTTTTCACACAATTTACAACACGTCAGAGGAGCTGACCAAGGTAGCGCCCATCACGCGTACCATGAATGTTAATGGAATGAAAGTAACATTTGAAGTTGATACAGGCTGTGGAGTAACCATATTAAGTAAACCGCAATATACACAACTGTGGAAGAAAACAGACACAGCAGAATTAAATCCCTGTTCATTAAAATTAAAAACATACACAGGAGAGAAGCTAGACGTGCTAGGCATGGCACAAGTGAAGGTGCAGCACGAAAACAAAGAAAAGGACTTACCTGTAGTAGTAGTTGGGAGCGAAGGACCAAATCTACTAGGGCGAAGTTGGCTACAAGAACTGGCCATGATTGATCAGTTGGTGAATAAAGTGGAATCTCAGCCCAAATTGCAGCTGGAGGAGATCCTCGAAAGACACGCTGAGGTGTTCAAAGAAGGCTTAGGACAGCTAAAAGGTGTCACTGCAAAGATTAATGTGGACAAGGAGGCCCAACCACGATTCTGCAAACCCCGACCGGTACCCTATGCAGTCAAGCCACTGGTCGAAAGCGAGCTACAGAGGCTGCTGGATGACAAGATCATTGAGCCAGTGCAGGTTGCAGAATGGGCGGCGCCCATAGTCCCAGTGAGAAAGCCGGATGGCTCCATTAGAATATGTGGAGATTACAAACTCACTGTCAATCGAGCATCACGGGTGGATCAGTATCCAATTCCTAAAGTGGAGGACCTCTTCGCACAGCTGAACGGCGGCCGACACTTCACGAAATTAGACATGAGTCACGCCTACCAACAAGTAGTCCTGGAAGAAGAATCAAGAAAGTATGTAACCATCAATACACACAAAGGCTTATATACCTACACACGCTTACCATTTGGAGTAGCTTCCAGTCCTGCTATATTCCAGAGAACTATGGAGGGCATCCTAGGTGGAATTCCGAATGTTGCCGTTTATTTGGATGACATCCTTTGTACAGGACCAAATGAACAAGAACATCTGAAAACGCTGAAGGAAGTGCTTCAACGGTTGGAGAAAAGCGGTCTGAGGTTGAAAAGAAGCAAGTGTGAGTTCATGGGAAAAGAGGTGGTGTTCCTAGGCCACAAGATCAACGCCAGTGGTCTACACCCTCTAACAGACAAAGTGGAAGCCATTGCGGAGGCACCTGAGCCACAAAATGTTACTGAGTTAAAAGCCTACCTGGGCTTGTTGAACTATTACCATAGGTTCCTCCCAAAGCTCTCCACGCTGCTGGCACCACTACATACCTTACTTAAGAAGGAAGAAAAATGGTCATGGGGGGTCAAGCAGCAGAAGGCGTTTGAAGAGTCCAAAGCGCTACTTCAATCCTGTAGTGTGTTAGTGCACTATGATTCAAACAAACCACTCATCCTGGCGTGTGACGCATCACCCTACGGTGTGGGTGCTGTACTCTCTCATCGTATGGAGGATGGCTCAGAGAGACCCATAGGGTTCGTCTCAAGAACTCTTAGTGCAGCTGAGAAAAACTACTCCCAGCTAGACAAGGAGGGCCTTGCAGTAGTATTTGGTGTAAAAAAATTCCACAAATACCTGTACGGGAGACAGTTCGCTATAGTGACTGACCACAAGCCACTAATTTCACTGTTCAGTGAAATGAGAGCCATACCCCAGATGACATCTCAGAGAATTCAGAGATGGGCCGTTACATTAGCAGCGTATGAGTACACCATCGTTTACAAAGCCGGACGGGACCATACGAATGCTGACGCGATGAGTAGGCTACCCTTGGATGGAGGAAGAGACAGCACGCCTGAGGAGGAGGAGAGAGTGCTATTGTTTGAAGATATCGGCGTGCCCCTGGTGAACGCACAACAAATAAAGAAGTGGACAGACAAAGACCCTGTTCTAGCAAGAGTGCGAGAATACATCTTGCGAGGATGGCCGAAGATGAACAGTCCTGAGTTCATTCCCTATGCCCGACGACAGGATGAGCTCAGCACCCAGGAAGGTTGTATCCTGTGGGGAGGACGCGTGGTTGTTCCACCACCTGGTAGGAATGCCTTACTGCAACAACTACACCAAGCACACCCTGGCATCACTCGCATGAAAGCGTTGGCGAGGAGTTACATGTGGTGGCCCAACATGGATGCAGAGGTGGAGGCGCTTGTGAAGTCATGTGCGGCATGCCAGGAGAACAGGAACAGTCCTCCAGCAGCCCCACTACATCCCTGGGAAGTTCCAGATAAACCATGGAGAAGAATTCACATTGACTACGCAGGTCCATGGATGGGAAGAATGTTCCTGATCATAGTTGACGCATACTCAAAGTGGATCGATGCATATTCTGTGAGTAGCTCTACTTCTACTGTTACCATTGAATGTCTTAGAAAGAGTTTCAGCCAACATGGGCTACCTGAAATCATAGTATCAGATAACGGTACATGTTTTACGAGTGAACAGTTCCAAGAGTTTTCTGAAAAGAATGGCATACGTCACATCACGACTGCGCCATACCATCCTTCTTCTAACGGCTTAGCCGAGAGGGCCGTGCAGACGTTCAAGTCACTCATGAAAAAGATGACAGGAGACTCTATTGAAACCCGAATGTCGAGAGCTCTATTCAGCTATCGAATAACACCCCAATCTACAACTGGCAAGTCACCAGCTGAGCTGTTGTGTGGAAGGAAGTTGAGGTCAACATTTGACTTAATACATCCAGACTTCAGAAACAAAGTGCATGATAAACAAGAGAAACAAAAAGGTTATCATGACATGCATGCTAGAGAGAGAATACTGAGAGAAGGAGACGTGGTCTACACCCGCAACTTTGGCTCAGGACCAGCCTGGGTACCAGGAGAAATAACAGAAAAGACAGGCCCTGTGTCATTCAAGGTGACATTAGGTCATGGACAAGTGGTGAGGCGACACATCGACCAAGTTCGTGGTAGGAGCTCCATTCCCCTGCCGATGGCACCCGAGGTGTTGTCTGACACCCATCCTGAGGAGAGCATCAATGAACCACCACTTCAGGTGAAACCTGAGGTAACCGTCTCTGCAGATTCTACGGGCAGCACTGCAGCAGCCGAAACAGTGGAGCAGTCTGAGTCTTCACCTGCAGTTGGCTCACCCGCCGTGAGAAGATCTCAGCGAGCTAGGAAAGCTCCAGACTACTTGAAGGACTATACTTAGTCAGTAGTGAGTTCCCCAGCCACAGGACAAGAATGCGTCCTGGAACCTCACTGGGATGCGGTAGTCAAACCAAATCCCCAGTTAGACTGTTATGTGTGTTATACATGTAAAAAAAAAAAAAAAAAGAGAGAAAGAAATTATGTGTATGGCACATGTGTTTAAGAAGTTAAAAGTAACTGTGATTGTTTAGGGTTAAATGGGAGTTCCAGGATGTCTAGCATAATTGGCTAGTGTAATTAAAAGTAGTTTAATCTAGAGGGGAGGGATGTGGTAGACTGCAAGTCTAATTCAAAACATTACTGGCACATGCCTCTAGGGGGAACTACCTGTATTGTTCAGCACTACTATTAAGGGGACATATTAGAATAAGAGTGTGAAAACCCCGCGCAGAATCCATGTTCAGTCTATTATGTGTGTTGCAGAATAAACGGCAGAGTTAGCCAAAGAAATAACTCAAGTGTGATCATTGCTACACGGTAGGATATCACACTAACCAACAGACAAACAGACAAACGCTGGCAAAAACATAACCTCCTGGCCTTCGGCCTGGCGGAGGTAATAAATGGGAAGACTTCTTTAAATAAGCTGGTAGGAATAGGGTCTAAAAGACAAGATGAAGGCTTGGATGAGGAAATTATTTTGTCTAACTCTAAAAGGCCAATTGGAGTAAACTCATCCAAACAGATATCAGTTGAAGGAGTTGTAGTAGTTATTGTATTTAAGTTAATGGTGGGAAGAATCTGATTGATTTTATCTCTGACAGATGAAATTTTATTATTGAATAAGTTCATAAAGTCCTGACTAGTAAGCTCTAAGGGAATGCTAGGATTGACAGAGTCCTGACTCTTTGTCAGCCTGGCTACAGTGCTGAAAAGAAACCTAGGATTATTCTTGTTCTCTTCTATTAATGCAGAATGATAACTCGTTCTAGCTTTTCTAAGAGATTTTTCATAAATTAAAAGATGATTGCTCCAAGCTAAGTAGATTTCACCTCCTCATGGATCGTCACCTTATCGTGGTGGGGGGGTTTGCGTGCCCCAGTGATCCCAGGAGTCAGTTGAGGTGGTATGGGCATCTGATTAGGATGCCTCCTGGACGCCTCCGACTTGAGGTGTTTCAGGTACGTCCCACTGGGAGGAGACCCCGGGGCAGACCCAGGACTCGGTGGAGAGACTATGTCTCCCAGCTGGTCTGGGAACGCCTTGGTATCCCCTCTGAAGAGCTGGAGCAGGTGGCTGGGGAGAGGGAAGTCTGGGCTTCTCTGCTTGAACTGCTGCCTCCGCGACCCGGACCTCCGGAAAAGCGGTAGAAGATGGATGGATGGATGGATGGAAGTAGATTTCATCTAAATTAGTTGAGTGCCATTTTCTTTCTAATTGACGGGTCTTCTGTTTTAAGCTACAAGTTTCTGTGTTGAACCAAGGGGTTAGAAATCTCTGATTAGATTTTTTCTTTTTTTAAAGGGGCCACCAAGTCTAGAGTCTGATGCAGAGAAGCTGTAACACTATCTACCATGCTATCAATTACAGAAGGAGCAAGCTGTCTATAGCTTATTTCCGTTGTGTTGATACATGGCATAGAGGAAACAATCTGCATAAATTTGGTAACAACATCATCTGAGAAGCATCTACTGTAGTAATATTTTTCTTTAGGAGCCAAATAGTCAGAAATAGTAAAATCAAAGGTTAACAGACAATGGTCTGACAGTACAGGGTTGTGAGAAGACACTACCAGGTTTTCTATTTCTATGCCATATGTCAGAACAAGGTCCAATGGTGGTATGGTGGAGATAATGAGTAGAATTTCCTACTTTCTGAGAAAACCCCATCGAGTCTAATATTGAATTAAATGCCATATAAGGGCAATCACTATCTACATCTACATGTATATTCAAGTCCCTTACTATAATTATTCTATCTGATTTCAGCACTAAATCAACTAAGAATTTGGCAAATTCGGAAAAAAAACTCTTGAGTAGGTTGATGGAGGACGATAAACTATGGCAAATAAAATTGGGTTTAGCCTAAAATTGCTAAAATGCCCAATCCTGAGGACCAGGCCCTCAAAGGAATGATAACGTGTTTTTTTGCTTTACATTAACTAGTAATTTGGAATGGTAAATTGTTGCTACTCCTCCTCCACAACAAGAACTTCTGGGATTTTGACAGTTTAAATAACCAGAGGGAGTTGATTCATTTAAACCAACATAATCCTCTTGTCCTAACCAAGTCTCTGTAAGGGATATTAAATCAATCTGATGATCAATTAACAGATCATGGACTAGCAGAGACGTGGGAGTTAGAGACCTAATATTTAACAAACCGCATTTAATTATTAAATTATGAGGAGGAACAGAGGCCAAATCATTAAATTTAGAGGCTTCATGATTAATTTGAGTTTTACCAACTTTTTGTTTAATCACTTTGGGATGCTTATACATTACATTTTTATTTACTTTGGAGGGAGCAGACAATGATTCTCTGATGGGGAAAACAGGGGCTAAGTTGAGGGGTGGCGGATGAAGAGGAGCTGCAGAGAGGCGTGTAAGACTGCGACTCTGCTTCCTGGTCCCAACTCTAAGTAGTCAAGCTGTTTTGCCAGCTCCTCTACCCCGGATCATCTCAGCTGTTCCCTCCTCTTCTACGGCGCTTTCTTCAGCTGCTGCGAACCCTGTTGTTTCTTCTCAGGCTTTGCCCGTCACTGATCCTGCAGGAGCAGCTCCTCCTTGTCTTCCTGAGGGGCCCATCATCACCGTTGCTACGGGAAAGGAAAGAACTGAGCCTGCTTCAGCAGGAACCATCGTACCCCAGGAAAGCAGGTAAGTGTTTTTTCATTCTTTTTCTCAGTTTGATGAATTACCTTGTCTGATTCCTGGGAGTGAGGCTTAGGTTATGCAGTCCACTGAGCCCTCACCACCTGCTACAGCCACTAAAACTGTACTAGCTACCTCTGTGTCTCCTCCTTTACTCCCCAAATGGCCGCCGGTTCCAGGACCTAGCCGCCAGACAGAGGAGGAGCCTGCGGACCGGGAGAGCCTGGTTCCAGCTCCGGGGCCGAGGTGTGGACAGAGGAGGAGGGCCGTCTGCTACCTGGAGCCTGAGCTGACAATGAAGCATCCCCGGGTTTCACCTATGCAGAGCCTAGCCCCAGCTAGAAAAGAATCTCCTGTCGCCACACCGGTAGACTCACCTGCGTGAGTTGCTATGCCAGGGGATCCTGAGACTGCAGGGACCATCATGCCTGCTGTTGGGGCATGATGGGGGAGTTGTGTTGGGGGAGTTGGACCTCCGGAGGGCCGAGGTCAAGACATCGTCATCCAGATCGACGGAGTCCTGGACGGCGGTGAAACTTGAGCTTAGGCAAGTACTCTCCTTTGTTTTCATTATTTCTGTTTTGGAGAGATCTTGTCTGGCTCTTAGTGGGGAGAGCCGGGTGCTGCCATCAGCAGCATCTGAGCTCGCCTCGCTGGATTCCACTGCTGCCGGTGACCCTGACCCTGTTTTTCTTCCTCTTTCATGCAAGTCTTCTCTCAGGGTCACTGAGAACTATCCAGCTACATCAGAGGTCTCCGTGGGTTCCGGTCCGCCGCCTGAGGCCCTCATGGGTCCAGCTCCTCCGGCCGAGGATGCAGCGACGCTTCAGTCCGGGGCCACCGAGGGTGCAGCTATGCCTCAGTCCGGGGCCACCAAGGGTGCCACTACGCCTCAGTCTGGGGCCACCAAGGGTGCCGCCACACCTCAGTCCGGGTCCTCCGCAGGTGCTACTAAGCTGCAGTTGGAGGTTGTCATAGGTGCTGCAGATCCTCCACCACCAGACACCGTTGGGGTCCCCCTCCTCTGGTCTGGTTTCCTGCCACTGAGCCTCTCGGTGGGAAAGCTGCCTCCTAGTTCACCCCTTCAGTCCTGGTGGCTGGCCAACCGCCCGAGCCTTCTGGGTTATCGAGGTGGTTTTGGGACTCTGGTAGGCCACCCGATGAATTCTTTCTTTCAGGTTGGGGTCTCTGGAGACCTGGTAGGCTGCCCGAGCTTTTCCCCTGATGGTCGGGTGGAGCCAGGACTTTGGAAGGCCACCTGAATTATTGCTTTATTTATTATGTATGTTCTAGTTTTAGGTGTATACTGAATGTTAGTATGTGGTTATGGGTTTTTGTCTTTTGTGTCTATCCCTCCTGGCCTGGATCCCACCCACCACCCTCCCGGGGTTGGTTTTGTAGTGGTTTTGTTTGGGGAGAGGGGGGTCTTTTTCCATTTGATGTTACTGCGGGACGTCTGGACTCCAACCCTTAAGGAAGGGGCACTGTGATGACCCCGAGCGCAGTTCTGTACCGTGTTCAGGTCTCCTGATTATTTTCCTTTTTCGGTATATGTATTTAGTCATGTTTTCTGTTCCTATGATTTGTGCTTTTAGTTTGACAGTGCCAGGACAGGACTCCCGGATGTCAAGTCTGCTCTCGGCCTGTCACAGCTGTTTGTGCTTAGTTAATTGCTCTCTCTCCACACCTGTTTGTTGATGAGTTTCTGTATCACTATTTAAGTTTGCTAGCGAGGTTTATTCCTCGCTGCGACCTTGCCTAGTGTGGGCTGGAATCTCAAACCCTGATTCCAGCCTTTCTTCCGCGATAAGGTTTCGTCCTTGCCACTTTTTTGTAAGTTTAGTATTTCTGACTCTTTATATCTTGCATGTATTTGTTTATCACCCCACTGGGGTCTCATTCATGGTCTTTTGTAAATCCACCCCTCGAGGCAAGTTGTCATGAACAGGGTTGATGCCTCAACCCTGATGATGTTTGATGTTTGATGTTTCATGATCTGCGGCTGTAGTCTTTGATTTGATTGATTGATTTGATTGATGTGGCTGTAGTCTTTGATTGATTGTTAATTATTTCCAGCTGGCAGGTTTAAGCCTCTGAGCCTGGGCTTTCTGCCAGCCTACTGCCACGCCTCTCCCTCTCCGTCGGCATCCACCAAGCTGTCTGTTGTCATTTTCTTTTGTCCATGCACACCGTCTCATACATGCACACCTGCCTGCACTCACACATTCTTACACACGCTATCACATATACGCACTCTCATTACACACCGATCTCCACTTGCACTCTCATGCACGCACTTGCACATACACACATACTCACATACACTGTCACTCAACCACACATCAGCAGCCGCCGCACAGCTGTCTCCACTTGTCACTCATTGGCACTCAGAGTACTTATGGGTGGCAGTGTGAACGGTTGTTGTGGCGACATAAGTCAATACTAGTCATAGTCAATTGTCTAGTCAAGCCTTTTCTTCGTCAAGTCTACACTCTGTTCACGTTGATGTCCTGCAGCTGGCTGGTTTTTCCTTGTTGTTTGGACTGTGCACGGCGTCGTTATTTCCAGAGCCAGTAGCGCTCCAACCCTGCTCGTAAGTCTTTCTCCATATCATTATTCACTACCCTTCCTCCCACTCCAGTCCCTTCTGGGAGCGCGTGGGGCTCCTGAGCCTTCTTGCCAACTAGCGCGTTCACCTGAACTTTGTGTGTCAGACTGTATTCCATGGACATTTTTTTATGTTATTTTCTGTTAAATAAACATGTTCACTTCACCTGCATGTTGGGCTCGTACTAATTCATTTGTGCGCTGCGCCATAACGCAGCATACATGACACAAGTGTGTGTATTTGTTATTATTTCTCATTAAAATACCAAACTCACTGCATGCAATTGGTGCCTCATTTATGCCCTGAAAGGTGTATACATAACACTATAGTTCTCATTAGATATAGAATATGTTGGTATTTTATTCTACTGGTTTGGATCATATCTTTTACCACCTACAGGTTAAAAAGGGCACTAGTTATGGGCACTAGTTTTGCAAGGATCCCCACATCTACAGTGGTGTGAAAAAGTGTTTGCCCCCTTCCTGATTTCTCATTTTTTGTATGTTTATCACACTTAAATGTTTCAGATCATCAGACAAATTTAAATATTAGACAAAGATAACACTGTAGAGGCTGGGTTAATCATCTCAGACTGGATGCAGAGGGTAAACAGAGAAGGACAATAGGTATGGAGATTATGGTGAGGTAGCAGGAAGAAGGAGTTGGGGGAGAAGGGATGAATGTATTGTGATGCGAGATGTCATGCAGATGTGAGATGGGCGGTTGATATAAAAGGAGAGCCCCTGGTGTATTGAGACATGCTTTTTCTGTGTATGACTGATGTGAGAGTGAATAAAGTCGTCTGCTGCAAATCTGCCTCCATTATTTACACTCTCCACAACACAAGTAAACACAAAATGCAGTTTTTAAATGAAGATGTTTATTACTAAAGAGGAAAAAACAAGTGATTGTCCCCTAAACCTAATAACTGGTTGGGCCATCCTTAGCAGCAACAACTGCAATCAAGCATTTGAGAGAACTGTCAATGACTCTTTTACAGCACTGTGGAGGAATTTTGGCTGATTCATCTTTGCAGAATTTTACTGTTTCCATGGATCCTGAAAAAGTTTATCCGATTAGGACATACGTTTCCATGTGTCACACATTTGAATGGACTAAATCATTTTGACGTGCGCACAATTATCGACATTCCGGAAATAGTAGAAGAAGAAGCAACTTCCAATTTAAACAAGCCCCGCTTCATGTCCTTCTCTTTTTGAAATGGACCTGTATTGTGTTATTCAGACTGTACTTTTGCTTCTGCTGGTCTCTGTAATGAAGCTACAAGTACATACTTCTGCATATGATGAACAGAGGGAGACAGCAGGACGATACAGACCAGTTTTATTATATTCCCGCCATGTCTTCCACTAGCTGCTGTAAAGGCGGAAAAACGTCATGTCGACGTGTGGCTGATGTACAGACATGTGCAGTAAACATATTTTCTACACAAACTTCGGAATTAAGTGTGTATATGTGCACCAATTGAATTAACAATCGGCATAACCCACCCATCTCAATCGGAAGGAAATTTTGATCCGAATGAGTGTGATCGGGTCAGAATATTCAGATTGGCGTGTTTACATGAAGAATTTTTATTCTGATCAGGCTTTTTATCCGGTTACTTGTGTCCATGTAAACATGGCTAAAGTCTTCATTTTGTTTTTCTTAAGCCATTCAGAGGTCGACTTGCTGATGTGTTTGGGATCACTGTCCTGCTACAGAACTCAAGTGTGCTTCAGCCTGAGGTCACGAACAGATGGTCGGACATTCTCCTTCAAGAATGTTTGGTAGACAGCAGAATTCATGGTTCCATTTACCACAGCAGGTCTTCCAGGTCCTGAAGCAGCATAACAGCCTCAGACGATCACACTACCACAACCATATTTTACTGTTGGTATGATGTTCCTTTTCTGAAATGCTGTGTTACTTTTATGCCAGATGTAATGGGACACACATCTTCCAAAAAGTTCAACTTTTGTCTTGTCAGTTTCACAGAATATTTTCCCAGCATCCTTGGGGATCATCAAGATATTTTCTGGCAAAACTGAGACAAGCCTTTATCTTCTTTTTGCTCAGCAGTGGTTTTTGTCTTGGAACTGTACCATACAGGCCAATTTTGCCCAGTCTCTTTCTTATGGTGTGACATAATTCTCGGCCCAGGAAACACGCACACAGGCTCAGATAAGATTTGATAGCTTTATTCAACAGTAAAGGGATGTTTGGATGAGCCCAAACGGCATTACTAAGTACTCGAAGTGGCCGCTGGGCGTCCGAAAGGCCGTCTTCCACTCATCGCCCTGCCGGATCCAGACGACATGGTAGGCGTTGCGGAGATCTAACTTCGTGAACCAGGTCGCCCCCTGGAGGGAGTGGAAAGCGGTGTCCATAAGAGGCAGGGTGTACCGGTCCTTCACCGTGATGTCATTAAGGGCCCTGAAGTCGATACAGGGACGAAGGGACCCATCTTTCTTGGAGACGAAGAAGAAACCGGCACCGAGCGGGGACGAGGAGGGGCGCTGGTCAACTCTGATGTACGTGTCCATTGCCTCACGTTCAGGAGCAGAAAGGCTGTATAGGCGGCCGGATGGTAATGGCGCCCCCAGGCGGAGGTTTATGGCACAATCATACGGGCAGTGAGGAGGAAGAGACATTGCCTTGGACTTGCTGAACACAATTCCCAAGTCGTGGAACTCCTGGGGCACCAGGGTAAGGTCGGGAGGAGCGGAGACCGGAGCTGGCGGAGGAGAGGATGGGGTGCATGCCGCAGACTGGAGACAAGTGCTCAGGCAGAAGGAGCTCCATGAGAGGACACTACCAAATTGCCAATCGAGGACGGGGTTGTGCAGGCACAGCCACGGGTAACCCAGGATGACGGGAGCCGCAGAGGAAGCCAAGATATACAGGCAGAGGTCCTCACGGTGGTTGCCAGAAATTATTATTGGCACCGGCTTGATGCGGTGTGTCACTACTCCCAGGGGCGAGCGAGAAAGGGTGACAAGGTTGAGTGGAGCTGACAACGGCTGACAGGGTATACCCAAACGGGTTGCCAGGCTCTTGGAAATAAAGTTTTGCACAAACTGGTCATAGGAGAGGCTCGCGTAGCTGGGTTTCGACATGACGGCGTAAGCCCAAGCTAACGCTCGCCCCTCCAAGAGATTAGCCATATAGCCAATCCGGCTGTGGTCTGAGGGGAAATCCCCAGGAACGCGCAAGAACACCGACTCACGCTGTAAGATGAACCCCCGTGCCTCACTGAGCTTCCCGTTGAAGCGTGCGGGGGTTGGGATCAGCGTGAGTCGGGTCGGCGCTCCCGAGCTAGGCTGGCCAGCCGCGGAGGCGGCCGAAGCCGGTCCGCCCTGATGAGCAGGGGGGAACACCTGCTGGGGGTCAAGACGGTCTAACCGGTGAGTTATCATAGTCAATTGGTTGAATATCACCTGCTGTTGATGAGCTATCATATCCACCCGAGCCTCGAGGGTGGAAAAACGGCGTGCGAGCCCGCTGTCCGCCGGGCCGCTTTGCTGGAGCCGTATTGACATAATTCTCGGCCCAGGAAACACGCACGCAGGCTCAGGTAAGATTTGATAGCTTTATTCAACAGTAAAGGGATGTTTGGATGCGTGTATGAGATATGTATGTGGATTGTGGGTGGACGATGAGAGTCAGGAACAGAGCAGCACACCGTGCGGCCAGGCAACCCTAAGGGAGAAACAGAGACAAGGAAATTAGCTGGGCTAAACCACACGGGGAAGTAATGCAGAGTGATGCTTACTTGCAGAAGGGAAGGTGGCTGGCGTTTGCTAGGATCTTCGGCCTGGGAGACAGCGCCCTGCTGCGCACACGACGAGGCGTGGAGATGCGGGAGAAGGAGGTGGCGAAGATGGGAGAATCCACCGCCAGGGAATCCACCTGTGCACAGGGGAAGGCTGATAGACAGGTAAGTGATGAACAGCTTACGTGTAGTAGCGAAGAGTGGCAGGATGGAAGAGACGATCCTGCTGAGGGTTTGAGCGCGTAGTAGAACAGACGGCTCCAGACCGAAGCTCAGGGCGGAGTGGAATAAATAGCCCATCACTGACGAGGTGCAGGTGTGCGCGCAGCTGAGGCGGATGCCTGAGAGCGGCGCGCTGTGACATGGTGGAGTCATGAACACTGGCCTTAACTGAGGCAAGTGAGGCCTGCAGTTCTTTGGATGTTGTTGTGGGGTTTTTTGTGACTTCTTGGATGAGTCGTCGCTGCGCTCTTAGGGCAATTTTGGTTGGGCGGCCACTCCTGGGAAGGTTCACCACTGTTCCATGTTTTAGCCATTTGTGGATAATGGCTCTCACTGTGGTTCGCTGGAGTCCCAAAGCTTTAGAAATGGCTTTATGACCTTTTCCAGACTGATACATCTCAATTACTTTGTTTCTCATTTGTTCCTGAATTTCTTTGGATCGCAGCATGATTTCTAGCTTTTGAGGATCTTTTGGTCTACTTCACTTTGTCAGGCAAGTCCTAGTTAAGTGATTTCTTGATTGAGAACAGGTGAGGCAGTAATCAGGCCTGGGTGTGGCTAGAGAAATTGAACTCAGCTTTCCAAAGATGTGATAAACCACAGTTAATTTATGTTTTAATGGTGGGCGGGGGCGGGGGGGATCACTTTTTCACACAGGGCCATGTAGGTTTGGATTTTTTTTACCCTTAATAATAAACACCTTCGTTTAAAAACTACATTTTGTGTTTTCTTTGTCTAATATTTAAATTTACTTGATGATGTGAATCATTTAAGTGTGACAAACATACAAAAAAATGAGAAAACAGGAAGGGGCCAACACTTTTTCACACCACTGTATCTATAAATTCACGAAAACTCTGTCTGTGTGCGTGTGTTTGTCTGTCTGTTCCACATATATCTCTCAAACCGCTTGTCAGACTGGCCTCAGATTTTAAACGTGGTTTCCTGAGGTTACAAGGGTGTGCATCCCCGAATGTGGAGTCGTTCAGTCAAACTATGTAATTTTTATCAAAAAAAGTTTAGTCACTGCTCTGTGACCGCTCTCTGTGTCCTGACTTCAAGAAGTGTGGGCGAGGTGCTTGACTCCATGCTCACTGGACAATACGGAGCATCAAGACCTGTCAGTCACCACAGTGTTCCCTGGACAAAACAAGGAAGTGAAAAATGACAAATTTGACTAGAAAAGGATAATATTGAAGATTGTCATGACGAGTTGTCATGATTGTGTAGATCTAAAGGATAATTCGGTATACACTACCGTTCAAAAGTTTGGGGTCACTTAGAAATTTCCTTATTTTTGAAAGAAAAGCACTGTTTTTTTCAATGAAGATAACTTTAAACTAATCAGAAATACACTCTAATATCTAATATACATTGCTAATGTGGTAAATGACTATTCTAGCTGCAAATGTCTGGTTTTTGGTGCAATATCTACATAGGTGTATAGAGGCCCATTTCCAGCAACTATCACTCCAGTGTTCTAATGGTACAATGTGTTTGCTCATTGCATCAGAAGGCTAATGGATGATTAGAAAACCCTTGTGCAATCATGTTAGCACAGCTGAAAACAGTTTAGCTGGTTAGAGAAGCTATAAAACTGACCTTCCTTTGAGCAGGTTGAGTATCTGGAAAAAATCATTATTTCAAATACAAATCATTATTTCTAACCTTGTCAATGTCTTGACTATATTTTCTATTCATTTTACAACTCATGGTGGTAAATAAGTGTGACTTTTCATGGAAAACACAAAATAATTGTCTGGGTGACCCCAAACTTTTGAACGGTAGTGTATGTGGAGAACATGAGGTGCGCGAGCAGACTGGGCGGAGCGTCAGTGGGCACCGGGACTGACAAAGAATACACGTGTATCAACACAGAACATGCTGGGAGAAGCAGCAGTCTAACCAGGCGGACCACAGTCCTTCACCGGGAGGAACACCCAGCCTGCCCCAAAACACTCAATAACTCATAGAAGATCACAAAAATAAGTGATCTGACAAAAAAAAAAATGAACAAGCAGATCTTAAACAGTGGCTAATATTGGATGTCTCATTCATTTCCATTTATTCTGTAATTAATATTCACACAATCAAATAAATCTCACTTCAGTCCCTTTCATGTCTGTCAAAGTCTAACATGTGATTGCCTACATATAGTCTACACCTCTGCATTCCACTTTCAAACACGGCTTACACGATCTGGCTCAAAGGCACGCTAAATGAGGGCAAGAAAAAAAGTTATTTTCAATAAAGTGAACAAAAGATAATGCATGAAGTGTGCTTTTGGCCTGAGGCTGATTTAACATGGAAAACAGCTGAGCTCTGTGGTTCCAGTGATCAGCTGATTGGATCCTCCTTTTTTTTTACCAAAGGTTAAAAAAAAACATGGGGTGAAGGCCCTACAACCTTTGCTCCACGAATGCGAGGCATATCAACCATAGGCTGGATAAATTTTCAGCATGGGGCACATATGTTTTCCACTTTGTAAAATTTTTCACCGGGTCTGAGGTGTGTGTGAAAAAAATGTGTTTTGGATAACGTTTAGAGGGTCATAAATGCGATCGTTGAGGCGGAATAATAATAATAAATAATCTTCTCGCATCAATAACAAACAAATGCTTACAGTAGAGCTGCGGCGCTCACATTGTGAGTCTTTGCCAGTCACAACTTCAAGGTCAAGATCATTGGCCTCAGTATCGCCCCAGCATGACGATATAAGCACCGCCTCAATCTTAGCATTAAAGTTTTAAAAAACCTTTTAATAACAAAACATTGCTAAAATATAAACTGATGCACTATGATAGGTCTCAAATATTTATAAATATGTCCTGCAATGGTACTGCATGAGTTTATTGACGATATACAGAAGATTCAATATTTCACTGAACAGTGATATAAACTAAAATAATTATAATGATGACTGAACAACTCCCATTCCCCAAAGTGAAGCTACACTATTATGAATATAAGTGATAAAAGATCAGACAAATAAGTGATTTGACAAACAAATAAACAAGGAATCTGAAACAGTTGCTAATATTGGATGTTCCATTCATTTTCAATATTTCGGTATTCTGTAATTAATATTCACACAATCAAATAAATCTTAGTGCCATTTACTCCCTTTTATATTTGTCAGTCTAACATGTGATTGCCTACATATAGGCTACACTTCTTTACTTTCAAACACAGCCTACATTTGGGCCTGGAGAGCCTGATTGGGATACCCGTTTCAGACAGGAATATTTGGCTCTACGGGCAATGCACTAGTTTATAAGATAATAATAATTTTTAAATGATGACATAAGGGCAACCTCCAGTTAAAGACGGACTCCACCCGGGCTGCCATTTGTCACAAATTCTATTCAAAACTGTTACTGACAGAATTTCGAGGAACATTTAAGGGGCACAGGTCACTGTGGTTGGTAGTGCCAGGATCTCACGCTGCAGATGAACTGGTTCTGCTGGTTTCATCATCTCCCACTGGACTGGAGCAGTCTGCAGCTGAGTGTGAAGTGGTTGGGATGTGACGTAGCACCCCATGTTTGAGCTGGAAAAAGATGGATTGCCCTCTCTGATTTGAGGATCAGTACTTGCTCAACAGATGGATTTATACAGTATTTACAGGGGCGTCATCACAAGCTTTTCAAAAGTGTGGAGAATGTGGTTCATCTGGGGGGGCATCAACTTCAAATTAAGACACACACACACACACACACACACACACACACAACCGCTCTTCTTTCAACAGACTTCTTTCACAAACTGTAACAAAAAAAACCAGTATGTAACTATTTTAATCCTAAGTTTATTTCATTGCTCACCTGAACCTTCCTGTGCTCTCTCTGAATCTGGTGTCTCCAGCAACTGCCTATCCCAGGGGTCGGCAACCTGTACTGATATTTAAGGAGCCACGGGGAGTGATTTTTGTATTTTAAAGAAGTCTGCATGGAGCATGGAGCCACAAAAATATCTAAGCCTAAAAACTAAGATAAAACAGCAGAATTACAACTACAACCTGGCCTGACATCATCAGGATTAAAAGTTTTTTCTTATAAATCTGCAGCTTTTTTAAATTGTAAATTTGTTGCCATTTTCTCACAAAGTTGCTACTTTTTCTGGTAAATTTTTGATTATTTGCAAAAAGTTTGTGTCTTTTTTTCTTGTAAAATTCTGTTGGTGTTTTCCTCATTAAATTGTAATGTTTATTTCTGTTTTTTCAAAATTTGTTATATTTTTGGCATTAATACATTTTGCTTTTTCTGGCATATTTTTCTTTGCAAATATAAAACTTTTATTGAGTAAAATTGAAGACCTTTTCTCTGTAAATTTGTGACTTTTTCCCAGTAAAGATATAAGCTTTTTTCCATCAATTTTGATATTTTTTGCATAATCGTCTGCTTTTCTCATATGATTGTCTTATCTGACTGGTTCCCTTTTTCATGTAGTGTAAAGTTACGACTTTTTTTTTTTTTTTTGCCAATTTGTGGGTTTTTCCCCCTCATAAAATTGCAACATTTTCTTTAAATTTTGAAATTGTTTTTTTTTTTTTTTTTAAATAAATTTTCAGCTGGTCTCATAAATTTATTTGATTTTTCTTTGTAAATTTGTTTGCTTTCATGGGCAAAACTGCAGCATTTCTTACATAAATTTATTGCTTTTTTCTTCATAAAACTCCAACATTTTCCAGGAAATTTCTCATTTCTTTTCCAGAAATTTTGTGACTTTTTTCTTTCAAATTTGTGGATATTGCAAAATTTTTCACTAAATTTGTGAGATTTTTTTTTTTTTTTGTATAAGTTTTCAGATTTTCTCATTTTCTGCCTTTTAGGATATTTTTCTCATGAATGTATAACTTTTTTTCTGGTAAATTTAATGGTTCTTTTCTTGGAAATGTATGATTTTTTTTTTTTTTTCAAGGCCTCGGGGAGTCACTGTCTATAGCAGGGGTGTCCAATCATGAGCCATGGAGGACCAAGACCCTGCAGGCTTTACCTCCAACCAGTGTTTTCAGCAACAGATTCCACAGAATTTCTTCCCTCTGATTGCTGATAAGTGAAAACACCTGCTGAAGAGACTGGGTAGAAAAGAAAATGAATGTTTACATATGTAAACACGGTTTTATGAATGAAAGTGAACCTGTAACTATGTGACTCAGGTCAGGAGCATTATACCAAATCAACCACACCTGTGGATGCACACCCTATATATAGACCTTGCATCCACCAACTCTTCCTCTTTCTAACGACTGGGAGGAGCCAGCAACAACATGGGACAATGAATGGTTACAGGTTCACTTTCATCATAAAACTGTGTTTACATACATAAAGATTTGTTTTATTTAATTTCAATGAACCTGTCACCGTGTGACAACAGTATACCAAACCAATCATGAGATGAGTGGAGATGGTGTCACCCACAGGCTGAAGGAGCACAATACTCCAACCACATCAATGAAGCACATAACCCAGCCAGATGAATTCTACTGCTTAAGTGTACACAAATTAAGCTGGTACTTCCAGGTAACTGGAAAGGAAACTGGAAATGAAACAAAAACATTCTTGAGCATAAGGCACCCATGCTGGCTGAATGAAAACCCAAATTTTGTTGTACTTCACAACTGTACCATGACAATAAAGCCTCTGTTCTAAAAGGTGCAACTTTAGAATCTGGTGCAACCTCCAGGAAAGATGAGGGGATGACTGATGAGGCCAGGTTAAGTCTATAGAAGCGGGTGAACCTTGCCTTGAATGACTGGAAGAATATGTTCCAAAGCCAAATGCATTGCCTTCATCTCAAGATGGTTTATATGCCAAGGCTGTAGTACCAGATCCCAGTGTCCCTGAACAAACCTGCCCTTCCAGACTGTGCCCCAGCCTGCTAGGGGGGCAATGGTTATAGTGGTCAACCTGCAGCCCCCTTGGCCCAGGGGAATACCATCTCAGAATGCTGATGAGTGTCTCCACCACCTGGGGACCATGAGGCTCCTTTCGCAAAGAACAAGCCTCCTCCTTTTGTCTCTGGGCAGAAACACCTTCTGAAGTGCAAACCACAGTTGAAGGGGATGAGTATGTAAAAGGCCCTGTGGCACCACCTGGGCAGCTGCAGCAAAGAGACATAAAACCCTCTGGCACTGCTACACTGATACTGTCCTTTGTGGGATGCAGCCCCTGATGCATTCCTTGATAGTATGCATTCTCTTCGGGGTTAAGGATGCCCTTATGGCAATTGAATCCAGGATGAGCCCCACGTACTCGACAACCCTGGTTGGAACTAGGCAGCTTCCCTGCATTTAAATCCACTCGAGTGCAACCAAGTGAGTCAAAAGGGTCTACGTGTGGCTCCTAACCACAGACTTTGATGGGGCCCAAACCAGCCAATCATCCAGGTAATTGGAAAACTCAGAGGCCCTTCTGCCACAGTGGGGAGAGTGCAGCATCCACACATTTGTGGTGGATGACAGGGACAGACCGAAAGGTAGGCTGTTGTACTCGAAGGCTTTGCCCTGAAGGAAAATCTGAGGAACTTCCTGTGGGCTAGATTTATGGGAATATGAAAATAGGCATTGCAAAGGTCCACTGTTGTGAACCAGTCGCCTGGCCTTATGGCCTGAAACAATGTCCTCACCCAGAGCATTTAGAAAAGGGGTCACCTTGAGATATCTGTTCAACTGCCTTAGGTCTAGAATTGGGCGGAAAACCCCTGGTTCGCTTGGGAACAAGAAAGTAGGCCGAGTAGAAGCCCTGCTTTTCTCATCCTCGAGACAGAGGTCGTATTGCATTCTTCCCCAGCAGAGCAGAAACCTCACTGCCCAGAACAGCAGAAAGGGCCTTCTCTTTAATTTTGTCTCCAAAGCTCCTTGAAATCGGGGGGATGAGATCTGAATTGTAGGCAGTATCTGAATTCCAGTGTATTGATCACCCATGGACACGAGGTGCACTGACACCAACTCATCAGATAAATGGTAAATGGTTAATGGTGTTCAGTTATATAGCACATTTTACTCATCTTTGGATGATGAAAGCGCTTTACAGATCCTGCTACCCACCCATTCACGCACGTATTCACACACTGGTGGTGGTGGGAGGGAGGGAGGTGCACTACAGAGAAGGTTGATGTCATGGGAAGCGCACTGTCAGGAATGCTGGTGGGGCTTGGTAGGACCACGACCCATGTACTCATGAGAGCGCGGACGTGAGTGCTGTTGAACCTGCGGCTGCTGCTGAGGAGCCCTCTGGCTTGGGTGACCCAAACTCCGAAGGAACTTGGCTCTGTGAAATGAAGCCATTGTGGATTCTCATGCCCCTCAAGAGGTCTCCGGAAACTTGTCCTGGATGGTCCTGGCCAATGAAAGAGCTGCATGCACAGTCTTACCTTATGCACCTCGTCCAACACTGGCTCTGCTACAGGCCCAAAGTCCTCGCCAGGCACTATTGCAGCCTCCAAAACAGCAGCCTTGTCTGTATCTGCCAATCCAGACTGACTCAACCAAACATGCCGCCGGGCCATGGTCAGCTGGGCCAAGGAATTCCCAAGTGCTCTAGTCTGAGAGTTAGCCCCTTGACTTACAGTGTCCACAACACTTACCAACTCTGGTAGAAGGTCAGCTTCGCTTTTTGACTCTAGGTCCTTATCAGACCTTCTAAAATACACCAAAAGAAGTGTATTAATATTTGCCAGCCGAGAGGCCATAGCCACAGACTGGTAGGCCCTAGCCACTAACCCATCAGTGGCACGGCACTTCTTGTTAGGGTGGTGGACAGATTTGCTTCCTGTGGGGGGATCCCCAATCAGCAGTGCAAAGGTTGGGCCCACTCTCAATGCACCATCTGAGCCTGCTCCGCAGCACCACTCAAAATACTGAGTGTAGAGCAAGGAGCAGCAGCCTCCATGAATGAGTCTAAGACTTCTGCAGATGTTTCACAAGTCAGGATAAACTGGCAAGGATCCTGCTTCTGGGTTGCAGAACCTCTGTCCAAGCTGAAGCCTTAGGTGGAGAAGATGGGGGAGGAAGCCCTCCAGCTGATGCTGGTCTAAAGAGCAGTGTCCTGACAGATCTATCATTGGGCTCGGGATGGTCCTTTTCAACCTGAGAGTCACTGTCAGCCTTATCATCATCCCCAAAGATGCTGCCCAATGGAGCCACAGCCAAAACTGCTGGTCTTACCCACATCATCGGCGGCGATGAGACACTGCATCAGGGTGCGGTCTAGGGGTGCATAAGGGAGCCTGGTGTGGCATACTCAGAGGCGATGTTGATTTGCAGCCATGTGCTCCATGGTCTTATGCATTTCCTCCAATTGCATCTGCATGAGATCCACCCATGGCTCGCATACTGGTTTTCTTCAAACCGCTTCCACCTCCTGTTGGCCTTCCCAGTTCCAGCTGGAGTACTTAAACCCAGAGGGATGGACCTCTGAGCTGGTGGCATACCAGTTTCTGTGCTATTTGCCCCTTTTTCACTCCCCAAAGAAGCCATTACTCCTTCAGGAAGACCGTAGGAGAAAGAAAACAAAGACAATTATCATCATTATTTTAACAAACAGGCCAAAGGCTGTTCCAGGAGGCACCAAGAACACAAGTCAGAAAACAGCAGATCAATATAAGCCTTTAGTTCCCACCTATATGCAGTACCACTCCCCCACCAGAGGTGGCGAGAGCGCACTAAGCACAGGAGCACCCAGTACCTACACAAAGAAGATGACTGTCAGTCGACAACAAATGCAGAACCAAAGGCAAATTGTATCGTGCTGTTAAACTGTTAAACAGTTTCTGCCTGAAGAAGAAGGCAAAAATATATCACATACCTCTAAGCAAATAAGGATAGTGCATACCACGCTGCACACAGCCACTGCATGCCTTCTCCCCGTCAGCAGGAAACACAACAAACTTATGACACAGCACTGGGGTTCCAAAGGTAAGGCCTCTTACAAACCAGGAGGACAGAAAGAGGAAGAGTGGGTGGATGCAGGATGCATATATAGGCAGGGGCGGACTTAGTCCATTGGGGGCCTAAGGCAAAGACAGAAATGGGGCCCTACTTTTCCTTTGTTCAGCACTTTCTTTTCACTTTTTGGGTATAACTTAAATTTTTATGTTATTGATTTTAAAATTGTAACGGGTTAGGTGCTATATAAGCACAAGCTTCAGCCTACACCCTTTTGGTTGTTCTTATGTGTTGAATGAATGAATGAATGAATGAATTTTATTTCGGATAATACAGTACAGGTTAAAAGAAACTGTATAATATAACAACAAGGTCAAATTAGACAAAGACTCCTTCTATGTGTTCTACATATAAGAACACATATTCATATTGTTTTGAATGCATATTCATTACTGAATAAAATTCACATTCAGTCAGGCCTTATGGACCATCCTACCTGAAACTTATTGGCCTCAGAAGTCTTCAAATGATGATATCATTCAGGTATCAGGAATTACATCTGTAGATAAACAAAGAAGTTTAAAGCAACACTAGATGAGAAAAAAGGCCAAAGTTACAAGAAAAAACTGCAGATTACTGAGAAAGTCCTAAAATTTTGTGGAAAATGCCATTCAGAAGAATAAAGATGAAAATTTACATGAAAAAAAAAAGAATAATTGCATTGGTTTTTGAAAAAAAATGTCTCCAAACCAACTGCAATGATGTGTGTGTGTGTGTGTGTGTGTGGGGGGGGGGGTTAACAGTTTGCACATTTGCAGCTGAAGTAACTTAATTATCTAGTGAAATCCTGTTTTTGTACCAAAGTGGATTACTAACCTCATAGCTTAACAAATGCATTAAATGTAGACTTTTGTGTATCATTAAAAAACAACAGTTCACATGGAAGATCTGTTGTTTGTTTACACATACCCACGTTTCCCAGCAGGGTCCTGTTCACTGTTCCATTTTGCAGAGGCATCCATTGTGCTCCCTCCTCTATACTATGTAGACACCAGGGAGAATATATCACACACAAAAATAAGGATAAATACAAAAAATATTAAACAGCCTCTCTCTGAGCTAAATAGCAACACTCTTTGTCTGTCAGGTGCTTAGGCCATAATGATGAGTCATCTTCAAGAACAAACCAGAGTGGTGGCTCAGTTGGTACAGCATCTGCCCCACACCCGGGGGGCAGGGGTTCAAATCCCAGCCGGGTCATGCCAAAGACCATATAAAAGCGGAACTTCCCGCCGTCCAGCTTGGTGCTCAGCAATAATGGAATGGAGGAGGGAAATCTGTGGCGGCGCCTTGCATGGCAGCGGCCCTCTGATTCTACATATGGGGTGTGTGTGATTAACACTGTAGATAGGAAAAACACAATTTCATTCTACTGTACATGATTGGTTGTATGGTTGAATGACAACAAAGGGTGATTTAATTAAAACTGGTCAGACTCATAGTATGTAGTGTTATGTATGTAAAATACCTTGGGTGAATGATGAGGCAAGATGGCTGGACGAACACAGCTTTATTGATGTTAGGGAACAGCGGTTACACAGCAGGCACCTGGCAGAGGGCACCGGTCAAAGAGGCCGCAATATGGGTGCCCTCTGCTTTATATAGGGGGGTGCAGTGATGTGACGGGAAGTGCATGTGATGGGAAGTGCACGTCACACATCACATCTGCTTTTGAAAGCAGAAATGGAGCCAAAACCTTCTCTGGGTCAGCTTATTTGTCATATTTTTTAATACATATATGTACATATATATTCTTTTACACTTCTTGGTGACTATAATGTTCTGAATGAGGCTTCAGGAAATTATGAATCATTTTATAAATCACTGGATGGAAAATGTACTTGTACATGTACAAACTGGATCCTGGGGTCCACTTGGGGTGCTCACTCGGTCAAGGGTCCACTTGACCAGATCCCATCTACAACAGGCTCTGCCGCCTCCCTGTTAGCGACAGGTAGCTCATCATTAGCATGAGCATCCACACTGGTAGCATTGCTCCCTGTCTGCTCCTCCTCGGGAGAGTTAACCTCTTCAGGGTTTGAAGAAAAAAAGTTGTTACCTTCTGAAACGTCGATAAAAATTTTCTGTGTCCTTTTTTTTCGCCTTTTCTCTGCACCGCTCGGATAGCTTCTTTTCATTTTGCTGGTCTCTTCCACACGTCGATTGTACAGATTGTTTACAATCATAATCACAGATGCGCATTCCTTGGAGATAACATGGAACAGTCCAACAGTCTGAGGAGAAGGGGGGGACGGTATGTTCGTGACTATATTATATTATATTATATTATAATATTTCTATATTTTGTCGAGCATCACGTTAAATATGCTAAACATTTTAAAAAGGTATATGGAGCTCCTAGTAGATCGGGGCCCCTAGCAGGTCGGGGCCTAAGGCAACCGCCTACCTTTGCCCAATGGTAAGTCCGCCTCTGTATATAGGGTGTGCATCCATAGGTGTGGTTAATTTGGCATAATGCTCCTGACCCGAGGATCATAGTCATATGGTTACAGGTTCACTGAAATGAAATAAAACCTGCAGGGTCTTGGCCCTCCATGGCACATGATTGGATACCTCTGTTCTACAGTATGGTTAAAAGAGCCGCATGTGGCAACAGAGCTGCAGGTTGCAGACCCCCTAGCCTAGCCTAAACAAGCAGGGTGCAGTGGTCAATAATAGGTTCAAAATTAAGCTCCCTCAATTAATATTCAACTACAGAACATTAAGAAATTTTACAACTGTAGCACCAGCAAACCTCAATGAATACTGAAAAGTAATATCATGAAATAAATATAAACAATATCTAATTGAATTAGGTTACTGTTATTTAATGTCAACATTTTTCAACTTAAAGCTTTTAACTTCACTTACAGGATTTCTCTTGAAAATGGTGTCAGTCTTCTGCCCTGCCTTTTTTTCTGCATTTTAATGGTATTGCGTGACACAAAGACAGTGGTGAGCTTGATAGTGACATGGGTCTGACTGACAGGACTGCTAAATTTTGCTTACTTGCATGAGCACGTCCAGAAAAACAAACTAGAAAAGCACTCAGAGACTGCATACCTCCGCCAAGTCTCCTTCCTTCCTCCCTTTGTCCATCTATCTGTCCATATCTCCCTGCCTCCATCCCACCATACATTGCAAGATAGGGCCTTGGTAGAGGTATGCACCCATAGATCAGCTCCAAAATCTAATGGGTTCTTCTGCAGCCCAAGGACCATCTCTGGTGAAAATTTCAGCAAAATCCATCCAGAAGTTTTGCGTAATCCTGCTAAACCACTGCAAGAAGATTGAGTCTTGGTAGAGGTATGCACTCATGGATCACCTCCAAAATGTAATGGGTTCCTTTGTAGCCCAAGGACCACCTCTGGTGAAAATTTCATCCAAATCCATCCAGTAGTTTTTGTGTAATCCTGCTGCACAAATACAAACAAAGCCCTTGGTGGAGGTACAGTAGGCACCCTTAGATCATCACTAAAATCTAATCATCTGTTACCCGTGCCATTACATACCTTTCCTGAAAATTTCATCAAAATCCATTTGGAACTTTTTGAATAATGTTGCTAACAGACACACAGACAAACAACCCAACAAGTTTGGGTGGATATTTGTCTTTGTGACCCATGAACCTAGCTAGCTCTTCCCACCTCCTCAGCATGAGCTGAATGGGGAGAGGTGGTACTTAAGGCAGAGAAGACAATCATCATCAGCTGGTCACACTCAAAGCTGGTGTGATTCAAGGAACAACAGGAGAGGGAGGGGGAGCCACAGAACAGACACAGAGCCAGAGAAACTGAGCGACTGTAATAAAGCATTTATGTAAAACTGTGGAAAAAGTGTGGGCGTTGAACCCTCTCACCGGGAAAAGTGTGGGTGTTAAAACACTCACATTCCCCACGGGTGCGACGCCCATGCCTGCTGGGTAGTTCTCAAATGACCTGTTTTGGGTTGAGCCAACCTGCAGGAGCACCAAGGGTAGACTGCAGACACAGTGGAGAGATGATGGTGTAAATGCCTTGGTGCATCTCCAGAAGAGTGGCAAAAAAAGAAAGTGCACTTTGCTGATAGACTCAGAGTTTACACCTGAAAAATCGTCTGTCTGACAAATCCTCTGTTAGCATTTGGATCTTCAGAGTTAATCATTTTAACTACAATATTAGCATGACAGTTTTCTAAGCATTTTCTACAGTTGTGCAATTTAGTTTCTACGCGAGAAATAATCTTGACAAGAAAAAAGCTATCCAAACCTACATGCCCCTGCGTGAAAAAGTAATTGCCCCCTAAACCTGAGAACTGGTTGTGCCTCTGTTGGCAGCAGTGACTGCAATCAAGGACTTTCTAGTAGAGAGCGGAATTCATGGTTCCATCAATTATGACAAGTTGTCTAGATCCTGAAGCAGCAAAGCAGCCCCAGACATTGACACTACCACCACCATGTTTGACTGTTGGTATGGTGTTCTTTTTATGAAATGCTGTTAGTTTTACACAAGATGTAATGTGATGCATGCCTTCCAAAAAGTCCAAATTTTGTCTTGTCAGTCTACAAAATATTTTCTCAAAAGTCTTGGTGATCGTCAAGATATTTTTTGGCAAATGTGAGATGAGCCTTTGTGTTCTTTTTGGTCAGCAGTGATTTTCGCCTTGGAACTCTCCCATGGATGCCATTTTTGCCCAGTCTCTTTCTTATTGTTGAATCATGGACCAGTGCCCAAACTGAGGAAAGTGAGGCCTGCAGTTCTTTAGCTGTTGTTCTGGGTTTGTGTTCCATAGATAGATAGATAGATAGATAGATGGATGGATGGATGGATGTACTTTATTAATCCCAAACTGGGAAATTGCAGTGTAACAGCAGCATGACAGTAGACAACCAAATGACAGAAACACACACAGCATAACAGACAAAGGGATTACCCATGGAGAGCAAAACTACTAAAAAAAGCCTATCTACAGGGTGCCCGCGATGTCTAAAAAAGTCTAAGAAAGTCTAAAATTACACATTTTCAATTTTAGGCCTAAAAAAGTCTAAAATACAGGGATATTTTGTACTGTGAGTCTAAAATTGAGTTTGAGTAATTTAAGACCTACGTTTCAATGCAAAATATCGATAAAGGATTAATGTTTTTTTTAAAGTATTGTTCTTATGTCTTTTCCACACGGCCATTACGAGCTCAGATCCATTACGAGCTCAGATCACACGAGACGGCACGCTGAATTTAAGCATTTATTTATTTATTTTCTACTCGTTTCAGTTCTGCATTTAATATGAACCCTGAGTTTGAAATAAACTTTTGAATTTAAATTTGAATATCCTGGAAGCCGCTGCACATCCGGGTACTCCAGGCTCAGCCAATATTGATCCAGATCACATAGTTTTAGAATCATCGGCCATTACGAGCTCAGATCACACGAGACGGCCCGCTGAATTTAAGCATTTATTTATTTATTTTCTACTCGTTTCAGTTCTGCATTTAATATGAACCCTGAGTTTGAAATAAAAGTTTGAATTTGAATATCCCAAAAGCCGCTGCACATCCGGGTATCCAGGCTCAGCCAATATTGAGCACCAGAAGTCGCATTAATGGTAAGAAATACTCATCATTGATTAGCAACAGCATAACAATGTTATTAAAAAGAATTCAGAGACTTATTGTACTTTAAAAGTGTTGAAATTACATAAAATGCACACATTTACTTGTATTTTTAGTTTTAAACATATTGTATGGCTCTCACGGAATTACATTTAAAAATATGTGGTGTTCATGGCTCTCTCAGCCAAAAAGGTTCCCGACCCCTGTTCTACATGAAATGTTGCTGTTAGTGGAACGCACAATAAAACTACAGATGTGAAACGGAAATGTACTGTCGTCACAGGATGCTGGAGCAAGCATTTTGGCTCTGGTCTGAATGAGCTGTGTGCGCGAGCAAGGTGGGAATAGTTGTTAAGTAACGTGCGAATGGCAGGAGAGAAAGCTAGCAGGACAAAACTAAAAAGATGGGCAAATGTAAATTTAATGACAGTTGGCTCTCAAGAGATGACTTTGCAGACTGGCTCAAACGCGTTCCCAACGACGACACTGAGGCGTACTGCACGTTGTGCAAAAGAACACTTAAAATCGGGACCCTGGGCGTCAGGGCACTGGAGTCACACATCAAAGCTAGCAAACACCAGGAATCAGCAAATGCAGCACGCAACTCTCATGGAATTGCTCAGTTCTGTTCGGTTGCAAGCAGCTCGTCAAGAAATAATACAAATGATATTCGCGATCTAATGGGCTCGAATGAAACGATGAAGGCAGAAGTTCTGTGGGCGCTTAACACCGTGGCTAAACACCAGTCATACAGAGCTAATGACGACATCGGGGAACTGTTTCAAGCAATGTTTCCCGACTCGACAGTAGCCAAAAGATTCCAATGCGGGAGAGACAAGACCGCCTATATCATCCGATTTGGAGTAGCAGAGTTTGTCAAGAAAGATTGTATCTCAAAGGTTTGCACACAGGCTTGTTTGCGACTACGTTGCAATACATGGGGGCGTTACCAGGGTTCCACTTACACCTGACTTAATGAAATCTGTCATGGCTGCCAGGTCACGGTACCGTGTGCATTTGGACGAAGAGAGGAAGAGGAAGGAGGCAGAGACACAAGGGAAAAAAAGGGCACACGCGGAGGAGCAGTTACAAGACCTGAAAGTCAAGAGGGACAGTCTGCATACAGTCATTGAGAGCCTGGGCAAAGATGCAGATGAGTTGGCAGAGCAAGCAGAGGGCAAGGCTGGGAGCAAAATGGCACAGCTCCTCTCAAAATCAAATGCTCTGAGGAGGGCTGCTAAAGACAAACTCTCCCAGCTTAAGGTTCTGGAGGACGAAATTGCCACCAAATGTGCAGAGCTTAGAAGCATGTAAAATAATGAAAATAATGGGTGTATATATGTTCGTTTCATTGACAATAAACATCAATTGACCGCAATCTGGGTTTGTTGTTTCTTTTTTTAATACTTCGTGAAGGTCATAAATTTAATCCATGATGGTCTAAAAAAGGTCTAAAAAAGTCTAAAATTGCACTTGTTAAAACCTGCAGACACCCTGTATCTACATCATAGATGAATAGATGGTGACCCATCTGGACACATGAATCATTCCCACTGTTCTTACAATGCAGGACTATCAGGAGCAGAGTGACATGTGAGGTACCAATTATACTGTAAGGTACAGTACGGCAGCATAGTTATGACCAGATTACAACATCAGAGTGAGTTATTGTACAGTGAAATGGCATGCGGCAGGAAAGATTTCCTGTACCTAACCATTCGACAGTGAGGCTGTAGCAGTCTGCTGGAGGAAGTGCTCTGCTGTCTGTCCAGTGTGTGGTGGAGGGGGTGATCCAGATTGTCCATGACGGATCACACTTTATTTAATGTCCTCCTCTCCACCACTGTCTCAAAGGTCTCCAGCCTGAGACCAATTACAGAGCCAGCCCTCTTGATAATCTTGTCAAGTCTGTTGGTGTCTCTGGCCCTGATACTGCTACCCTAACAGACAGTAGCAAAGAAGATGGTGTTGGCGACAAATGTCTGGTAGAAAAGCTCCAGCATCCTGTTGCACACGCTGAAGGATCTCAGCTTCTTCAGGAAGTAGAGTCTGCTCATCCCCTTCTTGTGCGCTGCATCGGTGTTGGATCTCCAGTCCAGCCCACTGCTGATCATGACACCCAGATATTTGTAGTCCTCAACCACTCCCACATCCTTCCCCCTAATCTGCAATGGCTGAGAAGAAGAAACCATCTCTGTTGTCATTCAGTCCATACAGCCAATCATGTACAGTAGAACAAAATTACGTTTCTCCTATCTACAATGTTAATCACATGTAGAATCAGCGGGGTAGCTGCCATGCAAGGTGCCGCCATAAACAACTTCTCTTTCCCCATTCTATTACGCTGAGCACCAAGCTAGAAGATGGGTAGTGCCATTTTTTATATGGTCTTTGGTATGACCTGCCCAGGATTTGAACCCATGACCTCCCGGTTGTGGGGCGGATGCTCTATCAACTAGGCCACCACTCTTCTTCCTGAAGTCAGTCGCCACCTCTCTGGTATTGCTGGCATTCAGCCTCAGGTGATTCTGCTCTGTCCACTCCACAAATCTGTCTACCAGTGCCCTGTACTCCCCCTCCTCTACCCCTCTTATACACCTAACAACAGCTGAGTTGTCAGAGAATTTCTGCCAGTGGCATGACTCAGTGTTGCACTGAAAGTCAGTGGTGTATAAGATGAAGAGAAAAGGAGAGAGCACATTCCCCTGTGGAGCTCCCATATCATTAACCACCACATCAGGCAAGACATTGCCCAGCCAGACAAACTGTGGCCTGCTGCCTATTAGGTAGTCAGTAATCCAGGAGCTCACAGAGCTGTTGACCCCCATCACCCGCAGCTTCTCACCCAACAGCAGTGGCTGGATGGTATTAAAGAAATCAAAGAATGTGATTCTCACAGTCTCTCCTCCGCCATCCAGGTGCAGATGGGCTCGTTGCAACAGGTAGATGATAGCATCTTCAAATCCTAAATGGGACTGATATGCAAACTGCAGAGGGTCCAGCCACGTCTTCACCTGTGGCCTCAGGTGGGCTAAGACCAGTCTCTCCAGGACCTTCATCACATAAGATGTGAGGGCAACTGGTTGATAGTCATTCAGGTCAGATGGCGATGACCTCTTGGGGAGAGGAACCAGGCAGGACATCTTCCACAGCACCGGTACTCTCTCCAGATTCAGGCTCAGGTTGTACAGGTGTTTCAGTACCAAAGCTGGCTGGTTGGCACAGGTCCTCAGGATCCTGGCGTAGATGCCATCAGGGCCCGCAGCCTTCTGTTGATGGAATCTCTCCAGCTGTTTCTTAACCTGGTCTATAGTCACAGTGATGTGTGTGTGTGTGGGGGGGGGGGTCCCCCAAGGAACACTGTTTCTCATTTGTTCCTGAATTTTTTTTAGATCACGGCATGATGTGTTTCTTTTTTTTTTTCTTTTTTTTTTTAAGATCTTTTTGCCTTTGTCACAAAGGTTCTATGGGGGGGGGGGGGGGGGTCAGTCTTACTTTTTCACATAGGACCAGGTAGGTTTGGATAGTTTTGTTTTTTTTTTTCTCTTAAGTGAAATTGTGATTTAAAAAATGTTTTTTGTATTTATTCGGGTTCTTTGTCTAATGTTAAAATTACAGATCTGAAACATTAAGTGTGACAAATATGCAAAAATATAAGAAATCAGGAAGGGGACAAATACTTTTTGACAGCCCATATACTATCTCAGTGATAGCAACATCTCAGCCTTTTCATTTCACTTAAAGCTCTAACAGTTGCACTCCCTCCTAGGAGTCTGATGTTTGCATCCACATTTTGTCTTTTTGTCACAGCTGTCTATTATTTTTACTTCCTCATTCACAACACTTCAAGTTTTGTAATTAACTTCTTTCAGGCATTACAGTAAATACAGATTTACTTGTGATTATGAACAGGATAATGGTTAGGGTAGAAAAAAGTGAGGGTCTAATTTACAGACGTTGCAAATGTCACCCTCCACTAGGGCTGTGTGATATGACGATATATATCAGTGAAATGATAAAAAGCGTCTACCATTTCATATAAAACTGTATCATTTATATTGGGATTTAAAAGACACATTCCGTGTTGCTACTTGTCACTACCTCACCTCTCCCCCGCAGTGCGCCAGGTGTGTGCAATCGTGGGTTCCAGTGGTTAGCACAGCAGCTAACTGCAAGTTAATGTTTTGGTCATATAGCTGCTACTTCTGTTTGTCAGGGATGTGGGACTTTTTCCCCACCGTGCTGCGTCACAGAGGATAGTCCTCTAATCTCATTTTAATTGGAGGTAAGTAACATTAACACCATCACTCTCTTATTATAAAATAGCAAATGCTAAATGATAATGATAACTTGTCGCTAATAGGAAACATCAGACCATTGTTTCTTTAGTTTAAATTGCTGCTGAGTTTGTTAATTTTGCCTGAAAAAAACATTACTAAAGCTGCAAAAGTGTGTGACAACAGCTGCATACACACTAAATAAATAATAAATTAAAACGTGTCGAAGGAACAAACTACCTCTTAATGTAACTTGATTTCTAATTTTAATTAATCAAGTAGCAATAATGAATAAAGCTGAAGTCATCTCAAATACACTTTAAAAAAGCAATTTTATAACAACACTGCAAAATTAAGAGGGGTCAAATGTGCATAAAATTAATGGCAGATGAATTTGTACAAATGATTTTTTTTTCACTATGTAATTTAAAATGTAGAAAAAGAGATGGTCCTTTTTATTGGTTATTATATATAAACTATAGAATTTACAAAAAATGTATATCATGATATATATCATTATCAAATAAGATTACTTATATCATGATATGAAATTCTGGTCATATTGCACAGCCCTACCCTCCACCATGTCACTCATTGTACTCCAATTACACAAGACACAAAGGCTGTTTAATATTAAGACCTGCTGGTATAAATGGTCATACAGGATGTTTTCAATTGGAGGAGAGTCTTACAAATAAAGATCTGAAGAATTAAAGATACTCATTCTCTTGCCCCCCCCCCAAAAAAAATAAATAAATAAATAAGGGGTCCATATGTCTGGGTCACTCTTCTACAGGCTTTCCAGTTCTTTTCCCCAACTCACACTGTTCATTGACACAGTGGGGATGAAGCTGGAAATGATCTGAGGAAAAGCTGGATTTTTTCCCCCTCCATTTTAAAATCCCTCCATGGGTCCTTTTGAACTCTCCCGAGTCCAAGACCAGCTTAGCCAGCCACTTCAAAGACACTGGAGAGCGCATGTTACATCAGGGCTGCAGTGACCACCGACACGTTCCCTACATGAAGAAAAACAGAAGAATGTCCTCTAATCTCAGTCTTGCAGAGAGGGGCTTTCACGTTAAGCCTGGCATCTTCCTTCTCTGGGCAGGGGTAAAAACAATTAAGGTAAGTGGCACCCTATCTTTTAGTTGTCTTCAAGATCCTGTAAAGAGGTTTTACAAATCCCAAAAAGGTTCGCTCATTCTAACATTTATTTCACTTTATCACTGCTAGGTTGAAATTTATTCCCGCCTATTTATTTTAGATTTCAAAAACCTTGTCATTTTTTCCAAAAAATATTCAGACTGTACATGTGCCTCTTCTTCTTCTTCTTCTTCTGGCTGCTCCCTTTAGAGGTCACCACAACAGATCAACAACAGATCACCTGCCACCATCTCACCCTATCCGTTGCATCTTCCTCTCTCACACCAATCCTCTCCATGTCTTCCTCCACTACATCCATGAATCTTCTCTGTGGTCTTCCTCTTTTCCTCCTGCCTGGCAGCTCCATCTTCAACAGAGATGGATTCCAAATACTCCTGTCTACTTTCTTCATCTCCCTGACTATCCCACTTTTTCTTTGCTAACCTCTTCCTTTGAATACTTTCCTGTACCTCCTCATTCCACCACCAAGTTTCCTCGTCTTCCTTCCTCTGTCCACTGGATACACCACATACCTTTCTATCCATTTCCCTCAATACTTTTGCTGTACTTTCCCAGTCATCTGGTGTCATAATCGGGGCACGGCCACAGCTCGTGCCCACACTTTATTTTCTTGTTAGTCTTTACTTTTTCACAGTATCATTATTATTCTGGTTATGATTATCATTAAGTGCCCCTGTGTTCCCTAATCATTGTTTGTCATGTCATCCCCCATCTCTCCTCATTGTTATTATTTTAGTCTTGTGTGCATATTTGTTTACCTTGTGTCCTCAGCTCCTCATGTTTCCATACCCATAGCCACTCTTCCTCATGCATGCTCCTGCTCAGCCCTTGATTATCCTCCCAGCTGTCCCGTCTTCCCCTGATTAGTTTCCTCCCAATGTATGGTGCCTCCTTGCTTTCAGTGATGGTTGGGTCATTGTGTCGAATTCTCCTGCAGTCTCCCAGTGTGCTCGTCTGGTTTCCTTGTTGTGAGTTTTACCTTCCATGGCTCTTTGTGTTACAGCCCCCGTGCTGCCATTTATTTGTTTCTATATATTTTGTTAATAAACCATCATTGTACCGAAGTCCTGCTTACACTATTTTTTTTTTTTTTTCGGTTGAGTCTCCTTGGGAACAAGTGTTCCTTTCTTGGCTTATACAGGACAGGGGTTGCCACTCCTCTCTGCCCACCTTTCACCGTTCTATTATGCTAAGCACCAACCTAGAGGGTGGAAAGTACCATTTTTACATGGTCTTTGGTATGACCAGGCTGGGATTTGAACCCAAGCCTCCCGGGTGTGGGGCGGATGCTCTACCAACTGAGCCACCACTCCGGACTATTGGGTCCAATTTAAAACTACATCTGCCCCCCAAAGCAGAGACTCTGCTATTACTCTGCTATTACTCTGGTAATTTTTTCCGTACCACCCAGAGCCTGTATCAGCTCCTTCCTGAACTGTGTGTGACCTTCTTCCTTCTGTAACTTCCCCCACTTAATCTTTGGCTCTGCCTTCACTCTCTTCCTCTTCTTGCTTTTGTACATGTGCCATCTTTTTCAGAATTTTTGCTTTCAATCTACCATCTGAATCATATGAATGTGAAGCAAACTGCACTTGTCTTATAGGTCTGCATAGTGGCTGGGAGACGATGGACAGGCAGAGATCAATATTAGCTACTTCTACTATTAAGGGATTTAACCTGTACTTTTACAGACGCCCTCACTTTTAAATCTCTCTTTCACTCAGTGAAAAAGCACAACAGACATATCTGACAACCTCTCATCTATGATGAGTTTATTGCTCAGAAAGCAGCGCTCCTTACAGCAGTGAATGGGAACCAGCCTCACAATTACTATCATTCCCTACCTTTCCTGTAGAAATGCTCTTTTTGATTATTGACTGAATCAAAGAGGCGTCCCTGAGTAATTAAGTAAATTATGGTTCAGCAGAATTGTATACTTGGTTGAGAAACGTCACTGTATGGATCCCTCTCTAATTACAGAGGCGAGCCGGGCATAAATAACTCTTCCTTTCATCCTCAGCCTCGGTGTAGTCTAGATGAAAAAGCCGTAAGCCTGGTCTTAACCCAGCGATCGACCTGCAGCCCTACAGAAAGGGCCAAGAGTTTATTTCCTGACTGCCGTACTCCATCCATATTTATATTTCTCCCTGGGAAAGTGTAGTTTGGATTTAGAGAGAGATGATAAAAAGAAAACGTGATCAGGAGTTTGAGTGAATGAATGGACCTGAGATTTGAAAAAAATTGATAGTTACAAGGTAAAATTCAGCATTAATTTTAAAGAAAGCACGGCTACACTGAGCTGTACTAAAAGCTGTCTTTATTCTGCTGTTAAACAGCTTTGTCTAACACATTCTCACACATACTGTATACAGTATACTTGTTTAATTTTTTGGATTCCTCACCACCTATTTGTTTTTTCCTTTATTTTCTTTTATTAAATGGTACATATGTTTTTTAATCCATTATTAATTTTTCTTGCATTAAAATCAGTTTTAAATAATTTGAGTAACCTACAGGGATCGGACAAGTCCTATTTAATAGTAGATTAGTTTATTTGACAGGGACAGTGCAATAAACATAGACAATTAATCAAAGACAATCAATCTGATGTGTTGCACATAGAGTGTATAGCTATTAGCTAATTTGCAACTCTTGTCCCTGGATGGGCTTTAGAAAAAAGAATCAAGATAAAAATATACACAATAACCACATACATCAATGCAGAAAAATTATAAATACACAATTATAAATATTATAAATATTATAAATACACAAATATAACAGCCTGACTCACCTTTAACATAAATATTATAAATACACAAATATAACAGCCTGACTCACATTTAACACATATAACATAACTCACATTTGCCTATTTCAGGCCTTCCTCCCTCCGTCACTCACTATAAACAAACACATTTATTCCTTCCCTTCATTCACTCTCACTTTGCAGACAAATAATTCATACATGAGTACATTCTTGTTTATTTTTCAGCCAGTTTTTAACATTTTTAGTGAATGTTTTAAAGTCCGTTATTATTTTAATTTCATTTGGCATTGTGTTCCAGATGTGACTGCCCTTTATAGAGAAAGCTGTTTGTCCAAATGTGGTTCTGCGGTGGAATATTTTACAGTTATTGTTAACAGAACTCCTGGTGGCTCTGCTGCTGTCCTGTCTTTGGACGAAACCAGCAAGTGGCTCGGGTGCTGATTTATGGAAACATTTGAACGTTAATTTCAGAAGACAGAGGTCAATGAAGCTCTCAAAACTTAATAGGTTGTATTTTTTTAAAACATTACAGTGATGCCACCTAATGGGCTTTTTGTCCAAGATTTTTAGGGTTTGATTATATAATGAACCTATATGTCTTATTGTGGAAGGGGCTGCTTGAGCCCAGACTGTCAAACAGTATGATATATGAGAAAAAACCATAGAATGCATATACAGTGCAGCTGCTTCGTAAGGTATGTAATATCTAATTAATTTAAAGCAGTTCAGATTTTTTTTTTACTGTTTTTGAAATTTTCTTTATATGAAGATTAAATTTGAGTTGAGGATCTAGTACAATGCCAAGGTATTTGAATTCTGTAGCTAAACTGATGTCATGATCATGTATATTAACTTTAAAATGTTGCAGGTTACATTTTTTGATTGAAAAGCACATTGAGACTGTTTTCTGAAGGTTCAGCAATAGATGGTTCTTGAGGAGCCACTCTTGGACATCAACCATACTTGTAGACAGTACATCTGCAGCCTGTGCTGGAGTCTTGGCAGCTGTGTAAATAACTGCATCATCTGCATAAAGTTGGCATGTTGCAGCTGAGCAGTGTAACGGCAAGTCATTAATAAAAATGCTGAAAAGTAAAGGACCAAGAATGGACCCTTGTGGGATACCCATGCGGTTGTTTAAAAATGAGGATTTATCCTGGTGAACTTTTACACACTGTTCTCTATTCTGGAGATAAGATGCAAACCATTCTAATGTATTTGGGGAGAAGTTAAAAGATACCATTTTGGATAAAAGCAAACTGTGGTTTACAGTATCGAAAGCCTTTTTGAGATCTAGAAAAACAGCTCCTACCACATTACCCCTGTCCAAGGACTGTTTGACGTTTTCAATAAGGCAACAATTTGCTGTTTCTGTTGAGTATCCTGGTCTAAAACCAAATTGATGTGGATGAAGAAGTTGACTGTCTTGTAAGTAGTCTATCAGCTGTGTAGCTACAACTTTTTCAAGAACCTTAGATAGGACTGGTAAGATAGAGATTGGGCGGTAATTGCATATATCGTCTTTACTGCCTGATTTATGAACTGGTATGACGACAGCTTTTTTCCAGCCAGATGGAAATGTACTAGACCTAATGGAGAGATTAATGAGATGAGTCAGTGGTTTGATTAATATTTTGCTGTGCATTTTGAGAAAGGAGGTGCTCATATTGTAGATATCACTAGTTTTTGAGTTTGACAGTGTTTTAACAATACCAGCAATTAACTTCTCATTTACCTCATCGATGTGAAAAGTATCTGTTGGGAGTATGGAATTTGTGTTGTTGAGCACATTTGGCAGCACAAAAATTTTTGTTAAGTCTTCCACAGAGCCCACAAAGTGTGAATTAAATTCATTTGCCAAAGTAGCCTTTGGCAGATTTTCACCTCAAGATAATGTTTCCAAAATTATTTGGCTGGCACATCAACCTTTAACCAGGTGAATGTCACTTCCCTCATAGCCTGAGTGGGCCCGGATTTCCTGCAACATCTCTGTTCTTGTTAGGAAATTAACCACCCTGTGATTGGCTGTTGGGACTGAGGTCATGGTCACCACAGTTGTAGTCTTTTAAGTGTTCTTATACCTGGAACAAGAAAGTTACATACTGCTATTTTAATGGCTCACAGCAAATACATTTTTGCAGGATTACCTTGAATTTCACATGAACAGCTTCTTCCCCTCTGCCATTAGACTGCTGAACACTAAGTGACTCTCGTGCACCATGTACAGCAGCTCAACCAGACTCATGTCAATCATCACTGTTTTCTTCCTGCATTACCGACTGCACTATATAGTTCTCCACAGTATCTGCTGCTGGCTAATATATATTTTAACTGTTGACCAGTATCACTTAATCTTATCCTACACTTTATTACATGTATAGTTTATTTCTCTTATCTTATCATGTTTAATGTTGCAGCATTGTACCGAGACAAATTCCTAGTTTGTGTACTACATGAACAATGGCAATAAACCTGATTCTGATTCTGATTCTGATTCTGATTCTGAATTTGTTATTTTTTTAATTAATCACAATAAGGACATATTGAGTTTATTTTGAATATGCCTACAAAGCTTATAGCAAAATTATTGTTTTTGTGGGTATGTAGTATCATTGTCTTAAAGCGTGGTTTGTTTGTTTTTTAGTCATTTCCCCTCAAAATGTTTTTTAGGATATGGCTAACCAATGTGTCATAATCCTTAAGTACTCCTCTCAAATAAAGTCATGGATTGTTTTTAGATTTAGATTCTTTTTTGTATGCCTTCATTTTGCACACTTTGTATTTACCTGGGTAACACAACCAATTATACAATATAGCCTTAATGGGCGATATAGCTCAAAAATGTATTGTGACATCTTCTTCTTCTTTTGGCTGCTCCCTTTAGGGGTCACTCCAGCGATCTGCCTCCATCTCACCCTATCCCTTGCATCTTCCTCTGTAACACCAACCCTCTCCATGTCCTCCTTCACGACATCCATGAATGTGTGGTCTTTCTTTTTTCCTCCTGCCTGGTAGCTCCATCTTCAACATCATTTGTCCAATATATCCACTATCCCTTCTCTGCACATGTCCAAACCGTCACCGCCTTGCCTCTCTTAGGCTGTGTCTCATTTCAGGTGTTGCAGCCTCATAGACTGTGGCCCTGGAGGACAGAACATTCAAAGGTCGGGTAAGCTGCATCTAAAGGCTGATTTATGACTGTTAAATGAGACGGTCTAGTCTTTGGAGGACGTATGTGTTGTGTTCATAATTACTGAAGTGACAAGCAGGGCGGAAGGCAGCTTATATCTTTTATTATGAACTTATAAAAAACACACCAGTCAAACAGCAGCAGGCTACAGCGCTCAAGGTCCACGAAGAAAGAGGACTACCCCTTCCGCCCCTGGCCTTTTATACCCCAGCCAGCATCACCACCGGAAGTGTGGCTCACCAGCCCCCTTTAATCCCCAGTAAATCCCAGGCCACCATATTACTAGTGATTTATAGATGTAACATCCCACCCACCCCTTTCAAAAAAAATGCAGCCACACAATTAGCCCACCCAACTTTATAACCCGACTCACGCACTAACAGGGGAAAACAACATATACAAAAATAAACAAATAATCTATCCAGTCATACAACTCTGGCTAGGAGGCTGGGTAGATTACTAGCGCCCCCTATATGGCCAAGCGGATTATTCTGCCACTTTCTCATCAGTCCAGAACATAAAATAAGCTGTGCTTCTAATAAAAGAAAATAACCCCAGAACCAGCAATAAATACACCTAAACATAGTGAATTCCAAACAATGAACACATGCATCTGTCACCAAACCTAACTCCACTGGCGGCCTCCCACCCCAACACACCCCACACAAGAGTACACACGCACAAAAAACATTGTTGAGGTATCCAATTTAGCACAATATATCTTGACATTAACACACACCAAGTCGAGCCTCAGAGCACCCATCACCCTTATTCCAGTTATTAAACAGGTTTTATCTGAGTGCATGTTCACTGTCATAAACCAATACTCATTTCTTCTGTTCTGTGTTCGTTTTGTAGAGGGTGCGAAGGAAAGGATGTGGAGGCGAGGCACGAACGCAGGTCAGCACAGATTCTTTATTTACCCTCTAACATGAATACAGCCTGTTGGCCCCAGCGTGGCCGCTGGGGCCCGGTTAGTCGTGATGAGAGTAGAAGTGTGTGAGTGAAGAGGGAGAGATGAGGAAGAGCCGCTCTTTTATACCGTCATACAGACAGAGAGAATGCATGGCACATCAGCATATCAATTGTCATCTAATACCATTGGTCAATACACATGATTAGCATGACATTGGTTGGCACAAAGATGTATGCATTCAGTCCCGTCTGACTGTCTCCTGTGGTTCTTTTGGTCGTGTGTCGATTGTTCTCTGCTTCCTCCGAGCCCCTGCTGGGTGTGAGGCAAGTTCCAGAAGAATGTCCCAGAGGAATGTCTCCCCGCTGTGTTTAGTGTCACCACAGTTTCCTTTTTTTTTTAATAAAATCTCCACAAATACAGTCAATTAAACACTCAAATCAATCTAATAAATGTACACGGAGCACAACCCAGCAGAGTTAACTTATATACAACCTGACATGAGAAGAAAACACTGAACATTTTCTTCCAAACAAACAACTCACAGTCATTTCACACAACTCGTGGAATGCCCCCCGCCCCCCGGATTACCATCCCGTGGTTCCCAGCCAGAGCGTCACTACCTTTTAGTCTCTGGAGATGGGCTATGTCGTCTCTTCTCCACCTTCACCCAACGCAGCTCGCTGGGTTGCCGCCACGTTCCATCTGACAGGCCCAAGTAGCCGTCACTCCGGGTGGCCTCTACTTACAGCCACCCCTGGTCATCATACAGTCCACGGCATCTATGGGATCCCCTCGACCGAGCTTCTACCCTAGTGCGAACCATATCACCAACCCCCAGGGGAGCTCTAACAAGTCTCTCCGGATTTCTCCACCATGGGTGGGCTTCCCATTTGGACCTGATATTTTGTCTGGTCCGGCCCAAAACCCTTTTCAAGGGCCGTCTTCTGGTGCGTTTCAAGCGCGCACTTGTCGATCTAGCCCCAGTGCTGTTCAGCGCTGATGTCCCAGTCCCGCCTACCAACCTGGGGGCCCCGCCGTGCTGCCCGGCTCCCACACCCAGGGTAACTTGGGCTCTGGCATCGGGTCCATCCCGGGGGAGGTGCCCCGTGACGATCCTCCTATTTTCTACCAGTTTGGGCCAATCGGCGTCCCAGACCGCATCATCGTCCACCTCCGGCAGGGGTCGGCTCCACAAGTCTCCATCCGACCACTCCTCTCCGCTGTCACTGGCAATGGAGAAACCCAAGCCGTAGAACATGTCACATCCCAAAATGTTGGATCCTGTGGTCGTCACCAGCACCTGGACAACTGCCATGCTCCTCAACTTATAACGTGCCATCACCTTGATGTACCCCAATACGGCAATCCTACTTCTGCCGTAGCCGTAAAATGGGGCCACCGTTTATTGGATGTGGTACCGGGGGAACAAACTCTTCACCATCTGCAGATTTAAAATTGAAGCCACTGCACCCATATCCACCAGCGTCAATACCTCGACTCCATCCAGAGATACCGTGCAATAGATACGGCCACCGGATTCAGGTACAACCGTATGCACGACAGTTGGAGTCTTCGCGGAGGAGCCCCCTCCGTTTCCACATTCCCCAAGCTCAAAGTTCTTGCAGGCTCACGCGAAATGGTGTAGCAGGCCTCATTCTAATGTGGCCCCCTAATGTGGCCCCCTCTAATCCCCCGTAAATCCCAGGCCGCCATATTACTGCTGATTTACGAATGTAACAGTATGTTTGCATGACCGCGTACTACCATGTTGCCTTGCAACCATGACAGCGTCAGTTGAGGGTTTGTTTTTTTTTTGGTGACATTTTTGACAGAGATAGAACTTTATTTTTGTCTTTTATTATTATTGTATTCTCTTTACTTTTTACTTGAGAATCTTCACCAGACAGAGAGAGGACCATGACAGATAAAATAAGACTTTAACTCATGTTAATGTCAGCAGGTAAAATTAAAACCACACAATAGATAAGTTAATTTTTATTACTTTAAATATGTATACAAGCTAGATTGAACTCTAAAATATATTCTTAATTACATAACCAGTAGAAAATAATATAAATATGGTTTACCGTTATCATTTATGACCATTATGTAGCTAAATAATCAGATGTTCTGCTTTGCATCATTTAGTTTTTAATGTTCTAAAGCAGACCACAGTCCTGTACTGTAGGATGATGACCCTCAATGATTTTCAGTAGCACTAGAACAGATTCTATCTTCAGCTTCATCTCAGTTGTACCAGTTCATCTCAGTAAATTAGAAAGTCATGATTTGCCATTTAATTTTAAAAACTATAATCATTATCATCAATATTAAATGAGGTTTAAAATGTTTCACTCTGTGTGTAATAAATATTTGAAAGTCTCTTTTACAATTAGCTTGTTTTTTTTTTTCAAAAAACTACTTCAATGAAATGCAGTTTTTCTATTAACAGTAAACATGCAATATTTTTATTTATCTTGTTTCAGTTTGCAAAGTAAACTGCTAAAAATCACAGTCAATAAAACAATTAATCAAATCTCTTTTATTGTGGTTATTTCATTCAAATATCAGTTTTATAAATCTTGAGTCCAGCCCATTCTCTCTACAGCTGCCCCTCGGTTCCTGCTGGTTCTCCACTGTGGACCTCAGAAATAAACCAGAAAAAATGAAAAATATCAGAAAAATCTGATTATCACTTCAGATGTGATGGACATTTTTAAGATCAGCATAATAAAATTATTACATATGTCATGTCCCTCCTCAGCTTCATAAAGAGCTCCATTTTGTCTAAAAATAACCTTAAGTGTGTTTTTTACCACACCACATAAGCAAATGAATAACATCAACTTTCCGATGTCTCTACGGGACTTTAAAAGTTATCTTAAAGCAAATTATTTCAACCATGTCATACCGTATTTTTTCTTACTACATTAACTAATAAACTGACATTAATGGGAAAAAAGGTTTAACTTCAGAAAAAATAACAGTTCAACATGTTTAATTAATACATTAAGCGAAGCATACAGCACATCAGAAAAAAATGTGGCGCAACATGAGCTTAAATAATCAGTTGTTGCTCTTTTCTGGAATATTATTGTTTTTATGTTCAAACCGCTGTATAATTCAAGCAAAAAACTTACTCTGAACTATTTCTGACTTCGTTCTGCTTCTGCCTGAGCCGAGAAAAAAAAGCCAGGCTGAGCCACAGAATGGGACAGTCTTGGATGCAGCACAGTGATGTGATGTGATACAGTATACATACACTACCGTTCAAAAGTTTGGGGTCACTTAGAAATTTCCTTATTTTTGAAAGAAAAGCACTTTTTTTCAATGAAGATAACTTTAAACTAACCAGAAATACACTCTATACATTGCTAATGTGGTAAATGACTATTCTAGCTGCAAATGTCTGGTTTTTGGTGCAATATCTACATAGGTGTATAGAGGCCCATTTCCAGCAACTATCACTCCAGTGTTCTAATGGTACAATGTGTTTGCTCATTGCGTCAGAAGGCTAATGGATGATTAGAAAACCCTTGTGCAATCATGTTAGGTCTGCAATGCTGTAATTGCTGCAAATGGAGGATTCTTTGACGAAAGCAAAGTTTGAAGGAAAAAATTATTATTTCAAATACAAATCATTATTTCTAACCTTGTCAATGTCTTGACTATATTTTCTATTCATTTTACAACTCATGGTGGTAAATAAAAGTGTGACTTTTCATGGAAAACACAAAATTGTCTGAGGTGACCCCAAACTTTTGAACGGTAGTGTATATACATACATACATACATACATACATACATACATACAGTATATACGTATATACATGCACACACACACACACACACACAGATATACTGTACATACACATATATACATGGTGTGGGAATCCACCTCAGTATGTTTACACTCAGATGGAAGGACAAGGGGAATTGTCATGGGGGTTTGTGTGTTGATGCGGGGGTTGCTGGGTTGATGGGAACAGTGACAAAGAGAATGGGAATTGCAAAGGCTTTGATGTTAATGCACCACCACAGAAGGCAGACCAAGTGGGATGCTATAAGAGCAGAGGTGCCTGTGACCTGTTACTCTTTTGATGCTCGTGATTCTAGAGAATGTAGGAGAGAGAGATGAATAAAGCCTGTTATGCCATGGATCTCTCCGCCTGATTATTCCTCTCTCCACACTGGTGACCCTTGACGCACAATGGAACTCGAGGCGAACACCTCGGAGACAACCCGGACGGGAGGTGCCAGCAACGCGTGCGCCGTTTCAGTCAAACTCCCTGACTTTTGGCTACACGACCCAAAGTCTTGGTTCCTCCACACCGAGGCCCAGTTCGCGCTCCGGGGAATAACGGCGGATGACACCAGATACTACTACGAGGTTGCAGCACTGGACGCAAGCACAACTCAGCAGGTGGTGAGCCTGCTCCAACGGCCCCCAGCCCACGACAAATACGAGGCTCTCAAGACCGTGCTGACCCAGCGCTATACGCTCTCAGACTGAGAGAGAGCGGAAAGGCTCCTGACACGCTCCGAGTTGGGAGACGGGTCGGCGGTCGAGTTAATGGAGAAGATGTTGGCGTTGATGGGCACAGATGATGGGCATTTCCTCTTTGCCCACCTTTTCCTCCGGAACCTCCCGACGGCGGCCAGGGCGGTCCTTGCCAATTCGCCGCTGCTGGCCACGCGCAACTATCGGGCGCTAGCGCAAGAGGCAGATCGGATTATCCTCACCACCAGAGCCCTCGCAGTGAACGCAGCGGCGTCGGAATGCAGCGGCGTCAGAACCCAGCGAGACGGCCAGCAGGGGTGAGGAGCTGACGACGGTGGCTGCAGCGGAAGCCAAGAAGCACTGGAGAGACACACTCTGCTTCTACCACTGCCATTTTGGAGGGGACGCACGCCAATGCGTGCCACCGTGCCAATTCAAGTGCTCGGGAAACGCCAAGGACGGCAGTCGGTAGCAGCTGCGACCGCCAATGAAGCAAGCAAGCTGCTCTATGTGACAGACTCATGCTCGGGGAGACGGTTCCTCGTGGACTCCGGCTTCCAAAAGAGTCTCATCCTGCCATCCTACGCTGACCGGCTGGCGGGAACTAGCAGCCCCGAGCTGACGGCCGCAAACGGCTCAGACATTAAGACTTTTGGTGAGAGGACACTGACTGTATCCTTGCATGGCCGTACATACCAATGGATATTCGTCATAGCGGAATGCACCTTCCCCATTTTAGGTGCTGATTTTTTGTGTGCACACAGTCTACTAGTCGATGTGGCTAACAGACGCCTTGTACTGTCCTCACTAAGTTGTAAGAACTAGCTAGACAGCAAGTTAAACTTTTCTTCATTGGTGATTTATTTCTTGACAAGCAGACTTCAACATCACAGCTTCAGAAGATAAAGTGAAACTAAAAATGAAACAAGTAGGAGACTAATTAAATTCTGTAATGTTTCTACATAAGCTAGCACTTAAAACACAACCTAGAAAAGGTAACTAATGACCTTGGCATTCATTACAGTGGTTAAGCTATGCTATTGCTAACATTTAGCTACCATTAACATATGTTCAAAAAATCGTTTTTTTCTACATTTACTTTTAACAGTTTCTAAACAACATAAACCATGAAATTATCTTCCATAACAAATACTAAGAACATAAAGAATGAATACATACAAGGGATGCATCTGCTGGGGCTATGAAAAGCGAATTTTTTAGGAACTCCTTCCTCTGAATGGCAACATGACTTTGCCCTTGGTCCAACTGACATTTTACTTCCTACTTCCTGTTTCTAACGTTATGACATCGCTAGTCAAATTAAAAGTACTTCCTATTGCATGAACTTACATTGAATAAAAGTCCCAAATTCTGCCAGAAGGCAGCACACTCCCCGTCTGACCTTAAAGGTCACTACCCACCAATAAATGTCTCTGGCCCGAAGTTTCAGTCTTTTGGCAGCAGAAGAATTACTTCTGACACCGGCCTCTGGAACAGCTTGGATTCCTTGCCTGCTGTCTTCAGCTCGACCTTCCTTACTCTGCCGTCCCTGCCAGGGACGACCGCTGTAATCCTCGCCATGGGCCACGCATTACGTGGAACTTGACGGTCCTTCAGGAGCACGATGTCTCCTTCTTTGACATCCCGTCGTGTCTCCCTCCACTTCCGTCGGGGCTGAAGAGTGGGAAGGTACTCCTGTCGCCAGCGACGCCAGAAACAGTCTGCAAGGGCTTGCACCTGTCTCCATTGTCTGCTGAGAAGATCCTTTCCCGCGAATTCCCCGTATGGTGGAGGAACTCCCACCTTCTGGGTGAGAATCATCGCAGGAGAGAGCACGAAGGGTGACTCTGGGTCTGTGGAGACCGGAACAAGGGGTCTGGCATTGAGTATTGCAACCACCTCAGCCATGAGAGTGTTCAAGACGTCGTGAGTTAGCTGGACATTCTCCTGCAGCAGGATGGCATCCAGAATCCTTCTTGAGAGGCCTATTAAACGCTCCCACGACCCTCCCATGTGTGACGAGTGAGGTGGGTTGAACACCCAAGAACACCCTTGCTGGCTCAAGAACTGCTGGACTGAAGTGTTTTGACTGAGTCCCAATTCCTTTGCAGCGGCAACAAAGTTTGTTCCGCAGTCTGATCTTATTTGCTTAGCAGGTCCCCTTATCGCGAAGAATCTCCTTAGTGCATTGACACAACTGGAAGTGTCCAGGGAGTCGATGAGCTCAATATGCACGGCTCGGGAGCTCATGCAACAGAAGAGCATCGCCCATCTCTTGCCTTGGGCCTGTCCACCTCGCGTGCGCCTTGAGATGACTGGCCAAGGTCCGAACACATCCACTCCCACATAGGTGAAGGGTGGGCATGTGTGTAGTCGTTCCGGAGGTAAGTTGGCCATGAGTTGTTCCTCTGTTCTGCCGCGTAACTTTCGGCAAACAACGCACTTGTGCAGCTCTGAGGCGATAAGCTTTTTTCCACCTATGACCCAAAAGCCTGCAGCTCTCAGGGCCCCTTCTGTAAAGTGTCGTCCTTGATGCTTGACATCTTCATGACACTGGCACACTAGCAGCAGGGAAACATGACTGTTCTTGGGCAAGATGATGGGGTTCTTTTCCTGACTGCTCAAGTCAGCATGCTTTAGTCTGCCGCCAACGCAAATCAGGTCTTCTTCAAGAACAGGTCTGAGTTTCTGAAGAGAACTGTCCTTGGCTACAGTTTTTCCATTTTCAAGTGCTGTTAATTCCTTAGAGTAGGCCTCTTCCTGCGCTGCTCTGATGATGATGTGTCTAACTTGGGACAGCTCATCTGGAGTACGCGGGAGGTTGCAGTAGTGCCATCCTTTGCACTGACTGGACTTGTGCTTGTAAGATCTAGCAATGTGGATGAGTAGAGCAATTGCCCTAGTGAGAGAGCGCATTGATGAGAACCGCTGGGAACGTGCGGCATTGAGGCCTCTGTTTAGACTGTGAGTCAAGAGGCTGCTCACTTCAGGGCGTATCTCTCCATCCAATTCTGGGTTGAGAAGCTCAAAGACTTCCTTTGAGTCTTCATCAGGTGGACTGGGTTTGTACAGAAGGTCTGGTCTGGTGAACCATGTGGTCTGTGCCAGATGTGATGCCGCAACTGCCCGCGAAGCGTGGTCTGCGGGGTTGTCTTCCGTACTGACATAGTGCCACTGTTCAGGTGTTGAGAACTGACGTATTCTGCGAACTCGGTTGTGGACGTATACATAGAAACGTTTCGTTTGATTGTAGATATAGCCAAGAACTACCCTGCTGTCACAGTAGAACTTGACCTCATCAAGCTTCAGGTCCAGCTCGTCTTGTATGAGCTCAGCAACTTCTACGGCTAATACTGCGGCACACAGCTCTAGCCGGGGAATTGTTGGTTCTGACTGTGGAGCCAGTTTAGCTTTCCCTAGGATGAATCCAACTTGGATTTCTCCATCAGCTTGTGTAGTCTTCAGATATGTCACCACTCCAATGGCCTTGGTGCTTGCATCGGAGAACACACATAGCTCTGTGTGCTCACCCTTGGAGAGGGATGTCGTAGTGTATGCGCGTGGGATGTGCAGCTGGTTTAAATCATGCAATGACGTTCGCCATGATTCCCATTGTTTCAGCTTTTGTTCTGGGAGCGGTGCATCCCAGTCACACATGTCAACACTGAGTTCTCTTAGCAGACTTTTGCCTTCAATGGTCACTGGCGCAACCATGCCTAGCGGATCAAAGATGCTGTTCACCGTAGACAACACTCCTCTGCGATTGAAGGGCTTCTTCTCTTGTGAGACAGTGAATGTGAATGTGTCTGTTGTGGTCTCCCACAATAGTCCCAAGCTCCGTTGCACAGGTGTAGCTTCGCCACTGAAGTCAAGGCTCTTTAGGACTGCCCTGTCTTCTGGTGCGAAGGCTTGAAGGACGATGTCGCTATTTGAAGCAAACTTGTGGAGCCTCAGGTTTGATTCGCTGAGTGAGGCCTGCGTTCTACACAGGAGGCTGATGGCGTCAGCGTCGGTGGGTAGGCTGATGAGTCCATCATCGACGTAGAAATGATGTTCCACAAATTGTACAGTGTCCGCTCCATGTTTGTTCGCACCTTCTTGGATGGCCCTCCTCAGACCGTAGATGGCCACAGATGGGGACGGACTGTTGCCAAAAACATGGACTCTCATCCTATAGTCGATTACGTCCTTGGACATGTCATTGTCTCTGTACCACAAGAAACGCAGGTACTTCCTATGGTCGTTGCGAACTAGGAAGCAGTGGAACATCTGCTGTATGTCGGCGATCACTGCAACTTGTTCCTTCCGAAAGCGGATCAGAACCCCAATGAGTGAGTTATTGAGGTCAGGTCCCGTCAGGAGAACGTCGTTCAGAGATGTTCCTGAATACTTCGCACTGGAGTCGAATACAACGCGAATGTTCCCAGGCTTTTGTGGGTGGTAGACTCCGAAGGTTGGGAGGTACCAACGTTCTTCATTGTCTTCCAGTGGCGGAGCCACTTCTGCATGTTTCTTCTCTAATATTTTCCCCATGAATTCCAGGAACTGTTGTTTCATCTCCGGTTTCCTTCGTAGTGTCTTCTCCAGAGCGGCGAAGCGGGTGAATACTTGTTCACGATTGTTAGATAAGTGCTGCCGAGGGACCCTAAAAGGTAGCGGAGCGACCCAGTTGTTTGACTCGTCTCTGTAGACTTCTTGGTCCATAATCTCCAGGAAGATGGTGTCCTCCATGGACGGGGCAGGTTTGTTATCATACTCGGTCTCTTTGAAGACTTTCCTTCCAAGGGTATCCAGTGATGGCTTTGTGGACTTACTCCTCTGCTCCCCGCCATGAGACACGGTCTGAGTCAGCTTTATGGAGGCTTTGCAAGGTGTGAGCATAGAGGGACGGCCATTCTCCAGCACATTGGTCTTGAATGTCCCCACGACTGGTTTATGTGCACCCCCTAAGCACACATCTCCGACAAGCACCCAGCCTAGCTCCAACTTTTGTGCGAAAGGAGCGTCTGGGGGTCCGCTTACTTGCTGCCAGACCTTGTGCACTCTGACGAGATCTCTGCCGAGCAGGATAAGTATCTCCGCATTGTGGTCAAGCTCAGGTATGTATGGTGCTACACCTCTGAGGTGTGGATGGTGGCGGGCCGCGTCAGGTGTCGGTATTTCAGTGCGATCATTGAGTATTTCATTGCACTCAGTTAGAGGTGGAAGTGGTAGGCTGGTTTGGCCATCCAGAGATTCGACCTGGAATCCTTCAGCCTTCCGGCCTGACGTCTCCACCAGCCCCGCACAGGTCTTTAGTGAGTAAGGGAAAGACTGGCCTTTGATGTTAAAGAGCTCAAAGAAGTCAGACCTGACCAATGAACGATTGCTTTGGTCGTCCAGGATTACGTACATGTTAGTTGCCCTCTCACGTTGACCTTCGGGATATACTCGAACCAGACAAATCTTTGAGCAGGATCTTGCTGTTCGGCCTGGACCACAAATCTGTGTGCAGCTAGAATTGATGACTGTGCTGTCACCGGCTGGCACATCTTCCTCCCCGCCATTGTCTGATGGTGGTGGAGGCCATTTCGCAGCTTGAGGTGGTGGACCTGGGTGCATGGCAGCATGGTGACGGTCACTACCACACTCTGTGCACTTCACAGTTGCTTTACAGTCTTTAGCGAGATGACTTGCGGACGTGCAGCATTTGAAACACATCCCGTTGTCTTTGAGAATACTCTTCCTCTCTTCAAGCATCTTTCTTCTGAATGTTCTGCACTTCCTGAGTGGGTGTGGTTTGTTGTGAATGGGACAATTTTTCTCTGACCCTTCAACTTTTTTCTCAGGTATATCTGTTGGCGGATCTTTACCTGATGAAACCTCTGTCTTATGAACTGATATCTTGCTTCCTAAGTTGCGTGAGGGTGCCTTGTCTGATTTCAAACTGCTGCTGCTAGCAGATGGTAGGGCGAAGCTGGGATCATTCCTTCTCCGTGCTTCGTGACAGATGAAATCGGCAAAGACATCAAATGGAGGGAAATAGCCTTTGTTCTTTTCTTTAAACCTCGAGCCTATTGCGAGCCATTTCTCTTGAAGCCCATAGGGGAGTTTTTCAACAATGGGCCCAATTCCCCTGGCTGTATCCAGTCCTGTGAGGTAACCTTCTCCTCTAGCACCCTGTAGCTCCATGAGGAGATCGCCTAGGTCCCTCAGTTTCCCGTAGTCTTTTGCAGATATTTTTGGGAATTCGTCCAGTTGTTTAAACAGAGATTTCTCCATGACTTCAGGTGCAGCATAACACTGCTGGAGGCGCTCCCAGGCCTTCTCTAGTGCTACGTCTGGGCGCCCTACATGCACAGAGCGAATGCGTTTTATGTGCTTTACTGACTCTGGCCCGAGCCACTTAATGAGCAGATCCAGCATTTCAGTGCCTGTGAGTCCCAGGCCAGCAGTTGCATTATCGAATGATGACTGCCATGCCATGTAATTTTCAGGTTTGTCATCAAATTGGTAGAGGCTGGTTCTCACTAGATCGCGGCGAGCCAGGTATCGTGCCAGGTGTTCTGTTTCAGGTGCCACACTTGGGGTGGTTGGGACATTGCAAGGAAAGTATGATGGTGCCATTGGGCTTAGTGCTGGTTTCTGAGGGAAATATGCTTTCTTAGGCACACCGGGATGTCCACTTTCTCGATTTGGAATTGTTTGGTTCCCAGTATGAGGTGCGCTCTGATTTGATGCCATGCTGAGAAGGGGTTGCCTTTGGGGGGCCTCACCCTGTTGGCGTACATCATCCTCGTTCGGGCCTATTGCTGACAAAGGATGCCATGTAATGTAGCTCTCTTCAGACGCTGCTGCATCGTGTGCTGGGCTAGGGGGAGACACTGGAATGCCTGTTCGGCGCAGTTCAGTTTGTGCTGCAACGTACTCTTTAGTACGTGTTGCAATTTCCTCTTGGAGGACCTCATGTGAAGATGAACCAGACTTAACTGAATTCTCTTGATATTCAGCTGCTTCTAATGCTTCAGCCTGTGCTTCAGCTGCTGCTGCCTCTTTTTGTTGTTCTAGTGCGCTTAATTCAGCTTCCAGCTTTGCTTTTCCCAACTCTAGATCAGCTCTAACTCGTCCCAGCTCTGCTTCTGTAGTAGCTTTCTCAACTTTTAGCCTTGCTTCTTTTTCTGCATAAGCAGCTCGTACTTTTGCAGCCTCTGCTGCTGCACGCGCCTTGACTGCGGCACTAGATGAAGATGAGCGAGAGCTCCTTGACTTGTGTGTGTGCACTGATGCAGACTTCTCACTCTTTCTTTCTTCCATCTTTCTTGCTAGGTTTTGCTTCTTTCTACTTTAGTTGTTGCGCTCCAGCTGAATCACCCTTTTTCACTGTACTGTCCTCACTAAGTTGTAAGAACTAGCTAGACAGCAAGTTAAACTTTTCTTCATTGGTGATTTATTTCTTGACAAGCAGACTTCAATATCACAGCTTCAGAAGATAAAGTGAAACTAAAAATGAAACAAGTAGGAGACTAATTAAATTCTGTAACGTTTCTACATAAGCTAGCACTTAAAACACAACCTAGAAAAGGTAACTAATGACCTTGGCATTCATTACAGTGGTTAAGCTATGCTATTGCTAACATTTAGCTACCATTAACATATGTTCAAAAAATCGTTTTTTTCTACATTTACTTTTAACAGTTTCTAAACAACATAAACCATGAAATTATCTTCCATAACAAATACTAAGAACATAAAGAATGAATACATACAAGGGATGCATCTGCTGGGGCTATGAAAAGCGAATTTTTTAGGAACTCCTTCCTCTGAATGGCAACATGACTTTGCCCTTGGTCCAACTGACATTTTACTTCCTACTTCCTGTTTCTAACGTTATGACATCGCTAGTCAAATTAAAAGTACTTCCTATTGCATGAGCTTACATTGAATAAAAGTCCCAAATTCTGCCAGAAGGCAGCACACGCCTGATTAACGCAATGTCTTTTGATTCTCTTCCCTGTACAGCGAGAGGAGCCGGGCCCACAACGCTAGCCAATATCACAGCTCCAGAGGGTAAGTTCCACACACTACTCACCCAGTTCCCAGCACTCACGGTCCCAAACTTTTCGGCGACCGTCACTAAACATGGGGTGGAGCACTTCATTACCACCACGGGGCCGCCCGTTTTCGCATGACCTCGCCATCTGGACGCAACTAAACTGGCCATAGCGCATGAGGAGTTTGCCAACTTGGAAAAGTTGGGAATCATGAGACGCTCAAACAGCCCATGGGCATCCCCGCTACATATGGTTCCTAAAGCCGAGGGATCATGGCGACCGTGTGGAGATTTCCGCAGATTGAACAATGCCACAGCACACGACCACTACCCGATCCCCCACATTCAGGATTTTTTCGTTCATCTCACCGGGGCACGCATTTTTTCCAAGATAGACCTGGTCCGCGGTTACCACCAGGTCCCATTGCGTGCTGAGGACATACCTAAAATGGCAGTAATAATCCCGTTTGGTCTTTTTGAGTTTTTATGCATGCCTTTTGGGTTAAAAGGCACGGTGCAGACATTCCAACGCATGATGGATGCAGTGTTGTGCGATCTGCTGTTTGTGTTCATCTACCTGGATGACATCCTGATGGCCAGCGCGTCCGAGGACGAACACATAGCCCACCTCAGGACAGTTTTCCAGAGGTTGAGCACAGATTAATAATCAGCCCGGCAAAGTGCCAGTTCGGGGTGACGGGAATCAATTTTTTGGGCCACCGCATCTCACCAGAGGGTGCGATACCCTTACCGGTCAAAGTGCGCACGGTGGCAGATTTTCCCCGGCCTCAGACGGTCAGGGCAATGCAGGAGTTTTTGGGGATGGTAAACTTTTAAAACCGTTTCCTCCCCCACGCAGCCCAGCTCATGCAGCCGTTGTACACCGCGCTTAAGAAACGGAAACCAGCGGACAGAGTCGACTGGACTCCTGAGCTAGAGCAGGCATTTTCCGAGGTTAAAACAGCCCTGGCGAACGCCGCTCTGCTGGCACACCCAGACCGGGCGGCTCGGATAGCGTTCATTACCGATGCCTCGGACGTGACCATAGGGGCCATCGTGGAGCAGCATGTCGCCGGTTCTTGGCTGCTGCTCGCCTTTTTTAGCAGGTCTTTGTGTGACAGTAAGCGTAAATACAGCGTGTTCGACAGAGAGTTACTGGCTCTCCGCCTGGCCATACGCCACTTCCAGTTCTGGCTGGAAGGGTGCACCTTCACTGTGTTCGTGGACCACAAGCCGCTAATGTACGCGATGGCCAAGGTTTCAGAACCATGGTCAGGCCGGCAGCAGAGACAGCTGGCCGCGATCTCGGAGTTTACAACCGACATTCAGCACGGGGCCGGTAAACTCACCGTGGTGGCGGACTGCCTCGCACGCACATTAGTGGTCCCAGTCTACGTGGGGAAAGATTACACGGCCATGGCCGCTGAGCAGATTGGCGATGCGGTCGTTTGCGCGCTCCAATCTGGACCAACAGGGTTAAGGCTGGAGAGCAGAGTACTGCAGGACGGGCCCCCCACCCCCAGTCTGTGACGTCTCCACGGGCTGCCCGCGCCCGGTGGTCCCACGCGCTTGGTGCCGCCACGTTTTTGAGTCGGTTCACTCCCTGGCACACCCAGGAGTGTGCGCGTCAGTCAAAATGGTGGGAGCAAAGTTTGTCTGGCCAAGCCTGCGCAAACAGGAGAAACAGTGTGCAGCAGCCTGCTTAGCGTGCCAACAAGCCAAAGTGCACAGGCACACAAAGGCCCCCTTGGAGCTGTTCCATATCCCGGCTAAGCGGTTCGACCACATTCATGTGGACCTCGTGGGCCCCCTCCCGCCATCGCAGGGGTTCACGCACCTCCTGACAGTAGTGGACCGCACCACGCGCTGGCCCGAAGCAGTCCCACTCGCTTCTACCACGTCCACAGAAGTTGCACGCACTTTTTTGACGACATGGGTGGCACGTTTTGGCGCCCCTTCGGGTATCACGTCTGATCAGGGCCCGCAGTTTGCTTCCGACCTCTGGTCCACCATGGCCCAGAGCCTGGGCGTCACAATTCATCGCACAACCACGTACAACCCCGCAGGCCAATGGGTTATGTGAGCGTTTCAATAGATCGCTTAAAGTAGTGCTCAGGGCTTCGCTTACGGATGCAAATTGGGTAGACTGGTTGCCGTGGGTTCTATTAGGGTTGTGTTCAGCACCGAAGGAGGATATGGCAGCCTCACCAGCAGAGCTGTTTTTTTCCCAGCCGCTGCGGCTCCCAGGGGAATTTTTACCAGACAGCCCTGCACCAAACACCGATCCATCCCCGCTTTCACCGCATAGTGCAGTGGCAGGGACAGTACCTGGTCCAGTCCACCACTGTTTTCCACGCGCTTTTGTGCCAAAGGCCTTGAAGGACGCGGCATTCGTATTTGTCAGGCACGATGCCCACCGGACCCCCTTGCACCCGCCCTACGATGGCCCATTCAGAGTGCTGGAAACGGGGAGAAACATTTTGTGTTAGACTTGGGGGATGCAGGGAAACAGTCTGTATAGACAGGCTTAAGACCGCTTTCATTTTAGCAGACGAGCAGGTGGTGTTGGCCCGAGCTCCTCGGCGCGCACGACCCCCACTGATAACTCCCCAGGTAAATGACTCGTCAGATCAGTCACAATGGCATGCTAAAGATGTTTCCCCCCCGTCAATGTCCCCCCACAGACGGACGCACCCCCAAGAGCCCCCCTCCCCCCCCCCCCCCGGCACAGCAGCACCTCAAAGCCACAGACCACCCATTACAGCCGCTATGGACGTAGGCTGAAGCCCAAAGGACATGAGGGTAAAGGCTCAGTTTGAGTTCTGGGGGGGTGGTGGAATCCACCTCAGTATGTTTACAGTCAGACGGAAGGACAAGGGGAATCATCATGGGGGTTTGTGTGTTGATGCGGGGGTTGGTGGGTTGATGGGAACAGTGACAAAGAGAATGGGAATTGCAAAGGCTTTGATGTTAATGCACCACCACAGAAGGCTGACCAAGTGGGATGCTATAAGAGCAGAGGTGCCTGTGACCTGTTACTCTTTTGATGCTCGTGATTCTAGAGAATGTACGAGAGAGAGATGAATAAAGCCTGTTATGCCCTGGACCTCTCCGCCTGATTATTCCTCTGTCCACAACACACACACACACACATATATATATATATATATATATATATACAGTATACACACACACACACACACACACACACACTCATATACATACGGAGGGCTGAAAAGTTCATAGTGGTCAAAAATGACCAAATATGGTTTATTTTTCAACGGCATGGATCCAAGCATTGCATCACCAATGCTTGTGAAGTGTATGCACTGAAGTGGCGACTATGTTGAAAAATAAACCACATCTGGTCAAATTTGACCACTATAAACTTTTCAGCCCCCCTTCTTATATATACGCGTACTGTATATGTCCGATGTCAGTTACAACCTGGCTTCGAATAGGGTATCCCCTTAAAAACAGCCAGAAAGACCCTGTGTATCCCATTTTATTCAGTGTTACTGTCATGCAGTGGCCCTCGTGGGCCACCATAAGACGCCAACAGTCACCAGTGAGTTTTGCATTTGATGTTTTATTCACAAGACAAGACAAGACAAGGCTGTGAGTCGCTGAGGGCAAAACACACACACTATAGATTACAAGGGATCGTAGGGCTAACCCCAGCTACTACGACCTTAACTATGAACAAGGATAAGCACAAACCTGACATGACGAGGACCAGGAATGATTGACGATACTCCAGCATCAATCAGCTGTCAGCACCCGCTAATAAAGCCGGCAGCTAACGATCTGTGATGCCGAACAGCTGATCGGTCTTGAAGAAACAAAACACAGGACAGTGAAAAGAACAGAACAATTACAGGACCAGACTACATTCCAAAATACATGAAACAATTAACCAGGCACGAAAACAAAAATACCACACTCACAGGTCAAAAAGCAAATACAACACAGGACAGAAAAAAAACTGAACAATTACAGAAACAGGCTATATTCCAAGATACGTGAACCCAATTACCCAGGCACAAAAACAAAAATACCAAATTTTCAGGTCAAGAAGCAAATACAACACAGGTCAGAAAAAAAAAAAAAAACAGAACAATTTCAGGGCTAGACTACCCTCCAAAATGCATGAACACAATTGCTCAGACCCGAAAACAAAAATACCACGCTCTCAAGTCAAAAAAACAGATACAACACAGGAAAAAAAAAAACAACAATTTCAGGGCTAGACGACCACAAAGGAATGGCCTTTATCCCCCCCCCCTCCCGACAGTTCATGCCAAGCGGCTGAGACCAAGCGCCACAGGAACAGTTCGGGCAGTCTCCCCGCGTCCAACGGCCGACAGGTGGTCATAGGGGGCGGAACAAGACCGGGCACCTTACCACAGTCCCAGGCCCGGAAAGTCCACTCCTCCGGTGGCTGAACCAGATCGCCCAGTGAAAAACACAAGTCGGGTGGCCGACCTGAGGCGCTGAACCGGCGAAACAGTTCCTCAGGCTGCCGACCCGCATCCCTCAGCCACCAGTACCGGGGGAAAACAGCCCGCGGTGGCCTCCCTGGGGAGGACAAAACTCGGGAGAGCCAGGGTGAGCGAAAAGGGACCCCCACGGCCCCCGGCGATGATGCGCAGGGGCGATGACTCTGTAGAGAGGACAGAAAGCAAGGATGAGCCCGAACTGGGTCAGGCGGCGAAGGGTCTGCAGCTCCTCCACCGTCCATGGACCACACCGACGCTGCACCTCCGCTGGACCCCGATTGGGTCCCGGCTGCACCCACGTCGGACCCCGATTGGGCCAGAACAGTACCTGCGGTGGGCCCCGATTGGGCCTTGGGCGCACCCACATCAGACCCCGTTTGGGCCAAAGCAGCTCCCGCGATGGACCCTGATTGGGTCTCGGGCGCACCCACGTCGGACCCCAATTGGGCCAAAGCAGCCTCCACAACGGACCCCGACTGGGTCAGTGCAGCTTCGCTGACGACCTCCACCCCCGAACCTGGAACCTCCAACTCGACGACCCCGACTGGCTCCGTGCCGGTGACACTGCAAGGAAGCTCAGGACACAGAGAAAAACCGGGATCAGTGTCACCGGCAGCAACAGAACCCAGCGAGACGAGTTCGGGCGCAGCAGGCGGCTGCCCCTCACTCGCCTCCCCGAGAGGCAGGCAAATATGCTACAACACAGGGGACAGAGACACAAGAGGGAGCACTTGCCTGCACTCGGGTTCTGCTGCCGTCCAGGACTCCGTCGATCCAGGCTCAGGGCAAAGAAGTTTGTGCGCAGGCTCCAACTCAGCTGCGTCGGGCACCGTGGCTGGCAAGATGGATCCCGCAGCCTGAGGTTCCTCTCGCGCTGATGCCCACGCTGATGACCCATATGGCGTGGAGGCAGGGAAGCTTCGACCCACTGGTTCGGACCGCTCCGGTGAGGAAACCCGGGGACGCTTCATCGTCGGCACTGGTTCTGGGCCGCAGTCCGCTCTTCTCCTCCGCCCCCAGAAGTCAGACAAGGCAGATCATAATTGTGGTGGAATGAATGAACTTGCACTTGCCTGCCTCCTGGGGAGAAGATGGTGCCTGCTGCAGTGGGTGGAGACCTCCTTCTATCCCTCCGGGAGGTAACGGCGGGCCCCTCGGGGCGACGAGGAGGAGCCGCTCGGGAAGGATTGCTGACAGGCCTCGCCGAAGCACAACTCACAGCACTCCCAGCCGCTGGGGATGACGTCGCAGAGGAGGACATGACAGCCGGGGCGACAGGGGCACGAGGAGCTGACAGCGCAGCTGGAACAGATGACCCGGGGGCGGCGACTGCAGGAATTCCCTCCTGTCGTGACGTAAGGGATGCGGCCAACTGGGAGGCTGGGTTCCTCCGATGACCCAGAGCTGGATCCAGACGGGATTCTCGTTGGGACTTTGTAGGAGCATGGCGATGAGGCCAACTGGCCAACGGTGCGGCGTGGGACCCAGGAACACATGGCGCTGGGACTGGACGGGCGACAAAAGCTGGATTCCGATCTGCAGGTCTCCTGCCAGGTTTTCCCTCCAGCCTAAGAATCCCCACTCTCGCCAGGGACGCTGTCCTCACGGGAGGTGGAAGGGTTTCCTGGAGCGCTCTTGCCATCACTTCGCGCTGTGCCACAATCTGATAACCTCTCGCTCCCCTCCGGAGTAGAGGTAAGGTGGTAACTGCGCAGGGCCCACTGGGTGAGGCATAAGTGGTAGTCGGCCGCCTCAGAGGGCATGAGACGGACGGCTTCCGCTAGATAGCTGTCAATCTCCTCTAGCCACTCCGGGCAAAAACCACACTCGTGGGCGGGCATCTCTCTACCAAGTCCAACTTACGGTGAAAACTCCACCCTACGGCAAAAACTCACGGTGAAAGGCGTCTCGGTGTGGCGTCTCCGTTTAGACGACCTTGGCTGGAGTATACTGTCATGCGGTGACCCTCGCGGGCCACCATAAGACGCCAACAGTCACCAGTGAGTTTTGCATTCAATGTTTTATTCACAAGACAAGACGAGACAAGGCTGTGAGCCGCTGAGGGCAAAACACACACTATAGAATACAAGGGCTCGTAGGGCTAGCCCCAGCTACTACGACCTTAACTATGAACAAGGATAAGCACAAACCTGACATGACGAGGACCAGGAATGATTGACGATACTCCAGCATCAATCAGCTGTCAGCGCCCGCTAATAAAGCCGGCAGCTAACGAGCTGTGATGCCGAACAGCTGATCGGTCTTGACAGCCGGAAACCCCACCAAGCACTGTCACAATAAGAGCCCGGTGGAGCCAGAATGTAATCCACAGCTGTCAATGCCGGCAGAGATGATACATAGCCCGAGCATGGACGAGATCGGCGCTCGGGTCATGACAGTTACCTCTCTATTTCATTATCCAGACATGATAAGGGTTCAGAAAAATATAGTGAAGTCAAGTTGTGGAGGGGAAGGGGGGTGTGCATGATGGCCATATCTAGCCTACAGAGTAAAAAGTGTTTCCACACTCAAAGGTCCTAAAATGGTACTGTAGGGACATACTAGAAATCAACATGTATTTTAAAAAAGATGCAGTGTACAACACTTCTATATTTAATCTAGCAGCATACAACCCCAAGCCATGTTAAGTTGGAACGTTGTGTAAAATGTAAATAAAAACAAAATACAATCATTTAAAAATCTTTTTCAACCTATATTCAATTGAATACACTACAAAGACAAGACACTTAATGTTCTAACTGGTAAATTTTATTGTTTTATTGGCGGTTGAAGCCCAAACGGGTCGAAGAGCCCTTTGGGCTTCAACTGGCAGGGGATAAAAACTACAGCTCAAACTAATGTCATCAAATTTAAATGCTGAAAATCAGGAGATACTCTTATTGTCAACAAGCAGTTAAAAAAAAAGAAAAGCACTCATTCAGATGGTTACATCTGGAACCCTGATAGCCTTAAAAAGAAGTTCATGTGATCACAAGCTTCTTTAAATTACCATATTGATTAAAAATCAGAAAAGAATCAGGAAAATTGTGGAAACATTGTATGCAAATCACATCCACTCCAAAAGCATGGCGCCAGTCAAATAGTGCAGTCTCCTTAGCAACCGTTCTCGCAATTCAAATGGTGAAGTAGCTATGTAGCTATGCACTGTATCTGCTGCTGCTGGGTGGTGTCTGTCAAACCACACAGTCATTACCTGTACCCCCATCTCTTTGTATCACAGGCAATCACAGTCTATTCACAGTCTGCAGAAAGCAGAGCGCTCTTTCTCTCCCAGAAAGTGATCGAGTCTGGATTTTGAAAGGAACCCAGCATGATGCTTTCCCCGTGACAAGTTCAGACCACTTTTCCTCGTTCCACCCCCTACTTGTCATTGATCGGGGCTCCTTTCACCACATCGAGCGCCTTCTCACCACAGAATCAGGTCCAGGCTGGTCAAGTGAATAACAACCTTCATCTCACAATCATGCGCAGTGGCGAGTCTGCTCTGCAATGATGGGAGAGACACCCTCATCACCAAAATCTTCACTTATGGAGGAAGATTCAAATTGGGGGCATTTAGGTTAAAAAGAGCGTCATCACTCCGCACTGTGCTATCTGAAGGGATACAAAAGTAATTTCTGTCCCTCCCTGATCCTCCATCGTTACTCCAAGTATGACTCTGTGGAAAAGCTCCAAGAACCTGTGTAACAGGGTGATTGAACTGGAGTTTTAGGCCGAGGCATTTTTCTCACACTGTCATTTTTTTCCTCGTTAAGCTGCACTTCTCTCTGACGCTCATTGCACAGCCATTTTTCTGTTGCCAGCACAGCCTGAATATCAGTCAGTGACAATGGGAACATCTTGTTGATGCTCAAACCTGGAGTTTTCTCCGACCCACTTCTGCATGCAAATCAAAGTTGGATCAATCTGGGATTGTCTGATGAACTAATTATGCTGTAATTGTTCTGGTCTAGACCAATGATCCATTGTATGAGAGAGACTCTTTGTGTGTTTCCCGTGCTGATTGAGAATGATAATTAGGTTTTTTGATTGGCAGGGGGGCAATTTTGATCCTTTTTTTCTTCTTTGCCTCCCCCCCACATGTACGCACTTCCTCTCCTCCCCTTCCAGACTGTCTTCCCATCAAACCCAGCCTCTATTCATCCTCTGCTGAAAGGCTGAGACAAATCCATCTCGCAAAGCCAAACTGTTGAGAGAGAAACCTTTACACAGGTTACCAAGGGTTAAGTGATGAGGCTGGACTGTAATGCATTTGCAATTAGCACATTTGCATAACTTAATTGAGTGTGTTTGGTGGATGGATTGTTATTAGTTCTGCTGTCACTTAAGCCCCTCACACCTCTGCACATGCAACACAACAGCTCCATGTAACAAACTGTTTCCTCCCTTTCCTTTTCCTCTGCTCCTTTTCTATATCAAACCAGCTATAATAACCTTTACCCAGAGTTCCCATAAATTGACTGGGGTCATACTGTATGACACCAACAAAAAAAAGCCTTGATCAGGTCCCTTTGAAGTCAGGTCAGCCAAAACAAATGTCTGACCCTGCTGGAAAGGTAATGATGCCCCATAATGAGGTCCTGTTATTACAGTAAAGCTTTTCTCAACTTTCTGACTTTTTCATCTTTGACCTCGGGGGCTGCAGCCAATTAGATGACCTCTATGACTTGTAATAAAATGCAGGTTGTTGGCTTGCAGCGGTTTGGCTGATTGAAGCTTGACATTGGTCAAAAAGGGTCAGTTTGTGTAGATCACAAAAATAAATATTTTCTTTTTAACCTCTTGTTTTACCTGGCCATATGGTGTCTGTTGCTAAAGACCCCTAAGGCACTATTTATTGAAGTCACACCTATTTTACAATCACAATCAGCACTCAGACAGGTATAAACTCTGCTTTCACCTTAGGAGGGTTGACAGTAAACAAGAATAGATAATAACTGTGATAATTTAAAGCACAATATTGATATTTTGTTAATAATATCATGATAACTGTGTATATGTAATCCAGTGCCCACTGCCTATTAAAGTATTTTTGCTTCCTGTTCTCACTTAGGCATAAGGTGGAGGTATTGGTTCTTAGTGCTGGTTGCCACTCTCCGACGAACAAAAGAAGAAGGCACTGTTAACCACTGTCTGTTATCTAGATGTCTTTTTGCAATTCACTAAGAATAATTGTTTTTGTATTTTCGTACAATCATACATAAAGTATTTATCCCAAAAACATACAATAGACAAAGTTAAGGTGGCATTGCCCAGCCCCAATGTATGGTCAATACAATTATGATAGTCTTGTTATTATTATTATCATTATTATTATTATGTAGTAATATAATGTAGTCATATTGTTTTTGCTGTCATTTCTCTGTCTGTTGTTAATAATAATAATAATAATAATAATAATAATGGATTGCATTTATATAGCGCCTTCATTCAGATTTTCAGGAACGTTGTGTAATGGCACACTGAACACATGATTAGATTTTGGTGATGATCTCAAAATGCATACCTCCACCAAGGTTCTTATCTTCTCACAGAGTGTTAGCAACAATACTCCAAAACCACTGGATGGCTTTGGACGAAATTTTCGCCAGAGGTGGCCCTTGGTCCAAAGATGAACTCATTAGATGTTGGAGGTGATCTGTGAGTGCATACCTCTGCCAAGGCCCTATCTTGCAATGTACAGATGGATGGCGATATGGACGGATAAAGGGATGGAGGGGAGGACAAAAAGAGGGAGGAACGGAACCTTGGCAGAGGTATACGCTCCCTGAGTGCCCTCTAGTTTTCAATTTTTTTCAATTTTTGATTTAATCTTTATTTATACAGGGTAGTTCCATTAAGAGGCAACCTATCTTTTTCAAGGATGCCCTGTTCACACTCACACATTCACACCAGGAAGCTGCCCAGTTCAATCACAGACTGATCTGTGGCCACTGAGCAGCTCCACTTGAGCAATTGGGGTTAAGGGCCTTGCTCAAGGGCACCACAGTGGGATTAAGGAGGGTGGGACAAACACTGCAATGTTATCTGTCAGACACAGATCTAATCCTGCCGGTCCTGGGATCGAACCCGCGACCCTCCGCTCACCAGTCCACATCCCTAACCATTAGGCCACCACTGTCCACCATCAATGTGTCTGCATTCAATCGGTTCTTCATTTGGCAAGCTGCTCGCTCTTAATTTGAAGGTTTATGAGACTGGATGGGAGCTCTTATTTTGAATGTTCACTCAAGAAGCCAGAATGGTCGCCATACCTGCACAGTACAGACTGCACCGTAAACATGCTGTAGTAGCCGGTAATGTTTACTCCCCGTTTTGTCTGCTTAGAGAAGGACCTGCTTTGATTTTGTGGGCTGGGCCATTTCTCTCTGCTCCCTCAGCTGAAACAGGAGAGTATACAGGAGAGATGTTCTCCGTGAGCAGTTTGGGGTGGCGGACACAGGACAGTCCGACTGATACCTTGCAACTCAAGATCATAAAGCATTTATAACATTAAATACTTAAAAGCATGGATCTGTGAAAAGAATTTTCTGAAGAAGTGTTTCCCTTCACTCCTGTTTAAAACCGTGCAGGCATCCTGGAGGTTGTTTTCTGTTTGGGTGGGGGGAGAGAGTAGCAATAGCAGTGCTGCTGTGACAGAAGACAGAGCGAAAGGAGTGGAACTCTAAGCAGAATAACGTGCTATATCATGACAAATATTCAATAACTGTGATACAGGCATTTTGTGTATTGATACATCAAATATATTCAATACATCACTCAGCCCTAATGAAGACTATAAAGATGAATAAAAACTTGTTGAAATTACTAAACACTATTACTTGTATTATGTTAGAATGGTGAATTAAAAGCACTTACCCCAGAATTTCCAACTGTGTCATGGTCTGGTGAGCGCTCGCCCCCTCCTTCCCGTGTCTCTCCTCTCCTGCAATCAGCACACCTGGGAAAGTGGACGCACCTGCTGCCGCTCATCAGCCAGCGCTTATTAGGACCACGTTGTCTATGCCTCAGTGCTGTCTCGTCTGGGTATACTGCCTCGCAGTAGACACGGTGAAATTATTATTCTATAAGTTTGATGAAGTGTTTGTACTCACTGTCTGTGTGCTCTCTTTGTTCTCAGGTTGCTGCCATCGGTGCGGGTGCGTCTTCGGAGACTGCGTGCGCTCACCTGCCCCTCCATCCACACTCCTCAGCAGCTATTCTCTACCCGGTCAGGCACCACCAGTCACTCCTCTCTATGAACAGCTTCATCCTGCTGGTTCGTCTCTCCCCGCTGGGGTCCCTGCCGGCTCTCTTGTTCTACCCGCATAAGTGGTAATTTGGCCAGCCTATTCCCTGTTCTCCATTTCTCCTCACACTGCTCTCGTTCATCTCTCCACAGGACTCCTTCCTCTGGCGAGTGACGTTTTCTGTAGCAGAGTTCGAGTTATTTCTTGAAATTAATAAAAACCCTCAAACGTGTACACTGGTGTGGTTGTTTCATTGTTGTTGCACTCTGCACATGAGCTGTAAGCTAAAGACCATGACACACTGCAGTCTAACAATAATATGCAACATGTACCGGACACATGACTCCAAGGCATTTTAGACTAGATTAAGGCCTGAATAATTTTTTCTCATCTTGTTTTCACTGACATAATGATATTAATGGAGCAACTCCTGCTTCCTCCATTTCAGTACACAGACTGGTTCATACTGACAAGGTTCATAATTATTAAGCAATATTTCACAACAGTCTGGTATCATACCATGTTTTTTTTTTTCAGTTATCAACTACAAATTCAGATAGTATCCATATTACAGTAGTCTGACAAACTGGACTTTTTTCAGCCCTGAGCACCGCAACAAAAACAGCCACCCCTCAAAGTGTCTCAGCGCTGTAAACACTGGACTACATAGAGAATGAATAGAAAATAGTCGCCCACAGCAGGAAAAATGAGTTTGGTGGACACACACGCCCCCAATACTTTTTCTGCAGTGTTTGGCTTCCGGGTTGCCGAGGCGTGTGGCCCTATGGCGTGACCACGCACGTAACTGAGTGGACACGTCTTAAAGGGGCAGTACATGAAAAGCGCCAGATTAAAATATAAAATAATATTCAAAAAAATTCCTGCATCTACATTGTGAACCGAATCACCACCAAAATCAAATCTGTTCCCCGTGCCATGACACACCTTTCCTGAAAATTTAATCAAAATCCGTTCATAACTTTTTGAGTTATGTTGCTAACAGACAAACCAACCAACCAACCGACAGACAAACCAGCGCTACCAAAAACATTACCTCCGTCCTCCCTTGGCAGAGGTAACAAAAACAGGTGACAAGTTGTGCTTCAGCAACTTGTTATTAGACCACCAAGTATTAATTATGTGTGGTAAACTGAAATATTTCTACCTATCTGGATAAATTTGGTTACTGTGGCGGTTTGGGAAAACCCCCACAAACAGACTAAGGACAGACAACTCGCTACTCCTGGTTTTTTCCGCTACACTACTGTGATAATGTCACCTTTCATGCATTGTGTTCATGCGTCCTGTCCTTACTGTGACCTAGAGACTCAGATCAATATGTAGATGTGCCTGTTAACCTCTTTGTTCTGCAGCTGGAGCAGAGTCTAGCAAATCTGCCTATTGTGATGTATGTCTCACAAATGCAAATATCTCATGCCTGTTCTGCAGTCCCTTTGATCAGACAAACTGCTGTGAATCTGCTTTGATGTATTGTTTGAGTTGGGTATAAATACTGCACAGGTTCTGTAACACTTCCTCTCACTCACACTTCAACCTCTGCTGCAGACACGCACTCTGTGTCTTCTTCTCTGAGAGCCAGAGGATCCCCATCCAGCCTGCACACACTTGGGCTGGAGAGGGGATCCCGTGACAGCTGTATGATATAATAAACTCTACTTAAAACCTCCAACAACGCCGCTTTATTTCATGCCGCCGCACTGGTGACCCGACGCTGAAACGAACACGCTGCCAGCGAACGCAACGCCCGGCGGTGATTCTCCGACGACCAGCGAACGCGGCAGCCTGACTGATCTGCCCTCCCTTCTGCTTCAGGGAGACCTCAACGCGGAGTTTCCAGGCGAAACTCGTTGGAGAACACCCACGACCGGGAAAGCTGAGCAACGTTTCATGGTGAGATCTGCACGCCTAGATCGGCACATCCACGCTGGACTGGCCGCGCTCACAGCCCCTCCACAAGAGAGCGCATGCACCTCGTCCCCTCTCCACGACGGCGATCCCCATGGCCGACGGAGCACACGTGGACCTGAACGCACCATGACCGAGCGAGTGACAGAGCGTCTACTTCCCTTCACCGCTCCAACACGCTGAAAAGGGATGATCAAGCTCCCTGACCCTGGTTCTCCTCTCCAGCTGGCCCACCCATCACGGAACCCCGGCGCACGCACTGGGGAGTTACGAGGACGGCGCACACCATGCATGGGACAAATACGGCTTTTCTGACCGCCTTCCTTCTGCTGCACACTGGCCCTTCAGGCTTGCTCGTTCACCTGAGGCACGCAGCTTGCTCACTGGATTTTATGGTCTTAGCCACGGCACACAAGGGGAATTCAGCGGTTTGCGGTTCCCGAGAGCTTTAAGGTTGTGCCCGCACCTAAAGCCAACACGCCAGTCCCTCTGCTCTCATTACAGCCGCCACGCAGCCTCGTCTTTTCTTCATGGCCGCTATTAATCCTTGCAGGACTTAATTGCGGGAGGAGCCAGTGACTAATTTTTCTTCTTGTGGACCTCTGCACATTCAACGGGACCAGCCCTTCGACATCGCGGACCCACAAGCAATTTTTGCGCGGCCTGGACGTTTTCATCGTCTCCGGCCGGCTTTTACTACCCCCACCCCCCTCCACCCCCTCCTGCACAGAGCTTTTCCCTGCTCGCTGCCCAAGCTGCACTATCGAGGTCTCGACCACCTGCCGAGCCCTCTGGGGGGGAGCTGTGGCGGTTTGGGAAAACCCCCACAAACAGACTAAGGACAGACAACTCGCTACTCCTGGTTTTTTCCGCTACACTACTGTGATAATGTTACCTTTCATGCATTGTGTTCATGCGTCCTGTCCTTACTGTGACCTAGAGACTCAGATCAATATGCAGATGTGCCTGTTAACCTCTTTGTTCTGCAGCTGGAGCAAAGTCTAGCAAATCTGCCTATTGTGATGTATGTCTCACAAATGCAAATATCTCATGCCTGTTCTGCAGTCCCTTTGATCAGACAAACTGCTGTGAATCTGCTTTGATGTATTGTTTGAGTTGGGTATAAATACTGCACAGGTTCTGTAACACTTCCTCTCACTCACACTTCAACCTCTGCTGCAGACACGCACTCTGTGCCTTCTTCTCTGAGAGCCAGAGGATCCCCATCCAGCCTGCACACACTTGGGCTGGAGAGGGGATCCTGTGACGGCGGTATGATAATAAAACTCTACTTAAAACCTCCAACAACGCCGCTTTATTTCATGCCGCCGCAGTTACTTAATAATGCTGAGCTAAGGAAAAAACAATTGTTCTTCTATCAGTTACAGTACGTTATTGTGAAAAACATTCTCTGAGGTGGGCTTTCATTTTATTACCTCTGCCAAGGAGGTTATGTTTTCAGGGTGGTTAGTCTCTTTGTTTGTTAGCAGGATTATGCAAAAACTACTGTACGGATTTTGATGAAATTTTCACCAGAGGTAGCCTTTGGGACAAGAATGAACCCATTAGATGTTGGTAATGATCTGAGAATGCATACCTCCACCAAGGACCGTGTTTTTATTTTTGCAGTAGGATTACACAAAAACTACTGGATGGATTTGGATGAAATTTTCACCAGAGGTGGTCCTTGGGCTAGAGAGGAACTCATTACATTTTGGTGATGATTCGAGAATGCATACGTCCACTAAGGCTCTTATCATCTCACAGTGTGTGAGCAAGAATACTCCAAAACTACTGGATAGACTCTGATGCAGTTTTCACCAAAACTGGCTCGTGGCCTACACACGAACCCATTACACTTTGGAGGTGATCCATGAGGGACGGAAGGAGCCTTGGTGGAGATATGCACTCTTTGAGTGTTTTTTTTATATACTTTTATTATGCAGCTATTTCTAAGTGAAATTAAATTCTGTTCTTCTAGTGTATGGGTATATACAGTGGTGTGAAAAAGTGTTTGCCCCCTTCCTGTTTGTCACACTTTTGGTGTACAAGGGGCGCTGCTGAAGTCATTCTATGACACGGTGGTGGCATCAGCCATCACTTTTGGAGTGGTCTGCTGGGGCAGTGGCATTACTGCAGCCAATAGGAAGAGACTGAACAAACTGATTAAGAAAGCTAGCTCTGTCCTGGGGCAGCGCCTTGATCCGATGGAGGAGATAGGAGAGAGAAGGACTGTGGCTAAACTGTCATCTCTGCTGGAGTCCGAGTTCCACCCTATGCAGGACATACTGGATGCACTGAGGAGCTCATTTAGCAGCAGACTACATCATCCCAGGTGCACAACCGAGAGGTTTCGTAGGTCCTTCCTACCAACGGCTGTCAGACTGTACAACCTAAGCAGGGCTGCTCGCAGAGATAGCAAAAAGACGTAACAAACTAATAGTTTTTTGAATGCAAAAGATGCAATAGACTTACACAATGGTCCTCTCCGGCATACAACTAGGAACATACCGGTCGCTATGGAGGGTGAGAATATGTATGGGCACATAATCATACCATGTAGGATAACTAAGTAGACGGTTATGCTGTTTCATCCCATCGAGCAACAATGCTCTGCACTGTGTGTGTTTATATATTTACATATTTATTCCATCTAGCTACAATGCTCCGCACTGTGTTTTTATATATCTACATATTATTCCATCTAGCTACATTGCTCCGCACTGTGTGTGTTTATATACTTGCATATTTATTCCACCTAGCTGCAATGCTCCGTACTGTGGGTGTTTATATATTTACATATTTATTCCATCTAGCTACAATGCTCTGCACTGTGTGTTCATATATTTATTCCATCCAGCTACAATGCTCTGCACTGTGTGTCTGTGTGTGTGTGTGTGTGTGTGTATATATATTTTTTATAGTAATATGTACATATGTATCTTAGCTGCTCTTGCTTGCTTGTTTTTTTTCTTGCCTTCTGATTGTTGCTCTGAGTGTTGCTATCCCTGTGCTGTTGCAATCCTGGAATTTCCCCGTTGTGGGACTAATAAAGGCTTATCTTATCTTATCTTAACTGTTTCAGATCATCAAACAAATTTAAATATTAGACAAAGATAGCATAAGTAAACAGAAAATGCAGTTTTTAAATGAAGATTTTTATTATTAAGGGGAAAAAAATCCAAATCTACATGGCCCTGTGTGAAAACGTGATTGCCCACCGCCCCTCCCCCTGTTAAAACATAAATTAACTGTGGTTTATCACATCTTTGGAAAGCTGAGTTCAATTTCTCTAGCCACACCCAGGCCTGATTACTGCCATGCCTGTTCTCAATCAAGAAATCACTTAAATAAAACCTGCCTGATAATGTGAAGTAGACCAAAAGATCCTCAAAAGCTAGACATTATGCTGTGATCCAAAAAAATTCAGGAACAAATGAGAAACAAAGTAATTGTATATATTGTAATATCAGTCTGGAAAAGGTTATAAAGCCATTTCTAAAGCTTTGGCACTCCTTGGGACTCCAGCGAACCACAGTGAGAGCCATTACCCACAAATGGCAAAAACATGGAACAGTGGTGAACCTTCCCAGGAGTGGCTGACTGACCAAAATTACCCCAAGAGCGCAGTGACGACTCATCCAAGAGGCCACAAAAGATCCCACAACAACATCCAAAGAACTGCAGGCCTCACTTGCCTCAGTTAAGGTCAGTGTTCATGACTCCGCCATAAGAAAAAGACTCTGCAAAAATGGCCTGCATGGCAGAGTTCCAAAACAAAAACCACTGCTGAGCAAAAAGAATATAAAGGCTTGTTTCAGTTTTGCCAGAAAACATTGTGATGATCCCCAAGACTTTAGGGAAAATACTCTGTGGACCGATGAGACAAAAGTTGAATGTTTTTGAAAGGTGTGTGTCCCATTACATCCGGCGTAAGTAACACAGCATTTCAGAAAAGGAACATCATTCCAACAGTAAAATATGGTGGTGGTAGTGTGATGGTCTGGGGCTGTTTTGCTGCTTCAGCACCTGGAAGACTTGCTGTGGCAAATGGAACCATGAGCTCTGCTGTCTACCAAACAGTCCTGAAGGAGAATGTCCGGCCATCTGTTCGTGACTTCAAGCTGAAGCGCACTTGGGTTCTGCAGCAGGACAATGACCCAAAACACACCAGCAAATTCACCTCTAAGTGGCTTAAGAAAAACAAAATGAAGACTTTGGAGCGGCTTAGTCAAAGTCCTGACCTGAATCCAATTGAGATGCTGTGGCATGATCTTAAGAAGGCAGTTCACGCTCAAAAACCCTCCAATGTGGCTGAATTACAACAATTCTGCAAAGATGAGTGGACCAAAATTCCTCCACAGCACTGTAAAAGACTCCTTGCCAGTCACTGCAAACACTTGATTGCAGTTGTTGCTGCTAAGGGTGGCCCAACCAGTTATTAAGTTTAGGGGGCAATCACTTTATCACACAGGGCCATGTAGGTTTGGATTTTTTCCCCTTAATAATAAACACCTCACCTTCATTTAAAAACTGCATTTGGTGTTTACTTGTGTTATCTTTTTCTAATATTTAAATTTGTTTGATGATCTAAAACATTTAAGTATGACAAACATACAAAAAATAAGAACTCAGGAAAGGGGCAAACACTTTTTCACACCAATCTCTGTGTGTGTGTGTGTGTGTGTGTGTGTGTGTGTGTGTGTGTGTGTGTGTGTGTGTGTGTGTGTGTGTGTCTTTTGGAGTGCAAGGAGCACTCCTGAAGACCTTCTACAATTCAGTGGTGGCATCAGCCATTACATTTGGAGTGGTTTGCTGGGGCAGTGGCATCACGGCAGCCGACAGGAAGAGACTGAACAGACTGATCAAAAAAGCTAGCTCTGTTCTGGGGCGATGCCTCGACCCAGTGGAGGAAATAGGAGAGACGAGGATGGTGGCTAAGCTGTCATCTCTGTTGGAGTCCAAGTGCAGGACACGCTGAATGCACTGAGGAGCTCATTTAGCATTAGGCTGTGCCACCCTAGGTGCACAACGGAGAGGTGCCGCAGGTCCTTCCTACCTACTGCTGTCAGACTTTATAACCTAACCAGGGCTGCTCGTAGAGGTTGTATTGAATGTACAAAATGTAACAACCTTGCACAATAAATTGTCCCCTGTCATGGTCCGAGCGCCGATCCCGTCCGCGCTCGGGCCATACATCATCTCCGCCAGGCTTGACAGCAGTGGTTACCTTCTGGCTCCCCGAGCTCTTATTGTGACAGCGCTCGGGGGAGCTTCCTGCTGTCAAAGCCCAACGGCTGTGCTGCATTTACGGTCATCAGCAGCCCGGCATTTAAGCGGACGCTGAGAAAAGTACAATGCAGCAGTCTTGTCAATATTCTCATAGATAATCGTGGATATTCTTTGCCAGACGTTAAGCGAGCGGTTCTCGTCTCAGACGTCACTCATTCCCTGTTCCTGGTCTAGTTTGTAAGTAGCTGTGTGTAGCCTTATGATTCCCAGTGTCTTGTGTAGTGTGTGTTAGCCCTCAGCGGCTCATTACCTTGTGTGTTCTTGTGTTGTGAATAAACATCATGCAAACCTCACTGGCGACTTTTGGCTTCTTATGGTGGCTCGCGAGGGCCACCGCGTGACAGTAGACTGCTGCCAACCGGAGACACCAAACCGAGACGCCGTTCCTGGTGAAGTTTGCTTTAATTGGACATTAGTTCTTCCCTGTCTGGGTGACTGCTCGTTGGGAGGATGTCGTCTTTCAGGCACAGCGTTCGGCGCCTGGGCTTCCAACTAGCGGAGGCTCTGGACTTTGTAGATGGAACGCTCTTCACCGCTATGCTTTACGACACCCCCAACGACATACGCCGGCACCTGGACTATGCTGAGGGTCTTCTTGATAACCTTCCTTGTTACTTTGACCACCCGGAAGTCATGACGAGGAGGACGGAGCTCAATTCCCAGTGCGAGTTACTCCGTGGGCTGGAGGGAAACTCCAGCAGGGAGGTGAAGAGGAGGCATCGTCGCTCCTCGTTTCGGGGTCCCGTTCCTGTCCCCGATCCAGTCCAGGAGTTTGCGCCATCCGGGGGCCGTCGAAGACGTCGGCACCACGGTCAAGGTAAACCTCAGCAGGATCCCCGTCTGGACTCGCTTCCGGTGAAGCCCGTCAGTGAACCTTTGCGAGCGGCTCCTTCTTGTCCTTCCAGGGGGCCCTCTGTCACCATCCAGCGGGGAAAAGGGAGGAACAACGTCCCCTACAGCAGCCACCATCCTCCCTCTGGGAGACAGGCAAGTGCAAGTTCATTCCTTCCATCATAATTGTGATTTGTCTTGTCTGACTCCTGGGGGTGGAGTTTGGGGTTCGCAGTCCCCCGAGCTCCAACCACCTGCTGTAACTGTAATTATTAAACCTGCTGCCTCTGTGTCTCCCTCCGCTGAGTGGTCCACGATGCCAGGCCTGCGTCGCCGGACGAGGAGGGGGCCTGCGGTTCTGGAGAGCCTGGTTCCAGCCCCGCAGCCACGTCGTGGGCAGAGGAGAGGAGCGGACTGCAGCCTGGAGCCTGTGCCAACGATTAAGTGTCCCCAGGTCTCCACACTGGAACAGCTCGAGCCAGCGGGTCGAGGGTCCCCTGCCACCACACCGTGCGGGTTATCAGCGTGGACGTCAGCGCCGGAGGATCTACAGACTGCAGTGACCACCAGGCCGGCTGCGGAACCCGCTGTAGCCGAGTGGGAGCCCGAAGATGAACTTCTCCGTCCTGGGCCTGGATCGACGAAGTCCTGGACAGCGACAGAACCCGAGTGCAGGCAAGTGCTCTACCTTGTGTTTCTTCTTTCTGTCCTGGGTGTCAACGGGCGTTCTGAGCCTGCCCTCGGGAAGGGGGGGGGAGGTACTGTCATGGTCCGAGCGCCGATCCCGTCCGCGCTCGGGCCATACATCATCTCCACCAGGCTTGACAGCAGTGGTTACCTTCTGGCTCCCCAAACTCTTATTGTGACAGCGCTCGGCGGAGCTTCCTGCTGTCAAAGCCCAACAGCTGTGCTGCATTTACGGTCATCAGCAGCCCGGCATTTAAGCCGTGGATATTCTTTGCCAGACGTTGAGCGAGCAGTTCTTGTCTCAGACGTCACTTATTCCCTGTTCCTGGTCTAGTTTGTAAGTAGCTGTGTGTAGCCTTACGATTCCCAGTGTCTTGTGTAGTGTGTGTTAGCCCTCAGCGGCTCATTACCTTGTGTGTTCTTCTGTTGTGAATAAACATCATGCAAACCTCACTGGCGACTTTTGGCGTCTTATGGCAGCTCGCGAGGGCGACCGTGTGACATCCCCTCCATTATACAACTAGGACACTATTAATCATTACTGAGGGTGACAACAACACTGTTGATTCAAATATGAAATATACTGTCTGGGTACATATTCATATTCTGCAAGGTAACTTAACAAACTGTAATGCTGTTTATACCATCTAGCTGCAATGCTCCTACACTGTGTATATATCTGTGTACATACTGTATGTATATTCATTTACTGCTTATGGCTAACCAGTTCTTATTATCTTATTAACTATTGCTCTGAGTGCTGCTGTCCCAGTGCTGCTGTAATCCTGGAATTTCCCCATTGTAGGACTAATAAAGGCTTATGTTATTTTAAATATATATATATATATATATTTTATTTATTTATTTATTTTTTTGGACTTATTTTGTACCCGTAGGTAGATTTGTTCTGCAGTCCGGTGACAAGTCACCAGTTGCCGGTCGCTGCATGCGCAAGCGCCCCTTAGCTCCCTAACCTGCATGTTTTTAGCATGTGGGAGGAAACCGGAGAAATCCCGGAGTAAACCCACGCAAACACGGGGAGAACATGCAAACTCCACACAGATCACAGATCACTATATATGTATATATATATATATATATATATATATATATATATATATATATATATATATATATATATATACACACACACACACACACAGTGGTGCTTGAAAGTTTGTGAACCCTTTAGAATTTTCTATATTTCTGTATAAATATGACCTAAAACATCAGATTTTCACACAAGTCCTAAAAGTATATAAGGAGCACCCAGTTAAATAAATGATACAAAAATATTTTACTTTTTCATTTATTTATTGAGGAAAATGATCCAATATTACATATCTGTGAGTGGCAAAAGTTTATGAACCTTTGATTTTGGTATCTGGTATGACCCCCTTTTGCATCAATAACTGCAACTAACCATTTCCGGTCACCGTTGATCAGTGCTGCATATCAGTTTGGAGGAATTTTAGCCCTGAGAGGTTTTCTGTCGCAGATCTGCACCATCTGCATGCACCCTCTGGTGGCAAAGATTTTTTTCAAGAAAATATTCAGTTTAGGGCTGAAGTTTCAGTTATTCAATATTCAGTTTAGTTTAGTTTGAATTGTGGTTCAACAGAATTATTTTAAAAAACAAACTCATGAAACAGGCCTGGACAAAAATGATGGTACCCCTAGAAAAGATTAGGTAGGCTACTGTCCCTAATCTGGATCTTAAATTTCTGAATAATATGTGCAACTGTAGTCACAGGAACATCATGCTGCTTGGAGATGGTCTTATAGCCTTTACCTTTAACATGCTTGTCTATATTTTCTTTCTAATCTCCTAAGACAACTCTCCCCTTTGCTTCCTCTGGCCCATGTTTAGTGTGGTGCACACCATGTCACCAAACAGCACAGTGACTACTTGTCACCCTTTAAATAGGCCAACTGACTGATTACAAGTTTGTAGACACCTGTGATGTTAATTAGAGGACACATCTTGGTTGAACATGTCCCTACGGTCACATTATTTTCAATCTTTTCTAGGGGTACCATCATTTTTGTCCAGGCCTGTTTCATGAGTTTGTTTTTTAAAATAATTCTGTTGAACCACAATTCAAAAGCATTGTCTGATTTTCATTGGTTAATTTTCATAGAATTTTTATTTATTGCCACTTTTGTCAGATTCATGCTATTTCTGTGACTATTGTGGGTTTTTCTTTCATTAACAGAGGGGTACCAACAATTTTGTCCACATCTGTATGTACAGGTTTGGGCTGAATACACGGCTGCTCTCCGGCTCTGACAAAGCTGATGTTTTCTCACTGGCGGACCGGCTTGTTGTTAGCCATGGCGTTTGAGATGGTTTCTGCTATGGACTTTAGGACCTGGTCATGCCACCAGCGGTAGCGGCCGTCACTCAGGGCTGTTGGGCAACTACTTAAAATATGCTCTAGGGAGCCCCTTCCTGAGCACAGAGGACAAGTTGGTGAGCAACTTCTTCCCCCAGATGTAAAGATATACATTGTGTATCTTGACAGAGAAATTATATTGCAATATTTTTTAAGCTATATTACCTAGCCCTAGTCTTCAGCACTTTAACTGATATAAAAATACAGTACACCCTGTAAATAGAGAATTGAACAGAAATTCTGTAGAAAAATGGAATAGCTACTGATTGGCATTTAAAAGGCAGTTTTGATATTTATTATACATGCTAAGTGTATAGGCGCCATTACTAAAATCAAACTGCAAAAGATAGATCCATCTTTTCGCCACATTTTGAGTTAATCATAATTAAAAATGCTATGGGATTTTTTACAAATCAAATTTACGTCAATATACAAATCTAACAACTCAAATTAGGTATGTAGCTAGAAAGCAAATTTACTCACCCATTCAGTGAAAGTATCAAAATGAAATTTGTGAGGTAAACTATATAATTAGAAGAGCATGTAGCAATGATCCAGAATTTTAACAGCAGGGCATAACCTTCAGTGGTAAAAGACTCTGCTACACAAATGCCACAAATTTGTTTTCCAGCAAATGTTCGCAAAATTACTAATGTTAGCTTTTATTTTGGTACTTTCTGTTGGCAGAATATTTGCATGTTTGCTAAATTCATTTAGATCTATGATGTTTCCATCCAACATTTCTTCTACACATATCAACAATTTGATATGTGTATCTGATCACATGATGGTCCACCTCATTCCCACATACAGACAGAGATTGAAGCTCACTAAACCTGTTGTGAGCACTACGAAGAAGTGGACCAGTGAAGCTGAGGAGAAGCTGGAAACGTGCATGGAAATAACTGATTGGGGCATGTTTAAAGGAGCCACGCATGATCTGGATGAGTACACGGACACTGTGAACTCATACATCCACTTTTGTGAGGAGAGCATTCTTCCATCACACACCAGGGTGAGGTACTCTAATGATAAGCCCTGGTTCACTGCTAAGCTCAGACAGATCAGGAAGGAGAAGGAAGCAGCGCTGAAAAGTGGAGACAGGGGCTGCTACAGGGAGGTTAAATATCGGTTTAACAGAGAGCTGAGGAGAGCTAAATCTGTGTATTCTGAGAGACTCCAGCAGCAGTTCACTGCTAATGACTCGGCTTCTGTGTGGAGAGGACTGAGGCAAATCACCAACTATCGGCCTCAGGCTCCTAAAGGTCAGGATGACAAAGCCCTTTGTCAAAGACTGTCCCAACACTATGCCCGTTTTGACACCTCGTCATCTGTGTCCAACTCCCCCCCCTCCCTCCAGCTCCACAGCCTCCACGGTCCCTACTTCATCAAAGGCGCCCCCCGTCCTCCCCCCCTGCCCTTGTCATCAGTGAGCAGGACGTGCATAGACAGTTCTCCAGACTGAACCCGCGCAAGGCCCCCGGTCCGGACGACGTGTCTCCCTCCACCCTGAGACACTGTGCGAAAGAGCTGGCTCCTGTCTTCACAGACATTTTTAACACCTCCCTTAAGCTATGCCACGTGCCGTCCTGCCTCAAATCCTCCACCATCATCCTTGTCCCCAAGAAGCCACGGATCACTGGACTTAACGACTACAGACCTGTAGCGCTCACCTCTGTAGTCATGAAGTCCTTTGAGCGCCTGGTCCTGCCCCACCTCAAGTCCATCACCACCCCCCTCCTGGATCCGCTGCAGTTTGCCTACCGAGCCAACAGGTCTGTAGACGACGCAGTCAACCTGGCCCTCCACTCCATCCTGCAGCACCTGGACTCCCCGGGAACCTACGCCAGGATCCTGTTTGTGGACTTCAGCTCCGCATTCAACACCATCCGCCCCGCTCTGCTCCAGGACAAGCTGTCCCTGCTCGGCATGCCTGACTCCCTCTGCAGGTGGATCACCGACTTCCTGACGGACCAGAGGCAGCATGTGCGGCTGGGAAAGACTGTCTCAGACTCTGCTAGCATCAGCACCAGATCACCCCAGGGCTGTGTACTTTCCCCCCTACTCTTCTCCCTTTATACCAACTCCTGCACCTCCAGCCACCAGTCTGTCAAGTTGATCAAGTTTGCGGACGACACCACCCTCATCGGGCTCATCTCCAACGGCGACAAGTCCGCCTACAGGAGAGAGGTGGCCCAGCTGGCGTCCTGGTGCAACAACAACAACCTGCAGCTGAACGCTCTGAAGACAGTGGAGATGATTGTAGACTTCAGGAAAGTCACTACTCCTCTGCCCCCCCTCACCCTCTCAGGCTCTCCCATCACCACTGCTGATTCCTTCCGCTTCCTAGGCACTACCATCACCAGGGACCTCAAATGGGAGCTGACCATCAGCTCACTCATCAAAAAAGCCCAGCAGAGGATGTTCTTCCTGCGGCAGCTGAGGAAGCTCAAGCTACCCACCAAGATGTTAGTGCAGTTCTACACAGCCATCATCGAGTCCATCCTCACCACCTCCATAACCGTGTGGTACGCAGGAGCCACTGCCAGGGACAGACTAAGGCTGCAGCGCGTCGTGCGCACTGCTGAGAAGGTGATCGGCTGCAAGCTCCCATCTCTCCAGGATCTGTACATCTCCAGGACCCGGAGGCGTGCTGGCCGGATCATAGCCGATCCCTCACACCCTGGTCATGTACTGTTTGCCCCCCTCCCCTCTGGTAGAAGACTTCGGTCCATCCAGACTAAAACCTCCCGTCACATGAACAGCTTCTTCCCCTCTGCCATTAGACTGCTGAACACTAAGTGACTCTCGTGCACCATGTACAGCAGCTCAACCAGACTCATGTCAATCATCACTGTTTTCTTCCTGCATTACCGACTGCACTATATAGTTCTCCACAGTATCTGCTGCTGGCTAATATATATTTTAACTGTTGACCAGTATCACTTAATCTTATCCTACACTTTATTACATGTATAGTTTATTTCTCTTATCTTATCATGTTTAATGTTGCAGCATTGTACCGAGACAAATTCCTAGTTTGTGTACTACATGAACAATGGCAATAAACCTGATTCTGATTCTGATTCTGATTCTGATTCAATGGTCACAGAAATAACTTGAATCTGACAAAAGTGGTAAAAAATAAAAATTCTATGAAAATTAACCAATGAAAATCAGACAATGCTTTTGAATTGTGGTTCAACAGAATTATTTTAAAAAACAAACTCATGAAACAGGCCTGGACAAAAATGACGGTACCCCTAGAAAAGATTGAAAATAATGTGACCATAGGGACATGTTCAACCAAGATGTGTCCTCTAATTAACATCACAGGTGTGTACAAACTTGTAATCAGTCAGTCGGCCTATTTAAAGGGTGACAAGTAGTCACTGTGCTGTTTGGTGACATAGTGTGTACCACACTAAACATGGACCAGAGGAAGCAAAGGAGAGAGTTGTCTCAGGAGATTAGAAAGAAAATTACAGACAAGCATGTTAAAGGTAAAGGCTATAAGACCATCTCCAAGCAGCTTGATGTTCCTGTGACTACAGTTGCACATATTCAGAAATTTAAGATCCACGGGACTCCAACCTCCCTGGATGTGGCCGCAGGAGTAGACGGATAATACGAATGGTAACAAAAGAGCCCAGAACAACCTCCAAACACATTCATGGGGAACTCCAAGGTCAGGGTACATCAGTGTCAGATCGCACCATCCATCATTGTTTGAGCTAAAGTGGACTTCATGGGAGACGACCAAGGAGGACACCACTGTTGAAAATAAATCATAAAAATGCCAGACTGGAATTTGCCAAACTGCATGTTGACAAGCCACAAAGCTTCTGGGAGAGTGTCCTATGGACAGACGAGACAAAACTGGAACTTTTTGGCAAGGCACATTAGCTCTATATTCACAGACGCAAAAATGAAGTATACCAAGAAAAGAACACTGTCCCTACTGTGAAACATGGAGGAGGTTCTGTTATGTTCTGGGGCTGCTTTGCTGCATCTGGCACAGGGTGTTCTAGAGAGAAATGTGCTGCCCAGTGTCAGACAGCTTGGTCTCAGTCGCAGGTCATGGGTCTTGCAACAGGATAATGACCCAAAATACACAGCTAAAAACACCCAAGAACGGCTAAGAGCGAAACATTGGACTATTCTAAAGTAGCCTTCTGTGAGCCCTGATCTAAATCCTATTGAACATCTGTGGAAGGAGCTGAAACATGCCGTCTGGAGAAGGCACCCTTCAAACCTGAGACAACTGGAGCAGTTTGCTTATGAGGAGTGGGCCAAAATACCTGCTGAGAGGTGCAGAAGTCTCATTGACAGTTACAGAAATCGTTTGATTGCAGTGATTGCCTCAAAAGGTTGTGCAACAAAATATTAAGTTAAGGGTACCATCATTTTTGTCCAGGCCTGTTTCATGAGTTTGTGTTTTAAAATAATTCTGTTGAACCACAATTCAAAAGCACTGTCTGATTTTCATTTGTTAATTTTCATAGATTTTTTATTTATTACCACTTTTGTCAGATTCAAGTTATTTCTGTGACCATTGTGGGTTTTTCTTTCATTAACAGAGGGGTACCAACAATTTTGTCCACATGTGTATATAGCACCATTTCACAACAAGAGTCATCTCATAGCACTTTCAACTGTAGGGGAAATCCCCACAATTGCAGAAAGACCCCAGCAATCAGGCAATCCCCTATGAGCAAGCGCTTGGCGACGGTGGAGAGGAAAAGCTCCCTTTTAACAGGAAGAAACCTCCAGCAGAACCAGGCTTGGGGGGGTGCAGTCATCTGCTGCAATTGGCTGGGGGGTGAGGGCATAGAGAAGATGAAAAGAACAGACATGTAGAGAGCAAACAGCATGAGGGGGACTCAATCTATGGGAGAGAACAAACAGATGTTGATGACCAGCAAAAAAAAAAAAATATTTCATTGAGAGTGAAGAAAGGAGTGAAGCCCAGTGCAATTATTGGAGGTCCCCTGGCTGTCTAACCCTAATAGCAGCATAACTAAGGGAGGGTTCAGAAACACATGATCCCTCCCTAATTGTAGGCTATATCAAAAAGGAAGGTTTTAGCCCTATTCTTAAAAATAGAGATCAAGTCTGACTCCCGAATCCAGATTGGCAGCTGGTTCCACAGGAGAGGAGCTTGATACCTGAAGGCTCTGCCTCCCATTGTACTTTTGGAGATTCTAGGTATTACAAGTAATCCAGCATTTTGGGAGCGTAGTGCTCTGTTAGGATAATAGGGTTATATCAGATCTTTTAAATAAAAAGGGGCCTGATTGTTTAGAGCTTCGAAAGTGACAAGAAGGATTTTAAACTTAATTCTAAACTCTATGGGAAGCCAATGAAGGGAGGCCAAAACCGGAGAGATATGATCTCTCTATCTACTACCTGTTAAAACTCTTGCTGCAGCATATTGGATCAACTGAAGACTTTTTAGAGATGTTTTAGGACAACCTGATAATAAAGAGTTACAATAATCTAATCTAGAGCTAAAAAAAGCGTGGATCAGTTACTCAGCATCACTCTGAGACAAGATACTCCTAATCTTGGCAATATTATGCAAATAATAGAAGGCAGTCTTAGAAACGAATTTAGTATGTGAATTGAAAAACAGATCTTGATCAAAAATAACTCCAAGGTTCCTCACAGAGCTATTAAGAGAAAGAGTAACTGCATCCAAACTAAAAGTTTGATTTGGAAAGGTATTTCTAAGGTTTTTTGGACCAACAAGAATGACTTCAGTCTTATCTGAATTTTAATAGCAGGAAATTGCAAATCATCCAAGCTTTGATTTCCTTAAGACAGGCTTCTAACTTGGCTAATTGATTACTATCATCAGGCTTCATTGACAGGTATAATTGTGTGTCATCTGCATAACAATGAAAATGTATACAGTGCTTCCTAATAATGTTGCCTAACGGAAGCATATATAAACTAAAAAGAGTAGGGCCTATCACAGATCCCTGTGGAACTCCATGACTGACCTTTGAGTTGAAGAAAACTCATTACTGACATGAACAAACTGGAACCTATCAGATAAATAAGATCTAAACCACTGCAACGAAGTTCCATTAAGTCCAACATAGTGTTCTAATCTATCAAGTAGAATATTATGATCGATAGTATCAAAAGCTGCACTAAGGTCTAGAAGGACAAGTACAGAAACAAGTCCATTATCAGATGCGATCAGAAGGTCACTAGTGACCTTCACTAAGGCTGTTTCAGTACTATGATGGATTCTTAACCCCAGAAACTCTTCAAATAAACCATTTCCCTGCAAGTGGTCAAATAATTGTGTGGCAACAACTCTAAGATTTTTGAAATGAAAGGGAGATTAGAGATTGGTCTATAGTTAGCTAAAACTCCTGGATCCAGCTTGGCTTTTTAAGTAAGGGTTTAATTACAGCAGTTTTAAAAGCCTGCGGTACATGGCCTAAAGTTAATGAAGAATTGATTATATGAAGAAAAAAGCTACCAAGAAATGGGAAGACTTCTTTAAATAACCTGGTAGGAATAGGGTCTAAAAGACAAGTTGAAGGCTTGGATGAGGAAACTATTTTGTCTAACTCTAAAAGGTCAATTGGAGTAAACTGGTCCAAACAGATGTCAATTGAAGGAGCTGTAGTAGTTACTGTATTTAAGTTAACAGTGGGAAGAATCTGACTGATTTTATCTCTGATTGATGAAATTTTATTATTGAAAAAAGTTCATAAAGTCCTGACTAGTAAGCTCTCAGGGAATGCTTGGATTGACAGAGTCCTGACTCTTTGTCAGTCTTTGAAACCTGGGATTATTCTTGTTCTCTTCTATTAATGCAGAATAATAACTCGTTCTAGCTTTTCTCAGATTTTTTATAAATTAAAAGATGATTTCTCCAAGCTAAATAGATTTCATCTAAATTAGTGGAGTGCCATTTTCTTTCTAATTGACGAGTCTTCTGTTTTAAGCTACGAGTTTCTGTGTTGAACCAAGGAGTTAGAAATCTCTGATTAGACTTTTTCTTTTTTAAAGGGGCCACCATGTCTAGAGTCTGATGCAGAGAAGCTGTAACACTATCTACCATGCTATCAGTTACAGAAGGAGCAAGCTGTCTTTAGCTTATATCTGTTGTGTTGACACGTGGCATAGAGGAAACAATCTGCATAAATTTGGTAACAACATCATCTGAGAGGCATCTACTGTAGTAATATTTTTCCTTTGGAGCCAAATAGTCAGAAATAGTAAAATCAAAGGTTAACAGACAATGGTCTGACAGTACAGGGTTATGAGAAGACACTACCACATTTTCTATTTCTATGCCATATGTCAGAACAAGGTCCAACGTGTGGTGGAGATAATGGGTAGAATTTCCTACTTTCTGAGAAAACCCCATTGAGTCTAATATTGAATTAAATGCCAAATTAAGGCATTCACTATCTACATCTACATATATATTAAAGTCCCCTACTATAATTATTCTATCTGATTTCAGCACTAAATCAGCTAAGAATTCGGCAAATTCGGATAAAAACTCTGAGTAGGTTGATGGCGGACGATAAACTATGGCAAATAAAATTGGATTTAGCCTAAAATTGCTAAAATGCCCAATACTGAGGACCAGGCCCTCAAAGGAATTATAACATGTTTTTTGCTTTACATTAACTAGTAATTTGGAATGGTAGATTGTTGCTACTCCTCCTCCATGACCAGAACTTCTGGGATTTTGACAGTTTAAATAACCAGAGGGAGTTGATTCATTCAAACCAACATAATCCTCTTGCCCTAACCAAGTCTCTGTAAGGGATATTAAATCAATCTGATGATGAATTAACAGATCATGGACTAGCAGAGACTTGGGAGTTAGAGACCTAATATTTAACAAACCGCATTTAATTTTTAAATTATGAGGAGGAACAGAGGTCAAATCATTAAATTTAGAGGCTTCATGTGTAATTTGAGTTTTACCAACTTTTTGTTTAATCACTTTGGTATGCTTACACATTATATTTTTATTAACTTTGGTGGGAGCAGACAATGATTCTCTGATGGGGAAGACAGGGGCTAAGTTGAGGGGTGGCGGATGAAGAGGAGCTGCAGAGAGGTGTGTAAGACTGCAACTCTGTTTCCTGGTCCCAACTCTGAGTTGTCAATGTTTTGGAAATTTGGATAAAAATGATGCCAGATTGTTAGATAAATGAGACGCACCATCCAAAGTGGGATGGACGCTGTCTCGTCTAATAAGACCAGTTTTCCCCAAAATGAGCTCCAATTGTCTATCTAGCCCACGTTGTTTGCAGGACACCACACAGACAGCCAACGGTTGAAGGATGACAAGCGGCTAAACATGTCATCACTGGTCAGATTGGGGAGGGGTCCAGAGAATATTACAGAGGCAGACATTGTTTTTGCAAAGTCACACACCAATTCCATGTTAAGTTTTGTGACTTCAGACTGCCGGAGTCTGACGTCATTAATGCCGGCGTGGATAACAATTGCGGAGTATTTACAGTTACTTTTAGCCAGCATTTACAAATTTGACTCGATGTCGCCTGCTTTGGCCCCAGGAATGCATTTGACTATGGCCGCTGGAGTGTCTAAGTTCACGTTTCTGACTACAGAGTCACCAATGATCAGAGTTTTTTCCTCAGCGGGTGTGTCGCTGAGCGGGGAAAAATGATTAGAAACATGAACAGGTTGGTGGTGTACCGGGGCTTTGTAGCTAGGCTTTCTTCTCACTGTCACCCACCCAGTCTCCTCGCTGCTGAGGAGGACCGGAGGACCGCTAGCAGGCCGCCCTAAGCTAGCGAGCTCCGCTGCAGCTAAGGGACGTCCGTCAAGATTAACTGGCGCAGACGGTGTTTCATTGCAGCGGAGCCAGGATTCCAAATCAGACAACCTCGCCTCGAGCGCCTCAAAAAGACAACATTTATTAAATTTACCGTTATCACTAAAAGAGGCAGAGGTGTAGCTAAACATCTGACAGAGAGAGCACACCAGAGGAGAGGACAGAAGGAGAGCTAGCAGTCATAGCTAGTGGCTAACCCGAAGCTAACACAAACACCAATGAAAGGTGAACAGAAGGCTAAAGAGGGTGAGTAGATGACACTGGGTGCACACACAGGTGCAGGAGGCTTGATAAACAGAAGTGAGAGCTAACGGCACATGGAAAAAAGTGATTAAAATACAATTAAAGGCAAAATCCTCGGGAAAATGAGGAGAACAAACCACAGACAGCCAGCAACACAGGAAGTGATGATATGTTACCACAGGAAGGACCCCAAGAGCACAGCGACGACTCATCCAAGAGGTCACAAAAGACCCCACAACAACATCCAAAGAATTGCAGGCCTCACTTACTTCAGTTAAGGTCAGTGTTCATGACTCCTCCATAAGAAAGAGACTGGGCAAAAATGGCCTGCATGGCAGAGCTCCAAGATGAAAACCACAGCTGAGCAAAAAGAGCATAAAGGCTCAGAATGCCAGAAAACATCGTGATGATCCCCAAGACTTTTGGAAAAATATTCTGTGGACTGACAAGGCAAAAGTTGAACTTTTTGGAAGGTGTGTGTGCCATTACATCCATCATAAAAGTAACACACCATTTCAGAAAAGGAACATCATACCAACAGTAAAATATGGTGGTGGTAGTGTGATGGTCTGGGGCTGTTTTGCTGCTTCAGCACCTGGAAGACTTGCTGTGGTAAATGGAACCATGAATTCTGCTGTCTACCAAACAATCCTGAAAGAGAATGTCCGGCCATCTGTTCGTGACCTCAAGCTGAAGCGCACTTGGGTTCTGCAGCAGGACAATGATCCAAAACACACCAGCAAGTCCACCTCTGAATGGCTTAAGAAAAACAAAATGAAGACTTTGTAGTGGCCTAGTCAAAGTTCTGACCTGAATCAGATTGAGATGCTGTGGCATGACCTTAAAAAGTCGGTTCATTCTCGAAAACCCTCCAATGTGGCTGAATTACAACAGTTCTGCAAAGATGAGTGGGCCAAAATTCTTCCACAGTGCTGTAAAAGACTCATTGCCAGTTATAGCAAATGCTTGATTGCAGTTGTTGCTGCTAAGGGTGGCCCAACCAGTTATTAGATTTAGGGGGCAATCACTTTTTCACACAGGGCCATGTAGGTTTGGATTTTTTTTTTCTTAATAATAAACGCCTTCATTTAAAAACTGCATTTTGTGTTTACTTGTGTTATCTTTGTCTAATATTTTTTTTTTTTTTTTTCCGGTTCCGGCTCTGCCGGACCGGCGGCGCCACACGAGTCGGCTGCCTGTTGCAACAGCCTTTTTTTTATCTTCCTTCTTCTTTCTACACCTTTCACTCTGTATATATATCACGGACGCACGGATCGCCCCGGGGGTCTCCCGGGTCGGCGGACGGAGCCACGGTTTGCAGCGGGAGACGTTACAGCGGGGAGGAGCTAGTGCTAGCTAGCACTTGGCCGCCGCCCGGTGCTAATGGGAAACTCGACATACCGGGAGCTGTAGCGAAAACGAAGCGGGTGCCGGGCTGGAGTTTAGGCGGCGTGAAAGAAATATAAGACAGAATAATAAAGAGCGATGGCAAGAACCAAGCAGACCGCCCGTAAAATCTACTGGAGGAAGAAGCCCCCCAGGAGACAGCTAGCCACCAGGGCTGCTCGGAGAGGCGCTCTGGCCACCGGCAGAGTGAAGAGGCCTCGCCGTCACAGGTCCGTGGCTCTGAGAGAGATCCATCGCTACCAGAAATCCACGGAGCTGCTCATCCGTAAGCTGCCCGTCCAGCGCCTGGTGAGGGAGATCGCTCAGGACTTCAAGACCGTCCTGCGTTTCCTGAGTTTCGCCGTCATGGCTCTGCAGGAGACCAGCGAGACCCACCTGGTGGTCTCTTCTTCGCTAAGGGGGTCACCATCATGCCCAAAGATTTCCAGCTGGCCCGCTGCATCCGCGGAGAGAGAGCTTAGACTTTCTGCTGCACATCCACCAGCCATAATGCTCTGCACTGTGTGTCTATATATATACATTTATAGTAATATGGACATATGTTTGCTAGATGTTGTTTTTTCTTGCCTTCTGATTGTTGCTCTGAGTGTTGCTGTCCCTGTGCTGTTGCAATCCTGGAATTTCCCCATTGTGGGACTAATAAAGGCTTATCTTATCTTATCTTATCTTATCTTATATTTAAATTTGTTTGATGATCTGAAACATTTAAGTGTGACAAACATACAAAAAAATGAGAAATCAGGAAGGGGGCAAACACTTTTTCACACCACTGTAAATCAACCAAATTCCTAAGGTCCCCTAGAATTGTCCAAAGCCCAACATTTCCCCCTTTTTGACAACTCGGGGACATGTTTGCTGTTACTTCTGTCAACACTGAACTGCTTTTTCTGACTGAAAATTAACTCTCTCATCAAGATTTCCATTTCTCAGGATAATTCTCAGGACATTATTTGAGGATATGGCTGACCCTGTGATAGACAATTATGGTTTGAAATGTTTCATTCATCATTGATTTGAAATGTATTGTATGTTTGAAAATAGGTTTAAACGAGTTTATGAAAGTGAATGCTTACTACAGTAATAATGAAAATTAGTCATGAATCACTGGAAGTTAGCTTCACTTATATATATAAATATATATATATATAATGAATTTCAAAGTTAATGTGTAGTTTTTTTTTCTCCCAGAGTCCATGCAAGTCATCTGACTGGTATCAGCCAATCACCAGCCAGTCTCAGTTGGATGACACCCCCTTTCATTCTATTGGTCAGTTACAGGCAAAGAACCTCTCTGATTGAACGAGGGCCCATTTGAATCTCCCGCACTAGGAGACAATTGGTTCCCTTTCATGTCAGTTAAGTTTTTCCCCTGAAAAAGTACCAACTTTAAAGGAGATTTCCCCTGTTACTTCTGTCAACACTGAACTGCTTTTTCTGACTGAAAATTAACTCTCTCATCAAGATTTCCATTTCTCAGGATAATTCTCAGGACATTATTTGAGGATATGGCTGACCCTGTGATAGACAATTATGGTTTGAAATGTTTCATTCATCATTGATTTGAAATGTATTGTACGTTTGAAAATAGGTTTAAACGAGTTTATGAAAGTGAATGCTTACTACAGTAATAATGAAAATTAGTCATGAATCACTGGAAGTTAGCTTCACTCTGTATATATATATATATATATATATATATATATATATATATATATATATATATATATATATATATATATATATATATATATACAGAGTGAAGCATTATATATATACAGTATATATATATATATATATATATATATATATATATATATATATATATATAATGAATTTCAAAGTTAATGTGTAGTTTTTTTTCTCCCAGAGTCCATGCAAGTCATCTGACTGGTATCAGCCAATCACCAGCCAGTCTCAGTTGGATTACACCCCCTTTCATTCTATTGGTCAGTTACAGGCAAAGAACCTCTCTCTGATTGAACAAGGGCCCATTTGAATCTCCCGCACTAGGAGACAATTGGTTCCTTTTCATGTCAGTTAAGTTTTTCCCCTGAAAAAGTACCAACTTTAAAGGAGATTTCCCCCAAGTTTGTCAGTTTTAGTTCATGCTTTGAATTCATCTCCTTTTCTGTGTGCGTCTGAGGAAAGATCTTTTTATTGATTTTCTGGTTCATATACTTTGAAGATAAGATAAAAACAAACCCCGTAGACAAAACGGTGTCAAAAAAAACCCCGAACCATTCTTTGTGTAAAAATGTCCAAAGTCCACTTTTGACTGAGTTATGTAATTTATATAGCTGCTCTGACATTATGCAAATTAGATGTGTAAATTTATTCCTATCTGAAACTTTGGAATATATTCTACATCTTTCTAATTGACAATAAGCCATTATCTCTTGCAACTTTCAATTTATAGCCTTGGAAATCTGAACTATTTTATTGACAAAAAATATTTACCACTCTTGACCACTAGGGGTTAAATAATTTTTCTCTCTTTGATTCTATGACTTTGATCAGACATTGAATGATCTCCAAATTACCTGGACCCGGGAAGAGCCGCTGAAAAAAAAAAACCAAACTCCCGTGTTGTCCTCCACATGACATACCCATCAGCAGGCCCGCAGTCTCTCATCAGCAGTCTCTCATCAGCGTCTCCAGATCTCAGCTCCCGATGGTTGCCTCTGGGAAGAAGTATCTGCAGGCAGATACTTTTCTGTGTCATCTAAGCTTCAGCTACAGATCCAGCTGAAAAGCCCCAACTCGACCGATCATGTGAGCACGATCCCTTGTCTATCTGCTGGGTTAATGCAATGTCCATCGCCCTTAAAGTATGTCAAAATTTTCTCATGTTAAAGCTAGTTCATAGACTGATCAAGGCTATAGAATTAAAGAGAAATAGTATCCCTCTTTTATTAACCTCTGTTCCTTTTAAGAGTAACCCAGAATTTCCTTTTTCATATAATCAGTTTTTATCATTTTCTTCATAAAATTGTGTCCAAGTTTCTTCATATTTTGGTTACAGTTATTTCAGTCTCCATTTTCATCACAGTTACAAATTTAAACTAGGGTTTTTCTTGGTTCCACAAATGTGCTTTATGCTCAGTAATCAGTTACCCATTTAATGTGATGCTTGATACTTGTTGATCATTTCACCTTGCTTACGAATCATTTGAATGTAATATTTATTTATTTTTTTTTATTTTTATTTATTTATTTATGCAGGGACATGCACAATATACATTGACCTTAAAGAAGAAAGATGCATTGTACCAGGTTATAGCACAAGTGCTAATTTCTGACATAACGTTCGGCTCAGGAGACGCACACACACAGGCTCAGAGTAGTTCAAACTGTTTATTAACAGCAGGGATGTTTGGGTGCGTGTCTGCGGAATGTTAATGTGTTGGTGGTGGTGTCTGCTTCGGACCCAGAGGCAGGAGACCGTTCAGCCGGCAACCCTATGGGAGAAATCAGACACAGGGTGATGAGCGCACACCAACACAGGAGGAGAATAGGCGAGGGAGAGAAGCTTACTTGTTTGGACAGATGACTGGCGCTTCAAGGATGGAAGCCCGGGAGACAGCCACCTGCAGGGCTCGGTGCAGCAGCGAGGAGAGACGAGGGACGGGATTGTCCGCCGCCGAGGAATCCACCTGTGCACAGGGGAGCAAACTGGAGAGATGAGGTAAGTGATCTTCTTACCGGTGACGAGGATGCTGAAGAGAATGTGGTAGAAGCCCATGAAAGGGAAATGAAGTCTACGGCTTCAGACCGAAGCTCAGGGCGAGGCAGCCTATATTCCTCGCCGCTGATGACTGACAGGTGTGTGAGCAGGTGGCGCCGTTGATGAGCGGCGCGGCGTGACAGTACTCCCCCCTCTAGCAGCGCCTCCTGGCGATGGCTTATCCGGGTGCGCTCGGTGGAAGTCCGCGATGAGCGATGGGTCCAACACAAACGACGGGGGCACCCACTGTCGATGCTCGGGCCCATAGCCCTCCCAGTCCACCAAGTATTGCAACCCATGACCCCGGCGCCGGGAGTCCAGGATGGAGGAGACGGACCAGGCCGGGTGGCCACCAACCATCCGGGGTGCGGGTTGCGCTGCAGGAGGAGGGCAAAGGGGGTCGGTAACTGCCAGCTTCACCTTCGACACGTGGAAAGTGGAATGGATGCGGAGGGAGGGGGGAATAGCCACGCGCACAGCCACCGGGTTGATGATCCGGGTGATGGGAAAGGGACCCATGAAGCGCTGTGCCAGCTTTCTCCTCTCGCCTTTTAGGGTGACGTCCTGGGTGGAAACGTAGACAAGTTGCCCAACTCTGTACGCCGGGGCAGGTCTTCTACGCCGGTCCGCCACGGTCCTGTTGCGCTCCGCTGTGCGTAAAAGCGCATGACGCGCGGTGGCCCAGGTGGAGCGGAACTGCCTCACGTGCGCCCTAACTGACGGGACAGTTACCTCGCTCTCCTGCGCTGGAAGCAGCGGGGGGTCGTAACCCAGGGACGCCTTGAAGGGGGACATCCCCGTTGCAGAAGAGCGGGCGGTATTGTGGGCGTACTCCACCCAGGCGAGATGGTTGCTCCATGACGTCGGCTTGGATCTTGCAACACAGCGGAGCGCAGCCTCCAGCTCCTGATTGGTCCTCTCACACTGCCCGTTAGACTGGGGGTGATGGCCGGAGGAGAGGCTCACCTTGGCTCCGATGGCGTTGCAAAAGGACCTCCAAACCTCGGATGAAAATTGGGGACCCCGGTCTGAGACCACGTCCACCGGAATCCCGTGCAGCCTGACCACGTGTTGGATGAGGAGGCCCGCCGTCTCCAGGGCGGTAGGGAGACCTCGCAGGGGGACGAAGTGTGCCGCCTTGGAGAAACGGTCCACGATGGTCAGGATGGTGTTAAAGGAGCTGGAAACGGGGAGTCCGGTGACGAAATCCAGTGTGATATGCAACCAGGGCCTGCCGGGGACGGGCAGAGGCTGGAGCAGACCCGCTGGAGGGGCATTTCCTGACTTGCTGGTGGCACAGACTGGGCAAGCCCGGGCGTAGCGGGCTGCATCCCTCCGCAGGCCCGGCCACCAAAAAGACCGCTGGAGGAGGCTGATCATCCGGGAGGTGCCGGGATGACAGGTGAGCCGGGAGGTGTGGAGCCAGTGGATGACCTCTCCTCGGACCGCAGATGGGACGAACAGTCTTCCCTCCGGTCCACCGCCAGGATCAGGTTCCACCTCCTGTGCCTTCCGGATCTTTGCCTCGATATCCCACGAGATGGCTCCCACGACGCACGACCTGGGCAGGATGGAGTGAGGCGTCTCCTCCGATTCCACGGGAGTGAACTGCCTAGAGAGGGCGTCAGGCAGGCCGTTCTTAGAGCCAGGCCTGAAGGTGATAGAAAATTGGAACCTGGCGAAGAACAGAGACCAGCGCGCCTGGCGGGCATTCAGGCGCTTGGCAGACCGTAAATACTCCAAGTTCTTGTGGTCCGTAAGGACCACAAACGGCAGGTTCGCCCCCTCTAGCCAGTGGCGCCACTCCTGCAGGGCGAGCTTGATGGCCAAGAGCTCTCTGTCCCCCACATCGTAGTTCCTCTCCGCCGGGGACAAGCGCCGGGAGAAGAAGGCGCACGGTCGTTTGGCGCCATCGTCCGGTGACCGCTGGGACAGCACTGCCCCCACTCCCGTGTCCGAAGCGTCTACCTCGACGATGCACTGCAGCGCGGGGTCGACCTGGCGAAGGACCCGGGAGGAGGAGAATTCCGCCTTCAGCGCCTCAAAGGCGGCAGCGACCTCTTCGGTCCACCGGAACGGGACCTTCGGGGACGTGAGGCGGGTCAGTGGTCCAACGATGGTACTGAAGTTGGGGACAAAGCGGCGGTAGAAATTGGCGAAGCCAACAAATTGCTGCACCTGCTTCCGGGATGCAGGTGTAGGCCATTCCACCACCGCCTTTACCTTCTCTGGGTCAGGGAGCACCTTATCGTGGGCGATGATGAACCCCAGGAAGGACGTACTCCTGGCGTAAAATTCACACTTTTCTGCCTTTACGTACAGACGATTCTCCAGCAGCCTTTGGAGGACCCGCCTCACGTGGACCTGGTGCTCATCCCTGGACTTGGAGAAGATGAGGATATCGTCCAGGTAGACGAACACGAAAAGGCCAATGAAATCCCGGAGGACGTCATTAATGAGGCGCTGGAAGACTGCAGGAGCGTTGGTCAACCCGAACGGCATCACCAGGTATTCAAAGTGGCCGTTCGGGGTACGGAAGGCCGTTTTCCACTCATCTCCCTCCCGGATCCGGACGAGGTGGTAAGCGCTGCGTAGGTCCAGCTTGGTGAACCAGGTCGCCCCCTGGAGGGAGTGGAAAGCAGTGTCCATGAGAGGCAGGGTGTAACGGTCCTTCTCCGTGATATTATTGAGGGCCCGGTAGTCGATACAAGGGCGGAGGGACCCATCCTTTTTTCCCACGAAGAAGAACCCCGCCCCCACGGGTGACGATGATGGGCGGATTATCCCGGCGTTTAATGACTCCTTCAGATATGTGTTCATCGTCTCCTTCTCCGGCGCAGACAGGCTGTAGAGCCGACCAGAAGGTAACGGCGCCCCCTGGCGGAGGTTGATGGCACAGTCGTAGGGCCGATGAGGGGGAAGAGACATAGCTTTCGCTTTACTGAACACCATACCCAGGTCGTGAAACTCCGGAGGCACCAGGGACAGGTCCGGGGGTGCAGCGTCCGTTGCTGGAGGAGGAGCGGACGGCGAGCAGGCAGCGGACTGGAGGCAGGTGCCCAGGCAAAATGTACTCCAAGCCGATACCCCAGCTGATCTCCAATCCAGGACCGGATTGTGAAGGCGGAGCCAGGGATACCCCAGGATGACGGGCGACACAGAGTTGGGAAGGACATAAAAGGTCATCTCCTCCCGGTGGTTTCCCGAGATGATGACCGGTAGGGGGACAGTTTGATGTGTCACTCTCCCAAGGGTGGCACGGGAGAGATGGACTAGGGAGATGGGAGTGTTGAGTGCCTGGCAGCGGATGCCCAATCGGGTTGCCAGGCTTTGTGAAATGAAGCTGCCTTCTGCGCCCGAATCCACCAGTGCGTGGGTGAGGTGCCCAGTGGGGTTATGGCAGAAACGGATGGGCAGCTTCAATTGAGTAAGTGATCCTAACCGATTGATGTCCGCGAGACTTCCAACAGTGACTCGCGGACCCCACCGACTGGCCTTCCGTGGACAACGCTCCACGGTGTGTTGGTCGCCTCCGCAATACATGCAGAGGCCCAACTCACGACGGCGTTGTTTCTCCACAGGGGAAAGTTTAGTCCAGCCCGTCACCATCGGCTCCGACTCCTCGGGGCGCGATGCTGGCGGCGCCGCCAGGGGGCGAGCTTGGAACAGGTACGGCGAGGCTCCACGAGGGCGAGAAGAAGAAGACCTCCGCCCCAAGGAGCGCTCGCGCAGCCTGTTATCCAAACTTACCGCTAAGGACGTCAGCTCCGCTAGCGTCCCAGGGATATCCCGACCAGCCAGTTCATCCCTCAGATCACTATTGAGGCTGCGGAGGAACAGGCCACAGAGGGAGCGTTCCTCCCAGCCCAGTTCCTCCGCCGCTACCCGGAAGTCGACCGAGTGGTCCGCTGCCGACCGGCTTCCCTGCTGGAGAGCGAGAAGCCGATCGACCTGGACCGTCTCGGTTTGAGAATGGTCAAAGACCTCCAGAAAGCGCCTCACGAATTGGTCATAGGTGAGGGTGGCATAACTGGGCCTCGCCATTACGGCGTAGGTCCAAGTTAACGCACGCCCCTCCAGAAGATTCCCTATGTAACCAATTCGACTGTGATCCGAGGGAAAATCTCTGGGCACACGGTGGAACACGGACTCACACTGCATAATGAACCCCCGCGCTCCGCCGAGCTTACCGCTAAAGCGGGCGGGGGTCGGAATCGGTGTGAGCCGAACCGGTGCCACTGGAGCCGGCTGGACGGCCGCTGGAACAGCAGGAGCCGCGCCACCCTGGCGAGTCGGGAGGAACGGCTGTTGGGGGTCCAAGCGGTTCAATCGGTTAGTTAATTCTAATAATTGATTGAAAACCACCTGTTGCTGATAAACAATCTGATCCACCCGAGCCTCGAGGATGGTAAACCGGTGTGCGAGCCCGCCGTCTGCCGAGCCGCTCTGCTGAAGCCGTACTGACATAACGTTCGGCTCAGGAGACGCACACACACAGGCTCAGAGTAGTTCAAACTGTTTATTAACAGCAGGGATGTTTGGGTGCGTGTCTGCGGAATGTTAATGTGTTGGTGGTGGTGTCTGCTTCGGACCCAGAGGCAGGAGACCGTTCAGCCGGCAACCCTATGGGAGAAATCAGACACAGGGTGATGAGCGCACACCAACACAGGAGGAGAATAGGCGAGGGAGAGAAGCTTACTTGTTTGGACAGATGACTGGCGCTTCAAGGATGGAAGCCCGGGAGACAGCCACCTGCAGGGCTCGGTGCAGCAGCGAGGAGAGACGAGGGACGGGATTGTCCGCCGCTGAGGAATCCACCTGTGCACAGGGGAGCAAACTGGAGAGATGAGGTAAGTGATCTTCTTACCGGTGACGAGGATGCTGAAGAGAATGTGGTAGAAGCCCATGAAAGGGAAATGAAGTCTACGGCTTCAGACCGAAGCTCAGGGCGAGGCAGCCTATATTCCTCGCCGCTGATGACTGACAGGTGTGTGAGCAGGTGGCGCCGTTGATGAGCGGCGCGGCGTGACAATTTCCACCTGTAGTCCCTGGGCAGGCTGGTGTTAGCATTAAAAAGCAGACATTTGCTAAAACTACAAGTAAGCATTGATAAAAAACTAAAACCATTGATTAAAAAACTAAAACCAAGCATTGCTAAAAACTAAAAAAAAACATTAATATCATTAATAAGAACCCAAAACATTGATAAGAACTAAAACATACAATAATACATTTTTATAACTCCATCCTTATAAACAATTTTTCACATCAAACCACTGACTCTTATTGGTCCCACTGTCAACATCACACACTCTAACATCTTTACATCACAGTACATTATGGACACAGGTTTGCTTAGAGATTAAATGTTTTTTCACCAAGCGTGAAAATGTGTGATAGTCTGTTACTGCAAATAACTCCATTGGTAACATGTTCCACTGTCGCATAGCCACACATGAAAATGTTGAATTTGCTAATGTTGTCTTGTGCTTAGGAATCCTGCACTCGCCACGTGCTGTTGATTGAGTTGTCCGAGATGTATTTACAGAACTTAATGAAACAAACCTTTTTAAGGGAGGAGCAGCAGAGTTATGGATTATCTTAAACAAAAGACACACATTTGTATACATAATTAGATTTTCAAAGCTCAACAGGTTATATTTGGACAGGATTGGGCAGTGATGGAACGTTCGTCTTTTCTTGTCATGAATCTTGATAGAATACTTGTATAATGATTCCAGAGGCCTCAGGGCAGATTTACACGCCTGTGACCAACTTGTCATACAGTAAAGAAAATGTGGAATTATCATAGCATTTAGATACATACTTGATGCTTCAGTAGACAGTGAATTTCTGATATGTTTGAAATTAGCACAATTAAATTTGACCGTGTTTGTCATCTTTTTAATGTGTTTTTTAAAGCTTAAATTTGAGTCACGTGTAACACCTAAATATTTAAATTCAGTCACATTGTTAATTTTTTGTCCTTCTATCAAGATATGACAAGAATTCTTGGATTTGTAGCGATTTGTAAAAAACATTGACAGTTTTATCGACGTTTAAGGTTAAACAAGAATTCCTCAACCAATGTGAGACTTTCTTCATTTCCTGTGTTAATTTTTCAGTCACCTCTTCAGCCGTTTTACCATGAGTATATACCACAGTGTCGTCAGCATACATAATTATATTTGCATTACACACAGACGGGAGATCATTAATATATAATGTAAACAGCAAAGGCCCTAAAATAGAGCCCTGCAGTACACCCATACTGCATGCTTTTAAGGGAGATGTAACATTATTTACAATTACACACTGCTGAGTGTGTAATTGTGTGTAACCTGAGTTTGATCATTAAAACTGTTCACGGTATATACAGTAGAAGTTTCTGCTTGATTTTTTTTTTTGTGTGTGTGTGTGTCTCTTGGGTCACAAAGAAGAATTCATGAATATTTGAGACTGATTGATAGAAGGTATAAAGATTAGTTATTAATAAAATTGTTCATGTTTTTGGACTGGTGCCCCAAACAAGTTTTTATGTGTGTATGTGTGTGGCACCAAAGTCAAACATCATCTACACGCACACACACACACACCTATAAAAATTTAATAATCTTTGTGCCTTGTAACAATAATTCAATTCAATTCAATTCAATTCAATAATTCACTACATATTTTCATGCCCCATGTGAGGCTGTGTGCACCCTAGAAACAGATGTAAAAAAGAATATTAAGCCATAAGCTATGTGAGTGCTTATAGCCAAATTTGATCCACTTTATACAGTGAAGTTCTCTGTGTGTGTTTCCTGCAGCTGAGTCTGTGTAATGAAAGGGGGTGGGGGGGTGGGGGGCGCTGATTCACCCCATTCACTGAGCTGAGAAATTTGTGTTTAAAGCATGTCAAAGTTCAAAAAGCAGTATCATACGCTGAATTAATAAAGATGAAGGCCTGAAGAGGAGGGATCACGAAGAAACCCAACTCGTCTCTTGTTAATTTAGCTTGATCAGCGAAATTCTCAACGGAAAAATTAAATTAACCAGTTTTTTCCTCTCCTCATGTGTGTAGAGGTGAATCTGAAACTAGATCACGTTGGACATGCAGCCTAATAAAAGTTACTGAGAGGAAATTGTTTGAGGTAACAGCGCTGAATTGTACGCAAAATTAAAATTGTAAGATTATTCTTGCATGAATAATAATCAAATTAAATGAACTACTGGAGCGGAGACAGTTAGACCGCCTCCAAGCGACGTCACTGTGTCTCCTCCTCCTTGAGTGCAGAAGGGACTGCCTCCATCTGGTGGTCAACTATAAGAATTGCATTCTTTCATAAATTTACATTCAAAGTAAAACAAAGCGTGAATCTGTTAAGCTGATTTCTAACCAAATCGAGCCTCCAAATTAACTTCAAAGCAATCCATATTATTCAGATTAACCAAAATTTAAAACCAATCTAAAGTTTCTATACCAAAAAAAAAAGAAACTTGTTGGCTTGACGGTTGTTCTCATTGGTGGATCAGATTCTACTGCCTATAAACACAGCAGAGGTGCATAAAAGCATACACTTATATTTATTCACTTATGTTAACCACACATTTTAATCTTTAAAGTTAAAAAAACATATCTTTACACATTTTATGCAACAATTGCAAACTGTTGAAGCTATATATATGTGTGGTTTAAGTGGTGGATTGTGTAATTTCTCCCACAGGAAGCCCAGTTCAGCTTAAGAATTCAAATAAATGCCAATGTTTATTCAAAAGTGACCTTAAAGTAGTGCTAACCCTGTGCATGCTGGTAAAGGAATTAGTGATTCACTGAATATTTACCAAAATTTTTCAAAATTAGGAAACCACATTCAACATTTAACGTTTAAGGCTCTAGGTGTTATTTAAAGTTATTGTGTTATCCTTGGATGTTTTGTTTTCCACAGGAAAAGGAAAACATTAATCAACTCACTACTTCTCAAGCACTACTTCTCAGCAGGATTTAAAATAGGAAGGTGAAAACATTGATTATTCTGTAAATAAAAACTTTATAGATAACAATCAAACAAATCACCATTGGCTTTAACCCCAAGAAAGCCTTGGTGGCAATGCACAAAACAATTCACTTGTGTTTCCTAATCTGTAAATATTAAACATTTAAAGCTTTAAACAAAAACAGGCTTTAACAATAAAGGCAAAAATCAACTATGACTTTAAAAGAAAGTGAAAACTTAAAACCTTAAATCTCTAAAGCATTTAACTTTTTCAAATTTTTGTTGTTCCCTTTTTGTGTAAATAAAATCATCACTTTAAAGTGCCATTCAACAACATTCCAAAGCTAGTTATTGATGGCAATTCTAATAGTAGTCTTTGAAATAAAGTAAAGAAGTCAACCCACACAAATTTTAAACTACAAACGAAGATACAGTTTCCACAAACAAATGAACACACCTCCAAATTTCTACAATAATTCCAAAATTCTACTTCCCTTCTTATAAGCCTGTAAGTTGGAACAAGTTCTCAAAGGAGCTCATAACTACCACCACTATAAAATAACACTCAAGGATAACTCTTCAATTCAATTCAATTCAACTTTATTTATATAGCGCCATTTCACAACAACAGTCATCTCATAGCACTATCAACTGTAGGGGGAACCCCCACAGTTGCAGAAAGACCCCAGCAATCAGGCGATCCCCTGTGAGCAAGCACTTGGCGACGGTGGAGAGGAAAAACTCCCTTTTAACAGGAAGAAACCTCCAGCAGAACCAGGCTCAGGGAGGGGCAGTCATCTGTTGTGACTGGCTGGGGGGGTGAGGGGATAGAGAAGAAGAAAAGAACAGACATGTAGAGAGCAAACAGCACGATGGGGACTCAATCTATGGGAGAGAACAAACAAATGTTAATGACCAGCAAAAAAAATATTTCATTGAGAGTGAGAAAAGGAGTGAGGCCCAGTGCATTACTGGAGGTCCCCCGGCTGACTAAACCTATTAGCAGCATAACTAAGGGAGGGTTCAGAAACACATGATCCCTCCCTAATTGTAGGCTATATCAAAAAGGTAGGTTTTAGCCCTATTCTTAAAAAACAGAGATCAAGTCTGACTCCCAAATCCAGATTGGCAGCTGGTTCCACAGGAGAGGAGCTTGATAACTAAAGGCTCTGCCTCCCATTGTACTTTTGGAGATTCTAGGTATTACAAGTAATCCTGCATTTTGGGAGCGTAGTGCTCTGTTAGGATAATACGGTAGTATCAGATCTTTTAAATTAAAAGGAGCCTGATTGTTTAGAGCTTTGTAAGTAAGAAGAAGGATTTTAAACTTAATTCTAAACTCTATGAGAAGCCAATGAAGGGACGCCAGAACCGGAGAGATATGATCTCTCTTTCTAGTACCTGTTAAAACTCTTGCTGCAGCATTTTGGATCAGCTGAAGACTTTTTAAAGATGTTTTAGGACAGCCTGATAATAAAGAATTACAATAATCTAATCTCGAGCTAACAAAAGCGTGGATCAGTTTCTCAGCATCACTCTGAGACAAGATGCTCCTAATCTTGGCAATATTACGCAAATGATAGAAGGCAGTCTTAGAAACAAATTTAATATGTGAATTGAAGGACAAATCCTGATCAAAAATAACTCCAAGGTTCCTCACAGAGCTCTTAGGAGAAAGAGTAACAGCATCCAAACTGAAAGTTTGATTTGGAAAGGAATTTCTAAGGTTTTTTGGACCAACAAGAATGACTTCAGTCTTATCTGAATTTAATAGCAGGAAATTACAAGTCATCCAAGCTTTGATTTCCTTAAGACAGGCTTCTAACTTGGCTAATTGATTACTATCATCTGGCTTCATTGACAGGTATAATTGTGTGTCATCAGCATAACAATGAAAATGTATACAGTGCTTTCTAATAATGTTGCCTAACGGAAGCATATATAAACTAAAAAGAGTAGGGCCTAGCACAGATCCCTGTGGAACTCCATGACTGAGCTTTGAGGTGAAAGAAAACTCATTATTTACATGAACAAACTGGAACCTATCAGATAAATAAGATCTAAACCACTGCAATGAAGTTCCATTAAGTCCAACATAGTGTTCTAATCTATCAAGTAGAATATTATGATCGATAGTATCAAAAGCTGCACTAAGGTCTAAAAGGACAAGTACAGAAACTAGTCCATTATCAGATGCAATGAGGAGGTCGTTAGTGACCTTCGCTAAGGCTGTTTCAGTACTATGATGGATTCTAAACCCAGACTGAAACTCTTCATGTAAACCATTTCCCTGAAGGTGGTCAAATAATTGCGTAGCAACAACTCTTTCTAAGATTTTTGAAATGAAAGGGAGATTAGAGATTGGTCTATAGTTAGCTAAAGCTCCTGGATCTAGCGTTGGCTTTTTGAGTAAGGGTTTAATTACAGCCATTTTAAAAGCCTGCGGTACATGGCCTAAAGTTAATGAAGAATTGATTATATGAAGAATAAAGCTACCAATAAGTGGGAAGACTTCTTTAAATAACCTGGTAGGAATAGGGTCTAAAAGACAAGTTGAAGGTTTGGATGAGGAAACTACTTTGTCTAACTCACAAAGGTCGATTGGAGTAAACTCATCAAGACAGACATCAATAAGATAAGATAAGATAAGATAAGCCTTTATTAGTCCCACAATGGGGAAATTCCAGGATTGCAACAGCACAGGGATAGCAACACTCAGAGCAACAATCAGAAGGCAAGAAAAAAAACAAGCAAGCAAGAGCAGCTAATATACATATGTACATATTACTATAAAATATATATATACACACACACACACACACAGACACACAGTGCAGAGCATTGTAGCTGGATGGAATAAATATATGAATATATGAACACACAGTGCAGAGCATTGTAGCTAGATGGAATAAATATGTAAATATATAAACACCCACAGTACGTCTCAGCTCCGTCCTCACCTGGGTCTTGGTCAGGGTCAGGATGGGGGACTGTGTGTTGGGAGTGGGGGGGGGTGTCGGTGGAGTGGGGAGTGGGTAGCAGGACTTGATTTCTTAGAGGCAGCAGTGGTTGTTGTGCAGACAGGGGGGGGGGGGCGGTTGGTCAAATCTATTGAAAAACAGATTCAGGTTGTTCGCCCACTCCCTGCCCCCCGTGGCCTGGGGGGAGGTATTCTGGAGCCCCGAGATGGTTTTGAGGTTTCTCCAGACCCCGCTAATGTCGCTCTGTTGCAGCTTGTCCTCCATCTTCTTCCTGAAGCTGTCCTTGCCTTCTCTGATCTTTCTCCTCAGCTCCCTCTGTACGGACTTCAGCATCTCCCTGTTCCCCGACCTGAAGATCCTCTTCTTCTCTCTCAGAAGTGTTTTTATCTCAGGGTTGATCCAGGGTTTGTTGTTTGAGTGACGCCGTATGGTCTTGGTGGGAACGGATTTGTCCACACAGAAGCTGAGGTAGCCCGTGAAGGTGTGAATGAGGCCATCGATGTCCTCACCATGTGGATCGCAGAGCTGCTTCCAGGCAGTGGCTTCAAAACAGTCCTTTAGAGTGTCCATTGTCTCCTCAGACCATAACTCCACAGTGTGCATGGCCGGAGGTTGTCTGTGCACTAGGGGTTTGTACACCGGTCGGAGATGAACCAAGTTGTGATCCGATCTCCCAAGTGAGGGGAGTTGTGATGAGGTGTACGCCTCCTTAGTGTTTGCGTAGAACAAATCCAGTGTTTTATTGTCTCTAGTGTGGCATGTGACATACTGGGTGAAAGTGGGCAGAATGGGAGACAGTGAAACGTGGTTGAAATCGCCTGAGATGAGGAGAAGAGCATCTGGGTGTTCTGTCTGCAGCCTGCTGGTTACTGAATGGATGACGTCACGCGCTGTCCCAGCGTTCGCCGTCGGATTTGCATAAACAACAATGCAGATCACGTGTGAGTGTTCTCTCGGGAGATATGTAGGCCTCATGCTAACAGCTAGCAACTCAATGTCTTTGCTGCAGTATCGTTGTTTAACAGTGATATGTCCCGGTCTACACCAGTTGTTGTTAACATACATTATCACTCCACCGCCCCTAGTTTTGCCACTCTCTGGTGTTCGGTCAGCTCGTATCATGTGAAAACCCTCCAGCTCAATGTTAGCATCTGCTGCTAGTTCAGTTAGCCACGTCTCAGTAAACAAAAGGAGAGAGCACTCCCGGTAAGTGCTATCATAACGGGAGATAGCCGCTAGCTCATCTAACTTTCCCAGTATCGACCGTACATTTCCCATGACAACAGATGGAAGGGAGGGTCTGTACCTTATATTTTTTGTCCTCCGCCTTACTCCAGCCCGGCAGCCGCGGCGTTTTCGCCTCAGTTCTCTCGGTATGTCGAGTTTTTCCAGTGGGACCGGGTGGCGGTTAAATGCTAGCAGCTCTTCCCTGTTGTATCGAATCCTGCTATAAACAGTGGCTCCGTCCACCGGCTCAGGAGACATTTGGGATGATCTGTGTGTCCGTGATATAAGTGGGGTGAAAAAAAAAAGTGATCAAAAGAGAGAGGAAGGGAAAAAAAAAAACAAAAAAAAAAACTCGGAATCGAGCCGCTGTTGCAAAAGGCAGCCGACTGGTGTGGCGCCGAGAGGATAGATAGAAGAAGAATAGAAGATAGAAGAAGTTGTAGTAGTTACAGTATTTAAGTTAACTGTGGGCAGAATCTGATTGATTTTATCTCTGATGGATGAAATTTTATTATTGAAAAAGTTCATAAAGTCCTGACTAGTAAGCTCTAAGGGAATGCTAGGATTGACAGAGTCCTGACTCTTTGTCAACCTGGCTACAGTACTGAAAAGAAACCTGGGATTATTCTTGTTCTCTTCTATTAATGCAGAGTAATAACTCGTTCTAGCTTTTCTAAGAGATTTTTTATAAATTAAAAGATGATTTCTCCAAGCTAAATAGATTTCGTCTAAATTAGTGGAGCGCCATTTTCTTTATAATTGACGAGTCTTCTGTTTTAAGATACGAGTTTCTGTGTTGAACCAAGGAGTTAGAAATCTCTGATTAGACTTTTTCTTTTTTAAGGGGGCCACCAAGTCTAGAGTCTGATGCAGAGAAGCTGAAACACTATCCACCATGTTATCAATTACAGAAGGAACAAGCTGTCTATAGCTTATTTCCGTTGTGTTGACACATGGCATAGAGGAAACAATCTGCATAAATTTGGTAACAGCATCATCTGAGAGGCATCTACTGTAATAATATTTTTCTTTAGGAGCCAAATAGTCAGAAATAGTAAAATCAAAGGTTAACAGACAATGGTCTGACAGTACAGGGTTATGAGGAGACACTACAAGATTTTCTATTTCTATGCCATATGTCAGAACAAGGTCCAATGTATGGTGGAGGTAATGAGTAGAATTTCCTACTTTCTGAGAAAACCCAATCGAGTCTAATATTGAATTAAATGCCACATTAAGGCAGTCACTATCTACATCCCCATGTATATTAAAGTCCCCTACTATAATTATTCTATCAGATTTCAGCACTAAATCAGTTAAGAAATCAGCAAATTCAGATAAAAATTCTGAGTAGGTTGATGGGGGACGATAAACTATGGCAAATAAAATTGGGTTTAACCTAAAATTGCTAAAGTGCCCAATACTGAGGACCAGACCCTCAAAGGAATTATAACATGTTTTTTGCTTTACATTAACTAGTAATTTGGAATGGTAAATTGTTGCTACTCCTCCTCCACGACCAGAACTTCTGGGATTTTGACAGTTTAAATAACCAGAGGGAGTTGATTCATTTAAACCAACATAATCCTCTTGCCTTAACCAAGTCTCTGTAAGGGAAATTAAATCAATCTGATGATCAATTAACAGATCATGGACTAACAAAGACTTTGGAGTTAGAGACCTAATATTTAATAAACCACATTTAATTTTTAAATTATGAGGAGGAACAGAGGCCAATTCATTCAATTTAGAGGCTTCATGTTTAATTTGAGTTTTACTAATATTTGGCTTAATCACTTTGGGATGCTTATACATTATATTTTTATTTACTTTGGAGGGAGCAGACAACGATTCTCTGATGGGGAAGTCAGGGGCTAAGCTGAGGGATGGCGGATGAAGAGGAGCTGCAGAGAGGCGTGTAAGACTGCGACTGTGCTTCCTGGTCCCAACTCTGAGTAGTCAGGGTTTTGGAAATTTGGATAAAAAAGAAGCCAGATTGTTAGATAAATGAGAAGCACCATCCAAAGTGGGATGAATGCTGTCTCGTCTCATAAGACCAGGTTTTCCCCAAAAAGAGCTCCAATTGTCAATGTAGCCCACGTCATTTGCAGGACACCACACAGACAGCCAGCGGTTCAAGGATGACGAGCGGCTAAACATGTCATCACTGGTCAGATTGGGGAGGGGCCCAGAGAATACTACAGTGGCAGACATCGTTTTTGCAAAGTCACACACCGATTCTATATTAAGTTTCGTGACTTCCGACTGCCGGAGACGGATGTCATTAATGCCGGCGTGAATAACAATTGTGGAATATTTACAGTTACTTTTAGCCAGCATTTTCAAATTTGACTCGATGTCGCCTGCTCTGGCCCCAGGAATGCATTTGACTATGGCCGCTGGAGTCTCTAGGTTCACGTTTCTGACTACAGAGTCACCAATGATCAGAGTTTTTTCCTCAGCGGGTGTGTCGCTGAGCGGGGAAAAACGATTAGAAACGTGAACAGGTTGGTGGTGTACCGGGGCTTTGCGACTAGGCTTCCTTCTCACCGTCACCCACCCAGTCTCCTCGCTGCTGAGGAGAGCCGGGGAACCGCTGACAGGGGGGCCTAAGCTAGCTAGCTCCGCTGCAGCTAAGGGGCGTCCGTCGAGATTAACTGGCGCAGACGGTGTTTCAATGCAGCGGAGCCGGGATTCCAAATCAGACAACCTCGCCTCGAGCGCCTCAAAAAGACAACATTTATTACATTTACCGTTATCACTAAAAGAGGCAGAGGTGTAGCTAAACATCTGACAGAGAGAGCACACCAGAGGAGGAGAGGAAAGAGAGCTAGTAGCCATAGCTAGTGGCTAGCTAGTGGCTGGAGAGCAAACCACACAGGCAGACAGCAAAACAGGAAGTGACGATACGTTACCACAAGGAAGTGACGTGAAATTTGACTAACAAATTTAGCTATAATCAACAAGTTGATTTTAAGCTTAACTGTTAAACAAACAGTAAAACATGTTGGATCCACTTATCGAACTGGATAACCTTGAAGCAACATTGGAAGGATTGACTTCTGACTTTATACCTGGCTTCTCAACACAGGTTAAGGAAACACCCCCAAAGATTTGAAGCAAATCACTGAAAAACTTTTGGATGAATGCACTAATAATCCACCAAAAGCAAAGGATCTCCCCAAGGAGTTAGAGAAGTTCTCACCAGCATTAGTTGTGAGGTTAAGAGTAGCTGAAGCTAAAGTATTATATGCCTAGAAAGAACTGGTGAAGTAACAGTCAACAATCTTCTCTCTCTAGGAAGATAACAAATTACTAATGAAAAAGTAGGAACAAGCTTGCAGAGAACATGAAGATACCCAAGCTGAACTTGATAATGCGTTACGAGATTTGGACCAGGTAAAGCAAGAGAACCACAGCCTCTCCCTCCTCAGTACATGTGAAGAAGTATGGACAGCAGAAGCTTTCTACCACTCTCAGTAAGACATGAACAGATCCAGAGAAAGTAAAATGACAGAGGAAAATAGAGAGTTTAATTCTGTGTGGACAGATTAATTTGTGTTCATGTATGGCTGTTGTGGAGAGAATTTCTCCGTGAGAACACAAACAAAGAGAAAAACAGCTGCCTCATTAGTGTCTACAGGTCCATAAAGTCTTAAATGTGATTATCTCAAATCAACACCTTAATTATCTTTAAAAATGAGAAACAATCCTTGAATTCTTGTTCAAGAACCTTATAATCACCTGCACTATAAATGCTGGATTCACCAGACATGATCAAAGTCTGAATTACTGTAAATTTATTTTCACTGTCACAGTTTAATGCTTCCTGAGTTATGTAAAAATAAAAGCCCTCTACAGTGATTCAGTTTTCAGAATGGTTGTGTTTATGTGCTTTTATTATGAAATGCCAATAACCAGATATACTTGTCTGAAATTACACCTGATAGTTTTTCCTCATAATTTGTAAAGAAAAATTAAAAAAGAGAGAGAAGAGAAGACTTTGTGACAGTGATTTAGAGGTGAGCCTTTTATTTTAAGGATGTTTTCAGCTTTTTCTATGCAGGATAACTGCTGGTTTATCATCTGTGGGGTTTTGGACAGTGAATTATATGTGCAGATTGTCTACCAATACCACACATTTTTTTTTTTAATTATAACCAATATTTAGCTCAGCAGCAGAAGATTTTTTTTGTTTTTCCACTCTGTTGTAATTATTTCTAATTGGCTTAATTTGCACCGAATGGTTTTTAAGTTATATTATTTAGAAAGTTGTTTACAATTATTTTTGTTTTATTCCAAAATAAAGTAGAATATCAGACAACCAATTATCAGACAACCAATCCACTAGTTGTCAAATTAAGAGTCTGGAGACCAGGTGAAGGATACAGATTTATAAATGACAAATAGGTGACACGTGAACATGCAGCGGCCTCTCTTCTTTCTTCGTGTTTTGTGCCATTTAGTGTTGTTTAGAATACACCTAAGTGTACGTATATTCATGTGTTTAATGTACATATATGATGCTGCAAACAAGCTACAGTTTCCGCAGCCTTCTGGAGATAAGAAATATGACCAAACATTACGTTCTGGATCAGAGCATTACAGAGGAACTCTGTGGCCTAGGTCTCCTCCACCAGACCTCCACATCCCGGACTCAACTGCTGTGCCCCATCCCAAATGGAGATGCCATAGACGGTGTGAGCGGCGACAAAAGAGAGGTAAATGTGGAGGTATCTGACCGAAGCTAACCACTATCCCACACAAACTCCAGATTCCTTCCCTCATTCTGGCCAACATACACCCACTAGACAACAAAATAGATCACATACAGCTTCTGAGAACTAAGCAACGTGATGCACAGAACTGCTGTGTTTTTATCTTTACGGAAACATGGTTAAATGACAATATACCAGACTCTGTTATTCAGTTAGCAGGGCTGACATGCTATCGTAGCGACAGAGTGTTCACGGAAAGAGGGAAAACACGAGGCAATGGCGTATGTGTTTACATCAGTGACACCTGGTGCAGTGATGCAACTGTTGTACACAAGCACTGTTCTCCATTGGTGGAGTTTATGATCATCAAGTGCTGACCCTTTTACATTCCAAGAGAATTTTCATCTGTCCTGCTAGCCGCTGTGTATGCCCCGCCCACCGGCATCGGTGAGAGGAGTAAAGCACTAAAAGAGCTCTTATCAGGCCATCAGTGAGACACAAACGGCACATCCAAATGGATTCCTCATCACAGCAGGATACTTCAACCATGCAGATTTAAAGGCCCGCCTACCAAATCTACACCAACATGTAGACTTCCCAACAAAAGGAGACAATTTGCTGGACCTGGTGTACACAACCCACAAGAAAGCATACAGATCCTCCTCTTTTCCCTATTTGTGTCTCTCTGATCACATCACCATCTTGTTAAGGCCGGCATACAAACCCAGATTGAAAACAATCAGACCAACAAAAAAGCAGGTACATGTGCGGCCAGAGGGGGCCTCTGATGCTCTGAAAGACTGCTTCAGCACTACAGACTGGGACACTTTCAAGCACGCAGCCACTCAAGTCTAGAGGAGTACACTGAGGTAGTTATAGCATACCTAAATGCATTTATGATGTCACTCACTGCAAAACCATCACTGTTCATGCTAACCAAAAGCCATGGATGACAGCAGAGGTCCACAGCCTCCTGAGGGCTCAGGATGCAGCCTTCAGGGCCGGCAACACTGCAGAACTAACAACAGCTAGGGCATACCTGTCCTGTAGCATCAAGGAGGCAAAACGACAGTGCAACAAAAAAATATCCAGCCACTTCAGCAATACCAGAGATGCACATTCCCTCTGGCGTGGCATACAGACCCCCACCAACTACAAACCTCCACCTCAGACCTGTACGAGTGATATCACATTGCTTAACAACCTAAACAACTTCTTTGGCCACTGTGAAGCACAAAACAGCACATCAGCACATAAGACCACTCCTCCTCCAGACGAGCAGGCCATGAGTCTGGATCCGGCCAGCATGAAGCGGACACTCTGCAGGATCAACCAGCTGGCAAGGCAGCTGATCCAGACTACATACGGGGTTGTGTTCTGAAGGACTGTGCGGAGGAGCTCAAGAATGTCCTGGCCAACATTTTCAACATCTCCCTGACTCAAGCTGTTGTCCCCACATGTTTCAAAACTGGTGCCATAATATCAGTCCCAAAAAAGCCTATCCCTTCCAGCTACAACGATTACCGTCCTGTACCACTGACCCCCATCATAACGAAGTGCTTTGAGTAGCTGGTCATGCAGAACATCAAATCCATCCTCCCTCCCTCCCACGACCCATCTCAGTTTGCATACAGGTCAAACAGATCCACAGACGATGCCATTGCTGCTGCTCTCCATCCAGCCCTCACCCACCTGGACTCAAAGAACTCCTATGTGTGAATGCTGTTCTTGGACTTCAGTTCAGCATTCAACACAATCATCCCCCAGGACCTAATACAAAAACTCAAGACACTTGGGGCTCAAAACCTCTCTCTGTAACAGGGTGCTGGACTTTCTCACAGGAAAGCCACAGAATGTGCGGGTAGGCAGCAACACATCCAAGACCATCACAGTGAGCACAGGGGCCCCACAAGGGTGTGTGCTCAGCCCGCTGCTCTTCACCCTGCTGACCCATGACTGTGTACCAGCCTACAACACCAACCACATCTTTGGTTGGTGTTGGTGTCAGCTCTTTGGTTGGCAAAGGTTGCAGACCCCTGGGCTAGTGTAATCCTGATGTGAGATGTGCTTACTGAAACAGTGGATATCAGCGCAGCAAAATAACTGGTCCTCTTATATGTAAAACAAGTTAATAAGATCTGCTGAATTACCTCAAAGCAGCAGAAAATGTCTCAGAAACACAAATTATTTAAGTCAGCAGAGTTTTTTAAAATCCTATTTTTGCAGTACTTATTTTTTGTAACCTCTTAAATCATTTGACTTTGCTGGAATATGTAAGTGACCATGGGGAATACCACATGGGCTAATATGCATTCAGGAACTATCATTCCCTACTACTGTCCAAATAAAGACATGATGCTTTCTGCTCTGTATTTTACATGTAACATTTTGTTGGATGAATTACTTTGGGGCTACACAATGCTCACAGGAATACATGCACATAAAGCCCTTGTTGTGCAATTATGCATATAGGTTTAAAGAAATTGAAGCTCTTATTCAACAGCTTTACGGACTTATTACGTTTTGTGCTTCATGTACATCAAGTGCAATTTTCTGTTTCTGAGGAATCGTTAGGACAATATACTGGCATGTTTCACTTTACATGTGATTATGTTTAAATGAAATAGTAAAGGATGAATAATGGCACATTTTGGCTGTAAATTCTGTTCTACATCAGTAACATAAGCGTCAGTAGTCTTGTTTCTGCTGTTCTCTGAAGAAAAAAACAGACTGATTACACAGCTGGATACCACTAGGTTTGACTGATTGGGATAAAATAAGAACTAAATAAATAGAAAATTTAGCTTTACAGATGATAATGGGAGTGAGGGAACAATATGTAGGCCAAGTGGTGCCTGGTACAAACCAACATGTGCTCTTGGTCAAATTATCTGGTTGATTAAGCACCCAAGAAACAATCATGAGGCAGAGCAGTGTGGATGAGCCACAGGATGTCAGTCAGACAGAAAATAATGACATCATGGGACATTTGTAAAGTGCATGCAGACTAAAAAAGGTGGCATTTTAGACCCATTAAACTATTCAAACATGTAGCCCTGCCATGCTGCCTCCATCTCCTCTTTCTTTTATTTCCCCTGTAAAGCACTTAAGTCTCACTCTCTCCGCCCAACCTCACCTTTTCCAACCGTTGCTTCTGCAGTGTTTGCTTTTGTTACAGATGTAGCCCCGTAATTGTCTAGAATCAATCTGGTCTCTCTCACTGTGATTAGGCAGAAAATGAGGTTATGTGGCAGTTACCATGGTTTCAGGCAGCAAAATTCTAATAAAGGGCGGGAGAGTGGCACGGGGTAATGAACTTATATTAAAGCAACTTTTGTCTCATTGTAGATTTTAATTACCCAGCAACTGTCTCTGACAGAAGGAACGAGCAAGAAAATGAGAAAAAAATCGAGAGAGAACAGGCAAAGGGGGTGAAAGGATGAGTGGAAAACAGGGTTTATGTGCCAGAGCGCTAATTCGATCCATTAAGGGATGTGTGTGTGTAAGAAAGAGGGGGAGAGAGTGATGTGCTACCTGCCTGGTGAATATAAAGTCCCATTCTCACCCATCAATGAGCATGGTGCAAAGGGTGAGAGTCTTGTCTTGTTAAACTCCAGGCTTCAGCTAAGAAAATTCTAATTAGTCTAATTAGGTGTGTGCAACATTCAAAGATGGTGCCAGCCCTTCGCCGTGGATTCCTTGTGAAGAAAAGTAAGAAAATATGTTTCCTCCTGAAAAACTGTGAAAATGTGCACAGAACTCCACATCCTATTCCCACTACCATCACCTGCGACCTGATTTCCTCATCTTTTATGATATTTTTTGGTGTGCTTCTCATGATAGAGTAACCCACTTTTGGTGTCTTGCCACTGGAGCTGCCCCAAAAGTAAAATGGTTTGTAAAAAGCCCGACTCATCCGCTTGCATAACACATCACACTGAGTCAGTCTCTGGCAGCCACTTTCCTGCAGGGTTTGGGCATAGAAAAAGATCCATTTCTTTTAATATTTGAACAACAGCTCAGGGTTTTGTTTCCAAATGTCAGGCACACTTATTGTAAGTCCCACATGTTTCGAATTTATTGACTGAGTGCAACTAAACTGAACCACATTTTGTTAATTTAACTTTAGTTTTTTTCAGTCTAGGCACTACTGGTTTGTTAGTATTACGGCATGTCAGTGGAATTTTGACAAAAAGATAATTATAACCTTCAGTGATCATTTCATTCGGCTCATATATAACAAATTTCACGTGGATTATTACTGTAGTCCATAAAATAAATCCTGAAAAGTTCTTTCTCATTGTTTCTTTAGACAAAAACCTGTAGAGTGATTTTAAGGGCTACATTACATTCAGTTAGCGTTATAAGTTTTGTCGGCAATTATATTGTTAATGAAACTCTAACAACCCAGATTATTTTGTTGTGGAACTGTTTAGTCAAAGAAATTATGAAATACAGATTTCAGACCAACTTTAGAAATGACTCTTAAGCCTTAATGCAGTAAACATTTTACAACAACTAACTTCATGACCCTGTTCCAATTTATTTTCCTCATGTGAAGCAATCAGAATACAGGGATTGCACCTACAGTAAAAGATACAAATGTTTCATTGCTCTAAAAGAAGGGAAGCAGTGTATCTTCAAAGACGGCACATTTTTGTACTTTATTTGCTATAATTTCTTCCTCAAAAAGTTATGTGGCCGAGCAAAATAAACTACTTAAGCTGTGAATTTTACATTATTGGGTCATGGGGATGCTGGAGCCTATCCCAGTGTCTTTGAATGACATGTGGGGGTACACCGTGGGTAGCTCACCAATCTATCGCAGGGCCAACACAACCATTCACTCTCACATTCATACCTAAGGGATGAAACTTAACCAAATGTTCATGTCTTTGGACTGTGGGAGGAAACCGGAGTACCCGGTGAAAACCCACACAGACACTGGGAGAACATGCAAACTCCACACAGAAGGATCACTGGTGGCCAGGGGTGAGATCAAATGATTTTCTTATGCTTCTAATGCTAAGTTTACATTACCACTCTGATGTGACAAAAATCTTTTTTCAAGCTACGACTTTTTTATTTCACACATTTGTACACATATTGAAGATGTGTATATTACTCGGATTTTGATTTTGGAAAACTACAGGTTTTAGGACTGTCCATTTTTGAATGCAGTTTCAATTGAGGGTACATAGTTTGTTCAGCTAACTCCTAGAATTTTCAAGCTTGGATATTTTCATTATGCCTCCGTGAAACAGAGGCATACTGTGATCAGTTAGTGCATCTGTCTGTGGCTGTGTGGGTGTGTGTATCTGTCTGCCTCTCTGTTTCAGCTCGCCCGGTCAAAATTAAGTGGAACTAAAGGCTTATATCATTGTATGGCCATATCTTCTCAACTTTTAATTTGTCAGAATTGCGAGATAAGGCTTTGTTTTCAAAATAAACACAAATTTAACTCACCATTTCTGTCAATGCAGCCGCAAAAACAGGAAACGTAATAACTATGCCAGGCCAGTAGAGGTCACTTTTTTTTACAGCCACCCATGCTACCATGCCACAGGCACTGAGGCACAGCATCTTGGTGCTTTTTTATTTGGCACAGTGTTTGTGCATGTATTGAAGATGTACATATTACTATGATTTTCATTTTGGATCATTTTTGTGAAAAGTACAGCTTTTAGGACTTTGTTTTTCAATGCAATTCAACAGCACAAGGGCGGCGGCAATTACTTTTTCACACAGGGTCAGGTAGGTTTGGATCGCTTTTGTCCCTTAATAAATGAAATCATCGTTTAAAAACTGCATTTTGTATTTACTTGGGTTATCTTTGTCTAATATTAAAATTTGTTTGATGATCTGAAATATTTAAGTATGACAAATATGCAAAATTATGAGAAAAATACTTTTTCACAGCACTGTGTCTTTACTAAAATGCATCAGTTTTCCTTGTTTACAAAGATTGAGAATGAGCAACATGTGATGTCTTTTGTTGGTAAACTGCTGTTTTTAAGGACAGTGCAAGTTGATGAACATTAATATCAATCAATGTAAACTTGCCAGATTGTAGCCAGTAGCTAATTCCCATCTGTTGTCCATGTCCGTGTCCCATCTGTTCTTTCCCCCATTCTATTATGCTGAGCACCAAGCTAGAGGGCGGGAAGTATCATTTTTATATTGTCTTTGGTATGGCTTCCCGACTCAGGGGCGGATGCTCTACCACAAGGCCACCACTCCAGTGTTGGTGTTGATAGTGTGCGCATGTATGCCACTGAGGAGGACAGATGTATTCATATACATATAGCATTTTGGGCAGTGGCTAGACCTGCTTGGAGCCAGTCTAGAATGGAGAAGTAAGGTTCCTCCTCCCCTCCACTAGCCTGGGTGTACCCCTTGGCAAGTGTTAGCACACCCTTGGCCTCCCTTGGCCAGGAATACGGCCTAGGTCACGACACTCGGCGGTTCTGTTTGTCAACTTGACAACAGTCCCGCCAATCCTTTTTTTGAGCATGCCACCTCTGGGCTTGCCTAGCCTGCATGGGAAGTCAGCCTTTGGCAGAAAGCTTCGAACCATCAGATGCTTCAATAAGTTGAATGGCGATCACTGTAACATGTTGTGGAATGCGAAGAGCGTAATGAGGCACAAGAAGTCACGGTCATCTACTGCATCTGTTGCTTCGTCCAGCTGTCTTGATGTCTTGCTGCTGGATCCAGGTGGAGTTTGGATGAGAGAGTGAGGTCGACGTGTCGCGCATACACCTCTTCACTTTAAACAGTTGGGGGTTTTTTTGCGCAAGTCACCTTTCACTGTTATAACTTGTTTAAAGCCCTGAAGCGATGGGCAAGTAGTGAAGCGACAGACGTGGGTCTCGCTGGAAGTCGTAGCTTTGAACCTGCACAGAGGTGGCTCAGGCTATAGGATCGTTCTTCACTGATGGAACAGCAGAGAAGTCCGGCAGCCACCTGAGCGACTGAGCAGCCCTATTTAGGAATGCACTGCTCACCTTCTGGCATGAAGAAGGGGCTAGAAAAGGTGCCCTAAACATTGCCTGTTCCATCCTACCCCTGGCCAGCATACTGTGGTTGGCAGGGACCCCACTTTGGTGTGGTCGAAAAGTAGAGAAGAAATGGAGAAATGTTCCTCTCAGACTTGGTGCGTGGAATTTGTGCACTCTACTGGACAACAACAACTTGGAAAGACTTCACAGAAGGACAGCTCCTTGATTGCTAGCGAGCTTGCTTCTTATAATATCGATATTGCAGCTTTAAGTGAAACCCACTTTGCTGGAGAAGGAGACCTTTGCAAACGATGTTTGGACTACACCTTTTTTTTTTGAGTGGGCGTGAAAACCAGGAACGTTGCAGGGCCGGCGTTGGCTTTGCCATAAAAACAGCCCTGGTTACCAAACTAGTTGGCTCCCCCAAAGACCTGAGCGACAGATTAATCACTCTCAAACTTCCTCTTGCTTCCGGTCGTAAACACCTGACCATCATCAGTGTCTATGGCCCTACCATGACCAACCCTGGTGAAGAGAAGATGAACTTCTACAAAGACCTTCACCATCTTATCTCTACTGTCCTGAAAACTGACAAGTTAGTCATACTCGGTGACTTTAATGACAGAGTTAGATCAGACAGTACTGCTTGGGAAGGAGTAATAGGAAAATACAGAGTCGGAAAATGCAACAGCAATGGGCTTCTCCTGCTCAGACCTGTGCATAACACGATCTCATCATCACTAGTACAGTCTTTCGTCTCCCATTTCACAATAGGACGGCTTGGATGCATCCTCGCTCCCGCCACTGGCATCTCATTGACTATGCAATCATAAGACGGAAAGACAGGCAGGATGTGCATGTAACAAAGTCACTGTGTGGTGCTGACTGCTGGACAGCTCATCGGCTCATAATAACGAAACTTAACTTTCACATTAAACCAAAAAGGTGTCCCCAAGGAATGAAGATCCCCCAAAAACTCAATGTCTCTAGGCTGAAGGATACCATCATTAAGGAAAAACTTGCTGCAAGGATTGATGAGCAACTGAATTTTCTCATCCTTGAAGTTCTTAGCACAGAATCAGCTTGGGAGACCCTGAAAAGCCATGTCTTCAAGGCGGCTGTTGCAACTGTAGGCCCTTTAACCCAGAAGCATAAGGATTGGTTCGATGAAAACTCTGAGGAGATCCAGCGTTTACTATCTGAGAAGAGACACCACTACCTGGCCTATCTCAATAACCCCTCATATGCATCTCACCAAGCAGCATATACCAGCATCATTTGTGCTATTCAACAGAAGCTTCGTCAGATGGAGGACACTTGGCTCAACAAGAAAGTGGATGAGAACCAGGGCTTCACAGACAGGCATGACTTGAAGAATTTTTACAGAGCCTTAAAAGAAGTTTATGGTCCTACGTCATCTGGATCGTCTCCTTTGCTCAGTTATGACGGAAAAACCCTACTCACTGAAAAAACTGAAATCATTGAGCACTGGGTGGAACACTTCAGTAGCGTCCTTAACCATCCCTCATACATCAACAATGATGCTATTGAACGTCTCCCGCAAGGTCCCACAAATGTAACCTTGGATCATCCAATGGCTTTCGAAGAGACTGTGAAGGCTATCTCTCAGCTCTCCAGTGGCAAGGCGGCCGGTTCCGATACTATTCCAGCCAAAATCTTTAAGGAAGGCGGTACAACCCTTGCAAGAAAGCTCTACCAGCTGTTCCTGCTTATATGGGAACAGGAGCGGGTTCCACAGGACTTCAAAGACGCCTCCATTATCCACCTATACAAAAAGAAGGGAAACCGTCAGATTTGCGATAACCACCGTGGTATCTTCTTGCTTGTCATTGCCGGCAAGATTCTTGCAAGAATAATGCTTAATTGCCTCATGTGTCACCTTGAGCAGAAAGATCTTTTGCCTGAGAGCCAGTGCGACTTCCAAAAAGGACGTGGCACCATTGACATGGTATTTGCAGCAAGACAGCTGCAGAAATGCCAGGAGCAAAACCGTGCCCTGTACTCGACATACGTCAACCTAGCAATGGCTTTTGACTCTGTGAACAGGAAAGGCCTTTGGAAAATCATGGCCAAATTTGGCTGCTCTCGTGAGTTCATTTCCCTAGTTCATCAAGTCCATGATGGCATGCAGGCACATGTTCAGGACAGAGGCGACACCTCAATGCCCTTCCTTTTCGCAAATGGGATCAAACAGGGATGTGTCTTGGCACCAACACTGTTCAGTATGGTGTTTTCTGGAATGCTGTATGATGCATATCGTGATGATAACATTGGTATTGATTTCAACTTTCACTTAAATGGAGGGCTGTTCAACCTGAGGAGGCTCCAAGCAAAGACCAAAGTGTCACTGGATACTATTCAAATGTTCCTCTTTGCCGATGACTGTGCACTGGACGCGAGTACTGCCGCAGACATGCAGCAAAGTGTTGAGAAGTTTTCAACCACCTGTAATGCACAGAAGACTGAAGTACTACACCAGGCTGCCCCAAATGAGCCCTACATCGAGCCAACTATTACAATCAAAGATGAAAGGCTCAAAGTGGTAGATAGGTTTACCTACCTTGGAAGAAGACTGTCCCACAACATAAATATTGACGTTGAAGTGAACACTAGGTTAGCAAAAGCAAGTGCAGCCTTTGGCAGACTCTGTGCCAATGTACGGGATAAATGGGGAATCACCTTACCTACTAAGCTGAAAGTATACAACACTATCGTTCTGCCTACGCTATTGTATGTGTGTGAAACATGGACTGTGTACCGATGCCATGCAAGGAAGCTTAACCATTTTCACATGACGTATTTAAGGAAAGTGCTCAAGATCAAGTGGCAGGACAAGATCTCAAACACAGAGGTTCTGGCACGAGCCGGTCTTCCTTATATATACATCATCCTGATGCAGTCCCAGCTGCGCTGGGCTGGCCATCTTGTTCGCATGCAGGACCATCGACTTCCAAAGATGCTTTTTTATGGTGAGCTGCAGGCAGGAAAGCGGTCCCAAGGTGGTCAAAAGAAATGCTTCAAAGACACCTTGAAAGTTTCCCTCAAATCTTTTGGCAGAAATCCTGACTTGGGGGAGCAGCTTGCCACAAAGTGCTCATCATGGCATCTAGCGATGTCCAACGGCGCAAAAACCTCCGAAGTCAACAGAACCATTTCAGCCATTCAAAAGAGGGTGGCAAGAAAGGCTCGCAAGAGCACTCCCCGCAGTGGCTCCTCTGGCATCTTCTGCCCAGTTTGTAAGAGGTCCTTCCACGCCTACTTTGGCTTAATAAGCCATATGCGGACTCACAAGTGATGGTGAAAGTGGTCTTCGTCAATCACAATGGACAACGACAAATGTATTTATTTGGAGTCAGGTTAAAGTCATTTGGTAATTATGAATGTCAACTGTCATGACAGGCATATTTGACCTGACCAAAAATATCGGAATTGTACTTGTACTTGTAATGTGAATGTAAACAGACAAATGAGACAAAAAATGAGTCATTTGTAAATATTCAAAATTTGAAAGTGTGCTATTAAAATAGAGATTTATGGCTCTGATAATTATAACTAAAAAAAACTTTGGAAAAAGTATGAATTTTGAAATTTTGTTAAAATACTGGAAAACAAAACATGCAAAAAAGCCCATTTATTACTTAGAGACATCTGCAGCCAGCACTTGAAAACAATTTCTCTTGAAAAGTAACTTTTCAGAGCAATTGCTTTCTAATATGCAAACAGTGTATTACCTTATTAAATAGGCTCACATTTGCATGAACAATCAACAACAAGTATAAAAAGCATTAAGTGTTAGAGACATTTCCTACCGCATGATTTGAATGTGCACGTTATGGAACAGCCTAAAATGACTAAATATAGGCAGTGCATGAATAACTTCAAAAGCACTCTGTAAGCACAAACCTCTGTCAAGGCGACTGATTTTCTCCCTCATATTTTAAAAGGTCCTATTGACTGCAAAATTGTGTTTTTGTGGGTTTTAATCTTATAAAATATGTCCATGAGTCACATTTAAACCTTAGAATATCAAAATGCTCGTTTTAAAAGAAATGTTTTCACTTTTTGATAAACCAAGTAGATCCTGACAGTCTTCAAAAAAGTTTTAGATAATCAGTAGAGGGGCTCGGGTTTGTAGGGTTGGTTGCCAATAACTGTTTTTATACAGAGCTTTACAGACAGATTTTCTGACATGCTGTAAATCATTACATAATGTGTTTTAGTCTTTTAAAGCAGCAACTTTCCTGTTCCTGGTAGGAGCACAGACAAGACTACAAATGGCAGCCTGAATCCCAATAGCCAATGGCTTTGTTAGGTGGTGACTAAGGTCATGACATATGACTGGCTCTGAGAAATTTCTAGCTATAAAGCAGAAAGGCAATGGGCTCCCTCAGCCACTAGCAGGTGCCCAAGCTACATATTCACCCTCAACACCTTTTTGGAAGAGGATTAAAATTGCCTTTTTTCATAAATTTACAACTTTTTTTCTCCTAAAAAAAAAAAAAACTTTTTCTCATAAAATTGGTAACTTTTCTTTTAATTTTTTTGGTTTTGTCCTATAAATGTGCATTTTTTTTCACACAAATGTGTAGCTTTTTCTTGCAAATTTGCAAATTTTTTCTAATAAGTTTGTGACTGTTTTCTTCTTCTTTTCATTTTTTTCTTGTATGTTAAACATTTTTCTAGTTAATTTGTGACTATGTTTTTCTTGTAAGTATGCAGCTTTTTTTTTTAACATTCACCCATTTTTTCATAATAATTTTGAAAATGTTTTTTGTGTGTGTATGACTTTTTGTTTTTGTAAATTTGCAACTTTTTCATGTAAATTTGTGAGGTTTATATACAGTTGAAACCAGAAGTTTACATACACTGTACAAAAAGACACAACCTTTTTTTCTTCACTGTCTGATATTAAATCAGACTAAAGTTTTCCTGTTTAGGTCAGTCAGGATTACCAAAATTATTTGTATTTGCTAAATAATTTTTAAATTTTTTTTTTATTACTTTCTTCGAAGTCAGAAGTTTAGATACATTTCCTCAGTATTTGGTAGCATTGCCTTTAAACTGTATGACTTGGGTCAAACATTTTGGGTATCCTTCCACAAGCTTCTCACAATAGTTTGCTGGGATTTTGACCCATTCCTCCTGGCAGAACTGGTGTAACTGAGTCAGGTTTGTAGGCTGCCTGGCTTGCTCACGTCTTTTCAGCTCTGTACGTAAATTTTCTATGGAATTGAGATCAGGGCTTTGTGATGGCAACTCCAAAACATTGACTTTGCTTTCCTTAAGCCACTTTTTTTTTTTTTTTTTTGTTACTTATTTGTACCCGTAGGTAGACTTGGTTTGCAGTCTGGTGACAAGCCACCGGCTGCTGGTCGCTGCGTGCGCGAGCGCCCTAAACCTACATGTTTTTGGTGTGCGGGAGGAAACCGGAGAAATCCCGGAGTAAACCTGCGCAACACGGGGAGAACATGCAAACTCCACACAGCTCACTGTTGGTCGGGGGCTGGGATCGAACCCACGATCTCATGATCCCCGCGATCCCCCGGCCGAGGGTAAAACTGTGCTGCCACAGTGCTAAACCACTGCGCCACCGTGCAGCCCACTTTGTAACTAATTTGGCAGTGTGCTTTAGGTCATTGTCCATTTGGAAGACTCATTTGCACCCAAGCTTTAACTTCCTGTCTCATGTCTTTAGATGTTGCTTCAATAATTCCACATAATGTTCTTTCGTCATGATTTCATCTATTTTGTAAAGTTCAACAGTTACATGCTCACTGCACGAACTGCGCAGTGAACATGATACTGGGTGATACTGGGTATACTGCCCTTCAACGGACAAGGAAGTATCGTTTGACAAGCGTAGACACATCGTCTTATCTTGTTTCTCTTCTCTCCTCAGGTTCTGCCACCGTGCAGGTGTGTCTCTGGGACTGCGCGCGCTCTCCTGCCACATCTCTACTTCTGCTCGGCTTCCAACCTCCACCTGGTCAGGCACCACCAGCTCATCCCCCTCACCCTACTGGTTCATCTATTCTCCGCTGGAGCCCTGCCGGTTCTCCCCTGGAACCCAAGTAAGTGGCAGTTTGGCTCGCCCATTTCCCCTTACTCCATTCCTCCACTCACAGCTCTCGTCTTCTGTCCGCAGGTTGATTCCTCTTGCGAGTGACTGTTTCCTTAGCTGTGCGTTTATTTTGCAATTCAATAAAACCCTCAAACATGCCTCCTCATGTGGTTGTCCTCCTGTGCTGTTGTATCGTGCACACGAGCTGTCAGCTGATTAATCATGACAGAATGAGCCAACCAGGACAGTAGGTCAGCCGGCGCATCAGCGCCGGTGCATCAGCACCAGAGCTCACAGCCATGGATCGCTTAGCAGCGACTGAACACCAGCTGGCCGTATTAACCCAACAAATTCAGACTATGATGCGGCTTTGGCCCAATGTGCCTTCTCAGGCTCCTCCTCCTCAGCCTGCTCCCCGCACTACAGTGCGTCGTACTACCTCCGTTCCCACACCTGCCCCGTACGTGGGGAAGGTGGGGAAATGCAAGGGATTTCTTATTCAGGTTCGTATGTATTTGGAGCAGGTCAGATAGGAGTACCCAGGAGATGTGGCAAAGATACAGTTTTTCACCTTGTTGCTCAAAGACCGAGCCCTTGATTGGGCACGGTCCACAATAGATAACCCCAAGGGGTGGCAATGCACGTTTGAACAATTCGTGGACGCTTTTTCTCACACGTTTGGCTGTACAGAGAGTCAGGGCAACGTAATGAGCGGCTTGATGACGTTCCACCAGGGCACTTGGTCAGCAGCCAAGTACTCGGTGGAGTTCCGGGTTGAAGCGGCTGACTCAGGGTGGAACGAGGTTGCTTTACACAGCGTGTTCCTCCACGGGTTAAATGCTTCATCTCCGTGGCGATCTGGCGGTTCACCCTGTCCCTGAGACTCTCGACGGTCTCATAGATCAGGCTGTAGGGTTGGACAACTGGTACTGTGAGCACGCGAAGGAGCGTGAGTCCTCCTCTCGCCCGCATGCTGAGCGCACACCCGCCGTGATTACTAACACTGGCAGTGCCGGCTCTCCGCCCGAGCCAACAGAGCTCTCTCAGCACTTGACGATGAGCACCGGCGGAGGCGAAAGGTTGGCACGTGCACGTTCTGCGGTTTGCTGAACCACAGTCTGGACGAATGCCGCCAGCGGCTCAAAAGATGCAGCCCATCAGTAACCATGGGGGGTCTGGCGGGCGGGACCAAAACTACTCCCCCCGGCAATTTTTCAATCTCGGCCCTTGTGTAATTGCCGGGAGTCGAGAGGAGGACTACGGCATTGGTTGATTCGGGGTCTGAGGGTAATTTTGTCTCTGCCCAGTTTGTTCGGCAGGTGGGTATTCCCACACGTAAATTGCCCCACAACCAGAAAATCACTACCATATCTGGCCAGGAGGTCGCGGTCATCACCGAGAGCACAGTGCCAATCTCCATCCTCCTTTCTGGGAACCACCGGGAGGAACTCTCGTTCCTGGTTCTTCCTATTTCATCCTCCCCGGTGGTTCTTGGCTACCCATGGCTCCGGAGGCATAATCCAACAATTAACTGGGGACGAAACACAATCTCCTCCTGGAGCCCATTTTGTATGAATAATTGCATGCGTTCAGCTGAGTGTTCCCCATCTCTGTCTGTCTCCCTCCCTCCGGTTGAGCCGCCGGACCTCAGCCTCGTTCCCCGGGCATACCACGATTTGGGGGAGGTTTTTAGCAAATCAAGAGCGGTGTCGCTACCGCCTCGTCGCTCTTATGACTGTGCTATAGACCTCATCCCGGGGGCGAAGCTGCTGTCCAGTTGGCTGTACAGCATTTCTGGTCCAAAGAGGGAGGCGATGGAGAAGTACATTAAAGAGTCACTGAATGCTGGCCTTATTCGGCCATCTTCCGCTCTGCTCGGAGTCGGGTTCTTCTTCGTCGGGAAGAAGGATGGCTCATTGCGCCCATGCATCCAAGGACAAGTACCCTCTGCCTTTGATTAATTCCGTGTTTGAGCTCCTTCAGCGCTCACGGGTTTTCACCAAGTTAGACTTAAGAAATGTGTACCATCTGATCCGCATTCGCTAAGTTGACGAATGGAAGACGGCATTCAAAACCCACCAGGGGCAGTTTGAATATTTGGTGATGCCATTTGGGCTCACCAACGCCCCCGCCATCTTTCAGCAGCTAATCAATGACATCCTTCGCGATATGCTTTATCAATTCGTCTTTGTCTACTTGGATGATATTTTGATTTTCTCCCGCTCGCCAGAGGAACATGAGGTCCATGTCAGGGCCATCCTGCAGTGGCTCTTGGAGAAGCAGCTCTATGTCAAGGCTGACAAGTGTTAGTTCTCCACAACATCTACCACCTTCTTGGGCTTCATAGTGGCTGAAGGGAGACTGATTGCGGACCCGGTCAAGGTGAGGGCAGTGCTTGATTGGCCAACTCCCCACTCCCGTAAGGAGCTTCAGTGCTTCTTCAGATTGGCAAACTTTTATTGCTGGTTCATCAGGAACTACAGTGGGGTGGCACTGCCCTTGACGCAACTGACCTCCATTAAGGTCCCCTTTCGCTGGACCAAGGCAGCTGAGCAGGCGTTTGTGAAATTAAAGCGCCTGTTCACTGAAACACCAATCTTGGCCCAGGTCGACACGCAGCTCCAATTCGTCCTCGAGGTGGACGCATCTGATTCGAGGGTAGGCGCTGTGCTGTCGCAGCGCACACCCTCAGATCAGAGGCTCTGCCCGTGCGCATATTATTATTCGTGTCCCCCACTAATTATGACGTGGGGAACAGAGAGCAGCTTGCCATTAAATTGGCATTGGAGGAATAGAGGCATTGGTTAGACGGGGCTATTCACCTCATTGTCATGTGGACTGACCACAAAAACCTCGAGTATTTGTGGTCGGCCCACCGACTTAATGTCAGGCAGCCTCATTGGGCTCTGTTTTTTCAGAGGTTCAACTTTTCCATCACGTACCGGCCTGGCGCTTGGAACACTATACCGAACATGCTATCGTGCCAGTTTGATTCCAAGGAGGTAGTGCCCCCCCCCCAAAAAAAACACCATCATACCACCTTCTCGCGTCCTCGGAGCCCTTACTTGGGACATTGAGTGGAGGGTCCGCCAGGCCCAGTCCCCGGAACCTGTGCCAGTAGGGTGCCACCGGAACGGTCTGTACATCCCGGCTGCCCTCCACAACGATGTCATCCAGTGGGGTCACACCAGTCGCTTTGTGTGCCATCCTGGAATCACTCGGACTGTGGACTTCGTCTGGCGAGCGTTCTGGTGGCCCACACTGCGGCGGGACGTACGGGAGTACGTGAAGGCTTGTCAGATCTGCGTCTGGGGGAAGTCGGTCTCTTCTCCCCATCTGGTCTCCTCCATCCCCTCCCCACCCCTGGTTGTCCTTGGTCCCACATTGCCGTGGACTTCGTTACCTGACTTCCCCCCTCCCGTGGCAAGACAGTGATCCTCACCATTGTAGATCACTTCTCGAAGGCGGTGCATCTGGTTGCCTTCCCGAAACTCCCCTCCACTTGGAGACGGCAGTCCTGCTCACTGATCATGTCATCCGGATCCACAGTATTTCCATGTACATTGTGTCTGACCGGGGGCCTCAATTTACATCCCAGGTCTGGAGGGCCTTTTGCCGGACCCTGGGAACGACGGTGAGCCTCTCCTCCGGAAATCACCCTCAAAGCAACGGGCAGGCGGAGTGCGCCAACCAGTCCCTGGAAGCCGCCCTGCGGTGTGTAGCAGCCGATAACCCATCAACTTGGAGCACGCACCTGACCTGAGTGGAGTATTATTTGAACTCAGCCGTCTCCACTGCCACTGGACTCACCCCATTCGAGGCGTCGCTGGGGTACATGCCACCGTTTCTACACATGGCCGAGAGGGAGGTAGCGGTTCCCTCCGTGGGGGTCCATGCTCATCGCTGCCGGTGCATCTGGAGGTCTACCCAGGCTGCCCTCGCCCACTCCACTGAACGCACCCGGGCTGCTCCTGACAGGAAGCGGGTCCCAAGTATGTCATCGGGCAGCAGGTCTGGCTGGCGGCGAGCCAGATTCCTCTCAAGGAGAAATCCAAGAAGCTCCTCCCCCGCTTTCTGGGCCCATATACCATCTCACGGGTGATAAATGGCGCGTCAGTCCAGCTGGAGTTGCTACCGACCCTGCGGGTGAACCCTACCTTTCACGTCTCCCACATCAAGCCCCTCTCGGCCAGTCCCCCCCCACGAAGCCACCTCCTTCTCCCCGCATCATCGACGGCCACACCACCTACACTGTACGCCATATCCTGGGCATCCGCCGTTGGGGCCAAGGCCTTCAGTATCTAGTGGACTGGTAGGACTATGGCCCGGAGGAACGCTCCTGGGTCCCTACATCACGGGTCCTGGATAAAGAGATGCTCCAGGTCTACCACTGAGCTCACCCAGAGAAGCCCTCTGGACCGCCAGGAGGTGCTCGTAGAAGGGGGCGCCCTGTCATGGGCAGCAAGAGCGCACCCCGCCCATCCCGTCTTACTTTCACTAATTCATCACTGCACCTGAGGCAGAAGATGCACCTGCTCCCGCTCATCAGCCAGCATACTTAAGGAGTGACCTCTTCGCGCAGTCTACGCTGGCTCGTCAGGGTATACTGCCCTTCAACGGACAAGCAAGTATCGTTTGACAAGCGTAGTCATGTCTTATCTTGTTTCTCTTCTCTCCTCAGGTTCTGCCACTGTGCAGGTGTGTCTCTGGGACTGCACATGCTCTCCTGCCATATCTCCATTTCTGCTCGGCTTCCAACCTCCACCCGGTCAGGCACCACCAGCTCATCCCCCTCACCCTACTGGTTCATCTATTCCCCGCTGGAGCCCTGGCGGTTCTCCCCCGGAACCCAAGTAAGTGGCAGTTTGGTTTGCCCATTTCCTCTTACTCCGTTCCTCCACTCACAGCTCTCGTCTTCTCTCTGCAGGCTGATTCCTCTGGCGAGTGACTGTTTCCTTAGTTGTGTGTTTATTTTGCAATTCAATAAATCTCTCAAACGTGCCTCCTCATGTGGTTGTCCTCCTGTGCTGTTGTATCATGTACGTGAGCTGTCAGCTGATTAATCATGACAGTATCCATGGAGGAACCAGACTTGTGGAGATCCACAATTCTCCTCCTGATATCTTGGCTGATTTCTTTTGATTTTCCCATGTCACACAAGGAAGCAGTGTGTTTGAGATGTGCCTTAAAATACACTGCCTGGCCAAAAAAAAAAAAAAAAAATCACACACTAATATTTTGTTGGACCACCTTTAGCTTTGATTACAGCACGCATTTGCTGTGGCATCGTTTTGATAAGCTTCTGCAACGTCACAACATTTATTTCCGTCCAGAGTTGCATTAATTTTTCACCAAGATCTTGTATTGATGATGGGAGAGTCAGACCACTGTGCAAAGTCTTCTCCAGCACATCCCAGAGATTCTCAATGGGGTTAAGGTCCGGACTCTGTGGTGGCCAATCCATGTGTGAAAATGATGTCTCATGCTCCCTGAACTCCTTGGGAAGTGGTGGCCTAATGGTTAGGTATGTTCTGGTGAGTGGAGGGTTGCTGGTTCAATCCCTGGACCAGCAGGATTAGATCTGGGTCCAACAGATAACATAGCAGTGTTTGTTCCATCCTCCTTAACCCCACTGTGGTGCCCTTGAGCAAGGCCCTTAATCCCAACTGCTCTAGTGGAGCTGCTCAGTGCCCTCAGGTCTGTGGTTGTACTGGGCAGTTTCCTGGTGTAACTGTGTGTCTGTGGATAGGGCGTCCTTGAAAAAGAGAGGTTGCCTCTCAATGAAACTACAGTACACTGTATAAATAAAGGTTATGTTGGTAAATTTCTATGATGCCCTTGTCTGTCTGAGAATGTTGGTTATTCTGCAACTTTGTTTCTCAAACCTTCATCCTGCTTCCTTTGAGAATGTCAGTTATTCTGTAACTATGGTTTTCATCCTTCATCCTGCTTGCTTTGCACGCCATACTGCCGCCGTTAGATTACACCCAAGGATTCACTCGCTGAAACCAGATAGAATCAGCTCTGCCTTCAGCTGAGTTGGCACATAGTGGAAGGACACTGATACACGTGAAAGGAGCCTTCCCTCCTGCATGAGGGAGTGTCAGAGTTCTATGAAAACCATAGAACCCGCTGTTGGAGTAGCACTCTCTCTTGATACGTCTTGAGAGTAGTGCTCCGGCGCTGTATCTTGTACCATATCTCAGCTTCAGTAAAATAAGTGGGACTATACTCCACCTCTCTGTCTGGTTATTTGGACTTCGTACCAAAAGAACCGGAGGTTAAGATATTTTAGCACAACAAATTGGTGTTTCTGCCCGATTACGAGGCTAAATTTTAGTTTTGTAGACAGCGTGAGGATTTTTCTCTACAGTTCGGCGGCCGCAAACTATAAAAGGTAAGCAGAAACCTTTTTCAACAAACTTCTGCCTGTCCCTTCGGGGACAGACCTTTCTGTAGAGATTAAATATTCATGTACGTGTGATTTTATTTGTGGAATGAACCTGAGATATGGTCTTGGATTTATGATATGTTGTTTTAAGGAATATTTACTGAGTTTGAAAAGGAAATCTCCAAATGGTTTTAACCCCATGGGATAAGTCAGACGTGTTAATCATCATCATCATCATCATCATAGCAGTCTGTCAGGGGCGACAATGACTGTTTCATTTAGGTCTGATCAGATTCCTCCACGCAGCTCTGTCCTTCGCCCTCTGCTGCCAGGAACTCCAGGCCTTGTTAACCCAGGTGACGTCTGAGTTGCTTTCTGACTGACCATTTCATGAAACTGCTTGCAAAGTAATTGAGTACCATTAGCTTTTGCTGGACTAGTGGCACATTCTTGGAAGATAGAGGTATTATCAGTGGCAAGGACAGGCCAATACTGTCCCTAAAAAGTAGTGTTGGAGATAGCTTTGGTAAACGGTTTTAACCCAGCAGTGGAAATAGTATATGTGGTCCACTGAAAAGTAGAGTTACCCCGTTGAGCATTGCATAGTCTGGGTAAAAGGTTTTAACCCCGAGGTGGCTGATATAGGGTCACCGAAAAAGTAGTGTTATCCAGTTGTGCATAGCTTTGCCAAAAGGTTTTAACCCCTTCTAATTATTGCTTGATTCCTAAAAGTAGAGTTGGATCCCCTAGCATAATTAGCTCAGACCAAAATGTTTTAACTCCCAGAGAATTGCAACAGGCGCGTCTCTAAAATAGAGTTGGTCTTAATGCAAATAGTTAGGAAATCCTACTGTGTGTGAAATAAACACATAAGTATTAAGTAAATTCAATGTGATCGATGATTAACATAGATGTATAATAAAATAACTAAACTAATTATAGTAAAATACACGGATGTGTGAGACAAGTATGTTGTCGAGAAGAAGTGGAAATAAATAAGATCATAATAATACTCTCATTCTATGTTATAAGATATTGATATTAGACTATAGCACTTAAACTGGTTGGACTAAATGGCAACAGAACCGGATAACAATAAAATGGACAATGAGAAACACAGTTATTTTATTTTGTGAGTTTTAGATAAAAGCTACTGCAGTCTGGGTTGTTTTGTCTCTGTGTAATCTGCTCTGTTGTGGAAGAGAAAAAAAAAAGTGAATTCTCTGCGGAGGTGGAAGGAGCAGGTTGTAAAACTGTTGTTTGTGATTTTTTAGCATAAAAGGATTGATTAATTGTTATCCTTTTGAGAAATGTTTAAAATTATAGGTATTTGAAAATAGTAGCTTTGAGCAAAAGGAGTTGAATAGTGTTGCATGTGTGTCACGGCAGTGTAAAAAAAATGGAAGGACCTTCACGCTGCTAAGTAGCTCCAACTTTGTGGAGATAACGGAGAGAGGAGCAATTCTGTGTGTCTGTCTGTGTGTGTGTGTGTGTGTGTGTGTGTGTGTGTGGTTGCTTGAGAGAAAAAAGAGAATGAAAAAACACAGGCTGTGTGGGTGCTGACCTGTGTGACAGGGGAATGAAAGAGAAGTAATCTAGAGTATATATGGGTATTTTTGCAAAGTTTAGGGGTTTTACTTTTTTCAATCTAACTTTGTGGGTTTTTAACTCTAATGTTGCGTATGTGATAAACTATTTACATATTTTTAAAAGCAATTTTTTTGACGTGTCACTGACTTTTTTTCTTTGACTGAAGCATAATAATACACTTTACAGGGAAAAAGGACGCAGGACTAAAGATTTCCCCGCTTTCGCCAAAACAACCAGCCTCTGCGACCCGGCCCCTCGCAGCTGTCCATGCCTCCCTCGACATGACCACAGGCACATAGAATACTGAGTTAAGTACAAATGTTTGCATCTTAATCAATGCTACCAGCATGACAATGATGAAATTAATTGAATATTACAATATCATGCTGTCACTTAATAATGCCTAATCACTGAAGGCTTTATGTATACCCTATATTACATCATTCAAAGCATAGAGATTCAAAAGAGATTGATAATTAATGTGTTTGTGCATATGATTTGCCAGAGACTACTTATTATCAAACAGAGGTCTTGGGCTGCACGGTGGTGCAGTGGTTAGCACTGTGGCAGCACAGTTTACCCTCAGCTGGGGGATCGCGGGGGATCGTGAGATCGTGGGTTCAATCCCTGCCCCTGACCAACAGTGATCTGTGTGGAGTTTGCATGTTCTCCCCGTGTTGCGTGGGTTTACTCCAGGATTTCTCCGGTTTCCTCCCACATACCAAAAACATGCAGGTTAGGGATATGGGGCTCTTGCGCATGCAGCGACCGGCAGCTGGTGGCTTGTCACCAGACTGCAAAACAAATCTACCTACGGGTACAAAATAAGTAATAAAAAAAAAAGAGGTCTTGGTAATTGTATGTCATATTGTTGCTTTGTTTAAATAATATTATACTCACTTTTTAATAAATGACATATGCAACCTTATTTACATTTCAACCCTAGGCCCGACCATGTAAAAAAAAAGGGGGTGAACGCGAGAGCAGGATCTGACACAGTCCATGCTGTGACTTTTTCCCTCCTAAAGAACACAGCAAGATGATGATGAAGTTTTTTTTATTATCGGGAGATGGAAAATTTATGAACAGAAAAGACAGAAATAGCACAAGAATTCTGATAAAATGGAGAAAGGGAATTTAATTTCAGTGGTAAACTCAGACTGATTAGCGAGTTGTGTCAGACTGACCTAGATAAGAACAGACAGAATCAGCCTTCAAAAGGAAAAAAAACACACAGGCCACAGATTGTGGTCCTGTACCATAAATTCCTGAAAACAGAGATTAGGCCTACACCTGCAGTTACTAATTCTAAATGCTGCATTGGTTTAAGTCTTCTAATATATGACACTGTTTTGTTTGAAAATAATCTTAAACTAGTGATTACCCATGTCAATTAGTAAAACCTTTACTGATTCACAGAATATTTGGCGAAATACTTGTGAGTAGCAAACTCACATTCAAATTGTGGAAGCTTTAGGTGTGATTTAAAGGTTTTTCTGCTATTCTTCATTCTTTGTTTTCCAACAGGAAAGGGAAAGCATTCACAAATTTTTTAGCTTTCACCAGGAATTAGATTTGCCAAATTAACAAGGAATCATAACATCACCATTAACTTTCAATTTAATAAATCCTTGGTGACATATGCAATATGTAATAAAACAAACAATAATTCACTTGTGTTTCTTAATATTACACATTATAATAAACAACTGGGATAAACATTTAACGGACACAAAACTAATGATGATCACTGGAACATAAGTAAAATCAATTTATGAGGTGATAAAATTTGCACTCCTGTTGATGTAACCACTGATGTGCAGACTGGGAAGCCATGAGGCTTTCGCCAAATTTTTCTTTGCAGGATAGCACCGAGATTTGATCTTTGTGGGAGATGGAGGGAGACCGGACAGTGGGCGTGTGGGTGACAGGCTCATTGGTTGGAAGGGGCGACAGTGACCACAGGGGAAAGGACCCCTAAATTGACAAGCATTTTCTGAAGCTAAGTAGAACAAATGACATTGCAAATGACATAAAGAATAACAATTTAAATGACTTTGACTTTAAAAAAATGTAGTGTTCATATGACTTCACACTGCAGGATACATCTGATGCTACTCACCACATAATGGTGTGACAATGTCACATTTCAGAAATATGACAGTAATAAGGAATGTGTTTTCCCGATGCTCAGCCGTGGCCAAGTTGGGCCTCGGGACTACAGTCCACCCCATAATTTACCAAGGAATATACTGTATAAAATGAGGTATTCCTTGTACAAAATTAAGCCAAATTCTAATTAGGCAATATGTCCACCTTTCCATTGACTGAAGGAGTGTGACACAACCTTTCACAAGGATTCACTTACACAAATTCAACCTGTCTGTGTTCAACTGGACAAACTGATCTTAGCTATTAATGCTAAATCATATCAAATCTGCACAGCTATATTGCTTTTTCCTGAATGGAATTTGTAAATTAGATCAAGAGACGACACAAAAGAAGCTATGATTATTGAAACCTCGTTCTGAAGGAGCTGTACTACTCACAAATTTTCATCTAAATTAACTATGAGTAACACATAAAAGTGGTAACACAATTCCTTCCAGTAAAAAGACACTACCCATCTAGCAAATACCCTGTAACTTTGACGCATGAGTGTCTCCATGCACCGGAGGGGGGGGGGGGGGGTACCAAAGAAATTAATTAGAAACATCCTCAGAAAAAAAGATAATACATAAAAATTATCAATAGATGATCAATAATGAAGAGAAAAATATAAATGAAACCACATGGTAATGAAATCACAACATTCAATAGGAAAAGTTTACATCAATAAATTTCCAGATATTTAAGAAAATGTCTGTAGATTATTGTAAAGGAAATATCATGTTTATAAGAAACAAGGTAAACTGATAAGGAAGAAAACCATGCAAATTTATGAGAAAAGTTCCAAATGTCTAAGGAAAGTCCAATTTGTGCTGAATTTATGTTTTACTGTGGGACTTAATTTAGAATCTACTACAAAGACAATACAGATTCTCACTCAATTAAGGGAACAATGCTTTAGGGAGCTCAAAGCAAAATAATTTGATCTGGGGCGCGCAAGGACCAGGAGGGTATTTGGCGCTCCTATATGGGTAAGATTGCTGCTTTAGCAGCTTTGCTTCTTTTGCTATGCAAGGAAACTCACTCTGTAGGTCACAGACAACAACCCAAAATTAACTTAATTAAATTAACCAAAAGCCTAAACAAACTAAGAGCCTTACTGGGCAAACTAAAAGCTCAATCTGGCATTGACAATCATGTAGGTATTTGGTTTGATAATGTATTTGACAAATGGGGAAAAATAATTTAACGGGTCCTTGTAAGCATTATCATTAGGTTACTGATCATTGTCTTCTGTGGATGTTGCTGTATTCCATTGATAAAATGACTTGTTGAAAGAACTATCTCAGCAGCCTTTTGCAAGGATCCTCCACCATACCAAGGCGTCCAGGAAGCTGCCCACTTGCTTTCCGACTGTGAGGATGGCGATGAAGTTGTGCCGTGACTAGACCTGGACAAGGACTTTGAAGACACACCAGAAATAGTTTAGGGCCTGCAATAGGGTCTACAATGCACACCTACATGATGTTAGCATTTGCTTGGCTGTGCCTCTGCCCCACAGGCTTCTTTTGTGAGATATGATTCATGGGATATAGATGTGTATAGGGGGATAGATTATTTTGATATATTTTACACATATAGAATTGTTAGCCATATTGACCCACAATGTTTGCACCACACCTGATGTCCACTGGAGAGATGGCGACCTGAAGGGGGTAGGTCCATGTGACTGCTGGAAGGGGACATCAGTTACATATAGAAACTTAGAAACACTACACTCAGGGGCTAGAGTAGGGTTATGAGATGGGTTTATGCCCATCTCAACGGGGGAGATGCAAAAACGCGAATATAAGTTGCTATTAAGTTAGTGAGGTGCCCATTAGGACACCTCAACAGGGGGAATTGTTGGTAAATTTCTATGATGCCCTTGTCTGTCTGAGAATGTTGGTTTTTCTGCAACTATGTTTTTCAAACCTTCATCCTGCTTGCTTTGAGAATGTCAGTTATTCTGTAACTATGGTTTTCATCCTTCATCCTGCTTGCTTTGCATGCCATACTGCTGCCGTTAGATTACACCCAAGGATTCACTTGCTGAAACCAGATAGAACCAGCTCTGCCCTCAGCTGAGTTGGCACATAGTGGAAGGACACTGATACACGTGAGGGGAGCCCTCCCTCCTGCGTGAGGGAGTGTCAGAGTTCTATAAAAACCATAGGACCCACTGTTGGAGTAGCACTCTCTCTCGATACATCTTGAGAGTAGTGCTCCGGCGCTGTATCTTGTACCATATCTCAGCTTCAGTAAAATAAGTGGAACTATACTCCACTTCTCTGTCTGGTTATTTGGCCTTCGTACCAAAAGAACCGGAGGTTAAGATATTTTAGCGCAACAGTTAAATAAAAATAAAAAACAGTCTTTCACAATTTGAGCCCAATGAATCCTAGTATTGTCATCTTGGAATATGCCTGTGCCATCAGGGAAGAAAAAAATCTATTCATGGAATAATCTGGTCATTCAGTATATTCAGGTAGTCAGCTGACCTCATTCTTTGGCCACATAACATTGCTCAGCCTAGCCCTGACCAATGGGAGGCTCTTACTTAATATTTGCTTAGTTAAATCCAGGTGGTGATTTTTTTTTATTTTTTTTTTGACCAGCAGTGTGCATCCACAAGTGTGCCTCCAATTAACTCAAATGTTCTCAGTTATGCTAACAGAAGCTTCCAAAGCCATGACATCATCATATGGGCTTTCTCAAATTGTTTAAAAGCACAGTAAACTTAATGTATCCACCTTATTCCTAGCCCCCATGATGCCTTGCGTGAATTATGTGCACAACTTCCAATACTAGTTTAGAACGTGGAGTTGTCATGGAAATGGGACACTTTTCCTTGTTAAAAAAAACAATGACTTTGGCATCAAAATGTGGGAACACGGCCTTTTGCACCTCAAAAACAGTAATATAATCATACCACTTCCCACGACTATCGAGGGATGAGAAGATGACCTTAAAAAGTGGCCTGGCAGACAGTAGCTCCGTTAGTTAGCTCCGCTGCTAAGATGCTAACACTGTAAACGAATAAAAGTTCTGAGATATATCAATGTCTCCATCGCATTAAAGTTGGTTGCATTTTGTTAAAATATGTTGGACATAAATAAATTTACCTTAGAGCAGACGTAGAATCTAGTCAGAGCCACAAAGAACCACAACTCCGTGCTTGGGTGTTTGAATGTCAGGGTAAATACAGACAGCTGCAGCTGTTTGTTTTACCCAGACATTAAAATGCTCATGCTGCTGTCATGCTGTGAATGCTTGTTGTTTAACTTAATACATACAGACGTTTTCTGACAGTTGTTCAAAATTTTGCTGATCTATATTTTGTGATAATTTAAAAATTAATGCATGCTGAAGCTGCTAAAATCAAGTCCATATCATTCCAATGCAGTGCAAAGATTGCAAAAAAAAAAATAAATAAATTATTTGATATCTTTCTTAAATCGTTAAGCCTTAGGAAGTAAACTGTTACTATTTTTTATTTATTATTTCACTTCATGCAGCCTTGCATCTGGTGACATATAAACAGCAGATCTGTGACATTCATACAAGTAAAAACATTCCTGGTGCTGTTGTGTCTGTACCACCGATCACACAAACAGTCCTTTTTAGTTGCATGATCTACTCATTGCTTTTGAAGCCACAGATTTAGCTGTGCTTATTTGTGAGGGGCCTCACCCCACGAACACCAGCAAGTACCAGAACTACACAAAAACATTCAAAAATACAAAAACTACAAGTGCTGAAATTAGCTGTCACTTGACTGCAAAACACGTATGTGGACTATACATTAAAATATAGTGTATTCCTGCGCCCTCAGGAATAAGGTGGATATAAACTTCTGACTTTGAAGAAAGTTAAAAAAAAAAAAACATTCTCTAGAAAATTATTTAACAAATATAAAAATTATCAGCAAATAAAAATAATTTTAGTAATCTTAACTGACCTAAAACAGGAAAAGTTTAGTCTGATTTAGTGTCAAACAGTGAGAAAAAAGATTAATAAGATTAAAAATTATGTGTCTTTTTATACAGTGTATGTAAACATCTGGTTTCAATTGTACATACTGGTTAAAGTTTTATTTTATGTTGTGACAGCCCACCACTGGTTCGGAGGGGAAAAGCTATGAGAGCTCAGTGCATTTGCCTAAGCCTGTAGCGGCATAACTTTGGGGTGGTTCAAGGTCACTACATCTGACCCTAGTTTAAGTTAAGTTAGTCCCATGCCAATGACATTTGGCGTAGGGCAGCACCTATCTCTGTTTCGAGACCGTAGGCCACACAGCTACTGTAGTGAAAGCTACAGTGGGGGGGGGGGGGGGTCAGTCCTCTGGTAGCTCTGCGTGTTAACTTTCCTTTCCCCATTCTATTATGCTGAGCACCAAGCTAGAAGGCAGAAAGTACCATTTTTACCGGGTCTTTGGTATGACCCAGCCGGGATTTGAACCCCAGCCTCCCAGTTGTGGGGCGGATGCTCCACCAACTAGGCCACCACTCTGGTTAGAGAGTTACAGTTATTAAATAAGAGGCTTTCAATTGCCATTTTAAATTTCTCGTTCTCCTTCCAGTTAAACGTGTTATAACTTTTTGTACATTTTTTAAATAAAGACATAAATATCTGAAGGAGCAAAATTCAGCTCTTTCTTGTGGTACATTGTGTCAAACATAGTGTGAGGCACACCTCCACAGACAGGTTAAACACTTGATAAGGCCTCTGATTTTGGTCACAGCTTGTGGAAGCCTGGGTTAACACTGACAGCAGAGTGCTGTCTGGGTCTCCAGTCCAAAATGAAAGGGGTTAAAGGGATCACATGCAGTGTGCGTCAAACTAATTCCTGTGTTTGGGGAGAGACACAAAACTAAAGATGGGTTGTGTTTGTCTGTAGAATGACTGTAGCAACAAAAAAAAGTGTCTTAGAGGACAGAATTTCTTATTTCCATACTGTGAATACCTAAGCTGGAATCATAATATACTGTAATGTACAGTATATACACCATAATAAGGAAAAAGTCTCCCACTTACATTTACAATACTGTGCACTTCTCCAAAAGGCAGCTGACTGCCAGCAGTGCTTTACAAACATTGTACAACACTGTAAGTGTACAAGCTCTGAAATATAATGTGTAGCCTTATGTGCCCATAGATCATGGTGCCTGATGGTAGCTGTTTTGCTTTGAATAACTGTGATTATTCCAGACAACAATTCGGGCAGCTTTGGCAACACTTATAATTCACAGGCGAGTGCCTTTACCGATTGGAGCTTTTCAGCAGTGCCATACAAAAGAAATACAATTTTACAGCATGACTATTATACCTGCAGTCTGAAATGTAATCCTCATGCTGAATGAAAGTCATATTTTGTGATTGCGAATGCTCTCTCTCTTGGCCCACTTGCATTGTCACAGTACACACACGTGCAATCACACAGAGTCGGAGCAGGTTTTTATGAGTAATCCTTGCCAATGATTCAGGGGCCTGTAATTGTAAGCAGCACAGCAGGACATGAAGCAAGTCTCAGCTATTGACCAGCTCCCATCTCACACTGAGCTAAAACACAGGGGTGGTGGCACTGCTGCTGAGAACATGTCAATTTTGCTCTTTAGAAAAGGGGCACTGCTTGAAGAACTGAAAGCAAATCAACACGGATATCGACCCAGACAAGCCAGCTCCGTAAATTGCACTCAAAGAGACGAACAAAACAACAAAAACCATCACTTGGCTTTTATCGATGACCAGCACTCTGGCTTGCACGCCTTACTTCCAGATGAGGAAAGGATTAAAAAGGTTCCCATAATAAGGCTCAGACAGAACATACAGTATAAAAGGCATACAGCTGCTGCTAGAACTGTAGTTTGATTACATTAGTTTAAAAAGTAAATTTTGTGGTGAAAGGCTGGCAGCTGTGGTTGCCAGAATTTCACCTTTAAAAGTAGGGTAGATTTTTTTCCCCAAAAAATATGGTAAAATGATAACAATAGGGATGGGGGGAGGGGGAATCATTACATTGTAATATTGCAATACTTTGCGGTGGTGATACTGTACCAATTTAGAGAGACTAGTACTGTGATACTTTAAGAATTATTAATAAATGTTGCAAGCACAAACTTACCTATTGAGAGACCAGAGTAATGAAAGTACCAGGGTGCTGATGCATCGGTGCCAGAGCCTTGATGGAGGTATGCATTCTGGGATCATCACCAAAACGTTATGGGATCTTCTCAAGCCCAAGGACCACCTCCGGTAAAAATTTCATCCAAATCCATCAAGTAGTTTTGGAGTATTCTTGCTAACACACTGTGAGAAGATAAGAGCCTTGGTGGAGGTATGCAATCTGGGATCATCACCAAAATGTTATTATGGGTTTCTCTCTAGCCCAAGGATCACCTCTGGTAAAAATTTCATCTAAATCCATCCAGTAGTTTTGGAGTACATGCATGCGCAATGAAAATAATCTGCAGTTCAGATGCCTGTACTGTTGGCGGCAGCCAAGAGCCACCAAACTGATTTGAACAGCTGCAATCCAAACAAAAGAAGAGCACTAAATGGCAGACGCGATGAAGGTATGTGAGTACAAGACAATCAAGACAAACAGGAGCTTTGTTGTTTAGTGGCAGAGGAAGAAAACAGATGGGCAAAAAGACGGACATTTGTTCATCCAGTAGAGGCAGATTGCTCAGTACTTTCCTGTGGCAGGCGGTTCCAGCCGCATGCGCAGTTCACTGCAGCCATTCGTGGGCGAGGAATGTTGGGACTTGGAGTTTTTAACGAGTTTTACATCGTCCTTCCTCTGCAAAACTAAACAGCAAAACCTGTGTGAAAACAATCGTTATGATTAATAAATGGTGTAGTTGCTGAAAATGTTTTTTTTTTCCAGTAACCGCTATTTTATAACAGTTCAGCTAAAGATCAACTGTGACAGGAAGTCATCCATGTGCTGTAAAAAAGTCGCACTGCCGCCTCTAGTGGCCCAGCATAGTTATTACATTACCTTTTCCCCTGGCTTCATTGACGTTAAAGGTGAGTTAAATTTGTGTTTATTTAGAAAATAAAGCTTTATCTTAGAATTCTGGCAAATTAAAAGTCAAGAAAATATGGCAATACAATGGTACAAGCCTTTAGTTCCACTTAATTTTGACCGGGTGAGGTGAAACAGACTGGCGGATGGACAGATGCACACACACATCCACCCACAAATGCATTAATTTATTACCATATACTTCTCAGTTTCACCGAGGCATAATAAAAACCAACTGACTTTTCAGTCCACTAGATGGTGCTAAATGCTCACTGCCTGGTTAGGTGAATACAGCAAAGGAGTGACTCCTGACATCTAACTCGGAGTTGAACAAGGCAAAGGTCAGAATGAGAAATCACAATATATGATATTGCAATACTCAGTGCATTGCAAGATTGCAATAGTATCACATTGCACCTCAAGCACTGTGATAAGATTGTATCATGCAGCCTCTGGTGATTCCCAGCCCGAGATAATGGTACTGCTATTTTCACATTATTCCTGAGGTTTGGATCAGTATTTTATGGTGGAAATCATAGTATTGATTTACTGTTGAAAAATCACAGCTAAACCACTTGTTTAACTTCTAAATAGATTTTTTTTTTTTTTTTTACCTTAAAAGCCTAACAGGAGACTCAATGTTTAGCTATTAAATACATTTACCATAGGGGAGATGAGCAGTTGTGATACACCCAATTCCTCCAATCAGAAAAAAGTTAGAGTAATTGCACCTACCCGAAATATGAACATTAGAATTCTCTGGGCGTCTGTGGAAGAAGTGCAGAGATATTTCATCTTTGCTAACACATAGACCTATCAGAGGACTGACCCCCCACTGTAGCTTGTGTGGCCTAGTGTTATAATAAATAAATAGTGAAGATTAGTTACACACCAGTCACACACACACACGTGTTACACACACACCAACTGAACACACACACACAAGCTGCACACCCACATGCACACACACAAGCTCTAGTCTCTCTGTTCCTGTTTCCATATATGGGCATGGGGTTGCGTGGGGCCAAACAGGATGAGGAAGCCATAAATGCTAGGAGATATCTGGAGCCATTTGGACTCTGAGAAGACCAGTTTAAACCAGTTTGGACAATGGCCATGCATTGTTGGAGTTGCCTAGGAACGCCCAGCAACCAGAAGCTATATGTAGGGGGGAATTCTTTGTTCTGGGTCTTAACCAGGTTGGGCTGCTAAGACCCACGGCCGTGTTTGACTACCTGCGTGCTCCAAATAAAAAGATAAGCTGAGAAATAGTGTTTCTTCTGTGATTATTGGTTGGTTAACTGAAAAGATTCTGCTAACTGTCGAACTTTAATTTTTACACTAGGGTCAGTGAGAAATAGACACTGCCCCATACACCACATGGTGTCCAGTGTTGCCAGATGGGAAATATTGAAGTATCGTACTATAGTGATACAGAATGGTCAGTGAATGTATCATGCGCGCATGCGCATAAGTGAGTTGAGATTCTACAAATAAATGAAGTGAACTTCCGCGCCGCTCTCGAGGTCCCTTTATTATATATTTCATTAAGTACACAGTACAATACATGGTGTCAGAAGTCGGCGACCCGTCTCTAATATGAAGACAGAAGCTTTAAAAAGCATGTAAGCGAAGTTTCCTTCCAGTTGGGCTGTACAGAGGAAAAAAAGTTTTCAAGTTCACGAGCTGAACTAGCAAGCATTCCAAGCTAGCCACAACGTGACGAAGACGTCGGAAGGTAATGGATACGTTATTTTCCATAAGCCCGCCCAAGGCATTTGACTTCAGGGACGTCGCTAGTTGGCCAAATTGGATCAGACGTTTTGAAAGATTCCGCATAGCTGCCGGACTCGACCAGAAGAGTCAAGAATATCAAGTGAACTCGCTAATATACACTATGGGAGACTCGGCAGATGATGTGCTTAACACTTTAGCACTGGCTGAAGCGGACAAGAAAGACTACGAGAAAGTAAGAGACGCTTTTGAAAAACATTTCATCCGTGAACATAACGTGATATATGAGAGGGCCAAGTTTAACAAACGCTGCCAGGAGCCTGGTGAATCAGCAGAGGCGTTCATCACAGCCGTCCATAAGCTAGCTGAGTATTGTCAGTATGGAATCCTCAAAGAGGAGATGATAAGAGATCGCTTAGTTGTGGGTATTAAAGACCACACGTTTTCAGAGAAGTTACAACTCGACTCAAAGCTAACTCTAACGAAAGCAATGACGAAAATTCGCCAAAACGAGGAAATTAAAAAGCAACAAACCACACTGAGACAGACTAGCATGGATGGTGTTGAAGGAGCTAATATGGATGCAGTTAGGTTCAAGCAAAAACAAAAATCGGGTCAACAACGAAACAAAACAAATCACAGACCAGGTCAGACAAATGCAAAAGACAGATGTGGCAGGTGTGGAAAAGCACATGGAAATTCATTTAAAGAATGTCCTGCTCGCAATGCAGACTGCAAGAAATGTCAGAAAAAGGGGCATTTTGCTGCTTTGTGTAAAACAAAAATGAGAGTGGAGGAACTTCAGCAGAAGGATATGAGTGAAAGTTTGGAGACATTGTTTTTGGGCACAATGACTACGGCACATCCACCTAATTCTGCGTGGAAGAAGTCGATTGGAGTAAATGGCCAGCAGGTAGTGTTCAAGCTCGACACCGACGCTGCAGTGACAGCCATCCCAAAACACATGTACTCTGAAAAGCTGCACGGGAAACTTTCACCTCCAAGCAAAAAACTGTGTGGACCAAGCAATGTTCCTATTGCAGTACAGGGATGCTTTACCGCCGACATGAGCTACAAGGGCTCTGTTGTGAAGCAGCAGGTGTATGTTGTCCCAGGGTTAGCTACCCCACTACTTGGCTTGCCAGCCATACAAGACCTCAGCTTGCTTAGTCAAGTAGATGCCATTGCAACAGAGAATGCTTATGTGAAGCAATATCCCAGAGTGTTTACTGGTTTAGGGAAGCTAGAGGGTGAATATAGGATTAAATTGAAAGAGAATGCCACTCCATTTGCCCTAGCGGTGCCACGCCGCTTGCCTCTGCCATTAAGAGGGAAAGTTCAAGAGGAGCTGAATAGGATGGAAGCAATGGGAGTTATTTCACCCACCGAAGATGCAACTGAGTGGTGCTCCGCAATGGTTGTAGTACCAAAGCCAAACGGAAAAATCCGTATATGTGTCGACCTCACCCACCTAAATGACAACGTGTGCAGAGAAAGACACATCCTCCCTGCAGTCGATGAGACGCTTGCTAAACTAGCTGGAGCTAGAATTTTTTCAAAGCTAGATGCCACTGCAGGTTTCTGGCAAATCCCTTTGCATAGGGAATCGTCCCCACTCACCACCTTCATCACGCCATTCGGACGTTTTTGTTTCAACCGACTTCCTTTTGGAATGTCCTCAGCACCAGAGCATTTCCAGAAGCGCTTGACACAAATGCTGGATGGCCTGAAAGGAACGGTCTGTCATGCAGATGACATCTTGGTGTTTGGAGCCACACCACAGGAACATGATGAAAGGCTGCATCGAGTGCTGCAACGCCTACAGCAGCGAGGCCTCACCCTGAACGACAAGTGCCAGTTTGCAGTGACTGAGGTGAAATTCCTGGGGCATATCATCAGCGGAGAGGGAATACGGCCAGATCCCGACAAGATCAGGGCCATTGCAGCCATGCCACCACCCAAGGACGTGGCAGACGTCAAAAGATTCATGGGGATGGCGAATTACTTGGGAAAGTTTTCCCCAAACATTGCAGAGATCACAGGACCGATCAGGGACCTCCTGAAAGCTGATAACATGTGGACATGGGGGCCAGCTCAACAGACAGCCTTTGCAAAGGTGAAAGAAGAGCTCAGCTCATCGGCTGTACTTGCCCCATACTGCACTGACAGGCCGACTAGGGTGTCAGCAGATGCATCCTCCTACGGACTGGGGGGTGTTTTGTCACAACTTCAAGCTTCAGGAGAGTGGAGGCCAGTGGCCTTTATTTCCCGCAGTATGACAGAAACTGAGCGTAGATACGCCCAAATTGAAAAAGAGGCCTTGGCCATCACGTGGGCGTGTGAACGGTTCCAAACTTACCTCCTGGGCCTACACTTTGAGGTCAGAACAGACCACAAACCCTTGATAAGTCTCCTCAGCACAAGAGCACTTGATGACATTCCCCCTCGTGTGTTGCGATTCAGATTGAGACTCCTGCGGTTCACATACACCATTGTGCATGTTCTGGGAAAAAATCTCATAGCAGCAGATGCTTTTTCAAGAGCTCCCCTTCAAGGTGCAACAACAGAGGAAGATCTTGTGCTCCAGAGTGACGTGAGAGATCACATCAACGAAGTCATTCAGCAACTGCCTGCATCGCAAGAGAAACTGATGCAGATTAGGCGAGCTCAGGAAGAGGATCCAGTGTGTGTGCAGCTGTCTTCTCTGATCCGCACAGGTTGGGACAGACTGAGTTCAGCTCCGCAGCTGAAGTCCTATTGGCAGTACCGACATGACTTGTTGATGGCTGATGGTCTCCTGATGAAAGGGAAAAGAATAGTGATTCCAGCAAGCATGCAACCAAACATTTTGGAAACGCTTCATCAGGGCCACCAGGGAATGGTGAAGTGTATGGCGAGGGCTCATGAAGCAGTATGGTGGCCAGGTCTGACACGTCAGATAAAAGAAAAGGTACGCCAGTGTGAAGTTTGTGCTAAGGAATGTCACAATGCACCAGAACCTCTCCTGACCACACCCTTACCATCACGCCCATGGCAAAAGCTAGCCGCCGACCTGTTTGAATGGAAGAAAGGTCATTACTTGGTGGTCATTGACTACTACTCCCGATTCATTGAGGTTGCTAACGTCACAAGCACTCTAGCGTCAGCTGTGATTCTTAAAATGAAAGCCATCTTCAGCCGTCATGGAGTGCCTGACACACTCATCACTGACAACGGCCCACAGTTTGCAGCAGCAGAGTTTGCAGAGTTTGCTGTAGATTACAAATTCCAGCCTCTCACCAGTAGCCCCCGTTACCCCCAAAGCAACGGAGAAGCAGAACGTGCTGTTAGAACCGTGAAGGCCCTGTTGCAGAAGAATGAGGACCCTCACAAAGCGTTGATGGCATACAGAGCGACCCCTCTCGCTCATGGGGCATCTCCCACGCAGCTCCTAATGGGGCGTAACATTCAGACACCTCTTCCAGTGTGTCCAAGCACCCTCACACCAGCTTGGCCGGACTTGAGAGCTTTTGAGTTGAAAGATGAAGAGCTTAAAAGAAAACAGGCTGAGGGATATAACACACGGCACAGAGCACAGGAGAAGAAACCGCTCCAGCCAGGCCAGAGAGTCTGGATCAAGAACGAACCACGCACTGGAGTAGTTTCCGGATCAGCTGGGACACCGAGGTCCTACGTCATTGACACTTCGAAGGGCAATCTCAGAAGAAACCGCTCTCATTTGAGAGTTGTGCCTTCACCATCGACCACCCCCGATCCGGGCATACGCACCAGAGTGGGCAGAGCGGTCAAGCCAGTCAAAAGACTGAATTTGTAGTATAGTGTTGTGTGTATACACGGAGCAGAATAAACCTCCATACCACAACAGAGAGGATCAGGTAGTCCACCCTGCCTCTCAGTTAAGTTCTTATGTGTTATGTGTTTGAATGTTGCAGTATTGTGAAAAAAAAAAAAAAAAAAAAGGAGGGGACAAGAATGAGATGAATAATGAGATGCAGAAGGGGTACATTCATAGTTTATTTTGAAGATTTATGTTTAGTCTTAAGTTAATGTGACAATAGTACCCCCTACCTGAGTTAAGTAAAACCAGCAGTAAGTAAAATAAGTAGTATCAGCTTGAAAAGAGATAATTCATGATTTTTGTAAACTAAGCTGGGAAACATTGGTTTAAAAGAGGGAGATGTAGTGATACAGAATGGTCAGTGAATGTATCATGCGCGCATGCGCATAAGTGAGTTGAGATTCTACAAATAAATGAAGTGAACCTCCGCTCCGCTCTTGAGGTCCCTTTATTATATAATTCTTTAAGTACACAGTACAATACACGTACCAGCAGCTTAAAATTATCGTATTTTGAGGAAAATTATCGTACACACCCAGTTTTCATTTTGACGTGGCTCAGGACCATCTGCTTCAGTAACATATTATCACAGATCACGCATATTACAGCCTATAACAGAGTTTTACCTTTAAATAATCTAACAGATTGGTTGAAAAAAAAGCACCTCTACTTGTGTGGAGTGCAGGATGAGCCTGTACTGAATGGCCCAAAATATCAGTCGTACTTAATTATCTTCTATAGAGGGGTTGCACGTGATGTCAGTGGTCATGTGCCACATTGTTTTTCTGCTATTTTGGAGGGCAAATAGCGTGGACCCTGTGTTGGGAATAATAATAATTCCACTAACACATACTCAGTCCGACTCGCAATGGTGTTTGTTTTCTATTACAACTGAATACCACCTGAAGTGAGTGAGATCTTTACAGCAAGGCAGCCCAACGCTCCCATGACATCATTTGTTTGTGACAAGAAAAACACAAGATGGATAACGAGGCGAGCCTGCTGCTCGCTGGCTTTTTGTCAGAGCAAAGGCAAAAAAAGAGAGCCAGAAAAGGCTACAGGTGGTGAGACAAAACACTGGAAAAGTACTGGAGAGTTCAGGAAGCCATGAGGCAGCGGAAGATGTGATACAAACTAGATCACATATGAAGGTAAGCTAATGATTGCTAATACTAGTTAGCACTAATAAGTCCCCCGTACTACATTGTAATCACGGTAAGTTATTGCTATTAGGTACTAAAATATGTGTGCTGTGTGTGTTAGTTAGCTCATTGTCTGCATACAGGAGACAAAGGTGTTTTTTGTGCAAAGTGAGCTTTCCACCACTTGGATAAATAATGGCAAAGAAGCATAATATTACATCACTCACCATCCTCTATCACCGTTTTCAACAATGATGATGCCGTGGTCGGGTCTACGCCACTCTGCCTTCCATCTGCCTCCGCCGTGGCCATGAATTTGTTTCAGGTCGCTCCGTCTAGCTCCCTCTGGATTTCTTTAATCAGCTACCAAGCACAGAAGAGTCTGCACCTCGTCAGTGGACCACGGTGTTGATTTGTGTGTAGCCATTTATCTCGTTAATTACACTCACTCACGCTTGCTGTTGGTGATTTGACTGTTTGTTGCCGTCCAAAATGGCGCAGGTGTGGGGGACTGAGGTGTTACATTCTCCACCCAGAGATGATGGCCCAGGAGAAGAGAAGCCGACGGGGGGTCCAGACAGGACAGCGGAGATGGAAACGCCGGTTGACTGTTATGTTAATGCGCCGTGTAGGCTTTGTCTATAACCAGCGAGCTGTTACGCTAATGTGCCATGCAGGCTTTGTCTATTATGTGTGTTGAGGTGTGAGCCACCAGGCCACTAGGCAAGGCATTAAAGGTATAAAAGAGAGATGCCCTGCGGCCTGGGAGCTATTCTTGTCAACTCGACTGATAGAGAGAAAATAAAGTCTGTGCTGATCCAGCTTGTCGTCGCGCCTGCTCATTTCTCTCTACACTGGTGACCTTTTGACGTACAATGGAATACAAGGCAAACACCCCGTAGACAGCCCGAGCGCGAAGCTCCAGCACTGCGTGTGCTTTTTCGGTCAAGCTTCCGGGCTTTTGGCTACACAACCCGACGGCTTGGTTCCTCCACACAGAGGCCCATTTCGCGCTCCGTGGGGTGACGGCGGACAACACCAAATATTACTACGTGATTGCTGCGCTGGATGCACGCACAACACAGCAGGTGGCAAGCCTGCTCCAACAGCCCCCAGTCCACGGTAAATACGACACACTCAACGCCATGCTGACCCAGCGCTACACGCTCTCGGACTGCAAGAGAGTGGAAAGACTCCTGACGCGCTCCGAGTTGGGAGACAGGTCAGCGGTCAAGTTAATGGAGAATATGTTGCCGTTGATGGGCAGAGATGGTGAGCCGTTCCTGTTTGCCCATCTCTTCCTCAGAAACCTTCCGACAGCGGCCAGAGCGATCCTCGCCAACTCACCCCTACTGACTACGCAAAACTACCACGCGCTGGCGCAGGAAGCAGACCAGATCATCCTGGTGACCAGAACCTTCGCTGTGAATGCAGCAGTGCCGGACCCCAGTGAGATGACCAGCGAGGGCGAGGAGCCATTGATGGTTGCCGGCGCGGATGCCAAGAAGCACCGGAAGGGCATGCTCAGCTCTTACCACCACTGTTTCAGAAAAGACGCACGGCGATGCGTGCCACCGTGCCAATTCAAGCGGTCAGGAAACGCCAGGACTGGCAGTCGGTAGCAGCTGCGACCGCCGGTGACACAGACAAGCTGCTTTACGTGACGGACTCACATTCGGGGAGATGGTCCCTCGTGGACTCCGGCTCCCAAAAGAGCCTCATCCTGCCTTCCATCGCAGACTGGCTGGCTGGAAGTAGTGGTCCCGAGCTGGCGGTCGCCAACGGCTCAGACATTAAGACATTTGGTGAGAGGACACTGACCATATGTTTGCACAGCCCTAACTTCCAATGGTCTTTCATCATAGCGGCATGTAACTCCCCCATTTTGGGTGCAGATTCTCTGTGTGTGCACGGTCTATTAGTCAACGTTGCTAATAAACGCCTGATTAATGCTCTTTCCTTTGATTCTCTTCCCTGTACAGCTCGAGGAGCCAGGTCCGCAACACTTGCCAATGTCACAGCTCTAGGGGGAAAGTTCCAACAACTACTCACCCAGTTCCCAGCACTCATGGTTCCATCGTTTTCGGCGGCTGTCACTAAGCATGTTGGTCAAGCACTTCATTACCACCACGGGGCTGCCCGTTTTCGCATGACCTCTGTGCCTGGACGCAGCAAAACTGGCCAGTGCACACGAGGAGTTCACCAATTTGGAGAAGTTAGGCATCACGGTGCACGGTAGCGCAGTGGTTAGCACTGTGGCAGCACAGTTTTACCCTCGGCCGGGGGATCGCGGGGACCGTGAGATCGTGGGTTCGATCCCTGCCCCTGGCCAACAGTGATCTGTGTGGAGTTTGCATGTTCTCCCCGTGTTTGCGTGGGTTTACTCCGGGATTTCTCCGGTTTCCTCCCACATGCCAAAAAAACATGCAGGTTAGGGAGTTAAGGGGCGCTTGCGCACGCAGCGACCGGCAGCTGGTGGTTTGTCACCGGACTGCAGAACAAATCTACCTACGGGTACAAAATAAGTAATTAAAAAAAAAAATCATCAGGCGCTCAAACAGCCCATGGGCGTCCCCGCTGCACATGGTGCCTAAAGCCGAGGGGTCGTGGTGACCATGAGGAGACTTCCGCAGATTAAACAATGCTACAGCACACAATCACTACCTCATCCCCCATATTCAAGATTTTTCCACCACCTGACTGGGCCACACATTTTTTCCAAGGTGGACCTGGTCCACAGGTACCACTAGGTCCTGGTACGCAGAAGACATACCCAAAACAGCAGTGATAACCCTGTTCAGTCTTTTTGAGTTTCTGCGCATGCCATTTGGGTGTTAAAAGGCGCGGCACAAACCTTCCAACGCATGATGGACGCCGTGCTGTGCAATCTGCCTTTTGTCTTTGTCTACTTGGACAACAACCTAGTGGCCAGCGTGTCCGAGGAAGAACATGTCACCCACCTCGGGACGGTTTTCCAGAGGTTGGGAAAGCATGGGTTAATAATCAACCCAGCGAAGTGCCAGTTCGGGGCTACAGTGATCGACTTTTTGGGCCATCACATCTCACCGGAGGGCGTGATCCCATTACCAGACAAGGTGCACGCGGTGGCAGATTTTCTGCGTCCTCAGATGGTAAGGGCGCTTCAAGAGTTTTTAGGAATGGTTAACTTTTACAACTGTTTCCTCCTCCGCACAGCCCAGATCATGCAGCCATTGTACGCAGCACTTAAAAAATGGAAACCGGCAGACAGCATCGACTGGATCCCTGAGCAGGAGCAGGTGTTTTTGGATGCCAAAACAGCGCTGGCTTAGGACGCATTACTGGCACACCCAGACCCGTCGGCTCAGTTAGCACTCACTACCGACGCATCGGACGTGGCCATAGGGGCCGTCGTGGAGCAGTGCGTTGCAGGTTCTTGGCAGCCGCTCGCCTTTTTCAGCAGGTCTTTGCTTGACAATGAGCGTAAATACAGCGCGTTCGACAGAGAGTTGCTAGCTCTCCACCTGGCCATATGCCATTTCCAGTTCTGGCTGGAAGGTCGCAGCTTCACTGCATTTGTGGACCACAAGCCGCTAAAGTACGCTATGGCCAAGGTTTCGGAACTGTGGTCAGCCCGGCAGCAAAGACAGCTGGCCGCAATCTCGGAGTTTACGACCGACATTCAGCATGTGGCTGGTAAACTCAACATGGTGGCAGACTGCCTCTCGCGCACATTGGTGGCCCCGGTCTACGTAGGAATAGATTACACTGCCATGGCCGCCAAGCAAGCCAACGATGCAGACGTTTGTGCGTTCCAGTCTGGACCAACAGGGTTAAGGCTGGAGAGCAGAGTACTGCAAGACGGGGGGCCCCCCTACTCTGTGACGTTTCCACAGCCACCCACGCCCGGTGTTTCCGCACGCTTGGCGCCATCGGGTTTTTGAGTCGGTTCACTCCCTGGCGCACCTGGGAGTGCGTGCGTTAGTCAAAATGGTGGGAGCAAAGTTCATCTGGCTGTATCTGCGTAAACAGGTGAACGAGTGGGCTGCGGCCTGCGTCATGTGCTAACGGGCCAAGGTGCACAGGCACACAAAGGCCCCCCTCGAACCATTCCACATCCCAGCTAAGAGGTTCGACCACGTTCACGTGGACCTGGTTGGGCCCCTCCTGCCATTGCAGGGGATTATGCACCTCCTGACAGTAGTAGACCACACCACACGCTGGCCTGAAGTGGTGCCGCTAGCTTCCCCCATGTCTGTGGAAGTCGCACATGCTTTTTTGGCAACTTGGGTGGCACACTTCGGCGCCTCGTCAGACATCACATCCGACAGTGGCCCTCAGTTCATTTCCGACCTCTGGTCCACGATGGCCCAGAGCCTGGGGGTCAACATTCACCGCACTACCGTGTACAACCCCCACGCCAACGGGTTATGCGAGCGTTTCCACAGGTCACTTAAAGCAGCGCTCAGGGGTTCGCTTACGGACGCAAATTGGGTGGACCAGCTGCCATGGGTTCTGTTAGGGTTGCATTCCGCACCGAAGGAGGATTTGGCAGCCTCCCTGGCAGAACTAGTTTTTTTGCAACCGCTGCGGCTCCCCGGCAAATTTTTGCCCAACAACCCTGCGCCTGAGGCTGAGCCATCCCCACATTCACTACGTGGCGTGGAGGCAGGGACGGTACCGGGCCCAGCCCACCACTGTATTCCCCGTGCGTTCGTCCCAAAGACCTTGAGGAATGCGTCGTTTGTGTTCGTCAGGCATGATGCCTACCAGACCCCATTGTGCCCGCCATACGACGGGCTGTTCAGAGTGCTGGAACCTGGGGCAAAACATTTCATGTTAGACTTGGGGGGATGCAGAGAAACCATCTGCACTGACAGGCTTAAGCCCACGTTTGTATTGGCAGACGAACAGGTGGTGTTGGCCTGAGCTCCCCCGGCGTGGACGCCCCCCATTGGGAGCTCTGCAGGTAAATGACTCGTCAGCAAGGCCAGAAATGCTTGATGAGGATGTGTCCCCCCCCCCCCCCCCATTGTCCCTCCACAGACGGACGTGCCTCCCGGAGTGCCCCATCGGCAGAACAGTGCCTCGGAGCTGGCGACCCCCGCCCCCCCCCCCCCCGTTACAGCCGCTATGGACGTCGGCTGAAGCCCACGGGACAAGGGGGTTAAGGCCTATTCTGGGTGTTCGGCGGGGGGGACTGAGGTGTTACATTCTCCACCCAGAGATGATGGCCCAGGAGAAGAGAAGCCGACAGGGGATCCAATTCAATTCAATTCAATTCAACTTTATTTATATAGCGCCATTTCACAACAACAGTCATCTCATAGCACTATCAACTGTATGGGAAACCCCCACAGTTGCAGAAAGACCTCAGCAATCTGGCGATCCCCTGTGAGCAAGCACTTGGCGACGGTGGAGAGGAAAAACTCCCTTTTAACAGGAAGAAACGTCCAGCAGAACCAGGCTCAGAGAGGGGCAGTCATCTGCTGCGACTGGCTGGGGGGTGAGGGGATCGAGAAGATGAAAAGAACAGACATGTAGAGAGCAAACAGCATGATGGGGACTCAATCTATGGGAGAGAACAAACAAATGTTAATGACCAGCAAAAAAAATATTTCATTGAGAGTGAGGAAAGGAGTGAGGCCCAGTGCATTACTGGAGGTCCCCCGGCTGACTAAACCTATTAGCAGCATAACTAAGGGAGGGTTCAGAAACACATGATCCCTCCCTAATTGTAGGCTATATCAAAAAGGTAGGTTTCCCTCCTTCAGTGCATGGCTTCAAAAAGTACAAGAACTTTATCACATGGAGAAGATTACTTACGCACTGAGACTCCAATTACCTACTTTTAAATCAAGATGGCATCCAGTAGAAGTCTCTTTATTGTAGTTGCTCAAGGTGGCTATTAAGCGCTTGGTTTTATTTTTTGGCAGATGCTGTTTCTCTTATATTGATGTGGAATTTGTGTTGTAAATAACTTTGACTACATATGGTAATTATATCTGTAATGACTCTGTTGTCAAAAATTTTAATAAAATATAAGTTCTAAAAAGGTAGGTTTTAGCCCTATTCTTAAAAACAGAGATCGAGTCTGACTCCCGAATCCAGATTGGCAGCTGGTTCCACAGGAGAGGAGCTTGATAACTGAAGGCTCTGCCTCCCATTGTACTTTTGGAGATTCTAGGTATTACAAGTAATCCTGCATTTTGGGAGCGTAGTGCTCTGTTAGGATAATACGGTAGTATCAGATCTTTTAAATAAAAAGGAGCCTGATTGTTTAGAGCTTTGTAAGTAAGAAGAAGGATTTTAAACTTAATTCTAAACTCTATGGGAAGCCAATGAAGGGAGGCCAGAACCGGAGAGATATGATCTCTCTTTCTAGTACCTGTTAAAACTCTTGCTGCAGCATTTTGGATCAGCTGAAGACTTTTTAAAGATGTTTTAGGACAGCCTGATAATAAAGAATTACAATAATCTAATCTCAAGCTAACAAAAGCGTGGATCAGTTTCTCAGCATCACTCTGAGACAAAATGCTCCTAATCTTGGCAATATTACGCAAATGATAGAAGGCAGTCTTAGAAACAAATTTAAGGCGTCTCCTTCATCTCCTCTGTCCCCAGACAGGACAGAGGAGATGAAGGAGACGCCGGCTGACTGTCATGTTAATGCACCGTGCAGGCTTTGTCTATTATGTGTATTGAGGTGTGAGCCCCCAGGCCGCTAGGCAAGGCATTAAAGGTATAAAAGAGAGATGTCCTGCGGCCTGGGAGCTATTCTTGTCAACTCGACTGATAGAGAGAAAATAAAGTCTGTGCTGATCCAGCACATCGTCTCGCCTGCTCATTTCTCTCTACACAGTAAACAAAAGACACGTGACCCATGTGACATCGGTGCAACCCCTCTGTATGCCTTCCGTTGAATCATCATATATCAAGGTCTTGTCTCATAAATATTTTGAGAAGTACTCTGTTTATACATTAGGAATAAACAATCAATCCACCTAAACTACTGTAACATCGGGGCTATTTCCCAGCATGCCTTGCCAGTAGAGATGTTATTTTCGTGTATGTTTAGTGTTATTACTGTGTTATTATACTGCTGTATCATTATAACTGCGTTATAATGACCCAGCAGTGTTATAGGTAGAATTAGAGCAGGAGTGACTATGTGTTGTGTAACCCTGATATAAACGGAGGTTGGTGAGAATGACTTCCCCTCCTGTCTGTGTTCGTGGTGTGTCTTCAATAAAGCCTGTTTTGTCTCAGCCATCTGCTCCTCTTCTTGTGTGAACCTCGCATACGTCACGCTGGTGTCAGGAGTGGGAGATGGAGCAGATGGAAGCCAGGATACGAGAGGAGATCCAGCAGCTGGAGCGATTCATCGCTCAGCTAGGGATGGACGATAGAGCTGAGACACCGACCCCCGGAGTTGCTCGTTGGGATGAACAGAGCAGCGGACCTGACGGGACCAGCGTACCCCGCCTTCTGCCTTTTTCAAGGCAGGGCGGGCGGAGCAGAGCAAACCAGCCCCGCTCCCTGCCCTTTTCAGGGCAGGACGGGCCAGCAATTCCACTGCGACCAGGGGTGGCAATTGACCGAGAGGCGACCATCCCGTCCACCCGGCAGTGGGTCAAGATTCCCCGCTTCAACGGCGAGACCCTGCTGGACGACTACCTGGTCCAGGTCGAGCCGGCTGCCACTCTGAACGGCTGGCCACCAGAAGAATCCGCCGTGCAGGTTGCGCGAGCCTTGGAAGGGAAGGCTCCCTGCACGTTGTCTGACCTCCGGCCCGAGGAGTACCACAGCTGGCCAGCGCTACAGGGAGCGCTCCAGAGACGGTTTGGGAGAACGGCCGACGCTGAGCATGCCCAGGAACAGCTGGCCAACAGCCGTTGAGGCAGCCAGGAGAGACTAGGAGCCTACGCGGCGGACATACGGCTGCTAACACAGCGCAGCTACCCGGACTTCGAACCAGAGGTAGTGGAGAAGCTCGCCCTCCGGAACTTCATCCTAGGTCTCCGCCCGGCCCAGCTCCAGAACCATGTCCGGATTAACACCGCAAGCAACTGGGAGACTGCGGTGGCAGAAGCAGAGCGGGTGGAGCCGCTGATGAATCGTACAGCCGAGCCAAGACAAAGAGCCTTCCAGGTCACGGCTGAGAGCGAGGAGGAGCTACGGCGGACCACAGTAGCGCATCCACAGAGAAGATGGATGTGGCGGCGCGAGGAAGGGTGCTTCCGCTGCAGAGAGCCAGGACATGTCACGCGGTACTGCCCTGCACCCACTCCACGACAAACCGATGAGCTGTCACCGCGTTTGGGCTGAACTGGACGCTTGCCAGGGATGTATTTACAGTGCAGCCTGGACAAGACGCCGATCCAGGCTCTGATTGACATCGGTTCCACTATCTCCTTGGTCTGACCCGGTGTGCTGCCGGGCACAGACGAGACAACACAACTGGGGTGGGAACCCACCGAGCGCCACGTCACCACAGCTACCGGTGAGCGTGCCAGAGAGTTCTCGTGGTGGGGGTGGCCGGTCAGAATATAAAACACCTGTTCTGGCTTGCTGACATCCAAGAACCCTGTATTATTGGACTCGACCTGCTCGAAGTGTGGAATGCCAAGATCAACACCGCCAGACCGTCCCTCCAGCTGGGAACCCGGACCATCACGCTCCGCAGCGGAACCCAGAGAAGGAACACGGAGGCCTGCGCGATCGAGGGACCGCCAGAACGGACCGGACCAGGCGGGCCACAGCGAGGACTGGATACAACGGCGCCACCAGCACGAGCAGAGGGAGCACGAGCACACACAGGGACAGCAAGGGGAGGGGTCAGCGTGTCAGCAGAGACACAGCAGGCGGTCAAGGAATTGTTCCAGCAGAGCTGCAGCGGGCTGGAATTGGAACAGACACGCCAGCTGCGGGAGCTGTTGAACTGTCGTCACTGCCAGCAGACAGAGGATCGAGACCAGGCTGTCCCACGGGCTGCTGCTTTCCGGACTGCTGTGCGCGGGAATAACACAGTGGCACACAGTTCCCCTCGGATAATCAGGCAGCTCCCCCCAGCGATGGCGTCACAGAGGCCCTCGGCGCGCAGCAGCCACAGAGCGAGCAGGACAGAGATCCGGTCATTTTCCGAGTTCGGCAGTGGCCGGACGCAGGCCAGTGGCCCGCCTGACAGGCCCTGGCAGCGGCGGGGAGTCAGCAGAAGCGGGCATATGACTCCCGCTGCCAGGGGAGGGACTTTGCACCGGGAGATCAAGTCTGGGTTTTCTGCCCTGAGAGGAAAAGAGGACGATCACCGAAGTTGGTGAGCCATTGGTCGGGACCGTGCTTGGTTCTGCAGAGTCTGTCGGATGTGGTGTACAGGATGAGGCTTAAGAAAAGAGACTGGGTCGTGGTACTTCACCGTGACCGTCTCGCCCCGTACCAGCCATCCGCCCGCTGGTGGTCAAACCGGAGCCTTCACCCAGACCAGATACTCCGACCGAGACACAGATGGACACTGGCGGGCCTGTACGTGCTGATCGTCGGCATCGTAGGCCGCCCCACCACCTGGACGGGTTCGTGTTGAAATTTTGAGTTGGACTTTCATTTTCTGGGGACAGAAACCAGTCCGGGGGGGGAGGGCAGTGTAACATTGGGGCTTTTTCCCAGCATGCCTTGCCAGTAGAGACGTTATTTTTGTGTATGTTTAGTGTTATTACTGTGTTATTATACTACTGTGTCATTATAACTACGTTATAATGACCCAGCAGTGTTATAGGTAGAATTAGAGCAGGAGTGATTATGTGTTGTGTAACCCTGATATAAATGGAGGTCGGTGAGAATGACCTCCCCTCCTGTCTGTGTTCGTGGTGTGTCTTCAATAAAGCCTGTTTTGTCTCAGCCATCTGCTCCTCTTCTTGTGTGAGCCTCGCATACGTCACACTACTACTAACATGCTTCTGATAATTGAAGCAGAAGCATGTTTCAGTTTTATTGAGAACTACAGTTTAGTAACATTTTTGCAGACATTTGCACGTTGCAGCAGCAACAGAAAACTTTAGTACTAATGCAACAACAGGTTTGAACCACCCAGTAAAACTGGGGTCTGTCTGTCTCCCCCTCCAAATTAATTTCTCAACCTGCTCATCTTCCTTGTTGAGTCTGCCGTGCCTGCATAAGTGCTGTAACATACACGAACAATTCAATCGAGTGTACTAGTTTTTATGGATGAACATACTGTACTGAATCACTCACCGGAGCTGTACTGGAAGCCAGCGATCACCAGCTGAATCCCCCGCCTGAGCAGCAAACGAGCCCCGCCCCCTCAGTTCTGCCGACTCTCAGTTTGGTGAGTGGTAGGCAGTTGGAGATCCAGTATAGCACTGAGTGATTTGGTGTACAACTATTTATAATGGATCTTTTTAGCTTGACTTGACACGTTTCAGTGAACTGTGGATCCCATCACTAACCTCCAGCCGAGGCTGCCTCTCTCCTACTGCAACACCAGTTTTCCATCTCCACACAGCCCACGCATGTGAGATGATGCATAAAAACAAACGTAGTTTGGATGCGCAGGATCCATATTCTGATTGTGTTTGCTAATGTGTTAACTTAGCCATGTAATGAAGGGTTCAAATTATTGTACATCAGGGGAATTTTGAAATTATTGATCGTATAGAGGGCAAAATTATCGTACAAATACAATAATTATCGTACAGCTGGCGACACTGATGATGTCCCATGTGCTGCGGAAGGGGAAGGATTTCACCTTTGCTGAAACTCTCAAGTAAAAACTGAGATAAGGAAGTTACTTCCTGGATGGAAAGTATTTTTTTTTTCTGTTGCCATACGTTTTGGTCACTGTGAATTTAAACTTCAAATTTTACCTCATTATTTGGTGAAAGTTAAAGGAACATTGCATGCCAATGTAGGTGTTAGCTTAAATACCAGATTGTAACATGGCTACCTTTTCTGGAGCAAATGAAATGCTTACAACGGCAGACACTTTGTCTGAAGTGATGGCATGCTTTAATGGTATAAAATTGACATTTCACAAAATTTCACAAATTCACATTTTTAAATTACATTAAAATGACATTAAAAATTCACATTTTAATTTTGGTATTCCGATATTTGGGTTATTAGGATATGTCTGTACATGCTTGACTGTATGGCCTGAATAAACAGCATTGGCTTTCTTTCATGCAAACATGGTGCAAGATTATTTAATGGGGCAGTAATGTATTAATATATTGTAGAAAACAGATGAACATCACTGTGTTGGCAAATATTGGATATAAATTCATGGTCATTCATTGTTAATCATTGTTAGTCATTTTTTTCCCTTGAAATCCAGAGGCATTTCATTCAGTGATAAGCAACTCTAAGCTTCTAAGGGTGCTTTCACACTTACAGGCTTTAGTTCATTTCAATCGAACTTGTTCGTTTTCTCCGTTAGTGTAGTTCGTTTTGTCTTGTGAGAACACAGTAATCACACTCAGGTGTGCACCAAACCTACCGTACCGAGACCACCTGAAGGAGGTGGTCTCAGTTCGAATCAGCTGGTGAACTCTGGTGTGGTCCAGCAGGTGAGAAAGGGGCCGTACTAAAACAAGACCAGCGGCAACCGGTAAAACATTTTATGCCACTGTATATACCTGATAGATCTTTGAAAATATCTGTGACTGAGCATGTCACGGTTCTGGAGGATTAATGAACATTAACATGTTATTTTCCACCTGTAGCCACGCTTCATTTTTAAACTGTATGATTTGCAGAAAGTGGTATATGTACGTAATGTAATAAACGATAACCGGGGCGATGAAACCCCCTGTAGATTACTTTATGATTTGTATTATTTTTTTCCCCAGAAATGCATAAATGCACAGTAGTCATTCTACTTCCTGTATTTACCTTTCCTGTTCTCGCGGCAAAAAAAATCTGACCAATAAGAACAGAGAATGTTCTGGCGTAAGTCTCGTGGGATTTAAGGTGATACAGTATGGTCCGCTTGAATTTTTGCCTGTATGAAAGGGAACCGAACCAAGGAGAAAATGATATAAAGTAACAAACATATCAACTGGTTCGGACCAAAGTAAACAAATTTAGTTGTGAAAGCACCCTAAGACTTCTGAACCTCATTTTGTACAGTGGTGGTGGCCTAATGAATGAATCTTTATTTTGGCTAGATTAGATTAAAAGAAAGGAACAGAACAATATATCAAAGGGGAAAAGAATCCAACAAGGTCGAATTAAACAAAAACTCCTTAGATTATACAATTCAACATAAGTTATCCGAAAAGGGTGATGGCTGAAGCCACAGCTTATATTGCCTACCCATGTTCCATCTAAGAATTAAAAAAAAAATTAAAATTAAAAGTGATTACAAAACAAAACAAAGCTAAGACAAAATGTGACAAAACAAAACTAAGCAACAACACAACACAGACTGGATATGATAATTCTAATGTGATTTTACATGTCGTTTTGTGTATATGTTTGGAGTATTTCTTCCTTTAGTTTGTGTTTCATGATTTTAATTCAGGTCCAAAAGCATTCCACAGTCTGACTCCTTGCACTGAGACACAGTGTTGCTTGGTTCTCACTGAAGGTTTTTAAAATATACATGTTCCTCTGAAATTATATTGTTCCTCCCTTATTTGGAACAACTTTTGGATGTTTGCAGGCAGTGATAGATTCTTCACTTTCAACATTATTACTGCAGTTTTAAAATCAACCAGATCTTTCAACTTGAGAGCTTTTAATTTAAGAAAAAGTGAGTTTGTTGGTTCCCTGTAAGCAGCTTTGTTTATTATTCTAATAGCTCTCTTCTGAAGCATAAAAACTGGATATATGTTTGTTACCTCCGCCAGGCCGTAGGCCGCAGGAGGTTATGTATTTGCCAGCGTTTCTGTTTGTCTTTCTGTCTGTCTGTTTGTCTGTTGGTTAGCAAGATAACTCAAAAAGTTTTGGACGGATTTCAATGAAACTTTCAGGCGTTGTTGGAAATGGTACAAGGAAGAACTGATTAAATTTTGGGGATGATCCGGATCACCGTCTGGATACAGGAATTTTTTAAAGGATTCTTTAACATTGTGAGATACGGCCATTTTCAACATGTGTGCAGGCGCAATGGAGGGTGCTGGTCGTCGTGTCTGACAAACACGAACTCTGCGTTCTTCAAAGTTTTAGGCACAAAAGCACACGAAAAACAGTGGTGGGCCGGGCCCGGCAGCATGCCTGTGTTTGCGCTATGCTGCAAAAGCTGAGATGGGCAGCTGTCCGGCGCCAGATTATTTGGCAGAAATTCCCCGGGCAGCCATAGGGGCTGCGCAAAACAAGCTCTCTGCCGGGGAAGCTTCCAAATCCTCTTTTGCCGCGGAGCGCAACCCCAATATAAATCCCACAGCAACCTGTCTACCCAATTTGCATCTGTCAGTGAAGCCCAGAGTGCTCCTTTCAGTGATCTATGAAAACGCTCGCATAACCCGTTGTACGCGGTTGTGCCATGAATTGCAACGCCTGCAGCCTGGGAGTTTGGAGATGGAGGAGATGGACACAACAGCAACACTTGAGTTTATTACCTCCACCAAGGAGGTAATGTTTTTACTACTGAACCACTAGTCCTATCATTGTGAATCCAATTGCTAGTCATATGTTTTCATGGTCAAGGAATCTGAAAACGTACACACACACTGTATGGGGGGGAACTGTGGCACTTGGCGGAGGTCTGCGCTCTCCGAGTGCTTTTCTAGTTTTATATGTATTTATATGTATTTCCCCATACTTCAGTACAATATGTCATGTATGGGAGTATTAATGAATGGTACAAAGTATATAGTGTGGTTAGGGATGTGGACTGGTGATCGGAGGGTTGCTGGTTCAATCCCTGGACTGTCAGGATCAGATCTGGGTGGCACAGATAACAAAGCAGTGTTTGCCCCATCTTCCTCAACCCCACTGTGGTGCCCTTGAGCAAGACCCTTAACCCCAACCACTCCGGTGGAGCTGCTCAGTGGCCACAGGTCAGTCTGTTGTTGTACTGGGCAGCTTCCTGGTGTGAATGTGTGACTGTGAGCAGGGCATCCTTAAAAAAGAGAGGTCGCCTGTCATTGGAACTTCCCTGTATTAATAAAGGTTAAATAATAATAATAAAAAAAGTACAGCAACACGAGGTTAAGGACAAGAACATACTACTGTATTTATATAGGAGGTGACATCATTACAGTGGGGCAAAAAAGTATTTAGTCAGCCACCAATTGTACAAGTTCTCCCACTTAAAAGATGAGAGAGGTCTCCAATTTTCATCATAGGTATACCTCAACTATGAGAGACAAAATGAGAAAAAAAAAATCCAGAAAATCACATTGAAGGATTTTTAATGAATTAATTGGTAAATTCCTCGGTAAAATAAGTATTTGGTCAATAACAAAAGTTCATCTCAATACTTTGTTATATACCCTTTGTTGGCAATGACAGAGGTCAAACGTTTTCTGTAAGTCTTGACAAGGTTTTCACACACTGTTGCTGGTATTTTGGCCCATTCCTCCATGCAGATCTCCTCTAGAGCAGTGATGTTTTGGGGCTGTCGCTGGGCAACACGGACTTTCAACTCCCTCCAAAGATTTTCTGTGGGGTTAAGATCTGGAGACTGGCTAGGCCACTCCAGGACCTTGAAATGCTTCTTACGAAGCCACTCCTTCGTTGCCCGGGCGGTGTGTTTGGGATCATTGTCATACTGAAAGACCCAGCCACGCTTCATATTCAATGCCCTTGCTGATGGAAGGAGGTTTTCACTCAAAATCTCACGATACATGGCCCCATTCATTCTTTCCTTTACATGGATCAGTTGTCCTGGTCCCTTTGCAGAAAAACAGCCCCAAAGTATGATGTTTCCACCCCCATGCTTCACAGTCCTCCAAACACGACAAGTTGAGTTTTTACAATAAAGTTCTATTTTGGTTTCATCTGACCATATGACATTCTCCCAATCCTCTTCTGGATCATCCAAATGCTCTCTAGCAAACTTCAGACAGGCCTGGACATGTACTGGCTTAAGCAGGGGGACACATCTGGCACTGCAGGATTTGAGTCCCTGGCGGCATAGTGTGTTACTGATGGTAGCCTTTGTTACTTTGGTCCCAGCTCTCTGCAGGTCATTCACTAGGACCCCCATGTGGTTCTGGGACTTTTGCTCACCGTTCTCGTGATAATTTTGACCCCACGGGGTGAGATCTTGCGTGGAGCCCCAGATCGAGGGAGATTAGCAGTGGTTTTGTATGTCTTCCATTTTCTAATAATTGCTCCCACAGTTGATTTCTTCACACCAAGCTGCTTACCTATTGCAGATTCAGTCTTCCCAGCCTGGTGCAGGTCTATAATTTTGTTTCTGGTGTCCTTTGACAGCTCTTTGGTCTTGGCCATAGTGGAGTTTGGAGTCTGACTGTTTGAGGTTGTGGACAGGCGTCTTTTATACTGATAACGAGTTCAAACAGGTGCCATTAATACAGGTAACGAGTGGAGGACAGAGGAGCCTCTTAAAGAAGAAGTTACAGGTCTGTGAGAGCCAGAAATCTTGCTTGTTTGTAGGTGACCAAATACTTATTTTACTGAGGAATTTACCAATTAATTCATTAAAAATCCTTCAATGTGATTTTCTGGATTTTTTTTTCTCATTTTGTCTCTCATAGTTGAGGTATACCTATGATGAAAATTGGAGACCTCTCTCATCTTTTAAGTGGGAGAACTTGCACAATTGGTGGCTGACTAAATACTTTTTTGCCCCACTGTATGTGTTTATGCAAACACTGCAGCATGACATTGTTGACAAACCTGTCTTTCTCTCTCTCTCTCTCTCTCTCAGCACCTGTATGGGTTATGAAGAGATAAAATCTTGTCACTGTTTTGTTGAGCTGCAAGACTGAATTTCTGACACTGACGTCATGTCATTTTGCAGGCATACTGAAGCCTCCATGAAGAACAAAAATGTTTCACATTGTTCTGCTTTTCATTTTTACAGGAAGTTTACAGAGACGCAGGAACCACTCTGAACCAACAGGGACGCTAACAGTTAAAAAAAAAAAAAAGTACATATACAGTATTTAGTGTGTGTGAGAACATGTATGGGTATCAGTTTGTCCACTATACTGTATGTCAGTCTACAACACAGTGATAAATATCTGTGGTGTCTGATGTATTAATTGGAATATTTTATAAGGGGGAATGGAGAGCAGGATGGGATGAAATGGGATGCTGGCTCAAGTTTAAGTTCAGCTTCACTGTCACATAAAATACGGCTGAGTTTTTATGAACTTAAAGGTGTTAGAGACAACATTCTGACTCTTGGCTAGTAGGTGTCACACTTACTCTTGCCCCAACTGGTTGGTAGAGACATGAAACATCATTCCAGTTATGCTATTGGCTATGACCGGCTGTGACGTCCTTACCAACAATAGGTATGCAGTTAGGTTCAAATATATTTGGACACTGACTCAAGTTTTGTTATTTTAGCTGTTTACCAAAACACATTCAAGCTACAGTTATATCAATATAGGTTTACAATGCAGACTCTCAGCTTTAATTTGAGGGTATTCACATCCAACTTGGAGTTATGGTTTAGGATATGCAACTATTTTTATACAAAAACTCCTCATTTCAGGGGCTCAATAGTAATTCGATGATTGACTCAAAAGCTAGTTCATGGGCTGCATGGGCTATTTTGTCATTAATCTATCAACAATTAAAAAAAAAAAAGGGAGTGGTGGCTCAGTTGGTAGAGCATCTGCCTCACAGCCGGGAGGCAGGGGTTCAAATCCCGGCCGGGTCATGCTGAAGACAATATAAAAACGGAACTTCCTGCCGTCCAGCTTGGTGCTCAGCAATAATGGAATGGAGGAGTGAAATCTGTGGCGGTGCCTTGCATGGCAGCGGCCCCTCTGATTGTATATATAGGGTGTGTGTGATTAACACTGTAGATAGGAGAAAACACAATTTCGTTCTACTGTACATGATTGGTTGTATGGTTGAATGACAATAAAGGGTGATTTAATTTAAAAAGGTCTGGAGTTGATTCCAGATGTGGCATTTGCATGGAAGGTGCTGCTGTGAACCTACAAAATATGGTCAAAGGACTTCTCAATGGAAGTGAAACAGAGCATCCTTAGACTAAAAAAAAGAAATCCATCAGAGATGTCAGAAATGTTAGGAGTAGCCAAATCAGCAGTTTGGTACATTATAAGAAAAAAGAGGGCACTGGTGAACTGGGAAATTCAAAAAGGCCTGGAGGTCCACAGAAGACAATAGTGGCAATAATCGCAGGATCCTTTCCACAGTGACGCAAAACCTCTTCACAATATCAACCCAAGTGAAGACCACTCTCCAGTAAGTAGGCATATCAGTATCTAAGTCTACCACAAAGAGAAGAATTCACAAGAACAAATACAGAGGGGTCACCACAAGGTGCAAACCACTAATCAGCCTCAAAAATAGAAAGGCCAGAATAGACTTTCCAAAAAACATCTAAAGAAGACAGCCCAGTTCTGGAACAACATTCTTTGGACAGATGAAACCAAGATCAACCTGTACCAGAATGATGGGAAGAAGAAAGTATGGAGAAGTCCTGGAACAGTTCATGATCCAAAGCACACCACATCTTCTTTAAAACATGGTGGAGGCAGTGTGATACATAGGCATGTATGGCTTCTAATGGCACTGGGTCACTAATGTTTATTGATGACGTGACAGAAGACAGAAGCAGCCGGATGAATTCTGTCATGTATAGGGATATACTGTCTACTCAGATTCAGCCAAATGCAGCAAAGTTGACTGTACAGTGCTTCACAGTCCAGATGGACAGTGACCCAAAACATACTCTGAAAACAACCCAGGAGTTTTTTAAAGCCCCTGTCACACCTTGACCATTTAGGTAGCAGATGCCGATGTTTAAAAAATTTGGCGAATACGCTAGCGAACGTCTAATAAGTTAAGGGTAAATTTTTACAAGTTAAGAGCACGCTGAAGCACGCTGGTATACATCATAGTACGGTGAGGTTGTCAAAAAATTTTGTGCATGCAAAAAAATTTTCAATGTAACCGGTGTATGGCTTATACATCCCGCATACACTGGTCATAAGTTGTAGGTAAGCTATGCGATTGTTGACACACGTTCACACACGTTACTTGTAAGGGCACGGGTGAACAGTGGTGGGCGTGGCAGTGGTGGCCTAATGGTTAGGGATGTGGAGTGGTGAGCCAATCGAGCTGTGGTGTTCGTTTCCCAGGCTGAAGCCACCAACTCCCCGGAGGTGAATGACGTGCCCCGGTCTTTGGAAATATCCGGAGTTGACGCCATTCCTCACCCTTGTTCAGGAGTCACGACGACGCCTGACAAGAGGGACCATCGGAGTGCAACCACGGCTTTCCACGAAGCACTCCCGGAGGGCCGGAGCATTCTATTATGATCCTTCGTGCGCCATTACGCAGCACACAGAGGGCAGAATGAAAACCCACGAGCAGAGAAAGATTTGTGCGCTTTATTAAACAAACCCCAAATAATAAGTCCAGCAAAACAGTCATGCTATGAGCAGAGAGTGAGATGATTGACCTTAAGGCCACCAGACATAGAGGGACGCCACCTGGATGCTCTACAGCCCGAGGAAGGGAATGCCTAGTGCCGCAGAGCTGCTGTCGGCATGGGGGAGAAAGGCAAACATAGACTTAGTGTACGGTGCAGAAGTGATCCGGGGCTGTCCATGTAGTCCGGTGGATGAGGATAAGGTAGAAACAGGCGCTAACACCAAGGGAGTACACAATCTTGAAGCATTAGACACGACTAAGACATCAGGCTGAAGGTTAACGTAGGTAATAGTAACTTGCATACATGGAGGTACACGCTGTCGTGTATGAAGCGCAATGTTCCAGCGATCTCTTCCTACTCTCACAGTGTTAAAGTAATCACAATACTAATGAGGGAAGAGACCGCCGGTGTGAATGAGCGTGGGCTGGACAAATTGAAAACATGTATGCATGAGTGAGTGTCTGAGCATGTGAATAGAAGTGAATGAGATGTGTGTGTGTGTGTGTGTGTGTGTGTGTGTGTGTGTGTGTGTGTGAACACCAATAATGAGACACAGCTGATGACACTGACAGGTGGAAGGGGTGTGCCCAAGCTGTCAGGGAGCGAAGGACCCAAAGGGCTCCCTGAAGCGCCTGATGGAAAATAAATAGAGAATGGGCCAAAAGCCACGGTGTCAGAACTGGGTTTGGAATCACCAAACCCAGATTCATGATATCTTCATGGAAAACGGAGGCACAATATTCTGTCAGTAATTAATGAAATGAAGAAATGCAGTACAAGTGTCATATTTCTGCTTTCTAGGTAGATGAGGTTAAAGAGAGGACTCAAAGTGCAGGCAGGGATGCAGTGAGATGATGGTAATTGATTAAACAAAAGCAGAAACAAAGCAAAGGCAGCGCAGGGGCTGAAAACAAATCGTAACTAGGCAGGCAAAACTTATAAGGACTTGGACTGAACATGAGGGAATCACAAGAATGAATGACCATGATTGACTTATCAAGGAATGATGATGACACCAGACAGAGCACAAGCACAGACTGACATAAATAGCGAGACTACTGATTACAAACACCAGACAAGTGGGAGCAATCAAGGGCTAAACAGGAGGATGCATGAGGAAATGGCTATGGGTATGGAAACATGAGTTGCTGGGGACAATAGAAAGACAAATATACACACAGACCATGATAATGACAATAAAGTCAGAGGATGAGAACAGCAGACCAGGGGAAACACAGGAGACACATAATGCAAATAACAACAATCATAATAATAATCAAATTACAAAAGACAACCACAAAACAACAGGGGATAAGCACAAGACTACATGCAATGACAAGCAACTGGGAAGCACAAGGACAATTAATAATAATAATGATGATGATGATGATGATGATGATGATGATGATGATGATAATAATAATCAAAGGGAAAAACTAAAAAAACCAAAAGCAGAACTTGACAATATGCCTGTGGGGCACAATGACATGTTTGAGTTTCTTTACCTGGTCAACATGGCGGCCGTGCTTGGCCAACTGACTAGCTTGGTGGCTAGCCACGTCCCATCTAGTGTTTCTATATCTACAGTTAGGCCCAGAAATATTTGGACAGTGACACAATCTTCATGATTTGGGCTCTGCATGCCACCACATTGGATTTGAAATGAAACAACTACAACAGAATTGAAGTGCAGACTTCAAGGTTTAATTCAAGGGGTTGAACAAAAATATATGATTAAACATGTAGGAATTGTAGCTATTTTTATACAAACGCTCCTCATTTCAGGGGCTCAAAAGTAATTGGACAAATAAACATAACCCTAAGTAAAATGTTACTGACACGAGCCTTTTCAGCCTTTACAGTTACTTTTCAATATTTTGTTGAGAATCCTTTGCAGGCAATGACTGCCTGAAGTCTGGAACCCATGGACATCACCAAACGCTGGGTTTCCTCCTTTGTGATGCTTTGCCAGGCCTTTACTGCAGCTGTCTTCAGTTGTTGCTTGTTTGTGGGTCTTTCTGCCCTAAGTTTTGTCTTGAGCAAGTGAAATGCATGCTCGATTGGGTTGAGATCTGGTGATTGACTCGGCCATTGCAGAATATTCCACTTTGTTGCTTTAAAAATCTCCTGGGTTGCTTTTGCAGTATGTTTTGGATCATTGGTGAAGCACTGTCCAATCAACTTTGCTGCATTTGGCTGAATCTGAGCAGAAAGTATATTCCTATACACTTCAGAATTCATCCGGCTGCTTCTGTCTTTTGGCACATCATCAATAAACACAAGTGACCCAGTGCCATTGGAAACCATGCATGCCCATGCCATCACACTGCCTCCACCATGTTTTACAGAAGATGTAGTGCTTTGGATCATGAGCTGTTCCAATTCTTCTCCAAACTTTCTTCTTCCCATCATTCTGGTACAGGTTGATCTTAGTCTCATCTGTCCAAAGAATGCTGTTCCAGAACTGGGCTGGCTTCTTCAGGTGTTTTTTGGCAAAGTCAATTCTGGCCTTTCTATTTTTGAGGCTGATTCATGGTTTGCACCTTGTGGCGAATCCTTTGTATTTACTCTCATGAAGTCTTCTCTTTATGGTAGACTTAGATACTGATACACCTACTTCCTGGAGAGTGTTCTTCACTTGAGTGGATGTTGTGAAGGGGTTGTTCTTCACCATGGAAAGGATTCTGTGATCATCCACCACTATTGTCTTCTGTGGACGTCCAGGCCTTCTTGAGTTCCCAAGCTCACCAGTGCACTCTTTTTTATCTCAGAATGTACCAAACTGTTGATTTGGCCACTCCTAACATTTCTGCTATCTCTCTGATGGATTTCTTCTTTTTTTTCAGCCTCAGGATGGTCTGTTTCACCTCCAATGAGAGCTCCTTTGACCGCATGTTGTGTGTTCACAGCAACAGCTTCCAAATGCAAACGCCACACCTGGAATCAACTCCAGACCTTTTAACTGCTTAATTGATGACAGGTTAATGAGGGAAGAGCCCATGCAGCCTTGTCATTTTTTTTTTTGCAGCCTTCTGAGTCAATTGTCCAATTACTTTTGGTCCCTTGAAAAAGAGATGGCTATGTATTAAAGAGCTGTAATTCCTAAACCCTTGCTCCAATTTGGATGTGAATACTCTCAAATTACAGCTGAGAGTCTGCACTTTAAGCCCATATTGATTATATAATTGTATCCTGAATATGTTTTCGTAAACAGCTAAAATAACAAAACTTGTGTCACTGTCCAAATATTTTTGGGCCTAACTGTATGTTACCAACTGCTAGTCTCATCATCCAAGTGCTCAGATGTAAATATTATGACTATTTTGGACCTGTAAATTTTTTTTGAAGTATTTTTTTCATCAATATATTATTCTTTTTAAGAATATAAAGACTTTAATTTTGCACCTTTCTAAATAATAAATACTATCTAGTACACCTTTAAATATTTGCTATTAAAATATTCTGCTGGAATAAATCCCTGTGATTTTTTTTAAATTTACTCTGCTCGTTAAACTAGAAGCATCATATAGCATGTATATCTAATTTTCCAAGCTTTGGAAAGTCTGCATATAAACATGCTTTAGGCTGATGAATTTATATGACTGCAGTCAGCTGTGGGGCATTTATTTTTTTTTAAAGTTTCTGTCCCCTCTAAGTCAGAATCAAGGGAACACAGCCAGCATCAGTAGTGTCTCCAAGCCTGGGGTCCTGAGCCCTGAGCTCCGTCTGTTTTGAGGTCATGAAATGCATGGGTAAAAAAAAAAAAAAAAATGCATATATTTTATGTGGATTTTTTTATCCACTCATTTGTAGACGGACATGTTGTGAAGTGTATGTATTTAACTAATAAAATTTGTTGGAAAAAAAGTCTTTCATTTTATTTAAATTATGTGTATGACCTCTGACCTGTTTAGTCTCGCGCTGTAGCTAGTGCTAAACACGAGGAATTTATTCATCGCTGTTGAATGACATCAAATAAAGAAAGAAGATTGTCATAGCCCGAGTGTCGGTTCTGTCCACACTCGGGTCTTGTATCATATTTCCCTGGCTTTGGCAGCAGAGGATTCCTTCTAGCTCCTCGGGCTCTTATTGTGAAGGCACCCGGGGGAGCTCCCTGCTGTCAAAGTCAGCTGCTGCGCTGCTGTCATCTTGAGCAGCTGCGCCGCATTGGGGTCATCAGCTCCCAGAGATAAAAGCTGGTGCTGAATACTCTCCAATGCGGCAGTCTCTGTTCTGTTCTGTTCTGTTCCTGTTTTCCTTGCTCATCGTTGTTAACGGACTTGGGAATCTGTTACCCGCCTGTTAACGTTGTCGTTTCGTAAGGTACGTTCCCTTAAGACTTCACCCTCACTATTGTTCGTCTGGCGCATCGGGCGCTCCCCGGCTCAGACGTCACCCTGTCCTTGTATGTATCCTGTGCTTGTCCTCACTGTTAATAAAACATCACTGCAAAACTCACTGGTGACTGTGGCGTCTTGTGATGGTCCGTGAGGGCCATCGTGACAGTAGATTGCCACCAAACGCCCGGAGAGGAGGCGTAGTACGAGACGCCTTTCACCGTGTAGTTTTGCTGAATTGGATTGTCTGTTCCTACCTGTCTGAGTGTCTGCAGCTGGGAGTATGACGTCATCCAGGAGCCGCGGCCAGCGCCTGTGCAGGCAGCTAGCGGAAGCTCTGGAGAATATTGATAACACCATCTCTTCCGCTACGCTGTGGGACGCTCCCAGCGACAGGTTAAGACATTTGGACTACGCTGAGGAATTTCTGCTTAATCTCCCCCTCGAGTTTGACGATCACCCGGAGGTGATAGCGAGGTGGGAGGAACTCGCCGCCCAACGCGAGTTGCTTCGTGGGCTGGAGGAGAGGAGCAGGAAGCAGGGGAGAAAGCATCCACGCTCCCCGCGCCGTTGTTCCGTCCCCGTCCTGGAGAAGAACCAGGAGTATGCGCCGTCCGGGGGCCGACGACGACGTCGGCGTAACGTCGCGGGCTCTCCTCAGCAGAATCCTCAGTTGAAACCCCGTCTGGATCCAGTTCCGGGTCGCCGCAAGGGCTCAACCCCCCACACAGCTGTCACTCCTCTGCCTCGTCAGAGGGGAATCCCCGCAGCCTCGTCCTTTTCCGGGCCTTCGCCTGCTGTCCCGTCAGCGCTCCATGCCCGACTGACCCCGGCTGTCGCCCCCTCCTCCTCCTCGCCTATTCTGGCTGCTGTGTGTCTCGGGAGCTTCGTTTCGGCGAGTCCCATCCCGGAACCACCTCGAGTGGCCTCACCTCGTCTTCCCAGAGGGCCCTCTGTCGCCATCCAGCGGGGAAAGGGAGGAACGACGTCCCCCACAGCGGGAACCATCTTACCCTCAGGAGAAAGGCAAGTGCATGATAATTTCTCTCATTTCGATATTGTTTTGCCTTGTCTGACTCCTGGGGGTGGAGTTCGGGGTATGCAGCCCCCCGAGCTCCCTCCACCTGCTGTGGATGAAAGAATTAACCCTGCTTCCTCTGTGTCTCCCTCCGCTGAGCGGTCCTCGACGCCAGGCCAACGTCACTGGATGAGGAGGGGGCCTGCGGTTCTGGAGAGCCTGGTTCTGGTTCCGCAGCCACGCCGTGGGCGGAGGAGGAGAGCGGACTGCAGCGTGGAGCCTTCGCCGATGAGGAAGCGTCCCCGGGGTTCCACGGAGAAGCGGTCTGGTCCTGCGGGTCGAGGTTCTCCTGCCACCACGCCGTGCGGGCCATCGGCGTGGACATCGGTGCCGGAGGACTCTCAAGCTGCGCACACCATCACGCCAGCTGCGGAGCCCAACGCAGCTGAGTGGGAGCCTGAGGACGACCTCCTGACATCTGAGCCCGGATCTTCGCAGTCCTGGACGGCGTCAGAACCCGAGTTCAGGCAAGTGCTCTGTTTTGTCTTCCTGTTTCACCTCTTAGAGCATTTTTGCCTGTCTCAAGGGGAGATGAGCCGGGTGCAGCCGCCCGCTGCGTCCGAGCTTATCTCGCCGGGTTCTGGTGCTGCCGGTGATCCTGATCCTGGGTTTTCTCTCTCTGTTGAGCCTTCTCCCAGGGTCGCCGGCGAGGGGCTGCTCTCGCCTGCTCTCGCCTGCTGCGCCAGAGGTTCCGGTTTCGGGGTTGGAGGTCGAGTCTGGTGCCACGCTGACCCAGTCGGGGTCCACCGTGAGTTCGGTTCCAGAGGCCCAATCGGGGTCCACCGTGGGTTCGGTTCCGGAGGCCCAATTGGGGTCCGACGTGGGTGCAGCACCAGCAGGTCCTGGATTCGGTGAGGGAGCTGCAGATCCCCGGCCACCGGATGCTGGACAGCCTCATTTCCCTCTTCACCCTCATCACCATCGCCATCCTCCTTGCCCCCCTGAGGAGCGCTACCAATCTCCACCTGGGGCTGTTGGGGTCCTGAACGCTCCGCCCGGTTCTCCCTCGTCTCTCCCCTTTTTAGCGGGACCGCCGGCTGCTTCTTCCCAACGGTTCTGGTGGGCTGGCGGTGCGGGGCGGCCGCCTGAAGGACTGTCTCGCCGGTTTGGTTCTCTGGGCCAGCCCCCCGACTTCTTGGACTCCCTGTGTGGCGACCTGGTCCGGCCGCCTGAAACTCTTTGCTTCCGAGCATGGGACCGGGGTAGGCCGCCCGAACTGTTCTCCTTTCCCCTCCCGGTTCTGTGGCCTCTTGATGCCGGACAACCCCCCCGAACTTTTTGCCCCCATCCCTCAGGGTCAGGACTGCACCGTCCCCAGGGTTCTGACTATGTCTGTGAGACTGTTGGGGTGTGCGGGGGGGGGATTGATTTGTGACTTTTGTGGCTCACTACTTTGTTTCTGTGTTTGGTGGTTCTTTTCCCTCCATCTTATGTCAATTTGCTTTTTTTTTGCCAATATGTGTACTGCCTATTTTGATTCTGTTCTTGTCACCCACATTCAAGGGAGTATGGTTTTTTTTTTTTTTTCTCCCTGCCTCTATTGCCTTGTTAGTCCTGTTATTTGCCTGTTCTTTTTTGTCTCTCTCCCTCCTGCCAGCGCCCCATCCACCCACCCTGGGGGGGGTGTGGCTTGGGTGTTACTCAGGCCGCTCAGAGCTCGGCCTCGAGGGGGAGGTACTGTCATAGCCCGAGTGTCGGTTCTGTCCACACTCGGGTCTTGTATCATATTTCCCTGGCTTTGGCAGCAGAGGATTCCTTCTAGCTCCTCAGGCTCTTATTGTGAAGGCGCCCGGGGGAGCTCCCTGTTGTCAAAGTCAGCTGCTGCGCTGCTGTCATCTTGAGCAGCTGCGCCGCATTGGGGTCATCAGCTCCCAGAGATAAAAGCTGGTGCTGAATGCTCTCCAATGCGGCAATCTCTGTTATGTTCTCTTATGTTCCTGTTTTCCTTGCTCATCATTGTTAACGGACTTGGGAATCTGTTACCCGCCTGTTAACGTTGTCGTCTCGTAAGGTACGTTCCCTTAAGACTTCACCCTCACTATTGTTCGTCTGGCGCATCGGGTGCTCCCCGGCTCAGACGTCACCCTGTCATTCTATGTATCCTGTGTTTGTTCATCCCTCACTGTTAATAAAACATCACTGCAAAACTCACTGGTGACTGTGGCGTCTTGTGATGGTCCGTGAGGGCCATCGTGACAAAGATGGCTGAGAAATGTAAATATGCGGAGAACCCCATGGAGTTAAAAAAGAAAAATAAACAATATATTGACAGTTATTTGAACTATGGATTTATAGAAGCACAAGACTCTTTTTGGCCAGAATGTGTTATTTGTGGTGAAAAGCTAGCTAATGACAGCATGAAGCCCAGCAAACTGAGACGGCATCAGGAGACCATTGGTGCAAGTCGGGATTTTTTTGAGAGGAAACGGCACCTGGCACTTTCAAGGAGACACGGAGATATCAGAAAATCCTTTGAATGGGCAGATAGAGATGAGATGAGATTCAACTTTATTGTCATTACACATGTATGAATACAAGGTAACGAAACGTGACTTGGCATTTGGGCATACTCTGCAGAGCGCATCCAAGGCCGGGGCAGCCGCTAGGTGCCAGTCATAATATATAGATAGTGATTTACTCAGAGCCACTGAAGCATCATTTGACTGTGCGCTGCTCATTGTGAAGGCAAAAAAGCCGCACGATATTGGTGAGCAGCTGATCAAGCCTGCATGCCTAAAAATTGTGGCGAAAATGTGTGGAGCACAAGCAGTTGATAAAGTCAAGACTGTGCCCCAAACAAGCGGATGCAGGGACCTGAATCAAACGTCCTACAATGCAAAAACGCACTGGACACTTTTGTGCGAAAACTGGAGTACAGGGTCGCTAAAATGTCAAAAGGGGAGCTGCAGCAGTTTCCACTTCTGCAGAAGCAGTCCGGTGGCACCGTGCGCACGTCTTTACGCACGGACTTCACGCGCCACATGAACCTGCTGTGAGATGAGGAGCCGCTTTGCCAACATCAACGAATATTTATCCAAGCAAGCATGGGTGATGGACCCCTACATTTCCAGTTACAAGGATGTTGAATACTTGGGCTGTAAAGATGAGCTGTGTGACTTTCAATCTGATTCAGTGTCAAAAAAATATTTCCAGGAAAACGGACACAAAAAGTTTTGGATCGTCATAGGACACACCGTCACTCCTACACTGGCCAAACACGCAATCAAGAGGGTCATTCTTCCTTTTGGTACTACATACCTGTCTGAGGCAGCTTTCAGTGCCCTTCTAACTATAAAAACAAAAGTAAGGAACAGGCTGGATGTCCACCAGGACTTTAGACTGGCTATTACCACTATCACAGCAAACATCGCATCCCTGGTCTGAGACATGCAAGCTCAAGGTACACATTAATATTTTTTTTTTTTTGAATCAACAGACTGGAGAGAGTAAGAGAGAGCAGCCAAGGATATTTGTTCTTTGTGTATGACGGGTGTTTTTAGGCCTACTGCCATTAGGCCCATACTGACTTTTAGGCCTTTATTGATTTACGCGGTCATGTGTGTGTATACCCACTATTTTGGTTGTTAGAAATGTTTGCTTTCACAAGGGACATGTTCTTTTTAACATTTCTGTTTCATACCTCTGGCAAAGATGAAAACTTTATGTTACTGACAATGAACAACGAAGACTCGGGACTGCCTTCTGGTGTCAAAAAGGCCATGTTTAAATGTAATGCTGTCTTAAAACAAAAGGACAAATATTTTAATACCATTGCAGTCATTTGCCACATTTATTTTTTGTCTGTGTGTGTGATATACATGTTCATGTAATTCAATTTAGTTTACTGTAAGCATAAAGGAAAACAAATCATTTCAAAACAGATGGAATAGATTAAGCACAAAACTGATGTTATTTTTTTCCCAAGTAAATGTTCTAAAATGACTTAATTCCTCTAGCGTGATTGTGTGGGCTAGGGGGGCCCCGACACTTCTGTGACACAGGCAGGGGGGGGCTCCTGGGAAAAAGGTTGGGAACCACAGTATATACAGTAGTATTCTGAGTATTTCTGGAAAGGTAGTGTTAAACCAGCCATGAAATTGTGTTCAGTGTTGAAAATCAGAGCCCAGGGATTACAGACATGGATGCAGCTTTTGTAGGGTTTACTAATTAGAGATCCCTCTCTCCTTTCCCCACTTTTTTCTCTCTTTGCATTCTGTTGATGTGCTCGCTCTCACTTGCCAGTCATCTTGTTTACATCTGAGTGAAATGAAACAAGAGGTAAAAGAGCCTGTCATGACTGCATTGCTCTGTTTTTGTACATTTCAGATGAATTCCAGTGGCAGTGGATAATAAGTGCTTGTCCCAATTATGAATTCATCAGGCGAGGCGGATTTCTGATGTGATGGTTAGGAAATTCCCGAGAGCAACACCAAACAATGAAGCACAGGAGCGTGTCAGTGGCCATTAATATCCATAAAGCCAATTTCACAACACACCTAATGACACCAAATGACACACAATAACTGGTAATAGGCCTAAATGTGTGAGATGGGATTAGAGCAAAAAAGAGCTGGGCTAAAATTTCTCTGTAAAAGCATGAAAGAACAGGCAAGAGCGCGTAGACTTACAAAAGACAGAAAAACACAGCAATTAGGCTACTGTGGTGGACAAAATGTTAAGAACTAAAAGCACTTGGACAGTGCGAGCCTCCAGCAGTGCAGCACATTTCCATCTGTTGAATTTGTAAAATGGACATATTATACCCTTTTCCTACAGGTTGACACAATTTCCAGAGGTCTGAATGAAATATCTGTGACACGCTTTGGTAGACGTGAAGCTTAATTAATGCAGCTGACATGTCGCATTAGTGCATGTTTCTTTAAATGCTCATAAGCACCAGTTCACCCCGCACTCCCCTTTTCACCAATGCTGAGGATGGGCCGGGGCCACTTTGAGATAAATGTTAGCTTTTTAGTCCTGGCGGCAAAGATAGACTGAGTTAAGTAACATGAAATTGGCTGAATTTTGAGAATGTAAAAGCATTATTGGGGAAAGGGGTGCATGGTGTGAGTGGTTGAAAAGATACGATTGGTCCCAGGGATATAATAAGTACAGAAGCAACCCTGAATGGATGAATGGCCAGTCTGTCAAGACTAGATGGCCTGACCTGTCTGCCTCCTCGCTGAGGCAGTCTCCATGGCAGTAGACAGACTGACCTCAACCTGCTAGCCAAGGTGCTAATGGTCCGATCTGTCCATGTATTACAGTCAAAATGTGATGAGATGTATTCTCAGTTGTGGATTAGTGAACCAGGTGGGAACATGGATGTCTAGTAAAGGTAGAGTAGAAAAGAGCTTTAAGCCCTGATCGCAATTTGACAGCTAAGCTAGCACTAGGTGGTTTGAGCCATTGGGTTCTCCCAACTGTGGCGAAGTCTGATGAGGTAGACACAAATCTATGGCCTTTTTTCTGGCAAGAGTGAAGTCATTACTTAACAGTCAAGTCGCTTTTTTTAGTAGGCAGACCTTATACTTAGAGATTGGTAGAACAACCAAAAAATGTAAAGAAAAAGTAGTGTTATCTTTTTATATTAAATGCTTAAGTATAAGTAAGAGTAGTTACTAAACAAATTATCTAAGTATAGCTTAAGAAGTATCTGCTAAAAGAGTTGAGTAATGAGTAATGACTTTCTGAGGTTTCTGACTTAAATATTTTAGTGACTTTTTCTGATGAATGTGTGAGCTTTCTTCAAACTGCTTTTTATCCAGTTTGCCGCTTTCTGTGATGAATTTGTGATCTTTTTCCATAATTTTTTTTTACTTTTTACCCATACATTTCCAACTGCTTACTCATAAATTTGCAACCTTTTTCAAGTCCATTTACAACTTTTTAGTTATAACTTAGCCATTTTTGTCTTGTATTTGCAACTTTACACTTGGCAATTTGTGATAGTTTTCTGTTAGTCTGATGAAAATGAAATATAAACCCTGCTGGAAAAACCAGCATGAAGACCAACATTTGTTGTGTTTTGAAGCTGGTCACCATCATAGCATACCAGCATACTATGCTGGTTTGGTGTTGGTCTAGCTGGTGGACCAGCATTCTTCTTACCAGCATTCTTCTTGTTCTTGTTCTTGTTCTTGTTCTTGTTCTTGTTCTTGTTCTTCTTCTTCTTCTTCTTCTTCTTCTTCTTCTACTTCTTCTACTCCTTCTCCTCCCCAGAATAGACCAGCAGAAAAATCATGCTGGTCTATGCTGTTTTTTCCAGGAGGGAACATGAACTACTGTATTCACATGTATCCTTTACTATAATCCAAATTATATAAAGTAAAAGTAAATTTCAAATATTACCAAAGCAGTGATTTAAAATCTGAAGAAAAAAAAAACTGATGAGAAAAGAACTTGACTCACACTCAATACAGCGTAATAAAAAAGTAACATGAATAACACTGGTCAACACCAGATTTGCTGTCTAAGTTTTTTTTTAGCTGATTTAGGACAATTTTGATGTGCTGAATCCAAAAAATCACATTGGTTTTGCTCAATCAGGTCAACTTTTTGAATTATGGCTAAATGTTGTTTTATACATTTTTGTTTACATGTACGGGTATTTTTGCTTTATATGATGCAAAATTCTTTTTTATGTCTTGAAATTCTCAGAATTTTGAACAATGATGATGTAACATTCAATTTACATGTACTTACCTTTATATAAAAGTAAGTACATGCACAGTATTAAGTAAGTACTTAGTAAGTACAGGTTTTTACTTAGCACCTGATGGAGAGAAACGGATGTCATTTTCGGATTCAATGGTGCAAAATTGTCTTAAATCAGTTGAAAAAACACAGACAACTTACAAAAAATTATTTCTGTAACCCTGTGTAATACAACCAACAAATGTACTTCAGAAAAAGTTGAGGTTTCTCAAGTAAGAATAAAGCATACCCTGCAATAAAACTACTTAGTAAGGCCCAAACAAGGAGCAAATACAATCCCAAATCAGCTGAAAATATTTTATACATATAGCAAGATTAATGGTTTTAAAATTCTGTGTATCCAAGGACATGCCCAGCTGGCATAAGGGGGTCCTGAGAACACTCCCTTTACAAAAACTGACTTACAACCTCCACAACAATGCAGATGGCTTTACTGAAATATGGCAACTTATCCTGAATAATGTGGATCCTTTGTGGTTAGACTTTATTCCTTTATTTTTTTTTAAATATCCGCTTTTAATTGCCTTTGCTAAGGAGGTAATATGATTATTGCCATTTGTTTGTTTGTTTGTCTGTCATATCCAAAAGCTATTGGATTAATTTGGATTTTTTTTTCAGTAGATGCTTCCCTCGGGCCATCCGTGAACCAGTTAAATTTGGGAGTGGACTCAGATCTCTCTCTCTCTCTCTTTACTTGTGAGATAGTGCTACCCCAGATTCTGCTAATATCCTAATAAATGACGACCCATTAACCCGAAAAACAGACAGGCACAGATAAATTGTGATGGTTTGCCAACTGACACATTTTAATCAGAAGTTAATCACATTTTAATCCTGTGGATGATCAGCCTTGGTGGAGGTATATGCTCTCTGGGTACCTTCTAGCTGATACCTAGAGAGCACTTTCTCTGGGTGGTTCAGTGTATATTTGTGAATATTTTATGTGATGTCCAGAACCTTCAATAAAAAGGAGAAAAAACTAGCCTGCTCACTAAAGTACAATTTTGTGCATAAAAGTCACTTGTGTTGGGAGACTGGGGCAAGTTGTCACATGGCGCATTTCTCCAAAACTAGAGGTGCTTCCTCAAAAGTGAAATAGCCATTTTATGTGCAAACATGATCTGTTGTCAACATGCTCAATTCTGATCAGTCACTCTAACCTGAGCTGAGGACTGTTTTTGTATTTTTCATCATCAAAAGTAAAAAACATGTTACGCTTTATGTAATAAAACTGTTTAGTAGGGTTATTTAAAAATGTGTTTTTCTACAAGAGACATTAAGGTGCATTTTGATGCTTTAACTGCAGTTCTGTGTTCAGCTGATTTTAACATTTAGCTCACAATAGCTCATGTTAATTAGGGGCAAGTTGTCACATACATGAGACATCTTACTCCACTGTATATACAGTACATTGGAGTAAGATGCCACATATGACAACTTGCCCCAACGTACAGTATACATACATAGAGCAAACTTAAAACAATGCTGAAATTGTGATATTTTGAAAGAAGGAAGAGAGAAAGAAGGAATACTCCCCAAAGAAGTCTATAAAGAAGACATGAAGTGCAATGCCATGATGCCTGCAGCTCAGGACGAGCAGCTTATATCCAGCAGAAATGTAGCTCTGAGGATGAGTATAATGACTATGACATGGATGTTAAAGTTTTCATTTCCTGATTGTTGTTTGGTGTTTAGAGCTATTTACTGGTTGTCGTGACGTATTAAGTTTTGACAGCTCACGTGCACGATGCCAAACACAGGAAGGAACCACACAGAAGGGCACGTGTGACAATTTTATTAATATCAAAATCAAAAGCTCACAGCTACAGAAACAGTCACTCGCCAGAGGAAAGGACCTGTGGAGAGAAGACGAGAGCAGTGAGCTGAGGAGTGGAGTAAGGGGAAGTGGGTGAGCCAAATTGCCACTTACTTGAGAAATCCAGAGAGGACCGTCAGGACCCAGCGGGGAACAGACGAACCAGTAGGGTAAGGGGGAAAGATGAGCTGATGGTGCCTGACCAGGTGAAGCTGATTGCTGAAGGAACGGTGTGGTGAGGTAGGAGAGCGCACGCAGTCCCAGAGACACACCTACACGGTGGCAGCAACCTGAAAAGAAGGAGAAGAGAGTAATGGTTTACGACGTGTTAACGTATTACAGCTTGTTTGCTTGTCTGAGAGCGGGCAGTATACCCAGACGAGCCAGCATTAACTACGTGGAGGAAGCCTCCTTATGTACGCTGGCTGATGAGCGGGTGCAGGTGTGTCTTCTGCCTCAGGTGCCGTGATGAGTTTGTGAAGGTGAGACCGGAGGGGAGGGGCGCACTCTCGCTGCCCATGACAGGGCCCCCCCTTCTAGAAACGCCTCCTGCCGGTCCGGAGGGCTTGCCCGGGTGAGCATGGTGGAAAGCCCGGAGCATCCCCTTGTCTAGTATCTGTGACGAGGGGGTCCAGGATTGTTCCTCCAGGCCGTAGCCCTCCCAGTCAACGAGATATTGTAGACCCCAGCCCCAACAGCGAACATCCAGAATCCGCCGCACCGTGTAGGCATGGTGGCCGTCGATGATGCGGGGAGGAGGAGGCGGCTTCGGGGGTGGGGGGGGCAGAGGGGACTGGCTGAGAGGGGCTTGATGTGACTAACGTGAAAGGTCGGGTTCACCCGTAGGGACGGGGGCAGCTTAAGCTGAACCGACGTGTCGTTAATCACCCGGGAGATGGTAAATGGAATTTACTCAGATGTTTCTACTCAATATGGACATCTTGCCATTAATGTTGACCAGAAGGCCCTGCGACTGACTTGAGTTAATTGAGGAAGCGCTTTAAAACTACTGTATAACCTTATTGTTCATCAAATACTTTTGTGAATCCTGAGGTTGGGTCCTCTCCCATGGGAGATGGGATAAGGCCCAAGGAAGCGGGGGGACAGTTTCCTTGACTTCTCCTTAAGAGGAATCTGGCTAGCTGCCAGCCAGACCTGCTGTCCCACGGCGTATTTGGGGGGTGGGACCCGCCGCCTGTCAGCAGCAGCCAGGGTGCGCTCTGTGGTGCGTGCCAGAGCGGCCCGAGTCGACCTCTACGGATGGAACCGAGACCTCCCTCTCGGCCATAGGGAGTAGAGGCGGCGTGTACCCCAGCGACGCCTCAAAAGAGGTGAGTCCAGTAGCTGAGGATATTGCAGAGTTCATGGAGTACTCCACCCAGGTCAGATGCGTGCTCCAAGATGATGGGTTATCGGCTGCTACGCACCGCAAGGCAGCCTCCAAGGACTGATTGGCGTGCTCTGCCTGCCCATTGCTCTGTGGATGGTTTCCTGAGGAGAGGCTCACAGTAGTTTCCAGGGTCTGGGAAAAGGCCCTCCAGACCTGGGATGTGAATTGTGGACCCCGGTCAGACACAATGTCAATAGGGATGCCATGGACCCGGATGACGTGATCGGTGAGGAGGACCGCAGTCTCCAAGGCCGATGGGAGTTTAGGAAGGGCCACCAGATGGACTGCCTTGGAGAAGCGATCCACAATGGTCAGGATCACCGTCTTGCTGTGGGAGGAGGGCAACCCGGTGACAAAGTCCACGGCGATGTGGGACCACAGCCGACCAAGGATGGGGAGAGGATGGAGAAGTTCCGATGGTGGGGAGGAGTCAGATTTACCCCGGATGCAGGTCTAGCAGGCTCTGACATACTCTGACATACTCCCAGACATCCTGTCGCAGCGTGGGCCACCAGAACACCCGTTGGACAAAGTCGATGGTCCATGAGATTCCAGGGTGGCATGCAAAGTGACTGGTGTGACCCCATTGGATGACATCACTGCGGAGGGCGGCCAGGATGTACAGACGGTTCCGGGGGCATCCTACTGGCACAGGCTTCTGGGACTGAGCCTGGCGGACCCTCCACTCGATATCCCAAGTAAGGGCTCCAATGACGCATGAAGATGGTATGATGGTCGGGGGGGTGGGGGGGCGGCTACGTCCCAGGAATCAAACCGGTGCGAGAGCATGTCCGGTTTGGTATTCCGGGCGCCAGGCCGATAGGTGATGGTAAAATTAAATCGCTGGAAGAACAACAACCAGCGGGCCTGCCTGTCGTCCAGTTGGCGGGCCGACCGCAAGTACTCAAGGTTCTTGTGGTCGGTCCACACGACGATGGGGTGAATGGCCCCCTCTAACCAGTGTCTCTACTCCTCTAATGCCAACTTAATGGCCAGCAGCTCTCTGTCCCCTACGTCATAATTCCTTTTGGAGGTGTGAGCCGCCAAGAGAAATATGCACATGAGTGAAGCTTCTGATCGGGAGGCGTGCACTGTGACAGCACAGCGCCAACCCCCGAATCAGACGCATCCACCTCGAGGACAAATGGAAGCTGCATGTCGACCTGAGCCAAGATAGGTGTTTCTGTGAACTGGTGCTTTAATTTGTTAAATGCCAGCTCAACTGCCTCAGTCCACCGAAAAGGGACTTTAACGGAGGTCAGCTGTGTCAAAAGCAGTGCGATTCCACTATAGTTCCTGATGAACCTGCAATAGAAGTTCGCAAACCCGAGGAAGTGTTGAAGCTCCCTTCGGGAGTGGGGAGTTGGCCAATCTAACACTGCCTTTATTTTGGTTGGGTCGGCAATCAGCTCCCCCTCAGCCACGATGAAGCCCAAGAAAGTGGTAAATGTTGTGGAGAACCAGCAGGACCCAGCGGGGAACAGACGAACCAGTAGGGTAAGGGGGAAAGGTGAGCTGATGGTGCCTGACCGGGTGAAGTTGATTGCTGAAGGAACGGTGTGGTGAGGCAGGAGAGCGCACGCAGTCCCGGAGACACACCTACACGGTGGCAGCAACCTGAAAAGAAGGAGAAAAGAGTAATGGTTAACAACATGTTAACGTATTACGGCTTGCTTGCTTGCCTGAGAACGGGCAGTATACCCAGACAAGCCAGCGCTGACTACGTGGAGGAAGCCTCCTTATGTACGCTGGCTGATGATGGTGCAGGTGTGTCTTCTGCCTCAGGTGCCGTGATGAGTTTGTGAAGGTGAGACCGGAGGGGAGGGGCGTGCTCTCGCTGCCCATGACACTGGTGTTGAATTTGGTTTATAATTTGCAATAAAAATAAACTAAAAAATAATACTGACAGTTAAGTAGCGGTGTTTTTATTTGTTACTGATCATGTGACAACTTACCCGTTGATGGAGCAAGTTGTCACAAGTGCACTGACTGTATTTAACACTCTATAACTCTATACTGAAATGAGATATGAAGATGATTAAAGGAGTCATTGCACTTTTTCCACATTTTAACAGCTCACACATGTCTTAATGAAGTGTTTGTGACATATTTTGTCCACATTTTCTTTAATTTTTTTAATTATTGGAGCAAATTTGTTTTGTATTTTTCCTGGCTATCTTGAAACACTCTGATTTAAAGCCTGTCACTTTAAGAAACATCCTTCACCTATTAAACTCTACCCTCCATCTTACGTCAGTTAGCTATTAGCTGACTAGCTTCTAGCCTTTAGCCTCCTAGCTCAGATGAGCGGCGCTGGTTCACTGATCCACGATGGTGGTGTATCTTGTGTTACTCCGGCCCATCTCCCAATACTTTGTCTGAATAGAAGAACAAAATCAACTTGTTTGAGATATTAGTGCCATCTTCCAATAATTTTGCCACGATTCCACGACAAATCGCTCGCACCATGCGCCATTATTGGAAGGTGCGCCAGAGTGATGCGAGGTATATTGTCAACTGTGGATCAGTGAACCAAGTGGTAACAGGGATGGCAGTCAGGGTGACTGAGATCTGAGGAAAATAACAATGTTGGCACCAGGGTTTGCTGGGGGGGCTAATAATGACATATAAGATTTACCCAGAAGAGTCAAAAACATTTCTGGTTTTTATGGGTGAGAAAAACGAGATAAAGGCTCTGTGTGTGTGTGTGTGTGTGTGTGTGTGTGTGTGTGTGTGTGTGTTTTAAGAGCCTTGACTGTAATTTTTTTTTGATAATTAGGTGACCAATAGACACATTTCAGACAGTTAAAACCTACAAACACACCATTTTTCAGTCAGTTGTCCCTTTAATACAAAATACACACCTTAAACTTATATCTTTCATTTGGTTTCACGCTGATACCAGTGTGACGTCACACTCTTGACTCATTGAGCGTAACAACACGCCCCCGTCTCCTCATGGAAAAAGTAGCTTCTCACCTCTGCCTACTGGGTTGAGTAATTAATATAGTGAATTATTAATTATTTTATTTGAATACAATATATTTACTGATGTCTGCACTTTTTCCCCGTTCACGAATAAAACGCCTCCTACATTAATGAAGCAAGGCCCCTTAATAATTAACCAGAGTGGCGCTCTGCGCTCGCGAGTGTCATGTCCTGACGTGCCAGAGTCGCTGTGATTTCTTCCGGGTTCCTGGCTCACTTTGTTTTGTTTGGGAGTATCAGCATGACAGAAGCCGACTCTTTGCGACCGCAATAGCCGCTTTTTCCTCCTTCGCACGGCCCCGTGGGATGTCCTCTTGGCTTCATTCTTGACTCCAGCGTGGTAACGTGGGACGCGTGACCGCAGCCTGTCGTCATCCCGACCTGAGACACCTGTTGCTCCGGTTCAGACACACAGGTGCAGCTCTTCCTCACACGCAGAGCAGCTCCGGGGTCAAGAGAACGCGCACTGTCTGGGATTAACTTGTTTGTCGTTTTCAGCAACTTAGAAAAAAAAAAAACTTGTGTAAAATATGAAAGTGACGGTAACTTTCGGGGACACCGCCGTGGTGGTTCCTTGTAAAACTGGGTGGACGGTGCGGGATTTAATGGACCAAGCCACACGGAGGTACCGCAGGATTTTGGAGCAGGTAAACTCTTAAATGATATTAATTTCCTTAGTTTGTCTTTACGTTGTGTTTACTTTGTTGTGTTGACCATTTCATGCCACGAATTCTTCAAATTTTGTCTAAGGGACCTGCCCATAGTTTTGCTGAGGTGAGCAGTCACGTGACCCAATTTGCAGGTCGTGACGTCCTCAGTTTATTTGTGCAGAAGTGAATTTAATCAACAACAGGGGAAAAAAAATAGAAATGAAAATGAATGAATGGCTCATTCAATGTCCTAACATGCACAGCGAAAAAAAACAGGCTTTAACAAATTCACTTGATACATAAATAAAAGCCTATCAAAACTAAGATTTGAAGTGTTTCAAAGCAGTTGGGGAAAAATGCAGTTTGAATAAATGTTAGGAATAAATACAGTGATTAAACTCTATAATTTGAGCAGATTTTATGGTATTGTGAAACAGTTTAACTGTAGGCAGTGGCTACAAGTGCAGGAACCACGTGTGTAGAGTACTTGCTACAGATATGGCTGGAATCTGTCCAGTATGTTCTATTAATGCCCTATCTTAAAGGCAGTGGCTACACAGGAAACCTGAGGCATTTATCAACAATTGAAGAAAGGATATTTCTCATATTAACCCATGATTTCTTCAATTTTTTTTAATAATCATAATAATTCATTAGATTTATATGGCACTTTACATGTCAAGTGACATCTCAAAGCGCTTATTGTGAATCCATTATTCATTCACTCCAGACAGACACTGATAGTGGTAAGCTGCTACTGTAGCCACAGCTGCCCTGAGGCAGACTGACAGAAACGTGGCTGCCAAGCCGCACCAATGGCCTCTCCGACCACTACCGAACATTTATACACATTCATACCCAGTGTCATGGACACTGGAGGCAAGGTGGCTAAAGTGTCTTACCCAGGGACACAACGGCAGGATGGCTGGGGAGAGCGGGATTCGAACCACCAACCCTCTGGTTATTGAATGATGTGCTCTACCTCCTGAGCCACTGCCTTAGGTATTATAGGTAATATCTATTTATTACCCTTTTAATCTTATCTTTTCCTAAATCCAAAGGCTAGCCTCTTTAATTTTAATTTGGGATTCTAAATTCCATCTTACATCCCGGCCGGGTCATGCCGAAGACCATATAAAAGTGGAACTTCCTGCCATCCAGCTTAGTGCTCAGCAATAGTGGAACAGAGGAGGATAATTTGTGGCGGCACCTTGCATGGCAGCAACCCCTCTGATTCTAGATGTGATTAATATTGTAGATAAGAGAAACGTAATTTCATTCTACTGTACATGATTGGCTGTATGGATTGAATGACAATAAAGTTGGCTTTACCTTTACCTTTTTACCTGTACATCAAGTAAAATGGGGTAGGCATGGCAGGGATAGCAGGAAGCGAGCCACTGATCCTCCGATCAGAGGTCGACCACACACTACACCTGCATCACAGCCGCAGCAAACCTGAGTTGATCTGAAAAGCTTTTCTGGTTGGGCCAGCTCTTACTTACCTGTAGACCCTTTGTATAGGGATACGTCTTCTGTATCTCTAGACACTCCCTTAATTATTATATGCTAGAAGTTGCCTGTTGGATTCCATGGGATTGAAGATGGGTAGTGTCAGATAGTAAAAAATTTAAGTCAACGCTTGGTCTCCAAAAAATGCATTTATTCACAATTAATTGCAATTAAAAGCAATTTTTTCTATGTAATTCTTGTCATTTTTTAAGTTTTCATACCCTTATTAAAGGTGATAGAGACAACATTCTGACCTCTTGGACAGTAGGTATCTCACTTAGTTTTGCCCCAACTGGTTGGCAGAGACACATGACATAAACCCAGTTATGGTATTGGCTGTGACATCTTTACCGACCATAGATGTATACAGTATAAAGACTAGACAGGACATGGCTAACCGCAAGGCTAGTCACGTTCCATCGACACAGCTTACCTGTATGATTGCAGTAAATATGAGTAAGTGTTTGTATCACAGTGCTGCAGGTACTGTCAAGAGTCGTCGTCCAAATGCTCAGATATAAATATGATTATTTTGGACCTGTAAAAAATTTTTGAAAGTATTTTTTCATCAATGTATTATTTTTTGAAGACTATAAAGACATTAAACATTTTGTTGATGTGTTTTTTTTAAATAGTGCTTTTAATGAAAATACTGTGTAGTGCACCTTTAACATGGGAGTGGACAAATATACTTGGTTTCTGCAACTGCCGATTTATTTAAAGCTTTCAACATGTCAAATATGACAACAACAATTATCCAGAATATTCTTAAAAAAAAAACCCTGAAAAGTACTGCAGAAATACTGCACAACTAGCGTCCACTTTAGCGTCATTACACCAGTTATCTTTAGTGTCATTACACCAGTTGTTATCTTACCAGTTGTTAAACCAGTAGCATCTCTCACCTCTCCTTTCAATGCGCTTTTCAGTAAAAGATAGTCCAGTTTATTTTCTAGGGAGTGGACAGTCATGGACAGAACTGATGGAAGCAGCTTTAGCTTAGCTGTTAGCCCTTTTCAGGTCTGCTTTTCATGGCAGACATGTTTTTCTCTGCTTTGCTAATTGGATGGTGGAGCAACTTTAATCTTTAGAGACAAACCACCAGACCAGCGCTGTCCACAAGCCGGTCCTGGACCCCAGAACCCCTAGCCATTTGATAGAATGGCGCCACCAGGGCCCATGAGGGGCTGCGCATGGCACCCTCTCCTCTGTTCTCGGCCGGCATCTTCTCTTCACTCCAGTGTTCGGGTCAGGATTGTACATATATCCACATGGAGTTGAAAGCAGGTTTGCATATGCTGTATAAATAGACGCATAACCTTTTTTCCCTCACTGTCAGACATTAAATCAGACTAAACTTTTCCTGTTTTAGGTGAATTAGGATTACCAAAATTATTTGTTTGCTAAATAATTTTCATATTTTCTAAAACTTTTTAGAGAATTTTTTTTATTACTTTCTTCAAAGTCAGAAGTTTGAAAACAGTAAGATTACTATGCCTTTAAAAATTTGAGAAAGCCCAGAAGCCCTATCAGAAGCTTCCAAAGCCTATAAGAAGGAAGCTTCTGATAGGTTAATTGATATTTGAGTTAGTTGGAGGCACACCTGTGGATGTATTTTAAACCACACCTCAAACACACTGCTTCCGTGTGTGACATCATGGGGAATTCAAAAGAAATCAGCCAAGATATCAGGAAGGGAATTGTGGACCTCAACAAGTCTTTCATCCTTGGGAACAATTTCCAGATGCTTGGAGGTGCCACTTTTATCTGTTCAAACAATTATACACAAGAATAAACACCATTGGAATGTCCAGCCATCATCCCATTCAGGAAGGAGGTGGGTTCTGTGTCCCAAAAATGAACATGTTTTATGTGAAAAGTGCATATCAGTCCCAAAATAAAAGCAGAAGACCTTGTGAAGATGCTGGCTGAAGCTGGTAAGAGTGCCATTATCCACAGTGAAACGAGTCCTGTACCGACATGGGCTGAAAGATCACTCAGCGAAGAAGAAGCCTCCAAAAGCAACATAAATTAGCCAGATTACAGTTTGAAAATGCACACAGGGACAAAGACCTTAATTTTTGGAGACATGTCCTGTGCTCCGATCAAACTAAAATTGAACTGTTTGGCCATAATGACCATTGTTACATTTGTAGGAAAAAGGGGGAAACTTGCAAGCCTGAGAACACCATCACAGCTGTGAAGTATGGAGGTGACGGCATCATGTTGTGGGGGTGTTTTGCTGTAGCAGGGACTGGTGCACTTCACAAAATAGATGGAATCATGAGGAAAGTACATTATGTGCAAATATTGAAGCAGTATCTCAAGACGTTGGACAGAAAGTTGAAGCTTGGGTGCGAATGGGTCTTCCAAATAGACAGTGCTCCCCACCACCACCACCACCACCACCTCCACCACCAAATTAGTTAAAAAATGGCTTAAAGACAAGTCAGTGTTTTGGAGTGGCCATCACAAAGCCCTGAGCTCAATCCCATAGAAAATTTATGGGCAGAGCTGAAAAGACGTGTGCAAACAAGGCAGCCTACAAACCTGACTCAGCTACACCAGTTCTGTCAGGAGGAATGGGCCAAAATTCCAGCAAACTATTGTGAGATGCTTATGGAAGGATACCCAAAATGTTTGACCCAAGTTGTACAGTTTATAGGCAATGCTACCAAATACTGAGAAGATGTATGTAAACTTCTCACTTTGAAGAAAGTAGTAAAAAAATTAGCAAACGTAAAAACTGATTGGCAAATAGAAATAATTTTGGTAATCCTAAGTGACCTAAACAGGAAAAGTTTAGTCTGATTTAATGTCAGACATTGAGGGGTAAAAAAGATTGTGTCTTTTATACAGTGTATATAAACTTCTAGTTTCATCTGTAGTATGACAGGAATATTCCAACAAATGGATATGGACACCCAATTTACAGTGGTGTGAAAAAGTGTTTGCCCCCTTCCTGATTTCTCATTTTTTTGTATGTTTGTCACACTTAAATGTTTCAGATCATCATTCATCTTCTTCTGCTTAATCCTTTTCGGGTCGCGGGGGGGCTGGAGCCTATCCCAGCATCCTTGGGCGAGAGGCAGGGTACACCCTGGACAGATTGCCAGTCCATCCCAGGGCCAACACAGAGAGACGGACAACCTTTCACTCTCAGTCATACCTAAGGACAATTTAGATCATCAAACAAATTTAAATATTAGACAAAAATAACACAAGTAAACACAAAATGCAGTTTTTAAATGAAAGTGTTTGTTATTAAGAATAAAAAAATCCAAACCTACATGGTCCTGTGTGAAAAAGCGATTGCCCCCCCCCCCCCCCGTTAAAACATAAATTAACTGTAGTTTATCACATCTTTGAAAGCTGAGTTCAATTTTCTAGCCATTTCTAAAGCTTTGGGACTCCAGCAAACCACAGTGAGAGCCATTACCCACAAATGGCAAAAACATGGAACAGTGGTGAACCTTCCCAGGAGTGGCTGACTGACCCAAATTACCCCAAGAGCGCAGTGACGACTCATCCAAGAGGTTACAAAAGACCCCACAACAACATCCAAAGAATTGCAGGCCTCACTTGCTTCAGTTAAGGTCAGTGTTCATGACTCCACCATAAGAAAGAGACTGGGCAAAAATGGCCTACATCGCAGAGTTCCAAGACGAAAACCACTGCTGAGCAAAAAGAACGTAAAGGCTTGTCTGAGTTTTGCCAGAAAACATCTTGATGATCCCCAAGACTTCTGGGAAAATACTCTGTGGACTGACGAGACAAAAGTTGAAATTTTTGGAAGGCGTGTGTCCCATTACATCTGGCGTAAAAGTAACATAGCATTTCAGAAAAGAAACATCATACCAGCAGTAAAATATGGTGGTGGTAGTGTGATGGTCTGAGGCTGTTTTTCTTCTTCAGGACCTGGAAGACTTGCTGTGGTAAATGGAACCATGAATTCTGCTGTTTACCAAAAAATCCTGAAGGAGAATGTCCGGCCATTTGTTCATGACCTCAAGCTGAAGCGCACTTGGGTTCTGCAGCAGGACAATGAAAACAAACCAACAAGTCCACCTCTGAATGGCTTAAGAAAAACAAAATGAAGAATTTGGAGTGGCCTAATCAAAGTCCTGACCTGAATCCGATTGAAATGCTGTGGCACGACCTTAAAAAGGCAGCTCATGCTCGAAAACCCTCCAGTGTTTCTGAATTACAACAATTCTGCAAAGATGCGTGGGTCAAAATTCCTCCACAGCATTGTAAAAGACTCCTTGCCAGTTATTGCAAATGCTTGATTGCAGTTGTTGCTGCTAAGGGTGGCCCAACCAGTTATTAGGTTTAGGGGACAATCACTTTTTCACACAGGGCCATGTAAGTTTGGATTTTTTTCCCCCTTAATAATAAACACCTTCATTTAAAAACTGCATTTTGTGTTTACTTGTTATCTTTGTGTAATATTTAAATTTGTTTGATGATCTGAAACATTTAAGTGTGACAAACATATAAAAAAATGAGAAATCAAGAAGGGGGCAAATACTTTTTCACACCACTGTAAAAAAATTGAGGAGCTTGGGCTTCACTGCATCTCCATTTTGAGTGTGCCATTGACTTTCTGATGAAAATGGTACCCACATTTCAAGAATTCTGCTTTTTTCGTTCTGATGCAATTAACCAAAACTAAATGTGATTTTTTTTTTTTTTTTTAAATTATTGGGGATCAAAGAGGTGTTGTATTATCACACGGTTAAGTTGATCACATTGACACAACTAATATATATATATATATATATATATATATATATATATATATGCGTGTGTGTTTTAAAGGTGAACTGAACTCACCTTTTTGCCAAAAAAGTAGAATAGCAGATTAATTCCTTATTACCTATTGTATTTTTCAACACATAAAAGAAATTTTTAGGCCGTGCGATGGCCAAGCTATAAGCCGATAAACTTTTGCCTCTGGCTGGCAGTGCCAAACAAACCGGAAGTAGTGCAGACGACGCTGCGTGACGTCACGAGTGTGATCCTTATCAAAACAACAATGGCAGATGATAGCAGTTCCAGCAGTCAAGAACACCAGAGTTTTCAGAGTGAAGAGGCATTCAGGATCGGTGACAAGACAGGAGGATGCAGGAGTGTCAAGTGAACAGGAAGAGAGCGAGGGAGGCATCGAACCGTACAGATTAGAGCCAGAATTTTCGGGGGATTCCAGCACCGACTCAGACCGCAGCAGTGATGGGGAGGAGAGTCCCTTATTGAATACAGAATGGTGAGTCTTTACTTTGGCATGTTTGGGGTGTCAGGATAAGGAAAATTAACAATAAAAAAGAAAGGGAGGAAAAAAAAACATCAGCATTTTTCCAACTTATTACAGTTAACCCTCACTTATCGCGTTTAATGCGGTCTTCCTTCGCTGGGTATAGGCGCTCGGCAGGGAGCGAAGCTGGGTAAAACGTCTCGGCCAATCAGCTTGCGAGGTAAAACGTCTCGGCCAATCAGCTTGCGAGATTCCCGAGCGGGCTGGGGAGCCGGGGAGAGCGGGCTCTCCGTGTTGATACCTGATGTTCTAATGTAGTCTCCCTGCCTTCTCATTAGAACATCAGGTATCAACACGGAGAGCCCGCACAGCTCAAAATCTACCTCTCTGACCACCGCTCCACTCCTCTCCGCCCACCTCTTCACTGCTCGGGAATCTCGCAAGCTGATTGGCCGAGACGTTTTACCCAGCTTCTCTCCCTGCAGAGCGCCTTCTTTATCGCTCGTGTTGCTTAGTGGCACTTTTCGCTGTTCTCTTGTGCCTTTTTGTGCAAAATAGTGCTTGTGACGCCCTTGGGGGGGGGGGGGTGACGCTACTTCGCGGTTTTTCACTTTTCGCAGTCGGTTCTGGTCCCCATTAAACGCGATAAGTGATGGATCACTGTATATCTAGAAACGCATCGCTTCCCGGTCGCTTTTCCTCCCCCTTTCTTTTCTTTCGTCGCCATGACAGCTTTCCTTGGCCACTGAACAGATCTTCCCAGGTGTTGGAAGTGTTTTGTAGTCGACTATCACGACAAAATGCACCAAAAACAACCAGTGTCGACGTGCTCGCAATGGTAAACATGAGGACTGGGTCACACTCGTGACGTCACGCGGAACTCCGGCTGCGCTTCGGCGGATTTGTCTGATTTTTCAGGGCGGGAAATTCTAAATCGCGATTTTCTCCAAGATTCCGGGATTTGTGGAGGGGGTGCCAATGATAAATTATCTTTTTAATTGTATGTACTATCACCCAGTGCCGTTCAATGCCGTTGAGTTCAGTTCACCTTTAAACAGTAATTTCGTTACACATGTTACTGCAAAAGTAGTGGCGTTAAAGTGACTCGTTACTTTGTAATCCCTTACTTCCAACACAGCTCATGAGTCATGTGACTTGTGAGCAGTGTTGGAAGTGTGTGTGTGTGTGTGTGTGTGTGTGTGTGTGTGTGTGTATATATATATATATATATATACTGTATATACATATATATATATATATATATATATATTGTGACGTTTGCAAGGGTTCACACAAAGACAATGGAGCAGATGGCTCTGATCAACCAGATTTATTTTCACACACCCCGACCCCCAACCTGCCTCTGTGCTACAGAGTGGAGGGGAGGTCATTCTCACAGACCCCTGTTTCAATCATGGTTACACACACAGATACATCTTGCCCTAATCCTGCTAAACACTGCTGGGTCATCATAATGCAGTTATAATGACACAGCAGTATAACTCAGAAATAACACATTTAACACACACATAACGTTTTCATCTGGCAAAGCATGCTGGGAAATTCACTTAACATGGCCCCAACGTTACAATATATATAGGGTGGGAATCGCAAGGGACTACCTGGGTCACTATTCGATCCTATCACGATTCAGCAAAAATCACGATATCGCGATAATTGAATCTCATGATCCTATATATTTCATTTTTTTTTCACCTTATTCAACCTCAAATCATATCTCATAGTAAAACTGTTGACATCTCTGTCCTATAATAAAGTATTCAGTCCAAACGGGCAACAACCGGACAATTTCAAAGTAAATTATTTTTAAATTAAATGGTAAATGGTGTTCACTTATATAGTGCTTTTTTTTTTTTTTCTTCTCTGGATGACCAAATGTGAACGGGTGAATTTTTTGCCTGGCACGATGATATTTTAACTCAATGTAAACACGCGAATAGACATGAATTGACCATTTGGGTGAGTTGCAGACAGGTGAAGTTGCCTTTACAACTTTTGCAGCTGTGTTCAACCTGCTGTGGAAATTCCCAAAATGCCATCATGCTTAGGTTTACATTATCTGATGAGGTCTCACCTGAAAAAATTGTCCCTGCCTCCAAAATTTCACCTGGCTGATGGCTTGTTTACGTTGCTAGCCTGCTAGCCTTGTTAGCACATCTGTGGCAGGAGTCCGTGGGTAATAAAAACAAAAAAAACAAAACAAAAAAACCCCAACATGCCGATTCAGCTGCAGAGCTCCCGTTCCTTCTGTCTCCAGGTGAGTGTCGGCCTCATTTTCAAACTAGTTTACTCTCCAGTGTTGATACTTTTACCTCGGTGATGGCAGAATTCCAGAGCCATTACTAGCTAGTGCTATCCCTCGGATGTGAATGCACAAGATTTGCATGTGCTCGCCTCTTTCTACTGGCTTTGTATGTATTTGCACCGTCCAATCGCATTTGGTGTGAAGGCACCTTATGACATCTGCCTAAGTCACTTTGACCACTTTATTAAGGATTAGGATGCTTTTTGACTACTATGGACATGGTTGCTCACTGTCTAAATGAAGATTTGTTGTTTAGTATACCAATGATGCGTGTGTCTCTGTTTGGAGTCATGCTTGAGTAAGTAAACAGAAAGATGTTGCAATCACTTGAACATTAATCATTCTGTCAAAGTGACCTTTTTATTAATCAGCAGCTTATGTGCATGCTGTCCTGTTGTGATGGTGTGCTTGCGTGTTTTGTCTTACTGAGGATGCGAGTGGTACTGGCTGCAGCCTCGGCCTGTCTCCTGGTACAATAGCTTCCTCTTTAAGCCCGGGTATCTTGGTGGGCAGGTGGAAGTTTAGTATTTGATGTTCTCAGTGCAACCGCAGTCTGCGAGGTGCGTGATGGACCGAAGGCTTTGTGCTGTGAGTGATTGGGGATTAGGATTGGTGACAGGCCCTGCTCTTATCAGTTGCCAGTGTCCCCCGCCTCTTTCTGCCCAAGCAGCCTCCCCCCAGGTGAGGAAAGAGGCTGCCATGTGGGGATGCGAGAAGTTGTGGATTCAGGTACGGAGGAACGGATCAGGCGGTTGGATGGGTTGATGGATTGTTTCCCCTCAGTGAAGAGTCACACACACACACAGGAACTCGTTTAACTCTGTGTCCCCTGAGCCTTCTCGCTCCTGCTTCACTGACAGCCACTGCCCAGTGGTCATTGTTGATTCTCACTGAGACACGCGGTGCTGCACAGGCTGCAGTGGGTTAGATATGAGTGTGGTATTAAAATGCACCCGAGCCCTTGATTGCTTTTCACAGAGCATGTTAATTAGAAGCTGTTACTAGACGCTGACTTAGCAGTCTGTGTCCTTTTACTAATGGAGGCAGCTCATCGTGAGGACAGTCCAGCTCTGTAGTGCCAGAGAGAGCCCAATAGATCTGACCAGATGAGGCGGTGGCTGCTGCCAGCAGGATCCACTTAGCACCCACATTAACCACACATTTCCCCACTTGTGGGCTGCACTGCTGACAGCAGGGACGGTGTCATGAACATGGGCTTAATCACTAGGGTGTATGTGTGTGTTTATGGCAATACGTAGGGTAAACACATTTATGGATTCTAAATAGCCCACTGAATAGCATTTATGAGTTGCTAGAGCTTCCTGCTTAGCAGTTTATCATGTGCTTTAGCTGCTTATTCTGTTTTCTTGAGAAAACAGTTAATTCAACTAGTAGAATATGTAAGTAGCTGGTTTTAATAAATAAGTGCTGATGGTATGGTTGTTTATTGGAATCTACATTAACTGCAGCAATACAACCATGTTTTTCTTGACTCCAGAAAAACATCACAGTTGTGACAGAGCACCATAGCCTCTCATAAACATGTACAGTGCTGTGAAAAAGTATTTGCCCCTTCTGATTTCTTGTATTTTGCATATTTGTCACACTTAAATGTTTGAGATTAACAAACAAATTTTAATATTAGACAAAGATAACCTGATGCAAAAAAATGCAGTTTTTAAAATGCAGTTTTTAAACAATGGTTTCATTTATTTTGGGGAAAAAAATATCCAAACCTACCTGACCCTATGTGGAAAAAGTAATTGCCCCTAAATCTAATAACTTGTGCCACCCTTGGCAGCCACAACTGCAATCAAGAAATATTGTTAGTTTTACGCACGATGTAATGGGACACACACCTTCCAAAAGGTTCAACTTCTGTGTCGTCAGTCAGCAGAAGGCTTGGGGATCATCAAGATGTTTTTTGGCAAATGTGTTCTTTTTGGTCAGCAGTGGTTTTCATCTTGGAACTCTCCCATGGAGGACATTTTTGCCCAGTTTCTTTCTTATTGTTGAATCATGGACCTCTGTCCAAATGGAGGCAAGTGAGGCCTGCAGTTCTTTGTTGTTCTCAGTTTATGTTTCTCATCCGTTTTTGAATTTCTTTAGATCATGGAATGATGTGTTGCTTTTTGAGGTCTATTAGCCTACATTCATCTCTCGGCGCCACACCAGTCGGCTGCCTTTTGCAACAGCGGCTCGATTCCGAGTTTTTTTTTTTTTTTTTTTCCCTTCCTCTCTCTTTTGATCACTTTTTTTTTTTTCACCCCACTTATATCACGGACACACAGATCGTCCCAAATGTCTCCTGAGCCGGTGGACGGAGCCACTGTTTATAGCAGGATTCGATACAACAGGGAAGAGCTGCTAGCATTTAACCGCCACCCGGTCCCACTGGAAAAACTCGACATACCGAGAGAACTGAGGCGAAAACGCCGCGGCTGCCGGGCTGGAGTAAGGCGGAGGACAAAAAATATAAGGTACAGACCCTCCCTTCCATCTGTTGTCATGGGAAATGTACGGTCGATACTGGGAAAGTTAGATGAGCTAGCGGCTATCTCCCGTTATGATAGCACTTACCGGGAGTGCTCTCTCCTTTTGTTTACTGAGACGTGGCTAACTGAACTAGCAGCAGATGCTAACATTGAGCTGGAGGGTTTTCACATGATACGAGCTGACCGAACACCAGAGAGTGGCAAAACTAGGGGCGGTGGAGTGATAATGTATGTTAACAACAACTGGTGCAGACCGGGACATATCACTGTTAAACAACGACACTGCAGCAAAGACATTGAGTTGCTAGCTGTTAGCATGAGGCCTACATATCTCCCGAGAGAACACTCACACGTGATCTGCATTGTTGTTTATGCAAATCCGACGGCGAACGCTGGGACAGCGCGTGACGTCATCCATTCAGTAACCAGCAGGCTGCAGACAGAACACCCAGATGCTCTTCTCCTCATCTCAGGCGATTTCAACCACGTTTCACTGTCTCCCATTCTGCCCACTTTCACCCAGTATGTCACATGCCACACTAGAGACAATAAAACACTGGATTTGTTCTACGCAAACACTAAGGAGGCGTACACCTCATCACAACTCCCCCCACTTGGGAGATCGGATCACAACTTGGTTCATCTCCGACCGGTGTACAAACCCCTAGTGCACAGACAACCTCCGGCCATGCACACTGTGGAGTTATGGTCTGAGGAGACAATGGACACTCTAAAGGACTGTTTTGAAGCCACTGCCTGGAAGCAGCTCTGCGATCCACATGGTGAGGACATCGATGGCCTCATTCACACCTTCACGGGCTACCTCAGCTTCTGTGTGGACAAATCCGTTCCCACCAAGACCATACGGCGTCACTCAAACAACAAACCCTGGATCAACCCTGAGATAAAAACACTTCTGAGAGAGAAGAAGAGGATCTTCAGGTCGGGGAACAGGGAGATGCTGAAGTCCGTACAGAGGGAGCTGAGGAGAAAGATCAGAGAAGGCAAGGACAGCTTCAGGAAGAAGATGGAGGACAAGCTGCAACAGAGCGACATCAGCGGGGTCTGGAGAAACCTCAAAACCATCTCGGGGCTCCAGAATACCTCCCCCCAGGCCACGGGGGGCAGGGAGTGGGCGAACAACCTGAATCTGTTTTTCAATAGATTTGACCAACCGCCCTCCCCCCTGTCTGCACAACAACCACTGCTGCCTCTAAGAAATCAAGTCCTGCTACCCACTCCCCACTCCACCGACACCCCCCCCACTCCCAACACACAGCCCCCCATCCTGACCCTGACCAAGACCCAGGTGAGGACGGAGCTGAGGAAGATCAAGGCGAGGAAGGCGTCGGGACCGGACGGCATCAGCGCAAAGCTCCTCAAGTCCTGTGCAGACCAGCTGTGTGGGATTGTGACATATATCTTCAACATGAGCCTGAAACTGGGGAGGGTACCACAGCTGTGGAAAATATCTTGTGTGGTACCTGTACCAAAAACTTCCCACCCCAAAGACCTGAACAGCTTCAGACCGGTGGCCTTGACGTCCCACTTGATGAAGACCCTGGAGAGACTGCTCCTTGCTCATCTCCGCCCCCTGGTGGAACCAGCGATGGATCCATTCCAGTTCGCCTACCAGCATGGCATTGGGGTGGAGGATGCGGTGATCTTCCTCCTTCACCGTTCTCTGTCCCACCTGGAGAAGCCCGGGAATATGGTGAGGATCATGTTCTTTGACTTCTCCAGTGCTTTCAACACCATCCAACCGATGATCCTGAAGGACAAGCTGCTGCGCGCAGGGGTGGACCAGCACCTGTCATCATGGATCCTGGACTACCTCACGAACTGGCCTCAGTTTGTGAGAACCCGGGACTGTGTTTCCGACACGATCATCAGTAGCACGGGGGCCCCCCAGGGAACGGTGCTGGCTCCCTTCCTGTTCACTCTTTATACTGCGGACTTCTCACACAACACAACACATTGCCATCTACAGAAGTTCTCTGATGACTCTGCGATCGTTGGTCTCATCTCCAGCGGAGATGAAGCTGAGTACAGAGAGCTTATCCAGGACTTTGTGGACTGGTGCCATCGGAACTGCCTCCAGATCAACGCGAGGAAAACTAAGGAGCTGGTGGTGGACTGCCGCAGGCATGGGCAGCCCCTCACAGCACCAGTAAATATACAGGGAACAGACATCGAGATGGTGACATCCTACAAGTACCTGGGTATTCATCTGAACAATAAACTAGACTGGTCACACAATACTGACGCACTCTACAAGAAGGGACAGCGCAGGCTGTTCCTGCTGAGGAGACTCAGGTCTTTTGGTGTACAAGGGGCGCTGCTGAAGTCATTCTATGACACGGTGGTGGCATCAGCCATCACTTTTGGAGTGGTCTGCTGGGGCAGTGGCATTACTGCAGCCGATAGGAAGAGACTGAACAAACTGATTAAGAAAGCTAGCTCTGTCCTGGGGCAACGCCTTGATCCGATGGAGGAGATAGGAGAGAGAAGGACGGTGGCTAAACTGTCATCTCTGCTGGAGTCCGAGTTCCACCCTATGCAGGACATACTGGATGCACTGAGGAGCTCATTTAGCAGCAGACTACATCATCCCAGGTGCACAACCGAGAGGTTTCGTAGGTCCTTCCTACCAACGGCTGTCAGACTGTACAACCTAAGCAGGGCTGCTTGCAGAGATAGCAAAAAGACGTAACAAACTAATAGTTTTTTGAATGCAAAAGATGCAATAGACTTACACAATGGTCCTCTCCGGCATACAACTAGGAACATACCGGTCGCTATGGAGGGTGAGAATATGTATGGGCACATAATCATACCATGTAGGATAACTAAATAGACGGTTATGCTGTTTCATCCCACCTAGCAACAATGCTCTGCACTGTGTGTGTTTATATATTTACATATTTATTCCATCTAGCTACAATGCTCTGCACTGGGTGTGTTTATATTTATATATCTATATATTTATTCCATCTAGCTACAATGCTCAGCACTGGGTGTGTTTATATTTATATATCTATATATTTATTCCATCTAGCTACAATGCTCCGCACTGTGTTTTTATATATCTACATATTATTCCATCTAGCTACATTGCTCCGCACTGTGTGTGTTTATATACTTGCATATTTATTCCACCTAGCTGCAATGCTCCGTACTGTGGGTGTTTATATATTTACATATTTATTCCATCTAGCTACAATGCTCTGCACTGTGTGTTCATATATTCATATATTTATTCCATCCAGCTACAATGCTCTGCACTGTGTGTCTGTCTGTGTGTGTGTGTGTGTGTATATATATATTTTATAGTAATATGTACATATGTATATTAGCTGCTCTTGCTTGCTTGTTTTTTTTCTTGCCTTCTGATTGTTGCTCTGAGTGTTGCTATCCCTGTGCTGTTGCAATCCTGGAATTTCCCCGTTGTGGGACTAATAAAGGCTTATCTTATCTTATCTTACTTCACTTTGTCAGACTGGTTCTATTTAAGTGGGGCAGCTGTGGCCCAGGTGTAGTGTGGCGGACTACTAATCGGAGGGTCAGTGGTTTGATTCACGCTCTCTCTGCAGTCTGTATGTCGAAGTGTCCTTGAGCAAGACAGTGAACTCCCAGTTGCTCCTGGTGGGTCAGGCCAGTTCTTGTGTATGGCATCAATGTGTGAATGGGTGGATTGCAGGATCTGTAAAGTGCTTTGGTCATCCAGAGATGAGTACAAAGTGCTATTTGCAAAAAAAAAAAAAAAAATGGTAAATGGCTATAACGGCATTTACCATTTTACAATTTAAGTGATTTCTTGATTCAACAGATCTAGTAATAATCAGGCCTGGGTGTGGCTATGTGAAATTGAACTTGGCTTTCCAAAAAATGTGGTTAATTACAGTCAATTCATGATGTAACATCATTTAAAGCTATCATTAAAAAACTGCATTGTATTTACTTGATTATCTTTGTCTAATATTAAGATTTGTTTGATGTCCTGGAAAAAAAAATAAAAAAACTTACTTGCTCTTCCTTTTGTAGTACCACCACCATTAAACACTGCATGCCATATTCAACGGGCATCAATGCTAGTCTTCTCGTTATCTATATTATATAAAAGAGATTCTCTGGTGTGGGTATGTACTGTATGTGGCAAAAACTTTGTATCTCTGCTAACTCAGAGCCCCTTGACCGCGGGCTTCCATCTCTTGCATGGTGATGCCACAATACCTGAAGAGCGCACCTGACATGGTTGCACTGACCACTTGACCATAAGAGGTCAAAGGTGACCTTTTTAACGACCTTTACTGGTGAAGGTGTATGCCGAGGGAGGAATCAAGCACATCTGACACGGTCGGCAGAGCTTATGATTTGTGAATCTCTCTCCACAATACAGGCATTGTGGACAGATGGGGAGACGGAGGTACAGGTTACCGTTGGGTGCTGGGACACCCGAACTAGATTTCCATTTTCCTATATTCACTTTTCTTTTCTTTAATCTGCTCATATAACCCTCCACAGGTGTCCAAGAACGCTTGACTGCTACCCAAAAACAACGCCTTACCGACATTTGGAAACATCAGCTTTTTATAAGTCGCGCTGCTAAACTCTAGCCTTTGTAAATATTACACATGATATTATGTAATGCTGACATTGTTGTAGGTAAGGTGCTGTGTGGGAAAGAGACCAATTATATGGAAGGCAATTCTATTCAAAACATTGCCATGATGTGTAGTTAGATTTCTGGAGCAGTGCATGTCAGGTCAGTATAAGCTATATATTATTTGCAGCCCAGTTGAGCTCTGGGAGGAGCGAAGGTTTGTCAGCAGTTCCTTCATATTGCTGTTGTAGTATCATCAGGGTTAAACACTGCATGCCATATTCACCAGGTATTGCTGCTAGTAGTATATAGTATAACAGCACAAACCCAAAGTTTCAGGAAAACAAGCAATGCATTTCATTAAATGCCATCCCGCTTGTGCTCTCCTGACTGGCTGTTTACTTTCTTGCACCCAATACTTATTCATACATGATAATCAAAATGCTCCTGACTTAAAAAGTATAATTTCCTGCAAATCCCTTACATATATACTGTGTGTAGAATCTGTCTGTGGAGATTAGGAAAGGAATTAGGAAAGCTTAAACTGTGGTTTGATTCAAACAAATTAACGCTCAATTTAAGTAAGACAAAATTTATAGTTTTTAACAACCATCACAACAACTTAGTATCTAAACTCAGTGTAAATGGTGTAGAGATTGAAAGGGTATCTGAAACTAAATTTCTTGGAGTAATAATTGATAATAAACTGTGTTGGAAGTCACATATTAATTATATTAAAGGTAAAATATCCAAATCAATTGCAATACTACACAGAGTGAAATATTTGCTGAATCAACCCACACTATATACTTTGTATCATTCATTAATACTCCCATACATGACATATTGTACTGAAGTATGGGGAAATACATATAAAACAAACATGTATCCAATCTTTATGCTTCAGAAGAGAGCTATTAGAATAATAAACCAAGCTGCTTACAGGGAACCAACAAACCCACTTTTTCTTAAATTAAAAGCTCTCAAGTTGAAAGATCTGGTTGACTTTAAAACTGCAATAATGTTTAAAGTGAAGAATCTATCACTGCCCGCAAATATCCAAAAGTTGTTCCAAATAAGGGAGAAACAATATCATTTCAGAGGAACATGTATATTTCAAAAACCTTCAGTGAGAACTACCACCAAGCAACACTGTGTCTCAGTGCAAGGAGTCAGATTATGGAATGATTTTGGACCTGAATTAAAATCATGTACAACGCTTGGACAATTTAAACAAAAACTAAAGAAAGAAATACTCCAAACATATATACAGGATGACATGTAAAATCACATAAGGATTGTCATATCCAGTCTGTGTTGTGTTGTTGCTTAGTTTTTTTTGTCACATTTGGTCTTAGCTTTGTTCTGAATTGTAATCGCTCTTGTTTTGTTTTTCTTTTGAATTCTTGGATGGAATATGGGTGGGCAATATAAGCTGCGGCTTCAGCCATCACCCATTTCGGATAACTTATGTTGAACTGTATAATCAGAGGAGTTATTGTTTAATTTGACCTTGTTGGATTTTTTTTCCCCCTTTGTTATATTATTCTTTCTTTTTTTAATCTTTTCTTTTAATCTATCCGAAAAATTCATTCATTCATTATTTGATTGGAGACTTTTATGAGTGATCATTTATTAAAGTTTTTCTTAACATTGTCATGACTAGTGTTGCAGTTGAGACCTCGTCAAGACTAGAGTGTTGCAAGACCAAGACCTGAAAAGTGCTGAAAAGTTCATAGTTCAAATGTGGTTTATTTTTCAACGTAGTCTCCCCTTCGGTCCACATACTACTTCCATCGGTGTTGCAGTGCTTGGATCCCTGCGGTTGGAAAAAAAAAATCCCACATTTCAGCCTATGAGCTTTTCAGCCCCCTGTACATACACAGTGGTCTTGGTCTTTGGAGACTCTGGTCTCAACAGCAACTCTAGTCATGACAGAAAACCCTCAGAGTCACAGTATAGAACAGCTGACAGACCTGTTTGTCTTGATTACTTTATTGAAAATTTACTCTGGGGGACCAGCATGTAGACTGTCAGGGTTGTGAATTCTCAGGGGAAAGTGTAACTGTCTCAGTCTGTGCAGGTTGAGTTCAGATTACAGCCCCTATGATGACTAAACAAGCAGAAAGCTCTTTGCCCTTCTCGTGTTTGTGGGAGTTGCCCAGATTGGGTAGGCATCTGTGTCAGAACTCAGTTGATCTCATTTTCTTATGTCACTGGAATGTAGGAGCTCTTGGATGTTTTTGAAATAAAATCTCATTTTGAGGTTGGCGTGTGTAATCCACACGAACAAAGAACTTTGACTTCCACTGCAGACTGATCTAAATACTCTTTCAAGCTGCTTTTTTCCCACCTAACTTGGCTGTTGATTTCACAGGGAAGGGATATTGTTGATATGGCCATTTCCAGTGTTGGGAGTAATGTTTTACAAAGTAACGCATTACTGTAACGCCACTACTTTTGCAGTAACGTGCTGTGTAACAAAATTACTGTTTAAAAATTCAGTAATGCATTACAGTTACTGAAGTTTGATCAGGTACGTTACTTACGTCACTCGTTTTATTAATATGGATAGATATTTTTAGTACAAATAAACTGACCCTACCATAGCTGGCACAGCTGTCAGTCTCCTCCGCGGGTTGGTTTCCTGTCCTGCCCCATTTCACGCCACAGCCTGGTAGGAAGAAATGCCGTGGCGGTGGTGACTTCTTGTAGAGCCCTGATCATCTGTTGTCCGAGCGGTGAGTAGCCCCCAACAGCTCCTACCTCTGTGATTAAACATGAGTATTTTTTGAGCAAGAAGCTCGCATTTAATGTCCGCATTAACCCTTTAACTGCCCTAGGTGCCATGTGGTGCCTGGGGAAATGCAAGGCAACTCAAGCCCCCCCCCCCCCACCACCACCACCACAGTGGTCCAGAGTGGTAAAAAAAATTGTCAATAAAATAGTTCAGATTTCCAAGGCTATAACTTGAAAGTTACAAGAGATAATGGCTTACTGTCAACTAGAAGGATGTAGAATATGATCCAAAGTTTCAGATAGGAATAAATTTATGCATCTAATTTGCATAATGTTGCGGCAGCTATATAAATTACATCACTCAGTCAAAAGTGGACTTTGGACATATTTACATAAAGAATGGTCCGGATTTTTTGACGCTGATTTGTCTACAGGGGTATGTTTTTATCTAATCTTCAAAGTATATGAACCAGAAAATCAATAAAATGTCCAAAAAACATATTTTTCTCTTACCTGTTACTGGGAGGGGGCTCGCCCGCCCACGTGACCGGTCTGTTTTCGTCCATTGTAGCTGATGTTTGTGTGTTTGCTCAGCCATTTACACCGTGTACCACATCTACAAACTCTTATGATTACCCCACGTGAATTTTGTTTGTATTAACGTGGCTATTTTTTCTGTTTGGTGCATTATTCTTGTGGGAATCCATGCCGCCCGTGGGCGCTGCCATCTTGGTACTGGGAGCTCAGATTTTTTTTTTTTTTTACATCGACCTCAATGTAGCATGTTTACTTAGTAATTTACACCCGTGTACCATATCCACAAACTCTTATGATTATCCCACGTAAATTTTGTTTGTATTACGCGGCTATTTTTCCCGTTTCATGCAGTTTCCGTAATGGCTAGCGATGACCAAACATGGCAGCTTCCACATTGGTGTGTGAGCTCAAAGCGGAAAAAGGAATAATAATAATGAGGATTTCTCCTTCTTTGCTATATTCCATGTCAGCCATGATTCCTTCGGCGCATGTCTGTCACCTTCTAGACTGTCAGATCAATAGAGATTAGTACAAATTCTCAGTATAGCCGGGGGACGTCAATAAGTTGACACGTGCAGTTGCTGCGCTGTGCCACTGGGGGCGCACGACCTGTCCATTTAATCTGGGCATCTAAAGGATTAAATGCATTTAAAGTTTTCTTACGCAGGCCCTATGTGTGCAAGATGATTTAAGTTTGCATTTAAATGTAATGTGAAAGTTACTTTTCCAAGTAACTAGTTACTTTAATTATGCAGTAACTCAAAAGTAGCTCAGTTACTTTTGAAAAAAGTAACTAGTAACTGTAACTATTTACTATTTTTTTTAGTAACTTGCCCAACACTAGTCATTTCAAGCGCACAGCTGCCCCACCCACCTGCAGTTGAAACCTTGTGTTTATGATTGGTGGGAAACAGAAGAAAGTTAAAGAGGACTAACACTGGTTTTAGGTAGTAGATGAACAAATATTATTTTGAACTATATTTTTACATAAACCACAGTTCATAGTCATCCTTGTTTTTCCTGATAGCAATGTGTCGGGCTGCAGTTTCTACAGGGAAATTACAACTGTGAATTGGTTAAGGTTGGGACTGCATGGAAGAATGCATAAATAAATAAATAAAGCAAGCAGTGATTCTCAAATTTACTTTATTTCATTGCACACTATGGGTCAACTTCTTTTCATTTGTTCATATAGATCCTATTCTTTTATTCCAGGCCTGCAATACAGAAAGGAATTAGGTTCATATGTTGCTGCGTTGAGTCTACGGGGGCTGGACAAAACTATTGCTGCAGATTTTTACCTCTAGACAGCAAAGTTATTACCTCCTATACAGCCTGTGGTCTTTTCATGGGATGAGGGACTCACTAGAGAAGCAGGTGATCATTGCTGTTATATACTTACATAAAGCATTTGTATTATTTACCACCTGATATTAAAAGGCCAAAGTGTGCCTCATATAGCATACCCGGGTTTGTGTTCATGAACATTTTTGCAACTGCCACAATTATGACCTTACTTTATGAGCAAATATTAACAGGAAACCCAAAGTAACTGCAATAGTGTCAAATGAATTTGCATCAAAATTGCCTCAAATAAATGCATTTCCATTTGGGTTGGGATGTGCCATATCTTTGGAATGCTTGGTTCTTCCTAAACTGTAAATTTCCCACTGTAGGTCGATAAACTGTATAGACAGCCCATTCAAAATTTATAGACATTAATGTGGAGCTGGTAACCCCTTTATACAGTAGCTCTGACAGCTTCCACTCTTCTGGGAATGCTGTCTGCAAGATTTTGGAGTACGTCCACATTAATTTTTGACCATTCATCCAAAAATGTTTGTGACATCAGACACTGATGTTGGATACAAAATATTTTTGTAAGCTGAAGCATTAACATTTCTCTAGAACAAAACACTTCAATAATTAATAGGTCTGTGAAATATAATTAAGAAGTCTGTGAAATACATTTGTCCATCTAGTGTATGTTAAGTAAAACTGCCTGATTCATTTTTGTAATTGAAAGCAACTGTGACTCATCTGGATGTGTCCTTGTGTAGCTATTTTCAGGTTTGATTTTGCTTCCAGTTACATCTGAATGCTAGTCGTCTTTCTGTTTTCTGTCATCATCTGTCTTCACAGCTTTTCTTTCATTCATGACGGCTCCTCATCAGTGTGTTCATTAAACATTTTTTTTTTTTTTTTGTCCCAGCTAAATCCACATTGTGCTCTTGTAGCTTTATTCTTCTGTTGATCAAAGTGTGAAATGGCCCCCCCGTCCACACACACACATGCAAACACACATACTATACCATCAAAAAAACCGCTGGCTCCCTGAATATAGCTTAACTAATCGTTCCGGCGCTTCACTGCTCTTGAGTGGTGTCGTGTTTGCTCACCAGAGTGGGGGATGGAGGTAGAGGAGAGGGGGAGATATCTCTTTAAAAGATGGGGCACTTAAGGGTGTAATTTGCAGGGAATTTACTCTAACTATCACAGTAATTTTTCTCTTCTGTTGACTGACTGACTCTCAATTCCTTTTATTTATTTCATGGGGAGACGGAGAGGAATTACTGGAGATTGACAATGGGGGACGTCAGAAGAACTTCTCTTTATTGGCCTCTTTGCTCCCTACAGATTTCTTTCTCTCTGAAGTGCCATACATTCATCCCTTTTCATCAATGGATAGCGAGAGGAAAGTGTGTTTCTCAGGGTTGCGTACGTACACCAGGTGCTGTGCTTGAGTCTTAGTTTGCTGAGACAATGGTAATTGACACTTGAATGTGGATGTGTTCTCATCCAGTTATATATTGTAGTTCTTGTGATTTAAAATCACCTGTTCCTTTTTATTGCAATAAACAGAGTTGCTGTGACATAAGTATCTCCCCCTCCTTTGCTGTTGTCATAGGTACACACACTTTACTTACCCAAACAGTCTGTGAGCAGCGGAGGAATGCCACCAGTTATTCAGGTTCAACCAGCTTTTCAATAAGGGTAAATGCTTAGTACTGACACTGTTGCATGAGCTGTACTCTGCCAGTTTCAGTGTCTCCATAATCACATGCTGCTTACCACTAAACATTTTAAGACGAATACCAGATTGTCACCACATGCTTGAAGTGGGTGTGAAAAAGAAAATAACTATTCTATAATTGCTGGGCACCCCCAAATAAATAAAGGCCAAGGAATGAACTCATAACTCCCTCCTTTCCAACTTCCAACAGAATTTATGAGTTTGATTATATAGATGCATCAGTTACAGTATTTCTTGTGATCAAACAAAGTCCACTCGGGTTTATTCTCAAAAATTCCTGTGCATGTTATTGTCTATAAAATACTAACTGAAAAGTTGAGAGTAGCAACGCTACTTGTTCACTTGACCTCTCCTTAAAGCAACACTACTGTATGCAAGATTTTCACCTTAAAATAATCTTTCCAAAATTAGTCTGATGGTACATCAACCTTTAACTGTGTGAATGTCACTTCCTCCATAGGTGAGTGGGCCTGCATTGCCTACAACAGCTCTGTCCGTGGTAGGAACACTGAAAAGACTACAACTATGGCCACTATGACCTCAGGTCCCAACAGCCAATCAGAGTGCTTAATTGTTGGTCAGGTGGCTAAAGTTGTGCCCTGTGATTGGCTGCTGGGACTGAGATCATAGTCTCAATAGTTGTATTCTTTTCAGTGTTCTTACCCGCCACAAGAAAGTTACATAGCGTTGCTTTAATATTTTTATTGTGGAGAAAGGAATAGGCGAGGCAATGAGCTGAACAACACAAGACTTTATTCTTTCTCCAACAAAACAGTATAGCAAAAGCTCATCCCGGGCCTCTGTGCATCCCTCTTTTATATCTTTATTTCCATGCATCGAGGCCCGGAACTTCCAACCATAATATATGTTTCAAACAAAGCCTGTGTGGCACATTAACATGACATAACACTGGCACCACTCTCACACCCTTCTCCAGCGGCCCGGCATTTGCTGCTCTCCCAGGAGGGCACAGAGTCCTTTCTGTCCCGTCTGAACCCCCTGGTGACACCTCCTCTTTTGGTCTATTGTTCCCTGGGTGGAGAAGTCCAACACCGTGCCCCCACACAGCCCCCTCCCGAACACCCAGAATGGGCCTTTACCCCCTAGTCCTTCGGGCTTGAGCTGGCACCCATAGCGGCTGCAGCGGGGGGTCGCCGCTGCCGTCAAACTGCCCTGCTGTTGGCGGGGTGTACAGGAGGGCACGTCAGTCTGTGGAGGGAAAAAAGGAGGGGGAGAAAACGTATCAGCTTCGCGAGTGCCGATCCCTGCTGAGGAATCGCCAACCTGCGGAGCCACCAACGGTGGGCATCCGCGCCAGGGAGATTGGGCCAACACCGCCTGTTCACCTGCCAACACAAAAGCAGGCTTCAGCCTGTTGATGCAGATGGTCTCCCTACGTCCCCCCAAGTCTAACACAAAATGTTTCGCCCCAGGTTCCAACACCCTGAACGGTCCGTCGTACAGTGGGCGCAGTAAGGTCCAGTACACATCGTGCCTGACAAAAACAAAACTGGCATTCTGCAGGCTTTTTGGGACGAATGTGCGGAGAAAACGGTGGTGGGCCGGGCCCAGTACGCTCACAGCCGCCGTACTGTGTAAAAATTGTGTGGGTGGATCGGCCTCGGGTACGGGGTTTTCTGGTAAAAGCTCTCCGGGGATCTGCAGCGGTTGCAAAAAATGAGTTCTGCTGGGGAGGCTGCCAAATCCTCCTTAGGTGCGGAATGCAACCCTAAAAGAACTCAAGGTAGGCGGTCAACCCAATTTGTGTCTGTGAGCGAAGCTCTGAGCGCTGCTTTAAGCGACCTATGAAAACGCTCGCATAACTCATTAGCCTGGGGGTTGTACGCGGTAGTGCATTGAATTTTGACCCCCAGGCTCTGAGCCATCGTGGACCAGAGTTCTGAAACGAATTGTGGACCTCTGTCGGATGTGATGTCTGATGGAGATCCAAAACATACAACCCAAGCTGACAAAAAAGCGCGTGCCACTTCTGCAGATGTGGTAGAAGCCAGCGGGACCACTTCAGGCCAGCGCGTGGTGCAATCCACAACTGTCAAAAGGTGTGTGAAACCTTGCGACAACAGGAGGGGTCCCACCAAATCCACATGGACATGGTCGAACCTCCTAGCCGGGATTTGGAATGGCTCAAGGGGAGCTCTGGTGTGCTTGTGCACTTTGGCCCACTGACACGTGACGCATGCTGCAGCCCAGTCTTTCACATCATTGTGCAAGTGTGGCCAGATGAATTTCGCCCCCACTAGTTTCACTGAAGCGCACACTCCCAGATGTGAAAGGGAGTGGACGGACTCAAAAACGCAACGGTGCCAAGAGTTTGTAACCACCGGGTGTGGGCGGCTGGTGGAGACGTCGCAAAGTAAGGGAGGGCACCCTTCCTGCACCATCCTGTTCTCCAGCCTTAACCCAGTTGGCGCAGACTGGAGCGCAAATGTCCGCGTCCCCGGCTTGTTCTGCAGCCATGGCAGGGAAATCAATTCCCATATAAAGCGGGGTGATTAATGTGCGTGACAGGCAATCGGCCATGATGTTGAGTTTACTGGCAGCGTGTTGAATGTCGGTAGTAAACTCCGAAATTGCGGCCAAATGCGGTTGCTGCCGGGCTGACCACGGTTCTGAGGTCTTGGACATCGAGTGCGTCAGCAGCTTGTGGTCCATGAATGCAGTGAACTCGCACCCCTCCAGCCAGAACTGGAAATGGCATGTCGCCAGGTGGCAAGCCAGCAATTCTCTATCGAATGTGCTGTACTTGGGTTCGTTGTTGCAGAGTCTGGCTAAAAAATGTGAGCGGCTGCCACGAACCTGCAATGCACTGCTCCACCACTGCCCCTATGGCAACGTCGGACACATCTGTCGTGAGCGCAATCCGTGCAGACGGATCCGGGTGGGCTAACAACACGGTATCCGCAAGAGCTTTTTTGGCATTAGTGAAAGCCTGGACTTGCTCAGGAGTCCAGTCGATGGCTTCCACGGGCTTTTTTTTAAGTGCAGTATACAACAGCTGCATCAGCTGGGCAGGCCGGGGAAGGAAACGGTTATAAAAATGAACCATTCCCAAAAACTCCTGTAGTGCCCTCACTGTCTGTGGGCGTGGAAAGTCCGACACAGCGCGCACTTTGTCCGGTAACGGGATCATGCCCTCTGGTGAAATGCGGTGGCCGAAAAAGTCAATCACTGGCACACTGAACTGGTACTTTGCCGGGTTAACTATCAGCCTATGTGCTTCCAACCGCTGGAAAACTGTCTTGAGATGGGCAATGTGCTCCTCCTCAGACGCGCTGGCTACCAGAATGTTGTCTAAGTAGACAAAAACGAAGAACAAGTTGCAAAGCACTGCGTCCATCATCCTCTGGAAGGTCTGTGCCGTGCCTTTTAATCCGAACGGCATGCATAAAAACTCGAAAAGGCTGAAAGGAGTTATTACAGCTGTTTTTGGGACGTCTCCCCTGCGCACCGGGGCCTGATGGTAACCGTGGACCAGATCTACTTTGGAAAAAACATGCGCCCCGGCCAGGTGTACAGAAAAATCCTGGATGCGTGGGATAGGATAGCGATCGTTCTTGTTCCATAGCGTTGTTCGAGTGCCGGAAATTGCCGCACAGTTGCCATGACCTGTCGGCTTTAGGCACCATGTGTAGCGGGGATGCCCACGGGCTGTTGGAGCGCTTGACGATGCCCAACTGTTCCAAGTTGGCGAACTCCTTGCACTTGCTGGCCAGTTTAGCTGTGTCCAGGCGCTGAGGTCGCGTGAATACCGGAGACCCTTTTGTAGTTATGAAATGTTCGACTCCGTGCTTCATTATCGTAGCTGAAAACGTCAGGACTGTGAGTGCTGGGAACTGTGTGAGTAACTGTTGGTACTTACCCAATGGAGCTACAACGTTGACCAGTGTTGTCGACCCTGCTCCCTGAGCTGTATAGGGCAGAGAGGCAAAAGAGACAGCATCCACTAATCTCCTATTAGCAACATCAACTAATAACCCATAAGCACATAAAAAATCTGCTCCTGAAATGGGGGCGGAACATGCAGCCACCACAAAGTTCCACTGAAAGTTGCGTCCGTGTAAGCGTGTTGTCAGTGTCCGCTGACCAAATGTCGTGATGGTGGATCCGTTGGCGTCTGTGTTGACCGGCAGGATGAGGCTCTTCTGGGAGCTGTAGTCCACCAGAAACTGGCTCCCCGAACATGTGTCTGTGACATACAGCATCTTGTTTCTGTTGCCAGCGGTGTGCAGCTGCTACTGACTGCTGGCCGTGCGGTTTCCCGACTTCTTGAATTGGCATGGCAGCACACATCGCTGGGCGTTTGAGCTGAAACAGCGACGATCATAGCAGATCGCCCCATTCCTGCATCTCCTGGCATCTGCTCTGGCTACCGCCCATGGCTTCTCAACCTCGCTGGAGTCCCTCCTGGACGTCTTTGTTGCTGCATTCACGCTGAGCGTTCTGGTCACTAAAATGATGCGATCCACTTCCTACACCAGTGGGCAGTAGTCCTTCGTCACCAGCAATGGCAAGTTGGCCAGGATCGCCTCGCTGCAGCCAGTAGGTTCCTGAGGAACAGGTGGGCGAACAGGAAAGACTTGTCTTTTCTGCCCATCAGCGCCAACATGCTCTCCATTAGCTCTGTGGCTGATCTGTCCCCCAACTCTGAATGTGTTAGGAGTCTCTCTGCCCTTTTGCTGTCCGAAAGGGTATAGCGCTGGAGAAGCATCCTCTTGAGCGGCTCGTATTTCCCCTGGGCCGGCGGCTCCTGGAGCAAGCTTACCACCTGGCAAGAGTGCCACCTGCCACGTGCCGCGTGTGTCCGGCGCTGCGACCACGTAGTAATACCTTGTGTCATCTGTTGTTATCCCGTGGAGTGCGAACTGGGCTTTTATGTGCAAAAACCACACTGTCAGAACTTCCGACCATAACACATTATGTTTCAAACAAAGCCTGTGTGGCACATTAACATGACATAACACCGGCGCTGCTCTCACACCCTTCTCCAGCGGCCCAGCATTTACTCATCTCCCTGGGGAGCGCATAGTCCTTTCTGTCCCGTCTGAACCCCCCGATGACACCTTCTCTTTTGGTCCATTGTTCCCTGGGTGGAGAAGTCCAACACTGTGCCCCCACACTATCTTTATTTCCTATTGCTGGTTACATGGGATGGGGGCCCATTTGCAGTCTTACAGTTACCACAACAAATTTGATCTTGGTATAGAGCATCACAAAAACTTTGGATGAGAACAGTTGTTTTACTTGGTGTATATCAAGTAGCCTGTTGCATGTGCAGAAAATGTAACTGGCATACATACAGCAATACCAGATGTGCTGATAAGCAGAAGTGTAAGTCGTTTATGTGTTTATTAGAATTAGTAAAAAATGGAATCTTACGTAGTGTATTGGCCCAGTGCAGTGTGTGCCAGACTGCGGACACATGTGCTATGCTGCTGTTAAAGCCATAGTTGTTTCCTCCATAGGACAGTGTATGTAAATGCTGTGGGTTCCCAGTAACTGAGGGGGCCCAGGGTGTACAAACTCATTTTGTGCAAAACTTTTAATGGTGCACAAAACAAATAAAAGTTAACTAAAACTCAAATATCACAGCAACCAGACCTTGGACATATGTACAATAGTAACACACAGTAAACTGACAGTCTGACTAAGGTGATAATGCTTATTTCCCACCATTTAACATATCCCATCAGTTGCAAGGGCAGCTGGGAAATGGGAAGCCTGTTTTCTTCTTGTACCACACCGATGCACTAGGGGCCCCAGATGCAATCTTGTAAAATGTCAGAAGCCAAGTCTCTCTCTCTCTCTGTTTCCGGTTGCCGAGGGAGGAGGGCCGAAATAGGGAACTCCGTGTTTTGTTTGGACTCTTTTTCTATCTTTTATTATTGGCTGCATATTCAGTTTTTGTTTTTTTTTTTGGCTGGAGGATGGCAACCTTTGAGACGCCATCTCCGTCTATCCGCCAGGGGGTGAGGATCGTTCCCCCGGATAGCAGCGTTACTGTGGAGGAGGTCCTTCTTGCTGTAGGTGAGAAGGTGGGACATGATGCGATCTGCTTTGCGTCCCGAATGAATAAAGCTGTAGTTGTGTTCCTGGCTGGGGAGGAGTGTGTCCACAGTCTGATTGGAAGCGGTGTTGTTATCGGAGACACGTATGTACAGGTGTCCCCCTTATCTGTCCCATCAACGCATATCACCGTCTCAGGTGTTCCTCCTTTCATCACTGACGAGCAGTTGGAGACGGAGCTCCGCAGATTTGGGAAGTTTGCGGACCCGTTTAGAACTGTGAGTTTGGGATGCAAGGATACCAAATTAAAACATGTAAAATGTTAAAATCACTCAGGCGACAGGTGTTGATGTTTTTGGACTTGCCCACTCAAACACTAGAAGTGTCCTTCCGGGTCAAACATGGGGACGGCTCCTACATGGTGTATGCAAGCTCAGGACAGATGAAGTGTTTTGAATGTGGAGACGTGGGCCATAAACGGTTCGCTTGTCCGCACAAGCAGCGGCTGGGAGGCTCTGATGAAGCCGCAGCTGAAGCCGGCGGTGCGGCCTTCACTCACGCCGCTACTGCAGACGATGTTGCGGGGCCTTCTGCCGGTCCTGCTCCGGAGTCTGCTGCTGTGTCTCTGGACAGCCCGGCTGTGGCGCCCGCAGCCCAGCTTACGGTTGCAACTGTGGCTGGTGATGACGCACAAACAGTCACTGATGGTGCTTCAGAATCTAGCTGTGAGAAAGACCTTGTGACATCAGCGGCTGTGTTTCTGGTGGCTGCTACTGTTTCAGAGCAGCCAACAGAACAACGCCAGTCAGCTGTTGTAGGTGGCGTTCAGGAAAATGTAGCTCATGATGAATCAGCTGGGCCAGCTGTATCAAACAGTCAGCTAAGTTGTGCTGACGAGGGGATGGATTCTGATTCTGACACTGTGTCTATTGGAGCAACTTGCAGTAGGAACGTGCGTTTGTATTCACTGGAAGAAATAAATGTTTTTCTGGATGAAACCTATAACAGAGCCGTTAAAGTCACTGATTACTTCAGTGACGCTGATAAATTTATTAGGTCTGTTAATGTGCTAAAAAGGCAGGTTGGTCTTGACCTCCTGGATGAAAGAAAACGTTTTCGCCTTAAAAAGCACCTAACAGCCCTGCGTAATTCAGCTGGAGGACAAAAGGTCAAGCGCAGCCGACAGATGAAATAACTTACATGGGCACAGCATGGTGTTCCTTAGATCTGTCTCTCTATGCAAAACATAAAATTAGGATCCCTAAACATCAATGGTGGGAGGGCCAATCATAAGAGGGGATTAATTGGTGACCTGTTCAGACAAAAAAATCTTGACATTTTGTTTGTGCAAGAAACTCATACCACTTCTGCAGATGAAGTGGACTGGGGCTTGTGGTGGAAGGGTCCTTTTTCACTCAGTCATGGTACAAATTTTAGTGCAGGAGTAGCCATTTTGTTTGGGGAATCTGCAAATGCAACAGTTTTATCTGTGGTGGAGGTAGTGAAGGGCAGGCTGCTCCTTGTTAGGGCCAAAATAGGGAATTCCGTGTTTTGTTTGATCAACGTTTATGCTCCAAATCACAGTTCTGAAAGAGTTGCCTTTTTCAATACACTGACAAAAGCATTGCAGAGCTATCACTAAGACCAACTTATTGTTGCTGGTGATTTCAACTGTACCTTGGATTTCAATCTGGATCGCACTAATGCGGAACCTCATCTCCAGTCTTCTCAAGTTTTAAACAAATATCACTGTACAGTTCGACCTCTTGGATACATAGAGAGTTAAACATGCAAACACTAGACAGTATACCTGGGTCAGAGTCACAGATGATATGGTCAGTGCTGCTAGATTAAACAGAATATATGTTTCTCAAACTTTTGCCCCGGGAATCCTCCACAGTAACATAAGTCCCGTCGGTTTTGCAGATCATCATCTGGCCTCTGTGGTGTTAATTAGCTCACCAGGGGAAAGACCTAAATCTTATTGGCACTTCAATAACAAGCTCCTTCAGGACACCACTTTTTGTCAATATTTTGTGTGCTTCTAGGAACACTGGAGGACTACAAAGCCTTGTTTTAGTTCCCTGGAACAGTGGTGCAAGGTGCAAATTGGCATTTTTTGTCAACAGTATACTGCGAACTCGACTGCCATCATCATAACCAAAGTCGGTGAACTTGAGGACACTGTCAGGAGGCTGGAGGAGAGTTTGGTTAGGGATCAGGATTCTACCGCAGGTCCTTTGTTGCAGGAGAAGAGATCAGCCCTGAGCTCTTTCCTGCAGGAAAGAGTGAAGGGGGCACTTGTTAGGTCACGGTTTACTCGCCTGCAGGACATGGATGCCCCAACATCTTTTTTTCTTCAATCTGGAGAAGTCTGCTGCAAGAAAGAAGTTGATGACTTACTTAAAACTCCCACATGGTCAAATGACTACAGATCCATCTGAGATGAGGTGCCATGCAGTGGATTTTTACGGGGCCCTGTTTGGTGCAGAACCATGTTGCATAGAATCTCAAAACCAACTCTTTGAAGGTCTTCCCAAGCTCAGCCCAGAGGACAGGGCTGCTCTGGACTGTGAACTGACTTTGGATGAGTTAACTGTAGCAGTTAATCAAATGGCTCTGGGATGTGCACCTGGACTTGACGGTCTTTCTTCTGACTTTTTTAAGCATTTTTGGGATATTATTGGATCAGATTTTTATGACGTTCTAATTGCCTGTTACAGAACTGGAACTTTGCCTGTCTCCTGCCGGCGTGCAGTACTATCTCTGCTGCCTAAGGAAGGGGACTTGGCCTTGCTTAAAAACTGGAGGCCTGTGGCTCTTCTTTGCATGGACTACAAGGTGCTTTCTAGAGCCCTGTCAAATAGACTGACAAATGTATTGGATTTAATCATAGATAGAGATCAAACATATTGTATTCCTGACCGAACTATTATGGACAATATTTTTCTCGTACGTGATGTTCTTCATCTCAGTAAACGTTATGATTTAGAGTTCGGTATTATGTCTTTGGACCAAGAAAAGGCTTTTGATAGGGTTGACCATTCTTATTTGTTTTCCACACTGAAGGGGTTTGGTTTTGGCAATATGTTTTTGAGGTGGGTCAATCTGTTATATGCTGGAGCTGAGTGTTTGGTAAAGATGGGGGCAGGGCTGAGTCGGCCAATCCCTGTACGTCGGGGAATAAGGCAGGGTTGTCCATTCTCAGGTCATCTGTATAGCTTGGCTATTGAGCCTTTGCTGTGCAGGTTTCGCACTCAGCTGGGTGGTTTGATTCTGCCGGGGCCCTCCAGTAGTTGTCGTCCAATCGTCTTGTCTGCTTATGTGGATGACGTCAACGTTTTCATCACATCCCAGAGGGATGTACAGCATCTGGTGGACACTTAATCTATTTATGAAAAAGCATCTTCTGCACGGGTAAACTGGGCCAAGAGTGAGGGTTTATTGGTGGGGCAGTGGTCACATCAGGACATTCCTCAGCTACCTGGAGGTCTTCTGTGGGGGAAAGCCGGTCTCAAAGTGTTGGGGGTATTTTTGGGTTCTGAGGACTTTGAATGCAAGAACTGGGAGGGACTTAAGGAGAAGGTGTGTGCTCGCTTTTCTAAATGGAAATGGTTGCTACCACAACTGTCATATAGGGGAAGCGTTCTGGTCGCCAATAATCTGGTCGCTTCGGCTCTTTGGCATAGGCTTATTGCTTTGACACCGCCCAGGAGCCTGGTTGAGGAGGTTCAGAAGATCATTGTGGATTTCTTTTGGTCTGGTCGACATTGGGTTCATGCGGCTGTTCTCTACCTGCCTGTTGCCGAGGGAGGACAGGGCCTGGTGGACATACAGTCCAAGATCGCCTGTTTTAGGCTTCAGACTGCGCAACGGCTCCTTTATGGATGTGGCCCCTGCTGGATGGACACTGCAAAACTGCTCCTGAGGAGAGTTGGGCGCTTGGGCTATGATAAGCAGCTTTTCCTCGTGAAGTCCGGGGAGGTGGACCTTACTGGACTTTCTACTTTTTATACATCTGTCTAGCATGCATGGCAAGTCTTCACCGTGGCCCGCATTCCTGAGGAGACACCAGGCATGTGGCTGTTCGAGGAACCACTGTTTTTCAATCAATTCATGGACACTCAAGTGCTGCAATCTGTTAGTCTGCGAACTTGTTTAAGAGAGGCAGGCTGGACTTCCGGTTATGGCGGCCGCCTAGAAGGACACATATCACTCTGCTCTGCTCCTGGAAATAAAAATTCGGCAAATAACTCTCTCATTCGGAACAGAACTTTTCCCAGCGTTTGGGTGAGGATATGCCGGTGAAGACTAAGGCTGGGAAATCAGGAGGGGGAAAAATTGAATCGCCGAAGCAGTCCAAATTAACGGACTTTAAAGTTTGTGGCGCAGTAGAAAAAGCTGCGGATATGGCGGATGAAACTAGCGGTGATGCGGTAACTGCTGACGATGGTGGCACAGGTGCAGTGCTGGCTGCCATTAGCTCAATGAGAGCAGACTTTTCCGCTAAACTTGATGGGATTATGGCAGTGTTGGATGCAATGAGAAAGGAGTTGGGTGACTGCGTGGAGCGAGTGACGCAGGCGGAGCTTCGTGTTTCAAGTGCGGAGGATGAAATTAGCGGACTTCAAATAAAGGTGCGCACTTTGGAAAAAAAAAAATAAAGATCTGGGAAATAGCGTTCTGGATTTGGAATCTCGGTCCAGACGGAACAACCTGAGGCTGGTGGGTTTACCGGAGGGAGCCAAAGGTCGTGATTCATGCTCCTTTTTGGAGGGGTGGATCCCGGAGGCGCTGAACAACGCGGAGCTAAAATCATCAGTCGTCTTGGAAAGCTCCCACCGAATTGGCCCACCGAGAGGTAACAAGGCAGCACCGAGGACGTTAATTATGAAGTTTCTCAGCTGCAGAGACAGGATGACGATCTCCAACGCGGTGCGGGCCAAAGGAGAAATTAAATATCAAGATCAGCAGGTGCGGTTCTACCCAGATTTGGCCTCAGGAATCCAACAATTAAGGAAGCAGTTTGACCCCATCCGCAAAGAACTGCGCAACCTTGAGATTCGTCATGGAGTGATTCACCCTGCAAGACTTCTGGTCACATATGAGGGCAGAACACACATCTTCAAGACCCCCGAGGAGGCGCAGGAGCTCATCAAGAAGATCCAGGAAGAGACTGGTGGGAGCTAAGCATGAACAGAATATAGGGTAGAATATTTGAGCATTTAACTGATTAGAAGCATATAACAAGATTACAAAATATAGATTGTATTACATATTAAAAAAAAAAAAAGTACAAAACTGCTAAAAAATTTTGGAGTTAAATTGGAAAATTATAGAAGAGAGTTAATGTTACGTTATTAAAAGCAGTAGAGTTAGGGTGATTGGGAGGATGAAGGAGTGGCTTTGGCTGATCCTCGTGGGTGTGGAACGGTCGATGGCTATATCGGGAGACGGAATTTTTCTTTTGCTTTTGGGGGGATTGCCACAAATGTGGGAAGGGGGAATTTGTTTGTGTGGAGTTTGTAGGGTGAATGTTCAACCACTCATTTTTTTGCTTTTCTGTTTGAGCATGTTTACACTGCAAGGTAATCCCAAACTCCCTATTGATCATAAATCAAAGCGTTAATCTTAACTTAACTTCATGGAATTGCAGAGGTCTACAGAATTTAAAAAAACTTAAACAAGTTATGAATAAAATAAAAGACATGGGTTCAAAAATTGTGTTTTTACAAGAAACTCATCTAATAGAGGAAGACCTAAAAAGAATTAGGAGTAGATGGCAAGGAAATGTTTTCACCTCATCATTTTCATCCCGAGCCAGGGGAGTTATGACTCTCAAACATAAATCAGTCCCATTTCAAGTGAAAAATGTAATAGGAGACAAATTTGGAAGATATGTAATCATTCAAGGATCTTTGCTATTAGAAAACATAAATTTGGTGAACTTATATGGTCCCAATATAGATGATCAAAAGTTCTTTGCTAATTTATTTCTTATCTTATCATCACTTACAGGGCAACATATAATAGCAGGGGATTTTAATTGTACATTGAATCCCGGTATAGATAGATCAACAGGACTGGACTGTACGCACAATGGATGTAGGATGACCATTAATCATTTTATGAAAGAATTGAAATTGATAGATATATGGAGAGAAATGAAACCACAAGTTAAAGCCTACTCTTGTTATTCCAATACCTACAAGACATTCTCACGTATAGATTATTTTTTGATCTCCACAGAATTAAGGTCCAAGATTCAAAACTGTTTTTATGATAACATCGTGATCTCTGATCATGCACCCTGCTGTCTAATATATGTAGATAAGAAATTGACAAAGGAACCAGGTAGATGGCAATTTCAGCATAAATGGCTTCAGGATGAGGAATTTGTTAAATACATAGAAAAACAGATAGATGAGTTCTTTGACATCAATACTACACAAACATCAGCATGTGTAAAGTGGGAGGCTTTCAAAGCTTTTATTAGGGGACACATTATTAGTTATACAGGTTCAAAATCTAAGAAGACTCGAGAGGAGAGAGTCCAACTGGAACATAAAATAAAAATTCTTCAAGAAAGAGTATATGCAGGAAGAGATCCAAGGTTGGAGAACGAATTACTGATTTTGAGAGCTGAATATGACAAAAAATCAGCGAATAGAGCTGCCTCGAGTCTTCTAAGATTGAAACAATCTTTTTATGAACAAGGTGAAAAATCAGGAAAGTTATTGGCATGGCAGATTAAACAATTAGAATCTAAAACACCAATTACCAGTATTATAAGTAAAGGACAGGTAGTTACAGATCCTTTAGAAATTAATAGAGCCTTTAGAGATTACTATGAAAAATTATATGATACCAAAAATGAATCTGACTTAACAAAACTAAATGGGTTTTTGAACGAACTATCTATACCGTGTATTCCAAATGAAAATAGGGAGATACTGGAGTCTAAAATTAGTCAAGAAGAAGTTGGACTAGCTATTGATAATATGAAATCAGGAAAAAGTGCAGGACCAGATGGTCTTCCAGTTGACCTTTATAAAAAATTTAAGAATAAATTAATAAAACCTTTTTTGGAAATGGTTTTAGAAGCATTTCAAAATAGTAATTTACCATCATATATGAATGCCTTAATTATACTGTTGCCAAAACCAGGTAAGCCTTCTAATAAATGTGAAAATATGAGACCAATAAGCCTATTAAATGCCGACCTTAAGATAATCTGTAAAATTTTAGCAAGACGAATACAAGAAATTTTACCAAATATTATTAATCGAGATCAGAATGGCTTTATAAAGGGAAGACAAGGCTTCCATAATGTAAGAAGACTTTTTAATATTATTTATTCTAATAAAGAAGCACCGGATACAGCTCTCTTATCACTGGATGCCGAAAAAGCCTTTGATAGAGTTGAATGGCCCTTTCTTTTTGAAGTCTTACAAAGGTTTGGACTTGGAAATAATTTCATAAAATGGGTTCAGATAATATATAATAATGCTACTGCAGAAATCCTAACAAATAACAATATTTCAAAATCAATAAAAATCAATAGAGGATGTCGACAAGGCTGTCCACTTTCACCTTTACTGTTTACTATGGCAATTGAACCTTTAGCGATGGCGATACGTCTACAGTCACAAATATATGGAATTTTAAAGTTGGACCAACAGAACATAAAATCTCCCTGTATGCCGATGACATAATTTTGTTTGTCGAATCTTAAAAAATCAATTCCGACCTTGTTGAATTTAATAAAGAATTTTGGGGAAATATCAGGATATAAAATAAATAAAACTAAATCTTCAATATTAATGCTAAATGAGACCCAGAGAAATTACCCAGCCCCTGAGGTAAATCAATTCAATGTTGTAAATCAGTTTAAATATTTAGGAATCCAAATTGTGCCTAAGCTAGAATCAATCGCCAGTGTCAATTATGAAGCCTTAATGACAGATATTGATGAGTTACTTCAGAGATGGATGTCACTACCAATGTCGATGATCGGGAGAATTAATATACTTAAAAGTAATGTCTTACCTAAAATACTTCATTTATTTCAATACATTCCCTTACCGCCACCTTTAGATTTATTCTCAAGAATTAAAAAAAAGTTAGTGGAATTTATATGGAACAACAGGAGGGCTAGATTACGTTTGTCTTTATTATATTTACCATTTGATCGTGGAGGTCTGAAATGTCCAAATTTTATGTTGTATTATTGGTCGGCACAACTGAGGTCTATGACATATTATTTTTCATCAAATGATCTCCCTCACTGGACTGAAATGGAATCATACAATTTACCTTTACCTCTTCCCATATTCATATACTCAGATTCGGCAAAAACATTACAAAAACAAGTTAAAAATCCATTTGTAAAGCATATGATCAAAATATGGTGTGAAGCTAAAAACTATTTAAAAGAACCACAGTTATTGTCACAATTTAGTCCAATATGGGGTAATCAATATTTTAAACCAGGGAGAGCGGACGCTGTATTTAAAGTATGGAATTTAAAAGGGATACAAAAGATTCAGGATTTATATTTGCCATGTGCAGAAAACATAATGTCTTTTGAAGAGCTGAGGATCAAATTTAATCTCAATAGAACACATTTTTTTAAATATCTTCAACTTAGAAACTTTATTCGATCAAATCAAAATAAAGCTCTCACTCGACCTATCTATTCATCCTTGGAAAAAATGTTGATGAAAGATAGTAAAAGAAAGGGTATTATTTCAGAGTTTTATAACTCATTGACACTATTTTCAAGTGAAAATTCACTGAAAAGATTAAACTACTGGAAAGAAGATCTGCAAACTGAAATTTCAGAGGAACAATGGGAATTGGCTTGTACAGAAGCTCAAACCAAATCAATAAATGTACGCCTTAAATTGATACATTTCAAATGGTTAATGCGGATGTATGTTACACCGGAGGAGTTAAATAGATATAATAAAAATATACCAGATACATGCACAAAATGCATGGAAAGTAAAGGAACTCTATTTCATTGTGTATGGGAATGTAGATTAATAAGAATGTTTTGGGAAGAGGTGAGGGTAACAATTGAAAAAATAATCTCAAAACAAATCATATTGAATCCTAAACTGTTTTTGTTGGGTCTGTACCCAGAAAAGCATAATTTTAATAAAAGTGAAAGAACATTCATAGACCTCAGTTTGCTTAATGCCAAAAAATGTATTGCACTATTATGGAAAAAGACTCATAGACCAGATGTGACTCAGTGGTTAAGACAGATGTTAACAAACCTTCCATTAGAAAGAATAACATATATACTGAAATCAAAGGAAATTGTGTTTGAGAATATATGGAGACCTTTTATTGATTATGTAAAAAATTTAAACATAACTCTTGAAGAAGAAGGTGAATGATGTGTGTGGACCTTGTAAATTCCAAACTGGTGAACATAATATGTATACTTATGTATTGGATTGTCTAGACTAAACAGAGGAGCATTGTTGAAGATCTGATTTTGTTGGTGGTTGTTGGTGTTTTTTAGTGCATTTTTTTTTTTGTAGTACTTTAGTGTTAGTGTTTGATTGTTTGTATCATGTTTGTTAAAAAAAAAAAAAGGTTCAATAAAGATATTGTGGAAAAAAAAGAGAGGCAGGCTGTACCAAGCTTGGTCATCTTATGAAGATGTCAACCACGTCGATAGAAACGCTGGGGCGGAGTGCCAACATTACATCTGTCAGACTGGTGCATAGGGTGGTGAAGGAAGTGTGTGCTGCCCTGCCACGACCGCTTAGAGCATTTGCGGAAAACCGTACTCTTTCCACTCAATGGGATGAGGACACTGTGTCCAACTTTCCTGCCCTTTCCATAAGTCCAGCTGTGGGAGAGTGGCAGGAGGGAGAGGATCACCTGCTGTCCTTCAGAAATCCTTGTCTGGGCAAGTTGCAGTTTGTAGGGAAGAAGACGGTGTATCACATCTGTGTGAAAGTTCTGAATCTGCGCTCTCTGAAAGAGTCAAAGTGGGCGGGGTTTTTGGGGCCGGTATTCTTCCCGAAAGGCAGCTGGCGGTCCATGTACAAGTTCCCTATTGAGAAACGGATGGCAGATCTCCAGTGGAAGATTGTACATGGGGCAATAGCTACGAATAAATACAGAGCACACCTGGATCCTAATGTGGGAGAGGAATGTTTGTTTTGTTCCCAAGTTGAGACCCTGGAGCATTTGTTTGTTCAATGTTTTCGTTTATCTGGCCTTTTTGATCTTCTGAAAGTGTGGTTTCATAATTTAGGTGAATGTTTCTCTTTTGGTTTGTTTATTTACGGTCCAAAGTATAAAGTGGCAAAGAAGTCTGTGCACACTTTGATGAACTTCCTATCTGGTACTGCTAAACTTGCCATCTGGCTGACAAGAAAAAATCGGACTACTAACAACAGCTAACAACTAACACTAACAACAAATATCAAATACTAAAATAGTAATAAAATAATAATAAAATAGTTATAAATACTAACAACAAATATCCAAAAGTGAACAGCTTTTGGATATTTGCAAGCAGTGATAGATTCTTCACTTTAAACATTATTACTGCAGTTTTAAAGTCAACCAGATCTTTCAACTTGAGAGCTTTTAATTTAAGAAAAAGTGGGTTTGTTGGTTCCCTGTAAGCAGCTTTGTTTATTATTCTAATAGCTCTCTTCTGAAGCATAAAGACTGGATATATGTTTGTTTTATATGTATTTCCCCATACTTCAGCACAATATGCCATGCATGGGAGTATTAATGAATGATACAAGGTATATAGTGTGGGTTGATTCAGCAAATATTTCACTGTGTAGTATTGCAATTGATTTGGATATTTTACCTTTAATATAATTAATATGTTACTTCCAACACAGTTTATTATCAATTATTACACCAAGAAATTTAGTTTCGGATACCCTTTCAATCTCTACACCATTTACACTGAGTTTAGATACTAAGTACTAGTACTAAGTACTAGATACTAAGATTCTAAGATACTTAGCAATGTGGATCCTGTGTTTGTTTTCAAGGCCTTGTTAAAAGTCAGACTCCAGGTGGAGTACTCTTACTATCAAATGGTGGACAATTTGGAGGTATTCACCAATTTGGAGGTATTCACCAATTTGGAGTATTCACCAGCAAGTCTTCAGCTGATCCAAAATGCTGCAGCAAGGGTTTTAACAGGTACTAGAAAGAGAGATCATATCTCTCCGGTTCTGGCCTCCCTTCATTGGCTTCCCATAGAGTTTAGAATTAAGTTTAAAATCCTTCTTCTTACTTACAAAGCTCTAAACAATCAGGCTCCTTTTTATTTAAAAGATCTGATACTACCGTATTATCCTAACAGAGCACTACGCTCCCAAAATGCAGGATTACTTGTAATACCTAGAATCTCCAAAAGTACAATGGGAGGCAGAGCCTTCAGTTATCAAGCTCCTCTCCTGTGGAATCAGCTGCCAATCTGGATTCGGGAGTCAGACTCGATCTCTGTTTTTAAGAATAGGGCTAAAACCTACCTTTTTGATATAGCCTACAATTAGGGAGGGATCATGTGTTTCTGAACCCTCCCTTAGTTATGCTGCTAATAGGCTTAGTCAGCCGGGGGACCTCCAGTAATGCACTGGGCCTCACTCCTTTCCTCACTCTCTATGAAATATTTTTTTTGCTGGTCATTAACATTTGTTTGTTCTCTCCCATAGATTTGAATTTGAATTTATTTATTTATTTCGGATAGTACATTACAGGTTAAAAGAAACTGTATAATATAACAACAAGGTCAAATTAGACAAAGACTCCTTCTACTATACAATTCCACGTGAGTTATCCGAAATGGGTGATGGCTGAAGCCGCAGCTTATATTGCCCACCCATATTCCATCCAAGAATTCAAAGGAGAAAAAGAGAAAAACAAGACAAGAGCGATTACAATTTAAAACAAGGCTAAGACAAAATGTGACTGAGAGAAAAAAGAAAACTGAGCTAGTCTAAGTTAAGCGGTTACTATTCAAAAACAAATCTAAGACATAATGTCACAGAGAAAAAAAGAAAAAAAGAAAAACTAAGCTACAACACAACACAGGCTGGAAATGTCAATCCTTATGTGAGTTTACATGTCGTCTTGTAAATATGTTTGGAGTATTTCTTCCTTTAGTTTTTGTTTAAATTGTCCAAGCGTTGTACATGATTTTAATTCAGGTCCAAAATCGTTCCATAATCTTACTCCTTGCACTGAAATACAGTGTTGCTTGGTGGTTGTTCTCACTGTAGGCTTTTGAAATATACATGTTCCTCTGAAGTGATATCGTTTCTCCCTTGTTTGGAACAACTTTTGGATATTTGCGGGCATTGATAGATTCTTCACTTTGAACATTATTATTGCAGTTTTAAAGTCAATCAGATCTTTCACCTTGAGAGTTTTTTGTTTAAGAAAAAGTGGGTTTGTTGGTTCCCTGTAAGCTGCTTTGTTGATTATTCTAATAGCTCTCTTTTGAAGCATAAAGAGTGGATATATGTTAGTTTTATATGTATTTCCCCATACTTCATTACAATATGTCATGTATGGGAGTATTAATGAATGATACAAGGTGTATAGTGTGGGGATTGAGATTGAGTAGATTGAGTCCCCATCGTGCTGTTTGCTCTCTACATGTCTGTTCTTTTCTTCTTCTCTATCCCCTCACCCCCCAGCCAGTCGCAGCAGATGACTGCCCCTCCCTGAGCCTGGTTCTGCTGGAGGTTTCTTCCTGTTAAAAGGGAGTTTTTCCTCTCCACCGTCGCCAAGTGCTTGCTCACAGGGGATCGCCTGATTGCTGGGGTCTTTCTGCAACTGTGGGGGTTCCCCCCTACAGTTGATAGTGCTATGAGATGACTGTTGTTGTGAAATGGCGCTATATAAATAAAGTTGAATTGAATTCAATAGATGGACTGTGGGAGAGGGGGATGAGTTATGTTTGCGCTTTTGAAATGTGAGACATTTGGTGGGATGATGGTATTGGTGATCTTACATTTTTGAATTATACAATAAAGGGATTTTTTAAAACTCAAACTCTCTCTCTCTCTCTCTCTCTCTCTCTCTCTCTCTCTCTCTCTCTCTCTCTCTCTCTCTCTCTCTCTCTCTCTCTCTCTCTCTCTCGTGCGCATGCGTGGGCGTTTGTGGGAGCAGGGGTGTGGAGTGGTGTCGAGTGAGTACTTTAAACTTTGTATTTTCTAACTTTTTCTCTATCTTGTGTGTTTGAGGTGTGTGTGTTTAATATAGTGGGTTGAGTGTGTGTGTGCTGGGGTGTGAGTGTTGGAGTGAGTGTGTTGGGGAACGGTAGCTTCTGCTGCCGGTTTTTCCCGGCCGGCATCATGCCGGTGATTGATGGTGGTGTGGAGTTTGAGCGCTTAACCCGGCGTCATGGTGTGAGAATCCTCCCGACAGTTCCCTGTTCTGTGGAGGAGGCCAGCCTCGCTGTAGGACAGGTGGTTGGGCATGGCAGCATAAAATCAGCATCGAGGATGAACAGCGCAATTGTGATCTTTCTGGATTCGACTGAAAAAGCTGATCAGGTGGTGGCACAGGAAGTGGTCCTAGGTGACACTTTTACTCCCGTTTTACCGCTGGCGAATCCGTCTAGGAGGATCACCATCTCAAACGCTCCTCCTTTCGTTAAAAATGATCAGCTGATTAGAGAGTTGTCCCGTTTTGGCCAGGTTGTGTCCCCTATCAGAATGGTCTCTCTGGGTAGTAAATCACCCCTGCTGAAGCATGTTGTATGTCATAGGAGGCAGTGTTTCATGGTGTTGAAAGACAGCTCTGCTGAACTGAACGCGTCTTTTAATTTCAGGATTGACGGCTTTAGCTACTTGGTGTTTGCAACATCTGAAACCATGAAGTGTTTTGCGTGTGGCGCAGAAGGCCATCTTATTAGGTCATGTCCTGAAAAGGCGAACACAAAGAGCACTGGCGGTAAGAAAGGTGACGCCGCAGTTTCTGGTGGTCCGGAGGGTAGCGCTACATGTGGTGCGGCGGATGCCGCTGCGGCGCCCGCCTCTGCTGGGGCGGTCGCGGCCGCGTCCGCTTCTACTTCTGCGGGGGCGTCCGCGTCCGCTTGTGCTGGGGCGGCCGCGGCCGCCTCTGCTGGGGTGGCCGCGGCGGGCGCGGTAGTTGCCCCCCCAAACAGTGATGGTGGGGAATTTCTGTCTGGCGGCAGCTCTGATCATTGTGACGAGCCTGTCGCCCGGGGTAAACAGGTGGAGGGTGTAAGTAAAAGTGCAGTTAAACGAAGGAACGTGAATGAACAGACTTTGCAGGCGGGGGAGGAGCGGTTTGAGGCTGTAGGGGACACACAGAGCAAACACTGCATGACAAACGTTGCAGTTCATGAAGAAATGCAGGAATGTAGTTTTGTTGAAGAGGATCCTTTTAAAGCTGCACAAAAAAGAAAAAGTGCTGAAAACTTACAGAGCTCTGCTAAATCTAGTAGGGTTGGGAAGTTAGATTTACTAGATGAGAGCGTCTCTGACGAAAGTGGAGCTGAGTCTGAAATGATGCAGACGCAGGAGGAGCAAAGCTCCTATTGTTTTTCCAAAATTAGGCAATTTCTCCAGGTGACAAAGGGGAGCAGAGCTGTGAAAGTGGAAAATTACTTTCCAGATCTGGAGTTATTTGTGGCATCAGCTCGCAAGCTGATGAAACTGAATGATGGGAATGAGACTTTTACTGATCAGGAAATTTTTCGTTTAAAGAAACTGGTTGTCAAACTGAAATCACAAATTACTAACAGTCATGTTGACTCTTAGTTTGTTTCTTCCCTTTTATGCTATGTGTGTGTTTTTTTACTGTACCCTATTTTTATCCTTTTTAATGCCCCACCTTAGAATTGGCACTCTCAATATTAATGGGGCCAGGGATGATGTAAAAAGGGCCTCTTTATACAAGCTTTTTAATTTAAAGAAACTTGACGTGCTGATGGTCCAGGAGACTCACAGCACTGTGGACATTGAGAGCCATTGGAGAAAAGAGTGGGATGGCTGCATTTTTTTTTAGCCACAAATCCAGTAGCAGTGGGGGGGTGGCTGTACTTTTCTCTAGGGGTTGTGTGCCTGTCTCTTATGAGGTAGAAGAGGTGGTGAGAGGTCATTTCCTCTTATTAAAGGTACAGTTTGAAAACGTGAACTTCGTTTTTATAAACGTGTATGTGCCAACACAGAGAGCAGAGAGGATCAGGGTCTTTGACGTGCTTTCGGATACGGTTAAGTCCTGTGATCCAAATAGTTTTTTATTTCTGGGGGGTGATTTTAACTGTACATTAAACCACAGACTAGACAGGAACCATCAGGAGCCTCACCCTGCTTCTGCCAATAGGCTGAGAGAACTGGTGAAAACACATGAAATGGCCGATGTGTGGAGATCACATCATGGGGACCAGAGGCAGTACACCTGGAGCCATGTCAAAGATAACCTTTTATCTATGGCTAGGTTAGACCGTTTTTATGGTTTTAAACATCAAATGAGTGTTTTTAAAAATAGTTGTATCTGTCCTGTTGGTTTCACTGATCACTGCCTGCTGTTTTGTTCTGTGTTTATTGAAAATGTAAAGTGTAAGAGTGCTTTTTGGCATTTTAACAATACACTTTTAAATGATGTGTTTTTTAAAGAGGTTTTTCATGATGTTTGGAAGTCACACAGGGAACAAAAACCCTCTTTTAGTTCTCTCCAATTGTGGTGGGATTTTGGTAAGGCCCAGATAAAACAACTCTGCCAACAGTACACTCAAAATGTCACTCGTAGCTTGACCCAATCCTTGAAAGTTCTGGAGACTGAGGTGGTAGAACTAGAGGAGTTGCTCAGTTCTACAGGAAAACAGGAGCACTTAGAGGCTCTCAAGTCAAAAAGGTCAGCCTTGGCTAGCTTGCTAGGGGTCACCGCACAGGGTGCTCTGGTCCGCTCACGCTACATGGATGTAGCTCTGATGGACTCGCCCTCCCAGTACTTTTTTGGACTGGAGGGGAAAAATGGACAGAGAAAGCTCATTCACTCCTTGTTGGGCGATGACGGGAGAACAATCTCCACAGCAGCAGAGATCAGGAAACACGCTGCTAGCTTTTACAGTGAATTGTTTAGAGCAGAGTGGAGGGAGGACACGGCACTGGGCCAGGTTTTCCTTGATGGTCTTCCAGTGCTCTCAGAGGACCTTGTTGCCGGCTTGGATGCTCCACTGTCTCTGTCTGAGCTGCATACGGCGCTAATGAGCCTCCAGAATGGAAAATCACCAGGCATAGATGGTCTCTCTGTGGACTTTTTTAAGGAATTCTGGCCCCTGCTTGGTCCAGACCTGCTGGAGGTTCTCCAAGATAGCTTGGAAAGGGGGACCCTACCCACGACCTGCAGGAGGGCCATCATCACACTGTTGCCGAAAAAGGGGGACCTCCAGAGCCTAAAGAACTGGAGGCCAGTCTCTCTGCTCTGCACAGACTACAAGATTCTCTCAAAAGCTCTGGCCCGAAGACTGAGAAAGGTGATGAGCGAGCTCATTCATGTAGACCAGACTTACTGTGTGCCTGGCAGGCTGATTAGTGACAACGTCACTTTAATTCGGGATATTTTGGAGGTCTCTGGTTCATTGGCGGTAGAAACTGGTTTGATTTCAATTGACCAGGAAAAGGTGTTTGATCGGGTTGAACACCAATATTTATGGACAGTTTTAACAGCTTTTGGGTTCAGCCCAGGCTTCATAGCCAGGATACGGGTCTTGTACAGTGACATTGAGAGTGTGCTGAAGATAAATGGGGGCCTGTCTGCCCCTTTAAAAGTCCAGAGGGGGGTTCGGCAGGGCTGCCCTCTCTCAGGGATGCTGTACTCCCTCGCCATAGAGCCTTTGCTTCACTGCCTGAGAAGGGATCTATCAGGAGTTACTTTTCCTGGCTGTGACACCACGTTCAAGCTGTCGGCCTATGCAGATGATGTAGTCATTCTGCTAAACAAGCAGAGTGACATTGACGTTCTGGTTAGGAGTGTCAATCTTTTTGGCCAACTTTCCTCTGCAAAGATAAACTGGGGAAAAAGCGAGGCTCTGATGGTGGGGGAGAAACTAGAAAATCAGCTTACGCTGCCGGGTGGGTTGATTTGGAAAAAAGGAGGTTTTAAGTATCTTGGCGTCTTTATTGGAAATCAGCAGTTTGAGCAAAAAAATTGGGATGGGGTCATAGAGAAGATTAACGGGAGACTAAACAAGTGGAAGTGGCTAATGCCAAGAATATCTTTTAGAGGAAGAGTGCTCATTTTAAATAATCTTGTTTCCTCATCCCTGTGGCACCGCCTCATGTGCATGGACCCCCCTGCTGGTTTGTTGTCCAAAATTCAGTCTGTTTTGGTGGACTTTTTTTGGGGGGGTGGACTCCACTGGGTTCCTCAAGCCCTGTTATTTCTTCCCAAAGAGGAGGGGGGGGGCAAGGAGTGATTCATTTAGCTAGTAGAGGTGCTGCTTTTAGACTGACTTTCATACAGAGACTGCTGACGGGCCCCCAGGACCTGGTATGGAGGCCTTTGGCCTGTGTTATTTTACAGAGAGTCCTTGGGCTTGGGCTAGACCTCCCTGTGTTTTTAATGGATTTTAAGAACTCTAATGCACTGTCTTTACCCAGTTTTTACCGCAGTCTCTTTTCAGTGTGGACTCTTTTTAAAAAACAAAGAGGGCCATGCGATTCCCTCTACTGGTTGTTGAGGGAGCCGCTGGTTTTTGGTGGTCGCCTTGGTGTCCTGCCGGGAGTTGGAAGGACCTTCCTTGATAGGCTGTGTTCCAGGAACATTCTCACTCTGAAGCAAGTGGTGGAACTGGCTGGTCCTGGCCTCAACAACGCCTCAGCTTTAGCAGCTCATCTTGGTGTCAGGTCGAATCGTTTCATCGATGGTCTTCTTGCACACTGGAAACAGGAGCTTCATGGACTTGAGCACTCCCTACTCTTGGACTTTAGCAATGGCACGCTGCAGCCAGAAAGCACTGACCCCTTTCCCTCTCTCACGCTCTATATGGACTTTGACGTCGCTCCTTGCTCCTTACTGGCATTCTGTGCTCCCACTGGTGTGGACTTTGGAGGAGCCAGTGGTAAGGCACTCTACAGACTGGTGGTGATGGCACTCAACAAGGACCGATTGAACACCTGTGTGGACACTCCTTGGAGAGCCTATTTTAAACTAGGAAAAGGGCATCGGCCTGCCTGGAGGGCTCTTTACAAAGCCCCTCTCCCTAAGAGGCATGGAGACTTACAGTGGAGGGTCCTGCATGGTATTATAGCTGTCAATGCTTTTGTTTCTGTGATTAACAGCAGTGTCAGTGATCAGTGTGTTTTTTGTTCCTCTAGGGAGACTGTTTTTCATTGTTTTATTGAATGTCAGCGCCTGAGTGGCCTCTTTGAACTTCTCACAAAACTTTTTCATATTTTTAAGGAAGTTTTCTCTAAGCAGGTTTTCATTTGTGGTTTTATGTACAATCGTCGTTTTAAGCAGAAGTGTCAACTACTGAACTTTGTTTTAGGACAGGCAAAGTTGGCTATCTATGTAAGCCGGAGAAGAAAACTTGAAAATGTTGAGAATGATGTTGATGTCAAAATTTTATTTGTGAGGCTACTTAAAGCCAGAATCAGGCTGGACTTTCAGTTTTTTATGGGGAATGGGGATGTGGAAGGTTTCAGGACCCTCTGGTCCCTGGAGAATGTCCTCTGTTCAGTTCATGATGGACAGCTTTTTTGGGGGCGTTTTTTGGGGGATTAATTTTCTGTGTAACATAGCATGATATAGAAATTGTATTGACTGATGGACAAGTGTGTTTATTAAAGATCTTTTAAAAATCAAACTCTCTCTCTCTCTCTCTCTCTCTCTCTCTCTCTCTCTCTCTCTCTCTCTCTCTCTCTCTCTCTCTCTCTCTCTCTCTCTCTCTCTCTCTCTCTCTCTGTGTTTTCGGCGGCCGAAGGAGGAGGGCGGAAATAGGGAACTCCATTGTTTGTTTGGACTTTTTTTTTGATTTTCTACTACTGGCCGCATTTTCAGTTTTTGGTTTTTTTTGGGTGGAGGATGGCAACCTTGGAAATGCCACCTCCGTCTATCCACCAGGTGGTGCGGATCGTTCCCCCGGACAGCAGTGTAACTGTGGAGGAGGTCCTCCTGGCTGTGGCCGAGCAGGTGGGCCATGATGCGATCTGCTTTGCGTCCCGAATAAATAGAGCTGTAGTTGTGTTTCTGGCTGCTGAAGAGGATGTCCACACCTTGATTGCAAGCGGTGTTATCGGGGAAACGTATGTACAGGTGTCCCCCTTATCTGTCCCATCAACGCGTATCACCGTCTCAGGTGTTCCACCTTTCATCACTGACGAGCAGTTGGCGACGGAGCTCTGCAGATTTGGGAAGTTTGCGGGCACATTTAGAACTCTGACTTTGGGATGCAAGGAGACCAAGTTAAAACATGTGAAATCACTCAGGCAACAGGTGTTCATGTTTTTGGACTCGCCAACTGCGACTCTGGAAGTGTCTTTCCGGGTGAAACACAGGGACTGCTCCTATATGGTGTATGCGAGCTCAGGACAGATGAAGTGTTTTGAATGTGGAGACGTGGGCCATAAACGGTTCGCTTGTCCGCACAGGCAGCGGGCGGGGGGCTCTGATGGGCCCGCGGCTGGTGCCGGCGGCGCGCCCTCTGCTCACGCCGCTGCTGCGGACAGCGTGGCGGGGCCTTCTGCCGCAGCTGAGGCTGCCGGCGTGGCCTCCGCTCCCGCCGCTACTGCGGACGACGTTGCGGGGGCTTCTGCTGGTCCTGCTCCGGAGCCTGCCACTGTGTCTGTGGACAGCCCGGCTGTGGCGCCCGCAGCCCAGCTTACAGCCGGGAGCGTCGCTGGTGATGACACCCAAAATGTCTCTGATGGTGCGTCAGAATCTCGCTGTGTGACATCAGCTGCTGTGCTTCTGGAGGCTGCTATCGTTTCAGAGTAGGGGATGGAACAGCGACAGTCAGCTGCTGTGGGTGGCGTCCAGGAAAATGTGGCTCATGATGAATCCACTGGTCCAGATGAACCAAATGGTCAGCTGAGTTGTGCTGACGAGGAAATGGAATCTGATCCCGACACTGTGTCTAATACTGAGTTTATTGAGGCAAAATGCAGTACAAACACGACTTTGTATTCACTGGAAGAAATAAATGCTTTTCTGGATGAAACCTGTAACAAGGCCATTAAAGTCACTGACTACTTCAGTGACACTGATAAATTCATCAAGTCTGTTAATGTGCTAAGAAGGCAGGTTGGTCTTGACCTCCTGGATGAAAGGAAACGTTTTCGCCTCAAAAAACACCTAACAGCCCTGCGTAAAGCAGCAGGGGGAACAGGGGTCAAGCGCGCCCGACAGAAGGGAAAAAATGGCGGTCGTTCCTCTGCCTGTTTAACACATTTTTGGGATATTGTTCGATCAGATTTTTATGACGTTTCTAATTGACTGTTATTGACTGTCATGGAACTGGATCTTTACCGGTCTCCTGCCGGCGTGCAGCACTATCTTTGCTGCCCGAGGACGGGGACTTGGCCTGGCTTGAAAACGGGAGGCCTGTGGCTCTTCTTTGCACGGACTACAAGGTCACGGTTTACTTGCCTGCAGGGCATGGATGCCCCAACGTTTTCTTTCTACAATCTGGACGAGCCTGCTGCAAAGATGACTTGCTTAAAAATCCCGCATGGTCTAAGGACTACAATCCATCTGAGACGAGGAAAATGTCTCTGGGATGTACAACGGAAGTGGCTGCGGGCACGCAGCGCTATCTCTGCTGCCGGAGGAGGGGGTCTTGGCCTTGCTTAAGAACTGGAGGCCTGTGGCTCGTCTTTGCACGGACTACAAGGAAGACTCGGACTACTGCCACTGGCAATGTGGAATAGGTGGACTGCAGGGAATACTTTGTGTTGTGTGGGGGAGGGGGATGACTTATGTTTGCACTTTTCCAATGTGAGTCACTTGGTGGAATGATATTGGTGCTCTTACATTTTTTGAATTGTGCAATAAAGGCATTTTTTAAGACTCAAAGACACTCTGTCTCTCTCTCTCTCTCTTTGAATAGGTGGACAGCAGGGACTGCTCTGTGTTGTGTGGGGGGGGGGACATTTCAGTTTGCACTTTTTCCAATGTGACACACTTGGAGGAATGATGTTGGTGTGCTTACATTTTTTTGAAGTGTGCAATAAAAGCTTATTTTAAAAGTCAGTCTCTCTCTCCCTCTCTCGCTCTCGCTTTCTCTCCCCCCCTAACATGACTCTTCAATCACTTAGTTATATGAACCCAACAATAACGAGTTATAGTCTTAGGTTTGACATTTTATTGTGGCAGAATAGTTTTGGTTTGGGATCTTTATGACTGAACTTTGTGATTATGACTGTTGGTTGAATGCAGAGGCCCTAGGCTTTCCTCTCGTTGCATGCTGCTCATTCTGTCTGTGAGGTCTGACAACATTCTTGACACTCTGAGAGAGTGAGGTTGTGACTTACTTCTGTGATTGAAATCCCAGACTCCCTTATCATTTTGTTTCATTCCAGCTGTGGAAGGAATGCATCTTCTTTTTCTGAGCCCCAGAGTTGACATTCGAATGCAGCCAAGCTAGACCAAGTCCATTCACAGTGGGTTTCAGTGATGCACCAGAAGCAGCTTGTTGGGTCTCAGCCAAACTCATTCCACTCTCTGAGGATTCTAGCCTATGTCTGCTAATTTAGCTAGTAATGTATTCCTGTGTTACTCAGGAGAGAATGCTCATTGGTATGGTTAGTTCCCAGTGACCGTTTTTGTACTGCACACATTGTAAGGAACGATGAGGCTTGTCCGTGTTTTCCTTCTAATCGAAAATGTGGGAAACAAATATTTATTCAACAAAGTTAACCCATTGAGAAGCTTTGAATTATGTTTTCTTGTTCTTGGGTTTTGTGAATAAGCAAAAAACAAGACAAAACACAGCTTCATTCTAAAATGATCTACAGATGACCATGGGGATCTGCAAAACAACACAACAGCCCTTGTGTATAGTGGGTCATAATAAAGGAAGATGCCATTGTTCTTGTACTTCTGTGTTGGTTGTAGTATGTAAACTGTGCACAATGTTTTTAGATTGTGGCTAAGTTAAAAGCCCTACTTATCCTTGGTGAGTGGAGCACCAGATTGTGTGGCATTTCCTTTGCGTGGGGTGTGTTCACTCGTATCAGGTTCAGGAAGATGGTGAAACTGGACAGGAATGTGCCCACTTCTTCCCTTTGAGTAGAAAAACTGGAACAAAAAAAGTTCTTCCCCTACTCTTACCTCAGTGTCACATTCGTCTGTGCAAATTGTGCTCAGCCAACTAGTTGTGTTGCTCAGAGTGACGCTGTACGTCATCTGTTATTACTATACTAGCCTCGCAAGAAGAGAAGCCTGCTGTGGTGCTGATATTTGTATGTATTATGTTGATTGACTGCCAGTGCAGATGTAAACATGCCATTCTTAGTGGAGTGAAATGACCATTTTTTTCCCTCATATGCTGCTGTACAGTTCTTACAATTTGAGAATCTGAACTCTGAAAAAGAGGAAAAGTTTGTAAGTTGTGTAAAAATGTGCAAAAGCCTGAGAGAATTTTGTAGATGATTTCTTTAGAATTTTTGTTTTTGTAAAAAGAGTAGCGGTTTCACAAATGCAACCAAAAGATTTTTCTTGGATTCGGCATAAAGTATGTGACTATACAGTGATCTGGAAATTCTGTGTGTCATGTAAGATTATTGATGTTTAACAAATTAACATCATTTCTCGCAGTCAGAAGAGTTGTAGGAAGAAAAAAAAAATCTCATATTGCTTTGTATATTCTGATAGTGTTTAATCTCTGACTGAGTCTTATTAATTTCAGTACAAACGGGTGTTTTTTGGCAGTAAATAACAGGACAATAATCTGCTTGTTACCTCCGCCAAGGAGGTAATGTCTTCATGTTGGTTTGTTTCATTGCTGACTGTGGAAACTTCACACTGGACCTCAAGCAGCTTGGATTCTGTGCCTCTCTACTCTTCCTCCAGACTCTGGGACCTTGATTTCCACATGACCGTACTTGGCACCTGATTTAGGGAGCCATGTCATCTGCTGGTGCTGGTCGACTGTGTTTTATCAAGTCCAAAGTCAGTGCAGCCTTCAAACAGAATTTTTTTTTTTTTTTTTTTTTTTTAGAGCAGTTCATGCTTTCCTCTGCTGACAAACTTTATGGAGATGCTGATTTCATTTCCCAGCAGGACTTGGCATCTACCCACATTGTCAGAAGTACCAATACCTGGTTTAATGATCATGGTATCACTGCGCTTTATTGGCCTGCAAACTCTTCTGACCTAAACCCCATAGAAAATCATTGTCAAGAGGAAGACGAGAGACAAGAGACCCAACAATGCAGATGAGCTGAAGGCCGCTATCAAAGCAAGGTGGGCTTCCATAACACCTCTGCAATACTGCAGGCTGATCGCCTTCATGCCACACCACATTAATGCAGTAATTCATGCAAAAGGAGTCCCAACCAAGTACTGAGTGTGTACATGGACATACTTTTCACTAGGCCAACATTTATAGATGGATGGATAGATGTACTTTATTGACAGCCAGATTGGTGGCCTAGCATCCGCTTCACAACCAAGAGGTTGGGGGTTCAAGTCCCAGCTGGGTCATACCAAAGACCATATAAAAATGGTACTTCCTGCCTTCTAGCTTGGTGCTCAGCGTAATAGAATGGGGAAAGGAGAAGTTGTTTGTAGCGGCGCCTTGCGTGGCAGTGACCCCTCTGATTCTACATGTGATTAACTTTGTAGATAGGAGAAATGTAATTTTGTTCTACTGTACATGATTGGCTGTATGGACTGAATGACAACAGAGCTGGCTTCTCTTTTTCTTCTTCTTGATCCCAAACTGGGAAATTACAGTGTAACAGCAACATGACACAGTAGACAAAATGATAGAAACACACACAGCATAAAAGAAAAAGGGATTACCGATGGAAATTAAAACTGCCTAAATAACTTGTATACATCGCAGATGAACAGATGATGATCCGTATAGATGCATGAATCGTACTCGCTGTACAATGCAGGACTATCAAGTGCAGGATGCAATGTGAGGTACCAATTAGACTGTAAGGGGCAGTATGGCAGCATAGTTATGACCAGAATTCAACATTGGAGTGAGTTATTGTACAGTGAAATGGCATGTGGCAGAAAAGAATCCCTGTACTTGACCGTTCGGCAGCGAAGCTGTAGCAGTCTGCTGGAGAAAGTGCTCCACTGTTTCTATTAAAAATCTTTTTTTTTTCTTACTGGTCTTATGTAATCTAATTTTCTGAGATACTGAATTTGGGGTTTTCATTAGCTGTAGCCATAATCATCAAAATTAAAAGAAACGAACACTTGAAATGTATCACTCTCTGTGTAATGAGTCTATATAATATGCAAATTTAACTTTTTGAATTGAATTACTGAAATAATTCTTTTTGATGATATTCTAATTTTTTGAGATGCACCTGTATGATTTGTTGAAGATGAGAACCATCTAACCCAAAAATACAGATTATCTGAAGACCACCATCAAACTAACCTGAGCTTCCCTAATGCCTCAGCAGAGCCACAAGCTAATCACCTCCATGCTACACCACATTAATACAGCAATAACACTACAGTTTGTAGTAAAATAGTCTGATTTTTGTTGTATTCTATATTTCTGATTTTCTTTCAGCCTTAATCTTCGAGACTGAAACAAAAAGGCTTGAAATATGTCACTTTGAATATAGAATATATGAAATTTTAACTTTTTTTTAATTACAAAAAATGGAACAATTTCACAATATTCTAATTTCTTTAGATTCCCTAGTATTTGTGTATTTGTTCAGTCCATTATGTTGTTGTCAAGTCCCAATTTATCATTTTTTTTGTCTTTGTATTCAGCATGGTGGGAGTGAAGTGAAGACTCACCATTTGGAATACAATGATGGAGGAATCCTGGACATGGACGACCTGCTGAGTGATCTTGTGGAAGACCGAGACAAGGTAAGAAAGATATGGATAGAATTTAATTAAAATTTCTGTATCACAGTGAGGAATTACTTTGTATTTTTGCACTTGACATCTGATCGGCAGCAGTTTCTCACATTGGACAGGTTGACAAATAAAAGCTGTGGCATTGGTAGTCAGCCATTTCTTTGTCATTCTTACCTGTGGTGAGAGGTGGTGAATTACCACGGACAGCGGTCATTTTCAGCCATGCACACAGTTGTGGAGCGTTTGTTTAAACTGCAGTCTCCAACCTGGTCAGATGACAAAATGCCCAATAAATAAGGTGGTTGTCATCCAAATGTTGGTTGACTTGTCACTTGTTATAGATTTAAACTAACAAACTTGGGAAATGATGTTCTAAGCTAATTTTGGCAAAAGAAAAATGAGCTCATGCCTGGGTGCCGTGTCCACCGTCTGTGTGTTCGTACATCCACAATTCTTGAGAGTTGCTACTCCTTCAAGACCTTTCTCCAGATGGTCACTAATGTCACACAGTGATCCTCAGCTGGGTGTGCATCCAGGCTGAGGTCAAAGGCCATTGGCAGTCTGGTTTCTGCTTTGGATTTATTTGCACCTTATTTCCTCCATACTTGCAGTGCTATGAAAAAGTATTTGTCCCCTTCCTGATGTCTTAATGCAGTTTTTAAATGATAATTTCATTTATTAATTAAAGGGGAAAAACCGATCCAAACCTACCTTGCCCTATGTGGGAAACGGAATCCCCACCTTCCCCATTACATCTTGAATTAACTGTGATTAACCACATTTTTGGAAAGCTGAGTTCAGTTTCACTAGCCACACAGTAATCACCCAGGCCCGATTGCTGCCAGGTCTGTTGAATCAAGAAATCACTTTAATAGAACCTGTCTGACAAAGTGAAGTAGGCTAAAAGAGCTCAAAAAAAACAACACATCATTCTGCAATCTAAAGAAATTCAAGAACAGATGAGAATCAAAAGCACAGAACAACATCTAAAGAACTGCAGGCCTCGCTTTCCTTGGTTTGGACACTGGTTCATGATTCAACAATAAGAAAGAGACCAGCCAAAAATGGCATCAATGGGAGAGTTCCAAGGTAAAAACCACTGACAACCAAAAAGAACACAAAGGCTCGTCTCGCACCTTGATCCCCAAGACTTTTGAGAAAATATTCTGTGGACTGACGAGACAAAAGTTGAACTTTTTGGAAGGCGTGCATCCTGTTACATCTGGTGTAAATCTAGCACATCATGTCATTAAAAGAACATTTTACCAACAGTCAAACATGGTGGTGGTAGTATGATGGTCTGGGGCTGCTTTATTGCTTCAGGACCTGGATGACATGATTTATGGAACCATGAATTCTGCTTTCTACCAAAAAATCCTGAAGGAGAATGTCCAGCCATCTGTTTAACCTCAAGCTCAAGCCGTCCAATGTGGCTGAATTAAAACAAGTCTGTAAAGACGAGTGGACCAAAACTGCTCAACAGCGATGTATAAGAGTCATTGGCAATTATTGCAAATGCTTGATTGCGGTTGTTGCAGCCAAGGGAGGCACAACCAGTTGTTTGGTTTAGGGGGAAATTACTTTTGCCACATGCGGCCAGGAAGGTTTGGATAGCTTTTTTTTTTTCCCTTTAACAAATGAAATCATCCTTAAAATAATCATTTTGTATGTGCTAGGGTAATCTTTGTCTAATATTAAAATTTGTTTGATGCTCTGAAACATTTAAATGTGACAAATATGCAAAAATATAAGAAATCAGGAATGGGGCAATACTTTTTCACTGCACTGTATGATGTTTTTCTCTCCTCCTCCTCTTCCCAAAACTCCCTTTTGTTTCATTTCTTCATCTTACAGAGAAGTGATGATGGTGCTGCACATTTTTCCCATTACGTTAATATGTATTGAAACGGAAGTTCTCCTGAGTAGCACTGATATAACCTCACAAAAAAACGACTGACAGTTGTTACACACAGCCCGTTGGTGGCCCGATTTCCAGTGAAGAGCAAATTTCATTCCTCTTGTAATTTTCCATAATGCATTCACAAGATGTGCTAATAAACTGCACGATATACATATTCATAAGGCCCTGGTCCAGATGAATGATGAATTACCAACACTGAGTCAGCAAGAAAGCCAAATGAAATGGAATATTTAGCCAACCTATTCCACACAATAGCAGTTTTTTTTTTTCCACAATATCTTTATTGAACCTTTTTTTTTTTTAACAAACATGATACAAACAATCAAACACTAACACTAAAGTACTACAAAAAAAAAATGCACTAAAAACACCAACAACCACCAACAAAATCAAGTCTTCAACAATGCTCCTCTGTTTAGTCTAGACAATCCAATACATAAGTATACATATTATGTTCACCAGTTTGGAATTTACAAGGTCCACACACATCATTCACCTTCTTCTTCAAGAGTTATGTTTAAATTTTTTACATAATCAATAAAAGGTCTCCATATATTCTCAAACACAGTTTCCTTTGATTTTAGTATATATGTTATTCTTTCTAATGGAAGGTTTGTTAACATCTGTCTTAACCACTGAGTCACATCTGGTCTATGAGTCTTTTTCCATAATAGTGCAATACATTTTTTGGCATTAAGCAAACTGAGGTCTATGAATGTTCTTTCACTTTTATTAAAATTATGCTTTTCTGGGTACAGACCCAACAAAAACAGTTTAGGATTCAATATGATTTGTTTTGAGATTATTTTTTCAATTGTTACCCTCACCTCTTCCCAAAACATTCTTATTAATCTACATTCCCATAAACAATGAAATAGGGTTCCTTTACTTTCCATGCATTTTGTGCATGTATCTGGTATATTTTTGTTATATTTATTTAACTCCTCCGGTGTAACATACATCCGCATTAACCATTTGAAATGTATCAATTTAAGGCGTGCATTTATTGATTTGGTTTGAGCTTCTGTACAAGCCAATTCCCATTGTTCCTCTGAAATTTCAATTTGCAGATCTTCTTTCCAGTAGTTTAATCTTTTCAGTGAATTTTCACTTGAAGATAGTGTCAGTGAGTTATAAAACTCTGAAATAATACCCTTTCTTTTACTATCTTTCATCATCATTTTTTCCAAGGATGAATAAATAGGTCGAGTGAGAGCTTTATTTTGATTTGATCGAATAAAGTTTCTAAGTTGAAGATATTTAAAAAAATGTGTTCTATTGAGATTAAATTTGATCCTCAGCTCTTCAAAAGACATTATGTTGTCTGCACATGGCAAATATAAATCCTGAATCTTTTGTATCCCTTTTAAATTCCATACTTTAAATACAGCGTCCGCTCTCCCTGGTTTAAAATATTGATTACCCCATATTGGACTAAATTGTGACAATAACTGTGGTTCTTTTAAATAGTTTTTAGCTTCACACCATATTTTGATCATATGCTTTACAAATGGATTTTTAACTTGTTTTTGTAATTTTTTTGCCGAATCTGAGTATATGAATATGGGAAGAGGTAAAGGTAAATTGTATGATTCCATTTCAGTCCAGTGAGGGAGATCATTTGATGAAAAATAATATGTCATAGACCTCAGTTGTGCCGACCAATAATACAACATAAAATTTGGACATTTCAGACCTCCACGATCAAATGGTAAATACAATAAAGACAAACGTAATCTAGCCCTCCTGTTGTTCCATATAAATTCCACTAACTTTTTTTTTATTCTTGAGAATAGATCTAAAGGTGGTGATAAGGGAATGTATTGAACACACAATAGCAGTTTAGTGTTTTAAGCTGCATGAGCTGTGTGTGTTTGTGTGTGCATGTGCAAGTGTAGCAAAATGATTTTTGTGAAAAGGGGACAGGACTAAATAATAGATTTTAAACTCTGAGATGCTTCAGTGGAATGAACAAAATGTTTTTACAATCACCGAGAACAAAAGCTTCATTTTCTAGGATGATGGAATTGTAATCACAAAATCTGCATTTTATTTGTGCATAAGAATGTGATTCATAGATTTTAATGACTCATTTTCCAAGCTAAACTTTCCTTTTCTCTGTATCCCCAGAGCGAGCGTGTAGTGGCACAATTCAGATCTGGCATTTGATCTTTTTTTTTTTTCCACCTGCATGTTACCGTGACGTCTGTTGTCTTTTTTTCTCATTCTCATTGCAGGAGCTGTTCTATTTACCTTTGTTTCTTTACCCTCGCTGCTTTCACCCAATTCTCTCAACACTCTTCCCCCCTTTCATTTCTCTTCTCATTTTATCCTTTTGTTTTTGCTACTGATGAAAAGATAGCAGACGGAATGGGATGAGTGCGCGTGATCTTGCCAACGTGCCAGTCATCCGGCTTATCTCCGGGCTTCCAAACACTGTCAGCTCTCATAGATTAATGAGCCGTGCCTGGCATTCTTGATTAGTCTGACTTCCTTTTGTTTGTCTTCATTTTTATTACCTCGCTGCAGCCGGCTGATTCTATCTTTAGGGCTTTTGCGTTTTGTTCTGTTATTGTGGCCAGCGCTGTTTCACCATCAATCATACAGGAGTGGTCCCATTGTGAGGGCCCTCCACCGCACAGCATGGGCCCTGTGTTAGCTGCGGATGCTAATGAGAGATAATGGTTGGCTATTTGTACGCCTAGTGGTTAGCTTAGCCGTGAGTCCAGACCTCTTTATCTGGGCCAGCCCCTGACTATTATTCAGCATGCATCTCTGGAGTCCCCCACCGTCTGTGCCGAGCCACGGGCGAGCGTGTAACGTGGCATGTTAGTATTTTCAGAAGGCGAGCCACCGGTGGTTGATGAGGGCGGAGATGAAGGGGGCGGCTGTGATTTGATTACAGTTCTGCCCCCTGCATCTGCGACATGCACTCACACACATAGACTCGCGCGTACTGTTCATTAACCCCCCATCTCCAGATATCGGCCACCAGCCTCCTCATGAATATTAACATCAATCTGATGAATGTGAAGAAGGCCACGGGGTGTTTGCTTAGGTGTGACTACGTATACACACTCGGGAACAAAAAGGACAAAAGTGTAAAGAGGTCATGGTACAGTCAATTAAACAATCCTCTTTTTGACCCGTTATTGTGGGTGTGTTATGTGTGCCCATTTGCCCTGCAGCGCTCAGATGACAGTTTGAAACATGGAGGGGGCAGGTGAAGTCAATGACCTGTCACGTACCTTAATTTTAAGGGGAAGTGGACTGAAATATTTCCCCCGATCTGTTATTCTAACTAAATAACAGTGGTGTAGAATGCTTCCTCAGTATTCTCTGCCACTTTTGTGCGTCTTCCAGTCATGTAGCAAACTTATGATGTGACACTGAAGGAGACCCGGATTGTGCTCATTTCCATCTGTGAATGCACTAGAAAAACTTTGATTATTCACAGTTCAAAATATGTTTTATCTTTTAGTAGTTTGTGCTTTCATGGTGCGGGTGGTGACTCTTTTATTATTCATACAAGTCTTTGGAAAATCTCAGCTTACTTTTACTATGGCAGTTTATAGCCCCAATCTAATATTGAATATAACAATGTGTCTTTTGTACATTATAGTTTATATTTGTGTTCCAAAGAAATTGAGCAGGATATTCTTAATTAGCTTCCAACTTGATATTAATAAGTCACAGTTTTCATTGTTTTTCCATCCCACAGTGATAGAATAGACGAAAGTGATCACGGCTAACAGTTTAGCGCCATATTGGTAGTGGATAAAGTCCTCTCGACAGCCCTTGTGGCATTGTGATAATGGGACATCCAAATAATGGTTTGTTGTATTTATTGTTATCATACAAGTAAGCTGGAACATTATAAGTTATAATAAGTAATATGGAAAGTTATGAAGACAAATTTTAATGAAAGTGTCAAGTATCAAGGTTGATTTTATACTTTTTGCTGTGTGAAGTTGCAGACTGGCAACTGATTGCACACATACCACTTGTAAAAATAATTTAGTAAAAGGGAACGCTGTGTCTTTTCACTGTTAAGTTCTTATGGAAATTAAGTGAAACACTTGATTCTGTATTTTGTCAGTCCTTGCCTCATAATCAGTTGTGTATTATTTTAGATGCAGATCAGTAATTCCTCCACTGACAACACAAGTGTAGATCTCTTCTGTGAATTTGATTGATGCCTAACAGACAGAGTTAAAAACTGGAACAGAGGCAAAAGTAGCATCAATGTCAGTGTCAATTAGTATCGGTATCAATCACTATCCATATCAGTATCAATAATAAATATACGGGGTGGGAGGGGCTGAAAAGTTCATAGTGGTCAAATTTGACCAAATGTGTTTTATTTTTCAACGGCAGGAATTCAAGTGCTGCAACACTGATGGAAGAAGTGTGTGGACCAAAGGGAAAGCTGTGTTGAAAAATAAACCACATCTGGTCAAATTGGACCACTTTGAACTTTTCAGCCAGTGAACTTTTCAGCCCCCCTCGTGTGTGCATACACACACTACTTGCATAAAGTTAAGGATAGTCGGCTTTTGGGTGAAATCTCAGGATGCACCTAAAATGCACTGTAGCCTTTACAGGTGAATTTAATTTGACCTTCTCTAACCTTTTGAATGCACATGTCCAACTGTTCAGTGTTTCAGTACTTTTTGCGTAACTTGCTGTTCTTTAACAAGGTGCTTAACGGTAAAATTCACAACAGGTGCTTGATCCATGAATCGACCAATAAATTTTCTGGTTCTATTAGAATTGGTATTTAAACTGTCCTTTTCATCATACTGTTCACATTTTGACATCATGAGACCAAGACAACATCTCACAATTGATCAACAGTACCTTGCCATTGCGAGGCTTCAAACAGGATGTTTTTCAGAGGGAAGTGGCCACTGAGCTTTGAGTGTCACAGTGTCATCAGCAGGTTGCAACAGAGATACAGAGAGACTGGAAGAGTCACAGAAAGGCATAGAAGTGGATGTCCTTTGGCCACATCCCACGCTGATGACTGCTTCATTGTGAACAGTGCCCTGCGGAACCAGGCGATGAATGCCACTCAACTCCAGGCACATTTAAGGGAGGTGAGAGGCACCCAAGTGCCTCGTCAGACCATTCAAAACCATTTACATTAGTGTGGTCTGCATGCTAGACGACCTGCAAGGGTACCTGACCACACCATCAGGCACAGGCGTCATGCATGAGCCAGGGAGCATTTACGCTGGACAAGAGACCAGTGGGTGTTCTCTGATCAAAGTCGATTCACGTTGAGCAGAAATGATGGCCGCCAACGACATTGGAGATGTCAAGGAGAGCACTGTGCATCAACCACTGTTGTCATCTGATGAGCCTTTGGGGGTGGTGGTGTTACAGTCTGGGCAGGTGTGTCTAGTCAATACAGGACTGTGTGTACAGAACACACCTTGTGAATGGTACAGTGATGAGTCAGTACTACCTGAATAACACCATTAATTCAGTCATTGTGCCCCTGCATGAACAACACGGGCCTAATTTCATCTTCATGGGTGACGATACTCCAGTGTACTCTGGTTTCCTCCCACAGGCCAGAGACATGCAGGTTAGGTTAACTGGCATCAATTGGCAATTTTAAATTGTCCTTGGGTATGAATGTGAGAGTGAATGGTTGTCATCTCTCTGTGTTGGCCCTGCGATGAACTGGTGATTTGTTCAGGGTGTACCCTGCCTCTCACCCAAAGATGCTGGGATAGTCCCCAGCCCCCCCGCGACCCGAAAAGGATTAAGCAGTAGAAGATGGAGGGATGGATAATCTCCAACTAGTCACCAGCTGTCGCAGCCCAGTGAGATACTACATTATTGCCTGATAATTGTTCTTTTCACTGATTGAATTTCCCTAGTAGCCTCCATGTCAGCAAACAGGTGGAGGAGTTTGCCTACAACAAATATTTCCTTTCTGCTTTGTCTTCACCCACAGTGTACTTGCTCTGATCGACTGAAGAAAGCAGATTGCATTGTGAGAGATTTTTTTTTTCTAGGGAAAATCAGACTGTTGTTGGAGAACATTAAAAGGTGAAAGCAAAGTTCATAAACATTCATTCAGAATGTTGATTCTGTCATTATCCACTTGTAAAATTGTTTCCAAAAACACCTTGTAAACTCCAGAGTGCTAATTTAAAAACATGGTGTTGCTTGTGTTGCCTTCAGTCTTATGCTATATGTAGTTCCATCTTACTCTTTAATCTATTGCCCATTAAGATAATGTACAGTTGCAATCAAAATTATTCAACCCCCACTGCAAATCAGGTTTATTGCCAAAATGTACAAACTAGCAGCTGTTTGCAAGAAACAAATGAAACAATTTAAATAGCTTAACACAACAGATATCACAAGTGGTTTCTCAAAAGTCAACACAAAATACCACTTTTAATGACTACTGCAGTCTCAAATTCAAATTATTCAACCTCTTCATGACTAGCATCTTTAGTACTTAATAGAGCACCCATTTGCTGTTATGACCAGCTGCAAATGTGATGCATTGCCAGACACCAGCTTTTAGCAGTGTTTCTGAGGAATCTTAGTCCATTTCTCATGGGCCAAGGTCTCTAGTTCACTAATATTCTTGGGTTTGTGTGTTGCAACCGCTTTTTTGAAATCCCATCAGAGATTGTCAATGGGATTCAAGTCAGGCGACTGTGATGGCCACTCTTGTATCTTCCATGACTTCTTTTGAAACCAAGCCTTGGTGGACTTTGAGGTACACATGTGATCATTGTCTTGTTGGAAGGTCCAATGACGTCCAACCTTCATCTTCATCACAGATGGCATGACATTTTCTCCCAGGATTTCCTGATACTTGATTGAATCTATCTTCCCCTCCACACACTGCAGGTTTCCAGTGCCAAAGGAAGCAAAGCACCCCCAGAGCATCACTGAGCTACTGCCATGCTTCACTGTAGGCAGGGTGGTCTTTAAAGTGTATGCTTCATTCTTCCTCCTCCAGATAAAGCACTGATCCATTAGCCTGAAAAGTTCCAGTTTTGTTTCATTGCTCCACAGAACAGATTCAGAGATTCAAGATTCACAGTCTTTATTATCATGTGCACAGTTAAGAAATGCTACATTTCCTGAGCAATGAAATTCTTACTTTGCTGTCCGAACGAACGCCAAGGTAAAAGGTACATAAACAACAATTCTAATAGGTCATGACACACTAACACAGTAACTCAATCCTAATACTAATGGATGCTAATAACACACACACCAACACACAGTTATGCAGTAGAGGAATGAAATTAAAAATTCACTGGATGACTAAAGTGATAGTGGTATATTGATATCAGAGATGATGTGAACCTGAGATGGCATGAACCTATGTACACTGTGCAAATGAGCATTGTGCAACCTGATGTGAACCTGAGATGGCATAGACTTATGTACAGTGTGTAAATGAGCATTGTGCAACGAGCAGTGTATAATTACAAATTATTTCTGTAACGGTAGTACCAGTAGACTGTGCGTGATAAGTAGCAGCAGAGACGATAATTGACAACAGAGATGATATGGACATCAGATGGGTGAGACTATATCTACTGTACAGGTGAGCAGTGTGCAAATTTAGCAGCCAGTGTGCGAATTCCTATATGCAAAGCTGTGTTACAGACTTCTGAGAGTTGTTATCTGTTCAGGAGTCTGATGGCAGTGGGAAAGAAGGAGTTCTTCAGTCTGGTTGTCCTGCATTTCACACTTCTATACCTCCGGCCTGAGGGTAGAAGTGTAAACAGTCTGTACTGGGGGTGGGTGGGGTCCCGGAGGATGGCGTCAGCTCTCCTTTGGACTCTGCGGTGGTACATGCTCTGCAGATAGGGGAGTGGAGTCCTGATGAACTTCTCCGCTGTCTTCACCACTCTCTGCAAGCATTTGCGGTCCAGGGCAGTGGTGCTGCCATACCACACAGTGATGCAGTTGGTCCGGATGCTCTCGATGATGCAGCTGTAGAAATTGTTGAGGATCCTGGAAGACACGCCAAACTTCTTCATCCTCCTCAGAAAGTACAGTCACTGTTGAGCTCTCTTAACCAGCTCTGTGGTGTTGTGGGTCCACTTAAGGTCCTCGCTGATGTGGATGCCCAGGTATTTAAAGCTGCTCACCCTTTCCACCTCAAGCTTCAGGATGAACAGTGGCCAACGGGGTCTCCTCCTCCCTTTCCTCATGTCCACTATCATCTCCTTTGTCTTGTCCGTGTTGAGGGTGAGGTTGTTGTCCTCGCACCATGACACCAGGTTGGCCACCGCCCTCCTATAGGATACTTTGTCATCACCAGTGATGCGTCCTATCACTGCTGTGTTATCCACAAACTTTAGAATGATGTTGTCCTTGTGGGAGGCAACACAGTCATGGGTATAGAGGCTGTAGAGGATGGGGCTGAGAACACAACCCTGTGGGACACCTGTGTTTGTGATGATGCTAGCTGAGGTCCTGTTACCCATCCTGACAGACTGGGGCCTGCCAGTTAGAAAGTCTGGTAGCCAATCACAGAGGGTGGGGTGCAGGCCAAGTGAAGACAGTTTGTCGGTGAGGTTGTGGGGGATGACCGTGCTGAAGGCAGAGCTGTAGTCGACAAAGAGCATCCTAATGTAGGAGTCCTTATCTTCCAGGTGGGAGAGAGAATAATGGACTGCTGCAGCGATGGCATCCGAGGCGCACCTGTTGGGCCGGTAGGCGTACTGCAGGGGGTCCAGGGTATCCGGTATGCTGTCCTGAATGAGGGGCAGCACCACTCTCTCAAAAAACTTTGTGATGATTGGAGTGAGTGCTACCGGTCTGTAATTATTCAAACAGGTCGGCGGGCTCCTTTTGGGGAGGGGAATGATGGTTGTCATTTTGAAGCAGGAGGGGACTAGTGCATGACCTCCATACACTGTAGAAAGAACAGCAACTATGCAAGAAAGGAGAAAAGTCCGCATTCAGGAGCGGAACGAGCAAAGACGTTCACTCAGGGTGGGCACCATCTTGAAGTTTGGTTTGGGAACAGAATCCCAAACCAACTTTTCTTGTGCTTTTGGGTCAGTAGTGGTGTACATCTTGGAGTTTTTCTTGTTTGTGCAAGGCAATACTCTCTTCTCTGAACCTTTTGGACAATTCTGTTGACTTAGCCATATTTCTAACATGCAATCAAACGTCACTGTCAGCAGTCCAGGTATTTGAGATGTTCTATCTCAAGCACATCTGTTGCAACTATTGAAACCCTTGACTTGTTCCATCAGGTGTGCTTAAGACTGCACCTGATTTGCAAATGTGTGCTCTTATGAGGAATTCTGTTCAGGGGGTTGAATAATTTTGAGACTGCAGTGGTTACTGAAAGTAGGATTTAGTGTTGAATTTGGATAAAATCCTTGTAATATTAGTATGGCAGCGTGGTGGCGGAGTGGTTAGCACTGCGGCAGCACAGCAACTCACCCTTAGCTGGGGGATCCTGGGTTCGATCCCAGCCCCTGACCAACAGTGATCTGTGTGGAGTTTGCATGTTCTCCCCGTGTCTGCATGGGTTTACTCCGGGATTTCTCCGGTTTCCTCCCACATGCCAAAAACATGCAAGTTAGGTTCATTGGAGACTCTAAAGTGGCCCCAGGTGTGAATGTGTGTGTGAATAGTGAAAGGGTTGGGCTCCGCACCGGTGGCTGCCTCATCCACTCATGTGGATGCCCTTTAATTTCCCCATTGTGGGACTAATAAAGGAATCTAAAAAAAAATTATCAGTTTAAACTGTTCTTGTGCAATTTGTTTATTGTAAATGCCTGATTTTTTTTTTTTTTTTTTAAATTTTTGCCAGTAAACAAAATGCAATGGGGGTTGAATGATTCTGATTGCAACTGTAATCTACTGGGTTTTTTTTTTTGATGGATGGGACATGTACTGTAGCAGAATTGAGCGTTCTCCCACTGAGAAATGATAAACATGCATATTCTCCTTAAAAAACTAAAATGTCAGTTTAAAATACTGGCTGAAATTGAATTTATCAATCCTCTTTTGTTCAACTTTAGTTTTGCTGAAAACCTCTTTGTAGGACGCCAAAATAATTCCACTATGGGCATAGAGTTTCTTTTTCTCCCTCTTCCCTTTTCCTTCCATTTTTGTCATCAGGTCTCCATCTACTTTGTCTTCTTTTGAATGGAGTTATTTTTACTGTACATAATGCTTTATTGTACTTGACTTTTGCTCATTTATAACTACCAGAATTGTCATTCTTCACTGTTCATAATCCTCTGGGGTCCTACATTAGTTGAGATCGCTTCACCTGTATGTCTCCACGGTACATAGGAGCTGTTAGATTCTCTGTTACAGTGCCAGCATGCCATTAGCATTCAAGCTATGTGCAAGATCTCAGTTGGTGAGCCCTCCCAAATATATGCCATATACATACACGGCTGCTGCTGTTGGTGTGTTCAGCCCAGATTTCATTTCACTGGTTCAGTCTGTATAGATGCTGCTTTGATTAGAAAGCCATCTCCCATCATGCCTCTCCTTTACCCCCATGCAACCAAAATTCCAGTGTTCACCATGTATAAGCATCCTCTCTTGTCACGCCAATCTCACCCAGTGTGGGAATTAAACTCAGGGAGCATGACATTTCCTCATAAGTGGGCTGTCATTCCTTATTCCATGTGCACACACACATATTAATCTACACAAATCATGGGAAAACACACGCACAAGATCAACTTTCCATTGCATGCAGGGAAATGAAAAATCTAATTTCATGGGAAATTTAAGGAGGGGAAAAAAGGTAATGATATCCTCCATCTCTTTAATTAGGAGATTTTAATTATTGCATCTACAAGGCATCCATTACCCTTCTCTGGCTGCTGCAATGTAAATGTAAGGGTGCCTATCCCAGCTGGGCTCTTCCAAAATGTCAACTGCTTGATTATGAGGCCATTTCCCATCATTCATTTCTTCTGCTTATATGTCACAGCAGAGGATTCAGTGCTGGAGAATTTGAATTGTGTTTTTGAATAATGGCCTATTTCAGTTGGGCACAATGGAAGGAAGGATTCATACATGTTTTTCTGTATTGATAAAATATCCATGAAGGTGTTGTATAGTTTTATACTGTCAACTAGCTCCATAAATTAGTGGTCGAGTATTTATAAGCTTTAGTGCTTTACTGTAAATGGCAGTAAAATTGTTATTACTGTTAACAAAACAAGCTTGAATTGTTATAGTTGTATTCAAAATAGTTATTGATGCTGTTAATACTTTTTATAGTCCTTGGTGCAGATGGCCCGAAACGCTTACCAAACCAGCATTCACAGTTCATTGTACTAGTTGTAGTATAAATGGACCTGTGTACATCTTCAACAAAAGAGATGTCCAAGGATGTCAGGAACAGTGTTGGGCAAGTTACTCAAAAATAGTAACTAATTACAGTTACTAGTTACTTCTTTTCAAAAGTAATTGAGCTAGTTTACCAATTACTGCATGATTAACACCCATGTGTACAAGAAGGGGATCAGAATCAGAATCAGGTTTATTGCCATTGTTCATGTAGTACACAAACTAGGAATTTGTCTCGGTACAATGCTGCAACATTAAACATGATAAGATAAGAGAAATAAACTATACATGTAATAAAGTGTAGGATAAGATTAAGTGATACTGGTCAACAGTTAAAATATATATTAGCCAGCAGCAGATACTGTGGAGAACTATATAGTGCAGTCGGTAATGCAGGAAGAAAACGGTGATGATTGACATGAGTCTGGTTGAGCTGCTGTACATGGTGCACGAGAGTCAATAAGTCACTTAGTGTTCAGCAGTCTAATGGCAGAGGGGAAGAAGCTGTTCATGTGACGGGAGGTTTTAGTCTGGATGGGCCGAAGTCTTCTACCAGAGGGGAGGGGGGCAAACAGTACGTGACCAGGGTGTGAGGGATCGGCTATGATCCGGCCAGCACGCCTCCGGGTCCTGGAGATGTACAGATCCTGGAGAGATGGGAGCTTGCAGCCGATCACCTTCTCAGCAGTGCGCACGACGCGCTGCAGCCTTAGTCTGTCCCTGGCAGTGGCTCCTGCGTACCACACGGTTATGGAGGTGGTGAGGATGGACTCGATGATGGCTGTGTAGAACTGCACTAACATCTTGGTGGGTAGCTTGAGCTTCCTCAGCTGCCGCAGGAAGAACATCCTCTGCTGGGCTTTTTTGATGAGTGAGCTGATGGTCAGCTCCCATTTGAGGTCCCTGGTGATGGTAGTGCCTAGGAAGCGGAAGGAATCAGCAGTGGTGATGGGAGAGCCTGAGAGGGTGAGGGGGGGCAGAGGGGTAGTGACTTTCCTGAAGTCTACAATCATCTCCACTGTCTTCAGAGCGTTCAGCTGCAGGTTGTTATTGCTGCACCAGGACGCCAGCTGGGCCACCTCTCTCCTGTAGGCGGACTCGTCGCCGTTGGAGATGAGCCCGATGAGGGTGGTGTCGTCCGCAAACTTGATCAACTTGACAGACTGGTGGCTGGAGGTGCAGGAGTTGGTGTAAAGGGAGAAGAGTAGGGGGGAAAGTACACAGCCCTGGGGTGATCCGGTGCTGATGCTAGTATAGTCTGAGACAGTCTTTCCCAGCCGCACATGCTGCCTCCGGTCCGTCAGGAAGTCGATGATCCACCTGCAGAGGGAGTCAGGCACGTTGAGCAGGGACAGCTTGTCCCGGAGCAGAGCGGGGCGGATGGTGTTGAATGCGGAGCTGAAGTCCACAAACAGGATCCTGGCGTAGGTTCCCGGGGAGTCCAGGTGCTGCAGGATGGAGTGGAGGGCCAGGTTGACTGCATCGTCTACAGACCTGTTGGCTCGGTAGGCAAACTGCAGCGGGTCCAGGAGAGGGGTGGTGATGGACTTGAGGTGGGACAGGACCAGGCGCTCAAAGGACTTCATGACTACAGAGGTGAGCGCTACAGGTCTGTAGTCATTAAGTCCAGTGATCCGTGGCTTCTTGGGGACAGGGATGATGGTGGAGGATTTGAGGCAGGACGGCACGTGGCATAACTTAAGGGAGGTGTTAAAAATGGCTGTGAATACAGGAGCCAGCTGTTTCGCACAGAGTCTCAGGGTGGAGGGAGACACGCCGTCTGGGCCGGGGGCCTTGCGCGGGTTCAGTCTGGAGAACTGTTTGAGCACATCCTGCTCACTGATGATAAGGGGAGGGGGGGAGGAGGGGGGGGGGGGTGCCTTAAATGAAGTAGCGAATGTGGAGGCTGTGGAGCTGGAGGGAGGGGGGGAGTTGGACACAGATGACGAGGTGTCAAAACGGGCATAGTGTTGGGACAGTCTTTGACAAAGGGCTTTGTCATCCTGACCTTTAGGAGCCTTAGGTCGATAGTTGGTGATTTGCCTCAGTCCTCTCCACACGGAAGCCGAATCATTAGCAGTGAACTGCTGCTGGAGTCTCTCTGAGTATAGAGATTTAGCCCTCTTCAGCTCTCTGTTAAACCGGTATTTAACCTCCCTGTAGCAGTCCCTGTCTCCACTTTTCAGCGCTGCTTCCTTCTCCTTCCTGATCTGTCTGAGCTTAGCTGTGAACCAGGGTTTGTCATTAGAGTAACTCACCCTGGTGCGTGATGGAAGAATGTTCTCTTCACAAAAGTGGATATATGAGTTCACAGTGTCCGTGTACTCATCCAGATCATGCGTGGCTCCTTTAAGCATGTCCCAGTCAGATATTTCCATGCACGTTTCCAGCTTCTCCTCAGCATCACTGGTCCGTATCTTCGTAGTGCTCACAACAGGTTTAGTGAGCTTCAATCTCTATCTGTATGTGGGAATGAGGTGAACCATCACGTGATCAGATAATCCCAGCGCAGCTCGAGGGACAGCGCGATATGCGTCTTTCACTGTGGTGTAACAGTGATCCAGTGTGTTTAATCCTCTGGTGGGGCATTTAATAAACTGTTTGTAGCGGGGGAGATCGTGGCTCAGATTGCACTGATTAAAGTCGCAAGCCACAATAATCAGCGAGTCTGGAAAACTCCGCTCTGTGTGTTGAATGTGATCCGCGAGCACGCGCTAAGCTTCGCGCGTGTCCGCGTCGGGAGGGGCGTACACAGCGATCATTATGAAAGAAGCAAACTCCCGCGGGGAATAGAAGGGCTTGCAATTGATAACAAGAAATTCCAAGGCAGGAGAACAGTGTTTGGAAATTACCGTTACATCAGAGCACCAGCTGCAGTTGATGTAGAAGCAGACACCGCCTCCTGTGGTCTTGCCGGAAAGCTCTGTGTCACGATCAGCACGGAAGAGCTGAAAGCCGTCGAGGCGCAGCGCGCTGTCCGGTATATTTTCCCGGAGCCAGGTCTCAGTAAAGCAGAGGACAGCTGAGGAGGCGAGGTCCTTAAAACGCATCAGCAGTCTCAGTTCATCTACCTTGTTAGAGAGAGAGTTGGTATTGGACAGAAATATGCCAGGCAGCGCCGTTCGCGAGCCTCTCCTGCGAAGTCGTATGAGAGCGCCCGCTCGTCTTCCTCTCTTCCGCCGTCTCACTTTCCGAGCCAAACAATAAACCAGATCGGCGGCAGGGGCTAGAAAAACTGTGAGGAGGTCCGTGGGGGTCAAAGTCCTGATATTTAGAAGCAGACTCTACTTTCTGAGGAAGCTGAGATCCTTCAACGTGTGCAACAAGATGTTGGGGCTTTTCTACCAGACCGTTGTTGTCAGCGCCATCTTCTTTGCTGCTGTTTGTTGGGGTAGATTTATCAGAGCCAGCGACACCAACAGACTTGACAAGATAATCAAGAAGGCTGGCTCTGTAATTGGTCTCCGGCTGGAGACCTATGAGACTTTGGTGGAGAGGAGGACACTGATCAAACTGTTATCCATCATGGACAATCCTGATCACCCCCACCACCATACACTGGACAGACAGCGGAGCACTTTCTCCAGGAGACTGCTACAGCTCCGCTGCCGATCTGTCAGGTACAGGAAGTCTTTCCTACCACATGCCATTTCACTGTACAATAACTGACTCTAATGTTGAATTTTGGTCATAACAGTGCTGCCATACGGCACCTTACAGTCTAATTGGTACCTCACATTTCACCCTGCGCCTCATAATCCTTTGTATAGTCGATACTATCCATAGATTCATAAGTTTCATCATCTATTCAACCTAGTAGTAGCCTATGTAGTATATAAAATTATCAAAGCATTTTCACTTCCCTGGGTAACTCCTTTTCTATTATGCTGTGTGTATTTCTGTTGGTTTAAGTTGTCTTACTGTGTCATGCTGCTGTTACACTGTAATTTCCCAGTTTGGGATCAATAAAGTACATCTCTCTATCTGGAAAAGTAACTTTGATGTTACTTTTAAATGCATAATTAAATCATCTTGCACACGTAGCAAGATAATTTAATTAATTCATTACATTACGGGCTTTTTAATGTCAGGCTGACAACAGACACAGAATTTTTACAACATGTACAGTCTGCTTTATTCTGCCTTGAGAGCCCTTATTGTGTGAAAAATCTGAAGAAAATCAACACGATATTGCCAGTAATTTCCTCATTTTGGAGTGAGAAATAGGGTTTGTGGAGTGAGGAAGAGGGAAAATGAGTGAGACTCACTGGGTCACAAACTGTCCAGATGCATGCCTGTGCTTGAAATCCAGCCGTGGGTGTTGAGACAAGAGTATTTCCACTTTACATCCAGCCGTGACTGTTCAAATAGTGTAGATCTTCTGACATGGTGTTGTTAGCATAGCACTAGTGTTGTTGGAGCTTTGTTGCCGTTTTCAAGTGGTTCTGAAGATTGCACTAGGTCTCAACCGGCACTTGGCTTGCAACCCACCAATATGCTTTTGGCCTTAAGGGTGGAGTCACACTACAACATTTGGACCAAGTTTTACTGATGTTTTGGCATACACCTGGATCTGCTGGCAAAAGTTGGTAAAAGTTAATGATAGTTGGTGTTTTTTGGCAAACGCTGGCGAAAGTTGTTCTTTCAAAATTTTCACCATGCTGAAAATTTGCCGACGTTTGGAAATAAACATTGGTGAAAGTTGTTTTTTGTAAAAGCTCCTGAGCGCTGGGCTATGTTATGCAGAGTTTGCCGAAGTTGGCCCAAGTTAAGCTCCATTGGCAAACACTGACTGAAATGCTGATGGAAGCAGGTGTTTGTAGACCAAAACTCACTTCAGACATGTGTGTGTGTATGTATGTATATATATACAGTGTATATATATATATATATATATATATATATATATATAGAGAGAGAGAGAGAGAGAGAGAGAGAGATTTTTTGATTTTTAAAGGATCTTTAATAAACACACTTGTCCATCAGTCAATACAATTTCTATATCATGCTATGTTACACAGAAAATTAATCCCCCAAAAAACGCCCCAAAAAAAGCTGTCCATCATGAACTGAACAGAGGACATTCTCCAGGGACCAGAGGGTCCTGAAACCTTCCACATCCCCATTCCCCATAAAAAACTGAAAGTCCAGCCTGATTCTGGCTTTAAGTAGCCTCACAAATAAAATTTCGACATCAACATCACTCTCAACATTCTCAAGTTTTCTTCTCCGGCTTACATAGATAGCCAACTTTGCCTGCCCCAAAACAAAGTTCAGTAGTTGACACTTCTGCTTAAAACGACGATTGTACATAAAACCACAAATGAAAACCTGCTTAGAGAAAACTTCCTTAAAAATATGAAAAAGTTCTGTGAGAAGTTCAAAGAGGCCACTCAGGCGCTGACATTCAATAAAACAATGAAAAACAGTCTCCCTAGAGGAACAAAAAACACACTGATCACTGACACTGCTGTTAATCACAGAAACAAAAGCATTGACTGCTATAATACCATGCAAGACCCTCCACTGTAAGTCTCCATGCCTCTTAGGGAGAGGGGCTTTATAAAGAGCCCTCCAGGCAGGCCGATGCCCTTTTCCTAGCTTAAAATAGGCTCTCCAAGGAGTGTCCACACAGGTGTTCAATCTGTCCTTGTTGAGTGCCATCACAACCAGTCTGTAGAGTGCCTTACCACTGGCTCCTCCAAAGTCCACACCAGTGGGAGCACAGAATGCCAGTAAGGAGCAAGGAGCGACGTCAAAGTCCATATAGAGCGTGAGAGAGGGAAAGGGGTCAGTGCTTTCCGGCTGCAGCGTGCCATTGCTAAAGTCCAAGAGTAGGGAGTGCTCAAGTCCATGAAGCTCCTGTTTCCAGTGTGCAAGAAGACCATCGATGAAACGATTCGACCTGACACCAAGATGAGCTGCTAAAGCTGAGGCGTTGTTGAGGCCAGGACCAGCCAGTTCCACCACTTGCTTCAGAGTGAGAACGTTCCTGGAACACAGCCTATCAAGGAAGGTCCTTCCAACTCCCGGCAGGACACCAAGGCGACCACCAAAAACCAGCGGCTCCCTCAACAACCAGTAGAGGGAATCGCATGGCCCTCTTTGTTTTTTAAAAAGAGTCCACACTGAAAAGAGACTGCGGTAAAAACTGGGTAAAGACAGTGCATTAGAGTTCTTAAAATCCATTAAAAACACAGGGAGGTCTAGCCCAAGCCCAAGGACTCTCTGTAAAATAACACAGGCCAAAGGCCTCCATACCAGGTCCTGGGGGCCCGTCAGCAGTCTCTGTATGAAAGTCAGTCTAAAAGCAGCACCTCTACTAGCTAAATGAATCACTCCTTGCCCCCCCTCCTCTTTGGGAAGAAATAACAGGGCTTGAGGAACCCAGTGGAGTCCACCCCCCCAAAAAAAGTCCACCAAAACAGACTGAATTTTGGACAACAAACCAGCAGGGGGGTCCATGCACATGAGGCGGTGCCACAGGGATGAGGAAACAAGATTATTTAAAATGAGCACTCTTCCTCTAAAAGATATTCTTGGCATTAGCCACTTCCACTTGTTTAGTCTCCCGTTAATCTTCTCTATGACCCCATCCCAATTTTTTTGCTCAAACTGCTGATTTCCAATAAAGACGCCAAGATACTTAAAACCTCCTTTTTTCCAAATCAACCCACCCGGCAGCGTAAGCTGATTTTCTAGTTTCTCCCCCACCATCAGAGCCTCGCTTTTTCCCCAGTTTATCTTTGCAGAGGAAAGTTGGCCAAAAAGATTGACACTCCTAACCAGAACGTCAATGTCACTCTGCTTGTTTAGCAGAATGACTACATCATCTGCATAGGCCGACAGCTTGAACGTGGTGTCACAGCCAGGAAAAGTAACTCCTGATAGATCCCTTCTCAGGCAGTGAAGCAAAGGCTCTATGGCGAGGGAGTACAGCATCCCTGAGAGAGGGCAGCCCTGCCGAACCCCCCTCTGGACTTTTAAAGGGGCAGACAGGCCCCCATTTATCTTCAGCACACTCTCAATGTCACTGTACAAGACCCGTATCCTGGCTATGAAGCCTGGGCTGAACCCAAAAGCTGTTAAAACTGTCCATAAATATTGGTGTTCAACCCGATCAAACGCCTTTTCCTGGTCAATTGAAATCAAACCAGTTTCTACCGCCAATGAACCAGAGACCTCCAAAATATCCCGAATTAAAGTGACGTTGTCACTAATCAGCCTGCCAGGCACACAGTAAGTCTGGTCTACATGAATGAGCTCGCTCATCACCTTTCTCAGTCTTCGGGCCAGAGCTTTTGAGAGAATCTTGTAGTCTGTGCAGAGCAGAGAGACTGGCCTCCAGTTCTTTAGGCTCTGGAGGTCCCCCTTTTTCGGCAACAGTGTGATGATGGCCCTCCTGCAGGTCGTGGGTAGGGTCCCCCTTTCCAAGCTATCTTGGAGAACCTCCAGCAGGTCTGGACCAAGCAGGGGCCAGAATTCCTTAAAAAAGTCCACAGAGAGACCATCTATGCCTGGTGATTTTCCATTCTGGAGGCTCATTAGCGCCGTATGCAGCTCAGACAGAGACAGTGGAGCATCCAAGCCGGCAACAAGGTCCTCTGAGAGCACTGGAAGACCATCAAGGAAAACCTGGCCCAGTGCCGTGTCCTCCCTCCACTCTGCTCTAAACAATTCACTGTAAAAGCTAGCAGCGTGTTTCCTGATCTCTGCTGCTGTGGAGATTGTTCTCCCGTCATCGCCCAACAAGGAGTGAATGAGCTTTCTCTGTCCATTTTTCCCCTCCAGTCCAAAAAAGTACTGGGAGGGCGAGTCCATCAGAGCTACATCCATGTAGCGTGAGCGGACCAGAGCACCCTGTGCGGTGACCCCTAGCAAGCTAGCCAAGGCTGACCTTTTTGACTTGAGAGCCTCTAAGTGCTCCTGTTTTCCTGTAGAACTGAGCAACTCCTCTAGTTCTACCACCTCAGTCTCCAGAACTTTCAAGGATTGGGTCAAGCTACGAGTGACATTTTGAGTGTACTGTTGGCAGAGTTGTTTTATCTGGGCCTTACCAAAATCCCACCACAATTGGAGAGAACTAAAAGAGGGTTTTTGTTCCCTGTGTGACTTCCATACATCATGAAAAACTCCCTTAAAAAACACATCATTTAAAAGTGTATTATTAAAATGCCAAAAAGCACTCTTACACTTTACATTTTCAATGAAAACAGAACAAATCAGCAGGCAGTGATCAGTGAAACCAACAGGACAGATACTATTTTTAAAAACACTCATTTGGTGTTTAAAACCATAGAAACGGTCTAACCTAGCCATAGATAAGAGGTTATCCTTAGCATGGCTCCAGGTGTACTGCCTCTGGTCCCCATGATGTGATCTCCACACATCGGCCAGTTCATGCGCCTTCACTAGTTCCCTCAGCCTATTGGCAGAAGCAGGGTGAGGTTCCTGATGGTTCCTGTCCAGTCTGTGGTTTAATGTACAGTTAAAATCACCCCCCAGAAATAAAAAACTATTTGGATTACAGGATCTAACCGTATCTGATAGCATATTAAAGACCCTGATCCTTTCTGCTCTCTGGGTTGGCACATACACGTTTATAAGAACCAAGTTTACATTTTCAAGCTGTACCTTTAGCAAGAGTACATGTCCTTTCACCACCTCTTCTACCTCATAAGAGACAGGCACACAACCCCGAGAGAAAAGTACAGCCACCCCTCCACTATTATTGGATTTGTGGCTAAAAAAAATGCAGCCATCCCACTCTTTTCTCCACTGGCACTCAATGTCTACAGTGCTGTGAGTCTCCTGGACCATCAGCACGTCAAGTGCCTTTAAATTAAAAAGCTTGTATAAAGAGGCCCTTTTTACATCATCCCTGGCCCCGTTTATATTAAGAGTGCCAATTCTAAGGTGGGGCATTAAAAAGGATAAAAATAAGGTACAGTAAAAAAACACACACATAGCATAAAAGGGAAGAAACAAACTAAGAGTCAACATGACTGTTAGTAATTTGTGATTTCAGTTTGGCAACCAGTTTCTTTAAACGAAAAATTTCCTGATCAGTAAAAGTCTCATTCCCATCATTCGGTTTCATCAGCTTGCGAGCTGATGCCACAAATAACTCCAGATCTGGAAAGTAATTTTCCACTTTCACAGCTCTGCTCCCCTTAGTCACCTGGAGAAATTGTCTAATTTTAGCAAAACAATAGGAGCTTTGCTCCTCCTGCGTCTGCGTCTGCATCAGTTCAGACTCATCTCCACTTTCGTCAGAAGCGCTCTCATTCAGTAAATCTAAATTCCCAACCCTACTAGATTTAGCAGAGCTCTGCAAGTTTTCCGCACTTTTCCTTTTTTGTGCAGCTTTAAAAGGATCCTCTTCAACAAAACTACATTCCTGCATTTCTTCATGAAACGCAACGTTTGTCATGCAGTGTTTGCTCTGTGTGTCCGCTACAGCCTCAAACCGCTCCTCCCCCGCCTGCAAAGTCTGTTCATTCACGTTCCTTCGTTTAACTGCACTTTTACTTACACCCTCCACCTGTCTACCCCGGGCGACAGGCTCGTCACAATGATCAGAGCTGCCGCCAGACAGAAAATCCCCACCATCACTGTTTGGGGGGACAACTACCGCGCCCGCCGCGGCCACCCCAGCAGAGGCGGCCGCGGCCGCCCCAGCACAAGCGGATGCGGACGCGGATGCGGACGCGGATGCGGACGCGGACGCCCCCGCAGAAGTAGAAGCGGACGCGGCCGCGGACGCGGATGCGGCCGCAGTCGCGGCCACGACCGCCCCAGCAGAAGCGGGCGCCGCAGCGGCATCCGCCGCACCACATGTAGCGCTACCCTCCGGACCACCAGAAACAGCGGCGTCACCTTTCTTACCGCCAGTGCTCTTTGTGTTCGCCTTTTCAGGACATGACCTAATAAGATGGCCTTCTGCGCCACACGCAAAACACTTCATGGTTTCAGATGTTGCAAACACCAAGTAGCTAAAGCCATCAATCCTGAAATTAAAAGACGCGTTCAGTTCAGCAGAGCTGTCTTTCAACACCATGAAACACTGCCTCCTGTGACATACAACATGCTTCAGCAGGGGTGATTTACTACCCAGAGAGACCATTCTGATAGGGGACACAACCTGGCCAAAACGGGACAACTCTCTAATCAGCTGATCATTTTTAACGAAAGGAGGAGCGTTTGAGATGGTGATCCTCCTAGACGGATTCGCCAGCGGTAAAACGGGAGTAAAAGTGTCACCTATGACCACTCCCTGTGCCACCACCTGATCAGCTTTCTCAGTCGAATCCAGAAAGATCACAATTGCGCTGTTCATCCTCGATGCTGATTTTATGCTGCCATGCCCAACCACCTGTCCTACAGCGAGGCTGGCCTCCTCCACAGAACAGGGAACTGTCGGGAGGATTCTCACACCATGACGCCGGGTTAAGCGCTCAAACTCCACACCACCATCAATCACCGGCATGATGCCGGCTGGGAAAAACCGGCAGCAGAAGCTACCGTTCCCCAACACACTCACTCCAACACTCACACCCCAGCACACACACACTCAACCCACTATATTAAACACACACACCTCAAACACACAAGATAGAGAAAAAGTTAGAAGATACAAAGTTTAAAGTACTCACTCGACACCACTCCACACCCCTGCTCCCACAAACGCCCACGCATGCGCACGAGAGAGAGAGAGAGAGAGAGAGAGAGAGAGAGAGAGAGAGAGAGAGAGAGAGAGAGAGAGAGAGAGAGAGAGAGAGAGAGAGAGAGAGAGAGAGAGAGAGAGAGAGAGAGAGAGAGAGAGAGAGAGAGAGAGAGAGAGAGAGAGAGAGAGAGAGAGAGAGATATTACACACAGTATAATCTCCTAAAAATGTGACAGCCCAAAAGAGGAAAAAAAAAAAAAAAAAAAAAAATCTCCTCATTGAGAAATTTGCTGTCATTAATTTTCTGCTCTGTGTATAATCGTTCTCCAGGATTTATTGGTTTGGCTTCCATTGTGGGGAATCGAAGAGTGCTGATGTGGTGTCAAAAAGTAAAGGACATATAATGGGATTTTATGTTATTTTAATGGAGAGACTTAATAGTCAAACTATAATCACCCGTCATTTTATTTATATGATGATACTGTGGAGAAAGGAAGCAGGTGAGGCAACGAGCTGGACAACACACAAACTTTATTCCTTCTCCAACACTCAATACACTAAAAGCTCCTGGGTCTCTGTGCATCCTCTTTTTATAACCTTTAATTCCATGCTTTGAAACCCAGGAATCCCGACCATAATACATTGTGTGGAACAAAGATATGTGGGGCACATTAACATAACGCCAACACCACTTCTCACACCCTTTCCTCCTCCAGCGGCTCTAACACTTCCTCCTCTTCCCGGGGGGCGAATAGTCCTTACTGTCCCCTCTGAGACCCCCGGTGACACTTCCTCCTTCAGCCCATTGTTCCCTCTTTCCCCAGCTGCCATCTCTGGGTGGAGAATCCCTCACCCGTACCACCACACAGCCCCCCCCCCCAAACACCCAGAAAAGGCACTAACCCCCCTTCGTCCTTTGGGTATAAGCCGGTGCCCATAGCGGCTGTAGCGGGGGGTCGCCGATCCAGTCGAAACATCCTGCTGGCGAGGTGTACAGGAGGGCACGTCAGTCTGTGGAGGGAAAAGGATGGGGGACATCAGCTTTGCGAGTGTGGGTCCCTACTGAGGGAACACCAACTTGCGGAGCCACCAACGGTGGGCGTCCCTGCCAGGGAGCTTGGGCCAACACCACCTGCTTGTCTGCCAACACAAAAGCGGGCTTAAGCCTGTCGATGCAGACGGTCTCCCTATGCCCCCCCAAGTCTAACACAAAATGCTTCGCCCCAGGTTCCAACACCCTGAGCGGTCCGTCCTACGGTGGGCACAGCGGGGACCGGTGCGCATCGTGCCTGACAAAAACAAAACTGGCATTCTGTGCACTCTTGGGGACGAAAGTGCGGGGAAAACGATGGTGGGCTGGACCCGGCACGTTAAAAGCCTCCGTACTGTGCAAAAAATGTGTGGGCGGATCGGCCCTGGGCGCGGGGTTTTCCAGTTAAAAACTCCTCGGATCTGCAGCGGCTGAGGAAAAAATGAGTTCTGCTGGGGAGGCTGCCAAATCCTCCTTAGGCGTGGAGCGCAACCCTAAAAGGACCCAGGGCAGGCGGTTGACCCAATTTGTATCCGTGAGCGAAGCTCTGAGCGCTGCCTTAAGCGACCTATGAAAGCGCTTACATAACCCGTTAGCCTGGGGGTTGTACGCAGTAGTGCGGTGAATTTTGACCCCCAGGCTCTGGGCCATCGCGGACCAGAGTTCCAAAACGAATTGCAGACCCCTGTCGGTAGTGATGTCCAACGGGGATCCGAACCGTGCAACCCAAACCGACAAAAAAGAACGAACTACTTCCACGGATGTGGTAGAAGCCAGCGGGACCACTTCAAGCCAGCGCGTAGTGCGGTCCACGATTGTCAAAAGGTGCGTGAAACCTTGCGATGGCGGGAGGTGTTCCACCAAATCCACGTGGACGTAGCTGAACCTCCTGGCTGGGATTTGGAACGGCTCGAGGGGGGCTCTGGTCTGCTTGTGCACTTTGGCCCGCTGATTGCAACGCAAGCTGCAGCCCACTCTTTCACGTCTTTGCGCAAGCGAGGCCAGATGAATTTCGCCCCCACTAGTTTCACCGAAGCGCGCACGCCTGGATGCGAAAGGGAGTGGACTGACTAAAAAATACACTGGTGCCAAGAGCTTGGAACCACTGGGCGCAGGCAGCCGGTGGAGACGTTGCAGATCAAGGGAGGAAACCCTTCTTGCAACAACCTGCTCTCCAGCCGTAACTCAGTAGGCGCTGACTGGAGCACACAAATGTCCGCGTCCCCGGCTTGCTCCGCAGCCATGGCAGGGAAATCTATTCCCATGTAGACCGGGGAGACTCACGCTCGTGACAGGCAGTTGGCCACGACGTTGAGCTTACCGGCAACGTGTTGGATGTCGGTCATAAACTCCAAGATTGAAGCCAAATGCCGTTGCTGCCGGGCCGACCACGGTTCCGAGACCTTGGACATCATGTACGTCAGCGGCTTATGGTCCATGAACGTGGTGAACTCGCACCCCTCTAGCCAAAATTGGAAATGGCGCGTTGTCAGGTGTAGAGCCAACAATTCTCTGTCGAACGTGCTGTATTTGCATTTGTTGTCGCGCAAAGTTAGACTGAAAAATGTGTGCGGCTGCCACGAACTGGAGATGTACTGCTCCACCACTGCCCCTATGGCAACATCAGACATGTCCGTAGTGAGCGCTATCCGTGCTGACGGATCCGGGTGGGCTAGCAACGCAGCATCTGCAAGCGCTGTTTTGGCGTTTGTGAAAGCCTGGACTCGCTCGGGAGTCCAGTCGATGTTTTCCACGGGCTAATTTTATTTAAGCGTGGGAAGGAAACTGTGGGAAGGAAACCCAGGGAAGGAAACCGTTATAAAAATTGATGATTCCCAAAAACTCCTGTAGGGCTCTCACTGTCTGCGGACGCAGAAAGTCCGACACAGCTTGCACCTTATCCGGTAGCGGAATTGCACCCTCCGGCAAAATGCTGTGGCCCAAAAAATCAATCACTGCTACACCGAACTGGCACTAAGCCTGGTTCACTATAAGCCCGTGTGCTTCCAATCTCTCAAAAACTGTCTTGAGATGGGCGATGTGCTCCTCCTCAGACGTGCTAGCTACCAGAATGTTGTCTAAGTAGACAAAAACGAAGGACAAGTCGCAAAGCACTGCGTTCATCATTCTCTGGAAAGTCTGCACTGTGCCTTTTAATCCGAACGGCATGCTAAAAAACTTGAAAAGGCCGAAAGGGATTATTACTGCTGTTTTCGGAACATCTTCCACGCGCACCGGGACCTGGTGGTAACCGTGGACCAGATCTACTTTGGAAAAAACACGCGCCCCGGCCAGGTGCACGGAAAAATCATGGATATGCGGGATAGGATACCGATAGTGTTCCGTGGCATTGCTCAAGTGCTGGAAATCGGCGCACGGTCGCCACAATCCGTCGGCCTTGGGTATCAGTGTGTGGGATGCCCACGGGCTGTTGGAGCACCTGATGATGCCTAACTGCTCTAAGTTGGCAAACTCCCCATGCACGCTGGCCAGTTTAGCTGCGTCCAAGTGCCAAGGCCGCGCAAGGACCGGTCGGCCTTTTGTAGTTATGAATTGTTTGGCCCTGTGTTTCGTTATTGTAGCCTAAAAAGTTGGGACTGTGAGTGCTGGGAACTGTGCGAGTAACTGTTGGTACTTACCCCCTAGAGCTATAACTTTAGCCAGTGTTGTTGATCCAGCTCCCCAAGATGTGCAGGGCAGTGAGGTTGAAGAGACAGCTTCCACTAATCGCCTATTAGCAACATCGACAAACAACCCATAAGCACATAAAAAATCTGCAGCTAACATGCAGCTACCACAAAGTCCCATTGAAGGTTGCGTCCGTGTAAGGATATCATCAGTGTGTGCTCACCAAATGTCCTGATGGTAGACCCGTTGGCGGTCGTAAGCTCAAGACTGCTGCCTCCTGCCAATCTGTCTGCACTAGCCGGCAGGATGAGGCTTTTCTGGGAGCCGGAGTCCACCAAGAAATGTCTCCCTGAACGTGTCTGTGATAAAAAGCAGCTTATTTCTGTTGCCAGCGTTCGCAGCTGCTATTGACCGCTGGCCGTGCCATTTCCCAGCCTCTTGAATTGGCATACCGGCAGGCAGCGTTGGGCATTTGAACCAAATCGGCGATGATAGAAACAGATCGCCTCGTTCCTGTGTCTCCTGGCATCTGCTCCGGCTACCACCAACTGCTCTTCAACCTCGCTGGAGTCCCTCATGGATGCCGGTGCTGCTGCATTCACGCTGAGTTCTGGTCACTAAAATGATGCTTCCTGCGCCAGTGCGCAATAGTCCTTGGTCACTGGCAGCGGCGAGTTGGCCAGGATCGCCCTCACTGCAGCCGGTAGGTTCCTGAGAAGCAGGTGGGCGAACAGGAAAGACTCGTCGTTCTTACCCATCAACGCCAACATGCTCTCCGTGAACTCCACAGCTGATCTGTCACCTAACTCCAAACATGTTTGGAGTCTGTCTCCCTTCTCACTGTCAGAAAGGGTATAGCACTGGAGTAGCATCCTCTTGAGTGCTTCATATTTTCCCTGGTCCGGCGGCTCCTGGATCAGGCTCATCACCTGTTGTGTGGCGTGCACATCCAGCACAGCAAACACGTAGTAATACTTGGTGTCATCTGTTGTTTTCCCACCGAGTGCGACCTGGGCTTCTATGTGCAGGAACCACGCGGTCGGGTCGTGAAGCCAGAAGTCTGGTAGCTTGACTGAGACGGTGCACGTGCCGCTGGTGCTCTCCCTCCAGTTAGTCTCCGGGGCGATGCTCGGCTCGCTCTTCATGGCACGTCTCAGGGTCACCAATGTGGAGAAAAGAAGCAGGCAAGGCAACGAGCTGGACAACGCACACATTTTATTCCTTCTCCAACATTCAGTACAGTAAAAGCTCCTGGGTCGCTGTGCATCCTCTTTTTATAACCTTTAATTCCATGCATTGAGACCCAGGAATCCTGACCATAATATATTGTGTGGAACAAAGACATGCGTGGCACATTAACATAACATAACGCCAGCACCACTTCTTACACCCTTTCCTCCTCCAGTGGCTCCGGTGTTTCCTCCTGTCCCCGGGGGGAGGCGAATAGTCCTTACTGTTCTGTCTGACACCCCCCCCCCCCCCCGGTGACACTTCCTCCTTCAGCACATTGTTCCCTCTTTCTCCAGCTGCCGTCTCTGGGTGGAGAATCCCCCACCCGTACCACCACAATACACTAGTTTTTTTTATTCCATCCACATTCTGATTTTAATTGCGGACTTAGTGTTAGTCTGTAGGCATTATTGTATTATTTTTTTTAGAGGAATGAATGAACAGGGGAAAGGGGTATGCAGAAGTAACTACATAGGAATATAAAAAGAAACTCTGCTCAGTAGTGAAGACAGGCTCTTTGCAACAGGTCACGTTGACTGATGGCTGTGTCAGCTATGGTAGGGTCAGTTTGTATATTCATTTATTTGCGCTAAAAATATCTATTTAGATTAATGAAATGAGTAATGCATCTGATCAAATTTCAGTGACTGTAACACATTACTGAATTTTTAAATTACTGAATTTTTAAACAGCAATTCTGTTACACAGCACGTTATTGCAAAAATAGTGGCATTTCTCCCAACAACACTGGTCAGGAACAATATTATTGATATCCACAAGCCTGGAATCAATCAAATAAACTTTATTTGTATAGCACCTTTCAAACATTGGATGTCGCGCAGTCCTTTACACATTGTAGATCAGTGGTCCCCAAACTATGGCCCGTGGGCCGGATATGGCCCGCCTCCACATTTGACCTGGCCTCCTGAACAATACCAGACACGCATTATGATTTTTTTTTTTCAGTCTGGCCACGCGATCGAGACTAATACACGCATAGAACGTGACATTCTATTCCACCCTTCTGCAGTCTGTGCCCCTATCTGACCCCCCTCCCCCCGAAAAAAAAAAAATCCTAGTATTAACCTTTCCTGCTTTGGTCTCCTAACCATGGTTGGGGGACGCAGGGGAGATCTGTCTTCTCCAGGGCCGGAGGTAGCTTTTCCTCCAGGGTTAACTCCCAAGTAAACCTCACGGTTGTTAACAACAATATGGTGGTACACCGAAGAACAGGCCATTTTGCTGAAGAGTTGGGGGCTTTGTTATCAGACTGCACCGTTAATAACAGCAATTCTAGTTCGCTACCTGCTCCGGTCGCCTCTCTCTCTACTCACCCGCACACTTCACACACACCGTCCGCCCTGCGGGGCCATTCACACGGGGGTGTGCCTCGGCTGGTGATTGTACTCACCGACAGACTCACGGCATTAAAGACATCTTTCTTCTCGGGACACACCTCCTCCGCGACAGCATTCAAACATTTCTTGACAAATTCTCCATCAGTGAAAGGTTTACCGCTGCTTGCTATCAGTTAAGCAACCCGAAAGCTGGCCCGAACAGATGACTGGTTCAGCTGAGCTTGGCGTACAAATGTATTCTGCTGAGATGTTACCTGTTAACATTGTGCATGGCACAACAGAAAGTTAATGTTCCATGGACTTTTTTTCTGTGAAGAACCCAGAGAGGGTTATTTGGTTATTATTTATTTCATAAATGGTGTTATTTATTTCATTAATAGTGTTATTATTTATTTTCTGACTTTTTTTGCTGTGAAGATCCCGGAAAGGGTTATTAATATTTGGTTATGTGTGGTTTTCTGGAAAACAATAAATGTTGACGTTTAGGCACCCCTGTGATCGTCACACTTTTTCTGTTACAAACTGACCCCGGCCCCCATCAGAGAAGGCAAAAGTTATGTGGCCCTCACAGGAAAAAGTTTGGGGACCCCTGCTGCAGATTGAAAACAGTAGGCAAATTTAAATACATACAGTATCTCACAAAAGTAAGTACACCCCTCACATTTTTATAAAGATTTTATTGTATCTTTTCATGCAACAGCACTGAAGACATTACATCTTGATACAATGTAAAGTAGTCAGTGTACAGCTTGTATAACAGTGTAAATTTGCTGTCCCCTCAAAATAACTCAACACACAGCCATTAATGTCTAAACCGCTGGCAACAAAAGTGAGTACACCCCTGAGTGGAAATGTCCAAATTGTGCCCAATTAGCCATTTTCCCTTCCCGGTGTCATGTGACTCGTTAGTGTTACAAGGTCTCGGGTGTGAATGGGGGGAGTAGGTGTGTTAAATTTGGTGTTATCGCTCTCATACTGGTCACTGAAAGTTCAACATGGCACCTCATGGCAAAGAACTCTCTGAGGATCTGAAAAAAGAATTGTTGCTCTACATAAAGGTGGTCTAGGCTATAAGAAGATTGCCAACACCCTGAAACTGAGCTGCAGCATGGTGGCCAAGACTATACAGCGGTTTAACAGGACAGGTTCCACTCAGAACAGGCCTCACCATGGTCAACCAAAGAAGTTGAGTGCACGTGCTCAGTGTCATATCCAGAGGTTGTCTTTTGAAAATAGACGTATGAGTGCTGCCAGCATTGCTGCAGAGGTTGAAGGGGTGGGGGGTCAGCCTGCCAGTGCTCAGATCATACGCTGCACACTCCATCAAATTGGTCTGCATGGCTGTCATCCCAGAAGGAAGCCCCTTTTAAAGATGATGCACAAGAAAGCCCGCAAACAATTTGCTGAAGACAAGCAGACTAAGGACATGGATTACTGGAACCATGTCCTGTGGTCTGATGAGACCAAGATAAACTTATTTGGTTCAGATGGTGTCAAGCATGTGTGGTGTGTGGCCGCAACCAGGGAGGAGTACAAAGACAAGTGTGTCTTGCCTACAGTCAAGCATGGTGGTGGGAGTGTCATGGTTTGGGGCTACATGAGTGCTGCCTGCACTGGGGAGCTACAGTTCATTGAGGGAACCATGAATACCAACATGTACTGTGACATGCTGTAGCAGAGTATGATCCCTTCCCCTTGGAAACTGAGCTGCAGGGCAGCATTCCACCATAACGACCCCAAACACACCTCCAAGATGACCACTGCCTTGCTGAAGAAACTGAGGGTAAAGGTGATGGACTGGCCAAGCATGTCTCCAGACCTAAACCCTATTGAGCATCTGTGGAGCATCCTCAAACGGAAGGTGGAGGAGCGCAAGGTCTCTAACATCCACCAGCTCCGTGATGTCGTCATGGAGGAGTGGAAGAGGATTCCAGTGGCAACCTGTGAAGCTCTAGTGAACCCCATGCCCAAGAGAGTTAAGGCAGTGCTGGAAAATAATGGTCGTCGCACAGAATATTGACACTTTGGGCACAATTTGGACATTTTTACTTAGGGGTGTACTCACTTTTGTTGCCAGTGGTTTAGACATTAACGGCTGTGTGTTGAGTTATTTTGAGGGGACAGCAAATTTACACTGTTATGCAAGCTGTACACTGACTACTTTACATTGTATCAAAGTGTCATATCTTCAGTGTTGTCCCATGAAAAGATATAATAAAATATTTACAAAAATGTGACGGGTGTATTCACTTTTATGAGATACTGTGTATTTACACGATACATTGCAACACACACACACACACACACCATTCCCTACTTCTCACACACATAAAATAAGAGTCATATAAAAAAGACATAGCTTGGCACCAAGGCACCATGTTAAGGAACACCACCCTGTGGAGTCCCTTACGCTGGGAGACCACACAACCCATAACCACAGGGTGTGCCATAGAGGCCGCCCCTACCAGGACAGACCGGGGTCCACACCACAGTTGTACGGCAATGGCATAAAGCCCCCACCCACCTAATGGGCTATAGACCATCACCAAGCCAGTGTGGAGAGAAATTCACAATTGTTGGCTTGATTATTTGGGGAAGGAATACACAATTATCTCATTCTTTTGTCATACAGCATCAATAATCATGAAAACTGAGAGGGCTAACTGAAGAACTCTACAGAGTATCTTGTTAATGACCTGAAAACTGGGAAGACAGTCACCAAGAAAACCAATGGAAATACATTATGCCAACAGAGCTGTAGTCACAGTGATATTAAATAATACTCCTGTGTGTTTTATTTCCACTAACTCCAGAAAAAATCTCTTCTACATTTGCCTCAAGTAATTTATCACATGTCAGATGTCAGCCTCTCTGACAGGCGACAATAAAGCTTTACTTAAAATGTGCTAACCCGCTGGAGAAAAACTTTAGTGAATGGGTCGTGATTGCGAGGTGCAGACGTGCTGATTAGCCTCTGACTCTCTGTGACATCTCGCTCGCTCACCTCCCCTCGCTTCATTCAAAGATGTGGCGAGCTGTGTTTGATTGGCATCTGAATAGTCGTGCAACTCTGAGCGCTGTGTGAATGGCCAGTGATGAACAGGAGCACGAGGTTCAAGTGAGCTGATTAGAAAATGTCACATGCATGCCAGCGTAATCATAATCTATACCCCTTCCACTTTCTAATCATGATCCACACTCTTTACCATGAGATTGAGTGTGTTCAACATCATGTCTGGCTCATACACTTGGAAATTAATTAGAAAGCTTGAGTGTGTCACGAGTATAAAAATGAATCCTGCAGTTCTCCTGTGGTCATTCTTTATACTCATTTAGTTGTCTTAACTGATTTTTAGTCTTTGCTACTGTTTAATAGTTTCACATATTTCAAATAGGGTTAACAGTCGGGGTGTTTTGCTGTACTTTTACAGATTTTTTTTTTGTAGGTTTTATTAACTCAAAAAGCACACTAGTACCAAGGGATGACCCCACCTTCCTTTTAGTCAGGTATGAGCTCGAGTGGAGAGCGAGTTCTTCTTGGCTGCTGAGTTTTTAATCACACTTCTACTCTATCAGTAAGGGAGGGTGTTTCAAGCAAACATTCTTCTAATGGCTAGGAAGGAACTAAAATGTTATCCACTTGTGTTAATGGTGGCAGCACACAGCTTCATGATGTCATTTACTTTATTAAACAGGAATACAATAACGTTGACCCATCTCAGAATCAGAATCAGCTTTATTGGCCAAGTATGCACAACACATACAAGGAATTTGACTTTGGCTAAAAACTTGCTCTCGTTGTTCAGGTGGAGGATTTAAGTAAGTTTTAAATAAGGATTCAATGACAACAGATTATGTACAGTAAATTACAGTCTGTCCACGTTTCTATAAAAGGATGCAAATATATACAGGAATATATGCAGTTATTTACTCAGACTATCCACACTTTGCAGAAATATATGGAAAAAAAATATACAGTCATACAGTATTTCAATGTGAACTCAGATTCAGTAATATAATGTGAATGAAGTAAAAAGCAGTGTGAGAGTTATGTGCAATGTAAGAATGGATGAAAAGTCATGAGTACAGCAACAGGTAGGACTAGGTGAATGTTAGGAGTTCATCAGAGTGATGGCTTGAGGAAAGAAACTGTTCCTGTGACGGGTGGTTTTGACCTTCAGTGATCTGTAACGATGACCAGAAGATAGAAGTTCAGTTTGTGGCCGGGGTGTGACGGGTCAGCACAGATGTTTCCCGCCCGTTTCCTGGTTATGGACTGATATAAGTTCTCAATGGAGGGTAGGTCAGTACCAATGATCCTCTCCGCAGACTTAATGATCCGCTGCAGTCTGGTCTTGTCCTGTTTAGTGGCAGATCCAAACCAGACAGTGATGGAAAAGCAGAGGACAGATTGGATGATGGCGGTGTAGAAGACAACCAGCAGCTCCTGAGGCAAATCAAACTTCTTGAGCTGACGCAGAAAAAACAACCTCTGCTGGGCCTTTTTCCGGACAGTGTCTATATGGGAGGACCACTTCAGGTTCCAGGAGATTGTGGTACCCAGAAACTTGAATGAGTCCACAGTGGACACTGTGCTGCTGAGGATGGTGAGTGGGGGGAATGAAGGAGGGTGTTGCCTGAAATCCACAGTCATCTCCACCGTTTTGGCTGGGTAAAGTTCAAGATGGTTCTGGCCGCACCAGAGGATCAGCTGCTCCACTTCCCGCCTGTATGCAGACTCATCACCATCCTGGATCAAACCGATGACTGTGGTGTCGTCCGCAAACTTCAGGAGCTTCACCGAAGGGTCCTCTGAGGTGCAGTCATTGGAGTAGAGGGAGAAGAGCAGTGGGGAAAGGACTGGTTGTGTATTTTCTGAATGTCAGTCTGCAGCCAGAAACGGCTACAACATTCATTACACATTACTGGCAACAAGGAAAAAAAATCTGTATTCTTTAAAATCTGAAGTATTTGTCTAACTATTGGAAAGCCTTTTACTGTTTTAAAACTAATTTTACAAGTGCACACCAGCATTTACATAGACAAAGCATTCGGAAAATGGGTAAAGTAAGAGCTTCAGCATTGTTCATTTCAGTTAAAGGAAGACAGAAGAATAAAAATAAAAAATCTGTGCCTTAATCTTGAGGTAGCAGTCCTTGGAAGCACTGTCTAATGTTGTATGTCATTGTTCAGTGAAGAAGAATCCAAATATCCGTACTTCATTAAAGCTTGAAACACAAGGGATGCTCCTCATTAAAATCCTCTCTTGGTTGCCTTTAGCTCTCTGTAGGTCACCATTTGGAAAAGGCTAAAATACGTTGTCCAACTTGCATTTTGTTTGTAAATTGTCAGTGTTGAAAGTAGAAAGGCAGGTTTGGGTAGTGAAAGTTTCTTCATGGGAGAATTTGATGGAGGTGTTGAATTGGATGGATGGAAGTTTGTCCGTTGTGTATTGCTTACATATTCTTGTGAACTTTGTTGGTGATTACACACATGGAAATATTCTGTAAATATACAGTAAATAGAATGAAGTTGAGATTATCTCTGCAGCAGTTTGCCGCCTGCAGGTCAGATCAGATCAGACGTTAGCGGTTCACCCATTGAGATTTGGTTACTTGAGCTGCTTTGATCGCATCTCATCAGGCCCAACCTTGATTTAACCCTCCCATTTGAACACCACAACAGCTCTTCATCTGATTATATTCAATTAACGATGCCCCCTACACGCACTCTCACTTTCCCTCGCTCACTCACATACATTCACCAAACCTGGTTTGATTGTAATCACAATGAAGCTACTCAGTAAAGGCTTATGGAGAAATAATTCTTGCTTCACCTATCTGCTTTTCATTTAACAACATGCAAGTTGCACTTTTAAATTTAAATTTCTTTAGATGATCCATAGCTCTACCTTCTGACTTTGAATAATGGCGCCTCTCCAAAGTGATTTGTCAGTTCACTGAAGCAAAAGAGTGTGATTCAGTCAGGATAAAGCCCATTTCTGTTTTCTTTGCATAAGTTTGTCTGACCCATTGAACATATGCAGGGTCATCACAGCCTCAGATCGTGGTCATTGCCTCCTTTCCCAGTGTTGCCCTCTATTTCCCCATCCCAACATCTGATAGTTGTTATTAGAGCTAAACAAAGGGAGGCGGTCAGACTGTAAACTGACCTTCATGTGTCTGCTGGAGTCTGGCAGGAAGACGGGTCATGCTGAACACATGTAACATGGGGATGTGGAAAAGATGGTCTGTGTCAGTGTTTCATCATTTTCAGACTTTGTATAAACATTACATTAAACAAAATTACACCTTCTGATTCAGACACATTGATGTTGTGAAGCTGCGGCTTATGTCTTGTTTGTTGTGGGTATTAGCTTCACCAGTTAGCAGTGATTTTGGCACAGCAGTCTGCAGAACAACTAATCACATCCAGCTAATGATCTGTTATAGATCAACTTGTTTACAGCAAATCTACTCTCTGACCTTAGCAGCCTCACACCATCTGTTTTCCTCAGTTCCATTGCCCCAGAGTGGAGTATACGTGTTGTCTAAGGGTTTGTGCATCGTTTCCCTCAGTTCACTCCAACTGTTAATAACTCACATTAGTAGAAAGTCACACTCTTGGACGTGTGTGGGGGCCAGTGTGTACTTCCACGGAAACTAGAGGATGAATGCTTGCAAATACAGAATCCAGCTCATTTACGCTAAATATTAAATGAGTCCTGCCGAAATTACACAGCTGAATCCACATCTGTGTCCATTGTGTTGCTCACACAGATGCCCGCTCTCCTGCACAATGCACACAGTTGTTGTTTAATTTTTCCTGGCTCTTAAGCCCATCACCTAACTGATTGACCTAATGAATGGAGCTCTGTGGTCGGTAATGTGCCTGAATAGGCCACTCGAATTATAAGCCTGCCTACTCTGACACAGGAAGGACGTATCTAAAGGAGGAGGGGTTTAGGCATACAGTTTTAGGAGTTTTAGGCATACAGTACAGTGTTTCCCCTAGGTTTCCAGCCTTGGAGGGGGGGGGGGGCAGCGTGAAGGACGACAACGACAAACTTAAAGTGTACCTGTGGTGGTCGTGAAAAAAAAGATATTATATTGAGCCCCTGTCTCACGTTCTAGTTCAAGTTTAAGTTGAAATTCACGTTCAAAGCAATTTGATATAAATCCATTGCTGATGTACTGGTTCAGCTATGTCAGCAAAACATGGGTACAGCCATACTAGCGGCTACATGGACTTCCAGGACGCTTCTTGTGATGTAATTTCGTGGCTACCGCGATCTGGATCAGTATTGGCTGAGCCTCGAGTACCCAGATGTGCAGCGGCTTTGGGGATATTCAAATTCAAATGTTTATTTCAAACTCAGGGTTCATATTAAATGCAGAACTGAAACGAGTAGAAAATAAATAAATAAATGCTTAAATTCGGCGGGTCCTATTGTCTGATCTGAGGTCGTTAACAGCCGCAACAGGGCAGATTAATTCGGCTCTTCCCTCGCCGCTATAAAGAGCGGCAGACTGCGTTGCGTTGTGTGAGGACCAAAATTCAAACGTTTATTTCAAACTCAGGGTTCATATTAAATGCAGAACTGAAATGAGTAGATAAATAAATAAATAAATGCTTAAATTCAGCGGCTTGTCTCATGTGATCTGAGCTCCTAACTGCCGCAACACAGAAGATGATTCTACAACTATATGCAGAGCAGCAGACACTCGGCGCTCTTGTAAAAACAAAAACATACAATGCGATATGGATATCGCAACATGGCGGAATGTAAAGCCTTTGGATGTCTGAATAATAAGCGAAAAAAACAAAGAAACACTTTTTTTGTGTACCCAAACCCAGCTCACCTTGTCAGAAGATCGGAGCGGAAACAGGGCACAGACGAATAATTTCAGACGGAATTGCGTTGTGTGTGAGGACCACTTCGTCACTTTAACCCTCAGAAGACCTTTCTGGCTCAAACCTGTAGCCATGTTGGACAAATTCTTCCTCAGAGTCCGACAATTCAGCCATAATAGAATAAAAACACTCACAACAGCACCCTAGTCTCTCATACAGGCGGAGCATTGACTGTTGAGTATCAACGAAGTGACGTCACATCCGCATGTGTCACGGCTGCGCCCACAGTTTTCATTGGTTGCCCATGGCCAAGGTCCTATTTGAATATATGTCTGGTGGTATATGGCTGGCAAAAATTATTTACCAAAATAAGAAATACTTTTTCATAATGTTTTCAAGTCAAATGCGTCTTCACGACCACCACAGGTACGCTTTAAAGGAATCATGGTGTTCAGAAGTTTCTTTTAGTAACAGTTTCTTTTAATAACAACAGTTTCTTTTAATAAAAGTAGTCAGTAGAAATAAAAACTAAAAAACAATTATTGAACAAAACAACAGAATATTTGAACGACATTGAACATAATATCTGAACATTTGTTTATATGGCAATTATCCACAAAATGTGCAGCTTTTGTCACTGCAGTGCATTTTTCTGGGCTTCTGGAAGGACATTTCAAGATCCTGTTGATATGAGGAGTCTGTTGTGATCTAGCGCTATATAGAAAAATTAAATAAAACTAGAAAAACACTCAGTGCATACTTACGCCATGGCTCCTTCCTTCCCTTCCTTTGTCCATCCATCTGTTCTTACCTCCCTTCCTCCATCCCACCGTAAATTGCAAGATGGGGCCTTGGTAAAGGTATGCACTCATAGTGCAGCTCCACAATCTAATTGGTTTGTCTGCAACCCAAGGACCTCCTCTGGGGAAAATGTCATCAAAATCCATCCATTAGTGTTTGAGTAATCTTGCTAACATATTGTGAGAAGCTAGAGCCTTGACAGAGGTATGTGCTCTCAGATTATCAACAAAATATAAGATAAGCTAAGCCTTTATTAGTCCCACAATGGGGAAATTCCAGGATTGCAACAGCACAGGGATAACAACACTCAGAGCAACAATCAGAAGGCAAGAAAAAACAAGAGCAGCTAGTATACATATGTACATATTAATATATATATAGACACACAGTGCAGAGCATTGTGGTTGGTGGATGTGCAGCAGAAAGTCTAAGCTCTCTCTCCGCGGATGTGGCGGGCCAGCTGGATGTCTTTGGGCATGATGGTGACCCTCTTGGCGTGGATGGCGCACAGGTTGGTGTCCTGGAAGAGACCCACCAGGTGGGCCTCGCTGGCCTCCTGCAGAGCCATGACGGCGGAGCTCTGGAAGCGCAGGTTGGTCTTGAAGTCCTGAGCAATCTCCCTCACCAGGCGCTGGAAGGGCAGCTTACGGATGAGCAGCTCCGTGGATTTCTGGTAGTGATGGATCTCTCTCAGAGCCACTCTTCTGGATCTCTTCTGGAACCTAAGGACCTCCTCTGGTGAAAATTTGATAAAAATCCACCCATTAGTTTTTGTGTAATCCTGCTAAACCACTGCTAGAAGATTGAGCCTTGGTGGAGGTATGCATTCACGGACACTTCCAAAAGTGTAACTGGTTTGTGTGTAGCCCAAGGACCTCCTCTGGTGAAAATTTCATCAAAATCCATCCATCAGTTTTTGTGTAATCCTGCTAACATATTATGAGAAGATAGAGCCTTGGTGGAGATATGCACTCTCGGATAATCAACAAAATATAATGGGTTAATCCTTAGGCCAAGGGCCACCTTTAGGCTGTATTCACACCAGGATAGTCCGGGAGTCTCGGTTCGACTCGACGGGGGATGGCAAGAATTTTCACACCTTTGGTTTTGTTTGCATTCACACTGCACTTCAGTCAAGCAGACCAAACTGCTTGGACAACGTCACGCGGTTACAACAGCTGCTCGTTTGTGGCACTGTAGCCGAAGCCACCACTGACCAGGAAGAAAAATCTTGGCGAAGAAGAGAAATCCGGCTCATCGATTGGCCAGGACCGGTGTTATGCCGAGAATTGCTCGCTTGCCAAGAACTGCATCCCACGCACCAAAACTATAAAATATAACACTACAGCCAGGCTTGTAACCATTTGTGCATTTTTAGAAGTACCTATTATACATTTTTAGAAGTAAAAATTACCTCTTGTAAATTATCTTTAAATTATGTTTATTCGACAATGGGATGCAATTCTTGGCAAGCGAGCAGTTCTCAGCATAACACTGTTCCCTTCAGTAAGGTGTTTATTTGCCCCAAACTAATAAAAATGAAAAGCTCTGCTGTCTGTATAAACCCCCCCATGCCGCCATCGTGTCGCTAACGTTTTAAAAACATTGGTATTCTTGTGTGTAGCCACAAGCAGCTGAGAAATCTGGTTCTCAGACCAAATATCTATCAGAGCCTGCATCTCACTCCTCACTCATCACTACTTCAAGTCCAAGAAACATTTTTTTAAAGCTTTTCTCCTCAGTTTTCTCTGGTAAAAGTATTTCTTGGATCTGCGCGGTTCACTTTATTGTTATTTTCTACCCAAAATGGAGGCTGAAGAACCAGGAGCTCTTCAGCTGAATCGGGATGTTGGATTTATTTACCCACGGATTCCTACCACGGATGTGCTGCCGGAAAACAGGCATCAAGTTTTCAACAGGGACAACTTTTTCAGGTGAGTGGAAACTTCGTCTGTCTGCATCTCACCCAGACAGTGAATTTGTTTTTTCATGTATTTATATTGAGTTATAATGTAATCGTGATGCGGGAAAAATTCACCCGTTCGCGTTTGATGTGAAGGCACCTTTACAGTAAACGTGACTTTCTCTTCTCACTGTGTGTTGCTGTGGTTACTCAAATGCCAAGGGGCACGTCCGCCCTTTGGTCCGGGCAAACGAAGCGTACCAGACTGTGTTTGCAAATGAACCGAGACACCCCCCCCCTTTTTCAGGGGGACCAGAGTTCGCTTGTTTGGTGCTGCACCAGAGTTCCAGGCGCATTCAGATGCCGCCAAATTAACCAAACTATCCACGGAATACACACTTTGGTCCTTTACTCCGGACCAAACAGTGGCCATGTGAATGTGCCCTTAATGAAAATTTCATCCAGAGCCGTCCAGTAGTTTTTGCGTAATCCTGCTAACAGTCAAACAAACCAACACGAGTGAAAACATTACCTCCTTGGTGGAGGTAATTAAGGTAAGGGGGGGAGGGGGCACCCCCCTTATATAATCGTATATAATGGTAGGGGAAACACTGCAGTATGCAAGGAGTTTGCAGTTGCAACAAATCTACTAAGCATTTAACTCTTTGAGTGTGTTTGTTGCCGAACTGCGACATAACCCCTAGTGGTCAAGCATGATAAATATATTTTGTTTAAAATAGTTCAGATTTCCAAAACTTGAAAATGGTAAGAGATGATGGCTTACTGTCAATTAGAAAGATGTAAAATATGATCCAAAATTTCAGGTAAGAATAAATTTATGTATCTAATTTGCATAATGTCACGGCACCTCATTAATTCCATTACTCAGTCAAAACTGGACTTTGGACGTATTTACACAAAGAATGGTTCAGTCTTTTGACACCGCTTTTCATACAGAGGTACCTCATCATTTTATCTTCAAAGTATATGAACAAGAAATCAGTACAATATAAAAAAAAGAGAAAATTCTCACTTACTTTTGACAAAGGGGGGCTGGCTGGCGTGGTCGCTGCGTTTTCACCCATCATGATTGTTATTTTGCGTTCTGTCGGTCATTTAAAGTCTGTACCACATCTACAAAGTCTTATGATTATCCCACATAAATTTTGCTTGTATCCCGTGGCTATTTTCCGCATACAAAGCCGATAAAAGTGACGGTGACCGATTGCGGACATATTAGCTTTCTGGGCTAAAATGCTAAAAACGGGTAAAGGAAATAAGTTCTTCTTCTTTGGTGTATTATGTGTCATCCACTGAGTCCTCCAATGGATATCTGCCACCTTTTGAAACTCGCAAATCAGTACAAATCATGTGAGAGTGAGACGACGGGTGCAGTGCTGCACTCTGCCACTAGGGGCACGCAAATTCACACACTCAAAGTGTTAAATGTTTCATTGTGGTCTTTAATAATGTGTAAAAAACATCTGAGATACTTTTTTGAAATGATGTGTAATTTGTGAAAGTCAACAAACCTACCTTGTAAATGCAATAACTAGAGAAAAAAATTATGTAGGCTTTTAAAATTGATACCATAGTTGTATCTAAGAAAAAATCTTGGACAAGTTCAACTTTGAGTCACCTTGACCTTGAGGTTAAGGTCAGAGGTCAGTTTTTCCCTAAATCTTGCAAACGTGATGACATGAGAAGGAAATGACGTAGACTTTTTATCCTCATACCATAGCTATACGCATGAAAAATCTTTGAGCTCGAATTTGAGCCACCTTAATGCTGATCTGAAGGTCAGAGGTCATATTTTCTTTTACTCTTAAACATGACAAGTTCAGAAGGAAATTAGGGAGATTTTTGATATTGATACCATAGTTAAAGCTGTGAGAAATCTCAGATGAGTATACAGTATCAGGTGACTTTGAACTCAGTGTCAAGCTCAGAGGACATTTTTTTTTCTAAAAATGTTGTAAACAGGGTAACACAGAAAGGAATTATGTTAATGTTTCACATCGATACCGTAGTTCTGTCATTGAATAATTAGGGATCAGTTCAAATTTTGCCGACCTTGACGGAGGTCAGCTCTTCATAAACCTTGTAAATGTGAGAATTTGTGAATGAAATGACAAAGGCTTTTCATATTGATCCAATAGTTGTCTATGGAAACTCTTGGATGATTGTGATTTTGGGTGACTTTGAACAAACATTCAGCCAGCCAGTGCTCTTAATGCCAGCAGGCTGAGCGGTACCACTGGCAGCTGCCAGCATTTTTGTTCTTGCACAGCTTATATTGTCCCTTTCTATGTTTTGTCCAGCCTGTTGAAAAGGGAAGACGATCAGGCTGTGCTATATCACAAATAAGATTAAAAAGCAGTCAGGTCACTTCCGGTTATGGCTGCCACGTAGGACGGACGTGTCTCGCTCTGCTCTGCTCCTGGAAAAAAAAAATCGGCAAATAACTCTCTCATTTGGGACAGAACGTATCCCAGCATTTGGGCGAGGATATGTCGGCGAAGCCTAAGGCTGGAAAACCAGGAAAAGGAAAAAGCGAGCCGCCGAAACAGTCCAAATTAACGGACTTTCAGGTCTGTGACGCAGCAAACAAAACTCCATATATGGCGGAGGAGGCTGGCAACGGTGCGATATTTGCGGGGAATGGTGCAGATGCGCTGATGGCTGCCATGAGTTCAATGAGAGCGGACTTTTCCTCTAGATTTGATGGGATTATGACAGCGTTGGAAGGAATAAGAAAGGAATTGGGTGACTGTGTAGAACGAACGGCGCAGATGGAGCTCCGTCTCACTAGTGCTGAAGATGACGTCACCCGTCTTCAATTAAAGGTGTGCACTTTGGAAAAAAAAAATAAATCTCTGGAAGATAATATTTTGGATTTGGAATCTCGGTCGAGACAGAATAATTTGAGGCTGGTGGGTCTTCCAGAGGAATCAGAAGGTCGGGACGTATGTTCCTTTCTGGAAAAGTGGATTCCGGAGGTGCTGGGCAGCGAGGAGTTGCAATCAGCAGTGATTCTGGAAAAAGCACATCGTATTGGCCCACGGAGAGATAAGGGACCGCCGAGGACCTTAATTATGAAGTTTCTTAGCAACAGAGACAGGATGAAGATCTTCAACGCTGCACGAGCTAAAAAAGGAGAGATTAAACACCAGGACCAGCAGGTGCGGTTCTACCCAGATTTGGCCACAGGAATCCAGCAATTGAGGAAGCAGTTTGATCCCGTACGTAAGGAGCTGCGCAACCTTGGGATTCGTCATGGTGTAATCTATCCTGCGAGACTGCTGACCACGTATGAGGGCAGAACCCACATCTTCAAGACCCCAGAGGAGGCGCAGGAGTTCATCAAGAAGATCAAAGAAGAAGAAGAGACTGGTGGGAGCTAAGCATGAACAAAATATAAGGTAGAATAATTAAGCATTTGCACAGGCATCTGACTGACTTGAAGTAAATAGTAAGTTTACAAAATATAGATTGTATTATATATTAAAAAAACAAAACAAAAACAAAACAAACAAAAAAAAAAACTATGATGTACAAAGTTGTTAAAAATTTTGGAGTTAAGTTGGAAAACTACAGAGGAGAGTTAATGTTACGTCATTAAAAGCAGTAGAGTTAGGGTGATTGGGAGGATGAAGAAGGAGTGGCTTAGGCTGTTCCCCGTGGGTGTGGAACGGTCGATGGCTATATCGGGAGACAGAATTTTTCTTTTGATTTTGGGGGGTTTGCCACAAGTGTGGGAAGGGGAAATTTGTTTGTGTGTAGTTTGTAGGATGAATGTTCAACCACTCATGTTTTTGCTTCTCTGTATGAGCATGTTTACACTGCAAGGTAATCCCAAACTCTCTATTGATCATGGACCAAAGTGTTAATCTTAATTTAACTTCATGGAATTGCAGAGGTCTACAAAATTTAAAAAAACTTAAACAAGTTATGAATAAAATAAAGGACATGGGTTCAAGAATTGTGTTTTTACAAGAAACTCATCTGATAGAGGAGGATGTTAAAAGAATTAGGAGTAGATGGCAGGGAAGTGTATTCACCTCTTCATTTTCATCCCGAGCCAGGGGAGTTATGACTCTCATACATAAATCAGTTCCTTTTCAGGTGAAAAATGTAATTGGAGACAAATTTGGAAGATATGTAATCATTCAAGGTTCTTTGCTATTAGAAAATATAAATCTTGTGAACTTATATGGTCCCAATATAGATGATCAGAAGTTCTTTGCTAATTTATTTCTCATCTTATCATCACTTACAGGGCAACATATAATAGCAGGGGATTTTAATTGTACATTGAATCCAGGTGTGGATAGATCAACAGGACTGGATTGTACGCACATTGGATGTAGGATGACTATTAATCATTTTATGAAAGAATTGAGATTGTTAGATATATGGAGAGAAATGAAACCACAAGTTAAAGCCTATTCTTGTTATTCCAGTACCTACAAGACATTCTCACGTATTGATTATTTTTTGATTTCCACAGAATTAAGGTCCAAGATTCAAAACTGCTTTTATGATAACATCGTGATTTCTGATCATGCACCCTGTTGTCTAATATATGTAGATAAAAAATTGACAAAGGAATCAGGTAGATGGCAATTTCAGCATAAATGGCTTCAGGATGAGGAATTTGTCAAGTATATAGAAAAACAGATAGACGAGTTCTTTGACATCAATACTACACAAACATCAGCATGTGTAAAGTGGGAGGCTTTCAAAGCTTTTATTAGGGGACATATTATTAGTTATACAGGATCAAAATCTAAGAAGACTCGAGAGGAGAGAGCTAAATTGGAACATAAAATAAAAAGTCTTCAGGAAAAAGTGTATGCAGGAAGTGACCCAAGGTTGGAGAATGAATTACTGATTTTGAGAGCTGAATACGACAAAAAATCAGCGAATAGAGCTGCCTCGAGTCTTCTAAGATTGAAACAATCTTTTTATGAACAAGGTGAAAAATCAGGAAAATTATTAGCATGGCAGATTAAACAATTGGAAATTAAAACACCAATTACCAGTATTATAAGTAACGGACAGGTAGTTATAGATCCTTTAGAAATTAATAGAGCCTTTAGAGATTACTATGAAAAATTATATGATACCAAAAATGAACCTGATTTAACAAAACTAAATGGGTTTTTGAACGAACTATCTATACCGTGTATTCCAAATGAAAACAGGGAGATATTGGAGTCTAAAATTAGTCAAGAAGAAGTTGGGCTAGCCATTGATAATATGAAATCAGGAAAAAGTGCAGGACCAGATGGTCTTCCAGTTGACCTTTATAAAAAATTTAAGAATAAATTAATAAAACCTTTTTTGGAAATGGTTTTAGAAGCATTTCAAAATAATAATTTACCATCATACATAAATAATGCCTTAATTATACTGCTGCCAAAACCAGGTAAGCCCTCTAATAAATGTGAAAATATGAGACCAATAAGCCTATTAAACGCCGACCTTAAGATAATCTGTAAAATTTTAGCAAGACGAATACAAGAAATTTTACCAAATATTATTAATCGAGATCAGAATGGCTTTATAAAGGGTAGACAAGGCTTCCATAATGTAAGAAGACTATTTAATATTATTTATTTTAATAAAGAAGCACCGGATACAGCTCTCCTATCATTGGACGCCGAAAAGGCCTTTGATAGAGTTGAATGGCCCTTTCTTTTTGAAGTCCTACATAGGTTTGGACTTGGAAATAATTTCATAAAATGGGTTCAAATAATATACAATAATGCTACAGCAGAAATCCTAACAAATAACAATATTTCAAAACCAATAAAAATCAATAGAGGATGTCGACAAGGCTGTCCACTTTCACCTTTACTGTTTACTATGGCAATTGAACCTTTAGCGATAGCGATACGTTTACATTCACAAATATATGGAATTAAAGTTGGACCAACAGAACATAAAATCTCCCTGTACGCCGATGATATAATTTTGTTTATGTCGAATCTAAAAAAATCAATTCCAACCTTGTTGAATTTAATAAAGAATTTTGGGGAAATATCAGGATATAAAATAAATAAAACTAAATCTTCAATATTAATGCTAAATGAGACCCAGAGAAATTACCCAGCCCCTGAGGTAATTCAATGTTGTAAATCAGTTTAAATATTTAGGAATCCAAATTATGCCTAAGCTAGAATCAGTCGCCAGCGTCAACTATGAAGCCTTAATGTCAGATATCAATGAGTTAACTCAGAGATGGATGTCACTACCAATGTCGATGATCGGGAGAATCAATATACTTAAAAGTAATATTTTACCTAAAATACTTTATTTGTTTCAATACATTCCCTTATCACCACCTTTAGATCTATTCTCAAGAATAAAAAAAAAGTTAGTGGAATTTATATGGAACAACAGGAGGGCTAGATTACGTTTGTCTTTATTATATTTACCATTTGATCGTGGAGGTCTGAAATGTCCAAATTTTATGTTGTATTATTGGTCGGCACAACTGAGGTCTATGACATATTATTTTTCATCAAATGATCTCCCTCACTGGACTGAAATGGAATCATACAATTTACCTTTACCTCTTCCCATATTCATATACTCAGATTCGGCAAAAAAATTACAAAAACAAGTTAAAAATCCATTTGTAAAGCATATGATCAAAATATGGTGTGAAGCTAAAAACTATTTAAAAGAACCACAGTTATTGTCACAATTTAGTCCAATATGGGGTAATCAATATTTTAAACCAGGGAGAGCGGACGCTGTATTTAAAGTATGGAATTTAAAAGGGATACAAAAGATTCAGGATTTATATTTGCCATGTGCAGACAACATAATGTCTTTTGAAGAGCTGAGGATCAAATTTAATCTCAATAGAACACATTTTTTTAAATATCTTCAACTTAGAAACTTTATTCGATCAAATCAAAATAAAGCTCTCACTCGACCTATTTATTCATCCTTGGAAAAAATGATGATGAAAGATAGTAAAAGAAAGGGTATTATTTCAGAGTTTTATAACTCATTGACACTATCTTCAAGTGAAAATTCACTGAAAAGATTAAACTACTGGAAAGAAGATCTGCAAATTGAAATTTCAGAGGAACAATGGGAATTGGCTTGTACAGAAGCTCAAACCAAATCAATAAATGCACGCCTTAAATTGATACATTTCAAATGGTTAATGCGGATGTATGTTACACCGGAGGAGTTAAATAGATATAACAAAAATATACCAGATACATGCACAAAATGCATGGAAAGTAAAGGAACCCTATTTCATTGTTTATGGGAATGTAGATTAATAAGAATGTTTTGGGAAGAGGTGAGGGTAACAATTGAAAAAATAATCTCAAAACAAATCATATTGAATCCTAAACTGTTTTTGTTGGGTCTGTACCCAGAAAAGCATAATTTTAATAAAAGTGAAAGAACATTCATAGACCTCAGTTTGCTTAATGCCAAAAAATGTATTGCACTATTATGGAAAAAGACTCATAGACCAGATGTGACTCAGTGGTTAAGACAGATGTTAACAAACCTTCCATTAGAAAGAATAACATATATACTGAAATCAAAGGAAATTGTGTTTGAGAATATATGGAGACCTTTTATTGATTATGTAAAAAATTTAAACATAACTCTTGAAGAAGAAGGTGAATGATGTGTGTGGACCTTGTAAATTCCAAACTGGTGAACATAATATGTATACTTATGTATTGGATTGTCTAGACTAAACAGAGGAGCATTGTTGAAGACTTGATTTTGTTGGTGGTTGTTGGTGTTTTTAGTGCATTTTTTTTTTTTTGTAGTACTTTAGTGTTAGTGTTTGATTGTTTGTATCATGTTTGTTAAAAAAAAAAAAAAGGTTCAATAAAGATATTGTGGAAAAAAAAAAAGCAGTCAGGTGGTCCTTGAGTGTTCCACAGAAGGAAAATTGATGATACTAAAGAAAGTGGAAGGTCGAGCCACCATGCGCTGATTAATTTATACAAAACCTTAGCCTACTCTAACATGTATATCCAGTATGGCCATTGTTTGAATTATGATCAGTGTGGAGTAACATGGTGTTGGGCAATAAGTCTGGATGAACTGATCCAGTCATTGAGTCAGCAGTCTATCTGCATGGCCTGTTAGTTCGAAGCTCTTACAGAGTTAATGAGGATCATTAAGGTAGAGCAGGACCAGTTTGAACATGTCTTGTAGCAAACTGCGCTTGTGTTTTTAGTACACTGTAAGAGGGTAACCATGTAGTTGGACTCTACAGTCACAAGTGGATGGATGGGACCGTCAGCTGGTGTGTTATTCTTGTGAGCATTGCAGACCTGCAACACCTCAAATCTCACTTTTCCCCCCAGGCTTTGATGTTGAGTCAATAACTGTCTAATAAGGCACCGTGGAAGAAACGCACGTTGATGAAAAAAGGTGTCTTAACACCTTCAGGCTGTGCATAATGTTGGTTCTCTATGGCAACGGTAGGTGTCGTCTGTCACTGTGGAGTTCATCTGTGGATATGAGCTAGTCATATTTTAAAATAAATGGAAAGTCTGTGTAGTATGTGAATTTGTGGTGTTTCAAATAATTATAAATGTGGCTCAGTGACTCCTCACAAAGAGGCAGAAACAAAGAGGTGATGTAATGTATGAGTGATGTCTAAAGAAGGCAGCTGGAAAAGGAGGAGGAGAAAGGAGCAGCCTGTGGAGCAGAGAGCCACAGGTGAGAGGGCACCAACCTCACAGCTCTGAGTTAATCACTCCTCCTATTTCTCTGTCAGCTCCCGAGAGGAAGGAGGAAGGGAGGATGGAGGGAGCAGCTGGCCCTGCAGTGACCACGGGGAAAAGAGAGTGGATTATTGGGCTCCGACTCTGACTTTTGGGAAGGAGAAATGAAACATGCAAGATTTTTTCCCTCTTGTAGTTTTGACAAAGGTTATGAATTTGCATGTGTGTGACAGCACCCATGTTTTTGGGTGAAAGTGTGAGTCTTTTCTATCTGTGTTGTGTCCACCAATGTGGAACAAGGGCCAGTGTAACCACAGCTGACGTGTCGGCACAGCGTGGGTATGATGAAGGAGCTGGTGTGATATTTGTTTTGCCGACATGAGAAATAGGAGGCCTGGAGCTCCCGTCACCCACATCCCTTGCTCTTTTGCTCCCTCATCTCCCACTCCGTTCCTCCCTCCCTCCCCTCCTTCCCCTCCACATCCTTCCATTTCTTTCCTAGCCTTTCTGGCATGTGTGATATATGAAGAGTTTGAACTCTCACTTTATGAGTATGCATAAATAATAATGTGGCCTCTGGCTTTGTGGAGCCAGCACTGCAGTGCCTCGGCTGATATGTGTGCATGAGTGTGTGTGGGTGTGCCCACATGGGCTCTATCAGTGTTTCTGATATGACCGATGATGCGATTGAAAGTAAAAGAAATGAGCCATTGTAGTTTGAAAGCTAAATATCAAAAGTTATTTTATGGGTTTAAAAACTCCTTAATATCCTAAATAATTAAAAAGAAATCCTCCTTAACAGTTCAGAGATACTACGCCTGGCTGTTAAATCCACTGTTAAAATGGAAGAGTGGAGATCGTTGGGTGACCACTGAGAAATCAAAAAGTGGCCCAATCTCTCAGCTGCAACAGGGAAAATAAGTATTGAACATGTCAACATTTTTCTCATGAAACATACAGTGGGGTAAAAAAGTATTTAGTCAGCCACCAATTGTGCAAGTTCTCCCACTTAAAAGATGAGAGAGGTCTCCAATTTTCATCATAGGTATACCTCAACTATGAGAGACAAAATGAGAAAAAAAAAATCCAGAAAATCACATTGTCTGATTTTTAAAGAATTTATTTGCAAATTATGGTGGAAAATAAGTATTTGGTCAATAACAAAAGTTCATCTCAATACTTTATATACCCTTTGTTGGCAATGACGGAGGTCAAACGTTTTCTGTAAGTCTTCACAAGGTTTTCACACACTGTTGCTGGTATTTTGACCCATTCCTCCATGCAGATCTCCTCTAGAGCAGTGATGTTTTGGGGCTGTCGCTGGGCAACACAGACTTTCAACTCCCTCCAAAGATTTTCTATGGGGTTGAGATCTGGAGACTGGCTAGGCCACTCCAGGACCTTGAAATGCTTCTTACGAAGCCACTCCTTCGTTGCCCAGGCGGTGTGTTTGGGATCATTGTCATGCTGAAAGACTCAGCCTCGTTTCATCTTCAATGCCCTTGCTGATGGAAGGAGGTTTTCACTCAAAATCTCACGATACATGGCCCTATTCATTCTTTCCTTTACACGGATCCGTCGTCCTGGTCCCTTTGCAGAAAAACAGCCCCAAAGCATGATGTTTGCACCCCCATGCTTCACAGTAGGTATGGTGTTCTTTCTCCTCCAAACACGACAAGTTGACCAAGTTGAGTCCCTGGCGGCGTAATGTGTTACTGATGGTAGCCTTTGTTACTTTGGTCCCAGCTCTCAGCAGGTCATTCACTAGGTCCCCCCGTGTGGTTCTGGGATTTTTGCTCACCGTTCTCGTGATCATTTTGACCCCACAGGGTGAGATCTTGCATGGAGCCCCAGATCGAGGGAGATTATCAGTGGTCTTGTATGTCTTTCATTTTCTAATAATTGCTCCCACAGTTGATTTCTTCACACCAAGCTGCTTACCTATTGCAGATTCAGATTCTTGGCCATAGTGGCAAGACCAAAGAGCTGTCAAAGGACACCAGAAACAAAATTGTAGACCTGCACCAGGCTGGGAAGACTGACCAGTCTAGTCTGCAGAGAGCTGGGACCAAAGTAACAAAGGCTACATCAGTAACGCACTACGCCACCAGGGACTCAAATCCTGCAGTGCCAGACGTGTCCCCCTGCTTAAGCCAGTACATATCCAGGCCCGTCTGAAGTTTGCTAGAGAGCATTTGGATGATCCAGAAGAGGATTGGGAGAATGTCATATGGTCAGATGAAACCAAAATAGAACTTTTTGGTAAAAACTCAACTTGTCGTGTTTGGAGGAGAAAGAACACCATACCTACTGTGAAGCATGGGGGTGAAAACATCATACTTTGGGGCTGTTTTTCTGCAAAGGGACCAGGACGACTGATCCGTGTAAAGGAAAGAATGAATAGGGCCATGTATCGTGAGATTTTGAGTGAAAACCTCCTTCCATCAGCAAGGGCATTGAAGATGAAACATGGATGGGTCTTTCAGCATGACAATGATCCCAAACACACTGCCCGGGCAACGAAGGAGTGGCTTCGTAAGAAGCATTTCAAGGTCTTGGAGTGGCCTAGCCAGTCTCCAGATCCCAACCCCATAGAAAATCTTTGGAGGGAGTTGAAAATCCGTGTTGCCCAGCGACAGCCCCAAAACATCACTGCTCTAGAGGAGATCTGCATGGAGGAATGGGCCAAAATACCAGCAACAGTGTATGAAAACCTTGTGAAGACTTACAGAAAACGTTTGACCTCTGTCATTGCCAACAAAGGGTATATAACAAAGTATTGAGATGAACTTTTGTTATTGACAAAACACTTATTTTACCGAGGAATTTACCAATTAATTCATTAAAAATCCTTCATTGTGATTTTCTGGATTTTTTTTTTCTCATTTTGTCTCTCATAGTTGAGGTATACCTATGATGAAAATTGGAGACCTCTTTCACCTTTTAAGTGGGAGAACTTGCACAATTGGTGGCTGACTAAATACTTTTTTTCCCCACTGTAGATGTGCATTACTTTCTTCTCTCTTCTAAGCATTAAAATGCTGCGTATCACAGATTCTATGAATGAAATGAGGAGATAGTTTCTCAAAATGTGTTATATTTTACACAATATTGAAGAGAGCGGGCCTTGTGACAATAGGCAGATTTTGGGCACACTACGCCCCCATGCTCTGTACACACACCCGAGACTCTCACCTGCCTTAGTCACTTTGAATAATCCAAACATTAAAAGTAGCAAAGTTAAAGTTTATCAGGCCATGCAGGATTTTAACAAATGGGAAAAACCTACATTATTCTTTTTCAATTGCAAAATTGATTGCTCAGACTAGTTAGTTAGGCCTAATTAGTAGGGCTGGGAATTGCCACTAATTTCCAGAATCAGTTCGATTCTGATTCTTCAGGTTCTGAATCGATTCAATTCCAATTCGATCCCGATTCAATCAGGGAAATTACCATTTTAACAGCTATTTTGCTTGCCAGGAAAAATTCTTAGACACCTAATGCTGCAAATTGTAGCAGGAATACTCTAATTTTGTTAATACATAAGTTATCACATAAAGATTGACCCAAAATTATTTACAATAATGCACTTTTTATTATTTAACATGATTTCACCAAGTGCTAACAAGTGTTTTCTTAAGTGCAAAGGGTGTGTTGTGTCACGTTAACAATCCAGAGTCAGTAAACAAATTCAATGCATGAAGCATGTATGCATAATCTCACTGTATTTCAGTCCCTCCAGGATTTTGTTGGCTGTTTTTAATTGTTGAGGTCCAAAAAGCCTGAATTTGTGGCAGGTTTTCTAAAAAGTTACAATAAAAGTTGCGACATTTTTAGAGGTTTTTTTGCACTGACAGTTGTGTGAGGAAGTACAGAGTTTAAAGTAGCTGCTTTTTCCATAGTTTACAGTGATGCTATTCTATGTAACACAAGAAAAGCACAGGATTGCCAAAAATTTCCTGTTAAACAGTGATTTATGAATTAAATGCTCAATAAAATTGTCAAAAAATGACCAACATTGTATTCTTGTTGAGAACTTAAATAAAAAAGATAAATAAAAGTACTGGTCATTACAGCCATTATAAATTGCACTGAATGCATGTTATAGTATGGAGAAAATTATGACAGCACCTTCTTAAATCTTGAATTTGAAAACTAAGACCCTGAAAAATTTGAGGTCTTCTTCTGTGCTGAAATCCACAACAAAGCAGGGATGGCTCCTCCACTGACAACCTCTTGCCTTCAGAAGGTCTCAGTGCAGGATGGATCTTGGAGTGGAAACCCAGTCTTCACAGATCTGAAGGGGAGATGAAAAGGAGAATATATTTCAAAGTAAAATTAATAGTCATGTTTAGATCCCCACACCACAGTAGGGTTTGATAATTTAGTTTCTTTTTTTTGTTGTTTATATTTTAACTACAAATTAGTCATTTTTGAAAAGGATTTCATTTCGTTTCCTGGGAAGGTTTGGTCATTTCAGTTTAGTTCTATTGAGTAAAAATGGCTCATTGTGACTTCCAGTTATGGCGGCCACGTAGGAAGACGTGTTTCACACTGCTCTGCTCCTAAAAATAAAAAGTAGGCTAAAACTCTCTCAGTTGGAACAAAAACCTATCCCAGCATTTAGGCGCGGATATGGTAAAGACCAAGGCTGGGAAATTAGGCGGAGGAAAAAGTGTTTCATCAAAACAATCCAAGCTAGCAGACTTCCACGCTCGTGACGAAGCAGGAAAATCTCCAGAGACGATGGCCGAGGAGAGAGCTGGCGGCGGAGCGGTGACTGCTGAGGAGGGAACGAGTGCGGTACTTGCTGCCATCAGCTCCATGAGAGCAGACTTTTCGTCTAAATTTGATGAGATTATAGCAGCGATAGAAGGAATGAGAAAAGAAATAAGCGACTGTATGGAGCGAGTATCGCAGGCGGAGCTCCGAATCTCAAGCACTGAAGACGACGTCACCAGCCTACAGTTAAAGGTGCAAACATTGGAATTAAAAAATAAACGTCTGGAAGATAATGTCCTGGACTTAGAATCCCGGTCGCGAAGGAATAATTTGAGGCTGGTGGGCCTCCCGGAGGGAGCGGAGGGACGGGATACATGTTCCTTTTTGGAAAAGTGGATTCCAGAAGCACTGGACAACGCGGATCTGCAGTCATCGGTCGTCTTAGAGAGCGCTCACCGAATCGGCCGACCGAGAGATAATAAGACGCCACCGAGGACGCTGATTATGAAGTTCCTCAACGACAGAGACAAGATGACGGTCACCAATGCGGCGCGAGCTAAAGGAGAAATTAAAAATACCAGGATCAACAGGTGCGGTTCTACCCAGATTTGGCCACAGGAATTCAACAATTAAGGAAACAGTTTGACCCCACCCGTAAAGAGCTGCGCAACCTCAGGATTCGTCACGGAGTGATTTATCCGGCAAGACTGCTGGTCACATATAAAGGGAGAACCCATATCTTCAAGAACCCTCAGGAGGCGCAGGAGCTTATCAAGCAGATCCAAGAGAGACTGGTGGGAGCTAAGCATGAAGCATGAACAAGATATAAAGGTAGAATATTTAAGCATTTGCACAGGCATCTGATTGATCTGAAACATATAGCATGTCTACAAAATATAGATTGTATTATTTAAAAAAAAAAAAAAAAAGCTATGATGTACAAAGTTGCTATAAAATTTGGGAGTTATGTTGGAAAAACTACAGAAGAGAGTTAATGTCATGTCATTAAAAAGTAGTAGAGTCAGGGTGATTGAGAGAAGAAAGAGAGAGTGGTTTGACTGATCCTCGCAGGTGTGGAACAGTCACTAGCTATAACGGGAGACAGAATTTTTTTTTTTTTTGGGGGGGGGGGGATTACCACGAATGTGGGGAAAGGGAATTTGTTTTTGTGTAGTTTGTAGGATGAATGTTCAACCATCCATGTTTTTGCTTCTCTGTATGAGCATGTTTATATTGCAAGGTAATCTCAAACTCCTTATTGATCATAGACCAAAGCGTTAATCTTAATTTAACTTCATGGAATTGCAGAGGTCTACAAAATCTAAAAAAAACTTAAACAAGTTATGAATAAAATAAAAGACATAGGTTCAAAAATTGTGTTTTTACAAGAATCGTCGGCCTCCGTCGGTCTATGATGACCATGGAAGAGAATCCTAAACGTCTACTCTGCTGGAACAGCACCGCCTGTGGCTGAACAGGCCGATGCGCGAATGACAGTCCCTGTCACACAGGTCACACTTGTGGGTGGTCTCCGTGCTGCTGGGTCTGTGGCGGTTCTTCCTGCGGGTCCTTTTTTCATCTGCTGCAGCAGTCAGTCTCTCTTCACCCGCCTTGAGCTGTCTGGTCAGGGTGCCTCTCCATTTGGAGCGGTCCGTTGCAAGGTCCTCCCAGCGCTCTGTGTTGATATCCAGGGCCTTCATGTCTCTCTTGCAGACATCTCTAAAGCGCAGCTGTGGGCGGCCAACGTCTCTCCTGCCAGTTGCCAGTTCTCCATAGAGGACGTCTTTGGGGATTCTGCCATCCTCCATACGGTGAACGTGGCCTAGCCAGCGGAGCCTGCGCTGCCTGAGTAGAGTGAACATGGAGGGAAGGCCGGCGCGGGACAGAACTTCTGTGTTGGGCACTTTGTCCTGCCAGGATATGTCCAGGATGTGGCGAATGCAGCGCAAGTGGAAGGAGTTCAGTCTCTTTTCCTGCCAGGCGTATGTTGTCCACGTCTCACTCCCATAGAGCAGTGTGCTGATGACGCAGGCGTTGTACACTGCCATCTTCGTCTTGACAGAGAGTTTGGGATTCTCCCACACTCGTGTGGTGAGGTGAGCGAGTGTGAAGGCTGATTTTCCAATCCTCTTGTTGATCTCTGTATCAAGGGAGAGGTTGTTGCTGATCGTGGACCCCAGGTACGTGAACTGATTCACGATCTCCAGCTTGTAGTCATCAATGGTGATGGTTGGTGGTGCTTCCGTGCCTTGCGCCAAGACGTTAGTCTTCTTCAGGCTGATGGTAAGCCCGAAGTCCTTGCATGCCTAGGAGAAGCGGTCCACCAGGGTCTGAAGCTCCTGCTGTATGTGGGTTGCGACTGCAGCGTCGTCTGCGAACAGCATGTCTCTGATTAGAGCCTCGCGTACTTTGGTTCTGGCTTTCAGGCGGGCGAGGTTGAAAAGCCTGCCGTCAGATCTTGTGTGCAGGTAGATTCCCTCTGTTGCTGTGCTGAAGGCATGCCTCAGGAGCATAGCAAAGAAAATCCCAAAGAGGGTTGGCGCAAGTACACAGCCCTGTTTCACTCCGCTGCGTATGTTGAATGGCTCTGAGACATTGCCATCGTGCTGCACTATCCCCTGCATGTTGGTGTGAAACGATTCGATGAGGCTTTGCAACTTCGGTGGGCATCCTATCTTTGGCAGGATCTTGAAAAGGCCCTCTCTGCTGACCAGATCGAACGCTTTGGTGAGGTCGATGAAGGCGACATACAGAGGCATGTTCTGTTTTCTGCATTTCTCCTGGAGTTGGCGGATGGAGAATATCATGTCTACCGTCGATCGCTCAGCGCGGAAGCCACACTGAGACTCGGGGTAGACACGTTCGGCAAGCTTCTGTAGACGAACGAGAACAACTCGTGCATAGACTTTGCCAACAACGCTGAGGAGGGAAATGCCCCTGTAGTTGTTGCAGTCGCTTCTCTCCCCTTTGTTTTTGTAGAGGGTGATGATCTTGGCGTCCCTCATGTCCTGTGGTACGGCACCTTCCTTCCAGCACTGGCAGAGGACGTCATGCAATGGCAGCAGTAGGGCGGTCTTGCAGTGCTTGATCAGGTCAGGGGGTATGCCGTCGTTGCCGGGTGCCTTGCCAGCGGCCAAGCTATCAATGGCCTTACTGAGTTCGTCGATGGTTGGCTCGGCGTCAAGTTCGTCCATGGATGGCAGGCAGTCGATGGCATCAAGGGCTGACGGTGTCACGGTGTTCTGTCTAGAGTAGAGGTCGGAGTAGTGTTCCACCCATCTCTCCATCTGCTTGTTCTTCTCTGTGATCATCTCCCCAGTGGAAGATTTGAGGGGGGCCGTCTTGCTCTGAGCCGGACCAAGTGCTTTCTTGATGCCATCGTACATACCACGGATGTTCCCTGTTATGGCAGCGGTTTGAATGTCTTGGCTGAGCTGAGTCCAGTACTCGTTGGCACAGCGCCGAGCAGTCTGCTGAACTTTGCTTCTCGCAGCCCTGAGAATCTGGAGATTCTTCTCATTTGGGTACTTCTTGTACTCAGCAAGTGCTGAGCGCTTGGCTTCAATGACGGGGGTCATCTCGGTCAACTTGGCTTCAAACCAGTCCTGTGACTTCGAGGTCTTCCTCCCAAAGGTAGCCAAGGCTGTGCGGTAGATGGTGTTTCGCAGCTCTTCCCACTTCTGCTTTGCAGATTCTCCTCCTTGTGGTACACCAAGTTCCTTCTCAAAGGTGGAGGCAAACTGCTCAACAAGTTCTGGTTGGGCCATCTTGCTGGTGTCAATCCGTGCCTTTCCAGGCTCTCTAGCACGATGGAATTTCTTCAGCTGCAGCTTGACCTTGCAACACACCAATGAATGATCTGTGTCGCAATCTGCACTCTGGAACGAACGGGTGATTAGCACGTTCTTCAGTGAGGTGCGCCTGGTCAGGATCAAGTCTAGCTGGTGCCAGTGCTTTGAGCGCGGATGTTGCCAGAAAACCTTGTGTTGGGGCTTGGTCTTGAAGAACGAGTTTGTGATGCACAGATCGTGATATGTGCAGAACTCGAGCAGCCGCTGTCCGTTGTCGTTCATTCTGCCCACACCAAAAGGTCCAAGACAGGAGGGCCAGGAGTCGTGGTCAGCACCCACTCTGGCATTGAAGTCTCCAAGGAGAATGAGTTGTTCAGAGTTGGGGATGATCCTGACGGTTGTTGCGAGATTCTTGTAGAACTCGTCTTTTGCCTCTGGTGTGGCTGTCTGTGTTGGGGCATACACACTGACGAGGGTGACTGGGCCTTCAGTGGTGTTCAGGCGGAGGGTGAGGAGTCATGCAGAGCCAGTGCTGCCCGGTTCCACCATCTTCAGCAAAGTGTTCTTCACTGCGAAGCCCACTCCGTGTTCCCTGTGTTCGTCACTGCCCTTTCCCTGCCAGTAGAACGTGTAGTCCTTCTCTCTCAGTGTGCCTGCATCAGCTAACGGTGTTTCCTGGAGAGTGGCGATATCCACTCCCAGTCTCTTCAGCTCATTATTGATGATGGCAGTCTTCCTGGTGTCGTTGATGTCCTTTAGGTTAGCAGAATAAAAGACATAGGTTCAAAAATTGTGTTTTTACAAGAAACTCATCTAATAGAGGAGGATGTAAAAAGAATTAGGAGAAGATGGCAGGGAAGTGTGTTCACCTCATCATTTTCATCCCAAGCCAGGGGAGTTATGACTCTCATACATAAAACAGTCCCATTTCAAGTGAAAAATGTAATTGGAGACAAATTAGGAAGATATCTAATCATCCAAGGATCTTTGTTATTAGAAAATATAAATCTGGTGAACTTATACGGTCCCAATATAGATGATCAGAACTTCTTCGCTAATTTATTTCTTACTTTATCATCACTTACAGGGCAACATATAATAGCAGGGGGTTTTAATTGTACATTGAATCCCAGTATAGATAGATCAACAGGACTGGACTGTACGCACAATGGATGCAGGATGACCATTAATCATTTTATGAAAGAATTGAGATTGCTAGATATATGGAGAGAAATGAAACCACAAGTCAAAGCCTATTCTTGTTGTTCTAATACCTACAAGACATTCTCACGTATTGACTATTTTTTGATCTCCGCAGAATTAAGGTCCAAGATTCAAAACTGTTTCTATGATAACATCGTGATATCTGATCATGCACCCTGCTGTCTAATATATGTAGATAAGAAATTGACAGAGGATCCAGGTAGGTGGCAATTTCAGCATAAAAGGCTTCAGGATGAGGAATTTGTTAAGTACATAGAAAAACAGATGAGTTCTTTGATATCAATACTACACAAACATCAGCATGTATAAAGTGGGAGGCTTTCAAAGCTTTTATTAGGGGGCATATTATTAGCTATACAGGTTCAAAATCTAAGAAGACTCGAGAGGAGAGAGTCCAATTGGAACGTAAAATAAAAATTCTTCAAGAAAGTGTATGCAGGAAGTAACCCAAAGTTAGAGAACGAATTACTGATTCTGAGAGCTGAATATGACAAAAAATCAGCGAACAGAGCTGCCTTGAGTCTTCTAAGATTGAAGCAAACTTTTTATGAACAAGGTGAAAAATCAGGGAAATTATTGGCATGACAGATTAAACAATTAGAATTTAAAACACCAATTACCAGTATTATAAGTAAAGGACAGGCAGTTGTAGATCCTTTAGAAATTAATAGTGCCTTTAGAGATTATTATGAAAAACTATATGATACAAAAAATGAAACTGACTTAACAAAACTAAATGGGTTTTTGGACGGATTATCTATACCATGTATTCCAAATGAAAACGGGGAGATACTGGAGTCTAAAATTAGTCAAGAAGAAGTTGGGCTAGCCATTGATAATATGAAATCAGGAAAAAGAACAGGACCAGATGGTCTTCCAGTTGACCTCTATAAAAATTTAAGAATAAATTAATAAAACCACTTTTGGAAATGGTTTTAGAAGCATTTCAAAATAGTAATTTATCACCATACATGAATAATGCCTTAATTATACTGTTGCCAAAACCAGGTAAACCCTCTAATAAATGTGAAAACATGAGACCAATAAGCCTATTAAATGCTGACCTTAAGATAATCTGTAAAATTTTAGCAAGACGACTACAAGAAATATTACCAAATATTATTAACTGAGATCAGAATGGCTTTATAATGGGAAGACAAGGCTTCCATAATGTAAGAAGACTATTTAATATTATTTATTCTAATAAAGAAGCACCGGATACAGCTCTTCTATCACTGGACGCTGAGAAGGCCTTTGATAGGGTCGAATGGCCCTTTCTTTTTGAAGTCCTATAAAGGTTTGGACTTGGAAATAATTTCATAAAATGGGTTCAGATAATATACAATAATGCTACAGCAGAAATCCTTACAAACAGCAATATCTCAAAATCAATAAAAATCAATAGAGGATGTCAACAAGGCTGTCCACTTTCACCTTTACTGTTTACTATGGCAATTGAACCTTTAGCGATGGCAGTACGTTTACATGCACAAATATATGGAATTAAAGTAGGACCAACAGAACATAAAATCTCCCTGTATGCTGATGACATAATTTTGTTTATGTCAAATTTTAAAAAATCAATTCCGACCTTGTTAAATTTAATAAAGAACTTTGGGGAAATATCAGGATATAAAATAAATAAAACTAAATCCTCAATATTAATGCTAAATGAGACCCAGAGAAATCACCCAGCTCCTGAGGTAAATCAATTCAATGTTGTAAATCAGTTTAAATATTTAGGAATTCAAATTTTGCCTAAGCTAGAATCAGTCGCCAGTGCCAACTATGAAGCCTTAATGAGAGATATTAATGAGCTACTTCAGAATCAGAATCAGATTTATTGCCATTGCTCATGTAATACACAAACTAGGAATTTGTCTCGGTGCCATGCTGCAACATTAAAAACATGATGAGGAAAAGGGATAAACTAAAAAACTAAAGGACTAGAAACGTGCAATAAGTGTAGAAAAATAAGTAATAATAAGTAATAATAATAATAATACTAGTAATAATGAGTAGTACTAGTCAAGGCAGTTTTAAAAGATGGACGTCACTACCAATGTCGATGATCGGGAGAATTAATATACTTAAAAGTAATATCTTACTCAATATACTTTATTTATTTCAATACATTCCTTTACCACCACCTTCAGATCTATTCTCAAGAATTAAAAAAAAGTTAGTGGAATTTATATGGAACAATAGGAAGGCTAGATTACGTCTGTCCTTACTATATTTACCATTTGATCGTGGAGGTCTGAAATGTCCAAACTTTGTTGTATTACTGGTCAGCATAACTGAGGTCTATGACATATTATTTTTCATCAAATGATCTCCCTCACTGGACCGAAATGGAATCATACAATTTACCTTTACCTCTTCCCTTATTCATATACTCAGACTCGGCTAAAAAATTACAGAAACGAGTTAAAAATCCAATTGTAAAGCATATGATCAAAATATGGTGTGAAACCAAAAAATATTTAAAAGAACCACACTTATTGTCACAATTTAGCCCAATATGGGGTAATCAATATTTTACACCAGGGAGAGCAGATGCTGTATTTAAAGTATGGAATTTAAAAGGGATTCAAAAGATTCAAGACTTATATTTGTCACGTTCAGATAACATAATGTCTTTTGAAGAACTGAGGATCAAATTTAATCTTAATAGAACACATTTTTTTAAATATCTTCAGCTTAGGAATTTTATTCGATCAAATCAAAATAATGCTCTCACCTGACCTACTTATTCATCCTTGGAAAAAATTTTGACGAAAGATAGTAAGAGAAAGGGTATTATTTCAGAGTTTTATAACTCATTGACACTATCCTCAAGTGAAAACTCACAGAAAAGACTGAATTATTGGAAAGAAGACCTGCAAACTGAAATTTCAGAGGAACAATGGGAATTGGCTTGTACAGAAGCTCAAACCAAATCAATAAATGTACGTCTTAAATTGATACATTTTAAATGGTTAATGCGGATGCATGTTACACTGGTGGAGTTAAATAGATATAACAAAAACATACCAGATACATGCACAAAATGTATGGAAAGTAAAGGAACCCTATTTCATTGTTTATGGGAATGTAGAAAAATTAGAATGTTTTGGGAAGAGGTGAGGGTAACAATTGAAAAAATAATTTCAAAACAATTCATATTGAACCCTGAACTGTTTTTGTTGGGTCTGCATCCAGAAAAGCATAACTTTAATAAGAGTGGAAGAGCATTCATAGACCTCAGTTTGCTTAATGCCAAAAAATGTATTGCAATACTGTGGAAAAAGACTCATAGACCAGATGTGACTCAGTGGTTAAGACAGATGTTAACAAACCTTCCACTAGAAAGAATAACATACATACTGAAATCAAAGGAAAATGTGTTTGAGAATATATGGAGACCTTTCATTGATTATGTAAAGAAATTAAACATAACTTCTGAAGAAGAAGGTGAATGATGTGGGTGGACCTTGTAAATTCCATATTGGTGAATGTATAATATGTATACTTATGTAATGGATTGCCTAGACTAAACAGAGGAGCATTGTTGATGACTTGCCTTTGTTAGTGGTTGTTGGTGTTTTTAGTACATTTTTTTTCTCTTTTCTTGTAGTTGGTGTTTTTTTTTTTAAATTACTTTAGTGTTAGTGTTTGTGTCATGTTTGTAAAAAAAAAAAAAAAAAAAAAAAGGTTCAATAAAAAATATTGTGGAAAACAATGGCTCATTGTACTGCAGCCTTTACTAATTCTGCCATTTTCATTTTATTGTGATCTTTTATTATTATTATTACCTTCACCAAGGAGTTTGTTTTTGTCAGTATTAGTTTATTTGTCAGTCTGTCTGCCTTTAAACAAAATAACTCAAAAGGTTATGAATAGATTTTGATGAAATTTTCAGGAAAGGTGTGTAATGGCACAGGGAACCAATGATTACATTTTGGTGATGATCTGAGAATGCATACCTCCACCAAGACTCTTATCTTCTCACAGTGTTGGTAGCAATACTCCAAAACTAATGGACAGACTTTGATGCAATTTTCACCAGAAGTGGCTCCAGTCCTACACACAAACCCATTACATTTTGGAAGTGATCCATGAGGGACAGAAGGAACCTTGGTGGAGGTATGCGCTCTGAGTGCTTTTCTAGTTATTATTATTATTATTATTATTATTATTATTCAATGTATTCTAATTCAATGTAAACAGATGTTGGGATTATGTGTTAAATGTCTGTTATATATTTTTATGATAGGAGAGAGAAGGACGGTGGCTAAACTGTCATCTCTGCTGGAGTCCGAGTTCCACCCTATGCAGGACATACTGAATGCACTGAGGAGCTCATTTAGCAGCAGACTACATCATCCCAGGTGCACAACCGAGAGGTTTCGCAGGTCCTTCCTACCAACGGTTGTCAGACTGTACAACCTAAGCAGGGCTGCTCGCAGAGATAGCAAAAAAGACGTAACCAACTAATAGTGTTTTGAATGCAAAAGATGCAATAGACTTATACAATGGTCCCCTCCGGCATACAACTAGGAAAATACCGGTCGCTATGGAGAGTGAGAATATGTATGGGCACATAATCATACCATGTAGGATAACTAAGTAGACGGTTGTGCTGTTTCATCCCATCTAGCAACAATGCTCTGCACTGTGTGTGTTTATATATTTACATATCTATTCCATCTAGCTACAATGCTCCGCACTGGGTGTGTTTATGTTTATATATCTATATATTTATTCCATCTAGCTACAATGCTCTGCACTGTGTGTTTATATATCTACATATTATTCCATCTAGCTACATTGCTCTGCACTGTGTTTACATATTCATATATTTATTCCATCCAGCTACAATGCTCTGCACTGTGTGTCTGTGTGTGTGTATATACTGTATATATTTTATAGTAATATGTACATATGTATATTAGCTGCTCTTGCTTGCTTGTTTTTTTTTCTTGCCTTCTGATTGTTGCTCTGAGTGTTGCTATCCCTGTGCTGTTGCAATCCTGGAATTTCCCCATTGTGGGACTAATAAAGGCTTATCTTATCTTATCTTACACAAAGACATCCAACCAATATCCCTTATCATTTTATTGTAGAAATGGGCCCCCTACTAAAAGCTTTAAATAGCTTACTTGGGGTGACCTTTTCACACTCCAAAATCAATGTGAAAAAAGTTTATTGTATACTGCAATTCATACTGTGAATAACTCATACTGTAATTCATTGATTCATGCTGTTGATAATGTTGATAATGTGTGATGTGTGTGAATAAACCAAACTAAAAAAAAAACCCCAAACGATTATTTTCAAATCTGTCACTTAAGTGTTAGAAGTCCAAAATTAAATGTTATTTAGTATAAACGTTACTTGAAGGCAGCTGTCCCTGCTATGAAGCACTGACTAAAAATATACCTTTATTCTGCATTTATTTAAAGCACTTAACCAACAGTTAACTACTGTATCCATAGTTTGCAAAAGAAAATGCCATCATGCTGTGGATGAATTATTAATTTACGACAAATGTTTTAAAAAAAACAACAACAATGCTTTATTTATCCCCAGCAGCTGCAACAGTCTCTCTCTCGAATTCCTCCCTCCCTCTCTGGTCTGTTGTCCATTCTCCTTGTATTTTCCGTTTGAAAGTGTTTATCAATCATCGACTTTGTTTATGTTCCAATAGTACAAAACCATTTATCTCCGTTTTATGAAAACTATTTGGGAACTGTTGAGCAGTCTTTAGCCGTGACTTTTAATAAATTTGGCAAGTCCGCTCTGTGGCTGCCAAATGTAAACACAGAAGTAATATGAGCATGTGGGGACACTTCCGGTTATAGCGGCCATGTAGGAGGACGTGGTTCACTCTGCTCTGCTCCTAAAAATAAAAAGTTGGCAAATAACTCAACTGGAACAAAACCTGTCCCAGCGTTTGGGCACGGATATGCCGGTAAAGCCTAAGGCTGGGAAATTGGGTGGAGGAAAAGCTGAATCATCGAAACAGTCCAAGCTAACGGACTTCCACGCTCGTGACGAAGCAGAAAATCCAGAGACTATGGCGGAACAAGCTAGCGGAGGAGCGGTGACTGCTGGCGAAGGCACAGGTGCGGTGCTCGCTGCCATTAGCTCAATGAGAGCAGACTTTTCCTCTAAATTTGATGGGATTATAGCAGCGATAGAAGGAATGAGAAAGGAATTAAGTGACTGTATGGAACGAGTGTCGCAGGTGAAGCTCCGAATTTCCAGCGCTGAGGATGACATCACCAGCATACAATTAAAGGTGCGCACATTGGAATTAAAAAATAAACGTCTTGAAGATAGTGCCCTGGATTTAGAATCCCGGTCGAGACAGAGCAATCTGAGGCTGCTGGGTCTCCCGGAGGGCACGGAGGGGCGGGACTTATGTTCCTTTTTGGAAAAGTGGATTCCAGAAGCGCTGAACAACGCGGAGCTGCAGTCATTGGTCGTTTTAGAAAGCGCCCACCGAATTGGCCCACTGAGAGATAATAAAACACCACCGAGGACGCTGATTATGAAGTTCCTCAGCTACAGAGACAAGATGACTATCTCCAACGCGGCGCGAGCCAAAGGAGAAATTAAATACCAGGATCAACAAGTGCGGTTCTACCCAGATTTGGCCACAGGAATCCAACAATTAAGGAAACAGTTTGACCCCGCCCGTAAAGAGCTGCGCAACCTTGGGATTCGTCATGGAGTGATTCATCCTGCAAGACTGTTGGTCACATATAAAGGGAGAACCCACACCTTCAAGACCCCAGAGGAGGCGCAGGTGCTTATTAAGCAGATCCAAGTGAGACTGGTGGGAGCTAAGCATGGACAAGATATAAGGTAGAATATTTAAGCATTTGCACAGGCATCTGACTGATCTGAAGCAAATAGCAAGTTCACAAAATATAGATTGTATTATATAAAAAAAAACAAAAAAACTAGGATGTACAAAGTTGCTATAAAATTTTGGAGTTAAGCTGGAAAACTACAGAAGAGAGTTAATGTTATGTCATTAAAAGCAGTAGAGTCAGGGTGATTGAGAGGAGAAAGAGAGTGGTTTTGTCTGATCCTTGTGAGTGAGGAGCAGTCAATGGCTATAGCGGGAGACGGAATTTTTTTTTTGATTTTGGGGGGATTACCACGAATGTGGGAAGGGGGAATTTGTTTGTGTGTAGTTTGTAGGACCACTCATGTTTTTGCTTCTCTGTATGAGCATGTTTATATTGCGAGGTAATCCCAAACTCCTTATTGATCATAGACCAAAGCGTTAATTTTAATTTAACTTCATGGAATTGCAGAGGTCTACAAAATTTAAAAAAACTTAAACAAGTTATGAATAAAATAAAAGACATAGGTTCAAAAATTGTGTTTTTACAAGAAACTCATCTAATAGAGGAGGATGTAAAAAGAATTAGGAAAAGATGGCAGGGAAGTGTGTTCACCTCATCATTTTCATCTCGAGCCAGGGGAGTTATGACTCTCATACACAAAACTGTCCCATTTCAAGTGAAAAATGTAATTGGAGACAAATTAGGAAGATATCTAATCATCCAAGGATCTTTGTAATTAGAAAAAATAAATTTGGTGAACTTATACGGTCCCAATATAGATGATCAAAACTTCTTTGCTAATTTATTTCTTATTTTATCATCACTTACAGGGCAACATATAATAGCAGGGGATTTTAATTGTACATTGAATCCCGGTATAGATGGATCAACAGGACTGGACTGTACACACAATGGATGCAGGATGATCATTAATCATTTTATGAAAGAATTGAGATTGCTAGATATATGGAGAGAAATGAAACCACAAGTTAAAGCCTACTCTTGTTATTCTAATACCTACAAGACATTCTCACGTATTGACTATTTTTTGATCTCCACAGAATTAAGGTCCAAGATTCAAAACTGTTTCTATGATAACATTGTGATCTCTGATCATGCACCCTGCTGTTTAATATATGTAGATAAGAAACTGACAAAGGAACCAGGTAGGTGGCAATTTCAGCATAAATGGCTTCAGGATGAGGAATTTGTTAAGTACATAGAAAAACAGATGAGTTCTTTGATATCAATACTATACAAACATGAGCATGTATAAAGTGGGAGGCTTTCAAAGCTTTTATTAGGGGGCATATTATTAGTTATACAGGTTCAAAATCTAAGAAGACTCGAGAGGAGAGAGTCCATTTGGAACATAAAATAAAAATTCTCCAAGAAAAAGTGTATGCAGGAAGTGACCCAAAGTTAGAGAACGAATTACTGATTCTGAGAGCTGAATATGACAAAAAATCAGCGAATAGAGCTGCCTCGAGTCTTCTCAGATTGAAGCAATCTTTTAATGAACAAGGTGAAAAATCAGGGAAATTATTGGCATGGCAGATTAAACAATTAGAATTTAAAACACCAATTACCAGTATTATAAGTAACGGACAGGCAGTTGTAGATCCTTTAGAAATTAATAGTGCCTTTAGAGATTATTATGAAAAACTATATGATACACAAAATGAAACAGACTTAACAAAACTAAATGGGTTTTTGGACGGATTATCTATACCGTGTATTCCAAATGAAAACGGGGAGATACTGGAGTCTAAAATTAGTCAAGAAGAAGTTGGGCTAGCCATTGATAATATGAAATCAGGAAAAAGTGCAGGACCAGATGGTCTTCCAGTTGACCTCTATAAAAAATTTAAGAATAAATTAAACCATTTTTGGAAATGGTTTTAGAAGCATTTCAAAATAGTAATTTATCACTATACATGAATAATGCCTTAATTATACTGTTGCCAAAACCAGGTAATCCCTCTAATAAATGTGAAAATATGAGACCAATAAGCCTATTAAATGCTGACCTTAAGATAATCTGTAAAATTTTAGCAAAACGACTACAAGAAATATTACCAAATATTATTAAGCGAGATCAGAATGGCTTTATAAAGGGAAGACAAGGCTTCCATAATGTAAGAAGACTATTTAATATTATCTATTCTAATAAAGAAGCACCGGATACAGCTCTCCTATCATTGGACGCCGAAAAGGCCTTTGATAGGGTCGAATGGCCCTTTCTTTTTGAAGTCCTACAAAGGTTTGAACTTGGAAATAATTTCATAAAATGGGTTCAGATAATATACAATAATGCTACAGCAGAAATCCTTACAAACAGCAATATCTCAAAATCAATAAAAATCAATAGAGGATGTAGACAAGACTGTCCACTTTCACCTTTACTGTTTACTATGGCAATTGAACCTTTAGCGATGGCAGTACATTTACATCCACAAATATATGGAATTAAAATAGGACCAACAGAACATAAAATCTCCCTGTATGCCGATGACATAATTTTGTTTATGTCGAATCTTAAAAAATCAATTCTGACTTTGTTGAATTTAATAAAGAATTTTGGGGAAATATCAGGATATAAAATAAATAAAACTAAATCTTCAATATTAATGCTAAATGAGACTCAGAGAAATCACCCAGCTCCTGAGGTAAATCAATTCAAAGTTGTAAATCAGTTTAAATATTTAGGAATTCAGATTTTGCCTAAGCTAGAATCAGTCGCCAGTGCCAACTATGAAGCCTTAATGACAGACATTAATGAGTTACTTCAGAGATGGATGTCACTACCAATGTCGATGATCGGGAGAATTAATATACTTAAAAGTAATATCTTACCCAAAATACTTTATTTATTTCAATACATTCCTTTACCACCACCTTCAGATCTATTCTCAAGAATTAAAAAAAAAGTTAGTGGAATTTATATGGAACAATAGGAAGGCTAGATTACGTCTGTCTTTACTATATTTACCATTTGATCGTGGAGGTCTGAAATGTCCAAACTTTATGTTGTATTACTGGTCAGCACAACTGAGGTCTATGACATATTATTTTTCATCAAATGATCTCCCTCACTGGACTGAAATGGAATCATACAATTTACCTTTACCTCTTCCCATATTCATATACACAGACTCGGCAAAAAAAATTACAGAAACAAGTTAAAAATCCATTTGTAAAGCATATGATCAAAATATGGTGTGAAACCAAAAAATATCTAAAAGAACCACACTTATTGTCACAATTTAGCCCAATATGGGGTAATCAATATTTTAAACCAGGGAGAGCGGACGCTGTATTTAAAGTATGGAATTTAAAAGGGATTCAAAAGATTCGAGACTTATATTTGTCAGGTTCAGATAACATAATGTCTTTTGAAGAACTGAGGATCAAATTTAATCTTAATAGAACACATTTTTTAAATATCTTCAGCTTAGGAACTTTATTCGATCAAATCAAAATAATGCTCTCATCCGACCTACTTATTCATCCTTGGAAAAAATCTTGACGAAAGATAGTAAGAGAAAGGGTATTATTTCAGAGTTTTATAACTCATTGACACTATCATCAAGTGAAAACTCACAGAAAAGATTGAATTATTGGAAAGAAGACCTGCAAACTGAGATTTCAGAGGAACAATGGGAATTGGCTTGTACAGAAGCTCAAACCAAATCAATAAATGTACGTCTTAAATTGATACATTTTAAATGGTTAATGCGGATGTATGTTACACCGGTGGAGTTAAATAGATATAACAAAAACATACCAGATACGTGCACAAAATGTATGGAAAGTAAAGGAACCCTATTTCATTGTTTATGGGAATGTAGGAAAATTAGAATGTTTTGGGAAGAGGTGAGGGTAACAATTGAAAAAATAATTTCAAAACAAATCATTTTGAATCCTAAACTGTTTTTGTTGGGTCTTTATCCAGAAAAGCATAACTTTAATAAGAGTGAGAGAGCATTCATAGACCTCAGTTTGCTTAACTCCGAAAAATGTATTGCACTATTGTGGAAAAAGACTCATAGACCAGATGTGACTCAGTGGTTAAGACAGATGTTAACAAACCTTCCACTAGAAAGAATAACATACATACTGAAATCAAAGGAAATTTTGTTTGAGAATATATGGAGACCTTTCATTGATTATGTAAAGATTTTAAACATAACTTTTGAAGAAGAAGGTGGATGATGTGTGTGGACCTTGTAAATTCCAAACTGGTGAATGTATAATATGTATACTTATGTAATGGATTGCCTAGACTAAACAGAGAAGCATTGTTGAAGACCTGCCTTTGTTAGTGGTTGTTGGTGTTTTTAGTACTTTTTTTTAAATTATTTTAGTGTTTGATTGTTTGTGTTATGTTTATAAAAAAAAAAAAAAGGTTCAATAAAAATATTGTGGAAAAAAAAATATGAGCATGTGGCACAGGGAACTGTTGTGCGATTGGTCATAACGCGAGAGCTCAGCCGGCTGCTTGCGTTTTATGTTTCACAAACTGTAAAAGCATTATATTAAAAGATTAATCCACGGATTTTGTGGATCGATATCGGCTCAGTCAAATGTGGATTGATCCGAATTGTTGAATCGATCTTTTGAACCCACCCCTACCATTTAGGGCGCATTCAGACGGCCACTGTTTGGTCCAGACCAAAGGACCAAACAGTGGCTTCTGTGGATAGTTCGGTTCGTTTGGTGCCGTTTGAACGTGCGTTGGAATTCTGATGTGCACCAAACAAGCGAAGTCTGGTCCCCCTGAAAACGGGGGTCTTGGTTCTCTTGCAAACAATGTCTGGTGCACTCCACTTGCAGTGTGAATCCAAACGGAGTATCCAGCGGAGCAAAGGGTGGAAGTGCCCCTCAGCATTTGTGTAACCATAGCAACACGCAGTCTGAGAAGAGGAAGTGGCATTTACCATAGTACATTTTGGGTAGAAAATAACAATAAAGACAACTGTGCGAATCCAAGAAATCCTTTGGCCAGAGGAGAAAAGTTAAAAAATGTCTTATTTGTGGCAGACAAACAACCTGGCTGAGGGGAACGGCATTTCGTTTTCAGTCCTGGCCAATCGATAAGCCTGATTTTTTTTTTTTTTCTTCGCCGTGATTTTTTTCTTCCTGGTCAGTAGTGATTTCGGCTACAGTGCCCCAAACAAGCAGTTGTTGTAACTGCGTGACATTGTCCAGGCAGTTTTTTCCACAGTGTGAATGCAAACCAAACCAAATAAAGGTGTGAAAATTCTTGGGATTCCCTGTTCAGTCGATCCGAGACCCCTGGACTATCCTGGTCTGCATGCAGCCTTAGTCCTACTTTTAAACACATCTGTTTTTTTTTTGGCAGAGAATTCACTTATTCTCAGCTTCTCTCTGTTTCCATTCACAAGTGTGGATTTTGACACAGCTCTGCTGGTTTTGGGTCTTCCACAACAGAGAGTGTATTTAGCTAAACTCAGTCTTTTCTGCATGGTAAAAATTGTTCCACTTAAAGTGTGGCGAACACTGTTGAGGGCTTTCTTAGTGTACTACATCCTAATTTGAAAGACTTAGAGAGACAAACTTACAACACAAAAACCTTTAAACCTTTGACCCTAGTTGTCTTAAATTAGACAAGAGGCTGAGACCAGTCCAAAAGTTTCAACTGCAACAAAATGTGACTTCTTTAAAACAAGCACAAGAAGACAGGAAAAATACAGAAAAAGCCAAAAATAGATAGATGTAACAGCAGCATGACAGTAGGCAACCAAACAACAGAAACACACATGACAGACAAAGGGATTACCCATGGAAAGTAAAAATTAACACAACTATAAAACCTATATACATCATAGCTTAACATATGATGACCCGTATAAACATATGAATCATCCCATTGCACAAAGGACTATCAGGAGCAGAGTGAAATGTGAGGTACCAGTTAAGTCTGTAAGGTGCAGTGTGGCAGCATAGTTATGACCAGAATACAACATCATAGTGAGTTATTGTACAGTGAAATTGCATGTGGCAGGAAAGATTTCCTGTGCCTGGCCGTTTGACAGCGAAGCTGTAGTAGTCTACTGGAGAAAGTGCTTCGCTGTCTGTCTAGTGTGTGGTGGAGGAGGTGATCAGGATTGTCCAAGATGGATTGCAGTTTGTTTAGTGTTCTCCTCTCCACCACTGTCTCAAAGGTCTCCGGTCTGAGACTAATTACAGAGCCAGCCCTCTTGATAATCTTGTCAAGTCTGTTGGTGTTGCTGGCCCTGATAGTGCTACTCCAACAGACAGCAGCAAAGAAGATGGCGCTGGCAACAACAGTCTGGTAGAAAAGCTCTAGCATCCTGCTGCACACGTTGAAGGATCTCAGCTTCCTCAGGAAGCAGAGTCTGGTCATCCCCTTCTTGTGCGCAGCATCGGTGTTGGATCTCCAGTCCAACCCGCTGCTGATCCTGACACCCAGATATTTGTAGTCCTCAACCACTCCCACATCCTCCCCCCTAATCTGCAGTGGCTAAGAAGGCGTCTTCCTCTTCCTGAAGTCAATCACCATCTCTCTGGTCTTGCTGACATTCAACCTCAGGTGATTCTGCTCTGTCCACTCCACAAATCTGTCTACCAGTGCCCTGTACTCCCCCTCCTCTCCTCCTCTTATACACCCCACAACAGCTGAGTCGTCAGAGAATTTCTGCAGGTGGCATGACTCTGTGTTGTACTGAAAGTCAGTGGTGTATAACATAAAGAGAAAAGGAGAGAGCACAGTCCCCTGTGGAGCTCCCGTATCACTAGCCACCACTCCAGACAAGACATTGCCCAGCCGTACAAACTGTGATCTGCCTGTCAGGTAGTCAGTAATCCAGGAGATCACAGAGCTGTCAGCCCCCATCACCCACAGCTTCTCACCCAGTAGCAGTGGCTGGATGGTGTTAAAGGCACTGGAGAAATCAAAAAAAGTGATTCTCACAGTATCTCCTCCACCATCCAGGTGCAGATGGGCTCATTGCAGCAGGTAGATGATAGCATCTTCAACTCCTAAATGGGGCTGATATGCAAACTGCAGAGGGTCCAGCCACGTCTTCACCTGCGGCCTCATGTGGGCTAAGACCAGTCTCTCCAGGACCTTCATCACATGAGATGTGAGGGCAACTGGTCAATAGTCGTTCAGGTCCGATGGAGATGACTTCTTGGGGACAGGAACCAGGCAGGATGTCTTCCACAGCATCGGTACACTCTCTAGGCTCAGGTTGTACAGGTGTTTCAGTACCGGAGCTAGTTGGTTGGCCACAGGTCCTTAGGGTCCTAGCGGAGATGCCATCAGGGTCCGCTGCCTTCCGCTGACGGAGTCTTTCCAGCTGTTTCTCCACCTGGTCTGTAGTCACCGTGAAGTGAGGGAGGGTCCTGGTGCCCCCTGAGGAGGAGGAGAGGGGAGATGGAGAGAGGTTCTGCACAGGAGGGTGGGTGGGGGTCTGGTTGTGTTGCTGGGGTGACAGACTGTGAGTTGAACCTATTAAAAAAAACAGATTCAGTTCCTCAGCTCTCTCCTGGCTCCCAGATGGCTGCCTGACTCTCCCCTTGCACCCATTTATTTTCTTCATTCCCTCCCGCACATCTTTATCGTTGTTTTGCCTGAGTTTATCTTCCAACTTCCTCCTATAATTGTCCTTGCACCTCCTCAGCATCTCTTTGTCTCCAGTCCTAAAAGCTCTCTTCTTTTGGTTCAGAAGTGCTTTCAGGTCACTGGTGACCCATGGTCTGTTGTTGGAGAAGCAGTGTACAGTCTGAGCTGGCATGGTCATGTCTTCACAGAATCTGATGTATTCTGTGATGCAGTCAGTCATATTGTCTATGTCCACCCCATGTGGTTCACAGAGTACGCTCCAGTCTGTCGTCTCAAAGCAGTCCTGAAGTGCATCAGCAGCCTCCTGTGTCCACTTCCTCACAGTCCATGTATAAGCAGGTTGCCTTTGCACAAGGAGAATGTACTTGGATGTACTTGGGTGTTAACATGACCATGCAGTGATCTGATTTGCCGGGGGGGGGGGGTAGAGCTGTGGCACTATATGCATCTCTGGCATTGGCGTACAGTAAATCTAGTGTTTTGTTTTCTCTGGTGGGACAGTCAACAAACTGGTGAAAGTTTGGTAATGTTTTTCCCACTGAGACATGATTAAAATCACCTGTGATGGCCATGAATGCATCTGGGTGCTTCTCCAGTAATGTGGCCGCAGTAGAGCTGATGACATCACAGGCCACCACTGCGTCAGCTGACATAGGAACGTAGACGATAATGGAAAATGGACATGATATCTGTGAAAAAATGATTACAGGCAGCTAAAAAAAAAATGAAAAACTAATTTTCTCTGTAGACAAGAAGCAGAGCATGCAGACTTGATCAGTTTAGATTAGGTCCAAGGCTGTTTCAGTACCACAGAAGTTTCATACACGCACACGGATACAAACCAGTGTAATGAGCTGAAACTCTAAAGGTGCCTTCACACCAAATGCGAACGGGCAAGTTTTTCGCACAGCACGATTACATTATAACTCAATGTAAACACCCAAATAGACATGAATTCACCGTCTGGGTGAGCTGCAGACAGGCGAAGTTGCCTTTATACTGTAACTTCTGCAGCAGTGTTCAGCCTGCTGTTGAAATCCCCAAAATAACATCATGCTTAGGTTTACATTATCCGACGGGGGGCTCACCTGAAAAAGTTGTCCCTGCCTCGAAAACATGATGGGTGTTTATATTGCTAGTTTGTTAGCACGTCTGTGGCAGGAATCTGTAGGTAAATAACTCCGACATCTCGATTCAGCTGAAGAGCTCCCAGTCCTTCTGTCTCCAGGTGAGTGCCAGTCTCATGTTGAAACTAGTTTACTCTCCAGTATTGGTACTTTTACTCTGGTGACAGCAGAATCTCAAAGCTAGCGCTATTCCTTGGTCATGAATGCGCAATTTTGCGTGTACTCGCCTCTTTCCATTGACTTTGTATGCATTTGCGCTGCCCGTTCTCATTTGGTGTGAAGGCACCTTAAGTACGAGTAAAACATCAAAAATGGATATAGTTCAAATGTGTAACACACATAAATTATTTTTTAATCAAAAGGGTGTAACATTAATTCACATTAGAAGTGAACTCGTCAAAAAGAAAACAGATGATTTTAAATCAAAAGATAAAATCAATTTCAGATTAAAAGTGAATTTAACATAAATGAATACAAATGGAGATTACATGAAAAACCAGAGATTAGTACTTACATTGAGAGCACATGATCAATAAAGTATCAGAAGTAGCAGATTCATGAAAAATCAGAACTTTACAGAAAAACGGTCAGAAAAGCAGACCAAAAAACTGGAAGAAATGGCAGCAGTCCATGGCTTGATGAGAGGTTCAGCAGAACTTCCACTGTAAGGGGCCGTAGCCACAGAAAGAGAAAGCAGCAGAACGTGTCCCCAGGTTTTATGGATACTGACCCCATGTCCCCACCCTGTAGTTCTGTGATGCTGGTTGTATGGATGTATTACCTATTAGGGGTGTTAATGATTAATTGACTTTCAGTTAATTGTCGATAAGAATGTAGTCAACTAAATTAATTAGTTATTAATTACTTTAAAGTGACCTCGTTCTTTTCGGCAGTTTATTTTCATTAAATGTAGTGGCGTCACCAGTCCTGGCAAGGGCACTATAGCCTAATCTCCACCACACCTGACGTACTTCACTTGAGAAAATGAAGCGGTGTAAATGGAGTGCTCTATGGGATCATTTTAAACTGGTAAACGCTAACAACGAAGCTAAATGTACACTATGTGGTACGACATTGAAACACAACAGCTCAACCAGTTCGCTAAGTTACCACCTAAAGAACTCACATTCAACCATGCTGCAAAGAGCAACTAGTTTGGCTTCATTGGGCCGAACTAGTGCGGCTGTGGCACAGGTGTAGTGTGGCCGACTACTGATTGGAGGATGAGGGATTCGATTCCCGCTCTGTCTGCATGTCGAAGTGTCCTTGAACAAGATACTGAACCCCCAGTTCCCCCTGGTGGGTCCGGCCAGTGCCTGTGTATGGTGGCTCCGCCGCCATCGGTGTGTGAATGGGTGGATATCAGGATCTGGAAAGCACTTTGGTTGTCTAGAGATGAGAAAAAGTGCTATGCTGTAAGTGAACGCCATTTACCATTTCATCGCAACCGACAGTTACTGCAGTCTTGGGGAGGCAGGTATGTGATAACAGGAAGACGGAGAGCTTTACTTAGAGGATTTGCAAGATGATTGAAAAAGACATGATGCCAATAAGTACTGCTGAAGGAGAGGGCTTTCAGGAGCTGATATATTTTATGGAGCCAGGGTATGCTACAAGAAGAAAACAGCTGACCTGAAAACACAGCTAGCCACTGAAAATATGGCGCTGACAACAGACTGTTGGACTGCATTAACTACAGAAAGCTACATTACCATCATTTGCCACTACATTGACAATGAGTGGCATGTAAAATCAGTAGTTCTTCTTACAGAGAGCAGGTCTGATTTTATGTAGTTTTTAATATTATGTTGACTAAGTCTACATTTTTTTGTATTCAGAATTTATGTTGCTGAAGTTTAATATCAACCAGTGCACATTTTTATGTTTAGTAGCTTTAATATTTATTTTTCTGAGTTTATTTTGTTGTTGTTTAACATGCAACAGATTAGATTATATAAATAAATCAAATCCTTGAGGAATATGACTTGCATTTTTTTTATTTAGTATATCAAAAATAATTTGGTTAAATGCACTAAAATTTAAAGATTTAGTAGAATATAGTACAATTCAAATTACGTTTAAAGCAGTCAATAAACAACTACCATCAAATACTCAGAAGCTGTTCAAAATTTTAAAAAAAAAAAAAAAGTACATATAATTTTGAGAGGAAAGTGTATTTTGGTTACACCCAAGTTCAGGACAAACACTAAACAGCACTGTGTTTCTGTTGTTGGCAGCACTTTATGGAACTGTTGTCCAGACAGAAAATATAGAAAATATAATTTCTCAGTATTGTCATGTTGAGTAGAGAAATGATGCTCTCAAGTGGCTAATTAATTTGACATCATATTTATGTTGATTCTGTAAGACTGGTGCTTCTTTGTTGGAATTTGTTTCTGTTTTCATTTAAGATGGATTTGACTTATTTTGTGAGTTTGTTTTTGTTGTCTGTGATGGACTGGCGATCTGTCCGGGGTGTGCCCCGCCTTCCGCCCAGGGATGCTGGAATGGGCTCCAGCCCCACCGCGACCCATAGGGCATTGAGTGGTCAAGAAGATGAATGAATGAATTTTTGTTGCACAGTGTTAAGGGTAGGCATTATATAAGCCTGAGCTTCAGCCTACAGCCTTTTTGGTTTTTTTATTGTTATATATATATTTTTTTATCTTTTATCATGGATTACAAACCGAATAAAGTATAAATACAAAAATACAAAATAATTGGCTTTTTATGTTACAGACCATAATGTACTAAGGGAAATTCAAATTCTTAGGAAAAATGCTGCTTATCAATTAATCATCAATTAATTGATAAGGGCAATCAATGAATTAATTGATAACTTGGCATCCCCATTACCCATATTTGGATTTGTCGTCTGGTGAGGATGTGGGAAACTGTGGTGCTTTCTGAAGCTGCTCTGATTGGTCTAGGAGAAATGATGAGCCTTCTGTGGAAGATGTCTGTACATATTTGGACTCCCACTGCTGAGTCATACGGCGGGATCCGGTCCTCTCTGGTTGGATCCAAGATGGCGACAGGGCGTTCTCTTGGCAGAAAGTTGATCATACATGGTCTATTGGTGGAGCGGGGCTTCCCAATTCAGTTCAACTTTATTTGTGTTGTGCCTGGTCACAACAAAAGTCATCTCAAGGCACTAGATTCATAAGTACAAATCATAAATAATTCAGAGAAAAGCCCCAATGATCAGACGATCCCCTTTGAGCAAGCACTAGACGACAGTGGGAAGGAAAAACTCTTATAGGACGAAATCTCAGGCAGAACCATGCTCAGGGTGGGTCAGTCTTCTGCCATGACTGGTTGGGTGAGGGGAGAAAGGAGGAAGGAAGAGACATACTATTCATACCCAAACAACAACATCATACTGGTAGAACAGCGTTGGTACAGATGTGATGTGCAAGTTCTATCAAAGCTAATTTGACCTAAGATTACAAGTCCCAGCTGCTGCTGCTGTTCTGCTGTGGCTGTACACTGACCCATTGTGTGTGGTGACATTGAAGGTTGAATGCAGTCAGGGTGAGGAGAGGGAGTTTGCAGCAGGCTGACTGGGGTCAGAATTAGACCTTTATTGTCACAAAGCCATAGAAGGTTTTTGCCAAATGCCACTCTCAGCAAATATTTACCACTTTGTTTGCTTAATTACTCGCTGTTGAAAGAATGAGCAATACCATATTTTTTCCAACAAGACTGGGCTGAGCTAAAGCGTTGGAATAAAATTAATAAAATATATGAAGGGCTTCACTCTAACATTCTAAAATGACATTTTCAAAATTATATGGAATTTGACTTTCTCATTTAATCCTAATAAGGTTCGATGACAAACCTTACCTCATTAAATCTCTATCAGTGTCTTCATCTCTTACTCACCTTTAATTTTGTCACTGTGATGTCCTCAGTGGAATAAGTTGAAGTTTGAAGGTGGTTTTCCATTTCAGCTTATTGTTAGAATTACTTGTTAGAACAGTAGACAGTTCATTCATTCAAGGTAGGGTCATTTGAGCTAAACAGAATCAGAATCAGATTTATTGCCATTGTTCATGTAGTACACAAACTAGGAATTTGTCTCGATGCCATGCTGCAACATTAAAAACATGAGAAAAAGAGATAAACTAAAAAACTAAAGGACTGAAAACGTGCAATAAGTGTAGAAAAATAAGTAATAATAAGTAATAATGATAATAATAATAATAACAATACTAGTAATAATGAGTAGTACTAGTCAAGGCAGTTTTAAAAAATTAGCAAGTAGCAGATAATGTGAAGTACCACATAGTGCAGTTGATAATGCAACAGAAAACAGTGATGAATGACGTGTGTCTGGTTGAGCTGCTGTATATAGTGCACGAGAGTCAAAAAGTCACTTAATGTTCAGCAGTCTGATGGCAGAGGGGAAAAAGCTGTTCATGTGCTGGGAGGTTTTAGTCCGAATGGACCGAAGTCTTCTACCTGAGGGGAGGGGAGCAAACAGTACGTGACCAGGATGTGAAGGATCGGCTATGATCCGGCCAGCACGCCTCCGGGTCCTGGAGATGTACAGGTCCTGGAGAGATGGGAGCTCGCAGCCTATCACCTTCTCAGCAGTGCGCACGACGCGCTGCAGCCTTAGTCTGTCCCTGGCAGTGGCTCCTGCATACCACACAGTTATGGAGGAGGTGAGGATGGACTCGATGATGGCTGTGTAGAACTGCACTAACATCTTGGTGGGTAGCTTGAGCTTCCTCAGCTGCCGCAGAAAGAACATCCTCTGCTGGGCCTTTTTGATGAGGGAGCTGATGGTTGGCTCCCATTTGAGGTCACGGGTGATGGTGGTGCCCAAGAAGCGGAAGGAATCTGCAATGGTGATGGGAGAGCCTGTGATGGTGAGGGGGGGCAGGGGGGTTGTGACTTTCCTGAAGTCCACAATCATCTCCGCTGTCTTCAGAGCATTCAGCTGCAGGTTGTTGTGGCTGCACCAGGACACCAGCTGGGCCACCTCTTCCCTGTAGGCGGACTCGTCGCCGTTGGAGATGAGCCCGATGAGGGTGGTGTCGTCCGCAAACTTAATCAGCTTAACAGACTGGTGGGAGGAGGTGCAGGAGTTGGTATAAAGGGAGAAGAGTAGGGGGGAAAGTACACAGCCCTGGGGTGATCCAATGCTGATGCTAACAGAGTCTGAGACAGACTTCCCCAGCCGCACATGCTGTCTCCGGTCCGTCAGGAAGTCGGTGATCCACCTGCAGAGGGAGTCAGGCACGTTGAGCAGGGACAGCTTGTCCTGGAGCAGATCGGGGCGGATGGTGTTGAATGCGGAGCTGAAGTCCACAAACAGAATCCTGGCGTAGGTTCCCGGGAAGTCCAGGTGCTGCAGGATGGAGTGGAGGGCCAGGTTGACTGCGTCGTCCACAGACCTGTTAGCACGGTAGGCAAACTGCAGCGGGTCTAGGAGGGGTGTGGTGATGGACTTGAGGTGAGACAGGACCAGGCGCTCAAAGGACTTCATGACTACAGAGGTGAGCGCTACAGGTCTGTAGTCGTTAAGTCCAGTAATCCGTGGCTTCTTGGGGACAGGGATGATGGTGGAGGATTTGAGGCAGGTCGGCACGTGACATTGCTTAAGGGAGGTGTTAAAAATGTCTGTGAAGATAGGAGCCAGCTCTTTCGCACAGTGTCTCAGGGTGGAGGGAGACACACCGTCCGGCCCGGGGGCCTTGCGCGGGTTCAGTCTGGAGAACTGTCTATGCACGTCCTGCTCACTGATGACAAGGGGAGGGGGGGAGGAGGAGGAGGAGGAGGGGGGGACCGCTTTTGATGAATTAGGGGCTGAGGAGGCAGTGGAGCTGGGTGGAGTGGGTGAGTTGGACACAGCTGACGAGGTGTCAAAACGGGCGTAATGTTGGGACAGTCTTTGACAAAGGGCTTTGTCATCCTGACCTTTAGAAGCCTGAGGCCGATAGTTGGTGATATGCCTCAGTCCTCTCCACACAGAAGCCGAGTCATTAGCAGTGAACTGCTGCTGGAGTCTCTCAGAATACACAGATTTAGCTCTCCTCAGCTCTCTGTTAAACCGATATTTGACCTCTCTGTAGCAGTCCCTGTCTCCACTTTTCAACGCTGCTTCCTTCTCTTTCCTGATCCGTCTGAGCTTAGCTGTGAACCAGGGCTTGTCATTAGAATATCTCACCCTGGTGCGCGATGGGAGAATGTCCTCCTCACAGAAGTTGATATATGAGTTCACAGTGTCTGTGTACTCATTAAGATCATGTGTGGCTCTTTTAAACATGCCCCAGTCAGTTATTTCCATGCATGTGTTCAGTTTCTCTCCAGCTTCACTGGTCAATTTCAAAATAACAATTTAAAACAAAACAACAATTTAAGAAACAAACCACTCTTTTCTGAGCCTTCAAACTCTGGTAACAAAAACTGTGATTTTTATCTTGCCAGAAAAACAGGACTTTGCTGCTCACATTGGGTAATTTTGGCCTTATATGCATTTGTATGGATCCAAAATAACACAAAGTACCATTATGAGTCAGCAGTAGTCAAACAGCTTCTCCATGCTGTGATTCTGACTAGTGAAACATATTAATGTTCTTATAAAAAAAAATGTCCTATTTATGTTACTATTTCTCAAAAATCAATCCTATGTCACCTTAAAATAATGTTTCCAAAATTATTTTAATGGTCCATCATCCACCAAGGTCTCTGTTTTCAACTGCCACCTGATCCACACAGCATGAGTCCTCAGCCAGAAAAAGGTGAATTGTCCTCTCCGGGCTGGGGACAAGCTCCTGCCCCAAGTGGAGGAGTTTAAGTATCTCGGGATCTTATTCACGAGTGAGGGACGAATGGAGCGAGAGATTGACAGATGGAATGGAGCAGCATCTGCAGTGATGCGGACGTTGTACCGGCCTGTTGTGGTGAAGAGGGAGCTGAGCTGTAGGCAAAGCTGTCGATTTACAGGTCAATCTACGTTCCTGCCCTCACATATGGTCATGAGCTTTGGATAATGACTGAGACAATGAGATTGTGGATATAAGCAGCTGAAATGAGCTTTCTTCGTAGGATTGCTGGACTCACCCTTAGAGTTAGGGTGATGAGCTCAGTCATCCGGGAGAGGCTCAGAATAGAACCACTGCTCCTCCACGTTGAAAGGATCCAGTTGAGGTGGTTTGGGCATGTGATCAGGATGCCTCCCGACTGCCTCCCACTTGAGGTGTTTTGGACATGTCCCACTGGGAGGAGACCCCGGAGCAGACCCAGGACTTGCTGGAGAGACTACGTCTCCCAGCTGGTCTGGGAACATCTTGGTATTGTCTCTGAAGAGCTGGAGCAGATGGCTGGGGAGAGAGAAGTCTGGGCTTCTCTGCTTGAACTGCTGCCTCCGTGACCCAGACCTCCGGAATAGTGGTAGAAGATGGATGGATAGTCCATGATCCTTGGACCAGGTGAATGTTATGTCCCCCATAGTCTGAGTGGGCCCACATTGCCTGCAACTGCTCTGTTCTTGCTAGTAAAACTGAAAGGACTACAAATATGGTGACTCTGGCTTCAGTCTCGACAGCCATTCACAGGGCACAACTTTAAGGGTAGTATTTCACTGAGCTGAGATAACTCGCAACTAGTTGGAGATTATAAAAAGTGAGACAAATCTGAGAATTTGCCACAATTTTCACTTGGAATCCTACTGTCTCACGAATGTTGCGATAATGTTGCACATACTCCCAGTAAATTTTTGGTCAGAGTTCTCCGGGTGCTTGCATACATGCCATGCAAGTGTTGCAGGATATTCCCTCAACATGTGTAAGACAAAATTTAGGGATTTTTTTTGTAGAGATGGGCAGATCCGATCTGCCATATCGGGTTCGATCCAGGCAAAATAGCTGGATCGGTATTGGTAAGGAATAAAAGTAATTTACTGATCCAATACATCAATAATAATAAAATAAAGGCATGTTTCTGTTCTCAGCCCTGCTGTGACATACGTTGCTTCTGTAGACAGAAGCAACGTACAGTATGTCATGTCACTGGAGCCTGTCTGTGGGACTCGTCTCAGTATGTGGTACCAGCCTTTACAATTTTAACACCACCAACTTGATAAAACACTTGGAAAAAGTATCACGATAAAGGAGTATGCCACATTCTGTCAAGACCCAAGCAGAAGTACGTGTTTCCAGCAGCCACTGCTTTTCCAGCTTGAGGCTGGAATACGCTAAGCGAAACTAAAAGAACAAAACTGAAAGTAAAAACCAGACAAGCAGGAACGAAGACTACATGAAATGAAACAGCACTGACTTCAAAATAAGGGCAAACCAAAAAATTATGGACAGAGAATAATATCAGAAACTACTAAATAAACCGAGGACCAGGAAAATACTTATGATAATAATAATATTGTTGACAAAAATACATCTTAAAGGATTAGTTCCTTTATTTTCAGATCTACAGCATGTTTTTACTCCATGCTTAAAGTGGCACTTTGAATTAAAGCAGTCAATAAACAACTACCACCAAATATTTAGAAGCTGTTCAAAATTTGGAAAAAAAAAAAAAGTACATATAATTTTGAGAGGAAAGTGTATTTTGGTTAAACCCAAGTTCAGGACAAACACTAAACAGCACTGTGTTTCTGTTGTTGGCAGCACTTTATGGAACTGTTGTCCAAACAGAAAATATAGAAAATATAATTTCTCAGTATTGTCATGTTGAGTAGAGAAATGATGCTCTCAAGTGGCTAATTAATTTGACATCATATTTATGTTAATTCTGTAAGACTGGTGCTTCTTTGTTGGAATTTGTTTCTGTTTTCATTTAAGATGGATTTGACTTATTTTGCGAGTTTGTTTTTGTTGTCTGTGATGGACTGGCGATCTGTCCGGGGTGTGCCCCGCCTTCCGCCCGGGGATGCTGGGGTGGGCTCCAGCCCCACCGCGACCCATAGGGCATTGAGTGGTCAAGAAGATGAATGAATGAATGAATGAATGAATTTTTGTTGCACAGTGTCAGGGGTAGGTATTATATAAGCCTGAGCTTCAGCCTACAGCCTTTTTGTTTTTTTTTATTGTTATATACTGTATACTGTATATATATATTTATCTTTTATCATGGATTACAAACCGAATAAAGTATAAATGCAAAAATACAAAATAATTGGCTTTTTATGTTATAGACCATAATGTACTAAGGGAAATTCAAATTCTCAGGAAAAATGCTGCTTATCAATTAATCATTAATTAATTGATAAGGGCAATCAATTATCAATTAATGAATTAATTGATAACTTGGCATCTCCATTACCCATATTTGGATTTGTCGTCTGGTGAGGATGTGGGATTCTGTGGTGCTTTCTGAAGCTGCTCTGATTGGTCTATGAGAAATGATGAGCCTGCTGTGGAAGTTGTCTGTACATATTTGGACTCCCACTGCTGAGTCATACGGCGGGATCTGGTCCTCTCTGGTTGGATCCAAGATGGCGACAGGGCTTTCTCTTGGCAGAAAGTTGACCATACATGGTCTATTGGTGGAGCGGGGCTTCCCAATTCAATTCAACTTTGTGTTGTGCCTAGTCACAACAAAAGTCATCTCAAGGCGCTAGATTCATAAGTACAAATCATAAATAATTCAGAGAAAAGCCCCAGTGATCAGACGATCCCCTATGAGCAAGCACTAGACGACAGTGGGAAGGAAAAACTCCCTTATAGGACGAAACCTCAGGCAGAACCATGCTCAGGGTGGGTCAGTCTTCTGCCATGACTGGTTGGGTGAGGGGAGAAAGGAGGAAGGAAGAGACATACTATTCATACCCAAACAACAACATCATACTGGTAGAACAGCGTTGGTACAGATGTGATGTGCAAGTTCTATCAAAGCTAATTTGACCTAAGATTACAAGTCCCAGCTGCTGCTGCTGTTCTGCTGTGGCTGTACACTGACCCATTGTGTGTGGTGACATTGAAGGTTGAATGCAGTCAGGGTGAGGAGAGGGAGTTTGCAGCAGGCTGACTGGGGTCAGAATTAGACCTTTATTGTCACAAAGCCATAGAAGGTTTTTGCCAAATGCCACTCTCAGCAAATATTTACCACTTTGTTTGCTTAATTACTCACTGTTGAAAGAATGAGCAATACCATATTTTTTCCAACAGGACTGGGCTGAGCTAAAGCGTTGGAATAAAATTAATAAAATATATGAAGGGCTTCACTCTAACATTTTAAAATGACATTTTCAAAATTATATGGAATTTGACTTTCTCATTTAATCCTAATAAGGTTCGATGACAAACCTTACCTCATTAAATCTCTATCAGTGTCTTCATCTCTTACTCACCTTTAATTTTGTCACTGTGATGTCCTCTGTGGAATAAGTTGAAGTTTGAAGGTGGTTTTCCATTTCAGCTTATTGTTAGAATTACTTGTTAGAACAGTAGACAGTTCATTCATTCAAGGTAGGGTCATTTGAGCTAAACAACAATTTAAGAAACAAACCACTCTTTTCTGAGCCTTCAAACTCTGGTAACAAAAACTGTGATTTTTATCTTGCCAGAAAAACAGGACTTTGCTGCTCACATTGGGTAATTTTGGCCTTATATGCATTTGTATGGATCCATAATAACACAAAGTACCATTATGAGTCAGCAGTAGTCAAACAGCTTCTCCATGCTGTGATTCTGACTAGTGAAACATATTAATGTTCTTATTAAAAAAATTGTCCTATTTATGTTACTATTTCTCAAAAATCAATCCTATGTCACCTTAAAATAATGTTTCCAAAATTATTTTAATGGTCCATCATCCACCAAGGTCTCTGTTTTCAACTGCCACCTGATCCACACAGCATGAGTCCTCAGCCAGAAAAAGGTGGATTGTCCTCTCCGGGCTGGGGACAAGCTCCTGCCCCAAGTGGAGGAGTTTAAGTATCTCGGGATCTTATTCACGAGTGAGGGACGAATGGAGCGAGAGATTGACAGATGGAATGGAGCAGCATCTGCAGTGATGCGGACGTTGTACCGGCCTGTTGTGGTGAAGAGGGAGCTGAGCTGTAGGCAAAGCTGTCGATTTACAGGTCAATCTACGTTCCTGCCCTCACATATGGTCATGAGCTTTGGATAATGACTGAGACAATGAGATTGTGGATATAAGCAGCTGAAATGAGCTTTCTTCGTAGGATTGCTGGACTCACCCTTAGAGTTAGGGTGATGAGCTCAGTCATCCGGGAGAGGCTCAGAATAGAACCACTGCTCCTCCACGTTGAAAGGATCCAGTTGAGGTGGTTTGGGCATGTGATCAGGATGCCTCCCGACTGCCTCCCACTTGAGGTGTTTTGGACATGTCCCACTGGGAGGAGACCCCGGAGCAGACCCAGGACTTGCTGGAGAGACTACGTCTCCCAGCTGGTCTGGGAACATCTTGGTATTGTCTCTGAAGAGCTGGAGCAGATGGCTGGGGAGAGAGAAGTCTGGGCTTCTCTGCTTGAACTGCTGCCTCCGTGACCCAGACCTCCGGAATAGTGGTAGAAGATGGATGGATAGTCCATGATCCTTGGACCAGGTGAATGTTATGTCTCCCATAGTCTGAGTGGGCCCACATTGCCTGCAACTGCTCTGTTCTTGCTAGTAAAACTGAAAGGACTACAAATATGGTGACTCTGGCTTCAGTCTCGACAGCCATTCACAGGGCACAACTTTAAGGGTAGTATTTCACTGAGCTGAGATAACTCGCAACTAGTTGGAGATTATAAAAAGTGAGACAAATCTGAGAATTTGCCACAATTTTCACTTGGAATCCTACTGTCTCACGAATGTTGCGATAATGTTGCACATACTCCCAGTAAATTTTTGGTCAGAGTTCTCCGGGTGCTTGCATACATGCCATGCAAGTGTTGCAGGATATTCCCTCAACATGTGTAAGACAAAATTTAGGGATTTTTTTTGTAGAGATGGGCAGATCCGATCTGCCATATCGGGTTCGATCCAGGCAAAATAGCTGGATCGGTATTGGTAAGGAATAAAAGTAATTTACTGATCCAATACATCAATAATAATAAAATAAAGGCATGTTTCTGTTCTCAGCCCTGCTGTGACATACGTTGCTTCTGTAGACAGAAGCAACGTACAGTATGTCATGTCACTGGAGCCTGTCTGTGGGACTCGTCTCAGTATGTGGTACCAGCCTTTACAATTTTAACACCACCAACTTGATAAAACACTTGGAAAAAGTATCACGATAAAGGAGTATGCCACATTCTGTCAAGACCCAAGCAGAAGTACGTGTTTCCAGCAGCCACTGCTTTTCCAGCTTGAGGCTGGAATACGCTAAGCGAAACTAAAAGAACAAAACTGAAAGTAAAAACCAGACAAGCAGGAACGAAGACTACATGAAATGAAACAGCACTGACTTCAAAATAAGGGCAAACCAAAAAATTATGGACAGAGAATAATATCAGAAACTACTAAATAAACCGAGGACCAGGAAAATACTTATGATAATAATAATATTGTTGACAAAAATACATCTTAAAGGATTAGTTCCTTTATTTTCAGATCTACAGCATGTTTTTACTCCATGCTTAAAGTGGCACTTTGAATTAAAGCAGTCAATAAACAACTACCACCAAATATTTAGAAGCTGTTCAAAATTTGGAAAAAAAAAAAAGTACATATAATTTTGAGAGGAAAGTGTATTTTGGTTAAACCCAAGTTCAGGACAAACACTAAACAGCACTGTGTTTCTGTTGTTGGCAGCACTTTATGGAACTGTTGTCCAAACAGAAAATATAGAAAATATAATTTCTCAGTATTGTCATGTTGAGTAGAGAAATGATGCTCTCAAGTGGCTAATTAATTTGACATCATATTTATGTTGATTCTGTAAGACTGGTGCTTCTTTGTTGGAATTTGTTTCTGTTTTCATTTAAGATGGATTTGACTTATTTTGCGAGTTTGTTTTTGTTGTCTGTGATGGACTGGCGATCTGTCCGGGGTGTGCCCCGCCTTCCGCCCGGGGATGCTGGGGTGGGCTCCAGCCCCACCGCGACCCATAGGGCATTGAGTGGTCAAGAAGATGAATGAATGAATGAATGAATGAATTTTTGTTGCACAGTGTCAGGGGTAGGTATTATATAAGCCTGAGCTTCAGCCTACAGCCTTTTTGTTTTTTTTTATTGTTATATACTGTATACTGTATATATATATTTATCTTTTATCATGGATTACAAACCGAATAAAGTATAAATGCAAAAATACAAAATAATTGGCTTTTTATGTTATAGACCATAATGTACTAAGGGAAATTCAAATTCTCAGGAAAAATGCTGCTTATCAATTAATCATTAATTAATTGATAAGGGCAATCAATTATCAATTAATGAATTAATTGATAACTTGGCATCTCCATTACCCATATTTGGATTTGTCGTCTGGTGAGGATGTGGGATTCTGTGGTGCTTTCTGAAGCTGCTCTGATTGGTCTATGAGAAATGATGAGCCTGCTGTGGAAGTTGTCTGTACATATTTGGACTCCCACTGCTGAGTCATACGGCGGGATCTGGTCCTCTCTGGTTGGATCCAAGATGGCGACAGGGCTTTCTCTTGGCAGAAAGTTGACCATACATGGTCTATTGGTGGAGCGGGGCTTCCCAATTCAATTCAACTTTGTGTTGTGCCTAGTCACAACAAAAGTCATCTCAAGGCGCTAGATTCATAAGTACAAATCATAAATAATTCAGAGAAAAGCCCCAGTGATCAGACGATCCCCTATGAGCAAGCACTAGACGACAGTGGGAAGGAAAAACTCCCTTATAGGACGAAACCTCAGGCAGAACCATGCTCAGGGTGGGTCAGTCTTCTGCCATGACTGGTTGGGTGAGGGGAGAAAGGAGGAAGGAAGAGACATACTATTCATACCCAAACAACAACATCATACTGGTAGAACAGCGTTGGTACAGATGTGATGTGCAAGTTCTATCAAAGCTAATTTGACCTAAGATTACAAGTCCCAGCTGCTGCTGCTGTTCTGCTGTGGCTGTACACTGACCCATTGTGTGTGGTGACATTGAAGGTTGAATGCAGTCAGGGTGAGGAGAGGGAGTTTGCAGCAGGCTGACTGGGGTCAGAATTAGACCTTTATTGTCACAAAGCCATAGAAGGTTTTTGCCAAATGCCACTCTCAGCAAATATTTACCACTTTGTTTGCTTAATTACTCACTGTTGAAAGAATGAGCAATACCATATTTTTTCCAACAGGACTGGGCTGAGCTAAAGCGTTGGAATAAAATTAATAAAATATATGAAGGGCTTCACTCTAACATTTTAAAATGACATTTTCAAAATTATATGGAATTTGACTTTCTCATTTAATCCTAATAAGGTTCGATGACAAACCTTACCTCATTAAATCTCTATCAGTGTCTTCATCTCTTACTCACCTTTAATTTTGTCACTGTGATGTCCTCTGTGGAATAAGTTGAAGTTTGAAGGTGGTTTTCCATTTCAGCTTATTGTTAGAATTACTTGTTAGAACAGTAGACAGTTCATTCATTCAAGGTAGGGTCATTTGAGCTAAACAACAATTTAAGAAACAAACCACTCTTTTCTGAGCCTTCAAACTCTGGTAACAAAAACTGTGATTTTTATCTTGCCAGAAAAACAGGACTTTGCTGCTCACATTGGGTAATTTTGGCCTTATATGCATTTGTATGGATCCATAATAACACAAAGTACCATTATGAGTCAGCAGTAGTCAAACAGCTTCTCCATGCTGTGATTCTGACTAGTGAAACATATTAATGTTCTTATTAAAAAAATTGTCCTATTTATGTTACTATTTCTCAAAAATCAATCCTATGTCACCTTAAAATAATGTTTCCAAAATTATTTTAATGGTCCATCATCCACCAAGGTCTCTGTTTTCAACTGCCACCTGATCCACACAGCATGAGTCCTCAGCCAGAAAAAGGTGGATTGTCCTCTCCGGGCTGGGGACAAGCTCCTGCCCCAAGTGGAGGAGTTTAAGTATCTCGGGATCTTATTCACGAGTGAGGGACGAATGGAGCGAGAGATTGACAGATGGAATGGAGCAGCATCTGCAGTGATGCGGACGTTGTACCGGCCTGTTGTGGTGAAGAGGGAGCTGAGCTGTAGGCAAAGCTGTCGATTTACAGGTCAATCTACGTTCCTGCCCTCACATATGGTCATGAGCTTTGGATAATGACTGAGACAATGAGATTGTGGATATAAGCAGCTGAAATGAGCTTTCTTCGTAGGATTGCTGGACTCACCCTTAGAGTTAGGGTGATGAGCTCAGTCATCCGGGAGAGGCTCAGAATAGAACCACTGCTCCTCCACGTTGAAAGGATCCAGTTGAGGTGGTTTGGGCATGTGATCAGGATGCCTCCCGACTGCCTCCCACTTGAGGTGTTTTGGACATGTCCCACTGGGAGGAGACCCCGGAGCAGACCCAGGACTTGCTGGAGAGACTACGTCTCCCAGCTGGTCTGGGAACATCTTGGTATTGTCTCTGAAGAGCTGGAGCAGATGGCTGGGGAGAGAGAAGTCTGGGCTTCTCTGCTTGAACTGCTGCCTCCGTGACCCAGACCTCCGGAATAGTGGTAGAAGATGGATGGATAGTCCATGATCCTTGGACCAGGTGAATGTTATGTCTCCCATAGTCTGAGTGGGCCCACATTGCCTGCAACTGCTCTGTTCTTGCTAGTAAAACTGAAAGGACTACAAATATGGTGACTCTGGCTTCAGTCTCAACAGCCAATCACAGGGCACAACTTTAAGGGTAGTATTTCACTGAGCTGAGATAACTCGCAACTAGTTGGAGATTATAAAAAGTGAGACAAATCTGAGAATTTGCCACAATTTTCACTTGGAATCCTACTGTCTCACGAATGTTGCGATAATGTTGCACATACTCCCAGTAAATTTTTGGTCAGAGTTCTCCGGGTGCTTGCATACATGCCATGCAAGTGTTGCAGGATATTCCCTCAACATGTGTAAGACAAAATTTAGGGATTTTTTTTGTAGAGATGGGCAGATCCGATCTGCCGTATCAGGTTCGATCCAGGCAAAATAGCTGGATCGGTATTGGTAAGGAATAAAAGTAATTTACCGATCCAATACATTAATAATAATAAAATAAAGGCATGTTTCTGTTCTCAGCCCTGCTGTGACATAAGTTGCTTCTGTAGACAGAAGCAACGTACAGTATGTCATGTCACTGGAGCCTGTCTGTGGGACTCGTCTCAGTATGTGGTACCAGCCTTTACAATTTTAACACCACCAACTTGACAAAACACTTGAAAAAGTATCACTACAAGGGAGTATGCCAAATTCTGTCAAGAACCAAGCAGAAGTACGTGTGTCCAGCAGCCACTGCTTTTCCAGCTTGAGGCTGGAATACGCTAAGTGAAACTAAAAGAACAAAACTGAAAGTAAAAACCAGACGAGCAGGAACGAAGACTACATGAAATGAAACAGCAATGACTCCAAAATAAGAGCAAACCAAAAAATTATGGACAGAGAATAATATCAGAAACTACTAAATAAACTGAGGACCAGGAGAATACTTATGATAATACCGGAGTGGTGGCTCAGTTGGTAGAGCATCCGCCCCACACCTGGGAGGCAGTGGTTCAAATCCCGGCCGGGTCATGCCGAAGACCATATAAAAGTGGAACTTCCTGCTGTCCAGGTTGGTGCTCAGCAATAATGGAATGGAAGAGGGAAATCTGTGGTGGCGCCTTGCATGGCAGCGGCCCTCTGATTCTACATATGGGGTGTGTGTGAGATTAACACTTTAGATAGGGAAAACACAATTTTGTTCTACTGTACATGATTGGTTGTATGGTTGAATGACAATAAAGGGTGATTTAATGTAATAATAATATTGGATGACAAAAATACATCTTAAAGGAGTAGTTCCTTTATTTTCAGATCTACGGCATTTTTTACTCCATGCTTAAAGTGACACTTTGAATTTCATCTGAATATTTACTTAAATACTCAGCTTTAGAGTTTTGTATAAACTTGCACTTGAAACTTCAGAATGCATGTTTACATGGTCCTGACCAGTGAAATGCTGCCAATGTTGCAAAGTTTAAAATATAAAAGTAGCAGCATTGCTGAACTGAGTCAGATTTATAACATATTCTTTGACTTTTAGATTTCTGTTTTTATATGTGTATAAAATGCAACCAGTCATGACCAAAGTACTGTATGTTCTGTACTTTGTCCTTTTAAATAAGAGAGACAGTATCGGGTTTGGATCGTTATCGGCCGATACTCAGCCACAGTATCGGTGTCAGACTTGAAAAAGTGGTATTGGCTCATCCCTAGTTTTTTGCACTAATGGCTGCCCAACACTCACATGACAGATATCCGTGCCATTTGTGCAATCTCTACTTTATATATAGAGGGTGTCTCTCCATTCCAGTGATCATTTTATCATCTGATGTTAAACTCATACATACTATACAATTACACATGCCTGGGAACCATAACAAACAATAGATTTCACTGCTTGCCCACTGTGGCTTCTCTCCCGCCAGAGTATTGCACAGGAGCACACACGTAAAATGATTTTAACAACATACAAACGCATGCATACAATAAACACGCCTGGCAATAACTAGAAACAATAGTAAAACCATATATAACCTTGCCCACTCCAGCTCTGACACAGGAGAAGACAAGGAATTAGCCTGATCCCCCGAACTTAAGGAACTTGCAGCTAGCAAAGATACTCATAATAACTCTACATTTTTCACAACATCAGTAAATGACAAGCAGATATATATAAACACCATGATGATAGATTAAAAATGACACTCATCTCTCCAGCCAGGGTATTATTTAAAAAGCAAGGGGGTGACGGGTGCCTTATTATTAAGCTCCGGGCAATGATTTGGTGTAATAAACACCTGCTGCCTGCCGTTCCACTTCTCCAATCAGTCACAACTGCTGCAGGTGCTCATCTCCATTCAGTCAGAATTTAGTTTCATAGGTTCCCAACTCACTGCAAAGTTTCTAACTTTTTTCTCACACTTTAGTACTCATGGAAACTAAATTAAGTAGGATTTGAGACAAGGTCAAGACAGGTTTAAGACACCTGTGATGACAGAGTATTTTGAGAGAAAAGCTGTTGCACAAATTTTTTGAACATGTTCAAAATTCTTGTGATATGAGTGTGACACCCTGTGACTTAGGAGAAGAACATGAGAACTGCTGAGAATGTTTGCAGACATTTTGGAAACCCCTCAAGAATGCTGTTCCACAACTATTCTCAAGCTGCAACAGCTCGTAGCTAGTTGGAGACTAGCATTTGTGACGGAATTTATAAAATCTCTTCAAAGGTTCATAGGGGTTTGCAATTTCCCCTGATGAGTCACAGGGCCTTTCTCTCCTGTTGTCAGGAATTTTCACCATATTTAAATCATTTGTGGGACAGATTTTCTAATCAAATAGTCATCACAGGTGTCTGGATCCTGTCTCAAACCCTTCTCACTTTAGTTTCTGTGAGTCAAAGTACGAGAAAAGTTAGACACTTTTGCCAGAGGTTGGGGACCTGCGAATCTAAATTGTGACTGGAGTCAAAAAGGACAAGACATTTAACGCATGAGACAGGCACGAATGGCTGGGTCATTTTCTGGCACATGCTGACACACCTGTGACCAACAATGTGACCATGCCACCCAAGGGCAAGACAGGCAAGGCTAGGGATATGGGAACTACTGTGTCTGATGCGGAGAACTAGGCAGCAGCCTCTTCATCCAGTAGTCACTGCACTAATTCTCTGCCAGGATTTCTGCCTGTAATATTTCTGTGTGGCGGTATGCCACGCCAGAGACCTGAGCCACAACACTAAGAAACAAATGAAGGAATGAGTTCTGCAAGCGCGCATGTGAACAATGCATGTGACAGTCACCCACGCCTCAGAGTTCTGGAGTGCACCTCCCGTGTGACTGTTCCAGTCGGCAGGCAGATCTATCTAGCACTGCTGTCCGTGAGGCAAACCTGATTTTGTGTCAGAGTAAAGCACAAGCTTATTTAAGTACTTTAAATGAGAGGAAAAAAAAAACAGAAGAGGTATGTAAGCAGTGGAGGTATTTATCATAGTTTTAACCCGCTGGTAACAACGTGTTTTTCCATCCATCCATCCATCTTCTACCGCTTTTCCGGAGGTCCGGGTCGCGGAGGCAGCAGTTCAAGCAGAGAAGCCCAGACTTCCCTCTCCCCAGCCACCTGCTCCAGCTCTTCAGAGGGGATACCAAGGCGTTCCCAGACCAGCTGGGAGACATAGTCTCTCCACCGAGTCCTGGGTCTGCCCCGGGGTCTCCTCCCAGTGGGACGTGCCTGAAACACCTCAAGTGGGAGGCGTCCAGGAGGCATCCTAATCAGATGCCCATACCACCTCAGCTGACTCCTTTCAATGTGGAGGAGCAGCGGTTCTCCTCTCCCGGATGACTGAGCTCCTCACCCTATCTCTGAGGGTGAGTCCAGCAGTCCTATGGAGAAAGCTCATTTCAGCCGCTTGTATCCGCGATCTCGTTCTTTCGGTCATTACCCAAAGCTCGTGACCATAGGTGAGAGTAGGAACGTAGATTGACTGATAAATCGACAGCTTTGCCTTAGAACTAAGCTCCCTCTTCACCACAACAGACCGGTACAACGTCCTCATCACTGCAGATGCTGCTCCAATCCGTCTGTCGATCTCTCGCTCCATTCTCCCCTCACTCGTGAACAAGACCCCAAGATACTTAAACTCCTCCACATGGGGCAGGAGCCTGTCCCCAACCCGGAGAGGACAATCCATCTTTTTCCGGCTGAGGACCATGGACTCGGACTTGGAGGTGCTGATTCTCATCCCAGCCGCTTCACACTCAGCGGCAAACCGTCCCAGCAAGAGCTGTAGGTCATTGCTGGATGAAGCCAACAGGACAACATCATCTGCAAACAACAGAGATGAGATCCTGTGGTCACCAAGCATGACACCCTCCATTCCCTGGCTGCGCCTAGAAATCCTGTCCATAAAAATTATGAACAGGATCGGTGACAAAGGGCAGCCCTGGCGGAGTCCAACTCTCACTGGGAATGACTCCGACCGAGTGTTGGCAATACGAACCAAACTCTCACAACGGTCGTACAGAGACCGAATAGCTCGTAACAACAAGCCCGATACCCCATACTCCCGAAGCACCCCCCACAAAAATCCACGAGGGACGCAGTCAAATGCCTTCTCCAAGTCCACAAAACACATGTAAACTGGTTGGGCAAACTCCCACGAACCCTCGAGAATTCTCGAGAGGGTAAAGAGCTGGTCCGATGTGCCACGGCCAGGACGAAAACCACATTGCTCCTCCTGAATCCGAGGTTCGACCAGCGGCCGGACTCTCCTCTCCAGTACCTTGGCATAGACCTTCCCAGGGAGGCTGAGGAGTGTGATCCCTCTAAAGTTGGAGCACACCCTCCGGTCCCCTTTTTTAAAGAGAGGAACCACCACCCCGGTTTGCCATGCCAAAGGCACTGCCCCCAACCTCCACGCAATGTTGCAGAGGCGTGTCAACCATGACAACCCAACAACATCCAGGGCCTTGAGGTACTCGGGGCGAATCTCGTCCACCCCTGGGGCCCGGCCACCAAGGAGATTTTTAACCACCTTGGCGACCTCAGCCCCTGTGATAGGCGAGTCATCCCCCTCGTCCCCAAACCGTGCTTCCTCTGTGGAAGGCGTATCAGTGGGATTGAGGAGATCCTCCAAGTATTCCTTCCACCGCCCAACGATGTCCCCAGTCAAAGTCAACAGTGTCCCATCCGCACCATACACAGTGTGGACGGGGAGCTGCTTTCCCCTCCTGAGCCGCCGGACAGTTTGCCAGAATCTCTTTGAGGCCGACCGAAAGTCTTGTTCCATGGCCTCACCGAACTCCTCCCATACCCGGGTTTTTGCTTCAGCAACCACCCGAACTGCACTCTGCTTGGCCTGCCGGTACACCTCAGCTGATTTGGGAGTCCCACAAGCCAACCAAGCTTGATAGGACTCCTTCTTCAGCTTAATGGCCCCCCTCACCACTGGTGTCCACCACTTGGTTTGGGGGTTGCCACCACGAGATGCACCGACCACCTTGCGGCTGCAGCGTGTTTTTCTTCTTTTAAAACTAAACCGGTATTATTTTTACAATCATACCCTGTCCCTGTCTTTCAATTGGACATTCCACTGGGCTCCTGTAGTCAAACCTACTAGTCCATTTTTACCACTAAATTGTAATTGCTACAATTAAGCTTTCCCAATTCGGTGTTCTAAGCAAGGGGAAAAAAAAGGGGGAAGAAACTTGTTACACCACCATGCCAAGATCTGTAAGCCAGAGGAAACACTGTCTGCGGTCAGTCTTGCTTAATATCTGATGATAAAATGAGTGCTGGAATCAGAAGATATGGTCCTGAGTTTGCAGTTATTGTCATAAGAGTGTTGCACAGGATTTGCGCGGCTGTTGCGGGACAGTCATAAGTGCAAAAAAAAAAATGCACAGTTTTCTCTTGGACATACCGCACACATTGCATATCTAAGAATTTGTGCGGCATACTCAAATGTGCCAGTTCAGCATGATTCCAAGTGAAAATTATAGCTAATTGTGTAGTTGTTGCAGGTTTTTTTTTTTCTCTCCAAATAGTCACAAGCTGACACTACCTTTAGCTACCAAGGAAAAAAAGCACCCTGTGATTGGCTGTCGAGACTGAGGTCATAGTTACCATACTTGTAGTCTTTTCAGTGTTACTACCCAGAGCTAGGAAGTTGCATAGTGCTCCTTTCTCTTTTATTTTTGCCAAAATACTCTGTATTGGTCCAAAGCACCCTGACAATGTTAGCATGGGTTTACCCTGGAAAACAGTTACTCTTGTCATAAAATATTTAAAGGCATGCCATTTACAATGCCCACAGAAGGCCCAAAAGGAGTATAGCAAGTAAAGACTGACTAGTAGAGTAGAAACAACACACAGTGACGCGCAGCCACCTTGTTCTACTTATGAATTTTTAATCTTTTGTAACCTGTTTATATTTTTTGTATTTCTTTTATATTACTTTAGCAAACCAACACATTATACTTTCTCAAATTTCAGCACTAAATGCAAGGAAACCTCCATCAGGCAGTAGAAAAACAAACAGTCGTCTCCTGAAAGACTGAGCATGTTTCTGCTTATTGATCTTGCAATGTAAATTGAGCCTCCTTTAGCTGTTCGTTATCTTCCTTCCTCAGAAATGAATGTGGGAACACGAGGATTGGGAATAGGGGAAACCTTCAGATAAATGCTACAATCAACTTTCACAAGAATGATTTACGGTTATTCACAATTTTTTTTTATTTATTATAGGGTCTCATTTTGATGGAGAAATGAAGAGTCAAATTGTCCAGAAATGACATTTTGTCATAATGAAATCTTTTGACATTTAATAGTACATCCAAACAGTCCTAAAAGTCTCTTTGGGATGTGTTTTCTGGTCTTCTAGTTTTCCTGTTTTCACATTGTGAGGCTAGTGTGGGAACTGGGCCATTGTTTGCTACATTTGAATAAATGCAATGCAGATGCTTAGATGGTTGCCCTGACAGACTCAGGAATTTACTTTGGTGTGTTAGTGTTTAGATCAGTCTGTCAGAAGCATCAAAGAGATATTATACTCGATGTACAAGTACAAGCTGCCATTTGGAACATCTGGCATCTCTACAAACACAGAATCATTTGAGGGTCAGGTGGTGATATCTCTCTATATGAATCATTATTTGTACAGAGTCTCTTAGTGCAGGCTTGAGAATTTCAATTCTGCATTTGCTCGAGTGCTTCAGTTGGTGAGTGGGAGAGGATCTGTGTCTCCTTGGGTGTTTGTGGTCGCTTTTTTTTAATCTTACATTCTGCCTGTTTGTACAGCACGTATTGCAGGCCCATAGCCAGGTGTGTGTGCTTTTCTGTATAGATTGTAGCTGGAATAGATGCAGGATTAGCCCTACTCTCACTGGGAATACAACCAATTTTCTACTTGTTTAAATAACATAGGCTAAACATTCCTCCGATGACCCCTAGAAAATGTGTGTGCAGGCTAAAAGTATAGGATGTCAGCACTTGAACATGGATTAGTTGTTTTTTGTTTTTTTTAAATTTTGGTTCAGACACTACAAGGTATTCAGACACAACAAGGTTGTTGCACTTCCTCCTGCCCTCTAAAATTAAAAAGGCCACGCATGTGCAACACAGGCAGGAGGGGGTGCAACAATCTCCTCATGTACCTTTGTGCCCTGGCCTTTCCTACAATGTATCAGTGTGAGATGTGTTTTTTAGATTTTTTAAAAAAATTTTTTGTGCTCAACAAAAACGTTTTTTCTTGTGTATCTCCACCCCCCCCCAAAAAAACAAAACTCTGCACCATAAATTCTAAAAGAATAAATAACCCAACATACCCATTAAAGTGTGGGATGGATGGATGGATGGATGGATGGATATGCATTACTGGCCAAGATCAAATGTCAGTTCAAACCTGTATACTGTAGTTCAAGTTTTAATATTTTCACTTCAGTTCAGCTTTATTTGTACAGCACCAAATCACAACAAAAAATCATCTAGAAGCACTAAATTCATAAAAGGCATCAATCAAATAATAACACAAATAAGTATTGAAAGGCCCCAACAATCAAGTATCCTCTATATGAGGAGTTAGCTGAAAAGTTTATAGTGGTCAAGTCTGACCAAATGTGGTTTATTTTTCAACATAGTCTCCCCTTCGGTCCACACACTTCTTCCATTGGTGTTGCAGTGCTTGGATCCCTGCAGTAGAAAAATAAACCACATTTGGTCAAATTTGACCACTATGAACTTTTCATCCCCCCTCGTAAGTAACCACTAGGTGACGGTCCAAGTTTGCGTGTCGACGTATCCTGGAAGGACAAGGCATTCCGCTCGGCACAGTGCATTTGCTTTAGGGGCTTGCTGTCTTTGTCTACTCTTTTTCCTTTTAATTGGAAAGCACAATGGGCGACCACATGCGCCCCCACCTGGACAGTGACACCGCTACATTTCATAGAATAAACTCCCGTTGAAAAGGACTGCTGAGTTATCAATTTATTGACAACTAATTTAATTTAGTTGACTAAATTCTTATCGACAATTAATCAAAAGTCAATTAATCATTTACATTCCCAGTTGGTGGGGATTAGCAGCCATGTTTCTTTTAGCTTGTCCCAGGGCAACTGTAGCTACAGCAGTAGCTTACCACTCACTGTCTGTGGAGTGAATGATTAATTCAACCATTGTAAAGCGTCTTTGAGTGTCCTTGAAAAGAACTATAGAAATCTGATGTATTATTATTAAAAGTATACCCATAGGTTCAAGTACCAAGGTCAGTGTATGTACCAAGTTTGGGAGCCATAGCCTCATTCCCTGTTGTGAGTTAGAGCACGGACATAGCCAGCCAGCCAGCCGCAGACTGGTTCGACTGCTCTACCCACACCACCTTGTTGATGTGGGTAATGAATAAACTAAAAATGCTGAATGATAATCGGTCACTTCCTACCTAAAGCCAACAATCTGATACCTCTCAGCAGTTGTGGCTGCTGTTGTTTGTGCTTGACAACAAAATAATTTCAGAGCAATAAAAAAAATACCATTAACTTTTTTCTCTTTCTTCGTTTGCTTTCTACTTTGCTCCACCAGCACTCCTTTGATATCCCACTAAATACTTTTCTGAGAGAGGCAAAAATAAACTCACTGAAAGAGTATAACATGTCAATGAAATGTCTCAATAAGTGTAGTCTTAGTTAAAATGAGATCCTGAAAAAAAGAGTCCCAAACACCTCCCAAAAAAAGGTGAAAACTCAGATATTTGGATACAACCCAACAATCATCTTAGAACTTATTTGTTCTAAGTTCAATGTAACTATTTTTTCCATATTCGTTATGTTAAACAATGAACAGGTGGGACATGATTGAAATCCTCACCTGGGTGGCCTCTTGGAGTCATCCTGATCAGATGCTGGAGCCCCTCCAACTGGTTCCTGGTTTGATGGGGAGAAACACCAACTGCACTTTGAGCTTCTTGCATTGAATGAGATCCTCACCCTGTCCCTAACGGTCTTAAAAACCCTACACAGAAACCTAATTTTGCCCAGTTGTATTAGGGTGGTCCTACGATGTGCAGTAGTATGTTCCACAAGGCTTCTGACCAATTGAGCATATTCCTGAAATGTTATAAAATTGAACGATATTTAAAAGCCTCAACCAAAATGCTCCTTTATTAGCATTCATCATTCATTTAGCATCTCCAAATTCATCTTTCATAATGACCCCTCAATATTGGTCAAATGGCACAATTTTAGTGCAACATTTTAAAAACCTCTTTCCCTGCAGACTTTGGACCACCCTGACTAGTAAGAGAGATACAACATGCATAAATTTTGAGTATGTATGTGGTTTTAAGTCATTGATGACCTTTTGTCATGATCATATTAGAGCCAGATCCCAGATGGAGATGCTGAACATACTTAAGCTTAGTCCTTATTTAACTAAAAGGACCAAAGCCATCAGTGCTAAATAAAATGCTTCCTCAAAATTATACTTTTAAATTAACTCTGATAACTTACTTTCTGAAGGCTTATGCTTTTTCCTCTTAAGCTAGAGCTAATTTCTTTGTTTGAGATCTGTCTCATTAATTTTACCATGGAATGAACTGAACGTGGCAGATTGAGATCAAGTCGTGTACTGTAAGTCTCAGATTATCCATCTGCCACTTGAGCATCACTGCTCTTTGTGTTTATGATGGTTAGTAATTACATTTTATTGCTAGTTGATTTTAATGCTTATGACATTCCAAGCCTTGTTTCTGCTTAATTAGCATTTCTAACATGATGTCATGGATATCATCAGCTGCATTTCTATTCAGACATCCCACCGTACCTGGGCACTGTCAGTATTTCAAGTTTTACAGCCAAGACGGTATGCTTGAGGTGAGGGTTGGGGGCTGCTGTTATTATAAATGCTAGACTTTTATAAGGGGATAAGGGATAAGGACCTGTACTTATTTAGTGCTTTTTCTAGTCTCAAAGACCACTCAAAGCGCTTCACTAGTACTAATCCTCTACTCTAAGGGCCTATAGGAGACAGATATCTAGGGACAATTTAGAACAACAAGTTAACCTAACATGCATGTCTTTGGATTGTGGGAGGAAACCGGAGCCCCCGGAGTAAACCCACGCAGCACAGGGAGAACATGCAAACTCCACACAGAAAGGTTCCTTCCTACCTTAACACCCTGCCAACCTCAAATGTAGTAGGGAGTAATATGGAGATGGGGTTTTTTTTTGTGTGTCCTTGCATCAGTTAACTGAACTGGTACCTGAATCCTTTTGGCCCTAGAGCAGTCACAAATGTATACTCGAGTCAGATCATCAGGTAATGCAGGCTTTCATTTTCTCTGGTGAAAACACTGAGCGTGGGATGGTGATGCTCTGTGATTCAGACTTTGGTGCTTGAAAAAGGAAAAAAGCAGTCTTCACAAATCTGAACTTTAGGGAAGATTTGCATCTGTGAGCCAGAAGTTCTGTGTGTGTGTGTGTGCGCTGTATATGTATTTGTGTGCTTGTGAGATTATTGGACTGCCGTACTACCGTTGGGGTGCTGGGTGCTCCCTCTGAATTATGCATCTCTCGTTCAAAGAAAGAATGAAGAATAGCTTGAGATGGAGAAGCCGGGGAAAAGGGGGACAGTCGTAAGATAAATGACAAAGGCACAGAAGCATCTCAATAGTCTGGCAACCCACACACGCACCCAGGAGCGTTAGACAACGATGAGAGAGGAGAAGAAAAATGGGTTGATTAGCAGCAGTGAATGGAGAAAAAGGGTTGTGGTTTGTGAGGTTTAGTACGCAGGTATCGGCAATGCTTCTGTAAAGGTTAGACACTTCATTGGTATTGACATGTAGTAGCACTTGATTAAAAGAAGGTGGCACTGTTCATCCTTAAATTGTTATTGTGTGTTTGTGTCCACATTGTTTAAATCATTATTTTTTTTTTTTTAAATGACTGCGAACCCCTTTGTGTGTACATGTGCACTGTCTTCCTGCTTATCATACTGCCCTGCTCTCTGTATGTGTTCCATACAGGACTTGCTGCTTTCGGCTAATTAATTCTTAGCAAGGGCATAAATTATTCAAAATGATTCCACTGGTCCATCTGTGTGTTTCTATGTGTAAAAATATCAGCTGGAAAATTTAATATCCCGACTGGTTAAAAATTTAACAGTGCTTAAGCCAAGCATCGGCTCATGTAAATCAAATTTTAAATTAAATGTAGTATTGCACAACATAATTTTTTTAAAATCATTGATCCCAGTAAATGGACCCTGCTTGGGTTTACTTTCTGTGTGTGCCTGGTCAGAGGTGGTAAAAGTACATGTATTCCTTAAGCTACGGTTACAAAGATTCTTGTGAGTGATGGGTTTGTAAGAATCTCCCAGTTTCTACAAATTCTAGAGTTTGCAGACATTCGTAGAGGGGAGGGACATAGTTTCTTAGGGCTGCTGTTCAATTCGCAAGAGCAACTTGAGGCATTCTTGAGAAATGAAGTGCTTTTCTATCATACGATGGCCCTAGAGTTCCTACGTTCTTCGTAAGGGTAACTTCGGATCTTCCTACGGCATACTGACTCCCATCTTACGAAAATTTTTGTGCAACTCACGGCACTCAAGTCGTTGGTAGGCAGGAAGATCTTACAGCTTTTGGCAAATTTTGTCAGCACAAATGTCAAATGAATGATGTCCTTCCGCCTTATGAGCGCCTCACTACCACCTTACACATGCTGTACAGATTTACATATGAACAGGGATTTGTACAGCGTTTCCTATGACGGCTGTAAGGGACACCCAGGAGCAACTTCAGGTGTTCTTGAGGCATACTTATGGCCAACATCTTGCATAGTTCTTATGTTGTTTCTATGGCACTCATACAGCCACCCGTTGATAAGGGGTTTTAATGGGGCATTCGTACAAATCGTGGACAATACCATTGACCTGGCCACCAACTTACGGTCTACGAACACTAGATTCTCCTACGGCTGCCTTAAAAAGGTCGTACGAAATGGTCCAAAAATCGTTGATATGGTATTCACAGCTGTTCGTAAGGGTATTTGTGACTGTAGCTTTACTAGAGTAGAGGTACAAATACCAGACAGAACTTTCGTTAAAGTACTTACCTTTTTTACTCCAGAAAATTTGAAAGTACAGACTCTGAAATATTCTTAAGTGCTTAAAAGTACCTTTTTGAAGGATGTTTTCACCAGGTGTTAAATGCTAGCTGAACCTTGTCACACTTAAACCATTCTTACTAAAAATAAATAAAATGATGATCATTACATTTTCTCCTACATGCAAATCAGTTTTCAGTGCCAGCAGCATCATATCTTGAGAGATTTTGATCATTATAAGAGAAAGCATTTAATTAAACTATAAATTTTTCTAATTTCATAATACCTCATTATGCCTTTTAAATCATCATAGTACAGGTGCATCTCAGTAAATTAGAATGTCATCAAAAAGTTGATTTATTTCAATAATGCAATTCAAAAAGTGAAACTCATATATAGATTCATTAGACACAGAGTGATATATTTCAGGTGTTTTTCTTTTAATTTTGATGGTTATGGCTTATAGCTCATGAAAACCCCAAATTCAGTTTCTCAAAAAATTAGAATATTACATAAATTTAATTTAAAAAAAAAAAGATTTTTAATAGAAATGTTGGCTGACTGAAAAATATGTCCATGTACACACTCAGTACTTGGTCAGGGCTCCTTTTGCATGATTACTGCATCACTGCAGCATGGTATGGAGGCGATCAGCCTGTGTTACTGCTGAGGTGTTATGGAAGCCCAGGTTGTAGCGTCCTTCGGCTCGTCTGCATTATTGGATCTGGTGTATTTCATCTTCCTCTTGACAGTACACCATAGATTCTCTATGGATTTAGGTCAGGAGAGTTTGCTGGCTAATCAAGCACAGGTATTTGTACTTTTGGCGTTGTGGGCAGGTGCCATGTCCTGCTTGAAAATGAAATCAGCATCTCCATAAAGCTTGTCAGCAGAGGGAAGCATGAAGGGCTCTAAAATTTCCTGTTAGATGGCTGCACTGACATTGAACAGTGGAAAAACACCAGCATCTGGTATGGTTTCACATCTCATCATTGACTGTGGAAACTTCACACTGGACCTCAAGCAACTTGGATTCCGTGCCTGTTCACTCTTCCTCCAGACTCTGGGACCTTAATTTCCAAGTGGCAGGACTTGGCACCTGATTTGGGGAGCCATGTCATCTGCTGGTGTTAGTCCACTGTGTTTTATCAAGTCCAAAGTCAATGCAGCTGTCTACCAGGACATTTTTGAGCACTTCATGCTTCCCTCTGCTGACAAGGTTTATAGAGATGCTGATTTCATTTTCCAGCAGGATTTGGCACCTACCCACACTGCTGCCAAAAGTACCAAATCCTGGTTTAATGACTATGGTATTATCATATTTTACTGGCCAGCAAACTCTCCTGACCTAAACCCCATAGAGAATCTATGAAGTATTGTCAACGGGGATATGAGAGACACCAGACCCAACAATGCAGATGAGCTGAAGGCCGCTATCAAAGCAACCTGGGCCTCCATAACACCTCAGCAGTAACACAGGCTGATCACCTTCATACCATGCCACAGTGATGCAGTGTTAATTCATGCAAAAGGAGCCCTGACCAAGTATTGAATGTGTGCATGGATACTTTGTCGACCAACATTTCTATTAAAAAAAAAATAAAAATAAATTTTTTGAACTTGATGTTATGTAATATTCTAATTTTTTGTGAAACTGATTTTTGGGTTTTCATGAGCTGCAAGCCATAACCATCAAAATTAAAAGAAATAAACACTTGAAATATACCACTCTGTCTGTAATGAATCTATATAAAATATGAGTTTCATTTTAGGAATTGAATTACTGAAATGAATCAACTTTTTGATGATATTCTAATTTAGTGAGATGCACCTGTGTGTCTCATGTGTAGGATATGCACTGATTCATTCTTTCTGTGTGTTATTGTTCCATCTATTTTGGTTTGAATCTGTCTTGATGTTGGAAGCACACGCTCACTGGGGTTGTTGGGGTTCGGATGTGTTGTCAACTTTTCTTGGTCAGATTTTATCATGTTGAGTGAGGTTGATTTAGTGTTGTCTTGAATAGCATGTTGGTCACAGAGTGATGTTTTCTTGGGGCTTTGCGAGAGCTGTGCTTAATATCTGTGGAGCTATAGACTCGGGGTCCTCACAAGTATAGGTGTGTCTGTTCATGAGTAATTTGCCTCCTCAGTGGGATCACCCATGAGCTGCTACTGGTCTCGGCATCTGCAGTTGGCAAAACCATTTTCAAAATATCGGCATATCGCTTATCAGTTTAAAAAGAAATTCATAAAAAAAATCCCAATATCGTCCATCCCTTAAAAGATAAAAAAAAAAAGATGGTTTCATAGTCTACCTGCTTTGTTAAAAAATTATGTGTATTTCTCAACTCAAATATGAAGCCGTACAAAAAATACAAAACTGTATGCTTGTACAGTATGGCTTATAAGATAGTATTAATGTAATATTGATTAGATTGACATTGTAGTATTTTGAACAACTTTATACAACAGTTCCAACTGAGCAATTTGATTGGGCAATAGTGATTCCAAGAGTTACTATAATCCGCGATAATTGCACTCCAGTTTCACTGGATATGTATCACTCTGCTTCAAAGGCGTTCTAGTCAGTGACGTGCAATCAGGGGAGGCAGGTGTTATCATAAAACAATAAAAAATGGAGAATTATAAATACGTATATTATTTGTCCACTAATTTGTCTTGTAGTCTAAATATAATTTCTGAATGATTCCAATCATTTCAACAATATTTATATATTTAAAATTGCTGAATCTGCACATTTCCTGTTCAGACACAAGGGAAGAGGCCAGGTGAAGCAGCAACAAACACAGCCTCAAAAGGATTGCGCAATCCTTCACAGCCCGGTTAGAGCTCGTGCAAGATGTGCGTTCTTGGTGAGAGCTCTGTGTATGTCAAAAATGTAATGTTTGTAGGCTCTTTTATTGTGTGTCCTCCTTTTCCATAGTCTATGTAATGTACTTATTGTGTGTGTATAACATATTTAGTCTTCCTAATGTGACATAAAACTTTAGTTAAAAATCACGGTCAGAGGCTGCACAGTATAGTTGCTCCAACGAGGGGGGTGTGCTTGGGCACCGTAGGCACAAGAAGTTTAGTTCTTGTTCTTCTTTTACACTGAGGCTAAGTGTCAAATTAGCAAAAGATAAAATCAGAAAATCAAGTGTACCGAGGACTCTGTTTGTGCCTCTATTTTATACAGACTGAAAAATGGAAGATTTTATAGCTAAACTTAAGAAATTCTCAAAATTGGACTTTCAGTTAAAACTTTCAGTAATCTCGATTGAAACAGAGACTTTTAAAACTAAAAGAAGACAAGGTAGACTTTTACAACGTCATTGAGATTTTTGTCCAGAGGAATAGCGGCTGGATTTAATTTACAAGGTAAGACCATGCATACTTGTTTTATATACTTGAATTTGTATTGAATTGTGGAGCTAGAGGGTACACAGCAAATGTGCTCTCTGAGCCGCTAGAATTTTAGTTCTTTCTTGGCCTGAAACAAGTAGTCTATAATCAGTTTTGGGCCCCCAAAATTTGTCTGTAAAATAACTTAATACATTTCATTTGTGTATCCAAGGGTCTTTGCACTTTGTTTATATTCAGGAGAGTTGACTAAAATGAAAAAATGGAGGCATGGAGTTAGTCAGCAGAACTGGAGTGTACTACTATTTCTGCTTCTTCCCTTCACAATAAAATCTCTAGACATGCATTGCAGAACTGAACTTAAATTCACTGCACTTCTATCAAGAGACAATTCAGTAAAATGCCTTAGCTGTTTTGTAAATAAATTATTTATATCTTCGAATTTTATAATGTTCAATTAGCAGATCATAAAACATGCAAACTTTCAATTGAAATTAAATTCAACCTTATGTTATTGTGCTCATATATTTGTAAATCTGACTTTGAAATAGTCAATGCCTCACCACCCACAAACCTCACTGCACGTCACTGGTTCTAGTAACTGTTAACTCTTTGAGTGTGACTGTCGCCGAATTGCGACATATCCCCTAGTGGTCAAGAGAGGTAAATATTTTTTGTCAATAAAATAGTTCAGATTTCCAAGGCTATAACTTGAAAGTGGTAAGAGATGATGGCTTACTGCCAATTAGAAAGGTGTAAAATATGATCCAAAGTTTCAGATAGGAATAAATTTATGCATCTAATTTGCATAATGTTGCGGCACCTCTTTAAATTCCATAACTCAGTCAAAACTGTACTTTGGATGTATTGAGACAAAGAATGGTTCAGTCTTTTGACACCGTTTTTTGTACAGAGGTACCTCATTATCTTATCTTCAAAGTATATGAACAAGAAATCAATGCATTAAAAAAAAAAAAAGAAATAAGTCACTTACTGTTGACAAAGGGGGGGTGGCTGGCTGGCGTGGTCGCTGTGTTTTCACCCATCATGGTCCATATTTTGCGTTCTGTCGGTCATTTAAAGTATGTACCACATCTACAAACTCTTATGATTATCTCACATAAATTTCGCTTGTATCCCATGGCTATTTTCCGCGTACAAAGCCGAAAAAGTGACGGTGACCAGTTGTGGCCATATTAGCTTTCTGGGCTAAATGCTAAAAACAGGAAAAGGAAATGAGGAGTTCTTCTTCTTTGGTGTATTACGTGTCATCCACTGAGTCCTCCAACGGATGTCTGCCGCCTTTTGAAACTGGCAAATCAGTAGAAATCCCCAATGCAGGCGATCATGTCAGAGTGAGAAGACAGGCGCAGTGCTGCGCTCTTCCTCTAGGGGCACTCAAATTCTCACACTCAAAGGGCTAATTACTAACAGTAATTTTCTATCAACTCTGACAATTGCAGTACTCTTTTGGATACCTTAATTTCCGCAGTGAGGTACTGTTTGACAAGAAATTATACATCCGTGACCCGGAAGTCCCACCCTTTTTAAATGGGTGCTCAGTCTACCCTGGCCCTGCTGTCATTTTAAGCTCATTAAGCAATTTCATGTCTATTTTAAAAAAAACAGACAGTGCTAGAGTTTGATTTTCTGTCTCGATTAATGAACCGCAATACCTTTGGGGTGATGGACTCTTTATTTCATCTGAAAATGCGAAGAAAAGCGAGCCAAATGTGCTAAATCATTAGAAAGTTAACTACTAGCTACCGGCTAACTACTGGTGGTTCCCAGCATTGGATACGTTTTGATCTGGGATCTTCTGCAGTAATAATAATAATGGATACTGACTCAACAGGTATGTTTTATAAACACATTACTTTTGCACTTGACAATATTTAATTTGTTTACATGTGTGTGAAATGACAACAGATGTCTTCATGCTGATTCAAGCCATGGTTAACCAAAGGACTACAAAAGGCGTGTAAAAAGAAAAATTTATTATATAAAGCTTTCCTAAAGAAAAGGACAATAGAAGCAGAGCAGCGGTATAAAACATACAAAAATAAGTTGACATATATAATAAGATGTAGTAAAAGAGACTATTACAGTAAAGAACTGGAGAAAAACAAAGACAATATTAAAAATACATGGACAATACTCAACAGTATCCTTGGAAATAAAAGCAGAAATACAAGCTACCCAACTAATATTCAAAAAAATAATAAAACGACTCAGAGTGTGAATATAGCTTCACCTGCAGATGAATTTAATAATTTTTTTGTTAACATTGGACCTAAACTGGCCCGAGAAATACCCACTACGGTGCTTACAAGTGATACAATATGCAATAACACTGCTGTAAAAGACTCCATCTTCATAAAGAACACAGACGAAAGAGAGGTCATTAAAATTGTTAAATCGTTCAAAAGTAAAACATCTACGGACTGTGATGGTATTGACATGCTATTAGTCAAAACTGTTATCGAATGCATAGTAAAACCACTGACGTATATCTGTAACCTGTCTCTCCAATCAGGTATATTTCCCAATGCAATGAAAATAGCTAAAGTAATTCCGATATACAAGACGGGCGACAGAGGGAAACTCTCAAACTATAGACCAATTTCACTATTACCGCAATTTTCCAAGATACTTGAAAAAATATTCTATGAGAGAATTGACAACTTCATACTGAAGAATAATTTATTGTGTGAGCAGCAATATGGGTTCAGACACAAGAGGACAACTGCATATGCCCTAATGGAATTTACAGAAAAAATTTCAACAGCCTTTGAAAATAAAGAGTATTCAGTTGGAGTATTCCTAGATCTTAAAAAAGCATTTGATACAGTAGATCACAATTTATTATTAAAGAAACTACAAAATTGTGGTATTAGAGGGGTAACACTGTCCTGGTTAAGTAGTTACTTAAAGAATAGATATCAGTATGTATGTGTTAGCAACAAAAATTCAGAGTTACTGAAGGTCACCTGTGGAGTCCCACAGGGTTCAGTTTTGGGACCATTATTATTCAATATGTATATAAACGATATATGTAAAGTTTCAGAAAAAATGGACTTAATATTGTTTGCCGATGACACTAATCTGCTATGCAGTGGAAACAATTTGGAACAACTTCTGGATACACTCGGAAAGGAATTTGGAAAGCTTAAACTGTGGTTTGATTCAAACAAATTAACGCTCAATTTAAGTAAGACAAAATTTATAGTCTTTAACAACCATCACAACAACCCAGTACCCAAACTCAGTGTAAATGGTGTACAGATTGAAAGGGTATCCAAAACTAAATTTCTTGGAGTAATAATTGATAACAAACTGTGTTGGAAGTCACATATTAATTATATTAAAGGTAAAGTATCCAAATCAATTGCAATATTACACAGAGTGAAATATTTGCTGAATCAACCCACACTATACACCTTGTATCATTCATTAATACTCCCATACATGACATATTGTACTGAAGTATGGGGAAATACATATAAAACAAACATATATCCACTCTTTATGCTTCAAAAGAGAGCTATTAGAATAATAAACAAATCAGCTTACAGGGAACCAACAAACCCACTTTTTCTTAAACAAAAAACTCTCAAGTTGAAAGATCTGGTTGACTTTAAAACCGCAATAATAATGTTCAAAGTGAAGAATTTATCACTGCCCGCAAATATCCAAAAGTTGTTCCAAACAAGGGAGAAACAATATCACTTCAGAGGAACATGTATATTTCAAAAGCCTACAGTGAGAACAACCACCAAGCAACACTGTATTTCAGTGCAAGGAGTCAGATTATGGAACGATTTTGGACCTGAATTAAAATCATGTACAACGCTTGGACAATTTAAACAAAAACTAAAGGAAGAAATACTCCAAACATATTTACAAGACAACATGTAAACTCACATAAGGATTGACATATCCAGCCTGTATTGTGTTGTAGCTTAGTTTTTTGTTTTTATTTTCTTTTTTTCTCTGTGACATTTTGTCTTAGATTTGTTTTTGAATAGTAACCGCTTAACTTAGCCTAGCTTAGTTTTCTTTTTCTCTCAGTCACATTTTGTCTTAGCTTTGTTTTAAATTGTAATCGCTCTTGTCTTGTTTTCTCTTTTTTCTCTTTTGAATTCTTGGATGGAATATGGGTGGGCAATATAAGCTGCGGCTTCAGCCATCACCCATTTCGGATAACTCACGTGGAATTGTATAGTAGGAGGAGTCTTTGTCTAATTTGACCTTGTTGTTATATTATACAGTGTCTTTTAACCTGTACTGTACTATCCGAAATAAATTCATTCATTCATAAATTCATTCATTGAGATGTTTAGCAGCAGTTACTGGCTACATTTAGAAGGGACTTTTTTTTTTCCTTCAGCTGCACAAAAGAACTGATTAAACAAACAAATCATAATATTTTGTCCAGTATTGCTGCCATTTAATAAATTGTGCTTGCGGAACTGTTGTATAAAAGTAATATTACACTTGAGTTCATTACGATATCATGATTCTACTACTCGCAGAGGGCATTAGACGTATCACAGCCCCAGTTACTATAATCATGATACCGAACTCACTCTTGTGTAATATTGCTTAAATATAATTGTATCACTGACATCACGCTTACGATGGGATTTAGGCTGCATTCACACTAGGATAGTCCGGGGTTCTCAGTTCGATGAGTTGGGGAATGCCGAGAATTTTCACACATTCGTTTGGTTCCCATTCACACTGCACTTTACTTAAGCGGCGCAAACTGCCTGGACAACGTCACACAGTTACAACAACTGCTCGTTTTTGGCACTGTAGTCAAAACCACCACTGACCAGGAAGAAAAAATCTCGGCGAAGAAGAAAAATTCTCCTCATCGATTGGTCAGGACCGAAAATTTAAATCTGTTTCCTTCAGCTGTGTTGTTTATCTGCCACAAACAAGACATTTTTTAACCTTTTTCCTCGGCTTTCTCTGGTAAAAGGATTTCTCTAATTCGCATGGTTGTCTGTTATTTTCTACCCAAAATGCTCTACAGTAAACACCACTTCCTCTTCTCAGACTGTGTTGCTATGGTTACACGAACACCAAGGGGCACTTACGTCCTCTGGTCCACTGGATTTTCTGTTTACATTCACACTGCAAGCAAAGCACACCAGGGTTCACTTGCAAGTGAACCGAGACCCCTGTTTTCAGGTGGACCAGAGTTGGCTTGTTTGGTGCACACCAGAGTTCGAGTGCGCGTTCAGACTGTACCAAACAAACCAAACTATCCACGGAAGCGGACCAGAGTTCCTTTGGTCTGGACCAAACAGTGGCAATGTGAATGCACCCTAATTGTGCAACCCTAGTAAAAAGTCATGAGAAAATAAATGCTCACATGTTCCCTCCCATCTCTGTTCATGGTCAGGAATGTTGGCAGATGAAGTCATTCCCAGTCCTTGAAAATTGACATTGTAGCAAAAATAATGTCTTTATTTACCATAAAGAAAAAAGTTGATTTAGATGTCCAGAGACTTGCTACCTCAACAGCACTTGAATAAAGAAAGTTGTTAATTTATTTTTGTGGGTAGTGCTATCATAAAGAATACCAAATATTAAGCTTTCACAGGTGTCACCTACATCAATGTTCAGTTTGTAGTATTGCTTACAGAAAGCTTTATCAAGATTCATTTATAAGTATACAGTATAATGGACCTTTACATGTTTTGACTGGCGTCGGCAGTCGACGTGCAAAGGTAAAAACATCTCCTTATTCCTGTCTGAAATAAGAAAAACAAAAAACTAATAATTGAAAAAGAAGACGCAATGAACCTACTCAAACTAGTATAGTGGACCTGCTTTGCATTTGCTCATTTTTTTTTATAACATATACACTGTGGGTGTCACAATACTGTGGCCCCAATATTTACAACACAGTAATTGACACCGATTTAATCATGCATATCCTAATTTACTGGGTGCTTTTTCACAATCCATTGTCTTAATTGTTTAGCTCATTCCAGTAAAGCTTGAAAAGAGCTAATGTGATGACACTGTGTACGTCCATCTGTCACTGGACTCTACTCCTACTCACCAAACGCACACATTGACCCTCGGGTGGGACTGCATCCAGTAGGGGTGGAATCGCGAATCTGATTCAGATCACGATACTTGGGTCACGATCCAATACTATCACGATCTATCATGATTCCGTCACTATTACCATCCGTCACAATACCATACATCCCTCCCTTCCATGTCAACGCCAAGTTTTGTCCCTGAAGTACAACTGTCAATATCTGTTTCATGTAAAGTTTTAACTCTTTACAATTCACCATGACCGCTTTTGTTGTGATGGCTGGTGGCTCTCAGTCCCCCAGCTGCTGTAGTCCTTTTTGCTGCCCACATTCTCGGGGCTTCATTTTCCATGGAGACATGTCTCTGGACACAGGTTGATGGTAGCAGGTCTCCGGAGTTTGCTGGTCAGTGTCACTTGGAGAAAAAGCAAGCTACACACCGGTGTGTTTTAAGCTTAGCCGTTGCTAACACTACTCTGAGACATGCGCTGGCTCGCGTGTTTGATAGGGGAGGGAATCTTTAGGCACCCAGTGATTCGAGCCGATTAGAATTCTTAATGCATCTTTTTTTTTTTTCTATTCAGGATTTTTTTTTCTCCCACTGTGTGACAACTTCTTACTTTTAAACAGGGCCGTGCAGAGACCATTTGAGGGCAGGGGCTCAACTTTCATAAAGGGGGCACATGGAATAAGATTTGTTAATAATATACAGGTGCATCTCAATAAATTAGAATATCATTGAAAAGTAAATCTCTCAGTAATTCAAAAAGTGAAACCTACTGTATATATTCATTACACACAGACCGATATATTTCAAGCATTTATTTCTTTCACACTTGTGGTGTTCCTTATGAGCCAGCTGGTCAAACATCCACTGCCTTCAGCTGCCTCTTGCAGCTCCTTCACTTTCTGTTTGTTTCCTCTCTTTATGAGGCGTCTTTGCACTGCAGAATTCAATATAATTTATAAGAAATTGCACGGTGGCGCAGTGGTTTAGCACTGTGGCAGCACAGTTTACCCTCGGCCGGGGGATCGTGGGGATCATGAGATCGTGGGTTCGATTCCAGCCCCCGACCAACAGTGAGCTGTGTGGAGTTTGCATGTTCTCCCCGTGTTGCGCGGGTTTACTCCGGGATTTCTCCGGTTTCCTCCCGCATACCAAAAACATGTAGGTTTAGGGCGCTCGTGCACGCAGCGACCAGCAGCCGGTGGCTTGTCACCAGACTGCAGACCAAATCTACCTACGGGTACAAATAAGTAACAAAAAAAAAAAAAGAAGAGATGATACAGACAAAACAAGATACACATAACTGAAGCCTAACTGCAACCCGAGATGAGTAGGCTACCTTTTAATCCGATTTCTGTATCTGTGGGCAGTGTGTTGCTTTCAAAATGGATTTGCAAAGTTGAAGTTAATGCTTAGTTTTTCTTGATAATGTGTTTACCTTATGTGTGTACCTTTATGATATTAATTAAATTAATATTTATTAAATTTGTGAGGTTTTCTCAAAACTTTCAGACATTTTTCGTAGATTTATTACTTTTCTCATCAATTTGTGTTGTTTACTCCTAAATTCAGCTCTATTTTATAATAATTAATTTATTATGTTTTTATTTGAAAAAGTTTGTGGTAAAATTATGACCTTTCACACGTCTGAACATTAATTTGCAGAGCCAGAACAAAACAATGAGTTTACCTCTGTTTTTGAAGAAATAAAATGTAATTATACTGTAAATAAAACGATATTTAATTCAATAAAATTCATTAGCTTGACCAAAGATGCAGTCGCTTCTGTTTTAAGTTTAATGTTTATTTGAAAGGGACATTACATACTAATGAAAATTAATACAAATGTAAGTATGGCAGATTTAGCAATACTGCTAATTTGCATCTGTAGTCCCCCCGGTGGGTCACAAAAACACACAAACAATCATACACGAGAAGTACAACTGCAATAAAACTGTACAAAGTGGATATGCTAAAGTGCAAGAGTTAAGGTGCTACAAAACAAAACATTCAAATGTCACATGCACCCAAGTACCTCACAGCAACAACAAACAATGAGCGGGGCATATGTATGTGGTGTACGGGCACATATACTGTATGTGCATGCCACAGAGCAACCACTAGTTATGGCTACAGTTTTGGTTATTTAAAAGCCAATTTTTACAATGAGTCTTAAAAGTGTTTAGTGTGGTATGTTCTCTGATTGCAGATGGTATGTTATTCCTGATCTTGGTTCCCTTGACTGATGGCACAGATTGAGCAAATGTGGTGCGTCTGTGGGGAACCTCACAGTCTCCTCTAGTAGGGCTGGAACTAAAGATTATTTTAGTAGTCAACTAATCTAACAACTATGTTTTTCAACTAGTCGACGAATCACGTTTATTTTTCTCATGTCCACCATCTCTGCTTCTTGTTGGGGCTCTAGTCTAGTGCATACTTTACCTCAGCCACTGTTTAATACCCGTTAATGGTCCGTCTCCTGTGGGCGGGAGGCATTTAAATGCCATTTTGTCTCAGCTGGACACAGTGTAACACAGTCTAATATTCAGAATGAGGGCTAATATTAACAAAGATGAAAAAGAGACAGCGACTCCTGTAATTCAGTCATTTACTGCATTCAACATGTTAGCCATGACAGCTCAGCCCTCAGCAACCAGAGAGCTTACTGTCAAATAGGTAAGCTAACATAAACAGCACATACTAACAGTATTGTCATTTTTCTAAAGCTTGAAACAGTTGGCCATTGAAAATAAGCGGCGCTAACTTTCTTTACTCGCTAAAACTTACCAAGCAGACATTAATGTTGTGGCTCCCACATGCCATTGTTTCAGATGCTCATGCATCACTGTAGTGCTGCCGTGGTAAGAGAGGTCTGCCTTGCAAAGTCTGAATTTTACTTGTTTTGGGTTTTTTTGTCTTCAGTAAAATGTTCCCAAACAGAAAGTTTGGGTCTGTTTTTTTTTTTTTAATCCACTTCGACATTCGCCATATTCAGAGCTGTATAATGTACTTCTCTTCTTCTTCGCTGGAAATTGTTCACACGTGCCGGACAACAGAGGCGCTACTGCCCTCAGCAGTTCCGGTTGTGCATTGCAGTTACAGCTGAACATTTCTGCGGCATGCATATAAACTTTATACTTAAATGATTTGTTGACAATAAAAATATATCAACAAATTTTTATTGTCGACGTTATCGACAACATCAACTAATCGTTTCAGCCCTATCCTCTAGTGATTGCTCTGGTGGTTGAACCGGTGACAGTCCTCAGTTTAACATATTCTCCCGGGGGGGGGGGGGGGGCATAGCCATTTAATATTTTATAAATTGAACAGGCAGATTTGAGAGTTTTATAGTTTTCAAAAGACAGAAAATTGTATTTCTTGTAAATGTGACAACACTGATAGTCTTCTGAAAAAATTAGGACACCCCATTAAATATTCAATTCTTTATTAATAAATGTTCACATATCTATGTTTAACCTTGTTTTTGTTTTTATTTGCATGTTTTAACATTTATTTTAGCCATTTTAAGTAGGAATGAATGTGGGGGTGTCATAAAAAAGATGGTGGTGTCCTAATTTATTACTCAGTATTTGTTTAGAATTACATTTTACAGAAAACTTGAAAAAAGTCTAATTCATTTTTAATTGTTTAGTTGTATTACATGAATCTCCCAGTATTTTTAACATTGATATTAAATATGCATGTCCAAATATGTTACACACACACACACACACACACACACACACACAGAGGCTTATACAGGGTGTCCTAATTTTATCACATGGCTGTATGTGGGATCTTTCTTATCAAAGATTTTTATGGCTTTTTTGTATAAGGATTCAATGGGCTTAATATCAGCCTCTGTTTTATGCCCCCACCCCGTAAAAAAAACCTAAATGTTGGCTGTTTTGTATATTGTCTCTTACAAAATAAATTCCAACAAACCCAAAAATATTAAAAATTTGTAGAGCAATTATAAAAGCCAACGCTGTGATCATAAATCATAACATGGGTTACCTGGCTGCTGCAGGTGAAGTTGTACTGGTCCCACTCATAAGAAGGGAGGGGTCACCACCTGCACTGGGGTGTTGCTTTCAGGTACACTCAGAAATCTGACATTTCATAAATATACTGTACATTAAGTAATAAAAACAAAGTTTCATGCCAAAGGCTAAGTCTGGTGCTTTTGGGGGTGGGGAGGTGAGATAGAGGGTACCAAATTCAGTGTAATTAGATCGCTGCATAATTATACTGAATGTTGAAAATTTAAATGGCCAGTCAAAATGGCACTTTGGACATTAGAGTGAAAGGGGCAGGGGCTCAAGCCCCTAAACCTCCCCCCTCTGCACGTGTATACTTTTAAAGCATTTTCTATGGCCCATGAATTTACTTCCAATATCTTTAAATATTTCAAAAAACCAACATGAAAAGTGCAACTGTAGCAGCACATTTGCTGCTATAACACAAACGTCAGAGTATCCTGAATTTCAACAAATAACACCAATAACATTCTGTTATGTGCAACAAGTAACTGATCCTAAAGTGAAAAATACTCAGAATTTCCAACAGAAATGTTAAAACTTCTAATGAAAGTTGCCCTATTATGTGTAACAACTGAGTCCTTCAGTCAAACATACTCAATTTCTAACAGAAATGTTAAAACTTCGAATGAAAGTTCTCCTATTATGTGCAATAAATAACTCAGTACTTTAGTCCAAAAACCCAGAACATTTTGCTGTATCAAAATCACATTTACCGTTCATACAAAAATGCAGTTACAGTTCTAAATGTTTCTGTGGCAATGGATGTCCACGCATCACATATGATAGCAATCCTACCTGCTGTCTTCAGTGATTGCATGACTTCGGCTTTGGTCTCGTTGTAGAGAGTGGGGATGGCTGTGTTGGGAACGGGTCAAGTGGACCCCTGACCAAGTGAGCACCCCAAGTGGACCCCAGGATCCAATCTGTACATGTACAGATGTGGACAAAGTTGTTGGTACCCCTCTGTTAGTGAAAGAAAAACCCACAATGGTCACAGAAATAGCTTGAATCTGAAAAAGTGGTAATAAATAAAAATTCTATGAAAATTAACCAATGAAAATCAGACAATGCTTTTGAATTGTGGTTCAAAAGAATTATTTTAAAAAAACAAACTCATGAAACAGACCTGGACAAAAATGATGGTACCCCTAGAAAAGATTGAAAATAATGTGACCATAGGGACATGTTCAACCAAGATGTGTCCTCTAATTAACATCACAGGTGTCTACAAACTTGTAATCAGTCAGTCGGCCTATTTAAAGGGTGACAAGTAGTCACTGTGCTGTTTGGTGGCATGGTGTGTACCACACTAAACATGGACCAGAGGAAGCAAAGGAGAGAGTTGTCTCAGGAGATTAGAAAGAAAATTATAGACAAGCATGTTAAAGGTAAAGGCTATAAGACCATCTCCAAGCAGCCTGATGTTCCTGTGACTACAGTTACACATATTATTCAGAAATTTAAGATCCACGGGACTGTAGCCAACCTCCCTGGACGTGGCCACAGGAGGAGACGGATAATACGAATGGTAACAAAAGAGCCCAGAACAACCTCTAAACACATTCATGGTGAACTCCAAGGTCACAGTACAGCAGTGTCAGATCGCACCATCCGTCGTTGTTTGAGCCAAAGTGGACTTCATGGGAGATGACCAAGGAGGACACCACTGTTAAAAACAAATCATAAAAAAGCAAGACTGGAATTTGCCAAACTGCATGTTGTCAGGACTATTTAAAACAGCTAGACAGAAAATTTACAGCTATCACAGTCTCTGAAACTTGGCTTAATGAAGAGCAGGCTCCCCTGATGGCAATAGAGAGATATCAGATGTTTCATATTAACAGATCTCAAAAAAAGGGTGGTGGTGTTGCACTGTATATTGATGACCTGTATAGGTGTAAACTTGTAAATGGAATGTCCTTTGCACTACCAGGGATTTTGGAATGTATTACTGTTGAGATTGACCAAGATAAAACAAAAAATCTAATTGTAAGTTGGATATATAGAACGCCGGGAACTTGCATTGAGACATTCAGAGATAAATTAGTCGAGCTGTACAATAATATTACTAGTAAGAAAATGGTAGTAATTTGTGGAGATTTCAATATTGATTTACTAAATCCATATCAACAAAATGTAATTACAGAGTTCATTAATTCTATGTACAGCATGAATCTATATCCCACAATAACACATCCCAGTAGAATCACAGTTCACACTGCTACACTTATTGACAACCTGTTTGTTAATATTATTGATAAGAAAATAGAAAGTGGATTATTGATAAATGATATAAGTGACCATTTGCCAACTTTTGCACTTATCCATGGCCACACGGGGGCCAATACAGAAAAAATTTTAAAATCGTTCAGATACAAATCACAAAATGCAATCAGGTCTTTTAAAGAAGACTTGCTGAAGCAAGACTGGACTAAAGTCTATGTATCAGATGTAAATGAAGCCTATGACACATTTATAAACATTGTAACCACTCTTTATGAAAAAAATTGTCCATTAGTAAAGAAAAAGCTTAAACATAAATTTGCCGATAAGCCATGGTTAACCAAAGGATTACAAAAGACGTGTCAAAAGAAAAATTTATTATATAAAGCTTTTCTAAAGAAAAGGACAAAAGAAGCAGAGCAGCGGTATAAAACATACAAAAATAAGTTAACATATATAATAAGATGTAGTAAAAGAGACTATTACAGTAAAGAACTGGAGAAAAACAGAGACAATATTAAAAATACATGGACAATACTTAACAATATTCTTGGAAATAAAAACAGAAATACAAGCTACCCAACCAGTTTTTCAAAAAAAAATAAAACGACCCAGAGTGTGAATGCAGCTTCACCTGCAGATGAATTTAATAATTTTTTTGTTAACATTGGTCCTAATTTGGCTTGAGAAATACCTATTACGGCACCCACAGGTGATACAATAAGCAAAAACACTGCTATAAAAGACTCCATTTTCATAAAGAACACAGACGAGAGAGAGGCTATTGAAATTGTTAAATCGTTTAAAAGTAAAACATCTACGGACTGTGATGGTATTGACATGCTCTTAGTCAAAACTATTATTGAATGCTTAGTGAAACCACTGACGTATATCTGTAACCTGTCTCTCTAAACGGGTATATTTCCCAATGCAATGAAAATAGCTAAAGTAATTCTGATATACAAGACGGGTGACAGAGGGGAACTTTCAAACTATAGACCAATTTCACTATTGCCACAATTTTCCAAGATACTTGAAGAAATATTCTATGAGAGAATTGACAACTTCTTACTGAAGAATAATTTATTGTGTGAGCAGCAATATGGGTTCAGACACAAGAGGACAACCGCATTTGTTGTAATGGAATTTATAGAAAAAATATCAACTGCCGTTGAAAATAAAGAGTATTCAGTTGGGGTATTTCTGGATCTTAAAAAAGCATTTAATACAGTGGATCATAACATATGTTTAAAGAAACTACAAAATTGTGGTATTAGGGGAGTAGCACTGTCCTGGTTATGTAGTTACTTAAAGAATAGATATCAGTATGTATGTGTTGGTTACAAAAACTCAGTTACTGAAGGTTACTTGTGGAGTCCCACAGGGTTCAGTTTTGGGGCCATTGTTATTCAAGATGTATATAAATGATATATGTAAAGTTTCAGAAAAAAATGGATTTAATATTGTTTGCCGATGACACTAATTTATTATGCAGTGGAAGCAATTTGGAACAACTTTTGGATACACTCAGAAAGGAATTAGGAAAGCTTAAACTGTGGTTTGATTCAAACAAATTAACGCTCAATTTAAGTAAGACAAAATTTATAGTTTTTAACAACCATCACAACTCAGTATCTAAACTCAGTGTAAATGGTGTAGAGATTGAAAGGGTATCCGAAACTAAATTTCTTGGTGTAATAACTGATAATAAACTGTGTTGGAAGTCACATATTAATTATATTAAAGGTAAAATATCCAAATCAATTGCAATACTACACAGAGTGAAATATTTGCTGAATCAACCCACACTATATACCTTGTATCATTCATTAATACCCCCATACATGACATATTGTACTGAAGTATGGGGAAATACATATAAAACAAATACATATCCAGTCTTTATGCTTCAGAAGAGAGCTATTAGAATAATAAACAAAGCAGCTTACAGGGAACCAACAAACCCACTTTTTCTTAAATTAAAAGCTCTCAAGTTGAAAGATCTGGTTGACTTTAAAACTGCAGTAATAATATTTAAAGTGAAGAATCTATCACTGCCCGCAAATATCCAAAAGCTGTTCCAAATAAGGGAGAAACAATATCATTTCAGAGGAACATGTATATTTCAAAAACCTTCAGTGAGAACTACCACCAAGCAACACTGTGTTTCAGTGCAAGGAGTCAGATTATGGAACGATTTTGGACCTGAATTAAAATCATGTACAACGCTTGGACAATTTAAACAAAAACTAAAGGAAGAAATACTCCAAACATATATACAAGATGACATATAAAATCACATAAGGATTGTCATATCCAGTCTGCGTTGTGTTGTTGCTTAGTTTTTTGTTTGTTTGTTTTTTTGTCACATTTTGTCTTAGCTTTGTTCTGAATTGTAATCGCTCTTGTTTGGTTTTCTTTTGAATTCTTGGATGGAATATGGGTGGGCAATATAAGCTGCGGCTTCAGCCATCACCCATTTCGGATAACTTATGTTGAACTGTATAATCAGAGGAGTTATTGTCTAATTTGACCTTGTTGGATTTTCTTTCCCCCTTTGTTATATTATTCTGTTTCTTTTAATCTGTACTTTTAATCTATCCGAAATAAAGATTGATTGATTGATTGACAAGCCACAAAGCTTCTGGGAGAATGTCCTATGGACAGACGAGACAAAACTGGAACTTTTTGGCAAGGCACATCAGCTCTATGTTCACAGACGCAAAAATGAAGCATACCAAGAAAAGAACACTGTCCCTACTGTGAAACATGGAGGAGGTTATGTTATGTTCTGGGGCTGCTTTGCTGCATCTGGCACAGGGTGTCTTGAATCTGTGCAGGGTACAATGAAATCTCAAGACTATCAAGGTATTCTAGAGAGAAATGTGCTGCCCAGTGTGAGACAGCTTGGTCTCAGTCGCAGGTCATGGATCTTGCAACAGGATAATGACCCAAAACACACAGCTAAAAACACCCAAGAATGGCTAAGAGCGAAACATTGGATTATTCTAAAGTGGCCTTCTATGAGCCCTGATCTACAGTAAATCCTATTAAACATCTGTGGAAGGAGCTGAAACATGCCGTCTGGAGAAGGCACCCTTCAAACCTGAGACAACTGGAGCAGTTTGCTCATGAGGAGTGGGCCAAAATACCTGCTGAGAGGTGCAGAAGTCTCATTGACAGTTACAGAAATGGTTTGATTGCAGTGATTGCCTCAAAAGGTTGTGCAACAAAATATTAAGTTAAGGGTACCATCATTTTTGTCCAGGCCTGTTTCATGAGTTTTTTTTTTTAATAATTCTGTTGAACCACAACTCAAAAGCATTGTCTGATTTTCATTGGTTAATTTTCATAGAATTTTTATTTATTACCACTTTTGTCAGATTCAAGTTACAGTGGGGTAAAAAAGTATTTAGTCAGCCACCAATTGTGCAAGTTCTCCCACTTAAAAGATGAGGGAGGTCTCCAATTTTCATCATAGGTATACCTCAGCTATGAGAGACAAAATAAGAAAAAATAAATCCAGAAAATCACATTGAAGGATTTTTAATGAATTAATTGGTAAATTCCTCAGTAAAATAAGTATTTGGTCAATAACAAAAGTTCATCTCAATACTTTGTTATATACCCTTTGTTGGCAATGACAGAGGTCAAACATTTTCTGTAAGTTTTCACAAGGTTTTCACACACTGTTGCTGGTATTTTGGCCCATTTCTCCATGCAGATCTCCTCTAGAGCAGTGATGTTTTGGGGCTGTCACTGGGCAACACAGACTTTCAACTCCCTCCAAAGATTTTCTATGGGGCTGAGATCTGGAGAGTGGCTAGGCCACTCCAGGACCTTGAAATGTTTCTTACGAAGCCACTCCTTCGTTGCCCGGGCGGTGTGTTTGGGATCATTGTCATGCTGAAAGACCCAGCCACGTTTCATCTTCAATGCCCTTGCTGGTGGAAGGAGGTTTTCACTCAAAATTTCACGACACATGGCCCCATTCATTCTTTCCTTTACACGGATCAGTCGTCCTGGTCCCTTTGCAGAAAAACAGCCCCAAAGTATGAGGTTTCCACCCCCATGCTTCACAGTAGGTATGGTGATCTTTCTCCCCCAAACACGACAAGTTGAGTTTTTACCAAAAAGTTCTATTTTGGTTTCATCTGACCATATGACATTCTCCCAATCCTCTTCTGGATCATCCAAATGCTCTCTAGCAAACTTCAGACGGGCCTGGACATGTACTGGCTTAAGCAGGGGGACACGTCTGGCACTGCAGGATTTGAATCCCTGGCGGCGTAGTGTGTTTCTGATGTAGCCTTTATTACTTTGGTCCCAGCTCTCTGCAGGTCATTCACTAGGTCCCCCCATGTGGTTCTGGGATTTTTGCTCACCGTTCTCGTGATAATTTTGACCCCACGAGGTGAGATCTTGCATGGAGCCCCAGATCGAGGGAGATTATCAGTGGTCTTGTATGTCTTCCATTTTCTAATAATTGCTCCCACAGTTGATTTCTTCACACCAAGCTGCTTACCTATTGCAGATTCAGTCTTCCCAGCCTGGTGCAGGTCTACAATTTTGTTTCTGGTGTCCTTTGACAGCTCTTTGGTCTTGGCCATAGTGGAGTTTGGAGTCTGACTGTTTGAGGTTGTGGACAGGTGTCTTTTATACTGATAACGAGTTCAAACAGGTGCCATTAATACAGGTAACGAGTGGAGGACAGAGGAGCCTCTTAAAGAAGAAGTTACAGGTCTGTGAGAGCCAGAAATCTTGGTTGTTTGTCGGTGACCAAATACTTATTTTACTGAGGAATTTACCAATTAATTCATTAAAAATCTTTCAATGTGATTTTCTGGATTTTTTTTTTCTCATTTTGTCTCTCATAGTTGAGGTATACCTATGATGAAAATTGGAGACCTCTCTCATCTTTTAAGTGGGAGAACTTGCACAATTGGTGGCTGACTAAATACTTTTTTGCCCCACTGTATTTCTGTGACCATTGTGGGTTTTTCTTTCATTAACAGAGGGGTACAAACAATTTTGTCAACAGCTGTATAAGTACATTTTCAATCCAGTGATTTACAAACTGATTCCCAATTTTCCAAAGTCTCATTCAGAGCATTATAGTCCCATATACCTATTCTGTTGATTTTCATCTTGGGGCAGCCAGCGGTGATGAGCAGCAGTGGTGGAGAAGAAAAGTCTTTTGAAAGCAGAAACAAAGCCAAAACCTTCTCTGGGTCGGCTTAGTTGTCATCGTACATATATATATATATTTTTTTTTTTTTACACTTGTGAGTGACTGGGAAAAGTCTTTCCATCAGCTTTGTACTTCAGCTCTATGCGCACAATGGCACGAAAGCCCTGGTTCTCGACAACAAAATACAGGCGTAAATCCTTGGCAACACACCACGTTCCAAATTATTATGCAAATATTTGCCTCTGATTTTCCTAAATAGTCACTGCAAATGACAGTCAGTATAATTTTCAAGTCATCAACCGTTAGAGCATATTTCAAATTTTATTGAACAAACCTCCCAATGATAACTATTTTTTTGCAAAAAAAAAAAAAAACTCAAAATGCACTGTTCCAAATTATTATGCACAACAGAGTTTCAAAACATTTTATTGGTTGTAAAGAACTGAAAATGGTCATTTGTTGAATTTGCAGCATTAGGAGGTCATATTTACTGAAATCAAAACCTATTTCAATCAAAAACATCTTAACAGGCCAAGTTCCATGTTAACATAGGACCCCTTCTTTGATATAACCTTCACAATTCTTGCATCCATTGAACTTGTGAGTTTTTGTAGAGTTTCTACTTGAATTTCTTTGCAAGAATGTCAGAGTAGCCTCCCACAGCTGCTGTTTTGATGTGAACTGCCTCCCACCCTCATAGATCTTTTGCTTAAGGATGCTCCAGAGGTTCTCAGTAGGGTTGAGGTCAGGGGAGGATGGGGCCACACCATGAGTTTCTCTCCTTTTATGCCCATAGCAGCCATTGACACAGAGGTATTTTTTGCAGCATGAGATGATGCATTGTCATGCATGAAGATAATTTTCTATGGAAGACACGGTTCTTCTTTTTGTACCATGGATGAAAGTGGTCAGTCAGAAACTCTATATACTTTACCGAGGCTATTTTCACACCTTCAGGGACCTGAAAGGGGCCTACCAGCTCTACCTCTCCATGATTCCAGCCCAAAACATGACTCCGCCACCTCCTTACTGATGTCACAGCCATGTTGGGACATGGTGGATATCCACCAACCAGCCACCTGGACCATCCAGGGTTGCATGGGACTCGTCAGTAAACAAGACTATTGGAAAATTAGTCTTCATGTATTTCTGGGCCCACTGCAACCATTTCTGCTTGTGAGCATTGGTTAGGGGTGGCCGAATAGTAAGTTTATGCACAACTGCAAGCCTCTGGAGGATCCTACACCTTGAGGTTTGTAGGACTCCAGAGGCACCAGCAGCTTCAAATACCTGCTCGCTGCTTTGTAGTGGCATTTTGGCAGCTGCTCTCTTAATCTGATGAATTTGTCTGGCAGAAACCTTCCTCATTATGCCTTTATCTACACGAACCCGTCTGTGCTGTGAATCAGCCACAAATTTCTTCACAGTGCGATGATCACGCTTAAGTTTTCGTGAAATATCTGTTTTCATACCTTGTCCAAAGCATTGCACTATTTGACGCTTTTCAGCAGCAGAGAGATTCTTTTTCTTTCCCAGATTGCTTGGAACCTGTGGCATGCTTAATAATGTGGAACATCCTTCTTAAGTAGTTTTCCTTTAATTGGGCTCACCTGGCAAACTAATTATGACAGGTGTCTGAGATTGATATCAGTGATCCAAAGAGCCCTGAGACACAATACCATCCATGAGTTTAATTGAAAAACACAAAATTGAATGTTTATGACACTAAAATCCTGTTTGCATAATAATTTGGAGCACGGTGTAAAAATGGCAATAGATTTTGTATTTCACTTTGCCCTTTCCAAGTTGTGTGGAAGTTTTGACATTGCTTAAGCAATGGTCCTCTGGTCGTGGTGGCAGCTACAAGTGTTTTGTTTTTTTTTCCTTTTTGGCCACTGTCTGGAAATGTGCGATATGGTTTTGCATGTTTGTCATGTTTCCAGAATATTTAGTTTATTCTGGCAGAGCTTACATACGGTGCGGGTCTTGTCCACATCTTTTTCCTTCATCTTCATAAAACATTTGAACTAACTTTTTGCCGCATTCAACCGCTTTCTAACTTTAAAAGCTGGCTGCAAATCTCCCGAGACAAGATGATGATTTCACTTGACTGGGTGCTTGCTTCGTGCCATCTAGTGGACTGAAAACACAATTGGTTGATTAATATCCAAGAGTATGCAACATTTACATGACTCTATATATCTATATATATATAAATAATAAAAGATCGACCCATGCGTTTAGGGATCAGTGGACTGTCGTTAGTGTCTAATATCACAATCCATCACTGAATCAATCTTTTGTCCCACCCCTAGCATCCAGGTTGTGCTTAAGGTTGGGGTCAAAGAGTAGAAGGTCTCGGCATTCTCACAGTAGTTTCAGCTGCCCAGAATCAGCCACTCCATCAGACATTCTGATCATTTCTGTACGGGTACATTTATCGTACCAAAAACAAACAACAACAAAAAAGAAAAAATAGAATAAATAGTCAAAGATCAATTTCACTGCGAGGGAGGACTATTATGTTTTTTCACATTTTCCACACTCGTAGCAATATCGTTACTGAGATATCCAGAGGCATGATAAACAAGCAGTGAAAATCTACTTTTGTGACTGCTCTAATATCATAATGTAATCTATTCTCCATTAGCTGTTGCTCTAGTTACTGGCATGCTTTTGTGTGCACTGGTTAAAAAGAGAGAACGTAAAAAGATGGGAATCCTCCTTCAGTTCTTTGCTGATATTTGATCTAGCTTACTGGGTTAGTAGCAGATCGATATCTGATACTGGGATGGGATATGTGTGTCCCTAATTCAGACAAAAGCAGTTTGAGAATAAAAAAAAAAACCTTGAGAGATCATGATGGGTCAGTTTCTTTGCAAATAAAAAAGAAAATCTGATGAAAACACTAAAAAAGCTTGTTAAAAGCATGTACAACCCTTACAGTCTAAATAGAAATAATTTACAGTTATGAAAAAAATTGTGTTTTTGACATCAGTTTAATGGCAAATTAAATGGTGATTGTTAATTTGAATATAGTATATACAATAGCAGCAGAGGTCAAGGAAGAGGAGGATCGAGGAAGACATGGCTGGAGGGTGTCCATATGGGCCCAGTGGAGCTACAACTGGCCCTGGTTGAACCAGTGGACAGGAACCACTGGAGTGGAACTCTGAGAAGTGAAGTCAAGCGGGACCCACCCCAACTGAGGGACTACTTGTGTCCTGTCAAAAATAAATATGGATGATGATGATAACAATAGATTTAAATTTAGCTGTGATGCAAAATGGCGACATTAGGCATAACTGGACATAATGGTATTTAAGTAAATTTTCCAGTCTCAGGTATGTAGATTATTTTATTGAACCTGCTATTGCCGAAACAGGGTTTTTTTTGAAATTCAATAACATGTTTATGTACAATCATTGCTGTTCCATCATCAGTCACACAAAGGTCACATGAAAAGTCACATGAGGAGAAATGGTCACCACAGCGGATCATCTGTCTCCATCTCACCCTATCCCTTGCCTTCTTCCTCTGTCACACCAACCATCTCCATGTCCTGGTTCACTACATCCATGAACCTTCTCTGTGGTCTTCCTCTTTCTCTCCTGCCTGGCATCTCCATCTTCAACAGTCTTTGTCCAATATGTCTACTATCCCTCCTCTGCACATATTCAAACTGTCTCAGCCTTGCCTCTCTTACTTCATCTCCAAACAGCTTAATCTGAGCTGTTCCTCTGATGTACTCATTTCTAATCCTGTTACTCCCAATGCGAATCTTTATCATCTTCAGCTCTGCCGTCTCCAACTCTGCCTCCTATCTTTTTGTCATTGTCTCCAAACCATCATCATAGCATAGTAGTTCACACTACCATCTTGTAAGTCTTGCCTTTTACTGTAGCTGCTATCCTCTGTCACAAATCACTCCGGACACTCATCTCCACCAACTCCACCCTGCCTGCACACCTTCACCTCTCTTGTGCACTGACGATTGCACTCATGCCTCATATATCTTCAGTACTTCTACTCCTTCCATCTTCACCATAACATCTGCCTCCCTCTCATTCACACCCATGTATTCTGTCTTGCTTCTCCTGACACTGATTCCTCTTCTCTCCAGAGCATACATCCACCTCTCCAGGTTTTCTTCCACTTGCTCCCTGCTCTCACTATAGATCACAATGTTGTCTGCAAACATCATGGTCCACGGAGACTCCTGCCTGACCTCGTCTGTCAGCCTGTCCATCACCATGTCATACAAGAAGGGGCTCAGAGCCGATCTCTGATGTAACCCCACCCCCACCTTGAGTCAATCTGTTGCTCCTACAGCACACCTCACCACTGTCTGTCTGTCCTTGTCCATGTCCTGCACCACCCTCACATACTTCTCTGCCATTCCTGACTTCCTCATACAGTACCACACTTCCTCTTTTGGCACCCTTTTATATGCTTTCTTTAGGTCTACAAAGACACAGTGCAACTCCTTTTGACCTTCTGTGTACTTCTCCATCATCACTCCTAAAGCAAAGGTTGCATCTGTACTACTCTTTCTTGGCATGAAACTGTACTGTTGCTCACTGATTGTCACCTCTCTTCTTAACCTGGCTTCAACAACGCCTTCCCATATCTTTAGTGTGGCTGATCAACTTTATGCCTCTGTAATTACTACAGCTCTGAGCATCAACTTTGTTCTTGAAAAATGGTACCACAACACTTCTTCTCCACTCCTCAGGCATCCTCTCATTTTCCAAGATTGTGATAAACAATCTGTTTTAAAAAGTCCACTGCCATCTCTCTTAAACTTCTCCATACCTCCACAGATATGTCATCTGGACCATCCGCCTTTCCACTCTTCATCTTCTTCAAAGCTACCCTCACTTCCGCCTTGCAAATCTTCGGAACTTCCAGTTCACTATCTTTCCTTCATCCATCCTCCTATCTTCATTAATGATGATCCACATGTTTGATTTGGTAAAGATTTTACACCGATGTTGTTCCTGATGCAACCCTCCCCGTTTGCCAAGCCAGTGCACTGGCTTGTGCCACCCCCAGTGGCTGGATTAGCAATGTGACAACATGACTGACTCAAAAAAATTTCCCAGTTCTGCTGTTTTTTTGGCTATTTGGGGGGCTAGGGTCAAATTACCCTCCATTGGTGTTGCAGATTGTTCCCATAGATTTCTGTTTGGTATGGTTTGCATTCTTGGAAATGTGATCCCATTTTGGATATGTTATTTAAATCCACTTAGGAAGGCAGCACAGTGATATGATCTGAGTGAGTATAATAAAGTAAGAATAAAGTATAAAAAAAAAAATGTTTCTGCAATGCAAGATATGGGGGTGGATGTTTGCTCGCCTTTCTTTTAATTTGAATATTGGTGTGCTTTGTCTGCCGCAGGCTCCTTATATTGCAACATTTTATAAATCCATGCCTGAGGCAGTGCATCAGAGCAAAAATACACACAGACAAAATATCCAACTCCCTCTATGCTTCACGCATACCATTGTATATGGCTTTCATGTATGTTATGGTAATCAATTTGGCTCTGTAACACAGATCCGTCCAAGGTCCTGTTTGATATATGCACTGTCATTATTTGCAGAATATCTTAACATGGCTATATGAAGGGTTTAGTTATTTGTATTTGCCATGGGTAACTGTGCGTGTGCTGTTGTGTGTGTTATGGAAATGAGACAAAGGGGTCACATTATTCAGCAGCGGTTGACATGCAGCCTCCCCAGGTTCATATCACTATCTCCCTACGGACGCAGCAGGAAAAATAAGGCAATTTGTTTCCCAGAATACTAATCACAAACACAGGGGACGGGGAGAAACCTGCATGTTAGATAAACACACTGTGAACCATGCAGGGTGGTATTCTTCATCCATGGGCACAGAGTCCTTCATCAGAGCATGTTGGTGCTGGCTTTGAGGGAGTGAATGGAATAACTCTGTGTGCTTTTGAGACCTAGTCTGAGGTTATTCTCTTTTGTGTGTGTCTTCCTTTATAAGTGCGGCTTCACATACTACATGTTGTGCCATGACTTTGCATTTAAGCAGTTTAAACAAATCTTTCGTGCTCTTTCTTATTGAGTCAGGAAAATTGTTCTAAACTTGGAGATAAAAACCAATGGCTATCACTATGTCGGTGTATTTAACAATTACCTAGACATAATAATGATACACCCTGTCATTTTTCCCCCAATTATTTATAAATTGCTTTAGGGGATTTAATAGATAAAGCAGTAAATGGAAATTGTCAGTGAAAAAGTACATTGTCACCTCAGTTTAATATTCATTATCAACTGTTAGCTTTGTGTGACATCTTGTTCTGTTTGGTCTTGGGCCTGTTAAATATTTGCCAATCTAATTTTACTTTTTTTTTTTTTAAATTGAAATACAGCACCTTAAATTTTTTTCTGAACCCCCAAATGGAAAAATACATGACTCATTTTGTTGACGCTCTGTTTTAATGATGAGTGGCTGTCTTCATCAGCATCTCCCTATCTGTGTCAGATGTGAAAAAAAATTAACTCCTGAAAAGCAACTCATCATCACTTCCCTCTGAATATTAAAAAGTTGTTGTTCCAAGCAAATAAATGGCTTTTGAGGGTAGCTCATCATCACCATGTCTGGGAACCTGCACGCCCGAGTATTTATGTGCACGCTTCAAGACGACTTCTTTGATTGATACTGTCAGCGAGTTTGGAGAAATGGACGGAGGGGCTCAGGAGGCAAGTAGATAAGGAGGGAAAGAGGAAGGACGATAAAGAGGAGAAAGCGCACAAGAAACATCCATCAACTGTGGCAATCAGATTGTTTTCCAGGGGATCTGTCTTTTCTTTTCTCTCCTTTGCATCTGCCAGCTTTTCAATTCCTCATCTGCACATGCACACATGAATAGAGCTGACGAATCTCCTTTTGCATGGCGTCAGCCAGGTGTCATGAGGATATTGAATCATGGGAGGTTTAGGTGAGAGGCGGCGTCACCGTATGATGGATGATGCGCATCTCCCCACTTCCTCTTGGGTTATTGTTTATTCGGCACACATGCACAGCCTCCGTGTTAGTTTTTTTTTTTTGGTTAATTGACGTTCTAAAATCATGTGTTGTTTTATTTCCGTCCCTCGTTCCATTGCGGTTATTGCTTTTCATTAAGTGGTCATTTCCTTTGCCTGCGTTGTCTAATGAGAGCGTCATGCCACCACGCACCCATTTATCAAACCACGTAGCCACAATGGCACGAGCCTGCAGTCTGCACACACTAACGCACACACACTCCCCCTTTCCCCTATCTGCCATCATGTCCCTGTCTCAATTAGGATTGTTTGTCATTCTCCTGCCCTCCGTCCCCTGTTCATTTGGCCGCCCCCGTCTCTTCGCGTTGTCTCATTGTGGCAGCCGTGTCATTGTGTTTGACAGCATCTCATTCTCCTGTCAGATCTCATCGGAGTGCAAATTTCATACATGTGCACCTTGCCTGGCCTCACTGTGTGTTAATGCGTCTGAACCAAGTAGAATCACTGGTCAGGTACCCCCTCCCCATTCAAAAAAAAAAAAAAAAAAAAAAGAAACGTTATTGTGACGCTGAAGAGGCATTTGCCAGGATGTAATGCACTGTAAGAGGTTACACACACACATACACTCTCTTGTACTTGGTAAACTGAAGCAGGCTGCATCCCCATTGCTGGCAGAATAAACCACATAAAAGCCTTCCTGTGATCACAAGAGACTATATAACATAGCTTTGTGTCTTCAGCTTGCTCATATGCCAGAAATCATGTTCATCCTGTCATGATTATCTTGAGGATACCTTGCGATGTACATGTCATGTTTGATGGTTTAGAACATTTTAGGACAGAATTTTGACTGTGTGTCTCTTCCAGCTGGTGGCAGTGTTTCAAGAAGTCCAGCACGGCAGGCCTGACAGTCCCAGAGAAAGCATGACCAACGGTTACCCCAGCGCTGCCCGGACCCCGGAGCCCCTGCACTACTTTCCCCACCTGCAGTATCAGGAGTCGGACAGAGGGGAGATTGAAGTTAACGAAGCCGTCCTCAAAGCCAGTATGTGTTATCTATTTTAAATATTAAATTTATAAAAATACTTATATCCCTCAGCAATGAAATTATTATAATTCTTTGTTGTACAATTCTCCTGTCCTGTAGGGAACGGCACAGATGCTACTTTGTATGTAGGTGCAAGATGAGATTCTGCAAAAACTCAGAAACACCTGAGAAACTAAAGCCATGTTCAATCAACACATTTTTGTGTGCATGTGTGAAATGGCATCATAGTGTGATGCATGTGTGTGTGTGTATGTGGTTTTAGGTGTGTGAAGTATGTGAGAAGCAGAAAGTTTATTTCTAGAGGAGCTATAAGCCGTGTAAAGACAGAGTTTCTTTTTCTGTAACTTGATGGCGTGTGAAAACAGATGTAGTGTTGACGCAGCATTCCCTCCCTGAATCCGCACTTAGCATTCTTCACTTAATTTGTTTCTGCACTCACACATTGCTAGTGCTGAGAGCTACCAAGTTTCTTTTTTAATAGCTTTTAAAGAAGGTGTCTAATATAATTGGAAGTATCTCATTCACACTTTTTACAGATATCCATGTACCCTACTCCTCTATTCTATTAGTACATATTTAACCATGAGAAATTACATTTTAGAAGAGAGAACTCTAAGGTATTTAACTGAGGAACATGACAAATGTGGGAGCTTTTAAGGGATGGAAATTATCCAGTTTTCTTCTTAAATAGATGTCTTGTTTAATAATGTTAATATTATTAAACATTATTGGTGTATAACCTACTGCTGATACGTTATACACCTGTGTATAACCTATCAGCAAGCAAGTTTTCACACCATATGTGTATGAGGGACACTGTCCAGTTTAGGGTGCTGAGCCAGAGCTTTGTCAAACTGCAATGATTGGAGTTTTGAAAATATCATCTAGAACTGCCTTGCTAAATGGTACATTTTGTTAGCTCATTGTGGCGAAGCTGAAATGATGTGGCGTCATCCATCTATCCACATTTCACGAGAATCACTACTTTTACTAGGCAGTTTCCCCGATGCTCACCAAAATCACACGTAATGACCCTCATTTGTCAAAGGTGTGTAGAAATCAGCACCCAGTGGGGTTTAGAAATGATCGTACGCAAAGGCCCACGTGGCATTTGTGAAACTGTGCATATCTGATCAGTCTCATTGTACTCTGGATCACCCACTGATAAACTTTATGGCTGAAAACGAGCATCATTTAAATGCCATGCCCATGCCTCACCCCCAGCATTTACGACACAGCGACAAAAAGAGAAACTTCTCTGCAGTAGAAATTGACATTGTTATAACAGAAGTGAAAAGTGTCATTCTGTGCAAAACAAAAAAACACATTTTGGAGGAGATTAGTGCTGTGTAGCACCATTTGTTTGACCAGCTGATCTTCAGCTGAGGGTTATAATGTAAATCTGTATAGCCATGATTTAATTGTATATTCGTGTTATATTGCCTATATAATCACAATTATTTCATCATCATCATAGCAGTTTAGTAGTTATAAAATAGTGGTCTGACAGAGGAGTGAGTCTGCCCTCATTATATTTCAGACAGAAGTGGGAAAATGTGAATAAAGTGTTGGACTAAATGTAGTTTACCAAGTCATTTTAGAGCATACTTGTCAAACGAAAGAATTAATTTCTTACATTACAGAAGTGCAGAAAGAAATCATATCTCCACACAGCGGTCTGCTCTGCGCATTTGCTCAGCCCACTGCTCTGGCATGCAGCAATATTGTGCAAAAATGCACAGGGCAAAATAAAATAATTTCCCCACACTTTTGCTAATGTATAAAGCAGTATTCCTCTATTAATCCGAAGCTGTTTTTTAACCACAATGCAGCACGTCACCTCGGCCCATTCGCTTCTGTGTGGGCAAAGCTCTGTTGTGGTTTACCCAATGGAGTTAACACAAAATCTGTGAGGAGTAACTATTATCAAATGCTACATACAGAAACACATATCTTAGCCAATACAGTAGATACTTATAACTAATACTAAATCGTTTATATTTGCTACAATGGCAAAAATGTGCATAGAATGTTTATAATTACTAAAAGCATCCTCTTTAGTCATTAAACACTCTTTTAAATACAACACAATGCAAACATACTGTATCATCTTAAAGATTGGATTGCTCAATAATCTGATCAAATAATTCTCCCCAGAGGGAGGTTTCTCTGCTGCACTGTGAGTTTTGAGCAGGGGTCTCCAACCTGGGACTCCTGGAACGTTCAGGTTTCTGTGGGAAATTTTCTAATTTCACTTCTTAATTGGTCCAAAGATTTGCAAATAATTTGCTGTTGTTTTGCATGGGTGCAAGGGTGCCTCCAGAACACATGCACAACAATGACAAATTATTTGCAAATCTTTGGACCAATTAAGAAGTGAAACTAGACAAATCTGAGTTACTTTGGTATATGGTGATGCATCTAAAATATATCCAACACACAGTCAAGCAACATGAATGAGAGTGATCAGTTCAGAATTCATGTAAATTTTTGCCTATTCAACATGTGGAGGATGCTGATGTCATCAGTCAGCATCAGCAGTGCAGAAGCAGCGCTAGCAATTTAAAAGGGCTATATCAAGGTGTCAGGCTGCCTCCTTTATTCAGACTTCATTAAATACTGCTAACTTCTTGCACCCCCTCCAGAGGAAAATCCCAACCACACCTTAACTAAAAACATACTTTTATGGGAAACAAATAAATTGGTGCACAAATGACTGTTGTTACAGAGATGACATGAGGAAAGATGTATTGATGTATTAACACAGGGCTATTCAATTAGAAAATCAGTTGGGCCACAATTTGAAATCAAGACATGTAACTGGGCCGCACATGTTTAGCAATCTGTTGAATGACAAATTTCAAACCAACACAGATCAATATGATGAAAAATATGCACTTTTTATTCATTGTCTTGGTTTTAAATGTGTGCTTGGCACTTGACAAAGGCACATCCAAAGTGCGTAACAACACAATAACAGTGCTGGGGTTGAGCAGAACTTGAAGTAGTAGAAATATTTTTCCTCTTGAACAACAATTAAATAAATGGAAAAAAAATCTGTAAATAACCATTTTGGTCACATCTTACTCAGGCATATCTCAATGGGCACTGTTAGTAACATTAACATTTGTTTACCTTTTGAAATAAAATATACTACATCCTGGTCATACTGTAACTGACCTTGGCACATCACAAAGTGCATTTAGCTGAATACAAAAAATGAACTGTCAAACACTTCAGTGCACAAACCCCCCAAGAAAAGATTGATAACATTAACAAACATTGCACATCCTCCATTGTGGTTTGTTTTGTTTTAAATCACCACATGTGAGTAGGAACTGCTTTTTATAACTACGCATTCAGTTACACACGCATATCAGTCAACCAAAAATTTCTAGTAGAGGTAAGGATGCAAAAAGCCCCCACTTAAAAACTTGAGCAATGACTTCAGTCTTGAAGGTTTGAGGTTTTTCTCCAAAATTTATAACAATTTTCTTATAATTTTCTCTGTAAATTTATCTAAATTTGAAACCATTTTCCTCAAATTTGTAATTTCCTCTTGTAAAATTGACTTTTCATGTACATTTTAGACTTTATTATAAATTTGTGGATTTTTATGGCAAACTTTTCTTTATTTTTTAATAAAATTACTGGGTTTTTTTGTAGTAAATTTGAAACAGATTGTGGTAAAATTTTGACTTTTTTCCTTATACAGTTTACATTGACAATCATAATTGCGGAGCCAGAACAGAACAATAATTTAACTCTGATTTCAAAGAAAAAAATATTAAAACTATATTTAATGAAATAAATTATCTTAAATGACCAAAGATGCAGTTATTTCTGTTATAATATTTCTATATATTTATAGTTTTTCAGAAATCTCCTCACCACCCATACAGCAATAAAAACCTCCCTTATTTTGAAATCCAAATGTTGGCACATCAAGTTTGTCTGAAGGCTGCTGACTGATTACAGTCATTGACTTTGTGAATTTCGGTCATCTTAACTTGTCAGGTACATAATATTCATCCATCCATCCATACGGATATTGTAGAATCTGGTGAAGTAAATCCTCAGCGATTCAGTCACTCTTGCCTTTCCATACATACAGTATGAAGCTTAACCACACCTGTTTGCTAAGCAAACAGTCCCCATTACCAGCAGGTTAAGGCTTTGAGTGTGACTGTCAGCAAATTGCGACATAACCCCTAGTGGTCAAGAGTGGTAAATATTTTTTGTCAATAAAATAGTTCAGATTTCCAAGGCTATAACTTGGAAGTGGTAAGAGATAATAAGATGTAAAATATGATCCAATGTTTCAGATAGGAGTGATTTTACATATCTAATTTGCATAATGTCGCGGAAGCTATATTGAATTACATAACACAGTCAAAAGCGGACTTTGGACATATTTACACAAAGAATGGTTCAGTCTTTTGACACCATTTTTTGTACAGGGGTACGCTATCATCTTATCTTCAAAGTATAAGAACAAGAAATCGGTACAATGTAAAAAAAACAAACAAAGAAATTCATCACTTACCGGCAGCTATGGAGACTCGCTTGCTGCCATTGTCGGTGCATTTTCATCCATCGTGGTCGTTATTTTGCGTTCTGTCGGTCATTTACGCTCTCTATCACATCTACAAAGTCTTATGATTATCCCACATAAATTTTGCTTGTATCCCGCGGCTATTTTCCGTGTTCGAAGCTGTCTAAGTGATGGTGCATGACGATGGACGGCGGCCATATTAGCTTTCTGAGCTAGAAGAAGGGAATGCAGAAAAAGGAAATGAGTTCTTCTTCTTTGGTGTATTACATGTCAGCCATGATTCCTCTAACGTGTGTCTGCCACCTTCTGAATTGCCACGATCAGTACAAGTCGTCAGTATAGCTGGGGAGTACAGGGATGTCAGAATTAGTTGACAGGTGCAGCACCGTGCTCTGCCACTAGGGGCACACAGAATCTCACGCTCAAAGGGTTAAAACCACCATAAATGCCTTCACTGTTTAAATAAATAAATAAATCACCCTTTATTGTCATTCAACTGTACAATCAATCATATACAGTAGAACAACATTGTGCTTTACCTATCTACTGTGTTAATCACACACACCCCAAGTGTAGAGTCAGAGGGCCGCTGCCATGCAAAGCGCCGCCACAAATTTCCCTCCTCCATTCCATTATTGCTGAGCACCAAGCTGGACGGCAGGAAGTTCCACTTTTTTATATGGTCTTCGGCATGACCCGGCCGGGATTTGAACCCCTGCCTCCCGGGTGTGGGGCGGATGCTCTGCCAACTGAGCCACCACTCCAGTACATACCTCTTCTGCTTTTTTCCACTATTAAAGTACTTTAATGAGCTCATGCTTGTCTCGGACAGCAACGCTAGAAAGACACTCTGCCTGCCTGCCGACTGCAATGCTCACATGGGCGGGGCGCTTCTGAACTCCGCGTGGATGACAGTCACGCATGTTGTTCGTATGTGCACTTGCAGACCGTCATTCCTTAATATTTTTTTCTTAAATTTATACTTCCTTGGCGTGGCCTGGGCCGCATGTGGCCTGCGGGCCTCTAATTGAATTGGCCTGTATTAACACATTCACTGTATAGTCAATTAAACCTCACATGTACAGTACATCTGGGAAGTATTAACAGTGCTTCATTTTTTTCCACATTTTTATGTTGCAGCCTTTGTTCAAAATAGATTTTTCCTCAAAACTCTACACACAATACCCCATAATGACAACGTGAAAAAAGTTTAGTTTTTTTTTTGAGATTCTTGCAAATTTATGAAAAATTAAAAACTAAGAAATCACATGTACACAAGTATTCACAGCGTTTGCCATGAAGCTCAAAATTGAGCTCAGGTGCATCCTGTTTCCACTGATCATCCTTGAGATGTTTCTACAGCTTAATTGGAGTCCACCTGTGGTGAATTCAGTTGATTGGACATAATTTGGAAAGCCACACACCTGTCTATATAAAGTCCCACAGTTGACAGTGCATGTCAGAGCACAAACCAAGCCTGAAGTCAAAGGAATTGTTTGTAGACCTCCGAGACAGGATTGTCTTGAGGCTCAAATCTGGGGAAGGGCACAGAAAAATTTCTGCTGCTTTGAAGGTCCCAATGAGCGCAGTGGCCTCCATCATCCATAAATGGAAGAAGTTCAGAACCACCAGAACTCTTCCTAGAGCTGGCTGGCTGTCTAAACTGAGCGATCAGGGGAGAAGGGTCTTAATCAGGGAGGTGACCAAGAACCCAATGGTCACTCTGTCAGCGGTCTAGCATTCCTCTGTAGAGAGAGGAGAACCTTCCAGAAGGACAACCATCTCTACAGCAATCCACCAATCAGGTCTGTATGGTAGAGTGGCCAGTTGGAAGCCACTCCTTAGTAAAAGGCACATGGCAGCCCACCTGAAGTTTGCCAAAAGGCATCTGAAGGACCCTGAGACAATGAGAAACAAAATTCTCTGGTCTGATGAGATAAAGATTGAACTCCTTGGCATGAATGCCAGGTGTCATGTTTGGAGGAAACCAGGCACCGCTCATAACCACGCCAATACCATCCCTACAGTGAAGCATGGTGGTGGCAGCATCATACTGAGGGGATGTTTTTCAGCAGCAAGAACTGGGAGACTAGTCAGGATAGAGGGAAAGATGAATGCAGCAATGTACAGAGACGTCCTGGATGAAAACCTGCTCCAGAGCGCTCTTGACCTCAGACTGGGGAGATGGTTCATCTTTCAGCAGGACAACAACCCTAAGCACACAGCCAAGATATCAAAGGAGTGGCTCCAGGACAACTCTGTGAATGTCCTTGAGTGGCCCAGGCAGAGCCTAGACTTTAATCCAATTGAACATCTCTGGAGAGATCTGAAAATGGCTGTGCACCGATGCTTCCCATCCAACCTGATGGAGCTTGAGAGGTGCTGCAAAGAGGAATGGGCGGAACTGCTCAAAGGTAGGTGTGCCAAGCTTGTGGCATCATATTTAAAGCTTTATTCATGTTGCATTTCCCCTCTAGTGCACTTTGGACGAGCCTGGCATGCACATGGCGCTGTTCATGCTCACTTTTTTCATCTACCCAGGCCAAGCAGTGACGCATATGCACAACCATTATTTGTAGTTTCACTTCCGCCCGATAGGTAGCGCCAATGCGCTGACACACCAGGATTTTCACCAACGAAGAAACGCTGCTTGCTTTCTGCTGCTTGACATCCCGGTTTTCACTCCTTTTCCACGAAGATGCTGCTGCTGAAGTATTTATGTATGATTCGTGTATGTTTATTCTCATCTTCTACTTCCTTGTTGTCTTCTTCATCTACTTTGTCTTGGTATTCTGTGCCGATATTGCCACCCCGTGAATAGGACGTTAAGTCTTGCGCATGCGCTTTTCAATGCGTTCAGGTCGTGGGTAGGCGGCACGGTCACAAAATTTGGGCTGCACGCGGTCGTCTGTGGTCGAGCACTGCGGACACTAGCGGAGTGGAGACGATGACGTAAATTTCGTCACACAAGGTTTCCGGTTACATGTACACGGACAACAGAGATGCAGCATGAATCCAGCTTGAAAAGACTTGAAGCTGTAATTGCTGCCAAAGGTACATCAACAAAGTATTGAGCAAAGGCTGTGAATACTTAAGTACATGTGATTTCTTAGTTTTTTTTATTTTTAATAAATTTGCAAAAATCTCAACCTTTTTTCATGTTGGTATTATGGGGTGCTGTGTGTAGAATTTTGAGGGAAAAAATGAATTTAATACATTTTGGAATAAGGCTGTAACTTAACAAAATGTGGAAAAAGTGGAAAAAGTGAAGCGCTGTGAATACTTTCCAGATGCACTGTAATTAGGAATGTGAACTGTCATGAGAAGCAAATCTGCTCAGAATAAAAGATCAGAACTGAACAGTGTGGCTTGAAGTTTGCACATGGCCCAAAACATATGATATAGAACCTTTGAAAACAGGTTTTAGTGACACCTACTGGTCTATGTGAAAACTGCAGCCCCATTCTTTAAGTTTTAATATTTTAAAGCTTTATTCCTAATAATCTTTTAGAAATTAAAATGGTATTGGTGAGGGAATATTTGAACTTTAAAAATGTGTGGTTCCAGTCAGAGAAAGGCTGCTAGAAACATTCCTGAAAAGTATTCTTCAGAACATGCACAGCTATCATCCTGCTGTGCTGCTTAATTTATCTTCACCACCACCACATCTCTTCTTTGAACACTTCTCTAATTATTATACCTTTCTCTGTGTGTCCTCAAGTTCTCTGTTCATTATGCATTTGCATTCACATTCATGGTGTTCAGCTGTTGTTTTTATCCAGTGATTTAACTGTGAAGTGGAAACAGTTTAAATCCTTTGGCATTGAGTCAGATGTAACACTTGTTATGTACAGAAGGAAAGTTTCCCCTTTTTTCAGAGAAGTTTCTTATTTCTTTTCAAGTTTGTTGGAAGCTCAGTGACTTCATCGAGCAGGATTGATGCTAGAGCTGGGTGATGCTCATTCCCCAGTCGATGTGATGTACTCATCAGTTTGGAATGTAGAAGGTGACAGATTAGTGAGCGTAGTTGATATAAAGAGTACACAGCCTTGCAGGCAGGAAATAAAGTACAGAAGATACTGGGCCTTAGTGCATCCACACAGGAAAACATCATAACAAGAGTATTCAGTTAGAAGCCTAAAGGAGCCACTGGGGAAATATCTGCTCTGTCTGGGTTACAGTCTGCTCTGGCTAGAGATACATTTTGCTGTACAGCAAGTCTACAGCAGGAGCTTTTGTCACTTTTTTTCCTGCCATGGATGGATTAATTTCTGAATGACAAGAGACAAAGTGAAAGATAAAGAGCAAGATAAAAGACTGGATGTGATTTAATAAGGCTGTGTCTCTTCTCCCCATCTGGTGACCGCAGACACCCCCACACCCACAACTGCCCTTTGCTACCCCTCTTCCCGTGCCCACTTTCACCCATGCCCCATCATCTGCCTTCTCTCCTCTCGACCTTGATGCTTTTTTTTTGCCTACTCTACTATTCAGCTTTAACCACCTGCCATCCAGCTCCACACCCGGGGCCCTAGACCTTGACCCACACACTCACCAGGAAACCTTCTCCACTCTCACCCTCCCTTCCCCCGTCTCTGCATGGCTTCCACCTCTAACTAGATTAGCGCTGTAGCCTGTTAGCATGCCCAAGGTCCAGCCAAGCGTGAATGGACTAATTCCAGCCAACTCCACCCCCCTCCCCCAATAGCTGTTCCACTCTCTCTTTAACCCAGTGGGACCTCTTCCTGCTCCCACCCCGCAACCTGCTCTCCAGCCTTCTGAACCTTGACTAACTCAGTTATGATGTGACCCCGTGACGCCCCTCATACAGAGTCAGACTAATGCAGTAAAGGCCGCTTTTGTCATATGCACACAACGCACACAATGACAAAAGAATCTGAATGCAAGTTAAACAACCATTTGGTCCTAAAAGCAGTCATCTGTTCACTGCTGGGATAGCCTTTGGGGAATGTGTCTGTTTGCGCTCCTTTTTTTTGCAGTGAGTTTGGAAGTTGTCACATATTGTCTCTGGATCATTTGCAATAATATCGTGTTTGGAGACAGCGATAAACTATCTAGACAGATCCAAACACTCAAACCAGTAGATGATATTTAACGCGATATAATATTTTCATTTTTTGTACTTTGTTTCTTTTACTAAATTGAGTGACCCCTTTCTCTTGTCATTCAAACGGAACACACGGATGTCAATACGCGATCAATATGGCAATCTATAAATACAGTGTAAAGCACAAACATTTAACCCACTGTTTACCATGAAAACTGAAACATCTAATCTTGGATAAACAGGACTCTGAAGTCTTCATCATTAAACCGTTATTCTTCACGCAAGTAATAAAATTTAAAATCTGCTGTTATCAGTCCAGTTTTCCTATGTTTTATTAACAATGCATGCAGTTATGGAAACGCTGACCTCCATCCATTCTTCTCAGGATATGGCTTGTGTTAATGGTGGAGGGAAAATTGATACAGTGATGTGAAAAAGTATTTGCCCCCTTCCTGATTTCTTTTTTTTTTTGTACGTTTGTCACACTTAAATGTTTCAGATCATCAAACAAATTTAAGCGTTAGACAAAGATAACACAAGTAAACACAAAATGCAGTTTTTAAATTAAGGTGTTTATTATTAAGGGGGAAAAAAATCCAAACCTACATGGCCCTGTGTGAAAAAGCGATTGCCCCCTAAACCTAATAACTGGTTGGGCCACCCTTAGCAGCAACTAAGCAGCAAATGTGTTTGTTTATAGTGAGTGACGGAGGGAGGAAGGCCTGAAATAGGCAAATGTGAGTTATGTTATATGTGTTAAATGTGAGTCAGGCTGTTATATTTGTGTATTTATAATATTTATAATATTTATGTTAAATGTGAGTCAGGCTGTTATATTTGTGTATTTATAATATTTATAATATTTATAATTGTGTATTTATAATTTTTCTGCATTGATGTATGTGGTTATTGTGTTTATTTTTTATCTTGATTCTTTTTTCTAAAGCCCATCCAGGGACAAGAGTTGCAAATTAGCTAATAGCTATACACTCTATGTGCAACACATCAGATTGATTGTCTTTGATTAATTGTCTATGTTTATTGCACTGTCCCTGTCAAATAAACTAATCTACTACTACTACAACAACTGCAATCAAGCGTTTGCCATAACTGGCAATGAGTCTTTGCCAGCACTGGAGGAATTTTGGCCCACTCATCTTTGCAGAATTGTTGTAATTCAGCCACACTGGAGAGTTTTCGAGCAGGAACCACCTCTTTAAGGTCATGTCACAGTGTTTCAATTGAATTCAGGTGAGGACTTTGACTCAGCCACTCCATAGTCCTTCATTTTGTTTTTCTTAAGCCATTCAGAGGTGGACTTGCTGGTGTGTTTTGGATCATTGTCCTGCTGCAGAACCCAAGTGCGCTTCACCTTGAGATCACGAACAGATGGCCAGACATTCTCCTTCAGGATTTTTTGGTAGACAGCAGAATTTGTTGTGTTCCATTTACCACAGCAAGTCTTCCAGGTGCTGAAGCAGCAAAACAGCTCCAGACCATCACACTACCGCCACCATTTTACTATTGGTATGATGTTCCTTTTCTGAAATGCTGTTACTTTTATGCTGGATGTAATGGGACACACACCTTCCAAAAAGTTGAACTTTTGTCTCGTCAGTCCACAGAGTATTTTCCCAAAAGTCTTGGGGATCATCAAGTGTTTTCTGGCCAAACTGAGACGAGCCTTTGTTCAGCAGTGGTTTTTGTCTTGGAACTCTGCCATGCAGGCCATTTTTGCCCAGTCTTTTTCTCATTTTGGAGTCATGAACGCTGGCCTTAACTGAGGCAAGTGAGGCCTGCAGTTCTTTGGATGTTGTTGTGGTATCTTTTGTGACCTCTTGGATGAGTCATCACTGCACTCTTGGGGCAATTTTGGTCGGCCGGCCACTCCTGGTAAGGTTCACCACTGTTGCATGTTTTTGCCATTTGTGGATAAGGGCTCTCACTGTGGTTCGCTGGAGTCCCAAAGCTTTAGAAATGGCTTTATAACCTTTTCCAGACTGCTAGATCTGCTAGAACTGCTAGATTACTTTGTTTCTCATTTGTTCCTGAATTTCTTTGGATTGCAGCATGATGTCTAGCTTTTGAGGATCTTTTAGTCTTCTTCACTTTGTCAGGCAGGTCCTAGTTAACCCTTTGAGTGTGAGAATTTGTGTGCCCCGAGTGGCAGAACGCGGCACTGTGCCTGCCTTCTCACTCTGACTTTGTCAAAAGTAAGTGAGAAATTTCGGTTTTGTTTTTTAAATGTACTGATTTCTTGTTCATATTCTTTGAAGATAAGATGATGAGGTACCTCTGTACAAAAAATGGTGTCAAAAGACTGAACCATTTTTTTGTGTAAATACATCCAAAGTCCAGTTTTGACTGAGTTATGGAATTTAAAGAGGTGCTGTGACATTATGCAAATTAGATGCATAAATGTATTCCTATCTGAAACTTTGGATCATATTTTATATTTTTCTGATTGACAGTAAGCAACTATCTCTTACCACTTTGAAGTTACAGCCTTGGAAATCTGAACTATTTTATTGACAAAAAATATTTACCACTCTTGCCCACTAGGGGGTATGTCACAGTTCTGCACCATACACACTCAAAGCGTTAAGTGATTTCTTGATTGAGAATAAGTGTGGCAGTAATCAGGCCTGGATGTGGCTCGAGAAATTGAACTCAGCTTTCCAAAGATGTGATAAACCACAATTAATTTATGTTTTAACGGGGGGAGGGGATTATTTTTTCACACAGGGCCATGTAGGTTTGGATTTTTTTTACCCTTAATAATAAACACTTTCATTTTAGAAACTGCATTTTGTGTTTACTTGTATTATCTTTGTCTAATATTTAAATTTGCGTTTTATTTGGCCATAGACATGTGTGTGACAAACATACAAAAAAAGAGAAATCAGGAAGGGGGCAAACATTTTTTCACATCACTGTATCAATTTTCCCTCCACCATTAACACAAGCCATATACTGAGAAGAATGGATGGAGGTCAGCGTTTCTATAATTACATGCATTGTTAATTAAACACAGGAAAATGGAATGATAACAGCAGATTTTAATTTTTTTAAAATTGGTTTGATCTGAAACATAAGTCTGACAAAAATACAAAAAAAGGAGAAATCAGGAAGGGGGCAAACACTTTTTCACACCACTGTACAATGTAATATTGCAATACTTTGTGGTGGTGATACTGTATAGATTCAGAGACACCAGTAGGGCTGGGAATCATCACTAATTTCCAGAATTGATTAGATTCCAATTCCTGAGGTTCTGAATCGATTCAATTCCAATTCGATACGATCCTGATTCAATCGGGGATATTACCATTTTAATAACTATTTTACTTGCCAGGAAAAAAAAAATGTTAGAGATGCTGCAATTTGTACCAGGTATATTCCAACTTTGTTAATGCACAAATTACCACATAAAGAACTGACCCCAAATCAGTTACAATAATGCACTTTTTATTATTTAACTTATGCTTTCACATAGTGCTAACAAGTGTTTTCTTTTGTGCAAAGGGTGTGTAGTGTCACGTTAACAACCCAGAGTAAGTAAACAACTTCAGTGCATGCAGCATGTATACATTAGGGCTGTGCGATTGACCAAATTTCATATCACGGTATAAGTAATCTTATTTGATAACGATATGTATCACAGCATAGATTTTGTGTAATTTCTATAGTTTATATATGATAACCAGTAAAAAGGGCCATCTCTTTTTCTACATGGGACAAGCTGCTGTGCGCAGGGGTGGACCAGCACCTGTCATCATGGATCCTGGACTACCTCACAAACCGGCCACAGTTTGTGAGAACCCGGGATTGTGTGTCCGACATGATCATCGGTAGCACGGGGGCCCCCCAGGGAATGGTTTTGGCTCCCTTCCTGTTCACCCTTTGTACTGCAGACTTCTCACACAACACAACACACTGCCATCTACAGAAGTTCTCTGACGACTCTGTGATCGTTGGCCTCATCTCCAACGGAGATGAAGCTGAGTACAGAGGACTTATCCAGGACTTCATGAACTGGTGCCACCGGAACTGCCTCCAGATCAACGCGAGGAAAACTAAGGAGCTGGTGGTGGACTGCCGCAGGCAAGGACAACTCCTCACAGCACCAGTAAACATACAGGGAACAGACATTGAGATAGTGACATCCTACAAGTACCTTGGTGTTCATCTGAACAATAAACTAGACTGGCCACACAATACCGACGCACTCTATAAGAAGGGACAGCGCAGGCTGTTCCTACTGAGGAGGCTCAGGTCTTTTGGTGTACAAGGGGTGCTCCTGAAGACATTCTACGACATGGTGGTGGCATCAGCCATCACTTTTGGAGTGGTCTGCTGGGGCAGTGGCATTACAGCAGCAGATAGGAAGAGACTGAACAAACTAATCAAGAAAGCTAGCTCTGTCCTGGGGCAACGCCTTGACCCAGTGGGGGAGATAGGAGAGAGAAGGATGGTGGCTAAACTGTCATCTCTGCTGGAGTCCGAGTCCCACCCTATGCAGGACATACTGAACACACTGAGGAGCTCATTTAGCAGCAGACTACATCATCCTACGTGCGCAACCGAGAGGTTTCGCAGGTCCTTCCTACCTATGGCTGTCGGACTGTACAACCTAAGCAGGGCTGCTCGCAGAGATAGTAAAAAAAAATAACGTGACGACCTAATAGTATTGAATGCAAAAGACGCAACAGACTTAAATTAGAAAAGCACTTGGAGAGCGCAGACCTCCGCCAAGCGCCACAGTTCCCCCCCATACAGTGTTTGTGTGTACGTTTTCAGATTCCTTGACCATGAAAACATATGACTAGCAATTGGATTCGCAATGATAGGATTAGTGGTTGAGTAGTTATTCACGAAAATCGCATTGTCCGTAATGGCGGTTTAGCACCACAGTTCCCCCCATACAGTGTTTGTGTGTACGTTTTCAGATTCCTTGACCATGAAAACATATGACAAGCATTTGGATTCACAATGATAGGATTAGTGGTTCATTAGTTATTGACGAAAATGGCATTTTCCGTAATGGCGGTTTTCTTCTCGACGGTGATCCAGATCACCACCAAAATGTAATCATCTGTAGGATACTTCATTTCTGACAATCTGTGAAAATTTCATGAAAATCTGTCCATAACTTTTTGAGTTATCTTGCTAACAAACAAACAAACGCCGATGATCACATAACCTCCCCCTTTGGCGGAGGTAACAAATGGTCCCCTCCAGTATACAACTAGGACAATATCAGTCGCTATGGAGGGTGACAATATGTATGGGTACATATCCATACTATGTAGGATAACTAAGTAGACGGTTATGCTGTTTATTGCATCTAGCTACAATGCTCCACGCTGTGTATATACTGTATATTTATATATTTGTGTACATATGTATATTCACTGCTCTTATTTTCTTATCTTCTAAATTATTGCTCTGAGTGTTGCTATCCCTGTGCTGTTGCAATCCTGGAATTTCCCCATTGTGGGACTAATAAAGGCTTATCTTATCTTATCTTGCATTTGAAATTACATACTGGAAAAAAAAATCAATTGTACAAATTCATCTGTCATTAATTTCATGCAGCTTTTTTTCCTCTAAATTTTGCAGTGTTGTTATAAAATTGTGTCTTTATGTGCATTTGAGATCACTTCAACTTTATTCTTTATTGGGACTTGAATAATTAAAAATTATTAGTAATCAAGTTACATAAAGAGCCAGTTTGTTCCTCCAACACGTTTTAATTTATTTATTATTATTTAGTGTGTATACAGCTGCTGTCAGGTGCTTTTGCGGCTTTAGTAATATTTTTTCAGACAAAATTAAGAAACTCGGCAGTAATTTAAACTAGAACGATGGTCTGATACACTGTTTCCTATTAGCAACAAGTTAGCATCATCATTTAGCATTTGCTGCTTTATAATTGGAGAGGGATGGTGTTAATGTTACTTACCTCTAATTAAAACAAGGTTAGAGGACAATCTTCTCTGACGCAGCAAGGTGGGAAAAAGTCCCACATCCCTGGCACAGAAGTCGCGGCTCCACAGAAGTAGTGGCAAAACATTAGCTTGCCTTTAGCTGCTGTGGCGCACCTGGTGCACTTCTGGGGAGAGGTGGGGCGGTGACAGGTAGAAATGGGTATGTTGTGGGAATATGAGAATGACTAGACAGAATTCTCTCTCGAGTCAGCTTTGTTCACATCTCCAACATCACAAAACAGAAAAAGAGGGCAACACACCGAACTCTCGTCCTTAAATCCCAGGACTCTTACAGTTCACAAGTCACATGTCTCACAGACCACATTGCATTATAATGACAGTAACAATGCATCCTCTCTCCATGATATCACCCCCACTGTCTACAATGCATCCCCTCTTAAATCCTTTAATTATACCCCACAGTCTCAAGCTTTGCATACCAAATCTAACACTCTTGCAGCTTCCTGTAATCACCAAGGAAGCTCTGCCTTTGTTCTGGTCTAAAATGTGAGTCCAAAAGCAGGTCACGTATGTGTGTCCACCACACAAAGCCCCCCCAGCATTTTAGAACAAACAAGGGAATAACAACATGCATGCCGTGATGGTATCAATACACATCAGTCCACACGCTGTCTGAGCTTTTTTTTTTTTTTGTTACTTATTTGTACCCGTAGGTAGACTTGGTTTGCAGTCTGGTGACAAGCCACCGGCTGCTGGTCGCTGCGTGCGTGAGCGCCCTAAACCTACATGTTTTTGGTGTGCAGGAGGAAACCGGAGAAATCCCGGAGTAAACCCACACAACACAGGGAGAACATGCAAACTCCACACAGCTCACTGTTGGTCGGGGGCTGGGATCGAACCCACGATCTCATGATCCCTGCGATCCCCCGGCCGAGGGTAAAACTGTGCAGCCACAGTGCTAAACCACTGCGCCACCGTGCAGCCCAAGAGCTTGCGTCTCCTGCCGTATCTGCTGTAGCTGAGGTTCGACATCTCCGCGGTGCTGTCACGCTGGGGGTTTGCCATCTGGGGGTGGAAACCTTTTGTCAGCACCTGTGGGAGTTCTGGGGAAACATTATTCTGTGAAGTCCCCCGCAGGGGTCTACCTCGCCGCGGGGCCCTCGCCAACAGCACTTGCTCATCTGCCACCACAAAAGCGGGCTTGAGTCTGTTTATGCCAACTTTCTCTTTCCTACCCCCCAAATCTAGCAAAAACTGCTTGTCCCCTGTTTCTAACACACTGAAGGGTCCGTCATAAGGCGGTCACAGCGGGGTTCGATGCGCATCGTGTCTGGCAAAAACAAACTCTGCGTTCTTCAAAGTTTTAGGCACAAAAACGCGCAGAAAACTGTGGTGCGCGGGGCCGGGCAGCGTGCTTGATTCTATGTTACTCCGCAACAGCTGAGACGGGGAGACGTCTGGCACAGGGTTATCTAGGAGAAACTCCCCAGGGAGCCGGAGTGGCTGCGCAAACACAAGCTCCGCTGGGGAGGCTTCTAAGTCCTCTTTAGGCGCAGAACGCAACCCCAGTAACACCCACGGTAACTTGTCTACCCAATTTGCACCCGTCGGTGACGCCCTGAGAGCTGCTTTCAATGACCTATGAAAACGTTCGCATAACCCGTTAGCCTTCGGATTGTATGCGGTTGTGCGGTGAATTGTGACACCCAGGCTGCGGGCCATTGTCGACCAAAGCTCGGACACAAATTGAGGGCCTCTGTCAGACGTACCGTCCGATGGAACGCCGAAGCGCGCCACCGAAGCTGTTAAAAACGCGCGCGCAACCTCCTCGGCCGTGGTTGATGCCAGCGGGACCACTTCAGGCCAGCGCATGGTGCGGTCCACCATTGTCAGAAGGTGTGTGCACCCTTGTGACAGCGGGAGGGGGCCCACGAGGTCCACATGAACGTGATCGAACCTCTTGGCCGGAATGTGAAACGGCTCCAAAGGAGCCCTCGTGTGCCTGTGTACTTTGGCTTGTTGACATGCCGTGCAGGCCCACTCTTTAACTTGTTTGCGGAGGCTCGGCCACACAAATTTCTCTCCTACCATTTTGACCGACGCGCGCACTCCCGGGTGCGCCAAAGAATGAATCGAGTCAAAAACACAGCGGCGCCACGCAGCTGGTACTACTGGACGTGGCCGTCCTGTGGAGACATCGCAGATTAGGGGGGGCATACCGTCTTACAGCACTCTGTTCTCCAGCCTTAAGCCTGTTGGTCCAGACTGGAGCGCGCGCACATCCGCGTCACTAACCTGCTCCGCAGCCATGGCTGCGTAATCTATTCCTATGCTGACTGGGGCCACCACGGCGCGCGAGAGGCAATCTGCCACTACATTGAGTTTGCCTGCCACATGCTGGATATCAGTGGTAAACTCTGATATCGTGGCCAGCTGTCTCTGCTGCCGACCTGACCACGGTTCGGAAACCTTGGCCATCGCGAATGTTAGGGGTTTGTGGTCAACGAACGCGGTGAAAGAACGTCCTTCTAGCCAGAACTGAAAGTGGCGAATAGCCAAATGGAGAGCGAGCAGCTCCCTGTCGAACGCGCTGTATTTACGTTCGCTATCGCGCAAGGTCCTGCTGAAAAAGGTGAGGGGCTGCCAAACCCCGGCTACATGTTGCTCCACGACCGCCCCTGTGGCCACCTCTGAAGCGTCAGTGGTGAGCGCTATGCGGGCCGTTGGGTCTGGGTGTGCCAACAATGCAGCCTTTGCCAAGGCTGCTTTCACCTCCGAGAACGCTTTGTCCCGTTCCAGGGACCACTCGACCTTATCCGCGGGTTTCTTTTTTTTTTAGCGCAACATACAGCGGCTGCATGAGTTGCGCTGCGCGGGGGAGAAAACGGTTATAAAAATTCACCATTCCCAAAAACTCCTGCAATGCCCTGACCGTCTGCGGCCGGGGAAAATCTGCCACCGCGCGCACTTTGTCAGGAAGCGGAACTACTCCTTCGGGGGAGACGCGGTGTCCTAAAAAATCGATCTGCGCCACCCCAAACTGACACTTCGCTGGGTTGATTATTAACCCGTGATCTCCCAACCTTCGGAAAACTGTGGCCAGGTGTTTTTCGTATTCGTCTTCGGACGCGCTGGCTACTAAAATATCGTCCAAGTAGACGAACACGAAAGGGAGATCGCGAAGCACCGCGTCCATCATGCGTTGGAACGTCTGAGCAGCCCCTTTAAGTCCGAATGGCATGCGTAAAAACTCGAACAGGCCAAACGGAGTTATTACCGCTGTTTTGGGTATGTCCTCAGCGCGCACCGGGACTTGGTGGTAACCGCGGACCAAGTCTATTTTAGAAAAAACGCGCGCCCCTGCCAAATGAACGGAAAAATCTTGGATATGCGGGATTGGGTAGCGGTCGTGCGCTGTATCGTTGTTTAACCTGTGGAAATCCCCGCAAGGTCGCCATGATCTGTCGGCTTTCGGGACCATGTGCAGCGGGGAAGCCCACGGACTGTTTGAACGTCTGATAATGCCCAACCTCTCCAGGTTGGCGAACTCCTCGTGCGCTATGGCTAGTTTAACTGCGTCCAAGCGCCGAGCTTTTGCAAAAACGGGCGGTCCGGTAGTGGTAATAAAATGCTCCACCCCGTGCTTAGCGACTGTTGCCGAAAATGTGGGGACCGTGAGTGCTGGGAACTGAGTGAGCAGTGTGTGGAACTTACCGCTTGCAGCTGTGACGTTGGCTTGTGCTGTTGGCGGGGCCACTTGCGCTGTACAGGGGATAGAATCAAAAGAAAGTGCATTAACCAGGCGCCTGTTAGCGAGATCAACCAACAAACCATGTGTGCACAGAAAATCAGCCCCTAACATATTGAAATTTGTCAACTGTCATCTCTGCTGGAGTCCGAGTTCCACCCTATGCAGGACATACTGAATGCACTGAGGAGCTCATTTAGCAGCAGACTACATCATCCCAGGTGCACAACCGAGAGGTTTCGCAGGTCCTTCCTATCAACGGCTGTCAGACTGTACAACCTAAGCAGGGCTGCTCGCAGAGATAGCAAAAAGACGTAACAAACTAATAGTTTTTTGAATGCAAAAGATGCAATAGACTTACACAATGGTCCCCTCCGGCATCGTCGGCCTCCGTCGGTCTATGATGACCATGGAAGAGAATCCTAAACGTCTACTCTGCTGGAACAGCACCGCCTGTGGCTGAACAGGCCGATGCGCGAATGACAGTCCCTGTCACACAGGTCACACTTGTGGGTGGTCTCCGTGCTGCTGGGTCTGTGGCGGTTCTTCCTGCGGGTCCTTTTTTCATCTGCTGCAGCAGTCAGTCTCTCTTCACCCGCCTTGAGCTGTCTGGTCAGGGTGCCTCTCCATTTGGAGCGGTCCGTTGCAAGGTCCTCCCAGCGCTCTGTGTTGATATCCAGGGCCTTCATGTCTCTCTTGCAGACATCTCTAAAGCGCAGCTGTGGGCGGCCAACGTCTCTCCTGCCAGTTGCCAGTTCTCCATAGAGGACGTCTTTGGGGATTCTGCCATCCTCCATACGGTGAACGTGGCCTATCCAGCGGAGTCTGCGCTGCCTGAGTAGAGTGAACATGGAGGGAAGGCCGGCGCGGGACAGAACTTCTGTGTTGGGCACTTTGTCCTGCCAGGATATGTCCAGGATGTGGCGAATGCAGCGCAAGTGGAAGGAGTTCAGTCTCTTTTCCTGCCGGGCGTATGTTGTCCACGTCTCACTCCCATAGAGCAGTGTGCTGATGACGCAGGCGTTGTACACTGCCATCTTCGTCTTGACAGAGAGTTTGGGATTCTCCCACACTCGTGTGGTGAGGCGAGCGAGTGTGAAGGCTGATTTTCCAATCCTCTTGTTGATCTCTTTATCAAGGGAGAGGTTGTTGCTGATCGTGGACCCCAGGTACGTGAACTGATTCACGACCTCCAGCTTGTAGTCATCAATGGTGATGGTTGGTGGTGCTTCCGTGCCTTGCGCCAAGACGTTAGTCTTCTTCAGGCTGATGGTAAGCCCGAAGTCCTTGCATGCCTGGGAGAAGCGGTCCATCAGGGTCTGAAGCTCCTGCTGTGTGTGGGTTGCGACTGCAGCGTCGTCTGCGAACAGCATGTCTCTGATTAGAGCCTCGCGTACTTTGGTTCTGGCTTTCAGGCGGGCGAGGTTGAAAAGCCTGCCGTCAGATCTTGTGTGCAGGTAGATTCCCTCTGTTGCTGTGCTGAAGGCATGCCTCAGGAGCATAGCAAAGAAAATCCCAAAGAGGGTTGGCACAAGTACACAGCCCTGTTTCACTCCGCTGTGTATGTTGAATGGCTCTGAGACGTTGCCATCGTGCTGCACTATCCCCTGCATGTTGGTGTGAAACGATTCGATGAGGCTTTGCAACTTCGGTGGGCATCCTATCTTTGGCAGGATCTTGAAAAGGCCCTCTCTGCTGACCAGATCGAACGCTTTGGTGAGGTCGATGAAGGCGACGTACAGAGGCATGTTCTGTTCTCTGCATTTCTCCTGGAGTTGGCGGATGGAGAATATCATGTCTACCGTCGATCGCTCAGCGCGGAAGCCACACTGAGACTCGGGGTAGACACGTTCGGCAAGCTTCTGTAGACGAACGAGAACAACTCGTGCGTAGACTTTGCCAACAACGCTGAGGAGGGAAATGCCCCTGTAGTTGTTGCAGTCGCTTCTCTCCCCTTTGTTTTTGTAGAGGGTGATGATCTTGGCGTCCCTCATGTCCTGTGGTACGGCACCTTCCTTCCAGCACTGGCAGAGGACGTCATGCAATGGCAGCAGTAGGGCGGTCTTGCAGTGCTTGATCAGGTCAGGGGGTATGCCGTCGTTGCCGGGTGCCTTGCCAGCGGCCAAGCTATCAATGGCCTTACTGAGTTCGTCGATGGTTGGCTCGGCGTCAAGTTCGTCCATGGATGGCAGGCAGTCGATGGCATCAAGGGCTGACGGTGTCACGGTGTTCTGTCTAGAGTAGAGGTCGGAGTAGTGTTCCACCCATCTCTCCATCTGCTTGTTCTTCTCTGTGATCATCTCCCCAGTGGAAGATTTGAGGGGGGCCGTCTTGCTCTGAGCCGGACCAAGTGCTTTCTTGATGCCATCGTACATACCACGGATGTTCCCTGTTATGGCAGCGGTTTGAATGTCTTGGCTGAGCTGAGTCCAGTACTCGTTGGCACAGCGCCGAGCAGTCTGCTGAACTTTGCTTCTCGCAGCCCTGAGAATCTGGAGATTCTTCTCGTTTGGGTACTTCTTGTACTCAGCAAGTGCTGAGCGCTTGGCTTCAATGACGGGGGTCATCTTGGTCAACTTGGCATCAAACCAGTCCTGTGACTTCGAGGTCTTCCTCCCAAAGGTAGCCAAGGCTGTGCGGTAGATGGTGTTTCGCAGCTCTTCCCACTTCTGCTTTGCAGATTCTCCTCCTTGTGGTACACCAAGTTCCTTCTCAAAGGTGGAGGCAAACTGCTCAACAAGTTCTGGTTGGGCCATCTTGCTGGTGTCAATCCGTGCCTTTCCAGGTTGTCTAGCACGATGGAATTTCTTCAGCTGCAGCTTGACCTTGCAACACACCAATGAATGGTCTGTGTCGCAATCTGCACTCTGGAACGAACGGGTGATTAGCACGTTCTTCAGTGAGGTGCGCCTGGTCAGGATCAAGTCTAGCTGGTGCCAGTGCTTTGAGCGCGGATGTTGCCAGGAAACCTTGTGTTGGGGCTTGGTCTTGAAGAACGAGTTTGTGATGCACAGATCGTGATATGTGCAGAACTCGAGCAGCCGCTGTCCGTTGTCGTTCATTCTGCCCACGCCAAAAGGTCCAAGACAGGAGGGCCAGGAGTCGTGGTCAGCACCCACTCTGGCATTGAAGTCTCCAAGGAGAATGAGTTGTTCAGAGTTGGGGATGATCCTGACAGTTGTTGCGAGATTCTCGTAGAACTCGTCTTTTGCCTCTGGTGTGGCTGTCTGTGTTGGGGCATACACACTGACGAGGGTGACTGGGCCTTGAGTGGTGTTCAGGCGGAGGGTGAGGAGTCGTGCAGAGCCAGTGCTGCCCGGTTCCACCATCTTCAGCAAAGTGTTCTTCACTGCGAAGCCCACTCCGTGTTCCCTGTGTTCGTCACTGCCCTTTCCCTGCCAGTAGAACGTGTAGTCCTTCTCTCTCAGTGTGCCTGCATCAGCTAACCGTGTTTCCTGGAGAGTGGCGATATCCACTCCCAGTCTCTTCAGCTCATTATTGATGATGGCAGTCTTCCTGGTGTCGTTGATGTCCTTGAGGTTAGCAGCGAGTCCTGTCATCATAGTGCGGACGTTCCAAGTTCCCAGTTTTAGAGTTGGTCTCTTTTGATTTATTGTCTTGCCTGGTGCGAAGGTTCTCAGCCTGCTGTTTGGATTTCTCCTTATCCCCATGCACCCAATGAGGAAAGCAAGCTGTGGCGGGACAACACCTTATTGGCTGGGGGCTGCCCAGCTTGAGGCGGGCGGTAGCTGTCCAGTGAGATCTGATGATCCCTCCCACCGTCGGGAACAACCCCTGGCGCCACGCTCTACGCCAATTGAGCAGTGGCTTATAACCGGTAACTGTCATTCCCCGTGTTTTGTCTACGCCAAAGGCGAAGCTGGAGTGTCCTCTCCAGTGATCCGGTGTTCTACCTTCCAGCGTTGGGCGTTGGTAGGATTCAAGCCTGGGCAGGAAGATATGGAGGACAAGATGTTGCCCATGCAGCATGTCCCCCCTCTCCACGTCACTGATGAATCCAAAGGAACAGCAGGGCTGCTACAGTTTGGCACCAGTGCCGTTGCAGGAGCTGCCAGAACGATGTTGAGCACAACATAGAACTGCCTTAGGGGCTCCGACTCCGGATTTTTCCTCAGGGTTGACTCCCGAAGCCTTTCCCGTGACCGGGTATGCTGCAAGGCAGCAGAGGTTTGAAATCAGGGTTTACCTTCCCCTAGATGGGCTACCTTCCCAGGTTGACGAGCCACCATCTACCCGAAGCATCTGGTTTTAAGGCGCCAGAGATCCGCCCTCGCCCCTTCTCCTATTAGTAAAAGCAGTTCCGCTGGGCTTAGAGACTAAACCACACGGGCAGGCTAGGAGTTGGACTTAGTTGTCAGAGGCTTTTCGAGACGCACGCCATAAGGAGCATTTTATGAGCACTGGGAGCTTAACCCCAGTGCCGCTTGGTCGCTATGGAGAGTGAGAATATGTATGGGCACATAATCATACCATGTAGGATAACTAAGTAGACGGTTGTGCTGTTTCATCCCATCTAGCAACAATGCTCTGCACTGTGTGTGTTTATATATTTACATATTTATTCCATCTAGCTACAATGCTCCGCACTGGGTGTGTTTATGTTTATATATCTATATATTTATTCCATCTAGCTACAATGCTCCGCACTGTGTGTTTATATATCTACATATTATTCCATCTAGCTACATTGCTCCGCACTGTGTGTCTGTGTGTGTGTATATATATATTTTTATAGTAATATGTACATATGTACACTACCGTTCAAAAGTTTGGGGTCACCCAGACAATTATTTTGTGTTTTCCATGAAAAGTCACACTTATTTACCACCATGAGTTGTAAAATGAATAGAAAATATAGTCAAGACACTGACAAGGTTCGAAATAATGATTTGTATTTGAAATAATAATTTTGTCCTTCAGACTTTGCTTTCGTCAAAGAATCTTCCATTTGCAGCAATTACAGCATTGCAGACCTAACATGATTGCACAAGGGTTTTCTAATCATCCATTAGCCTTCTGACGCAATGAGCAAACACATTGTACCATTAGAACACTGGAGTGACAGTTGCTGGAAATGGGCCTCTATACACCTATCTAGATATTGCACCAAAAACCAGACATTTGCAGCTAGAATAGTCATTTACCACATTAGCAATGTATAGAGTGTATTTCTGATTAGTTTAAAGTTATCTTCATTGAAAAAAAGTGCTTTTCTTTCAAAAATAAGGAAATTTCTAAGTGACCCCAAACTTTTGAACGGTAGTGTATATTAGCTGCTCTTGCTTGCTTGTTTTTTTTTTTTTTTTTTTTTTTTTTCTTTCCTTCTGATTGTTGCTCTGAGTGTTGCTATCCCTGTGCTGTTGCAATCCTGGAATTTCCCCGTTGTGGGACTAATAAAGGCTTATCTTATCTTAAATTTACTGCTGCTACAACAAAAGTCCACTCAAATGTGCGGCTGTGTAGAGACAGAAGCAGAGTCTTCTCACCAAAGGTCTTAATCTCCGAGCCGTTCACTGCTGTCACCCGGGGACCTCCGGAACCAGCTAGTCTGTCCGCGTAGGAAGGTGTGATGAAACTCAACTGGGAGCCTGTGTCGACGAGGAACTGCCTCCCCGAGCGTGCGTCCGACAAGTAGAGCAGCTTGTTCTCCTCCCCGAGGGCCGCGGCTGCTACGGACCCCCGGTCTTGGCGTTTCCCGAACGCCCAAACTGGCACGGTGGTACACATTTGCGTTCCCTCTCTGCGAAGCGTAGATGGTAGAAACAAAGGACGTCCGATCCGCGTTCCCTGGCCCCTGCCGCCGCCGTCGTCGGTGAGTCTGGTACCGCTGCCTCTGGCCTGTCGTCTCCGAGTTCTGCTGCAGCGGCTGCGGCTGCGCACCGCTTGGTGGCGTTGACAATCCGCTGCGCTTTTCGGCCCAGTGCGCGGTAGTCCCGTTAGGCCAACAGTGGCGAACTGGCCAAGGTCGCTGTCGCTGCTGACGGTAGAGTCCTGAGGAAGAGGTGGGTGAAAATGAAGTGATCATCGTCAGAGTCTTTCAACCTCAACAACTTCTCCATCAGGTTCACGGGCATGTCATTTCCCGACTCCGTCAGCGCCAGGAGCCTCTCTGCTCTCTCCTCCGCCGAGGGGGTGAATTGATGGATGAGTGCAGCCTTCAACGTGCCGTATTTGTTGCTGTCCGGCGGCTGGTCGATAAGGCTCTCCACATGCTGGGTCGTGTTGTTGTCCAGCTTTGCGACTACGTGGTAGAATTTTGTGGCGTCTACCAATATCCCCCGGAGGTTGAACTGCGCCTCAACCGCGTTGAACCAGGAGCGTGTATTGTTCTGCCAGAAGTCCTGTAGCTGGACTGTGGCGGCATTCGCTTGGCTGGGGGCTCCTGACGAGGCTGGCCCGGGGGAATTCTCCTCTTGCATGATACGTCTTGGGTCACCAGTGTGGGAATGTGACAATGACGAGACAGAGTTCTCTCTCGAGTCAGCTTTATTCACATCTCCAACATCACGAAGCAGAAAAAAGAGGGCAACACAGGGAACCTGTGTACCTTTTCTTCTTGCCTTGAGAGAGAGCAGTCGCATTTTTCTTCCCTCCTCCCCTGCCTTCCTGACCTATTCCCAGCTTTTGCAATGTTGCGTTTTTGTCTGTGTTTAGTCGCTCTTCTTCTGCTGAATCTTAATCTAAACAGAAATTATGGATTTGGAAGCGGCTTAAATGTGCTATTGTCACTATTTTTCAACAAGAATTGGGCCAAGGGGGAGCCAAAGAATTGGAACCTATGAGAGACTCATGAACATTGGAATCCATGCGTCTATGGAAATATTATTGGCTATGATCTCAGGACTTCTATTTTTGGCTGTGGAGTTCCCTGATGCATCAGAAATTGAAGGAAGGTGAGAGAGCGGATCAAGCGGACCCAGCCAGCTCCTTCATCAAATTCGACCAGTTGGGGAGGGCACGAGTAGCGGCAAACGGTGAACTGAATGACAGTGTTTCAGTGAAGGATTACATCTGAAGCCCTGTGCTCTCTATGGAAAAACAGTTTAAGCCTGCATATATAATGGAAGCACAGAATCACACGGGTGAGGACAAAATTCTACTCTCTGAGTGCACTGTGCTGATTTGATTTGATTTGACCTTGTTTGCCCCGTGTTTACATTCCTCCTGACTGAGATTAGCGGAAGAACCGGCTCTTATGTCTACCCATACAATCAACAATCAGTTGTTGTTGTCAGCGGATTGGACTCTCAAGGACAATGCCCATGTGCCTTCTGCAAGCAAGAGAAAAAGAGAGATAGACTCTGGACTTGTTTATAAGTCACATGATTATAACATCTATCCACTGCCAGGAGGCGCCCTCTGCTGCTCACTAACAACTGTTACATTTACACTACACAATGACATGCAAATATACACACACTGCTCTCCCTCCCTCTGCTGTGTGATTGTATCTATTGTCTGCTAATGTGCATAGAGGGTTTTTTTCTGTGTAATCAAAATTTGGCTCATTGAGCTTATATGAGCTTATACGAGCGTTATTCTGATAACTGTTTTTTCTCTCTGCCTATTGTGTTCCCCCCCCCTTCCCCTCTTTACCCTCACTGCATGACAGGCGCCTTCATGGCTGCCGCGTCATTGGATGCGCCTAACGTGCGCGGCCAGTGTCAAGTCAAATTCCTTGTGTGTTTACTTGTAAATATACTTGGCAATAAAGCTGATTCTGATTCTGAACTCTTGTCCTTAAATCCCAGGACTCTTACAGTTCACAAGTCACATGTCTCACAGACCACATTGCATTATAATGACAGTAACAATGCATCCTCTCTCCATGATATCACCCCCACTGTCTACAATGCATCCCTTCTTAAATCCTTTAATTATACCCCACATTCTCAAGCTTTGCATACCAAAGCTAACACTCTTGCAGCTTCCTGTAATCACCAAGGAAGCTCTGCCTTTGTTCTGGTCTAAAATGTGAGTCCAAAAGCAGGTCACGTATGTGTGTCCACCACAATGTCTCTTTTAAATCCCGATATAAACGATACAGTTTTATATGAAACGGTAGACGTTTTTTTTTATCGTGTCACCGATATATATCGTCATATTGCACAGCCCTAGTATTCATAATCTCACTGTATTTCAGTCCCTCCAGGATTTTGACAGCTGATTTTGTGATTGTTGCAGCCCAAAAAGCCTGAATTTGTGGGAGCTTTTCCAAAAAGTTGCAACATTTTTTTGCCCTGACAGTTGTGTGAGGAAGTACAGAGTTTAAAGTAGCTGCTTTTTCCATAGTTTACAGTGATGCTGTTCTATGTAACACCACAAGAAAAGCACAGGATTGCCAAAAATTTCCTGTTAAACAGTGATTTATTTAGAATTAAATGCTCAGTAAAGTTGTCAAAAAAATGACCAACATTGTATTCTTGTTGAGAACTTAAACGATAAATAAAAGAATTAGCAATTACAATCATTTTAAATTGCACTGAATGCAAGTTAGAATATGGAGAAAATTATGGCAGCACCTTCTTGAATCTTGAATTTGAAAATGAAGACCCCTGGAAATTTTGAGGTCTTCTTCTGTCCTGAAATTCACAGTGAAGCAGGGATGGCTCCTCCACTGACAACCTCTTCTCTTCAGAAGGTCTCAGTGCAGGATGGATCTTGGAGTGGAAACCCAGTCTTCATAGCTGTGAAGGGGAGATGAAAAGGAGAATATATTTCAAAATAAAATTAATAATCATGTTTAGATCCCCACACCACAGAAGGGCTTAATAATTTAGTTTATTTTTTGTTGTTTATATTTTAATTACAAATTAACTTTGAATTTTTGAAAAGGGTTTCATTTCATTTCCTGGAAGATTTGGTCATTTCAGTTTAGTTCTATTGAGTAAAAATGGCTCGTTGTACTGCAGCCTTTATTAATTCAGCTATTTTCATTTTATTGTGATTATTATCTTCAAATCTCTCCAGTGCTAGGAGTCCAAAATTGAATGTCATTCGGTACAAACAATACATGAATGCAGCTGCCTGTCATTAAGTCCTGACTAAAAACACATCCAACATTTTCATTATATTCTAATCTCATAAAATATACCTTTATTCTGCATTTATTTACAACTCTTAACCAACGGTTAACTACTGCATCCATAATTTGTGAAACACCATCATGCTGGTTGAATAATTAATTTACGACACAAATGTTTAACTTAAACAACAGTGATATTTTACTTAAAATCTCAGCAGCTCCAGCAGTCTCCCTCTTTGTCTGGTCAGTTCACGAATTTCAGTCAGTCTCCGTGCGTTTTCCATTTGAAGTGTTTATCAATCGTTGACTTTTGTTTACGTTCCAACACAACTCTGCATGTAGTACCAAGCCATTTATCCCTGCTTTATGAAAAATATTCAGAAACTGTTGAGGACAGTCTTAAGATAAGTCTTTATTAGTCCCACAATGGGGAAATTCCAGGATTGCAACAGCACATTAAGAAGATACGAAAAATAAAAATAAGAGCAGTGAATATACATACGTACACATAAATATATAAATATATTATACACAGTGTGGAGCATTGTAGCAAGATGGAATAAACAGCATAACCATCTCCTTAGTTATCCTACATAGTATGAATATGTACCCATATATATTGTCACCCTCCATAGCGACTGATATTGTCCTAGTTGTATACTGGAGGGGACCATTTGTGTAAGTCTGTTGTGTCTTTTGCATTCAATACTATTAGGTCGTCACGTTTTTTTTTGCTATCTCTGCGAGCAGCCCTGCTTAGGTTATACAGTCTGACAGCTGTAGGTAGGAAGGACCTGCGAAACCTCTCAGTTGCGCACCTAGGATGATGTAGTCTACTGCTAAATGAGCTCCTCAGTGCATTCAGTATGTCCTGCATAGGGTGGGACTCGGACTCCAGCAGAGATGACAGTTTAGCCACCATCCTTCTCTCTTCTATCTCCTCCACTGGGTCAAGGCGCTTCCCCAGGACAGATCTAGCTTTCTTGATCAGTTTGTTCAGTCTCTTCCTATCGGCTGCTGTAATGCCGTTGCCCCAGCAGACAACTCCAAAAATGATGGCTGATGCCACCACCGTGTCGTAGAATGTCTTCAGGAGCGCCCCTTGTACACCAAAAGACCTGAGCCTCCTCAGTAGGAACAGCCTGCGCTGTCCCTTCTTATAGAGTGCGTCGGTATTGTGTGGCCAGTCTAGTTTATTGTTCAGATGAACACCAAGGTACTTGTAGGATGTCACCATCTCAATGTCCATTCCCTGGATGTTTACTGGTGCTGTGAGGGGTTGTCCTTGCCTGTGGAAATCCACCACCAGCTCCTTAGTTTTCCTCGCGTTGATCTGGAGGCAGTTCCGATGGCACCAGTCCATGAAGTCCTGGATAAGTCCTCTGTACTCAGCTTCATCTCCATTGGAGATGAGGCCGATGATCGTAGAGTCGTCAGAGAACTTCTGTAGATGGCAGTGTGTTGTGTTGTGTGAGAAGTTCGCAGTATAAAGGGTGAACAGGAAGGGAGCCAAAACCGTTCCCTGGGGGGCCCCCGTGCTACCGATGATTGTGTCGGACACACAATCCCGGGTTCTCACAAACTGTGGCCGGTTTGTGAGGTAGTCCAGGATCCATGATGACCAGTGCTGGTCCACCCCTGCGCACAGCACCTTGTCCTTCAGGATCATTGGTTGAATGGTGTTGAAAGCACTGGAGAAGTCAAAGAACATGATCCTCACCGCATTCCCGGGCTTCTCCAGGGGGGACAGAGAACGGTGAAGGAGGAAGATCACTGCATCCTCCACCCCAATGCCATGCTGGTAGGCGAACTGGAGTGGATCCATCGCTGGTCCCACCAGGGGGTGGAGGTGAGCAAGGAACAGTCTCTCCAGGGTCTTCATCATATGAGACGTCAGGGCCACTGGTCTGTAGCTGTTCAGATCTTTGGGGTGGGAAGTCTTTGGTACAGGTACCACACAAGATGTTTTCCACAACTGTGGTACCCTCCCCAGCTTCAGGCTCAGGTTGAAGATGTGCTCCACAATCCCACACAGCTGGTCTGCACAGGACTTGAGGAGCTTCGCGCTGATGCTGTCCAGTCCCGAGGCCTTCCTCACCTTTTACCTTTAGCTGTGACTTTTGTTGAAGAGACGTTAACAAGCACGTTGCAACTCTGGTCACGTAAACACAGAATTAAAGATGTGAGCGTGTGCCTCAGGGAACTCAGAATCACACAAGAGTTCAAGCACCGCTTGCATTTTGTGTTTCACAGATGTGAAAGCATTATATTAAAAGATCGATCCATGGATTTTGTGGGTTGATATCAGCTCAGTCAAATGTGAATCAATTTGAATTGGAGAATTGATCTTTTGAGCCCACCCCTAGACACCAGTATCATGATATGTCATTAAAAATGATTAATAAATGTTACAAATACAAATGTACTTATTTAGGTTCTGGAATAATAAAAACCAGTTGACTTTTCAGTCCATTAGATGGTGCAAAATGGTCGATCGGGATGGGAAAGTGCAATATATGATATTGCAATACTCGGCGATTTGCAAGATCATGATAATATTGCATTGTGGGGCCGCTGATGATTCCCACACCTAGCCTGTGTTGAAAATGTTTTGGCAATTTCGCTTTTACAGCTGTTACTATTGGAACAACAGCCATATTTAAAGTCCTTTAAACATTTCATACATGCCTGTCACTTCTTCAACATGACACTGAATATGGCATAGTAAGCTAAAAATGTAGATAGTTCCTTAAAACTTTAGAGCGATGATATTCACAAAAATGTAGTATTTTATTAACCAATAATAATAAGATAAGATAAGCCTTTATTAGTCCCACAATGGGGAAATTCCAGGATTGCAACAGCACAGGGATAGCAACACTCAGAGCAATAATTTAGAAGATAAGAAAAGAAAATAAGAGCAGTGAATATACATACGTACACATAAATATATACACAGTGTGGAGCACTGTCAATGATGTTTTTATTTTATTTTTTACAAATATATAAATCCTATTTTGTCATGACTTTAATTGCTGTGAAGTATGATTGTATGAAGCTTTACTCATTTTGCAGTAGATGTTGATTTAGAGTAATCATTTGCAGTAGTGGAAGCTCAATGTTTTGCGAACCCTTTTGACATTTTTTTAAAGTTTTGGTGCAATGGCTCAGACTTGGGCCTTAGGTTCATCTGTAGATGGTAGCAAGATAGATGGTAAAGGCGTTATAGATAGGCAGTGAGACTGTCCCTAATTTTTGCTTTGAGAGGTGTTGATGTTCACTTCACATTAAAAGTGAAAACTGGAAAATTTGAGTATTGGATTTTTTTTTCATAATCACTAAGATTACAAGATATCCATAATTTTTATGATGATGTATAGCCTACAATTAGGGAGGGATCATGTGTTTCTGAACCCTCCCTTAGTTATGCTGCTAATAGGTTTAGTCAGCCGGGGGACCTCCAGTAATGCACTGGGCCTCACTCCTTTCCTCACTCTCTATGAAATATTTTTTTTTTGCTGGTCATTAACATTTGTTTGTTCTCTCCCATAGATTGAGTCCCCATCGTGCTGTTTGCTCTCTACATGTCTGTTCTTTTCTTCTTCTCTGTCCCCTCACCCCCCAGCCAGTCGCAGCAGATGACTGCCCCTCCCTGAGCCTGGTTCTGCTGGAGGTTTCTTCCTGTTAAAAGGGAGTTTTTCCTCTCCACCGTCGCCAAGTGCTTGCTCACAGGGGATCGCCTGATTGCTGGGGTCTTTCTGCAACTGTGGGGGTCCTCCCTACAGTTGATAGTGCTATGAGATGACTGTTGTTGTGAAATGGCGCTATATAAATAAAGTTGAATTGAATTGAATTGAATGTATATTAAATTGTAGGGGAGAGAATCACTAAAGGCCCCATGATACAAGATTATTACAATTCTTGGGCCATGATGCAATATTATCATGATTTTGTGATATACTGAGCATTGTGTTAGCATTTATTGCAGTTTGTCATCCCGATCTCCATCTTGTTCAAGTCCCTTTGTTCTGTCAATCTGTGTTAACCTGCATCTTTGCGCATGCACAGACTCATCTTTCTGAGTTCTGTTACACACCCATCACATCATGCTACCTTGACAGAGGGACTTTGCTAGAAGGTAAGTAATGCTGGAGAAAGTATCTTTTCCTAACTTCTGACCTGTACACATGCAGATTTCTTCAGACTTCTGACTTGTAAACATTTAGATAAATGGCAAAGTAGCATAAAATGATGGACGTGGAAACGGAGCTCAGAAAAATAAGTCTGTTCTTGAACTAAGACACAGGGTAGCACATGACGATAAGTAGCACAGATGGTTAAAATACTGGCTAGACCTTACCAGACAGAAAACATTTAGCACCATCTAATGGATTGAAACATCAGTTGGTTTTTCTATCCCCCACCAGTTGAAACCCAAAAAGTGATTGTTATGGGTCGGTCGATCCGTCTGTCCGTCCCTCCGTCTTTCCATCCATCCATCCATCCCACTTTTGTGAAATCAACTCCTCCTACAGTTTTGTTCCGACTGTTTTGAAACTTGGTTCCATGGTTTGATATACATTGTAATATAATATATTACATTATATTATTATAATATATAGAGTATATATATATATATTATATATATACATTATTATTAATATATACATAATTTTTTTCTCTCGGCGCCACACGAGTCGGCTGCCTTTTGCAACAGCGGCTCGATTCCGAGTCTTTTTCCCTTCCTCTCTCTTTTGATCCGTCTTTTTTTTTTTTTCTTCACCCCACTTATATCACGGACACACAGATCGTCCTAAATGTCTCCTGAGCCGGTGGACGGAGCCACTGTCTATAGCAGGATACGATACAGCAGAGAACAGCTGCTAGCATTCAACCGCCACCCGGTCCCATTGGAAATACTCGACATACCGAGAGAACTGAGGCGAAAACGCCGCGGCTGCCGGGCTGGAGTAAGGCGGAGGACAAAAAATATAAGGTACAGACCCTCCCTTCCATCTGTTGTCATGGGAAATGTACGGTCGATACTGGGAAAGTTAGATGAGCTAGCGGCTATCTCCCGTTATGATAGCACATACCGGGAGTGCTCTCTCCTTTTGTTTACTGAGACGTGGCTAACTGAACTAGCAGCAGATGCTAACATTGAGCTGGAGGTTTTTCACATGATACGAGCTGACCGAACACCAGACAGTGGCAAGGCTAGGGGCGGTGGAGTGATCATGTATGTTAACAACAACTGGTGCAGACCGGGACATATCACTGTTAAACAACGACACTGCAGCAAAGACATTGAGTTGCTAGCTGTTAGCATGAGGCCTACATATCTCCCGAGAGAACACTCACACGTGATCTGCATTGTTGTTTATGCAAATCCGACGGCGAACGCTGGGACAGCACGTGACGTCATCCATTCAGTAACCAGCAGGCTGCAGACAGAACACCCAGATGCTCTTCTCCTCATCTCAGGCGATTTCAACCATGTTTCACTGTCTCCCATTCTACCCACGTTCACCCAGTATGTCACATGCCACACTAGAGACAATAAAACACTGGATTTATTCTACGCAAACACTAAGGAGGCGTACACCTCATCACAACTACCCCCACTCGGGAGATCGGATCACAACTTGGTTCATCTCCGGCCGGTGTACAAACCCCTAGTGCACAGACAACCTCCGGCCATGCACACTGTGGAGTTATGGTCTGAGGAGACAATGGACACCCTAAAGGGCTGTTTTGAAGCCACCGCCTGGAAGCAGCTCTGCGATCCACATGGTGAGGACATCGATGGCCTCATTCACACCTTCACGGGCTACCTCAGCTTCTGTGTGGACAAATCCGTTCCCACCAAGACCATACGGCGTCACTCAAACAACAAACCCTGGATCAACCCTGAGATTAAAACACTTCTGAGAGAGAAGAAGAGGATCTTCAGGTCAGGGAACAGGGAGATGCTGAAGTCCGTACAGAGGGAGCTGAGGAGAAAGATCAGAGAAGGCAAGGACAGCTTCAGGAAGAAGATGGAGGACAAGCTGCAACAGAGCGACATCAGCGGGGTCTGGAGAAACCTCAAAACCATCTCGGGGCTCCAGAATACCTCCCCCCAGGCCACAGGGGGCAGGGAGTGGGCGAACAACCTGAATCTGTTTTTCAATAGATTTGACCAACCGCCCTCCCCCCTGACTGCACAACAACCACTGCTGCCTCTAAAGAAATCAAGTCCTGCTGCCCACTCCCCACTCTACCAACACCCCCCCACTCCCAACACACAGCCCCCCATCCTGACCCTGACCAGGACCCAGGTGAGGACAGAGCTGAGGAAGATCAAGGCGAGGAAGGCGCCGGGACCGGACGGCATCAGCGCAAAGCTCCTCAAGTCCTGTGCAGACCAGCTGTGTGGGATTGTGACGTATATCTTCAACATGAGCCTGAAACTGGGGAGGGTACCACAGCTGTGGAAAACATCTTGTGTGGTACCTGTACCAAAAACTTCCCACCCCAAAGACCTGAACAGCTACAGACCGGTGGCCTTGACGTCCCACTTGATGAAGACCCTGGAGAGACTGCTCCTTGCTCACCTCCGCCCCCTGGTGGAACCAGCGATGGATCCACTCCAGTTCGCCTACCAGCATGGCATTGGGGTGGAGGATGCGGTGATCTTCCTCCTTCACCGTTCTCTGTCCCACCTGGAGAAGCCCGGGAATATGGTGAGGATCATGTTCTTTGACTTCTCCAGTGCTTTCAACACCATCCAACCGATGATCCTGAAGGACAAGCTGCTGCGCGCAGGGGTGGACCAGCACCTGTCATCATGGATCCTGGACTACCTCACGAACCGGCCTCAGTTTGTGAGAACCCGGGACTGTGTGTCCGACACGATCATCAGTAGCACGGGGGCCCCCCAGGGAACGGTGCTGGCTCCCTTCCTGTTCACTCTTTATACTGCGGACTTCTCACACAACACAACACACTGCCATCTACAGAAGTTCTCTGATGACTCTGCGATCGTTGGCCTCATCTCCAATGGAGATGAAGCTGAGTACAGAGGGCTTATCCAGGACTTCGTGGACTGGTGCCATCGGAACTGCCTCCAGATCAACGCGAGGAAAACTAAGGAGCTGGTGGTGGACTGCCGCAGGCATGGGCAGCCCCTCACAGTACCAGTAAATATACAGGGAACAGACATCGAGATGGTGACATCCTATAAGTACCTGGGTATTCATCTGAACAATAAACTAGACTGGTCACACAATACTGATGCACTCTACAAGAAGGGACAGCGCAGGCTGTTCCTGCTGAGGAGACTCAGGTCTTTTGGTGTACAAGGGGCGCTGCTGAAGTCATTCTATGACACGGTGGTGGCATCAGCCATCACTTTTGGAGTGGTCTGCTGGGGCAGTGGCATTACTGCAGCCGATAGGAAGAGACTGAACAAACTGATTAAGAAAGCTAGCTCTGTCCTGGGGCAGCGCCTTGATCCGATGGAGGAGATAGGAGAGAGAAGGACGGTGGCTAAACTGTCATCTCTGCTGGAGTCCGAGTTCCACCCTATGCAGGACATACTGAATGCACTGAGGAGCTCATTTAGCAGCAGACTACATCATCCCAGGTGCACAACCGAGAGGTTTCGTAGGTCCTTCCTACCAACGGCTGTCAGACTGTACAACCTAAGCAGGGCTGCTCGCAGAGATAGCAAAAAAGACGTAACAAACTAATAGTTTTTTGAATGCAGAAGATGCAATAGACTTACACAGTGGTCCTCTCCGGCATACAACTAGGAGCATGCCGGTCGCTATGGAGGGTGAGAGTGTGTATGGGCACATAATCATACCATGCAGGATAGCTGGGTAGACGGTTATGCTGTTTCATTCCATCTAGCGGCAATGCTCTGCACTGTGTGTGTTTATATATTTGCATATTTGTTCCGTCTAGCTGCAATGCTCCGTACTGTGGGTGTTTATATATTTATATATCTACATGTTATTCCATCTAGCTACATTGCTCCGCACTGTGTGTGTTTATATACTTGCATATTTATTCCACCTAGCTGCAATGCTCCGTACTGTGGGTGTTTATATATTTACATATTTATTCCATCTAGCTACAATGCTCTGCACTGTGTGTTCATATATTCATATATTTATTCCATCCAGCTACAATGCTCTGCACTGTGTGTCTGTGTGTGTGTGTATATATATATATTTTATAGTAATACGTACATATGTTTATTAGCTGCTCTTGCTTGCTTGTTTTTTTTTCTTGCCTTCTGATTGTTGCTCTGAGTGTTGCTATCCCTGTGCTGTTGCAATCCTGGAATTTCCCCGTTGTGGGACTAATAAAGGCTTATCTTATCTTATCTTATCTTATCTTATCTTATCTTATTGCGGATGCGCATATTGCAATTTGGTTCTGATTAGATTTTTGCATTAGTTGTAACCTATGACCTCTTTTTTCCACCTCACTTCATAGACCGGAAATGTCTTGTGAAATCAACTCCTGGGTTTCCTCTGGTAATATTTCTCGGTGGCAGGCCGCCACGCCAGAAAATTTACCACCGCACCGAGGAGATATGAATTTAAGAAAAATATATGAAGCAATGACTTTCCGCAAGCGCGCACACGAACAACGCAGGTGGCCATCATCCACGTGGAGTTTTGAAGCGCCCCGCCCACGCGAGTTTTCCAGTCAGTCAGCAGGCAGTGTCTCGCTAGTGGCAGCAGCATCTTTGTGGAAAAGGAGTGAAAACCGGGAAGTATAACAGCAGAAATAGACTCTATTTGAAGAGAAACTTTTTGAAGAAGTCTGCCGTTTCTTTGTTGGTGAAAATCCTGGCGCGTCAGTGCCTTGGTACTACCTATCAGGCGGGAGTGAAACTCCAAATGATAGTTGTGTGCATACGTCAACCACTTGGCCTGGGTAGATGAAAAAAGTGAGCATGTACAGCGCTGCGTGCCTGCCGGACTCGTCCAAAGCGTACGCGGACCAAGGTGGACTAGAGGGGAAATGCAGCATGAATAAGGCTTGACTGTCCAACAGAAACATGAGTTTATTAAAGTACTTTATATACCTCTTATGATTTTTTTCCACGTTTAAACACTGGAGGCATTTATCATGGTTTTAACCCGCTGGAAATGGGAGCAATAATGGAAGAGTCGCTTAGCTAAGAGATGTGGTTAGAATTCAAATGCAGCCGGCTTCATATGAAGGGAAAGGCAAGGGGGACTGATGAATTGCTGAGTATATATTTCACCAGCTACTGCAATATTAAGTTATGTTCCCAATTATGTACCTGGCAAGTTAAGATGAAAGAAATTCACCAAGTCAGTGACTTTAATCCATCAGCAGCCTTCAGACAAACTGAACATATCAGCATTTGGACTTCAAAATAAGGGAGATTTTTCTTGGCGGTGAGGAGATTTCTAAAAAAAACTATAAATATATACAAATATTATAGCAGAAATAACTGCATCCTTGGTCATTTAAGTTAATTTAAATCATTAAATACAATTTTATTAATATTTTTTCTTTGTAATGACAGTTAAATTATTATTCTGTTCTGGCTGCAAAGTTATGGTCAAAAATATAAATTGTTATAAGGAAAAAGTAAAAAAAAAAACAACAGTCTGTTTCAAATTTATTAAAAAAAAAAACCAGACAAAAATAAGCCATAAAATAATCCAAAGATTTAGATAAATTTACAGAGAAAAGTAGAAAACTATAAGAAAATTGTTATAAATTTTGGAGAAAAACCTCAAACCTTCAAGACTGAAGTCATTACTCAAGTTTTTAAGTGGTGCTCTTTGTACCCTTAACTAGAAATTTTTGGTTGTCTCCTTACATGGCACTTGATATTTTCTAACCTGTTTGTATACCACCATAGACAGAGAGAGAAGCTGAATTAGACAGAGCTCAGAGAGGGCAAGATGAGACAGAAGAGAGGAGCCAAGGAGAGGAAAGTGTTCAGGCAGAGGGTTCAGGAGAGGTGAGAGCAGAGGAAGGAGAGAAGGATGACACCAGTAAAAAGTCCAAATACAGGATGTCTGAATGGGACCCCAAATGGCCCAATATTCCAACATTCAAGCCTTTATTGTACAGTACTTCAAATTGCATATGCAAGTTCCATATGCACAACAGTGGCTCAGGAGGTAGAGCGGGTCATCCAATAACCGGATGGTTGGCAGTTTGAATCCCGCTCTCCCCAGATATCCTGCCATTGTGTCCCTGGGCAAGACACTTTACCCACCTTGCTTCCAGTGTCCATAACACTGGGAATGAATGTGCATAAATGTTCGGTGGTGGCCGGAGAGGCCGTTGGCCTGGATTGGCAGTCACGTTTCCATCAGCCTGCCCCAGGGCAGCTGTGGCTACGGTAGTAGCTTGCCACTACCATTGTCTGTTTGGAGTGAATGAATAATGTATCTGTAAAAAGCGCCTTTGAGTGTCTATGATAAAGCGCTATATGAATCTGATGCATTATTATTATTATTATGTGCAAAGTTGCTGTGCAAAATTAAAAAAAGAAATAAATAGTATAAAATTAACATATTCATACATATGTGCCCCCCCCCCCCGGAAAAATATGTTGCCACCGCGCCAATGTCTTTAAACTAGAAGAAACACTGAACTCCTCCTACAGTTTTGTTCCAAATGTTTTGAAACTTAGGACCATGGTTTGATATATTTTGATGATGTGTATATTGCAATTTGACTCTCATCGGATGACCTTGGGGTCAAAGGTCAGATGTCAAATTTTTCCTAAATCTTCTCAACACAATAACTACTGAAAGAAATTATGTAGGCTTTTCAAATTGATGCATGAGTTGTATCTGATACACATCTTGGACAACTTACACCCTGACCTCACTATGGGTTTGGAGGTAAGGGGTCAAAGGTCAAAGTTAACATTGCAGTTGCACTATGGTAAATGGTGAATGCTATATTTACTACTACTATAAAACGAGTAAGGCTAGGGCCACCAAACCTAGTACACAGGTTCACCTTGGGATCCTGACCTCTGACTATGGATTTGAGGTCAAAAGGTCAACATTACCGCACCGGGCTGCACGGTGGCGCAGTGGTTAGCACCGCGGCAGCACAGTTTTACCCTCGGCCGGGGGATTGCGGGGATCATGAGATCGTGGGTTCGATCCCTGCCCCCGGCCAACAGTGATCTGTGTGGAGTTTGCATGTTCTCCCCGTGTTTGCGTGGGTTTACTCCGGGATTTCTCCGGTTTCCTCCCACATGCCAAAACATGCAGGTTAGGGAGTTAAGGGGCACTTGCGCACACAGCGACCGGCAGCTGGTGGCTTGTCACCGGACTGCAGAACAAATCTACCTACGGGTACAAAATAAGTCCAAAAAAAAAATAATTAACATTTCCTATGCCTTATTACTGTATACTGTACAACGAGTAAAGCTAGGGTCACCAGACTTGGTACACAGGATTATCCTGTGACCCCGAAGTGTGACTATTGTTTTAAGATCGCATAGTCAACAGTCAACATCAAAATGGCTTGTAACCTATATCCCAACAACAAAAAAGCTAGGGTCATCAGACTTGCTACACGGGTTCACGTTGGGATCCTGACCTCTGACTATGGGTTTGGGGACGGAAGGTTAAAGGTCAAAGTTAGCGTTCCATTTGCACGGTTACTATAAAACGAGTAAAGCGAGGTCCACCAAACCTGGTACACAAGTTCACCTTGGAATCTTGACCTCAGACTATGGGTTTGGGGTCCAGAGGTCAAGGTTAACATTCCCTATGTCTTATTACTTTGAGTAAAGCTAGGGTCACCAAACTTGGTACACAGGTTAAGCCCTGAAAACTACTGTCCGTCAAATATTGTAATCTTCAAAGAAAATGGAGGCAGGGGATATTGCACTTGCCTCAGAGTGCTCTTGTTACTCTGGTGTCAAAATACGCAAGTTTGTATTTGCAACATTTATTATTAATTTTTAATAAAGTATCACCATACTGGTGTCTCTGAATCCATACAGGATTGCCACCATAAAGTATCGCAGTATTACACTGTATTGCGCCCACCCCTATCAAATTGGAATGCCAAATACTTAACAAAGCAGTACATGGTTCAAACCACAGGTGTCAAACTCATTCCATGGAGGGCCAAGACCCTGCAGGTTTTACCTCCACCCAGTGGCTTCAACAGGTGTTTTCTCTGAATTTCTTCCCACTGATTGCTGATCAGTGAAAACACCTGCTGAAGAGACTGGGTGGAAGTAAAACCTGCAGGGTCTTGGCCCTCCATGGAATGAGTTTGACACCCCTGGTTCAAACACTTGGTAACAGCCGTAAATGGTAGATTATTGCATTGCAGCTGTTGCATATGTAAGCACTTTAGCTTTGTTTTCAAAACAGTAGTTGTGTTCCTATCTTTTTTTATAAGGCCTGCTGGTATCTCAAATGTCCCATACTTAACTGATAGAAAGCAGCTCTGCTAAAATAAGGTCTGTCACATACAAAGGCTACTGCACATCCTCTTAGATATTAACCTCTTTATTAAAAATCATCTTCACAATGGTTTTAGAGGAAATAGGTTACCACAGAATGCTTTAATCACGCTCTCGCTTCAATCGCATTATTCACCATAATCTGGTTACAGCGTGCGTTAATCACACTGGTAGTGGACAGAACAAGAAGCAATTTGATAATCAGTCAGGCATCAAAGTATTTGTGTGTCAGGTTGGGCCAGTTGTTTGAACAACTGGCCCAACCTTGTGATTGGACTTCACACTGCCCCAGTGGGATGATTAGACCAGCATTGATCTGCTGCGACACTGACACACACATACACACTTCTAGGAAGAGAGTCCTTATCGCATCATCCCATGAGCGGCCTGAGCCGGGCTGCTCTATTGATTGCCAGAAAAACAAGACCACACAGGCCTGTGGCATGAAAGCAAGCGCACACACACTCACGAATATAGATGTACACACAAGCTCAGTTTCTATCCATGTCAGTAATGATAAATGCCCACATATCACAAGCATTTTTTCACATGCAGACCTAGTGGCAAGTAAAAGGTGCACACGTACGCTGATTTTATGTACACAGTCTCACGGTTGCTCAAACATGATGCATCCTCCTTTTCATCTTGCCCTGGCAGTGAACTAACAGCACTGCTGAACTTTCACAGAGCTGAAAACAAGAGGAAATTCTTAAAATAAGCCTCTGTGTTCCCAGAATTGCATAAGTGGCCTAGTTGGGCACAGAGCTGCAGATGGAGAGACTGAGGCAGATAAACACAGAGCTGGCAGAGTTTACAAGGCCTCTCAGGTCTCTCCAATTACACAGATGTCATTGAAAGAATAAGGGGAGAGCATAAGTTGGGCTTGTTTCAATGTGTAACTGTTTCTGGCCCTCAAGTGGGTGCTATGAGTTGGGTGGGTGGTATTTTAAGATGGAGGGTACCACAGTTTTAAAGCTGGTGCACCTAATATACACGGAAGTGTAATTTTTTGAGTCAAAAATGTGTGTGATGTTAAAATAAGTACAAACACTTGTATGATCTCTCGTAAATGTGGGCTGTGTCTTGTTAAAATCTGAATTTTGGACCATAGCTGTGTCTACAACTCCAGTTTTAGATTTAATTTTGTCATTTCAGCAAATGCTGCATTTAAAGCAAATTGGATAAATATTGCTACATTTAAATGTAATAATTATTTCATACATTTTACGATAGAATTGATATTAATTTGAGTGTACCGATCCAGCTTTTATTTGTTGTTTACAGCAATAGTTTATCCCAGTTTGGGCTTTCCATGAATAAATTATGAATAGAATATGATGATTATAATTAACGGATCCTGAAGGTTGGCCCTTCATTAACCTAGCTCTGTTTTTCCTTTCCATTGTCGTGTAGTGATTACTCTTGTTTGCGTCCTCTCACTTGGTCATTTTCTGATGTCTGTTTTCCTTTCATTCAGCTCCTTGACATGACTTGTGATAAGATGATGTATAAATAAAGTGGAAAGCTTCTTGATATACATGTCTCCATTGGCACTGGGAGATTCAGATGTTGCCAGTACCTTTTTGTTTTCCCCCTATGTGCAACCAAGTATCTACAGGTACTAATACTCGATCCACCCATTTTTCATGCACCACCAGTCACCCTTAATTACTGACTCCTCTGAGGAAATCTTGTTTATCACCACCAAAATGCAGCCTGACCCCAAGAGAGTCACAACTGTCAGGCTCGTCAATATCCATGACCCTCTTCGATGCCAACTGACCCTCTGACCCACCAAAGGTCAAAGGTCAGTGCTAATGACCCTCAGGTTTCTTCACATAGCTGTGCAGGGCTTTGGGAGTGTAATTGATGGAGTTGGTTTTGAGTCCAGTAGATAAAGAGAGGAGGATTTATGGGTCTGACCACTGGGTAATGGACCCTGACTGTGACCATGAGGTAGCCTTGGACACTACGCAAAGTTGAGTCGTTGACATTGTAAGGAGCTACAACTGTGTCTGTGTAGGGAGGTCATGATTGAGGTTTGTCAGTGATGTGGGCTATTTGTAGAGCTCATTTAGAAAATCCATTGGAGCCACTTTGGAATTAAGTTCATTATTCAGTGTGGAAAGTCTATTGCATCCAGCTGTTGAAGGTCGGTTGCCTTGTCCTTGTAGCGTGTGATCATATGTTAAGATAATGGGCTGTTGGGCATATTTGTTCTGTGTAGTAAGTAGTATTTAAGTAGGTAAGCATTCACATGTATTTATAGAGGGCTTTTTTCTAATGTAAAATGCCACTCTATTAGCTATACTAACCCGCTGTTCTATGGGCTTATCAGAGAATTTAGAGTCACCAACAAACCAAATATGCATGTCTTTGGGGGAGGAATTGTGAGCATATCATAAGAATATGATTTAGTAATATCCTCAGTTAATTGGTCTTGAGACAAATTTGCTTTTGCATTAAGGGCATAGGTTTCACATTGACAGGTCACCACATTTGGGATACAAAGGGCACATTGTTTGTGGATAAACTCCTTTTGATAAATGACCCCAACCTGATCCTAAAAACCTTTAAATGCAATTGATTACCTGAAATTTATAAACTGAAATTGTGGTTTTTGTTTTTTCCTGGTTTGAAATGGCATATTGATGTTCATGGATGCAATGTTCACACATTTTTAAAGTTGTTTGTTTTTTGTTTTTGTTTTTTTGTTTTTTTACACGAAAAGAGCATCTTTATATAAAACTCAAATAAAAGCAATTGGGGTTTCACACACTTAAACTGTTTAATTTTTTCTGCTTCTGGAAAGGGGAACTTTACTGCAACTTCAAGATTTCATACAGTGAAGATGACAAATGCAGACGATGGCACAAAATTAGCAAGGAAACGTTTTATGTAAAAGCATCACGTTTTATTGATGAAGATATGATTAAATTGTTTATAGTTTTTAAAGTGGTATAAATATGCAGTAATTGAAGATATCTTTAACTAACCATTCACATAGGAAGTCAAATTGTTGGTCATATATTATTAATATGCTGAATGATCAAGTATCCTGTTTCTTACTGCTTACCATTCAAAGTAGCCAAGTTCCAAATATTAATCATAGTAACTCTTAGCCGATGTAATAAGTTTAATGGATGAGTAACATTAGAGTCGATGCAGATCCAGTCCACAGTCCTGGCTCTTTAATATTGGTGTAGTTTTTCATTCCCAGAATTGCTGCTTTCTAGAACCGTAACACGTGATTTTGTCAAAGATTTAAAGAAAAGAAAATTAACTTTACTATGCTAGACTGCTTAATTTATCTAATGTGGTCAGAATATATTTAAGAACTAGCCTGACTGAACATTTCTTGCCATAACTGCATTTTTGCTTCTGAGAAACCACATAAACTGTGTTGTTGTTGGCATATACCCTTTTTTCTGTGTTGTATCTGTGCGTTTGAGAATTAGAGCCAGAAAACCTCTTTACATATAAAGATTTGTTGTTCCCATTGAATCCTTTTAACTCAGCAGATATCTCTTCACCTTGACATAGTTGCATCTTTGCAGGGTTTTTTTTTTTTCTAAAATTCACTTCATCTTCGGTCTGCTAAAGACTAAAGACTTAATGTTGAAAAGTTTTCGCAAATACTGTGACCCAGTTTAGATGCACGCAAAATTAACGGATAACAAGAAACAGGCAAATGGAGAAAAGCACTGACATCTTTTGATGCTGCTCTGACTGATCATTTTTCATTTGTTTCCAGATGTTTTTGCTATTCGATCAAAACACATTTCATTGTTCCATATCGTTCAGTTTTCTACGTAGATTGTAATATGTCTACTTTCAGAAACCGGGCCACATTTTATGTCTTCAATGAATAAAGTAAAAATGAAATGTGATGTAGGAGGGGAAAAAAATGGAAAAAACAAAAACAAAACCCTGAGGCCTAATTGGAGAGAGAAACCATTTTGAAGCTTCACATGCACCGTTGGATAACTGCACATCAGTCATGTCTGTTTACAACAACCGTTTGTTAGTAGAGGATAAAATAGTGTGAGGAGGTTACAGATCCAACAAACAGTAACTGATAGTTTCTCATAATAGATTGAAAAAATAATAAATCTGACAAATTCAAAAACAAAAAAAAAAAAGAATAAATGAGCATGAGGTTTCGTGTGTTTGAGCCCAAGAGGATATTTGTGTGTCTTAGATGATTTAAACGACCATTTTTCATCCCTCCACAATCTCTAGCCACACACTGCAGCCCTTTTAAAGTTTGTCTTCTGCTCTCTCTATTCCGACTACGTTAGACCAGAACCCTGTCGCTGACCTTCCAAAGAGAGATTGATTACAGGAAAGAGGAGAATTTTGTTTGCCTTCTCTTTCTGTCGCTCAATTTTCTAGGTTTTCACCCTCTTTCTTCCGTCACCATCTCTTCCCTCTCTCTCTTTTGTTTACATCACACTCTGCGTTTGTCCCCCCCCCCCCCCCCCATCGCTTTATTTTCTTCTCTGTCGAGTTATATTTGAAGACGCCCTGCCTTGGGGTTCACCTCCGCAATTACCAGTCTGCTTCCTTTGGGCGAATATTAAAAACAAGAGGCCGCGCAAGAGTCCAAATTAGATTCTTTTGAATTATCTCATTGTGGATTCGGATGTGCCCATGTTGCGTCTCCTCCTCACTGCTCTGTCTGGCTGTGGTGATGGTTTGTAGTATGTGTGTGTGTGTGTGCGCGCGCGCTGAGGATGTGAAGACAACAGCTGGCCATGTGTGAGTGTACTCTGTGGGTAGGAGTGGGGTTTGGCACTATTTCTGAAATGAAGATAGTTGTGTGTCCACCCCTCAGGGTCTGACTCATCTCAAAATAAATGGGAACCTTTTAAATCATTCTTAGAAACATTTAATGCTCCGTATCATTTTTCCCCCTTTGTCTCATTTATTTCATTGTAAATGTCTTCGTACTCAACAGATGCACTGAATTCCCCCCCCCCCCCCTCTTTCCTGTCAGTTTTTTGGAGAGCACAGAGTGCCTCTGGGGTCTGTCTAAACCTCTGAACAGTTCCTTTCAATAAAGCTGCAGACCAACTGTCTTGTGTGGTAGATGCCAAAGGACAAAATACATCTCTTTCATTTTCTTTTATCCTCGTCTTCCCATCATCCCCTACGAGTTTGTAGTCTGCAAGAATCCAACATGTTCTGATTTCATCTATATGGAAACAATAACACAGTTACAACTCTGTAATGACCTATTCTGATGTGTGTCCAACACTTGCTCTCATCACAGATACACCTCTGCTAGTGAGGAGCAGCAGTGACTCAGCTTTGCCCCCATCCCTTGAGATGGCACCCACACCTCCACCTGATGGCCAAAGCCGTGGATCTCCTCGACCGGTAGGAACACTTTCACAGCCATATTAAAATGTGTGGAGGAAGGTTGTGCGAGACTGAAAAAGAAACTTGGTCAGATCAGTCATTCTTCTTTGAGGAAGGCATTTATTTCCTTTCTATGTCTTTCCTTCTCAAAACGATAATGAATTGGTGTTTTCTTCAGCAGTTGAACAAAATGTTCAGTCAGCACTGACTAAACATGTACGTATACATACACATTTTTATGGATGACCAAAAGAAGGTCAGTAAGTTTTGACATCCTTAAGTGTGTATCCGACGGATAGGCTAATGCTAGCGAATATTGGCAAATGTTGGGATATGGGGTTTTGTCAGGGTTTGTAAAAGGTTGCACAACAATTCACCAGCAGTTTTTAAGGTCAAGGCTTTTCTTGCCACAAAGAAAATTTATGTACGGACCCTGACAAAACCCTAAAAATTGCAGCTTTTCACAACGTCCATCAGCATTCTCCACGCTTTAAGATAAATACTTTGTCATGTACAGTGCTGTGAAAAAGTATTTGCCCCCTTCCTGATTTCTCATTTTTTTGTATGTTTGTCACACTTAAATGTTTCAGATCATCAAACAAATTTAAATATTAGACAAAAATAACGCAAGTAAACACAAAATGCAGTTTTTAAATGAAGGTGTTTATTATTAAGGGAAAAAAATCCAAACCTACATGGCCCTGTGCGAAAAAGCGCTTGCTCCCTAAACCTAATAACTGGTTGGGCCACCCTTAGCGGCAACAACTGCAATCAAGCGTTTGCAGTAACTGGCAATGAGTCTTTTATAGTGCTGTGGAGGAATTTTGGCCCACTAATCTTTGCAGAATTGTTGTAATTCAGCCACATTGGAGGGTTTTTGAGCATGAACCACCTTTTTAAGGTCATGCCACAGCATCTTAATCAGATTCAGGTCAGGACTTTGACTAGGCCACTCCAAAGTCTTCATTTTGTTTTTCTTAAGCCATTCAGAGGTGAACTTGCTGGTGTGTTTTGGATCATCGTCCTGCTGCAGAACCCAAGTTCGCTTCAGCTTGAGGTCACGAACAGATGGCCGGACATTCTTCTTCAGGATTTTTTGGTAGACAGCAGAATTCATGCTTCCATTTACCACAGCAAGTCTTCCAGGTGCTGAAGCAGCAAAACAACCCCAGACCATCACACTACCACCACCATATTTTACTGTTGGTATGATGTTTCTTTTCTGAAATGCTGTTACTTTTACACCTGATGTAATGACACGCACACCTTCCAAAAAGTTCAACTTTTGTCTCGTCAGTCCACAGAGTATTTACCCAAAAGTTTTGGTGATCATCAAGATATTTTCTGACAAAACTGAGACAAGCCTTTATGTTCTTTTTGCTCAGCAGTGGTTTTCATCTTGGAACTCTGCCATGCAGGCTATTTTTGCCCAGTCTCTTTCTTATGGTGGAGTCATGAACACTGACCTTAACTGAGGCAAGTGAGGCCTGCAGTTCTTTGGATGTTGTTGTGGAGTCTTTTGTGACCTCTTGGATGAGTAGTCGCTGCACTCTTGGGGTAATTTTGGTCGGCCGACCACTCCTGGGAAGGTTCACCACTGTTCCATGTTTTCATCATTTGTCGATAATGGCTCTCATTGTGGGTCACTGGAATCCCAAAGCTTTAGAAATGGCTTTATAACCTTTTCCAGACTGCTAGATCTCAATTACTTTCTTTCTCATTTGTTCCTGAATTTCTATGGATCACAGCATAATATCTAGCTTTTGAGGATCTTTTGGTCTACACTTTGTCAGGCAGGTCCTATTTAAGTGATTTCTTGATTGAGAACAGGTATGGCAGTAATCAGGCCTGGATGTGGCTCAAGAAATTGAACTCAGCTTTCCAAAGATGTGATAAACCACAATTAATTTATGTTTTAACAGGGGGAGGGGGTCACTTTTTCACACAGGGCCATGTAAGTTTGGATTTTTCTTTACCCTTAGTAATAAACACCTTCATTTAAAAACTGCATTTTGTGTTTACTTGTATTAATTTTGTCTAATATTTAAATTTGTTTGATGATCTGGAACATTTAAGTGTGACAAACATACAAAAAAAATGAGAAATCAGGAAGGGGCAAACACCTTTTCACACCACTGTACAGTATGTGTGTGTGGACTCCATGTTAATGTCTATGGATTTAGAATGGGATGACATAAAACTAAATAGGTAGATGGACCAATGCTTTAACTTGAACACTGACCCCCAAACCTCTGGGAGCTCTCTTTAGGGTATCTGTAGATGAAGATCTGTTAACTGCAGAAAAATGTTTTAGTGTTTTTTTTGTTTTGTTTTGTTTTTTTTTTCTTCTGGCTCAATGAGATTTCCTCCTCAGGTGGAGGGACGCTGCACCAGCCACTCATGATGTCGTCTTAAGGTTAGGGGAAAAAACATCCAGACTTTCAGTCCAACATTCAGAATAGGAGTTTAGACAAATGTGGGGTCCTTTCTGAAACATGTTCCAGAAGATAAAATGTATGAACCATCGGGTATTTACATTAGTTATCACTGCCAAAATTTTTTTCATCCTTGCATTATTTATTTTAATATGAATATGGCTGATTTTTATCTTCATATTTCTTATAAGCTCAGTATTCTATGACAATATGTTGATTTTTTAAAAAAAATCAATAAATCAAATAAAATAATATGTACCATTCCCTCACTGAAGACCAACAATGAGAGCTCATGAATAGTTGTGAATATGCCTCTTGCGCTCCAGTGCTCCGCCCCGGGCTTTACTTTGAAAGGGTTGGCTTTTCAAATACTCTGCCTGTTTCTGAAACTGGCTACCATTAAGGAGGACTTTGCCTTCATCCCTCTCTAGATGGTCTCTCTGTGTATTTATGTAAGTGTGTGTGTGTGTGTGTGTGTGTGTGTAAGTTGTGACATTGTTCGCCTTCACTGTGTTCATCTCAGTAGTGACTAAACAGAGCACAGACATCAGTGGGTATCCAGTAAATGCATGACAGAACCCATGTTTCTTGTATTAAAAAAATGTTGAGGTCCATCATTTTAAACAGCACATTTGGCCCAGAATGAACAGGATCATTCTAGATAATTTCAATTATCCTTACAAATATGTACAAATCTTCAAACTGGCAAGCCACTGTGACCTTAGTTAAACCCAACTAAAAGCAATGGGTGGTCAAGATGGCAAGCAGAGAAGACATGTACTGTGCCACTGTGTTTAAGATCTGAGGTCTAAAGATTTATAACATGTTTATTACAACCACCAACAGTGTTTCCTCTGGCTTAAAGACCATGACACAGTGGCAACACATTTTTATGGTGGGGGGGGGGCAGAAAACACATGACGCCATTGTAACCGGAAATGTGAATTTTATACTATTTATTTCTTTGTTTTTATTTTGCACAGTAACTTTGCATATGGAACTTACAATTTGAAGTATTGCACAACCAATACTGAATATTGGAATATTGGGCCAGTTGGGGTCCCACCCAGACGTCCTATATTTGGACTTTTTACTGGTGTCCTTCCTCTCTCCTTCTCTCTTCCACCCTCTGCCTGAACACTTTCCTCTCCTTGGCTCATCTTGTCTGTCTCATCTTTCCCTCGCTGAGCCCTGTCTTATTCAGGTTCTCTCGCTGTCTGTGGTGGCATAGAAGCAGGTTGGAAAATACCAAGTGTCATGTTTTGCAAAATTTTTGTCATGATTTACATAAATGACACACATGTATATTTTTTGTATTTTTTTATTATAGTGTTTCTTTTTTCCATTGAGAAAGAGAAGAGGGGAAGAAAACCTTCATAACAGTAATTAACACATGCATACTTAAATTATTTGATCAGAGGTGGATATAGCAGTCAGAAATTCTACTCATGTAAAAGCAGTGTTATCTTATGAAATTAATAATTAAAAGTAGACACCCCCAAATTTTTAGTTGAGTTAAGTAAGGATACAAAAAGCACCCACTTAAATAAAAACTTGAGTAATGACTTCAGTCTTGAAGGATTGAGGGTTTTTTTCCAAAATTTATAACGGTTTTCTGGTAGTTTTCTACTTTTCTCTCTAAATTTATCTAAATTTGAAGCCATTATCCTCAAATTTGTAATTTCCTCTTGTAAAATTATGACTTTTCTTGTACATTTGAGACTTTATTATAAATTTGTGGATTATTCTATGGCTATTTTTTGTCTATTTTCTTTTTAATTTTTTTTTTTTTAGAAATTTGAAACAGATTGTGGTAAAATTTTGACTTTTGTTCCTCATACAATTTAAACTTTTGGCCATAATTTTGCAGAGCAAGAACAGAACAATAATTTAACTCTTGAGTTTTAAGAAATATATTTATTAATAAATTATATTTAATGAAATAACTTAACTAAAATGACCAAAGATGCAGTTATTTCTGTTATAATATTTCTATATTTTTACAGTTTTTTAGAACTGTCCTCACCACCCAGGCAACAGGAAAAACCTCCCTTATTATGAAATCCAAATGTTGGCAGGTTTAGTTTGTCAGAAAGCTGGAGGATGCTGACGGATTTAAGTCATTAACTTCGTGAATTTCGGTCATCTTAACTTGCCAGGTACATAATAATGTAACATAAATTACTTAATATTGTAGTGGTTGGTGAAGTAAATCCTCAGCAATTTTGTCATACTTGCCTTTCCCTCAATTAGCCTGCATATGATGCCTATCCACACCTGTTTTCAGAATCAGATTTATTGCCATTGTTCATGTAGTACACAAACTAGGAATTTGTCTCAGTGCAATGCTGCAACATTAAACATGATAAAAATAAAAGATAGAAATAAAACTATACATGCAATAAAATGTAGATGTTTGCTAAGTGACTCATTATTGTTTCTATTACCAGCAGGTTAAAACCACGATAAATGCCTCCACTGCTTACTTACCTCTGCTGCTTTTTTCCCTCATGTAAAGTACTTAAAATAAGCTTGCGCTTTACTCTGACCCAGAATCAGGTTTGCCTCATGGACAGCAATGCTAGATAGGTCTGCCTGCCGACTGGAGCAGTCACGTGGGCGGCTCGCTTCAGAACTCCGATGTGCGGCTGACTGTCACGTGTGTTGTTGCATGCGCGCTTGCAGACCTCATTCCTTTGTTTATTTTTTTAGCATGGCGGCAGAGTTTTAGGTGCAGCAGACCGCCACTCTAAGAAAATAAAATGAATGAAGTAATGAGCTCCGCAAGCGCAGAGATGTTACCAGCGGAAACCCTGACCAATAAAGGCTTGGTGCTGTTTGTGATGAGTCATTCACTTGTGCGATTCTATACCTACTAAAAATTCACAGTATTCAAATCACTCAATTTATCAAATGACTGGAATCCAAGCTATGGACCCTACATGAAAAAGGGAATACTGTACCTGAAGGACAACAAAGACTCTTACTCTGTGAGAGTGCACGTGTGTGTCAGTAGGGGGGTGTTATGTGTGAAACTTCTGGAGGCTGTCACAGCTCTTGGGCATATCGAGTCCAAGGTCTGATGGACTCCATAGATCAATACACTATCACTTCATCGTCTCTCCCCCCTGTTTAAAAAAAACAAACTAAACCCTGCTAAATAAAAATGCAAGCCACATGCACATACACACTTTGATCCACACCTTTTTTGCCTTGAAGGAGGTATTGAAACCCAGATAAAGTCTAATTCAGCCTGATACGGTGATAAATATGCAGGCTGCCCTTTTAATTGATTTTTTTTCTGGTTGTGATGGTGAACGCCAAGGTTGGCCCACTTCTCACTGTCTGCTGTTCATGTAGTCTCACACACACACACACACACACACACACACACACACACACACACACACCCCTTAGTCTTTTCTCATGAGAAGAGCTGATGAAAGCCTGAGTAGTGCTAAACATGCAGCTGACCGTTTAATTGATTAAAACTTGCTGCTATGTTCAAAGCTAATAAACAAGATGTTTAATGTTTGCGGGCTGGCTGCACATACTGTACTCCTCTTACGTGTTCTGCTTTTCAACACACAATACTATTTCCTACATTTCTGGGTGATTTTTTTTTTTTTTTTTTTTTAACGTTTAGATGTAGTGATGCATACAAGACAGTTGGACATGATTATTATTATACTGCAGAAGCTGGCACCAAACCGCTGTTATTCTGTGATTGGCTTTAGTGTATGGGTGTGTTCTTCTCAACAGCAACGCTTCTTGTGGACAGCAGTGTGTTTCTGTGTTGTAGTCCTTCTTGGCAGAACATATGTGTGAGCACACGAACGTGACAGTCGGCCCATGTGATGAATATGATAAGGGTCAGGGAGCACGCCGAAGCTGTGATCCTGCAGTTACACACTGCTGTACGCATGCTATTTCCCAGCTGAGTGATGTGTTGCAGATGCCTGCAGCACTCTCAGGAAATGCACTGGAGAAACACACAACCCATTACTCATCTGTCTGACAACAGCCACACACACACACACACACACACACACACACACAAAAATCTCCTCACAAAACACTGTCACTCACACATAACTCTGCAGACAAACACAAAAAAACATGGTTGACAGTGTGCAACACAATAACCGCAACGTCAACCTGTTAGTCCCGCTCAGACGGGCGTTCAGACAGGATCCACAAATTATTTGAACGATCATCCGGGGACCATAGAGCCTGTCACTTCTTAAATCACTCAGAGAAGAAAATAGATGGCACAAAATGAAATGGCTAAAAGTATGATCGCTGAAGGAAAAAGGAAAAAGTCCCTTCTGCTAAAACAGAGCATTTGAAACATTCAAAGCCTTCACTTTTCTCAGTGTTTAAAATATATTCACGTGGGAAACGCAGTCAGAGGCAGATGAAGTGAAAATGCTGAAAAGAGTTGAAGTGTTGGCACAAGTTGAAGGGATATGATGTTCAACTTGTGGAGCAGGTGTTTAAAAACAGCTGTCAGTTTATAAGCAAAGGAAGAAACTGAAGTGGTATTAAGCACAAGGGGGATTAAATGATATAAAATCTACAGCTCAGGCATTATCCGACTTTAGCAGTGTCACTGTACCCAAATATAAAGTACTTCAGCTTATGTAAAATAATTGCATTTTAATAGAATTTTTTTTAATGTAGTGAAAGAGCCTAACTTTACAGACTTAATTTTTTTTTTTTTAAATTATAACCCACTGTGCCTTAAAGTAGAACTGAACTGAACGGCATTGAACGGCATTGGGTGATAGTACATACAATTATAAAGATAATTTATCATTGGCACCCCCTCCACAAATCCCGGAATCTTGGAGAAAATCGCGATTTTGAATTTCCCGCCCTGAAAAATCAGACAAATCCGCCGATTAACCGGAAGTGCAGCCGGAGTTCTGCGTGACGTCACGAGTGTGACACAGTCCTCCATGTTTACCATTGCGAGCACGTCGACTCTGGTTGTTTTTGGTGCATTTTGTCGTGATGGTCGACTACAAAACACTTCCAACACCTGGGAAGATCTGTTCAGTGGCCAAGGAAAGCTGTCATGGCAACGAAAGAAAAGAAAGGGGGAGGAAAAGCGACCGGGAAGCGATGCGTTTCTAGATATAGATATTACAGTGATCCCTCACTTATCGCGTTTAATGGGGACCAGAACCGACCACGAAGTAGCGTCACCCCCCCCCCCCCCCCAAGGGCGTCACAAGCACTATTTTGCACAAAAAGGCACAACAGAACAGCGAAAAGTGCCACTAAGCAACACGAGCGATAAAGAACAATGAATGCGGTCTTCCTTCGCTGGGTATAGGCGCTCTGCAGGGAGAGAAGCTGGGTAAAACGTCTCGGCCAATCAGCTTGCAAGGTAAAACGTCTCGGCCAATCAGCTTGCGAGATTCCCGAGCGGTGAAGAGGTGGGTGGAGAGGAGTGGAGCGGTGGTCAGAGAGGTGGATTTTGAGTTGTGCGGGCTCTCCGTGTTGATACCTGATGTTCTAATGTAGTCTCCCTGCCTTCTGCTAGCGCCCGGGCAACTTTCGTGCGATTTTTTCTCAATTTTGAATTTTTGATGAATATTTTTGAAAAATCCGCGATGCACTGAGGGCGCAAAAGGTGAAACGCGACGTAGCGAGGAATAGCACAGTCAAATGCAGAGGCCAGTTCTGTTCATGTGTATTGCCACTATAGTCTGTAGAAGTATTGTAATACATAGCCCAATTTTTTGAATGAATGAATGAATTTATTTATTTTGGATAGTACAGTACAGGTTGAAAGAAACTGAATGATATAACAACAAGGTCAAATTGAACAATGACTCATCTGATTATACAATTCAACGTAAGTTATCCGAAATGGGTGATGGCTGAAGCCGCAGCTTATATAGCCCACCCATATTCCATCCAAAAATTCAAAAGAGAAAACCGGCAAGAGCGATTACAATTCAAAACAAAACTAAGACAAAATATGACGGAGAAAAAAGAAAACTAAGCTACAACACAACACAGGCTGGATATGTTACAACTCGCCGCTCATTAGCGGCGCCAGCTGCGCGCACACTTGCGCCTCGTCAGCAGCGTGGGATATAAGCCACTCTGCCCTGGGCTTCGGCATGAAGCTGTCTGATTCCTTCAGCCCTCTTGCTGCAGAGGAACCCCCTCATCTCCCAGCAAGATGTACAGCGTAAGCATACCTACCTTTGCCTTTCCAGTCTCTCCCCTGTGCACAGGTGTATTCCCCGGTGGCGGACTTCGCCTCTGCATCGCCGTCTGCCAGCTGCTGTCACAGGTGCATTAGGTCGCTGTCTCCCGGGCTCGCGTGCACGCCTGCCACCTGCCACACTCCTGCATCCTCCTCTGTCTCGTCACCGATCCTGAATGCCTCTTCACTCTGAAAACTCTGGTGTTCTTGACTGCTGGAACTGCTATCATCTGCCATTGTTGTTTTGTTTAGGGATCACACTCGTGACGTCACGCAGCGTTGTCTGCACTACTTCCGGTTTGTTTGGCACTGCCAGCCAGAGGCAAAAGTTTATCGGCTTATAGCTTGGCCATCGCACGGCCTAAAAATTTCTTTTATGTGTTGAAAAATACAGTAGGTAATAAGGAATTAATCTGCTATTCTACTTTTTGCGCCAAAAGGTGGGTTCAGTTCTACTTTAACATTACTAATATAGAGACAGAAAGTCATGTTATGTTGCATACACAATAGAATGATTGAGTTCATTTATGATGAGAGGCAGGTACACTATGTAAAGCTACAAACTAAACCAGCCATATGATCTATAATTGTTGATGAAAATACACAAACACAGAGCAACAGTTCAAGAACATCTGAGCAGGCAACATAGTCAGCCATCTTTTTGTATCTCCTATGTTGTATGAACATGGTACCAAGTATAGACCTAATTGTTAATCATCTGTTGTGAACAGCTGATCATTAGTGATGTATTTGTAAATGAATGTCCATTACCCTCTCCTCCCCACCACAAAATATTATTAAGAATCTTCACCTGCTGTGTAGTAGTTTTGGCAAAAATCACAATAAAATGCACAGCAAATGGAATGTCATGAATCAGTTATCTAGATGTTGATGAAGAGGAAGAAACGGTCAGTTAGCTTAACTGCAGTGAACTTAGCATTACACCACATTCCAAATTATTATACAAATAGGATTTTAATGTCAAACATTGAAATTTTTTGTTTTTCAGTTAAACTTATGGATGGTATTGTGTCTCAGGGCTCTTTGGATCACTGATATCAATCTCAGACACCTGTCATAATTAGTTTACCAGGTGAGCCAAATTAAACGGAAACTACTTGAGGAGGATGTTCCATATTATTAAGCATGCCACAGGTTTCAAGCAATATGGAAAGAAAAAGGATCTCTCTGCTGCCGAAAATGCCAAATAGTGCAATGCCTTGGACGAGGTAAGAAAACATTAGATATTTCACGAAAACTCAAGCGCGATCATCATACTGTGAAGAAATTTGTGGCTGACTCAGAGCACAGACGGGTCTGTGCAGTTAAAGGCATAATGAAGAAGGTTTCTGCCAGACAAATTCATCGGCTTAAGAGAGCAGCTGCTAAAATGCCATTACAAAGCAGCAAACAGGTATTTGAAGCTGCTGGTGCCTCTGGAGTCCCACGAATCTCAAGGTATCGGATCCTCCAGAGGCTTGCAGCTGTGCATAAACCTACTATTCGGCCACCCCTAACCAATGCTTCCAAGCAGGAATGGTTGCAGTGGGCCCAGAAATACATGAAGACTAATTTTCAAACAGTCTTGTTTACTGAAGAGTGCCGTACAACCCTGGATGGTCTAGATCGGGGGTGTCCAACCAGTCGATCACGGCTGCATAGTCTGCAAAATTTTCTCTGCCATTGCTCCTTAGTACACACACATATACACACTTGTAAAGGGATTTGAACTTTGCGGTTTGCCGTAGCTGACGCCAGGCAGTCAACGTAGTGACGTCAGGTGGGCTACGGTCAGTATGTATACTCAGCGTGAATCTCAGTAAAGTTCAGTTCGTTGCTCAGTTTAACATCTCTGGACATAATGGACATTTTCTTTATGGACCAGTCCAACATCACAGCGCGAAGATATAAATTCTTCGACCCCCGACAACAAGCTGGTGATTCCACCCAACATTTCATAATGGAACTCTGTAACCTAGCAAACAAGTGCACCTTCAGGCCGATTGAGGGGGAGCTAGTCCGGGACAAGCTAGCACACGGTACGAGCAACAAGTGGCTCAAAGGACGCTTGCGCATGCAGTAACCGGCAGCTGGTGGCTTGTCACCGGACTGCAAAACAAATCTACCTACGGGTACAAAATAAGTCCAAAAAAAAAAAAAAGAAAAGCTAACGCTAACTACGGAGGTCTTCACGCTGAAGAAAGTGGTTGAATTGACCAGCCAGATTGAGTCTGCTTCCCAGCTAGGCCTACAAGTGCTAGCTAAAGAGAACCTAACCACCCAAGTTTCCCCTCCACATCAGGCCACTAGCAGTGCAGCTAATCCTTTGGGGCAGACCCCCCAAAAAGCGGCGGACTGTGGCATGGGCTGGAGTGGGAGCTCGGGGTCTGTGTGGCGGCTGTGGCTATCCTTGTCACCAGGCGGGCATGTCCACTTGCCCCGCCAGAAGGAAAAAATGCCATAACTGCGGCCATTCTAATCACTGGGCTGGGATCTGCACCACTGCTATTAAACCATCAGCTGCGGAGCCTGAAAGCATGACACAGGTGTGTGTGTGGCAAGCACCAGGAAGGGGCCGTTAAAGTAGTATGTCTTGCAGCTAGACGGTGTCTATGTGTCGCTTATGGTGGACTCAGGGGCCGGTAAATCCATACTGAGCGTGACCACATTGAAAAGACTTTTCCCGGGCAAAACCATCAAAATTTAAAAATAGTGTGCCATGTGAGGAGTAAGCTCAAAGTTGTTGAAAGTGAGATTCTCACACTGCAAAATGACATTGAGATCAAGTCCAGTGCAACAACTGACATGAAAGGAGACGTCTGGAACCTACTGCTGGAACAAAAATATCCCAACTTCAGAAGATGTGCTTTGAACTTGACTGCACTTTTTAGATTAACGTATTTGTGTCAGACTGCTTTCTCTCACATGAAAATCATCAAATTAAAGTACAAATCCACAATGACAGACATTCACCTTGTGGCCTGCCTAAGGCTTGCATCCACCTCCGACTGCCCTGACTATGAGAAACTATCTGCCTCCTCCAAATGCCAAAGGTCCCACTGAGGCAAGGAAATACATTTAGTGCAACTGCTTTGCAACTCATAAACTACTTTTTATTATATCTAAATGGGTTTTCTGTTTGTTGTGTGCATATTAAATGTGTAGATGGACAATGGATATGGCCTATGTGAACTGGTAGATCTTAACAGGCTCACAACTTTAAAAGTAGATCTTGGCTCAAAAAAGGTTGGTCACCACTGGTCTAGATGGATGGAGTAGTGGATGGTTGGTGGATGGCCACCATGTCCCAGCAAGGCTGCAACGTCAACAAGGAGGTGGTGGAGTCATATTTTGGGCCGGAATCGTGGGGAGAGAGCTGGTAGGGCCCTTTAGGGTCCCTGAAGGTGTGAAAATGACCTTGACAAAGTATATAGAGTTTCTGACTGATCACTTTCTTCAGTGGTACAAAGAGAAGAACTGTGCCTTCCGTAGCAAAATTATCCTCATGTATGACAATGCACCATCTCATGCTGCAAAGAATACCTCTGTGTCATTGGCTGCTATGGGCATAAAAGGAGAGAAACTCATGGTGTGGGTCCCATCCTCCCCTGACCTCAACCCTATTGAGAACCTTTGGGGCATCCTCAAGCAAAAGATCTATGAGGGTAGGAGGCAGTTCACATCAAGACAGCGGCTGTGGGAGGCTATTCTGACATCTTGCAAAGAAATTCAAGAAGAAACTCTCCAAAAACTCAAAAGTTCAATGGATGCAAGAATTGTGAAATTATATCAAAGAAGGGGTCCTATGTTAACATGGAACTTGGCCAGTTAAGATGTTTTTGATTGAAATAGCTTTTGATTTCAGTAAATATGACCTCCTAATGCTGCAAATTTAACAAATGACCATTTTCAGTTCTTTACAACCAATAAAATGTTTTGAAACTCTGTCCTGCATAGTAATTTGGAACAGTGCATTTTGGGGTTTTTTATTTTTGCAAAATAATGGTTATCATTAGCCACGGTTACCTGTGCAGAATTTCTTCAATCTGATTACAATTCAGATCACAACTTTACTGTTTGCATGGATCCTGAAAAAGTTGATCCGATTAGGACGTGCGTTTCCATGTGTCACACGTTAGAACGGACTAAATCATTTTGACATGGACACAATTATCCAACATTCTGGAAATAGTAGAAGAAGAAGCAACTTCCGATGTAAACAAACTCTGCTTCATGTCTTTCTCTTTTTGAAATGGACCTGCATTGTGTTATTCAGACTGTATTTTTGCTTCTGCTGGTCTCCGTAATGAAGCTACAAGCCCAGCAGTACATACTTCTACATATGACAAACAGAGGGAGACAGCAGGACGATACAGACCAAATTTGTTTTAATCCCGCCATGTTTTCTGCTAGCTGCTGTAAAGGTGGAAATACGTCACGTCGACGTGTGGCTGACGTACAGACATGCGCAGTAAACATATTTTCTACCCAAACTTTGGAATAAGTGTTTATATATGCACCAATCAGATTAACAATTGGCATAACCCACCCGTCTCAATCAGAAGGAAATTTTGATCCGAATGAGTGCAATCAGGTCAGAATATTCAGATCGGCGTGTTTACATGAAGCATTTTTTTCCCAGTCAGGCTTTTAATGCAGTTACTTTTGTCCATGTACTGTAAACATGGCTATTGGGAAATTTGTTCAATAAAATTTGAATTATGCTCTAACGCTTGATGACTTAAAAATTATATTGTCATTTGCATCGACTATTTAGGAAAATCAGAGACAAATATCATTTGCATAATAATTTGGAACATGGTGTAGAAATGAAGGATTCCATACATTTCTAATCTTCATAGAAATACAGTGCATCTGGAAAGTATTCAGTGCTTCACCTTTTCCACATTTTGCTATATTACAGCCTTATTCCAAAATGGATTAAATTGATTTTTCCCTCAAAATTCTACACACAACACCCCATACTGACAACGTGAAAACATTTTTTTGAGATTTTTGCAAATTTATTGAAAATAAAAGACTAAAAAAATCACATGTACATAAGTATTCACCTTTGCTCAGTACTTTGTTGATGCACCTTTGGCAGCAATTACAGCCTCAAGTCTTTTTGAATATGATGCCACAAGCTTGGCACACCTATCTTTTGGGCAGTTTCCCCCATTCCTCTTTGCAGCACCTCTCAAGCTCCATCAGGTTGGATGGGAAGTGTTGATGCACAGCCATTTTCAGATCTCTCCAGAGATGTTCAATTGGGCTAAAGTCTGGGCTCTAGCTGGGCCCCTCAAGGACATTCACAGAGTTGTCCTGAAGCCACTCCTTTGATATCGTGGCTGTGTGCTTAGGGTCGTTGTCCTGCTGAAAGATGAACCATCGCCCCAGTCTGAGGTCAAGAGTGCTCTGGAGCAGGTTTTCATCCAGGATGTCTCTGTACATTGCTACATTCATGTTTCCCTCTGTCCTGACTAGTCTCCCAGTTCCTGCCGCTGAAAAACATCCCCACAGCACAATGCTGTCACCACCATGCTTCAGTGTAGGGATGGTATTGGCATGGTTATGAGCGGTGCCTGGTTTCCTCCAAACATGACGCCTGGCATTCATGCCACAGAGTTCAGTCTTTGTCTCATCACATCAGAGAATTTTGTTTCTCATGGTCTCAGAGTCTTTCAGATGCCTTTTGGCAAACTCCAGGTGGGCGCCATGTGCCTTTTACTAAGGAGTGGCTTCTGTCTGGCCATACAGGTCTACCATACAGGCCTGATTGGTGGATTGCTACAGAGATGGTTGTCTGTCTGGAAGGTTCTCCTCTCTCCACAGAGGAATGCTGGAGCTCTGACAGAGTGACCATCGGGTTCTTGGTCACCTCCCTGACTGAGGCCCTTCTCCCCCGATCGCTCAGTTTAAACAGCCAGCCAGTTCTAGGAAGAGTCCTGGTGGTTCCAAACTTCTTCCATTTACGGATGATGGAGGCCACGGTGCTCATTGGGACCTTTAAAGCAGCAGAAATTTTTCTGTACCATTTCCCATATTCGTGCCTCAAGACAATCCTGTCTCGGAGGTCTACAGACAATTCCTTTGACTTCAGGCTTGGTTTGTGCTCTGACATGCACTGTCAACTGTGGGACCTTATATAGACAGGTGTGTGCCTTTCCAAATCATGTCCAAACAACTGGATTTACCACAGCTGGACTCCAATTAAGCTGTAGAAACATCTCAAGGATGATCAGTGGAAACAGGATGCACCTGAGCTCAATTTTGAGCTTCATGGCAAAGGCTGTGAATACTTATGTACATGTGATTTCTTAGTTGTTGTTTTTTTATTTTTAATAGATTTGCAAAAATCTAAAAAAAAAAAAAAAAAAAAAAATCTTTTTTCACATTGTCATTATGGGGTATTGTGTGTAGAATTTTGAGGGAAAAAATGAAATTAATCCCTTTTGGAATAAGGCTGTGACATACTGTAACAAAATGTGGAAAAAGCGAAGCACTGTGAATACTTTATGAATGCACTGTAGACTCTTAAGTTGTACAGGATAGAATTTACGGTGTTTTAATATTCTCAACAAATACAGGAAATGACACCTCTTTTTGATACAATTGTGCCATTTTGCTTCAGTATTAAGCAAAGTGATTTCTTGTAGGAGGAAACTGCTGACTTGACAGAAAAATACATTTGCAAAGTATAAGAAATTGCCCAAAATTACCCCAATCTTAACTGGTAGATGTAGAATAAGTAGTATTTTTTGTTACCAAAGTGGATGAACATGCACGTCTTTTCTTGCACACTGAAAGACACATGCTGTTTATTAAATGAGCTATGAATTTTATAAATACTGTTTGAATGATGCTAATCAGCTACTTCACTAGTGAGTCCCTCATCATATTAAAAACTTGCAGTTGCAACTTGTGTTTTATTTTGCTCAGCAGCCTCATTGAGCTATTTCTAGTGACACATTAACCGTTTCAGTTCAGCTTGTAGCCTAATGCTAAAGCAGAAGAAACCCCCCCCCCCCCACCTCACTCAGCTGTAGATGGGTTTGATAGAATGAAAGAAAGTAGGATGAGGTACAAAAGTAGGAGGCCAAATATTTTATTATTTTAAGATAAGAGACTGCTTGATTGTTGGTGTGCAAAAACTAGTAAAATTAGCTGATCAGGGATGAGTGAACTTTCAAAATAAGAGCAAGAGGCTTGTCAAATAATTATGAAGTTCTCTCTGCAGATAAAAAGTAAAAATGCATGACAAATTTTATTTGACTGCTAATATACTGTCTATATTCGATTCAATTTAACTTTATTAAAGTTAAATAAAGTTAATATTAAAGAGTCTATATCCCACAATAACACATCCCAGTAGAATCACAGCTCACTCTGCTACACTTATTGACAACCTGTTTGTCAATGTTCTCGACAAGAAAATAGAAAGTGGATTATTGATAAATGATATAAGCGACCACTTGCCAAGGGGTCCAGTAGTGACCGTGCTAGTTGAGGCCTAGCCGGATTCTCTGCTTATTTCTATCCACAGGTCAGTAAAATGCCACCCAAAAAAGAGGAAATGGAAGAAATTAAAAAAACTCTGAACTTTGTGTTAGATGAACTGGCCAAAGTGACTAGCCAGCAGGACAAAATATTAGACCTAATACAGGAGGTACAAGCCCTACATTCAATAATAAAAGAAAAAGACAAAAAAATTATGGACCTGGAGCAACACGGGCGTCTTTTGGAGCAACGCGTTGAGGATCTTGAACAAGGTTCTCGCATTGATGACATAGTTATAAGTGGACTAGACATCAGATATCAGTCGTACGCCCATGCCGCTACAGGACTGAGTGGTGAACATGCTTCCATAAGTGAATCAATGTCCTTAGAAAACCAAGTGCTTCAGTTCCTTAATGATAAAGACATTAAGGTAGAAGCCAATGCGATCTCAGCCTGTTATGCTTTACCGAAGAAAGATAACAAAACAAAGAAATCAATTGTGATGCGCTTTGTGAACAGGAGGGTGAAAAATGACATACTGAGGCAGGCCAAAAAAACTAAAGGAAACTCAAGTTTACCTAAATGAACACCTGACAAAAAAACCCGCTGAATTAGCACGGCAGGCATGGATGCTAAAGAAACATAATAAGATACAGTCAACCTGGACAAGAAATTGTAGAATTTGGATTAAACTAAATGGAACACCTGAGCAAGCAAAAAGTATAATGATCAGAGATGCTACTGACTTAGATAAATACAAATGAACACTGACTATGAAACACAGAGTGAGGAAACTCAAACTCTAAAAATATGCCACTATGCTGAACATAAACCACAAGAGATGGAGAATGATATTGATCCTGATAACCACTTTTTCAATAATATTCATAACCACTGTGAATATTACACTGAAAAGCAATTCAAAAGTCAAGTGCAATTAGATGGTAAACTGTCAATAATACACTTCAATAGCAGAAGTCTTAACAAAAACTTCTCACAGATTCAGGACTATTTAAAACAGCTAAGCAGAAAATTCACAGCTATAGCAGTCTCTGAAACCTGGCTTAATGCAGACCAGGCTCCCCTGATGGCAATAGAGGGATATCAGATGTTTAACATTAACAGATCTCAAAAAAAGGGTGGTGGTGTTGCACTGTATATTGATGACCTATATAGATGTAAGCTTGTAAATGAAATGTCCTCAGCACTACCAGGGATTCTGGAATGTGTTACTGTTGAGATTGACCTAGACAAAACAAAAAATCTAATCATAAGCTGCATATACAGAACGCCGGGAACTTGCATTGAGACATTCAGAGATAAATTAGTCGAGCTGTACAATAATATTACTAGTAAGAAAATGGTAGCAATTTGTGGAGATTTCAATATTGATCTACTTAATCCACATCAACAAAATGTAGTTACAGAGTTCATGAACTCTATGTACAGCACGAGTCTATATCCCACAATAACACATCCCAGTAGAATCACAGCTCACTCTGCTACACTTATTGACAACCTGTTTGTCAATGGTCTCGATAAGAAAATAGAAAGTGGATTATTGATAAATGATATAAGCGACCACTTGCCAATCTTTGCACTTATCCATGGCCACACGGGGCCCAACCCAGAAAAAATCTCAAAATCGTTCAGACACAAATCACCAAACGCAATCAGTTCTTTTAAAGAGGACTTGCTGAAGCAAGACTGGACAGAAGTCTATGTATCAGATGTAAATGAAGCCTATGACACATTTACAAACATTGTAACCACTCTTTATGAAAAAAACTGCCCATTAGTTAAAAAAAAAGCTTAAACACAAATTTGCTGACAAACCATGGCTAACCAAAGGACTACAAAAGGCGTGTAAAAAGAAAAATTTATTATATAAAGCTTTCATAAAGAAAAGGACAAAAGAAGCAGAGCAGCGGTATAAAACATACAAAAATAAGTTAACATATATAATAAGATGTAGTAAAAGAGACTATTACAGTAAAGAACTGGAAAAAAACAAAGACAATATTAAAAATACATGGACAATAATCAACAGTATCCTTGGAAATAAAAGCAGAAATACCAGCTACCCAACTAACACTCCAAAAAATAATAAATCGACTCCGAATGTGAATATAGCTTCACCTGCAGATGAATTTAATAATTTTTTTGTTAACATTGGACCTAAACTGGCCCGAGAAATACCCACTACGGTGCCAACAGGTGATTCAATATGCAATAACACTGCTGTAAAAGACACCATCTTCATAAAGAACACAGACGAAAGAGAGGTCATTGAAATTGTTAAATCGTTCAAAAGTAAAACATCTACTGACTGCGATGGTATTGATATGCTACTAGTCAAAACTGTTATCGAATGCATAGTGAAGCCACTGACGTATATCTGTAACCTGTCTCTCCAATCAGGTATATTTCCCAATGCAATGAAAATAGCTAAAGTAATTCCGATTTACAAGACAGGCGACAGAGGGGAACTCTCCAACTACAGACCAATTTCACTATTACCGCAATTTTCCAAGATACTTGAAAAAATATTCTATGAGAGAATTGACAACTTCATACTGAAGAATGATTTATTGTGTGAGCAGCAATATGGGTTCAGACACAAAAGGACAACAGCATATGCCTTAATGGAATTTACAGAAAAAATATCAACAGCCATTGAAAATAAAGAGTATTCAGTTGGAGTATTCCTGGATCTTAAAAAAGCATTTGATACAGTAGATCACAATCTATTATTAAAGAAACTACAAAATTGTGGTACCAGAGGGGTAGCACTGTCCTGGTTAAGAAGTTACTTAAAGAATAGATATCAGTTTGTATGTGTTAACAACAAAAACTCAGAGCTACTGAAGGTCACCTGTGGAGTCCCACAGGGTTCAGTTTTGGGACCATTATTATTCAATATGTATATAAATGATATATGTAAAGTTTCAGAAAAAATGGTCTTAATATTGTTTGCTGATGACACTAACCTGCTATGCAGTGGAAACAACTTGGAACAACTTCTGGATACACTCGGAAAGGAATTAGGAAAGCTGAAACTGTGGTTTGATACAAACAAATTAACGCTCAATTTAAGCAAGACAAAATTTATAGTCTTTAACAACCATCACAACTACCCAGTACCCAAACTCAGTGTAAATGGTGTAGAGATTGAAAGGGTATCCGAAACTAAATTCCTTGGAGTAATAATTGATAACAAACTGTGTTGGAAGCCACATATTAATTATATAAAAGGTAAAGTATCCAAATCAATTGCAATATTACACAGAGTGAAAAATTTGCTGAATCAACCCACACTATACACCTTGTATCATTCATTAATACTCCCATACATGACATATTGTAATGAAGTATGGGGAAATACATATAAAACAAACATATATCCACTCTTTATGCTTCAAAAGAGAGCTATTAGAATAATCAACAAAGCAGCTTACAGGGAACCAACAAACCCACTTTTTCTTAAACAAAAAACTCTCAAGTTGAAAGATCTGATCGACTTTAAAACCGCAATAATAATGTTCAAAGTGAAGAATCTATCACTGCCCGCAAATATCCAAAAGTTGTTCCAAACAAGAGAGAAACGATATCACTTCAGAGGAACATGTATATTTCAAAAGCCTACAGTGAGAACAACTACCAAGCAACACTGTATTTCAGTGCAAGGTGTCAGATTATGGAACGATTTTGGACCTGAATTAAAATCATGTACAAAGCTTGGACAATTTAAACAAAAACTAAAGGAAGAAATACTCCAAACATATTTACAAGACGACATGTAAACTCACATAAGGATTGACATTTCCAGCCTGTGTTGTGTTATAGCTTAGTTTTTCTTTTTTCTCTGTGACACTATGTCTTAGATTTGTTTTTGAATAGTAACCGCTTAACTTAGACTAGCTCAGTTTTCTTTTTCTCTCAGTCATATTTTGTCTTAGCCTTGTTTTAAATTGTAATCGCTCTTGTCTTGTTTTCTCTTTTTTCTCCTTTGAATTCTTGGATGGAATATGGGTGGGCAATATAAGCTGCGGCTTCAGCCATCACCCCTTTCGGATAACTCACGTGGAATTGTATAGTAGAAGGAGTCTTTGTCTAATTTGACCTTGTTGTTATATTATACAGTTTCTTTTAACCTGTAATGTACTATCCGAAAATAAATAAATTCATTCATTCATTCATTAATATAGCGCCATTTCACAATAAGTCATCTCATAGCACAAACTGTAGGGGAAAACCCCACAATTGCAGAAAGACCTGTTGGACGTATGTGGAAAACACTGAGTTGTGTAAAATATATTTAGTTAAAATGTATCACGCGTAAACGGTATGATTGCAGCTTCACTGCTGCACACAGAGGTTCTGCCGTCTTTACGTCATACTCTGATTGGTGGGAATGACACTCATGTTTCTCCTCAGTGTGTTGACAAGCAGTGAGATGGGCTAGCTGATTGGCTGAGCCCAGCAGGGATTCTGAAGAGGAAAGCTGCTGCTTTTACATCTGTTTAAACCAAAGTTTACTCAGTCAAGAGATTAGACTCACAATGAAGCAATCCCTTAACATTAAAGCATATAGGGACAGACATGCTAATGGCATTTTCTCTGTGTCCATTGTGTTTCTATGTCCTCATTTCATACAAAACTGATGTATTATTCTTGTAGAGAAGCAAGCATACAAGGAGGCATTGTGTGTTTTTGTACCACATATGTTGCACTGTCATTCAGTTTCACGGTACAGTTCCTTTCGCAACTGAATATACAGAAGTGCACCTGTGTTTTCCTTGCATCTTTTCACCTGTGCTCCTGCCAGCCTCTCCTGCTCCCAGAGACTCCATGTTACTCTGGGATGAGGATGGGTGCAGGGATAGAAGTCTGCGTTGCATGTACTTCAGCTAATGGTGTAGCGGGAAGATGCACAGCAACAATAGAGCCTCCAGCTCATCTTTCTGCCCCCGCACACATGTGCTGTGTTGTGGGGGGGGCGGGGGGTATTCTCACATCCCGGATAAGTGGGTCACTATTTGTACAGACAACATATAAGTGTGTTGTCATAAACATATCTTTTTACCGATATGATACTGTATCGGTGGGGGTGATGGTTGTGGTAAATGTCAGTGTGAGGGTGTGTGAGGCATAAAGCGTATAGTTATACTTCAACTAGAAGGTCTGCCGGTAAGTTGGGTGTGGTGGAGGGGTTGTTAAGGAGTGGGGTGGTGGGCGGGAGCTTTTTAGCCATTAGGACGGGTGACACAATGAAAGTGACAAGGCAGAAGGACCTTATTGCTCCCTCTTGTCTTTCCCGATTTGGGGCACTTTGTCCCTCGAGTTTCTTTGAGCTTCTCGGAACAGTTTGATGCTGTCGCGCTCGTGTCTTTCTTTCCTCCCACATTTCGCTCTTCATTTTTATCTATTCACCCCGGGGTTGTCAATTTTTGCTGACTTATAAATAGAGCCTTGGTTGACACAGGGCAGGGATGGATGTGAGGAGGGGGGAGGGAGAAGTAGATGGATAGAAATATTACATCGAGTGAAGGCAGGACAGTGGTACACGGTAAGGACTCAGTGTGTGACGGTCAGCCTCCTCACCGTTGGCTAAGGTGGTTGATGGCGAATCTAGATCATTTTGTTAATTGGTGACAGGCCTCCTTGTGTTCGCTAGATGTCTGGTGTTTATTGTGTGATGAGGTAGAAACAAGTGTTAATTTATTACTGCAGTCATTATCACCATGTCGACTAAGGCGATGTGTGTGTTCTTTTTGTTCATAAACAGGAAATCAACCATGTACTGAAGGGAGCTTTGGACCGGCTTGCAGAAGACCATCCTTCCAAGATGAGCAAGATAAACTTCAGGTAGGAGTTTGTGATTGTGTGCAGGTGTGTTTGTCCTCATGGCAGCAGACAGGCAACGCTGTAGCCGCTTATGGCACAGTGTTGAGTCTAGGATTAAGATTCCAGCCTTTGTTTGACAGCCTGGCACTCTGACAGGATTAGGTAGTCTCATGGGTGACTGTAATAGGGTGGGTGTGTGTCTCCCACCATGCTGTTGCACATGGGATAGCCCCTTTTGTCTGTATCAACACAAACAGAGGTGCGTTTTGGTTTTGAGTTTCTTCATATTGTGAATATTGACTTTTCTCCTCCAGGTCGTAGCTTTCTGTAAGGTGTAGAAACTGTAGCAACAAGGCAGTCACAGTAATAAAATGGCTGGAAAAGAGAAGAAAGAACCATGCCTAAAGTCAGATTTCCAAAATATCTAAAAATAACCTATAGACTGATTTATTTGTTTTTTGATCTGTAGTGCACAGCTGTGCGCCTAATCTAGCTGAAGCAAGGATAGGAACATTAACATGTAGCACCTCCAGCAGGAGTAAAGCTGCTGCTTTAAATTCTTAATTAATATGCTTTGATAAATCAAAACAGGTCTGTTAAAACATTTTCTGCATAATACGTACAGAATGCATGAACTGGCATCTGTCCATCCCTGTCAGTGTATACGCAATTTACAAAGATGTAAAAGGGAATCTTGTTAAACGCTTGTTTGTATGTAATGTACATTGTTAATATAGTTTGTATGTAGTCAGCTCTTCTGCATAGAACTCACTGTTGCTGTTGTAGATTCAGTTGGCACGGTTGGCCTTTATTTTTGGTTCCCTTGTCATAAGCTGTCAATGGATTATAAAATAGCAGGTTATTTTAAAACAAGCTGTTAAAACCAGCTCAGACTGACGGCTGCACTTCAGACGCTTAGCTTCCTTATTTATCATTATTTTTTAAAATGTGGTGAAGTCATGTGTTACCAAACTGCATCACAGATCATTTTCTTTGTTTACAACCTTGGAGCAAAGTTTGTTTTTTCAACTGTCAGCGTGAATTAGTCTGTAAAATTGCATCAATCAAATGCTAAGCCCTGCAGCTAGCTAGTCAGAAATATTATTATTGAGGCTGTACTCTGGCATTTGACCATTCAGGTATTTATTACAAAACTTTTGATATTCTGTCTTTATTTTCTGTATGAAATTATAATATAAACAGCTGCTTTGTTTTCCTTATGGTGATTTTTTTTTTTGGTGGGGGGGAGGCTTTAGGCATCTTATGATTCAATCTCATTATAATTTAGAGAGCTCCAATTCAATTCTGAAATGTTCTCTATGCATTTTTCCCCCATTCAGGATTTTTTTTTCCTCCCACTGTGTGACTACAGAGCATCACAAGTGACAAAACAAAAGAGATAAATACACTATTAATTAAATAAATGTGAAATTAATTATTTAGAATTGGAAATGAAAAGATATTTCATTAAATAAATGTCATTATTTAAAACATATACTTAATTTTTTTGCTTCAGCGTGTTCATGGATTTATGTTATCTGTCACTCATAAATCAGTGGAGGATTGATTTATTTATTTAGTCACATCTGGCCCTTTACTTCTGTGACAACTTGGTACTTTTAATGGAAAGTATCTGCAGTGACGAATTAATTTTCTTTCAATGTTAATGAAATAAATAGAAGAGAAATGTGGCAAATCACATAGAATTTTACATTTGCTAGCATGTATTCCACTTCAACAAAACATAAAAGTGCACCTGCTGCAGAATAATTGTCCAGTTCCTAGAACAACCAGGAGAAAATTAGCCAGCCTAGCCAAGTTAGCCGTTAGCAATCACACCAAGGAGCTTATAAGGTCTTCAGCGCCTATATTCAACTCACCGTTGATCGCTGTCATTAGGAGCTTTCCTGCCAGGCTGCTGCAGACTCCCATTGGCTGGTTTCCACCGGGAACTTCTCTGGCCAAGGGAAGGCAAAGCCTGGGCTTGGCGCTAAGACATGCGCAGTCACCAGCTCTTATTCATCCTCCTCACAGCCATACAAACCACCGGATCTCCTGCCAAAGCGGGGCGCTGTAAGCAGCAGCTGGCAGCACCAGTCCTGAACTGCACGTGTGCACGTTTTGTTACACGCCATAAACCATCCACTATCCAGTTTTGCATTTCTGTGTTCTTGCTTTTTTCATTCCACCATAATAAATTATGTTATCAATATTTAAGAATAGAAATTTGACATTTGTGCAGTGATTCAGAAGCATTTTCACCCGAATCAAGATGCATCTGAAAAATGATTTCTCCCATCACTAGTTTATATACAGTATTGCATATTTCTGAAATGTTAGAAAATAATTTCTCATTGTGAAAATTCATAGCACTTAGTGGCTGAATAAAACCCTGTCCACACTGTGCTTCTGACTTAGAGCATCAAAGTGACTACTGCAATAATGACACACACACATTACATCTGTTCCATTGAGTCTGTCACTAAGCTCATGCTAACTACTAATCAGAGCTGTTAGTGGACATCATGACAGCATGCAGTTGCTTTGTCAGCAATGATGCTTCAAATATTAGTCACACTGACCCTTGGGTCAGTGTCATGTTTTGCATCACCGTTTCTCAGCTCTTGAAAACTTAGATGTTCAGTGTGTATGCAGGAACTGACACCTCAAATTTCCACCTTTTGGTTGGGGAGTTTGTATCTTCTTATATGTATTGCTGAGGTTGTCAGTTCTACAGTAACCATAGCAACAGTTACCCAATCTTGCCCACCGAGCTGATTATGTCATGTCCATAACCATGACTCCAGTAATGCGGCCGAAGGTGCAGTAGAACATGACTTTATTTGCGAACTCACAATAGCTCAAAGGCGCTCCTGTCTAGGCAGAGATCTGGTCATAAAGAGACCATGCTCCTTCTGCATTGGCCTTTTATATCCTGGGTGGCGGCAGAACCGGAAAGGTGGACCCATAACACACAACAATATAATAATAATGATATTTAATACACCGATGATGAGAGTGGAGATCATTTTGAGACAATCCTACAGCCAAATGATCCCCCATTAGATTTTTTTTTTTTTACAAACTAGCACTGCGGATTCTGGTAACAGGACTTGGCTCGATTGGCAGGTGGTGATTCTTCAGCGTCAGTACAGTGGTGTCGTGACAGAACTGCGATACAATGGAGGCGTGTTTGCCATGGTAACAAATGGTTGGTAGTTGAAAGTACAGCGGTGAGCGAGCGAGGGCACATTTTCAGGAGTCCCGGCCGTGAGTGTGTTAGGCGCTCGGCCTCCATTGGTGTAGAGGAAGTCGACCAAGAGCAGGAGCTCCATCTGTCTCACTTGTTGTTGCTCTTTTCATTTACCACCACCCCCCCCCCCCAGTGGAATGACAGTGTTTGTTTGTGTTTGTGTCAGTGGGATGCGAAAATGGGTGAGCGGAGTTATTCTGCATATTAGCGTGCAGCGCTAACAAGCCACGTTTGCCTCTGATGAGCTTGTTTGTGCTGCCGTTTGTTTTTTATATGAATGCAAATAAGCAGAAGCTGTGTGTTTATCCCGCATACACACACATTGAAAACATATACATCATTCAAGACTAACTTTGTACCTGTGAGTGTTGCGCGCACATCGTATTGCGGCCTCGTGGTTAGCATCAGTGAAAGTAAATTCAGTGAGTGAGTGTATGTGTGGAATTTAGATGTAACTGTGTTCTCTAATGGATGTAAATGTGATGCATGTGTGCATCAGAATTTTCAGTTTAGAGGAATGTGACTGATGGTGTTTATGAGTGTGCAAGCGATGTAGCAATAAGAATGCAAATTAGATGTGTGTGCATGTACAGTATGTGTGTGACCCTGGCAGAGGTTAACGAGATCCGGGTGACAGTGACAGACGACCATGGCATAATTATCCAAGCTAGTCCTTCAGCTTATGTACATGGACTAGGAGCATAAACCTTCAACTCCAGTGCTGCCTTCTCAGAGGTTTTTTTATAACTTGTACAGAAAAATTGACTTTTTGCACTCTCTGCATACGGGTCATACCAAAGATCACATAAAATGGTACTTTCTGCCTTCTAGCTTGGTGCTCAGCATAATAGAATGGGGAAAGGAAAGTTAATGCACAGAGATACCAGAAGGACTGAACCCCCCCACTGTAGCTTTCACTACTTACAGTAGCTGTGTGGCCTAGGGTCTCTGAAACGGAGATAGGCGCCGCCCCATATGCTACAAGTTGTGGCATGGGATGAACTTAACTCTTTGCAAAACAAAAATTTCCCTGTATTCCACTTCTTTTTTTCCCCTCATGTAATCTGAAGGATAAATGACAGTTGATACAGTGCAAATGATTTAAGATCTTCTTTTCTTAATTCACAATACTCCCTTGCTCTTGCAGATCACACCTAGCTCCAGACTTTGTTACAAAGCACAGAACTAAGTCCCAGTTCTTAGTGCCACTTAGGGCCCCTTTACACAGCATGGAGATCATTGGGTTAGCATTTAGAGCTCAAAATTGGCCTGGTCTCTTAACAGTCTCCTAAAGCCCTTTCTGTGTAAATTTTGGGGAGATCAAAAATTTAATTTTCAGTAGCTTTTATGGTGAACTTTGAAAGATCTTTGTGAGATCACTGAGAGAGCAGGAGAGATCATTGAGTTAGGACCTGCTTCTAGGACCTGCTTCTCGTCGGCCTCCGTCGGTCTATGATGACCATGGAAGAGAATCCTAAACGTCTACTCTGCTGGAACAGCACCACCTGTGGCTGAACAGGCCGATGCGCACCGGTGTTCTACCTTCCAGCGTTGGGCGTTGGTAGGATTCAAGCCTGGGCAGGAAGATATGGAGGACAAGATGTTACCCATGCAGCATGTCCCCCCTCTCCACGTCACTGATGAATCCAACGGAACAGCAGGGCTGCTATAGTTTGGCACCAGCGCCGTCACAGGAGCAGCCAGAACGATGTTGAGCACAACAGAGAACTGCCTTAAGGGCTCCGACTCCGGATTTTTCCTCAGTGTTGACTCCCGAAGCCTTTCCCGTGACCGGGTGTGCCGCAAGGCAGCGGAGGTTTGAAATCAGGGTTTACCTTCCCCTAGATGGGCTACCTTCCCAGGTTGACGAGCCACCATCTACCCGAAGTATCTGGTTTTAAGGCGCCAGAGATCCGCCCTCGCCCCTCCTCCTATTAGTAAAAGCAGTTCCGCCAGGCTTAGAGACTAAACCACATGGGCAGGCTAGGAGTTGGACTTAGTTGTCAGAGGCTTTTCGAGATGCACGCCGTAAGGAGCATTTTATGAGCACTGGGAACTTAACCCCAGTGCCGCTCCTGGCTATGACAACCTTGGAACCTCATTGAGTTATCATTGAGCGTTTCTTGGGTGACCAAGGAGATTGATGAGCATTTAAAAGGTTTCTAGTGCTCTTCTACACCCTTTACACAGGGGTAGAGATTGTTTAGAGATCACTGAGTGATGAAAAAATGGCCAGGTCTCTCAACAATCTTTCAGTGACCTCTCAATGATCACCAAAATCTCTGTGATCTGCAGTGATCTCCACCATCCTCAAAGATCTGACAGTCGAAAACAGTCCCTCAGTGATCACCAAAGGGGAAGCGATCTCTCAAGGAACTCTCAAGAAGCGCTCAACGACCCCTTTACACAGCACGGAGATTATTGAGAGATTGGGCCTTTTTTTTATCTTTGGGATTGTTTGGGGGATCCTTGTTTGTTTTGGACTGAGTCAAAACTTCGAGGAGACCGTAGCAACTGTGGAGATCCCTAAAGATCATTGATAGATCAAAAATTAGCCACATCTCTCAATGATCTCCGCCCCTGTATAAAAGGGGTATAAGCTTTCAGATTTATGGTTTCCTCCAGTAAGTCTGATCTTTCACCATATACACTGATTTCCTCATGAGAACAGTGCACATACACCACTATTTGTGCAGACAAAAACAGGAGATACTGCATTAATCGTACCATTGAAAAGAGAAACTTTTAGCGTTAAGAAGGAATAAAAACTTGTTCGCCATCACATGGTCATATTTCTTACAAGTTTGTTGCGGTAGATAATATGGATACAATGTGAATTTTTAGTTGATAACTGCAAAAAAATGGAATGATACCACACTGTTGTGTAATATTGCTTAACCTCTTGCACTCCGGGCAATTTTCCTAAAAATGCCAAAAAATAATGTGCCCAAAGTAAATCGAAAGCTGTTCTTCAACCCTTTGCAGCATCTTCATGGGGTTGGTCTCATTTAAAAGAAAACACTTTGAATTTTTTGGCAAAAAAAACATAATCTCTCTACGTGCTCCGGCCACTGAGTTACAGTCATCTAAACATACTGAACTTGAAGAAAAAAAATTTGGACACGGTGTTTTTTTGGATACAAATGCTTGCAAATAACACACAGCTGTCCGATCCGGCTGGAAAATGCAACAGAAATGTAGAACCAAGTGTTATCCAGCTGAGATCCAAATTTGGTAACAATACCACAAAAAATGAATATTTTACACAGCTTTGTTCTCAGGCTGTTCCCAGGCGTTTTGGAACTGTGCCAAATTGTGCCAAATGGCACAGTTTGGAAAAACGTCTATAACTTTTGAATAATTCAATGTAGAAGCTTCATTTTAGGCTCAAAGGAAAGGTCACACTCAGGGCTGTGTTTGTGTGTGTGTGTGGGGGGGGGGGTCGCCCCCCCCCGCTACCAAGGACAGAGTTCGGCCCTCGCTACATGACGGATTACACTCGTTGCATGTTTCCACAGCAACGCTGTCACAGCGGCTTCCCCCCCACCTCGCTACTGTGTGTGTGTGGGGGGGGGGGGGGTTGTCCCCCCCCCCCCCGCTCACTACAGAGGATGGACTTCGGCCATCGCTACACAACGGATTAGCCTTATGTGGTGATGTAGGACAGCAGTGCAATCACCGCGCCCCCCCCCCCCTCGCTGCAGAAGAATAGCAGGGGTGGGGGGGCGTTCACAGCCTGTACACTGCGAGCAACCCCTTGTACCGCGGCGCACGAACTTCAGACTTCGTGAACCGCACAGCTGTAATTTACTGATCGGTCAAAAGTCATTTTGGATTACAATTTTCAGGGATAGAGAATAATTTAGCTTATAACACCTTACCTCTTCACAGCGGAGTCTTGGCGAACTTGTCTTCCTCATTGTCAGACGAACGCGACGTTGGTCCGTTCTGGTCTCGCGACTCGATCAAAACATAATTCCATTATTGCGGTTTTGTGCTTCCATGATTGCGGTTTTTGGTGAATGATTTTTCAAAACAAATAACAGTAGTAATTAAAAAAAGACTGGCGAAGGCGTGTTTGTCACTCAGCCTTCGTCGTCAGCCTCCGTCGGTCTATGACCACCATGGAAGAAAATCATAACGTCTACTCTGCTGGAACCAATACAAAATAAGCACCGCCTGTGGCCGAACATGCCGATCCACGAATGGCACTCCCTGTCACACAGGTTGCATTTGTGGATGGTCTCCATGCTGCTGGGTCTGTGGGGCTCTTCCTGTGTCCTTTTTTGATCCGCTCCAGCAGTCAGTCTTCACCCAGCCTTAAAAAAAAACAGCTCACGAACTTCTCTGCTTCAATTGGCTCACTGCATTCAAAGCGTTGGGAGGCAGGTCCTCCTTCCTAGGTTTTCATTCATTGGCTCTTCAAGGTTTCAGAAACCCAATTCAAGGCTCTTATTAGTCGAATGAGAGGTCAATCAGATGAACTAATCTGTTCGCGGCTGTGTTTGCAGCTTTTTTTTTCAGTGGCGCTTGGAGGCCACACCACCTACACCACCACCATCAATATCCTTATCATGCGTCATGCGCACGAGGGCGCACGAGTGCGCTCTCGTGCGCCCTCGTGCGCCCTAGAACGCAGAGACTTGCCCGCCCGCGGAACAACGGAGTGCAAGAGGTTAATAATTATGAACCTTGTCAGTAAACTGCAATGGAGAAGAGAGGAGGAAAAAACAAACGAAAACCGACCTGAAAGATTCAATAAACCATGATGTTGATTTAAGGTGGAATTGCCCAGCACCAATGTATGGTCAATACAATTGTGACAGTCTTGTTGTTATTATTATTATTATGTAGTCATATTGTTTTTGTTGTCATTTCTCTGTCTAATAATAATAATAATAATAATGGATTGCATTTTATATAGCACCTTTCATTCAGATTTTCAGGAAAGGTGTGTAATGGCACACTGAACACATGATTAGATTTTGATGATGATCTCAAAGTGCATACCTCTGCCTAGGCTCTTATCTTCTCACAGAGTGTTAGCAACAATACTCCAAAACTACTTGATGGATTTGGATGAAGTTTTCACCAGAAGTGGCCCTTGGGCTGCAGACGAATCCATTACATTTTGGTGATGATCTGAGAATGCATACCTCAGCCAAGGCTCTTATCTTTCACAGGGTGCTAGCAACAACACTTCAAAACTAACGGACAGACTTTGATGCAATTTTCACCAAAAGCAGCTCTAGGCCTACACGCAAACCCATTATATTTTGGGGTGATCCGTGAGGGACAGAAGGAGCCTTGGCGGAGGTCTGCATTCTCTGAGTGCTTTCTAGATTTTGTGTATGTGCAGCTATCACACAGTTTTACAGCTTTAATATATTTTTTTCAGACAAAACTAAGAAATTCAGCAGTAATTTAAAACAAAGAAACGGTGGTCAGATACACTAATAATGTTTTCTATTAGTGACAGCTTAGCATCGTCATTTAGCATTTGCTGTTTTACAATGATAAGAGTTAGATGGTATTAACGTTACTTACCGTAACTCCAATTAAAACCGAGTTAGCAGACTATCCTCTCTGATCCAGCACAGTGGAAAACAGTCCCACATCCCATGCAAACAGGAGTAGCAGCCATTTCACCAAACCATTAGTTTGGCGTTAGCTGCTGTGCTAACCGCCAGAGTGAAGCCTAGCCATCCATCTACACCTGTTGCACTGCACATGTGGGGGAGAGGTGGGACACTGACAAGTAGTGTGTGAGGAGCTTTGCTGAAGAAACAGGGGTATGCGTATTTTGCAAAATGCTGATGTAAACGATAGAGCTTTAAATGAAACAATAGACGTTTTTATCTCATCATCTGATGTACAGTGGGGCAAAAAAGTATTTAGTCAGCCACCAATTGTGCAAGTTCTCCCACTTAAAAGATGAGAGAGGTCTCCAATTTTCATCATAGGTATACCTCAACTATGAGAGACAAAATGAGAAAAAAAAAAATCCAGAAAATCACATTGAAGGATTTTTAATGAATCAATTGGTAAATTCCTCAGTAAAATAAGTATTTGGTCACTTACAAACAAGCAAGATTTCTGGCTCTCACAGACCTGTAACTTCTTCTTTAAGAGGCTCCTCTGTCCTCCACTCGTTACCTGTATTAATGACACCTGGTTGAACTTGTTATCAGTATAAAAGACACCTGTCCACAACCTCAAACAGTCAGACTCCAAACTCCACTATGGCCAAGACCAAAGAGCTGTCAAAGGACACCAGAAACAAAATTGTAGACCTGCACCAGGCTGGGAAGACTGAATCTGCAATAGGTAAGCAGCTTGGTGTGAAGAAATCAACTGTGGGAGCAATTATAAGAAAATGGAAGACATACAAGACCACTGATAATCTCCCTCAATCTGGGGCTCCACGCAAGATCTCACCCCGTGGGGTCAAAATGATCACGAGAACGGTGAGCAAAAATCCCAGAACCACACGGGGGGACCTAGTGAATGACCTACAGAGAGCTGGGACCCAAAGTAACAAAGGCTACATCAGAAACACACTACGCCGCCAGGGACTCAAATCCTGCAGTGCCAGACGTGTCCCCCTGCTTAAGCCAGTACATGTCCAGGCCCGTCTGAAGTTTGCTAGAGAGCATTTGGATGATCCAGAAGAGGATTGGGAGAATGTCATATGGTCAGATGAAACCAAAATAGAACTTTTTGGTAAAAACTCAACTTGTCGTGTTGGGAGGAGAAAGAACACCATACCTACTGTGAAGCATGGGGGGTGGAAACATCATACTTTGGGGCTGTTTTTCTGCAAAGGGACCAGGACGACTGATCCGTGTAAAGGAAAGAATGAATGAGGCCATGTATCCTGAGATTTTGAGTGAAAACTTCCTTCCACCAGCAAGGGCATTGAAGATGAAACTTGACTGGGTCTTTCAGCATGACAATGATCCCGAACACACCGCCCAGGCAACAAAGGAGTGGCTTCATAAGAAGTATTTCAAGGTCCTGGAGTGGCCTAGCCAGTCTCCAGATCTCAACCCCATAGAAAATCTTTGGAAGGAGTTGAAAGTCTGTGTTGCCCAGCGACGGCCCCAAAACATCACTGCTCTAGAGGAGATCTGCATGGAGAAATGGGCAAAAATACCAGCAACAGTGTGGGAAAACCTTGTGAAAACTTACAGAAAACGTTTGACCTCTGTCATTGCCAACAAAGGGTATATAACAAAGTATTGAGATGAACTTTTGTTATTGACCAAATACTTATTTTACCAACGAATTTAACAATTAATTCATTAAAAATCCTTCAATGTGATTTTCTGGATTTTTTTTTCTTATGTTGTCCCTCATAGTTGAGGTATACCTACGATGAAAATTGGAGACCTCTCTCATCTTTTAAGTGGGAGAACTTGCACAATTGGTGGCTGACTAAATACTTTTTTATCCCACTGTATATCGTCGTATCGAACAGCCCTATTAGTTCATGTCCATTATGATTTTGATGAGTCTGATATTTGGAATGTGACGTTCTGATAAGTACAGTCACAGACATCTGTCTTCCTTGTTCTTCCTCACTACCCAAACTGCATTCATCACAACTCTAACATCAAGTTAAATTATATTGTAGTCCTTTTCTGTAACATAATTATGATTGAGGAAATATCTCTGGGGAGAAATGCCTGCTGTATGTAAGATAACATTATACTGGAACACTGATATAGAGGGAATGCATCGGAACAGAATTCTTTACAGTTACAGGCATTGATTGAATTGATTATTTATTTACGTTTCCTGCACATAAATGACTAGAAATCTTAGATATTTAGGGAAGTTACAGTAGTTGCGCAGCACTGAGTTGCAAACATGTGGCAGCTTTAGTTTGTATGCAGCAAAATATAAAAATCACACCAAGTATTTAGTCACAGCAGTGCAGAGTGTTTTTTATACTTTAGATGTTGATACCACACCGTTAACTGTAGTGATGTGTGGGCAAGGGCACACAGAAGTGAAGAACTGGTTCTGAGCCTTGAATTACTTATCTACTTTTCATCAATAATACAAGATGGAATGATAAGATTAGCTCTCTGCAATGCAAGCAGGCAGTTTTACTGTTGACTGAATACTGTATTTTTGTGTTTTACTGCATTCACCCTAATGCTGCCACTCATTTTTGCCACTGTGTTTTGTAACTACCATGAGTTCTGTTCTGTGACATCATGTACATACCTTCTAAAACACACATTTTTTAAGAATAATACCAGTTACCAAAGACCATATAAAAATGGCACTTCCCGCCTTCTAGCTTGGTGCTCATCATAGTGGAATGTGGGAATGAAAAATTGTTTGTAGCGGCGCCTTGCATGGCAGTAGCCCCTCTGATTCTAGATGTGATTAACATTGTAGATAGGAGAAACGTAATTTTGTTCTACTGTACATGATTGGCTGTAAGCATTCAATGACGATAAAGTTGGCATCTTCTTTTTCTTCTTCTTCTTAGTTCCTAAATAATGAAAGCACCATCGGTGCTGATGCCTCAGTACGTGTTAGTTAAGTTAGTTAGTTAATTCCCTTCCACAGCATGTGGGACACCATGTGGCGTATAGGGGCGGCACCTATCTCTGTTTCTCTGACCCTAGGCCACACAGCTACTGTAAGTAATGAAAGCTACAGTGGGGGGGTCAGTCCTCTGGTAGCGCTGTGCTTAGCATTCCTTTCCCTGTTCTGTTATGCTGAGCACCAAGCTAGAAGGCGGAAAGTACCATTTTTATATGGTCTTTGGTATGACCTGGCCAGGATTTGAACCCTGGTCTCCGGGGTGTGGGGCGGATGCTCTACCAACTAGGCCACCACTCTGGTCTCGGTACGTGTAGCATGGGATATCTATTGTCAGTCCATGCATGCAAGCTTTTGAAATGCTTCCTATTTGTTTACACACGTGCGACTCTGACGTCACCATTATAACACGCAAGAGGTGCACCTTATTAAAATGTATGGTTGAGTGGCACCAATGCATGGAAACTATTCAACATTCCATAAAACTGAAAACCCTAAAGACTGTTGACTTGCTTGAGCACTGTTAATCACTGATATTTCACTAATATTTTGTTTTCTTCCTTTATTTTTCTTTACATACAGTATGGGGATAACCCCTGGCATATTGATTTAAAGGGCCTATATCATGCAAAATCGACTTTTTTGAGCTTTTAAGCATGTTATAATGTTAATTCCTCACCAAAAACACCCCCAAAGTGGTATTTTGTTCCATTCACGCATCTGAGTATTCCTCCTCAACCCTGCTCTCTGAGCTGCTGTTCTGCCCTGTCCCTGATAATGACTGGGTGCCCACATTCATACGTATGAACGTGGGTGAGCCGCCCATTCCAGGAAGTGCCTGTGCTGCCAGCACCGCCCCCAGGCTAACGCACACACCCACTTTCTCCGTGCAGCTAACAGAGCGGTGATCGGCAAACTCTTTCACTTTAGCATTGACGCTGTGAAGAAGTAGTTCCTCTCGCACCTAATCTGCTCAGTGACAACAACTGTTTGCTTTTTTACGTAAGACAGTGTCTTCTAAGTGGCGTAAATGTGTCTTTGGCTGTGAGAGATTTAGGAGTTTGTTCAGCCTTCCTAAGGAAGAGCCTACTCGTCAGAAATGGTTGGAGTTTACAACTTACAGGGGTAAGAGAGGGCCCTCAACACGTAACAGAGTTTGAGGAATTTCCCTCAGAGCCTACACTCCATCAGGGCTCTTACAGGGTCTTTAAAGAGACCCCAGCTCAGGAAGTTTTTTTTTGACAGTTTTTTGTTTTAGTTTCGTACACTATGTTCTTAATGTTTTTTATGTTCTTAATGTTCTTTCAGTTTCTGAGTAGCAAAAAAGAGGGCCACCACACTGTTATACTAAATAAGAAAATACAATGGAGAAACAGGGTGTAACCAAAATAGCCTCATATAATGTAAAAGGGATCCTGAATCCAGTTAAAAGATCCAAGATTCTACGCAAAATGAAAAAAGACAAAGCAGAAATAATATTTTTACAAGAAACCCACCTAACAGACGTGGAACACACTAAACTCAATAGACAAGGGTTTAAAATGATCTCTTCATCTTCATATAAGTCAGGGAGGAGGAGGGGAGTAGCGACATTGATATCAACCAAAATTACATTTGAAAAAAAATCAGAACACAAAGATAAAGAAGGGAGGTACAGTTTGGTAATTGGGCGGCTAGAGGGAGAAGATATCACCCTGCTGAATGTATATGCACCACCAGGGGCTAAATGGAAATTTTATAAAAATGTATTCGACCTAATGATAACTAAAGCCCAAGGTTTAGTGATATGTGGTGAAGACTTCAATCTAAGACTGAATCCATACTTGGATGCAACAGGTAATTCTTCACATCAAAATAACACTCAAAGTAGGAAAACTCGGATGCTATTAAAAGAAATGGGAATCTGTGACGTGTGGAGGGAATTCAACCCCAATGTAAAAGATTATACTTTTTATTCAACGCCACATTCATCATACTCAAGGATTGATTACTTTTTTATGTTTAATAGAGACATTGGAAGAGTAAAAACATGTAAAATAGGACTGATGGCTCTCTCTGACCACAGTCCGATCTATATGGACTTAAACATCCAAAAATACACAAATAATACATTTTCCTGGAGGTTGAATTCAAATGTCCTGAAAGGACCACTGAAAGATGAATTGGAATCAGATATTTGGAAGAAAATGATAATGGAGAAGTATCCCCTTTAATACTGTGGGATGCGTGCAAAGCTGTAATAAGGGGAAAAATTATTGCAAAACTGGCAACCCAAAAGAAACTGAGACAAGAAAAACTAATCACATTAGAGTCAGAACTCAAGAACCTAGAAAAAGAACACAAAGGCAACACTCATTCTAATGACTCGCTCAAGATTAAAGAAATTAAAAATCAAATAAATGAGTTCTACACAATAGAAATCCAGAAGAAACTTACATTTCTGAAACAAAAACACTATGAAGCAGGCAGTAAATCGGCAAAATTACTAGCCTATAAATTGAGGAAACAACAAACAGAAAGAGCAATCTACAAAATCAGAGACCCAGTATCAAAGGAAATAAAATTCAGAATTCAGGATATTCTTAAAAGCTTCGAGAATTACTATAAGAACTTATACTCCCACAAAAAACATAAAAACGCATCCGAGACATTCCTAAACACATTAAACCTCCCCCAACTTACGGAGTCACAAAATAAAACACTACTGTCAGAAATACAACCTAAAGAATTGGAAAAAGCTATTATGAAACTTAAAGCTAACAAATCCCCAGGAGCAGATGGCTATACAGCAGAGTGGTACAAAACCTTTAAACAGCAACTATCTCCTCTCCTCCTGAAAACATTTAACTATGTCCTCCACACAGGGGAAATCCCCCCCTCCTGGAGAGAAGGGGTCATTGCAGTTATACCTAAACCTGAAAAGGATAAACTAGAATGCTCCAACTACAGACCAATCAGTGTATTAAATCAGGACTATAAGCTTTTTACCATTATCCTTGCCAAAAGGTTAGAAAACATACTGACAGACTTAATTCACTTAGACCAAACAGGTTTTATAAGACAAAGACAGACACAAGACAACATTAGACGCACTTTACACATAATTCATCATATAAAAAAATATAACTTAAATGCAGTCATATTGGGATTAGATGCTGAAAAAGCATTCGATTCGGTTGACTGGTCTTTGCTATATAGAATCTTACCCAGTTTCAATTTTCATAACAACTTCATTAGAACTATACAGGCATTATATAAAAAACCAACAGCTAAAATAAGGATTAACGGTAATTTATCATCATCTTTTGAGCTGGAAAGAGGATGTCGTCAGGGCTGCCCCGTCTCCACTGCTCTTTGCAGTCTTCATAGAACCTGTGCTGACCTGTCAGATATTGGGTGGGGTTATGTTCCCTCTAGTGGTGGTTTGCGTTACTGCACCTTTAATTGTAGCTACTTCCTGTTTCCTATATAAACCCTTTTTCTGTTCAATCTGCCATGATGAAAGCAATGTGAAAATGTGCTCGCCAGAAATTTGGTTGTACTAACCTAGGAGTGGAACCAACAGTAAGTTAATGCTGAAAATTGTTGTAATACTTGTTTAAGATGACTATAGTTTGGAATATGATGTTAAAAAAAACGCTAAATTTAAGCTATAAAAAGATCGCGATTAAAAGGTGTTAATGGCTAATCATTGCAATGGTACTTAGCTAACTGCTGAGTCATTTAGCCCTTGTTAGCCCAAGTTATATTGTGTTGTAATGGTGCTTTGTGTGAAAGCTAGTTAGCTATTCATTTGGCTATGCTTACCTGCTTACTTAGCTGTGTAGCTGTCCTCTGTAAAATAAAAATGTATTAGTATAATTTTGTAATACTTACCTGATTTAACTTACCTTAACTTTGAAGCCTGTAAAAGAAATACTACTTACCTTAGTTTGAATCTGTAAAGCAAATTACTTACCTGAGTTAAGTGCCTGTAATAAGAGAAACTGTTTATATACAGAGTGTTGTATTATTATTTCTTATGTAACATTCTGTACTATGTATATTTCATTGTGTTTCAGTTTTACAAAAAGACAACAAGACAAAAACGATTTCAGTAAATCAGCCAACCTGGAATCAGCCTGCTGTCTTTATTGTTCGCTATCTGTCTACAATACCCAGCCGTATTATCAGGACAGAATAGTAAAATGTTGACCACGCAGCGGGGATAGGCAGCTGAAATACGGTGAACAGCATACAGAAGCAAGCCAAGATGAGCCACGCTGGTGAGGAGGACCGTCCGTCTCAGTTGGAGACAAGGTCTCAAGCCTTAAATTCACACAAGTCCTCCAGAGCATCAACCCGGTCATCTGCCAGCATCGTTGCAGCAAGAGCCAGAGCTAAGGCTGAAGCAGCTAAAGTTAAAGCATCCTTTGCAGAGAAGGAGGCAGCCATGATGAAACAAAGGGCTTCAGCAGAGGCTGCCATGATTAAAGAAAGGGCTTCAATAGACGCAAATCTTCACATGCTGCAACAAGAGAAAGAAGCAACTGCAGCATCAAGAGAGGCAGCTATATTGGAAGAAGCTGCAGCAGCAGAGCTCGATCCAAGACACAGCGACTCTCTTGGTGAGCTACAGAATCTAGCCCTTGATGATCCAGTGAGACGCACACAACGCTACGTGGAAACACAGCCATTCCTTAAAGAACTAGATTCACTGTATGAGTCTTTCGTGGACAGAAATGAACACAGGCCCATGATGGTTGGACACAACGTTCCTCATTCTGCCCCAAAGCCATTTGTTCCAAAGCAGGAACATTCACCTGTTCTCCCTGACATTAAAAGGAAAGACACTGCAGCTAACCCTCCAGCCTCTCATCCCAACCAGGGAAACAAATCCTCACCTCCATCAACACAAACCCATGTCTTGGCCCAGTATCTCATGAGAAAAGAGATGGTGAGCTCAGGACTCCTTACCTTTGACGACTGCCCAGAAAACTACTGGGCGTGGAAGGCCTCCTTCCTAGCAGCCACAAAGGAGCTTAACCTCTCGGAGCAAGAAGAGCTCAACCTACTGATCAAATGGTTGGGGCCCAAGTCGTCAGCTCAAGCCATGAGGATCAGGTCTGTGCATGTAAACAATCCTAGACTAGGTGTGTGGACGGTATGGGAGCGCTTGGAGGAAACTTATGGAAGCCCAGAGGTGATTGAAAGTGCCCTAATGAAAAAATTGGACGCCTTCCCAGTCATCTCTAACAAAGAGATACACAAGCTCAGAGAGTTAGGAGACTTGTTAAAAGAGCTACAAGCTGCTAAGTCAGAGGGATTCTTACCTGGGCTCATGTATCTTGATACAGCTCGAGGGGTAAATCCAATTGTGGAGAAGCTTCCATTCTCACCTCGTGAATGCTGGATGACACAGGGATCCAGGTACAAGGAAGTTTATCATGTGCCTTTCCCACCATTCAGCTACTTTGTGGAATTTGTATGTTCTCAAGCTAAGACTTGCAATGACCCCAATTTCGCATTCAACCTTTCCTCTACTCCCAATCAGTCAAAAGGTGAGAAAGACCAAAAACGCATCTACAAATCCGCTGTAACAGTGAGGAAAACTGATGTCACAGCCGCAGGTGGTGCATCTCAGGACAGCACATCTGTGAAGAAAACTGAACCGGACAAAGAATGTCCAATCCACAACAAACCACATCCGCTCACAAAATGCCGTGGGTTCCGAGGAAAGCACCTGGATGAGAGGAAAGCGTACTTAAAGGAGAACTCGATCTGCTTTAGATGTTGTGCCAGCACCAAGCACATTGCCAAAGACTGTAAGACCGCACTCAAATGCAGAGAGTGTGAGAGTGACAAGCACACTTCAGCGATGCATCCTGGTCCAGCACCATGGTCGCCTCATGGGCAGGCTAGGCACTCACCTGGGAATGACCAGAGCGGGGAGCAAGGAGGGGAGCAAAGCGGGGAGAGTGAAGTTGCAGCAACTCCTGTTGTCACTTCTAAGTGCACAGAGATATGTGGCGATGCACCCCAGCCTAGATCCTGTTCTAAAATCTGCTTGGTCAAGGTTTCCCATGCTGATAATCCAAGCAAGTCTCACATAGTATATGCTGTACTCGATGACCAAAGCAATAGGTCTTTAGCGAAATCTGAGTTCTTCAGTCTGTTGGGTATTAACAGCAGGGCATCCCCCTACACGCTAAAAACATGCTCAGGCAGAGTGGAGACTGCAGGAAGGAAAGCAACCAACATCATTGTGGAATCTCTCGATGGGAAGACCAAGGTCACACTGCCCACATTGCTGGAGTGTGAATACTTACCTGGTGACCGGTCAGAGATCCCGACCCCTGAGTGCGCACAATATTTCCCTCACCTCAGACCAGTGGCTGACAAAATCCCTGCACTTGACAACAGTGCACCCATTCTTCTGCTACTAGGCCAAGATGTTTTGAGCTTGCACAAGGTGCGAGAGCAGCGCAACGGACCACACAACTCGCCATACGCTCAGCGCCTTGATCTCGGCTGGGTCATAGTGGGAGAGCTGTGTCTAGGTGGCGCTCACAAGACTCAGGAAGTCAATGCTTATAAGACCCATGTCCTCCAAAATGGACGCCCTTCCTTCTTTAAGCCCTGCACTAACAGCATTCACATCAAGGAGAGACCCAGTGAACCGATTCAGTGCAGCCTTCAGTTCCCAACTTGCAGTGAGGAAGCCATTCCAGAGACATGTAGGGATGGTCTTGGTGAAAGTATGTTCCAGACAACACCAGCCGACAACAAACCAGCCATGTCAGTAGATGACAGTGAGTTTCTGAGAATAATGGAAGATGAGGTGTATATGGACAATGAAAACCACTGGGTGGCGCCACTACCCTTTCATACTCCTCGTAAGCGTCTTCCGTGCAACAGAGAGCAGGCTGCTCAAAGACTCCAATCCCTCCAACGCTCATTCAGGAAGAAACCTGACATGAAACAGCACTTCTTTGATTTTATGCAAAAGGTCATTGACAACCAACAGGCCGAGCCAGCTCCTCCACTACAGCTCGGGCAGGAGTGCTGGTATCTGCCGACATTTGGCGTATACCACCCCCAGAAGCCGGGGAAAATAAGAGTTGTATTTGACTCCAGCACGGAGTACAAGGGGACATCATTGAATGATGTGCTTCTCAGTGGACCCAACCTGAACAACACACTAATAGGAGTCCTATTACGGTTCAGAAGAGAACAAATTGCTGCTACCGCCGACATAGAGCAAATGTTCTATGGGTTCAAGGTCAGAGAGGACCACCGCCACTTCCTCAGGTTTCTCTGGCACAAAGACAATGATCCAGACAAGGACATCATTGACTACTGGATGACTGTGCATGTATTCGGCAACAGCCCGTCTCCAGCAGTTGCGACTTATGGGCTGAGGAGAGCTGCAGAGCAAGGAGAAGCTGAGCATGGTAGTGATGCAAAGGAGTTCATCTTCAGGAACTTTTACGTCGACGAAGGGCTCGACGTCTTTGGCCCATGGACTGTCACCACTCGGCGGACACGAGGTGGTGCCGCTGAGAGCAAAAGGTGGGCAGTCATCTTTACTTGCCTGAGCACCAGAGCGGTGCACCTTGAGGTTATTGAATCCATGTCGACCTCAAGCTTCATCAACGCCATGAGGCGTTTCCTATCCATCCGTGGACCTGTCAAGCACTTAAGGTCGGATAGAGGCACTAATTTCATTGGTGCATGCCGCGAGCTTCAAATCAACACTGACTATCCTGAGATCAAGAACTATCTGCAAGAGCAGGGATGTACATGGACCTTCAATGCTCCCCATTCTTCACACATGGGTGGAGCCTGGGAGAGGTTAATTGGAGTGGCAAGACGCATACTGGATGGACTGCTTGCGAAGGATGGTGCTACCCGACTGTCTCATGAAGTTCTTACAACCTTGATGGCTGAGGTTATGGCTATCATGAATGCACGCCCGCTAGTCCCAGTCTCCAACGATGCAGAGGTACCTGAAATCCTCTCACCTGCCACTCTGCTCACCCAGAAGGCGAGTGTCAGTCCTGCACCCCTGGGAGACTTCGACCTGGATCACCTCAGCCAGGTCCAGTGGCGCCAGGTCCAGAGCTTGGCGGACTCCTTCTGGAAGAGGTGGCGGTCGGAGTACCTGGCCACACTTCAACCACGGAGGAAGTGGACCTCCGAGAAGTCCAGTCTCCAGGAAGGTGACATTGTTTTGATAAAGGACAATCAAGCAAAGCGCAACATGTGGCCTCTAGGGCGAATAGTTAAGGCCATTCCTAGTTCAGACAACAAGGTCCGTAAGGTCACAGTTAAGACCTCTAGCCAAGGGGTAGTTAAAGAGTACCTTAGATCCATCTCTGATGTTGTGCTATTGATGTCACTAGAGAAGGGTAAATAGTGGTATACATGTATACCAAGCGGGGAGTGTGCTGACCTGTCAGATATTGGGTGGGGTTATGTTCCCTCTAGTGGTGGTTTGCGTTACTGCACCTTTAATTGTAGCTACTTCCTGTTTCCTATATAAACCCTTTTTCTGTTCAATCTGCCATGATGAAAGCAATGTGAAAATGTGCTCGCCAGAAATTTGGTTGTACTAACCTAGGAGTGGAACCAACAGTAAGTTAATGCTGAAAATTGTTGTAATACTTGTTTAAGATGACTATAGTTTGGAATATGATGTTAAAAAAAACGCTAAATTTAAGCTATAAAAAGATCGCGATTAAAAGGTGTTAATGGCTAATCATTGCAATGGTACTTAGCTAACTGCTGAGTCATTTAGCCCTTGTTAGCCCAAGTTATATTGTGTTGTAATGGTGCTTTGTGTGAAAGCTAGTTAGCTATTCATTTGGCTATGCTTACCTGCTTACTTAGCTGTGTAGCTGTCCTCTGTAAAATAAAAATGTATTAGTATAATTTCGTAATACTTACCTGATTTAACTTACCTTAACTTTGAAGCCTGTAAAAGAAATACTACTTACCTTAGTTTGAATCTGTAAAGCAAATTACTTACCTGAGTTAAGTGCCTGTAATAAGAGAAACCGTTTATATACAGAGTGTTGTATTATTATTTCTTATGTAACATTCTGTACTATGTATATTTCATTGTGTTTCAGTTTTACAAAAAGACGACAAGACAAAAACGATTTCAGTAAATCAGCCAACCTGGAATCAGCCTGCTGTCTTTATTGTTCGCTATCTGTCTACAATACCCAGCCGTATTATCAGGACAGAATAGAACCTCTGAGCCAATGGATAAGACAAAATCAAGAAATTCAAGGTATTACACTTGGTCAGAAGGAACATAAAATAGCACTCTTTGCTGATGACATTTTAATATACCTAGGGCAGCCAGACACTTCTTTACCAGAACTAATCTCAGTTTTTTCAGACTATGGAGATTTATCGGGGTACAAATTAAACATGCATAAAACCCAAGTTTTAACATTCAACTATGACCCAAATCATTATTCACTAAGTGAACTCAAAACTAACTGGGAGATGGAATCTATGAAATATCTGGGGGTCAATATCCCGAAACAACTCAACAAAATTATAACACTAAACTATGATCCACTGGTGACAAAAATAAAATCTGACCTAGCAAGATGGAATATGATACCATTCTTAGGTACTGCACAAAGAATTGAAGCAGTCAAAATGAATATACTTCCACGTCTTCTATACCTTTTCCAAACAATACCGGTAGAACCTCCCAAAAAAACATGGCAGGAGCTGGACAGAAGGATCTCAAGATTCATATGGCAGGGCAAGAGACGTAGAATCAGATATAGAACCTTACAGCTAAACAAAGACAAAGGTGGGCTCGCGCTGCCAAATATCAGGGACTGTTTCAAAGCCGCACAAATTAAAACTTTAATAGAGATATGTAACCCAGTCTACACTGCACAATGGAAGGAGATCGAATGCCAAATAACAAGTGACATCCCCCTACAGGCGATAATAGGGAACATTGCCTTACCTAAACTCTTGAATAACACTAATTCGTGGATAGAGACCCCGCTAAAAATTTGGTTTAAGATAGTCAGAGAGAATCAAGCTAAAGAGCCCTATCGACTTCTGCAATGGATTGCCTATGATCAAGACTTTACCCCCAATAAAACAGACACTAGATTTAAAGAGTGGAAAGAGAAAGGGCTGATAAAATATTACGATTTTTTTAAGGGGCAAACTTTAAGAAGTTTTGAAGATTTGAAAAAACAAGGTCTAATAAATCAAGATCTTTACAGGTTCTTTCAGCTTAGACACCACATAAACAATATACTTAAAAAGGAGGATTTGGAAAGGGCCCAGTCAGGTGTTCTGAAGGTCTTCTTAATGGCATATAAAGGGATCCCAGGGATCAGATACATTTCTAAAATATACCAAGGTCTTCAAGACTTAAAAGGAGACAACACATCATATATAAAAGAGAGATGGGAAAAAGAGGGGAATTTCACTTTACAACTGGAAATATGGGAAAAGCTAAATAAACAGCAATGGAAAAGTACCTCATCCCTGCAGTGGAGAGAATTTGGATGGAAAAATTTGGTAAGATTTTTCAGAACACCTGTACAAAACAAATTTACCCATAAGGGGTTGAACTGTTGGCGCTTGTTTGGTGAAAAGACTGCAAATCATTTTCATGTGTTTTGGTCATGCCCAGTTATCCACCAATATTGGACCAATGTACAGACAATATTGGGGAAAATATTCAAAATAACAGTTCCCTTTTCTTTTGTAACTTTGTATTTGGGTTTACTACCGGACTCACTGGAAAGACGAGGAGATAAATACTTATTCAATATTTTAATATTGGCAAGTAAAAAAGCCCTAACTAAAAAATGGATGCTGAAGGACTGTCCTACACCTGAAGATTGGATTAATGTGATTCAAGACATTTACTCGATGGAAAAGTTGACATTCGCACAGAGACAGGACATGGATGGGTTCATGAACTTTTGACAACCCTGGATCGCATATGTGTCTTCCATTAGATCTAATCTTTGACAAATACCATTTCAGTAATGGTCCCGCTCTTTGTTCCAATGCTACTCAGATGCTCTTTTACTTTTAATTACTTAATTTTCTGTTTGTTTTTTGCTGTTCTGTTTTTTGTTTTTTTTTATTCTCTTTAATTTCACTTTTTCTTTCACTTTTAAAAAAAAAAGGGTGTTGTAATAATTATTCTACCAATGTTGTCAAATAGCAAAAAATAAGGGAACATGTGATGAAAATGTAAACAATGCAATGCTGTAATGACCTGTATACCCTTTACAAAAACTTAAATAAAAAAAAAAAAAGAAATGGTTGGAGTTTATTATCGTCATGAAATGGGCGGCAGCCACAAGAAGGAGAGGCAGAGCCTCAGAGATCGAGGCATCTTACTTCCGGGTTGGAAAAGTAGCTCGCAAAAATAACTCATATTTCATAAGAAATTCATTCTCCAGTGTACCAAAGGTACACATACATGCATATAGTTTACTCTGAAAAGCTTAAAATAGCATGATATAGGCCCTTTAACCTTTTTTGTTAGTTATTTCAAAAAAAAAAAAAGAGGTGCACCTCATTGGCTGTTGCGTCCCATGGAAGACTGTCTATTGAAGTCTGTTCATCCCCATCCATGGTGGTGACAGGACGTTCTGAATGTTATCTTATATTTTCCAAGTAAACAGTGATTTTTTTTTAACACTAGAAGACCCAGACATTAGCCCTCTTGTGGCCACTTGATGGTCCCCCTATGGGTTTTCTAGCCAAAAAGGCCAAATGGCCCCTCTCTGGGACTTCTAGTGTTAAGCAGTCAGTTCAAGAAATAACCGCTGTACATGGTGTAGTTGCTGAATATGTGTTTACTTTTCAGTAACAGCCGCTGTTTTAAAAGTTCAGTACGCAATCAATAGTTGACAGGAAGTCCTATGTAGCGCTATTAGGTCACACTGCCATCTACTGGCCTGGCATAGTTATTACAATTGTTTTTCACAACTTTGGTGAGTGTGAGCATGTGTATTTTTTCTTTTCTTGAAAAAAAAAAAAGCCTTGAAATTCTTGTGAAATAAAAGTCAAGAAAACATGGCAATACATGGTTATAAGCCTTTAGTTCCACTTTATTTTGCTCAGGTGGGCTGAAAACCTAGTGACACACACAAAGATGCATCGACGCACTACCATGTGCCTAGGTTGTGCTTTGAACACTATGGCATAATTAACAGCACACCTCACCATCACAACTGTTGGAGAGATGGAAACTTTTCTTGAATCCTACATTTGTTTGAAATTATTTCAAAGTATTATTATCCTCCTGAAGACAAAATTTAGTGCTACCGGAACTGACCACTAAATGACTTCATTATGTCAGTTTGATGTTTTAGAAAGATTTTATGAAGCGCTAAATGTGCAGAACAGATAAAATCAGTTATCCATTTGTCTAGAAGTCTTAAATTTAATTAATTTAATGACATTTTTGTTTGCAATTATATATTTTATTTAGTTTTCATCTTCCTTTAATGCTAAAAAATGTTAACAACCATTTTGCCTCTGACATTACATCTGACATGCAGTCTCTCCTCACACAGGAGTGTGCATCACATGACCCACCCGATGCTGTGGGCTGTTTTCAAAGGCGTTTAGTGTTTTTTCAATGTTTTAATTGATTTTTTTGTTGTTGTTCCTCCTATACAATACTAATTATCAGATTGACCTGTCCTTAATTAAATTCCCATACATTAAACTTTCACTCATTCATTGTTGAAAAAAATAATGCTAAAATAACTTGCATTTGTACTATTAAACCTCCAGACAGAGAGGATGATCTACTGTGATCATCTTCTTCTACCCAGCCCTCATCATGCAGCTCTCTAACCAATATCAAAAACAACCATGTTCCTGTTTATCTTTAGTGGTATTGTCCTTGTTTATCTGTAGCTAAAAGCCACAGTTCAGTCCTGCAGAGATTATTAGAGGAGCTCATTCTGTTTCTCTATCTGCTCCTCTATCTGTCCCTCCCTTTTATCTCCTGCACTCTTCTTTTGTCCACCGGCTAGATTGGGTAGTTGAGAAGCAGGTAGATAAGAGGTGAAGTAGCCACCTGTGTCCCACTCGCACACATCAGTCTGATGTTTGGTAGTGTGTCCTGTGAGCTAATTTGTATCCCTGTCTGTGTAGCCTGGAGGAAAATGCAAATGAATTTTGAAGAGCTCCCACTAGCAACATTGTGAAAGCATGCTGTGTTACTGTGTCCTCATGTACCACATTATGTACATCTGTATTTGGTGTTCATTTTGTTGACAGTACTCTGACGAAGACGCTGGAGTTCCCAACTAATCGAGGCCCCCTGGGTATCCATGTGGTCCCCTATGTCTCCTCTCTCAGTGGGCGGTAATCACAAATACACATACACACAGATGTACTTATGAAGTGCAAATACAGCTACACTCACTTCTCCTCCCACCTTACATTGCAAGTAGCTGTGTTGACACGAAAATTCATCAGTGTTTTTATATTTCTTTTTTTTAATTCTTAATGTATACCTGTTGTTCTTCAAGACCCCTCGGCCTCCACATTAAGGGCATTGAGGAAAACAGTCGCTCCAAAAAGGAGAATCTGTTCCAGGTGGACGAGTCGATCGTCCAAATCAACGACACACCACTACAGGACAAGACTTTCACAGAGTAAGTAGGCTGCTATGTGGATGAATGCACAACTATGAAGATGTGTGTTTGTGCAGCTTTTCATGTATCTAAATTTAGCAGTGGTCAACAGACTCTTTTTTTTTTTTTTCTAGTCGGTTTATATAGACTTGTCCAATTGGGTGCAATATTTTGATTTTTTTTTTTTTTTCAAAATGCACAAATATAATTTTCGTAACCTCGGAGCAGACAAAGTCTCATAGGCCTGGTGCACATGACAACGTTTTCTTGCAGACCTGGAGAGAAACATCTGCATGCACATGACACGTCACAGAAGCAACCGCGCGTGCACATGGATCCACCGAAGGTGTGCAAACTGCTGTTGTAACTAACGGATGACAAGTACAAGTTTTACTAGGGACTTTGGATTATAACTAAAAACACCAGATTCCATCTGCAAGAAATATTTATTTTCATTTTTTAAGCATAAATAAATAACCTGTATAATTGCAGGCAATAAAAAAGTCTGACTTGGTGACAGCTGGTTTGAATATTTGATAAGGAGTCTTCCGTCATAACTTTTACAAAAGGATTACACGTAAGAAAAAAACAGTGATATAATGTGATGTCGACTGGCTGAGCAGCTGTGCAAAACCGGATTTGAAACATCAGCTGCTCCAGTGATTTTTCTTTTTTCGTCATTCAGCAAAGGTAGGCATTAAATCTACGGATGCATTTTAGTCTGTAAATATCCTCCTTGGTTATAATTTTAATGATTATTTTTCTCTATAAGGCTGCATTGTGTAAAAAAAAAAAAAAAAAAAAAAAAAAAAGTTTTACGTACCATTAAGAGCCCTTTTTTTTTTACCTAATCCTAACTAACATATCAGGCTTAAAGTTTAATCACAGAGCTTGTATTTCTGTGAGAAATACAGAAATACAAGCTCGGTATTTGTATTTCTCTGTGAGAAATAAATACTCCTTGGTGTGTGGATTGGCTGAAACCTTTTGTAAACTCGGGCTCTAACATGCTGTTGCTGTTTATTTCTGTGCACATGGATGCGAAAAACAGTGTGGAGAAAACCTCTGCTCTCTGGTGACTGGTTTCAAATCTCTACACTTTCATACCTCCAAATCCCCGGAATCATATGCACAGACAGCTAAACTGTAGATGAACTGCTACAGTTTGGGGTAAAAACGTTGTCGTGCGCACGGCCTCACAGTTTCTCCTGTGATTTCTGGCCAGCCCAGATTGGGAGCCTGGAGTATTGACGATCCTTTAATGTAAATGTAATGTAAATCTGTTGTTTTTAACCAGTTCAGTCACATATCCATAAAACAAAATTCATATAAATTAATTCCATTGATTATAAATTAGATAACTGCATATTTGTTTGGCAACTTATTTGAAGTGCAGCACATTTTTATTGTAAATTTAAATTTACTGTAAGAGAAAAAACATTTTTGTCCACATTTTTGTTTTGTTTTTTTGGAATTGACATGTTCCTCTTAAGCCACAAGTGCTTTTTCTTGAACAGCTCTTGTATATGGGCTGCTAATTGATAGTGCTTCACTTTATACATTAGTTGAAATATTTTTTAAGTAATTAAATCAGAATTGTTATGAACTCAGTGGTCCAGAAGGTGTATTTGTAGACTCATATTAACTTGTTTTAAATATACTAGTGCATACCCGTGCATGCATGTAGAAACCCATGCATGCCCATAGAGGGGATGCACTGGAACAGAATTTTTGCCAATTACAGGACAGTTGGTATAGCAACGCAGCACTAAGTGGCAATCACATGTGATGGCTTTTGTATGCAGCAAAACATAAAAATCACACAAAATATGCCCTGCCACAATGTGCAGCAGTTCTCCTCATTCTGTTGCTCTCCATCTGGTGGATCTTCTTCTTCTTCTTCGTTGAGACCACTGGTTGAGGGATAGGTGCGTCGTAATTCCAGTTCATGGACAGGATCATGAGCATCGCGAGTGATGGTCTATATGACATCATAAAGACACATTTGTCTATATGACGGCATCGCGAGTCCTATGATGTCCTATGAATGTGACGGACACACAGACAGACACACAGAGATTTCTTGCTTTTATAGAGTGATGAAGAGTGACATCTTAATGCTTTCTTTTGTAACAAAAACACTGAGTGGCAGTTTTCCAAGTGTTCTCCCAGGCTTCTACATCATATTGAATATATGGAAGTATATTCAACAACATTATATTTTACGATATAATGTAAAACATGAATCTTCATTGAAAAGATCTTTGCCTTTGTTTAATATTGAAACAGACTTTGATGTTGTAGCAGTAATTTATTTTATATGTTGCTAAATTTGATTCTGCTTGAATTTGAAGATATTTTAAGACCACCAAGCCATTTTTTGCTGTTTTTATTAATTCAGTAGTATATAGCATGTTTTTCCCACTCCAAACATGGCTGTATTGTCAGTAAATAAGACATTTTAAACTCTTAAAGACTTTGCATAAATGAGTCTTATACAAAACTGAAAAGTAGTGGACGAGGACTGAGGAATCACAAGTGACCCTCAACTGTTGTGACTACAGAGTTGTATACGCTGATATCTGTCTTTTAAATAGCTGCTTAATCAACACTGGGTAATCCCTCAAATACCATACAGTTCCAATGTTTTAAGTAATAATGTGCATATTCATGTCTTTTAATACATTATGTTTTTAACAAAATCTATTAAGTGTTAATTAATGTGTTAGAAATCGTATTGTTCGTCACACAATATCCCGTGGTTAGCACTGTGGCAGCACAGCAACTCACTCTTGGCCGGGGGATCCTGGGTTCGATCCCAGCCCCCGACCAACAGTGATCTGTGTGGAGTTTGCATGTTCTCCCCGTGTCTGCGTGGGTTTACTCCGGGATTTCTCCAGTTTCCTCCCACATGCCAAAAACGTGCAAGTTAGGTTAATTGGCATCAAACTGGGGATTCTAAATTGTCCTTAGGTATGCCTGTGAGAGTGAATGGTTGTCTGTCTCTCTGTGTTGGCCCTGCGATGGACTGGCAATCTGTCCAGGGTGTGCCCTGCCCCCGCCCAAAGATGCTGGGATAGGCTCCAGTCCCCCCACGACCCGAAAAAGGATTAAGCGGAAGAAGATGAATGAATGAATGAATGGTTATGGTAATGCACCTGTAAGCTGGTTGCCAACTGCCAATCAAATCGAAAAGAAGAAGAAGAAATTTATTGAGCCTTATGGCAACAATTTTTTTTTCAGTATTTTAGAAAACACAGAGTAATGAAACAGATCTGTAACTGGAGAACAAATGTCTGTCTCTAGATTTGGATAATGGGACAACCTTGGCAGTCTTTATTTTATTAGGAATTATCCCTGGAGGCAAAGACTGATTTATGGATTGCTAAAAAAGTGGTAAAAGTTTTGATACATTTTCTGTTATGTCTTTGATCATTAATTTATTCTCTCTTTTCCAGTCAGCAGATTTCTTCTTCTTTTATGCATTATTTATTTATATTTTTTGACTTGTTTTTTTGTGATAAAATTGTTATTCCACGTATTTTCTCACCTTTTTGTTGCTCTGTGCCTGTGTGAATACTCCCACTCAGCCTCGTTCCCCTGTAGCTCCGTACAGAAATACAACCCCCACCTATCACTCAGTCCTTCCTGTCAGCCAGACAAATTCTTCACATCTTTACAACCACATCTGCTCTCACATTATTATCAATATTTTTGTCTATTCCTATTCATCCAAATTTCTTCATTTTTCACAACATAAACTACAAACTGTAATCCCAATTCTTTCTTTTTCTTTCATCGTCACTCTCTGAGCTGCATTGGTCTATTTAAGTATCCAAGAGTTGTCTAGTTTGTGTGAATTTTGAGCTGACTGAAGTCCATTAAATCTGCAGTAGGATCCTGCTGTAAGGTCTCACCATCTGATGGGGACCACAGTGTCCCAAACCAGCTGGAGGAGTCACTGTTCTTGATCCAGTTTGAAATACAGCTCCATTAGCAATGCGCAAGCCTCATTCCCCTCCTCAGTCTTGTCTTTTCTGTCTTTTGTTGGCTTACTGTGTTGTTATTTTTGTCTCCCAAAAAAACAGATTGGCTAAAAAGGTTAAAGTCCACATGTTGTTTTCTACATTAATCAACTTTTCTTTTCCTTCACTAGGTCTCAGGAAGTGTTCCGCCAGGCTATGATCTCTTCCTCTTCAGTGCGTCTGGAGGTCCTGCCTTCAGCCAATAAGCCACGCTACGAGAAGAGCGTCATAGGCCAGCTTTTCACCGGTGACAGCAAAGACTTGCCTGCCAAAGTCAAGAGTCCGATGGTGGTTCATTCTAAAATCAACCCCCAGCCAGAAGCACAATTGGACTCCATACTGCAAAACCAAGCTGAGCTGAGGCGACCAGACTCTCACACAAAGACCTCTGAGCCAGCTCTGCAGAACACCCTGCCAGCAGAGCGCCATGGCTCCTTGGAGAGAGTTTCTCCCACAGTGCCAGCTAGAGCAGCAAGCTCCTCCCCACTGCCAAGGACCCACAGCCAGAGCCCGCTGGTCAATACAACTCCTGATTTGACCACTCTGTCTAATATTGCCAATAAAAAAGGAGGAAAGAAGATAAAAATTGATTTAAAGAAAGGTAAATGTCTAGCTCATCACCCATATATTACAAGTGCAGCATGTTTTAAACAGACTTTAACCCATAAGAACCCAGTCCCCCATAAGGAGAAAGGGGTCTGGGTTCTTATGGGTTTACGGCTGTTCTCTGCATCCGTCACCAACAGAGCTACTTTACAAATCATTACAAATGAACTCTGCTGTTTCTACTAGCTCTACTCTTTTATATTATTTACAAGACATGTTTTTATTTAAAAAGTAGTTGAAAAGAAGCATAGTTAACATTGATTTTGTCTTTCGGCTGCTCCCTTTTGGGGTCGCCACAGCGTATCATCACCTTATATTGCGATGGTTTGCATGTTGATTTGGCAAGGAGTTTTACGCCAGATGCTATTCCTGATGCAACCCTGCCCATTTGTCCGGGCTTGGGACTGGCACAGGTAATACACTGACATGTGCACCCCTTGTGGCTGTGGCTGGGTAACCAACTTTCCATTATGCTGACCACCAAGCTACAAGGCAGAAAGTAACCACTTTTATGTGGTCTTTGGTATGACCCGCCCGGTTGTGAGGTGAATGCTCTACATCTAGGCCACCACTCAGGTTGCTTAACCGGAGTGTTGTCCTGTAGTTGGCTAACCTGTATTTCTCCATGAAGATTGGATAACATGCCAATAGCGTGTTGCAGTCAGTGTTGCACCAGTTCTTCTGTCTTTCCACCACAGCTCTTACATAGTCCTCCCGGTCTGTCTGTCACATACATTCATTCATTCATCTTCTTCCGCTTAATCCTTTTCGGGTCGCGGGGGTGCTGGCACCTATCCCAGCATCTTTGGGCGAGAGGCAGGGTACACCCTGGACAGATCGCCAGTCCATCGCAGGGCCAACCCAGAGAGACAGACAACCATTCACTCTCACAGTCATACCTAAGGACAATTTAGAATCTCCAGTTTGATGCCAGTTAACCTAACTTGCACGTTTTTGGCATGTGGGAGGAAACCAGAGAAATCCCGGAGTAAACCCACGCAGACACGAGGAGAACATGCAAACTCCACACAGATCACTGTTGGTCGGGGGCTGGGATCGAACCCAGGATCCCCCGGCCAAGAGTGAGTTGCTGTGCTGCCGCAGTGCTAACCACTCCGCCACCGTGCCGCCCTGTCACATACAGCTACACTTAAAATGATGTAACCCTTATTATTTTAATTTGTTTATTTTCAACATTTACAAATTTTCAACTGTTTGTAAAAGTAAATTAAACGGGAAGCATTTAAACTGTTCAAGTGTTTAACTATGTAAATGTTTCTCTACACTTCTAATCCTCATCTTTCTGACATCGTGATGGCTTGTATTAGCAGGTTACATGGCAAGACATAATGAACCAGTGAGGAAATTTTTGTTACGGAATCCAAATGTGGGTAGATTAGTAAGCTGCCCTAACATCTTCCTCAAGAAAAGCCCATTTACTGCGACTGGCTGTGTTGGAGAGCGCGAACTAGAAGAAGAACTTTGTCATGTCACCAGTTTACAACAGATGCACGAGGATGGACAGACTGACAGGATTTAAAAACTGGGCTCTGTCTCAATCGAACAGATTTATTTGGACACCTCCTGGTGTGAGTCTGTGATGTTTAGCCTCTGCTGGCCAAGGCAAATGTTCTGATACCATGGTGCACCTGTCATCAGTCTCTCACTGTCGTCCAACCGGCGATTCACAGTAATTGATACTCCTAGGCAGTTTGCCCAGATGCAGATAAATTTGCACACAGTGATCTTCAGGTAGTTCTCCAGCTAAGTTATGCACATGCTCATGCCAGAATGAACTAGTTCTTCATTATACCTGTGACAAAGCATTTTTAAGTCCCCCTTTAAATATGAATACATGCTATCGCTTTACGCCAGGCTTTTCAGTTTCAGGCATTATGGCACTGCTTGGTTCTCTTTTACATCGCTTTTACTCTCCTCATTTCTTTTTCTTATGTAACAGCAGGTAAACCCAAAGCTAACTAGCTTATCTCTGGATGCGTTTCTTCCCAGCACCACCACCACAACTAATAGGTTTACATGCACATATAAAAAGAAAGTGTTTATTTGTACTTTTTCCTTGATAACCATGCAGACGGTGTGGCTGTTAGTTCTGCACCCAGGCTGAATCTGTCTGCCGGCGCGGTCACCCTGTCTGGTGTCCCTCATTGTCTGGAGTGCTGATGTGTTGATAGCACTGGGATAGTCTCTTGTGACTGTGAATAGGCTCTGTTCTAGCAACCTGTTGTGTAATAGGGGCAGTGAAAGGGTAGCTGTAATCGCGGTATCTACACACACTCACATGGTCACTGCAGCTATCCAGAGCAATCAAGACACCCAGATGAAAGGACAGAAGAAACTGAGCTCCAACCTCTGAGCTATTCCTCAAAGCTCCATTCGCTCCTTTCTTAGCATGATGGTTTTTCTCTTTTACCCACATCTCTTCGTCACTCACGTTTTTCCCCTCCATCCTTCTTTTGTTTGATTTCCCCCACCCCTCCCCTCCGCTTGTCTCCTTCTATCCCTTTCGCTTGATGCCAGATCAGAGTAGAGGATTTTAAAGGGTCTCTAGCACCCTCTCGGCAAGAGGCTCCTTCTCACCATGATTGACAGGCAGTAAGGTTTAGGTGCGCTAATGTAGGGCAGGCAGAGGCTTAACTCAGAGACCAGATAGCATCGTTCACTGCCTTTAGTATGCTACGGCAGCTTTGCTCTTCCTCCACACACACACACACACACACAGAGGCAGAGAGGAGGCATGGCACATTTCACTCCTGGCTTGGGGTTTGTGAGCCCGTGAAAAAGGGAGAGGTCGGAGGCTCTGAGGGATGATGGCTCATGCGTTTGTGTGTGGGCTGAGAAATACAAATGAACACACACACACACCTACACACACACAGTAAACGTAGGCTCTCAAGCACAAGGAGAATCTTTGTGGAAATCACTCTGCATCCCCAGGGAGGAAAGCTGGAGAAGGGAATAATATCTCTTTGCTTTTTCTCTCACTCTTTCTCTGTCCCCCCCCCCCCGTTTCACCTCCGCCTTCTCTCCATCTTCTCCCTCTACCTCCCTTCATCAGCCACCGTTAGGCCTGCTCACACGTGAAATTAAAGGCAGAGTCTGTCTAATCCGGCAAGGAGAGAAACCTGCTCCCAGCAGCTCACCGGCTGAGCCGGGCAACTAACCCCCATAGGGAAACAGGCACTTAAACTCTAGTTAATGTGGAAGACGATTCAGACCACAGGCTGAGTTCAGCAGGCCAGGAGAGCAAGAGGAGTGGTAGAAACTCTATGGTGAGCAGAAAAAGAGGGAAAGTGACAGAAACTAAAGATGAGAGGAAATATTCAATTAAAAAGAAAATTAAAGTCATAAAATCTGCAGCTGAGTCTCGCTTTCAGAAGCAGGCATGTCTGTAATGAACACTGAGACCCAGCTTAATTTCTTTCCTCAGGCGCTGAGGGTCTGGGCTTCACTGTGGTAACCAGGGACTCTGCCATCCAAGGGGCAGGGCCCATCTTGGTGAAGAACATTCTGCCACGCGGTGCAGCGGTGAAGGATGGCCGTCTGCAACCCGGGGACCGCATCGTGGAGGTAATACAGACATCAGCCCACTGAGCAGAAAACCAGCAGCAGCACTGCAGCCCAAACATTGCCGTCAGTGTAATTATTAGAAACAGGCTGAGCGCTATAGACCCCCTGCTGGTTAAACTGGGAAACTGCACTTTGGTGAAGAACTTGTGAAGCTTTTAAATGTGCAGGTGCATATCAATAAATTAGAATATGATCAAAAAATTTGTTTCACTAATTCAATTCAAAAAGTGCAACTCATAGATTCATTACACACAGAGGGATATATTTCAAGTATGGCTTACAGCTAATGAAACCCCAAATTTACCTTCTCAGAAAATCAGAATATTACATAAGACCAATAAGAAAAAATAGATTTTTAATAGAAATGTTGGCCGACTGAAAAGTATGTCCATGTACAGACTCAATACTTGGTCAGGGCTCCTTTTGCATGAATTTCTGTAATAATGCAGTGTATCATGGAGGTGATCAGCCTGTGGTACTGCTGAGGTGTTATGGAAGCCCAGGTTGCTTTAATAGCAGCCTTCGGCTCATATGCATTGTTGGGTCTGGTGCCTCATCTTCCTCTCGACAGTACTCCAAAGATTCTGAGGTCAGGTGAGTTTGCTGGCCAGTCAAGCACATTGATACCATGGTCATTAAACCAGGTTTTGGTACTTTTGGCAGTGTGGGCAGGTGTGACACCAGAGGGAAGCATGAAGTGCTCTAAAAATTTCCTGATAGACAGCTGCACTGACTTTGGACTTGATAAAGCACAGTGGACCAACACCAGTACATGACATGGCTCCTCAAATCATCAGTGACTGTGGAAACTTCACACTGGACCTCAAGTAGTCTTGTGCCTCTCCAGTCTTCCTCCTGAGTCTGGGGCCGTGATTTCCACATGACAGGACTTGGGACCTGATTTGGGGGAGGAAGTTGAGAGACATCAGAGCCAACAATGCAGATGAGGAGAAATTAAATACCAAGATCAGCAGGTGCGGTTCTACCCAGATCTGGCCTCAGGAATCCAACAATTAAGGAAGCAGTTTGACCCCATCCGCAAAGAACTGCGCAACCTTGAGATTCGTCATGGAGTGATTCACCCTGCAAGACTTCTGGTCACATATGAGGGCAGAACACGCATCTTCAAGACCCCCGAGGAGGCGCAGGAGCTCATCAAGAAGATCCAGGAAGAGACTGGTGGGAGCTAAGCATGAACAGAATATAGGGTAGAATATTTGAGCATTTAACTGATTAGAAGCATATAACAAGATTACAAAATATAGAATGTATTACATATTAAAAAAAAAAAAAAAGTACAAAATTGCTAAAAAAAATTTGGAGTTAAATTGGAAAATTACAGAAGAGAGTTAATGTTACGTTATTAAAAGCAGTAGAGTTAGGGTGATTGGGAGGATGAAGAAGGAGTGGCTTTGGCTGTTCCTCGTGGGTGTGGAACGGTCGATGGCTATATCGGGAGACGGAATTTTTCTTTTGCTTTTGGGGGGATTGCCACAAATGTGGGAAGGGGGAATTTGTTTGTGTGTAGTTTGTAGGGTGAATGTTCAACCACTCATTTTTTTGCTTTTCTGTTTGAGCATGTTTACACTGCAAGGTAATCCCAAACTCCCTATTGATTATAAATCAAAGCGTTAATCTTAATTTAACTTCATGGAATTGCAGAGGTCTACAAAATTTAAAAAAACTTAAACAAGTTATGAATAAAATAAAAGACATGGGTTCAAAAATTGTGTTTTTACAAGAAACTCATCTAATAGAGCAAGATGTAAAAAGAATTAGGAGTAGATGGCAAGGAAATGTTTTCACCTCATCATTTTCATCCCGAGCCAGGGGAGTTATGACTCTCATACATAAATCAGTCCCATTTCAAGTGAAAAATGTAATTGGAGACAAATTTGGAAGATATGTAATCATTCAAGGATCTTTGCTATTAGAAAACATAAATTTGGTGAACTTATATGGTCCCAATATAGATGATCAAAAGTTCTTTGCCAATTTATTTCTTATCTTATCATCACTTACAGGGCAACATATAATAGCAGGGGATTTTAATTGTACATTGAATCCCAGTATAGATAGATCAACAGGACTGGATTGTACGCACAATGGATGTAGGATGACCATTAATCATTTTATGAAAGAATTGAAATTGATAGATATATGGAGAGAAATGAAACCACAAGTTAAAGCATACTCTTGTTATTCCAATACCTACAAGACATTCTCACGTATAGATTATTTTTTGATCTCCACAGAATTAAGGTCCAAGATTCAAAACTGTTTTTATGATAACATCGTGATCTCTGATCATGCACCCTGCTGTCTAATGTATGTAGATAAGAAATTGACAAAGGAACCAGGTAGATGGCAATTTCAGCATAAATGGCTTCAGGATGAGGAATTTGTAAAGTATATAGAAAAACAGATAGATGCGTTCTTTGATATCAATACTACACAAACATCAGCATGTGTAAAGTGGGAGGCTTTCAAAGCTTTTATTAGGGGACATATTATTAGTTATACAGGTTCAAAATCTAAGAAGACTCGAGAGGAGAGAGTCCAATTGGAACATAAAATAAAAATTCTTCAAGAAAGAGTATATGCAGGAAGAGATCCAAGGTTGGAGAACGAATTACTGATTTTGAGAGCTGAATATGACAAAAAATCAGCGAATAGAGCTGCCTCGAGTCTTCTAAGATTGAAACAATCTTTTTATGAACAAGGTGAAAAATCAGGAAAGTTATTGGCATGGCAGATTAAATAATTAGAATCTAAAACACCAATTACCAGTATTATAAGTAACGGACAGGTAGTTATAGATCCTTCAGAAATTAATAGAGCCTTTAGAGATTACTATGAAAAATTATATGATACCAAAAATGAATCTGACTTAACAAAACTACATGGGTTTTTGAATGAACTATTTATACCGTGTATTCCAAATGAAAACAGGGAGATATTGGAGTCTAAAATTAGTCAAGAAGAAGTTGGGCTAGCCATTGATAATATGAAATCAGGAAAAAGTGCAGGACCAGATGGTCTTCCAGTTGACCTTTATAAAAAATTTAAGAATAAATTAACAAAACCTTTTTTGGAAATGGTTTTAGAAGCATTTCAAAATAGTAATTTACCATCATATATGAATAATGCCTTAATTATACTGTTGCCAAAACCAGGTAAGCCCTCTAATAAATGTGAAAATATGAGACCAATAAGCCTATTAAATGCCGACCTTAAGATAATTTGTAAAATTTTAGCAAGACGAATACAAGAAATTTTACCAAATATTATTAATCGAGATCAGAATGGCTTTATAAAGGGAAGACAAGGCTTCCATAATGTAAGAAGACTATTTAATGTTATTTATTCTAATAAAGAAGCACCGGATACAGCTCTCTTATCACTGGATGCCGAAAAAGCCTTTGATAGAGTTGAATGGCCCTTTCTTTTTGAAGTCTTACAAAGGTTTGGACTTGGAAATAATTTTATAAAATGGGTTCAGATAATATATAATAATGCTACAGCAGAAATCCTAACAAATAACAATATTTCAAAATCAATAAAAATCAATAGAGGATGTCGACAAGGCTGTCCACTTTCACCTTTACTGTTTACTATGGCAATTGAACCTTTAGCGATGGCGATACGTCTACAGTCACAAATATATGGAATTAAAGTTGGACCAACAGAACATAAAATCTCCCTGTATGCCGATGACATAATTTTGTTTATGTCGAATCTTAAAAAATCAATTCCGACCTTGTTGAATTTAATAAAGAATTTCGGGGAAATATCAGGATATAAAATAAATAAAACTAAATCTTCAATATTAATGCTAAATGAGACCCAGAGAAATTACCCAGCCCCTGAGGTAAATCAATTCAATGTTGTAAATCAGTTTAAATATTTAGGAATCCAAATTATGCCTAAGCTAGAATCAGTCGCCAGTGTCAATTATGAAGCCTTAATGACAGATATTGATGAGTTACTTCAGAGATGGATGTCACTACCAATGTCGATGATCGGGAGAATTAATATACTTAAAAGTAATATCTTACCTAAAATACTTTATTTATTTCAATACATTCCCTTACCACCACCTTTAGATTTATTCTCAAGAATTAAAAAAAAGTTAGTGGAATTTATATGGAACAACAGGAGGGCTAGATTACGTCTGTCTTTATTATATTTACCATTTGATCGTGGAGGTCTGAAATGTCCAAATTTTATGTTGTATTATTGGTCGGCACAACTGAGGTCTATGACATATTATTTTTCATCAAATGATCTCCCTCACTGGATTGAAATGGAATCATACAATTTACCTTTACCTCTTCCCATATTCATATACTCAGATTCGGCAAAAAAATTACAAAAACAAGTTAAAAATCCATTTGTAAAGCATATGATCAAAATATGGTGTGAAGCTAAAAACTATTTAAAAGAACCACAGTTATTGTCACAATTTAGTCCAATATGGGGTAATCAATATTTTAAACCAGGGAGAGCGGACGCTGTATTTAAAGTATGGAATTTAAAAGGGATACAAAAGATTCAGGATTTATATTTGCCATGTGCAGAAAACATAATGTCTTTTGAAGAGTTGAGGATCAAATTTAATCTCAATAGAACACATTTTTTTAAATATCTTCAACTTAGAAACTTTATTCGATCAAATCAAAATAAAGCTCTCACTCGACCTATTTATTCATCCTTGGAAAAAATGTTGATGAAAGATAGTAAAAGAAAGGGTATTATTTCAGAGTTTTATAACTCATTGACACTATTTTCAAGTGAAAATTCACTGAAAAGATTAAACTACTGGAAAGAAGATCTGCAAACTGAAATTCCAGAGGAACAATGGGAATTGGCTTGTACAGAAGCTCAAACCAAATCAATAAATGCACGCCTTAAATTGATACACTTCAAATGGTTAATGCGGATGTATGTTACACCGGAGGAGTTAAATAGATATAACAAAAATATACCAGATACGTGCACAAAATGTATGGAAAGTAAAGGAACCCTATTTCATTGTTTATGGGAATGTAGATTAATAAGAATGTTTTGGGAAGAGGTGAGGGTAACAATTGAAAAAATAATCTCAAAACAAATCATATTGAATCCTAAACTGTTTTTGTTGGGTCTGTACCCAGAAAAGCATAATTTTAATAAAAGTGAAAGAACATTCATAGACCTCAGTTTGCTTAATGCCAAAAAATGTATTGCACTATTATGGAAAAAGACTTATAGACCAGATGTGACTCAGTGGTTAAGACAGATGTTAACAAACCTTCCATTAGAAAGAATAACATATATACTGAAATCAAAGGAAATTGTGTTTGAGAATATATGGAGACCTTTTATTGATTATGTAAAAAATTTAAACATAACTCTTGAAGAAGAAGGTGAATGATATGTGCGGACCTTGTAAATTCCAAACTGGTGAATATAATATGTATACTTATGTGTTGGATTGTCTAGACTAAACAGAGGAGCATTGTTGAAGATTTGATTTTGTTGGTGGTTGTTGGTGTTTTTTAGTGCATTTTTTTTTTTTGTAGTACTTTAGTGTTAGTGTTTGATTGTTTGTATCATGTTTGTTTAAAAAAAAAAAAGGTTCAATAAAGATATTGTGGAAAAAAAAAACAATGCAGATGAGCTGAAGGCCGCTACCAAAGCAACCTGGGCCTCCATAACACCTCAGCAGTACCACAGGCTGATCTCCTCCATGCCACGGCGCACTGATGCAGTAATTCATGCAAAAGAGGCCCTGATCAAGTATTGAGTGTGTACATGGACATACTTTTCAGTCGGACGACATTTTTAAAACCTAAATGAACATAAACAAACAAAACCACTTTAACTATGTAGTAATTTTTTGCAGACCACTTTGACAGAAACCCGTGGAAATTGCTTTTGAAATTGCAAGTTCCATCACACACAGAAGCCTCTGCATCTGATCCTCTGCTTCTTTCACCTGATACGTGCTAGGGAAACGCTGCCAGTGGATAATACCCTTCACTTCAGTCTACCCCTGCTTGTGTGCCTTCCTGTGTGTGTAGGTGAACGGAGTAGACATGACAGACCACAGCCAGGAGGAGCTGGTGGCCATGCTGCGCAGCACCAAGCAGGGGGAGAGCGTGAGCATGGTGGTGGCGCGGCAGGAGGACATGTTTCTGCCTCGAGAGTTGGTAAGAGAGTCTGACTGCACACACACACACACACACACACACACACACACACAAAAAAAGCACAGCACAGAATCTGTCTTCACTTCTTTGTCATTTCTGCAGCCTATTCAACCGTGTTCCTCTTTTATAATGTTTTCTTCACACTGTCATTTTTTTTTCCTCCCAGCGGAGCAAGCCGATTTATGTTGATACCCTTTTGCACTGTGCACAAACACACCCACAGCACACGCTCCAGCCTTCCTGTTCCTCTCCGGGTTGTTGACACAGCCATGCCAGAGGAAGTCACACACACACACACAAACCACAGCGGCCCCGCAGGAAACGTGTGAGCGTGACCGTTCTCATAGGCACACTGCAGGCGTTAAGTGACCGTTTACCTGGAGCGGCCAACGGGGTCAGAAGTCGGCATCGGGCACTGTGCAGTTGACTCAGTTTGACTGAGGCCCACAGGGGAGGCTTTGATCAATAAACACACGCTTTTGAAACATGCACACAGAAAGTCAGGTGGCCCCTTAAAAGTCACTGGCTGTGTGTAAATGATGTTTTTCGCCCGTTTGCTCCTTTCTGTTCCGCGCTCATTCTGATTAGTCCCTTCCTGCTACTTCAAAGCTGCGGTAGAGCAACGTACGGGGCTTTGTAGTGACTAATGCATATTCACATCAAGCCAGACTACACATGTGCACACAAACTCCTAAACGCCTTAACCTTCTTGTAAAATTCGAACACGCGTGTGCACAGGCGAATGCGTCACACATCTTTAAACAGCTAAGTTACTGCTTCTGAAAATAGTTTGCCCTCATTAATGGCCCAGCAGTCTTGGCATAACAAGTGCACTTTGAAGAGCCTCTACAGTTTTCACCTAGCATTTGCTTGCATTTGTGCATTAAAGACAGACTTGAGAGGGAGAAGAGAGCCTTGACTCCTGTCTCTGTCGAGGCTGTTGGTACCCCGTGAGATCTGGCCCTTATCTCCAGCGCAGTCCTCCACCTCAAAGACATTTTGATGTCCTCCAAACATGCTCACACATTTAGAAATGCACACGCACAGAGAAATGCCATGCACTAGCATTCTAGTCATCCTCTGTGCACACACAGATTTCACAAATGCACAAATGCTAGTGCAGCCCCAGTGGGGGGGAAAAAAGGGAGAAATCCACGGGGAAGTCCATAATTAAAAGTTGCCAAAAGAGCATGAACAAGCGCACAAGGAAAGCAAACAGAAGGAAGATGTAGGCAGGCGACTGCTTCCAAGCTTCCCACCTCCCTAAAATCTACAGCCAGCTAAAAAAAGGCTTCATTTCTCTTCTCTCTCTTCTCTCAATAACAAACACTTGGGAAAAGTGTGTGACGACACAAAATGGCTTAAGATGGAGATGTGTTAAACATGGCCATCTGCCTCCGGCATCACGTCATCCATAATATCCTGTAGGAAGCACCATCTGAATAGTGCACTCGTTATCTTGTGCAAGTCTCATTTTACATTCAGTGGCTGCTGACATTAATTGGCTGAATCACAAGTATAAGTTTTACTTGACTAGCCTCACTGTTGCTGCTATAGATAATTAATCCACAATATCAAATTATTGCATCTATGAATGCCTGATTTATACAGGGGCATTTTTATTCAACATCTATCTCTTCATCTTACTCGGGTTTTCATGGAAATGTGGCAGAATATTATCACTGTCACAACTGCACATGGGGATAAAGTGACCTTATACCCCCTTTACACAGGGGTGGAGATCATTGAGAGATCGTTGTTGAGAGATCTGACCAATTTTTGAGCCATCATTGATCTTCAGTGATCTCCACAGTAGCCACAGTCCCCTCAAAGTTTTGACTCAGTCCAAAACACACAAGGATCTCCTGAAAATAATCATACTCAATAAACGTGGCGTGAATGCAGGGATATCTATACATTTATCAGCTTGTATCAATTTAACTCCTCCTTGATGATTTCTCATACGAGTATGTGATATATGATGCACTCTAGTTACACTGGATATACATGTATATGGACAAAGGTTTTTGGGCAGGCCTCTTAATCACTGAACTAAGGTGTTTCATTCCAGGGAGATCTTAGTGCTTCAGCTTCCCGACACATTTTGACAACTATGCTTCCAGCTTTGCGAGAGCAGTTTGGAGAAGACCCTTTTCTGTTGCTGCACGACTGTATCTCGGTGCACCAAGGAAGGTCCATAAAGACATGGTTGGATGAGTTTGGTGTGGAACAACTTGAGTGGCCCACACAAAGCCCTGACCTCAACACCATCCAGCACCTTTGGGATGAATGGGAAAGGAAGATTTTGATCCAGGTGCTCTGGTTCATCATCAGTGTCTGATCTGACAAATGCTCTTCTGAATGAATGAGCAGAAGTTTTGTAGAAAGCCTTCCCAGAAGAGTGGAGCTAGTCTGGCTGAAAAGGGAGGAACCAACTCCATATTATTGGATATGGACTAAGAATTGGATGCCAGTTAGCTCACTGCTTTTGTCCTTATAGTGTACATGGAGGGATACTCCCTCTCATCTGTGATTACTAATGCAGAACTAAGTTTTATTCAAATAAATGTTGAACAATGCAGTTAAACGCCTTATGTACAGCTCTTAGTGCAGTTTTGCCTTGCAGTAAAACAGTAATGAAAGCAAATTAAAATATTAATTTTATGTTTGCAGATGACATTGCGATCTGTAGTGAGAGCAGGGTGCAGGTGGAAGAGAACCTGGAGAGGTGGAGGTATGCTCTGGAGAGAAGAGGAATGAAAGTCGGTAGAAGCAAGACAGAATACACGAGTGTGAATGAGAGGTGCAGGTGTAATGGTGAAGATGGAAAGAGAAGAGGTAGCGACCATAGATGAGTTTAAATACCTGGGGTCAGCCGTCTAAATGGTAAATGGTGTTCCTTATATAGCGCTTTTTACTCATCTCTAGATGACCAAAGTGCTTTACAGATCCTGCTATCCTCCCAATCACACACTGATGGTGGTGGAGATGCCATGCGCCGGCGCTGGCCTGACCCAGCCAGAGCAACTGGGGGTTCAGTGTCTTGCTCAAGGACACTGACATGCAGACTACAGACAGAGTGGGAATCAAACCCCTGACCCTCCAATCAGTAGTCGGCCACACTACACCTGCGCCACAGCCGCCTAAAGCAGGGGTCACCAACTGCCGGACTCCGAAGCTTTTTAATATAATTTTGGGAAAAATTATACTGTTTTGTTTTAACTAAACAAAAAAGCAGAACTCAAGTGTTGTATTGGCGGTGGCGGCCCGGACATTTTATGGTGTGGGACCTTGGGACGTTCTCCGTGGGATACAGCTTGTGGACAGTCACGCGTCCTTCCTAGTGTAACCTGCGGAATAAACACTGCTGTGAAACTGTGTCCACCGCCACTCTGGCTGCTTGCGATGGTACGGCTCCAAAGATGGAGCTGCCAGGCGGAAGGAGAAGAGGAAAACCACAGAGAAGATTCATGGATGCAGTGAAGGACGACATGGAGAGGGTTGGTGTTACAGAGGAAGATGCAACGGACAGGGTGAGATGGAGGCAGATGATCCAGTGTGGTGACCCCTAGAGGGAGCAGCCTAAAGAAGACTGTTAAGTCTAGAAGAAATTTACAGCTTGTCTGTTCAACTAATGAGGCCACATTTGCTCCTCTGGTATAATCTGAAATAAAGACATGTTGAACGAACCGTTTCCCTGACGCACACAGAGGGCTGACGGGTCATCTCCACTTTAAAGCAGCTGGTCAAGGTTCAGTGTTTTGCCAAGCGGCACATGAGCGCAGCTGTCACTTGCTGACACAGCAGGATGAGCCCAGGTCATCTGACTGAAGTGCTTGTTTTCATACCACTGCTGTGAACCTACAAGATCCTCTCCTGCAGCAGTCGTATGCTCCGTTTTATCTCCCTTGTACAAGTGGAGTAGACGTTTAGAGGAACAAGCCGAACTGCTGATTGATTAGTGTCAATAGCGGGGGGGGGGGGGGTATTGATGTTTCATGAGCAGCGTGTGGTTCTGTGAAAGCGCTCGGCAGCGCTGGGAGACATACTGGTCTCTTGTAGTCAAAAGAATAACAATAAAGCATGTGAATTAGCCTCCTTATTAGGGTACAAAAAAAGACAGCGATTTTCTACCCCATCTCCTGCTCTGGCGTACATTCTCTAAGTAATTAAAAAGTGATAACTTCTAATCACAGTTTCATTCCTGTCAGCGTTTCTGCGTCTCTCCTGCTCGGCACTTTCATTATTTCGCAGGGCCTGGTTTGTTTCGCAGTGGAGATTAGACTGATGCTTTGTAATGTATTTTTTTTCACACGTTTTGTCCCGGCATCTGATGTCTGAGTGGATGTATGTGTGTGGAGCAGATACAGGGAGAGGATGAAGGGGTCATTTTGCACATGGGTGACCCACTGGTGCCACCAGGCCTAGGCCATCTCACAGGAAAAGGGGTTGTGAAGCAGAAAATAACTTTGCTGTGTTGCCGTTATCGCTTCCATCAGCACATCTTCTCTGGGTGCCATCTTTTGATTTGTCTGTCAGTCTTCCTCCGGGTGTCAGAATTATCCCTCTATCTGTTATTTTATTGTCTTTTCAATTCATTGTGAGGTAAAGGTGTAAAGCAGCGTTGAGTGAAGACATTAAGGCGATTAATTGGCACCTCCATCGCCGCCATGGAGCGCAGTGAGATCGCATCTTAATTGAATGTCGCTCTCACAGTTAATCCCCCCCTGCTTTGAAACCCCCCATTTAGAAATCCTCAGTGACAAAAGGCTCTGTGTGTGTAGTGGCTGTGTGTCAGCCCCCCTCCTTCACCACCCACCCCGGGGTAAGAAAAAAAGCCCTGTTTTGTCTCCTCATTTGGGTGTTGAAGAGGGTGGTCTCACTCCTGGCTAAAAGCGTGTTAAAGAGCCATTGCTGGGGGGCTAACGGCGGAGGGAGGAGGGGGTCACTGAGTGGAGCCAAGGCTTGCCCCGAGGACGCAGTTTGCCCCCAAGATTGGACAGATTTTGGACCACCGCTGAGCTTCAGTTGGCTGAGTAAATAGATGTAAATCTGCAGTGGGATACAATAAATAAACACTCGCTTCTTGTGGCTTCTCATTTTAATAACTTGCTGGTATCTTTGTTTCTCCTGAGCTGTCAGAGCCCGCTGCGCTCTGATGTGGCCACCTTCACCTTGCGTGTAATTGCAGCTAGATCTCTGAAGTATTTAAAACCTCCCAGGTTGCCACCTGAGTCTTCTCAAGTGTCTCTCAAACAGGAAGGAGCAGATTGTCTTTGTAATACCTCTGGTTTTGAGTAACAGTGCTCTGAAAAGCCTTGTTGATAAAAATAAGCCCTGACTGAAAATCTCAAATTGTACCAAAGTAGAAAATAGATTCTGCAGTTTTGAAGTTTCTTTTTTTTTTTTTTTTGGTGGTGGGGGGGTGCTGGGGGGGCTTGATTTATGCGTGGCTTGTCATCTTATCATGGGACTGGAAATCAAATTTTGTGAGTCTGAAATTGAATAAAAGAACATTTATTCGTCCCCATATTAAATCGCACTTTGATATACAGTATTTGTGGGGATCGCAATTAATCTTTTTCACATGCATGAACTATATTGTATTGGACTGTATTTCACATCATTATGCATTTTCTTGTCAAATGTATAATAAGTTACACTAACAGACACTCTTTCCCTTGGCGAGTCACTGGCTGTCTGGAGAAAATTACCTCCGAGGGAGCGTGCTTTAAAGAGGGAGAAGAATGGCTCGTTTCAGACTTGGGGTTCAGCAGGAGTTGGGTCTCTGGAAATGAGCACATTAGGACCACATTTTGCAGGAACCATTCTAGTCTATGAGTGGGTTTGTTGATCTCATCTATAATTAAATCATTTTGAGTTTGTAAAGCTGTTTTAATGCTGGATTGGGAAAATGCGGCATAGAAGAAGGCTGACTAAAATTCAGGAATTAGGACGTACAGTTATATTGGCTCATACATTGGTATCACCTGATTTTCACCTTATTGATTGATATCAGCATGTAAAATATCAGAAGAAGAATATCAGATATTTTCTGGTGTCTTATTTGTCTGGCATTGAGTTTGCCCTGAAGAAGAACATGAACTTGTCTTTACATTAGTTGAGCGAAAAGCAACGTCTTTTTTGTTGTTTTGGCCAGTTGTCATTTTCTGTGAATAAATGCTCCATCCATCCATCCATCCATCTTCTACTGCTTTTCTGGAGGTCCGGGTCGCAGAAGCAGCAGTTCAAGCAGAGAAGCCCAGACTTCCCTCTCCCCAGCCACCTGCCCAGCTCTTCAGAGACGATACCAAGGCATTCCCAGACCAGCTGGGAGACATAGTCTCTCCACTGAGTCCTGGGTCTGCCCCGGGGTCTCCTCCCAGTGGGACGTGCCCAAAACACCTCAAGTGGGAGGCATCCTAATCAGATGCCCATACCACCTCAACTGACTTCTTTCAATGTGGAGGAGCAGTGGTTCTATTCTGAGCCTCTCCCGGATGACTGAGCTCCTCACCCTATCTCTGGGGGTGAGTCCAGCAATCCTACGGAGAAAGCTCATTTCAGCCGCTTGTATCCGCGATCTTGTTCTTTCAGTCATTACCCAAAGCTCGTGACCATAGGTGAGAGTAGGAACGTAGATTGACTGGTAAATCAACAGCCTTGCCTTAGAACTAAGCTGCCTCTTCACCACAACAGACCGGTACAACGTCTGCATCACTGCAGATGCTGCTTCAATCCGTCTGTCAATCTCTCGCTCCATTTTCCCCTCACTCGTGAATAAATGCTCTAAATGATGATGCTTTGAATTTGGGTGAGTTGATAGGTTCGAGAAATTAAAAAATGTTCATTTTACTCAAACATATCCAAGGTAAAACCAGATGAGTGATCATTTTGCAGTGGTCTCTTCAGTGTCTGAATTTTTTTCTAGAGCTGTATTATGTGTGTGTGCTTTTTAATTATATTTTTAAGAATTGCTTTTTTGTTTGACTGAACAAACTTGTTAACTTGTCATTTTGATCCATGCTGGTACACCTGTATTTTGATTAAATTGTTTTAAGGATTAAAAAAAATCAGTGCTGTTGGTTCATATTTGCTCATGCTAACAATTTTTAAAACAAGATATTTAAATAGTTTTGCCCCTTTTGCCTCAACTTGAATTTACAGTAAATGTTTAGTGTGCTCTTTTCAGTGCTGCTTATTCATTACTTGAGGTCACATTTTCTTCTAAAATGTGTTTGCTCTACTCAGTTGTGTAATTAAATGCAATTGTTGAGTTAATCTTCCCATGCACCCCCTGGTTCCTGCTGAACCTCTGGGGCACCGACACCTTTAGTTGGGTATGGGGGATCGTTCTCAAATCTACAGTGAAAGCAGTGGCTGAACGCAGCATAATGCAGCGTGCTACCTCTTGGCCACGATACAGGCGACCTTGCAGGTATTGCTCATTTCCCTTCAGTGGGTTGAAAGCTCTGACTCACTCTCTGGAGCCGACTCGTGGCCTGCAGGCTTTAGCAGGCTGTTGTTTTAATTAAACACCCACACTAAGCAGTGCAGAATATAGCGCTAATGGGGGGGGGGGGCAAAATGTTCAGGCTGGAGCATCATAGTAAGTTGAAGAGTGACTTTTGCAAAATTATACTAGAGGACATTAACTCCCACATCCTTCAAAAATGCTGCTGTGATGAGATAGTGAATGTGAACATGGATTCCTGATTCACTGAGGAGTGAGGGGCCTGATGTAAGACTAATGCAATCCTGGCACTCGTGACTTTAAAGCTGCGACATCTGCTGCGGCTGTTCCAACGTATACGCATGTCCCTGCAAAATCCAGTCTGACATTTCCTTATGAGTCAGAGCTAAGTTAAGTGGCTCACGTCTTTGCTATTTTGTGAACTGCGTGAACCTCTCAGATACTTTCTGTCTCAACCACAGCAAGGTACTTGGAATAAAAAAAAGACGGATGAAAACATGCACGACCCCTCTTAACCCTCCATCCTTTTTTCCTCAAAGAAGAATAAGGCTTGGGAGAGAAATGGCGAGGCGCTCTCTTCATGGCACCCTCACCCTGCGCTACATTTTGACGTTCTCTAATGATAGCCTTTTTATCCCTTCATTCTCTCCCCCTCGTCTCATTTGTAGAGCAGCGCTGCACTTGGCCATTTTTCCCCACCTCAAGCGTGCGTGGATGGGTGGAGGATGAGAATGTGGAGGAAAGATGGAAACTGGAGGTGTAGGAAGGAGAGATGTGCAGTGAGATTGAGAGATTAGGATGAAGAGTCACATGTTTGAATGAGAGACAAAGTGGATATACCTCGGGGATGGGCTATTACTTTTAAATGCTCCTCTGTGCCGCCATCCCCGGCCCGCCTCCCCCCACTGTGCTCCGGGAGGTGGTATGAAAAGGTTATTATGTTTCCTTTAGAAATGGCTTGCTCTCTGTCTGCGCCTTTCATCTCCACATGGAATAACCTCTCTACAGTAGCTTTCTTCTTTTTCTCACCGCGCCTTCATCTCTCTTTCCGGTACACAACGCTCACGCCTATCTTTCTCTCCCGCAGCCATCCTCCACCTGACTCCTTAATCCATCTTTCTTCTCCCCCCTGCTTTTTGGTGTTCATTATAATGTACTGTAGACACCTGCCTTATCAGTCAGCTCACATAGATGTAGTGCTCCTACGCCACACAACTGTTATGTTAAGTAGGCATTAGGTGTGTATAAAATATTTAATTTTCACACTATATTTCAGACTCTCTTTATTCTTTTTTTCTCTATTTTAGAAAGAGGACGAAACAACCAGCAGGATGTTGGAGGATGGCAGGGAGCAGCTCATGTACGAGATCCCACTAAATGAAACGGGCTCAGCTGGCCTCGGGGTCAGTCTAAAGGGGAACTCGTCCAGAGAGACTGGAGAGGACCTGGGAATCTTCATCAAGTCCATTATCCACGGAGGGGCAGCTTACAAGGTATGGAGTCAGCATCTGTTGTTGGTGTCACGGGGCCTTAGGCTTCAGAATATCCTCAACTGCTCTATAGTGGGTATAAAAGCCCCCCCCCCCACCTCTGTTGAAACGCCAGGGTTTTGTGATGCTTAAAAAGATGACACCAAGATAAATCACTTCACTTCGCTTTAGCTTTGTTCATATAGCACTACCTCACAGCACTTTAAACTGTGAGGTAAAGTCCGTATCTCACAGAGATGATCGCTCTTGTTTTGTTTTTTCTTTTGAATTCTTGGATGGAATATGGGTGGGCAATATAAGCTGCGGCTTCAGCCATCACCCATTTCAGATGACGTATGTTGAACTGTATGATCAGAGGAGTTACTGTTTAATTTGACCTTGTTGGATTTTTTTTTCTTTTTTTCCCTTTGTTATATTATTCTGTTTCTTTTAATCTTTACTTTTAATCTATCTGAAATAAAGATTCATTCATTCATTCAGATGCTAAGGAACATTCACAAACGTTCTGATTGTTGGGGTTTCATCAGAGTTCCTACAAGGTTGGACAACAGTTCGCCAACAGTTTTTCTTGTCGCAGAAAAACTTTGAACATATTAAAAATTTCTCTGCGACAAAAACTGTTGCTTAAGTTGTTCCCCCCCCCCCCAAACCCCCACAACATTCATCGCAAACAATATGAAACTGCTGTATTGATTCTTTTGGACAGTTACTATTGCCTTACTCTAGGGCCTGATACCGCTCTTTAGGAAAGGTTCAGCAGAGACTGGTCAGTGCAGGTTTCTGTAATACATTAACACCAAGTTTTTGGTCACAAGATCTTCAAGCAAAAGGCAAAAAAAGGCACAAAAAGCTTATCCAATTAATCAATAGCTGCAGCCCTAAATTTGACCTCTAACATGTACATTTCAGTTGGAAAAAAAATTTGAGGAATTGGCATTAAACAGAGAGACACTGATCACAGAATGAGACTTCAAATTCAAGTCTTCATAAATTTTGAAATGAAATGAATAAAAGTGAGGTGCAAAATAAGCTTCAGCTGCATACAGGACAGCTGTACGTCTGCACATGAGGTCACATGTTCTGCGTTCAATGTGCCCAAATTTCATGAGAACTGACTCGGTTCGTCTGTGACCCAGGGGTCCACCCTTCAACCAAATTTCATGTTAACTGGGTAGGTAGTTTTGCATAATCCTGCTAATGGACACAAACAAATTAACATATTTCAGATTTTTAAATTTCAACATAACACAAATTTCCTAAATGATATAACTGAAAACTGATAACTTCTCACAAACTGAATATCCCAGATACCTGTTTTGTCCAGTACAGCCTTGATATTTGTTACACTGCTACGAGAGGTAATTAGGGTCGTCTCTAATCAACAATTGTATCTTAATGCTGCAGGAGGACTCAGGAAATTGTAAGCCTGCTCTCTATAGCCATCATCTTGAAGGGTACAGATTTTTTTTAAACTCTGATGGCCATAATACAGTATTGGAGTGGCTGATTTCTGCAGGCTCAACAAAAGTGCCTTATTAGGCTTTTAATATAATGGAAAAGTTTTTACTTCAAAGAACTCCCGAAAAATGCATCAAACCTGAAAAACTGGAGTCATTGCAGAGCCACATCATTATTTATTCAGCCGTTTTTGTAAAATATAACATGCTAAAAATATTTGAATTGTCCCTTTAACCGGTTACTAATGGAGATTTGTGTTTCCTTTTTTTTGTTTGTTCCACCTTGTTTTATTTCTCCACCTTCTTTCCCATGTCTCTCCCCGTTGTTTCTTGTCATCTCCTCTCTCTCTCTGTGTCATTTCCTCTCATTCTCCAAGACGCCTCCCCCTTCGGCTTCCCTTGACCTTCTGACACCCATTGACCCTAAGTGGCCTCGTCACATAAGAGCGGCACCAGTCTTATCTATATCACTCAGTGCTCACTTTGAGTTGTGAGTGCATCAGGAAAGAACAGCATCCCATTTCAGCACGTTTGAGATTCTGCCACTTGGCCTCAATATCTGGCCCCCTTGCAAATGTCACAACTCCTCATGCCCCTCATTGCTGCTCTGAGATCTGCTCCACTCGACAACGAGGCGCAGAGATGAATGTGGCGTTGCAGATAAATCGCTGTTCTGGGATCAGCTCTGCCAGACAGTGGCTCCCAGAAGGGCCTTCAAAAGTAGTTTTCAGACGGCTGCCGACGAGGATATTGCTCCGACAGAATGGCCCAGTAAGATCTTAGGCCAGCTGCAAAACAGGTCTTAGGAAAAAGATGCATGAGAGGGGAAGAAATGTGAAGGAGCAGAGACAGACAGCAGCGAGGGAAGGAGGGAGGCTAATGAAAGAAGACGGTGGGTGAACGAGTGTGAGAAGGGAAAGAGTGAGCAGTACTGAACAGTTGAGCGATGGAAGGAGGTGGGATTGGAGAAAAACAAAATTAGAAAGAGTAGAGCTCAGCAGGATTACCGTACATAAGTGTGTGTGTGTGTGTGTGTGTGCGCGTGCGCGCGTGCTCAGTGTTGATGCATGCTAATGAAAAGCAGCTATGGGGTCTGATGAGACTTTGCAGTGCCTGGGCTGTGCAGAGGAGGGAACCCGGGTGTCCCTCGAGTCTGACTGACACACACAGCAGGCAGAAGAAGGGAGGAGATGGGGAAGAGACGTGGAGAGATCTAACCCATTTCCATTAAACAGTTTTTGGGGGCTGTCAGGCCTGGGGCCTCAATTATGTTAAAAAAAAAAAATCTTTTGACTCCATCTCTGATCCAGTCATCTGATCATTTCAAAGAGTATGCTTAAAAAAAAAACAAATTAAAATTACATGTAGCATGCTGCTGCTATATAGACGGAGTATGAAGGGATTAATAGGGAATATCACAGGAGTCCACTGATTTTGGCAAAACATCAATTTTTGATGACATCCTTGGATATGATGCAGGCCCAAAGAAGTGTGTGTGTGTGTGTGTGTGTGTGTGTGTGTGTGTGTGTGTGTGTGTGTGTGTGTGTGTGTGTGTGTGTGTGTGTGTGTGTGTGTGTGTGTGTGTGTGTGTGTGTGGCATCACAGCTTAATGTCTGGGGTCAGCCTGAATGGTGCCGTGTTAATGGCGTGGGGTCAAAGGGCAGCACTGACCATAATATCATAGTCATGACTCTCTAGTCTCTTTAGCTTCTCCTGAAGTTTCTTCATTTTAAAATTTTTCCATTTACATTTTTCCCTCATTTAATTTCCTATATATTTGTCTCCTGCACTTCTTCACTGGTTAGTTCATTCCCTCTCCCTCCGTCTCTCTACCCCCCACCCCCAAGGGCACTATTCTGACTTGCCTTCTCTACAAGAGGCTGCTATTTAAAACACTTAGAAGTGATTTAGTGCCCACGGAGGCTATTCCATTAGCTGCTCTATGTATTTATCATGGCTCTCTGGCTCTCAGTAGATTGCTAACTCTACAATTTTCTTGCCTTCCCCCTTCTTCCATTTCTACTTTCTCTCTTACACACACATTTCACTCCACTCCTAATTTCTCTTCCATTTCTTTTTATTAAAACTCTATTACTGTCCAGTCTGGTGTGTCTTACTCTTAACTCTAAAATATATAAAACGAATAAATGAAGTGACATTTTTCTCAAACAAATAAAAAAAAAAATCAAAAATAAATGAAGTGACATTTTTCTCCCATGAATGCACCTCATGCTAGTTTGAGAGACATGAGCATAGTCTGTCCGTTTTCCCTATGAATGTTCAGAATAACCTCATGGTCATCTCCTCCCAACAGGATGGGCGATTGAGTGTAAATGACCAGCTAATAGCAGTTAATGGTGAATCACTGCTCAGCCGCTCCAATCATGCTGCCATGGAAACCCTGAGACGGTCCATGTCATCAGAAGGAAATGCCAGAGGCACCATCCAACTTGTAGTCCTCCGAGCATCCAGGCAGCAGGTATCCTAAAGACAATGTTTTTTTTTTTTTTTTCCAGTTCATTACATGATTTCTATTAAAGCCTTTGAATCCATTTCAATAAAAAAAAAAAATAGTCCTGCCATTTAGAAAACATTCATTAAGAGAGGGGATTGACATTTTAGGTCATAGAAAGGTTTTGGAATAATTTTGGGTTTTGAACGTCTTGTAAAGGGCAGAGAGATTTTACATCAGCCCACTGGTTTTACCTCTTCACCCATCATCTCAGCATGTTATTTTCTTGGATTCAACCTGGTCCATCAGTTGAAATTAGTCATTTAAAATTAGATGGTTATCTCTAGGGCTGTCGCAGTAGAGGAATTTCCTCTGCGGTGACGGTAGACAGCTCAACACCGTGGTATGCGGTGTTATTGCAGATGTTTTTAGGACCCCGTGGTCTCGTAATTTTAAATAGGGTTTATAACTTATGTGGCAAACAATGGAAGCTGTGAGAAACTCACTGCAGCTCCACACTCAACTTTATGTGCGTGTGACAATTGTGCGGAGCTCCAGTCTTTCTACAGGCATGAACTGCTGATTCTGTTAAAAAAAAAAAAAAAAAAAAAAATCATTTTCATAAAGCAGTGGCAGTAACTACGGGGTGTGTGGACTGGAGACTGCAGCGACATTCAGCTTATTTAAGCAGGACAGCCTCCATACAGCACCCTGCATGGCTCTTGTCTCCGTGATTTTTGCCGCTGTCCGAAAAATCATGTGCAAACAAGCAATACACTATGAAGTAGTTGTTTGGCTCTCGGAGCTCATACACAGGAGCATACACAGTCAGGATCATACACACTCCGCTCAGAAGGAAATAACACACTTTGTGCCCTGTCAGTGCTCACTGTCACGGCTGTATTTAGCAAGGAGTCCAAACACTTTCATCACTAACTACCTGCTGGAATCCATCTGGAGAGAGAGTGCCCCAAACAGTGCTGCCGTTGTCAGCACCCGGTGATGGCAGCACCGTGTGCTGTGGAAGCTTCCAGAGTACCGGGTGCAAACATGCTGTTGGCAATAAAAATACACTTTGTGGAGAAAGGAATAGGCGAGGCAACGAGCTGAATGACACAAGGCTTTATTCTTTCTCCTACAACAAAACGGCAAAGTAGCCTACAGCGCTGAGGCTAACGCCTCCAGGTCTCTGTGCATTCCCCTTTTTATATCTTTATTCCCATGCATGGAGACCAGGAGCTTCCGACCGTCATACATCGTTGTTTAACAAAGGATTGTGTGGCACATTAACATAAAATAACACCAGCGCCACTTTCTTCTCTGAGCGGCCACAGCGGCTCTTACTCTTCCCCGGGGGGGCGCGTAGTCCTTACTGTCCCGTCTGAACCCCTCGGTGACACCTCCTCTTTTGGTTCATTGTTCTCTGGGTGGAGAAGTCCAACACCGTGCCCCCACAACTTCATTTAACAATTTATTTAATAATCAATAGGAGCACATAAGTGAACAACGAGATATAGCCACATACAAAAAAGTGAACGCTGCGGTTGTTGCGGTTGCTTGTTTTCCTCTGCGGTAGGCGTGTCCATTGTGCAGTATTACATAATTGCGGTTATCGCGACAGCCCTAGTTGTCTCATTATTTGGACTATTTTGGACCACATATCACCCGTTTAAAAATTTTAAATTGGGTAGAATTAAATGTACTATATGAACATTTTGGAAACTCTGGGTTTTATGGTACACTTTGTAGTCAGAGGCCTCTACTTTCTAAACTAGAATAAGAGTTTATGAAGAATAATAGTATTGATATCATTTGCTGTTACAGTTCTCCCACTGCTTTATGCACAGTTATACACAACTATACAGTTTTCAAACTTCAAGCTATCACAATACTAATCACAGAAAATGTACTGACATTGGACAATGGCTGTCATGCTCAGCTTAAAGCTTAGCAGGACTGTATCTTTATGAAAACAAATATTTAAAAAACACATTAAAATATTTAGAAAGGTACAAAATTAAAATCTTTGTATTCTTCAGAAAATAATGTGTTGATGAAAAAAATAGTTTAATAATTTTTACAGGTCCTATATCATCATAATATATACATCTGAGCAGTTGGATGACGAGACTGCAGTCTATGCTCCAAAGACCAGTAACATAGATGTATGATACCATAGATGGGACATGGCTAACATTTTCATGGCAAACGGAGGTGCCATATTCTGTAGGTAATTATAATGGCTGACAGCAACTGCAGCATTGTGATAACAGGATACACAAACAATTATTCATTGTATTTATTGTAATCATGTAAGTAATCAATGTATATGAAATGTGACTAGCCTAGCGGCTAGCGATGTTCTGTCTGTTTACATATCTATGGCCGGTAAGGACATCACAGCTGGTCACAGCCAATAGCATGACTCGGTTTATGTCATGTGTCTCTACCAACCAGTTAGTGCAAGAGTAAAGCTGGATTTATGCACCCACGTCGACGTGACACAGCTGTGACAGCATCGACGAAGCTTCGATGCAGTATCCCCCTGGATCACCCGACGTGCACCTCTCTAGAGAAGGAGAGGTGCACGTCGGCGATGCAAACTGTAAGAGCCGTGATTGGTCCTCTTTGTCTCCTTCACATTTCCTGGGTTTCTTCTCAGCTCTGCTCTGCCCGTTCACAGCGGCACAACTTCCAAAGCAAGTTGGTTAAACAACGGTCCAAATTCAAAAGAATATTAAGGAAGTGAGCACATACAGAACATTTTGTGGCTTGTCATAACCCCAGTAATTACACAGATTGTCAAATAACGCCAGTGGCGGTGGTCACAAGCACCGTTTTCTCTGTGCAACAACCATATGAAAAGTTTTTCATTTATTACCTCCAACTCCATCACAGTCTGCTCTCATTCATTGCAATTTAATAAACAAAAACATGATGAACACAAATAACTACACACATCGGCTGAAACCCATTTTGGCAACGGAACAACACATTCCACCCAATACACAAGAAAAAAATTGCTGAGCACTGCGTCGGCGACTTGCACGTCAGTGTGATGGGGTGCATAAATCCAGCTAGCCAGGAGGTCAGAATGTTATCTCTATCACCTTTAAAGGTAGTTTTGCTCATTTTCCTTTTTATCAGAACAAAAAGACAACTGATTAATAAAACATGATCCATTACATCATAATTACATTTTTTTTGTATTACAGGCAACATTGAAGAGAAGAATCTTGTTTCTTTTTTGTTTTGGAGAATTTGGTATCTTTAGAAGTAGAAAGAATTTAGATTATAAAGATTAAATTCAAACACCTTTATTTTGATGCATGTATATTATAAGAAAATAGTATGTGCTTGCTTTGAATGTGGGACATAAAACTTAGATTCCATGAGTCAGTTAGATTTGGTTTCATGAAAATTTTGTTGAATTATAAAATCTGCTGAATTCATTGGAATCTAAGGTTATTCAAACCATAAGCGGCTGCTATAGTTGGACAGCAAAGTCATACGTATATATTAAATTTGCTTTGATACAATTTTTCTTCCTTCATTTGAACCCTACCAAAAAACCCTCTTTCTACTAAACCTGTCAGCAGCTCACATCTCACACGCTAGTTGATTATATAAAAACGTGCCAAAGTACAAAATCTTTTTACAAAACCAAGTTAAACTGATGGAAGAGTGACACAGATGGTGCTCTTTTTCTGTGACAAACAAAACTTTATCAGGGTATTCAGACAGTCCTCCGCTCTGTCACTGTAGAAATGGCTTTTTTCTGCCTCTGAAAAATGGCTTTATATACACTGGAGGATAAAAATTCTGCCTTTGTGACTGTGTAAAATCTGCATGAGCTCTAGTTCCTGTCAGTCACTGTTAAAATTTATAACAAGTGAGCAAGTAGGCATTTTTATACATTGCTTTTCCTCATTTTCTAGCCTACGTGTGCTGTTGCAGCAGTGATGCCAATATTAAAGATTAAACAACCTATATTTCAACAAGTTTGGGATGCTGTGCAAAATGTGCTGCTGTCAAACTGAAGATAAGATGTTTTCTGTGTTCTGTTGTGAATAAAATAGTGGTTTATGAGCGACACGAAGGAACAGAAGGCAAATCAATCTGTTTTTTTAATTTAGATTTTATCCATCCATCTCAACCTTTTGGAATTGGGGTTGTTTATTGAGGTCATTGCACTGTATATACAAGGAATTCATATCAGCTTGAGTTCAGCCCTTACAGTTTTCTGAACGCTCAGTTTCAGCTTTTCCCCACTCTAGGATCTCACTAATGAAAGATAATTAAAATTTGGTATTACTAACACAAAGTTGGCTGAAACCTCTTGTTTCAAAACTGTAGCGACACCCGTTAAGATTAATTAATATTTTATATTACTGTGAGTAATGCAGAACTACTGCATTAAATTCTAATAATGAAAATGTGAGGTAAAAATTAGCAGCATAGCTCTGTTTCTTATTGACACTCAATAGCAGCAGTTCAGTTTTTTAAGCCAGAACTGACCATAAATGCATGAGAATAGTGTTGTAACAAGGATTCAGAGCCTTAAAATATTTAACTGCATGTAACAAATATTGAAAATATTTAAAGTGTATCTTTTTGAATTACATTGGTAAAGAAAAACATCAACTTTTTACCACAATATTCAGATTTACTGAGATGCTCTAGTATCGTCATTTTGGCCAAGGAAATTCTGTTGGGTTCTGATTTGTGTGTTTGTTTCTTAATATGAATCCTCAAAAAGTGGATGTTGATGAAAATTTTTTGGAAGGGTGGGATGTTGCACAACTAATAATGCATTTGACTGCGGTGGTGTTGTGGATCCTGAGAATAGTTAATGTCTCTCTGTTTTAAATACAGGTTCTTCATCCACATTTTCCTCCCGTCTCTATCCCTTCACCTATCACCATGCTCAACACATTCCATGCACTACAGAGGAGGGATGCATTGGAACAGAAGTTTTGGCTGTTACAGGGCAGTTACCATAGTTACGCAGCACTGAGTGGCAAACGCACGTGGCAGCTTTCGTTTGTATGCAAACATAAAAATCACACAAAATATTTCATCATAGCAGTATATGGAGTGCCTTTTCTAAATTACTTTAGATGTTAATACCACACTGTTTACTTGACTGTAGTGATGTGGGAGATTACTAAAACATGGAACATACGGAACAGAGCATGTCCATACAGAACATGTTCCGTATGGGACGTCTACCAATCCTGCCTACTGTCAGTTTTATGTCAATGTGCCTTTGTAGGTGTTCCGTACGGCGCGGCCCTACTAGCTAACGGTATCAAGTGTGATATGAACATGTACATGTAATGTCATATACGGAACGTTCCTTATGGAAAGCTTATGGAAAGTCCTGCTACATTTGTTCCATCCGTGTTCCTTTCGTGTTCCGTATGAAACATTCAGTGCACGTTCCGTACGGAATGGTCCTACTAGCTAGTGGTGTCGTGTGCTACAAACATGTACGTACATGTGACATTAGATACGGAACCTTCTTTACGGAACGCTAGCAGTCCTGCAGAGTTCTTTCCATACATGTTCCGTCTGTGTTCCACATGACGTGTCTAACGGAAGGTATGCTGGTGGTCCCTACATGTTCCGTACATATTTAGCATCAGAGACAGTTTGTTTGTAAAGCATTTTTTTTAATTGAATAGGACCTCCTGGAAACGTGTCAACTGTGGGACAATCCCCACAGACTAAGGACAGACAGCTCGCTACTCCTGGTTATTTTCCGCAGCACTAGTGTGATGTTAATGTGCCATTCATGCTTTGTGTTCACACGTCCTGTCCTCACTGTTGACCTAGAGACAGATCAATATGTAGATGTGACTTGTCACCTCTTTGTCCTGCAAGCTGGAGCAGGGGCTGGCAATCTGCCTATTTGATATGTATGTCTCTCTCATATGCAAATGCCCATGCTCTTTCATGCATTGTCTGTAACTGGTATAAATACCGCACGTATCATGTAACTCACTCTCTCTCTCTGCCACTGCTCAACTGACTGCATTTGTCTCCACGCTACTGAGAGCCTTTCAGGGCTCGCTCTGGGCCGCTCTGCACAGCACCAGAGTGAGCTTGTGTTGGCGATGTGATTTAATAAAGGCACTTTAAACTCCTCAGTTCGCCGCTTATTATTCGCTATTGCCACACAACCATGTTTTTTGTCTGACTACTTGGATTAATGGATTAATGCACGGGCACAACTGGGCAACCTGCCAACCGACAAGCCTTATGGTATGGTACTTAATTTCTTATTACATGTATTTAATGATAATTGCTATTTTGTTTAATTTACAACCATCAGGTACAGAACATGCTAAGTGCGGACTGCGGCTCATGACAAAGGTACATTGACGTAGAACTGACAGCTGGCAGGATTGGTAGACGTCTTGTATGGAATGTATTCCGTACGGAACTTGGACGGAATGCTGATGGAATGTTCTGTACAGAACGTCAATGGAACGTACCGTACTGTTCATTCTATGTTTTAGTAGGTACCAGTGATGTGACATACAGTAAATGAAGAACTGCCTTTGAACCTTTAAATATGTATTTATCTTTTTTTTTTTTTTTCAATGAATACATGATAGAAGGATAAGACTTGCTCTCCACAATGCAAGCAGGTGCTCTGTGTACTGCTGTGGAAGAATACTGTGTGTTTTTGTGTGTTTTAATGCCGCCACTCATTTTTGCCACCCAGTGTTTTATAACTGCCATAAGTTCTGTTCTGTGACATCATGTGCATACCCTCTGTTCATCTGTTCTTTGGGACATCATGCAATGATTCCCCCCCCCCCTCTTATTTTACACAATACATTTTCATTCATTCATCTTCTTCTGCTTAATCCTTTTTGGGTCGCGGGGGGGCTGGAGCCTATCCCAGCATCTGTGGGAGTGAATGGTTGTCTGTCTCTCTATGTTGGCCCTGCGATGGACTGGCAATCTGTCCAGGGTGTACCCTGCCTCTCGCCCAAAGATGCCGGGATAGGCTCCAGCCCCCCCACAATACATTTTCAATTCAACTTTATTTATATAGCGCCATTTCACAACAACAGTCATCTCATAGCACTTTCAACTGTAGGGGGAACCCCCACAATTGCAGAAAGATCCCAGCAATCAGGTGATCCCCTGTGAGCAAGCGCTTGGTGACGGTAGAGAGGAAAAACTCCCTTTTAACAGGAAGAAACCTCCAGCAGAACCAGGCTCAGGGTTTCTTCATTTTGCTATTATAGGTCTGTTATATGCATGTGTCCTCATGTGCATTCATTCCTGACTGATGAAGCCATTTGGATGAATGGTGAAATGTTTCAGAAATTTAAAAAAAAACAAAAAACACTTGAATCCAGTTGACTTCACTGAGCTTTCATACGGTAACTTTAAAGCAAGTAAAATGGTCTTCCAGAAAACTGTATAGCAAGAAGAAATGTCAGACAAAAAACTAGCATATATAGCCTTGATTTAATTTTTAGCTCATTCTGCCAAAGCCACAAGGAGCTAATACAATGATGCGGTGTCATTCGTTCATCCATCTCTGTCTGTCCATCCGTCCGTGCACATTTCACGGGAATCGTGACTCTGCGGTGGCATGAAATAATGCAGCGTGGTGAAGGTTTTAAGCAGGTTTATTAAATCACACCGCCGTCACAGGATCCCCGCTCCAGCCCAAGTGTGAGCAGACCGGAGCGGGATCCTCAGGCTCTCAGAGAAGAGACACAGCGTGTGCGTGTCAGCAGCAGATGCAGGAGTGAGAGAGTGAGTTACAGAATCGTGCAGCATATATACCCAGTTACAACAATACATGAAAGAGCATTCACAGCAGTTGGTATGGGCATTAGCATATGAGAGACATACATAACAATAGGAGATTGCTGGCCTCTGCTCCAGCTGCAGGACATAGAGGTTACAAGGCACATCTACATATTGATCTCAGTCTCTAGATCACAGTAAGGACAGGACGCATGAACGCAATGCATGAATGGCACATTAACATCACAATGCATGAATGGCACATTACATCTCAGTAGTGCAGCGGAAAAAACCAGAAGTAGCGAGCTGACTGTCCTTAGTCTGTTGTGGGGGTTATTCCAAACCCGCCACAACTCCTCCTAGGCATTTGCCCCCATGGTCACCAAACTTGCATACAATGATCCTCAGGTGGGTCTGTATCCAGGTTGTGCTGAAGGTCACCGTCAAAGGTCTGGAGATCTGGGCATTCATGATCTCACAAAAATCCTTATTCCTCCTAGGCCATTGACCTTGACCTTAAGCTGGGTCTGCATCTAGGATGTGGTTAAGGTCATGGTCAACGGTCAGGACATCTGAGCACTCTTGGGGTGATTTTGTCAGGCCTGTATGAGCTACTCTACAGTATGTAGTCATTGACGGTCTGGTTTGCAGTGTATAGCTTTGTCTGCATCATTCTATAAATAAAAGCAGTCATGTCTATTTCAGTTTTTGTACGAGTGATAAATTAAAAAAAAGAGAAAGATTCACCACCTCCATAGTTGGGAAGAAGGGAGGTATTGGTTATGAAGACCAAAGTTTTTGTTAAAACTACATGACAGTCACATTTCTGGATTCAGCCTCAAGGAACTATTCTTGGCTTTCCCAAGCTGTCTTTTTTCAGCCCTAAAAATTGGATTAGGACTTTAAAATACTCAAGTTACCATCTGCTCATCATCAAGTCTGCTTCATTTAATTACACTTGTCTGCTTTACAGATGGAGAATACCAACTCTAGACCCGCAACAACTATTTCAGCCACCCATCAACCCGACTTTCAAGTCCCCTCCAGCAATCAGGTACGAGTGGGTGACGCCTACCATCAACCGCAGCCTTCACCACCTTGTCGCTCTTCCTCTCTCCTTCCCACTTTGAGACGACGAGCCTCCGAGCTGCTGTCTCAAAGCCACAGGCAGCGTTACACACAAAGGCCAGGGGAGACACACACCAGATACACATATGGATTCACCCAATCCTACAGACGCAATGGTAACACATCTGGCTTCACAAAAAGGGATGAATACAGTGAAGATGATGGTGGGTACAGGGAAACGCCAGGCAGTTTAAATAGAGCTGTGGAAGGAAACTTTAGCAGGGAAAGCTGTGACTGTGAGGATACACAGGGACACATTCAAAACACAACTCTAGAGGACATGCTGCTCGGTAACGCACACAGTGGCACTGTAGCTGACTCTCAGGGCAACGCACATTTTTACCTGGACTTGCGTAGCTGCAAGGCCAGGCACGCACATAGCAGGATGCTGGGTGACATCCACATACAGGACAGCAGCTACGCTGAAAGCATCCGTGCAATGGCCGTGCAGATGTATGGAGACTCACCAACACGCAGTCAGACCAACAGAAACACACACAGACCTGCAGACAGATACATGGATGGACACTCGCATAACTACGCTCACAACCAGGCTCTGTCCACTCAGTACTTTCAGTTCTAAGGTGTACGGTGTATGTAAGGTGTCAGTGTGTGTGGGCCGTCTAGTTTTGATTCCAAATTAAATAAAATGTTGTCTTACGTGGTGGTTTATAAATCCATCTGCAGTGGTAAAATGCATAAAAATGTTGGCCAACCATAAGAATGTCAGACGCTCCAGTTAAGAGATTTATCATTTTAAATGTAACAGGACTGCATAGTTGCTGCGATGTTTATGAAGAAATTAAAAATCCTGAAAAGCTGCCATTGAAATATGAAAAAGCTGGTAAACACAAATTACCATTTCTATGTTCTGCTATTCATTCATACATTTGTTTACCTGCAATTTTATGTCAAAATAGGATCAAACTTTTCTCTTCCCCCTCATGTGCACGTACAGCATCTTCTCTTCAGCTACACTGATGAAGCTTATTTATCTATCAGCTTTTTTTTCCTTGCCAACACCACTAACTTGTCACATCATTACTATTTAATTCCCTCGTTAAAAAAAAAAAAGACAGAAAGAAATGTCACAACTCTGTGGAGTTCAAAATTTGTACATGACTGTCCTTTCTATCACTTTGGTTTGACTCACTAAGAAAAAAAAAACGTATTTCTTCAAACTACTGGGTTGTCTGTGTAAAGTTTTATTCATGCTTCCTTTCTAATTTCTGTCTGTTTTTAATGGGAATGTACTGTCACTTTCCTGTCTCACCTGTCTGTTAAATAAAGCTAATTTGAAGCCTCCTGCATGCCTGTTTGTTTTTCTGTTGTTTTTTTTTTTTTCCGCCTACATCTCCTCAGTCTCATTTTGTCTTTTATTAAATTATATTTGCTTCCCTCTTCATCCTCTTCCTTGGCCACATTGTCTTTTCTTTTCAGTCTTGTTTAGATGAAAATAAAACAACTTGAATTATCTAATAAAGTAAGACATTGCTAGATATTACACAACGTTCATCCAAATCCTCAATACACAGTGACACATTCTCACTTGTACAGGGAATAATGAATATATTTAGGAGAATATCTAATAAATGCCAACGTGAGCCAGAAATCAGTATTCATGAATGCTGTGAACACACTCAGTCCTTTTAGAAGTGATAAATGTGTTAAAAATGACAACGCGAAACGTGTTAACCTTTCTGTCTTGTGTCGAAAAACACTTGGCGTGAACATTTTAATGTGTTTGAAACATTTATGCGCTTGGACAGTTTGTTAAATCCCTGCAGGTAAACTCCTGAACAATAACAGCTATCAAAAACAGACGAACTTTACATTGATTTTAAATATTCCCCGTTCTTTGTCAATAACGAAAAGTATTCCAACCTCCTGTACGATTAACAGTAATTCCTCAACATATTCCCTTAACTGCATAAATGCAGTGTAAATATGACACCACACAGTATGAGACTAAATTATTTTTTAAACATTTTACTTTCATTTGATTTTTTTTTTAATTTTGTTTTTCATATTCAGAAAAGAGAAAATATTGAACTTCACTATGGAACCATATTGAATATAGTTACACATTATTTTAATTGCATTTATGAATCAATAATCATATTCCACTCTGCTGTAGAAAAATTAAATACATAGAACTTTAAATTTCTGTTTGTAGTTAATAGTGTATCTTATTCATACAATATTAATATTAATTTTTAGATTGTACTTGATTCATAATGAAGTTGCCCTACTATGTAATCATATTAAATGGTTTTATTTTCTTCAGTTTTATTTTAGATTTATAATGCACAGATTTCATGTATTGTTTTACAGCTTGGCTTAAACACAAATTATGCCCTTCATCAGAAAACTAATTGTTTGAGTTACATTGTTTCAATTACATCTTATATTTATCAATTACTTAATTCACTGCACTTTTCCCGCATTTTGACAGCTCATGCAGGTCTTAATGAAATGTCTGTGACATATTTTGGTCAAGTTTTCTTAATTATTAAATTATTGCAGCATTATTGTGAATCATCTTTTGCAGCCCTACTCAGAATGGCTGGTGTCAGTGCATGTCTCTTTAAATTCTCTAAGAGCCACGTTTAACTCTGTTCTTCCTCTTATGCCACCATTGCTAATCTTAGCTGGCTAGCTCTGAGCTCAGTAGCAAGTCTGAGCCAACTTGCGTAAATTTGTTTCAAATAAGGAATAAAATGATGCATCACTTGTAGACAGGGGTGTGTGGTTTCAGTGGCTGATGGGATATAACTGGTCTCTGGAGTACAATAAGCACCAAGACATGTGTGAATGAGTGGCTAAACTGCTAGCTTGAGCTAGCTGCCTTTGGTCTGGGTTAGAGATAATACCACAAGAAAATAAGCTAAAATAACGTCTCAGAACGATGTACAGTGATCCCTCACTTATCGCGTTTAATGGGGACCAGAACCCGCGAAGTAGCGTCACCCCCCCCCCCCAAGGGCGTCACAAGCACTATTTTGCACAAAAAGGCACAAGAGAACAGCAAAAAGTGCCACTAAGCAACACGAGCGATAAAGAACAATGAATGCGGTCTTCCTTCGCTGGGTATGGGCGATCGTCAGGGAGAGAAGCTGGGTAAAACGTCTCGGCCAATCAGCTTGCAAGGTAAAACGTCTCGGCCAATCAGCTTGCGAGATTCCCGAGCGGTGAAGAGGTGGGCGGAGAGGAGTGGAGCGGTGGTCAGAGAGGTGGATTTTGAGTTGTGCGGGCTCTCCGTGTTGATACCTGATGTTCTAATGTAGTCTCCCTGCCTTCTGCTAGCGCCCGGGCAACTTTTGTGCCATTTTTTTCTCAATTTTGAATTTTTGAAAAATCCACGATGCACTGAGGGCGCGAAAGGTGAAACGCGAAGTAGCGAGGGATCACTGTATATGGTCAGGTGTTGCAGATGAACAAGGATCCCAGTGGGGGTGAATAGAATTTAAAGAAAATAGTGATCAAAACTGGCTGGATCAACAGTTAAGCTAACGCCAGGTGGCCTGTCCATCACTTCCTCCCCACTAAGACGAGCTTCTAATGCTGTTACTGACCAATGCTGACCGCCTAGCAAAGCTAATGCAAACAGAGAAAATATAATAAAATAAGCCAGAATAATGGGAGACGTACAGTATTATCAACAGTGGATTAGTGAACCAGGTGGAAACAGGGATGTTTATTAAGGTGACTGAAATCTAAAGAAAATAAACTGTGCTTGCTAAGCCAACTTTCTAGTAGCACTGTTAGCTCTGAAGCTAAGGCCTTGGCTGGCCTTCCTACTCATCTGCTTTGCAGACAAACAACTATGCTGGTCAATAATAGAGCAGCAGGATACATTAAGGCTGGACTTACCTTTTATTGACATAAAGCAAAAAACCTGGAAGAGTTAAAATGGCTAATTGGACTCAAAAACAGTATAAAGGCTCCTTTTTTTTTTAAAGAGAAGTGAGTATTTTGATGTTTTTTGATAATCACATGACCAACAGACACATTTCAGAGGTTAAAACCTACAAAAACATAATTTTGAATGAATGGAACCTTTAATTCACATATAATAAGATAAGATAAGATAAGCCTTTATTAGTCCCACAACGGGGAAATTCCAGGATTGCAACAGCACAGGGATAGCAACACTCAGAGCAACAATCAGAAGGCAAGAAAAAAAACAAGCAAGCAAGAGCAGCTAATATACATATGTACATATTACTATAAAATATATATATACACACACACACACACAGAGACACACAGTGCAGAGCATTGTAGCTGGATGGAATAAATATATGAATATATGAACACACAGTGCAGAGCATTGTAGCTAGATGGAATAAATATGTAAATATATAAACACCCACAGTACGGAGCATTGCAGCTAGGTGGAATAAATATGCAAGTATATAAACACACACAGTGCGGAGCAATGTAGCTAGATGGAATAATATGTAGATATATAAAAACACAGTGCGGAGCATTGTAGCTAGATGGAATAAATATATAGATACAGTATATAAATATAAACACACCCAGTGCTGAGCATTGTAGCTAGATGGAATAAATATGTAAATATATAAACACACACAGTGCAGAGCATTGTTGCTAGGTGGGATGAAACAGCATAACCGTCTATTTAGTTATCCTACATGGTATGATTATGTGCCCATACATATTCTCACCCTCCATAGCGACCGGTATGTTCCTAGTTGTATGCCGGAGAGGACCATTGTGTAAGTCTATTGCATCTTTTGCATTCAAAAAAACTATTAGTTTGTTACGTCTTTTTGCTATCTCTGCGAGCAGCCCTGCTTAGGTTGTACAGTCTGACAGCCGTTGGTAGGAAGGACCTACGAAACCTCTCGGTTGTGCACCTGGGATGATGTAGTCTGCTGCTAAATGAGCTCCTCAGTGCATCCAGTATGTCCTGCATAGGGTGGAACTCGGACTCCGGCAGAGATGACAGTTTAGCCACCGTCCTTCTCTCTCCTATCTCCTCCATCGGATCAAGGCGCTGCCCCAGGACAGAGCTAGCTTTCTTAATCAGTTTGTTCAGTCTCTTCCTATCGGCTGCAGTAATGCCACTGCCCCAGCAGACCACTCCAAAAGTGATGGCTGATGCCACCACCGTGTCATAGAATGACTTCAGCAGCACCCCTTGTACACCAAAAGACCTGAGTCTCCTCAGCAGGAACAGCCTGCGCTGTCCCTTCTTGTAGAGTGCGTCAGTATTGTGTGACCAGTCTAGTTTATTGTTCAGATGAATACCCAGGTACTTATAGGATGTCACCATCTCGATGTCTGTTCCCTGTATATTTACTGGTGCTGTGAGGGGCTGCCCATGCCTGCGGCAGTCCACCACCAGCTCCTTAGTTTTCCTCGCGTTGATCTGGAGGCAGTTCCGATGGCACCAGTCCACAAAGTCCTGGATAAGCCCTCTGTACTCAGCTTCATCTCCGCTGGAGATGAGACCAACGATCGCAGAGTCATCAGAGAACTTCTGTAGATGGCAATGTGTTGTGTTGTGTGAGAAGTCCGCAGTATAAAGAGTGAACAGGAAGGGAGCCAGCACCATTCCCTGGGGGGCCCCCGTGCTACTGATGATCGTGTCGGAAACACAGTCCCGGGTTCTCACAAACTGAGGCCAGTTCGTGAGGTAGTCCAGGATCCATGATGACAGGTGCTGGTCCACCCCTGCGCGCAGCAGCTTGTCCTTCAGGATCATCGGTTGGATGGTGTTGAAAGCACTGGAGAAGTCAAAGAACATGATCCTCACCATATTCCCGGGCTTCTCCAGGTGGGACAGAGAACGGTGAAGGAGGAAGATCACCGCATCCTCCACCCCAATGCCATGCTGGTAGGCGAACTGGAGTGGATCCATCGCTGGTTCCACCAGGGGGCGGAGATGAGCAAGGAGCAGTCTCTCCAGGGTCTTCATCAAGTGGGACGTCAAGGCCACCGGTCTGAAGCTGTTCAGGTCTTTGGGGTGGGAAGTTTTTGGTACAGGTACCACACAAGATGTTTTCCACAGCTGTGGTACCCTCCCCAGTTTCAGGCTCATGTTGAAGATATTCGTCACAATCCCACACAGCTGGTCTGCACAGGACTTGAGGAGCTTTGCGCTGATGCCGTCCGGTCCCGACGCCTTCCTCGCCTTGATCTTCCTCAGCTCCGTCCTCACCTGGGTCTTGGTCAGGGTCAGGATGGGGGGCTGTATGTTGGGAGTGGGGGGGGTGTCGGTGGAGTGGGGAGTGGGCAGCAGGACTTGATTTCTTAGAGGCAGCAGTGGTTGTTGTGCAGACAGGGGGGAGGGCGGTTGGTCAAATCTATTGAAAAACAGATAATAGCCTCATAAATTCAAAACATGTCAATTATTTAGAGAACAAGTTGCACAGAAAAGTTGTTTGCTTCTTCGTGGACGAAGCAAGCCTATAAAAATGGTATCAAATATGATGAAAGTGAAACAAATGTTAGTTTTTGCTGTTGAAGCATAAATTATGACTTTAATACCTGAACAGAATGCTTCACCGAAGCTAAACAGATGCTTGGTGTGAATGTGTGGAAACGAGGGAGGACTCCAGGGTTGATTGCTGATGACCTGCCCATTGTGGTATTTTCTTTATCGCTGCCTCTCTTGCAGTGTGTTTTTGTTAGTTATCCAAGCTTGTGGATTAATGCTATCAAACACAGTTCAGAGTTCAGTGTATATCTGCATAGTCCTCCTCCTTTCATCACTTTAGGTCACAGCCAGCCTGGCCTTGTGATTAAACAAACGGCTCCTGAAGCAGACTGCCCTGAGCCTCTTAGCATCCCCCCGTCTTTGTCTGGAGTGGATGGGGAGGCCTTAAAGTGTCGATAAGCTGCTTTATGCACCTTGCTTATTTTCAGAACACGTTTGTTTTAAATGTATCCAGGCATTGCTGTATATGTCTGCTTCTTGGAGAACCAAGTTTGACTATAAACTTTTCAAAACAATGAATTAATCAACTTTAAAAAGCACTAATTTTGTTGTCAAACCACACAGATGTAATGGGTTGTGTTTGTGTAGTGATGTGGGCTTGTGAATACGTATCAGTCAGAACAATATTAAGTACACTGAGGTCTTCAAAGAATCAATAATCTGATAGTATCGAATAGTATATTTAAAACAGAACACAATCTCAGACTGTTCCATTACACTAATATTTCTATGATATGCATTCAAAATACTCATTTTATATGCTGGGATAATAGAAAGCAGTGTTATCCTTTATTTATTCAATTGGGGGAGTGGGGGTTGCTGTTAGTGGCTCCTACTGTGGAGCATTTATACCTGAACAAACGGTTTAAAAAGTCAAATCTTTCAATGAAACTCTTTTCATATTTATTTTAGAACTATTTTTATTACAATAATAATGTTTATCAGTGAAAACACTGAAAATCATGAAGTTCCCCCTAATATAGTGGTAAGGGAAACACTAGAATACACTCTGGAAAAAAGTTATAAAAGCACTGGAAAAAAACAAAAACAAAATTAATTGGCACGGTGAAACAGTGGTTAGCACTGTTGCCTCACAGCTAGAAGGTTCCAGGTTTGAATCCTCAGGCTGGCAAGGGTGGGAACCTTTTTATTTGGAGTTTCCATGTTTTCCCTGTACTGTGTGGATTTACTGCAGGGGCTCCGGTTTCCTGCCTTTCGCCCAAAGATGCTGGGATAGGCTCCAGTCCCCCGCAACCTGAAAAAGGATTAAGCGGAAGATGATGAATGAATGAATGAATGAATGGCTCCAGTTTCCTCCCACAATCCAAAGACATGCATGTTAGATAAACTGGTGACTCTAAATTGTCCCCCAGTCTCTGACAGACCCTTAGAATAGAGGGTTAGTGTAGCGACTAGTTAAATGCTTTAAGTGGTCTTTGGGACTAGTAAAAGTGCTATGTAAGTATAGGTCCTTATTCTAATCACTGCATAATGTATCTAAAGGAAATTGAAAGCTGATCTTGAATTATTACCTCCGCCAAAGGGGAAGGTTATGTGATCATCGGCGTTGGTTTGTTTGTCTGTCTATTTGTTTGTTAGCAAGATAACTCAAAAAGTTATGGACGGATTTTCATGAAATTTTCACAGATTGTCAGAAATGGGGTATCCTACAGATTATTACATTTTGGTGGTGATCTGGATCACCGTCGAGAAGAAAACCGCCATTACGGAAAATGCCATTTTCGTCAATAACTAATGAACCACTAATCCTATCATTGTGAATCCAATTGCTTGTCATATGTTTTCATGGTCAAGGAATCTGAAAACGTACACACAAACACTGTATGGCAGGAACTGTGGCGCTAAACCGCCATTACGGACAATGCGATTTTCGTGAATAACTACTCAACCACTAATCCTATCATTGTGAATCCAATTGCTAGTCATATGTTTTCATGATCAAGGAATCTGAAAACGTACACACAAACACTGTATGGGGGAACTGTGGTGCTTGGTGGAGGTCTGCGCTCTCCGAGTGCTTTTCTAGTTTAGAGTGTATTTATGGTTTAGATCTATTTTGAAAGATAACAGTGTTTTTTTTGTAGTCATTACAATCAACCAAAATTAATACTGTGATTGATTTAATAGAAGTTTTAACACACCATTTAAAAAAAAATTGTGCATAATCATATCCGTTTCTTATTGATTAAAAAAGATTAAAATCTCATAGAGTAGTTTAAGAAAGTAATTCATTAATTCATTTGAAGACTTTGTTGTTTATCAGATTACTGTATCTGGAAATGCCACTGCAGTCCAAATAAATGGAGCACTAAGAGGTTAGGAAAATGCATTTGAAGCTTTACGGTGCCATACTGGGCAATCTAATACTGGATTTGCCCCCCCCCCCCCCCACCACACACACACACACAGCGATCTGGGTGGTGTGGTCTCATTTCAGGCTTGCTACTGCTGATTATTTGTTAAAATAATCAATAAATCTGTGGTGTAAATATGATTATATTACTGCTTCTGATCAAGTCGAAGACTCCCTGACCTCGAATTGTAAATATCAAAGATGTTTGACATTTGTTATTCTGACTCCTAACAAAATCCCTGCACAGCCTGTGAGAGTCAGCCAGCCCGGAAGCTTTCATTCCGTCCATCCATCCATCCATCCATCCATCTTCTACCACTTTTCCGGAGGTCTGGGTGGTGGAGGCAGCAGTTCAAGCAGAGAAGCCCAGACTTCCCTCTCCCCAGCCACCTGCTCTTCAGAGAGGATACCAAAGCGTTCCCAGACCAGCTGGGAGACATAGTCTCTCCAGCAAGTCCTGGGTCTGTCCCGGGGTCTCTTCTCAGTGGGACGTGCCTGAAACACCTCAGATGGGAGGCGTCCAGGAGGCATCTTGATCAGATGCCCAAACCACCTCAACTGGCTCCTTTCAGTGTGGAGGAGCAGCGGTTCTACTCTGAGCCTCTCCCGGATGACTGAGCTCCTCACCCCATCTCTGAGGGTGAGACCGGCGATCCTACAAAGAAAGCTCATTTCAGCCGCTTGTATCCGTGATCCCATTCTTTTGGTCATTACCCAAAGCTTGTCACCTTAGGTGAGGGTAGGAACGTAGATTGACTGGTAAATTGACAACTTTGCCTTGGAACTCATCTCCTGTTTCACCACAACAGACCAGTACAACGTCCGCATCACTGCAGAGGCTGCTCCGATCCATCTGTCAGTCTCTCACTCCATTCTCTCCTCACTCATGAATAAGACCCTGAGATACTTAAACTCCTCCACTTGGGGCAGGAGCTTGTCTCCAACCCAGAGAGGACAATCCATCTTTTGCCGGCTGAGGACCATGGACTCGGACTTGGAGGTGCTGATTCTCATCCCAGCCACTTCACACTCAGCAGCAAACCGTCCCAGTAAGACCTGTAGGTCATTGCTGGATGAAGCCAACAGGACAACATCATTTGCAAACAACAGAGATGAGATCCTATGATCACCAAGCATGACACCCTCTGTTCGCTGGCTGCACCTAGAAATCTTGTCCATGAAAATTGTGAACAGGATTGGTGACTAAGGGCAGCTCTGGCAGAGTCCAACTCTCACTGGGAATGAGTCCGACTGAGTGTTGGCAATACAAACCAAACTCTCACAATCGTTGTATGCAGACCGGATAGCTTGTAACAACAAGCCCAATACCCCATTATTCCCGAAGCACCCCCACAAAAAACCATGAGGGACGCAATTGAATGCCTTCTCCAAGTCCACAAAACACATGTAAACTGGTTGGGCAAACTTCCATAAACCCTCTAGGATTCTTGAGAGGGTAAAGAGTTGGTCCAACGTGCCACGGCCAGAACGAAAACCACATTGCTCCTCCTGATTCCGAAGTTTGACCAATAGCCGGACTCTCCTCTCCAGTACCTTGGCATAGACCTTCCCAGGGAGGCTGAGGAATGTGATCCCTCTAAAGTTGGAGCACACCCTCTGGTCCCCCTTCTTGAAGAGAGGAACCACCACCCCGGTTTGCCATGCCAAAGGCACTGTCCTGGACCTCCACACAATGTTGCAGAGGCGTGTCAACCATGACAGCCCTACAACATCCAGGGCCTTGAGATACTCAGGGTGACTCTCGTCCACCCCCTGGGCCCAGCCACCAAGAGCTTTTTAACCACCTTGGAAACCTCAGCCTCTGTAATGGGGGAGTTGTCCCCCTTATCCACAAGCCCTGCTTCCTCTGTGGAAGGCATGTCAGTGGGATTGAGGAGATCCTTAAAGTATTCCTTCCACCGCCCGACGATATCCCCAGTCGAAGTCAATAGCAGCTTTCATTCCACGGTGTAAAAGTCACACACATCTTTTCAGCCAGGCCTTCACCCATATTCTTTTTGTCTTTTTTTACTGCAGAACAGAAAAACAGTCAGCTAACTAGATGGATAATCTTGCATATTTTGTCATGTTCTGGAGTCACGTTTGAACCTCACATGGTCACACTCGATCACAAAAGATTCAGTGAGGTCTTGTGTCAATGGAATTGCTCTGTGTGTGTGTGTGGTCTTGCCATCTCACTGAATCATTTCATGTACAGTATGTGTTTGGAGGATTAGAGTGTTAAAATCAGCTGAAACTGTCCTTGTGTCTGTGGTCTCTCACCTTTAAAAAAAGTGGGTAAGATTTGAAAATCCTCCAGTGTGTGACCAGCATTAAGTGGATGAACATGTGGCTCCTACAGCCTCCCAGTCTAAAACCTTTCATGAAAGTTACTGAACCTCAGGCTCCATCTGATGTGTTTGTGAGGGATGCAAAGTGCAAGGTTGTTATGACTTAAGAGGTTGTGGCACAAAAAGCCTTGCACTGGTCAACAGGCAGTCGATGACAGTGGACTTTGGTCCCACCATCCTGGGCCCTCAATATGAAAATACTTTTTACAGTGTGTGCAAGTGACAAAATCTCACCATCCCCTCTGGAAGGGGGCAATGGTGGCCTAATGGTTAGGGATGTGGACTGGTGAGGGTAGGGTCGCCAGTTCAATCCCTGGACCGACAGGATCAGATCTGGGTGGGACAGATAACATTGCAGTTTGCCCCGCCCTCATTAACCCCACTGTGGTGCCCTTGAGCAAGGCCTTTAACCCCAACTGCTCTGTACTGGTGGAGCTGCCCAGTGGCCACAGGTCAGTCTGTGGTTGTACTGGGCACCTTCCAGGTGTGAATGTGTATTTGTGTGAGTGTGAACAGGGCGTCCTTGAAAAAGAGAGGTTGTCTCTCAGTGGAACTCCTCTGTATAAATAAAGGTTAAATAAAATGAAATAAATAAGTACCAATAGTACAGGAGGAGGAATGGTAACTGACAGAGAAATACAGTGGGGGAAAAAAAGTATTTAGTCAGCCACCAATTGTGCAAGTTCTCCCACTTAAAAGATGAGAGAGGTCTCCAATTTTCATCATAGGTATACCTCAACTATGAGAGACAAAATGAGAAAAAAAAAATCCAGACAGTCACATTGAAGGATTTTTAATGAATTAATTGGTAAATTCCTCGGTAAAATAAGTATTTGGTCAATAACAAAAGTTCATCTCAATACTTTGTCATTGCCAACAAAGGGTATATAACAGAGGTCACACGTTTTCTGTAAGTCTTCACAAGGTTTTCACACACTGTTGCTGGTATTTTGGCCCATTCCTCCATGCAGATCTCTTCTCGAGCAGTGATGTTTTGGGGCTGTCGCTGGGCAACACAGACTTTCAACTCCCTCCAAAGATTTTCTATGGGTTTGAGATCTGGAGACTGGCTAGGCCACTTCAGGACCTTGAAATGCTTCTTACGAAGCCACTGCTTCGTTGCCCGGGCAGTGTGTTTGGGATTATTGTCATGCTGAAAGACCCAGCCACGTTTCATCTTCAATGCCCTTGCTGATGGAAGGAGGTTTTCACTCAAAATCTCACGATACATGGCCCCATTCATTCTTTCCTTTACACGGATCAGTCGTCCTGGTCCCTTTGCAGAAAAACAGCCCCAAAGTATGATGTTTCCACCCCCATGCTTCACAGTAGGTATGGTGTTCTTTCTCCTCCAAACACGACAAGTTGAGTTTTTACCAAAAAGTTCTATTTTGGTTTCATCTGACCATATAACATTCTCCCAATCCTCTTCTGGATCATCCAAATGCTCTCTAGCAAACTTCAGACGGGCCTGGACATGTACTGGATTAAGCAGGGGGACACGTCTGGCACTGCAGGATTTGAGTTCCTGGTGGCGTAGTGTGTTACTGATGTAGCCTTTGTTACTTTGGTCCCAGCTCTCTGCAGGTCATTCACTAGGTCCCCCCTTGTGGTTCTGGGATTTTTGCTCACCGTTCTCGTGATCATTTTGACCTCACAGGGTGAGATCTTGCGTGGAGCTCCAGATCGAGGGAGATTATCAGTGGTCTTGTATGTCTTCCATTTTCTAATAATTGCTCCCACAGTTGATTTCTTCACACCAAGCTTCTTACCTACTGCAGATTCAGTCTTCCCAGCCTGGTGCAGGTCTACAATTTTGTTTCTGGTGTCCTTTGACAGCTCTTTGGTCTTGGCCATAGTGGAGTTTGGAGTCTGACTGTTTGAGGTTGTGGACAGGTGTCTTTTATACTGATAACGAGTTCAAACAGGTGCCATTAATACAGGTAACGAGTGGAGGACAGAGGAGCCTCTTAAAGAAGTTGTTACAGGTCTGTGAGAGCCAGAAATCTTGCTTGTTTGTAGGTGACCAAATACTTATTTTACCAAGGAATTTACCAATTATTCATTAAAAATCCTTCAATGTGATTTTCTGGATTTTTTTTTTCTCATTTTGTCTCTCATAGTTGAGGTATACCTATGATGAAAATTGGAGACGTCCCTCATCTTTTAAGTGGGAGAACTTGCACAATTGGTGGCTGACTAAATACTTTTTTGCCCCACTGTATACATAGAAATTCTATTAGAAATCGTCTCTCTTCTCTTCTTGTTCTCCATCTGAGCTGAATGGTAAGTGGTGGTTGGGTGACACATTGGGACGAAGCACAGATAAGCCTCTCTGAAAGCTTTTGTATGCAGCTGCAGGTTAAATCTGGCTGCAAAGATGACCCCCCCCCCCCCCAATTCTCTCTCTTGCTCCTGTTTACTTATTGTTGTGGGATTAAGATATCTGACTGCCTGTCTGCCAGGCGGCTTCAAAGGCCTCAGGCAAACTTGAAGCCGAGGGATGGCTGGGCAGACAGATGGGGGCTATGATGGGATTTATGTGTTACTGACACATGCAGAAGAACTGTCAGAATTTAGTGTGCAGATTCATACAGCTTACATATATGAGCTCAGTGTGATTGACGGCTGTGATGTTGTGACATATTAAGATGTGTGGTAGCTACTAATGATACCCCAGGGAACACACCACACCCGTTTCTTTGATATGAGGAAGCTACCGCCGCACCTTTCATTACCCAGGCTCTGTCTTAAGCCTATTTTTTGACATGCTTAAATAAGTGTGTGTCTGGTTTTGCCTGTTTTGTTTGTGTGTGAGAGACAGCTGTAGCACCCGTCTCTTCCACCAGTGAAGGCTTCTTTCATCCTCCACCAGCACTGATACCCATCATCACTGCTGGCCCTCGCCTCCAGCTGTGGGGTGAGGGTCCTTTGTAGTACCAGGATGGATGGGAATGGATGTTCGATCACGTGCCTGTCAGTGCTCCCAGGATTATCTTTATTATTACTGTATTTGCAGTTGTGCTCGTGAAGTGAGTATTCTTTTTTTGCACCTTTGCAGGTGAAATAATTTTGAAAGCATAGATGCATAAAACCCTTTTTGACATGAATCCATTGTTATAAGACATGTAGTTCCAACTTCCTCTGACTTGCATAAACCGTATGTGTTCAAATCAAGAGTAATAAAAAAATGTGCACTTAAAATGGCATTAGGATTGGTACAGTACATGGAGCACATATATACTGATCCCCTTGTGGATCGCCACCTTATCATGGTGGAGGGGTTTGCATGCCTTAATGACCCCAGGATCTTTGCTGTCAAGGAGAAACTTACCCCTGCTAGGGTCTCGCAAGACAAATTGTTTCCTTGGTGAAGGATCAGACCAAGAGCAGTCCAGCAGAGCTCTATGAAAAGTTACATTAAGGACCCAGTGTACTCAAAGGAGCAACCTGGGCCCATCCTCCAGGGGGCTCACCACCTGCAGGAGGGATCATGAGGATCATGGTGGTTTGTGACCTGGGCAGCAGTCCTGGCTGTTCTGCTAGGACTGCTAGGACTATGTAAACCCGGATGCTGGGATAAGTTAGGTTAATTGGAGACTCTAAAGTAGCCCTAGGTGTGAATGTGTGTGTGAATGGTTAAGGGATAGCGCCGTACCGTGGCTGCTTCATCCATCCAGGTGGATGCCCTCAATTTCCCCTCTGGGGATCAATAAAGTATACAAAATCAAAAAATCAAATCAAAATAAGTGGTAGAGGATGGATGGATGGATGGAGACATACTGATAAGCCGTATGCTTATGGAGATGTGATTAGAGCTGTAATGTTTAAAGATCATTCTCAGAAAGAGTTAACTGAAACTGATAACCTCTCATGTACAGTCATTTATGATCAAGTCATCATGATAAATCAGTCTTTGATCACAAGCGGAGAGCAAACCAAAGCATGAATTTGGAACATTCAGCCTCCCTCATTACTATTAGTCGCTAATTGTTCACAAAGTCTGCTTAATTAAATCAAATCCAGCCTGATAATATAGTAAAGAGGTTCCTACCTCGAATGGTGAATAAAGTCATAGACACACAAACATGCTCTGAACGCTTCTGCATAACTAATGTATGGTGGAAAATACTTTTTGGGTGTCCACCCGTGATTTCTGTGTAACTGCAGTTCACACGGGAATGCGTATACAAACCCCAGTTCCACTGAAGTTGGGACATTGTGTAAAACAGCAGTCCCCAGCCTTTTTTGTACTAGGGACCAGTTTCATGCATGAAAATTTTCCATGGACCGGGTAGAGGTGCGGGGGTTCCAATAACAAAAACCTTTGTCAGTTCAGAGCATGTAATCTGAAACAATTACACTTTATATTAGGCAATTACAATGATTCTACATCATAATATCAACTCACCATAATCAGTGGGAACTCTGGGCTTGTTTCCCTGCAACTAGAATTTTGTTTTTGGCTCATTTTTTTCAAGAGTTAGCTTGTGTCACTGATGCGTGAAATGTTGTGCCAGAGTCAAGAGCGGTTGTGAGGCGAGGGCAGAAACAGTTGTTTTTCAAAATAAAATCTCCACAAGACTAATGGAATAAAAAGCTTTAGTATTAACCACAATTTTTTTTCTTTGCGGCCCGGTACCAAATGATCCACAGACCAGTACTGGTCCGGGGACTGGGGGTTGGGGACCCCGGTGTAAAACATAAATAATAACAGAATACAATGATTTGCAAATCCTTTTTAACCTATATCCAATTGAATACACTACAAAGGCAAGATATTTAATGTTAGTTCATCCATCCATCCATCCATCCATCTTCAACCGCTTTTCCAGAGGTCCGTGTCACGGAGGCAGCATTTCAAGCAGAGAAGCCCAGACTTCCCTCTCCCCAGCTACCTGCTCCAGCTCTTCAGAGAGGATACCAAGGCATTCTCAGACCAGCTGGGAGATGGAGTCTCTCTAGCGAGTCCTGGGTCTGCCCCAGGATCTCCTCCTAGTGGGACATGCCCGAAATACCTCAAGTGGGAGGTGTCCAGGAGGCATCCTGATCAGATGCCCAAACCACCTCAACTGGCTCCTTTCAATGTGGAGGAGCAGCGGTTCTACTCTGAGCCTCTCCCGGATGACCGAGTTCCTCACCCCATCTTTAAGAGGGAGTCCAGCAATCCTATGGAGAAAGCTCATTTCAGCCACTTGTATCCATGATCTCATTCTTTCGGTCATTACCCAATGCTCATGATCATAGGTGAGGGTAGGAACGTAGATTGAGCGTTAAATTGAAAGCTTTTCTTTAGAGTTCAGCTCCCTCTTCACCACAGCATGGTACAACGTCTGCATCACTGCAGAAGCTGCCCTGATCCGTCTGTTGATCTCCCACTCAATTCTCTCCTCACTCATGAATAAGACCCTGAGATACTTAAACTCCTCCACTAAGGGCAGGAGCTCGTCCCTGACCCGGACAGGACAAACTGTTCAAACTGAAACTTTTTTTTTTTTTTTCCAAATGTTCACTCATTTTGAATTTGATGCCTGAAACATGTTCCAAAAAAGCTGGCACAGGGGCATGTTGACCACTGTGTTACGTCACCTTTCCTTTTAACAACACTCAGTAAACATTTAGGAACTGAGGATGCTAATTGTTGAAGCTTCATGGAATTCTTTCCCATTCTTGCTTAATGTTCAGTTCAGTTCAGTTGCTCAACAGTCTGGGGTCTCCGTTGGCATATTTTACACTTCATAATGTGCCACACATTTTCAGTGGGGGACAGATCTGGACTGCAGGCAAGGCCAGTCTAGTACCTGCAGTTTTTTACTGTGAAGTCGCACTGAAATAAGCAGGGGCATCCCTGAAAAAGACTTTGCTTGGATGGCAACATATGTTGCTCCAGAACCTGTATGTACCCTTCAGCATTAATGGTGTCTTCACAGATGTGCAAGTTATCCAAGCCATAGGCACTAACACACCCCCATACCATCACAGATGATGGCTTTTGAACTTAATGTTCATAACATTCTAGATGGTCTTTTTCCTCTTTACCCTGGAGGGCACAACATCCATGATTTCCAAAAATGGTTTGAATGTGGACTTGTCAGACCACATCACACTTTTCCACTTTGCATCAGTCCATCTCAGATGAGCTCGGGCCCAGAGCAACTGGCTGCATCTCTGGGTGGTGTTGACATATGGCTTTTGCTTTGCATGGTAGAGTTTTAACTTGCACTTGTAGATGTAGTGACGAACTGTGTTAAAGGACAGTGGTTTTCAAAAGTGTTCCTGACCCACATGATAATATTCTTTACAGAATGTTGGTTTTTAATGAAGTGCCACCTGAGGAATCGACGGTCACGGGGATTCAGTGTTGGTTTTCGGCCCTGCCTCTTACGTGCAGAAATTTCACGAGATTCTCTGAATCCCTAATTTATTTATTTACTTATTTTTTTTAATTTAAGCATCCCTTAACTTTTCCAGTCTTTTCTTGCTCCTGTTGCAGCTTTCTCATTCAAAATGACGGTTCAAATCCTGCTTCCCGCACCCTGCTGTTGTATCCTTGAGCAAGACACTTTACCAACATTTCCTCCAGTGTGCTCATGAATGTGAATAAGTGTTTGGTAGTGGTTGGAGAGGCCGTTAGAGCTTTAGAGCTTTAGAGCTACACAGTGGCCAGGACTCACAGTATGCCGTTTAAAGGGAAAAAGGAATTTGCAGCATTCAGGAAGTGTGCCATTACCGTGTGCCTGCTTGTCTGATGGTTTCAGCTCCGAACCCCCCCCCCCCCCCCCCAAAAATAAAATAAAATAAAATTTGAAGTTGTCGTGCAGTCGGAGCTGGCAAAATTACGATCCAGTGGGAAAGGGAATAATTGAATGGGTTTCTAACTTGGAGCTACCCTATAATGGCATATTTTGTAGCGTTTGTTCACAGGAAAAACCCGTACAGAGCTCTGCTCTGCTGCTGCCTGCAGTGAATACACACACACACACACACACACACACAGAGGTAAACCCCACCCACACTTCCCGAAGCCAGGGCATGAAGACAGAGTGGTGGCTAAACTTTTATTGATTAAAAATTACATATTTTGACTGAATGACTCCATATTTGGGGATGCACACCCTTGTAACCTCAGCAAAGCACATTTAAAATCTTAGGCCAGTCTGACGAACAGTTTGAGAGATATCTGAGGAACACACAGACAGACACACACAAACAGAGAAAAATAAAAAACTAAGAAATCACATGCACATAAGGATTCACAGCCTTTGCTCAGTACTTTGTTGATGCACTGTTGGCAGCAATTACAGGCTCAAGTCTTTGTGAATATGATGCCACAAGCTTCGCACACCTATCTGTGGGCATATTCACCCATTCCTTTTTGCAGTACCTCTCAAGCTTCATCAGATTTCAATGGGAAGCATCGGTGCACAGCCATTTTCAGATCTCTCCAGAGATGTTCAATTGGATTCAAGTCTGGGCTCTGGCTGGGCCACTCAAGGACATTCACAGAGTTGTCCTGAAGCCACTCCTTTGATATCTTGGCTGTGTGCTTAGGGTCGTTGTCCTGCTGAAAGATGAACCGTCGCCCCAGTCTGAGGTCAAGAGCGCTCTGGAGCAGGTTTTCATCCAGGATGTCGCTGTACATTGCTGCATTCATGTTTCCCTCTATCCTGACTAGTCACCCAGTTCCTGCCACTGAAGAACATCCTCACAGCACGATGCTGCTGCCACCATTGGCATGGTTATGAGCGGTGCCACGTTTTCTCCAAACATGACACCTGGCTTTCACACCAAAGAGTTCAATCTTTGTCTCATTAGACCAAAGAATTTTATTTCTCATGGTCTGAGAGTCCTTCAGATGCCTTTTGGCAAACTCCAGGTGGGCTGCCATGCGCCTTTTACTAATGAGTGGCTTCCGTCTGGCCACTCTACCATACAGGCCTGATTGGTGGATTGTTGCAGAGATGGTTGTCCTTCTGGAAGGTTCTCCTCTCTCCACAGAGGAACACTGGAGCTCTGACAGAGTGACCATCGGGTTCTTGGTCATCTCCCTGACTAAGGCCCTTCTTCCCCGATCGCTCAGTTTAGACGGTCGACCAGCTCTAGGAAGAGTCCTGGTGGTTCCGACCTTCTTCCATCTATGGATGATGGAGGCCACTGTGCTCATTGGGACCTTCAAAGCAGCAGAAATTTTTCTGTACCCTTCCCCAGATTTGTGCCTCAAGACAATCCTGCCTCAGAGGTCTACAGACAATTCCTTTGACTTCATGCTTGGTTTGTGCTCTGACATGCACTGTCAACTGTGGGACCTTATATAGACAGGTGTGTGTCTTTCCAAATCATGTCCAAACAACTGAATTTACCACTTAATTACCACTTCATCTATCCAGTTAAGCTGTAGAAACATCTCAAGGACAATCAGTGGAAACAGGATGCACCTGAGCTCAATTTTGAGCTTCATGGCAAAGGCTGTGAATACTTATGTATATTTGAGTTCTTAGGTTTTTTTATTTTTAATAAATTTGCAAAAATCTCAAAAAAAAAAAAACTTTTTCATGTTGTCATTATGGGGTATTGTGTGTAGAATTTTGAGAGGAAAAATGAATTTAATCATTTTTTTTAATAAGGTTGTAACATAACAAAATGCGAAAAAGTCAAGCACTTTGAATACTTTCTGGATGCACTGTAAGGAAGATGACCACTCCTTAAAATCACCCATTTTTGACTTTTGAGTACCCAGAACAAACGAGCTCAAAAAAGACTACAGAGACAGAGCTCAAAGGCAGTGAGTCATGACAGTGAGGACAAACACTGAAAATGAGTTCTAGACGTATTTTGAGTCACACTAACACTATCATTCAAGCTCAGATAGGATGGACACAAAAATATTTAGACAAAAATTGTTGCATTTTCATTGGCATTGAGTATATACTGTATGTTGAGCTACATGAAAAAAAAATGCACAGCATGTTGGCCCTCACTTGGGCTGGCTTGGGTTTACTAGCCTGTACATCTGCATTCACCTGCAACTGCACATAGCCAAATTTTAAAACAGATTTTTTTTTTCCCACACCTGCATAGCACTTGGGTGAATACCTCTGTTCACCTGCATCAAATGTGGATCAAGGGATTCACAGGTATTTAGCAGTACAGGACTGTGTGACTGGGGTTCATCAGACAGATCGCACAAGTTTCTATCATGAAACTGATTTATGCATTATTATGCACAGCTAGTCAAAATTCTGAGATTCTGTTGAGAAAACACTGATATTGCCTGTAGGTGATATCTGAAGGGAATTACCAGACAGTGTTAGAATAAAATTGTTGCAAAACATTTTTTTCCACTTTAGATGCATGTGAGACTAAATGGAAAATGCTACATGATTAGAGTTTTTAGCACAAAACAGTAAACGGAAGCTGTCATTAAATTAAAACTTAAATTTGTAGATTCTGAATCCCAACTTGTTTAGAAATTGTTTTATAGTAGATGTTCAGCACAGATTTAGACGAGAGAACTGAAGATGGTAAAACAAATTTTACACATCTGATATTCAGAGTTGTGCATGTGGGGCATTTTAAGGGATATTCTGAAAGTTTTCTTTTCAATTTAACATAATTGTTGGTAAGAGTTTAGAGGTACTTGTGAAACTTTTGGAAACTCAGATTTCAGTCACTTTTTCCAGTTCTTTTCTGAAAAGGACTGCAGTACCTTTAAAGTAAGGCCGCATGCTGATGTAAGGTAGATGGGAAACTTGTTAAAAGGAAAAGTTGGACAACTGAGGATTGTTAAAAGGTCACGCTGGGAGGTGAAACATTTTTTCAAAGTAAAAAGAGGACGCGCCATAAATCAGGATAGTCAGTAATCTGGGACCCAAGTGGAACAATCACATGGGGAAATGCCCTTTACACAGGGGTGGAGGTGTCATTGAGAGATCGCTGAGTGATGGAAAAATGGTCAGAGCACTCAACCATCTTTCAGTGACCTCTCAGTGATCACCAAGATCTCTCAATGATCTTCACGGTGATCTAAGTTCTGACTCAGTCCAAAAAAATCTGTCAATGATTGCATCAAATGCTCAGCGATCCCTCACTGATCTCTCAGCCATCTCTACCTTTGGGGTGGTTTTGTATGTATAGCAGACTGTATTTTTGATGTAAGCCAAGATTTGTTGCCAGTATTATGCACCAGCAATGAATGAATAATGTGGTGGAAATGAATTAAAAAAAGACACTTTCCCAACTCTGCTGGGTAATAAAAGAAATTACTTTAATCTTCTGTCTGAGGCACTGTCATCAATGTTTCATGAGTCGCAACTTGGCACATTTTCTCACACATGCACCATTGTCACTGTGTTTCATTTTAACAGGAACCTCAAAGCTACGATGCCTACCAGAGACCTCCAGGACCCTCCAGACCCCCAAACACAGAGTCGGCAATGAACGGTGCTGCTCACACTCCAGTCGCCACTAACAACTACGCGTACAGAAGCCCTGAAAGTGGTGAGCACACAGACGCGCGTTATTTGTCCGTTTGAACTGTCGGATAGTCAACATTAGGCTTGGAGTGTTTGTGTACTCCCCTTCATCTGTGGTTGAGTGTATACACACAGCGTGTTTGTGAGCCCATTTATGTAAGCGCGTGCACGCACTTGCCATCACTACACAGCACGACAGCCAGCAAAGGCTCCTGACGCCATTGCGTTTTTTGTTTTTTTTGTTTTTAGGTCACTGCAGCTGGCACCGTAAGCATTTTATAGCACTGCATTACAAATTTGTCACATCTTTTTTTTTTTTTCTAAGCTCTGTCTTTGTGTGTCTTCTCACTGCCGCCTCTGCATATTTAGAGCAGGAGAAAAAGGAAGTCATTAACTATGTTTTTCTTCAGCGCGTCGCTTGCTTTTCATGTGGGAAAGATCTGACCTTGGAATCATTACTCTGATGAAATGGCTCCTAAGTGGGGCCAGATTTGCATACAGGGTATTGTGCAGCATGTTGTGTTAGGGGAAGAAATACAGAGCAGGAGAGACTAACAAACTGTTTTTAAATTCATTCTTTGTCTTTCTTCCTTGCCACCCACCCCCTGGGATGCACGGAGCTGGAGATGCTCTGTCAGCTCTCCATCACGCTGGAGCACTCATGGGGGGGGGGGGGGGGCAGTGGGTTTACAGTTTATAGAAATGTTGTGGGAAGATTTGCAACAAAGTTTGATGAATCCTTTTGGTTTTTTTTTTTTTTTTTTTACATAGACGTCTCCATCCATCTTGTGTTTTCCACATGCCTGACCTTTATTGACAGCATTGATCATGAGCTGAAGGACGCACCATTTTTCCTCCCGTCTGATGTCTGTAATTAGAGAACGTGTGCAGCATCTTGTCACAACTGATTGATATTATTTAGAACTATGTGGTATCTAAAATTAGATCTCAAAGTGTCTGCAACCATTCAGCATTTATTAGGTTTTGATTACCTTCAGGACTGATGTTAAAATTAATTCAGGCAGCTTTTAGCTTAGATACCACGGTTGGATAAATCAGGGTAAAATCTATGGCACCTTTTTCTTTGTCCCAGCTTTCTCTTGTTTGACTGAAACAAAAGCTTCGACTGCAGCAGTGTAAACCAGTCTGCGTTGTTTTTATTTCTTCTTCTCAGTGCCATCTCCTCCTGCAGCCACCAACGGCAGCTACGGTCAATACAGCTACAAAGATGACGAGCAAGGATTCCCCCCACCACCCTCCCCTGGCACTGTGGAGGAGGTGAACAGAGAAATGCCGCGCACTCCTCCACAGCACAGGTACACCCCCACCTAAAAAAGAAAAAGGAAAAAAAATAAGACCTGCACTCATAATGCAGAGCACAATATGGCATTCTAATACGCTGCTGCACACACGGCTGTAATTATTATATCATAATAGCGCTCTTAATATGAGCTTCGAGGTTGTGAGATAAAGTACAGTTATTACGCTAAATAATACAATGCCCACATGCATTATTTATTCTGTACAGTCTAATTGCAGTAACCTATTTGCCTTACATGTGCGTAATTATGGTGATAGCGCAGCAGAGTAAATTTTGCAGGAGTTTGAAGGTTAGGAGTTAGAGGGGGAATCCAGTCACTGCAGCTGCACAGTAAACCTGGATTCATGCTGCATTTTGTCTCTGGTCCGCGTCTGCTTTGGACAAGCCCGATGCACACGCGGCTCTGTATATACTTTGTTTTTTCGTCTACCAGGCCAAGCTGTTGCGTGCGCACAACTGTTATTTGTAGTCTTGCCCCAGCCCTATGGGTAGCGCAAATGTGCTAACACACCAGTTTGTTCACCGGCTATAAACACGAGAGTGATGCACATTTTTTTGTAGCAACAACAATGGCGGCGTTTCAAGGAAAAGGTGGATTTACCGTTTTTCAGCGCTCTTCTCCGCTCAAGCTGCTGCTGCTGCAGAACGGTTCATGCATGTTTATTCTCGTCTTCCGCTTCCTCTTTGTCTTCATCTACTTTGACTTTGTATGCTGTGTCGATAGTACCACCTGGTGAATGGGATGTTCAATCTTGCGCATGTGCAGTCAACGTGAGCAGGCCGTGCGGTCATAAAATTTGGGCTGCACGCGGTCGTCCGCAGAAGAGCCCTGTGGACACATACGAACTGGAGAAGATGACGTAAATTTCGTGACACGAGCCTCGCGGACATGTGGACAGCGGCGGTGCAGCATGAATCCAGCTTAACAGCACTAGGGGTCTCCATTCAGGAATTTGTTGTTTCACATATTGCTGTAAAGTTTACTTAGATAATCAGGTTAGATAATAAAGGTGTCCTATCTGCATGCTAACAAGGGGCACATCACCTTTTCGACATTCACTGGATAAGTGTGAAGGCTCCTAATTTGAAGATTTCAACCAAACACCTACTGTCAGTAGTTCATCTCACTTTTGCTTTAAGGAAAAATGAGATCTACTTTTATTTTTTTGAAGCAAAGATAAAAACCTTCACCTATGTTGCTATAAGAGAAAGTGGATAAACCCTTTGGACTTTCCAAGACTTTGCCTTTATTAGCCTAGGTGTTTCAGTTTAAAAATGAAATGAAATTTTGATGGTGCCTATAAATAATGTTTCACAAAGCCTGGAAACTGACAGTTACATCTGACGTCTGCAGTTGTTTTGTGAACCATCACGCTATCTTAGCAACTTTTTCAGGATTTTTTCAGTAGCGGTATAGAGATGCACAAAGCTGGAGGAGGCTATAAAAGCATTTCCAAAGACTGTGACTGTTGCTTCTCACTTTAGGAAGGAAATGTTTTCTGAAGGTTACACAAAGAAATCTACAAGTTGCTAATTTTTATATTCAGTGTTTTGCACTGTAAGAACAACACTGAATAACAACAGTGTTAATGAAAGATCGCATGTGAAATGCTGCCTGTGAAAAAATGAAAAAAGACACCATAGTTAGCTCAGTTTATAGAAATTTAAGAGCCATGTTATGCTGTGCTCAATGGATAAAAACGTGCACTTTTGTTTACCAATTATTTGCTTCTTCACTTTAAACAGTGATGTCTACAGGTTAACTTAATCCTGCCTGTGCTACAGTGGACGTGTTACTGTCAATGCTATGAGCTAAAACTGCTTCCTGTTATACTGTAGCATAAAATAAAGATTCAGCTTGTTTTAAAATTAACTTTTCCCATCCTAAATTCACTTCAAGTTCTCATGGTGGCATTGAGAAATTGCATCTAATTAATTATAACTGATTTTCACTGAGATACACTACACACAAAAAATTAGGGATATTTGGCTTTCGGGTGAAATTTATGGAAAATGTAAAAAGTTCACCCTACAGTGATATTATATCATGAAAGTAGGGCATTTATGTAGAAGCATGAAATGGTGATTTTCTCATCTCAAACAATTTATTCAAACAAAAGCCAACAACAGTGGTGGGTATACCACAACAAAAATTGTCATTGTCTCAATAACTTGTCATGTACCCTTGAGCATCAATTACAGCTTGACAGCAACGTCTCATGTTGTTCACAAGCCGACTTATTGTCTGCTGAGGCATGGCATTACACTTTTCTTGAAGGGTGGCCCTCAGGTCGTTGAGGTTGTGGGCTGCAGGGTTATGAGCCTCTACATGGCGACTCAGCGGTCCCATAGGTTTTCTACGGGATTCAGGTCTGGAGAAAGTGCAGGCCACTCCACTGGAGGTACCCCAGCCTCCAGCAGCCATTCCCAAATGGTGCGACCTCGATGAGCTGGACCATTGTCGTCCATGAAGATTAAATCAGGCCTGTGAGGTTCATGCAGGGGCAAAATGACTGGATTAATGATGTTATTCAGGTAGTATTGGCTTGTCACTGTACCATTCACAAGGTGTAGGGCAGTTCGGTATTGACTAGACACACCTGCCTAGACTGTAACATGGTGACAACAGTGATTGATGCATAGTGCTCTCCTTGACGTCTGCAACATTGTTGGCAACCATCATTTCTGCTCAACATGAATCAACTTTTATCAGAGAACACCACTGAGGCCCACTGGTCTCTTGTCCAGTGTAAATGCTCCCTGGCCCATGCAAGATGATGATGCCTGCATCTGGTGGTGTGGTCGTGTACCCTTGCAGGTCGTCAAACACACAGACCACACTGATGTAAACAGTTCTAAATTGTCTGACATGACACTTGGGTGCCTTTCATCTCCCTTAAATGTGCCTGGAATTGAGTGGCATTCATCATGCGGTTCTGCAGGGCACTCTTCACAATGAAGCGGTCATCAGTGTGGGATATGGCCAAAGGACGTCCACTTCTATGCTTTTCTGTGACTCTTCCAGTCTCTCTGTATCACTGTTGCAACCTGCTGATGACACTCTGTGACACTCTAAGCTCAGTGGCCACTTCCCTCAGAGAACATCCTATTTGAAGCCTCGCAGTGGCGAGGTACTGTTGATCAATTGTTAGGTGTCGCCTTGGTCTCATGATGTCAAAATGTGAACAGCATGATGAAGAGGACTGTTTAAGTACCAATTCCAATTGAACCAGAAAATTTATTGGTCGATTCATGGATCAAACACCTGTTGTGAATTTTGCCGTTAAGCACCTTGTTGGAGAACAGCAAGTCATGCAAAAAGAACTGAAACATTGAACAGTTGGACATGTGCATTCAAAGGTTAGAGAAGGTCAAATTAAGTTCATCTGGAAAGGTTATAATGTATTTTAGGTGCATCCTGAAATTTCACCTGAAAGCCGAATATCCCTAACTTTTTGTGAGTAGTGTATGTTGTCTGCTAAAGAAAACCCTCTGCTAACAGACTTTAAAATGAGTGCATGTGAGAATGTGTGTGTGAGTGTATTCAGTGTGTCACTGATTTTTTTTTTGTTCCTCAGTCTGGCATCGGAGAGCTTATTTCCCTGTCAGTTGAATCGAGACAGTGCATGCTTTTGTTTTCCTCAGTCGTGCCATCTGGATTGGAGAAAACCAAGTGATCTGTGCGAGGAGTTTGTTTTAAATTACACAGAACTCTGTGTGTCTGTGTGTGTGAGAGAGAGAGAGAGAGAGAGAGAGAGACTTTGACTTTTAAAAAAAGAGAGAGATCGAGATCTAACAAACTGTCACTGGAGTTTTTTTTTCCCTAATAAGCTCAGTTTAAGCTTCAACAACTTGTTACTGTTTTGCAGCAGATTTCGGCCAATTCTCCACACGGCTACAAATTTCTACGCTGAAAATGCTCATGACAACGTACCTCGGAACAGAGCCTCCAAGAGCATGGACATGGGTGAGCTGACACACGCGCTCAAGAACACGTCACCAGTCAGAAGAGCTCTTGTATTTCTTCTCTACTCTTGAAGACATTTTCTCTGGTCAAAAAAAGAAACCACACACACATTGCTTCAACCGTCACAGAGCAGACAAATGTTCCATTCTGGTCATGGACCTAGAGAACAAACACAACCACCTCAGCCATCACATGCCTCTCATCAGTGCAGTTCTTTGTTGTGATGTGTAGCCCTCTCCTATCATCTAAGCCCTCAGGAGATCTGACCCTGTGACCTCATAAGCCTCGGCGCTTTCTAACAGACTGGAGGAGCACGGTGTCTACTGCCTGTGCTCCTACATTCGTGCCCTTTTGTATTATTGTGAGAATCCAAGGCCCGAGGTTTCCAGTCTCGCGGTTTGCTGTGTGTGAGTTGTCGTGAGAGCGATGTGGCCGATTTCCTCATATTAACCCGTGCTGACCCTTCCTTTCCTCCTGATCTTTTTTCCTCCAGCTTTTTTCGGTCTGTTCATCACTTGCTTTTCATCACTTTTCATGTTTCCCATCCATTTTCATCTCCATTCCCCATTTTCAGTTTTTTCCAGCCTTCCCTTCATCTGTGCTTATCTCTCATCTTTCCTTTTCAACACTGTTTCCCCCTGAAAGCCGATGAGTTCATTCGCCCGCTCTCCTCTGTCCCCATCCCTCTGATTTCCAATCCCGGTTCATTAGGTTCACTGGATTGGCTTTCCTCCTGCAACACACGCCTCTGCCACCTAAACTGATTGGCTTTTATTATGGACAAGGGTGGTCTGCACACGCGGCCGCACACGTTCAGATACACGCCAGCGTGCTCTTTTCTTTCCCACCAAGGACCCACTCCAGTACCCACCGCTATCTGTCTCCACTCTCTCACTTCTATCTCCATCTCTGGCCATCCTCCATTTCAATCACTATTTTTTTCTTTCTGTGTTATCATTCTGTTTCCACTCATCCCTTTCCTCTCCAAAGAGTTCAGCGCTGAAATAAGGTAGTTAGCAGGGCTCAGCGTACGTCTGATTGCGTACACAGACCTTAGATGCTGACCCTGTCTGCACCATTTGTATTTAAAGAGGTGTTTTTTTCCCTTCTGGAGAGTGTCCCACATGCCAGGCTGGACTATTACATGTATCTGAGTGGCAGTAGCACAGTAGAGCAGGTTAACGTTTATTAAACACCACTTGATGGAAAAAGGTGAGCCACCTTTATTGACCCTGGATGCCTTAGTAAATAGTGTGTTGACTCAGCAACTCATCCTCGGTCTGCTGATGCCCAGGTGGAGTCTGAGGTTTGAACTCACAGCAAGGCCTGAGATTGGTACCCTGGGTCTGAGATTCTCACAAAAATACATCATATGAGCAGCAGAATTTCACTCTTCTGAGAAGTGGTGCAGGTAAGTTTGAACAGATTGCAGAACTAGCAGTGCATTGTTCTGTGGGAAAGAACCTGATAGAATTTTCATTCCCAATGGGAAGTTTTTCAGACAGATCTGACAGCCAGTGCCTGATGGTCATTTTTTCCCCAGGAATGCATTTATTAATTTAAAAAGCAATGGCCTCCTTTGGAAAATGTTTTTTATAGATTGACTTTAAGATGCTTAAAGTGCATGGAAACATTAGACCTTTAAGGACTCAGGAGCCCCGTTGTAATTTAGTGGGTTTTTTCCCATGTGGTGACTCAGGGCATTTTCTTTAATTCTTGTGACCAAAGGACTGGCAGTGAGTGGAAACTTGCTCTCCCACAAGATCCCTTTGCACACCAGCAGCTCATTTACTTTTGCTAAAGAAGTCAGTCATTACTAATTGATCTGAGCACCTGTGTACAGTTGAAGCTAATTCTCCGCAGTCTGATTCTCTGCACAGTAGTTATCTTGCTGAGGATTGATGTGCGTTTATTGAAAGTCTTCCTCAAACAACTGACAGTCAGTGATAATCACTGCAAATACAGCTTTTCCTGTGCCTGCTTCATTATAATCCCCACACATAAACGAGCCTTTCTTTACTTAATCTGCTCACTGAAACTTTTTTAATGTACACCAACAATCAGCTCGGTAGTATTCAGTATTTAGGTGAAGAAATGGTGACTCAGAAAAATGTAGACAATTTTGGCAACGACGCAGTCATGTTATGAGAGAAATTCTATTTAAACAGTTGTATTAAATTTGTGCACATTTGCACATACAATATTTCCCCATCATATGACATGTAAATATGATACAGTGAGGGCCCTTTACACAGCATGGAGATCACGTTGGGTGGCAAATGAGTGATCCAGAATTGGTCCGACCTTTCTGTATAAATGTTTAGGAGGTCAAAAATTCAGTTTTCAGCAACTTTCATGGCAACCTCTAAAGATCTTTGAAAGAACCTTGATAGATCACTCAGCGACCAGGAGAGACCACTGAGGGATCATTGAGAGTTTATTGGGCGGCCAACTAGATTGCTGCCTGTTTCAGAAGTTTCTAGTGGTCTTCTACCACCTTTACACAGGGGTGGAGATCGTTGAGATTATTGAGAGATGATGAAATGGCTACATCTCTCAACAGTCTTTCAGTGCTCTCTTAGCTATCACTAAGATATCTCAATGATCTCCACAGTCTCTTCAAATTTTGACACAGTCCAAAACAATCTCTCAACAATCACCAAAGGGAAACAATCTCTCAATGAACTCTTAAGGAGCTTTCAATGATCTCATTGATCTCCCAAAGATCTCTGTGTTCGCCGCTGTGGTCTTTCAGTGAACACTGTTGGCCTTTCGTCAAACACTCAGTGATCCCTCACAGATCACTCAGCCATTTCTTCCTTTGAAGCTAAAAAAATTGGAATTCATTGAAAGATACCTGACAGATCATTGAGAGATCATAGGAGATTGATATTTTTGAGCGCACCTTGAGCAATCTTTGAACATACAATGATCTCATCGAACTTTCGATAATCTCTCTGATCTTTCAATGATCTCTCAGCAGTCTTTCAATGAATGCCAAATTGTTGAGCACTCCATGAGAGTTTGTTGAGAGATTGCTTCCCTTTGGTGATCATTGAGAGATTGTTTTGGACTGAGCCAAAGCATTGAGGAGACTGTGGAGATCACTGAAGATCATTGAGAGATCTTGGTGTACGTTGAGTGATCTGGCCATTTTTTTTTCATCACTTAACAATCTCTCGATGATCTCCACCCCTGTGTAAAGGTGATATAATGTGAATTCACATACAAAACTTTTTTGGCTTTGTATAACGCTGCTATAGACTTTGATATTGTAGCTGTAATGTACAGTGGATATAAAAAGTCTACACACCCCTGTTCAGATGCCAGGTTTTTGTGATTTAAAAAATGAGACCAAGATAAATCATTTCAAAACTTTTTCAACCATTAATGTGACCTTTAACCTGTACAACCCAATTGAAAAACAAACTGAAATCTTTTAAGGGGAAAAATAAAAAACTTACAATAACCTGGTTGCATAAATATGCACACCCTCTTATAACTGGGGATGTGGCTGTGTTCTTCCTCAGAATGATCCACCTCTTACTCATCATATCGGGTTTAAAACAGACATCATAGTGGTGACCAAAACCTCAAACTTGTCTTCAATTCCCGAGCCCACGAGCACATGGATACATGGACAGAATCATGTTTATTATGATGGATCCAGTTCAACCTGTTTGACCACAGCTTTTCATTTTTTTTATCCATTTTATGTTGACTTTGTGTCCTCGTGATGCCACAGCCCACACCTTTATTTTTTTATTTTCAAATAATTTTCCACTTTTTTTTCCTGCATTTCTTCCACATGTGGGGTCTTATAGCCACATTTAAATCATCTCCTTCTGTTCCAGTAACAGAGTGGGTGCACAGCGACGCTGAGCTGTTAGCTGACTGAGGGTTAAAAGATGGATTTTTTCATTTTTAGACTTCCACTCTGGCAGCAGAGACAAAGTTGGCTGCTGTCCATGCAGACTTTTATCTTCCCTCCACAGAAAAAAAGGAAGCTTTTCATTATCTGCCGGGGTCATGCGGCCTGGAATATTTTTTTCCAAACTTTGAACGTATTTAAGTTTTATTTTATCTGGCACATGTGCAGCAGAAAGGTGTTTCTGCTGCTCTGTCTCAGCTGCTACAGATGTGTTGCCGCAGGCTCTTTTTGAAGCAACTTTTATTTCCTCTTTGCTGTCGCATTTTTCCCCGACACGCCCAGCCTCACTGTGTCTGCCACTTCTCCTGCTCTCTGCCCGCTGTTGGCTCTGTCTCTCCAATATGTTCTCTCTCTCTTTCCTGTCTCCCTCGCCCTCATCTGTCCGCTGGGAAAATGGACCTCATAAAAAATGAAAAAGATTATTTAAGCGAAATAGGAGGGTAATGAAAACCTATGATGGTATCCCATGGTGCACTGCCTGTGGTGGCTGACTGCAGTCCTAGTTAAATTAGGTGCAGGTGGGGGTAGGGGGGGCTTATGTGCTCCATTGTCCCTTTTATTATTTTTTCTTATTGTCTCATCGCTCTCCGTTCTCCTTTTCTCCCACAATCAGAGTATCTCCGTCTTCTGGTTTTCGTATATTTCTGCTGTGTTTTCATTTCCTCTTTCACTTTGAAATTTTGTCTCCTGTATGTCCCCCTCCGTCCGTCACAAACCACCATTTGCACCGTATCCCATCACTCCAGTGTAACCATTATAAAACGGCACAGCACAAAGCTCTTTGATGGCCTGCTTACTTCTCTGTGTTGCTGTATAGATACTATCTTAATGAGACGTGTTAACTGTGTGACTCCTCTCTTCTGTGTCTTAGTTGCAGACGAGAGCAACGTGGGATCCCTAGCCGGGCTGCAGAACAGTGAGTCCTTCATGGATTTTACTCTTTGACCCACCAATCTGCCTCATTTCTTTTCCCTCTGGCTTGTTGTCTCTTCAGAGTAACGATTCAACAAGTCGGCCGTGTGTGTGAAGATTCTCATTTATTCTGTTTTAGTCTTCTGATTCTCTGTCCCCTCAACTGACAAAGTTGAGTTGTGAAGCACTTGGTGACTGAGCGCTTGCTGCTTTATTGTTGTGGAGGTCAGCGGGCCCACAGTGTTCAGTCCTCACCCAGCTGACAGTGGCTGTCTTCCATTACAATACGTTCAGCCTGGCCCCATGGCCTGGCTTGACCCAGGAGTTCCACTGACTTAGGATGCGTTCCGCTACCGCTGCGGTCCAGTCTCTGTAGCAAATGGTTCCCATTCTAATCAGTGTTCTGGTGCCCACCTGGTCCGGACCATTGCAGAATGAATCCGGCTCGTCTGATTTGGATGACTAAAAATATGCAGCAAGTCTATTTTTGACAGATGCTGGATTCAGTCCCCAAGGAAAGGCTGTGGTATCTCATGGTGTAGGACTAATAAAGGCTTATCTTATCTTATTTAATAGTTGTTAGTTCATTAAAAACTATTTAAGGATCGTCCATTATTTTCTGAGGTCTACTGTGTCAGAAGATAAAAACTTTAACAAAACATACAAACACATCATAGAATTAAAATTAACAGGCTACTTATGTATTATTAGAGCACACAAATCCAGGTGGAGAGCCAGTACGTCATGCTTCCTTGTTGTTATCACGTGATCACAATCTGTCCTCCTCAGTCTCTCTCAGGCTCTGTTATTATGTAATTTTCATGTGGCCTTGAAATTCAAACCCTGTCTTTATTCATGCCGCTTCAAACACAAACAGAGCTGGTAGGGATGCATCTGGAGTTAGTGGAAATCCAGGGTTAATACTTTTTCTGATTGACTGGCAGGTGTGCATTAAAACTCTTTAACACACACACACGTGGTCTGGCTGAAGTCTTATCATCAAGGTGGATTTACTCCCCACCTTGTCACCATAGCAACTGTAAGCAGCACCACTGTGAGTGGTTATAAACTGGGCAAGAGGAGAGACTGGAAATAAATATGAACAACATGAAAGCTCTTTACAAGTGAAGCTCACACATCTCAGTCACACTCTGATGGCCCCACATTTCTCTGCTATTGGGTTTGCTATTCTCTCAAACCTAAATTATACACAAAAACTTGTTTGTGGAATTGCAGAAAGAGGAGAGAGAACTAGAGGGGGTAAAACTGATAAAAGGGACACGAGGAGTTAAAAATGGTAGAGGAAGACTAGAATGAAATTACCATGAAAAGGACAACAAAATAGGCATTAGATAACCGAAGACTTCTTAAACCAAACATCAGAAGATGGATTTTTAAGCAGACAGTACCCTGTAGATTTGCTGTGATACTGCCTGACAATGGGAAGGCTAAAATGATTTCTTGTTAAGACGATGGTAAGCTTTTGCTTATTAGATCAATTACACAACATAACAAAAATATTTTTTTTGTAAGATGTCTGTGTTTTTTCAACTGATTTAAGACAATTTTGCAACACTGAATCCAAAAATGACATCAGTTTCTCTCGATCAGGTCAGGTTTTTATGCTAAGTTGTAAGCAGTTGTACAGTTGTACTGTAAATTTAATAGTAGACATTGATAAAGGTAAGTGCATGTAAATTAAATGTTACATCATCATTGTTCAAAATTCAGAGAATTTCAAGAAATAAAAAAGAATTTTGCATCATATAAAACAAAAATACACGTACATGTAAACAAAAACGTAAAAACGTGGCCATAGTTCAAAAAGTTGACCTGACTGAGCAAAACCAATGTGATTTTTGGATTCAGCACATCAAAGTTGTCCTAAATCAGCTAAAAAAAACTTGGACAATAAATTTGGTGCTGACCAGTGTTATTAAACTATCTTAAGGCTGCTGTTGTTTCATATCATTGGCAAAAGACCATGGTATACAGTGCATCCAGAAAGTATTCGCAGCACTTCACTTTTTCCACGTTTTATGTTACAGCCTGATTCCAAAATGGATTAAATTCATTTTTTTCCTCAAAATTCTACACACAGTATCCCATCAGGACAACATGAAAAAAGTTTTTTGAGATTTTTGCAAATTTATTAAAAATAAAAAAGCTAAGAAATCACATGTACATAAGTATTCACAGCCTTTGCCATGAAGCTCAAAATTGAGCTCAGGTGCATTCTCTTTCTACTGATCATCATTGAGATGTTTCTACAGCTTCATTGGAGTCCACCTGTGGTAAATTCAGTTGACTGGACATGATTTGGAAAAACACACACCTGTCTATATAAGCTCCCACAGCTGACAGTGCATGTCAGAGCACAAACCAAACATGAAGTCAAAGGAAAACAAGATTGTCTTGAGGCACAAATCTGGTGAAGGGTATAGAAAAATTTCTGTTGCTTTGAAGGTCCCACTGAGCACAGTGGCCTCCATCATCCATAAATGGAAGAAGTTCAGAACCACCAGGACTCTTCCTAGAGCTGCCAGCCATCTAAACTGATCAGGGGAGAAGGGCCTTAGTCAGAGAGGTGACCAAGAACCCAATGGTCACTCTGTCAAAGCTCCAGTGTTCCTCTATGGAAAGAGGCGAGCCTTCCAGAAGGACAACCATCTCTGCAGCAATCCACCAATCAGGCCTGTATGGTAGAGTGACCAGATGGAAGCCACTCCTTAGTAAAAGGCACATGGCAGCCCACCTGGAGTTTGCCAAAAGGCACCTGAAGGACTCTCAGACCATGAGAAACAAAATTCTTTGGTCTGATGAGACAAAGATTGAACTCTTTGGCGTGAATGCCAGGTGTCATGTTTGGAGGAAACCAGGCACCGCTCATCACCAGGCCAATACCATCCCTACGGTGAAGCATGATGATGGCAGCATTGTGCTGTGGGGATGTTTTTTAGCACAGGGACTGGGAGACTAGTCAGGATAGAGGGAAAGATGAATGCAGCAATGTACAGAGACATCCTTGATGAAAACCTGCTCCAGAGTGCTCTTGACCTCAGACTGGAGCGACTGTTCGTCTTTTAGCAGGATAACGACCCTAAGCACACAGCCAAGATATCAAAGGAGTGGCTTCAGGACAACTCTGTGAATGTCCTTGAGTGGTCCAGCCAGAGCCCAGACTTGAATCCAATTGAACATTTCTGGAGAGATCTGAAAATGGCTGTGCGCCGATGCTTCCCATCCAACCTGATGGAGCTTGAGAGGTGTTGCAAAGAGGAATGGGTGAAACTGTCCAAAGATAGGTGTGCCAAGCTTGTGGCATCATATTCACAAAGACTTGAGGCTGTAATTGCTGTCAAAGGTGCATCAACGAAGTATTGAGCAAAGGCTGTGAATACTTATGTACATGTCATTTCTTAGTTTTTAATTTTAATAAATTTGCAAAAATCTCAAAACTTTTTTTTACATTTTCATTATGGGGTGTTGTGTGTATGTTTTTGAGGAAAAACATGAAATTAATCCATTTTGGAATAAGGCCATAACATAAACTGTGGAAAAAGTGAAGTGCTGTGAATACTTTCCAGATACACTGTAAATAAAATTTGAGCACCCTACATAGCAGTAATTAAGACCCCCGTGGCAGATATCACAGTTTTTGTGACCAGCCAAGTCTTACACTTCTTGTGTTTTGGATTTTCTCACAGTCCTTGTTCCAAAAAACCTTGAGTTTTGCAGTGTTCTTGGTCCATCTTACATGCACAGCCCTTTTCCGATCTACCCACACATTTTTAATTGTGCTGAAGTGCGGGGACTGTGTAGTGTGATGTTTGCTGGTATTCAGTGGGATTCATTCTTTCTTCTACCCATGCAGTGTTTCATGTGCCATTGGCTGCATCACAATGGATTGTTTTCATGAAATGCTTATCCTTTCTTTCTCCAAAAATGTCTTTTGCTAAATGTGGCTGAAGAGTTCTATTTTAACTTGATCAGTCAACAGCACTTTTCTCCAAAACTCACCAGGCTACTGTAAATTTTCCATTGCTTACTTTTTGTTGCTTAATTTGAGATGAGGATGCAGGAAAGGTTTTTTCTACAGACTTTTCATGAAGGTCTTCTTTGTGCAAGTATTGCTGCACGGTGGAATGATTTACCACTACTTCTGAGTTTGTAAAAACTTTTTTTTTTTTACCCGTTCTGTCTAGCAGCTCAGTAAGCAGAACAGATATCTGCTCCCCTTATTGTGCCAAATAGATTTACTTTGCCAAAAGGAGCTTTGCTCATATTTGATACAGTGGTGTGAAAAAGTGTTTGCCCCCTTCCTGATTTCTCAATTCGTTGTATGCTTGTCACACTTAAATGTTTCAGATCATCAAACAAATTTAAATATTAGTCAAAGATAACAAAAGTAAACACAAAATGCAGTTGTTGTTTTTTTCCACAATATCTTTATTGAACCTTTTTTTTTTTTTTAACAAACATGATACAAACAATCAAACACTAACACTAAAGTACTACAAAAAAAGAAAAAAATGCACTAAAAACACCAACAACCACCAACAAAATCAAGTCTTTAACAATGCTCCTCTGTTTAGTCTAGACAATCCAATACATAAGTATACATATTATGTTCACCAGTTTGGAATTTACAAGGTCCACACACATCATTCACCTTCTTCTTCAAGAGTTATGTTTAAATTTTTTACATAATCAATAAAAGGTCTCCATATATTCTCAAACACAATTTCCTTTGATTTCAGTATATATGTTATTCTTTCTAATGGAAGGTTTGTTAACATCTGTCTTAACCACTGAGTCACATCTGGTCTATGAGTCTTTTTCCATAATAGTGCAATACATTTTTTGGCATTAAGCAAACTGAGGTCTATGAATGTTCTTTCACTTTTATTAAAATTATGCTTTTCTGGGTACAGACCCAACAAAAACAGTTTAGGATTCAATATGATTTGTTTTGAGATTATTTTTTCAATTGTTACCCTCACCTCTTCCCAAAACATTCTTATTAATCTACATTCCCATAAACAATGAAATAGGGTTCCTTTACTTTCCATGCATTTTGTGCATGTATCTGGTATATTTTTGTTATATCTATTTAACTCCTCCGGTGTAACATACATCCGCATTAACCATTTGAAATGTATCAATTTAAGGCGTGCATTTATTGATTTGGTTTGAGCTTCTGTACAAGCCAATTCCCATTGTTCCTCTGAAATTTCAATTTGCAGATCTTCTTTCCAGTAGTTTAATCTTTTCAGTGAATTTTCACTTGAAGATAGTGTCAATGAGTTATAAAACTCTGAAATAATACCCTTTCTTTTACTATCTTTCATCATCATTTTTTCCAAGGATGAATAAATAGGTCGAGTGAGAGCTTTATTTTGATTTGATCGAATAAAGTTTCTAAGTTGAAGATATTTAAAAAAATGTGTTCTATTGAGATTAAATTTGATCCTCAGCTCTTCAAAAGACATTATGTTGTCTGCACCTGGCAAATATAAATCCTGAATCTTTTGTATCCCTTTTAAATTCCATACTTTAAATACAGCGTCCGCTCTCCCTGGTTTAAAATATTGATTACCCCATATTGGACTAAATTGTGACAATAACTGTGGTTCTTTTAAATAGTTTTTAGCTTCACACCATATTTTGATCATATGCTTTACAAATGGATTTTTAACTTGTTTTTGTAATTTTTTTGCCGAATCTGAGTATATGAATATGGGAAGAGGTAAAGGTAAATTGTATGATTCCATTTCAGTCCAGTGAGGGAGATCATTTGATGAAAAATAATATGTCATAGACCTCAGTTGTGCCGACCAATAATACAACATAAAATTTGGACATTTCAGACCTCCACGATCAAATGGTAAATATAATAAAGACAAATGTAATCTAGCCCTCCTGTTGTTCCATATAAATTCCACTAACTTTTTTTTTATTCTTGAGAATAGATCTAAAGGTGGTGATAAGGGAATGTATTGAAATAAATAAAGTATTTTAGGTAAAATATTACTTTTAAGTATATTGATTCTCCCGATCATCGACATTGGTAGTGACATCCATCTCTGAGTTAACTCATTGATATCTGACATTAAGGCTTCATAGTTGACACTGGCGACTGATTCTAGCTTAGGCATAATTTGGATTCCTAAATATTTAAACTGATTTACAACATTGAATTGATTTACCTCAGGGGCTGGGTAATTTCTCTGGGTCTCATTTAGCATTAATATTGAAGATTTAGTTTTATTTATTTTATATCCTGATATTTCCCCAAAATTCTTTATTAAATTCAACAAGGTTGGAATTGATTTTTTTAGATTCGACATAAACAAAATTATATCATCGGCGTACAGGGAGATTTTATGTTCTGTTGGTCCAACTTTAATTCCATATATTTGTGAATGTAAACGTATCGCTAAAGGTTCAATTGCCATAGTAAACAGTAAAGGTGAAAGTGGACAGCCTTGTCGACATCCTCTATTGATTTTTATTGGTTTTGAAATATTGTTATTTGTTAGGATTTCTGCTGTAGCATTATTGTATATTATTTGAACCCATTTTATGAAATTATTTCCAAGTCCAAACCTTTGTAGGACTTCAAAAAGAAAGGGCCATTCAACTCTATCAAAGGCCTTTTCGGCGTCCAATGATAGGAGAGCTGTATCCGGTGCTTCTTTATTAAAATAAATAATATTAAATAGTCTTCTTACATTATGGAAGCCTTGTCTACCCTTTATAAAGCCATTCTGATCTCGATTAATAATATTTGGTAAAATTTCTTGTATTCGTCTTGCTAAAATTTTACAGATTATCTTAAGGTCGGCGTTTAATAGGCTTATTGGTCTCATATTTTCACATTTATTAGAGGGTTTACCTGGTTTTGGCAGCAGTATAATTAAGGCATTATTTATGTATGATGGTAAATTATTATTTTGAAATGCTTCTAAAACCATTTCCAAAAAAGGTTTTATTAATTTATTCTTAAATTTTTTATAAAGGTCAACTGGAAGACCATCTGGTCCTGCACTTTTCCTGATTTCATATTATCAATGGCTAGCCCAACTTCTTCTTGACTAATTTTAGACTCCAATATCTCCCTGTTTTCATTTGGAATACACGGTATAGATAGTTCGTTCAAAAACCCATTTAGTTTTGTTAAATCAGGTTCATTTTTGGTATCATATAATTTTTCATAGTAATCTCTAAAGGCTCTATTAATTTCTAAAGGATCTATAACTGCCTGTCCATTACTTATAATACTGGTAATTGGTGTTTTAATTTCCAATTGTTTAATCTGCCATGCTAATAATTTTCCTGATTTTTCACCTTGTTCATAAAAAGATTGTTTCAATCTTAGAAGACTCGAGGCAGCTCTATTCGCTGATTTTTTGTCGTATTCAGCTCTCAAAATCAGTAATTCATTCTCCAACCTTGGGTCACTTCCTGCATACACTTTTTCCTGAAGACTTTTTATTTTATGTTCCAATTTAGCTCTCTCCTCTCGAGTCTTCTTAGATTTTGATCCTGTATAACTAATAATATGTCCCCTAATAAAAGCTTTGAAAGCCTCCCACTTTACACATGCTGATGTTTGTGTAGTATTGATGTCAAAGAACTCGTCTATCTGTTTTTCTATATACTTGACAAATTCCTCATCCTGAAGCCATTTATGCTGAAATTGCCATCTACCTGATTCCTTTGTCAATTTTTTATCTACATATATTAGACAACAGGGTGCATGATCAGAGATCACGATGTTATCATAAAAGCAGTTTTGAATCTTGGACCTTAATTCTGTGGAAATCAAAAAATAATCAATACGTGAGAATGTCTTGTAGGTACTGGAATAACAAGAATAGGCTTTAACTTGTGGTTTCATTTCTCTCCATATATCTAACAATCTCAATTCTTTCATAAAATGATTAATAGTCATCCTACATCCAATGTGCGTACAATCCAGTCCTGTTGATCTATCCACACCTGGATTCAATGTACAGTTAAAATCCCCTGCTATTATATGTTGCCCTGTAAGTGATGATAAGATGAGAAATAAATTAGCAAAGAACTTCTGATCATCTATATTGGGACCATATAAGTTCACAAGATTTATATTTTCTAATAGCAAAGAACCTTGAATGATTACATATCTTCCAAATTTGTCTCCAATTACATTTTTCACTTGAAAAGGAACTGATTTATGTATGAGAGTCATAACTCCCCTGGCTCGGGATGAAAATGAAGAGGTGAATACACTTCCCTGCCATCTACTCCTAATTCTTTTAACATCCTCCTCTATCAGATGAGTTTCTTGTAAAAACACAATTCTTGAACCCATGTCCTTTATTTTATTCATAACTTGTTTAAGTTTTTTTAAATTTTGTAGACCTCTGCAATTCCATGAAGTTAAATTAAGATTAACACTTTGGTCCATGATCAATAGAGAGTTTGGGATTACCTTGCAGTGTAAACATGCTCATACAGAGAAGCAAAAACATGAGTGGTTGAACATTCATCCTACAAACTACACACAAACAAATTTCCCCTTCCCACACTTGTGGCAAACCCCCCAAAATCAAAAGAAAAATTCTGTCTCCCGATATAGCCATCGACCGTTCCACACCCACGGGGAACAGCCTAAGCCACTCCTTCTTCATCCTCCCAATCACCCTAACTCTACTGCTTTTAATGACGCAACATTAACTCTCCTCTGTAGTTTTCCAACTTAACTCCAAAATTTTTAACAACTTTGTACATCATAGTTTGTTTTTTTTTTGTTTGTTTTGTTTTTGTTTTGTTTTTTTTAATATATAATACAATCTATATTTTGTAACCTTACTATTTACTTCAAGTCAGTCAGATGCCTGTGCAAATGCTTAATTATTCTACCTTATATTTTGTTCATGCTTAGCTCCCACCAGTCTCTTCTTCTTTGATCTTCTTGATGAACTCCTGCGCCTCCTCTGGGGTCTTGAAGATGTGGGTTCTGCCCTCATACGTGGTCAGCAGTCTCGCAGGATAGATCACACCATGACGAATCCCAAGGTTGCGCAGCTCCTCACGTACGGGATCAAACTGCTTCCTCAATTGCTGGATTCCTGTGGCCAAATCTGGGTAGAACCGCACCTGCTGGTCCTGGTGTTTAATCTCCCCCTTAGCTCGTGCAGCGCTGAAGATCTTCATCCTGTCTCTGTTGCTAAGAAACTTCATAATTAAGGTCCTCGGCGGTCCCTTATCTCTCCGTGGGCCAATGCGATGTGCTTTTTCCAGAACCACTGCTGATTGCAACTCCTCGCTGCCCAGCACCTCCGGAATCCACTTTTCCAGAAAGGAACATACGTCCCGACCTTCTGATTCCTCTGGAAGACCCACCAGCCTCAAATTATTCTGTCTCGACCGAGATTCCAAATCCAAAATATTATCTTCCAGAGATTTATTTTTTTTTCCAAAGTGCGCACCTTTAATTGAAGACGGGTGACGTCATCTTCAGCACTAGCGAGACGGAGCTCCATCTGCGCCGTTCGTTCTACACAGTCACCCAATTCCTTTCTTATTCCTTCCAACGCTGTCATAATCCCATCAAATCTAGAGGAAAAGTCCGCTCTCATTGAACTCATGGCAGCCATCAGCGCATCTGCGCCATTCCCCGCAGATATCGCACCGTTGCCAGCCTCCTCCGCCATATATGGAGTTTTGTTTGCTGCGTCACAGACCTGAAAGTCCGTTAATTTGGACTGTTTCGGCGGCTCGCTTTTTCCTTTTCCTAGTTTTCCAGCCTTAGGCTTCGCCGACATATCCTCGCCCAAATGCTGGGATACGTTCTGTCCCAAATGAGAGAGTTATTTGCCGATTTTTTTTCTCCAGGAGCAGAGCAGAGCGAGACACGTCCGTCCTACGTGGCAGCCATAACCGGAAGTCCAAAATGCAGTTTTTAATTGAAGGTGTTTATTATTAAGGGTAAAAACAATCCAAACCTACATGGCCCTGTGTGAAAAAGTGATTGCCCCCCTGTTAAAACATAAATTAACTGTGGTTTATCACATCTTTGGAAAGCTGAGTTCAATTTTCTAGCTGTTTCAAAAGCTTTGGGACTCCAGCGAACCTCAGTGACAGCCATTATCCACAAATGGCAAAAACATGGAACAGTGGTGAACCTTCCCAGTAGTGGCCGGCCGACCAACATTACCCCATGAGCGCAGCGACGACTCATCCAAGAGGTCACAAAAGACCCCACAACAATATCCAAAGAACTGCAGGCCTCACTTGCCTCAGTTAAGGTCAGTGTTCATGACTCCACCATAAGAAAGAGACTGGGCAAAAATGGCCTGCATGGCAGAGTTCCAAGACGAAAACCACTGCTGAGCAAAAAGAACATAAAGACTTGTCTGAGTTTTGCCAGAAAACATCTTGGATGATCCCCAAGACTTTTGAAAAAATACTCTGTGGACTGACGAGACAAAAGTTGAACTTTTTGGAAAGTGTGTGTCCCATTACATCCAGCATAAAAGTAACACAGCATTTCAGAAAAGGAACATCATACCAACAGTAAAATGTGGTGGTGGTAGTGTGATGGTCTGGGACTGTTTTGCTACTTCAGGACCTGAAAGACTTGCTGTGGTAAATGGAAGCATGAATTCTGCTGTTTACCAGAATGTCCGGCCATCTGTTCGTGACCTCAAGCTAAAGCGTACTTGGGTTCTGCAGTGGGACAATGATCCAAAACACACCAGCAAGTCCACCTCCAAATGGCTAAAGAAAAACCAAAATGAAGACTTTGGAGTGGCCTAATCAAAGTCCTGACCTGAATCCGATTGAGATGCTGTGGCATGACCTTAAAAAGGCAGTTCATGCTCAAAAACCCTCCAGTGTGGCTGAATTACAACAATTCTGCAAAGATAAGTGGGCCAAAATTCCTCCACAGTGCTGTAAAAGACTCATTGCTAGTTATCACAAACGCTTGATTGCATTTGTTGCTGCTCTGGGTGGCCCAACCAGTTATTAGGCTTAGAGTGCAATCACTTTTTCCACACAGGGCCATGTAGGTTTGGATTTTTTTTCCCTTAATAATAAACACCTTCATTTAAAAACTGCATTTTGTGTTTACTTGTGTTATCTTTGTCTAATATTTAAATTTGTTTGATGATCTGAAACATTTAAGTGTGACAAACGTACAAAAAAAATGAGAAATCAGGAAGGGGCAAACACTTCTTCACACCACTGTATATGCTGTACTCTTCTCTTGTAATAACTTTAATAATTAATTTTTTTAGGGCACATTCACACGGGCACTGTCTGGTCCGGACCAAAGGAACTCTGGTCCGCTTCCGTGGATAGTTTGGTTCATTTGGTACAGTCCGAATGCGCATTTGAATTCTGGTGCATACCAAACAAGCAAACTCTGGTCCGCCTGAAAACGGGGGTCTCGGTTCATTTGCAAGTGAACCCTGGTGTGCTTCGGTTGCAGTGTGAATGCAAACGGACTATCCAACAAAGGGCAGAAATGCTCCTCAGCATTTGTGTAACCACAGCAACACGTAATCGCAGAAGAGGAAGTGGTATTTACCGTAGTATATTTTGGGTAGAAAATAACAAAGACAGCAGTGCATATCTGAGAAATCCTTTTACCGAAGAAAGACAAGGAGAAAAGTTAAAAAATGTCTTGTTTGTGGTGGACAAACAACCTGACTGAAGGGAACAGATTTCCTTTTTCAGTCCTGGCCAGTCGATGAGCCTGATTTTTCTTCTTCGCTGAGATTTTTTCTTCCTGATCAGTGGTGATTTTGGCTACAGCGGGCCAAACAATCAGTTGCTGTAACTGTGTGATGTTGTCTAGGCAGTTTGGTCCACTGCAGTGTGACTGCAAACCAAACAAAGGTGTGAAAATTCTCGGCATTCCCTGCCCAATTGGACCGAGACCCCCGGACTATCCTGGTCTGAATGCAGCCTTATTTAATATGGACCTGACAGGGGGGAATGGGAAAGGGAATTGATAGGATTTGAAGTGGTTGCAAGGGGTGGTGGGTGAGGGAGTGCAGACAGGGAGGAAAAAAAAGAGGAACAAACAGAGAAAACACAGACTAGCACAACTGAAACAAAGAGAAAACAAACTGTTTCTGCTTCTGAAGAGGTCTCATCATGAGCCTGATATCTACATCTGTAAGAGAACAGAGAGACGTGTGTGTGTATGGTTTGTCAGGAAACGTATAAGGAGGATGGCAGGCTGCAGCAACACCCCCCCCTTCTCAAAACCATGAGCATGCAAGACAGTGCTACCAATCCCCGGGGGGCACAACCGCAGCCCCCACAGAGCACAAATGACCTGAACGCACTAAGCCCCTGGACAGCCAGGCATCCACCCGAGGAGGGCTGGCCTGAGGAGGCCGTGTGACCAAGTGGCTGGCGCAGACCCCGTCCCCCCCCTCGCACAGCAGACCCACACCCACCCCAGAGCCCCAGACACCCACACCCAGGGGAGGTGGTAGCAAGGAGCGGGGAGCCCCCCCACTCACTTGCACTTCCTCAGGATCATTCACTCTCACCCACTGTTTGAGACTCTTCAGTCTCACTCATACTCTCACTTATACGCCCACCCAAGCATACGTCTGTAGGTGTCATTGATGTAGTTGATGTTTTGGGAAATGTTAAGCCTCAGGTTAAAGTTTTTGTAGTCCCAGATGAACCTTTGTCCATTTTGCTCCCAGCTTTTTGTGCTGTTTTACATTGTACGGGGGGGCTGAAAAGTTCATAGTGGTCAAATTTGACTAAATGTGGTTTATTTTTCAACATAGTCTCCCCTTCGGTCCACACACTTCTTCCATCGGTGTTGCAGCGCTTGGATCCCTGCGGCTGAAAAATAAACCACATTTGGTCAAATCTGACTACTATGAACTTTTCAGCTTCCCCTCATAAGGTCATGACTTCAGCCTTTTTGTGAAAACATAGATACAGATAGATGGACCACATTTTTTTCTGTAACACACACACACACACAGAGAGAGAGAGAGAGCTCCACTGATCCTTTAAATCCACCTGCAGCAGTCATCTAAACCTCTCGCCCGGTGGAATACAAATGGCCCGAGCATCACTGCTGACCTCAAATCCCTCACACTCAGCATTCCCACAAGTGGCTTCCCCTCCACCTCCTCTTAACCTCTATCATCTCCCACCCCTCCACACCTCTCTTGCTGTGATTTTCCTGGCATTTCTTGGGACTGATGGTGGATAAAGTGATCCATTGCTTTGCTGCAGCCTTTCTTTATTCTTGTGCCAGTCGATGTCTTAGCTAATGCGTATTGACAGGACTTTTGCGTGTTTTTCATTTTTGCTGACCCAGTGTGTTTGCCCAGCTTCCTGCACCCTCCTTCCTAAATGGCCTCAGTGTTTCTTTATGAGCTTTGACATATTTCATTAGGCGGATGGTCTTAAGAGGCCTGCCTGGCTTCTTTAATCTGGCTAAAACCCTTTTTTCCTCTCTGGCTGAAGCTGTTGCGAGGTGCATTGCACTCCTCTAACTCCCCTTCCCCTCGCTCCATCTTTCTCACTGCCACTTAGCTGCCCCCTCTCTTGCCGTCTTTCTGACTCCTCTGTCTTTATTCTCTCGTCCGTGGACTGTCCATTTTCAATAGCACTTTGAGTTCTGCTTTCTTTTTTCCTTTTATCTTTGCTACTGTTAAAGGCATTTTTTTTAAACTCAATCTCTCTCTCTCTCTCTCTCTCTCTCTCTCTCTCTCTCTCTCTCCAGGATCACTTTTTTTGTCTTCTCACAATCCCCAAACTTTCTTCCTCCCCTTGTCTCCCTCCTCTTTTCATGATGAATTTTGATCCTCTTTCTCTCAGCAGGCTGATCCCTTTTTAGGAACTCTCTCCCTCAGTAAGCTGTACTTCTGTCTCCCTCTTTCCCACCCTGCTCAGATGCAGCTGTATCTGTTCCAGTCTTATGTGATTATGCTGAACATGCTCCAGTCTTGGAGTTTCCCAACCCTCTTAGTGTGTTGTGAGAGTGGAGGTTTGTGCATGTGTGCATCCACTAGAGTAATGGAAAGGTATCCCTTCATTCATTCCTCCATTTCTCTCTCTGAGTGTCTAACATGTCCCCTGGCAGCAAGCCACCCAGCCCCTTACAGCACACCTGGGAGCCCGTCCAGCAGACAAGCATTATATCAACAGGAGAGGAAAAAAACGCTGAGCTCCAGCAGTACTTCTCACGGTCTCATGTTTGGCTTCTTGGTTTTGGCTGTGTGGTTGTCTGGTTGTTCTGTAATTCTATTTTATTGGTCCACTCTGTGTTTCTTTACAATTATATGTATCTTCTAAAGTCTGTTTTCACTACACACTGTTGTCTGCATATTCAAGGATGTCTAATAGCTAACCCTGCAGCAATGCCACCACCTTCCTTGCCCATTAGATGCTGTTGTTTCTTCTGTGCACACAACCCACCTGATATCCTACTACCACTAAAGCCTATGCTGTATTTACACTGTATGAGTCCTTGTTGATTTGTCCACCATGATATGCCAGTTGATGTGAGTATATTCATATCCTTTCATCCATTCATCCATTTTTGGTTCTGGATTGCAAGGCAGAAGTAGAGATCCCCAGTCTTCTCTGTCCTCCAGCTCTTCTGGAGGAGGTACTGAGGTGTTACCAGGCCAAATAAGAAAGGTGATCTCTCTCTAAAGAATCCTGGGTCTACCCCATGGTCTCTTTTGGTTGGGCTGTGTCTGAAAATGCACAGTTTGAAGACATCCAGTAAGTGTTCTACCCGATAAGTGTCCCCTAGATGGGCAAGCTACCCCGCATGCAAAACTCATTTTCAGCGCTGGTATGAGGGCGACTCATTAAAGATTTCCCCCTGACCCACTTCTGGTTCTTGTCCATCCATCCATCCATCTTCTACCGCTTTTCCGGAGGTCCGGGTCGCGGAGGCAGCAGTTCAAGCAGAGAAGCCCAGACTTCTCTCTCCCCAGCCACCTGCTCCAGCTCTTCAGAGAGGATACCAAGGCATTTCCAGACCAGCTGGGAGACATAGTCTCTCCACCGGGTCCTGGGTCTGCTCCGGGGTCTCCTCCCAGTGGGACGTGCCTGAAACATCTCAAGTGGGAGGTGTCCAGGAGGCATCCTAGTCAGATGCCCATACCGCCTCAACTGACTCCTTTCAATGTGGAGGAGCAGCGGTTCTACTCTGAGCCTCTCCCGGATAACTGAGCTCCTCACCCTATTTCTGAGGGTGAGTCCAGCAATCCTATGAAGAAAGCTTATTTCAGCCGCTTGTATCAGCGATCTCATTCTTTCGGTCATTACCCGAAGCTCGTGACCATAGGTGAGAGTAGGAACGTAGATTGACTGGTAAATCGACAGCTTTGCCTTAGAACTAAGCTCCCTCTTCACCACAACAGACCGGTACAACGTCCGCATCACTGCAGATGCTGCTTCAATCCGTCTGTCAATCTCTCGCTCCATTTTCCCCTCACTCATGAACAAGTCCCCAAGATACTTGAACTCCTCCACTTGGGGCAGGAGCCTGTCCCCAACCCTGAGAGGACAATCCACCTTTTTCCGGCTGAGGACCATGGACTCGGACTTGGAGGTGCTGATTCTCATCCCAGCCACTTCACACTCAGCGGCAAACCGTCCCAGCAAGAGCTGTAGGTCATTGCTGGATGAAGCCAACAGGACAACATCATCTGCAAACAACAGAGATGAGATCCTGTGGTCAACAAGCATGACACCCTCCATTCCCTGGCTGCGCCTAGAAATCCTGTTCATAAAAATTATGAACAGGATCGGTGACAAAGGGCAGCCCTGGCGGAGTCCAGCTCTCACTGGGAATGACTCCGACCGAGTGTTGGCAATACGAACCAAACTCTCACAATGGTCGTACAGAGACTGAATAGCTCGTAACAACAAGCCCGATACCCCATACTCCCGAAGCACCCCCCACAAAAAACCATGAGGGACGCGGTCAAATGCCTTCTCCAAGTCCACAAAACACATGTAAACTGGTTGGGCAAACTTCCACAAACCCTCAATAATTCTTGAGAGGGTAAAGAGCTGGTCTGATGTGCCACGGCCAGGACGAAAACCACATTGCTCCTCCTGAATCCGAGGCTTGACCAACGGCCGGACTCTCCTCTCCAGTACCTTGGCATAGACCTTCCCAGGGAGGCTGAGGAGCGTGATCCCTCTAAAGTTGGAGCACACCCTCCGGTCCTCTTTTTTGAAGAGAGGAACCACCACCCCAGTTTGCCATGCCAAAGGCACTGCCCCCGACCTCCACGCAATGTTGCAGAGGCGTGTCAACCATGACAGCCCAACAACATCCAGGGCCTTGAGGTACTCAGGGTGAATCTCGTCCACCCCCGGGGCCCGGCCACAAAGAAGATTTTTAACCACCTTGGCGACCTCAGCCCCTGTGATAGGCGAGTCATCCCCCTCGTCCCCAAACCCTGCTTCCTCTGTGGAAGGCGTATCAGTGGGACTGAGGAGCTCCTCGAAGTATTCTTTCCACCGCCCGACGATATCCCCAGTCGAAGTCAAGTCATATCCCGATATTCCAAGTCGAAGTTAACAACCAGAAGCCAGTTCTAAACTGGCTTCTGGTTCTTGTCTGAGGCTGAAATTGCACATTTATAATAATGCATATCTATGTAGGTCACCTGATAATTTGCAGCTCTGAATTCCTAAGAGTTTCGCTTTTACAGGTGCTAAGGTGGAGTAAAGTGTGATTATGAAGCCAGTTGAATGCTGAGCAGTCATTAGGTTCCTGTACTTGAGAGGTTGCATGCCACAGGAGACGTGAGAGATGAAAGAGGTTTCCGGGGACGATGTCTCATTGTATGATGTAGTCAAGTACTGGCATCAACAGTTCAAGTGTGGTCGGACATCATTGGAAATGGCACCCATTTGCAGGGATCATAGTGTGCAATTGATAAAGACACCATCCGGCAAGTGGAGGACAACATTTTGGAGGATCATTGTGTAACCATTCGCCAACTAGCTCAAAATGTCAAGATTAGTGTGGGGACTGTGGGGAAAAAAAATCATCCATGACAGTTTGTACAATAGGAACTTATCTGTATGAGGGATTCCTCAGTTGCTCACACTTTTCCAGAGCAAGAATGGGTTGCACGCTCCCAGGATCTTTTTGCCATGTGCCAAGAAAACCAGGAGAACTTATTCAACAGATTAATCACACGGGATGAAACGTGGGTCCATCATTAAGATACAGAGACTAAAGCCCAGTTGAAGTAATGGAAGCATTATGACTCACCACCTCCTAAAAGGCACGTGTCCAACCAGGTAATGTCATGTTTATGGTCTTTTGAGACTAGCATGGACTATTGATAGTGGATTTCCTGGTAAAAGGGTGCCTCACTTAGCTAAAATTACTATGTGTCACTGCTGCAGAAATTGCATGACATGCTGGCCAAAGGTGTCCACCTCCTGCAAGACAGTGCCCCGGTTCACAACTGACATGTTGACCAGACGGAAGCACCATCGTCTGTCTGTGAAATCCTTCCTCACCCCCTTACTCTCCCAACCTCGCACCATCGGACTTCCGCCTCTTTCCAACCATTATTCAATTTTTGAAGAGCAAGCATTTCCAAGATGATGATGAAACGCTGATTTTCAAGGTCAAGTCGTGGCTTCTGACGCAACCTACAGACTCTTCTAGGTGAGGTCTCCACAGCTGCATAAAGCAATGCGAATAGTGTGTGACCCTTGGTGGTACGTCTGTAGAGAAAGACTAATAATGGTGCCAAGTTTGGATCTTCTCGGTTCATGTGAAATAAGTCGGGGGAAATCTTTAATGAGCAGCCCTCGTATGATCTGGCATGAAATCATCATCTGATCTAGCATTCCTCTGGTGACTACCCACAGTTTATAGCTATAGATCAAGTTGGAAACCTATATTGACTGGTAAATTGACAGCTTTGCTTTCAGGCTCAGTACTCTCTAACTAGTACAAATATCCCTCACTGCAGGTCAGGTGGTTGCTGACCACACTGCTGTGGATGCTGCTCCCCACAGGTTTTAACCGTAAATAGATGCTCACATTTAGTGACTCCAGTTTTTATTTTCCAGTTTGTATTGCAATCTCATACCGGGTTCATAACATAACTGGGGGCTACTCTGTGGTCTTTTCTGGGGGTTTTTTGGAGACTGAATGTATGAGGGATGCAGAGCTGCAATCCATCTCAAAATGAATAGACTAAGGGGGTGCAGTTCAAGGGTTCACTAAAACTAGTGTTTCCAAAAGTTCCATGTTGTACCTCTAAGGTTTGATGAATGACTTGGTTGTCAGTAAAGACTACTAAAAGAACATCAATTTCTGTGTGCGTGCACCATTCTTCCTGCATTGTGGAGGCATTTTTACCAGCCATATGTTCCACTTCACACTTCTTCTTCAATCCTCATCTATACTCTTCCACCCCTGCTGTGCACAGTAGATGTAATGCAGTAGAGGTAGGCAGTAATTATTAAATGGCCTTTAAGTCACCTCCAGTTATTAAATCCATTCTTCTAGGTAGAGGCTAAGTACAAACAACCTATATGCCCCCTTTCCCTCATACATCTGAGCAGCTAAACATAATTACTGCCACAGTGAACTTTATCTTCTGTCTGTGGTGGAGCTAAATGCATTCACACAGTGATGGATGGATGCTTAATGGTTGAATAGGCCTTTATTTGAAATAGACTTTTGATTACTGATGACATGAATTGGATTTTGCTTGTACTCTGTATGTGGTACTCCTTGTTTTTAAAAAACATTTGCCAGGCTGCCACTTGCTCTTCTTTAAAACAGGCTCTACACTTAGAACCCAATCTTTCATCTTTAGTATAAAATTATGGGCTTCACTCTGAATGACGGAAATGAAGGAAGAAAGTTAGAAAGATTTGTATGTAGCTTTCCCCCCCTGTGTTTTTTTTAAATTAAGTAGCATTTTCTAACTCTATAATTGCTCTTATGTCAAAATATTATTTCTTTTCCCAGACCTGAGCAGAAATGTCTCTGACTATAGGATTAGGTGAACACAGAGGGGCCTCAAAACAAAGACCAAAAACTTCCTGTCACGACTACTCACCAAAGACGGTCAGTCGTAGTTGATATCTATGTATACTGTCTGGTCACCACTGGCCAGTTCCCATCCCTTCCATCCTACCTGCATAACTGTCTCATACTTGCCAACAAGTTTTGTTTTAAGACTTAAAGGTGTTACAGTTGCAAGTGTGATTGATATTGACATGGGAGATTTACAGTACAGTGGGGTAAAAAAGTATTTAGTCATTAAAAATCCTTCAATGTGATTTTCTGGATTTTTTTTTTCCTCATTTTGTCTCTCATAGTTGAGGTATACCTATGATGAAAATTGGAGACCTCTCTCATCTTTTAAGTGGGAGAACTTGCACAGTTGGTGGCTGACTAAATACTTTTTTACCCCACTGTATCTACTAACTCTTCTAGCCATTTTCAATGCTAAAGAGAGTTGTGATAAGATTTTATTTTTTAAAAAGTAAGCACTAGCTGCCAAGTATTTGTACCTGTTACACATTACTATAAGATCAAATAGTCTTCATCAGCATCTTCTTCTTAAGGTTGCTCCCTTAAGGGGTCACTACAGCGGATCATCTGCCTCCATCTCACCCTATCGCTTCATCTTCCTCTGTAACACCAACCCTCTCCATGTCCTCCTTCACTATATCCATGAATCTTCTCTGTGGTCTTCCTCCTCTCCTCCTGCCTGGCAGCTCCATCTTCAACATCCTTTGTCCAGTATAGCCACTATCCCTCCTCTGCACATGTCCAGATCATTTCAGGCTTTCCTGTCTTACTTTGTCTTCAAACCGCTCAACCTGAGCCGTACCTCTGATATACTCATTTCTAATCTTGTCCCTCCTAGTCACTCCCAGTGAGAATCTTAGCATCTTCAATGCTGCCACCTTCAGCTCTGTTTCCTGTATTTTTTTCAGCGCCACTGTTTCCAAACCATACATCATAGCAGATCTCACTACCATCTTGTAAATCTTCCCTTTGACTCTAGCTGCTATCCTTCTGTTGGAAATCACCTCTGACATGCATCTCCACCCCCTCCACCCAGACTGCACTCTCTTCTTCACCTCTCTTGTGCTCTGTCCACTGTTTGGGATGGTTGACCCCAGGTAATGAAACTCTTCACTTCCTCTATTCCTTTCATTTTTACCATAACACCTGCCTTCCTCTCATTCACAGACATTTATTCTGTCTTGCTTCTACTGACTTTTTCCTTTTCTCTCCAGTGCATACCTCCACCTCTCCAGGTTCTCTTCCGCCTGCTCCCTACTCTCTGGTAATGTCCATAATGTTAAAATCATGGCTTTAAAGTGGGATAGATCATGGTGGATCCCTCCATCTTTTAAGGCTTTGTTCAGACCTCTCACATCATTATTTTAGCTCTGATAAAAGTTTTACAGCTCTGCATTCAGTACATTTCTTAATCAAAGACGAAACAATGAAAATCACAGTAGTGTCACAAGAAACTTTTAAAACATACTTTGCATTTCTTTATGTACTTTAAACTATAAAATCCTTTAGTAAACATTTGTTGAAATTAGATATTTAAAATTCATTGTAATTTAAAGTAACCTTTATTGCACCTGTTGAATGCACATATTTTATTTCATCAAAGTAGCACAAGAATTAATGTCTGTGGTAACTCTTTATTTAATGCTTTTTAAAAAAAAATATATTAAACTTTACTGAGCAGAAGTGACACTGATGTTGGCCTTTGTTTTACAAGTGTGTAAGATTGCATGTGCCATGTGTTTTTATAGCAGAGTGCAGGTCAGGGACTGTTTTGCCAGTTTGCACAAGAGCAGATTCAGGTTTTATTGGCCGATCCTGAGATTGGATACTAGATTGAAAATGTATGTGTGTGAATCTGTCCTGCATGTGTGTTTGTGTTACTGTGTGTACCCAATTTGAAGAACTATAGCCAAGAGCACCCCCCCCAAACTGTTTCCAAAAGTATCTCTCATGCAGCTCCATCACCCCTATTTCTGTCTTACACACACATACACCACTGCCACCTCCAGCATTTATGATGAAGGGGGGCACTTTCTTGTAACTGTGGCAACCTTCCTCCCAGTCTCCTACAAACCTGATTGCAGTGGAGAACATTGTAGTCGACATATTGGGACCATGGCAAGACACTTTAGGGCACTCAAAGGTGTCTCATAGATGTTTTTGTGTTTGTTTGGCTTGTTACTGAAGGAACAATCAAACACTCCTTCCAGTTAGTTATTATGACTGCATCTAAACAAATGTCACATTTCTGTAGGAGTCATTAGTATTGTGTTCGAGTCTCCCAAGATCAAGACCGAGACCTAAATACACAGTGGGCTTTTTCTCGGTTACACAGTGGGCTTGGTCTCTTCTTTGTCTTGATTTCGAAAGACTTTGGTCTTTATAAATTGCTGTTTTTTAAGGACAGTGCAAGTTGGTGGACATTGATATCAGTCAATGTAAACTGGCCAGATTGTAGCCAGTGGCACCCAATGGCACACTATGTTACTATCTCAAAATTTATTCCAGCTTATTGTGTGAATGCTGTTGTTATCCACTCACTTTTCTTGTATATAAACTTTTCAAACCTTTAGACTCTAACTTGTTCGGCAGTTTTTGTACTACATACTTGATTTTGGTATCAAAACGTTCAGCTTTTTCTGGAGATGTATGCTTGTATTTTTCTTCTTCCAAACTTTTATACTTTTTGTAAAAATTACAATTTTTTGGATTTTTAAATCCCATTCATTCCTATGGGAAACTTCTGCAAATTCTGCTTTTTCTGCTTCTGCTTTTATGCTTAATAACTTCTGCAATTTTGAAGTTACAGAAACCGTTCTGCCTTTATTTTGTTTCCACAAGCATCAGCTACTTAACTTCCATTCAGCTTTTCGATAACTTTTACGGTTTTTGAAATATTTGCATAGACATATATAGAGTGTGTGGTGGATCTAGAAGAAGAAGAAGAAGAAGAAGAAGAGTGATATAAAGTGAGGCATGTGGCGGTAATGCACCTGGAATTATATATAGAGTGATATTTAGTAGAGTAGGTGGTGGTAATACACCTGTTAGCTGGTTGCCAACCGCCAATCAAATCTAAAAGAAGAAGAAGAAATATTTGCATCTAAAGTCAGGTAGGTTTTTCTGCAAAAATCACCATTTAACATTGAAGTCAAGGGGAGGGGATCCTGGCAGCTTAGAGTGCATGACATCATCGCTAGAGTGTAGAACCTTTTGAAAATATTTCTGGATAAATCGCGATTGTGGCCACAATTTTCTCTCTACTGACTTAATTTTTTTTCCAAAAATGTAGCCACAGATGTCCTGACACTCTCAAACATTTCCTCTAAGCCATTGTAGTTTTTTCTTCAAAAGTGCTGAAGAGGAAAAAAAAACGATGAATCCTGCCATACTTTTGAATGGGGGAGAAAAATATTGATCCAAAATTTTTCTCGGTTTTTAACTCATGAGTGTGAGCAGAGTTTTGCATTTCAGAGCATAAAATACGTCACTGTGTAGCTCAGAGTCTCAGGATTATTATGGTACCAAAATTATGTCTCAGTCTTACGGTTTCTGTTCTATTTATTGGTTGTTCAAGGGGTGATCCTCCTATAGGTTTTAACTGTATGATCCAGTCATCATGTTGATGATGCTGAGTCATCCTTCTGGAAACTTTTGCCTCCTCATTCATTTCTATGGGAGTTGATTCTCCATTGAAAAGAATGGAGGATTTCTAAGAGCCACAGAATCTTCTTCTTCTTCTTTTAGATTTGATTGACGGTTGGCAACCAGCTTACAGGTGCATTACCGCCACTGACTTGACCAGCATCACTCTTTATCTTTGTATAAGGAGTTCTTATAAGGAGTTCAGAACAACTTCTTATGTGTGAAAAAATTATCCGTCCTTGGACTGTGTCCTCGGCGGCGTCAATAACTGTAGCCAGCCAGCCAGCCAGCCCTCATGACTAAACCCACAGAATCCAATCAGCAGACTTCAGTGTCCTGGGACGCCTATAGCTAAAATGTTACTTCATGACAGCCATTGGTCAACCACATAAAGCTGAAATACAGTGGTTTTTCAAAATAAAAGCCCCTTGATATTGAATTTTTCAGCAGAAAGGAATTTAGCCCACACACAACAGGATGTTTGACAGACTTTCAAAATAAAAGACTGCAAAACTCAAAACCTTAAAAAGTGCGTAATTTTGCCCCAATTTGAACGTGAGGTTATATCACTACCACGTTACTTTGACAGCTATTCGACAACCACACAACGCTGAAATACAGTGGTTTTTCAAAATAAAAGCCCCTTGATATTGAATTTTTTAGTATTTTCTTGGGACATTTGGTGACACTGGCTGTGTTTTGGAATGTTCACTCCCTCCCTCCCTACCTACTCGTTATTTAGTTATTTAGATATAGTGGACTATATAGTAAATTCAATATAACAATAAAATTAACAGCTTTCGGACACTACTAGGCTTTTTTTCGTGGCACGGTTAATGAGGTCATCACAGTAAGATAGTAAAACATGATGGACTAACGGTGGTAAAAACTGAATACCTACATGTAATTTGTAGTAAATGTGTATTAAATCAAATCGTTTTTGATGAATTAATAGATATAAATACCTTAAGGTAGTTTATGTTGTGATGTGAAGCGAAACTCTCCTCTCACTGCTCCGATAGCTGTGCATTGCATTATGGGATATATTGGCTAATGTAGTTACCATCTGTTGTACAGTACTTTTCAAAATGCATTGTGGGATATTTTGAGTGTACTGTATAGTGAATGAAATTTTCAGTTAAGATTTCGAACAGTACTACAAAATGGCTGATTCACTATATACATAATACACTATATGGGGAAGGAGTGAGCATTTCGAACACAGCATATATCTCTCTCATTTTCTGTGATATTAACTTGAACCTGTAGCAGGAAGGAATCTAACCCACACACAACAAGATGTTAGACAGACTTTCAAAATATAAGCCCCAAAACTGAAAACCTTAAAAAGTGCGTAATTTTGCCACAATTTGAAATATGTGAGGTACTTGTGGTGTGTGAATTGTGTGTGTCTGGACGCCGTGCCCACCCACAGGGTGATGTCAGGCAGGCATGGCCCATTCTGTATGTAAACCTCAAGTTCAGTGTAATAAAGTTAGTTGGTTGCTGCATGAAGCCTCGCCTCATTCTCCGTCATTTCACAGACATAACATTTGGCGACGAGGATGGGATGGAGGTGTGCTGGTTGCCTCGGCCGTTTCTGGAGCGCGAGGGGGAGCCTGCAATCGTTTGGCGGGAGTGGAGAGCCTCATTTGAGGAGTATATTGGGGCGGTGGGCCTATACAGGCTGGACGGGAGACGTCAGCGGGCACTCCTGGCCCCCAATCTCAGCGTGGAGGGCCGAAGGATCCTCAGTGCTCTGGGTGGCGTGGACCTCCCCCAAGGATGCTGTCGAGCGGCTGGCCAGGCACTTCAATGATCAGATGAGGGCAGTGAAGCTGCGTGTGATGGAGCTCTTGGCGCCAGGAACTAACGGGCTAGCTGATAGGCTAAATGCGCGCCAAGACGAGGCTAAGAGTGCCAAGCTGGGCCTTGAGGGGGGACCGGGACCACAAGTTGAAGAGTCCGCGGTTGCTGAGGTCAGCGAGCCAGCCATAGAGCCCAGCTTGACCTGGGACCATGGCGCAGGCGGGTCGGACGCGCGGTGTGTGAGAACGGCGGAGAGGTGGTGCAGCAGGACGCAGAGGCGACGCAGCAGGAGTCGGCCCCGCTGTTGGAAGCTGTACAGCGGGCGAGCGGGACTGTGCAGGCTGAGGACTTCGGGGAAGAGCCATAGCCGGCATGGTGACGGCGCAGTGGAGCACCAACACCGAGAGCACAGGATGCAGCGGTGAGGAGCCCAGATTGGTGAGCGGGCCTGATGAGGGTGATGGTACGTGTCCCAAGGAGGAGCAGCAGCCACAGGACACGGTGACAGCGCAGCGGAGCACCGGGACTGAGAGCGCTGGATGCAGCGGCGAGGAGCCCGGGTCGGTGAGTGAGCCCGGCAAAGGTGATGGTGTGGGCCCCGGAGGTGAGCGACAGCAGCTGCAGGACACAGTGGCAGCGAGCAGCCACTGTGGGTGGCGAGCGGGTTTCGGCAGTCCCCGGAGCACGACCACGGGGGGTCGGAGTGTTCGGGGCTAAGAGAAAAGAGAACAGAGTGGGACAGTTTGGCGCGGTTCTGCAGAGCGCCAAACACCATCGTCGACGCGAGAGATTGGACCGGGTCGGTGGGGTGGCACGACGCAGAAGGGCGGTCCAAACATGACGTGGCGGGCACGGGAGACCGGGTCGGGTTTCCCTGCGGGTCGACGGCAGGGTTCGGCCCAGAAAGAAAAAAACACTCTGGAAAGGTGGAGACAGACTGGACAGAGAGGGGTGTTTTGACCCAGGGGGGCGGCTGCGGCTGGACTTGAGAATGCTGTGGGGATGCCCAGGCCCTCCGAGGCTGTTATGTGAATGGTGGCTACCCAGAGACTATGGTGTTACCTGAGTTTTTTTTCTTTGTTGTGTAAATAATGTGTGAATATATACAGTGGGGCAAAAAAGTATTTAGTCAGCCACCGATTGTGCAAGTTCTCCCACTTAAAAGATGAGAGAGGTCTCCAATTTTCATCATAGCTATACCTCAACTATGAGAGACAAAATGAGAAAAAAAAATCCAGAAAATCACATTGAAGGATTTTTAATGAATTAACTGGTAAATTCCTCAGTAAAATAACTATTTGGACACCTACAAACAAGCAAGATTTCTGGCTCTCACAGACCTGTAACTACTTCTTTGAGAGGCTCCTCTGTCCTCCACTCGTTACCTGTATTAATGGCACCTGTTTGAACTCGTTATCAGTATAAAAGACGCCTGTCCACAACCTCAAACAGTCAGACTCCAAACTCCACTATGGCCAAGACCAAAGAGCTGTCAAAGGACACCAGAAACAAAATTGTAGACCTGCACCAGGGTGGAAAGACTGAATCTACAATAGGTAAGCAGCTTGGTGTGAAGAAATCAACTGTGGGAGCAATTATTAGAAAATGGAAGACATACAAGACCACTGATAATGTCCCTCGATCTGGGGCTCCACGCAAGATCTCACCCCATGGGGTCAAAATTATCACGAGAACGGTGAGCAAAAATCCCAGAACCACATGGGGGGACCTAGTGAATGACCTGCAGAGAGCTGGGACCAAAGTAACAAAGGCTACATCAGAAACACACTATGCCGCCAGGGACTCAAATCCTGCAGTGCCAGACGTGTCCCCCTGCTTAAGCCAGTACATGTCCAGGCCCGTCTGAAGTTTGCTAGAGAGCATTTGGATGATCCAGAAGAGGAATGGGAGAATGCCATATGGTCAGATGAAACCAAAATAGAACTTTTTGGTAAAAACTCAACTTGTCGTGTTTGGAGGAGAAAGAACACCATACCTACTGTGAAGCATGGGGGTGGAAACGTCATACTTTGGGGCTGTTTTTCTGCAAAGGGACCAGGACGACTGATCCGTGTAAAGGAAAGAATGAATGGGGCCATGTATCGTGAGATTTTGAGTGAAAACCTCCTTCCAGGAGGAAGGACCTTCCAGGAGGGGCGGCAGTGGCTCAGGAGGTAGAGCAGGTCGTCCAATAACCACATGGTTGGCGGTTCGAATCCCGCTCTCCCCAGTATCCTGCCGTTGTGTCCCTGGGCAAGACACTTCACCCCCAATTGCTCCTGGTGGGTCTGGAAGCGCCATGTTAGGCAGCATGCCGCCATCAGTGTGTGAATGTGTGTGTGAATGGGTGGATGGCAGGATCTGTAAAGCGCTTTGGTCATCAAGAGATGAGAATAAAAGCGCTATATAAGTGAACACCATTTACCATTTACCATTTTCCACCAGCAAGGGCATTGAAGATGAAACGTGGCTGGGTCTTTCAGCATGACAATGATCCCAAACACACCGCCCGGGCAACGAAGGAGTGGCTTCGTAAGAAGCATTTCAAGGTCCTGGAGTGGCCTAGCCAGTCTTCAGATCTCAACCCCATAGAAAATCTTTGGAGGGAGTTGAAAGTCTGTGTTGCCCAGCGACAGCCCCAAAACATCACTGCTCTAGAGGAGATCTGCATGGAGGAATGGGCCAAAATACCAGCAACAGTGTGTGAAGACTTACAGAAAATGTTTGACCTCTGTCATTGCCAACAAAGGGTATATAACAAAATATTGAGATGAACTTTTGTTATTGACCAAATACTTATTTTACCGAGGAATTTACCAATTAATTCATTAAAAATCCTTCAATGTGATTTTCTGGATTTTTTTTCTCATTTTATCTCTCATAGTTGAGGTATACCTATGATGAAAATTGAAGACCTCTCATCTTTTAACCACTTGCACTCCGGGCAATTTTCCTAAAAACGCCAAAAAATAATGTGCCCAAAGTAAATCGAAAGCTGTTATTCAACCCTTTGCAGCATCTTCATGGGGTTGGTCTCATTTAAAAGAAAACACTTTGAATTTTTTGGCAAAAAAAAACATAATCTCTCTACGTGCTCCGGCCACTGAGTTACAGTCATCTAAACATACTGAACTTGAAGAAAAAAAATTGGACACAGTGTTTTTTTGGATACAAATGCTTGTAAATAACACACAGCTGTCCGATCCGGCTGGAAAATGCAACAGAAATGTAGAACCAAGTGTTATCCAGCTGAGATCCAAATTTGGTAACAATACCACAAAAAATGAATATTTTACACAGCTTTGTTCTCAGGCTGTTCCCAAGCGTTTTGGAACTGTGCCAAATTGTACCAAATGGCACAGTTTGGAAAAACGTCTGTAACTTTTGAATAATTCAATGTAGAATCTTCATTTTAGGCTCTAATGAAAGGTCACACTCAGGGCTGTGTCTGTGTGTGTGTGTGTGGGCGGGGGCTCGTTCCCCCCCCCGCTACCAAGGACCGACTTCGGCCCTCGCTACAGACGGATTACACTCCTTGCATGTTTTCACAGCGGCTCCCCCCCCCTCGCTACTGTGTGTGTGTGTGGGGGGGGGCCGTGAACGGACCGTGAATGACCCCCCCCCTCGCTACAGAAGAGGGCCATCGCTACATGATGGAATAGACTGATATGCTTCCCCCCGCGGACCGGGGGGCGTTCGGACCATGAACGCCCCCCCCCCGCTCCTCTTCTGCAGCGGGGTGGGGGGGGGCGTTCACGGTCCGAACACGGCAAATGAACCGTTTATCGCGGCGCACGCACTTCGTACTTTGTGCGCAGTACAGTTGTAATTTACCGATCGGTCAAAAGTCATTTTTGGATTACAGTTTTCAGGGATAAATAATAATTTAGCTTATAACACCTTACCTCTTCAAAGCAGCAGAGTCGTGGCGAACATCTCTTCCCATGCGTCAGACGAACGCGACGCTGCTCCGCTTGTGGATCCCGATCAACATAATTCCATTATTGCCGTTTTGGCGAATGATTTACGACTTTGGTCGTCGGCCTCAGTCTATTCTGCTGGAATGAGTGCAGGTCCCACTTGTGGGTGTTCTCCATGCTGCTGGGTCTGTATTAGATTCGTCCAGCGTCCTTTGTTTTCATCTGTGGCAACAGTAAATCTCTCTTCACCCTGCCTGAATTTCTGTGCTTCAATTGGCTCCTGTGTTCACAGTAGGCGGGTCCTCCTTCCTAGATTTTCATTCATTGGCTCCTCAAGGTTTCAGAAACCCAATTCAAGGCTCTTATTAGTCGAATGAGAGGTCAATCAGATGAACTAATCTGTTCGCGGCTGTCTCTGCAGTTTTTTTTTTGAGTGGCGCTTGGACGCTACTACATCACCATCACCACCATCATGCGTCATGCGTCCAAGCGTGCACGAGGGCGCTCTCGTGCGCCCTCGTGCGTCATAGGACGCAGAGACTTGCCCGCCCGCGGAACAACGGAGCGCAAGTGGTTAAGTGGGAGAACTTGCACAATTGGTGGCTGACTAAATACTTTTTTGCCCCACTGTATATATGTGTATATTTTATGCTGGTGTGCATGTGAGAGTGAGAATATGGGATTAATTTTACTTTTCAGAGACAAGCTCCGGTTTGGTTGTTTTGTGTGAATGTGATTGGTTGTTTTATTACTATGTGTTACCCTCCTTGTTCTTCATGTGTGAGTCGGGTTACCTGATTTGGGTGGGTTTCCTGTATGCTTGATTTTTTTTGAGGGCGGGGGGGGATGTGGTGTGTGAGTTGTGTGTGTCTGGACGCCGTGCCCACCTACAGAGTGACATCAGGCGGGCACGGCCCATTCTGTATATGAATCCCAAGTTCAGTGTAATAGTTGGTTGCTGCATGAAGCCTCGCCTCGCTCTCCGTCATTTCACAGACATAACAGTACTATCACTACCATGTTACTTCATGACAGCCATTCAACAGCCACACAACACTGAAATACACTGGTTTTTCAAAATAAAAGAGTCTTGATATTGAATTTGTTGGTATTTTCTTGGAATATTTGGTGACTATATCGCTCATTTTCTTTGCTATTAACTTGAACCTGTAGCAGGAAGGAATGGATTCCACACACAACAGGATGTTAGACAGACTTTCAAAATAAAAGCCCCCCAAAATTAATGGCCTAAAAAAAGTGTGTGGTTTTGTTCCATTTTGAATATTTGAGGTACTGTCACTACCATTTTACTTACCGATGGATGGTGGAACAAACACTTTGAAATACAGTGGTTCTTCAAAATATGTCAATTTTTATTGAAGTAGCTCATCCTTTGCTGCCACATTTTGGGATTTTACACTTTCAGCTAGCTTTTTTTCAATGAATTAAGGTTGTATTTAGCATCTTTAAGCTAACTTATGCAGCATTAAGCAAGTTTTACTTTAATGCTAATGTTTTTCAAGCTTGTGCTAATTTAGCATGTAAGGTAGCATTTTTTAAAATATATTTTAGGCTAATTTTTGATGTATTTAAGCTAACTTCTGGCATCTTTCAACCATTTTCTTCTTTTATGCTAATATTTTTAAACATGCTATTTTATTATGTAAGCTAGGCTTTTTCATATTTTAGGCTAATATTTAGCATCTTTATGCTAACTTCCTGTGACAAGCTACTTCTGCTTTTATGCTAACATTTGATATTTAATGTTATGATATTTCAGATTAATATTGTATTTAGCATTTTTAAGTCAAGTTTCTTCAACTATAAGTCATATTGGCTTAATGCTAACATTTAAGGTTTGAGCTTAAATTTAGCATCTTTTAGCTAATTTCCTACAACATTAAGATATTTCTACTAATATGCTAATGTTTTTCAAGCTTGTGCTGATTTAGCATGCAAGCTAGCATTTTTTTCATATTTTAGGCTAATTTTTGATACATTTTAGCTCTCTTCTGGCAACTTTCAGGCATTTCTTCTTTTATGCTAATATTTTTAAATATGCTATTTTATTATGTAAGCTAGCATTTTTTTTTTTACATTTTAGGCTAATATTTAGCATCTTTATGTTTATAGTTTGTGATATTATAGTTTTATTGTTTGTTATTGTTTATAGTTTATCTGACATTAAACTACTTCTGCTTTTATTCTAACGTTTGTCAAGATTAGCCTGTTTGAGCATGTAAGCTACCATTATTTCAGTTTTAAGCTTATATTTAGCATCTTTAAGCTAATTTCCTGCAGTATAAAACTATTTTTACTAATATGCTAATTTTTTTCAAGATTGTACTAATTTAGCATGTAAACTAGCATTTTTGACACTTAAGCACGTATTTGAGCTAACTCAATGCAACTTAAGCTATTTTTTTCTTTTATGCTAATTTTTTTAAAATACATGCTATTTTTAACATGTAAGCTAGCATCTTTTACATTTTAGGCAAATATTTACTATCTTTACACTAACTTTTTTTAAACATTGAGCTACTTCTGCTTTTATGCTAATGTTTGTCAAGATTAGCCTCTTTTAGCTTGGAAGCTAACATTTTTTCAGTTTTCTGCTTAGATTTACCATCTTTAAGCTAACTTCATACAATGTTAATCTATTGTAGTTATTTGTACTATTTATGCTACTTCTACTTCTTCTGCTTTATGCTGTTTTTAAGAACTAGGCTAAGTTAGGCATTGAGTTATCTTTTTTCAATTAAGGTTGCATTTAGCATTTTTAAGCTGACTTCTACAACCTTAAGCTATTTTATACGTTTATGCTGTTTTTATATGATTATACTAATTTAGCCTTTCAGCTAGCATTTTTAGTTTTTAAGCTTATATTTAGCAAAATTACGCTAAATTCAGGCAGCATGAAGCTACATCTACATATATACTTTTCAAGCTATGTTATGCCAGCATTTTTCTGCATTTTTAAGCATTTCAGGAATGCATTTTCAGCTAACGGCATTCACACTGCATTTCCACTAGGAAATGCACATTTTTCTAGTAATTGTTCTTTTCCTTCTTCCGCCATTTTTCAGTTTGTATCTCCTCTCACAGCTTTGAGCAAACCCCCACAAAATATACTGTATATCAAAATGTGTGGCTCGATCCGGAGATTTATGCTTGTATTTTCATTTCAGCATTTTCGCTCAGTGTCCGAAATATTAACAAAAAAACCCAACTTATTTTACAAGCCCAGCTAGGGAGAGCCTCTTCCCCCTTTAGGCTTCTTGCTCAAAATCAGAACCGCTGGGAGTTCTGGGCTTTCCATCTTATTATTATTATTATTATTATAGTGTTTAACACTATATTACTATCTCAAAATTTCTTCCAGCTTATTTTTTATTATACCTAGTGGTTAGAACAATGGATGCTTGCAACTTGGATAAACTTTGTTTGATTTTCACCAAATTTTCTATGATGCATATTAGTCCCACCCTGCATGCTCCTATATAAAAATAATAATTAACAAAAGTTAACGCGCCACCTAGTGCTTACAACAATAGACACTTGTAACTTGGACAAACTTTGTCCCATTTTCACCAAATTTCTACAACAATTTTATTATTACATTAGGTCCTCAATCTTAAAGCCACAATCGGCAGGCAGTAGGGGCACACTATCAAAATTTCTGCGGGTTTCCATCTGTTGTTCGTGGGTTACAATTGTCTAGTCTTCACTACAACATAGAAATCACGATGAACTAGACATGCATCTCATGCCATCCCTCTACCTTGGCACCTTGCACCTTCCAACTACATTAATAATGCAGTAGCTTACAATACAGTATTTGCAATATCAGAGTACATGAGATTCAGTCTAACTTGTGTATTGTAAACTTTGATTAACTATTTATATTGTGATAATTTTTGTATTTACTTACAACATTTGTGCTTTAGGGCCCCTTTACACAGCATGGAGATCATTGGGGCCCATTGAGAGAACAAAAAAAATGCTCCCAGCAATCTCCTAAAGCCTGGAAAAACTGTTTCTGTGTAAATGTTTGGGAGATCAAAAATTCAATTTTTGACAACTTTCATGGCGATCTATAGAGATCTTTGAAAGAACCAGAGAAACCAGGAGATATCACAGGAGAGGGATCATTGAGAATTTATTGGATGACCAAGGATGTTGCTGAACATTTAAGAGGTTTCCAGTCCTCATCTACCTCTTTTACACAGGGGTGAGATTGTTGAGAGATCGTTGAGTGATGAAAAATGGCAAGATCTCTCAATGATCACCAAGATCTGTGTGATCTTCCAGTGATCTCCTTGATCGCAGTGGTTTCAGACCAAAACAATCTCTCAGCTAACGCTCAAGGAGTGCTCAGCAATTTCATTGATCTCCCAGTGATCTCTTAATGATCTTGACCACTATCTGTCAGTGAAATCTTTTGGTCTTTCATCGAGCACTGAGCGATCCCTCACTGATTGCTGAGAGATTATTGGAAGATTGAGGAGATTGTTGAGCACTCCTTGACCACTCAAGTGTAAGAAGAATGTAAATCTATGTGCCGTCGATCTGTCTGAAGTCCTTAGGAACATTAATGTAAAAATGTACAGATAAGATTATTGAAACCAAATATTTTAATTGAATTGTACTTGGCAGCATCTGCTAACATAGAATAATATGCCTTGTGTATTTTTTCAGACTTGAGTTCTTTTATTCTCATATCTAGACAGATGCCAGACTTGCACCAAACTTGATCCAGAAATGATAGATGCAACCAACTGGACAAAAACTCACTTTACTTAGTACTGATGTGCAGTATAGAAAAAAGGATTTGATCCATGCAACATAGAAATTTAGCACATTTGATCAGTAGTGATGTAGTGTCAGGTGTTGTGGGTGTATCATACTTGCTTTTACCTTGAGTACAAAGCAGCATCATGAAGCACTGTTAGTCCTTGTTGGGCCTGTCAGTGAAGCAGAACCTCGAGGCTACGTTTCAGGCAAAGATTTCACTGCTGTCTGCTCAGTACAGGTGCCACTGCAGGTAACTTCTGCAGAAGTCACTATATATACAGATGCCATTGTGATGTTTGTAGAATGCATGCGTTTGTTGATGTGCAAATGGTGCATGTATGCAACCATGTATGGACGTCAGTGCTGTCTATAGATCATCTGGAGTCTTGATGTATTAAGCACCATTGATTAATGGAAGCACCATTATACATTGGTTGTGAGCATTATTTTCCTTATGCCACATTTCAAAAGGTCTCTTTGTAATCCCAAGATGAAGAAATGTTTGCATAAATATGATTTTCTGCATTAGATTGATATTTGAAATTTATCTTTAACTGTGTATTCATAGTTAATTTAATCACACTCTAGATTGAATACATTTTTTATGTATTCACTGTGAATTTTCAGTTGTTGTGCGGCAAAAACAAAAGGTTGCTATTAAGGTCAAAAATAATTCCAGCACACCCATGATAAAGAAGCTGTTGGTGTCAAATGCTTGCAAATGCCCTCTGGCACTGAAGACTGCTATGGTGGCAAAGTATTATGCATGTTTTCGCTCAATCCATAATGTAGTGATTAAAATAAGTAAAAGAGGCTGAAATAAAATACTGTAATGTGCATATTTGTTTTCATTAATTTCCACTTCTAGGTGACAAATCATAAATAAACTACAGAGTTGTTCTGGGGAAATATACTGCTTTCTGTATTGCAATACACTTGCTGGCTACAAATGTCATTAAAAATAAGGGTTTTCCACTTTTAAAGAAACGATAGTTTTTCATTGCACAGAGAAAAAAAAACCAATGCTTGCATCCATGCACGCTATGTTAAACCTAAATTAATTTAAATTTAGCTCAATTTTTCAATTCATTTGGTCAATCATATCCTCCTTTTCCTTTGAAAATAACTGACTGGGCATTGAGTGTAATTAATATCTGGTTTAATGCTAAGCAATATACTACCATGTGCATTTTACTCACACACACACGCCTTTTGGCCAGCCAAAACCCAAAAGAGTCATCATGATCACAGTTCGCCTTACAACATGTGCCTTAATATTCATTAAAGGGGTGTGCAGGAGTGCTCCTTATTGGGCTATTGCATGTTACACCCATGCTACATGCTACATCCAAATGCACACCCACAAATGTTCTCTGCGCCCAAGACAATAGACTGTTGACTAGATCTCTGTAATATGGCCCATTTACTTCTAGGTTGTCAGTATATCTGGAGCAGAAACAAAACGTACTGCAGTCAGCTGTTGTTAGATAAGCTACAATCAGTCCAACCAGGGGTGTAGCACCAAATTTTTTGGCCCCAGGTACAGCACTGTGTGTGGGGCCCCTCAAACGCACACCAAATTTAGAATTTTGCATTCCAGGGTTTAAGATGGGACCATTTCCATTAAGCCTTGGTTAGTAAACTCCACTGTTATGGACAACTTGATGCTAGTATTGTGATTTGTTTAGCTATCTTTGAGAATATGTTTACTGTCATCAATATTTGCAAACCTCTTTGTCTATAATGCACTTTTGCGAATGGACCTGTAGTATTTTTCCATTTACACTTACAGTATTTGCTTACTTTACATTTGCACTTATTTATTTATTCATTCATTCATACTATTCAGTTGGTCTCATTCTTTTGTATTCTTCCATTTTTTGGCTAGTAGACCATCTTTAACAAACCCAGTTTCCAAGTGAGAGCAATATACAATGATGTGTACAGACATTTTGGGAGGCAGATGGTCATCCCTCCAAAAAAAAGAATCACATCTAAATAATGAAAAAAGGAAATTTACATGCAGTCGTGCAAATTTTACTGTAGTTGTTTGATATATCTATTTTAATATACACCTGTGCACTTGCGGACATATTTAATACCCCATAGATTTTTGCAAAATTATCAACTCACTCAGAGACCGTGGGCTTTATCATTAATTATGAAAAGCCAATGACAAAAAATGAGCAGCTTCCATTAAAAAAATAAATCTGTTCAAAATACACAAAATTTTTGCAAAAATATGAAAGTTTGTTTTTCAATAAATAAAATATTAAACCTCCATTCAAATAAATAAATAACTATTTGCAAAAAACTTAAAAAATCTATTCCCCTTGTCAGCAAAATGAGCCAAGATCCTCCCGTTAACCTTTCCCCCTCCATCGCCATAAAAATTTATTTTAAGGATAGTTTTTACAGGGAAACTTAGTTTATCAGTGAGAGGAGAGGAGCAAATGGACAAGAAAAATAATGAAAATTCAATGAAAAAGTTGCAAATTTTAGAGAAAATCTTTATAGGAAAGATTACATATTCATCATAAAACATGGGTAATTTAAAGGAAAAAGAGTAATAAATTGCAGGAAAAAGTTCATTCATTCATTCATCTTCTTCCGCTTAATCCTTTTCGGGTCGCGGGGGGGCTGGAGCCTATCCCAGCGTCTTTGGGCGAGAGGCAGGGTACACCCTGGACAGATCGCCAGTCCATCGCAGGGCCAACACAGAGAGACAGACAACCATTCACTCTCACAGTCACACCTAAGGACAATTTAGAATCCCCAGTTTGATGCCAATTAACCTAACTTGCATGTTTTTGGCATGTGGGAGGAAACCGGAGAAATCCTGGAGTAAACCCACACAGACACGGGAAGAACATGCAAACTCCACACAGATCACTGTTGGTCGGGGGCTGGGATCGAACCCAGGATCCCCCGGCCAAGGGTGAGTTGCTGTGCTGCCGCAGTACTAACCACTCCTCCACCGTGCCGCCCTTGCAGGAAAAAGTTGCAAATGTATTTTGAAAAAAGTTAACTTTCCAAGAGAAATGTTTACAACAAAAACTTCACTAACTGGCGAGAAAATGTTAAGTATTAAAATGTTTCAGAACAACTTTTTCTAGTAAATTTGTGACTTCACTGTTTTAAATTTCAGATTTTTTTCTCTTAAGTGTGTGGGGGTGGGGGGGGTCACCATTTGGAAGCTCTGGTTTTTCCTCACAAAAATCGAATGTTTTTTTCTCAAATTTGGGACTTGCTTATAGTTAATATGTGACTTTTTAAGTTGTAAATTACCATATTTTATCATATTTTTGCCCCTTTATTCTTGAAAATTTGTACTGAAGCTACGTTTATACTTTTGTAGTTCTACCAAATGCTAACTTTATTGATATCACCCACAACCCTCTTGTTAAAAAAATAACATATCACCTACTTTGTGTACTTTCACAAAGCAATATAAAAGGTGAGGTTGAGGGTAATGATGCACTAACCTGGCTGAGGAATGCTGCAGTTGAATCAACCGGGTGCAGGTGTGCGGACTGTTATGTATGAGGAATAAGGGACTGGAGGCTCTTCTGTCATGCAGCAGATCAACACTTTATTATGAGAACAGAACTATTTATATACAAAGGCCGTGCCCGCCTGATGTCACACCAGAGGCGGGTACGGCAGCACACACAAGCCACATTTATGACCCCACACCTCCCCTTCCCCTTACAAAATGCAAACCACACACACAGTCGAGACACTCCCCAATTTAGGACCCAAATCATGCACTAAGGAACAAGGAATCAACTTTTTGGAAGACCTATCACATTCACGCAAAAATAACTCAATTGGACCATGTCTCTAAAAATAAGTAAAATAATCTCAAATCATACATACTCACATGCACACCAGCAAAGTATATGTATACATATTTACATTAAGGGTATTTAAGTGACACCTATGTCCACCGGCAGCCAGAAGTAACACTGGCCCGGGGGACCAGGGCAGCCCCAAATCATGCATGCCCCTGGTCGCTGAAGATAAGACCGGCTCGGAGGTCCCGGGCAGCCCCACAGCATGAATGCCCCTGGCTGCCGTCTGCCTCCAGGATCAAAACCAACCTCTCCTGCAAAAGGGTCACTCTTCACCACCGACTGCCTCATTCCTCGGGACCCGCCATGCTGCTGTCTGGCACACCATCTCTCCATGCTTGTCGGTCCGCTCCTGACTGCTTTCAACACCACCGTCGTGGTTCCAAACACTCTGGCCCCCTGTGGCTGAACTCTGGGGAGACCTGAAGCCTGTTTGTTGGCGCTACTCGCTGCCTCGGGTGCCTCGCCGTACCGCCCAGCACTCTCGTCCAGGGCACGTTGAGCTCCGGCACTAAGGCACTGCCCGACCTCCGTGGTGCACGGCTGCTTTTGCTCACTCCCGTAGCTCACAGCATCGCTTTCGCTGGCATCATTTCCTGACCATGGCACCTCACCGCTGCTCTCAGTACCTTCGTTCCAGGCGCTCCGCTGTACTGCCTCCATGTCTGGCTGCTGTTGCTCTCCCTTGGGGCTCACAGCATCCATAGTCCCGCTCACTCCCTGCCTAGTCTCCAGCTGAGGGAAGGACTCCCACTGCTCTCCCTCTCCGTTGTCGTTGCACACAGAGCTATGATCCTGTACCGTGCTGAGCTCCTTGACTGGCCTGCCATCTTCAGTGACCGGGGACTCCTCCACTCGTAGCCCCAGTCCTACCTCAAGGTGTAGCTGGTAGCTCATAGCTTGGTTTTGGCGCGAAGTTAGCTTAGCGGCTAATCTGTCCACAGGCACCGAATGAGCCATTGGCTTCCGCAAGCTCACTAGCTTAGCCGTTCCTGGCACCAACAGCTCTATTACCCACAGCTTCATGGTCTTTGTCTGCTCATCGAAGTACTCAGCCAGCCGCTCGACAGCATCCTCATAGTACTCCATTTCACCCAACGTACCGAGAATTCTTCGGCCTTCCGCGCCGAGATGGTGGGCCATAAGTGCTTGCCGTCATCTCCCGTCGAGTCTACTTAAGCCCAGCGCCCCAATGTAATCTTCGAACATGGCCCTCCATTTTAGCCACAGCATCACCGGCTCTCCCGTGCGCTCCAGAAACGGTGATAATGGTGGAGGTAGCCTGTACGCTCCCATAATATTTCTCCTCGTCCCCAAATGTTATGTATGAGGAATGAGGGACTGGAGGTTGTTCTGTCATGCATCAAATCAACACTTTATTATGAGAACAGAACTATTTATATATGAGGGCCATGCCCGCTTGATGTCACACCAGGGGTGTGTACGGCAGCACACACACAAGCCACACTCACAGCTGTCATGGGTCTGAGCTCGGTTATCCCCTCTGAGTTCAGACTCAACTTTCTGTGTTTTGCATGTTTATTATTTTGATGTCAGTTTTCTGTGTGTATTTTGGGTTGTTGTCTCTCATGTGCCCTCCTCTCTGACACTCCCACTAACTGTTCAGTCTGTTCTCCTGCCACCTCAGCTGTGGACAGTTAGGTAATTAGCTCACCTGCCTGCTCAGCTCACACCTGTTGCTCATTTGTCTGCTCAGTACTTAAGCTTTGCCAATTCATTGTTTCACTGCGGCAGCATTGCTTAACTTGGACTGGTTTGGACTTCTTTCTGTCCATGTTTTTTCCTCATCTCCTCAAGCACCTTCCCTGCTCTGGAGTGTATCTTCTTTAAGTAATCCTAGTTTTTATTTTTGTGTTGACTGTACTGTTTTTGTATTTTGTTAATAAGTGTCACACTACAGTTCAGCGCTTGGGCCTGTCTTTTTGCCCCAGAGGGGGCAGTTTATGACAGAATGCTGCCGCCAAGTTAGGGCCCAGCTGCTGTAGTGTGCTTTTTTGTCTTTTTGTGTTTTTTCCTTTTTTTCACTCACCTGTGAAGTGGAGCTCATCATGTCCCCCAGATCGCCATCCTCACACAAGCATGGGAAGATTGGCAGCAGGGTCTCCGACCGTTGAGGAGGAGTGGGCGGTGGACTTCATCCAAAGCTTTGTGGATGAAGCTCTCGCCACCTGTGGACCCAAGAAAATCTGGGAAAGTTTGAATGGAGCGGTGGGAATTCTGGAGGCACACCCTGGCCTGTGGAGTTATCCGCAATACACAGATCTGCTGTCCACAGTCTGTATGCTCCAGCAATCGTTTCCGGGACTGTTGGTGGGGGTGTTTCCAGCGGAGCCGAAGCGGAGACGTTCTCCACAGCAGAAGTCCATCCCTTCTCCCAGTTCGCCAACTCCAGCTCCACCACAACAACGTCGTCCCGCTCCGGACTGCCGAAGGAATTCCCCCGCCTCTTCGGCAGCCATCTCCCTTACACCGAGCCGGACAATTCCCGCAGCAGTCCCTCTCTCTCCTTCTCCTTCACCGGCTGTCCCGCCAGCCTGTGCTCTCTCCGCTGCTGCTGCAACTTCCGTCCACTCGACGTGTCCTCCTGCTGCTGAGAGGTCCTCCATGTTTTCCCCAGTTACGTCCATCCCAGTGACTACAGGGGCAGCTCCTCTACAATCCACAGAGGGGCCCAAGCTCTCCTTAGCCACAGAGAGGGATGACGCTCCATATACAACAGCAGGCAACATCCAGATCTGGGAAAACAGACAAGTTTTATTTCACTCTACTTCTATTTATGATAATATGCCTTGCCTGATTCCAGGTATGGAGGCTCAGGAAAAGCAGTCCCCTGAGCTCTCCCCACCTGCTGCTGTTACAAATTGCTCACCAGCCCTATCTGTGTTCTCTCCTGTGCCCCCTGAGTGTCCCCCGGCCCCGGAGCAGAACCACCGGACGATAGAGGAGCCCGTGGCCCTGGAGGACCCTGTTTCAGCGCCAGCCATGAGCCAACCCCCAGCTGTCACACCGGAAGCGCCACCAGCATGGTCCACTTCATCTGGGGAGATGAGGACTGCAGCCACCATCATGCCTGCTGTGGAGGCCGCCGCCGCCGCAGAGTTGGAACCGTAGCTGGACCTCCAAGAGACCTGGCCCGAGACGTCATCGTCTGGATTGACGGAGTCCTGGATGGCGATGGAGCTCGAGCACCTGAGCTCACCTCGCTGGGCTCTGCTGTTGCCAGTGACCCTGATGCTGTTCCTTTGTTTGTTTCCTCTGAGCTCTCTCCCAGGGTCACTGGAGATGTTCCAGTGCAGCTAGAGGTCTCTGTGGGTCCAGGTTCACTGCCCAAGGTCGTCGTGGGTGCAGCTCCCCCTGCTGAGGTCGTCTTGGGTGCTACGTCCCAGCCCGGAACCTCTGTGGGTGCAGCCTCCCCTCTGCCCGAGGCCATCATGTGGGTTGCTCCTCCACGGTCCGATTCTCTGTGGGTGCTGCATTCCGGTCAGGGACCCTCGTGGGTGCTGCGCCCCAGCATCAGTCCAATGTGGGTGCTGCGCTCCAGCTTGGGCCCGCCATGGGCACTATGCCCCAGCTCCAACCCCAACCTGCCCCAACCCGGGTCCCACTGAGGGTGCAGCATTGACCTAGTCCAGTCCCACCAAGGGTGCTGCAATGCTCCAGCCCGGAGCCACCACGGGTGCTGCAATGCTCCAGCCCAGAGCCACCGCGGATGCTACAATGTCTCAACCCGGGACCACTGAGGGTGCAACCGGCTAGCCCAAGGACGTCGTGATCCCCCATCCTCCTTCGCCACCTGATGCCATCGTGGTCCCCCCTCTTCCGGCCCTGCTTCCCGCCATTTGGCCTTCCCATAGGGGAGCCGCCTTCTGGGTCACCCCTCCAGTCCTGGTGGCTAAAGAACTCAGGCCGGCCGCCCGACAGACTGAGCCGCTGGGTTGGGTGGCCCATAAACTCCGGCAGGCCACCTGACTTATTCCACCTTGCCATCTGCCTGGCCTGGGACTTTGGCTGGCCACGTGAACAGCTGGGTTCTTTGGCCTAGGGGGCCCAGCGGCCGGGTGTAGCATGGGTGTGGGCCCTGAGCTGGCCCCAGTCTTTAGTTCCCTCCTAACCTGTTTTCCCCCACCTCCGACCTGGGGTAGTTTTTGTCGTTCCCTTCTCCTGGGATGGGGGGGGGGGAGGGGTCTTTTTTCTGGTGTTGTCTGGGGGTGTCTGGTACCCACCCCTTGGGCGGGGGGGGGGGGCTCTGTCATGAGTCTGAGCTCAGTTATTCTGTCTGAGCTCAGACTCAATTTATTTCTGTGTTTTGCATGTTTATTATTATTTTGTTGTCAGTTTTCTGTATATATTTTGGGCTGTTGTCTCTCATGTTCCCTCCTCTCTGACACTCCCACTAACTGTTCACACTTTGCTCTCCTGCCACCTCAGCTGTGGACAGTTGGGTAATTAGCTCACCTGACTGCTCAGCCCACACTTGCTGCTCATTTGTCTACCCAGTACTTAAGCTCTGTCAGTTCATTGTTTCACTGCGGCAGCATTGCTTAACTTGGACTGGTTTGGACTTCTTTCCCTCCATGTTTTTCCCTTCATCTCCTCCAGAGCCTTCCCTGCTCTGGAGTGTATCTTCTGTAAGTAATCCTAGTTTGTATTTTTGTTGACTGCACTGTTTTTGTATTTTTTTAATAAATGTCACACTACAGTTCAGCGCTTGGGCCTGTCTTTTTGCCCCAGAGGGGCCCATTTAGGACAACGACGCCACACGGTTTAAACTATTTTGCACATTTTTAAAGGGGTGATAGGGGCGTCAGAGAATATCCATCATTGCTGTTAATGCAAAGTTCAGTCTCTCAAACACTTCATTCAGCCAGGGTGAACTTACTATGACACTAATTAATTAGAAATTAAAAGAATGCAACACAGAAAAATAAGAAAAATAGATAAATGTTTGAGCTCACTTCTACTGTACTGTGTGTTTCATCCCAAAGTTTCTGCTAAGATGCCAGTAACGTCCTGGCAATTAACTACAGATGAGTGTCCAGCTAAGCTGTTATTTTTGCCAAAAATGTCACTGTACTTCTGAAACTGTGATCCTTCAGTTTGCTCCTTGATACCTTTGAGAGATAAAAGTCAGAGTAAATGAAGACTTGACATTATCCCTTGATCTTGAGAGGAGGGGGGTTACAGCTGTGAAGGGCATTGCTCATCCTCCTGGCCTTTTTTTGGCTGTTAGGCTGTTTGTCAAATATGTGCACCAGCTTGAATCAGTGGCAATCAGGCTGACATGATGTGCACGGATCTGCAAGAGCATCTGCTGGCACAGTGGGCAGCGATATGTGATAAACGCTGATTTCACCCTCCATTGGATCGAGCTGGCGTTGATAGCCACCTCTCCCCCGCTCATCCTTTCTATTAAACCCTCATTATTCATTTACCTCCAGCCTCAACTGCCTGACATGCATGGAATGAGCACACTCACACAGCCCCACTCTCGCACAAACTTACTCTAGCAGAAGTAAAAATGGGCTCATACTTCTACTCCCATTTCATCTTTGGCGGTCAAGGACACACAGCGCTATCTCATACTGGCAGTATCACAACTTTGTGTATTTTCATGTGGAAGAAAACGTTTCACGTTTTTTGTAGTTAAAAACGCACGCCCACATGCTCAGGCACACACAGTGTTTCTGTATAGTGCAGCAGTGCACTTGCACGGAGCTTAATTCTATCAGGCTGCAAGCTGGACAGCCATAATTACATTTGTGACACAAATCCTGGCTCTCAAATTGAGCATTTTATTCCAGAGCGCTCCCCCTCTCTATTTATAACCCCTTATTCCCTATAAATCCCACTTCCTCTCAGAAAGTCAATTTAGAACTTAAAAGGCAGCAACGCTCGGCTTACTTTTCCTTCTCCTTAGACTCCGCTGCTGCTTCAGTTTCACTTCCTCCTTTCTTCTCCCCCCTTTGGAACTTTGAAGCCTCTGAAATGACAAAAAAAAATGTCTCAAGCAGTGAGTGCCATGATGCGAGGAAGCCATCCCTACAGAGGAGTTTCAGAAAGAGAAAAACGCTTCTTGCAACCTGTCTGTAACTTCTCTGAAGAGTCGGTGTTTCATAGTGATACTGTGACTGGGATGGGTGAGCTGCTTTCCTGTCTCAGTTGCTTTCTTGTCACCTTTATGTGTCACTTGTCCTTCAATTTCCTGTGCAGTCTGAATGTCAGAAGCCATCTTATTCTGTGTGACATTTACTCTCTTCTCTCCTCTCTCATATTTTCACATTTTTTTCCCCCTTACAGCTATGCATTTCCTCAAAATTTTCTGCCTTCTTTCTGGAACCTCCTCCTCCTCCTCCATCGCTTGCTGAATCAGCTGTGGCCTTCAGTGCGCTCCTCAGTCTCCTCTTTCTTCCCCTCTGGAGTTGGAGGCCATCCCCCAGTACCGTACGATGGCAGTTCATTTATTCCCCTTTTCTCTCTTGCTTATGCATGAGCCTGTCAGTTCCCACAGCTGTGCTCCTCACCTATCCCCTGCACCTATTCACCTCATTCATCGTTTCTTTTTCCTGACTTTGTGCGCCTCATATGGGACCCTGGCTTTCTCCCCGATTCTGTCAAGCCTGTTTTTCATGCTTTGTCTTCTGACTTCCTTTGTCTCGCGCTCCATTTCATTTTCATTGCTTCATATTTCTGAGTTTTAACATTTTTGATTTTTTTTTCCCCCTGAAAATCTCCATCCACTAATGGGAAAATGTGTGTACGCTGATACTGATTCCTCAGGCTTCCAGTGGTTGATCTGAATATGCTTGTATGCAAAATGTTAAAGATGGACTCCAATGGATATAAAGCAATTATAAAAACAAATCTACATGATCTAAAATGGTATCTTGTGCCCTTTTTTTCCTACAAAAAAGTTTCACTGTCTTACAGTTTTATGTCAAAATCTTTTCACTTTTCCTCCTCCAGAATCTGTGAATAGGCCCACCCACATTCCACAAGGTTAATGGTGGCTAGCGCTATATTAAACAGAATAAATCATGAGATAAAAAGATTTAACGGTTGAAGGACATGCCCAGTTGTATGCACAGTAGCCCGGGATAATGACTGAAACTGCATTGGTCCTTAAAAGCAGTTTAATGGTAAAATCCATCTTAATTTGGGTCAAATTTTCAAAGCAGCTGTCCAAAAATGCTAACTGGCCCTGGAGGCTAACTTCATTCAGGCCAGAGACAGTTGGTTGGTCCAACACTACAGACTTATTATAGTGACGTCACCAAATGCGCTGAAGTCTAAACTTACCTTTCCCCGAGGAGCTTAATTGAAATTTCCCAACAACAAAACCCAGACACACCACATTTGAGTGATTTTGCTCATGATATGTCATGGCCAGCTGTGGTGCAGGTGTAGTGTGGTAGACTACTGATCGGAGCGTCAGGGGTTCAATTCCCGCTCTGCAGTCTGCATGTCGAAGTGTCCTTGAGTAAGACATTGAACCCCCAGTTGCTCCTGGTGGGTCAGGCCAGCACCTTGCATGGCAGCCCCACCGCCATCAGAGTGTGAATGGGTGGATAGCAGGATCTGTAAAGCACTTTGGTCATCTAGAGATGAGAAGAAGCGCTACTGTATATAAGTGAACGCCATTTACCATTTCTAAGTCATAAACATGTTACAGACATGTTAAGAAAAAAACTCGATTTTTGTCACTTTAAGAATTTCTGGCTGTAAAATATCTATGCTTGCAATAATTGTAATTATTTAATAATTACAATAATAATAATTATTTAATAATTACCTCCGCCAGGCCGAAGGCCAGGAGGAGGTTATGTTTTTGCCGGGGTTTGTCTGTCTGTCTGTTTGTCTGTCTGTTGGTTAGCAAGATAACTCAAAAAGTTTTGGACGGATTTTGATGAAACTTTCAGGCGTTGTTGGAAATGGTACAAGGAAGAACTGATTAAATTTTGGGGATGATATGGATCACCGTCTTGATACAGGAATTTTTAAAAGGATTCTTTAACATTGTGAGATACGGCCATTTTCAACATGTGTGCAGGGGCAATAGAGGGCGCTGGTCGTCGTGTCTGACGAACACAAACTCCGCCTTCTTCAAGTTTTAGGCACAAAAGCACGTGGAAAACTGTGGTGGGCAGGGCCCGCCAGCGTGCCTGTGTTTGCGCCACGCTGCAAAAGCTGACACGGGCAGCTGTCCGCCGCCGGATTATTTGGCACAAATTCCCCGGCCAGCCATAGGGGCTGCGCAAAAACCAGCTCTCTGCCGGGGAAGCTTCAAATCCTCTTTTTTTTCCGCGGAGCGCAAACCCAATAAAACCCACGGCAACCTGTCTACGCAATTTGCATCCGTCACTGAAGCCCTGAGTGCTGCTTTCAGTGATCTATGAAAACGCTCGCAGCCTGGGACTTTGCACATGAAGGAGATGGACACAACACCAACACTTCAGTTTATTTCCTCCGCCAAGGAGGTAATGCTTTTACTACTGAACCACTAATCCTATCATTGTGAATCCAATTGCTATTCATGTGTTTTCATGGTCAAGGAATCTGAAAACGTACACACAAACACTGTACGGGGGGGAACTGTGGCGCTTGGCGGAGGTCTGCACTCTCCGAGTGCTTTTCTAGTTGAAATTATTTAAATTGGATGCAAATATAATTTTGTAATATTTTTTTGGTATATCTTATTAATACCAGAGGACAATTTAAGGGCATCCACCTGGAAGAGGCAGCGCCTGTCCCTTAACCATTTACAGATGGAATTTCAAATTAACGTGACTTGCATGTTTTTGGAATGTGGGAGGAAAGTGGAGCACCCGGGGCAGACCCACACAGGCTTGGAGAGAACATGCAAACATCACACAGATGCAAACATCACCCTGCAGGGTGGTGGGTTTTGCATAACTGCATGAATAGCACTAATTAGTAGTGGTTAAAATACAGTTGCGCTCATACACTTACACACCCTGGAGGTGTGTAAGCGCATCAGCACAATTGTATAGCTTGGCTTTTTTAAAAAAAATTTCTTTAGAATTTTTGTTTCACATATTGCACCATTTCTTTTTGTTTTATTTATTCTCTTTTAATTTGTACACTTTTGCGTAATTCTCCAGCCTTTTTCTAGTACTGTATAGGCAGCTTTTTCAACTTGTTGAAGTGAAGTTGTTGTGTCTGTTGGACATTTACCGCCATATCGTGCATTACTCCTATGGCATCATTCAGACTGCCTGAGAAATGGCAAGGTTGATTTTTTTTTTTAAATAATTTTTGGAAAGAGATTTCTATATGTGGTGTCATTTTCCATTGAAAGTTGATTTTGCTTTGCCCCAGATTTCATATTATTATTATTCTCTAGTTTTTCTTCAATCTGATGTTAATAAACATAATTTGGCTTTATATTTTGATGTGTTTTAAAGTTTTCTGAGGCTTTCAATATGTGCTTTTGTTTGAATATTTGTTGAAAATATTCAATATTAAAATTGTTTAAATAAAAAAAACAAAGATCCACCAATTTACTTTCTAATATTCAATATTTAACATACTCAAAAACAAAGACTGATACAAATTGACACATGCGTTTCTTCTATAGATGTGATTGGTTACTGCAGTTGTACAGTCTGACTTGATGTTACAGGGAAGCGATGAAGATGATTGCATCTTATTACAAACTTCACAATATTACTGCCATAATAACATTGTGATTGATTGATTTGTATATTTATGAATATTGGTGACTCGCAGCTGTTAGGTTATGAGCAGGATCAATGCCAACAATGGCTGAGGAAAAAATGCACTTGATTATTGCATAACTGGAACAATCCGCTCAACACCACTCCCCTGGCTCTCTGTACTGTCAAACATAGCCCCTCCACACATCCGGCGAGCAGCATTAACTCAAAGGATGCTCCAAAAAGTTAAAGATTTTCCTCACCTACCAATCCATGCAGATATCTACACCCCACCCACTGCCCGACTTTCATCCAGACGGCCGATTTGGAAAAACCCTCCCCCAGCTGACTTTACCATCCAGACAGCTTGGCAAGAGGAATGGGAAACCAAGGAGGTCCCAAACAAACAGCTGGTGATAAACCCCAACCAACAGGTCCCGGGCACCAACCTCCCAAGGAGACAGTGGTCTACACTCAATCGCTTCAGGACTGGACATGGCCCCTGCTTGGCCAGCCTTCACAGATGGGGCAGTAGCCCTAGCCCACTGTGCGCATGTGGAGAGGAGCAAACTATGGAACACATCATAGAGGCTTGCCCGCTCCAAAGACTGGAAGGAGGATTACACACCCTCCATACAGCAAACCAGGAGGCAACTGCTTGGCTTAAGGACTTTGCATTCGCTAAATAAATAAACTGATGCTGCCAGGAGATACAGTTGACATAACTACACTGCTCTGAAATTAGCTGTTCCAGTCCCAAGCTTTTACAGTTTAAATAGTGTCAGCTAAATTGAATTGTAGCAGACATTAAGATTTTACAGAGTTTAAGCTATTTATTATTTAAATAAAGGGGAAAATATGTGTGCAAATATAATACTTTTAAGTAGTGGGCTAAATTTCACTAAAAGCTTATTAAACCTCAATAAAATAATTGTAATTTTTATCAGTGACTGCATGTTTAATAATTGTATTTCTGTCTCTTCTCCTTTATGTGCTGGAATGACTATAAAAAAAGAGATTTGTAATGATTGAAATTGATGGAGGGAGGGTCTTCTCATTGCTACAAAATGATTACATCTCCTCTTTACAACTTAAGTTGAATAAACAGAACACACGCAAAAAAAAGCCAAACATAGTCTGACCTCCTGTTTGTTTCTTTTGCCTCTCAGAGCCTTCAGCAGAAGGAGCACGGGGACCAACCCTTGGTCTCATGAAGTCCAGTTCCCTAGAGAGCCTCCAGACAGCCGTGTACGAAGCACAGCAGAATCACATCAAAGCTCAGGTGCCCATCCATCGGCCACGGCCACATATGGTCCGAGGGCGAGGGTGCAACCAGAGTTTCCGTATTGCCATTGACAAGTCCTATGACGGCCCTTCTGAAGATGGTAAGACACTGCAAACCTGTCATTCATTTTTAATGCACAATTGGAATTCTTTCCTAGACATTGTACCCAATCTAAACTGGAGCCTACACTGCCAAAACACATCCTTTAGGTTTATAACACACTGGCACCTGGGAATAGGCAGACGCCTGCCAAGGGATGGTGCTTAGCCTAAGTGCTTTAATGAAATGCTACATGATTTTATCCACTCAGCAGTTTAGAAAGAAGTCCTTTATACCTTACAGCAGCATATTTTTATAATCATCTACCATGTCACCACACATATGAGATGTTAAATCTGTGTTTGAAAAGTTGACTTAAAGTTGTTTTGTTTAATCGAATGACTATTTTACAAGTAGAAGTTAATAGTTCCCCTAAATGTTTATGTAGTTATAACTGAACTTAATCTGGTCCTCCTGACAAACTGTCTATAGTCAACAGTAGATTATAGACAACCCATTCAGGTTTGGAAATTTTGCCTTGTGGATTGGAAGAAAGGCGGTAGAAAGCTTAAAAAAAAAAAAAAAAAAAGGTCATCAGGTGCTTCATAAATTCACACCTCCAACACCTGTCTAAAGGAACCCTCCTCTTCCTTCAGATGATGACCTGTCAGATCACAGCTCTGGTCACGAAACTCCCGCCAGCACTTCTTCTCGCCAGGAGCTTGATGAAGAGGATAGAAAGAAGAAGAAGAAAACCAAAGGCAAGAAGAAAGAGAAGAAGAGCAAAGGCAAGAAGAAAGGAAATGACTCAGGGGACGAAGTGGAGAAGAAAACCAAAAAGAAGGGATTTGGTCTCTTAAGGTAAATCTTTATTTCCCAATATATTAAATATTTTAATTCTTTACACTTGCTAAAGAAATCTGTTACAGTGGAAAGAAAAATTTTGCTTTTTTTTACAGGAAAAATTCCTTAAAGGCGTGGGACCATGATACTTGTTTGACAATTGTGTCTTGAAGCATAATGTATAGAATATTATACAAAATGGTGACCTCCATTATTTTATTGAAACTGTTCAGGTTTGGTTTGAGCTAGCTTGACAAAAGCAGGGCCCGTATGCACAAAGTGTCCTAGTGTTAAGAATTACTCTGAGTTACGTAATTCTTAGAAAATTCTCAGAATTAATGTTTTGTAAGATTTATTCCTAAAATTAGGTGAAGATCCTAGTAAAAATTAAAGCTATTTAGAAAGCATCTTAGTTCTTAAAAGTGCTCCTAAGACAAAAACATATTAGGAGGAGTGAGGAGGACTTTTACAGAGCTTAGGAGTTTCCTAAGAGGAAGAGAAAATGAAGGAAAGACAGAGACAAAAGAGAAATGTTATTGAAACAATGAATGACGAGGAGCATAACTTCAGGCTGTTTGATAAAGTGTTACTGGATAATGTTTTTAGTTGGTCTTATTGGAGATGCATCTCTCCCCAAGCACAACAATGCTATATCACCGGTGGTTGTCCTTCACATCTGCCGCCGTCCACACTCACATTGTCTTCAGTGCAGTGCATCTATTTAACTGTATTTCGTCATATGATGGAAGTTCAATTCAATTCAACTTTATTTATATAGCGCCATTTCACAACAACAATCATCTCATAGCACTATCAACTGTAGGGGGAACCCCCACAGTTGCAGAAAGACCCCAGCAATCAGGCGATCCCCTATGAGCAAGCACTTGGCGATGGTGGAGAGGAAAAACTCCCTTTTAACAGGAAGAAACCTCCAGCAGAACCAGGCTCAGGGAGGGGCAGTCATTTGCTGCGACTGGCTGGGGGGTGAGGGGACAGAGAAGATGAAAAGAACAGACATGTAGAGAGCAAACAGCACAATGGGGACTCAATCTATGGGAGAGAACAAACAGATGTTAATGACCAGCAAAAAAAAAAAATTTCATTGAGAGTGAAGAAAGGAGTGAGGCCCAGAGCATTATTGGAGGTCCCCCGGCTGACTAAACCTATTAGCAGCATAACTAAGGGAGGGTTCAGAAACACATGATCTGTCCCTAATTGTAGGCTATATCAAAAAGGTAGGTTTTAGCCCTATTCTTAAAAACAGAGATCGAGTTTGAAGTGTTGCTGTCATTAGGAAGGAGACTGTTGGGCCAGCTCCAGCCCCTCATAACCCAGAAAGGATTAAGTGGTTGAGAATGAATGGTTGGCGCGACAGTATTAAAATTGCACATGCGTACATACACCTCACCTCTCGGTTCATTTGGGGCAAATCACACATAATTTATGACGAGGGTTGAGGAAAACGATTTACACAACGTAAGGTGTAAACTGTGTGTCCAGCCAGGCAGGGATGTTTTGGCTTCCCACTTCCCAGCAGCCCTTGCAGATGATGGGACATGTTAAATGTTCGAAAAATAACTATCTCCTGTGTTAGACTGTAAGTTTACTGTGTTATTGTTGTATACAGTGTATGTCCAAGGTTTGTTTGCCGTGATATTTGAGTTTTAGATGGCTTTTGAGCACCATCAAAAGTTTTGTACATTATAAGCTTTAACTGTGACGTTAATCAAGTGCTGGAAATCACCGCACGGTCTCCACGACCTGTCGGCTTTAGGCATCATATGTAGTGGGGATGCCCATGGGCTATTGGAGTGCCTGACGATGCCCAACTGCTCTAAGTTGTCAAACTCCTCTCTTGCGCTGGCCAGTTTAGCTGCATCCAAGCGCCAAGTTCGTGCGAACACTGGTGGGCCTTTTTTCAATTCAATTCAGTTCAACTTTATTTATATAGCGCCATTTCACAACAACAGTTGGAAAACCCCCACAGTTGCAGAAAAACCCCAGCAATCAGGTGATCCCCTGTGAGCAAGCGCTTGGCAACAGTGGAGAGGAAAAACTCCCTTTTAACAGGAAGAAACCTCCAGCAGAACCAGGCTCAGGGAGGGGCAGTCATCTGCTGCAACTGGCTGGGGGGTGAGGGGATAGAGAAGATGAAAAGAACAGACATGTAGAGAGCAAACAGCACGATGGGGACTCAATCTATGGGAGAGAACAAACAGATGTTAATGACAAGCAAAAAAAAATATTTCATTGATAGTGAAGAAAAGAGTGAAGCCCAGTGCATTATTGGAGGTCCCCCAGCTGTCTAAACCTATTAGCAGCATAAGTAAGGGAGGGTTCAGAGACACATGATCCCTCCCTAATTGTAGGCTATATCAAAAAGGAAGGTTTTAACCCTATTCTTAAAAACAGAGATGGAGTCTGACTCCCAAATCCAGATTGGCAGCTGGTTCCACAGGAGAGGAGCTTGATACCTGAAGGCTCTGCCTCCCATTGTACTTTTGGAGATTCTAGGTATTACAAGTAATCCAGCATTTTGGGAGCGTAGTGCTCTGTTAGGATAATACGGTAGTATCAGATCTTTTAAATAAAAAGGGGCCTGATTGTTTAGAGCTTTGTAAGTAAGAAGAAGGATTTTAAACTTAATTCTGAACTCTATGGGAAGCCAATAAAGGGAGGCCAGAACCAGAAAGATATGATCTCTCTATCCAGTACCTGTTAAAACTCTTGCTGCAGCATTTTGGATCAACTGAAGACTTTTTAAAGATGTTAAGATAAGATAAGATAAGATAAGATAAGCCTTTATTAGTCCCACAACGGGGAAATTCCAGGATTGCAACAGCACAGGGATAGCAACACTCAGAGCAACAATCAGAAGGCAAGAAAAAACAAGCAAGCAAGAGCAGCTAATATACATATGTACATATTACTATAAAATATATATATACACACACACACACACAGACACACAGTGCAGAGCATTGTAGCTGGATGGAATAAATATATGAATATATGAACACACAGTGCAGAGCATTGTAGCTAGATGGAATAAATATGTAAATATATAAACACCCACAGTATGGAGCATTGCAGCTAGGTGGAATAAATATGCAAGTATATAAACACACACAGTGCGGAGCAATGTAGCTAGATGGAATAATATGTAGATATATAAAAACACAGTGCGGAGCATTGTAGCTAGATGGAATAAATACTGTATATAGATATATAAATATAAACACACCCAGTGCAGAGCATTGTAGCTAGATGGAATAAATATGTAAATATATAAACACACACAGTGCAGAGCATTGTTGCTAGGTGGGATGAAACAGCATAACCGTCTATTTAGTTATCCTACATGGTATGATTATGTGCCCATACATATTCTCACCCTCCATAGCGACCGGTATGTTCCTAGTTGTATGCCGGAGAGGACCATTGTGTAAGTCTATTGCATCTTTTGCATTCAAAAAAAAAAAAAACTATTAGTTTGTTACGTCTTTTTGCTATCTCTGTGAGCAGCCCTGCTTAGGTTGTACAGTCTGACAGCCGTTGGTAGGAAGGACCTACGAAACCTCTCGGTTGTGCACCTGGGATGATGTAGTCTGCTGCTAAATGAGCTCCTCAGTGCATCCAGTATGTCCTGCATAGGGTGGAACTCGGACTCCAGCAGAGATGACAGTTTAGCCACCGTCCTTCTCTCTCCTATCTCCTCCATCGGATCAAGGCGTTGCCCCAGGACAGAGCTAGCTTTCTTAATGTTTTAGGACAACCTGATAATAAAGAGTTACAGTAATGTAATCTAGGGCTAACAAAAGCGTGGATCAGTTTCTCAGCATCACTCTGAGACAAGATGCTACTAATCTTGGCAATATTATGCAAATGATAGAAGGCAGTCTTGGAAACGAATTTAATATGTGAATTGAAAGACAGATCTTGATCAAAATAACTCCAAGGTTCCTCACAGAGCTATTAAGAGAAAGAGTAACTGCATCCAAACTAAAAGTTTGATTTGGAAAGGTATTTCTAAGGTTTTTTGGACCAACAAGAATGACTTCAGTCTTATCTGAATTTAATAGCAGGAAATTGCAAGTCATCCAAGCTTTGATTTCCTTAAGACAGGCTTCTAACTTGGCTAATTGATTACTATCATCAGGCTTCATTGACAGGTATAATTGTGTGTCATCTGCATAACAATGAAAATGTATACAGTGCTTTCTAATAACGTTGCCTAACGGAAGCATATATAAATTAAAAAGAGTAGGGCCTAACACAGATCCCTGTGGAACTCCATGACTGAGCTTTGAGTTGAAAGAAAACTCATTATTGACATGAACAAACTGGAACCTATCAGATAAATAAGATCTAAACCACTGCAACGAAGTTCCATGAAGTCTAACATAGTGTTCTAATCTATCAAGTAGAATATTATGATCGATAGTATCAAAAGCTGCACTAAGGTCTAAAAGGACAAGAACAGAAACAACTTCATTATCAGATGTGATCAGGAGGTCATTAGTGACCTTCACTAAGGCTGTTTCAGTACTATGATGGATTCTAAACCCAGATTGAAACTCTTCAAGTAAACCATTTCCCTGCAAGTGGTCAAATAATTGCATAGCAACAACTCTAAGATTTTTGAAATGAAAGGGAGATTAGAGATTGGTCTATAGTTAGCTAAAACTTCTGGATCCAGTGTTGGCTTTTTGAGTAAGGGTTTAATTACAACCATTTTAAAAGCCTGCGGTACATGGCCTAAAGTTAATGAAGAATTGATTATTTGAAGAATAAAGCTACCAGTAAGTGGGAAGACTTCTTTAAATAACCTGGTAGGAATAGGGTCTAAAAGACAAGTTGAAGGCTTGGATAAGGAAATTTTGTCTAACTCTAAAAGGTCAATTGGAGTAAACTCATCCAAATTGAAGGAGTTGTAGTAGTTACTGTATTTAAGTTAACGGTGGGAAGAATCTGATTGATTTTATCTCTGATAGATGAAATTTTATTATTGAAGAAGTTCATAAAGTCCTGAGTAGTAAGCTGTAATGGAACGCTAGGATTGACAGAGTCCTGACTGTTTGTCGGCCTGGCTACAGTGCTGAAAAGAAACCTGGGATTATTCTTGTTCTCTTCTATTAATGCAAAATAATAACTCGTTCTAGCTTTTCTAAGAGATTTTTTATAAATTAAAAGATGATTTCTCCAAGCTAAATAGATTTCATCTAAATTAGTGGAGCGCCATTTTCTTTCTAACTGACGAGTCTTCTGTTTTAAGCTACGAGTTTCTGTGTTGAACCAAGGAGTTAGAAATCTCTGATTAGACTTTTTCTTTTTTAAAGGGGCCACCAAGTCTAGAGTCTGATGCAGAGAAGCTGTAGCACTATCTACCATGCTATCAATTACAGAAGGAGCAAGCTGTCTATAGCTTATTTCCGTTGTGTTGACACATGACATAGAGGAAACAATCTGCATAAATTAGGTAACAGCATCATCTGAGAGGCATCTACTGTAGTAATATTTTTCTTTAGGAGCCAAATAGTCAGACATAGTAAAATCAAAGGTTAACAGACAATGGTCTGACAGTACAGGGTTATGAGGAGACACTACCAGATTTTCTGTTTCTATGCCATATGTCAGAACAAGGTCCAACGTATGGTGGAGGTAATGGGTAGAATTTCCTACTTTCTGAGAAAACCCCATCGAGTCTAATATTGAATTACTGTAAATGCCATATTAAGGCAATCACTATCTACATCTACATGTATATTAAATGTTATTAAATATTAAAGTCCCCTACTATAATTATAATAATAATCTGATTTCAGCACTAAATCAGCTAAGAATTTGGCAAATTCGGATAAAAACTCTTGAGTAGGTTGATGGAGGACGATAAACTATGGCAAATAAAAATTGGGTTTAGCCTAAAATTGCTAAAATGCCCAATACTGAGGACCAGGCCCTCAAAGGAATGATAACATGTTTTTTGCTTTACATTAACTAGTAATTTGGAATGGTAAATTGTTGCTACTTCTCCTCCACGACCAGAACTTCTGAGATTTTGACAGTTTAAATAACCAGAGGGAGTTGATTCATTTAAACCAACATAATCCTCTTGCCCTAACCAAGTCTCTGTAAGGGATATTAAATCAATCTGATGACCAATTAACAGATCATGGACTAGCAGAGACTTGGGAGTTAGAAACCTAATATTTAACAAACCACATTTAATTTTTAAATTATGAGGAGGAACAGAGGCTAAACCATTAAATTTAGAGGCTTCATGTTTAATTTGAGTTTTACCAACTTTTTGTTTAATCACTTTGGGATTCCTATACATTATATTTTTATTTACTTTGGAGGGAGCAGACAGTGAGTCTCCGATGGTGAAGACAGGGGCTAAGTTGAGGGGTGGTGGATGAAGAGCAGTTGCAGAGAGACATGTAAGACTGCGACTGTGCTTCCTGGTCCCAACTCTGAGTAGTCAAGGTTTTGAAAATTTGAATAAAAATTATGCCAGATTGTTAGATAAGAGATGCACCACCCAAAGTGGAATGGACGCCGTCTCGTCTAATAAGACCAGGTTTTCCCCAAAATGAGCTCCAATTGTCTATGTAGCCCACGGTGTTTGCAGGACACCACACAGCCAGCCAGCGGTTGAAGGGATGGCAAGCGGCTAAACATGTCATCTCTGGTCAAATTGGGGAGGGGCCCAGAAAATACTACAGAGGCAGACATTGTTTTGGCAAAGTCACACACCGATTCCACATTAATTTTTGTGACTTCCGACTGCCGGAGTTGGACGTCATTAATGCCAGCGTGGATAACAATTGTGGAGTATTTACAGTTACTTTTAGCCAGCATTTTCAAATGTGACTCGATGTCGCCTGCTCTGGCCCCAGGAATGCATTTGGCTATGGCCACTGGAGTCTCTAGGTTCACGTTTCTGACTACAGAGTCGCCAATGATCAGAGTTTTTTCCTCAGCGGGTGTGTCGTCGAGCGGGGGAAAAACGATTAGAAACATGAACAGGTTGGTGGTTAACCGGGGCTTTGCGACTAGGCTTCCTTCTCACCGTCACCCACCCAGTCTCCTCGCTGCTGAGGAGGACCCTATGTTAGGGAGCTCTGCTGCAGCTAAGAGACGTCCGTCAAGATTAACTGGCGCAGACGGTGTTTCAATGCAGCGGAGCCGAGATTCCAAATCAGACAACCTCGCCTGGAGCGCCTCAAAAAGACATTTATTACATTTACCGCTATCACTAAAAGAAGCAGAGGTGTAGCTAAACATCTGACAGAGAGAGCACACCAGAGGAGAAGGGGAAGGAGAGCTAGTAGCCATAGCAAATGGCTAACTCGAAGCTAACAAAAACACCGATGAAAGGTGAACAGAAGGCTAAAGAGGGTGATTAGATGACACTGAGTGTGCACAGAGGTGCAAGAGGCTAGATAAACAGAAGTGAGAGCTAACGGTAGAAGGAAAAAAGTGATTAAAATACAATTAAAGGTAAAATCCTCAGGAGAATGAGGAGAGCTAACCAAAGAGCCAACCACAGACAGCCAGCAACACAGGAAGTGACGATACGTTACCACAGGAAGCCGTCCTCACCACAGAAAGCCGTCCTTTTGTCGTTATGAAGTGTTCAACCCTGTGTTTCGTTATTGTAGCCAAAAAAGTCAGGACTGTGAGTGCTGGGAACTGTGTGAGCAAATATTGGTACTTACCCCCTGGAGCTATCACGCTAGCGTTGTCGACCCATCACCCCGAGCTGTACAGGGCAGTGAAGTAAAAGAGACAGCATCCACTAATCTCCTACTAGCAACATCGACAAACAACCCATAAGCACATAAAAAATCCACAAAGTCCTACTGAAAGTTGCGTCCATGTAAGCATATCGTCAGTGTCCGCTTGCCAAATGTCCTGATGGAGGATCTGTTGGTAGCCGTGAGCTCGGGACCGCTGCCTCCTGCCACCCTGTCCGCGTTGACGGGCAGGATGAGGCCCTTCTGGGAGCTGGGGTCCACCAAAAATCGTCTCCTCGAATGTGTGTCCATGACATAAAGCAGTCTGTTCCTGTCGCCATCGGTTGCAGCTGCAACTGAATTCCAAACGTGCCGTCTTCCCGGCTTCTTGAATTGGCATGGCGACAGGCAGCATTTGACATTCGAGCTGAAACAGCGATGATAAAAACAGATCACCCCTTTTGTTCGTCTTCTGTTGTCCGTCCCGGCTACCACCAATGGCTGCTTGATCTCGCCGGAGTCCCTCATGGATGGCGGTGCCACTGCTTGCACGCTGAGAGTTCTGGTTGCCAAAATGATGTAGTCCGCTTCCTGCGCCAGGGCGCAGTAGTCCTTAGCAACCAGCCGTGGCAAGTTGGCCAGGATTGCCCTTGCTGTAGCAGGTAGGTTCCTGAGGAACAAGTGGGCGAACAGGAAAGATTCATCGTCCTTCCCCCTCAGCACCAACATGCTCTCCATGAGCTCCACTGCTGAGCTATCACCTAACTCTGAACGCGTTGGGAGTCTCTCTGCCCTCTCACCGTCAGAAAAGGTGTAGCGCTGGAGAAGCATCCTCTTGAGCGCTTCATATTTTCCTTGGGCAGGCTTGTCACCTGTTGCGTAGTGCGCACATCCAGCGCAGCGACCATGTAGTAATACTTGGTATCGTCCGTTGTTATCCCACGGAGTGCGAACTGGGCTTCTATGTGCAAGAACCACGCGATCAGGTTGTGAAGCCAGAAGTCTGGGAGCTTGACTGAGAGCGCACGCAGCGCTGGTGGTCTCCCTCCAGGTGGTCTCCAGGGTGGTGCTCGGCTTGCTTTCCATGGCACATCTTAGGGTCACCAATGTGGAGAAAAGAAATAGGTGAGGCAACGAGCTGGCGATACATGAACTTTATTCCTTCTCCAACATATTGTACAGTAAAAGAGCTCCCGGGTCTCTGTGCATTCCTCTTTTATACCTTTAATTCCATGCATTGAGACCCGGACTTCCGACCATAATATGCTGTTTGGAACAAAGACCTGTGTGACACATTAACATAACAAGAGTGCCGGCCCTACTGCTCACACCCTTCTCTCTTCCAGTGGCTCTGGTGGTTCCTCTTCTCTCCGAGGGGTGCCTAGTCCATACTGTCCCATTTGAGACCCCCCGGTGACACTTCCTCCTTCATATTTATATAGCGCTTTTCATAGACACACAAAGACGCTTTACAATGGATACATTATTCATTCACTCCACAGACATTGATAATGGTAAGCTACTACTGCAGCCACAGCTGCCCTGGGGCAGAATGGCGGAAACATGGCTGCCAATCTGCACCATCGGCCTCTCCAACCACTACTAAACATTCATACACATTCATGCCCAGTGTCATGGACACTGGAGGCAAGGTAGGTAAAGTGTCTTTCCCAGGGACACAACGGCAGGATGTCTGGGGAGAGCGGCATTCAAACCCCCAACCCTCCAGTTATTAGACGACCCGCTCTACCTCCTGAGCCACTGCTACCCACATTTCTCTCCTCTGTTCCATTTTTGCTGCGCACCAAGCTGGACGGCAGGAAGTTCCATTTTTATATAGTCTTTGGCATGACCTGGCCGGGACTTGAACCCCGACCTCCCAGTTGTGGGGCAGATGGTCTACCTCTAGGCCAGCCTGAGAGTTGTGCGACCTTACAACTTTGTCCAATCACTGCAATTTTGGCCAGTCCTTGTCAACTTCCGCCAATTTCGCCAATCACATTTGTCCTTGAGTGGCACTCCAACACTCAGTCTAACCAATCAGATGTCGCTGCACCATGCTCACTTCCGTGTTTACAGTGGGTGTTAATGGAACACATCAGCAGAAAACGGTGTGTGATTTAAAAAAACACTCACCCACAAGTTTTTGCACACCATCCCTTCCTCCGTCTCCCCTGGTCCCCCGGTGGACGTCTCACCACTTCTCCATCCTGACCGCGGTATGAAGTGCTGTGTTTGTGCTCCTCTTCATGGGAGCGCGCATAAGGAGAGATGCCGTAAAACCACAAACAAATGAGCAAATATAACACTACAGCCAGTGTTTGAACATTTTATAAATCTTTAGAGGTAAGCTCGTGACTACATCTTGTCAGTGAGCTTTAAGGCTATGACTCTCCCGTCTGGACACGGAGCAATACGCACCCCCAAGGAGGGCCCCTTCTCCTGGTACGACTGTGTGTCAAAATGCAGCAAATAGACAGACTGGCAGGAGTCAGGCAAGGAAATCGAAAATATTCAGTAATTTTTTTTCCCAGAAAAACACAGACTTCGATAGACAACACAGAGCAACAGATTAAATGATTTCTTTATCCTCTGCGCTCGGTACTGAGTGGTTGGGGACCGCTGCGGTTAGGGAGTTTTCAAATGAAAGTGCTGCCATAATTTCCTAATCTATACTCTTTAACATGCATTCAATGCAGTTTAGCTGTTGTAATAGATATTGTTAGTCTGTATTTGCTGTTGCACAAAAGAGTTTTTCTGTGTAGCAGAAGTTTCTGCTTAATTTACAAATCACTGTTTAATAGGAAATTTTTGACAATCATGTGCTGTTCTTGTAGTGTTATATAGACCAGGGGTTCCCAAACTTTTCAGCCCGCGACCCCCAAAATAACTGTGACGGAGACTAGCGACCTCCACTATCCCCAGAGATGACTGATGCATAAGAAAACATGCGCACAGTTTGAGATATCGTTGGATTCATCTAACTACAAATCATATTTCCCTTTTTTCACTCTGTCAATCAGCTGACACTTTGTCCTGGGCCATGTCCATGATGCACTGGGATATGGTCCCGTCAGATAGCAGCACTGCTTCCAGCTCCAGCGCCTATTTATCCCCATGATTGTCTGACTCATAGCGATAGTAGCAGGTTTTATTAGGGTTTCTCTGATTGCGTGTGGCTTTTTTGCCTGTGCAGTTAAATATGCCACCTCATATGATTCTTTTTGAGCTTTGGTAGTGGTGGTTGTTTTGTTAGCCACACACGTGGACAAAATTGTTGGTACCCCTCTGTTAATGAAAGAAAAACCCGCAGTGGTCACAGAAATAACTTGAATCTGGCAAAAGTGGTAATAAATAAAAATTCTATGAAAATTAACCAATGAAAATCAGACAATGCTTTTGAATTGTGGTTCAGCAGAATTACTTTAAAAAACAAACTCATGAAACAGGCCTGGACAAAAATGATGGTACCCCTAGAAAAGATTGAAAATAATGTGACCATAGGGACATGTTCAACCAAGATGTGTCCTCTAATTAACATCACAGGTGTCTACAAACTTGTAATCAGTCAGTCGGCCTATTTAAAGGGTGACAAGTAGTCACTGTGCTGTTTGGTGACATGGTGTGTACTACACTAAACATGGACCAGAGGAAGCAAAGGAGAGAGTTGTCTCAGGAGATTAAAAAGAAAATTATAGGCAAGCATGTTAAAGGTAAAGGCTATAAGACCATCTCCAAGTAGCTTGATGTTCCTGTGACTACAGTTGCACATATTATTCAGAAATTTAAGATCCACAGGACTGTAGCTAACCTCCCTGGACGTGGCCGCAGGAGGAAACTTGATGAAGAATGGTAACAAAAGGGCCCAGAACAACCTCTAAACACATTCATGGTGAACTCCATAGTCAAGGTACATCAGTGTCAGATCACACCATCCGTCGTTGTTTGAGCCAAAGTGGACTTCATGGGAGACGACCAAGGAGGACACCACTGTTGAAAACAAATCATAAAAAAGCCAGACTGGAATTTGCCAAACTGCATGTTGACAAGCCACAAAGCTTCTGGGAGAATGTCCTATAGATAGACGAGACAAAACTGGAACTTTTTGGCAAGGCACATCAGCGCTATGTTCACAGACGCAAATATGAAGCATACCAAGAAAAGAACACTGTCCCTACTGTGAAACATATAGGAGGTTCTGTTATGTTCTGGGGCTGCTTTGCTGCATCTGGCACAGGGTGTCTTGAATATGTGCAGGGTACAATGAAATCTCAAGACTATCAAGGTATTCTAGAGAGAAATGCGCTGCCCAGTGTCAAACAGCTTGGTCTCAGTCGCAGGTCATGAGTCTTGCAACAGGATAATGACCCAAAACACACAGTTAAAAACACCCAAGAATGGCTAAGAGCGAAACATTGGACTATTCTAAAGTGGCCTTCTATGAGCCCTGATCTAAATCCTATTGAACATCTGTGGAAGGAGCTGAAACATGCCGTCTGGAGAAGGCACCCTTCAAACCTGAGACAAATGGAGCAGTTTGCTCATGAGGAGTGGGCCAAAATACCTGCTGAGAGGTGCAGAAGTCTCATTGACAGTTACAGAAATGGTTTGATTGCAGTGATTGCCTCAAAAGGTTGTGCAACAAAATATTAAGTTAAGGGTACCATCATTTTTGTCCAGGCCTGTTTGACGAGTTTGTTTTTTAAAATAATTCTGTTGAACCACAATTCAAAAGCACTGTCTGATTTTCATTGGTTAATTTTCATAGAATTTTTTATTTATTACCACTTTTGTCAGATTCAAGTTAATTCTGTGAGCATTGTGGGCTTTTCTTTCATTAACAGAGGGGTACCAACAATTTTGTCCACGGCTGTATGACTTTCTTTTGGCCTTGCTATTCTCTCTCCTTTTGGCAGGAAAGATCTGCTAATTTAGCGGCAAGAGATGGGTGCTTAATTTTTAAATGTCTGAGCATTTTTATGGGCTTTAAACTCTCATGTGCAAGCACCTTGATGTACACTACACATTGGGGATGTTGTACTTCACTGATGATGCATGAATCCATACTGAATATATTCCTCTCGATACTTGCAACACTTGGAGAAAGGTTGGTCCGATTGCTTATGGAGCCCTTTACCGTGCTGTCCTCCTCCTCCCCCCGCGCCAGAAATTGATGGCCTTTCTGATGGCATTTCTCCTCTCTCCTCTCTGTGTTGTCTTTGGTCGGTATTAACCAATGTTTAATTTTGAAAAATAATATGTTGGGCTTAAAGTGTAGTGTGTCGATTTAAGCTGTTCAGACGAAATCTACTGGTGCACACTGACCTGTGTGTGACCTGTGACGTTTACTGTGGGGCAGTTAAAGTGACATGTCACCTGTGTAATCACCTCAGGAGGATTCTGAAAATCATCTCGCAACATCCCCCCCCCCCGAGTGTTATCGGGGGGAGAAAAAAAACAAAAAACATCTGCTTTAAAATTTGTAATTCTTCCTACAACTTTTAGTGCAAAAAATCCTCTCAAAACCGCAACTTTTTTTTTAAAAAAAAAAGCTTCCATGAATTCAGGCTTTTTGGGCTGCAACAATCATAACATCCCGCGAAATCCTGGAGGGACTGGCTAACGCTAGCATCAATCATCATCATGTTAGTGTCACATTAGCATGCTAGCATTATTATGCAGCTGTTTCTGAAGTTGGCATGATAATGTTAGCATGCTTTTGTATTTCTGTTGTAGCTTTTGTATTTGTGGCTTTTTTTATTTGTGTTGTGGCTTTTCTTATTTGCACTGTGGCTTTTATATTGCATTGTGGCTTTTTTGTATTTGCATTAGGGTGAGCTCTCTGGGCCACCATTAGAGCTCCTCACAGCTGAATTTTAGCTTCATGTAGAAATTGGCAGAAGAAAACAAGAAATCTGCCCTAGTTTCCCTTGGATAAATTTCAACAAATTAGCCCTCTGTGCACAGGAAGATTATGGGATATTGGAGTATTGGATATGAAACAACCTTCTCAGTAATGGAGGGTATCCATTATTTCTCAATCTAAGTAAAGTCCCAGAGACACAGTACCAACCAGAACTGCATGTCACCCCTTTATCAATGTGTTCCCATCGTGATTTGTGGTGGTCCAATCCTCCAGCAGCAATCCTTATCTATTGGCACTGACACGGTGTGGTCAGTGTATCACTGCTCTTCCAACACTTGAGATTCAATTAGGCTGTGACGAGAGATAGTGCAGGCTGAGCATTGGCCTACAGATGGCAGATAAGAATCCAATCGGCCACAGTGTCAAGGGCAGTAATGGAGGAGACGTTCTCACGGTGAGGTCTGTAGTACAGAGTAGAGAAGGGCAAGATGAAGGACACGCAGAGGGGAGACACCACAGCACACAGGAGGGTGTTGCAGTTGAGAGTAAACTTAAAATCCAACTCACCTGGGGTGGGATTTACCTCATAAAATGTTACTGTATTGCTCATATCAAGCTGTTTTTCTGCCGCACAAACAGGCAAATATGTAGACACTGACAATGAATGCTAGCTGTGTGACAGATTGTGTTTATATGAAGTTTGATGTCTGATTATACATCATGATTGTTGCTCAGGTGTGGCTTGGGCGTCACAGTAAAAGATCACTCTAAAATGTGCATTGATTTTATTTTACAAAACATATTTATTGGAGATCAGTTTGTGGACTTCACACGACAGCTCCTACCAATAAAATAGCCAATAACAACTTGTGGCATCTGTGGCATTGTGTTGTGTGATTAAGGCCTGGTGCACACGGCAACATTTTCGCTTAGACCCAGAGAGAAACATCTGTGCGCACATGACACGTCACAGAAGCAACCACACGTGCACACGGATCCACTGCTCTTGTACATAATGGATGACAAGTAGAAGTTTTACTCGAGACTTTGGATCATAACTATAAATGCTAGATTCCATCTGCAAGAATTTTTTATTCATTTTTTTAAGCTGAAAGATTGAGGGAGTCATAAATAAATAAATAGGCTAAATAAATAAATGACCTGTATAATTATATATAAAGGTCCCCCACAGAAGCACCACATTTGCTCAATCTGTGCTATCACTGAGGGGCACCAAGATCTGGAATAACATACCACCTGCAATCAGAGAATGTACCGCACTAAACACTTTTAAGACTCATTGTAAAAATTGGCTTTTAAACAACCAAAACTGTAGCCATAACTAGTGGTTGCTTTGTGGCATACGCATATACAGTATATATGTGCCCATGTGTCTCACACATATGCCCCGCCTCTTGTTTGTCGCTGCTGTGAGATGTTTGTGTGTACGCATACACAGCACTTGTGACATTTGAATGTTTTGTTTTGTAGCACCTTAACTCTTGCACTTTAGCATATCCACTTTGTACAGTTACACTGTGTTATGTACGAGGAAAGGAGTTGGAGTCTCTTCATGCAGGGACCCAACAACCAACAACCCACCCTTTATTATCAGAACTCAGAACAAGTGGCTGTGCCCGCCTGATGTCACACTGTGGGCGGGTACGGCAGCACACACACACTACGCAACACTCTGCAGATGTTCTTTTCGTGTAGGATTGTTTGTGTTTTTGTGACACGCCGAGGGACTACAGATGCAAATTAGCGGTATTGCTAAATCTGGCATACTTACATTTGTATTAATGTTCATTAGTATGTAATGCCCCTTTCAAATAAACATTAAACTAAACTTAATTGCAGGCAATAAAAAAATCTGACCTACTGACAGCTGGTTTGAATACGTGGTAAGGAGCCTTTAGTCATAACTTTTACAAAAGCATTGCAAGTAAGAGGAAAAAAAATGAAATGATGTGATGTCGGCTGCAGCCAATATTCACATCATTTGCGCAGCAGCGCAAAACTGGATTTGAATCATTGGTGCCTCCACAGTGACTTTTTTCATCATTCAACAAAGGTAGGCATCCTCATTGGTTATAATTTTGATGATTATTTTTCTATATAAGGCTGCATCTATTTATTTTTATTTTTTTTACAGATACCATTTAGAGCCCATTTTTAACCTGATCCTAATTATAAACACATCAGGCTTAAAGTTTAATCGCGGAGCTTGTATTTCTGTGAGAAATACAGAAATACAGGTTACATATTTGTATTTCTCTGTGAGAAAGAAATGCTCCTTGGTGTGTGGATTGGCTGAAATCTATTGTTAATTGGGGCTCCAACATGTTCTTTATTTCTGTGCATACGGACGCAAATAAAGAGCGCCGAGAAAACCTCTCCACCCTGCAGATTGGTTTCAAGTCTCTACACTTCTATGTCTCCAAATACCTGCCGTCATATGCACGGACAGCTAAACTGGAGGTGAACTTCCACAGTTTGGGGTAAAAACGTCATGTGGACGGTGCCTAAAAATGATCTAATTAATTAGCATTGTGTGACAGTTTTCAGTTGCCTTTTGAAAGAAGACAGAATCAACAAAGAAAAAGCTGAGGGGTAGGCTGGTCCACCCTGTAGTCCTGAAAATCAGTATTTTTTAAAGAAATTTGGCCTCGACAAGAAGCCAGTGTTAAAAAACAAAAATAAAAAAACCATAAGAAGTTGGGTGATGTGAGATGATCTTTGCAAATAATTTCTTTAATGTCTGATAACTGCATTATAAATGTTCCTAAAACTCAGTTGAGAGGTCCTCTGAACCATGTAGCCATAACGGTTACCATCTGTGTTATCATCCACCTGTCAGTCAAGTCAGTCACACCCCTCATAATGCCAGGCAGGATTTTTTAGGACAGAGGCTTTGGATATATTGATGTGATTTCTGAGGTTATCAGTTTTAATATGGGAGACAGGGTCATTGACTCTTTAAGTTAGTCTTAAGTAGCCAGTTAACTACAGTTGCAGTCAGTTATTTAACCACCATTGCATTTTAGGTTTATTGACAAAATAATAATAATTTATAATATAAACAAAGATTTTACACAAATTCAACACTAAATCCTACTTTCAATGACTACTGCAGTTTCAAAAGTTTTCAGCCCCCTGAATAGAATTCCTCATAATAGTACATATTTGCAAACAGGTGTGGTCTCAAGCACGCCTGATGCAACCAATCAGGGGTTTCATTATGTTATGTTTGGGGCCCCAAAAGAAACTTTTTTTTTTTTTGGCTACTTCTGCCATGCCCAACGTTTATTGAAGGGTTTGTTTTGGTGTATCAACTTTTTATTTGTTGAGGTGTACGTCTGTCCTGCCTGCTTAATTTAATTGATAAAGAGTTGACATTTGACCTAATTAGGTTGGACGTGGGCCGGTAGTGAATCCGTGAATGAATGAATGTAATGGTGTATGGTAACGGTGCCCAAAAGAGAAAAAAGAAAAAAAGAGGAACGTGAGGAGGACGTTTTAAAAAATACTCCTAAATTGACAGGGTTTTTTTTTAAGTTGTGATACAGACGGACAGTGCCAACTTTACAGTCACAACAAGATGTTTGTCAAACTGTTAGCATTACAAATTCTAACACAAGATGCACCAGTGGAGTCGCTGTTGGAAGATCAGTCAGTCACAGCGGGCAGAAGCTCCATGTCATCGAAGTTGTAAAACACCTGTGGAAGTGTTAGAGTCATACACACTGGGAATGCTGATCCAGAAAATGATGAAAGAACTGCCAGAATAAGGACGCTGATATCGGAGCATCTGAACGTTCCTACAAACGGCAGAAACATTTTTTCTCCAAGAGTCATTTCAGTCGCAAACTTCCAAATGGTGAACATGTTTCAAGACAATGGCTTCTATTTTCTCCTTCCACTGCTGTTTGTATTGTTTTGCCTGCCGCATATACAGTGATTTTTTTTCCCACTAAGTTGGGTTCACACTATACTGTTTGGACCGACTTTTACAGATATTTTGAAAAATCAGAGAAAATAGTCCAAATGTTGTGAAATCATGTTCGTGAGCAGTTTTTTTTTAACCCCTTGAACTCTATGAATTCCGCGGGCAGTCGCATCTCTGCATCTTAGTGCATCTCAGTGCGCACTGAAAAAAAAAAAGCTATATTTACGGTCTTCCAGTACAGACACAGCCTTGTTACAACCTGAGAAAAAAGCTGTGTAATATATTCATTTTTTGTGGTATTTTTACAAAATTTTGACCTGAGCTTGAAAACAATTGGTTCTACATTTCTGTTGTGTTTTCCAGCCAGTATCTGACAGCTGTATGTTATTCGCAAGCATTTGTATCTAAAAAAACACCCAGGCGAATTTTCTTGTTACTCAGTGGCAGGAGCACTTAGAGAGATTATGACTGTTTTGCCAAAAAAATTCAGACCAACCCCATGAAGATGCTGCAAAGGGTTGAAGAACAGCTTTTGATTTACTTTGGGCATGTTATTTTTAGGCGTTTTGAGGGAAGTTGAACAGAGTTCAACAGGTTAATCCAGCACACACCAACTTTTACGAACTTTAAAGGAGCTTTTTAACGCCACAGCCTTGCTTGGCCATGGACGAGAGCTGTCCGCTACAATTCAGAGACGATGCCAGTCTTTCTTTTTGTCCAGGAGCTGTAAAATTTCCTTCAGTTATATTATCATTCATTTCAGCCAGAATTCTATTATTCTGCTCTGGTAAATGCAAAATTGTAGATTTAATTCAAAACAACTGTTGGGATATTTTCATTTTGAATCATTCTTTTAAAAGAATGACAGTGAATGAGGTTAAAATTGTAAAAACTGTCATCATTAGATAATGAATATTGGATTTGTGTGCACATAACCAGCTCTTCTCCTGAGTTGTGTAGACCAGCAGCCGTTTTCCCAGTAGGGCAGACTGCTCTGGCAACATTTTTTTCCTCTGTGTAGTGAAAAACCCTGTTCTGTCTTCAAATAGTTAATGTTTAACCCTTGAACAGAAAACACTGGCTGAGTGTGCTTTTTCATTGTCATAATTAAAGTTGTGGGTTGATATAAAATATTTGTCAGTTGTTAGTCCTGATGGCACTATTATTTTTCTGCTATTCAGGCTTAACCTAGAACTTTGTGGTCATTCACTTTATTTCGCAATTGGCAGTGGCTATGGATACGGAAGCTGTATCCCTATACGAAATGTCTATTGGTACAGAAAGTTGACAATCTGACAAAACCTTTTCAGATCAGCTTTAAGCCAACTGCTGCTGTGGCTTAGGTACAGTGGGGAAAAAAAGTATTTAGTCAGCCACCAATTGTACAAGTTCTCCCACTTAAAAGATGAGAGAGGTCTCCAATTTTCATCATAGGTATACCTCAACTATGAGAGACAAAATGAGAAAAAAAAAAATCCAGAAAATCACATTGAAGGATTTTTAATGACTTAATGGGTAAATTCCTCGGTAAAATAAGTATTTGGTCAATAACAAAAGTTCATCTCAATACTTTATTATATACCCTTTGTTGGCAATGACAGAGGTCAAACGTTTTCTGTAAGTCTTCACAAGGTTTTCACACACTGTTGCTGGTATTTTGGCCCATTCCTCCATGCAGATCTCCTCTAGAGCAGTGATGTTTTGGGGCTGTCGCTGGGCAACACGGACTTTCAACTCCCTCCAAAGATTTTCTATGGGGTTGAGATCTGGAGACTGGCTAGGCCACTCCAGGACCTTGAAATGCTTCTTACGAAGCCACTCCTTTGTTGCCCGGGCGGTGTGTTTGGGATCATTGTCATGCTGAAAGACCCAGAACACGTTTCATCTTCAATGCCCCTGCTGATGGAAGGAGATTTTCACTCAAAATCTCACGATACATGGCCCCATTCATTCTTTCCTTTACACGGATCAGTCGTCCTGGTCCCTTTGCAGAAAAACAGCCCCAAAGTATGTTTCCACCCCCATGATTCACAGTAGGTATGGTGTTCTTTCTCCTCCAAACACGACAAGTTGAGTTTTTACCAAAAAGTTCTATTTTGGTTTCATCTGACCATATGACATTCTCCCAGTCCTCTTCTGGATCATCCAAATGCTCTCTAGCAAACTTCAGACGGGCCTGGACATGTACTGGCTTAAGCAGGGGGACACGTCTGGCACTGCAGGATTTGAGTCCCTGGCGGCGTCGTGTGTTACTGATGTAGCCTTTGTTACTTTGGTCCCAGCTCTCTGCAGGTCATTCACTAGGTCCCCCCGTGTGGTTCTGGGATTTTTGCTCACCGTTCTCGTGATCATTTTGACCTCACGGGGTGAGATCTTGCGTGGAGCCCCAGATCAAGGGAGATTATCAGTGGTCTTGTATGTCTTCCATTTTCTAATAATTGCTCCCACAGTTGATTTCTTCACACCAAGCTGCTTACCTATTGCAGATTCAGTCTTCCCAGCCTGGTGCAGGTCTACAATTTTGTTTCTGGTGTCCTTTGACAGCTCTTTGGTCTTGGCCATAGTGGAGTTTGGAGTCTGACTGTTTGAGTTGTAGACAGGTGTCTTTTATACTGATAACGAGTTCAAACAGGTGCCATTAATACAGGTAACGAGTGGAGGACAGAGGAGCCTCTTAAAGAAGAAGTTACAGGTCTGTGAGAGCCAGAAATCTTGCTTGTTTGTAGGTGACCAAATATTTATTTTACCAAGGAATTTACCAATTAATTCATTAAAAATCCTTCAATGTGATTTTCTGGATTTTTTTTTCTCATTTTGCCTCTCATAGTTGAGGTATAACTATGATGAAAATTGGAGACCTCTCTCATCTTTTAAGTGGGAGAACTTGCACAATTGGTGGCTGACTAAATACTTTTTTGCCCCACTGTAGATATTATGTTGGGCCTGTGATTGATTGATTTTATTTATTTGAACATCGAGACAAAAAAATTTTAAAACAAGAAATCAAAACCAAAAAAAAAAAAAAAAACCGTTAAAAAAAAGTCCTTGTTCAAAAGTAGGAAGAAGCCAACACTTAGTCCCACCCCTTCTCCATACCCAATAAATTATATCATTCTAGTCATTATCCATCCCATAATTACATTCATTATGCAATACCATAATATATAATGCATCTTATAATTAAATTATGCAATAGAAATAATACAACAATGATAGTTTATAGTGACAATAATACCAACATATAATAATAATAACTAAATACTCTGGTATGGTTCATATAATTATAGACAATATTATCATCATCATAATCATCACATATACCACCATATACCCCAATATGGCTTACAATACCTAGGCGCAATAAGTAACCATATAATAATGATAACCATAATAATAGGTAGCCATGTGGTAGTTACAATAATAATAATAATAATAATACCACCTGGCCTATACTGTATAATACTTCAAATAATTCCATCCTAAACAACAATCACAATACTATAATACCGTTGTAATATTCTAGTAATAATGATATCGATAATAACAGTACTCGGCATATATATTCAACAATAACCTTTCTTCATTGAAGACACATTGTAATATTACTGTCCTTTATTTTTATATTGTTCAAAAATCATTTCTTTATATGTTGATTTAAATATATGGATGTTTGGACATTGCTTGTGTTTCTCCCCCAACCCATTCCACAATTTTACCCCACACACAGACACACAAAAACTTTTCCTAGTAGATCTTACTAGGTGCATTTTAAATTTTGTATTTCTCTTCTCTCTGACTAAAAAGATTTTGTATAATGTGTGGCAAAAAGTTTTACTGACTTTAAACATTAACTGTGCTGTATAATAATCAACCAGATCCCGTAATTTCAATAACTTTGAATGTAAAAACAATAAATTAGTATGTTCAAGATACCCGACTTTGTGTATAACACGGACTGCCCTTTTTTGTAATATTAGCAATGAATTAAGTGTACTTTTATAATTGTTACCCCAGACCTCTATACAATAGGTCAAGTATGGAAGTACTAATGAGCAATACAAGATATGAAGCGATTTGTAATCTAGGACTTGCTTAATTTTGTTTATAATTGCAATATTTTTTGCGACTTTGTTTTGTATGTATCTGATGTGTGGTTTCCAACTAATTTTATCATCCAGTATTACACCCAAAAATTTGATTTCCTTAACATTTTACATAATTACACTATCTATATGAATATGTATATCTTCTTTATTTTTACAATTACCAAATATAATTACCTTAGTAATAAATTATCACTAAATATAGATAAAAAATATCTATCCATTTTTAAAGCTTATTTAATTCATTATTTAGAGTATGGATTAGTTCCTTATAATTATTTCCAGAATAAAATATATTAGTATCATCAGCAAATATTATTTTTAATAATTTAGAAACTTGGAATATATCATTTATATATATGTTAAATAATTTGGAGCCCAATACTGACCCCTGGGGGACCCCACAGGCAATTCCCATACATCCAGACAGATATTCTCCCATCTGCAGTTTATCAAGAAGTATTGAATGATTTATTGTATCAAATGCTTTTCTAAAATCTATAAATACACCAATTGCATATTTTTCTTGGTCTAATGCATTTATTATTTCCTCTGTTGCTTCCATTATTGCCAGAGATATTGTACTCTTTGCTCTAAATCCATATTGATTCTGATTAAGCAGATCATATTTATTTAAAAAGTTTTCTAATCTGTTGTTGAAAAGTTTTCCAGAATCTTTGAAAATTGTAGGAGGAGTGATACTGATCTGTAGTTTGTGTAGTGGTGTTTATTTCCTTGCTTGAATAATGGTATTACTTTAGCTATTTTCATTTTCTGTGGGAATGAGCCAGCTTGAAATGATAGATTACATATATATGTAAATGGTTTTAGTATGCCATCAACAGTTCTTTTTTACTAGTGCCAAATCAATACCATCACAATCAGCAGATAATTTATTTTTACACTTTTCAACAACAGATTTTACCTCTATTTCATCCACCGCTGAGAGAAAGATTGATCGAGGGTTATTTCCAATCAGTGTTTCACTCACAGTGTCTCTTCCTTGGTTTGGAATTTTTGTTGCCAACTCTGGTCCAACATTTACAAAAACTGCAGCTGTCACACGTGCATAGGAGCGGTGTCTGGTGTTAAGACCGCTCACAATGGCATCATCCATTCTTGTATATTGTTCTAATTCATCCACACGTCTTTCTAAGAAATTCATTTTCTTGTCTTTTTCCATAATTTCAGCCTTTAATTCACACACTTGTTCCATAAGGCCAATAAGCAGCGTTTGATGTTTTGCTGTCTTAGATATTCCTTCAGACATAAAATTTAGTGAGTTTGATCTCCTCCAACTCCCCTCCATTTGTCTGATTCTTTTTCGGAGGCATACTGGCTAGTGTGATTGGGATCAGAGGAGAGGCTCACCTGTTGACTAGTACAGGACCCGAAGTACGTCCGATGGCTAGTGGAGGCCGTCAGCTGGCTTTGTCATTTAATTATAGCTGTTATCTGGCGGTGAGGCCGAAGATCTCCTGATGGCTAGTGAAGGTTGCTAACTGACGTCGTCATCGCCAAGGAAGTCATGGGCTGCACGGTGGCGCAGTGGTTTAGCACTGTGGCAGCGCAGTTTTACCCTCAGCCGGGGGACCGCGGAGATCGTGGGTTCGATCCCAGCCCCCGACCAACAGTGAGCTGTGTGGAGTTTGCATGTTCTCCCCGTGTTGCGCGGGTTTACTCCGGGATTTCTCTGGTTTCCTCCCGCACACCAAAAACATGTAGGTTTAGGGCGCTCGCGCACGCAGCGACCAGCAGCCGGTGGCTTGTCACCAGACTGCAAACCAAGTCTACCTACAGGTACAAATAAGTAACAGGGGGAAAAAAAAAAAAAAAAAAAGGCTCCCTCGGTAGCTAGTGGAGGCCTCTAGCTAGCGTTGTCCTATCTGGCGGTGAATCCGACGCTCTCCCAGTGGCTAACGGAGACCACTAGCTTGGGTCGTAGCCTGGTAGCGGGTATCTGATGATAGCAGGATAATTTCTGCTAGTGCTGCCGGTATCTGGTCCAGCTAACCTCGGATCCGGCCAGGGCCTCGGTTAGCTCCTCTGCTGTTAGCTCTGCTGCTTATCGCAGCTGTAGTTGAGCTCTGATCCAGCTGGCACCTCAGTTAGCTCCTCCACTGTCAGCTCCGCCACCCTAGTTGAGCGCCAATCCGTCCAGAACCTCGATTAGCTCCTCAGCTGTTAGCTCCGTGGCTTACCGCCTCTGTAGTTGAGCTCCAATCCAGCTGGGACCTTGGTTAGCTCCTCCACTGTTAGCTCCGCTGTTAGCTCCAGCGCTCACCGTCGCTGTATTTAGAAGTAGCCCAACTTCAGTCGCTTGTCCCCAGGTCAGAGAGCATTAGAAGGTTGCTGGTTTGCGTCCTGCTATCGGCACCTTGTCCAAACCATTTTACTATGAGATGAAATTTAGACTTAAAATTAAGAGGTTAGCCTTAGGATTTGGGAGTGGGTAAGGTTAAAAAGGATAGATATTGATTAAAATTTTGGAACAAATAAATGCTTCAGATTTCCGTACCTGTAGCCTGCTGCTTTTAAGATATGCGTTAATAGAACATACTGGCCAATCAGATTTGAGCCGTATCTGTAACAAGAATTCTATGGGTATGGTTCTGTAGCCATAGCCACTGCCTGATCCATCAGTGACCAGGCTACATGGTCACAATAATCTGATAACTAGGAATAATCAGATAAGGGTAATCAGATTTGACATGTTTACATGCACTGAATAAATGGATTATTGGACAATAAACGATTATTGGACAATAAACTGGAACTTGGTTCCAAGGTTGTCATAGCCAGGAGCGGCACTGGGATTAAGCTCCCAGTGCTCATAAAATGCTTCTTACGGTGTGCGTCTCGAAAAGCCTCTGACAACCAAGTCCAACTCCTAGCCTGCCCGTGTGGTTTAGTCTCTAAGCCCGACGGAACTGCTTTTACTAATAGGAGAAGGGACGAGGGCGGATCTCTGGCGCCTTAAAACCAAATGCTTCGGGTAGATGGTGGCTCGTCAACCTGGGAAGGTAGCCCATCTAGGGGAAGGTAAACCCTGATTTCAAACCTCCGCTGCCTTGCGGCACACCCGGTCACGGGAAAGGCTTCGGGAGTCAACCCTGAGGAAAAATCCGGAGTCGGAGTCCCTAAGGCAGTTCTCTGTTGTGCTCAACATCGTTCTGGCAGCTCCTGCGACGGCGCTGGTGCCAAACTATAGCAGCCCTGCTGTTCCTTTGGATTTATCAGTGACGTGGAGAGGGGGGACATGCTGCATGGGTAACATCTTGTCCTCCATATCTTCCTGCCCAGGCTTGAATCCTACCAACGCCCAACGCTGGAAGGTAGAACACCAGTGCGCATCAACCTGTTCAGCCACAGGCGGTGCTGTTCCAATAGAGTAGACGTTTAGGATTCTCTTCCATGGTCATCATAGACCGACGGAGGCCGACGAGGACAATAAACTGTGTGTTAATGTAATTTCATTTTATATAACACAATAATTGCCTTTCATCTGATTATTGTTTTTCCATGACTACTTGAATAAACAGATAACTCCAGAAGTCCGATTATAAATGGTTTACTACCGTGCATGTAAACGTGGCCATTTTGCATATCATACTCCCATAAATATGTGGGAGGACCCCAAAAATTGCTTTAGCCCAGGGGCCCACAACCTCCTTAATCTGGCCTTGCCAGTAATCCAGGCAAACCCAGTACGATTTGAGCTCCCTCTGATGTCTGACAGGTTATGTGCACTAGCTGACTCTGCAAGCAATGTGGGTCCTTGGTCACCTCGTTTTAGTGGACGTTTGAATAGGAAGCACGGATAAACATGCAATGAAGTAGGTGTCACCATCACCATGTCACAGTACAGAGAGTGGAAATGAATCAGAGGGCTTTCTATCATTATTCTGACAAATTATATTAATTTTGAAGTTACAGCAGATAACCGTGTCTGCAACAATGACACAAATCACAGCAGAGTGAGAGTGAGCTGCTATCTGACTGTCTCTAGCTGCTGTGAAGCCAACGCCAGCTTGTTCTCTTAGTACAAACCTTGCTCCTCTGCTGCGGTGTGTTGAAATGTTACCTCAGTAACTTGGGTTCAGTCTGCTTTCTCGTCTAGCGGGGGGTGAAGGCAGCGGGGATGGGTTTTTGCACTCGTAGTTTTTTTCCTTGCCTCAGTCTATTTCTCCGTCCTGCTGATTTGAAGCACGCGGCTCTCCAATGTAACCTGGAAGGGTGAGTTTTTTCGCTCTGCACAGCACATCTACTCTGGGGGCTTGGCATCTTCTGCTTTTTTTTTTTTTAAATTTCGGTTGAAAGACCACAGTGGGTGACTGCGTGTGCCCCCGCCTGGGTGGCAGTGCCACTACATTTTGTAGAATAAGCTCCTGTTGAAAAGGACTGCTGAGTTATCAAATAATTGACAACTAATTTAATTTAGTTGACTAAATTCTTATCGACAATTAATTGAAAGTCAATCAATCATTAACACCCCTAGTAAAAGGTGATCTTCATTTCCCTCATCCTTTTTAAGCTCCTTGGTTCCACTTTTCAGCTGGTCTTCACATAATAGTCTCCACTTTCTGATCACAAATTAATCCCCATAGTTTTGATGGAAACTAATCAAAAGAAGAGTAATTTATGATAAGTGGGTATTGGAAATTAAACAGTAAATAAATGGTATTGTTTGTAGTTGGTGAAAATAATGTTACACATGCAGAAATGGGAATTTTTTAAAGTTTTTAATAAATTCCACAATTAGAGCAAAGAAATTAAGGAAAATGACTAAACTGAATATTATAGACTAATTAAACACATTAAACATTTGTGTGATCTGCAGAAGATATGCATCATACTGATAAGCAACAGTAGCAGTTTTTGACAGTGTAGCATAAATCGATGGACTCTGCTGTCGATCGGTGCTACCGGTAGCATTTTTTGATAGGGTAGCACAAATCGACAGAACACCGGTGGCTGCTGCTTGCTACCTTGTTTACCTGGCACTGCTGAGTCACGTGATAGTACAAGAGGGAGGAGGATGAAGTAAGGAGTAGGTGGCAGTAATGCACCTAAACGCTGGTTGCCAACTGCCGTAAAACCACAAGAAGAAGAAGAAGGGATCAAAGTGTGCCTGCTCCATGCTGCGACGGGAGTGGAAATACAGAGTATTGATCTCATTACACTGGTATTGATCAATATCAATACCAATGTTGGTATCAATATTATCAATATTTGGATCGATCTGCCCACCACTAGTAGCTGGTACTGGACTGTTCTGTGGACAGAACGATCCAGTTCTGTACCTTTTTTCTCAACACCATCAATGAACCTCCATTTGGACCAAGTTGGTACCTGAAAGTCCTGCTACCACAGGAAGGCACAACCTGACTTTATCTGCTGTGCTTAAGGCCTGTTGTCCAGATTAAATTTTTTTTCCAGAATATTCCTTTCTAAGCTCTATAAACCTAGCATCTTTGAGCTCCTATCAGAGCTGCAAATCCATTTATCTTTTCATTAATCGGTTTCTTTTCAGAGTAAAACAAATTTTCTTTTTAAAAACCGATTCTTATCATTCATAAAATTTCGTCCATTTTTCTTAACCATTTTACTTTACAGCTGTTTTATGGTTTTCTCAGTTTCCACTGTATTGCCAGTTTAAGCTCTACTTTTCTTTGGATCCACAAATGTTTGATAGTACAGTTTATGCTCAGTAATACATTGACAGTTTAATGTGGTCATGATACATGTTGAATTCACTGCCTTAAAGTCATCTGATTGTTCTCATCTGTGCTGAAATTTCTTATTAACCTGTTGAACTCTGTTCAACTTCCCTCAAAACGCCTAAAAATAACATGCCTAAAGTAAATCAAAAGCTGTTCTTCAACCCTTTGCAGCATCTTTATGGGGTCAGTCTCATTTAAAAGAAAACACTCTGAATTTTTTGGCAAAACAGTCATAATCTCTCTAAGTGCTCCTGCCCTGTGCTCCTGTGTTTTCTTCCTGCATTACCGACTGCACTATATAGTTCTCCACAGTATCTGCTGCTGGCTAATATACAGTATATTTTAACTGTTGACCAGTATCACTTAATCTTATCCTACACTTTATTACATGTATAGTTTATTTCTTATCTTATCATGTTTAATGTTGCAGCATTGTACCGAGACAAATTCCTAGTTTGTGTACTACATGAACAATGGCAATAAACCTGATTCTGATTCTGCCACTGAGTAACAACAAAGTTTGCCTGGGTGTTTTTTTTTTAGGTACAAATGCTTGCAAATAACATACAGCTGTCAGATACTGGCTGGAAAACACAACAGAAATGTAGAACCAAGTGTTTTCAAGCTCAGGTCAAAATTTTGTAAAAATACCACAAAAAATGAATATATTACACAGCTTTTTTCTCAGGTTGTAACAAGGCTGTGTCTGTACTGGAAGACCGAAAATACAGCTTTTTTTTTCAGTGCGTACTGAGGCGCACTAAGATGCAGAGATGTGACCGCCCGCGGAATTCACAGAGTTCAAGGGGTTAAACTGTTAAAAGGTCCATTGGAGTTATTGTTTAATTTCATGTCATTTTTCTTGAGTAAAAGCAGAGATCTCATGGGTTTTGAGACTGATTCATCGCTGGTACAAATATTGAATTATTAATAAAATTGTCCATCTTCTGGACTGGTGCCCCGAGGTTATTTAAATTGATATATTTGTACATCGTAGTGCTACACAGGACAATGATCCCAAGCATACCTCAAAGTCCACGAAGACTTGGTTTCAGAAGAAGTCCTGGAAGATGCTAGAGTGGCCATCACAGTCACCTGCCTTGAACACCATTGAAAATTTCTCGTGAGATTTGAAAAAGGTGATTGCAGCACGCAAACCCAAGAATATTATTTTACTGGAGGCTTTTGCCCATGAGAAATGGGCTAAGATTCCTCAGAACGCTGCCAGAAGCTGGTGTCTGACTATGCATCACGTTTGCAGAAGGTCATAACAGCAAAAGTGCCCTACTCGGTACTAAAGATGCTTGTCATAAAGGGATTGGATAATTTTGAAACTGCAGTAGTCATTAAAAGTGACGCGTTGAATTTGGAGAAAACACTTGTTAGTTGTGTTGACCTATTTAAATTGTTCTTGTTTGATTTGTTTATTGCAAGCAGCTGCTAGTTTGTACATTTTGCCAGTAAACCTGATTTGTAGTGGAAGCTGAATAATTACCTCCGCCAAGGAGGTTGTGGTTTCGTCGGCGTTGGTTTGTCTGTCTGTTTGTTTGTTTGTTAGCAAGATAACTCAAAAAGTTATGGACGGATTTTCATTAAATTAGATTGTCAGAAATGGGGTATCCTACAGATGATTACATTTTGGTGGTGATCCGGATCACCGTCTGCATCCAGGAATTTTTTAAAGGATTCTTTAACATTGCGAGATAGGGCCATTTTCAATATTTGTGCATGTAAGTCTGCCAAAAATCGTCAGAACACTTGCAAAACAAAAAAAAATACAGGACAACATGCCCACAGGTTCTATAATATATCAAAGACTGATCCGGATAATGCAATAATTCCGGATTCTATGATCCACACTATCAACAAAAATAGGGGACCTTTGCAATTTTCCTCATAGGAAGACAACAAATGAAGCTAAAATCACTCAACAAACACCATTATGTAGCCATGACACTGTGGAATCTGTAGTGTGTCAATGGATTTGTTGTATCTTTAAAAGCTATGGCGCTACATCCAGAAGAAAACCGCCATTATGTGAAATGCGATTTTCCTGAATAACTACTGAACCACTAATCCTATCCATGTGAATCCCATTGCTACTCATATGTTTTCATGGTCAAGGAATCTGAAAACGTACACACAATAAATGTAGGATTAATATTTATGATGTAAAACACTGTATGGGGGGAACTATGGCGCTTGGCGGAGGTCTGCACTCTCCGAGTGCTTTTCTAGCTTTGATTGCAACTGTCACTATCATTTTTTTTTTTTGTCGCTTGTATTTTGGTTTTAACTTTTAGCTGTAGTGGTTGTCATTTGGTAATAGTACACTGGTACACCTATAGAAGGGGAATAAAGATGTGACATCAGAGTTTTTCAAAAGTGAAGCCTCTCCATCACTCTCTGGTGGCTTGCTGCAGTAAGATGACTAGCCCTGCCTTCCCCCTTATTTTGTGCAGCATGCTGTCAATCAGAGAGAGGAAAAAAAACTTTTTTTTTTTTCAAAAGATGGTTCTTGTGATTCTCATGTTCAAGTATTTGTTTTTCAGAAACGTTCATTTTTAATAAGTTATTTGACACATGAGGATGTTGGCAACATTGAGAGTGATCATCACTGAGGGACCAGATGGGTTGTAATGGACAGCCATAAGCGTTGGTCCTCAATGCTGGGCTTCACTTTGTGATCACTACTGCAGAGACTCTGGCTGCAAAATCCCAAGATGGCAGCACCTAAAAATCCATGAAACAGAGCTTTGGATTTAGGCAGTGGATGTAAGTGGGAGTGTGTTGTCCATCTTTAGTTACAGTTTGTGTGTAAGCCTGGCATACGTACCTCTATTTGTAGTTGCATACAAACAAATGTATGGACATCCTCATTTCTATCGCCAGCATTTTGAATGTGCCTCAGTTTTCCAACCAATCCAAAGCAGCCTACTGCTGCCATTCACATTAAGTGGCTCCTTCTCTATCCTAACAGTAGTGTGAGTATTGTAAAAAGCTTCCACATTATTAGACCACTCATACACCTCCCTCTCCCTGGCCTTTATCTGGCCAGCTTGATTGTTATTGAACTTGAAATATGACTTAATTAGCTGGAGTATTGCACTGTTCAATCTGATTGCAGGCCTCAAATGTTATTTTAGTCCAATGGTAGCATTAAGAAAAGGGCAAATTATAAATGTATGACTTCAGTTTACCTTGATAATGGAAGTGTGCGTACAAACAGCTCACACAACAAAGGTTGGAAGCCAGCCCTGTCCTTTCAGTGCCCCTAAATATTTAGTTTAGTTGCAGCGCTGTTTGGAAGGAAAGTTGTTTCTGGCAGTAGTATGTTGTGAACAGCTGGTTTTATGGTGACCTCTTGAAATTACACGTGGGAAATGTGTTTTAAAAAATATTTAAATTTATGCTCAGATTGGACTGTGTAAGGAGGACCAAATATGACTGAAGTAAAAGCAAATAAATTACTAAATAAATAAATAAATTATTATGCTTTTAAATGCATAAGAATAAGAAACTATTAAATGCTTATAATAAAGTGCTGGTAATTATCCAAAAAAGGTGGTTGATGTTATGGGTGAAGTTGCAGGACTTTGTTTTTGATTCACATATGCATCTCCTGCGCTCAGATGTGGCTCATCTTTTTTTTCATCACTACTCTTTCAAAGCTCTATTTGCATCTTGTCTCCCTGGTTGTTAAATAAGCCAAGACAAATGGCAGTGCCCTTCAGACTTTCCTCAGTAGCAGCCAACTGCTCTTCCTCTCTGTATTCTGCAGACAGCATAGAAGCCTTTGCCCAGAACGTAGCCTCGGGGACGATGCCGCTGACAGACCGCAGAAAGACTAACACTGGAGTCCACGCTGCTCTTCTGTTTTCTCTCAGCGTCTCCGCCACATCCGCATACCCTTGTAGAACAAAAGAGCTTAACCTGGTCAGGGGTTTCAGATGTCCTCATCAACAAAGGGACATTACAGCTCTGCATCAGTAAAATCTTTGCCAGCGATATTATTTTATTTCTTAAGGCTTGTGCTCCCTCTACTTAGTATCGTGACTGATGTTTTTACAAGTTTCTCAGCTTTGAGAAGTTGAGCATGGGATTAACTCTTGAGTCCATCTTGTGTTTGTGTGCTGTTTAAACATGTTCCTGTTTATCCAGCATGACTTAATCAGGAGGTTGACTGATATAGGTTGTGACTAAAATTCTCTCTGTTGCCAAGTGGCATTCACCGTTCACTGAATTATGAAGTTGTGTGTATTTTTACTGCCTTTTCTTTCAGTATGTGACTTCATCTACTCGAGTGCGTGTCAGCAGTCACTAGGTGTGTCATTGCTCAACTGCCCCACCAGCCCCATTGGGCACTGACACATCCCATATGCCGCCCACCCCGTCAGTCGTCCAGTCACTCAGGATCATTGTAAAGCCGCTGCCATCAGCACGTCTCTCCCCCTGATGACAACACACAAACACCCCTCAGCCAGTTTACGGAACATAAAAGTCAAGCTTCTGATCTACTTGTTTACAAATCCCCGTACAACATCATACAGTACATCATCTTCCCCAGCTCTCTGCTTGCAGAGTTGAAGAAATCCGACAGGGACACAAGCCAATTAGCGCTGTCCGTTCCGCTCTTATCCTATCGCGGAGCAGCAGAGTGTGCGGGGTGGAAAAGGTGGGCTGTGCTCTGCAGAGCTCAAGTCTTTGTGTCAAACTGAAGGGGCTTGATGCTTGATGATTTCTGATGAATTACTGCTGTTATTCTGCACTCCTGCTCAGTCCCTTTCCTTGAGCCCTTCCAATTTTAGTTTCCTGATGAGCCTCCTCTCTTCAGTTTGTCCTAAAAGTGTCCTTTCTCTGGAACTTTCATCATGCCCCTTTTCTTTGTCCTTTCAAACTTCTCTCTTTTTCTCCAACTCATCCTTCTGTACTTGAGTGTTTCGTTCCCAGCTCATTTCTCTGTCCTTGATTTAACCAAGACAAAATTAGCTTCCAAGTCCTGCATGAATTCACACAAGTTCATGATTTTCTACCATTAAGTGTGCTAATAAACGCTGCCAGTTAAACAAAGACAAGGCATATTATTCCCTGGTTAATGCTTAGATTTTCTCTTTTTCTTTATCTGCTCTGGAACTGGCAGCTGTTGCTGGCTGTGATACTGCAGCCAGTTTTTGTTGATTTTATTCCCACCAACAAGGAAAATGAATCCTACCATTTTCAAGTATAGACCACCTTCATTATTATCAGTGCAATGACAAATACACAAACTAGTCAGTTACGGCATTAATATCTATGATGTTAACGTGGAGAACTGGGGGTAAAAACATGCCTCTGCCCCAGTGGAAAGGAAAGGAGGCTGTATGAGTGTGTTAAATGGGCCCTGGTTGTCAGCCGTGTTGGTAGGCATACCAAAATCCCTCTGACATGTTTGTGTGGGTGTCTTATAGCTGTGACTCTAAGCTGTGATGTGGTAAATTGAAGGAGCATTACCTAATCCTACCGTTGGTTAATTCACTGCAGGTGAATTTCTTTGATCCAACATCTCTTCTGGCATTTAAGGCCTGTTGGCTGCTCTCATCTGGAGCAGAGTCTTCAAGACAGTATTTATCATTGTTGGTATTCTCTTTTGTAAAATATGCATAAGGCCATATATTTTGCTCTCAGAGTATCTCTTGTGGATAAGCATTATTGCCCTCTCTCGCTTCATCTCTATTCATCTCTTTATCTTTGTATAAATAATGTATGCAAAACCACAAATCACTTTCTTTGTGACTCCTGACAGGGATGAAACACACAGCCATGGCTTACTAATAAGGACCGCTTTAAATACTTTTTTCAAGGGAACATAAAGCCTTGCGGGCTGTTGTCTCCCTGTTGTATACACCGAACAAAGGTCGAAATAATTGAAATGGAGACAGCAGCCATGTAAATTTACAGGTTAATATCACCCTTAATACTTGTTCTTGAATCTAACCTACAGTTAGAGCTGCCTGAAATTGCTTTTTGCCTCTGCTTGTGAAGATGGTCATTAAATACCCTAGTGTACTTTAGGGTGTTGATGTGAGTTTTTTTTTTCATATGGTCATATTGTGCTTCCCCTTACTTTTCTGTACATACATATTCTGATTTAGGAGGTCTAAAAGGACTCATTTCAGATAGCCTGAGAGTCAACACCAAGACCCAGAATAAGAAAAATAAATATTCTTTTGGAACTGTAATTTTGCACAGGCACTCTGGTCAGGTCAAAGACTAAAATATACAGAACTGTAAATTTAAAAAAAAAAAAAGATCGGTGGTTCTTACATGTCATTACAATCCCAATACCCAAATTGTACCACAACACTGAAAGGACTACTAACTGCAAGTACTGACTCACCCCTCAGGAAGAGGTAGTCTTAAAATGACAGCTATTTCTATTTTCTTTTCATAATTCAGATTTGAGTCCAATTTGCTTCCTGCAAGACTCCACATGCCCGAAATATGAAAAGCTGCCAAGTATTTTTACCGTTGCTGAAAATGAGCTTTCTCACAGTAGTCGGGTTCCTGTTCTCTCTATTGAGGCACAATTCTAATTTACAACTTTGCCACAGAGGCAAACAGACACAGGCACTATCACTGTCGGCAGCCGCCGGGAAAACAAATTAACTTTTTTCCCTCCATTTCTAGTCCTCCATTCAGCGCGATGGGCAGCTTTCCTGAAATGATGTGCAGGTTTATTGGTGTTGATGTGGGCTGTCAGTCAAATATCAGAGACACGGGGAATTGACAGCGGAGATGATGAGGAAATCCTCATGCATATATATCAGCTGATAAAGGGGCAGCTGCAACGAGCCACTGCCATTCCTCTGCGCTGCTCACCTCGCTCCCTTTTTATGTTGCACTTGCTCTCTACAGCACTCACGCCTCCCCTTGAAATCTCCCCTTCTATTCTCACATGAAAGTCTTTTATGTTTTCTCGTCTTTCATACCAAGGCAACACCTGCCTCCAACCAGACCATTTGGCCCAGAACTACTCTCTTATTTAAAGCTCGATGCACAGAGGGGAGGGGTGAAGCAAGAATGCCGACTCACTCCTCTGCAGCATGAGCGTAAAGAAGCTTCACTGGAGCAGTGACAGAATTTATTGTTTTGATTCACACATTTTTTAACTATTTGTTTGCCTATACCACCCACATTTTGCCCAAGAAGTTTAAGGGCCACAAGTTCTGGACCAAGGAGCAGCATACATAGCTGAAAAATAAAGCCAAAACAGAAATTCCAAAAACTGTGGAGTGACAAGTTTTCAAATGAAATGAATACATTTCTCAGCTTAGTCTTTATAGTTTGATTTCCTTTATTGCAGCTGCAGTTGTGGTGAATTCTTTAATGTGAATCTCAAAAAGATTCATTAAGCCTTTAATTTCACTTTACTTTCACTTTATTTGCAACATGGGCACATTAACTGACAAGTCAGTGGTGCCTGCTAGTTAAAATTGTCTGATTATCCACTTCCTGCATTGCTTTAGGATAATTTTTTTAATGAGTTTCTTTTTCATGTACTGGTTGGCACTGTTGCCTCACAACAACATTGTCCAGGGTTTGAGGTTAACAGCCTTTCTGTGGGGAGTTTGCATGTTCTCATCGTGTGTGTGTGTTTTGACATAGCAATGGGACTTTTTCTATATTATGGATGATAATATATGTACTGTGGATATAAAAAGTCTACACACCGCTGTTCAAATGCCAGATTTTTGTGATGTAAAAAAAATGAGACCAAGATAAATCATTTCAAAACTTTTTCCACCATTAATGTGACCTATACCTGTACAACCCAATTGAAAAACAAACTGAAATCTTTTAAGGGTAAAAATACAAAATAAACTTACAATAACCTGTTTGCATAAATATGCACACCCTGTTATAACTGGGGACGTGGCTGTGTTCAGAATTAACCAATCACATTCAAACTCATGTTAAATGGGAGTCAGCTAACACCTGCCACCATTTAAAGTGCCTCTGATTAACCCCAAATAAAGTTCAGCTGTTTTGGTAGGCTTTTCCTGACATTTTTGTAGTCAAATCTTACAGCACAAGCCATGGTCCACAGAGAGCTTCCAAAGCATCAGAGGGATCTCATCGTTCAAAGGTATCAGTCAGAAGAAGGGTACAAAAGAATTTCCAAGACATTAAATATACCGTGGAACACAATGAAGACAGTCTTCATCAAATGGAGAAAATATGGCACAACAGTGACATTACCAAGAACTGGACGTCCCTCCAAAATTGATGAAAGGATGAGAAGAAAACTGGTTAGGGAGGCTGCCAAGAGGCCGACAGCAACATTGAAGGAGATACAGGAATTTCTGGCAAATACTGGCTGTTTAGTACATGTGACAACAATCTCCCATCTTCTTCATATGTCTGGGCTATGGGGTAGGGTGGAAACATGGAAGCCTTATCTTACAAAGAAAAAACATCCAAGCCCAGCTACGTTTTGCAAAAAATACATTTGAAATCTCCCAAACGCATGTGGGAAAATGTGGGCGCAAACACCACTGCTCATCACCTAAAGAACACCATACCTACAGTGAAGCATGGTGGTGGCAGCGTCATGCTTTGAGGCTGTTTTTCTTCAGCTGGAACTGGGGCCTTAGTCAAGGTGGAGGGAATTATGAACAGTTCCAAATACCAGTCAGTGTTGGCACAAAATCTTCAGGCTTCTGCTAGAAAGCTGAAGATGAAGAGGAACTTTATCTTTCAGCACGACAGTGACCCAAAGCACACATCCAAATCAACAAAAGAAAGGCTTCACCAGAAGAATATTAAGGTTTTGGAAGGGCCCAACCACAGTCCAGACCTGAATCCAATCGAACATTTGTGGGGTGATTTTAAGAGGGCTGTGCACAGGAGATGTCCACACAATCTGACAGATTTGGAGTGTTTTTGCAAAGAAGAGTGGGCAAATATTGCCACATCAAGATGTGCCACACTGATAGACTCCTACCCAAAAAGACTGAGTGCTATAATAAAAGCCAAAGGTGCTGCAACAAAGTATTAGTTTAAGGGTGTGCATATTTATGCAACCAGGTTATTGTAAGTTTTTTATTTTTGCCCTTAAAAGATTTCAGTTTGTTTTTCAATTGGGTTGTACAGGTTATAGGTCATATTAATGGTGGAAAAAGTTTTGAAATGATTTATCTTGGTCTCATTTTTTACATCGACTTTTTATATCCACTGTACATTTACAGCATAGGATTGCAACAAGAGACAGGGTGGAAACGGAACAGGATTAGCTGATTTGGATCATTTCCGACAACGGTTGTTTACCCAGCAGTTCATGTGACCATCTGTTTTGCATTGTTAGGGTATGTGGAAACAAACTAGATAAACTAGAGTCAGAAACAGAGAGTTCATTCAGCAAATTTCCAAGTGAGTACATTCTGTAATTTCCTTCACACTTTGTCTTTCCTCAAGATCCTGTCTTTTACATTGTGGCACTTTGGTTCCATGTAAACTGGTATGAACGTGGACTGGTTTGCTTGAGTTTGAGGACTCAAGAATGGGGTAGATCCAGAATGGGATCTGGCCTCCTGGTCTTAAAATGCTGCTGTTTATCAATACCTAATATCAGTATGCCTTGAAGCCATATCCATTCTTTCACAATTAGATATATGTCAGATAAATGTTGTTACAGTCAAGGTGTCCAAAGGGAAATTAAGAAACTAATTGACCATGGATTTACTAGCTGATATTCTTATTGATGATAATGGAGTAGGCCTCTCCATGACTCAAACTTCAGAGAGCAAGTTATTTATAGAATTGGCATTACTTTTGAAGTGCAATGATCTTGTTAGCAATTACATCCTTTGTAAGGTTTGTGACTCATCCGAATGAGCAACATGATATCCACATTTGTTCAGTGAATTATTGGCCATACTGTAATTACCAAATTACAGTGGCGAGCTAAGACTTCCATTTTTGTTGATCAGTTTCAAAATCCATCATTTCCTATTGAGTTATGACATTTGGATTGACCCTGAGGGATGAGCCTTTTGAAGTGCAGACACATTCGTATCGGCCAGACAGCCCAGTGGCATATCGGGAGCCAACTGCCCATTGCTTACCGGTCAATTAAAGGTATCCATGTGGCCACAGGAAACAGTCACGAGCAATTAGTGTTTGATCTTACCTACTTCTGGACATACATAGGCTCAAAGCAAGGGGCGCCAGGAAGTGATTACACCTCCAATGGCAGTTATGTCCCATCTAGTTGTGCCATGTGTGATGGATGGGTTTCCTCTGTCATTTAATGTCTGCTAATGACAGACACATGCAAGCGTGTGCACACACACACACACACACACACATTCCCTTTCTGCTTGAGTTTTTTTTTTCTTTTGCTTCCACTGAAATCCACACAGAGCATGACCTCTGCTTTCTAGATGAAGGTTAAGTGTTTCTTGATCAAGGATGTGTGGAAGGCCGGAGGAGCCAATATTCTAACCTTTGCTGCTCTGCCAGTGGCTTTCATGTGGAGCCGTGGTGACCTCATCTTTTTCACTATTTGTCCAGCTGGAGAAATGTGAAGAATTAAAAAAAAATATTTAAAGCTTCACGGAATTCAGTAACTAGTAGTAAATATACTTGTTGTATGGTCTGGGAGAATAAATTTTAAAGCAACTTAGATTATCCAAACTAAATACAAATGCATGAATACTACTCACAAAAAGTTAGGGATATTTGGCTTTTGGGTGAAATTTGTGGAAAATGTAAAAACTTCACACTACAGTGATATATCATGAAAGTAGGGCATTTAAGTAGAAACATGCAATGGTGATTTCCTCATCTCAAACAATTTATTGAAACAAAAGCCAACAGCAGTGGTGGGTATACCACAACAAAAAATATCTGTCTCAATAACTTGTCATGTACCCTTGAGCATCAATTACAACTTGACGACGTCTCATGCTGTTCACAAGCCAACTTATTGTCTGCTGAGGCATAGCATTCCACTCTTCTCGTAGGGCAGCCCTCAGGTCATTGAGGTTGTGGAGTGCAGGGTTACAAGCCTCTACACAGTGACTCAGCTGATATCTGGAAGTGCAGGCCACTCCATTTGAGGTGCCTCAGCCTCCAGCAGCCATTCCCTAATGATGCGACCTCAATGAGCTGGAGTATTGTCGGCCATGAAGATGAAATTAGGCCTGCATTGTTCATGCAGGGGCACAATGGCTGGATTAATGATGTTATTCAAGTAGTACTGGCTTGTCACTGTACCATTCACAAGGTGTAGGGCAGCTCTGTATTGACTAGACACACCTGCCCAGACTGTAACATGGTGACAACAATGGCTGATGCATAGCGCTCTCCTTGACGTCTCCAACATCCTTGACAGCCATCATTTCGGCTCAATGTGAATCAATTTTCATCAGAAAACAACACTGAAGCCCACTGGTCCCTTGTCCAGCGTAAATGCTCCCTGGCCCATGCAGACAATGACGCCTATGCCTGATGGTGTGGTTAGGTACCCTTGCAGGTTGTCTAGCACAGGGGTGTCCAACCATGTGCCATGGAGAGCCAAGACCCTGCAGGTTTTACCTCCAACCAGTGTCTTCAACAGCAGATTTCTGTGAACTTCTTCCCACTGATTGCTGATAAGTGAAAACACCTGCTGAAGAGACTGGGTAGAAGAGAAAACCTGCAGGGTCTTGGCTCTCCATGGCACATGGTTGGACACCCCTGGTCTAGCATGTAGATCATGCAGATATAAATGGTTTTGAATGGTCTGACATGACACTTGGGTGCCTCTCACCTCCCTTAAATGTGCCTGGAGTGGCTTTCATCATGCGGTTCTGCAGGGCACTGTTCACAATGAAGTGGTCATCAGCATAGGATGTTGCCAAAGGATGTCCACTTCTATGCCTTTCTGTGACTCTTCCAGGCTCTCTGTATCTCTATTGCAACCTGCTGATGACATTCTGTGACACTATAAACTCAGTGGCCACTTCCTCTGAGAACATCCTGTTTGAAGCCTCACGATGGTGAGGTACTGTTGATCAGTTGTTAAGGGTCGTCTTGGTCTCATGATGTCAAAGTGTGAACAGCATGATGAAGAGGACTGTTTAAATACCAATTCTAATTGAACCAGAAAATATATTGGTTGATTCATGGATCAAACACCTATTGTGAATTTTGCCGTTAAGCACCTTGTTAGAGGACAGCAAGTTATGCAAAAAGAACTGAAACATTGAATAGTTGGACATGTGCATTCAAAAGGTTAGAGAAGGTCAAATTAAGTTCATCTGTAAAGGTTATAGTGCATTTTAGGTGCATCCTGAAATTTCACCCGAAAGCCGAATATCCCTAACTTTTTGTGAGTAGTGTATCATTAGTTCTTCACACAATAGGCAGGTGTGTCTTTGTGTTAGATACTTTCAAATCTCTTATTCACAGTAAGTTATATTGGTTCAGTTTTCAGCTCTTGGATTTAGATGCAGTCTATAAAAGGCACATTCTCCATTCTTCTTCCTTTTTCTCTTCTTCTTCTTCTTCCTCCTCCATATTCAGGATCACCACAGCAGATCATCTTCGGATATTGTGATGACCCACATATTTGATATGGCAAGGATTTTATGCCGGATGCCTTTTCTGACGCAACCCTCCCCATTTTACCCGGAATTGAGACCGGCACAAGGGGTACACTGGCTTGTGTTTCCCCCCAGTTACTGAGTAACCAGCTTTCCTTCCTCATTCCTGTATTATGCTGAGCACCAAGCTAGAAGGTGGGAAGTACCATTTTTATACAATTACAATCAAAATAATTCAACCCCCATTGCAAATTAGTTTTATTGGCAAAATGTACAAGCTAGCAGCTGTTTGCAATAAACAAATCAAACAATTTAAATATCTCAGCACAACTAATATTACAAGTGGTTTCTCCAAATTAAACACAAAATGCCACTTTTAATGACTACTGCAGTCTCAAAATTATTCAGTCCCTTCATGATTAGCATGTTTTGTACTTAGTAGAGCACCCTTTTGCTGTTAGGACCTGTTGCAAACGTGATGCATAGCCAGACAGCAGCTTCTGGCAGCGTTCTGTGGAATTTAGTCCATTTCTCATGGGCAAAGGCCTCCAGTTCACTAATGTTCTTGGGTTTGTGTGTTGCAACTGCCTTTTTCAAATCCCACCAGAGATTTTCAATGGGGTTCAAGTCAAGCAACTGTGATGGCCACTCTTGTATCTTCCATGACTACTTCTGAAACCAAGCCTTGGTGGACTTTGAGGTATGCATGTGCTCATTGTCCTGTTGGAAGGCCCAATGACGTTCAAGCTTCAGCTTCATCAGGCATGACATTTTCTCCCAGGATTTCCTGATACTTGATTGAATCCATCTTGCCCTCCACATACTGCAGGTTTCCAGTGCCAAAGGAAGCAAAGCAGCTCAGAACCCCACTGAGCCACCGCCATGCTTCATTGTAGGCAGGGTATTCCTTTCAATGTATACTTCATTCTTCGTTCTCCAGACATGATCCATCAGCCCGAAAAGTTCCAGTTTTGTTTCATTGTTCCACAGAACAGAATCCCAAAACTTCTTTGGCTTATTTATGTAGTTTTGAGCAAACTGGAGCCAACTTTTCTTGTGCTTTTGGGTCAGTAGTGATGTATGTCTTAAGGTATGTTCAGACCAAACGTGAAGTGAATTTTTCACACTGTGCGAATACATACAAAGTCAATGGAAAGAGGCAAGCACACGTGAATCTCGTGCATTTGCGCGTTCACGTCCAAGGGGTAGCTCTAGCTAGTTATGGCCTTGAGATTCTGCCATCACCATTGGAGAGTAAACTAATTTTTAAATGAGACTGACACTCACCTGGAGACAGATGGACTGGGAGCTCTGCAGCTGAATTGGAGTGTCTGAGTTTTTTTTTTACCCATGGACTCCTGCCATGAACGTGCTAACAAGGCTAGTAGGCTAGCAATGAAAACTACCTATCATCCAATCCAGGTGAAATTTTGGAGGCAGGGACATTTTTTTCAGGTGAGACTCTGTCGAATATGTTAAACCTAAGCATGATGGTGTTTTGAGAATTTCCACAGCAGTTTTGTTTTTTTTTTTAATGGCACTGGAGGCAGGGCGGCCATACCAGCAGCAACTCTCTCGTGTCTTTGTGTTTCTATCTGTTTATTCCTGTATATAGTGTGTCTCTTATTAACCAGGGCTCTGTAGGAATACTCTGATTAAGACTGGACCAACTTTTTCTCTATTTTAGCCCGGTCTTTCTCTAGTTTTTCTTTTCTTTTTCTCTTCCTCGGGCAATGGAGATCAACAGAGGTGGGGGTGGACACATTGTTTACACACGCGAACAGCTGATTGCGCTGAGGAGGCCGGCGCTTGGAGTGCTGCGGCCGGCAGTGAAGCCCCTCATCTCTGTTGAGCTGAAGAGGAGATGCCGCAGGCGAAGGTCTGGAGCGAAGGTGAGGAGGAGGAGGAGGAAGCATAACCCGGCTGTACCAATGGTCATCACTGGGAACGTGCGATCGCTGGGAAATAAAACAGATGCTTACAGCGCTGGTCAGGACGCAAAAGGAGTATTGTGAGTGCATTATCATGTGTTTTACGGAGACGTGGTTCCACTCACAGATCCCAGATGTAAGCGTAGCAATACCTGGCTTCAAGACTATACGGGGGGACAGAGACGTGATAAGCAGCAGGAAAAAGAGAGGAGGAGGATTGGCACTTCTTGTTAATGAATGGTGGTGTCATCCTGGACACATTCATGTGAAGGAAAAGTGCTGCAGCCTGGACATTGAACTGTGGACTGAGAGTATGAGACCTTATTTCATATTTTAGTTGAAAGGCTCCTGCAACAATTTGATTTAAGCAATAATCTGGTGGGTTGGATTCTGGATTTCTTAACCAACAGGACGCAGAGAGTAAGGGTCAATGGCACATTGTCTGACCTAAAGTGCTCTTCTACTGGCTCTCCTCAGGGGTGTGTGTTGTCACCACTACTCTTCATCCTGTACACAAACATGTGTCGGAGCAGACATGACAACAGACACATTATAAAGTATGCTGATGACTCAGTCATTGTCAGTCTCCTCCAGGATGGTGAGAGTGGCCACGGCCCAGTAGTTGATGACTTTGTTCACTGGTGTGAGGATTCCTACCTGCAGCTGAATACAACAAAAACGAAAGATATGATTATTGACTTTAGGAGGAAAACTCCCAGGCACAAAGTCACCATACTAAAAGGCCAGACCACCGAATGTGTACAATCGTACAAATATCTTGGGACAATTATTGATAGTGGATTGAACTTTGAGGTGAACTGTGAAAGGGTGTGCAAAAAGGGTCAGCAAAATTTGCATTGTTTGAGGAAACTTGCACGCTTCCAAATTGACCGAACCATAATGACTATGTTCTATCGGGCTTTTATTGAATCTGTTTTATCCTTTTCTTTAATGTCATGGTTTGGTCAGATAAAACTGAAACAGAGGAAATCCTTGGATCAGGTAGTCAGATGGTCCAGTCGTTTGCTTGGTGAGTCACAGCTGAGCCTGACATCCCTGTACACCAGACAAGTACAGAGGATGGCCGACTCGATTTTAAATGATGACTCCCACCCTTTGCACTGCAACTTTCAGCTTCTTCCCTCCAGACGGAGGTTTGCTGTCCCAAAAAGTAGAACCCAGCGCTACAAAAACAGCTTTGTCCCTGCTGCTGTCAAAGAGTTGAACAAGCTATAAAAATTATATTGTACATATTTTATATTTACCTATTTTGTAAGATGTGTGCCTGTGTTTGTGTCTATGTTGAATGTAATTAGTGGCTTGTAAATATGGATGTCACCAACTGCAAAACAAATCTACCTACGGGTACAAATAAAGTAACCTGAACCTGAACCTGAACCTGAACCTTATGCCGTGAGAAATGAAGTGTGCCTTAATTATCGTCCACGTCCCTCCGTCGGCTGATGCAGCGGTGGCCTGTGACGTCATCAGCTCCACTGTGGCCACATTACTGGAGAAGCACCCAGACTGATTCATGGCCATAACGGGTGATTTTAACCATGTCTCAGTAGGAAAAACACAACCAAACTTTCACCAGTTTGTTGACTGTCCCACCAGAGAAAACAAAACACTGGATTTACTGTATGCCAATGTCAGAGATGCATATAGTGCCACAGCTCTACCCCCCATGGGCAAATCAGATCACTGCATGGTCATGTTAACACCCAAGTGCATTCCCCTTGTGCAAAGGCAACCTGCTTATACACGGACTGTGAGGAGGTGGACACAGGAAGCTGCTGATGCACTACAGGACTGCTTCGAGACAACAGACTGGAGCGTACTCTGTGAACCACATGGGGTGGACATAGACAATATGACTGACTGCATCACAGAATACATTAGATTCTGTTAAGACATGACCATGCCAGCTCCGACTACACTGCTTCTCCAACAACATACCATGGGTCATGAGCGACCCGAAAGCACTTCTGAACAAAAAGAAGAGAGCTTTTGGGGTTGGAGACAAGGAGAAGCTGAGGGCAGTGCAGCATGAGCTGAGAGAGATGTTGAAGAGGTGCAAGGACAAGGAGGAAGTTGGAAGACAAACTCGGGCAAAACAACGCTAAAGATGTGTGGGAGGGAATGAAACAAATAACTGGGTGCAAGGGGAGAGTGAGGCAGCCATCTGGGAGCCAGGAGAGAGCTGAGGAACTAAATCTGTTTTTTAATAGGTTCAACTCACAGTCTGTCACCCCAGCAACACAACCAAACCCCCCACACGCCCCTCCCCACCCACCCTCCTGTCCAGAACATCTCTCCATCTCCCCTCTCCTCCTCCTCAGGGGGCACCAAGACCCTCCCTCACTTCACGGTGACTACAGACCAGGTGGAGAAACAGCTGGAGAGACTCCGTCAGCGGAAGGTGGCGGGCCCTGATGGCATCTCCGCCAGGACTCTGAGGACCTGTGCCAACCAACTAGCTCCGGTATTGAAACACCTGTACAGCCTGAGCCTGAGTCTGGAGAGAGTACCGGTGCTGTGGAAGACATCCTGCCTGGCTCCTGTCCCCAAGAAGTCATCTCCATCGGACCTGAACGACTATCGACCAGTTGCCTTCACATCTCATGTGATGAAGGTCCTGGAGAGACTGGTCTTAGCCCACCTGAGACCGCAGGTGAAGACGTGGCTGGACCCTCTGCAGTTTGCATATCAGCCCCATTTAGGAGTTGAAGATGCTGTCATCTACCTGCTGCAACGAGCACATCTGCACCTGGATGATGGAGGAGATGCTGTGGGAATCACATTTTTTGATTTCTCCAGTGCCTTTAACACCATCCAGCCACTGCTGCTGGGTGAGAAGCTGTGGGTGATGGGGGTTGACAGCTGTGTGATCGCCTGGATTACTGACTACCTGACAGGCAGACCACAGTTTGTCAGGCTGGGCAATGTCTTGTCTGGAGTGGTGGCTAGTGATACAGGAGCTCCACAGGGGACTGTGCTCTCTCCTTTTCTCTTTACGTTATACACCACTGACTTTCAGTACAACACAGAGTCATGCCACCTGCAGAAATTCTCTGACGACTCAGCTGTTGTGGGGTGTATAAGAGGAGGAGAGGAGGGGGAGTACAGGGCACTGGTAGACAGATTTGTGGAGTGGACAGAGCAGAATCACCTGAGGTTGAACGTCAGCAAGACCAGAGAGATGGTGATTGACTTCAGGAAGAGGAAGACGCCTTATCAGCCACTGCAGATTAGTGGGTAGGATCTGGGAGTGGTTGAGGACTACAAATACTGTATCTGGGTGTCAGGATCAGCAGTGGGTTGGACTGGAGATCCAACACCGATGCTGCGCACAAGAAGGGGATGAGCAGACTCTACTTCCTGAGGAAGCTGAGATCCTTCAGCGTGTGTAGCAGGATGCTGGAGCTTTTCTAACAGACTGTTGTCGCCAGCGCCATCTTCTTTGCTGCTGTCTGTTGGGGTAGCAGTATCAGGGCCAGAGACACCAACAGACTTGACAAGATTATCAAGAGGGCTGGCTCTGTAATTGGTCTCAGACCGGAGACCTTTGAGACAGTGGTGGAGAGGAGAACACTAAATAAACTGTGATCCATCATGGACAATCCTGATCACCCCCTCCACCACACACTAGACAGACAGCGAAGCGCTTTCTCCAATAGACTACTACAGCTTCGCTGTTGAATGGCCAGGTACAGGAAATCTTTCCTGCCACATGCAATTTCGCTGTACAATAACTCATTATGATGTTGTATTCTGGTCATAATAATGGTGCCACACTGCACCTTACAGACTAACTGGTACCTCACATTTCACTCTGCTCCTGATAGTCCTCCTTTGTGCAATGGGATGATTCATGTGTTTATACGGGTCATCATATATTAAGCTATGATGTATATAGGTTTTATAGTCATTGTAGAAGAGCTTGAAAGAACGAGGCGATGTGATATATAAACCAAAGTTTATTATCAGCTCCTCTAACAAGTCTCATCTAGGTGCAGCAGCAGAAGAAGGAAAGAGAGCGAACACCTTCGGCTCTACGAACTTATACTCGCACATAACAAAAGACATGCATATCAAAAGCTGACATCCCTCATTATCTTAATCCCCCCATTGTCTTCGTACTCCTCCGCCTGGCCCTGGGGGGTCAGGGCAACCCATCCGGTCTCCACCGCAGTGCCTCGGATGCTCTTTGATCTTCACTGGCGGTTGAGACTCTTTGTCCTGTTCTGACGTGTGAAGTCGCCTTACATATGTAATCACCAAACATTCTCACATGCTTAAACATATGTTGGTTATGGAATATATGATTAATATAGACCACAGCCCCCCCCCCAAACGACTAAGAAAAGGACAATAGAAAAATTCACAGTTTAAGATAATTATTATGACATACTAACTGCTACACCTCTTGCCACAGAAGAAACTTTCCAGCAGCCATGCTCCTAAGAGAGTTCAGTGGTAATCATAACAGCATAGTAAAATCACAAGTCAGTCCTAAACTGTTACAGCACAATTAGTGAACAATTGTTGAGTAGTTTGCATCAGTCTCTGTGCCGTCTGGGTTTTAATCTTCTCCCGAATCTGCTGTGGGTCCGCTTGGGCGTCCTGCTGGGACCTTCCTGTAAGGAATCTGCAGCTTGGAAAGGAGAGTGATTATTTGTTCCCTGCAGGGGGGCTGAGTCTTTTCTCTTGGGGGGGTCTACCCCGCCGAGGTGCTCTCGCCAACCGTGCAGGCTCGTCTCTCAACAAGAAGGCAGGTTTAAGTCTGTCAATGCTGACCATTTCTTTTCTATCCCCAAAATCAAGCACAAAGTGTTTATCACCAGGTTCCAGCACTCTGAATGGCCCATCGTACGGTGGGCGGAAAGTTGGTTTTAAGGCTTCATGCCTAACAAAAACGAATTCAGCGTTTTTTAAAGCTTGTGGGACAAAAACCCGTGGAAAAGAGTGATGTGCCGGTCCGGGGAGAGAGTCCGGTCCGTTGCTGCCTAAAAACCTCGGGGCAGGGAGATGCCCTGGTTCTCGGTTCTCTGGTAAAAATTCACCCGGGAGCCTGAGAGGTTGTGCAAAAACTAATTCTGCTGGAGAGGCGTCTAGATCCTCTTTGGGCGCAGCACGCAACCCCAATAAAACCCAGGGAAGTTTATTTACCCAATTTGTATCCGTTAGTGAGGCTCTGAGGGCGGCCTTTAAAGATCTGTGAAAACGCTCGCATAACCCATTAGCCTGAGGGTGATAAGCGGTGGTGCGGTGAATTGTCGCCCCTAAGCTGCTGGCCATGGCTGACCAAAGCTCCGAGACAAATTGAGGCCCCCTATCGGACGTGATGTCCGATGGGACGCCGAAACGTGCCACCCAGTTTGTCAAAAAAACGCGAGCGACTTCCTCCGCTGTGGTTGACGCCAGAGGGACTGCCTCTGGCCAGCGCGTGGTGCGGTCTATCATTGTTAACAGATGTGTGAAACCTTGGGAGGAAGGTAGCGGCCCCACGAGGTCGACATGAACGTGGTCGAACCTTCTAGTAGGGATTGGAAAAGGCTCCAGAGGGGCTTTTGTGTGTTTGTGTATTTTGGCACGCTGACAAGAAATGCAAGTTTTTGCCCATTCCTTTACGTTTTTGTGCAGGCCAGGCCACACAAACTTTTCAGTGACCATTTTAACCGAAGCGCGCACACCTGGGTGCGCGAGGGAGTGAATCGAGTCGAAAATACGGCGGCGGCATGCAGCTGGGACTAACGGGCGAGGTCGGCCGGTTGAGATATCGCATATTAGGGGGGGCACACCGTCTCGTAAACCCCTTTCCTCCAACCTTAACCCTGTTGGTCCAGACAGGAGTGCGCGCACGTCTGCGTCACTACTTTGCTCCTCTGCCATGGCTGCATAATCTATCCCTGCGTGGATTGGTGCTGCGTATGTGTCCGTGTTGGTGAAAAGCTCTGCGGCTGCGGTAGTATAATCTGTCTCCTCGCGCTCTGGCGATGTCACAGCGCGAGAGGGGCAGTCTGCTACCACGTTAAGTCTGCCTGCCACATGTCGAATGTCTGTGGTGAACTCTGAAATCGCAGCTAGCTGTCTTTGTTGCCTGCCTGACCACGGTTCGGAAATTTTAGCCATCGCAAAGGTGAGCGGTTTGTGGTCTACAAAAGCCGTGAAATGCCACCCTTCTAACCAGAACTGGAAGTGGCGGATGGATAAATGAAGCGCTAGCAGCTCCCTGTCAAAAGTGCTGTATTTATGCTCAGTTTGGTTTAGCGATTTGCTGAAGAATGCCAAAGGTTGCCAGATTCCGTTGACGTGTTGTTCTACAACTGCCCCTATGGCCAGGTCCGAAGCGTCTGTGGTTAGCGCAATGCGGGCCGCGGGATCGGGGTGAAACAACAATGTGGCATTAGCTAGGGCACTTTTTACTTCCGCGAAGGCGCGTTCGCGCTCCGGGGTCCATTCGACCGCGTTGGAAGGTTTTTGTTTTCTGAGTGCATCATATAGGGGCTGCATGAGCTGAGCTGCGTGGGGGAGGAAACGGTTGTAAAAATTAGCCATTCCTAAAAATTCTTGCAGCGATTTGACCGTTTGTGGCCGTGGGAAACTTTTTATCGCGTGAACTTTGTCTGGCAGTGGGACTGCCCCCTTCGGAGAAACTCTGTGTCCTAAAATATCAATTTGTGACACGCCGAATTTGCATTTGGCTGGATTGATTATTAACCCGTGCTCTTCTAGCCTCTGAAAAACCATAGTGAGATGCCGCTCGTGTTCTTCCTCAGACGGGCTGGCTACCAGCATATCGTCGAGGTAGATGAAAACAAAAGGGAGGTCGCGTAATACTGCGTCCATCATCCGCTGAAAGGTTTGAGCAGCGCCTTTGAGGCCGAAAGGCATCCGCAAAAATTCAAAAACGCCGAAGGGGGTTATTACAGCTGTTTTAGGAATGTCCTCTGCTCGAACTGGGACTTGATGATAACCGCGGACCAGGTCTATTTTTGAAAAAATGTGCGCACCCGCCAGATGTAGTGAAAAATCTTGAATGTGAGGAATTGGGTAGCGGTCATGCGCTGTCGCATTGTTTAATCTGCGGTAATCGCCGCATGGTCTCCAAGAACCGTCAGATTTCGGGACCATGTGAAGTGGTGACGCCCAGGGGCTTTTCGAGCGTCTGATAATGCGTAATTTTTCAAGGGTAGTAAACTCGTCCCGAGCTATGGCGAGCTTAGTCGCGTCTAAGCGCCGAGCTTTGGCGAATACGGGTGGGCCTGTTGTGGGAATAAAGTGTTCGACCCCGTGTTTAGCCACTGTGGCTGAGAATTTGGGAATTGTGAGTGCTGAAAATTGGGTGAGGAGTTGATCAAACTTACCTCCTGCTGTGGTGACGCTGGCCTGCACGGGTGGTGGAGAAACTCGAGCTGCGCAGGGAATAGAAGCAAAGGACAGTGCATTAACCAAGCGTCTGTTCGCTAGATCAACTAATAACCCATGTGCACACAAAAAATCTGCGCCCAACAAGTTAAAACTCACCGCTGCTACAACAAATGTCCATCTGTAGTTGCGGCCGTGGATGCGGAGGTGCAGGCTCTTTTCGCCAGAAGTGTCGATGCTGGAGCCGTTGGCTGCCACCGCTCCATTGCCCCGGGTGCCCATGGCCCGATCTGCAACTCACTCAGTGAGTCATGTCTATTTGCGTGTTTATGTACATTGAGTTAAAATGTAATCACGCCGCTTAAAAAATTCACCCGTTCACGTTTGGTCTGAGCACACCTTTAGAGTTTGGGCATGGAGCCCTTCAGCATTTAGTATGTGCCTTGCTGTGGGAACTGACTTCAGTGCCTGCTGCCACCAAGTATTGCTGCAGGTCTTTTGCAATCGGTCAAGGATTTTTGACCACCTGCTTCCTCAGGACTCTGGTGGCAGTCTTCGATAGCTTCCTCTTTCTGCCATGTCCAGGTAGTGTAGCCACTGTTCCTTTAAATTTAAACTGTGAACTATCCTTCCAAATGTTTCTCTAGGAACATTGAGTGCCTTTGCTGTCTTTTTGTATCCTTTTCCTTGTTTGTGCAAGGCAATGGTCTCTTCTCAGTACTTTTTGGGCAATTCTCTTGTCTTAGCCATATTTCTGACATGCAGTCAAACGTCATCGTAAACCAGGGGTGTCCAATCATGTGCCATGGAGGACCAAGACCCTGCAGGCTTTACCTCCAACCAATGTCTTCAACAGCAGATTCAACTGAATTTCTTCCCACTGATTGCTGATAAGTGAAAACACCTGTTGAAGAGACTGGGTAGAAGAAAAAACCTGCAGGGTCTTGGCCCTCCATGGCACATGATTGGACACCCTGCAGTAAATAGTCCAGGTATTTGAAGTGTTCTATCTCAAGCACACCTGATGCAACTAATGAAGTCCTTGATTGGTTGCATCAGGTGTGCTTAAGACAGCACTTGTTTTTCAAATGTGTGTTGTTATGAGGAATTCTATTGAGGGGTTGAATGATTTTGAGACTGCAGTAGTCATTAGAAGTAGGATTTAGTGTTGAATTTGGATAAAATCTTTGTAATATTAGTTTTAGTTAATTATTTAAACTGTTGTGTATTTTTTTTCTTTATTGCAAACACCTGAACATTTTTTAATTTTGCCAATAAACCTAAAATGCAAGGGGGGGGGGGTTTGAATAATTTTCATTGCAACTGTATGGTCTTTATTATGAACCTACTACCTCTTGGCTGTGGGGTTGTGGCTCTACTGCTAGGCCACAAATCTGGTTGGCACCTTTCTCCATTCTACTTGGTAAATTAGGTTTATTGGAAAGGAATGTGTGTGGCATTTTCCAAAATTAAAGTGACCTTCCAGTAGACCAGGAAATATGTGTCACTGATATTATTTCCAGAACTAAGCTTACACACAGTCACTCCACAGGTATTTTAGTAGTGAGTGTAAAGAAATGTGGGTGAATGAAATGAAGTCAGATGGACCTTTGCCAGTACTAGTCCAAGTAGTATTTTTAATGAGCTCAGCATTCAAGATCTTTATTCGCGGAAAATTCAGCAAATTCTTCTGAGTGACTTATTGTGGAATACCTCTATCTTTCCCGTGTTTGTATGCCAGACCAACAGCCTTTGTCAATAGGGTTGTGTTTATTAGAAATCAACAGTTGTATGCCTTTAGAAAAGATAACTTATTGTATTAAAGAATCAGGTATATGATTTCTATAAAGTATGACAGCTCTTTATTCACCTCATGAAGTCTTCCATCTTAAACAATAATTATTATTGGTAAGACTCATCTACTTAACCTTGGCACATGAATGTTTATGGCTGACTACATGTAGTGTTTGTGTGTTATTTTTTTTTAGTTATAACAACATCTACAATATACTGTATAAGAAACATGTATGCTCACTTTTTTTTTGGTTCTTGAGGTCCCATTTTGTAATTCTTGTTTAGTCATCCTAATCATCTTGGTTTTTAGCCACATTTGAATTAGAATGGGGAATAATATGTTATCAAACAGCTCCAACTAGCCTATTGTCATTTGTACACGTTCAACTTGGGTATAGCTCCAAAGGGTCAATAGCTGCTGTTCAGTGCCAGGTACCTTACTCATGAAACACTACAAGTTCTGAACACACTTATTAGTGGTGCTGGTGATACAGGTTACCATACTACAATCCAAATATTTTTGTCTAACAGTTCCAATGACAAGGCTGTAATGGATCACAACACCATGCATGCACCTAACTGGTTCAGGTGTATGAGAACAAGGAGGTATTTAGTAGCCATAGGCATCTGTGTTCCCATTCACTCATCACCACAAACGGCAGCTATAATAATGCAGAGTTGTTCTTCTGTGCCAGTCTGTGAGCATGTTTTTATGCTCTGAAATTAGACATAATGTAGAGGAGTACATTTAAGTTGGAGCCAGCCTCAAGTGGCCATGTATGGAAGTGCTGTTTGGGAGCTGGCATTTCTGCCCATGGGTAAACTTCCACATTTGTCTGATACTATGGCCACAAAGACTCTTACGAACGATGGATTTGTAAGAATCTCTTAGTTCCTATGAATTCTGGAGTTTGCAGACATTCGGGGATGGGATGGGGGGTTAGTTTCTTACGGCTGCCTTTCAATTTGCAAGACCAACTTGAGGCATTCTTGAGAAATGAGGTGCTTTTCTGTTGTACGATGGCTCTAGAGTTGTTCCATTCTTCATGAAGGTGTCTTGGGATCTTCCTCCGGCACATTTTGTCAGCACAGATGTCACAGGAATGACATACTTGTGCCTTATGAGCGCCTCACTACCACCTTACGCACATTGTACGAATCTCCGTATGAACGGGGATTTGTACAGCATTTCTTGCGACCGCTGTAAGGGGCCCTCAAGAACAACTTAAGGTGTTCTTGAGGCATACTTATGGACAAAATCTTGCATAATTCTTACATTGTTCCTATGGCATTCGTACGGCTGCTCTATGCTGAAGGATTTTCGTGGGGCGTTTGTAGAAATCTTGGACAAGACCATCAACCTGGCCACAAACTTACAAATGGTCTATGGATGCTGAATTCTTCTACAGCCACCTTCAGAAGGCTGTACGGTGTTCATATAGCTGTTTGTAAGGTTATTTGTACCCATTGCTTGACCCATAAAGAGTTATAGATAAGACTAAGAGGAACTGTTCCTTTGAATCAGTAACTCCTTCCAGTTTTGTGGTTTTGTATGTTAATGTGCTTTTCTTTTTATACGACTCATTTATTCACAATGACTGCATGTGTGATTGAATGTTGCACTAAAACTGTAAAAAACAAAAAATATAAAAGCACAAAACAAGAAGGGAAGAGGTCGGTGCACATGTTGTATTTACAGTCCAGACTAAACGCACACCATGTTCCACAATGGCAGAGAGTAGAATGAGGCATATAGCCCAGTGGCCTCGTTAAATATTAATGGCTTCACTGACAAAGGTGGGGAGGGGAATAAAAGACAAATCACTGGGGCTGACGTACTTTATATGGAAATGGTATAATATGCCTCATATCGGAATGCAAACAGTTGAAGGGAAGCCCATATTTCACCAGACGGCCCTTGGACGGCGCAGCACTTCAGCAATTCATGTGCCTCCTCCTTGGTATTCCATCCTTTTCTTTGCTTTCCTCTCATTTTTTGGCTTCTTCTTCGATGTTCTCCCATTTTTTTTTTCTTTCTATCCCCCTGCTGATCACTTTCTATTGTCTGACAGAAGTATCAGTACTCGAGGGACTGGCCAGGCATTGATTAAGACAAGCTGTTCATATGCTTCCTGCTCCCATGAGAACAATTCGCCATGCCTTTGTACCTGTCTGCCTCAGTCCTTTCTCCACTGTGTGCTAAATTAGGCTCATTTAAAAAGGAAATTAAAATGGTTCCTCCTCCTCTTACCCTAATGTATTGGTTGCGGGGGTCTTTGACTATGCCAGCGCTTCCTTGGCAAGGTGAATTGGCAAAATGTCCTCCTACAAGAGGTCCTTTACTAGTTTGGATTTGATCTCCAAATGCTAGTTTTTCTTACACTATGTTGTCTTCTGTCTCTGTAATTGCTGAGCTGTCTTTTGGTGTGATGATGAAATCATAACTTGAAATACTTCAGAGTTGGATATTAAAATGTGTTATATCCTCGGCTTGAATCTTCTTTCCTGCATTATTAATGCTTTCTAAGTGAAGTCGTTTTAACTACAATTAGCATCAAGATGATCTCTGTGCAGTTTTCTCCCTCTCCTATCACTGCTCATATCCACCATCAGTGAAAGCTGATTTGGACCAAATTGCTTGTATATAGTGCGAGGCATATGGAGGGGAAGTCAGCTAAATAGATTTAATTATGCCCGGTGGGGAAAGCTCAGAGCCTGTTGACTGTTTTCACTGATGAGCAAAGGTGGGACTCTCTTCAAAAACACCGGCCATGGCTCCCACTGTTGTCAGCCAAAACGAGCTCTGTGTCCTGATGTGACCTGGTTGTTGGGTGACAGGCCACTTGTAGCCTGATACTCACTTCCACAAGGAAACCACACCAATTTTAAAGAGTGCTTGTTGTCTATTTCCTGCCGTAGGCACTATTCTGTCTATTTCAAGCCTGGAATATTTTCCAACTAGTCTCACTGGGAAGCAGTGCCACACTGCCAGGACAGGAGAAGGTGCCGTGTTACATCACAGCTCTCCATGGTGTTAATCTTCCTTCTCCCTCCGTCTGCCTTTCAGTTTGTTTCTCTTTTCACTCTGCCTATATCTGCCGCCTTTCTCGTCTTTCTTTAATGCAGACTCCACTGAGATGTGTGTGCTCTTCTCCAAATACATACAGAGCAATCTAATTACTGCGATAACATTTCTTGCTTGGCTGATTAACTGTTCTCCCCGTGCCTCTGAACACTGCACCATTCCTTCTATATATCCCTAAGCTCCTTATTCCTCCCCAGCCAAGCTGCACTTTCACGTGTGCTTTGGCTCACCCATCCATCTCTCTCCTCTCTTTCCTCTTACTTTTCTCTTTCCCCTCTTTCTTTTCCACCTCTTTTGTATTTGTAGTTCTCCTTGTTCTATTCTCCAAGGCAGATGGGCTATTTAGGTAGCTCTCTCATGTTCTTGCTTGCTCGTTTAGCTCTCTTCTTCTTAATTGACTCATTGTTCCTCTCCCTTTCTCTTGCTTTCTTTCATCTTTCTTTCTATTTTTTTCTTCTTAAACTCATTCTCCAAAGCACACAGGATTTGTACAGTTTTCTTAGTCCCTTTGAGTTACCCGCTACCTTCTTATTCCAATGGACAAACCAAGCCTATTGCAAAAAAAAAAAAAAAAATTCATTTCCAACTTCTTAAAAACAAATCGAACATGATGTTATATTTGCATGACTGTTTGTTACAACAGCCTCCCAGACTATTTGAGCACAATTGGTTGGATCGAGGCTGCAGTGAAAAAAGTATCTTGAACTTCACATACAGCACTTGTCTGCTTCATTTGTTAGTACCTGTAGCATTAAAAAGTGTTAAAGCTCAATGGCATGTCAAAGTTGGCCCTGCGATGGACTGGCGATAGACTGGCGATCTGTCCAGGGTGTACCCTGCCTCTCGCCCAAAGATGCTGGGATAGGCTCCACACACACGCACACACACGCGCATGTGTATGTTAAGATTGCACTTTTTCCCCATTTACTGGGTTTGTTCGTAATTTGGTTCTTTGATTTTACTTTGTACCCCCTTTATACATGGGTGGAAATCATTGAAAAAATGGCCAGATCGCTCAACAATCTTTAAATGATCTCTCAGTGATCGCCAAGAACGCTCAATAATAAACTGTCATCAAAGTTTTGACTCAGTCCAAAGTAATCTCTCACCAATCACCAAAGGAAAGCGATCTCAAAGAACTTTCAAGGAGCACTCAACAATCTCATCTATCTCCGAATGATCTCTCTGCAATTTCCACTACAGTTTTTCAGTTAACACTATTGGTTTTTCATTGAACACTCAACAGTCCCTCACTGATCTACCTTTGGATTTGGAAAAATTTGTCATTCATCTTCCAGAGATCATTGAGAGATCTCTCAAGGATTGCTGAAGGATAGATTGTTTTGGATGGAGTCAAAACTGTGACAAGACCGAGGAGATTACTGGAAAATCATTGAAAGGTTATTGAGAGATCTTGGTGATTGCCAAGAGGTCATTGAAATATTGCTGAGAGCTCTGGCCATGTTTACATCGCTCAACAATCTCCATCCCTGTGTAAAGGGAGTAGACGAGCACTTGAAACCTCTCAAACACTCAGCAACCTCCTTGGTCACCCAAGAAACTCTCATTCAGCAATCTCTCCTGGTCTCTTAGTGATCTTTCCTGGTCTCTCAATGATCTCTGAAGGATCTTTCATAGATCTCTATAGACTACCATGAAGGTTGTCAAAATTGAGTTTTTGGTCTCCCAAACATTTACACAGAAACAGCTTTTTCCAGGTTTTAGGAGATGATTGAGAGATCAGGCCAATTTCTGATCTCTCAATGGTCACCCAACGATCTCCGTGATTATTAAGGGACCCTTATAAATTGTATTGATTTGATTTAGTTACAGGCTTAAAAAGAACGTTGATGCTTTTCTTACTTTTACTTCCAAGTTTCTGAGAGTTCTTTTGGTACCTTTTTTATATGTGGAGGACTGACTGTTAAACCAGTCTTGTCGCATAATGTTGCTTTTTGTTGCTGTTTGTGTGGCGCTTCAGCTTGCCTGTGTGTGCCTGAGTGTGTGCATGGATGTATTTTTATTATATTAAGTGTGCCCCACCTCACATACCACATGGCAAGGTGTTCCTGAGCTTCATCAAGTGTGAGTCACACTCATAATGTTCAAGCTCAATTTGATCCATGTTGTCCTCCTAGAAACATGGCTCCCCCGATGCACATGCACGCACAGGCACACAAACAATACCACCCGACGACATTCTCACATCCCTTGTTATGTCTGCTGATAACCAACCACCCACTGACTCTCTGTTGCACAGGACGGTAAAGCTTATTAAGATTACACACAACTGCACAACATCAGAGTTGCTGTCACAGTTGCAGAGAACAAAGAACCCGTAATGCTGAGAAAGGAACTGTGGAGAGTTGAGGCTGATTTAGAGTCATTTAGTCTGCATTAACATTAAAAGGAGCTGTTTAGTTGGTGGCTGAAATTTGACACAGTTGTTAAGAAAATTAATGCAATAGTTTGTCTGATAGAGCACACTCCTTTGCTCCTTTTGGCCCCTTTTCCTTCCTCCCCAAGGGCTAATTGCTCAGGTCAGATTGGTGACATCACCATATTGGCTAACTGTGATCTCAGTGTTACATATACAGTAGAACCTCATTACAGCACAGCTTACTGAGCGCATGCTCGCTCTGTAGCCATCTTTCCTCCATTAATGAGAATGACAGTTACTGTGGTAATTACAGTCAGTACAGTTTCTGGTTAGCTGCTTTGGTCTGACTCAGGTGTCACTTTGGTAAGCTGCAGTAGTCATTATCTCCAAGCCTAGGTTGTTTTTTTTTTTTTTTAAGAAATTATTAAGAAGCAGTCGAGTTGGAAAAAAGATGGGTCAGTGGCTCTTAAAGAACTCAGATAATAAACCAATACAAGAGTCAGGATTCAAAGGCTTTATTATCATGTGCAATTTTAAGAAATGCAACATTTCCTGAGCAATGAAATTCTTACTCTGCTCTCGGAACAAATGCCAATGTAATAGATACACATCAATACTAATAAGGTAATAACACACCTAATACTAATGATTACTAATAACACACACTAATAACACACATTAGGCAATTAGGACACCTTAAACATTCCTTAATTGTTGTTGTCGGCCTCCGTCGGTCTATGATGACCATGGAAGAGAATCCTAAACGTCTACTCTGCTGGAACAGCACCGCCTGTGGCTGAACAGGCCGATGCGCACCGGTGTTCTACCTTCCAGCGTTGGGCGTTGGTAGGATGCAAGCCTGGGCAGGAAAATATGGAGGACAAGATGTTACCCATGCAGCATGTCCCCCCTCTCCACGTCACTGATGAATCCAAAGGAACAGCAGGGCTGCTATAGTTTGGCACCAGCGCCGTCGCAGGAGCTGCCAGAACGATGTTGAGCACAACAGAGAACTGCCTTAGGGGCTCCGACTCCGGATTTTTCCTCAGGGTTGACTCCCAAGGCCTTTCCCGTGACCGGGTGTGCCGCAAGGCAGCGGAGGTTTGAAATCAGGGTTTACCTTCCCCTAGATGGGCTACCTTCCCAGGTTGACGAGCCACCATCTACCCGAAGCATCTGGTTTTAAGGCGCCAGAGATCCGCCCTCGCCCCTTCTCCTATTAGTAAAAGCAGTTCCGCCGGGCTTAGAGACTAAACCACACGGGCAGGCTAGGAGTTGGACTTAGTTGTCAGAGGCTTTTTGAGACGCATGCCATAAGGAGCATTTTATGAGCACTAGGAGCTTAACCCCAGTGCCGCTCCTGGCTATGACAACCTTGGAACCACATTCCTTAATACTAAGTACTAATACTAATGAATACTAATAACACACATTAGGCAATTAGGACAGTTAAAGCAGTTAAACTTTAAGATGATATTGTCCTTGTGGGAGGCAACACAGTCATAGGTGAAGGCTGTAGCAGATGGGGCTGAGAACACAACCCTGTGGGACACCTGTGGTCATGATGATGCTGGCTGAGGTCCTGTTACCCATCCTGACAGACTGGGGCCTGCCCATCAGAAAGTCCAGTGGCCAGTCACAGAGAGTGGGGTGTAGGCCAAGTGAAGACAGTTTTTTGGTGGGTTTATGGAGGATGACTGTGTTGAAGGCGGAGCTGTAGTCGACAAAGAGCATCCTGATGTAGGAGTATTTATCTTCTAGGTGGGAGAGAGAATAATGGAGTGCTGCAGCAATGGTATCTGAGGTGGACCTGTTGAGCCGGTAGGCGTACTGCAGGGGGTCCATGGTATCTGGTATGCTGTCCTGAATGAGGGGCAGCACCACTCTCTCGAAGCACTTCATGATGATTGGAGTGAGCGCTACTGGCCTGTAATCATTCAGACAGGTCGGCGGGCTCTTTTGGGGGAGGGGGACGATGGTTTTGGTTTTGAAGCAGGAGGGGACTATATTCTGGTTGAGGGAGAGATTGAAGATGGCTGTGAGAACGTCAGTCAGCTCGGCAGCGCATGCTCTGAGAACCCATCCAGGGATGTTGTCTGGTCCTGCTACCTTACGGGGGTTGATATTCCTCAGTGCTCTGTTTACCTGGCATGATGAGACGTTTAGTGGAGGGGGAGGGTGCGTGTTTGCGTGTCTCCTCTCTGCACTGTAGCTGGAGGTCTCAAAGCGGGTATAAAAGATGGTGAGATCATCCGTCAGGCTGTCTGTGGAGCTAGTGGTGTTGCTGTTGGTCCTCTTGTAGTCTGTGATGTGTTGTAGGCCTTGCCACATGTGCCCCGGGTCAGGAGTGGAGTAGAGGCTGTCCAGCTTTTCCCTGTACTGCCTCTTGGCTGTTGTTATAGCCTTCCTCAGTCCATACTTTGCAGTTTTGTACTCGACCTCATTGCCTGATTTAAATGCAAGAGAGCGAGCACGCAGCATCTAATGTACCTGACTGCTGATCCAGGCCTTCTGGGTGGAGAACTTCCTGACTTGTATGGTGGGTACGATGGTATCAACGCACGTGCTGATCTACCCAGTCACATGCTTAGCGTAGTCCTTTATGTTTACACAGGAGTCCTTCCGGGTGGCTGCAGCTTTAAACACATCCCAGTCTGTATAGGCAAAACAGTCTTGCAGGGTGCTCCCAGCCTCTGAAGTCCAGTGTTTAATTTGTTTAATAACAGGGTTTGTTTGTTTATTTCAGCTTTTGTCTATAGGCTGGGTACATAAACAAGGAGATGTGATCTGACTGTCCGAAGTGGGGGCGGGGTGCCACTCTGTATGCACTGCATATGTTTGTGTAAACATGATCCAGTGTATTCTTATCGCAGGTGGGAGTGTCCACATTCTGGTAATATTTGGGAAGTACAGTCCGTAAATTGCACTGGTTAAAGTCACCAGCAACAATAAAAACAGCATCGGGATGGGTCATCTCTACTGTGCTGATGATGTCATGGAGTTTGCATAGCACTGCTGTGTAGTTGCTTTGAGGGCAGATGTAAACAGCGGCCAAAAACACAGCAGTGAATTCCCTCGGTAGATAATAGGGACGGCATTTCAGCAGTAAAAACTCCACATCAGGCAAACGGTGCTTGTAAACAGTCTGTACATCTCTGCACCACGAGTTGTTTATAAACACACACACGCCTCCCCTCCCTCGTCTTACCCGAGGCTTCAGCCCGTCGGCCCAATGTGCCGAGTGAGTCTGTGGTTGAATGGCGCACTGAGGGATTCTGTCTGGGAGCCAGGTCTCGCAGAAAATTAGGGTGCAGCACTCTTATCTCCCACTGGTCTTCAGTCCTTACTCTTAGTTCGTCTAGTTTGTTTTCCAGAGACTGTACGTTAGCTATCAGGAGCCAAGGTAGTGGTGAGCGTGAGCTTTTAGCCTAGCATGTAGCCCCCCTCTCTTACCTTGCTTGTGCCATTTCTAACGCACTCTCTTGGGGTCAGTATGCTCACGTGGGCTTGGTGCTTTGGGGCCTTCCTGGGGGTGGTGCTGCTCGCTGCATGGTCTCACAATGCATTGTAGATCAAGTGGTATGAAGCCAGTAAATTCCGTATGACTGCTTGTCTTGGCAATGTCCAGTAGTGTCCGTCGGTCGTATGTTAGCAGTGCATGACCGTTACGCACTGTAGAAAGAGCAGCAAACATACAAAAAAGGAGGAAAAGTCGGCATTCGAGAATGGAATGAGCAAACACGTCTGCCTCAGGGGGTGCCACGTTGCATATTTTTTTTACATTATACCCTGCCTCTCGCCCAGAGATGCTGAGATAGGCTCCACCCCCCTGCAACCCGAAAAGGATTAAGCGTTAGAAGATAAATGGATGAATGATACATTGAATACTTTAAAATAATAAATGTCTTTTCAAACAAATGGTAAGCAAATTTTATACTCAACAAAAACACAACGCATTTTTTACCGCTTACACAGGATTTCCACTGACAGCAGATGAGGTCTGTTATGGTTGTACCTGGGTGTTCCCATCCAGGAACACCCAGGAAAATATCTTTTAAGTGGTTCTCAAGCATTTTACCTGGTAAAATAAAAGTCAAATAAAAAAAAATAAAATCCATCTATCACCAAAACCTTAAAATGGACCAAAAAGGGGGAAAAAAATAAAAACCCTTCTCTTCCAACAAAAACAAAAAAAAATAAAATTGTCATTGTTCAGATCTGCAGAAAAAAATAAACCATTGCAAGAATTTAACCAGCATCTCTATGAACATTACAAATTTACATGAAAGTAGCAGATTTATGAGAAAAAAATACAACACATTTTTTACTGCTTACCCAGGATTTCCACTGATGGCAGATGAGGTCTGTTATGGTTGTGATCTAGTCTCTGCAGCAAATAGTTTCCATTCCAGTTAATGTTCTACTTCCCACCGGCTCTAGACCACTGCAGAACAAATCCACTAAACTCTAAATTATTGCTCTGAGTGTTGCTATCCCTGTGCTGTTGCAATCCTGGAATTTCCCCATTGTGGGACTAATAAAGGCTTATTCTTATATTAAATCGCTAAAAATACACAAGGAGTCTATTTTTGATGGATGCTGGATTCAATCTACAAGGAAAAGCCCCGGTATCTACTGTATTTAATAACCATTTGTTCATTAAAAACTATTTAAGGATTGTTATTTTTGAAGGTCTACTCCTCCAGTCTGTCAGAGAAGGTAAAAACTTTGGCATAACATACAAACACGTCACTGAATTAAAATTAATGGCCTACTTGGGTATTATTAGAGCACAAACATCCAGGTGGAGAGCCACTACATCACGCTTCCTTGTAGTTATCACATGATCGCAGTTGGTCCTCCTTGGTCTCTCTCGGGTCTTTCTCGAGATCTTGCGTTACTTTACAGTTCTTGCGCAGTCTTGTATTTTGAGCCATGTTCTTAACCATGCCTATTCAAAACACAAACGGAGCTGGTAGGGATGGATGCAAGGCTCTGTCCACACTGCATCTACAATGGACTGCATCCTGGGTCAATTGAAATCTTGGGTTATATCTACACATATGAAAGAGATTCTGCTGTGTGGGTATGTATGTGGCAAACGTTGTCCCCCAACTAACTCAGAAGCCACTTGACCTCAGGCTCTCATCTCTTGCATGGTGATGGTACAATACCGGAAGAGTAACCTTGACATGGTTTCACTGACTGCTTGACCATGAAAAAGGTCAAAGGTGACTTTTTTCATCAACCTTTACTGGTGGAGGTGTACGCTGGGGGAAGAATCAAGCGCACCTGACACAGCCAGAGGAGTTTCGGGTGTCTCTCCACAATACAGGCATTGTGGACTGATGGGGAGATGGAGGTATAGGATACCGCTGGTGCTGGGACACCAAAACTATATTTACATTTAACTATATTCACATTTATTTCTTTAATTCACTCATACCGGAGTGGTGGCTCAGTTGGTAGAGCATCCGCCCCACACCCGGGAGGCAGGGGTTCAAATCCCGGCCGGGTCATGCCGAACACCATATAAAAGTGGAACTTCCTGCCGTCCAGCTTGGTGCTCAGCAATAATGGAACGGAGGAGGGAAATTTGTGGCGGTGCCTTGCATGGCAGCGGCCCTCTGATTCTGCACTTGGGGTGTGTGTGATTAACACAGTAGATAGGTAAAACACAATCTCGTTCTACTGTACATGATTGGTTGTACAGTTGAATGACAATAAGTGTGATTTAATTTAACCCATATTGAGGTGTATGCTGGTGATAGAATCGAGCACACCCTGGCCATTCATGTCGGCTCAGACTGGAAGCTCGATGTGTTCTTGTGTTACCAGAATGGCTTTCTGCTGTGTCCAGTAACTTCTGTACAAATTGTGTCAAGACCGGAGAACAACTTCTAATGCAATCGGTATGTACACCCGCTGCAGTCATGTAATTTAACAGTCTATATAATTATTAGGGTTAGGACGAGTCACAAAAATGTTTTGTCTGCTACCTTCCTCAGTATTCTTTTGAATTTGTTGTTTGTCCCACTCCCTTTGAAAGTGCGGGAAATGTGAAGGACACAGTTGTCTTCTATTAAAAATAATGTATGAATAATTATGGATTTTAAATGTTTGTAAAAAACACCCAGGAAGATGTCTTTTGATGAAGATTCATCCATGTAAATGAGAACTGATTCTCTAACATTTTACCTGGTAAAATAAAGGTCAAACAAAAATAAAATCCATCTATCACCAAAACCTTAAAATGGACCACAAAAGAAAAAAAAACCCTTCTCTTCCAACAAAAACATAAAAAATAAAATTGGATCATTGTCCAGATCTGCAGAAAAAATAAACCTTTACACCATTACAAGAATGTAACCAGCATCTCTATGAGCATTGCAAATTTACATGAAAGTAGCAGATTTATGAAAAAAAGGTAATTTGACCAAGTTTTTAATTTACAAGAAAAAAAAAAGCTAATTGGAGAAAGAAATTGTAAGTTCAAGAGAGAAGTTTCACCTCTATAAGAAAAGTTGCAAATTTACAAGAAAGTCATATTTGAGGAAAAAATGCTGCACATTTATGACCGACAGATGTAAATGGGGAAGTCCAATTTTTGAGACAAAAGCATCAATTTTACAAGAAAGAAGTAGGAAATTTCAGAAAAGAAATTAATTTCACTAAAGTGAAATTGTAGTGAAAATTAAACGACATACAAAAGTAAAACACAGTCATGACTGAAGAATAAAGTGAATCAAATGAAGTAAATAAATCTAAAGTATGCCTACATGCTATTATCTTCCCGTGGTGCATTTTACTTTGTCCAATAAATTAATGAAAAAAATTAATACTTTTTAATGTTTTATATACCTTTGAGAATGTAGGAATGTTGGAGCAATAAATCTCCCCGAATGCTACACAGAAGCAATGCATTGCCAATGTTTGGAAACATCAGCTTTTTAGGTCATGCTGACACACAACATTATGTAATGCCAACATTGTCACATGTAGGGTGCTGTCTGGGAAAGGGACCAATTATATGAAAGGCCATCCCATTCCAAACGTTGCCATGATGTGTAGTTACATTTCTGGAGAGATACATCAGGTCAGCATAAGCTATATATTCATTGCAGCCCAGCTGAACTCTGGACAGAACAGAGGTTGGTCAGCAGGTCCTTGATTTCACTGCTGGAGTATCATCAGGACTAAAGACTGCATGTCTTATTCACTGAATAAGACATTGCAGAGCATATTGGTGCTTCCTGAGATGGTCTAAAACTTGCTTGTGTCTCTGGAAGGATTTGCTCAGCCAGTAGTTTTAAACAGCTGTTTATAATTCAAGCAAGTACTTTGCCAGCAGTTGCCAGCAAGGAGATTCCTCTGTAATTTCCACATTCAGATCATTCTTCCTTCTTCTTGTAGATAGTCACAATGGCTGCATATCTGAAGTCAGATGGTAACTCTTCTCTGGTCCAGATATTGATGAGGAGCTGGTGTAGTTGGTGATGGAGTCACTTTCTGCCGATTTTGTACGTCTCAGCAGGGATCCCATTCAGCCCAGCAGCCTTGTTGTTCTTCACGGTGATGATGTCTTCTTTCACTTCAGTAGGGGTTAGTAACTTGCTTGGAGAATCTTCAACGGGTTTTTTTGGGGACATTGCTGTCAAAAGTGGTGTCTTGATTGGGCAGTTCTTCAACGTGCTCTCACCATTTCGAGTTGATTTTGGCATTACTCTTGAGGATGGTTGAGCCATTCTTACTTTTCAGTGGGGCATGACCACTGGTTGATGGTTGGAAGATTACTTTGGTACCACTGACGAAGCCCCTGATGTCATTGGCATCTGCAAGTTATTGAATTTCCTTTGCTTTGTCCCTCCACTATTGTTTTTTCAGGTTTCGGGTGATTTTCTAACTTCAGCTTTGCATTCTTGATATCGCTTGCATTTCGCGGTGAATCTCTGATCATTTTAGGTGGTGATGAAGGCTAGTCTCTTTTCATCGATAAGTTGTTTGATGTTTCTTGGTCTTTAATCCAGTGGTTTCTTTGCAGGTTTCCACAATGGTTGTTTTCAGTTGGTTCCAGTGTTCATTGGGTGATGATTGTATCACAGTGTTTCCTCTGGCTTAAAGACCTTGGCGCGGTGGCAACATATTTTTCCCGGGGGGGGGGGGGGCATACCAGAATATTTTAATTTTATACTATTTATTTAGGCTATTTTATTTATTTTATCCTATTTATTTTACTATTTATTTATACTATTTATTTAGGCTTGAATATTGGGCCAGTTGGGGTCCCACCCAGACATCCTGTGTTTAGACTTTTTAGTGGTGTTATCCTTCTCCCCTTCCTCTGCCTGAACACTTTCCTCCCCTTGGCTCCTCTCTTCTGTCTCATCTTGCCCTCTCTGAGCTCTGTCTAATTCAGGTTCTCTCTCTGTCTATGGTGGTATACAAACAGGTTAGAAAATATCAAGTGTCATGTTTTGTCCTGCAGGATTTTTTTTTGTCATGGTTTACATAAATGACAAAAATGTGTGTTTTTTGAATTTTTATTCTAGTGTTTCTTTTTTCCATTGAGAGAGTAGGGAAGGGAAAGAAACATTCATAATAGTAATGTACTCATGCATACTTAAATTATATGATCAGGTGGGTATAGTAATCAGAAATTCTACTCATGTAAAAGCAGTGCTTTGAAATTAATAATTAAAGTAGACAACCAAAAATTTCCTGTCGAGTTAAGGGTACAAAGAGCACCCACTTAAAAACTTGAGTAATGACTTCAGTCTTGAAGGTTTGAGGTTTTTCTCAAAAATTTATAACAATTTTCTTATGGTTTTCTACTTTTGTCTGTAAATCTAAAGTTGAAACCATGTTCGTCAAATTTGTAATTTCCTCTTGTAAAATTGACTTTAATTGTACATTTGAAACTTTATTATAAATTTGTGGATTATTTTTTGTTTAATTTTTGTCTGTTTTTTAAAATAAAATTAGTTGTTTTTTAGATAAATTTGAAACAGACTGTGGTATTTTTTTTTTAACTTTTTCCTTATAACAATTTACATTTTTGACCATAATTTTGCAGTCAGAACAGAACAATAATTTAACTCTGACTACAAAGAAAAAATATTAATAAAATTATATTTAATGAAACAAATTAACTTAAATGACCAAGGATGCCGTTATTTCTGTTATAATATTTCTTCATATTTGTTTTTTTTTTTTAAGAAATCTCCTCACCACCCAGACAGCAGGAAAAACCTCCCTTATTTTGAAATCAAATGTTGACACGTTTATTTTGTCTGAAGGCTGCTGACGAATTAAAGTCACTGACTTCGTGAATTTCAGTCATCTTAACCTGCCAGGTACATAATGGGGAACTGTAGCGGACTCTAAAGACATAATTCACCACAATATGTGTTCATGTACAGAATGATCTGTTTAGGCAGTTATAGTTGTGCGCTCAGGCTTTCTTATCAGGCACCTCTCTAGGCAGCCGCTGAAGGACCTCTATTTAGAGCTAGCGTTTTTAGCTGTTGCTTTTTGTCACTGCTGCTGGAGAATAAAAACGGCATGCTTGCTCGTGCGAGAAAAGAGAGAAATTGCCAGTCTCTTCATTCCTGCAATTCCTACAAAACATAACTTAATATTGTAGTGGCTGGTGAAATATATCCTCAGCAATTCATCAGTCCCCATTGCCTTTCCCTTCATATGAAGCTGGCTGCATATGAATTCTAACCACATCTCTTAGCTAAGCGACTCTTCCATTATTGCCCCCGTTTCTAGCGGGTTAAAACCATGATAAACGCCAGTGCTTACATACCTCTTATGATTTTTTTTCCGCGTTTAAAGTACTGAACACATGCACAACAATGGCAAAGTATTTGCATTTCTTGTACCAATTAAGAAGTGAAATTAGATAATTTCCCACAAAAACCTGAACGTACCAGGGCACACTGGTTGAAAAACACTGCTTTAATAAACTCATGTTTCTGTCGGGCAGTCATGCTTAGCAAGACACTGTTTGCTGACTGAGTGGAAAACTCGCGTGAGTGGGGCGCTTCTAGACTCCACGTGGATGATGGCCATGCGCGTTGTTCGTGTGCGTGCTTGCGGAAAGTCATTGTTTCATATATTTTTCTTAATAAATTCATATGGCCTTGGGGTGGCGGTAAAATTTCTGGCGCAGCGGGCCGCCACCGAGAAATGTTACCAGAGGAAACCCTGTATCACTTCCAGCTGTGGTAGTTTTTCTTGTAGTGTTTGATGGAATTTCACTGCTTTCTCAAAATCTCAACATTGAATTTCTTGGTATTGTTTTGGTTTTAATGTTTTCTCTTGGATCGTATCTTCATTCTTATGATGGATGAAATCAGGTAATGGTCTGTCCAGCACTCATCTGCATCTGTGGCTGCAGTTGTTTTCAAAACATCTTCTTGGTCTCTGGTTCTTACAATGACTTAATCGATCAGATGCCAGTGTTTGGATCATGGATGTTGCTAGGAGACTTTGTTTGGTTTTCTGGCAAAACAAGGTGTTTGTGATCACCAGATCATATTCTGCACATTTCATCAGATGGAGCATTCCGTTAGCATTGACTTTGCTGACCCCTTCCTTTCCGATGGTGCCTTTCCAGAGGTTATGATCTCTTCCGACTCTGGCATTGAAGTCTCCAAGTAAAATTATTTTCTTTCTTTTTGGGATTGGCGAGAGGAGGTTGTCGAGTTTGACATCGAAATTCTCTTTCACTTCATCCTCAGGGTCTAAAGTTGAGGCATAGGTGCTGATGATGGTAGCGTATTGATTCTTCTGAAGATGAATTTGAAGAGTCATGACGCTTTCATTTTTTCTGGTTGATTGTTCATTGAGCTTTGGTAGTAGACTATTCTTGATGGCAAAGCCGACTCCATGGATCCTTGGGTGTTCTGGATCAAGCCCTTCCCAGAAAAAGGTGTAATGATCTTGTTCTTCTCTCAGTTGACCTTCTCCATCTCTGTGGGTCTCACTCAGAGCAACAATGTCAAAATTGAGTCAGTGAAGCTCCTGAGCCACAAAAACGGTTTTCCTTTCAGGTTGATCGGAAGTTGAGTTGTCTGTCAGGGTGCGAATGTTCCATGTTCCAAATTTCAGCGTTTCTTTTCTTGACTGCATGGATGGTGATCCTTCTGGATGCAGCTACCCAGACAGGATGGGCTAAAGCAGACTATTTTTAGGGCACCTTTTCTAGTCTCCTCCCAATTCAGGGTGAGTAGGGCTGCCGAGCACCTTTCCTTCTTCTTTTCAAAAGCTGAATGACTGAAACTATATTCATCACTTTCATGACAGTTCTTGACTAGGAGCTCCCAGCTTTCACATGTCTGCTCCCGCCACCCATCCCTGGTCCCTGAAAGACTTGGCCAAAAGATGTACTAACAGAAAGAAGATGCCTATGCCTGAATTTGTTTGAAGTGTACTTGATGGTGCACTCCAAGAAGCACACTGTCCTTCACAAATCCACCAACTTGATCCAATGGCATGGATAACCAAGACAATTGGAGTTGACAGATTCATTGCAGCCTTCATCAGCCTTCACAGCCATTGAGTTGATTCAGGGATGACTTTTTTTTTTTTTTTTTTTTGTTACTTATTTGTACCCGTAGGTAGACTTGGTTTGCAGTCTGGTGACAAGCCACCGGCTGCTGGTCGCTGCGTGCGCGAGCGCCCTAAACCTACATGTTTTTGGTATGCGGGGGGAAACCGGAGAAATCCCGGAGTAAACCCACGCAACACGGGGAGAACATGCAAACTCCACACAGCTCACTGTTGGTCGGGGGCTGGGATCGAACCCACGATCTCATGATCCCCGCGATCCCCCGGCCGAGGGTAAAACTGTGCTGCCACAGTGCTAAACCACTGCGCCACCGTGCAGCCCAGACTTCCTCCGCCTCATTCACCATTGAGGACTTGATTCACCAAAGCCCCATTAGCCGTCTCATTTTCAGGGTTCCTGTTGAGCCTTCATGGCTACTGTAGCGGTCACGGGGAACACAAAGTTCCCACCGTACGTCACCCCAAATAGGCCTATCCCCTACTTGAGCAGTTTCCGGGTGTCACTACGAGAAAGTGGGGTTGGACTTTGGTAATAGCCTACATGCTATTATCAGCTTGTGGCACATTTTCTTTTGTGCAATAAAAAACTAATATGAAAACATTAATACATGTTTAATGCTTTACATACCCTTGATAATGTAGGAATACTGGAGCAATAATCCTCCTAGAATGCTACACAGAAACAACGCATTATCGACATTTGGGAACATCAGCTTTTTATAAGTCACGCTCCCAAACGCTAGCCTTTATAAATATTGCATATGACATTATGTAATGCTGACATTGTTGCAGGTAGGGTGCTGTCTGGAAAGGGACCAATTATATGGAAGGCCATCCTGTTCAAAACGTTGCCACAATGTGTAGTTACATTTCTGGAGAGGTGCATGCCAGGTCAATATAAGCTATATATTCATTGCAGCCCAGCTAAGCACTGGGAGGAGGCGAGGTTTGTTAGCATTTCCTTCATATCGCTGTTGTAGTATCATCAGGGTTAAACACTGCATGCCATATTCTCTGGGTATTACTGCTAGTTAAGTACTATGCACTGTAAAGCCGTTGTTGTTTTTAAAAATCTGCTAATGAGAACTTCTCATTTGCCACGATGATCCAGTCACTTGGTATGTGGTGTATGGAAACACCAATTAAAATGCATGATTTTTGCATAGGTTTACCTATAGCTACTAATGTTAAATTGTTCAAATTATCATACAATACTATACTGCCGGTACAAAAAATGTCACGAGCACTAATATTTTCTTGGACTTTAGCCTTAGCTTTGATCACAGCACACATTCTCGGTGGTAATGATTTGGTAAGCCATATCACAGCATTTACTTCCATCAAGAGTAGCATTATTTTTTTTATTTTTTTTTTTTTTTGCCAACAGTTTGTATTACTGCATCAGTTAGGGCGTGGAGGGTGAAACAGGGCATCCTGGCAGAACTAAAAACAATATCTGCCACAGGTCTGTGGTGGACCACTCCCAGTTACAGTGTGAGACTTGACATCCTGGCAGATAAACAAATCTGTCGCAATGTCTGTGGTGGACTGTTCCAGTCAGTGCATTGTGACATGCACTACACAAAGAGCCGAGATAAACAAACCTATCATCTGGTCAGTCACTGCAAGAGATACTGGGGTCAGTTTGTCTTGGCTTGTCCTTGCCACTGATAATACCTGTGTCTGCCAAGAATGTGCTGCTAGTCCAGCAAAAGCTAGCAGTACTCAAATACTTTGCAAGCAGTTTCATGAAATGGTCAATCAGAAAGTAACTCATACCGGCTCGGACGTGGCCCGGGCTTACAAGGTCCGTGCTGATCTGTTCACACTCCAACAGGCAGCGAAAAGGAAGCTAGGAGCAGGAAGACAAAAGAAGAGGAAAACAGCAGCCTTGTGTGTAGCAGAATGAAATGTACACACTCTGTTGGACAGAACACCATCACATCGCCCAGAAAGACAGATGGCGCTTGTGGCCCTGGAAATGAACAGGTACAATGTAGACATACAGTAGCTGCACTTAGTGAAACAAGATTGCCTGGATATGACAGCTTGGAAGACCATGGATACATCTTCATTTGGAGTGGGAGATCAACTCAAGAAAGGAGAGAAGCAGGAGTGGGCTTTGCCGTTAGAAAGGAGATAGCAGCAATGCTTGATGAGGAAGCGGTGCCAATCAACAACAGGATAATGACTGAGACTCCCACTACAGCAGAAGATGTATGCCACACTCATCAGTGTATATGCCCCAACGATGACCAACACAGAGGAGGTGAAGGAAGAGTTCTACAGTGATGTACGTGAGACTATCAGGCATGTACCGACTGATGACAGGCTGATACTTGTTGGAGATTTTAATGCCAGAGTCGGTTCGGACACTGAGAAATGGAAAGAAGTGCTAGGCAGTCATGGAGTAGGCGAGTGCAATGCTAATGGAGAACTTCTACTTGCACTATGTTCAGAGTACAACCTTGTGATAACCAACACTCTATTTAAGCACAAGGACATACACAAGAAGACATGGATGCACCCAAGATCCAAGCACTGGCACTTATTAGACTACATCATAGTCAGGCAGAGAGACATAAGGGATGTATTGGACACCAGAGTAATGAGAGGCGCGGACTGTGGTACTGATCATGTTATGCTGAGATCTAGATTAAGGATTTGCAGATGAAAACAGCACTGCAGGACGGGTGCGAAGCCACCACGGAAGCTAAACACTAGTGCACTGAAAGGCCAAAAGAAGCAGGAAGAACTTACACAGGAAATGGATGAAAACTTGAAAGACTGGGACAGCAGCAACTCAGAGAATGACATAGAAGAGAAATGGGCAACACTGAACGATATAGTGTATCAGACTCCGAGTGATGTGTTAGGCTACCCTGAAAAGGAACCTCAAGATTGGTTTGATGAGCATTATGAACACCTGAAGAAACTACTAGAACCGAGGAATACAGCTACGCAGGAAAACCTACAGTGTAACACAAGGTCGAAGAAGAAGAAATACTCAGGGGCTCAGAGTGAGCTACAGAAGTACACCAGAGAGATGAAGTCCAACTGGTGGGATGAAAAAGCGGAGAAACTTCAAACTGCAGCAGACAGGAAGGACATGAAAACATTCTTCACAGGTTTGACAGAAATCTGTGGCCCTAAACCAAGAGGATTGATCCAACTAAAGGCTATGGATGGTGAAACGGTTTTGCAGGAGAAAGACAAGATCCTGGACAGATTTGCAGACCACTTTGACCAACTACTAAACAACCCTGGAGATCTCACTGAAGAGGCTAAAGAAGCTCTAGTGCAGCGACCAGCTGTATCAAGTCTGGATGAACCACCAAATTTTGATGAACTAATGGCAGCTATCAGGACAACGCAGGGGGGTAAAGCACCAGGAAGGGATGAAATTCCAGCAGAAGTGTGGACATTTGGTGGTGTTCAGCTAACCAAGTGCCTGCACAAGCTCATCCAAGAGATATGGGATGCTCAGAAAGTGCCTCGAGACTGGAAGGATGCAAGTATTGTGCCTTTGCTCAAGAAAGGTGAAAGGAAAGATTTTGGAAATTACTGAGGTATATCACTACTAGCCACTGTTGGTAAGATTCTCTCACGTGTACTACTTAACAGACTCAGTGAACACATCTCACAGAATGTACTACCGGAAACCCAGTGCGGCTTTAGAAGTGGAAGAAGCACAATGGACATGATTTTCTGCTTGAAACAGGTTCAAGAAAAGTGTATCAAACAGAACATGCCGCTTTATGTAGTCTTCATAGACTTCAGTAAAGCCTTCGATACTATTTCGCGACAAGGACTTTGGCAGGTACTCAAGAAATATGGTTGTACAGAGAAGTTTGTCAGCCTGATCGAGGCACTCCATACAGATATGCAAGCAAACGTGGCAATGAGTGGTTCAGTATCTAAAGACTTTTCAGTAAGCAATGGGGTGAAACAAGGGTGTGTGCTGGCGCCTACACTCTTCTCGCTATATCTGGCAGCCATGCTTGAGGTGGCCTTCAAAGACACTTCAGAAGGAGTATACATTCAAACAAGGAAAGAAGCAGACTTGTTCAGTGTGGCACAGTTTAAAGCCAAGAGTAAGACATTGATAAAGCTAGTAAGAGAAATGCTCTTTGCCGACGACATTGCTCTAGTTGCACACAGTGTGGAAGATATGCAGTCTTTAGTGGAGAAATATGCAAGAGCAGCTAGCCAATTCACCCTCCAAATCAACATCAAGAAGACAGAGTGCCTTTATCAACCACCAAAGTTCCAGTTATCAACATCACTACCAGAAGAGATCAGTATTGGTACAGAGCCACTAGTCAAGTGCAAGACTTTCAAGTACCTAGGGAGTACTGTTTCAGAGAATGCTAGGCTGGAGGATGAACTCTCTCAGAATGGGAAGAGCGAGCGCTGTGTTTGGAAACTTGAGGGAGAGACTGTGGAACAATGGACATGTGTCTATCCGTGTGAAATGCAAAGTGTACAGAGCGATAGTACTGGCTACTCTATTGTACGGTGCTGAAACTTGGACTGTCTACAGAGTGCAGGTGAAGAAACTCCACGCGTACATGATGAGACACCTTCGAGCCATAATGAACATCTCATGGAAAGACAAGATAACCAACATAGAAGTGTTGAAACAAGCTGGCCTACCATCAATAGAGGACATGCTAATACAGATGAACCTGAGATGGCTCGGACATGTTGAGAGGATGGACCACCAGCGTCTCCCTCGGCAGTTACTCTACTCACAGTTATGCGAGGGCAAACGCAATCAGGGTAGACCAAGGCTCAGATTTAAAGACACTGTAAAAAGAAAAAAGAAGAAGTTGGACATTGACAGGAATTCCTGGCAACGGAAGGCTAAGGACAAAGCTGTGTGGAGGAATCTGATCAGACCTAAATGAAACAGTCATTATCGCCCACGACAGACTGCTATGATGATGATGATGATGATGATGATAGTGGTTAACTTGTCAGCTAAATGAAATGCATTAATCACTGCAGTAATTATCTAATGGAAGTATCTTAACTATTTCCTTAATTAAATGCAGGTGTTGACTTTTTCTTTTTTGGACAGGCAGTTAATATGACAATTTTTGTAAGTTGTTGCCAACTGATTATCTCTGCCTTGTCTACTGAAGCCAAAAGATGTCCTTTTATTGTGACCACCCCACATCTGTGCAACAATCATGTTCTTCCTGATATCCCACAGCTGTCATGTGGATAGATTATCTTGAAAAAGGAGAAGTGCTCCCTATCATGGATTTTAAAAAATGCTCAAATGTCAAGCTGTAACTCCTGTTTACGCAAAATAAGAGCGTGTACATCTTGTTAAAAAATGGAAGCAAAAGGGAACTGTTCATATTTTTATTGTGTGGAATTGTCTTGTATCTATCTGGTGCTTACTGTGGGGACATAGGGGCCAGCAGTGGGAGCGCTGGGCTAATGATGACAATGACATCCTAATAATGGTTCCCAGCAACTCATGTGACAGTGGGGAGTGTATTAAATGGGACACCACAGCGGCTTGACTCACCCAGACCCCCTCCTCCTCCCTAATGAGAGTTTGATGGAGTGGTTGTGTTGGTAGATAATGCTAAGTTAATGAGAAGTCCTATTCCATGAGACTGCAGTTCCTTACAGAGTTCCTGCTTGTGTGTGTGTGTGTGTGTGTGTGTGTGAGAGAGAGAGAGAGAGAGAGAGAGAGAGAGAGAGAGAGAGATGCATATTGCTGTCATTGCCAATGTGCATGCCTGTGTTTGTGACTAGTATATTTATTCCTAGTTTAATGTTTTGCTTTACTTGGGTGTTTTTTGCTGGTGTGCATATTGGCATATTCTACCAAGGTGCAGTCAGATTTCAAAAGGAGTAGCAGAGCAGATGCTGTCCTATAAAAGAGAACATTATTAAACCAAATGACTAATAGTAAGGAAGCCATTTCAATAAAGTCCATGGAAAGAGGAAATGAAATCAGTGAGATAATTTAGTCAACATTATGCCAACAGCAATGGAAAAGTCTGGTAGTTTTGGTGATGAATAAAGGATAAGTTAATGGGGGTGTGGGGAATAACCACCTCTCTCATGGCAGGTACATGTCTCTAATTGGGAGTCCCACTTCCACCCCCACCCTTTCTTTCCACATCTTTTCAGACAATGCAGTGAGAAAAAGAAGCTTTTCTAATTAATGCAGATATAATGATGGGTCCAACTGTGGACCTCTGGCCCCTCCAGAATGTTGATTAAGGTGCTGTGTGTGGGTGGGGGATGAGGGGGGACTTTGCTACCAAATAGAGTCCAAATAAACCTGGATTTTGGATAATCATATATTTATATGTTTCATAATTATACATCTATTACTGCATAGAAGATGAATTGCCCTGATATGCATTTTCTGACGATGCTGATTTCTATATGGTTATCGCAGAGGTAATTGGTAGTCTGCTTTTGGCTCCAGTATAATGTGGGAGTGCTTAGAAAATCAAAATAGTTTCAAGAAACAACAAAAAAAAAAAAATGTCTGCAGGAAAAAAAAAAAGGAGGCTGCAGCAGCACCCACACTCTTTCTGACTCTGAGGCAAGTGATGTCTAGGAAGTAAGCTGGAAAAACATTACAGCAGTGGGGGCTCAGCATCAGTGATATCACTGTAAAAAAATAATAAAATAAAATGGGGATGTTGCAGATGACAGAGTTAAAGTTCCAAGGAAGCAGCTCTGAGATCAGGGTGAAGCTCCTTTGGGTGCCAGTTTAGCTTAAAGGAACACGCTGCAGATTTTAGCATGTCAACCTCTAGTCAGTAGTCACGGTTGGAGCTGCTGTACCTGTGAATACTGCAGTGTGATGACTTCTGTGACTTATGTCAGGTCTGTCAAAAATGGTGCTCCGCCTCCAAACAGCTGTAGCAGTTATTCTGAATGATTTTCTCTCTGCTCAGGTTGAAGGTGAGCAGTGATGCTGGGGTTACATGATTGAAGGATGAAAGGGTAACTTCTTGTCTTTAATAGGTACATTTTTGTGCATCTCTATCAAAAATGTAAGGCTTTAATCCTGAGTAGTGAGAGATTTAGAACTTCCAAGTTTTAACTGTTAATTAAAAATGTTAAATTTTGTTGTCTCTTGTTGAGAGAGGCAAGGTTGAGATGGTTTGGACATGTGCAGAAGAGGCATAGTGGAGATATTGGACAAAGGATGTTGAAGATGAAGCTGCCAGGCAGGAGGGAAAGAGGAAGACCACAGAGAAGATTCATGGATGTAGTGAAGGAGGACATGGAGAGGGCTGATGTTACAGAGGAAGATGCAAGGGATAGGGTGAGAGAGAGGCAGATGATCTGCTGTGGAGACTCCTAAACAGAGCAGCCGAAAGAAAAAGAAGAACACTGTACATAATAGAGGTGATACTGAGTATCATGATACTGTTTTTTTCTCTTTCTCTTATTGTTTTCAATTTTAAATGCAGGCCTCCTTTAGTGTTGAGCTTTACATTTACTTTATTTCTGGATCTGAGTATGTTGTACTAGTGTTGTTACTTGTGACTTGGTTGTACTGAAGCTGCCATTAGTCTATAGCTGATAAATGTGTGATGGAACGTCTTCACAGCCCCTTCCTTCCTGCAATCATCTACCTTATATATTGATATCCATCCATCCATCCATCCATCCATCTTCTACCGCTTTTCCGGAGGTCCGGGTAGTGGAGGCAGCAGTTCAAGCAGAGAAGCCCAGACTTCCCTCTCCCCAGCCACCTGCTCCAGCTCTTCAGAGAGGATACCAAGGCGTTCCCAGACCAGCTGGGAGACATAGTCTCTCCACCGAGTCCTGGGTCTGCCCCGGGGTCTCCTCCCAGTGGGACGTGCCGAAACACCTCAAGTGGGAGGCGTCCAGGAGCATCCTAATCAGATGCCCATACCACCTCAACTGACTTTTTTCAATGTGGAGGAGCAGCGGTTCTACTCTGAGCCTCTCCCAGATGACTGAGCTCCTCACCCTATCTCTGAGGGTGAGTCCAGCAATCCTACGGAGAAAGCTCATTTCAGCCGCTTGTATCCAAGATCTCGTTCTTTCGGTCATTACCCAAAGCTCGTGACCATAGGTGAAAGTAGGAACGTAGATTGACTGGTAAATTGACAGCTTTGCCTTAGAACTCAGCTCCCTCTTCACCACAACAGACCGGTACAACGTCCGCATCACTGCAGAGGATGCTCCGATCCATCTGTCAGTCTCTCACTCCATTCTCCCCTCACTCATGAATAAGACCCAGAGATACTTAAACTCCTCCACTTGGGGCAGGAGCTTGTCTCCAACCCAGAGAGGACAATCCATCTTTTGCCGGCTGAGGATCATGGACTCTGACTTGGAGGTGCTGATTCTCATCCCAGCCACTTCACACTCAGCAGCAAACCGTCCCAGTAAGACCTGTAGGTCATTGCTGGATGAAGCCAACAGGACAACATCATTTGCAAACAACAGAGATGAGATCCTATGATCACCAAGCATGACACCCTCTGTTCGCTGGCTGCACCTAGAAATCTTGTCCATAAAAATTATGAACAGGATTGGTGACAAAGGGCAGCCCTGGCGGAGTCCAACTCTCACTGGGAATGAGTCCGACCGAGTGTTGGCAATACAAACCAAACTCTCACAACGGTTGTACAGAGGCCGAATAGCTCGTAACAACAACCCCGATACCCTATACCCCCGAAGCACCCCCCACAAAAAACCACCAGGGACGCGATCGAATGCCTTCTCCAAGTCCACAAAACACATGTAAACTGGTTGGGCAAACTCCCACGAACCCTCAAGAATCCTCGAGAGGGTAAAGAGCTAGTCCGATGCGCCACGGCCAGAACGAAAACCACATTGCTCCTCCTGAATCCGAGGGTTGACCAACAGCCGGACTCTCCTCTCCAGTACCTTGGCATAGACCTTTCCAGGGAGGCTGAGGAGTGTGATCCCTCTTAAGTTGGAGCACACCCTCCGGTCCCCTTTTTTGAAGAGAGGAACCACCACCCCAGTTTGCCATGCCAAAGGCACTGCCCCCGACCTCCACGCAATGTTGCAGAGGCGTGTCAACCATGACAGCCCTACAACACCCAGGGCCTTGAGGTACTCAGGGCGAATCTTGTCCACCCCTGGGGCCCAGCCACCAAGGAGATTTTTAACCACCTTGGTGACCTCAGTCCCTGTGGTAGGCGAGCCACCCCACTCATCCACAAGCCCTGCTTCCTCTATGGAAGGCGTATCAGTGGGATTGAGGAGATCCTCAAAGTATTCCTTCCACCGCCCAACAATATCCCCAGTCGAAGTCAACAGCGCCTCATCCACACCATACACAGTGTGGACAGGGAGCTGTTTCCCCCTCCTGAGCCGCCGGACAGTTTGCCAGAATCTCTTTGAGGCCGACCGAAAGTCTTGTTCTATGGCCTCACCGAACTCCTCCCATACCCGGGTTTTTGCTTCAGCAACCACCCGAGCTGCACTCTGCTTGACCTGCCGGTACACCTCAGCTGCTTCGGGAGTCCCACAAGCCAACCAAGCCTGATAGGACCCCTTCTTCAGCTTAATGGCCCCCCTCACCACTGGTGTCCACCACTTGGTTCGAGGGTTGCCACCACAAGATGCACCGGCCACTTTGCGGCCGCAGCTCTGGACCGCCGCTTCAACAACAGAGGTGGAGAACATGGCCCATTCAGACTCCATGTTTCCAGACTCCCTCGGAATGTGGTTGAAGTTCTTCCGGAGGTGGGAGTTGAAGACCTCCCGGACAGGGGCCTCAGCCAGACGTTCCCAGCACATCCTCACTATACGTTTGGGTCTACCAGGTCTGAATGGCATCCTCCCCTGCCATCGGATCCAACTTACCACCAGGTGGTGATCAGTTGACAGCCCTGCACCTCTCTTTACCCGAGTGTCCAAGACATATGGTCGCAGGTCTGATGACACGATAACAAAATCGATCATCGACCTGCGACCTAGGGTGTCCTGGTGCCAGGTGCACATATGGACACCCTTATGCTTGAACATGGTGTTCATTATGGACAAACTGTGGTTAACACAGAAGTCCAATAACTGAACACCACTCGGGTTCAGATCGGGCAGGCCGTTCCACCCAATCACCCCCTCCAGGTTTCACTGTTGTTGCCCACGTGCGCACTGAAGTTCCCCAGTAGGACAATGGAGTCTCCAAGAGGAGCACCCTCCAGCACCCCAGTCAGAGACTCCAAAAAGGGTGGGTACTCTGAAACATCATTTGGTGTATAGGCACAAATGATGGTCAGGACCCGTTTCCCAACCCGAAGGTGCAAGGAAGCAACCCGTTCGCCCACCGAGGAAAACTCCAATATAGAGGCAGCAAGGTGGGGGGATACAAGAATACCCACCCCTGCTCGTCGCCTCTCGCCCGGGGCAACTCCAGAAAAGGCCAAGCTCAAGCCCCTCTCCAGGAGACTGGTTCTGGAACCGGAGCTGTATGTTGAGGTGAGGCCAACTATATCTATCCGGTATCTCTCAACCTCGTACACCAGCTCAGGCTCCTTCCCCACCAGAGAAGTGACATTCCACGTACCAAAAGCCAGTTTAGAAAGCTTGGGATCAGTCTACCAAGGTCTCCGCCTTTGACCGCTACCTAATCCACATAGCACCGGACCCCCATGATCCCTGCTGCAGGTGGTGAGCCCACTGGACGGCGGACCCATGTAACTCCTTCGGGCTGAGCCCGGCCGGGTCCCATGGGTGGAAACCCGGCCACCAGACGCTAGCCATCGAGCTCCTCCCCCAGGCCTGGCTCCAGGGTGGGGCCCCGATAACCCCATACCGAGCGGAGTACACTGAATCCTTGATCTAGAATTTATCATGAGAGTCTGTTGGATCGTTCTTAGTCTGGCCCTTCACCCAGGACCAGTTTGTCTTGGGTGACCCTATCAGAGACAAATTGCCCCGGACAACATAGCTCCTGGGATCACTGGGGCACGCAAACCCCCCACCACGATAAGGTGATGATCCATGAGGGCTATATATTGATATATTTTAGACTATATTGTTTACCTTCTGGCAATGAATTCTTTTAACCGCAGGTGGGGAGTAACTCCAAATTGTTACATGCTGAAGTTGAATTTTCAGGTAAATATACTCTACACAGATTTATTTTTCTGAAAGCTTTTACTCTAATTATATGTATGTTTTAATCCTTGCATTTTCACATCAGGTTCATTTGTTTAGTTTTGATATATCTGAGGAGAGATATTGATTTTTCTTTTTTTATTGTTTTGTATCAAGAGTCATGTACTTCCTAGCAACATCAAGCTGGATTTTAACCTAAATGGGTGGAACGATTGTAGAAAAAAACAAAAGAAACTTTCGTACTAAGCCTAACCATTATGTGTTCTGTAAAACACTTCTGCAATGATTTATTCAGAGCTTTCTGCCTTTTTTAAGGTTGAGGTTAACCTGCCTAGTTTAAAATATTCATTTTTAATAGGGTAATAATGTTCTGTAACTTGTCATACTTTCAGCTCCAACAGTGATTAGTTTAACTGTAATCAAATTGAGTCCAAGTGCATTTTGAATAAAATGGCTGTGTGAAAGTTTTCATGTGGTAGTCATTTGATTGAAATTGAAATCTATTTTAAGCAACACTGTTGAATGTTTGCTGTTAGTCCCCCCTTTCCCACAGTAGTGGAGAATAATTTCTTTTACCACTGTGTAACCCAGCTGAGAAAATGACCCTTTTTCTCACATTTAATTTGAGTTAATGCATTTGTGTGATTTTATTTTGAAAAACGGTTATTTTGGGAAGAGGAAGTGTGATCCTCGTTATCCAACTTTTATTTTCCTGTTTCATGGTCACGTTGGGTGATCTTGATCCTTTCATTCGTTAAGAGTGATATTAGTCCCGCCTTCCGAGCAGAGTGCTGAATCGCGCACCCGTTTTTCATTCTTTTTGCACTCTGAGGACGAACGAGAGAGGCTGTAGACGGTCCGTGTAAAAACCTGTGGGTCGTCTTGTTGATGGGAGCACGAGCTTGAGAGGCATTGTGGCTGTGTCCATTGCTGTGTTCACGCTGATACCTCATCTTGGCTAGGTTTTTTCTTGTTGGCGATTAAGAATCTTCTGGATCCTGGATTCTCTCCGAATGGAGATGGCGAGCCTGACCCAAGACCTGAACCGAGACCTGAACCAAGGCCTGAACCGAGACCTGAACTAAGATCTCGATTAAAGAACATCCTTCCTCTCTCCAGTGCACAAAATTCAAAGTGGTAACAACTTAGGCCGCCGCTTTAAAAGAGGAAAAGAAACCTGAACTTGGAAATACAAGATATCTTGACTGGTCAAACGACTAAAACAAAAAGACAAACAAACACTGAGCTCAGTAAGGCATTTTTTGGGGGTTTTATTTCATGCCGGCCGTTGTTATATTTGTATATTTGTAAATTGTTTGTATATTTTGTTCTCTTTATCTTTAAAAATAACAGCCATTATTGCTCATTTCTTGCCTCCAGCTATTTTATTCCACACTCATTTTAATTCCCTATTGTAATCCTTACGAACCTAGCAACTGGTCTACACTTAATAATTTCTTTTACCTAATTAACGTAAGGCAAGGGTTACAACTGTCATAGCTACTTGTCACAGTTTTTGAGTCATGTATACAGTGGTGTGAAAAAGTGTTTGCCGCCTTCCTGATTTCTCATTTTTTTGTATGTTTGTCACACTTAAATGTTTCAGATCATCAAACAAATTTAAATATTAGACAAAGATAACACAAGTAAACACAAAATGCAGTTTTTAAATGAAGGTGTTTATGATTAAGGGAAAAAAAATCCAAACCTACATGGCCCTGTGTGAAAAAGTGATTGCCCCCTAAACCTAATAACTGGTTGGGCGGGTGGCAACAACTGCAATCAAGTGTTTGCGATAACTGGCAATGAGTCTTTTACAGCACTGTGGAGGAATTTTGGCCCACTCATCTTTGCAGAATTGTTGTAATTCAGCCGCATTGGAGGGTTTTCAAGCCACAGCATTTCAATCAGATTCAGGTCAGGACTTTGATTAGGCCACTCCAAAGTCTTCATTTTGTTTTTCTTAAGCCATTCAGAGGTGGACTTGCTGGTTTGTTTTGGATCATTGTCCTGCTGCAAAACCCAAGTGCACTTCAGCTTGAGGTCACAAACAGATGGCCGGACATTCTGTTTCCGGATTTTTTGGTAGACTGCAGAATTCATGGTTCCAGTTACCACAGCAAGTCTTCCAGGTCCTGAAGCAGCAAAACAGCCCCAGACCATCACACTACCACCACCATGTTTTACTGTTAGTATGATGTTCCTTTTCTGAAATGCTGTGTTACTTTTATGCCGGCTGTAATGGGACACACACCTTCCAAACAGTTCAACTTTTGTCTTGTCAGTCCACAGAGTATTTTACCAAAAGTCTTGGGGATCATCGAGATTTTTCCTGGCAAAACTGAGACAAGCCTTTATATTCTTTTTGCTCAGCAGTTGTTTTCGTCTTGGAACTCTGCCATGCAGGCCATTTTTGCCCAGTCTCTTTCTTATGGTGGAGTCATGAACACTTACCTTAACTGAGGCAAGTGAGGGCTGCAATTCTTTGGATGTTGTTGTGGGGTCTTTTGTGACCTCTTGGATGAGTTGTCGCTGCGCTCTAGGGGTAGTTTTGGTCGGCCGGCCACTCCTGGGACGGTTCACCACTGTTTCATGTTTTCGCCATTTGTGGGAAATGGCTCTCACTGTGGTTCGGTGGCGTCCCAAAGCTTTAGAAATGGCTACAGAATTGAACTCAGCTTTCCAAAGATGTGATAAACTTTATGTTTATGTGTTAATTTATGTTTTAATAGGGGGGCAATCACTTTTTCACAAAGGGTCATGTAGGTTTGGATTTTTTTTTTTACCCTTAATAATAATGACCTTCAATTAAAGACTGCATTTTGTGTTTACTTGTGTTATCTTTATCTAATATTTAAATTTGTTTGATGATCTGAAACATTTAAGTGTGACAAACGTACAAAAAAAATGAGAAATCAGGAAGGGGGCAAACACTTTTTCACACCACTGTATTTGTTTACAAGCTGATGGATAAGGAACTGGTAAATTCAATAGTCTTTACCTTATTTGGAAACAACCAATACCTGAAGGATAAGTAAAAAATATGCCTTACCTAGTCCAATAGCAACAAAGCCAAGTGGCTATCAGTCTTGTATCCATTTATCTCTTTAAGCTCTCACCAACAACTCTAATTCAGTCCAGTATTCACTCTTGTCTGGGCTGTCTTCAGTTCCTCTGACAAGAACCCCTTTGATTTCTTTGTTGGCTCTGTCATGACCTTCATTCTGAAAATACCAAGCTAGAATTCTTCATCTTATAGCTTGTGGCTGACTAACACAACAGCCCATGATTGGCTCTTGGGACGCTAACTGTGAACTGTGCCACTTGTCATGCTTTCAATGTTTCAGTGGATGCAAATGACTGTAACTTCATGCCTAATCTAGAAATGTCCTTTAGTAAAAATAAATATTTTAACTGAATCATACTGGTGTTTGGTGGTGGCTGCCTTGGCCGTGCATTGCTGGATTGGGGGTCATGGGCTGAGTGCCGCTGGGGTGGGGACGGGGCTGGTTTCACTGGGTTGGGACCGATTTGTTGATGAGGCGCTCAACCGTCAATCGGGGTTGTTTCCTGGTCTCCCCTCTCCACCCCCCTTTTCCAGATTCCTATGGGGTGATTGGGTGACAGGGATCGGGATGATTTGCTGATCTGCTGATCTGCTGATCAAGGCCTGATTGCCCACCCTCCCCCCCAGTTCAAGAGTTTGCCTTTTAATTAGTTTCTTTTTTGTTCTATATTTTGTATAACTTTTAATGCTTATTAACAGATGCTTGGAGAAAGAAAAGGAATGCATGAGTTTGTGTATGCAGGTGTTTATAGAGACATGTGTATGTACAGCAAGGAAAATAAGTATTGAACATGCCAACATTTTTCTCATGAAACATATTTCCGATGGAGGCATTGACCTGAGATTTTCACCAGATATCAGTAACAACAGAACCAATCCATAATATACAAAGAAATCAAGGCAGCTGTGTTCACAAAAGAAGTTATATTTAATAAAGTGAAATGACACAGGGAATAAGTATTGAACACATGAAGAGAAGGGGGTGCAAAAAGGCATAGAAAGCCAAGAAACCAGCTGAAATCCATCAGAATTTAGGAAGTCATACCATCCCCCATCAGTGCAAATTCATTTTTAGCTTGTTACATCCTGACTGATGGCCTTTAAAAAAGTCTGTGAATATCAGACAGTCACACCACAAAGAACTCATGATGGGTAGAAGCAAAGAGCTCTTTCTAGACTTTCACAACCTTATTGTTGTAAAACATAATGGTGGCATTGGTTCCAGGGGCATTTCTAAACTGCTGAATGTTCCAGTGAGCACTGTTGGAGCCATCATTCCGAAGTGGAAAGAACATCATTTTACCATAAACCGGCCACAACCGGGAGCTCCTCGCAAGATTTCTGACGGAGGAGTCAAAAGAATTACCAGAAGAGTTATCCAAATCAAATCAAATCAACCTTTATTGTCATATTGCTGTACATACAACTGTAGTGCAGGCAAGATGAAATTGAGTTTCTCTCGGCATCCATATAAGTAAAAGAACATGATTTAAGACACACTCACACATACCCTCACCCCCCACCCCACCACAGCCATTCACACTTCCCTGAGACATACTTGAAAACTAACCAGGACTTTAATATACAAATAATATACATAATGTCCATAGGTGCAGTAGTATGTATGAGAGATTCCGGATCAACTATTCAGCATCCTAACAGCTTGTGGAAGGAAGCTGTTAATCAGTCTGGTGGTTCTGCCTCTGATGCTCCGGAATCATTTGCCAGATGGCAGAAGTTCAGAGTGTTTATTCAGAGAGTGAGAATGGTCCTTGACAATGTTCAGTGGCCTGCTCCTACAACAGTTCTGAAAAAGTTCTTGGACAGAGGGGAGGGAGACTCCAATTACCCTCTCAGCTCCCTTAACTATCGTCTGCAGGGCTTTTTTGTCTGACATACTGCAGCTGGAGTACCATGTAGCAATGCAGTATGTCAAAACACACTCCACCACACCTCTGTAGAAGGTTCTGAGGTTGCAGATGGAGACAGAGGCCTGTTTGAGTTTCCTCAAGAAGTGCAGAAGTGCATCCAAGAGCCAAAGACCACTTGTGGAGAGCTCCAGAAAGACCTGGAGTTAGCAGGTACTGCTGTTTCAAAGAAAACAATAAGTAACTCAACTGACATGGGCTCTATGCCTGCTCACCTCGCAAGACACCATTGCTAAAGAAAAAGCATGCTGAAGCTCGTTTAAAGTTTGCTGCACAACATTTGGGTAAGCCAGTAAAATACTGGGAGAATATAGTCTGGTCAGATGAAACCAAAATTGAAGTTTTTGGATGCCACAACACACGGCATGTTTGGAGGTAAAATGGCACTGCACATCTCGTCATGGTGGGGGGTGTTTTTCAGCACATGGTACAGGCAGACTTCATATAATTGAAGGAAAGATGAATGGACAAATGTACAGAGACATCCTTGATAAGAACCTGTTGCCATCTGCCAAGATGCTGAAGATGAAACGATTGTGGACATTTCAGCAAGACAGTAATCCCAAACACACAGCCAAGGAAGCTCTCATCTGGCTCCAGAGAGGGAAAATAAAGCTGCTAGAATGGCCCAGTCAGTCACCTGACCTAAATCCAATTGAAAATCTATGGAACAAACTGAAGATCAGAGTTCATAGAAGACACCCACGGAACTTTCAAGATTTGACAGTTTGTGTTGAAGAATTGGCTAAAATCCCTCCTGAGCAATGCCTGCACCTAGTTTCTCCATACAGGAGGTGTCAGGAAGCGGTTATTACCAACAAAGGCTTTTCTACTAAATATTAAATGAATTTCACCAAGCATGTTCAATACTTTTTCCCTGTGTCATTCCACTTTATTAAATATAACTTGTTTTGTGAACACAGTTGCCTTGATTTATTTGTATCTATGGATTATTTGGGTTGTTACTGATATCTGGTGAAAATCTCAGATCCAGTGACTCCATCAGAAATATGTTTAATTAGAAAAATGTTGATGTGTTCAATACTTATTTTCCCTGCTGTATATTTGTATCCGTTTGTAAATTAAGTTCATGTATATGCAAACCCCTTCCAGCCATATGTTCACATGCACACACAGCCACATACATCCATATATTGTATATACTTTTTTGTTGTATTTGTCCTAACACTTTGTTCACTGAGCACTATGTAGACTTTGTTTCACCTGGCACTAGTTCTCACAAAAATGGTAAGGACAGTAGGCTGCATGTCCACCAAACGCCTTTTTTCTGCTCTGGGTGACTATTTTCCATTCATTCTCTATGTAGTCCAGCATTTACAGCGCCGAGTGCTCTCGACGGTGGCCATTTCTTGTTGCGGGGCTCAGAGCTGAAAAGTTCAACTTTTCAGACTGCAGCTGAGCTTGTCAATGTCAGACCTTAAGCAGCCAATCAGAACTGCTGCATGGGCGGGACATAGGATGCCGGTACTAGTCTGTACTCAGACTCCTGCTTTCCATGTCATCATATTTTACATCTAGAGCTGCTAGAAAACGTTTCCTGTCTATTGTTATTTAGAGATTGCTATTAAAAAAATCAGTAGAAAGTCTGACAATAGGAAAAGCGGAAGTGCTGAGCTGAGAGTGACAAGCTGTTACTGGGATACAGGGCACAGACTTTTTTTTTTTTTTTCCCCAGAGCGCCGCTCACAAACGCTGGAAAAAAAAAAAAAAGCTCAGAGCGGTCAAGCGACAAAAAACGCGTTTGGTGGAGACACAGCCTAACATGTCAGTATAGTCACAATAAAGCTCCTTTGATGGAAATGATGAGTTGTATTCAGCAATGGTGACCCTATGCCGAGCCAGGAACTATGATTTAAAATAAAAATCAAAATCAAACTAACTGTAAGGCTGTGTGTCCATCAAACATGTTTTTTTTTCCATTCTGGGTGGCTATTTTCCATACATTCTCTATGTAGTCCAGTGTTAACAGCACTGAGCGCCCTCGGCACTGAAACGCTCTCAGCGGTGGCCGTTTTTTGTCACGGCGCTCAGGGTGCTCAGAGCTGAAAAAAGTCCAACTTTTCAGACTGCAGCTGAGCTTGTCAATATCAGACTTAAGCAGCTAATCAGAACTGCTGCATATGCGGGACATAGGACACCAGTACTAGTCTGTACTCAGACTACTGCTTTCCCTGTCATCATATTTTACATCCAGAGCTGCTAGAAAACGTTTCCTGTCCATTGTTATTTAGAGACTGATATTAAAAAATCTGTAGAAAGTCTGACCATCGGAAAAGCGGAAGTGCTGAGCTGAGAGTGACAAGCTGTTGCTGGGATACAGGGCACAGACTTTTTTTCCCCCCAGAGCACTGCACACAAACGCTGGAAAAAAAAAAAAAAAAAGCTCAGGGCGGTTGGGCGCCAAAAAATGCGTTTGGTGGACACGCAGCCTAAAGGATGTCATCCTATACATTTGCACCATGATCAGCCTCTCTTTGTGTGTGTGTAGACAACTCTGTAGAGTTTTAATAAAATCTCAGTGTGTAGAGTGTTTCCATTGCTCTTTTAAGTGATTTTATGAAAAAAACCCAAAAACATCTGATTGCTGTCCTCTTTAGATTCTTCACAGAAAAGCAAGAACCATGTTGTTTTTTTAAGTGGTCTGTATTTGGCAACAGTGACCCACATAGGTACAAGTGAAGCGAGTAGATTAGCTAAAAACAACACTAATTGGTTTGCAGGATGGTGCCAGGCCAATGTGGCATCCCTGTCCAGGTTTCCACTTGGCCAGGCCAGTGGGTTACCATTCAGGCCACGTATCTGCCTGTGGCAGTAATGAGAAGTGCCTCGGCGTTAATGAGATAAACACAGACATTAGATTGGCTCAGCAGGAGCTCAGAGGAAAGGAGAGGGTGAGAGGAAAAGAGAAGCAGGATAGCGGGTGTGACGGAGGCGGTGGGGGAGAAAGGATGGTGGGCATGGTGAGAACGATGATGTTAAGGAGAGTTGGAGGGATATGAAATATTTAGAGCAAAAGGCTCAGTTAATTTAAGTGTGAAGTAGAGCTTCATTAGAACTGGAACAGAGGTGATGAGTGTATTATGCCTGCAAAAGGGAAGAATAAGAGCTCAGAATGATAATGGTATGATGGTCATAATGGGAAAGTTGATAAGAAAATCATCACACACACTGTGGAGTAACAGTTATTTTATTGAACAAAATGTTAAAGTATTCATGCTCCATATGCTCCATGACAACTATACGCATATTTACCCCCCCCCCCCCCTTCCCCAAACAAACACCCGCACTGAGGATTGCTGGCAGGATTGCTTGCTGTGACATTATAACCGTATCCATCATTAAGAGCCTTTTTCCAGGCACAGCCACTAATGAACGCACGGGAGTAAAATGAGTTTGTCTAGGAGTGGGCAAGTATGTCAACATTTGGAAAGCTGGAGCAAGTTTGTGTGTGGGGGTGGGGGGCATATTGTGTCTGTCTTTCATCAGCTCATGCATGCTGTGTTGCCTGAGTGAAGATCATTGGTTCATCATAAAAGTCTCCAAAAGGATCCTATTAAAGCTCATAAGTGTTTCCTTCACAATAAAAGCATAATATCTACCCAAGTGATTTCCATCATAAATATGAAAATACAAATGATTAATGTCAATGACACTTATCAGTTTCATTTAGATTCAGTATAATGTGCTCTTTTGTTTCTGTGCCCCTTGTGGTGTTCAGATTTGGGAAGAAGAAGGAAGACAAGAGTAAAGACTTGGCAAAAGCAGCGAAAAACAAACTGGAGGCCCTGAGTGAGGAGGAGCTGGAGAGGATCCCCGACAGCAGAGATGGGTATGGATGACAGGAAAACAACTTGGTCTTGGTCTTTCAAAGTTTACATTATGATGAGAAAGTGGATACGAGAGTTGCTTTTTAACCTTTTTCAACAGACATGTACCCACTACACTGTTGGTTGGACCCTTCAAAAAAATGATTGATTGTACATTTACTAGTGCTGTAAATGAGAAAAATTCTTAATTGCGATTAACTCGCCCTCCCCCCTCCTTTTTTATTTGTGACCACTGATGTCTACAGCAGTGGTCCCATGTTGAGCCAAGAGCCTGTAGGTTTTCTCTTCCACCCAGTCTCTTCAGCAGGTGTTGTCACTGATCAGCAATCAGTGGGAAGAAATTCAGTGAAGTCACCTGTTAGAGGTAAAATCTGCAATGTCTTGGCACATGGTAGGGGACCACTGGTCTGCAGCACTGCTTCTGATTTTACCATTTTCGTAATGGAAACATTGATAGTATCTCCTCCATTGTCCCCATGTCTGTCTGTTGACAGAAGATTTTGATGCTTCTTTTTAGGGACAACTTTTTACTCTGAGAGACACTTTCTAGTTGATGTATTTCTTAACATCCATAAAAACGTACAGGTGAAAGTATGAGAATAGTGATGGTTATAACATTTGCACATATCTATTTTTCATACATAAAGGAGCATTAAAGAGCCATAAAGGGTAAGAAATTATATTTTTTCTGTTCTTAGTTGCAGCTGTCTAATATATTTTTTTGACTACCATTACCTTAGCTAACTATTGTTACACTTAGCAAAACTTTATTTCAGTAGACTGTCTTTGATTGACTTGATTGATACTGTTTAATTCAAACAAAACAAGAATAAAAGTAAAAATAAAACAAGAATTCATTCATTCATTCATCTTCTTCCGCTTATTCCTTTTCGGGTCACGGGGGGGCTGGAGCCTATCCCAGCATCTTTGGGCGAGAGGCAGGGTACACCCTGGACAGATCGCCAGTCCATCACAGGGCCAACACAGAGAGACAGACAACCATTCACTCTCACAGTCATACCTAAGGACGATTTAGAATCCCCAGTTTTGATGCCAATTAACCTAACTTGCATGTTTTTGGTATGTGGGAGGAAACCGGAGAAATCCCGGAGTAAACCCACGCAGACACGGGGAGAACATGCAAACTCCACAGCTGTCTGAAGAGGAACAAGATTGAAGCAAAGCTTATCTTGTCCTATTCCAGCCTTAACTAATTAACATACCTATATGTGACCCGTGCTGGCAAAATGAGTCACTTTGAGGAAATTATCAAAACTGAGGTAACGTTTTTTCCATATTCTGTATTGAAAGGCCTTCAAAATGATATTTAATTTGGAGGAAGTGCGTATAAACAGACCCGGAAAAAGCTGATTTGTTTATATTTTGGCGAAGTTTAAAACTTGCGTTTGATTGGTCGGGAGTTATGTCTTCCTCCAAAACATATGTATTTTTAGAAAATACGATTTCTAAGCTTCACATACATACACTGCCACAACAGCAATAGAAACACAATGAGTAACTGAACAAATCTCAACACTCATTTCAAAATCTAATTACGTACTAAAAATAATAGAAATTCAAAATAAAAATACAATGATCAAACAAATTCCCTCTGATTATATAATCTATTCCCAGCCAACCCTAGTGATTAAGGCTGTGTGTCCACCAAACGCGTTTTTTGTTACCCGAATGCCCTGAATGTCTTTTTTTCAGCGTTTGTGTACGGTGCTCTGGAAAAAAAAAAAAAAAAAAGTCTGTGCCCTGTATCCCAGCAACAGCTTGCCTCTCACAGCTCAACACTTCTGCTTTTCCTATGGTCAGACTTTCTACTGATTTTTTTAATAGTAGTCTCTAAATAACAATGGACAGGAAATGTTTTCTAGCACCTCTGGATGGAAAATATGATGACACGGAAAACAGGAGTGAGTAGACTGTATCGCTTCCTATGTCCCACCCTTCCTTAATTCTGATTGGCTGCTTAGAAAGGTCTGACATTGACGGGCTCAGCCGTAGTCTGAAAACTTGAACGTTTTTCAGCTCTGAGCGCTGCGACAAAAAGCAGCCACTGCCAAGGGCGCTCAGCGCTGTAGACGCTGGACTACATAGAGAATGAATAGAAAACAGCCGCCCAGAGCGGAAAAAACGCATTTGGTGGACACGCAGTCTAACAGAACCATCTTCCTCCCTGTATTTAACTAATTTCTCCTTTTTGTACTTCTTTAAAAACTCAAAATGTTTGGACATTGTTTTAATTCCGTATTTAATCCATTCCATAATTTAACCTCACAAATCGAAACGCAAAAGCTTCTCCTAGTTGTTCGTACACCCACTGTCTGTAAAAGTAACTCCCCCGCTTAAATGATAACCCTTTTGCCTTTCAAAGAACATGTTTTGGATGTTAACTGGCTGTAAATTGTTCCTTACTTTGTACATTATTATGGCAGTTTTATATTCCACCAGATCAAATAATTTCAAACTTTTAGACTGTAAAAATAAAAAATTGTATGAGCATGGAAACCAGCTTTATCGATGATTCTTGTTGCTCTTTTTTGTAAAATAACAAGTGGCTGTAATGAACTTTTATGTGTTTTCCCCAAACTTCTGAATAATAATTTAAATATGGTAAAACCAGTGAACAACAGAAATATGGAGTGATTTTTGATCCAGTATGTGTTTTGTTCTGCTCATGAACGAAATACTTCTAGACAGTTAACTTTTACATATTGAATGTGAGGTATCCAGCAAATTATTTCATCTATGATCACATCTAGAAATTTATTGTCTTGAACTCTTTCAATATTGATATTATCTATCTGTATCTTTACTTGAATATTTACCTTACCATTTCCAAATAACATAAATTTTGTTTTTCTCGAATTTAATATTTTTTTATTAAACTTTTATTGTATTTTACTGAATTCGGTAGTAGTCATTCTCAAAAGTTGCTGTAGATCCTCACCAGTACCCAGAACAGTTGTCATCTGCAAACATCACAATCTTCAACAGTTCAGAAACATTACAAATATCATTGATATACTGTATAAAATGAAAAATTTAGGTCCCAACACTGACCCCTGGGGGACACCACAAACATTGTCCAAACACTCAGATTCATATTGCCCCATCATCACAAACTTTTGCCTGTTTTTTTTAAATAGTTTCTGACCCAATTCAATACTATCCCCCTGAGTCCATACGTTCCACTTTATTAAGTAATATTTCATGATTTATTGTATCAAATGCTTTTTTAAAATCAATAAATACTCCCACTGCAAATTTCTTTCTGTCCATAGAATTAATGATTTCTTCTATAGCATCCATCAAAGCTGATGATGTAGAGTGGTAGGTTCTAAATCCATCCTCGCTGTGAGTAATTTGCATTTAGCTACGAACTTGTCTAATCTGTCATTAAAGAGTTTATCCAGTATTTTTGAGAATTGGGGCTGAAGAGAAACTGGCCTGTAGTTTGTGAAGTTGTGTTTGTTTCCATTTCTGTATAGAGGTATAACTTTTGCCATTTCCATTTTACTTGGAATTGTACCAGTTTGGAATGATAAGTTGCAGATGTGTTTCAATGGTTTAGCAATTTCCTCAATAACCTTTTTAACAACTACCATGCCAATGTCATCACAGTGAGCTGAAACTTTATTTTTGAATGTATGTACAATCTCAGTGATTTACTAACCTACAGTGTTGGGAGTAACGCTTTACTCCTAACACAAAGTACAAAGTAACGCGTTACTGTAATGCCACTACTTTTGCAATAACATGCTGTGTAACGAAATTACTTTTTAAAAATTGAGTAATGTGTTACAGTTACTGAAATTTGATCAGATGCATTACTCATGTTACTCGTTTTATTAATATGGATAGATATTTTTAGCACAAATAAACTGACCCTACCATAGCTGGTGCAGCTGTCGGTCCCCTCGGCTGGTAGGTTTCCTGTCCCGCCCCAGTTCATGCCGCAGCCCGGTAGGAAGAAATGCTGTAGCGGTGGCAACTTCTCATATCGAGCCCTGATCACCTGTTGTCACAGTGGTGAGTAGCCCCCAACAGCATATACCTCTGTGGTTAAACATGAGTATTTTTTGAGCAAGAAGCTCACATTTAATGTCCGCATTAAATGCATTTAAAGTCTTCTTACGCACAGAGAAAAAGTGACAGCTTCTAAGCAGTGAACATTCATTTATCTGTGCTTTCTGTTTTATTTTATCTTATTAATTTACATGCTGTTGTGATATGCAACTATTTCATGGAAGTAAATCCTCTAAATATGCATTTTTAATGGGCTGGTCCAGGGGTGTCAAACATATAGCCCGTGGGCCAAAAACGACCTACCAGGGGGTCCAAAATTTTCTCTGTGAATTTACAGCTTTATTTCTAGTAAATTTCTGACTTTCTGCTGATTACAATAGTTTGTGTAAATGTAAGACATTATTTCTCTGTAAGATGACTTTTTTCTCATCAGTTTTCTTTTTCTTTTTTCTGATGAGAACGCGGGGCCCTTGATCTTGCTAGGTGTGCAAGATGATTTAAGTATGCATTTAAAAGTAACATAAAAGTTACTTTTACAAGTAACTAGTTACTTTAATCATGCAGTAACTCAAAGGTAGCTCAGTTACTTTTGAAAAGAAGTAACTGTAACTAGTTACTATTTTTTAGTAACTTGCCCAACACTGCTAACCTAGTATAATTAGTAGGGATATTTTGGCTTTTTAAAATTTGTTCTACATATTTAAGATCAAAGAATGAAAGCCAAAAATATAAAACAAAGAAAAAACAAAGTAATAATATTACAGGTATACAGTGCTTGATCTCTGTTTACATATTTGAAAAGGAGTGAGAAAGGTTAAAACGAAATTTAACTAATGTTAATCATTTCTTCACCATTTATCATTTTCTATTCTTTTTCAAATTTATTTTCTACACTTTGTGCATCTTTTTTTTTAAATTTTCACTCGTCTCCTCAAACTTGATGAGTCTGCTCCTTTTTAGTTTATTGTACTAGTTGAGGTTTCTTCTTATTCTTTGACTGATGATGTAAACTGTATGATGCTGAACTGCTGGATGAGAACCACTGATTTGCATCATACATAATACAGCAATGACAGAAAAGTATTTGTCAGAGACGTCAGGATAAATGCTATGAGCGGCCATGTTTTCAAGTGCCAGTCACCTCTAGAAGCACATTACACAGCCAGAATAAGTTTTCAGACTAAAAAGAGACCCAATATGGATAGAGGAATGTAAATATTTGTTCTCTCCCCTCATATCTTGACAGATACGATCCACGATCCACTGACTCCCACTCGGGTCTTGCCACCCCAGCCTCCCTCCCTGATCTGGAGGATGATGACAGCGACCCTAACTACGCCCGCATTGACAACTTCCGCCAGCAACCTTCGCCTCAGTCACTTGTTAGTCGCACACCATCCCCAGCAACACCAACAACAGGATCTTTCATGCCTCAGGCCTCTGCCGAGGAGCTTGAGGGTCTCTATGCCAAAGTCAACAAGATCAGACCCCCAGCTGCTCTGCAGAATCAGCATCAGAGCCAGATGGACAGGTAAGAAAGAGACGCAACAAGCAAGGCGGCAAAGGCAAGATTGCTTGTTTTTACTTTTTAGGACCCAGTTGAAGAATTATATCACATTTATGTGCGTTTTAAATATGTGTATATTATTAGCACCTGTTCTGGTTTTGTGTGTGACTGTGTACACACAAATTCACTGATGCACCTTGCATAAATAAGAGCGTATCTCCATGCATCTACATTCTTGATCCACCAAGCTGGAAAATGTATTAAACATGAGCGTATGCCCATGCTGTGCTTCCATGCTGCTTATGTACACTGAGTAATGGCCGGCATGATTCATTTAACTCATCTTTAGGGTGCTATATTTTTAATGTCTAAAAATGCCCCCCCATCCCAAAAAAGCCTCCCTAATATTTACAGCAAATATGTGATACAGTACGTGTTAGAGATTTGTTTAGGGGTCACTTTTCCTGGAGGTTTAGATGTTGTGGAGACTGTCCAGCGTTAGAATATAGCATTCTCCCTGTCCCTCATGAACTCCCCAAGAATAAAGCGCTATATAAGTGCAGGTTAGTTAGTTAGTTAGATTCCAGGTGCATCAGTACATCCCTGACAATATGGCGTTCCCTCGTCTGTTTGATTTAATGTTATTTGAATTTCAAACCACAGCAGTTCTCAGGTCACCAGCTGTGTCCTTGTCCACTGATGCTCAGCATAAAATCATGCAATCTTCTGCAGACAGCTATACTTATATAATGAGTATGGATGCAAGATAAATGCAGTCAGAACTGCTGGAGACGTTTTCAAGAGTTCTTGAATGGAGTCTATGTAGTCATAAAAATACACACTGCAAACAGTGACATGACTAGTGGCCTTGGGCTGAAAAGTAAAAGGAGTTTATTGTATAACAGTAAAAGTAATCAGTTGGACTTTTTTTGAGTTTTAAATACATTGTAAAGTAGCGTGTTTTTCCCTTGTGAAATTGACATGAAAAATGTTGCATTTGAAAGAGTAGAATTACAGATCTGTGCCAAAATAAAAATGGTGTTTTAAGAGGGTGTTCAAGGGTTTTAAGGGTCTTTAACAATAAAATGTACTTGAACATTGGTTAACGTTATTATTTAATGTAATATATGGGTGTCTGAGCCCTTCAGTTTTTTATTCTAATAGAGGATTCAGGCTTGCATAGCCGCACTGCTTATGAACATTGTTGCTTCCTTTGTATTTTAAGTTCTTGAAACCCTATTTTTCAGCAGCTTTTGTGTTTGAAGAAGAAAATGGAGAAAATCTAGGGAGAATTCTAATGCAAATGTATCATTTTCAGTATGAAATAATAGGGACCACATTAAAACTTCCTAAACTTAAATCTCTGACAGAAACTACTATTGACTTGCAAATGAAAAACTAAACCCCAGACACCCAGCCTCATCCAGAAAAAGAGGATGCAGTGAGAAAAGGAGAGAGAGAGAGAGAGAGAGAGAGGTTGGACATGGAAAAGGAGGCAGATGGGGATGGAAAGAAGCAACAGACGGAGGAAGAGAGGGACAAGAGAAAGCAGGAGAAGAGTACAGAAAAATAAGGGGAAGAAGACGGAGCCAAAATGCAGAGAAAAAGCCTGTTAGGCAGAGTAAATTTGAGCAAGAAGTAGTGACAGAGGAGAGGATGCAGACAAAAGAGGAGGGATAATTAGCCACAGTCTAGCAGCCTGAGAAATCTGTTAGACCACTTTAGCTCTTATCCACTAGTGATGGGTACTTCATTACCAGCCCGTTTTCTCAATCTTCTCCCGTGGTTTCTTTCCATTTCTGTCTGTTTGTGTCACTTATCAATCCTCCCTCCCCTCTTTAGTGCATAATGTATATTAGATGGTGTTTAGCATTAACATGATGGATGAAGAGCCTCCTTTTGGCTTGTTAACTCTGCATGTAAAAGTGTCTCTACAAACACGTATGTCTATTAATGTTGTTGGAGGAATATTTTGCTACATATGAAATTATTAACTGAGCAAGTATTTAGTAACTTGTTTTTAAAGGGTGGAATAAAGTGGGATTTAATAAATTAATATGCTGGAGTAAATTTATCATAATTCTTTTGAACTGTGTCGAAGCTGAGAACAATCTGTGAAACTGGACATATGTGTAAATGTCAAACTGCCTGTAGGTCAACACTCACTAACGTAATCTGTGGTTTTCTTCTTTCTATGAAACATGTACACTTGTTAATATATAAGGAAAAACTTAATCCGTTATTCAGAAAATGGTGATTAAAGTAGCATTTGACTGAGAAAGCAGAAAAACTGCATCCCGCAGTTCCCCCGTCCCGTTCCTGTCGTAGGCCACTCCGCATCTGAAGTGCAAGTCCACAGGGGCACGCTTCCTATGTGGACCAGTCCGTGTTCACTTTGCAGTCTGGCTGTCCTTCACTTGCCATGTCTGAGCCTCACATGAGAAAATAAATGGCTGCACACCATTATGTTATACTGGCCAACTTTGATAATGATGCACACTTTGATTTGATGCACACTCAATAAATCAGTCTTTTAGAGGCTCATGAGTCACTTGTAATTAGTCACTGAAGCATTCCTAATAGCTTTTATTCTTGTTTACTTGTGTTTTTTTTTCCACAATATTTTTTATTGAACCTTTTTTACAAACATAGCACAAACAGTCAGACACTAACACTAAAGTAATTTAAAAATTAAAAAGAACACTAACAACAACAACAACAACAAAAAATGTAATAAAAACAACAACAACCATTAACAAAAACAAGTCAACAACAATGCTCCTCTGTTTAGTCTAGGTAATCTATTACATAAGAATACATAATATATATTCACCAGCTTGGAATTTGCAAGGTCCACACACATCATTCACCTTCTTCTTCAGAAGTTATGTTTAATTTCTTTACATAATCAATGAAAGGTCTCCATATATTCTCAAACACATTTTCCTTTGATTTCAGTATATATGTTATTCTTTCTAGTGGGAGGTTTGTTAACATCTGTCTTAACCACTGAGTCACATCTGGTCTATGAGTCTTTTTCCACAGTAGTGCAATACATTTTTTGGCATTAAGCAAACCGAGGACTATGAATGCTCTTTCACTCTTATTAAAGTTATGTTTTTCTGGATACAGACCCAACAAAAACAGTTTAGGGTTCAATGTAAATTGTTTTGAAATTATTTTTTTCAATTGTTACCCTCACCTCTTCCCAAAACATTCTGATTTTTCTACATTCCCATAAACAGTGAAATAGGGTTCCTTTACTTTCCATACATTTTGTGCATGTATCTGGTATGTTTTTGTTATATCTATTTAATTCCACTGGTGTAACTTACATCCGCATTAACCATTTAAAATGTATCAGTTTAAGACGTACATTTATTGATTTGGTTTGAACTCCTGCACAAGTCAGTTCCCATTGTTCCTCTGAAATTTCAATTTGCAGGTCTTCTTTCCAATAATTTAATCTTTTCTGTGAGTTTTCACATGAGAATAGTGTCAATGAGTTATAAAACTTTGAAATAATACCCTTTCTCTTACTATCTTTTGTCAAAATTTTTTCCAAAGATGAATAAGTAGGTCGGATGAGAGCATTATTTTGATTTGATCGAATAAAATTTCTAAGCTGAAGATATTTAAAAAAATGTGTTCTATTGAGATTGAATTTAATCCTCAGTTCTTCAAAAGACATTATGTTATCTGAGCGTGACAAATATAAGTCTTGAATCTTTTGAATCCCTTTTAAATTCCATATTTTAAATACAGCATCTGCTCTCCCTGGTGTAAAATATTGATTACCCCATATTGGGCTAAATTGTGACAGTAAGTGTGGTTCTTTTAAATATTTTTTGGTTTCACACCACATTTTGATCATGTGCTTTACAATTGGATTTTTAACTTGTTTCTGTAATTTTTTAGCCGAATCTGAGTATATGAATAAGGGAAGAGGTAAAGGTAAATTGTATGATTCCATTTCAGTCCAGTGAGGAAGATCATTTGATGAAAAATAATATGTCATAGACCTCAGTTGTGCTGACCAGTAATACAACATAAAATTTGGACATTTCAGACCTCCACGATCAAATGGTAAATATAGTAAGGACAAACATAATCTAGCCTTCCTATTGTTCCATATAAATTCCACTAACTTTTTTTTTTAATTCTTGAGAATAGGTCTGAAGGTGGTGGTAAAGGAATGTTTTGAAATAAATAAAGTATTTTTGGTAAGATATTACTTTTAAGTGTATTAATTCTCCCGATCATCGACACTGGTAGTGACATCCATCTCTGAAGTAACTCATTAATATCTGTCATTAAGGCTTCATAGTTGGCATTGGCGACTGATTCTAGCTTAGGCAAAATTTGAATTCCTAAATATTTAAACTGATTTACAACTTTGAATTGGTTTACCTCAGGAGCTGGGTGATTTCTCTGGGTCTCATTTAGCATTAATATTGAAGATTTTGTTTTTGTTTATTTTATATCCCGATATTTCCCCAAAGTTCTTTATTAAATTTAACAAGGTCGGAATTGATTTTTTAAAATTCGACATAAACAAAATTGTCATCGGCATACAGGGAGATTTTATGTTCTGTTGGTCCTACTTTAATTCCATATATTTGTGGATGTAAACGTACTGCCATCGCTAAAGGTTCAATTGCCATAGTAAACAGTAAAGGTGAAAGTGGACAGCCTTGTCGACATCCTCTATTGATTTTTATTGATTTTGAGATATTGCTGTTTGTTAGGATTTCTGCTGTAGCATTATTGTATATTATCTGAACCCATTTTATGAAATTATTTCCAAGTCCAAACCTTTGTAGGACTTCAAAAAGATAGGGCCATTCGACCCTATCAAAGGCCTTTTCGGCGTCCAATGATAGGAGAACTGTATCCGGTGCTTCTTTATTGGAATAAATAATATTAAATAGTCTTCTTGCATTATGGAAGCCTTGTCTTCCCATTATAAAGCCATTCTGATCTCTGTTAATAATATTTGGTAATATTTCTTGTAGTCGTTTTGCTAAAATTTTACAGATTATTTTAAGATCAGCATTTAATAGGCTTATTGGTCTCATATTTTCACATTTATTAGAGGGTTTACCTGGTTTTGGCAACAGTGTAATTAAGGCATTATTCATGTATGGTGGTAAATTACCATTTTGAAATGCTTCTAAAACCATTTCCAAAAGTGGTTTTATTAATTTATTCTTAAATTTTTTTTAGAGGTCAACTGGAAGACCATCTCGTCCTGCTCTTTTTCCTGATTTCATATTATCAATGGCTTGGCCAACTTCTTCTTGACTAATTTTAGACTCCAGTATCTCCCTGTTTTCATTTGGAATACATGGTATAGATAATCCACCCAAAAACCCATTTAGTTTTGTTAGGTCAGTTTCATTTTTTGTACCATATAGTTTTTCATAATAATCTCTAAAGGCACTATTAATTTCTAAAGGATCTATAACTACCTGTCCGTTACTTATAATACTGGTAATTGGTGTTTTAGATTCCAATTGTTTAATCTGCCATGCCAATAATTTTCCTGATTTTTCACCTTGTTCATAAAAAGTTTGCTTCAATCTTAGAAGACTCGAGGCAGCTCTATTCGCTGATTTTTTGTCATATTCAGCTCTCAGAATCAGTAATTCGTTCTCTAACTGTGGGTTACTTCCTGTGGGTTACTTCCTGTGGGTTACTTACTGTGGGTTACTTACTGTGGGTTCCTGTGGGTTTCTTCTAACTGTGGGTTACTTCCTGCATACACCAAGAATTTTTATTTTATGTTCCAATTGGACTCTCTCCTCTCGGGTCTTCTTAGATTTTGAACCTGTATAACTAATAATATGCCCCCTAATAAAAGCTTTGAAAGCCTCCCACTTTATACATGCCATTGTTTGTGTAGTATTAATATCAAAGAACTCATCTATCTGTTTTTCTATGTACTTAACAAATTCCTAATCCTGAAGCCATTTATGCTGAAAATGCCAGCATAAATCCTGGCATTTTTTATTTTATATCCTTTGTCAATTTCTTATCTACATATATTAGACAGCAGGGTGCATGATCAGAGATCACAATGTTATCATAGAAACAGTTTTGAATCTTGGACCTTAATTCTGTAGACGTCAGAAAGTAGTCAATACGTGAGAATGTCTTATAGGTATTAGAATAACAAGAATAGGCTTTGACTTGTGGTTTCATTTCTCTCCATATATCTAGCAATCTCAGTTCTTTCATAAAATGATTAATGGTCATCCTACATCCATTGTGCTTACAGTCCAGTCCTGTTGATCTATCTATACTGGGATTCAATGTACAATTAAAATCCCCTGCTATTATATGTTGCCCTGTAGGTGATGATAAAGTAAGGAATAAATTAACATAGAAGTTTTGATCATCAATATTGGGGCCGTATAAGTTCATCAGATTTATATTTTCTAATAACAAAGATCCTTGGATGATTAGATACCTTCCAAATTTGTCTCCGATTACATTTTTCACTTGAAATGGGACTGTTTTGTGTATGAGAGTCATAACTCCCCTAGCTCGGGATGAAAATGATGAGGTCAACACATTACCTTGCCATCTTCTCCTAATTCTTTTTACATCCTCCTCTATTAGATGAGTTTCTTGTAAAAATACAATTTTTGAATCTGTCTTTTATTTTATTCATAACTTGTTTAAGTTTTTTAAGATTTTGTAGACCTCTGCAATTCCATGAAGTTAAATTAAGATTAACGCTTTGATCTATGATCAATAAGGAGTTTGAGATTACCTTGCAATATGAACATACTCTTACAGAGAAGCAAAAACATGGATGACGGAACATTCACCCTACAAACTAAACAAAAACAGATTCCCTTTCCCCACATTCGTGGTGATCCCCCCAAAATCAAAATATTCCATCTCCCGTTATAGCTAGTGACTGTTCCACTCCTGCGAGGATCAGTCAAACCACTGCCTCTTTCTCCTCTCAATCACCCTGACTCTACTACTATTCTTATGACATGACATTAACTCTCTTCTGTAGTTTTTTCAACATAACTTCAAAGTTTTATAGCAATGTTGCACATCATAGCTTTTTTTTTTTTTTAAATACAGTCTGTATTTTGTAGACATGTTTATGTTTCAGATCAATCAGATGTCTGTACATATGCTTAAATGTTCTACCTTTGTCATGTTCATGCTTAGCTCCCACCAGTTTCCTTTTGGATCTGCTTGATGAGCTCCTGCACCTCTTGAGGGGTCTTGAAGGTGTGGGTTCTCCCCTTATATGTGACCAGCAGTCTTGCCGGATGAATCACTCTGTGACGAATCCCGAGGTTGCGCAGCTCTTTGCGGGCGGGGTCGAACTGCCTCCTTAATTGTTGAATTCCTGTGGCGAAGTCTGGGTAGAACCGCACCTGTTGATCCTGGTATTTAATTTCCCCTTTAGCTCTCGCCGCATTGGTGTCTGTCATCTTGTCTCTGTAGTTGAGGAACTTCATAATCAGTGTCCTCGGTGGTGTCTTATTATCTCTCAGTGGGCCGATTCGGTGAGCTCTCTCTAAAACGACCGATGACTGCAGATCCGCATTGTTCAGCGCTTCTGGAATCCACTTTTCCAAAAAGGAACATGAGTCCCGTCCCTCTGCTTCCTCCGGGAGGCCCACCAGCCTCAAATTATTCCGTCGCGAGCTGGATTCCAATTCTAGAATGTTATCTTCCAGACGTTTACATTTTAATTCCAGTGTTTGAAATTTAGTTTGCAGGCTGGTGATGTCATCCTCAGCGCTTGAAATTCGGAGCTCCGCCTGCGATACTCGCTCCATACAGTCATTTATTTCTTTCCTCATATCTTCTATCGCTGCTATAATCCCATCAAATTTAGACGAAAACTCTGTTCTCATGGAGTTGATGGCAGCGAGCACTGCGTTTGTCCCCTCCCCAGCAGTTCCCGCTCCGCCGCTGGCTCCCTCCTCCGCCATTGTCTCTGGAGTTCCCTCCTCACCTCGAGCGTGGAAGTCCGTTAGTTTGGGTTGTTTTGTCGAGTTACCTTTTTCTCCACCTAATTTTCCAACCTTGGTCTTTACCATATCGACGCTGGGATGAGCTTTTGTTCCAATTGAGAGAGTTTTAGTAAAATTTTTAGTTTTACGAGCAGAGCAGTGTGAAACACGTCTTCCTACGTGGCCGCCATAACCGGAAATCCATTTAGTTTTTTCTTATTGTTTGTAGTTGGTGGTTGAGTGCAAGTCTTGTCTGTGTTATAGGCTACTGGACACCCGAATTTCTTTTAAGTGGGATAAATAAAGTATCTATGTAGTTATCTAGTTAGCTAGCTAGCCAAAGCATGACCGCCTCGCCCCCGGTCAGCATTCATACACTGTCAGCAGTTCCTCCTAAAGGCAGATTGTCATGGGGCAGTCTGTCCGTCCATCTGTCCCACTTTTATGAATTCATCTCCTGCTACAGTTTTATTCCAGTTGTTCTGAAGTTTAGTACCAGGGTTTGATATACACTGATGATGTTCATCAATGTCAAGTCAAAAGTCAAGGTTGGCATTCCTTATGTCCTATTACTATACAATGAGTAAAGCTAGGGTCACTAAACTTGGTACACAGGTTCACCCTGAGACCACGACCCCTGACTACAGATTTGGGGTCAAAAGGTCAAGGTTAGTGGTCACCAAACTTGCTAGACCAGTTCACCTTGGGATCCTGACCTGAAACTATGGGTTGTATACAAGTATTTTTGTTGCATATCAATGGATGATGTGCTTATCATAATTTGGTTCTGCCCCAGTAATTATATGGAAAAGTTCAAAACTGCGCTTTTTCAGTAACATATTAGGATTTTCAAAGAAAATGAAGGTGGGGGATATTGCATTCTCTAGAGTGCTGTTGTGCTTTTTATATAAAAACAGTAAAATACAGCTAAAAGAAAAATACAAAACCGCACAAATAAAACGGTGGTCATACAATAAGGTGGCGTATCCACCAAACACATTTTTTCTGCTGTGAGTAAATATTTTCTATTCATTCTCAATGTAATCGAGCGTTTCAGCGCTGAAATGCTCTTGACGGTGGCTGCTTTTTGTAGCGGTGCTCAGTGCTGAAAAAAGTTAAACTTTTCAGACTACAGCTGAGCTTGTCAATGTCAGACCTTTCTAAGCAGCAAATCAGAATTAAGGAAGGGTGTGACATAGGACGCCAGTACAGTCTGTACCCAGACTCCTTTTGTGTATGTGTCATCATATTTTGCATCCAGAGCTGCTACCAATGCCAGAATATGTTTCTTGTCCATTGTTATTTAGAGACTGCTATTAAAAAATAAGTAGAAAGTCTGACCATAGGAAAAGCAGAAGTGCTGACCTGTGAGTGACAGTGTTGCTAGCATATACAGGGCACAGACTTTTTTTTTCCCCAGAGTGCAGCGCACAAGCGCTGAAAAAAGGACGTTCAGGGCGATCGGGTGACAAAAAACTCGTTTAGTGGACACGCAGCCTTAAAGCAACAAAAACAAGTAAAATCAATGTCTCAAACTGGGTCAAAAGCCAAAGAATAAAAATGGGTTTTAAGAGGAGTTTTAAATATGGACAGTGAAGAGGCCTGTCTGACGGACAAAGGTAGGTTGTTCCACAGTTTAGGAGCAGCAACAGAAAAAGCTCTGTCCCTTCTGAGCTTCCTCTTTGATTTCGGTATCTCCAGCTGACCTAAGAGACCCAGCAGGGGTGTGAGGGTGAAGCAGCTCAGAGAGGTAAGGCGGGGCAAGGCCATTTCATGATTTAGAAACAAAAGAATTTTAAAATGAACCCTAAAGTGCACAGGCAGCCAGTGAAGGGAGGCTAAAATGGGTGTAATGTGCTCCCTCTTACGTGCTCCAGTTAAAAGTTGTGCAGTGGCACTTTCAATGTTCCTACCAAGAACAGAGCTGTTACAGTCGATGTGGGCCCACTTAGGCTCTGGGGGAAGTGACGTTCACCCGGTCAAAGGTTGATGCACCATCAAAATAATTTTGGAAACTTTTTTTTTGTGTGTGAAAAGCTTACATGATGTTGCTTTAACGTCATTCTATACATTCCTCACCTGTTCCCAGTGGTTATATTGTTTAGTACAAAGAGTATGTTGTGAAGTGTTTTATATTAATAATTTTAAAATAAAATTTTAATATTTGTATCTTTATTATATATTCTGAATTTTGGTGAAGTAACATCTGGATGTGATGAAGACAAAAGCAAGCTTAAATGTATACAACATTTGGTCCACTGACGGCATGCATGCACATTCGTAGATGTTCTGTCATTTCTGGCTTTAGAAAAACAAAATTCTGGTTCCACCACCTGCTGCTTCAACGCTCATTCACAAAATCTTTGCATCTGTTAAAACACATGCAGCTAGTCATGAGGTTGGAACCTCAGTGCCTTTTTGGTTCACACAGCTATATATACACACATATGGTCAGAAAATAGGCACACACACACAGCCACCCACATGTAATATTTCTCTGAGAAAGCCCAGTGTAACCTAGCAACAGTTCTGTGTGTGGTTGACTGAGTTTTATACACGAGAATTATGGGCAAGAGCTCACCTACTGTGTCTGTGTGTAAATCTGTAAGCAGAAGTGCAAACAAGTCTGGTTTTTACCTCACTGGAGAACATTTTGGTCTGACAGTTGTCCTTTGCAGTTAGCGTACTCATTTGAGAACATATCTTTTTTTTTTCTTTGCTTGCTATTAATGAGGCTTCAGAAGAAGAAAAAAATGTTTAGTTCAATGGTAAATGTGTACTGAACTGCCTCCAGTGCCTTCCTGTCAAAGCCCTCAAGAGCGGACTTCCAGCATTGTCTCCCTAATTCGCCGTCGGACATTTTCATTAGACCCTCAATGGCAGGTGTGTACGCTGATGAGCGTCACATTCGATTAGAGCTATGCTAGAGGCTGACCTGTGGAGAGAAAAAAGGTTAGCTATGCTTGTCAAATTGTATTAGCCAGAAGGCAGTCTATATAGCTGGAGCACAAAACAGAGAGATGAGATGAAAGAGGAGAGAGAAAAGCGAGGCCAAAGTGCAGAGTTGTGAAGGAAGTGCGAGAGCTGTGTTGTAAAATGCAGCATTGTGCTAAGAAAAGGAAGATGAGCCTGTAAGCTGAGTAAATGGCACATCAGTGCACGTGCTCTCGGATTCCTGCGATGGTTCAAGCAGTGGCAGGGGGATTACATGTCTCTAAATTTACCCAAAACTGTGACAAACTCGGTTGTTAAATCACTCTAGACAGGTGTGACTAATTATTGAAATATATTTATGAATTGCTACATGGTCTTTTGGGTTTAGATTTGTTGGGTCATCTTTTACATCGCCAGTTCTGAATAGCATCCGCTTCCCTTTTACCTCTCCATTTTTGTGCAGCAGTGGAGGCATCATTTTCTTTCCCCTGCAGACAGAAGCTCAGTTAAAGAGGTGCAAAGCAGACATTATATAACAAGACTACTCATTAAGACAGATGCTGAAATTTACCTTTCCTGTGCTCGGGAAAACGTAAACACAAAAATACATCTTCTTGTTTTCTGCCAAGCATTTAGCTGTCAGACAGCATCTGCCTGAGGAAGAGCTGAAAGAAGAATATGTTGTTCCCATGAAAACAACACATCATTAGTGTAGGCTTCATATTAAGAGCCTTGAAATGTCTGTTATTTGTGCTCAATCTAAGCAATTAATATGCTTCCAGCTTCTCTTTTGTCCATTGTCAGTTACGTAGAGTGATCAGTCCGTTACTGGAGGCTACTTTTAGATTGGGAGTTAATTGGGTTATTGTTGTTATTACTGTGCACTTGTCTGGCAACAGAAGACAGATACTTGGTGAGTAATGCTGTGATAGATGGTGGGATTCTAAGTAGGAGTTCAGCTTCCCATAGTTTTGAGGGGATTTAAGGCCTTTAGGTGGTAAGCATTAGCTGTGAACTGTTCAACCAGAAAGCAGGTTTTCACTCAAAAAAATAAAGATTTAAATGCTGTGTGCTGGCTACTCATTGAAATTGGGCAGCTCGGTGGAGCAGTGGTCAGCTCTGTGGCAGCACAGTAAGAAGATCACGGGATCGATCCCGCCCCTGACCATTGGTGGTTTGCGTGGGTTTACCCCGGGTACTCCGGTTTCCTCCCACAGGCCAAAAACATGCAAGTTAGGTTAACTGGAGACTCTAAAGTGGCCCTAGGTGTGAATGGTGAAGGGATTGGCACCACACCGTGGCTGCCTCATCCATCCAGGTGGATGTCCTGTAATTTCCCTCTGGGATTAATAAGGTATACAAAATACGAGGAAAGGCGTTACAGGCTGGAAACTGCATTTTGCAACAGATTTACAGGGACTGAGTGAGTTGGTCAAGGAGAATACAGCTCAGCTTGTGAACGCAAATTTGGCAGTGGAAGAGTTTTCTAAAGTTAGTTTTTTAGTTCAAATTGGATGTATTTTTTTTAAGCTTAATCTATTCCATCAACTAAGATGTCAGGATATGTGCAACTGTATCTTCAATTTTGAATGTTGGCTTTAAAAGTTGGAGTTGATGCATGAAGTTCAAAACCACTTTGATGAACAAGTACTTAAAATTCTTAGAGCACTTGTATTAAGGAGTGCAGAAACTGATACTTGAAAAACTGTATAAGTTGATATTGGACACAGTACTGTTGGGTCAGAATAAAGTGTGATGTATGTCTACTGTACTGTAGGGCTGCCCCAGTACCATTTTGGGGGGTTGAATATTCAGGAGCAATCCAGAGTGAAGATCAGAATATTCTACAGGTGCATCTCATTGAATTAGAATATCATCAAAAAGTTAATTTATTTCAGTAATTCAATTCATAAAATGAAACTCATATTTTATATAGATTCACCACAGTGATATATTTCAAGTATTTATTTCTTTTAATTTTGATGGTTATGGCTTGCAGCTCATGAAAACCCAAAAATCAGTTTCTCAAAAAATTAGAATATTACATAAGATCAGTATTAAAAAAATGGATTTTTTAATAGAAATGTTAAAAGTATTTCCATGCACACACTCAATACTTGGTCAGGGATCCTTTTGCATGAATTAATACTGCATCACTGGCATGGCGTGAAGGTGATCAACCTGTGTTACTGCTGAGGTGTTATGAAGGCCCAGGTTGCTTTGATAGCGGTCTTCAGCTCATCTGCATTGTTGGTTCTGGGGTGTCTCATCTCCCTGTTGACGATGCTTCATAGATTCTGTATGGGGTTTAGGTCAGGAGAGTTTGCTGGCCAGTAAAATATGGTGATATCATGGTCATTAAACCTGTTTGTGTTTTTCCACTGTGTTTAGTCAAGTCCAATGTCAGTACAGCCATCTAACGGGACATTTTAGAGCACTTCATGCTTCCCTCTGCTGACAACCTTTATGGAGATGCTGATTTCATTTTCCAGCAGGACATGGCACCTGCCCACACTGCCAAAAGTACAGATACCTGGTTTAATGACCATGGTATCACTGTGCTTGATTAGCCAGCAAACTCTCCTGACCTAAACCCCATAGGGAATCTATGGAGTATTGTCAAGAGGAAGATGAGAGACACCAGACCCAACAATGCAGACGAGCTGAAGGCCACTATCAAAGCAACCTGGGCTTCCATAACACCTCAGCAATAACACAGGCTGATCGCCTCCATGCCATGCTGCATTGATGCAGTAATTATGCCAAAAAGAGCCCCGACCAAGTACTGAATGTGTACATGGACATACTCTTCAGTCGGCCAACATTTCTATTAAAAATAAAAAAAAAATGTAATTAATTGTATGTAATATTCTAATTTTTTGAGAAATTGAATTTGGGGTTTTCATGAGCTATAAGCCATAACCATCAAAATTAAAAGAAACACTTGATATTATAGATATGTATAATAGATATGATAGATCTATATCATAGATAGATGTACGATAGATCTATGATAGATGTGTAACTTTCTTTTAAAATTTAAGTCTTTTTTTCCCTGAATTTTGCATCTTTTCTTGCAAATTTCAGTTTTTTTTTCCTCACAGATTTATGACAAGAAGCTAATGAGATGGTGTGGCTTTGTTAAAGCTTCTGCTATCTGACAGTCCCTCCATCCGTCCACATTTTAGGAGATTCACTACTGTCCTTGGCAATTCCCTAGATGCTCATCAAACTTGTACACAGTGATCCTCAGGTGGGTCTGCATCCAGGTTGTGGTCAAGGTCAAAGTAAAACATCAGGAGATCTGAGCACCCTCAGGGTGATTTTATCAGGTCAGAATGAGCTACTCTGTCATTGACAGACTGGTCCTGTATTTGTTGTTTGGTTCTTACAAATCTGTGATTTTTTTCTCTTAAATTTGTATTTTTCCCCTTTGGTAAATTTGGAGAAGATACATTTTCAGTTTACCTTTATTAAAATCAAAGTGTATGGGGGAAAAGAACATTCATTCATTCATCTTCTTCCACTTAATCCTTTTGGGGTCGCGGGGGGGCTGGAGCCTGTCCCAGTGTTTTATACTAAATTTGAAACTGTACTGAAGATGTGCTAAGATAGTCCAAGATGCATGATGCACTCATGTTTGTTTTTATATGATTTTTGTAGGTTGGTCTCAGGCTATCTTTGGTCACAGTAGTGTGGTGATTAGTCTTTTCTTGTTGGTTATTATAGATAATGCTGCATTCCTCTGCCTTTTTTATGGATTGTAATACATTGAAAATTCCTTCTTTTGTTAACTCTTTAATTGAGCTCTAATTATGGGGGCTTGTCTAGAACTTCCTGTCTTCCAGCAGTGCTTTCTGGCCACTCTGAAGTCCTTCCTGGTTCTTGTCTGAAACGGTCAATGGAAAGCCGATGCAGCAGGTTTCTGTAGTGGCAGTATGCACAAATTTGCAGGCAGCCCCAAAACCACACAGATTTTTTTTGTTGACAGCACATTATTGGCATTTATGCCTTCTTCCATTGTAAATATGTTATCATGATAAAAAGCCGTTTCAATTTGTCCTTGTAGCTAATCCCTTATACTTCAGTAGGAACCCAAATAATTGATATGTGTTCAATTCTTCATGTTGTTAGAGGGGAACAGTAAAATCCGTTTTTTTTTTTTCCCCACTACTTTCAGTTAGAAGCTCTGCTGAGTTTCTGTCTGAGTCTTTTCCCAATATAGCACCAGGAAACCAAACATTGACCATGCTCTTTGATGTGTGCTTACCTCCAGCGCAGTAGCCGCAAAGAAAAACTTGCCTGCTTGAGCTTTTTCCTCCTCAGTGTGATGTGTTAAAATCAGCTGGCCGCAGCAAGAAGGAGTCACCAAACCAGCCGGCAGCAGTGCGTACTTCCTAATTAGTCTGCCCTCACACTGGCTAACGCCGCAGGACAGATGCTTTTCTCACACGTTTTCCCTTTCATACACCCAGTGCTTTTGTTCTCGCTCAAGTCCTCCTGCTCCGTATTTTACTCTTTTCCAAGTTGCCATCACGGTCTTCATGTTGCTGTTTGGTTTTGCTCTCATTCTGTCTTCTGATGCATCTTTCATTTCCTGCTCCCGTTTCTCGTCTTCTCCCTCTCTTGTGCTCGATCTCATTCTCCTCCAGTTTTCCTTCTCTCAGCGCGGTATTAGATCAACCTACATAGTGTGATGCTCTGCAGTATGGATGAAATAAGATTTGAAGGAAAAGCACATCTGCTTCTAAGTGATGGCAGTTCCTGTGTTTAAGTTAATATAGCAAAATAACACTATATTCATGGTGTGTGTGTGTGTGTGTGTACACGATACATGTTGTATATGTATACACAGTATATACAGTGTGTGCACTCTGTGTGCATGACACACATCCATCCTGCTACATTTAGATGGTTTGTTAGAAGTGATGCTTTGACCATTTGTCTCTAAACAGAGTTTTTGAGTCGTATTTCATTAGAAGAAGATGAGTTAGAATGGATCCAGATTATTTAAGTGGTAGGTGAGTGACACAAAAAAATAGGCAAACATGCAATTTCTCAAGTGCTTAATGCTAAAGTAATTCCATAAAGTACATTGTAGTCATAAAACCCAAAACTATGATGGATTCTAAACCCAGATTGAAACTCTTCAAATAAACCATTTCCCTGCAGGTGGTCAAATAATTGTGTAGCAACAACTCTTTCTAAGATTTTTGAAATGAAAGGCAGATTAGAGATTGGTCTATAGTTAGCTAAAACTTCCGGATCCAGCGTTGGCTTTGTAAGTAACGGTTTAATTTTAGCAGTTTTAAAAGCCTGCGGTACATGGCCTAATGTTAATGAAGAATTGACTATTTGAAGACTAGCACTACCAGTAAATGGGAAGACTTCTTTAAATAACCTGGTAGGAATAGGGTCTAAAAGACAAGTTGAAGGCTTGGATGAGGAAATTATTTTATCCAACTCTAAAAGGTCAATTGGAGTAAACTCATCCAAACGGATATCAGTTGAAGGAGTTGTAGTAGTTACTGTATTTAAGTTAACGGTGGGAGGAATCTGACTGATTTTATCTCTGATAGATGAGATTTTATTATTGAAAAAGTTCATAAAGTCCTGACTAGTAAGCTCTAAAGGAATGCTAGGATTGACAGAGTCCTGACTCTTTGTCAGCCTGGCTACAGTGCTGAAAAGAAACCTTGTAGTGCATATTTAGACTGGTGCCGTCTAAACTGCAGTTTATTTTGGTTACATGTTAAGATAGATCTTACAGATTTGGTTGATGATAGACAACATCACCAAACTTTGTTAAAGAAATTTATTAGTATCAAGCTTTCATGCAGGCAGCAGAAGATATTTTGTCATCTAGCGCTTCTCTCCATCTCTGTAAATAACCCCTGTCACACTGTCAGTTCTGCAATTAAGCTGTAAATAATAGAAAAGTTTATGAAAGTTTTCCACATGTAATTAGGAGACTGGGAAGTGTCAGCTCTGTTTCTCAGCTGTTCCTGTGAAGTCGCGGGTAACTCTGCAAGCTCATACTCTGTTTTGGTTTCTTGATGTCATTAACGGTCTTATATAAAACACATCTACTGAGGAAAATTGCAGATCACTAAAGCTAGAATGATTGTGTTTATGCATCTGGCTTCAGGCAAACAGCAGTGGTTATTAGCGGCTGATGACAAGCAGGTAGCCTACCTGTCTCTTTCCCTGAGCACACATGCAAAGGACATCCACGCTCATTTATTCCTCTAACACTCTTCTTTCAGCAGTTGGAAAGCAGCCGGCTGAATTGTCAACCCATCAGACTGCTTCTCCACCACCCCCACCCCTACATATCCCCCCCCCCATCCTAATGTTTTATCCAGAATCAGCTTCTGTCTTCAGCCATTAATATGATAATATTTGGCGTTGTCAGTGATGGAGGCCGTGGCATAATGAGATAATTACAGTGTTGTTTCATTTGGAGAGCGACATGCACGCTCAATCAAAATGGCAGGCCTAATTACGGGCCCAGGGATTGGCTAATGGGATCGCTAGAAGAGAGGTGGCATTACGAGGAAAAAAAAAAAAAAACCCTCAACTTAGCTCTGTGTTTTCATTCTCGGAGGGTCTGTTTGGTTTGTGTGTGTGGGGTGGTGAGTTAGAGTACTAAAGCAAGTAGTATGTGAATGCATAATAAGAGATTAAGTGTGAATGTCTTAATAGCAAGGTTGTCTGCAGGAACCAGCACTTGGGGGGAAGTGGGGGGCAGAGATTAGTATTGATTAGCTCTGCGTTGAAACCGACCATTAAAACAATCTCAAGAAGCTACAATTAGTGTGCTATTGGGCTTAATGCTGCCTCAGATATCAATCTTTATAAAACAGAAGCGTCTGCACTGGCATTCCACAGCAGCAGAGAGACTGGTGGAAAGTTCTGTCCTCATGGCTGGAAGTTGGGATTTAGTTTAGTGCCCTGAGTGAGACCCTGTGTGTGTGTGTGTGTGTGTGTGTACAACGCTTTGCATATCCATGTCTTTGCAGAGAAATTTGTGTATATGTGTGAGACTCAATCTTCTGTCCCCACAGAGTTGGATTGAAGACGGGCACAACAAACTGTTCCCCCACATATCAAATTACAAAGACTGATAATGCGCTCCGAAATACACACTTTTATACGTTCCTGAGATTTGATTCACACACTCGGAACGTCAGCCTGATTTTTCTAATTAAAGGCAGAGTCACAGGAGAGACTTAAATGTGTAAAACGTGTACTTCACTAATGAAACTCTATCTGTTCTCTGCCTCCCGCCCGTGCTCCCTCTCCCTTTGCGTTGTTTTGGTCAATATCTGCCTGGAGGTCAGACCATTAAAATGCGAGGCACAACACGTGTTTGATAAAGGTTGTGCGGGAGTTTGTGCTCGACAAATGCCTTCCTTTTGTGTAGTTCTTAGAGTTTTGCAGAGGCGGAGGTTGGGCAGAAAGTTTGCTCTTTTCCTTTGTATTATACTTTTTCCTCCAAGTTTGCATATTTGTGCGCAGCATGTATCTCCCGAGGACGGAATGGCAAACGAACTGCATATCAGTTTCAATATTAGATACACGTTTCCACTGCAGCCAGTAAACACAGATAAACGACAGCGCCATGTTGTACTTCAGTTGCACATCCTGAAGGATTGTGCTCACTCAGGCGCTCACCGTCTGTTGCATTTTTGTGTGCATCTTCAGTCTTGTTTGTGTGCGCAGCTCTGTACTCTCAGGTGTGTGCGGCTTATCTAACATTAAGGTCCAGTGAGCATGATGATGTTTCTCTTTAAGTTTTGTCCCCATTCTGTCCCATTCATATCTCTCGGCTGGATGTCGCTTGCATTTCTTTATTTTTTTTTTGTTCTGATGTATTCTTCATTTTTACCTATTGGTCCACATCACTATTTGGGTCTCTGTCTGCAGGGCAGCCCCATATTGCGTTAAGGGACTTTGGAGTTAACATTCATCAAATGTTTTACACTGCACCATTTTTTCCCACTGTTTTTTTGTTTTGTTTTTTAGCTGAAGGAAGTTTGGTACTGATCTTTGATATGAAGAGCAAGTGTTTGCTCCTCCTTTATTTCCACTTGCTCTTCTGTCTCTCTGCAGAGATCAGCGGCCCCAAGGATTGCGTATGGAGTACCAGCAGGCCCGAGCTGCTCCAGGATATGAGGAGCTAGATGCTGCACGTCGCAGAGTCCTCGAATATGATCCAAACCGGGTGAGTATGTGTGCCTAGTATCTGGAAATACATTTATTTACTTCTTTCTATTGACGGCCACATACAACTGCAAGTTTTTGTCATAAATATCTTATATTCATACATGGACAAACTTACTGGACAGCCAGGTTATGAAGACAAGACAAAGTGTACAAAGTTACAAAAGTAATGTATTGGAAGCATCTAACCACCATTATAAATAAGCATTTGAAACTTATAAAATGAAAAAAAAAAATGGAACTTCAGTGGGCTAAACGCTTGTGTTTTTCATTCACTTCATCCTGATACAACGCAGTGGAAGTGAAGTAGTCGTGTGAACATGCTGGTGACCCTTTATTGTTATCAGACAGAAATTGCAAGACAAGACCAAAGAACACCTGACACCAGACAATTAGGTGAGAACTGAAGCGTATAACCCTACAAATGTTTTCCACAATGGACACAAATGAGGATCTCTCATTGCTGCCTCACATGAAAGAATGATTAATGGCCAGGCAGCCTGTCAGCCACATCCAGTATTATGTTATTTCCTCATAAGGGAAAAAGTCCCTGGTCTCCATAAAACTGCCGATGTTGACAAGCCAGAAAGCTGATCAGACCATGAGAGCATTACAAAGTTTTATGACCTTAAACAGCATTTCGTTTGGAATAAGGAAAACGGTCATATCCCATCTATGAAGCAATACCTGTATCATTAAAGCCTGCTTCATGCTACATTTCCCTCTAGTCCACTGTGGTCCACATATGCTTTGGATGAGCCCGGCACGCACGTGGCGCTGCTCATGCTCACTTTTTTCATCTGCCTAGGCTAAGCGGTTGATGCATGCGCACAACCATCATTTGTAGTTTCACTCCCACCCGATAGGTAGTGCCAAGGCGCTGACTCGCCAGGATTTTCACCAACGAAGAAACGACAGGCTTCTTCACAAAGTTTCTCTTCAAATATAGAGTCCATTTCTGCTGTTTGACTTACCGGTTTTCATTCCTTTTCCACAAAGATGCTGCTGCCACTGTGAAAGAAAATATATGTATGATTCATGTATGTTTTTATTCTCGTATTCCACCTCCTCGTTGTCTTCTTCATCTGCTGATGTCGTCGGCCTCCGTCGGTCTATGATGACCATGGAAGAGAATCCTAAACGTCTACTCTGCTGGAACAGCACCGCCTGTGGCTGAACAGGCCGATGCGCGAATGGCAGTCCCTGTCACACAGGTCGCACTTGTGGGTGGTCTCCTTGCTGCTGGGTCTGTGGCGGTTCTTCCTGCGGGTCCTTTTTTCATCTGCAGCAGCAGTCAGTCTCTCTTCACCCGCCTTGAGCTGTCTGGTCAGGGTGCCTCTCCATTTGGAGCGGTCCGTTGCAAGGTCCTCCCAGCGCTCTGTGTTGATCTCCAGGGCCTTCATGTCTCTCTTGCAGACGTCTCTAAAACGCAGCTGTGGGCGGCCAACGTCTCTCTTGCCAGTTGCCAGTTCTCCATAGAGGACGTCTTTGGAGATTCTGCCATCCTCCATACGGCGAACGTGGCCTAGCCAGCGGAGCCTGCGCTGTCTGAGTAGAGTGAACATGGAGGGAAGGCCGGCGTGGGACAGAACTTCTGTGTTGGGCACTTTGTCCTGCCAGGATATGTCCAGGATGTGGCGAATGCAGCGCAAGTGGAAGGAGTTCGGTCTCTTTTCCTGCCGGGTGTATGTTGTCCACGTCTCACTCCCATAGAGCAGTGTGCTGATGACGCAGGCGTTGTACACTGCCATCTTCGTCTTGACAGAGAGTTTGGGATTCTCCCACGCTCGTGTGGTGAGGCGAGCGAGTGTGAAGGCTGATTTTCCAATCCTCTTGTTGATCTCTGTATCAAGGGAGAGGTTGTTGCTGATCGTGGACCCCAGGTACGTGAACTGATTCACGACCTCCAGCTCGTAGTCGTCAATGGTGATGGTTGGTGGTGCTTCCGTGCCTTGCGCCAAGACGTTAGTCTGCTTCAGGCTGATGGTAAGCCCGAAGTCCTTGCATGCCTAGGAGAAGCGGTCCATAAGGGTCTGAAGCTCCTGCTGTGTGTGGGTTGCGACTGCAGCGTCGTCTGCGAACAGCATGTCTGCTGATGTATGCTGTGTCAATATCGCCACCTCGTGAATGGGGCGTTCAGTCTTGCGCATGCCCTTTTCAATGCATTCAGGTCGTGGGCAGATGGCGCGGTCGTCCACGGTCGAGCACTGCGGACACTAGCGGAGTGGAGACGATGACGTAAATTTCGTCACACAAGGTTTCCGGTTACGCGTTCGTGGACAGCAGAGGTGTAGCATGAAGCAGGCTTAGCAGAGCAAGATATTTTTAATTATGTCAGCAAATTCCAAAGAAAAATGTCAGCAGCACATTTGGTGGTGAATTGACTCTAAAGATGACGTGGGTGATGCAGCAAAAAAGAGATCCAAAGACGACCAATGTTTCTACCATAGAATTCTCAGAGATCAACTAAGACAGTGTTTTTAATTGCTATGATCATAAAGTGGGTTTCTACTTGTAGGATGCTGTTTTTACTTATATCAATATAGATTTGGAGAAAATTCCACAAACACCTCACACTGGATACAGTTTTAAGAGACTGAAGGGAATATTTATGTGCGAGGCCATCTTGCTTTTCTCAGGCTATTTTCAGCTCTCCTGTTAACATTTTGAGATGCTGTGTGCCTTCAAGGCAGCACCCGCGCTCCTCCTCATTTAGTTTATGGAGAGATCTATTAGACCGGTGACATTTCCATCCACACTTTTTCTTTCAGCTGTGAACCACAGCTTTATCTTTGCTCTTACTGCCTCTCTTGCCACCCCCCACCCCCCGCTTTTTACTTCTTCCTTCTCTTAAACAAGAACCCATCTTCGCTGACCAGTTCCCCCTGCCCACCAAGCTTCAGCCTTAACTATTGCTGAGCCTGTATTGATCCACCCTGAAGAATCATTTCATTTACATCTGTACACTCCCAAACTCAGCATAGTAAATCAATAGCCATTTATCAACCATTTTCAAATGGGATTCTTTTAATATCATGCCTAAAGATGCAGAAAATCACACTTTGATCCAAATCAAAATCAGAGTCTAGTCCACAGCAATTTTCAAAGACCTTTCCTCAGAGCGAGATTTATTTTCCACCAGGTAATACAACTGAGTGGAGTGAAAAGCAGAGCCATGTGGGAAATATGGATTTACCGACAGAATGGCTGCTACAAAATCACCTAACACAACCTGCCTCCTGCTGTGCTCGCTTCCTCACTTATTGTAGTCTGTGTCTATTGAGCAATGAAGCCCTGTGAACCAGTCTTCATTAGGCACTCAATGACACACACGCCGCAGTTGCTATCTTTGAGCCCCGGAGGGCTTTGTCACTCATTACATATCCCTATGTAGCATGTGCTTGTGCCTCGATTCACCATGACTCCGTCGGTACACAAACTCTGATGCAATTAAAGCACAGCAAGCATGAGATGCAACCTCTGATCAGATTGTTATTTTTCACCCAAAAAAGATGGTGTCCAAAGCAGAAAGCAGCAGTTTGTTCCTCCCCTGAGGAGCCTGATAATGAAACACTCCGCTCTCCATCACTCACCTTCACACACATACCTAGTGTGAATGGAAACGGTAAAACATCAAGGAAGTTTTACTGAGTACATTAAAAGATGTTAATGGAATGTTGTTGACTCATAAAGTGCAACTGTTTTTAGCCAAGAAACTGAAAGTGACTCATATGTATGTACTGTACATATGCATTCTCATTTTTAAAGGAAACACAACTACTTCTCTTCAGAGAAGAGAAGCAGATTTGTTGTAAAATCCCTGCAGGCCTCACAGCACCCTCCCGCTTGGGAGGGCGATACATCATGAGCACATGGAGCTTGCATACAGGAAACAAGGGTTGTAAAATGAACACCAAAAGAAGCGTTATGGTTTGTTTACACTATGATTGTATAGGAAAAACAGGACATTTTTCCCTAAAATCATATCTTAGACTGAATCAATGAGAGGAGGAGACTCTGTCAACTGGAGTACAGAATTTGAAGAAGTAAAGTTCCCCAGGACAAGATCAACATGAGCTTGGGGACATACAGTGGTGTGAAAGTGTTTGCCCCCTTCCTGATTTTATTTTTTTTGTATGTTTGCCACACTTAAACGTTTCAGATCATTAAACAAATTTAAATATTAGACAAAGGTAGCACAAGTAAACACAAAATGCAGTTTTTAAATGAAGGTGTTTATTATTAAGGGTAAAAAAAAAAAATCCAAAGCTACATGGAACTGGGTGAAAAAGTGATTGCCCCCTAAGCCTAATAACTGGTTGGGCCACCCTTAGCAGCAACAATTGCAATCAACGTTTGCGATAACCGGCAATGAGTCTTTTACAGTGCTGTGGAGGAAAATTTAAAACATAAATTAACTGTGATTCATCACGTCTTTAGATAGCTGAGTTCAATTTCTCTAGCCACACCCAGGCCTGATTACTGACACCTGTTCTCAGTCAAGAAATCACTTAAATAGGACCTGCCTGACAAAATGAAGTAGACCAAAAGATCCTCAAAAGCTAGTCATCATACTGCGATCCAAATAAATTCAGGAACAAATGAAAAACAAAGTAATTGAGATCTATCAGTCTGGAAAAGGTTATAAAGCCATTTCTAAAGCTTTGGGACTCCAGCGAACCACAGTGAGAGCCCTTATCCACAAATGGTGAAAACATGGAACAGTGGTGAACCATCCCAGGAATGGCCTGCCGACCAAAATTACCCCAAGAGTGCAGTGACGACTCATCCAAGAGGTCACAAAAGACCTCACAACAGCATCCAAAGAACTGCAGGCCTCACTTGCCTCAGTTAAGGTCAGACAAAAACTACTGTTGAGCAAAAAGAACGTAAGAGTTAGACTTTTGGGAAAATACTGTGTGGACTGACGAGACAAAAGTTGAACTTTTTGGAAGATGTGTGTCCCATTACATCCGGCGTAAAAGTAACACAGCATTTCAGAAAAGGAATATCATACCAACAGTAAAATATGGTGGTGGTAGTGGGAAGGTTTGGGACCGTTTTGCTGCTTCAGGACCTGGAAGACTTGCTGTGGTAAATGGAACCATGAATTCTTCTGTCTACCAAAAAATCCTGAAGGAGAATATCCGGCCATCTGTTCATGACCTCAAGCAGAAGCACACTTGAGTTCTGCAGCAGGACAATGATCCCAAACAAACCAGCAAGTCCTCCTGTGAATGACTTAAGAAAAACAAAATGAAGCCTTTGGACTAGCCTAGTCAAAGTCCTGACCTGAATCCAACTGAGATGCTGTGGCATGACCTTAAAAAGGCGGTTCATGCTCGAAAACCCTCCAGTGTGGCTGAATTACAACAATTCTGCAAAGATGAGTGGGCCAAAATTCCTCCACAGTGCTGTAAAAGACTCATTGCCAGTTATCACAAATGCTTGATTGCAGTTGTTGCTACTAAGGGTGGCCCAACCAGTTATTCAGTTTAGGGGGAAATCACTTTTTCACACAAGGCCATGTAGGTTTGGATTTTTTTTCCCCTTAATAATAAACACATTAATTTAAAAACTGAATTTTGTGTTTACTTGTTATCTTTGTCTAATATTTAAATTTGTTTGATGATCTGAAACATGTGACAAACATACAAAAACTTTTTCACACCACTGTACATCCAGAGTTGAACACAACAGTTCCCAAACAGCAGGTTTGTGTGTTCTTTATATCCTGATGTAGATGGTGTTTTATGAAACTAAACCCTTACTATAAATTGTGCAAACTACACTGAAAACTCAAAAGCTCAATTTGCTTCTGGAAATCTTGCTGAGGAGTCAGAAAACACCAGCCCAGTACAGAGGAGTGTAAACATGCTCTCTGTAGATGCAGGTGTGCCTGTGTGATGCCCACTCTCCTCAGTACCCCCCTCAAATGAGTGCAACTGTGCCTCGCCCTCTACGGAGCATCGCAGACAGGAGGTGCTCGGGTCCTGGGTGTATCTTAACTCTCCGACCAGACTGGATCAGCCCACAGAGTGAGGGACAGCTGAGCCCCTCCACCCACACCACACTCTGCAAGTAGCCACCAGACCCTAGGATCCCTGCAGGCCAAACCACCAGCCAGCAGGAGACAGAGGCAGGCATGGAAAGGAAGGACAAGTAGGCCTGCAGAGCCAGAAGTTTGGACCTACCAAGATTGCAGCTTTTCAAGCATTTGTGGTCTCTTCAAGACAAAAAAAAAAAAAATAACTTTAGGTGTTCATTTAAAAAAAAGTTGCAATTTCACAAGAAAAATTGTATAGGGGAAAAAAAACCCATATATCAGAAAAACTGTTTAAAATTTTATGGAAAAAAATGGCAAATTCATGAAAAAAGTTGCAAAATGACTAGAAAATTGTAAATTAAAATTTTGAGATGCTGTTCTCAGCATCTGAAAATGTGCTCAGGCTTTCTCCCCACCTGAGCATGGAACTCCAGCCCAAGGATTTGAAGGCCTCACAGGATAAAAATTCAGTCACTGCTGTTTGACATTTCGCCGGCTTGATTTTATAGGAAGGTTAACTGTTTTAAAACATTATAGAAGAAAATTTAAATGTAAATTTGTGATTTTTTTTTTCACATAATTTTGCTACTTTTTCCGCCTAAATTTGCAATCTTTTTTATTCCCCCTTCGGTCTTCGCCCAAGAAGGGGAATATGTTGTGGGTCCGTCCGTCCGTCCCACTTTTGTGAAATCAACTCCTCCTACAGTTTTTTTCCGATTGTTTTGAAACTTGATACCATGGTTTGATGGTATCCTCTGATGATGCGCATATTACAATTTCACTCTCATCAGGTGACCTTGAGGTCAAAGGTCAGAGATCAGATTTTCCCTAAATCTTGTAAACACAATAACTACTGAAAGAAATGATGTCGGCTTTTTCAAATCGATACAGTAGTTGTATCTAATACACGTCTTGGACGACTTACACCCTGACCTGACTATGGGTATGGGGTCAAAAGTCAAAGTTAACATTGCAGTTTCACTATGGTAAATGCTCCATTTACTATTACTATAAAACAAGTAAAGCTAGGGCTGCCAAACCTGCGACACAGGTTCACCTTTGGATCCTACCCTACAACTGTGGTTGTATACTTGATTGTATTTTCATGGATGATGGATTCATCATAATTTGGGTCTCCCACAGTAATTATATTGAAAAGTTGAAAACTGCTTGACATCAGTAAGTATTGGGATCTTCAAAGAAAATGGAGGCAGGGGATTTTGCACTCGCCTCAGAGTGCTCTTGTCCCCTCAAACAGTTGGGACTTTTTTCCAACATACAGTGCATCCAGAAAGCATTCACAGCACTTCACTTTTTCCACATTGTTTTTTATTTTACAGCCTAATTCCAAAATTGATTAAATTCACTTTTTTCCTCAAAATTCTACACACAACACCCCATAATGACGGTGTGAAAAAAGTTTTTTTTTTTTTTTATTTTTCCAAATTTATTAAAAATAAAAAAAAAAAAAGAAATCACATGTACATAAGTGTTCACAGCCTTTGCCATTAAGCTCAAAATTGAGCTCAGGTGAATCCTGTTTCCACTGATCATCCTTGAGATGTTTCTACAGCTTAAGTGGATAGATTAAGTGGTAATTAAGTGGTAAATTCAGTTGATTGGACATGATTTGGAAAGACACACACCTGTCTATATAAGGTCCCACAGTTGACAGTGCATGTCAGAGCACAAACCAAGCCTGAAGTCAAAGGAATTGTCTGTAGACCTCCGAGACAGGATTGTCTTAAGGCACAAATCTAGAGAAGAGTACAGAAAAATTTCTGCTGCTTTGAAGGTCCCAATGAGCACAGTGGCCTCCATCATCTGTAAATGGAAGAAGTTCAGAACCACCAGGACTCTTAATAGAGCTGGCTGGACGTCTAAACTGAGCAATCAGGAGAAGGGCCTTAGTCAGGGAGGTGACCAAGAACCCGATGGTTACTCTGTCAGATCTCCAGCATTCCTCTGTGGCGAGAGGAGAACCTTCCAGAAGGACAACCATCTGTGCAGCAATCCACCAATCAGGCCTGTATAGTAGAGTGGCCAGATGGAAGCCACTCCTTAGTAAAAGGCACATGGCAGCCCGCCTTCATGTGCCAAAGGCCACCTGAAGGACTCTCAGACTATGAGAAACAAAATTCTTTGGTCTGATGAGACTAAGATTGAACTCTTTGGCATAAATACCAGGCATCATGTTTGAAGGAAACCAGGCACCGCTCATAACCATGGTGGCAGCATCATGCTGTGGGGATGCTTTTCAGCGGCATGAACTAGGAGACTTGTCAGGATAGAGGGAAAGATGAATGCAGCAATGTACAGAGACATCCTGCATGAAAACCTGCTTCAGAGCACTCCTGACCTCAGACTGGGGTGATGGTTAATCTTTCAGCAGGACAATGACCCTATATGCACAGCCAAGATATCAAAGGAGTGGCTTCAGGACAACTCTGTGAATGTCCTTGAGGGGCCCAGCCAGAGCCCAGACTTGAATCCAATTGAACACCTCTGGAGAGATCTGAAAATGGCTGTGCACCGATGCTTCCCATCCAACCTGATGGAGCTTGAGAGGTGATGCAAAGAGGAATGGGGGAAACTGCCCAAAGATAGGTGTGCCAAGCTTGTGGCATCATATTCAAAAAAAAAAAAAAAAAAAAAAAAAACTTGAGGCTGCAATTGCTGCTAAAGGTGCATCAATAAAGTATTGAGCAAAGGCCATGAATACTTATGTCCATGTGATTTCTTAGTTTTTTATTTTTATTAAATTTGCAAAAATCTCAAAAAAAAAATTTTCATGTTGTCATTATGGGGTATTGTGTTTAGAATTTTGAGGAAAAAAAATAATTCAGTCCATTTTGGAATAAGGCTGTACCATAACAAAATGTGGAAAAAGTGATGCACTGTGAATACTTTCCGGATGCACTGTAAGTTGCCAGTCTGTTTTTCACAAGCGGTACTTGTGAAGTTTGTGTGGAGAATGTTCTGGGTAGTATTTGTCATTATGTTGACATGTTGAAATAATAATGAACTTGCAGTTGCAGAAAGCAAGGACATTCGTCCACTCCTGTGTTAATAAAAGTATGAAAAACTTGAATAATAGCCAATTTAAGGTACATTATATATTTTTAAAAATTGCAATCATAGTGTGATTACAGTAATCACAATTAGTCTTTAACTTTTGGAGATTAACTGTGATTTAAAACATTTTAAGCACCTTTTACCACAAAAAAGTGAATCTCCATTGTGTGGTTGAAGATGAAAAATGACCTCTGTTGATCAGTTCCCTTAGTAAAGCCTAGGAACCACTGATACACTCTAGCACAGATAGCATCCATGTTGGCAGCTCCTGTGAATGGGAAATGTGTGTGTGCATTGAACCTATATAAGCAGGCATGTCTGTTGACTGACAGGCTGGCTTAGCAATCACTCACAGCTAGTGCGATTGGTTTAATGTTTCTCAAAAAAAAAAGACATCTAAAAGACTATCCAGAGACATTTTATGAGAATATAAAATGTGCATTTCAACAATTTACAGACATTGCCTTTAAAAACCCTCAAACACCATACAGTACTAGATGGTGACATCTGACTTTCAATTTTGGTACCACACTCGGTTTCTTTCATGTTCAGACACTATCCCTCAAACTCTGCCCTCACACTGAGATGCTCCAATATCTTCTGCTCTTGTTTAAAACTCTGCATCTGCCTTCAGTTATATTGCTGTTTGCACAGATTTCCTGTGCCCCAGTTTAACCTATCCTACTTGAATTTAAGTAGCTTCTGTTTGCTCGTCAAACTTCTGCTCTCTGTTTGTGTCATAAATCATGTTTAGATAGCTGAGTGGTTGAGGTCCATGCAAAAAGTGGCTCTTACTCGAGGAGTGAGACTCTACTCAATCTGTGCTATAGAAAGGTGGAGAGGCAACTTTAGAAACATTTTTGATTAACAGTGCAGATGTGCTGTTGACTTTTAGGTAGGGCAGTGACTTCTGTCTGTCTGTCCATCCATCCCTCCAGCTGTCTGCACTCTAACTGGAGAAATGATGAAGCTAGGGTTAGCTGTGTACACAGGCTGGTCTTGGGACTAGTTCCTGTGACTGTGTTTTTTGGGAGATCAAGGTCAAGATTTGTGTATAGTCACTTTATCATAAAGGTTAAGGTCGTCAGTCATACACAGATTGATCCTTGAACTCTTGGTTGTGACTATGGTTTGGGGTCAAAAACTCAGCGGTCAGGTCTTGAGCTTGGGCAGCCATCACAGACATACAGTGCACCGCTGATGCGTATGCTTGCATTATGTATGGCTGCTCATATCATACGAAAGATAACAGCGTTGGGGGAGTGACTAACAGTTGTTGCTAGCAAATATAGAGGAAAGGCGAGGGTCTGCATCTCTGTTTAGAGACATGGTGTATTGTAAGAATGTCTCACAGTGGTGTGTGTTACAACCAGAATTGCCTATTTTAATCCTTGGATTTTTTAAGTTTGTCTTGGCCCCTATACCAAAGTATACGACCCTGGTCATTTTCACCCCCTTCTTTTTTGGGTACGGTCGACATTCACTAATATCCCAGGCTGGGATGTGAACCCATGGCACCATGATCTGAACACCTCCACTCTACCACTGAGCCAAAGAGGAATTCCCCACTAGCTCTCGGCTAGTAGCAGAGGTGTACCCTAGGGTGTCAGGACCTGCACCACTGACCAATTACTCATGGAGGGGGCCGTCACAGTGCGTAAGAGACAACATCCTCTGGGGTTGAAAGAGAAGCCATTGTTGACGTCCAGTTTCATCATACTTGAGGCATAACTCTCATGTTAAACATGTTACAGAACAAGTTACCAATTTCCAGTCTGTGCAGACGTGTTTTTTCATGTCTTCCTGTTAGAATAATTTTCAGTATAATTAATCTGAGTCAAAAATCAGGCAGAAAATTTAGATATAAGTACATTTATTTCCTCATGAGGGAGAAATACAGAGGCGGCCCCAAGTCTGACCATCCATACCTCTGAATCAGCCATTCATTGTTCTAGCTTTTAAAGCTGTGTTATCCATGGAAAGATGGAGAAACTGTCCTTGAGTACGTCTGGCAAGACAGGGTGTAACAGTTCTTATCTTTGCTCCCAGGAAACAAGGAGCCAGTACATTCTCGGTCACACAGGACTAGACATCCAAAAATGTATCAGTGCAGCTGGTGATTAAAATTGCTAACTCAGGCACACTCACACGCAGACCGGGGCTGTTCAAGGTCATACATGAATCACAAGTCATATAATATGAATTATAGTATGGAAGAATAATATAAAGGAATGTTTGAACTTATCCTGCATGGAATGCACATATAAACATCAGACATGAAATAGGAAAGGCATGATACATCTTAATTATAATAATACTGTACATTATTAATAACAATAATCATGTGGATAATATGGAATTTTTCTATCACTTCCCCATATCTTCATCTTTTTCTCCCCGTATGCATTTGCACTGGGTCACATGAACTTCAGTAAGTAACTGACCTTTTTTACACTGAGTTTGTGTCACAATTACCTTGGAAACCTATACAGTATGGTTTGAATAAGAAGGCTGTACTCAGGTTTGGGTCATTGAAATTGTAGTGTTGTACTAGTATGTTATTTGGTAGTAATTCATTAGTATCAGTAGGTATTTGTTATGCTTTATTAATCCACCTGGATGAGGCATCCACGGTGCAGCACCAATCCCTTCACCATTCACACACACACTTTCACACCAAGGGCCACTTTAGAGTCTCCAATTAACCTAACTGGCATGTTTCTGGAATGTGCGAGGAAATCTGAGTACCCGCAGTAAACCTACACAAGCATGGGGAGAACATGCAAACTCCACACAGAGAGGCCCTGTTGGCTGGTGGATTTGACCACAGGAAGGTTGTGGACCTCCACTACATGTCGGGCATTACACACATCACAGCCGTAGTTACTATATTCATTGATACCCTACAACCTAGAGTGTAATATTGCTTTTATACAACAGTTCTGCAAGCACAATTTATTAAATGACCGCAATACTGGACACAATATTATGATTTGTTTGTTTAACCGGTTATTTTGTGCAGCTGAGAGAAAAAATAGTCCCTTCTAAATGTAGCCAGTAACTGTTGCTCATCACCTAAATACATACCGGTCACTTGTTGAGTCTGTACTGCAGAAGGGCCCAGATCAATGCTGGTGGCTTGTTAACATGCTAGCCATTTGGCTTGGGCACACTTAACTCACTTTTTCTCAACATTTTCAGATGAAACAAAGAGTCCATCACCACAAAGGTATTGTGGTTTTCTAATCAAGTCAATCAGTTCAACTCTAGCCTGTCTGTTTTCTTTAAACAGACATAAAATATATCGTCAGATATTTAAAAGGACAGGACTTCTGGATCAGAGATGGCTGAGGCTATAGATGCTTTTCAAACAGCGCCTCACTGTAGAAATTAAGGTATCCAACACAGTATTGAAATTCTCAAGTGTGTAGACTTGACAATAAATTACTGTTAGTAATTAACAATTACTAGAACACCTTTGAAGCGGAGTGATACATGTCCAGTGAAACCTTGGAGTGCAGTTATCGTGGAATATATTAACTCCTGGAATCCCTGTTATCCAATCAAATTGCTCAGTTGGAACTAACTGCTCCTAAAACTAATTGTTTAATGTAATAGAGGTAGTCAGTGACTATATATTGGAGTCTTGAAGTCTACGTAACATTGAAGTGTCTAAACATGGAGACAGGGCAGACATGGAGACAGGGCCTTGAACAGAAATAGTAAACTAGCTTAAACTGTTTATAGATATGCTGAATGAGCCCAATGTAAAAGATGTCCCTGGTATGTTGATGAAATTCCAGTACCAGATAAATGTAGCACTGAATCAGGGCCTGATGTATAGTGAGGTTGGTGCTGATGAAGTGGAGTCACTGGTGCCAACATCTTTTGATTCATCAGGATATTACTCCACTTTTACCTCTCTCTCTCTCTCTCTCTGTGGTATGGAGCAGCATAAATACAGACCACTTCAGCATGCCACCCACTCTCCCACAGCCACCTTGTTTTATCAGCCTTTTAGCCGCCACTTCTACCATGCCACACTGCTCTGTTCAGCTCAGCTCTTTCAGCAGCCTTGAATGGTTAAAAAGGTTTCCTGAGCTCTCCACACAAGACCGGCAGTCTGCCTTTCTCAGCCGTTTATGTAGGTTTGAAAGAGAAGATGACTGTGTGTGTCCTCGGCTAAAGGGATTCTGGGTTACACACTAACCTGGACTGACACAAACAAAGGCAAGGTGTACCAGAATGTGTTTCCATTATCTATTTGTGTCTGCTTATTCTGTGAATCATCGTCTGTCTGCAGCATGTGGAGGTGGAGTAGATTTTGTGGTGGGTGTGTGGCCTGGCACGTTTCAGTGTGTGTACAAGGAGCTAAATCTAGGCCTCAAAAAAGACTTCCACGTCAAATTATCCTTTCTTTCTTCCAACTCCGTCTGTCTCTTCATGTTCTCCATCGGTGGATAGGTCACACATGTAATTATGCCAATCACACTGTCCCCACTCTCTCTGTATATGCTAATGATGGGTTCTTTTAGGCCAGTTAACCCACAAAAGAACAGGAGACGGTAGACTTTCTGCCCCAATAGAGTGTTAGGGATGTACTGTATATAATCTTTAAATATTTGTTTCCGGATGGCGCGGTGGCGGAGTGGTTAGCACTGCGGCAGCACAGCAACTCACCCTTGGCCGGGGGATCCTGGGTTCGATCCCAGCCCCCGACCAACAGTGATCTGTGTGGAGTTTGCATGTTCTCCCCGTGTCTGCATGGGTTTACTCCGGGATTTGTCCGGTTTCCTCCCACATGCCAAAAATATGCAAGTTAGGTTAATTGGCATCAGCTGGGGATTCTAAATTGTCCTTAGGTATGACTGTGAGAGTGAATGGTTGTGTGTCTCTCTGTGTTGGCCCTGTGATGGACTGGCGATCTGTCCAGGGTGTACCCTGCCTCTCGCCCAAAGATGCTGGGATAGGCTCCAGCCCCCCCGCGACCCGAACAGGATTAAGCGGAAGAAGATAAAGGAATGAATGAATATTTGTTTCCTACTCTCGCTTTGATTGGTTACATATTAATTTGTCTGGTTTTGGATGTGATTGGATTGGAGAACCATAATTACATCTCTCAAAATCAGTCTAAATTTCATTGTGTTGTGCTAGATTTGGCTCTTGATGCATGTGTTTAATATAGCCAGAGTGCAATTTTAGAAATAAAATGTTGTAAGAGCCCCTTTACACAGCATGGAGATAGTTGAGAGATCTTTCAACGATCCCCAACAGCCTTGAAAAAGCAGTTTCTTTGCAACTGTTTTAGAGATCGTTGTGTGATCAAAAATTCTATTTTCAGCAACTTTCATAGCAATATATAGAGATCATTGAGGGATTATTGAGATTTTCTTGGGCGACCAAAGCGGTATATATATTTGAGAGGTTTCTAGTGCTCTTCTACCACCTTTACACAGGAGTGGAGATTGTTGACAGATCATTGAAAGATGAAAAAATGACCAGATCTCTCAACAATCATTCAGTGATTTCTCAGTGATCTTCCAGTGATCTCCATGGACACCACCATCTCCTCAATGTTTTGACTCAGTCCAAAACAGTCTTTCAACAATCACCGAACAGAATCGATCTCTGAAAGAGCTCTTAACAATCTCATCAATCTCCCAATTATCTCTCAGCAATCTCCACTGTGGTCTTTTCAGTGAACTTCTTTTATCAAATGCTCAGCAATCCCTCACATACCTCTCAGCCATTAGGAAATTGTTGAGAGTTTATTGAGGGATTTCTTTCCTTTGTTGATGGTGGAGAGATTGTTTTGGATTGAGTAAAAAGTTTGAGGAGACCATGGTGAGCATGGAGCTCACTGTAAGATCACTGAGATGGCCATTTCTTAATCTTTCATCAATTTTTCAGTGACCTCCACCCCTGTGTAAAGGGGGTGGAAGAGCACTAGAAACCTGTCAAATGCTCAGCAACCTCCTTGGTCACCCAAGAAACTCTCAATGATCTCTCCTGGTCTCTGTGTTCTCTCAAGGATCTGTCAAATTATAGATCACCATGAAAGTTGCCAAAAATTGAATTTTTGATCTCCCAAACATTTACAAGGAAACAGCTTTTTCCAGTCTTTAGGAGATAATGGAGAGATCAGGCCAAGTTTTAATCTTTCAATGGTCACCAAGCGATCTCCGTGTAGTGTAAAGGAGCCCTTGTGGCTCTGTTTGCATTTTCACAAAACGATTATTATAATGTAAATTAACTTTAGATGGAGTAAGTTTATAGTATATCTGACATCATTTTAATTGGCCAGCCAAAATGAATGACTCCACAGTCTGCCAGAATCTCATTTGTCCATTTAACAAAGACACCGAGCCGCACCCTATAGGGGGAAGTCCATTACACACAGTCACGCTGACGAACTCGTCCATCTTATCTTCAACTCATTACCCCATGAATCGTCAACAACAGCGGCTCTACATGCCACACCTTAATGAACACAGAAGCAGAAGTCACCGTGAAAAACCAACACGGCCAACTACACACTTGGAACCATTAAACACGCACACACACAGAAACACTCGCACATGTGCAGATACGACTTGTCATCCGTTGCGCAGCTGTGTTGTTTTTTGTACTTCTCTCTAATGTTGTGCGCGTGGACATCCATCACCCTGATGATATTTTAATGTCACTTCCTCAGGCTGTCTCAATCCCCCCCCCCCTCCCACCCCCACATCACTTTTTTCTCTCCCTCCCACACGTCGGCCATCACTTCATAAATAAACCCCCACATCATTAAGTAAACACGCACCAGCCTGTCACTGTGATAGATGGCGTACACACACACACACGCACACAGCGACCAGTGATCTGCGCGGGGCGCTTCATGCCCACAGGCAAAAGCCCCCAATGGTTTTTGTGCTGAATGTCCTGATGACGTTCCTCTATGAACTGGTCTGAAGCTTGTTTTTTTTTGGGGGGGGGGGGGTATCAGTGGGGTCTTCAGGCCCTTCTGGGTTAGATGTGTAGTTTGTTTACGGGTGACTCTCACCAGCTCCCTCTGTGCCTCACCTGACACGAGTACGGTCTCACCACACACCTCAGAGCACAGGTGAAGGGATTGACTGGTAGGCCACTCCTGCTCTGTGCAGCCCTGAAGGAAGCTGCATGTAAGCGCACGAGCAAGACCCGGAGAGGGGGGGGGGGTGAGGAATCAAGAAGGGAAGAAGAAAAAAGTTTGTGTTTTCAGAGAAGGACAAAAGAATTTGAGAACATGACAAAGCAGAGGAGTCGCAGCAACTTGTGAAGAAGCTCCTCAAGGGAAGAGAGATGTTGCATTTAATCGGGATAGCTGGAGGAAACGGATGGGATGGAGGCGCTGACTTTCAAGACTGAAGGAGCAGAGCTGAGGAGAGGAGAGGAGTGATAGATTTAGGGTAGAATGTAGCCCGTGTGGTCTGTGTGGCTAGGAGCATGCATGCTGCCTTGTGGAGATGAAATATGCAGTTTGACTCCATCATGGAGGTGCATTAAAATGTATACTGCATGTTTTCTAGGAGAACCACTGGCAATGCATAAGAAGAAATTCCAGCCCACTCTGTTATTGCTGTGCTTCATCACTTACATGGACAATACATTCACAGTCAATTTAAAATATTTATTGTGAAATAAAGTCGGGATGGTTTTGCCAAAATAAAGTCTGCATGGTGGTCCAGACGTTAACGACGGAGCAGCAGCCTGGAGGAAATGCCCTCTGCTGTCAGCTGTTAGATGTTGGGGCTGAATTCCACAGACAAGGTTAATGTTTTAATCCTGATCAAATCAGGGTTTAAGCTGAATTCAAGTTTAGAATTAAGATGGGATAAACTCACTAGTTTTTGATTCAACCCAAGATTCAGTTTATTTTGTTGCAGCCAAACTGCAACTTAAACTGTGATGTGGGGTCAACTTTAACCCCCCAGCTGAGGAGGTCTAACTTCTGCAGTGGCTGTTTGTTGAAATGACTGGGTCAGAGAGGGAAGTACTGGATAATTGCAGAGAACTGTTTTCACCGGGTACTCCAGTTTCCTCCCACAGGCCCATCAGGCTAATTGGCATCAACTGGGGATAATCTGTCCTTCAGTATGAAAGTGAGAGTGAATGGTTGTCTGTCTCTGTGTTGGCCCTGTGATGGACTGGCCATCTGTCCAGGGTGTGCCCTCCCTCTCACCCAAAGATGCTGGGATAGGCTCCACCCCCCACCCCCACCCCACCCCCGGTGACCTGAAAAGGATTAAGCGGTAGAAGATGGATGGATGGACTTAACCACATTGTTCCATTAATTCAGCTAGCTAGCTTTTCTCAAAGGAAAAAAATATTTTCTCCTGAGTCATCAGAAGTACTGTTAAACTAGCTTTGTTTAACCTGTTGAACTCTGTTCAACTTCCCTAAAAATGCCTAAAAATAACATGCCCAAAGTAAATCAAAAGCTGTTCTTCAACCCTTTGCAGCATCTTCATGGGGTTGGTCTCATTTAAAAGAAAGACTCTGAATTTTTTGGCAAAACAGTCATAATCTCTCTAAGTGCTCCTGCCACTGAGTAACAAGAAAGTTCGCCTGGGTGTTTTTTTAGATACAAATGCTTGCAAATAACATACAGCTGTCAGATACTGGCTGGAAAACACAACAGAAATGTAGAACCAAGTGTTTTCAAGCTCAGGGCAAAATTTTGTAAAAATACCACAAAAAATGAATATATTACACAGCTTTTTTCTCAGGTTGCAACACGGCTGTGTCTGTACTGGAAGACCGGAAATACAGCTTTTTTTTTTAGTGCGCACTGAGATGCACTAAGATGCAGAGACGTGACTGCCTGCGGAATTCACAGAGTTCAAAGGGTTAAAAAGAAAAGTAGCTAGCAACAATGTGAAGAAGCACTAAACTCCAAATAAACTTGACTTTATGAAACTGAATTTAATTTTAAACAGTGCAGCAGAGCTTGGTTTAATGTGAAACCAGGATTAATTCATCGTAAACCTAGTTTTACTGAACTCTGATTAGAGCTAACTTAACTAATCCAGCCTGTGTCTGAAATAAAAACTCATTATTAGCCCTTTACTCACTATGCATTTTAGAAAAGTAAACTTTATGATTTGGACTCTATTTTTCCATCTTTGGTGTTAATTATCGCTGTTGTGTTTGCATAGTTAACACAAATACTTTGAGGAAGTTAACATGAGACTTTTCTTCTTCGTTTGTTTTCCCCACTACATACTGTATGTGGGGACCATTGGGTGATTAGCAGGGTATAGAGGGGGATTTAGGACAATGGTCATGGGAGTTGGTGCATCTGTGCACATCTTAATCTACAGTGTTTTGGGCACTTTAAGCTATAAATTGTAAAAGAGGAAAAGACGGGGAAAAAATAATTTTGACATTAATGGCACATCCATGTTGACGTTGCTCAAAAATGGCTGAAAAAGTTAGTCTAATCCTGGGTTTCCTCTGACTCGGGATGCAGTGCAGACAGAGCCTCGCATCCATCTCTACCAGCTCAGCTTGTGTTTTAAAGTAGCATAAGAACAATGTTTGAAATACAAAATCACATGATAATTATATAAAATAGCGTGAGCTCTCGAGAAAGATCTGAGCGAGACTGAGGAGAACTGACCGCAATCACGTGATAACAACAAGGAAGTGTGATGGACCGGCTCTGCACCTGGATTTTTAAGCTCTAAATAAAACATAAGTAGCCCATTAATTTTACTTCTATGAAGTTTGTATGTTGTGTGAAAGTTTTTACCTTTTCTGACACAGTGGTGGAGGAGTAGACCTCAGAAAATAACAGACAATCCTTAGTATTTAATGAACAAACAGCTATTGAATAACTCGGGATACCACGGGATTTCCTTGCAGACTGGATCCAGCATCCATCAAAAATAGACTCGTGTTTCATTAGTGATCCGAATCTGACAAGCCGGATTTGTTCTGCAGTGGTCCAGACCAGGTGGGGATTAGAACATTGATGAGAATGGGAACTATCTGGAGTCAGTGTAAATCCAGGTTAACATCCAGGGTAGTGCTGGGAAATACAAATGAACAGATGCTTTATCAACTAAAGGTAAAACTATTCCTTACTGTTTTTTTTGCTCCTTTTTATGCTTTTGCTTACACATTTTTACAGTTGTATGCGTCTAATATGAATAATGAAAACACTATAATTAATGAGAGCACTAGGCTTATAGAAGACATAAAGTAACCTAACGGCTGTAGCTTATGTCTATTGGAGTGTATTAAAATCCAAAACTCCCCCATGCCTTTGGGGCATTCTCCTGTCTTCAGTATTACTGCTAACAAATTACATATTGTGCCCCCCCCATTGCCACCCGTTGCCCCAGCTGTCAAACAAATGTATGCAGCCCTTTCACTCTGACACAGTGAGTTTTTTCTTTCAAAATATAAAAAAGTATATTTGTTTTTTAAGACTGAGGATATAATTGGATTTCATCAAATGAGAGAGAAAAAGTGCTAGGTGTGCAGCACCAGAATTTGAGTTCAGCTTCTTTTTTCATGTGTGTATGAAATCTTTAGCTCTTTTCCACTAAATAAGTTAAAAACATTGTATATGTGATTTAAATTAAAAACTTATAGAAGGTAAATTGGAGGCTGTGAGAGGTCAAGTGAGTGGGAGGTGAAGATTCTTTTGTACATGCAGAGTAAGGTGAGAGAGCAGCTGGTATGGGGGTGTTTCTCTGAGGGATGCTGCACTAATGGTGGTCTAATGTTTGTGTTAATCAGGCCAGCATATGCCTCATGTGTGGAACTGAGGTTTTAGGGGTACACCTGCATTATTCTAATGAGACAAAAAACGAAGCTGAAGAAGCTACTGCACAATATGTGTTTCATGCTGTCTGTCGCATTTACACAAGCACAAACATCTAGTCATCATGGGAACATCTTGGGTCAAGAATAATTATATTCAGTTTTTCCACAATTTTGTAACTTCCATGTAGTTCTGGCTTCCATTGAGTCTCCTGTACATTGTGCAATTTTAGCAGTCTTACAAAATTGCTGTCCACAGTATGTGACGTGGGTCTGATAAACTAGGACAGGATGTGAAGTTTTGATCAGTGGAGACTGTATGGGGATGTTTCTTAGACCAGTGTTTTTCAACCATTTTTGAGCCAAGGAACCCTTTTCACATTGAAAAAATCTTGGGGAACCCCACCGACCAAAGATGTTACAAAATCCAGATCCAACCTGGATCTAAAGGTAAACCGCAGATCCAACAGTGATCTGTGTGGAGTTTGCATGTTCTCCCCGTGTTTGCGTGGGTTTACTCTGGGATTTCTCCGGTTTCCTCCCACATGCCAAAAACATGCAGGTTAGGTTAATTGGAGACTCTAAAGTGGCCCTAGGTGTGAATGTGTGTGTGAATGGTTAAGGGATAGCGCCGTATCGTGGCGGCTTCATCCATCCAGGTGGTGGATGCCCTCAATTTCCCCTCTGGGGATCAATAAAGTATACTAAATCTAAAAAAAAAAAAAAAAAATGAAAAAAATTTAATGCATGGGGACCAGCACCTCAGTATAGAGCAATAAGGTTTTATGCTTCAGTCCCATTTCCTCGCATAAAGATGCAAATATGTGGCTTGAGGTCTTGGCTTTACAAAGTTTAACATCTGCACAACATCATCCAATGCAGTAGCTAGGCCTGCTAGTAAAGTCTTGGTAACAAGCATTTGGGGATGGAAAAAAAAAAAAAAAAAAGCAAAACATCAGCATCTGGTGTCTCTTTCACTCTGCTAATGAAGCCTTTGGTGCACCCAACCGTGATGGCTGCTCCATCAGTACAGTGCCCAGCTCAGAGTCTGAAGCTTTCCTCTTCAAATATGAATCTGTTGCTGTTTTTCATCTATTCATTGTGACCTCTGGCACAACTTAACAAGGTCATTAACCTCTGTAAAACACATGTAGCCATTATTATTGCATTCATACTGCCACCTCCTGACATGGAAGAGCCACTACAGGCACCCAAGCACAACAATGGCAAATTATTTTCAATCTTTTGGACCAATTAAGAAGTGAAACTAGATAATTTCCCGAGTAACCTGGACGTTGTCTTAAGGATTCTGAGGGTTGCTCGGACCTCTGGTTGATAAACAAGGTCCTAGATAATAACGCACATCAGAAAACGATGTCCAATATAAATCGGCATCATCCAGTTTGAGCTGGTATATAAGTTAACATGCTACTTGGTAGTTCTTTTTGAAGTAATATTGATAATAAAATGCTACGGCGGCAGCACGTTCACATGCAGCGGCTGAACACTCTGGACTACTGTGCTTGTTTCTGTGCTTTGTGTTTTTTGTGCCTTTTTTTGTCTTCTTTCTGCGACGGACTAATTACCTACAGGTGCCAGGAACTACTTAATATCGGCTGCCAACTTAACTCCGACACCACCAGCACTCATTCCAGAAATCACCACATCCCCAAAGAGTTTATAAGATCCCCGGATGCTCCGTGGATTATTATCGGACCCTGCAAATGATGCAGACGGCAGCGAGAGAGAAAGCAGAAATGAGGCTGCAGGGCTGGCATCCATGCCCAGCTGCTCAGACAACGTACCAAACCACCGTTACCTTCAATTTTCCTCACCAACGCCAGATCCTTCACCCAAAAAATGGATGAGTTACAAATGGAGGTCGCTTACAATTGCTACATCCGGGACTGTTGTATTCTGATTGTGACCGAATCATGGCCTCTCTCTCTTATCCCACATGCCACTGTGGAGTTTCCAGATAGGACCACACTCCGTCAAGATCGCAATGCTGATTCTGGTAAGGGGAGAGGTGGCAGGCTCTGTGGTTTTGTGCCCAGTCTTGGTGTAATAACAGCAGAGTAATTCACAACCACTGTTTACCAGACCTAGAGGCGATGTCCTTTCTGTGTAGGCGTTTCTATCTTCCCTGCGAGCTAACTGCAGTAGTTGTAACAGCTACCTACATTCCTCCTGACGCTAGCATTAGCTGAGCACTAAGCCACCTCCAGCACATCATTAGCCGGCAACAGAAAGATCACCCCAACGCAGTCCACATTATTGCAGGGGATTTTAACAAAGCATGCTTAAAGTCTATACTCCCCAAATTCCACCAACACATTAAGTGTCCCACAAGAGAGGAAAGAACAGTGGATCATGTTTGCAGCAACATTAAGCACGCCTACAGAGCCACCCCCCGGCTCACCTTGGATAATCAGACCATCTCTCCTTGCTTCTAATTCCTGCTTACACCCCCCTTAGGAAGAGTACCCCCCAACCAAACAAACAAACAAAACCTGGCCTGAAAATGCTCTCCTCCAGCTACAGGACTGCTTTAGCTGCACAGAATGGAACTGCTTTGAACAGCAGGACCTGGACTGCTACACAGAGTCTGTTCTTTTCTACATTAAGTGTTGTGTAGAAATGTGACAGTCACTACACGCATCAGGGTCTTTCCAAACCGGAAACCCTGGATTACCAGTGAGGCCCAGGCTGTGATTAGAGCTTGCGACTCAGCCTTCAGGCAGAGGGACAGCTCTCGGTACAGCACTGCTAGAGCCAACCTGAGAAGAGGCATAAAACATGCTAAGAAGGCATGTGTAACGGACTCGAACTAGTCAGCTACATTAAAATAACAAAATAAAATAAATCTTGGCCGATGCAGAGAAGTAGACGTCAGGCAGGATCTCGATCAGTCAGTAGTCTGTTTATTTCTGAAACAGATTGGGGCAGACAATTTACACATGACACGGGAATGGGGACAAGTGCTGGCATTCCCCTTCCCAGGCTTCCAGCGTGTGAGAAACATAGCTTACAGCTACTTGGACTACATAACTTTAGATCGTATAGTTACAGTATACCACAAGCAAAGAAAAAGTTTAGCACCAAATACATGACAGCATTACATGACAGAGTTACATGACTGATCGTTTTTTTTCTATTTTTTACAACAGTACATTTAACATTTTAACATACCTGAAACAGATTGGGGCAGACAATTTACACATGACACGGGAATGGGGACAAGTGCTGGCATTCCTACAGAACAATGGACTCGTTAGCGCCTACTTAACTAGCCATCAATCATCGGTATTTATGACGCTACTTTGAATATTTTACATCAGTATTGCAAACGAAAATGTAACAGAAAATCTTACAATCAAAATTAGTACAATAACTTAAAGAAAACTACAGTAAATCAATCACATTAATCAATTTCGTTCCCTGAGGAATTACACACAACTTACCCCTTCCCAGGCTTCCAGCGTGTGAGGAAGTTCCCAGATGTGTCACACTAATTATCGCCCCATCAGAAACACTTGACATATTTACAACACGGACATTTTGGGAAGTTCATTACTGCAGGAACATATTTATTCTTAAGACTACTACACATGCAGGAGGAAAGTGGAGGACTCCTCACTGACAACAACCCCAGACAGATGTGGAGAGGCATCCAGACCCTCATCAACTACAGGAGCCAATGACCCCAACATCAGACAGCAGCCCCACTGTGGCAGAAGAGCTTAACAGCTTCTTTGCCCAGTTTGAGCACACACATCCCAACCTATCCCCCCCCTCCCATCTCTCTCTACGGGTGCATGAGGTGAGGAGGCAACTGAGAGCAGTGAACCCCCTTAGAGCTGCTAGCCCCGATGGCATCCCAGGAGCAGTGGTCAAAGCATGTGCTGACCAACTGGCAGACATCCCCACCAAGCTGTTCAACCTCTCCTTGATGCACGCCACGTCCCCTCCTGCCTCAAGGCCTCCACCATCATCCCCATCCCCAAAAAGTTTGCAATTAACAGCATGAATGACTACAGACCCATAGAACTCACGTCTGTAGTCATGAAGTGTTTTGAGAGACTGGTGTTCCAACACATCAGAGACTGTCTTCCCCCCTCCTTCACCCCCACCAGTTCACCTACAGGGAGAACCGATCCACGGAAGACACCATCACCACCACAGTCCACAGAGTGCTGAGCCACCTGGAGAACCCAGGGAGCTACGTGAGGATGCTCTTTGTAGACTACAGCTCAGCTTTCAGCACCATCATCCCAGACATCCTGATCAATAAACTGCACCTCCTCCAGATCCTTCCCCCCCCACCTGCTCCTGGATAAAAAAAACTTTCTCACCAACCGCCCACAAACAGTCAGACTTGGTCCACACCACTCCTCCACACTGTCTCTCAACACTGACTCCCACCAGGGCTGTGTATTAAGCCCACTACTGTACTCCTTGTACACCTTTGACTGTATTCAAACCCACCCAACCACCGTCATCGTGAAGTACACGAACGATACCATCTTGGTTGGGCTCATCATTGACGATGATGAGAAGGCATAAAGGGCGGAGGTAGAGAATCTGCTGCTGAGGTGTCAAGCACACAACCTGAAACTGAATGTCCACAAAACCAAAGAACTCATGCTGGACTTCAGGAACAACAGACAGGATCACATCCGTCTCTTCACAAACGGTGACCGCGTGGAAACCGTCCCCACCTTCAGGTTTCTGGACACCCATATCTCCTCTGATCTCTCCTGGACTGCCAACACCAAGGTCCTGGTGAAGAAAGCCTAGCAGTAGCTGCATTTCCTCTGTGTCCTGAGGAAGAACAACCTGGACCAGAAGCTGCTGCTGGCCTTCTACCGCTGCTCAGTAGAGAACGTGCTCACCTACTGCCTGAGTGCGTGGTATGCCGGCTCCATGACCGAGAACAGGAAGGCTGTGCAGAGGGTCATCAATACCGCCCAAAAAGTCAAGTCATCGGCGGCCCTCTGCCCTCCCTGGAGGACATCTCCAGATCCTCCTGTCTCAGAAAGATTAAGGCCATCACAGGAGACTCCTCACATCCCACCCACCACCTGTTTGACGTGCTTCCCTCTGGATGACGGTTCAGATCAATCAGTTCCCACATCTCCAGACTGACAGTTTCTTCCCCTGGGCCATCCAAATTACAAACAGTCAGAGGCCCCACCTCCTTCCCTCCGAACGCTCACATGCACAGAACTGAGGACCTTTTAATTATCATTAAAAAAAAAAACAAACCCTCACCTGTCTTTGCACACCGCACTTTCATGTACATTGATCCATCCGTGAAGTCACTACCATACCTGTGTATATCGCATAATCTTGGGCTATTTTATTCAATCGTGTGTTCTCTAACTCTGTGTTTTATTTATATCCTTCTCTCATACTGAATTGCGCAGTAGCCTGGTGGAGCACCCACAATTTCATTGTACTATACAACTGTGCAATGACAAAAACTTATTCTATTACACATCACACAAAAAATCTGCTGCCACAGCTTAGCTACAGTTTCTCCATTGTTGGAATCACACACATTGTTTTGGAATTTTCCTCCAATTGATATTTCTGAGCATGTTTAGATTTTCTTTTCCTATGCTGCCAATTACCGCATCCTGTTACAGTGATTTTCAACCTCTGTGCCTGGTGTGCTGCGAAAAAATGTGTGGTTCGGGAGGGTTTTCTGGTTTCACCTGATTGCCAATGTTTGTGGACCTGTCAGGTGAAGCTGAACAGGTTTCCTCAACTGGACAATTTTTTCACCACACCTGCAGTCCTGCAGAACCTCAGTTGAAATTCACTGGTAGTAGATAGCAGTCATGGCAGTAGCTACATTTCTGATACTATCACAATTCTTTGGTCACAAGACCATTACAGCAGCTCTTTTTGAACCTTTCTCATCCAACAGTTCACTAATTCACTGGCATTGTTCATCTTTCATCTGACTCTGCAAAAAAATCACAGTGTGCAGCTGGCTGTAAACATACAAACAAACCTCAGAACTGATGCAAGTACACACAAAACATGCACATCTGTACACATAATGAATAATTAGAAGCAAAACACACAACTACGCAGAAGCCAGCATGTGCATACTGTATGTATGAAACCCTGCTCACACAGATTTTATAACAGACTTTTAAGAGGTAGCACACCACAAATGCATAAAACTGGTAAACAGCGAGCCGTTGAAAGGCAACATCAGCCTCAAACAGATGCAAACCTCAGCTTTAGCCAAAAGTGAAGCCGTTTTCAGAGTTCATTTCACTGCAGGAATCCAGTCAAGTCCATCCCGGAAACTCACACACATTTTGAGGAAAATCCCATAATTCAGTAATTACAAGACAAGCAGCCTCCTGATTCTGGTTTCCACTTAACCCTTTCTGAGATTGCCCTTACACCTGAGACTAAAAACACACTTTCAAGACTTTCTATTATCCGTATGCCCCGTGCTGATTAAAGGCTCCCTGTTGCTTTTTGATTCTGTGGACCAGGCTGCTATTCTGGCCTAGAAAATTATACATGCCCTTCCACAAGTTGGTGTTTGGATCACACTGCCCAGAATAGCCCTGAACAGGCTGCTGTAACTGGCTACTGGAAAACTGTCCAAACAAGGGGAAAATGACAGAGGAGCAATGAGCCAGGGGGTGGATCTCACGGACGATGGTTCCTTGTTAATGTGGGGGTTGAGGTGGTAATTATAAAGTGGTAGTCACGTTGAAGAGATTGTTCCTGCTTACAAACTATTTAGTCACAGATTTTATGTTTGTCTGTAAGGAGATGAGATTGTTCCATGTTTGAGCAAATACGACTGCATCTTACATTAATTTCTTAAAACATTTACGAATATGCCTTTTTGTGAATTAAATAAAATCACTCTTAAACAAGTCTTACCCCCCCCCCAAAAAAAAAAATCATAAAAGTTTAGCCATGTTGGACCATGAGTAATTTCCAGTGAACCTACAAGGACAGTGGGCTGGATGCTGGTTGCTTGTTCAGTATTAGAGTTGGTGTTTCCTCTTTGGGGAAAAAATGGCAGCTTTGCCAGACATGAAATGAGTCAGTGGATGTCTAATGTCAGTTTTTCCTCAGTAGAAAAAAGTGCTGAAAAACTGTGGAATTTTAGTTACTGTCCTGAATTAAATCCAGGGAAAAAGTTACTTCTTTATCCACCCATAAGTAGAGTTTTGTTTCTTCAGTAGTCATGTTTGTTCTGTCTGAGCAGAAATGGGCCATACGGTTGTGATAACGAGAAAGAACTTCTTGTACATGTGTTAATTTCAGCTTAAGTCATCATTTAATGCTTCTTTTCCAGAAGCATATATTTTAGTGCAAAATTTGAAATTACTAGTGCATACCCATGCATGCCCTTAGAAACCAAGTATAAGCAAGTACTTCTGCATGCCTGTAGAAAGCAAGTGTAAGCAAGCATTTCTGCATACCCATAGAAAGATACTGTTACCATGGCAACAGTGACATGGTGATGCCTGCCTTTGACCATGGCAACAGTAACCATAATGAAACCTGCCTTTGATCTTTGACATGGTTACCATGGCATCAGTAACCATGATGATGCCTGCCTTTGATCTTTTACATGGTTGCCATGGCAACAGTAACCATAGTGAAACCTGCCTTTGATCTTTGACATCACCACTCGTTCAGTGATGCCTGCCTTTGATCTTTGATGATGTCTGCCTGGCAACAATAACCATGGCAACATCTGTGCGTCTGTGCTGTCATAGCTATGAACACCCATAGCTCCCCTATGGACGTTCAGTAAAGATTTCCCCTCCTAAACTTCCAGGGAGGCTGGAATTCAAGGATGCACACCCGAGTAACCTCAGCAAAGCATGTATCAAATCTGAGGCTAGTCCAATGAACGGGTCGGGAGATACGTGCAGAACACACACACAGAGATTTCTTAAATTATAATATGACTGAGAATTTCATCATTCCCTGAGGGATTTCTTTTGCAAATATTCAAAAGTTGCATAAATATACAGTAAATGGATGGAAACACAATAAATGTAAAATCTTCCAAATCTCTTCTGCAGCTTTAATGATGACCCCACTTTATACAAAGATGGCCACAGCCATTGTGATGCTATTCATTGGTTTTAATGTTACATTTCAAAGCTTCAAGAATTGTTTTTGCTGTTGCTAAAGTTATTTCCTTTTGCACCATATATTTTATTAAGGCAGCCTCAAGTACTAGCTTGGTTATTGGTTGGTTTATTAAACTACTTGGTACAAACTACGACTTCTCACACAACACAACACACTGCCATCTACAGAAGTTCTCTGACGCCTCTGCGATCGTCGGCCTCATCTTCAACGGAGATGAAGCTGAGTACAGAGGACTTACCCAGGACTTTGTGGACTGGTGCCATCGGAACTGCCTCCAGATTAACGTGAGGAAAACTAAGGAGCTGGTGGTGGACTGCCGCAGGCAAGGACAACCCCTCACAGCATCAGTGAACATCCAGGGAACAGACATTGAGATGGTGACATCCTACAAGTACCTGGGTGTTCATCTGAACAATAAACTAGACTGGTCACACAATACCCACGCACTCTACAAGAAGGGACAGCGCAGGCTGTTCCTACTGAGGAGGCTCAGGTCTTTTTGTGTACAAAGGGTGCTCTTGAAGACATTCTATGACACGGTGGTGGCATCAGCCATCACTTTTGGAGTGGTCTGCTGGGGCAACGGCATTACAGCAGCCGACAGGAAGAGACTGAACAAACTAATCAAGAAAGCTAGCTCTGTCCTGGGGAAGCGCCTTGACCCAGTGGAGGAGATAGGAGAGAGAAGGATGGTGGCTAAACTGTCATCTCTGCTGGAGTCCGAGTCCCATATGTCCCGAGGGACATACCGAACGCACTGAGGAGCTCATTTAGCAGTAGACTACATCATCCTAGATGCGCAACCGAGAAGTTTCGCAGGTCCTTCCTACCTACGGCTGTCAGACTGTATAACCTAAGCAGGGCTGCTCGCAGAGATAGCAAAAAAAAAAAAAAAAAAACAATCGTGACGACCTAATAGTATTGAATGCAAAAGATGTAACAGACTTACACAAATGGTCCCCTCCAGTATACAACTAGGACAATGTCAGTCGCTATGGAGGGTGACAATATGTATGGGTACATATTCATACCATGTAGGGTAACTAAATAGATGGTTATGCTGTTTAGTCCATCTAGCTACAATGCTCCACACTGTGTATATATATTTACTGTATATATTTATGTGTACATATGTATATTCACTGCTCTTATTTTCTTATCTTCTAAATCATTGCTCTGAGTGTTGCTATCCCTGTGCTGTTGTAATCCTGGAATTTCCCCATTGTGGGACTAATAAAGGCTTATATTATCTACATCTATTGACTGTATACTAAATCTATCACATAAATACATATTTTTTGATTGGCCTTTATACTTTTTAATAATATTGGCAATTATGATCATAGGAACACAAAGCTGCTTGGAGATGGTCTTATAGCCTTTGCCTTTAACATGATTATCTATAATCTTCTTTCTGAGCTCCTCAGACAGCTCTCTGCTTTACTTTCTCCACTCCATGTTTTTTTTTAATTTATTTTTATTTATTTTATTTTATTTTCGGATAGTACATTACAGGTTAAAAGAAACTGTATAATATAACAACAAGGTCAAATTAGACAAAGACTCCTTCTACTATACAATTCCACGTGAGTTATCCGAAATGGGTGATGGCTGAAGCCGCAGCTTATATTGCCCACCCATATTCCATCCAAGAATTCAAAGGAGAAAAAAGAGAAAACAAGACAAGAGCGATTACAATTTAAAACAAGGCTAAGACAAAATATGACTGAGAGAAAAAGAAAACTGAGCTAGTCTAAGTTAAGCGGTTACTATTCAAAAACAAATCTAAGACATAGTGTCACAGAGAAAAAAGAAAAACTAAGCTATAACACAACACAGGCTGGAAATGTCAATCCTTATGTGAGTTTACATGTCGTCTTGTAAATATGTTTGGAGTATTTCTTCCTTTAGTTTTTGTTTAAATTGTCCAAGCTTTGTACATGATTTCATTTGTACATGATGTTCAATACAGTGGGGTAAAAAAGTATTTAGTCAGCCACCAATTGTGCAAGTTCTCCCACTTAAAAGATGAGAGAGGTCTCCAATTTTCATCATAGGTATACCTCAACTATGAGAGACAAAATAAGAAAAAAAAAAAATCCAGAAAATCACATTGAAGGATTTTTAATGAATTAATTGGTAAATTCCTCGGTAAAATAAGTATTTGATCAATAACAAAAGTTCATCTCAATACTTTGTTATATACCCTTTGTTGGCAATGACAGAGGTCAAACGTTTTCTGTAAGTCTTCACAAGGTTTTCACACACTGTTGCTGGTATTTTGGCCCATTCCTCCATGCAGATCTCCTCTAGAGCAGTGATGTTTTGGGGCTGTCGCAGGGCAACACAGACTTTCAACTCCCTCCAAAGATTTTCTATGGGGTTGAGATCTGGAGACTGGCTAGGCCACTCCAGGACCTTGAAATGCTTCTTACGAAGCCACTCCTTCGTTGCCCGGGCGGTGTGTTTGGGATCATTGTCATGCTGAAAGACCCACGTCTTTCAGATGAAAGCCACGTTTCATCTTCAATGCCCTTGCTGGTGGAAGGAGGTTTTCACTCAAAATTTCACGATACATGGCCCCATTCATTCTTTCCTTTACATGGATCAGTCGTCCTGGTCCCTTTGCAGAAAAACAGCCCCAAAGTATGATGTTTCCACCCTCATGCTTCACAGTAGGTATGGTGTTCTTTCTCCTCCAAACACGACAAGTTGAGTTTTTACCAAAAAGTTCTATTTTGGTTTCATCTGACCATATGACATTCTCCCAGTCCTTTTCTGGATCATCCAAATGCTCTCTAGCAAACTTCAGATGGGCCTGGACATGTACTGGCTTAAGCAGGGGGACACGTCTGGCACTGCAGGATTTGAGTCCCTGGCGGCGTAGTGTGTTACCGATGTAGCCTTTGTTACTTTGGTCCCAGCTCTCTGCAGGTCATTCACTAGGTCCCCCCCATGTGGTTCTGGGATTTTTGCTCACCGTTCTCGTGATCATTTTGACCCCACGAGGTGAGATCTTGCGTGGAGCCCCAGATCGAGGGAGATTATCAGTGGTCTTGTATGTCTTCCATTTTCTAATAATTGCTCCCACAGTTGATTTCTTCACACCAAGCTGCTTACCTATTGCAGATTCAGTCTTCCCAGCCTGGTGCAGGTCTACAATTTTGTTTCTGGTGTCCTTTGACAGCTCTTTGGTCTTGACCATAGTGGAGTTTGGAGTCTGACTGTTTGAGGTTGTGGACAGGCGTCTTTTATACTGATAACGAGTTCAAACAGGTGCCATTAATACAGGTAACGAGTGGAGGACAGAGGAGCCTCTTAAAGAAGAAGTTACAGATCTATGAGAGCCAGAAATCTTGCTTGTTTGTAGGTGGCCAAATACTTATTTTACCGAGGAATTTACCAATTAATTCATTAAAAATCCTTCAATGTGATTTTCTGGATTTTTTTTTCTCATTTTGTCTCTCATAGTTGAGGTATACCTATGATGAAAATTGGAGACCTCTCTCATCTTTTAAGTGGGAGAACTTGCACAATTGGTGGCTGACTAAATACTTTTTTGCCCCACTGTATGGTGCACACAATGATACCGAACTACACAGTTGCATGTTTTTTTCTCTTTAAATCAACTGAATGGCTGATGAAAAGTCAGCTGTGATACTAATTAAGATCACTTGTCAGTGATTGCTTTAGAAGGTGCTGCCACCAAATATTACATTTAAGGGTACCATCTTTTTTGTCCATACATTTTACTTTGTTTAATTATGTAAACTATTCAACTGAATCAGGGATTAAAAGCAGACTCTGATTTGTGTTAAATATGATATAAACAATAAGATGTGCCATTAAGCTCAGTTTCAAGTTATTTCAGATTGTTTTTTGTTTTGTAGTTGTGGAAGGGTACCAACAATCTCCACATCTGTATATGTACTTTTCCCCAAACAATTATAGTGATCTCTTTCTTTAATCAAATTTTGGAAAAGGCACAATGAGCTCATGCCATGGCTCTGCATCCTTTGTCCACCCATCCATCCATGTGTCTGTCCAACCCTCTAGTCCACAAGAATCACTGTCTCTCCTAGGCAACTGCCCTGATGATCAGCCTCACACACAATGATCCTCGGGTGGGTCTGCATCAAGATTGGGCTCAAAGTCAAAGGTCAGGAGATGTGAGTGTTTGTCATTTCAGTTGTGAGCAGGCCTAGGCTAGATACAGGCATATTTATAGACAAGTGAAAGCTCTTGGTGACTTTAGGATGGGTTCATCAGGCTGAAATGAGCTTTTCCGTTGTTGATGTTCTCTTTACTTAATGAACTGCTATTTTTGCATCTTTTCTGTTTCAGTATATAAGCTAATAGGCAGGGAGTCTAAGAGAAATTCAGATTCATTGATTCTTTTTCTTATATTCCTAGATTAAGGCCTCTTGGCCGCCGGTGTTTCACATCATCTGTTCTTGTCTGTTGCTAGCAGTGTTTGATTTGAACACACTGTCTTCCTCCAAATCTCTAAAGCTCATGGACTCGGGCACTGACTGAACTTCTGCTCACACTCCTGGGAGACAAAGACAAGAGTGAACAGCTCATTCCAGCATTATGTTTGTACTGCCTGCTATCATGAGTTTTCACACACACATATAGCACCTTCCTGCCTCTCTTCTCTCTGTAAAGTTACAATGAGTGATTCATTCCACGGACTCCTCCTCTGTGTCCTTGTCTCTCCAGCTCATCCCTGAGGCTCCACGTTCCCTCTCGCTTCTTTTTTGTTTTAAGTCACTTCATTCCAATGCTCCACAGCATCTGGGTAATTCCCCCCTCCCCTCCCCCCTTCATCTGGTCTACCGTAGGCCTACAGGGGCTTATTTGCTGCCTGTCTTTATCCCCACAGCTTGTTTGTGGCCTATGGGCAAACTGCAGAGTGTGATCTGTCTGAAAGTTGATAGAATCGCCATCTCCTTTCCTGACTAGTGCCTACTGTTCTTTTCTAAACATTTCACTGTGCTATGTTTAGATTTCAGCAGGGTCTTGTTCTTATTTGCAGAGGTCACTCTTGTACCCAAAGAAAAGATCTTTTATGCTTTTTTTATATTATCATCATTATTGTGTATATATAATGTAACAAATTATTCTGAAGTATTAATTTCCTCATAATGTATCTTTCCAATCCTTCTTTTTCCTCTCGTGTATTTTTACTTCACTGTCAGTGGTGAGTTGGGGAAATTGTTTACATTGGCCAATAGACTGCAGTACTGTTAAGCATCTGCAGAACAGTATCCTGCAGAGGAACAATAACCTTTTCTAGTATTCTTTACTAGTGAGACTGTCAAAGAGAATTTTTTTTAATCTGAACTTGTACTTTACCTTCTTATCCTGATTATAAGGTACACTGGACCTCATGCAAGAACATGTTAGTATTAGTATGTGTAAATTATGCAGACTTTGTTAGTAAGCTGTGTTGGTAAGAACAAGCCACTCCGACTTCAACAAATACTTGTATGTCCTCCAAGTGTGTATAAACAGCCCATGTAAAAAATGCTGAGTTCCACCCGTGTGTAAATGAGGACACATTCATGGGAATTGGAAGATTTGCATAAATGACACCCTGAAACTACCATATAAGGCTGTGCTTCTGTAGCATATGAAAAGGTCTTCATTCACGAAAATGCCTTAAAAGAGCTTCTTGAGTGAAGCTGAAGTTCTCCTGTTTGAGATCCAAAAAATAAAAAAATATAATTTAAGTAGCATCAGCAGCAAAACAGAAGAACCATCAAAAATGAAAGAATCCGTTGGACTAGTTGTTGCAGCAGATGTTCCTCCTGGCAGCGACCGTCATAAAGACACAGCATGTGAGCAAATGGCCAACAGGCCTGAAAGTAATGCTATGTTCAAAACATTTTTTTACTGTTTTGGAACTACATTATTTTGAACAATTATGCCATAAAATACTCCTAAAAATCTGATTTTCACATACGTGCTGTGATCCGCTCTCAAACCCATTCATGCCCCTGCTGTGCAAAGCGAGGATGATAAGGATGGCACAGTGGGCCATGCACACTCAGGAGCACACGGTGAAGTGTGCCATCCACGCACACTTTGCTGAGCAGTATGACACGTTTTAACAATTTGAGCTTAATATGTGTGTGTTGAAAAGGTGAGTTTTGTTAAATTTCAGAATATAATGTTACTTTGTGTGGAAATACAGCCTACTTTTTCCCTTTATGATGCTTTCCACCCAAATCCAGAGGCCAAGCCCACACTTGATGTGAAAGCAGTAAAAAAAATAAAATAAAATAAAAAAATCAGAATTATATCCAATTGATCCTGTGTGGTTTGCAGTGTGACAATTGATAAGTCACTTACCCATCAGCCATTGGCATCACCTTGTGTGAGATGCATCCCCACTGCACTGTTCTGCAGTATAACAGAGTCATGCACTGGACATTGATGGAATGATACTACTTTTAAATATTTTTAATTATTTTAATTTTAATGATACTTTTTAATCAGAGTATAAAATCTTGTCAACTAATTCATTTTATAGGTTTACACTCTTACACTTGATTCAGACAAAATATAGAACCATTTAGTGAAAACTAACCTTAGAGTAACAGCAAACTATTTACACAAAAGTCTTACAGCTGTCTGAATCACTCATTAATTTTTTTAGTTCCTGTACTAAATTTCTAAAGCTCCTAACAGATTGGTGAATCCCACAGGTTCACATAAATTGATCATACATCACGTTTATGAACAAATCTGTTGGCTCTAGCGGTTCTTACATGAAGGCCATTGTTTCAGAAAAGCCAGCTTCTGCTACTGGTGATCAAACTGTCAACCCCTTGAATTTCAGATGCCATCCACAGTGGTTGATCTATGTATGCTCAGATCTGATTTTGCCATCACTTGCAGGTGTACTGGGGGCAAAACAGCATTGCAACTATAAACTGTGGAAAACGTTCAAGTGGTTTTGGGAATCATCCGTAGAGCTGGAGTAAAGGGCTCAGTCCTTTAGGTGGAGTCTAAGTATACCCTCTGTTCCTCCACATCAAAATGGCCTGTTTATGTGATTGGGCCGTCTGAATATAATGCCTCAGGGACACCTCCTAGATGAGATCACAGGGGATACCCAGAACTCAGGAGAGATTACATCTCTCTTCTGGTTTTGGGAGTGCCTCAGTATACCCCTAACAGAAAGTGGTGCCAATGGTGAGCTCTTAAAGATAGATTCATTGATGTTTCTTGATAGATGGTATCCTGCACAGTTTTTCTGTTATACGTTTTAGCATTTTGATCACTACATAAAAAATGCAATATTATTGTACTGAAGTATGGGGAAATACATATAAAACAAACATATATCCACTCTTTATGCTTCAAAAGAGAGCTATTAGAATAATAAACAAAGCAGCTTACAGGGAACCAACAAACCCACTTTTCCTTAAACTAAAAGCTCTCAAGTTGAAAGATCTGGTTGACTTTAAAACTGCAATAATAATGTTTAAAGTGAAGAATCTATCACTGCCCGCAAATATCCAAAAGTTGTTCCAAATAAGGGAGAAACAATATCATTTCAGAGGAACATGTATATTTCAAAAACCTTCAGTGAGAACTACCACCAAGCAACACTGTGTCTCAGTGCAAGGAGTCAGATTATGGAACGATTTTGGACCTGAATTAAAATCATGTACAACGCTTGGACAATTTAAACTAAAACTAAAGGAAGAAATACTCCAAACATATATACAAGATGACATGTAAAATCGCATAATGATTGTCATATCCAGCCTGTGTTGTGTTGTAGCTTAGTTTTTGTTTTTTTTCTGTCACACTCTGTCTTAGCTTCATTTCTTTTTTTCTTTTTTTTGAATTGTAATCGCTCTTGTCTTGTTTTTTTTTTTTCTTTTGAATTCTTGGATGGAATATGGGTGGGCAATATAAGCTGCGGCTTCAGCCATCACCCATTTCGGATAACTTATGTTGAATTGTATAATCAGAGGAGTTATTGTCTAATTTGACCTTGTTGGATTTTCTTTCCCCCTTTTGCTATATTATTCAGTTCCTTTTAACCTGTACTATCCGAAATAAAAAAGATTCATTCATTCTTTCATTTTGATCACTACATAAAAAAATGCTGTTGCCATTCATTCATGAGGTGGAAGAAATCTGAAAGACTAATATCCTAAAGCCTGGAAAAATACAACCAAGAAAGATCCAGTTAGATCAGAAAATCTGTACTTTTAAACTAAACCTTTTAAAGGTGCTGCCATAATCTCTTCCTAAAGGTTCTGAAGTTGGCAGAAGTTGCATCAAAGCATCTGAAGGTCAACTAGATCAACCTCATGACATTTTCAGCAGGCCACTGGTGAGCGTGAGGAGTTGGATTTGCCCATCAAAGACTTGGTCACTAGTGGTGGTGTTGACTCCCACATCTTTAAATCTATGCTCAAAAGCAGTGGACCACAGAAGTCTAACTCGAGACTATGCCATCTCAAAACACAAACGCATGACTAGACACAGTGTGTGTGTGTGTGTGTGGGGGGGGGGGGGGGGGTTAGAGCAAGACCCTGGTCCAAGCCACAGAGCTGTACCTGGACTCGTGTACACCCAAAGACTTATCCATGCATGTTGTACCACAGATTAGTAAGAACAACTAAACCTTAACTCAGGTTCTCTCTCCCATGCCTTATAACTTACCTTTTGGGGCATTTTAACCTGGAGAGGAAACATGCCACACATGTCCACATGCACACCATCACAGGGGTATTTGGATGTTATTTCACTGAACAGTGGGGAGGCAAACAAACCCACAGAGTAAGTCAGGAACAGGGACACAGCCCCAGTAAATAAACAACACCCCATGGCCACTGTCACAGCCACACATACTGACACACATGGAACAGGTTTGGAATCTGTGCTGATTACAGATTCCTGAGATAATGAAATGCAAGCTTGTAAGTTACCTTACAGTCTCCACTGCCATTTTCCATTTATTTTAGTGGCCTGTTTTTAGCAGTCTGATCAGGATGAAAACAGATATTCTGTTAAAGGTGCAATAATGGATTACACTACTGTTTTAAAAACATTGAATGGTCGTGATCTACTCCACCAACAAAGTGATACTCCCCAGTGCTGTTTTGATCCACTCTCTTTCAACATGTGTGGCTCTGGGTAAAACCGAGAGCCAAGGAGTGCAGCAGTAGAACAAACTAATGTGAAGTAGTTAGTTACTACTCACTTGTATTTGGTGAAAAGAATATATATACTACCCCTTCAGTCAATTCTGATATCCCTCGTTTTACTTTGATTCTCTTTTGTAACTAATGGTTACACTGAAAATCTAATATATGCAGAGCTGGAAGTCATAAATTATAGCCTGAAAGTACCTACACACAGCCTTCAGCTCAAAATATATGCAGTTGTAATGTGAAATATACTTTAGCCCCAGGGGTGCCAATAATTGTGACACATTTTAGATCAAAATCTTTTTTTTGGCTCTAAAACATTTTAATTAAATTTGGATTTTTGTGTTTTTTGCAGTGTGACATGAAGCCTCTTTAGCAAAAGATGGATAGTTTTTCTTTACAAAAGATTTCAATAATGATGGAGTGTGCTGTATGTTTTTAGTTTTTATGTATGCCCCTTCACTGACAGGGTTAATAAGTCAAAGAAAACAAGATGGTGTGTTATTGTTGTATATCTGTGTTGTCTTAACAGCACTGTTAAAGTTGAGAGTTTATACAAAGCATAAGTGGCCCACTAAACAACGTAAGGATACCACTACTGACGAGTAACAGCTGGTATTGGAAAACACTGATGGTATAGTCTTTCCTCTGTTCTAGTAGTGTAAGGAACAATTAAAGGATTACATCTTAGTAGATCAATTTCAAAATACAGCACTAATCTGTCTTTTGGTTCAGAGCAGAACAGAACAAATGTTTATTGCATATTCATGTCCCATTGTTCCATGTCTCATGTCCATCGTATTCAGGTCCCATTCACCAAAAAATTGTGTTTTCGTAGATTTGTAGACCAACAGACACATTTCTTTTGAAATGTGTCTGTTGGTCATGTGATATCAAAAAAATATCAAAACACTCACTTCCTTAAAAAAAAAAACTTTTATATCAATTCTGTCTGTTTAGAGCTGATGTAACTCTTCCATGTTTTTTCCTGTACGTTAACTAAAGCCTAACCCACCCTTGATTACCCGCTCGCTGCGCTATTATTTGCCAGCCTCATTGATCCCATCCAGCCCGGTGTCCTGCTAGAGCTGTCTGTAGAGGAGACGCTGTGCACTTCAGCGAGGCAACAGCAGGATCTTTACACAAACTCTCAAAGGATGCATCTCTTAAGGCCCTGTCACACCTTGATGATTTAGGCAGCGTTTGCCAAGCGTATAAAAATCAGTCTAAAATGCTGGCATACGCCAAAATTTTCACTTTTGGCCGTATGCATCACGTATCCATAACGGGTTTGGCGGATACAAAACATATTAGTAACTTAAAAAGAATGTCTTGATAACTTATTAATAACTTATGCCAACAAATGCTTAGCGTGTTGCTGACTTTCACAATTTATGAGCAATGATAGTCTAACATCTGTATAACTTCTGCATAGGTTATCCTAACTTCTGCATAGCACAGTCATGCCAAACTGTTGTCACCTTCTGATCCATGAATCCTAGGTGTGCAAGAGATCATCTCTGTTCAAACGAAATGATTCTCCCCTCCAAAGACCATGCCACGGTGGGGGGCGTGACCAACCTGGCAGCACTGTCAAATCTGTCAGGTCAGTCATGCCTAAAATAGCTGATGTGACATGTCATAAACATCAGATGACAGTTGTCACAACCTGGTTCAACAGTTATGACAAAGGTATACAAACTGATGGTGATAAAAGTTTATTTTTAATAAAGTGAAAAAAGAAAACAAGATAATGCATGGAGTGTGCTTTTACCGAGAGCCGCAGCCAAGGGAGAGCAAAGTGGGATTTATCATCCAGCAACAGCTGATGGGAAACAGCTGAACTCTGTGCTTCGGGTGATCTCATCAGCTGATTGGATCCACCTCCTCCAGTGTTCTGACATTTTGGCATATCTATCAGAACAATACTGGACAGCTGATGGTACAGACTGCAGTCAATGGTTAAAAACATGGCAAGGAGGGCTAAACAGTGATTTAGATCTTCATGATCTCCTGTAGCTTGAAAGTCCATCCATCCATCTTTTACCACTTAATCCTTTTCGGGTCGCGGGGGGGATGGAGCCTATCCCAGAATCTTTGGGCAAGAGGCAGGGTACTGTACACCCTGGGCAGATCACCAGTCCATTGCAGGGCCAACACTGAGAGACAGACAACCATTCACTCTCACATTCATACCTAAGGACAATTTAGAATCCCCATTTAATGCCAATTAACGTAACTTGCATGTTTTTGGCCTGTGGGAGGAAACCAGAATGCCTGGAATAAACCCACGCAGACACAGGGAGAACATGTAGACGCCACACAGAAGGGTCACCGATGGTCAGGGGTGGGATCGATCCCGTGACCTTCTTGCTGTACTGCCACACTGCTAACCACTGCTCCACCGAGCTGCCCTAGCTTGAAAGTGTTGCACTTAAGTTGGCTCGGACACATTCCCAACAGTTCCCGTTACACTTACAAGTACATGTTTAGCGCTGTCTGCGCGTGTGTGTGTGTGTGTGCGCGCGCGCGCACGTTACTTTGTCTGAATGGAAGAGCAAGAGCAGCTTGACATGGACATCTGCTCACCATGGAGTACTGGCAGGTTCCTCCTGTGAATCAACGCTGCCAATACAACATTATAGAGTAGCTGTAAGTTAGAAACCAGTTCAGAGAGTTACACATAGGTTCAAAGAACGTTACTCATATGTTAGAAATAAGTTTTGAGTACGCTAGACATTTATCTTAATGTATTTTGACTTATGAGTAACTTATGAGTCACTTACAAGTAATATGTATGAACAAGCGCATAACTTAATTACAACTTATGCCCCACGTATGCGGGATTTTTTAACCATACGCTGGCTCAATGAAATTTTTTTTTTTTGCTGGTCATTAACATCTGTTTGTTCTCTCCCATAGATTGAGTCCGCATCGTGCTGTTTGCTCTCTACATGTCTGTTCTTTTCATCTTCTCTATCCCCTCACCTCCCAGCCAGTCGCAGCAGATGACTGCCCCTCCCTGAGCCTGGTTCTGCTGGAGGTTTCTTCCTGTTAAAAGGGAGTTTTTCCTCTTCACCGTCTCCAAGCGCTTGCTCACAGGGGATCGCCTGATTGCTGGGGTCTTTCTGCAATTGTGGGGGTTCCCCCTACAGTTGAAAGTGCTATGAGATGACTGTTGTTGTGAAATGGCAATATATAAATAAAGTTGAATTGGATATGTCGGAAAACTTTCAGGGGACCTCAGCATACAACGACATATACCAGTGTGCTTCAGCGTGCTCTTAATATACACAAAACTTACCCATAACTTATTCGACGTACGCCAGCGTATTTACCAAATTTTTCATACGTCCAGGATCCGCTGCCTAAATCGTTAAGGTGTGACAGGGGCTTAAGAGAAATGTGGCAAAAAGTTTATTTTAACAAACGTTCCAGAGGATTTTAGTCCAAACGTATTACTCTGTTCTGGCATTTCACTATGGATTCATTCCAAAAGCTTGCAAACTATAACTTAGCTTAAGGATACCACTGTATCACATGCAACAATGCCATAAAATGCCTAAATATTTAAAATCTAATATTGCCGTGATTGTGGAGGGTCTGAACGGTAATTTGGCTTAGGCAGCCACGCAGTATGTGGATCAGGCGAGCTGGATCACAGCGAAATGGGCAAGTAACAGGAATGCCAGCTCACCCCATCAGCCAGATGCTTGAGCTGCATGACTACATGCGTGAATTATAGTTCAGACTCTCCGCATGGTTACCCAGCTACAGGGCTACTCCCTGTGCTGGTCCCAAGCCCAGGTAAATGGGCAGGGTTCCGTCAGGAAGGGCATCTGGTGTAAAAATCCTTGCCAAATTGACATGTGGATCAGTGATACACTGTGGCAACCCCAAAAGGAAGCAGCCGAAAGAGAAATTCAGACCCTCCACAATCACGGTAGCATTAGATTTTAATTTTATAGGCATTAGATCGTCATTATGTTCTTTATCCAGTCACATTTGACACATTTCATTTCCATGTTTTGTGTACGTACTCAAACTTGGGCCCTGCTGTAGGTTATGCCTCCTCATTGGCTTGCCACACGTGTCAATCGCAAAGCTTTCACCCAGTCAGATTAGAGGCTTGTGAATTAACTTAGGAGGCCTGAAACACAGCGTTTCCTGGCAGAGTTCACAGAGTGGCTTTCTAAATCTCATGTAAAACAACACAGAAATGATTTTGTTTTTGTTTATCACAATACATAATACATCAAGAACCAGTTTATCCCATGCTACCCTTGAGACCAGACTTGCTATTTGCATAATGTTTAATGTGAAGAAATGAAATAGATTGTCTTGGGCCAAATTTAACTTTGCACTATAGTCCACTTTGAGACAGTGATACGAGAATCTTTATCCAGTGTATCTCGAGTTTATGTAAACACTTCTGAAGTTTATAACCAAGAACAGATAAACTAGTCTGAATTGAGCCATGGTAAATAGTAACAGTCACATATTTTACATTCTTATATTGATAATGTGCTGAACATACTTGTCACTTCCTATTTCACTTGTACATGGAGCAGTGGACCACATGTAATCCAAGCCTGAACCCAACTGTATGTTAATGTAAAATAAAAGCCCCTTCTGAGGTCAGGAGTTGAAGCCTAAACAAACACTAACAATGATGACAATTACCAGCAGATTGGCCTATTACTAAAATAGACTGCATTGCTGTCTGAGTGTTTGTAACCTTTGCTCTGTGTTTGTGTGCATGTTCGTGCATGTGTGTGTGTGTGTGTGTGTGTGTGTGTGTATACCATCTGCTGCTAACGAGCTCAGTGTGTGCAGGGTCCAGGTGTGGGAGTATTTAGTGTACACCGGGGGGCAAGTGAGCCTCCTGTTTGTGATATACACACACAGCCTACTGATTCAACATAATCTTGTGTGCCAACAGGCTAGACTTGACTTGGCGAAGGAGGTGCTCCGACCTTTTTGAGCATGAGCTGGTAGTCGGTAACTATGCCAACAAGTTGTCTCAAAAGAACAAATTTTGCCAAGAAACTTTCTTTTGGAGGAAGATTTGCATGCCAGAGGCTACCCAAAAAGACGAGAGAAAGGAAAACAAAGAAAAGACAGAGGTTATTAATTTTAAGATCCATGGTCAGACTGAACATGGATCAATAAATGGTTGTGTGTGAAGATCCGAACCTACTCCCACTTATTAAATGGAGATTATGTTCCGGCTGCATTGTGGGTCGCCACGGCAGATCCTCTGCCTCCATCTCATGATGTGGAGGTCTCATTAGTGATTTTTTTTGTATACTTTATTAATCCCAGAGGGAAATTCAGAGCCTCGACCTGGATGGATGAGGCAGCCACGGTACGGCACCAATCCCTTCACCATTCACACACACATTCACACCTAGGGCCACTTTAGAGTCTCCAGTTAAACTAACTTCATACCTGCCAACTACTCTGGTTTTGCCGTAATGGTTACGGTTTTCAAGACCCCATTCCAGGTTACGGCTTTATTAATCAAAATTACGGTTTTTCACTAAAAATTCAGTCAAAAGATTTAAATCGTAAAAAAAAACACTAAAGCAATTCAAAACACGAGATCGCTAGGAATTGTATCTAAATTTAGAACAAATTAGGCAAGTTGATGGCGGCCGGGATGGTCACTTTTTCAGTGCTGAGACAAAGTTGCTGATTTTGCCACTAAAATAACTAACCAACAGCGAATATCTGATCAACATTTGTGACGCACACGCACAGGCTGAATTTCCACCTTGGTTGAACCAGCTTTTGAAGTAGAAATACCCCTTTATTCGCCTTTCACCGGGGTCTGTGAGTAAACTGATTAGCATTTCTTTTTGTGGTTCGCTAAGCTAACGCTATCGCTATAGCTAACGCCATAGCTAGTCGTAGCACCTAACACCGACACAAAGAAGCGACTCTGTCCCCGGTGATTGGGGCTCGCCGGAGGAACTAACCGAGGCAACAGTTGGACGGGAGCCGGATCAGAGTTCAAGTACAGCGGTGGTGGGAGACGGGGACCAGTGGAGGCCCACCGGGGCCCCAGCCAGATAAGAGCCGGAATCGGAGCCCAGTTACAGCGGCGGGGCTCAGCGGAGGAGCTGCCGGTACCCCGGCTGGACAGGAGCTCAATTGCAGCGGGACTAGCAGCGGAGGGGGCTAGCTGAGGCCCAGCTGGATTCGAGGTCGGTCGGATCGGATATCGGCGACACCAGCAGAGATTGTTTTACTATCAACAGGTCAGTAAAAATGCCACCAAAGAAGGAGGAAATGGAAGAGATCAAAAAATCTATGAACTTCTTGTCAGAAGAACTGACCAAAGTGGCTAGTCAGCAGGCTAAAATATTTGGGCTAATGGAAGAAGTCCGAGAATTAAAATTAACAATTAAGGAAAAAGACAAAAAAATTGCAGACTTGGAGCGATGCGTCGAGGATCTTGAACAATGTTCTCGTATGGATGATCTAATTATAAGTGGACTAGACATTAAATATCAATCATATGCTCATGCTACAACAGCAGGATTGAGAGGTGAGGAGGCTCCCCTGAATGAATCAGTCTCCCTGGAAAACCAGGTGCTTCAGTTCCTTGATAGTAGAAATATAAAGATTGAAGCAAATGCAGTTTCAGCCTGTCATGCTTTACCCAGAAAGGATAATAAAACAAAGAAATCAATTGTGATGCGTTTTGTGAACAGAAGGGTAAAGAATGACATACTGAGGCAGGCCAGAAAGCTACAGGAACAGAAGTTGACCTAAATGAACATCTAACAAAAACTAATGCTGAAATAGCACGGCAAGCACGGATGCTGAAAAGACAAAATAAGATACAGGCAACATGGACAAGAAATTGTAGAGTTTGGCTCAAACTAAATGGAACACCTGAGGAAGCAAAGAGTATAATAATCTGATCTTACTGACTCAAATAAATATAGATGAACACTGATTAAGAAAATTAAGAGACTATGATAATCCATATCCGCACACACAGCAAGAATAGTTCTTTTGACATACCATGTCAATGTACTTTAAAAAACCCCCAAAACAAAACAAACAAAAAAACTTATGACTGACTTGAGTAGACATCAGTTATCCCCAGTTGGAGGAAGTCATTTGACACAGAGTGAGGAAATTCAAACTCTGAAAATATGCCATTATGCTGAACATAAACTACAAGAGATGGAGAATGATATTGATCCTGATAATCACTTTTTCAATAATATTCATAATCATTGTGAATATTACACTGAAAAGCAATTCAAAAGTCAAGTGCAACTAGATGGTAAATGATCAATAATACATTTCAACAACAGAAGTCTTAAAAGCTTTCCACAGATTCAGGACTATTTAAAACAGCTAGACAGAAAATTTACAGCTATCGCAGTCTCTGAAACTTGGCTTAATGAAGAGCAGGCTCCTCTTATGGCAATAGAGCGATATCAGATGTTTCATATTAACAGATCTCAAAAAAAGGGTGGTGGTGTTGCACTGTATATTGATGACCTGTATAGGTGTAAGCTTGTAAATGGAATGTCCTTTGCCTTCATTCATTCATTCAACAAAGGCAATTGGCACTGCTTCCTGTAGGTGTATTGCGCATGTGCGAGAGGTCTGAGCCATTGTTTCCATTTGGAATCGCGAAGGAATTAGGTCAGCATTGTATACGTTTTCATCATGGAATCTGCCAGAGAAAAATCACAAATGAGCGTGAAACACAAACGAAAATTACAGTCTTTTCGTGAGGAATGCTCCAAAGCATTTCCAGGAATTATGTATTAAATGTTTGGTTGATTGTGAAATGTTTCCCCTTTGTGTTTTTTTTTTTTAATTTTTACACCTTTCACATTTGCTGAGGGAAAAGGTCAAGAGAAATGTCATTTATCAACATTTGTTAACTGCATGATTATGTACTAAGAGAATATTACCATAGAGTTTGTCCTTGATCTTTTCCATCAGCATATCTGCATTGACAATTTAAGGAAAATAGAAACATGATTGTTGAAGAAATATGAGGTTGTTAGCCACATTTTAACTTGATTTAATGCTAATATTTGTTTGGTGGACCCCAACTAGCTACTAGGGTTTTCAGGTTTTAAAAGTTGGCAGGTATGTAACTTGCATGTTTTTGGCTTGTGGGAGGAAACCAGAGTACCCGGGGTAAACCCATGCAGACACGGGGAGAACATGTAAACTCCACACAGAACAGTCACCAATGGTAAAGGGGTGGATCGAACAAACGATGGTCAGGGGTGGAATCAATCTCGTGACTTTCTTACTGTGCTGCCAGAGTGCTAACCACTGCGCCACCAATGATGATCCGCATATTTGATTTGGCAGAGATTTTATGGCAGATGCACTCTCAGGCACAGCCCTCCACATTTATCCAAGCTTGGGAGTGGGACTAGGAGTACACTGGCTTGTGCTCCCCCACATGGCTGGGTAACCAACTTTACTTTTTCCATTCTCTTATACTGAACACCAAGCTAGTAAGTGGAAAGTACCACCGACTGGGGCGTGACCCCACAGCCACCGGCTGTGACGTGGATGCTCTACCACTAGGTCACCACTCCAGTCTTAATTTTATTGACACTCAACCCTTAACAGGATTACATTTTACAAAAGTTGAGTTGTCCATCCATGGATGGATGGAGTTGTTGAACTTGGATGAAAATTCAGGATTTACAGTGGTGTTTGCCGCCTTCCTGATTTCTCCTTTTTTTTGTATGTTTGTTACACTTAAATGTTTCAGATCATCAAACAAATTTAAATATTAGACAAAGATAACACAAGTAAACACAAAATGCAGTTTTTAAATTAAGGTGTTTATTATTAAGGGTAAAAAAAAATCCAAACCTACATGGCCCTGTGTGAAAAAGTGATTACCCTCTCCTGTTAAAACATAAATTAACTGCGGTTTGTCACATCTTTGGAAAGCTGAGTTCAATTTCTCTAGCCACATCCTGGCCTGATTACTGCCACACCTGTTCTCAGTCAAGAAATCACTTAAATAGGACCTGCCTGACAAAGTGAAGTAGACCAAAAGATCCTCAAAAGCTGGACATCATGCTCAAGCCTAAGAAATTCAGGAACAAATGAGAAACAAAGTAATTGAGATCTCTGTCTGGAAAAGGTTATAAAGCCATTTCTAAAGCTTTGGGACTTCAGCGAACCACAGTGAGAGCCATTATCCACAAATGGCAGAAACATGGGACAGTGGTGAACCTTCTCAGGAGTGGCCGGCTGACCAAAATTACCCCAAGAGCGCAGCGACGACTCATCCAAGAGGTCACAAAAGACCCCATAACAACATCCAAAGAACTGCAGGCCTCACTTGCCTCAGTTAAGGTCAGTGTTCATGACTCCACCATAAGAAAGAGACTGGGCAAAAATGGCCTGCATGGCAGAGTTCCTCGACGAAAACCACTGCTGAGCAAAAAGAATATAAAGACTCGTCTCAGTTTTGCCAGAAAACCTCTTGATGATCCCCAAGACTTTTGGAAAAATACCCTGTGGACTGACGAGACAAAAGTTGAACTTTTTGGAAGGTGTGTGTCCCATTACATCCGGCGTAAAAGTAACACAGCATTTCAGAAAAGGAACATCATACCAACAGTAAAATATGGTGGTGGTAGTGTGATGGTCTGGAGCTGTTTTGCTGTTTCAGGACCTGGAAGACTTGCTGTGGTAAATGGAAGTATGAATTCTGCTGTCTACCAAAAAATCCTGAAGGAGAATGTCCGGCCATCTGTTTGTGACCTCAAGCTGAAGCACACTTGGGTTCTGCAGCAGGACAAAGATCCAAAACACACCAACAAGTCCACCTCTGAATGGCTTAAGAAAAACAAAATGAAGACTTTGGAGTAGCCTAGTCAAAGTCCTGACCTGAATCTGATTGAGTTGCTGTGGCATGATCTTAAAAAGGCAGTTCATGCTCAAAAACCCTCCAATGTGTCTGAATTACAACAATTCTGCAAAGATGAGTGGGCCAAAATTCCTCCACAGCGCTGTAAAAGACTCATTGTCAGTTATCGCAAATGCTTGATTGCAGTTGTTGCTGCTAAGGGTGGCCCAACCAGTTATTAGGTTTAGGGGGCAATCACTTTTTGACACAGGGCCATGTAGATTTGGATTTTTTTTTTTTACCCTTAACCACTTGCACTCCGTTGTTCCGCGGGCGGGCAAGTCTCTGCGTCCTAGGACGCACGAGGGCGCACAAGAGCGCACTAGTGCGCGCGCGGACGCATGACGCATGATATACTGATGATGGTGCAGATGGAGATGGTGCTGGCCTCCAAGCGCCACTGGGAAAAAAATCTGCAAACACAGCCGCGAACAGATTAGTTCATCTGATTGACCTCTCATTCGACTAATAAGAGCCTTGAATTGGGTTTCTGAAACCTTGACGAACCAATGAATGAAAACCTAGGAAGGAGGACCCGCCTCCCAACGCTTTGAATGCAGTGAGCCAATTGAAGCAGAGAAGTTCATGAGCTGTTTTTTTTTTAAGGCTGGGTGAAGACTGACTGCTGGAGCGGATCAAAAAAGGACACAGGAAGAGCTCCACAGACCCAGCAGCATGGAGACCATCCACAAATGCAACCTGTGTGACAGGGAGTGCCATTCGTGGATCGGCATGTTCGGCCCCAGGCGGTGCTTATTTTGTATTGGTTCCAGCAGAGTAGACGTTATGATTTCTTCCATGGTCATTATAGACCGACGGAGGCTGACGACGAAGGCTGAGTGACACACACGCCTTCGCCAGTCTTTTTTTAATTACTACTGTTATTTGTTTTGAAAAATCGTTCGCCAAAAACCGCAATCATGGAAGCACAAAACCGCAATAATGGAATTATGTTTTGATCGAGTTGCGAGACCAGAACCAGAGCGGACCAGCATCGCGTTCGTCTGACAATGAGGAGACAAGTTCGCCCAGACTCCGCTGTGAAGAGGTAAGGTGTTATAAGCTAAATTATTCTCTATCCCTGAAAATTGTAATCCAAAATGACTTTTGGCCGATCAGTAAATTACAGCTGTGCGGTTCACGAAGTCTGAAGTTCGTGCGCCGCGGTACAAGGGGTTGCTTGCAGTGTACAGGCTGTGAACGCCCTCCCACCCCTGCTATTCTTCTGCAGCGAGGGGGGTGGGAGCCGCGGTGACTGCACTGCTGTCCTACATCACCACATAAGGCTAATCCGTTGTGTAGCGATGGCTAAAGTCCATCCTCTGTAGCGAGCGGGGGGGGGGGACAACCCCCCCACACACACACACACAGTAGCGAGGGGGGGGGGAGCCGCTGTGACAGCATTGCTGTGGAAACATGCAACGAGTGTAATCTGTCATGTAGCGAGGGCCGAACTCTGTCCTTGATAGCGGGGGGGGGGGGGGGACGACCCCCACCCCACACACACACACACAGACACAGCCCTGAGTGTGACCTTTCCTTTGAGCCTAAAATGAAGCTTCTACATTGAATTATTCAAAAGTTACAGACGTTTTTCCAAACTGTGCCATTTGGCACAATTTGGCACAGTTCCAAAACGCCTGGGAACAGCCTGAGAACAAAGCTGTGTAAAATATTCATTTTTTGTGGTATTGTTACCAAATTTGGATCTCAGCTGGATAACACTTGGTTCTACATTTCTGTTGCATTTTCCAGCCGGATCGGACAGCTGTGTGTTATTTACAAGCATTTGTGTCCAAAAAAACACTGTGTCCAATTTTTTTTTCTTCAAGTTCAGTATGTTTAGATGACTGTAACTCAGTGGCCGGAGCACGTAGAGAGATTATGTTTTTTTTGCCCAAAAATTCAAAGTGTTTTCTTTTAAATGAGACCAACCCCATGAAGATGCTGCAAAGGGTTGAAGAACAGCTTTCGATTTACTTTGGGCACGTTATTTTTTGGCATTTTTAGGAAAATTGCCCGGAGTGCAAGTGGTTAATAATAAACACTTTCATTTAAAAACTGCATTTTGTGTTTACTTTTGTTATCTTTGTCTAATATTTAAATTAGTTTGATGATCTGAAACATTTAAGTGTGACAAACATACAAAAAAATGAGAAATTAGGAAGGCGGCAAACACTTTTCCACACCACTGTATTTACAACTTCTTTGTCAGTTTCCCCTTTTGTGCCAGCCCAATTTCCTCCATCTCAGTCTTAACTATTCTTTCTTCCCCATGGGGAGTCAGCAAAATCTCATCACAGTGACTATTTGGGGGGGGAAGGGGGGTCAGGGGGGTGTTGGGTGGGTTTTGCCTCATTGTGCCAGTCGTCTGCAGGGCACGGGGGTGAGATTGCCAACAGGAGGTGGGCATGGGGTGCCAGGCAGAGGCTCCGCACTGAGACACATGCTTAATTAGCATCCAAGATTGATGGAAAGAGGAAGAAAAGGATAGATGGATTGCAGGCAATAGAGGAGGCTAATTATGCCATTTGAAAAGAGACGGCAGAGTGAAGTACCTTGGAAGAGGCACATCTTAGCATCTCAGTCAGAGAATGAAAGCACCGCTCAGGCATTGTGTCAAAGCATTTGGACTTTCATTTGAGGCTCATTGTATATATGAACATCACAAATTTACAGCACAGCCAAAAGTGCTCCAAGAAATTCATTTCCGGAGCTCTGGCAATACTTTGTGATGAATGCGACAGCTGTGCTGCTAGAACTGAGTGGTGTGTATGTGTGTGTGTGTGTCTTTGTCTTTCAGTGCGTATCAACTGGCACTGTCAAGGCAAGGCTTTCTAATTTGGAAAAATGGAAAAGTAGCATTCTGCTCATTCACACTTGCACACATGCCAACCATTCTGTCAGAGTGTTTGTCAACTGGTGAATAGTGGCACATGCGATGACTCGACAGAATTACACCCTCTGTATGTTTGGGCTCATTTGCTTTCAGATAAGAGGTTTAAAATCAGTCTGGAGAGCAACCAGTTTTCATGTTGTAGCTTATGTCTTATTTTTTTCACTTCCTTACTGACCACATCTTAGTATTAATTTACAAATCTCCATATGCATTTCATATCCCTTGATAAACATTAATCTGATCCACTTCAAATTTGGTGTGTGCACTGCTAGTAAATAAGTACTTTTGCCAAAATTTTAAGTTCAGACATTCAGATGAAGTCCAAATGTGTGGGGTCTTTTCACTGTTGCAAGTTCTACTAATGAGTAATAGGAAATTCCCCATCGTGTGCGTGTGTGTGTGCTAGAAGAGAATCTGAATGTCTTTCAGCTTCTATCTGCACAAGACATAAACTTTTCCACTGATAACCGCACGCACAGCCCTGTGTATGATGTCACCAGGGTCAGAATGAGGACGTTAACTTGCATGCCGTGCTAGGAGAGTTGTTTAATCGCTCGCCACCTTCCTGAACCTCTGAAGTTCTTTGCCCACTGACCGCCTCCTCAAAAGTCTGACTGCTGCATTCTCACTCTAACCAGGGATGTATTTCATATTGCTGTTTTACCAGTTGCCATGGTGAGAATGAGACTTGTTTTGTGTGTTTGTTTACTCACACGTGTGTGTGTGTGTGTGTGTGTGTGTGTGTGTGTGTGTGCGCGCGCGCGCACGCGCATGTGTGCATGCTGCAGCAGTATTTCAAGGCGCATCATCTGGTACTAAAGCAGGCTGTCTAATTTAGGGGAAATGGGCTTCTGCAGCCTGAAAAGCATCCATATGACAAACATCCATAATATCTGCTTGCGTCTGTGAGTCAATAAAGAGATCATCCAGACCTATGGCTGCAGGCTATTATGATAATACAATCAATGAACAAAGAATTCCACTCATTTTTATCTAAACACACATTTCCCGCTCTCCTCATCATTTTCTTCCTTCTCTTTTTACTTTTCATACATAGATGTATTATGCCATGGTCACCCCCCCCCCCCACACACACACACACACACAGAGGTCTTCCACCTGAGTCCCTGCTCTTATTGCCCCCATTTTACCTCACATTATGCATCTCTTTGCATAATGGTTACTCCCTAACACACACATACACACACCAAAAGATGGAGAGTTCACTTTCTGACATTATATTAAAACTGCACACACAGCCCTCATGACTGCCACATTATTAGCATACACGGTGCACAAAGCCACTTTAGTGACTGAAGTAGCAGCCTTTCCCCAGCCGTGGCTCTGATGTGCTTCACTTTCTGGCTCCCATTCAGAGACATTAGGGCTCTGTACATTACAGAGACATGCTAATGATATCTGGTAATGTGGAGCTGCTGCACTGACATGCAGAATGAGTTTGAACTCATACATACATGTAAAACAGAGCAATAGACCTGCCCTGCATGAAGTAATTTAGTCTCTTTATAGTGTGTGTATGTGTGTGTGTGTGGGGGGGGGGGGTATTAAATGCTGGCTTGTATCGCTTTGATAGTCCAGATCAAACCTATGGCTGTTTGTATCTTTCTTCTTCTACCCAGTGTCTGTCACACTCATGATTGCCTGTTTTTGTCAGTTATTGCACATACGGCTGCTTTTGTGTATATGACCAGCATGCCAGTGTGTGCACATTACACTGCAGTGTTGTGAGGTGTGTTTGACCCATAGAAATGTCGGTTGAGTAAACAGCCTGAGTTTGTATGTGAAAGCCCAGATTACAGATAATTGAAACTGTATGTTCTCTTCCCTCTGTGTCTGTCTACACCCCTCCTCTTCTGCCTTCAGGGAGGGAAGTTTAAAACCCTTTGTTGGAATCTTGGACCATGTCCACTTGCTCAAAACTAAATTTGATGTTAAATGTAGGCCTTCAGTTTGGTTATAGGGGGCATATTATGCATCTTTTCCACATGTTGACACACTTCATAGAGATTTTGGTGAAAATAGGTCAGGCCTGAATTTTTTAGCATCATTTCCATCCCATTTTTAACAACACCAAAGGGCTGCCCACACCAAGCATGATAAAGGTAACAGTAACTATAGAATTTTAGTTTAAAAAAGTCCTTCTAACTCAAGGAGATGGCAAAGTCCACACCATAAAGACAGTGGCACACAATATTGTTGGGATCACTTTAAGAGCTATTTTATGAATGATAAAAACACTGACAGCCTATCAGAAAACCTCCAGATATCGCTTTCATCTGCCCAGATAGTAGGGCTGGAATAAATGATGGAGGCTGGGAAAGCTTGTCCATAGGCTGAGCTCTACTTAAATCAGACCTGCTTTCAGACAGGATGCTGAGTGCACAGGAGGAAGAGGAGGAATGAATACTGAGAGTGGTCCACTGTAACAGCTCTATGCATCCAAGTTGAAATTATTATTATTATTATTATTATTGTTATTGGGCTATCCGAGAAAGCTTTGGAGCAGAGAAAAGGATCTGCTGAGTAATGTAGTGAACCAAGACACTCTTTTGTTTTCTTCCTTCTGCTTAATGTACAGCAGTATTGGTCTAGTGCAGGGGTGTCCAATCATGTGCCATGGAGGGTCAAGACCCTGCAGGCTTTACTTCCAGCCAGTGTCTTCAACAGCAGTTTCCACTGAATTTCTTCCCACTGATTGCTGATAAGTGAAAACACCTGCTGAAGAGACTGGGTAGAAGAGAAAACCTGCAGGCTCTTGGCCCTCCATGGCACATGATTGGACACCCCTGGCCTAGTGAAAAAAAATACATGATGACTCTGCAGCAGCACAGAGGGTCTCATTCTGCTGAATGAGAAACTTTCTCCCAGTTACTATACTGTATATATTGATACTGTACTTCATCTCGTGTAGTATTGCTTGTTATTTTTAACACCTTTAGTGTGGACAGGCCTTAAATGAGAATGACTAATTTTAGTGCATGTTTCTTCAAATAAAAAAAATAAGCAGAGTGATGGCTTAGTTGGTAGAGCATCCGCCCTACAACCGGGAGGTCGTGGGTTCAAATCCCAGCCGGGTCATACCAAAGACCATATAAAAATGGTACTTTCCACCTTCTAGCTTGGTGCTCAGCATAATGGAACAGGGAAAGGAAAGTTAATACACAGAGCTACCAAAGGATTGACCACCCCATTGTAGCTTTCACTACTCACAGTAACTATGTGGCCTAGGGTCAGTGAAATGGGGATAGGCACTGCCCCATACACCACATGGTGTGGAAGGGATTAACTTAACTTCTTCAAATACTTATGAGCCCCAGTTCACCCCACCCTCTTCCTTTTTTCACATTGATAAGTTTGGTTGATGCAGGCAAGGCTTGACATTAACCCTTGCCAATGGCGGGTGGATTTCAGAAGTGGCCAGTAACCCCCATTAGCCACTTTGTTGGGTTGTCGCTTTCTCAAATGACATCTACTGTAAATAATAAGCCTATCGCAGTGTGAGACTATGAAAAGACAACTTCCATAAGCAGTATCTGCACACAATGTGAGCCTATTTGTCACACTGTCACCATGGTCAGAGTCGGGCTTCACTTCCGGCCCAGTAAAGGAGAAGCCACAGACTGTCTCCACCACGGGTCAGTCTCCCGTCCTGCCCCTCTTCACACTGCAGCCTGGTGGGAAGAAATGCTGTGGTGGGTGGTTGCTTCTCCTGTATGGACCCACACTCTGCCCACGGTGAGATCATTTTGTGGTCAGTCTGGAGAAACGGTGACAAACAGACAGCAGCCAGAAGAACACACCTGTCTTCGCTCTCAGCGATCAGATCACTGGAGGAAATGCCCCTGATCCCTTGTTGTCCCCGTGGTTAGTAGCTAAGCCCTGTGCTCCCCTCCACGTCAGGTCCCATCTCTGTGGTTAAACGTGATTATTTCTAGAGCAAGAACCTCTCATTTACCCTTTAAATATCTACTTTTATTTGGCTGGTCCAGGGGTGTCAAACTTATGGCCCGTGGACCAAAACCAGCCTGCCTGGATGTCCAGATTTTTCTCTGAATTTACAGCTTTCTTTTTAGTAAATTTCTGACTTTTTCTACTGATTGGAATTGTTCATGTAAATTTGAGACAATTTTTCTTCTTAAGATGAGACTTTTTTCTTATCAGTTTTCTTTTACTTTCCCTTGTTTTTTCTGGTGAAAACCGGTAGTGTCCATTTAAGTTAAATCCATCAGCAACTACTAATGACATAGTGCAGCCTGAAGGGTTGTCCCAATTCATAGGGGGTAGGGATAGGGGTACAATTGAGAATTGGGGCGGACCCCAAATCTACCTGTACTTTACTCTCACATTGGAAATATTCTTCTCTACTGTTTTACAGTATTTACTGCTGTTTCTCTTGGTATTTTTTATGTATGTATAAGGGTCATTTACATTTAAAAAGGTTGTAAATTTAGTTCAAGTATACTTTAGCATGTGATAGTCAGATTTGATGATATTAAAGAGAACTTTCCCACCACAAAATTATGGCTAGTGAAAAGGCTGAGTGGCTAGTAACTTTGGAAAATCGCTAGCCACAGTGGCTGGTGAGCAAAAAAGTTTATGTCAAGCCCTTGATGCAGGAGAGGTGCTGTTTTAAAGCTGATCTTAGCTGGTTAGCTGTTAGCTCCGGAAAGCTGATCCCTCAGCTTCTCCCCACTGAAGCGATCTCCCTGGCAGTACATAGATCAACAGACTACAGGCTAGTTAAGGTACCAGCGGGTTGATCTCTTGGCCTATTGCATGGAAAATATCTATATGCATAAAAGGGATTCTGCAATGTGGATTTGTATGCGGCAGAAACTTTGTTCCCCTACAAACTCAGAAGCCACTTGACCTCAGGCTCTCATCTCTTGCATGGCGATGCTACAATACCTGAAGAGTAACCTTGATATGGTTTCATTCACTGCTTGACCATAAGAGGTCAAAGGTGACTTTTTTTAATCGATCCTTACCAATGGAGGTGTACACCAGGGAAGAATCAAGTGCACCTGACACATTCGGTGGAGTTTAGGATCCGTGGGTCTCTCTCCACAATACAGGCATTGTGGACTGATGGGGAGACGGCGGTACGGGATACCGCTGTGTGCTGCGACACCAAAACTATATTTACATTTAACTATATTCACATTTATTTCTTTAATCCACTCATATAGCCCATATTGAGGTGTACTCTGGTGATCGAATCGAGCGCACCGTGGCTGTTCATGTCGGCTCTGACTGGAAGCTGGAAGTAGAGACACTGAACCTACATGTAATCTTCTCATTTCTATTTGTGCGCTGTTTTGAATGTGTTCTTGCGTTACCAAAATGGCTTTCTGCTATGTCCAGTAACCTCTGTTCTGTCAAGAGCAGAGAACAGACAAGAGCGGAGGCGGCCCTACTGAAAAAAAAGATCGGTATGTACATGCGCTGCCGTCACCTATTTTAACAGTGTATATAATTATTAGGGTTAGGAAGAGTCATACAAATGTTCTCTGTCTGCTAACCTCCTCAATATTCTTTTGAATTCAGACTGTTTATCCCACTTGCTTTCTAAGTGCGGGAAATATTAACAGCATACTGATAGAAAGTGGGAATTATTGTGGATTTAAAACACCCAGATTTTTTTTAACATCCAACTATTTATCACCAAAACCTTAAAAAGAACCAAAAAAGAAAAAAAACTTCTCTTCCAACAAAAACATTAAAAAATAAAATTGAATAATTGTCCAGATCTGCAGAAAAAATAAACCATTGCATAGAGCAAAATTTAACGAGCATCCCTATGAACATTGCAAATTTACATGAAAAAGTAGCAGATTTATGAGGAAAAAATGGTAAATTTGACAGTTTTTAACTTACAAGAGAAAAAAAGCTAATTGGAGGAAAAAACTGCAAGTTTGAGAGCGGTTTCACCTCTACAAGAAAAATGCAAATTTACAAGAAAAGTCAAATTTGAGGAAAAAAATGTTGTGCATTTATGGCAGACACAAATGTAAATGGGAAAGTCAAATTTTTTAGACAAAAGCAGGAAATTTGCAAGAAAGAAGTAGGAAATTTCAGAAAAGAAATTAATTTCACTTAAGTGAAACAGTAGTAAAAATGAAAGGACATGCAAGAGTAAAACATTATATTGTGACTGAAGAATAAAGTGATGCATTAAGTAAACGAGGTAAATAAATGTAAATTATACTTACATGCTGTTATCATCCCATGGTGCATTTTACTTTGTGCAATAAAGAACTAATGAAAAAATTAATACATGTTTAATGCTTTATATACCCTTGAGAATGTAGGAATGCTGGAGCAATAAATCTCCCTGAATGCTACACAAAAACAATGCGTGGCCAACATTTGGAAACATCAGCTTTTTAAGTCACGCTGACACACAACTTTATGTAATGCCAACACTGTCATATGCAGGGTGCTGTCTGGGAAAGGAACCAATTGTATGGAAGGCCATCCCATTCAAAACGTTGCTACAAGGTGTAGTTACATTTCTGGAGAGACACATCAGGTCAGCATAAGCTACCTATATATTCATTGCAGTGCAGCTGAACTCTGGGGGGAGCAGAGGTTGGTCAGCAGGTCCTTCATATCGCTGTTGTAGTATCATCAGGACTAAAGACTGCAGGGTTTTTTTTCTCTCATACTTTACTTTACTGCGCAGTAGCTTGGGGGAGCACCCACAATTTCATTGTACTTTACAACTATACAATGACAATAAAGCCTATTCTTATTCACCGGGTATTGCTGCTAGTATCAACATAATCAAGAATGACGCAACATTTGGACATTTACAGGAATCCTCCCACCACCGCATAAATGGGTGGAAATGAAGCTGGGAGGGTGATATTCAGTGAGCTCTTGTTCTCATGTCACAACAAGAGACGAATCAAAACCGTTCCTTTTGAGAGCAGTACTAAGACAAAGGCCAACTTTAACAAAGTGACAGGGTTGTATTTTTAATTTTTTTTTTTCATTGGTAACTACTCTAGACACTCAGAGATGTGCAAAAACACTAAAAAAGTATAATTTTCATCATATGCCACCTTTAAGTTTGTTTTTGCACTTAACAAAGTGAAGTGTTTTGATCCTCTAACACTTCACAGACTTGGAAAGGAGCATAATTTTGTTTAACTTAAAAAAAAAAAGTCATTTATTTCATGCTGTGCATTGGCACAGCTTGACAGTTTATTCACTGAGATAGCCTCTCTCTTTGAGGACACCATCTATTCCAACTTTCTAATAAATGGAAAGTAAATGTGTTACTAGCAGAACAGATTAAGGTTAACAAAAAATGTGCACACTCCAGTCTTTTAAGTTTGTGCACCAACATAGCACTACACTTTATATATGTAATGCTGCATTCCTTTTCTTTAGGGTTTTAGGTTGAAAATTATCTGACAAAATGATGTCAGGTCTGAATCAATTACACTCCCTTTTGATGTCCCAGAAAACTGAGATCATTTTCTGGTGTTGTCAGGCAGATTTACAATTTGGCTGATCAAATGCAGTGTAAAAAGGATAATAACGCTTCAACCTTTGAAATTATGATTTGCAATTCAGATTTGATCCTTTTTGTTTTGTTTCATTGTCCAAGGTGGGGGAAACAGTCTTCTCTAGACAGTTAGCCAGTGCAGGCAATACTTAGAAAAACAGTATGCCATAATCTGCATATAAAAACACTGTAGTGACATGCTCAGAGATAGAGGTTGGATGGTACCGTGTGTACAACTGAATAGGACAAACATAAAAAAGAACTGCTAATAAATACTACATTTTATACTACTACTCTTAAATTCCTAAGTTGGTTGTGCTTGTGTACCAGAAACCCTGAATCAACAGTCAGGTACGTCAGATGCTGCGTGCTCGCTCTCGTGCATTTAAATCAGGCTGTGAGGTTGAGTACAAAGCTGCAAAGTATGGACTGAGAAAGGCTATAACAACAGCCAAGAGGCAGTACAGGGAAAAGCTGGACAGCCTCTACTCCACTCCTGACCCAGGGCGCATGTGGCAAGGCCTACAACACATCACAGACTGCAAGAGGACCAACAGCAGCACCACTAGCTCTACAGACAGCCTGCCGGAGGATCTCGACATCTTTTACACCCGCTTTGAGACTACCAGCCACAGCACAGAGAAGAGGACCCCCCCCCCCCCCACTAAGAGTCTCACCAGGCCAGGTAAACAAAGCAATGAGGAATATCAACCCCCACAAGGCAGCAGGACCAGACAACATACAGTGGGGTAAAAAAGTATTTAGTCAGCCACCAATTGTGCAAGTTCTCCCACTTAAAAGATGAGAGAGGTCTCCAATTTTCATCATAGGTATACCTCAACTATGAGAGACAAAATAAGAAAAAAAAAATCCAGAAAATCACATTGAAGGATTTTTAATGAATTAATTGGTAAATTCCTCGGTAAAATAAGTATTTGGTCAATAACAAAACTTCATCTCAATACTTTGTTATATACCCTTTGTTGGCAATGACAGAGGTCAAACTTTTTCTGTAAGTTTTCACAAGGTTTTCACACATTGTTGCTGGTATTTTGACCCATTCCTCCATGCAGATCTCCTCTAGAGCAGTGATGTTTTGGGGCTGTCGCTGGGCAACACAGACTTTCAACTCCCTCCAAAGATTTTCTATGGGGCTGAGATCTGGAGACTGGCTAGGCCACTCCAGGACCTTGAAATGCTTCTTACAAAGCCACTCCTTCGTTGCCCGGGCGGTGTGTTTTTTTTTTTGTTTTTTTTTTTTTGTTACTTATTTGTACCCGTAGGTAGACTTGGTTTGCAGTCTGGTGACAAGCCACCGGCTGCTGGTCGCTGCATGCGCGAGCGCCCTAAACCTACATGTTTTTGGTGTGTGGGAGGAAACCGGAGAAATCCCGGAGTAAACCCGCGCAACACGGGGAGAACATGCAAACTCCACACAGCTCACTGTTGGTCGGGGGCTGGGATCGAACCCACGATCTCATGATCCCCGCGATCCCCCGGCCGAGGGTAAAACTGTGCTGCCACAGTGCTAAACCACTGCGCCACCGTGCAGCCAATTATAGTTGGGATCATTGTCATGCTGAAAGACCCAGCCACGTTTCATCTTCAATGCCCTTGCTGATGGAAGGAGGTTTTCACTCAAAATCTCACGATACATGGCCCCATTCATTCTTTCCTTTACACGGATCAGTTGTCCTGGTCCCTTTGCAGAAAAACAGCCCCAACGTATGATGTTTCCTCCCCCATGCTTCACAGTAGGTATGGTGTTCTTTCTCCTCCAAACACAACAAGTTGAGTTTTTACCAAAAAGTTCTATTTTGGTTTCATCTGACCATATAACATTCTCCCAATCCTCTTCTGGATCATCCAAATGCTCTCTAGCAAATTTCAGACGGGCTTGGACGTGTACTGGCTTAAGCAGGGGGACACGTCTGGCACTGCAGGATTTGAGTCCCTGGCGGCGTAGTGTATTTCTGATGTAGCCTTTGTTACTTTGGTCCCAGCTCTCTGCAGGTCATTCACTAGGTCCCCCCATGTGGTTCTGGGATTTTTGCTCACCATTCTCGTGATCATTTTGACCCCACGGGGTGAAATTTTGTGTGGAGCCCCAGATCGAGGGAGATTATCAGTGGTCTTGTATGTCTTCCATTTTCTAATAATTGCTCCCACAGTTGATTTCTTCACACCAAGCTGCTTACCTATTGCAGATTCAGTCTTCCCAGCCTGGTGCAGGTCTACAATTTTGTTTCTGGTGTCCTTTGACAGCTCTTTGGTCTTGGCCATAGTGGAGTTTGGAGTCTGACTGTTTGAGGTTGTGGACAGGTGTCTTTTATACTGATAACGAGTTCAAACAGGTGCCATTAATACAGGTAACGAGTGGAAGACAGAGGAGCCTCTTAAAGAAGACGTTACAGGTCTGTGAGAGCCAGAAATCTTGCTTGTTTGTAGGTGACCAAATACTTACTTTACTGAGGAATTTACCAATTAATTCATTAAAAATCCTTCAATGTGATTTTCTGGATTTTTTTTCTCATTTTGTCTCTCATATTTGAGGTATACCTATGATGAAAATTGGAGACGTCTCTCATCTTTTAAGTGGGAGAACTTGCACAATTGGTGGCTGACTAAATACTTTTTTGCCCCACTGTACCTGAGCGGGCCCTCAGAGCATGCACTGCCAAGCTGACCGGCATTCTCACAGCAATCTTCAGCCTCTCCCTTAATCAGAACATAGTCCCCTGCTACTTCAAAACGACAACCATCATCCCCCTCCCCAAAAGGAGCCCGCTGACCTGTCTGAATGATTACAGACTGGTAGCGCTCACTCCAGTTATAAAGTGCTTCGAGAGTGGTGCTGCCCCTCATTCAAGACAGCATACCGGCCACCCTGGACCCCTTGCAGTACGCCTACCGGCCCAACAGGTCCACCTCAGATGCCATCGCTGCAGCACTCCATTATTCTCTCTCCCACCTGAAAGATAAAGACTCCTACATTAGGATGCTCTTTGTCGACTACAGCTCCGCCTTCAACACAGTCATCCTCCACAAACTCACCAACAAACTGTCTTCACTTGGCCTACACCCCACTCTCTGCGACTGGCTACTGGACTTTCTGACTGGCAGGCCCCAGTCTGTCAGGATGGGTAACAGGACCTCAGCCAGCATCATCACAAACACAGGTGTCCCACAGCCTCTTCACCCATGACTGTGTTGCCTCCCACAAGGACAATATCATCCTAAAGTTTGCAGATGACACAGCAGTGATAGGATGTATCACTGGTGATGACGAAGCATCCTACAGGAGGGAGGTAGCCAACCTGATGTCATGGTGTGAGGACAACAACCTCACCCTCAACACGGACAAGACAAAGGAGATGATAGTGGACATTAGGAAAGGGAGGAGGAGACTCCATTGGCCGCTGTTCATCCGGAAGCTTGAGGTGGAGAGGGTGAGCAACTTCAAATACCTGGGCATCCACATCAGCGAGGACCTTAAGTGGACACGCAACACCACAGAGCTGGTTAAGAGAGCTCAACAGTGACTGTACTTTCTGAGGAGACTGAAGAAGTTTGGCATGTCCTCCAGGATCCTCAACAATTTCTACAGCTGCATCATCGAGAGCATCCTGACCAACTGCATCACTGTGTGGTACAACAGCACCACTGGTCCACCACAGGACCGCAAACGCCTGCAGAGAGTGATGAAGACAGCAGAGAAGATCATCAGGACTCCACTCCCCTCTCTGCAGAGCATCTACCACTGCAGAGTCCAAAGGAGAGCTGACGTCATCCTCCAGGACCCCACCCACCCCCAGCACAGATTGTTCACACTTCTACCCTCAGGCTGGAGGTACAGAAGTGTGAAATGCAGAACAACCAGACTGAAGAACTCCTTCTTTCCCACTGCCATCAGACTTCTGAACAGACAACAACTCCCAAAACTCCGTAACACAGCTTTGCATATAGGAACTCACACACCAGCTGCTAAATTTGCACACTGCTCACCTGTACAATAGATATAGTCTCACGCGTCTGATGTCCATATCATCTCTGCTGCTACTTCTCATGCACAGTCTACTGGTACTACCGTTACAGAAATTAGCACCGGGTACTAATTTGTAATTATGCACTGCTCATTGCACAATGCTCATTTGCACACTGTACATAGGTCTGTGCCATCTCAGGTTCACATCAGGTTGCACAATGATCATTTGCACGCTGTACATAGTGTTATTGAGATAAGATAAGATAAGATAAGCCTTTATTAGTCCCACAATGGGGAAGTTCCAGGATTGCAGCAGCACAGGGATAGCAACACTCAGAGCAACAATCGGAAGGCAAGAAAAAAATAAGAGCAGCTAGTATACATATGTACATGTTACTATAAATATATATACACTACCGTTCAAAAGTTTGGGGTCACCCAGACAATTATTTTGTTTTCCATGAAAAGTCACACTTATTTACCACCATGAGTTGTAAAATGAATAGAAAATATAGTCAAGACATTGACAAGGTTAGAAATAATGATTTGTATTTGAAATAATTATTTTTTCCAGATACTCAATCTGCTCAAAGGAAGGTCAGTTTTATAGCTTCTCTAACCAGCTAAACTGTTTTCAGCTGTGCTAACATGATTGTACAAGGGTTTTCTAATCATCCATTAGCCTTCTGACACAATGAGCAAACACATTGTACCATTAGAACACTGGAGTGATAGTTGCTGGAAATGGGCCTCTATACACCTATGTAGATATTGCACCAAAAACCAGACATCTGCAACTAGAATAGTCCTTTACCACATTAGCAATGTATATTAGATATTAGAGTGTATTTCTGATTAGTTTAAAATTATCTTCAGTGAAAAAAACAGTGCTTTTCTTTTAAAAATAAGGAAATTTCTAAGTGACCCCAAACTTTTGAACGGTAGTGTGTATATATATATAGACACACAGTGCGGAGCATTGTGGTTGGTGGATGTGCAGCAGAAAGTCTAAGCTCTCTCTCCGCGGATGCGGCGGGCCAGCTGGATGTCTTTGGGCATGATGGTGACCCTCTTGGCGTGGATGGCGCACAGGTTGGTGTCCTCGAAGAGACCCACCAGGTAGGCCTCGCTGGCCTCCTGCAGAGCCATGACGGCGGAGCTCTGGAAGCGCAGGTCGGTCCTGAAGTCCTGAGCGATCTCCCTCACCAGGCGCTGGAAGGGCAGCCCACGGATGAGCAGCTCCATGGACCTCATTAGTTTTAGTATTTAGTATCAAGGTGTGCTTAAGGAGTCCTAACTGCCTAACTGTGTGTTGGTGTGTGTGTTATCAGCATCCATTAGTATTAGGATTGAGTTACTGTGTTAGTGTGTCATGACCTTATTAGAATTGTTGTTTCTGTACCTATTACCTTGGCATTCGTTCGGAGAGCAAAGTAAGAATTTCATTGCTCAGGAAATGTAGCATTTCTTAACTGTGCACATGATAATAAAGCCTTTGAATCTTTGACTCTACTTCACGGCCCAGAAGGGGTTCAAGTCAGGCGACTTTGATGACCATTCTAGTATCTTTCAGGACTACGCCTGAAACCAAGTCTTGGTGGACTTTGAGGTATGCTTGGGATCATTGGTCCTGTTCAATGACGCCCAAACTTCAACTTCCTCACAGACCGCATTACATTTTCTCCCAGGATGCCCTGATATTTGATTGAATCCATCTTACTTTCACACACTGTAGGGTTCTAGTGCCCGAGGATGCGAAGCACCCCCAGAGCATCACATAGCCACCACCATGCTTCACTGTAGGCTAGAGCTGCAACTAACGATTATTTTGGTAGTCGACTAATTTAACGACTATTTTTTTGATTAGTCGACTAATCGCGATTATTTCTCTCATGTCCGCCAGCTCAGCTTCCTGCTGGCACAGCTCCTATTCGGGGCTCTCGCTTATGTTTTACCTCACCTGTTTAAGCCTGCACACCTGTGAAAGTCACTTTGTTGTCAGTCTCTGCCTTAATATAATGTAGCCGATTATAAAAAGTTCCCATAGCTAAATAAAATGACCCATCAAACATGAGTTGGAAACTTGAACTTTACAGCTTAATCAGAAGTGTTTGTAGCAGTACAATTAAATAATAGATGTTAAAGTGTAAAAACTCAAACAGCAGCTCTGCTGCTCCATAAGGGCTGTTGTAACTGCATATTAAAAACAAACTAGAGTAATATTCAACTCCATTAAAGTAAAAAAAAAAAAAAAAGAAAATAACAAGGTAGTCCATCCTGTTTGAAACCTTGCTGGGTCTAGAAGTTTAAAAGTTTAATAAGGCTTCAGATAGAAATTAAAATAACTTCTTCTAGTCCAAAATAAATAAACACTTTAAATATCAGTGCAGGAATGTGAGCCTTCACTGCACATACAGCAAAATATGTAAGCCGTTTTACATTTATTTGTGATGATTATGATTATTGGTTTTAATTAATTAAATCATGTATTCTAATTTACTGAGATACACTAATATTCATAATGAAGGCTGATATTACAGTGACAATAGAGAATATGAAAGAGTAATTTGCTCATGTAATTCACCCATTTACTGCAGTTAACATATATACAGTATCTTGCATAACGGAAGCAGCTCAGCTGTCAGCAACTATCATAAGAGAGATTACTGTCCGACAACAGGTAAACTATTTAAATGGCACACACTAATATTGTGGTCAGTTTTCTAAAGCTGAGAGAGTCGCTCATTGAAAATAAGAAGGCTAACGTTACTTGCTAACCTTACTAGTGCAGTCCGCTGACGGGTGGCTGGAGATGGAAGAACAGAGAGGAGGAGGAAATGGATGCATCGCTGTAGTGCAGCTGTGATATAACAACACTGTTTTACAGTCTACATTTAACTTGTTTCATTTATTTAATTTAGGTAAAATCCTTCCATACTTTGGAAACTTTTGGCCTTTTCCGTGATTTTTTCTCTGATGCGTTCCTCTTGCTCTTCACTGGAACAGTTAAACTGAACATTTCCACGGCATGCCTATAAACTTTAAAATTAAATGATTTGTTGACAATAACAATCTGCATCGACAGTTTTTTATGATCACCATTATTGACATTGACTAATCGTTTCACTCCTACTGTAGGCAGGGTGCTCTTTCCAGCGTATGCTTCATTCCTCCTCCTTCAGACGTACCGCTGATCCATAGGCCCGAAAAGTTCCAGTTTTGTTTCATCGCTCCACATAACAGAATCCTAAAACCTCTTTGGTTTGTGAACTTGTGAACCATGCTTCCAACTGTGTTTCTAGGAACATTCAGTGCCTTTGCTGTATTTTTGTATACTTTTCCTTGTTTGTGCAAAACAGTGATCTCTGAACTTTTTGGACAATTTTCTTGTCTTAGCCATATTTCAAACATGCAATCAAACGTCACCATCAACAGTCCAGGTATTTGAGTTCTGTCTCAAGCACACCTGATGCAATTAATGAAGCCCTTGATTGGTTGCATCAGGTGTGCTTGAGACCACGCCTGTTTGCAAATGTGTGCTCTGAGGAATTCTGTTCAGGAAGTTGAATAATTTTGAGACTGCAGTAGTCATTAAAAGTAGGATTTAGTGTTGAATTTGGATGAAATCCTTGCAATATTAATTTTAACTGTTTAACTGTTCTTGTGTAATTTGTTTATTGCAAACACCTGATGTTTTTATTTTAATTTTGCCAGTAAACCTAAAATACAATGGGGGTTGAATAATTTTGATTGCAACCATACTATTTGTTGGCTGGGTGCTTACATTGATCGTCCTTCTCTTTCCTCACAGCTGGCACCCAGGGGAGCTGGATCCCGACCCGAACATCGGTATGAAGAAATAGACAGACTGGCCCCATCACAACCCAGGTGAGTCCACTGTGTTTTACTTTAGTACAGGAAAAGAGGGGATAACTTCTTACCACTCCTTCCCTTTGTGTCTCCACACTCTGTCTGTGTGAGAGAGAGAGAGACACACACACACACACACACACTCACATACACAGACTAATCCTCTTTGGAGCTCATAATTAAATCTGGAGTGTTTGCCTTGGGAGTGTCTACTCATCCCAGGAATAGGACTGATCAGCTCTCCAGAGAGCATGGCACAGGCAGAAGGATCTGTCTCTCTCTCTCTCACTCTCTCACACACACACACACACACACACGAAGGATGGTTTGTTCCTATGACAGATATATAACCTGTACTGTGGGTTTAATGGAACTGCACATGCCCCATGTTTGCATAACCGTTCCCTTGTCAAATTATACGGCAAACATACAGTATGTACATTGCTTCAGCCACACCAGAAATATTCAGTTTTCTCCTTGTAAATGTGAGTGTGGACATGCTGAGCAAACCCCTTTTTTTCCCCAACGTTCATGGCCCACCAGCTAAGTGGAGCGTGGAGTGGCGTGATGCAAGGAAAGTGAGAAAAGGAGAATGAGGGAAAGGAAGGGACACCGGGATGGAGAGCAGAAAGAGGAGAGGAGAACAGTCATTTCACGGGTTATTGCCCCTCCTGATATGACAGGCACCAGGGAGCGCAGACATCAGCACCACCTCAAGGGGGGCGACAGCGGCACTGAGAAACTGTGAGAGAGAAGCAAAGAGAGGGAATAGTAAGACCATGATGCGCAAAGACGGAGTCATTAGCAAAGTGTGTTAGTGGAGATTTAGGTGACCTTTGCTGTGCCTGACAAATCCAAACACTGGCAACTGAATATTTCATTGCAGTTGTTTTTAAGGTATAAAGAACAAATTTTCTCATTTAGTCTTTCAGACACATGGTTTGACTGCTTTTTTTCTTAATTTTGCTTTGGTAGGTAAACAAAAAAACCACTCTGTGTGCAGTGAAACCATCGATGGCTAACATGTTACAAACACCTTCTCCAGTTTCAGATTTTCTGATCTGTGTTGTGTGTCATGTGTTTATGATCTGCAATCACTGAGTTACATAATGCAGTCAAGAAAAATCATTTACATTTGACTTGTGTTTCTGGAGACCATAGTGCGACTGTTATTTTGGCAATGTTTTTGTAGAAATTCAGTAAAGGTTGGTTCCTCTTTGCAGCTATAACACCTTCCACTCTTCTGGGAAGGCTTTCTACAAAATTTTGGAGTGTGTCTGTGGGAATTTTTGCCCATTTATCCAAAAGCGCATCTGTGAGGTCAGACACAGATGTTGGAACAGAAGATCTAGCTAGCTCCCATCTCTGTTTCGTTTCATCACAAAGGTGTTGGAGGGAGTTGAGGTTGTGGTTCTGTGTGGGCTAGTCAAGTTCTTCCATATCGGACTCTTCCAACCAGACATGGTGAGACACAGTCATGCTTGAAGAGAAAAAAGTCCTTCAGACTTGTGCATTGGTATGGTGAAACATTAAGATTTTTCTGGAATGAAACTCCTAAATTCACTGATTATGAAGTGTGGCCGAGCACTTTTGTCCACATAGTCTGTAGCTTCAACTTATTTGTAACGCTGAGCATTCTGATTTTGAGGATGGTCATTGCTTACATGATCTCTGACTGTTAATCAGAGAAAAATGTTCAGTGTCCAGCCTGAACACGTGTACTCGGGTAATAATGAGGTCTAAAATTCTTGGATGTTTGGACTTTTCAGGGGATACACCCAAAGACATTTAGTGCAAGTCACCCAAAATGTGGTGTGAGCCACTGCGTGGCATCGCAGGCTGCACTGAATAGTCTTTCAGCCCACATCAGTGCAGCCCTTCACATACACATGGTGCCAGATGTGCTCTGTGTGATTTTTTTTTTGTCATAGTTCACAAAATGAATTAAAGTTTAAAGATTGAATTTCCAGAGGAAGGGACCTTAGCAGAACTTCTAAAAAAATTATGGTCACAGCTGATGCTCTTGTCATGGTTGCCTATGAGATGACCTGAGTGGGACATAGCAAGCAGTTAAAAAATATTCATATTTATTCACTTTTATGTGAAATGGGTGGAGGGGAATGAAAAATTATGTTCTTATAATTAAACTTTTTTTTTTACTGCTCTGATGTGTGTGGTGCAGCGCCACTATTTTTATATAGAATAGTAGTAAAACCTTGCTGTTGGTGCTGGTGTTCAGATGATTATCATTATCATGTGGCATCTCTGTTAACAGATACTTCATGTCAAAGTGGCCATGTTAAATTTAGATAAAATTTATATGAAAAAAGAAGCAGTTATTTAGTTTTCTACAGTATATGATTCACTGCAATGATAACAACTCAGGTTCAAATAATGTTCATTAGCTCTAGAAGTTTTCTCTGTTATTTAAATGTATTTCATCTCCTCTTTGAAGTATTTTTGGATCCAGCACCCATAGGATGTGATCCACTTGTAATGCATATGCTACCGTTAACATGCTTCTGGGGACATTTGCCTCAGCAACAGAGCAAAAAGCTGGAGCAACAAAAGGCAGAGGAGAAGTGGCAGGTAGTTTGAAGACTATGCAGCCTCACGTTTGTGTTCCTGTTTCTGATGTTTCTGTTCCTGTTCCTGATGTTTCTGTAAAGATAAATCACAACGACTCAGTCCCCAAGACTCCTCTGACTCTCTAGCATAAATACCAAGGCGAGAAGAGGAGGGGACACAAATATATTCTGGGATTTTTTTTTTCTTTTCTTCCCAATGAGAAGGGAGGGGGGAAACAGGAGAAAAAGCGAGCACAGACACAGCGGTGAATTGAATGCATTTTTCAAAGTGGAGCTGAACTTTGTGCAAAATCCCCCTGGGGGCCGCCATTATTGAAAGCCATTTCCTCTCAAAATGAGTGCAGCTCCACCATTGGCCTGGCTCTCATTAGCATACATTTGGCCTGCCTTTGTGTGGAGCCGGCTGGGGCTGCAGCTGGAGGAGTGGGAGGGAAAGAGGTGCGTGCATGTGCGTGCGCGGATTTTACAGGAGATGGAGAAAGCACTGATGGGAGATATGGAGAGAGAGGTGAAGTAAGGGGCAGAATTGTGGGATCAAGTAAACAAAGTATGTCACTTATCTCCCTGTTATGCTGCTTCTTGTCAGTATTTACATGATAGATTTCTCTATAAAAGAACAATTGTTGATGGTTAACTATTTGATGGGTGCTGCTTTATGGGGTGTTAGAAACTATAGCTGTTCCCCAGTCTCAAATTAACAGGTTCTTCAGAAATAAAGGAATAGGTGCCAGAGTAGGAAAGAGAAGCTGGGACACAGTGCTGAGGGCTACTGCATGGCAGCCAACAGGGTACTCTGCAGTCTGGGAAAGAGGATTTGGAAAGAGAGCTGAAAGTGGCAGCATTGAGAGGTTTGCCCCAGGGAGGGGGGATAGTGCTACTTTGGCTCTTACCTCCCTCTCCACTGGCCATTAACGTTGGGGTGCAGCCCAGACTCCGGATAGCCTCTCTGCTCTGGGACACGCAAAAACACACACACGGCCATATGGAGAATATTAACGTCATTACCAATTCAAAGCAGGGGGTCATGGGTGCGACGACCCAGCCCCAAGTTATCCAATCAGAGCAACCCCTGACCCACTCCCACAAGGTGATTGGATTAGGTTGCCAGGCTGGTGCAGGCATGTTTATCTCTGGGGCTGATAATTAGCTGATTAATTGGCAGCTGATGGCCAGTGAGTCAGAGAGCACAGGACTTGAGTTGGAGTCCATGTTGGCCTTATGTAACCCCTCCTTACATCTAAACAATAGTGATGACCCACTGAGGACGTCAGGGTGGGGAGATGTGCTAAATATTCCAACCAGAGATTAGCTGTCCAGTAAGGGATAATTACTAATATTTCTAAAAAGGAAAATGAATAAGACCTTTTTTCTGTTGTAACTGGTGTAAATAATGCATGTGTTACACTACATTTGTTTACCAGGTTGAACTGTCAAGGATACGAGCCCTTAAATTAGGAAAGTCAAAACTGATTAAACAAAAGATCTTATCATGCCATATAAAACACAATTTTATATGGCATGACAATCTCCGTGAATTCTGCACAACCTTGCAACTTTGTCCAATCACTGCAACTTTCCCACAGTTTCCCACAGTTTTGGCCAGTCATCATTGTTTTCCTCAAATTCTGCCAATCAGATTTCTCTGTTTAGTTCTGTGTGGAGTTTACATGTTCTCCCTGTGCTGCGTGGGTTTATTCCGGGGGCTGCGGTTTCCTCCCCACAATCCAAAGATATGCATGTTAGGTTAATTGGTTGTTCTAAATTGTCCCTAGATATGTCTCCTATAGGCCCTTAGAATAGAGGGTTAGTACTTGTGAAGCGCTTTGAGTGGTCTTTGAGACTAGAAAAGCGCTATATAAGTACAGGTCCCCTAGTACTCAACCACGGACATCATCAGTCTAACCAATCAAATGCGCCTCTGCATCACGTGCTCACGTTCTCGTTTCCTTGTTTGCCCAGAGATGTTGACATCAGTGTCTCTCATTTACAAACAAAAATCACAGCACTCTGCTCAACAGTTTGTAAACGGAATGCATCAGCGAGGCGGATTATTCTGCTGCCTATGCTATTAAAGTCCATCTGTAAACGTCACGTCGTGACGCGGCGCGTCAAAGCGTTATCCTGTTTGCTTTTGTTTTTATTAACTTCATTTTTAATTCTTTCTCTCTTTTTTACTAATGTTAGTTTTTTTCCTAGTGTTAGCTTAGTGTTGGCCTAGCAGAAAGCCCGATTGGTACACAGGTGAATCAGACCCCAGGCAGGGCTGTTTTCACCAGGCTAGGCTAACCTGTTTTTAGCTGTTTTTTGCTAGCCAGCTATCCACTTCTCGTCGAACGTCATGACTCCATCCCCAATGTGTGTCAGCTGTTTGTCCCTCCTTAAGAAGGTTTTTGAGTTGGAAGTGAGACCCTCCAACCTCTGAGATTCGGGAGGCTGAAGACCACCTAGGCACCATAATTCTCTAGAAAACATCGGCCCCGGCAACCGACTCTCAGCTAGCAGAGACGGTTACTTACCTGGGTGAATTCAGCACATCGCCATCCACTTCCACCCCTGCTCTGGTCTCTTCAGCTGTCCAGGACCCCGGCAATAAACCCTGGACCTTGGTTGAACCAACTAGCAAGCATTTGGCGGTTGACTAGACCCAGTCGTGCTTCCTCTTTCCCTTTGCTATTGGAAAACAGATTCGACATCCTTTCCCTGGAAGATTTTCCCCACCTGGAAATCGATCATCCTCCCATGGCCCCCCTCCTCCTCCCCCTCCTTCAGCAGCGGCCCAAACCCGCAAACCCCAGATTAAAACCATTTTAGGTGTGCCAAACTATACACCAGCTCCAAAAAGGAAGAGAGCACATCACCCCACCATCACAAGAACAACACTGGCAAAATTATCCCCCATTTCAGAAACCACCGACAAAGCCCCCCCAGACGACGTTGGTAATTGGTGACTCGATTATGAGGAACGTCAGAAGCAGGTACTGTGTCACTAAATTTTTTCCTGGGGCTAAAGTGTCAGACATCGAGGCTCTTATCCCTGACCTGTTAAATGAATACCCCCATGCTAAAACTGTCATTGTACATGTTGGATGCAACAACATCCCAGATGAAGTGTCAGAAATTTTAAAGTGTGACTTCAAGAGCCTTCTGTCCACTCTTATGAACTGTGGCAGACGTGTATTTATTTTTGAGCCCCTCACCCCTTTTAGACAAGGTTGCAATTATTTTAGCAGAACTCTGTCTTAATACCTGGTTGTGTTCTACATGTCCTACTTTTAACATTGGTTTTGTAGAAAATTTCAACCTGTTTTGGAACCGCCCATCGTTTATGAGGCCAGATGGCATCCATCCAAATAGACTTAGTGCACGTGTTTTAAGGGACAATCTGTTCTATTCCATTCAGCGTTTTTTAGTACAGTGCGTTAATTTTGGTGCGTTAACTCACCCCGAAGTTCCTGGGTCTGCCAACCAGCCCTTCTCTGTTTCCACTTCTCATGTTAATCCAAATAATCCTCACTGTTTAGATCAGCCTTCAGTTTATAACCCCATTGAGATTGTGTCTGTCTCCCGTTACCCAAAATATTATAACCCAAGACAAATACAACATAACTTGATAAATTCACACCTTTCTGCAGCTCCTCCTCATCCGCCACCCCTCAACTTAGCCCATCTTCCCCCTCAGAGAACCTTTGTCTCCCCCCCCCCCCCCTCCACAGTTAATAAAAGTAGAATGGTTGTCTGTCTCTCTGTGTTGGCCCTGTGATGGACTGGCGATCTGTCCAGGGTGTACCCTGCCTCTCGCCCAAAAATGCTGGGATAGGCTCCAGCCCCCCTGCGACCCGAAAAGGATTAAGCGGAAGAAGATGAATGAATGAATGAATGTATAAACATCCTAAACTGATTAAACAAAAAGTTGGTAAAACTCAAATTAAACATCGCGTCTCTAATGAGTCGGCCTCTCATCTTCCTCCTCATAATTTAAAAATTAAATGTGGTTTGTTAAATATTAGGTCTCTAACTCCCAAGTCTCTACTAGCTCATGATCTATAAATTGATCATCAGATTGATTTAATATCCCTTACAGAGACTTGGTTAGGGCAAGATGATTATGTTGGTTTAAATGAATCAACTCCCTCTGGTTATCTAAACTATCATAATCCTAGAAGTTCTGGTCGTGGAGGAGGAGTAGCGGCAATTTACCATTCTAAATTACTAGTTAATGTAAAGCAAAAAACCTGTTTCAATTCCTTTGAGGGCCTGGTCCTCACTATGAGGCATGTTAGCAATCTTAGCTTAAACCCTATCTTCTTTGCCATAGTCTACCATCCTCCCTCTGCCTACTCAGAGTTTTTATCCGATTTTGCTGAATTTTTAGCTGATTTAGTGTTGAAATCAGAATAATTATAGTAGGGAATTTTAATATACATGTTGATGTAGATAGTGAATGTCTTAATAAGGCATTCAATTCAATATTAGACTCAATGGGGTTTTCCCAAAAAGTAGAAAATTCTACCCATTATCTCCACCATACATTTGCCCTTGTTCTGACTTATGGTATAGAAATAGAAAATCTGGTCGTGTCTCCTCATAATCTTGTACTGTCAGACCATTGTCTGTTATCCTTTGATTTCACTATTTCTGATTGTTTGACTCCTAAAGAAAAATATTACTACAGCAGATGTCTTTCAGATGATGTTCTTTCCAAATTTTTGCAGATTATTTCCTCTATACCATGTGTCAACACAACGGAAATAATAGATGGAGAGCATGCTCCTTCCGTAATTGATAGCATGGTAGATAGTGTTACAGCCTCTCTGCATCAGACTCTAGACTTGGTGGCCCCTTTAAAAAAGAAAAAGTCTAATCAGAGATTTTTAACTCCTTGGTTTATCACAGAAACTTGTAGCTTAAAACAGAAAACTCGTCAATTAGAAAGAAAATGGTGTTCGACTAATTTAGATGAATTCTATTTAGCGTGGAGAATTCATCTCCTAATTTATAAAAAATCTCTTAGAAAAGCTAGAACAAGTTACTACTCTGCATTAATAGAAGAGAATAAGAATAATTCCAGGTTTCTTTTCAACACTGTAGCCAGGCTGACAAAGAGTCAGGACTCTGTCAATCCTCGCATCCCCCTAGAGCTTACTAGTCAAGACTTTTTGAACTTTTTCAATCATAAAATTTTATCTATTAGAGATAAAATCACTCAGATTATTCCCATCATAAACTTAAGTATAGCAACTACTACAACTCCTTCAACTGATATCTGTTTGGATAAGTTTACTCCAATTGACCTTTTAGAGTTAGATAAAATAATCTACTCATCCAAGCCTTCAACTTGTCTTTTAGATCCTATTCCTAGCAGCTTATTTAAAAAAAGTCTTTCCATTTATTGGTAACCGTATTCTTCAAATAATCAATTCTTCTTTAACCTTAGGTCATGTACCGCAGGCTTTTAAAATTGCTGTAATTAAACCCTTACTTAAAAAGCCAACGCTCAATCCAGGAGTTTTAGCTAACTATCGACCAATCTCTAATCTGCTTTTCATTTCAAAAATCTTAGAGTTTTTGCTACACAATTATTTGACCACTCACAGGGAAATGGTTTATTTGAAGAGTTTCAATCTGGGTTCAGAATTCATCATAGTACTGAAACAGCCTTAGTGAAGGTCACTAATGACCTCCTTATCGCATCTGATAATGGACTCGTTTCTGTACTTGTCCTTTTAGATCTTACTGCAGCCTTTGATACTATCGATCATGATATTCTACTTGATAGATTAGAACACTTTGTTGGACTAAATGGTAGTTCACTGCAGTGGTTTATATCTTATTTGTCCAATAGAATTCAGTTTGTTCATATCAATAATGAGTTTTCTTCCAACTCTAAGCTCAGTCATGGAGTTCCACAGGAATCTGTGTTAGGCTGTATGCTTTTTAGTTTATATATGCCTCTGTAAGGTAACATCATTAGAAAGCACTGTATACGTTTTCATTGTTACGCAGATGACACACAATTATACCTGTCAATGAAGCCCAATGATTGTAATCAATTAGCCAAGTTAGAGGCCTGTCTTAAGGAAATCAGAGCTTGGATGACTTGTAATTTTCTGCTATTAAACCTGGATAAGACTGAAGTCATTCTTGTTGGTCCCAAAAACCTTAGAAATACCTTTCCAAATCAAACTCTTAATTTGGATGCGGCAATTCTTGCTTTGAATAGGTCTGTGAGGAACCTTGGAGTTATTTTTGATCAAGATCTGTTTTTTAATTCACATATTAAAATTTGTTTCTAAGAGTGCCTTCTATCATTTGCGTAATATTGCCAAGATTAGAAGCATCTTGTCTCTGAGTGATGCCGAGAAATTGATCCACACTTTTGGTTAGCTCTAGGTTAGATTATTGTAACTCATTATTGTCAGGTTGTCCTCTGCGGTTCTGGCCTCCCTTCATTGGCTTCCCATAGAGTTTAGAATTAAGTTTAAAATCCTTCTTCTCATTTACAAAGCTCTCAATAATCTGGCCCCCTCTTATTTAAAAGATCTGATATTACCCTATCATCCTAGCAGAGCATTACGCTCCCAAAATGCAGGATTACTTGTAATACCTAGAATCTCCAAAAGTACAATGGGAGGCAGAGCCTTCTGCTATCAAGCTCCTTTCCTGTGGAACCAGTTACCAATTTGGGTTTGGGAGTCAGACTCGATCTCTGTTTTTAAGAATAAGGTAAAAACCTTCCTCTTCAATATAGCCTATGATTAGGGAATGATCTTGTGTCTCTTAACCCTCCCTTTGTTTTGCTGTTATTAGATTTAGACTGCCGGGTGACCTCCAGTAATGTACTTGGCTTCTCTCTGTTAATGTTTGCTCTCTACATGTCTGTTCTTTTCATCTTCTCTATTCCCTCACCCCCCAGCCAGTCACAGCAGATGACTGCCCCTCCCTGAGCCTGGTTCTGCTAGAGGTTTCTTCCTGTTAAAAGGGAGTTTTTTCCTCTCCACCATCGCCAAATGCTTGCTCACAGAGGATTGCCTGATTGCTTGGGTCTTTCTGCAATTGTGGCATTTCCCCTACATTTGAAAGTGCTATGAGATTACTTTTGTTGTGACATGGCGCTATATAAATAAAGTTGAATTGAATTGAAAATTTAAAAAAAAAACCTCACCCATGAGCTATCCAACGCCAACATACTTGTCCAAAATTCTATACTTACTGTTGCACAAAAGAGTTTTTTTTTCTGTATGTTAGTTTCTGCTTAATTTACAAACCAATCACTGTTTTATAGGAGATTTTTGGCAATCTTGTGCTTTTATTCTGGTGTTCAGGTTCAGGTTACTTTATTTGTACCCGTAGGTAGATTTGTTTTGCAGTCTGGTGACATCCATATTTACAAGCCACAATTACATTTAACATAAACACAAACACAGGCACACATGAAGCTGACTATAAACATGATAAAAATACTCAAGGCTCCATCAATCAGGGTATAAAGACAAAGAGATGGGAGAAAAACCAGAGGTAAGAGAGAAGGGTCATATTAAAAAGTTAAAGACTAGTCAAAGAGGTTAAAAACTCAAAGGTCTAAAACCCAATAAAAGATTTAGAACACAAATAAAATCCTACAAAAATAAGTAAATATAAAATGGAGTTAATAAATAGGTACCTAGATTATGTGCAATATATTGTTACAACTTGTTCAACTCTTTGACTGCAGCAGGAACAAAGCTGTTTTTGTAGCGCTGGGTTTTGCTTTTTGGGACAGCAAACCTCCGTCTTGAGGGAAGAAGCTGAAAGTTGCAGTGCAAAGGGTGGGAGTCATCATTTAAAATGGAGGTAGCCATCCTCTGTACTTGTCTGGTGTACAGGGATGTCAGGCGTGACTCACCAAGCAAACGACTGGACCACCTAACTACCTGATCCAAGGATTTCCTCTGTTTCAGTTTTATCTGACCAAACCATGACACTAAAGAAAAGGATAAAACAGATTCAATAAAAGCCCGATAAAACATTGTCATTATGGTTCGGTCAACTTGGAAGCGTGCAAGTTTCCTCAAGCAATGCAAATGTTGCTGACCCTTTTTGCACACCCTTTCACAGTTCTCTTCAAAGTTTAAATTACTATTGTGGGAATGTGGGAATGACGAGACAGGTTTCTCTCAAGTCAACTTTATTCACATTCACCAGCATCTCAAAGAAGAAAGAGGACAACACAGGAAACTCTCGTCCTTAAATACCAGGACTCTTACAGTTCACAAGTCACATGTATCACAGACCACGTTGCATTATAATACAGTAACAATGCATCCCCTCTCTCTGATATCCCCCAACTGTCTACAATGCATCTCCTCTTTAATCCTTTAATTACACCCCCACAGTCTCAAGCCTTGCATACCAAAGCTAACATCCTTGCAGCTTCCTGTAATCTCCAAGGAAGCTCTGCCTTTGTTCTGATCTAAAATGTGAGTCACAAAGCAGGTCACATATGTGTGTCCACCACACAATCAATAATCGTCCCAAGATATTTGTAGGATTGTACACATTCAGTGGTCTGACCTTTTAGTATGGTGACTTTGTGCCTGGGAGTTTTCTTCCTAAAGTCAATAATCATATCTTTAGTTTTTGTCGTATTCAGCTGCAGGTAGGAATCCTCACACCAGTGAACAAAATCATCAACTACTGGGCCGTGGCCACTCTCACCATCCTGTAGGAGACTGACAATAACTGAATCATCAGCATACTTTATAATGTGTCTGTTGTCATGTCTGCTCCGACACATGTTTGTGTACAGGATGAAGAGTAGTGGTGACAACACACACCCCTGAGGAGAGCCAGTAGAAGAGTACTTTAGGTCAGACAATGTACCATTGACCCTTACTGTCTGCATCCTGTTGGTTAAGAAATCCAGAATCCAACCCACCAGATTATTGCTCAAATCAAATTATTTACAATAGTGTATAATAGTAATAATGGTAATAATAATAATGGTAATAATAGTGTAATGGTGTTATTTACAATAGTATCTCAGTAAACTATGGAAAAAAACAGCTGCTTTACAATTTGTACTTCCCACAACTTTTAGTGTAAAACCCTCTAAAAACATAGCAACTTTTATTGCAACTTATTAGAAAAGTGGTCACAAATTCCATTTTTTTGGGGGGGGGGGGGGCTGCAACACTCATAAAAATAGCCCACAAAATCCTGGAGGAACTGAAAACACTACCATAGAGCATGAAATGTCCTTGTATAGTTATCACATAGTGTGAATCTTCATAACAAGTTTATCAGAATCATGATGCACATCATGACTGGCATTCAACTTATAAGACTAAAATCTTACAGTGTGTAGGGACATTAGGGAGATGCTAGTGTGTTACTGGAAAAAATAATCGTAGACCCCTTTCAGTTTGTCATAAAAACCCAACACAAGATGCAAGTACAGATGGACCCTTGCAGACTTGGGATCAAAGTTGTTCTCATGTTGGACTCCTGAAATCTTCCTGCAACCATAGGCTTCTGTGTGTTTGCACTTGATTAAGCCCTAGGCCACATAGACCACATGAATAACTGCCAATAGCTCTGTCCACTTGCATTGCAGGTAGGTCGAGGTGGTGATGTGCGTATGCATTTATATGGAAGTGCAGCATACACAGAAACAAGTGTTATACAGGTGTGGTGCACATTCAAGTTTTAAAATTCACCTGATGTTATGTGTACAGTCATATGAAAAAATTAGGACACCCCATTGAATATTCAGTTCTTTATTAAGAAATGTTCACATATTGATGTCTCATCTTGTTTTTATTTATCTCTGGAAAAGAAGGGGATTTAATTGCAGGTAAATAACAAAAATTAACCTTGTTTTACTCATTAAGCAAAAGATAACAAAAATGTGTATTCTAACTGAGGAAAAAGTTAGGACACCCTACCACCTAATAGCTAGTGTTACCCCCTTTGGCTGAAATAACTTCAGTGAGACGCTTCTTGTAGCCATCTGTCAGTCTCTGACATCGGTCTGAGGGAAGTTTGCCCCACTACTCAACACAGAATTCTTTCAGCTGTGAGATGTTTGAGGGGTTTCTTGCATGCACAACCCGTTTCAAGTCACCCCACAGCAACATCACAGTAGAATTCATGGTGGATTCTACGATGGTGAGCTGGCCAGGTCCTGCTGCAGCAAAGCATCCCCAAACCATGACACTTCCTCCTCCATGCTTCACAGTTGGTATAGCGTTCTTTTCCTGGAATGCTGTATTTGGTCAACGCCAAACACATTCTCTGTTCTAGTGTCCAAATAATTCAATTTTAGACTCATCTGTCCAAAGAACATTATTCCAGAAGTCCTGGTCTTTGTCTACATTCTCTCTGGCAAACTTCAGTCTGGCCTTCATGTTTCTCTTAGAGAGCACAGGTTTCCTCCTTGCACATCTCACATACAAGTTAAACCTGTGCAGTCTCTTTCTGATTGTAGAGGCATGCACTTTCACATCAACAGCAGCAAGAGCCTGCTGTAGGTCCCATGATTACATTTTAGGGTTTTTGAAGACTTCTTTTAGCATCTTGTGGTCTGCTTTTGGGGTGAACTCGCTTGGACAGCCAGACCTGGGCATGTTGGCAGTTGTTTTGAATGTCCTCCACTTGTGGACTATTTTCCAGACAGTGGAATGGCTGATTTCAAGTTTTCTTGAGATCTTTTTAAATCCCTCACCAGACTCATAAGCTGTTACAATCTTCTTTCTGAAGGCCTCAGACAGCTCTTTTGATCTCACCATGGTGTTCATTCTCACTTCACCAGACAGGAGCACACCAAACTAAATGTCTGGGGTTTAAATAGGACAAGCCTCCTTCAAAATGCTGAGTAACAATGTTCTAATCATGTGCACCTGATGTGTGTGATTTAAGCCATTTTAAGTGGGAATATATGTGGGGGTGTCCTAATTTATTTCTCACCAGACATTGCACATTTTTAGAATTACATTTTACAGAAAATTTTTAAAAAGTCTTTTCTTCAGTTTTAATTGTTTACTTCTATTACTTGAATCTCCCAGTATTGTTAAAATTGATATTAATTATCCATATGTCCAAATATGTTTAAAAAAAAACAACCTGTCAGGCTTTCATAGGGTGTCCTAATTTTTTCGCATGACTGTATATGCTTGCAGATATCAAGGTGATGAATAACAAAATAGTCTTATATAAGCCCAGGTGAGGCAGTATTGCTGATTATAGTCTTCATAGATTCTCTGTTTGGTGAAATACCATTGTGGCTGTTGTTTCACACTACTTGTTCCTGTCTCCTGCGTTGTTTTATAGTCACCCCACAGGGAGATCGAAGTTGTTGAGGAATGTTTTTCTTAGTCTTCTAAAGGACAGTTTTCCATTGATATTTTTTTTTTCCATTCAGGGAAAAAAATTCTTCAAAAAAAATTTCATTCTTCAAAAAATATTCATTCTTCAATAGCCTTTCTTCTGATTGAATGACCAAGAAATTTCAGTTGTTGTTTTTTGATTATTTGTAGGTGCTCTTCCTTCATCCTGACATGTTGGAGTACTTCTTCATTTATAAATGTATCAATGTATGAAACTTTGTAGCATCTGCCTGGAGAGTCACATCTCTTCACCTTCTGTTTCAACGGATTTCTGCTGTGAAAGTTCATGACAGTCCTAGAGAAGAGTTGACCGAACGAAGTCTTTGAGTAAGCAAATTTTAATTGCTCTCGATAGCTTCTGACGATTTAATATTGATCTGAGCTTGTTTGCATCTTTTGCTGAGCCAATTATTCTTCTAATTTTTAGATGAGGCAACACAGAGTGTAAATACAGAGAACACTTGTGGATACCTACAGTATGTTTGTGTCTGAATACTGTAGATGTAGAATACATCTGTCACCTGTACCTAACCTGCAGGCTTTTTTCTGCATGCCTCTGTCTGCGAATACTTAATACCTGTGTCCACTTTGATTTACCCCCATATATTTATATGTGCTTTTATTCAGTGTCGAAAGATGTATTCACATGCATATTCATGTGAAAGAAAATAGTGAACTGATTTAGAGACAGGTGACTCCACATGCAAGCCCAAAATGAATTTTTCCATGACTTGCTTCCATAGATATCTGTCACAGGTGCACTTGCATGCATTCCAGGTATGCACAAATGTTCAGAGGTCCAGGTCTGTGTGATGGAGCCTTCAGGAGCTCACCAAGTTGTGACATTTGCTGTTGAGGAGAGGCTGAAATCTTGGTTTTCCTGTCAAGCACTCTGCTTCCCCTCCAAAAACACAGGACAACTCCTTGACTGTCCTCAGTATGTCGAGTGTGCACCAATATTCGCGAAAGTGCCCTTGAGGACTCCCCAATGACCCTCATGAAAAGTGTACAGCCACTCCTTGCAGATTTAGTCACTTTGGCTTCCCCACCATGTCTTAGCACATGAATCTTCTCACCCCAGTTGTATCCCCTGATAGGCTACATAGAGGCAGGACTCACTTGGAAATATAGAATAGCAAGCTTGGCTTTTTTATGAAAAAAAAAACTTTAAAATTATGTTATTCGCTTATTCATTTAAGCTTCAGTCTTGTCTTACATTGCACAGTTGGACCGTTACTTGATTTATTTTATTATGGCCTGTATAGCTGATTGAGTTCACTTGGCTTTTTCAAGGTCAGCACAAAAATTATATTTTGCCTGCACTCGTCCCCTCTTTATTAAATCCAAATCCTGCTTTTCCATCTTCACTTGTGGTCAACTGTTTCCCCACTTGCTGCTGTCCAGCTGTTGAATGACTCACTTTAAACTTGTCTAACTCATTTAAAGTTATTGTCTCTGTAAATCAGATACTTGGAGAGCTTAGTGGTTTTTTGCATTTGCCCCACAACAGCTGCTAATGTCTCAGAAACCTAGGTTATTGGTTTAAAGGTTGATATGACCCCCACTTTATTGTTAAATAAGAACAATAAATAAGCCGCCCAAGAGTATCTAAAGCAATGTATGTGTGAGGCACAGTCCACATTATTGGTTTGATTTCCCAAGAGATGTCCTGACTCTGTTCTTTTCTGCGAGCCCCTTATGAAGGTGTGGGCCCACTGGTGTGCAGAGGCAGCAATGTTTGACTGGCTAACAGTGTTTGTGCTCAGACATGGAAGAATGTAATGGAATCAGCAGTAGGAAATGAAAGGGCTTTAACCAGCTCTATCACATGCACAGATGAGACACTAGCGGCTCTATCTGTTTACAATAATCCCTCTTTTTCCGCTTTTCCCCGATTCCATCAATCCTTTCCTCTGAATTCTTCTGTCACTTCTGTTTAGATCGCTCTCTCACTTCTTTGCATCTCCCCTGTCTTCCCCAAACCTTTCTCAGGTCTGTGTAGGGGAGCCATCACATTATAAATAAAACAAAAGATGTACACTCTGAGGCCTTAGAGCTGCCTGTAAGCTCAGTGAGAAATACTAAGACTGTCATGTACACGTCTGCGTGACATCCATCCATCCATCCATCCATCTTCTACCGCTTTTCCGGAGGTCCGGGTCGCGGAGGCAGCAGTTCAAGCAGAGAAGCCCAGACTTCCCTCTCCCCAGCCACCTGCTCCAGCTCTTCAGAGGGGATACCAAGGCGTTCCCAGACTAGCTGGGAGACATAGTCTCTCCACCGAGTCCTGGGTCTGCCCCGGGGTCTCCTCCCAGTGGGACGTGCCTGAAACACCTCAAGTGGGAGGCGTCCAGGAGGCATCCTAATCAGATGCCCATACCACCTCAACTGACTCCTTTCAATGTGGAGGAGCAGCGGTTCTACTCTGAGCCTCTCCCGGATGACTGAGCTCCTCACCCTATCTCTGAGGGTGAGTCCAGCAATCCTACGGAGAAAGCTCATTTCAGCCGCTTGTATCCGCGATCTCGTTCTTTCGGTCATTACCCAAAGCTCGTGACCATAGGTGAGAGTAGGAACGTAGATTGACTGGTAAATCGACAGCTTTGCCTTAGAACTAAGCTCCCTCTTCACCACAACAGACCGGTACAACGTCCGCATCACTGCAGATGCTGCTCCAATCCGTCTGTCGATCTCTCGCTCCATTTTCCCCTCACTCGTGAACAAGACCCCAAGATACTTAAACTCCTCCACTTGGGGCAGGAGCCTGTCCCCAACCCGGAGAGGACAATCCACCTTTTTCCGGCTGAGGACCATGGACTCGGACTTGGAGGTGCTGATTCTCATCCCAGCCGCTTCACACTCAGCGGCAAACCGTCCCAGCAAGAGCTGTAGGTCATTGCTGGATGAAGCCAACAGGACAACATCATCTGCAAACAACAGAGATGAGATCCTGTGGTCACCAAGCATGACACCCTCCATTCCCTGGCTGCGCCTAGAAATCCTGTCCATAAAAATTATGAACAGGACCGGTGACAAAGGGCAGCCCTGGCGGAGTCCAACTCTCACTGGGAATGACTCCGACCGAGTGTTGGCAATGCGAACTAAACTCTCACAACGGTCGTACAGAGACCGAATAGCTCGTAACAACAAGCCCGATACCCCATACTCCCGAAGCACCCCCCACAAAAATCCACGAGGGACGCGGTCAAATGCCTTCTCCAAGTCCACAAAACACATGTAAACTGGTTGGGCAAACTCCCACGAACCCTCAAGAATTCTCGAGAGGGTAAAGAGCTGGTCCGATGTGCCACGGCCAGGACGAAAACCACATTGCTCCTCCTGAATCCGAGGTTCGACCAACGGCCGGACTCTCCTCTCCAATACCTTGGCATAGACCTTCCCAGGGAGGCTGAGGAGTGTGATCCCTCTAAAGTTGGAGCACACCCTCCGGTCCCCTTTTTTGAAGAGAGGAACCACCACCCCGGTTTGCCATGCCAAAGGCACTGCCCCCGACCTCCACGCAATGTTGCAGAGGCGTGTCAACCATGACAACCCAACAACATCCAGGGCCTTGAGGTACTCGGGGCGAATCTCGTCCACCCCCGGGGCCCGGCCACCAAGGAGATTTTTAACCACCTTGGCGACCTCAGCCCCTGTGATAGGCGAGTCATCCCCCTCGTCCCCAAACCCTGCTTCCTCTGTGGAAGGCGTATCAGTGGGATTGAGGAGATCCTCGAAGTATTCCTTCCACCGCCCGACGATATCCCCAGTTGAAGTCAACAGTGTCCCATCCGCACCATACACAGTGTGGACGGGGAGCTGCTTTCCCCTCCTGAGCCGCCGAACAGTTTGCCAGAATCTCTTTGAAGCCGACCGAAAGTCTTGTTCCATGGCCTCACCGAACTCCTCCCATACCCGGGTTTTTGCTTCAGCAACCACCCGAGCCGCACTCCGCTTGGCCTGCCGGTACACCTCAGCTGCTTCGGGAGTCCCACAAGCCAACCAAGCTTGATAGGACTCCTTCTTCAGCTTAATGGCCCCCCTCACCACTGGTGTCCACCACTTGGTTCGGGGGTTGCCACCACGAGATGCACCGACCACCTTGCGGCCGCAGCTCTGGGCTGCCGCTTCAACAACAGAGGTGGAGAACATGGCCCATTCAGACTCCATGTCTCCAGACTCCCTCGGAATGTGGTTGAAGTTCTTCCGGAGGTGGGAGTTGAAGACCTCCCGGACAGGGGCCTCAGCCAGACGCTCCCAGCACACCCTCACTATACGTTTGGGTCTACCAGGTCTGAATGGCTTCCTCCCCTGCCATCGGATCCAACTCACCACCAGGTGGTGATCAGTTGACAGCTCTGCACCTCTCTTTACTCGGGTGTCCAAGACATACGGTCGCAGGTCTGATGATACGATAACAAAATCGATCATCGACCTGCGGCCTAGGGTGTCCTGGTGCCAGGTGCACATATGGACACCCTTATGCTTGAACATGGTGTTCGTTATAGACAGACTGTGGTTAGCACAGAAGTCCAATAACTGAACACCACTCGGGTTCAGATCGGGCAGGCCGTTCCTCCCAATCACCCCCCTCCAGGTTTCACTGTCGTTGCCCACGTGCGCATTGAAGTCCCCCAGTAGGACAATGGAGTCTCCAGGAGGAGCACCCTCCAGCACCCCAGTCACAGACTCCAAAAAGGGTGGGTACTCTGAAACATCATTTGGTGCATAGGCACAAATGATGGTCAGGACCCGTTTCCCAACCCGAAGGCGCAGGGAAGCAACCCTTTCGTCCACCGGGGAAAACTCCAATATAGAGGCAGCAAGGTGGGGCGATACAAGAATACCTACCCCTGCTCGTCGCCTCTCGCCCGGGGCAACTCCAGAAAAGGCCAAGCTCCAGCCCCTCTCCAGGAGACTGGTTCCGGAACCGGAGCTGTGTGTTGAGGTGAGGCCAACTATATCTAGCCGGTATCGCTCAATCTCGTACACCAGCTCAGGCTCCTTCCCCACCAGAGAGGTGACATTCCACGTACCAAAAGCCAGTTTAGAAAGCTTGGGATCAGTCCGCCAAGGTCTCCGCCTTTGACTGCCACCTAATCCACATAGCACCGGACTTCCATGATCCCTCCTGCAGGTGGTGAACCTACTGGAGGGCGGACCCATGTAACTCCTTCGGGCTGAGCCCGGCCGGGTCCCATGGGTGGAAACCCGGCCACCAGACGCTAGCCTTCGAGCCCCTCCCCCAGGCCTGGCTCCAGGGTGGGGCCCCGGTAACCCCATACCGGGCGGGGTACACTGAATCCTTGATATACAATTTATCATGAGAGTCTGTTGGATCGTTCTTCGTCTGGCCCTTCACCCAGGACCAGTTTGTCTTGGGAGACCCTATTAGAGGCAAATTGCCCCGGACAACATAGCTCCTGGGATCACTGGGGCACGCAAACCCCCCCACCACGATAAGGTGACGATCCATGAGGGGGGTCTGCGTGACATTCAGTCCGCAAATACAGATGGACGGGTAGGAGACGCAGGAGTCCCAGTGAATTCAAATGTTCTCTTCTTTGCTATGAGTGAAATGGAACACAGTACAGTAGACCTAGGATGAACTTATTTTGAACCATCAAGCATAATAAGGAGATTTAATGTGCTGAGCCTGAAAGTTTCTATGTTTAGTGAAAGAGAAATCCCACCTGTTTCTGCCATCCTCTGCATTTTCTTCTGGCACATCTCTAGTTAACAATTACACTGGCCAGCAGTCAGGGCTCTAACGTGCTGCAGAAACACATGCAGCACTTCTGCAAATTTCTTTTAAGCTTTTAAATTTTATGGTTCCAAGCAACTGTGCTGTGGGAAACCTACTGTAGTTGTTCTGATTCTTATTTTGTTCTGCTAAAAGTGCATGAAATTTTACAGTCAGAAATTCTCAGACCAAAATCAAGGCACTGCATCCATAGGTGGCGCTATAGTAAACATTTTTGCTTTTTTGCAAATGTCTGCAACGTCCAGGCCTAGACTCATCATTCTCTTCTCTGAAATGTTCTGCAACTTTTCCCAATGGTCTTGTCCTCTAAAAAGGAAGTTTTCTGCATTATATTTTCAAAAATATGCAAAAAAGTCAAAATGAAGTCCTCCTCTCTGATTCTTCCACATTGCTTGTAAGTGACTTGAAGACTGAGGACAAATTGACATCAACATTCCTGTCTCCCACACACCTTGTGCTCTGCGCTGTCCACATTAACTTGGCTTGGCCACAGCTCTTTGGCACCCGACAGTATTGCGCAGAAATGCACATAGCAAAATAAAATAATTTCCCACATTTTCTCCGCTATGTACAGCAGCATTCCTCTTGATCACTTGAAGCAGTTTTTTTTAAACCCAATGCAGCACATCTTCTTGGCCTGTGCACTCCTGTGTGCACAAACCATGAGGACTAACATTATCATGAGGAGGAGCTCATTTAGCAGCAGACTACATCATCCTAGGTGCACAACCGAGAGGTTTCACAGATCCTTCCTACCAACGGCTGTCAGACTGTACAACCTAAGCAGGGCTGCTCGCAGAGATAGCAAAAAGACGTGACAACCTAATAGTTTTGAATGCAAAAGACGCAATAGTCTTATACAATGGTCCCCTCCGGCATACAACTAGGAAAATACCGGTCGCTATGGAGGGTGAGAATATGTATGGGTACATAATCATACCATGTAGGATAACTAAGTAGACGGTTGTGCTGTTTCATCCCATCTAGCAACAATGCTCTGCACTGCGTGTGTTTATATATTTACATATTTATTCCATCTAGCTACAATGCTCCGCACTGGGTGTGTTTATATATCTACATATTTATTCCATCTAGCTACAATGTGCCGCACTGTGTTTTTATATATCTGCATATTATTCCATCTAGCTACAATGCTCCGCACTGTGTTTATATATCTACATATTTATTCCATCTAGCTACAATGTGCCGCACTGTGTTTTTATATATCTGCATATTATTCCATCTAGCTACAATGCTCCGCACTGTGTGTTTATATATTTACATATTTATTCCATCTAGCAACAATGCTCCGCACTGGGTGTGTTTATATATCTACATATTTATTCCATCTAGCTACAATGTGCCGCACTGTGTTTTTATATATCTACATATTATTCCATCTAGCTACAATGCTCCGCACTGTGTTTATATATTTACATATTTATTCCATCTAGCTACAATGCTCCGTACTGTGTGTGTTTATATATCTACATATTTATTCCATCTAGCTACAATGCTCCGCACTGTGTGTCTATATGTATATATATTTATGTTTATATGTACATATGTATACTTGCTGCTCTTGTTTCTTTTTTTTTCTTTTTTCTTTTTTTTTCCTCTTGCCTTCTGAGTGTTGCTATCCCTGTGCTGTTGCAATCCTGGAATTTCCCCATTGTGGGACTAATAAAGGCTTATCTTATCTTATCTTATCATATACTACATAACACAAAACTTAATCAAAGAAATGCTTTTTTAGAATATTAAGGCTTTAAGTGTGACTGTCGCCGAATTGTGACGTAACCCTTAGTGGTCAACAGTAGTAAAGATTTTTTCCAAGAAACTAGTCAGATCAGATGTCAGAACTTTCCAAGGCTATAACTTTAAAGTGGTAAGAGATAATGGCTTACTGTCAACTAGAAAGATGTAAAATATGATCCAAAGTATCAGTTAGGAGTGATTTTACACATCTAATTTGCATAATGCCACAGCAGCTATATTGAATTACATAACTCAGTCAAAAGCAGACTTTGGACATATTTACACAAAGAATGGTTCAGTCTTTTGACACCGTTTTTTGTACAGGGGTACGTTATCATCTTATCTTCAAAGTATATGAACAAGAAATCAGTACAATTTTTAAAAAAAAACAAAAAAAAAACAAGAAATTTGTCACTTACCGGCGGCGAAGGGGACTCGCTCGCTGCCGTGGTTGGTCCGTTTTCGTCCATTGTGGTCATTATTTTGCATTCTGTCGGTCATTTACGCTCTCTATCACATCTACAAAGTCATAATTATCCCACATAAATTTCGCTTGTATCCCGCGGCTATTTTCCGTGTACGAAGCTGTCTAAGTGATGGTGCACAACGATGGATGGCGGCCATATTAGCTTTCTGAGCTAAAAGAAAGGAATACAGGAAAGGGAAATAAGGAGTTCTTCTTCTTTGGTGTATTACATGTCAGCCATGATTCCTCCAATGTGTGTCTGCCACCTTCTGAACTGGCACAATCAGTACAAGTCGTCAGTATAGCTGGGGAGTACAGGGATGTCAGAATTAGTTGACAGGCACAGCGCTGCGCTCTGCCACTAGGGGCACGCGAAATCTCACACTCAAAGGGTTGAACTTTGTACTCACACAGGTGATGACTTCCTACAGTACATATACTGTATATTAATAAAGTTAAATAATATAATGACAACATCTTGAAAAACCCTGAGCTCATTCACAACTGTAAAAAAGTTTCCGAAGCTAAAAGCTTAATGTGTTTTTTTTTTCCTCATTCCATCAAATAACTATAAATGTTTTAAATGTTCTGCTTAAATCTGTTGTTTTTGCTGCAGTAGCACATGCATATAGAATGGTTATAATTACTGAAAGCAACTGCTTTAGTCTTCAGAGTAACTCATTAAAACACTCATCTAAATATAACACTGCAAGCGTGATAGGTTGCACTGCTAAATATAATTTGATGATCAAATAATTCTCCCGCACAGCCAGGATTCTCTTCTGCATCGCGAGTCTACTGCAACTTGAAAATTTGCGTACATGAGCTCAGACCTGTTGGGATTTGAACATACTGTACAGTCACCTCCAAACTGATAAATATCGATCTTTGCATTGAAATAATCATTCAACCACTTTTCTGTCTTATGCACATTTGTTAAATGAGGGCAAATGTGTTGTTTTCACTCGCTGTTGCTTTCAATGCTAACAGTTTTTCTGACTTGTTGCACTGGAATGCAGCCAACTTGACATGACACCATTTTGACAGCTGCTGACTTAAGAAGGAACGCACCACAAATCTATTAAGTCCATCTGTCATTTGACTTCTTTAACTTTACATTTTGTCCATCACTCTGAATGTCTTCAAAACTGTTTAAATAAATTCAAGCTGAGTGAAATGTTATTGATTGGTCACCTGTAACATGGCATCACTGACATGATGACTGCTCCTCTAAGAGCCCTTGTTTTAGATTGAATGGACTGTTTGCCCTGCTGCCTCTCATCTCTCCTCACATTCTCATTTCTACCTCATTCTGCAGCAGGACTCACTGTTACCTGCTATTGATACTGTGCACACTCCCATCATTGCTGTGTATAGTAGCATGGTGTGTAAACACAAGTCCATTTAAATGAGGCACATGCATATAGGTGAGGACCAATTTCCATCAGTGTTGTTGACTTAGACTGGTCTGATTAGCAGAGCTGCTTCATGTAGTGGCCTGACGAGAGTAGCTAATGGTTTCCTCTGCTGCAGCTCTGCTCTGTGTCTGCAGCTCTCAGCTAGTACCACAGCACCGTTAACACTACAGGACTGTGTGTGGGGGGACAAGGATGAATTTGGAGAATCTGGGGAATGCATCGTACACTAATGAACATGTCAAGTGGCTAAATATACAGTACTACATCTTTTAAATAAACAACCTTTACAATAATTGATGACCAGACCACTGGAAATGTTTTGGCTCCATTCTCAACTTATCTAGAAGCAGTGGTCTCCCTACCTTAAAGGACACATTGACTAAAATGAAGGCATTTCAATCTTTCTGAAAATGCTGCTGCTACCTCTGCAAATTATCACACAATAAACATTTTTTATCCAGCAAAGTGTGTGCAGACATGCATACGAATGACTGTGTGCGTTGGAGTGTTTGGCAGTGAAGGGCAGCAGCTGTTTTTTGCAGAGCAATTAATGTATTTTGCATGCAGTCATGTCTGTTTGTCATCATTTGACGAACAGGTGAGCTCGTAACTGGCAGATGTGCTCACATATGTATCTGCATGCTCTGCTCATTTTTGTACTAAGAACATTAATAAATCCTGTGTACACATGTCATTTAATTGGTATTTCTGCCATTTTAATGGAGGGCTTGCACTAATTTCTTTGCATGAGAATACAGGCAGGGGACAAAGGAAAATTCCTGGGGTGACTGTGTGATAATGAGATTTTTGGAATGTTTGCTCCCTTTAGAAGGAAGTCATCTGTTTTAACCTAAGAGAAAAGACTTCTCATACAACAATGACCCAAATATTCAGATGTGTACAGTGGTGTGAAAAAAGTGTTTACCCCCTTCCTGATTTCTCATTTTTTTGTGTTTGTCACACTTAAATGTCTCAGCTCGTCAAACTAATTTAAATATTAGACAAAGATAACACAAGTAAACACAAAATGCAGTTTTTAAATGGTGTTTATTATTAAGGGTAAAAAAAATCCAAACCTACATGGCCCTGTGTGGAAAAAGTGACACCCTCCCCCCCCCCTGTTTACTGGGACTCCAGCGAACCACAGTGAGAGCTATTATCCACAAATGGCAAAAATATGGAACAGTGGTGAACCTTCCCAGGAGTGGCCGGCCGACCAAAATTACCCCAAGAGCGCAGCGACAACTCATCCAAGAGGTCACAAAAGACCCCACAACAACATCCACAGAACTGCAGGCCTCACTTGCCTCAGTTGAGGTCAGTGCTCATGACTCCACCATAAGAAAGAGACCGCCATGCAGGCCATTTTTTCCAGAGTTCCAAAACGAAAACCACTGCTGACCAAAAAGAACATAAGGGCTCATCTCAGTTTGGCCAGAAAACATCTTGATGATCCCCAAGACTTTTGGGAAAATACTCTGTGGACTGACAAGACAAAAGTTGAACTTTTTGGAAGGTGTGTGGCCCATTACATCTGACGTAAAAGTAACACAGCATTTCGGAAAAGGAACATCATACCAGCATTAAAATACGGTGGTGGTAGTGTGATGGTCTGGGGCTGTTTTGCTGCTTCAGGACCTGGAAGACTTGCTGTGGTAAATGGAAGCATAAATTCTGCTGTCTCCCAAAAAATCCTGAAGGACAATATCCGGCCATCTGTTCGTGACTTCAAGCTGAAGTGCACTTGGGTTCTGCAGCAGGACAATGATCCAGAACACACCAGCAAGTCCACCTCTGAATGGTTTGACTTGGGAGTGGCCTAGTCAAAATCCTGACCTGAATTCATTTGAGATGTTGTGGCATGACCTTAAAAAGGTGGTTCATGCTTGAAAACTCTCCAATGTGGCTGAATTACAACAATTCTGCAAAGATGAGTGGGCCAAAATTCCTCCACAGCGCTGTAAAAGACTCATTGCCAGTTATCACAAACACTTGATTGCAGTTGTTGCTGCTAAGGGTGGCCCAACCAGTTATTAGGTTTAGGGGACAATCACTTTTTCACACAGGGCTATGTAGGTTTGGATTTTATTTATTTTTTTTACCCTTAATAATAAACACCTTCATTTAAAAACTGCATTTTGTGTTTACTTGTGTTATCTTTGTGTAATATTTAAATTTGTTTGATGATCTGAAACAGTTGAAGTCAACTGTTTCAGATCTGACTTCCAGTACTAGTACACTGTACTAGTACTAGTACTAGTACACTGACTTCAACTGGGGATATCGTCGGGCGGTGGAAGGAATACTTCGAGGATCTCCTCAATCCCACTGATACGCCTTCCACAGAGGAAGCAGGGTTTGGGGACGAGGGGGATGACTCGCCTATCACAGGGGCTGAGGTCGCCAAGGTGGTTAAAAATCTCCTTGGTGGCCGGGCCCCGGGGGTGGACGAGATTCGCCCCGAGTACCTCAAGGCCCTGGATGTTGTTGGGTTGTCATGGTTGACACGCCTCTGCAACATTGCGTGGAGGTCGGGGGCAGTGCCTTTGGCATGGCAAACCGGGGTGGTGGTTCCTCTCTTCAAAAAAGGGGACCGGAGGGTGTGCTCCAACTTTAGAGGGATCACACTCCTCAGCCTCCCTGGGAAGGTCTATGCCAAGGTACTGGAGAGGAGAGTCCGGCCGTTGGTCGAACCTCGGATTCAGGAGGAGCAATGTGGTTTTCGTCCTGGCCGTGGCACATCGGACCAGCTCTTTACCCTCTCGAGAATTCTTGAGGGTTCGTGGGAGTTTGCCCAACCAGTTTACATGTGTTTTGTGGACTTGGAGAAGGCATTTGACCGCGTCCCTCGTGGATTTTTGTGGGGGGTGCTTCGGGAGTATGGGGTATCGGGCTTGTTGTTACGAGCTATTCGGTCTCTGTACGACCGTTGTGAGAGTTTAGTTCGCATTGCCAACACTCGGTCGGAGTCATTCCCAGTGAGAGTTGGACTCCGCCAGGGCTGCCCTTTGTCACCGGTCCTGTTCATAATTTTTATGGACAGGATTTCTAGGCGCAGCCAGGGAATGGAGGGTGTCATGCTTGGTGACCACAGGATCTCATCTCTGTTGTTTGCAGATGATGTTGTCCTGTTGGCTTCATCCAGCAATGACCTACAGCTCTTGCTGGGACGGTTTGCCGCTGAGTGTGAAGCGGCTGGGATGAGAATCAGCACCTCCAAGTCCGAGTCCATGGTCCTCAGCCGGAAAAAGGTGGATTGTCCTCTCCGGGTTGGGGACAGGCTCCTGCCCCAAGTGGAGGAGTTTAAGTATCTTGGGGTCTTGTTCACGAGTGAGGGGAAAATGGAGCGAGAGATCGACAGACGGATTGGAGCAGCATCTGCAGTGATGCGGACGTTGTACCGGTCTGTTGTGGTGAAGAGGGAGCTTAGTTCTAAGGCAAAGCTGTCGATTTACCAGTCAATCTACGTTCCTACTCTCACCTATGGTCACGAGCTTTGGGTAATGACCGAAAGAACGAGATCGCGGATACAAGCGGCTGAAATGAGCTTTCTCCGTAGGATTGCTGGACTCACCCTCAGAGATAGGGTGAGGAGCTCAGTCATCCGGGAGAGGCTCAGAGTAGAACCGCTGCTCCTCCACATTGAAAGGAGTCAGTTGAGGTGGTATGGGCATCTGATTAGGATGCCTCCTGGACACCTCCCACTTGAGGTGTTTCAGGCACGTCCCACTGGGAGGAGACCCCGGGGCAGACCCAGGACTCGGTGGAGAGACTATGTCTCCCAGCTAGTCTGGGAACGCCTTGGTATCCCCTCTGAAGAGCTGGAGCAGGTGGCTGGGGAGAGGGAAGCCTGGGCTTCTCTGCTTGAACTGCTGCCTCCGCGACCCGGACCTCCGGAAAAGCGGTAGAAGATGGATGGATGGATGGATGGATCTGAAACAGTTAAGTGTGACAAACACAAAAAAATGAGAAATCAGGAAGGGGGCAAAGACTTTTTCACACCACTGTATTTAGATAATTAAAAGTTACAAAAATCCATCCATCCATCTTCTACCACTTATCCAGGGGTCTGGATCGCAAGGGCATCAGTCCAAACAGAGTAGCCCAGACTGCCACCTGGTTCACATACACACGTGGACAAAATTGTTGGTACCCCTCTGTTAATGAAAGAAAAACCCACAATGGTCACAGAAATAACTTGAATCTGACAAAAGTGGGAATAAATAAAAATTCTATGAAAATTAACCAATGAAAATCAGACAATGCTTTTGAATTGTGGTTCAACAGAATTATTTTAAAAAACAAACTCATGAAACAGGCCTGGACAAAAATGATGGTACCCTTAACTTAATATTTTGTTGCACAACCTTTTGAGGCAATCACTGTTATCAAATGATTTCTGTAACTGTCAATGAGACTTCTGCACCTCTCAGCAGGTATTTTGGCCCACTCCTCATGAGCAAACTGCTCCAGTTGTCTCAGGTTTGAAGGGTGCCTTCTCCAGACGGCATGTTTCAGCTCCTTCCACAGATGTTCAATAGGATTTAGATCAGGGCTCATAGAAGGCCACTTTAGAATAGTCCAATGTTTCGCTCTTAGCCATTCTTGGGTGTTTTTAGCTGTGTGTTTTGGGTCATTATCCTGTTGCAAGACCCATGACCTGCGACTGAGACCAAGCTGTCTGATACCGGGCAGCACATTTCTCTCTAGAATACCTTGATAGTCTTGAGATTTCATTGTACCCTGCACAAATTCAAGACACCCTGTGCCAGATGCAACAAAGCAGCCCCAGAACGTAACGGAACCTCCTCCATATTTCACAGTAGGGACAGTGTTCTTTTCTTGGTATGCTTCAGTTTTTTGTCTGTGAACATGGAGCTGATGTGCCTTGCCCAAAAGTTCCACTTTTGTCTCGTCTGTCCGTAGGACATTCTCCCAGAAGCTTTGTGGCTTGTCAACATGCAGTTTGGCAAATTCCAGTCTGGCTTTTTTATGATTTGTTTTCAACAGTGGTGTCCTCCTTGGTCGTCTCCCATGAAGTCCACTTTGGCTTAAACGACGACTGATGGTCTGACACTGATGTACCTTGACCTTGGAGTTCACCATGAATATGTTTAGAGGTTGTCCTGGGCTCTTTTGTTACCATTTGTATTATCCGTCTCCTCCTGTGGCCACGTCCAGGGAGGTTAGCTACAGTCCTGTGGATCTTAAATTTCTGAATAATATGTGCAACTGTAGTCACAGGAACATCAAGCTGCTTGGAGATGGTCTTATAGCCTTTACCTTTGACATGCTTGTCTATAATTTTCTTTCTAATCTCCTGAGACAACTCTCTCCTTTGCTTCCTCTGGTCCATGTTTAGTGTAGTAAACACCATGTCACCAAACAGCACAGTGACTACTTGTCACCTTTTAAATAGGCCGACTGACTGATTACAACTTTGTAGACAACTGTGATGTTAATTAGAGGACACATCTTGGTTGAACATGTCCCTATGGTCACATTATTTTCAATCTTTTTTAGGGGTACAATCATTTTTGTCCAGGCCTGTTTCATGAGTTTGTTTTTTAAAATAATTCTGTTGAACCACAATTCAAAAGCATTGTCTGGTTTTCATTGGTTAATTTTCATATAATTTTTATTTATTATCACTTTTGTCAGATTCAAGTTATTTCTGTGACCGTTGTGGGTTTTTCTTTCATTAACAGAGGGGTACCAACAATTTTGTCCCTGGCTGGTAGCACCATGATCCCTCCTGCAGATGTTTATCCCACTGGAGAGTGGACCCATTTGGCTCCTTTGGATACACTGGGTCCATGATATAATGTTTTTCATAGGGATCTACTGGACCGCTCTTGGTCTGGCCCTTCACTCAGGATCAGTTTGCCTTGAGCGACCCTACCATGGGGAAGTTGTCCCCTACAACATAGCTCCTGGGATCATGGGGGTGAGGGGGGGGGGGCAAAATATATAAGGAAAATTAAGGACAGTGTAATGTTCATAGAAATATTAAAAGCATGGATTAAACTATATGTCTTAATCTTTAGAATGAAGTTACCTATCATTATAAAATGTTAGCTGTTTTATCACTAAATAAATGATTTTCTTTTCCATGGTAGTGAATTGTGGTCTGTGGTAAACTTGGCAAATATAAATTAACCAGTAAGATAAATATGGAAATGACACATTTTTGGTGTGACAGACCCACCAACCCCGAGGGGAAATTAGTTTCTTTGTAAATGAACAAACACATACACACCTAAAAGCACAAATATACAGTAAATATGACTAGACGGCTTAAAAACAAATCACTAAAAAACTTAAAAATAATTTTTAAAAAATGCTAAAATGCAATACAATAAAATACAGTTCAGTGCACAGTTCTGGAGGCTGTATGTGTGTTTGTACTCTCATTAAGTGAAAGTCCAAAGACAATATTACATTGAGCTTTTTAAAGAAGTTGTACAACACTAACTTTTAGCATTTAAAGTTTGTTTCTAAAGTCAGGAATGTTGTTTATGAGTATGGTTGCTCTTATTTGTGGTATGAGTCCATAGGTCTTAATTCTGAATATTTAAAACATTACAGTTTAAGTCAGAAATGAGTTTACCAAGTTACCATTATGAATTAATACTGCACTAACTTTAGACTTGATAAGACAGGGTGGACCAACATCAGCAGATGACATGGCTCCTCAAAGTAATCATTTGCAAGTCAAGGTCCCAGAGTCTGGAGGAAGTGTGGAGAGGCACAGAGTCCAAGTTGCTTGAGGTCCAGTGTGAAGTTTCCACAGTCACTGATGATTTAGAGAGCCATGTCATCTGCTGGTGTTGGTCCACTTTGTTTTTATCAAGTCAGAAGTCACTGCAGCCATCTACCAGGAAATTTTAGAGCACTTCATGCTTCCCTCTGTTGACAAGCTTTATGGAGATACTGATTTAATTTTCCAGCAGGACTTGGCACCGCCCACCCTGCCAAAGTACCAAAACCTGGTTTAACGACCACAATATCGCTGTGCTTTATTGGCTAGCAAACTCTCCTGGCCTAAACCCCATAGGGAATCTATGGAGTATTGTCAAGAGGAAGATGAGAGACACCAGACCCAACAATGGTTGTGGCAGTGAGATCTTTTACCATTTTTTTCTTTAGCTCTGGACAGAAATAATTTGTTTAAATTATTTTACAGATCCATTCCTCATGCTGACAAATTTACTTTTATGAAATTTTTGTTTGCATATTTTTTCATACTTTTCTACATTACTTTTTTCAGAAGCATGTTCTCCATCTTTACTGATTAAATCAGTAAATACTAATTGTACATAAAGCCACATGAAAAGTAAGCATAAAATCATTAATCACTATAGTTGTCAAGGTTAAAATGTCTTTGTAGAAATCTTGTTTTCAATTAATTTAGTAGTTAAACTGTGCCTTTCCATGGTACATATGTGCTAGAGAAGGTTGCTTTCCAGCTGTTTTGCGGGGAATGGTGGTATCCAGGAGACCAGAATATGGGGGTCTAATAAGACATCAGAAGGTGGGGTGTGGGGTATTTCTTCCTTCCGTTTGCTCGGAGCAGGTGCAGGATAACATCATACACACACCATACACACATTCTTCACTGTCGTGAGTCAGAAGCTTAAATGCCAAAACACACTCACACACCCACATGGACACATTTCTTTAAACTGCTGAATATGCAATCATGCGCGTCCTCACATGCATATCCGTTATGGATGTAACATTCAGCCTGTCATTTACTGTCTCTCGCACACTTGCTCTCAGAAAGTGGCTGAGTGTGGTATATGATGAGGATGTTCTCATAGTGCGAGTAGAATGTATATATTAGACGGCGTGTCATTACTGCTTTCCACTCTCGTGGTCCCTGTGGTTCACATCACACCTTGTACTGTTGCTCTATTTAGACCTCAGAGGGACAGACGGTTGTCTCATCTGTCTCTCTGCTGGTCCACCACTAAATATAGCGTGGAAAAACTTTTTTATATCCTCTCTCCTTCTGCCTTACTTTACATTGTGTCCATTTTCTGTTGTGATACTTTGCATATCATGTTTTAGAGATTATAACAGGAAACTGCATGTGCTCCAGAATGGCCCACTGGTGTTTAAATAGAAATGACGGGTATACATGTCATGCAAAAACTTGTCACCCTAAAAGCAATAGGGTCAGATTGGGATGGTAGTGGCTCAGGAGAAAGAGAATCCTTTATTAGTCCCACAATGAGGAAATTACAGTATTGCAGCAGCAAAGGGACAGCAGCACTCAGAGCACTAATAAATAAGATTTAAAAAGTGGGATAAAAATAGTATATACACAGAGAGGGTCATCCAATAACCAGAGGGTTGGTGGTTCAAGTCCCGCTATCCCCAGCCATCCTGCCATTGTGTCCTTGGGCGAGACACTTTACCCACCTTGCCTCCAGTGTCAGTGACACTGGGTGTGAATGTGAATAAATGTTTGGTGGTGGTCAGAGAGGCCGCTGGCGTGGGTTGCCAGCCACATTTCTGTCAGTCTGCCCCAGGGTAGCTTACCACTGCCAATGTCTGTCTGTGGAGTGTAATGAATAATGGACTTACTGTAAAGCATTTTGGATACCATGAAAAGTGCTATATAAATGCAATCCATTATTATCATTCAATGAGGTTTTTTTTTTTGTGATTTCTCAAACTTAAATGCTCTAAGACTCTAAAAAGAGACAAACATGGTTAGTAGTGCTAAGACAGCAAAGCAATAGCAATCTTGCAATAGCAATAGTAAGACTAATATCAGAATGCATTCATATCATAACAAACATGTTGCTAGTGTAAATCTGTAAGTGAAGCTATATGAGCATGCATGATTGTTGGGGCCTAAACACAGTTGCATGCTAGAATTAGCTAAACATGGATTACTAAATAACCTTCAAGTATAGTCATATCTGTTATTAGCCTGTTAATCTCCTCATTAAGCATCAAAATAAGTTTGGATGGTTCTTAAATGTTTTAGTCATATCATTGTATGAACTTCCAGCAGACTATGCTCCTGCTTTACTATAATCTAAAAGTAACATTGTTGGACTGAAAACAGGGGTAGCTGCAGCTGGAGTCCTCACTAAGACCAAGAAAGTGGATCATATAACTCCGGTCCTCAGATCTTTACACTGGCTTCCTGTCTGTCAAAGAATAGATTTCAAAATACTGCTGTTGGTTTATAAAGCTCTGAATGGTTTGGGGCCAAAATACATCTCAGATCTTCTGGTCCATTATGAACCACCCAGACCCTCAGGTCGTCAGGGTCAGGCCTACTGTCTGTGCCCAGAGTTAGAACCAAACATGGTGATGCAGTGTTCAGTTTTTATGCTCCTCACATGTGGAACAAACTCCCAGAAAGCATCAGGGCTGCTGAAACTCTCAGCTGCTTTAAATCCAGGTTAAAAACTCTATTTGCTGCTGCCTTTCAGTAGAACAATTGTTAATCTCACACAATGCACTGTAACTTTTATTTCTTGCATTTTATCTATTTTATTTCAGCTTGTTCCTGTTCCTTTTTAATTTTGAGTTTGCTTTTAAATTCTTATGTATTCCTTTTGCAACTTGCTGTAATGCTTTGTTTTATGTAAAGCACTTTGAATTATCATGTACATGAAATATGCTACACAAACTTGCCTTGCCTAGCTGCATATGATGCACTTTAACGGTATCAGCATTTCAGATACATGCTTCATATGGTGACGTCAATGCTTTTTCCCTCTGGATATGTTATTGCGCCTTCTTGCAAAAAACATTCATATTAAACAAATTGTATCAGAAAAATTGATAGCCATTTTTATTGAGTATGTCATTTGTTTTTTCTTTGAAATAGAACTGACTTTGGTCTTCATGATCATATTTAAGTGAACCGTGGCTATATCATCCATATTTGTGTTATAACATATTAAATAACAACATTAAGGAAAATAGCATCCTACCATATACCATTTAGCTCTCTGAAATCTTTCCCATTTTCCTTTTTGGCATCCATTCAAACCTATTTATGTTTCCCTGTTCCTCGTGGAACCGTCTTATTTGCATGCCACATTTTAATTTTATATTTTTATTTTGACATTTCAAAAGTGTGTGTGTTGAACTTGCTTGACAGCTGAATGAAAACACACCTACTGTCTGCTTGTCTCTTGTTGTCATAAGCTCCTTTCAAGCCAGATTAGCAGTGCTGGCAGAGCCCCCTTTAATTGTCATTACCGACAGCAAACAACATTTTAATCCTGCAGGAATCTGCCGTGTTTGGCGTGTTGTTTTTTTTTTAGTAAGTCAAAACTCACAGCTGTGAAGGAAAATTCACCCTGTCCTCTGTAAACTGAAACAATCATTATGGTGTTAGTGAAGGATGCATAAAGCAGTAAATCTTTAAATTTCCATTAATGGTGGGCATGAAGTGTGATGTATCTAAAACGACATTATTTCTGTTCATTAACCTCTGTTTTCTGTTTTAGGAGCTCCTATTTTCTGTGATTGTATTTCTTCTGTCGTTCCTGTCTCCGATTCTTGTTTGTTTCACGGCACAAAAGCTTACTCCTGAAGTGAATTTTGTAACTTAACTAATAACACCAAGGATACACGAACACAGTCCTGCACTCCTCTCACCTGTTCACTCATTCAAAATGTTTCATTTGACTTTTCTAAATCCAATCATAGCTTGCATAAAAAATTCAAGGATTACATAATTTCAGTGTGGTTTGAGGACATTCTGGTCGTCACCCACCCACACCACTCCACATAATCTAAACACATTTACTTCTCTCCAACTTGAAGCAGGCTGAAGCCAGCTGTGTGACCCAAGGACAAGAAACTCCCTGTGGGTCACTGAGGCCCGTGGACCCCTTAATCCCCCAGCTGCTTGGCCGGACACACACACATACCTACGCTCAAATGGTTGTGGGCAGGCCTGTCATTAATACTTCAGAATCTCGTCTGCATTTATAGAACATTAGAAACAGTCATACTTAAGATGTTGAATACTTTCTTCTTTTTATTGCTTGGATTTTTTTTAGTACTCTTGTTTATACTTTGCCATAAAATACAGGCATAACATTTATATTAACATCATACATGGCTAGTATGAGGACATTTGGTGCAGCTGAAGTCATTGGCCTTCATTAGCAGGACTAAATCAAATCTCCCTCACTCTAAAGTCAGACCTGAGGTACTCATTACTTTCCTGAGGTCATTATATTAACCCCCACCTGCCATTTTACATTCATCCATCCATCCATCCATCTTCTTCCGCTTAATCCTTTTCGGGTCACGGGGGGGGGGGAGCCTATCCCAGCATCTTTGGGTGAGAGGCAGGGTACACCCTGGACAGATCGCCAGTCCATCGCAGGGCCAACACAGAGAGACAGACAACCATTCACTCTCACACTCATACCTAAGGACAATTTAGAATCCCCAGTTTGATGCCAATTAACCTAACTTGCATGTTTTGGCATGTGGGAGGAAACCGGAGAAATCCCGGAGTAAACCCACGCAGACACGGGGAGAACATGCAAACTCCACACAGATCACTGTTGGTTGAGGGCACATTGAATTTGGATGCATCTTTATTGATTACACTGAGCCCACAATAAAAACATTTTCTTCTTCAGAAAGAAATGCAGAACAAAAAGCAAAGGGCAACACACACACACACACACACACACACACACACACACACACACACACACACACACACACTTTCAGCTTCTGCCTATTTGGGATCACCACTGCAGATCATGGTTCCACATTTGTTTTTTTCTGTAAATGTTTGTTTTATGGCATCTAAGGGTTTAATGGTACATACTGTATATCTGTATTGAACCATTTCAGTGTGCCCTTCTTGGTGTGGTGCAGGTGTGTATCAAACAAAGGACACAGTCTGAAACTTTGTAGGCAGTGTTTTTTTGTTTTATTTTTTCATAGAACGCAACGACTGGGAAGTGTTAAAATCACAGCCCCTTCCAGAGAAGGCCTTTAACATGTGGAGAGCCCAGGGGTTATTTACTTTTCATTTTTAAGACATGGGAAGTGGTATGAGTGCCTCATAATCTTCTGGCCTGTCACTAGGGCTGGACAATGTTTTTAGTTTTTTTACTGAGACATTCAGTTTATGATTTATTTATTTATTTTTTTTTTTTTAATTTTAGCCTAGCCATCCATCCATCCTTTTCTTGTTGGGGGAGGGGCTGGAGCCTATTCCAGCATCTCTGAGCAAGAGGCAGGGTACACCCTGGACAGATCGCCAGTCCATCGCAGGGCCAACACAGAGAGACGCACAACCATTCACTCTCACAGTCATAGCTAAGGACAATTTAGAATCCCCAGTTGATGCCAGTTAACCTAACCTGCATGTCTTTGGTCTGTGGGAAGAAACCGGAGTAAACTCACGCAGACGCAGGGAGAGCATGCAAACTCCACACAAAAGGGTCACCGATGGTTAGGGGTGGGATTGAACCCGTCACCTTCTTGCTGTGCTGCCACAGTGCTAACCACTGCTCCACTGAGCTGGTAGCCTTTTAGCCTAGCATTAGCATTGGTTTTTTTGTCTGGACAAATCCAAGGGAAATGAGAGGTGAGCTAAATGAGAGCTACTGTGAAGGCTGCTGCACGTAGAGACTGATTTAATACTGATTTGCTCCATTATTTGTGGTTAAAGAGAAACCATTACTTTTTCATTCATATTGAATTTAATAATAGGTCTATGCCAAGGTACTGGAGAGGAGAGTCCGGCCGTTGGTCGAACCTCGGATTCAGGAGGAGCAATGTGGTTTTCGTCCTGGCCGTGGCACATCGGACCAGCTCTTTACCCTCTCGAGAATTCTTGAGGGTTCGTGGGAGTTTGCCCAACCAGTTTACATGTGTTTTGTGGACTTGGAGAAGGCATTTGACCGCGTCCCTCGTGGATTTTTGTGGGGGGTGCTTCGGGAGTATGGGGTATCGGGCTTGTTGTTACGAGCTATTCGGTCTCTGTACGACCGTTGTGAGAGTTTAGTTCGTATTGCCAACACTCGGTCGGAGTCATTCCCAGTGAGAGTTGGACTCCGCCAGGGCTGCCCTTTGTCACCGGTCCTGTTCATAATTTTTATGGACAGGATTTCTAGGCGCAGCCAGGGAATGGAGGGTGTCATGCTTGGTGACCACAGGATCTCATCTCTGTTGTTTGCAGATGATGTTGTCCTGTTGGCTTCATCCAGCAATGACCTACAGCTCTTGCTGGGACGGTTTGCCGCTGAGTGTGAAGCGGCTGGGATGAGAATCGGCACCTCCAAGTCCGAGTCCATGGTCCTCAGCCGGAAAAAGGTGGACTGTCCTCTCCAGGTTGGGGACAGGCTCCTGCCCCAAGTGGAGGAGTTTAAGTATCTTGGGGTCTTGTTCATGAGTGAGGGGAAAATGGAGCGAGAGATCGACAGACGGATTGGAGCAGCATCTGCAGTGATGCGGACGTTGTACCGGTCTGTTGTGGTGAAGAGGGAGCTGAGTTCTAAGGCAAAGCTGTCGATTTACCAGTCAATCTACGTTCCTACTCTCACCTATGGTCACGAGCTTTGGGTAATGACCAAAAGAACGAGATCGCGGATACAAGCGGCTGAAATGAGCTTTCTCCGTAGGATTGCTGGACTCACCCTCAGAGATAGGGTGAGGAGCTCAGTCATCCGGGAGAGGCTCAGAGTAGAACCGCTGCTCCTCCACATTGAAAGGAGTCAGTTGAGGTGGTATGGGCATCTGATTAGGATGCCTCCTGGACGCCTCCCACTTGAGGTGTTTCAGGCCCGTCCCACTGGGAGGAGACCCCGGGACAGACCCAGGACTCGGTGGAGAGACTATGTCTCCCAGCTAGTCTGGGAACGCCTTGGTATCCCCTCTGAAGAGCTGGAGCAGGTGGCTGGGGAGAGGGAAGTCTGGGCTTCTCTGCTTGAACTGCTGCCTCCGCGACCCGGACCTCCGGAAAAGCGGTAGAAGATGGATGGATGGATGGATGGATGAATTTAATAAAGTGTTTCCTCAGCAACAACATATATATGGGGACAGTACATAAACACTCACACAATGGGGAAAGTATGAAGTCGTTGGGGTGGGGGGTGCTGAAACAAGTGAAAACTAACTAAATTTTGTCATTGTGAGGGTCTGAATGTCTGTTTCAATTCATTTTCTTTTAACCACCCAGCCCTGCTTGTCACCATTAACAGAGCACAGAATGTCGATGCTGTAAATCAGTGCCTTTGTCAGTATTAAGGGACAGTTGGGACATGTTCTATGCAGTAGCACTGATGTTTAAGTCCCTGCCAGTATTTCAGTCATAACGCATCTGGTGTTGTTACCCGTGAGTACTTTGGTGCTATAGGGATGCACAAGTATTTTGACCAATATATCCGTATCAGCTGTTTTTCACCTTGCTGACTGATGTCGGCCTATTGCAACTAAGATTTTTTTGTTTTTCTGGTTTAAATGCCAGAACAACATAATTTTTTGTTTTGTGTATTCTTTTTACCAGTTTTCTTCGAAGCTGAATATGACTGAAAAACTAAATGAACTAAACTAAGATATGAGCAGTGGTCAGCATTTTTTCTGGTACGTCCCTACTGTGTGGTATTGATTGTTGCCCTGAAAAGGACAGTGTTAACCAAATTCAGAAAGCATTCATTACTAATCCTTTTTTTTTGTTGTTTATTTCTCTTGAGTTATTTTTTTATATTCTGCATCTTTCTTTGTCTTCTTAGCAATGAAAATGAAAACAAAAGAAACGATTGATATTGGCCGTTTAGCCATCAGCCAACCTAATAGTTTAAACATCAGTATCAGTCTGAAAATGGCATCCATTCCTAAAGACTTTTCTCTGCACTACCTAACACAACTCATAAGGAACCTAATCGGTCCTTTTGACCAAAGTGCTCCAGCACTAAAGATCTTTGTGTTTTACCTCTTAACTATATTGGACCAAGGTTGTCCTTATGTTTGGACTTTTTGTTTCTCCAAGCTGGATTTTAATGATTACTGCTTTGTGTCAAGATGGGCAAAAGACAAAATAGGAAGTGCAAACAGAAGCATTTTAATAAGTGTGTCCATAAAAAGGTGCTGTACTGATTATTAAGACTGGTTTCAGAGGTGATGGAGAGACAAGTGGAGCCTACGGGGGAGAAAAATGAATATGCATGTGGAAATTTAAGATTACAGAGGAGGAAAATGAGGAGTGTGTTGAGAGATTAAAAGGGGAAGCCGGTGGAGGTTCCTGTCTGTTTGGGTGGCCCTGAGCAGAGTATAGCACCCAGGTGTTCCCTCTCTTCTATCCATATATCGCTCAATTCCTCTTTCTTTCCTTCTTAGTGCCTCCCCTGGTGGCCTTTGCCATTTAATCTGGATTAATGAGGAGGTTGACCTTCGTCTCTCTTCCTCTCTGTACCTCTTTCCATTCTTGCCTCACTAAGCTTCCCAGGGAGCAGGATGTGTTTTATCCCATCTCCCCACATCTCCATTTCAGGTGAAATCTCATTCCCTTTATTTTTTCTTTCTACACCTCTGATACTTCTTTTTGTTTTTCCTTCCTGCCTCCTATTTTCTTTCATATCCCAAATTCTGGCATCACAAATCTATGTTCATATGCCACTCCTACTTCCTTTCTCTGCTGACTGACAAGGGTGTGCTGTTGTCCGTATGGACCACCAGTGTATCCTGTCCCACCACACTGTCCGGGTGGTCACAAGAAAACGCTCTCTACTAGAGATGTGGAACACACACACACACACAGTATAGAAATCCACATCACTGAGTCACACCCTGAATATTCTCAAGGGAGGCGTGCTAAGGCAGGAGTGCAGACATACACTCACAACCAGGCTGTGTGCTATCCAGTCTGTGGCAAGTGAGTCCTTCTAATTGGCCAGTCAACAGGTGCTGAGCTTGACTCATGGGACTGGACAGAGGAGATGCAGGGATATGATTACAGAACAAGGGAGAGACTAAGCTCATGGCTTCTGTATAATAACTACAGTGGGTCCACTTTTGAAGGGTGGGAAGTAAATGTCTAAATCTGGCAGTTCTTTGTTGCTGATTGATATAGCATGATAGCCATTTGAAGAATGAGAGCCGGTCACTATCAAAGCAACTCTTGAGTATCAGTGCTGCTTTAAAAGAGGTGTGCTTAAGTAATATGACATGAGAGGTTGGGCTGTGATGTGGTTGTAGGCATAAGGTGCAGCCATGTATCATCTGTAAAACTGTATTATTGATATACTCGTTTCTTGTATCAGGTAACCTCAAATTTGGGTTCACATCAAGTTTAATCCATGATGATGCCTCTTCCATGCTTCACTGTCACGATGATGTTTTTTGTTTTCCTCTTTCTCCTTCCAGTCATAATGTGCCTGTGATAACATTAATATAGCCACAGATCATTGTCCCTTAAGTGTGATTTTCAAAGCTTAAGCTCTGCCACACTGCATTCAAGTAAAATGATCTTTCCTGCAGTGAGCAGATTAGCCTGTAACCAGGTGACCGTCAGCCTCTCATTTGGGGTGGTAGCTAATTTTTAGGACCCTCAGTTGTAGCTGTGGACTTCAATCTCTGCCTGTCTTTCCTTCCTTTGCTGTCATCTGTTATTAGTTTTTCAGTAATCAACAAAGAAATGTTGGTACTAAATTAATTTTTTCTTTTTGCATTTGTATAGATGGCCTATAGAACAGTCTAAAGTGGTCAGGAAAGTTTCTTTGGACTTGAACTTTTGTATCAGTCGAATGCCAAAACTTGCATTTAAAATACTGATATTTCTCGTTCTCTCTGCCACTTTTATAAATAGGAGAGTTTCTCTTACATCCCGGCCAATGAAGGCCTGACTTTCAGATTTGTTTACTCACTGTAGCTTGACTTATGTGTCACTCAGCACTGGAAACAGCACATAAGATGGAAAACATTTGGGCCTGAATGAAAGGTGATCAGCCCTCCCTTTTCTCTTCTCCTCTGCCTCTTTTCCTCACTCGCCCTCTCTCATATTCTCTCTCGTCTCACTATCTCTCTCCTCCCGTCTCCCAGAGGCCCGCGTGTCGCCTTACCCAGGGGTTTAGCCCCTAATCACCCACAGCTAGTGGGAGGGAACTGGAGACTTCCAGCTGGCTGCCTCGTTATTGCAGACCCCTGGGACACACACACACATTCCTACACATACATGCTAAGCACACACACTCAACCTCATATATGCTTACCAAGGCATTTGCCGTTATCTCTTGGCATCTCTCCATCCACCCCCCCCCCCCAATCCTGCCAAGGCCACAGCCTCGCCACATAAACTGAATAACAGAAGGAGGCTTACCACAAAGGGGGGCCAAATCTCTTGCACGTCGTCCTCTCCAAACCAGTTTAAACCAGTATTAGATGTTGTCATCTCTGTACTCTCAAGCATACATCTATATGTCTGTGTGACTTTGTCTACAGGCTGTTATCCGGTATAGTCAGTGCACATGAAGTAACTACTGTCTCCATCTTTCTCGTTCAGGAGGTCTCCATATGATTACCCCACTCACTCCAGACCTGTGCCAAGAGATCAGGACAATTACTACAACGAACCTCACACAGGCCGTGTCCCACACCCCCAGTCCGGCAACCAGAATCAGCAGCTGCAGCACCGTGCAGCACTAAGGCAAGATGTCCCACCCTCACCCACCACAGCTCATAGAGGGCGCCAGTACTATGAAGCCGCAGGTGGACAAGGAGATGGCTACCGGCAAGCAAGCCCTGGCCGCTACACCAGCTCAGATAGGTATCCTGCCTCAAGGGACCGCTACGACAGCCCCGACCAGTACCACTACGGAGATGAAAGTCGGTCTGACCCAAGACGTAAAAACCCCATGATTAATGCAGTTTAAAAGGTAGTGCTCTTGTGTAACTGCAAAATTACACAGTAGAATTATATCAGCTGTCTACTGTGCTGCAGATTTTTTGCATATTAATTTCTATAATCAGAAACACTAAGAGCGATAAGTAACAAATCTGAGGGGAAAAGAGTTAATTTTTAGAGATTTATGCATTAAGATTGTCTGTTTGTAAATTTCCATGCATGTTCACAACTCCTTGTGTGTATATTTATATATGCAGATGTGTCAATATATAAGAACATAAATCAGATTTTATAATGTAGAGATGAAATGAAGGGCATTCAGATTAACAACATGGCTCTAGAGAGGCAGTCTGGTGCCAAATGTTTTATACAAATATATTCCAGCTCTGAAAGCAGTGCTGACTTACACTTTGCTCATGCTGATCAAACTGAAGGAAGTAATGAGGGACCACCTTGACCAGCCAGGCTGTGATAACATAAGAGGGACAGGAAGTCAAAATCGACAAACAGGAAGAGGAAGTAGCACCCCTCGTCGTGTCTTCTTGTCCTTGATGTTTAGTCGCCTAGACTTCCTGTACGTCCTGCTTATTGCACTGGGATGTTTTTGTATTTTTGCCTTTGATTATTCTGGCATAGCCAATACACTGGCTGTGTGTGTTCACTGTAAAACTGCTTTGCTGATGAATTTATTGGTGATTTTTGATGTGAGTCTCAATGTTATGTACAAATCTTTGTCTGCACACAAGCTTCAGGCTATAAAGTAACTCCTTACACTGCATCTCATGAAGAATTTGATTGTAAGCTTTAACATATTGCTCAAAGTCACTGCACTGAATCCTGGCTGTGTCTCATTGGTGCTTTGATTTAAACATGCTGTCAAATAAGTGCATGATTTTTATACAAATATTTTGCATTAAATATTTTGAGATCCTCCGCCCGTCTACTCTGATTCATGTAGTCTATTAGCAAGGATATGCATAGTTTTAATATTCGGTCAAACATCATGACTCATCACTTTAAAAATTCATAGCAGTATGCAGCTTAATGTCTCTAGGCACAATCTCTAGATAATTCTTCCCTGTGAGATGACTGATAAGAGTGGCCAGCTTTCTGATAATGACTAAATCATCCTGAACAATTAGAGGCAGGGAAATCTCCACTAGAAAAATGATTACTGCCCAATTTGCACTAAGAAATAAAGATGGCACTGATTGGTGAAATTAGACTTGAAATGGGGAATAATTAGGGTGTGGAGAAGGCTTTTTCTATCAGTTTGGGTTTAATTAGCATCAAGACTCAGAAGGACCAACCCTATGCTGATCGCACCAGTCTGTGTTCTCTAGAGCATCTCCTGTCTGAGCTGAAATTAACCTTCACAACAAAACAATTAAACCAGTGATGGGTACAGCTCAAGACGTCAATGCTGCTGCTTCACAGGAGGTGACAAAGTAATGGGAATAAACAAATGACACATAGCTATTCATATAGCAAGCAAAACAGTGTTTTTACAGTTCAAAACAGATGAAAGCTGGATAAACAAGAGGAGGAACCAGCAGGTGTCTGTAGCATCCTGTGACGACAAGAAGTCTAAAACTTCACTACTAATCAAACACAGATATCTAGGCAGATAGTGTCATTTAAGGTGGGGTAAATCATTTTTAGATGCATCAAATCACCGTGCATGGAAGAAGCAATCGATGCACACATGTTAACATATTGGTTTTTACATGGCCAGAGTTCAGCAGTAATCCTTGTTTGTCTCTGGCAGAACAAAGGATGAAATAACCAGGTACTGTAGTAAATGTGAATATATATGCTGGTTAAATGTGACATTCCAGTGGCCTAGTCCCTTTTGTGACCCCTCAGCCTCTACAAGACTGAAGGGGCATCATCACCTCGCCAGGTGGATGGGCAGTGGCATCAACACCTACACACGTGGACAAAATTGTTGGTACCCCTCTGTTAATGAAAGAAAAACCCACAACGGTCACAGAAATAACTTGAATCTGACAAAAGTGGTAATAAATAGAAATTCTATGAAAATTAACCAATGAAAATCTGACAATGCTTTTGAATTGTGGTTCAACAGAATTATTTTAAAAAAACAAACTCATGAAACAAGCCTGGACAAAAATGATGGTACCCTTAACTTAATATTTTGTTGCACAACCTTTTGGGGCAATCACTGCAATCAAACCATTTCTGTAACTGTCAATGAGACTTCTGCACCTCTCAGCAGGTATTTTGGCCCACTCCTCATGAGCAAACTGCTCCAGTTGTCTCAGGTTTGAAGGGTGCCTTCTCCAGACGGCATGTTTCAGCTTCTTCCACAGATGTTCAATAGGATTTAGATCAGGGCTCATAGAAGGCCACTTTAGAATAGTCCAATGTTTGGCTCTTAGCCATTCTTGGATATTTTTAGCTGTGTGTTTTGGGTCATTATCCTGTTGCAAGACCCATGACCTGCGACTGAGACCAAGCTGTCTGACACTGGACAGCACATTTCTCTCTAAAATACCTTGATAGTCTTGAGATTTCATTGTACCCTGCACAGATTCAAGACACCCTGTGCCAGATGCAGCAAAGCAGCCCCAGAACATAACGGAACCTCCTCCATGTTTCACAGTAGGGACAGTGTTCTTTTCTTGGTATGCTTCAGTTTTTCGTCTGGGAACATGGAGCTGATGTGCCTTGCCAAAAAGTTCCACTTTTGTCTCGTCTGTCCGTAGGACATTCTCCCAGAAGCTTTGTGGCTTGTCAACATGCAGTTTGGCAAATTCCAGACTGGCTTTTTTATGATTTGTTTTCAACAGTGGTGTCCTCCTTGGTCGTCTCCCATGAAGTCCACTTTGGCTCAAACAACGACGGATGGTGTGATCTGACACTGATGTACCTTGACCTTGGAGTTCACCATGAATGTGTTTAGAGATTGTTCTGGGCTCTTTTGTTACCATTCGTATTATCCATCTACTCCTGCAGCCACTTCCAGGGAGGTTGGCGACAGTCACGTGGATCTTAAATTTCTGAATAATATGTGCAACTGTAGTCACAGGAACATCAGGCTGCTTGGAGATGGTCTTATAGCCTCTACCTTTAACATGCTTGTCTGTAATTTTCTTTCTAATCTCCTGAGACAACTCTCTCCTTTGCTTCCTCTGGTCCATGTTTAGTGTGATACACACCATGTCACCAAACAGCCCAGTTACTACTTGTCACCATTTAAATAGGCCGACTGACTGATGTCCCAATGGTCACATTATTTTCAATCTTTTCTAGGGGTACCATCATTTTTGTCCAGGCCTGTTTCATGAGTTTGTTTTTTAAAGTAATTCTGTTGAACCACAATTCAAAAGTATTGTCTGATTTTAATTAATTTCCATAGAATTTTTATTTATTACCACTTTTGTCAGATTCTAGTTATTTCTGTGACCATTGTTGGTTTTTCTTTCATTAACAGAGGGGTACCAACAATTTTGTCCACGGCTGTACAGTGCATCCAGAAAGTATTCACGGCTCTTCACTTTTTCCACATTTTGTTATGTTACAGCCTTATTCCAAAAGGGATTAAATTCATTTTTTCCCTCAATTCTACACACAACACCCCATAATGACAACATGAAAAAAGTTTTTGAAAATTTTTGCATATTCATTAAAAATAAAAAACTAAGAAATCACATGTACATAAGTATTCACAGCCTTTGCTCAATACTTTGTTGATGCACCTTTAGTAGCAATTACAGCCTCAAGTCTTTTTGAATATGATGCCACAAGCTTGGTTCACCTATCTTTGGGCAACTTCACTATTCCTCTTTGCAGCACCTCTCAAGCTCCATCAGGTTGGATGGGAAGCATCGGTGCACAGCCATTTTCAGATCTCTCCAGAGATGTTCAATTGGATTCAAGTCTGGGCTCTGGCTGGGCCACTCAAGGACATTCACAGAGTTGTCCTGAAGCCACTCCTCTGATATCTTGGCTGTGTGCTTAGGGTCATTGTCCTGCTGAAAGATGAACCATCACCCCAGACTGAGGTCAAGAGCACTCTGGAGCAGATTTTCATCAAGGATGTCTCTGTACATTGCTGCATTCATCTTTCCCTCTATCCTGACTAGTCTCCCAGTTCCTGCCGCTGAAAAACATCCCCACAGCATGATGCTGCTACCAACACTGGTGTGGTTATGACGGTGCCTGGTTTCCTCCAAACATGATGCCTGGCATTCACACCAAAGACTTCAGTCTTTGTCTCATCAGACCAGAGAATTTTGTTTCTCATGGTCTGAGAGTCCTTCAGGTGCCTTTTGGCAAACTCCAGGCAGGCTGCCATGTGCCTTTTACTAAGGAGTGGCTTCCATCTGGCCACTCTACCATATAGACCTGATTGGTGGATTGCTGCAGAGATGGTTGTCCTTCTGGAAGGTTCTATCTTCAAAGAGCAATGCTGGAGTTGTGACAGAGTGACCATCGAGTTCTTGGTTACCTCCCTGAATAAGGCCCTTCTCCCCCGATCACTCAGTTTAGACAGCCGGCCAGCTCTAGGAAGAGTCCTGGTGGTTCCGAACTTCTTCCATTTATGGATGATGGAGGCCATTGTGCTCATTGGGACCTTCAAAGCAGTAGAAATTTTTCTGTACCCTTCCCCAGATTTGTGCCTCGAGACAGTTCCTTTGACTTCATGCTTGGTTTGTGCTCTGACATGCACTGTCAACTGTGGGACCTTATATAGACAGGTGTGTGCCTTTTCAAATCATGTCCAATCAACTGAATTTACCACAGGTTGACTCAAATGAAGCTGTAGAAACATCTCAAGGATGATCAGTAGAAACAGGATGCACCTGAGCTCAGTTTTGAGCTTCATGGTAATGGCTGTGAATACTTATGTCCATGTGATTTCTTAGGTTTTTATTTTTAATAAATTTGCAAAAATCTAAAAAAAAATGTTTTTCATGTTGTCATTGTGGGGTATTGTGTGTAGAATTTTGAGGAAAAAAAATCAATTTAATCCCTTTTGGAAAAACTCTGTAACATAACAAAATGTGGAAAAAGTGAAGTGCTGTGAATACTTTCTTGATGCACTGTAACTTGTGAAGGTGGTAACTAGTGAAACAAATGATGTAGCCATCTAAGAAAAATCTTGAACAACTTACACCCTGACCTCTGACTATAGATTTGGGGTCAAAAAGTCAAAGGTTAATATTCTTTATCCCCTATTACTATTGAATGAGTAAAGCTAGATTCACCAAACTTGGTATACAGGTTCACTTTGGGACCCTGACCTGAAACAGTGGGTCTGGGTTTAAAACATCAAAGGTTTGTGATTTTCATTCACATTCAACTGATTTTCATGACTTTTCATTAGGTTGTCATGACCGACGGGCAATGGCACTGGCACACTCTCAAAGTTCCGTTGGAAATTTTCTAGTTGTATCTATGACAAATCACGGATTAGTTGGAACGTGGGTGACCTTGAACGCAATGTCAAGGTCACAGGTAAATTTTCCCAAAAAACACTATAAACATGATAACTCCGAAAGGAAATGGTGTACATGTTTCATATTGATATAGTTCTATCGTTGAAAAATCTGTGACGAGTTTGAATTTTGGCAACCTTCACCTCAGGGCAAAGTCAACTCTCAGAAGCCTTGTAAATGTGATAACTTGTGAATGAAATTATGCTGGCTTTTCATATTCAATTCAACTTTATTTATATAGTGCCATTTCACAACAACAGTCATCTCATTGCACTTTCAACTGTAGGGGAAAACCCCACAATTGCAGAAGGACCCCAGCAATCAGGCGATCCCCTGTAAGCAGCCACTTGGCAATGGTGAAGAGGAAAAACTCCCTTTTAAAAGGAAGAAACCTCCAGCAGAACCAGGCTCAGGAAGGGGAAGTCATCTGCTGCGACTGGCTGGGGGGTGAGGGGATGGAGAAGAAGAAAAGGATATGTAGAGAGCAAACAGCACGACGGGGACTCAATCTATGGGAGAGACCAAACAAATGTTAATGACCAGCAAATATATTTTATTGAGAGTGAAGAAGTGAAGTCCAGTGCATTGTTGGAGGTCCCCTGACTGTCTAAACCTATTAGCACCATAACTAAGAGAGGGTTCAGGGTCACCTGATCCCACCCAAACTATAAGCTATGTCAAAAAGAAAGGTTTTAATGCTATGCTTTAAAACCGATCAAATCTGACTCCCAAATCCAGATTGGCAGCTGGTTCCAAAGGAGCGGAACCTGATAACTGAAAGCTCTGCCTCCCATTGTACTTTTGGAGATTCTAGGTATTACAAGTAATCCTGCATTTTCGGAGTGTAGTGCTCTGTTAGGATGATAAGGTACTATCAGAGCTTTTAAATAACAAGGGCCTTAGAGCTTTGTAAGTGAGGAGAAGGATTTTAAACTTAATTCTAAATTTTAATGGAAGCCAATGAACGGAAGTCAGAACCGGAGAGATGTGATCTCTCTTTCTAGTACCTGTTAAAACTTTAGCTGCAGCATTTTGGATCTACTGATGACTTTTTAAAGATGTTTTAGGACAGCCTGATAATAAAGAGTTACAATAATCTAATCTAGAGCTAACAAAAGTGTGAATTAGTTTCTCGGCATCACTCTGAGACAAGATGCTCCTAATCTTGGCAATATTATGCAAACGATAGAAAGCGGTCTTAGAAACAAGTTTAATTTATGAATTAATGAACAGATCTTGATCAAAAATAACTCCAAGGTTCCTTGCAGAACTATTAAGAGAAAGAGTAACCCCATCCAAACTAAGAGTTTGATTTGGAAAGAGATTTCTAAGGTTTTTTGGACCAACTAGAGTGACTTCAGTCTTACCTGAATTTAATAGCAAGAAATTACAAGTCATCCAAGCTCTGATTTCCTTAAGACAAGCCTCTAATGAGGAAGATCAAGGCGAGGAAGGCGCCGGGACCGGACGGCATCAGCGCAAAGCTCCTCAAGTCCTGTGCAGACCAGCTGTGTGGGATTGTGACGTATATCTTCAACATGAGCCTGAAACTGGGGAGGGTACCACAGCTGTGGAAAACATCTTGTGTGGTACCTGTACCAAAAACTTCCCACCCCAAAGACCTGAACAGCTACAGACCGGTGGCCTTGACGTCCCACTTGATGAAGACCCTGGAGAGACTGCTCCTTGCTCACCTCCGCCCCCTGGTGGAACCAGCGATGGATCCACTCCAGTTCGCCTACCAGCATGGCATTGGGGTGGAGGATGCGGTGATCTTCCTCCTTCACCGTTCTCTGTCCCACCTGGAGAAGCCCGGGAATATGGTGAGGATCATGTTCTTTGACTTCTCCAGTGCTTTCAACACCATCCAACCGATGATCCTGAAGGACAAGCTGCTGCGCGCAGGGGTGGACCAGCACCTGTCATCATGGATCCTGGACTACCTCACGAACCGGCCTCAGTTTGTGAGAACCCGGGACTGTGTGTCCGACACGATCATCAGTAGCACGGGGGCCCCCCAGGGAACGGTGCTGGCTCCCTTCCTGTTCACTCTTTATACTGCGGACTTCTCACACAACACAACACACTGCCATCTACAGAAGTTCTCTGATGACTCTGCGATCGTTGGCCTCATCTCCAATGGAGATGAAGCTGAGTACAGAGGGCTTATCCAGGACTTCGTGGACTGGTGCCATCAGAACTGCCTCCAGATCAACGCGAGGAAAACTAAGGAGCTGGTGGTGGACTGCCGCAGGCATGGGCAGCCCCTCACAGTACCAGTAAATATACAGGGAACAGACATCGAGATGGTGACATCCTATAAGTACCTGGGTATTCATCTGAACAATAAACTAGACTGGTCACACAATACTGATGCACTCTACAAGAAGGGACAGCGCAGGCTGTTCCTGCTGAGGAGACTCAGGTCTTTTGGTGTACAAGGGGCGCTGCTGAAGTCATTCTATGACACGGTGGTGGCATCAGCCATCACTTTTGGAGTGGTCTGCTGGGGCAGTGGCATTACTGCAGCCGATAGGAAGAGACTGAACAAACTGATTAAGAAAGCTAGCTCTGTCCTGGGGCAGCGCCTTGATCCGATGGAGGAGATAGGAGAGAGAAGGACGGTGGCTAAACTGTCATCTCTGCTGGAGTCCGAGTTCCACCCTATGCAGGACATAGCGGATGCACTGAGGAGCTCATTTAGCAGCAGACTACATCATCCCAGGTGCACAACCGAGAGGTTTCGTAGGTCCTTCCTACCAACGGCTGTCAGACTGTACAACCTAAGCAGGGCTGCTCGCAGAGATAGCAAAAAGACGTAACAAACTAATAGTTTTTTGAATGCAAAAGATGCAATAGACTTACACAATGGTCCCCTCCGGCATACAACTAGGAACATACCGGTCGCTATGGAGGGTGAGAATATGTATGGGCACATAATCATACCATGTAGGATAACTAAGTAGACGGTTATGCTGTTTCATTCCATCTAGCAACAATGCTCTGCACTGTGTGTGTTTATATATTTGCATATTTATTCCATCTAGCTACAATGCTCAGCACTGGGTGTGTTTATATATTTATATATCTACACATTATTCCATCTAGCTACATTGCTCCGCACTGTGTGTGTTTATATACTTGCATATTTATTCCACCTAGCTGCAATGCTCCGTACTGTGGGTGTTTATATATTTACATATTTATTCCATCTAGCTACAATGCTCTGCACTGTGTGTTCATATATTCATATATTTATTCCATCCAGCTACAATGCTCTGCACTGTGTGTCTGTGTGTGTGTATATATATATATATTTTATAGTAATACGTACATATGTTTATTAGCTGCTCTTGCTTGCTTGTTTTTTTTCTTGCCTTCTGATTGTTGCTCTGAGTGTTGCTATCCCTGTGCTGTTGCAATCCTGGAATTTCCCCGTTGTGGGACTAATAAAGGCTTATCTTATCTTATCTTATCTTAATTTGGCTAATTGATTACTGCCATCTGGCTTCACTGACAAATATAATTGTGTGTCATCTGCATAACAATGAAAGTGTATGCAGTGCTTTCTATTAATATTGGCTTGCAGAAGCATATATAAGCTAAAAAGAATAGGGCCAAGCGCTGATCCCTGTGGAACTCCATGACTGAACTTTGAGTTAGAAGAAAACTCATTGACATGAACAAGCTGGAACCTATCGGCTAAATAAGATGTAAACCACTGCAATGAAGTTCCATTAAATCCAACATGGTGTTCTAATCTATCAAGTAAAATATTATGGTAAATGCATTCACTTATATAGCGCTTTTTCTCATCTCTAGATGACCAAAGCGCTTTACAGATCCTGCTATCCACCTATTCTCACACACATTCACACACTGATGGCGGCATAGCTGCCATACACAGGCGCTGGCTTGACTCACCAGGAGCAACTGGGGGTTCAGTGTCTTGCTCAAGGACATTTCAACATGCAGACAGAGTGGAAATCAAATTCCTAACCCTCCAATCAGTAGTCGGCCACACTACACCTGCCGCCACAGCCGCTCCCATAAAATATTATGATCAATAGTATCAAAAGCTGCACTAAGGTCCAAAAGGACAAGTACAGAAACAAGTCCATTATCAGGTGTCATAAGGAGGTCATTAGTGACCTTCACTAAAGCTGTTTCAGTGCTATGATGAATTCTAAACCCTGATTGAAATTCTTCAAATAAACCATTTCCCTGCAAGTGGTAAAGTAATTGCGTAGCAGCAACTTTTTCTAAGATTTCTGAAATGAAAGACAGATTATAAATTGGTCTATAGTTAGCAAAATTCCTGGATCCAGCATTGGCTTTTTAAGTAACAGTTTAATTACAGCAGTTTTAAAAGCCTGCGGTAAATGGCCTAATGTTAATGAAGAATTGAATAATTGAAGAATAGAGCTACTAATAAATGGGAAGACTTCTTTAAATAACCTGATAAGAATAGGGTCGAGTAGACAAGTTGAAGGCTTGGATGAGTATTTTATCTAACTCTAAAAGGTCAGTTGGAGTAAACTCATCCAAATGGATATCAGTTGAAGGCATTGTAGTTAAGATAAGATAAGATAAGATAAGCCTTTATTAGTCCCACAACGGGGAAATTCCAGGATTGCAACAGCACAGGGATAGCAACACTCAGAGCAACAATCAGAAGGCAAGAAAAAAAAAAAAAAAAACAAGCAAGCAAGAGCAGCTAATATACATATGTACATATTACTATAAAATATATATATACACACACACACACACAGAGACACACAGTGCAGAGCATTGTAGCTGGATGGAATAAATATATGAATATATGAACACACAGTGCAGAGCATTGTAGCTAGATGGAATAAATATGTAAATATATAAACACCCACAGTACGGAGCATTGCAGCTAGGTGGAATAAATATGCAAGTATATAAACACACACAGTGCGGAGCAATGTAGCTAGATGGAATAAATATATAGATATATAAATATAAACACACCCAGTGCTGAGCATTGTAGCTAGATGGAATAAATATATAGATATATAAATATAAACACACCCAGTGCAGAGCATTGTAGCTAGATGGAATAAATATGTAAATATATAAACACACACAGTGCAGAGCATTGTTGCTAGGTGGGATGAAACAGCATAACCGTCTATTTAGTTATCCTACATGGTATGATTATGTGCCCATACATATTCTCACCCTCCATAGCGACCGGTATGTTCCTAGTTGTATACCGGAGAGGACCATTGTGTAAGTCTATTGCATCTTTTGCATTCAAAAAAAACTATTAGTTTGTTACGTCTTTTTGCTATCTCTGCGAGCAGCCCTGCTTAGGTTGTACAGTCTGACAGCCGTTGGTAGGAAGGACCTACGAAACCTCTCGGTTGTGCACCTGGGATGATGTAGTCTGCTGCTAAATGAGCTCCTCAGTGCATCCAGTATGTCCTGCATAGGGTGGAACTCGGACTCCAGCAGAGATGACAGTTTAGCCACCGTCCTTCTCTCTCCTATCTCCTCCATCGGATCAAGGCGTTGCCCCAGGACAGAGCTAGCTTTCTTAATCAGTTTGTTCAGTCTCTTCCTATCGGCTGCAGTGATGCCACTGCCCCAGCAGACCACTCCAAAAGTGATGGCTGATGCCACCACCGTGTCATAGAATGACTTCAGCAGCGCCCCTTGTACACCAAAAGACCTGAGTCTCCTCAGTAGGAACAGCCTGCGCTGTCCCTTCTTGTAGAGTGCGTCAGTATTGTGTGACCAGTCTAGTTTATTGTTCAGATGAATACCCAGGTACTTGTAGGATGTCACCATCTCGATGTCTGTTCCCTGTATATTTACTGGTGCTGTGAGGGGCTGCCCATGCCTGCGGCAGTCCACCACCAGCTCCTTAGTTTTCCTCGCGTTGATCTGGAGGCAGTTCCGATGGCACCAGTCCACAAAGTCCTGGATAAGCCCTCTGTACTCAGCTTCATCTCCGCTGGAGATGAGACCAACGATCGCAGAGTCATCAGAGAACTTCTGTAGATGGCAATGTGTTGTGTTGTGTGAGAAGTCCGCAGTATAAAGAGTGAACAGGAAGGGAGCCAGCACCGTTCCCTGGGGGGCCCCCGTGCTACTGATGATCGTGTCGGAAACACAGTCCCGGGTTCTCACAAACTGAGGCCGGTTCGTGAGGTAGTCCAGGATCCATGATGACAGGTGCTGGTCCACCCCTGCGCGCAGCAGCTTGTCCTTCAGGACCATCGGTTGGATGGTGTTGAAAGCACTGGAGAAGTCAAAGAACATGATCCTCACCATATTCCCGGGCTTCTCCAGGTGGGACAGAGAACGGTGAAGGAGGAAGATCACCGCATCCTCCACCCCAATGCCATGCTGGTAGGCGAACTGGAGTGGATCCATCGCTGGTTCCACCAGGGGGCGGAGATGAGCAAGGAGCAGTCTCTCCAGGGTCTTCATCAAGTGGGACGTCAAGGCCACCGGTCTGAAGCTGTTCAGGTCTTTGGGGTGGGAAGTTTTTGGTACAGGTACCACACAAGATGTTTTCCACAGCTGTGGTACCCTCCCCAGTTTCAGGCTCATGTTGAAGATATACGTCACAATCCCACACAGCTGGTCTGCACAGGACTTGAGGAGCTTTGCGCTGATGCCGTCCGGTCCCGACGCCTTCCTCGCCTTGATCTTCCTCAGCTCCGTCCTCACCTGGGTCTTGGTCAGGGTCAGGATGGGGGGCTGGGTGTTGGGAGTGGGGGGGGTGTCGGTGGAGTGGGGAGTGGGTAGCAGGACTTGATTTCTTAGAGGCAGCAGTGGTTGTTGTGCAGACAGGGGGGAGGGCGGTTGGTCAAATCTATTGAAAAACAGATTCAGGTTGTTCGCCCACTCCCTGCCCCCCGTGGCCTGGGGGGAGGTATTCTGGAGCCCCGAGATGGTTTTGAGGTTTCTCCAGACCCCGCTGATGTCGCTCTGTTGCAGCTTGTCCTCCATCTTCTTCCTGAAGCTGTCCTTGCCTTCTCTGATCTTTCTCCTCAGCTCCCTCTGTACGGACTTCAGCATCTCCCTGTTCCCCGACCTGAAGATCCTCTTCTTCTCTCTCAGAAGTGTTTTTATCTCAGGGTTGATCCAGGGTTTGTTGTTTGAGTGACGCCGTATGGTCTTGGTGGGAACGGATTTGTCCACACAGAAGCTGAGGTAGCCCGTGAAGGTGTGAATGAGGCCATCGATGTCCTCACCATGTGGATCGCAGAGCTGCTTCCAGGCAGTGGCTTCAAAACAGTCCTTTAGAGTGTCCATTGTCTCCTCAGACCATAACTCCACAGTGTGCATGGCCGGAGGTTGTCTGTGCACTAGGGGTTTGTACACCGGTCGGAGATGAACCAAGTTGTGATCCGATCTCCCAAGTGGGGGGAGTTGTGATGAGGTGTACGCCTCCTTAGTGTTTGCGTAGAACAAATCCAGTGTTTTATTGTCTCTAGTGTGGCATGTGACATACTGGGTGAAAGTGGGCAGAATGGGAGACAGTGAAACGTGGTTGAAATCGCCTGAGATGAGGAGAAGAGCATCTGGGTGTTCTGTCTGCAGCCTGCTGGTTACTGAATGGATGACGTCACGCGCTGTCCCAGCGTTCGCCGTCGGATTTGCATAAACAACAATGCAGATCACGTGTGAGTGTTCTCTCGGGAGATATGTAGGCCTCATGCTAACAGCTAGCAACTCAATGTCTTTGCTGCAGTGTCGTTGTTTAACAGTGATATGTCCCGGTCTACACCAGTTGTTGTTAACATACATTATCACTCCACCGCCCCTAGTTGTTACTGTATTTAAATTAATGGTGGGAAGGATCTGACTAATTTTATCTCTGACAGATGAAATTTTATTATTGAAGAAGTTCATAAAGTCCTGACTAGTAAGCTCTAAGAGAATGCTAGATTTGACAGAATCCTGACTGTTTATCAGCCTGGCTACAGTGCTGAAAAGAAACCTTGGATTATTGTTGTTCTCTTCTATTAATGCCCCAAAGACCATATAAAAATGGTACTTTCTGCCTTCTATCTTGGTGCTCAGCATAATAGAATGGGGAAAGGAAAGTTAATGCACAGAGCGACCAGAGGACTGACCCTCCACTGTAGCTTTCACTACTTACAGTAGCTGTGTGGCCTAGGCGGCTGTGGCGCAGGTGTAGTGTGGCCAACCACTGATCTTAGGATCAGGGGTTCAATTCCCGCTCTGTCTGCAGTCTGCATGTCAAAGTGTCCTTGAGCAAGATGCTGAACCCCCAGTTGCTCCTGGTGAGTCAAGCCAGCACTGGTGCATGGCGGCTCCGCCGCCATCAATGTGTGAATGTATGTGTCAATGGATGGATAGCAGGGTCTGTAAAGCACTTTGGTCATCCAGAGATGAGAAAAAGCACTATATAAGTGAACACCATTTAGGTTCAGTGAAACGGAGATAGGTGCCCCCCCATGCATCACATGGTGTCCCACATGCTGTGGAAGGTATTAACTTCTATTAATGCAGAATAATAAGTTGTTTTGGCTTTCCTAAGAGATTTTTTTTTTATAAATTAGAAGTTGATTTCTCCAAGCTAAATAGATTTCATCTAATTTAGTGGAGTGCCATTTTCTTTCTGATTGAAGAGTCTTCTGTTTTAAGCTACGAGTTTCTGTGTTGAACCGAAGAGTCAGCAATCCCTGATTAGACTTTTTCTTTTTTAAAGGGGCCACCATGTTTAGAGTCTGATGCAGAGAATCTGTAACACTACCTACCATGCTAGCAATTACAGAAGGAGTAAAATCTCCATAGCTCATCTCCACTGTGTTGACACATGGCACTGAGGAAACAACCTGCTTAAATTTGATAGCAACATCATCTGAGAGACATCTACTGTTGTAATATTTTTCTTTAGGAGCCAAATAGTCAGAAATAGTAAAATCAGAAGTTAACAGACAATGGTCTGACAGTACAGGGTTATGAGGAAGCACTACCAGATTTTCTATTTCTATGCCATATGTCAAAACAAGGTCAAACGTGTGGTGTAGATAATGGGTAGAATTTCCTACTTTCTGAGAAAACCACATTGAGTCTAATATTGTAATAAATGCCATATTAAGACAATCACTATCTACATCTACATGTATATATATATATATAAACTTCCCACCCCAAAGACCTGAACAGCTACAGACCGGTGGCCTTGACGTCCCACTTGATGAAGACCCTGGAGAGACTGCTCCTTGCTCATCTCCGCCCCCTGGTGGAACCAGCGATGGATCCACTCCAGTTCGCCTACCAGCATGGCATTGGGGTGGAGGATGCGGTGATCTTCCTCCTTCACCGTTCTCTGTCCCACCTGGAGAAGCCCGGGAATATGGTGAGGATCATGTTCTTTGACTTCTCCAGTGCTTTCAACACCATCCAACCGATGATCCTGAAGGACAAGCTGCTGCGCGCAGGGGTGGACCAGCACCTGTCATCATGGATCCTGGACTACCTCACGAACCGGCCTCAGTTTGTGAGAACCCGGGACTGTGTTTCCGACACGATCATCAGTAGCACGGGGGCCCCCCAGGGAACGGTGCTGGCTCCCTTCCTGTTCACTCTTTATACTGCGGACTTCTCACACAACACAACACACTGCCATCTACAGAAGTTCTCTGATGACTCTGCGATCGTTGGTCTTATCTCCAACGGAGATGAAGCTGAGTACAGAGGGCTTATCCAGGACTTCGTGGACTGGTGCCATCGGAACTGCCTCCAGATCAACGCGAGGAAAACTAAGGAGCTGGTGGTGGACTGCCGCAGGCATGGGCAGCCCCTCACAGCACCAGTAAATATACAGGGAACAGACATCGAGATGGTGACATCCTATAAGTACCTGGGTGTTCATCTGAACAATAAACTAGACTGGTCACACAATACTGACGCACTCTACAAGAAGGGACAGCGCAGGCTGTTCCTGCTGAGGAGACTCAGGTCTTTTGGTGTACAAGGGGCGCTGCTGAAGTCATTCTATGACACGGTGGTGGCATCAGCCATCACTTTTGGAGTGGTCTGCTGGGGCAGTGGCATTACTGCAGCCGATAGGAAGAGACTGAACAAACTGATTAAGAAAGCTAGCTCTGTCCTGGGGCAGCGCCTTGATCCGATGGAGGAGATAGGAGAGAGAAGGACGGTGGCTAAACTGTCATCTCTGCTGGAGTCCGAGTTCCACCCTATGCAGGACATAGCGGATGCACTGAGGAGCTCATTTAGCAGCAGACTACATCATCCCAGGTGCACAACCGAGAGGTTTCGTAGGTCCTTCCTACCAACGGCTGTCAGACTGTACAACCTAAGCAGGGCTGCTCGCAGAGATAGCAAAAAGACGTAACAAACTAATAGTTTCTTGAATGCAAAAGATGCAATAGACTTACACAATGGTCCTCTCCGGCATACAACTAGGAACATACCGGTCGCTATGGAGGGTGAGAATATGTATGGGCACATAATCATACCATGTAGGATAACTAAGTAGACGGTTATGCTGTTTCATCCCATCTAGCAACAATGCTCTGCACTGTGTGTGTTTATATATTTACATATTTATTCCATCTAGCTACAATGCTCAGCACTGGGTGTGTTTATATTTATATATCTATATATTTATTCCATCTAGCTACAATGCTCCGCACTGTGTTTTTATATATCTACATATTATTCCATCTAGCTACATTGCTCCGTACTGTGGGTGTTTATATACTTGCACATTTATTCCACCTAGCTGCAATGCTCCGTACTGTGGGTGTTTATATATTTACATATTTATTCCATCTAGCTACAATGCTCTGCACTGTGTGTTCATATATTCATATATTTATTCCATCCAGCTACAATGCTCTGCACTGTGTGTCTGTGTGTGTGTGTGTATATATATATACAGTATTTTATAGTAATATGTACATATGTATATTAGCTGCTCTTGCTTGCTTGTTTTTTTTTCTTGCCTTCTGATTGTTGCTCTGAGTGTTGCTATCCCTGTGCTGTTGCAATCCTGGAATTTCCCCGTTGTGGGACTAATAAAGGCTTATCTTATCTTATCTTATCTTATATTAAAGTCCCCTACTATAATTATTCTCTGATTTAAGCACTAAATCAGCAAAGAATACAGCAAATTCAAATAAAAATTCTGAATAAGCTGTGGGAGGATGATAAACTATGGCAAATTAAATTGGGTTTAACCTAGAATTGCTAGCATGCCCAATTCTAAGGACCAGGCCCTCAAAGGAATAACATGTTTTTTGCTTTATATTAACTAGTAATTTGGAATGATAAATTGTTGCCACTCCTCATCCACGACCAGAACTTCTGGGATTTTGACAGTTTAAATGACCAGAGGGAGTTGATTCATTTAAACCAACATAATCCTTTTGTCCTAACCAAGTCTCTGTAAGGGATAGTAAACCAATTTGATGATCAATTAACAGATCATGGACTAGCAGAGACTTGGGAGTTAGAGATCTAATATTTAACAAACCACATTTCATTTTTAAATTATGAGGAGGAACAGAGGCCAAGTTATTAGATTTAGAGGCTACATGTTTAATTTGAGTTTTATCAACTTTTTTAAATCACTTTGGGATGCTTATGCATAATATTTTTTTATTTACTTTAGAGGGAGCAGACAGTAATTCTCTGATGGGGAAGATAGAGTGTCACAGCCCGCTCACGTCTGTCATCCGCCCCAGCTGTGCGCACACCTGCACCTCATCTGGCCGCACCTATTTAGCTTGCTCTGCCCAGGGCTTCAGCCTGGAGTCGTCAGCTCTCCTCCTAGTGATGCTCTGCGTTCACCTACTACTACGGCCAGCGCTCCTCTCGTCCTTTGCACGTAAGGTTATCCACTCACCTGCTCTCTCAGTTCATCCCCTGTGCACAGGTGGACTCTCCTGGCGGCGGCACTCCTTCCTCATCGCCGTACCTCTCCTACCCTCGACCCGTGGAGCTGATCAGAGCGCTGTCTCCCAGGCGTGAGCCGGTCTTGTCAGTCACCAAATCCCTGCAAGGTTGCCTGGCTGTACGGTGTTCTGGTCTGTCCTCGGTGCTCCTGTCCCCAACAAATCAAATCAAATCAAAATCAAATCAAATCAAACTTCATTGTCATATTGCTGTACATGCAACTGTAGTGCAGGCAAGATGAAATTGCGTTTCTCTCGGCATCCATATAAGAAGCAGCATGATTTAAGACACATTCCCACATAGCTCCCCCCCACCCCCCCATGCATTCACACATCCCTGAGACATACTTGGGGAAAAAAAAAGAATAACTAACTATAATACAGTGGTACCTCTACTTACGAATTTAATTCGTTCCGGAAGAATTCTCGTAACGTGAAAAATTCGTAAGTAGAGGCGCGTTTTACATGTAAATGCCGTAATCCGTTCCAAGCCCCCAAAATTCGGGCATAAATTTTTTATAAATCGTAAAAACACATCAAAACATGTAACAAATACATGTTACAATTAGATTACTGCACAATAAACATAAAATGAGAGTTTAAAATGAGAGAAAGAATAATAAAAGAGAAAGAATAATAAAAATTATGTTCATTTACCTTTTAACTGCGATCGTCGGCGTCGGCGTCACCTTTTGCCTTCTTTGGTTCATGTTCTGTCTCATCAGTGGTTTTTGCCTGACGTTTTGTGATGAAACGATCCAAAGACGTTTGCTTTTATCAGCTTGTAAGGGCTTCCTTTTGTTTTAATACCGTGCTGATCGTTGATGTTTTTTTGTTTTTTTTCCCAAAACTTTATTAAGAACAAGGTGAAAGTACAGAGTTATAACGTAGATGGTGATAAACATGGCAGTTAACAATTTTTTTTTTCTCTAAATTGTGTAGTTCAGTCAACAGTCTTACAAGAGGTAAAAAGGATAAAATAAAGTAGTAAGAATAGTAAATAATAATAAGATAAAGCGAGATCAACCAAACGCATCCATTCGTGGCCAATGGGATACCAGGAAGATGCTAGGCGATAGCCAATGGCAGAGCAGCTACAGGTATGTTTACGTTCGGTAAAATACGGGAGCTGCGAGGAGCGCGTACTTTTTTTGCCTTTCGTATCCTGAAATTTTGTTCGTAACTAGAGGCAATATTTTCCCGTTGAGGCGTCTCGTAACCTGAAAATTTCGTATGTAGAGACGTTCGTAAGTAGAGGTACCACTGTATACAAAATGTCCGTAGATGCAGTAGTGTGTATGAGAGATTCCGGGTCAACTGTTTAGCATCCTGACAGCTTGTGGAAGGAAGCTGTTGATCAGTCTGGTGGTTCTGCCTCTGATGCTCCGGAATCGTTTACCAGATGGAAGAAGTTCAAAGTGTTTATGCAGAGGGTGAGAACGGTCCTTGACAATGTTTAGTGCCCTGCTCCTACAACGGTTCTGAAAAAGTTCTTGGACAGAGGGGAGGGAGACTCCAATTACCCTCTCCGCCCCCTTGACTATCCTCTGCAGGGCTTTTTTGTCTGACATACTGCAGCTGGAGTACCATGTAGCAATGCAGTACGTCAGAACACTCTCCACCACACCTCTGTAGAAGGTCCTGAGGATGCAGATGGGGAGAGAGACCTGTTTGAGTTTCCTCAAGAAGTGCAGTCTCTGCTGAGCCCGCTTCCTGATCTCCAAGGAATTCTTGCTCCAGGTCAGGTCCTGCGAGATCTGCACTCTGAGGAACTTGATGTTCTCTACTGTCTCCACTAAACGGCCGCCGATGCTGAGGGGGGCGTGCTCAGGCTGCGACCGCCGGAAGTCGATAATCATCTCCTTCGTTTTGTCCACGTTGAGCACCAGATTGTTCTCCCTGCACCAGCCCTCCAGGTCTCTCACTTCTTCCCTGTACATTGATTCCTCATCCCTCTGGATAAGTCCCACCACCGTGGTGTCATCTGCAAACTTAATAATCTGGTTCCCCTCGTGTCTGGATACACAGTCATGTGTTAGAAGTGTAAACAACAGTGGACTGAGTACACAGCCTTGAGGGGATCCGGTACTCAGCGTGACAGACTTGGAGATGTTGTTTCCGACCCGGACAGACTGAGGTCTCTCAGTCAGGAAATCCAGGATCCAGAGACATGTGGCGGAGTTCAGACCGAGAAGGAGTAATTTCTCCATCAGTCTCTGGGGAATAATGGTGTTGAATGCTGAACTGAAATCAATGTACAGGAGTCTGGCGTAGGTGTCTTTCTGGTCCAGGTGGGTGATGACAGAGTGTAGGGTGGTGACTATAGCATCCTCCATGGAGCGGTTTGAACGATATGCAAACTGGAGCGGGTCGTGTGATGCAGGGAGGCAGGCTGTAATGTGTAGTTTGACAAGCCGCTCAAAACACTTCATCACAATTGGTGTCAGTGCAACAGGACGATAGTCATTCAAACAGGACACCAATGGTTTCTTTGCCACCGGTACAATGATAGAGGTCTTGAAGCATCTGGGAACGATGGCCTGACTCAGGGAGATGTTATAAATGTCAGTCAGGACATCCGCCAACTCGCTCGCGCAGTCTTGGAGCACGCGTCCCGGAATGTTGTCTGGACCTGCAGCTTTGCGTGGGTTGACTCTGGTTAGGGTCCTCCGTGTGTCCGCTGTGTTGATGGTAAAAGCTGGTCCGACCGATGGTGGGGGAGGGCCAGCCCTCCCTCTGATTGTCGAGTTTGATGCTTCAAAACGTGCAAAGAAGTCGTTAAGCCTGTCTGGAAGCGAAGCATCGTCATCATCGACCCCCTGCCTAGGCTTAAAGCCCGTCAGTGTCCGAACTCCCTGCCACATCTGCTTGGTGTTCCTAGTGTCACAGAGGTGTCCCTGGATTTTCTCCGCATAAGCGCGCTTTGCCGCCTTAATTCCCTTAGAAAGCGCAGACCTGGCTGAGCGGATGGCGATCCTGTCCTTCGCTCTGAAGGCTGCATCTCTGGCTGTGAGCAGCGAGCGCACCTCTGCAGTCATCCAGGGCTTATGATTACCCCGCATAGTGATGGTCTTCACTGTAGTGAAATCCTCTGTGCACTTCGCGATGTAGCTGGTGACCGAATCAGCATACTCCTCCACATCTGTCCTGTCTTCCTGGGAGGCTGCTATTTTGAAGACCTTCCAGTCTGTGTGCTGAAAACAGTCTTTCAGTGCAGGGGTTGCACTCTCTGGCCAAATCCTGATTTGTTTCACTGCTGGCCTGCTGCGCTTCAATAAAGGTTTGTAGGCAGGCAGCAGCATCACGGACATGTGATCAGAACGGCCGAGATGGGGGCGGGGTATCGCTTTATATGCATCTGTGTTTGTGTACACCAAGTCGAACATATTCTCTCCTCTGGTCTTAAAGTCTACACATTGTTTAAACTTGGGGAGCACAGTCTTTAGGCTGGTGTGGTTAAAATCCCCCGCAACCACCACAAAACTGTCCGGGTGTGAAGTTTGGATTTCACTGACTGCATTGTGCAGTACCCCGAGTGCCTTCTTAGCATTAGCTTTAGCGTTAGCGCTCGGCGCTATGTAAACACCGACTACAAACACGTTGCTGAATTCCCTAGGCAGATAATAAGGCCGACAATTTACAATAAGGAACTCCGCCAACGGAGAGCAGTGTTTAGACACTAACGTGGCATTAACGCACCAGTTCTTGTTAACATAGATGCATAGCCCACCCCCCCCCCCGGCTCTTACCGGAGCTCGCCGTTTCCCTGTCGGCACGGAACACCGCCATATCTTCCAGTTGAATGGCCTCGTCAGGAAAGTTGTCGTGGAGCCATGTCTCGGTGAAAACAAACACACAGCAGTCCCTCCACTCTCTCCGGGTTTCTCTCAGCAGACGCAGTTCGTCCACCTTGTTTTCGAGGGCGCGGACGTTTGAGAGAAGAAGCGACGGTACTGCTGGTCTGGAGGGGTTAGCCTTTAGCCTAGCATGGATCCCGGCCCTTTTTCCTCGCTTTTTCCTGCGTTCCCTCCGCTTCCGCTTCCTCCTCTCACGGGTAGCTTCCAGCGGGGACTCCGCCAGAATTCCGTGCTGGCGTAGGATGTCCAAATCACAACCGATCGCCACGATTCTTGTAGTGTGCAGTACCTTGATGTTTAATTAGGTCTCACAGTTGTAAGTTTTACAGAATGTACGTCTGGGATGATCACAACACTCAAAACTCTCACACTCAAGACATCCACATTCACGCATTCATACACCTGCTTGTCAATAAAGACTCTAAAATCTCACCTGAGCCTGTGCGTGTGTTCCCTGGGCTAGCCTAACATGTCACAGAGGCTATATTGATATTGATCCCATAGTTGCATCTATGACAACTCTGGGATTATTTTGGGTGACTTCATACAGACATTCAGCCAGCCAGTGCTCTTAATTCCAGCAGGCTGAGGGGTACCACTGGCAGCCACCAGTATTTTTATTATTGATAAAAGATACTGAAAGTAAAAAATTATGGATCACTAGAAATACTTTGATTTGAAAGTACCAAATATTCACAAAACAAATCCTGAATAGAAAAAAATACATCAAGATGCATCAATAATTGTTTTATCATCACATTGCAGCTTTGTAAATTATAATCTAATCTTTAAGTGGCTTGACCTTCCCACCCCTAATGTCAGTAAGATTGTATGAAAGAACAAAATCTCTCATGTTGGTCATGTTCTAATCCACATAATTTTAGCCGTTTTACATGTGTATTGTAGAAATGTTTCACACAACAATGATAGCCTGGTTTAATTCCCTTTCTAGAGCATGTGGGATAGTGATTTTTTTCTGTTTTCTGGCATCAGGCCACACAGCTACCATGACTAGTGATATCTACAGTGGAGGGTTGAACTGTGTGTTGATAGTTGAGTATAAATCCAACTAACTCATGAATGACAGTTATGTGAAAGTGTATTAAATGGGAAAAGTTTGGAAGCCACTTTATCATACATGCCAGATTACTGTACCATCGTGAAAGGCATGCTGTTATAATACTGTGATGATGGCATGATAATGGCATCATGCCATGGCAATGAAAGCATGGACATGTAAATATCTCCTTTCGGTGGGCTGATTACACATTCCAGTGTCTAAGTCTGTCAGTCAAGTGTCAGCTAATAAAAATACTTAAATTAGATCAGATGAACTATATTTTTGGATAAAAACACAGTAAGAGGGAAGCTTTCTGGAGTCAAAGAATTAATCCTTTTTCACATATCCAGTTTATAAAATTAGTTTAAAGGGGTCTGGTTTTAAGAAATACTAGAAATCAGTGAAATAAAACTGTCTGCATGTGTGTGCATCACATAACATTTAAACAAGAATGATTAAGATATTCACCAATTTAAAGGGATAGTTCACCCCAGAATAAGTAATCAGTATTCCTTTGGCTTGTACATCCATGACTATTCATCCATCTGGTTTCTACAAACTTTGTAGTTTCTTCTTTGATCTACAAGCCAGAAGTTTGCAGAGAATTGCATCCAGGGGAGTTCTCGGCATAACACTGGTACAGGCGATCTGCCGCGGAATCACGATGAAACCACTGAGAGATGGGTCGCAGTGACGTGAGGCACACCGCTGGACCAGGTGGTAACAGGGATGGCTATTAGGGTGACTAAGATCTGAAGAAAATAACAATATAAGCCACGCTGACAGCGAGAGTCCTGATAACAGTGGGCTCATAGGCTAATAACTCAGGGGCTAATATGCTACCTTTCGCCTTTAGCTGGCCGTGCGAGCTACTGGCTTCTGGTACAGACGAATCGCCACTGAATCACAACGAAGCCTCCGGTTCACTGCAACCAAAATGTCCAGGGACCAGAGACTTGCGGCTGGAGGCTGCTGGCTCTCATGGCCAGGTCCCCCACCGTCCTGCAAGGCTCTGCACCACTCTCACGGGCAACATAGTCGCTCAAGCTCCCAGCTGGCCGTGGGAGCAGAGTGGAGTCCCACAGAGCGAGACACTGCTCTTTGAGATCCCTTGGCTCGGTAGCTCGGCTCGGCCAGTAGCTTCGGGTCATAGGCCAGGTCTTGGTTGCAGCCAAGGGAGCCATCCAGCACACGGTGCTAGCAATTTGTTGTGGAATCACAGCAAAATTTTTGGGAGATAGACCGGACTGACATGAGATACACCATGACTGTAGATCAGTGAACCAGAGCACTGCTCATCAGAATCAGAATCAGAATCAGAATCAGCTTTATTGGCCAAGTATGCACAACACATACAAGGAATTTGACTTTGGCTAAAAACTTGCTCTCGTTGTTCAGGTGGAGGATTTAAATAAGATTTAAATAAGGATTCAATGACAACAGAGTATGTACAGTAAATTACAGTCTGTCCACGTTTCTATAAAAGGATGCAAATATATACAGGAATATATGCAGTTATTTACTCAGACTATCCACACTTTGCAGAAATATATGAAAAAAATATACAGTCACACAGTATTTCAATGTGAACTCAGATTCAGTGATATAATGTGAATGAAGTAAAAAGCAGTGTGAGAGTTATGTGCAATGTAAGAATGGATGAAAAGTCATGAGTACAGCAACAGGTAGGACTAGGTGAATGTTAGGAGTTCATCAGAGTGATGGCTTGAGGAAAGAAACTGTTCCTGTGACGGGTGGTTTTGACCTTCAGTGATCTGTAACGACGACCAGAAGACAGAAGTTCAAACAGTTTGTGGCCGGGGTGTGACGGGTCAGCACAGATGTTTCCCGCCCGTTTCCTGGTTATGGACCGATATAAGTTCTCAATGGAGGGTAGGTCGGTACCAATGATTCTCTCCGCAGACTTAATGATCCGCTGCAGTCTGGTCTTGTCCTGTTTAGTGGCAGATCCAAACCAGACAGTGATGGAAAAGCAGAGGACAGATTGGATGATGGCGGTGTAGAAGACAACCAGCAGCTCCTGAGGCAAATCAAACTTCTTGAGCTGACGCAGAAAAAACAACCTCTGCTGGGCCTTTTTCCGGACAGTGTCTATATGGGAGGACCACTTCAGGTTCCGGGAGATTGTGGTACCCAGAAACTTGAATGAGTCCACAGTGGACACTGTGCTGTTGAGGATGGTGAGTGGGGGGAATGAAGGGGGGTGTCGCCTGAAATCCACAGTCATCTCCACCGTTTTGGCTGGGTTAAGTTCAAGATGGTTCTGGCCGCACCAGAGGATCAGCTGCTCCACCTCCCGCCTGTATGCAGACTCATCACCATCCCGGATCAAACCGATGACATCCAAGCTAGGAGGCTAAAAGCTTGTCAGCTAACTGACATAAGAGGGATGGTCGAGTTGAAAAGATGAAGGATGGTGACATGCTTTAATTCAGAGCATTTCAAGAAAGCCAGGAAAAATACAAAACAATTTTGCTTCAAAAATTTAAAAAAATTAAAGAAAATGTGAACAAAATACATCACAAACATTTCATTAAGACATGTGTGAGCTGTTAAATTGTGGAAAAAGTGCAGTCAATGACCCCTTTAATTTACCTCTTTAGTTAAAAAGGGGGGGGGGGGCTGATACCAAAAAGATATAGGTACTACTGATTTTTGTTTTTTCATTATAATTATAAGATAAGCCTTTATTAGTCCCACAATGGGGACATTCCAGAAATTGAAAATTATTCAAAGAAAGTGATATGACAGTTAAAGTTTATACTTTGTATATTGTGTTCATTTTGTTTGAGATTCCAAGTCACAATTTCAAGAAAGAGAAAATATGTGTAAATGTATTCTTTCTGTGGTGACTGTCATTGTCATCATTCTCATTGTGATCACATTCAGTTCAGTTCAGCTTTGTTTATGTACTGCCTAATCACAGCAACAGGTCTTCTCAAGGTGCTAGATTCACAGCAGCATAGCATGAAACACATAATGAATAATTCAGGGAAAACTATAACAGTCAAATGATCCCATATGAGCAAGCACTAGGTGACAGTGGGAAGGAAAAACTCCCTTATGGGAAGAAACTTTCTGCAGAACCAGGCTTAGGGAGGGTCAGCCGTCTGCCAAGACTGGTCGGGCAGTGAGTGGAGAGAAAAGAAAACAGAGAGTAGACATAAGAAGATAAAAATAAATAACATCATATTATAATGCAAGGTGTGTGTGTGTGTGTGTGTGTGTGTGTGTGTGTGTGTGTGTGTGTGTGTGTGTGTGTGTGTTCCTCACATATCTCTTGAACCGTTTGTCAGACTGACCTCAGATTTTATAAGTGCTTTGCTAAGGTTATGAAGGTTTGCGTCACAGAATTTCAGCCTCCCCAGATATGTGGAAGTTCAGGAGGGGAAGTCTTTAATGAACGTCCCTAGGGGAGCTATTAAATGAACACAGAGGTGGAAAAGGTATAACTGCTGGGATTTGGGGGCTGAAAATTTGGATTTACAGCTATAGTATTAAGCCCAATAACCCCTATAAATTTCACCCTCCCCGAATATGTGGACGTTCAGGAGGGGAAATCTTTAAGTGAATCTTTGTAGTGAATTTTAATCAAAAGCTACACACGTGGACAAAATTGTTGGTACCCCTCTGTTAATGAAAGAAAAACCCACAATGGTCACAGAAATAACTTGAATCTGACAAAAGTGGTAATAAATAAAAATTCTATGAAAATTAACCAATGAAAATCAGACCGTGCTTTTGAATTGTGGTTCAACAGAATTATTTTAAAAAACAAACTCATGAAACAGGTCTGGACAAAAATGATGGTACCCCTAGAAAAGATTGAAAATAGTGTGACCATAGGGACATGTTCAACCAAGATGTGTCCTCTAATTAGCATCACAGGTGTCTACAAACTTGTAATTAGTCAGTCGGCCTATTTAAAGGGTGACAAGTTGTCACTGTGCTGTTTTGTGACATGGTGTGTACCACACTAAACATGGACCAGAGGAAGCAAAGGAGAGAGTTGTCTCAGGAGATTAGAAAGAAAATTATAGACAAGGGTGTTAAAGGTAAAGGCTATAAGACCATCTCCAAGCAGCTTGATGTTCCTGTGACTACAGTTGCACATATTATTCAGAAATTTAAGATCCACGGGACTGTAGCCAACTTCCCTGGACATGGCCACAGGAGGAAACTTGATGAAAAATAGAAGAGACGGATAATATGAATGGTAACAAAAGAGCCCAGAACAACCTCTAAACACATTCATGGTGACCTCCAAGGTCAAGGTACATCAGTGTCAGTTCGCACCATCCATCGTTGTTTGAGCCAAAGTGGACTTCATGGGAGACGACCAAGGAGGACACCACTGCTGAAAACAAATCATAAAAAAGCCAGACTGGAATTTACCAAACTGCATGTTGACAAGCCACAAAGCTTCTGGGAGAATGTCCTATGGACAGACAAGACAAAACTGGAACTTTCTGGCAAGGCACATCAGCGCTATGTTCACAGACGCTAAAATGAAGCATACCAACATGGAGGAGGTTCTGTTATGTTGTGGGGCTGCTTTGCTGCATCTGGCACAGGGTGTCTTGAATCTGTGCAGGGTACAATGAAGTCTCAAGACTATCAAGGTATTTTAGAGAGAAATGCGCTGCCCAGTGTCAGACAGCTTGGTCTCAGTCGCAGGTCATGGGTCTTGCAACAGGATAATGACCCAAAACACAGCTAAAAACACCCAAGAATGGCTAAGAGCCAAACATTGGACTATTCTAAAGTGGCCTTCTATGAGCCCTGATCTAAATCCTATTGAACATCTGTGGAAGGAGCTGAAACATGCCGTCTAGACAAGGCACCCTTCAAACCTGAGACAACTGGAGCAATTTGCTCATGAGGAGTGGGCCAAAATACCTGCTGAGAGGTGCAGAAGTCTCATTGACAGTTACAGAAATGATTTGATTGCAGTGATTGCCTCAAAAGGTTGTGCAACAAAATATTAAGTTAAGGGTACCATCATTTTTGTCCAGGCCTGTTTCATGAGTTTGTTTTTTAAAATAATTCTGTTGAACCACAATTCAAAAGCACTGTCTGATTTTCATTGGTTAATTTTCATAGAATTTTTATTTATTCCCACTTTTGTCAGATTCAAGTTATTTCTGTGACCATTGTGGGTTTTTCTTTCATTTACAGAGGGGTACCAACAATTTTGTCCACGGCCTGTATTTCAAAGGATCAAATATGATACTAGTGATTCCATCCAGTAATTTTGGTCATGATTCCTTCTCAAATGTGCACGAGTTTCAAGTCACTGCTCTGTCAGTCAGTCATGGTCAGTGACAGCTTGTCTCCTCCATGGCCAGTTTCAGCACGGTAGTGACACAGTTGTTGCTTTGTGTGATTGAGTGGGCAGCAGTATAGCAGTCAGAGTTTCAACATCAGAATTTCATGTGATTTTTTTTTACAACCATACACAAGCAAATCTAACCGCATATAATTTAATGAAATAAAATTCTAGTATATCAAGATTTATTCAATGTGTTCTGAAGGTACTTGACTGGGAACTTGCCTGTTTGTCAGGTCCCCTTCAGCTGCCAGTCCCCGGAGGTAACTGCGGATCATGCTGTCAATGAAGGCCATTTCCAAGGATAGTTTGTGCAGTATATATCTGTGCAGATTTTGTGGCGTTTTTAACTTTGATCTCGACCCACTGAGCATCTGCTGAACGCATTTGCTCATCCATGGTAAACATGTTACTCTTCTGCGGTAAAGCCAGAAACAATGAGCGTACATCACTTCCGACCGGCGATGGCTGCTCCCCATTGGTTTTGACCGAGCTGTTTTCATGGGATAAAATCATTCAGTATACTGACTCTAGGGGGGTTATTTTTACTGAATAAACACATTTTTCATTTATAAGTAACACCTAAAGCAGGATTAATGTTGTTATAATGACCAGTACAGGTTTCCTTTAATGAATGCCCATAGGGGAGCTATTAAATGAACACAGAGGTGGAAAAGGTATAACCACTGGGAGTTGGGGGATGAAATTCACAGGGCAGCCTCTGGAGGCCGGTGGGATAAAATGATAAAAAAAATTTGGGCTCAATCTGAGCTCCGGAACTGGGTCTTCCTTAGAAGAACTTACAACTAGTTGTTCAGAACTCCTTATATGATAAGGTGTGGTCATGTGACTGGAATTCTATGACTGAACAACACCTTATAAGGAGCTGTTCAAAACTCCTTATAAAAACTCCTTTGGTGTTCTTAATAGGTGCCATCTACTCTTTGATGTAAGCATCACTTCTATGATCTCACCAGTCCACACGGGGGTCAACGGTCATTGCACTAGTTCATACAAATACAACATATGCAAAGTTCAATCAAAAGCTTTGATTAGCTTTTGATTACAATATACAGTACTATCACTTCTCAAGCTAGCTAGCTGCAGTCAGGCCCCACTGATGCAGACCTGCACACTACACACACAGAGTAGTGGAGCAGAAGATAAAATATTCTTACAACAATAACATGCAAAGTCTAATCAAAAGCTTTGTCAGATGGAAAGATATTCAGCTCGATCTTAAAGATGGAAAGTGTCTGCCTCACAGACCAAGACTGATAACTGGTTCCATAAGAGAGGAGCCGGATAACTGAAAGCTCTAACTCCCATTGTCATAAGTGGCCCGGCAGGGGCGGTAGGAAGACCCAAATGCTAGACTGTGAGTTTGCAGGGATTTTAATAAAAACACAAAAATATAGCAAAGGACAAAAACTTACAGACTAGAGGCAGTAATAACAAGAGGAAAAGGCATACAGGAACGCCGGCGCAGACATGGGGCTCACGTCTGATGATAAGAAGAAAAGGCGTGGAGTGCACACAGGATAATACAGAGCAAGAACGTGGAACTCATGACAGGTAATAGAATGAGATAAGACGAGGAACTTACATTTAAACTCGTGAAGGGCGCTGTGCCAAACAACGGAGCAGCCACCCTTAAATAGGGCAAAAAGGAATAAACCAAATGACAATCAGGTGTGGGTCACAGGAGCAAAGCTAATCAAACCAAACAGCTGACAGCTGACAGCCCGCGAACTTGAGCTACAGGGGAAGTAAATAAAGGTGACTGTCAAAATAAAAGCACAGGATGAAAAATGCCAAAGAACTAATTACAAAACGAGATGCAAACCAAATAATGTACAAGGCGAAAATAATAACGGACCACCAAGGCAAGATAAAACACAAGAATAAGGGAAGCTAATATTAGATTAGATTAGATTAGATTCAACTTTATTGTCATTACACATGTATGAATACAAGGTAACGAAACACAGTTTAGCATCCAATCAGAAGTGCAAAGGACAGCAGTGCAGTATATACGGTAATTAACAGTATGTGCAATTTAAGCAAATATATGCAGCAGTGCAGAAAGTTAAAAGTACTGTTATGTGCAAATAATGTGCAATAAGTTAGATGTAGTTATGTAGTTATGCAGTTATGTACAGGTGAGGATGGCAAAAGATGATTGTAAGAGAGTCAGCGGGGAACTAAGTTCAATAACGTGACAGCTGTTGGAAAGAAACTGTTCCTAAACCTGCTGGTTCTAGTCCGAAGGCTTCTGAAACGTCTTCTGGAGGGGAGAAGCTGGAACAGTCCATGAGCAGGATGGTTGGAGTCCCTAAGAATGCTGCGTGCCCGGTGCAGACATCTTTTCCTGTAGACGTCCTCTATAGCTGGAAGTGGAGTCCCTGTGATGCGTTGGGCGGTTTTCACCACCCGCTGCAGCGCCTTGCGGTCAGCTACAGAGCAGCTCCCATACCAGAGTGTGATACAGTTGGTCAGGGTGCTCTCTATCACTCAGCGGTAGAAGTTGCCCAGGATGTCAGTTGACAGATGGTTCTTCTTCAATGTCCTCAAGAAGAAGAGGCGCTGATGGCCCTTCTTGATCAGGCTGGTGGTGTTAACTGACCAGGACAGGTCCTCCGAGATGTGGGTCCCCAGGAATTTGAAGCTGGGGACACGTTCAACAGCTATGCCATTGATATGGATGGGGTCATGTGTCTCTTCCCTCTCCTTCCTGTAGTCCACTATGAGCTCCTTGGTTTTGCTGGTGTTAAGGAGCAGGTTATTGTCAGCGCACCAAGTAGCCAAGTGCTCAACCTCTGCCCTGTAATCTGACTCGTCGTTGTCCCTGATGAGTCCAATCACCGTGGTGTCATCTGCGAACTTTATGATGGAATTGGATCCATACATAGGCCTGCAGTCATGGGTGTAGAGGGAGTAGAGGAATGGGCTGAGCACACAGCCCTGTGGTACACCAGTGCTGAGTGTGATGACGGAAGAACGGTTGGGGCCTGACCTAACATGCTGGGGTCTGTTGGTCAGAAAATCCATGATCCAGTTGCAGGTGGAGGTACTGATTACCAGGTCCCCAAGTTTGGTGAGCAACTTGGAGGGGATAACTGTGTTGAATGCTGAGCTGAAGTCAATAAACAGCATTCTTGCGTAGGTGTTCTTGTCATCCAGGTGTGAGAGTACATAGTGCAGCGCTGTAGAAATCGCATCCTCTGTACTCCTGTTGCTCCGGTAGGCAAACTGATGAGGGTCCAGTGTAGGGGGCAGGCCTTTTTTGAGCTGTGCCAAGACCAGTCGCTCAAAGCACTTCATGACTATGGGTGCCAGTGCCACAGGGCGATAGTCATTTAGGCACGATGGTGTTGAATGTTTCGGCACTGGTACTATTGAAGTGGTCTTGAAGCACGCTGGTACCACGGCCTGGGCCAGGGACAGATTGAAGATGTCTGTGAAGACCCCTGCCAGCTGCTCAGCGCATGCCCTCAGCACACGCCCAGGAATGCCATCAAGGCCAGCAGCCTTACGTACGTTGACATGACTCAGTGCATTACGGACGTCGGTGTGGGTGAGTGTGAGGTGGTGGAGGTCATCAGAGGGTGGGAAATTGATGTTCTTTTCATTGTTGTCCTTGTCAAAACGAGCATAGAAGTTATTTAGCTCATTGAGAAAGGGCACAGTCATGGCTATAGGTATGGAGTTGCTGGGCTTATAATCAGAGATAGCTTGAATGCCCTGCCACATACGTCGGGGGTCAGAGTCCCCAAAATGTTCCTCCACCTTCAGCTTGTAGCTGTGCTTGGCCTTCTTGATGCCCCTCTTCAGATCTGCCCTGGATGAACTGTAGGCCTGTGCATCACCAGATCTAAAGGCATTGTTACGTGCTTTTAGCAGAAGTCGCACTTCTCTGTTCATCCACGGCTTCTGATTTGGGTACGTGGTGATCTGTCTTTCCATGGTGACACTGTCAATAGTGGTGTTGATATGGTCCAGGACTGAGTGGGTGTAAGAGTTGATGTTTATGTGGGAGCCACACGTAGCCTGAGAGGTGAACATACTCCAGTCTGTGTTCCTAAACTTCTCCTGGAGTACAGAGTCAACCCCCTCTGGCCACACTTTGATGGTCCTCACTGATGGCTTCACCCGGTTGATGAGCGGTACATACTTGGGGGTAAGGAACAAGGATAAATGATCAGACTGACCTAGGTGGGGGAGGGGAGTTGCTGTGTAGGCTCCCACAATATTGGTGTAAACATGGTCCAATGTTTTGTCCCCTCTTGTGTGACAGGAGACATGCTGGTAGAATTTAGGAAGCACTGCCTTGAGGTTAGAGTGGTTAAAATCACCCGCCACAATAAATGCTGCCTCTGGGTGTGCAGTTTGTTGTTTGCTAATAGCTGCATGCAGTTCTTTCATAGCAAGCTTAGCATTAGCATCCGGAGAAATGTAAGCGGCTGTTATGATGGTACAAGTGAACTCACGTGGCAGATAGAAAGGTCTACATTTAACCATGAGAAACTCCAGGTTAGCTGAGCAGTGTCTCTCAACAGTGACAGAGTTCGTGCACCAAGCCTTGTTAATATAAATGCATACTCCCCCCCCTCTTGTCTTACCGGAGTCAACTGCTGCTCTGTCTGCCCGGAGCGTGTGTAGGCCGGCTAGCTCGATAGCATTGTCGGGTATTCCACTGTGAAGCCATGTTTCCGTAAAAATCATGATATTGCAGTTCATAAGTTTCTTATTGTTGGTGATCCGAAGCCATAGTTCACTCATTTTGCTCGCCAGAGACCGTACATTTGCAAGGAAAATACTGGGTAGCGATAGCCGGTGCGGTGTTAGCTTTAGCTTAGCTCTTAGCCCACCGCGCTTACCCCTCCTTTGTTTATGTTCCTTACGCCGCCTGCGAGCACTTCCGGTCGGCCGGGAAGCCTGCCGAGCGTCGGGAGTTCTCCAGAGCTCCGGGATGAGACGTAGATTCAGACGTAGGTTGCTGATAAAAAGGTCGTTATCATTGTTTTGTAAGCCAATATTCAAAAGCTCATCTCGGGTGTAAGATGTAAAAGCAGAGCTGTTCTGAACGAACATACCCGAAATGAGCAGAAATGACACTGCTAGTCCCCAGAATCTGGTAGGACGCTAAGCCTCGCGTTGTGCACGCGCCGCCATCTTGCGCCTTTATAATATAATATGATATGATATGCATGAAAACCACTATACAAAAAGAGAGGTGAGGGCGAAGATGAGAGTAGGCTCAGGAACTCTCAAAAACAGAACCAAATGGCAAACTCACATAACAACAAATATGCAAAACCAATACTCAAATATAAAATAGTGAGATGAGGAAAGTACAGAAAATAATCTAAAACAATTGAAAGCGTGAGCATGGTGCTCTCACCGTGCTCAGCATATGACACCCATAGAGCTTTTAGAGTATTATGGGGCCATTTGATGAGAGCTGGTAGCTTTTCTGTCCTACACAGAAGGCTTCTCTTTGGCTTTACAAAGTGATACGCAAGCCTGTGACATACAGCGGGGAAAATAAGTATTGAACATGTCAACATTTTTCTCATTAAACATATTTCTGATGGAGCCATTGACCTGAGATTTTCACCAGACATCGGTAGCAACCCAAGTAATCCATACATACAAAGAAATCAAGGCAACTGTGTTCACAAAACAAGTTATATTGAATAAAGTGGAATAATACAGGGAATAAGTATTGAGCGCACTTAGTGAAATTAATTTAATATTTAGTAGAAAAGTCTTTGTTGGTAATAACAGCTTCCAGGCACCTCCTGTATGGAGAAACTAGGCCCAGGCATTGCTCAGGAGTGATTTAACCCATTCTTCCACACAAACTGTCTTCAGATCTTGAAGGTTTCGTGGGTACCTTCTATGAACACTGATCTTCATTTTGTTCCATAGATTTTCAATTGGATTCAGGTCAGGTGATTGACTGGGCCATCCTTGCAGCTTTATTTTCTTTCTCTGGAGCCAGTTGAGAGTTTCCAGGGCTGTGTGTTTGGGATCATTGTCTTGCTGAAATGTCCACTCTCGTTTCATCTTCAGTATCTTGGTAGATGGCAGCAGGTTCTTATCAAGCATGTCTCTGTACATTTGTCCATTCATCTTTCCTTCAATTATATGACGTCTGCCTGTACCATGTGCTGAAAAATACCCCCACACCATGAAGCTCCCACCTCCAAATTACATTGTTGGTATGGTGTTTTGGGGCTGATATGCAGTGCCATTTCTCCTCCAAACATGCTGTGTTGTGGTATCCACAAAGTTCAATTTTGGTCTGTTCTGACCAGAATATATTCTCCCAGTAATTTACTGGCTTGTTCAAATGTTGTGCAACAAACTTTAAATGAGCTTCAACATGATTTTTCTTCAGTAATGGAGTCTTGCGAGGTGAGCGGGCGAAGAGCCCATGTCGGTTAAATGCATTACTTGTGGCGGCATGAAATAATAAGGAGCGAACTGAGAGTTTTTAAGGGAGTTTATTAATCATACCACCATCACGAGAACTCACTCCAGCGCCATGCATGCACGCCGGAGCGAGCCCGGAGGCTCTCCTCAGCAGATACAGGCAATGCGTGTAGTCAGAAGTGGTGGTCAGAGAGAGAGGAAGAGTTACAGAGCGATATGCAGTTTAAATACCCCACTACAGACAATGCATGAATGGCACATTAATATCACAGTAAACGGCCGGAAGGCAATGGGACATTTGCATCACAGAACAGAGCAGGAAGGAACAGTTGCCTTTGAGTCATACATATCAGCAGCAGGCAGGAAGGAGCTAGACAAAGGGAGGCTGCCTATTGATCTCAATACACACATCTCATTGTTCTGCCAATTGCTCCAGCTGAGCGCTCTGCTTGTCCCAGTCTGTTGTGGGGGTCACCCACAGTACTCCCCCCCCCAGAGGGCTCAGCAGGAAGCTGAGGCCTCGATAGTCCGGCTTTGGTAGCGAGCAGGGAAAGCTCTGTGCAGGTGGAGGTGGAGGGAGGGGGGTGGGGGTAGTAAGTGCCGGCCCAGGACGGCGAAATTGTTTGGGCTGCGCAAAAATTGCCTGTGGATCCGTGATGTTGAGGGGCTGTCCCGTTGAACGTGCGGAGGTCCACAGCAGTTGTAAGAAGAAAAATTAGTCTCTGACTCCTCTCACGGCCATGAAGAAAAACAGGAGCTGCAAAGCTACGTAGCGGCTGTGAGAAAAAAGGAGCTGCAGCTGTGTGAGGGACTTGGCGTGTTGGCTTTAGGTGTGCGCTCGCAGCCCTAAAGCCCTCGGGGACAGCTGATGGCTGAATTCCCTTGTGCGCCGTGGCTGAGACCCGTACAAAATACTGTGAGCGAGCTGCGTGCGTGCTTCAGGTGTGTGAGCAGCCCTGAAAGTTCTGTGTGCAGCGGCGAAGGACGATGGCGGTCTGTGGAGCCGTTATTGTCCCGTGCGTGGTGCGCCGTCCTCGTAACCACCCGGTGTGCGCGCGGGGGTTCGGAGCATGGCAGGTCCACTGTAGAGGCGAGTCAGGGTCAGGGAGCTTGCTGGAGATCAGCACTGTCGGCGCCGATGGTCATCCCTGTTGAAGCTGTTGGTGTAGTTCGCTGTGTCGGGTCATGGTGCGTTGGAGCGGTGAGAGGAAGGAGACGATTTTTGTCCCTCGGGCTCGTGTAGATGCGTTGGAGCGGTGAGAGGGAGGAGGAGCGGTGAGAGGGAGAAGACATTCTGTGTCCCTCGGCCGGTCCAGCGTGGATGTCCCGATCTCAGGCGAGGGTCGCACCATGACGCTTTCTGCAGCATTCCCAGTCGTGGATGATCTCCGGAGAGTTCACCTGGTGGTGGCTCTGCGTCGAGGTCTCCCTGTAGCAGAAGGGAGGGCAGATCATTTGCATCAGGCTGCTGCGTTCGCTTGTCGTCGGAGAGTCACCGCCGGGGGCTGCCAGCGTGTTCTTTTCTTGGTCGGGTCACCAGTGTGGCTGTCCAGACCAGAAGGTTGCGTTGCACAAAGCGTGTGCTTTCTCGGGGTCACCAGTGTGGCGGCATGAAATAATAAGGAGCGAACTGAGAGTTTTTAAGGGAGTTTATTAATCATACCGCCATCACGAGAACTCACTCCAGCGCCGTGCATGTGCGCCGGAGCGAGCCCGGAGGCTCTCCTCAGCAGATACAGGCAATGCGTGTAGTCAGAAGTGGTGGTCAGAAAGAGAGGAAGAGTTACAGAGAGATATGCAGTTTAAATACCCCACTACAGACAATGCATGAATGGCACATTAACATCACAGTAAACGGCCGGAAGGCAATGGGACATTTGTATCACAGAACAGAGCAGGAAGGAACATTTGCCTTTGAGTCATACATATCAGCAGCAGGCAGGAAGGAGCTAGACAAAGGGAGGCTGCCTATTGATCTCAATACACACATCTCATTGTTCTGCCAATTGCTCCAGCTGAGCGCTCTGCTTGTCCCAGTCTGTTGTGGGGGTCACCCACATACTTATTGTTTTCTTTGAAACAGCAGTACCTGCTAACACCAGGTCTTTCTGGAGCTCTCCACAAGTAGTCTTTGGCGCTTGGATAACTCTTCTGATAATTCTTTTGACTCCTCTGTTAGAAATCTTGTGAGGAGCTCCCTGTTGTGGCTGGTTTATGGTAAAATGTTCTTTCCACTTCTGAATGATGGCTCCAACAGTGCTCACTGGAACATTCAGCAGTTTAAAAATGTGCCTATAACCAATGCCATCATTATGTTTTTCAACACTAAGGTTGCGAAGGTCTAGAGAGAGCGCTTTGCTTTTATCCATCATGAGTTCTTTGTAGTGTGACAATCTGATGTTCACAGACCTTTTTAAAGGCTATCAGTCAGGTCTTAACCAGTTGAAATTAATTTGCACTGATGGGGGATGAGATGGCTTCCTAAATCCTGATGGATTTAAGCTGGTTTCTTGGCTCTCTATGCCTTTTTGTACCTCTTTTTCTTCATGTGTTTAATACTTATTCTCTGTGTCATTCCACTTTATTAAATAGAACGTTTTGTGAACACAGTTGCCTTGATTTCTTTGTATGTCTGGATTACTTGGGTTGTTACTGATACCTGGTGAAAATCTCAGGTCAGTGGCTCCATCAGAAATATGTTGAATGAGAAAAATGTTGACGTTGTGAATCAGAATCAGAATCAGAATCAGGTTTATTGCCATTGTTCATGTAGTACACAAACTAGGAATTTGTCTCGGTACAATGCTGCAACATTAAACATGATAAGATAAGAGAAATAAACTATACATGTAATAAAGTGTAGGATAAGATTAAGTGATACTGGTCAACAGTTAAAATATATATTAGCCAGCAGCAGATACTGTGGAGAACTATATAGTGCAGTTGGTAATGCAGGAAGAAAACAGTGATGATTGACATGAGTCTGGTTGAGCTGCTGTACATGGTGCACGAGAGTCAATAAGTCACTTAGTGTTCAGCAGTCTAATGGCAGAGGGGAAGAAGCTGTTCATGTGACGGGAGGTTTTAGTCTGGATGGACCGAAGTCTTCTACCAGAGGGGAGGGGGGCAAACAGTACGTGACCAGGGTGTGAGGGATCGGCTATGATCCGGCCAGCACGCCTCCGGGTCCTGGAGATGTACAGATCCTGGAGAGATGGGAGCTTGCAGCCGATCACCTTCTCAGCAGTGCGCACGACGCGCTGCAGCCTTAGTCTGTCCCTGGCAGTGGCTCCTGCGTACCACACGGTTATGGAGGTGGTGAGGATGGACTCAATGATGGCTGTGTAGAACTGCACTAACATCTTGGTGGGTAGCTTGAGCTTCCTCAGCTGCCGCAGGAAGAACATCCTCTGCTGGGCTTTTTTGATGAGTGAGCTGATGGTCAGCTCCCATTTGAGGTCCCTGGTGATGGTAGTGCCTAGGAAGCGGAAGGAATCAGCAGTGGTGATGGGAGAGCCTGAGAGAGTGAGGGGGGCAGAGGAGTAGTGACTTTCCTGAAGTCTACAATCATCTCCACTGTCTTCAGAGCGTTCAGCTGCAGGTTGTTATTGCTGCACCAGGACGCCAGCTGGGCCACCTCTCTCCTGTAGGCGGACTCGTCGCCGTTGGAGATGAGCCCGATGAGGGTGGTGTCGTCCGCAAACTTGATCAACTTGACAGACTGGTGACTGGAGGTGCAGGAGTTGGTGTAAAGGGAGAAGAGTAGGGGGGAAAGTACACAGCCCTGGGGTGATCCGGTGCTGATGCTAGTATAGTCTGAGACAGTCTTTCCCAGCCGCACATGCTGCCTCCGGTCCGTCAGGAAGTCGATGATCCACCTGCAGAGGGAGTCAGGCACTGACTCCCTCATTTAATGACTCCCGTATCTTCGTAGTGCTCACAACAGGTTTAGTGAGCTTCAATCTCTGTCTGTATGTGGGAATGAGGTGAACCATCACGTGATCAGATAATCCCAGCGCAGCTCGAGGGACAGCGCGATATGCGTCTTTCACTGTGGTGTAACAGTGATCCAGTGTGTTTAATCCTCTGGTGGGGCATTTAATAAACTGTTTGTAGCGGGGGAGATCGTGGCTCAGATTGCACTGATTAAAGTCGCCAGCCACAATAATCAGCGAGTCTGGAAAACTCCGCTCTGTGTGTTGAATGTGATCCGCGAGCACGCGCTGAGCTTCGCGCGTGTCCGCGTCGGGAGGGGCGTACACAGCGATCATTATGAAAGAAGCAAACTCCCGCGGGGAATAGAAGGGCTTGCAATTGATAACAAGAAATTCCAAGGCAGGAGAACAGTGTTTGGAAATTACCGTTACATCAGAGCACCAGCTGCAGTTGATGTAGAAGCAGACACCGCCTCCTGTGGTCTTGCCGGAAAGCTCTGTGTCACGATCAGCACGGAAGAGCTGAAAGCCGTCGAGGCGCAGCGCGCTGTCCGGTATATTTTCCCGGAGCCAGGTCTCAGTAAAGCAGAGGACAGCTGAGGAGGCGAGGTCCTTAAAACGCATCAGCAGTCTCAGTTCATCCACCTTGTTAGAGAGAGAGTTGGTATTGGACAGAAATATGCCAGGCAGCGCCGTTCGCGAGCCTCTCCTGCGAAGTCGTACGAGAGCGCCCGCTCGTCTTCCTCTCTTCCGCCGTCTCACTTTCCGAGCCAAACAATAAACCAGATCGGCGGCAGGGGCTAGAAAAACTGGGAGGAGGTCCGTGGGGGTGAAAGTCCTGATATTTAGAAGTTCTTCACGGGTATAAGTGCAAGCAGACACACAACTGACAAACAAAAACAAACAAAGAGCGCAGCGAAGCACCATGTCGACCGCTGTGGGCACCATCTTGGATCATCTAAGGCACAGGTACTGTGGGGGACCCACAGTAGTTTTCCCTCAGACTGAAGGGCATGGCTGATCAAAGGTGCTGGGGGACAAGGGGAATTGTCATGGGGGGTTGATATGTTAATACAGTACCTCAGGTAGCGGAGGAGTGTTGTAATATAAAAGAGAGTGCCTGCAACCTGAGCTTTTAATGTTTTTGGATTCTGGTGGATGTGAGAGGGAGAAGAAAAAGTTTCATCTGCTCTGAACACTCGACCTGATTATTCATCTCTCCACACTGGTGACCCTTGAAGCACAATGGAATGCAAGGTGAACACCCCGGAAACGACCCGGACGGGAAGTGCCAGCAACGTGTACGCCGTTTCGGTCAAACTCCCAGACTTTTGGCTACACGACCCAAAGTCTTGGTTCCTTCACACCGAGGCCCAGTTCGCGTTCCAGGGAATAATGGCAGATGACACCAGATACTACTACATGGTTGCAGCACTGGACACACGCACAACCCAGCAGGTAGCGAGCCTGCTCCAACAGCCTCCAGCCCGTGACAAATACGGTGCTCTCAAAACCGCGCTGACCTGGCGCTACACGCTCTCAGACTGTGAGAGAGCAGAGAGGCTCCTGACACACTCCGACTAGGGAGACGGGTCGGCGGTTGAATTGATGGAGAAGATGTTGGCATTGATTGGCACAGATGACGGGTATTTCCTCTTTGCCCACCTTTTCCTCTGGAATCTCCTGACAGCGGCCAGGGCGATCCTTGCCAATTCGCCGCTGCTGGCCACGTGCAACTACCGAGCTCTAGCCTAAGAGCCAGATCGGATCATCCTCACCACCAGAGCCCTCACAGTGAACGCAGCGGCGTCGGAACCCGGCGAGACGGCCAGCGGAAGTGAGGAGCCAGCGACTGTGGCTGCAGCGGAGGCCAAGAAGCAACAGAGAGACACGCTCTTTTTCTACCACTGCCATTTTGGAAAGGACGCACGCCGATGCGTGCCACTGTGCCAATCCAAGCGCTCAGGAAACGCCAGGGCTGGCAGTCAGTAGCAGCTGCGACCGCCGGTGAAGCAAGCAAGCTGCTCTATGTGACAGACTCCCGCCCAGGGAGACGGTTCCTCGTGGACTCTGGCTCCCAAAAGAGCCTCATCCTGCCGTCCCATGCCAACCGGCTGGAGGGAACTAGCGGCCCCGAACAGACGGCTGCAAACGGCTCAGACATTAAGACTTTTGGTGAGAGGACACTGACTGCATCCTTGCATGGCCGTACATACCAATGGACATTCGTCATAGCGGCATGCAGCTTCCCCATTTTAGGCGCTGATTTTTTGTGTTCACACGGACTACTAGTCGATGTTGCTAACAGACGCCTGATTAATGCAATGTCTTTCGATTCTCTCCCCTGTACAGCTCGAGGAGGCAGGCCCACAACACTAGCCAACGTCACAGCACCAGGGGGTAAGTTCCACACACTGCTCACCCAGTTCCCAGCACTCACGGTCCCGACGTTTTCGGCGACCGTCACTAAACACGGGCTGGAGCACTTCACTACCAACACGGGGCCGCCCGTTTTCACACAACCTCGGTGCCTGGACGCAGCTAAACTGGCCATAGCGCGTGAGGAGTTTGGGCATCATCAGATGCTCAAAGAGCCCATGGGCATCCCTGCTACATATGGTTCCTAAGGCCAAGGGATCATGGCAACCTTGCGGTGATTTCCGCAGATTAAATAATGCTACAGCGCACGACCGCTACCCCATCCCGCATATTTAGGATTTTTCCATTCACCTCACCGGGGCACGCATTTTTTCCAAGATAGACCTGGTCCACAGTTACCACCAGGTCCCGGTGCGCACTGAAGACATACCTAAAATGGCAGTAATAATCCCGTTTGGTCTGTTTGAATTTTTACGCATGCCTTTCAGGTTAAAAGGCGCAGCGCAGACATTCCAACGCATGATGGATGCGGGGTTGCGCGATCTGCCGTTTGTGCTCATCTACCTGGATGACATCCTGGTGGCCAGCGCATCCGAGGATGAACACGTAGCCCACCTCAGGACAGTTTTCCAGAGGTTAGAGGAGCAGGGGTTAATAATCATCCTGGCAAAGTGCCAGTTCGGGGTGACTGGAATCGATTTTTTGGGCCACTGCATCTCACTGGAGGGCGCGATACCTTTGCCGGACAAAGTGCGCGCAGTGGAGGATTTTCCCCGGCCTCAGACAGTCAGGGCACTGCAGGAGTTTTTGGGGATGGTTAACTTTTATAACCTTTTCCTCCCCTGCACAGCCCAGCTCATGCAGCCGTTGTAAGCCGCGCTTAAGAAGCAGAAACTGGCGGACAGAATCAGCTGGACTCCTGAACGAGAGCAGGCATTTTCCGAGGTTAAAACAGCCCTGGCGAACGCCGCACTGCTGGCGCAGCTGGACCTGGCGGCTGGGATAGCGCTCACTGCTGACGCCTTGGACATGGCCATAGGGGTCGTCGTGGAGCAGCACGTTGCCGGTTCTTGGCAGCCACTCGCCTTTTTTTAGCAGGTCTTTGCGCAACAGTGAGCGTAAATACAGCGCGTTTGACAGAGAGTTACTGGCTCTCCACCTGGCCATACGGCACTTCCAGTTCTGGCTGGAAGGGCGCACCTTCACTGCGTTCCTGGACCACAAGCCGCTAACGTACATAATGGCCAAGGTTTTGGAACCATGGTTGGGCCGGCAGCAGAGACAGCTGGCCGCAATCTCGGAGTTTACGACCGACATTCAGCATGTGGCCGGTAAACTCAATGTGGTGGCGGACTGCCTCTCGCGCGCATTAGTGGCCCCAGTCAACGTGGGGATAGATTACACGGCCATGGCTGCTGAGCAGATCGGCGATGCGGACGTTTGTGCACTCCAGTCTGGACCAACAGGGTTAAGGTTGAGTACTGCAGGACAGGTGATACCCCCCCCCTAATCTGTGACGTCTCCACGGGCCAGGGTTGTGTTCAGCACTGAAGGAGGATTTGGCGGCCTCCCCAGCAGAGCTGTTTTTTTTTTTTCCCAGCCGCTGCAGCTCCCCGGGGAATTTTTGCTGGATAACCCTGCGTCAAACACTGATCCGTCCCCGCGTTCACGGCATAGTGCAGGGGCAAGGACGCTACCCGGCCTAGCCCACCACTATTTTCCTCGCGCTTTTGTGCCAAAGACCTTGAAGGACGCGTCGTTCGTATTTGTCAGGCATCATGCCCACCGGACCCCATTGCACCCGCCCTACGATGGCCCGTTCAGGGTGCTGGAACCCAAGGACAAACATTTTGTGTTAGACTTGGGGGGTCGCCGGGAGACAATCTGTATAGACAGGCTTAAGCCCGCCTTTGTTTTAGCAGACGAGCAGGTGGTGCTGGCCCGAGCTCCTTGGCGTGGAAGACCCCCACTGAGAACGCCCCAGGTAAATGACTCATCAGATCAGTCACACAAGCATGCTGAAGGTATCCCCCCCCCCCCCATTGTCCCCCTACAGACAGACACACCCCCAGGAACCTCCCACCGGCACAGCAGCGCCTCGGAGCCGAAGATCCAACGTTACAGCAGCTACGGACGGAGGCTGAAGCCCAAAGGACATGAGGGTTAAGGCTCAGTCTGAGAGTCTGGGGGGAGGGGGGTAGAACCACAGTAGTTTTCCTTCAGTAGTTTTCCCTCATACTGAAAGGTATGGCAGATCAAAGGTGCTGGAGGACAAGGGGAATTGTCATGGGGCCTTGATATGTTAATACAGCACCTCAGGTAGCGGAGGAGTGTTGTAATATAAAAAAGAGTGCCTGCAACTTGAGCGTTTAATGTTTTTGGATTCTGGTGGATGTGAGAGGGAGAAGAATAAAGTTTCATCTGCTCTGAATGCTCGGCCTGGTTATTCCTCTCTCCACAACATGTTCAATACTTATTTTCCCTGCTGTATAGTCCAAATGTGTGGCATAACAGTAGGCAGGGTTACAAATGTAAAGGGGCATGTTCAAAGTAAACCTACATACAATATTTTACTAACCTTAACTAAATGGCTTTAATGCCTAACCCTAGTAAAGTGTTTGTTTTGTCCTTAAACCTAACCTTATGAAAGCAAGGGCTATCTCTTGCTGTGTCTGTCAGTGCTGTTAGTTTCAAATATTGATGAGGGGGCATGAAATGATTTCAGGCAAACCCAACGTGTCATAGCACAGATGGGCACCATCTACAGTAAGTATGGTTGTGCTCAAACTTGTAGCTATTTGCAAAAAACAAATCAGAAATGAACATTTAAATAGTTGAACAATAGTTTAACAGATGAATTATTTAAGTGTTTCTTGTTTGATTTGAAAGCTTTTCAGTTTTAAAAATAAAAATAAATTTCCTTTGGGGGTTGAATAATTTTGAGTGCTGTTGATACAAATAAGATAAGAGATAAGAGATAAGATAAGCCTTTATTAGTCCCACAATGGGGAAATTCCAGGATTGCAACAGCACAGGGATAGCAACACTCAGAGCAACAATCAGAAGGCAAGAAAAAACAAGAGCAGCTAGTATACATATGTACATATTCATTTTCTTTTTTTCATTCATTCATTTTCTTCCGCTTAATCCTTTTCGGGTCGCGGGGGGGCTGGAGCCTATCCCAGCGTCTTTGGGCGAGAGGCAGGGTACACCCTGGACAGATCGCCAGTCCATCGCAGGGCCCATATGTACATATTAATATAAATATATATATATATATATATATATATATAAAGACACAGTGCGGAGCATTGTGGTTGGTGGATGTGCAGCAGAAAGTCTAAGCTCTCTCTCCGCGGATGCGGCGGGCCAGCTGGATGTCTTTGGGCATGATGGTGACCCTCTTGGCGTGGATGGCGCACAGGTTGGTGTCCTCGAAGAGACCCACCAGGTAGGCCTCGCTGGTCTCCTGCAGAGCCATGACGGCGGAGCTCTGGAAGCGCAGGTTGGTCTTGAAGTCCTGAGCGATCTCCCTCACCAGGCGCTGGAAGGGCAGGTTACGGATGAACAGCTCCGTGGATTTCTGGTAGCGACGGATCTCTCTCAGAGCCACGGTACCGGGCCTGTAATGGTGAGGCTTCTTCACTCTGCCGGTGGCCAGAGCGCTTTTCCGAGCAGTCTTGGTGGCCAGCTGCTTCCTGGGGGCTTTTCCTCCAGTAGATTTACGAGCGGTCTGCTTGGTTCTTGCCATCGCTCTTTATTATTCTGTCTTATATTTCTTGCACGCCGCCTAAAACTCCAGCCCGGCACCCGCGTCGTTTTCGCTTCAGTTCTCCCGGTATGTCAAGTTTCTCCGTTAGCACCGGGTGGCGGTTGAGTACTAGCTAGCTCTTCCCTGCTGTATCGTCTCCTGCTGTAAACAGAGGCTCTGTCAGCTGACTTGGGAGACCTTTGGGGCGATCTGTGTGTCCGTGATATATATAGAGTGAAAGGTGTGCCGGATCAGAAAGTTATCACCAGATCAGAAAGAACAAGGAAGATAAAAAGACTCAGAATTGAGCCGCTGTTGCAAAAGGCAGCCAACTCGTGTGGCGCCAGAACCGGAAGTGATTAATAATAACTAACTAGCGTTATCTCATATAACACCAACGAAAAGACAATGGACCTCATGCAAGAACCTATAGTAGCTTGTAACATCACATACAATCAATTTATGTGAACTTGTGGGATTCACCAATCAGTATCTAGAAATTTAGTACAGATACTAACAAAGTTTAAAAGTTATCCAGACCAGTTGTAAGAGTTTTGTGTAGTTTGCTGTTATTCTAACCTTAGTTTTCACTAAATGGCTCCATATTTTATTTGTCTGAATCAAGTATCAGAGTGTAAACCCTTTAAACTTAACAATTAGTCACCAAGATTTTTTTACTTTGATTCAAGTTATAATTAAAATTACAATAGTTAAAAATAATTAAAAACAGCATCATTTCATCAACAACTAAATCATATTTGATGCAAAATATAAACATCATTGCAGCCTGTTGCCAGGTCAGCGCACGACTGTTACACTGAAGAACAGCGCAGTGGGGATGCGTCTCAGGCAGTGTCTTACAACTGGGGTTTCCTGGAACATTCAGGTTTCACTTCTTAATTGGTCCCAAAAAATTGCAAATAATTTGCTGTTGTTGCGCATCAGTACATGGGTGCCTACAAAACCCATCCACAACAAGACCAAATGATTTGCAATTTTTTTGATCAATTAAGAAGTTGTGGCACATATGTTGGGTACATATTTTCCACAAATATATTGCTGAATGTTATTGTGTGCTTCACGTCTCGAGGGACAAAAGGACTGAACCTGCAGGAGGTATCGAGGAGGTGTGAGATTTGTTCTTTGTCTCAGAGAGAGGCCCTGGAGGGATTTCCGGACCATCGAAGGCTGAGAGATAATGGTGGGGGATCAAAGGGGTTACAATGTGACTGTATGTTTGCTCAGACACCATATGACTTGAGTTTCGATGTTCCGGAGTATAAGAGAGTGATGTGACTGTGATCTGTCTCTTTTCTTGCTTGGAGGTTGATAGAGAATGTGTTCTGATAATAAAACTGAACCTGAGAAATAAACCCAGCCTCATCATTGAACACATCCTCTACACTGGTGACCCTACGACAAATTATGGCCGGTGACGATTCTTCTGCACCGGACTCATCAGGAGCCAGCCAGGCTAATGCAGCTACCACAGTCCAGCTACCTGATTTCTGGCAGCATAGCCCACACTCCTGGTTTAACGCAGTCGAGGCACAGTTCCATCTTCGGGGAATTTCGGCAGATGCCACGAAATTCTACCATGTGGTTGCGAAGCTGGACAGCCACACAGCCCAGCGGGTAGAGAGCCTGATTAACCACCCGCCAGACGACGACAAGTACGGCGCATTGAAAGCGGCTCTCATCAGTTCCTTCACCCCCTTGCTGGGAGAGCGAGCAGAGAAGCTCCTGGCGTTGACTGAAGGCAAGGCCGAGAGACCTGCAGACCTGATGGTGAGGATGCTGAGTTTGAGAGACTCCAAAGATGATGGTTTTATTTTCGCCCACCTTTTCCTCAGGACACTGCTGTCAGCGGTGAGAGTTACCCTGGCCAGTTCACAGCTGCTGGCCCAACGAGACTACCACGAGCTGGGCCAGGAGGCGCAGCGGCTCGTCGACGCTCATAGACAACACACGGCCACGGCCGCAGCAGCAGAGCTGAGCGCAACACCCGGAGATGGCAGGGGGCCAGAGGCTGCAGCACCAGACTCACTGACGACGGCAGCGGTGGAGGCCAGGAGACGCGGAGCGGGCGACGTCCTTTGCTTTTACCATCGCCGTTTCACTGAGAGAGCACGCAAGTGCATTCCACCGTGCCATTTCAAGCGCTCGGGAAACGCCAAGACCGGGAGTCTGTAGCAGGGACCTGGCAGCCGCTCGCGTTTTTCAGCAAAACCTTGTGCGATAGCGAGCGAAAATACAGTGCTTTCGACAGGGAGCTTTTGGCCCTACACTTGGCCATTCGCCATTTCCAGTTCTGGTTGGAGGGGCACCGTTTCACCGCGTTTGTGGACCACAAGCCGCTAACGTTTGCGATGGCCAAGATTTCAGAACCTTGGTCGGGCCGGCAGCAAAGACAGCTGGCCGCGATATCGGAGTTCACCACCGATATCCAGCATGTCACAGGTAAACATAATGTAGTGGCAGACTGTCTCTTGCGTGCTGTGGCGGCGCCAGGCCCCATGGGGGCAGACTCTGCAGCCGTGGCCGCGGGCCAAGGTAGCGGCGCGGAAGCGCACGCAGCCCCGGTCCGCGTAGGTTTAGATTATGCAGCCATGGCTGTGGAGCAGGTTAGCGATGCGGATGTGCGCGCGCTCCAGTCTGGACCAACAGGGTTAAGGCTGGAGGACAGAGTGCTGCAAATGGGTATGCCTCCCCTAATCTGCGATGTCTCCACGGGTTGGCCACGCCCCGTGGAACCCAAATTGCCCCCCTGCTCAGCTGTTGCAGAGCGATACAGGATCAAACACACTCCCTGGCCCGGTTCATTACAGTTTCCCACGCGTTTTTGTGCCGAAGGCTTTAAAAAATGCAGAGTTTGTTTTTGTTAGACATGATGCTCATCGCCCAAATTTGCGGCCACCTTATGATGGACCTTTCAGAGTACTGGAAACAGGAGAGAAGCATTTTTTGCTAGATTTGGGAGACAGGAAGGAGTTGATTTGTATAAACAGACTTAAACCTGCTTTCGTTTTGGCTGATGAACAAGTGCAGTTGGCGAGGGCCCCCCGTCGCGGTAGACCACCGAGAAGGCTTTCTCCAGAACCCCCACAGAGTTTGGCTAACAGTTCTAATCCACAGGTGCAGGAAGACTCTGCAGAAGCAGCAAGGCCGGCTTACAGCAGATACGGCAGGAGGTTTAGACCTAGGCAACTGGTGGATTGAATTTTTGTTATGTGGTAATGTTTTTTTTTTTTATGCCATGCATCTCTGATTATGTTGTTCCATATTAGACGTTTGGGGGGGGGGGGGTTATGTGGCACATATGTTGGGTACATATTTTCCACAAATGTATTGCTGAATGTTATTGTGTGCTTCACGTCTCGAGGGACAAAAGGACTGAGCCTGCAGGAGGTATCAAGGAGGTGTGAGATTTGTCCTTTGTCTCAGAGAGAGGCCCTGGAGGGATTTCCGGACCATCGAAGGCTGAGAGACAATGGTGGAGGATCAAAGGGGTTACAATGTGACTGTATGTTTGCTCAGACACCATGTGACCGTGTTCTGATAATAAAACTGAACCTGAGAAATAAACCCAGCCTCATCATTGAACACATCCTCAACAAAGTGAAATTAAAAAAATTTCCCACAGAAACCTGAATGTTCCGGGGAACACTGAAAAACTCTGGGTTAAGTGACTCATCAACTATCACAATGCAATCATCCAGAGTTTTACTGCTTTCATATGAGGTGTGGGCTTCGTCTCTGGGTTAGGGTCATTTCTGATCAGTGATTTTGAGATAAGATTAGGCTGTATTTTCATAAACTAACATTTTACTGTGAAAATTAACAAAAGGCAATTTTTTTATGGACGCATTTTAAGCCCAAATTGTTGAAATGTATCGTACTACTCAGCAAAATGGGACACAGTTTCACTACAGTGCACATGGATGGCACACCTGACCTGACTATTGCTTTTAACAGCAATATTTGCAGCAAACACTGTGATGTATGGGAGTTGTATGAGTTGTATGAGTTGCATTTGCATATGCCACCCCATTGGTGGGCGCTGTATCCTGTGGCATTGCCAATAGTATAAGAGTGTGCTCACTGAACTGAACTAAAACGTGTATGTGTGCGTATGCTTGAGTAAACGAGCAAGCTAATGACCTGCAGCCGTGTGTGTCTTTGTGTTTGTTCCTCCGAGTGGTAATCTAAAGTAGAACCCCACGGACATAACATCATTGGCGACGAGGATAACTTTAGGTTTCCAAGTCTCGCCGCGGTATTGACTGCGAGTGACGGAGGAAGAGGAACGTTTGTCCTGGTGGGAGTTTGGCTGGGCGCGGCACGCCAGGTGACAGGACGCCAGGTGACAGTGCGCCAGGTGACAGGATGCCAGGTGACAGGACGCCGGGTGACAGGACGCTGGGTGACAGGACGCCGGGTGACAGGACGCCAGGTGACAGGACACCAGGTGACAAGATTGCTAAACTCTAGCTAACTGCACGCCATGGCTGGAGTTATTGGACACATTAACCCATTCGACGAGTCGGTGGAGCAGTGGACAACCTACGTTGAGAGGTTTGAGTATTTTATAACGGCAAATGGTATTGCAGAGGAGAAAAAGCTTGCTGTTTTCTTAAGTGTAATTGGTGCGTCAATATATGGACTTTTACATAGCCTCGTAGCTCCAGATAAGCCAGGGGCTAAGACATATGCTCAACTCACGGAAGTTTTGAAAGACCATTTTTCCCCAAAGCCAATTGTGATTGCTGAAAGACTTCGCTTTCATAAACGGAACCAATAAGAGGGAGAAACTGTGATGCAATACATAGCAGTCATTAAAAAGCTTTCTGAACACTGCGAGTTTGGTATGCACCTGCAGGATGCATTGAGGGATAGGCTCGTTTGTGGACTGAATATAGAAGCTATCCAGAAAAAATTGCTGACGGAGGAGAAGCTTACTTTTTCCAAAGCAGTGGAACTAGCCGTGTCAATGGAGACAGTAGCTTGCGAGACACATCAGCGGAGCAACGCCCTGAAAGTGCATGTGCTGTCACCACATGACAAACAACACACGAAATGTTCGCGCTGTGGAAAAATGAACCACAAAGAGAGCGATTGTTTTTATAAGGAGCAAAAATGCCATAAATGTGGTAAGAGAGGACATATCTCGAAAATGTGCAGGAACAAAGAGACTGTAAATAAGGAGAAACCAGTGGAGTATAAAGCTAAAAAGAAAAAAAAGGTGCACCAACTGGATGTAAAAGAAATATCTAGTGATGGTAGCACTACAGACACTGAAGTGAGCCTGCATATGGTGTCTCAGCAGAGTAATTTGTCATACATGAGTGTTAAACCAAAAATCGAAGGTAAAAGGATTATTATGGAATTAGATACCGGTGCTGCCGTTTCTCTGATTTCAAGAAAACTGTATGATGCACACTTTAAGGACTTGCCCTTGCGCCAAACCCATATAATGCTGAAAACATACACGGGTGAGGTGATTCCAGCAGAGGGTGTCATCACCGTTTCGGTGAGGATGACTAAGCAGAGGGCTAGACTACCACTGTATGTGGTTCGGGGAAGTTCACCCCCACTTTTTGGTCGGGAGTGGCTGCGGAGGATTCGAATTGACTGGCGAGAAATAAAGACGGTCCGGGAGGAGACGCTAGAGGGCGTGCTACAAAGACATGCAGAGGTCTTTAAAAAAGAATTAGGCACTCTGAAAGGCATGGAAGTAGCCATAGCGCTGAAGCCGGATCATATGCCACGGTTCTGTCAAGCGAGAGTCGTTCCCTATGCCCTTAAGCCAAAAGTGGAGGCTGAAATTGACCGATTGTGTGAGCAGGGCATTATATCCCCTGTCAAATTCAGTGAATGGGCAACACCCATTGTACCCGTTGTGAAAAAGAACGGAGATGTTAGGATATGTGGGGATTTTAAAGTCACAGTTAATCCTGCCCTGTGTGTGGAGAAATACCCCATTCCACGCATTGAAGATCTATTCGCATCACTTTCGGGGGGGTAACATTTTAGTAAACTGGACTTATCTCATGCCTATTTGCAAATGGTGATAGAGGGAAATTCCAGAAAATATCTTACAATAACCACATCCAAGGGTCTGTTTTGTTACAACAGGCTGGCATTTGGAATTACCTCAGCACCAGCGATATTCCAGTGTGCCATGGACCAAGTCCTCCAGGGTCTGCCAAACGTTCACTGTTACCTGGACGATATATTGGTCAGTGGACAGGATCGTGCGCAGCATCTGAAAAATCTGGATGCAGTCCTAGGGTGCTTGGAAGAATTCGGTTTGCGAGTACGGAAGGAAAAATGTGAATTTTTCAAGGATTCACTGGAATATCTGGGTCACATCATTGATGCCCAGGGTCTACACAAGGCACCAGAGAAAGTCAGGGCAATTGTGGAGGCTCCTGCACCTACAGACGTGAGTCAGTTACATTCTTTCTTGGGGCTAATTAATTATTACAGCAGATTTATCCCCAATTTGTCATCTATCCTAAGCCCACTGAATACTCTGCTGTGCAAAGGAAAACAATGGCAATGGACATCTGAATGTGCTGCATCTTTCAAAAAGGCAAAAGAGCAGTTACTCTCTCAAAGCGTGTTAACCCATTATGATCCACAACTTCCCATTCGGCTGGTGTGTGATGCATCACCTTATGGTGTAGGTAGTGTCATCTCACATATTTTCCTGAATGGACAAGAGAGGCCCATAGCTTTTGCATCAGGGACTCTGAATAAGGCAGAACGCAATTATGCCCACATTGAGCGCGAAGCTCTTGGCATTATATTTGGAGTTCGTAAATTCCATCATTATCTGTATGGCAGGCAGTTTACACTCCTTACAGATCATCTCCCATTGACCACTATTCTGAGTCCGTGCAAAGCCACACCATCTATGGCTGCTGCTAGAATGCAGCGGTGGGCTCTCCTGTTAGCTGCCCATAATTACACCATACAGTACCGAGAGGCAGCTCGTCATGGAAATGCGGATGGGCTTTCACGCCTTCCACTACCAACATCATCAAGAGAGAGAATCAGTACTGTGGACAGTTTTCACATTAAACACCTAGAAGCCTTACCTGTGAACTGTCGAGAAATCTGCCGAGAGAGCAGATGCCGAGAGACCGCCGTTCATCAGCCGGAGGGATGAGTTGACACTCCAGCAAGGTTGCCTTATGTGGGGTGTGCGCATCGTCATTCCCTCAAAATTGAGATCACGACTGCTGTCGGAACTGCATACTGGACACCCAGGTGTTGTCAAAATGAAAGCTGTCGCCCGCAGTTACATGTGGTGGCCCGGAATTGACGCTCAAATTGAACAGGTCTCAAAAACATGCCAGTCCTGTCAATTTACACAGAAAGCACCGGGACCAGCACCACTCCACCCATGGACCTGGCCTGGATCCCTGTGGCAGAGAATTCATGTTGACTTTGCTGGGCCGTTCCAAGGCCAAATGTTTATGGTGGTTGTAGACGCCCATTCAAAATGGCCTGAGGTACACCTTATGAGTTCCACTACAACGGCTAATACCATCCAGGTGCTCCGAGGGTTATTTAGTCGCTATGGGCTCCGTGAGGTGTTAGTGAGCGATAATGGTCCTCAGTTTACCTCACACGAGTTTGACACTTTTATGAAAGGCAATGGAGTAAAGCACATTCGCTCTGCACCATTTCATCCATCAACAAATGGTCTTGCAGAACGTTTTGTACAGACATTTAAGCAGTCACTGAAGCGTTCCACTGGAACCACTTCCATACAACACCGACTGGATGCCTTTCTACTCACGTACCGTAATACTCCACATTCTACAACGAAGGAGTCCCCGTCTATGCTTTTCATGCATCGCAAGCTGCGATCTCGATTGGACCTGCTGAAGCCTAGCGTGACATCAGAGGTAGAGAAAGCACAAGAGGCACAGTGTGCGTATCGAGGAATGCATGCAAAAGCCAGAACGTTCAAGGTGAGAGATCCAGTTCTTGTTCGGAATTACGGGAGAGGAGAGAAGAAGTGGATACCAGGGGTTGTTTCAGCTGAAACTGGCCCTGTATCCTATACCGTCGACATTGGCACATTGCAGCACTGGAGGCGACACGCGGACCAGATGCTGGCCAGGGTTGTTGAATTGGATACCTCTACAGACGACGGCGGAGCTGCATCGTCATGCATCTCAGCAGACCTGCCTGTGCTGGAAAAGACTGTTCCAGAACCAGCTACTCCGGTTCCTGTGAGTGACCCCTCACCATTACCCCAGGTAACCTCAGAGGGAAACACTACATCACCTCCAGAGACTGGTAAGAGATATCCTTCTCGTATTACTAGACCACCAGAGCGTTATGTTCCATAAACTTTGTTTAAGATACTTTTAAGAGACATATATTGGACATTTTTGAATAAGAGACCTTTTTTTATGTGTTAGATGAGAGAGTCACGTCTCACTAAAAGGGCAGAATAAACCCTTGACTGACTCAGGGGTTTGGGATCGTCTACTCCCAGCCTCAAGGCTAGTGTGTGTTTTTAAAATAATTAAAGTTGTTTGTTTTGTGTATCTTGGGGGTGGGTACAACATTTAGTGGGGAGGAGATGTGATGTATGGGAGTTGTATGAGTTGCATTTGCATATGCCACCCCATTGGTGGGCGCTGTATCCTGTGGCATTGCCAATAGTATAAGAGTGTGCTCACTGAACTGAACTAAAACGTGTATGTGTGCGTATGCTTGAGTAAACGAGCAAGCTAATGACCTGCAGCCGTGTGTGTCTTTGTGTTTGTTCCTCCGAGTGGTAATCTAAAGTAGAAACCCACGGACATAACACACAGAAACATCTCCTATTATCTGACAGATTCTTTCATTTTGCTGGTCCTTTGATTCTGCAGCAGGTGCTACTTATTTTTTTTTTTTTTTGGTGGGGGGGGGGCAATCTCAGAGAGGAGAACTTGCATTTTGTTTTTGGGATCTAAAGAAAAAAATTTTTTTCCTTAGACCTTGAAGCCATTTATGGAATGAAACCTCTGATCACACTACAGAAAGCGTGACCTTATATGGTAGTTTTAGGGCATCAGTTATGCTAAGCTTTATTTCTCATGACTTAACCCTTTGAGTACATGAATTTGCGTGGCCCTAGTGGCAGAGCACGGTGCTGCGCCTGCCATCTCACTCTGATATGATCGGCTCCATTCAGGATTTGTACTGATTTGTACTGATCTGCCAGTTTCAGAAGGTGGCAGACATCTGTTGGAGGACTCAATGGATGACACATAATACACCAAAGAAGAAGAACTCTTCATTTCCTTTTCCTGTTTTTAGCATTTTAGCCCAGAAAGCTAATATGGCCGCGATCGGTCATCATCACCGTCACTTAGTCAGCTTTGTAGGTGGAAAATAGCCACGGGATACAAGCGAAATATATGTGGGATAATCATAAGACTTTGTAGATGTCATAAACTCTGTGCGCTATGGAAAAGCGCACGGAGGAGAGGAATGAATAAATCCAAAAGCGAGAGTAGATGGTGCACTTCTATTAACACACACGAAGAAAATAACAAGTCCAACAATGTCCACAATACAGAGAGATGAAAATGCTGAGATAAGGACCACCAGACAAACAGGGGGCTACCCGGATGTTCTACAGCTGGGGAGGAGAATGCCTAGTGCTACCGAACCGCTAATCGCACAATAGGGAAAGACGACAGCCTAGTGCCGACGCAGCGATAGCGCAAAAGGAAAGGCAAATGAACACTTACGGCTGGAACAAATTCAGAGGTGTCCGAGAAGTCTAGTGGATGAGAATAGGAAGCTGCGGCAGCCGCAAACACCCAGGGCTTGATCATCTGAAGATGTTGGGCTGAGAACGTGAAGGGAGTGATATGCCATTCATGGAGAGCTAGCTGCCATGAACGAGGGTGAATGCCCCGACAATCTCCCTCCTCAGAAGCAGTAAACATATACTCCTGAAGCTAACGAGGAAAGAGATTGCCGGTGCGAGAATGCGTGGGCAGAACTGATTGACACCAGGTGTGTGAGAGAGCACATAAGAGCGTGTGAATGGGAATGAATGAAGCGTGTGCATGTGTGCGTGTGCGTGTGGTGTGTGTATGTGTGTGAACACTGGTGACAGTGCAGCTGGCGGTACTTGACGGGAGGAGGGGGCATGCCAGAGCTGTCAGGAGGAAAACTAGACCAAAGCATAACAATAAGTCAGAATCTCATGACAGCCCCCCCCCAGGGGTGGATACCAGACACTCCAGTACCATCAGCAAAAAAGAAACAAAACAACACCCCTCAAGGGACCCCCCCCCCCTCCCCCCTCCGGCAACAAACATTAACCCAGGGTGGGAGGTGGGGGAAAATTGGTTAGGAGGGAAGCAACCCGTGAAAACACAGTAGTACAAAAACAGAATAAAGAACAACGTCTCCTATCGAACCCCCAACTTGGAGCACTAACCCCCCTCTCCAGAAGTCCAAAGATCAGGGGGTCGACCTGAGTCCCAGGCCCCCAGTATGGTGAGGAGTGGCAGATCGGGTGGCCTGCCCAAGTCCCAAGTCCAGCATAGCGTCCAGCGGCCTGCCCGGGCTGATTGTATACTTTTGTATACTTTATTGATCCCCAGAAGGGAAATTGAGGGCATCCACCTGGATGGATGAAGCAGCCACGGTACGGCACTATCCCTTAACCATTCACACACACATTCACACCTAGGGCCACTTTAGAGTCTCCAGTTAACCTAACCTGCATGTTTTTGGCCTGTGGGAGGAAACTGGAGAAATCCTGGAGTAAACCCACGCAGATACAGGGAGAACATGCAAACTCCACACAGATCACTGTTGGTCAGGGGCTGGGATCAAACCAGGGATCCCATGGCCAAGGGTGAGTTGCTGTGCTGGCGCAGTGCTAACCACTGCGCCACCGCACCGCCCAACGTAGATGGGCCACCCAACCCATAAGCCAAGTCCTTCGGGTGGCTGACCAGCATGGTGGAGCCACCAGGACCTGAGAGGAGGGTGGAGAGGCAGCCTCCAAACTCTGGAACCTCAGCGGTGAAGCCAAGGAACAGGAGCCCCCCTGCCATTTGAGGCTTAGGGCAGGGGGACCGTAGCACCCACGATGGTCCCGGTCTGGGACGTGGCTGCACCCATGATGGTCCCGGTCTGGGACGTGGCTACACCGGTGGTGGACTCCAGCTGGGGCTCTGCTACACCAGCGGTGGACTCCAGCTGGGGCTCTGCTACACCCGTGGTGGACCCCGGCTGAGGCCCTGCTGCACCTGTGGTGGACTGCGGCTGAGGCCCTGCTGTATCCGCGGTGGGCTCCGGTTGGAGCACCGTTGCATCTGTGGTGACCCCCATCGGGGGCCTCATTGCTCCCGCAGTGGCCTCCCCAGTGAAGGAGGGGCTCCTCACATCCTCCAGCAATGAACCCCAATCCTCGGTTTCCTCTAGCAGCTCTCTGGTGACCCCGGCCAGAGGCTCCAAACTTAAAGAGAGAGAAAGAGAAACCAGGTCAGGGTTGGCGGCAGTGGCAGAGCCTGGTGTGGCGGTCCCGAGGGCTATGGTGAGCTGCCCTGGGTCCGCCTCACCATAAGTCAGGCAGTGTGACATCAAAATAGACACTTCTGACATAATGGAGCACACTAGCCTGACTTCTGGCTCCACTGCCATCCAGGACTCTGGCGATTTAGGGTGCGCAGGTTCCTCCAGTCCGTCAGGTGCTGCACCCCCGTTGACCTCCTCCGGAACAAATGGACCCTCCTCGTCGTCCATGGGCAACCCAGGTTGCGGCAGCTCCTCTCCGGTGACCCTAGGAAGGCACTCAAAGGAGATGGGAGAATGGAGACGGTTAGGGTCGCTGGCAGCGGCAGAGCCCAGCAAGGAGAGTTCAGATGCAGCTGGGGACTGCACCTGATTTTCCTCCCCAAGAGCCAGGCAAGAACTCTCAACACTTAACAGGTGAACTACAGGAGAGATTACTTAACTGCGCTCAAGTTCTACCACCGTTGACGACTCCGACGGCGCCGACGATGATGTTCGGTGTCCAATTGGCTGGAGGTCCGGCCCAGGGGATGGCTCTGCTGTGGCAGCCCCCACAGTAGGCATGATGGTCTCAGCAGTCGTGGTCTCCTCCAGTGAAGCCCCTAATGCCGGTAACCTTCCCGGCATGAAGTATGGAGGCGGAGACCTGGGTGGCACTGTGTCCGAAGACGCTGAAGCGAGGGGATGCTCCTTCATTGGCACCCACTTCCGGTTGGTCACAGCGCTCCTCCTCTGGTCGTAGCAGTTCTGTGGGGTGCAGTCCTCCAGCACCGCATATTCCCTCCTCCCCCGATCGTCAAGCTCCATGGCTGGCGAATACTCCAAGGCAGGAGATGGAGACACAGAGGAAATAAATGAGTCCATCATAGGAGCAGCAGGGGGAAAGCACTCAGGCGACTGCTAGCCTGAGGCTCTCTCCTGTGGGACAGACAAGGCTTATCCTTAATGACTAAGGTTAAATGAAAACCCACTTGCCTGACCTCCTGGGTCTGACTGCTGGTGGCTGCCGATGGCGTGTTGTCCTCCCTCTCCTTGCCCATTGGTCTTCTAGGCTCCTTGGTGGTTGACGGAGGGGCCGGCCAGAACGGCACGGAGGTGGACGGGTCCGGAGTGGCGCGCACAATCCCTCCAGCGGCTGGGGTGGATGACCCAATGACAAGAGCTGTGGCTGAAGCTGAAGGGGCGTCTGCTGGTACGACAGCTGGCACCGAGGGGGGCTTTGCCACAGCAGCGGTTGGGCTAGATGTCCGATTAGGAACCGCCGATGAGGTGATGGGCCTCTTCCATCGCTTAGACTTAGAATTAACCTCACGCTGTGTGGTTGACTCCTCCCTCTCCTCCTGTGTCCGATGATTCTCTCCCGGGGCCGACAGGGAGTCAAGGGAGACAGAAAACAGGGAATAAGGAGCCGTGACAGAAGCTGTTTGGGGCGCTTCAGCAGGTAACAATTTCTGAAGCTCCTCCACAGGAATCTGATTAAATCACCTCAGGAGACATTGCAAGAAAACGGAGATGAACTTGCCTGAACTCCTGACTAATGATGGTGTCCACTGCTGCCTCGGTGTCCTGCTTCATCCTCCCAGGAGTAGGACGGGAAATCCAGCGGGGGGGAGGAGCACTCCAGCTCGGGCGGCAAGCGGCGGGCTCCGAAAGCGCGTCGTGGGAAGCCGCGGTTGCACTCCAATGGCTCCTCCTGTCATCTCCTCCAGCTGCTGGCATGACTCGTGGACCGCGGTGAGAAACGACGTCATCCCTGGATATTTCCAAAGACCGGGGCACGTCTGGAGCACCCTGACAGTGATGTCGAGCAGCAAGAAATTCACCTCCGGGGAGTTGGTGGCTCAAGCCCAGGAAACGAACTCCACAGCTCGATCAGCCACTCCACACTCCTCGGGGCTCAGTCCAAAAACTGAAAAATCCCTGGAGACGACTAGGGGGAAAAGCACGAAGGAGAAAAAGAAAAATTCACTCATGCACCACCTCTCCGCTGGGCTTTTACACTGGTCGGGGCATTCTGTCATAAACTCTCCGTGCGCTTTTCCATAGTGCATGGAGGAGAGGAATGAATAAACCCAAAAGCGAGAGTAGATGGTACACTTTTATTAACAAACACAAAGAAAATAACAAGTCCAACAATGTCCACAATACAGAGAGATGAAAATGCTGAGATAAGGGCCACCAGACAAACAGGGGGCTACCCGTATGTTCTGCTGCTGGGGAGGAGAATGCGTAGTGCTACCGAACTGCTAATCGCACAATAGGGAAAGGCAACAGCCTAGTGCCGACGCAGCAGTAGCACAAAAGGAAAGGCAAATGAACACTTACGGCTGGAACAAATTCAGAGGTGTCCGAGAAGTCTGGTGGATGAGAATAGGAAGCAGCGGCAGCTGCAAACACCCAGGGATTGATCATCTGAAGATGTTGGGCTGAGAACGTGAAGGGGTGATACATCATTCATGGAGAGCTAGCTGCCATGAATGAGGGTGAATGCCCCGACAATCTCCCTCCTCAGAAGCGGCAAACATATACTCCTGAAGCTAACGAGGAAAGAAGTTGCCAGTGCGAGAATGCGTGGGCAGAACTGATTGACACCAGGTGTGTAAGAGAGCATGTAAGATCATGTGAATGGGAATGAATGAAGCGTGGGCATGTGTGTGTGTGTGTGCATGTGGTGTGTGTATGTGTGTGAACACCGGTGACAGTGCAGCTGGCGGTACTTGACGGAAGGAGGGGGCATGCCAGAGCTGTCAGGAGGAAAACTAGGCCAAAGCATAACAAGTCAGAATCGGGTTTGGCCTCCAAACCCGGATTCATGACAGTAGATGTGGTAGACAGCATAAATGGCTGACAGAACGCAAAATAACGACCAAGATGGGTGAAAATGCAGTGACCATGGCAGCGAGTGAGTCCCCTTAGAAGCTGGTAAGTGTGGAATTTCTGTGGGGGGTTTTTATATTGTACTGATTTCTTGTTCATATACTTTGAAGATAAGATGATGAGGTACCTCTGTACAAAAAACAGTGTCAAAAGACTGAACTATTCTTTGTGTAAATATGTCCAAAGTCCAGTTTTGACTGAGTTATGGAATTTAAAGAGGTGCCGCGACATTATGCAAATTAGATGCGTAAATTTATTCCTGTCTGAAACTTTGGATTATATTTTACATCTTTCTAATTGACAGTAAGCCATTATCTCTGACCACTTTCAAGTTATAGCCTTGGAAATCTGAACTGTTTAATTGACAAAAATATTTACCACTCTTGACCCCTAGGGGTTATGTCGCAATTTGGCGACAGACACACTCAAAAGGTTAAGCTATGGTCACAAATACCCTTACAAACAGCTGCAGGCACTGTACAAACGATTCTTGGACCATTTCATATGGCCTTCTTAAGGCGGCTGTAGGAGAATCCAACATTCGTAGACTGTTCGTATGTTAGTGGCCAGGTCGATGGTCCTGTCCAAGATTTCTACGAACGCCCCTCGAAAACCCCTCATCGCAGGATGTCTGTACGAATGCCATAGGAACAACATAAAAATTACACAAGATGTTGGCCATAAGTACGCCTCAAGAACACCTTAAGTTGCTCTTCAGAACACCTTACAGGGGTTGTAGGAAACGACGTATAAATCCCCGTTCATACGGAGATTCATAGAGCGTGCGTAAGGCAATAGTGAGGCGCTTGTAAAGTGGAAGTACATCATTCATGCAACATTTGTGCCAACAAAATGTGCCGAAAGCCATAAGATCTTCCTACCAACAACTTGAGAGTGCTGTGAGTTGCACAAAAATTTCCGTAAATGGCACTAAGTGTGCAGTAGGCAGTAGGAAGATCCCAAGACATCCTTACGAAGAACGTAAGAACTCTAGGGCCATGGTACGACAGAAAAGCACCTCATTTCTCAAGAATGCCTCAAGTTGCTCTTGTGAATTGAACAGCAGCCGTAAGAAACTATGTTCCCTCCACGAATGTCTGCGAACTCCAGAATTCATAGGAACTGGGAGATTCTTACGAATCCATCATTCATAAGAATCTTTGTGACCGTAGCTTTACACAAGGGTGGAATTCAGCATTTTTACATGAACTCTTCACACACTTTTGTAGGACATATGGGAGTCTAAGAATCTTGAGCTGCTCCTTCGTACTAATGCAGCTTACTAACAAGTACATGTGATTTACACATACTAATACTAACATGTTCATGCATTGAAGGCCCATTGAATGTAAATTTTGGGGTGAATTTGAGTTGAAGTGTGCCTGTAGAAGGGTAAAGGCCTTGTTTTCTTCCATTTACACTGAGGGCACCACAACTTCCAGCACTTAAACTATCTTCACTGGCTCTTTGCTGTACTTAAAAAAAAAAATGCAGTAAACAGGCTCCTTCAAGTGCTTGTGGTCAGCTTGCTGCCAGAGATAATAAACAACAGCAACTGATTATCCAAGAATTAATTGCATTCCTCATCCATTAAACAAAAGCTTGGAATCACTGTCAGGAGGACTTGGCTGTAACACCCGTCTGAATGAAATTACGCCACCATCCACTGGTTCTGTAATCAGTTACACTGTGTGCGTTTGTCTTATGAGTATCTCTCCTTTGTTCATGGTCATCCAGAAGGGATTCTTCACTTCAATCACATGACACACACACGCACTCTCAGACTGGCGGTCACGGTCGTTGAGTCGCTGACAGACGTATTTTCATGGCTCATATCAGCTCACACACTCGCTATGAGAAGGGGTTCTCCTCTCATGCAGTGTGACCTTTGATTCCAACAAAGACCATGTCCTTCTTTAAAGAACTATTTATCCATTCTCTGCAATCTCCTTTAGTTGGCAGTTCTGCTCCAGTCTTCTTTTCTGTGGAAATTCACTTATACGTTCTTCCTTTTTTGAGACGGAGGCATTTGCATGAATTAAAGTGACACCTCATAAGCCCACATTTTTGTAAAAGCTCTGGAAGAAAACGGGGAGGAAATGCAGGAGCACACGCAGCTCCCCAGTCAATTGTCATGAACCACGGGTTGCAGGAGAATTCCCTGGTTATGTTCTCTTAGCATTACCTATTCTGCCGGCGCCCCTGTTGAACACCTTTGCTTGTTAGCACGTGTCAATCAAACGGCATGCTCTGGGGAGGGCAAAGTGGAGAGCAAAAACAGTTATCTGTCTCCCACACAGCTCCCAAAAAAGACAGAGCGGAGGAGGAGAGGGAGGAGGCCATACTGTAGATAGAGAGCTTTTTTGAGGACTGTGCACTCCTAAGCAGAGCAAAGGTTCTGATAAGTGCCCATAGTGACCTCGGCCTGCTCTTGGTGCCCCATCTTCATGCGCTTCATTAAAGGCACATTCCACCACATTAGCCCGCTCTCCTTCTGTCCTTCACCTGCTGCCATTCATTTCAATCCAGCCCTCGTTAAGGAATCATGGAATCAAGTGTAGTTGGAGCAAGCTGGGCTGAGCTTCTCATTTAATTATGCAGTTCATTAGAAAGCTCCCCCCGCCCCCACATCTCACCCTCCTTTTCTCTCTCCATAACTCCCAGGTCTAAGCTGGGCCATGGGAAAAGCTGATGACTAATGTGCGGTTTAAATGGTCTGAATATGGAGATCGGTGGAGTTATGGATTAGCATTACCCGTTAGCCTGCCCTTCACCCACTTCATTCTGTTTTTTAATGTCTGCTGTGTAGCCTTTTGATTCAGTATCACTCAAGTTGGAGTGTGCTCTTTCAGCCGGCGTGTTTGTTTGATATTGTTCATGAACTGTGAAATTGAATTTCCACAGTTGGGCTGATATTGGAAATAATTTCATATCCTGTGCAATATTCATGCTCGGTTTCACCGTGTGCTGTGTTTAAGACATCCATTTTTTTCTTAATGTCTTTTTTTCCCTCCACATCGTCTTCTGAATAAGGCAAAAAAAAAAAAAATCGATTCAGCAACACTGTTAATTTAGACCGTATTTACCCTAAAAGCAATGCTGGCTGACTGGCAGCCTCTCTGTTCGCCCACACACCTCAGCCAAGCTACCAACCACTATCTTTTACACCACCTGTCGTCATGGTAACGGGGCCGCCACTCCTGGCACAGCAGCCCCCTTTCAGTGCTGATGACATAGTCGTGACAACAATGAAAGGTTTGCACATCCTATTATGCAGCAAAGCAGCTTTTTGTTCTTCTCTTTTTTTCATTTTTAGGGCAGGGTCACTGAGCCCCTTAAACCTCCTGCTATAAAATCCTTTTTCTTTGTAGCGCCACTGGTTTTCAGCTACAGGAGCCTGAAAGCTGTAAATTCAGTGAGCAACATGCTGACTTGTTTTTCCTCTGGTTTTTGGAATGCTTTTGAGATTTTTTCCTCCCCAAAATACAGGCTCCTTTTTAAAGCATGGGATGTAACATGAGTGTGACACCACTGAATGGTTTGTAGGCCTGTGCTCTGTGAGATCGTACAAACCCTCTGGGACTGTGTCACAAATATGCAGAAGTGCTTTAAAAAAATATGTGGTTCCTTGAATGCTACTTGATGCCTGCCTTCAAAATTGAGTCAGTCTCTAGATTGAATCTCTAGAGCTCTAGATTAGATTCCTATCCTAAAATGCTTGTATGGTGGCCCTGAGAGCTCAAACATAGTGTAAATGAAGGAAACAACTGCAAACAGAAAAACACAATCAAATTGAGACGTCATCATCAAAATGGCCACACACAGGAACTCCAAAAACTCACAACACAGAAATGCACTGCAAAACCCACAATTAAAGTGAGTTTTAAAAATGTATTTAATGAGCGAAGAGCAAGTAATAAATGCTGTACAGAAGTGATCCCCTTTTAATCACATGTATACATGTTTATATGTAATTACATTGGTTTGCAAAATAATTTAGCAAATATAACCATTTACTGTAAACAACAGTTAGTTCTACCTGAGTAATCTGATTGGACAATAGGGGTCCTAGGAGTTACTATAGTTACCATAATTGCACTTGGACGTTTCACAGAATGTTTATCACTCCACTTCAGCGGTGTTCTAATAATCTTTAAATTATAGTTAATATCACTCAGAGAGATCACTGAGAGACCAGGAGGGATCACAGAGGGATCACTGAAAGTTTCATGTGTGACCAAAGGGGTATACAGTGGATATAAAAAGTCTTCACACCCCTGTTTAAATGCCAGGTTTTTGTGATGTAAAAAAATGAAACCAAGATAAATCATTTCAAAACTTTTTCCACCATTAATGTGACCTTTTAACCTGTACAACCCAATTGAAAAACAAACTGAAATCTTTTAAGGGGAAAAATAAAAAAATCTACAATAACCTGGTTGCATAAATATGCACACCCTGCTATAACTGGGGATGTGGCTGTGTTCAGAATTAGCCAATCACATTCAAACTCATGTTAAATGGGAGTCAGCACACACCTGCCACCATTTAAAGTGCCTCTGATTAACCCCAAATAAAGTCCAGCTGTTCTAGTAGGCTTTTCCTGACATTTTTTTAGTCACATCTTACAGCACAAGCAATGGTCCGCAGAGAGCTTCAAAAGCATCAGAGAGATCTCACTGTTCAAAGGTATCAGTCAGGAGAAGGGTACAAAAGAATTTCCAAGGCATTAAATATACCATGGAACACAGTAAAGACAGTCATTATCAAGTGGAGGAAATATGGCACAACAGTGACATTACCAAGACCTGAATGTCCCTCCAAAATTGATTGAAAGACAGGAAGAAAACTGGTCAGGGAGGCTGCCGAAAGGCTGACAGCAACATCAAAGGAGCTGCAGGAATTTCTGGCAAGTACTGACTGTTTAGTACATGTGACAACAATCTCCCGTCTAGGGTGGCAAGACGGAAGCCTTATCTTATGAAGAATAACATCCAAGCCTGGCTACATTTTGCAAAAACACATTTGAAATCTCCCAAACGCATGTGGGAAAATGTGTTGTGGTCCAATGAAACCAAGGTTGAGCTTTTTGGTCATAATTCCAAAAGGTATATTTGGCGCAAACACAACACTGCTCATCACCAAAAGAACACCATACCTACAGTGAAGCATGGTGGCAGCAGCATCATGCTTTGGGGCTGTTTTTCTTCAGCTGGAACTGGGGCCTTAGTTAAGGTGTAGAGAATTATGAACAGTTCCAAATACCAGTCAGTGTTGGCACAAAACCTCCAGGCTTCTGCTAGAAAGCTGAAGATGAAGAGGAACTTCATCTTTCAGCATGACAATGACCCAAAGCACACATCCAAATCAACAAAAGAATGGCTTCACCAGAAGAAGATGAAGGTTTTGGAATGGCCCAGCCAGAGTCCAGACCTGAATCCGATCAAACATCTGTGGGGTGAGCTGAAGAGGGCTGTACACAGGAGATGCCCTCACAATCTGACAGATTTAGAGCATTTTTGCAAAGAAGAGCGGGCAAATATTGCCACATCAATGTGCCATGCTGATAGTGTCATGTTCAGGTGAGCGCACGCCCCCTCCTTTCCTGTGAGAGATTCCCCAACTCCGCAGGTAATCATCACACCTGCGTGAGTGGACACACCTGCTACCTCTGCCTTGCCAGCGCTTAAAAGGAACATCGTGTTAATGCTTCAGCGCTGGCTCATTGGGTATACTGCCTGTCAACAAGCAAGTGCCTTTAAACTAAACTTCTGAGAAAGACTGCCGGGTGACCTCCAATAATGTACTTGGCTTCTCTCTGTTAATGTTTGCTCTCTTTATGTCTGTTCTTTTCATCTCCTCTATCCCCTCACTCCCCAGCCAGCCACAGCAGATGACTGCCCCTCCTTGAGCCTGGTTCTGCTAGAGGTTTCTTCCTGTTAAATGAGAGTTTTTCCTCTCCACCATCGCTAAGTGCTTGCTCACAGGGGATCGTCTGATTGCTGGGGTCTTTTTGCAATTGTGGGGTTTTCCCTGCATTTGAAAGTGCTATGAAATGACTGTTGTTGAGATGAGATGAGATGAGATTCAACTTTATTGTCATTACACATGTATGAATACAAGGTAACGAAACGTGACTTGGCATTTGGGCACACTCTGTAGAGCACATCCTAGGCGCCAGTCATAAAGAAGAAAGGAAAAAAAAAAAGAAAAAGAGAATGGATATGACACAGTCGGCGAGAGAAAAAAACATGTTTTATCAGAATGACGCTCGGCAAGTGAGCGAAATTTTGATTGCAGGCAAAAAAAACCTCAATGCACATTTAGCAGACATTTAGCAGGAGATCACACACAAAAGTTGAGAGGCAGTGTATTGTATGCATGTAATGTTGTATGCATTGTGTAGTGTAAATGTAACAGTTGTTAGTGAGCAGCAGAGGGCGCCTCCTGGCAGTGGATAGATGTTATAATCATGTGACTTATAAACAAGTCCAGAGTCCAGAGTCCAGAGTCTATCTCTCTTGCTCTCTCTCTTGCTTGCAGAAGGCACATGGGCATTGTCCTTGAGGGTCCAATCCGCTGACGACAACAACTGATTGTCGATTGTTTGGGTAGACATAAGAGCCGGTCCTTCCGCTTATCTCAATCAGGAGGAATGTAAACACAGGGCAAACAAGGTCAAATCAAATCAAATCAGCACAGTGCACTCAGAGAATAGAATTTGTCCTCACCCGTGTAATTCTGTGCTTCCATTATATGTGCAGGCTTAAACTGTTTTTCCATGGAGAGCACAGGGCTCCAGATGTATTCCTCCACTGAATCACTGTCATTCAGTTCACCGTTTGCTGCTACTCGTGCCCTCCCCAACTGGTCGAATTTGATGAAGGAGCTTGCCGGGTCCGCTTTGATCAGCTCTCTCACCTTCCTTCAATTTCTGATGCATCAGGGAACTCCACAGCCAAAAATAGAAGTCCTGAGATCATAACCAATAATGTTTCCACAGACGCATGAATTCCAATGTCCATGAGTCTCCTCGTAGGTTCCAATTCTTGGGCTCCCCCTTGGCCCAATTCTTGTTGAAAAATAGTGACAATAGCACATTTAAGCCACTTCCAAATCCATAATTTCCGTTTAGATTAAGATTCAGCAGAAGAAGAGCGACTAAACACAGACAAAAACGCAACATTGCAAAAGCTGGGAATAGATCAGGAAGGCAGGGGAGGAGGGAAGAAAAATGCGACTGCTCTCTCTCAAGGCAAGAAGGAAAATTGTTGTCATATGGCACTATATACAGCCGTGGACAAAATTGTTGGTACCTCTCTGTTAATGAAAAAAAATCCCACAGTGGTCACAGAAATAACTTGAACCTGGCAAAAGTGGTAATAAATAAAAATTCTATGAAAATTAACCAATGAAAATCAGACAATGCTCTTGAATTGTGGTTCAACAGAATTACTTTAAAAAATAAACTCATGAAACAGGCCTGGACAAAAATGATGGTACCCCTAGAAAAGATTGAAAATAATGTGACCATAGGGACATGTTCAACCAAGATGTGTCCTCTAATTAGCATCACAGGTGTCTACAAACTTGTAATCAGTCAGTCGGCCTATTTAAAGGGTGACAAGTAGTCAATGTGCTGTTTGGTGACATGGTGTGTACCACACTAAACATGGACTAGAGGAAGCAAAGGAGAGAGTTGTTTCAGGAGATCAGAAAGAAAATTATAGACAAGCATGTTAAAGGTAAAGGCTATAAGACCATCTCCAAGCAGCTTGATGTTCCTGTGACTACAGTTGCACATATTATTCAGAAATTTAAGATCCATGGGACTGTAGCCAACCTCCCTGGACGTGGCCGCAGGAGGAGACGGATAATACGAATGGTAACAAAAGAGCCAGGAACAACCTCTAAACACATTCATGGTGAACTCCAAGGTCATGGTACATCAGTGTCAGATCGCACCATCCATCGTTGTTTGAGCCAAAGTGGACTTCATGGGAGACGACCAAGGAGGACACCACTGTTGAAAACAAATCATAAAAAAGCCAGACTGGAATTTGCTAAACTGCATGTTGACAAGCCACAAAACTTCTGGGAGAATGTCCTATGGACAGACAAGACAAAACTGGAACTTTTTGGCAAGACACATCAGCGCTATGTTCACAGATGCAAAAATGAAGCATACCAAGAAAAGAACACTGTCCCTACTGTGAAACATGGAGGAGGTTTTGTTATGTTCTGGGGCTGCTTTGCTGCATCTGGCACAGGGTGTCTTGAATCTGTGCAGGGTACAATGAAATCTCAAGACTATCAAGGTATTCTAGAGAGAAATGTGCTGCCCAGTGTCAGACAGCTTGGTCTCAGTCACAGGTCATGGGTCTTGCAACAGGATAATGACCCAAAACACACAGCTAAAAACACCCAAGAATGGCTAAGAGCAAAACATTGGACTATTCTAAAGTGGCCTTCTATGAGCCCTGATCTAAATCCTATTGAACATCTGTGGAAGGAGCTGAAACATGCCGTCTGGAGAAGGCACCCTTCAAACCTGAGAAAACTGGAGCAGTTTGCTCATGAGGAGTGGGCCAAAATACCTGCTGAGAGGTGCAGAAGTCTCATTGACAGTTACAGAAATCATGTGATTGCAGTGATTGCCTCAAAAGGTTGTGCAACAAAATATTAAGTTAAGGGTACCATCAGTTTTGTCCAGGCTTGTTTCATGAGTTTGTTTTTTAAAATAATTCTGTTGAACCACAATTGAAAAGCATTGTCTGATTTTCATTGGTTAATTTTCATATAATTTTTATTTATTACCACTTTTGTCAGATTCAGGTTATTTCTGTGACCATTGTGGGTTTTACTTTCATTAACAGAGCGGTACCAACAATTTTGCCCACGTGTGTAAATAAAGTTGAATTGAATTGAATTGAAGCTGTATTTAATTCCGCTCTCTTTTTCTCTTCTGAGATTGCTGCCATCTGTGCGGTGCATCTCCGCGGATCGTTGTGCGCTCACCTGCTCCATCATCCTCACCTCCGCTTCAGCTGCCTGTCTCCTCCCGGTCAGACACCGCCTCCAGCTTCTCTCCTTCCCTACTCACTGCCAGCCTCATCCCGCTGGTTCGTCTATTCCTGCTGTGTCTCTCTGTCGGGTTCCTTGCTCAGCTTCCGTAAGTGGCAAATTGTCTTCCATTCTTCCCGATCTCCCTTCTCCTATTAATCAGCTCTCGTCTCCTCCCCACAGGCTGAGTCTTCCTCTGGCGAGTGGCGTTTTTCCCTGACTGTGCTGCCTTTTTGGATTAATAAATTGTTTAAACGTTGTCATGAGCCCCCCATGCACCTCTCCATGGCGCACAGTGAGGGGAGAAAGGACAAGGATTTAAATGCTGGGTTACACCACACACACGTTTATTAACACCAAACTAAACATACAAACATGAACACAGCTTGGATTCACTTGAGTCCTCAAGGACACCCAATACTCACACTGGAGGATGACAGCGGTGAACGGGACACAGGCTGAACTCACAGTGCGGGGGCAATCCGAGTAGTCAGCTATTCTCGACGAGCACACGGAACAGTCCTTAGTGACATGACGGTTAGACAGGGTAGACGACTATCCAACACGTACAATGAACCAGCGATGTTTGTCCAGCAATGAGCTGCTTATGAACAAATGCCGCTGATGTGGCAAATAAGGAACACCTGGGCGAGACGTGGAGAAGATGATTACCGGGGTAGAAAACAGCTGATGGAGTCAAGGGCGAGCGAGGGGGCGTGGCTGGACCGACAGCCTGTCAGTAGCATGGGAGAAAGTAGGTCGCAATGCAGACTAACAGCTGCCAGTCAGGCAGTGGCTAAGGATGAGAAACTACACAAAGTGCACATACACAGTAGCACCACAAAACCCCCAAGGCGATTGACACCGAGCCAGGGAAAGCCAAGCCGGCTCGGCTCGTGACAAACGTAGCTTCTCTGTGTTGTGTGTGTTTTCTCTGGTGTGGTACCCTGCACGTTAGCTGACCATTCTTTCACTATGACAGATAGACTCCTACCCAAAAAGACTGAGTGCTGTAATAAAAGTCAAAGGTGCTGCGTCAAAGTATTGGTTTAAGGGTGTGCATATTTTTGCAACCAGGTTATTGTAGAATTTTTATTTTTGCCCTTAAAAGATTTCAGTTTGTTTTTCAATTGGGTTGTACAGGTTATAGGTCACATTAATGGTGAAAAAAGTTTTGAAATGATTTATCTTGGTCTCATTTTTTTACATCACAAAAACCTGGCATTTGAACAGGGGTGTGTAGACTTTTTATATCCACTATTATATTTGAGAGGTTTCTAGTGCTCTTCTCCCCCCTTTACACAAGGGTGGAGATCACTGACAGACTTATATGTGAGAATTGTAATAATGTGTTGGATACCTTAAGTTCCACAGTGAGGTACTATTTGAAATGAGACTGTCCTAAAATTCCAGAATTCCCCGCACATGTAAAAATCCTGTCTGTTTGCAACAAAATAGACAAGATAGAGTTGGATTTATTGCCCCGACTAGCAAACCACCACACTGTTGTTGTGATGGACTCTTTATTTTATCAGAAAATGCCAAGAAAAAGTGAGAGAAGTGCATGGAAACTAACATGGAATGTGGCAAAACTAAATCACCAACTAGCCGCTGACACAAGTCACATGACCCACAAAGCTGATGCAACAGGTGACCAGTATGTATTGACTTCTACACTGGACAATTTTAGTATAGTTACATGTGTGTGAAATGGCAATAGACCTATTTTTTCTATATTATGCTCATTGAGGTGTTTAGCAACAGTTAACTGAAGGGACTATTTTTCTCGGCGGAGCAAAATAACTGGCTAAACAAATAAAAATTATAATATTTTGTCCTCTATTGCTGACATTTAATAAACTATGTGGAACTGTTGTTTTATCACAATATTACATTGGAAGTCATGAAAGTATCATGAAGAGGGCACTCAGAGAGCCCATACCTCCACCAGGGCTTTCCTCCCTCCGTCCATCTGTACAATTTGAGAAAGGGCCTCAGTGGTGGTATGCGCTAATGGATCACCCCCAAAATGTAAAGGGTTCATCGACAGCCCAGGGGCCACCTCTGATTAAAATTTCATCCAAATCTGTCCAGTAGATTTTGTGTAATCCTGCTAACAGACAAACAGACAAATGCACAAATGCCAGCAAAACATGACCTCACTGGCAGAGGTTTCACATCGGCCTTAATCGCTGCAGTGATATATTCACTGATACTACACTCCCTCTTGTGTAATATTGTTTAATTATGTTAAGACATCCTGAATTCTGTTTTTTCCCCTTTTTTATTTACGAAAAGAACATAAGTGATGGGACTAATTACAAGGCATTACAAGGGGCACCAGTTTTATTCATGTGGTGAAGGTTTGCTTGCAGCTTAACCACATCATTACAAGGATTTTGTTATACTGCACATCCTCCACAACAAGACAATCCACCTTTAGTAGCTTTCACAAAAACACTAAAACTGAAAATATATCCACTGTGATCACATGCAGGTGTTTGTAACGACTTTAATGAAGGCTCTGGGGGTAAATGTCATTAGTAAAGCCTGTTTCTTCTCCTTTGTCATGACTGTGTGAACGTGGCCTGTTGGACTGCTAACTTGTCCGGTTGTGGAGCAAAATTCTGGTATTTTATTGGTATTGTGTTTCTGTAGTTGACACTTGGTATTCTCCTCTAAACTGACAATTTTGACTTCAAAATAACCAAGTTGGCTATAAAACCTATAAAACTAAAAAAATGCACTCGCACAACCTCATACTGTATGTATGAGGTGGCCATACTGATATTTAACATCCAGTCAGGGACCCAGTATCAAGTTTATGGAGCTGTTCCCTGTGAGCTCACACCTGAAAAGCGCAGCGTCATGTGGCTCCCAGGATGAAAGGGGGATGTGCTGTTTATTTTCACCCCTGGCTTAAGAAGATTTGGGCCCTCTTATGCCCATGCCAGGCTGCAATCCAAACCCTCCACAATCTTCTCTTTATTTGGTTCTTTAACCCTCTCAACTTTCTTCTCGCTCCAGTAAGGGAAACCACCAAAAAGCTCTGTGCGCTGTGGTGTGAACCCAGAGCTAGCAGCGTGGTTCACTGGGTTGTGATGTGGCCAACAACAGCTGAAGTCCATGACCCCTGGACTCCATCCATCAGGCTTTCAGCACCAGTGCTGGCCTCTGACACACACAGAACTTCAGCCAAGTAATGGAAGCCCACAACTGGGAAATACATCAATGTCGGGGAGGTTCTGGAACCGTATGAAATTATATATATATTCACTTTGTCCAACGCTCGGCAGGCATGCAGTACAAATGTGTCTGTATGCAAGTTAACATACACCGCTGCGGTTTCTGCTCGTCAATATAAAGTTATAAATGTTTCCAGAAGTACTGAGTGAGGCTGCCAGGCTGTGGTGTGTCCATCACACACACACACAAACACACGCACTCCTTTTGCATTACCTCCTTGCTCTATGCTTCCACCGCTGTCTCATGCATCCACGCGCACACCTGCCGTGAGCTAAGGCACACACAGTATAGACACATGGAACATCCGCAGTGCTCGCCCTCGCACACATGTCATATGTGTGCAGCAGAGGCTCAGCTGACCGCCTGGCAGTCACTGTGAAATTGGCGCCCTTCTCATACAGATGCCAGGTGTTTTGTTTGGCAGTCCGGGGTGCTGGGGGTGAGCCTGTGTCAGGAGTGTTGGGTTGCGGTGAGCTGCAAGGGAAAGGATGGGAGTAATATGTTACAGCTCCCCGTTAGCCCCAGCAGCTTTGCTAAGATGGAGCACTGCCAGCGCCCAGGAGGATCTGGAGGCTGCTTAGTTTCTGTAGGAGCTTGGGAGCATATATGAAGTTATGAGGCAACATTACTCTTCAATTAACATTATTTTCTTATTAATGGAGATGGACGGGTAACTTAATATTCAGAACCAACCACTCGTCATGTTTTTCATTACTCTGTTGGTTGTTTTTTTTTCTCCTGTTACAGTCGTAGTCTGATCTCACCCACACTGTGTTGACCAGCCAACTATGCAGCTCTTCAGATATGAAAACTTCTATTTAGAAATCTGATTTATAATGGAACATTGTGAAATGTTTGGTACTCTAAATGTCAGGTTTCTTCAGGTCTTCTGAGTGGATGTGTTGTCATGGAAATGCATATAAATAGCACGCCACTTGTAAGGTGATTTCACGTGTCATATACATGCGTTTTAAGCATATCAAATGCCATTTCATGCGAAAATGTAAATATAAGTTTTTAATACTGCCACGAACGCATTGCCATGCGTTCCACCATTTCATAAGCTCTGCACTCATAAGGAGGCAGGGCGGGGTGGATGGTGGCAGTAAAAATAGTGCTGCCACAAAGGACATGTAACTTTGACTCCAGATGCTGCATCCTTGTCCTCAATCCATCTGTCTTTGCTTTTAATTGGTGTTTTACTTCTGGGTCTATAACACAGTAATTATAATCAATAAAAATACACTTTTGGATAGTTACATTTAGGGGAATAGTTAGTGTTAGGCTCAAGTATAGAGGAGGTCCTAGTTACACAGAGCTGGGAATGCCCACCAACTCACATCATGTAGTTATTTTCACAACCAACAGATGTTGCTTTTTTTCTAAACCATGTATTTTTGATGCAGTTGTTTTCTTAACGTGCTGGTCAGCATTTAATTCACTACATTACAGTATTTTTATGAGCTGTGTTTACTATTGTTTTTATTCTTATTTTTAAAATTCTATTTAGCCATTGTTCATCACTTGTGCTGTGTACGTTTTTGTTTCATGTGTAGTCAAATAGTGATAATAAATCTTATCTTATCTTAGCTCCTCATTGATGGTGGTAAAACTTTCATGAAATTACACTTGAAAATTAAACACATGAAACTACTAGATAACCTGGCATGACATTCATATATATATTTTCATGACAACAGGCTCCCTTCTTTTTTGTTCTTTTTTTTTGTCATAGGTAAGCGTTCACAATCATTAGGTGTGAGTAGCATGTAATGACTGATATTAATACCATTCCTTTGTCTGTAATTGAAATGGTACCACACCAGCTTAAGGAGGAAATAGCTAAATGACAGCTGGCATCAGCTTCATATTTACTTTGTGTTGGATCAAGCCCAAATCATAGTGGAAAAAGACGTTGGTACGCAAGTGAGCGCAGTTGACGCATTTGTGCGCAAATCCTACGCAGAGGGTGAGCGCTGACCGAGAGTATGCAGCCACAAAAAGTGAACACACGTACAAGTGGATGCAGTGAACTGCGCATGTGCCCAGAAGCTACCGCCAGGAGGAAGTACTGAGGAATCCACCAAAACTGAGAGAACAAATGTCTGTCTTTTTGCCTGTTTTCTTCATCTGCGCTAACAGCAAAAGCTCCTATTCATCTTCATAGTCATTGTATTCACGTACCTCCATCGCTTCCACCATTTAAACTTCTCACACAACACAACACACTGCCATCTACAGAAGTTCTCTGATGACTCTACGATCGTTGGCCTCATCTCCAATGGAGATGAAGCTGAGTACAGAGGGCTTATCCAGGACTTTGTGGACTGGTGCCATCGGAACTGCCTCCAGATCAACGCGAGGAAAACTAAGGAGCTGGTGGTGGACTGCCGCAGGCAAGGACAACCCCTCACAGCACCAGTAAATATACAGGGAACAGACATTGAGATGGTGACATCCTACAAGTACCTGGGTATTCATCTGAACAATAAACTAGACTGGTCACACAATACTGACGCACTCTACAAGAAGGGACAGCGCAGGCTGTTCCTACTGAGGAGACTCAGGTCTTTTGGTGTACAAGGCGCGCTGCTGAAGACATTCTATGACACGGTGGTGGCATCAGCCATCACTTTTGGAGTGGTCTGCTGGGGCAGTGGCATTACCGCAGCCGATAGGAAGAGACTGAACAAACTGATCAAGAAAGCTAGCTCTGTCCTGGGGCAGCGCCTTGACCCGGTGGAGGAGATAGGAGAGAGAAGGACGGTGGCTAAACTGTCATCTCTGCTGGAGTCCGAGTTCCACCCTATGCAGGACATACTGAATGCACTGAGGAGCTCATTTAGCAGCAGACTACATCATCCCAGGTGCACAACCGAGAGGTTTCGCAGGTCCTTCCTACCAACTGCTGTCAGACTGTACAACCTAAGCAGGGCTGCTCGCAGAGATAGCAAAAAGACATAACAACCTAATAGTTTTGAATGCAAAAGATGCAATAGACTTACACAATGGTCCCCTCCGGCATACAACTAGGAAAATACCGGTCGCTATGGAGGGTGAGAATATGTATGGGTACATAATCATACCATGTAGGATAACTAAGTAGACGGTTGTGCTGTTTCATCCCATCTAGCAACAATGCTCTGCACTGTGTGTGTTTATATATTTACATATTTATTCCATCTAGCTACAATGCTCCGCACTGGGTGTTTATATACTCATAGTGTGGCGGTTCGGTTAACCCCCACAACAGATAAGGACACTCAGCTCTCTTGTCTCTGTTTTTCCCGCTGCACTACTGAGATGCAATGTGCCATTCATGTATTTGTGATGCAAACATGCATGTATTGTGATGTAATGCACCATTCTCGTATAGTGTTCATGCGTCTTGTCCTTACTGTGCTTCTTCTGAGCACCTTACATATGTAGATGTGCTTTGATGTAAATCCCCACAAACAGACTGGTCAAACACAGCGCTCGGCTAGAGAAAATAACAGAACAGGAAATGTGTATTAATGTCTACAGGCAGACTCGTTTCGTCTGGCTCACCTCTGTAATGTTAATGTTGCCTTTCATGCAAATGTCTCATGCCTGTCCTGTTATCTGTTTGATCAGACCAACTGCTGTGAATGCTTTGATGTATTATTGTAGTTGGGTGTATATATACTGCATTGTAACCATGCTCTCATCCTCTCTCAATCTCACTTCGGCATCTGCTGCTGCTGGACACAGACATTGTGTCCCCTCTTCACTGAGAGCCGTGGGCTTGCTCTCGGCGCGCATGCACGGCGCCAGGAGCGGAGCTCGTGACGGCGGTATGATATAATAAACTTCCTTAAAACCTCCAACAACGCCGCTTTATTTCATGCTGCCGCAATAGATTTATTCCATCCAGCTACAATGCTCTGCACTGTGTGTCTGTGTATATATATATATATATATATTTATAGTAATATGTACATATGTATATTAGCTGCTCTTGCTTGCATTTTTTGTTTTTTTCTTGCCTTCTGATTGTTGCTCTGAGTGTTGCTATCCCTGTGCTGTTGCAATCCTGGAATTTCTCCATTGTGGGACTAATAAAGGCTTATCTTATCTTATCTTAAAATGTCTGCCACCGTTCTTTTCTTTTGTGTTTGGATTGCAACTGTTCAAATCAGTTTTGTGGCTCTTGGCTGCTGCTGACAGTACAGGCATGTGAACTGCAGATTATCTTCACTGTGCATGCATGAAACGCGGCTGCTGAGCGACAGCTGCAGTGGCTCAAAAGCTACTCTGAATATTGCTGTGCACGCAAACGCAATCTACAGCACGCAACTGTTTTCCCCTTGGAGGGACTCTGATCAGGCCTTTAGAAGAAAGAACTGAAAGTGTGAAGATTTACTCTATAATGGCTTGCTGTAATGACTGTAATGTTGATTGTTGAAGCTCGATAGTCTCTGTAGGTTTTGGATTCATTTGTTAGAAGATCTTCTGATGCTGCTGTCCACCAGAAAGATACTCCCTTGGGTACCTCACCATTCTCAAAGGTTTCAGCTTTTTAAAAACAACACTGGCTCAGGCCCACCAAAGACAGGTGTCCATGGGTGTGTGTGCGTCATGCTGATTAGCACCTTGTTTTTCAACCAGGGGTCCTAGGACCCCAGGGGCTTCTTAAGAGAACGTTAGTGGTCCTCAGGAAATTGTCGAATTTCACTTCTTCATTGTTCCAAAAAATTGCAAATAATTTGCCATTGTTGTGTAGAGGAGACTGTTGTGGGTCTGCCATGTCAGTAGGTGAAAGTATGAATGCAATAATAATGGCTACAGTCTTCTTTTTCTTCTCCTTCCTGTTTTTCATTGTGTTTTTTAACCAAGTTAATGACCTTTTTTGAGATATGCTTAAGATTACGGTGACTAGATGAAAAACAGTGATGATAAATATTTGAAGAGGAATTCAGACTCTGTTCTGGGCCCTGTACTGATGGAGTAGCCACCACATTTGGGCACAGCAAAGGCTTCATTAACAGAGTGAAAGAGACACCCAGATGATGTTGTTACGCACTATTTTTTACATCATGAGGCACTTGTTGCCAAGACTGTACCAGCAGACCTAGCTCCTGTGTTGAATGATGTTGTGAGGATGGTAAATTTTGTAAAGACAAGACCTCTGAAAAGCTGCACACCTGCATCTTTATATGAAGAAAAGAGAGTGGAGCATAAGACCTTATTGCTCCATACTGATGTCCGATGTCAGTCACAAACAAAGTGCTTTCCCATATGCAGGAGGTTTTTTCATCTTGTAACATTTGTGGTTGGTGGGGTTTCCTGAGGTAAAAAAAAAGGGTTCCTTGGCTCAAAAAAGGCTGAAAAATGTCATGTTCAGGTGAACGCGTGCCCCCCCCTTCTTGTGAGAGGTTCCCCGGCTCCGCAGGTAATCATCACACCTGCGTGAGTGGACGCACCTGCTGCCTCTGCCTTGGAAGCACTTATAAGGACCAATTTGTGAATGCTTCAGCGCTGGCTCGTTGGGTATACTGCCTCCCAAACAAGCAAGTACGTTATATTCTGATTCTAAGGAATCATGCCTAATTCCTCTTCTTCCTTTTCCAGGTTGCTGCCATCTTTGCGGTGCGTCTCCGGGGCTCATTGTGCGCTCACCTGCTCCATCATCCTCATCACCGTCTCGGCTGCCTATCTTCACCTGATCAGACACCTCACCCAGCTCCTCTCCTATTCCCTGCCAGCCTCATCCCGCTGGTTCATGTATTCCTGCTGGGTCTCTCTGTCGGGTTCTCTGTTCAGCTCCCGTGAGTATTGTTTATCATTTCTACTGGCTCTCGTCTCCCTCTTACAGGCTGAGTCCTCCTCTGGTGAGTGGCGTTTTTCCTTAACTGTGCGTTCCCCTTTTGGATTAATAAACTGTGGTTTAACTTAGCGTCTCTGTGTCGTGTGTGTGTTTTCTCTGGTGTGGCACCCTGCACGTGAGCTGACCATTCTCTCAACATGACAGAACGAGCCAGCCAGAATGTGAGCTCAGCGTCGGCTGCATCAGCGGAACACTCTGCTTTGCACCGCCTCAACGTCACAGAGATTCAGGTGGCTGTGCTCACGCAGCAGCTGCAGACGATTACGCAGCAGCTTAGCACGGTCACGATCATCTGGCCCACATGTCTCGTTCGGGTCCTCCCACTCCACCTGCCGCCCCTGCTTCTTCCACCATTCACCGAACAACTTCTGTTCCCTCACCAGTCCCGTACACGGGGGAGGTGTGGAAATGTAAGGGATTTTTTTGCCATGTTCAGCTTTATTTGGGCCGGGTGGACGGGGAGTATCCGGACGATAGATCCAAAATTCATTTCATGACCCTTCTACTGCGAGATCGAGCTCTCAGTTGGGCTCAGTTCATTCTCGACAGCCCGGAGGGTCCTAATTATACATTTGATAGATTTGTTAGTGAATTCTCCTGCACATTCGACCGAACAGAGAGTGAGGGTAATATCATGAGCCGTCTCATGTCACTCCGTCAGGGGAGCCAGTCTGCCACCGACTTCTCTGTGGAGTTTCGAGTCATCGCAGCAGACTCTGGCTGGAATGACGTTGCGTTACGCAGCGTCTTCCTCCAGGGTTTAAATGTCAACCTCCGTGACGACCTGGCGGTCCATGCCATTCCATCCTCTTTGGATGGGCTCATCGATCAGACTGTTAGTCTGTACAACCAATACCGCAAGCGTGCAAAGGAGTGCACAGCCTCCTCTGGACCGCCCGTTTCGCACGCACTTCCCCCGGCTATGCACACAGGTGGAGCTGACTCTTCCTCTGAAGTGATGATGCTCGGCCGAGCCCATCTGGCTCCAGAGGAGCACCAGCGATGGAGGAGAACCAACCCGTGTATGTACTGTGGCTCTTTAGAGCACAAGCTGTACAACTGCCATCTGAAGCCAAAAGACACAGCCCGTCAGTAACCGTGAGGGGTCTGACGGGCGGGACTCTTATTCATCCCCCCGGTAACTTCTCCATTTCGGCCCTCATTCAGTTGCCGGGGGTCGAGAGGAGGGTTATGGCATTAATTGATTCAGGGGTGGAACAAAATTTTGTTTCTTCATGGCTCGTGCAGGAGATAGGTATCCCCACAACCAAATTGTCCAATTCATTAAATGTCACGGCCTTAGCTGGCAGCCATGTGGCTTCTATTACTGAATGCATGGCGCTGATTCCAGTCCTCTTTTCCGGGAACCACCGGGAGACGTGATTGTTCTTTATTCTCCCAAATTCATCCTCCCTGGTGGTTCTAGGGTACGTTTGCCTCCAGAAGCATAATCCCATCATTAATTGGACACAAAACTCCATCTCTTCTTGGAGCCCTTTTTGTTTGGCATCATGTCTCAGTTCGGCCGAGTGTTCACCAACCTTGCCCATCTGCTCCTCTCTGGTAGCGCCGGCGGACCTCAGCCTTGTACCTGAGGTCTATCATGACCTTGGGGAGGTCTTTAACAGTTGTACGAGCACTCTCTTTGCCTCCTCATCGCTTGTACGATTGTGACATCAATCTCCTCCCAGGTGCACGACTGCCGTCCAGCCGGTTCTACAGTATATCTGGGCCCATAGAGAGAGGTGATGGAGAGTTATATCAAGGACTCGCTGAACGCTGGCCTCATTTGGCCCTCCTCGGCTCCTCTTGGGGCAGGTTTTTTTTTTTTTTTTTGTCGGGAAGAAGGAAGGATCTGTGCACCCGTGTATTGACTACCATGAATTTTTTTTTTTTTTTTTTGTTACTTATTTGTACCCGTAGGTAGACTTGGTTTGCAGTCTGGTGACAAGCCACCGGCTGCTGGTTGCTGCGTGCGCGAGCGCCCTAAACCTACATGTTTTTGGTGTGCGGGAGGAAACCGGAGAAATCCCGGAGTAAACCCGCGCAACACGGGGAGAACATGCAAACTCCACACAGCTCACTGTTGGTCGGGGGCTGGGATCGAACCCACGATCTCATGATCCCCGCGGTCCCCCGGCCGAGGGTAAAACTGTGCTGCCACAGTGCTAAACCACTGCGCCACCGTGCAGCCATTGAATTGAACGTCATAACCATCAAAGACAAATATCATCTGCCCCTAATCAACTCCGCGTTTGAGCTCCTTCAGCGCATGCGGGTATTCACCAAATTGGATTTACACAACACGCACCATCTGGTCCGTATTCGCGAGGGGGACGAGTGGAAGACGGCCTTTAAAACACACTTGGGGCAATTTGAATACCTCATGATGCCTTTTGGGCTCACCAACGCCCCCACCGTCTTCCAACACATGATTAATGACATCCTCCACAATATGGTAAATCAGTTTGCTTTTGTATACCTTGACGACATATTGATTTTTTCCCACACGCCAGAGGAGCTCGCAGTCCATGTCAGGTCCATGTTACAGTGGCTCCTAGAAAACCAGCTCTTTGTGAAGGCCGAGAAGTGTGTGTTTTCCACCCACTCCACTTCCTTCCTAGGGTTTATTGTGGCTGAGGAGGAGCTGAGAGCCGACCGGGCCAAGGTGAAGGCTGTGCTTGATTGGCCTATGCCCCACTCCCGCAAGGAGCTTCAGCACTTCTTGGGGTTTGCAAATTTTTAGTGCAAATTTATTAGGAGTTACAGTGGGGTAGCGCAGCCTCTCACTCAGCTGACCTCAGTCAAGGTGCCCTTCACCTGGTCCGAGGCGGCCGAACGTGCCTTTTCCAAATTGAAGGGCCTGTTCTCTAACACCCCCATTTTGGCCCAGGTCGACCCTCAGCTCCAGTTTATTCTGGAGGTGGATGCTTCTGATTCTGGGGTGGGCGCTGTCCTCTCGCAGCGCTCGACCTCTGATCAGAAGCTCCATCCATGCGCGTATTTCTCTCGGTGGCTCACGCCAGCTGAGAGGAACTACAATGCAGGGGACCAAGGGCTCTTAACCATTAAATTGGTCCTTGAGGAGTGGAGGCACTGGCTGGAGGGAGCAATCCATCCCATTGTAGTGTGGACCGACCATAAAAATTTAGAGTACCTTCGGTCGGCCCGCAGATTAAATGCCAGGCAGGCCCTAAGTATACAGTCGAGCAGTGTGTGTGGCTGTCAGCGGACCAGGTGCCCTTGAAGACAGAGTCCAGGAAGTTATCACATTGCTCATCAATGACATAACAGTCCGCCTAGAGCTTCTGCCGAAGCTTCGCATTCACCCCACATTTCACGTCTCGAGAATCAAGCCCCTCTCTGCCCCCCCCCCCCCCCCGAAGCCACCTCCTCCTCCCCCGATCCTCGATGGCCAGAGGATTCTGGATGTTTTTCGTCAGAGCCGGGACCTGCAATACCTTGTCCACTGGAAGGGCTATGGCCCCGAAGAAAGGTCTTGGATTCCCGACTCATATTTTCACGACAAAGGGATGGTCCAGACCTTCCACCAAGCCCATCCCAACAAGCCCAGTGGGCCGCCAGGAGGCGCCCCTTGAGGGAGGGCACTGTCATGTTCAGGTGAGCGCACGCCCCCCTCCCTTCCTGCGAGAGGTTCCCGGCTTCGCGGATAATCATCACACCTACGTGAGTGGACGTACCTGCTGCCTCTGCCTTGCCAGCGCTTATAAGGACCAATTTGTGAATGCTTCAGCGCTGGCTCGTTGGGTATACTGCCTCCCAAACAAGCAAAAACGTTATATTCTGATTCTAAGGAACTGTGCCTAATTCCTCTTCTTCTTCCTTTTCCAGGTTGCTGCCATCTTTGTGGTGCATCTCTGGGGCTCATTGTGCGCTCACCTGCTCCATGATCCTCATCACTGTCTCAGCTGCCTATTTCCACCCGGTCAGCTATCTCACCCAGCTCCTCTCCTATTCCCTGCCAGCCTCATCCCGCTGGTTCGTCTATTCCTGCTGGGTCTCTCTGTCGGGTTCTCTGCTCAGCTCCCGTGAGTATTGTTTGTCATTTCCCTTTCCCGATCTCCTCCCTCCTACTAACTGGCTCTCATCTCCCTCTTACAGGCTCAGTCCTCCTCTGGCAAGTGGCATCTTTCCTTAACTGTGCGTTCCCCTTTTGGATTAAAAATTGTGGTTTAACTTAGCTTCTCTGTGTCGTGTGTATGTTTCCTCTGGTGTGGCACCCTGCACGTGAGCCGACCATTCTCTCAACATGACAGAAAAATGCTGGGTTAGCAGACTCCTGGTTCAGGTTACTGGTGACAGTGACTTCTTCTCTGTGCTGCTCCCACAAGTTCCTTTATTATCTTTCTGCTGGACTGTTCTCTGTTCCATTCTTCCCACAAGAGGCTGGGCAATCTTGCTTATAACTTTCACTGGACACACTTAAAGGTCCAGCCTTGATTCTTTGTCTCTGCTGTAAAATTGGTATAACAATCTCTTCTCATATGTCTTCTTCACAGCACCTTCCCATGGGCCTGGGGTTTGATGACAAAGATCCAATGTTAAGATTTAGGCCAGTAATAACCCCAGTCTCAGGTTAAAGCTGGACAGAGGATAAAGTGGCTGTCTGAGATAAATCAGAATTATTTTGAACTGTTACTCATATAAAGCTGTTCTAGTAGAGTTTAAGAATAAATCAGTCCACTTTAAAAATTGTAGAAAAACACACCCACAAATGCTCAATAAAACCCAAAAGAGCTGTTTCCGGAAAATAAATGAAGCAAAACAGTTAAACATTTGTGAGACAAACCTCCCTCAGAAAACCCCAGAGGTCATCTGTGCAAATTGCTGTGATGACCTCCAGTTAAACGACATGTAGCAGCCCTGTGAATAAACACATTTATATCATATTCACTGGTGTTGTCACCCTGAGGTGGGTGAACTCTTGGAAGCTAGATAATAAAGTTATTGTGCCTTTAATGTTGTAAAAGGCTGTACCATAACCTGCAAGCAAGCAGTTTAGGACTTCTAACTTCAACAAACAGTATGGGATGGTGACACGTTAGGAATTCATAAATAATTTTCATGGTTTTAGCACATGGTTCATGTTGCTTTGGGTTATCTTGGTGCAATGAATGAAGCTCCAACAATGCAACAATGTCGACATTTCTGATATATTTACTCAGACTACTGCAGTCCGCCCTCCCTAGTCATATACTGAAACGTTCAAAAAGAAGACACTATATCATGCACAAGGAGCATTTATATCTTTCACGCTCAAACATCTTTTTTTTGGCATTGCATTTCCCTTTTGCATATACTGTAGTATGAGTCCTAAAAGCAAAGTGCCCTTTATGCATACACTGATTTTTTTTTCTTTGGCCCAGAAAGGGAATTCATTTCTCAAATCACATCAGTCACAAAAAAGCAGGTAGGTTATTTGATTTCTGGCCTCATCTTCATTTTGCCGAGATGGTCATTCCAGTGTGGATTAGACGAGGGTGAAGACAAAGTGAAGCCTCATTGGAAAGTTTCTGTAGCAGCCAGCAGTGTAATCCATCCACACATTCCTTCCAGAGAATGTCAAGCAGCTCACTGAAAATGAGCTGCCGAACTGACTCCATTAGATCTCTGCTCTGTCTCTTCACTTCTTTCTATCTTTCAAAAACACACACACACCTCGCTCTGCGGAGAGTGACACGCACGTGTGCACGCGCGCGCACACAGAGCCTGCCTGCCACCAGCTTCATTAACGTTAAGAAATGTCCTGCTCATTAAGGCGAGGCAATTAGTGCCTAACTGAGAAGCTTTTTGCAATGAAGACAAACTTGCTTCCCACCTTCCCTTGTCCCAGCTTGTGTGTGTGTGTGTGTGTGTGTGTGTGTGTGTGTGTGTGTGTGTGTGTGTGTGTGTTTTGACCAGTTTTTACGTCTGGATTCCACCTCTAGGCCATTTTCTTGAGGCTTTTGTTCACTACAGAGCTGTCTGTTGGACATGAGCAAAAAGAAGAAAAAAAGGGTTTTTGATGTAAGACTCTGTTGCAGGAAACAGCTTCTCTGTGGATGAACAAAACTTTTTTTCACAATTACTTATTGCAAATGTTTTGAACTGTGCTGAGACAGTTTTGCACAACTGTATCATAGCATGCAGAAAAAAAAGCTTTAATGGGGAGCCTTTCCAGAGTTTTTTTTTTTTTTTTAATATGCCTTCCCTTTCATTATGCCTCTTTTCTAGTCATAACAGTTGACCTGCTCCACAGTTTCCACTCAAAAACACAAGGCACCAACTGCCTGCCCTTCTCACTCCACAGTTTGACTTTCCATCACTCCGTCTTTCTGTTTCTCTCTACCGTCTCCACTTTCCATTCTGTCACTCCTCTCCCCCAATTCTTTACACTCCGGAGATAAGCTCTATGATAGAGAGGAAGCACGCGTGCATGCGTGCACACACACACACACTCTCTCTGCCAATCTCACACAAGTTACTTGCTAAGCTAAGCTAAAGTTCATTAACCAATAAATAGTTTAATTTATATATTTTAAATCTTTTATTGTTTGTGTTAATGTACACCAATACAACCTTTGTCCTGCAGGGGGCAGAACCTGTGTCACCCCGTTGCACTTTGTAGCCATGACCTCTTCCCCTGATTTAAATAGATCCTCTGGCACAGCCTTGCACTCACATTGTACCCTCGCCTTGAGTGATACACAATCTTTCCCTTCACAAATGGAGATAAAAATGATGACTGTCCATCCCTAAATAAACCACACACACACACACACACACACCCACCCCTCACATCATGCTTCCCGCTGTAAACAGCAGAGATATATGACCTGCCCTCTCTGGCCACCCTCTGAGAGTGTGTTTTTGTTGCACTGCCTTATCTCAGCCCACCCCACTTCAGAGGGAGGCATGGATGAGGAGGGTGGCAAGGAGGGGGCCAAGCTGGGGATTCCCTGTGTGCTTTGTTTAATTCCCAGCAAGCGCGTGCATGCACACACACACACACACACACACACACACACACACCGGCACATGCGTTTACATTCAGAATAGAGTGGCCATTGTAGCCTCGATTTGTCCATGAGAGAAATTACGCAGATTCCAGAGGTGAGGGTCCTGCCACATGAAAGTCTGAAGGCTGACTCAACATGTGCATGAAGACATGAACACACACACTGCATGAAGATTATAGACACCCTGAAGGGGTGAAGGCCTGCGGGTGTCCATGAGGGCAAGTCACATCGTATTTCTTCTCTTGAGCTAAGAGCAAAGTGAACATCGGCCTTGGTTTCTTTTGTCTTTGTGCCTAGTGTGTGTGTGTGTGTGTGTGTGTGTGTGTGTGTGTGTGTGTGTGTGCACACGTGCATACACCACAGCAGTATTTCAAGGCACTTCATCTGGCACTAAAGTAGGCTGTCTAATTTAGGGGAAATGGGTTTATCCATGTTTAAACAGCTGATAAAATCAGCTGATTGTCACATTACATGACCCTTCTGAGGAAGGCTGCAAGAAGTGGCCGAAACATGTTAAGGTAAAAACAACCTTTTTCACTGTCTGATAGAAAAGAAAATGTTTTTATTATCATTTTAGAAGACAGTATGAACCCTTTTGGATTATTTATGAGAAATGGTGTAAAAGCTCATAAACAAATTTCAGCACAGACCAAATACACAACAAGCACTACAAACAACTCAATAAAGGACATTTCAATGCAATAAGTAAGACAATGGACTAATTGAGACCCACGCTTTGAATGTGGGTGTCATAAGTGACAAAGATGCTTGGTGGGTCCTGGCCAACGGTTTTCAGTGCTGTCCTTGTTGTCCTGTTAAGTGCCTTCTTGTCTTCATCTGAGCAGTTTTCATATCAAACCATGGCAGAAAATCTACATTCTATCACAGCTCTATAAAAGTCACACATCCCAGCCTTGCACATTTTAATCTCTCTAAACTGACTTTAAAAAACCATTTGCTTATGTGCTTTCTTCACAATGTTACTGACAGTGACAGTCTATTCAAGGCTATAAGAAATGGTAGTCCCCAGAAATGTAAAACTTCCAACTCTCGCTACAGCCTGGTTGATCTTAATCAAAGGCTGAAGGTCATTTTTATTTTTCTTGGGGAAATCCACAACCATCTCATTGGGTTTTGCAAATATTAAGGGTTAATGTGGTGTTCCTTCTTTTCCAGACAGGTCAGAATTAGAAGCTTGCTCCACAAGTGCTTCCTCTCCTGAAGTTGGTTTTACAACTTGAAAAGTGGGATGAGCCTTGATGTGACTGATGCATTGTGCATGAGCAGTAGTGAAAAGTGTACAGTGTGGTCTAGTCAGTCGTGCACGCAGTACTGCTCAATTCATATCAATGAACATGTTAGTGTGGTGTTTTTACATACAAACTGTCATGCAGTATGTTGTTTTTACTAACTAGAGTCAGGGTTTTCTGGCCTGTTTGATTGGAACACAGCAGTTCGACATGATGTGTCATTTTGGCATCTTTTATAAATGACCTCAGACTACAGAAGGAAAACACCTTATAAAAGCCAAAGTGTAGGTTACCTGCATAAGAACTACAGCCGGCCTGTCTCCTCACACTCTCCCAATGCCCAGGAAGAGAGGGGCGAGTAATCAGACACTGCATTCACTTACACTCAGAAATTTGACTATCAGAACTTTCCATAAATTAAATAATAAAACAAAGTTTGAACTGAACTACTCCTGAATTCAGCAAAATTCTGGGGGCCAGATGGAAAGATCTGGTGGGTTGGATGTGGCCCATGGGCTGCCAGTTAATATTCACTGGTATAGACTATGTTTCACCTGGCAGTATTAACAGTTCTCAAAAAATAAATAAATAAAAAAATTAAAATCACCATAGCAGTCACAATAAAGCTGCTTTGACAGAAATGATGACTTGCAGTCAGCAACAGCTGGCCCATGCTAAGCAAGGAGCTGTAACTGCAAACTGAATAGTCAAAAGCTCTGCGGTGCTAACTGAGAGACCCGATATTCCTCGAGAAATCAGGCGAAAATGACGTGGATGTCGAGCTGGAGCGAAGCGACGCATGAGGAAGACGAGGTACAAGCCTGTTCTACCATCCGTTATTATGGGAAATGTGAGATCGCTGCTTAACAAGATGGACGAGTTAGTGGCTCTGTCCCAGTATTAGAGTGCCTTTAGAGAGGTTAGCATCATTCTATTTATTGAAATGTGGCTAACCGAGCTAACAACAGACGCTAATATCGGACTGGAGGGTTTCCACTTATTACGAGATTGGATACTAGATAGCAGCAAGAACAGAGGCGGGGGCTGGCTGTGTTTGTAAAAACAGAAGGTGTAATCCTGGGCACATCACAATTAAAGAACAACATTGTAGTAAGGACATTGAGTTGCTAGCCGTTAGCATGCGATCGGCATACCTCCCCAGAGACTTCTGACACATCATTGTGATTGCCATTTATGTACCCCCCTCTGCAAGCGCTGAGGCAGCATGTGATGTCATCCACACAGTCACCAGCAAGCTGCAGACCTGGCACCCAAACATTCTCCAGCTCATCTCGAGTGATTTTAACCATGCTTCCCTGTCCTTCACTCTGCCCACTTTCACCCAGTATGCCACGTGCCACACCAAAGACAATAAAACACTGGACTTATTTTATGCAAACACCAAGGAGGCATACACCTTATCACCCCTGTCCCCCTTTGGTAGATCTGATCACAACCTTATTCACCTCCTGCCTATGTACAAACCCCTGGTACACAGACAACCTCCTGTTACCTGCACAGTAAAGATATGGTCCGAGGACGTGGAGGATGCTCTGAAGGACTGTTTTGAATCCAATGGTTGAGAGCATCTCTGGGGTTCACATGGTGAGGACATCGAAGGACACACCATCACAGATTACATCAACTTCTGTGTGGAGAACACCGTACCCACCAAGACCATATGGTGTTTCTTAAACAACAAGCCCTGGATCAACCCTGAGAAAAAGACGCTGCTGAAGGAGAAGAAAAGGATCCTCAGGTCAGGAAACAAGGAGGAGCTGAAGTACAGTGCATCCGGAAAGTATTCACAGTGCTTCACTTTTTCCACATTTTGTTATGTTACAGCCTTATTCCAAAATGGATTAAATTCATTTTTCCCTCAAAATTCTACACACAATACCCCATAATGACAATGTGAAAAAAAAATATTTTTTTTTGAGATTTTTGCAAATTTATTACAAATAAAAAAAAACTAAGAAATCTCATGTACATAAGTATTCACAGCCTTTGCCATGAACCTCAAAATTGAGCTCAGGTGCATCCTGTTTCCACTGATAATCCTTGAGATGTTTCTACAGCTTAATTGGAGTCCACCTGTGGTGAATTCAGTTGATTGGAGATGATTTGGAAAGACACACACCTGTCTATATAAGGTCCCACAGTTGACAGTGCATGTCAGAGCACAAACCAAGCATGAAGTCAAAGGAATTGTCTGTAGACCTCCAAGACAGGATTGTCTCGAGGCACAAATCTGGGGAAGGGTACAAAAAAATTTCTGCTGCTCTGAAGGTCCCAATGAGCACAGTGGCCTCCATCACCTGTAAATGGAAGAAGTTTGGAACCACCAGGACTCTTCCTAGAGCTGGCCGGCCGTATAAACTGAATGATCGGGGGAGAAGGGCTGTTGGAAAAATCTCTTCAACCAGTAGTTAAGAAACAGGCAGGATCAAAGTTTCAGCAAATTTAATATGCAATGGTCAGCAGAAGACAATACAGAGTACAGCTTTCACAGACTGTCGGAGTGCATTGGCTTAACTAACAGAGTGCTTGTGGCTAATATATGTCCAAGGACCGTTGAGGTGGGGTATCTTCTTGATAAGTTCATTCATGACTAAGATTGTATCTCCTGAGTCCATGCAGAAAACACTAGTGATAAGATGAACAGTCAGTGATAGAACTGAACATTCACAGTCACATCAGCATCCTTCACTCTGTTTTTTTCCACTACTCAACAACTCCAAATATGGTAACAGGATTTCCTAGGTATACACATTAAGCCTTATAAAGAAAAATTCAAATTCATAAAAATTCATATAACTCAGTGTAACATAGAATTTTTCCATCATTACCCCCCTTTGATGCCCAAAAGGCATCATAAAAGAAAAGTGGTTACAAGTTATGACATTGAAAACCGTGTTTGTAACAATTCTTTGTCCTACTACTTCGATCACCTTGCCAGATGACCAGCAAGAGTTCACTAGTGGTTAGTAGGCACTGTTGATGAGTCCTGGATTCGGGACCTTTTTGCAATGGTTGATTCCCTGCTGTGGAGACCATCGATAGGACCTTTGTGGCATGGTTTGAGGTAGATGATCCTCTTTTCATTGTATGGTCACACTCAAATTATTGCTCGTTGAAATGAAGCCGTCAGCATCTTCACAATGTCCCCACAATGGCAATTTAGCTATAATTTAATACAGTTAATCACAGCCATAACACACACACACACACACACACACACACACACACACACACACACACACACGTGTATATATATATATATATATATATATATATATATATATATATATATATATATATATATATACAGTATATGTATATTATATTATTTTTTAAAGGCAGAATGTGTGTTCTGGGATCATTTGTGGGTCCATTTTCGGTGGGGGGATGCCTCCGAGGAAAGATTCCTGCCTCCATACCTTAACACAAATTGGTCTGAGACAAGGGGGACTGATGTCCACCAGGAGGGGAGCTGACTCTGCTATGATAACTCATCTTTGAAAATAATTTTTTTATGCCTGAATAGGATGGAAATTTCTAAATTAATAAATTAGTGAAACATTATTATTGTATCTAAGTGTCATACTTGTTGTTATTGTGACATAATTTTATCTATCTTAAAAATTTGAACTAGCCATTTCATAATCATTTTCTTTTAAATTTTGTACGTATATGATCACATAGTTCAGATTAATCTTTGCTTTACAAACCAAATTACAATTTACTTATTTCAATTTATGGCCATGTAGTCAAAATACTCTGATTACTTGTTTGACTATATAGTTTCTATCTTGTTGATCAATATTTTATGAAATCAGTTAATCATACAGTTCAAAGGACTGCCTCCTCTTGATATCAATTTTTCAAGATTTTCTCCATAATCCATGTTCAAGTTTGTCCTGTAATAAGAAAAACTGTCATTTTTCTAAATGTATTTTGTAGTCACCCTTGAAGGCAGAAATCTGAGAAGGGTGTGAGTAAGATTCTTTAATTTCCGGCAATGGAAGAGCTCTTCAGTTTCTATTTTTGTCATTTTGATCTCAAAATATATTTATTCCATGCATGGTTTAGATAAAACTTTTAGTAATTATCATTTTGAAATTCAAATATAAGCATATACTTTTACTCTTTAGAAGTATATTTAGATGTTAAAAGGTTAACTATTATCTCAAACTCGTTGGCTTTAAATAATGTTGTACATAACTTTTAATTAAAATTTATCAACACCGGTAGTTTAAACACTTTTCTCTCTCTCTGGTTTGCAGCTCGTCAAGCATTCATTCACTCATTCACACATTCACTCATCTGTCTACTTCAGTTCTGGTCTGTAATCCGTCTGGTGTGTAATCATTTAGGCATGAGGGCTTTATTATCATCATTATTATTCTTTTGTACTACTCATTACTGAAAACTATGTCTCAAATGTGTATGTGCTTTGTCTGACTATTGTCCTACATATAAAAATATATCATGTTGACAGGAAGAACAAACAACAAAACAAACAAAACAAAAAAAATTGTTGGAGTAGGTGCGTTTTACCACACTTTTTTCCCCTTTTTTTAATCTATCTGTTGGACTAGTAAATCATGGCAAACAGTGCCCATTCGTCCTTCTCTTCGGCACCCAGAGAATATCCATCTTATTGTTGTCTTAGTCCATTCTTCGGCTCTCAGCTGTTATCATAACTTCGGCACACACACATAGAGCAGAGAATGTTCATGGCCCACTCACAGAGGTGGGGTTATGTTACTCAACAGCTCTTGGAGACGATTGCCACAGACGAAGTACACAGAGATGGAGTTATGTTTGTCACTCAGCAGTTCTTGGTTACAGGCAATTGCCACAAGCAAAGCAATACTGGCCTGTTGTTGTCTTCAGCCACCCACCGGTGACTAGCAAGAGAGTTCTTAGTCCATTGTGCCAGAGAGCTGATCATTCAGGAAGTGTGCATGCTGTAGTGCTGGTTGATGGATGGATTTGGTGATGACGTTGGTGTTGACACTGGGTGAAGATGCTGGGGTGAGGGAAGCAATGAGACAATAAAGATAGAACTGGTCTGTCATGGTTCAGTTCGCCCCTAACCCCCCCCCCCCCCCACACACACACACACACATTAGAAAAAGACTCCTGAGACATATTTTCTGTTCATATATCATCCACATGGAAATTAAAACTAGGACTTAAATAAAATGCTACTGTTTCTCTGTTGTGGGTGTCAGTCTGTGAGGTTACTGTCTTAATACAATTAAAATATGTGATTCCTTGAAATTGATTAAGAAATGTATAGAATTATAAGATTTTTAAGATAAGATAAGATAAGATAAGATAAGATAAGATAAGCCTTTATTAGTCCCACAACGGGGAAATTCCAGGATTGCAACAGCACAGGGATAGCAACACTCAGAGCAACAATCAGAAGGCAAGAAAAAAAAACAAGCAAGCAAGAGCAGCTAATATACATATGTACATATTACTATAAAATATATATATACACACACACACACAGACACACAGTGCAGAGCATTGTAGCTGGATGGAATAAATATATGAATATATGAACACACAGTGCAGAGCATTGTAGCTAGATGGAATAAATATGTAAATATATAAACACCCACAATACGGAGCATTGCAGCTAGGTGGAATAAATATGCAAGTATATAAACACACACAGTGCGGAGCAATGTAGCTAGATGGAATAATATGTAGATATATAAAAACACAGTGCGGAGCATTGTAGCTAGATGGAATAAATATATAGATATATAAATATAAACACACCCAGTGCTGAGCATTGTAGCTAGATGGAATAAATATGTAAATATATAAACACACACAGTGCAGAGCATTGTTGCTAGGTGGGATGAAACAGCATAACCGTCTACTTAGTTATCCTACATGGTATGATTATGTGCCCATACATATTCTCACCCTCCATAGCGACTGGTATGTTCCTAGTTGTATGCCGGAGAGGACCATTGTGTAAGTCTATTGCATCTTTTGCATTCAAAAAAACTATTAGTTTGTTACGTCTTTTTGCTATCTCTGCGAGCAGCCCTGCTTAGGTTGTACAGTCTGACAGCCGTTGGTAGGAAGGACCTACGAAACCTCTCGGTTGTGCACCTGGGATGATGTAGTCTGCTGCTAAATGAGCTCCTCAGTGCATCCAGTATGTCCTGCATAGGGTGGAACTCGGACTCCAGCAGAGATGACAGTTTAGCCACCGTCCTTCTCTCTCCTATCTCCTCCATCGGATCAAGGCGCTGCCCCAGGACAGAGCTAGCTTTCTTAATCAGTTTGTTCAGTCTCTTCCTATCGGCTGCAGTAATGCCACTGCCCCAGCAGACCACTCCAAAAGTGATGGCTGATGCCACCACCGTGTCATAGAATGACTTCAGCAGCGCCCCTTGTACACCAAAAGACCTGAGTCTCCTCAGCAGGAACAGCCTGCGCTGTCCCTTCTTGTAGAGTGCGTCAGTATTGTGTGACCAGTCTAGTTTATTGTTCAGATGAATACCCAGGTACTTATAGGATGTCACCATCTCGATGTCTGTTCCCTGTATATTTACTGGTGCTGTGAGGGGCTGCCCATGCCTGCGGCAGTCCACCACCAGCTCCTTAGTTTTCCTCGCGTTGATCTGGAGGCAGTTCCGATGGCACCAGTCCACAAAGTCCTGGATAAGCCCTCTGTACTCAGCTTCATCTCCGTTGGAGATGAGACCAATGATCGCAGAGTCATCAGAGAACTTCTGTAGATGGCAATGTGTTGTGTTGTGTGAGAAGTTCGCAGTATAAAGAGTGAACAGGAAGGGAGCCAGCACCGTTCCCTGGGGGGCCCCCGTGCTACTGATGATCGTGTCGGAAACACAGTTCCGGGTTCTCACAAACTGAGGCCGGTTCGTGAGGTAGTCCAGGATCCATGATGACAGGTGCTGGTCCACCCCTGCGCGCAGCAGCTTGTCCTTCAGGATCATCGGTTGGATGGTGTTGAAAGCACTGGAGAAGTCAAAGAACATGATCCTCACCATATTCCCGGGCTTCTCCAGGTGGGACAGAGAACGGTGAAGGAGGAAGATCACCGCATCCTCCACCCCAATGCCATGCTGGTAGGCGAACTGGAGTGGATCCATCGCTGGTTCCACCAGAGGGCGGAGATGAGCAAGGAGCAGTCTCTCCAGGGTCTTCATCAAGTGGGACGTCAAGGCCACCGGTCTGTAGCTGTTCAGGTCTTTGGGGTGGGAAGTTTTTGGTACAGGTACCACACAAGATGTTTTCCACAGCTGTGGTACCCTCCCCAGTTTCAGGCTCATGTTGAAGATATACGTCACAATCCCACACAGCTGGTCTGCACAGGACTTGAGGAGCTTTGCGTTGATGCCGTCCGGTCCCGACGCCTTCCTTGCCTTGATCTTCCTCAGCTCCGTCCTCACCTGGGTCTTGGTCAGGGTCAGGATGGGGGGCTGTGTGTTGGGAGTGGGGGGGGGGGTGTCGGTGGAGTGGGGAGTGGGCAGCAGGACTTGATTTCTTAGAGGCAGCAGTGGTTGTTGTGCAGACAGGGGGGAGGGCGGTTGGTCAAATCTATTGAAAAACAGATTCAGGTTGTTCGCCCACTCCCTGCCCCCCGTGGCCTGGGGGGAGGTATTCTGGAGCCCCGAGATGGTTTTGAGGTTTCTCCAGACCCCGCTGATGTCGCTCTGTTGCAGCTTGTCCTCCATCTTCTTCCTGAAGCTGTCCTTGCCTTCTCTGATCTTTCTCCTCAGCTCCCTCTGTACGGACTTCAGCATCTCCCTGTTCCCCGACCTGAAGATCCTCTTCTTTTCTCTCAGAAGTGTTTTTATCTCAGGGTTGATCCAGGGTTTGTTGTTTGAGTGACGCCGTATGGTCTTGGTGGGAACGGATTTGTCCACACAGAAGTAAGTACAATGAAAAGGGTTAATTAGGTCATAATATATACCTTGATAAATGATACTATTATGTTGTTAAATGTTGCCCCCCTTTTTTTTATCCAGGGATAAATTGCAGCTTGTGGTGATGTTTCCTGGGCGTTAGTGAGCATGTCATGTGATAGTTCTTCTGTTAATGTCAAAAGAAGAGATGCTAAGGCGTGATTTCCTGTGTGACCTTGTGCAAAAAAACAAACAAAAAACAAAACAAAAACAAAACAACAACTTATTGACTGTCAGTGTATAGTGTGAGTGCTTTTCCCTGGCCTAATTTACAAGTTTCAGTTAGAGCAACTAATTCAGCTGCTTGTGCAGAATAATGTGATGGGAGTTTCATGTTTGCTTTATGAACCTAAAATAAAACAAAATAAAATAAAATAAAACATGTTTTCTGCTTAGATTCCTAGGGCCATATGAATTTCGGCATCCTTGGACTTTAAATAAAGTCACAAATTCAACAAAAAGTGGAAATAAAATCTAAAACGTGAGCCACAGAATTATTACTAAAAATTCAAAACCAGCAAAAGGGTATGCTGAGGAGAGAAAAACAAAAATCAAAAGAAGAAAACATGTTCATTAAAAGAAAAATACATCCATAGGGCCCTAGTTTCGGTTTTTTTTCTCTAATATTTATTTATTTCAAATCCTTCTGACTTTGCTCTAATACTTGGGGTCATACAAGCATTTTAATAGCCCACACCTCTAGTTGATTCAAACCAGATACTGTTAGTAGAATAAATATTAACTATTTAATTAGCAAATAAGCTTTTGTTTTCACTTTTATAACTTTGTGTGTATATGTTCTCACACATTTTCATACACATTCTCACACAATGTCCCATGAAACGAATTTACTTTTCATGTACATATCATAATTTATTTTGATGGAAGGAGCTCTCTTTTATTTATCATACATTCTTATTTTCTGCTTTTTCTCATCTAACTTTTCTTTCAGATAATGTAATTGATGGAGACTAAATGATCCTCCATCTGGAAAACCCATTTCAGACCAGATAGGCGCCAGTCAGAACCTTTCATCACCATATTTTTGCATTATATTTTTACATATGGGAATTGCTGTAAGGGGCCACACTCTTTCTTTGAGATTTTCCCATTGTCCATCAAAGTAAAACCCTAGAGATGTAATTGATTTAAAAACAAACTGCAGTTATTTATTTTAATTTATTTATTATTTTAGCTTAGTTTAAAGGCTATTTTTTTCTATTTTAAGCTTATTTTAAGTTATATCTTATGGTATTCTAGTTATTATTATATTAATGTTATTCCTTATTATATTAAAGTTACTTGTCTTTATTTTAAAGCTATTTGTTATTATAACAATTTTCCCCGTTTTTCTCTATTTCTCTTCTATTATATATTTATTTTTTTCTTCTTCTTCGGCCATTAATATCACTCCGCGGTACTCTGTATCTTTCCGTGCTCCTATTTCCCAAATTTAGACTCGAACTAAATTCCAGTAAAAGTGCATTTTCACCAAACGGTTCTGTATAACCGAGGTACTTTTACCCAACTGGACTCAAACTGGCACTACCTTATCTCAACTTTAACACGTAATTACAATGACTGGACTCGAACCGGAGTGAGACATCTATAAACCATTAATAATTAAATTTGTTTACTTCAATCTGCCTTCAGTTCAGCTCTGTCACCCTCCGGTCCGCTCTCAGCATCTCCAGACCTTGCCTCACTTCCGCAAAGCCGACCCTTTGGAATCGGTGGGGGAGGTCTTCTCAGCAGCTGTGCACTAGTTGTCTCCGCCCAAAAACACCAGAACAAGGAGGAGAGGGGTATCTGGAGTCCCTTGTTCAGTGCGCCAAGTATGTTTGAAAAATCTTTTCAACTAGTAGTCAAGAAACAGGCAGGATCAAAGTTTCAGCAAATTTAAGTCTCTAACTGTCTGTGGTTTCATAATACAACAGCACCCTTGCTGTCTACGTTGCAGTTCAGCACCTGTCATGTGATGTGTCATGTGATGTGGCCATAAACCATAAAAAATGACCAGTTGTACTAAATATTCCACATCATAAGGTGGTAGACTCGTATAGCTCACTGCTCTTGACTTGGAGGACTGATGTCTCCCAAAGAACCACCCAAAAACCTCACTTCTGGGGCACTGAAGAAGAAATGAATGTAAACAAATGTTGATGTGCTCCATTCACACAGAGATCCACAGAGGAGGCATTTGCTCCCAAATTTGCCAACTATGATTCTAAAAAGAGATTATTTAGCTTATGAAGGTAAATATCTACATTTTGTTATAACAGAGGGTGGCCTAAGCTGGTTAATTTTCATCTGTCATCGACCACAGCTCCATGTGACTGGACAGAACAATCGCGCCAGTTCCATGTCGTCATATAAGATAAAATGCAGCGGAATAAAAATGAAATTGAGGTGGAACAATCATAAGAGTTTCTGGATGTGGGAGAGAAAGCGAAAATGACCAACAGAAGACAAAATAATGACCAGGATGATGAAAATGGATGAAACAAGCCACCTGGCCAGTGGTAAGTCTAACAAATTTCTTTGTTTGTTTACATTGTACTGATTTTCTGGTTCATATACTTTGAAGATAAGATAACAAAAAATCAAAAACTAAAATGAAGACAAAAAAAGCAAAACCATCCTTTGTGTAAATATGTCCAAAGTCCCCTTTTGACTGAAAGTTATGTAATTCGATATGGCTGCCGTTGCATTATGCAAATTAGATGTTTAAATTTATGTGTAAATGTAGATGTGTAAATGTGTCATGTGTGCCTGTGTTTGTGTCTATGTTGAATGTAATTGTGACTTGTAAATATGGATGTCACCAGACTGCAAAACAAATCTACCTACGGGTACAAATAAAGTAACCTGAACCTGAACCTGAACTTGATTTACTCTTATCTTAAACTTTGGATCATATTCTACATCTTTCTAATTGACAGTAAGCCATCATCTCTTACTACTTTCAAGTTATAGCCTTGGAAATCTCTAACATCTAAACTGAATATTTTCTTGAAAAAAATCTTGGTTCATATAGTTTGAAGATAAGATAGCAAAAAACCCAAAACAAAAAACAGTGACAAAAATCAAAACCATCCTTTGTGTAAATATGTCTAAAGTCCACTTTTGACCGAAAGTTAGGTAATTCGATATGGCTGCCATCACATTATGCAAATTAGATGTGTAAATTTACTCCTGTCTCAAACTTTGGATCATATTCTACATCTTTCTAATCAACAGTAAGCCATTATCTCTTACCACTTTCAAGTTATAGCTTTGGAAATAAATCTCTGACATCTAAACTGAATATTTTCTTGAAAAAAATCTTGACCACCAGAGGGGGAGGTTGCCGGGTGCAGTAATGCACCACAGACAGTTAGAAGGTTTTAATATGCACTGATCAGCAGAAGACAATACAGAGTACAGCTTTCACAGACTGCCGCAGTACATTGGCTTAACTAACAGAGTGTTTCTGGCTAATATACAGTATATCCAAGGGACTGTCGGGGTGGGGTCTCTTCTTCATATGTTCATACTGTCTGTGGCGCACTTTTGCTCCAGCAATCTCTCCCACAGGTGTCAAGATTTTTTTTCAAGAAAATATTCAGTTTAGATGTCAGAGATTTCCAAGGCTATAACTTGAAAGTGGTAAGAGATAATGGCTTACTGTAAATTAGAAAGATGTAGAATACGATCCAAAGTTTGAGATAGGAGTAAATTTATGCATCTAATTTGCACAATGCAGTGGCAGCCATATCAAATTACATAACTTTCAGTCAAAAGTGGACTTTTGACATATTTACACAATGGATGGTTTTGTTTTTTGTCGCCGTTTTTTGTTTTGGGTTTTTTATTATCTTATCTTCAAAGTATATGAACCAGAAAATCAGTACAATGTAAACAAAGAAATTTGTCAGACTTACTGCTGGCCAGGGGGCTCGTTTCATCCATTTTCAGCATTATTTTGTCTTCTGTTGGTCATTTTCGCTTTCTCTCCCACATCCAGAAACTCTTATGATTATTCCACCTCAATTTTTCTTTTATACAGCCACAATTTATCTTATATGACGACACGGAACCGGCGCAATTGTTCTGTCCAGTCACATGTCGCAGGGGTCGATGGCAGGTGAAAATTAACCAGCTTCGGCCACCCTCTGTTATAACAAAATGTAGATATTTACCTTCATAAGTTAAATAATCTCTTTTTAGAATCATAGCTGGCAAATTTGGGAGCAAATGCCTCCTCTGTGTTGTGATGAACCACATCAACATTTGTTTACAAACTCTTCTTCGTTGGTGTCCCAGAAGTGAGGTTTTTGGATGGTTATTTGGGAGGCATAAGTCCTCCAAGGCAAAAGCAGTAAGTTATTCATGTCTGCCACCTTGTGAGGTGGAATACTTTGTACAACTGGGGATTTTTTATGGTTTATGACAACATCACATGACAGGTGCAGAACTGCGACATAGACAGTGGTGGCGCTTTCCATGTCCATAAAACCAAGACACAAGAAGGGCTAAGATTATATCTGCTGAATCCATGCAGAAAACACTAGTGATAAGCTGAACAGTCAGTGATAGAACTGAACATTCACAGTCACATCAGCATCCTTCAGTCTGTTTTGTCCACTACTCAACAACTCCAAATATGGTAACAGGATTTCCTAGGTATACACATTAAGCTTTATAAAGAAAAATTCATATTCATATTCATAAAAATTCATATAACTCAGTGTAACAGAATTTTTCCATCAAGGGCCTTAGTCAGGGAGGTGACCAAGAACCCAATGGTCACTCTGTCAGAGCTCCAGCATTCCTCTGTGGAGACAGGAGAACCTTCCAGAAGGACAACCATCTCTGCAGCAATCCACCAATCAGGCCTGTATGGTAGAGTGGCCAGATGGAAGCCACTCCTTAGTAAAAGGCTAATGGCAGCCTTCCTGGAGTTTCCCAAAAGGCACCTGAAGGACTCTCAGACCATGAGAAACAAAATTCTTTGGTCTGATGAGGCAAAGGTTGAACTGTTTGGCATGAATACCTTGTGTCACGTTTGGAGGAAACCAGGCACCGCTCGTCACCAGGCAAATACCATCCCTTGACTGAAGCATAGTGGTAGCAGCATCATGCTGTGGGATGTTTTTCAGCGGCAGGAACTGGGAGACTAGTCAGGATAGAAATAAAGATGAATGCAGCAATGTACAGAGACATCCTGGATGAAAACCTGGTCCACAGTGCTCTTGACCTCAGACTGAGGCGACGGTTCATTATTACAACAGTCCAACGACTCTAAGCACACAGCCAAGATATGAAAGGAGTGGCTTCAGGACAACTCTGTGAATGTCCTTGAGTGTAGTTGGTGAAAAACTTGGCGCGTCAGTGCATTGGCGCTACCTATAGGGCGGGGGAAACTACAAATGACAATTGTGCGTATGGGTCACCGCTTGGCCTGGGTAGACAAAAAAAAGTGAGCATGCACGGCGTTGCATGTGTGCTGGGCTCGTCCAAAGCGGACGGAGACCAAAGCCGACCAGAGTTGGAAATGCAGCATGAATCTAGCGTAAGACTCAGGTGAGAGCTGAGCTCAAGAAAATCAAAGCGAAGAAGGCTGCAGCTCCGGACAGCATCAGCTCAAAGCTCCTCAAGTCCTGTGCAGACCAGCTTTGTGGGATCGTGGAGCACATCTTCAGTCTGAGCCTGAAGCTAGGGAGAGTACCACAGCTGTGGAAAACATCCTGCTTGGTACCCATGCCGAAGACTCTGCACCCCAAGGACCTGAATATCTACAGACCAGTGGCCCTCACATCATATCTGATGAAGACCCTGGAGAGGCTGCCCCTTGCCCATCGGCATCACAGCAGCCGACAGGAAGAGACTGAACAGGCTGATCAAAAAAGCCAGCTCTGTTATGGGGTGCTGCCTCAACCCAGAGGAGATAGGAGAGAGGAGGATGGTGGCTAAGCTGTCATCTCTGCTGGAGTCCAAGTCCCACCCCATGTGGGACATGCTGAACGCACTGAGGAGCTCATTTAACAGTAGGCTGTGTCATCCTAAGTGCTCGAAGAAGAGGTTCCCGCAGGTCGCTCCTACCTATGGCTGTCAGATTTTACAATCTAACTGGTGCTGCTCACAGAGGCCATATTAAACATCACAACTTTGCACAATAGAGATGGTCCCCTCCAATACACAACTTATACAATTACATTTATTATTGAGGGTGGCAACAACACTGTTCACTCAAATGTGAAATATACTGTCTGGGTCTATATTTATATATCACCTATAATGTAACTAACTGTAATGCTGTTAATACCATCTAACTGCAATGCTCCTGCACTGTGTATATAACTATGTACATATGTATATTTATTTACTGCTTTGGCTAAGCAATTCTTACCTTCTTATCTTATTTATTGCTCTAAGTCCTGCTATCCCTGTGCTGCTGCAATCCTATAATTTCCACATTGTGGGACTAATAAAGGCTTATCTTATCTTAAAAGGTCTGTGGAGGGGGGGGGGGGATAATACTAATTTTAATTTAGCCAAAAGCGCTTTAGAGTAATTATTTTAGCTCCTACTTGAGAGCAGTGACTCTTAGATAAGTGCAGAACCTACCAGAGACATTGATGTGTGACTGATTTAAATGTAAGACCACTGATGCTCCACCAGTATATTCCAGTGATCCACTGTCCTCCAAAATTTTTTTGCAGTTTGTCTTAGTAGGTATATGGCAAGAAAAAAAGTGCCAAAGGAATGCAGTTCTCTAAAGAGTTCATCAGCTGATAGCTTTCCTAAAAAGGTTCCAGTTCTTGGTTGGTATGTCACTCATATTAGATTAGCTAAATAAATATAGGATGGCGTTTTTGCATATTTACTTTTATTTCATTTTTTTTTTTTGTTTACATTTCTTATGAACATTTACCTTGCATTTTTTTCATGTCTTTATATCATTTTTGTTTTGCTGCCATCAGTGTGTGGATGTGTGTGTGAATGGGTGGACAGCAGGATCTGTAAATTTGGTCATCTAGAGATGAGAAAAAGCGTTAAGATAAGATAAGCCTTTATTAGTCCCACAATGGGGAAATTCCAGGATTGCAACAGCACAGGGACAGAAACACTCAGAGCAATAATCAAGGAGATAAGAAAATAAAAGCAGTGAACATACATATGCACACATAAATATATAAGTATATATACACAGTGCGGAGCACTGTAGCTAGATGGAAACAGCATAACCGTCTAGTTACCCTACATGGTATGAATATGTACCCATACATATTGTCACCCTCCGTAGCGACTGATATTGCCCTAGTTGTATGCTGGAGGGGACCATTTGTGTAAGTCTGTTGCGTCTTTTGCATTCAATAGTATTAGGTTGTCACGTTTTTTTGCTATCTCTGCGAGCAGCCCAGCTTAGGTTATACAGTCTGACTGCCGTAGGTAGGAAGGACCTGCGAAACCTCTCGGTTGCGCACCTAGGATGATGTAGTCTACTGCTAAAGGAGCTCCTCAGTGCGTTCAGTATGTCCTGCATAGGGTGGGACTCGGACTCCAGCAGAGATGACAGTTTAGCCACCATCCTTCTCTCTCCTATCTACTCCACTGGGTCAAGGCGTTGCCCCAGGACAGAGCTAGCTTTCTTGATTAGTTTGTTCAGTCTCTTCCTATCGGCTGCTGTAATGCCACTGCCCCAGCAGACCACTCCTAAAGTGAGGGCTGATGCCACCACCGTTTCGTAGAATGTCTTCAGCAGCACCCCTTGTACACCAAAAGACCTGAGCCTCCTCAGTAGGAACAGCCTGCGTTGTCCCTTCTTGTAGAGTGCGTCGGTATTGTGTGACCAGTCTAGTTTATTGTTCAGATGAACACCCAGGTACTTGTAGGATGTCACCATCTCAATGTCTGTTCCCTGTATGTTTACTGGTGCTGTGAGGGGTTGTCCTTGCCTGCGGCAGTCCACCACCAGCTCCTTAGTTTTCCTCGCGTTGATCTGGATACAGTTCCGATGGCACCAGTCCATGAAGTCCTGGATAAGTCCTCTGTACTCACCTTCATCTCCGTTGGAGATGAGGCCAACGATCGCAGAGTCGTCAGAGAACTTCTGTAGATGACAGTGTGTTGTGTTGTGTGAGAAGTCCGCAGTATAAAGGGTGAACAGGAAGAGAGCCAAAACCGTTCCCTGGGGGGCCCCCGTGCTACCGATGATCGTGGCAGACACACAATCCCGGGTTCTCACAAACTGTGGCCAGTTAGTGAGGTAGTCCAGGATCCATGATGACAGGTGCTGGTCCACCCCTGCGCACAGCAGCTTGTCCTTCAGGATCATCGGTTGGATGGTGTTGAAAGCACTGGAGAAGTCAAAGAACATGATCCTCACCGCGTTCCCGGGCTTTTCCAGGTGGGACAGGGAACGGTGAAGGAGGAAGATCACTGCATCCTCCACCCCAATGCCATGCTGGTAGGCGAACTGGAGTGGATCCATCGCTGGTCCCACCAGGGGGCGGAGGTGAGCAAGGAGCAGTCTCTCCAGGGTCTTCATCACGTGAGACGTCAGGGCCACTGGTCTGTAACTGTTCAGGTCTTTGGGGTGGGAAGTCTTTGGTACAGGTACCACACAAGACGTTTTCCACAACTCTGGTACCCTCCCCAGCTTCAGGCTCAGGTTGAAGATGTGCTCCACAATCCCACACAGCTCGTCTGCGCAGGACCTGAGGAGCTTTGCACTGATGCCGTCCGGTCCCAAGACCTTCCTCGCCTTGATCTTCCTCAGCTCTGTCCTCACCTGGGTCTTAGTCAGGGTCAGGTTGGGGGGCTGTGTGCTGGGAGTGGGGGGGTGTTGGTGGAGTGGGGTGTGGACAGCTATATAAGTGAACGCCATTTACCATTTTTGTTTATTTTTATTATTAATTGTTCATTTCAGACAACACTGATATCACTGTGCTGCTGTTACTAAAAATAGTCAAAGGTGGCCTTGGGCTTTAAGTGATCCAGAACGGCCATCGTTTGGAAAACACAAAATGACTCAATTCCCTGCAAATGTAAGAGAGGGTTTCTGTTTTTGACTTTATAACACCTAAATTTTATGTCCCAGCGAAATTTTAATGCTGCACATACACTAACCTTTGAATGACATGAAGCATTAGCTTGGCAAGGTGGTCGGCATCGGTCAGTCTAACCAGACATACCACAGAGCATCCCATGCAGTGGGGAAGGGTGACGGACAGGCTGCTGGCCATTAGCTCAACTGTTGATACAGCCAGTTTTGATTGCTATTTTCTACAACTTCAATGTCACCCCCACTGGAATCCTTGTTCAAGTACCAACACTTGATCATATAGATCATTCTTAGACATTATTTTAGCTTAGTACTGAGACCAAAGGCTCTTCTCTATGACCAAAGCAGCTAGCTGAAGCAGTTTAGTGGTTTAGGTGAATGTTTCTGTGCTTATTGTAGTCCAGGGACCGATCATATCCTATAGACCACTGAAAACACCAGTGATGCATTATTTCATTCATTCTTTGAAACAAATATACGTTAGTTGACTTAGACTCACTATCAAACTAGAAGCTAGCCAGCTAAGATTAGCAATAGTGACGTAAGAGGGAGGATGGAGTTAAATGTTGCACTTAAGAATTTAAAGAAACCTGCACTGAAAAGAGCTGTTCTGAATAGGCTGCAAAGGTTGATTCACAATGATGCTGCAATAATGATATATTTAAAGGGAATTTGACCAAAATATGTCACAATCATTTCATTATTAAGACCTGTGAGCTGTCAACATGTGGGAAAGGTGCAGTGAATAGAACCATTAAGACTACTAAAGTATATGAGGTCAAGGTTAACATGAACTCTATCCTCTTAACTGTCCTATATGTTTGAACAAACTTGCTATCATAGATAACTTTACAAGTGTGTGAGCAGTGGAAAACACCTGACATGTACTGTATGTACTCCAGTCTTCAGCAACACCCGAGCCCTCCTCTCTCGCCTCTCTCTGGTGAGGCATAGTGATGCAGTGTGAGGAAGCTAAGCCTTCGGTTTAGTGTCCGGGCGACCATGACATTCTGCCTCATCGGACTGTAATTGACTCATCGGTCTGTGTATCAGTTAAACCATGGCTCACCTGCTCTGTGGGTGTTGAGGGGGTCAGGAATGACAAGCTTCGCTAATGCCCCAGCTCTGCAATTTGGAGTCTGCTGGGGATTTCTTCCACCTCTGTATTTATTTTTTTTTCCTCCTCTGGCAGGTATTCTTTTTCACACATTAGATTTTTTCCTCACTTGGCATTTCTCACACTTGTTTTGTTTTCATCTGCCTGCCGCTGCGTTTGCTTGTCAGTCTGTTTCTCCCGCTAACATTCTCCATCACTTTCTCAGTTTTCAACCTCCTCGAGACCTACGCAGACCTTCCTCCGCCTGGATCCTCAGTGTCAGTTCATGTTAGTGAAGTGAAGCAGGGCTAAAGTTACACTACCCCACCAAAACCGACTGCAAGAGTTCTCCGTTTCTCTGGAAAGTTTGCTGCTCATGCTACAGGCATGCCTTTTCTGCCTTTGACTGAGTTTCAGCTGTCTGCTCCTGTACACACACACACACACACACACACACACACACACACACACACACACACACACACACACACACACACACACACACACGCATGCACGCACGCACACACGCACACACACAGCGTCTCACTTTTGCTCTCCCATTCACTTACTCTGACCATATGGTCAGCCTCCTTGGTGACTAGACCTCGGCACGTGGTCATTATCTATTTAAGGTCCTAACTCTGCGGATTAGATCAAGATTCATCGCCATAATGGCTACTTTGGCCAGAGGTGGGGAGAGTAGCCAGAAATCTTACTCAAGTAACAGTAGTGCTACCTTATGACAGAGATAAGATAAGATAAGATAAGATAAGCCTTTATTAGTCCCACAATGGGGAAATTCCAGGATTGCAACAGCACAGGGACAGCAACACTCAGAGCAACAATCAAGTGACAAGAAAACAAGAGCAGCGAATATACATATGTACAAATAAATATATAACTATATATACACACAGTGCGGAGCATTGCAGTTAGATGGAATAAACAGCATAACCGTCTACTTAGTTATCCTACATAGTATGAATATGTACCCATACATACAGTATTGTCACCCTCCGTAGCGACTGATACTGTCCTAGTTGTATACTGGAGGGGACCACTGTGTAAGTCTATTGCATCTTTTGCATTCAATACTATTAGGTTGTCACATTTTTTTGCTATCTCTGTAAGCAGCCCTGCTTAGGTTATACAGTCTGACAGCCATAGGTAGGAAGGACCTGCGAAACCTCTCGGTTGCGCACCTAGGATGATGTAGTCTGCTGCTAAATGAGCTCCTCAGTGCGTTCGGTATGTCCTGCATAAGGTGGGACTCAGACTCCAGCAGAGATGACAGTTTAGCCACCATCCTTCTCTCTCCTATCTCCTCCACTGGATCAAGGCGTTGCCCCAGGACAGAGCTAGCTTTCTTGATCAGTTTGTTCAGTCTCTTCCTATCGGCTGCTGTAATGCCTCTGCCCCAGCAGACCACTCCAAAAGTGATGGCTGATGCCACCACCGTGTCATAGAATGTCTTCAGCAGCGCCCCTTGTACACCAAAAGACCTGAGTCTCCTCAGTAGGAACAGGCTGCGCTGTCCCTTCTTGTAGAGTGCATCGGTATTGTGTGACCAGTCTAGTTTATTGTTCAGATGAACACCCAGGTACTTGTATGATGTCACCATCTCAATGTCTGTTCCCTGTATGTTTACTGGTGCTGTGAGGGGTTGTCCTTGCCTGCAGCAGTCCACCACCAGCTCCTTAGTTTTCCTCGCGTTGATCTGGAGGCAGTTCCAATGGCACCAGTCCACGAAGTCCTGGATAAGTCCTCTGTACTCAGCTTCATCTCCATTGGAGATGAGGCCGACGATTGCAGAGTCATCAGAGAACTTCTGTAGATGGCAGTGTGTTGTGTTGAAGTCCGCAGTATAAAGGGTGAACAGAAAGGGAGCTAAAACCGTTCCCTGGGGGGCCCCGTGCTACCAATGATCATGTCGGACACACGGTCCCGGGTTCTCACAAACTGTGGCCGGTTAGTGAGGTAGTCCAGGATCCATGATGACAGGTGCTGGTCCACCCCAGCGCACAGCAGCTTGTCCTTCAGGATCATCGGTTGGATGGTGTTGAAAGCACTGGATAAGTCAAAGAACATGATCCTCACCGCATTCCCGGGCTTCTCCAGGTGGGACAGAGAATGGTGAAGGAGGAAGATCACTGCATCCTCCACCCCAATGCCATGCTGGTAGGCGAACTGGAGTGGATCCATCGCTGGTCCCACCAGGGGGCAGAGGTGAGCAAGGAGCAGTCTCTCCAGGATCTTCATCATGTGAGACGTCAGGGCCACTGGTCTGTAGCTGTTCAGGTCTTTGGGGTGGGAAGTCTTTGGTATAGGTACCACACAAGATGTTTTCCACAACTGTGGTACCCTCCCCAGCTTCAGGCTCAGGTTGAAGATATGCTCCACAATCCCACACAGCTGGTCTGCACAGGACTTGAGGAGCTTTGCGCTGATGCCGTCCGGTCCCGAGGCCTTCCTCGCCTTGATCTTCCTCAGCTCCATCCTCACCTGGGTCTTAGTGAGGGTCATGTTGGGGGGCTGTGTGCTGGGAGTGGGGGGGTGTTGGTGGAGTGGGGAGTGGGCAGCAGGACTCGATGTCTTCAGAGGCAGCAGTGGTTGTTGTGCAGTCGGGGGGGAGGGCGGTTGGTCAAACCTATTAAAAAACAGGTTCAGATTGTTCGCCCACTCCCTGCCCCCCATGGCCTGGGGGGAGGTATTCTGGAGCCCAGAGGTGGTTTTAAGGTTTCTCCAGACCCCGCCGATGTCGCTCTGTTGCAGCTTGTCCTCCATCTTCTTCCTGAAGCTGTCCTTGCCTTCTCTGATCTTCCTCCTCAGCTCCCTCTGTACGGACTTCAGCATCTCCCTGTTCTCCGACCTGAAGATCCTCTTCTTCTCTCTCAGAAGTGTTTTAATCTCAGGGTTGATCCAGGGTTTGTTGTTCGAGCAACACCGTATGGTCTTGGTGGGTACGGTGTTGTCCACACAGAAGCTGATGTAGTCCGTGATAGTGTGAGTGAGGCCATTGATGTCCTCACCATGTGGATCGCAGAGCTGCTCCCAGGCAGTGGTTTCAAAACAGTCCTTTAGAGCGTCCATTGCCTCCTCAGACCATAACTTCACCGTGCGCATGACCGGAGGTTGTCTGTGTACTAGGGGTTTGTACATCGGCAGGAGATGAACCAAGTTGTGATCCGATCTCCCGAGTGGGGGGAGTGGTGATGAGGTGTACGCCTCCTTAGTATTTGCATAGAATAAGTCCAGTGTTTTATCGTCTCTAGTGTGGCATGTGACATACTGGGTGAACATGGGTAGAATGGGGGACAGTGAAATATGGTTGAAATCGCCTGAGATGAGGAGAAGAGCATCTGGGTGTTCTGTCTGCAGCCTGCCAGTTACTGAGTGGATGACGTCACGCGCTGTCCCAGCGTTCGCCGTCGGATTTGCATAAATAACAATGCAGATCACGTGTGAGTATTCCCTCGGGAGATATGTAGGCCACATGCTAACAGCTAGCAACTCCATGTCTTTGTTGCAGTGTTGTTGTTTAACCGTGATATGTCCCGGTCAGCACCAGCTGTTATTGACATACATGATCACTCCTCTGCCCCTTGCCTTCCCACTGTCTGGTGTTCAGTCTGCCTGTATTGCGTGGAAACCCTCCAGTTCAATTTTAGCATCTGTTGCTAGTTCTGTTAGCCACGTCTCCGTAAATAGCATCAAGCTACTCTCTCTGTACATGCTCTCGTAGCGGGAGATAGCCGCTAGCTCATCTGTCTTATTGAGTAGCGATCGTACATTCCCCATAATAATGGATGGGAGGGCGGGTCTGTACCTTATATTCCTCGCCCGCTGTCTTACTCCAGCTCGACATCCACGCCGTTTCTGTCTTATTTCTCCCGGTATGTCGAGTTTTTGCGTTAGCATCGTGGGCTGGTTAAGTGCTAACAGCTGGTCCCTATTGTACTGCCTCCTGCAAGAAACAGCGGCTCCGTCCGCTGGCTCAGGAGACATTTGGGCGATCAACATGTCTGTGATGGATAAAGGTGTCGCCGAATCAGAAAGATTAGCAAGAGAGCCAGATAGTAAATAGAAATAGGAAGAAATTGATCCGCTGTTGCAAAAAGGCAGCCTACTCGTGTGGCGCCGGAAGTAGTACAATTGGAAGATGTCCAATCATGTGCCAATCATGAGCTGGCTGATCTCTCAGCCATCTTTACTTTCAGTCAGTCAGTGTTAAAGAATCTTGACTCTAAAAAAAGATCATAAATTTGTGACTTGTTCTTATAAATTAGCTTCTTTTTTCTTATATATTTATGGCTTTTTTACTCCTAAGTTTGCAATTTTCTAGCAAATTTGTGAGTTCTTTTTTCCTCTGAGATTTGAAATATTTTTCTTTTACAATTTACAGAAAATCTTTAATAGTACCTTTGCAACTTTTTCCATTCATCGATTCATCCATCTGTCCATTTTCTACCGCTTTTCTGGAGGTCCAGGTCAAGAGCCAGCAGTTAAGCAGAGAAGCCCAGACTTTTTTCTCCCCAGGCACCTGCTCCAGCGCCTCAGGGAGGATACCAAGACATTCCTGTTATGTCCACAAACATAACTGACGAGGAAGCTGCCATTGACTGAACTTTATTACAAGAAAGAAGTAATGGTACAAAGCACATGTGGCATACAATATAGTGACCGGCTCCCAGCCATCTCTCATACCAACCCAAGACTCCCATACAACTCCCAGCTGAGATGACGGACTGCCCAATATATGGCATGGTGACGTCATCCGCAGGACACGCATCACTCCCAAAAATGCCCAATATAATACACCACATTTCTGCCCCCTTGCAAAAATTGAGAAAGACAGTGGTGTGAAGAAATGTTTGCCCCTTCCTGATTTCTCATTTTTTTGTATATTTTGTCACACTTAAATGTTTCAGATCATCAAACAAATTTAATTATTAGACAAAGATAACACAAGTAAACACAAAATGCAGTTTTTAAATGAAGGTGTTTATTATTAAGGGTAAAAAAAAAATCCAAACCTACATGGCCCTGTGTGAAAAAGTGATTGCCCCCCTGTTAAAACATAAATTAACTGTGGTTTATCACACCTTTGGAAAGCTGAGTTCAATTTCTCTAGCCACACCCAGGCCTGATTACTGCCACATCTGTTCTCAATCAAGAAATCCCTTAAATAGGACCTGCCTGACGAAGTGAAGTAGACCAAAAGATCCTCAAAAGCTAGTCATCATACTGCGATCCAAAGAAATTCAGGAACAATTGAGAAACAAAGTAATTGAGAGCTATCAGTCTGGAAAAGGTTATAAAGCCATTTCTAAAGCTTTGGGACTCCAGCAAACCACAGTGAGAGAGAGCCATTATCCACAAATGGGGAAAACATGAAACAGTGGTGAACCTTCCCGGGAGTGGCCGGCTGACCAAAATTACCCCAAGAGTGCAGCAACGACTCATCCAAGAGGTCACAAAAGACCCCACAACAACATCTAAACAACTGCGGGCCTCACTTGCCTCAGTTAAGGTCAACGTTCATGACTCCACCATAAGAAAGAGACTGGGCAAATTGGCCTGCATGGCAGAGTTCCAAAACAAAAACCACAGCTGAGCAAAAAGAACATAAAGGCTCATCTCACTTTTGCCAGAAAACATCTTGATGATCCCCAAGACTTTTGGGAAAATACTCTGTGGACTGACGAGACAAAAGTTGAACTTTCTGGAAGGTGTGTGTCCTATTACATCCGGCATAAAAGTAACACACCATTTCAGAAAAGGAACATCATACCAACAGTAAAATATGGTGGTGGTAGTGTGATGGTCTGGGGCTGTTTTGCTGCTTCAGCACCTGGAAGACTTGCTGTGGCAAATGGAACCATGAGCTCTGCTGTCTACCAAACAGTCCTGAAGGAGAATGTCCGGCCATCTGTTCGTGACCTCAAGCTGAAGCACACTTGGGTTCTGCAGCAGGACAATGATCCAAAACACACCAGCAAGTCCACCTCTGAATGGCTTAAGAAAACAAAATGAAGACTTTGGAGTGGCCTCGTCAAAGTCCTGACCTGAATCCGATTGAGATGCTGTGGCATGACGTTAAAAAGGCGGTTCATGCTCGAAAACCCTCAAGTGTGTCTGAATTACAACAATTCTGCAAAGATGAGTGGGCCAAAATTCCTCCACAGTGCTGTAAAAGACTCCTTGCCAGTTATCGCAAATGCTTGATTGCAGTTGTTGCTGCTCAAGGTGGCCCAACCAGTTATTAGGTTTAGGGGGCAATCACTTTTTCACACAGGGCCATGTAGGTTGGGATTTTTTCCCCTTAATAATAAATACCTTCATTTAAAAACTACATTTTGTGTTTACTTGTGTTATCTTTGTGTAATATTTAAATTTGTTTGATGATCTGAAACATTTAAGTGTGACAGACATACAAAAAAATGAGAAATCAGGAAGGGGGCAAACACTTTTTCATACCACTCTATACTATATTAGCTGCAGCAGATAGCCCTCCCCAATTTAATAAACCAAATTCCCACTTATCAATTACTTATTATTAACACACACATTTCTTAAACATTGGCTTATCACCCAATAAACATACTTATTCAATTTTAGCAGATGTGAAACAATTAACTTCAGGTTAATAATACTTAAGGTATTATATGTGATTACTTATTACTATATCTCAAAGAACCTTTTCATTTACTATGGATATTAGTTATAGGAACACTTATTTTTGTATTACTTAGAACACATTTATGAAAGCACACACATTTGTTTATTAAAGAACACTTGTTTGGTATATACAGTATATATATATATATATATATATATATATATATATATATATATATATATATACACTACCGTTCAAAAGTTTGGGGTCACTTAGAAATTTCCTTATTTTTGAAAGAAAAGCACTTTTTTTCAATGAAGATAACTTTAAACTAATCAGAAATACACTCTATACATTGCTAATGTGGTAAATGACTATTCTAGCTGCAAATGTCTGGTTTTTGGTGCAATATCTACATAGGTGTATAGAGGCCCATTTCCAGCAACTATCACTCCAGTGTTCTAATGGTACAATATGTTTGCTCATTGCATCAGAAGGCTAATGGATGATTAGAAAACCCTTGTGCAATCATGTTAGGTCTGCAATGCTGTAATTGCTGCAAATGGAGGATTCTTTGACGAAAGCAAAGTTTGAAGGAAAAAATTATTATTTCAAATACAAATCATTATTTTTAACCTTGTCAATGTCTTGACTATATTTTCTATTCATTTTACAACTCATGGTGGTAAATAAGTGTGACTTTTCATGGAAAACACAAAATAATTGTCTGGGTGACCCCAAACTTTTGAACGGTAGTGTATATATATATATATATATATATATATATATACGTATATATATAGCATACTTTCATTTGTTGTTGCTTTTTTTTCAGAACACAACCAAAACACAACCTAACAGCTAGGGTCCGCAGGTAGACCACAGCGGGACCCAGTATGACTGGGTGGGTAATTCTGCCACTGTCTCAGCCGCGCTCCTACCTGAACAGTCTTTTTTTTGTGACAGTCTTCCATGGGGAAAGCAGTTCTGCCTGAGGGGCTTTGTGGCGGGCCCGTGTTGGCTGCATCCTGAAGCTGTCAGACCCCCGGGGCCAGGGCCAATCTTCATGACGCTGGGGCACGGGTCCCACACTGTGGTAGCTGACTCCTACAAAGCCTCACTGTCTGGAGCAGCCACCTGGACATGCCGTAGTTGGTTTGCGTGCTGAACCGAACTGTCTGTCAGCCAAAAGCATGTTGTTCCCAGCTTTTCCATGATCCTTAGTGGCGCCCGTTGTTTTGCTGGCTGTGGCCCGGTCAGTCGCCGTCCCGCTCTCTCACTGGCGTGAACCTGAACCCAGTCCATGACTTGGAGTGGTGCCTTACTCGGTTTCATGCGTTGTTGTGCTACCGGTGGCTCTGCGTGTTCGATCGGCTTGGGACCTCTGTCGTGCTGCGGTGGTTCTGTTGTCACTGTGTTCGTCACGGACCCTTCACCCATTGTCTCCGTCATCCATTGAAACTTGTCGTGGGTATGGAAGGTGTCCGGTGCCTCTCCAGTGCTGCTCGTTGAGGCGGACTCTTCACCCGTCAGCTCGGTCGTAACCTCCATAGCTTGTTGAGCGAGGGTATGGAAGCAGTCCGGTTCCTCCTCTCTCCTGCCTGAAGTGCTCTGCTGTGCCGTGTCGTGAGCTGTGTTTGTGACCGGTTGTTGTTGCTGTGCTTCGGGGCTCTCTGCATGCTCGGGCTCCCTCTCCTCAGGCTCCGGTTCTAGAGCGAGGGGTGGAGACAAGTCCAGCTCTCCCCAACCCAGGCGGCTTTCCTCCTGAGATCACGGGGCGGATGCCTTGGTGTTGGTGCCGTTCTGAATTACCTCATCCCACACCACATCATTGTCGAGGTCCGCCGTGCTCCAACTGCTGCACCCGGACCATTCAAACCCAGCCCCAGCGCTGTCTCTGATAGTGAAGCCCAGTCTGTAGAAAAGGTCACATCCCATAATGTTGTCACTGTGCGCTGCCACCTGGAATGTGAAGTTGTATACTATTTTGGACTTGTAGTAAACTATTAGTTCTACTGTTCCCACATTGCACAGTCTGTGAAAACCATATCCGTACAGCGGCGTAGGGTTCTTCTTGATTTTGTGGTTAGCGAAAAACTTCTTCACCGTGGCCCAGTTTAACATCGACCTCACTGCCGCCGTGTCGAGCCGGAGCGGTACAGCTACCCTATCTAACTCAACCATACCGTATGAATAACCGTTGTTGGGGCTTACCGCATGGATGGTTGTCGTTAGCGAGTGGACTGGCTTACTTGGCGGGCTCCACGGTGTTGGCAACCAGCACACTCTGGCAAAGTGGTTTGAGCGCCCATACTTGTTACACCGTTGTCCTCTTGCTGGGCAAAAACGTGCTCTGTCCTGGTGCGTCAGGGACCCACAGCTACTACAGACGAGGCCTCTCGAAGCAGACCTTCAGCTAACAGTGTTTGTCTCATACTCTTCTGCCATGTCCTCTTCTTTCTCTGTACCCACCGCATTAGCTAGTGTCATCTATCCGGGTAGCTTCTGTGTTTGGCGCCCACCTAGCTCCGTGGCTAACTTCTCTGCTGCCTCTTAGCAGAGAATCTTAGCTTGTAGCCTCAAGTTACGTGTGTGCTCAGCAAAGCAGCTAGCAAGAAGTTTGACAGCATCCACATATGACTCCGTCAGACCCAATGTGTGGAAAATTCTCTGACCCTCTATGCCGAGTTTGTGGACAAGAAGTGCTTGTTTCCTTACTTTGTCGAGCTTACTCAGGTCCACCGCTGCAACGTAGGTCTTGAATGCATCCAGCCATCACGGCCATGGGACTATTGGCTCACCCGGGGACTCCAGAAAGGGCCGCGGCAGTCTCAAGCACGCCTCCATGGTTTAATCTCTCGTTGCCAAATGTTATGTCCACAAACCTGGCAATGACAACTGACGAGGATGCTGCCATTGACTGAACTTTATTACAATAAAGGAGTAATGGTACAAAGCACGTGTGGCATACAATATAGTGACCGGCTCCTAACCGTCTCTGATACCAACCCAAGACTCCCATACAACTCCCAGCTGGGATGGCGGACCACCCAATATATAAGGCGTAGTGACATCATCTGCAGGACATGCACAACTCCCAGAAATGCCCAATATAATGCACCACAATTCCCAGGCCAGCTGGGAGACATAGGGCCCTATTTTGACGGTCATCCGTGCACTTTCCTGTCATGAGCGGGGCTATGTTCGGCCCCGCCCATGACTTGTGGCTGTGGTTTCCTGAAGTGTTGTTTATTGTGTTCAGCTGGCAGGTTGTTAGAGCCCCGTGCTGGAGTCCCTGGTCAGCCTACAGCCACACCCCTTCTCTCTCTCTGCGAGACACTCATCAGCTGTCTGCCATAATCCCTTAGGGTTCACTCATGCACACACACATTCACACACATTCATTCCCTCTCACTCATGCACGCACACACTCTGCCATTCTTACTCACATGTGCACTCACTCATTATTCATCAACTGCTGCTGCACCTGCTTCCACTTGCCACTCAGTAGTCTATGAAGTTATTTAATGTGTGGCAGTGTGATGGCTCAGCGCGGCGGCATCAGTCTACAGGGTCCAAGAGTTGTCTCCGGTCCATATTGGTGATGTGCAACATTTGATGCTCAGGCTCTTTCTCCCATCGGGGTGTTCCGTGGACTGCTTTAGGTGTTGTCCAGAGCCGAGCTGTGCACCGGCACTTAATAGTAAGTTGTCCTTATTTTTGGGTTATGTTGTCTTTTCCGTCAGTGGCAGATTTCACCCTGAGGCGTGACGTACCCCTTCACTGCCTGTGGAGTTAATTCCCCTGTGTATCCGTTGTTTACCTGCTCGGACTGTTTGCATGGACACTGGTTAACTAATCCTCTGCCTGAATGTTTTTCACGGACATGTACTGGTGATCTGTCCAGGGTGTACCTTGCCTCTTGCCTAAAGATGCTGGGATAGGCTCCAGCCCCCCCGCGACCCAAAAAGGATTAAGCGGAAGAAGATGAATGAATGTGTATCTCATACTCTGTTTAATAAACCTCACACTACACTCGCACGTAGGCTTGTGCAATTTCTTCGGTCTGCTGCATGATGATGCAGCAGCCATGACAGTATGCCGCCGCCAGTCAGAGCCTAGCAGTGTAGCGTGTGTGTGCATTTTCACCCTTGTTTTTGTGTGTTTTACCCTTACCTGCTTGAGATGGCGATGGGCTGTGGCTATCCTCTGAGCCTGGGTTGGGAGCGCTATCGGGCCCTTATGAACATTGACAGGCTAATCTCCTCGGCTAATGTTTATTCCACACCCGAAGATGTCATTTGGTACATGGCACTGGCAGAGAGGGAGGTTCGGCAGTGTCCTCAGCTCTCAGACTGCCCTGAGGGAGCTGAAAGGATAGCCCAGTTAGCGGTTCTACAGTGGGAGTACGGTGGAGAGGGAAGGAGGTCCCTGAAGACGGCCGCACTCGTGCCGGGAGAGGGATGCACTCGAGGCTCCGCTGTCCCGGTGGTTCACCCGAGCCTCACGCCCGTACCCGCTCCTATCCTGCTGGATTCAGCCCCAGCACGACCGCCATTTAGTCAATGGCGGCGTCAGCGGCGTCCTGCCCGGGGTCCCCGAACGGATCATTTGGCCACCCTGGCAGCCATTTCCCCGGCACCGACTTTGGCTAATCCCACAGCGGTGCCTTCCACGGTGCCTCCTTCCACTGCTAAGGGATGCTCGTTTTCCTCACTGGCGACTTCCGTACCTGTGGCTGCAGGGGCGGCTCTCCCACAGCCCTCAGAGAGAGATGGATCGATCCGGGACACGAAGGGGGACGAGAAAACTACTCCTGCAGCGGACAACATCGCCTACCAGGATATCAGGCAAGGGCAATCTATCACTATTCAGAATAATCATACTATGCCTTGCTGGAATCCTGGTAGAGAGGCTCAGGGTGTGCAGTTCCCTGAGTTCTCTTCACCCGTTGCAGAATGTAAATGTTCTTCTGCTCTCTCCTTGTCTCCCCCTCCTGTTCATGGGAGCTTATTGGCTGCAGCGAGGATGTCGGAGACTTGGGAGGAGTTCGGACTGGCATTGTTGGCGAAGACGGATCGCCTGATGGAACAGGAGAGATCTGCAGTCGCCTCTCCACCAATTTTTACCTCCACCAAGGTGGAGAGGACAGAATCCTCTTCTAATCCAGTCCTTCTGGAGCTGGTGTTGGAGGCTACTCAGCAGCCTGAGGAGGAGCCCTGGACCCCCACTTCATCTGAGAGGGGCATCGCCTCGCCAGCTGCAGCCAAGGACTTTGTAAACCAGAAAGACAGGCAAGTAAACTAATAAACCTCAGGCAACTAATAAACCTGACGCTACACTCGCACGTAGGCTTGTGCAATTTCATCGGTCTGTTGTATGATGACGCAGCAGCCGTGACACTTTCCGCCAGACTTTCTACCATATGCCAGTGTTTTGTTAGTTTCTGTCAGCGCATTGTCTGTTTTTTATGTGTTGCATCACTCCATCAAATTACCAGTAGACAGCGGGCCTGCTATGCTCTGAGAAAAGGCGCTTCCTTTCAAATTGGTGTGGTGGCGCACAATCTAATGTGCATTACTATTATAGTGCATTCTGTGAGAACCTGCTTTTGATCAGGAAAAAGGTGGTCTGTCGTCAGGAGCACATTATTTAATGATATTTCAGTGCCGCACAGCTCCAGAAGTCATGAGGAAACGGCATCTGCTGGGTTTTTCTATTATTTCACAATAATGGAGAGAGTTGTAACAGTCATATAATCGATTTTTGACGATTTTTTCCTTCCATCCACATTTTCGTTTTCATCACAGACAAATTAGGCATTAATGTGTTTATTTTTAGGGGAATAAATGAGTGAACAAGGAGTGTGCAGTATTTTACTTTTCACTATAACTCTCCCCAGAGACAAGAGATATGTCCACACATCTACCTCAGCCGCATGCCCCGGGTTTCCAGCTGGCGCCCGCACTGCACCAAGAGTTGCAGTTCTCCACGAGCAAGCCCACGACTGCCACCCGTCAGGGGCCAGCAGAAGCCACCGAGAGTGAGCTCGCTTCGTGGCTGGGATTGCTGCAGACGGGAAGCCATGCCATATCTCCTCCTTTCCATCATCTCCCCATGGGAGATGGAGGAAAGGAAAGGAGGAAACGATGGCATCGTTAATGAAAGTTAATGAGTGTTTGCACAGGCATCATCCTCTTTTCCTGAAGATTCAAACCCATTCATGTCTGTGTTGCATCCATGTGACACTACATTAAACCATTCAGCGGATTTTTCAGCCCAGCGTTCTTCCCTGTTTGCTCTGTCTAACATAACTAACTGGGCATCAGCTGTGATTGATGTCTTCCTTATTACCAAGCAGCATTACTATTGCATGCATTTTGGCTCACACATATGGGGTTTGGCCAGCACAAAACCCATCTTAAACCGTCATCATTACAATTCACTTTAGATAATGCACATCTTTGCATTAAAGGGATGGGAAAGAGTGCTTTGGAATGGATTATCCAAAACACACCTCTGAATGGTTAGACTGGCCTCTTTGCATCATGCGCTGTGGAAACTTTGTTTTTACACCGTTGTGATAAGGAAATTAACTTGGAAACGCCCATGAATGGGTTCTGAGTCACTGACAACTGACTAACCAATCGTATGATTGTAATATGGCCCATAGTCTCTCCAGCATATCCTGGGTCTGCCCCAGGGTCTCCTTCCAGTGGGACGTGCCCAAAACACCTCAAGTGGGAGGTGTCCAGGAACCATCCTGATCAGATGCCCTAACCAACTCAGCTGGCTCCTTTCGATGTGGAGGAGCAGCGGTTCTACTCTGAGCCTCTCCCAGATGACTGAGCTCCTCACTTTATCTGTGAGGGTGAGTCCAGCTAGCCTATGATGAATGATCACTTCAGCTGCTTGTATCCACGATCTCATTCTTTCAGTCATTACCCAAAGCTCATTACAATTGTTAAGGGTAGGAACGTAGATTGAGCGCTAAATCAACAGCTTTGCCTTAGAGCTCAGCTCCCTCTTCACCACAACAGATAGGTACAACGTCCGCATCACTGCAGATGCTGCTCCGATCTGTCTGTCAATCTCTCGCTCTTTTCTCCCCTCACTCGTGAATAAGATCCTGAGATACTTAAACTCCTCCACTTGGGGCAAGAGCGTGTCCCCAGCCTGGAGTGTACAAGCCACCCTTTTTGAGCTGAGGACCATAGACTTGGACTTGGAGGTGCCGATTCTCATCCCAGCTGCTTCACACTCACTAACAAAACATCCCAGTAAGATCTGTAGGTCATTGCTTGATGAAGCCAACAGGACATCATCTGCAAATCAATCAATCAATCAATCAATCAATCAATCAATCAATCAATCAATCAATCAATCAATCAATCAATCAATCAATCAATCAATCAATCAATCAATATTTATTTGTATAGCACTTTTAAAACATTAGTGCTTTACATAGATAAAAACAATAGACACATTTAGTTACTGTACATATTTTACATAATATAGCCCCACCCCTTCCAACCCTCCCATAAACATATCCACAAACACAACACACACAGGCACTCCCTACTTCTCTTACACACATATAAAATAAAAGAGACATTGCTCGGCACCGAGGCACCACGTGAAGGAGCAACCATCCTGTGGAGCCCCCCACACCAGGATACCACACAGCCAGTAACCACAGAAGGCGCCACAAGGGCTGCCCCCAACCAGGACAGGCCGGGGCCCGCACCACAGCTGGAGGCAGTGGTATAAAGCTCCCACCCACAAAAGCTAGAGCGACCCACGAGATCAACACCCCTGCAGATGGGCCAGGCAGTTCCGGCATGAGGGGCCCCACTGAGGAAACACTGGAGCTAAAACACATAAATACAAAATAAAACTAAGAACACACAAACCAAAGGGAACTAAAGACCCATACTTAGAAACTGAGCTAAGAACACATCAAAATAAGAAAATCTAAAAGCAAATAGAGCTAAGAAGAATGTAAAAACAATGGAACATAAATGACTAATTCAATAATAGTTAAACGGTTTGTTAAAAGCCAAAATTTAAAAAGGTACAAAAAGAACTAAGAACACATAAAAACAGGAACTAAAAACCCATACTTAAAAACTGAACTAAACACATCAATAAGAAGATAAGAAAATCTAAGAACAAATGGCGCCAAGAAGAACATAAAACAATGGAACATAAATGACTACTTCAGTAATAGTTAAGCAAGTTTATTAAAAGCCAAATTAAAAAGGTGGATCTTGAGCCTGTTCTTAAAAACATCTATTGACTCTGTGGCCCTGAGGTTCTCTGGCAGGCTGTTCCAGAGACGAGGACGATAATAGTGAAAGGAAGCTTCACCAAAGGTCTTGGTCTTGACTTTGGGAACCATTAAAAAGGCCAGTACCAGAGGACCTCGGGGTTCGCGAAGGCTCATAAGATAAAAGCAGCTCAGATAGATAAGAAGGCCCAAAACCACTGAGGCATTTAAAAACTACTAAGAGAACCTTAAAATTGATCCTAAAACACATGGGGAGCCAATGCAGCGATTCTAAAACTGGTGTAATATGCACCCGCCCCTTGGCCCTCATTAACACTCGTGCTGCTGAATTTTGGAGCAGTTGGAGATGTGATATTCTTTTTTGAGGAATACCAGAGAGCAGGGCATTACAATAGTCTATACGACCAGTAATAAAAGCATGCATCAAGACCTCTGTGCTGGCAAGAGAGAGAAAAGGGCAGACTTTGGCTATATTCTTAAGATGGTAAAATCCGATTTTTGTCACATTTTTAATGTGTGAAATAAAATTAAAGTCAGAGTCTAAAAGAACGCCCAGATTCTTGACACAATGTGTAGGTTTCAGACCTAGCAATTTTGGTAGAAGTTTCTCTGTCTTGTCTTCAGGACCAATGATTAAAGCTTCTGTTTTGCCCTGGTTGAGCTGTAGGAAGTTCTCTGCCATCCATGACTTTATATCTAAAATACAGTTCAAAAGGGCATTAATTGGTTTTGTGTCATCAGGAGACGTGGCAATGTACAGTTGTGTATCATCAGTATAGCTATGAAAATTGATGTCTGTCATGGTCTGAGCGCCGATCTCGTCCGCGCTCGGGTCATGCAGTATTTTCCTCCCATTCTGTATTTATTCCTGGTGGGCTCTCAGAGCTCTTATTCTGACGGTGTCTCTGCGGGGCTTCTGGCTGTCAGAGCCAAGCAGCCCCTGGTCAAGCTGGCCAAGCAGCTGGTTTTGATTCAGCTGATGACACCCTCATCAGCTGATTAATCATCTTGTCCTATTTAAGGGAGCAGCTTCTGTCACTTGGGGCTGCGACCTCGCCTTATCCAGACTGGTTTCCCTACGTCCGAAGCCAGGTCCTTTCAGCGTTAGGTTTCGCCCTCACTATTCGCATGTAAGTGTTGTATCCTTGTCTCCCGTCAGTCTCCCTAGTTCTCAGTATATCATAGTGTGTCTTAGTCTTTGTCTTTATTTGTGTTTTGCCCCACGAGGCTCATTATTTTGTATCGTTGCTCCTTTCCTTTAATAAATACGCAAACTCACTGGTTGCCTATAGCGTCTCATTAGTGGTCCGCCAGGACCGTACCATGACAATGCCATGTCTCCTGATAACATCCCCAAGTGGTAACATATAAAGATTAAAAAGTATTGGCCCTAAAATTGAACCTTGGGGTACCCCACACTTGATTTTATGGATTGCCGAAGAACATGTATCCAAATTTACAAAATAATAGCGATCTGTGAGATAGGAATGAAACCATTCAAGAACAGTACCTGAGAGGCCCACCAGGTGTTTGAGTCTGCTTAATAAAATGTGGTGATCTACTGTATCAAAGGCAGCGCTGAGATCCAGCAGCACCAGGACTGACAGATTGTGGGAGTCCATGTTACACCTGATATCATTAATGATTTTTAAAAGGGCTCTCTCGGTACTGTGTGTCATGACTCGCCGCTCATCGGCGGCGCCAGCCGCGCGCACACCTGCTCCTCGTCAGCGGCGAGGTATTTAATCCACTCTGCCCTGGGCTTCGGCCTGAAGCCGTCTCTCAACTTCGGCCCCTTTGCTACTACGGATCTCAAACCGACTAGTGAAGATAACTTGGGTAAGCTCCCCTTACCTCTCTCCTCTAGCCTTCCCCTGTGCACAGGTGGACATTCCCGGCGGCGGACTTCCTCACCTCGCCGTTGGCTCTACGCTGCTGCCACAGGTACTGCAGGTCGCTGTCTCCCGGGCCTCGCCCTTGTCGACGCCAGCCACCTGTCATAACCAAGTAAGCCAGCTATCATCATTATTCCCTGTATTGGTGTGGTGCCCGTTACCCTTCTCCCTCTGCTCTCTCCCACAGGGTTGTCCGGCTGTATGGCCTCCTGCCCCTGACGCAGACGCCACCGCCAATACATTCTTATTCCACAGACACACAGCCATACACTTCCTTGTTGCTAATAAAGCTGTTAAATCTATCCTGAGCCTGCGTGTGTGTCTCCTGGGCCGTGCATTATGTCACTGTGGTTTGTCCTAAAACCAGACTGAGATTTCTCAAAAATGTTGTGGTCCATAAGAAAATTGTTTAACTAGATAAAAACTATTTTTTCTAAAACTTTACTTAAAAACGGTAAGTTGGATACAGGTTGATAGTTACTGAGGATATCAGGATCTAAATTACTCTTCTTCAAAAGGGGCTTCACCACAGCTGTTTTAAAGGCAGCGGGGAAAACACCAGTCTGAAGAGATCAATTTACAATGCTTAGAATCTCATGTTCGAAGAATCCATAAAATGTTTTAAAAAGTGATGTGGGAATCGGATCTAAAAGGCAGGAAGTCAAGTTTACCTGGGAGAAAACTCTACCAAGCATCTTAGCATCAACCAGGGCAAAGCAGTCCAGCATTTCCTCAGCTAAAGGTGAGTCCAAGATTCCACTAAAAGCAGTCTTCTGGTCAGATAAAATGTTGGATCTAATAGAATCAACCTTGCACCTGAAGTGGTCTGCAAAACTCTCACAGAGAGAGTCGGATGGCAGGTTTGTGTTTTCATTAAAATCTGGGTTGATTAAGTGATCAGTGGTTGCAAAAAAGACTTTAGGGTTATTGTTATGGGTTGAGATTATGTTGGCAAAATACTCTGATCTCGATGTCTTGACTGCATTATTGTATATTTTTAATTTATTATGTAGTATTTGGTAATTGATAATTAATTTGTTTTTCCTCCATTTCCTCTCAGCCATCCTGCACTCTCTTTTCAGTTTTTGGATTTGGTTATTTCTCCATGGAGGCTTTGGTTCATTCCTAACTGTCCTTGTGACTATTGGGGTAACTCTGTCAATGGTTGATCTTTAATTTACTGTTAAAATTATCAACAATAAAATCACATGATGCAGATGAAATAACTGGGGGAGTGTTGTGTAAGAGTTTGATAAAATCAGCAGCCACTTCAGGTATCAGATGGCGCTTTCTCACAGTTCGCATCGAGGTCTCCCGTTGCATAAAACCAGTGATGTTAAAAAACACACAGTAATGGTCAGATACAGTCAAGTCAACAACAGAGGACACATTCATGGGCAGGCCATGGCTAATGACAAGATCCAGAGTGCATCCCCTGTTGTGAGTCGGCTGCACGACATGTTGAGTAAAATTCATGGACGTGAGCAGGTCATTAAAATCTTCTGACATATGGTCACCCTGCTTATCAGTGTGTAGATTAAAATCACCAGAAATGAGAATAAAATTATATGAGGAGTGGATTATTGATAAAAACTTAGAGAACTCATTAATAACAACAGGGCTGTATTTGGGTGGTCTATAAACTGTGACGCATAAAATTGTGGGGCTGCTAAAGACAAAAGCATGGTGCTCAAGTGCAGTATATTGATCAGGTAAAATTTGCTTTACTGCAAGTGAGGAAGAAAAAATTGATGCAGTACCCCCACCCTTCATGCCCTTTCTTACGGGAAACACTGAATTAAAATTTGGTGGCAAGGCCTCAGTGAGAACTGCTGGTGCATCCGTGCCAAGCCACGTCTCTGTTAAAAATAAACAATCTTATTATCTAAAATCAGGTCATTGATGATAAAAGTCTTGGTAGCAAGTGACCGTATATTTAAAAGAGCCATATTTAGGGTAGGTGGTGAGTTATTTATGGGTGGGTAATTTGTTTTCTGTGGATTATTGTTTGGAGATTGATCCACAGAAAGTAGGCAGCGTGGGCGTGAGTTCTTGTGAACTGTATGTTTTATGGATGGAGGTCTGTCCGTGATCAGTGTCCTAATGGGGAAGGTGGGTAGTGAATGAATTTCCAGACCAGATGGTGGAGGCTGACAAAAATGGAACTGGTGCTGGATAGTCTTCCTGGGGGTCAGAGATGTGAGTGGATCTGGAGGGGAGGGGTCATGGGATGTAAACAGTCAATTGCATGTTGTGGTTTGAATGATATGCATCAGGTTTGCTGCTAAAAGCCAGAAACCTGATGCATTTAAATGTATGCTGTTAGATTTATAGCGATTGTGGCGGTCCCAAAACAAGTTAAAATTGTCAATAAAATTAATGTTGCTGCTGCAGGAGGACTTGAGCCAAGTTGAGAGGGCAAGAATGCGGCTAAAACGGTCTGATCCACAGCGCAGTGTGGGAATGGGGCCACAAATAAAAACAGACTTTCCGCTGTTTGATAAAATATTAAAAAGTTTGCAGAAGTCATTTTTAGTGATTTGAGACTTTGGTGTCGTTAGTCCCTACGAGAATAATAAGCTGTGTGATGGAGAGAGGTTGTGACTGCAGCAGATCCAGGAGCTTTTCTAACAGATCGGGGACAGTAGCTCCTGGGAAACAGTGAGTGATAGAGTTAAAATACCTGATACACCTGATGATGGAGTCACCGACGATCATCGTAGTTGGAGGAAAAAGCGGGCGGGATGTTGATGGTTGCAGGGTCCCTCGGCAAGAGTCAGTGTGGTGAGGTGGCAGCAGAGTGGGGGTCCAGTCGTTGGGGCAGGTAGGGCCCCTTTCCTCATCAGCTGACGAGCAGGGCAGTGAAGCGGGGCCAGCACCGGAGGAGGGATTCCCCGAATGCTCCGTGCAATGTGGCCACCCGGAGTGCCAGTGAACAGCCTCCTTCAGGATCATACGTCGGGCACAGGACTCTCCAGAACGGGGCCGGAGCCGCTGTGGCTCGGCTGGGGCCACGCCAGCCTCCCCACTGCTGTCAGTCCTCAGCGGAGGAAAGGCCGCCGGGTCTTCCAATGAAGGGATGGGTGCGACGTTAGTGGGGGCTGCACGTCAAGCAAACTGGAACCGGTGAAGCTGGTGCATCAGTGGAAGGTGGATTATTAGCTGTTACCAGAGCCTCATAGCGGTTGGAGACGGGCAGAGGAGGGGCTGGTGGTTGACGCATCTGAGGCCCTTTTCCTGCCCCGGACCATCACCTCAGACCAGGCCATCTGATTTGGCGTTGAACAGGAGGAGGGCCGTGGACAGGCAGAGGGGTCCCAGGCGATTGTATCTTGTAGGGCTGAGTCACTCAAGGCCGTTTTTTTGGACTCCTGGGCCACTAAAAGACTCATTGTCTGTGACAGCAGAGGAAGACGTAAGCTGTAGTTGGAGAAGAGCAAATTTTTCTGCTGCAGTTCATCAGAGAGTCGTCGGATATCCTCCTCCAGGTCAGCAATTTTCTTTTGTGCTGTCTGCAGTAGAATGTTATCACCCTGAGGCACTGTCATGTCCCTTTCTGACTAAAAACATAAACGGTCCAGCCGTTGGGAGCTGTCTGATCAATATAGCCGATCAATAAAGTTCTACCTCCAGTTTAAAAAAGTTAATATCACTAAATAGAAAGTTAATATCAATAAAAGAGATAAAATTTTAAAACGGAGTAGGTAAAATAAAAACAGATAAAATAGCCAGTACGTGTAAGAGTGACCGAGGCTTCAAACAGACGCTGACAAATGTGAAAAATTGGGGAGGTTTTTTTTTATAAATAGCAGAGATGAGAGCCTGTGGTCACCAAACATGACACCCTCTGTTCCTTGGTGGCTAGATAGCCTGTCCATAAAAATTATGAACAGGATCAGTGACAAAGGGCAGTCCGAGCTGGAGTCTAACTCTCGCTGGAAACGAGTCCGACTGTTGGCAATATGAACCAAACTCTTGCAACCATCATATTGAGGCTGGATAGCTCATTGCATCAAGCCCAATACCCCACACTCCAGAAGCAGCCCCAACAAGAGACCACAAGGGATGTGGTTTAATGCTTTCTCCAAGTCCACAAAAGACATGTAGGCTTATGGGCAAACTCCCACAGACCCTTGAGGATTCTCGAGAGGGTCAAGATTTGGTCTGATGTGCCACGGCTAGGACAAAAACCAAATTGCTTCTCCTGAATCCGAGGTTCGACCAACAGCCGGACTCTCCTCCCTAGTACCCCGGTATAGATCTTCTCAGGGAGGCTGAGAAGTGTGATCCCCTTAAAGTTGGAACACACCCTCCGGTCCCCCTTCTTAAAAAAGAGGAACCACCACCCCAGTTTGTCATGCCAAAGGCACTGTCCTTGTCCTCCATGCAATGTTGCAGAGGTGTGACAACCATGACAGCCCTACAACATCCAGAGCCTTGAGGCACTCAGGGTGAATTTCATCCACCCCCAGGCCCGGCCACTGAAGAGTTTTTAACCACTTCAGTGACTCCAGCCCCTGTAATGGAAAAGTTGTCCCCCTCATCCTCAAACTCTGCTTTCTCTGTGGAAGGTGTGTCAGTGGGATTGAGGAGATCCTTGAAGTATTCCTTCCACCACCTGTTGGTGTCCCCAGTGTCCCATCTGCACCATACACAGTGTGGACAGGGAGCTGTTTCCCCCTCCTGAGCTGCTGGATAGTTACCCAACAACAAGTTTGATAAGACTCCTTCTTCAGCTTGATCACTGCCCTCACCACTGGTGTCCACCACTTGGTTCGGGGGTTACCACCATGAGATGCACCGACAACCTTGCGGCCACATCTCTGGGTAGCCGCTTCAACAATGGAGCTGGAAAATATGGCCCATTCAGACTCCTAGTCTCCAGACTCCCTCGGAGTGTGGTTGATGTTCTTCCGGAGGTGGGAGTTGAAGACCCCTCAGATAGGGACCTCAGCCAGACGTTCCCATCGCACCCTCACTATATGTTTAGGTCTACCGGGTCTGAGTGGTGTCCACCCCTTCCATCGGATCCAACTCACCACCAGGTGGTGATCAGTTGACAACTCTGTACCGCTCTTCACCTGAGTGCCCAAGACATACGGTCACAGGTCTGATGACATGATAACAAAATCAATCATCGACCTGCGACCTAGGGTGTCCTTGTGCCAGGTGCACATATGGACACCCGTATGCTTGAACATGGTGTTCGTTATGGACAAACTGTGATTAGCACAGAAGTCCAATAACTGAACACCACTCGGTTTCAGATTGAGCAGACTGTTCCTCCCAATCACACCCCTTCAGGTTTCACTGTCATTGCCCACATGCATTGAAGTCCCCCAGTAGGACAAGAGTCTCCAAGAGGAACACTCTCCAGCCCCCCAGTCAGAGACTCCAAACAGATGCTGGCTTTTGAACTTAACGTTGATAACAATCTGGATGGTCCTTTTCCTCTTTATCCTGGAGGACACAACATCCATGATTTCCAAAAACAATTTGAATGGACTTGTTAGACCACAGCACACTTTTCTACTTTGCTTCAGAAAATGTCAGATGAGCTCAGGCCCAGAGCAAGCAGATGCATTTCTGGGTGATGTTGATATATGGCTTTTGCTTTGCATGGTCTTGCGCTTGTAGATGTAGCGATGAACTGTGTTAACTGACAGTGGTTTTCTGAAGTGTTTCTGAACCCGCATGTTAAGATCCTTTACAGAATGATGTTTTTTAAAGAACTATAGACTGAGGGATCAAAGGTCACAGGCATTCAGTGTTTGTTTTCACCTTTTTCGCTTATGTGCAGAAATTTCTCCAGATTCTCTGATTCTCTTTTGATAATATTATGGACTGTAGATTTTTTTTTTGGTACTTATTTTGTACCCGTAGGTAGATTTGTTTTGCAGTCTGGTGACAAGCCACCAGCTGCCGGTCGCTGCGTGCGCAAGTGCCCCGTATCCCTAACCTGCATGTTTTTTAGCATGTGGGAGGAAACCGGAGAAATCCCGGAGTAAACCCACGCAACACGGGGAGAACATGCAAACTCCACACAGATCACTGTTGGCCGGGGGCAGGGATCGAACCCACGATCTCATGATCCCCGCGATCCCCCGGCCGAGGGTAAAACTGTGCTGCCGCAGTGCTAACCACTGCGCCACCGTGCAGATGATGCACAATGATGAAATGCTTAAATTTCTTGCAATTGTACATTGAGAAATGTTATTAAACTGTTGGACAATTTATCCACGCAGCTGTTCACAGTAGTGAACCTCATCCCAGCCTTTCTTGTGAATGACTGAGCTTGTCGGGGATGCTCCTTGCTCCAACCATTATACTCAGCTATTTCCAGTTAACCTGTTCACCTGTGGAATGTTCCAAAAAGATCTTTTCAGAGCATATCTCAACTTTTTCAGCCTTTTCTTGCCCCTGCCCCAGCTTTTTTGGAACATGTTGCAAGAATCAAATTCAAAATGAGTGAATATTTGCAACAAAAGAATAAAGTTAATCAGTTTCAACATTAAATATCTTGTCTTTGTAGTGTCTTCAATTATATAAAGGTGAGAAGGATCTTTAAATTATTGTATTTTGTTTTAATTTACACTTTACATATCCCAACTTCACTGTGTCAGGTTCTGAGCATGGTTGGGGGGCCATGCTCACGCTCCAAGTTTATTTTTGATTATTCAGTGTGTTTTCTTCGCCTCAGCCCAGTCTGATCATTGTGTTTATTTTCTTGTTCATGTCCCTATTTATGTTCTTTTGAATTTGCCATTTACTTCTGTTTGCCATGATTATCTTTTGAGTTGTCTTGCCATTCTCCTTACCATAGTCTTATTTTAGTTCATCATAGTCCTGTTTATTAGTATTATGTTATCAAGGTCACAGTTATGTTTTGTTTATGTCTGCCTGTTATCAGGACACAAGTCAGGCCCTGAGTGACCTCTTCACTTTAGGTTCATGCTTAGGTTTTCTTTATTAATGTTATCATGTTTTTGGTTTTGTTTGGGTTTTATTATCATAGTCACAGTTTTGCTTGGTGTTGTTAATGATTATTATTTTTATGGTTATGTCATCATGTTTATCCCTGTCATGATTTGGGTTTGGGCTTTTGTTTTGACCGCACCTTTTGTTTATTTATATATTGTTTATTTCCGGTTTGGCGTTGTGAGTTTTTGTTTTGTTAATTATTCACGGCTGCTTTTGATTTCTTGATTATTGATTGTTCACGGGTGTTCTTAATTTGTTTCTTTATTTATAGAGGTTGCGTGCTGCCTTCGGCACAGTGACATTCATGCTTGCACATTCTCGCTCTGACTAGTTTTCATGTTCACGTCTGTTGGTCTTTTGTTTAATAAATCATGCCTAAGATGAGAAAGCCTGCGCATGAGTCCAGTCCTTTGCCCCAGAAGGGCAATCATGACACACCGGAATTATAGGTTGTATATTTGAGACATTTTCATGTAAATCTTGACAAGCTTTTTACTCACAATTTTGCAACTATTTGCATTAACTACAGCTATTACATTTGTTCTAATTACAACTATGATACTATACAACTCTTTGTAATTATCCCCATGTACTAATAAAATCATATAGTAATGCATTAAATATTTTCATGAGCTGTAGAAGAGTTAAATCTGCAGGATGTTCAAATTTCGGTTTTTCTTTTGAATGATCCAAGTAACAGTGAACAACTTGATGTACTCTAGTAGAACCATAGTTTTTGTTTAATAAATGTACTCAAGTAAAATGTTTCCTGCTGTAAAATGACTCAGTAAAGCACTATTTTGTCAGAAAGTTGGGCTGTGTTCGGAATGTTCACTCCCTCCCTCCGCACTCACTATATAGTGAATTTAGATATAGTGGACTATATAGTAAACTCAATATAACAATAAAATTAACCACTTTGGGACACTACTAGGCTTATTTTCATGGCGCGGTTAATGACGTCATCATGGTGAGACAATAAAACGTAACAGACTAATGGTGGTAACAAATTAATACCTTCATGGAATTTGTAGTAAATATGAATTAAATCAAATTGTTTTTGCTGAATTAATAAATATAAACACCTTCAGGTAGTTTATGTTGTGATGTGAAGCTCTCCTCTCACTGCTCCGTTAGCTGCGCATTGCATTATGGGATATATTGGCTAATGTAGTGACCATCCGTTGTACACTACTTTTCAAAATGTATTGTGGGATATTTTGAGTGTACTATATAGTGATTGAAATTTTCAGTTAAGATTTCGAACAGCACTACAAAATGGCTAATTCACTATATAGTACACTATATGGGGAAGGAGTGAACATTTCAAACACAGCATTACTCCAGTATAGTGCTGGGGCAACCTGCTTCAATTAAGACCCAACATCTCACATGGTCAAAATAATGTGATTTCACTTACACCCACATTTGATCACACTCCCCTTTTCAAAAGTCCTGCTTGTACTTTAATTGGCATTTTTATAGCTTTTCACATTTTTTCTTCCAAAGTGACATTTACGTCATGTGGAAAAATCTGGTTTTACTCATATAAGATGGCTGCTGGCAAGAAAGTAAAGCAGATTATTGGTCATTAGTGGCATTATGAGATGTATGAACACCTTTCACAAAAAGAAGTAATGACCAAGGGAATATTCTTTTTTTTAATATTTCTTGTTTGTTTCTTCTACTTTAAACTTGCTACAATATGCTCAGTACGTCACACCCACACCAAGCTTTTTGGAAACTTTCCACAGTTTGTAAATCTAAACACTGCATTATTGCTTTTTAGCCCTGATTTAAAATGCAGCTCCTGGAAAATAGCAATATACAGTAAGCTTTCTCAGTCACATTCAGAGGCTGTGTGGTAATAAAGATGACTGCTCTCTTCATCCTTCTCTCTGTGATCCCTTGTCTTAAATGCCAGTGTGGCTGATCAGTGCAGGAACCATATGTGTAAATGAAGCATGGGCAGGAAAGAAGCCTGCTGCTTGCATGAATAAGAAATTAATGTATATTTAAAACTAAGACTGTAGTCAGAATTGACTTTTGAGATAAGGAGCCTTTACACAGGGATGGAAATTGTTGAGTGATGAAAAAATGGCCAGATCTCTCAATAATCTCTCAGCGATCACTAAGATCTTTCAATGATCTTCGCAGTGATCTCCATGGTCGCCACAGTCAACTCAAAGTTTTAACTCTGTCTTAAACAATCAACAACCACCAAAGGAAAACCATCTGTCAACAAACTGTCAAGGAACACACAACAATCTCAACCATCTCCCAATCATCTCTCAGCGATCTCTACCACAGTCTTTCAGTGATCTCTACTGAGCTTTCATTGAACACTGAGCGGCACTATGAACACTCTCCACTCCTGTGTAAAGGGCGTATAAGAGGAGAATCCAGCAAAACCATGGCTATATTGTAAGCACATCTTTAGACAGGCTACATTTTTATTTATTCATTTTAAAAATGATTAAATACATGTTCAGATTATTTTAGGATTGACACATTAAACCCCTGAAGTGAACAGCTCAACGAAGATCATATTTTTAAAATGATGGTCAGCAGTCTGCTGCTCTGGTAAACCACACACCGTCTTCTCCCCATCATGATGAAGTTGGCCCACTTCATTCTGAGCTCCCATTTTTATTCGTTTCTCACATGGAAGCAGCTCTGTGGAGTATTCAGAGCCGGGAATGTTAGAATAATGAGGCAGGCCTGTAAATAATGAAACAAAAGGATGTAGTGCATCAATTAAGACCCATTTACTGCCTCCACTCCATCTCATCTCCATGTGCATAAGTGTTTGTGTGAGTTCTGGTCTGTGGCTGTCTGTGGATTCTCAAGTGCATTTCTTTTTTTATATGTCTCCCTGCATTGCACATATGCTTCCAAAAACAGATTAATCAAACAGTGAACCATCACGCTCTCCTCTGATATGAAAATAAGCTGTCTAGAAACACATTGAGGACACTGTAACCGTAATTGCTCTTTGACAGCCACGCACACACATATGAACTTTAACTGCCTCCAAAATGTTTGTGTCAAGATGGCGTCGCTAAGATAATGGCTGTCGAGTGCGTGGCCTGTGCTAATGGCATCCCCGTATTTAGCGCTTTACATCGGCGGAGCAATCGGCAGAGCCCATCACATATTTAGTGGTGTGCAGTGGCTGCTATTGTTGGTGTAATAATGTGCTGCTGGATGCTGGCCAATTCATTAACAGTCGTATCGCACCAGAAGGAAATTTAGAGCACAGCAAGGCATACCAGGAAGATTTTAATAAATAAAGCTAATGTGATATTTCCAATACCCCGCTCCACTGTTTACATGCTGGAGTTTCATTCTTCATGTTGCTTTAGAGCCAAACTTTTTGCTCGCCTGCATTTGTTATTTACATTCTAGAGTTCATTAAATCAAGACCTCTCTTTATGTTCATTACTAAGATGATGATAGTACATTAAAAAGTGTCAGTTGTGATTCATGAAGTGGGCTACTGCAGAAAATAGTTGTAGGCACATTGTTAAAACTAATACCTGATCATATCCAAGACATGAAAAATACAGATAGAGACGACCACAAATGGTGAAAAAAATAATCACTTTTTAAATGGACACACTTTTTCACGCTGTAAAAAATGCACCGCTATCTTTGTAACGGTATCATTTATTAATAATCAGTATTGTACTGTATATGTAATATTTAGTTTATCTCAGGATGAGTTGAGCCAGTATGTGTGAGTTATAAGAAATCAGGCCTGTCAACTTGTCCAGAATATTGATTTTTAAGAGATAAGATAAGATAAGATAAGCCTTTATTAGTCCCACAATGGGGAAATTCCAGGATTTTGAGCTCTAAATAGTCATTCCTCATTTACACTGAATAGTCAGTACCCAATAATGTACCCACTTAAAAGTACACTGATCTGTGGGCAGTAGATCTAAAGTGAAAGCCAAGTGTTATGATCTGGTTTTTGCACATTTCTGAGTCAACAAAGAGACTAAAATGTGTGGGGAGTTGTAAGGGTCCCAGGCATATCACCGTGGAAATAACAGCAGCAGCAGCGGAGTCTGTCAGTATCTAAGCTCACAACTACAGTCTGTTCCTCTTTATGCACGCTGCTTTGAATCCTCACACCCCTCAGACAAACATCCATACTTCTTTTTGTCCATTTTTTTCATTGCACATCATCTTGTCATGAGTATCAACATTAGAAAAAAGTATATTTGAAATATAATATTCATTGTATTGTGGAGGAACAAAATAAGTTCTGGCGAGACACGGCGAGCTGAAGGTTTAAGAGTTTTATTCCTCCATCATCATGTGACACACTGCAGCACTGTGTGCTGTGTGCTGTGTGTGCGCTGTTGTGAGTGCGCTGTCTCGAGGCATGTAAAGTCAGCTCTTTTATACAGACAAGAGAGAATGCATGGCACATTTACATATCGATATACATATCAGTCAATACATATCAATTGCGTGATTAACTGGTGCCAGACTCCTCTCCTTACACCGAGGGTGTATAACAATAGAACAAGAAAGAATGCATGGCACATTTACATACTGAGATACATATCAGTCAATACATATCAATCGCGTGATTAACTGGTTGTCCCCCAAGGGGCTCTCTGTCCGTATGCCAATTGTTCTGCTTCATGCCCAAGCTGGGAGTTATGAATGTCCATGTAGATTGTGGTGGGTCACCACAGTATATTCTTTCTCCTGTTTGGAGCAAAATGAAGCATGGTTCAGATGACACTTTTTCATCTGTAACAAAGTCACCATGTCAGACTATAGAGATGAATTCTTGTGTCTTAACCAGTGTACTATGTTAAAATTGATTTTTTTTTTTGTATTAAAGTAATCTCATGATAACTTTTTCAACTAGAAAAGCACTCAGAGAGCATATACCTCTGCCAAGGCTCCTTCCATCCCTCATGGATCACCTCCAAAATGTAATGGTTTTGTGTGTAGGCCTAGAACCACTTCTGGTGAAAATTGCATCAAAGTCTGTCCATTAGTTTTGGAGTATTGTTGCTAACATTCTGTGAGAAGATTAGAACCTTGGTGGAGGTATGCATTCTTAGATCATCACCAAAGTGTAATGTGTTCGTCTCTAGTCCAAAGACCACCTCTGGTGAAAATTTCATCCAAATCCGTCCAGTAGTTTTTCTGTAATCATGCTGCACAAATACAAACAAAGCCCTTGGTGGAGGTATGCATTCTCAGATCATCACCAAAATCTATTCATCTGTTCCCCGTGCCATTACACACCTTTCCTGAAAATTTCATCAAAATCCATTCATAACTTTTGAGTAATGTTGCTAACAGGCAAAGCAACAAATAAACCGCTGGGGAAAACATAACCTCCTCCTCTTGGCGGAAGTAATTATAGCAGTCTTTTTTAGCTAGTTCTTAAAAAATAAGTAGCGTATTCAATTTAAAAAAAATACTCTAAAAGGCTCCTGTCCTTGTTCAATCAATCAAACCTTATTTGTATAGCACTTTTCAGACATTAGATGCTGCACAAAGTGCTTTACATAGACAAAAACAGTAGACACATTTAGTTACATATATTTACATGAAACATCCCACCCCTTCCAACCCTCCCATACACACCCCCACAAAACACACACACATGCACATATGCCATCCCTTACTTCTCTCACACACATAAAAGAGACACCTCAGCTCAGCACCGAGGCACCATGTGAAGGAGCAACCATCCTGTGGAACCCCCCACGCTGGGAGATCACACAGCCCACAATCACAGGGTGTGCCACAGAGCCACTACAGCCCCCACCCACCTAAGCTAGAGTGACCCAGGAGACCAACACCCCTGCAGATGGGCCAAGCAGCATATGGCATGAGGGGCTCCACTGAGGAAACACTGGAGCTAAAACACATAAAATACAAGATAAAACTAAGAATACATAATTCAATTCAATTCAATTCAATTCAATTCAACTTTATTTGTATAGCGCCATTTCACAACAACAGTCATCTCATAGCACTTTCAACTGTAGGGGGAACCCCCACAGTTGCAGAAAGACCCCAGCAATCAGGTGATCCCCTGTGAGGAAGCACTTGGCGATGGTGGAGAGGAAAAACTCCCTTTTAACAGGAAGAAACCTCCAGCAGAACCAGGCTCAGGGAGGGGCAGTCATCTGCTGCGACTGGTTAGGGGTGAGGGGACAGAGAAGATGAAAAGAACAGACATGTAGAGAGCAAACAGGACGATGGGGACTCGATCTATGGGAGAGAACAAACAGATGTTAATGACCAACAAAAGAAAAAATATTTCATTGAGAGTGAAGAAAAGAGTGAGGCCCAGTGTATTATTGGAGGTCCCCCAGCTGACTAAACCTATTAGCAGCATAACTAAAGGTCGGTTCAGAAACACATGATCCCTCCCTAATTGTAGGCTATATCAAAAAGGAAGGTTTTAACCCTATTCTTAAAAACAGAGATCGAGTCTGACTCCCGAATCCACATTGGCAGCTGGTTCCACAGGAGAGGAGCTTGATAACTGAAGGCTCTGCCTCCCATTGTACTTTTGGAGATTCTAGGTATTACAAGTAATCCTGCATTTTGGGAGCGTAGTGCTCTGTTAGGATAATACGGTAGTACCAGATCTTTTAAATAAAAAGGAGCCTGATTGTTTAGAGCTTTGTAAGTAAGAAGAAGGATTTTAAACTTAATTCTAAACTCTGTGGGAAGCCAATGAAGGGAGGCCAGAACCGGAGAGATATGATCTCTCATTCTAGTACCTGTTAAAACTCTTGCTGCAGCATTTTGGATCAGCTGAAGACTTTTTAAAGATGTTTTAGGACAACCTGATAATAAAGAGTTACAGTAATCTAATCTCAAGCTAACAAAAGCGTGGATCAGTTTCTCAGCATCACTCTGAGACAAGATACTCCTAATCTTGGCAATATTACGCAAATGATAAAAGGCAGTCTTAGAAACAAATTTAATATGTGAATTGAAGGACAGATCTTGATTAAAAATAATTCCAAGGTTCCTCACAGAGCTATTAAGAGAAAGAGTAATCACATCCAAACTGAAAGTTTGATTTGGAAAGGTATTTCTAAGTTTTTTTGGACCAACAAGCATGACTTCAGTCTTATCTGAATTTAATAGCAGGAAATTACAAGTCATCCAAGCTTTGATTTCCTTAAGACAGGCTTCCAACTTGGCTAATTGATTACTATCATCTGGCTTCATTGACAGGTATAATTGTGTGTCATCTGCATAACAATGAAAATGTATAAAGTGCTTTCTAATAATGTTGCCTAACGGAAGCATATATAAACTAAAAAGAGTAGGGCCTAGCACAGATCCCTGTGGTACTCCATGACTGAGCTTTGAGTTGAAAGAAAACTCATTATTGACATGAACAAACTGGAACCTATCAGATGAATAAGACCTAAACCACTGCAACGAAGTTCCATTAAGTCCAACATAGTGTTCTAATCTATCAAGTAGAATATTATGATAGTATCAAAAGCTGCACTAAGGTCTAAAAGGACAAGTACAGAAACCAGTCCATTATCAGATGCGATTAGGAGGTCGTTAGTGACCTTCGCTAAGGCTGTTTCAGTACTATGATGGATTCTAAACTCAGATTGAAACTCTTCAAGTAAACCATTTCCCTGCAGGTGGTCAAATAATTGCGTAGCAACAACTCTTTCTAAGATTTTTGAAATGAAAGGGAGATAAGAGATTGGTCTATAGTTAGCTAAAGCTCCTGGATCTAGCGTTGGCTTTTTGAGTAAGTGACATAATGTCTGGCCCAGGAAACACGCACGCAGGCTCAGAATAGATTTAACAACTTTATTCAACAGGCAGGTGTGTATGAATGGATGTATGCGGTATGGGTGTGTGCTGGGGTGAACGTCGATGCGCAGGCAGCAGAGCAGCGCGCCGTTCAGCCGGACAACCCTATGGAGAAAAGAGCAGAGGACAAGGGTAACGGGCACCACACCGAGACAGGGATAATCAGTGATAGTGATGCTTATTTGCAGGGACAGGTGGCTGGCGTCGGCAGGTGATGGGCCCGGGAGACAGCGTCCTGCAGGGCCTGCGCAGAGGTTGGAGATAATACGGTGATGACGGGGGAATCCGCCGCCGGGAAGGTCCACCTGTGCACAGGGGTGAAGCTTGGAAGACAAGGTAAGGAGTTCTTACGTGTTGTAGAATCTTTCTGGTGATCTGAGGTAGAATCACGAGCCTTGGAAGCGCTGACGAGAACAGACGGCTCCAGACCGCAGCAGAGGGCTGAGTGGGCTAAATAGCCCACTGCTGATGAGGCGCAGGTGTGCGCGCAGCTGAAGCCGCTGACGAGCGGCGAGTCATGACAGTACTCCCCCCCCCAGCAACGCCTCCTGGCGCTGGTTTGTCCGGATGTGCCCAATGGAACTCCCTGATGAGGCTCTTGTCTAACACCCAAGAGGAGGGCACCCAGGATCTAAACTCCGGACCAAAACCCTCCCAGTCCACCAAGTACTGCAACCCGCACACTCGGTGCCGGGAGTCCAGGAAGGAGGCGACTCTCCAGGCCGGGTGGCCGTCGATCATCATAGGCGCAGGTGGCGCTGCGGGCAGGGGGCAGAGGGGGTCGGAGACATAGGGCTTGATCTTGGAAACATGGAACGCAGGACAAATGCGAAGGGAGGGGGGGAGGGCCAGACGCACAGCCACCAAGTTGATAATTCTAGAAATGGTGTGGGGACCAACAAAGCGTGGGGCCAACTTCCTCTTCTCCCCCTTAAGATGGAAATCTTGAGTGGCCAACCAGACTTGTTGACCCACCTGGTAGGCAGGGGCCGGTCTCCTGCAACGGTTAGCAGTGGTGCTATTACACGCAGCCGTGCGTAAAAGCGCGTCCCATGTCCTGGACCACAGAGCCCGACAACGTCTCAGGTGTGCCTGGACGGAAGGAACAGCCAACTCCGCCTCCTGGTCTGGAAACAAGGGTGGATCGTAGCTCAGAGACGTCTTGAAGGGGGACATCCCTGTAGCAGAAGATCGGGCGGTGTTGTGGGCGTATTCAACCCAAGCCAGGTGTGAGCTCCAGGAGGACGGGTTAGACGAGGTGACGCAGCGTAGGGCAGCCTCCATCTCCTGGTTGGCCCTCTCACACTGTCTGTTGGATTGTGGGTGGTGGCCGGAAGAGAGGCTGACCGTGGCCCCCAGGGCGTTGCAAAAACACCTCCCGACCTCAGAGACAAACTGGGGACCCCAATCCGAGACGACATCCACTGGTATCCCGTGTAGCCTGACCACGTGCTGAACCAGGAGATCCGCCGTCTCCTGTGCCGTTGGAAGACCTCAAAGTGGCACGAAGTGGGCGGCCTTGGAGAATCGGTCCACGATGGTCTGCACAGCATTGTAGGAGTTGGAAGTGGGAAGACCAGTGACAAAGTCGAGGGAAATATGGGACCAGGGTCTGCCAGGGGTTGGCAGAGGCTGGAGCAAACCGGCGGGAGGAGAATTACCCGACTTAGCAGTGGCGCACACAGGGCAAGCCCGGACGTAGTTGGTGGCATCCTTCTGCAGACCCGGCCACCAGAAGGAGCGTTGGAGGAGATCCACTAGCTGAGACACCCCCGGGTGAAAGGCGAGCTTGGAGGTGTGGACCCAATGAATGACCTCCCCCCGGACAGAAGATGGAACGAACAACCTTCCTTCCGGTCCGCTGCCAGGGTCCGGTTCGGTCTCCTGCGCCCTCCGGATCTTGTTCCTGATGGACCAAGAGATAGCTCCCACCACGCACGAACTGGGCAGGATGGGGTGGCCCGGCTCCTCCGATGTCTCTGGGGCGAACTGCCTGGAGAGGGCATCGGGTAGGACATTCTTAGAGCCGGGGCGATAGGTTATGGTGAAGCGGAACCTGGCAAAGAACAGAGACCAGCGCGCCTGGCGGGCATTGAGACGTCTAGCAGATTGAAGATACTCCAAGTTCTTATGGTCCGTCAGCACCACGAATGGTAACGCTGCCCCCTCCAGCCAGTGACGCCACTCCTGCAGGGCGAGCTTGATGGCAAGAAGCTCCCTGTCCCCGACGTCATAATTACGCTCGGCCGGAGACAGGCGCCGTGAGAAGAAGGTGCAGGGTCGCTTGGTCCCATCAGTAGGTGATCGCTGGGATAGCACCTCTCCTACCCCCGTATCGGATGCGTCGACCTCAACCAGACACTGCAGCGCGGGATCGACTTGGGTCAGGACCCGGGAGGAGGAGAACTCCGTCTTCAGCACCTGAAACGCCGCAGCGACCTCTTCAGTCCAGTGGAAGGCGTTCTTAGGTGACGTGAGACGGGTCAGCGGGGCAGCGATGGCACCAAAGTTGGGCACAAAGCGGCGGTAGAAATTAGCGAACCCAAGGAATTGCTGGACCTGCTTCCTGGAGGTCGGCGTGGCCCACTCCACTACCGCTTTAACTTTAGCGGGGTCGGGCAGGACCTGGTTATGTGAGATCACAAAGCCTAAAAAGGAGGTGGTCTTGGCGTAAAACTCACATTTTTCTGCCTTTACATACAACCTGTTTTCCAGCAGCCGTTGTAGGACCCGCCTCACATGCACCTGGTGTTCTTCACGTGACCTGGAGAAGATGAGGATATCATCTAGATACACGAACACAAAGAGTCCCAGGAAATCATGCAGGACGTCATTAATTAGGCGCTGAAAAACGGCTGGGGCGTTGGTCAGACCAAAAGGCATTACCAGATATTCAAAGTGCCCGCTCGGCGTTCTGAATGCTGTCTTCCACTCATCCCCCTCCCTGATCCAGACGAGATGGTAGGCGCTGCAAAGGTCCAATTTAGTGAACCAGGTCGCCCCCTGCAGGGAGTGGAAGGCAGTGTCAATCAGCGGCAGCGTGTACCGGTCCTTCTCTGTGATGTCATTCAATGCCCGGAAGTCGATGCACGGGCGGAGGGACCCATCCTTCTTTGACACGAAGAAGAATCCAGCTCCGAGCGGGGACGAGGAGGGGCGGATAATACCTCAGAACTCAGAAAAAGATTTATTGCCAAGTACATTAACAGATACTGATAACAGATCACTGATAACAGATCACTGATAACATACGAGGGATTTGACTTGACACAGAAAATGAACCTGCATTTCCGGTGACACGGCTGCATCTGAAACGCACCTGCCAACAGGAGGGTACAGGTAGCATGAGAAATAATACAATAGGAAGGAGCAAAAAAAATCATTGATTTCAGAATAGTGGTCATGTATGATCAATATTATGATTACAAAGAAAAAAAAGTCCTCAATGCACAATCAGCAGACCAAAAAAGTTCACAGGACACAAAGAGAGCAGTGAGTGAATCATCTTTATCATCAGTTTGTGGATCAGTATGAGTGTAATGTTGAAAGCAGGTGTTGTATCAGTTAAGAACAACAAGGACTCTTTGGCAGGAGATGTTTTGTCTGGCTACTGGCAATTGTCCTTGGCAATTGTCCATGCAGCTGCCTGTCCGAAGGCCATGAGCTCAGTGTTTTGAAAAACAAAGACTGCAGATGATCAGGAGGATTTTTGTAAGGGAGAGATTAAGTCGAATAGTACTGATCACAGAGAAGGAACTTTATATTCTCTTACAGATTCAGTACTTAATCCTTCATATACCTGCACTGAGGGACTCCTTAATATAGCTGTCCATCGCCTCCCGCTCCGGCGCTGACAGGCTATAGAGACGACCTGACGGCAGGGGAGCGGAGGTTGATGGCACAGTCATAGGGCCGATGAGGAGGAAGAGACATCGCCCTGGATTTGCTGAAGACCTGGCCCAGATCGTGGAATTCCGAGGGTACCAAGGTGAGATCTGGAGGCGCGGCGTCCTTGACCGGGGGAGGAGAAGACGGGGCGGAGGCTGCGGATTGTAAGCAGGTGCTCATACAGAATGAACTCCAGGTGGCGATCTTTCCAGTCCACCAATCCAGGACCGGGTTGTGCAGGCGCAACCAGGGATACCCAAGGATAATGGGCGTCACGGAGGAGGACAGGACGTAGAAGGTGAGTTCCTCTTGGTGGTTGCCCGAGATAATAACTGGGACAGGTTGCGTGCGATGAGTCACTTGGCCAAGGGGAGCACGGGAGAGGGTGATCAGGCTCAGAGGAGCGGGCAGAGGGTGACAGGGAATGCCCAATTGGGTTGCCAGGCTCTTTGAAATGAAGCTCTGCTCTGCTCCTGAATCCACCAGTGCGTGTGTGAGATGCCCCGTGGCGTTGTGACAAAAACGAATGGGCAAAGACAAACTAGTGAGGGGATTTGACCGGTTAGAGTCCGCGAGGCCCCCTACAGTGACTCACGGACCTCCCCGTTTGGCTTCTCCGGGCAATGCTACATGGAATGTTGGCCTCCTCCGCAATACATGCAGAGACCCAACTTCCGGCGGCGTTGTTTCTCCGCTAGGGGGAGCTTTGACCGGCCCACCACCATCGCCTCTGACTCCTCGGAGGCCTCCGGTGGAGGTGGCGCCAGGGGGCGGTCTTGAGGCGTGTGGACGGAGCCTCCACGCGAGCGGCTGCTAAGCCTCCGCTCGGTAGTCCGTTCATGCAGCCTATTGTCCAAGCTAATGGCGGTAGAAATTAGCTCCGCCAATGTCTCCGGGAGATCCCGACCAGCCAATTCATCCCTCAGACCCGAGTTGAGGCTGCGGAGGAAGATGCCACAGAGAGCGGCCTCATCCCAGCCAACCTCCTCCGCTGCAACCCGGAAGTCGATAGCATAGTCCGCTGCTGACCGGCTTCCCTGCTGGAGAGCAAGGAGCCGGTCAGTTAGGACGCTATCGCGCCGAGAATGATCAAAGACCTCCAGAAAGCTCTGCACGAACTGGCTATAGGAGAGGTTCGCGTAACTGGGCTTCGCCATTACGGCGTAAGCCCAGGTTAACGCTCGCCCCTCCAAGAGATTACCAATGTAGCCAATTCGGCTATGGTCTGAGGGAAAGTCCCCGGGACCGCACAGAAACACTGACTCACACTGCATAATAAACCCCCGCGCCCCTCCGAGCTTACCGCTGAAGCAGGCGGGAGTTGGAATTGGTGTGAGCCGGGTCGGCGTTCCCGAGGAAGACTGACCAGGCATCGGAGCGGCAGGAGCTGGCCCGCCGTGGCGAGCCGGAGGGAACGCCTACTGGGGGTCCAAGCGGTCTAACCGGTGAGTGATGTTAACCAACTGGTTGAGAATCACCTGCTGTTGATGAGCTATTAAATCCACCTGAGCCTCGAGGGTGGAAAGACGGCGTGCGAACCCGCTGTCTGCTGGGCCGCTTTGCTGGAGCCGTACTGACATAATGTCTGGCCCAGGAAACACGCACGCAGGCTCAGGATAGATTTAACAGCTTTATTCAACAGGCAGGTGTGTATGAATGGATGTATGCGGTATGGGTATGTGCTGGGGTGAACGTCGATGCGCAGGCAGCAGAGCAGCGCGCCGTTCAGCTGGACAACCCTATGGAGAAAAGAGCAGAGGACAAGGGTAACGGGCACCACACCGAGACAGGGATAATCAGTGATAGTGATGCTTACTTGCAGGGACAGGTGGCTGGCGTCGGCAGGTGATGAGCCCGGGAGACAGCGTCCTGCAGGGCCTGCGCGGAGGTTGGAGATAATACGGCGATGACGGGGGAATCCGCCGCCGGGAAGGTCCACCTGTGCACAGGGGTGAAGCTTGGAAGACAAGGTAAGGAGTTGTTACGTGTCGTAGAATCTTGCTGGTGATCTGAGGTAGAATCACGAGCCTTGGAAGCGCTGACGAGAACAGACGGCTCCAGACCGCAGCAGAGGGCTGAGTGGGCTAAATAGCCCGCTGCTGATGAGGCGCAGGTGTACGCGCAGCTGAAGCCGCTGACGAGCGGCGAGTCGTGACAGTAAGGGTTTAATTACAGCCGTTTTAAAAGCCTGCGGTACATGGCCTAAAGTTAATGAAGAATTGATTATATGAAGAATAAAGCTACCAATAAGTGGGAAGACTTCTTTAAATAACCTGGTAGGAATAGGGTCTAAAAGACAAGTTGAAGGTTTGGATGAGGAAACTATTTTGTCTAACTCAAAAAGGTCAATTGGAGTAAACTCATCAAGACAGACATCAATTGAAGAGTTGTAGTAGTTACTGTATTTAAGTTAACGGTGGGAAGAATCTGATTTTATCTCTGATGGATGAAATTTTAAGGCCAAGCTCCAGCCCCTCTCCAGGAGACTGGTTCCGCAACCGGAACTGTGTGTTGAGGTGAGGCCGACTATATCTAGCCGGTATCTCTCAACCTCGTACACCAGCTCAGGCTCCTTCCCCACCAGAGAGGTGACATTCCACGTACCAAAAGCCAGTTTAGAAAGCTTGGGATCAGTCCGCCAAGGTCTCCGCCTTTGACCGCCACCTGATCCACATAGCACCGGACCCCCATGATCCCTCCTGCAGGTGGTGAGCCCAGTGGAGGGCGGACCCATGTAACTCCTTCGGGCTGAGCCCGGCCGGGTCCCATGGGTGGAAACCCGGCCACCAGATGCTAGCCTTCGAGCCCCTCCCCCAGGCCTGGCTCCAGGGTGGGGCCCCGGTAACCCCATACCGGGCGGGGTACACTGAATCCTTGATATACAATTCATGAGAGTCTGTTGGATCGTTCTTAGTCTGGCCCTTCACCCAGGACCAGTTTGTCTTGGGAGACCCTATCAGAGGCAAATTGCCCCGGACAACATAGCTCCTGGGATCACTGGGGCACGCAAACCCCCCCACCACGATAAGGTGACAATCCATGAGGGATTGTCCTCTCTGGGTTGGGGACAGGCTCCTGCCCCAAGTGGAGGAGTTTAAGTATCTTGGGGTCTTGTTCACGAGTGAGGGGAGAATGGAGCGAGAGATCGACAGACAGATTGGAGCAGCATCTGCAGTGATGCGGACGTTGTACCGGTCTGTTGTGGTGAAGAGGGAGCTTAGTTCTAAGGCAAAGCTGTCGATTTACCAGTCAATCTACGTTCCTACGCTCACCTATGGTCACGAGCTTTGGGTAATGACCGAAAGAACGAGATCGCGGATACAAGCGGCTGAAATGAGCTTTCTCTGTAGGATTGCTGGACTCACCCTCAGAGATAGGGTGAGGAGCTCAGTCATCCGGGAGAGGCTCAGAGTAGAACCGCTGCTCCTCCACATTGAAAGGAGTCAGTTGAGGTGGTATGGGCATCTGATTAGGATGCCTCCTGGACGCCTCCCACTTGAGGTGTTTCAGGCACGTCCCACTGGGAGGAGACCCCGGGGCAGACCCAGGACTCGGTGGAGAGACTATGTCTCCCAGCTGGTCTGGGAACGCCTTGGTATCCCCTCTGAAGAGCTGGAGCAGGTGGCTGGGGAGAGGGAAGTCTGGGCTTCTCTGCTTGAACTGCTGCCTCCGTGACCCGGACCTCCGGAAAAGCGGTAGAAGATGGATGGATGGATGGATGGATGGATGGATGAAATTTTATTATTGAAAAAGTTCATAAAGTCCTGACTAGTAAGCTCTAAGGGAATGCTAGGATTGACAGAGTCCTGACTCTTTGTCAACCTGGCTACAGTACTGAAAAGAAACCTGGGATTATTCTTGTTCTCTTCTATTAATGCAGAATAATAACTCGTTCTAGCTTTTCTAAGAGATTTTTCATAAATTAAAAGATGATTTCTCCAAGCTAAATAGATTTCATCTAAATTAATGGAGCGCCATTTTCTTTCTAATTGACGAGTCTTATGTTTTAAGCTACGAGTTTCTGTGTTGAACCAAGGAGTTAGAAATCTCTGATTAGACTTTTTCTTTTTTAAGGGAGCCACCAAGTCTAGAGTCTGATGCAGAGAAGCTGTAACACTATCTACCATGCTATCAATTACAGAAGGAGCAAGCTGTCTATAGCTTATTTCCATTGTGTTGACACATGTCATAGAGGAAACAATTGCATAAATTTGGTAACAGCATCATCTGAGAGGCATCTACTGTAGTAATATTTTTCTTTAGGAGCCAAATAGTCAGAAATAGTAAAATCAAAGGTTAAGATAAGATAAGATAAGATAAGATAAGATAAGCCTTTATTAGTCCCACAACGGGGAAATTCCAGGATTGCAACAGCACAGGGATAGCAACACTCAGAGCAACAATCAGAAGGCAAGAAAAAAAAAACAAGCAAGCAAGAGCAGCTAATATACATATGTACATATTACTATAAAATATACTGTATATATACACACACACAGACACAGTGCAGAGCATTGTAGCTGGATGGAATAAATATATGAATATATAAACACACAGTGCAGAGCATTGTAGCTAGATGGAATAAATATGTAAATGTATAAACACCCACAGTACGGAGCATTGCAGCTAGGTGGAATAAATATGTAAGTATATAAACACACACAGTGCGGAGCATTGTAGCTAGATGGAATAAATATATAGATATATAAAAACACAGTGCGGAGCATTGTAGCTAGATGGAATAAATATATAGATATATAAATATGAACACACCCAGTGCTGAGCATTGTAGCTAGATGGTTAACAGACAATGGTCTGACAGTACAGGGTTATGAGGAGACACTACCAGATTTTCTATTTCTATGCCATGTGTCAGAACAAGGTCCAACGTATGGTGGAGACAATGAGCAGAATTTCCTACTTTCTGAGAAAACCCAATCAAGTCTAATATTGAATTAAATGCCACATTAAGGCAGTCACTATCTACATCTACATGTATATTAAAGTCCCCTACTATAATTATTCTATCTGATTTCAGCACTAAATCACCTAAGAATTCAGCAAATTCGGATAAAAATTCTGAGTAGGTTGATGGAGGACGATAAACTATGGCAAATAAAATTGGGTTTAGCCTAAAATTGCTAAAGTGCCCAATACTGAGGACCAGGCCCTCAAAGGAATTATAACATGTTTTTTGCTTTACATTAACTAGTAATTTGGAATGGTAAATTGTTGCTACTCCTCCTCCACAACCAGAACTTCTGGGATTTTGACCGTTTAAATAACCAGAGGGAGTTGATTCATTTAAACAAACATAATCCTCTTGTCCTAACCAAGTCTCTGTAAGGGAAATTAAATCAATCTGATGATCAATTAACAGATCATGGACTAACAGAGACTTGGGAGTTAGAGACCTAATATTTAACAAACCATATTTAATTTTTAAATTATGAGGAGGAACAGAGGCCAAATCATTCAGTTTAGAGGCTTCATGTTTAATTTGAGTTTTACTAACTTTTTGCTTAATCACTTTGGGATGCTTATACATTATATTTTTATTAACTTTGGAGGGAGCAGACAACGATTCTCTGATGGGGAAGACAGGGGCTAAACTGAGGGGTGGCGGATGAAGAGGAGCTGCAGAGAGGCGTGTAAGACTGCGACTCTGCTTCCTGGTCCCAACTCTGAGTTGTCAAGATTTTGGAAATTTGGATAAAAAAGATGCCAGATTGTTAGATAAATGAGAAGCACCATCCAAAGTGGGATGGATAGTGTCTCGTCTCATAAGACCAGGTTTTCCCCAAAAAGAGCTCCAATTGTCTATGTAGCCCACATCATTTGCAGGACACCACACAGACAGCCAGTGGTTGAAGGATGACGAGCGGCTAAACATGTCATCACTGGTCAGATTGGGGAGGGGCCCAGAGAACATTACAGAGGCAGACATTGTTTTGGCAAAGTCACACACCGATTCTACATTAAGTTTCGTGACTTCCGACTACCGGAGACGGACGTCATTAATGCCGGCGTGGATAACAATTGTGGAGTATTTACAGTTACTTTTAGCCCGCATTTTCAAATTTGACTCAATGTCACCTGCTCTGGCCCCAGGAATGCATTTGACTATGGCCGCTGGAGTCTCTAAGTTCATGTTTCTGACTACAGAGTCGCCAATGATCAGAGCTTTTTCCTCAGCGAGTGTGTCGCTGAGCGGGGAAAAACGATTAGAAACGTGAACAGGTTGGTGGTGTACCGGGGCTTTGCAACTAGACTTCCTTCTCACCGTCACCCACTCAGTCTCCTCGCTGCTGAGGAGGGCTGAAGGACCGCTAACAGGGCCTATGCTAGCAAGTTCCGCTGCAGCTAGGGGACGTCCATCAAGAGTAACTGGCGCAGACGGTGTTTCAATGCAGCGAAACCGGGATTCCAAATCAGACAACCTCGCCTCGAGCACCTCAAAACGACAACATTTATTACATTTACCGTTATCACTAAAAGAGGCAGAGGTGTAGCTAAACATCTGACAGAGAGAGCACACCAGAGGAGGAGAGGAAGGAGAGCTAGTAGCCATAGCTAGTGGCTAACCCGAAGCTAACAAAAACACCGATGTAAGGTGAACAGAAGGCTAAAGAGGGTGATTAGGTGACATGGAGTGTGCATACAGGTGCAAGAGGCTTGAAAAACAAAAATGAGAACTAACGGTAGATGGAAAAAAGTGGTAAAAGCAAAAACCTCAGGAGAGTGAGGAGAGCCAACCACACGGACAGACAGCAACACAGGAAGTGACGATACGTTACCACAAGTGACATTCACCAACTGGCCCAACATAAAACAAAGGGAACTAAAAAACATTTAAAAAAACTAAAAACACATTAGGCTCCAGCCCCCCACAACCCAAAAAGGATTAAGCGGAAGAAGATGGATGGAGATGAGAAAATCTAAAAACAAATGGAGCTAAGAAGAATGTAAAACAATGTAACATAAATTACTACTTGAATAATAGTTAAACAGGTTTGTTAAAAGCCAAATTAAAAAGGTGGGTCTTGAGCCTGTTCTTAAAAACATCTATTGACTCTGCAACCCTGAGGCTATTTGTTGCCATTTCTGCTTGCTTCCCCCATTTGTTCCTTCTTTTTTAAGCTGCTTGTTATAACAGACAGAGTTACTCATGTGTCATGCAAAGTCTGGCAACACTGTTGTGTTTTCATACACATTCAGTACAGTATACATCCTCTGGACTGTATCAGCTAATGATAAAATAGCATTAATTTAACCAAAGAAATTCTAATGTGTTATGTCTTTTCATGGTTGTTGATAATGCAGTAATGTAACAGATTGCTTTGGAGTGACAGTTTTCCAGTAACCCAATAGATTTCTCTTAAAAGTAACATTCCCCAACACTGTTTTTGACACTATACTGCACATCTAATCACAGTGGGTCATCATCAGTGTTGGGCAAGTTACTAAAAATAGAACTAATTACAGTTACTAGTTACTCCTTTTCAAAAGTAATTGAGTTACTTTACCAATTACTGCATGATTAAAGTAATTAGTTACTTGGAAAAGTAACTTTCATGTTACTTTTAAATGCATACTTAAATCATCTTGCACAGGTAGCAAGATAATTTAATTAATGGATTACATTACGGGCTTATTAATATCAGCCTGAAAACAAAGCTTTTAGAACATGTTCAGTCTGCTTTATCCTGCCTTGAGAGCTCTTATTGTGGGAAAAATCTGAAGAAAATCAACATGAAATTGCCAGTAATTTTCTCATTTCAGAGTGAGAAATAGGGTTTGTGGAGTGAGAGAGAGGGAAAAGGAGTGAGAATCACCCCAAAAGAGTGAGAGTTGGCAACATTGCATAAAGCTGTCCATGCTTATCTTACCTTTATGATATGGATTAATCCAGTGCTTCTCAATTATTTTTTGCAAAGCCCCCCCTAGGAAAGAGAAAATATTTCGCGTCCCCCCAACTCGCCGCAGTGACTATAAATAAGATCATTATCTATAAAAATTGTATAAGTATACCTAAAATTGTATCCTTTTTAACATTAACAAAAGAAAAAAGCAATATAAATCAACTTTCAACAAATATTAACTTCATTTTGCCACACAGAAAACCTGTTATAGTCTAAAACAGAAAAAAAAAAACTTAAAGTGCATCAAAGTGCCTGAAATAAAAAATTTGTCAATCCTTATTTAAACTAGAAACATTTTTGACCAACTGAACCATTTGATGCTGAGAAAAATAATTCAATCAATAAATAATATTAAATGTAAATTGATCTGGAACATTAACACAGGAGTACCAATATATTTAACATTTTAGTCTGAAGAAAAAGGTAGAAAAAGGCAGTATCAACTCTTCTGCAATTGTGTGGGGGGTTTTGCACTGCGCAATTTGGTGCGCCACTTTAAATGATGCTGAAAGTGCTCGCTGGTTTACTGATGTAGCGTTCACAAAGTGGGATGATTGTTGGCCGTACTCCGCACGTTTTCGCTGAAAAAAATCAAGCGGCTTATCAACGTGTTGAGGATGTAATGTCTGTAGGTGACGTCTTAATTTATTTGGCTTCATGCTGTCCGCTGCCAACACTTTCAGACACAGTGAACACACCGGTCTTTCCTCGTCTCCCACCGTAGTCAGAGTGAAGCCAAGCGCTAGATAAGCTTCGTCATATTTCCTCGTCTTAGCTTTTGGGAGACTTTCATTTGTCGCTTTACCTCTGTCTCTCTCCGCCTTTCTTTTCGTTACTGTTAAATATTTCTCCATGGTGTCTCTCGAGGGGTTTGTTGACAGCAATTTAAAAAGTTTTAAACTCCCGCACAGACTTTGACAATGAGAGCGCCACTGCACCACCTGCTGCCGTGGATGTGCAATTACACTTTACACGGCAAAAGCAAAGCCTGTTCCCCGGGGTCACATGCGCCCCCCCCCCGGCATCGCATCGCGCCCCAGAAGGACTGGATTAATCCGATGTGCAGTGATCCTGACATGATTTTGGCGTTAAAGACCCATAAGCAGACACAGACTCAGTAGAATAACTTACTTAATCCTCTTCGCCCCAGCTGGGGCATAAGGCGCCAACAAGTCTCCTCCAGCCATCTCGGTCCTGGGCGAGCCAGCTGACTTCATTCCAGGTCTTGCCCTCCGCTTTCATTTCCTCTTCCACTGTCCTCCTCCAGGTGCCCTGGGGTCTGCTTCTCCTCCTCTTCCCCGGCGGTGCCCATCTGAGTGCTGCGTGTGGATGCCTGGCTTTGTTCATGCACAGAATGTGGCCCAGCCACCTCCAGCGTCTCTGCTTCACCTCGTCCACAATGTTGTTGATGCCTGTGCGTCTGCTGACTTCCTTGTTGGTGACGCGCTGCTCCCAATGGATTCTGAGGATTCGAAGTAGACACCGTCCTTCGAAACCTCTGAGGCGACTTTCAATTTTCTTGTTTGTTCTCCAAGTCTCTGAGGCATATAGGAGGACTGAGCGAACATTTGATTTGTAGATCTTCAGTTTGGTACTGTTCTGCAGGACTGACGATTTCCATATATTTCGCAGTCTGTTGAAAGCCTGTGCCGCAAGACCGATTCTTGTGGAGATCTCTCTCTCAATGTTGCTGTCAGCTGAGATGTAGCTTCCCAGGTATTTGAAGTCCTGTACTTCCTCAAGATCTTCACCCTGTACCTTTGTTTTCTGTGTGCTCTCGTTTTTCAGTTTCATCACTTTCATTTTGTTGGGGTGAATCTTGAGCCCAATAGTTCTTGCTGTCTGGTCAACTCTGTCTGTCTTTTCCTGGATGTCTCTCTGTGTATGTGATAGCAGAGCGATGTCGTCTGCAAAGTCGCAGTCTTCTAGTCTGGCCGTTAGTCCCCAGACAAGTCCCCTAGGTCGGTCTCCTGTGGCTCTCCTCATCACCCAGTCAATGACGACCAGGAAGAGGATCGGTGAAATCACGCAGCCTTGTCTGACCCCGGTCTTCACATGGAACCACTCGCTCTTCTGGCCATTGTGGCGTACGCAGCACTGATTGTCAGCATACATGTCCTTCAGGATGTTGACTACTTTTGTTGGAAATCCATAAGCTGTCAGAATCTTCCAGAGGGATGGGTGGTGGATACTGTCAAAGGCCTTTTCAAAGTCAATGTAGTTTATGTACAGTGAGGAGTTCCATTCCAGTGATTGTTTGACTATGGTACGCAGGACAAAGATTTGGTCTATGCAGCCCCTACCGCTTCTGAATCCTGCCTGTTCCTCCCTCAGGACCCTCTCTATGGCTTGCCTCACCCACATCAACAGAACTCTGCAGATTTTCCCAGGCACAGACAGAAGGTTGATGCCTCTCCAGTTCCCGCATGCTGGCAGGTCGCCTTTCTTTGGCAGTTTGACTATGATGCCTTTCTTCCAAGTAACAGGGACTTTTTCTTCTTCCCACACTTTGTTGAAAAGTTCTGTCAGAGCTTTTGCACTTGCCTTTGGATCTGCTTTTAGCATGTCTGTAGTAATCCTGTCTTCGCCAGGTGCCCTGTTTCCTTTTGTCTGCTTAATGACCTCTTCTATCTCCTGTTGGGTGATGCGCCCCCGCTTCATTTCTATGAGAAAGCCTGTGTCTTCTATCACTGCTTCTTCCTCAGGGTCTGGTCTATTCAGAGTCTCTCTGAAGTGCTCCGCCCATCTACTGAGTTGGTCCTCTTCCTTCATGAGAACTTTCCCGTCTTTGTCCTTAACCACCGTTGACTTGCTGGTGAAACCTCCTGTGAGGGTTTTGGTGATTTTGTAGACCGTTCTTGTGTCTCCCCTTTCTGCTTCTGACTGTGCCTCCTGAGCCAGGCTGTCCGCGTACTCTCTCTTGTCTTTGCGGACACTCTTCTTGACATCATTGTTCTTCTGTCTGTATGCTTCAGCAGCTGCTTCCCTCTCTTCCATGTTTCCCCCTAGCATGCGCTGTTTTGTTGCCCTTCTCTCCTCGATGAGTTGCCAGGTGTTTTCAGAGATCCATTCTTTCCTCTCTCTTTTCCTGTGGCCCAGCACCTCTTTGCTTGTGCCCGGTCGGGAAGCCCCAGCGACGCAGCAGCCATCCCACAGACAGCCCGGACTGGAAACCCCAGCAACGCGTGCGCGGTTTCAGTCAAGCTACCAGACTTCTGGCAGCACAACCCACACTCTTGGTTCCACCACACCGAGGCCCAGTTCGCCCTCCGGGGAGTAGCAGCAGACGACACCAAATTCTACCATGTGGTAGCAGCGCTGGACGCCCGCACAACCCAGCAGGTAGCGAGCCTGCTCGATCAGCCTCCAGCCCACAGCAAATACGAGGCGCTCAAGGCTGCGCTGACCCGGCGCTACACGCTCTCGGAATGCAAGAGAGCAGAGAGGCTCCTGAGGCGGACCGAGTTAGGAGATGGTTCGACCGTCGACCTGATGGAGAAGATGTTGGTGTTAATGGGCACGGACGACAGGCACTTTCTGTTTGCCCACCTTTTCCTCCGGAACCTTCCAACAGAGGCGAGAGCGGTTCTGGCCAATTCGCTGTTGCTGGCCGCGCGTGACTACCGTACGCTAGCCCAGGAGGCAGACAGGATCATCCTCACCACCAGGGCGATCACAGTCAACGCGGCGGTGGTGGAGCCCAGCGAGACGACCAGAGAAGGCGAGAAGCCACCGACAGTAGCAGCAGCGGGGGCCAAGGAGCGCCAGAGAGACATGCTCTGCTTCTACCACCGCCGCTTCGGAGAGAACGTGTGCAGATGTGCGCCACCATGCCAGTTCAAGTGCTCGGGAAACACCAAGGCCGGTAGTCAGTAGCAGCTGCGACCGCCGGTGAAGAGAACAAGCTGCTCTACGTGACAGACTCACACTCGGGGAGACGCTTCCTCGTCGACACCGGAGCCCAAAAGAGCGTCATCCTGCCGTCCTACGCTGACTGGCTGCCAGGACCTAGTGGCCCCGGACTTGTGGCAGTAAACGGCTCGGAGATTAAGACGTTTGGTGAAAGAACACTGGCCTTATCTCTACATGGCCGCTCGTACGAGTGGACTTTTATCATAGCAGCACTGTGTTGCCCGATCCTGGGCGCTGATTTTCTGTGTGCGCATGGTTTACTTGTGGATGTTGCTAACAGGCGCCTGGTTAATGCACTGTCCTTTGAATCTCTCCCCTGTATAGCTTGAGGGACCCGACCAACAGCACAAGCCAACGTCACAGCTCCAGGCGGTAAGTTCCACGCACTGCTCATTCAGTTCCCAGCACTCACGGTCCCGACGTTTTCGGCGGCCATCGCTAAACATGGGGTGGAGCACTTTATCACCACCACAGGGCCACCCATTTTCACACGACCTCGGCGCTTGGACGCAGCTAAACTGGCCATAGTGCGCGAAGAGTTTGCCAACCTGGAAAGGTTGGGCATCATCAGGCGTTCGAACAGCCCATGGGCATCCCCGCTACACATGGTCCCTAAGACTGAGGGATTGTGGCGACCGTGCGGTGATTTCTGCAGGTTGAACAACACCACAGCACACAACCACTACCCGATTCCCCACATACAGGATTTTTCTGTTCACTTCACCGGAGCACGCATTTTTTCCAAAATAGACCTGGTCCGCGGTTACCACCAGGTCCCAGTGCGCGCGGAGGACGTACCCAAAACAGCGGTAATAACTCCGTTTGGTTTATTCGAGTTCCTACGCATGCCATTCGGGTTAACCTGTTGCACTTCGGTGTACCGTGGGCGGACACGTCTCTGCGTCCTAGGGCGCACGAGGGTGTCCTAGGATGCACACTGTGCGTCCTAGGAGGCACTGAAAAAAAAAAACACCTGCATTTCTGTTCTTCCACTACAGACACAGCCGCGAACAGAAAGCCAAAGGAGTGCTTTGATTGGTTTAGATGTGATTGACCTCTCATTCGACTAATAAGAGCCTTGAATTGGGTTTCTGAAACCTTGAAGAACCAATGACTGAAAACCTAGCAAGAAGGACCCGCCTACCAACGGCTGCGAATACAGCCAGCCAATTGAAGCACAGAAGTTCGAAAGCTGTTTTGTGTAAGGCTGGGTGACACACAGGCGTTCGCCAGTCTTTTTTTCTAACTACTGTTCTTATTTGTTTTGAAAAATCGTTCGCCAAAACTGCAATCATGGAAGCGCAAAACTGCAATAATGGAATTATGGTTTGACCGGGTCGCGTGACCAGAACCACGAGTCCATAACAAGCGGACCAGCTTCATGTTCGTCTGACAATGAGGAAGAGAAGTTTGCCAGCGACATTGCTGTTGTGGACAGGTAAGTGTTATAAGCTAAATTATTCTTTATCCCTGAAAATTGTAATCCAAATGACTTTTGACTGATCGGTAAATTACAACTGTGCGTTATTGCAACATGACGGACCCGGACCGCTCCGGTCCGGGTCCGTCATGTTGTGAATGCCTCCCCCTCCGCTACTCTTCTGTAGCGGATTGCAGATATATTGCAGATATTTTAGTCCAACTGTGCGTAGTAGACCGCGGCACACCGTCACCGCTTTCCGTCATGTAGCGATGGGCGATGTCCGTCCTCTGTAGCGGGGGGGTGGGGGGGGGTGGGAGTTGTTATCTTCTACATTACAGATATTCTAGTATAATTTTTAGTGCACTGTAGGTTATTTTTTCTTGTAAAAAAAAGCCACACATTTTTTACATGGCATGCTTCTTTGTGTGTGGGGGCTTGTTTGTTCATTCATTCATCCATGAATGAATAAACAACCCCCCCACACACACACAGCCCTTCACCTTTCATTAGAGCCCAAGATGAAGCTTCTATATTGAATCATTCAAAAGTTATAGACGTTTTTCCAAACTGTGCCATTTGGCACAATTTGGCACAGTTCAAAAACGCCTGGGAACAACCTAAGAAAAAAGCTGTGTAATATATTCATTTTTTGTGGTATTGTTACAAAATTTTGACCTCAGCTGGATAACACTTGGTTCTACATTTCTGTTGCATTTTCCAGCCAGTATCTGAAGCTGTGTGTTATTTGCAAGCATTTGTATCCAAAAAAACACCCAGGCGAAATTTATTTTCTTCAAGTTCAGTATGTTTAGATGACTGTTACTCAGTGGCAGGAGCACTTAGAGAGATTATGACTGTTTTGCCAAAAAATTCAAAGTGTTTTCTTTTAAATGAGACCAACCCCATGAAGATGCTGCAAAGGGTTGAAGAACAGCTTTTGATTTACTTTGGGTATGTTATTTTTTGGCATTTTTAGGGAAATTGACCAGAATGCAAGGGGTTAAAAAGGTGTTGTTTTTTTAATATGTTGGACTTTTGTGCTGTGCATGTACTTAAGTTGTGTGTATTTTCGTTGTAGAGTCCAAACAGGATCTGATCTGAATGGCAACATTTTGACAGCAATGTGTTCTGACAGGTAAGCTACACATCTTATTTATAGTCAAATCTTTTGCTTTTTAATTTAAAGTATAGGTAAAGTGCCAGATTTAAAATAGCACAATTTCCACTTAATATGAAAGGGACTGAACTGAGATTTATTTGATTGTGTGAATATTAATTACAGAGTAACTGAAAATGAATGGCACATCCAATAACAGCCACCATAAAATAAATCGCTTGTTTATTTATTTATTTATTTTTTTTATCAGATCACGTCTGTGATCCTTTATGAGTTATAGTCATAATAGAGTATCTTGCACTTTGGGGAATGGGAGTTGTTCAGTCACCATTAGAATTTAGTTTATATGTGTAGTTTATAGTATTTCATCTTTAAACTCATCCAGTAAAATAACACATTACAAATATTTGAGACCCATTGCAATGCTTCCTTTTATATTTTAGCAATACAAGCACAAAACACCACCCACACTTGAAACCAGGGCGACACCGCAGTGGCTAAACTTTTATTGATAATGTTATTTCACACCATCACAACAACTCAGTATCTAAACTCAGTGTAAATGGTGTAGAGATTGAAAGGGTATCCAAAATTAAATTCCTTGGCACAATAATTGATAATAAACTGTGTTGGAAGTCACATATTAATTATATTAAAGGTAAAATATGCAAATCAATCGCAGTACTACACAGAGTGAAATATTTGCTGAATCAACCCACACTATATACTTTGTTAGTTAGTTAGTTAAGTTAGTTAATCCCTTCACACCATGAAGGTGTATATGGGCGGCGCCTATCTCCGTTTCTCTGACCCTAGGCCACACAGCCACTGTAAGTAGTGAAAGCTACAGCGGGGGGTCAGTCCTCTGGTAGCTCTGTGTGTAACTTTACTTTCCCCATTCCATTATGCGGAGCACCACGCTAGAAGGCAGAAAGCACCATTTTTATATGGTCTTTGGTATGACCCGGCCGGGATTTGAACCCCTGCCTCCCGGGTGTGGGGCGGATGCTCTACCAACTGAGCCACCACTCCGGTTCTATATACTTTGTATCATTCATTAATACTCCCATACATGACATATTGTACTGAAGTATGGGGAAATACATATAAAACATATATCCAGTCTTTATGCTTCTATTAGAATAATAAACCAAGCTGCTTACAGAGAATCAACAAACCCACTTTTTCTTAAATTAAAAGCTCTTAAGTTGAAAGATCTGGTTGATTTTAAAACTGCAGTAATAATGTCTAAAGCGAAGAATCTATCACTGCCCGCAAATATCCAAAAGTTGTTCCAAATAAGGGAGAAACAATATCATTTCAGAGGAACATGTATATTTCAAAAACCTTCAGTGAGAACTACTACCAAGCAACACTGTGTCTCAGTGCAAGGAGTCAGACTGTGGAATGCTTTTGGACCTGAATTAAAATCATGTACAATGCTTGGACAACTTAAACATAAACTAAAGGAAGAAATACTCCAAACATATATGCAAAACGACATGTAAAATCACATAAGGATTATCATATTCAGTCTATTTTGTGCTGTTGTTTAGTTTTTCGTCACGTTTTGTCTTGACTTTGTTCTGATTTGTAATCACTTTTATTTTATTTTCCTTTTGAATTCTTAGATGGAACATGGGTGGGCAATATAAGCTGCGGCTTCAGCCATCACCCATTTCGGATAACTTATGTTGAATTGTATAATCCGAGGAGTTACTGTTTAATTTGACTTTGTTGGATTTTTTTTCCCTTTGTTATATTATTCTGTTCCTTTCTTTTAATCTAATCTATCTGAAATAAAGATTCATTCATTCATTCATTTCTTAAATATGTTTTAAACTTGCTTTAATTATCCACCACCCATTTCTGTCTTTCATCTAGGCAAGAGGAAAACGATCTACCCAAACCGGACCTTGCCTCACTATTTACACAGATGCAGGCTGAAGATCTGCTGAACCGGTGCCAGTACGAGGGGCCGATCCAGTTGCTGCTCAGTGAGGCAGTGTGGCCGGCATGTGTGACCCGTTCTAATTTCTTTTACAGTTTGAATTTTGCACATTCTAAATAATCTGAAATTTGCTGCTGATTGTAATAAACAATTTAGTGATTTATGTGTTTGCATCATGTTTTTCTATTTTGTCTGTTAAGACACTGATGGGAAAATAGTCAACAGTACAAACCATTTATCAGTGACTTTGAAAATAATGGCTCATTTTTAAGAAAAGTAACCAAAACAATTATTTGCTGAAGACTGCATTGTTGGATGTGCCAGTGCAGAAGACACTGCACACTTTAGTGATAGTACCAGTATATGGAGGAATTCTGGGCCATATTAGCATCTGTATTTCCTAATAATGGGATAGAAGAGAGAACCTGCAGGGTCTTGGCCCTCCATGGCACATGATTGGACACCCCAGGAGTTTGGGTTTAATGGGATTTAACATTTTAACACAAACTGCTTTATGGTTCATAATTCTGTTGGCAGACTTACACCAAACCAAAAGTGATTTCTCAAACTGCTGGATTGTTCTTAGAAAGCTTTTTCCAATCTTTTAGTATTTATGTCACTTGGTGGTAACCTTCACACATAAAACAAAAGTAGAGACACATCTGCAAAAGTACAAAGGTTTATTGTCAAACTTCCCAGGGCAATGCTACATGAATACATGTATAGTTCTCTGTTGATGCAGAGAATATATATTTATACAGTATCTACATGTAGTCAGCAATACTCCATCCATCCATCTTCTACTGCTTTTCCGGAGGTCCGGGTCACGGAGGCAGCAGTTCAAGCAGAGAAGCCCAGACTTCCCTCTCCCCCGCCACCTGCTCCAGCTCTTCAGAGAGGATACCAAGGCGTTCCCAGACCAGCTGGGAGACATAGTCTCTCCACCGTGTCCTGGGTCTGCCCCGGGGTCTCCTCCCAGTGGGACATGCCTGAAACACCTCAAGTGGGAGGCGTCCAGGAGGCATCCTAATCAGATGCCCATACCACCTCAACTGACTCCTTTCAATGTGGAGGAGCAGCGGTTCTACTCTGAGCCTCTCCCGGATGACTGAGCTCCTCACCCTATCTCTGAGGGTGAGTCCAGCAATCCTACGGAGAAAGCTCATTTCAGCCGCTTGTATCCGCGATCTCGTTCTTTCGGTCATTACCCAAAGCTCGTGACCATAGGTGAGAGTAGGAACGTAGATTGACTGGTAAATCGACAGCTTTGCCTTAGAACTCAGCTCCCTCTTCACCACAACAGACCGGTACAACGTCCGCATCACTGCAGATGCTGCTCCAATCAGTCTGTCGATCTCTCGCTCCATTTTCCCCTCACTCGTGAACAAGACCCCAAGATATTTAAACTCCTCTACTTGGGGCAGGAGCCTGTCCCCAACCCAGAGAGGACAATCCACCTTTTTCCGGCTGAGGACCATGGACTCGGACTTGGAGGTGCAGATTCTCATCCCAGCCACTTCACACTCAGCGGAAAACCGTCAGCAATACTCAACCGTCAGCAATACTCAATATGATATATTTCCAGTTAATCCATGTATTTCTCCATGTAACCTTGTGACTGCATTATTTTAATTACTTTTAATCCTAGATCCATTTGTTTTGCCTTAAAATGCATCATAATTGTTAAATATATCTTATGCCTAACTCAGCACTGTTTACCTGTTGAAATATATATTTTACGGCTCATATACTACAATATGGCACCTGGCTGATCCATGTTTTGCCACGACACCACCGGCTGGAGCAGGTAAATCCCATGACGTCTCAACAGTCTCTCCATGATTTTGACACAGATCAGAGCAATTTGTTTCACAGGAAGCTAAACATTTCTACAGGCATTCTGCAGTTCTGTAACCACTTCACTTTCGTGAAGCTGGAGTTACATCTCATCACTGGAAGCCTGTGTTGAATGCCCAGACCCACTGTTTGAAGCGATAATTTTGCCACAAGAGAGCCATCTGAAACACACACACAGAGAATACATATTTTAGTATCTAATATTGATAACTTGCCGACATTACAATGTTGTACAGCAGACTTAAAAGCAAAGAATCATTAGCAATCATTAGCTTACCGTCATACGTGATGTAGTTCGTATCCTCATGTCTTCCCCTTTATACTGCTCTATGGTTTCCTAAACGCTCCAGTACTTTTCCAGAGTGTGTCGTATCGCCACCTTTGCCTTCTGTTCTCCTTTTTTGCCTTTATTCTGGCAAAAAAAAGCCAGAGAACGCAGATGCCTTGTATCCTGCCAGCTTGTGTTTTGTGTAACATTATGCTTATTTTACACCAGTTACGCTTGTTTTACGTAATGGGAGGGAGAGGGTTGCGCCGCCTCCCCATAACTATTCCCACCCACTTCGAGTGGGACCTAGTGCAGTGGAAACACAAAGCGGGCTGAACTGTACCGTCCCGTCCTGTACCGAACCGTACCGTACTGACCCTAGTAGAAAAGTGCCTTAAGGTTCTAAATAGGGACCAAAAAAAAACCCCACTTCTGAACAATAACACGGTCAGTAATCTCACCAGTAATGCCACTCTCACTGATAAATTTAATAATTATTTTGTCTCCACTGGAGAAAATTTATCTAATAAAATTAACCAACCCCAGGCTGCCTCTTTCAAACACTATCTATCAGGAAACTACCCAAATTTTTTTTTCCTGAAGCCAACTGATTGTGAGGAAGTCTGGAAAAACATCAAGGACATGAAGAACTCAAACTCTGCTGGAGCTGATGAAATGTCCAGCAAAATTTTGAAAAGTATCATTAATTGAATACTGGAACCTCTTACCTACTGCATTAATCTGTCTGTAATCTCCGGAGTAGTGCCACAAATAGTAAAAATTGCACAAATTTTACCAATTTACAAATCAGGTGATAAGAATGATTTGACTAATTATCGTCCAATATCCGTTCTGCCTACTCTCTCAAAGGTTTTGGAAAGAGTAGTTTATAACAGACTTTCCAGTTACCTTGATAAGCTCAACATTATTATCCCATCTCAGTATGGCTTCAGAAACACATTACCTATATGACAATACTTGACCTAATTGAAAAAAATCAAAGATGCAATTGAAAGAGGCAACTATGGTATTGGCATTTTTTTGACCTGTCTAAAACATTTGATACCATTAACCACGACATCCTAATTAATAAATTACAACATTACAGTATCAGAGGCCTAGCATTAGATTGGTTTATTAGTTATCTGTCTGGAAGACTTCAGTATATTTATACAAATAACCACAAGTAATCATATAAATCCATCGATCATGGGGTTCCCCAGGGTTCCATTTAAGGACCAGTTCTGTTCATTCTGTATATAAATGACATTGCTAGCTCCTCATCTCTACTACATAAAGTACTGTTTGCTGATGACACTAATTTATTTTTTGCTCACCAGAATCCAAATGAACTTGAACAGATAATAAATAGTGAACTATTGAAAATAGACAACTGGTTTCGGTGTAACAAACTTTCTCTTAATATCAGTAAAATTAATTATATTGCATTCCATTCCAATAAAAAGCCAAGACACCAATGAACTTTGCCCCAAAATTAATGGACAGAATATTAAAAGAGTTAGCTCTATAAAATTCTTGGGGGTCCTCATTGACAAATTTCTCAATTTCAAATGTCACATCGACAATCTACTCAAGAAACTAGCCAAATACACTGCTTTATTTTTTAAAGTGAGAGATTTTCTACCACTTTCAGCACTTCTCACTCTATATAAAACTTTATTTGAGCCTTACTTACATTACTGCAATATCATATGGTGTAACACATTTCCAACTCACCTAAAAAAAAGAAAGTCATACGTTCCTTATCATAGTCTGAATATAATTCTCCTACTAGTCACCTTTTCCATCATTATAATCTTCTAAGACTTGCTGAGCATAATTACTTCCAGAATACCTGTACAATGTATCAAGTTGTCCACAAGCTCAACTATAAATTATGTGAACTCATTCCAACCTTCCTTGCCATACACACTTATACCACTGGAAATAAAAACCAAATTGCTGGGAAAAAACAAAGACTAAAATCTACCAGGTTTAGTATTGTGTGCAGAGGACTGCAGATTTGAAATGAGCTTGATGAGAATGTAAAAATGTCACCTTCCATCTCCAGCTTCAAGAAAAAACTAAAAATGCAACTTCTATCATTATATATTAAGCTGCTATGTGTTACACAAAACTTGCTTACTGATGAGTTCTTACTCCATTGTAATTTTGTTTTATATGTTGATATCACTCCAATAGCATTTAATAACTTGACTATGTATCTTGAACTCACCTACTAATTCAGTGTAAACAAATGCTGGGATTCTTCGTCGGCCTCCGTCGGTCTATAATGACCATAGAAGAGAATCCTAAACGTCTACTCTGCTGGAACAGCACCGCCTGTGGCTGAACAGGCCGATGCGCGAATGGCAGTCCCTGTCACACGGGTCGCACTTGCGGGTGGTCTCCGTGCTGCTGGGTCTGTGGCGGTTTTTCCTGCGGGTCTTTTTTTCATCTGCTGCAGCAGTCAGTCTCTCTTCACCCGCCTTGAGCTATCTGGTCAGGGTGCCTCTCCATTTGGAGCGGTCCGTTGCAAGGTCCTCCCAGCGCTCTGTGTTGATCTCCAGGGCCTTCATGTCTATCTTGCAAACGTCTCTAAAGTGCAGCTGTGGGCGGCCAACGTCTCTCCTGCCAGTTGTCAGTTCTCCGTAGAGGACGTCTTTGGGGATTCTGCCATCCTCCATACGGTGAACGTGGCCTAGCCAGCGGATCCTGCGCTGCCTGAGTAGAGTGAACATGGAGGGAAGGCCGGCGCGGGACAGAACTTCTGTGTTGGGCACTTTGTCCTGCCAGGATATGTCCAGGATGTGGCGAATGCAGCGCAAGTGGAAGGAGTTCGGTCTCTTTTCCTGCCGGGCTTATGTTGTCCACGTCTCACTCCCATAGAGCAGTGTGCTGATGACGCAGGCGTTGTACACTGCCATCTTCGTCTTGACAGAGAGTTTGGGATTCTCCCACACTCGTGTGGTGAGGCGAGCGAGTGTGAAGGCTGATTTTCCAATCCTCTTGTCGATCTCTGTATCAAGGGAGAGGTTGTTGCTGATCGTGGACCCTAGGTACGTGAACTGATTCACGACCTCCAGCTCGTAGTCATCGATGGTGATGGTTGGTGGTGCTTCTGTGCCTTGAGCCAAGACGTTAGTCTTCTTCAGGCCGATGGTAAGCCCAAAGTCCTTGCATGCCTGGGAGAAGCGGTCCATCAGGGTCTGAAGCTCCAGCTGACGAACGAGAACAACTCGTGCATAGACTTTGCCAACAACGCTGAGGAGGGAGATGCCCCTGTAGTTGTTGCAGTCGCTTCTCTCCCCTTTGTTTTTGTAGAGGGTGATGATCTTGGCGTCCCTCATGTCCTGTGGTACGGCACTTTCTTTCCAGCACTGGCAGAGGACGTCATGCAATGGCAGCAGTAGGGCGGTCTTGCAGTGCTTGATCAGGTCGAGGGGTATGCCGTCGTTGCCAGGTGCCTTGCCAGCGGCCAAGCTATCAATGGCCTTGCTGAGTTCGTCGATGGTTGGCTCGGCGTCAAGTTCGTCCATGGATGGCAGGCAGTCGATGGCATCAAGGGCTGACGGTGTCATGGTGTTCTGTCTGGAGTAGAGGTCGGAGTAGTGTTCCACCCATCTCTCCATCTGCTTGTTCTTTTCTGTGATCATCTCCCCAGTGGAGGATTTGAGGGGGGCTGTCTTGCTCTGAGCCGGACCAAGTGCTTTCTTGATGCCATCGTACATACCACGGATGTTCCCTGTTATGGCAGCGGTTTGAATGTCTTGGCTGAGCTGAGTCCAGTACTCGTTGGCACAGCGCCGAGCAGTCTGCTGAACTTTGCTTCTCGCAGCCCTGAGAATCTGGAGATTCTTCTCGTTTGGGTACTTCTTGTACTCAGCAAGTGCTGAGCGCTTGGCTTCAATGACGGGGGTCATCTCGGTCAACTTGGCATCGAACCAGTCCTGTGACTTCGAGGTCTTCCTCCCAAAGGTAGCCAAGGCTGTGCGGTGGATGGTGTTTCGCAGCTCTTCCCACTTCTGCTTTGCAGATTCTCCTTCTTGTGGTACACCAAGTTCCTTCTCAAAGGTGGAGGCAAAATGCTCAACAAGTTCTGGTTGGGCCATCTTGCTGGTGTCAATCCGTGCCTTTCCAGGCTGTCTAGCACGATGGAATTTCTTCAGCCACAGCTTGACCTTGCAACACACCAATGAATGGTCTGTGTCGCAATCTGCACTCTGGAACAAATGGGTGATTAGCACGTTCTTCAGTGAGGTGCGCCTGGTCAGGATCATGTCCAGCTGGTGTCAGTGTTTTGAGCGCGGATGTTGCCAGGAAACCTTGTGTTGGGGCTTGGTCTTGAAGAACGAATTTGTGATGCACAGATCGTGATATGTGCAGAACTCGAGCAGCCGCTGTCCGTTGTTGTTCATTCTGCCCACGCCAAATGGTCCAAGACAGGAGGGCCAGGAGTCGTGGTCAGCACCCACTCAGGCATTGAAGTCTCCAAGGAGAATGAGTTGTTCAGAGTTGGGGATGATCCTGACAGTTGTTGCGAGATTCTCGTAGAACTCATCTTTTGCCTCTGGTGTGGCTGTCAGTGTTGGGGCATACACACTAACGAGGGTGACTGGGCCTTGAGTGGTGTTGAGGCGGAGGGTGAGGAGTCGTGCAGAGCCATTGCTGTCCGGTTCCACCATCTTCAGCAAGGTGTTCTTCACTGCGAAGCCCACTCCGTGTTCCCTGTGTTCGTCACTGCCCTTTCCCTGCCAGTAGAACATGTAGTCCTTCTCTCTCAGTGTGCCTGCGTCAGCCAACCGTGTTTCCTGGAGAGTGGCGATATCCACTCCTAGTCTCTTCAGCTCATTATTGATGATGGCAGTCTTCCTGGTGTCGTTGATGTCCTTGAAGTTAGCAGCGAGTCCTGTCATCATAGTGCGGACGTTCCAAGTTCCCAGTTTTAGAGTTGGTCTCTTTTGTTTTTTTGTCTTGCCTGGTGCGAAGGTTCTCAGCCTGCTGTTTGGACTTCTCCTCATCCCCATGCACCCAATGAGGAAAGCAAGCTGTGGCAGGACAACACCTTATTGGCTGGGGGCTGCCCAGCTTGAGGCGGGCGGTAGCTGTCCAGTGAGATCTGATGATCCCTCCCACCGTTGGGAACAACCCCTGGCGCCGCGCTCTATGCCAATTGAGCGGTGGCTTATAACCGGTAACAGTCATTCCCCATGTTTTGTTTACACCAAAGGCGAAGCTGGAGTGTCCTCTCCAGTGATCCGGTGTTCTACCTTCCAGCGTTGGGCGTTGGTAGGATTCAAGCCTGGGCAGGAAGATATGGAGGACAAGATGTTGCCCATGCAGCATGTCCCCCCTCTCCACGTCACTGATGAATCCAAAGGAACAGCAGGACTGCTACAGTTTGGCACCAGCGCCGTTGCAGGAGCTGCCAGAACGATGTTGAGCACAACATAGAACTGCCTTAGGGGCTCCGACTCCGGATTTTTCCCTCAGGGTTGACTCCCAAAGCCTTTCCCGTGACCGGGTATGCCACAAGGCAGCGGAGGTTTGAAATCAGGGTTTACCTTCCCCTAGATGGGCTACCTTCCCAGGTTGACGAGCCACCATCTACCCGAAGCATCTGGTTTTAAGGTGCCAGAGGTCCGCCCTTGCCCCTTCTCCTATTAGTAAAAGCATTTCCGCTGGGCTTAGAGACGTGTTGAAAGGAAGGTGCCGTACCGCAGGACATGAGGGACCACCAAGATCATCACCCTCTACAAAAACAAAGGGGAGAGAAGCGACTGCAACAACTACAGGGGCATCTCCCTCCTCAGCGTTGTTGGCAAAGTCTATGCACGAGTTGTTCTCGTTCGTCTACAGAAGCTTGCCGATCGTGTCTACCCCGAGTCTCAGTGTGGCTTCCGCGCTGAGCGATCAATGGTAGACATGATATTCTCCATCCGCCAACTCCAGGAGAAATGCAGAGAACAGAACATGCCCCTGTACGTCGCCTTCATCGACTTCACCAAAGCGTTCGATCTGGTCAGCAGAGAGGGCCTTTTCAAAGATCCTGCCAAAGATAGGATACCCACCAAAGTTGCAAAGCCTCATCGAATCGTTTCACACCAACATGCAGGGGATAGTGCAGCACGATGGCAACGTCTCAGAGCCATTCAACATATGCAGCGGAGTGAAACAGGGCTGTGTACTTGCGCCAACCCTCTTTGGGATTTTCTTTGCTATGCTCCTGAGGCATGCCTTCAGCACAGCAACAGAGGGAATCTACCTGCACACAAGATCTGACGGCAGGCTTTTCAACCTCGCCCGCCTGAAAGCCAGAACCAAAGTACACGAGGCTCTTATCAGAGACATGCAGTTCGCAGATGACGCTGCAGTCGCAACCCACACACAGCTGGAGCTTCAGACCCTGATGGACCGCTTCTCCCAGGCATGCAAGGACTTCGGGCTTACCATCAGCCTGAAGAAGACTAACGTCTTGGCGCAAGGCACGGAAGCACCACCAACCATCACCATCGACGACTACGAACTGGAGGTCGTGAATCAGTTCACGTACCTGGGGTCCACGATCAGCAACAACCTCTCCCTTGATACAGAGATCAACAAGAGGATTGGAAAATCAGCCTTCACACTCACTCGCCTCACCACACGAGTGTGGGAGAATCCCAAACTCTCCGTCAAGACGAAGATGGCAGTGTACAACGCCTGCGTCATCAGCACACTGCTCTATGGGAGTGAGACGTGGACAACATAAGCCCGGCAGGAAAAGAGACTGAACTCCTTCCACCTGCGCTGCATTCGCCACATCCTGGACATATCCTGGCAGGACAAAGTGTCCAACACAGAAGTTCTGTCCCGCGCCGGCCTTCCCTCCATGTTCACTCTACTCAGGCAGCGCAGGCTCCGCTGGCTAGGCCACGTTCACCGTATGGAGGATGGCAGAATCCCCAAAGACGTCCTCTACGGAGAACTGGCAACTGGCAGGAGAGACGTTGGCCGCCCACAGCTGCGCTTTAGAGACGTCTGCAAGAGAGACATGAAGGCCCTGGAGATCAACACAGAGCACTGGGAGGACCTTGCAATGGACCGCTCCAAATGGAGAGGCACCCTGACCAGACAGCTCAAGGCGGGTGAAGAGAGACTGACTGCTGCAGCAGAAGAAAAAAGGACCTGCAGGAAGAACTGCCACAGACCCAGCAGCACGGAGACCACCCACAAGTGCGACCTGTGTGACAGGGACTGCCATTCGCGCATCGGCCTGTTCAGCCACAGGCGGTGCTGTTCCAGCAGAGTAGACGTTTAGGATTCTCTTCCATGGTCATCATAGACCGACGGAGGCCGACGACGAAATTCAAATGTGCTGAAAGGACCACTGAAAGATGAATTGGAATCAGATATTCTCAGATATTTGGAAGAAAATGATTTATTTATTTAGCGAATGCAAAGTCCTTAAGCCAAGCAGTTGCCTCCTGGTTTGCTGTATGGAGGGTGTGTAATCCTCCTTCCAGTCTTTGGAGCGGGCAAGCCTCTATGATGTGTTCCATAGTTTGCTCCTCTCCACATGCGCACAGTGGGCTAGGGCTACTGCCCCATCTGTGAAGGCTGGCCAAGCAGGGGCCATGTCCAGTCCTGAAGCGATTGAGTGTAGACCACTGTCTCCTTGGGAGGTTGGTGCCCGGGACCTGTTGGTTGGGGTTTATCACCAGCTGTTTGTTTGGGACCTCCTTGGTCTCCCATTCCTCTTGCCAAGCTGTCTGGATGGTAAAGTCAGCTGGGGGAGGGTTTTTCCAAATCGGCCGTCTGGATGAAAGTCGGGCAGTGGGTGGGGTGTAGATATCTGCATGGATTGGTAAGTGAGGAAAATCTTTAACTTTTTGGAGCATCCTTTGAGTTAATGCTGCTCGCCGGATGTGTGGAGGGGCTATGTTTGACAGTACAGAGAGCCAGGGGAGTGGTGTTGAGCGGATTGTTCCAGTTATAGTTCTCATGGTTGAGTTGAGCTGGGTGTCTACATGGTGTGTGTAAGATGACCTGGACCAGACAGGGGCACAATATTCTGCTACAGAGTATGAAAGGGCCAGTGCTGAGGTGCGCAGGGTGGAGACTGCCGCCCCCCATTTTGCACCAGCGAGCTTGCAGAGCAGGTTGTTTCGTACTTTCACCTTAGCAGCCGTCCACTTTAGATGTTCCTTGAAGGATAAGGTCCTATCAAGGGTCACTCCAAGATAAGTTGGATTTGGGGCATGCTTAAGCTTGAGTCCGCTCAGGTGGATGTTTAGTTCTCTGGCAGCTTTTGCATTGTGGAGATGAAATACACTGGAGACGGTTTTTGCTGGGCTTGGTTTTAGGCGCCAGATTTTGCAGAACTGGTCCAGTTTAGCAAGATCTTCCGTGAGCACCCGTTCCAGTGGTTCAAAGTCTGGTGCTTGGAATGCCAGACAGATGTCGTCTGCATAGATGAATTTGCGGGATTTTGTAGTAGGCAGGTCGTCAGGGGGGCAATGGATCAGCGTTCTCGTCGCGCCCTCCGCCAGTACCCGGGCTCGCCTGGGGAAGCTAATGATCCTACCAGCAGACTAAATTCGAAGAGACGACGCCTCTGTGCCAAGTCAAAGAAGAATCCTAGTCACAGTCCTAAAGCCGAAAGAAAATGATAATGGAGAAGTATCCACTTTAATACTGTGGGATGCATGCAAAGCTGTAATAAGGGGAAAGATTATCGCAAAACTGGCAATCCAAAAGAAACTGAGACAAGAAAAACTAATCACATTAGAGTCAGAACTTAAGAACCTAGAAAAAGAGCACAAAGATAACACTCATTCTAATAACCCGCTCAAAATTAAGGAAATTAAAAAACAAATAAATGAGATCTACACAATAGAAATCCAGAAGAAACTTACATTTCTGAAACAAAAATACTATGAAACAGGCAGCAAATCGGCAAAATTGCCAGCCTATAAATTGAGGAAACAACAAACGGAGAGAGCAATCTACAAAATCAGAGACCCAGTATCAAAGAAAATAAAATTTAGAATTCAGGATATTCTTAAAAGCTTCGAGAACTACTATAAGAACTTGTACTCCCTCAAAAAACATAAAAACGCATCTGAAGCATTCCTAAACACGTTAAACCTTCCCCAACTTACTGAGTCACAAAATAAAACACTACTGTCAGAAATACAACCTAAAGAATTAAAAAAAGCAATTATGAAACTTAAAGCTAACAAATCCCCAGGAGAAGATGGCTATACAGCAGAGTGGTACAAAACCTTTAAACAGCAACTATCTCCTCTCCTCCTGAAAACATTTAACTATGTCCTCCACACAGGGGAAATCCCCCCCTCCTGGAGAGAAGGGGTCATTGCAGTCATACCTAAACCTGAAAAGGATAAACTAGACTGCTCCAACTACAGACCAATCAGTGTGTTAAATCAGGACTATAAGCTTTTTACCACTATCCTTGCCAAAAGGTTAGAAAATATACTGACAGACTTAATACATTTAGACCAAGCAGGTTTTATAAGATAAAGACAGACACAAGACAACATTAGACGCACTTTATACATAATTCATCATATAAAAAAATATAACTTAAATGCAGCCATATTAGGTTTAGATGCTGAAAAAGCATTTGATTCGGTTGACTGGTCTTTCCTATATAGAATCTTATCCAGTTTCAATTTTCATAACAACTTCATTAGAACTATACAGGCATTATATAAAAAACAAACAGCTAAAATAAGGATTAATGGTAAATTATCATCATCTTTTGAACTGGAAAGAGGATGTCGTCAGGGCTGCCCCTTGTCTCCACTGCTCTTTGCAATCTTCATAGAACCTCTGAGCCAATGGATAAGACAGAATCAAAAAATTCAAGGTATTACACTTGGTCAGAAGGAACACAAAGTAGCACTCTTTGCTGATGACATTTTAATATACCTGGGGCAGCCGGACACCTCTTTTCCAGAACTAATCTCAGTTTTTTCAGAGTATGGAGATTTATCGGGGTACGAATTAAACATGCATAAAACCCAAGTTTTAACATTCAACTATGACCCAAATCAATATTTACTAAGCAAACTCAAAACTAACTGGGAGATGGAATCTATGAAATATCTGGGGGTCAATATCCCGAAACAACTCAACAAAATTATAACACTAAACTATGATCCACTGATGGCAAAAATAAAATCTGATCTAGCAAGATGGAATATGATACCATTCTTGGGTACTGCACAAAGAATTCAAGCAGTCAAAATGAATATACTTCCACGTCTTCTATACCTTTTCCAAACAATACTGGTAGAACCTCTCAAAAAAACATGGCAAGAACTGGACAGAAGGATCTCAAGATTCATATGGCAGGGAAAGAGACCTAGAATCAAATATAGAACCCTACAGCTAAACAAAGACAAAAGTGGGCTCGCACTGCCAAATATCAGGGACTATTTTAAAGCCGCACAAATTAAAACTTTAGTAGAGATATGTAACCCAGTCTACACTGCACAATGGAAGGAGATGGAATGCCAAATAACAAGTGACATCCCCCTACAGGCGATAATAGGGAACAATGCCTTACCTAAACTTTTGAATAACACTAACCCGTGGATAGAGACCCCGCTAAAAATTTGGTTTAAGATAGTCAGAGAGAATCAAACTAAAGAACCCTATCGATTACTGCAATGGATTGCCTAAGATCAAGACTTTACTCCTAATAAAACAGACATTAGATTTAAAAAGTGGAAAGAGAACGGACTGATAAAATATTACAATTTTTTTAAAGGGCAAATTTTAAGAAGTTTTGAAGATTTGAAAAAACAAGGTCTAATAAATCAAGACCTTTACAGGTTCTTTCAGCTTAGACACCACATAAACAAAATACTTAAAAAGGAGGATTTGGAAAGGGCCCAGTCAGGTGTTCTGAAGGTCTTCTTATTGGCATATAAAGGGATCCCAGGGATCAGATACATTTCTAAAATATACCAAGGTCTTCAAGACTTAAAAGGAGATAACACATCATATATAAAAGAGAGATGGGAAAAAGAGGGGAATTTCACTTTACAACTGTAAATATGGGAAAAGCTAAATAAACAACAAAGGAAAAGTACCTCATCCCTGCAGTGGAGAGAATTTGGATGGAAAAATTTGGCAAGATTTTTCAGAACACCTGCACAAAACAAATTTACTCGTAAGGGGTTGAATTGTTGGCGCTTGTGTGGTGAAGAGACTGCAAATCATTTTCATGTGTTTTGGTCATGCCCAGTTATCCACCAATATTGGACCAATGTACAGACAATATTGGGGAAAATATTCAAAATAACAGTCCCCTTTTCTTTTGTAACTTTGTATTTGGGTTTACTACCGGAATCACTGGAAAGACGAGGAGAAAAATACTTATTCACAGTTTTAATATTGGCAAGTAAAAAAGCTCTAACTAAAAAAATGGATGTTGAAGGATTGTCCTACACCTGAAGATTGGATTAACGTGATTCAAGACATTTACTCGATGGAAAAGTTGACATTCGCACTGAGACAGGACATGGATGGGTTCTTGAACTTTTGGCAACCCTGGATCGCATATGTGTCTTCCATCAGATCTAATCTTTGACAAATACCATTTCAATAATGGCACCTCTCTTTGTTCCAACGCTACTCAGATGCTCTTTTATTTTTATTTATTTATTTATTTATTTTGTTTCTTTTGTTTTGTTTTTGTTTTTTCTTGTTTTGTTTTTTCTTTGTTTTTTGTTCTTTCTTTAATTTCTCTTTTTCTTTCACTTAAAAAAGGGGTGTTGTAATAATTATTCTTCCAATGTCAAAAAACAAAAAAAAAGGAATGTGATTAAAATGTAAACAATGCAATGCTGTAATGACATGTATACCCTTTACAAAAACTTAAATAAAAAAATAAAATAAAATTTGCAAATGGCAAACTAACAGTAGAATACCTATCAAAATCTGTGAAAGGAAAGAATCCTACTACCGGTAACATTGTTGAAGGGTGGTTCATTTTGTCAGATGCTACCCACATGTTGAGGTAAACATAGTAGTTTATGAGACGTCCAAACTGAAATGCTGATACTCACTCGACCTGGTCATGACGGACCATGTTCAGTAATATCAGACCTGTGTAGAAGAGCTACACAGCATTTTACATCCATACTTCCTACTGATTGGCAATTTCCAAATCAATATCATTGTGCCATGTACTACAGGCAACTGAATGGATCTGATCCAAATTATGAACAAACATTTTTTGCAAATCCATCCTCCAGATTGGTCATAAAAAACTTGTACTGGTCACCAAGGGGATGTGTGGGACCATCAGTTGTCTTATCTGATGAGGGTAGGAGACATTTTAAACAATGGGGGGTTCCACACGTCTCACTGGTCAGACCCAAACACATGGATTGGAAAAATGTTAGACATTTTGTCACCTCCGCTGAGGAATATAGCCATCCATGGGAAGTCATTATCTGACCTTTAGATAGAATATTCTCCTAAATTAGAAACATATGCATTGTCACTTAAATGGGTAACCACAGCACAAAAGGCTGTGCACAACTGACACCCAGAAATCTCCTACATGACCAATCTCATCATTAACAGAAGAGGATGAGCAAATTTGAAGTTCAGATTCTAAATTCATTATGGTAAAAAGATAAAACAGATGTTGGTCTAATAATAGGGGGCAGGGTATGTCACTATAGACCATATAAAAGACAATATCCTCTCTGTCTAGAAGCTCAAAAAGATGTTAAACAGGTCATAAAAGAGCTAAAAAAGCAGCATATGTCATGGTGTCATGTTCAGCCTCCCCATTCCTGAGGGAAACATCTTGATGATGCAAGACCTGCAGGAATTAGCAAAGCTATAATTCTTTGTGCTCATTGTGTATCACGATCACACATATTATTGAATGAACTAAACCTCCAAATGCAACTTTTCACAGTGGTAGTCATTCGCAATGCATTTTTGGCATACCGCTACCAGTCCACCCAGATCATCAGTTCTGGTTTGCATTCATATCTGAAAACAAAAAGTACATATTCACCAGACTACCACAGGGTTACTGTGAGTATCCTACATTTTTTTCTCAGGCAAATATCAGCAAATCTTGCACATTTTATACCTCCTAATAAGAGTTAATTGCTCCTATGACATGTTGCTGGCATCTCCTGATGAAGAAATATACAAACAAAACATATCTCTGCAGGCTGGAGTCAATAAGTCATTAAATAAAGGTGCTGTGTTTAATCAAGGTTCTCAAATTTATACTTGACCAAAGGGTAAACCCATCCTCCCACAAAAATTAATTCACTATGCTGCTACTTGAACACATAGACTTTGTCATGTGTTCAAGGGAGGGATGGTGATGTTGGTTATTAGTTATCACAGCCTATGGGTTTGAAAATTTTGCTACAAAATTTTGCCAATATTAATGTATAATTTGTGCACAAAATAATGTCCAGGGCAATGTCAAGACCAGAGAAGGGTAGTTTTCCATCAACAACATACCCATTTCAGAACATTTGCATGGACTTCATTGAGCTAACCGAATATGAAGGGAAGAGATATTGTTTAATTGTAGTGGATATGGTTACAGTGCGGCGGCATGAAATAAAGCGGCGTTGTTGGAGGTTTTAAGTAGAGTTTTATTATCATACCGCCGTCACGGGATCCCCTCTCCAGCCCAAGTGTGTGCAGGCTGGATGGGGATCCTCTGGCTCTCAGAGAAGGAGAGGAGAGGCGGACACAAAGTCTGTGTCCTGCAGCAGAGGCTGAAGTGTGTGTCTACCAGTTGCAGGATCAGAGTGAGAGAGATTGCGTTACAGAGTTGCAGCTTAAATACTTGACCATAACAATACATCAAAGGGACATACCCCACAGTTAGAATGATCAAAGGGATAACAGAACAGGCAGGAGGTATTTGCATTTGTAAGACATACATCACAATGGGCAGCTTAGCTAGACCTCGCTCCAAGTGTAGGACAAAGAGGCCAACAGGCACATCTACATATTGATCTGAGTCTCTAGGTCACAGTAAGGACAGGACGCATGAGTACAATGGATGAAAGGCAATAATTAACATCACAGAGGTGAACTAGAAGAAACGCGTCTACCTGTAGACATTAATACACCGAAGCACATCCACATATGTAAGATGCTCAGAAAAAGCACAGTAAGGACGAGCCGTATGAACACTATACAGAGTGGCGCATTACATCACAATACATGCATGTTTGCATCACAAATACATGAATGGCACATTCCATCTCAGTAGTGCAGCAGAGAAAAACAGAGACAAGAGGGCTGAGTGTCCTTAGTCTGTTGTGGGGTTAAAACGAACCGCCACACGCTCCCCCCCAGAGGACGCGGCAGGGGGCCGCGACCTCGATAATCCATCTGTGTGAGCGAGTTGTGGGAGGAGCTCGCTGCAGGCGGAGGGGGAGGGAGGGGAGTAAAAGCCGGCCGGAATTGTGAAATCGTCCTGGGCCGCGCAAAAATTGCTTGCTGCTCCGCGACGTCGAGGGGCTGTCCCGTTGCGCGTGCGGAGATCACAAGAAGAAAAATTAGTCTCTGACTCCTCTCGTGGCCATGAAGAAAAGCAGGAGCGGCTGTAAGAAAAAATTAGACAAAAGCAGAGGGACTGGCGTGTTGGTTTTAGCTGCAGAAGCAACCCCAAAACCCCCCGGGAACAGCTGACGGCTGAAATCCCTTTGTGCCGTGGCTGAGACCGTTAAAAAAATCCAGTGGCGAGCTGCGTGCTTGCTTCAGGTGAACGAGCAGCCCTGAAGGTCCTGTGAGCAGCGGCGGAGGACGATGGCGGTCTCTGGAGCCGTTACTTGTCCCGTGCGTGATGCGCCATCCTCGTAACTCCCCGATGCATGCGCGGGGGTCAGTGCGTGGGTGGGCCGCTGGAGTGGCGAGTCAGGGTGCAGAAACTTGGTGGAGATCGGCGCAGACGGCGCCAATAAAATCCAGGTTGAGCTGTGGCTGTAGATTGGCCATGGTGCGTTGGAGCGGTGAGAGGAAATAGACGATCTTTTGTCCCTCGGCTCGTGCAGATGCGTTGGAGCGGTGGGAGGGAATAGACGATCTTGGGCACCGCTCGGCCGTGGTGCGTTCAGGTCCGCGTGTTGCGTTCTCCGCCGGCCCTGGAGGACGCCGTCGTGGAGAAGGGACGAGGTGCTCGCGCTCTCTTGTGAAGGAACTGCGGGCGCGGCCGGTCCAGCGTGGATGAGCAGATCTCAGACGTGCAGATCTCATCCTGAAGAACGGGTTACCAGTGCAGCTCAGAAGGTTGCTTTCGCACAAAACGTGTGCGTGTTCAAGGGGTCACCAGTGCGGCAGCATACAAAAATAAGCAGCGATGCTGTGGTTTTAAGCAGATTTTATTAATCATACCGCCGTCACGGGATCCCCTCTCCGGTGCATAGTGTGAGCAGCCCGGAGAGGGATCCCTAGGTTCTCAGAGAAGGAGAGGAGAGGCGGACACAAAGTCTGTGTCCTGCAGCAGAGGCTGAAGTGTGTGTCTACCAGTTGCAGGATCAGAGTGAGAGAGATTGCGTTACAGAGTTGCAGCTTAAATACTTGACCATAACAATACATCAAAGGGACATACCCCACAGTTAGAATGATCAAAGGGATAACAGAACAGGCAGGAGGTATTTGCATTTGTAAGACATACATCACAATGGGCAGCTTAGCTAGACCTCGCTCCAAGTGTAGGACAAAGAGGCCAACAGGCACATCTACATATTGATCTGAGTCTCTAGGTCACAGTAAGGACAGGACGCATGAGTACAATGGATGAAAGGCAATAATTAACATCACAGAGGTGAACTAGAAGAAACGCGTCTACCTGTAGACATTAATACACCGAAGCACATCCACATATGTAAGATGCTCAGAAAAAGCACAGTAAGGACGAGCCGTATGAACACTATACAGAATGGCGCATTACATCACAATACATGCATGTTTGCATCACAAATACATGAATGGCACATTGCATCTCAGTAGTGCAGCAGAGAAAAACAGAGACAAGAGGGCTGAGTGTCCTTAGTCTGTTGTGGGGTTAAAACGAACCGCCACAACGGATTATTTCACATTTCGGGAAAGTATTGAATAGTGATTTGAAACACCATGCAGCATATCACCCACAGTCTGCAGGATTTGTGGAACAACATAACTGGACCATTATAGAAAAATTAAGAAAACAATGGCAGAAACAGGACAGAATTGGATTTATTGTTTACCTTTGATACTATTTTACATGAGAATAATGCCTACAAAAGAAGGTTTATCTCCATTTAAAGTTTACATGAAAAGCCTTAATTAGTATTCCCTCTTAGACCATTTAACCCAGAAGATGAAGAGATTTGGTTTAGCAGATTACATGTTAAAAATGTTGACTCAAAAAGATTCTGTTCATGGTATTCTGCCTAGTAAGGAACATACAGGAGGAATCATCACCATAAAACCCGGAGACAGACCAAGTCCTTACAAAGACTGTTAAAAGAAGACCTGGTCAGAAGCCCCCTGGCAGGGGCCATATAAGGTAATATTATCAATTCCAACAGCTGTAAAAGCACAAGGCAGAGACACTTGGGTACACCGTACACACTGTAAATTATTATCAAAACAAACCATAGAAGCTATAGGGAACGAGCCATAGAGAGTGTTGCTGTTGTGGAGGAAGTCTGGGGCTACATAGGGAGTCAGGTATTTTAGCTGACCTGATTGTCTCAAACCTTGGTGAAGAAATTAAGAGTCTACAGCAGGTAGAATACACTCAAAATGGCTAACAATGAAAGACCCCTCAGAGATAACTGACGTAGATTCCAGTTTTTTGAATGGCTCACATGTGTGTTCCTCATGCTTATACTTGCCGTAGTCCTCCTGATTCGGTTGTTGTGCAGCTCAGTAGCTATTTTAAAAGATAACTGACAAATCAATAAACATTAACATTAAGGATCAAGGGACACCACCCACCATAACGTGCACTGAAGATAAAGCTTGTGTAGTCCAGTTTAACTATTGTGATATATATAATTGTGACCACTCCATGCACTATGAATCTGAGTCTGTGATGTATGAAAAGAGTCATAAGTACATGTGCACTCCTCCATGTAACTGGGCTGATGTATTCAGTCACACAGGACCCAATGACTCTTAATACTTTAAAAACACATATACATTATACAGTCACCCTACCATGGGGCATGTGCTGTTAACACAATCTTCACATATGGCCGTAAGGAATGCACAATTTGTAACCCTATTAGAATAACTAAAACATCTCTGAAGTTGTCTGACACTGGACAATATTATGTTGGAGTAAATGTACTTGGAAAAGACCCTTTAGAGTGTGTAGGCATGGTCTACTATTCATGCTAATCCTAATTGTGAAACAATAATACCATATTCAAACACACACCAAGATATGTAGAACAGGTATTCACAACTAACTATTGGTGGGGATATGCAGAGTTCCTTGCTAGTAGGACAAATAAAACAAATTTCTCCAGTTCCTCCACACCATCCTCTGCAGTCCCAGCATCAATGGCACCAGGGCAGAACAACACCTTTGAACTAAATGGAGGATGGTGGCCCTGTGGGTATAGGGTCTATTCACACCTGCCTCTAACTGGGAGGTGTCTAAGCCCCTGTATGACTGACTGACCACACTATCAGGTCAGGCATTGGCTTGCTTGCTACCGGATAACCATGAGAACGGGTACTACCTGTCTCATGGGTCGGGCTGTCGGCGACTCAACCAGCATCCCCGCCCTTCCGAGGGCATGGAGGGTAAAACAGGGCATCCTGGCAGAACGAAAAACAATATCTGCCACAGGTCTGTGGTAGACCACTCCCAGTTACACAGGGTGAGACTGGACATCCTGGAAGATAAACACATCTGTCGCAAGGTCTGTGGTGGACTATGCCAGTCAGTGCATCGTGACATGGACTACACAAAAAGCAGAGATAAACAAACTTATCATCTGGTCAGTCAATGCAACAGATACTGGAGTCAGTTTGTCTTGGCTTGTCCTTGCCACTGATAATACCTTTATCTGCCAAGAATGTGCTGCTAGTCCAGCAAAAGCTAGCGGTACTCAAATACTTTGCAAGCAGTTTCATGAAATGGTCAATCAGAAAGCAACTCATACCGGCACGGACGTGGCCCGGGCTTACAAGGTCCGCGCTGATCTGTTCACACTCCAACAGGCAGCGAAAAGTAAGCTAGGAGCAGGAAGACAAAAGAAGAGGAAAACAGCAGCCTTGTGTGTAGCAGAATGGAATGTATGCACTCTGTTGGACAGAACAACATCACAGCACCCAGAAAGACAGACTGCACTTGTGGCCTTGGAAATAAACAGGTACAATGTAGACATAGCTGCACTTAGTGAAACAAGATTGCCTGGATATGACAGCTTAGAAGACCATGGGTACATCTTCTTTTGGAGTGGGAGATCAACTCAAGAAAGGAGAGAAGCAGGAGTAGGCTTTGCAGTTAGAAAGGAGATAGCAGCAATGCTTGATGAAGAACCGGTGCCAATCAACGACAGGATAATGACTATGAGACTCCCACTACAGCAGAAGATGTATGCCACACTCATCAGTGTATATGCCCCAACAATGACCAACACAAAGGAGGTGAAGGAAGAGTTGTACAGTGATTTACGTGAGACTATCAGGCGTGTACCGACTGATGACAGGCTGATACTCATTGGAGATTTTAATGCCAGAGTTGGTTCGGACACTGAGAATTGGAAAGGAGTGCTAGGCAGTCATGGAGTAGGCAAGTGCAATGCTAATGGAGAACTTCTACTTGCACTATGTTCAGAGTACAACCTTGTGATAACCAACACTCTATTTAAGCACAAGGACACACACAAGAAGACATGGATGCACCCAAGATCCAAGCACTGGCACTTGTTAGACTACATCATAGTCAGGCAGAGAGACATAAGAGATGTATTGGACACCAGAGCAATGAGAGGCGCGGACTGTGGTACTGATCATGTTATGCTGAGATCTAGATTAAGGATTTGGAGACGAAAACAGCACTGCAGGACGGGTGCGAAGCCACCACGGAAGCTAAACACTAGTGCACTGAAAGGCCAAAAGAAGCAGGAAGAACTTACACAGGAAATGGATGAAAACTTGAAAGACTGGGACAGCAACAACTCAGAGAATGACATAGAAAACAAATGGGCAACACCGAAGGATACGGTGTATCAGACTGTGATGTATTAGGCCACCCTGAGAGGAAACATCAAGATTGGTTTGATGAGCATGATGAACACCAGAAGAAACTACTGGACGCAAGGAATACAGCTAGGCAGGAAAACCTACAGTGTAACACAAAGTCGAAGAAGAAGAAATACTCAAAGGCTCAGAGTGAGCTACAGAAGTACACCAGAGAGATGAAGTCCAACTGGTGGGACGAAAAAGTGGAGAAACTTCAAACTGCAGCAGACAGGAAGGACATGAAAACATTCTTCACAGGTTTGAGAGAAATCTACAGCCCTAAACCAAGAGGATTGATCCAACTAAAGGATATGGATGGTGAAGCGGTTTTGCAGGAGAAAGACAAGATCCTGGATAGATTTGAAGACCACTTTAACCAACTACTAAACAACCCTTGAGATCTCACTGCAGAGGATAAAGAAGCTCTAGTGCAGCGACCAGCTGTATCAAGTCTGGATGAACCACCAAATTTTGATGAACTAATGGCAGCTATCAGGACAACACAGGATGGTAAAGCTCCAGGAGGGGATGGAATTCCAGCAGAAGTGTGGAAATTTGGTGGTATTCAGCTGACCAACTGCCTGCACAAGCTCATCCAAGAGATATGTGATGCCCAGAAAGTACCTCAAGACTGGAAGAATGCAAGTATTGTGCCTTTGTTCAAGAAAGGTGACAGGAAAGATTGTGGAAATTACCGAGGTATATCACTGCTAGCCACTGTTGGTAAGATTCTCTCACGTGTACTACTGAACAGACTCAATGAACACATCTCGCAGAATGTACTACCGGAAACCCAGTGTGGCTTTAGAAGTGGAAGAAGCACAATGGACATGATTTTCTGCTTGAAACAGGTTCAAGAAAAGTGTATCAAACAGAACATGCCGCTTTATGTAGTCTTCATAGACTTCAGTAAAGCCTTCGATACTGCTTCACGACAAGGACTTTGGCAGGTACTCAAGAAATATGGCTGTACAGAGAAGTTTGTCAGCCTGACCGAGGCACTCCATACAGGTATGCAAGCAAATGTGGCAATAAGTGGTTCAGTATCTAAAGACTTTTCAGTAAGCAATGGGGTGAAACAAGGGTGTGTGCTGGTGCCTACACTCTTCTTGCTATATCTGACAGCCATGCTTGAGGTGACCTTCAAAGACACTTCAGAAGGAATATACATTCAAACAAGGAAAGAAGCAGACTTGTTCAGTGTGGCACAGTTTAAAGCCAAGAGTAAGACATCGATAAAGGTAGTAAGAGAAATGCTCTTTGCTGACGACAGTGCTCTAGTTGCACACAGTGGGGAAGATATGCAATCTTTAGTGGAGAAATTTGCAAGAGCAGCTAGCCAATTCAGCCTCATAATCAACATCAAGAAGACAGAGTGCCTTTATCAACCACCAAAGTTCCAATTATCAACATCACTACCAGAAGAGGTCAGCACTGGTACAGAGCCACTAGTTAAGTGCAAGAGTTTCAAGTATCTAGGGAGTACTGTTTCAGAGAATGCTAGGCTGGAGGATGAACTATCTCTCAGAATGGGAAGAGTGAGTGCTGTGTTTGGAAACGAGGGAGAGACTGTGGAAAAATCGACATGTGTCTATCCCTGTGAAATGCAAAGTGTACATACAGAGCAACAGTATTGGCTACTCTATTGTATGGTGCTGAAACTTGGACTGTCTACAGAGTGCAGGTGAAGAAACTCCATGCGTACATGATGTGACACCTTCGAGCCTTAATGAACATCTCATGGAAAGATAAGATAACCAACATAGAAGTGTTGAAACGAGCTGGTCTACCATCAATGGAGGACATACTAATACAGATGAACCTGAGATGGCTCGGACATGTTGAGAGGATGGACCACCAGTGTCTTCCTCGGCAGTTACTCTACTCACAGTTATGCGAGGGCAAGCGCAATCAGGGTAGATCAAGGCTCAGATTTAAAGACACTGTAAAAAGAAACTTGAAGAAGTTGGATATAGACAGGAGTTCCTGGCAGTGGAAGGCTAAGGACAGAGCTGTGTGGAGGAATCTGATCAGACCTAAATGAAACAGTCATTGTTGCCCACGACAGACTGCTATGATGAAGTCAGACAGTCAGGGTGTTGAAAGAGGGACCTGGAATAAAACCACATGATGCAGTCTGAGCAGTGGATATACCAGTTGAATTTAAATGTTTTAAAACATTAAACATTGGTGCATTGGCCAAAAGGTCACACTCGCGCTATTTCCTTGGACAGGGGTTGGAAAGAATATTTTTAGGACTGAGTTTGGCCAAGATACTGAGTATGAGCCCGAGGTCTTCACTGCTTGGCTACAATCCTTCTTTGGACGGTGGGCAGGAGTGATAAAAAAAAACATAATATTATCCCTTATGATTGGAATTGTCATCCTTATGTGTGTAAGATGTTGCTGCATTCCCTGTTGTAGAGGCCTTATTGAATAAACAGTACATGCTGCTGGTGCACACCAGTATCTCATATTAGCTCAGCAGGAGGAGAACGACAAGGATTCAGGTGATGAGGACAGTCAGGTTGTCTCTGCAAGAAAAAATGTTGGTATTGACAATATGCCTATAATGTCTAAAGCATGATGTAACAGTTGAAAATTGTGTAAATATATTTATTGGAAGTTTTTTTATTTTTTTTTATTTTTGATATTGAAATTGTAATACTGAATGTTTGCAAATGATAACTCATTTTTTTGGTTGTCAAAGGTAGTAGAAACAAGGTGAGAATTTTTCCTGTATAAATGCTCAAAGAATGAAGACTGAAAAGAAATTGCATTACAATGATTACTCATGAAAGTATATACTGCTTATAGTTTCACTCATCACACATGAAAATAACATCAGGTGTCTGATACCTGTTTATTATAGTTATTGACTCCATGAACATGGAGTCAAGACAGGAAGTAATTGTTATGATAAATAAATAGTGAAGATTAGTTAATTACATATTACACAAAGTGCTTGCATGCACATATCTCTTAGATCCACACATAGACCCCCCCCCCACACACACACAAAAAGTGCTTTAGCCCTACACATACACATATGCACACACACACATGCACACGCATACATGCACATCCACAAATCTCTAGTCTCTGTTTCCTGTTTCCATATATGGGCATGGGGAAAGAGAAGACATTTGGACAGGATGGAAGTCATAAAAGAGCTGAGTTGACATCTCATGCCATTTGGACACTGAAAGGACCTAATTTGAACAATGGCCAGTGTATTGTTGGAAAGTTACTGGGAAATGCCCACTGGAAGCCTTTTAATAGCTGTGAATTCCTTTGTGCGGGGTCCTTTCCAGGAGAGGGAGCTGGGAGGTCCCACAGCCTGTGTACTCTGACTCCCTGTGTGGTTCAATATAAAAAAAAGTTAAGCTGAGAAATAGTATTTCTTCTGTGATTATTGGTTGGTTAACTGAAAAGATTCTGCTAACTGTCCAAAAATTAATTTTACAGTATTTCCGCTTTATATTCAGCCAAGGCTGATCAGATATGTGACCCATGCTGGCAAAATGAGTTGCAATGAGGAAATTTTCAAAACTGAGGTAACGTTATTTTCATATTCTGTATTGAAAGACCTTCAAAGTGATATTTAATTTGTAGGAATTGCACAAAAACGGACCAGCAACAAGCCGATTTTGTTTATATTTGGCTTTTTTGAAAACTCTCGTTCGATCGGTCCTGAGTTACGTCTTCTGCAAGAACATGTTTATTCTTAGAAAGTAGGAGTTCCAAGCTTTACAATGATATCAGACATTGATGGGTGTTTTCCCAGGACTTGCTGCCAGCAAACAAAGAAAGAATCATGATTTATGACTTCATGTGCCTGTAGCTTGTAATCACTCGGCGCGCATTCCGACTTATTTTGCCAGCATGGGTGACATATAGTAGATCCACCTCATGGTGTTAGTTGTTAGCATAGCTCGTCGTTACTTAACACTAACTTTGTGGGAGCTTGTTGCTGTTTTCAGGTGCTTCTGAAGATTGCAGTAGGCCTCAACCGGCACTTAGCTTGCAACCCACCAATACTGTTATGTCCTTTAAGGCCCTGTCACACCTAGATGATTTAGGCAGCGTTTTGGAGAAAACACTGGCGTATGTGGAATCAGTTATGGGTAAGTTTTGTATAAGTTAAGAGCACTCTGAAGCACACTAGTATTGGACGTTGTACGCCGAGGTCCACTGAAAATTTTTGGCGTTGTATGCCAAGGTACTCTGAAAATTTTCTGACGTATCCAGCGAATGGCTGAAATGTCCTGCATATGTGGAGCATAAGTTATAGGGAAGTTATTCGTTCGTTCACACACGTTACTTGTAAGCAACTCATAAGCCGAAATACATCGAGATAAACGTCTAGTGTATCCAAAATTTATTTCTAACATACAGTATGAGTAATGCTCTTTGAATCTATGTGTAACTTACTGAACAGGTTTCTAACTTACAGCTGCAGTATAATGGCGTATTTGCAGCGTTGGTTCACAGGAGGAACCCAGATAAATTAGTCTTGATCTTCTATTCAGACAAAGTAAAGAGATGTTTCCTACCTTGACCTGTTTTGACTGTGATGGTCTCTGTGTACACTAGGTGACACCTTTACTAATTAAGAGCTGATTTGATCCACCTGTACTCTGTTTTATTTCATTTCAGTGAACCTGTAACCATGTGTTATGACTGGCGCCTAGCGGCTGCCCCGGCCTTGGATGCGCTCTGCAGAGCGTGCCCAAATGCCAAGTCACGTTTCGTTACCTTGTATTCATACATGTGTAATGACAATAAAGTTGAATCTCATCTCATCTCATCTCATGTGACTATGATCCTTGGGACAGGAGCATTATACCAAATTAATCAAACCTGTGGATGCACACCTTATATATATACCCCTTACATCCATCCATTCTTCTTCTTTCTATCCACCTGGTTGGTAAGAGCTTATACCAGTCTGTTTAACATTGTGGTTTTTTTGCTGTTTGGGTTGCCTTACCCTGGGCACTCCATCACTGTGTAATAAAATTGTTGTGTTTTCTGTTGAATGAGAGAAGGTTTGCAGGGGCTGTGCAGCGTGACATGCACTTTCCGTGCCTGCTTAGAGGTATGTAATTTACACTTGCCTTCTTTACAGCCGGAACTGTTAACAGTTTAGCAGCATGAGGTATGTACTACCCTTACCTGCTTAAGGTTTGTGATGTATTTTTGTGCCTTCTCTTCAAGCAGAAGAACTGTTTAACAGCTTAACAGCACGCACTATGCTTTATCTGCTTGGGATATGTGATACATTTTGCCTTCATCAAGCAGGAATTTCTTAATAGTGTAACAGCACGGTACAATTTGCCATTAATTCTGTATTGCTTTCTTTTTCTCGACTGACAGTCGTCTTCTTAAAGAAAAAAAAAAGGGGGAGATGTCTTCTTTGTCTGGGTATTGAGTGCTCCTGTGTTTGGTGCACTCTTGCCACCTTTTGTGGGGGAGTAGTACTGCATACAGGTGGGAACTCAAATCTGATATTGCTATGTTGTCTTCTGGCTAGCGCGCTTGTACCTCATGGAACAGCCCTTTGGCCTGTTAATAATAATAATAAAAATAATAATTGTCTTGTTTCCTCTCCTATTGTTCTCTTGGAGGAATAATTGATTCTGTGGGGAGTGAAGGAGGGGGAATTAGCCCGGGCACTGGTATGCCACCAGCCCAGGGCTCCATCTCTCCAGGTTCAAGTGCTCCTGCTGGAACTGGAAAGGCCAGCAGGAAGCCAACCACGTGATCCAGCGGGTGGATTTCATGCAGAACCAATTAGAGAAAGTGCATAAAACCATTGAACATATGGCTGCAAATCACCGTCGCCTTTGGGTATGCCACACCAGGCTCCCGTATGTGCCCTGAGACCGCATCCTAATGTAATGTCTCTCATGGCCTCTGACAACTTGGGTAAGATAATCAGCTATGGCTGTGGCGCCATTGGGAGAGTGGATGTCTCTCTGAGGATGATAAGATCACATTTATCTGATAGGTTCCAGTTTGTTCATGTCAATAATGAGTTTTCTTCCAACTCAAAGCTCAGTCACGGAATTCCACAGGGATCTGTGCTAAGCCCTATTCTTTTTAGTTTATATATGCTTCCGTTAGGCAACATTATTAGAAAGCACTATATACATTTTCATTGTTATGCAGATGACACACAATTATACCTGTCAATGAATCCAGATGATAGTAATCAATTAGCCAAGTTAGAGGCTTGTCTTAAGGAAATTAAAGCTTGGATGACTTGTAATTTCCTGCTATTAAATTCAGATAAGACTGAAGTTATTCTAGTTGGTCCAAAAAAACCTTAGAAATACCTTCGCAAATCAAACTCTTAGTTTGGATGCAGTTACTCTTTCTCTTAATAGTTCTGTGAGGAATCTTGAAGTTATTTTTGATTAAGATCTGTTTTTTAATTCACATATTAAATTTGTTTCTAAGACTACCTTCTATCATTTGAGTAATATTGCCAAGATTAGAGGCATCTTGTCGAAGAGTGATGTTGAGAAACTACCACACTTTTGTTAGCTCTAGATTAGATTATTGTAACTTTTTATTATCAGGTTGTCCTAAAACATCTTTAAAAAGTCTTCAGCTGATCCAAAATGCTGCAGCAAGAGTTTTAACGGGTACTAGAAAGAGAGATCATATCTCTATGGTTCTGGCCTCCCTTCATTGGCTTCCCATAGAGTTTAGAATTAAGTTTAAAATCCTTCTTCTGACTTGCAAAGCTCTAAATAATCAGGCCCCCTTTTTTAAAAAAAGATCTGTTGCTAACCTATTATCCTAACAGAGCACTACGCTCCCAAAATCAGAATCAGAATCAGAATCAGAATGAGATTTATTGCCATTGTTCATGTAGTACACAAACTAGGAATTTGTCTCGGTGCAATGCTGCAACATTAAACATGGAGTAGCACTAAAGATAAAAATAAAAAACTATGCATGCAATAAAAGGTAGAATATGAATAAGTAATACTAATCTATGCAATTTTTAAATATATTAACAAGCAGCAGATACTGTGGAGTTCCACATAGTGCAGTCAGTAGTGCAAAAAGAAAACAGTGATAAGTGTCATGAGTCCGGTTGAGCTGCTGTACATAGTGCACGAGAGTCTAATAAGTCACTTAGTGTTCAGCAGTCTGATAGCAGAGGGGAAGAAGCTATTCATGTAGCGGGAGGTTTTAGTCTGAATGGACCGAAGTCTTCTGCCTGAGGGGAGGGGGGCAAACAGTACATGACCAGGGTGTGAGGGATCGGCTATGATCCGACCTGCACGCCTCCGGGTCCTGGAGATGTACAGGTCCTGGAGGGATGGGAGCTTGCAGCCGATCACCTTCTCAGCAGCGTGCACAACGCGCTGCAGTCTTAGTCTGTCCCTGGCGGTGGCTCCTGCGTACCACACGGTGATGGAGGTGGTGAGGATGGACTCGATGATGGCCGTGTAGAACTGCACCAACATCTTGGTGGGTAGCTTGAGCTTTCTCAGCTGCCGCAGGAAGAACATCCTCTGCTGGGCCTTTTTGATGAGGGAGCTGATGGTCGGCTCCCACTTGAGGTCCCGGGTGATGGTGGTGCCCAGGAAGCGGAAGGAATCCGCAGTGGTGATGGGAGAGTCTGTGAGGGTAAGGGGGGGCAGAGGGGCTGTGACTTTTCTGAAGTCCACGATCATCTCCACTGTCTTCGAAAGCGTTCAGCTGCAGGTTGTTGTGGCTGCACCAGGACGCCAGCTGGGCCACCTCTCTCCTGTAGACGGACTCGTCGCCGTTGGAGATGAGCCCGATGAGGGTGGTGTCGTCTGCAAACTTGATCAGCTTGACAGACTGGTGGCTGGAGGTGCAGGAGTTGGTGTACAGGGAGAAGAGCAGGGGGGAAAGTACACAGCCCTGGGGTGATCTGGTGCTGATGCTAACAGAGTCTGAGACAGTCTTTCCCAGCCGCACATGCTGCCTCCGGTCCGTCAGGAAGTCGGTGATCCACCTGCAGAGGGAGTCAGGCACGTTGAGCAAGGACAGCTTGTCCTGGAGCAGAGCGGGGTGGATGGTATTGAATGCAGAGCTGAAGTCCACAAACAGGATCCTGACGTAGGTTCCCGGGGAGTCCAGGTGCTGCAGGGTGGAGTGGAGGGCCAGGTTGACTGCGTCGTCCACAGACCTGTTGGCTCTGTAGGCAAACTGCAGCGGGTCCAGGAGGGGAGTGGTGATGGTCTTGAGGTGGGGCAGGACCAGGCGCTCAAAGGACTTCATGACTACAGAGGTGAGTGCTACAGGTCTGTAGTCGTTAAGTCCAGTGATCCGTGGCTTCTTGGGGACAGGGACAATGGTAGAGGTTTTGAGGCAGGCCAGCACGTGGCATGACTTCAGGGAGGTGTTAAAAATGTCTGTGAAGACAGGAGTCAGCTCCTCCGCACAGTGTCTCAGGGTGGAGGGAGACACGCCGTCCGGACCGGGGGCCTTGCTCGGGTTCAGTCTGGAGAACTGTCTGTGCAAGTCCTGCTCACTGATGGCAAGGGCAGGGGGGAGGAGGGGGGGGGCCGCCTTTGATGAAGTGGGGACCATGGAGGCAGTGGCGCTGGGGGGAGGGGGGGGGGTTGGACACAGCTGACGAGGTGTCAAAATGGGCATAGTGTTGGGACAGTCTTTGATAAAGGGCTTTGTCATCCTGTCCCTTAGAAGCCTGAGGCCGATAGTTGGTGATTTGCCTCAGTCCTCTCCACACAGAAGCAGAGTCGTTAGCAGTGAACTGTTGCTGGAGTCTCTCAGAATACACAGATTTAGCTCTCCTCAGCTCTCTCCTAAACCGGTATTTGACCTCCCTGTAGCAGTCCCGGTCTCCACTTTTCAACGCTGCTTCCTTCTCCTTCCTGATCTGTCTGAGCTTAGCTGTGAACCAGGGCTTGTCGTTGGAGTAACTCACCCTGGTGCGCGATGGAAGAATGCTCTCCTCACAAAAGTGGATATATGAGATCACAGTGTCCGTGTACTCATCCAGATCATGCGTGGCTCCTTTAAACATGTCCCAGTCAGTTATTTCCAAGCACGTGCTCAGCTCCTCCACAGCTTCACTGGTCCATTTCCTCGTAGTGCTCACAACAGGTTTTGTGAGCTTCAGTCTCTGTCTGTATGTGGGAATCAGGTGGACCATCACGTGATCAGATAGTCCGAGCGCAGCGTGGGGAACAGCGCGATACGCGTCCTTAACTGTAGTGTAACAGTGATCCAGCGTGTTCTCTCCTCTGGTGGGGCATTTAATAAACTGTTTGTACCGGGGGAGTTCTGGCTCAGGTTGCTCTGGTTAAAGTCGCCAACCACAATAACCAGAGAGTCCGGGAAAGTCCGCTCCGCTTGCTGAATGTGATTTGCGAGCGTGCGCTGAGCCTCGCGCACGTCCACGTCGGGCGGGACGTAAACAGCGGCCAGGATGAATGAAGCAAACTCATGCAGGGAATAAAATGGCTTGCAGTTGATGAATAAATATTCCAGAGCGGGAGAACAGTGTTGGGAGATCACAGTTACATCGGAGCACCAGCTGCTGTTGATGTAGAAGCAGACTCCTCCGCCTGTGGTCTTGCCAGAGAGCCCTGTGTCGCGGTCTGCACAAAACAGCTGAAATCCCTCGAGGAGGAGCGCACTGTCCGGTGTCTTTTCCTTGAGCCAGGTCTCAGTGAAGCAGAGGGCACACGAGGTGGAGAGGTCCTTAAATCGCATCAGCAGTCTCAGTTCATCTACCTTGTTATAAAGAGAATTGACGTTGGACAGAAAGATCCCAGGCAAAGCCGTGGGCGTGCCTCTCCTGCGAAGCCGCACGAGGGCACCTGCTCGTCTTCCTCTCTTTCGCCGTCTCACTTTTTGGGCTAAAAAGTGAACCAGATCGGTGGCAGGAGCCAAAAAAACTGGGAGTAGGTCCGTGGGAGTGAAAGTCCTGATATTTAGTAACTCTTCACGGGTGTAAGAGCAGGCAGACACACAATTGACGAACAAAAACAAACAATAAAAAGCGCAGCGAAGCACCATGGCGACCACTGTGGGCGCCATCTTGGATCAAGAAAGAATGATGGAATGAAAATGCAGGATTACTTGTAATACCTAGAATCTCCAAAAGTACAATGGGAGGCAGAGCCTTCAGTTATCAAGTGCCTCTCCTGTGGAACCAGCTGCCAGTCTGGATTCGGGAGTCAAACTCAATCTCTATTTTTAAGAATAGGGTTAAAACCTTCCTTTTTGATATAGCCTATAATTAGGGTGGGATCATGTGCCCCTGAACCCTCCCTTTGTTATGCTGCTAATAGGCTTAGACAGTCAGGGGACCTACAACAATGCACTGGGCTTCACTCCTTTCTTCACTCTCAATGAAATATTTTTGCTGGTTATTAGCATCTGTTTGTTCTCTCCCATAGATTGAGTCCCCATCATGCTGTTTGCTCTCTACATGTCTGTTCTTTTCTTCTTCTCTATCCCCTCACCCCCCAGCCAGTCGCAGCAGATGACTGCCCCTCCCTGAGCCTGGTTCTGCTGGAGGTTTCTTCCTGTTAAAAGGGCATTTTTCCCTCTCCACCATCGCCAAGCGCTTGCTCACAGGGGATCACCTGATTGCTGGGGTTTTTCTTGAATTGTGGGGGTTTCTCCTACAGTTTTAAGTGCTATGAGATGACTGTTGTTGTGAAATGGTGCTATATTCAGGTTCAGGTTACTTTATTTGTACCCGTAGGTAGATTTGTTTTGCAGTCAGGTGACATCCATATTTACAAACCACAATTACTTTCAACATGAACACAAACACAGGCACACATGAAGCTGACTATAAACATGATAAAAGTACTCAAGGCTCCACCAATCAAGACATAAGACAAAGAGATAAGAGAAAAAAAACAAGGAGATAAGAGAGAAGGGTCACATTAAAAAGTTAAAGACTAGTCAAAGAGGTTAAAAACTCAGAAGTCTAAAACCCAATAAAAGATTTAGAACCCAAATAAAAAACCTACAAAAATAAGTAAATATAAAATAAAGTTAATAAATAGGTAACTAAATTATGTGCAATATATTGTTACATCTTGTTCAACTCTTTAACAGCAGCAGGAACAAAGCTGTTTTTGTAGTGCTGGGTTTTACTTTTTGGGACAGCAAACCTCCGTCTGGAGGGAAGAAGCTGAAAGTGGCAGTGCAAAGCGTGGGAGTCATCATTTAAAATGGAAGTAGCAATCCTCTGTACCTGTCTGGTGTACAGGGATGTCAGGCTCAGCTGTGACTCACCAAGCAAATGACTGGACCATCTAACTACCTGATTCAAGGATTTCCTCTGTTTCAGTTTTATCTGACCAAACCATGACACTAAAGAAAAGGATAAACCCGGGACTGTGTGTCCGACACGATCATCGGTAGCACAGGGGCCCCCCAGGGAATGGTTTTGGCTCCCTTCCTGTTCACCCTTTATACTGCAGACTTCTCACACAACACAACACACTGCCATCTACAGAAGTTCTCTGACGACTCTGCGATCGTTGGCCTCATCTCCAATGGAGATGAAGCTGAGTACAGAGGACTTATCCAGGACTTCGTGGACTGGTGCCATCGGAACTGCCTCCAGATCAACGCGAGGAAAACTAAGGAGCTGGTGGTGGACTGCCACAGGCAAGGACAACCCCTCACAGCACCAGTAAACATACAGGGAACAGACATCGAGATCGTGACATCCTACAAGTACCTGGGTGTTCATCTGAACAATAAACTAGACTGGTCACACAATACTGACACACTCTACAAGAAGGGACAGTGCAGGCTGTTCCTACTGAGGAGACTCAGGTCTTTTGGTGTACAAGGGGCGCTGCTGAAGACATTCTACGACACAGTGGTGGCATCAGCCATCACTTTTGGAGTGGTCTGCTGGGGCAGTGGCGTTACAGCAGCCGATAGGAAGAGACTGAACAAACTGATCAAGAAAGCTAGCTCTGTCCTGGGGCAACGCCTTGACCCAGTGGAGGAGATGGGAGAGAGAAGGATGGTGGCTAAACTGTCATCTCTGCTGGAGTCCGAGTCCCACCCTATGCAGGACATACTGAATGCACTGAGAAGTTCATTTAGCAGCAGACTACATCCTCCTAGGTGCGCAACCGAGAGGTTTCGCAGGTCCTTCCTACCTACAGCTGTCAGACTGTATAACCTAAGCAGGGCTGCTTGCAGAGATAGCAAAAAATGTGACAACCTAATAGTATTGAATGCAAAAGACGCAACAGACTTACACAATGGTCCCCCCCGGTATACAACTAGGAAAATACCGGTCGCTATGGAGGGTGACAATATGTATGGGTACATAATCATATCATGTAGGATAACTAAGCAGACGGTTATGCTGTTCATTCCATCTAGCTACAATGCTCCGCACTGTGTGTTTATATATTTATATATTTATTCCATCTAGCTACAATGCTCCCCACTGTGTGTGTTTATATATTTATTCCATCTAGCTACAATGCTCCCCACTGTGTGTGTTTATATATTTATTCCATCTAGCTACAATGCTCCTCACTGTGTGTTTATATATTTATATGTATTAGCTGCTCTTGTTTTTTTTTTTTTTTTTTTTTTTCTTGTCTTCTGATTGTTGCTCTGAGTGTTGCTATCCCTGTGCTGTTGCAATCCTGGAATTTCCCTATTGTGGGACTAATAAAGGCTTATCTTATCTTATCTTAAAACAGATTAAATAAAAGCCCTATAAAACATTGTCATTATGGTTTGGTCAATTTGGAAGCGTGCAAGTTTCCTTAAACAATGCAAATGTTGCTGACCCTTTTTGCACACACTTTCACAGTTCTCTTCAAAGTTTAAATTACTGTCAATAATCGTCCGAAGATATTTGTAGGATTGTACACATTCAGTGATCTGGCTTTTTAGTACAGTGACTTTGTGCCTGGGAGTTTTCCTCCAAAAGTCAATAATTATATCTTTAGTTTTTGTGTGTATTCAGCTGCAGATAGGAATCCTCACACCAGTGAACAAAATCAACTACAGGGCCGTGGCCACTCTCACCATTCTGGAGGAGACTGACAACAACTGAATCATCAGCATACTTTTTAATGTGTCTGTTGTCATGTCTGTTCCGACACGTTTGTGTACAGGATGAAGAGTAGTGGTGACAACACACACCCCTGCGGAGAGCCAGTAGGAGAATACTTTTGGTCAGACAATGTACCATTGACCCTTACTTTCTGTGTCCTGTTGGTTAAAAAAATCCAGAATCCAACCCACCAGATTATTACTTAAATCAAATTGCTGCAGGAGCCTTTCAACTAAAATACGAGGTTGGATTGTATTAAAGGCAGAAGAAAAGTTCACAAATAAAAGCCTGGCATGTGTCCCATTAAAATCCAGATGTTCAAAAAGCATGTTAAACAGAGTGACAGTGGCATCCTCCACTCCTCTGTGAGGCCTATAGGCAAACTGCAAAAGATCCAATGCATGCTCAGTCTGCTTTAGGACCTCAAATCTGACCAGTTTTTCAAAAATTTTCATTAAAACTGAAGTCAAAGCAACTGGTCTAAAATCATTTACCGTTTTAGGACAGCTGGATTTTGGAATGGGGACAACCACAGCATCTTTCCAGATCTTAGGCACATGCTGTGTCTGTAAGGACTTATTGAAAATGTAGTGAAATACAGGACTCAGTTCATGTGCACAGGACTTTACCAATCGCCCACATATATTATCAGGGCCCTGACTTTTGTTCACTTTTACAGCACAGAACGCCCTTTTAACATCTTGCACTTCAATATTAAAGTGCTGATTGTCTTTGAGTTTCTGTTTCAAATCTTGGGTTTCTGTGCTAAAATCAAAGGAATCAAAACGACCATAAAAACAATTAAGAGCATTAGCCAGCTCTGTGTCTGAATTAAAACCATCTAAAAACACATGATTACTGCGCTCTGTGCTCTGAAGACCTGCAATAGTCTTCATACTGGCCCAGGCTGAACCAAGTTTCTTTGTTGCCATCTTGCTTTCCAACTCTGATTTATAATTCTGTTTTGCTCTTAAAATTTCGGCCTTCAGCTCTTTTGTAGCAACCTGCAGCTCAGAAACAACCCCCTGTTTAAAGGCAAGTGCTTTCCTCTGTAAGCAGGATTTAACTGATTTTGTAACCCATGGCTTGTTGTTGGGATATATTTTGACATGTTTACGTGGAACGATCATATCTCTGCAGAAAGCCATGTATGAGCATGCTACGTCCACTAAAGAGTCCAAATCATCTCCACAGGACAGTGTGAACACCTCCAGGTCTGTACAGTTAAAGCATTCCTGGAGGCAGTGCACTGAATCCTCTGTCCACACGTTTATGTCTCTGGTCTTCGCCTTGTCTCTTCTGAGAGCAGTTTTATATGTGGGCAGCAAATGTACACAGTTGTGATCTGAGGATCCTAAAGGAAGAAGAGGAATAGATTTAGAGGCCCTCTTTATGGATCCATAGCACAGGTCCAATGTCTTTTTTTGCCTGGTTGGGCAGGAGACATACTGATAAAAGTTTTTAAGTGTCTTTTTTAGAGACGCAGGGTTAAAATCCCCAAGAATAAAATTTGGAGCCTCTGGGGAAATCGACTGCAACCACTGTACCACATCAAAGACGGTGCTGGAGGCGGAGGCAGCATCCGCCCTCGGGTGAATGTACACAGTCGTTATGAAAAGTTGGGGGAACTCGTGGGGCAGATAAAAGGGGTGTAGTGACATGGACAGAAGCTCCACATCTGGTGTACAGATGCACTCTCTGACCGTGACAGATGTACAGTACTGTTTATTAATATATAAACATACGACGCCCCCCCTGACGTTTCCCCGTTACTTCTTCCTGCCGATCTAAGCGAAGTGGGGCTCCAAAGCCGTCAATACACAGATCCGGGTCCCAGTCATGCGCCGTAAGCCACGTCTCCGTGTAAGCCATGACACAGCAGTTCTTGAAATCCTTCTGATATTGTACATTTCCTTGAATTTCATCCACTTTATTTCTCAGGGATTGTACGTTTCCCATAATAATGGAAGGAAGAGGAATGCGGTTAAGCTGACGCCTCCTCAGGTTTAATCTTACACCTCCACGCTTTCCGCGTTTCCTCCTCTTGTCTCTCTTTTAATCGCTGTGTCCATGAAAATCTCTTAAAATAAAGTCCGGCAGTTGCGGCACAGACTCAAACACAGATGCTGCATTATCCATGTTTAAATGCAGTAACATTTCTCTGGAATACTGCGTTCTTCCCGGCGTGATCGCAATCGCGCTTACCTCCAAGACAAAGAGCCGGTAAGAAAGAAACAGTGCAAAAACAAGAAGGAAATCCATACTGATGGAACCAGGGAGCTCTTCGTTATATAGTCCACAAACATTCAAGAACAAAAACGGCACAGAGAATTACGTTAAAACACCTTAAAGTGCATAAAAACAGAGACACAGACGTAAAACTTTTTTCACCCGCTGCCGGTCGCTGTGTGCGCATGTGCCCCTAAAAATAAAGTTGAACTGAACTGAATTGAACAGATTTCCCTGCCATGGCTGCAGAGCAAACCGGGGACGTGGACATTTGCGCGCTCCAGTTCGCACCTACTGGGTTAAAGCTGGAGAGCAGGGTGGTGCAAGAAGGGTGCCTCCCCTTGCTCTGCAACATCTCCACCGGTTGCCCATGCCCGGTGGTTCCAAGCTCTTGGCGCCGCCGCATTTTTGAGTCAGTCCACTCCCTTTCGCATCCCAGTGTGTGTGCGCCTCGGTTAAACTGGTGGGGGCGAGATTTGTCTGGCCTCACTTGCGCAAGGACATGAAAAAGTGGGCTGCAGCATGCGTTGCATGCCAGCGGGCGAAAGTGCACAAGCACACCAGAGCCCCCCTCGAGCTGTTCCAAATCCCGGTCAGGAGGTCCAACTACGTCCACATGGATTTGGTGGGACCCCTCCCACCATTGCAAGGTTTCACGCACCTTTTGACAATCGTGGACCGCACCATGCATTGGCCTGAAGTGTCGGCTTGGGTTGCACGGGTCGGATCCCCGTCGGACATCACTTCCGACCGGGGTCCGCAGTTCGTTTCGGAACTCTGGTCCGCGATGGCCCAGAGCCTGGGGGTCAAAATCCACTGCACTACTGTGTACAACCCCCAGGCTAACGGGTTATGCGAACTTTTCATAGGTTGCTTAAGGCAGCGCTCAGAGCTTTGTTCACAGATCCAAATTGGGTTGCCCGCCTGCCCTGGGTTCTTTTAGGGTTGCACTCTGCACCTAAGGAGCATTTGGCAACCTCCCCAGCAGAACTCGTTTTTTCTCAGTCACTGCGGATCCCCACGGAATTTTTACCAGAAAACCCTGCTCCCGGCACCAACCTGCCCGCGCAATTTTTGTACAGTACAGAGGCTGTTAATGTACCAGGCCCAGCCCACCATTGCTTTCTCCGCACCTTCATCCCAAAAAGCTTAGAGTGCCAGGTTTGTTTTTGCCAGGCACGATGCACACAGGACCCTGCTGCGCCCACCGTACGACAGACCGTTCAGGGTGCTGGAAACTGGGGCAAAGCATTTTGTGTTAGACTTGGGGGGGCGTAGGGAGACCGTCTGCATCGACAGGCCGAAGTCCGCTTTTGTGTTGGCAGACGAGCAGGTGGTGTTGGCCCAAGCTCCCTAGCGCAGACGCCCACCGTCGGTGTTTCTGCAAGTCGGTGTTCCCTCGGTAGAGACCTGCGCTCGTGAAGCTAACATGTTTCCCCCACACCCTCTTTCCCTCCACAGACCAATGTGTGACCCCCCCCCCCACCCGCTACAGCCGCTATGGGCGCTGGCTCAAGCCCAAAGGACGGGGGGGTTAGTTCCCTTTCTGGGTGTCCGGGGGGGGGGGGGGGCGGCTGTGTGATGGCACTGTGTGGGGGGTTCTCCACCCAGAGTCGGAAGCTGGGGGGGGGGGGGGGGGATGGAACAGAGGACTGAAGGAGAAAGTGCCTCCAGGGGCTCTCAGATGTAACAGAAAGGACTATCCGCCCCTCAAGGAGTTCAGGAGACACCGGAGTTCGCTAGAGGAAGAGAGGGTGTGAGAAGCAGGGCTGGTGTTGTATAATGTTAATGTTCCAGACATTCTTTGTGCACTGAGTGTATTGTCTTTGACTCCCTGGATCTCATGGGGCAGAAATAAAGGGTATAAAAAGGAGGCACCCAGAGACCCCGGTAGCGTATTTTCTGTACTTGATGTTGGAAGGTGAATGAAGTTTGTGTGTCATTCAGCTTGCTGCCTCGTCTGCTTTCATCTTCCACAACATCATCATTTTTGAAGTGCTATGCTTGTGAGATATCGATTGTTGGCTCAGAAAAGAGAAACAAGAAAATAATCTCAAAGGACTTTATCATTTTTCCAAAGAGAACTTGAGCCAAGTCAAGAAAATTAACCTAAATGTAGCTGTAATGTTAGCTAGCTACTTAATGTTATCAGGTTCACTGTGTGTAAATAGAAGTTCCCCAGGAGGTGGAAAAAACATCACTGCAGGAAAAATGTCCCTGACCGTCATCAGAGGTGGTCAACACTGACATAATTGGGCTGTCTACACATTTGGGTACTTACACGAGAATGCGCAAACCTGGGAGAGGATGGAGGTAAGAAAAGCAAGCAATTTACCATTGAAACGATACAGCATATCAATATTATGATGAGCTTTCACCACAAGATTGGATCAGATATGATCAAAAACTTTAAATTTGTGATCTCAAAAAGTGTCCCTACCATCTAATTCTAATCACCCTTATTGTCATTCAACCATACAGAACTGTATGGTTGAATACATACTGTAGAATCAGAGGGCCGCTGCCATGCAAGGCGCCGCCACAGATTTCCCTCCTCCATTCCATTATTGCTGAGCACCAAGCTGGATGGCAGGAAGTTCCGCTTTTATATGGTCTTCGGCATGACCCGGCCGGGACTTGAACCCCTGCCTCCCGGGTGTGGGGCGGATGCTCTACCAACTGCACGGTGGTGCAGTGGTTAGCACTGTGGCAGCACAGTTTTACCCTCGGCCGGGGGATCGCGGGGACCGTGAGATCGTGGGTTCGATCACTGCCCCCGGCCAACAGTGATCTGTGTGGAGTTTGCATGTTCTCCCCGTGTTTGCGTGGGTTTACTCTGGGATTTCTCCGGTTTCCTCCCACATGCCAAAAACATGCAGGTTAGGGAGTTAAGGGGCGCTTGCGCACGCAGTGACTGGCAGCTGGTGGTTTGTCACCAGACTGCAAAACAAATCTACCTACGGGTACAAAATAAGTAATAAAAAATTAAAAAAAAAAACTGAGCCACCACTCCGGTAAACCAACCAGTATGTGGAAGACTGACCCAACAGAGTGTCCAGAAACAATATTTATTGGTATTTGTGTCATGAACCGAGCCGGTTTGGTTTGGTTTCATGACCTTCCTCTGTGTATCATTATCATACGTGTATTTTGTGTATTTGGTTCTGAGCTGGGTTTCCCCCAGGCTCAGTCCCATGGGTTTTCTGGGTGCATATTTATTTGTGCATTGCTTTACCATGTCTTGTTTATTTGCACATCATTTCTAGTTTAGTTCTGTATTTGTGTACTCTGCTTTCTGGCCGGCAGCTGTGAGGCAGCTTCTATGGCCTGCACTTGTGTGGGCGCTGCCTGTCAGCCTGCCGGTCCGACCACTCCCCCTCTCTTGACACTCAGCTGTTCTCTGTTCTGTGATTTGTCTCCCTGCTTCCTCACTCAGGTGCACCCAGTCACCTAGCCATTAGCCCATGTATTTAGTCAGTTCTTTCTCTGCTACTCATTGCTGGATTATTGTTTGTGCTTGTCACCGCCACGTTATGCCGTGGTTTTGCTTGGTGATTCTCCGCTACGTTACACCGTGGCATCTCTCAACACGTTACGTCGTGTGCAACTGTAAGTTTATTCTCTTCGCATTTGTTGTATGTCTGCACTTTTTGGGACTTTACTTTAATTAATTTGTCTGTGGTGAGACCCTGCATGTGAATCTGTCTTTCTCCTCGCTTCGTTAGAGGCGAATCATGACAATTTGTAATGATGAATAAACGCGCCAGCTTACCTGTACATTGGCAGAACACTCCAGTAATAGAAAATAAATTGTACCTGCTGTGGAAATCCCCAAAAAGCAGTAATGTTTAGATTTGCAAAATTTATCCACTGGAGCTCAGAGGAAAAACAACCTGTTTATTTACACTCGTTCACCATGTTAATCCCGACACTTCGTTTCAGCTCTACAGAGCTTCAGTCCATTTGTCAGCAGGTGAGTGTCAGTCTTATTTTGAAACTAGTTTAATTGCAGTGTTGATACGTTTACTAGGCTGATTAGAAGCTCAAATTGGACTTAGCATTCCTACCGAGCTGACACGTTTCTATGCTAATGCTATTCTAGCTATTACCTCCCTCTGATGCAAATTTGGGTGTTTTTCGCATGTTCACATTAACTTTAAGTGTAGGCAATCTACTTTTAATGATAAATAAGAGTCATGGGGCAGATTTACTAATGTGCTGCACCATTGCAAAAGCCCTGTTCTGGCGTTAAAAAACTACTGTTGAGATTTACTAAAGAGCACAGGGCAAAGCTAGCGGTGGAAAGTTGTGGACTATGTTAATTTTGGGCCTGGCCTCATTGTATATGTATTTGTGGAGTTGTCATGTCAATTCACAAATCTGAGGGAGGAGAGTATTTAAATGACTGGCGCAAGGTGATTTACTAAGGTTTGCGGTTGTCAATCTCCTGCTCAATGTGCCAGGATTTAATGTCCAAAAAAGGCTTGTCTTAATTCATTTGCACCTGATGACAGCAATCGCTGGTGTCTGAGGGTGCGTGGCCAGAAAGGTAGAAGCTTCTCGCTGCGTGTGACTTGATTTGGCATGACAGAAGAGATTAATATGAACAGAAACAATCTCACAGAGATCGGTGTTGTATGGCACTGGACATCAGCCGGCAGAGGATTTTTTTTTTTACACTTCATTTGTTTATTATATAGCCTAATAATAATAATAATAATCATAATTTATTTCATTTATAACACACTTTACATCTCGGGGCAAAATCTCTCCACTAATAGGATTAAGTACAAGAATAAAAGCAAACATTAAGTACATACGATGGCACACCAGGACATCCCTGGTGAGAATTGCTCTCAAATAGTATATTACCTGGTAAAATAAAGGACAAATAAATAAAATGAAAAAGCTTTCCTAAACAACGATTTTGTATCCATAAAACAGTACAGCCCTTCCTACCTGCAGTGGACAAAATAAAAAGCACAGATCCATAATGTCCCCCGACATTGCAACATTGTAACTCAATGACAGCAGTCTCTGCTGTGGCTGTCCGAGGAATAAGTGAAATCGTGTGTGTTTAATTTTATTATGTTCCAGACTTTAGTAAAGATAAAATGCACATACAGTGTTTATGAAAAGCCATGGACTGGGAGACCTATAGATTTGGTTAAAACAAAGTTATGCACGTAATAAAATCCCAGAGTCGCCATCAAACCATCTTGATGGTTCTTGTTTTAGTAAAATAAACACATTGGTCAATAATCAATTTATTCATGAGTAGTCCTTAATTTATACATATTAAACAAAGGAGTCTGCCATGTGAAATGAAAATCAAAACTTTGATATATGACAAACAAATAACTGGCTGTGCCTTTGTTGATGACCCGCTTCCTCCTCAGGTGTGCCTTTGTGCAATTTTGCAGTGCTCTAGGTGGATGGGTGGGCATTATTGAAATGAAGTGACTGCGTTTGTGTTCATAATTTTGTGTGTTGTTAGTAGATCACTGGCAAAAATTGGCCACTCCCTGAGGCGCTCAGTCTAATTTGCGCACTCGCTAATGGCTAACTGCCTTCATAAATCTGCCCCATAGTTTGGTAAACAGACATATCTGCAGTAGGAGCAAGCTCCATTTGTGGCCAGACGGAGATGTGGGTCTTATCATCCCTCAGCCAACTTGTATGAAAAGGCAGTCCACAAAATCCTCTTTCGGTAATCTCTGCTGGCCGATGTGAATCTAAAAAAACTTGTATTTCTGATTGCTATCACCATCTTTCATAAGATGGTGATGGCTACATGAGCCAGTTGCACAACATTTCAACATTTTCTTTGTTTAAATTTAGCTAACATTGCCATGGAAATGCGTTGAAATCGCTGTATGTTGATACCTCTGCGTGTCGTTAGTGCACATTCATGAGATTGGTGATGTAAACGTAGACAGCCCTATAGTCTGACTGTGTTTTGGTTGGGCAGCCATCACAGGACCCCAGGATACTTTTTGCGGAGCTGCTCATCATGCCTGATGTTCATGATCACATGTAGGGTTGTCACAAGGGTTGCCAACTGTCCCGATTTAGCCGGGGCGTCCCGTTTATTGGGGTAAATATGTTTGTCCCGAGCGGGACGTGCGTTGTCCTGTATATTTAATGCTGTCTTAATGAACGGGCTAGGCTGGACTGCTTACATCAGACAGCTGTGCGTGGGACAGTGGACTCTGAACTCGGTAAAAAGTAGACTGGATCAAGCATGCATCCATAGAGTATGACAATATTCGTGAGCTGAACTTAAAGGACATAATGAAGGATTTTTCTTTAAAGAAGGCCAGAAGAAAACACTTCTAAAAAGGTAAGACACCTGTGCAGATTTTCCATTGCTGCTGTTGTGCTTGTTTGAATCAGGAATACTTCACTGATGTAATTTTATGCTGAAGGCAGTATCTGTCACACTGTAAAAAGGGAAATCTCAGTAAGACAAAATATCCTAAATCAAGGCTTCATGCTTGTTTTTCTCTCACAAGATAATTTTAACAAGAATTTCTTTATGTTGTGCAGTTTTCTGTAAGATTTTACTTGCTTTATAAACGTTTTTGACATAATGGGCTGACCCAGGGAACAGACACGAGCTCAAGAGTAGGTTCAATAATCTTTATTGTGATAATGTTTGTGTGTGGATGCATGAGTATGTAGTGAATGTGGATGTGAGTGCGTGGATTCGTAGACTCGTGACAGCTGGGAGTGAGCACAACGCCGTGCAATCTGGCAACCTTAAAACAGAGCAGAGGCACGGTGTTAGCACAGTTCTACACAGGAGTGTATTGGTGGAGTAACTGAGGCTTACTGTTACAGCTGCAGTGGAGAATGAAGGTCGGCCTGGAGGCAATCCCGAAGGACAGCGTCTGCCACCCAGCGCTGCTGACGAGAGACGGTGTGAAGGTGAGAGGTTGGCGTAGTCCGCCGCCTGGAGGAAAGGATTCCACCGCCTGGGAGTTCCGCCTGTGCACAGGGGACAAAGCTGAACAGGGTAGTAGAATGATGAGCTTACTTGGAGTTTGAGGAGAATCCTTCCAGGTAGAAGCCGACACAGCAGGGATGACGAGGGCTGAATGTTTGGCTGGACGGCGAGCACTGAGCTTCACATAGCCAGGGAGACAGACGGCTCCGTGTCTTTCTTGCAGGCAGAGCAAGTTATATAGCCCGTGAGTGATGGGGAACTGGTGTGCGCGTAGCTGTGGCAGATAATGGCAGAGAGCAAGTCATCACAGTTTTTATTTGTTTTAAACAATTTAATCTTACTTTGTTGGCAGATATTTTTTCTAATTTTAATTAGAATTATCTGTTGCCAGAATTTTTTTGTTTATTTTAAGTAAAATTATCTGCCAACAGTGCAAGAAAATTTGACTTATCAAATTGCGTAAAACAAGTTAAAACTATTGGAAAGCATGTAAAATTTTCTTACACATAAACTGCACAGCACGAATAAATATCTTGTCAGACAAAAAACAAGCATTAACAGCCTTAATTTATTTCATTTTACTTATTTGACTTTTTGCGGCGTAATGTTTTCTAGCTCAAAGTTGCATTATTTCTCAAAGAAAAACAATAATGAGGCCATAGTGCCTCAGGAGGTAGAGCAGGTCGCCCAAGTCATAGTTTTAAGATGATGTCAGACGGCTGCCAGTCGCTATATGGGTGGCCATGTTGGGAGGGAAGCTGTAGGGGGTGATTCTATTTCATTAAAGCCAAAAATTATGTAAATATAGTGCACTGTGGAGAGTGTGGGAAATGAGGAGGCCAGTTTACGAGCAGATGAAATTTATTAACACTTTCAACATTCATACACAGAAAAGCAATGAATCAGCCAAACCAGGTTTCTCCTTATAAGCTCCACAGATCATCTCACATCTGCAAGACATTTCACATCACACTGCATGATATCCAGCTCCACAATATATTTGCCTTCAACCCCCAGCTCCCTCTTCCTGCCAACTCCCCAGGATGTCCTTGCCTATTATTCTCTTATGTTTAATCACTGCCTCCTGACTGAGACGCTGTCTGCAGATTCCCCCACAATATGCATCTCCACATCACCCCCCACCCCCCAAGACAGAGTTTCAGTCACTATGTCTTTTGGGCTTCAGTCTCCTCCCATATCTGCGGTAACTGGAGTCTCTGTGCCGGCGGGGGGCTGCTGGACGTGTGTCTGACTGCAGGTGGGCCAAGGCGGGGGGTGGGGGGGGACTTCGCTCCCGTGTGGCTGTCCTGGTGAATCGTTTGCCTGGGGGGTACTCCGTGGGGGTCTTCCACACCGGGGGACCCGGGCCAGCAGCACTTGCTCGTCCGCCACTACAAAGGCGGGCTTAAGTCTGTCTATGCATATTTTCTCCCGACGCCCCCCCCCCCAAGTCTAGCAAAAAATGCTTGTCCCCTGTTTCCAGCACTCTGAACGGGCCATCATAGGATGGGCGCAATGGTGGGCGGTGGGCATCGTGTCTGACGAACACGAACTCCGCGTTCTTCAAAGTTTTTGGCACAAAAGCGCGTGGAAAACAGTGGTGGGCCGGACCGGGCAGCGTGCCTGTGTCTGCACTACGTTGCAAACGCTGAGACGGGCAGCTGTCCGGCACGGGATTGTCTGGCAAAAATTCCCCGGGTAGCCGCAGTGGCTGAGAAAAAACCAGCTCAGCTGGGGAAGCCTCCAAATCCTCTTTTGGTGCGGAACGCAACCCCAATAAAACCCACGGCAACCGGTCAACCCAATTTGCATCCATCAACGAAGCCCTGAGTGCTGCTTTCAGTGACCTGTGAAAACGCTTGCATAACCCATTTGCCTGTGGATTGTACGCGGTTGTGCGATGAATTGCAACACCCAGGCTGCGGGCCATCGTGGACCAAAGTTCGGAAACAAACTGAGGGCCCCTATCGGACATGATGTACGACGGGATTCCAAAACGCGCCACCCATGTTGTCAAAAAAGCGCGCACCACGTCCGCGGACGTGGTTGCCGCCAGTGGGACTGCTTGTGGCCAGCGTGTGGTGCGGTCCACCACTGTCAGAAGGTGTGTGCACCCCTGCGACGGTGGGAGGGGGCCCACGAGGTCCACGTGAACATGGTCGAATCTTTTAGCCAGTATCCTAAATGGCTCCAAAGGAGCCTTCGTGTGTCTGTGCACTTTGGCTCGTTGGCACGCTACGCAGGCTGCCGCCCACTCTTTCACTTGTTTGCACAGGCCTGGCCACACGAATTTCGCTCCCACCATTTTGACTGACGCGCGCACTCCTGGGTGCGCCAAAGCGTGAACTGACTCAAACACGCGGCGGCGCCACACGACCGGGACCATCGGGCGCGGGCGTCCCGTGGAGACGTCGCAGATTAGGGGAGGGCTGCTGTCTTGCAGTACTCTGCTCTCCAGCCTTAACCCTGTTAGTCCAGACTGGAGCGCGCGCACGTCCGTATCGCTAATCTGCTCTGCGGCCATGGCTGTATAATCTATCCCTACGCAGACCGGGGCCACTACCGCACGTGAGAGGCAGTCTGCTACCACATTCAGTTTACCCGACACATGCTGAATATCGGTCGTAAACTCAGAAATCGCGGCCAGCTATCTCTGCTGCTGGCCCGACCATGGTTCCGAAACCTTGGCCATCGCGAACGTCAGCAGCTTGTGGTCCACGAACGTGGTGAAGCTGCGCCCTTCCAGCCAGAACTGGAAGTGACGTATGGCCAGGTGGAGAGCCAGCAACTCTCTGTCAAACGCGCTGTATTTACGCTCACTGTCACGCAAAGCCCTGCTGAAAAAGGCGAGCGGCTGCCAAGAACCGGCGACACGTTGCTCTACGACGGCCCCTATGGCCACGTCCGAGGCGTCGGTAGTGAGTGCTATCTGGGCTGCCGGGTCTGGGTGCGCCAACACTGCGGTGTTTGCCAGTGCTGCTTTCACCTCAGAGAATGCCTGCTCTCGCTCCGGAGTCCATTCGACTCCATCCGCGGGTTTCCGTCTCTTGAGCGCGGCGTACAGTGGCTGCATGAGCTGAGCTGCGCGGGGGAGGAAACGGTTATAAAAATTAACCATCCCCAAAAATTCCTGCAGCGCCCTGACCATCTGAGGCCGGGGAAAGTTCGCCACAGTGCGCACTTTGTCAGGCAAGGGTATCGCTCCCTCCGGTGAGACGCAGTGCCCCAAAAAATCAATCCCCCGTCATGCTGAACTGGCACTTCACCGGGTTGATTATTAACCCGCGCCCCTCCAACCTCTGGAAAACTGTCCTGAGGTGGGTAACGTGTTCGTCTTCGGACGCACTGGCTACCAGGATATCATCCAGGTAGATGAACACAAACGGGAGATCGTGCAGCACCGCGTCCATCATGCGCTGGAACGTCTGTGCCGCTCCTTTTAATCCGAATGGCATGCGCAGAAACTTGAACAAGCCGAACAGAGTTATTACCGCTGTTTTGGGTATGTCCTCCGCGCACACTGGGACCTGGTGGTAACCGCGGACCAGGTCTATTTTAGAAAAAATGCGTGCTCCGGTGAGGTGAACGGAAAAATCCTGAATGTGGGGAATCGGGTAGCGGTCGTGTGCTGAGGTGTTATTCAACCTGCGGAAATCGCCGCACGGTCGCCACGACCCCTCAGCCTTAGGGATCATGTGTAGTGGGGATGCCCATGGGCTGTTCAATCGCCTGATGATGCCCAACCTTTCCAGATTGGCAAACTCCTCGCGCGCTATGGCCAGTTTAGCTGCGTCCAAGTGCCGAGGTCGTGCGAACACAGGCGGCCTGGTGGTGGTGATAAAGTGCTCCACCCCATGTTTAGCAATGGCCGCTGAAAACGTTGGAACCGTGAGTGCTGGGAACTTAGTGAGCAGTGTTTGGAACTTACCGCCTGGAGCTGTGATGTTGGCTTGTGTTACTGGCCTGGCCCCTCAAGCTGTACAGGGGAGAGAGTCAAAGGACAGTGCATTAACCAGGCGCCTGTTAGCAACATCAACTAATAAACCATGCGCACACAGAAAATCAGCTCCCAGGATTGGGAAACTCAGTGCTGCTATGACAAAAGTCCACTTGTATCTACGGCCGTGTAGAGATAAAGCCAGTGTTTTCTGACCAAAGGTCTTAATGTCCAAGCCGTTTACTGCTACCAGCCCAGGGCCGCTAGGTCCTGCCAGCCAGTTGGCATAGGTCGGCAGGATGATGCTCTTCTGGGCTCCGGTGTCTACAAGGAAACGCCTCCCTGAGCGCGAGTCCGTCACATAGAGCAGCTTGTTCTCTTCGCCGGCTGTCTGGTGTTGTCTTGCAGGAGACGGCCATCTTTGGTCAGCATGCCACACCTCTAGGCTTTGATGGCCTTCTGCAATTTCTGCAGCAGTGAAGTGTAGTAGGTCTTGGTAACTGTGGTACCCTTTGCCAGGAAATCCACTATCAATACTCCATGCTGGTCTCAAAAGACCATGAGCATGAGCTTGCTCACCAAGGGTTGGACATGGGCCTTTTTCGGAGGTGGTGAGTCATAATGCTTCCATTGCATCAACTGGGTTTTAGTCTCTGGATCATACTGATGGACCCATGTTTCGTCCTGCATGATTACTCTGTCAAAGAAGTCCTCCTGGTTGTCTTGGACCATGGCTATAAGATCCTGGGAACATGTCATTCGGTCCTGGTTTTGGAAAAGTGCGAGAAACCAGGGAATCCATCATGCAGACAACTTTCTCATGTGCAAATGGTCATGGATGATTTTTTCCACAGACCCCACACTGATCTTGGGCTAGTTGGCGAATGGTTATGCATTGATCCTCCAAAATGGTGGCCTCCACTTATCGGATGGTGTCTTCATCAATGGGGCACTGTAGTCGACTGAGAATGGGTGCCATTTCCGCCGATGTCTGACCACACTTGAACTGTCAATGTCAATGCTAGACTACATCATACGATGGGGCAGCCTCCCCAATAAGCCTCTTTCATCTCATCAAACATCTCCCATGGTGTGCAGCCTCTCAAGTACAGGAGCCTGATGACCTCTCTGTATTCAGCTGACTCCATTATCACACCTTACTCCACCTTAGCACCTGTAAAAGAGAAACTATTTAAGAGTTCAGAGCTGCAAATTACCACATTGCTTATAGCGATATCTTTTACTATATATGTGCAATTTTACCCTCCTACAATAAGTAGAAGTGGGTCAGGGGAAATCTTTAAGGAGCAGCCCCAGTATTGCATGCTTGATAATGTGTTACTACACCACAAGTACAGTGCTTTATCTGCACCAGTATGTACACTTGCACTGTAGATTAGCCAATATTATTTAAGTTTGTTTTTTTAAAATTGCACCATAAATGACCAGAAAAATCACAAGTTGAAGACAAAAAAGAAAGTTTAAGCGGAAGAAGATGAATGAATGAATGAATAAATGCAAAAGCCTAAAAAGGGGGATGCCCTCACTTCTTAAGTTTTTTTTTTTTACGGATACTACTTCTTTTGATTGATTCACTCAGTGTTTTGTCCTTACTCCTACCCATAGTTCTCTATGTATGTTCGACTGATGTGCTAAATTGAGGAGCTGTGATTGGACCGTGTTGGCTGATCATTCTCCCCTGGGATGATCAAACCCAAGTTGAATTGGAGCCAAGATGCTGCATATGACAAAACAAAATGGCCCAAATTAAGGGCTGTGCTTGCCTGATGAGCAGTTTTGACTGTGATTCTACATATTCACTTACTGTATGTCGCCACACAATATGGAAGCCAGAACAGCAGCTGCTTCTTTCACTTCTACACTGTTGCCTTAAATGTAAATGTCTCTTTATAACAGGTCTAAGGTCTAGAATGCATTACAGCCATTAGCTTTACTCACCATCCACATAACTGATGTAAAATATATGCTCCACTTATGTCACTGGAAAAGCACTTAATTTGCATTTCATTTGGAAACTTGAAACCTTCTCTTAAAAAATAGAACTTTAATAAATGGATGGAAATGTTTCTGCTCCCTCACACACTTGCCAACTCTCTGTCAGACTCGCATCCATCACACACACACCCTTGCACGCCTGCCCCCGATCAAGGTTCTGCAGCGGTGATGACCTTACTATCGTTTACAGCAGCTGCTAGTCCTTAGTGTGCTGTGTCTCAGCTCATTTACCCCTCCGCCCACCTAACATCCCTTCCTCTCCACAATGTCCACTGAAAGACTCACTCTCACACACAAAACCTGCAAATGGTATCCCAGTTTTAGGCTGCCTCTTTAGCCGCTGCCTAATTACCATGGCACTGAAACTGTCATAAAACCCTATTGTAGCCGTGTGGAAGCAAGTGACTTCACAAACCTCAGAGAGATTGACATTTACTAAGACAGAAACTTGTGGTAGGACTTTCAGTGGATAGCAGTGAGAATATGGATATAATGTGGGATAGGAGGCTGTGGACTGCGATGTGCTTGTCTATTCCAAATCTAGGTTGCAGAATAACAAGTGAATGATTTATGAAGGGGAGCAGTTTCCCACAGCGACTGAGGATTTGAAGTGCTGGTGAAACGACAACAGGCTCAAACAGATTGTTGTATTTGCTCAGCAGGAATTTAGAATGTAAACCCCAACTATGCAAAGCAGAGACAGATTTGTTGTTCTCGTTTATCTCTCCATAGCTTGGATATTAAAAGCCATGTAATCACAATCAATAACTCTGTGGAGCTATGTGTTGAGTATGCTGGAAAAAAGGAGATTGACAGCTTCCTCAAAATGACAGTGCTTGTGGTATAGTATGTATCTTAATACCAAAACACACTGAAGAGCATTGGGCCATTTGAGTGTGTTAGAAAAACAAATCACTCTACAGACCAAAACAGATCTTGAAGTTCCACAAGCTTCAACCCTTGACCCTCTTCTAAGTTACTTCTAGTTTTGAGAGACTAAGTGAAATAGATATGGTTATCTGTGACTCACTAATTTACCAATAAGTGCTGAAACCCAGTCAACCAGATGTTTAAACCAGGGCCCGTATGCTCAGATATTCTGAATGTTCCGTGGACATCCCTGGACGGGCTCTCAGAGCATGTGCTGCTAAGCTGACTGACGTTCTCACATCCATCTTCAACCTTTCCCTCAACCAGAACATAGTCCCCTCCTGCTTCAAAACCACAACCATTGTCCCCCTCTCCAAAAAGAGCCCGCCGACCTGTCTGAATGATTACAGGCCGGTAGCACTCACTCCAATCATCATGAAGTGCTTCGAGAGTGGTGCTGCCCCTCATTCAGGACAGCATACCGGGCACCCTGGACCCCCTGCATTATGCCTACTGACCCAATAGGTCCACCTCAGATGCCAATGCTGTAGCACTCCACTATTCTCTCTCCCACCTGTAAGATAAAGACTCCTACATCAGGATGCTCTTTGTCGACTACAACTCTGCCTTTAACACGGTCATCCCCCACCAACTCACTGACAAACTGTCTTCACTTGGCCTGCACCCCACCCTCTGTGACTGACTACTGGACTTTCTGACTGGTAGGTCCCAGTCTATCAGGATGGGTAACAGGACCTCAGCCAGCATTATCATGAACACAGGTGTCCCACAGGGTTGTGTAACCCTTGCCTTATGTTAATTAGGTAAGGGAAATTATTAAGTGCAGACCAGTTGCTAGGATTGTAAGGGTTACAATAGGGAATTAAAATGAGTGTGGAATGAAATAGCTGGAGGCAGGAAATGAGCAATAGTGGTTGTTATTTGTAGAGATAAAGAGAACAATATATACAAACAATTTACAACTATACAAATATAACAACGGCCGGTATAAAATAAAACTCCAAAAATGTCCTACTTTAGCTCAGTGTTTGTTTGTCCTTTTGGTTTAGTCGTTTGACCAGTCAAGATATCTTGTATCTCCAGACTCAGGTTTCTTTTCCTCTTTTAAAGCGACGGCTTGAGTTGTTACCACTTTGAATTCTGGGCACTGGAGAGAGGAAGGATGTCTTCAATCGAGATCTTGGTCAGATCTCGGTTCAGTCTCGGTTCAGTCTCGGTTCAGGTCTCGGGTCAGGCTCGCCATCTCCATTCGGAGAGAATCCAGGATGCAGAAGGTTCTTAATCAGCAATCAAAAAAAACCTAGCCTGCACAACAATAATGATATTATTGTTTACAGCTAGAGTAATTCGTTTTCCAATCTCTTCTTATATAACACTATAGCTTAGTGTTTAAATTCTTCTCTCATATTACTATTATTACAATCCAGTAATATAGTAGATCTTACAATTCACATTTCACCCCTTACATGCATGTTTTCTTTTCTCAAAATCTCTCTGGTAGTACATGAGATACTTTTTTTCTCATGTAACCAATTAAATGAATTTCTGTTTTTATCTCTACATCATTTAACCATGAAATTATGATTAATCCCTTTTAACCTTGTCTTTGTAAATCATGAAATGAAATACAATTAATCTATCACATAACCAGGGAATATACTGTCCCATTACTTCTAATATTCCCTTTTAAATCAGTAAAACCCTGTCTGAGCTACTGGGTTTAGCATAACCTATGAATTTACATAGGAGACCAACACAATGTGCTTTTAGCATCAAACTACACATTACATTCGACAGAAATAGTGCATAAGAACTAAAAGTACTTCAGCATACTGTTGGGAACTGAAATCACATTTAGGAAAACCATACAGACACAAAAATAGCCTTTTCCATTGCTTTCAAACAGAAAAAAATCCACTCGCAATTAGCATTAGCATGTATTGTTTAGTACACACTCGGTCTTCACTCACCAAGATGAGGTATCAGTGTGAACACAGCAAAAGTCACAGCCTCACGGCCTCTCAAGCTCGTGCTCCCATCAACTTAGGATAATAAAGGATTCAAATTAGTGTTTGGACAGTCTTTAGATTCATTTACAGCATCTTTCTAAATTAAACTCACCAAGAAGAGGTATCAGTGTGAACCAGACCGTCCACAGCCTCTCTCGTCCACTCTCAGATCGTAAAAGACCGAAACCCGAGTGCGCGCCTGCTGCCTCTGCTCGGAAGGTGGGGCTAATATCGCTCTTAACGAATGAAAAGACCACAATCGCCCAACGTGACCATGAAACGGGAATTTAAAAGTTGGATAATGAGGATCACACTTCCTCTTCCCAAAATAATCATTTTTCAAAATAAAATCACACAATTGTATTAATACAATTGACATCTGAGAAAAGAAAGGGGTCATTTTCTCAGCTGGGTTACACCCTCCCGCGCTAAATATCATGCACGTCCCGTTGCATGTGTAACCAAGACTGTCCATCGTCAGTATTGGTTGAGTTGTAATGTGATCATTTTCAGTATTGTCTCCATCCGGTATCATTTATGGTCGGAACTACGATGGTATCTGATCGTCTTCGAACCTCTGACTTTCGTTTCTCTTTTGGCTTTGTACTGAGTGTACTTTTTGAGTTTTGAGCTTTTGGTTCTGCAGTTAGTTTTACTAGTTGCGTTTGAATTTCAGCAACTTGTTTTGAGAGTTCTTGAAGTGAGTTTAACGTGATATTGTTCTCATTTTCACCTGAACTGCATTGCACAGTTTGCATGTGGGATTGTTGCAATTTGGACATAGCAGGATCAGTCAAGATTAATTCTACACTGGAGCGCCAAGTATCATAATCTAGCTCATAAGTTGGTCGGAGGTCTTTGCCAGAAAAAGCTCCAAGCTTTTGTGAAAACGGCTGCATGGAAAAATCTTCCCTTTTTACAATGTGCTCAACTACCATACGTTGCACTTCTGGGGGATATAAATCATGTGCAGAAATGATGGGCATACTTCGAGCTGGGGTGCTCGCAGTGTGATTTGACTGGTTAGTTGGTTGTGCACCTTGAATACTGGACTCAGCTGCAGAAGGCTGAGGTTGAGGTTCATCCAAGAAAGCTTCAGGTAAGTTATCAGGTAACTTAACTTGCTCTGATTGATCATTTTCAGATTCTTTGATTGCCTCAGAAATCTGTGACATCATGTCTTTCAGGACATCTGCAAAATCTCTGCCACTCATCTTCACTAGGTTTTTAACGTCAGTGAGATATAACTTGGTTATATCATTCCCTACACGGTGCGTATAAACACTGGCAAGAGATTGTATCATATAGCTGGCTCCACTATCAGATACATGAGTACATGGCAATGGATCAAGAGCTTCAAAAGCAATACCCGAGTGATACTCAAAAATAGCACTCTGGGAAAACTCAGACTTACTATCTGCTACTTTTATGACTCTTGAAATCGATCCATACCGTTTCAAAAACTCAGTCACTTCATCGAGTTGCTCATCTCCAGCGATTTCACTCACTATCACTGCATTTGGAATTTTCACAGATTCACGTTCAACAATATCCATTTTGGGTACGTTATAGGCTTGAAATAACGTAAGGGAGAGAAGAAAAAGGTTCTGGCTGGCTCGCCACTTCTTATTGTAACCCTTGCCTTATGTTAATTAGGTAAGGGAAATTATTAAGTGCAGAGCAGTTGCTAAGTTCGTAAGGGTTACAATAGGGAATTAAAATGAGTGTGGAATGAAATAGCTGGAGGCAGGAAATGAGCAATAGTGGTTGTTATTTGTAGAGATAAAGAGAACAATATATACAAACAATTTACAACTATACAAATATAACAACAGCCGGTATAAAATAAAACTCCAAAAATGTCCTACTGAGCTCAGTGTTTGTTTGTCCTTTTGGTTTAGCCGTTTGACCAGTCAAGATATCTTGTATCTCCAGACTCAGGTTTCTCTTCCTCTTTTAAAGCGACGGCTTGAGTTGTTACCACTTTAAATTCTGGGCACTGGAGAGAGGAAGGATGTTCTTCAATCGAGATCTTGGCCAGATCTCGGTTCAGTCTCGGTTCAGTCTCGGTTCAGGTCTCGGGTCAGGCTCGCCATCTCCATTTGGAGAGAAACCCGAGTGCGCGCCTGCTGCCTCTGCTCAGAAGGCGGGGCTAATATCGCTCTTAATGAATGAAAACACCACAATCGCCCAACGTGACCATGAAACGGGAATTTAAAAGTTGGATAACGAGGATCACACTTCCTCTTCCCAAAATAATTGTTTTTCAAAATAAAATCACACAATTGTATTAATACAGTTGACATCTGAGAAACGAAAGGGGTCATTTTCTCAGCTGGGTTACAGTTGTGTTCTCAGCCCCATCATCTACAGCCTCTTCACCCATGACTGTGTTGCCTCCCACAAGGACAATATCATCTTAAAGTTTGCAGATGATACAGCAGTGATAGGACACATCACTGGTGGTGATGAAGCATCCTACAGGAGGGAGGTGGACAGCCTGGTGTCATGGTGTGAGGACAACAACCTCACCCTCAACACGAACAAGACGAAGGAGATGATAGTGGACATGAGGAATGGAAGGAGGAGACCCCATCGGCCACTGTTCATCTGGAAGCTTGAGGTGGAGAGGGTGAGCAGCTTTAAATACCTGGGCATCCACATCAGTGAGGACCTTACGTGGGCACTCAACACCACAGAGCTGGTTAAAAGAGCTCAACAGCGGCTGTACTTTCTGAGGAGGCTGAAGAAGTTTGGCACGTCCCCTAAGATCTTCAGCAATTTCTACAGCTGCATCATCGAGAGCATCTTGACCAACTGTATCACTGTGTGGTGCAGCAGCACTACTGCCCTGGACTCCAAACGCCTGCAGGGAGTGGTGAAGACAGCGGAGAAGATCATCAGGACTCCACTCCCCTCTCTGCAGAGCATCTACCACCACAGAGTCCAAAGGAGAACTGCCACCATCCTCCAGGAACCCCCCCCCTTCCCGAGCACAGAATGTTCACACTTCCACCCTCAGGCCGGAGGTACAGAAGTGTGAAATGCAGGACATCCAGACTAAAAAACTCCTTCTTTCCCACTGCCATCAGACTCCTGAATAAATAACAAACTCCGGACACAGCTTTGTAAATAGGAATTCACACACTGGTTGCTAAATCTGCACATTGCTCACTTGCACAGTGTACATAATCTCACCCCGTCTCATGTCCAAATCATCTCTGCTGCTAAATTATCATTGTACAGTCTACTGAGTATTATCATTACAGAGAAATTCTCATGCTGGGTACTAATTTGTACATTGCTCATTTGCACACTGTATATAGCCTTATGCCATCTCAGGTTCATATCATCTCTGATATTAATATACCATTGTCCATTATAGTCATCCAGTGAATTTTCAATTTTCGTTCTTCTTGTTTCCTCTAGTTTAACTGCTTAACTGTCCTGCTTGCCTAATGTGTGTTATTAGTATTCATTAGTATTAGTACTTGGTATTAAGGTGTGTTTAAGGTGTCCTAATTGCCTAATGGGTGTTATTAGTGTGTGTTATTAGTATTCATTAGTATTAGGTGTGTTATTACCTTATTAGTATTGATGTCTACCTATTACCTTGGCATTCGTTTGGAGAGCAGAGTAAGAATTCCATTGCTCAGGAATTGTTGCATTTCTTAACTGTGCACATGATAATAAAGCCAATGAATCTTGAATCTTGAATGGTCTCTAGGAAAGCTACTATCTTAGCTTAAAAATTCTTCACAAGGAGTCTTGGCTTAAAAGTGATTAAGAAGCACTCTGAAAGCAACTCTGAGCAAGGAAGATGCAAAAACTTTTAGTGAGGAGGTGTGTTTGAACCGATTGCTAGGTATGATGCTGTCCTTTGAGAGCAGTGATTGTTCAATTTTGTTTTGCCAGGAAATTTTTACTTGTTTTAAGAAATCTGATAATTTTTTTTTTGCTCCATTGGCACAAAATTTTACTTAAAATACGATTAAATTGCTTAAAACAAGTAAAAACATCGTATAACAAGTAAACTTTTCTTACAGAGAACTGCTCAAGAAGTGTCTGTCAGACAATAAACAATCAAATACAGCCTTGATTTAAGATATTTTAGCTAAGATTTCATTTTTTGTGGTGTACATCTTATATGGTGATTGTTATTTTTCGAAACCCTTGTCATATATTGTGTGATTTACCACAGAACTGAGGTGTGTGTATGTGTGGGTGTGTGTGCACGTGTCCAGTTTTAATACAGTTGATTGGATCAGTCATTCATTCAGTCAGTCAGTCAATCATTTTCAACCACTTAATCCTTTTCAGGTCGAGGGGGGCTGGAGCCCATCCAACCATCTACCTCCTAATGACAGCAACACTTCCGTCATATAAAGGAATATAGTTAAATAGATACACTCCACTGAAGACAGTGAGAGTGGGGACACCAGCAGATGAGAGGAGCAACCACCATGATATAGCGTTGTTGTGCTGGGTATAGCACATCTCTAATAAGATCAACTAAAAACAATATACTTTATACACTTAGTAATACAGCGTCATGTTACTTTATGTGTGCTTTCAGTGAACGTACAGGTGTAAATCTGTAAGAACAGTGAAATATTAACCATTGGGGCCGAGCCAAGTTCTTTTTAATAAATCCATGGTGCTTTCCGTGTATTTTCACTGAAAGTGCATGAAAAGTGCACAAAGTTCCCTGTAACTTTGGGCTGGATTATATAGTGTTACACATTATCCAACATAATCCAACCTATAACGTTTAATGAGCTTGTCGTCATTCATCGTTTCAAGAACATTTTCCTTTTGTCTCCGTATTGCCTCCATTTTCTCCTCCTCTTAAGAAACTCCTAAGCCCCTTAAACATCCTCCCCACTCCTCCTAACATATGAGCGGCCCCCCTCACTGCCTGTCCAGTCCACTTCTGTGCTTCCTGCCGGTTGTGAGTGCTTCAGTGGCGGCCTTGGGATGCTCTGCTCTGGCTTCGCTCTAGGGCATGTGTGATGGGGACACTGCCTCAGGCTGATGTAATTTGTGGTCCCAGGTGGCCGGTCCTGTGGGGATGACACATGTGGCACGCTCAAACTCTAAACTGAAATAGTTATGTGTCAAGACCGCAGACACAACAGGCAGGAAGTCAGGTGGGAGGATGAACCGGGTCAGGTGGGAAGAGAATATCAGGTAAATTTTCAAAATAAAACACTTCCATAGTCAACACAGAGGAACAGAATAAATTATATTTTTTTCTCTGCGACTCTGGGCAACCCACTACCAAGTGCTCCACGACTCACAGATTGGAGCCTACTGACATAGATTACACCCAACAATACTCCCAGCATATGTAACTGCAGCAGGTTCTCATTCTGACACCATGGTTAGTAACTTTACATGAGATTCTAACAGTGGTTTACTCACTGTACACAGTCTCCTTTGTATGATGCTAAATAATGAAATGCGTTATAGGACATCAGTAGGAAAAATTGTCTCATTTAAGAAACCCAACACTGCACTAAGCTCTGTTTTGTGTCTCTGAAAACCAATTCTAATTTGCTGATGCTGTTTAGGGTCACGATGGGCTGGAGTCTAACGTAGCTGTCATAGGTGAGCGCTGAATACACACCCCGGAAAGTTCACGGTTCATCAGAGGGCCCTCTAAAACAAAAACCTGAGATATGACAGACTGGCCAACTGTCCAAGGTGGACCCCGCTTCATGGCCAAAGAAGCTGGAGCATGCTGAAGCCCCCTAAAAGCCCTGTCACACCTTGACCATTTAGGCAGCGTCTGCCGATGTATCAAAATTTCTCTAAAATGCTGACATATGGTCAAAATTTTCAATTTTGGATGTATGTATCACATATCCATAACAAGTTGGATGTATACATATTAGTAACTTATATGGAATGTTTCGATAACTTGTTTAGCATGCTGCCAGCATTCACAACTTAAGCTCAACCATAGTCTAACTTATGCATAGCGCGGTCATGCCAAACTGCCATCACCTCCTGAACCATGAATCCCAGGTGTGTGAGAGCATGAAGGCTCCACCATCTTGGTTCAACCAAGATGATTCTCTCCTCTAAAGACCATCGCATGGCGGGGGGCGTGACCGACCTGGTTGATCTGTCAAATCTGTCAGGTCGGTCACGCCTACAGAAAGGATAAAACAGCTGATGTGACAGATCCCAAACAGTCAAAACATGTCAAGGTAGGAAACGTCGCTTTACTTTGTCTAAATAGAAGAACAAGACCAGTTTGAGATGGACAGCTGCCCACCATGGAGACTTGATGGTTTCCTCCTGTGAACCAACGCCGCCAATACACCATTATATGGTAGCTGTAAGTTAGAAATACGTTCAGAAACACATAGGTTCAAAGCACATTACTCATAGGTTAGAAAGAAGTTTGGGGTACGTGAGACATTATCTCGACGTATTTCGACTGATGAGTAACTTACAAGTAACGTGTGTGAGTGTGCGTCAATGATCGCATAACTTACATATACTGTAACTTATGGCCCGCATACTGTAGTGGGACATTTCAGCCATACTCTGGATGTCTAAAAATTTTGTGCAAGCTCAAAATTTTTTGACGACCTCACCGTACCACAGTGTATACCAGTATGTTTCAACGTGTTCTTAACTTATATAAAACTTACCCTCAACTTATGAGACGTACACCAGCATATTCACCAAACTTTTTAAGCATCGGCATCCACTGCCTAAATCGTCAGGGTGTGACAGGACCTTAACAACCTGAAAGGATTAAATGGTTAAGAAACAGAATGAATGAATGAATGATGTATTTCTCTGTTTTTTGTTTTTGTTTTTTTTTAAATAATATTAATGCATTTTTAATTAATCAGTATGTTCGGTCTAAATCCCTTACTCTATTTCTTAATTTGGTTCTAGCATGTATTATTTAAAGGATTGAGTTGCCTGTGTGTGGCCGTGTGTGTGTGTGTGTGTGTGTTATGTCCTGTAAAAATAAGCTTGCAGCTTGCCTATAAATAAATGTTCATTATGCTCCTGTCTGTCACAGATTAGTGGCTGAGCCTGTAGTATTCTTAATACTTAGTGTCTGATTGGTGACTATTTTCTTAGGCCCTCTAGCATTCGACAGAAGAGCTTGTTTGTTATGAATGGTTCCCAAAACAAAAAACATAACACAAATGTAAAACAAAATAAAATAATGGGGGGGAGAAAATGCATACATGCACATACTCACACAAGTGTGTATCCACCTTATAGATAGTAGGGAAACAGATTCCATCACTGAAGAACCTACTTAGTGATGCACTTTACCACAGTCAGAGGTAATGAGTTTATGAAGTTGGAGCCTCCCTCCAAGCCAGTTCCAGTAATCCAGATCGCATTTTCTGGGCTTTAGTAGCCCCAAGATATTTAAGAAAAGGGTCCCATGCATGATAAAAAAGGAAGGGTTTGGCCATTAAAGCTGTAGAGAAAGCCTCGAGAGGGATGGTACTAATCACACTGTTCAACCACTGACGCAAAGTGGGGGCTTTGTCAGAAATCCACAATGTGAGAATACATTTTTCATGCATTGTACAGAGGAATATGCAAAAGCTTTATACTTAAAAAATTATCCGGTAGTTCATCAGTTAGTCCCAACAAACAGGTTTGTGCCCCAAGCTGTACAGTGCAATTAAAAATCCTGTTAAGCTACTGAATAATGGTACCCCAGAACTGATGAAGAGAGGGACAGCTCCACATACAATGGAAAAAAGAACCCACTGTTGACTGACGTTTAGTGCAGAGATCTGAAAGGCCTGAGTTGGCCCTATGTTTGATTTCAGGAGTAATGTACAGTCTGTGCAGTATTTTAAAATGTCTCTCCCAGGTGGAATTTGTGACTAAAATTTAAAAGGTTAGCCACATAAACTATCCCAAGTGTCAGGAGTTATAGAGGAACTCAAGTCAAATTCCCATTTATCTTTGATTTTATTAGAATTGTCCTCTTTAAGATCACAAAAATTTGAAATGACAAACTTTATTCATTATCGCTACTTGACTAATTAAAAATTATTAGAAATGAAGTTACATTAAGAACCAGTTTGTTCCTCCGACACCATTTATTTGTTATTCATTTAATGTGTATGTGGCTGCCATCACACACTTTTGCAGCTTTAGTAATATTCAGACAAAATTAAGAAACTTGGCAGTAATTGAAACCAAAGAAACAATGGTCTGATACACTATAATGTTTCCTATTAGGGATTAGCGACAAGTTAGCATCATCATTTAGCACTAGTACATACCTGTGCATACTCATCCATGCCCCAAGAAACCAAGTATAAGCAAGTATTTCTGCATGCCTGTTTCTGAAGGGTCTCCTCCTGTCTCAGGTGGCTGTGTTGTTCACAGTCATGCCTGCGGCGTACTGCTCGAACCTGAGGTGTTTCATCTTCACGGCATTTTTTCTGATGTGCAGCAGTTCTCCTCATTCTATTGCTCTCCTGCTGGTGGGTCATCTTCGTCTTTGTTCAGACCACTGGTTGAAGGATAGGTGCGTCGTAATTTCAGTTCATGGAGAGGATCATGAAAATAGATCTGAGCAAAAAGTGGCTTTCAACCATGTTCAGGAAGACCCGTGCATGCCCGTAGAAACCAAGAAACCGGAGCACCCGGATAAAATCATTGCTTTGCTTGGCACTTTATACATTTGTAGTGTAGACTGGCATTCTTCAAGGTTACACATTTTTACTGTGTCAGCATCTCTTTAAAAACAACATTGCTCAGAAAGCGACGCTTTTGCTTAGTTTCTTCATCTTGAGCAAGAATACGATACGAAGACTGCTTGGTCTGCCAATTGTGCTCCCAGCAACGTAGAATTGGCCATGACTGAAGAAGTCTGTTGTGCAGAAAACACCAATGCGTTGTAAAGACTGGCCCTGTGACTTATTTACAATCATGACAAAGCAGGGTCTTACTGGAAACTGTTTATGTGGCAAGGTGAAGGGAAACATGTTGTGAGATGATGTGAGTGTGATTGGTGGAATCAAGAGAGTGTGTCCAGCATTGACACCGATCACAGATGTAAACTGTTGACGGTGCAAGGTGAATGGAAACATGTTGTCAGATGGTGTGAGTGTGATTCGTGGAATCAGGAGAGTGCATCCAGCAATGACACCAATCACAGATGTTGCAAGCAACAGGTGAGGGATGGTCTATATGACATCATAAAGACTTGAAGGCAGAGGAAGGCAGGCATCACTGTATACGACATCATAAAGACATCAAAGCAGAGGAGTATCATAGGCTGTCCTATGATGGCCTATGATTGTGACAGACAGACACACAGAGATTTCTTGAATTTATAGAGTGAAGATTTGCCATTTTAGAATTGAAGAGAAATGGTGTTAATGTTGCTTACCTCCAATTAAAACGAGGTTAGAGGACTATCCTCTGATGCAGCATGGTGGGGGAAAAAGTCCCACATCCCTGGCTAACATAAGTAGTAGCTATATGACCAGAACATTAGCTTGCTGTTAGCTGCTGTGCTATGCACCAGAACCCACATACCTGGCCAGGGTTTCCTCTGGTAATATTTCTTGGTTGCGGCCCGTTACTCCAGAAAATTTACCGCCACGCCAAGAAGGAGATATGAATTTAAGAAAAATATATGAAACAATGACTTTCCGCAAACGCGCACACAAACAACATGCGTGCCCGTCATCCGCATGGAGTTTAGAAGCACCCCGCCCACGCGAGCTTTTCAGTCAGTCAGCAGGTAGTGTCTTGCTAGCGGCAGCAGCAACTTCATGGAAAAGGAGTGAAAACTGGGAAGTCAAACAGCAGAAATGGACTCTATTTGAAGAGAAACTTTGTGAAGAAGTCCGCCATTTCTTTGTTGGTGAAAATCCTGGCACGTCAGCGCCTTGGCACTACCTATCGGGCAGGAGTGAAACTACAAATGATGGTTGTGTGCATGCGTCAACCGCTTGGCCTAGGTAGATGAAAAAATTGAGCATTTACAGCGCTGCATGCATGCTGGTCTTGTCCAAAGCGTACGCGGTCCAAGGCGGACTAGAGGGGAAATGCAGCATGAATAAGGCTTGACTGTCCAACAGAAACATGAGTTTATTAAAGTACTTTAAACATGGGGAAAAAAATCATAAGAGGTACTGTATGTAAGTGTGACAGAGATCATCCTGCGCAGTTCGCCCCACACGGGACACGAACCCGCGACCTCTCAGTCAACTAACACAGTTCGAGCATGGGAGACACAGCACGATCGCGCTGAGCTAAAGGTCCGACCGGTAGCTCAGCGCTACCGATACTGTATGAGGCTTTGGGAGGGAGGTTTTACTAACGTTCTACGCCGAACAGCACTAGTTGGCATCCGTTACATAAGCACTGGAGGCATTTATCATGGTTTTAACTTGTTGGTTGTCAGGTCAGGCATTGGCTTGCTTGCTACCGGATAACGGCCTGACCCATGGGACAGGTAGTATTGGTTTTCATGGTAAGAAAGTAGAGAAGCAGGTAAGAAAGGAGAGATGCAGGAGTAGGCTTTACAGTTAGAAAGGAGATAGCAGCAATGCTTGATGAGGAACCGGTGCCAATCAACAACAGGATAATGACTATGAGACTCCCACTACAGCGGAAGATGTATGCCACACTCATCAGTGTATATGCCCCAACAATGGCCAACACAGAGGAGGTGAAGGAAGAGTTCTACAGTGATTTACGTGAGACTATCAGGCATGTGCCAACTGATGAAAGGCTGATACTCGTTGAAGATTTTAATGTCAGAATTGGTTTGGACACTGAGAAATGGAAAGGAGTGCTAGGCAGTCATGGAGTAGGAAAGTGCAATGATAACGGAGAACTTCTTCTTGCACTATGTTCAGAGTACAACCTTGTGATAACCAACACTGTTTAAGCACAAGGACACACACAAGAAGACATGGATTTACCCAAGATCCAAGCACTGACACTTGTTAGACTACATCATAGTAAGGCAGAAAGACATAAGGGATGTATTGGACACCAGAGCAATGAGAGGTGCGGACTGTGGTACTGATCATGTTATGCTGAAATGTAGATTAAGGATTTGCAGACGAAAACAGCACTGCAGGATGGGTGCAAAGCCACCACGGAAGCTAAACACTAGTGCACTAAAAGGCCAAAAGAAGCAGGAAGAACTTACACAGGAAATGGATGAAAACTTGAAAGACTGCGACAGCAACTACAGGGCCAGTCTTTACAGCCAGCCAGTTGTGAGGGCTGGCTGGCTGGCCAGCTACAGCTATTAATGCCGCCGAGGACACAGTCCAAGGACGGATCATTTTTTTACACATAAGGAATTGTTCCGAACTCCTTATAAGAACTCCTTATACAAAGATATAGAGTGATGCTGGTCAAGTTAGTGGTGGTAATGCACCTGTAAGCTGGTTGCCAACCACCAATCAAATCTAAAAGAAGAAGAAGAAGAAGAAGAACTCAGAGAATGACATAGAAGACAAATGGGCAACACTGAAGGATACGGTGTATCAGACTGTGAGTGATGTATTAGGCCACCCTGAGAGGAAACATCAAGATTGGTTTGATGAGCATGATGAACATCTGAAGAAACTACTAGAAGCGAGGAATACAGCTAGGCAGGAAAACCTGCAGTGTAACACAAGGTCAAAGAAGAAGAAATACTCAAAGGCTCAGAGTGAGCTACAGAAGTACACCAGAGAGATGAAGTCCAATTGGTGGGATAAAAAAGGGGAGGAACTTCAAACTGCATCAGACAGGAAGGACATGAAAACATTCTTCACAGGTCTGAGAGAAATCTATGGCCCTAAACCAAGAGGATTGATCCAACTAAAGGCTATGGATGGTGAAACGGTTTTGCAGGAGAAAGACAAGATCCTGGACAGATTTGCAGACCACTTTGACCAACTACTAAACAACCCTGGAGATCTCACTAAAGAGGCTAAAGAAGCTCTAGTGCAGTGACCAGCTGTATCAAGTCTGGATGAACCACCAAATCTTGATGAACTAATGGCAGCTATCAGGACAACACAGGATGGTAAAGCTCCAGGAAGGGATGGAATTTCAGCAGATGTGTGGAAATTTGGTGGTGTTCAGCTGATCAACTGCCTGCACAAGCTCATCCAAGAGATATGTGATGCCCAGAAAGTACCTCAAGACTGGAAGGATGCAAGTATTGTGCCTTTGTTCAAGAAAGGTGACAGGAAAGATTGTGGAAATTACTGAGGTATATCACTGCTAGCCACTGTTGGTAAGATTCTCTCACGTGTACTACTGAACAGACTCAATGAACACATCTCGCAGAATGTACTACCGGAAGCCCAGTGCGGCTTTAGAAGTGGAAGAAGCACAATGGACATGATGTTCTGCTTGAAACAGGTTCAAGAAAAGTGTATCGAACAGAACATGCCGCTTGTCTTCATAGACTTCAGTAAAGCCTTCGATACTGTTTCGCAACAAGGACTTTGGCAGGTACTCAAGAAATAAGGCTGTAAAGAGAAGTTTGTCAACCTGATTGAGGCACTCCATACAGGTATGCAAGCAAACGTGGCAATGAGTGGTTCAGTATCTAAAGACTTTTCAGTAAGCAACGTGGTGAAACAAGGGTGTGTGCTGGCGCCTACACTCTTCTTGCTATATCTGGCAGCCATGCTTGAGGTGGCCTTCAAAGACACTTCAGAAGGAGTATACATTCAAACAAGGAAAGAAGCAGACTTGTTCAGTGTGGCAACTCAAATCAAATCAAATCAACCTTTATTGTCATATTGCTGTACATACAACTGTAGCGCAGGCAAGATGAAATTGCGTTTCTCTCGGCATCCATATAAGTAGAAGAACATGATTTAAGACACACTCACACATATCTTCACCCCCCCACCCCACCCACATCCGTTCACACATCCCTGAGACATACTTGAAAAAACTAACTATAATATACAAATAATGCACATAATGTCCGTAGGTGCAGTAGTGAATATGAGAGATTCCGGGTCAACTGTTTAGCATCCTAACAGCTTGTGGAAGGAAGCTGTTGATCAGTCTGGTGGTTCTGCCTCTGATGCTCCGGAATCGTTTGCCAGATGGCAGAAGTTCAAAGTGTTTATGCAGAGGGTGAGAACGGTCCTTGACAATGTTCAGTGCCCTGCTCCTACAACGGTTCTGAAAAAGTTCTTGGACAGAGGGGAGGGAGACTCCAATTACCCTCTCAGTTCCCTTGACTATCCTCTGCAGGGCTTTTTTGTCTGGCATACTGCAGCTGGAGTACCATGTAGCAATGCAGTACGTCAGAACGCTCTCCACCACACCTCTGTAGAAGGTCCTGAGGATGCAGATGGGGAGAGAGGCCTGTTTGAGTTTCCTCAAGAAGTGCAGTCTCTGCTGAGCCCGCTTCCTGATCCCCTAGGAATTCTTGCTCCAGGTCAGATCCTGTGAGATCTGCACTCCGAGGAACTTGATGTTCTCCACTCTCTCCACTAAACGGCCGCCGATGCTCAGGGGGACGTGTTCAGGCTGTGACCGCCGGAAGTCGATAATCATCTCCTTCGTTTTGTCCACGTTGAGCACCAGATTGTTCTCCCTGCACCAGCCCTCCAGGTCTCTCACTTCTTCCCTGTACATTGATTCCTCATCCCTCTGAATAAGTCCCACCACTGTGGTGTTGTCTGCAAACTTAATAATCTGGTTCCCCTTGTGTCTGGATACACAGTCATGTGTTAGAAGTGTAAACAACAGTGGACTGAGTATGCAGCCTTGAGGGGATCCGGTGCTCAGCGTGACAGAGTTGGAGATATTGTTTCCAACCCAGACAGACTGAGGTCTCTCAGTCAGGAAATCCAGGATCCAGAGACATGTGGCGGTGTTCAGACCAAGAAGGAGTAATTTCTCCATCAGTCTCTGGGGAATAATGGTGTTGAATGCTGAACTGAAAATCAATGTACAGGAGTCTGGCGTAGGTGTCTTTCTGGTCCAGGTGGGTGATGACAGAATGCAGGGTGGTGACTATAGCATCCTCCGTGGAGCGGTCTGAATGATATGCAAACTGGAGCGGGTCGTGTGATGCAGGGAGGCAGGCTGTAATGTGTGGTTTGACAAGCCGTTCAAAACACTTCATCACAATTGGTGTCAGTGCAACAGGACGATAGTCATTCAAACAGGAGACAACTGGTTTCTTTGCCACTGGTACAACGATAGAGGTCTTGAAGCATCTGGGAATGATGGCCTGACTCAGGGAGATGTTATAAATATCAGTCAGGACATCCGCCAACTCGCTCGCGCAGTCTCGGAGCACACGTCCCGGGATGTTGTCCAGACCTGCAGCTTTACGTGGGTTGACTCTGGTTAGGGTCCTCCGTGTGTCCGCTGTGTTGATGGTAAAAAGCTGGTCCGACCGATGGTGGGGGTGGGCCAGCCCTCCCTCTGATTGTCAGGTTTGATGCTTCAAAACGTGCAAAGAAGTCGTTGAGCCTGTCTGGAAGCGAAGCATCGTCATCATCGACCCCCTGCCTAGATTTATAGCCCGTCAGTGTCCGAACTCCCTGCCACATCTGCTTGGTGTTCCTAGTGTCACAGAGGTGTCCCTGGATTTTCTCCACATAGGCACGCTTCGTTGCCTTAATTCCCTTTGAGAGCGTAGACCTGGCTGAGCAGAGGGCAATCCTGTCCTTCGCTCTGAAGGCTGCATCTCTGGCTGTAAGCAGTGAGTACACATCTGCGGTCATCCAGGGCTTGTGGTTTCCCCGCATAGTGATGGTCTTCACTGTAGTGACATCCTCTGTGCACTTTGCGATGTAGCTGGTGACCGTTTCAGCATACTCCTCCACATCTGTCTTGTCTTCCTGGGAGGCTGCTATTTTGAAGACCTCCCAGTCTGTGTGCAGAAAACAGTCTTTCAGTGCAGAGGTTGCACTCTCTGGCCAAATCCTGATTTGTTTCACTGCTGGCCTGCTGCGCTTCAATAAAGGTTTGTAGGCAGGCACCAGCATCACGGATATGTGGTCAGAAAGGCCGAGGTGGGGGCGGGGTATAGCCTTATATGCATCTGTGTTTGTGTACACTAAGTCCAACATATTCTCTCCTCTGGTCTTAAAGTCAACACATTGTTTAAACTTGGGGAGCACAGTCTTTAAGCAGGTGTGGTTAAAATCACCCGCAACCACCACAAAACTGTCCGGATGTGAAGTTTGGATTTCACTAATAGCATCGTGCAGTTCCCCAAGTGCCTTCTTAGCATTAGCGTTAGCATTAGCGCTCGGTGCTAAGTAAACAGCCGCTACAAACACGTTGGTGAATTTCCTCAGCAGATAATATGGCCGACAATTTACAATAAGGAACTCCGCCAACGGACAGCAGTGTTTAGATACTAATGTGGCATTAATGCACCAGTTCTTGTTAACATAGATGCATAGCCCCCCCCCCCCCCCCCCCCCGCCCGGCTCTTACCGGAGCTCACTGTTTGTCTGTCTGCTCGGAACACTGCCGTACCTTCTAGTTGAATGGCCTCGTCAGGGATGTTGTCGTGGAGCCATGTCTCCGTGAACGCAAGCACACAGCAGTCCCTCCACTCTCTCCGGGTGAGTTTAATTGAAAAACAAAAAACTGAATGTTTATGACACTAAAATCCTATTTGCTTAATAATTTGGAATGTGGTGTATGTCATAAGAAAAAAGAGTCACTGCTGGTGACGGACAGACGATCTGTGTGAGATATGGGAAGCAGAAAGCTGTGAGTCCAAAAAAGGCTCAGACTTTAATCTTTTGAAATACACTTGTGTAGTTTCCCAGTCTAAGACATGGACGGGTCTTTAAACATCCATCCATCATTCTGTCGCTGTGTGGGTTTTAGCGGCGTGGCAACCTGCCTGCTCCCACATCATCTTCATTTCTGAAGCTTGACTTGCTCAAACTGAAAGGACACTGACCTCGAGCAGGGTGTGACATGCTGCAGCACTGCAGCCATTATTAATAATGAACATGGCATGAAAGGTGGTGGATATGATGTTTGCAACAAACAGGTTTATGACCCCTGAAAATACTCTGAAACTGTTGTCCTGACCTTTTAGGTGGTAACTACCCTGGACTGAAAATAATGAGTCTGGCCGGAGTCATTAACTATAGTGTGTGTGTGTGTGTGTGTGTGTGTGTGTGTGTGTGTGTGTGTGTGTGTGTGTGTGTGTGTGTGAGAGAGAGAGAGAGAGAGAGAGAGAGAGAGAGAGAGAGAGAGAGAGAGAGAGAGAGAGAGAGAGAGAGAGAGAGAGAGAGAGAGAGAGAGAGAGAGAGAGAGAGAGAGAGAGAGAGACCAGACACACACATGCAGACTCCATTTACCCCAGGTTCTCTTTCTTACTTGTGGAATACCCCTTTACACAGGAGTGGAGATCGTTGAGAGATCGCTGAATGATGGAAAAAAAGGTCAGATCTATAACCGATGATGTCTCAGCTATCATCAAAGATCTCCCAATGATCTCTCAATGATTTCCAGTGATCTCCGTGATCCTCAAAGTTTTGACTCATTCCAAAATAATCTCTCAACGAACACCAGAGGCAAGCAATCTCTTCATTATCACTCAACGATCTCTCAATGAGCACTCAATGATCTCATCAATTTCCCAATGATCTCCCAATAATCTATTAGCAATCTTTCAATAAACTCTATTGATCTTTTGTCCAACACTCAGCGATCGCTGACTGATTTCTAAGCCATCTCGGGGTGAAAAAATTTGGCAGTCATTGAAAGACCACTGAGAGATTACTGGGAGACCGATGAGATCTTTGCGCTAGTTTTGAGCTCTCCTTGGCCGCTCAACAATTCCATCAATCTCCCACTGATCTATCAATGATCTTTCAATGAATGCCAAATTTTTCCATCCCGAAGGTAGAGATGACTGATAGATCAGTGAGGGATCACTAAGTGTTCGATGAAAGACCAACAGAGTTCACTGAAAAATTACTGAGAGATCATTGAGAGCCAGTTTAAGCCAGTTTAGAAAGCTTGGGATCAGTCCGCCAAGGTCTCCGCCTTTGACCGCCACCTGATCCACATAGCACCGGTTCCCCATGATCCCTCCTGCAGGTTGTGAGCCCACTGGAGGGCGGACCCATGTAACTCCTTCGGGCTGAGCCCGGCCGGGTCCCATGGGTGGAAACCCGGCCACCAGACGCTAGCCTTCGAGCCCCTCCCCCAGGCCTGGCTCCAGGGTGGGGCCCCGGTCACCCCATACCGGGCGGGGTACACTGAATCCTTGATATACAATTCATGAGAGTCTGTTGGATCGTTCTTAGTCTGGCCCTTCACCCAGGACCAGTTTGTCTTGGGAGACCCTATCAGAGGCAAATTGCCCCGGACAACATAGCTCCTGGGATCACTGGGGCACACAAACCCCCCCACCACGATAAGGTGACGATCCATGACGATCAATGCGCACGTGGGCAACGACAGTGAAACCTGGAGGCGGGTGATTGGGAGGAACGGCCTGCCCGATCTGAACCCGAGTGGTGTTCAGTTATTGGACTTCTGTGCTAACCACAGTCTGTCCATAACGAACACCATGTTCAAGCATAAGGGTGTCCATATGTGCACCTGGCACCAGGACACCCTAGGTCGCAGGTCGATGATCGATTTTGTTATCGTATCATCAGACCTGCGACCGTATGTCTTGGACACCCGAGTAAAGAGAGGTGCAGGAGACTTCCGGTTATGGCTGCCACGTAGGACGGACGTGTCTCGCTCTGCTCTGCTCCTGGAGAAAAAAAATCGGCAAATAACTCTCTCATTTGGGACAGAACGTATCCCAGCGTTTGGGCGAGGATATGTCGGCGAAGCCTAAGGCTGGAAAACCAGGAAAAGGAAAAAGCGAGCCGCCGAAACAGTCCAAATTAACGGACTTTCAGGTCTGTGACGCAGCAAACAGGGCTCCATATATGGCGGAGGAGGCTGGCAACGCTGCGATTTCTGCGGGGAATGGCGCAGATGCGCTGATGGCTGCCATGAGTTCAATGAGAGCGGACTTTTCCTCTAGATTTGATGGGATTATGACAGCGTTGGAAGGAATAAGAAAGGAATTGGGTGACTGTGTAGAACGAACGGCGCAGATGGAGCTCCGTCTCGCTAGTGCTGAAGATGACGTCACCCGTCTTCAATTAAAGGTGTGCACTTTGGAAAAAAAAAATAAATCTCTGGAAGATAATATTTTGGATTTGGAATCTCGGTCGAGACAGAATAATTTGAGGCTGGTGGGTCTTCCAGAGGAATCAGAAGGTCGGGACGTATGTTCCTTTCTGGAAAAGTGGATTCCGGAGGTGCTGGGCAGCGAGGAGTTGCAATCAGCAGTGGTTCTGGAAAAAGCACATCGCATTGGCCCACGGAGAGATAAGGGACCGCCGAGGACCTTAATTATGAAGTTTCTTAACAACAGAGACAGGATGAAGATCTTCAACGCTGCACGAGCTAAAAAAGGAGAGATTAAACACCAGGACCAGCAGGTGCGGTTCTACCCAGATTTGGCCACAGGAATCCAGCAATTGAGGAAGCAGTTTGATCCCGTACGTAAGGAGCTGCGCAACCTTGGGATTCGTCATGGTGTAATCTATCCTGCGAGACTGCTGACCACGTATGAGGGCAGAACCCACATCTTCAAGACCCCAGAGGAGGCGCAGGAGTTCATCAAGAAGATCAAAGAAGAAGAAGAGACTGGTGGGAGCTAAGCATGAACAAAATATAAGGTAGAATAATTAAGCATTTGCACAGGCATCTGACTGACTTGAAGTAAATAGTAAGTTTACAAAATATAGATTGTATTATATATTAAAAAAAAACAAAAAAAAAACCGAAACAAACAAAAAAAAAAAAAAACTATGATGTACAAAGTTGTTAAAAATTTTGGAGTTAAGTTGGAAAACTACAGAGGAGAGTTAATGTTACGTCATTAAAAGCAGTAGAGTTAGGGTGATTGGGAGGATGAAGAAGGAGTGGCTTAGGCTGTTCCCTGTGGGTGTGGAACGGTCGATGGCTATATCGGGAGACAGAATTTTTCTTTTGATTTTGGGGGGTTTGCCACAAGTGTGGGAAGGGGAAATTTGTTTGTGTGTAGTTTGTAGGATGAATGTTCAACCACTCATGTTTTTGCTTCTCTGTATGAGCATGTTTACACTGCAAGGTAATCCCAAACTCTCTATTGATCATGGACCAAAGTGTTAATCTTAATTTAACTTCATGGAATTGCAGAGGTCTACAAAATTTAAAAAAACTTAAACAAGTTATGAATAAAATAAAGGACATGGGTTCAAGAATTGTGTTTTTACAAGAAACTCATCTGATAGAGGAGGATGTTAAAAGAATTAGGAGTAGATGGCAGGGAAGTGTATTCACCTCTTCATTTTCATCCCGAGCCAGGGGAGTTATGACTCTCATACATAAATCAGTTCCTTTTCAAGTGAAAAATGTAATTGGAGACAAATTTGGAAGATATGTAATCATTCAAGGTTCTTTGCTATTAGAAAATATAAATCTTGTGAACTTATATGGTCCCAATATAGATGATCAGAAGTTCTTTGCTAATTTATTTCTCATCTTATCATCACTTACAGGGCAACATATAATAGCAGGGGATTTTAATTGTACATTGAATCCAGGTGTGGATAGATCAACAGGACTGGATTGTACGCACATTGGATGTAGGATGACTATTAATCATTTTAAGAAAGAATTGAGATTGTTAGATATATGGAGAGAAATGAAACCACAAGTTAAAGCCTATTCTTGTTATTCCAGTACCTACAAGACATTCTCACGTATTGATTATTTTTTGATTTCCACAGAATTAAGGTCCAAGATTCAAAACTGCTTTTATGATAACATCGTGATCTCTGATCATGCACCCTGTTGTCTAATATATGTAGATAAAAAATTGACAAAGGAATCAGGTAGATGGCAATTTCAGCATAAATGGCTTCAGGATGAGGAATGTGTCAAGTATATAGAAAAACAGATAGACGAGTTCTTTGACATCAATACTACACAAACATCAGCATGTGTAAAGTGGGAGGCTTTCAAAGCTTTTATTAGGGGGCATATTATTAGTTATACAGGATCAAAATCTAAGAAGACTCGAGAGGAGAGAGCTAAATTGGAACATAAAATAAAAAATCTTCAGGAAAAAGTGTATGCAGGAAGTGACCCAAGGTTGGAGAATGAATTACTGATTTTGAGAGCTGAATACGACAAAAAATCAGCGAATAGAGCTGCCTCGAGTCTTCTAAGATTGAAACAATCTTTTTATGAACAAGGTGAAAAATCAGGAAAATTATTAGCATGGCAGATTAAACAATTGGAAATTAAAACACCAATTACCAGTATTATAAGTAATGGACAGGTAGTTATAGATCCTTTAGAAATTAATAGAGCCTTTAGAGATTACTATGAAAAATTATATGATACCAAAAATGAACCTGATTTAACAAAACTAAATGGGTTTTTGAACGAACTATCTATACCGTGTATTCCAAATGAAAACAGGGAGATATTGGAGTCTAAAATTAGTCAAGAAGAAGTTGGGCTAGCCATTGATAATATGAAATCAGGAAAAAGTGCAGGACCAGATGGTCTTCCAGTTGACCTTTATAAAAAATTTAAGAATAAATTAATAAAACCTTTTTTGGAAATGGTTTTAGAAGCATTTCAAAATAATAATTTACCATCATACATAAATAATGCCTTAATTATACTGCTGCCAAAACCAGGTAAGCCCTCTAATAAATGTGAAAATATGAGACCAATAAGCCTATTAAACGCCGACCTTAAGATAATCTGTAAAATTTTAGCAAGACGAATACAAGAAATTTTATCAAATATTATTAATCGAGATCAGAATGGCTTTATAAAGGGTAGACAAGGCTTCCATAATGTAAGAAGACTATTTAATATTATCTATTTTAATAAAGAAGCACCGGATACAGCTCTCCTATCATTGGACGCCGAAAAGGCCTTTGATAGAGTTGAATGGCCCTTTCTTTTTGAAGTCCTACAAAGGTTTGGACTTGGAAATAATTTCATAAAATGGGTTCAAATAATATACAATAATGCTACAGCAGAAATCCTAACAAATAACAATATTTCAAAACCAATAAAAATCAATAGAGGATGTCGACAAGGCTGTCCACTCTCACCTTTACTGTTTACTATGGCAATTGAACCTTTAGCGATAGCGATACGTTTACATTCACAAATATATGGAATTAAAGTTGGACCAACAGAACATAAAATCTCCCTGTACGCCGATGATATAATTTTGTTTATGTCGAATCTAAAAAAATCAATTCCAACCTTGTTGAATTTAATAAAGAATTTTGGGGAAATATCAGGATATAAAATAAATAAAACTAAATCTTCAATATTAATGCTAAATGAGACCCAGAGAAATTACCCAGCCCCTGAGGTAAATCAATTCAATGTTGTAAATCAGTTTAAATATTTAGGAATCCAAATTATGCCTAAGCTAGAATCAGTCGCCAGTGTCAACTATGAAGCCTTAATGTCAGATATCAGTGAGTTAACTCAGAGATGGATGTCACTACCAATGTCGATGATCGGGAGAATCAATATACTTAAAAGTAATATTTTACCTAAAATACTTTATTTATTTCAATACATTCCCTTATCACCACCTTTAGATCTATTCTCAAGAATAAAAAAAAAGTTAGTGGAATTTATATGGAACAACAGGAGGGCTAGATTACGTCTGTCTTTATTATATTTACCATTTGATCGTGGAGGTCTGAAATGTCCAAATTTTATGTTGTATTATTGGTCGGCACAACTGAGGTCTATGACATATTATTTTTCATCAAATGATCTCCCTCACTGGACTGAAATGGAATCATACAATTTACCTTTACCTCTTCCCATATTCATATACTCAGATTCGGCAAAAAAATTACAAAAACAAGTTAAAAATCCATTTGTAAAGCATATGATCAAAATATGGTGTGAAGCTAAAAACTATTTAAAAGAACCACAGTTATTGTCACAATTTAGTCCAATATGGGGTAATCAATATTTTAAACCAGGGAGAGCGGACGCTGTATTTAAAGTATGGAATTTAAAAGGGATACAAAAGATTCAGGATTTATATTTGCCATGTGCAGACAACATAATGTCTTTTGAAGAGCTGAGGATCAAATTTAATCTCAATAGAACACATTTTTTTAAATATCTTCAACTTAGAAACTTTATTCGATCAAATCAAAATAAAGCTCTCACTCGACCTATTTATTCATCCTTGGAAAAAATGATGATGAAAGATAGTAAAAGAAAGGGTATTATTTCAGAGTTTTATAACTCATTGACACTATCTTCAAGTGAAAATTCACTGAAAAGATTAAACTACTGGAAAGAAGATCTGCAAATTGAAATTTCAGAGGAACAATGGGAATTGGCTTGTACAGAAGCTCAAACCAAATCAATAAATGCACGCCTTAAATTGATACATTTCAAATGGTTAATGCGGATGTATGTTACACCGGAGGAGTTAAATAGATATAACAAAAATATACCAGATACATGCACAAAATGCATGGAAAGTAAAGGAACCCTATTTCATTGTTTATGGGAATGTAGATTAATAAGAATGTTTTGGGAAGAGGTGAGGGTAACAATTGAAAAAATAATATCAAAACAAATCATATTGAATCCTAAACTGGTTTTGTTGGGTCTGTACCCAGAAAAGCATAATTTCAATAAAAGTGAAAGAACATTCATAGACCTCAGTTTGCTTAATGCCAAAAAATGTATTGCACTATTATGGAAAAAGACTCATAGACCAGATGTGACTCAGTGGTTAAGACAGATGTTAACAAACCTTCCATTAGAAAGAATAACATATATACTGAAATCAAAGGAAATTGTGTTTGAGAATATATGGAGACCTTTTATTGATTATGTAAAAAATTTAAACATAACTCTTGAAGAAGAAGGTGAATGATGTGTGTGGACCTTGTAAATTCCAAACTGGTGAACATAATATGTATACTTATGTATTGGATTGTCTAGACTAAACAGAGGAGCATTGTTGAAGACTTGATTTTGTTGGTGGTTGTTGGTGTTTTTAGTGCATTTTTTTTTTTTTTGTAGTACTTTAGTGTTAGTGTTTGATTGTTTGTATCATGTTTGTTAAAAAAAAAAAAAAAAGGTTCAATAAAGATATTGTGGAAAAAAAAAAAGAGAGGTGCAGAGCTGTCAACTGATCACCACCTGGTGGTGAGTTGGATCCGATGGCAGGGGAGGAAGCCATTCAGACCTGGTAGACCCAAACGTATAGTGAGGGTGTGCTGGGAGCGTCTGGCTGAGGCCCCTGTCCGGGAGGTCTTCAACTCCCACCTCCGGAAGAACTTCAACCACATTCCGAGGGAGTCTGGAGACATGGAGTCTGAATGGGCCATGTTCTCCACCTCTGTTGTTGAAGCGGCAGCCCAGAGCTGCGGCCGCAAGGTGGTCGGTGCATCTCATGGTGGCAACCCCCGAACCAAGTGGTGGACACCAGTGGTGAGGGGGGCCATTAAGCTGAAGAAGGAGTCCTGTCAAGCTTGGTTGGCTTGTGGGACTCCCGAAGCAGCTGAGGTGTACCGGCAGGCCAAGCGGAGTGCAGTTCAGGTGGTTGCTGAAGCAAAAACCCGGGTATGGGAGGAGTTCGGTGAGGCCATGGAACAAGACTTTCGGTCGGCCTCAAAGAGATTCTGGCAAACTGTCCGGCGGCTCAGGAGAGGAAAGCAGCTCCCCGTCCACACTGTGTATGGTGCGGATGGGACACTGTTGACTTCGACTGGGGACATCGTCGGGCGGTGGAAGGAATACTTCGAGGTTCTCCTCAATCCCACTGATATGCCTTCCACAGTGGAAGCAGGGTTTGGGGACGAGGGGGATGACTCGCCTATCACAGGGGCTGAGGTCACCAAGGTGGTTAAAAATCTCCTTGGTGGCCGGGTCCCGGGGGTGGACGAGATTCGCCCTGAGTACCTCAAGGCCCTAGATGTTGGGTTGTCATGGTTGACACGCCTCTGCAACATTGCGTGGAGGTCGGGGGCAGTGCCTTTGGCATGGCAAACCGGGGTGGTGGTTCCTCTCTTTAAAAAAGGGGACCGGAGGGTGTGCTCCAACTTTAGAGGGATCACACTCCTCAGCCTCCCTGGGAAGGTCTATGCCAAGGTACTGGAGAGGAGAGTCCGGCCGTTGGTCGAACCTCGGATTCAGGAGGAGCAATGTGGTTTTCGTCCTGGCCGTGGCACATCGGACCAGCTCTTTACCCTCTCGAGAATTCTCGAGGGTTCGTGGGAGTTTGCCCAACCAGTTTACATGTGTTTTGTGGACTTGGAGAAGGCATTTGACCGTGTCCCTCGTGGATTTTTGTGGGGGGTGCTTCGGGAGTATGGGGTATCGGGCTTGTTGTTACGAGCTATTCGGTCTCTGTACGACCGTTGTGAGAGTTTGGTTCGTATTGCCAACACTCGGTCGGAGTCATTCCCAGTGAGAGTTGGACTCCGCCAGGGCTGCCCTTTGTCACCGATCCTGTTCATAATTTTTATGGACAGGATTTCTAGGCGCAGCCAGGGAATGGAGGGTGTCATGCTTGGCGACCACAGGATCTCATCTCTGTTGTTTGCAGATGATGTTGTCCTGTTGGCTTCATCTAGCAATGACCTACAGCTCTTGCTGGGATGGTTTGCCGCTGAATGTGAAGCGGCTGGGATGAGAATCAGCACCTCCAAGTCCGAGTCCATGGTCCTCAGCTGGAAAAAGGTGGATTGTCCTCTCCGGGTTGGGGACAGGCTCCTGCCCCAAGTGGAGGAGTTTAAGTATCTTGGGGTCTTGTTCACGAGTGAGGGGAGAATGGAGCGAGAGATTGACAGACAGATTGGAGCAGCATCTGCAGTGATGCGGACGTTGTACCGGTCTGTTGTGGTGAAGAGGGAGCTTAGTTCTAAGGCAAAGCTGTCGATTTACCAGTCAATCTACGTTCCTACTCTCACCTATGGTCACGAGCTTTGGGTAATGACCGAAAGAACGAGATCGCGGATACAAGCGGCTGAAATGAGCTTTCTCCGTAGGATTGCTGGACTCACCCTCAGAGATAGGGTGAGGAGCTCAGTCATCCGGGAGAGGCTCAGAGTAGAACCGCTGCTCCTCCACATTGAAAGGAGTCAGTTGAGGTGGTACGGGCATCTGATTAGGATGCCTCCTGGACGCCTCCCACTTGAGGTGTTTCAGGCACGTCCCACTGGGAGGAGACCCCGGGGCAGACCCAGGACTCAGTGGAGAGACTATGTCTCCCAGCTGGTCTGGGAACGCCTTGGTATCCCCTCTGAAGAGCTGGAGCAGGTGGCTGGGGAGAGGGAAGTCTGGGCTTCTCTGCTTGAACTGCTGCCTCCGCGACCCGGACCTCCGGAAAAGCGGTAGAAGATGGATGGATGGATGGATCATTGAGAGATCAATGGGATTGTTGAACACTCCTTAAGAGTTCATTGAGAGTTTGCTGAGAAATCACTTTCCTTCAGTGATTATTGAGAGATTGTTTTGGTCAGAGTCAAAACTGACATATTATTCGGCCCAGGAAACACGCACACAGGCTCAGACAGATTTGAAGGCTTTATTAAGCAACAGTGTTTGTGTATGGATGCGTGTATGTAAGATATGAGTGTGATGTGGTGGAGCATGTAGTCAGGACAGAGCAGTTCGCCGTTCGGCCAGGCAACCCTATAAAAGAGGAGAGCAGGGATTAGCTGGGCAACCACACGGGAGAGTGAAGATGTTACTGTGCTTACTTGTAGCGTCGCGGTGGCTGGCGTGGCAAGTCCCAAGCCTGGGAGACAGCATCCTGCTGTGCGTCCGGGATGATGCAGCAAGTGGAGGAGCAGTGTGACGAAGGAGAGTGAGTCCGCCACCAAGGGATCCACCTGTGCACAGGGGAAGTCTGAACGGGAAAGGTAAGGTAAAGATGACAGCTTACTTGTCAGACGAGTAGACAGCTGGCCCGATGAGAGGGAAGTTGCTGTGTAGATTAACGCAGGGAGACAGACGGCTCCAGGCTGCAGCTCAGGGCAGGATGGAATAAATAGCTGAGTCTAACAAGGAGCAGGTGTGCGCGCAGCTGAGGTGGAAGCCCGTGAGCAGCGGATGATGACAGTACTCCCCCCCCCCCACCAGCGCCTCCTGGCGCTGGCTCACCTGGGTGTGTCCGGTGGAACTCCGCGATGAGGTCAGGATCCAACACCCACGAAGAGCGCACCCAGGATCTCCACTCCGGACCATAACCTTCCCAATCCACCGGGTATTGCAGCCCATGACCCCGACGCCGGGAGTCCAGGATGGCGGTAACACCCCACGCCTGGTCACCGTCGACCATCCTAGGCGCAGGAGGAGACCTAGGAGGAGGGCAGAGTGAATTGGAAAGCACAGGTTTGATTTTAGAGACGTGGAAGGTGGGACACACACGAAGGGAGGGGGGGAGGGCCAAACGCACAGCCACCGGGTTGATAATCTTGGATATGGTGAAGGGGCCGAGGAACCTTGGTGCCAGCTTCTTCTTCTCCCCCTTTAGGCTGATGTCCTGGGAGGAGAGCCAAACCCGCTGACCCACCTGGTAAACAGGAGCCGGCCTTCTGTGGCGATTGGCGGTGGAGCTGTTGCGCGCTGCTGTGGATAAAAACGCGTCTCTGGTCTTGGTCCACACGCTCCTGCAGCGCCTGATGTGCGCCTGGATTGAAGGAACGGCCAGTTCACCCTCCTGCTCTGGGAAAACAGGGGGGTTGTACCCCAAGGACGCTTGAAACGGTGACACTCCAGTAGCAGTAGACCGGGCCGAGTTATGGGCGTACTCCACCCAGGTCAGGTAAAAGCTCCAAGACGAAGGGTTGGACGATGTCACGCAGAGCAGGGCGGCCTCCAACTCCTGGTTCGTGCACTCACACTGCCCGTTGGACTGGGGATGATAACCAGAAGAGAGACTGACTGTGGCCCCCAAGGCGCTGCAGAAGCTCCTCCAAACCTGGGAGACAAACTGCGGACCATGGTCCGAGACCACGTCCAGCGGAATCCCATGCAGCCTGACGACATGCTGGACCAGGAGATTGGCCGTCTCACGTGCCGAAGGAAGACCCTGAAGGGGCACAAAATGGGCGGCCTTGGAGAACCTGTCCACGATGGTCAGAACCGTGTCAAAGGTGTTAGAGACAGGGAGTCTGGTGACAAAGTCAAGAGCGATGTGTGAAAAGGGCCTGCCCGGAACCGGCAGGGACTGGAGTAGGCCCGCAGGTGGAAAGTTCAGGGACTTGCCGGTGGCGCACTGGGGACAGGCCCGGACATAGTTGGTAACGTCCTTCTGAAGACCCAGCCACCAAAACGAGCGTTGCAGCCAACTCACCAAGCGGGTGATGCCTGGGTGACAGGAGAGTTTGGAGGTGTGGGCCCAGTGGATAACTTCACCCCGAACTGCCGAAGGAACATACAGTCTCCTCTCTGGCCCCCCGCCGGGATTCGGCTCCGCCTCTTGAGCCTTCCGAATCTTGTCCTTGATGGCCCATGCAATCGCCCCCACGATGCACGTATCGGGCAAGGTGGTATGCTCGGACTCTTCTGGACCCTCTGGGGCGAATTGTCTGGACAGGGCGTCGGGCAACACATTCTTTGAGCCTGGACGGTACGTGATGGTAAAATTGAAACGAGTAAAGAATAGAGACCAGCGCGCCTGGCGGGCATTCAGGCGCCATGCTGACCTCAGGTACTCGAGGTTCTGATGGTCCGTCCAGACCACAAAATTTCCTGGAATTTCCCCGTTGTGGGACTAATAAAGGCTTATCTTATCTTAAAAGGCTGGGCTGCCCCCTCTAACCAGTGACGCCACTCCTGTAGTGCGAGCTTGACGGCGAGGAGCTCCCTGTCGCCGACGTCGTAATTCCGCTCTGCCGCCGATAGCTTTCTGGAGAAGAAGGCACAGGGCCGCTTAACACCATCCACCGGTGATTGCTGGGACAGCACCGCTCCCACCCCCGCGTCAGACGCGTCGACCTCCACCAGACACTGAAGAGCGGGATCAACCTGGGTCAGGACCCGGGAGGACGAGAACTCCACCTGGAGAGTCTTAAAGGCGGTAGCCGCCTCCTCAGACCACTGAAACGGCACCTTCGATGACGTGAGGCGGGTCAGGGGGGATACGATGGCACTGTAGTTGGGGACAAAGCGCCGGTAGAAATTAGCGAACCCGATGAATTGCTGCACCTGCTTCCTTGAGGTCGGCGTGGGCCACTCGACCACCGCTTTGACCTTAGCGGGGTCGGGGAGGATCTGATTGTGGGAGATCACGAACCCCAGGAAGGAGGTGGTCTGGGCGTAGAACTCGCACTTCTCTGCCTTAATAAACAAACGATTCTCCAGCAGACGTTGCAGGACCCGCCTCACATGGGCCTGGTGCTCCTCGCGTGATCTGGAGAAGATGAGTATATCGTCGAGATAGACAAAGACGAAGACTCCCAGGAAATCCCGTAGGACGTCATTTATAAGGCGCTGGAAGACAGCAGGTGCGTTGTTGAGCCCGAACGGCATCACGAGGTACTCGAGGTGACCGCTGGGTGTCCTAAAGGCCGTCTTCCACTTGTCTTCCTCCCGGATCCTAAAGAGATGGTAGGCGCTGCGGAGGTCAAGCTTGGTGAACCAGGTCGCCCCCTGGAGGGAGTGGAAAGCGGTGTCCATAAGCGGCAGGGTGTAACGGTCTTTAATCGTGATGTCATTCAAGGCTCTGAAGTCAATACAGGGGCGTAGGACCCATCCTTCTTGCCCACGAAAAGGAAACCCGCGCCGAGCGGGGATGAAGAGGGGCGGATGATTCCAGCGCTGAGTGACTCCTTTATGTATGTATCCATCGCCTCGCGTTCCGGTGCAGAGAGACTGTAAAGGCGGCCAGATGGCAGGGGCGCCCCCGGCCGGATGTTGATTGCACAGTCGTAGGGTCAATGCGGTGGAAGAGACAAGGCTCTGGACTTACTGAAAGCTGCCCCCAAGTCGTGGAACTCCTGTGGCACCAGGGTCAGGTCCGGGGGCTCAGAGACTGGGGCCGACAGAGGGGCAGATGGAGCGCAGGCTGCCGACTGGAGGCAGGTACCCAGGCAGAAGGTGCTCCAGGACAGGATGCAGCCGGTTCTCCAATCCAGGACAGGGTTATGCAGCTGCAGCCAGGGGTAACCCAGAATGACACGGTCCGACAAGGAGGGCAGGATGTAGAGGGTCAGATCTTCCCGGTGGTTGCCGGAGACGATGATGGGAACTGGTTTGGTGCGGTGAGTAACTGTGCCCAGAGAAGAACGTGAGAGCGTTACCAAGTTCAGGGGGTTAGGCAGCTGTTGACTGGGTATGCCCAAACGGGTTGCCAGGCTCTTAGAAATAAAATTCTGCTCTGCCCCAGAATCCACCAGTGCATGAGTGGAATGTCCAGTGGAGTTGTGGCAGAAACGTATTGGCAATGTGCAAGAAGATAGGGGATTAGATCGGTTGGAGTCCCCGAGGCCCCCTATTGTGACTCGCGGACCTCCCCGTTTGGCTTCACCGGGCACAGCTCCACGGGATGCCGGTCATCTCCACAATACATGCAGAGAACCCGTTCCCGCCGGCGTTGTCTCTCCGCTAGAGGGAGCTTAGTGCGCCTGATGGCGATGTCCTCTGGTTCATCGGCGGACTCCGGGGCTGGTAGCGCCAGGGGGCGCGACTGAGCTGGGCGGAGGGAAGCTCCGCGCGAGCGGCTGGCAGACTTCCGCTCCGCAGCTCGCTCACGCAGCATGTTGTCCAGGCTAATCGTGAGCGAGATCAGCTCAGAGAGTCGCCCTGGGAGATCCCGACCAGCTAGTTCATCCCTCAGACCTGAATTAAGGCTACGGAGGAAAATGCTGCAGAGAGATGCCTCTCCCCAGCCCACCTCCTCCGCAGCCACCCGGAAGTCGACCGCGTATTCCGCCGCGGACCGGGCTCCCTGTTGGAGACTGAGGAGCCAGTCCACGAGGACGCTGTCGAGTTGGGAATGATCAAAGTCTTCTAGAAAGTCCCGCACGAACCGGTCATACGAGAGGTTCGTGTAACTTGGCTTCGTCATAACAGCGTAAGCCCAAGCTAACGCTCGTCCCTCAAGGAGGTTAGCCATGTACCCGATTTGGCTGTGGTCTGAGGGAAAATCCCCGGGAACGTGCAGAAACACCGACTCACACTATAGGATAAACCCCTTTGCTCCACCGAGTTTCCCGCTGAAGCGAGCAGGGGTTGAGATAGGTGTGAGATGGGCAGGCGCTCCCGAGCTAGACTGGCCGGCTGTGGAAGCACCCGTAGCCGCACCGCCAGGAGGACCCGGAGGGAAAGGCCGCGGAGGGTCCAGGCGGTCCAACCGATTAGTGATTGAGGTTAGTTGGTTCAAAATTACCTGTTTATGATGAGCTATCAAATCTACCCGAGCCTCGAGAGCGGTAAAATGGCGCGCGAGCCCGCTGTCCGCTGGGCCGCTTTGCTGGAGCCGTACTGACATATTATTCGGCCCAGGAAACACGCACGCAGGCTCAGACAGATTTGAAGGCTTTATTAAGCAACAGTGTTTGTGTATGGATGCGTGCATGTAAGATATGAGTGTGATGTGGTGGAGGATGTAGTCAGGACAGAGCAGTTCGCCTTTCAGCCAGGCAACCCTATAAAAGAGGAGAGCAGGGATTAGCTGGGCAACCACACGGGAGAGTGAAGATGTTACTGTGCTTACTTGTAGCGTCGCGGTGGTTGGCGTGGCAAGTCCCAAGCCTGGAAGACAGCGTCCTGCTGTGCGTCCGGGATGACGCAGCAAGTGGAGGAGCAGTGTGATGAAGGAGAGTGAGTCCGCCGCCAAGGGATCCACCTGTGCACAGGGGAAGTCTGAATGGGAAAGGTAAGGTAAAGATGACAGCTGACTTGTCAGACGAGTAGACAGCTGGCCCGATGAGAGGGAAGTTGCTGTGTACGTTAACGCAGGGAGACAGACGGCTCCAGGCCGCAGCTCAGGGCAGGATGGAATAAATAGCTGAGCCTAACGAGGAGCAGGTGTGCGCGCAGCTGAGGTGGAAGCCCGTGAGCAGCGGGTGATGACAAAAACAATCTTTCAACTGTGGTGACCGTGGAGCTCACTGGAAGATCATTGAGAGATCTTGGCAATTGCTGAGAAATCATTGAAAGACTGCTGCAAGAGCTGGCCATTTTTTTTTCATTTTTTTACTGCTCTATCAACATTCTCTACCCATATGTAAAGGGTGTCGAAGATCACTAGATACCTCAGATATATAGTAGGAGAGAGAAGGATGGTGGCTAAGCTCTCATCTCTGTTGGAGTCTGAGTCCAACCCTATGCAGGACATACTGAACGCACTGAGGAGTTCATTTAGCAGTAGGGTACATCATCCTAGGTATGCGACCGAGAGGTTTCGCAGGTCCTTCCTACCTACAGCTGTCAGACTTTATAACCTAAGCAGGGCTGCACGCAGAGACAGCAAAAAAACGTGACAACCTAATAGTATTGAATGCAAAAGATGCAACAGACTTACACAAGATGGTCCCTTCCAGTATACAACTAGGACAATATCAATCGCTACGGAGGGTGACAATATGTATGGGTACATAGTCATACTCATATTCATTCATTCATATGGCTGCACGGTGGCGCAGTGGTTTAGCACTGTGGCAGCACAGTTTTACCCTCGGCCGGGGGATCGCGGGGATCATGAGATCGTGGGTTCGATCCCAGCCCCCGACCAACAGTGAGCTGTGTGGAGTTTGCATGTTCTCCCCGTGTTGCGCGGGTTTACTCCGGGATTTCTCCGGTTTCCTCCCGCACACCAAAAACATGTAGGTTTAGGGCGCTCGCGCACGCAGCGACCAGCAGCCGGTGGCTTGTCACCAGACTGCAAACCAAGTCTACCTACGGGTACAAATAAGTAACAAAAAAACAAAAAAAAAACAAATACTATGTGGGGTAACTAAATAGACGGTTATGCTGTTTATTCCATCTAGCTACAATGCTCCGACACTGTGTATATATATTTATATATTTATGTGTACATATGTATATTCACTGCTCTTGTTTTCATATCTTCTAAATTATTGCTCTGAGTGTTGTTATCCCTGTGCTGTTGCAATCCTGGAATTTCCCCATTGTGGGACTAATAAAGGCTTATCTTATCATATCTTATCTTATCTTATCTTATACAGTATATATACAGTATATATATATATATATACACACACACACACATACATATATATACATATGTATATATACTTATGTACACACGTGGATAAAATTGTTGGTACCCCTCTTTTAATGAAAGAAAAACCCACATTGGTCACAGAAATAACTTGAATCTGACAAAAGTGGTAATAAATAAAAATTCTCTGAAAATTAACCAATGAAAATCAGACAATGCTTTTGAATTGTGGTTCAACAGAATTATTTTAAAAAACAAACTCATGAAACAGGCCTGGACAAGAATGATGGTACCCTTAACTTAATATTTTGTTGCACAATCTTTTGAGGCAATCACTGCAATCAAACGATTTCTGTAACTGTCAATGAGACTTCTGCACCTCTCAGCAGGTATTTTGGCCCACTCCTCATGAGCAAACTGCTCCAGTTGTCTCAGCTTTGAAGGGTGCCTTCTCCAGACGGCATGTTTCAGCTGCTTCCACAGATGTTCAATAGGATTTAGATCAGGGCTCATAGAAGGCCACTTTAGAATAGTCCAATGTTTGGCTCTTAGCCATTCTTGGGTGTTTTTAGCTGTGTGTTTTGGGTCATTATCCTGTTGCAAGACCCATGACCTGTGACTGAGACCAAGCTGTCTGACACTGGGCAGCACATTTCTCTCTAGAATACCTTGATAGTCTTGAGATTTCATTGTACCCTGCACAGATTCAAGACACCCTGTGCCAGATGCAGCAAAGCAGCCCCAGAACATAACAGAACCTCCTCCATGTTTCACAGTAGGGACAGTGTTCTTTTCTTGGTATGCTTCATTTTTGTGTCTGTGAACATAGAGCTGATGTGCTTTGCCAAAAAGTTCCAGTTTTGTCTCGTCTGTCCATAGGACATTCTCCCAGAAGCTTTGTGGCTTGTCAACATGCAGTTTGGCAAATTCCAGTCCGGCTTTTTTATGATTTGTTTTCAACAGTGGTGTCCTCCTTGGTCGTCTCCCATGAAGTCCACTTTGGCTCAAACAACGACGGATGGTGCGATCTGACACTGATGTACCTTGACCTTGGAGTTCCCCATGAATGTGTTTAGAGGTTGTTCTGGGCTCTTTTGTTACCTTTGGTATTATCTGTCTCCTGCTGCGGCCATGTCCAGGGAGGTTGGCTACAGTCCCGTGGATCTTAAATTTCTGAATAATATGTGCAACTGTAGTGACAGGAACATCAAGCTGCTTGGAGATGGTCTTATAGCCTTTACCTTTAACATGCTTGTCTATAATTTTCTTTCTAATCTCCTGAGATAACTCTCTCCTTTGCTTCCTCTGGTCCATGTTTAGTGTGGTGAACACCATGTCACCAAACAGCACAGTGACTACTTGTCACCCTTTAAATAGGCTGACTGACTGATTACAAGTTTGTAGACACCTGTGATGTTAATTAGAGGACACATCTTGGTTGAACATGTCACTATGGTCACATTATTTTCAATCTTTTCTAGGGGTACCATCATTTTTGTCCAGGCCTGTTTCATGAGTTTGTTTTTTAAAGTAATTCTGTTGAACCACAATTCAAAAGCATTGTCTGATTTTCATTGGTTAATTTTCATAGAATTTTTATTTATTACCACTTTTGTCAGATTCAAGTTATTTCTGTGACCATTGTGGGTTTTTCCATTAACAGAGGGGTACCAACAATTTTGTCCACGGCTAATATGTCACGAGCCTCCTTGTGCGCTTTTACGCAGTGCATTGAGGAGGGGAAGGAAGAACGGATTTAAGTGCAGGTTACACCACAAAGTGGCAACAGGTATGGAAAAAAAGAACAAAAGACATAGAAACTACAAAAACTCAAAAGATGACACAATACACAAATATACCGATAACCTGAGCCACTGAGAATGGTCAGAACCGAGCCTAGAGGACAACACCGGCTCGGGTTGTGACAGAGCCCCCCCCTTCTAGGGGTGGATTCCAGACATCCATGGCAACATTATAAGGGAAGGAAAACCTCTGCCCCCAGCAGGAACAACAACCACGAACCCGGGTGGGAGGTAGGGGGAACAGGCAAGGATTCACAAGACACAATACACCCCGCCCAGGGCCCACAATTAACCCCCCCAAGTCAAAAAGGCGTGGAAGCTTGGGAGGCCACCCAGAGTCCCAGGCCCAGCAGACAGTCTAGAAAACATGGGCCATCTGGTCCAGAAACTCAGTCCCTCCGGCGGTCGGCCAGCATCGTAGAACAACCAGGACAGGAGGGGTGGAGCAGGAGGCAGCCTGCTCACCGGGAGGCTCACTGGTGGGTGACTGGACCATAAGGAGAGAACCCCCATGGTGTCGGACAGGAGGCAACGGCATATTCATGCTGACCTGCAGCACCCTCTGTGGTCCCAGCTTGGGACACAGCTACACCCACGGTGGACCCCCACCAGGCCAACGCTGCACCTGCAGTGGGCCCCGACTGGGACAACGCTGCACCCTCGGTGGACCCCAACTGGGCCAATGCTGCACCCGCGGTTTCCCCCGGCTGGAGCTCTGCAGAACTCACAGTAGCCCCCAGCTGGAGCTCTGCAGCACCCACGGTGGCTCCCGGCTGGAGCTCTGCAGCACCTGCAGTGGACTCCAGCTGGAGCTCAACAGCACCCACGGTGGACCCCAACCGGGCCAACGCTGCACCTTTGGTGGACCCCGACCGGGCCAATGCTGCACCCTTGGTGGACCCCGTGCTGGAGCATGGCATCCATGATGGGTCCGAGCAGGAGCGCAGCACCCATGTCGGGCTGATCCTGGGGTGCAGCCCCCACGAGGGTCCCAAGCCAGTGCGCTGCACCCACGGAGACACAGCCTGCGGAGGGACCCACACGACGGCCTCAGGTAGCAGGGAAGCTGGACACACGACGTTGTCAGGTGGCAAGCCCGGTTCAAAGGAGACCCCTGGTGATGATTGTTCCTCTCCGGCAACCCTAGAAGGAAACTCAGGAGCGAGAGAAGAAACAAGGTTATTAGGGTCGCCGGCAGCGGCAGAGCCTGGCGAAGGGAGTTCAGATGCAGCTGCACGCTGCGCCTGACTCTCCTCACCTAGAGCCAGACAAGATCTCTCCAATTTTGACAGTAGAAACACAAGAGAGATAACTTTCCTGAGCTTGAGCTCCACTGCGGTCCAGGACTCCATCAATCCCGACGATGAAGACTCAGGCCCGGCCTCTAGGAGGTCCAGCTCAGGCTCCCAATCTACTGCGGTCACCTCCGCAGCTGGCAAGATGGTGATAACAGTCCCATTGTCCTCCTGCAATGGCTTCAATGCTGGGGATTACTCCGGTGTGGCTGCAGGGGAACATCTCCGTGCTGGCTCCGAGGCAGAATCCTCCGAAGCCACCGGCTCCTCCACCGTCTGATGGCTCTGACCTTGGGCAAACAGGTGCTCAGGAGAACATGGAGAAGACACAGAGAGAATAGAAATAAATTCAATAACTGCAGCTGGAGGAGAGGACCCAGCGGACTGCTAAGACTGGACCTCTCCCTCGGGAGACAGACAAGGTTTATCATGGTTTAACTGGGTAGAATGAAAAAAACACTTGCCTGTCATCCCAGTGCTCGTTGTTGACAACTGTGGTTGGCAAACAGTCATCCCTCTCTGTGTCTACGGTGAGCTGGCCCCTTTCAATGGATTGTGGAGGAGCCATCTCCATGGCTACGGAGATGGGTGTTCCCGGGGTGACCCTGGCAGACCTCATGGCAGCTGGAGGGAAGATGGCTGCCAAGGCAGAGGAGGGCTTCTCCCGACGTTTCCCCGCCGGATGACGCTGTTTGCGGGATGCTGGTGCGCCACACTCTGGAACTGGAGGTGAAGCGGGTGAGCTGTGAGGGGAGAAGGACGTCTGCCCTGGGGAGCGCCTCCGCTTTGGCTCCTCAGGAAACGCCCCCATTCTCAGCCCAGGAAAGGATCACTGGAGTGCTGATACTGTGGACAACAGCTCAGAAAATTTGGGATAGTTCCACAGGCCGGGATGCACCTCCAGAGTTTCCACCACTCCATAAACACTTTCTCTGGCTTGCTTGGGTCTCCAGACGCTGAGAGCCTCATCCACAAAACTCTGGATGAAGTCTGCCGCCCACTCCTCCTCCACAGTCGGAGACCCCGATGCCTTTCTCCCCTTCTTGGAGTGAGGCCAGCGAGCTGGAGACATAATGAGCTCTAGAACTCAGGTGGGTGAAAAAGAAAAAACAGTTCAAAAAAGAAAAACAGATGTATGGGTGAAACCCGCTAAATCCTCTGCGCTGGCTGGACCATTCTGTCACGGGCATCCTCATGCGCTTTTATGCAGCACATCAAGGAGGGGAAGGAAGAACAGATTTAAGCACAGGTTACACCACAAACACATTTATTAACAAAGAGGCAGACAGTTCCAAAAATAAAGACTTACAAAAACAGTACAGCGCACACTAAACAGCTCACACGATGAGCGTGCAGCAGGCAGACCACAGTGTACTGTGGCCACAAGACAAATAATACACAAAAAACTGAGCAGACTTACAAAAACGATGACAGGGTTCACTTCTAGACTCACACGCCTGGCAGTGCAGCAGGCAGACCACAGTGAACGGTGGCCACAATATTCCCAGAGACAATTCAGTGGTCCAGCAAAGCTTGACTGGCAAAGGCCGCTTAAGTACAAGCACTGCTGGCTTAACAGATTGGGTGCACCTGAGCGAGGCGCGGAAAAATCAGTTACCCGAGTGGAACCAGCTGGCTGTCATGAGAGAGGGGGCGTGGTCGGACCGGCAGGTGTCAGACAACACCCACACGAATGTAGGTCAAAGAGGCTGCCTAACTGCTGCCAGCCAGAACAGTGGCTAAAGGTACAGAAAAAAGAACAAATGACATAGAAACTACAAGAATTCAAAAGATAACACAATACACAAAAATACCGATAACCTGAGCCACAGAGAATGGTCAGAACCGAGCCTAAAGGACAACACCGGCTCGGTTCGTGTCACACACACACACACACACACACACACACATATGTATATGTATGTATATATATACACTACTGACAAAAAGGGATATTTCAAGTTTCAAAAAGATTCCAGAGATTCAAAGATTTTATTTTTCAATACTACTATACGTACAGGACATACAGGAGAATTGAAATGCTGTTTCTCTCTCTCTTCAATGGTCTGTGCAATATAAAAAAAAGGGATAAGCCTTGAAGAACAACAACAGCAGTCTATATACAGTAATGCTACCTGTAGTGCAAATAGTAACAAAGATAAAACCCAGACATCCCACAGTGCAAATAAAGATAAATGATAAACCCAGCAATCCTATATACAGAAAAAGGTAGAGCAGTAATGCTCGTAGTTGCAAGTTCAATGCGGTAGTGTAGGTGCAGACAGTGACAAATAGGACTGCACTTGATCAGCATTGCAATAACAGACAGCAGCAGGTATGGCATTTGTGCAAATGGTTGCAGTAAAGTGCAAAGACATACAGCAGCACATTTATTACTGTTAGTGTGCCAGTCTTTCTGTGCCAACAGCTGAGGTAGTTATTGTGCGGGTGAGTGCGTTAAGGTCCGGGGGGGAGTGGACAGAGTTCAGGGTCCTGATGGCCTGGTGAACAAAGCTGTTTAGCAGTCTTGTGGAGCGGGCTTGGAAGCTCTGGTACCTTTTCCCCGAGGGCAGGGGGCTGAAGAGGGAGTGTGAGGGGTGGGAGGTGTCGCCTGCAATGTTAATGGCTCTGCGGGTGAGGCAGGTGAGGTAGATGTCTGAGAGGTGGGGGGCAGAGGGGCACCAATGATCTTGCTGGCTGCTTTCATTGTGTGTTGTAGTGTCTGCTGGCAGGAGGTGGTGCAGCTTCCATACCATACTGTGATGCAGCTGGTGAGGATGCTCTTAATGGTGCTCTGATAGAATGAGCACATGATGGGGGGTGGGACTCATGCTGTCCTCAGTTCGCGGAGGAAATAGAAGCGAGATTGAGCCTTCTTGGCCAGTGATGTGGTGTTGTTGGACCATGAGAGGTCCTCAGAGATGTGCACCCTCAGGAACTTGGTGCTGCTCACCCTCTCCACAGCTGCTCTATTGATGATCAGAGGGGGATGCTGTGTGTGTCCCCTCCTGAAATCAACCACAATGTCCTTGGTTTTTCCCACGTTCAGGAAAAGATTATTGTCTTTACACCACTGGACCAGTTGGCTCACCTCATGTCTGTAGTTGGCCTCCTCATTGTTTGTAATGAGGCCCACCACCGTCATGTCGTCCTCAAACTTGATGAAGTGGTTGGCACTATAGGCTGGTACACAGTCATGGGTGAGCAGAGTGAAGAGCAGCGGGCTGAGCACGCACCCTTGTGGGGCCCCTGTGCTCAGAGTGCTGGTCTGGGAAGTGTTGCTGCTGACCCCCATGTTCTGTGGCCTCCCTGTGAGAAAGATCAGCACCCAGTTACAGAGATAGGTTTTGAGTCCCAAGTGTCTTGAGTTTTTGTATTAGGTGCTGGGGGATGATTGTGTTGAATGCTGAAGTCTATGAACAGCATTCACACATAGGAGTTCTTTGAGTCCAGGTGGGTAAGGGCTGGATGAAGAGCAGTAGCGGTGGCATCTTCTGTGGATCTGTTTGACCTGTATGCAAACTGAGATGGATCGTGGGATGGAGGGAGGATGAACTTGATTTTCTGCATGACCGGCCACTCGAAGCACTTCATTATGATGGTCAGTGCAACAGGCTGGTAATCATTATACTGGATGGGGCGGGCTTCTTTGGGACTGGTATTACGGTAACAGTTTTGAAACATGTGGGGACAACAGCTTGAGTCAGGGAGATGTTGAAGATGTCGGCCAGGACATTCTTGAGCTCCTCTGCACAGTCCTTCAGGATGTGACCCGGTATGTTGTCTGGTCCAGCTGCCTTGTGTGGGTTGATCCTGCAGATGGTCCTCTTCACGCTAGTCGGATCCAGACTTATGGCCTACTTGTCTGGAGGAGTGGTCTTCTGTGCTGTTTTGTGTTTCAAAGAGGCCAAAGAAGTCATTTAAGTTGTTAAGCAGTGTGATGTCAGTCACACAGGTCTGAGGTGGAGGTTTGTAGTTGGTGAGGGTCTGTATGCCATGCCAGAGGGAATGTGCATCTCTGGTGTTGCTGAAGTGGCCGGATATTTTCTTGCTGTACTGTTGTTTTTCTTCCTTGATGCCACGGGACAGGTTGGCCCTAGTTGTTGTTAGTCCTGCAGTGTCACTGGCCCTGAAGGCTGTGACACTGCTCCCGAGCCCTCAGGAGCCCGTGGACCTCTGCTGCCATCCATGACTTCTGGTTAGCACGAACAATGATGGTTTTGCAGTGAGTGACATCATCAATGCATTTAGCTACATATGCTAATACAATCTCAGTGTACTCCTCTATGTTTGTGTATCCATTGTGAGTGGCTGCATGCTTGAAAGTGTCCCAGTCTGTAGTGCTGGAGCAGTCTTTCAGAGCATCAGAGGCCCCCTCTGGCCACACACATACTTGCTTTTTTGTTGATCTGACTGTTTTTACTTCTGGGTTTGTATGCAGGCCTTAGCAAGATGGTGATGTGAACAGAGAGACCCAGGTGGGGAAGGGGGGAGGCTCTGTATGCTCTCTTGTGAGCTGTGTACACCAAGTCCAGCAAATTGTCTCCTCTTGTTGGAAAGTTCACATGTTGGTGTAGTTTTGGTAGGAGGGCCTTTAAGTCTGCATGGTTGACATCCTCTGCTGTGATGAGGAATCCATCTGGCTGTGCTGTTTGTGTCTCACTTGTAGCCTGATAGAGTTCCTTTAGTGCTTTACTCCTCTCGCCAATGGCAGTGGCTGGGATATGCACGGCAACTAACAGGACAGATGTAAATTCTCTCGGTATGTAAAAGGGTCGGCACTTGATGATCATTAACTCCACCAGTGGAGAACAGCATATGTGCACAACAGTCTGTCACAACAATAGGCTGCACGGTGGCGCAGTGGTTTAGCACTGTGGCAGCACAGTTTTACCCTCGGCCGGGGGATCGCAGGGATCATGAGATCGTGGGTTCGATCCCAGCCCCCGACCAACAGTGAGCTGTGTGGAGTTTGCATGTTCTCCCCGTGTTGCGTGGGTTTACTCCGGGATTTCTCCGGTTTCCTCCCGCATACCAAATACATGTAGGTTTAGGGTGCTCGCGCACGCAGCGACCAGCAGCCGGTGGCTTGTCACCAGACTGCAAACCAAATCTACCTACGGGTACAAATAAGTAACAAAAAAAAAACAAAACAAAAAAAAACAGTCGCATCTCGGCACCAAGCGTCACTGATGTAAACACACACGCCTCCCCCGCGGATCTTCCCTCCTTCCATGAATACCCTATCAGCACTATAGCCTATTTGCCCTGCTAACTGAATGGCAGAGTCCTGGATATTGTCATTTAACCATGTTTCCGTAAAGATAAAAACACAGCAGTTCCGCACATCATGTTGCATAGTTCTCAGGAGCTGTATGTGGTCTATTCTGTTGTCTCATGAGCGTATGCTGGCCAGAATCAGGAGTCTGTGTGGGGAAGCAGTTAGCTTCCTTCAGATACCTTCGCATTTACCTCTCTTTTGTTGCTGCTCACACCGTCTATGGCGTCTCCATTTGAGATGAGACACAGCAGTCAAGTCTGGGGGTGTGGAGGTCTGGTGGAGAAGACCTAGGACATGGAGTTCCTCTGTAACGCTCTGGTCCAAAACATAATGCTTAGTCATATTCCTTATCTCCACAAGGCTGTGGCGACTGTAGCTTGTGTGCAGCATCATATACGGACATTAAACACATGAATATACACTTAGGCGTAATTTAAACAACACTAAATGGCACAAAACATGAAGAGAGAAGAGAGGCTGCTGCGTGTTCATGCGCCACCTAGTGCCCTATATTTGGCTTTTGGGTGAAATTTATGGAAAATGTAAAAAGTTCACGCTACAGTGATATTATATCATGGAAATTGGGCATCTAAGTAGAAGCATGCAATGGTGATTTCCTCATCTCAAACAATTTATTCAAACAAAAGCCAACAACAGTGGTGAGTATACCACAACAAAAAAATCTCAATGTCTCAATAACTTGTCATGTGCCCTTGAGCATCAATTACAGCTTTACAATGACATCTCATGCTATTCACAAGTTGAATTATTGTCTGCTGTGGCATGGCATTCCACTCTTCTTGAAGGGCGGCCCTCGTCATTGAGGTTGTGGGGTGCAGGGTCACGAGCCTCTACATGGCGACTTAGCTGATCCCATAGGTTTTCAATGGGATACAGGTCTGGAGAAAGTGCAGGCCACTCCATTTGAGGAAACCCAGCCTGCAGCAGCCGTTCCCTAATGATACAACTTCGATGAGCTGGAGCATTGTTGCCCATGAAGATGAAATTAGGCCTGTGTTGTTCATGAAGGGGCACAATGACTGAATTGATGATGTTATTCAGGTAGTATCAGCTTGTCACTGTACCATTCACAAGGTATCCACCTTATTCCTCGGGGTGCCGCTGTAGGAATGATTATAGGCGGAGCTTCCGGTTTCAGCTGACCTAGTGTTAAATCAGTCAGTAAGAATGGAGTAGCAGAGGAATTTAAAATAGCGCTTTTAAAAGTTTTTTAAATTCATTTTAATGTATAGTCCACATATGTTTTGCACTCAAGTGGCAGCTAATTTCAGCACTTGTAGTTTTTGTATTTTTGAATGTTTTTGCGTAGTTCTGGTATTTGCTGCTGTTCGTGGTGTGATGCTCCTCACAGATAAGCACAGCTAAATCTGTGGCTTCAACAGCAATGAGTAGATCATGCACTGAAAACTAAAGGATTGTTCGTGTGATCGGTGGTACAGACACCAAGACAAGAGCCAGGTATGTTTTCACTTGTATGAATGTCACAGATCTGACATTTTACCCCGAATTTAAAATGCCCAAGCACAGTGTTGTGGTTCTTTGTGGCTCTGACGAGACTCTACGTCTGCTCTGAGGTAAATTTGAATATGTCCAACATATTTTAACAAAATGCAGCCGACTTTATTGTGGTGGAGACATTGATATATCTCAGAGCTTTTATTTGTTTACAGTGTTAGCATGTGAGCAGTGGAGCTAACTAACGGAGCTACTGGCGACATTTTAAGGTCACCTTCTCATCCCTCCATAGTCGTGGGATGTGGTATGATTATATTACTATTTTTGAGGTGCAAAAGGCTGTGTTCCTGCATTTTTGATGCCGAAGTCACTGTTTTTTAACAAGGAAAATGTCATGCGGTGATCCTCGCAGTTCACCATAAGACACCAAGAGTCACCGGAGAGTTTTGCAGTGATGTTTATTTACAGGACAATACGTGACACAAGACTACGAGCCGCTAAGGCAAAAACACACACTACGAGATACAGGGGCTCGTAGGGCAAACCCCAGCCACTACGAGCTAAACTATGACATAACAAGAAAGCACCAACCTGGCATGAACATGACGAGGAAGGTTTGAAGAAGGTTTGACGATACTCCCGCAACTGGACTGCCGTCAGCACCCGCCTAATGAGCCGGACGCTAACGAGCAGTAATGACAAACAGCTGACCGACTTTGACAGCCGGAAACCCCACCGAGCGCCTTCACAATAAGAGCCCGGTGAAGCCAGAATATAACCCACAGCTGTCAAAGCCGGCAGCGAATATACATAGCCCAAGCACGGACAGGACCGGCGCTCGGGTCGTAACAGTACCCTCCCTCCGAGGGCGGGCTTCCAAAACACCCATAGACCACCCTACCCCACCACCCCCTCCAGGATGGGCGGGTGGGGGTAGGTCCGGAGGGAAAAAAAGACCAAACACAGAATCAGTACAATAAGAACAAAATCAAGACCAGGCAAGGGGAAAAAAACTAAACCCCAGCACAATGACAAAAAATACCAAATACTCAGATTAAATTAGCCTAACTAACAATTACAGAAAACTGCACAGGATAGCGAGAGAAAATTAAATCTTTGCCCACATGTTTCACAAGAAAATGGCTTCTCACCCGTATGAATTCTCCTGTGAATTTTCAAATTACCATGCTGATTAAATCTTTGTCCACATGTTTCACAAGAAAATAGCTTCTTACCTATGTGAATTCTCATGTGAATTTTCAAATAACCAAATACAGAAAAACAGAACAATTACTGGGTCAAACCTAACTACACACAAAACAAAATAAGGCAACTGCAGGACATAAGCACAAATACCCACAGATACCCAAATAACCATTACAAGCACACAGGATAGCAAGAAAAAAAAACAGAATAATTACTGGGACAGATCATCACCAGAAAATGACCACTACCCCCCCAACAGTTTATGCCGACCAGCGGAGACCAGGCACCACAGGAACAGTTCAGGTGGTCTCCCCGCGTCCAACGGCGGACAGGTGGTCATGGGGGGCGGGACATGACCGGGCGGCTCACCACAGTCCAAAGCCCAGCATGTCCACTCCTCTGGTGGCCAAACCAGGTCGCCCAGCAAAACACATAATATGTCGGGTGGCCGACCCGAGGCGCCGAACCGGCGAAGCAGTTCCTCAGGCGGCCGACCCGCGTCCCTCAGCCACCAGTACTGGGGGAAAACAGCCCGCGGCGGCCTCCCTGGTGAGGACAAAACTTGGGAGAGCCGGGGCGAGCGAACAGGGACCCCCACGGCCCCCGGCGATGATGCACAGGGGTGGTGACTCTGTAGAGGAACTAGAAGGCAAGGATGAGCCCGTACTCCATCCGACGGCGAAAGGTCTGCAGCTCCTCCACCGTCCGCGGACCACACCGGCGCTGCACCTCCGCTGGAACCCGATTGAGTCCCGGCTGCACCCACGTCGGACCCCGATTGGGCTTCTGGCGCGTCTACGTCGGGCCCCGACTGGGCCAGAACCGCACCCATGGTGGACCCCGACCGGGCCTCTGGCGCACCCACGTCGGACCCTGATTGGGCCAAAGCAGCTCCCGGGATGGACCCCGATTGGGTCTCGGGCGCACCCACGTCAGACCTCGATTGGGCCACAGCAGCCTCCACAACGGACCCCGACTGGATCGGTGCAGCTCCGCTGGCGACCTCCGCCCCTGAACCTGGAACCTCCGATTCAGCGACTCTGACCAGCTCCATGCCAGTGATACTGCAAAGAAGCTCACAGGACACAGAAAGACCGGGATCAGTATCACCGGTAGCAACAGAACCCCAGCGAGACGAGCTCGGGCGCAGCAGGCGGCTGCCCCTCTCTCGCCTCCCTGAGAGGCAGGCACAAATGCTCCAAAACAGGGGACAGAGACACAAGAGGGAGCACTTGCCTGCACTCGGGTTCTGTTGCCACCCAGGACTCCAGTGATCCAGGTTCAGGGCGACGACTTTCGTCAGCAGGCTCCAACTCAGCTGCGTCGGGCTCCGCAGCTGGCAAGATGACGTCTGCAGCCTGAGGTTCCTCCCGCGCTGATGTCCACGCCGATAACCCGTGTGACGTGGGGGCAGGGGACACTCGACCCACTGGCTCGGACCGCTCCGGTGAGGAGACCCGGGGACGCTTCATCGTCGGCTCAGGCTCCAGGCCGCAGTCCGCTTTTCTCCTCCGTCTATGACGTGGCTGCAGGGCCGGATCCAGGCTTTCCAGCACTGCAGGCCCCCTCTTCATCCGACAACGTAGGCCTGGCGTCGCAGACCGCTCAACAGGGGGGACACAGAGGCAGCAGGTTTACTTATTATCATTACAGCAGGTAGCTCGGGGGGCTGCAAACCCCGAACTCTGCCCCCAGGAGTCAGCCAAGGCAGGTTACAATTATGGTGTAATAAATTAACTTGCACTTGCCTTTCTCCTGGAGGAAAGATGGTGCCTGCTGCAGTAGGTGGAGTTTTCCTTTTATGCTTCCGGGAGGAAATGGCAGGGTCCTCGGTGCCACGAGGAGTAGCCGCTCGGGATGGATTGCTGACGGGCCTCGCTAAAGCACGACTCACAGTACTCCTAGCCGCTGGGGATGACGTCAAAGAGGAGGACATGGCAGCCGGGGCGACGCGGGCACGAGGTGCTGACAGTGCAGCTGAAACAGATGGCCCGTGGGCAGCGATTGCGGGGATTCCCTTCTGTCGTGATGTAAATGCTGCGGCCTGAAGGGAGGCTGGGTCCCTCCGACGACCCGGAGCTGGATCCGGACGGGATTCTTGTTGGGGCTTGGTAGGGGCATGGCTATGAGGCCTACTGGCCGATGGTGTGGCGAAGGACCCAGGAACACATGACGCTGGGACTGGGCGGGCGACAGGTACTGCATACCGATCCACAGGTCTCCTGCCAGGCTTTCCCTCCAGCCTGTGGGTTTCCACTCTCGCCAGGGACGCTGTCCTCGCGGGAGGTGGAGGGGTTTCCTGGAGCGCCTTCTCCCTCAGTGTGCGCTGTGCAAAAATCCATGATAACCTCTTGCTCCCTTCCGGAATATAGGTAAGATGGTAACGGTACACAGCCCGCTGGGCGAGGCATAAGTAATAATCGGCCGCTTCAGTGGGCATGAGATGGGCGGCTTCTGCCAGATAGCTGTCAATCTCCTCCAGCCACTCCGGGCGATAATCACACTCGCTGGCGGGCATCTTCCTACCAAGTCCAACTACAGGGGGAAAAACTCCACACAATAGCAAAAACTCACGGTGAAAAAGGCGTCTCGGTGTGGCGTCTCTGTTTAGACGTCTGGCGGGAGTATACTGTCATGCGGTGATCCTCGCGGATCACCATAAGACACCAAGAGTCACCGGAGAGTTTTGCAATGATGTTTATTTACAGGACAATATGTGACACAAGACTACAAGCCGCTAAGGCAAAAACACACACTACGAGATACAGGGGCTCGTAGGGCTAACCCCAGCCACTACGAGCTAAACTATGACATAACAAGAAAGCACCAACCTGGCATGACATGACGAGGAAGGTTTGATGAAGGTTTGACGATACTCCCGCAACCGGACTGCCGTCAGCGCCCGCCTACTAAGCCGGACGCTAACGAGCAGTAATGACAAACAGCTGACCGACTTTGACAGCCGGAAACCCCACCGAGCACCTTCACAATAAGAGCCCGGTGAAGCCAGAATATAACCCACAGCTGTCAAAGCCGGCAGCAAATATACATAGCCCGAGCGCGGACAGGACCGGCGCTCAGGTCGTAACAGAAAAGTGTTCCATTACAGTGACAACAATACGTTCTAAACTAGTACCAGAAGTTGCCACCATAATTCACACAAGGCACCATGGGGCCTAGGAATAAGGTAGATAGGGCAGTTCTATATTTACTAGACACACCTGCCCAGACTGTAACACCACCACCACCAAAGGCTCGTCTGGTGACAACAGTGACTGATGCATAGCTCTCTCCTTGACGTCTCCAACATTGTTGGTGGCCATCATTTCTGCTCAACATGAATTGCCTTTCATCAGAGAACAGCACTGAAGCCCACTGGTCCGTTGTCCATTGTAAATGCTCCCTGGCCAATGCAAGACAATGACGCCTGTGCCTGGTGGTGTGGTCAGGTACCCTTGCAGGTTGTCTAGCACGCAGACCACGCTGATGTAAATGGTTTTGAATGGTCTGATGTGACACTTGGGTGTCTCTCACCTCCCTTAAATGTGCCTCTAGTTGAGTGGCATTCATCATCCAGTTCCGCAGGGCAGTGTTCACAATGAAGCGATCATCAGCGTGGGATGTGGCCAAAGGATGTCCACTTCTATGCCTTTCTATGACTCTTCCAGTCTCTCTGTATCTCTGTTGCAACCTGCTGATGGCATTCTGTGACACTCTAAGCTCAGTGGCCACTGAGAACATTCTGTTTGAAGTCTCACAATGGTGAGGTACTGTTGATTAGTTGTTTGGTGTCTGAGAACATTCTGTTTGAAGTCTCACAATGGTGAGGTACTGTTGATTAGTTGTTTGGTGTCGTCTTGGTCTCGTGATTTCAAAATGTGAACAGCATGATGAAGAGGACTGTTTAAATACCATTTCTAATTGAACCAGAAAATGTATTGGTCGATTCATGGATCAAACATCTGTTGTGAATTTTGTTGTTTAGCACCTTGTTAGAGAACGGGAAGTTATGCAATAAGTACTGAAACATTGAACAGTTGGACATGTGCATTCAAAAGGTTAGAGAAGGTCAAATTAAGTTCACCTGTAAAGGTTATAGTGTAGTGAAACAAAGGAGATGACACTCCACCCAATACTTCGGGGTGTTGGGGGTGCTAGCAAGGGGCACCAGAGCACCGGGGGGTAGGTGGTAAATAAAGATGTGCCTGTCGCCCCCGCTGTGCCAGGCTCTTACCTGAGGACGCAGGGGCGCAAATGTGTTAATGTGTATGTTGATGGGTGTTCACGCTTGGTAACTTGTATGTATGTACTGTAAATGTGTTTACCCTGAGTGCCAGAGGCGGGAATAAAATGTATAAAGCAGATTGCTTTGCCACTCAGAGTCAGTCTGTTCTGTGTTGGAGGAGTAATAAACCTCTGTGTCGTCAGCTCGTGTCTCGTCTGCTTTCATCCTCCGCATTGGTGACCCTAGAGACGTGAAATGGAAAACGGACCGAGCACCACCACGGAGACACTCCCACTGGAATCTCCCACCACTGCATGCGCCGTTGCAGTCAGACTCCCGGACTTTTGGCTTCATGATCCGGCCGCTTGGTTTATTCATGTGGAAGCACAGTTCACCTTTTGTGGAGTCGTGGCAGATGACACAAAGTACCATCATGCGGTGGCATCGCTGGACGCATGCGCCACGCAGCGTGCCATGAGTCTACTCCGAGCCGCGCCAGCCCAAGGAAAATACGGCGCTCTCAAGCAACTGCTGCTGTGCCGTTATAACCTCTCAGATGCAGAGAGGGCAGAAAAGCTCCTCGCTCGCTCAGAGCTAGGAGACAGATCGGCTGTGGACCTGATGGACAGCATGCTCATCTTGATGGGCACGAACAACGGATCTTTCCTTTTCACCCACCTCTTCCTCAGAAATCTTCTGGCTTCTGTGAGAGCGATTCTTGCTAACTCACCACTGCTGGTGGCCAGGGACTACCGCGCGCTGGCAGAGGAGGCAGACTGTACCATCCTGGCAAACAAGGCTTTCAGCATTCAGGCAGTGAGACGGGATGTCCGGCGGAGCCTAGCGAGGTTGAGGAGCCGATGGTGATGGCCAGGATGGCCACCTGGAAAAACAGGACCAGTACACTATGTTTTTATCACTGCTGTTTTGGCAAGGAAGCGCAACGTTGTCTGCCGCTGTGCCACTTGGAGAAACAGGACCAGGACACTGTGTTTTTATCACTGCTGTTTTGACAAGGAAGCGCAACGTTGTCTGCCGCCGTGCCACTTCAAGAAAGCCGGGAAATGAGACAGCGAGCGACCGCTGGTGACAGGGAGAAGCTGCTTTTCATCACTGACACATGTTCGGGGAGATGTTTTCTGGTAGACTCTGTCTCCCAGCAGAGCCTCGTTTTGCCAGTCAGCACAGACAGGCTGGCAGAAGGCTGTGGGCCATCTTTAACAGCAGCAAACGGATCCTACATCAGGACGTTTGGAGAAAGGACGGTGACTGTATGTTTACATGGACGCAATTACCAGTGGGACTTTGTGGTAGCTACATGTTTGGTCCCCATCTTAAGTGCTGATTTTCTGTGTACTCATGGACTACTTGTTGATGTTGCCAACAGGCGTTTAGTGGACGCTGTATCCTTTTCCTCCTTGCCCTGCACAGCTCGGGGAGTTGGGCCACCAACACACGCAAATATTCTAGCTCCAGGGGGTAAGTACCAGCATTTGCTTTCCAAGCTCCCAGCACTCACGGTGCCCACTTTTTCCGCTATGGTACCCAAGCATGGGGTCGCACATTTTATCACCACGAAAGGTCCGCCCATGTTTGTGCACCCTCGCCGCCTGGATGTGGCTAGACTAGCTACCGCGCGCGAGGAGTTTGCTAACTTAGAACGCTTAGGCATCGTTAGGCGCTCCAACAGCCCTTGGGCATCCCCGCTGCACATGGTACCCAAGTCCCCGATGGGTCGTGGCGGTCATGCGGTGATTTACGACACTTAAGCAATGCCACTGAACACGATCGTTACCCCATCCTACACATCCAGGATTTTTCCATGCACCTGGCTGGGACACGTATTTTTTCAAAAGTGGATCTCGTCCACGGCAACCACCAGGTCCCGGTGCATGCAGAGGATGTCCCCAAAATAGGGGTAATAACTCCCTTCGGTCTTTTTGAGTTTTTGCACATGCCTTTCGGGTTAAAGGGCGCAGCACAAACTTTCCAGAGGATGATGGAAGCGGTGCTCCGTGACTTGCTGTTTGTCTACTTGGACGACATTTTGGTGGCTAACGCGTCAGAGGAGGAGCACCTTGCCCATCTCAAACAAGTTTTCCAACGTTTGGAAGCACACAGGCTAATCGTTAACCCAGCAAAGTGTCAGTTCAGGCTGCCGGTAATCAACTTCTTGGGCCACCGCATCTCTCCAGATGGTGCGATCTTGCTGCCGGACAAGGTGCGCACAGTGTTGGATTTTCCGCATCCGCAGACCATGAGGGGGCTGCAGGAATTTTTGGGGTTGGTCAGTTTTTACAACCGCTTCCTCCCCCGTGCAGCCCAGCTGCTGCAGCCGCTGTATGGCATGCTCAAAAAAAAGAAGCCCACAGATAGCATTGACTGGACCCCTGAGTGGTCCAGGCGTTCACAAATGCCAAAACGATGCTCGCTAACGCAGTTTTGCTGGCCCACCCAGCCCCGTCAGCACGGATAACACTTACCACAGATGCATCGGACGTCGCGGTAGAAGCCATAGTGGAACAGTATGTTTCCGATTCGTGGCAGTCCCTTGCCTTTTTCAGCTGTACTTTGCACGACAAGTGCAAGCTTTTGACAGAGAGTTGTTGGCTTGCCACCTCACTACACGTCATTTTCAGTTCTGGCTTGAGGGTCGTGAGTTTACTGCATTTGTCGATCATAAATCACTGACCTACGTGACGTCCAAAGTCTCGGAACCATGGTCAGCTCGGCAACAACGGCACTTGGCCACAATTTTGGAGTTCACGACCAACATCCAACGTGTAACCGCTAACTTGAACATAGTGGCAGACTGCTTGTCATGCCCGCTGGTCTCTCTGGTATACATGGGCATTGATTTTTCCACAATGGCCACGGACCAAACCAGGGATGCAGATATTTGCGCGCTCCAGTCCGCAGCTACCGGATTAAAACTTGAGAGCAGGGTGGTACAAGAACGGTTTTCCCCCCCTCCTTGCTCTACGACATCTTCACCAGCTGCACCCGCCCCATGTTTCCAAGCTCCTGGTGCCACTGCATTTTTGAGTCCGTCCACTCCCTTTCACATCCCGGCCTGCGAGCCTCAGTTAAACTAGTGGGGTCCAAATTTGTTTGGCCTCACTTACGCAGGGATGTGAAAGAATGGGCCGCAGCGTGCGTTGCATGCCAACGGGCTAAGGTGCACAAGCATACCAAAGCCCCCCTTGAGCCTTTTCAAATTCCAGCCAGGAGGTTTGATCACGTACATATGGACTTAATCACTTAATCTTATCCTACACTTTATTACATGTATAGTTTATTTCTCTTATCTTATCATGTTTAATGTTGCAGCATTGTACCGAGACAAATTCCTAGTTTGTGTACTACATGAACAATGGCAATAAACCTGATTCTGATTCTGATTCTGATTCTGACTTAGTGGGTCCTCTTCTACCATCGCTTTGACAATCGTGGACCGCACTACGCATTGTGCAGAGGTGGTTCTGTTGCCTTCCACCACATTGGCTGAGGTAACCTGCATGTTTTTGTCATCTTGGGTCACACAGTTCAGATCTCCGTCGGACATCACTTCCGACAGGAGTCCGCAATTTGTTTCGGAACTTTGGTCCATGATGGCCAACAGCCTGTGGGTGAAAATCCAACGCAGCACTGCGTACAACCCACAGGCTAACAGTTTGTGCGAGCGTTTTCACAGGTCACTTAAAGCAGCGCTCAGAGCCTCGCTAACAGATGCAAGTTGGGTCGACCGTCTGCCTTGGGTCCTACTAGGGCTGCATTCCACACCTAAGGAAGATTTGGCAGCTTCCCCGGCAGAACTCATTTTTTTCTCAGCCGTTGCGGATCCTCTGGGAATTTTTACCAGAGAGCCCCGATCCCTGTACCAATCCGCCCGCGCACTTTTTTCTGATACAGGGGCTGCCAGTATTCGGCGCACCATTGTTTTCCCCGCCCTATTGTTCCAAAACGCTTAGAGAACACCAAATTTGTTTTCGTCAGGCACAACACCCACAGAACCCTGCTGTGTCCATCGTACGATGGCCCGTTCAGAGTGCTGGAAACTGGGGAGAAATATTTTGTGTTAGACTTGGCGGGGGGGGGGGGGGGTAAGCAAACCGTCTGTATAGACAAGCTGAAGCCCGCTTATGTGTTGACAGAAAAGCAGGTGATGTTGGCTCAAGCTCCCAGGCACGGGCGCCCTCCTACAGTGGGTCCACAGGTTAGTGTTCCCCCGACAGAGGACTGTTTTCAGGAAACTAACTTTTTCCTCTCCCCACCCTTTCCCCCTCCAGAAACCAAGCCTTTCTCCTACTCGCCTCAACAGGAAGGCACTTCAACCGGCTCACGTTACAGCCGCTACGAGCGCTTGCTCAAGCCCAAAGGTCCGGACAGTTAGGACCCCTTCTGGGTGTTTGGGGGGGGGGAGACTGTGTGGTGACACAAAGGAGATGACACTCCACCCAGTACTTCGGGGTGTTGGGGGTGCTAGCAAGGGGTGCCAGAGCACCGGGGGGTAGGTGGTAAATAAAAATGTGCCTTTCGCCCCCGCTGTGCCAGGCTCTTACCTGAGGATGCAGGGGTGCGAATGTGTTAATGTGTATGTTGATGGGTGTTCACACTTGGTAACTTGTATGTATGTAAATATGTTTACCCTGAGTGCCAGAGGCGGGAAGAAAATGTATAAAGCAGATCGCTTTGCCACTCAGAGTCAATCTGTTCTGTGTTGGAGGAGTAATAAACCTCTGTGTCGTCAGCTTGTGTCTCGTCTGCTTTCATCCTCCACAATAGTGCATTTTAGGTGCATCCTGAAATTTCACCCGAAAGCCAAATATCCCTAACTTTTTTGTGAGTAGTGTATATGTATATATATTTGGATGAAAATAGTACAATGGTCTCCCAAACCTTTACACAGGAGCAGCTTTTTTAAGGCTTTAGGAGGTCATTGAGAGATCGAATGATCTCCGTCTGTGTAAAGGAGCACTAAGGTAACATTATGTTCCTTTGCTTTTTTTGTCATCCCATCCTCTTTAGATTAAATTGTTCTGACAGTCAAAAAAACCTTCCCCCTCTGGTTTTGTGTTTGCTGTCCACAGAGTAGGTTTGTCATGAATTGCCCTTTGGGGCAGAAAGATGAGACCCATGCGCTGAACTGTGAGTTTGTGAGATTTATTGAAAAAACAACAAACATAAAGTCCAACACAGTGCTCTAATACAGAATTTAAACAAATGAGCAAACTTACTGATAACGCGCACCAGAGTGAGGCAGGGCTCTGGTGGAGACGAGGAGAAACTTAATCAAGACTGTGACAACAAGAAATGAAAATAACTGCCCTTAAATAGGGTCAAAAACAATTTACATAAGTAACGATAGGTGTGGGTCACGTGAGCGGGCAGAAGGAACCAGTGATTTATAATAGGACCAGCTGGGGGCAATGAGAGGCGAGCAGCTGAAGCTGACAGCTGACAGGGGCAACGCCCACATGAAGCACAAAACCCGGAAAGGCCCTTGACAGCTGTCAACCCAACAGTAAAGATCTAAAGAATACAATATCAATAAATGCAAACTGAAAAATAAATGTAAATTAATACAAAATAAAAGTGTAGCAAAACTAAAACATAAACAGGAAAATAGCAAACAGTACATCCATCCATCCATCCATCTTCTACCGCTTTTCCGGAGGTCCGGGTCGCGGAGGCAGCAGTTCAAGCAGAGAAGCCCAGACTTCCCTCTCCCCAGCTACCTGCTCCAGCTCTTCAGAGGGGATACCAAGGCGTTCCCAGACCAGCTGGGAGACATAGTCTCTCCACCGAGTCCTGGGTCTGCCCCGGGGTCTCCTCCCAGTGGGACGTGCCTGAAACACCTCAAGTGGGAGGCGTCCAGGAGGCATCCTAATCAGATGCCCATACCACCTCAACTGACTCCTTTCAATGTGGAGGAGCAGCGGTTCTACTCTGAGCCTCTCCCGGATGACTGAGCTCCTCACCCTATCTCTGAGGGTGAGTCCAGCAATCCTACGGAGAAAGCTCATTTCAGCCGCTTGTATCCGCAATCTCGTTCTTTCAGAATCAGAATCAGAATCAGAATCAGATTTATTGCCATTGTTCATGTAGTACACAAACTAGGAATTTGTCTCGGTGCAATGTTGCAACATTAAACATGGAGTAGCACTAAAGATAAAAATAAAAAAAACTATGCATGCAATAAAATGTAGAATATGAGTAATACTAATCTATGCAATTTTTGAATATATTAACCAGCAGCAGATATTGGGAGTTCCACATAGTGCAGTCGGTAGTGCAAAAAGAAAACAGTGATAATTGTCATGAGACGGGTTGAGCTGCTGTACATAGTGCACGAGAGTCTAATAAGTCACTTAGTGTTCAGCAGTCTGATGGTAGAGGGGAAGAAGCTGTTCATGTAGCGGGAGGTTTTAGTCTGAATGGACCGAAGTCTTCTACCTGAGGGGAGGGGGGCAAACAATACGTGTCCAGGGTGTGAAGGGTCGGCTATGATCCGGCCTGCACGCCTCCGGGTCCTGGAGATGTACAGGTCCTGGAGGGATGGGAGCTTGCAGCCGATCACCTTCTCAGCAGCGCGCACGATGCGCTGCAGTCATAAGCCACATTTCCACTATATAGTTCTGCGCTACTCTTTTCTTTTCTTTACTACTTGTTTCTCCCGCGGCTGCGCCTCCATCACAACCGCGGAAAGCCGAGTATTGCTGGGGTGGGCGGGATCGAGGTGGCGCTACACTGCTGACGTAGTAAAGGACGCGACTGACTCCTCAACAACACAGAAAAAAATAGCGGATTACGAGCGGAGGATTTCCACGGTTTTTAACACAGTGAATATCTTTAACGAGACAAGAGAATTTTACAGGAGAAGACGACGTGGATTGAGACAACACACGTTGGAGCAGGAGAGGAGAATAGCGGTTGCCCAGGAGGAATCTGAAGCAGCTGCATATGAAGCAGAGATCATTTCATTTGTTCAGTGTTCATGTGCATACATATGTCAAACGTGTTTTTTAAATAAAATGTTGTGCACTTTTAAACTACGTCGCCTCTGTTGTTCAAAACGGTTAAATGTTAACAGACGGTTAATTAAATGCTGAAACACCGGGGTAATTTAAAATAATGCAGAAGCTTAATCCTAAACCCCTTTAACTTACCAAATAATTTATAATATTATAAAAAAGCCAATCCAAATCTAGACCCATTTTGTGTATTGTGTAATAATGATACACTGATGATAAACTGACTTCCCAAAAAAAGCAGCAGCTAGACAATGCACTTTTGGTTTGATGGAATTGCCAATTGACCTTGGAATTATATGTGGAAACTTGTTATACTTCCAGTTAACTTTAACTTACAAAATAATTAAAAATATTATAAAAAAGCCAATCCAAATCTAGGCCCATTTTTTGTATTGTGTATCATTTGAGTATCATTGTACAATCTATTGTTATTTATAAGGGTTATCTGTTCAGTGGTGGCTAATTACACACTAAAACAACGTAGAAAATGACTGCAAAGAAAATGCTGCAGCTAGACAACTCACTTTTGGTTTGATGGAATTGCCAATTGACCTTGGAATTATATGTGGAAACTTGTTATACTTCCAGTTAACTTTAACTTACCAAATAATTGATATTATAAAAAAGCCAATCCAAATCTAGGCCCATTGTGTATCATTTGAGTATCATTTTTCCCATCTATTGTTATTTATAAGGGTTATCTGTTCAGTGGTGGCTAATTACACACTAAAACAACGTAGAAATGACTCCAAAAAAAAAAAAAATGCTGCAGCTAGACAACTCACTTTTGATTTGATGGAATTGCCAATTGACCTTGGAATTATATGTGGAAACTTGTTATACTTCCAGTTAACTTTAACTTACCAAATAATTGATATTATAAAAAAGCCAATCCAAATCTAGGCCCATTGTGTATCATTTGAGTATCATTTTTCCCATCTGTTGTTATTTATAAGGGTTATCTGTTCAGTGGTGGCTAATTACACACTAAAACAACGTAGAAATGACTCCAAAAAAAAAAATGCTGCAGCTAGACAACTCACTTTTGGTTTGATGGAATTGCCAATGAACCTAGAAATTTTATGATGAAACTTTTTTTAATCCTACTAAATACTGTGACATTGTCACACTGCCCAACACCAAATTATAATTTTCTTTTTCAAACCAAAGATCACTATGGATCTATTGAATAACAATAGCATAGGTTTATCATATACTACATGTCAACGTTTACAACATCGAAAATGTTATATTTGGGTTTACATGTATGGGTATTTTCGCTTTATATTATACTAGACTGCTTATAATTTATTGGAATTCTCAGAATTTGGAATGCCGATAGAACATTCAATTCACATGTACTTACCTTTTACCTAATTCGACTTTTACCTTTATCAGTGTCTACTGCTGAATGTAAATTACACCTGTGCAACTGCTTACAATTTTACTTAAAAACTGTACCCAATGTAGAGCAATGGATACAGCAGTGGTAATATTTATTAAATTTAACAATAACAATTACATTACCATTAAAAATCTTGACACCTTTATGGCTGAACAGCAGGATTAGGGTCATATGAGGCAATGGAATGTGTATGTAATTATTCGCCTTTATCATCCAGTGTTATAATATACAAACCACACTTTTATCCAAAAGACTAACATTTTATTACATTACAAATATTCCCAAAACATGTTAACAAATGGGGAGCTTTCAGTACTTCGACCAGACTGCCAAAATGGTTTAGGAAGGCTCCATGGAAGGAAGCCGTCTGTGTCAGCTCATCCCTTCTTAATGCGGCTAACTGCAGGTGTCTTTCGTGCTGTTCGTGCTGCCGTTGATGCTGTTCGAGCATCCTTTCATGGATCCACATCTCCTCAGCATGATTCTGGGCCATCAGTGATGTAAGGTCTGCAATGTTGTTGGACCTTTTCAGCTTGCCTATATGAAAGAGAGAAGTCATTGTATTTAGATAACACCGGATCAAAACATGTCAGAAAAAATATTATGGAATTAAACTGTTGAAAGCCTGTGGTGGGATGCTTCGTTGCTGTATTTAAGCTCAACTGTCATGTTGTTGCCCCTCAGTAGAGTGGACTATAAGCAACTTCTGTGGTGATGTGGTTAGGCCCCCCTTCATTTCAAAAAGGATTAATTGTAAAAAGTATTTTGATTTAATGGGTTATTTTTAAAAGAATTTCTTTGTACTGTGGCCTCATAAATCAGAATGGGTTAATAGTGTTAGCTGACTTGAAGAATTTCAATCAAGCATTTTGATTTGAAGTCGGTACATGTGCTCCTTTTTTTTTGTGAAAATACAACAGTATTTCCACCACCAACACACCTATAACACTGGGCCACTGTGGCTATGAACACCCCTGAATCTAGTATTTTTATAAACGTAGAAAGACATTTTAAATTCCTTATTATGCGTCTATAGAAAATAACAATCACATATAAAAACAACCGGGTGGTAATTTTCAGTTTGTTGTGCCTTACCAGCACTTGACCGGGAGATGCCGGGGCAGTCCAGTGAGGCGGACCCCAAGGGATTTGAAAACTGTGTATAGAAGGAAAAAACACACAATAAAGCTCACAAACAAAGTGCAACATGTACCGCAAACACAAAACTTTTTAACCAGAATACAATAAGCTTACGTCAGCGTTTTATTCACGTGAATACTGAAATAAAAGCGCGATTCAGCAGCTTGATGCGAGGTAGCAGCAAGGTACAGAGGTAGCTAGCTATTAGCGGGCTAGCCATCACCACAATTGCCCACAATCAAACAACTTTCTTTATTGCTTAAATAAAGTGCGCTTTTGACCGAAAGGCAAGAAGACGGACAATAACAAAACAACACTCACCGTCACCGTTTTCCAATTCCGTGGCCGTGTCGAGTCCAAATTCTCTGCCATAATAGCAGGCCGGACACTTCCTGGTATATTTTTTCATTGCGAGTTGCCCCACCAACTCGCTCTGGATGTAGTCATCAGCTACGAGGGACAGAAAAGTCTGCACCTCCTCGTTTGTTCATGGAATAAACTTGCGCGTGGACATCGTTATATGAGAACACAATTGTGAATCCAGTCACCGCAGTTACTCGCTGAAATTACAAATGGCGGTCGTGTAGCTTCAACAGAAAACAAAACGGATGCGTTTGGTGACGTTACGCCCTGACCAATCAGCGTTTAGCAGTCGATTGACGTCAATTCACACCTCGCTTTTCGCTCGGCTGTACCCTGCCTCTGAACAGGCATGAAAATCGTAATGGTTAAACCGTGAGGACTTGGGTGGAAATGGCGAAAAACCGAAACAAGTAAAAAAAGTAAAGCCAAGGTGATACTGGTGGAAATGGGGCATTAGTCTGTCCCTGGCAGTGGCTCCTGCGTACCACACGGTTATGGAGGTGGTGAGGATGGACTTGATGATGGTCGTGTAGAACTGCACCAACATCTTGGTGGGTAGCTTGAGCTTCCTCAGCTGCGGCAGGAAGAACATCCTCTGCTGGGCCTTTTTGATGAGGGAGCTGATGGTCGGCTCCCACTTGAAGTCCCGGGTGATGGTGGTGCCCAAGAAGCGGAAGGAATCTGCAGTGGTGATGGGAGAGTCTGTGAGGGTAAGGGGGGGCAGAGGGGTTGTGACTTTTCTGAAGTCCACGATCATCTCCACTGTTTTCAGAGCGTTCAGCTGCAGGTTGTTGTGGCTGCACCAGGACGCCAGCTGGGCCACCTCTCTCCTGTAGACGGACTCGTCGCCGTTGGAGATGAGCCCGATGAGGGTAGTGTCATCCGCAAACTTGATCAGCTTGACAGACTGGTGGCTGGAGGTGCAGGAGTCATTACCCAAAGCTCGTGACCATAGGTGAGAGTAGGAACGTAGATTGACTGGTAAATCAACAGCTTTGCCTTAGAACTAAGCTCCCTCTTCACCACAGCAGACCGGTACAACGTCCGCATCACTGCAGATGCTGCTCCAATCCGTCTGTCGATCTCTCGCTCCATTCTCCCCTCACTCGTGAACAAGACCCCAAGATACTTAAACTCCTCCACTTGGGGCAGGAGCCTGTCCCCAACCCGGAGAGGACAATCCACCTTTTTCCGGCTGAGGACCATGGACTCGGACTTGGAGGTGTTGATTCTCATCCCAGCCGCTTCACACTCAGCGGCAAACCGTCCCAGCAAGAGCTGTAGGTCATTGCTGGATGAAGCCAACAGGACAACATCATCTGCAAACAACAGAGATGAGATCCTGTGGTCGCCAAGCATGACACCCTCCATTCCCTGGCTGCACCTCGAAATCCTGTCCATAAAAATTATGAACAGGATCGGTGACAAAGGGCAGCCCTGGCGGAGTCCAACTCTCACTGGGAATGACTCCGACCGAGTGTTGGCAATACGAACCAAACTCTCACAACGGTCGTACAGAGACCGAATAGCTCGTAACAACAAGCCCGATACCCCATACTCCCGAAGCACCCCCCACAAAAATCCACGAGGGACGCGGTCAAATGCCTTCTCCAAGTCCACAAAACACATGTAAACTGGTTGGGAAAACTCCCACGAACCCTCAAGAATTCTCGAGAGGGTAAAGAGCTGGTCTGATGTGCCACGGCCAGGACGAAAACCACATTGCTCCTCTTGAATCCGAGGTTCGACCAACGGCCGGACTCTCCTCTCCAGTACCTTGGCATAGACCTTCCCAGGGAGGCTGAGGAGTGTGATCCCTCTAAAGTTGGAGCACACCCCCCGGTCCCCTTTTTTGAAGAGAGGAACCACCACCCCGGTTTGCCATGCCAAAGGCACTGCTCCCGACCTCCACGCAATGTTGCAGAGGCGTGTCAACCATGACAACCCAACAACATCCAGGGCCTTGAGGTACTCAGGGCGAATCTCGTCCACCCCCGGGGCCCAGCCACCAAGGAGATTTTTAACCACCTTGGCGACCTCAGCCCCTGTGATAGGCGAGTCATCCCCCTCGTCCCCAAACCCTGCTTCCTCTGTGGAAGGCGTATCAGTGGGATTGAGGAGATCCTCGAAGTATTCCTTCCACCGCCCGACGATATCCCCAGTCGAAGTCAACAGTGTCCCATCCGCACCATACATAGTGTGGACGGGGAGCTGCTTTCCCCTCCTGAGCCGCCGAACAGTTTGCCAGAATCTCTTTGAAGCCGACCGATAGTCTTGTTCCATGGCCTCACCAAACTCCTCCCATACCCGGGTTTTTGATTCAGCAACCACCCGAGCTGCACTCCGCTTGGCCTGCCGGTACACCTCAGCTGCTTCGGGAGTCCCACAAGCCAACCAAGCTTGATAGGACTCCTTCTTCAGCTTAATGGCCCCCCTCACCACTGGTGTCCACCACTTGGTTGGGGGGTTGCCACCACGAGATGCACCGACCATCTTGCGGCCGCAGCTCTGGGCCGCCGCTTCAACAACAGAGGTGGAGAGCATGGCCCATTCAGACTCCATGTCTCCAGACTCCCTCGGAATGTGGTTGAAGTTCTTCCAGAGGTGGGAGCTGAAGACCTCCCGGACAGGGGCCTCAGCCAGACGCTCCCAGCACACCCTCACTATACGTTTGGGTCTACCAGGTCTGAATGGCTTCCTCCCCTGCCATCGGATCCAACTCACCACCAAGTGGTGATCAGTTGACAGCTCTGCACCTCTCTTTACTCGGGTGTCCAAGACATACGGTCGTAGGTCTGATGATACGATAACAAAATCGATCATCGACCTGCGACCTAGGGTGTCCTGGTGCCAGGTGAACATATGGACACCCTTATGCTTGAACATGGTGTTCGTTATGGACAGACTGTGGTTAGCACAGAAGTCCAATAACTGAACACCACTCGGGTTCAGATCGGGCAGGCCGTTCCTCCCAATCACCCCCCTCCAGGTTTCACTGTCATTGCCCACGTGCGCATTGAAGTCCCCCAGTAGGACAATGGAGTCTCCAAGAGGAGCACCCTCCAGCACCCCAGTCAGAGACTCCAAAAAGGGTGGGTACTCTGAAACATCATTTGGTGCATAGGCACAAATGATGGTCAGGACCCGTTTCCCAACCCGAAGGCGCAGGGAAGCAACCCTTTCATCCACCAGGGAAAACTCCAATATAGAGGCAGCAAGGTGGGGGGATACAAGAATACCCACCCCTGCTCGTCGCCTCTCGCCTGGGGCAACTCCAGAAAAGGCCAAGCTCCAGCCCCTCTCCAGGAGACTGGTTCTGGAACCGGAGCTGTGTATTGAGGTGAGGCTGACTATATCTAGCCGGTATCGCTCAACCTCGTACACCAGCTCAGGCTCCTTCCCCACCAGAGAGGTGACATTCCACGTACCAAAAGCCAGTTTAGAAAGCTTGGGATCAGTCCGCCAAGGTCTCCGCCTTTGACTGCCACCTAATCCACATAGCACCGGACCCCCATGATCCCTCCTGCAGGTGGTGAGCCCACTGGAGGGCGGACCCATGTAACTCCTTCGGGCTGGGTCCCATGGGTGGAAACCCGGCCACCAGACGCTAGCCTTCGAGCCCCTCCCCCAGGCCTGGCTCCAGGGTGGGGCCCCGGTAACCCCATACCGGGCGGGGTACACTGAATCCTTGATATACAATTTATCATGAGTCTGTTGGATCGTTCTTAGTCTGGCCCTTCACCCAGGACCAGTTTGTCTTGGGAGACCCTATCAGAGGCAAATCCCCTCATGGATCGTCACCTTATCGTGGTGGGGGGGTTTGCATGCCCCAGTGATCCCAGGAGCTATGTTGTCCAGGGCAAACAGTACAAGAATACAGAAACCCAAAAAGCACAAAATACAACAAATATATAAATATAAAGAAAAAGCCATGAGACTGAGCAAGGTGGAAACCTCCTGTGCTCAACTCATGACAGGGTTAGTATTTATTATAGTGTGCCCCAAAGCAAAGCGTTGGGAAATACTATATTACTATCTCAAAATTTATTCCAGCTTATTATTATTCTTTTTCTTCTTCCAACGTTTTTTGGTTTGTATCTCCTCTGACAGCTTTGAGAAAACCCCCACAAAATATATATCAAAACGTGTGGCTCGATCTGGAGATTTATGCTTCTATTTTTATTTCAGCGTTTTTGTTCGGTGCCCAAAATATTAACGAAAAACCAATGTGTTTTACAAGCCAAGCTAGGGAGAGGCTCTCCCCCTTTAGGCTTCTTATTCAAAAAAGCCTAGCTAGTGAGAGCCTCTCCCTCTTTAGGCTTCTTACTCAAAATCGCAACTGCTGGGAGTTCTGGCCTGAAAATTAGGATTTATGGTTCTAATATTAAGCCCATTAAGCCCTAAAAATTTCAGCCTCCCCAGATATATGGAAGTATAGGAGGGGAACTCTTGAATGAATGAGCACCCTTTACAAGCCCAGCTAGGGAGAGCCTCTCCCCCTTAAGGCCTCTTATTCAAAATTGGAACCGATGGGAGTTACGGCCTGAAAATTTGAATTTATGGTTCTAATATTAAGCCCTAAAAATTTCAGCCTCCCCAGATATACGCAAGTACAGGAGGGGAACTCTTGAATGAATGAGCACCCTTCAGATTTCCTCCAAGTGTTTTACAAGCCCAGCTCGGGAGAGCCTCTCCCCTTTAGGCTTCTTACTCAAAATCGGAACCACTGGGAGTTCCAGCCTTTCCATCTTATTATCATTACTATAGTGTGCCCAATGCGAAGCATTGGAAACATTATATTACTATCTCAAAACTTCTTCCAGCTTATTTTTGTGGTGTGAATGCTGTTCATTATACCTAGTGGTTAGAACAATGGATGCTTGTAACTTGGATAAACTTTGTTCAATTTTCACCAAATTTTGCATATTAGTCCCACCATGCATGTTCCTATATAAAATGATAATTAACAAAAGTTAGAGCGCCACCTAGTGGTTACAACAACAGACACTTGCAACTTGGACAAACTTTGTCCCATTTTCACCAAATTTCTAAAACAATTTATTATTCACACTTTATCCACTCAGTTTCTTTTTATGACTTCCGTACATTTTTTTGGACTCCATCTCTTTCCACATTTTTTCAGCTAGAAACTCAAAGTTCAAACTTTAAAATGTTCAGCTTATTTAGGATACTTATGCTATTACATTTGGTGTCTATACATTTTAAATCTTTTAAATTATTCACGTTTTAACGCAAAATTTTTTGCATTGATTTCAATGGAGAAATCTTTCAAATTCTCCTTCAGCATCTTCAGCATTATAAGTTCAGCATATGTTCAGCTAGAAAAAACATTCAAATTTTAAACTGTTTCTACAAGTCTCTACTTTTCATGTATTAATTTTCATTTGAATATCTCAAATAGTTTTCAAATGGTTCAGCTTTAAAATCGGGTAGGAATTTCAGAATAAATCACCATTTAACATGGAAGTCAAGGAGATGGGATGCAGCAAGCTTAGAGTGGGTGACATCATTGCTAGAAGTGTAGAACCATCAGAAAATATTTCTGGATAAATCGCAATTGTGGCCACAATTTTTGCTCTAGTGACTTCATTTTTTTCTAGAAACGTAGCCACAGATGTCCTGATGCTCAAAACATTTTGTCTAAGCCATAACTTTTGTAGTTTGTTCTCCAGAAGCCCTGAAGAGGAGAAAAACCGCTGAAAACTGCCATACGTTTGAATGGGGCAGAAAAATATTGATTGAAAATTTTTCTTGGTTTTTAACTCACGAGTGTGAGCACAGTTTTGCATTTAGGAACATAAAATTTACATAACTGCGTAGATCAAAGTCTCAGGATTCTCACGGTGCTGAAATTATATCTGTCAGTCTTATGGCTCGTCTTTTATTAATGCCTGTTCAAGAACTACTCTGCAATACATTGCTATATTGTGCTGAGTAAATCACTGTCAAATATCTCTGTGGAGCATATCAGCCACTCCCAATGATTAGTTCAGTGGTTAAAGCATCAGTCTACAGGATAAAATTCCTTTAGCAGACCCACTTCAAATCCCAGTCAAGACATTTAGGATTAATACTGTATTTAGCATTTTTAAGTTGTTTCTTCAACTATAAGTCATATTGGCTTAATGCTAACATTGTTTATACCTTAAGCTATGTTAGCATGTAAGCTAGCATTTTTTACGGTATAAGCTTAAATTTAGCATCTTTAAGCTAATTTCCTGCAATGTTAAGCTATTTCTACTTTTATGCTAATGTTTTTCAAGTTTGTGCTAATTTACCTTGTAAGCTAGCATTTTTTTTATATTTTAGGACAGTTTTTTATGTATTTAAGCTAACTTCTGGCAACTTTCAGCTATTTCTCCTTTTATGCTAATATTTTTAAATATTATGCTATTTAATTATGTAAGCTTGTAGCCACTCATGTGTCTTGCATAATGCCTCACATCTTAGATAAGAACAAAATGCAGAGTTTCCTTGGAGATAACAGGAAGCTGTGAAATGTGATCTTTTGTATGTCAGAGACGGTGTGGAGTTTGCTTTGTATGCCAGAGACTGTGAGGGGGATGTGTAAGGATTAAGGAAGTGCATGCAAAGTGACCTTTTATGTGAATGCATTGTGACCTTTTGATATGCAGAAGGACCTGAGTATATAAGTGAAGAGTTCTGTTTGAGAGGTCCTCTTTTCTACTATACTCATGAGAGAGAATGTGTAATAAACTGCTTGAGATCAGCTTGCCTCATCATTTACACATTCTACACTGGTGACCCAAGACGAAGCATGCAACACGAGGAGAATTCCCGGAGCCAGCCTCGTTGGGAGCCCCCAGCCAAACATATGCCGTTACAGTCCGGCTACCGGACTTTTGGCAGCACAACCCGCGCTCCTGGTTCCACCTGGTTGAGGCACAGTTCGCTCTCCGGGGAATATCGGTAGATGACACGAAATTCTACCATGTAATCGCAAAGCTCGATAACCACACGGCTCAGCATGTGGAGAGCCTTCTGGAGCAGCCACCAGCCAGCGACAAATACAGCGCGTTGAAGGCTGCACTCATCCAGCACTACCCTCTCTCGGTTGAGCAGAGAGCAGAGAGACTCCTGGCGCTGACCAAGTTAGGAGATGGCACGCCCGTTGACCTGATGGGGAAGATGCTGAGGTTGAAAGGCTCGGACGATGACCACTTCATCTTTACCCACATTTTCCTCAGGACCCTACCGTCAGAGACGAGAGCGACCCTGGCCAGTTCGCCGTTGTTGGCCCAGCGGGACTACTGCACGCTGGCCCGGGAGGCGCATCGGATTGTCAACGCCAGCAGACAGCGCACGGCCACGGTGGCAGCGACGGAGCTCGGCGCGACGGCCGGAGATGGCAGGGAGCCAGGGACAGCGGTAGCTGAGCCACCGACAACGGCAGCGGCGGGGGCCAAGGAACGCGGAGGAGACACCCTTTGTTTCTACCACCGCCACTTTGCAGAGAAGGCACGCAAATGTATACCACCGTGCCAGTTCAAAGCGCTCGGGAAATGCCAAGACCGGGGGTCGGTAGCAGCTGCGACCCTTGGGGAGGAGAACAAGCTGCTCTACTTGACGGACGCACGCTCGGGGAGGCATTTCCTCGTGGACACAGGCTCCCAGTTGAGTTTCATCACACCTTCCTCCGCCGACCGGCTGGCAGGTTCCAGTGGTCCCGAGATGGCAGCAGCGAACAGCTCGAGGATTAAGATCTTTGGTGAGAGGACTCTGCTTCTGTCTCTACATGGCCGTACATTTGAGTGGACTTTTGTCATAGCAGCATTGAATTTCAATATATTGGGGGCTGATTTTTTGTGCTCACATGGTTTGTTGGTTGATGTCGCAAACAGGCGCCTGGTTAATGCACTTTCTTTTGACTCTATTCCCTGTACAGCTAGAGCGGCCCGGCCAACAGCACAAGCCAACGTCACAGCAGCAAGCGGTAAGTTCCACACTCTGCTCACTCAGTTCCCAGCACTCACGGTCCCCACATTTTCGGCAACCATCGCTAAACACGGGGTGGAACATTTTATTACCACTACCGGACCACCCGTTTTTGCAAAAGCTCGGCGCTTGAACGCAGCTAAACTGGCCATAGTGCGCGAGGAGTTCGCCAACCTGGAGAGGTTGGGCATCATCAGGTGTTCAAACAGCCCATGGGCTTCCCTGCTACACATGGTCCCTAAAGCTGACGGTTTGTGGCGACCTTGCGGGGATTTCCGCAGGTTGAACAATGCCACAGCGCACGACCGCTACCCAATCCCTCACATCCAAGATTTTTCCGTTCATTTGGCAGGAGCGCGCGTTTTTTCTAAAATAGACTTGGTCCGCGGTTACCACCAAGTCCCAGTGAGCGCCGAGGACATACCCAAAACAGCGGTGATAACTCCGTTTGGTCTATTCGAGTTTTTGCGCATGCCATTCGGGCTTAAAGGGGCTGCGCAGACATTCCAACGCATGATGGATGCGGTGCTGCGCGATCTCCCTTTCGTATTCGTCTACCTGGATGATATTTTGGTAGCCAGCGCGTCCGAAGACGAACACGAAGCCCACCTCACGGCAGTTTTCCGGAGGTTGGAAGAGCACGGTTTAATAATCAACCCAGCGAAGTGTCAGTTCGGGGTGACGCAGATTGATTTTTTGGGGCACCACGTCTCTCCCGAAGGAGCGGTTCCGCTGCCTGACAAAGTGCGCGCGGTAGCAGATTTTCCCCAACCACAAACAGTCAGGGCGTTACAGGAGTTTTTGGGAATGGTGAATTTTTATAACCGTTTCCTCCCCCGCGCAGCGCAGCTCATGCAACCACTGTACGCCGCGCTCAAAAAGCAGAAACCCGCGAATAAGATCGAATGGTCCCCGGAGCGAGAGCAGGCGTTCTCGGAAGTCAAGGCAGTCCTGGCAAACGCTGCATTGCTGGTGCATCTAGACCCAACGGCCCGCATAGCGCTCACTACTGACGCGTCAGATGTGGCCATAGGGGCGGTCGTGGAGCAGCATGTAGCCGGCGCTTGGCAACCGCTCGCTTTTTTCAGCAGGACTTTGCGCGATAGTGAACGTAAATACAGCGTGTTCGACAGGGAGTTGCTGGCTCTCCACTTGGCCATTCGCCACTTCCAGTTCTGGCTGGAAGGGCGCTGTTTCACCGCGTTCGTTGACCACAAGCCACTAACATTCGCGATGGCCAAGGTTTCAGAACCTTGGTCGGGTCGGCAGCAGAGACAGCTGGCCGCGATCTCAGAGTTTACTACCGATATTCAGCATGTGTCGGGTAAACTGAATGTAGTGGCAGACTGCCTCTCACACGCTGTGGCGTCCCCGGTCCACGTGGGGATAGATTACGAAGCCATGGCCGCGGAGCAGGTTAGTGACGCAGATGTGCGCGCGCTCCAGTCTGGACCAACAGGGTTAAGGCTGGAGAGCAGGGTGCTGCAAGACGGTATGCCCCCTCTAATCTGCGATGTCTCCACGGGGCGACCGCGTCCCGTGGTACCGGCCGCGTGGCGCCGCCGCGTTTTTGACTCAGTTCATTCTTTAGCGCACCCGGAAGTGCGCGTGTCAATCAAGCTGGTAGGAGAGAAATTTGTGTGGCCGAGTCTTTGCAAACAAGTGAAAGAGTGGGCAGCAGCCTGCATGGCGTGCCAACGAGCCAAAATACACAAACACACGAGGTCTCCCTTGGAGCCGTTTCACATCCCGGCTAAGAGGTTCGATCATGTTCACGTGGACCTCGTGGGCCTCCTCCCGCCATCACAGGGGTGCACGCACCTTCTGACAATGGTGGACCGCACCACGCGATGGCCGGAGGTGGTTCCACTGGCGTCAACCACAGCCGAGGAGGTAGCGCGCACGTTTTTAACAGCATGGGTGGCGCGTTTTGGAGTCCCGTCGGACATTACGTCCGACAGAGGCCCTCAATTTGTTTCCGAACTTTGGTCAGCAATGGCCCGCAGCCTGGGTGTCACAATTCACTGCACAACCACGTACAATCCTCAGGCTAACGGGTTATGTGAACGTTTTCATAGGTCATTGAAAGCGGCTCTCAGGGCGTCACTGATGGATGCAAATTGGGTAGACAAGCTACCGTGGGTTTTATTAGGGTTGCGTTCTGCGCCTAAAGAAGACTTAGAAGCTTCCCCAGATGAACTCGTTTTTGCGCAGCCACTTCGGCTGCCCGGGGAGTTTCTCCCGGATAATCCTGCGCCAGGCAGTTCCCCATCTCAGCTGTTGCAGCGTAGCATTGACACAGGCACGCTGCCGGGCCCCGTTCATCACAGTTTTCCGCGTGTTTTTGTGCCTAAAACTTTGAAAAACGCGGAGTTTGTTTTTGTCAGACATGACGCGCATCGCCCACCACTGCGACCACCTTATGATGGACCGTTCAGAGTGTTGGAAACAGGGGACAATCATTTTTTGCTAGATTTGGGGGGGTAGGAGGGAAAAGATTGGCATAAACAGACTCAAACCTGCTTTTGTGGTGGCGGACGAGCAAGTGCTGTTGGCAAGGGCCCCTCGGCGCGGAAGACCCCCTCAGGGTGCTTCCCAGAGTAGAATTTCCCCAGAACACCCACAGGGACAGACAAAAGGTTTTCACCCCCAGACAGCAGCTCCCCAGCATGACAGCACCGCGGAGGCGGAGAATCCTGGTTACAGCAGATACGGGAGAAGACTGAAGCCCAAGTAGCATGTGGATTGATGTGTAATGATTCTATCACAACATGCAGACTGTTATTCTTTTGTTCGATCTAAATGTTTGGGGGGGAAGTGTAGCCACTCATGTGTCTTGCATAATGCCTCACATCTTAGATAAGAACAAAATGCAGAGTTTCCTTGGAGATAACAGGAAGCTGTGAAATGTGATCTTTTGTATGTCAGAGACAGTGTGGAGTTTCCTTTGTATGCCAGAGACTGTGAGGGGAATGTGTAAGGATTAAGGAAGTGCATGCAAAGTGACCTTTTATGTGAATGCATTGTGACCTTTTGATATGCAGAAGGACCTGAGTATATAAGTGAAGAGTTCTGTTTGAGAGGTCCTCTTTTCTACTATGCTCATGAGAGAGAATGTGTAATAAACTGCTTGAGATCAGCTTGCCTCATCATTTACACATTCTACAAGCTAGCATTTTTTTTTTTTTACATTTTAGGCTAATATTTAATATCTTTATGCTAACTTCCTGTGACATTAAGCTACTTCTGCTTTTATGCTAACATTTGTCAATATTAGCCTGTTCGAGCAGCTACTATTTTTTTCAGTTTTAAGCTTATATTTAGCATCTTTAAGTTAATTTCCTGCAGTGTTAAACTGTTTTTACTAATATGCTAATGTTTTTAAAGATTGCGCTAATTTAGCATGTAAACTAGCATTTTTGACACTAAAGGCTTATTTTTAACGTATTTGAGCTAACTGAATGCAACTTTAAGCTATTTTTATGCTATTTTTAAATATAATGCTATTTTTAACATGTAAGCTAACATCTTTTACATTTTAGGTAAATATTTTTTATATTTTAGGCTAACATTTAGCATCTTTATGCTAACTTCCTATGACATTAAGCTACTTCTGCTTTTATACTAACGTTTGATATTTAATGTAATGATATTTCATATGAATATTGTATTTAGCATTTTTAAGTCAAGTTTCTTTAACTATAAGTCATATTGGCTTAATGCTCACATTTCTTATACTAATATGCTAATATTTTTCAAGCTTGTGCTAATTTAGTGTGTACTCTAGCATTTTTTTTATATTTTAGGCTAATTTTTTTATGTATTTAAGCTAACTTCTGGCAACTTTAAGGTATTTCTTCTTTTATGCTAATATTTTTAAATATTATGCTATTTTATTATGTAAGCTGGCATTTTTTTTACATTTTCGGCTAATATTTAATATCTTTATGCTAACTTCTTGTGACATTAAGCTACTTCTGCTTTTATACTGTTTCTCAAAATTAACCTGTTTGAGCATGTAAGCTACCATTTTTTCAGTTTTAAGTTTATATTAACATCTTTAAGCTATTCTTTTCAAGACTGAGCTAATTTAGCATGTAAACTAGCATTTTTGACACTAAAGGCTTATTTTTTTATGTATTTCAGCTAACTGAATACAACTTAAGCTATTTTTTCTTTTATGCTAATATTTTAAATATAATGCTATTTTTAACATGTAAGCTAAAGTCTTTTACATTTTAAGCAAACATTTGCTATCTTTATGCTAACTTTTTTTAAACATTTAGCTACTTCTGCTTTTAAGCTAATGTTTGTCAAGATTAGCCTGTTTTAGCATGTAAGCTAACATTTTTCCACTTTTAAGCTTATATTTAGTAACTTCAGCCTAATTCCCTGCAACCATAAGGTATTTCTGCTTTTATACTAATGTTTCTCCAATATTAGCCTATTTCAGCATGGAAACAAGCATTTTTAAGTTTTATGCTTATATTTACCATTTTTGAGCTAACATCCTACAACGTTAAGCTAATTTTGCTTTTATGCTAACAATTTTCAAGTTTAGACTACTTCAGCATGTAAGCTAGCATTTTCATAGTTTCAGGCTCATTTTTTAGCCTTTTTCAGCTATTTCAGCATTTTTAGCTTCCAGCTAAAACGGTTCAGTATTTTACATAGGACTTCAGCTAATAACCAGCCACCCGGTGCTAACGGAGAAACTCGACATACCGGGAGAACTGAAGCGAAAACGACGCAGGTGCCGGGCTGGAGTTTAGGCCGCGTGCAAGAAATATAAGACAGAATAATAAAGAGCGATGGCAAGAACCAAGCAGACCGCCCGTAAATCTACTGGAGGAAACGCCCCCAGGAAGCAGCTGGCCACCAAGCTGCTTGGAAAAGCGCTGCGGCCACCGGCAGAGTGAAGAAGCCTCACCGTTACAGGCCCGGTTCCGTGGCTCTGAGAGAGATCCGTCGCTACCAGAAATCCACGGAGCTGCTCATCCGTAAGCTGCCCTTCCAGCGCCTGGTGAGGGAGATCGCTCAGGACTTCAAGACCGACCTGCGCTTCCAGTGCTCCACCGTCATGGCTCTGCAGGAGGCCAGCGAGGCCTACCTGGTGGGTCTCTTCGAGGACACCAACCTGTGCGCCATCCACGCCAAGAGGGTCACCATCATGCCCAAAGACATCTAGCTGGCCTGCCACATCCGCGAAGAGAGAGCTTAGACTTGCTGCTGCACATCCACCAACCACAATGCTCCGCACTGTGTGTCTATATATATATATATATATATATATATATATATATACATATATATATATATATATATATGCACATATGTATACTAGCTGCTCTTGTTTATTCTTGCCTTCTGATTGTTGCTCTGAGTGTTGCTATCCCTGTGCTGTTGCAATCCTGGAATTTCCCCATTGTGGGACTAATAAAGGCTTATCTTATATTCTTATATTCTTATATTCTTATAATTTAGCAGCATTTCAGCTCAAGTATTTAGCATCTTTAGTGTTTCACCTAAAACTGTTCAGCATTTTACAGTGTATAGCACTTCCGCTAATAATTTAGCAGCATTTCAGCTCAAGTGCTTCAGCATTTTTAGTCTTTCAGCTAAAACTGTTCAGCATTTTACATAGATGAATAGCACTTCGGCTAATAATTTAGCAGCATTTCAGCTCAAGTGCTTCAGCGTATTCAACTAACAGCATTCATACCGCATGTCCAGTAGAAAATGCAAATTTTTCTAGTTATTGTGTAAATACTATTAAGCATTCACACTGTTATCCACCCAATTCTTTATTTCTGACTTTTTCTGACTTCCGTACATTTTTTGTACTCTAACTCCTTCCTTTAGCTTGTGCTAATTTAGCATGTACTCCAGCAATTTTTTAAAATATATTTTAGGCTTTTTATATTTTAGGCTTTTTTATGTATTTAAGCTGACTTCTGGCAACTTTCAGCTATTTCTTCTTTCATGCTAATATTTTCAAATATTATGCTATTTTATTATGCAAGCTAACATTTTTTATATTTTAGGCTAATATTTAGCATCTTTATGCTAACTTCCTATGACATTAAGCTACTTCTGCTTTTATGCTAACTTTTGATATTTAATGTAATATTTCGGATTAATATTGTATTTAGCATTTTTAAGTCAACTTTCTTCATCTATAAATCATATTGGTTAATGCTTACATTTTTTTTTTCTTTAAGCTATGTTAGCATGTAAGCTAGCATTTCTTAAGCTTTGAGCTTAAATTTAGCATCTTTAACTCTTTAACTGCCCACAAAGTGTGGATGGGTCGCGCGCCCCCAGTGGCACAGCGCAGCAACTGCACCAGTCAACTTATTGACGTCCCCCGGCTATACTGAGAATTTGGACTGATCTGTATTGATGTGACAGTTCAGAAGGTGGCAGACACGCGCTGGAGGAATCATGGTTAACATGGAATACAGCAAAGAAGAAGAAATCCTCATTATTCTTCACCTTTTTACACTTTGAGCTGACAACACCAATGTGGACGCCGCCATGTTCGGTCATGGCCGCCGTGTTTCTGACTGAAACTGCATGAATTGGGAAAAATAGCTGTGTAATACAAATGAAATTCATGTGGGATAATCATAAGCGTTTGTAGATGTGGAAGCAGGTGTAAATGACCAAACAAACACGAAACATCAACCACGACAGACGAAAAACTGAGCTTCCAGTACCAAAATGGCAGCACCCACGATCGGCATGAATTCTCACAGGAAAAATGCACCAAATGGGAAAAATAGCCGCGTAATACAAACGAAATTCACGTGGGATAATCATAAGAGTTTGTAGATGTGGAAGCAGGTGTAAATGACCAAGCAAACACAAAACATCGACCACGATGGATGAAAACAGACCGGACACGCGGGCGAGCGAGCCCCCCCCCCCCCGGTAATAAGTAAGAGAGAAATATATGTTATATTTTTTACATTTTATTGATTTTCTGGTTCATATGCTTTGAAGATTAGATAAAAACATATCCCTGTAGACAAAACGGCGTCAAAAAAACAGACCATTCTTTGTGTAAATGTGTCCAAAGTCCACTTTTGACTGAGTTATGTAATTTATATAGTTTCCGCGACATTATTCAAATTAGATGCGTAAATTTATTCCTATCTGAAACTTTGGATCATATTCTACATCTTTCTAATTGACAGTAATCCATTATCTCTTGTAACTTTCAAGTTATAGCCTTGGAAATCTGAACTATTTTATTGACAAAATTTTTTTTTACCATTCTTGACCAGTAGGGGCCTTGACCACCCTTTAACCGTTCCTGTCGCCATATGGCAACTGGGGCAGATAAACGGTTAAGCTAATTTTCTTCAACGTTAAACTATTTCTACTAATATGCAAATGTTTTTCAAGCTTGTACTAATTTAGCATGTACTCTAGCATTTTTTTATATACAGTGATCCCTCGCTACTTCGCGCCTCACCTTTCGCGCCCTCAGTGCATCGCGGATTTTTCAAAAATATTCATCAAAAATTCAAAATTGAGAAAAAATGGGCAGGCGCTAGCAGAAGGCAGGGACACTACATTAGAACATCAGGTATCAACACGGAGAGCCCGCACAACTCAAAATCCACCTCTCTGTTCGCTGTTCTCGTGTTGGCTCGGCTCGGGAATCTCGCAAGCTGATTGGCCGAGACGCTTTACCCAGCTTCTCTCCCTGCCAAGCGCCCATACCCAGCGAAGGAAGACTGCATTCATTGTTCTTTATCGCTCGTGTTGCTTAGTCTCGCCGCATGGAACTTTTCGCTGTTCTCTTGTGCCTTTTTGTGCGAAATAGTCTTCCCGTCGAGCCACTACGCCGCCTCCTGCAGCTTCTCCAGCTCTATCGGAAGCTGCCCTCGACGATCCTGCGCCTCTAGCACCTGACGATGAGGCGTCACCTGAGGAGCAGTAAAGCTCTCATTAACCTGTGCAGTAAATCATCTTCATCTTGAGTTACGTATCTTGTTATAAGAATAAAAGAGTTCTAAAAACATATTTATGTACACTTTATTTACATCTACGTATGTATGTACACTTACACACACACACACACACACACGTATCATATGAGAGAGAGAGTGAGAGAATGAACGTACGTATTATTTATGGGTGACGTCATTAGGGGTGACGCTACTTTGCGGTTTTTCACTTTTCGCGGTCGGTTCTGGAACCCATTAACCGCGATAAGTGAGGAATCACTGTATTGTGGAGTGTGTAAATAAAAAGGCGGATTTGGCTCAGACGATTTATTACACATCTCACACAAGAAGCATAGACAGAATGACATCTCAGCAGAGACTCTTCTCTTAAATAACATGGCATTCCTCTAGAAGCTTCTAACACACAAAAGGTCACATTGCATTCACTTCATTCATCCTTCACACCTCCCTGTTATCTCTCCAGGGAACCTCTGCTCTTTGTTCCTGTCTAAGATGTTACACAATTATGCTCTCCCCATGTGCCGCCATACCACCCCCCACCCCCCGAGCATCTTGGATAGAACAATAGAATAACAGTCTGTATGCTGTGATAGAACCATTAAACATCAATCCACATGCTGCTTGGGCTTCAGTCTTCTCCCATATCTGCTGTAACCAGGATTCACCGCCTCCGCGGCGCTGTCATGCTGGGGGGGTTGATGTCTGGGGGGGAAAACTTTTTGTCTGTATGTGTGGGGGCTCTGGGGAATCTTTTCTCTGGGGAGCTCCACGTGGGGGTCTTCCATGCTGAGGGGCCCTCGTCAACAGCACTTGCTCGTCTGCCACCACGAAAGCGGGTTTGAGTCTGTCTATGCCAATCTTTTCCCTCCTACCCCCCAAATCAAGCAAAAAATGCTTATCCCCTGTTTCCAGCACTCTGAACGGTCCATCATAGGGTGGGCGCAATGGAGGGCGGTGGGCGTCGTGTCTGACAAACACGAACTCCGCGTTTTTCAAAGTTTTAGGCACAAAAACGCGCGGAAAACTGTGGTGGGCAGGGCCCGGCAGCGTGCTTGTGTCTATGCTACTCTGCAACAGCTGAGATGGGGAGCTGCCCAGCGCGGGATTATCTGGCAGAAACTCCCCGGGCAGCCGGAGTGGTTGCGCAAAAACGAGTTCTGCCAGGGAAGCTTCCAGATCCTCTTTAGGCGTGGAACGTAACCCCAATAAAACCCACAGGAGCTTGTCTACCCAGTTTGCATCCGTCAGTGAAGCCCTGAGAGCCGCGTTCAATGATCTATGAAAACGTTCGCATAACCCATTAGCCTGTGGATTGTACACGGTTGTGCGGTGAATTGTGACACCCAGGCTGCGGGCCATTGTTGACCAGAGTTCGGAAACAAATTGAGGGCCTCTGTCGGACAACGCGCCACCCATGCTGTTAAAAACGCACGCGCCACCTCCTTGGCCGTGGTTACTGCGAGCGGAACCGCTTCTGGCCAGCGTGTGGTGCGGTCCACCATTGTCAGGAGGTGTGTGTACCCCTGTGATGGCGGGAGGGGGCCCACGAGGTCCACGTGGACATGGTCGAACCTCTTAGCCGGAATGCGAAACGGCTCCAAGAGAGCCTTCGTGTGTCTGTGTACTTTGGCTCATTGGCACACCACGCAGGCTGCCGCTCACTCTTTCACTTGTTTGCAAAGGCTCGGCCACACAAATTTCTCTCCTACCATTTTGACCGACGCGCGCACTCCTGGGTGCGCCAAAGAGTGAACCGACTCAAACACGCGGCGGCGCCATGCGGCCAGGACCACGGGATGTGGGCGACCCGTGGAGACATCGCAGATTAGGGGGGGCATGCCATCCTGCAGCACCCTGCTCTCCAGCCTTAACCCTGTTGGTCCAGACTGGAGCGCGCGCACGTCCGCATCACTAACCTGCTCCGCGGCCATGGCTGCGTAATCTATCCCCATGCAGACCGCGGCCACCACGGCGCGCGAGAGGCAGTCTGCCACTACATTCAGTTTGCCCGACACATGCTAAATATCGGTAGTAAACTCTGAGATCGCGGCCAGCTGTCTCTGCTGCCGGCCCGACCATGGCTCTGAAACCTTGGCCATCGCGAACATTAGTGGCTTGTGGTCAACGAACGTGGTGAAACTGCGCCCTTCCAGCCAGAACTGGAAGTGGCAAATGGCCAGGTGGAGAGCCAGCAACTCTCTGTCGAACGCGCTGTATTTACGTTCACTCTCGCGCAAAGTCCTGCTGAAAAAGGCGAGCGGCTGCCAAGCCCCGGCAACGCGCTGCTCCACGACAGCCCCTGTGGCCACATCTGAAGCGTCAGTGGTGAGCGCTATACGGGCCGTTGGGTCTGGATGTGCCAGCAATGCGGCGTTTGCCAGGGCTGCTTTGACTTCCGAGAATGCCCGCTCTCGCTCCGGGGTCCATTCGACCCTATCCGAGGGTTTCTGTTTTTTGAGCGTAGTGTACAGTGGTTGCATGAGCTGCGCTGCGTGGGTAAGGAAACGGTTATAAAAGTTCACCATTCCCAAAAATTCTTGTAGCGCCCTGACCGTTTGCGGCCGGGGAAAATCTGCCACTGCGCGCACTTTGTCAGGCAGCGGGACCGCTCCTTCGGGAGAGACGCGGTGCCCCAAAAAATCAATCCCCGTCACCCCGAACTGACATTTCGCTGGGTTGATTGGGTTGGAGCATTTTAAAATGCTTGGAAGAGCACTGGGTTGACCAGTGCTCTTCCAACCTCCGGAAAACTGTCGTGAGGTGGGTTTCGTGTTCGTCTTCGGACGCGCTGGTTACTAAGATATCGTCCAGGTAGACGAACACGAAAGGGAGATCGCGCAGCACTGCATCCATCATGCGTTGGAATGTCTGTGCAGCCCCTTTAAGCCCAAATGGCATGCGCAAAAACTCGAATAAACCGAACGGAGTTATTACCACTGTTTTGGGTATGTCCTCAGCGCGCACTGGGACTTGGTGGTAACTGCAGACCAGGTCTATTTTAGAAAAAATGCGCACTCCTGCAAGGTGAACGGAAAAATCCTGAATGTGAGGAATTGGGTAGCGGTCGTGCGCTGTGGCGTTGTTCAACCTGCGGAAATCCCCGCAAGGTCGCCACGAACCCTCAGCTTTAGGGACCATGTGTAGCGGGGAAGCCCATGGGCTGTTTGAGAACCTGATGATGCCCAACCTCTCCAGGTTGGCGAACTCCTCGCGCGCTATGGCCAGTTTAGCTGCGTCCAAGCGCCGAGGTCTTGCAAAAACGGGCGGCCCGGTGGTGGTGATAAAATGCTCCACCCCGTGTTTAGCGATGGCTGCAGGAAACATCGGGACAGTGAGTGCTGGGAACTGAGTGAGCAGTGTGTGGAACTTACCGCATGTAGCTGTGACGTTGGCTTGTGCTGTTGGCCGGGTCACTCGAGCTGTACAGGGGAGAGAGTCAAAGGACAGTGCATTAATTAGGCATCTGTTAGCGACATCTACCAACAAACCATGTGCACACAGAAAATCAGCCCCCAGTATATGGAAATTCAATGCTGCTATGACAAAAGTCCATTCAAATGTACGGCCGTGTAGAGACAAGAGTAGAGTCCTCTCACCAAAGGTCTTAATCTCCGAGCCGTTTGCTGCCGCCATCTCGGGGCCGCTAGATCCTGCCAGCCAGTCAGCGTAGGTCGGCCGGATGAAACTCTTCTGGGCGCCGTTGTCCACGAGGAAATGCCTCCCCGAGCGTGCGTCCGTCAAGTAGAGCAGCTTGTTCTCCTCCCCAAGGGTCGCGGCTGCTACCGACCCCTGGTGTTGGCGTTTCCTGAGTCACTTGAATTGGCACGGTGGTATACATTTGCGTGCCCTCTCTGCGAAGCGGCGGTGGTAGAAACAAAGCGTGTTTCCCCCGCATTCCTTGGCCCCCGCTGCTGCTGCCGTCGGTGGCTCTGCTGCTGCCGTCGATGGCTCCTCGCCTCCTCCGGTCGTCGCGCCAAGCTCCATCGCTGCTGCAATGGTCGTGAACTCCCTGGTGGCAACGATGATCCAGTTTGTTTCCCGGGCTAGTGCACGATAGTCCCACTTGGCCAGCAACGGCGAATTGGCCAGGGTTGCTCCCGCCGCTGACGGAAGGTTCCGGAGGAAGAGGTGGGTAAAGATGAAATGGTCGTCGTCTGTGCCCTTTAACCTCAGCATCTTCTCCATCAGGTCTATGGCCGACCCGTCTCCCAACCCGGTCCGCGTCAGGAGTCTCTCTGCTCTCTCACCATCCGAGAGTGTGTAGTGCTGGATGAGCGCAGCCTTCAGTGCGCCGTACTTGCCGTCGGTTGGTGGCTGATCGAGCAGGCTCTCTACGTGCTGAGCCGTGTGGGCGTCGAGCGTTGCAACCACATAGTGGAACTTTGTGTCATCCGCCGATATCCCCCGGAGGGCGAACTGCGCCTCAACTAGGTGGAACCAGGAGCGCGGGCTGTGCTGCCAAAAATCCGGTAGCTTGATCGCAACAGCACATGCGTGGCTGGGGGTTCCCATCGAGGTTGGCTTTGGGGATCTTTCATCGTGTTCCATGATTCGTCTTGGGTCACCAGTGTGGAGCGTGTAAATAAAGAGGCGGATTTGGCTCAGATGATTTATTACACATCTCACACAAGAAGCATAGACAGAATGACATCTCAGCAGAGACTCTTCTCTTAAATAACATGGCATTCCTCTAGAAGCTTCTAACACACACAAGGTCACATTGCATTCACTTCATTCATCCTTCACACCTCCCTGTTATCTCACCAGGGAACCTCTGCTCTTTGTTCTTGTCTAAGATGTTACACAATTATGCTCTCCCCATGTGCCGCCATAATATATATATATTTTAGGCTAATTTTTAATTTCAGGTATTTCTTCTTTTATGCTAATATTTTTAAATATTATGCTATTTTATTATGTAAGCTGGCATTTTTTTTTACATTTTCGGCTAATATTTAGCATCTTTATGCTAACTTCCTGTGACATTAAGCTACTTCTGCTTTTATGCTAACATTTCTCAAAATTAGTCTGTTTGATCATGTAAGCTACCATTTTTTCAGTTTTAAGTTTATATTTAGCATCTTTAAGCTAATTTCCTGCAGTGTAAAACTGTTTTTACTAAAATGCTTTTTTTTTCAAGACTGTGCTAATTTAGCATGTAAACTAGCTTTTTTGACACTAAAGGCTTATTTTTAACGTATTTGAGCTAACTGAATGCAACTTAAGCTATTTTTTCTTTTATGCTAATATTTTTAAATATAGTGTTATTTTTAACATGTAAGCTAATATCTTTTACATCTTAGGCAAATATTTACTATCTTTATGCTAACTTTTTTTTTAACATTAAGCTACTTCTGCTTTTATGCTGTTTGTCAAGATTAGCCTGTTTTAGCATATAAGCTAACATTTTTCCACTTTTAAGCTTATATTTAGTAACTTCAGGCTAATTTCCTGTAACCATAAGGTATTTCTGCTTTTATACTACTGTTTCTCCAATATTAGCCTATTTCAGCATGGAAATGAGCATGTTTAAGTTTGACACTTATATTTAGCATTTTTGAGCTAACTTCCTACAACATAAAGCTAATTTTGCTTCTATGCTAACATTTTTCAAGTTTTGACTATTTAAGCATGTAAGCTAGCATTTTATATAGTTATGTAAGCTACATTTCATATAGTTTCAGGCTAAAATTTAGCATTTTTCAGCCATTTCAGCATTTTGAGCTTGCAGCTAAAATGGTTCAGCATTTTACATAGTTTTATAGCACTTCAGCTAATAATTTAGCAGCATTTCGGCTCAAGTATTCAGCATTTTTAGCCTTTCAGCTAAAACTCTACAGCATTTTACATAGTTTATCGCACTTCAGCTAATCATTTTGCAGCATTTCAGCTCAAGTGTGTCAGCATTTTTAGTCTTTCAACTTAAACTGTTCAGCATTTTATATAGCTTTATAGCACTTCAGCTAATAATTTAGCAGCATTTCAGCTCAAGTGCTTCAGCATTTTTAAGCTTTCAGCTAAAACTGTTCAGCATTTTACATAGTGTTTTCGCACTTCAGCTAATCATTTTGTAGCATTTCAGCTCAAGTGCATCAGCATTTTTAGCCATTCAGCTAAAACTGTTCAGCATTTTACATAGTTTTATGGCACTTTAGCTAACAGTTTAGCAGCATTTCAATTCAGTTGCTTCAGGGTATTTAGCTAATAGCATTCACACTGCATTTCAGGTAGGAAATGCAAATTTTTGTAGTTATTTCTGACTTCTGACTTATTTTTCTGACTTCCATACGTTTTTTTGGCCTCAAACTACTTCCGCATTTTTTCAGCTCGAAACTCCATTCAAACTTTAAAATGTTCAGCTCATTTAGGACACTTATGCTATTACCTTTGGTGTTTATATGTTTTAAAACTTTTAAATTATTTACGTTTTATAGTTTACACTATTTAAGCATGTAAGCTAGCATTTTTATAGTTTCAAGCTCAGATTTAGCATTTTTCAGCTATTTCAGCATTTTTAGCTTGCAGCTAAAATGGTTCAGCATTTTACATAGTTTTATAGCACTTCAGCTAATAATTTAGCAACAATTCAGCTCAAGTATTCAGCATTTTTAGCCTTTCAGCAAAAACTGTTCAGCATTTTACATGGTTTACAGCACTTCAGCTAATAATTTAGCAGCATTTAAAACAATCCATATAGTGCTTCTGCACTTCAGCTGAAATGCTGCCACTTTAGCTGGAAGCAGATGGCTGCCTCCAGCTATCTGATGGCTCGTGGAGGCATCCCAATGAGCTGCGGCACACCCAAGAGAAGAAGGAGGTGTTTGGCTTTCGACGTGGGTCATCCCTGGGAGCGAAGAATAAAGGTGCACCGGAGGGGAGCCGTCTGACGGTTTTCTGGGGGTGCTTCCTTCACTGGGGCAGACTGATGGTTGGGCAATGTACATGATGCATGGTGATGGAAATAGGGGATGACCAGGTTGTAAATGACTTCTGTTAAGGTGATTGTTTTGTGTTTCATATTATTTTAGGAACATGGCAGTATTTTAGTTTTATACGGATTGTTTTATTTAGCTCAGACGGCAGAAAAACCCGTCTTGCCGTGTGGGGGTGGGACAGTAGTCCACCTGTTCCCCCCTAGTTTTAGATTGTTTAGGTATTTCTGTTTCATTTTTAGTGCATGATTCGGGTTCCAAATTAGGGAGGGTTTCGATTGTATGCGTGTGTTTGGACCATTTTTTTTAAGGCGGGGAAAATTGCTATGTTGTTATGGGGACATATTATTGTGTGACACAGGTGGTGGCTCCACCTTTCCAGTTCCACTGCCACCCGGGGTATAAGAAGGTTGTGAGGAAGAGGGGCGGTCTCTTTGGCCTCCTCTCAGCCTGACGGCAGCGCCTGTATTGTCAGAGTGAGTCACAAATAAAGTCGTGTCTAGTTCAACGCTCGGTCTTGTCCTTGGCTTCCTTTTACCGACATAACACGCAGTTTTTGTGCTACATACTGTACTTGATTTTTCTGGTTCTTTTCCTTCTTCTGCCGTTTTTCAGTTCATATCTCCTCTCACAGCTTTGAGAAAACCCCCACAAAATATATATCAAAATGTGCGGCTCGATCCGGAGATTTATGCTACTATTTTTATTTCAGTGTTTTCGCTCAGTGTCTGAAATATTAATGAAAAACAAAAACATTTTTCCCATTAGGAATGAATAGGGTTGTGGAAGGCAAACCCAACTAAAAACCAACATTTCAGAGCCCTGTAACTCAGCCATACTTTATCCTACAAACTACATTTTTACTTCAAAACATAGGAAATTTTGTTGTCTTTAAAACTGTGCCACCAGTGTTTCTCTAAGTTGTCAGGGTTTTCACGTGTGCCCACATTTCTGACCTAATTTTTCTCCAAAATCTCTATCTTGTGAGTGTGTGACGTCATTCCTCAGAGTGGAGAGGCAGTGGAACTCAGCAGAGAATGTTTCTGGATAAATCGCGATTTTGGCCACAATTTTTTCTCTACAGACTTCATTTTTTCTACAAATGTAGCCATACATGTCTTCTCACTCACAAACTTGTCATTGAAGCCATAAGTTTTCTATTTTTTGTTCCACAAGCCCTGAACTGGACTGAATCTGACAACAGTGCCTATACGTTTCAGTAGGGAGGAAAAACTCTGAGACACAAATGTTCTTGGTTTTTAACTCGCTAGTACGACCACAATTTTGTGTTTAGGAACACACAATTTACATAGGTGGTAGCTGAAAGCCTCAGGATTCTAACAATGTAAGAAGTAAAATTCTTGCTTTTATGGTTTTGCAAATAGTTATGATTGTTTGAACGCTGCTCCGCCAGTAACATGAGGCCCCACAAAAACAGACAAAATCTGCAGTGTCATCACTTTGTCTCTGCTGTGTGTAGTTCAGTGGCAAAACTTTCAGCTATGAAGCTCAAGACCAGTTGTATAAGTGTTTTTATTTTCTTGAAACTCTGATTTAAGTATTTTTTTTTCCACAATATCTTTATTGAACCTTTTTTTTTTTTTTTTAACAAACATGATACAAACAATCAAACACTAACACTAAAGTACTACAAAAAAAAAAATGCACTAAAAACACCAACAACCACCAACAAAATCAAGTCTTCAACAATGCTCCTCTGTTTAGTCTAGACAATCCAATACATAAGTATACATATTATGTTCACCGGTTTGGAATTTACAAGGTCCACACACATCATTCACCTTCTTCTTCAAGAGTTATGTTTAAATTTTTTACATAATCAATAAAAGGTCTCCATATATTCTCAAACACAATTTCCTTTGATTTCAGTATATATGTTATTCTTTCTAATGGAAGGTTTGTTAACATCTGTCTTAACCACTGAGTCACATCTGGTCTATGAGTCTTTTTCCATAATAGTGCAATACATTTTTTGGCATTAAGCAAACTGAGGTCTATGAATGTTCTTTCACTTTTATTAAAATTATGCTTTTCTGGGTACAGACCCAACAAAAACAGTTTAGGATTCAATATGATTTGTTTTGAGATTATTTTTTCAATTGTTACCCTCACCTCTTCCCAAAACATTCTTATTAATCTACATTCCCATAAACAATGAAATAGGGTTCCTTTACTTTCCATGCATTTTGTGCATGTATCTGGTATATTTTTGTTATATCTATTTAACTCCTCCGGTGTAACATACATCCGCATTAACCATTTGAAATGTATCAATTTAAGGCGTGCATTTATTGATTTGGTTTGAGCTTCTGTACAAGCCAATTCCCATTGTTCCTCTGAAATTTCAATTTGCAGATCTTCTTTCCAGTAGTTTAATCTTTTCAGTGAATTTTCACTTGAAGATAGTGTCAATGAGTTATAAAACTCTGAAATAATACCCTTTCTTTTACTATCTTTCATCATCATTTTTTCCAAGGATGAATAAATAGGTCGAGTGAGAGCTTTATTTTGATTTGATCGAATAAAGTTTCTAAGTTGAAGATATTTAAAAAAATGTGTTCTATTGAGATTAAATTTGATCCTCAGCTCTTCAAAAGACATTATGTTGTCTGCACATGGCAAATATAAATCCTGAATCTTTTGTATCCCTTTTAAATTCCATACTTTAAATACAGCGTCCGCTCTCCCTGGTTTAAAATATTGATTACCCCATATTGGACTAAATTGTGACAATAACTGTGGTTCTTTTAAATAGTTTTTAGCTTCACACCATATTTTGATCATATGCTTTACAAATGGATTTTTAACTTGTTTTTGTACTGATTTAAGTATTTTAATGTAGCCACACGTGTTGGGTTACATAACATGGTGTTATCTAGACTCATATCAACAATTTTATTATTACATTAGGTCCTCAACCTTAAAGCCACGAGCAGCGGGCAGTGGACTATGCACAGCAGCTCATGACGTATGTTCCTGTGTCGAATGAGGTTGCTCCACAACTTTAGCAGAGCATCGAGCGCTATGCTAATATCGAAATACTAATCACTAAACTGCATAAATTTTCAGCACTAGTCAATCCGATTTTTTTGTATACCTTTTTGTATATCTTCTTAATTATTTATTAGTTGTTACGTTACATCATGACCGCAAAACGAGTTAAAGTTTCTTTGCAAAGGCGGGAGGACAGCACTTCAGGCCACCACTGCTGTGTACCACAGAAAAAGGGAGCAGTCCCAGTTTTTTTGAATGGAACAACTATACTCTGCCTGTCCCACGACCCGGAATTTGGCAAAGGACAAAGTGACAAAACACGGACGTAATGCAAACTGAGGACCACCCAATGGATGTAACAATACATTATCCAGACCATCACTACTGTTCTGCTGCTGAACCTGCTGCTCTTGATCTCGCCCTGGACAACACCATGGATCTCCACGCTGAAATACAGAGCTTATGTCAACAACTGGAGGAAATGGCTATCAGTAACAAGTTTGGGTTGGAGCGGTTTGTTTTATACAAGGTGAGCTAAAATGTCAGCAGCGTTTGTTAGGTTTATATGAAAGTATTTATTCTGTAAATACTAGCGTTGACTAAGCAATTTTGTGTATACCCTTTTTTTATTTTGTACCCTATCTTGTTTTAATATTGCAAAATTACAACTACGATGCTGTCCATGTGCTGAACTGGTGGTCATGAAGTTCTATTAATATACATAATCAGAAAAGTTATTGCACCATGAGGGGTTTGTGCATCAGAGTAGTTCAGAAAAACATCTGGCAGGTGAGCCTTCACTTTCTCCTCAGACAGCCAGATGCTCACAGCTCCAAGTATAGTGTAAAGAAAGTTAGCTCATGTGTTGATGATGTGACTCATAGGAAAAACTCATCAATAGGCTGAAGAGACTGTAAAAGGAAGAAAATACAGTGCATTGCATATACATTTTTTTTTATTAATCAGTACACTACCATAACTGACATAATTATATAAATATGTTGACCATATTATCACCATTTTATTGCTGCTGTTTACATTCAACTTAATGAAAATTCATAAGATGACCTACAGAACTAGAAAAGCACTCGGAGAGCGCAGACCTCCGCCAAGCGCCACAGTTCCCCCATACAGTGTTTGTGTGTACGTTTTCAGATTCCTTGACCATGAAAACATATGACTAGCAATTGGATTCACAATGATAGGATTAGTGGTTCAGTAGTTATTGACGAAAATGGCATTTTCTGTAATGGTGGTTTAGTGCCACAGTTCCCCCCATACAGTGTTTGTGTGTATGTTTTCAGATTCCTTGACCATGAAAACATATGACAAGCAATTGGATTGACAATGATAGGATTAGTGGTTTAATAGTTATTCAGGAAAATGGCATTTTGCGTAATGGCGGTTTTCTTGTGGACGGTGATCCGGATCACCACCAAAATCTAATCATCTGTAGGATACTACATTTCTGACAATCTGTGAAAATTTCATGAAAATCCGTCCATAACTTTTTGAGTTATCTTGCTAACAAACAGACAGACAGACAAACCAACGCCCATGAAAACATAACCACCTTGGCGGAGGTAATTATTTCTTTAGTGTATGCATTCATATGTCTACGTAACTGTGCTTTTACTTTGTTTTGCTCTATATTTCATCCTATTATACTCTATTTGTATATATATACTGTATATACAAGGACACATAAAACTTGAATCCTTTCTCAAGTTTGCTCTGTGGTGTTGTACTGTACCTCTTGACTAATCTCTGCATGTCATTAACGGTAAATTTTGGTGTAATTCCAGCAAGCAACAAGTGAACAGGAGAGATTCTGCTATCCTTCTTTAAAACTTGCGGACCGGATGTGAACGGGCGGCCTCATGTCAAATGCGGAAGTGATGCGTGCATAGAGCCCGTAGGGGTTTCTGTAATGGCAGGCAGTAACATCATTGCGGCTCCTGATCCACCACTACAAGGGTGAATAAACATACCCAGAGCCGCCTAAAAATATCATAAACCCATCATTTCAATAGTATTTATGTATATCTACCTCCTAAATAGTAATATTGATAATATTGATGACTGTACCTCAGTTACCATGCATTTAAAACTTTAATAAGCAGGCCACGAACTAACGGTGCCCGCCGATGATATCATCACGTAATCCCTGTGTCCTCCGTGAACAGGAAACCAATATCTTACAATAAATACGTACCCAGAACCCCCTAAAAACATCATAAACCCATTGTTTAAATAATATTTATATATAGTAATCCCATGAAGTGTTAATATTGATGACTATTGTCCATCTATCATGCATTTTGCAGCTATAATAACCATAGCAGACTGTCGGCTAGCGGTGCCCGCCGATGACGTAATCACCTAATGCCTGTGCTCCCCGTTTACAGAAAAGCAATGAATATATCCAAACCCAACCGGTTATGTGAAAATTATAAATATAATCTCCCCCCCCCAAAAAAATAAATATAGATACCAGGCAGTCCAGAAATTGTACCAATAGCAAAGACCTCCCTTTCCACTGTATTAGTCACATTTATCCACCTTATTCCTAGGCCCCATGATGCCTTGTGTGAATTATGGTAGCAACTTCCGGTACTAGTTTAGAGTGTATTGCTGTCACTGAAACGGAACACTTTTCCTTGTTAAAAAACAATGACTTCGGCATCAAAAATACAGGAACATAGCCTTTTGCACCTCAAAAATAGTAATATAATCATCCCACATCCCACGACTATGGAAGGATGAGAAGATGACCTTAAAAAGTCGCCAGTAGCTCCATTAGTTAGCTCCACTGGTAAAATGCTAACGCTGTAAACAAATAAAAGCTCTGAGATATATCAATGTCTCCACCACAATAAAGTTGGCTGCATTTTGTTAAAATATGTTGGACATATTCAAATTTACCTTAGAGCAGATGTAGAGTCTCGTCAGAGCCACAAAGAACCACAACACCGTGCTTGGGCATTTTAAATTTGGGGTAAAATATCAGCTCTGTGACATTCATACAAGTGAAAACATACCTGGCTCTTGTCTTGGTGTCTGTACCACCGATCACACGAACAATCCTTTAGTTTTCAGTGCATGAGCTACTCATTGCTGTTGAAGCCACAGATTTAGCTGTGCTTATCTGTGAGGAGCATCACACCACGAACAGCAGCAAATACCAGAACTACGCAAAAACATTCAAAAATACAAAAACTACAAGTGCTGAAATTAGCTGCCACTTGAGAGCAAAACACGTATGTGGACTATACATTAAAATGAATTTGAAAAACTTTTAAAAACGCTATTTTAAATGCCTCTGCTACTCCACTCTTACTGACTGATTTAATACTAGGTCAGCTGAAACCGGAAGCTCTGACCATAATTGTTCCTACAGTGGCACCCCCCAGGAATAAGGTGGATATAATGGAGAGAAGAATCTCCCCAAATATTTAATGATATTGTTTCAATATTTCCATGGTCATTAAAGACTACAGTATATACCTGGGTATTCATTAATAAAATCTAACCTCAGAAACCTCATTAAAATCCCATAAATAACAGACTCTTGTACATATAGTGAGACAAACCATGCTGCTATAATTAAATTATAAAATCCTAAAAATATTCAATAAAGCCTTAGTGATTTACACAGTACTTCCAAAAGAATACTGTTATGTATTAATATAATGTATTATTGTGTGATGTGGTGGTGGCTCCACCTTTCTGGTTCCGCCACCACCCTGAGTATAAAGGGCTGATGCGGAAGAGGCACGGTCTCTTTTGACCTTCGCCTTTGCCTGTACGGGAGCGCCTTGTCATACCGTGAGTCACTAAATAAAGTCAAGTCTATTGCACCTCCGGCCTCGTTACTGGGACACTGGTTATGGACATAACATTTGGCGACAAGGATAAAAACATGGATAAAAGTATTTCGGGCATTCAGGCATTTCTGGAGCTTCCCAGTGAGCCGCCAGTGCCGTGAGAGAGGTGATTTGCCGCATTCGAGAATTATCTGGTGGCATTGAACCTCGGTGAACTAGAGAAATTGTGTGCACAGGCAATATTGGTCCATAATCTTGGCATGGAAGGATAACGCATTCTCAGCACATTGGGAGTGAGCAACAGTTTTGAGGACGTGGTTGGGCTAATGGTGCGCTACTTTCGCACCCCTGAGAATGTCATTGTCCCGATGAGCCAGTTTTGACAGCGCTGCCAGCGGACTGGAGAGTCAGTGCAGTGGTATGTTGCTGACCTGCACCAATTGGCTGGGTGTTGCCAGTTTGGGACTTTAGAGGAAGAGATGGTCCGCGATCAGTTGGCAGAGCACACGCTGTGTGCAGCGGCACGGTCAAGACTCTTTACACACTCCGGTGAACTGATGTTGGCCAAGGCTGTGGAGATAGTCAAAGCGTTTGAAGCAGCAGATAAACTGTCACAGGATCTCGGTGAGAGAACAGCGTTGGGACAACCCAACTCACAATCAGCAGTGCAGGCTGTAGACCTGGATAGCGATGACAGCGTGGAAGATCGAGAAGAATGTGCTACTGCTATAAAAATTAGGTCCCCCCCGGGATCGCCAAAGTGTTTTGGCTGCAGGTCTACCAAGCACTGGTACAAGGTGAGAGAGTGTCCGGCAAAAGGCAAACGCTGTGGCAAGTGCAGACTCCTAAATCATCTCGCCAGGGTCTGTAAAAAATTTGAGCGAGGGGAACGGCGACGTGAAGTGGATTGCCCTGCCATGACTCCTATGGTTATTCACACCATCTCCCCAAGCACAGAAGGCCGTACATACTTAGCAGTTACGTTGGATGGCGAGGACGTGCCGTTGTTGGTGGACACGGGCGTGGTGAGGTCCGTGTTGAACTGGCCTCCTGTGAGGAGCTTTTTCCCCTGCCATCCTGTGAGAAGTCTGTTGACGCCATTGTGTGGGTATGGTGGTAATAGGCTGTCCATTTTGGGTTCGCTGGAGCTGACAGTGAGCTACAAGTCAGCGGTGGTGTCCAGCCTGTAGTTCGTGGTGACCACGAGTGGGTCAAATGTGATGGGCTGCAATCATTTTTATGGACTGGGCTTCTCAATTACCAGCAGCAGAGGAAAGAGCGGTTGGGTTGTGGTTTGTGGGACCTGCCGGTTCCGCAAGTGGTGGACGATGTGGTTTGGGATAAGACATGGCCTAGTATTCTGGGAGATGGACAGGACCTATACCACCCAGAGCCATCGCGGGTGGGTTCCGGTGCCAGGGTCCAAGTTACCCTAGGTGAGGGAACTGGGTGGCATGGTGGAACGCCCGTAGGGGCGGGTGGAGCTGTGAGGACGGCTCCCTCTGCTTACGGAGTTTGGCCTGGAGATACCGAGAAGCAAGGGGCTGTATCGGCTTCACCAGCATTCAAAATAAAAGAGAGCGGGGACTTCCGGTCTGGACACCATGGTGATAGCAGCTTAACGCTGAAGCTCCCAGACCCCATCCGTGAAAATACCTTGAAAATCAGATTTAATGGATTTTTGGAAGAGTGAAAATCAAAAGACAAAGTCATTATGCCTAAAGGAAAACAGAAGAGATCACCATTTGCCAGGCCAAGATGCACATCGGCAGGAGAATCTGACCTGGAGGACAACAACCACTCGGAAACAGAGGAGCAGAATGAGGCTAACAACACGGTTAGCTTAAAAACGATATTTCAAGAATTAAGAGAATTTTGTCGAGAGTGTTGGGCTGAATTTCATGAAATTAAAGACGAAATAAAAAGGACAAACAACAGAGTGGACCAGGCTGAGGACCGAATCATGGAAGCAGAGGAAAGAATAAAAGGGCTGGAAGAAACCGTGCTGGAATTACTCAAACGACAGACAAGACTGGAGGCTAAGCTAACCGACCAAGAAGGAAGACTAAGAAGGGACAACATAAGAATTCATGGTCTGAAAGAAGGAGCCGAGGACGGTTTCACCACAATGGCTGCATGCGTGGAAACCATACTGAGAGAGAAGTTGGAAATTCCCCAATCCACCGACTTGAAGATAGAAAGGGCGCACCGTTCATTAGCCCCAAGGCCGTCGGCGGAAGTGCCCCCACTATCGGTGGTGGTGAAGTTTTCCAACTTCAGAACAAAAGAAGAGGTTTTGAGACTGGCTTGGCAGAAAAAAGGATTTATGCACCAAGAAAGAAAAGTTTTTGTGGAGCACGACTACGCCCCGGAGGTCCTTAAAAAGCGTCGGGAATACAACAACGCTAAAAAGGTACTAAGAGAGAAGAAACTGCGCTTTCAAACTCCATTTCTGGCGAAGCTGCGGGTTTTTTACGGGGAAGAGACGTGTCTCTACACCTCGGTGGAAGAAGCAACCAGGGATATGGCGAGAAGAGGACTCCCGGTAACGGTGTATAAACCCGCAGCAGACCCGATCGAAAGAATCAAGGCTCAAACGTGGTGCACACAGAGACCTTCAAAATCCACGGGCCAGCAGCGGGAAACCCAGCGCCAGGGCTATAAGGAAAAACTGGACGCTTTCAGGAGGGAATAACGATATTTTTAATCAATCTCCGCATCCAACCCTCTTCCTACAAGGTAACAAGCATTAAAGGAGATGCAGAGTCAGCAAATATGATGTGGTAAAACATTTCATGGAACAGTCATAATATTAGAAACAAATAAGTCTTTAAAAAAAAAAAAACTTATTAAAATAGAAGTGTGACAATGAACCACATGAACTCTCCACACTAACAAATACTGTATTAACGTGATTGTTTGCTGTGACGGTGGTGGGAGGTTGCGCACAATTTCATAGGGTATAGGCATAAAAAAAAAAAATCATTACAAGTTTGGATTGGGATCTGAAATTCACGTTAAAAACATGGGACAACTTGCAGGGGTAAGAGAGGGCCCTCAACACCTAACAGAGTTTGAGGAATTTCCCTCAGAGCCAATGCACCATCAAGGCTCTTCTAAGGTCGTTAAAAAGACCTCAGCTCAGGAAGATCTTTTGACAGTTTTTTGTTTTAAAGTTTTATATACTATGTTCTTAATGTTTTTTATGTTCTTAATGTTCTTTCAGTTTCTGAGTAGCATAAAAGAGGGTCACTACACTGTTATACTAAATAAGACAATACAATGGAGAAACAGGGTGTAACCAAAATAATCTCATATAATGTAAAAGGGATCCTGAATCCAGTTAAAAGATCCAAGATTCTAGGCAAAATGAAAAAGACAAAGCAGGAATAATATTTTAAAAGGAAACCCACCTAACAGACTTGGAGCACACTAAACTTAATAGACAAGGGTTTAAACTGATCTCTTCATCTTCATATAAGTCAGGGAGGAGGAGGGGGGTAGCGACATTGATCTCAACCAAAATTATGTTTGAAAAAAATTCAGAACACAAAGATAAAGAAGGGAGATTTAGCATGGTACTTGGTCGGCTAGAGGGAGAAGATATCACCCTGCTGAATGTATATGCACCTCCAGGGGCTAACTGGAAATTTTATAAAAATGTATTTGACCTAATGATAACTAAAGCCCAAGGTTTAGTGATATGTGGTGGAGACTTCAATCTAAGACTGAATCCATACTGGGATGCATCAGGTAATTCTCCACATCAAAATAACACTCAAAGTAGAAAAACTCGGATGATGCTAAAAGAAATGGGAATCTGTGACGTGTGGAGGAAATTCAACCCCAGTGTAAAAGATTATACATTTTACTCAGCACCACATTCATCATACTCAAGGACTGACTATTTTTTTTATGTTTAATAGAGACATTGGAAGAGTAAAAACATGTAAAATAGGACTGATGGATCTCTCTGACCACAGTCCAATCTATATGGACTTAAATATCCAAAAATACACAAATAATACATTTTCTTGGAGGTTAAATTCAAATGTGCTGAAAGGACCACTGAAAGATGAATTGGAATCAGATATTCTCAGATATTTGGAAGAAAATGATAATGGAGAAGTATCCCCTTTAATACTGTGGGATGCATGCAAAGCTGTAATAAGGGGAAAGATTATCGCAAAACTGGCAACCCAAAAGAAACTGAGACAAGAAAAACTAATCACATTAGAGTCAGAACTTAAGAAACTAGAAAAAGAGCACAAAGACAACACTCATTCTAATGACTCGCTCAAAATTAAGGAAATTAAAAAGCAAATAAACGAGATCTACACAATAGAAATCCAGAAGAAACTTACATTTCTGAAACAAAAATACTATGAAACAGGTACCAAATCAGCAAAATTACTAGCCTATAAATTGAGGAAACAACAAATGGAGAGAGCAACCTACAAAATCAGAGACCCAGTATCAAAGGAAATAAAATTTAGAATTCAGGAAATTCTTAAAAGCTTCGAGAATTACTACAAGAACTTGTACTCCCTCAAAAAACACAAAAACGCATTTGAAGCCTTCCTAAATACATTAACTCTTCCCCAACTTACTGAGTCACAAAATAAAACACTACTGTCAGAAATACAACCTAAAGAATTAGAAAAAGCAATTATGAAACTTAAAGCTGACAAATCCCCAGGAGCAGATGGCTACACAGCAGAGTGGTACAAAACCTTTAAACAGCAACTATCTCCTCTCCTCCTGAAAACATTTAACTATGTCCTCCACACAGGGGAAATCCCCCCCTCCTGGAGAGAAGGGGTCATTGCAGTCATACCTAAACCTGAAAAGGATAAACTAGACTGCTCCAACTACAGACCAATCAGTGTGTTAAATCAGGACTATAAACTTTTTACCGCTATCCTTGCCAAAAGGTTAGAAAATATACTGACAGACTTAATTCATTTAGACGGAACAGGTTTTATAAGACAAAGACAGACATAAGATAACATTAGACGCACTTTACACATAATTCATCATATAAAAAAATATAATTTAAATGCAGCCATATTGGGATTAGATGCTGAAAAAGCATTTGATTCGATTGACTGATCTTTCCTATATAGAATCTTATCCAGTTTCAATTTTCATAACAACTTCATTAGAACTATCCAGGCATTATATAAAAAACCAACAGCTAAAATAAGGATTAACGGTAAATTATCATCATCTTTTGAACTGGAAAGAGGATGTCGTCAGGGCTGCCCCTTGTCTCCACTGCTCTTTGCAATCTTCATAGAACCTTCATAGAAGGTCCTAGAACCTTCATAGAACCTTCATAGAAGCCAATGGATAAGACAGAATCAAAAAATTCAAGGTATTACACATGGTCAGAAGGAACATAAAATAGCACTCTTTGCTGATGACATTTTAATATACCTGGGGCAGCCGGACACCTCTTTTCTAGAACTAATCTCAGTTTTTTCAGAGTATGAAGAGTTATCGGGGTACGAATTAAACATGCATAAAACCCAAATTTTAACATTCAACTATGACCCAAATCAATATTTACTAAGCAAACTCAAAACTAACTGGGAGATGGAATTTATGAAATATCTGGGGGTCAATATCCCGAAACAACTCAACAAAATTATAACACTAAACTATGATCCACTGATGACAAAAATAAAATCTAATCTAGCAAGATGGAATATGATACCATTCTTGGGTACTGCACAAAGAATTGAAGCAGTCAAAATGAATATACTTCCACGTCTTCTATACCTTTTCCAAACAATACCGGTAGAACCTCTCAAAAAAACATGGCAAGAACTGGACAGAAGGATCTCAAGATTCATATGGCAGGGCAAGAGACCTAGAATCAGATATAGAACCCTACAGCTAAACAAAGACAAAGGTGGGCTTGCGCTGCCAAATATCAGGGACTATTTTAAAGCCGCACAAATTAAACTTTAGTAGAGATATGTAACCCAGTCTGCACAATGGAAGGAGTTGTAATGCCAAATAACAAGTGACATTCCCCTACAGGCGATAATAGGGAACAATGCCTTGCCTAAACTTTTGAATAACACTAACCCGTGGATAGAGACCCCGCTAAAAATTTGGTTTAAGATAGTCAGAGAGAGACTTCCGGGAAGATGGCGGAGAGACATAACGCTTAAACAGAGAGCTCTCCCTAGTCGGATTAAAAATCATTGGTAAATGGCCAACTCGACATAAATGGATCAATAAACCAAGGGATGAAAACACAAAGAAGCCGGGCACACGGACAAAAGCAGGGTAAAATGAAAGAATCCCTCTTCAACAACGCAGGAGAAATCGCTGAACACGAGGCCCCAAAAAACGAGGTGACTACAGCAGAGAAAATGGAGGACGCCAAACTCGATATTATGAACACTGGCATCGCCAGTATAAGTAAAGACATAAAAGACTTCAAGTGACAGCTCCAACAGGATTTAACGGCTCTTAAGGAAGAGCTGAAAAAAGAGATGAAGGAGGAAATTATGGGTCTCCGAAGAGAAATGGAGCGCAAGCTAGCTGAAAACATGGAGGAGCTGCGCACTCAACGGGCATGTATGACAGAAGCACAGGCTCGAATATCGGAGTTGGAAGACTGGAAGAGCGAGGCAAGCGAGCGGCTGCAGACCCTGATGGCACAAACAAAGAGGATGCAGGAAAAAATAACCGACCTGGAGAGCAGGTCCATGCGGAGCAATATACGCATCTTTGGGATTCCGGAGGGCATTGAAGGCAACTCGATGACGAAATTCATGGATCATTTCTTAAAAAAAGAGCTTGAGCTGCCCGATGAAACAGACCTGCAGATCCAACGAGCGCACAGAGCCTCGGCACAGAACCCGAATCCAAACTCTACACCCCGATCAGTTGTGGTAAACTTTCTTAAATACGACATAAAGGAAAGAATCCTGACACAAGCGTGGAAAAAAAAGATACGAGTCGGCAACAAACAGATATTCTTTGACCATGACTACCCGACAGAAATTGTGCAGCAGCGAAAGAAATATGCCAACATTAAAAAAATGCTGAAAGAGAAAAAAATTAGATTCCAAACGCCGCTAATGAAGATGAAAATTCATTGGGAGGACAGCGTGAAAACCTACAACACGGCCAGAGAGGCAGCGCGGGACATGACGGAGCGAGGCTTTGTGGTGAGCGTATCGGAGGAAGCGGCTGGGGCAGCAGCGGCACTGAACGCATCGCGACAGCCGGAGTGGAGGCGAGTGAGCGGCAGAAGGCAGGAGACGGACGTGGCGCACCGGGCCCAAGAAAAACTGCAAGGCTTTCAACGGAAAGCCTAGATTATAACAAAGATTAAGAAGGACACAGAAGAAATGAAGGCCAAGAAGACAAGGTAAAAGAGAAACAAACGGCTAGGAGAGGTTTAAGTGATTTTTGTTGGACATTTCTAGACTAATGACTATTACTTGGATAGTAAATACAGGTCTAGGGAGGGCCCCTCACTCGGTGAGGTCATTCCCTCCACCCACCAACAGGGACCAGTGGGCAGAAGAAAGGCCCAAAGTACGGAGGTCGAGATTTGTTAATGTGTTTTTGTACAAATATCTGTTAGTTTTGTTGTTAAAGGGGTTAGGAGCACAAGTTAAAAAAATGGAAAAACATGAATATGGTTAAAAATCTTAAGATAATGACATTAAACGTGAATGGTCTGAACTCACCTGTTAAAAGGGAAAGAATAATAAGAAAATTCAAGAAGGAAAAAGCCGAAATTATATTTATGCAAGAGACACATTTGAGCAAGACAGAACATGAGAAACTAAAGAGATCTGGCTATAAGAACTCCTACTACAGTTCATTTAAGGGAGGAACTAAAAGGGGGGTTATGATACTAATTTCAAATAAAATACAATTTGAATGTGAACAAGAAATCCAGGATAAAGCAGGCAGGTATGTAATAATAAAGGGAAGAATAGATGGTATGCAGATCACATTAGTGAACATCTATGCCCCACCAGAAAGTGATAAGGATTTTTTTCAACAACTGTTTGATCTCATAGCAACACAGTGAAGGAGTCCTAATTTGTGGAGGAGACTTAAATGCTGTCATGGATCATGAAGTTGACACAACAAGTGTTAAGAAGACAAAAAAACATTTAACAAAGTTCATAAGAACCTCACTGGCAGAAATGGGTATGGTAGACATATGGATGGACCTGCACCCACTCGAAAAAGACTATACACATTATTCAGCAGTCCATAAAGTACACTCTAGAATAGATTACTTCCTTATGAATGAAGGTGACAGACACAGGGTGAGAAATTGTCGGATTGGAAGGGCAGAAATATCAGATCATAATCCTATATACATGGAAATATATTTAAACAATAGAAAACGACAAACAACATGGAAACTTAATGTAGGACTATTAAATGATGAGAAAATGAAAGAAAGAATAAAGGTAAACATAAACGAGTATATCAAGGAGAATGATAATGAAGAAGTGGACCCAACAATACTATGGGACGCACTAAAAGCCGTGTTAAGAGGTAAATTAATTGTTGAATCAGGAAAAGCAAATAAGTCTAAACTGGAAACATATGAACAAAGATGTGAGAGACTGAGGGAATTAGAACGTAAACATCAAAGCACAAATGACCCAAAAATATATCAAGAAATTAAGGAAGAAAAAATAAAGATAAAAGAAGCACAAATAGATGAAATTGAAACGAAAAATAGATATTTAAAACAAAAATATTATGAAACGGGGCCAAAGGCCACAAAACTGCTGGCTAAACGGTTAAGAAAACAACAAACAGTGAATAATGTATATAAGATTAAGGACCCCATCACAAATAAAACCACAGTTAACCCAGAAAACATCGAAGAAATATTCCATAATTTCTATCAAGAACTATACTCGCAACCTGAAGAGACAAATGTTAAGGATATTAAAAAATTTCTATGCACATTGTACTTGCCATCAATAGGAAACCAACAAAATGAAAAGCTAACAGCAGAAATAACAACACAAGAGATTAAAGATGTGATTAAGTCACTTAAAAATGGTAAATCACCAGGTAGTGATGGATACCCATCTGAGTTTTATAAACTGTTTATAGAAGAACTCATGCCACAGCTCCTAAAGTCATTTAATTGGACATTAAACAACAACAAAATACCTCCATCATGGAACGAAGCCATTATTTCAGTTATTTTAAAGCCAGGGAAAGATAGGGAACAATGCGGAAATTATAGGCCAATCTCTTTATTAAATGTGGATTATAAAATATATACAACAATTATCTGTAAACGAATAAAGACATTCTTGACGGAATTGATAGAGGATGATCAAACTGGTTTCATAGAGGGACGCCAAACACATGATAATATCAGGAGAACAATAATTAATCAAATACGTAAAAATTAATCAAATACGTAAAGAAAAGAAAAGCGCCGTAATAATGAGTTTAGACACAGAAAAAGCATTTGATAGGGTTAATTGGATGTTCCTATATAATGTGCTGGAACGCTTTGGATTTAACGAAAAATCAGTACAATGCATAAAGACACTGTATCAAAAACCTGTGGCAAGAATCAAGATAAACGGTAGCTTAGCAGACAAAGTAAATATACAAAGATCAACTAGGCAGGGGTGCTGCCTATCGCCCACCTTGTTTGCTCTGTTCATAGAGCCACTGGCTCAAGTGATGCGACAAAATAAGAAATTAAAAGGTGTAACAATAAAGGGAGCGGAACACAAGATTGGGCTATTTGCAGATGATATTATAGTTTACCTTGAACAACCAGATGAATCAATAATGGAAATGATGAACTTGATAGAAAATTTTGGAAAATTATCAGGATACAAGATAAACATAACAAAAACACAAATACTGACATTCCACTATAACCCTTTAAACCAGATAACTGATAAGATCAAACTAAACTGGAAACAAAAAGAAATTTGAAAGAAGAATTTTTTTTTCTTTCTTCCTCTAGCTCCTTTTTTTTAAATATAGACTGTGATCTGAATGTAATATGTATGATGAAAAATGAATAAAAATCAAAGTTACAAAAAAAAAAGATAGAATCAAACTAAAGAACCCTATCGATTATTGCAATGGATTTCCTATATCAGGACTTTACTCCTAATAAAACAGACACTAGATTTAAAAAGTGGAAAGAGAATGGACTGATAAAATATTACGATTTTTTTAAAGGGCAAACTTTAAGAAGTTTTGAAGATTTGAAAAAACAAGGTCTAGTAAATCAAGACCTTTACAGGTTCTTTCAGCTTAGACACCACATAAACAAAATACTTAAAAAGGAGGATTTGGAAAGGGCCCAGTCAGGTGTTCTGAAGGTTTTCTTAATGGCATATAAAGGGATCCCAGGGATCAGATACATTTCTAAAATATACCATGGTCTTCAAGACTTAAAAGGAGGCAACACATCATATATAAAAGAGAGATGGGAAAAAGAGGGGAATTTCACTTTACAACTGGAAATATGGGAAAAGCTAAATAAACAACAATGGAAAAGTACTTCATCCCTGCAGTGGAGAGAATTTGGATGGAAAAATTTGGTAAGATTTTTCAGAACACCTGCACAAAACAAATTTACTCGTAAGGGGTTGAATTGTTGGCGCTTGTTTGGTGTAAAGACTGCAAATCATTTTCATGTGTTTTGGTCATGCCCAGTTATCCACCAATTATCCACCAATATTGGACCAATGTACAGACAATATTGGGGAAAATATTCAAAGTAACAGTTTCTTTTGTAACTTTGTATTTGGGTTTACTACCGGAATCACTGGAAAGACGAGGAGAAAAATACTTATTCACTGTTTTAATATTGGCAAGTAAAAAAGCTCTAACAAAAAAATGGATGTTGAAAGACTGTCCTATACCTGAAGATTGGATTAACGTGATTCAGACCATTTATTCGATAGAAAAGTTGACATTTGCACTGAGACAGGACATGGATGGGTTCTTGAACTTTTGGCAACCCTGGAACGCATATGTGTCTTCCATCAGATCTAATCTTTGACAAATACCATTTCAATAATGGCACCTCTCTTTGTTCCAACACTACTCAGATTCTCTTTTATTTTTCTGCTCTTTTGTTTTGTTTTTTTGTTATTGTTGTTTGTTTTGTTTTGTTTTTTTGTTCTTTTTTAATTTCTCTTTTTCTTTCACTTAAATAAAAGGGTGTTGTAATAATTTTTTTCCAATGTTGTCGAAAAACAAAAAAAGGGGGAATATATGATGAAAATGTAAACAATGCAATGCTGTAATGACATGTATACCCTTTACAAAAACTTAAATAAAAAAAAAAAATAAATAAAAGACAGCGGAGCAGGCCCGGCTGGTACAGGGAACAGATGTGCCATACAGGAACACTGGAGGCCAAGTCAGGTTTCACAGAGGGTCACCAGTGTAGCGCAACCCAGTGAGGAGGCCCGGTTGAGAGATCGTGGACATTGGAAGCCGAGTCAAGCTCCTTTGGGAGTCGTGATGTGGTTCGACCCAAAGAGGAGGCTTGGCTGAGAGGAGTCCATGAGAAAAGGAAACGACAGGAGGACCAGGGGCGGCTGAAGGTAGTAGCTGTTCGGGAGGACAATTACCTTCAGCTGTCAGATAACTCATGAAGACACCCAAATGAACTGCGGCACGCCATCAGGCAGAAGGAAGTGTCGGGGCTCCGACGTGGCTCATCTCCAGGGGCGAAGAGATGAAGGAACTCTGGGCGGGACCCACCAAACGAGTCCCCCGGGGGGTGGCCTCTCCATCGAGACTGTACGGTAGCAAGGGGCGATGAGTTGGATTAAATGTAACTGCCCGGGCTACGTAGTTAATATGTTTCTCGTGCGGAACTGCTACATCAAATGCCCATGTTTAAAAAAAAAAAAAACTCAAGTAATGTGTGTATCACCATATTTGGGGTATGTATTACTGTGGGGTTTGTCCAGGTTGCGGTGGTATTATTGGGAATGGTAGTAGCAAGGCATGAATGTGCATTTTAACTGATTGTTTATTGGATCAAGGTTTTACCTGTATGTATATGTATATGTTATGGGAGTTATTTTGTGTTATAATAGGAACATGGCAGTATTTTATTTTATGGACTCTATATTATCAAAGACGGCAGAATAATCCATCTAGCCGTGTTGAGGTGGGGCAGTAGTCCACTTGTCCCACTCTAGTTTTAGTTGTATGTGTGCATGAATAAGCCTGCTTTAGCTGTTTATTACTAGAGTGTGACTCGGGTACTAAATTTGGGAGGGCCTATTAAGTGTGCATGTGTTTTGGACTTTTTTAAGGGAGGAGGTGTTATATATTAATATGACGTATTATTGTGTGATGTGGGAGGTGGCTCCACCTTTCCAGTTCTGCTGCCACCCTGAGTATAAAGGGCTAATGCAGAAGACGCACAGTCTCTTTTGACCTTTGTCTCTGCCTATACGGGAGTGCCTTGTCATACTGTGAGTCACTAAATAAAGTCAAGTTCTATTGCACCTCTGGCCTCGTTATTGGGACACTGGTTATGGACATAACAAATACCCCCATATTGTTTATAGGATACAAGGTGGGATCAATATAACCTGGAAACTCAAAACATTTTATGATATTTGGGAATCCCCCTCCCAGAAAATCAATCATCTCGTTATAATATTAGCAATCCTCCTGAAGGTATGTTGTGGGTGGGACCTTGTTTTATGTAGTAGAGTGCGTGTAAGTATAGGTTTAAAGAAAGCTTTGGTGTCTAATTTGTGTGTTTCCTCAAACCTCTCTTTTGTAAATGGTAACATCCAGAAAGGCAATCCCCTGATGATGGGCCATTGGTTCCACCTGAATGACATCATGATGAGCATTTAAAATGTGGACAAAATCCTCAAAATCTGTTTTTTCCTTTTTCTATTCTTGCTGTTCTTTCAATTACTGAATTTGCAGTTTGGATAAATATCCCTTCTCTTTTAGGGTGCTCAAAATGTCTCCCAATTTGTTGTTCTGTTTGTGGAAAACTTGGATTTTCCAAAGGAGTATAATAAATTGGATTCTGAAGTTATTTATTAGTCTCACTTGTGTCACTTAACCCTTTGAGTGTAAGAATTTTCGTGCCCCTAGTGGCAGAGCACGGCACTGCGCCTGCCTTCTCACTCTGACGTGATTGCCTGCATTGGGATTTGTACTGATTGTACTGATTTGCCAGTTTCAAAAGGTGGCAGACATTGGTTGGAGGACTCAGTGGATGACACGTAATACACCAAAGAAGAAGAACTCCTCATTTCCTTTTCCTGTTTGTAGCAGTTAGCATAGAAAGCTAATATGTCTGCGATCAATCACCGCCATGCTTTGTCGGCTTTGTATGCGGAAAATAGTCGTGGGATACAAACGAAATTTATGTGGGATAATCGTAAGACTTTGTAGATGTGGTAGAGATTTTACATTACCGACAGAATGCAAAATAAGGACCATAATGGGTGAAAACGCAGCAACCACGCCAGCCCCCCTTTGTCAACAGACTGTACAACAGTAAGTGACTTATTTCTGTTTTTTTTTAAATGTACCAATTTCTTGTTCATATACTTTGAAGATAAGATGATGAGGTACCTCTGTACAAAGAACGGTGTCAAAAGACTGAACCATTCTTTGTCTCAATACATCCAAAGTACAGTTTTGACTGAGTTATGGAATTTAAAGTGGTGCCGCGACATTATGCAAATTAGATGCATAAATTTATTCCTATCTGAAACTTTGGATCATATTTTACATCTTTCTAATTGACAGTAAGCCATTATCTCTTACCACTTTCAAGTTATAGCCTCAGAAGTCTGAACTATTTTCTTGACAAAAAATATTTACCACTCTTGACCACTAGGAGTTATGTCGCAGTTCGGCAACATACACACTCATAGGGTTAAATTTGGGACAAATGTGAGACCCTTCTTCAAAACACTGATTTGTGTTGGTTTCGGTGCAAATTGTGTGGACAGATTAACCACTTGTCTGTTATCATGGAAACGCCCTTTTTGCCGTTCAATCTGTGATCTTGCTGGGAGGGTTGGAAAGGTCCCGCAGTCACGAAATCTGGAACATAGGTCGAGGTGACTGTTATTTGTAGTCCTATATGGGTGGGCAACACATAACTGATATGTAAGTGTTGCCATGGTGACATGGCGACGGTTGACTCCTCGCCATGGAACATCAGACACTTGTGACTTGAACAAACTTTGTCTGATTTTCACCAAATTTTCTACAATGGATATTAGACCCACCCTGCATGCTCCTATATAAACATAATTAACAAAAGTTATAGCGCCACCTAGTGGTTAGAACAACTGATGCTTGTAACATGGATAAACTTTGTTCAATTTTCACCAAATTTTCTAAGATGGATATTAGTCCCACCTTGCACGCTCCTATATAAAAAAAAATTAACAAAAGTTATAGCATCACCTAGTGGTTAGAACAATGGACACTTGTAACTTGGACAAACTTTGATTTTCAACAACTTTTCTACAATGGATATTGCACCCACCCTGCACGCCCCTATATAAAAATAATTAACAAAAGCTATAGCGCCTCCTAGTTGTAAGAACAACGGCTGCTTGTACCTTGGATAAACTTTGTTCAATTTTAACCAAATTTTCTATGATGGATATTAGCTGCACCCTGCATGCTCCTATGTAAAAATAATTAACAAAACTTATAGCGCCACTTAGTGGTTAGAACAATGGACACTTAAGGCATTTCAATTCTCATGTATGTCCTGCACGTATAGTAGTATTGACAATAAAATCTTTGAATCTTGAATCTTCTAATTTGGACAAACTTTGTCCCATTTTCACCACATTTCTACAACAATTTTATTAATACATTAGATCTTCAAACTTAAAGCCATGATCAGTGGGCAGTAGGGGCATACTGTCAAAATTTCTGCGGGAATTTTCTTGTTTATTTTTTATTCTTTTCTAGTCCCCTTCCTCATTTGCCTCTGACAACACTGATAATCCCACAACAAGATCCCCCCATTCAAACCTCTATACACACACACACACACACACACACACACACACACACACACACACACTCACACACACAAACCCCCACCACACACACTTGGTGCCAACCATCACCATGGCAACTCCAATCAGCAAAAGGTCCCTTTCCCCCATTACAGTGGAGACATGACAGTTTCTCTCTCCTTCCTTCAGCCCTTCTTAGAATATGATTGTTTCTCCTCTTTCCTCGCTGGATTTGTCTTTAGTTCTTATCATCCACACCCCTTTCCCTCTTATTTCAACACCCCCACCCATCAACATAACTCCAAAAACAATCTATTTTCATTTCAGATTTGTTATCTGTGATGCTTGTCTGGATAGAGTTCAGCTCTAGTCTAGATATTGGCAAGTGAAATATAGATTTTTCTGTCTCTGTCTTGACCAATCTCAGTTTGATTCCACATATCATAGTCTGACTTCTGTCCAGCTCCGCCAAAACTACCAGCTGCCCCAGATTCTAAAGCACAGACACCAAAGGAAAAACGGGGATAGGATTTCCTACAGAGCATGATGAAGCCTGCTCCAGATGTCCCAGCCTTTGATAGCATCCTTGGTCCCAGGAGAAGAAAATTTAGGACCGTTAGACAATAACAGCACCAGCTATGTATGCACTGTACCAGACTTGTGGAGGTCCACAATTCTCTTCCTTACCTTGGCTGATTTCTGTTGATTTTTCCCAAGATGTCCCACCAGAAAGCAGTGTGTGTGAGGTGCGCCTCCAATTAACTCAGATGTTGTCAGTTAACCTATCAAAAGCTTCCAAAGCCATGACATCATCATCTGGGCTTTCCCAACTTGTTATAAAGGTATAGTAAACTTAGTGTATGTAAATTTCTGACTTTGAAGAACATAATAAAAATTATCCAAAAAAAAATATTCATCAAATATAAAAATTATTTAGCAAATCGAAATAATTTTGGCAATCCTAACTGACCTAAAACAGGAAAAGTTTAGTCTGATTTATTGTCAGATGGTGAGGAGGTTATTTGCAGTGCTTAATTTGGAAAATCAGAGGACCTCGGATTCAAGAGGAGCAATGTGGTTTTCGTCCTGGCCGTGGCACATCGGACCAGCTCTTTACCCTCTCGAGAATTCTCGAGGGTTCGTGGGAGTTTGCCCAGCCAGTTTACATGTGTTTTGTGGACTTGGAGAAGGCATTCGACCGCGTCCCTCGTGGTTTTTTGTGGGGGGTGCTTCGGGAGTATGGGGTATCGGGCTTGTTGTTATGAGCTATTCGGTCTCTGTACGACCGTTGTGAGAGTTTGGTTCGTATTGCCAACACTCGGTCAGACTCATTCCCAGTGAGAATTGGACTCCACCAGGGCTGCCCTTTGTCACCGATCCTGTTCATAATTTTTATGGACAGGATTTCTAGGCGCAGCCAGGGAACGGAGGGTGTCATGCTTGGTGACCACAGGATCTCATCTCTGTTGTTTGCAGATGATGTTGTCCTGTTGGCTTAATCCAGCAATGACCTACAGTTCTTGCTGGGTCAGTTTGCCGCTGAGTGTGAAGCGGCTGGGATGAGAATCAGCACCTCTAAGTCCAAGTCCATGGTCCTCAGCCGTAAAAAGGTGGATTGTCCTCTCCGGGTTGGGGACAGGCTTCTGCCCCAAGTGGAGGAGTTTAAGTATCTTGGGGTCTTATTCACGAGTGAGGGGAGAATGGAGCGAAAGATTAACAGACGGATCGGAGCAGCATCTGCAGTGATGCGGCCATTGTACCGGTCTGTTGTGGTGAAGAGGGAGCTGAGTTCTAAGGCAAAGCTGTCGATTTACCAGTCAATCTACGTTCCTACTCTCACCTATGGTCACGAGCTTTGGGTAATGACCGAAAGAACGAGATTGTGGATACAAGCGGCTGAAATGAGCTTTCTCCGTAGGATTGCTGGACTCACCCTCAGAGATAGGGTGAGGAGCTCAGTCATCCGGGAGAGGCTCAGAGTAGAATCGCTGCTCCTCCACATTGAAAGGAGCCAATTGAGGTGGTATGGGCATCTGATTAGGATGCCTCCTGGACGCCTCCCACTTGAGGTGTTTCGGGCAAGTCCCACTGAGAGGAGACCCCGGGGTAGACCCAAGACTTGGTGGAGAGACTATGTCTCCCAGCTGGTCTGGGAATGCCTTGGTATCCTCTCTGAAGAGCTGGAGCAGGTGGTGGAGGAGAGGGAAGTCTGGGCTTCTCTGCTTGAACTGCTGCCTCCGCGACCCGGACATCCGGAAAAGCGGTAGAAGATAGATGGATGGGTGGATGGAGAGGTCCTGGAACACAGAGAGGCTGATGTTCCTGCAGCTCAATGGGAAAAGTAAAGGTACTGGAACATCCAGCAGTGGAGCTCGAGTCATGGTGGGGAGAATCGGGTGCAGATGTCCTCTGCTTCTGAGGTCTCCTCACTGGGCTCCACTGCTGCCTGTAACTGTGTTCCTATATCGATCTCCTCCTCCCCGTCTGAGGTGGTTGCGTCAGGGATGGACTCCCAGACGGATGAACTGGAGATGCCCCTGCCTGAATCGTCGGAGTCCTGGAAGGCAGTGGAGCTCGGGTCAAGGCAAGTACTCGGTTCTGTTTCTACACCTTCAGTTTTAGAGAAACCTTGTCTTGCTCGTAGTGGGGAGAATCAGTTGCAGATGCTTTCTGCCTCTAAGGTCTCCTCGCTGGGCTCCACTGCTTCTGGTGATTCTGATCCGGTGTTTGTCTTATTTTTTTGGTTCCCGTTGGGGGGAAGGCGGTTCTGTGTGGGTGGTTCTTTTTCCTTTTTTGATATTACGTTGGGATGTCTGGGTTTCCACCCCTTGAGGGAGGGACTCTGTCATGAAGCGGAGCACGTGGGGAGCACCGGGCGCACGCTTCAGGGTTTCTTATGATCTGTATTTCTTCATCTTGGTTTATTTTGTATTGAGTATGTGTAACCCAGCTGAGAAAATTACCCTTTTTCTTAGATTTCAATTATATTAATACAATTGTGTGATTTTATTTTGAAAAACGATTATTTTGGGAAGAGGAAGTGTGATCCTCATTATCCAACTTTTAAATTCCCGTTTCATGGTCACGTTGGGCGATCTTGGTCTTTTCATTCGTTAAGAGCGATATTAGCCCCGCCTTCTGAGCAGAGTGCAGAGGCGCGCACCCAGTTCTTCAGTCTTTTGCGATCTGAGAGCGGACAAGAGAGACTGTGGACGATCTGTGTGGAGGCCCATGGGTCTTCTTGGTGAGTTGCTACTGAAAAGTGCTATAAATGGATCTAAACACTGTCCAAACGCTAATTTGAAAACTTTATTATCCTAAGTTGACAGGAGCACGAGCTTGAGAGGCATGGTGGATGTGTCCTTTGCTGTGTTCACGCTGATATCTCATCTTGGTGAGTGGAAACCAAGTGTGTGATAAAGAGAAGCATGCTAGCGCCATGCTAATGTTAGCATTATGCTAATGCTAATCGCGAGTGGATTTTTTCCTGTTTAAAAGCAATGGAAAAGGCTATTTTTGTGTCTGTATGGTTTTCCTAAATGTGATTTCAGTTCCCAACAGTATGCTGAAGTACTTCTAGTTCTTATGCACTATTTCTGTCGAATGTAATGTGTAGTTTGATGCTAAAAGCACATTTTGTTGGTTTCCTATGTAAATTCATAGGTTATGCTAAACCCAGTAGCTCAGACAGGGTTTTACTGATTTTAAAAGGGAATAATGGAAGTAATGGGACAGTATATTCCCTGGTTATGTGATAAATTAGTTGTATTTCATTTCATGATTTACAAAGAAAAGGTTAAAAAAGATTAATCATAATTTCATGGTTAAATGATGTAGAGATAAAAAGAGAAATTCATTTATTTGGTTACATGAGAAAAAAAGTATTTCATGTACTACCAGAGAGATTTTGAGAAAAGAAAACATGCATGTAAGATGTGAAATGTGAAATGTAAGATATTACTATATTACTGGATTGTAACAATAGTAATATGAGAGAAGAATTTAAACACTAAGCTATGGTGTTATATGAGAAGAGATTGAAAAGTGAATTACTTCAGCTGTATACAATAATATCATTATTGTTGTGCAGGCTAGGTTTTTTTTTGGTTGCCGATTAAGAACCTTCTGGATCCTGGATTCTCTCCAAATGGAGATGGCGAGCCTGACCCGAGACCTGAACTGAGACTGAACCGAGATCTTGATTGAAGAACATCCTTCCTCTCTCCAGTGCACAGAATTCAAAGTGGTAACAACTCAAGTCGCCGCTTTAAAAGAGGAAAAGAAACCTGAACTTGGAGACACAAGATATCTTGACTGGTCAAACGACTAAAACAAGAAGACAAACAAACACTGAGCTCAGTAGGACATTTTGGGGGTTTTATTTCATGCCGGCCGTTGTTATATTTGTATAGTTGTAAATTGTTTGTATATTTTGTTCTCTTTATCTCTAAAATAACAGCCATTATTGCTCATTTCTTGCCTCCAGCTATTTCATTCCACACTCATTTTAATTCCCTATTGTAATCCTTACGAACCTAGCAACTGGTCTACACTTAATAATTTCCCTTACCTAATTAACGTAAGGCAAGGGTTACCATAAGAAGTGGCGAGCCAGCCAGAACCTTTTTCTTCTCTCCCTTACGTTATTTCAAGCCTATAACGTACCCAAAATGGATATTGTTGAACGTGAATCTGTGAAAATTCCAAATGCAGTGATAGTGAGTGAAATCGCTGGAGATGAGCAACTTGATGAAGTGACTGAGTTTTTGAAACGGTATGGATCGATTTCAAGAGTCATAAAAGTAGCAGATAGTAAGTCTGAGTTTTCCCAGAGTGCTATTTTTGAGTATCACTCGGGTATTGCTTTTGAAGCTCTTGACCCATTGCCATGTACTCATGTATCTGATAGTGGAGCCACCTATATGATACAATCTCTTGCCAGTGTTTATACGCACCGTGTAGGGAACGATATGACCAAGTTATATCTCACTGACATTAAAAAGCTAGCGAAGATGAGTGGCAGAGATTTTGCAGATGTCCTGAAAGACATGATGTCACAGATTTCTGAGTCGTCAAAGAATCTGAAAATGATCAATCAGAGCAAGTTAAGTTACCTGATAACTTACCTGAAGCTTTCTTGGATGAACCTCAACCTCAGCCTTCTGCAGCTGAGCCCAGTATTCAAGGTGCACAACCGACTAACTAGTCAAATCACACTGTGAGCATCCCAGCTCAAAGTATGCTCACCATTTCTGCACATGATTTAAATCCCCCAGAAGTGCAATGTGTGGTAGTTGAGCACATTGTAAAAACGGAAGATTTTCCCGTGCAGCCGTTTTCACAAAAGCTCAGAGCTTTTTCTGGCAAAGACCTCCGACCAACTTATGAGCTAGATTATGATACTTGGCGCTCCAGTGTAGAATTAATCTTGACTGACCCTGCTATGTCCAAACTGCAACAATCCCGAAAGATCATTGAGTCTCTTTTACCCCCAGCAGCTGATGGTTACATGAGAAAAAAAGTATTTCATGTACTACCAGAGAGATTTTGAGAAAAGAAAACATGCATGTAAGATGTGAAATGTGAAATGTAAGATATTACTATATTACTGGATTGTAACAATAGTAATATGAGAGAAGAATTTAAACAATAAGCTATGGTGTTATATGAGAAGAGATTGAAAAGTGAATTACTTTAGCTGTATACAATAATATCATTATTGTTGTGCAGGCTAGGTTTTTTTGGTTGCCGATTAAGAATCTTCTGAATCCTGGATTCTCTCCGAATGGAGATGGCGAGCCTGACCCGAGACCTGAACCGAGACTGAACCGAGATCTGAACTGAGATCTCGATTGAAGAACATCCTTCCTCTCTCCAGTGCACAGAATTCAAAGTGGTAACAACTCAAGCCGCCGCTTTAAAAGAGGAAAAGAAACCTGAACTTGGAGACACATGATATCTTGACTGGTCAAACGACTAAAACAAGAAGACAAACAAACACTGAGCTTAGTAGGACATTTTTGGGGTTTTATTTCATGCCGGCCGTTGTTATATCTTTATAGTTGTAAATTGTTTGTATATTTTGTTCTCTTTATCTCTAAAAATAACAGCCATTATTGCTAATTTCTTGCCTCCAGCTATTTCATTCCACACTCATTTTAATTCCCTATTGTATTCCTTACAAACCTAGCAACTGGTCTACACTTAATAATTTCCCTTACCTAATTAACGTAAGGCAAGGCTTACATATGGGTTGTATGTTTTTGGTATCTGAGTTTGTCCTCTTGTTTCTGTTCCGAATTTTCCTGGTAGCTTATCTTTTTTTTTTTTATCTCGTGTTAATTTATGTCTAATGTTGCAGAATTGCACCGGGACAAATTCCTAGTTTGTGTATTACATGAACAATGGCAATAAATCTTATTCTGATTCTGATTCTTAGTTGGTTTTCAGTTGTGTGTGTTTATTTTATGTTTCTTTGTATTATTCTTGTATCTCTTCTTATCGTCCTGTTTATTTTTGCACTTGTATCTCCAGTCTTTCATATATTGCCAGTAGTATTGTTTTATTTGCATCTTTTGGGTTTATGCTTTATCTTGTCCTTATCCTGGTGGTTATTTTTTTCTCATTGTACGTTTTGGTTTGTTCCTGTTTTAAAATTACTGTCAGTTACCTTTTTGTTCTCCTGTTCTTTTACTTTCATTGTCATCTCTTCATATTATTTTTCTCGGTGTGACAGCTGTCTGTGTTTACTTCCGGGTGTCAACTCTGTTTCGCGGGCTGTCACATCTGTCAGTGGTTGTCTAATTACTCATTGCTCATGTCACCCACACCTGATCCTGATGTTCATTATTCTTGTTTGCCCATTTAAGAGATGCTGCTTAGTTCACTCTTCGCAGCGTCACTCTCATCCTTAGACGAAGTCCCCGTCTCTCTTGTATTCTATGTTCCTTCTCGTGTGCAGATGGAGTCCCCGTATCTCTCCTTGTAGCTTGATATTCTAGGGTATTCCGCGTCTTATCCTAACTTATGTTGTGTTTTTGTATTTTTGTGTTTTCTTTATTAAATGTGCAAGCTCACAGCCTGCGTTTGACATCTTCAGTCCACCCTTGCCAGGGCAACTTATGACAGCAGTTGCTTTTATTTTATTATTATTATTTTATTCCTGGCCTACAGGAACCAAGAAGTACAGTGCACATTCACAACGCTTCACTTTTTCCACATTTTGTTATGTTACAGCCTTATTCCAAAATGGATTAAATTAATTTTTTCCTCAAAATTATACACACAAAATACTTTACACAATAGGGGTTTTTTTTTCAATTTTTGCAAATTTATTAAAAATAAAAAACTAAGAAATCAAATGTACATAAGTATTCACAGCCTTTGCCATGAAGCTCAAAATTGAGCTCAGATGTATCCTGTTTCCACTGATCATCCTTGAGATGTTTCTACAGCTTAACTGGAGTCCACCTGTGGTAAATTTTGTTGACTGGACATGATTTGGAAAGGCACACACCTGTCTATATAAGGTCCCACAGTTGACAGTGCATGTCAGAGCACAAACCAAGCATGAAGTCAAAGAAATTGTCTGTAGCCCTCCGAGACAGGATTGTCTTGAGGCACAAATCTGGGGAAGGGTACAAAAAATTTCTGCTGCTTTGAAGGTCCTAATGAGTACAGTGGCCTCCATCATCCATAAATGGAAGAAGAGGACTCTTCCTAGAGATGGCCGGCTGTCTAAACTGAACGATCGGGGAAGAAGGGCCTTATTCAGGGAGGTGACCAAGAGTGTGATGGTCACTCAGTCAGAGCTCCAGCGTTCCTCTGTAGAGAAAGGAGAACCTTCCAGAAGGACAACCATCTCTGCAGCAATCCACCATTCAGGCCTGTATGGTAGAATAGCCAGACGGAAGCCACTCCTTAGTAAAAGGCACATGGCATCCCTCCTGGAGTTTGCCATGAGGCACCTGAAGGACTCTCAGTCCATGAGAAACAAAATTCTCTGGTCTGAGGAGACATCACCAGGCCAGTATCATCCCTACAGTGAAGCATGGTGGTGGCAGCATTATGCTGTGGGGATGTTTTTCAGCGGCAGGAACTGGGAGACTAGTCAGGATGAAGGGAAAGATGAATGAAATAATGTACAGAGACATCCTGGATGAAAACCTGCTCCAGAGCACTCTTGACAAGACGAAGGAGATGATACGAAGCAGCTGCACTGTATATGCATTCTATGGTTTTTTCTCATATATCATACTGTTTGACAGTCTGGGCTCAAGCAGCCCCTTCCACAATAAGACATATAGGTTCATTATATAATCAAACCCTAAAAATCTTGGACAAAAAGCCCATTAGGTGGCATCACTGTAATGTTTTAAAAAAATACAACCTATTGAGTTTTGAGAGCTTCATTGACCTCTGTCTTCTGAAATTAACGTTCAAATGTTTCCATAAATCAGCACCCGAGCCACTTGCTGGTTTCATCCAAAGACAGGACAGCAGCAGAGCCACCAGGAGTTCTGTTAACAATAACTGTAAAATATTCCACCGCAGAACCACATTTGGACAAACAGCTTTCTCTATAAAGGGCAGTCACATCTGGAACACAATGCCAAATGAAATTAAAATAATAACGGACTTTAAAACATTCACTAAAAATGTTAAAAACTGGCTGAAAAATAAACAAGAATGTACTCATGTATGAATTAATTGTCTGCAAAGTGAGAGTGAATGAAGGGAAGGAATGAATGTGTTTGTTTATAGTGAGTGACGGAGGGAGGAAGGCCTGAAATAGGCAAATGTGAGTTATGTTATATGTGTTAAATGTGAGTCAGGCTGTTATATTTGTGTATTTATAATATTTATAATATTTATGTTAAATGTGAGTCAGGCTGTTATATTTGTGTATTTATAATATTTATAATATTTATAATTGTGTATTTATAATTTTTCTGCATTGATGTATGTGGTTATTGTGTATATTTTTTTATCTTGATTCTTTTTTCTAAAGCCCATCCAGGGACAAGAGTTGCAAATTAGCTAATAGCTATACACTCTATGTGCAACACATCAGATTGATTGTCTTTGATTAATTGTCTATGTTTATTGCACTGTCCCTGTCAAATAAACAAATCTACTACTACTATAGTGGACATGAGGAAGGGGAGGAGACCTCATCGGCCGCTGTTCGTCTGGTAGCTTGAGGTGGCGAGGGTGAGCAGCTTTAAATACCTGGGCATCCACATCAGTGAGGGCCTTACGTGGTCACTTAACACCACAGAGCTGGTTAAGAGAGTTCAACACCGGCTGTGACATGATTTGGTATTTAGACCCAGAAGCAGACTACGGACTCAGATATTGTAACAATGATTTATTGTGCAGAAAGTGACGTGAGGTGCGTGGAGAGTCTGACAACCCTGCGGGGAGAAGAGAGGAGGGGGATGACCAACTGTAACACTGAAAATGGCACAGACGTAATGAATTGTTGCCTTATGGGTCAGAGAGCTGCAGGCCGTGAAACTGTCGGCGTACCTCGTCCCTTCCCGGTTGTCATGACTGGTGAGTGAGTGAACTCTCGGTGCAGATATTTACAGTGAAGAACTGAGACTCTCCTGAGTTAAGGAAGTAAATGCGAGATCACTGCACAGTTTGTTAATGTCCACTTACAGGTGTTGAGCTGGTGACGGGCTCCCTTCCGTCGGGAGGACTGGGTCTGCCGGGAAGACAGGAGATCCAGAACCACCAGGCGGATGAAGCCTAAGTCCGGCAGGAGGATCATCCACCTGTGCACAGGTAAGTGAAGGATAACATAGAAATGAGGAGGCAGGCAGATAGAAGGTTAACCTTACGGTTTCCCACGTTGGAGGACAGGCTGAGTCAGGAGTGAGAAGCTGTCAGCTGTAGCGTGTTTAGTCAACGTCCCCATGAAGTAGTGAAGCTCTGCTCCCTATTTAAAGGCTGCTCAAATGAGAAGCGGCTGGTGAACCTGCAGCAGCTGTGGGGCATAAGTAATTAAGAAGAGAGAGACAACAGAGTGCAGCCAGGATCATGACAGTACCCCCCCCCCCCCCCCCCCCAGGGGCGCCTCCTGGTGTCTGACCCAGCTTGTCCGAGTGAGCACGATGAAATGCCTGTACCATCCGAGGATCAGTAATGAAGGCACTTGGAATCCTAGAGCTCTCCTCCGGACCATACCCTGCCCAGTCGACCAAATACTGGAAGCCCCATCCTCTGTGTCGAATGTCCAAGATCCGGTTGATCTTGTAGACCGGACTCCCATCAACCATCTCTGGAGGTGGTGGTGGCTTGGAGGGTGGACAGAGGGGACTGGTGGAAATGGGCTTTACCTGTGAAACATGGAAAGTGGGACAAATACAGAGAACTGGAGGGAGAGCAAGACGAACAGATGCATGGTTGATAATTCTGGAAATGGGATAAGGACCAATGAAACATGGAGAGACCTTTCTGGAATCAGTCTTCAGGTTGATACTGCTAGTGGACAACCATATCTTCTGCCCCACACGGGAGGCGGGGGCCGGAAGCCTCCGTCGGTTGGTGATCTCAGAGTTCCGGTCAGCAGTGTGGTGAAGGGCAGCTCTGGTGGTCCTCCAAAAATGGCAGCAGGGTCTGATGTGCACCTGGACAGATGTTACTGCCACCTCCTCCTCTGAAGTGGGGAACAGGGGTGGGTTGTAACCCAATGAGGCCTCAAAACGAGAGAGACGAGAGACTCATAGCAGTGGAAGTGGCAGTGTTGTGGGCATACTCAATCCAAGGTAAATATGAACTCCAAGATGTCGGAATGGTTGCCGTGATGCACCTCAGGGCTGCCTCCAGTTCCTGGTTGGCACGCTTGCACTGACCATTATTCTGGGGGTGGTACCCTGAAGACAAGCTGACCAAAGCCCCAATCAGTTCACAAAAGGACCACCACACCTGAGAGATGAACTGGGGACCCTGGTCCGAGACCACATCAACGGAGAAACTGTGGAGGCGGACCACATGAAGGACAAAAAGGTCAGCTATCTCTCTGGCTGATTGGAGCTTAGTGAGAGGAATAAAGTGCACCACCTTAGAGAACTGGTCCACGATCGTGAGAACAACTGTGTGATCATCCGAGGGAGGGAGTCCCATAATGAAGTCCAAGGTCACTTGCGACCAGGGCCTGCTGGGAATGGGCAGCAGATGCAATAGTCCAGTGGGGGAAAAAGATGGTGACTTGCCAGCTGAACACTGCGGACATGCCTTGACATATTCATCAACATCTCTCCTCATGGATGGCCACCAAAATGCTCTCTGGAGATGGGTGAGCGTATGAGAACCGCCAGGATGACAAGTGAGCTTGCTCTTATGTAGCTAGTCGATGACGGTCCCCCAAAGAGAGGAAGGAACGTACAAACGACCCGTTGGAACCCCCCCCCCCCCCCCAGGGATCAGGCTTCGTCTGTTGGGCTCCCCTGACTCTCTCCTCAATCTCCCATGAAAGTGCTCCCACCACACACAACGAAGGGAGGATGGGGTATTGCTCTAGAGGGGAGTCGTCGGTAGCAAATTGCCTGGAAAGGGCATCTGGCTTGATGTTCTTGGAGCCTGGGCGGTAGGTAATACTGAACCTGTTGAAGACCAAAGACCAACAAGCCTGTCTGGAGTTAAGACGTTTAGCTGACCTAGGGTATTCCAGGTTCTTATGATCCATTCACACCACAAACAGCTATGCAGACCTCTCCAGCCAGTGACGCCACTCCTCCAAGGCGAGTTTGACGGCCAACAGCTCCCGATTGCCGACATTGTAGTTCCTCTTGGCCGGGAAAAGGCACCGAGAAAAACATGCACACAGGTGGACCTTATGGTCGATGTCCGAGCACTGTGACAGAACTACTCCCACCCCGTAGTCAGAGGCATCCACCTCCACAATAAACTGTAGCTCTGGGTCCACCTGGGCAAGGATGGGAGCAGAAGAGAACAGTTTCTTTAGGTTAGCAAAGTCCTGACCAGCCTCGTCAGACCACCTGAATGGAATCTTATAGGAGGTGAGTTTAGTGAGTGGCTGAGCTACCGTGCTGTAATTCCGAACGAAACAGCGATAGGAAATGAGCAAACCCCAAAAACTGCTGCAGCTGCTTCCAAGACGACAGGATGGGCCATTCGGTAACAGCCTTCACTTTGCCAGGTTCTGCAACAATCTGTTTGTGGGAGATGGTGAAACCCAAAAATGAAGTTGTGGATGTGTGAAACTCATATTTCTCCGCCTTGACATACAGGTGGTTCTCCAGCAGCCATTGCAGCACAGCCCTCATGTGGACCCGGTGTTCCTCTAGAGAGTGGGAGAAAATAAGAATGTCATCAAGGTAGACAAAAACAAATGAGCTGAGAAAATCCCTAAGGACATCATTGATGAGCCGCTGGAATACGGCTGAAGCGTTAGTCAGCCCAAACAGCATTACCAAGTATTCGAAATGTCCAATAGGCGTACGAAACCCCGTCTTCCACTCATCACCCCCTCTAATAAGATAAGATAAGATAAGATAAGATAAGCCTTTATTAGTCCCACAACGGGGAAATTCCAGGATTGCAACAGCACAGGGATAGCAACACTCAGAGCAACAATCAGAAGGCAAGAAAAAAAAACAAGCAAGCAAGAGCAGCTAATAAACATATGTACGTATTACTATAAAATATATATATATACACACACACACAGACACACAGTGCAGAGCATTGTAGCTGGATGGAATAAATATATGAATATATGAACACACAGTGCAGAGCATTGTAGCTAGATGGAATAAATATGTAAATATATAAACACCCACAGTACGGAGCATTGCAGCTAGGTGGAATAAATATGCAAGTATATAAACACACACAGTGCGGAGCAATGTAGCTAGATGGAATAATATGTAGATATATAAATATATAAACACCCACAGTACGGAGCATTGTAGCTAGATGGAATAAATATGCAGATATGCAAATATCTAATCCAGACTAGATGGCGAGCATTGCGAAGGTCCAGCTTAGTTAACACAGAGGCACCCTGCAACAGATCAAACCCAGAGTTGATGAGAGGTAGAGGGTATTTATCCTTGATTGTGATGTTATTGAGCTCCCTAAAGTCAATGCAGGGCCGAAGGGATCTGTCTTTTTTGAGCACAAAAAAGAACCCCGCCCCCACCGCTGACGAAGAAGGTCTAATGATGGCAGAGTTTAAAGACTCCTTAATGTACTTCTCCATGGCCTCATGCTCCAGTGCCGACAGACTACAGAGTCTGCTAGATGGTAGGGTGGCCCCGGGCTGGAGGTTAATGACACAGTTATATGGGCGGTGGGGGGATAAAGAGAGCACCTTAACCTTACTAAAGACTAAGGCCAGATCGTGATATTTGGAAGGAACATTGACTTAATCAGGAGTTGGGTGGGCGATGGTTTAAGGGGAACAGATGAGGAACAAGCAGCTGACTGAAGGCAGGCGGACAAACAAAAGGTGCTCCAGGAGATAATCCTCCCCTCCTGCTTATCAATAACGGGATTATGCAGACTTAGCCACGGGTAACCTATAATAACAGGAAGATGAAGAAGGTAAAACAAAAAGGTGTGACTGCTCCCTGTGGTTGTCAGAAACTAAAATGGAAATGGGTTCCATTCTCTTGGAGACCGTAGTGAGTGGCTCTCCCGAAACAGCTACCAAATCTAAACAAACATCCAGCTCCTGCCACAGGAGCTTAAGTCGGGTTGCCAGACTCTCCGAAATAAAGCTCTCTTCCGTGCCAGAATCAATGAGAGCAGTGGTACTGAAATTAATGCAGCCGTGGACAAAACGAATGGGTAAACAAAACTGGGTAAGGGCAGCCAGTTCCCCCACCTCGGTGAGCAAGCACCCCCCCCCCCCCCCCCCCGGCTGACTAGGGCTGTGGATCACCTCATGTTCGGAGCTGCTCGTCTGACATCGCTCCTTGGAGCGTTCCCGAAGGCGGTTATCTAGCTTAATAGCCAGGGAAATTAGCTCATTAAGGGCGGCAGGTTTATCTAACCGGGCCAGTTTGTCCTAAAGACTGGAACTGAGGCTGCGTACGAAAATACTACAGGGAGCCGCTTCCTCCCACCCCACCTCCGCTGCTAGAACCTGGAAACCCACCGAATAATCGGCTACAGACCTGGCTCCCTGTTGGAGATTTAGGAGGCGGGTGGTATTAACGTCATCTGATCCATCCAGAATGGTCAAACGCTTGAGTGAATTCCAGCCTGAACTGATCATAGGTGTAACTGTGATAATCGGGATGGTTCATAATAGCATATGCCTAAGCCAAGGCCCACCCCTCCAGCAAATTAACCACATAACTAATCCGGCTGTGAACTGTAGAGAAATCCCCTGGTACGCACTGAAAAACGAAGCTACACTGAAGAAGAAAACCTCAGGCTCCTCCCACTTTACCACAGAAATGGGCCGGTGTGGGTACTGGTGTGACAGGCGGCGAGTGTGTCGACTGAGGGGAAGGAGAGAGGGAACTAACTGGTGTAGTTGATGTGGTCTGAGCGTGATGAGCAGCGGTAAACTGATTAAGCCGCTCATTAATCTGTGTGAGCTGATAAAGAACAGTCTGCTGCTGATCTAAAATCTGAGTTAACTGAGTCTCAGCGATGTTAAGATGGTGCATATTCACACTGTTAGTAGTATCTGCTGGGTCTACTTGATGGGACGTACTGACATGATTTGGTGTTTAGACCCAGAAGCAGACTACGGACTCAGTTAGATATTGTAACAATGATTTATTGTGCAGAAAGTGACGTGAGGTGCGTGGAGACTCTGACAACCCCGCGGGAAGAAGAGAGGAGGGGGATGAGCAACTGTGACACTGAAAATGGCACTTGGTGCATCAACCAAGTATTGAGCAAAGGCTGTGAATACTTACGTTTCTTAAGTTTTTTTTAATAAATTTGCAAAAAATCTAAAAAAAAAAAAACTTTTTACATGTCATTATGGGGTATTGTGTGTAGAATTTTGAGGAAAAAATGAATTTGTTCCATTTTGGAATAAGGCTGTAACATAACAAAATGTAGAAAAAGTGGAGCAAACAATAGATGGATTCAACACAACAAAATGAAATGGCGAAAATGATTTTGAAGAGAGAAATACAGTATATAGTTTAGTTGCTTAATCTGTTTTTATATGACACACACATCTGCTCCTTTAAAAGTTTTTAGTTGACTCAGTAACAACAGCTGAAAAAATCACGCGCAGCCAGCCCAAAATGCACCACAAAGCTTTCTACATAGACGATGAATGGGGAGTGTCAGAGCAGAAAAAAAAACCAAGAGTGGTTTTCCTTCAGCCATTATTTAAACTTGAAAAGTTTGCACTCTGATCTCACCTCATTTCCTGTTTACACTCCATGGTAAAATCTGTAATATGACAATAAGGAAACTTAAATGCAAGTGTGACCAAGGGGATGGGTCATTAAGCCCAACTGGTGGTTTGAACTCACAACCTCCCACTCTGGAGTGTGACACTCTACCTGTGTCGCCAAGAAGGTCAACCCACTTGGAAAGCCAAGTAGGAATGCTTTTTATTGACTCCATTACACGAGGTAACAGCATACTGTATGTGAGCTCTGACTGAGACAGCTGCTGCTGGAATTGGACTTAGCAAGTCTAAGAACATGATCCAGATCAGTTAAAAAGACTTAAAAATCATAAGAAAACCTGTGGTCATCTCTAACAATTGTCAAGTAAACCTCTAAAATGCCAGACTCATAAAAGGTGTCTGTGACAGGGGCAAAAGCTCCCTAAACAACAGAACTCCTCGGTTGGGTGATGCACCTCAGTAAGGAACAGTAGGCAGTAGTGTTTAAACAAGGTTTATTACCAATCACTGTCAGGGTATACAGGAGTGAAGTTAAGTTTACAATCACCATTTTTTTAAGTTATCCTTTAAAAAACATTAAAACACCACAACAAAACATGCAATAATAATAACATGCAACAAATCAACCGGTAAAAAAACAAAAAGAAAACAGCAAACTCAATTAAAAACCAATAAAATGCATAAAATCCCCAAGTACTAAAATAAAAGGGTGAAATATACTCTTAAAATAATCCAGCATAATAATCCGTTTAAATGTACAGCACAAATCCAAGCCGCCTTGCCTGGCTGCTGATTCATACAGCAGCCTCCCTCACATTGTCAGTACATGAACATGTACTGAGGAGCAGAGACCGACACACTGGCTGATTCATACAGCAGTTGTCTCCCTCACATTCTCATCAGTTCAGTCAGTGAACATACTAAAGTGAAGCGAAGGAACGAGCCCCGCCTGCTCAGTTCAGCCACGTTTTTCAGTTCAATGAGTGGCAGGCAGTTAGAGCTCCAGTACAGCACTGAGTGGTTTGGTGTACGAATCTTTAGAACAGACTTTTTTTAGTGAACAAACCAAAGTGATTCAGTACATTTTAGTGAACTGTAGATCCCATCACTAGTGCCCTGTGCCGCCCACCCCCGCCCCTTGCTAAAATCTAGTTCAAAATGCTGTTAAAATAGGTGAGGTGTAGAAGAGCTTGGAATAACGAGGCGATGTGACTTATAACTCAAAGTTTATTATCAGCTTCGCTCCTCTAACAAGTCTCGTCTAGTGCAGCAGCAGAAGAAGTAAGAGATCGAACACATTCGGCTCTACGTATTTATACTCACACATAACAAAAGACATGCATATCAAAGCTGACATCCCTCATTATCTTAATCCCCCTCCTTTGTCTTCGTACCCCTCCACCTGGCCCTGGGAGGTCAGGGCGACCTATCTGGTCTCCACCGCAGCGCCTCGGATGCTCTTTGATCTTCACTGGCGGTTGAGACCTTTTGTCCTGTTCTGAGGTGTGAAGTCACTTTACATATGTAATCACCAAACATTCTCACATGCTTATACATATGTAGGTTATGGGATATATGATTAATATAGACCACAGCCCCCCCCCCTCCAAACGACTAAGAAAAGGACAATAGAAAAATTCACAGTTTAAGATAATTATTATGACATACTAACTGCTACACCTCTTGACAAGGAAGAAACTTTCCAGCAGCTATGCTCCTGTAGAGAATTCAGTGGTAATCATAACAGCGTAATAATATCACAAGTCAGTCTTAAACTGTTACAGCACAATTAGTGAACAACTTTTGAGTAGTTTGCATCAGTCCCTGTGCCGTCTGGGTTTAAATCTTCTCCCGAATCTGCTGTGGGTCCGCTTGGGCGTCCTGGTGGGACCTTCCTGTAAGGAATCTGCAGCTTGGGGAGGAGAGTGATTAGTTGTTCCCTGCAGGGGGGCTGAGTCTTTTCTCTTGGGGGGTCTACCCCGCCGAGGTGCTCTCGCCAACCGTGCAGGCTCGTCTCTCAACAAGAAGGCAGGTTTAAGTCTGTCAATGCTGACTGTTTCTTTTCTGTCCCCTAAATCAAGCACAAAATGCTTATCACCAGGTTCCAGCACTCTGAATGGTCCATCGTATGGTGGGCGGAAGGTTGGTTTTAAAGCTTCATGCCTAACAAAAACGAATTCAGCGTTTTTTAAAGCTTGGGGAACAAAAACCCGCGGAAAAGAATGATGTGCCGGTCCGGGGAAAGTGTCAGGGCCGTTGCTGCCTAAAAACCTCGGGGCTGGAAGATGCCCTGGCTCTGGGTTCTCTGGTAAAAATTCACCTGGGAACCTGAGAGGTTGTGCAAAAACTAATTCTGCTGGGGAGGCGTCTAGATCCTCTTTAGGCGCAGCACGCAACCCTAATAAAACCCAGGGGAGTTTATTTACCCAATTTGTATCCGTTAGTGAGGCTCTGAGGGCGGCGTTTAAAGATCTGTGAAAACGCTCGCATAACCCATTAGCCTGAGGGTGATAAGCGGTGGTGCGGTGAATTGTCGCTCCTAAGCTGCTGGCCATGGCTGACCAAAGCTCCGAGACAAATTGAGGCTCCCTATCAGACGTGATGTCCGATGGGACGCCGAAACGTGCCACCCAGTTTGTCAAAAAAACGCGAGCGACTTCCTCCGCTGTGGTTACCGCTAGAGGGACTGCCTCTGGCCAGCGTGTGGTGCGGTCTATCATTGTTAACAGGTGTGTGAAACCTTGGGAGGAAGGTAGTGGCCCCACGAGGTCGACATGAACGTGGTCGAACCTTCTAGCTGGGATTCGAAAAGGCTCTAGAGGGGCTTTTGTGTGTTTGTGTATTTTGGCGCGCTGACAAGAAATGCAAGTCTTTGCCCATTCCTTTACGTTTTTGCGCAGGCCGGGCCACACAAACTTTTCGGCAACCATTTTAACCGAAGCGCGCACACCCGGGTGCGCGAGAGAGTGAATTGAGTCGAAAATACGGCGGTGCCATGCAGCTGGGACTACCGGGCGAGGTCGGCCGGTTGAGATGTCGCATATTAGGGGGGGCACACCGTCGCGTAAACCCCTTTCCTCCAGCCTTAACCCTGTTGGTCCAGACAGGAGTGCGCGCACGTCCGCGTCACTACTTTGCTCCTCCGCCATGGCTGCGTAATCTATCCCTACGTGGATTGGGGCTGCATATGTGTCCGCGTTGGCGAAGAGTTCTGCGGCTGAGGTAGTGTGATCTGTCTCCTCGCGCTCTGCCGATGTCACAGCGCGAGAGAGGCAGTCTGCTACCACGTTAAGTTTGCCTGCCACATGTCGAATGTCTGTGGTGAACTCTGAAATCGCAGCTAGTTGTCTTTGTTGCCTGCCTGACCATGGTTCGGAAATTTTAGCCATCGCAAAGGTGAGCGGTTTGTGGTCTACAAAAGCCGTGAAATGCCGCCCCTCCAACCAGAACTGGAAGTGGCGGATGGATAAATGAAGCGCTAGCAGCTCCCTGTCAAAAGTGCTGTATTTACGCTCAGTTTGGTTTAGCGATTTGCTGAAAAATGCCAAAGGTTGCCAGATTCCGCCGACGTGTTGTTCTACAACCGCCCCTATGGCCAGGTCTCTGTGGTTAGCGCAATGCGGGCCGAGGGATCAGGGTGAACCAACAATGTGGCGTTAGCTAGGGCACTTTTTACTTCCGTGAAGGCGCGTTCGCGCTCCGGGGTCCATTCGACCGCGTTGGAAGGTTTTTGTTTTCTGAGCGCGTCATATAGGGGCTGCATGAGCTGAGCTGCGCGGGGGAGGAAACAATTGTAAAAATTAACCATTCCCAAAAATTCCTGCAGCGATTTGACCGTTTGTGGCCGTGGGAAACTTTTTACTGCGCGAACTTTGTCTGGCAGTGGGACTGCCCCCTTCGGTGAAACTCTGTGTCCCAAAAAATCAATTTGTGACACACCGAATTTGCATTTGGCTGGATTGATTATTAACCCGTGCTCTTCTAGTCTCCAAAAAACCATAGTGAGATGCTGTTCGTGTTCTTCCTCAGACGAGCTGGCTACCAGCATATCGTCGAGGTAGACGAACACGAAGGGGAGGTCGCGTAATACCGCGTCCATCATCCGCTGAAAGGTTTGAGCAGCGCCTTTGAGGCCAAAAGGCATCCGCAAAAATTCAAAAAGACCGAAGGGGGTTATTACAGCTGTTTTAGGAATGTCTTCTGCTCGAACGGGGACTTGGTGATAGCCGCGGACCAGGTCTATTTTTGAAAAAAAGCACGCACCCGCCAGATGTAGTGAAAAATCTTGGATGTGAGGAATTGGGTAGCGGTCATGCGCTGTCGCATTGTTTAATCTGCGGTAATCGCCGCACGGTCTCCAAGAACCGTCAGATTTCGGGACCATGTGAAGCGGTGACGCCCAGGGGCTTTTTGAGCGCCTGATAATGCCTAGTTTTTCAAGGGTGGTAAACTCGTCCCGAGCTATGGCGAGCTTGGTCGCGTCTAAGCGCCGAGCTTTGGCGAATACGGGTGGGCCCGTTGTGGGAATAAAGTGTTCGACCCCGTGCTTAGCCACTGTAGCTGAGAATTTGGGAATTGTGAGTGCTGGAAATTGGGTGAGGAGTTGATCAAACTTACCTCCTGCGGTAGTGACGCTGGCCTGCACGGGTGGTGGAGAAAGTCGAGCTGAGCAGGGAATAGAAGCAAAGGACAATGCATTAACCAAGCATCTGTTCGCTAGATCGACTAATAACCCATGTGCACACAAAAAGTCTGCGCCCAACAAGTTAAAACTCACTGCCGCTACAACAAATGTCCATCTGTAGTTGCGGCCATGGATGCGGAGGGGCAGGTTCCTTTCGCCATAAGTGTCGATGATGGAGCCGTTGGCTGCCATCGCTCCATTGCCTCGGGGGCCCATGGCCCGGTCTGCTTGGAAGGGCATGATAAAACTCAGTTGAGCTCCCGTGTCAATGAGGAACTGCTTGCCGGTGTGTCCGTCCGTCACATATAGAAGCTTGCTTTTTTCGCCGAGAACCGCCGCTGTTAACGGTTCTCGGCTTTGGCGTTTCCCGAAATCGTGAATTTGCAGGGGGGAACGCATTTGTAAGCCTTCTCGGCGAAGCGGTGGTGGTAATAACAGACGTCGCTCCGTCTGTTACGTCTTGGCCGTGTCGCTGCCATGGCGGGCGGATTCTGCTCAGTGGTTTGTGGCTCCCCGTGGCTCCGGACATCGGCGTTGAGGTCTGCGGATGCTGCTGTGGGTGTCTGTTCACTGCAGACGTTGACGAGTCGCTGCGCTTCACGAGCCAGCATGCGGAAGTCTTGCTGGGTGCTGCATCGCATGTTGGCAAGCGTCCCTCTCATGTGTGGCGGCAGCGTACTGAGGAATATAAATTGGAAGAGGAAGTTGTCATTGTCCTCTTCTTTGAGCTGCAGCAAGTCCTCCATCAGGGCCTTGGGTCAGCATCCTCTGTGGCCGTAGACCGCCAGGATCCTCTCGGCTCTCTCCTCGGCAGAGGGGACGAAATTCGCCACGATGGTCGCTTTCAGTTCTCTATATTTGTCCTGGGCCGGCGGCCGCTGGATTATGCTCCGCGCACATCTCGAAGTGGCGGCGTCGAGTTTGGCGACGATGTGATAAAACTTTGTATCGTCAGCCGTTATGCTCGCAAGTGCAAACTGGGCTTCAGCTTGCTGAAACCACGAGGTCGGGTCTTCCTGCCAGAAGTCCGGCAACTTGACGGTGACGCCGTTTGTGTGGGCCGTCCCTGATGTGTCCGCAGGGTGAGAGTGCCTTCCTTCGGCTCTCGCAGCGGCGCTGGTGCTCGGTTGAGCCCTCTCTGTCACTTCTGCCGTGGGGGAACGTCGTCCATCTGTTCCCCTGTCTGCATGGGCGCCGGCGTCTGCCTGGGTCGCCACAGATGAGTCGATCGCGGGGGAACGCCTCTGGTCCATCCTCGCGTCAGGGTCACCAGTGTAGAAGAGCTTGGAATAACGAGGCGATGTGACTTATAAACCAAAGTTTATTATCAGCTTCGCTCCTCTAACAAGTCTCATCTAGTGCAGCAGCAGAAGAAGTAAGAGATCGAACACATTCGGCTCTACGTACTTATACTCACACATAACAAAAGACATGCATATCAAAGCTGACATCCCTCATTATCTTAATCCCCCTCCTTTGTCTTCGTACCCCTCCACCTGGCCCTGGGAGGTCAGGGCAACCTATCTGGTCTCCACCGCAGCGCCTCGGATGCTCTTTGATCTTCACTGGTAGTTGAGACCTTTTGTCCTGTTCTGAGGTGTGAAGTCGCTTTCCATATGTAATCACCAAACATTCTCACATGCTTATACATATGTAGGTTATGGGATATATGAACGAACCAAAGTGATTCAGTACATTTTAGTGAACTGTAGATCCCATCACTAGTGCCCTGTGCCGCCCACCCCCACCCCTTGCTAAAATCTAGTTCAAAATGCAGTTAAAATAGGTGAGGGATTTTTTTTTTTTTTGTGCAACAAATAAAGACTAATAACATAGAAACATCAATTAATAGACAAAAACTTGACATATTTTCATAATGAAACAAGAGGTGGGAAACAGCAATCAAGAGATTCCTGATCCAAAGTGGGAGGTGTCATATCTTGTTCCGGCGGGATCCAGCTCAAATTAAGCCCTGGTTATGTGTCTTTTTATACAGTCTATGTAAACTTCTGGTTTCAACTGTAAATTTGCAACTTTTTTCATTAGTTGTCATGATTTTTCTTGTCCATTTGCTCCTATCTTCTCACTGATATACCAGGTTGTCCTGTATAAACTATCCTCACAGTCTTTATGGGGAGGGTGGGTGAAAGGTTGACAGAGGGGAGAATTTTGGTTCATTTTGCTGACAATGGGAATGGGCTTTTTAATTTTTTCTTTTTTGCAAAGATTTAATTATTTGAATGGAGATTTAATATTTTATTTATTGTAAGAAAAGCCTTTTTCTGACTTTTGCAAAGATTTATTTATTTATTTTCACTAAAAGTGCTTATTATATGTACTTACAGGGTAACAACAAAGTAATTTTTTTTATCTGGCTTGTTACCCTGATATGTCACCATACTACATACATACTACACCATACGAACACTGTTTTACAGCAGTACTTTCAATGAAAGTACAGGGAAAGTACACTGAACTTTCCTAGTACTTCACAGGCTGTGTTATAAAATGTTACCCTTTGTTCTTCCAGTCAGGTGTCTATTAATGCTTTAATACACCAGTCTGTGAACAGCCAGACTATCTTATACAATTAATGTCAGCATTTCTTGGGTTTTGTGTTTTTGTTGCTTTAGACTCATATTTTGTGTTATTGGTATATTCATTTGTTTAGCTTGATTTTATTTTTATTTTGGTAATACTTCATGTTTAGTTCTTGTTTCTATTTTCTGTAGTTTATGCTTTGTTTCTTGTTTGGGACTTCTAGTGCTTATTAGGATAGTTCTGTTAATATTATGTTCTGATTTCTATTGGTTTAGTCTTTGTTCTTCTGCATGTCTTGTCTCTCCTTAGTGGCAGTGCTCCCATCGATTACCTGCAGTTTAACATCTCCCAACTAACCCTTGTGTATTGTGCTCCCTCACTCTTGGTCTGCATTAATTAGTGTAGTGTTGCCTGTGTGCAGTCTTCTATGTGTTAGTATTTTTGTCAAATTTTTTTTTTCTTATTTTGATCAGGAGTCTTGTATTTGCCACCTCCATGCCAGCTTTTGGGTCCTCTCCTCACCCAGATCATGACAATCAGCCTAATTATCATATTGAATCTTGCACAGGCAGACAGTGTGCCAACAACCTGTTGACCTGGGGGCTGCAGTGTTTTAGCAGAGATTCATGTCCATTACCAACATTTCACTATCTTTCAAGAAAGGTTCCATTTCAAAGTAAATATAACACCAGCACACAACAGCCTGCTCGCCCCAAACCAAATAATTTACAGCTATTTCTATTACAATGGAGATACCTGGAAAAGCTGCAGTACACAGAACAGCCACATTGTCACCTACTACATACACAATAAAACAGACAAAGTTCATTCTTAATCTGTGGGCTGAAGATGTTATAACAGCTGCAAACAATAATAAATTCCATATATTTATATGTATAAATCCCATTACCTTTGCCAGTTTAATGCTGTAAGTTTCTGGAGTTGCTCATCTTCCACTAACAGCTTCTGTATGTACATTGTCATGGCAGTTTAGTTGCTCTGACTGTTGTCCATAGATTCTGACTGTGTTTTTACTAACCAGTCATGAGAGGGAAGAAACATGGATCTATCTCTTTGTCTAGCTTTTAGTTCTGCCACATTGAGAGTCTCCTCACCTTCTCATTCCTGGCTTAGAGGGGGCGTTCAGAGATCAACGAGGCCACATTGTTAAGGATGGTGACCTTGGGGTCTAAGCTCTGTAAGGTGCAGTGTTCTACTCTGTAGCAGCTCTAGCACTGTGAAAAAAGCAACCAAGATTGGAAAAGACTCCACACATCTTCAGCACAAGCTTTCAGGTCCTGTCTTGTGGGAGGAGATATGCTGACCCTCCATTTAAAAGTAACAGTGACAGGATGAGCTTCCTCCCTTCTGCTGTACACCCCCTCCATCCAGGTCACTTCACAGGTGGATGAACTGGGCCTGCGCCGTGTTTGATACAAAAAACACAATAAAATCTGTCATCTATTTTTTGGATATTAATTATGATTATGGGTGGTACTTGCTGATGCATTATTTATGTATTTGTTGTCATGTTGCTGTGGACCTGCACAAAGTGAATTTCTCATTTAGGAAAAAAAAACAGATATAATGAAATTATACTCTAGTAACATACAATAAAACAAATACCCCACCTGAATTTTTTTTTTTAGCTCCAGTAGTGAAGAAACCGGTAAAAAGAAGTCTGTCTGCTCCAAAGCATTATGGTGTCTCCACTGTCATGTGCAGACATTTCAGGCAGGTAGTAGGTGCTCAACCCAAAAAAAGAAGGGGGGAACTCCGAAATACTGAAAAAGTAAAGTTACATACAGTAGAGCAAATTTTTACTGTGCTTACTTGGTATATATGTTAATACCTATGCGCTCATGGAGATATTTAATACTCTGTTGTGGGGGGCAAGGTGATAGGCTTCTCCACCCAGAGAGCTATAGATCATGAGAAGAGAGGTCGCCGGGGGGTCCAGACAGAACAGCATGGTTGGGCACCTCCCGGGGAGAAGAGGAGACACTGGGCCGCCGGGAAAGGAGTGAAGTGCGGCACCAGCGTAATGTTATGTTAATGCACCACACAGGCTTTGTTATGTAATAGTTATGATGTCGGAGCCCCGGGCCACTATGCAAATGATTAAAGGTATATAAGTGAGATGCACTGTGGCCTGAGAGCTCTTATGTGATCCTGACTTGTTAGAGAGACAGTAAAGTCTATGTGGATCCAGCTCGTTGCCTCGCCTTGATCATTCTCTCTACACTGGTGACCCTGACGTGCAATGGAAGGCGAAACGAGCAACCAGGAGACATCAGTCAAGCTCCAGGATTTTTGGCAGCACGACCTGACAGCGTGGTTTTTACACACCGAGGCCCAGTTTGCTCTCCGCGGGGTGACAGCAGGCGAGACGAAGTACTACTATGTGGCCGCTGCGCTGGACGTGCGCACCACACAACAGGTGGCAAGCCTGCTCCGAGAGCCACCAGCCCAGAGAAAGTACGAGGCGCTCAAAAACATGCTTATCCAGTGCTACACACTTTCAGACTGTGAAAGAGCAGAAAGGCTCACTAACACGTTCTGAGTTAGGGGACAGATTAGCCGTGGATTTGATGGAGAGCATGTTGCCGTTGATGGGCAGAGATGGCGAACCGTTCCTGTTTGCCCACCTGTTTCTCAGGAACCTCCCAGCTGCAGCAAGGGCAATCCTGCAAACTCGCCACTGCTGGCGGTGAGGATCTACCGCACACTAGCACAGGAAGCGGATCGCATCATCCTAGCAACCAGAACCTTTGCCGTGAATGCAGCGGCACCGGAGTCCAGAGGGGCTGTCAGCGAGATTGAGGAGCCACTGGTGGTGGCTGGAGCAGACGCCAGGAGATGCAAGAAGGAGGCGATCTGCCATTATCATCGCCGTTTCAGATCGGACACACGGCGATGCTTGCCACCGTGCTAATTCAAGCGGTCGGGAAACGCCAAGGCCAGCAGTCAGTAGCAGCTGCGACTGCTGGCGACAGAGACAAGCTGCTATACATCACAGACACACGTTTGGGGAGACAGTTTCTGGTGGACTCCGCCTCCCAGAAGAGCCTCATCCTGCCGTTCAACTCAAACAGGGTGGCAGGAAGTAGCAGCCCCGAGCTGGCGGCTGCCAATGGATCAGACATAAAGACATTTGGTGAACGGACACTGACTATATGTTTGCACAGGCGCAACTTCCAGTGGACCTTCATTATAGCTGCATGTGCCTTCCCCCATTTTGGGTGCAGATTTCCTATGTGCTCATGGTTTATTAGTTGATGTTGCTAATAGACGACTGGTGGGTGCGGTCTCTTTTGATTCTCAGCCCTGTACAGCTTGAGGAACCGGGTCAGCAACACTAGCCAATGTTACAGCTCCAGGGGGTAAGTTCCAACAGTTACTCGCCCAGTTCTCAGTACTCACGGTTCCGACGTTTTCAGCGGCTACAACCAAACATGGGGTCGAGCATTTTATCACTACCAAGAGACTGCCCATATTCGCATGACCTGGGCACCTGGACGCAGCTAAACTGGCCAGTACGCACATGGAGTTCATCAGCTTGGAGAGGTTGGGCATCATCAAGCGCTCAAACAGCCCGTGAGCATCCCCGCTTCACATGGTGTCTAAAGCCGATGGGTCGTGGCGACCATGCGGCGATTTCCGGCGATTGAACAGTGCTACTGCACATGATCGCTACCCTATCTTTCACAAGCCGAGCCGGCTTGGCTTTCCCCGGCTCGGTCTCGATCTCTTTGGGGGGTTTGGTTTACTGGTTATGTGCATTTTTGGTGTATTTGTACTATAACTTCCATATCTTAGCCACTTTCTGACCGGCAGCTGTTAGTCAGCATTGTGATCTACTTTCTCCCACGCTACTAACAGTCTGTCAGTCCGGCCACGCCCCCTCGCTCTCCCTTGACTCCATCAGCCGTTTCCTATCCCGGTAATCATCTTCCCCGTGTCTCGCCCAGGTGTACCTCATTTGCCACACCAGCAGCGTCTGTTGAAAAGCAGCCCTTTGCTAGACAGATGTCGCTGGTTCATTGTGTGTGTTAGTTGATCGTTCTCTGTCGCCTAACCACCACGTCTGCAAAGGACTGTTCTCTGTGTGTGCTCGTGATAATCGCTGTGACAACTCGGCCTGCCCCCGCACTGTGAGTGTCTGTCTGTGCGCTGCCCGCCGCTTTATACCTCCAATGTGTGTGTTGGGCGGCCTAGAGAACTCTTAGTGTACCCGAGCTGTCTTGTCTCTTTATGTTCACTTCTGTGTTAATAAATGTGTGTGTGGTGTAACCCAGCATTTAAATCCTCGTCCTTTTTTCCCCTCGCCGTGCGCCATGGAGAGGCACACAGGGAGTTCATGACAGAATGAACCAGCCCTTAAGAAGGATTTAGCGGGTTCACCCACACATCCTTTTTTCCCCCCTTTTATTTATTGCTTGTTGGGACGTACCTGGTTTGGAGATGTCGTGGGGCCAGCGTTATCCAATGAGTCTCGGCTGGGAACACTGCCGAGCTTTGATCGACATTGACGGCTTCATATCCATGGCGAACGAATATTCCACTCCAGCAGACGTCATGTGGTATGACAAACTGGCGGAGGCAGAGGTCCAGCGATGCCCCCAGCTCTCCGAACATCCCAAGGGAGCTGAGTGGATTTCTCAGCTGGCAGCGCTCCGATGTGAGTGCGGCGAGAGGGAGAGGAAATCCCCGAAAAAGACCGGGCTCGCGCAGAGGGGAGGGTGCTCCCAGGACGCCGCTGGGACTGTTCCCTGCCAGCTCTGCGCCCCCGCTCACGCCAAACCTAACCCAGCAAAGCAAGGACAGCGTCATTCCGCGGGGAAGCGCCGGGAGAGGCCCTTTCCTCCGGCAGCCGCCATCATCCCTCCAGCAGCTGTGAGGTCGGTCGAGGTCATCCCGGATGCATCCACCTCCGTTGCCATGGAGGCGGCCACTCCTCCACCTGTAGAAGAGGACCGCTTCACCATGGACACAGAGATGGACGACAGCCTGCCAGCTACAGCGGCCAATAACAAGGGCCGGGGTGACAGGCAAGTGTTTTTTCCTTCTTCTCCTCACAATAATAATAATAAACCTTGTCTGTCTCCCGGGAAAGGGGCTCAGTCACAGCAACCCGCTGGGCTCCCCCTACAGGCTGTAGCAAATAACTCTTTTCCTACCCTCTCTGTGTTCCTCCGTTTTTCCCTGAGCATCTGCCGGTCTCAGAACCGAGCCGCCAGATAGAGGAGCCGGTGGTTTCGGACTATCCCTTCCCGGAGCCAGCACGGAGAGGTCCCTCAGCAGCCATGCCGACGGACAAGGGGTGGGCGAACCTGCTCGCCTTTGTCAACCACCGGGTCGAGGAGGAGCGCTGTGTGAGGGAGGTTCGAGGACACACTTCCCTGGCTGTGAGGGGCCCACCTCTTACACCTGCTCAGTCTGCAGAGTCACCATCTGATGAGGAGTGGGCGAACCTGTTCGCCTTTGTCAACTGCTGGGTTGAGGGGAGCGTCAAGGGACCAGGATTAGCAACACCATCCCGCCAGCTAGGGGACACCGGGATGTTCCTCACCACCTTCGGGAGCCCTCTGCCCTCCAGCTGCCGTGAGGTCCACGGAGCTCACCCTGGGAACGCCCTCCTCCGTTGCCATCGAGACGGCTCCTCCATGAGCTTTCGATGGAGCCCACGTCACCACTGAGAGGGAGACCTGTCTCCTGCCTGCAACTGGGGAAAATATGGACCGGGATGACAGGTAAGTATTTCTTCATAATACACCATCTAATAACATTGAATCTTGCCTGTCTCCCGGGAGAGGGGCCCAGCATAAGCAGTCCGCTGGGTCCTCTCCTCCAGCTGCCTCAATTAACTCATTTTTTCCCTCTCCATGTCTCCTCCCATTCTCCCCGAGGACCTGCCGGCCCAAGGTCAGGGCCATCCGACGATGGAGGAGCTAGTAGCTTCGGAGGGATCCTTCCCAGAGACGCTGGGCCGCCGGGAGAGGAGTGAAGTGAGGCACCAGCGTAATGTTATATTAATGCACCGCACAGACTTTGTTATGTAATAGTTATGATGTCGGAGCCCTGGGCCACTATGCAAATGATTAAAGATATATAGGTGAGATGCACTGTGGCCTGGGAGCTCTTATGTGATCCTGAATTGTTAGTGAGAAAATAAAGTCTGTGTGGATCCAGCTCGTTGCCTCGCCTTGATCATTCTCTACACTGTAGATTTTAACAAAATGATCAACTCACACAGAGACCATGGTCTTCATCATTAATTATGTAAAGGTCAATGACAAAACATGGGCAGCTTCCATTGGAAAAAAATGAATATCTGTTCAAAAATAAATAGATCTTTACCAAAAATAAATAAATAAATAAAAAGCCCATTCCCCTTGTCAGCAAAATGAGCCAAAAGCCTCTGCTCTGTCAACCTTTCACCCTCCATCCTCATAAAGACTGCAAGGGTAGTTTTATACAGGACAACTTAGAATACCAGTGAGAGGATAGGACAAAATGGACAAGAAAAATTGTGAAAATTAACAAGTAACAAGTTTATAACAAAACATGGCAAAATTATAGGAAAAAGAGTAATAAATTTACTCTTTTAAGTTAATTTATTACTTACAAAAGTAATAAATTCATCAAGACAAAGTTGCCTAATTTATCTAGAAAAAGTTGTAACTTACCAAGAAAAATGTCAAAATTTACAACAAAAACCTCATTAATTGTTGTGAAAATTTTAAGTTTGTCATACTGTTATGTCCATGGGAGTGGACAAATATGATTGCTGTCTTCACCTGCAGGTTTAATAAAGCGCTCAACATATGAGATGAGATGAGATGAGATTCAACTTTATTGTCATTACACATGTATGAATACAAGGTAACGAAACGTGACTTGGCATTTGGGCACGCTCTGCAGAGTGCATCCAAGGCCGGGGCAGCCGCTAGGTGCCAGTCATAAAGATGAAAGGAAAAAAAAGAAAAAGGGGAGTGGATGAGACACAGTAGGCGAGAGAAAAAAAACAGGTTTTATCAAAATGGCGCTCAGTGAGTGAGCGAAATTTTGATTGCAGGCAAAAAAAAAACCTCAATGCACATTTAGCAGACATTTAGCAGGAGATCACACACAAAAGTTGAGAGAGGCAGTGTATTTGTATGAGTCAATATTTTATCAGTCATGTAATGTTGTATGCATTGTGTAGTGTAAGTGTGACAGTTGTTAGTGAGCAGCAGAGGGCGCCTCCTGGCAGTGGATAGATGTTATAATCATGTGACTTATAAACAAGTCCAGAGTCTATCTCTCTTGCTTGCAGAAGGCACATGGGCACTGTCCTTGAGGGTCCAATCCGCTGATACGACAACAACTGATTGTCGATTGTTTGGGTTAAGAGCCACTCCTTCCGCTTATCTTCATCAGGAGGAATGTAAACACGGGGCACCAAAGACAAGGTCAAATCAAATCAGCACAGTGCACTCAGAGAATAGAATTTTTCCTCACCCGTGCAATTCTGTGCTTTCATATGTGCAGGCTTGAACTTTTTTCCATGGAGAGCACAGGGCTCCAGATGTATTCCTCCACTGATCACTGTCATTCAGTTCACCGTTTGCCGCTAATGCATCAAGGAACTTCACAGCCAAAAATAGAAGTCCTGAGATCATAACCAATAATGTTTCCACAGACGCATGAATTCCAATGTCCATGAGTCTCCTCGCAGGTTCCAATTCTTGGGCTCCCCCTTGGCCCGATTCTTGTTGAAAAATAGTGACAATAGCACATTTAAGCCGCTTCCAAATCCATAATTTCCATTTAGATTAAGATTCAGCAGAAGAAGAGCGACTAAACACAGACAAAAACGCAACATTGCAAAGCTGGGAATAGATCAGGAAGGCAGACGAGAGGAGGGAAGAAAAATGCGACTGCTCTCTCTCAAGGCAAGAAGAGAAAAAAAAATATCCAAAAAAATATACAAACATAAATATATATACATAAAAATATACAAAAAAAAATATCCAAAATGACAAAAACTATCCAGAATATATATATATATATATATATATATATATATTCATTCATTCATTCATCTTCTTCCGCTTAATCCTTTTTTCGGGTCGCGGGGGGGCTGGAGCCTATCCCAGCATCTTTGGGCGAGAGGCAGGGTACACCCTGGACAGATTGCCAGTCCATTGCAGGGCCAACACAGAGAGACAGACAACCTTTCACTCTCACAGTCATACCTAAGGACAATTTAGAATCCCCAAGATTGATGCCAATTAACCTGTCACCATGGGGTGAGACGCCGGCTCGGTGCTCAGCCCATGCTCCTTTTATCCCTGCCTCTCAATGGGCAGCGCCTCAGCTGGCTCCCAGCTGTCAGTGTCACGGGACGGCTGGGGCCAATTAATCCTCATCAGCTGGGGCGCTGCTAATGAGTATAAAGAGGAGCAGCCACGATCATTCGGCGCTGCGACATAAGCACTACTAGGCTGGGGCCCCTTCATCCGGTGCCAGCCCTTGTCTCATCATCCAGCATCTCTTGTAAGTGTTTTCCCGTAAGAAGTATTTGTGCCTCTGTGCCCCCATGTCCGGCGCAAGCCCTCTACTAGTCTTAGCGAATCACTTGGGAGTGCCACCTTATTAACTGTTAACTCTGTTGCCGTACTGCCCATGAGTGTAACTATGTATGAGCATCTGTGCTTTCCTCATCCCTTACCCCTGTCACTATTAAACATCACAACTGACTGGCTCGCCCTTGGCTCTCTTATTGCGTGGCTCCCTAGAGCCACGTGTGACAGTATGTCGCAGCCCGAACGAGTTGCCAGCGGCCATAAATGGTTTGGACTTGTACCTTCCTGTCCGGGTGTTAGCGCCGTTAGCATGCCGTTTCCCAGGAGTCACCTCCGACGCCAGGGCGACGAGCTGAGGTCCATCCTGGGGGCTGTCAACAGGACGCTCTTCACCCTGCACGACGCCTCCAACGCGAGACGCTGGCATCCGGGCCATGCTGAGGATCTCCTGGACAGTTACACTCACTCCTTATTCCATCTCGAGGTCGGTGCCAGGATTGACGCCATGGACACACAGCGAGAGAAGCTCTGCGGGTTGGATGCCGAAGTGCAGAATGCCGAAGTGGATGACGTTGCCCCCCGCTTCGGGACCCCGTTCCTGCTGCCATTCCAGCCCGGGAGTTCGCGCCACCCAGAGGGCTTCCCCCGTTCTGCATCACGTCACTCGGGATTCCCCCCATGGAGCCACAGCTGACAGCAGTTACGTCTGGGACCGAGCGGCTGACGCGATTCCCGCTGTGCATCCATTCACCATCTGCAGGCACGTGGCGGTGGCAGTGAGATTGGTGGAGAGGACTCCAGGGCAGCGAAGCTTTCCCGAGCTCAATGCCTTCCTCGCCTCGGTCTCTGATCAGGAGCGGCGATTCCTGGGTTCCCCCCTCGCTTCGTCCCCTGGGAATAGCCGTCATCACTTCGCCAAGTCACCTCAGCATGAACCCCGTCCGGATCCAGTTCTGGGCTCCCACCAGGACCTCTCCTCCCACGCAGCTGTCACCTTTTCGCCTCGTCAGTGTGGAGATTTTACAGCCTCGTTCCCTGAGCCTCATTACCCCGCTGTCACTCCAGGGCATTCGGGCTGGCTCACCCCGGCTGATACCCCCTCCTCCTCGACGCGCTCCCCGACTGCTGTGTGTGCCTGGAATCCCGGCCTGGCGAGCCCTCTCCTGGAGACGACGCGAGCGGTCCCCAGACGATTTCCCAGGGGGTCCTCCGTTATCGCCTGGCGGGGAGAGGAGGAAGCAATGTTCACCGCAGCAGGCTCCACCCAACCTCCAGGAGGCAGGCAAGTCTCAGTTTATTTACATCAGTTTAATGATTTGCTGTGTCACACTCCTGGAGGTGGAGTTCGGGGTTCGCAGCTCCCTGAACTCCCACCACCTGCTGTAACCTGTGCCTTTAATCCTGCATCCTCTGTGTCTCTCTCCGCCGAGCGCTCCCCGGCTCCGGGTCAACGTGGTGGGATGAGGAGAGGGCCTGCGGTTTCGCAGCTACGTTGTGGGCGGAGGAGGAAGACCGACTGCTGTGTGGAGTCTGCGCCGACGACCAAGCGTCCCCGGGTCTCCACGGAGGTGCAGTTCGGTCCAGCAGGATGAGGTTCTCCTACCATCATGCTGCGTGGACTGTCGGCGTGGCTACTTGTGCTGGAGGAACCTCAAGCTCCGCTGACCATCATTCTGGCTGCGGGGCCCGACGCAGCCGAATGGGAGCCTGACAACGACCTCCGGACAACGGATCCTGGATCTTCGCAGTCCTGGACGGCGTCGGAACCCGAGATCAGGCGAGTGCTCCTCTCTCTTTTCTCCCTCTATTTCTCTGAGCACTTTAGCCTGTCTCTAGGGGGGATGAGCTGGGTGCAGCCGCCCGCTGCATCCGAGCTCGTTCCGCCGGGTTCTGGCGCTGCCGGTGATCCTGACCCCGGTTCTGTTTTCTCCTCTGAGCCTTCTTCCAGGGTTGCCGGCGAGGAGTTGCCGTTCCTCGTGGTGCTGTGGGGTCCAGGTTCAGTGTTGAAGGTCGGTTCTGGTGCGGTGCCGACCCAGTCGGGGTCCGTCGTGGGTGCTGCTCCAGCGGTGCTCGACGTGGATTCGCTCGAGACCCAATCGGGGTCCGACGCGGGTGCTGCTCCAGCGGCGTTCAGCGTGGGTTCGCCTAAGACCCAATCGGGGTCCGACGCGGGTGCCACCCCAGTGTTGTCCAGGTCCGGTGGGGAGGTGGCTGTTCCCCTGCAGCCTGACGCTCGTCTACCTCATCATCGGCTCTCCCCTAAGCCTCTTCCTCCGGGGTCCGCTCTGACCCTTCGCCCGTCTCAACGGTCCTGGTGGTTGAGTGACGCGGGTCGACGGCTCAACCTGCAAGTCTTCTGGTTCGGTGAGCTGGTCCAACCTCCCGACAAACTGTATTGTTGCTGGGTGGCCTGGCACGGCTACCGGTGGCCTAGTTTCTTGGAACTTGGGTTTGGACTTGGCCGCCCGAACATTGTCTCTTCCCCAGGTTGCCAACTGGACAATGGGCGGGGAGATTACCAGAACAATTCCGGCCGTTTCGGACTCTGCCTGCCGTCTCCTCGGGTGTCCTTTATTTCTTTTATTATTGAGGTCACTCGGGTGTAGTTTCTTTGTCCGTTAGGGGAATATATGTTTTTGTGCTGTGTGTTGTGTTTTTTTTATTAACCATGCTCAGCATTTTTATCTTATCATTATCCTGTGCTCCTGTCACCATTATCCCTCTAGGTGACCCTTGTATTTAGTGCTGTGTATCGTGTTTTTTCCCCTTATAACCGTACTCAGCAATTTACCTTATTGTTACCCTGTTTCACCTGTCACCATTATCCCTCTAGGTGACCCTCCTTGTATTTAGTGCTGTGTATTGTGTTTTCTCCCTTATTAACCGTACTCAGCATTTTACCTTATTGTTATCCTATGACCCTGTCACCGTTATTTCCCTGGGTGTCCCTCTTTGTATATGGCGCTGTGTATTGTTTTCCCTGCCACCCGTACTCAGCGTCTTTCATCACCCTTATTTTATCTTTAGCTTTGTAGGAGTGCGTTATGGAGTAGTGTGTTTCGTTCCCCCTTAACCATACTCTGTAATTGCTTTATTTGTCCTGTTACCTCTTTGTTTTTTTGTTTTTTTTCCTCCCTTTCTTGCCCTGGGCTACACGTTGTGTTATCTGAGTAGAGCGTAACCTGTGTCCTACTCATTTTCTCCCCATCTGTGCCCTGGGTTAATTTTTCCCTGTTTTGTAATGTATTGTGTTTGGGTTTTTTCCTCTCTCTGCCCTGCAACCCTACATTGTCCATTGGGGTTTTTTTTGTTCTGTCCTTCCCTTTGCATCTTCCCCTCCGGTCCTGCTTCCCTTCCGCCCACCCTAGGTGGGGGGGAGGGGCTGGGATGTTTCGGGTCATTCGGGAGCCCGACAGTGAAGGGGAGGCTCTGTCACCATGGGGTGAGACGCCGGCTCGGCGCTCAGCCCATGCTCCTTTTATCCCTGCCTCTCATTGGGCAGCGCCTCAGCTGGCTCCCAGCTGTCAGTGTCACGGGACGGCTGGGGCCAATTAATCCTCATCAGCTGGGGCGCTGCTAATGAGTATAAAGAGGAGCAGCCACGATCATTCGGCGCTGCGACATAAGCACTACTAGGCTGGAGCCCCTTCGTCCGGTGCCAGCCCTTGTCTCATCATCCAGCATCTCTCGTAAGTGTTTTCCCCTAAGAAGTATTTGTGCCTCTGTGCCCCCATGTCCGGCGCAAGCCCTCTACTAGTATTAGCGAATCACTTGGGAGCGCCACCTTATTAACTGTTAACTCTGTTGCCGTACTGCCCATGAGTGTAACTATGTATGAGCATCTGTGCTTTCCTCATCCCTTTACCCCTGTCACTATTAAACATCACAACTGACTGGCTCGCCCTTGGCTCTCTTATTGCGTGGCTCCCTAGAGCCACGTGTGACATAACCTAACTTGCATGTTTTTGGCATGTGGGAGGAAACTGGAGAAATCCCGGAGTAAACCCACGCAGACACGGGGAGAACATGCAAACCACACATAGATCACTGTTGGTCAGGAGCTGGGATCGAACCCAGGATCCCCCCGCCAAGGGTGAGTGGCTGTGCTGCCGCAGTGCTAACCACTCCGCCACCGCGCCGGCCCTATATATATATATATATATATATATATATATATATATATATATATATATATATATATATATATATATATATATATATATATTGCTCAAAAAAATTAAAGGAACACTTTTTAATCTGAGTAAGCTGGACTAGCCTGCCACAATTTCTTCACTTTAAGTTTTTGGAGTGTTTTCATTTCCATCAAAAGACGTGGCATCTTTTCATTCTTAACACATTATCCAGTCCATATCAGTGTAGATATCCAGCTTATTTTTTCCCATTAAAATCTGATGTGTTTTCAAAGTGTTCCTTTAATTTTTTTTGAGCAGTATATACTGTATATATATATACATACACGGTGGATATTAAAAGTCTTCACACCCCTCTTCAAATGCCAGGTTTTTGTGATGTAAAAAAATGAGACCAAGATAAATCTTTTCAAAATTTTTCTATCATTAATGTGACCTATCCACCATATTCCTGAGAACATTGCTGTAGAAACAATCATGGGCACAACTTCCGGTTTCGGCTGAAGTAGTGTTAAATCGGTCAACTAGAGTGGAGTAGTGGGGCATTTAAAATAGAATTTTTTTTAAAAGTTTTTCAAATTCATTTTAATGTACAGTATAGTCCACATACGTGTTTTGCACTCAAGTGGCAGCTAATTTCAGCACTTGTAGTTTTTGTATTTTTTGAATGTTTTGACGTAGTTCTGGTACTTGTTGCTGGTGTTTGTGGTTGTGCCATAGACTGTGTAAATGGAGGCTTCTCACCGGCAATGCATAGATCATGCACTAAAAACTAACAAGGACTGTTGATGTGATCGGTGGTACAGACGCAAGAGCACCAAGTATATTTTCACTTTTATTAATGTCACAGAGCTGACGTTTATATGTCATATATTTCACCAGATGCAAGGCTGCATGAAGTAAAATAGTAAATAAAAAATAGTAACAATTTGCTTCCTAAGGCTTAAAGATTTAAAGAAGATATCAAATAGTTTTTTAGGGTTGTTTTTTTTTTATTCGTTGCACTGCCTTGGAACAATATGGACTTAATATTAGCAGCTTCAGCATGCATTATTTTTTAAATTATCACAAAATAGATCAATAAAATTTTGAACAATTGTCAGAAATTGTCTGTACGTGTTAAATTAAATAACAAGCATTCAAGGTATGACAGCAGCGTGAGCATTTTAATTTCGGGGTAAAACGAACAGCTGCAGCTGTCTGTATTTACCCCGACATTAAACCACCCAAGCACAGTGTTGTGGTTCTTTGTGGCTCTGACTAGATTCTAGGTCTCCTCTGAGGTAAATTTGATTATGTCCAGCATCTTTTAATATGTATCTTTTAATATAATCTTTTAATTTGATTATGTCCAGCATCTCAATAACACCAGACAGGAGAAAGGAGGAACTGGACTGCTTCCGTACCCATGCTCAATAACAACAAGCTACAGAGGTTACGACTGAGCCAATGGGTGAAGAGTCTACCTCAACAAGCGACACCAGAGAGCCACCGAACACCTTCTGTACCCATAACAAGCTTCAACCTATGGTAACGACGACAGAGACAACGAGTGAAGGGTCCGCAACAAACACGGTGACAACGGAACCGCCACAGCACGATGGAGGTCCCAAGCCAGACGAGCACACAGAGTCACCGGGATCACAACGATGCATGAAACCGAGCAAGGCGCCGCTCCAAGTTATGGACTGGGTTTGGGTTCACACCGGCAAGCGACCGGGACGGCAGCTGACTGGGCCACAGCTGACGAGACAGCAGGCGCTGCTGAGCAAAACTGGGATCAATGTGCTTTCGGCTGACGGACAGTTTGGTTCGGCACACAAATCAACTGCGCCGTGTCCAGGTGGCTGCTCCAGACGGCGAGGCTTTGCGGGAGTCAGCTGCCACAGTGTGGGACCTTGGCCCCAGCATCATGAAGATTGGCCCTGGCCCCGGGGTTCCGACAGGTCCAGGGATGTGTCCGCCATAGGCCCGCTACAAGGCCCCTCCGGCAAAACTGCTTTCCCAGTGGAAGGCTGTAAAGAAAAAGAAAAAACTGTTCAAGCAGGAGTGCGGCTGAAATGGTGGCAGAATAACCCACCCAGCTGCGTTCGGTCCAGTGGTGGTCTACCTGCAGACCCGAGTTCCTAGTTTTGGTTCTGAGTTTAAAAAAAAGAGTGTTCTTTAAAATAATGAAAGAAGTTGTGTTTTGGTCTGAATAAAGATGCAGAATATTTTGCTATATAATAATGTTTAGGAATGTGTGTTTAGTCGATAGTAAATATTGATAATAGGGGAATTTTGATATGCTAAATTGGGGAGGGCTGATTTGTCAATTTTGAATATTGTGTTCTGCAATCTTGCGGGGGGGGGAATGAAACAAGGGGATATTTGGCGTGGGACGTGGCCTGAGGCTGACTTCACCTGCAATATATATTGGGCGGTCAGCCATCTCACTGGGTGTGTTTGGAGTGTAAGAGTGCCGACAGTTGAGAGAGTTCGGAGAGCATTGAATGGTATTTGTACACGTGTTCACTATTCGGCTTGTAATAAATTTCAGTTTGACTGCAGCATCTTCATCCGTGCTCATTCCAAGTTTGTGGACATAACACTATGGAACACAGTGAAGACAGTCATCATCAAGTGGAGAAAATATGGCACAACAGTGACATTACCAAGAACTGGACATCCCTCCAAAATTGATGAAACGACGAGAAGAAAACTGGCCAGGGAGGCTGCCAAAAGGCTGACAGCAACACTGGAGGAGCTGCAGGAATTTCTGGGAAGTACTGGCTGTTTAGTACTGTACATGTGACAACAATCTCCTGTCTAGAGTGGCAAGACAGAAGCCTTATCTTACAAAGAAAAACATCCAAGCTCGGCTACATTTTGCAAAAACACATTGGAAATCTCCCAAACATGTGGGAAAATGTGTTATGGTCCAATGAAACCAAGGTTGAACTTCTTGGCCATAATTCCAAAAGGTATATTTGGCACAAACACAACACTGCTCATCACCAAAAGAACACCATACCTACAGTGAAACATGGTGGTGGCAGCATCATGCTTTGGGGCTGTTTTTCTTCAGCTGGAACTGGGGCCTTAGTCAAGGTGGAGGGAATTATAACAGTTCCAAATACTGGTCAGTGTTGGCACAAAACCTTCAGGCTTCTGCTAGAAAGCTGAAGATGAAGAGGAACTTCATCTTTCAGCACAACAATGACCTAAAGCACACATCCAGATCAACAGAAGAATGGCTCCACCAGAAGAAGATTAAGGTTTTGGAAGGGCCCCGCCAGAGTCCAGACCTGAATCCGATCAAACATCTGTGGGGTGATCTGAAGAGGACTGTGCACAGGAGAGGCCCTCGCAACCTAACACATTTGGAGCATTTTTTGAAAGAGTGGGCAAATATTGCCACATCAAGATGTGCCACGCTGATAGACTCCTACCCAAAAAGACTGAATGCCGTAATAAAAGCCAAAGGTGCTGCAACAAAGTATTAGTTTAAGGGTGTTTATATTTATGCAAACAGGTTATTGTAAGTTTTAATTTTTTATTTTTCCTCTTAAAAGATTTCAGTTTGTTTTTCAATTGAGTTGTATGGGTCACCAGGTACAGCACCAACAACTCCCGGTCAAAAACGCTGTACTTGCGCTCACCATCCTGCAGCTTGTGACTGAAAAATGCGAGGGGCTGCTACTCCCCTGCCACACGCTGCTCGACCACTGCCCCCATGGCTACATCAGAGGCATCTGTTGTCAAAGCTATGGGCACTGTGGGCACAGGGTGAGCGAGTAGTGCTGCATTCACAAGGGTGGACTTAGCTTTGTCAAAAGCTTGGACCGTTCGAGAGTCCAGGTGACAGGGTCGTTGGCTTGTTTTAGCCTCAGAGCCTCATAAAGTGGTTGCAGGAGGTGGGCAGTGCGAGGGAGGAAGCGATTGTAAAAATTTACCACTCCTAAAAATTCCTGCAGTGCCTTAACAGAGTCCAGATGGGGAAATTCCGCCACCGCTTGAATCTTGGAAGGCAATGAATTGCGCCTCACGACGAAATGCGGTGGCCTAAGAAGTCAATCACTGGCAGCCCAGACTGACACTTAGCCGGGTTGATGATCAGGCCATGTTCTTCAAGGTGCCCAAAAACTTGTTTGAGGTGCGACAGATGCTCTTCAGCTGATGGACTGGCCACTAATATGTCGTCGAGGTAGACAAACACAAATGGGAGGTTGCGTAACACTGAGTCCATCAACCTCTGAAATGTTTTGGCCATGCCTTTAAGGCCAAATGGTATGCGCAGGAATTCAAAAAGCCTGAACGGGGTAATTACCATAGTCTTGGGGACATGCTCCACGCACACGGGAACCTGGTGATAACCATGGACCAGATCCACCTTTGAAAAAATGGCAGAGCCCGCCAAACACACGGAAAAATCTTGGATGTGCAGAATAGGATAATGGTCATTAGCGGTGATGTTGTTAAGCCGACGAAAATCACCACACCGCCGCCACGACCCATCCATCTTAGGTACAATGTGAAGCAACGAGACCCATGGGCTGTTAGAAGTCCTCACTATTCCAAAACGTTCCATAGTGACAAATTCCTCTTTCGCTATGGCCAACTTAACTGCGTTGAGGCATCGTGTGCGCGCAAAAACCGGCGGTCCCGCGGTAGGGATGAAATGTTCCACCCTGTGCTTAGTAACTGCAATGGAAAAAGCAGGCGTTGTAAGCGACGGAAAATTTGTCAGCAAACGCAGAAAAACATTATCCAACGCTAAAAAGTTAGCGTTTGACAACAGCCCAGCTCCCCCAGCCTCACATGGAAAAGTGGCAAAAGACACAGCATCAATCAAATGGTGGTTAGCAACATCAACAAGCAAACCATTTGCACACAGAAAATCTGTGCCAACAATGGGTATTGTAATAGAAGGGACTGCAAAGTCCCAATCAAAACTGTGTCACTGGAAACAAACAGTCACAGACCTTGTGCCAAATGTCTCAATGGAAGAACCGTTAGCTGCACTCAAACGCGGGCTGTTGCTCGCCGCCAGTCTGTCTGTGCTGGTTGGCGGGAGTAGGCGCTTCTGTGAGCCAGAGTCCACTAGGAAACATCTCCCTGACAGCGAGTCTTTAATGAAGCGCAGCTCACTTCGTCCACCAGCGCTCATAGCTGCTACTGAGGGCTGGCTCTAGAGTTTTTCTGTCGTCTCAAACGTGCATGGAGGAATGCAGTGCTTAGCCTTACTGCCAAACCGCAGGTGGAAGAAACACAGACCTTTCCCACGTCGTCTCTGGGCCACCACTTCAGCTACTGCTGCTGGATCCACATCCTCCAACGTGGGTTGCAGGATATCCGATGCCCCTCTTTGCACAGCAAACTGCCTGGTAACCACCAGGACCAGATCAGCTTCCTTGGCTATAGCTCGTTAGTCACCAGTAGCCAAATGTGGGGAGTTAGCCAAAATTGCATGCACAGGCAGCAGGAGCTGGTGCAGGAATATGTGTGGAAACAGAAAACCACCTTCATCCACTCCAAGTAGCGATAGTATTCTGTCCATAAGGTCCATAGCCGTGCCGTCACCCAAGCCTGACAGGGAGAGGATTTTTTCCGCTCTTTCCGCAGCCGATAGACTATACCTCTGGAGCAGGAACTGTTTGATGGTGGCGTATTTACCATGCTGTGGGGGCGCGCTGTCATGAACTCTCCGTGCACTTCTTCGTAGCGCACGGAGGAGAGGAATGAATAAACCCAATAGCGAGAGTAGATGGTGCACTTTTATTAACAACACAAAAGAAAACACGTCCAGTTATCACCAAGTTCAGTTCAGTACAACCACAGAAATACAGAGAGATGTAATGACAAGGTTTGGCCACCAAACATGCAGGGCACCAGTCGAATGCTCAACAGCCTGGTCTAAAATGGAGCCTAGTGCTGCAGGGCTGCGTAAAGCACAAAAGGAAAGGCACACGGCCTCGTGCTGCAGGGCTGCAGAGCACAGGAGAAAAGGCGAAGAAAGACACTTACTGAGCTGGAGCAGATCAGGGGCGAAACCGAGCAGTCTGGTGGAAAAGGATTAGAAGCTGAGGCAGCCGCGAACACCCAGGGATGGATCGTCTGAAGATGTCGGGCTGAGTACGAGAAAGGAGTGGTACGTCATTCATGGAGAGCTTGCTGCCATGAACGAGGGTGAATGCCCCACCAATCTCTTTCCACCAGCGTGGCAAACATATACTCCAGAAGCTAACGAGGAAAGAGATTGCCGGTGTGAAAATGCTTGGGCAGAACTGATTGGCATCCGGTGTGTGAGAGCGTGTGTGAATGAGAGTGAATGGAGCATGTGCTTGTGTGTGTGCGTGTGGGTGTGTGTATGTGTGAACACCATGACAGTGCAGCTGACAGAGCTTGACAGGAGGAGGGGGCATGCCCGAGCTGTCAGGAGGAAATTAGGTCAAGGCATAACGATGAGTCAGAATCGGGTTTGGCCTCCAAAACCCGGATTCATGACACGTGCGAAGTAACGTCATGACACGCCGTGCGGACTGCTGTTCCAGAGCAGTGACAACCAAGTAATACCTGGTTTCATCTGCAGTGATACCTTGCAGGTGGAACAGCATTTCGATATGCTGGAACCGCGATGCCGGGTTGCTCTGCCAAAACTCCAGAAGCTTCACAGCCACAGTGCAAGCAGCCAGCTGTGAGGGTCGAGGCAACATGGCTGATGAGGAAACATAGTTTTCTTCTGTGTCTGACATGCTCGAATCAGGGTCACCAATGTGGCAGGAGGAAGAAACGCACAGGAGACGAAGGTGGGTTTTTGTCTTTACTCCTCAACTGCCACCAAGCTACTAATAGTGACCACTCCCAGACTCCAAAACCAGGAAACACAAACCACGCCCCCCCAACTCCAAATCCCACTGGGTGAGAGGTACCTCTTCAGTCTGCCACTATATATATATATATATATATATATATATATATATATATATATATATATATATATATATATATACAGTGGGGCAAAAAAGTATTTAGTCAGCCACCAATTGTGCAAGTTCTCTCACTTAAAAGATGACAGAGGTCTCCAATTTTCATCATAGGTATACCTCAACTATGAGAGACAAAATGAGAAAAAAAAATCCAGAAAATCACATTGAAGGATTTTTAATGAATTAATTGGTAAATTCCTCGGTAAAATAAGTATTTGGTCACCTACAAACAAGCAAGATTTCTGGCTCTCACAGATATGTAACTTCTTCTTTAAGAGGCTCCTCTGTCCTCCACTCGTTACCTGTATTAATGGCACCTGTTTGAACTCGTTATCAGTATAAAAGACACCTGTCCACAACCTCAAACAGTCAGACTCTAAACTCCACTATGGCCAAGACCAAAGAGCTGTCAAAGGACACCAGAAACAAAATTGTAGACCTGCACCAGGCTGGGAAGACTTTATCTGCAATAGGTAAGCAGCTTGGTGTGAAGAAATCAACTGTGGAAGAAATTACTAGAAAATGGAAGACATACGAGACCACTGATAATCTCCCTCGATCTAGGGCTCCACGCAAGATCTCATCCCGTGGGGTCAAAATGATCACGGGAACGGTGAGCAAAAATCCCAGAACCACACGGGGGGACCTAGTGAATGACCTGCAGAAAGCTGGGACCAAAGTAACAAAGGCTACCATCAGTAACACACTACGCCACCAGGGACTCAAATCCTGCAGTGCCAGACGTGTCCCCCTGCTTAAGCCACTACATGTCCAGGCCCGTCTGAAGTTTGCTAGGGAGCATTTGGATGATCAAGAGGATTGGGAGAATGTCATATGGTCAGATGAAACCAAAATAGAACTTGTTGGTAAAAACTCAACTTGTCGTGTTTCGAGGAGAAAGAACACCATACCTACTGTGAAGCATGGGGGTGGAAACATCATGCTTTGGAGCTGTTTTTCTGCAAAGGGATCAAGATGACTGATCCATGTAAAGGAAAGAATGAATGGGGCCATGTATCGTGAGATTTTGAGTGAAAACCTCCTTCCATCAGCAAGGGCATTAAAGATGAAACGTGGCTGGGTCTTTCAGCATGACAGTGATCCCAAACACACCGCCCAGGCAACAAAGGAGTGGTTTCGTAAGAAGCATTTCAAGTTCCTGGAGTGGCCTAGCCAGTTTCCAGATCTCAACCCCATAGAAAATCTTTGGAGGGAGTTGAAAGTCCGTGTTGCCCAGCGACAGCCCCAAAACATCATTGCTCTAGAGGAGATGTGCATGGAGTAATGGGCTAAAATACCGGCAACAGTGTGTGAAAACCTTGTGAAGATTAAGGAGGAAATTATGGGCCTCCGAAGAGAAATGGAGCGCAAGCTAGCAGAAAACATGGAGGAGCTGCGCTCTCAGCGGGCGTGTATGACAGAAGCACAGGCCCGAATATCAGAGCTGGAAGATTGGAATAGCGAGGCAAGCGAACAGCTACAGACCCTGATGGCACAAATGCAGAGGATGCAGGAGAAAGTAACCGACTTGGAGAGCAGGTCCAGACGGGGCAATATACGCATCTTCGGGATCCCGGAGGGCATTGAAGGCAACTCGAAGACGAAATTCATGGATCAGTTATTAAAAAAAGAGCTGGAACTGCCCAGCGAAGCGGATCTGCAGATTCAACGAGCGCACAGAGCCTCGGCACAGAACCCGAACCCACGCTCTACACCCAGGTCAGTTGTGGTAAACTTTCTGAAATATGATGTAAAGGAAAGAATCCTGACACGAGCGTGGAAAAAAAAGATACGAATCGGCGACAAGCAGATATTCTTTGATCATGACTACCCGGCAGAAATTGTGCAGCAGCGGAAGAAATATGCCAACATTAAAAAAACGCTGAAAGAAAAAAAAATTAGATTCCAAACGCCGCTAACGAAGATGAGGATTCATTGGGAGAACGGCATGAGGACATACAACACAGCCAGAGAGGCAGCGCAGGACATGATGGAGCGGGGCCTTGAGGTGTACGTGCCGGAGGAAACGGTAGGAGCAGCGGAGGCCCTGAACGCATCACGACAGCCGGAGTGGAGGCGAGTGAGCGGCAAAAGACGGGGGGAGACGTGGAGCAGCGGGCCCAGGAAAGACTACAAGGCTTTCAACTGAAAGCCTAGATTATAACAAAGATTAAGAAAGACACAGAAGAAATGAAGGCCAAGAAGACAAGGTAAAAGAGAACCAGACGGCTAGGAGAGGTTTAAGTGATATTTGTTGGACATTTCTAGACTAATGACTATTTCTTGGATAGTAAATACAGGTCTAGGGAGGGCCCTACACTCGGTGAGGACATTCCCTCCACCCACCAACAGGGACCAGTGGGCAGAAGAAAGGCCCAAAGTACGGAGGTCGAGATTTTTTAATGTGTTTTTATATAAATATGTGTTATTTTTGTTGTTAAAGGGGCTAGGAGCACAAGTTAAAAAAATGGAAAAACATGATTATGGGTAAAAATCTTAAGATAATAACACTAAACGTGAATGGTCTGAACTCACCTGTTAAAAGGGAAAGAATAATAAGAAAATTCAAGAAGGAAAAAGCCGAAATTATATTTATGCAAGAGACACATTTGAGCAAGACAGAACATGTGAAACTAAAGAGATTTGGCTATAAGAACTCCTACTACAGTTCATTTAAGGGAGGAACTAAAAGGGGGGTTATGATACTAATCTCAAATAAAATACAATTTGAATGTGAACAGGAAATCCAGGATAAAGAAGGCAGGTATGTAATAATAAAGGGTAGAATAGATGGAATGCAGATCACATTAGTGAACATCTATGCTCCACCAGAAAGTGACAAGGGTTTTTTTCAACATCTGTTTGATCTCATAGCAACACACAGTGAAGGAGTCCTAATTTGTGGAGGAGACTTAAATGCTGTCATGGATCATGAAGTTGATACAACAAGTGTTAAGAAGACAAAAAAAACATGTAACAAAGTTCATAAGAACCTCACTGGCAGAAATGGGTATGGTAGACATTTGGAGGGACCTGCACCCACTCGAAAAAGACTATACACATTATTCAGCAGTCCATAAAGTACACTCTAGAATAGATTACTTCCTTATGAATGAAGGTGACAGACACAGGGTGAGAAATTGTTGGATTGGAGGGGCAGAAATATCAGATCATAATCCAATATACATGGAAATAAATTTAAACAATAGAAAACGACAAACAACATGGAAGCTTAATGTAGGACTGTTAAATGATGATAAAATGAAAGAAAGAATAAAAGTAAACATAAATGAATATATCCAAGAGAATGACAATGAAGAAGTGGACCCAACAATACTATGGGATGCACTAAAAGCCGTGTTAAGAGGTAAATTAATTGTTGAAACAGGAAAAGCAAATAAGACTAAACTGGAAGCATATGAACAAAGATGTGAGAGACTGAGGGAATTAGAACATAAACATCAAAGCACAAATGACCCAAAAATATATCAAGAAATTAAAGAAGAAAAAATAAAGATAAAAGAAACACAAATGGATGAAATTGAAAAGAAAAATAGATATCTAAAGCAAAAATATTATGAAACGGGACCAAAAGCCACAAAACTGCTGGCAAAACGGTTAAGAAAACAACAAACAATGAATAATGTATATAAGATTAAAGACCCCACCACAAATAAAACCACAGTTAACCCAGAAAACATCGAAGAAATATTCCATAATTTCTACCAAGAACTATACTCGCAACCTGAAGAAACAAATACTAAAGATATTAAAAAATTTCTATGCACATTGGACTTGCCATCAATAGGAAATCAACAAAATGAAAAGCTAACAGCAGAAATAACAACACAAGAGATTAGAGATGTGATTAAGTCACTTAAAAATGGTAAATCACCAGGTAGTGATGGATACCCATCTGAGTTTTATAAACTGTTTATAGAAGAACTCACGCCACAGCTTCTAAAGTCATTTAATTGGACGTTGAACAACAACAAAATACCTCCATCATGGAACGAAGCCATTATTTCAGTCATTTTAAAGCCAGGGAAAGATAGAGAACAATGCAGAAACTATAGGCCAATCTCTTTATTAAATGTGGATTATAAAATATATACAACAATTATATGTAAACGAATGAAGACATTCTTGACGGAATTGATAGAAGATGATCAAACTGGTTTCATAGAGGGACACCAAACACATGACAATATCAGGAGAACAATACATATAATTAATCAAATACATAAAGAAAAGAAAAGCGCAGTAATAATGAGTTTTGACGCAGAAAAAGCATTTGACAGGGTTAACTGGAAATTCCTATATAGTGTGCTGGAACGCTTTGGATTTAATGAAAAATCAGTACAATGCATAAGGACGCTGTATCAAGAACCTGTGGCAAGAATCAAGATAAACGGTAGCTTAACAGACAAAGTAAATATACAAAGATCAACTAGGCAGGGATGCTGCTTATCGCCCACCTTGTTTGCTCTGTTCATAGAGCCACTGGCTCAAGTGATGCGACAAAATAAGAAATTAAAAGGTGTAACAATAAAGGGGGCGGAACACAAGATTGGGCTATTTGCAGACGATATTATAGTTTACCTTGAACAACCAGATGAATCAATAATGGAAATGATGAACTTGATAGAAAATTTTGGAAAATTATCAGGATACAAGATAAACATAACAAAAACACAAATACTGACATTCCACTATAACCCTCTAAACCAGATAACTGATAAGATCAAACTAAACTGGAAACAAAAAGAAATAAAATACCTTGGAGTGAACATACCTAAAGATCTAAGCAAAATCTATAAAGCAAACTATGATAGGTTGGAACAAGAAATAAAAAAAGATATTGATAGATGGTCAATCTTAAATATGGATCTGAATTCAAAAATTGAGACAGTCAAAATCAGCATACAACCTAGATTACTTTACCTCTTCCAGGCTCTACCAACAGAGATTCCAGATGCCCAATTCTCAAAGTGGGACAGGATGATATCGAGATTTGTTTGGGGAGGTAAAAAACCAAGAGTGAAATATAAAACTCTCCAGTTACCAAAAGAGAAAGGAGGCATGGGCCTACCGAGTCTAAAAGAATATTACTACTCAGCACAAATAAAATATATCATATGTTGGTGTGACGAGGGATATGAGGCAAAATGGAAAGAAATGGAAAAGGAAATTGAGGGACTCCCAGTACAAAGCATAATAGGAGATAAAGATGCATATAAGCAAATCAAACAAATAGACCCAATCACTAAATTTACTTTAGAACTGTGGTATAAAATAGTACAAAAGTATAATATAAAGGAAGACATAAAACTATTGAAATGGGTAGCATTTGACAGTCAGTTTGAACCGGCAAAACAAGATAGGGGATACAAAAATCTGGTGAACAAGGGAATCACAGCATGGGGCAATATCGGAAAAAAAGATCTCGGGAGCTTTGTAAACATCAGGAGAAAATTTAAACTAGAAAGATCGGAATTCTTCAGATATCTGCAGATGAGAGACTATTATATGAAGAAGATTAGGCATAACCTCCAAACAGATGTGAGCGAGATTATACAATTCATTTTAAGCTCATATACAGGAAATAAAATAAGAATTATTTCAAAGCTATATCAGAAACTTATGGCAAACAATCATTCAAGTAACTATATAAAGGAGAAATGGGAGAAAGAGCTCAATTTAAACATAACAGAAGAAAGCTGGCAGGAAATATGGAAAACACAACACACATCAACAAATTCAAGGACATGGAGGGAATTTGGATGGAAAAACCTGATTCGCTTTTTCATTACACCACAGATTCAAGGAAAATATACAAATACCCAATCTTTATGCTGGAGGGGATGTGGGGCTCAAAATGCAGACCACTCACATATGTTTTGGAAATGCTGCAAAATCTCATCATTCTGGAAATCTATACATGTGACAATACAGAGGATATTAGGATATAATATACCAATGAACTGTAACCTGATGTACCTATGTGATCTTAAAAGAGACAATGTTATACAGGCTGAGGACAGATATCTAGTTAAAATCTTGTTGATTGCATGTAAAAAAACAATCACAAAAAAATGGCGATCAGAAGTTCTTCCTGACCAAGAGCAATGGACTGACATTATTGAGGACATACGTATGATGGAAAAACTAACATATCGACAAAGAATGCAAGAAGGACTATGGGGAAAAAAATGGCGGAAATGGACACACTACAAAGTGCAACAACGAGACAGATATTGAAAGAATAACCAAAGACGCTGGAAAAACCGGAAGAATTAAGAGATGGAAACTAAAAACTTGATGCTCCAACATTTGTCCCCCCCCCCTTTTTTTTTTTTTCCTTTTTCTTTTTTACTCTAGCCCCTTTGTTTTTTAAATGTAGACTGTGATCTGAATGCAATATATATGATGAAAAATGAATAAAAATCTTAAGTTAAAAAAAAAAAAAGAAGCGCACGGAGAGTTTATGACAGAAATAACATTTCTTTTTTTCATTAAATTCCGTGTTTACCTTCATAGAGTAACTCAGAAATTCTTTTCCATATAATTAGCTTTTATAATTTTCTTCATAAAATTTGTGTCCAGTTTTCTTCATATTTTTGTTCCAGTTATTTCACTCTCCCTTTTCTTCACAGTTATAAATTCATACTAAGGTTTCCTTGGTTCCACAAATGTGATTACACTCTGTTGCTCAATAATCAGTTACAAGTTGAATGTGATGCTTGATATTTGATCATTTCACTTTACCAACAAATTCTTTTAATGTAATGTCATTTAATCTGAGTCTGATCATTAAAACTTTAAATGGTGTATGGAGGTTTCTGTTGATTTCTTTTCCTGTGTTTGTTTCTGAAGTCACCCAGTAGTATTCACGAATATCTGAGACTGATTGATTGAAGGTATAAAGAATAGTTATTAATAAATTGTCCAAGCTTGTGGACTGGTGCCCCAAAAACGAGTTTTCCGGTGTATGCGTGGACTCGAAGTAAACCTTCGTTTCCCCATACACCTCTAGGTATAAATTAAATAATCTTTGTACCTTATAATTAAATGTTGCTACATCAGTGATGGAGTTCAATTCAATTCAATTCAATTCAACTTTATTTATATAGCGCCATTTCACAACAACAGTCATCTCATAGCACTATCAACTGTAGGGGGGACCCCCACAGTTGCAGAAAGACCCCAGCAATCAGGAGTTCAATGTAACACTGAATTTCTTCTGTGTATCGTCAATAATCTCATGCAGTACTATAACAGGACATGTTTACAAATATTTAAGACCCAGTGGAGCACATCATTTTATATTTTAGCAATATTTTGTTATTAAAAAGTTTTTTAAAACTGTAATCAACCAAATTAACTACAAAACACCCATCATTATTATACACAGCAGAAGGACCTGTTTGACTGCAACTTCAGATCATCAAACAAATTTGAATGTTGGACGGGGATGGCACAGGTGAACACGGGATGCGGTTTTTAACAGTGCTGCCCATTTGTCAGTAAATATTAAACTAAAAATGTTTTATTTTGTTATTTGTGAGTTTTTGTGTCCTGTGTTTAGGTCCTGTCACACTAGGACAACTTAGGCAGCATTTGCAAAATGTATGAAAAATTTGGAGAATATGCTGGCGTACATCGAGTCAGTTATGGCCAAGTTTTGTCTAAGTTAAGAGCACACTGAAGAACACTGAAGCACCCTGAAGCACGCTGGTATACGATGTAGTCCGCCGAGCTCATCCAACGTATCCAGCGTATGGTTTATACGTTCCTCATTTGCGGAGCAAAGGTTGTAGGGAAGTTATGTGTTCATTTACACACTTTACTTGTCAGCAACTCGTAGGCTACAGACACACTGTAGGTCTTAATGCTCAATTCCAATTTTTGCCGAGATCCGATTTTTTTTGTGTGAGCGTTCACATTATAATTTAAATGCGACCCCCATCAGACTCCAGTGTGAACGGTCTACAGCTGTGAAGCGACCCACGTGTGCAGAAAAAAACTATAACATCAGACACAGCATTGTGTTTGAGCCCCTAACGACTGAGTGGGACAGAACTTCTTCACCTTGATGCAGCGTGGCAAAATAAAATGTTAAAATCATTCAGAAATTATTATGCACAAAAATAAAGGAGACCAGCTTCATTCCTCTACACGCCAGATGATTGCTGTGATCAGCTCTGCTTTAACAGAACTGATCGATTAAACAGCTCTCTTGAAAATGAGACCCTGTGTCTCAGTGGGATTACCTGTATAAATAAGGTTAATAATAAATAATCCTAGCGATTACAATAGGGCTCTCGCCCACTGACGTTGTCAGTGGCTTGGGCCCTATAAACAGCGTGGCTCGTACCAGCGGCACCGGTACTGCACAGGAAGGAGAAGCTGCCACAAACTCCCCTCTGGACTGTGGGTCCTCTGGCCATTCCGCTCCACAGTCATGTCGGTATTAACTTTACATTTTAGATATTACAGCGACCAGGACTCCCGGTGTGCCATTTAAAGGGAAAAAGGGAAAAGGGAAAAAGGAATTTGCAGCATCCAGTAAGTGTGCCGTTACCGTGTGCTTGTCTGACGGTTTCAACCCCACCCCCCACCCCCCGAAATTTTGAAGATGTTGTACAGTCGGAGCCGACAAAATTATGATCCAGTGATAAAGAGAATAACTGAACAGTTTCTAACTTGGAGCTACCCTATAATGGTATATTTGCAGCGTTTGTTCACAGGAAAAACCCATACAACAGAGCCGTGCTCCACTGCTGCCTGCAGCACACACACACACACACACACACACACACACACACACACACACACACACAGAATGCTAAGCCCTGTCCACACTTCCTGAAGCCAGGGCATGAAGAGACAGTGGTGACAGAGCAGTGGCTAAACTTTTATTGATAAAAATTACATACTGTCACTGAGCAACTCCATACTCGGGGCTGCACACCCTTGTAACCTCAGCAAAACACTTATAAAACCTGAGGTAAGGCTGACAAACGGTTTGAAAGATATGTGAGGAACACACACACGCACAAACAGACAGAGATATTTTGCATTTATAGACAGAGAGTAAATTCATGTCATTTTTTGCAGTATAATTAAAAAAGATAAACTTTATATATTCAGTATTCATGACAGACACAGTGAAATATTTCAAGCTTTTTATTCAATTTTGATGATTATAGTTCAGCTTTTTGAAACCGAATTCCAAATGATGATATTCTAATTTACTGAGATGCACCTGTAAACTCCTCCTTATGTTATAACAGAAGTGATGCCATTATACTGATTCATATCTTTTTGGGGGGCTTAGCCGCATGTGTTCATTCCAAACATTCAGTTAGTTATTTTCCTATTACTGTTTAGTGCAGGTCAAAAGTTGATGTGCCACCAAAATAATTTTGGGAACATAACTGTACTGATAGTTGCTTGTATTATGTGTTGTTATTATGTACTATTATTATGTGCTATTGTGTATCTGAAACTGATGTATGATTTTGAATCATCGGGGATTTTACAGCTAACAAGGTTTCCCTTCATTAGAACTAATTCCTGTCTTCCCAATTTTGTCCTCCCCCCCTCCCCCCCCGCCCCTCGAAAAGATCATTCAGGGTCCCTTCACATCAAAGATCCCTCAGACACGTAATGGTACCATTGTTATTTTATCTTGAAAAAAAAAAATAATTGAAAGACAAGGGTAGAGAAAGAAAAAGAGCAAAATTTCTTGACACAGTGACAGTTACTGTCTTTTTGCACACCTTTCCCAAGAAATCCATTGGCAAACCTCTTAAACCAGTGTTTATGCTTAAAATCATTTTCAAAGCTGTTAAAATATTCATCTATTTAGGTCTCTTTCCAAATCAAATCAGCCTTTGAAAGGAGCTTTCTCTAATGCACGAGTGACATTATCTCCCTCAAAGATGGCCGCTGTTTTAGCAGCTACTGAACCACATCTGACTGTCAGTGGGCTCTGCACCACAAAATCACACACCCCCACAGATGGCATGCATGCAAATCCACACACACACACACACACACACACACACACACACACACGGGCCAGTGAAACCCAGCCAAACCAACAGAGATGCTTCCAATTCACAACTCTGATTCAGAATTGATCTCAAAAGTATCCAGAGTGAGCGCTGACACATTTCAAGCTCCTCTCACTGGATTTAAAGTGTATATTTAGCAGCTTTTCACTAATGAGAATGCTAATCGGCAACAGCCTGCGTGTGAATGCTCAGAGCATTGCAGACAGGAGGTGATTTATTTCTGATTTACATCTATTTATATGAAAAAAAAACAACAATAAATACAGAACACTGAAGGCATTTATTTGAATGGAGTAGCTTCTGGTCAAAGGCACAATGGAGCTGATTATGAGGGCTTTAATTTCACAAATGGATCTGCGAAACCTTTTATTGGAGTGTTTCATTCATGAGTGTGCTGAATAATGTGATATTTTTTGCTTGGAGAGTCACAATAGTGACAGCCAATAGTCATGTTGAACATAAAGGTGCATAAAAGATTCAACCTTAAAGGTCCCATTCACTAAAACATGGTGAGTTTGTGGGTTTTAATCTTCTAAAATGCTTTCTTAGGTCATATGACTACAGCAAAAATGTTAGTTTAGTTTAGTTTATTGGTTTATTTGTCAGGGACCATATACAGGAAAAACATTAAACACAGGGTAAAGATGCTCTGTACCAGATTATAGCATTCTCACTAATTTCCAGCTGTAGTCCCTGAGGCAAGCAGAATGATATTAAAAGAAAAACAGCACATATAGAAAGCAATTCAGGTTGGGTTTCAGAAACTGTTGACCCTGAAACAAGCAGCGAGTAAGTTGAAAAGGTAAAAAGATAACAGAGACAGCACACATATAAACAATTTAAGAGTACAATTTCAAATCCCATTTAAGGGAGAGGGTCAATGCTGGCAGGCTTGATTACTTAAAATCCATTTTTTAGTCACTGTGGTAAAGTCTCTGTAATTTGTTCTGGTCTTCAAAGCAGTGGGGAGCTTGTTTCATTCCATTATAGCTTTGGATGAGAATGCTAATTGTCCAAAAGCAGTTTTACGTAGGGGGATGTAACAATGCCATCTAGAGGAAGTCCTTGTTACTCTGGTATTTTGTTCAGAAGTGAGGAACACAAAAGTTTTAAGGGGCGGGGGTGCAGAACCATGGATAATTTTAAAGACCAACTGTATATTTGCATTCATGATCATGTTTTCAAAGCTTAACATCTTGTGTTTGGCAAGTATACCACAGTTGTGATACTGTCATGTCTTTTGCCCAGCTAACAGGGCTACTACAAACTCCAGTTCCAGTGAAGTTGGGATGTTGTGTAAAACCTAAATAAAAACTGAATACAATGATTTGCAAATCCTTTTCAACCTGTGTTTTATTGAACTAGTACATTGCCCGTAGAAAGCAAGTATTCTTGTCTGAAGCGGGTAGCTCAATTAGACTTTACAGGCCCAAATGTAGGGCCTCCCTGGGGCCCTGGCGGTGCTCTGGGACTGGTGTCTGCATACTGGAAGGGGGGAGTCACCCTCCCAGACCTCCGGGGCCTGCGGGTGTGGGTGTGCGTGTGTATGTGTGTGAATGTGTGTGCGTGTGCAGGTGCGTGAGTGTGGGTGTGAGTGGGTTCGTGGGTGTGTGCGGGTGTGGATGTGGGTGCGGATGTGTGTTTGTGGGCATGTGGGGCTGTGTGTGGGTGTAGGTGGGCATGTGTGATGGTGATGTTTGTGTGCACATGAGGGTGGCCGGGTGTGTGTGAGTGTGTGTGGCTGCAGATACCTGTGGGTGGACGTGCAGGGGTGGAGGATGTGTGTGTGGGTGGGGGAACCTTGTTTGGTGGTGGGGGTGGGGCGAGCCATCTGGTGGCCTTGGGATTGGCGATTCGGGGCTGCCCTCCCACTGTGTCATGGGGTGGGGTGCTTTGTCACATTGCTTCTGGTGTCTTTGGCACCAGGTGTATGTGGGTGCTCAGGTGTGGTCGGGGGGGGCCGTTGGTACGGGGTGGCAGCCATGTTGCCGTTGGTTTGTTCCGGGGTGGCTGTGGCTGCGGGGCGGCCTGCTGCTGTCAGTGTCTGTCTGGGGTGGGTGGTTGGTGGGCTTGCGGTGGGCGCTTGGGGTGTTGCTTGGCATGTGGGGTGCCGTATGGGTCCGGCCCATTGTTGATTATTGTGATTATTGTTGTTGTGTATGTTTGTGTGTGCAAGATGAGTGGGAGTAGGTGTGGGTGTGGCTGCTCCATCATGCTTGTTGTGCTGGGAGCACTGGGGCATGATGCTGGTGGGTCCTGGGATGCTTGTCCTGGCGGCCCTAGCCCTGGATTGGAATTTAGGGGCAGTGGGTGGACTCCTGAACCAATTTGTGAACTGGCTTCTGGGGGGGACGGGGGGGCGACGGGCTCCCTCTTGGACCGCCTCCGTTAAAGTCTTATCCCCCCCCCCCGATTCTGGGTGGAGCATGCATCTTCTTGGATACACTTAGGGTTTTGGGGTGGGGGTGTGCCACACTGTGTAGGTGAAGGGGATACCTCTGTCTGCTGCACAGTGGGGCTGCCCTCATCTCAATTTTAACTGCATTTTAGACACTGAGGGCTTGGGGGGATGGGAGCTCCACTGCCTATCGCAGTGGCTAGTGGTGCTCCAACCACCATCCCCCTAATTTTAACTGCACTACTGTAGTTCACACACCTGCACACAATCACATCATACAACTGACACACACCTATCACGATTTGTGCAAGGGGGAGGGGGGATGGGGGCCCTCCCCCACCCCTGTTGCTCTCCTTCTGCCGGGGCCCTGGGACCCGTCATGTTGTCAAAATCCTTGGGTGATGCCAAATGAATAGATACCAGCAAGGGAGTGAGAGAGTGATTGAACAAGAGAGTAAGCAAGAGTGAGGGAGTGATGAGTGGTGATGGTGATGGTGATGGTGGGTCGGTTTTGTGTAGCACTTTGCATGTCGAGTGGCATCTGGGAGTGCCTGCTGTGGTCCACTGATCAGTCGCTTGGGTGGGTGCTGGGGGTGGTGGTCTGTTTGTGTGGCCGCGGCCGCCCTGGGGTGGGTGAGTGTGTGGGCGAGAGTACGAATGGATGTGACTAGGTCGGAGCGTGAGTGAGAGTGCGTGCATGGGTGAATGCGAGTGAATGTGGGTGACTCTGAGGGCGAGTGTGAGCAACATTGAGCGGGTACAAGAGTGAGATGGAGTGGGTGGGTCCGGGAGTGCGAGTGTGGGATTGTGTGGGGGAGAGGGTGAGCAAGAGTGGGTGAGTGTGTGTGGGTGCATATGAGAGCATGAGGGTGTGAATATGTGGGAATGGATGTGTCTGCTAGTCGGGAGGTGCTGGGTTGAGGGGGTAATGCCTCTTGGCTATGTGGGCTCCCCTAGAAGGGGGGGTGTCTTCTTTGGGTGTGGGGGTCCCCGGGGTGTGCGGCGGTGGTGCTGGGGGCGGTACTGTGGGGTGCCTGGAGGGGCTGGTGCCGGGGGCGCGGGCCGGTCTCCAGGCCAGAGAGTGGGGCGCTGGCCTCCGGGTAACTGGGGGGTGGGGTCTTGGTGGGCCCGGGGTTGTGGGCCGGCTGTGCCAGCTGCCTTCCTCAGCCGTCCCTCCATGGGCGGATTCCTGGCTTTCCTGGGGCTTGTTGGTCTCAGACATTTGTGCCCTGTGGGGGTTGGTGGCATTGTCTTGCCTGCTCGGGGTTTCCGGGGGGGGGGGATGCTGCGACCCCCCGCCCTCTTCGTATGTTTCCTGACAAACCACTCACATGCACACATTTATTTTGCGCACGATCTCATATACACTCAAACACACACGGATGCACATACACAAATGTCTCCCCTTTAACAGGTATGGATACCAGACTCGTGTTGAGACCTCTTCAGTGGAAGAAGTAGTCTGTCTTCTGTTTGTTTTAGTTGTTGCTTTGATTGTCTTCTTTGTCTGTTCCTTTCCCTTTTCTTTCCCCCTCCCCACACCTCCATTCCCCACTCCTCATCCTGTCGGGTCCTTCATGGGTAAAATAATTTTAATAAAGTATTAAAAGTTATGACAAGAGGGGTTTACAACAATATAATTCTCTGGGGATCCGCAGTGGCTGAGAAAAAGTGAGTTCTGCCGGGGAGGCTGCCAAATCCTCCTTAGATATGGAGCGCAACCCTAAAAGAACCCAGGGCAGGCAGTCGACCCAATTTGTGTCTGTGAGCAAAGCTCTGAGCACTGCTTTAAGCGACCTATGAAAATGCTCACATAACCGGTTAGCCTGGGGGTTGTACATGGTAGTGTGGTTAATTTTGACCCCAAGCTCTGGGCCATCAAAGGCCAGAGTTCTGAAATGAATTGTGGACCCCTGTCGGAAGTGATGTCTGACAGGGATCCGAACTGTGCAATCCAAGCCGACAAAAAAGCACAAGCCACTTCTGCGGAGATGGTGGAAGCCAGCGGGACCGCTTCAGGCCAGTGCGTGGTGCGGTCCACAATTGTCAAAAGGTGCGTGAAACCTTGCGATGGCGGGAGGGGTTCCACCAAATCCACGTGGACGTGGTCAAACCTCCTGGCCAGAATTGGGAACAGCTCGAGGAGGGCTCTGGTGCTTGTGCACTTTGGCCCACTGGCACATGATGCATGCTGCAGCCCACTCTTTCATGTCCTTGCGCAAGCGCGGCCAGACAAATTTCACCCCCACCAGTTTAACCCCTTGCACTCTGGTCAATTTCCCTAAAAACGCCTAAAAATAACATACCCAAAGTAAATCAAAAGCTGTTCTTCAACCCTTTGCAGCATCTTCATGGGGTTGGTCACATTTAAAAGAAAACACTTTGATTTTTTTGGCAAAACAGTCATAATCTCTCTAAGTGCTCCTGCCACTGAGTAACAGTCATCTAAACATACTGAACTTGAAGAAAATAAAGTTCGCCTGGGTGGTTTTTTGGATACAAATGCTTGCAAATAACACACAGCTGTCAGATACGGGCTGGAAAATGCAACAGAAATGTAGAACCAAGTGTTATCCAGCTGAGGCCAAAATTTTGTAACAATACCACAAAAAATGAATATATTACACAGCTTTTTTCTCAGGTTGTTCCCAGGCGTTTTTGAACTGTGCCAAATTGTGCCAAATGGCACAGTTTGGAAAAACGTCTATAACTTTTGAATGATTCAATATAGAAGCTTGATCTTGGGCTCAAATGAAAGGTGACACTCAGGGCTGTGTGTGTATGGGGGGGGGTTGTTTATTCATTCATGAATGAATGAATGAACAAACAATCCCCCCACACACAAAGAAGCATGCCACGTAAAAAATGTGTGGGCTTTTTTTACAAGAAAAAATAACCTACAGTGCAATAAAAATTATACTAAAATATCTGCAGTGTAGAGGATAACAACCCCCCCCCCCCGCTACAGAGGAGCTCGGCACATGGTCCAGTCCGTGCACCGCGGTCCGTCATGTGGCGATGACGCACAGTTGTAATTTACCGATCGGTCAGAAGTCATTTTATTGACTATTTTCAGTGATAAAGAATAATTTAGCTTATAACACTTACCTGTCCACAACAGCAGTGTCGCTGGCGAACATCTGTTCCTCATTGTCAGACGAACATGACGCTGGTCCGCTTGTTATGACTCGTGGTTCTGGTCACGTGACCCAGTCAAACCATGATTCCATTATTGCGGTTTTGCGCTTCCATGATTGCGGTTTTGGTGAACGATTTTTCAAAACAAATAAGAACAGTAGTAATAAAAAAAGACTGGCGAACGCTACCGTTACACACAGAGGCTTACACAAAACAGATTTTATGCACGGGACGCACGCTTTCAATCATCGAACTTCTCTGCTTCAATTGGCTCGCTGTATTCGCAGCCGTTGGTAGGCAGGTCCTTCTTGCTAGGTTTTCAGTCATTGGTTCTTCAAGGTTTCAGAAACCCAATTCAAGGCTCTTATTAGTTGAATGAGAAGTCAATCAAATCTAAACCAATCAAAGCACTCCTTTGGTTTTCTGTTCGCAGCTGTGTCTGTAGTGGAAGAACGGAAATGCAGCTTTTTTTTTTCAGTGCGCAGGAGGACGCACTAGGACGCAGAGACGTGACCGCCCGCAGTATCCCGGAGTGCAAGAGGTTAACCAAAGCACGCACGCCAGGATGCGAAAGGGAGTGGACTGACTCAAAAATGCAGCGGCGCCAAGAGCTCAGAACCACCGGGCGCGGGCGACCGGTGGAGACGTCGCAGAACAAGGGAGGGCACCCTTTTTGCACCACCCTGCTCTCCAGCTTTAATCCAGTAGGCGCAGACTGGAGCGCGCAAATGTCCGCGTCCCCGGCTTGCTCCACGGCCATGGCAGGGAAATCTATTCCCATGTAGACCAGGGAGACTAACACATGTGACAGGTAATCGACTACAACATTGAGCTTACCGGCAACGTGTTGAATGTCGGTCGTAAACTCCGAGATCACAGCCAACTGCCGCTGCTGCCGGGCCGACCACAGTTCCAAGACCTTGGACATTGCATACGTTAGTGGCTTATGGTCAATGAACGCGGTGAACTCACGCCCCTCTAGCCAAAACTGGAAGTGGCGTGTCGCCAAGTGGAGAGCCAACAATTCTCTGTTGAACGTGCTGTATTTGCATTCGTTGTCGCGCAAAGTACAACTGAGAAATGTGAGTGGCTGCCACGAACTGGAGACATCCTTCTCCACCACTGCCCCTATGACAACATCAGATGCATCCGTGGTGAGCGCTCTTCATGCTGACGGGTCAGGGTGGGCTAGCAAAGCGGCATCAGCAAGCGCTGTTTTGGCGACTGCGAAAGCCTGGACTTGTTCAGGGATCCAGTCGATGTTTTCCGCGGGCTTCTTTTTCTTAAGCACGGCATGCAACGGCTGCATCAGCTGGGCTGCCCGGGGGAGGAAACAGTTATAAAAGTTGACCATTCCCAAAAACTCCTGTAGGGCCCTTACGGTCTGTGGACACGAAAAGTCTGACACGGCATGCACCTTATCCAGTAGCAGAATTGTGCCCTCCGGCAAAATGCAGTGGCCCAAAAAATCAATCACTGGTACACCGAACTGGCACTTCGCCAGGTTCTCTATAAACCCGTGCACTTCCAACCTCTGGAAAACCAACTTGAGATGGGCGATGTGCTCCTCCTCAGATGCGCTAGCCACCAGAATGTCGTCTAAGTAGACAAAAACGAAGGACAAGTTATGCAGCAGTGTCCATCATTCTCTGGAAGGTCTGTGCCACGCCCTTTAATCCGAATGGCATGCGTAAAAACTCGAAAAAGCCAAAAGGAGTTATTACCGCTGTTTTTAGGAACATCTTCCGCGTGCACCGGGACCTGGTGGTAACCGCGGACCAGATCCACTTTCAAAAAAACACGCATTCCAGACAGGTGCACAGAAAATTCCTGGATGTGCGGGATAGAATACCAATCATGTTCCGTGGCATTGTTCAAGTTCTGGAAATCGCCGTACGGTCGCCACGACCTGTCGGACTTAGGCACCATGTGTAGCGGGGATACCCATGGGCTGTTGGAGCACCTGACCATGCCCAGCTGCTCTAAGTTGGCAAACTCCTCACACGCGCTGGCCAGTTTAGCTGTGTCCAGGCGCTGAGGTCGCGCAAACACCAGCAGGCCTTTTGTGGTTATGAAATGTTCGAGCCCATGTTTCGTTACTGTAGCCGAAAAAGTCGGGACCGTGAGTGCTGGTATTTACCCCCTGGAACTATAACATTAGCCAGTGCTGTTGACCCCCGCTCCCTGAGCTGTGCCGGCAGTGAGGTGAAACAGTGTCCACTAACCGTCTATTGGCAACATTGACTAAAAAACCCATAAGTGTTACGACCCAAGCGTCGATCTTGTCTGCGCTCGGGCCATGTATCATCTCTGCCGGCCTTGACAGCTGTGGATTACATTCTGGCTCCACCGGGCTCTTATTGTGACAGCACTCGGTGGGGTTTCCGGCTGTCAAGGTCGATCAGCTGTTTGGCATCACTGCTCATTAACGACCAGCTTTATTAGCGGGCGCTGGCAGCAGTTGATTTCTGGAGTATCGTCAAACGTTCTTGGTCCTCGTTTGTGTCAGGTTCGTGTTTATATTCTTGTTTATGTTCGTGGTTAAGGTCGGAGTGGCTGGGGTTAGCCCTACGATCCCTTGAATTCTGTAGTGTGTGTTTTTGCCCGCAGCGGCTCACAGCTTTGTGCTCTCGTTTTGCCTTTGTTAAAATAAAACATCTAATGCAAAACTCACTGGAGAATTTTGGAGTCTTATGGTGGCCCGCGAGGGTCACCGCATGACAGTATACTCCAGCCAAGACGTCTAAATGGAGACGCCACACCGAGATGCCGTCCCAGTGAGTTTTTGCTGAATTGGACTACTGTTCTTCCTGTCTGGGTACCGTGCAGGAGGAATGCCGTCGCGGAGGGTCCGCGCTCAGAATCGGAGCGACGGGCTGGCGGACGCCCTCGAGTGCATGGACGAAATCCTCATCGCCGCCTCCCTCCTCGACTTCCACAGCGACGTGCACCGGTACCTGGACCAAGCTGAAGATGTTCTGGATCATCTTCCCCGCTTCATTAATCACCCTGAGGTCGGCGCGAGGAGAGATGATATCGCCGCTCAGCGCGAGATACTCCGTGGGCTGGAGGGGAATCCCAGCAGGAAGCCGAAGAGGAGGCATCCCCGCTCCTCACGTCCGGATCCTGTTCCTGCCTCCACTCTGGTCCAGGAGTTCGCTCCGCCCAGGGGTGATCCCCGCTGGAGAGTGTCGTCAATCGGGAATCTCCCAGAGAAGCACCAATTCCCAGCTGCCTCCATCTGGGACCGATTGGCGGCCGCTCGTTCCACAGTTCACCCCACACAGATTATCAAACATGTGACGGCGGCGGTCAGACTGGTGGAGAGGAATCCTGAATTAAGTGACTTCCCAGAGTTCGCCGACCTCCTCGCCTCTGTTTCCGCACAGGAGCGGTGATTCCCGGGCCTCACCTTTGCCTCGCCCTCTGCCAGAAACCATCGTCACCTCCACAGTCAACCTCAGCAGAATCCCCGGCTGGACCCGCTGCCGGCAAAGCCTGTCAGCGGACCTCTGAGAGCGGCTTTTCCTCGTCCTTCCAGGTGGCCCTCTGTTGCCATCCAGCGGGGAGAAGGAGGAACAATGTCCCTTATAGCAGGCATCATCCTCCCTCCGGGAGAAAGGCAAGTGCAAGTTCGTTCTTTACACCATAACTGTAACCTGCCTTGTCTGACTCCTGGGGGCGGAGTTCGGGGTTTGCAGCCCCCCGAGCTCCCGCCACCTGCTGTAGTTGTGAGAAACAAACCTGCTGCCTCTGTATTTCCCTCTGCTGAGTGGTCCGCGACGCCATGTCTATGTCGCGGGTGAGGAGGGGGCCTGCGGTGCTGGAAAGCCTGGATCTGGCCCTGCAGCCACGTCATGGACAGAGGAGAAGAGCAGACTGCGGCCCGGAACCTGTGCCAATGATGAAGCGTCCCCGGGTCTCCTCACTGGAGCGGTCCAAGCCAGTGGGTCGAGGGTCCCCTGCCTCCACGCCATACGGGTCATCGTCGTGGACATCAGCACGAGAGGAACCTCAGGCTGCGGAAACCATCTTGCCAGCTGCAGAGCCCGACGCAGCTGAGTTGGAGCCTGCGCACGAACTTCTTCGCCCTGAACCTGGATCAACGGAGTCCTGGACGGCAGCAGAACCCGAGTGCAGGCAAGTGCTCCCTCTTGTGTCTCTTTCCCCTGTCTTGGAGCATTTTTGCCTGCCTCTCGGCGAGGCGAGTGAGGGGCAGCCGCTTGCTGCGCCCGAGCTCGCCTTGCTGGGTTCTGTTGCTGCCGGTGATACTGATCCCGGTTTTTCTGTGTCCCCTGAGCTTTATTGCAGTGTCACCGGTGCGGTGCCAGTCGGAATCGCTGAGGTGGAGGTTCCGGGTTCGGGGGCAGAGGTCGTCAGCGGAGCTGCACCGACCCAGTCGGGGTCCGACGCGGGTGCTGCTGTGGCCCAATCGGGGTCCGACGTGGGTGCGCCCGAGGCCCAATCGGGGTCCACCGCAGGAACCGTCTTGGCCCAGTCGGGGTCCGATGTGGGTGCAGCCGGGACCCAATCGGGGTCCAGCAGAGGTGCAGCGCCGGAGTGGTCCAAGGTCAGTGGAGGACCTGCATACCCTTCGCCGCCGGACGGAGTTCGGGCTCATCCTTGTCTTAATTCCCCTGCTTCTGAGTCATCGCCCCTGCTCATCTTTGCCGGGGACCGTGGGGGTCCTGCTACGCTCGCCCCGGCTCTCCCAAGTTTTGTCCTCGCCAGGGAAGCCGCTGTGGGTCGTTTTCTCCCGGTTCTGGTGGCTGAGGGATGCGGGTCGGCCCCCTGAAGAACTGTTTCGCCAGTTCGGTGCCTCGGGTTGGCCACCCGACACATCGTGTGTATTGCTGGGCGACCTGGTTCGGCCACCGGAGGAGTGGACTTTCCGGGCTTTGGACTGTGGTAATCCGCCCAGTCATGTTCCGCCTCCCATGACCACCCGTTGGCCGTTGGACACGGGGAGACCGCCTGAACTGTTCCTGTGGCGCTTGGTCTCCGCCGGTCGGCATGAACTGTCGGGGGGTAATGGTCATTTTTGGTGGTAATCTGGCTCAGTAATTGTTCTTTTTTTTTTTTTTTTTGCTATCCTGTGTTTTGTTTCTTGTAATTGTTATTTGTGTATTTTGGGAATTTGTGATTTATGTTCTGCAGTTGTCTCCCATGTCCTGTGTGTATTTGATTTGGGTATATGGTGTTTTTGGTTTTTTTTTTAATTTTATCATCGTGTTTTGTATAGTTGTTTTTTTTTTGTTTTGTTTTTTGCCTTAGTGAGTGTTTTATCTTCTGTTGTCCTGCCTGTGCTGTTTCTCGGCTTTTGTCTCTCTCCCACCAGGCCTGCCCCCATCCACCCACCCTGGAGGGGGTGGGGGGTGGCATGGATGACTATGGGCGTTCTGGAGCCCGCCCTCGGAGGGAGGGTACTGTTACGACCCGAGCGTCGATCTTGTCCGCGCTCGGGCCATGTATCATCTCTGCCGGCCTTGACAGCTGTGGATTACATTCTGGCTCCACCGGGCTCTTATTGTGACAGCGCTCGGTGGGGGTTCCAGCTGTCAAGATCGATCAGCTGTTTGGAATCACTGCTCGTTAACGACCGGCTTCATTAGCGGGCGCTGGCAGCAGTTAATTGCTGGAGTATCGTTAATCGCTATCGTTAATTGCTGCTCAACGTGCCTGACTCCCTCTGCAGGTGGATCATCGACTTCCTGACGGACCGGAGGCAGCATGTGCGGCTGGGAAAGACTGTCTCAGACTATACTAGCATCAGCACCGGATCACCCCAGGGCTGTGTACTTTCCCCCCTACTCTTCTCCCTTTACACCAACTCCTGCACCTCCAGCCACCAGTCTGTCAAGTTGATCAAGTTTGCGGACGACACCACCCTCATCGGGCTCATCTCCAACGGCGACGAGTCCGCCTACAGGAGAGAGGTGGCCCAGCTGGCGTCCTGGTGCAGCAATAACAACCTGCAGCTGAACGCTCTGAAGACAGTGGAGATGATTGTAGACTTCAGGAAAGTCACTACTCCTCTGCCCCCCCTCACCCTCTCAGGCTCTCCCATCACCACTGCTGATTCCTTCCGCTTCCTAGGCACTACCATCACCAGGGACCTCAAATGGGAGCTGACCATCAGCTCACTCATCAAAAAAGCCCAGCAGAGGATGTTCTTCCTGCGGCAGCTGAGGAAGCTCAAGCTACCCACCAAGATGTTAGTGCAGTTCTACACAGCCATCATCGAGTCCATCCTCACCACCTCCATAACCGTGTGGTACGCAGGAGCCACTGCCAGGGACAGACTAAGGCTGCAGCGCGTCGTGCGCACTGCTGAGAAGGTGATCGGCTGCAAGCTCCCATCTCTCCAGGATCTGTACATCTCCAGGACCCGGAGGCGTGCTGGCCGGATCATAGCCGATCCCTCACACCCTGGTCACGTACTGTTTGCCCCCCTCCCCTCTGGTAGAAGACTTCGGTCCATCCAGACTAAAACCTCCCGTCACATGAACAGCTTCTTCCCCTCTGCCATTAGACTGCTGAACACTAAGTGACTTATTGACTCTCGTGCACCATGTACAGCAGCTCAACCAGACTCATGTCAATCATCACTGTTTTCTTCCTGCATTACCAACTGCACTATATAGTTCTCCACAGTATCTGCTGCTGGCTAATATATATTTTAACTGTTGACCAGTATCACTTAATCTTATCCTACACTTTATTACATGTATAGTTTATTTCTCTTATCATGTTTAATGTTGCAGCATTGCACCGAGACAAATTCCTAGTTTGTGTACTACATGAACAATGGCAATAAACCTGATTCTGATTCTGATTGTTTATATTCTTGTTTATGTTCGTGGTTAAGGTCGTAGTGGCTGGGGTTAGTCCTACGATCCCTTGAATTCTGTAGTGTGTGTTTTTGCCCACAGCGGCTCACAGCTTTGTGTTCTCGTTTTGCCTTTGTTAAAATAAAACATCTAATGCAAAATTCACTGGAGACTTTTGGCGTCTTATGGTGGCCCGCGAGGGTCACCGCATGACAATAAGTACATAAAAAATCAGAAAAAATTCTAAAATGGGGGCAGAACATGCAGCTACCACAAAGTCCCACTGAAAATTGCGTCCATGTAAGCATATCATCAGTGTCTGTTCACCAGCTGTCCTGATGGTAGACTGGCGGCCATGAGCTCAAGACTGCTGCCTCCTGCCCAACTGTCTGTGCTGGCCGGCAGGATGAGGCTCTTCTGGGAGCTGGAGTCCACCAAGAAACGTCTCCCCAAACGCGTGTCCGTGTTTCTGTCGCCAGCGGTCGTAGCTGCTATTGACTGTTGGCCATGCCATTTCCCGGCTTCTTGAATTGGCATGGCGACAGACAGCATTGGGCATTCGAGCTGAAGCAGTGATGAGAGAAACAGATCACCCCGTTCCTGCATCTCCTGCCATCTGTTCTGGCTACCACCAACGGGTCCTTGACGTCGCTGGAGTCCCTCATACTGTAGATGCCAGTGCTGCTGCATTCACACTGAGAGCTCTGGTTGCTAAAATGATGCGATCCACTTCCTGCACCGGTACGCGGTAGTCCTTGGTCACCAGCAGTGGCAAGTTGGCCAGGATCGCCTTCGCTGTATCCGATAGGTTCCTGAAGAACAAGTGGGCAAACAGGAAAGATTCGTCGTTCTTCCCCATCAGCACCAACATGCTCTCCATGAGCTCCACGGCTGATCTGTCACCTAACTTTGAACGTGTTAGGAGTCTCTCTGCCCTCTCGCTGTCAGACAGGGTATAGTACTAGAGTAGCATCCGCTTGACCGCTTCATATTTCCCCTGGGCTGGCGGGTCCTGGAGCAGGCTTGTTACCTGTTGCGTGCCGCGTACATCCAGCACAGCAACCCCATGGTAATACTTTGTGTCATCCGTTGTGATCCCGCGGAGTGAAAACTAGGCTTCTACATGCAAGAACCACACAGTCAGATTGTGAAGCCAGAAGTCTGGGAGCTTGTCTGTGATAGCACACGTAAAGTAACCTGAACCTGAACCTGAACATGTGGCGCCGGTGCTCTTTCTCTGGATCGTCTCCGTGGAGGTGCTCAGCCCATTCTCCATGGCATGTCTTGGGGTCACCAATGTGGAAGAAGGAAGCGGACGAGGAGGAGTTCATGCTGGACGCCAATGAAGCCTACGGCCCCGGAGAGAAATGGGACTGCCTGAACGGGGCTCTGGGTATTCTGGAGGCTCACCCCGGCTCACCCCGGCCTCTGGAATTATCCCCAGTATGCTGAACTGTTGTCCTTGGTCTGCACGCTCCAGCGCCCTTCTCCTCCCTGGCCTGAGGAGAAGGGCGTTCCATGCTAAGCCCAAGCAGAGACGCTCTTCTCAGCTGGCGGCCATCTTTTCCTGCACTTTAACTTCAGCTCCAACATGGCTGTCGTCAGGTCAGCAGCGACGATGTCATCCGGTCCCAGATTCCCAGAGGAATAATCCAGTCCCTCTAACTGTCTCCTTCCCCACACCGAGCTCTGCTATCTCCGCAGCGGACCCTCATTCACGTTTCTCTTCCCAAGCAGTCCCGTCTGCAAGATCTCCCTCCACGTTCACTGTGAGGTCTCCTCCCACTGTGTTTCCGCAGACTGGCAGGGGGCATTTGAGTTCCTCACCTGCGGCTCCTGTTCCTGTGGTCAGAGGGGCGGTTCCTCTACGATCCTTGGGGGGGACGGAAACATCCTCACCACAGAGAGAGATGACAGACTCACTACAGCAGCAGGCAACATCCAAATCCAGGAGTACAGGCAAGTTTTGTTTCATTCTATTCTTATTAATAATGAAATGTCTTGCCTGATTCCCGGTAGGGAGACTCAGGATAAGCAGTCCCCTGACTTCTCCCCACCTGCTGCTGTTATGAACTGCTCACCAGCCCTCTCTATGCTCTCTGCTGTTTCCTCCGTGTGCACGCAGGAGCTGAACCATCAGGACCAGGTGGAGCCAGAGGTCTGGGAGGATTGTTCCCTTGCAACAAGGATGAGCCAGACCCCAGCCACCACGCCGGAGGAGTCCCCAGCGCGGGTTATGATGGCTGGGACAAAAAGGACTGCAGAGACCATCATGCCTGTTGCAGCAGCACCTGAGCTGAACCTTCAGGAGGCCAAGCCCGCGAAAACATCACCCAGATCATCAGAGTTCTGGACGGCAGTGGAGCTTGAGCTAAGGCAAGTGCTCACCTTTGTTTTTCTCCTTTTTATTATAGAGCATTTTTGCCTAGCTGTAGGTGAGGAGAGCCAGCTGCAGCTGCACGCTGCACCTGAGCTCGCCTCGCCAGGATCCGCCGCTGCCAGCGACCCTGACCCTTCTTCCTCTCTGTCCAAGTCGTCTTCCAGGGTCGCCAGAGATCCATCATCACCGGATGAGTCCGTGGATCCAGGCTCACCGCTGGAGGTTACCAGGGGTCCTGCCTTCCCCGCGGAAGAGGTCCTCATGGGTGCTCAGCTCCAGCCTATGGTGCCCGTAATCGACAACCTCCTGGTTCGGGTGCTCATACGGGTTGGCTGGCCCATGGTTAAAGCAGCATTGGAGTCAGCAATGGCCCAGCCGGGTCCCACCGTGGGTGCAGCAGGGGCCCAGCCGGGTTCCATCAAGGGTGCAACCATGGCCCAGTCGGGGTCCACCGTGGGTGCAGCAGGGGCCCAGCCGGGGTCCACCTTGGGTGCAACTATGGCTCGGTCGGGGTCCTCCGTGGGTGCTACACAGGTCCAGCTGGGGCTCACCGCGGGAGCAATGAGGTCCCAGGCCGGGACCACCCCTGGTGCAAACTTGTCCCAGGCCGGGACCACTGTGGGTGCAGCCATGGCCCAGGCTGGGTCCATTGCGGGCGCGACCGAGCTCCTGTCCTAAGCCAGGACCACCAAGGGTGCAGCCGGACAGTTTGAGAACACCGGGGTCTCCTCGTTCCTTCCGGAGGCCTACTGGGTGTTCCTCCTTCTTTTGCTGAGTACTGCCGTGGTTCACCAGGTCCTGCCACCAGTAGCCACTGGGGTCCCCCTTCCCTGGTCTGGCCACCCACCTTTAAGCCTCCCGGTGGGTAGGCTGCCTCTTTGTTCACCCTTTCGGTCCTGGTGGCTCCACTATGCGGGCCGACCACCCAAAGGACTGGTTCTCCCTTGGGGGGGGGGTGCCTCCTGACCCGTCTCACCTGGCCTGGTGGCTAAAGAACTCCGGCCAGCCACCTGATAGATTGTGCCGCTGGGTTAGGTGGCCAATTTTCCCAGGCAGGCCACCTGACTCACCTTGCCTTGTGGTCCAGCTGGTGTTGGACTTTGGTAGGCCACCTGGCCTGGTTCACATGGCTGTTTGTGCGCCCTGGGACTTTGGCCAGCCCCCTGAACTTTGGGATTCTTGGGTCTTGGCGGGGGGGGGGGGGGGCTAGTCCTAGGCTTGGGGTTGGGTATTTTTGTGTTTTCCTTGTTCTGTAGTGTTTATTTTTTCTGTTTGTCTATTCTCTCCTGACCTGTCCCCCCCACACACACACATCTCCAGCCCTGGTTTTCTCTGGATTGTTTCTCTGGAGAAAGCCCTGGATTGTTCTCTGGGTGGGGGGGGGGTGGCAGGTTTTCTTTTGTGTTTTGATGGTACGGTGGGTGTCTGGACCCACCCCTTGGGAGGGGGTTCTGTCATGAACGGGGTTGTTGTTCCAACCCCGTTCCATGATCAGTGGCTGTAGTCTTCTTATTGTTGTTAATTATTTCCAGCCGGCTCATTCTTACTCACATGCTCTGACATTCACTCGCCCACCTGCTCAGCCACACTCCTGCATCCACTTGACATCATTAGCTCCCTGGGTATTTATGTTTGTTAGTTGGCACACTCAGTGTGGCAGCGATAGTCAGTAGTAACTAGTCTATAGTCAACTCTACACTTAGGTAACATTTGATGTCCTGGCTCCTCTGATTGGTTTCTCCTATTTTGACTACTCTGCGTGTTGTTGTTTCCAGAGCCAGCTGCACTCCAACACCTTATGTAAGTCTTCCTCTCATTATTAATTACTGCCCTTCCTCTCCACTCCAGTCCCACCTGGGAGTGTGTGGGGCATCTCTCCCCTAACCAACGGAGTTTGTAGCCGGTCATCTCACCATTATTACTCGCTTGGGACTGTTTACATGGACACTTTATATGTATGTTTTTCTGTTCAATAAAACACATTCACTTCACCAGCGTTTGGGCTCGCAACAATTCATTTGTTCGCTGCGCATTTACGCAGTGGAGATGACACCTTTTTGGCACATTCCACAGGTGACAGGTTAAATGGAAGCAGGTGAGTGTCATGATTGGGTATGAAAGGAGCTCTCCAAAAGGCTCAGGTCCGCCACTTTGTGAACAACTGCATGGGCAAATAGTCCAGCAGTTAAACAATGTTTCTCAATGCACAATTGCATGAAATTTTATTGATTTCATCATCTACAGTCCATAATATCATCGAAAGATTTAGAGAATCTGGAGAAATTTCTGAATGCAAGTGACAAGGCAGAGAACCAACATTGAATGCCTGTGACCTTCGACCCCTCAGGCAGCATTGGATTAAAAACTGGTATTATTCTGTAAAGGATATTACCATGTAAGATGGACTGACACAAAGTGGAAAAGTGTGCTGTGATCTGACGAGTCCACATTTCAAATTATTTTTGGAAATCATGGAAATTGTGTCCTCCAGGCTAAAGAGGAAAACAACCTTCCAGATTGTTATCAGTGCAAAGTTCAAAAGCCAGCATCTGTGATGATATAGGGGTGTATTAGCACCATTGGCATGAGTAACTTGCACATCTGTGAAGGTACCATTAATACTGAGCATTACATACAGGTTTTAGAGCAACATACAGTATCCCACAAAAGTGAATACGCCCCTCACATTTTTGTAAATATTTTATTATATCTTTTCATGGGACAACACTGAAGATATGACACTTTGATACAATGTAAAGTAGTCAGTGTACAGCTTGTATAACAGTGTAAATTTGCTGTCCCCTCAAAATAACTCAACACACAGCCATTAATGTCTAAACCACTGGTAACAAAAGTGAGTACACCCCTAAGTGGAAATGTCCAAATTGTGCCCAATTAGCCATTTTCTGGGCAGCGCGGTGGCGGAGTGGTAAGCAGTGCGGCAGCACAGCAACTCACCCTTGGCCGGGGGATCCTGGGTTCGATCCCAGCCCCCGACCAACAGTGATCTGTGTGGAGTTTGCATGTTCTCCCCGTGTCTGCGTGGGTTTACTCCAGCATTTCTCCAGTTTCCTCCCACATGCCAAAAACATGCAAGTTAGGTTAATTGGCATCAAACTGAGGATTCTAAATTGTCCTTAGGTATGACTGTGAGAGTGAATGATTGTCTGTCTCTCTGTGTTGGCCCTACGATGGACTGGCGATCTGTCCAGGGTGTACCCTGCCTCTCGCCCAAAGATGCTGGGATAGGCTCCAGCCCCACCGTGATCCGAAAAGGATTAAGCGGAAGAAGATGGAGGGATGGAGGGATGTATTGCCATTTTCCCTCCCTGGTGTCATGTGACTCATTAGTATTACAAGGTCTCAGGTGTGAATGGGGAGCAGGTGTGTTAAATTTGGTGTTATCGCTCTCACACTCTCTCATACTGGTCACTGGAAGTTCAACATGGCACCTCATGGCAAAGAACTCTCTGAGGAGCTGAAAAAAAGTGAATTGTTGCTCTACATAAAGATGGCCTAGGCTATAAGAAGATTACCAACACCCTGAAACTGAGCTGCAGCACGGTGGCCAAGACCATACAGCAGTTTAACAGGACAGGTTCCACTCAGAACAGGCCTCACCATGGTCGACCAAAGAAGTTGAGTGTACGTGCTCAGTGTCATATCGAGGGGATGTCTTTTGAAAATAGACGTATGAGTGCTGCCAGCATTGCTGCAGAGGTTAAAGGGGTGGGGGTCAGCCTGTCAGTTCTCAGACCATACGCTGCACACTGCATCAAATTGGTCTGCATGGCTGTCATCCCAAAAGGAAGCCCCTTTTAAAGATGATGCACAAGAAAGCCTGCAAACAGTTTTCTGAAGACAAACAGACTAAGGACATGGATTACTGGAACCACATCCTGTGGTCTGATGAGACCAAGATAAACTTATTTGATTCAGATGGTGTCAAGCATGTGTGGCGGCAACCAAGTGAGGAGTATAAAGACAAGTGTGTCTTGCCTACAGTCAAGCATGGTGGTGAGAGTGTCATGGTTTGGGGCTGCATGAGTGCTGTCGGCACTGAGGAGTTAATTTGGGGAACCATGAATGTCAACATGTACTGTGACATACTGAAGCAGAGCATGATCCCCTTCAGAAACTGGGCCACAGGGCAGTATTCCAACATGATAACCACCCCAAACACACCTCCAAGATGACCATTGCCTTGCTAAAGAAACTGAGGGTAAAGGTGATGGACTGGCCAAGCATGTCTCCAGACCTAAACCCTATTGAGCATCTGTGGGGCATCCTCAAATGGAAGATGGAGGAGTGCAAGGTCTCTAACACCATAATGTCATCATGGAGGAGTGGAAGAGGATTCCAGTGGCAACCTGTGAAGCTCTAGTGAACTCCATGCCCAAGACAGTTAAGGCAGTGCTGGAAAATAATGGTGGCCACACAAAATATTGACACTTTGGGCACAATTTGGACATTTAACTAGGGGTGTACTCACTTTTGTTGCCAGCGGTTTAGACATTAATGGCTTCGTGTTGAGTTATTTTGAGGGGACGGCAAATTCACACTGTAATATAAGCTGTACACTGACTACATTGTATCAAAGTGTCATATCTTCAGTGTTGTCCCATGAAAAGATATAAAATATTTACGCAAATGTGAGGGGTGTACTCGCCTTTGTGAGATACTGTATGCTGTTATCCAAGCATTGTCTTTTTCAGCTTATTTCAGCAAGACAATGCCAAGCCATATTCTGTATGTGTTACAACAGTGTGGCTTCATAGTAAAACATTGCAGGTACTAGACTGGCCTGCCTGCAGTCCAGACATGTCTCCCACTGAAAATATGTGGTGCATTATGAAGCACAAAATGCATCAGTGGAGACCCCAGACTGTTGAGCAACTGAAGTTGTACATCAAGCAAGAATGGAAATGAATTCCACCTACAAAGCTTCAGTGTCCTCAGTTCCTAAACGCTTATTGAGTGTTGTTAAAAGGAAAGGTTTATGTAACACAGCTGTAAACATGCCCCATCCCAGCTTTTTACCTCCGCCAAGAGGAGGTAAAAAGTTGGTTGGTTTGTTGGTTGGTTTGACTGTCTGTCTGTCTGTCTCTTAGAAACATAACTCAAAAAGTTATGAATGGATTTTGATTAAAGTTTCAAGAAAGATGTACAGTATAATGGCATGGGGAACAGATAATTAGATTTTGGTGATGATCTGAGAGTGCATACCTCCACAAGGCGTGTGAAGATCTGGGAGTGTATACCTCCACCAAGAGTTTTGTTTGTGTTTGTGCAGCAGGATTACACAAAAACTACAGGATGGATTTGGATGAAATTTTCACCAGAGGTGGTTCTTGGGCTAGAGAGGAACCAGTAACACTTTGGTGAGGATCCGAGAACGCATGCCTCCACCAAGGCTCTTATCTTCTCACAGTGTTAGCAACAATACTCCAAAACTGCTGGATGGATTTGGATGAAATTTTCACCAGAAGTGGCTCTTGGGCTACAGACGAACCATTACATTTTAGTGATGATATGAGAATGCATACTTCAGCCAAGGCTCTTATCTTCTCGCTGTGTGTTAGCAACAATACTCCAAAACTAACGGACAGACTTTGATGCAATTTTCACCAGAAGTGGCTCTAGGCCACACAAACTCATTACATTTTGGAGGTGATCCATGAGGGATGGATGGAGCATTGGCAGAGGTATGCACTCTCTGAGTGATTTTCTAGCTTGGAATGTGTTGCAGGCATCAAATTCAAAATGAGTGAATATTTAGAAAAAAACAATAAAGTTTATCAGTTTGAACATGAAATATCTTGTCTTTATAGTGTATTAAATTGAATATAGGTTGAAAATAATTTGCAAATCACTTTATTCTGTTTTTATTTACATTTTACACAACATCCCAATTTCTGGAATGGGGGTTTATATGAAGTTAGCTTACCAAGCACAGTTTATGTTGTTATTTTCCTTAAATTTCAATCCCCCTAATAAACATCCATGTTCCCATCTGGTTCATTTATCACAGTCGATAATATATCTGTCATTCTGGCTTTCTTTATTATATTTTCAGCGTGATGGTATATGAACTAGTAGTAGTAGTAGTATTAGCTTTGCTAAGCAGTTGGAGTCAGTCTGCCTATTGTTAGTTAACTGTTAATCCGGACGGTTTTGATAACAATTTTCTACAAATTCTATCAACTCCCATTGGAATCCTTGTTCATCTGACCATATACATCATTATTTGCCATTGTGTTAGCTTATTTTGCTATTTTACTCTGACCAGGACCAAAGGTGACTAGCAGCCATTAACAGTTTCCATTCACTCATTCAGGGTTGTTTCTGTGCTTATTGAATTCTGAGGATCAGTCATATCCTGCCGACCATTGAAGCTACACACCCCGTTCACCAGTGATGCTTTATTTCATTCATTCTTTAAGATGAATTTACATTAATTGGTTCAGGCTGTGTTAACGACCTAACAAGCTAGCCAGTTAACATTAGCAACATTCTAGTCAGAGGGAGGGTGGGGTTAACTGGGGGCTCTTGAGCATTTGAAGAGACATGCACTGAAATGAGATGTTCAGGGCTAAACTCACACAGTGTACCTCTCTCCTTCGAATATCTCACTTCTTCAAGTTACTTTCACAGCCACTAAAAATCACTTTTTTTCAAGTATGTAACTATGAGGTGTAATTCCTGCTGGTAAAAACCTCTTATTTAGGCCTTTTATTTTGGAAAATAGTCTTTTAAAAGCTTTTAAAGCCACAATATCTGTTCAGTTTGAATAGATTTTAATACATGAGTATTGTGAAAATGAAAAATTTTGCATCTTATTTTCTTTTATCACCTCACTTTTAGCTTCAGAATGTGGCATTTAAAGTAACGTGATTTAATTCTGACAACTAGTGTTTCGAAATGGTACTGCAGTCCAAGATCAGAAGAGTTGAGGCTTGGTCCCTCCTCCTCTTCTGACCTAGTCCCACATGTTGCCATGGTGAGGACAAGACTGAGAGTCAGCAAATTAAACAATATTACACAAGCGGGAGTACAGTGTCAATTAATATAGTAACTGTAACACCCGCAGTTAGTACATTCATGATACTGTAATGACCTCAAGTGTAATATTGCTTTTATGCAACAATACTGCAAGCACAATTTATTAAATGACAGCAATAATGGACAAAATATTATGATTTGTTTGTTTAACAAATTATTTTGCACAGCTGAAAAAAAAGTCCCATCTAAATGTAGCCAGTAACTGTTGCTAAACATCTCAATCAGCATGAAGGCATCTATTGTCATTTCACACACATGTAAACAAATAAATATTGTCAAGTGCAAAAGTAATGTGTTTATAAAATGTATACCTGTTGAGTCGGTACTGCAGATGACCCCAGATCAAAACGTAGCCAATGCCAGTGGCTAGTAGCTAGCATGCTAGTGATTTAGCACACTTCACTCGCTTTTCTTCACATTTTCAGATGAAACAGAGAGTCCATCACCACAAAGGTATTGTGATTTGTTAATCAAGACAATAAATCAAACTCTAGCACTGCTTATTTTTTTAAACAGACGTAAAAGAGCTTTATGATCTTTACACTAGAGCAGACTGTAAGCTGAATAAAGCTTTCTTCAAAAGGGTAGGACTTCCGGGTCAGGTAAGAAATCTTTTCAAACAGTGCCTCACTGTGGAAATTAAGGTATTGAACACAGTATTGCAATTGTCACTAAGAGTTAGTTGACAGTAAATTAGTATTAGTAATTAATGGTTACATGAACACCTGTGAAGTGGAGTGATACATATCCAGTGAAATTGGAGTGCAATTATCATGGAATACAGTAGCTCCTGCAATCCCTATTGTCCAATCAAATTGCTCAGTTGGAACTAGCTGTTGTATAATGTGAGTTATAGCACACACTGGAGCTACAATCACTTCACAGTAAGTTGTTCTTTTTAGGTATGGTAAGACCATCCTCTGGTCCTGTTCTCTTATTTGTCTTCTTAACTGTATCATGGAGTATTTTCTCTCACAGAGGTTTTCCCATGGCTTATCTGGCATCGCCAGCAGTAGAGGATGGATGGATGGATGGATGGATGGATGGATGGATGGATGGATGACAGGCAAGTGGTGATCCCAGTCCAACAGAAAAACAAGAGCTTGAAAGTATTAGCAGTTTAAATCATTTCAGCCCTTATTACTGACAAGTTATTGCTGACTATCAAGGGAAATAAGTTCAATTTATTTTCCTCTACATAAAGAAATAAAGCTTGCAGTTTTATTATATTGTGTGTAATGTGTCATCTGTAGAAGGATGCCTTCCTAAGCAGATATAAGATACCAACCTTTCATGAAAATGCTATCTCTTGCACCTTTAAATGCTGAGCTATTAGTTCATTATCCGAATAACAGTAATGACCTTTATCAGATTTTTTTTATACTGCGTTGCTGTAATATGATTACAATAAACTATCCTGAATATACTTGACAATTAAAAAACACATCTCTATTAGCCTCAATTTAGGTGGGATTTATTCATCCTTTTTGCAAAGAATGACAAGTCAGAAAGTTGAGCTCTCTTAATTATAATTCATAATTAAAGTCTGTGTAGACATAGCATTAAGAGAGAAGTGGATTTTGTTAATCTTGTAACAAAGAGGCTTCACATTTAAAGCTTTTCTTATTACTTAGCAAAGCTCCTTTTTAGAAATACAAGTTCGACATTTTCTTTTGACACTTTCTGTTAGTTCAAACAAGTGAATAAACGACGATGGTGTTAAACACGGTCTTAAGGACCTAAACCTTTAAAATAAAGCATGAGACTCCACTCTTCTGCTACCTCCTTTTTATTTTAATGTAAGGACTTTGAGCCAGAGAATAAGGATCTTTAATATGTTTTTTTTCCAATAGACTCACCATTTCATATAGGACAGAGGAAGCAGAGGAAAAAGAAGGAGATTAAATTTGTCCCTAATAAGCAAACTTCCATCAACTGGTTGCTTTTATTATGGCAATCACTTCAGACAGAAATTTAAAACATACATCACCAAACGTTATCCTATGTAGGTCAGGACTAGTGTGAGTAAAGTGTGGATTGGCAGCAGCAGCAGTCACATGTTTCATTCATCTGTGTGATGGTGAACCCTCAATAGTCACTGTAGTTAATATAAAAACATGACTGTGAGCTCATGAAGTCACGTCTGGTTAAATACCTTAAACCAGATTTTCTTTTAATTTAGTCACTGTTGCAATTTTATTAGATAATAAGATCTGATGTGTCATGGAGTTGCGCTCGCATAGTTGGTGAACTGACCTCCATCTTAACATGTGAATTTATAAATTGTTGGGGGAAATAAATCTTTGCCAACTGTAAATTATAACTCCTGCAATTTTTTTCTCTTTTGACACAATTTCACTTTTTTCCTCAAAGGTAAAAGGAATTCTGATGATGCTCTGTGCTGTGGTCAGATCAAACCACTGAGTTACTTTACAGGTGCATCTTAATAAATTAGAATGTCATCAAAAAGTTTATTTATTTCAGTAATTCAATTTAAAAAATGAAACTCCCATTTTATATAGACTCATTACACACAGAGTGATATATTGCAAGTGTTTATTTCTTTTCATTTTGACGGTTGTGGCTTATAGCTCATGAAAACCCCAAATTGTTTTTACACCAGGTGTAGCATGAAGGTGATCAGCCTGTTGTACTGCTGAGATGTTATGGAAGCCCAGGTTGCTTTGATAGCGGCCTTCAACTTGTCTGCATTCTTGGGTCTGGCATCTCATCTTCCTCTTTACAATACTCCATAGATTCTCTAATGGGTTAGGTCAAGTGAGTTAGCTGGCCCATAAAGCACAGTGATACCATGGTCATTAAACCAGGTATTGGTAGTTTTGGTATTGTGGGCAGGTGCCAAGTCCTGCTGTAAAGTGAAATCAGCAACTCCATAAAGCTGAACACAGTTGACCAACACCAGCAGTTGACCTGGCTCCCCAAATTATCACTGACTGTGGAAACTTCACACTGTTACTTGAACTCCTCCAGACTCTGGGACCTAGATTTCCAAATGAAATGCAAAATTTCATTTGGAAATTTTAAGAGGTCATCTGCTGGTGTTGGTCCACTGTGTTTTATCAAGTCCAAAGCACAATTGTCTACCAGGAAATTTTTAGAGCACTTCATGCTTCCCTCTGCTGACAAGCTTTATGGAGATGCTGGTTTCATTTTCCAGCAGGACTTGGCACTTGTCCATATTGCCAAAAGTACCAAAACCTGGTTTAATGACCATCTAAAATTTTAAGATAAGATAAGATAAGATAAGATAAGCCTTTATTAGTCCCACAATGGGGAAATTCCAGGATTGCAACAGCACAGGGATAGCAACACTCAGAGCAATAATTAAGAAGATACGGAAGATATAAATAAGAGCAGTGGATATACATACATACATACACATCAATATATAAATATATATACAAAGTGCGGAGCATTGTAGCAAGATGGAATAAACAGCATAATCGTCTACTTAGTTATCCTACATAGTATGAATATGTACCCATACATATTGTCACCCTCCGTAGCGACCGATACTGTCCTAGTTGTATATACTGGAGGGGACCATTGTGTAAGTCTATTGCTTCTTTTGCATTCAGTACTATTAGGTTGTCACGTTTTTTTGCTATCTCTGCGAGCAGCCCTGCTTAGGTTATACAGTCTGACTGCCGTAGGTAGGAAGGACCTGTGAAACCTCTCGGTTGCGCACCTAGGATGATGTAGTCTACTGCTAAATGAGCTCCTCAGTGCATTCAGTATGTCCTGCATAGGGTGGGACTCGGACTCCAGCAGAGATGACAGTTTAGCCACCATCCTTCTCTCTCTTATCTCCTCCAGCGGAGATGACAGCGGAGATGATTGTGGACTTCAGGAAAGTCACAACCCCCCTGCCCCCCCTCACCATCACAGGCTCTCCCATCACCATTGCAGATTCCTTCCGCTTCTTGGGCACCACCATCACCCGAGACCTCAAATGGGAGCCAACCATCAGCTCCCTCATCAAAAAGGCCCAGCAGAGGATGTTCTTTCTGCGGCAGCTGAGGAAGATCAAGCTACCCACCAAGATGTTAGTGCAGTTCTACACGGCCATCATCGAGTCCATCCTCACCTCCTCCATAACTGTGTGGTATGCAGGAGCCACTGCCAGGGACAGACTAAGGCTGCAGCGCGTCGTGCGCACTGCTGAGAAAGGTGATCCGCTGCGAGCTCCCATCTCTCCAGGACCTGTACATCTCCAGGACCCGGAGGCGTGCTGGCCGGATCATAGCCGATCCTTCACATCCTGGTCACGTACTGTTTGCTCCCCTCCCCTCAGGTAGAAGACTTCGGTCCATTCGGACTAAAACCTCCCGGCACATGAACAGCTTTTTCCCCTCTGCCATCAGACTGCTGAACATTAAGTGACTTTTTGACTCTCGTGCACTATGTACAGCAGCTCAACCAGACTCACGTCATTCATCGCTGTTTTCTGTTGCATTATCGACTGCACTATGTGGTACTTCACTTGCTAATTTTTTAAAACTGCCTTGACTAGTACTACTCATTATTACTAGTATTGTTATTATTATTATTATCATTATTACTTATTATTACTTATTTTTCTACACTTATTGCACGTTTTCAGTCCTTTAGTTTTTTAGTTTATCTCTTTTTCTCATCATGTTTTTAATGTTGCAGCATGGCATCAAGACAAATTCCTAGTTTGTGTACTACATGAACAATGGCAATAAATCTGATTCTGATTCTGATTCTGATTCCACTGGGTCAGGGCGCTGCCCCAGGACAGAGCTAGCTTTCTTGATTAGTTTGTTCAGTCTCTTCCTATCGGCTGCTGTAATGCCACTGCCCCAGCAGACCACTCCAAAAGTGATGGCTGATGCCACCACCGTGTCGTAGAATGTCTTCAGCAGCACCCCTTGTACACCAAAAGACCTGAGTCCCCTCAGTAGAAACAGCCTGCGCTGTCTCTTCTTGTAGAGTGCGTCAGTATTGTGTGACCAGTCTAGTTTATTGTTCAGATGAACACCCAGGTACTTGTAGGATGTCACCATCTCAATATCTGTTCCCTGGATGTTTATTGGTGCTGTGAGGGGTTGTCCTTGCCTGCGGCAGTCCACCATCAGCTCCTTAGTTTTCCTCACGTTGATCTGGAGGCAGTTCCTATGGCACCAGTCCACGAAGTCCTGGATAAGTCCTCTGTACTCAGCTTCATCTCCGTTGGAGATGAGGCTGACGATTGCAGAGTCGTCAGAGAACTTCTGTAGATAGCAGTGTGTTGTGTTGTGTGAGAAGTCCGCAGTATAAAGGGTAAACTAAAAATTTGTTGGGTTAAACAGGCTAAAGCCTCTATAATTTTTTCTTTTGTTTATCTTACTTCTATGTTGTTTAAGACCTAACCACATGTATTCTTGTGTAACATTAAGAAGATGCACGCCATACACTGTGTATTACTTTTTTAGCAACAATACAAACTGGAGTGCACTCAGAGAGTGCATACCTCCAAAAAGATTCCATTCATCTGTTCCTCCCTCACTCCCTCTGTCCATCCCTCAATCCGTCCGTACCTCCATACTTCTGAGCGTCTGTCTGCCTTGGCAGAGATATGCATTCTCAGATCACCTCCAAAATCTAATGGACTCATTTCATTTCATGAAAATCCATTGTGTAGTTTTTGTGTAATCTTGCTAACAGACAGACAAATGGCTGCCATCACATCCTTGCTGGAGGTAATAAAATGCAGGCAGATCGCTGATCAGGTGATTATTAATAAAGATAGAAAAATTACGATTTTACTGAAAATGACTCATTGTCTTTCTCCTCATACAATCATTCAGTGAGTCATAATGAAAAATAGAGATAAGGTAACCACTTTAAGCACACTATGCAAGCTCTATTCTACTTTTATTAAACTATACTGTTTTAAGATAAGATAAGCTAAGCCTTTATTAGTCCCACAATTGAGAAATTATAGGATTGCAGCAGCAAAGGGATAGCAGCACTCAGAGCAATAGTAAATAAGATCTTAAGATAAGAACTGGCTAGCCAAAGAAGTAAATAAATATACATATGTACACAGTTATATACACAACGCAGGAGCACTGCAGTTAGATGGTATCTACAGCATTACAGTTAGGTACATTTTGCCTTTCAATGTATCCTAGGTTCCTTTATACTCCAAACCTGCACAGGTTCATGATGAGATCAGGAAAACTGATTTAGTGCCTAGATAGAGTATCACATCATTTTAATTTCCACCTGTAGTTTTTGGTTTCCATAAGTCACATTTTCCTGATTCTTACCAACGATGACGTTCCCTGTGAAATCCAGGTGAGGTATGAAGTCAGCCCTGTGAGGGATGTGTATTTACATGTGTGTGTTTTGTGATGTGCTGAAGTGATGCCTATTGATTCAACATCTGCATACAGTGCCCTGAGACCAGACAAAGAAGTAGGGAGAATACATTAGGTATGTTAAAAGAGGTCCAATGTTTGAGGGTATACTGTTGGGGGACAAACAAAACATCATAAATCCTGAACACTCTTAGTGCACTGTGGCATTGATTCAACAAGTCTTAGCAAACAAAAGGGACAAGATGATCAGTTCAGCATACCTGAGCTTTCTGATCCCCTCACCGTAGGGGTCAGGGGTTGGGTTTTTCCTTTAATGTGCCACTGATCTGTATCTTGTGTTTGTTATGTAGGCATGTGACAGCCTTCCCCCCTCCCCTGATAAAATTGTTTGTTGTGTTTGCCTTGTCAGTCACAAATCATCACCTATCTTTGCTTCAGTTGAGCAGGGTTACACCTGAGGTCAGAGCACGCTTGATAGCACCTTGATATCTCTTTCTTATCATTATCTAAATTACAAACAGCCAGGCCCACCTTAGTGAGCTACAAGAGTGCATACCAAACATACTGGTGTCACCCTCCTCACAGTCCTTGTGATAGGAGCAGAGACTTTGCCGATCTTGATAAACACTGACAGTTGAAGGGAAGTATTCCCGTGACTGGCGGTTATTGGCTCAGCAATATGGTGATTTGTTTCTGCGCTGCCGCACAATTGATTAGCCATAAGGAAACGTTATTGGATTGCTATTCAGAAAGATTGAGTGTCAGTCTCCATTGGACTCCATATCTCTTCTATCTCTCTTTCACTGTCTGACTCGCTCTCTTCAGAATATATTAATCATTTTCAATAATAACAGGCTGATATGGAGGCATCTCCTGTCTTCCATTTGATATTCCATATCCATAGCTAAATTATGATGGATCCATGGGCTTGTCTTGTTCACCTGTAGGGGTGTTCCATCTTTCTCAGATTTTGTCTGGGTCTCAAAGCTTCACTGCTGCTTTGTTGTCCTTTGTGTTTGCCAGGTGTTTTTAGTTTCTTATCCTACATGAAGCCATATTGTGAAGGTCTAATAAAAAGAGTAATGATTTAAGATTTTTAAAATTATCTTACTGACACTCTTAAGTCTCCAAACTATAGAACTTCAGCACTAAAATAGATTATTTGAAATCTGGCCACTCTGGTTATCTATCAGTATCTTCAATATTTATAATTAAGGACCATGTTTTCATGACAGCATGTGTACCATTTAAGAACAATTGTACAACTAGGCTGGATAACCCAGCCAAGGGGGGAGCACAAGCTAGTACTCCTAGTGCCAGTCCCAAGTCAGGGGTAAATGGGGAAGGCTGTGTCAGGAAGGGCAACTGCCGTAAAATCTTTGCTCACTCAAACATACGGATCATCATGACAGAGATTTCCTTGCTGGATTGGTTGAGGCCGGGGTTAACAACAACCGCCACTTCTGCTGTTAACCGACAGGGTGTCATTGGAAATTGGGCTTCTGTTGGTCAAAGATCAAGGAGGAGGAGTGGGGGAAGGTGTGTTTGGAGGCAGAGAGAAACGGAAAGGCAGCATTGTGGAGGTGAGAGTAGGTACTTCAAATGTAGGGACTATGACTGGTAAAGGGTGAGAGTTGGCTGATATGTTAGAAGGAAGGTAGATCTATGTCTACAAGAAACCAGGGTGACTTTGGAAACCAAGAAGAGGAAGCAAGTGAAGGCATAGCCAAGGTTGAAGTTACCGATGGAAGAAGGTTGCACAGAGTTCAGGAAGGAGTTGATACAGGTTGTGGGCAGTAGAGAAGAGTGACCAAAGTACTGGGAAAGTACAGCTAAAGTAGTGAGGGAAACTGCTAGAAAACTATTTGGTGTATCATCTGGACAACGGAAGGAATGAGAGTTGGGGCTATATTATAACAGCGCAGTCTACAGTCAATTTTCTAAGGTGCGTGGGCATGTCCAAGTTCATTTCATGATGACAGCAACACAAAAACAAATTTAGCGCCGGGATCCAAGTACAAAGCGGCTGGTCTAAATGTTCAGAGGTGTGTTTTGGGTAATCAGTCGAGGCACTCCTGCCCATCCCTTTAATGCACAGAGGTGCATAATTGAAGGTAAACTCTGATCATGATGACTTGTTTAAGATGGGTTTTGCACTGGCTAAAGGGCGTGTGCATGAGTGTAAATGCATGTAGTAGTAACGCTGTTTGGCATTAAGGCAGAAATTAATTATAGTTGATGCCCAGTCTGTTATTTTGGAATGAGGAGGGTGATATTGATTAGCCAAATGGGCTGAACAATTGAGCTGAATTTAAATTAATTTAGGTTTAATGCAGCATGCACAGATGCATGCCTCATTGTGCTCCACACTGTCATGAATGGGGTTGATGTCTCAACCCCATTCCTTGATTTGTGGCTGTAGTTCCTGTTTGATTGGTAATTGTTCCCAGCTGGCAGGTTGTTGGAGCCTCTGAGCTGGACTCCCTGTCAGTCTACAACCATTCCACTCTCGGCATCCACCTGTTGCCTATTATTATTATTTATCATCTTCTCTGTTTCCCTACTCACTTGCACTCAGGCACGCACACACACACACATTCATCCTGACACACATACACACACGCTTACATGCACACACACATCTATTCATTTTCATTCATGCATTAGCTGCCACCACACCTGCATCCACTTGTCACTCATTGGTACTCAGGGTATTTATTGGTGATGATGTGAGCATTCGGTGTGGTGGCGTTAGTCTAAACTGGATGTCCAGGCTCCTCAGTTGGTTTCACCTTCCTTTGGACTGTGTAGGTGTTGTTTCCAGAGCTAGTTTGCTCCAACCCTGCATGTAAGTCTTCTCCTCATTATTAATTGCCTTCCTCTCCGCTCCAGTTCTGTCTGGAGCGTGTGGGGCTTGCCTACTGAGTTGTAGCCGGTCATCTTCATTATTACTCATTTTGGACACTGTTCTGGGACTTTTGTATGTATGTCTTTCTGTTAATAAAACACGTTCACTTCACCAGCGTTTGGACTTGCAACAATTCATTTGTTCGCTGCGCATTTACGCAGTGGACATGACACACACACGTTTTCTTTCTCTGTGCAATCAGCTTTATACTGTCTATGTGCAATGAAAAACTCTGTCTACTGCTTCTTCAAATTATTTGCTATAGACTATATTATGTGGGTAGTTTGTATTTAATTATCCTCAGATTTTTACATTTAACAGAAAAACAACACCTGATTGTGTGTGTGTGTGTGTGTGTGTGTGTGTGTGTGTGTGTGTGTGTGTGTTTCATTAATGAGACAGGACACACACATGTGTGAATGGAGAACATCAAAGGAGATGACTTTGAAATGATATAGATTATATATGTGGACAGAATGTCACAGCAGAGAGGTTTGTGGGTTAAAATCTTCAGACTCACAGTTATACTGCTGCTCCATTCATCTCAGGGAGGAGTGGAGACGATCAAAAACTGGCCCAGTGCAGCCACTGAACCACAGTCTGTATCCAGACCAGATCACAGAGGCCACACCAGCTGAGGCACCTCCTACCTTAACACCTCTCATAAATGTACATTCTCTGTGGAAAAAGTAAAACGCACACACTCCCCATTCATTCATTCCACTAAAAGATAAATTAAGATAAGCCTTTATTAGTATCACAATGGAGAAATTCTGCCTATTCTATACTCATAAGTCTATGATTAAAAAGAAAATGTGGATAGAGTAAGAAAAAACTATTAAGTGTATCATTATAATTAATATAAAATGATGGGTGATTAGCTTATAACTGTTCCAATTCTGTCCATTAAAATAACTGAAAATGCCAGGTATGCTGTGTTTCCTCATGTGTTCCTGTCAGTAGAAACTGTGTGATTTCACAACATGCCGCTTAAATAGCATTAACAATGTGCTTCTGACGACAGACTTCCTTTTTCCTGATCAAAAGTGCATTGTCATAAAATGCACTAAAATACCGATGCACATGAGATTATGTGGTCCCACACCTCTTTTTAATAAACTCCTCCTTGTAGTGCAAAACCAGCACACTGTCTACTGGTAAATACATGGCGTGACGCAAAGCGTAACAGACAATGTGCTGACAGAAACTAACCAAAGCACTGGCGCAAGGTGGGAAACGTAACACAAAAGCCCACTGTAGACTGTCAAAATAGATCCCTTTGTGGGGAAATGAGGAAGTAGAGGAAAGTATTCAAAGGAAGAGGTTAAAGAAAGAAAAAGTGGGATAGTCATGAAGATGAAGAAAGTACAGGAATACTTGGACTCTAGGTGTATGGCAAAGAGGGATGTAGCAAAGAAAAGGAAAAGGCATAAAATGATTTTTATGGGAGACCGGACACTAAGGAAAAAGGAAAGGACTTGGATTGATATGGCTAGACAGAGAGATCAAGCTGGAAATGATATGCAACAAAAAGTGTAGAGGATTAGCAAAGTGGAAGTGAGGGCAAATCCCAAAGATCATGTCATCAGATTGGCTCATGGTTTCCAAGAATGTTGAAGTATTAGCATAAACAAAGTACATTATTTGTTATACTTGATTAATACCTGAGGGAAATTCAAGGGCATCCACCTGGATAAGGTAGCCACAGTGCCACCAGTCCCTTCACACATATAGTACATTCAGACCTAGTGTTATGTTGTGGTGACCCACCACAATCTACATGGACATTCAATCTTCACACTCAGCCAGCCTGCACTAAGCAGACGACAAATTGCATACGGACAGAGAACCCCTGGGGGGACAACCAGAACAATGAGCTGTTGTTATACATCCCCGGATTAAGGAGAGGAAGTTCGGACGCCAGTTAATCACGCGATTGATATGTATTGACTGATATGTATATCAATATGCAAATGTGCCATGCATTCTCTCTTGTCTGTATAAAAGAGCTGACTTTACATGCCTCACAGCAGAGACACAGCACACACAGCCACAGCGCACAGCACTACAGTGTGTCTCATAATGATGGAGGAATAAAACTCTGAAACCTTCCAGCTCGTCACATCTCGCCTGAACTTATTTGTTCCTCCACAGTGTGTGAAGAAAGGAGTCAGAGTCTCTTCATGCAGGGAACCAACAACCACCAACCACCAACCTTTATTGTCAGAACTCAGAACTATATATACAAGTGGCCCGCCTGACATCACACTATGGGTGGGTACAGCAGCACACACACACACTACTCAACATTCCCCTCCCCCTTACAAAAGTGTAAGACCACACACACACACACAATCAAGACCCTCCCCAATTTAGGACTCAAATCATACACTAAGGAACTAACAGGGAACAGTGCATAAGAATAACCTAACACATTCATCCCAAAAAAACAACTAAAATCAGACCATGTCTCTAAAATACAAAAAATAGTCTCATATCATATATACTCACATGCACACCAGCAGGATATACACATATCTACATCAAGAGTGTTCAAGTCACACGTTTGTCCACCGGCAGCCAGTGGTAAAACCGGCCCAGGGCAGTCCCAAATCATGCCTGCCCCTGGCCACCGAAGATAAGACCGGCTCGGAGGCCCCGGGCAGCCCCACAGCATGTGTGCCCCTGGCCGCTGTTTGCCTCTGGGATCAAAAACAATCTCCCTTGCCACAGTGTCCCTCTTCACCACTGACTGCCTCATTCCTCTGGACCCGCAGTCCTGCTGCCCGGCACACCATCCCTCCGTGCTCATCGGTCCACTCCCAACCGCTTTCAACACCGCCATTGTGGCTCCAAACACTCTGGCACCCTGTGGCCAAACTCAGGGGACACCCGAAGCCTGCTTGTCTGCGCCGCTCACTGCCTCGAGCACCTCGCCGTACTGCCCACCATCCTCATCCAGAGAGCATTGAGCTTTGGCACTGAGACTCTGCCTGACCTCTGCAGTGCCCAGTGCCTCCTCTCTGTTATCTGAGGTGCTTCGCTGCGCTGCCTCCGTGCACAGCTGCCGTTGCTCACTCCCAGGGTTCACAACATCACTTTCGCTGGTGTTGTCTGCCGACCCAGGCACCTCACCACTGATCCCAGCACCCTCGTCCCAGGTGCTCCGCTGCACCATCTCTGTGTCCGGTTGTAGCTGCTCTCTCCCGGGGCTCTCAGTGCCCCTCTCGTCGGCGTCACTCTCCAACCCAGGCGCTTCGTCACTGCTCCCAGCACCCTCGTCCCAGGCGCTCCGCTGCGTCGTCTCCATGCCCGGCTGTCGCTGCTCTCTCCCGGGGTCCTCAGCCTGCATGTTCACGCTCTCCCGCTGCCCAGCCTCCAGCTGCAGGGATGACTCCTGTCGCTGCTCTCCCTCTCCGCTGTTGTTGCCCACCACACTGTCAAACTCACTAGTGCTACGGTCCTGTACCGTGCTGCGCTCCATGGCTGGCCCGCCGTCTGCAGTGACTGGGATCTCCACCACTTGCAGCCCCGGTCCCACCTCAATGCCTATCTGGTAGCCTGGAACTTGCTTTTGGTGCGCAGTTAGCTTTGTGGCTAACTTGCCCATAGACAATGAGTGGGCCGTTAGCCTCTGCGAGCCTACTAGCCTAGCTCTATTTGGCGCCAACACTTGCTCCACCCACAGCTTCGTGGTCCTCGTCTGCTTGGCGAAGTGCTTGGCCAGTTGCTCAACCCCATCCCCATAGCAGTCCGTTTCACCCAACATACCAAGAATTCTTCGGCCCTCTGCGCCAAGATGGTGGGCCAGAAGTGCTCGTTGTCATCTCTCGTCGAGTCTACTTAAGCCCAGCGCTCTGATATCATCCTCAAACATGGCCCGCCACTTCGGCCACAGTATCACTGGCTCTCCCGTGTACTCCAGAAATGGTAGCAGTGATGGAGGTAGCCCATACACACCCATTTTTCTTCTCATCGCCAAAATGTTATGTATGAGGAAAGAAGTCGGAGTCTCTTCATGCAGGGAACCAACAACCAGCAACCTTTATTATCAGAACTCAGAACTATATATACAAGTGGCCGTGCCCGCCTGACGTCACACTGTGGGCGGGTACGGCAGCACACACTACACAACACCTAGGACCACTGTAGAGTCTCCAGTTAGCCTAACTTGCATGTTTTTGGAATATGGGAGGAAACCGGAGCACCGGGAGTAAACCCATGCAATCATAGGGAGAACATGCAAACTCCATACATTAAGGTCCTGCTGGATGATGGATTTGAACCAGGACCTTCTTACTGCAAGGCACTAAACACTACATCACCATGCTGCCCCATTTTGTCTGTAATCGTCCATTGTAAAACGTTGCTTGTTTATTGCCCAACAATGTATATGCTAATTTTACTTTTTATCAATTATTGGCAATTAGGACAGTATACAAAAACAAGTTGAAAAGGTAAACAAAGGGTGTTGATACCTGATGTTGTAATGTAGTCTCCCTGCCTTCTGCTAGCGCCCGCCCATTATTTCTCAATTTTGAATTTTTGATGAATATTTTTGAAAAATCCGCGATGCACTGAGGGCGCGAAAGGTGAAGCGCGAAGTAGCGAGGGATCACTGTAATCCCTAAAAAAGATAAAGACACAACAGAACCCTGTAATTATAGACCCATAAGCTTATTAAACGTGGATTGCAGAGGATTGGCTTCAGGTGTGCTGGCAATGGAGTAGGTGTGTGCGTTGCTGGCTCCTGCTATATTTTTTTTTCTCTTTACTTTTAAACCCTATTTTGCTGTAAGCTGTTAATGTTTTGGACATTTAATACGTGCAGAATCTGTTTTGAAATATGTCCAAAACAAGAAAGCAGACTGAAAAGGAGGCAGCAGGGAACAATATTAACACCAGCTTAGCTGAGGATGCTAGTATCAGCCTTAACCCTGCACTTGTTGCCTTGCTAGAGCAACACAGAATGTCCATAGCTGCTGACTTCAAAGCTTCATTTGAACTTATTAATGGTAAGCTGGACAAAATTCAAGCAGATGTGGCGAACCAGGAGCAACGCATTGGCGACCTTGAAAACAACGCGGAGGACGTCAGCCAGCGCCTAGCGGCGCTTGAAGTTACATGCGAGTCAATACAGGAGGAGAACAAACTTTTGAAAAACAAACTTTCTGACCTGGAGGGAAGAAGCAGGAGGCTGAATATTCGTCTGGTGGGTCTGCCGGAGTCCTTTGATGTGGGTCCACGGCCATCTGAATTTTTTTCTCGGCTGTTGGTGGACGTCTTTGGCGCACAAACTTTGCCATCTCCCCCAGAGCTGGATAGAGCCCACCGCAGCCTCACGCTCAAGCCGGGTCCGAACGGGAAGCCGCGCGCTGTCATTATTTGTTTCCACCGGTTTCGGACCAAAGACTTGGTGATGAGAGAAGCGCGGAGACGCCGTGGGACTTTGGAATATCGTGGGCATAAACTTCAGTTCTACGAGGATTATAACGCCGACGTTCAGAGGCAGCGAGCCGAATATAAGGAGGTTATGTCCGAGTTGTACAAGAGAGGTTTTCGTCCTTCTCTTCTTTTCCCCGCCAGGCTCCGGATAACTCTTCCAGACGGCAAAAACCAGTGGCTGGCGTCCGTCCCGGAGGCCACCCGCTTCATGCAAACCATGGAGAGAAACCAGCAATTTTCGCCTTGAACTGGACATTTCTGGGTTGACCAGCTGCCGCGCTGGGCTGCTTGTTACTTCATTGAAGCTGCACTGACTGGACATTGATGCATTTTCAGATGTTTAAAAACAAGGTAAAATTGGCTCCCTATACGTTGTTGTTTACTTAATTCTTTTTTTTAATTTTATCTTATTTATTTATTTTTTTTTTTAGGGTAAAACGTTCATATTATGCAGGATTGAAGCCAGTTTGTGATATCCTACCGTGTAGCAATGATCACACTTGAGTTATTTCTTTGGCTAACTCTGCCGTTTATTCTGTAACACACATAATATGACTGAACATGGATTCTGCGCGGGGTTTTCACACTCTTGTTCTAATGTGTCCCCTTAATAGTAGTGCTGAACAATACAGGTAGTTCCCCCTAGAGGCATGTGCCAGTAATGTTTTAAATTAGACTTGCAGTCTACCACATCCCTCCCCTCTAGATTAAACTACTTTTAATTACACTAGCCAATTATGCTAGACATCCTGGAACTCCCATTTAACCCTAAACAATCACAGTTACTTTTAACTTCTTAAACACATGTGCCATACACATAATTTCTTTCTCTTTTTTTTTTTTTTACATGTATAACACACATAACAGTCTAACTGGGGATTTGGTTTGACTACCGCATCCCAGTGAGGTTCCAGGACGCATTCTTGTCCTGTGGCTGGGGAACTCACTACTGACTAAGTATAGTCCTTCAAGTAGTCTGGAGCTTTCCTAGCTCGCTGAGATCTTCTCACGGCAGGTGAGCCAACTGCAGGTGAAGACTCAGACTGCTCCACTGTTTCGGCTGCTGCAGTGCTGCCCGTAGAATCTGCAGAGACGGTTACCTCAGGTTTCACCTGAAGTGGTGGTTCGTTGATGCTCTCCTCAGGATGGGTGTCAGACAACACCTCTGGTGCCATCGGCAGGGGAATGGAGCTCCTACCACGAACTTGGTCGATGTGTCGCCTCACCACTTGTCCATGACCTAATGTCACCTTGAATGACACAGGGCCTGTCTTTTCTGTTATTTCTCCTGGTACCCAGGCTGGTCCTGAGCCAAAGTTGCGGGTGTAGACCACGTCTCCTTCTCTCAGTATTCTCTCTCTAGCATGCATGTCATGATAACCTTTTTGTTTCTCTTGTTTATCATGCACTTTGTTTCTGAAGTCTGGATGTATTAAGTCAAATGTTGACCTCAACTTCCTTCCACACAACAGCTCAGCTGGTGACTTGCCAGTTGTAGATTGGGGTGTTATTCGATAGCTGAACAGAGCTCTCGACATTCGGGTTTCAATAGAGTCTCCTGCCATCTTTTTCATGAGTGACTTGAACGTCTGCACGGCCCTCTCGGCTAAGCCGTTAGAAGAAGGATGGTATGGCGCAGTCGTGATGTGACGTATGCCATTCTTTTCAGAAAACTCTTGGAACTGTTCACTCATAAAACATGTACCGTTATCTGATACTATGATTTCAGGTAGCCCATGTTGGCTGAAACTCTTTCTAAGACATTCAATGGTAACAGTAGAAGTAGAGCTACTCACAGAATATGCATCGATCCACTTTGAGTATGCGTCAACTATGATCAGGAACATTCTTCCCATCCATGGACCTGCGTAGTCAATGTGAATTCTTCTCCATGGTTTATCTGGAACTTCCCAGGGATGTAGTGGGGCTGCTGGAGGACTGTTCCTGTTCTCCTGGCATGCCGCACATGACTTCACAAGCGCCTCCACCTCTGCATCCATGTTGGGCCACCACATGTAACTCCTCGCCAACGCTTTCATGCGAGTGATGCCAGGGTGTGCTTGGTGTAGTTGTTGCAGTAAGGCATTCCTACCAGGTGGTGGAACAACCACGCGTCCTCCCCACAGGATACAACCTTCCTGGGTGCTGAGCTCATCCTGTCATCGGGCATAGGGAATGAACTCAGGACTGTTCATCTTCGGCCATCCTCGCAAGATGTATTCTCGCACTCTTGCTAGAACAGGGTCTTTGTCTGTCCACTTCTTTATTTGTTGTGCGTTCACCAGGGGCACGCCGATATCTTCAAACAATAGCACTCTCTCCTCCTCCTCAGGCGTGCTGTCTCTTCCTCCATCCAAGGGTAGCCTACTCATCGCGTCAGCATTCGTATGGTCCCGTCCGGCTTTGTAAACGATGGTGTACTCATACGCTGCTAATGTAACGGCCCATCTCTGAATTCTCTGAGATGTCATCTGGGGTATGGCTCTCATTTCACTGAACAGTGAAATTAGTGGCTTGTGGTCAGTCACTATAGCGAACTGTCTCCCGTACAGGTATTTGTGGAATTTTTTTACACCAAATACTACTGCAAGGCCCTCCTTGTCTAGCTGGGAGTAGTTTTTCTCAGCTGCACTAAGAGTTCTTGAGACGAACCCTATGGGTCTCTCTGAGCCATCCTCCATACGATGAGAGAGTACAGCACCCACACCGTAGGGTGATGCGTCACACGCCAGGATGAGTGGTTTGTTTGAATCATAGTGCACTAACACACTACAGGACTGAAGTAGCGCTTTGGACTCTTCAAACGCCTTCTGCTGCTTGACCCCCCATGACCATTTTTCTTCCTTCTTAAGTAAGGTATGTAGTGGTGCCAGCAGCGTGGAGAGCTTTGGGAGGAACCTATGGTAATAGTTCAACAAGCCCAGGTAGGCTTTTAACTCAGTAACATTTTGTGGCTCAGGCGCCTCCGCAATGGCTTCCACTTTGTCTGTTAGAGGGTGTAGACCACTGGCGTTGATCTTGTGGCCTAGGAACACCACCTCTTTTCCCATGAACTCACACTTGCTTCTTTTCAACCTCAGACCGCTTTTCTCCAACCGTTGAAGCACTTCCTCCAGCGTTTTCAGATGTTCTTGTTCATTTGGTCCTGTACAAAGGATGTCATCCAAATAAATGGCAACATTCGGAATTCCACCTAGGATGCCCTCCATAGTTCTCTGGAATATAGCAGGACTGGAAGCTACTCCAAATGGTAAGCGTGTGTAGGTATATAAGCCTTTGTGTGTATTGATGGTTACATACTTTCTTGATTCTTCTTCCAAGACTACTTGTTGGTAGGCGTGACTCATGTCTAATTTCGTGAAGTGTCGGCCGCCATTCAGCTGTGCGAAGAGGTCCTCCACTTTAGGAATTGGATACTGATCCACCCATGATGCTCGATTGACAGTGAGTTTGTAATCTCCACATATTCTAATGGAGCCATCCGGCTTTCTCACTGGGACTATGGGCGCCGCCCATTCTGCAACCTGCACTGGCTCAATGATCTTGTCATCCAGCAGCCTCTGTAGCTCGCTTTCGACCAGTGGCTTGACTGCATAGGGCACCGGTCGGGGTTTGCAGAATCGTGGTTGGGCCTCCTTGTCCACATTAATCTTTGCAGTGACACCTTTTAGCTGTCCTAAGCCTTCTTTGAACACCTCAGCGTGTCTTTCGAGGATCTCCTCCAGCTGCAATTTGGGCTGAGATTCCACTTTATTCACCAACTGATCAATCATGGCCAGTTCTTGTAGCCAACTTCGCCCTAGTAGATTTGGTCCTTCGCTCCCAACTACTACTACAGGTAAGTCCTTTTCTTTGTTTTCGTGCTGCACCTTCACTTGTGCCATGCCTAGCACGTCTAGCTTCTCTCCTGTGTATGTTTTTAATTTTAATGAACAGGGATTTAATTCTGCTGTGTCTGTTTTCTTCCACAGTTGTGTATATTGCTGTTTACTTAATATGGTTACTCCACAGCCTGTATCAACTTCAAATGTTACTTTCATTCCATTAACATTCATGGTACGCGTGATGGGCGCTACCTTGGTCAGCTCCTCTGACGTGTTGTAAATTGTGTGAAAACCCATGTCTTCTGTATCACTTTCTCCCTCCCCTCTCAGTTGATTCGCTCGCTGTTCCTTTCCTGGGCCCTTGTTTTCATACTTTTGCCCATTAACTGTCGCTTTCAGCACCTGTGCGCTGTCCACCTTTATTCTACATGCTTTCTTAATGTGCCCTCGCTTGCCACAATTATGACACAGCTCAGTGGCAAATTTGCACTCGGCGGCATTGTGCTGGCCTTTGCAGCGATAACAACTGGGGAATTTGTGCTGAGTTTTGTCAGTCAACACTTTGTGGACACCTACTTGGGTCTTAGGCACACGAACATGCGTTGCTGTGTCCTCTGTTAGCTTCCCTTGCATCTCTCTCACATCTTTAGATGCTGTTTCCATCGCTTGGCATAATTCCAAAGCCTTCACAAAAGTGAGTTTTGTTTCAAATAAAAGTCGCCGTTGCATACGGTCATCATTCACTCCACACACAAGTCTGTCTCTTAACATTTCTTCCAATGAGTCTTTGTAATCACAGTGCAGTGCTAATTTCCTCAATTCTGCCACATACTCTGCTATGGACTCAGTGTTCCTCCTTATGCGTGAATTAAATTTGAATCGTTGCACTATTTCACTCGGTTTGGGGCTGAAGTGCTTCTGAAGCTCCGCAGTAATCTGGTCGTACGTTTTATCTTTCGGTAATGCAGGGCTTATTAAATTTCTCAACAAACTGTAAGTAGTTGCACCAACTCCACTCAACAGTACAGCCTTCCTTTTGTCTGGCTCCTCAATATCATTAGCTTGGAAGAAAAAGTCCAACATTTCACTATATTCTTCCCATGACTGAGTCGAGTTATCAAAAGGGGTTACCGTTCCGATTACAGCCGCCATTGCTCGTCGTGGTGGGGAAACCTCGTTTTTCCTCCTCTGAACTTGCACTCGAACTACTGGAGTCACTTGAGTTCGCCACACTTGCAATGTTCTCTGTTTCTCGCCGCTGATTTTTTTCTTTTAATCCTCGTCGCCAATTGTGTGATATCCTACCGTGTAGCAATGATCACACTTGAGTTATTTCTTTGGCTAACTCTGCCGTTTATTCTGTAACACACATAATATGACTGAACATGGATTCTGCGCGGGGTTTTCACACTCTTGTTCTAATGTGTCCCCTTAATAGTAGTGCTGAACAATACAGGTAGTTCCCCCTAGAGGCATGTGCCAGTAATGTTTTAAATTAGACTTGCAGTCTACCACACAGTTGTATGGGAGCATTCTGTTAGGATGAAAATAGAGCTGGAGATGGAGCGGTTGCTGTTTTTTTGCAACCGGCTGGAGTGTTGTTATAGGTTTGGTTGTTGGATTTTTTTTTTTTTATTTATTTTTTTTTGTTTTGTTTTTTTGTTATGGTTTTATTTACACCCCCCTTACCCCTTCCTTTTTTTTTTTTTTAACCCGTACCTCACTTTATTCTTCTTTGGGCTACACAACATAATATATAAATTTTACTCTTTGAATGAATAGTAATCTTACTTTGGTAAGCTGGAATGTGAAGGGGTTGAACCATCCAATTAAACGAAAGAGAGTCATGTCACGTCTAAAGCAGTTTAAGCCTGGGGTATTGTTTTTGCAGGAAACCCATTTGCAGGATTCCGACCACTTGCGTTTGTCAAAATGTTGGTCAGGACAATTTTTTCATTCAAATTTTAAAGCTAAGGCCAGGGGCGCTGCTATTCTTATTGATCGAAATATCCCATTTATTCCCTCTAATGTTGTATTAGATAAAAATGGACGATTTGTAATAGTATCAGGTAAACTTGGCGATAAACATGTCACTTTGGCTAATCTGTATGCACCGAATTTTGATGATGTGCACTTTTTTCGCAACCTTTTTTCGCAACTTCTAGATTTAAATACTCATTCTCTAATTCTTGGGGGTGACTTTAATTTGTATATGGATCCGATCTTAGACCGCTCATCTTCAAAACCTGCTAGTCTTAATAAATCTGCAACTTATGTTAAGTCTTTTCTTGAGGAATATAGCCTTACAGATCCTTGGCGTTTTTTACATCCTAACGGCAGGGACTATTCTTTTTTCTCTCACGTACACCATACTTATACCAGAATAGATTATTTTTTTGTTGACAATTTATTAATTAATAACCTTTGCTCTTGCAGTTATGATAGCATCTCGGTTTCTGATCATGCCCCTCTTGTACTTAAAATGATTCTCCATGGATGTGACTCCATGAGAAAGCATTGGAGATTGGATCCATTATTACTTACAGATGAAAAATTGGTTGCGAATATTTCTTCTAAAATTAATTTTTTTTTGAAAGAAAATAAAACTCCTGGTATGTCAAATAAAACGATATGGGAGGCCATGAAGGCATTTCTTAGGGGGGAATTTATTTCATTGGCAGCATTTAAAAGACGATCCTTAATACAGGAACAGAAGGCTATTTTAGATCAAATCCTGGACATTGACAGACAATATGCTCAATCTCCATCACCCGCTCTGTACAAGGAACGTATGACATTACAAACTAAATTTAATTTACTTTCTACTCGACAAATTGAAGGTTGTTTAATAAGGAACAAGAGTGAATTTTATGAACATGGCGAAAAAACCAGTAAACTTCTAGCTAATCAACTACGTGGTATTAGAGCTAAGCAAATTATTACTGGAGTTAGGACAGATAAAGGAGAGGTGACATCTGACCAACAAGCGATTAATGATATTTTCAGGTCATTTTATTCCAAATTATATACCTCAGAATATACAACAAACTTAAAGGATTTGGAATTTTTTTTTGATTCTATTGATATTCCTTCGATTTCTTCAGAATCTCAGCAAATTTTAGAAGCTCCCATCACAAAAGAAGAAATTCAGCTGGCAATATCATCCATGCAATCAGGAAAATCTCCAGGACCTGATGGGTTTTCCGCTGATTTTTTCAAAAAATTCTCTGATGACCTCGCCCCTTTCCTTTGTCAAGTTTTTACAGAGTCGCTTGACTCTGGTACACTTCCTTCTTCATGCTATCAGGCCTGTATCACTGTGTTGCTTAAAAAGGATAAGGATCCTGTTGATTGTGCTTCTTACAGGCCTATTTCTTTGTTAAATACCGATGTTAAAATTTTGTCAAAGTTGTTAGCTTCAAGGTTGGAAAAGATTCTTCCTTTTATAATTTCACAGGACCAAACCGGTTTCATTAAAAATCGCCATTCTTTTTTTAACTTGCGGCGGTTGTTTAATATTATTTATACTCCTCACCACAACATGCCTGAATGTCTTATTAGTTTGGACGCTGAAAAGGCATTCGATAGGGTTGAGTGGGAGTATTTGTTTTTTACTTTGGAGAGGTTCGGTTTTGGTCCTTCCTTCTGTTCCTGGATTAAACTTCTCTATGCTAGTCCTTTAGCTTCAGTGTTAACTAATTGTCGCTATTCTGACTATTTTAGACTTTACCGTGGTACGAGGCAAGGCTGTCCTTTGAGCCCGTTGCTCTTTGCCTTGGCAGTTGAGCCGTTAGCTATTGCAATCCGTGGGAGCCGGGACTTTCTAGGCATTCGTAGGGGTGGCATTGAGCATAGGGTTTCACTCTATGCTGATGATCTTTTATTATTTCTCTCCAACCCACTTACTTCATTACCCGCTATACTTAATATTTTGGATAGTTTTAGTAGGTTTTCTGGTTATAAAATTAATCTTAATAAGAGTGAACTGTTTCTGATTAATGAAAAGATTCAAGTTCAGGATTTTGAAAATTTTCCTTTCAAGGTTGTTATTGATCATTTTAATTATCTTGGGATATGTGTCACTAAACAATTTAATTACTTGTTTAAAAATAATTTTCTCCCCTTACTTGACCAGTGCAAGTTAATACTTTCCAAATGGTCCCCATTATCCTTGTCTTTAATTGGCAGAATCAATTCTGTAAAAATGATGTTACTTCCAAAGTTTTTATATTTGTTTCAATGTCTCCCCATTTTTATTCCTAAATCCTTTTTTAAGTCTGTGGACTCTCTGATTACCTCATTTATTTGGAATGGTAAACATCCGAGATTGAGGAAAGTTTTTCTTCAAAGGCCCAAATCAGTAGGTGGCATGGCTCTGCCTAACTTTCAATATTACTACTGGGCAGCAAATATCAGGTGCATGTTATATTGGAAACATTTTTATCTGGAACCCAAATCACCTATTTGGATCCTTATGGAGTCACATGTGGACAATCAAACTTCCCTACCGGCAATTTTAGGTTCACCACTTCCCCTTGCTTTGTCTACACTGGGTAATAATAAAGTAGTTCGTCAGTCTCTTAGAATTTGGTCTCAATTCAGGAAAAATTTCGGTCTTCAGTTTTTTTCCATTAGAAGTTCAATTGCCGCAAATCATTTATTTACCCCATCAACTATTGATAGTGCATTTCATATATGGCACAGAAAAGGTTTAAAATCTTTTGCGGATTTATATTTTGATGGTCAATTTGCAAGTTTTTCTCAACTTTCCACCAAATTCGACATCACTTCTACACACTTTTTCCGCTTCCTCCAGGTCAGACATTATGTGCAAACCATGACAAAACAATTCCCTCAAAAACCTTCTGATAATCCTCTAGATGATTTTTTATTAGTTAAACCAACTTCTAAGGGGGTAATGTCAGTTTTATATAATTTAATTTCAAATTTACAATCTTCTTCTCTGGCCGCTATCAAATTGAACTGGGAACAAGATCTTAATTTTACTTTTACTGATGAACTGTGGGACTCTATTCTTGGCCAGGTTCACACTGTATCAATGTGTGCTCGTCACGCTCTTATTCAATTTAAGATTGTACACCGGATGCACCTGTCCAAGGTTAAGTTAGCACGTATTTACTCGGATATAGACCCAACTTGTGAAAAGTGTGGTAGCGCTCCTGGCACTTTGCTTCACATGTATTGGTCCTGCCCTGCATTGATGAATTTTTGGCATTCTGTTTTTATCACTATGTCTGAAGTCCTGCAATATCAAATTAAACCTGATCCATTATGCGCCATTTTTGGTGTGGCTCCAGAACTTGTCTTGCCAAGTTCCAAATTAAAAGTATTCAAATTTTCATTATTATTGGCCAGACGTGCTGTATTACTGCAGTGGAAAGACTCTTCGCCCCCTTCACATTTACAGTGGATAAAAGATATAATGTCCTGTTTGGATTTAGAAAAAATCAGATATACAGTCTGTGGCTCTGAAAACAAATTCTATAAATTATGGCGCCCGTTTCTTGATTTCTTTGAAAGACCCACGATTATAGTTTCTGAGTAGCTCATATCCCCTTTACCCCACCCCCACTTCACACACATAATTTTTCTTTGTATTTTTTTTTTTTTTTTTAATTGTTTATTTAAAGGTTTTTGTGCTTTGAAGCATTTACATTTGTTGGCTTTAAGTTCTAGTTTTTTACTGTTTGGTTGAAACAAAAATGAAAATTTCTAATACTTTGTATTGTATTGATACTTCAATTAATAATAATAAAAAGACCTTTGAAAGAAAGAAAAGGTAAACAAAGCATTATAACGAGCCAAAAATAGAAAAAATGTTTCATGGTTAGTTTCAATTTATGGTGTATAAATATGCATAATACACAAACCTGTTGGGTAATCCCCTTTAGTGAAGTACTGCAGCAAGAAAACGATCTCTTAGGTTTGACTGTAAATTGAGCAAAAATAACTTATGTGTACATATTTGCCACTCCATCTCAACTCACAGAGACTAAGATACAGTCCATTTTGCATTCACTGGTGCATATCAAGGTCGATCAGTGGCAGAGGGACACACAAAGAGGCGACTGCCATTTAGGTGTGTGTGCATGTGTGTGTGTGCGAGGGGTGACGTGGGGCATTCACTTACATGACCAACACAGATGTTACCTTTGTGGTCAGAAGGCTGTAAATCAATTAGGTTTCACTAATAGGGTGAAGTACTTGAGTCACACGCGCACGTGCATGCACACACCCACTCATACGTATATATTGATAAGATTACTATGGTAATGTGGATGCATCAGGGTTAAACAACATTAAGGGAGCCGCCTTTCTCAAAGATCCTTGCTTTTTGAAATTGTCAGCCATCCTTTCCTAAGTGCCCTCCTCTGCCGTTCTTGCTCTGCCTCTTCTTATGTTTGTTAATGGAATCTCTCCTCTTTTATGTGCCCTGCGTTCCCTATGTCTTCATTCTGTTTCTCCCACAGCAGATGCACTGCAAATCTCCTTTGTGCCTCTTTACATCAAACTTCCTCTTCCCATCTGTCTCCCTCACTCTTTCTCTCAGTCTTCATTTCTCTCCATTTAATTGAATTATTGCCATGGTCTTTTTCCCCCACCAGAAACAAATACAAAATGTTTCAAATCCTGTACTTTATGGCCTCCTCCATCTTTCAGACCAGAGCAGAAAGTTATAAATAAATAGTGGCAGAAAGAAAAGGGAGAAATAGTCCGTGATTTAGAATATTTTAAAAATGCAACTAAATCAATAAAATTTAAGTGACACCCTGCCAAAAATCAAGTTTTTTTCTGTTGTTAACATGTCTGTAACATGTTTTTAGTGACTTACAAGACATATCAAGAGCAAAGTCAGACCCAAATTCCAAGTCTGTGTTTTTCTGCTGTGAATGTCCAGTTAAGCCCCCCACCCACCCATATCTAGCTACCCCGCAGCGTTTCTAGCTATGTAAGTATTTGTGCTTAGCCTGATTGGTTATATCAGGGGTGTCCAATCATGTGCCATGGAGGGCCAAGACCCTGCAGGTTTTCTCTTCTACCCAGTCTCTTCAGCAGGTGTTTTCACATATCAGCAATCAGTGGGAAGAAATTCAGTGAAATCTGGTGTTGAAGACATTGGTTGGAGGTAAAGCCCGCAGCGTCTTGCCCCTCCATGGCACATGATTGGACACCCCTGGGTTATAACATTAACCAATCAGGCTAAGCACTGGACATGGCTAAACACCTGAGTTTTCTCCCCCAGGAGAAGAGGGAGGAGGCGACATGGCTCCATGGACAGAGGCTCACTGTCTCAGTAAGTGTCCCTTCCCAGGGACGGCGCAAAACTGACCACGGCCGCCAGCAGTTTTCCACCACTGGGGCTACCATATTCCGGAACCCCGTAGCGCAAGCAGGGTGTTGTCAGCTCAGAGACTGGCGTCCACCAGCTGCTGCACCTGCACATGCGGGGTCCCAGAGGTTCAGGTTCAGATTACTTGTGGTGCCCCAAGTGGTGGTTGTGGTGCCTCAGGTCCCCAAGAGAAATGGGAGGGAAGCAAACCCAGAGAGAGAAGTCTGCTCTTAGGAGAGGGAAGGTGCCAAGACAGCCACCCATCAGTTTTGCATTTGTTTGACTCGGTTCAGTGAAGGGGTTTTCGGGGAGGACACAAAAAACCCCAGGCAGTCCGTTCTATCCCCACCAGGGAGGACAGAGGAGAAGACATTAAACCCCCCACTCCCTCTGGAAGAGGGAGGCGAGTTGGGTACCCAGGGGTCCCGTGGCGCAAAGGCTGGGCAAGGCTGCACGCGCCGTGCTGAAGTCATGGTTCTACAGCGGCGAGGGGGCGCACCAGACCACCAGCCCCCAGAGAGCTGCCTGACGGGCACCCGTCAGCCCCTGGGTAGGACCGCCAAGAGCCAGCTTTGGTGGTGGATGGGGCGCCATGCCCACCAGCTCACTTCCTTCACTCCCACGTGGCAGAAACTCTGACAGCGAGTTGGGGAGACCCTTGGTGAGTAGGCAATCAAAGACCAGTGGGGAGCCCTCCAGCCCCCATGCGAGACAGCAACTCTCAGCAACTCTAGACCGAGCTCCACCGAGAGTGATCCTTCCGCAGGTTCACCTATCTTGTTACAACTTTTACTTTCTCTCAAATTGGATGGCCTTCTCGGAGCCTTGTACAATGAATGTCCTCTTCTTCCTGTTCTTCTTGTGAGTCGCTCTCAGGTTCAAACATGTATAGCTGAATCACTCTGATGTTTTGACTAGCCATTGTTTAGCGAGGCAGTCTTCGGTTTCTCAGGTCAGAGGACAGTGGTGGGTTGGCCTTGCATCATCCGCTACTGGTGGGTGGGAGTATAGGTGGAACTAATTAGAATATTCATAGATCCACACATACTTAAGTAGGTAGAAGATGTAAAAGCTCTTTCCAAGTAATTCTAAGGCAATGAAAGTTTTTTTTTTTTTTTGTGTGTGGATAAAAAGCCACAATATACTATTTTGGGCAATACACACTTGTTTTTGAGGTGGTTTTAGAGTTGCCGGAGTGCATCTTTAAGAAAATTGATATTCTACATTACTGTAAGAAGATGTCAAGATTCAAACTAATAAATGAGACTAACAGTTTTGTATCCAAGGTTACTACATACAAACTAAACAAAACTTGAACTGCTGCCTCCATGACTCAATCCCTGGAAAAGCAATAGAAGATGGATGGATGGATGGATGGATGGATGGATGGATGGACGGACGGATGGATGGATGGACAAAACTTTTAATTCAGTATTGCTTCAGTACACAGTCATGTTGGTGACCTGCAGTCAGCACCAAACCCTGCTATGACTCCTGGCTTCCTGTTAACTATTCCATACAGTTTTTGCATCTATGATGGCTTTGAACCTGAGAAGGTGTCACTGCAGAGGAAGGGAAGTGATTCCATTAAATGTTGGTCCTGCTGTAGCATTTCGTCGGCCTCCGTCGGTCTATGATGACCATGGAAGAGAATCCTAAACGTCTACTCTGCTGGAACAGCACCGCCTGTGGCTGAACAGGCCGATGCACGAATGGCAGACCCTGTCACACAGGTCACACTTGTGGGTGGTCTCCGTGCTGCTGGGTCTGTGGCGGTTCTTCCTGCGGGTCCTTTTTTCATCTGCTGCAGCAGTCAGTCTCTCTTCACCCACCTTGAGCTGTCTGGTCCGGGTGCCAATCCATTTGGAGCGGTCCGTTGCAAGGTCCTCCCAGCGCTCTGTGTTGATCTCCAGGGCCTTCATGTCTCTCTTGCAGACGTCTCTAAAGCGCAGCTGTGGGCGGCCAACGTCTCTCCTGCCAGTTGCCAGTTCTCCATAGAGGACATCTTTTGGGATTCTGCCATCCTCCATACGGTGAACGTGGCCTAGCCAGCGGAGCCTGTGCTGCCTGAGTAGAGTGAACATGGAGGGAAGGCTGGCGCGGGACAGAACTTCTGTGTTGGGCACTTTGTCCTGCCAGGATATGTCCAGGATGTGGCGAATGCAGCGCAAGTGGAAGGAGTTCAGTTTCTTTTCCTGCCGGGCGTATGTTGTCCACGTCTCACTCCCATAGAGCAGTGTACTGATGACGCAGGCGTTGTACACTGCCATCTTCATCTTGACAGAGAGTTTGGGATTCTCCCACACTCGTGTGGTGAGGCGAGCGAGTGTGAAGGCTGATTTTCCAATCCTCTTGTTGATCTCTGTATCAAGAGAGAGGTTGTTGCTGATCGTGGACCCCAGGTACGTGAACTGATTCACGACCTCCAGCTCGTAGTCGTCGATGGTGATGGTTGGTGGTGCTTCCGTGCCTTGCGCCAAGACGTTAGTCTTCTTCAGGCTGATGGTAAGCCCGAAGTCCTTGCATGCCTGGGAGAGGCGGTCCATCAGGGTCTGAAGCTCCTGCTGTGTGTGGGTTGTGACTGCAGCGTCGTCTGCGAACAGCATGTCTCTGATTAGAGCCTCGCGTACTTTGGTTCTGGCTTTCAGGCGGGCGAGGTTGAAAAGCCTGCCGTCAGATCTTGTGTGCAGGTAGATTCCCTCTGTTGCTGTGCTGAAGGCATGCCTCAGGAGCATAGCAAAGAAAATCCCAAAGAGGGTTGGTGCAAGTACACAGCCCTGTTTCACTCTGCTGCGTATGTTGAATGGCTCTGAGACGTTGCCATCGTGCTGCACTATCCCCTGCATGTTGGTGTGAAACGATTCGATGAGGCTTTGCAACTTTGGTGGGCATCCTATCTTTGGCAGGATCTTGAAAAGGCCCTCTCTGCTGACCAAATCGAACGCTTTGGTGAGGTCGATGAAGGCGACGTACAGGGGCATGTTCTGTTCTCTGCATTTCTCCTGGAGTTGGCGGATGGAGAATATCATGTCTACCGTCGACCGCGCAGCGCGGAAGCCACACTGAGACTCGGGGTAGACACGTTCGGCAAGCTTCTGTAGACGAACGAGAACAACTCGTGCGTAGACTTTGCCAACAACGCTGAGGAGGGAGATGCCCCTGTAGTTGTTGCAGTCGCTTCTCTCCCCTTTGTTTTTGTAGAGGGTGATGATCTTGGTGTCCCTCATGTCCTGTGGTACGGCACCTTCCTTCCAACACTGGCAGAGGACGTCATGCAATGGCAGCAGTAGGGCAGTCTTGCAGTGCTTGATCAGGTCAGGGGGTATGCCGTCGTTGCCGGGTGCCTTGCCAGCGGCCAAGCTATCAATGGCCTTGCTGAGTTCGTCGATGGTTGGCTCGGCGTCAAGTTCGTCCATGGATGGCAGGCAGTCGATGGCATCAAGGGCTGACGGTGTCACGGTGTTCTCTCTGGAGTAGAGGTCGGAGTAGTGTTCCACCCATCTCTCCATCTGCTTGTTCTTTTCTGTGATAATCACCCCAGTGGAGGATTTGAGGGGGGCCGTCTTGCTCTGAGCCGGACCAAGTGCTTTCTTGATGCCATCGTACATACCACGGATGTTCCCTGTTATGGCAGCGGTTTGAATGTCTTGGCTGAGCTGAGTCCAGTACTCGTTGGCACAGCACCGAGCAGTCTGCTGAACTTTGCTTCTCGCAGCCCTAAGAATCTGGAGAATCTTCTCGTTTGGGTACTTCTTGTACTCAGCAAGTGCTGAGCGCTTGGCTTCAATGACAGGGGTCATCTCGGTCAACTTGGCATAACTTAACATTACATAACATGTAACTCACTCTCTCATTCCTGCAACTGCTGCTGGCACACTCACTCTTGTGTCTCTCTGGGCTGAGAACCTCCGGGCTCGCTCCCGGCGCGCATGCACGGTGCCGGGGCAAGCTCCGTGATGGCGGTGTGATTTAATAAACCTGCTTAAAACCTCACTTCTCAGCATTTATTTTATCATCCGCCATATTCTTCTTCTCTCTCACTCCTGCAACTGCTGCAGGCACGCACTTTGTGTCTCCTCTCTGAGAGCCTGAGGAATCCCGCTCCAGCCTGCTCACACTAGGGGCTGGAGCTGAGTTCCTGTGACGGCGGTGTGATTTAATAAACCCTACTTAAAACTCTCAGTCCGCAGTTTATTATTTCTTTGCCGCCGCACTGGTGAGATCAAACCCTGCTATGGCTCCTGGCTTCCTGTTAACTATTCCATATAGTTTTTGCATCTATGATGGCTTTGAACCTGAGAAGCTGTCACTGCAGCGGAAGGGAAGTGATTCCATTAAATGTTGGTCCTGCTGTAGCATTGTAAGCCATGGTTTAGGGCCATGTGGTCAGTTGTTAGTGCTGCCGGTGTTGTTAACTCCTCCAAAGCCCTGATATTATACAGACATGAAAATTCACCCACTGGTGCAACATTCCACCAATCAGCATCCCAATCACTCGTTCACTCAAATTCAAAATTCAAACATTTTATTTGTCAATACTATTTATTATACTGTGGAGTGTGTAAATGGTTCCAAGGTTGTCATAGCCAGGAGCGGCACTGGGGTTAAGCTCCCAGTGCTCATAAAAATGCTCCTTATGGCGTGCGTCTCGAAAAGCCTCTGACAACTAAGTCCAACTCCTAGCCTGCCCGTGTGGTTTAGTCTCTAAGCCTGGCGGAACTGCTTTTACTAATAGGAGAAGGGGCGAGGGCGGATCTCTGGCGCCTTAAAACCAGATGCTTCGGGTAGATGGTGGCTCGTCAACCTGGGAAGGTAGCCCATCTAGGGGAAGGTAAACCCTGATTTCAAACCTCCACTGCCTTGCAGCACACCGGTCACGGGAAAGGCTTCGGGAGTCAACCCTGAGGAAAAATCCGGAGTCGGAGCCCCTAAGGCAGTTCTCTGTTGTGCTCAACATCGTTCTGGCAGCTCCTGCGACGGTGCTGGTGCCAAACTATAGCAGCCCTGCTGTTCCTTTGGATTCATCAGTGACGTGGAGAGGGGGGACATGCTGCATGGGTAACATCTTGTCCTCCATATCTTCCTGCCCAGGCTTGAATCTTACCAATGCCCAACGCTGGAAGGTAGAACACCGGTGCGCATCGGCCTGTTCAGCCACAGGCGGTGCTGTTCAGCATGCTGAACAGCATGTCTCTGATTAGAGCCTCGCGTACTTTGGTTCTGGCTTTCAGGCGGGCGAGGTTGAAAAGCCTGCCGTCAGATCTTGTGCGCAGGTAGATTCCCTCTGTTGTTGTGCTGAAGGCATGCCTCAGGAGCATAGCAAAGAAAATCCCAAAGAGGGTTGGCGCAAGTACACAGCCCTGTTTCACTCCGCTGCGTATGTTGAATGGCTCTGAGACGTTGCCATCGTGCTGCACTATCCCCTGCATGTTGGTGTGAAACGATTCGATGAGGCTTTGCAACTTTGGTGGGCATCCTATCTTTGGCAGGATCTTGAAAAGGCCCTCTCTGCTGACCAGATTGAACGCTTTGGTGAGGTCGATGAAGGCGACGTACAGAGGCATGTTCTGTTCTCTGCATTTCTCCTGGAGTTGGCGGATGGAGAATATCATGTCTACCGTCGATCGCTCAGCGCGGAAGCCACACTGAGACTCGGGGTAGACACGTTCGGCAAGCTTCTGTAGACGAACGAGAACAACTCGTGCGTAGACTTTGCCAACAACGCTGAGGAGGGAAATGCCCCTGTAGTTGTTGCAGTCGCTTCTCTCCCCTTTGTTTTTGTAGAGGGTGATGATCTTGGCGTCCCTCATGTCCTGTGGTACGGCACCTTCCTTCCAGCACTGGCAGAGGACGTCATGCAATGGCAGCAGTAGGGCGGTCTTGCAGTGCTTGATCAGGTCAGGGGGTATGCCGTCGTTGCCGGGTGCCTTGCCAGCGGCCAAGCTATCAATGGCCTTGCTGAGTTCGTCGATGGTTGGCTCGGCGTCAAGTTCGTCCATGGATGGCAGGCAGTCGATGGCATCAAGGGCTGACGGTGTCACGGTGTTCTGTCTAGAGTAGAGGTCGGAGTAGTGTTCCACCCATCTCTCCATCTGCTTGTTCTTCTCTGTGATCATCTCCCCAGTGGAGGATTTGAGGGGGGCTGTCTTGCTCTGAGCCGGACCAAGTGCTTTCTTGATGCCATCGTACATACCACGGATGTTCCCTGTTATGGCAGTGGTTTGAATGTCTTGGCTGAGCTGAGTCCAGTACTCGTTGGCACAGCGCCGAGCAGTCTGCTGAACTTTGCTTCTCGCAGCCCTGAGAATCTGGAGATTCTTCTCGTTTGGGTACTTCTTGTACTCAGCAAGTGCTGAGCACTTGGCTTCAATGACGGGGGTCATCTCGGTCAACTTGGCATCAAACCAGTCCTGTGACTTCGAGGTCTTCCTCCCAAAGGTAGCCAAGGCTGTGCGGTAGATGGTGTTTCGCAGCTCTTCTCACTTCTGCTTTGCAGATTCTCCTCCTTGTGGTACACCAAGTTCCTTCTCAAAGGTGGAGGCAAACTGCTCAACAAGTTCTGGTTGGGCCATCTTGCTGGTGTCAATCCGTGCCTTTCCAGGTTGTCTAGCACGATGGAATTTCTTCAGCTGCAGCTTGACCTTGCAACACACCAATGAATGGTCTGTGTCGCAATCTGCACTCTGGAACGAACGGGTGATTAGCACGTTCTTCAGTGAGGTGCGCCTGGTCAGGATCAAGTTTAGCTGGTGCCAGTGCTTTGAGTGCGGATGTTGCCAGGAAACCTTGTGTTGGGGCTTGGTCTTGAAGAACGAGTTTGTGATGCACAGATCGTGATATGTGCAGAACTCGAGCAGCCGCTGTCCGTTGTCGTTCATTCTGCCCACGCCAAAAGGTCCAAGACAGGAGGGCCAGGAGTCGTGGTCAGCACCCACTCTGGCATTGAAGTCTCCAAGGAGAATAAGTTGTTCAGAGTTGGGGATGATCCTGACAGTTGTTGCGAGATTCTCGTAGAACTCGTCTTTTGCCTCTGGTGTGGCTGTCTGTGTTGGGGCATACACACTGACGAGGGTGACTGGGCCTTCAGTGGTGTTCAGGCGGAGGGTGAGGAGTCGTGCAGAGCCAGTGCTGCCCGGTTCCACCATCTTCAGCAAAGTGTTCTTCACTGCGAAGCCCACTCCCCGTTCCCTGTGTTCGTCACTGCCCTTTCTCTGCCAGTAGAACGTGTAGTCCTTCTCTCTCAGTGTGCCTGCATCAGCTAACCGTGTTTCCTGGAGAGTGGCGATATCCACTCCCAGTCTCTTCAGCTCATTATTGATGATGGCAGTCTTCCTGGTGTCGTTGATGTCCTTTAGGTTAGCAGCGAGTCCTGTCATCATAGTGCGGACGTTCCAAGTTCCCAGTTTTAGAGTTGGTCTCTTTTGTTTTATTGTCTTGCCTGGTGAGAAGGTTCTCAGCCTGCTGTTTGGATTTCTCCTTATCCCCATGCACCCAATGAGGAAAGCAAGCTGTGGCGGGACAACACCTTATTGGCTGGGGGCTGCCCAGCTTGAGGCGGGCGGTAGCTGTCCAGTGAGATCTGATGATCCCTCCCACCGTCGGGAACAACCCCTGGCGCCACGCTCTACGCCAATTGAGCAGTGGCTTATAACCGGTAACTGTCACTCCCCGTGTTTTGTCTACGCCAAAGGCGAAGCTGGAGTGTCCTCTCCAGTGATCCGGTGTTCTACCTTCCAGCGTTGGGCGTTGGTAGGATTCAAGCCTGGGCAGGAAGATATGGAGGACAAGATGTTGCCCATGCAGCATGTCCCCCCTCTCCACGTCACTGATGAATCCAAAGGAACAGCAGGGCTGCTACAGTTTGGCACCAGCGCCGTTGCAGGAGCTGCCAGAACGATGCTGAGCACAACATAGAACTGCCTTAGGGGCTCCGACTCCGGATTTTTCCTCAGGGTTGACTCCCGAAGCCTTTCCCGTGACCGGGTATGCCGCAAGGCAGCAGAGGTTTGAAATCAGGGTTTATCTTCCCCTAGATGGGCTACCTTCCCAGGTTGACGAGCCACCATCTACCCGAAGCATCTGGTTTTAAGGCGCCAGAGATCCGCCCTCGCCCCTTCTCCTATTAGTAAAAGCAGTTCCGCCAGGCTTAGAGACTAAACCACACGGGCAGGCTAGGAGTTGGACTTAGTTGTCAGAGGCTTTTCGAGACGCACGCCATAAGGAGCATTTTATGAGCACTGGGAGCTTAACCCCAGTGCCGCTCCTGGCTATGACAACCTTGGACATAGCCAAAACAGCGGTAATAACTCCGTTCGGCTTGTTCGAGTTTCTGCACATGCGATTCAGATTAAAAGGAACAGCACAGACGTTCCAGCGCATGATGGACGCGGTGCTGCGCGATCTCCCGTTTGTGTTCGTCTACCTGGATGATATCCTGGTAGCCAGTGCGTCCGAAGACGAACACGTAACCCACCTCAGGACGGTTTTCCAGAGGTTGGAGGAGCACGGGTTAATAATCAACCTGGCGAAGTGCCAGTTCGGCGTGACGGGGATTGATTTTTTGGGGCACCGCGTCTCACCGGAGGGAGCAATACCCTTGCCCGACAAAGTGCACGCAGTGGCGAACTTTCCCCGGCCTCAGACGGTCAGGGTGCTGCAGGAATTTTTGGGGATGGTTAACTTTTATAACCGTTTCCTCCCCCTCAAGGAGGCAGTGATTAAATATAAGAGAATAATAGGCAGGAACGTCATGGGGAGTTGGCAGGAAGAAGGAGCTGAGGGTTTAAGGGAGATGTACAGTGGGGTAAAAAAGTATTTAGTCAGCCACCAATTGTGCAAGTTCTCCCACTTAAAAGATGAGAGAGGTCTCTAATTTTCATCATAGGTATACTTCAACTATGAGAGACAAAATGAGAAAAAAAAAAATCCAGAAAATTACACTGTCTGATTTTTTTTTTTTTTTTTATTTAAGTTTTTGTAAAGGGTATACAGGTCATTACAGCATTGCATTGTTTACATTTTCATCACATGTTCCCTTATTTTTTGCTATTTGACAACATTGGTAGGATAGTTATTACAACACCCCCCTTTTTTTTAAAGTGAAAGAAAAAGTGAAATTAAGTAGAATTAAATAAAACAAACAAACGAATAAACAAACAAACAGAACAGCAAAAAACAAACAAACAGAAAATTAAGTAATTAAAAGTAAAAGAGCAACTGAGTAGCATTGGAACAAAGAACGGGACCATTATTGAAATGGTATTTGTCAAAGATTAGGTCTAATGGAAGACATATGCGATCCAGGGCTGCCAAAAGTTCATGAACCCATCCATGTCCTGTCTCAGTGTGAATGTCAACTTTTCCATCGAGTAAATGTCTTGAATCACGTTAATCCAATCTTCAGGTGTAGGACAGTCCTTCAGCATCCATTTTTTAGTTAGGGCTTTTTTACTTGCCAATATTAAAACATTGAATAAGTATTTATCTCCTCGTCGTTCCAGTGAGTCCGGTTGTAAACCCAAATACAAAGTTACAAAAGAAAAGGGAACTGTTATTTTGAATATTTTCCCCAATATTGTCTGTACGTTGGTCCAATATTGGTGGATAACTGGGCATGACCAAAACACATGAAAATGATTTGCAGTCTTTTCACCACACAAGCGCCAACAGTTCAACCCCTTATGGGTAAATTTGTTTTGTGCAGGTGTTCTGAAAAATCTTATCAAGTTTTTCCATCCAAATTCTCTCCACTGCAGGGATGAGGTACTTTTCCATTGCTGTTTATTTAGCTTTTCCCATATTTCCAATTGTAAAGTGAAATTCCCCTCTTTTTCCCATCTCTCTTTTATATATGATGTGTTGTCTCCTTTTAAGTCTTGAAGACCTTGGTATATTTTAGAAATGTATCTGATCCCTGGGATCCCTTTATATGCCATTAAGAAGACCTTCAGAAGACCTGACTGGGCCCTTTCCAAATCCTCCTTTTTAAGTATATTGTTTATGTGGTGTCTAAGCTGAAAGAACCTGTAAAGATCTTGATTTATTAGACCTTGTTTTTTCAAATCTTCAAAACTTCTTAAAGTTTGCCCCTTAAAAAAAATCGTAATATTTTTTCAGCCCTTTCTCTTTCCACTCTTTAAATCTAGTGTCTGTTTTATTGGGGGTAAAGTCTTGATCATAGGCAATCCATTGCAGAAGTCGATAGGGCTCTTTAGCTTGATTCTCTCTGACTATCTTAAACCAAATTTTTAGCGGGGTCTCTATCCACGGGTTAGTGTTATTCAAGAGTTTAGTTAAGGCATTGTTCCCTATTATCGCCTGTAGGGGGATGTCACTTGTTATTTGGCATTCCATCTCCTTCCATTGTGCAGTGTAGACTGGGTTACATATCTCTACTAAAGTTTTAATTTGTGCAGCTATAAAATAGTCCCTGATATTTGGCAGCGCGAGCCCACCTTTGTCTTTGTTTAGCTGTAGGGTTCTATATCTGATTCTAGGTCTCTTACCCTGCCATATGAATCTTGAGATCCTTCTGTCCAGCTCCTGCCATGTTTTTTTGGGAGGTTCTACCGGTATTGTTTGGAAAAGGTATAGAAGACGTGGAAGTATATTCATTTTGACTGCTTCAATTCTTTGTGCAGTACCTAAGAATGGTATCATATTCCATCTTGCTAGGTCAGATTTTATTTTTGTCACCAGTGGATCATAGTTTAGTGTTATAATTTTGTCGAGTTGTTTCGGGATATTGACCCCCAGATATTTCATAGATTCCAACTCCCAGTTAGTTTTGAGTTCATTTAGTGAAAAATGATTTGGGTCATAGTTGAATGTTAAGACTTGGGTTTTATGCATGTTTAATTTGTACCCCGATAAATCTCCATAGTCTGAAAAAACTGAGATTAGTTCTGGTAGAGAAGTGTCTGGCTGCCCTAGGTATATTAAAATGTCATCAGCAAAGAGTGCTATTTTATGTTCCTTCTGACCAAGTGTAATACCTTGAATTTCTTGATTTTGTCTTATCCATTGGCTCAGAGGTTCTATGAAGATTGCAAAGAGCAGTGGAGACAGGGGGCAGCCTTGACGACATCCTCTTTCCAGCTCAAAAGATGATGATAAATTACTGTTAATCCTTATTTTAGCTGTTGGTTTTTTATATAATGCCTGTATAGTTCTAATGAAGTTGTTATGAAAATTGAAACTGGATAAGATTCTATATAGGAAAGACCAGTCAACCGAATCGAATGCTTTTTCAGCATCTAATCCCAATATGGCTGCATTTAAGTTATATTTTTTTATATGATGAATTATGTGTAAAGTGCGTCGAATGTTGTCTTGTGTCTGTCTTTGTCTTATAAAACCTGTTTGGTCTAAGTGAATTAAGTCTGTCAGTATGTTTTCTAACCTTTTGGCAAGGATAGTGGTAAAAAGCTTATAGTCCTGATTTAATACACTGATTGGTCTGTAGTTGGAGCATTCTAGTTTATCCTTTTCAGGTTTAGGTATGACTGCATTGACCCCTTCTCTCCAGGAGGGGGGGATTTCCCCTGTGTGGAGGACGTAGTTAAATGTTTTCAGGAGGAGAGGAGATAGTTGCTGTTTAAAGGTTTTGTACCATTCTGCTGTATAGCCATCTGCTCCTGGGGATTTGTTAGCTTTAAGTTTCATAATTGCTTTTTCCAATTCTTTAGGTTGTATTTCTGACAGTAGGGTTTTATTTTGTGATTCCGTAAGTTGGGGAAGGTTTAATGTGTTTAGGAAAGTCTCGGATGCGTTTTTATGTTTTTTGTGGGAGTATAAGTTCTTGTAGTAATTCTCGAAGCTTTTAAGAATATCCTGAATTCTGAATTTTATTTCCTTTGATACTGGGTCTCTGATTTTGTAGATTGCTCTTTCCGTTTGTTGTTTCCTCCATACGTCACAGATTCCCATTTCTTTTAGTAGCATCCGAGTATTCTTATTTTGGGTGTTATTTTGATGTGAAGAATTACCTGTCGCATCCCAGTATGGGTTCAGTCTTAGATTGAAGTCTCCACCACATATCACTAAACCTTGGGCTTTAGTTATCATTAGGTCGAATACATTTTTATAAAATTTCCATTTAGCCCCTGGTGGTGCATATACATTCAGCAGGGTGATATCTTCTCCCTCTAGCCGCCCAGTTACCAAACTGTACCTCCCTCCGTTATCTTTGTGTTCTGATTTTTTTTCAAATGTAATTTTGGTTGATATCAATGTCGCTACTCCCCTCCTCCTCCCTGATTTATATGAAGATGAAGAGATCATTTTAAACCCTTGTCTATTGAGTTTAGTGTGTTCCACGTCTGTTAGGTGGGTTTCTTGTAAAAATATTATTTCTGCTTTGTCTTTTTTCATTTTGCGTAGAATCTTGGATCTTTTAACTGGATTCAGGATCCCTTTTACATTATGTGAGGCTATTTTGGTTGCACCCTGTTTCTCCATTGTATTTTCTTATTTAGTATAACAGTGTGGTGGCCCTCTTTTTTGCTACTCAGAAACTGAAAGAACATTAAGAACATAAAAAACATTAAGAACATAGTGTACGAAACTTTAAAACAAAAAACTGTCAAAAAAACTTCCTGAGCTGGGGTCTCTTTAAAGACCCTGTAAGAGCCCTGATGGAGTGTAGGCTCTGAGGAAAATTCCTCAAACTCTGTTACGTGTTGAGGGCCCTCTCTTACCCCTGTAAGTTGTCCCATGTTTTTAACGTGAATTTCAGATCCCAATCCGAATTTGTAATGATTTTTTTTTTTTTTTATGCCTATACCCTATGAGATTGTGTGCACCCTCCCACCCCCATCACAGCAAACATTCACTCTAATCCAGTATTTGTTAGTGTGGAGAGAACATGTGGGTCATTGTTACGTTTCTATTTTAACATGATTTTTTTTCCCCTTTAAATTAAGAAGACATTTGTTTCTAATGCTATAACTGCTCCATGAAAGGTTTTACCACATGCTGATTCTGCATCTCCTTTAATGTTTGTTACCTTGTAGGAGGGGGGGGTGGAAGTGCAGAGTGACTGAAAAGGAAAAAAAAAAAAAAAAAAAAAGGTCGCTATTCCTTCCTGGAACTGGAAAGCTTATCTTTGTAGCTCTGGGGCTGGATTTCCCGCTGCTGGCCCGTGGTTTTTGAAGGTCTCTGAGTGGACCACGTTTGAGCTCTGATTTTCTCGCTCAGATCCGCTGCGGGTTTAAACACCGTTACCGGGAGTCCTCTTCTTGCCATGTCAGTTGTTGCTTCTTCCGCTGAATTATAGAGACATGACTCTTCCCCGTAAAAGACCCTTAGCTTCGCCGGAAATGGCGTCTGAAAGCGTAGATTCTGTTCCCGTAGAACCTTTTTGGCGTCGTTATATTCCCGTCGCTTTTTAAGAACCTCAGGGGCGTAATCGTGCTCCACGAAGACTTTTCTCTCATGATGCATAAATCCTTTTTTCTGCCAAGCCCGTCTTACAACCTCTTGTTTTATTTTGAAATTGGCGAATCTCACCACCACAGAACGTGGGGGCGCTTCCGGGGCTGGCTTTGCGGCTAATGTACGATGGGCTTTTTCTATCTTCAAATCGGTGGTTTGTGGAATATCCAACTTCTCTCTCAATAAGGATTCCACGCATTCCGCCACTGTGTTGAAACTATCTTCAGCTCCTTCTTTCAGACCGTGAATTCTGATGTTATCTCGTCTCTGTCTTCCTTCTTGGTCGGTTAGCTTAGCCTCCAGCCTTGACTGTTTTCTGTGTAAATCCAGTACAGAATCTTCAAGCACTTTTACTCTTTCTTCAACTTCCAAGATTCGGTTTTCGTCCTGGTCCATTCTGCTGTTCGCCCTTTTTAGATCCTCTCTGAATTCAAGAAATTCGGCCCGAAATCGTCGTATTTCGTCAAATAGCGATTTCAAGCTAATCCTTTTGTTAGCTAGGCCCAGGTCCTCGTCTTCTGAACGGAGGTCCTCCGGTTCAGATTCTGCGGCCGCTGCGCGTCCTGACCTGGGGAATGTCAGTTTCTTCTGCTTGTGGTTAGGCATGGTGTTATTGTCTTTTGATTTTTAATCTTCCAAAAATCCGTTAAGTCTGATTTTGAGGATGTTTTCCTTGGATTGAGTCTGGGAGTTTCAGCGTTAGGTTGCTATCACCATGGCGTCCAGACTGGAACCTACACTGTCTGATTTTTAAAGAATTTATTTGCAAATTATGGTGGAAAATAAGTATTTGGTCAAAAACAAAAGTTCATCTCAATACTTTGTTATATACCCTTTGTTGGCAATGACAGAGGTCAAACGTTTTCTGTAAATCTTCACAAGGTTTTCACACACTGTTGCTGGTATTTTGGCCCATTCCTCCATGCAGATCTCCTCTAGAGCAGTGATGTTTTGGGGCTGTCGCTGGGCAACACGGACTTTCAACTCCCTCCAAAGATTTTCTATGGGGTTGAGATCTGGAGACTGGCTAGGCCACTCCAGGACCTTGAAATGCTTCTTACGAAGCCACTCCTTCGTTGCCCGGGCGGTGTGTTTGGGATCATTGTCATGCTGAAAGACCCAGCCACGTTTCATCTTCAATGCCCTTGCTGATGGAAGGAGGTTTTCACTCAAAATCTCACGATACATGGCCCCATTCATTCTTTCCTTTACACGGATCAGTCGTCCTGGTCCCTTTGCAGAAAAACAGCCCCAAAGCATGATGTTTCCACCCCCATGCTTCACAGTAGGTATGGTGTTCTTTGGATGCAACTCAGCATTCTTTCTCCTCCAAACACGACAAGTTGAGTTTTTACCAAAAAGTTCTATTTTGGTTTCATCTGACCATATGATATTCTCCCAATCCTCTTCTGGATCATCCAAATGTTCTCTAGCAAACTTCAGACGGGCCTGGACATGTACTGGCTTAAGCAGGGGGACACGTCTGACACTGCAGGATTTGAGTCCCTGGAGGCGTAGTGTGTTACTGATGGTAGCCTTTGTTACTTTGGTCCCAGCTCTCTGCAGGTCATTCACTAGGTCCCCCCGTGTGGTTCAGGGATTTTTGCTCACCGTTCTCGTGATCATTTTGACCCCACGAGGTGAGATCTTGCGTGGAGCCCCAGATCGAGGGAGATTATCAGTGGTCTTGTATGTCTTCCATTTTCTAATAATTGCTCCCACAGTTGATTTCTTCACACCAAGCTGCTTGCCTATTGCAGATTCAGTCTTCCCAGCCTGGTGCAGGTCTACAATTTTGTTTCTGGTGTCGTTTGACAGCTCTTTGGTCTTGGCCATAGTGGAGTTTGGAGTCTGGCTGTTTGAGTTTGTGGACAGGTGTCTTTTATACTGATAACGAGTTCAAACAGGTGCCATTAATACAGGTAACGAGTGGAGGACAGAGGAGCCTCTTAAAGAAGAAGTTACATATCTGTGAGAGCCAGAAATCTTGCTTGTTTGTAGGTGACCAAATACTTATTTTCCACCATAACTTGCAAATAAATTCTTTAAAAATCCTTCAATGTGATTTTCTGGATTTTTTTTTCCTCATTTTGTCTCTCATAGTTGAGGTATACCTATGATGAAAATTGGAGACCTCTCTCATCTTTTAAGTGGGAGAACTTGCACAATTGGTGGCTGACTAAATACTTTTTTGCCACTGTATTGTGGGGTTAGATGTCATGCAGTGTGATGTGAAATGTCATGCAGATGTGAGATGATCTGTTGAGTTTATAAGAAGAACCTGGCTTGACTGATTCATTGCTTTTCTGTGTATGGATGATGTGAAAGTGTTAATAAAGCTTCGTCTGTTCGTAAACTGGCCTCATCATTTCCCACACTCTCCACAGTAGAATCATTGGGACAGTTACAGAATTTTAGGCCTTAACATATGATTTAACCGGAGTGGTGGCTCAGTTGGTAGAGCATCCGCCCCACACCCGGGAGGCAGGGGTTCAAATCCCAGCCTGGTCATACCAAAGACCATATAAAAATGGTGCTTTCTGCCTTCTAGCGTGGTGCTCTGCATAATGGAATGGGGAAAGTAAAGTTACACACAGAGCTACCAGAGGACTGACCCCCCGCTGTAGCTTTCACTACTTACAGTAGCTGTGTGGCCTAGGGTCAGAGAAACGGAGATAGGCGCCGCCCATATACACCTTCAAGTGTGAAGGGATTAACTAACTTAACTAACTAACTTCTTCAGCATGATCACAAAACCATGATTCAGATTGGATGTTTATAGTCTTTGCTTTTCTTTTTAATGTTGTTTCCATTCTCCCAGATGGTTCAATTTTTCTTTAAAAAAATAACTTGCAACAGTGCCTCAGCACTTGTCCCAACAAAACAGGAAGAAGATACTTGAATCAACCACTCAGTCTGCTTCCTGCACTAATTGTGTCAGTGAAAAAAAATAGACCCTGTTTGTGAGAAGGTAGTGACTGTACTAGTAGTGACTAGTATTGGAACAAGTATTCCTGGCAGCGGAAGGTGAAGGACAGAGTTGTGTGGAGGAATCTCATCATCATCATCATAGCAGTCTGTCGTGGGCAACAATGACTGTTTCATTTAGGTCTGATCAGACCGAAATGAAAGTCATTGTCGCCCCCGACAGACTGCTATGATGATGATGAATGTTATCTGTGCTGGATTTTATTAGTGTTATTATTATTTCTTTAGACAAGTTACACACAAAATTGTACTGTACTGTATATGTATAAAACAACTGCATTGCCTGAAGAAAGCAAGTATTTCTGTAGAAAACTAATAGTCCGATTAGCCTTTACATGACCAAATGTAGGCTGTGTCTATTGTCCATATGTCCAGACGGCACAACAGTGACATTCCAGCAAACCGATCCAAACACCCAGATATAATGAGGAGTCTGGGCTCCATGGTTATGTGCAGCACCAAAGACTGTCCGCTCACAATGGGCAACAGTGGTAGAGGGCCAAACTTTAAATGATATTAATTGTATATTTTGTCAGAATAACTCCATAATTGGGGATGCACACTCTCATAGCCTCGGCAAAACATGTACGGAAACTTTGGTCAGTCTGACGAAGGGTTCGAGAGATGCGAGGAACACGCACACAACATGAACACAGACAGATGTTCCTTGCAAAAACAGATCATCCACTGGTTTATAAATTAATCTTTTCACTTTCTTCTGGGTTTTCAAATTTATAAGGACGGAGAGGATCTTTTTTAAAGATTTAACTATATACTGTATTGTGGAGAGATGAATAATCAGGTCGAGCGTTCAGAGCAGATGAAACTTTATTCTCTTCCTCTCACATCCACCAGAATCCAAAACATTCAAAACACAGGTTGCAGGCACTCTCTTTTATATTAACCCTCCTCTGCTACCTGAGGTGCTGTATTTACATATCAACCCCCCATGACAATTCCCCTTGTCCCCCAGCACCTTTGATCTGACATCTCTTCAGTCTGAGGGAAAACTACTGAGGGAAAGCTACTGAGTGGCTTCCCACCCACCCCACCCCCCAGACTGTCAGACTGAGCCTTAACCCTCATGTCCTTTGGGCTTCAGCCTCCGTCCATAGCTGCTGCAACGGGGGATCTTCGGCTCTGAGCCGCTGCTATGCCGGTGGGGGATTCCTGGGGGTGCAGCCGTCTGTGGGGGGACAATGGGGGGGGACACCTTCAGCATGCTCGTGTAACTGATCTGACAAGTCATTTACCTGGGGAGTTCTCAGTGGGGGTCTTCCGCGCCGAGGAGCTCGGGCCAACACCACCTGTTCGTCTGCTAAAACAAAGGCAGGCTTAAGCCTGTCTATACAGATTGTCTACTGGCGACCCCCCAAGTCTAACACAAAATGTTTGTCCCCGGGTTTCAGCACTCTGAACGGGCCATCGTAGGGGGGCGCAATGGGGTCCGGTGGGCATCGTGCCTGACAAATACGGACGACGCGTCCTTCAAGGTCTTTGGCACAAAAGCGCGGGGAAAACAGCGGTGGGCCAGGTCGGGTAGCGTCCCTGCCCCTGCGCTATGCTGTAAACGCGGTGACGGATCGGTGTTCGGCACAGGGTTATCCGGCAAAAATTCCCCAGGGAGCTACAGCAGCTGGGAAAAAACCAGCTCTGCTGGGGAGGCCGCCAAATCCTCCTTCAGTGCTGAACGCAACCTTAATAGAACCCACGGCAACCGGTCCACCCAATTTGCATCCATAAGCAAAGCCCTGAGTGCTGCTTTAAGCGATCTATGGAAAAGCTCGCATAACCCATTGGCCTGGGGGTTGTACACGGTCGTGCGATGAATTGTGACACCAAGGCTCTGGGCCATGGTGGACCAGAGGTCGGAAACAAACTGCAGGCCCCGATCGGACGTGATGTCCGAAGGGGTGCCGAAATGTGCCACCCACGTCGTCAAAAAAGCATGTGCAACTTCTGCGGACACGGTGGTAGCTAGCGGGACTGCTTCGGGCCAGCACGTGATGCGGTCCACCACTGTCAGGAGGTGCATGAACCCCTGCGATGGCGGGAGGGGGCCCACGAGGTCCACATGAACGTGGTCGAACCGCTTAGCCGGGATATGGAACGGCTCCAAGGGGGCCTTTGTGTGCCTGTGCACTTTGGCTCGTTGGCATGCTACACAGGCTGCCGCCCACTGTTTCACCTACTTGCGCAGGCTTGGCCAGACGAACTTTGCTCCCACCATTTTGACTGACGCGCGCACTCCTGGGTGCGCCAGGGAGTGAACCGACTCAAACACGCGGCGGCACCAAGTACGTGGGACCACCAGGCATGGGTGGCCCGTGGAGATGTCACAGATTGGGGGGGGGGGGGCGTCCTGCAGTACTCTGCTCTCCGGCCTTAACCCTGTTGGTCCAGACTGGAGCGCACAAACGTCCGCATCGCCGATCTGCTCAGCGGCCATGGCCGTGTAATCTATCCCCACGTAGACTGAGGCCACTATTGCGCGCGAGAGGCAGTCCGCCACTACGTTAACTTTACCGGCCACATGCTGAATGTTGGTCGTAAACTCCAAGATCGCGGCCAGCTGTCTCAGCTGCCGGCCCGACCATGGTTCCGAAATCTTGGCCATTGCATACGTTAGCGGCTTGTGGTCCACGAACGCAGTGAAGATGCGCCCTTCCAGCCAGAACTGGAAGTGGCATATGGCCAGGTGGAGAACCAGTAACTCTCTGTATTTATGCTCACTGTCGCGCAAAGACCTGCTAAAAAAGGCGAGCGGCTGCCAATAACCGGCGACGTGCTGCTACGCGACGGCCCCTATGGCCACGTCCGAGGCATCGGTAGTGAGCGCTATCTGAGCTGCCGGTCCGGGTGCGCCAGCAGTGCGGCATTCGCCAGGGCTGTTTTAACCTCGGAAAATGCCTGCTCTTGTTCAGGAGTCCAGTTGACTCTATCCGCCAGTTTCCGTTTCTTAAGTGCAGCGTACAATGGCTGCATGAGCTGGGCTGTGCGGGGGAGGAAACGGTTGTAAAAGTTAACCATCCCCAAAAACTCCTGCAGCACCCTGACCATCTGAGGCCGGGAAAAATTTGCCACTGCACTCACCTTGTCCGGCAAAGGTATTGCTCCCTCCGGTGAGATGCGGTGGCCCAAAAAAATCGATTCCCGTCACCCCGAACTGGCACTTCGCCGGGTTGATTGCTCCTCCAACCTCTGGAAAACTGTCCTGAGGTGGGCTAAGTGTTTGTCCTCGGACGCGCTGGCCACCAGGATGTTGTCCAGGTAGACAAACACAAACGGCAGATCGCGCAACACCGCATCCATCATGCATTGGAATGTCTGCGCCGTGCCCTTTAACCTGAAAGGCATGTGTAAAAACTCAAACAGACCAAACAGGGTTATTACTGCCGTTTTAGGTATGTCCTCAGTGCACACCGGGACCTGGTTGTAACCGCGGACCAGGTCTATCTTGGAAAAAATGCGCGCCCTGGTGAGGTGAACGGAAAAATCCTGAATATGCGGGATGGGGTAGCGGTCGTACGCTGTGGCGTTATTTAATCTGCGGAAATCTCCACAAGGTCGCCGCGATCCCTCGCCCTTAGGAACCATATATAGCGGGGATGCCCATGGGCTGTTTGAGCGTCTGATGATGCCCAACTTTTCCAAGTTGGCAAACTCCTCGCACGCTATGGCCAGTTTAGCTGTGTCCAGGCACCGAGGTCATGCGAAAACGGGCGGCCCCGTAGTGGTAATGAAGTGCTCCACCCCATGTTTAGTGACGGTTGCTGAAAACGTCGGGACCATGAGTGCTGGGAACTGGGTGAGTAGTGTGTGGAACTTACCCCCTGGAGCTGTGACGTTGGCTAGTGTTGTGGGCCCGGCTTCTTGAGCTGTACAGTGGAGAGAATCAAAAGACATTGTGTTAATCAGGCGTCTGTTAGCAACATCGACTAGTAGTCCGTGTGAACACAAAAAATCAGCGCCTAAAATGGGGAAGCTGCATGCCGCTATGGCGAATGTCCGTTGGAATGTACGGCCGTGCAAGGATACAGTCAGTGTCCTCTCACCAAAAGTCTTAATGTCTGAGCCGTTTGCGGCCGTCAGTTCGGGGCCACTAGTTCCCGCCAGCCGGTCAGCGTAGGACGGCAGGATGAGGCTCTTTTGGGAGCCGGAGTCCATGAGGAACTGTCTCCCCGAGCGGGAGTCTGTCACATAGAGCAGCTTGCTTGCTTCACCGGCGGTCGCAGGTGCTACCGACTGCCAGCCCTGGTGTTTCCCAAGCACTTGAATTGGCACGGTGGCACGCATTGGCATGCGTCCTCTCCAAAATGGCAGTGGTAGGAACAGATCGTGTCTCTCCAGTGCTTCTTGGCCTCCGATGCAGCCACCGTCGCTCGCTGCTCACTTCCGCTGGCCATCTTGCTGGGTTCCGATGCAGCTGCGTTCACTGCGAGGGCTCTGGTGGTGAGGATGATCCGATCTGCCTCTTGGGCTAGAGCCCGGTAGCTGCACATGGCCAGCAGCGGCGAATTGGCAAGGACTGCCCTGGCCGCTGTCGGGAGGTTCCGGAGGAAAAGGTGGACAAAGAGGAAATGTCCATCATCTGTGCCCATCAACGCCAACATCTTCTCCATCAATTCGACCGCCGACCCATCTCCCAAGTCGGAGCGCGTCGGGAGCCTCTCCGCCCTCTCACAGTCCAAGAGCATATAGCGCCGGGTCAGCGCGGTTTTGAGAACACCATATTTGTTGCGGGCTGGGGACTGTTGGAGCGGGCTCGCCACCTGCTGGGTTGTGTGGGCATCCAGTGCTGCAACCACGTAGTAGTATCTGGTGTCATCTGCCGTTATTCCCCGGAGTGCGAACTGGGCCTCGGTGTGAAGGAACCAAGACTTCGGGTCATGTAGCCAAAAGTCTGGGAGTTTGACTGAAACAGCGCACGCATTGGTGGCACTTCCCATCCGGGTCGTCTCTGGGGTGTTCGCCTCGCGTTCCATTGTGCGTCAAGGGTCACCAGTGTGGAGAGATGAATAATCAGGCCGAGCGTTCAGAGTAGATGAAACTTTATTCTCTTCCTCTGACATCCATCAGAATCCAAAACATTCGAAACACAGGTTGCAGGCACTCTCTTTTATATTAACCCTCCTCCGCTACCTGAGGTGCTGTATTTACATATCAACCCCCCATGACAATTCCCCTTGTCCCCCAGCACCTTTGATCTGCCATCTCTTCAGTCTGACGGAAAACTACTGAGTGGCTTCCCACAGTATAAGCTATACGAAAGGACGAAATAGTCATTCAGGCAAAAACATTTTCCCTTTCCTTTTTTTAATGTTGTACATTTTAAATTGAAAGTCTGTGGGTGTTGACTCTGATTTTGACCCACAGCCACTGTTCTGTCTCAGCAAACACTTATAAACTCACATAAGAGAAACTGTACCAGTGAACCAGTGAGCTTGGGATCTGCTGCCTACAGAACTGCGGGGGAATTAAAAAGCATAACCCTTGCATAAAATGTGTTAACAATAGAAACTGTGCCAGTTTAACATTCTCATGGAAGGATGCTGTGCAAGAAAGTCATGCATTTAGTCCATACACAATATACAGTAAATGCATATAACTATAGAATCAATTGTCCACGGATGATGTAATACTGCGCTATATCTTCAGTCACACTTACAGATACATACAGATGCATTTTTTCTTGCAGCACAGTAGTTGTACAGAACACTGTAGCCTCTTGCCATGTAGCACTTTTATCTCCCTCAAAAAAAATTCTCTCTCCCTCTCATTAGGATGCACTTGTCCGCCAATGTTTTTTTATCTCCCTAGTTTGTCAAGTGTTGATCTTTCTTTCAGAGGCTAAGTGATAAAGGCCCCACAGAGTAAACAAGGCATGGAGAATGGCCTCTTGTCTTTTTATTATGATCTGCTAATGCAGCTCTCATTCCTGTTGTGATGAAGTGGAGTTGGAACCCACCTTGTAAGGGGTTAGACAGCCCACATACACTTATGTTGCAAACAGTTGGAGGGGGGACCATTAAAATATGCAAAAACATACTGAGGGTGACTTTTTTGCTCTTTCTTCATAACATCTTTTAATGTTTGGCAGTGTGGAAAAGGTCCAAAATTTTCATCTTTGTCATTGGCAGAGAAATTTTTCTCTAGCTGAAATCCAAATGTAATTTGCAAACCGCTCAACATGTCAGGTATTGCCTTGATGCCTGGAAATTATGTGGAGTGAACCCCCTTTCTCGGTCTCTTGCTTCCTGGTCTTCAGACTAAAAGGAGGAACTGGGGGGGTGGGGGTTGGAGGGAACAGGGTGGCGAAGGTCACTTTGATGTGACTATAAAGACACAGCAGGCCAGTGGAGAGAGATGAAAGAGACAACTCAGAAGTAAAGTAGGTCCTGGTGGAAAAGCAAAGGAGGGGATGCATTCTCTATTTTTCTTCTGCAACATACAGAAGATAATGATGCTGCTTCATAAGCAAACGGTGACCAGGGAATGGAGCGGGTACCTTGCAGTTAAAGTGAGCAAACAGTGGTTTTGAACCAAGCTCAGAACATCTATGAAGTAGACTCACAGCAGTGTGGCTGGAAATCTCATCTCTGAATCAAAAACTGCAACTTATCAAGCATGCCAATAAATTATCTTTCGTCAAAATAGGCCATTTGGCACACTCTGATCATCCACTATGACTTATTTAGTGGATGATTAATAAATTCTGCTTTATTTACTCAATCTGAGAGGCTTTGGATATGCTATAATTAAAAAGATCTATCTAGAGAGGTCATGTGATCAGTTTTCCATGCATGCTCATATTAATAGCTTAATCATTTTAATGTATATATAATCTAACAACCCGCTTGTTAATATTTGTAGCATGGTCCTGCAGATTGCCTGAAGGGTAGATGTCTCACCCTCTTGGCTTGATGCAGTTGCCTGCCCCCATTAGGTTCAGGAGTGTAAGTGCAAATGAATCAGTCTGTGCTGAGCTTTACTGAGCCCAGGAGAAAGTATGTTATAGCATCTTCTGGCGGTTCCCATAAAGTAAAATTCAGAATCCAAGGGCAGTTTTACTTGTAGGTTTCCTCTCTGTTGCCTGTGAAGGTTGGGTTTGTCTGCAGCTGAAAGTGTTTTGATGACTGACCCTTTTCTGGTATGGAAGGAAGCACAGAAGTGGATACATAGTGGGGGAAAGCAGCTATGGTGATGTGCTAAAACAGCAGAAATACACCAGATGTTTCCATGATATCTGACCCATCCGCACAGCAGAGGCAAGGTTTGCTGTATGTGTGTATGTACATGTATGTTTGTTGTTAACATGGCATGAACCTGCTGAAGCTGGGGTAGCCCATCAGGAACTGGACTGTGGCAGTGATTTGAAGATGTTTATGGTACTGTAGGTGTATTTCTATTGCAAAGACTTTTCCAGTGTCAAGAGCAATTGGTGGCAGTCCCTCTTTCTAAAATCACACCAAGGGTATGAGGGACTATTTTTGCTCTCAAAATTAAAAAAGAAAAAATAAATCATATTGCTCTTACTCCAGAGTAGGTACTCTCCAGCACAATAGGAACCTTTTGTGTGTAAGTTTGTGATGTAACTGTAATAGCGTAATAGAGTACTTTTACTATGAAGTATGAGGTGATAACGCGCACCTCTGGTGGCGTCACCGCCCCACCCTATATAAGGCCGGGGTCAGCCATCTTACGGCCTCTTTTCTCGCTTGTACCTTGGCCGGTGCTGTGTCTGTGGCTGTCGTCACCAGTGAGTTCAATAAAGCTGTGTTCCACAAGTCACCTCGCCTCATCTGTGAACCAGGGTAATATCAGACATAACACTGGCAACGTCGGATTAAAACATGGAGGCGTGCATAGCTCCTATTTGCCCTTTTCTCGAGCTGCCCGGAGACCCATCGGTGCCCTGGCCTAGGTGGTTCGAAGCCTTCCAAAACTATGTTACTGTGCTGGGTCTTGGGGAGCTCGATAAGCAAAAGACCTGGGCGCTTCTGGTTCACAATCTGGGCATAGAGGACCAGTGAATTCTGCGAATGCTCGGTGCTGCCGACACTTGCAATGAGGTAGCAGAGCTGCTAGCTATCCATTTCCACATCCCAGATAATGTGACGGTCCAGAGGATCCGCTTTCGGCAGCGACATCAACGGGTAGGTGAACCCGTCCGGCAGTTTGTCGCCGACTTGAGGCAGCTAGCTAGCGAGTGCTGTTTTGGAGCACTGGAAGAAGAAATGACTCGTGACCAGCCTGCGGAACAGACATGCAGCGCTGCATTGCAAGTGTAACGGATGCCAACTAGCACTGTTCGGCGTAGAACGTTAGTAAAACCTCCCTCCCGAAAAAAGCCTCATACAGTATCGGTAGCGCTGAGCTATCGGTCGGACCTTTAGCTCAGCGCGATCGTGCTGTGTCTCCCATGCTCGAACTGTGTAGTTGACTGGTAGGTCGCGGGTTCGTGTCCCGAGTGGGCGAACTGCGCAGGATGATCTCAGTCACAATGCTCTCCCCCTTAAACCTCACTCCCATCCCGGGTTCACGGCACCATTGTGACTGAGATCATCCTGCGCAGTTCGCCCACTCGGGACACGAACCCGCGACCTACCAGTCAACTACACAGTTCGAGCATGGGAGACACAGCACGATCGCGCTGAGCTTAAGGTCCGACCGATAGCTCAGCGCTACCGATACTGTATGAGGCTTTTTTCGGGAGGGAGGTTTTACTAACGTTCTATGCCGAACAGTGCTAGTTGGCATCCGTTACACTCTCCCCCTTAAACCTCACTCCCATCCCGGGTTCACGGCACCATTGTGACTGAGATCATCCTGCGCAGTTCGCCCACTCGGGACACGAACCCGCGACCTACCAGTCAACTACACAGTTCGAGCATGGGAGACACAGCACGATCGCGCTGAGCTAAAGGTCCGACCGATAGCTCAGCGCTACGATACTGTATGAGGCTTTTTTCGGGAGGGAGGTTTTACTAACGTTCTACGCCGAACAGTGCTAGTTGGCATCCGTTACACAAGCTAGGCTACTTAAGGTGCTTAGGGACCTCACGTTAGCCAGAGCCATCAAGCCAGCTCTCCAAATGGAAGTCGTGGACAAGCTAGCTCAGGAGCTAGCCGGGCGCTAGTCACAGCAGCCGCCGGAGCCTCTTGCTGCGGCAAATGTCACGGACACGGATAGCGAAGATAGCTTTGACGATGAAGATGTGGAAGCTAACGCTACCAGCCAAAAGTCTGCCTCGGGAAAACCCCGTTGCATGGGTTGTGGGTCTGCGACACACTGGAATAAGGCTAAGGACTGTCCAGCGAGAGGAGCACGTTGTAACAGATGTGGTCGCTTAAAGTCCTCGGACGGTGACATTTTTTTATTGAACCAACAAACTGATTGTATGAAAATATTCCATTCTGGCCATTCCCGTGATTTAAAATGTGTCACCAGCCTCCATAAATGACTTTATTTGTTAATAGCCCATATTTCACTTAGTGATGCCGCAGTACCGCCATCTCTCGATAGGGGCGTGCAGCAGTGACGTCAGGTCAGGGAGAAACAGGAAATGGCTGCAGGAAATGGATGATCACCGGCCTGCAGACATGGCTGAACGACAGCAGAGTGATTCGGACAGCGATTATTTTATCGAGTATGACGACCGCAATATAAGTGATGATATTGAAACTGACGAATCTGATGATGAAGTAGTTTTGGGTGGTGCTGATGGGGTTATTCAGCCGTATTTGTTCGAGCCCGAGGGTGCGGCGTAAGACGCGGACGAAACAGCGACCGGAGCAGAACGAGAGGACGAGAGGCAAGAACGAGAGGCTCGCCGATTTATATTGGTAAAATATGCTTTGAAATTTTTTTTTTAGGCGATATGCATGGTCACACACTTAATTATCAAAATAAAACTGCCAATTTTTCCCTCGCTGCCTTACTTGGCGACTTATAAACATTCTCTTTCTGCTCAAAATTTTTTACATGTTTTAAATATTTTCTAATCAAACTTCATAGACCAATTTATATAGCACTCCCACGAGCCATTAGTTTATTATAAGCATCTGATTATACCATTTTTTTTAACAGGTGCACTTGTGAGAAATGCAACATTATGCCAACATCAACTAAATCTCGGTGCTGCCAGGAGGTATTGAAGGTGAAGAAGTGAGGGTGATATTGCCTGCCTGTGCTGTGAGCCTCATCAGAGAAACATTCCCATCTGATCACTACAAGGGATTTTGCCTACCAAGATTAGATTTGTGATCAATGTTATTTAAATAAAGTTTTTTAAAATCATATATTGAGTTTATTAATGTGCATGTCAATTTTATAATTCTAATATTTCAGCATTCATCAAAGTCGGATCTCATATACATTAGAGTAATTTTTCTACCATTTTATGGTGTAAAATTCGTGTGCAATTTTTAAAAGCACATTTCTCTAAAAATCTTAGGCTTATATTTTTTTGTCTTAGCAAAATATGTTGCTTCCCTAACAATTGAAAGCTGAACTTTCATTGCTAATTGGAAATTTATTCTACTTTTACATGTTTGATTTTGAAAATCTAGATACATGTTGCTCAAGAGCATCAGCTTTGATGGGACGCTGAAATTTGGCACTCAATGTTGTTGGAACTCTGGCTTGTACAGAGTGCCACTGCTCCAATAAGTGGGTTGGATCAACCAAGGTTTTGTCGAAAAGAGTATTCATCAGATCATCCACATATTCTGAAATAAAATTAATTTAATAAAAATTAGAAATCGAAAGCTCCTTGTAAGTGGTCGTGGAAATTCCAACGATACCGGCTGCATTTAGAACTCTGAGGACCTTGACATATGACGCCCCAGTGAAGAGAATGGCGGATGAAAGCTGTATGTTACCAGCTGGGATGTCCCTGATCATCGGCTGGCTGTGCCAGGATAGATCCTCAACACAATGTGGACAATGTTGTTTGATCACCAACAGAGAGCCTTTAGTGTGACTTGTTACCTCACATGGATGACTGCAATGAGGACAATTGCTGAATAATCAAATTCAAAAAAAAAATCCACAGTATTTGAAGGTTGAGTGACAGTGGATAACATCTGCAAAAACAGTAGATCAACATAATTTCATTCCAGAGGTGTCAAATTGGATTACATATATAGAAATATAACTTGAGCAAACAGGCACAACCACCTCCCTATACAGCACTGAATATTTCATATTTGATTAGTATGAATACCCTAAAATTCTAATATTTGATAAGTTGTTAACAAATAAAGTCATTTATGGAGGCTGGTGACACATTTTAAATCACGGGAATGGCCAGAATGGAATATTTTCATACAATCAGTTTATTGGTTCAATAAAAAAATGTCACCGTCCGAGGACTTTAAGGCAATGAAATTCATTGCTTGTAAATAATTTTAGTAAATATTGGCAGTGAATATTTAAAAAAGAAAAATTACCCTGTTTACTTATCTTTCTGACAGCAGATCGCATCGGTAGATCACCCTTGCTTTTCACGCCACTGTCACTGACACTTGTCTGAGAGTGGGACTTTGAAATGAACGGATATATAGTTGGAACAGCCAATTTTTTTATCAGCAATCTTTTTGCTAATTTCATTTCAAATTGCATCTTATTCTCAAAATCGCTGTCAACAAAATGTCTAATGCACATGTTGGGTGATTTTGCGACATAATTCCAATTTTTTCGCGTTTTCTGAACGAAATTCACCCATGCGGTTCTGATTTTCCCAGGCAGGGGAAGTTCATAAACACTCACCGCGTGCTCCTCAGCGTGCTCCTCCTCCTACTCAGGTCGCTCCCTGACCTGACGTCACACAGTCAGTGGCCATTTTAGCCGCTGATCGCTTGGCAGACAGACAGCTCTCAAGGAAATCATACTTCAATAGCGCATTGTCACCTTATGCGACATTTGTTGACACCAAAACATGTGCGGTTCAAATTAGCTCGTCTCACACACAAATTTAAGATATGATTTAGCGATATTGTAATTTCGTCCGGCCGACGCCTTTAAACCATTTTGCCAGGGTGTGCTGTGAAGTTAAACAGGAGAACCCACAGAATAAATTGCTGCACCCGGCCCCAACAACCATCCACATGGTGTCCCCCATCATAAACGGGTACATGTTTTGCACAGTGGGGCTGGACGACGTGGAGCTGTCGCTGTTGATCAACACGATGGTGGAGGGGTCGTTGCTGAATTGGGCCACGGTGAAGAAATTTTTTCCCCACCACAGGATTAGAGGTAACCCAGCGCTGTTGTACGGTTATGGAGGTGGAAGACAGGACACGGTCAGGACTTTGGAGTTGACTGTTCAGTACAAGTCTGTGATGATGCCCGACTTCACGTTCCATGTGACAGCACAGGGCAATAACATCATGGGATGTGATTTATTTTACGGACTGGGTTTTGCCATTAAAAACGACGCTGGGGAAGAGTGGTCGGACTGTGGCCAGTAGAACCCTATGATTCCGGCGATTGATGAGGACATGATGTGGGACAAAGAACTAATGGACGCCATGGTGGTCAAGTGGGACCAGTTTCACTCAGATTTGGCGCAGGGGGTCTCAGTCCCGGCACTCTGGAAATGGAGGGAGCCACCGAGAGCTACAGCGAAGCACCTGCGCCGTTGAGTAGCACCAATGTGTTAGCTCTGGATGCCTCCGGAGTTTGGCCACAATGGGACGGGAGTTCTGCAGCTACGATGGCGAACGATACAACAGCATTAGAAGAGATCAGGACAAGGCTAATGAGCACGGGGGATTGGCGTGCTCAACAACAACGTCTTAAGCCGAGCCGGGCCCCGTTGAGGGTCCTGGATCGGGTTCGGAGTCGAGATGAGGAACGTCCGTAGCGAAGATGGCCCAGAAGACAACCTCAGGAGCATCGGGAGTGTCTACGCATAGTGACCAAACTGGACGCAACGCACTTCAGGCTATCTGACGGCTCGGTGTGGCATACGAACCGGCTTCAGTGTGTCTGGGAGAAGGCACCAAGAGACGTGGCTGGACGTGGGACAAGGTCGATGGTGAGGAGAAGTGGCTTCAGCGTCCAGAGGGTCGGCCATCGCCCCGGAGACTGGCTGGTTCCAGGGGCGCATCTGCTGAGATGGTGCCCTGGGCTCCCATACCAGTTATGTCTTTTTCACCTGAAGAATTGGGTTGTGAATAGTATATGTTGAAGTTATGTTGTTGGCGTTGCTAAAATGTTATATATGGGATTATTTTGTTTTTTTCTGTTTTAGTTTAGGAACACGGCGTACAATTTTAGTTATTAATGGACTTTGATTTACTTTAGCAGGTGGCAGAATAATCCACCTTGCTGTGTGGGCAGGATGGCAGTCCACCCATCCGCCCTAGTTTAGGTTTTGTCGTGTGTATGTGTTAGGTCATTTGGAAGTATTAGTTTTTGTTTGTTAGTGCGTAATTCGGGTCCCAAATTGGGGAGGGTCTTAATTGAGTGAGTGGTTTTGGACTTTTTTAAAGGGGGGGGGCCGGAAATGTAATAGATTAATAGAGTACTTTTACTGTGAAGCACGAGGTGATGACACGCATCTCCAGTGCCTATATATAAGGCCAGGGTCAGCCATCTTACAGCCTCTTTTCTCGCCTGTACCTTGGCCAGTGTTGTGTCTGTGGCTGTCATCGTCAGTGAGTTCAATAAAGCTGTGTTCCACAGGTCACCTCGCCTCATCAGTGAACCAGGGTAATATCAGACATAACAGTAACTGTGAACGACTCGTTTAATGTACTATTTCTTATGGGTGAGCGTACAGCAATACTGTATCACTTACGAAAAGGAGATCCAACTGATACTGAATCCGCAGCATCTGAATCTTGTACACTTCATTGATTGGCAGCTCTCCTGGCCCATCTACAGCCGCCAAACCCGGAGCTGCTTTTACTGAACAACTCATCTATCAGAGACCGATCCTACAGGATGTATACAGATCCAACATGGCGCCATCTCGATAATAAACTTTCTCTAATATCTCGAAAATGGAGCATGTAATGATGGGGTTTTATTGTGAAGTGCGGTGTGATGACGCTGCCTTCCGGGCGCGTCATCACACTGCCCTATAATAGGGAGTGTCCGCTATTAGGGGCTCTCTTGCTCGGACGACTCCGTAGGCTGATGTGCATTGTGTATTGCAACCCATTACAGTGATCCCTCGCTACTTCGCGCTTCACCTTTCGCACCCTCAGTGCATCGCGGATTTTTCAAAAATATTCATCAAAAATTCAAAATTGAGAAAAATACATTAGAACATCACGTATCAACACGGAGAGCCCGCACAACTCAAAATTCACCTCTCTGATTCGCTGGCCAGCATCTCCCCCCAAGAGATCGCTCCCGACTCTAGATTTTGTTCTCATGTTGACTCGGCTCGGGAATCTTGCGAGAGATGCACTCTCGCGAGATTCTTTTCATTCTCTCGTTCTTTCTCTCTCCCGAGAGAGAGAGAGTGAGAGAATGAACGTACATATTATTTATATTATTTATACATTATTTTATGTATCAAAAAGCTAACGAGATCAGCCTGGAATTCCACAAAGGGGGGTGACGCTACTTCGCGGTTTTTCACTTTTCGCGGTCGGTTCTGGAACCCATTAACCGCGATAAGTGAGGGATCACTGTATTCATTAAAGCTCAGTTCCAGTGCAACCTCCTCGTCTGTCTCTTTTGTGCCAGGTTTGTGGACATAACATTTGGCGACTGGGGATTAAATCATGGAGGCGTGTGTGGCACCACTATGGCTGTTTCTTGAGTACCCAGGGGAACCAGCAGTCCTGTGGCCTTGTTGGCTGGACGCGTTCGAGACCTACATTGCAGCGTTGGGCCTGGGTAAACTCCACAAAGTGAGGAAACAAGCACTTCTTGTTCGCAAACTTGGCATAGAGGGTCAGAGAATTTTCCACACGTTAGGACCGATGGAGTGATATAAGGATGCTGTCGAACGTCTTGCTAGCTACTTTGCCGAGCACACATGCAACATGAAGCTGTGGGTTGGGATGCTAATGGCGCTAAAGGCCACGATGTTAGCTAGCTCAGTGGAGCTAGCGTCCCAGCTAGGAGCAACAGAGAAGTTAGCCACGGAACTAAATGGGCGCCAAACACAGAGGTTACCCGGACAGATGGCATTAGCTAGCACGGTAAACACGGCAGAGGAGTGCAAGCACGAGCATGCTGAGTGCTCCGAAGCACAGCGGCAGTGGCCAGGCACAGACACAGTGTGCAATGTGGCACAGCGGAATGCCTCGAACGACGTGGGGTGGGGGGGCTGTATCTGCATCCTCGCTCAGCAAGCTACGGAGGTTGCGACCGAGCTGATGGGTAAAGAGTCCGCTTCAACGAGCGACACCGGCGAGGCACCGGACACCTTCCGTACCCCCGACAAGCCTCAGCCAACGACGGATACAGAGGGTGAAGGGTCCGCAGCGAACACGGTGACAACGGAACCACCGCAGTACGACGGAGGTCCCAAGCCAAATGAGCACACAGAGCCACTGGGAGCACAACGGCAACGCATTACAAGTAGGGTGCCGCTCCACATCATGGACTGGGTTTGGGTTCGCGCCGGTGGGAGACCAGGACGGCGAATGATTAGGCCGCAGCCAGCGAGACGGTGGGCACCGCTGAGGATCGTGGCGAGGCTGAGAACAACGTGCTTTTGACTGATGAACGATTCGGTTTGGCACGCAAACAGACTACTGTGTGTCTGGGCAGCAGGGCTCCGCATGAGTTGGCTGCTGCAGTGTGGGACCCGGGGCCAGGTGTCATGAAGATTGGCCCCAGGGGTCCGACAGCTCCAGGAGGTGGCTGCCACGAGCCAGTTTCAAAGCTCCAGGGAGGAGGCCGCCACGGGGCCGCGTCAAAACTCCTCAGGCAGAACTGTTTCCCCCGGCTGACCCACCCTTACCGTGGGAAACTGATGAGAAAAAATTAAAGACCTTTTAGGTAGGAGCATGGCCGGACCAATGAAAAGTGGCAGAATATCCCACTTGGCCGTGCTGGGCTCTGTGGTAGTTCACCCATGGGCCCTAGTTTTAGGTTGTTCTGAGTGTGTTGTTCTTATTATTATTTTAGTTTGTGTTTTAGGAGTTCTGTTTTACCAAACTGGGGAGGGTTTTAATTTGGTGTGTTTTGTATTTTGTAAAGGGGGGAGAATATAATGATGGTGTTTTATTGTGAAGTGCAGTGTGATGACGCCGCCTTCTGGATGTGTCATCACACCGCCCTATGATAGGAAGCATCCGCCATTAAGGGCTCTCTTGCCCGGACAACTCCGTAGGCTGATGTGCATTGTGTATTGCAACCCGTTATTCATTAAAGCTCAGTTCCAGTGCAACCTCCTCGTCTGTCTCCTTTGTGCCAGGTTTGTGGACATAACAGAGTAGCAAAAGTGATCCTAAAAACATTTGAAGTGAGAAATATATAATATTGTGACGTTTGCAAGGGTTCACACAAAGAGACAATGGAGCAGATGGCTCTGATCAACCAGATTTATTTTACACACACCCCAACCCCATCTTGCAACTTATTACACAGAGCCGGGGAGGTCATTCTCACAGACCTCTGTTTACATCACGGTTACACACACATGATACATCTTGCCCTAATCCTGCTAAACACTGCTGGGCCATTATAATGCAGTTATAATGACACAGCAGTATAACTCAGAAGTAACACATTTAACACACACAGTAACGTTTCAAACTGGCAAAGCATGCTGGGAAATCCCTGGCTCCCTTAAAATGGCCCCGACGTTACACTGCCCCCCCCCGGACTGGTTTCTGTCCCCAGAAAATTCAAAGTCCACTTTCAGAAATCCAACGCGAGTCAGCCCGGTGCCAGGGCGGCATGCACGGGCCATCTGAGTCTCGGTCAGAGCATCTGGTTGGGGTAGGGTTCCGGTTTGGCCATCAGCGGGCGGATGGACACATCTGACAGCCTCTGTAGGACCACGCACAGTCCCTTCCCTGGCAGCGGGAGTCCCAGGCCCGCTCCGGCCGACTCCCACCGCTGCCAGTTGTCCCAGGCGGCCGCTGGCCCGCGTCCATGCATCCAGCCCTTGCCGCGCCTGGAAAGTGGCCGCATCTTCGTCCTGCTCGCTCCGCTGCGTCGCTCCTGCGCCTCTGTGACGTCATCTGCCGGGGGAAGCATCTGCAGGAGGCGGCTTTTTCCCCGTCCATGCCACCTCGCTCTAATTTAGCGTCGGCGAGGGGCCAGTTTGTCGTGTGCTGTGTGCGGGGCGGTACCAGGCCATGTACCCTGGCACTGTGCAGCGGAAGCCGTCCTTCCTCGCGTCGCCACGGCTGTTTCCTTCGTGCATGCGCTGCTGTGAGCTGCCGTAGCTCCTCCTCCACTCGCTCTCAGCACGGTGGTTTCCTCTGATGATCAGCGCGGCAGCCAACTCGACCTGGGCCAGGCGGTCATCCAACAGGTTCTCGCCGTTGTAGCGGGGAATCTTGGCCCGCTGCTGGATGGATGGGACGGTCATCTCCCGGTAGATTGCCGCTCCTAATTGCTCTGGAATCGCCAGCCCGTCCTGCCCTGAAAAGGGCGGGAAACGGGGCTGGTTTGCTCTGCTCCGTCCATCGCAGCGAAGCTCTCCAGGGGCCAGCGTCTCAGCTCTACACTCCGTTCCCGGCTGAGCGATGAATCGCTGCGGCCGCTGTACCTCCGCCTGGATCCTCATCTCGCTCCATATCCCACTTCTGACACCAGTGTGACGTTTGCAAGGGTTCACACAAAGAGACAATGGAGCAGATGGCTCTGATCAACCAGATTTATTTTACACACACCCCAACCCCATCTTGCAACTTATTACACAGAGCCGGGGAGGTCATTCTCACAGACCTCTGTTTACATCACGGTTACACACACATGATACATCTTGCCCTAATCCTGCTAAACACTGCTGGGCCATTATAATGCAGTTATAATGACACAGCAGTATAACTCAGAAGTAACACATTTAACACACACAGTAACGTTTCAAACTGGCAAAGCATGCTGGGAAATCCCTGGCTCCCTTAAAATGGCCCCGACGTTACAATATAGTTGCTGAATCTGTTTTTATTTGAAACACACATCTGCTCATTTAAAAGTTCAGCGATGAGCCTGGCATTTCACATAGACAGTGAATGAGAAGAAGAGAGAAGGAAGCACGTACTGATTCCCTGCCTGCTCTGTAATGAATCACTGACGGGGATTTCCCCTGAGCTCTTGTTTAATGTAGTAGGGCGATAACACCAGATAGTTACCCTTACAAAGCCAGATGAACACAGATGCACATCTTCAATGCTGCAGCCACCTGAGCAGCAAACAAACTCTGCCCACTACATTCAGCTGCCCTCAGTTCAGTGAATGTACCTGCGATCAGTAAACCAACTCTGCTCCTTTCAGCCGACTTTCAATTCAGTGAAAGTACTAGTACACTATGAATGAATGCCGCCTGCTCTGTTCAATCATGTTTTCAGTTCAGTTCACACTCCAGTACAGCACCAAGTGATTTGGTGAACAAATATTTTTAACATATGAACAAGACTGAATCAGTATGTTTTAGTGAACTGAGGATCCCATCACTAATTGGTGTGGTGTGCGTGGTGTGCAGTATGCACTATCAGCCATATCTTAGTGGAAGAAAGCAAAACAAAAAACAAAAAATAGCTTTTTTGGTATAGACATCTTACTGATGGTAGCAGGTTGTTTTTGAGTGCATCATGTCAGCAATTATGTTCTCAAATAGTCTCAGTAGGAATGCAACTAGTAAATAAAAAGACCCTCAATTCATGTAGTTCCCATGGGACTTCCTTTCTCAACAGCTCTCTTAAAAATGTTTCATAAGTTTTTGATCAGAAGGTGTGTATTGTCTCTTGACATAAAGTGGAGCTTGCCCTTACTGGAATAATTTGTGTTTAAGTCTTTAGTGCCTCAAGTTAGGGTTTTGTTTTGAAGATTTTACAATAAAGCTCAGTTTGATAGTAAATTACTCCAGTGGGAGTAATTTGCCATTTAATTGATTTCCAACCTGCACACTTTTTAGCATGACTGCATTTGAGTATGTGTAACCTCTTTTATCCTGTGTCTTAAGGCACCTATACTGTATGTTTTAAATCTAAACTCAGTATTGTTAGGTGAGGCATCATATCAATGAATATCAAAGCAAAACTCCCTTCTTGACCCCCCACACTCATACACACCGACACACTGAAGATGCTGATGGGGTCAAGTCGAAGCTATCTCTGGTTTATCTGGCACCGTCAAATCTGAAGCCGTCTGTCAGTGATGAAGAGAAGAAAGCTGAAGGCCTCAACCGGGATCACTCACTCAGAGAGACTACCAGACTTTCACGCAGCTTCCTCCTTGAACCTACAGTCAGCTGACTGGCAAAACACATTGGGGGGGGGGGGGGGGGGTGAGAGAGAAGTCGTAGTAAGGTGTGAGACAGAGCAGGGAGGGGGAAAAAAGAAAAAGATGGAGGGTTATCAGTCGTGCCATCAGTCTCCGGGGCGGGCTGTGATAAGAGAGACAGTATGGTTGGTATCTATCACTCCCTCACTGTCCCTTCTGTCTCCCATACACACATAAGAGGGAGAAAAAGCCTGTTGTGTTCTCCTCTGCCACCCATGAGTGAACACAGTACAGGTGTGCTGAGGTGAGGAACTGTATGGCAGCCATTTGTCGGCTGTATTTTGTGGCTGAGAGATGACACAGGGCATACAGATGGAACAATGCACAGAAAAAAGGGGTTCACATACTACAGCTGCAGGTGTTTGATTTCACTACTGTGGAACATAAACAGCCACTGTCACAGACACACAGTGACCTGTGGGGGTTTTAAGCAGGGCTCGTTGTAGGCCACATACTTGTCAGGATGAGCTTTGTTTTAATTTTATTAACCTGCAGCTCATTTTCTTGGTTATGCTAGCATGGTCTCGATAGTGTTCCTCAATACTTTTCCATTAATGATTGTACTATGGAGGAAGGAAGCAGACGAGGCACGAGCTGAATGACACACAAACTTTATTCCTTCTCCAACATCAAGTACAGTAAAAATCTGCCTGGGTCTCTGAGCACCTTCTTTTTATAATCTTTAATTCCGTGCCATGAGACCCAGGAAGCCCAACGCAATACAATCAGTGAAACAAAGACATGCTTGGTACATTAACATAATGCCAGACCCGCTTCTCACACCCTCTCTTCCTTCACCGGCTCTGGCACCTCCTGAACTCCCCGGGGGGCGAATAGTCCTTTCTGTTCCGTCTGCGACCCCCCGGTACCACTTCCTCCTTCAGTCCATTGTTCCCTCTTCCCCCCGCCTCCCGACTCTGGGTGGAGAATTCCCCACACAGTGCCACCACACAGCCACCCCCCCCCCCACCGAACACCCAGAAAGGGCACTAACCCCCCCCCCCCCCCCCCCCCCCCCGTCCTTTGGGCTTGAGCTGGCGCCCATAGCAGCTGTAGCGGGGGTCGCCAATCTGGTCAAAACACCCTCCTGGCAAGGTGTACAGGAGGGCATGTCAGTCTGTGGAGGGAAAAAGGATGGGGGGAAAATATGTTAGCTTCGTGAGTGCAGGTCTCTACCGAGGGAACACCAACTTACGGAGCCACCGACGGTGGGCGTCCGCACTGGGGAACTTGGGCCAACACCACCTGCTTGTCTGCCAACACAAAAGCGGGCTTCAGCCTGTCGATGCAGATGGTCTCCCTACGCCCCCCAAGTCTAACACAAAATGCTTTGCCCCAGGTTCCAGCACCCTGAACGGTCCGTCGTACGGAGGCGTAGCGGGGTCTGGTGCGCATCGTGCTTGACAAAAACAAAACTGGCATTCTGTAAGCTTTTTGGGACAAAGGTGCGGGGAAAACAATAGTGGGCCAGTCCCAGCATGTTAAAAGCCTCTGTACTGTGCAAAAATTGCATGGGTGGATCAGTCCCAGGTGCAGGGTTTTCCGGTAAAAACTTGCAGCTACCACAAAGTCCCACAGGAAATTGCGTCCGTGCAAGCATATCGTCAGTGTCTGTTCGCCAAACGTCCTGATGGTGGCGGCCGTGAACTCGGGACCGCTGCCTCATGCCAACCTGTCTACGCTGACCGGTAGGATGAGGCTCTTCTGAGAGCCGGAGTCCACCAAAAACTGTCTCCCCGAACATGTGTCCGTGACATAAAGCACCTTGTTCCTGTCGCCAGCGGTTGCAGCTACTACTGAATGCTGAACGTGCCGTCTTCCCGGCTTCTTGAATTGGCATGGTAGCAGGCAGTGTTGGGCATTCGAGCCGAAATGGCAACGATAGAAACAGATCGCCCCGTTCCTCCGTCTCTTGATGTCCATCCCGGCTACCACCAATGGCTCCTCAACCTCACTAGAGTCCCTCATGGATGCCGGTGCCACTGCCTGCACACTGAGAGTTCTGGTTGCCAAAATGATGCAGTCTGCTTCCTGCGCCAGGGCGCGGTAGTCTTTGGTAACCAGCCGTGGCGAATTGGCCAGGATCGTCCTCGCTGTAGCAGGTAGGTACCCGGTACTCGGCCCGTTCTCCATGGCACGTCTTGGGGTCACCAATGTGGAGGCAGGAAGCAGATGAGGCACGAGCTGAACTTTATTCCTTTTCCAACATCAAGTACAGTAAAAATCTGCCTGGGTCTCTGAGCACCTTCTTTTTATAATCTTTAATTCTGTGCCATGAGACCCAGGTAGCCCAGCACAATACAATCAGTGGAACAAAGACATGCGTGCCACATTAGCACCTGTCATCATGGATCCTGGACTACCTCACTAACCGGCCATAGTTTGTGAGAACCCGGGATTGTGTGTCCAACACAATCATCGGTAGCACGGGGGCCCCCCAGGGAACGGTTTTGGCTCCCTTCCTGTTCACCCTTTATACTGTGGACTTCTCACACAACACAACACACTGCCATCTACAGAAGTTCTCTGATGACTCTGCGATCGTCGGCCTCATCTCCAACAGAGATGAAGCTGAGTACAGAGGACTTATCCAGGACTTCGTGGACTGGTGCCATCGAAACTACCTCCAGATCAATGCGAGGAAAACTAAGGAGCTGGTGGTGGACTGCCGCAGGCAAGGACAACCCCTCACAGCACCAGTAAACATACAGGGAACAGACATTGAGATGGTGACATCCTACAAGTACCTGGGTGTTCATCTGAACAATAAATTAGACTGGTCATACAATACCGACGCACTCTACAAGAAGGGACAGGGCAGGCTGTTCCTACTGAGGAGGCTCAGGTCTTTTGGTGTACAAGGGGCACTGCTGAAGACATTCTACGACATGGTGGTGGCATCAGCCATCACTTTTAGAGTGGTCTGCTGGGGCAGTGGCATTACAGCAGCAGATAGGAAGAGACTGAACAAACTAATCAAGAAAGCTAGTTCTGTCCTGGGGCAATGCCTTGACCCAGTGGAGGAGATAGGAGAGAGAAGGATGGTGGCTAAACTGTCATCTCTGCTGGAGTCCAAGTCCCACCCTATGCAGGAAATACCGAACGCACTGAGGAGCTCATTTAGCAGTAGACTACATCATCCTAGGTGCGCAACCGAGAGGTTTCGCAGATCCTTCCTACCTACGGCTGTCAGACTGTATAACCTAAGCAGGGCTGCTCGCAGAGATAGCAAAAAAAGTGACGACCTAATAGTATTGAATGCAAAAGACACAACAGACTTACACAAATGGTCCCCTCCAGCATCCAACTAACTAACTAACTAACTAACTAACCTGCACTTATATAGTGCTTTTCTAGTCACAAAGACCACTCAAAGCGCTTTCATTAATACTAACCCTCTATTCTAAGGGCCTATAGGAAACAGATATCTAGGGACAATTTAGAACAGCCAATTAACCTAACATGCATGTTTTTGGCATGTGGGAGGAAACCGGAGAAATCCCGGAGTAAACCCACGCAACACGGGGAGAACATGCAAACTCCACACAGATCACTGTTGGTCGGGGGCTGGGATCGAACCCACGATCCCACGATCCCCACAATCCCCCGGCCAAGGGTAAACTGTGCTGCCGCAGTGCTAACCACTGCGCCACCGTGCAGCACTAGGACAATATCAGTCGCTACGGAGGGTGACAATATGTATGGGTACATATTCATACCATGTAGGGTAACTAAATAGACGGTTATGCTGTTTATTCTATCTAGCTACAATGTTCCGCACTGTGTATATACAGTATATTTATGTGTACATATGTACAGTATATTCACTGCTCTTATTTTCTTATCTTCTTAATCATTGCTCTGAGTGTTGCTGTCCCTGTGCTGTTGCAATCCTGGAATTTCCCCATTGTGGGACTAATAAAGGCTTATCTTATCTTATCTTATCTTATCATAACGCCAGACCCACTTCTTACACCCTCTTTTCCTTCACTGACTCTGGCGCCTCCTGAACTCCCCGGGGGGCGAATACTCCTTTCTGTTCCACCTGAGACCCGCCGGTACCACTTCCTCCTTCAGTCCATTGTTCCCTCTTCCCCCCGGTTCCCAACTCTGGGTGGAGAATTCCCCACACAGTGCCACCACAGTACCAATATAGTCCAGAACTGAACACTGCAGTTTACTGTCTGCAGTTCTCTCATGGGAAAAATACAAATGTATTGCACCCAGAACATGCCCTCTCTATCTTTTTCATAGGTCACCCTCCATTAGCCATGCATTGACCTAGTGCTTTGGGGGCTAAGAGCTGAATGTGGGGAGGGATGTTGACAAATATGAGCGGGGAGTATCAAATGACCCTTGGGAACCAGGAGGGGGCGGGAGAGCAGAAAGTGACCTGGCATTGCTTGGATATTTCACACTGGATGTCTTCTCTTTCCCTATCTCTGTAACAGGGTCAAAGCTGTGGTTAAAGGGGCACTATTATGCTCATTTACAGCTCTATATAATTCAATTCATTTTTTTTTCAATTCAACTTTATTTGTATAGCACCTGATCACAACAAAAGTCAACTCAAGGTGCTAGATACATAAGCACAGATAAGTAATTCAGAGAAAAACTCGAATGATCAAATGATCACCTATGAGCAAGGACAGACAACAGTGGGAAGGAAAAACTCTCTTATGGGAAGAAACCTCCAGCAGAATCAGGGTCAGGGGAGGGCGGTCAACTGCCAAGACTGGTTGGGGAGTGAGGGGAGAGAAGAAAGAAGAGCCATACTATTCATAACATAACAACAACACACAGCTTGAACAACGTTCATACAGATACGATGTGCAATGCTGCGTCAAAGCTAGGTTAAACTAGGATTGCAGACCTTTTAAAGGCTTTTCAGGCTTATTAAGCTAGCTAACAAATCTCATAGGTAGCACTGCAAGCAGACACATGCATAGCTGGACCTAGTGGTGTAATGGCCAAACACTGTACGCTGTTATGTATGGAAATACCTGGGTGAAGGATGAGCCAGGATGATGGTTGGCGAACACAGCTTTATTGAAATATGTACAGTGCAGTACACGGCATGGAACCTAGCAGAGAGTCATCCTGCAAAGAGGCCCTAAGATGGACGTCCTCTAATATTTATAGGGCAGTGCAGCGATGGAACAGGAAGTGCCCGTCACTACACCGCACTTCACAATAAGGTGCTGGAACATAACATCACATGTACACTATGCACTGTTAGCACTGTTTTTAGTGGACTAGATAGTAATAGTAAAATTCAAAACTATGACATGTAAAATCCAATCTAAACTCGTGAATGATGTTCAATTAAAACATGATATCACTATCTAGCTAACCAGCTGTCACATAGTATTATGTATTTGTTAACTGTTTTTAAACTGTTGATATTGGAGCTCTTATTTGTGTGGTACAGGGTGGTGGCTCCAGCTTCCGGTCCCGCCAGCCCCAGTGGTATACGAGGGGCTGCAGGTGTGTGGGGGGGTGTCTCTCCTGCCTTACCTCTGCCAGCGGCTGCATGCACAGCAGGTGCACTGAGATCAGCTTTATAATAAAGAAGTGTTCAGCTCCACTCCTGGCGTCATCCTTGTCTACAAGTTACGACATAACATTTGGCGATGAGAGGTAAACACATGGAGGCGTGTGGAACACCTATTTGGCCATTCCTGGAGCTCCCGCGGGAACCACCAGTACCGTGGCCTCATTGGTACGAGCCTTTCCAGACATACATGGTGGCGTTGGACCTAGGAGGAATGAAGAGGCTGAGAGCTCGTGCATTGTTAGTACACAACCTGGGAATGGAGGGACAGAGAATTTTGGGCATGCTTGGAGACGTGGACAATTACGAAGAAGTGGTCGAGTTAATGGCCCGCCATTTCAGGGCGCCGAACAATGTCATTGTCAGACGGATTAAGTTCAGACAGCGCTGCCAACAGGTATTCGAACCGACTCAGTGGTTTGTGTTGGACTTAAGGCAGTTGGCCGCTGAGTGCTGGTTTGGGCTGTTGGAGGAGGACATGGTTCGCGACCAGTTGGCGGAACACACCAACTGTGCTGCAGTTCGCTCCAAGCTGCTCTCATTCCCGGGTGAGTTGACGCTGACTAGGGCTGTTGAGTTGGCACTACAGCTGGAAGCAGTGGACAAGCTAACTCGGCAGCTAAGCAAGCGCCTTTCACCGGAAAATTCAAGATCCCCCATGGCCATGCAGGTAGTGGACCCAGACAGCGATAGGAGTGTCGAGGATGACGTGGAGGAGGCCAATGCTTCACGAATGAGATCTGCCCTGGGAAAGCCCAAGTGTATGGGTTGTGGGTCCACAAAGCACCGCTATAAGGCTAGAGAGTGTGCAGCAAGAGGGAAGCGCTGCGGAAAATTTGGCTGTCTACACCACTTCATGAGAGTATGCCAGTCAGCAGAGCAGGAGAGCCCGCACAGGAATTCAACTCCCCCCACACCAATGGTGATACACATGGTGTCCCTGAGTACCTGTGGGCACACACGCTGCACGGTGGTTCTGGATGGAGTTCTGGTACCAATGTTGGTTGACACAGGAGCGGAGAGTTTGGTGCTGAATTGGGGTACTGTTAGAGAATGTTTTCCCCACTACAGGATTGAATGTGTCTCAGCGCCACTTTGCGGCTATGGAGGAGGACGGTTGGCCATGGTGGGTACCATCACTCTGACGGCTCAGTACAAATCGACGGAGATGGCCGTTGTGGAGTTCGTTGTGACGGCCTATGGTTCTAACATCATGGGCTGCAACCTGTTTTATGGCCTTGGATTTTCCATCAAGAGTAGCGCTGGGGAAGACCGGTCGGGCTGCGGACCGTGGGACCGACCAGTTCAGAGAGTTAGGGACAATGATGTGTGGGATGAACAGTTGCTGGGCACTCCAGAACGTGGACAAGCCGTGTCGCGCTCAGGGTCACTGTGGGAGGGCCCCATTGCCAGTGTCCGAGCTACCCTGGATGTGGGCACCGGGGAGGATCTGCGGCGGCAAGCGATGCCCAAACGATGGTCTCAGGCGTTTCCAGAGCACAGTCGTGGGGGACTGGTGAACACGGGACCACAGGGGCGGGGTCAGCAGCGGATCTACAAGTGGTTGGGGCAGGACTGAGTGGCACTCGAGGAGCGAGTGCCAGGCAGAAATACCGCAGGCTGTGCAAGGCCCCGCTTGGAGTCGCGGACTGGGTTTGGGCTTGGACGGTGGCAAGGTCCAGGCAGGTGAGGGAAAAGTGGAAGATGAATCAGTACCAGGGTCGGCTGCAGGTGACGGATGTGCGGCGTGATGGTTATCTTCTACTGTCAGATGGCTCGTGGTGCCATCCTAAAGAGCTACGGCGTACCCCGAGGAAGGCGGAAAGACACGGCCCCAGACGGATGGAGCGCTCGGAGGTGTGGTGGAGAAGACGCGTCGAGACTGAGGCGACCGGCTGTGGTCCAGGAAGCGGATTGCCTCCAGGGGTGGACTGATGGTGAAGGGTCCGGGGGGGGGGGTGTCAGGGGTCATCCTCACCAAGTCATGGACGTGTTTCTGCTGTTAAATTTTGTTCTGTGTTAATAGTTTTGTCGATTGTTTTAATATTTTATATTATGTAGGAGACACGGCAGTAGTTTTTTTTTACCGGACTTCTATAGCATAGGTGGCAGAATAACCCGCCTCGCCGTGTGGGGGGTAGGACAGCAGTCTACCTGTCCCCCCAATTTTAGTTGTTTTGTGTGAATATCATAGGCCCCTTTTGGTGATTTTGGTTTGATTATGTTTAGCGGATGATTCGGGTTCCAAATTGGGGTTGGTTGATTGTGTGTGTGTGTGTGTGTGTTTTGGATTTTTTTCTATGGGGGGGGATATTATGTATTTGTTCACTGTTCTTATACTGTTGATATTGGAGCTCTTATTTGTGTGGTATGGGGTGGTGGCTCTGGCTTCCTGTCCCGCCAGCCCCAGTGGTATAAGAGAGGCTGCAGGTTGGGGGGCAGTCACTTCTGCCTTACCTCTGCCAGCGGCTGCATGCACAGCAGGTGCACTGAGGTCAGCTTTATAATAAAGAAGTGTTCAGCTCCACTCCTGGCGTCATCCTTGTCTACAAGTTACGACATAACACATAGCTCAAACACACAATCAAACGCATGTGCAGCGGGCCCCATTGCTGAGGATTACAACACTACACACACGTATATAGTATTGAACTTTTCTAAAGTACATTTGCATGCTGCTTTATGTTATGTTTTCTTCATTTCTAGACTTTAGTTCAGTCCCTCAGTTCTTTTTTTTTGTCTGAATTGAACAGATTTAAACGATTCTCAAACTAGAAGCAAGAGTTTTGTGCAGTCCTGTGTGAGCTGTGAACCTGAGCAGCCCAGTCTCAGTCCAGCTGTATAACATACTGCTGCTTGGTCAGAGCCACTGGTGTCCCCATACACAGAAAAAGGTGGCTGCTGGCTTCATATAGTGACACACTGGGCTGTAGCATTAGTCATGCACCCCAAAGGCTTCACACAGGGCCGTTTCCTCCTTTTGGGGGGCCCTATGCAAGATTTTGCCCCCCCCCCCCCCAAAAAAAAAAGAAAAAAAAATTCTGGATGCCCTACACACACACACACACACACACACATTTGCAGACAGCATATGTCACACCCAGTACATTTTGCACAATACAAAATAAATGAACAGAATACCAGATATAAAATTAGTAAACACAATATGAAAAACACAAAAATCAAATTTAAATTAGGCTGCCTAAATGCTAGATTTTTCATCCGAATAAACCCAAGGAGCTTTTAAAGAGTTTTAAAGTCATTTAATCTCCTTGATAAACCTTAACACCTTTTTTTTGTTTTGAAATTTTTATGTTGAGATAGAAGATTCTATAAAGGAGGACAGTGTCTTCTGTATGTTTATATTATAATTTGATAGTGTGTAATCTATTACCCCTTAAAATATAAAGAAAAAACAGTTTTAAAAACCAGAGCAATATTTATAAAACTGTAAAATTTCTTTACCTTCATTTTTATTTATCCATATGCAGGATCCCAATGACAGAAACCACAACAAGAGGCAACACGTACGGTGTAAGGTAAGTATTTTATTGTACAGTTTGTTAATGTTGATTGAGACTGGTAGCCCTATGGGGAAGGAAGGAAGAAGACAAGGTAAATGACTGAGGGAGGATATGCAGCATAGTACTGCTGTATAAACTAAGGCTTATTTGGTTTGATAGGTAATTGCTGATTCCTTTGCAGAGGGCAGGTGGAGATGATCCACTGATGAAGGGGCTGCTGCAGCTGTGACGTCGAGGTGGAGAGCTGCAGTGGGAGGTACATGTTAATGGTGGATGGGGAAATTGCCCAGGCCTGGGACTTGTTCCTGAGGGTAGAGGAGACAGTTGTAGCAAGTAGAATATTTGTGCCTTACTTGGTTTGCAGGGGTCCCAGGGGGAGTCCAGGCAGAGCAGCTGGTAGTAGTCCTGAGTCCGGGAGGGGAGCTCCGGAGGGGAACGCTGAAGAGAAGGAGGCAGAGAAATCCAAAACATGCACAGAGGTAAGAGCTTGGGGGTTCAGGCTTACGTGGGGTCCGAGGAAAAGCTCAGGCAGTGGGGAACAGGCAGTGAAGGTGGCAGGCAGCGAGCAAGCATTGAGTGCGCACACACACACACACACACACACAGGAGGTTGTAGAACACAAAGGAGCAGGAGATCTCTGAGGCACCTTGACAGTGGCGTCGAGACAATCCCACACTGATAGAATGCCAGCTCACCCCTTAAATAGGGTGGAGCTGGACCACAGAGCAGCTGGAGAAAATCAGAGGTAATTAAGGCAAAGTGCTCTGTGTGTGTGTGTGTGTGTGTGTGTGTGTGTGTGTGTGTGTGTGCTTACCGCTGACATGACAGTTGATAAATTATCCATAGAACCCTTAACTTAATTTCTCATTTTCTTTTCTCTGTTTTTACTGTGGGGTTTTTGAAATATGAACTTTTATCTCTGTGACAAGCCGACAATTTAGAAACATAACAGCAAAAGACCATCAGGGGAAGCGGGGGAAGTGACCTTGTTATACAGTTCAATAAAGTTTGTTTTAAAAAAGTGACCTTGTTATACCGGAAATACTAGCACTGTGCATACAGTGGTGCTTGAAAGATTGTGAACCCTTTAGAATTTTCTACATTTCTGTCATGATCTGGACATCTTGTCCACACTTTCTCTTGTTTTTTAACTGTGTGCACTTTTTAGTCTGTCATCATTAGTTTGTTAGGTTATCCTTAGTTTCTTGGTTTAGCTGTTTTCTAGTTTCCCCTGTCATTTTCCCATACCTCTAGTCACTGCTGTGTGTTTTTGTTTAGCCTTGATTATTCCCAGCTGTCTGTTGTTTAGTTCTTCTTCTTTTAGATTTGATTGGCGATTGGCAATCAGCTTACAGGTGTATTACCGCCACTGACTTGATTATGATCACTCTATATCTTCTTCTTTTTCATCTTTTCCTGTTGTTTAGTTAATTCTCATGACCCTATTTATAGCCCCGCCTTTCTTTTCCTCGCTTTGGCATCATTACAGAACTTTCCCTCCAGTTTGTGTTCCTCATCTGTGAGTGTTTGTAGCCAAGTCAGCTCTTTAGGTTCTCAGCCCCCATGCCGAATTGTGTTATCAAGCCTGTTTAATAAATCGTTTTCTGCACGTAAAGTCCTACCTACCTGAAGGAGTTACTTTCCTGCCAGCCGGAGGTTGCCTTCTGACAGAATGATGCCACCACAAGACTCTGCGGGTACGGATTATAGTGTTTACGACCTGGACGAGGACGAGTGTTGAGCAGTGTGGTTAATTGAGGATTTTATCTCGGACGCCCACACTTCCCACACTCCTGAAGCAGTCCTGAGGTGCCTGGAAGGTGTGGCAGAGGTAATTGAGGCATACCCCTGCCTGTGAAGCTACCCAGGACTCACTGGGCTCCTCATCTCCGTTCTCAATTTACAACATATGCTCTGCGGGCTGGTGAGAAACTCTCCCCCGTCTGTACCTGTGCGGACGAAGAAGTGTCCCCTGGTGCAGACACCTTCAGCTTCTCGCCACTCTCCAGCTCCAGGATCCTTTGTCATGCCATCCTCCAGCTCCAGTACCTCCACTCCACTGTTCTTCAGCTCCAGCCTCCACTCCTCATGGTTCCCTGACACCAGCTCCTCGCCGCCTCCCGGTTTCTCCCTGCCGGAGGAACTCTGCCATCACACGAAGCATTTCGCCCAGTTCTTCTTTAGCAGTCCCAGTGGCAGCAGCGCCCTCAGTGGCAGCGGAGCAGGAATCATGCTCCACTCCTCCAGCAACAGTTCTTTTCTGCTCCAGAAAATCACAGCAGCAGCCTCCTCTTCATTCCAGAGTTTTTCTTCAGCTGTCCCGTCAGCTCCTCCTCTCTCCTTGTCTGTTGCTGCTGCCCTCCTCTCCTCCACAGCATCGGCACCTGCTGCTGAGCTCCTGACCGCCTCATCTGCTGTTTTGCCCATCATCACGCCTGCAGTGCCGACTCCCACATCTCCTACTCTGTTGCCCTTGCCCACTACTGCATGCCAGAGCACCTCGTCTGCAGCCCCTCCAGCGTTCCCAGAGGTGGAGGTCACCTCTTCAATAGCGGCGTCACCGGGGTCCTCGCCAGCAGTGGAGCAGGAGTTTAGGCAAGTACTTTATTTTGTATTTTTAACATCTATACTTAAAATGTCTTGCCTTACTCTTGACGGGGAAACCCAGTTGCAGTCCCCATCTGCTCCTGGCCTTCTTCCGTCGGGCTCTACTGCTAGTACCTGTATTGACCTGACAGCCACCTGTGTTTTTTCCTCCCCGTCTGAGGTGGCTGCAGCAGGGATGGAGTTCCAGGCTCCCGAGCATGCCACTCGCCAGCCTTCATCATCATCATCTGGCTTTGCCGTTCGTCCACCTTCATCATCCGAGCAGGTCACTCCACCTGGGTTGTCAGGTCAGTCCGCTCCACCTGGGCCGTCCAAGCAATCCACTCCACCTGAGCCGTCCGAGCAGTCCGTTCCAACTGGGCGTCCGAGCAATCCGCTCAACCTGGGCTGTCCAAGCAGTCCGCTCCACCTGGACCATCCGAGCAGTCCGCTTCATCATCGCCGTCATCAGACCAGACTGCTCCATCATCACTGTTTGAGGTCAGCGCTCCCCAGCTACTAGCTCCTGCAGCACCATGTTTTTCTGTCTGGTGGTCTATGGATTTCCGGTGGACTATGGATTTCGGAAGGCTGCCAGACTCACCATGTTCTTTGGTCTGGGGGCCCATGGACTCTGGGTGACCCCCCGATACATCCTGCTCCTCTGTCTGGTGGCCCTCAGACTTTGGTAGGCCACCAGATGCATCATATTCCTCCTGTTAGTGGTCTTGGGACTTTGGCCAACCACCTATGAACATTTTTTTCTTTTGTGTTTGTGTTCTTGTTTTTACCCGCCTTGCCAATGACCCCTCCTCCCACCCAATTGTGATATTCTTTGTTTTGTTTTGGGGGCGTCTGGAATCCATCCTTAAAGGGGGGCCCTGTCATGATCTGGACATCTTATCGACGCTTTCTGTTGTTTTTAAAATGTGTACGCCTTTCATTCTGTCATCATTAGTTTGTTGGGTTATCCTTAGTTTCTTGGTTTAGCTATGTTTTCTAGTTTCCTCTGTCATTTTCCCATACCTCTAGCCACTGCTGTGTGTTTTTGTTTAGCCTTGATTATTCCCAGCTGTCTGTTGTTTAGTTAATTCCCATGACACTATTTATAGCCCTGCCTTTCTTTTCCTCTCTGTGACATCATTACAGAACTTTCCCTCTGGTTTGTGTTTCTCGTCTGTGAGTGTTTGTAGCCAAGTTAGCTCTTTTGGTTCTCAGCCCCCATGCTGAATTGTGTCATCAAGCCTGTTTAATAAATCATTTTCCGCATGTAAAGTCCTACCTACCTGAAGGAGTCACTCTCCTGACTGCCAGAGGTTGCTTTCTGAAACATTTCTGCATAAATATGACCTAAAACATGATCAGATTTTCACACAAGTCATAAAAGTAGACAGAGACTCAGTTAAATAAATAAGACATAAAAAAAAATTAATTTTCATTTATTTATTGAGGGAAATGATCCAATTGTGGCACGTATGTTGGGTACATATTTTCCACAAATGTATTGCTGTATGTTTATTGTGTGCTTCACGTCTCGAGGGACAAAAGGACTGAGTCTGCAGGAGATATCGAGAAGGAGTGAGATTTGGCCTTTGTCTCAGAGAGAAGCCCTGGAGGGACTTCCGGGCCATCGGAGGCTAAGAGGCAATGGTGGAAGATCAAAAGGGTTACAGCGTGACTGGGATTAAGTACCATGTGACTGTATGTTTGCTTAGACACCATGTGACTTGAGTTTCCATGTTCCGGAGTGTAAAAGAGCGATGTGATATTGATCTGTCTCTTTTTTTCTTGCTTGGAGATTGTTAGAGAATGTGTTCTGTTAATAAAGCTGAACCTGAGGAATAAACTCAGCCTCATCCTTGAGCACATCCTCTACACTGGTGACCCTAAGACGAATTATGGCCGGTGACGACTCTTCTACACCGGACTCATCAGGAGCCAGCCAGGCTAATGCAGCTACCACAGTCCAGCTACCTGATTTCTGGCAGCATAACCCGCGCTCCTGGTTTAACACAGTCGAGGCACAGTTCCATCTTCAGAGAATTTCGGCGGACGCCACGAAATTCTACCATGTGGTTGCAAAGCTGGACAACCACACAGCCCAGCAGGTGGAGAGCCTGATTAACCACCCACCAGACGACGACAAGTATGGCGCATTGAAAGCTGCTCTCATCCGTGCTTTCACCCCCTCGCTGGGAGAGCGAGCAGAGAAGCTCCTGGCGTTGACTGAGGGCGAGATCGACAGACCTGCAGACCTGATGGCGAAAATGCTGAGTTTGAGAGACGCCGAAGATGATGGCTTTATCTTCGCCCATCTTTTCCTCAGGACACTACCGCCAGCGGTGAGAGTTACCCTGGCCAGTTCACAGCTGCTGGCCCACCGAGATTACCACGAGCTGGGCCAGGAGGCGCAACGACTCGTCGACGGCCATAGGCGACACACGACCACGACCGCAGCAGCGGAGCTGAGCGCAACACCCGGAGACGGCAGGGGGCCAGAGGCTGCAGCACCAGACTCGCTGACGACAGCGGCGACATCCTCTGTTTTCACCATCGCCGTTTCGCCGAGAGGGCACGCAAGTGCATTCCACCATGCCAGTTCAAGCGCTCAGGAAACGCCAAGTCCGGGAGTCGGTAGCAGCTGCGGCTCTTGGTGAAAAAAGCAAGCTGCTCTACCTGACGGACGCGCGATCAGGGAGGCAGTTCCTTGTGGACACAGGCTCCCAGCTGAGTTTCATCACACCTTCCTACGCTGACCGGCTGGCGCCTTCCAGTGAACCCCTGGTGTCGGCGGCGAACGGCTCGATGATCAAGACCTTCGGGGAGAAGACTCTGCCCCTGTCTTTTCACGGCCGGGCATTCGAGTGTACTTTCGTCATAGCGGCAGTCAGTTTTAACATGTTAGGTGCTGATTTTTTGTGCTCGCATGGTTTATTGGTTGATCTTGCTAATAGACGTCTGGTTAATGCACTGTCTTTTCACTCTATTTCCTGCACAGCCCGGGTGGTCTCGCCTACTGCACAGGCCAACGTCACAGCTGCGGGTGGTAAGTTCCACGCACTACTCACTCAGTTCCCAGCACTCACAGTCCCAACGTTTTCGGCGACAGTGGCTAAACACGGGGTGGAACACTTTATCACTACCGCCGGGCCGCCCGTTTTTGCAAAAGCTCGGCGCTTGGATGCAGCTAAACTGGCCATAGCGCGCGAGGAGTTCGACAACTTGGAAAAACTGGGCATCATTAGACGTTCTAAAAGCCCCTGGGCTTCACTGCTGCACATGGTCCCAAAGGCTGATGGTTCGTGGCGACCTTGCGGTGATTTCCGCAGGTTGAATAACGCTTCAGCACAACATCCAAGAATCCAAGAATTTTCGGTTCATTTGGCGGGGGCGCGCATTTTTTCTATAATAGACTTGGCGCGTGGTTACCATCAGGTCCCAGTGCGCGCTCAGGATATACCCAAAACAGCGGTAATAACTCCTTTCGGGCTTTTTGAGTTTTTGCGCATGCCTTTTGGACTCAAGGGTGCCGCGCAGACATTCCAGCGTATGATGGACGCGGTTCTACGCGACCTCCCTTTCATGTTTGTCTACTTGGATGATATTTTGGTAGCCAGCACGTCCGAAGACAAACACGAAAGCCACCTCACAGGGATTTTTCGGAGGCTGGCAGAGCATGAGTTAATAATTAATCCAGAGAAGTGCCAGTTTGGGGTGGCGCAAATTGATTTTTTGGGGCATCACGTTTCACCAGAAGGAGTGGTCCCGCTGCCCGATAAAGTACGCACAATAACAGATTTTCCCCGACCTCAAATGGTTAAAGCGTTACAGGAGTTTTTGGGAATGGTTAATTTTTATAACCGTTTCCTCCCAAGCACAGCGCAGCTCATGCAACCATTGTATGCTGCACTAAAGAAGCAAAAACCCACAAATAAAATCGAATGGTCTCCGGAGCGGGAGCGCGCATTCTCCCAAGTCAAATCAGCCCTGGCAAACGCGGTTTTGTTGGCACACCCGGTCCCAACGGCCCGCATGGCACTCACCACTGACGCTTCCGATTTAGCGGTGGGGGCGGTCGTCGAACAGTTTGTTGCAGGGACCTGGCAGCCGCTCGCATTTTTCAGCAAAACCTTGCGCGATAGCGAGTGAAAATACAGCGCGTTCGACAGGGAGCTGTTGGCCCTACACTTGGCCATCCGCCATTTCCAGTTCTGGCTGGAAGGGCGCCGTTTCACCACGTTTGTGGACCACAAGCCGCTAACGTTTGCGATAGCCAAGATTTCAGAACCTTGGTCGGGCCGGCAGCAAAGACAGCTGGCCGCGATATCGGAGTTCACCACCGATATCCAGCATGTCGCAGGTAAACATAATGTAGTGGCAGACTGCCTCTCGCGTGCGGTGGTGGCGCCAGGCCCCGTGGGGGCAGACTCGGTAGCCGTGGCCACGGGCCAGGGTAGCAGCGCGGAAGCGCACGCAGCCCCGGTCCGCGTAGGTTTAGATTATGCAGCCATAGCCGCGGAGCAGGTTAGTGATGCGGATGTGCGCGCGTTCCAGTCTGGACCAACAGGGTTAAGGCTGGAGCACAGGGTGCAGCAAGTCGGTATGCCCCCCCAATCTGCGATGTCTCCACGGGACGGCCGCGCCCCGTGGTGCCAGCTGCGTGGCGCCGCCGCGTTTTTGACTCGGTCCATTCTCTGGCGCACCCGGGGGTGCGCTCATCGATCAAGATGGTGGGGGAGAAATTTGTTTGGCCGGGGTTGCGCAAACAGGTCAAGGAATGGACAGCAGCCTGCGTAGCGTGTCAGCGAGCCAAAATACACAAGCACACTAGGGCTCCTTTGGAGCCTTTTCACATCCCGGCTAAGCGCTTTGATCATGTGCATATTGACTTGGTGGGCCCCCTCCCGTTATCACAGGGGCACACACCTTTTGATGATGGTGGACCGCACCACGCGTTGGCCAGAAGCAGCTCCTCTGGCATCAACCACAGCGGAACACGTTGCGCGCGCGTTTTTAACATCTTGGGTTGCGCGTTTTGGAGTCCCGTCGGACATAACGTCAGACAGAGGTCCTCAATTTGTCTCCGAACTCTGGTCATCGATGGCCCGCAGCCTAGGGGTGAAGATCCACCGCACTACCGCGTATAACCCCCAGGCTAACGGTTTATGCGAACATTTTCATAGGTCATTGAAAGCAGCCCTCAGAGCGTCGCTTACGGATACAAATTGGGTTGACAAACTTCCATGGGTTTTATTGGGGTTGCGTTCTGCACCTAAGGAGGATTTGCACGCCTCCCCAGCTGAGTTAGTTTTTGCACAGCCTCTCCGTTTACCCGGTGAATTTCTCCCCGACAATCCTGCGCCAAATTGCCCCCCCGCTCAGCTGTTGCAGAGCGACACAGGATCAAACACGCTTCCTGGCCCCGTTCATCACAGTTTCCCATGCGTTTTTGTGCCGAAGGCTTTAAAAAATGTGGAGTTTGTTTTTGTTAGACATGATGCTCATCGCCCAAATTTGCGGCCACCTTATGATGGACCTTTCAGAGTGCTGGAAACAGGTGAGAAGCATTTTTTGCTAGATTTGGGAGACAGGAAAGAGTTGATTTGTATAAACAGACTCAAACCTGCTTTTGTTTTGGCGGATGAACAAGTGCAGTTGGCGAGGGCCCCCCGTCGCGGCAGACCTCCGAGAATTCATTTTCCAGAACCCCCACAGAGATTGGCTAACAGTTCTAATCCACAGGTGCAGGAAGACACTGCAGAAGCAGCAAGACCGGCTTACAGCAGATTCGGCAGGAGGTTTAGACCTAGGCAACTGGTGGATTAATATTTGATATGTGGTAATGTTTTTATGTCATGCATCTCTGATTATGTTTGTCCCATATTAGACGTTTGGGGGGGTTATGTGGCACATATGTTGGGTACATATTTTCCACAAATGTATTGCTGTATGTTTATTGTGTGCTTCACGTCTTGAGGGACAAAAGGACTGAGTCTGCAGGAGATATCGAGAAGGTGTGAGATTTGGCCTTTGTCTCAGAGAGAAGCCCTGGAGGGACTTCCGGGCCATCGGAGGCTAAGAGACAATGGTGGAAGATCAAAAGGGTTACAGCGTGACTGGGATTAAGTACCATGTGACTGTATGTTTGCTTAGACACCATGTGGCTAGAGTATCCATGTTCCGGAGTATAAAAGAGCGATGTGATATTGATCTGTCTCTTTTTTTCTTGCTTGGAGATTGTTAGAGAATGTGTTCTGTTAATAAAGCTGAACCTGAGAAATAAACTCAGCCTCATCCTTGAGCACATCCTCTACACAATATTACATATCCGTGAGTGGCAAAAGTTTGTGAACCTCTAAGATTAGCAGATAATTTGAAGGTGAAATTAGAGTCGGATGTTTTCAATCAATGGGATGACAGTCAGGTGTGAGTGGACACCCTGTTTTATTTAAAGAATCTTTTATTTAAAGATCTATCAAAGTGTCAACACATGTTTGTGGAAGTATATCATGGCACGAACAAAGGAGATTTCTGAGGACCTCAGAAAAAGGGTTGTTGATGCTCATCAGGCTGGAAAAGATTACAAAACTATCTCTAAAGAGTTTGGACTCCACCAATCCCCAGTAAGGCAGATTGTGCACAAATGGAGGAAATTCAAGGTCACTGTCACCATCCCCAGGAGTGGTCGACCAACTAAAATCACTCCAAGATCAAGACGTGTAATAGTCGGCGATGTCACAAAGGACCCCAGGGTAACTTCTAAGCGGCTGAAGGCCTCTCTCGCATTGGCTAATGTTAATGTTCATAAGTCCACCATCTGGAGAACACTGAACAACAATGGTGTGCATGGCAGAGGTACAAGGCAAAAGCCACTGCTCTCAAAAAAGGACATTGCTGCTCATCTGAAGTTTGCTAAAGATCACATGGACAAGCCAGAAGGCTATTGGAAAAATGTCTTGTGGACTGATGAGACCAAAGTAGAACTTTTTGATTTAAATGAGAAGTGTTATGTTTGGAGAAAGGAAGACACTGAATTCCAAAATAAGAACCTTATCTCATCTGTGAAACATGGTGGTGATCATATCATGGTTTCAGCCTGTTTTGCCGCATCTAGGCCAGGATGGCTTGCCATCATTGATGGAAAAATTAATTCTGAATTATACCAGCAAATACTAAAGGAAAATGTCAGGATATCTGTCGATGAACTGAATCTCAAAAGAAAGTGGGTCATGCAGCAAGACAACGATCCTAAGCACACAAGTCGTTCTACCAAAGAATGGTTAAGAAGAATAAAGTTAATGTTTTGGAATGGCCAAGTCAAAGTCCTGACCTTAATCCAATTGAGATGTTGTGGAAGGACCTGAAGTGAGCAGTTCATGTGAGGAAACCCAACAACATCCCAGAGTTGAAGCTGTTCTGTACGGAGGAATGGGCTAAAATTCCTCCAAGGTGATATGCAGCACTGATCAACAGTAACCGGAAATATTTAGTTGCAGTTATGCAAAAGGGGGTCATACCAGATACTGAAATCAAAGGTTCACAAACTTTCGCCACTAACACATATGTAATATTGGATCATTTTCCTCAATAAATAAAAGTTAAATATTTTTGTCTCATTTATTTAACTGGGTTCTCCTTGTATACTTTTGGGACTTGTATGAAAATCTGATGATGTTTTAGATCATATTTATAAGGAAATGTAGAAAATTCTAAAGGGTTCACCAACTTTCAAATTTATTACCCTGATAAAGTTTTATTGTCACTGCAGTTTAGTATTACTTATATTTTACATTTAGTTTTTAAGTGCTTTACTAAACATATGAGGAGCTTAGCTTTTTAATTGCTAAAGGTCTCACTGCGCTGCGACAGCTCGTGACTAGTTGGAGAACGCCATTCATAAGGGAGTTTCAAAAATTTCCCCAAACGTTCATACATTCACAATTTCCTCTCATGAGTCGCAGGGCGTCACTCGTGTTGCAGAAATTTTCAACATGTTCAAAAAATTTGTGCAGCAAATTTTCTCATAAATAGTCACAAAGTCATTGTGGGTGTCCTGAACCTGTCTCACACCTGTCTTGAATCCTTCTCAATTTAGTTTTGGTTGTCAGGTTCTGCCTCCAGCAGATTAGGATGAAAAATAGGACACGGGATGCAGGCTGTACTTTGGTGCAAACATCATTTAATTTTCTTAAAAACAAAAGCAGAAACAGCTCAAGGGCTGTAGCAAAAGGTGAGCTTGTGGAGACTCAAATGCACAAACACTCACAACAGGATTTCCAAAAATGCATAACAAGAAGCCAGAGGGATATTCCTGGTATGATGCCACACTAGAACACAAACTCCAACAGACATAAATAGGGTGACTAATGATTACAGACATGAGACAGCAGGGGAACAATCAAGGGTAATCAGAGACACCAGGGCATGGCGACAGGTACAGAAAACATGAAGGACTGAGACAAAAGGTAAACAGAAACGGGGGATACACAAGAGACACGAACGCAAGACCAGGGAATACATGACCATGACAAATAATAAAAACAACAATCAGCTAAGAACCGGCCACGGACAAATCCTATAAAACATAAGAGACATGATAATGAAAATAAACACAATAACCAAACTGAGCTAAGGCGGGGAAAATAATCACATAATAATGAAAACTAGAAAAGCACTCGAGAGCGCAGACCTCCGCCAAGCGCCACAGTTCCCCCCCATACAGTGTTTGTGTGTACGTTTTCAGATTCCTTGACCATGAAAACATATGACTAGCAATTGGATTCACAATGATAGGATTAGTGGTTCAGTAGTAAAAGCATTACCTCCTTGGTGGAGGTAATAAACTGAAGTGTTGCTGTTGTGTCCATCTCCTCCATCTCCAAACTCCCAGGCTACGGGCGTTGCAATTCATCGCACAACCGCGTACAACCCACAGGCCACTGGGTTATGCAAGCGTTTTCATAGATCACTGAAAGCAGCACTCAGGGCTTCACCGACGGATGCAAATTGGGTAGACAGGTTACTGTGGGTTTTATATTGGGGTTGCGCTCCGCGGCAAAAGAGGATTTGGAAGTTTCCCCGGCAGAGAGCTTGTTTTTGCGCAGCCTCTATGGCTGCCAGGGGAATTTCTGCCAAATAATCCCGCGCCGGACAGCTGCCCGTCTCAGCTTTTGCAGCGTAGCGCAAACACAGGCACGCTGCCGGGCCCGGCCCACCACTGTTTTCCGCGTGCTTTTGTGCCTAAAACTTTGAAGAACGCGGAGCTCGTGTTCGTCAGACACGACGACCAGCGCCCTCCATTGCGCCTGCACACATGTTGAAAATGGCCGTATCTCACAATGTTAAAGAATCCTTTAAAAAATTCCTGTATCCAGACGGTGATCCGGATCATCCCCAAAATTTAATCAGTTCTTCCTTGTACCATTTCCAACAACGCCTGAAAGTTTCATGGAAATCCGTCCAAAACTTTTTGAGTTATCTTGCTAACCAACAGACAGACAAACAGACAAACAGACAGACAAACGCTGGCAAAAACATAACCTCCTGCGGCCTACGGTCTGGCGGAGGTAATCAGAACTACAGACATGGCAGGGATAAATAATGCAAAGCAAACCAGGATAACAATATTAAGCACAGAAAATAACAAACATAAACTTAAAAAGTGAGCATGGCCCCCCGACCATGCTCAGATCCTGACATTCATGAGTCCAAAATTGTGAGAAAAGTTAGATAACTTTGTGAGGGGTTGAGGGCATATGAAACTAAATTGTGACTGACTGGAGAGAAAAAGGACAAGACATTCTGTGAGTGACACAGGTATTTTCTAGCACATGCAGACACAGCTGCGACCCATGGTGTCACCATGCCACCCAAGGGCAAGAAAGGCAAGGCTCGGGATAGGGGGGCTGCTGTTCCTGCACCATATTCCCCTACAGAGGAAGTGGAGCCGGTCCCAAGGCCTGCTGCGTCTGATGTGGAGGACTCAGAGGCAGCCTCCTCAGAGAGCAGGCTCTGAACTTCTTCTCTGTGGTCAATTTCACTTGATGTCTGGTGATAAAATGACTGCTAGAATGGGGAGATATTGCCCTGATTTCACAATTTTCACAGATACAGTGGTGTGAGAAAGTGTTTGCCCCAGTCCAGAGTTCTCTTTTTTTTTTTGTCACACTTAAATTTTTTTTTTTTTTTTTTTTTTATGAATTTTTTATTTTTATTTATTTATTTCGGATAGTACATTACAGGTTAAAAGAAACTGTATAATATAACAACAAGGTCAAATTAGACAAAGACTCCTTCTACTATACAATTCCACGTGAGTTATCCGAAATGGGTGATGGCTGAAGCCGCAGCTTATATTGCCCACCCATATTCCATCCAAGAATTCAAAGGAGAAAAAAGAGAAAACAAGACAAGAGCGATTACAATTTAAAACAAGGCTAAGACAAAATATGACTGAGAGAAAAAGAAAACTGAGCTAGTCTAAGTTAAGCGGCTACTATTCAAAAACAAATCTAAGACATAGTGTCACAGAAAAAAAAGAAAAACTAAGCTATAACACAACACAGGCTGGAAATGTCAATCCTTATGTGAGTTTACATGTCGTCTTGTAAATATGTTTGGAGTATTTCTTCCTTTAGTTTTTGTTTAAATTGTCCAAGCTTTGTACATGATTTTAATTCAGGTCCAAAATCGTTCCATAATCTGACACCTTGCACTGAAATACAGTGTTGCTTGGTAGTTGTTCTCACTGTAGGCTTTGGAAATATACATGTTCCTCTGAAGTGATATCGTTTCTCCCTTGTTTGGAACAACTTTTGGATATTTGCGGGCAGTGATAGATTCTTCACTTTGAACATTATTATTGCGGTTTTAAAGTCGATCAGATCTTTCAACTTGAGAGTTTTTTGTTTAAGAAAAAGTGGGTTTGTTGGTTCCCTGTAAGCTGCTTTGTTGATTATTCTAATAGCTCTCTTTTGAAGCATAAAGAGTGGATATATGTTTGTTTTGTATGTATTTCCCCATACTTCATTACAATATGTCATGTATGGGAGTATTAATGAATGATACAAGGTGTATAGTGTGGGTTGATTCAGCAAATTTTTCACTCTGTGTAATATTGCAATTGATTTGGATACTTTACCTTTTATATAATTAATATGTGGCTTCCAACACAGTTTGTTATCAATTATTACTCCAAGGAATTTAGTTTCGGATACCCTTTCAATCTCTACACCATTTACACTGAGTTTGGGTACTGGGTAGTTGTGATGGTTGTTAAAGACTATAAATTTTGTCTTGCTTAAATTGAGCGTTAATTTGTTTGAATCAAACCACAGTTTCAGCTTTCCTAATTCCTTTCCGAGTGTATCCAGAAGTTGTTCCAAGTTGTTTCCACTGCATAGCAGGTTAGTGTCATCAGCAAACAATATTAAGTCCATTTTTTCTGAAACTTTACATATATCATTTATATACATATTGAATAATAATGGTCCCAAAACTGAACCCTGTGGGACTCCACAGGTGACCTTCAGTAGCTCTGAGTTTTTGTTGTTAACACATACAAACTGATATCTATTCTTTAAGTAACTTCTTAACCAGGACAACCCTCTGATACCACAATTTTGTAGTTTCTTTAATAATAGATTGTGATCTACTGTATCAAATGCTTTTTTAAGATCCAGGAATACTCCAACTGAATACTCTTTATTTTCAATGGCTGTTGATATTTTTTCTGTAAATTCCATTAAGGCATATGCTGTTGTCCTTTTGTGTCTGAACCCATATTGCTGCTCACACAATAAATCATTCTTCAGTATGAAGTTGTCCATTCTCTCATAGAATATTTTTTCAAGTATCTTGGAAAATTGCGGTAATAGTGAAATTGGTCTGTAGTTGGAGAGTTCCCCTCTGTCGCCTGTCTTGTAAATCGGAATTACTTTAGCTATTTTCATTGCATTGGGAAATATACCTGATTGGAGAGACAGGTTACAGATATACGTCAGTGGTTTCACTATGCATTCGATAACAGTTTTGACTAGTAGCATATCAATACCATCGCAGTCAGTAGATGTTTTACTTTTGAACAATTTAACAATTTCAATGACCTCTCTTTCGTCTGTGTTCTTTATGAAGATGGTGTCTTTTACAGCAGTGTTATTGCATATTGAATCACCTGTTGGCACCGTAGTGGGTATTTCTCGGGCCAGTTTAGGTCCACTGTTAACAAAAAAATTATTAAATTCATCTGCAGGTGAAGCTATATTCACATTCGGAGTCGATTTATTATTTTTTGGAGTGTTAGTTGGGTAGCTGGTATTTCTGCTTTTATTTCCAAGGATACTGTTGATTATTGTCCATGTATTTTTAATATTGTCTTTGTTTTTTTCCAGTTCTTTACTGTAATAGTCTCTTTTACTACATCTTATTATATATGTTAACTTATTTTTGTATGTTTTATACCGCTGCTCTGCTTCTTTTGTCCTTTTCTTTATGAAAGCTTTATATAATAAATTTTTCTTTTTACACGCCTTTTGTAGTCCTTTGGTTAGCCATGGTTTGTCAGTAAATTTGTGTTTAAGCTTTTTTTTAACTAATGGGCAGTTTTTTTCATAAAGAGTGGTTACAATGTTTGTAAATGTGTCATAGGCTTCATTTACATCTGATACATAGACTTCTGTCCAGTCTTGCTTCAGCAAGTCCTCTTTAAAAGAACTGATTGCGTTTGGTGATTTGTGTCTGAACGATTTTGAGATTTTTTCTGGGTTGGGCCCCGTGTGGCCATGGATAAGTGCAAAGATTGGCAAGTGGTCACTTATATCATTTATCAATAATCCACTTTCTATTTTCTTGTCGAGAACATTGACAAACAGGTTGTCAATAAGTGTAGCAGAGTGAGCTGTGATTCTACTGGGATGTGTTATTGTGGGATATAGACTCATGCTGTACATAGAGTTCATGAACTCTGTAACTACATTTTGTTGATGTGGATTAAGTAGGTCAATATTGAAATCTCCACAAATTGCTTCAGATCATCAAACAAATTTAAATATTAGACAAAGATAACGCAAGTAAACACAAAACAGAGTTTTTAAATGAAGGTGTTTATTATGAAGGGTAAAAAAAATCCAAACCTACATGGCCCTGTGTGAAAAAGCGACACCCCCCCCATCCTGTTAAAACATAAATTAACTGTTGTTTATCACATCTTTGGAAAGCTGAGTTCAATTTCTCTAGCCACACCCAGGCCTGATTACTGCCACACCTGTTCTCAATCAAGAAATCCCTTAAATAGGGACCTGCCTGACTAAGTGAAGTAGACCAAAAGATCCTTAAAAGCTAGACATCATGCTGCAATCCAAAGAAATTCCGGAACAAATGAGAAACAAAGTAATTGAGATCTATCCGTCTGGAAAAGGTTATAAAACCATTTCTAAAGCTTTGGGACTCCAGCAAACCACAGTGAGAGCCATTATCCGCAAATGGCGAAAACATGCTGTCTACCAAAAAATCCTGAAGGAGAATGTCCAGTCATCTGTTCGTGACCTCAAGCTGAAGCGCACTTGAGTTCTGCAGCAGGACAATGATCCAAAACAAACCAGCAAGTCCACCTCCGAATGGCTTAAGAAAAACAAAATGAAGACTTTGAAGTGGCCTATTCAAAGTTCTGACCTGAATCCGACTGAGATGCTGTGGCATAACCTTAAAAAGACGGTTCATGCCCGAAAACCCTCCAGTGTGGCTGAATTACATCAGTTCTGCAAAGATGAGTGGGCCAAAATTCCTCCACAACGCTGTAAAAGACTCATTACCAGTTACCACAAACGCTTGATTGCAGTTGTTGCTGCTAAGGGTGGCCCAACCAGTTATTAGATTTAGGGGGCAATCACTTTTTCACACAGGGCCATGTAGGTTTGGATTTTTGTTTCCCTTAATAATAAACACCTCCATTTAAAAACTGAATTTTGTGTTTACTTGTGTTATTTTTGTCTAATATTTAAATTTGTTTGATGATCTCAAACATTTAAGTGTGACAAACATACAAAAAAATGAGAAATCAGGAAGGGGGCAAACACTTTTTCACACCACTGTAAAAGTGATCTCTCAACCATCTCCTAAAGCCTCAAAAATACTGTTTCTGTGTAAATGTTTGTGGGATCCTTGTGTGTTTTTGAGTAAGTCAAAACTTTGAGGAGACCTTGGAGATTACTGGAAGATCACTAACAGAGCTTGGTGATCGCTTGGCGCTCATTGAAAGATCATTGAGAGATCTGGCCATTTTTTCCATTGTTCAATGATCTCTCAGCAATCTCCACCCCCATGTAAAGGGGATATAAGTTACTTATCTGAACAGTAACATGTTTAACATCAAATCCACATTTTTTAACTCTAACCAAGCAGTTTTTGTGCCTAAAGACACACACACTGTAAAGTTTGTCCCAAGCCTGAGATATGCATGCTTCTTATGAACAGTGTGATCACTCCACACCCTTGCACTCCGTTGTACCGCGGACGGGCAAGTCTCTGCGTCCTAGAGCGCACGAGGGCGCACGAGAGCGCCCTCGTGCACTCTAGGACACATGATGGAGATGTTGATGTAGGTGGTGATGGCGTCCAAGCGCGCACTGAAAATAAAAGCTGCAGACACAGTCGCGAACAGATTAGTTCATCTGATTGACCTCTCATTCGACTAATAAGAGCCTTGAATTGGGTTTCTGAAACCTTGAAGAACCAATGACTGAAAACTTAGCAAGAAGGACCCGCCTACCAACGCAGCGAGCCAATTGAAGCACAGAAGTTCGCTGAGCTGTTTTGTCTAAAGCTGGGTGAAAAGAGACTGCTTCAGCAGCCACAGGCAGTGCTTTATTTTATTTTTTTTTAATTCCAGCAGAGTGTTTAGGATTCTCTTATATGGTCATCATAGACCGATGGAGGCCGACGACGAAGGTCATAAATCATTCGCCAAAACCGCAATCATGGAATTATGTTTTGACCGGGTCACGAGACCAGAACCACGAGCGGACCAGCGTCGCGTTCGTCTGACAATGAGGAAGAGAAGTTGGCCAGGACAATGTGGCTGTGAAGAGGTAAGGTGTTATAAGCCAAATTATTTTTTATCCCTGAAAATTGTAATCAAAAATGACTTTTGACCGATTGGTAAATTACAATTGTGCGGCGCACGATGTCCGAAGTGCGTGCGCCGCGGAACACGGTTCGTTCGCCGCCTCCGGACCGTGAACGCCCCCCCGCCGCTACTATTCTGTAGCGAGGGGGGGGGGGAGCCGCGGTGACAGCGCTGCTGTGGCCACATCGCCACATCCGAGTGTAATCCGTCATGTAGCGATGGCCAATCTCCGTCCTCTGTAGCGGGGGGGGGACAACCCCCCCCACACACACACACACAGACACAGCCCTGAGTGTGACCTTTCATTAGAGCCCAAAATGAAGCTTCTACATTGAATCATTCAAAAGTTACAGACGTTTTTCCAAACTGTGCCATTTGGCACAATTTGGCACAGTTCCAAAACGCCTGAGAACTACCTGAGAACAAAGCTGTGTAATATATTCATTTTTTGTGGTATTGTTACAAAATTTGGACCTCAGCTGGATAACACTTGGTTCTACATTTCTGTTGCATTTTCCAGCCCGGATCTGAAGCTGTGTGTTATTTGCAAGCATTTGTATCCAAAAAAACACCCAGGCCAAATTTATTTTCTTCAAGTTCAGTATGTTTAGATGACTGTAACTCAGTGGCCGGAGCACTTAGAGAGATTATGACTGTTTTGCCAAAAAAATTCAAAGTGTTTTCTTTTAAATGAGACCAACCCCATGAAGATGCTGCAAAGGGGTGAAGAACAGCTTTCGATTTACTTTGGGCACATTATTTTTTGGCGTTTTTAGGAAAATTGACCGGAATGCAAGGGGTTAAGGCCTTTGTGCACTCACACTGTTTTTAGCTTAGAAGGAGCCATTATATCAGGGGTCATCAACTACGTTTGTCCAAGGGCAAGAATACTTTCTTGGCAGACACTGTGAGGGCCAGATGCTCTTGTAAAATAAAACTAATATTGTATCCTAAGTAAGATATTATTTGATATGCTAATTTTCCTTCCAAATTTATGTTTTTAGATGAGTATGAGCAAGAAGCCATGTACTTAAAAACTTATTTGAGATGTGATTTTATTCTTGACCGTTTGAAGGGTTTTCTTTATAAATTTCTGACAGTTTTCTTGTAAATTAATGACTTTTCTGTTGTAAATTTGAAAGATTTTTGTCACTTCATTTGTGAGCTTTTTTCCTCATTATTTTTGATTTTGCCACTGTAAATTTAGGACTATTTCACATTTGAGATTTGTTTTCATAAATTTGTAAGGGGTTTTCTCATGAAGTTCAGACATTTCTTGTAAATATATTACCTTATCCCCATATCATTCTGTGGATTTTTCCGCTAAATTTGTGTCCATTTTAAAATGAATTTACTGTTTTTCATAACGAATTTGAAAAATTTGCAGTAAAATTGTGACTTTTTTCACATCTAGTCTATCTTAAACTTAATTTACAGAGCCAGAATAGAGGGGATGTGCATGATGTCACAGAACTCATGGAAGTTAGAAAACAATGAGTGGCAAAAATGAGTGTCAGCATTAGAGTGTATGCAGTAAAACACACAAACCACACATGATATTCAGTGACAGCAGTAAACAGAGTACCTGCTTACATTGTGGAGAGCTAATTTTATCATTCCACCTTGTATTACTTGACAAAAAAAAAACAAAAAACAGATAAATATTTGAAGGCACAGAACCAATTCTTTACATGTGTGCTCTTTCCAATACATCATTACAGTCAAATAAACAGTATGGTATTACCACCTACTGTAAAAAATTACCCTGTAAACTGCTATGACTAAATATTGTGTGATTTTTATGTTTTGCTGCATAAAAACTAAAGCTGCCACATGTGTTTGCTGCTCAAACACATGTGGCAGCTAGTGTAACTATGGTAACCGCCCTGTAACTACCAAGAGTTCTGTTCCAGTGTATTCCCTCTATAGAACAATGATTTAAACTCTGATTCTCAAAAAATAAATAAAATAAAACTAAAAGCATAAAAGTAATTAAAATTGCCAAAGATACAGTCCTTTCTGTTATTGCATTTTATACAACACTTAGTTCTGACCGAGCAATTTGATTGGACAATAGAGATTCCAAGAGTTACTATAATCTACAATAATTACACTCCAGTTTCACTAGATATGTATCACTCCGTTTCAAAGGTGTTATAGCAACCATTAAATTACTAACAGTATTTTTCTATCAACTTTGACAATTGCAGTACTGTTTTGGATACCTTAATTTCCACAGTGAAGCGCTGATGTCCTGATTGATGGAGCCTTGAGTATTTTTATCATGTTTATAGTCAGCTTCATGTGTGCCTGCGTTTGTGTTTATGTTGAATGTAATTGTGGTTTGTAAATATGGATGTCACCTGACTGCAAAACAAATCTACCTACGGGTACAAATAAAGTAACCTGAACCTGAACCTGAACCTGTTTGACAAGAAATTATACATCCGTGACTTGGAAGTCCCACCCATTTGAAAAAGTCTCCCTGCGCCCTGGCCCTGCTGTCATTTTAAGCTCATTAAGTGATTTCACATCTGTTTAAAAAAAACAATAGGCTGTGCTAGAGTTTGATATTGTATGAAACGCTCCACATGCGGCAGCTGTAGTTCCCCGATGCACCGAGTGAGAGCGCGCTTTTGCCCAGCAAGGGGGCAATGATGCAAGAAGTGCAGAAAGTTAAACCTCTTTGCCAGAGTTTGCCAGTCAGCGATACCACTGAGCCCACTGGCCATACAGAGTCACCCACCCGCAATGACCATCCACACGGTAGGGTCTGGAAGCACGACGTATGCATTCTGCATGATGGAGATGGACGGCGTTAACTTGCCGCTCCTGCTCGACACCGCTGCAGTGAGGTCGATGTTGAACTGGGCCATGGTGAAGAAGTTTTTCCCCAACCACACAATTGGCAAGAACCCAGTGGCACTGTATGGGTATGGTGGCTACAGAGTTAGCAACGTAGGGACCATCATGCTAACAGTCCACAACGTGTCAAGAGTCATTACTGATTTTGTTTTTCAAGTGACCACGCATGGGGACAACATACTAGGATGTGACCTTTTCTACCAACTGGGCTTCTCCATCCGCAACAGTAACGGACTCCGTTTGACCAACTACAATGGTTGGGACACAACATACCCTGATGACGATGAGTGGGACAAGACACAACAGGATGACGACGACGAGAGTACAGTCATCCCATGCACACAGGAAGAACACTGCCCAGAAGGGGGACAGTGATCGGACTCGCCTCAGATTCTCACCCAGCATGAGCCCACGGGAGCTGCTATGGAGTTCCAGGAGAGGGAACCCACGCCTACGGAGTATCCCGGGACACAGCAACCCACCATAGATCCTAACAACGATGATAGTGACGCACTACAACAACCAGACTTTCCAGGTGAAGGAGAGAAGGGACCGGACTGCTTCCGAAACTATGCACAGCGCCAATCTACAGGAGCTGCAGCTGAGCCACTGGATGAAGAGTCTGCGATCATACAAGACACAGTGGAGTCACGGGACGTCTTCCGAATCCATGACCAGCATCGGCATCCAGGAACCGCCGCAGTAGCGCTGGATGAAGAGTCTGTGACCCACCAGGTAACAGCAGAACCATTACAACCTGACGGATGCCCCACGACAGATGTGGATACTACATCACCGCGACTGCAGCGACACGTGCAGCCAAAGAGAATGCCATTTGTGGTGTTGGACTGGGTTTGGGTCCGCAAAACTGAACAACCAGATCCACAGTCAACTACAATGCAACCTCCAGCACCACTGACACCCATGAGGATCACCGTGCAGCTGGGGCCAGTGATCTTCCAGCTGACAGATGGTTCAGTGTGGCACACCAACTGTCTCCGTCGAGTTTGAGTGACAGCTCCGGACGACGAGGCTTTGCAGGTGTCAGCTCGCACGGTGTGGGACCTGGACTGGAGTTTTGTGAGAGATGGTCCCGGTCCGGGGGGCCCTGCACCTCCAGGGACACGTCCACCATGGGCTTGCTATAAGGCCCCTCCAGATGGACTGCCTTCCTCATGGAAAAGCAAATGGAAGAAAGACTGTTTAGCTAGGGGTGCGGCTGGCAACAAGTAGAGGCAGAATAACCCACTCAGCCATGCTGGACTATGCGGTGGTCTACCTGCTAGCCCTAGCTAGTTTTGTTTTCATAATACCAAATTGGGGAGGGCTGATTTGATTGTGTGATGTTCTGTGTTTTTCCAAGGGGGGATGGGTGAATGTAGTGTGGCACTACAGGGGTTAACAACCGCCGGCATGGTGACGCAGCCATGAGGATGACGTTATCATACCGGATGGTTAAAAGGAAAGGGTCGACCATCTTAGGCCTCTCTCGATTCTCTCTCTCTCAGGACGTTCAGTTAGTGACAACCAACTGCACAGTCTGTTTAATAAAAGTTCGTGTTCTGAACCAGCTCAACTCTCTGTTGGTCATTCCAGTTTCCGGACATAACACATACTATACACCTGGATTATATTGGCTACTACCTTCCAATGACTTCATAAAGGTGCACGAGTTGGAAAAAAAACTTAGCTGTTACCACTGTCTGAAATCTGAGTTTCTGGCTGATAGGGATTGCTTTATTTGGAGTTTGGTCATGTTTGATATAAACATGAGCTATAGTAGTATTCTTTATATGGGAATAAGGTTCACTATAACAAACAACAGTTGTCCTAAAAACACAGAAACACAATCAATATACTGTAGCACATGAAAAACTGGTTCATGCAAGTGGGGACCCCCACCCAGAGGCTCAGATTAGCCAATCATAGTGACATCTGACAGCCGCGCATCCTCGGGCTGTAGAGGTGGGCTTTAAAATGATTGACAGACTGTAAGAAAGCAGCAAGTCAATGGCATCTAGTCAACCTGGGGGTGTGGAGCAGCAGGGATTGACAATTGACTGAGGTGACAGTGACACGCAGACCTGTCATACATCCCACTGTCAGGGGCATTGGGGTCTTTTCTTGACTTTGTGTACAAGTCACAAGCTTCAAGATGCTGAGAGAATAAAGAAACTCGTTGAAGCTTACCTTTTTTTTTCCTCTAGAAGCTCCTTCCAAGCAAAATGCATTGACATAAGCTACTGTGTATATGTTTCTAGAAGAAGGTGTAGATATTACATTGCCTCAAAAAGGTTTTCCATATGTTCCGATCTCGAGGAATGCACCTAGCCATTCCAAATAAAGATGCCAGCAAGGCCACATACTGTCCCTCATTATACGGCCCGGCCTCAGCCAGTCCATTACATTACACGGTAATACAAGCCATAGGCAGGGCACATGGGCTGGACGCCGGAGAGGCCTTTCTCAGCAGATTATTTTGGGCTCACTACTGTGTCATTACACAGCCTCCCGCTCTGTATTTAGCCCTGTTGATTGCAGGGCTGAGACTGGGCAGGGCTGAGGTGGGCTCTCTCTCCTCTGAGTTGAGGGCTTTGACATTGGCTTGGTTGTTTTTGATTTTGTGGTCCAAAGCCGGGCTGAGCAACCGGCCCTCTCCCTCGTCAGACACTCCTCCGTTTCTCCCTCTCTCAGTGTATTTTCATGGCGTACTCCCCCTACTCCCTCTGTTTCTTTTAAAACAGCCCCGGGAGAAGTGGCGCCCGCTGGTTTACCGTGACAATTTGTTTTATCTCAGCCCTGTCTATGGAAGAGTTCATATCTCTGCGATCTTTTGAATGCGTGTGTGTGTGCGTGCGTGCGTGCGTGTGTGTGTGTGAGAGAGAGAGAGGATTGGGCGCGTGACGTGCACTCTCTCTCTCCCCCCCATAATCGGTGGCCGGCGGGAGGGGGCGGAGCCGAGGCGCCGTGACTGTAACGCGATAGCTGCTCGGCTCAAAAGCGCGATCACTCACACTCACTCACTACACGCGCTTCACAGACAGCGGGAGCCGCGCCGGTGCGTCGGAGCAGGAGCGCAGGCTGTACGGAGCCGTCAGCGCCGCCGAGGAAGCAAACCCGGGAGGGAGGAGGTGGCGCGACATGAACGGTCCTTCTGAGAAGAAGCAGCGCGCCACTTTTCATGTGTTTTTTTTCCCGTTTCTTTGATGGCTCTTTAAACAGCATCCTCCGGCATTCGCGCTGAGGTTTACGGCGCTCTCAAAGCTGCTACCGTGGACTTGAAGCCCCCCCCCCCCACCCTGCGGGAGAACCCACCCTTGCGTGCGCAAAATACGCGGGGTCACAGAGAGATAAAGACGCGTGAAAGGGGGAGCCTCTCGGTCAGAGTTTGGCTGGAGCCGCTGTCCGCGTCCTGAAGCCCGCAGCCGCGGAGCCGCAGCGCTGATCAGGAGTTTGTTTTTGCTGCTCTTCGATGCGGTTTGGTGGCACCGCTCCTCTCGCTGGACATACTTTAAAACGGCCGCGCTTTCAAACTATTCTGATTTACCTTGTCGATATGTAGTTTGGCACACTTTCTTTTTATTCATCTATGGTTTGATAATCACCGGAGGGTTTTTTTTCCCCCCTTTTCCCTAAGTGGTTTAGTTTTTATTGCTGCGCTTCAGTCCTGAACGGGTGTGGATTTTTTTTTTTTGGATGAACATCTGCGTTCTACGAAGTGGAAGCGTTCGATACTTAAAAGCTCTCCACGAGTTTTCGAGCCATCCAAGATGGATTTTGTGTCGCTGTGGACTGGATTTTTAATAGCGGTGTGTCATCTGGCGTCCAGAACCAAAGGAGACGGTGAGTTTTGCTTACTTCTTGATTTTGACGCACGTGCGGTCCAGCTTAATTAAAACACTGACAGATCGCACTTTGATTCTCAGAACTACATTTCATTGACACGCTTTTTTGGGGGGGAGGTTTTTAAAAATGCATTCTACATGAGCTGATTCCTGTTTTTTTTTTTTAAAGTATTTTAACACATCAATTGCGCTATGATTCAAGATTTTTTTTTCCCCGGTGATTATAAGAAACGATTTGATATAAATATGCAAACATTTAATCAAGGGGCAGTGGTGGCTTCAAATCAAAGTGAAACATTTCGGCTAAATAACGCAGACGCTTGCATTGTTAAATATTTGGAGAATGGTGAACAGTTATCTGTCCCAGTTGGCCGGAACCCACCAGCTCACGGGGCTGTGAATGTGGGATCACGCACACACAGTTACAGCAGGAGTAAATCACTTCAAATTTCCAAAATAACATTTTTTTTTTGTCTCCAAAACGGAGAGGGTATTGCCGTTCACATCAGGGTGAAAACCGGTTTCGCGCTGCCGTTGGTTATCATTCGCCGTGCGTAAAAGCTGAACTGTCATGTTATGATGACACTTGGAGGACCACTATCTTTGTTACCCACCCCGACCCTCTTCGTCAGCACCCCCTCGTGTTTCCTGGGGTTGTCTGTACCGGGTTTAAGACCGGGCTGTCAGCAGCTGCAGGCGGCGGCGCACCGCCACCTCCGTGCGCTCCGAGCTATCAAAACACAATAAGTGGAGATTAAGAACCGCACAGTAAGGATCCAGAGCCTTCCCTTAGGGCCAGTCTTACTATTTCGGGGAAAAGAAAAGAAGCAAGAGTGTGGAAGAGCGTGGCCAGATAAATTTCGATCTCCTCCACACTTCAACGCTACAATTTGATGCTTCACGTCTTCCGTATCAGGGAGTGTCGCTGGCGTAAAACCGAGCAGAGTGGCGCCTTGTTCCGCGGCTTGACATGGTGACAGGTTTTGGAGCCGCTGGTGGTGGGGAAGGCGCTTTTACTCCGGGGTTTACCATGCAGAGAAGAGACGCCGCTGGTGGCGCGACACATGGCCTCCCCGCGCACTCATTCTTGCGCACAGTTGGCTCCTAGTGGCGCCGTTTGCTTCCTTAACCGGGGGGGTGGAGGGGTTTGTTCGCAGAAACACCAGCTAAAATTTCACACACGTGGTGTCGCATATAAATGTGGCTGTATTAATCAAAATCGTTGTGTGTGTGTTGTTTCTGCTTGGTTGGTGGGCCGTTCACGGTCCAGTGATGAGTGCTAAGTCTTCAGAGCGCAGCCTGCTGGGGAGCCGCACAAGCAAAGCTCATCTTGGGCTCATCTTTGTCATAGGCTGCGCGTTTTAAATGGGACCCCATGCACGTGCGCATTGATCAGAGACAGATGTGGGCCTTTTTGGCAGTGATCAGGGAAGCAAGAAGCTGAATGCCCTCTACTCTCTCTCCTTCTGCCCTGCCAAGACACTGCAGCACATGGCCCTGCCTCTGCGCTCCCCTCAAGAGCCACATTACCCGCAGATGCCAGAGGAAAGAGGAGCTGACGGGGAGCAGAAGCAGAACAGTGAGGTTCAGAGGCGGGGGGGAGAGAGAGAAAGGGCGCAGAAAGAGTGAAGTACGTGGCGATGATGCACCTGCAAGCTGGTTGCCAACCGCCAATCAGGTCTAAAAGAAGAAGGAGGAAGTCGCGTGAAGCCCAGAAACGTGAGCGCTGCCGTCCACCAGGCCATCAGAGGAGGGAGGAGCTGGCAGAGTGGAGTGTGAGGAGAGGGCAGCATCAAGTGTGCAGGGGTCGCGGAGTTAAGACGGCTCTGGCCGGAGAGGGAACGGAGCGCGCTGAGGGTTCACAAAGTCACACTGTGGTCTTTAGTGATGCGACGGAAGTGGAGTAAGATCTCAGGGGGTGAAGATAAGAGGTGAAGTCTCAGTCTAACATAAAAAAATCACTCTCCTGCAAATCGACAGTCTCATGAAACTGTTTTTTTTTTTTTTTCCAAAGACTTTGCTTTTGATGAGGGACCCCATGTTGTTTTTTTTAGTAACTTGATGCATTTACAGTAGCATCCATCCATCTCTAGGTGTAAAGAAAATCTTCTTGTTAATGTTAAAGCACAGAATGAACAATTTTCATTCATCAGCCACTCTGCATACAAACGTTCTTTCTGCGTGAGGCTTTCACTTTACTTGCACTGTAATTGCAATAGTTTGACACAGTGGCGTGTAAATTAATTACTCCTTACCACCAGCATTAATATTCAAGCCATTAAGCAGCTCATTTGCATGTTTATTGAGTGGGCGGCTATGCATCTTCTTTACCCATCCACTTCTGCAAGAGTTGTAATCATTTAATTTCCCCCAAATATTTACTCCCGGGGGAGGAAAAAAAAACTTTCATGGTTTTATTACCTTTGTTTGCATTTTCTCGCTCTGTCTTTTTCTCCCTATCCCCTTTGCCCTTTGTCTTCTCTACAATTCGTTGCATTTGTCTGTTTTAATCTGCTCAGCCTCCGAGGTATCAGCTGAGAAAACAAGGTCACCTCTCTTAGCATTCATAGCCATAGACAAACCAAGCAGTTTGTTCAATACTAGTCAGGTATGAGAGTCACAGGCTCAAGCACAAAGCCCTGGAACAGCCCACCACACTCGGGGTGAAATGAAAAACAAGACCCCCATAAATAATACAGAGCTGGGCCTCTCAGCTTGTCGCATTAGCTGCGTAAGGGGTCTTAACGGGTGCTCAGGGATGGGTTCAGATGGAAGCTGGAAGGGGTTTGCTTTGTCAAGAGGCATTTAAATTTACTGTAATTCAAAGACAGGGTCAAAGAGGGGAGTAAACCGTTCAGGGTGTGAATTTGAAGAGAAAGAACAGCTTGTGTGAGAATTGCAATTCATGCAAAAGGGGATTTTTTGTTTTTTCTTTTTTAAAGCAGTCAGTGCCACCGTAAGGTAACAAAGTAAGGTGGGGATGCTAACAAATCACCAAGACTGCTGCAGCATAGCTCAATTCTTCACAGCTTCCCTTTGCTGATGCAGGCTGTACTATTTCCACCCCAGACAGGGAAATCTTTTGTGAAAAGTGCTTTGGCGGTGCAGGTTTGACACTGGCATACAGAGCCAGGAGCGCGCAGAGGGAGCCATGATACTGTAGTCAGGTAGTGTTTAGGATTAGGCCCACACCATTACCCCCCACTGCAGGCACCAGTAACCATCTGTTTACTCGATTGATCTATTGAACCATTGAGCCATTGATCAGGATGGCCAGCACTGCACATTTAGCTGATTAGCATGGGCCACTTATCCTGTTAGAGAGGGAGGGGAAAGAAACAGGAGACAGGGAGAGGAAAAGAGGATTTGGGGATATTATCTGCTTTTGATGTGGCTTTTGTTGGTTCTTAAAAAAGAAAAAAAATCCCCTTTTAAATGTGTTTAACAAAGCGCTATTGTCAGTGTGTTACATTCTCAGGCTGATTGACGTTTGCTGATGTGACTTTTGGTCAAAATTTTATTTGCTGAATTAGATTAGCTGCTTTAAAATACAGTGAATACAGGAAAGGGGTTTTAGATTGTGAGGAATTGTTTTATGGGTGGTCCATCATCATACAAAGTGGTTCTAAATGCAGAATGTCAATAAACTAAACCCTGTACTTTGAGTTAATCTAATTTTTTTTTTTCTCAGAAAGAACCTTTTTATATTTATTCTTTAAATTCACTGTAGTTTTGTATGATTCACAGTTCAAACACTTCTGTATTTCATACCAGGGCCTTAGTGTCCACCCTACATTAGGTCCAGTAAGACCACTTCAAACTTTTATGCAACATCAAAACTATATAAGAATTAAAGAGTAAGATACTAACTGCAGAAAATCAAGGAGCTGTGGTTCTTCCGTAAGGTGGTCATGTAAATTTAAAACTTAAAATCTGTGATAAGGAAAGGAAGCTAGGATAATGGAAGTGGGAAACTATGAAAAGGTGAACCAAAATTGGGTTTAAAATCAACCCCCCCCCCCCCCCCATCCCTGACAAACCATCCATCCATCCATCCATCATGTCCGGGTCTGGGCAGGTCCGGTTGTGGAGGCTGCAGTCTAAGCAGAGAATCCCAGACTTCCCTCTCCCCAGTGAGAAAATACATTTTATGTGCATAAAGATAACACATTCTAACTGATATGCACTACTCACAAAAAGTTAGGGATATTTGGCTTTCGGGTGAAATTTATGTAAGTTCACGCTACAGTGATATATCATGAAAGTAGAGCATTTAGGTAGAAGCCTGCAGTGGTGATTTCCTCATCTCAAACAATTTATTGAAACAAAAACCAATAACAGTGGTGGGTATACCACAACAAAAAATAATGTCTCAATAACTTGTCATGTGCCCTTGAGCACCGATTGCAGCTTGACAGCAACATCTCACGCTGTTCACAAGTCGACATATTGTCTGCCGAGGCATGGCATTCCACTCTTCTTGAAGGGAGGCCCTCATTGAGGTTGTGGGGTGCAGGGTCACGGGCCTGTACACGGCGACTCAGCTGATCCCAAAGGTTTTCTATGTGATTCAAGTCTGGAGAAAGTGCAGGCCACTCCATTTGAGGTACCCCAGCCTCCAGCAGCCATTCCCTAATGATGCTACCTTGATGAGCTGGAGCATTGTCGTCCATGAAGATCATATTAGGCCTGTGTTGTTCATGCAAGGGCACAATGACTGGATTAATGATGTTATTCGGGTAGTATCGGCTTGTCACTGTACCATTCACAAGGTGTAGGGCAGTTCTGTATTGACTAAACACACCTGCCCAGACTGTAACACCACCACCACCAAAGGCTCATCTGGTGACAACAGTGGCTCTCCTTGACGTCTCCAACATCGTTGGTGGTCATCATTTGACCGCCGTGAATCGACTTTAATCAGAGAACAACACTGAGGTCCACTGGTCCCTTGTCCAGGGTAAATGCTCCCTGGCCCATGCAAGACGATGATGCCTGTGCCTGGTGGTGTGGTCACATACCCTTGCAGGTTGTCTAGCATGCAGACCACGCTGATGTAAATGGTTTTGAATGGTCTGATGTGACACTTGGGTGAATCTCACCTCTCTTAAATGTACCTGGAGTTGAGTGGCGTTCATCATCCGGTTCTGCAGGGCACTGTTCACAATGAAGCGGTTATCGGCGTGGGATGTGGCCAAAGGATGTCCACTTCTATGCCTTTCTGTGACTCTTCCAGTCTCTCTGTATCTCTTTCAACCTGCTGATGAAAAAAGACTTACCGGTTGAAGGACATGCGCAGTTGTATGCACAATGGCCCAAGATAATGACTGAAACTGCATCGGTCCTTAAGAGCAGTTTAATGGTAAAACCCATCTTAATTTGGGTCAAAGTTTCAATGCAGCTACTTATTAAAAGCTAACTATCCTGGAAGCTAACTTCAGTTAGGCCAGAGAGTTCTGATTGGCTCAACACTACCCATGTGCCAGCTTCATGCATAGTTATGTCACTAAAACATTCTGTCTCAACTCGCCTTTTTGCAGGGGGTGGGGCTTAAGTGACACTTATTACAACAAAAAAAAAACAAAGACATGAGACGTGAGTGATTTCACTCAAAAACATATAGACATGTTAAGAAAAAAAAAACTCAATTTTTGGCGGAGTGTCACTTTTAGCTAATGCCTTTGGTTCCCTGCCCATCAACATGACAGACAGCTAGGCTGGTCAATAATAGAGCAGGCAGCAGGTATCAAGGTTGGTGATGTTTACTTTAGTGACATAAAGGAACATACACGGAAGAATTAAAACAACTTCTTGAAGTGAAAAACGATATAAAGGCTCTGTGTTTTTTGAAGAGAAGTGTGTTTTGATGTTTTTTTTCAATAATCATGTAACCAGTCGACACATTTCAGAAGGGTAAAACCTACAAAAACACAATTTTTCAGTCAATGACCCCTTTAAAAGTTTAAAAATTTGTATACATGTTCACTGCATGCAGTTGTAGGTATCAGCAGGTGACCACACACATACAGGCAAGTAAACACAGGTGAGGCAAGAGAGAGGCGCCAGTGTACCATGCATTTTTTGCAGTCAAAACTCTGCTTAACTCATATTTACAAGCAAACTGTAGTCACAAGAAGCTTCAAGCTTCACAAGAAGTTTCAAAACAAGCAGTTTTCCACCTTTGTTGGCACATATTGCAGCTATGCACACGTATTCCCAAGTGTTCACAAGCACAGGTCTGTGTGACTGAGCCTTCAGCAGTACGTTGCTGTAAAGGGCGTAAAGCAGGTGACAGTAAAATTCTTTTTCCCCAGTAGCCCTTCCTCCTCCCTCTCCCTCCCTCCCTCCTGGTCCAGCCTTGTGTGGAGCGGGTGAGATTAAAAGCAGTCAGAGCGACAACCCTGCGCTCCTGACTGAATGGATGAGCGCTGCCCACTCTCCCCTCTTATTCCCTCACTCTGGGTGATAGCACTTTTTAATTAAGGTGGGGGGAGCGCAAGGGATGGGTGAGAGACACTAGGAATGATGGAGGGATTTATCAGCGCTCCTCCTCACACTCGTAGCTTATCCCAGAGCGTGACGCCATGCTTCCCCGATAAGGCAGCTAATAGAAATGAGAGCATGGATGTGCAGCCAAACTCTCTCTTTCATACACACTCACACACTGTAGAATGTGAGCTGAGACGTGCAGACATATGCACATTTTCTTAGATTATGAAGATAAAGGCACTCGCAGTGGGCACAGAGACGGCAGGAGTGGCTGGAAGATGTGAACGCACACAGAAGCAGAGTGATTGTTTTTTTTCTCCGACACATTCTGTGCTGCACAGACAGATTTAAAGGACTCTTGCCCCCAGTGTACACACAAACACACGTGGATGCAAGTGTCATTGTTCTCATGTAATAGGGTCGTGGTCCCTGCTCGGTGGGAACATATGCAGCACTTGTGTGTGACGCTCTGTGTGTGTGGACAGATGGGCTCCTAGTAGCAGAGACATTGTAATGCATGAAGCTCACTGGCAGCTCCACTCTGTTACTCATCCAATGCCATGAGTTGTGTTCTCACACTTTTGTCACATGTGCTTTCGCGTACTAACTTTGTTGGATATCCCCCCCCCCCCCGAATTAGAAAAGAATACAAGCATATGCCACCATTGTTCTTTATTAACAAACACTCACACACACTTTAGTCTGTGCTGCCAGTGCAAGTGTCTGTGACTGACAGGGGTTTCCCTGTGGGGTCAGCATCTATGGGGAGCCGCTGGATCGCAGGCATGTCTTAATGAGGCTCATCACACACACACACACACACACGCTCCTCGAAGCTTCGTCTTTTTCTCTCGCTTGCTGCATCTTTCTCTCTCCCCTCTCCTCAGTCGCCGTATTTCTCCTTCCTCATCACCTTCTTGTCGCCTCCCTCTCTGCATGCCTGTCACTTCCTCTCCCTCGCTCATACCCGCTTGTCGTACATCAACCCAGCCCCACCGCCTTCACCCCACCCTTCCCTTCCCATCAGTCTTCTGCCACTCTTATCCATCTCTCTCTCCTCGCTCCTCCCTTCCTCATCTCTTTCTCCTCTTCTTCATCCCTCCCTTTCATCTTGTCAATTTTCCTTCCCGCTGCAATCCTTCTCTTCCCCGCTCCTTCCCCTCCACGGCTGCTCTTCATCCTCCTTGGAGGCCACTGAATGGGCAGCTCAGAAGCAGAGAAGTGTTGAGGCTGCAGGATTCTCCTCCAAACAACTTAATCTGCTGGGGCTTCGCACGCTGATAGCCTCCTGCACACCGCTCCCTCCATAGGTTTCCCAACAATAACTGTCTGTCTGCACGGCCCGCAGCAGATAAAGAGATGTCTCTGTGTGTGTGTGTGTGTCTCTCTCTCTCTCTCTGTCTGTCTACCGTCATTCTTTGCGGTCCCCTACTATCTTATTGAAAAATTCAGTTAGCTTTTTTTTCCACCCCCTTTTTTGCTTGTGATTGACAGGCCTTCTGAATGTTTTTGGAAGTGTGTGTGTGTCTGTACACATGCATGTGGGTGTGCGTTAAAGCACGCATCCCAGAAGTGCAACTTCATGTGTGCCGATCTTGTACATGTGTGCTGTACGTTTGTGTAACAGCTCGTGTGTGTGTGTGTGTGTGTGCGCGCGTGATGTGCGGCCACGTGGGCGTTGCTCCTCTCCACTAACAAAGTAAGGAAGCCACTGAGGCTCTATCAAATGTCAGAGAATCTTAAGTGTGCCTTTTAAGCACAATAGGCGGTGAAAATGTCAACACTTGAAGGGTCTATTACACTTCAAGCCTTTGGTGCAGTTCTTTCCCCTCCACTTCTTTTATTGATGCTTTCATAGGAATTTGAAAGAAACAGGCCATTTATGTCGAGAAATGGATTCATTCCAGTGGCTGAGTGGTTAAGTCCAACGTTTGGTGGTGCATTATTCATAAGATTCAACTTGCCGCCTTGATACAACAGCTTCCCCTTTCCTCGGCGTGCTGCCTTGTGAAGAATGCATTTGTCTCTCTTCCAGTCCAATATTGCAAAGTTCATTACATGCGGTGATCTCTCTGGAGCATCAGCAAACACAGATGCGCACGGATGCTGTATTCATTACTACTGTAGGTAAGGAAATAAGCAGCGATTCCTAACTAACAGTACCGCAGGGGGTACTTCATCAGTATCTAAGGGCTTATATGTTTCACTAATTAGAAATAATGCATAAAAGATCTGAGTAGCAACAGCACAATAATACTTAAGTGTCAGGAATATATTGACAAAAGACCTGAATAAATGAATTTAAAATATGTGCAGTAATATAAATTGAGCTCTCCGTGGATCGCCACCTTGTAATGGTGGATGGGTTTGCGTGTCCAAATGATCGCAGGAGCTATGTTGCTGGGGGAAATTTGCCCCTGGTAGGGTCTTCCCCAGACAAACTGGTCCTGACTGCAGGGCCAGACAAAGGGCAGTCCAGTAGATCTCTGAAAAAAGTCACGTCAAGGATGCAGTGGACTCATGAGCCACATGGGTCCGCCATCCACTGAGCTCACCAGCTGCAGGAGGGATTGGGATGGATGGATGGATGGAAGGAATATAAATTAACAAAACTATGTTAAAATAGCTTATTTCTACCAGCTAATACCCAAAAAGAGTTAAAATGGTAAGCTGACAGGTAACCAGGGCAAAAACTTAGATGGGGCAGGTTGTTGCACCCCCTCCTGCCCACATTGCGTGTGTGTGTGTGGCCTTCCTAACGTTAGACTCAGAGCATGCGCAATATTATATACTTTCCCACTGCACACAAGCCATGCATGGATCTTTGAACACGAGAGAGGACAGATACATGAATTACGTGGGCCTTCTGAGTCACTTTTTGAACATCTGTTGTCTTCTTCCTAGTTGTCAGACCGTAGTGATCGCACGCTCGTGAAACTAGACTGATGGGGTCACATGGGAGCGTGTTATTTTCATACTAAGTAGTACAGGATTCTTCCTGGTGTCAGTGATGATGATTTTAGATTTTTTAGATTTAGTATACTTTATTGATCCCCAGAGGGGAAATTGAGGGTCGTCCGCCACCTGGATGGATGAAGCAGCCACGATACGGCGCTATCCCTTAACCATTCACACACACACACACCTAGGGCCACTTTAGAGTCTCCAATTAACCTAACCTGCATGTTTTTGGCATGTGGGAGGAAACCGGAGAAATCCCGGGGTAAACCCACGCATACACAGGGAGAACATGCAAACTCCATACAGATCACTGTTGGTCGGGGGCTGGGATCGATCCCACGATCCCCCGGCCAAGGGTAAACTGTGCTGCCGCAGTGCTAACCACTGCGCCACCGTGCAGCCTCATGATGGGGCTCGTTGTTACAGTGTAACTACAATATGGCATTGTAGATTATTGTCAGTATTTTATAACATGGTGTAATTGTGTAAAAATTCTAAATGTGTTGAGTATGAATCAAAAGAACAATTTATTTACAGAAGTGATCACAATATGTGTTTAAGGTTTGAATTTGTCAGATATATCCTATCCCAGTAAGGTGTGGCTTCAAAATTCCACCATGAGTTTGTGCACCTTTCCCTCTGTTTTCTGCTGCAAATATTTCAATTTTGAGCTATATTTAGTAAGCAGTGTGACATCGTTATCTAAATCACTGTGTGGTTTTTTTCTGCACCGTGGCGCCACGAGACGGCTTTTGTTGTGATGTGGCGCAGTATAAATAAAGCTGAATTGAATTGAATTGTTATCTGTGTGGGCTGATACGCTGCATTCACGTTGTATTTCAGATATAAAACATGATGCAAAAGTATAAGTGTTTCGTTTACTTTGCCTTGTGAATTTATCAACTTGCCACCCACCGTAACAACTTACCCCAGTACATGCAACAACTTTCCCCAGTAGTGGAGTAAAAAGTTACACAACCATATATATTTTCATTTGTCCACTACAAGCATGTGATATAATACAAAATAAACACAATTAAATCACATGAGTGAGGACATGTCCAAAAACACATGGATGAGATTTGTGTGAAATAAAACTATATTAACCACATTTATGGGACAATTGTAAAACAATTGAAAGTTTGTGCCCTGGCTTACCCTATAGATAAAAAAAGTTTATATACAGTAGCTTATTGTAATGGCTAAACAATTGAAATAGCTAAATTTTAAGATTCAAACGTGGATTAACTTTGGAATTGCAAGATTTAAAATATTTAAATATGCTGTTATTAGCTTAAAGTAAGTAAGTAAGATTAAGAAGAAACAATTAACTTGGCTGCCATTATTAGCTACCAAAACAATCCAATCAATTGCAGCAAGGATACAGCTAATGGATCCTGGAAAATAATGACAAGTCAGGTTTACTATACAGTGTGTCAGCAGCCAATAGGATCATTCTGTCCCCAAGGAGTATGCCTGATACTGTGGGACCCCCCCCCCCCCCCAAAAAAACCCACTGAGGTACGTTATCACCAAGCCACTGATGTGTCATGCTTCTGGTTTTCTGCAGCAGGTAAAAAGAAGCACAGGAGGTGGACAGTGGATGTAAAAACTCTACACACCCCTGTTCAAATGCCAGGTTTTTGTGATGTAAAAAATGAGACCAAGGTAAATCATTTCAAAACTTTTTCCACAATTAATGTGACCTATAACCTGTACAAGCTAAGTGAAAAACAAACTGAAATCTTTTAAGGGGAAAAATAAAAAACTTAACATAACCTGTTTGCATAAATATGCACACCCTTAAACTAATACTTTGTTGCAGCACCTTTGGCTTTTATTACAGCACTCAGTCTTTTTGGGTAGGAGTCTATCAGCGTGGCACATCTTGATGTGGCAATATTTGCCCACTCTTCTTTGCAAAAACACTCCAAATCTGTCAGATTGCGAGGGCATCTCCTGTGCACAGCCCTCTTCAGATCACCCCACAGATATTCGATCGGATTCAGGTCTGGACTCTGGCTGGGCCATTCCAAAACCTTAATCTTCTTCTGGTGAAGCCATTCTTTTGTTGATTTGGATGTGTGCTTTGGGTCATTGTTGTGCTGAAAGATGAAGTTCCTCTTCATCTTCAGCTTTCTAGCAGAAGCCTGAAGGTTTTGTGTCAACACTGACTGGTATTTGTAACTGTTCATAATTCCCTCCACCTTGACTAAGGCCCCAGTTCCATCTGAAGAAAAACAGCCCCAAAGCATGATGCTGCCACCACCATACTTCACTGTATGTATGGTGTTCTTTTGGTGATGAGCAGTGTCGTGTTTGTGCCAAATATACCTTTCGGAATTATGGCCAGAAAGTTCAGCCTTGGTTTCATCGGACCATAACACATTTTCCCACATGCGTTTGGGAGATTTCAAATATGTTTTTGCAAAATGTAGCTGGGCTTGGATGTTTTTCTTTGTAACATAAGGCTTCCGTCTTGCCACCCTACCCCATAGCCTAGACATAAGAAGACAGGAAATTGTTGTCACATGTACTAAACAGCCAGTACTTGCCAGAAATTCCTGCAGCTCCTTCAGTGTTGCTGTCGGTCTCTTGGCAGCCTCCCTGACCAGTTTTCTTCTCATCTTTTCATCAGTTTTGGAGGGATGTCCAGTTCTTGGTAATGTCACTGTTGTGCCACATTTTCTCCACTTGATGATGACTGTCTTCACTGTGTTCCATGGTACATTTAATGCCTTGGAAATTTTTTTGCACCCTTCTCCTGACTGATACCTTTGAACAATGAGATCCCTCTGATGTTTTGGAAGCTCTTTGCAGACCATGGCTTGTGCTGTATTAAGATGTGACTACAAAAATGTCAGGAAAAGCCTACTAGAACAGCTGAACTTAATATACTTTATTTATTTATATACTTACTATTTACTTTAAATGGTGGCAGGTGTGTGCTGACTCCCATTTAACATGAGTTTGAATGTGATTGGATAATTCTGAACACAGCCACATCCCCAGTTTTAACAGGGTGTGCATATTTATGCAAACAGGTTATTGTAAGTTTTTTATTTTTCCCCTTAAAAGATTTAAGTTTGTTTTTCAATTGGGTTGTACAAGTTATAGGTCACATTAATGGTGGAAAAAGCTTTGAAATGATTTATCTTGGTCTCATTTTTTTACATCACAAAAACCTGACATTTGAACAGGGGTGTGTAGACTTGTTATATCCACTGTAGCTCCCCTTCAGATTATTTAACATGTCCTTAATGGTAATGAACGCAAATAATTTTTTTTTTTTTTTTGTTACTTATTTGTACCCGTAGGTAGATTTGGTTTGCAGTCTGGTGACAAGCCACCGGCTGCCGGTCGCTGCATGCGCGAGCGCCCTAAACCTACATGTTTTTGGTATGCGGGAGGAAACCGGAGAAATCCCGGAGTAAACCCACGCAACACGGGGAGAACATGCAAACTCCACACAGCTCACTGTTGGTCGGGGGCTGGGATCGAACCCACGATCTCATGATCCCCGCGATCCCCCAGCCGAGGGTAAAACTGTGCTGCCACAGTGCTAAACCACTGCGCCACCGTGCAGCCCGGTGACAAATAATGACAAAAAACAGCACACTGGTACTTCCAACTAAAGCTACGGTCACCAAGTGTAAGCACCATTTTTATGTATATTTTTCTGAGAATTTAATTTCGTTGCTTTAATATTAATATGATAATAAGATTGAGCAGCATTCAGAAATATAATAGACTGTTTAATGCAATATTTTTTCATTAAAAGAGTATTAAATAGTTTGAGTTTTGCCATTTTCCTTTTAGGCTTTCATACACCTGTATCGGAAACGTAGAAGAAGAATGTTGGCAATGTGTTGTTGTGCTGTTGCTAATAAATGAGAGGAAGGCAATGAAACACAGTATTTTTACCGTTGTACCGATGCCAAGACGCTCAGCGTGTAAATACAGTCTGTCGTCAACTCATTTGTAGAAGTGAAGTAAGAAAGAAATTAAGAACAAGTAAAGAACCTAAGATAGCCACTACACAAAGATTTTTACAAAGGATGGGTTCATAAGAATCTCCCAGTTCCTATGAATTCTGGAGTATGCAGACGCTCGTAGAGGGGGGCATAGTTTCTTACGGCTGCTGTTCAATTTGCAAGAGCAACCTGAGGCATTCTTGAGAAATGAGGTGCTTTTCTGTTGTACCATTGCTCTCGAGTTCTTATGTTCTTTGTATGGGTGTCTTGGGATCTTCCTACGGCATACTTACTGTCATCTTACGAAAATTTTTGTGCAACTCACGGCACTCTCAAGTTGTTGGTAGGAAGATCTTATGACTTTCAGCACATTTTGTCTGCTCAAACGTTGCACAAATGATGTACTTTCACCTTATGAGCGCCTCACTACCACCTTGCATACGCTGTACGAATCTCCAGGGCCCTCAAAAACAACTTAAGGTGTTCTTGAGGCATACTTAGGGCCAATATCTTGTGTTGTTCTTACGTCGTTCCTATGACATTCGTATGGTCACTCTACGATGAGCGGTTTTTGTGGGGCATTTGTAGAAACCTTGGACAAGACCATTGACCTGGCCACGAGCTTACAAATGGTCTACGAATGCTGGATTCTCCTCCGGCCACCTTAAGAGGGCCGTTACGAATTGGTCCAGAAATCGTTTGTACAGTGTTCACAGCAGTTTGTAAGGATATTTGTGACTGTAGCTTAATAAGCAAACCACTGAAATTGGTCATTAGGTAAAAAATGAAATTTCCTTAGAGGATATTATCAAAAATAGTGGACACATGGTTTAATTAATGTAGTACTTCTGGTAAATAAATGAAAGTACTGTGTATGCACTTACTGTGTGCATATTTGAACATTAGATGTAATGATGAAAAAGGTTTTTGAGGCCTTCTCATAGTTGTCTAGTTGTACGTGAGATGAAGAAGGTTGGAAACCTGTGAGCTGAGAGCCAGCCTCAGGCGTTGTCATGGAGAATACATTTTTTCTATAACGAATAATAATGCCTGGAATTATTATTGCAATACAAGAGTAATAAAACTACTGTGCGCAGCGCAGCATGTGTGTGCTTGCAGAATGCCCATATACATGTTCCCCTTGTATATGTGTTTAGTGTGTTTGTGGGTGATAATGCAGAGCGCGAGAGCTGCCGTAGCTGTCAGAGAATAGGGTCTTTTGTTGCTGTCTTAGTTTCTTATTACAGAGTTGGGGTGAGCCCCCAGAACCCCGCCAGACAGTCCGTCTGCGTGTCACTTCCTGTCTAAGCCGGCAGAGCGACGCTATTGGCAGGCTATTGTTCCTGGGAAAGCGTGATAGGATCAGGGAATGTGTCCTAATGTTTGCAGATTGGCTCGCCGGAGCAACAATTACACTTGGAGAACGCTCCCCACGGGGGAGTAGGGAGATAAGAGCCTGGGTGTGGAAGAGGGTGAGAAAGGCTCTCTCTGCGTATGCGTGCGCTCGCTAAATGCGGCAGTGATGATCTTTTATTGTTTTAATAGCTCACCCATGCGGTCCCGCTCACACTGAAAATCCACAATGGAGAAGTTTTTCCAATTTCCTCCTAAGTGATGGTCTAAATTGCTTTCTTTGTTTTACTGCTCATGTGTTGCTCATCATATCTTCATATAGAGAGAGGAGGTAAATGAAGCCCCCCCCCCCCCCACACACACACACATCCCAAGCTGCTGCTGCTTCAGAGGTTGTGTTTGGCCTGTAAATGACGCACACACATGACATTTAACTGTTTCACTGAACCCCGCCCTTGTGTCTCCACCACAGCGCTGGAGTGCGGCGGCGTCTTGGATGCCAGCGAGGCCGGTTACATCACCTCCCCCGGCTACCCCCTGGAGTACCCTCCTCACCAGAACTGCCACTGGGTCATCACGGCGCCAGAGCCCTCGCAGCGCATCGTCCTCAACTTCAACCCTCACTTTGAGATTGAGAGGCTGGACTGCAAGTAAGCCGAGACGGGGATTCATGTCACAATGGTGAGGTCCGCTCCCTGCTGTGGGAGTGGACCTGCCTTCAGGAGGAAGATGGTGTGCTATTATTCTGCCTGAATGATGATTGGTGTTGACACTTTCATTAGGATGCTGCAGAAGCATTTGTATCTGCAGTAAGTCATTTCCTGTTGAGGCCCACAGATTTTTACATACTGTTATAATTCACTGCCGGTGGTTTGGCTCCATCTCAGCCTGCTGAAACCTATTCCACAGATTGACCACAACAGGTCAACTGCAAAGGAAATTTTAATTGCAGATAGAAGCTTTCTGTGAAATGCAGACCATTAAAGAGGCTGTGGTTTTCCTTTTTGTAAAGGGATTATTTACAGACAGAGTGGAAGGCACACAAGCCCCTTTCGTTTAAAATTCACGCTGTTAGTTTTTTCTGCATTTTTACACTACCACAGACCTTCAGTGTTGCCCCTGTTTCAGGGCAATTATGGGGTTAACTTCCTTGCTCAAGGGCACATGGACTGTAACATCTATCCTCTGCCTTTTAAAGAACAGGAGATGCTGCTCGTTTCCACAGCCCGAGGTTTGTAGTCTGCTTCGCATGCTAATGAATCCAGAGGAGCAGCACGGGTCACAATAAAAGCTCGGTGGAAAAAATGATTCAAACAGCTCTGTAATTAAAGCATGCCTTCGTTCTGCTGCTTAACCTGATGATGTAGCACAAAAAGCTGTGCGGGCTGCCAGAACTCACTTTTGTTTTATGTCTTAAAATGAATTAATGGATCTTTTTAAGACTCTCAAGAACAGCACATTGTTGTTGTTTTTTTTTTTAAATTACAATAAGAGAGGATAAAAAAACATTAGAATTCACTTTAAAGGGTGATGTAAAAAGATCACTGAGAGATCATTGGGAGATTGACGAGATTGTTGAGTGCTCCTTGAGAGATCATTGAGATCACTTCCCTCTGATCAGTGAAAGATTGTTTTGGACTGAGTCAAAACTTTGAGGACCATGGAGATCAGTGAAGATTACTGGGAGAGCTTGGTGATAACTGAGAGATCATTGAAAGATCGTTGAGAGATCTGGCTATTTTTCCTTCATGATCTCTCAACGATCTCCACCCCTGTGTAAAGGGGGTTACATGACATAAAAATGAGACATATTGGCTTTTGAATTAAACAAAGATCTTAATGGAACTAAAGCTACAGTCACAAATACCCTTAGAAACGGCTGCGAACACCGTACCAACGATTTTTGGACCATTTCATACGGTCTTCTTAAGGCAGCCATAGGAGAATCCAGCATTTGTAGATCGTTTGTAAGTTCATGGCCAGGTCGATGGTCTTGTCCATGATTTCTATGAACGCCCCACAAAAATCCCTCATCGTAGGGTGGCTGTGCAAATGCCATAGGAGCAACAAACAACGTAAGAACTACACAAGATGTTGGCCATAAGTATGCCTCCAGAACACCTTAAGTTATTCTTGAGGGCCCATTACAGTGGTTGTGGGAAACGCCGTATGAATTCCCATTCATACAACGTGCGTAAGGCGGTAGTGAGGCACTCATAAGGCAGAAGTACGTCATTCATGTGACATTTGTGTTGACAAAATGTGCTGAAAGCCGTAAAATCTTCCTACCAATGACTTGAGAGTGCTGTGAGCTGCACAAAAATTTTCGTAAGATGGCAGTAAGTTTGCTGTAGGAAGATCCCGAGGAACCCTTACGAAGAACGGAAGAATCATTGTACGACAGAAAAGCACCTCATTTCTTAAGAATGACTCAAGTTGCTCTTGTGAATTGAACGGCAGCTGTAAGAAACTATGCCCCCCTCCATGAATGTGTGTGATGTCCAGAATTCGTAGGAACTGGGAGATTCTAACAAATCCATCGTTCATAAGAATATTTGTGACCGTAGCTTAACTTCTATTTTCTATTCACTTCCCAACCACTTCACTCCCCAACTGTATCGCTGTACATGAAAAAGTCTCCATCTAAACATGACTGTGAGGCACAAAGTCAATATTAATGATGGTGACAAACTGTATATTTTTGTTGGCGTCACCACAGCTGTTTCAGTTTCTGATAAACAACACTCTGGGTCTGTTTTAATCTATAAATGTGTGTTTTCTGGGTCACAGGTTAATCACAGAGGCTGAGTAGGGCCGTCCTCTGGTATCACTGCTTTACTTCAGCTTGTTTTGTTTTGACATCTATTGACATTATTGTCTGGATCAGACTCAAATAAACAAACAGATTGATGTATGAACGTCAGCTTTTACACTGCATCCGGTGAACCTGCTCATTTAATTCTGCAGCTGTATAAAGTAAAAAGTAATCAGTTCCAACATGAAACTGCACATCAAAAGGGTAGTGAGTCCCAGCATTTAAATGTATTTTAAGATAAGATAAGATAAGCCTTTATTAGTCCCACAACGGGGAAATTCCAGGATTGCAACAGCACAGGGATAGCAACACTCAGAGCAACAATCAGAAGGCAAGAAAAAAAAAAAAAAAAAAAAAAAAAAAAGCAAGCAAGAGCAGCTAATATACATATGTACATATTACTATAAAATATATATATACACACACACACACACAGACACACAGTGCAGAGCATTGTAGCTGGATGGAATAAATATATGAATATATGAACACACAGTGCAGAGCATTGTAGCTAGATGGAATAAATATGTAAATATATAAACACCCACAGTACGGAGCATTGCAGCTAGATGGAATAATATGTAGATATATAAAAACACAGTGCGGAGCATTGTAGCTAGATGGAATAAATATATAGATATATAAATATAAACACACCCAGTGCTGAGCATTGTAGCTAGATGGAATAAATATATAGATATATAAATATAAACACACCCAGTGCTGAGCATTGTAGCTAGATGGAATAAATATGCAAGTATATAAACACACACAGTGCGGAGCAATGTAGCTAGATGGAATAATATGTAGATATATAAAAACACAGTGCGGAGCATTGTAGCTAGATGGAATAAATATATAGATATATAAATATAAACACACCCAGTGCTGAGCATTGTAGCTAGATGGAATAAATATATAGATATATAAATATAAACACACCCAGTGCAGAGCATTGCAGCTAGGTGGAATAAATATGCAAGTATATAAACACACACAGTGCGGAGCAATGTAGCTAGATGGAATAATATGTAGATATATAAAAACACAGTGCGGAGCATTGTAGCTAGATGGAATAAATATATAGATATATAAATATAAACACACCCAGTGCTGAGCATTGTAGCTAGATGGAATAAATATATAAATATATAAATATAAACACACCCAGTGCAGAGCATTGTAGCTAGATGGAATAAATATGTAAATATATAAACACACAGTGCAGAGCATTGTTGCTAGGTGGGATGAAACAGCATAACCGTCTATTTAGTTATCCTACATGGTATGATTATGTGCCCATACATATTCTCACCCTCCATAGCGACCGGTATGTTCCTAGTTGTATGCCGGAGAGGACCATTGTGTAAGTCACACAAAGACAATGGAGCAGATGGCTGTGATCAACCTGATTTATTTTTCACACACCCCGACCCCCAACCTGGACTGGTTTCTGTCCCCAGAAAAATTAAAGTCCAATTTAAAAGTCCAATACAAACTCATCCAGGTGTCGGGGCGGTCTTCGGCGCCGGTGGCCAACACGTACAGGCCCCCTAGTGTCCATCCGGGTCTCGGTCGGGGTATCGGGCCGGGATGGAAGCTCCGGTCCGTCCACCAGCGGTGCAGATGGCCGATACGGGGCGAGACGGTCACGATGAAGGACCACAACCCGGTCCCTTTTTCTAAGCCTCACCCTGTACACCACATCTGACAGTCTCTCCAGGACCACGCATGGCCCCGACCACTGGCTCGCCAGCTTCGGTGATTGTCCTCTCTTCCTCTCAGGGCAGAAAACCCAGACTCGATCCCCCGGTGCAAAGTCCCTCCCCTGGCAGCGGGAGTCGTATGCCCGCTTCTGCCGACCCCCTGCCGCTGCCAGGGCCTCTCGAGCCAGCTCGTGCACCGTGTGGAGACGTTCTTTCAAACAAAAAAAATAATCCAATCCGGGTTTTCCTTCCACCTCCGGCTCGGGGGGGCAACCGAATACCAAATCCACCGGTGTGCGCAGCTCGCGTCCAAACATGAGCGCCGCAGGGGTGCACCGGGTAGATTCCTGAGCTGCCGTCCGGTACGCCCACAAAACAAAAGGCAGGTGCAGGTCCCAGTCTCGCTGTCGCTGGTCCACTAGGATAGCGAGCTGGGTGGTGAGGGTCCGGTTGAATCGTTCGACCAGGCCGTCGCTCTGTGGATGCAGTGGGGTGGTCCGGGTCTTCCGGATGCCCAGCCGTTTGCAGACCTCTCCGAAGACCTCCGCCTCGAAGTTCCGACCCTGATCGCTGTGCAGCTCCTCCGGTGCGCCAAAACGACAGAACATTTCATCCACCAGCTTTGATGCCGTCGTAGTGGCGCTCTGATCCGGGACCGCGTACGCCTCTGGCCACTTAGTGAAATAATCCATCGCGACCAGCACGTAGCGGTTCCCCCGGTCCGTGGTCGGGAAAGGGCCCAGGATGTCCACTCCCACTCGCTCCATCGGTGCTCCCACCCGGTACTGCTGCAGGGGAGAGTGGGATCGCTGAGTTGGTCCCTTCTGAGCTGTGCATGTGTCGCAGCGATGAACGTGGAGCTCCACGTCCTGATGACAGCCAGGCCAGTAGAACCGGGCCCGAAGGCGCTGCAGCGTCTTTGTCACCCCGAAGTGGCCCGCTCCTACCGCCCCATGAACCAGCTGGAGTACTTTGGGCCGGAGTCGACGAGGAACCAGCAGCTGCCAAATGTGCCGCTGCCCAGCTGGAGTCTGCCACTGTCTATACACCACGCCCTCGTGACAGCGGAGGTTGGCCCACTGGGAGTGCAGGGCCTTAGTCTCTGGGTCCAGCGGTGACACAACCTCCCAGGCGGGCCGCTGTCCTGCGTCCAGCCACTGCCGAACCCGCGAAATGACCGGGTCTCTGTCCTGCTCGCTCTGCAGCTGCTGCGTGCCAAGAACCTCTGTGACGTCATCGCTGGGGAGAACTGCCTGATCATCTGAGGAGGAGCTGTGCGTCGCTGCGTGATTCCTGCCCGCAGCGGCTCGGAGAGCGGCAGCCCGTGGGGCGATTTGGTCCCGATCTTCAGCCCGTTGACAGTGACGACACTCCTCTGTCACGCAGGGGCGCCAAGACAGCGCGTCAGCGTTGGCATGGAGGCGGCCTGCCCGATGCACAATCTGGAAATTATAATCCTGCAGTGCCTCCAGCCACCTCGCCAACTGTCCATCCGGTTCTTTGAAATTTAACAACCAGGTCAGGGAAGCGTGGTCCGTCCTGAGCTGGAACCTCCCCCCGTACACATACGGGCGGAAGTGACGCAGTCCTTGAATGACAGCCAGCAGCTCTCTGCGGGTCACACAGTAATTTCTCTCGGCTCTGCTGAGAGTGCGGCTGAAGAAAGCGACTGCCTGCTCTCCGTGTTCTCCCTCCTGGGATAGCACCGCCCCGATGCCCTGGTTGCTGGCGTCCGTGTCCACAATGAAAGGGCGGCTCGGGTCAGGATACCGCAGGACGGGGGCTCTGATGAGCGCTGCGCGAAGCTGGCAGAAAGCAGCAGCGCAGCTGTCACTCCACTGGAACAGGCGTCCTTTCTGCGTCAGCTGATGCAGCGGGCTGGCAATGGTGGCGAAGTCTTTCACAAACTTCCTATAATAGGAGGCCAATCCAAGAAAACTCCTCAGTTCTCCAACGTTCCGCGGCACCGGCCAGTCTCTCACTGTTGCCACTTTTTCCGGGTCAGTGGCGACCCCCGCTGCGCTGACGACGTGGCCCAAAAAGGTGGTCTCTCGCCGGAACAGGTGGCATTTCCTAGGGTGTAACCATAGCCCCGCCTGCTGGATGGCTCCCAGCACCTCTCGGAGATTTGACAGGGCGCTGTCAAAATCAGCTGCATGCACCAGCAGGTCATCCAGGTAAACAACGCAGCGACTCCGCGGCACGAGAGCCAGCACTCGCTCCATCAAGCGTTCAAAGGTGGCCGGAGCGTTGCAGAGTCCAAACGGCATCACTTTAAACTGGTACAGTCCCTGCCCGATGGAGAAGGCTGTTTTTTGGCGGGCCTCGGGTGACAGCTCTACCTGCCAATAGCCGCTGCGTAGATCCAGCGAGCTGAACCAGCTGGAGCCGGCGATGCGGTCCAGTGCGTCATCGATGCGAGGCAGGGGGTAGGAATCTTTCCTGGTGGCATCGTTCAGGCGTCGGTAATCCACACAGAACCGCCACGACCCGTCCTTCTTCTTGACCAGCACCACAGGCGCTGCCCAGGGGCTGTTAGAGGGCTCAATAACATCTGCCTCCAGCATTTCTCGCACTTTTTGTTCCGCCGCTGCCCGCCTTGAAAAGGGCAGCCGGCGTGGGTGGAGTCGAATCGGCCTGGCCTCACCGGTGTCGATCTCGTGCTGCACCAACCCGGTCCGGCCGCATTCCTCATCCTTCGCAGCAAAAACACCCACGTAATAGTCCAATAGCTCCCGCAGCTGGCGTCTCTGTTCCGGGTCCAGCCCGCTGCAGCTCCGCTGAAATAATTCCTCCACTGCCTGCTGCGTCTCCGCTGACACGTTGACCCCTCCCCTTGCTGTCCCTGTGTGTGCTCGTGCTCCCTCTGTCCGCGCTGGTGACGTCATCGTGTCCAGTCCTCGCGGTGACCTGCCTGGTCCGGTCTGTCTTGGCGATCCCTCGATCGTGCGTGCCCCCGTGTCCCTTCTCTGGGTTCTGCTGTGGAGCGTGATGGTCCGGTTTCCCAGCTGGAGGGAAGGTCCGGTGGTGTCGATCTTGGCACGCCAGGCTGTGAGCAGGTCTAGTCCAATAATACAGGGGTCTTGGATGTCAGCCAGCCAGAACGGGTGTCTTATGTTCTGACCGGCCACCCCCACCACCAGCACTCTCCGCCCCTTCAGTCGGGCGCGCTCACCGGTAGCTGTGGTGACGCAGCGCTCGGTGGGTTCCCACCCCCGCGGAGCCGTCTTGCTCGTGCCCGGCAGTACGCCCGGTCGAACCAAGGAGATTGTAGAGCCGGTGTCAATCAGGGCCCGGATCGATGTCTTCCCCAAGCTGCACTGTAGATAGATCCCTGGAGAGTGTCCAACTCGGCCCACGCGCGGTGCCGGCTCCTCGGGGGAAACATCTGCTGGAGGTGGCCTGTCCCCGTTCACGCCACCTCGCTCTAGTTTAACGCCGGCGAGGGGCCGGTTTGTCGTGGGGTGGGTGCGGGGCAGTATCGCGCGATGTGTCCCATCTCTCCGCAGCGGAAGCACCCTTCCTCGCGCCGCCGAGGCCATCTTCTCCGTGGACGCGCCGCTGTGGTCTGCCGTAATTCCTCCTCCTCCCCCTCGCTCTCCATCGTAGCCTGGTAGGTTCTCCGGCTGTGCGTTGCTGCTTCAGCGGTGCGACTTATTAGCGGCTCTGCCCGCTCTGCTTCTGCCACTGCAGTCTTCCAGTCGCTCGCGGCGTGGAGCCGTACGTGGCTCTGGAGCTGGGCCGGGCGGAGACCTTGGATGAAGCTCCGGAGGGCGAGCTTCTCTACTGCCTCCGGCGCGAACTCTGGGTAGCTGCGCCGGGTTAACAGCCATATATCTGCAGCATAGGCTCCTAATTTTTCCTGGTGGTTCCGGCGGCGGCGGGTCAGCTGTTCTTGGGCGTGCTCAGCGTCCGCTATTCTCCCAAATCGTCTCTGGAGCGCCCCTTGTAGTGCTGGCCAGCTGTGGTGCTCCCCGGGCCGGAGATCAGAGAGCGTGCAGAGGGCTTTCCCTTCCAAGGCCAGCGCGACCTGTACGGCGGTTTCCTCTGGTGACCAGCCGTTCAGCGCCGCAGTCAGCTCGACCTGTGTCAGGTAGTCATCTAATGTGGCTTCGCCGTTGAAACGGGGAATCTTGGCCCGCTGCCGAACAGGTGGGGTGGTCGTTTCCTGATCGATCGCCACCCTTGATCGCCGTGGGGTCGCCAGCCCGTGCTGTCTTAAGAAGGGTGGAACGTTTGCTCTGTTCTGCCCGCTCTGTCTTGAAAAAGACAGGAGGCGGGGTGCGCTGGCCCCGTCAGGTCCGCCGCTCCGTTCGTCCCGGCTCCGGGCTCCCGGTGGTGATGCCTCGGTCTCATCATCCATCATCAGCTGAGCAATGGCCTGCTCCAGCTGCTGGATCTCCATTCTGATCGCTTCCATTTGCTCCATCCCACTTCTGACACCAGTGTGACGTAGCAGGGTTCACACAAAGAAAGAGGAGCAAGATGGTTGTGATGAACAGGCTTTATTTACACACCAAACACACCGTGGGCTGCACGGTGGCGCAGTGGTTTAGCACTGTGGCAGCACAGTTTTACCCTCGGCCGGGGGACCGCAGGGATCATGAGATCGTGGGTTCGATCCCAGCCCCCGACCAACAGTGAACTATGTGGAGTTTGCATGTTCTCCCCGTGTTGCGCGGGTTTACTCCGGGATTTCTCCGGTTTCCTCCCGCACACCAAAAACATGTAGGTTTAGGGCGCTCGCGCACGCAGCGACCAACAGCCGGTGGCTTGTCACCAGACTGCAAACCAAGTCTACCTACGGGTACAAATAAGTAACAACAAAAAAAAAAAAAAAAAAAAAAAAAAAAAAATCTTTTGCATTCAAAAAAAACTATTAGTTTGTTACGTCTTTTTGCTATCTCTGCGAGCAGCCCTGCTTAGGTTGTACAGTCTGACAGCCGTTGGTAGGAAGGACCTACGAAACCTCTCGGTTGTGCACCTGGGATGATGTAGTCTGCTGCTAAATGAGCTCCTCAGTGCATCCAGTATGTCCTGCATAGGGTGGAACTCGGACTCCAGCAGAGATGACAGTTTAGCCACCGTCCTTCTCTCTCCTATCTCCTCCATCGGATCAAGGCGCTGCCCCAGGACAGAGCTAGCTTTCTTAATCAGTTTGTTCAGTCTCTTCCTATCGGCTGCAGTAATGCCACTGCCCCAGCAGACCACTCCAAAAGTGATGGCTGATGCCACCACCGTGTCATAGAATGACTTCAGCAGCGCCCCTTGTACACCAAAAGACCTGAGTCTCCTCAGCAGGAACAGCCTGCGCTGTCCCTTCTTGTAGAGTGCGTCAGTATTGTGTGACCAGTCTAGTTTATTGTTCAGATGAATACCCAGGTACTTGTAGGATGTCACCATCTCGATGTCTGTTCCCTGTATATTTACTGGTGCTGTGAGGGGCTGCCCATGCCTGCGGCAGTCCACCACCAGCTCCTTAGTTTTCCTCGCGTTGATCTGGAGGCAGTTCCGATGGCACCAGTCCACAAAGTCCTGGATAAGCCCTCTGTACTCAGCTTCATCTCCGCTGGAGATGAGACCAACGATCGCAGAGTCATCAGAGAACTTCTGTAGATGGCAATGTGTTGTGTTGTGTGAGAAGTCCGCAGTATAAAGAGTGAACAGGAAGGGAGCCAGCACCGTTCCCTGGGGGGCCCCCGTGCTACTGATGATCGTGTCGGAAACACAGTCCCGGGTTCTCACAAACTGAGGCCGGTTCGTGAGGTAGTCCAGGATCCATGATGACAGGTGCTGGTCCACCCCTGCGCGCAGCAGCTTGTCCTTCAGGATCATCGGTTGGATGGTGTTGAAAGCACTGGAGAAGTCAAAGAACATGATCCTCACCATATTCCCGGGCTTCTCCAGGTGGGACAGAGAACGGTGAAGGAGGAAGATCACCGCATCCTCCACCCCAATGCCATGCTGGTAGGCGAACTGGAGTGGATCCATCGCTGGTTCCACCAGGGGGCGGAGATGAGCAAGGAGCAGTCTCTCCAGGGTCTTCATCAAGTGGGACGTCAAGGCCACCGGTCTGAAGCTGTTCAGGTCTTTGGGGTGGGAAGTTTTTGGTACAGGTACCACACAAGATGTTTTCCACAGCTGTGGTACCCTCCCCAGTTTCAGGCTCATGTTGAAGATATACGTCACAATCCCACACAGCTGGTCTGCACAGGACTTGAGGAGCTTTGCGCTGATGCCGTCCGGTCCCGACGCCTTCCTCGCCTTGATCTTCCTCAGCTCCGTCCTCACCTGGGTCTTGGTCAGGGTCAGGATGGGGGGCTGTGTGTTGGGAGTGGGGGGGGTGTCGGTGGAGTGGGGAGTGGGCAGCAGGACTTGATTTCTTAGTGGCAGCAGTGGTTGTTGTGCAGACAGGGGGGAGGGCGGTTGGTCAAATCTATTGAAAAACAGATTCAGGTTGTTCGCCCACTCCCTGCCCCCCGTGGCCTGGGGGGAGGTATTCTGGAGCCCCGAGATGGTTTTGAGGTTTCTCCAGACCCCGCTGATGTCGCTCTGTTGCAGCTTGTCCTCCATCTTCTTCCTGAAGCTGTCCTTGCCTTCTCTGATCTTTCTCCTCAGCTCCCTCTGTACGGACTTCAGCATCTCCCTGTTCCCCGACCTGAAGATCCTCTTCTTCTCTCTCAGAAGTGTTTTTATCTCAGGGTTGATCCAGGGTTTGTTGTTTGAGTGACGCCGTATGGTCTTGGTGGGAACGGATTTGTCCACACAGAAGCTGAGGTAGCCCGTGAAGGTGTGAATGAGGCCATCGATGTCCTCACCATGTGGATCGCAGAGCTGCTTCCAGGCAGTGGCTTCAAAACAGTCCTTTAGAGTGTCCATTGTCTCCTCAGACCATAACTCCACAGTGTGCATGGCCGGAGGTTGTCTGTGCACTAGGGGTTTGTACACCGGTCGGAGATGAACCAAGTTGTGATCCGATCTCCCAAGTGGGGGGAGTTGTGATGAGGTGTACGCCTCCTTAGTGTTTGCGTAGAACAAATCCAGTGTTTTATTGTCTCTAGTGTGGCATGTGACATACTGGGTGAAAGTGGGCAGAATGGGAGACAGTGAAACGTGGTTGAAATCGCCTGAGATGAGGAGAAGAGCATCTGGGTGTTCTGTCTGCAGCCTGCTGGTTACTGAATGGATGACGTCACGCGCTGTCCCAGCGTTCGCCGTCGGATTTGCATAAACAACAATGCAGATCACGTGTGAGTGTTCTCTCGGGAGATATGTAGGCCTCATGCTAACAGCTAGCAACTCAATGTCTTTGCTGCAGTGTCGTTGTTTAACAGTGATATGTCCCGGTCTACACCAGTTGTTGTTAACATACATTATCACTCCACCGCCCCTAGTTTTGCCACTCTCTGGTGTTCGGTCAGCTCGTATCATGTGAAAACCCTCCAGCTCAATGTTAGCATCTGCTGCTAGTTCAGTTAGCCACGTCTCAGTAAACAAAAGGAGAGAGCACTCCCGGTATGTGCTATCATAACGGGAGATAGCCGCTAGCTCATCTAACTTTCCCAGTATCGACCGTACATTTCCCATGACAACAGATGGAAGGGAGGGTCTGTACCTTATATTTTTTGTCCTCCGCCTTACTCCAGCCCGGCAGCCGCGGCGTTTTCGCCTCAGTTCTCTCGGTATGTCGAGTTTTTCCAGTGGGACCGGGTGGCGGTTAAATGCTAACAGCTCTTCCCTGTTGTATCGAATCCTGCTATAAACAGTGGCTCCGTCCACCGGCTCAGGAGACATTTGGGACGATCCGTGTGTCCGTGATATAAGTGGGGTGAAAAAAAAAAGTGATCAAAAGAGAGAGGAAGGGAAAAAAAAAAAAAAAAAACTCGGAATCGAGCCGCTGTTGCAAAAGGCAGCCGACTGGTGTGGCGCCAGTTTTCAGTTCTTTAACCACCACAAGGTGAGCATTATTTCCATATTTATATTCAGAGGTGAGCAGAGTAGCCAGAAATTGTACTCAAGTAAAAGTGGCTTCACCTTATGATAATTACTCAAGTATAAGTAAGAGTAGTCACCAAAGTGAGTACGAGTAAGAAAGTATCTGGTAACAAAGTTACTTAAGAAGCGACCAGCTACTGTACTCTCACGTTTGTGAAGTTTTACTGATAACTTTGTAAATCTTTTCTTATAAGCTGGTGTGTGTAGGAGGATTTATAATAAATTTGTGACTATCTGGGTGTGCCCTCCAAACCATATAAAGAAACCAGTAATAATTTTATATTTTATGAATAACAGTACATTAAAGTCTGCTGAACAAAGTCAGATTTCAGTTTTATCAAAGTATCAGTAGCCACGGTTACATGTGCAAAATTTCTTCAATCTGATTACAATTCAGATCAGAACTTTACTGTTTACATGGATCCTGAAAAAGCTGATCCGATTAGGACGTGCGTTTCCATGTGTCACACGTTTGAACGAACTAAATCATTTTGACATGCGCACAATTATCCGACATTCCGGAAATAGTAGAAGAAGAAGCAACTTCCGATGTAAACAAACCCCACTTTGTGTCTTTCTCTGTTTGAAATGGACCTGTATTGTGTTATTCGGACTGTACTTTTGCTTCTGCTGGTCTCCGTAATGAAGCTACAAGCCCAGCAGTACATACTTCTGCATATGACGAACAGAGAGAGACAGCAGGACGATACAGACCAGTTTTGTTTTAGTCCCGCCATGTCTTCCGCTAGCTGCTGTAAAGGCGGAAATACGTCATGTCGACGTGTGGCTGACGTACAGACATGCACAGTAAACATGTTTTCTACCCAGTCTTCGGAATAAGTGTTTATATGCGCACTGATCGGATTAACAATCGGCATAACCCACCCGTCTCAATCGGAAGGAAATTTTGATCCGAATGAGTGTGATCGGGTCAGAATATTCAGATTGGCGTGTTTACATGAAGCATTTTCATTCCGATCAGGCTTTTAATCCGGTTACTTGTGTCCATGTAAACATGGCTAGTGTGACTCTACAACCAAATGTATTTGCGTAAAAGTCCACTTTTGTCTTCATAAATGTATTTGAATGTAACAGCCACCGGTAAACTACTAAACCTCCTTTACACAGGGTGGAGATCATTGAGAGATCAATGAGTGACTAAAAATGTTCAGATCTCTTACGGAGTTATAGAGTTCATTGAAAGATTGCAGATGCAGAGAGGAGAGGGATGAGATTGTTGGGTTCCCCTTGAAAGCTCCTTGAGAGATCAGTTTCCTGTGGTGATCGTTAGATTGGTTGCACTGAGTCAAAAGACCATTGCCATGGTGGAGATCACTCGGTGATAGCTGAGAGATCAATGAAAGATTGTTGAGAGAGCTGGCCTTTTTTTTTTCATCTTTCAGTTTTCTCTCAACAATCTCCACCCCTGTGTAAAGCGCACTAGAAACTTCCCAGATATATACATATATACCTCTGTGGTCACCCAAGAAACTCTCAATGATCCCTCAACAATCTCTGCTGGTCTCTCAGTGATCTCTGTTGGTCTCTTAATGATTTCTCAAGGATCTTTCAGAGATCTCTATAGAGCTTCATGAAAATCATACAACAGTCTCCCTTATATTTACACATAAACAGCTTTTTCAAAGCTTTAGGAGATCGTTGAGAGATTGGGCCAATTTCTGACCTCTCAATGATCACCCAGTGATCTCCATCTGTGTAAAGGGCTCCTAAGTAACTAAGTAAAACTTGTGAAAAAGTTACTTGAGTGCATGCACTTGAGCAAATGTAAGCAGTTATTACCACCCTCTGACCATAATCAACTCTACAACAGGTGTTTGCTAAAACTTGCCAACTCTTAAGATTTTAGCTTGAACTAACTCACTGAGTCATGTGACATCACTGTAACAATATAGCCGTAATCCCCCACAAGCTGATAATCAAATGTCAGGGAATATTTGAAAGTATGAGTCTGTATTTGGGCAGTGGGAAGAGAAGGGTGAGGAAACGAAAGGTGAACTATGTTGAGGTTGGATGAGGATTGTGGGCTGAAGGAGAGAACAAATAGGGAAGTGATAGAAGAGAATGGAAGCCAGCTGTTTATCTGGATATGACGGCGGTGGTCAGCTTCCTTTCTCAGAGTCCTGAATAATCCAGATCTTATGGTCTGCTATTGTCTGAGCTCAGAGGAAGATGGGGGGGGGGGGATCAGTCGCTATTGTTTAATTTAGTTTTGCACAACCAAGGGAGTCTGTTGCTGTATATCAGTTTAAAATGAATGCAGACAGTCTGTACAGTACTGCTCACTTTCTAGCCCCCCCCCCCCCCCCCATGCTGTAAACTGGAGAATTAATAATCCTAGATGGACGTCTTTCGCTTTGCTCACTGACAAGCACTTTGTCTGGCCAGGAGGAAAATGTTACTTTCATGAGCACATCAATGGACGCTTTGCTGAAGGAAGGTTCTGTGATGACTGACGGCTCTTTTCACGCAGCTCTGCCACGTTGCACTGAACTTGAAATGCTAGTTTGACTCCACGTTTGCTTTGGTCCACAAGGTGACATGTTGTGTAATTATCTCTTTTTGCAAATGTGCCCCCTCTGCATCAACACCGGTGTCAAGAGTGTCAGCAGAGTGTAGCCGGCTGGACTTCCTACAGTCCAGAGGGGACGGGCTCAGCTGCCGACGATGAGCAGTTTCTCACAGCCCAAGGCGTGCAGGGCAGGAGGAGGAGGAGGAGGAGGAGGAGAAGCTAAAATGCCCCCCACTTTTCTCCTCTCCACCAGACACTTTTATCGGGAGAGGGGATTTTTTTCAGTTTTAGACACTGGCCTGGAGGGACCAAGGACTCGGCCTGGCCTCAACGCACTCCCACTCAGCCTTGCTTTATCCTGCATGTATGAATGTGAGCATATATGAGAACAGTGAGTGTGGGCATGTGGAAGTTTGGTACTCCATCTTACCTTCACCCGTCTACCCACCCAAGCTGGAAGACGTATTGGGGGTGGGTGGGGGGCAACATTTATTTAGGCATAAGCTTTAAAACTAATGAGTTTACCCTTCTGTGTATCATGGAGGAAACGGTTCCCTTTGGGGCACAGGATTAGCTATATCCCCGCTCTTCCTCCCCGTCCATGTGTTCTGCCTCTTACCTGCACTGATCCGAGCCCTGTGGTGCTTGCTTCCTTTTTTCACTTCCATGATTCAGCATGGCAGAGTGTGAGAGGAAGCAGAGAGTAGATTTTTGCATGTTTTCACGGTCTTGTGCGAGGTTAGGGCGAGGGGAGCCAGAGGGGTGCAGAGGAGGAGGAGGAGAGGAGGAAGACTTAGCATGTGGGTTGGGGCTGAAAATCTGTGTGACAGGTAGGATTAGAGAGACGGCAGCAGAAGAAACCGGAGCCGTGTTACCTGGAAGACGCAGTGCTGTGTTGGGGAGACTGCTGATTGTGGAGGAAAAAAAACACCTGCAGATGATAACATGGCTGTCATGAGTGAACATATGTTTTGGGGGAGGCTGTGCTAATTGAAACTCATGCACGTGCACACTTGAGCATGCAAACTGTCAGTGCAAAAGTGCTCATCATCACCCCCCCCCCCCCCACACACACACACACACACCCGGCACTTTAGGCCTTTATGAAATGAAGAAAAGTGCTTGGTCAGGCCAGCCCAGGTTCTGAAGTCTGGCCAGTATCCCCCACCAGCTGGCGATTTTTCCTTCAGTGGGTTCAAACAGTCAGGACCCGGGCGGTGCAGCCAAACCGTGGTTTCACTGCACCAATCAAATCGGCAGGCCTTATGCGGGCACTCCACGTCTGAGGTGGCACTTTAATTCAAGATTTCATTTCAGGGGGAGTCCGGCCATGTGCCAAATAGCTCTTACCTCCAGGCTGCCAGCCGATTGATGCGAGCTAAATGTAATAAAGGCTAGATGAAATATCAGGCCCATATCTCTAATGCAATCTGCCATCACCAAGCCCCAGGATGCTGCCTGGTGATATACCAGGAGCTGAGACAGAGAGAGAGAGAGATGCCCTCTCTCTGCTTTCTCTCTCTCTCTCATCTCCCCTCTTTTTTCCTTCTTCTGTCTTTCTTCCTCCCACCTCTTCAGGAGGACCTGTTTTATTTTCACATGCTTGAATTAAACATTAAAACAAGCACAGATACACATGTGACATAAACAGCAATTCAAGAAGATCCATTTGTTCCACCTTTGCAGATTTTATTTTCTCGCTCTTATTTGGTTATTTGTTATTGAAGGCAGCCATGCCCGAGGTGGGAAGATTTTATTATACAACTTTATAACTCAAGACACACACGTACACACAGTGACTTCACCCTCTCATGGATGTTCCAGGGTGGAGTGTTAGGGGTGTGGGATCAGTGCTGGTACTGGGAAGTCTGTGACTGATCACCAGAGGGGAGGGGGATGAAGGAGGGAGCAGGTGGAGGACAGTGGTCTGGGGATGAACGGCGCAACATGTGAGCTCCCAGAGGTCACGACCAAGGAGAGCTGTTCAGGAGCACGTCTGTGGATATCTGGCACGTGGGTCCTGGTCGTCGGCGTCCACCGCTCACCACAGCTGTCCACGTGTAGTCTGATGTGTGTGACTGGTGCAGCAAAGCCAAATCCTGGATGATCCAGGTCTGTCACATGTGAAACACATCAGTGTCATATCAGAGCACTTTGGCCTCACGCTCATTTAACTACTGGAGTCTTCACAAGAGTGAGTCGACTCCTCTGCTTTAGCACCAGCGTCTAGTTTGGGAGACAGACATGCATTTCTGCTCTCAGGATTTCCACGTGGCATTATTTTTTATGTATTAGAACTGGATGGTGCTGTGAGTGTACAGGGATAAATACGACTCCAACCTGGGCCTGCATCTTTATTCAGCCTTAAACGTCATATGCTTACAGGTAATGAAAAACAAACAATTATTCAGTATCCAGTTGTCTAAACTGACATCTGTTTGTGGCTTTTATCTCCAGCGGTCAAAGACAAAAGGTAGTAGGTTATGTTATGGTGACGTCCGTCCCCGTCCCACAAAAGGTACCAGTTGTTTTTTGTTTTTTTTAAACCAGCTTCTCCTACAGTTTTGTTTCAAATGTTTTGAAACTTGGTATCAGGGTTGGATATACACTGATAATGCGCATATTGCAATTTAGCTCTGACCTGCTGACAGTCAGAGATTTTTACTTGCTTACTTCTTGATTAGAGTGCAATCAGGTCTCGTTCTGGACACTGGAGGCACACCTGACATCAGGTGAAGATGTATGTGGTCAAGTAATATGCAGTTACTAGCAGATCACTGAAAACTCATTGTAATTCCAGGTGTAACTGGAGCCATAGTTAAGCTAATGTAGATGCAGATGCTGCAGGAGGAAACTCTCTAGATGTGCTGAGCATGTCTTCTTCTTCCTCCCATTTTCGCTTCCCCATCAATTTGAATCAGCATAGAACAGGGGTGTCCAATCATGTGCCATGGAGGGCCAAGACCCTGCAGGTTTTCTCTTCTCCCCAGTCTCTTCAGCAGGTGTTTTCACTTATCAGCATTCAGTGAGAAGAAGTTCAGTGAAATCTGCTGTTGAAGACACTAGCTGGAGGTAAAGCCTGCAGGGTACTTGGCTCTCCATGGTACTTGATTGGACACCCCTGGCATGGAATATCAGGTCATCAGCTCTTGTCTTCTGCCTTTTGTAACTGTCCTCCCATGTGGCATCTCTTGTGTCATCAGTTGCCTGCCCAGCTTGTTTGAACCTGTTGGTGTTTTCCCATTTATATTCTCAGGTCTGTCGCTGCCAGCTGGTGCTGGACATAGACAGCAGTCCTGCAGTGTCTGGGTGGATTTCCACCCAGATAAAAGCTGAACGGTGAACATGTATTATTATAGGTCGATTAAAAGACTTCCAGGAGTTCAGCAAGTTCAAGGCTTCAGCTCAGACTGCAGTTATAGTCTGATGTTTCAAATCGATGCTGTACTAGGAGGTCTGGGGCCAAGCCTAGACAGCCTGTGGTCAGCGGTTTGGCCCAAGTCATCTGTAAGTATGCATCTGTGATGGACAGCAGAGTGGGGCAGCGATGCATGAGAAGATGAGGAGGAGCGATATTTGTTTTTGGGCTAGATTGAAGATGGCAGCCCCCGTGGCTCTGCAGGGATTTTGCTCGCAGCATCTAGTTAATATTTCAGAGGCACTTATGCTTTATTAGAGTCCCCTTTGAGGGTGGGAGGAGTGAGTGTGTGTCTTTAGATATGTGGATATGGGTGCATGTGGGTCTACTGTACGCTGTCCTGCTCACTTAATTTCTGCTCTTGTAAGTCAGGAGAAGGGAAAGGAGCAGCAAGCGATGCCTCATTGTTCACTGGGTTGTGACCTTGTGGGTTTCTGTGCTTGGAGATGGGAAAACTGGGAGAAAAACACAGTGCAGCCGAGAGTAAAATGATTTCAGATGAAGGCCCTGAGTGTGTGAGAGTACAGCCAAGTTTGGCGTGCTGATGTCTGAGAACAGCTGTTGTTCTTTTATCAGCGTAAACAAAATAAATCAAGACAGTCATGACACAAACAGTAAATTATGTGCTAACGTGTTAGGAAATTTTGGAGTTTCCAGTGGATTCTGAGGTTGTATATAAGCCAGTTTGTTTTTGCCATCTTTTCCCTTTGCCATTTTGTTACATTTAATTCTTTATATATATATATATATACTGTATATATATATATATATATATAAGTGACACAAGTTTTGTTATTCTAGCTGTTTACGAAAACATATTCAGGACACAATTATATAATCAATATGGGCCTAAAGTGCAGACTCTCAGCTGTAATTTGAGAGTATTCACATCCAAATTGGAGCAAGGGTTTAGGAATTACAGCTCTTTAATATGTAGCCGCCTCTTTTTCAAGGGACCAAAAGTAATTGGACAATTGACTCAGAAGGCTGCAAAAAAAAAATAACAAGGCTGCATGGGCTCTTCCCTCGTTAACCTGTCATCAATTAAGCAGTTAAAAGGTCTGGAGTTGATTCCAGGTGTGGCGTTTGCATTTGGAAGCTGTTGCTGTGAACACACAACATGCGGTCAAAGGAGCTCTCAATGGAGGTGAAACAGACCATCCTGAGGCTGAAAAAAAGAAGAAATCCATCAGAGAGATAGCAGAAATGTTAGGGGTGGCCAAATCAACAGTTTGGTACATTCTGAGAAAAAAGAGTGCACTGGTGAGCTTGGGAACTCAAAAAGGCCTGGACGTCCACGGAAGACAACAGTGGTGGATGATCACAGAATCTTTTCCATGGTGAAGAACAACCCCTTCACAACATCCACTCAAGTGAAGAACACTCTCCAGGAAGTAAGTGTATCAGTATCTAAGTCTACCATAAAGAGAAGACTTCATGAGAGTAAATACAAAGGATTCACCACAAGGTGCAAACCATTAATCAGCCTCAAAAATAGAAAGGTCAGAATTGACTGCCAAAAAACACCTAAAGAAGCCAGCCCAGTTCTGGAACAGCATTCTTTGGACAGATGAGACTAAGATCAACCTGTACCAGAATGATGGGAAGAAGAAAGTTTGGAGAAAAATTGGAACAGCTCATGATCCAAAGCACTACATCTTCTGTAAAACATGGTGGATGCAGTGTGATGGCATGGGCATGCATGGCTTCCAATGGCACTGGGTCACTTGTGTTTTTTGATGATGTGACAAAAGACAGAAGCAGCCGGATGAATTCTGAAGTGTATAGGGATATACTTTCTGCTCAGATTCAGCCAAATGCAGCAAAGTTGATTGGACGGCGCTTCACCAATGATCCAAAACATACTGCAAAAGCAACCCAGGAGTTTTTTTTAAAGCAAAGAAGTGGAATATTCTGCAGTGGCCGAGTCAATCGTCAGATCTCAACCCAATTGAGCATGCATTTCACTTGCTCAAGACAAAACTTAAGGCAGAAAGACCCACAAACAAGCAACAACTGAAGACAGCTGCAGTAAAGGCCTGGCAAAGCATCACAAAGGAGGAAACCCAGCGTTTGGTGATGTCCGTGGGTTCCAGACTTCAGGCAGTCATTGCCTGCAAAGGATTCTCAACAAAATATTGAAAAGTAACATTTTACTTAGGGTTATGTTTATTTGTCCAATTACTTTTGAGCCCCTGAAATGAGGAGCGTTTGTAAAAAAATAGCTTCAATTCCTACATGTTTAATCATATATTTTTGTTCAACCCCTTGAATTAAACCTTAAAGTCTGCACTTCAATTCCATTGTAGTTGTTTCATTTCAAATCCAATGTGGTGGCATGCAGAGCCCAAATCATGAAGATTGTGTTACTGTCCAACTATTTCTGGGCCTAACCATATATATATACAGTATATACAGTGTGTATATATATATATATATATATAATTGCGCTATTTACTTTGTCTTATTTGTTAACATTTGCCTCTCCTTTTTTCCCATTTGGAACTTTTTTTGGAAAGCACCTTGTGCTGTGTGAAAGGTGATTAAATAAATAAATGAAGCTCAGTTGAGTTATATACACATCTACAGTAGACTGTGTAGCTCTTGTAGACAAGCACGATTTTGCTTATCTCATGAAAGTTGCAAGAAGAAGGTAGAAATAGGGGCTGTAAATGTATATAGTATGGTATGGCCTTTACTGATCTCTAGGGTGAAATAATTTTTATTGCATAGTGGCTATAAGCAGCACCCAGGTGGGATCTATACTACTATATAGTACATGTACTGCAGTGTCAAAACCCCCAATGTCACAAGACATTTGCAATCTTAAAGCAATAAGTGAGATTGATTTCAGGATATTGAGGCACATTTTAAGAACATCAATTTAGACAGTTAAAAATGTTTAACTTTAGGATGTGACTGCCAGTAGGGGGGCACCAATATACAGTGGTGTGAAAAAGTGTTTGCCCACCATCCTGATATATTTTTGTATGTTTGTCACACTTAAATGTTTCAGATCATCAAACAAATTTAAATATTAGACAAAGATAACACAAGTAAACATAAAATGCAGTTTTTAAATGGCGTTTATCATTAAAGAAAAAAAAATGTAAACCTACATGGCCCTGTGTGAAAAAGTGATTGCCCCCCCCCTCCCCATTAAAACATGAATTAACTGTGGTTTATGACATCTTTGGAAAGCTGAGTTCAATTTCTCTAGCCACACCCAGGCCTGATTACTGCCACACCTGTTTTCGATCAAGAAATCACTTAAATAGGACCTGCCTGACAAAGTGAAGTAGACCAAAAGATCTTCAAAAGCTAGACATCATGCTGCAATCCAAAGAAATTCAAGAACAAATGAGAAACAAAGTAATTGAGATCTATCAGTCTGGAAAAGGTTATAAAGCCATTTCTGAAGCTTTGGGACTCCAGCAAACCACAGTGAGAGCCATTATCCAAAAATGGCTAAAACATGGAACAGTGGAGAACTTTCCCAGGAGTGGACAGCCAACCAAAATTACCCCACTGTCATGGTTCGTGTGCTGACCCTGTCGGCACTCAGGCTGTGCGGTGGTCTCCGTTCTCTCCTCTGGTGCAGTTCTAGATGTTTATTTTGACAGCGTCTCAGCTGGACTTCCCGTTGTCAGTGGAGCCCCGCTGAACAACCTGTTTCTAATCAGCTGATGACCCTTCATCAGCTGATCAGTCTGTTCCTCCCTATTTAAGGGAGCAGCTCTGTTTGCTCAGGGCTGCGACCTGCACAGATGTTCCAACGTTTCCTTCCCAGTCTGACTTCCCTAACCCTGAGGTCAGTTCCCACAGCGTTCAGGTTCCGCCCTCGCTGAGTATATGTAAGTGTTTGTATTTATTTGTGTTTGCCCCATGAGGCTTGTTATTTTGTCATTGTGTGTCTTTATTTAATAAATGTACAACCCACGGCTGCCTATAGTATCTCACTGATGGCTCGTGAGAGCCATCCATGTCAGTAGGTCGCAGCCCAAAGAGATGCCGGTGGCCGTAGTTTGTTTAATTGGACTTGTCAGTTCCCTTGTCAGCGTACCGGCATGCTGGGAGATGGCGTCGCCGCTCAAGGGCTACGCCACAAGCCTGGGCTACGAGCTAATTATGGCTCTCATCGAAGTCGACGGAATCCTTTCCAACGCTCGTAGCCATCGCTTCCCCAGTGGCTTGCGCTGGTACCTGGACCTTGCTGAGGACACTATTAACCTCTTGCACTCCGTTGTACCGCGGGCGGGCAAGTCTCTGCGTCCTAGGGCGCACGAGGGCGCACGCATGATGCATGATAGAGATACTGATGATGGTGCAGATGGAGATGGTGATGGCGTCCAAGCGCGCACTGAAAATAAAAGCTGCAGACACAACCGCGAACAGATTAGTTCATCTGATTGACCTGTCATTCGACTAATAAGAGCCTTGAATTGGGTTTCTGAAACCATGAAGAGCCAATGAATGAAAATCTAGCCAGAAGGACCCGCCTCCCAACGGCTGCGAGCCAATTGAAGCACAGTTCGCTGAGCTGTTGTCTAAAGCTGGGTGAAGAGAGACTGCTTCAGCAGCCACAGGCAGTGGTTTATTTATTTATTTTTTTTAATTCCAGCAGAGTGTTTAGGATTCTCTTATATGGTCATCACAGACCGACGGAGGCCGACGACGAAGGTCGTAAATGATTCGCCAAAACGGCAATAATGGAATTATGTTTTGACCGGGATCCACGAGCGGACCAGCGTCGCGTTCGTCTGACGATGGGGAAGAGAAGTTCGCCAGGACTCTGCTGCTGTGAAGAGGTAAGGTGTTATAAGCTAAATTTATTATTCCTCCCTGAAAATTGTAATCAAAAAATGACTTTTGACCGATCGGTAAATTACAACTGTACGGCGCACGAAGTACGAAGTGCGTGCGCCGCGATAAACGGTTCATTTGCCGTGTTCGGACCGTGAAGGCCCCCCCCCCCCCCGCTGCAGAAGAGGAGCGGGGGGGGCCTTCACGGCCCGAACGCCCCCCGGTCCGCGGGGGGAAGCATATGAGTCTATTCCGTCGTGTAGCGATGGCCGTCCTCTGTAGCGAGGGGGGGGGACCCCCCCACACACACACAGTAGTGAGGGGGGGGGGGGGAAGCCGCTGTGACAGCGAGGGCCAAACTCCGTCCTTTGTAGCGGGGGGGGGGACCCCCCCCACACACACAGACACAGCCCTGAATGTGACCTTTCATTAGAGCCCAAAGTGAAGATTCTACATTGAATTATTCAAAAGTTACAGACGTTTTTCCAAACTGTGCCATTTGGCACAATTTGGCACAGTTCCAAAACGTCTGGGAACTACCTGAGAACAAAGCTGTGTAAAATATTCATTTTTTGTGGTATTGTTACCAAATTTGGATCTCAGCTTGATAACACTTGGTTCTACATTTCTGTTGCATTTTCCAGCCGGATTGGACAGCTGTGTATTATTTGCAAGCATTTGTATCCAAAAAAACACAGTGGCCAAATTTATTTTCTTCAAGTTCACTATGTTTAGATGACTGTAACTCAGTGGCCGGAGCACGTAGAGAGATTGTTTTTTTTGCCAAAAAATTCAAAGTGTTTTCTTTTAAATGAGACCAACCCCATGAAGATGCTGCAAAGGGTTGAAGAACAGCTTTCGATTTACTTGGGGCACGTTATTTTTTGGCATTTTTAGGAAAATTGCCCGGAGTGCAAGGGGTTAATCACCTTTCCAGCTACGCCGACCACCCGGAAGTCACGACGAGGAAGGCTGACATCGCTGCGCAGCGGGAGAGACTCCGTGGGCTGGAGGGAAACTCTGGTAGGAAGCCGAAGAGGAGGTATCCTCGCTTCAGGATCCCATTCCGGTCCCCGCTCCAGGCCAGGAGTTCGCACCGCCCAGGGGTGATCCCCGAGAGAGTGTGTCGTCAGTCAGAATTCCCCCGGAGACGCTACGTCTGACAGCTGTTTCCATCAGGGACCGAGTGGCAGCTGCTCACTCTGCCTTTCACCCTACGCAGGTTATAAAGCATGTGACAGTGGCAGTCAGGATGGTGGAGAGGAATCCAGCGTTAAAGGACCATCCAGAGTTCACCGACCTGCTCACTTCTGTTTCTGCGCAGGAGCAGCGTTTCCCGAATCTCTCCTTTGCCTCGCCCTCTGTCGGTAACCGTCGTCACATAGCTAACAAGAAGCCTCAGCAAGAACCCTGTCCAGATCCTGTTCCAGGTCGTCGCAAAGACTCTACCTCTCTGACAGCTGCCGCTCCAACGTCTCGTCAGGAGGGAACTCCCGAAGCCTCTCTCCCAGGGTCACCTCCTCCCGCTGTTCCGTCAGCATCTGGTGCCCGGATCGCTTCGCCTGTCAGCCCCTCCTCCTCGACGTCTTCCTCGGCTCCTGTGAAGGTTATGAGTCCTGCTTCGGTGACGCCCGTCGTGGATCCACCGCAAGCGGCTTCTCCTCGTCCTCCCAGGGGGCCCTCTGTCACCATCCAGCGGGGCAAGGCAGAAACGAAGTCCACTGCAGCGGGTTCCATCGGGCCTCCACGGATCAGGCAAGTAACTTTTCATTCTGTTCCCATATTAGATGAATTGTTTTGCTTGATTCCTGGGGGCGGAGTTTGGGGTTCACAGTCCTCTGAACTCCCTCCACCTGCTGCAGTAAATAGTAATGGACCTGCTACCTCTGTGTCTCCTCCCTCTGAGCGTTCCGCGGCGCCAGGCCTACGCCGCCGGACGAGGTGGGAGCCTGCGGCCCTGGATAGCCTGGTTCCAGCCCCGCAGCCACGTCATGGGCAGAGGAGGAGAGCGGACTGCAGTTTGGAGCCTGTGCCGACGATGAAGCGTCCCCGAGTCTCCACAGAAGAGCGGTCCAGTCCAGCAGGTCGAGGAACCCCTGCCACCACGCCATGCGGGTCGTCAGCGTGGACGTCAGTGTTGGAGGTTCCTCAGGCTGTGAAGAACATCATGCCGACTGCGGAGCCCGCCGTAGCCGAGTGGGAGCCAGACGACGACCTTCTTCGTCCTGAGCCCGGCTCGTCGAAGTCCTGGACGGCGACAGAACTCGAGTGCAGGCAAGTGCTCTATTTTGTCTTCCTTCTATCAATTCTGGAGCATTTTTGCCTGCCTCTCGGGGAGACGAGCCGGGTGCAGCCGTCCGCTGCATCCGAGCTCGTCTCACTGGGCTCTGTTGCTACCGGTGATCCTGATCCCGGTTCTTTTCCTTCTTCTGAGCCTTCTCCCAGGGTCACCGGTGCGGAGTCGTTCTCGGTCGCTGTGCGGGAGGTTCCGGGTCCAGGGTTGGAGGTCATTTCTGGTGCTGCGCAGACCCAGTCGGGGTTCATCGCGGGTGCGGCACTGACCCAATCGGGGTCCGACGTGGGTGCTGACAGACCCAATCGGGGTCCGACGTGGGTGCAGACGAGACCCAATCTGGGTCCATCGCAGGTGCTGCTCCGACCCATTTGGGGTCCGACGTGGGTGCAGACGAGACCCAATCGGGGTCCATCGCGGTTGCTGCTCCGGCCCAATTGGGATCCGTCGTGGGTGCCACGCTGACCCGGTCGGGGTCCAACAGGGGTGCAGTGCCGGTTCGGTCCAAGGTCGGTGAGGGAGCTGCAGATCCTCTGCCGCCTGACGTTGGACTGGCTCATCATCTTCATCATTATAATCATCACCATACTGCTCCCCTGCGGTCCTGGGGGCTGGGTGATGCGGGTTGGCCGCTTGGAGGACTGCCCTGTCTGTTTGGCGTTCTGGGTCGGCCACCCGACAAACTTTTCGGTCTGTTCGGCGATCTGGCCCGGCAACCAGAAGAATTGTGTTTCCTGGCATGGGACTAGGGTAGGCCGCCCGGACTGTTCCTTTTCCCCCTGCCAGCAATATGGATGCTAGATGCAGGGTGGCCCCCTGAACTATCAGCTTTCATGCCGTGGTGTTTCATCCCTGTCATCCCTGGGTTTCTTTTTCGGTGCTCCTGTAACCGTTTGGGATGTGCGGGGGGCTTATCTATGAAAATTGTATATGTATGAAATGGTATATGTCACCACTTCCTAGCAGGTGTTTTTTGTTTTTCCTCTGTTTAATGTCCATTCGTTGCCTGTACAGTTTGTGTGCATGGATTTAAAACTGCAGGGTTTCAACGTTTGTAGTGTTTTTTTCCTCTCCCCCCTTTCCTTTGTTGGGGGATGATGTGGGGTTTTTTTTTTCCCTTGGAACTATGAATCTTGGTCTTTAGACCCGAGTTTCTGTTATGGCCGGTGGGCTTAGTGTTCCTTATTTGGGCGTAGTATTCCGCCTGTGGGTACATTATGGAGTGTTTCTGTGTTGTTTTTTTTTTCTTACTCTGTAGTTTCTCCTGTTGTTGTTTTTTTTTTTCTCCACTCTGGTCGCCAGGATCTAGCCCTCTGCGGCCTTTTCTTTCCCCCTCCTCCCTCCCTGGGGTGGTTTTGTTGGCCTCCCAGTTGGGGTGGGGGGAGCCCGGTGTTATACCGCGTCTAGAAACCGCGTCGGAAATGGGGGCAACTGTCATGGTTCGTGTGCTGACCCTGTCGGCACTCGGGCTGTGCGGTGGTCTCAGTTCTCTCCTCTGGCGCAGTTCTAGACGTTTATTTTGACAGCGTCTCAGCTGGGCTTCCGGCTGTCAGTGGAGCCCTGCTGAACAACCTGTTTCTAATCAGCTGATGACCCTTCATCAGCTGATCAATCTATTCCTCCCTATTTAAGGGAGCAGCTCTGTTTGCTCAGGGCTGCGACCTGCACAGACGTTCCAATGTTTCCTTCCCAGTCTGGCTTCCCTAACCCTGAGGTCAGTTCCCACAGCGTTCAGGTTCCGCCCTCGCTGTGTATATGTGTTTGTATTTATTTGTGTTTGCCCCGCGAGGCTTGTTATTTTGTCATTGTGTGTCTTTATTTAATAAATGTACAAACCCACGGCTGCCTATAGTGTCTCACTGATGGCTCGTGAGAGCCATCCATGTCACCCAAGAGGACTGTCACGAGGCTGAGCGCAGTGTGTCACCATGCTCAGGCTCTTAACCTTTTAATTGTCCACATTCCATGGACTGGTCGCATGCCCCCAGTGGCACAGCGCAGCAACTGCACCTGTCAACTCACTCTCATGTCCCCCGGCTATACTGACAATTTGTACTGATCTGACAGTTCAAAAGATGGCAGGCACACATGCCTGACACAGAATACAGCAAAGAAGAAGAAATTCTCATTATTCTTCTTCCTTTTTCTGCTTTGAGCTCACAACACCAATCCTGATAGAAACTGCATCATACAGGAGAAATAGCAGCGTAATACAAACGAAATGCACGTGGGATAATCATAACAGTTTGTAGATGTGGTAGAGAGCATAAATGACCAACCAAACGCAAAACAACAACCATGATGGGCGAAAACAGACCGATCACGAGAGTGAGCGAGCCCCCCCGGCCACAGGTAAGTCACAAATTTTTTTTTTTTTTTTTTTTTTTTTTTTTTTTTACATTTTATTGATTTTCTGGTTCATATACTTTGAAGATTAGATAAAACATACCCCTGTAGACAAAACTGTCAAAAAAAACCCCCGAACCATTCTTTGTGTAAATGTGTCCAAAGTCCACTTTTGACTGAGTCATGTAATTTATATAGCTGCCGCAACATTATGCAAAGTAGATGCATAAATTTATTCCTATCTGAAACTTGGATCATATTCTACATCTTTCAAATTGACACTAAGCCATTATCTCTTGCAGCTTTCAAGTTATAGCCTTGGAAATCTGAACTATTTTATTGACAAATTTTTTTTTACCACTCTTGACCACTAGGGGCCTTGACCGCCCTTTAGCTATCCCAGTCGCCGTATGGCAACTGTGACAGCTAAAGGGTTTATTTCTGATTATTTCCTTCCCAGTGTTGTGTGTTTATTTTACTGTATGTTGGTTTTGGAGGTGTCTCTAGCTGTCAGTCGTTCTGTTATGCATCCATGTCATTATTGTGATTGTTATTATTATCCTGGCATTTAGTTCCTGGCATTTATATTTTGTTTCTTTGTGGCAGGAGCTCTCTACCTCGGTTTCCAGACACTCCCACCTTATTATCAGCCTGTTCGTGCTGCTCAGTCGTTTAGGCCTTGTAATTAGGTCCACCTGTCCGCTCATGAGTTACACACCTGATGGCACTTGCTGTGTTTAATTACTTGCCTTATTTAAGACTGCTTCTCTGTTCACGCACTGACAGATGAGTGGGCCACGGGGCAAATCATGACAGGAGGCACTGACCAGTTAAGACCCAGCTGCTGCAAGGTTTTTTTTTTTTTTTTTTTTTTTGGTTCACCCACCTGTTTTTTCTGGAGCAGTCCATATGTTGCCAGCTTCCATGGACTCTGCAAGTGGGCGCAGGTACCCGATGAGCCTGGGGTGGGAGTGCTGCAGAACCCTTATGGAGATGGACGGGCTCATCTCTGCAGCTCGCGTTGGTCCTACCCCGAAGGACACATTGTGGTACCTGGGTCTCGTGGAGGCAGCTGCTCGCCAGTGCCCTCAGCTCAAGGAGCATGCTGAGGGGGTGGAGATGATTTATCTGGTGGTGGCTCTGCAACATGAGATGGTGAAGAATTCCCCAGAAAACCTGGGCCCGCGCTGAAGAGGAGGCATTCCCGGGCCTCTGTAGTTTCGGCTCCTCACCAGTCTCCGGCACCCGTTCCTGCTCCCGCTCCACCTGCTCCAGAATGCCGCTATCCAGGGAAATGCCGCTATCCAGGGAAATCCCGCCGGAAGAACACCTCCACCTCTCAAGCAGTAGTTTTTCCTTCGCCGAGGCAGAAGATTCTCGCAGCAGTGCCCTCTTCGTGTTTTTCCTCTCTGGCTGTTCCGCTAGCTTCCTCTCTCTCCACAGCTGCTGTTTCCCGCTTCTCGTCAACGTTCTCTCCTGCTGCTGAGAGGTCGGCTGTTTCCTCTCTGGCTCCATCCGTCTCCGTGTCCACAGGGGCAGCTCCTCTACGAGCCTCTGAAGGGCCCATGTCTACCATAGCCCCGGAGAGGGATGACTTTACACCTGCTGCAGTAGGAAACATTGTGCCCTGGGAACACAGGCAAGTGTCTTTTCATTTTCCCACAATTTATGATGATATGCCTTGCCTGATTCCCGGTGGTGAGGCTCAGTGTTTGCAGTCCCCTGAGCCCTCACCGCCTGCTGCAGCCATTAATTTCTCACCCGCCCTCTCTGTGTCTCCTCCTATTCTCCTCGAGTGTCTGCCAACTACTGGGTTGAGCCACCGGGTGATGGAGGAGCCTGCGGCCCTGGAGAACTTGGTTCCAGCCCCACAGTCATGGTTCGAATGGAGGGAGAGTGCTGTCTGTGATCCAGAGCCTGCGCTGACGAGTGAGCGTCCCCGGGCTTCAGCTGTACTGGATCCAGCAGCAGCAGGGACTCGACCTCATCGAGCCACCTGCGTGGTCCACATCACTGGGGGGGTCCCAGGACTGCATCGACCACCATGCCTGCTGCTGGGGCCACCACAGCAGAGTCCACGCTGAACCTCCAGAGGACCAGGCCCGAAAAACTATTGTCTGGATCGACTGAGTCCTGGACGGCGGTGGAGCTCAAGAGCAGGCAAGTGCTCTCCTTTGTCTTTGTTGTTTCTATTTTGGAGAGATGTTACCTAGCACTTGGTGGGGAGAGCCAAGTGCAGGCGTCAGCTGCGCCTGAGCTCACCTCGCTGGGCTCCACTGCTACCAGTGACCCTGACCCTGTTTCTCTGCCTCATTTGCCTGAGCTTCCCCCAGCGTTTTCGAGGATTGTCCAGCTTCGCTAGAGGTTGCCATGGACCGGCCTCACCGCCTGAGATCTCTGTGGGTCCAGCTCCCCCTGCCAAGGTCATCGCAGGTGCTCTGTCTCAGCCCGGGACCTCCAAGGATGCTGCTCCCTCTCCGGCTGAGGTTGACACGGGTGCTTCGTCTCAGCCTAGGACGTCAGTGGGTGCTGCTCCCCCTCCGGATGAGGTCCTCGTGGGTGCTCCGTCCCAGCCTGGGACCTCCGTGGATGCTGTGCCCCAGCCTGAAACCTACTTGGGTGCTGTGTTCCAGTGTGGGCCCACCGTGGGCATTACGCTCCAGCCCGGGGGCCACTGTGGGTGCAGCTCTGGCCCAGTCCGGGACCTCCATGGGTGCAACTCCTCCTCAGTCCGGGTCTCAGTGGGTGCTGTGCCCCAGCCTGAAACCTACTTGGGTGCTGTGTTCCAGTGTGGGCCCGCCGTGGGCATTATGCTTCAGCCCGGGGGCCACCGTGGGCGCAGCTCTGGCCCAGTCCGGGACCTCCGTGGGTGCAACGCCTCCTCAGTCCTGGTCTCCGTGGGTGCTGCACCCCAGCCTGAAACCTACTTGGGTGCTGTTTACCAGTGTGGGCCTGCCGTGGGCATTATGCTTCAGCCCGGGGGCCACCGTGGGCGCAGCTCTGGCCCAGTCCAGGACCTCCGTGGGTGCAACTCCTCCTCAGTCCGGGTCTCTGTGGGTGCTGCGCCCCAGCCTTAAACCTACTTGGGTGCTGTGTTCCAGTGTGGGCCCGCCGTGGGCATTATGCTCCAGCCTGGGGGCCACCATGGGTGCAGCTCTGGCCCAGTCCGGGCCCACCGCGGGTGCAGCTCCGCTCCAGCCCAGAACCACCGCAGGTGCTGTGATATCCCAGTCCGGGACCACCGAGGGTGCTACAGGCCAGTCCGAGGGCGTCGTGGTTCCCCCTTCCTCTGCCTGAGGGTGTCGTGGTTCCCTGTCCTATCCCTGACGTCGGCTTGGGTTCCCTGACTCCATCTGGCTCACCGCTGGTTCTTCCTGTTGGACAGCCACCTCCTGGACCACCTTTTCTGTGCAGGTGGTTAAAAAACTCTGGCAGACCACCCAACAGACTGTGCTGCGGGGTTGGGTGGCACACGTTCTCTAGTGGGCCACCCGACTCTTTCCACCATGCCATCTGCCGGGCCTGGGACTTTGGCCGCCTGCCTGAACTGTCCAGCTCTTCAGTCCAGGGGGCTTAGGTGGTTGGGGTTTTGCCTGGTGTAGGTCCTGAGTGGGGTTTTGTTTTGTTCCCTCCTAGCCTGTTCCCCCCCACCGCCCACCCGGAGTGGGTTATTGTTGTGCTCCTATTGGAAGGGGTGGGGCTCTTTCTTTGATGTTACCCTGGGGTATCTGGAATCCATCCCTTAGGGGGGGGGGTGCTCTGTCACAAGGCGGCTTTTAATTTATTTTTGATTATTTCCTGTATTTTCCCAGTGTTGTGTGTTTATTTTACTATGTTGGTTTTGGACATGTCCCTAGCTGTCAGTTGTTCTGTTATGCATCCATGTCCTTTTTGTTATTATTATTATCCCGGCATTTAGTTCCTGGCATTTATATTTTGTTTCTTTTTGGCAGGAGCTCTCTACCTCGGTTTCCAGACACTCCCACCTTGTTATCACCTTGTTTGTGCTGCTCAGTTGTTTACGCCTAGTAATTAGGTCCACCTGCCCGCTCATGGGTTCCACACCTGATGGCACTTGCTGTGTTTAATTACCTGCCTTATTTAAGACTGCTTCTCTGTTCACTCACTTGTCAGTGCCTCATGGTTACCTCTGTTGTTTCTCTACTCCGTTGGAACCCCTACCCGGTTCCGATGTACATTCCTGTTTGTATCCTCGCCGTTTCCCTGCACTCCTCAGTTGATGTAAGTTTAATTTTGCTCACTGTTTGGACTTTGTTTTCCTCAATAAATTGCACAACTAGCAGTCCAGCACTTGGGTCTTTGTTCCTGCCCCGTATGGCAAATCATGACAAGCGCAGCGACGACTCATCCAAGAGGTCACAAAAGACCCCACAACAACATCTAAAGAACTGCAGGTCTCACTTGCCTCAGTTAAGGTAAGTGTTCATGACTCCACAATAAGAAAGAGACTGGGCAAAAATGGCCTGCATGGCAGAGTTCCAAGACGAAAACCACTGCTGAGCAAAAAGAACAAGCCCCAAGACTTTTGGTAAAATACTCTGTGGACTGACAATGTCATGATTGGTAATAATTGACAGGTCACGTGCAGGGAGTGACACCAGACCAGAGAAAACACATGATGACACAGATAAGTAAATTGATTTGGATTTTTATTAATTCAAAAGGGAAAGCTTTGTTAATGAAAGACATCGCTCACCAGAGGAAGACCCAGCCTGGAAGGAGAGATAAGAGCAGGTTAGATAAGGAGGGAGACTGAAAAGGGAAAATAAGGACTGCACTGACAGTGAAATCTGGAGGGGGGTGATTGGGAGGAACGGCCTGCCCGATCTGAACCCGAGTGGTGTTCAGTTATTGGACTTCTGTGCTAACCACAGTCTGTCCATAACGAACACCATGTTCAAGCATAAGGGTGTCCATATGTGCACCTGGCACCAGGACACCCTAGGCCGCAGGTCGATGATCGATTTTGTTATCGTATCATCAGACCTGCGACCGTATGTCTTGGACACCCGAGTAAAGAGAGGTGCAGAGCTGTCAACTGATCACCACCTGGTGGTGAGTTGGATCCGATGGCAGGGGAGGAAGCCATTCAGACCTGGTAGACCCAAACGTATAGTGAGGGTGTGCTGGGAGCGTCTGGCTGAGGCCCCTGTCCGGGAGGTCTTCAACTCCCACCTCCGGAAGAACTTCAACCACATTCCGAGGGAGTCTGGAGACATGGAGTCTGAATGGGCCATGTTCTCCACCTCTGTTGTTGAAGCGGCGGCCCAGAGCTGCGGCCGCAAGGTGGTCGGTGCATCTCGTGGTGGCAACCCCCGAACCAAGTGGTGGACACCAGTGGTGAGGGGGGCCATTAAGCTGAAGAAGGAGTCCTATCAAGCTTGGTTGGCTTGTGGGACTCCCGAAGCAGCTGAGGTGTACCGGCAGGCCAAGCGGAGTGCAGCTCGGGTGGTTGCTGAAGCAAAAACCCGGGTATGGGAGGAGTTCGGTGAGGCCATGGAACAAGACTTTCGGTCGGCTTCAAAGAGATTCTGGCAAACTGTTCGGCGGCTCAGGAGGGGAAAGCAGCTCCCCGTCCACACTGTGTATGGTGCGGATGGGACACTGTTGACTTCAACTGGGGATATCGTCGGGCGGTGGAAGGAATACTTCGAGGATCTCCTCAATCCCACTGATACGCCTTCCACAGAGGAAGCAGGGTTTGGGGACAAGGGGGATGACTCGCCTATCACAGGGGCTGAGGTCGCCAAGGTGGTTAAAAATCTCCTTGGTGGCCGGGCCCCGGGGGTGGACGAGATTCGCCCCGAGTACCTCAAGGCCCTGGATGTTGTTGGGCTGTCATGGTTGACACGCCTCTGCAACATTGCGTGGAGGTCGGGGGCAGTGCCTTTGGCATGGCAAACCGGGGTGGTGGTTCCTCTCTTCAAAAAAGGGGACCGGAGGGTGTGCTCCAACTTTAGAGGGATCACACTCCTCAGCCTCCCTGGGAAGGTCTATGCCAAGGTACTGGAGAGGAGAGTCCGGCCGTTGGTCGAACCTCGGATTCAGGAGGAGCATTGTGGTTTTCGTCCTGGCCGTGGCACATCGGACCAGCTCTTTACCCTCTCGAGAATTCTTGAGGGTTCGTGGGAGTTTGCCCAACCAGTTTACATGTGTTTTGTGGACTTGGAGAAGGCATTTGACCGCGTCCCTCGTGGATTTTTGTGGGGGGTGCTTCGGGAGTATGGGGTATCGGGCTTGTTGTTACGAGCTATTCGGTCTCTGTACGACCGTTGTGAGAGTTTAGTTCGTATTGCCAACACTCGGTCGGAGTCATTCCCAGTGAGAGTTGGACTCCGCCAGGGCTGCCCTTTGTCACCGGTCCTGTTCATAATTTTTATGGACAGGATTTCTAGGCGCAGCCAGGGAATGGAGGGTGTCATACTTGGTGACCACAGGATCTCATCTCTGTTGTTTGCAGATGATGTTGTCCTGTTGGCTTCATCCAGCAATGACCTACAGCTCTTGCTGGGACGGTTTGCCGCTGAGTGTGAAGCGGCTGGGATGAGAATCAGCACCTCCAAGTCCGAGTCCATGGTCCTCAGCCGGAAAAAGGTGGATTGTCCTCTCCGGGTTGGGGACAGGCTCCTGCCCCAAGTGGAGGAGTTTAAGTATCTTGGGGTCTTGTTCACGAGTGAGGGGAAAATGGAGCGAGAGATCGACAGACGGATTGGAGCAGCATCTGCAGTGATGCGGACGTTGTACCGGTCTGTTGTGGTGAAGAGGGAGCTTAGTTCTAAGGCAAAGCTGTCGATTTACCAGTCAATCTACGTTCCTACTCTCACCTATGGTCACGAGCTTTGGGTAATGACCGAAAGAACGAGATCGCGGATACAAGCGGCTGAAATGAGCTTTCTCCGTAGGATTGCTGGACTCACCCTCAGAGATAGGGTGAGGAGCTCAGTCATCCGGGAGAGGCTCAGAGTAGAACCGCTGCTCCTCCACATTGAAAGGAGTCAGTTGAGGTGGTATGGGCATCTGATTAGGATGCCTCCTGGACGTCTCCCACTTGAGGTGTTTCAGGCACGTCCCACTGGGAGGAGACCCCGGGGCAGACCCAGGACTCGGTGGAGAGACTATGTCTCCCAGCTAGTCTGGGAACGCCTTGGTATCCCCTCTGAAGAGCTGGAGCAGGTGGCTGGGGAGAGGGAAGTCTGGGCTTCTCTGCTTGAACTGCTGCCTCCGCGACCCGGACCTCCGGAAAAGCGGTAGAAGATGGATGGATGGATGGATGGAAGGACTGCACTCACGTGGGAGAAACAGAAAGCCCGGCAGCAAAACCCAGCACCAACGGCGATCCAGGAGTTGAAGCTGGAAGGCAGGAATAGAGCTGGGTGAGATGTCTGACCGGGTGGATATCGCTGCTGAAGTGGTGATGATGATGAGGCAGGTGAGCGCACAACAACCCTGGAGACGCACCACGAAGATGGTAGCAACCTGTAGAAGAGAAGATGAGAGGAATTAATTTTCCTCAGAGGGAGAACTCTGGACAGACAGCGAAGCACTTTCTCCAGTAGACCACTACAGCTTTGCTGTCGAATGGCCAGGTACAGGAAATCTTTCCTGCCGCATGCCATTTCACTGCACAATAACTCACTATAACGTTGTATTACGGCCTGCCTCCCTGCATCACACGACCTGCTCCAGTTTGCATATCGTTCAAACCGCTCCACGGAGGATGCTATAGTCACCACCCTACACTCTGTCATCACCCACCTGGACCAGAAAGACACCTACGCCAGACTCCTGTACATTGATTTCAGTTCAGCATTCAACACCATTATTCCCCAGAGACTGATGGAGAAATTACTCCTTCTCGGTCTGAACACCGCCACATGTCTCTGGAGCCTGGATTTCCTGACTGAGAGACCTCAGTCTGTCCGGGTTGGAAACAACATCTCCAACTCTGTCACGCTGAGCACCGGATCCCCTCAAGGCTGTGTACTGAGTCCACTGTTGTTTACACTTCTAACACATGACTGTGTATCCAGACACGAAGGGAACCAGATTATTAAGTTTGCAGATGACACCACGGTGGTGGGACTTATTCAGAGGGATGAGGAATCAATGTACAGGGAAGAAGTGAGAGACCTGGAGGGCTGGTGCAGGGAGAACAATCTGGTGCTCAACATGGACAAAATGAAGGAGATGATTATCGACTTCCGGCGGTCACAGCCTGAACACGTCCCCCTCAGCATCGCTGGCCGTTTAGTGGAGAGAGTGGAGAACATCAAGTTCCTCGGAGTGCAGATCTCGCAGGACCTGACCTGGAGCAAGAATTCCTTGGAGATCAGGAAGCGGGCTCAGCAGAGACTGCACTTCTTGAGGAAACTCAAACAGGCCTCTCTCCCCATCTGCATCCTCAGGACTTTCTACAGAGGTGTGGTGGAGAGTGTTCTGACGTACTGCATTGCTACATGGTACTCCAGCTGCAGTATGTCAGACAAAAAAGCCCTGCAGAGGATAGTCAAGGGGGCTGAGAGGGTAATTGGAGTCTCCCTCCCCTCTGTCCAAGAACTTTTTCAGAACCGTTGTAGGAGCAGGGCACTGAACATTGTCAAGGACCGTTCTCACCCTCTGCATAAACACTTTGAACTTCTTCCATCTGGTAAACGATTCCGTAGCATCAGAGGCAGAACCACCAGACTGATCAACAGCTTCCTTCCACAAGCTGTCAGGATGCTGAACAGTTGACCCGGAATCTCTCATACACACTACTGCACCTACGGACATTTTGTATATTATTTGTATATTATAGTTACTTAGTTTTTGTTTGTTTTTTTCCCCAAGTATGTCTCAGGGATGTGTGAATGGATGGGGGGTGGGGGGTGAAGCTATGTGTGAGTGTGTCTTAAATCATGCTGCTTCTATCTATATGGTTTATACGGGTCATCATACTGACACCAAGTTTAGCTCAGTGCTTAAGATCCCAGTTTATATTAAGCTATGATGTATATAGGTTTTATAGAATGTTAGTTTTACTTTCCATGGGTAATCCCTTTGTCTGTCATGCGTGTGTTTCTGTTGTTTGGTTGTCTACTGTCATGCTGCTGTTACACTGTAATTTCCCAGTTTGGGATCAATAAAGTACATCTATCTATTTGTGAGCCCGAACGGCATCACCAGATATCCAAATTGCCCAAAGTGTGTTTTAAAGGCCGTCTTCCATTCGTCCCCTTCACAAATGTGCACCAGATGGCAGACGTTACACAAATCCAATTTGGTGAATACTCACGTGTGCTGAAGGAGCTCAAACGCAGAGTTGATCAGGGGCAGAGGATACTTACCCTTAACAGTTATGGCATTAAGTTCCAATAATCAAATCATGGGCACAAGGAACAGTCGTTCTTCCCGACAAAAAAGAATCCTGCCCCAAGCGGAACCGATGAAGGCCGACTGAGGCCAACGTTTAAAGAATCTTTAGTATAGCTCTCCATCGCCTCCCTCTCCAGCCCCAAAATACTGTAGATCTGGCTGGACGGCAGCTGCACCCCCGGGAGAAGGTCTATAGCACAGTCGTAAGAGCGATGGCGAGGTAAAGAAAGCACTCTCGACTTGCTGAAGACCTCTCCGAGGTCATGAGCGACCTCGGGTACTAGGCTGAGGTCCGGCGGCTCTGCTGGAGGGGAAGAGATGGACAGCGATGGTGAACACTCCTCCGAGCTAAGACAAGATGCCAAACAATACGGCTCCAGGAAGAGATGGAGTTATGTGCCCAATTAATAATAGGGTTGTATATCTGAAGCCACGGGTACCCAAGAACCACTGGGTGACATGATTTAGGGAGAATAAAGAACGAAACAGTCTCCCGGTGGTTACTTGAAAGGACGGACACCAGCCCCATGCTTTTGGTAATGGTGGCTACATTTCCGCCCTATAATGTAGTAACATTGAGGGGCATGGGCAATTTGGTCGTGGGGATGCCTACATCCTGCACAAAGTGCGCAGAAATAAAGTTCTGCTCTGCCCCTGAATCAAATCAAAGCCATGGCTCTCCTCTCGACCCCCGGCAACTGAATGAGGGCCGAAATGGAGAAGTTACCGGGGGGATGAACAGATTTCCCGCCCGTCAGACCCCCCCCCCCCCCCCACACACACACACGGCTACTGACAGGCCGCATCTTTTGGCTTCAGATGGCACTTCTGCAGTGTGTGCTTTAGGGAGCCACAATGCATGCATGCGCTGGCTCTGCTCAGCCACTGGTGCTCTTCCGGAGTCAGACGGACCCAGCCAAGCTCCATCGGCTCAGAAGAGAAGCCGGCTCCACTTGTGTCAGCAGCCGAAGAGGGCATGCACGCACTGGGCAGGTTAGAGGAGACCTTGCGCTCCCTCGCGTGCTCGTGGTATCGAGTGTCCAAACTGATAGCCTGATCAATGAGACCATCCAGGGAAGAGGTAACTGCATGAACTGCTAGGTCGTCACGGAGGTGTTTGTTTAAACCCTGGAGGAAGACGCTGCGTAGCGAAACGTCATTCCATCCAGAGTCCGCCGCGGAAACCCGGAACTCCACAGAGTAGTCTGCGGCAGACCGACTCCCCTGATGGAGTGATATCAATCGGCTCATGATGTTCCCTTCATTATCTGTCCGGTTGAACACGCAAGCGAATTCATTAACAGATCTCTCAAATGAATAATTAGGGCCCTCTGGACTGTCGAGAATGGATTGGGCCCAGCTGAGAGCCCTATCTCGCAGCAGGAGGGTCATAAAATGAATTTTAGCTGTATCGTTCAGGTACTCCCCACCAACCTGGCCCAAATAAAGCTGAACGTGACACAAAAAGCCCTTATATTTCCCCACCTCTCCCGCGTACGGGGCAGGTGAGGGAATGGAGGTAGTTTGGCACATGGTGGAAGAAACTGGGGCTACAAGTGGAGGGGTGGAACCCGGATGAGACAAATGTTCTGCGACTGTGCCCAGCTGCTGCGTAATAGTCTACAGCTGCTGCGTAAGCACGGCCCCCTGTGGCATCTAAGCGATCTAAAGCGGAGTGTTCCGCTGATGTTGCTCCCGCTGACCTTGCACTTTGGCTGGCTCGTTCTGTCATGATTGGTAATAATTGACAGCTTACATGCAGGGAGTGACTCCAGAGAAAACACACGGTGACACAGAGAAGTACATTGATTTGGATTTTTATCAATTCAAAAGGGAAAGCTTCGTTAATGAAAGATGTCACTCGCCAGAGGAAGACCCAGCCTGGAAGGAGAGACAAGAGCAGGTTAGATAAGAAGGGAGACTGAAAAGGGAAAAATAGGACTACACTCATGTGGGAGAAATGGAGAACCCGGCAGCAAAACCCAGCACCAACGGCGATCTGCGTTGTGAGCGCACAACAACCATGGAGACGCACCACAAAGATGGTAGCAACCTGTAGAAAAGAAGATGAGAGGAATTAATAATTTTCCTCAGAGAGGGAGAATATAACTTACTTGCTGTATTAGGTAGTATACCCAATGAGCCAGCGCTGAAACACTGACATGAAGGTCCTTTTAAGCGCTGGCGAGGCAGAGGCGGCAGGTGTGTCTCATCACACAGGTGAGGTGATTGTTTGCGGAGTCAGAGAAAGTTGAACAGGAAGGGAGGGGGAGAGTGCACTCACCAGAACATGACAGACAAGAGAAAAGTTGAACTTTTTGGAAGGTGTGTGTCCCATTACATCCGGTGTAAAAGTAACACAGCATTTCAGGAAAAGAAACATCTTACCAACAGTAAAATATGGTGGTGGTAGTGTGATGGTCTGGGGCTGCTTTGCTGCTTCAGGACCTGGAAGACTTGCTGTGGTAAATGGAACCATGAATTCTGCTGTCTACCAAAAAATCCTGAAGGAGAATTTCCGGCCATCTGTTCGTGACCTCAAGCTGAAGCGAACTTAGGTTCTGCAGCAGGACAATGATCCAAAACACACCAGCAAATCCACCTCTGAATGGTTTAAGAAAAACAAAATGAAGACTTTGGAGAGGCCTAGTCAAAGTCCTGACCTGAATCTGATTGGGATGCTGTGGCATGACCTTAAAAAGGCGGTTCATGCTTGAAGACCCTCCAGTGTGGCTGAATTACAACAATTCTGCAAAGATGAGTGGGCCAAAATTCCTCCACAGCGCTGTAAAAGACTCATCAGTTATCGCAAACACTTGATTGCAGTTGTTGCTGCTAAGGGTGGCCCAACCAGTTTTTAGGTTTAGAGGGCAATCGCTTTTTCACACAGGGCCATGTAGGTTTAGATTTTTTTTCCTTTAATAATAAACACCTTCATTTAAAAACTGCATTTTGTGTTTAATCGTATTATCTTTGTCTAATATTTAAATTTGTTTGATGATCTCAAACATTTAAGTGTGACAAACATACAAAAAAAAAAGAAATTAGGAAGGGGGCAAACACTTTTTCACACCACTGTATTAGCTGACTATCAGTATCAGCCAGTAGTCACATGGTTGGCTGCCATCGGCAAAAAATTAATATTTACAGATGGCAGTAGCTGATGGTTTATTGAAACAGATTAGAGAAACAATCACACCAGCAGAAGTAAATATCGCATCAAACCAGCTCGCACAAGCAAGCTGCACTGCAGCAACATAGCAGCAGCTCGCCAGTCAGGCATCCGTGAACTGCCCAAAATTGATGATAATCAAAGAAGTCCAGTCCTGTTTCATTGCCACAGGTCCAATCAATTCAAGATTTATTGTCCATCCACATTATTCATGGAGAAAAATCTATAAATTTACCACTTTGTTCAGTTCAACTTTATTTATACAGCACCATTTCACAGCAACAGTCATCTCGTAGCACTGCCAAACTGCAGGGGAAAACCCTACAATTGTACAAAGACCCCAGCAATCAGGCAATATCCTGTGAGCAGCACTTGGCTTTGGTGGAGAGGAAAAACTCCCTTTTAGCAGGAAGAAACCTCCAGCAGAACCAGGTTCAGGGAGGGGCAGTCATCTGCTGCGACTGGCTGGGAAGTGAGGGGATAGAAAAGAAGAACAGAGTAGCTGTGTCTCTACATGTCTGTTCTCTCTCTACACTTCGTTTGAAAACAGCCAGCTGACTCATGTTTCATTTTCTTGTTAGGTGCTATAAGAGGATCAAACCTGTCTGGAGTTGGTAGCCATGCCATACATTGTTTGAAAGCTTAGAAATTTGTCTATTTGGTTATTAAAACAGATTTCAGCTACAGTGCATCAACCAAGCTAGCACAAAAAAAGCAAGGGCTAATAGCAATAACTCACCAATGACGCTTCCTTGCATTTCCACAATTAACGAAAATCCAACAAATCCAGTCCTGTTTTATTGGCACAGGTCCAGCAGATCCATTCAAGCAAGATTTACTCTCCATCCACCTGATTACAGTGATATTTATCCATAAATTCACTGCATTGTTAGACACAAGCCAGCCGAACTTCTGGTGTTCTACAGAAAAGCTACATTTCCCATGGAGCTAGTGGCAGAAACAATGCTGAAAAGACACACATGACTCTCAGCTTTTGATTGACCAGCGGTTATTTTTCACAGAAATGGCCTTTGTCATGTGAAAGGTTAAAAATAATAAAAGTTGTGAGACATTTGTACGATATGATTGGATTTGTGCTTTCAAATATGGTGTGATGAAGGGCTGGTCAGCTGTTTATAATAACTAGTGCATACCTGTGCATGCCCGTAGAAACCAGATATAAGCAAGTATTTCTGTATGCCCATAGAAAGCAGGTGTAAGCAAGCATTTGTGCTTGCCCGTCGAAAGTTACTGTTACCATGGCAACAATAACCATGGTGATGCCTGCCTTTGATCTTTGACATGGTTAAGCAAGTATTTCTGCATGCCCGTCAAAAGCAAGTATAACCAAGCAGTTCCGCATGCCTGTAGAAAGTGTTCTGACCTCACAATGTACCTATGATGTCTATATAACATGGAGGATGTCATATTGTTCAGAACACCTTATATGGTCATGTGAAATCATAGCAACACAGTGTGCGCATGTGATATTCCGCATCTCCTCGGTCTCAGCTTGTCTGTGTGTCACCTGGCGTGCAGCATTGGCGGCCAGCCGACTATTCCGCATCTCCTCGGTCTCAGTTTCTCTGTGCCTTGCATGGAATTCACTGTCCCTGGCCAGCCGACTATTCCGCATCTCCTCGGTCTCAGCTTGTCTGTGCCTTGCCTGGCGTGCAGCGTTGCTCGCTTTGCGGGCATTTTGGGCTTCAGGTGACTCAGCACGTGCATGGCGCACTGCCACATGTTTCCTATCTGTTTGTGCATCCGTTGTCATACCCTATGCTGGTGAAGGGTGTTCTCCTGTCTCAGACAGATGTGTTGTTCAGAGTCATGCGTGCGATGTACTGCTGGAACCTCAGGTATTTCATCTTAATGGCATCTTTTCTGACGTGCAGCAGTTCTCCTCATTCTATTGCTCGCCATCTGGTGGGTCTTCTTCTCCTTCTTCATTGAGACCACTCTGCGTCGTAATTCCAGTTCATGGACAGGATCAAGAAAATAGATCTGAGCAAAAAGAGGCTTTCGACCCTGTTCAGGAAGACACCAACGACTTGTTCACCTTGCCAGTTTTGAGCAATATGACATCATAAAGACACATTAGTCTATGAGCCATATGGCATCATAAAGACACATTAGTCTAGGCATCGTGAGTGATGGTCTATATGACATCATAAAGACACATTTGTCTATGAGCCATATGACATCATAAAGACACATTAGTCTAGGCATCATGAGTGATGGTCTATATGACATCATAAAGACACATTTGTCTATGAGCCATATGACATCATAAAGACACATTAGTCTGGGCATCGTGAGTGACGGTCTATATGACATCATAAAGACACATTTGTCTATGTGACGTCATATAGACATCATGTCTTTATGCCGTCATAAAGAAGATAATCTACTGTGAGGCTGGCTGGCTGGCTGGCACAGCTATTGACGCCACCGAGGACACAGTCCAAGGATGGATTTTTTTCACACATAAGCAGTTGTTCAGAACTCCTTATACAAAGATATAGAGTGATGACGATAGGACTACAGCACCTAACCAGATAGAGTGATGATATGGAGTGAAGTGCGTGGCGGTAATGCACCTGTAGGCTGGTTGCCAACCGCCAAATCTAAATGAAGAAGAAGAAGATATAGCGCAATGATAATCAAGTTAGTGGCGGATAGGGGTCGGGCTCAGATGATGTAATGTTACACACTGTTGTACAGTAGGTGGCGGTATGCACCTTTCAGTTGTTTGCTATCCACCAGTAACCAAGGGAAGAAGAAGAAGAAGAGCTCATCGTCACTGCTCTCCACAGTAACTATTAAAACGGAATTATGGGTTTTAGTTTTTTTATTGTTGGTACAAGTATTAATGTAAATATGAATGTTAGTAGGATTGAAGATTTCCTTTCATTACCCACATATAAGCTCGTTTGGGAAACCAGTCCAAATAATGGATAATTTTATTAACAATTCTTTATTTGTACCAATGATGAATCAGTCTAAAAAAAACCCTGTGCGTTCTTGTCTGCTTATAATCAAGAAGATGGACATGAAATCAAACAATAACTCCCATATGTCTTTCAATAGTTTAATAAGAAATGTCAGAATTGGTTAACACATTTGGATGCCTTTAAAACAGAGAATTCAACATGTATCACGAGCATCATAGACTGTTATTCAATTACTGAGCATAACCTGTGAATCAAACATTTGTGGAACCAAATAAACCATAGTCTAACTTGGCAATATACTGGAAATTGGAAAACTATAAAATAACATTGATTAAGAAAAGTGGATACAATTTTATGAAGAAAATGATTAGTGAAGTATTTATAAAAAGGAAACTTGGTGTTACTGGCCACACTTGACTCGTCTATCACAGGGGCTGAGGTCGCCAAGGTGGTTAAAAATCTCCTTGGTGGCCGGGCTCCGGGGGTGGACAAGATTCACCCTGAGTACATCAAGGCCCTGGATGTTGTTGGGTTGTCATGGTTGACACGCCTCTGCAACATTGCGTGGAGGTTGGGGGCAGTGCCTTTGGCATGGCAAACCGGGGTGGTGGTTCCTCTCTTCATAAAAGGGGACCGGAGGGTGTGCTCCAAATTTAGAGGGATCACACTCCTCAGCCTCCCTGGGAAGGTCTATGCCAAGGTACTGGAGAGGAGAGTCCGGCTGTTGGTCGAACCTTGGATTCAGGAGGAGCAATGTGGTTTTCGACCTGGCCGTGGCACATCGGACCAGCTCTTTACCCTCTCGAGAATTCTTGAGGGTTCGTGGGAGTTTGCCCAACCAGTTTACATGTGTTTTGTGGACTTGGAGAAGGCATTTGGCTGCGTCCCTCGTGGTTTTTTGTGGGGGGTGCTTCGGGAGTATGGGGTATTGGGCTTGTTGTTACGAGCTATTCGGTCTCTGTACGACCGTTGTGAGAGATTGGTTCATATTGCCAACACTCAGTCGGAGTCATTCCCAGTGAGAGTTGGACTCCGCCAGGGCTGCCCTTTGTCACCGATCCTGTTCATAATTTTTATGGACAGGATTTCTAGGCACAGCCAGGGAATGGAGGGTGTCATGCTTGGTGACCACAGGATCTCGTCTTTGTTGTTTGCAGATGATGTTGTCCTGTTGGCTTCATCCAGCAATGACCTACAGCTCTTGCTGGGAGGGTTTGCCGCTGAGTGTGAAGCGGCTGGGATGAGAATCACCACCTCCCAAGTCCGAGCCCATGGTCCTCAGCCGGAAAAAGGTGGATTGTCCTCTCTGGGTTGGGGACAGGCTCCTGCCCCAAGTGGAGGAGTTTAAGTATCTTGGGGTCGTGTTCACGAGTGAGGGGAAAATGGAGCGAGAGATTGACAGACGGATTGGAGCAGCATCTGCAGTGATGCGGACGTTGTACCGGTCTGTTGTGGTGAAGAGGGAGCTTAGTTCTAAGGCAAAACTGTCGATTTACCAGTCAATCTACATTCCTACTCTCACCTATGGTCACGAGCTTTGGGTAATGACCAAAAGAACAAGATCACGGATACAAGCGGCTGAAATGAGCTTTCTCCGTAGGCTTGCTGGACTCACCCTCAGAGATAGGGTGAGGAGCTCAGTCATCCGGGAGAGGCTCAGAGTAGAACCGCTCCCCCTCCACATTGAAAGGAGTCAGCTGAGGTGGTATGGGCATCTGATTAGGATGCCTCCTAGACGCCTCCCACTTGAGGTGTTTCAGGCACGTCCCACTGGGAGGAGACCCCGGGGCAGACCCAGGACTCGGTGGAGAGACTTTGTCTCCCAGCTGGTCTGGGAACGCCTTGGTATCCTCTCTGAAGAGCTGGAGCAGGTGACTGGGGAGAGGGAAGTCTGGGCTTCTCTGCTTGAACTGCTGCCTCCGTGACCCGGACCTCTGGAAAAGCGGTAGAAGATGGATGGATGGATGGATGGATGGAAACTTGGTGTTACTCTGAAAAGGAATGTAGATTAATGAAAAGACAAAATGCATTTGACACTCTGAAAGTTTGTAAATCTTAGGTTTAAAGATTTATACCAGGAATATTCTGAAGATAAGATAAGATAAGATAAGATAAGCCTTTATTAGTCCCACAACGGGGAAATTCCAGGATTGCAACAGCACAGGGATAGCAACACTCAGAGCAACAATCAGAAGGCAAGAAAAAAAAAAACAAGCAAGCAAGAGCAGCTAATATACATATGTACATATTACTATAAAATATATATATACACACACACACACACACAGACACACAGTGCAGAGCATTGTAGCTGGATGGAATAAATATATGAATATATGAACACACAGTGCAGAGCATTGTAGCTAGATGGAATAAATATGTAAATATATAAACACCCACAGTACGGAGCATTGCAGCTAGGTGGAATAAATATGCAAGTATATAAACACACACAGTGCGGAGCAATGTAGCTAGATGGAATAATATGTAGATATATAAAAACACAGTGCGGAGCATTGTAGCTAGATGGAATAAATATATAGATATATAAATATAAACACACCCAGTGCTGAGCATTGTAGCTAGATGGAATAAATATATAGATATATAAATATAAACACACCCAGTGCAGAGCATTGTAGCTAGATGGAATAAATATGTAAATATATAAACACACACAGTGCAGAGCATTATTGCTCGGTGGGATGAAACAGCATAACCGTCTATTTAGTTATCCTACATGGTATGATTATGTGACCATACATATTCTCACCCTCCATAGCGACCGGTATGTTCCTAGTTGTATGCCGGAGAGGACCATTGTGTAAGTCTATTGCATCTTTTGCATTAAAAAAAAAACTATTAGTTTGTTACGTCTTTTTGCTATCTCTGCGAGCAGCCCTGCTTAGGTTGTACAGTCTGACAGCCGTTGGTAGGAAGGACCTACGAAACCTCTCGGTTGTGCACCTGGGATGATGTAGTCTGCTGCTAAATGAGCTCCTCAGTGCATCCAGTATGTCCTGCATAGGGTGGAACTCGGACTCCAGCAGAGATGACAGTTTAGCCACCGTCCTTCTCTCTCCTATCTCCTCCATCGGATCAAGGCGTTGCCCCAGGACAGAGCTAGCTTTCTTAATCAGTTTGTTCAGTCTCTTCCTATCGGCTGCAGTAATGCCACTGCCCCAGCAGACCACTCCAAAAGTGATGGCTGATGCCACCACCGTGTCATAGAATGACTTCAGCAGCGCCCCTTGTACACCAAAAGACCTGAACAACAGAACAACAGACCGTCAGCTAAGCAGAGTCATTGCATCTCAGTGGACAGCAGGCGGTCCATTTGAATCTTGTTCCATCTGGACTGGCGTGGCTCCTGTTGGAAGACTGGCAGACAGGTTCTTTACCACGGTTATGGCCTACTCCCGAGATCACAACGAGCTGGTTCTTCAGCAAGCTGGGTGAGGTCTTCTCTATGCACTGAAAAAGGAATCTCTATGCACTGAAAAGGGAATATGACCAGGCTGCCAAATTCTAATATTTCAAATATTTGTTTATTGTTCAAAGTCCAATCAGAAAGTCAAATAAAAAAAACACCACAAATCTGTTTCTTCCGATGTTTTGTGGTTTGAGTAAGTTGGTTTAAGCTTAGTAAAAATCAAACAAAATCTTCTTAACATGGTAATTTAAAGAAAAGGATTAAAATAAGAAAAAACAAACTTTAAAGAAAAGAGAATTTTCACAGAGCATGGGAGACTCTGACCCTACTTAAAGGAGAGGAAAAAAATGGGAGAGCAGAAAATTCTGCTCCTTCTTCAGGCTGAACATCACGCCAACAACTGGGACAAAGAAAAGTTTTCCCGGGTGTGGCAGGATTTGACTGAATTTCATGAAAACTGAGCTGGACCAATTATATTGCTTCTTTGTTCAGCAGAAGTCATAAACCAGACTGTCATGGTCTGAGCGCCGATGTCGTCCGCGCTCAGGCCATACATCATCTCCTCCAGGCCTTTGTTGTGACAGCGTCTCGGCGGTGCTTCCGGCTGTCAGAAGTAGGGATGGGCATTCGGTGAAATTTTCTTCACCGATCGTCTGGAGAATTAATGATTAATAATCGGTTAATCATTAACATTTTTAGGTACGTAACAAGGCAGGTAGACTACATTAGAACATCAGGAATCAGCACGGAGAGCCCTCGGGAATCTCGCAAGCTGATTGGCCGAGACGTTTCACCCCGCAAGCTGATTGGCCGAGACGTTTTACCCAGCTTCTGTCCCTGCCGAGCGGCCACCCAACAAACGAAGACCGCATTCATTGCTCTATCGCTCGTGTTACTTAGTCTAGCCGCGCAGAACTTTTTGCTGTTCTCTTGTGCCATTTTGTGCGAAATAGTCTTCCCGTCGAGCCACTACGCCGCCTCCTGTAGCTTCCCTCGACGTGTGTACACCGAATCTTCATGACCTACTCAATAAAGTTTCTGAAAAAAAAAAAAAGAATCTTCACGACCGCCATTACTCAGCGCGCAACCACTGTTGGCGGTTTCTTCGCGTAATAAGGGTGTTCCATGGACCCTGTCGATGAGGTATATTTGTATGCTGCATTGCAGTGATTGCAGTACACCTGGTCATTTTTTAAATTGAAATGGTCCCACGCAACACTTCGCCGTAACCGCTTCATGATTTGGCGATTGCCCTACGGAAGCCCGCATGTATCAACTAACTAACTAACTAACTAACCTGCACTTATACGTATAGCGCTTTTCTAGTCACAAAGACCACTCAAAGCGCTTTCACTAATACTAACCCTCTATTCTAAGGGCCTAACTGCGGCACGCCAGGGTACGGCGATGGTGTAATGTTGCCCCCTGGTGCCCAAATTTTGCCATTGCATTGTTTGAGGACGGCCGTGCACTAGGCCTATTAACCTCGGATTGTTTAAAAAAAAAAAACGGTTTGTCGACGAAAATGAACTTCCTCGGTGAAATTCTTAATGATCAATTATCGGTTAATCGGTAAATTATGCCCATCCCTAGTCAGAAGCCAAGCACCACGGGACGACTGGGGGCCAATTATCACTCATCAGCTGATGAGCTGTCAACCCCTATATCAGGGAGCTGCCCTGTTTGCTCAGGGCTGCGACCTCACGCTTTCCACACATCCCTCTCATTGTGGATTAGGCTGGAGTCCCTACTTCCATGGACCCTGTCGATGAGGTATATTTGTATGCTGCATTGCAGTGATTGCAGTACACCTGGTCATTTTTTAAATTGAAATGGTCCCACGCAACACTTCGCCGTAACCGCTTCATGATTTGGCGATTGCCCTACGGAAGCCCGCATGTATCAACTGCGGCACGCCAGGGTACGGCGATGGTGTAATGTTGCCCCCTGGTGCCCAAATTTTGCCATTGCATTGTTTGAGGACGGCCATGCACTAGGCCTATTAACCTCGGATTGTTTAAAAAAAAAAAAAAACAGTTTGTCGACGAAAATGAACTTCCTCGGTGAAATTCTTAATGATCAATTATCGGTTAATCGGTAAATTATGCCCATCCCTAGTCAGAAGCCAAGCACCACGGGACGACTGGGGGCCAATTATCACTCATCAGCTGATGAGCTGTCAACCCCTATATCAGGGAGCTGCCCTGTTTGCTCAGGGCTGCGACCTCACGCTTTCCACACATCCCTCTCATTGTGGATTAGGCTGGAGTCCCTACGTCCGGCTCCAGCCCTCCTCTCTTCCCTCATCGTTACTCATAAGTGCTCTCTTGTATTATCTCTTGTATCTCTTGTATTATTTGTGTTTTTGCCCCACGAGGCTCATTTCCTTTGTTGCTTCCCTTTGTTAATAAATTACGCAGACTCACTGGTTGGCCCTCGGCTCTTATTAATGGCTCGCAAGAGCCATTCATGACACAGACCAGTGTTTCCTCTGGCTTAAAGACCTTGGCACGGTGGCAACATATTTTTCCTGGGGGAAGGGGGGGGCATACTGGAATATGTTAATTTTATACTGTTTATTTCATTTTAAATTTTTACACAGTAACGTTGCATATGGAACTTACCATTTGAAGTATTATACAACCAAGGCTTGAATATTGGGCCAGTTGGGGTCCCACCCAGATATCCTGTGTTTAAACTTTTTAGTGGTGTCATCCTTCTCTTCTTCCTCTGCCTGAACACTTTCCTCTCCTTGGCTCCTCTCTTCGGTCTCATCTTGCCCTCTCTGAGCTCTGTCTAATTCAGGTTCTCTCTCAGTCTATGGTGGTATACAAACAGGTTAGAAAATATCAAGTGTCATGTTTTGTCCTGCATGATTTTTTTGTCATGGTTTACATAAATGACAAAAATATGTGTATTTTTTGTATTTTTATTCTAGTGTTTCTTTTTTTCCCCATTGAGAGTAGGGAAGGGAAAGAAACATTCATAATAGTAATGTACTCAAGCATACTTAAAATTATATGATCAGGTGGGTATAGTAACCAGAAATTCTACTCATGTAAAAGCAGTGCTTTGAAATTAATAATTAAAAGTAGGCAACCAAAAAGTTCTAATTGAGTTAAGGGTACAAAGAGCACCCACTTAAAAACTTGAGTAATGACTTCAGTCTGAAGGTTTGAAGGTTTGAGGTTTTCCTCAGAAGTTTATAACAGTTTTCTTATAGTTTTATACTTTTCTCTGTAAATCTAAAGTTGAAACCATGTTCCTCAAATTTGTAATTTTCTCTTGTGAAATTGACTTTTCTTGTACATTTGAAACTTTATTATAAATTTGTGGATTATTTTATGACTAATTTTTGTCTGTTTTTTTAAATTACTGGTTGTTTTTTTTTTATAGATACATTTGAAACAGACTGTGGTAATTTTTTATTTTTTTTTTACTTTTTCCTTATAGCAATTTACATTTTTGACCATAACTTTGCGGTCAGAATAGAACAATAATTTAACTCCGATTACAAAGAAAAAATATTAATAAAATTGTATTTAATGAAATAAATTAACTTAAATGACCAAGGATGCCGTTATTTCTGTTACATTTCTTTATATGTGTAGTTTTTTTTTTTTAGAAATCTCCTCACCACCCAGACAGCAGGAAAAACCTTCCTTATTTTGAGATCAGATGTTGACACGTTTAGTTTGTCTGAAGGCTGCTGACAGATTAAAGTCACTTGAAGAGCTCGTGGATAGCTGTCTTGTTACTGATGAAGGTGGCGGCCATCTTGAGGCCTCTGGGAGGAATGTTGCAAACGGCGGTCTTTATGTTGTTGGGGATCCATTCCACAAAGTACTGTAGCTGTTGTTCTTGTTTTGCACATTCAGCATCTGTTCATCCACCTCCTTCATGGACATGCGACCACGGAAGATGGCAGCCACTGTGAGGTAGCAGCCATGACGTGGGTCGCAGGCGGCCATCATGTTTCGTGAATTTCGGTCATCTTAACCAGCCAGGTACATAATAGGGAACTGTAGCAGACTCTAAGGACATAATTCACCACAATATGTGTTCATGTACAGAATGATCTGTTTAGGCAGTTATAGTTGTGTGCTCAGGCTTTCTCATCAGGCACCTCTCTAGGCAGCCGCTGAAGGACCTCAGTTTAGAGCTAGCGTTTTTAGCTGTTGCTTTGTCACTGCCGCTGGAGAGTAAAGACGGCACGCCTGCTCATGTGAGAAAAGAGAAATTGCCAGTCTCATAACTTAATATTGTAGTGGCTGGTGAAATATATCTTCAGCAATTCATCAGTCCCCCTGCCTTTCCCTTCATATGAAGCCAGCTGCATTTGAATTCTAACCACATCTCTTAGCTAAGCGACTCTTCCATTATGGCCCCGTTTCCAGCGGGTTAAAACCCAAGATAAACGCCAGTGCTTACATATCTCTTATGATTTCTTTCCGCGTTTAAAGTACTTTAATAAACTCATGTTTCTGTTGGACAGTCACGCTTAGCGAGATACTGCTGACTGGAAAACTCGCATGAGCAGGGCGCTTCTAAACTCCACGCGGATGATGGCCATGCGCGTTGTTCGTGTGCACACTTGCGGAAAGTCATTGCTTCATATATTTTTATTAATAAATTCATATCGCCTTGCGGTGGCAGTAAAATTTCTGGCAAGGCGGGGCCGCCACGGAGAAATGTTACCAGAAGAAACCCTGCAGACTAAAAAATGAAATGCAGTGAAGCCTGGACCCCTATTGGTCAGTCAAAGTCCAGAGCTGTGGAGGTCTCTCAGAGGGAGAAGGAGAGAAACTTGATATGAGAAGTGAAGTTCTCCTAAACCCATGCTGCTGATTAAAGCATAAATTCTTTAAGCTTTAGTAACTAACATATCCTACTTGATAAAGGAACACGCAAGGTCTCTACATTGATTAATTCCTTGATGGTAAGCATGCAAAAATTAATTTCTTCCTGAAAATAAAGCAACACATATCAAACCATATCAACAAAAGCATTTCAAACCACAATTGTCCATTCCAGAGTTCAGCCATGTCTTCAGTAATGGATACTATCTTGAGAGAAAGAATATAAATTATTTTTTTTGTCCACAATTTATAAGTTCCAATGCAGAGAGAGAAAAATATCCCTGTGTTGTCCACAAGAGGGCAATGTAAGACTGTTTGAGTTTAATGAGGAATCTTGACCTTCCAGTCTGGAAAATATCAACCATAACTGTCAATTTGGGGCATTCCTTTGGCAAATAGATGAAAGGGAGAAATGACTCTTTAAGTCCTGGAGAAGGGATTAACTTCCACTTTATGGCTGATGGGTTGTGTTACAGCTCTGGTGCTTGGGTGAGAAAAGCAGTTCGTAACCAGACTTGTGGTGTGAAACGATTTTTCCTCAGCAAAGAATGAGTTTATAAATTGGAACCCAGGATCAACGCTACACTATGGTCTCCTCAAAGTTTTGATTCAGTCCAGCTCACACAAGCATCTCCCAAATGATCCCAAAGATCAAAATTAGTCCAATCTCTCAGTGATCTCCATGCTGTGTAAAGGTGGCCAAAAAGGTTGTGATATAGTACACCCAGTGGCCTAAAGCTGGATTCATGCTGCATTTCCTCTCTGGTCTGCTTTGGACGAGCCCGACATGCATGCGCTCTGTATATGCTTCACTTTTTTTGTCTACCAGACCAAGCAGTTGACGCATGCTATTTGTAGTTTCGCCCCAGCCCTATGGGTAGCCACTTTGTTCACCGGCTATAAATACAAGCGCAACGCACATTTTTTTTTTGTAAAACAATGGCATTGTTTCAAGGAAAAGGAGGAATTATCGTGTTTCAGTGCTCTTCTCTACTCAAGCTGCTGCTGCAGAACGCTTCATGTATGTTTATTCTTGTCTTCCTCTTTGTCTTCTTCGTCTACTTTGACTTTGTTTGCTGTGTTGGTAGCGCCACCTTGTGAATGAGAGGTTCAATCTTGCGCATGTGCAGTCAACGCAGTCAGGCTGTGCGGTCAAAAGTTGGGCTGCACGCGGATGTCCGCAGACTGGAAATGATAACATAAAATGCATCACACAAGTCTCACGGTCGAGTGGACGTAGGCAGCTGAGGTGCAGCATGAATCCAGCTTTAGAGTTCAGGATGCATACCATTAACAGCATGCTGTAGGGGCGTTTGGGGGTGTAATGGTTATGTGTGGTTACCACAAGGGCATGTTTCTCAACCGCATTGATCCCTGGTCTAATTCTGAGCCAGAATGATTTCTCTTGTATATCTCTCCTTTGCATTTCCTGTCTTTCTCTTAATTGGGTTTGTCCAATAAATGAAAAATGTCAAAAAATGCAACTTTTAAAAAAACATTCCTCCTCTCCATAAAATCCCTGGTTTGCGTACTGTCCAGAGCAATTTCTTACCCTGCACTGCCATCTTCACTGCCCCAGTGTAAAAACAAAAGCCAAAAAATAAATCCATTTAAAATTTTTTGACATTACATACTTCGACCAGTAGCACTGTTCTGACCACTACACTTCATGGCAAACAGGAGTCACAATACTCAGTACTGTAGTACTGTATGCAAATGCATAGTATTGTTTGGCTGTACTGAGGCTCCGCTGCCTGCAGGAAATGTCCCTGGTCCCCAACAAACAGCAAAAGTGTGAAAGGCAATTAGTTGTTTTGGCAGAGGAGCGCCATGATATATGAGAGCCGAGGAAAAGAAGACATGTCTGGACTAGTGGTCCTTAAGGGGTTTTCGTTTCCTTAACCCCTCTCCCTCTGCTCTGGTTCTTTTCTGCGGGGGTGGGTGGGGGGGATGTTGTGCCCTGTTATAGCTCCCTAAATGCAGGGATGGCCATGCAGACCCAGTGAGACTGAATGCTTGGAGTGGAGGGTGTCAGACAGAAAAGGGGTAGTCTGGATCACAACAATTCCTGATGGAACTTGGGTCTAGATGGAGGCTGTCTGTCTGAGTGTGTATGTGTGTGTATGTGGGGGCACTGTGCAATGCTAATGTGCATTTTCCTGGGTGCAGATGTGCGAGTGTGTGTGTGTGCGTGCGTGCGTGCAGTGTCCTGGAATGTAATCAAGTGTGCATTTGAGACACACAGACATCGGGCTCTCACACATCAGGCCCTCATGCAAGTATTCATCAGAGCCTGGGGAGAGGCTGAGCGGGCAGGTCAATAATCACATCTGAGGAACACTCGCTGACTGACGCTAATCCACGACAGGAGAGAGCGCAAGGGAGAGAGAGACCCACTCCAAAATCAATTAAAACCTAATTAGGCTCTTAGCTCTTTCGCGGGCCTTTTATCCTTGGTGTTGGTGATACAGAGCCGAGTGTGTGTGCGCACGCGTGTGTTTGTCTACTTCTGCGTGCATGCGCATGTTTCCGTCGCCGTGCCCATGCGTTTGTTGACACATGTTTGAGTGTGTGTTTTCCGTAAAGCATGTGTCGGTTACAGCCCTAAGCAGGCGTACTTGGGGATAGCGGTGACTCCCAAAGACTCGCCGTGGGAGCTCGCAGCTAAAGCCCTTGCAATCGCCTCTGTAATGCAGGATTACAACCAAGACATGTATAAGAGTATTGGACAGCAGCTTCTTTACTCACTGGCATGGGAGCTCCTCAGACCTTCTTTTGTGCAGATTGGCTGCATTGAAAGGCATCACATGCTTTGCCCAGGAAGTCACCAAAAAAGTCACTAATGCCTATGAAATTATGTGAATTAGAAGAAGAGCACTCTGGCAGTTTAGTATAGCACTTGCATAAAGTTGGGATGACAGGCAAAGAAAATAATCTTCAGAACTTGCAGCAGAAGCCGAAGTATCTTGGCTTTGAGGTTAAGTATGGATCAGGCTTTGGAAAGGTGCATCCTGTGGTTCCCATGATGCACCTTGTAATAAATCCTCCCGTCCTGATATCCTCTGATTTCAAACTGCTTGCCTTAACTGTTCTGTAAAACCTGAATATCTTCCAGAAGTAAAATCCAAACTGTTCACAAGATGCATCTTCTAGCCCATGCTGTACAGGATACATGCGGTTACTTTACAGGCTCTTTGCTTTGTTTTCACACCTTGAGGCTTACCTGTACATGCCCCACTCTGACCCAGATTAATTTGCCTGGGATTATCCCTCCCATCAGCAGTCTTAGCTTGAATGTGCTGTATAAAAGTCAATACACTGCAAGAATGAGATAACCCCCAAAAAAGAAGCTTAGTGGCTCTATTTAATCCAGGTTTTATTCCAAACTGGCAGTACAAAAGCCGCCTTTGCCACCACAAAGAAACAGCCCACAGCCGATTGCGATGTCTCAGCTTTCCTCAACACTTTTCATTGTCGAGAAGTAGTGAGGAACAGTGGTTACCTGTTTAGCAAGATGCTGAGCTGAAGCGTGTCTAAAGACGCAGAGACATTGGTGATGATTTTCTAGTATGAAACAGCCCATCAGACTAATTAGCGACACCGCAGAGGCCCTGCTATTTCTTTGACAGCTTTGTTACATGAACTAATTGAGGCGGGTGTATTTGCACGTCAGTATGCTTAGAGGGTGTCCTTAGTGTCACTGGAGGGCTCCTGCAGAGATGCAGTTAGTGAAACACAACATGTGTGGTAAAGAGATACTTTGCAGAGGGAAAAGGGATTGAACATTATGGTGACTAAAATTACAAGGAAATTAGTCACAGTTGCACAACTTCAAGTACAACAATGTGCTTATTTCATGGAAAATTGTGAACATAAACACACACTGCTTAAGAGGAAAGGAGAGGTAGAAAACTGAAGATTACACTCAGTACGACTGCCACCCATATGACAGATAATGCTAAATATGCTTCAAGGAGTAGCCTAGCGTCAGCTGAGCAACAGACACAAATTATGGAGATTTTCAAGCCTTTAAATATCGTCACAACCCCAAATTATTTCCTTTAAAGCTGGTGATTCTCTCTCAGCCCTAAGGAATGTGTTGGCCCCATTTTAATCATATCAACAAAAGCTATGGTATCATTTATGTATGGGAGGTAATGCATAGAATAGCCATGTTTCACAGTAAATGACAGTCTCCACTCTGCAGTCCTCAGATTGGAGACTGTCACGTCTTAATGAAACCATGCGGAATTCCAACCACACATGCAGGTCTATTGAAATGTACAGAGGGGTGTAAAAGTTGCTAAACTGGACAATCTTTCATTAACAAAAACCACATACCAGCGTAGACGCTTTGGCTAACACCTGGCTCTCATTGAGCTTTCATTCTTACTCATCTGTCACTTGTAAGCTAAACTTTATATTTCAGCTTTCAAGGATAAAAAGTGACATTTACAACTTTTTTATGGAAACTGACAAATTCATTGTGTTACAAGCCTTGCACATCTGGTGCTCCTAAAAGAAAAACTTATCAAACGCAACCCACAAATGTGTTTTCTACCTCGGTTTGTGGCTCTGTGACACTCCGCATGCCTACTAATGTTGGATTAGTGACAAATGGATCTAATTCTGGATCAGCCAGGTGGGCGCTGTCTGTCTCTCGCTCTCTCTCTCTCTCTCTCACGCACTCACACACACACACACCAATGCTGGCCTGCCAGTTAAGAATTTAGTTTTATCATCCAGGGTCAGTCGGCTAGTCAAAGGTCACAATGAGCTGAGAGTTCAAACATGTGGAAGCTAATAAGCAAAGTGTTTTCGCCTTGATTTTGACCACATTTTGCTCTCTAGCCCCCTCCTCTTCCCCCTCACCTATCACCTGCCAGCCCTCACCTTTTTATTTTTCATGAGCCTCTTGGTCTATTTTTGCACCGCTTATTAACAAATCCATCTCGTCATGTGTTTGCCTGCTGAATCTCTTCCCCTGGTTTGCAGCTTTAATTATCTCCCCTTCCGAACCTACCCTTCCCCTCCGTTTCCTCCCAGATTCGGTCATTTGTGGTGTGTTCACCCAGAGTGAATGTCAAAGGGATCTGAGTTTGTTGTCCATAGAAAAACTGGGTCGTAAGAGGTAAATTTATTAGGTGCAGCTGAGGGGAAAGGCAGCACATGTGAGGTGAAATCTGTGGCAGATATGCTTAATTGTGCCTTAATGTTGTGTTGTACTTTTAAATGTTTTTTTGGACCCTGGCCCTTCACTCTGATAGTAAATAGGTCCACATCTCTTTTTTTTAAACTCAACTTCTTGTATAAACCAATAGGTCGATCAGAATGTTCATCACCCCGCCACTGCTCTCCATTTGCCTTTCTTAATCCCCATCTGAAGCATTAAACTAAATGTCAACTGTATACTAAAATCATTCTTGAAGAACTCTTTAGATAAAATCTAAATCTCTGTCCCTTTTCGGTCCTTTTTTTGTGAATCAGATACGACTTCATAGAGATTCGTGATGGGATTTCAGATACGGCTGATGTTTTGGGTCGACACTGCAGCAACATTGCCCCAGCGCCAATCATCTCGTCTGGACCCTCCCTCCAGATTCGATTTGTGTCAGACTACGCCCATCAGGGGGCGGGCTTCTCTCTGCGCTACGAGATCTTCAAAACAGGTGAGGGCCCATTAGAGGGACTACGCAATATTTGGTTTCTCAGACATTTTTTTTTCATCAGCTTGTGATTTGAGTTGGTAAATTGGTTATGTAATTAATATGTAAAACGCTATGTGATACAAATATTTATCAGAATTGCTCCAATTCTTATACCTGTATCAGAAATGCCACCGATAGTGTTGAAAAATCCTGGTGCTGATATCAGCAAATATTAGTCTGTGCTCCAGTCCTATTCTATATAACACATTGGCCACAAAACAGCACCAAGCTACTTCTCAGTCAGCTCAGTTAGTTCTAACGCTGCACACTGAAGATCGGTTCTTCTCCGCTCTAAAACTGTACACAAGGAGTTATGCCCTGCTCCCACTGGCAACTACTTTTTAAGAGCAACATTAAGATTATCCTGAGCAGGACATGCAGCAATGACTGTGTTTACATGTACATGAACAAACTGTTATGATTGGATTTCTACAGTTATCTGATTATTCAGATGGCCATGTAAACAGAATAATCCGATAAAGGCCATCAAGTGGTTTACCCTCCAATAATCTGTTTATTCAGTGCATGTAAACACGACAAAACTGATTATTGCCATTATCGGTTTATTCCCGCTAATCGGTTTATTGTGACCATGTAACCGGGGTCAATCACATCCGTGTAGAGTTAATAGTAATAATAATTCAGTATCAGTGGATATGCCAGTTCAGGTATCAGAATTGGGAAGGAAAAAATGGCATTATGACATTGTCATTGTTATGGTCTTTTGTTGTTGTTCTTTTTTTTCTTTTTTGGGGGGAGGGTCATTTCTTTCCCACAGAGTTTAAAAAAACAAAAAACATACAGGCTCAAAAGGAAACATTACACCAAACAAACAAAAACATGTTTCCATCTTGCTATAATTACCTCCGCCAAGGAGGTAATGTGATCATTTGTGACCTGTGCTGGCAAAATGAGTCACTTTGACGAAATTATAAAAACTGAGGTAACGTTTTTTCTGTATTCTGTATTGAAAGACCTTCAAAATGATATTTAATTTGTAGGAAGTGCGCAAAAACGGACCCGGAAAAAGACGATTTGTTTATATTTTGGCTAGGCTTAAAACTTGCATTCGATCGGTCGGGAGTTGCGTCTTCCACAAAAACATATGTATTTTTCGAAAGTATGTTTTCTAAGCTTTCCAATGATCCCAGGCACTCGCACGGTTTTCCCGGGACATGCTGCTAGCAAACAAAGAGAGTCATGATTTATGACTTCTCCTGCCTGCAGCTTGTAATGACGCGGTGCGCATTCAGACTCATTTTGCCAGCATGGGTCACATTTCTGTTTGTTAGGAGGATTATGTAGTTACCTCACATTTCACTCTGCTCCTGATAGTCCTGCATTGTGCACCGGGTATGATTCATGTGTTTATACGAGTCACCATCTATTCAGCTATGATGTATATAGGTTTTTATAGTCGTGTTAGTTTTACTTTCCATGGGTAATCCTTTTGTCTGTCATGCTTGTGTTTCTGTCGTTTGGTTGTCTACTGTCATGCTGCTGTTACACTGTAATTTCCCAGGATCAATAAAGTACATCTATCTATCCATCCATCCATCTCTCCCCTCAGCTAAAAATATAAATTGGAAATACTGATACAACTCAGTTTCTGTTCTATTTTGAATCCTGTTGTAGAACTACTTTGCCACTCAGAACAGGGGTTATGTCCAGTAAAGAAGAGAAGTGAAAAATACTCAGCTCAAAGCTTACTGACTTTAAGTACTGTGACTGCAAATCTGACATTACAGTGTGTGTTGCACTGTTCTTAGTCTACATTTTTCATTCAGTTTTGAATTATGATCATTCACTGTTTAGGCAAAAAGTATTTTTTATGATTTTGATTTGTTTTCTTTTTCGTAAAACGAAGTGATCTCATCAGCCCTTTGTTGCTGTACGAAGTTTAGCTCAATAGTATCTGTGGGAAACAAAAGTGCCAGACAATTTTTTTTAGCCCAGAGCCAAACTTAAGGCTCTGTTTTGTTCACGCTTCACTTCTTTGCCTCCTTTTCGATGGCCATGTGCATGTAATCACTCTCCCCAACACTCTCACAGCAATTTACGTGAGCAGAGGCAACCAGGCATGTAAACAAAACATAGACGGAGCAGAAAAAAAATACTTTCAAGTTGCCTGAAAGCATGTGAGGAATGCTTGTTTAAGGTGAGAAGGGCCTTATGTGTGGGTGGGGTTGCTGTGGGATGATGGAGACAGCTCCAAGGCTACTAGGCGCTGGACTTAAGGTTAAAGGTTTATGGGCAGAGGCAGAGGCGAGGAGATTGATGGGGATGAGTGTGTGCCGAAATGGGATTTTCTCCAAGTCGTCAAAGTGCAGGAGGTGAAGTGCACTTTAGAGCTGAAGTATATTTGTTTTAGTAGTACTGTGTGTGTAGTAGTAGGAGGAGAAGGAGGAGGGGGAGGAGCGGGTGCGGAGCAGTCAGGTGGCCTTGAGGCAGAAAGATTTATGGTCAAGTGAGTAACCAGCTGATTGTCTGCGATATTTGCTTCTTTTTTGGTACGCAGCTCCAACCGTAAAACAGGAAATTAAGAGTCATTGTTGAAAACAAATCTGGATTAGTGAAACTGGATTTCACCGACAAGGTTGAACTCTGAAGCCAGATTAAGTTATGGTTTAAACTGAAATTCCTTTGCACTGAAGTGTTTTGAATTTAAGAAAGATTGAATTTAAATCCATTTTTAAACTCTGTTAGCTTTTTCTTTAAACCAAGATTAAAGGGATCATTGCCTGAAAAATGGTGTTTGTAGGTTCTAACCTTCTGAAATGCATCTATTGACCACGTGATTATTGAAAAAAATATAAAAACACTCACTTCTCTTAAAAAAACAATCTTTACATCTCCATGAAACCATTTTGACTCTTCCAAATTTGCCACAGGATGTCATAAAAAGGTAAACCCCACCCAGCGACGTCCTTGATACCTGCCTGCTGCTCTATTATTGGCCAGCATAGCTGTCTGTCATGTAGATGGATGGAGAGCAAAAGGTGTTAGCGTAGGAGCTAACAGTGGTAGTAGGAAGCTCGCACCAAGCGTGGTTTACATTGTTATTTTCTTTAGATTTCAGTCCCCCCCACCCCCAATCAGCAGCCCTGTTTCCACCCAGTCCAATAATCCACAGTCAATAATACATCTCACATCATTCTGGCTTCTTTGTTTTATTTAGTTTATACTAGTTGTGATGTCACCTGTGATGTGGCACAGGGAACCAACAAACCCACTTTTTCTTAGATTAAAAGCTCTCAAGTTGAAAGATCTGGTTGACTTTAAAACTGCAGTAATAATGTTTAAAGTGAAGAATCTATCACTGCCCGCAAATATCCAAAAGTTGTTCCAAATAAGGGAGAAACAATATCATTTCAGAGGAACATGTATATTTCAAAAACCTTCAGTGAGAACTACCACCAAGCAACACTGTGTCTCAATGCAAGGAGTCAGATTATGGAACGATTTTGGACCTGAATTAAAATCATGTACAACGCAAGGAAGAAATACTCCAAACATATATACAAGATGACATGTAAAATCACATAAGGATTGTCATATCCAGTCTGTATTGTGCTGTTGCTTAGTTTTTTTGTCTCATTTTGTCTTAGCTTTGTTCTGAATTGTAATCGCTCTTGTTTTGTTTTTCTTTTGAATTCTTGGATGGAATATGGATGGGCAATATAAGCTGTGGCTTCAGCCATCACCCATTTCAGATAACTTATGTTGAACTGTATAGTCAGGGGAGTTATTGTTTAATTTGACCTTGTTGGATTTTTTTCCCCCTTTGTTATATTATTCTGTTTCGTTTTTTAATCTTTACTTTTAATCTATCCGAAATAAAGATTCATTCATTCATTCATTCATTTTACATTGAACTGTTAGCGCTAGTGTGCTAGGGGTTCCGAATTGATGGTTACAACCGGTGAGTTACAGTCATCATTGAAGGCTCAGTGGGGATTAGATGACAGACAGGTTGCCTAGATCTGACCAGTTTTGTCTGCTGTTTCCTATAAATTCTATTCACCCCCACTGGAATCCTTGTTCACCTAACAACACTTGACCATATATTTCATTCTTAGATGTTATTGTAACTTAGTTATATAGTTATATAGTTTTATGTTCTCAAACTATGATCTAAGATGGCTAGCTGAAGCTAGCAGTTTAGCCACTTATTCATGAATGTTTCTGTTGTGGCGGTTCGGTTAACCCCCACAACAGATTAAGGACACTCAGCTCTCTTCTCTTGGTTTTTTCTGCTGCACTACTGATATGTAGATGTGCTTTGGTGTAACCCCCACAAACAGACTGGTCAAACACAGCGCTCGGCTAGAGCAAATAACAGAACAGTGAAATGTGTATTAATGTCTACAGGCAGACTCGTTTCGTCTGGCTCACTTCTGTGATGTTAATGTTGCCTTTCATGCATTGTGCTCATGCGTCCTGTCCTTACTGTGACCTAGGGACTGAGATCAATATGTCTCTCAAATGCAAATGTCTTATGCCTGTTCTGTTATCTCTTTGATCATACCAACTGCTGGGGTATTCCCTTGATGTATTGTTGTAGTCGAGTATATATGCTGCAACTCTGTAACGCAAACCCTCTCATTTTCTCATTCTGGTTCTGCATCTGCTGCGAGACACACACACTGTCTCCTCTTTGAGAGCCTGAGGAATTCGGCTTCAGCCTGCTCACACTATGGGCTGGAGCCGAGTTCTGATGAAGGCGGGTGATAATAAAGCTACTTAAAAATCCAACGCTGCCTTTATTTTATCATCCTCTTCACTGTACTTATTGTATTCCAGGGATGAATCATATCCTATCGACCCATGAAACCACACCCCCTCTCCACCAGTGATGTTTACATCATTCATTCTTTAAGTCAAATTTACGTTAGTTGGCTCAGGCTCGACGGAAGCTAGGGCTAACAAATGCGGTGTTAGAGATTAAAAGAGACATGCAGAGAAACCAGCCGTTCTGAAAAAGGGTATAAAATAGGATTCACAAGGATGTGGCAATATTTGAATAATTAAACATTTCATTAAGACCTGTGTGAGCAGTTCAAAATTTGGAAAAAATGCAGTCAGTGACCCTTTTTAATCTAAATTCTGCTGCACCAAAATGATAAACTCCCGTTTGAACTGTGCTCTAGGGTTAACTTTAAAGGGCAATTTGAGGAGGTTTAACTTTGACAGTGACTGAGTTTTTGAGACTGAGTGACCAAAATCCTGTGGCTGAACTACAAAAGGAGAATAGGCCTACTAATTACAGATTATGGATTAGTTTCAATTAATCACTACTATTTACTATCTAGCATTGTTGTAAGGATTTTGTAGTGATTTTTTTTTTTTTTATCTTCTATGATTTGGCTATTTTTTCCATTATTTCAGCCAGCAGAGTTTTCTCTAATGAGCAAAATTTTGAGTTCCTCTGCTGAACCATCACAAGTACTGTTTATCTAGTAATATTTTAGCTAGTCATCCACAATCTGAAGCAGCCATAAATAGTTAATGGCCAACCTCCAAATAAACCTGCCTTTATTAAACATAGTTTAATTATCGACAAAGAGGTAATGTGATCGGGGTGGTTGGTTTGTTGTTTGTCTGTTAGCAGGATTATACAAAAACTACTGGATGGATTTTGATGACGTTTTTACCAGAGGTGGCCCCTGACCTAAGGATGAACCCATTAGATTTTCGAGGTGATCCATGAGTGCATATCTCCACCAAGGCCCTATCTCACAATGTACAGGTGGACGGAAGGATGGAGGTACATACATAGGTATGGAGGTACAGACAGACGAAGGGAGGGAGGGATGGTGCCTTGGCGGAGGTATGCGCTCTCTGTGCCTAAAAACATTCAACTTAATCCTAGATTAAATTGAACCTTTTTTTGGTGCAATTCAGCCTTCAGTCTTTTCCTGCCTCCAAAAATATATATCTTGTTTAGTGTCAAATGAATGTGACCCAGATTGGATTTAAGCTCCATTACCATGGCCACCAGCTATAACCCCCGACAATGTAATAGTGTAGATTTTATCTGACTCTTTGTCACTCTCGCACACAGATGGATTGAAGGCTGGTGGATGGGGGGATGCGGTTGCCATGGCTTTAACAAGATCCCAGTGTAAATTCAGGGGGTATAAGAGATTGTGTCACTGTGGGAGCACATGTAGGTGTCTGCTGGATGCATGTGTGGGTGGTTCCACTCAGCCTGTTGTGCGAGATCCTGTCTGTATATACATAGACGGAGGCAGTATGCGATGTGTGTGTGTGTGTGTGTGAGAGAGAGAGAGAGAGAGAGACAGGGGCAGATTCAGTGGGGAAATGATTGGGGTGAAGGGGGGACTGGCTGACAAAAAGGGACTGAGTCGGAGAGTGAAAATGAATTCATGATGCGTGATTGAGGCCATGTGTTAATTACGGTGTTTCCAGTGCCTGCACACTCTCATCATGGCTGTTTGTCTTACCATGGCAGGCCTGGGCCACAGGTTCTCACTAAACAGCCTACAACTTCTGACGGGTACACAGAGATCCTCGCTGAAATGTGTTTATTTACCAGGGTAGAAGTAATTGAGCAGCCATTACTTTTAGCCTCGTTAATGGATTCTGCAGCTTTGTGTACTTCTGTTTGAAAGGGGGGAAAGTATTACTTTTTTACAGAAGTATATTTTAATGTGGCTGTATATAAGCCCATATGTACAGTATGTACGGGGTGTGGGGGTTTGTTTATGGGCCTGTGTGTGTTTTTAAAGGGTGCGTCCTGACAGAGATAAAAATCTGAGCACACAGCTGGGAGGCATGTGTAGTTCAGCTTCCTCTCCTTCTTAAACAGACAGCACCAGCTTAGGGCACAGGCTGACCCCACAACACAGCGTCTGGAAATCAAACAGTGTGGATCTGGTTTTGACCAAGTGCGTGTGAGAAAGAAAGGGGCGTACATGGCCTCCTTTGTGTTCTTTGACCTAATGATGCCGCGGTTTTGTTTTTGTTTTGTTCATTCAACCTTATTACATAAGCGATGACCAACTACTCTAGGGGTTTTTGAATTGGACAAGCAGTCTGTTTACATCTACATGCCTGTGGGTCAGGATGCAGTACCATGTGAACTAATAATTTCCTGCAACAAGGATCAGGGTCGACCTCTGCCTCTAAGGGTGTGTCCCAATTTACCCCTTAGCTCTACCCCTCCATTTCACATATTCACGTGTAGGAGTAGTGCTGTCCCAATTCCCTTTGAGGTGTGGGGTGAGGGGTAGGGCGATTGACCCCTCCAAACGAAATGATGTCATGACTAGGGCTGGACTGGGACAAAAAAAAACGGCCCTGGCATTCTTGGTCCAGGCGGCCCACCATGATCAGTCAAACAACACCAGTACAGACAGTCCAGTTAAACATGTGCAAGTCTTGTGCCATTCCCCAAAGCCATGGTAAAGCTGAGTAGTAGGTTACATGCAAAACAGGGGAATAGAATAATTAGTCACATGATCACATTCCTTAGTGATCACACACACACATTGCTTAGTTCTAAGACAAAGCTGTCGATTTACCAGTCAATCTATGTTCCTACTCTCACCTATGGTCACGAGCTTTGGGTAATGACCGAAAGAACGAGATTGCGGATACAAGCGGCTGAAATGAGCTTTCTCCGTAGGATTGCTGGACTCACCCTCAGAGATGGGGTGAGGAGCTCAGTCACCCGGGAGAGGCTCAGAGTAGAACCGCTGCTCCTCCGCATTGAAAGGAGTCAGTTGAGGTGGTATGGGCATCTGATTAGGATGCCTCCTGGACGCCTCCCACTTGAGGTGTTTCAGGTACGTCCCACTGGGAGGAGACCCCGGGGCAGACCCAGGACTCGGTGGAGAGACTATGTCTCCCAGCTGGTCTGGGAACGCCTTGGTATCCCCTCTGAAGAGCTGGAGCAGGTGGCTGGGGAGAGGGAAGTCTGGGCTTCTCTGCTTGAACTGCTGCCTCCACGACCCGGACCTCCGGAAAAGCGGTAGAAGATGGATGGATGGATGGATGGATCACATTCCTGTTTAAAAGATGTGTAACTGGGAATAATTTCAGCACATAAAGCTTCTCTCCTTAGAACAATCACAGGGATGTGCAGAGACATTTTGAGAGGCCAAAGTGAGGGCACCCTCCCACTCTGACCCCTGTTACTTGAGTAATTATCAGCCTACAGTAAATCTTCTAATATTAGAAGCTTCGTTCATGGCTTCACGTTGACTATTAACAATTTGTTAAGTAGCAACATTCAACCATCACACTTAATAGTCTAACAGAGGTCAGAATTATCCCACTTTTGCCCTTGACAAGAGAATCCCTGTGGTTTTGAGGAAAGAAAGAAACTTTATTACCCATTTTGCATAAATATTTTGTCATAATTTTAAAGTCTTAAAATTTTTCAAAGGTGCCAAACTTTGAGAAAAAGCCACAAAATTACAAGGAAAAAACATCACAAACATATATACAATAAAAGCTTGTAAATGTAACAAATTTATGGGGACAAATACCCATTTATTTAAAATATGTACTAAATTCATGGAGAAAAAAAAATGCAAAATTACAAGAATAGAGATGTGATTTTTCCGGTAATTCGCGGAATTACGCTTTTTTTTATCTTCCAAAAATTTTCAGACCAGATGGCAGCGCGTGCACAACGCGAGGCTCAGCGTCTCTTCAGATTTTGTGGATTAGCAGCGATATTTCTGCTCATTTCGGGTCTGTTCGTTCAGAACAGCTTCGCTTTTACATCCTACACCCGAAATGAACTTTTGGACATTGGATTACAAAATAACGACCTTTTTATCAGCAACCTACATTTCATCCCTGAGCTACGGAGAACACCCGACGCTAGGTAAGCTACCCGGCCGACCGGAAGTGCTCGCAGGTGGCGTAGAGACCGTAAACAAAGGCGGGGGAAGCACGGAGGGCTAAGAGCTAAGCTAAAGCTAACACCGCACCGGCTTTCTCTACCCAGCATTTTCCTCGCTAATGTACGGTCAGTGGCGAACAAAATTGATGAGCTACGGCTTCGGATCACCAACAATAAGAAACTTATGAACTGCAATATCATGATTTTCACGGAAACATGGCTACATAGTGGAGTACTTGACGGTGCTGTCGAGCTGGCCGGACGGCACACTCTCCGGGCAGACAGAGCAGCTGATGATTCCAGTAAGACTAGAGGTGGGGGAGTGTGCATTTATATTAACAAGGCTTGGTGCACGAACTTTGTCACTGTTGGGAGACACTGCTCAGCTAACCTGGAGTTTCTCATGGTTAAATGTAGACCTTTCTGTCTGCCACAGGAGTTCACTTTTCACTTTTCTTCATCTTGCCTGCTGAAGATGTTTTGGACTTTATTTAAAAAAATATTTTTAACGCCACACATGTGATGGATAATGCTTGTTGGAATATTTTAGGAATGCTATCTTCTTGGAACATAAGTCAATATTATACAGTAATAAGTGACATTCAGCTGTTTGTTTTGTCATTTAAGCACAGTTCTGGTACTTAAAAATCATAAAAACCCAGGAGCTTCGGGGGGCTTTGCCCCCCTTGCCCCCCCACTGGGGCTCTGCCACGGACCCCGCTGGGGGAGTGCATCCCCCAGACCCCCTGCTAAATTTTCAGATAATTTCCCCAACCCCAAATCACATCCCTACAAGAAAAACAGCCTTGAATTTAAAGGATAAGTTACAAATTGAATCTCTGCTTGAACTGCTGCCTCCGCGACCCGGACCTCCGGAAAAGCGGTAGAAGATGGATGGATGGATGGATGGATGGAAGTTACAAATTTTTGGCAAAAGTTGCGAATTTATGAGGAAAAAATTGACATACAGTATGTACAATTACAGTCATTGAGAATGTAAACATAGGAAGTTATTTAAAAGATTTGCTAAATTCATTAAGAAAAAGTAAATGAATAAATTGTTGAGACAAAGGTCAGAAAATCACAGAGAAATGTAGCTCATTTGCAATAATTAAAGAAAAAAATCAATGAAAAGAGGAGGGGAAATTATTGAGGCAAAAGTGCAAAGAGGGAAGAAAAAATTATGCCAGTTTATGATACAAAAGTCACAAATTAAAAAAAAGTCAATCCTTAAGCAAAACTTTTTCATGAAGTTTCAATTTTTATGAAGTTTCAAAATTTTGTTAGTCTTTAATTTAAAAAAAAAAAAAAAGAATAAAAATAATCATAAGAAAACAAGTAGATAATGGAAGTGCGTGGTGGCCTAGAGGTAGAGCATCCACCCCACAACTGGGAGGTCGGGGTTCAAGTCCTGGCTGGGTCCTGCCAAAGACCATGTAAAAATGGAACTTCCTGCCGTCCAGCTTGGTGCTCAGCAAAAATGGAACGGAGGAGGGAAATGTGGGCGACAATGGCTCAGAAGGTAGAGTGGGTTGTCCAATAACTAGAGCGTTGGCCGTTCGAATCTTGGTCTCCCCAGCCATCCTGCCATTGTGTCCCTGGGCAAGACACTTTACCCACCTTGCCTCCAGTGTCCATGACACTGGGTGTGAATGTGTATAAATGTTCAGTAGTGGTCGGAGACACTGTTGGCGCGGATTGGTAGCCACGTTTCCATCAGTCTGGGTCCTGGAGTCAGACTTGATCTCTGTTTTTAAGAACAGGGTAAAATCCTTCCTTTTCAATATAGCCTACGATTAGGGAGGGATCTTGTGTCTCTTAACCCCCCTTTTGTTTTGCTGTTAATAGATTCAGACTGCCGGGTGACCTCCAATAAGGTACTTGGCTTCTCACCGTTCATGTTCTTTATGTCTGTTCTCTTCATCCTCTATAGCCCCTCACCCCCAGCCAGTCGCAGCAGATGACTGCCCCTCCCTGAACCTGGTTCTGCTAGCGGTTTCTTCCTGTTAAAAGGGAGTTTTTCCTCTCCACCGTCGCTATGTGCTTGCTCACAGGGGATCGTCTGATTGCTGGGTCTTTCTGCAATTGTGGGGTTTTTCCTGCATTTGGTAGTGCTATGAGATGACTTTTGTTGTGATATGGCGCTATATAGGTAAACCTGAATTGAATTGAATTGAATCAGTCTGCCCCAGGGCAGCTGTGGCTACGGCAGTAGCTTACCATTGTCTGTGGAGTGAATGAATAATTAACTTATTGTAAAGCGCTTTGGGTATCTTGAACGGCGCTATATAAATGCAATCCATTATTATTATTATTATTATTTATGAGAACTGTCCCAATTCACATAAAAATTCCACATTTTCAATAAAAAAAATCTGTCATGTCTGGCCCTCACGAGCCAGTATAAGACGCCAAGAGTCACCGGTGAGTTTTGCAATGATGTTTTATTTGCAGGATAGGATACAAGGCTATGAGCCGCTAAGGGCAAAACACACACTAAGGGATATAGGGACTCGTAGGGCTAACCCCAGCCACTACGAGCTAAACTATGACAAGACAAGAATGAAACGAATCTGACATGAAGGTCTAACGAGGCCTCACAAGGATTGTTTGACGATCGTTGACATAAGGTCGACTTAGGTTGACTTATGCTCCCGCAATCTAACTGCCGTCAGTGCCCGCCTTATAAAGGCGAACACTAACGAGCAGTGATGACAGACAGCTGACCAACCTTGACAGGCGGAAGCCCCACCGAGCGCCTTCACAATAAGAGCCCGGTGAGGCCAGAATACAACCCACAGCTGTCAAGGCCGGCAGCGAACTGTGCATGGCCCGAGCGCGGACAGAACCCAGCGCTCGGGTCGTAACAAAATCTCTAATTTAGGTGGTAGAGTAGTCTGAAACTGTACACAAGTAAAAGTAGGTTATCTTTATATATTATCACTCATACATGAGAGGAATCACCCAAAAGTAGTTTAAGAAGAAGTTACTGAGATGTGAGTTTAGTCTGGACAGTATGAGATTTTTGTTGTAAATTTATGATGGTTTTATTATAAATTTACTACTTTTTCACTTGTAAATTTGAAAGATTTTTTCCCACTTAACCACTTGCGCTCCGTTGTTCCGCGGGTGGGCAAGTCTCTGCGTCCTAGGGCGCAGGAGGGCGCACTCGTGCGTCCTCGTGCGCTCTCGGACACATGGTCCTCATGGTGGTGATGTAGTTGGTGTTGGCGTCCAAGCGCCACTGAAAAAAAAAGCTGCAGACACAGCCGCGAACAGATTAGTTCATCTGATTGACCTCTCATTCGACTAATAAGAGCCTTGAATTGGGTTTCTGAAACCTTGAAGAACCAATGAATGAAAACCTAGGAAGGAGGACCCGCCTACTGTGAATGCAGGAGCCAACTGAAGCACAGAAGTTTGGGCAGATTTACTGCTGCAGCAAATGAAAAAAAGGATGCTGGACGAACCTGCTACAGACCCAGCAGCATGGAGAACACCCACAAGTGGGACCTGCACTCATTCCAGCAGAATAGACGTTTAGGATTCTCTTCCGTCATCATAGACCGACGGAGGCCGACGACAAAGGTCGTAAATCATTCACCAAAACCGCAATATTGGAATTATGTTTTGACCGGGATCCACGAGCGGACCAGCGTCGCGTTTGTCTGACAATGGGGAAGAGAACTTCGCCAGGACTCTGCTGCTGTGAAGAGGTAAGGTGTTATAAGCTAAATTTTTATTTCTCCCTGAAAACTGTAATCCAAAAATGACTTTTGACCGATCGGTAAATTACAACTGTACGGCGCACGAAGTACGAAGTGCGTGCGCCGCGATAAACGGTTCATTTGCCGTGTTCGGACCGTGAACACCCCCCCCCCCTCCCCGCTGCAGAAGAGGAGCGGGGGGGGGCGTTCACGGTCCGAACGTCCCCCGGTCCGCGGGGGGAAGCCGCGCTGACTGCGCAGCGGTCGCCACATAGCCATATGAGTCTATTCCGTCATGTAGCGATGGCCGTCCTCTGTAGCGAGGGGGGGGGACAACCCCCCCCACACACACACACACAGTAGCGAGGGGGAGAAGCCGCTGTGACAGCGTTGCTGTGGAAACATGCAACGAGTGTAATCCGTCATGTAGCGAGGGCCGAACTCCGTCCTTTGTAGCGGGGGGGGGGTTCCCCCCCACACACACACACACAGACACAGCCCTGAATGTGACCTTTCATTAGAGCCCAAAATGAAGATATTGAATTATTCAAAAGTTACAGACGTTTTTCCAAACTGTGCCATTTGGCACAATTTGGCACAGTTCCAAAACGCCTGGGAACAGCCTGAGAACAAAGCTGTGTGTGTGTGTGGGGGGGGGGGGGTCCCCCCCCCACACACACACACAGACACAGCCCTGAATGTGACCTTTCATTAGAGCCCAAAATGAAGATATTGAATTATTCAAAAGTTACAGACGTTTTTCCAAACTGTGCCATTTGGCACAATTTGGCACAGTTCCAAAACGCCTGGGAACAGCCTGAGAACAAAGCTGTGTAAAATATTCATTTTTTGTGGTATTGTTACAAAATTTGGACCTCAGCTGGATAACACTTGGTTCTACATTTCTGTTGCATTTTCCAGCCGGATCGGACAGCTGTGTGTTATTTGCAAGCATTTGTATCCAAAAAAACACCGTGGCCAAATTAATTTTCTTCAAGTTCAGTATGTTTAGATGACTGTAACTCAGTGGCCGGAGAACGTAGAGAGATTGTTTTTTTTGCCAAAAAATTCAAAGTGTTTTCTTTTAAATGAGACCAACTCCATGAAGATGCTGCAAAGGGTTGAAGAACAGCTGTCGATTTACTTTGGGCACGTTATTTTTTGGCGTTTTTAGGAAAATTGCCCGGAGTGCAAGGGGTTAAATCAACTTTTTCCTCATAATTTGTGTTTAGTGCTAATTTAGGGCCTTTTATCTTGTACATTTGAGGCTTTACTCTCATAAATTTGTGAGGTTTTTCTCTCATATATTAAAAATCAAAAATAATATGAGCAAAGATGCAGTATTTTCTGTTATTGATTATTTTTAGCCTATTAATAGCCTATTTTCTAACCCCCACCCCAAGTGAAGACCTCATGTACTTTGAAACCTAATTGTTTTCAGGTATGCATCATACTCTTACCGAATAAATTCAGACAGACCCCAAAACTATTCATGACATTGCAGAATATTCTAGCTGAGGCTGGCATGGTTGAGGTGTTACCTGTAGAAGAGCTGCAAGAGCTTCCTGTCCGCTGACCTTTCCCGCTGTTGGGATAGGGAGGGCCGTGATGTTGCATTCCAATACACTCAGAAGTTTGACTTTATGTCAGAATTAGTAGGGTACAGTAAAACAAAGTGTGACACATAAGGATTTGTCTGGAGCTTTTTTAACCAACTAATATGTCCTTTATTTTAATAAATTTAGTGGTATCCATTTCCATTTTCCCCCTAATCTTTTCAGCTCCACTTTAACACTTTTATTTGTCCATTTTCATCCGACACTTCTGCTGCCACACAATTTTTTGCGCAGTAAACTCGGCTCTGAAAGGGGCCGATGCACACTGAGAAGGAAGGAGTGGGGTTGTTAGGGATGCTTAATTCTTTAACTGTCCACATTTCATGGATGGGTCGCGTGCCCCCAGTGGCACAACGCAGCAACTGCGCCTGTCAACTCACTCTGACATCCCCAGCTATACTCAAAATTTGTACTGATCTGTACTGATCTGACAGTTCAGAAGGTGGCAGACACGCTTCGGAGGAATCATGGCTTACAATGAATACAGCAAAGAAGAAGAAATCCTCATTATTCTTCTTCCCATTTCCACTATGAGCTCACAACACCAATGTGGCCGCCGCCACGATGATCATGGCGGCGGCGATCCTGACAGAAACTGCATCATACAGGAAAAATAGCCGCGTAATACAAACGAAATTCATGTGGGATAATCATAAGAGTTTGTAGATGTGGTAGAGAGCGTAAATGACCGACCAAACACAAAACAATGACCACGATGGCCATGCCCATCATCGTCATGGAATCTCACAGAAACTGCATCATACAGGAAAAATAGCCACGTAGTACAAACAAAATTCACGTGGGATAATCATAAGAGGTTGTAGATGTGGTAGAGAGTGTAAATGACTGACCAAACACAAAACGACGACCACGATGGGCGAAAACAGACCGGTCACGTGAGCGAATGAAACCCCCCCCCCCCCCCACACACACAGGTAAGTGAGGAATTTGTTTTTTTTTTTTTTTTTACATTTTATTGATTTTCTGGTTCATATACTTTGAAGATTAGATAAAACATACCCCTGTAGACAAAACGGTGTCAAAAACCCAAACCGTTCTTTGTGTAAATGTGTCCAAAGTCCACTTTTGACTGAGTTATGTAATTTATATAGCTGCTGCGACATAATGCAAATTAGATGCTTAAATTTATTCCTATCTGAAACTTTGGATCATATTCTACCTCTTTCTAATTGACAGTAAGCCATTATCTCTTGCAACTTTCAAGTTATAGCCTTGGAAATCTGAACTATTTTATTGACAAAATTTTTTTACCACTCTTGACCACTAGGGGCCTTGACCACCCTTTAACCGTCACAGTCGCCATATGGCGACTGGGACAGCTAAAGAATTAAGAGATTTGATTGGGCAGTCCAGTGTCAGTAATGAAAATAAATGAATGGGCTGCTGTCAGTATTTCAAAGGCCAGTGTGCAGCGGTCCTTGAAGCCATGGTTACATAGTTACATTGATGACAACGCACCGGCCCGCATGTGTGTCGGCCCACCGGGCAAATGCCCGATGTGCCAAATGGCCAGTCCAGCCCTGGTCATGACCCCCATTTGTGTATAAATATAAGATTCAAGATTTAAAGATTAGGTGATTTTTATTTGGCAGTACTTCTATATGTACAGAACATACAGGAGAATTGAAATGCCGTTTCTCTCTTAGTGGTGTGCCACCACTGCCCATTACACAGATGTAATTACTGTTTGTGTGCCAAGTCTTTCTGTGCAAACAGCTGAGGTAGTTATTGTGTGGGTGAGTGTGTTACAGTCCAGGGGAAGGGGAGGGGGGAGTGGGCAGAGTTCAGGGTCATGATGGCCTGGTGAACAAAGCTGTTTAGTAGTCTTGTGGAGCGGGCCTGGAGGCTCCGGTACCTTTTCCCTGAGGACAGAAGGCTGAAAAGAGAGTGTGAGGGGTGGGAGGTGTCGCCTGCAACATTGATGGCTCTGCGAGGGAGGCGGGTGTGGTAGATGTTCGAGAGGGGGGGCAGAGGGGCACCGATGAGCTTGCTGGCTGCTTTCACTGTGCGTTGTAGTGTCTTCTGGCAGGAGGCGGTGCAGCTTCCGTACCATACCGTGATGGAGCTGGTGAGGATGCTCTCAATGGTGCCCCGGTAGAATGAGCACATGATGGGGGGTGGGACTTGTGCTCTCCTCAGTTTGCAGAGGAAATGGAGGCGAGTTTGAGCCTTCTTGGCCAGTGATGAGGTGTTGTTGGACCAGGAGAGGTGCTCAGAGATGTGCATTTACAATATAAGTATTTACAGATTTATCTAAATCTCAAGCTTACAAAACTACTGTATTTTAATGTAGTCTAACCATATCACTGCTGATGTGAATGTGTGCCCTTATATGGATGGTCTGTGTTGTGCGGTTAACCAAAAAAAAATCTGTAGCCTGTATGTCCAGAGCAGAAGTCGAGCTCTGTTGACCGCTACCCACCATGGCATTTCTCCCCATCGGGATGCAGTGTGAAGAACTGGGGCAGGATGTGCAACCTACCTGCAGTAGAGACCATCTGTGGCTTCTCCTGTACCGGAACTGACTCCATCCATGGCAGCTTCATTTTGCGGGCAGTCTGAAGAAACAGTGGCGAACAGACAGCAGCCAACAGTCTGTTCGACATACAGGCATGTGCTGCTGACACTGTTACCACGGCTACAGGGGGAAGACTAGACAAAGGAGCCCCTTTTTCCCAATTTACACCTGTCCCCGCTCTCAGCGATCACATCACCAGGACAACTGCCCTAATCCCCTGCTGTCCCAGTGGTGAGTAGCTAATTCCAATGCCCACCCCCACCATCAACTCCTACCTCTGTGGTTAAACGTGATTATTTTTAGAGCAAGAAACTCCCTTTTACTGTCCGCAGTTGCACAAATTTAAGTTTTCATATGAGAGAGTGAAAACGTGACTGCACTTTAATTTCTTTTTCTGAGGTGAACTTTCATTTATCTATGCTTTCTGTTTTATTTTGTCTTATTCATTTACATGCTGCTGTTATGCAGCTATTACATAGATGTATTTAACGTGCTGGTCCAGCGGTATCAAACATACGTCCTGTGGGCAAAAACCGGCCCACCAGAAGGTTGAAATTTTCACTGTGAATTTGCAGCTTTCTTTCGAGTAAATTTCTGACTCCTATTGATTAGACTAAATTTTGAGACATTTTTCTCCTTAAGATGAGACTTTTTTTTTCCACAAGTTTTCTTTTTCTTTTTTTTTCTGGTGAAAACTTTGTCCATTTAGGCTAAATCCATCAGCAGCTACTAATGATGTCGTGCAGCCCTGAAGGGGTGTCCCAATTCATGGGGTAAATTTCAACCCTTAACCCTTGGCCATTGATTTCAGTGGCCAAGGGGTAAGGGTAGGGGTACAAATGAGAAATGAGACAGACCCTTAATCTTTTCCTGAATCTCCCCCTCACCTCCTGAGGGCAGTCGCTGTGAGTGCTTGCCCCGTAACATCTTTCCAACAACCCCCATCAGTGCCTTACACACACACACACACACACACACACACACATACAGTACACGTATGCCTTAATCCTGCTGTACAGTGAAAGTGCACCCCTCCCCTCTGCCCCTTTATTATTGTGGCCTACTTTGGTCCTACTCATGCGTGCTTAACCCTTTATGCAGCCCTGACGACCACCCCGGCATACAGTCACGTGCTGCTGACACTGTTACCACGGCTACAGGGGGAAGACTAGCCAAAGAAGCCCCCTTTTCCCAGTTGCCCAAAGCCCACCAGTAGCACAGCGGAGGCACATCATGTTGCAGCCAATCCTGAGTTAAGACGGGTCGGTGGGCACCTCGGGGCGTTTGGGTTCCCTTCGTGACCGCTCTTGACCGCTGCCGTAGCATCTTTGGTGGACGCAGTGGCGGATGAGTGCAGCCTATGGCAGGACCCCCCCACCCGAGTGCCAGACATAACACTGGCCCTGTGTCTGATGCTATCATGTTGATTGGACTCGTCAGTTGTGGCTGTTGCTATATAAACTGATTGCTCTGTTGTGTTTATTCCTGAAACTCCCAAGTCTTCCAATTGCCGAAAATGCACTCGAGCGATTAACATGCAAAGGTGAATTAAATTCATGAATAAATTAACTGAGCACAGAGAGTGTTTAAAGACTGATCAGCGATGAAGAATATGTGTCCCAGAATGAAATAATACGGCATGATCAGCGGCGGCAACAATCACTTTGATCACAACCAGCAGGAGGCCTTTTTTGGCATCTGCATTTCCTCCTGCTAGGGGTGAGACGAAAACTTGATAATAGCAATCCGTTTCACAACATAACTGAGGAATCAGCGTTAAATGCGACTTAAAACAGTAACTACAGAAGTGGCCAGGGGGTGCATGGAAAGATAAGCTAATTGGGAAGGAAAATACAATTTAAACAAAAGACAGACCAGAATACAAACAAAAGTAGATTAGCAGTAGAAAGAGATAACATGAATGTTTATTAGTAAGCAATAATGCTAGAGCGACAAAAAATGTTTGAAATGGCTAGCTGAAAGTAGGGTTGAATGCAAGTGAAGCCAAACGAGGAATAAAACTCAAATCAAATGGCTTTTAGATGGGTAACAGTATAGATTCACAGTTGAGATGAAAATGATTTCACATGAGCACAATAAGGGCTGATCGTCACTGAAGAGAAACCACTGACATTCCTCTGTAAATAAATCTGCTTCAGACTGATGCTCAGTGTCTCACTGGGTCTATAAGTGTCAAACCGTGACATGCCGAGAATGCAGTTTCTTTCTTGGGTCTTGTTTTTGTTCACAATGTTCTTGTTGTTGTTGATGTTGTTGTGGGTTTCCCCTTCTTAACCCCCCTGTGTAACATGCCCCTTCCGTTAGACATTTACTCACGCATGCACACACACACCCTGTCCTCAGATGCCTCCGGAGAAATTCCCTTCAATGAAATCCTGCACTGAGCTCATGCAGGGTTACATGTGAGATCTGCCCATGTCTCCATGTGAGGAGTAGGATGTATGTCAGATGGAGATGGGCAGGGAGAGAGTGGAGGGTGAGGTAGTTTTGATGTGCAGTAGACTCTCTCGAACATAGAGGTGAGCCCTCAGCAGGAGCCAGGGGGAGCCGGGCAACGCCAGACGGAGCAGACAGCTGAGAGTGAATGAACGCAGACTCGGCATGTTGCTGCTGAGAAGACAAGGAATGAGGGAGGGCAGAAACAGGAGGAGGGGGAATGGGGTTGCCCTGACACAACATGTGGAGTTGCTACTGCATCAGGCGCTCATGTGCAAGAGTCGAGTGGTTTCTCCCCAGCTACCCACCCTCTCTCCCTTGTGCATCACACTGACACACTCGCACCATGACCTCCCGCTCCATGCCAACAAACAGCTCTTGCCAAATGGCAGCTCATGGTGCGATGTGAACACCAACTAAGGGGCTGCGTAAGGCTAGCATGTGAATGTGAGTGCGAGTGGATGAGTCTTGCGCACGCCTGTGCTGAAGGGCGGTGGTAAGGGGGACTTGTTTTTGGCATGTTCACGTAGTGTGAACTGATGAGTGCTGACGAAAAGAGAAGGTACTCATGCATATATATGAGCACTCGCGCATGAGGACGCGTGCATGCACCCAGTATTGGCACATGGTGGTGGGCGACACGACTAGCCTGTGCACATCAAGTGTAAAAAAAAAACAGTCTGAACACAGAGTGGTATGTTTGGAGGCAATGGAGTCAAGCTGTGCTCAGATTGAAGATTTCAGCAGAGGAATCCCTGACTGCCCCACTGTGACCCCATAAGAATCAAGGCTAGTGTGTTACTGGGTCTCACACATGCAGAACAATCATACACACACCTTCAGACAGACACACTCAGGGGACGCACGCAGAAAAAGCCAACGGCTAGTCCTCCCGTGTGAAGACTTTAAAAAGCACAAAAGAGATGCAGCCGTGCATAGACACACTTTCAGAGGATGTGGCTCATGCATACTGCGTCGTTGATTTACTGCATCATCATAAGCATAATTCCATCACACACAGAATTAATGCTTCTTACTCCTGCACGGTAACTGTTAGCGTGCACACAAACAGGCTAAACTCAAAGGTGAGGTCAGTAGTTGAGGGGATAGGAAGAGATTGCCAGTAGATTGCTGTAAATTACCATTATATTTCAACATGCCAGGTTTTGTGCAATGGTGTGCGAGTGTTGTGTTTGTGTAGGCAGCCAAGCTCCTAGCATGAAGGCAGATGATCCACGGGTGTTTTTGATGTTGCAACATGCGTGGGAGTCGGCACAAAACGTTGAATGCTGCTTTTCAGCATGTGGGGGAAGACTTGGTGTTTTTGTCAGCATCTGCACTAAGTCATGAAAACTCATCTATGCAAAAACATCCATAGGGAAATGCAGGCATAGATATGCTAAATATATGGGTACACATAATGCATGTAACAAAAGGGTGATAAGTGTAAGGCATTGGCAGAAGAGTATGACATGGAAGCAATGAGAAGAGGAGCAGATAAATAAGACCATTAAACAGGAATAATAAAAACAAGAGAGACACTTGGTGTTTGTCTCCTGAGGTTTTTTTTTCCCTCTCTGATTGAGGTCAGTTCTCTGCCATTAACCAAGTGTAGACAGGGGAGGGCCAGAGCAGCCAGTCGACCCCTCCGCTTTTATGGGGCTGTCTGATAATAAGGACTGGTGCCTCAGAGGAATGCTGCTGAAGGAATGTTCTGTGAACTTGTCTCTGCTCCTAAACGCCACTTTTATGATGAATATGTATTATCAAGCACAGCCTGGCAGCTCTCTGAGATTGTGTGCAGTCCTGTATGGATACGATATGGCTTTCCCAGGTTTGAAATCTGCCAGATGCCTTCTCCCATGAGCCTCTTCACTCCAACCTTCCCATCTTCTTTCCAGCGTGGATAATGATGGGAAAGTACCCTAAGAACAGGCCTGTAGTCCTTATGCCGCTTATTGTATATGAGTCAAGCAAATGAAAATGCAATGAAATGTGTGCAGACATGAACATATTTGTCCTGTTGATGATAAAAATAAAGATCAGAATCAGAATCAGAATCAGCTTTATTGGCCAAGTATACACAACACATACAAGGAATTTGACTTTGGCTAAAAAAAAGTCATTAAGATTCACAGGTGCATCTCAATAAATTAGAATGGCATCAAAAAGTTGATTTATTTCAGTAATTCAGTTCATAAAATGAAGCTCGTGTGTTTAAGACACACCTATAGATGCACTGGGACACATCATCAGTGATGTACCTGAGCTCATTGGGTGTTCCGGGTCTTTTAACATCATACACCCTTACTCAGGCGACCCAGTCAGGGTTGATCAGGCCCCGGCTTGTGTCCCATCAGCAGTACTGGCCCACGAATCACTCCTCTTGAGCCACAGCCATCTGGAGGCCCTTTCTGCTGCCTCCATGGTCAATTTTATGGCTTTTCTTCTGGTGACCCCCAGTAATACCAAGCAGTGTGTACACCTTATGCAGTGATCGACCAGTGAAGCCTTTGCAACCCATTTCAATGGGCCCTGCTTTGAGGCGATAATGTTAATACCATGTCTGGTCTCAAGGAAGTTGTTGTGACGTGGTCTGGGAACTTCAGCTGTCTCTCCAGATCTACTCGAAGCTCCCAGTCCAACGCCAAGTTCAGCAATGTATGTACAGGTTTGGGCTGAATACGTGGCTGCTCTCCGGCTCTGACAAAGCTGATGTTTTCCCGCTGGTGGACCGGCTTGTTGTCAGCCACGGCGTTTGAGATGGTTTCTGCTATGGATTCAGGACCTAATTGTGCCGCCAGGGGTAGCGGCCGTCACTCAGGGCTGTTGAGCAACTACTTAAAATATGCTCTAGGGAGCCCCTTCCTGAGCACAGAGGACAAGTTGGTGAGTCCTTTTCCCCCCAGATGTAAAGATTTGTAGGGCTGGGAAGAACATCATAGACTGCACGTATCAAAAATTTGATTTTTTCTGATTCTGCTTGCCAGATCTTGGTCCAGGAAATCTTTCTCTCAATTGCGCCTTCCCACCTTGTCCATGCACCCTGTTGCCGCATGGCCACCATCTTGGTGGTTATCTCCTCTTCAACACCAGCTCGATCTTCATTTAAGACCATCTGGTCAGGTCTTTCTTTGCCATGGACATTGTCATACTGGGGCTGGGTGATGGCTCCCATACCAGCTCGGCCCATGGCTACAGTGCCCACCAAAGCTCTATGTCTCAGTTGTACTCTGCGATTTCCAGACCTTCCTGAGCACTCCACTTCCTACCCGTCCAGACAAGAATGCCAGTTGATGCTACTCGTGAGTCCTTGGAGTCCTGGTATAACAAGGCTTCCCTTGTGCGCGACACCTTGAACTCTTCCTCAAGACTGCTGACAGGGAGCTGGAGCTTGTTTCTCTTCCCATAGAGTGCTGTGCTGCTCAAGCTACGTGGAAGACCCAGCCATCTACGGAGATAACTGCGGATCTTCCTCTCCATATTATCCACCGTTGATGAAGTTACCTCATACATTAAAAGTGGCCATAGGACTCAAGGTAAGATGCCATGTTGGTAAATCTAGGCCTTATATCGGCCTGGTAGCCCTGACATCAACACTGGTGAGCCAAAAGTCCAACTCCTTCATGGTTGGTCTGATGACAGCTGTATTCTTGAGGCTGCAGTCAAAAACCTTACCAAGGCTCTTGACTGGTTTCTCAGTGATTGATGGAATTGTGATGCCATCCAGTTGAAATTGAAATTTGTCAACCACCTTTCCCTTTCTCAGCACAATGGATCTGGATTTGGATGGTTTAAAACTCATTCTGGCCCAAGATATGAGTTTTTCCAGGCCCTGAAGAATCCACTGGCTTCCTGGAACTGATGTTGTGGTGACTGTGAGGCCATTCATAAAGGCTCTGGTGGGTGGCTGTCGCACACCAGATTTGGACTGGGGGCCTCTGCACTCGGCTTCTGCTAGCTTAACTACCATGTTCATGGCAAGGGCAAAGAGGATAACAGATTGTGCACCCTTCTCTAGCCGATGCCATTCTGATGTAAAATTCCCAACAGTAACTCTAAGCCTGAAACTCCCATAGTAGTTCAGGATGAGTTCCTTGATCTTACTGGGTACATGGTGTCGGTCCAGGGTTGCTTCCACGAGTTTGTGCGGAATGGAGCCATAAGCATTGGCCAAATCAAGCCAAAGCACCATGAGATCACCATTCTCCTCACAGGCCTCCCTGATGACCCCAGTATGTTCCAGACACCCTAGAATTCCTGGGATGCCACCTTTCTGAATTGAGGTGTTGATGTAGCCATTTTTTAAGCGAAAGACTGTCAATCGTTTAGCTAAAACACTGAAAAAGATCTTGCTCCTCCACACTGAGATGACTCTAAACTGCTCTAGCTTGGTAGACTTTTCCTCCTTCGGAATCCAGACTCCCTCTGCTTGCCTCCACTGGGCTGCCACTCTTCACCTGCACCACACTGCTCATAGGATCTTCCAGAGAACTCTGAGCAGTTCTGAACAGCACTTATACACCTTATAAGGTACACAACTTGGTCCTGGTGCAGAGCTGGATCTGGCTGATTCCACCACCGCTTGTACCTCCTTCCATGAAAGCTCACTGATGTTAAACGCCACTGACGGAGAAGGTACATTCAGTATGGCTTGAAGAGGGAGGGGTCAAAAGTCTTTTTCCCTCTGTGCATCGCTTAGTGCATTATGCAAGGAACTATCAGCTTCCTCTTTTGAGCAAGTCAGTCATCCACTGCGCTTCTGCCCTCAGAGTTGTTTAGTGAACCTAAAGGGGTTGGCAATAAATGCTGTTCTCTTCCTGGCTCTATCCCTCCGCCGTCTTCTGTGCCATTCTGCTCTTTGCAAGGTCATCAGTTTCTTCTTTAAGATGAGACTGAGCTCAGCGAGTGGCGGCTTCCCCTCCTCAGTTACTCTCTTATACTGCTTTGTCAAAGCTTGAAGATCTTGGCGGAGCTGGTGGATCTGCTCTGCCCTACGGTTCATGGTGTACTTTGGTCCACCGGCCTTTTTCTCTTCAACACCAAATCCCTCGGTCGCAAAACTGGTGATGATGGTAGTCATAAGTTGGAGCCTCTCATCCACATTGCCCTTTGCAGTGGTGATAATGATTTGTGTCACATCTTCATCAAATTGGGACCAGAGACTGTTCTGGTTTGCTGCTGGCCACTTGATCCGCTGCTGCAAGTCTACTCCGCATGGAGCTGAAAAGTTTGACACCTGGAGGTTCTGGGCACTGTGGGGTGTCTCTGGGCCAGGCTCCTCCTGCGTCTCACCAGAAGTAGCTTCTGTGCGCTGTGCTGCACTCTCCTGCCCCTTGCATTTCATCTTGGTCTGATGGATTTTAAGACCGTGTGCATTTTTGCAGATTCTTGCCACAAATACATTTTGCTGTTATCGTTGCCATTGTTTCACTTATTTATATATTATATATTATTTATAGATTATATAGATTCATGACACACAGAGTGATATATTTCAAGTGTTTACTTTTTAATTTTGATGGTTATGGCTTATAGCTCATGAAAACCTCAAATTCAATTTCTGAAAAAATGTGAATATTACATAGAATTAATTTAAAAAAAAAAATTTAATAGAAATGTTGGCCGATTGAAAAGTATGTCCTTGTACACTCCATACTTGGTCGGAACTCCTGAGGTGTTATGAAGGCTCAAATTACTTTGATAGCAGCCCTCAGATCGTCTGCATTGTTGGGTCTGGTGTCTCTCATCTTCCTCTTAACAATACCCCATAGATTCTCTATGGGGGTTAGGTCAGGGGAGTTTGCTGGCCAATCAAGCACAGTGATACCATGGTCATTAAACCAGGTATTGAATGTCCTATGTCCAAGTAGACACCTGCATGAACTTTAGACTTGATAACGCACAGTGGACCAACACCAGCAGATGACCTCTTTTCAGCTTAAAGTAAATTTTGCGTTTCATTTGGAAATCAAGGTCCCAGAGTCTGGAGGAGGAGTGGAGAGCCACAGAATCCAAGCAGCTTGAGGTCCAGTGTGAAGTTTTCCACAGTTGGTGATGATTTGGGGAGCCAGGTCATCTGCTGGTGTTGGTCCACTATATTTTATCAAGTCCAAAGTCAGCACAGTCATCTACCAGGAAATTTTTAGAGCCACTTCATACTTCCCTCTGCAGACAAGCTTTATGGAGATGCTGGTTTCACTTTCCAGCAGGACTTGACACCTGCCCACACTGCCAAAAGTACCAAAACCTGGTTTAATTATCATGGTATCACTGTGCTTGATTGGCCAGCAAACTCACCTGACCTAAACCCCATAGGGAATCTATGGAGTATTGTCAAGACGAAGGTGAGAGACACCAGACTCAACAATGCAGACATAAACACTTGAAATAAAAACTTGAAATATATCACTCTGTGTGTAATGAAACTATATAATGTAGGAGTTTCATTTTTTTATTGAATTGCTCAAACTTTTCAATGACATTCTAATTTATTGAGATGCACCTGTACAGCCATAGTGAACCGACTGTTTATAGCCTCAGATTATAAAGATAGCAATGTTTAAGGGGTGGCTGAACTCAGACAGAGAAAATAAACCCGGTCTATGAACGAGGCTCTCTGTGTGACATTTCTGTGAAGCTTTCTGTCTGTTTTGTGTGTGTGTGTGCGTGCGTGCATGGGGTTGACTGTCAGCTCTCTCCCACCTCATTGATGTGCCGGCCCATAAACACTCGGCCGTGACTCAGGCTCCCAAGTGGGCTGAGGAGCAGTGGCTGATGGGTAGATGATCTGAGCCACACAGCTGCCGCCGCTCAAGGTGAGCCACCCAGGGCGCATAAATCTACATGGCTAATGAGGAGCCGGCGCAAAGGGCCCACTTAGAGCCATTACACAACTTTTTTGGTGTGAACACGAGTGTGTAAGAGAAATCTGTGCGCGCACACACACACACTTGCATAAGCAGGGCGCAAAAATGGACAAGAGGTGGAAGGAAAACTGCTAGAATTTTGAATGGATGCTACAGAAGAGTGATCATCGTGCTCCTGTCTTTCCTTTCATAGTTTTTTTGTCAGTGAGGTTGGTGAAAGTAAACCATGTGAGGCAAAAGGTCAGACTGCTCCTAACACTTTAAGCTATTAGATGTGCATGATACCATTGAGAGTTATATGCTTAATATGCATAATTTGGGATGAATTTACCATTACATGCACATTTCAGGCACTGCGTATCCACAATGTTTGTTAACCCTTTGTTTTTCCTTTTGGAAGTAAAGACGGTTTTGTTGTTGTTGGAGGCGTTGTAAAGCTTTAACACAAGTGGTTGAAATGGTGAAAAGGAAGGAAACTTTCGAACAAAAAGTGCCTGTTTGAGTTGCTTCATGCAACCTTAGGAATGCCCACTTGAACATTTGCTCATTGTGTACTTCCTCCTCCATCTGTAATCATAAACTGCCCGTATTTGTGTGTGTACTGTATATTCCAGCAGGCTGTCAGTGACGAACGACTCACTGAAACACCCTCTGCAAGTCAATGAGATATTCGTTATGATTGATTGCTTATGTCTGTATCCTCCCCTTATGGGAGAGATGTGTTTATTTGCTTACTTTTTAAATTTTAAATACCTTCTTATCCTTTTGTCCTCTCAGGGTCGGAATTCTGCTTCCGAAATTTCACCAGCCCTTCCGGTATGATTGAGTCCCCAGGATTCCCAGATAAATACCCTCACAATCTGGAGTGCTCCTACATGATCATCGCCCCACCCCATATGGATATTACCCTCACGTTCCTCACATTCGACCTGGAGAACGACCCCCTGCTGGTGGGAGAGGGTGACTGCAAGTATGACTGGCTGGACGTGTGGGACGGTCTTCCACAAGGTGAGGACATGAGGAGTTTGACAGTTTTGCTGTTCCATTAATGCCCGTGTTCAGAACTCAAACTTACCCATGCCCAACATTCCCATACAGACATTTGCATACCAGCCTTCAATTTCCTTTGTGGCCGTCACTCTCTTTGAAGTGAGTGGCCTGGTGCTAGACTCCATTACATCACATAACGGGGAAACATTATTTTCCACAGAGAGCTGAAAGAACCAGTGCTTTCCCGCGGCCCTCTTCCCACTCCATAATAACACCCTTCATCGCCCCCCCTTCATACTCTTCCTGTCCTCGCTCCTTATCACCTTGCGCTTCCTTCCTCCCCTGGGTCGAGTGAGAGTGACGGCTGCGATGAGTATCTGCTTGTATACAAAAGCTGAGATCAGAAAGTGGAGAGGGAAACAAAAACAAACATTTGAGGATGTCGTCCAGGAACTTTGATATTGACCGCCATAGGCTAATGCTAGCTGCTATAGTGCTGATGAAAGCCACATTAGTAGTGATGAGTGGCTCATTTCTAACCTGACTCGCTGAGTTCCTTTTAGTTTCCCTTTCCTCCTTTTTTTTTTTTTCAAAAATATGAAGCAGGCAACTAAGGATTTGCTCTAATTATTCCATTTTTAGTCACTAAGAAGGGATCCAAGTGGATTTAAAATTCCAATTATAGCCTTGAATTTGGGAGCTTTGATAGCTGAAAACAATTTATACCATTCAAAGTTGAGAATTAGGAGCAAATTAAAGTGTAACCCAGTTCCAGTGAGCGCAGTCCTCGGGCATGAGACAGTAAATGGGGATGGGAGACAAGACGGAAGGTTGAAGAATCTGGTGTCTGGCGAAGGGAACTGTCTGGAGACTATTGTAATCCCTGATGTTTGTGTGAGTGTGTGCTTGTCTGCAGCTGATCCCAGTGCAGCTTGCATTAAGGCGGGGATTCCAATGTTCCTGCTGGGCCCTGGCTGAGACAGTCATGGCAGATGGAGGGATGGACAGGAGAGTTTAGGGAGAGAGGGGAGTGATGGCAGGAAGGCGGCATGCTGTCACTCATTAGGCAACACTTACTGAAGCAGCATGGCCCCTGGAAACCTTTCTGCTGTGCCAGAGTCCTTTTTTTCCCCTGCCTGTTGTATAGCAGAAGCAGTAAATGCATCCAGATGCTTCTCATTCTTAAAGAAAAAAAACCTTATTGCATGATGTGGAAATGATCAATTTGTTTTGTGTGTCTGCAGTGTCTCCTCTGATTGGTCGGTACTGTGGCACAAAGATCCCTCCAGAGATTCAGTCATCCTCCGGCCTGCTTTCCCTCTCCTTCCACACCGACATGGCCGTAGCCAAAGACGGCTTCTCCGCCCGCTACAACATGACACACAAAGAAGTCTCTGACTGTGAGTGCAGCAGTGTCACTTTTGCATGCACTCGTCTGTGTGTGTGTGTGTGTGTGTGCATATAAATTCTCTCCGAGTGGGTTTGTTTACCTTCCTTTATTCCCATCTCTATTTTCTCTCTTTCGAGCCTTACATCTCTGTCATCTCTGCTGACACTCGTCTTTCTTTCATCGTTTTCTCCTCTTACCCTTTCGATCTTTTCAGCCTCACCTGCTTTAATGCTATTTCAATCTTATAGCTCTCCCTCACCCCTCTCAACGTAGTTTGCTCTCTCCTAAGACAGCTTGATTTCTCAGAAGCAGACTCATAGTATTTTCTTTTAGAATTTAAATTAACTTCACCTCAATTTACCACTGCTCATCTGTTGGGGTGACTTTCTGTTCTCTTTCCCTCGCTGTCTTTCTAAATTTACCTTTTTTTTCTGCCTTTAAGCGTCACTGCTGCTTAGATCTGCTTTGTCTCTCTAACTTTCCAAACTTTTTATTTCTTTCTTTTACCATGAACAAATCTATTTACTCCCTCCTCCTCCCTTCACTCACTCCCTTTAGCGTTCCACTGCAGTATGGCGCTCGGCATGGAGTCAGGGAAGATCAGCGATGATCAAATCTCTGCTTCGACAAGTTTCTATGACAATCGCTGGTTACCACGCCAGGCCCGGCTCAATAATGATGACAATGCGTGGACGCCTTCAGAGGACAGCAACAAGGAGTTTATACAGGTGTGTACGTATGTGTGTATGTATCACTGTGGAAAAAAAACTGCACAAATTAATTTGAACAGACTGAAAAGGTTCTTGCAAGCAGATACACACCGCTGGGTAACACTCATGTTAGTAAAAAACTGTGAGGCATTTGTTGGCAGCTAACTTAAAAAATAATAAATAAAAAAAATCCAATTTTATACAATAAACACTGTTTGAGGAATGCATGTTGGCTTGAGTTTGGCAAGAAGCTGCTCTGCGATGATGGTATGCAACTGATGTTGGCTTGGAAACATGTTGGCACAGAAAGGAGTTAGTGTTAGCGTAACATCTGACACTCATAGGGAACTTAAAACACTTTGTGACATTGTTATGAGCCAGAATGGAAATAAGCTTGGGGCTAGCATGCCCAAACTACTCCATTGTCAGTTGAAAATATTCCCTGAAGTGGCTGAAGCAGGAAAAAAAAATTGTTTCCGACTGGTGGGGATTGACGTGCCTCCAAATTAACAAAAAAAAACAAACCAAAACCCAAAAAACAAAAACAGGTGGATTATCCTCACTGCCATACTGCATTTTTCCATCACAGCAGTGTGAAACAGCAGAATTTTCTTCCTTTTTTAATGTTTTTGTGGCATATGTTCACGTTAAGCTCCACCTTGGGGTGTCATTTTTGTGGAAAAACTGGCCTGAGGCTCTCTAAGCAAAATTACAATAGAGGATGAAAGAGGTAATAGTGGGAATAGGTTACTGCTGTTTGTTATCCTCCGCTGGTTGAAGACCAAAGGGGTCGAAGACCGAAGGGGGATTATGTTATGGGTCAGTCCCTTCGTCTGTCCCACTTTTGTAAAATCAACTCCTCCTACAGTTTTGAAACTTGGTACCTGGGTTTGATATACACTGATGATTCGCATATTGCAATTTGACCGTGATCGGAAGACTTCTGCAGGAATTATAGACCTTGAGGTCAAGGTCAGAGGCCATTTTTTTCCTACATCTTGTAAACGTGATAACTATTGAAAGAAATGCTGTGGACTTTTCAAATCGATACCACAGTTGTATCTAAGCTGAATCTTGGACGGTTTACACCCTGACCTGACTATGAGTTTGGGGTCACAGGGTCAGAGGTCAAAGTTAGCATCCGATTTGCACTATTACTATAGAACGAGTAAAACTAGGGTCACCAAACTTTGGAAACAAGTTCACCCTGTGACCATGGCTTTGGTCAAAGGTCAAGGTCAAGATGCCATATACAGTAAACTATATCTCAACAACAAAGAAAGCCAGGCTCACCAAACTTGCTACACAGTTCACCTGGGAATCCTGACCTAAACTATGGGTTGTATACAACTATTTTTGTTTTATATTCATGGATGATAGGGTTATCATCATTTGGTTCTGCACTAATAATTACATGGAAAAGTTGAAAACTGCAGTGACATATTGGGATCTTCAAAGAAAACCGAGGCGGGGGACATTACACTCACCTCAGAGTGCTCTTGCTTATGTTAGCAAATGCATAATTGAACAGGTTAACAAAAAAAAAACCATGTAGATCTCCTTTGTCATGTGTAGTCTGACAGCAGGTTCTGCACCTGCTTTGCAATCATCCTCCAGCTTCTCTAGTACTCTTTAAGAATGTAATTACTCCAAATACAAAAAATGGCTATACTCGTCCAAGTTAGACTGTAATTGTTGTCATTCTTTAACAAAAGCTAAAATAGCTCAAACTCTAAAATCTTTTCTGTGTATAATATTTTTTAGACAAGTGCAAACATTTGTCAGCCAATATTTAGATGGAAAAGAATCATTCAACTAAACTGCTTTGGATTTCCCATAAAGACCGCATACAGAGATATCTGAATCAGCATTGCTTTCACTTTTCAAGGACAATACATTTGTCTCCGTGATTGCAGTAAAGAAGAAAGTAGTCACTGGTAATAGCATCTCATATACAGTGAGGATATGCATACAGTGGAATACACACATAAAGGAAATGGAGGAACTGTGAACTGATGATAAGGAAGTGCTTCTGCACTCTCAATCTTTCCTGTCTCAAGCACACACTGCACATGCACGCATACTTAGAGAGGAGAGTGGCGAGGAGCCCGTGATTGATGAAGGTGCTCCTCTGGAATGCACCCGAACACTGTGCCATTGATCTTTGCCTCCAGCCTTTCTATTTACACACATGGACACACACAAACACAGGAATCCCACCAAGGCTTCATCAGCAGCAGGCCCCGGTCCGAGTCCACCTCCTACTGCCGTCTGTGTGACAGATAGACGCAGCAGCTGGTCTGTCTCTGGTATCTCCATCAGCCCTGAGCAGCATTAATCCTGCAGTCTACACAGTTATTCCCTTTTCTCCTCTATTAAGTTGTACTCGCCTGCATAATGTATTACATTTCAATATAAGATTTTTTTTATTATTTCATTGCTTTTTAGGTGGATCTTCACTTCCTTAAGGTTCTGACTGGTATTGCCACACAGGGGGCAGTATCCAAGGAGACTCAAAAATCTTACTATGTCACCACCTTCAAGCTAGAGGTCAGCACCAATGGAGAGGACTGGATGGTGTACCGTCATGGCAAGAACCACAAGGTAGGCTTTTACCTGATTTCAAGCATTTGCATAGAAACTCAGACCAAGCTATAAAACATGCCTTATAAGATTTAGTTCAACCTAAAATCAGATGAACCTATTTGGCCTCTGTCGTGTTGTGTTAGCTGTTCCAAGCCTGGGGTCCAGGCCTCCTTGGGGAACGTGTTTCTCCACTCCCATGGGGGAACGAGGAGGTGCCAGCAGGGGCACGAGGCTTTGTCTGCTCTGAGGTTGTTGGCATGTTAAGATATCCACACATCAGATTAAAGTCCAGTAAAATGCTCATATCATTTGAAGAGAAACATTTACTCATGTCATAGTATTGACAATAGAAAATAGACACATTTTCAGCTTTTAAAATTTTTGCAGTTATGTCCCAGATGGCACAGTTGTCTATAGCTAATATATCCTAAAACTGACACCAAAAAAAGGCCAGATGAATAAAGAAAAAATATTGTTCTTTGTTTACTTCCTCTTTAAAGTGGAATCAAGCGTACAATCTTAACGACTACCAGCATTTGAACTCGAATGTACACTACTGCAAGAACAGAGGCTGCTGTGTTCTTCTAACGGCCGTGTCCATAGATGCAGCAATCCCGCGGGACTCTGTCCCCTCCTGAGACTGTTTAGGAACCCGAGTCATGACCCTGGTCACGAGTTAAAAAACGAGGTAATGTAAGGGAGATAGAGACGGGAGGAGGAGGAGGAGAATCTGACAAATAAGAACAATGGAGTCTTCTGTGTGCCCTTATCTGAACTTGCTATTTATCATCTATCCGATTACCAAGCTCACATGTGAACACACACCTGGGGTTTTAAAACTCGGGGGGGGGGGGGGGCGATTTTTGCACCAGCTTCCATTGAGCTTCACGTTATCCATCCGTGTTTGTGTGTGTAAGGTGGGGGGGGGGGTGCCTTCGTACATGTGTTTGCATGTATGTGCAGTACAGGTGCTTGTTACGGTGGGAGCAACAGTAAATCCGTCTCTGGGGGAATCGACCTTTGCCCCTCACATCTGGGTTGAGATCACGGTGGATTTCTAGCAGAAACATAGACGGTGCCATGGGTGGGAGTTAACCCACATCCACACACGGACCAGAGATCACCCCCACCCCCACCCCGTGTGTGCCAGTGATTGCGTTTGGGTGGGACCAGTGGGGGGTATTTGATGCAGAGATTATTAAACAAAATGTGGATTTGACTTAAAAGTCAACATCTGTGCAATTTATTAGAACCTCCACCCCCACTCCATCCCCAAGATTCCCTCCTTTTAATAACCCCTGGCTGATCTCTCTCTGCAGATCTGTGCGTGTGAGCGCATATGTCTATGATGTGTGCCTGTCTGTCTGTGCCGTGTAATCTGAGTCCACTAATCCATCTGAGCAGGGGGAAAATGTTCGGACACTTTCAGACATGGATTCAGACAGATGCATCAGCACACATTTGGGAGGGATATTGCTGGCACTGCACACCTCTGGAGATCGTTTTTTTGTTGTTTGCTTTCAGAAAATGCAAAGGTCAGCAAAGAAAAATGAAAGATCAATACCAAAGATGGAATTTGAAATTTGATTAATAGACTGCACACAACTCAAACAGCTATTCAGACATTTATCAGCATCACATATAGGTATGATTCAGTATTTGTTCTTCATGATAATATAGAAAATATTGTACATACATTTAGGGCTGGGCGATATGGCTTTTAACATGTATCGCGATACCTTTAGGGTTTTATCACGATGCACGATATATATCGCGATATCTTGCGGTCTCCTCCAAACCACTGTATAAATGTAAAACCTCTGCATAAAATGACACTGACATGATAATAGAAACAAACCCGTGTATTACTTTTTTTTTTTTAATTGCATACAAAAAGGAAGGGGGGGGGGTAAATCAGTTTAAATTTAGCAAACTTTTTTGAACCAGCCAGACAGCCCCACTCATAAATTTGCAACAAATCAGAATAAATAATGGTAGGTCTTCCTATTGTGGCCTGTCCAATTTTTCTGTTTGGTCATGTTTTTAACAATAGGGCCCATGTCTTTGGCAGTATACTTTGTGACCACAGTTGTGATCTCTTTCTATTTTGTACTTTTGTTGTATGGGATAAATTTTCCAAATGAAGAAGCCATACAGTCATTTTCTTAGGGCTGGTTCCTTTATTTTTTTTGTAGGGGCTAGCTGGGATGTTGAGAGCAGATTTTAATGCATTCTTCATATTGTAGTGAATGATGTCTCAAGTGGTGAAACAAAATTAGTGGTACCTTTAAAGACAACGGCTTTGCAACGAAATTTGCACAAAACTGTATTTTGTTCAGTTTCTATCTTCTTAAGTCCGAACCACTGCCAGACAACAGACCTAGTGCTTTTTTCCTCCAAGTATGCTTCCACTGCAGCCAGTGTGTCTGTCACTTCACTTGTTTTCCCCTCTAACTGCACCCTTTTTTTTTGTTACTTATTTGTACCCGTAGGTAGATTTGGTTTGCAGTCTGGTGACAAGCCACCGGCTGCTGGTCGCTGCGTGCGCGAGCGCCCTAAACCTACATGTTTTTGGTATGCGGGAGGAAACCGGAGAAATCCTGGAGTAAACCCACGCAACACGGGGAGAACATGCAAACTCCACACAGCTCACTGTTGGTCGGGGGCAGGGATCGAACCCATGATCTCATGATCCCCGCGATCCCCCGGCCAAGGGTAAAACTGTGCTGCCACAGTGCTAAACCACTGCGCCACCGTGCAGCCAGTGTTGCCAGATTGTGCACAAAAAACAAGCGTCTCTGCTCCATGAAAACAGGCTCAAAAGAAGCAGTTTCTAAAGAAAAAAATTGCAGAAAAAAAAAACAGACTTGGCAATGACCCTGAAATGAAACATGGTGCGGGGAGGGGCAGGGGAGTAACTGAGCTGCAGTGCAGCTATGACTGAGAGGAGTTTGTAGAGGACTGGACAAATAAATGCTGACAGCTTACACTGCTGTGACAATTTATGCTCAATATCTGCAATAAAAGCATTTTACAGTGCATCCAGAAAGTCTTCACAGCGCTTCACTTTTTCCTCATTTTGTTATGTTACAACCTTATTCCAAAAGGGATTAAATTCATCTTTTTCACTCAAAATTCTACACACAATATCCCATAATGACAGCATGAAAAAGTTTTTTTGAAATTTTTGCAAATTTATTAAAAATAAAAAACTAAAATCACATGTACATAAGTATTCACAGCCGTTGCTCAATACTTTGTTGATGCACCTTTGGCAGCAATTACAGCCTCAAGTCTTTTTAAATATGATGCCACAAGCTTGGCACACCCATCTTTGGGCAGTTTGGCCCATTCCTCTTTGCAGCACCTTTCAAGCTCCATTAGGTTGGATGGGAAACGTTGGTGCACAGCCATTTTCAGATCTCTCCAGAGATGTTCAATTGGATTCGAGTCTGGGCTCTGGCTGGGCCACTCAAGGACATTCACAGAGTTGTCCTGAAGCCACTCCTTTGATATCTTGGCTGTGTGCTTAGGGTCGTTGTCCTGCCGAAAGATGAACCGTCGCCCCAGTCTGAGGTCAAGAGCGCTCTGGAACAGGTTTTCATCCAAGATGTCATTGCTGCATTCATCTTTTCCTCTATCCTGACTAGTTTCCCAGTTCCTGCCGCTGGAAAACATCCCCACAGCATGATGCTGCTACTAACGTTGGCGTGGTTATGAATGGTGCCTGGGTTCCTCCAAACATAACGCCTGGCATTCACGCCAAAGAGTTCAGTCTTTGTCTCATCAGACCAGAGAATTTTGTTTCTCATGGTCTGAGAGTCCTTCAGGTGCCTTTTGGCAAACTCCAGGTGGGCGTCCATGAGCGTTTTACTAAGGAATGGCTTCTGTCTGGCCTCAACCATACAGGCCTGATTGGTGGATTGCTGCAGAGATGGTTGTCCTTCTGCAAGGTTCTCCTCTCTCCACAGAGGAACGCTGGAGCTCTGACAGAGTGACCATCAGGTTCTTGGCCACCTCCCTGACTAAGGCCCTCCTCCCCTAGTTGCTCAGTTTAGACGGCCAGCCAGCTCTAGGAAGAGTCCTGGTGGTTCTGAACTTCTTCCATTTACAGATGATGGAGGCCACTGTGCTCATTGAGACCTTCAAAGCAGCAGATTTTTCTGTACCCTTCCCTAGATTTGTGACTCGAGACAATCCTGTCTTGAAGGTCTACAGACAATTCCTTTGACTTCATGCTTGGTTTGTGCTCAGACATGCACTGTGGAACCTTATGTAGACAGGTGTGTGCCTTTCCACATCATGTCCAATCAACTGAATTTACCACAGGTGGACTCCAATTAAGATGTAGAAACATCTCAAGGATGATCAGTGGAAACAGGATGCACCTGAGCTCAATTTTGAGCTTCATGACAAAGGCTGTGAATACTTATGAACATGTGATTTCTTAGTTTTTAAATTTTTAATAAATTTGCAAAAATCTCAAAAAAAATTTTTTCATGTTGTTATTATGGGGTATTGTGTGTAGAATTTTGAGGACAAAAGTTAATTTCATACCTTTTGGAATAAGGCTGTAACATAAAATGTGGAAAAAGTGAAGTGCTGTGAATACTTTTCGGATGCACTGTATGTATCGTGCATGTATGAATGTATCGATATAACAAATATCTTCAGTGTATCGCCCAGCCTGACTTCCATTTACCGTATGGCAAGGCTCTCAAAGTAGAAAGCCTGGGCTACATTGTCCAGTTGGGGAGATATTGTATTAAAATGTAATGAAACTAAATTATGCTGCTTGTCCTGTTTTGCTCAGAGCACAAAACCATAAAAAGGTAAACAAAGCTATGTCTCTTACTGTAACTAAAATTCACATCTGGTTCCTTAAAGAAGGATCACAACCTTGATATGAGAGGCTTCATGTAGGAACTTTTCTTTCTACTGCCTTCATCCACCAGCCCTAGGAAGCAGCTAACTAAAATACAGCCCAGATGTGGGAAATGTGACTGTTTTCAGTCTGTGATGCTGTCATGTGCAGGAGTCTGGTGTCACACTTTCTTTTAGTGTCATACAGTCAGCAGATGTATTTTAGTAGATAGTACAACAGCAGTCCCAGATATTGAGTCTGTCTACATTAAGGCTAGTGCCATTTTGTCCCATTAGATCAATAAGATCAACAGTTCTACAGCTGATGTCACAGAATTCAACAGCTCACACCAATACAATCAAGACTGATCTGAAACATGTTGAACTAGATGATCATTACGCTGATTTATCTCACTAAGATTTGTTGTGCAATGACCACGTATGTGAGGATGCTCCTCAGATAAATCAGCCTTGATGAATTGTTTGTTTGTCTGCGTAGTTTTCAGAAACTCTGTTTGCCACCTTTTCCACCACAGCTTGTTTTTAATAATTCTGAGACTGACGAGCTCACCCAACTCTTCTTCAAACTCCTTGTCAGTCAGGTTCCTCGGTCATCATAGGGTTTCTGTTGAGTCTTTCCGTGACTCCTAATCCACCAGTCATGTTTTACAAACTCCCAGTTAGCCTGTCCTAAGCCCCCCAAAGAGCCTTTAAGTGGTTAAAGCTCAACGCTCGTCAGGGGTCCTGTAATGACTGGGATTTGGTTCTTCTAATTGTCATTTAACAGTGAGCTTGAAGCTAATGTGGCTTTGGACAAGTGAATGTGGCATTAGTGTGTGTGTGTGTGTGTGTGTGTGTGTGTGCGCGCGCGCGGCTGAGCTAAGAGTGTGCCTGTGCATCACATCATATGAATCACCCATGATTAAGAGGATTGGCTCGTTCTTACCTCAGCTTGGTTTCTACAAGAAGGGAGCTCTCTGCCTTCTATTGTTAAGGCGTGTGTGTATCTGGTGCGTCGACAAAGACCAGCGTTTTTACCGCTAATGATAATCAAAGGCATTGTGGGAAATTGTGACTTAATTTACATGAAGTGAAATGCAGTACTGTTGGCAGATTAAAACAGCAGCTCTGCACATTAGTCACCTCAGTCACACCAGTGCGTGTGATTTTTTTTTTTTTTTTGCATGCCAACACGTTTTCAATTCGACACCCATGTGACTCGTTAATACAGAGTCACACTTCTCACATATGCACCTCATTACTTGATGAGACGCGAGCCCACTCAGGAACTGCACGTCTCGCACACTGGCGTACACTACAGTAGTTGCAGACTACACAGTGGATTTTTGGCACAGGAGACACTCACGCGTGCGTCCAGACAGAAACACTCACCGACTGGAGAATCCCAACAGCTCCAGCGCTACAGAAGCTCATCATGGTGAGGCTGGGACCTGTGAGGGGTTACAGCTTCGCCACCTAGTCTACGTATCAACACACAGCACAAACAGCTGTGGCTGGACATGGTTGGTGACGTCGGCACCAAGTGGAAAACTCTGGCTCAGAGTAGTGTGGGGATCACTTCTGCACCACACACAGAACCAGCCCTCTCTTTGAGTCAGTACAAGTGAGCAGCCAGCTGGAACCAGTTTCTGCTGTCAACATCTTCATAGTGAAGGGGAAGGGAAGGGGGGCGGGGCAGTGATGAGACATGTAATGGATGGAGACCAGGATTAAGAGAACTGCACAGGAATGAAAAACCGTGTCCAGAGCTGGCCACAGGCAGTGGAAGGAAACATGTGCCAAAAGAACGAGCAGTTAATGAATCGAGGGATGATATATGCATCTATCCAGGATCCAACCGGATTCTGTTTACAGTGGATTATACTGGATTATAATCCTGCTTTACGTTCTGAAAGCACAGACTAGACATCTGCTGCAGAACCTTTCACAGTGAGCCAGTTCTCTAGAGAGGTCATCAATAGTTAAATACCCACGGTGCCTCCGCCCCGCCAATGTCCGCACAAAGGAGCCTGACCATTGACTCTTTGTGTGTGTGTGTGTGTGTGTGTGCCAGTGTGCCAGTGTAAAGGGGGGGGGGGGGCTTCATTATATTTTCATGACTCTGCACACTACAAGACACGACATGACAACATTAATTATTCAGCCCACCTCGAAAGCATGTCATGTGAGGGGCCAGGCTCTGTAGACATGCATTTTTTTTTAAAAAAAAAATGCCAGTCGTCAGGCAGATTAGAGGTGGCCCACACGACCGCATACGCACGCACGCATGCACGCACACTGAGGGATGCAGTTTGGAGTTGTGCACATCCGTTTCAGTAGAGCTTCATCTTAGTTCCAAGTTAGTCAAAGCCCAACAGTGTTGTCGACAAGTTAGTCAATCACCAACCATCAGCTTCCTGAGGCTGTTGATCTCTGACCTTGGAGGCCCTGGGTCAGAGGAAAAGTGAGTGACCTGTCAGGTGTCCTGGCAATAGATAAAACCACTTCCATTAGGGGAGGGTGATGCTGTGGCCGGGAGCAGAGAGACGGCTTCTCATTGTCCTGCTGTCTCTCTGTTCTCTCCTGGCTGAGTTTCTCTCTTTCTTCTCTCTCTATCCACATCCAAAAAGTACAAATTTAAAAAAAAAAAGAGGCTCTGGAGCTGAATCATATTGAACAATTTGTTCTTTTTCATGTCAGCAATGTTGGCCACATTCCCAGCCTTTTATCCACAGATGAAAACAAAAGGAAAGCCACTGGCAGCAGCTAACGGCCTTTTACTGACATTCTCGAAGCTGAAGACAACAAATATTTTGGGCCTTTTTTTCTTTTTCCAACAACCAAGATTTTAACCAGAATTTTCTCTGGATATAAACATGCCAAAGAAAACTGAATGATACCGAAGCAAAAGTTTACACATTAGATAAGGGCCTCTTTACACAGACGGAGATCGTTCGGCTCGATTGCTCAGTGAGCTTCTAAAGTTTCAAAAAAGTCCTTTTTGTGTAAATGTTTGGGAGATCATTGTACGAGTTTCATGATGATCTATAGAGATCCTTGAAAGATCACTGAGAGACCAGGAGAGATAGCTTACAGACCATTGAGAGTTTGTTTGGTGATCAAAGAGGTATATACTGCATATATTTGAGCAATTTCTAGTGCTCTTCTACCCCCTTTACACAGGGTTGAAGAGCTGTGAATCTTTCAATGATCTCCCAATGATCTCCACAGCCACCACAGTTGAGAAATAGTTTTGACTCCATCCAAAACAATCATCAAAGGAAAGCGAGCTTTCATTGAACTCTCAACAACTACTCAACAACCTTGTTGATCCGTCAGTGATCTCTCAGTGATCTTATATGAACTCTGTTGGTCTTTCATCAGATGCTCAGCAATCCCTCACAGATCCCTCAGCTATCTCTGCTATCAGGGTGGAAAAATTTAGCATTCATTGAAAGATCACTGAGAGATCATTGGGAGATTGATGAGATCATTGAGAGAGTGTTTTGGGCCGAGTTAAAACTTTGAGGACTGTGGAGATCCCTGAAGATCATTGAGAGATCTTGGGTATCGCTGAGAGATCATTGAAAGATTTTTGGGAGACCTGGTCATTTCATCATCACTCAGCGATCTCTCGATGATCTCCACCCCTGTATAAAGTGGGTAAATCATTTTACACAACGTTTCCTGAAGTTATGATGCTTGGTGTTTCGTTTGGCTGTACTGGATGACCACTGCTGATGTTTAAAATTTTGATTTTTATCGAATCATTTTTAAGCGGCGCTGGGGATTTACAGTGGTACCTCTACTTACGAATTTAATTCGTTCCGGAAGAATTCTCGTAACGTGAAAAATTCGTAAGTAGAGGCGCGTTTTACATGTAAATGCCGTAATCCGTACCAAGCCCCCAAAATTCGGGCATAAATTTTTTATAAATCGTAAAAACGCATCAAAACATGTAACAAATACATGTTACAATTAGATTACTGCACAATAAACATAAAATGAGAGTTTAAAATGAGAGAAAGAATAATAAAAGAGAAAGAATAATAAAAATTATGTTCATTTACCTTTTAACTGCGATCGTCGGCGTCGGCGTCACCTCTTGCCTTCTTTGGTTCATGTTCTGTCTCATCAGTGGTTTTTGCCTGACGTTTTGTGATGAAACGATCCAAGGACGTTTGCTTTTATCGGCTTGTAAGGGCTTCCTTTTGTTTTAATACCGTGCTGATCGTTGATGTTGTTTTTTTTTTTCCCCAAAACTTTATTAAGAACAAGGTGAAAGTACAGAGTTATAACGTAGATGGTGATAAACATGGCAGTTAACAATTTTTTTTTCTCTAAATTGTGTAGTTCAGTCAACAGTCTTACAAGAGGTAAGAAGGATAAAATAAAGTAGTAAGAATAGTAAATAATAATAAGATAAAGCGAGATCAACCAAACGCACCCATTCGTGGCCAATGGGATACCAGGAAGATGCTAGGCGATAGCCAATGGCAGAGCAGCTACAGGTATGTTTACGTTCGGTAAAATACGGGAGCTGCGAGGAGCGCGTACTTTTTTTGCCTTTCGTATCCTGAAATTTTGTTCGTAACTAGAGGCAATATTTTCCTGTTGAGGCGTCTCGTAACCTGAAAATTTCGTATGTAGAGACGTTCGTAAGTAGAGGTACCACTGTACTTCCAAAATTAGGGAAATTCTGCTGACTTTTGCCAGTTGGCATTATTATGAGATAAACACACTGATGGACCATTTCCCATTTTAGTGAATCTGCCTGTTGTTCTTCCTCCTCTCCACCACTCCCGGCCTCCTGCTCCACATTCTGACGTTCATATTTCTGAGTTACTGCCTCTGCTCTCCAGTCAAACTTCCCTTTTTGTCTTCTCCCCACCCCTGTGTTCATCTGTTCTCAACTAGTCTTCTGAGGACACGCTTACTCCCTGCAGACATCTTCTGTTTTCCTATCCTCCCCGCTGGTCTCACGTTGTACAGATGTGTGTGTGGGAAAGAGACGAGTCGGCGGGCAGACCCTCCATCATACACTCGTCTGTGTGTGAACAATGCGTGGGTGTTTACATAACCCCCATAACCACATCCACCGTTTTGCCTCTTAGGTAAACAGAGCAGCTGTCGATCTTCAGTCCAGCAGCAGATAGAGCGGCGATAGCCCCGCTTATCTGTTCAAACACTCACACTGCTTTGCATTACCGGTGTCGGCTCCACTTGATTTAATCAGGCCAAGCCCAAAATCAAATAAAGCCCCTTGAGTAGGATTTTGGAATGGCTTCACTCATATTCCTGCTGGTTGGAGAATTTCTGGAATATAATTTTAGAGGGGGAGTGGGAATTTAACAAATAGGTCAGTTTATCCCAACTCTTCCACAAACTCCACTGTTTTCCTCCTATGATCGTGATAAAACCACATTATCAAACAGAGAGAGAATCAATTTTTAGGCTCCGGCTTGATCGTCTTGTGCTGAAACTAAAAAAAAAAAGAGATGACTTGTGCTCTGGCCCTTTTTCATACGTGATGCCTTTTAATCTTTAATCCACTCACTTGTAGCTGCTGTCCTTCCATCTCTCCATTGTGTGATGCACCTCTCAGTCAGCCACAAACAGCCCCAGTGAATGACACTTGACAGTCACTCAGTCAGTTAAAAGACGCTCCCTCCGCTTATCTGACTGCATAGGATGGATGTGTGTTTGTGTGGGACGTTGTGGTTTCCTGTGTCCCTCTGTGTGTGTGTGTGTGTGTGTGTGTGTGTGTGTGTGTGTGTGTGTTTTCAGTGAGTAGCCACCGACTAAAGGGGAAAAGAAAGAAATATGGGAGGTGTGGAGTGATACCAGCTGTGTGGTCTCAGAGAAGGGACTGGGGAGGAAAACTGAGGAGTTTGAAATCTGGGAACCGGAATGAAGTGGAGGGAAAAGGATGTGGAGAAGGTTGGAAGGAGGAGGCTGTTTTTCATAATTACAGACTGTGAATTTTGTTTTTGGGGAGGGGGAAATTGATTTGAGTGTCACAGCCAAACTCTCGGAAGATCGGTCACTTTTCTACCCCCCCAAAAACAGGAAGTAACTTGACCAGCACGCTCACATTTGCCCTCTGACCCCAGCTGCCTCGCCCTGATGTTTATGAGCAAATGGAAGGAAGGGAGTGTCCAAGGGGACGGGGTTCACGTTGATGTGGGGCGGACGCCTCAGGAAGTGAATTTCACTCCCATCCTGTCCACCTGGACGTACTTCCTGCATCCAATGGCTAATCGTGGTCAGTCATGTCAGGTCAGCTCCCCCGCAGTTTCCTATGACCGTTTGCACAGAGGTGTATGGGACACGATAGATGGTGTGTGTGAACATGGAGATGAAGTCGAGGAAACCTCATCCTTGGATGGGTTTTCCCAGCCTCCCAGTGCTGAACCTTCGACCCCCAAAACACATCAACAGCTGCCACAGTGACATTGGATCCCTGTTTGGGTTGTCTCTGCTTTGTCCGGCCTGCCACTGTGTGCGTGAAGCCATGCGAAACAGTGCGCTGCGGGTGGGTGTTAAAGCAAGAGGGTGTGTGTGTGTGGGGGGCGCTAGAGAAGGACTGCACAGCTATGAACTGTCTCCTTCTGATGCCAACCCACTTTTGTTTGCCTTTATTTCTCCCAGATTTTCCATGCTAACACCGACCCAGCTGAAGTTGTCCTGAACCGCATCCCACAGCCAGTCCTGGCCCGGTTCGTTCGCATCCGACCACAGACCTGGAGGAATGGCATCGCCCTTCGCTTTGAGCTCTACGGATGCCAGATCACAGGTGAGTGTGTGGGTGCGAATGCGTCACGGGTAAATTGCTCAAACCTTGTTCTTTGCTTAAAAGAGAAAGAAGATCCTGTTTTGCATTCATACGGCTTGAAGAGAAAGAGGAACATTTTCCAGGTGCCATTCCTTCCCTTCAGTATTTCATCATTTCAGTAAAAACATCAAGAAGTATAAGACTTCTTTATAATGTATGATACAGTGTTAATCAACAATATTAAGTCTGATAAGTCTTTGCTTTGCTCTTCTTTATTTCACTTCCAAAATATGATATGAATCAAACATATACTGTACATTAGTGGGAAAACACAAGATAGTTTCAGAGCATTTTTTCTCTAAAGCTCTTACCTCATAGCTAGTGTAACTATTTTTTAATTAATTCTTATGTGCCATGATGTGTTTAAACATCTAAACCGATCTATGTTAAGCATGATTTATACTTCTACGTCAAAATGACATCATAGCTCTGGTGTGGACGTGTACCCTACGCTGTGCACATGCTGTATGTAGCCTATGCCGGAACCCAATGTGCACCTCTGCAGAAATGTAACCTATATGTTGTGGCGATGCAGACCACAACAGTTGGTGATTGGTCCCATTCTTCTCCTGCCATTTCCAAAGTGAGTTGGCTGAACAGTGGAGCACATTGAAGAGAGATTAACTGAGGTACATAGTTGGCAAATATAAACATCTGTCTGACTTGTCCTGACTCTTCACAATTGTTTTCATACACACATGGACAAAATTGTTGGTGCCCCTCTGTTAATGAAAGAAAAACCCACAGTGGTCACAGAAATAACTTGAATCTGACAAAAGTGGTAATAAATAAAAATTCTATGAAAATTAACCAATGAAAATCAGACAGTGCTTTTGAATTGTGGTTCAACAGAATTATTTTAAAAAACAAACTCATGAAACAGGCCTGGACAAAAATGATGGTACCCCTAGAAAAGATTGAAAATAATGTGACCATAGGGACATGTTCAACCAAGATGTGTCCTCTAATTAACATCACAGGTGTCTACAAACTTGTAATCAGTCAGTCGGCCTATTTAAAGGGTGACAAGTAGTCACTGTGCTGTTTGGTGACATGGTGTGTACAGCACTAAACATGGACCAGAGAAAGCAAAGGAGAGAGTTGTTTCAGGAGATTAGAAAGAAAATTATAGACAAGCATGTTAAAGGTAAAGGCTATAAGACCATCTCCAAGCAGCTTGATGTTCCTGTGACTACAGTTGCGCATATTATTCAGAAATTTAAGATCCACGGGACTGTAGCCAACCTCCCTGGACGTGGCCGCAGGAGGAAACTTGATGAAAAACGGAAGAGACGGATAATACGAATGGTAACAAAAGAGCCCAGAACAACTTCTAAACATATTCATGGTGAACTCCAAGGTCAAGGTACATCAGTGGCAGATCGCACCATCCGTCGTTTGAGCCAAAATGGACTTCATGGGAGACGACCAAAAAGAGGACACCACTGTTGAAAACAAATCATAAAAAAGCCAGACTGGAATTTGCCAAACTGCATGTTGACAAGCCACAAAGCTTCTGGGAGAATGTCCTATGGACAGACGAGACAAAACTGGAACTTTTTGGCAAGGCACATCAGCGCTATGTTCACAGACGCAAAAATGAAGCATACCAAGAAAAGAACACTGTTCCTACTGTGAAACATGGAGGAGGTTCTGTTATGTTTTGGGGCTGCTTTGTTGTTGCCCAGTGTCAGACAGCTTGGTCTCAGTCGCAGGTCATGGGTCTTGCAACAGGATAATAACCCAAAACACAGCTATAAACACCCAAGAATGGCTAAGAGCGAAACATTGGACTATTCTAAAGTGGCCTTCTATGAGCCCTGATCTAAATCCTATTGAACATCTGTGGAAGGAGCTGAAACATGCCGTCTGGAGAAGGCACACTTCAAACCTGAGACAACTGGAGCAGTCTGCCCATGAGGAGTGGGCCAAAATACCTGTTGAGAGGTGCAGAAGTCTCATTGACAGTTACAGAAATCGTTTGATTGCAGTGATTGCCTCAAAAGGTTGTGCAACAAAATGTTAAGTTAAGGGTACCATCATTTTTGTCCAGGCCTGTTTCATGAGTTTGTTTTTTAAAATAATTCTGTAGAACCACAATTCAAAAGCATTGTCTGATTTTCATGGTGGGGCAATGGTTAGCACTGCGGCAGCACAGCAACTCACCCTTGGCCGGGGGATCCTGGTTTCGATCCCAGCCCCCGACCAACAGTGATCTGTGTGGAGTTTGCATGTTCTACCCGTGTCTGCATGGGTTTACTCCGGGATTTCTCCGGTTTCCTTCCACATGCCAAAAACATGCAAGTAAGGTTAATTGGCATCAAAACTGGGGATTCTAAATTGTCCTTAGGTATGACTGTGAGAGTGAATGGTTGTCTGTCTCTCTGTGTTGGCCCTGCGATGGACTGGCGATCTGTCCAGGATGTACCCTGCCTCTCACCCAAAGATGCTGGGATAGGCTGCAGCCCCCCCGTGACCCGAAAAGGATTAAGCGGAAGAAGATGAATGAATGAATGAATGAATGAATTTTCATAGAATTTTTATTTATTACCACTTTTGTCAGATTCAGGTTATTTCTGTGACCATTGTGGGTTTTTCTTTCTTTAACAGAGGAGTACCAACAATTTTGTCCACGGCTGGCAGCAGTGACTCAGTGGTCATATACACACCACCTCCTGCAATGTTTTCTCTCTTCTCCGTGTTGCAGTGATTGCAGTAAAACTTGCTGTTTTTCAGCATTTATAAGTAGGGCTGGGAATCATCAATAATTTCCAGAATCGATTTGATCTGAAGTGATCCGACATCAATTCACTCATGGAAATTACCATCATAATAACCATTTTACTTGCATAGGAAAAAACTTCTCAGACACCCACTGCTGCAACTTGTACCAGGAATACTCTAACTAAGATAAGATAAGATAAGATAAGCCTTTATTAGTCCCACAATGGGGAAATTCCAGGATTGCAACAGCACAGGGATAGCAACACTCAGAGCAACAATCAGAAGGCAAGAAAAAACAACATCTAGTAAACATATGTCCATATTACTATAAATGTATATATATATACTGTAGACACACAGTGCAGAGCATTATGGCTGGTGAATGTGCAGCAGAAAGTCTAAGCTCTCTCTCCGCGGATGCAGCGGGCCAGCTGGAAGTCTTTGGGCATGATGGTGACCCCCTTAGCGAAGAAGAGACCACCAGGTGGGCCTCGCTGGTCTCCTGCAGAGCCATGACGGCGAAGCTCAGGAAACGCAGGACGGTCTTGAAGTCCTGAGCGATCTCCCTCACCAGGCGCTGGACGGGCAGCTTACGGATGAGCAGCTCCGTGGATTTCTGGCAGCGACAGATCTCTCTCAGAGCCACGGGCCTGTGACGGCGAGGCCTCTTCACTCTGCCGGTGGCCGGAGCGCCTCTCCGAGCAGCCCTGGTGGCTAGCTGTCTCCTGGGGGGGGGGGCTTCTTCCTCCAGTAGATTTTACGGGCGGTCTGCTTGGTTCTTGCCATCGCTCTTTATTATTCTGTCTTATATTTCTTTCACGCCGCCTAAACTCCAGCCTGGTACCCGCGTCATTTTCGCTACAGCTCCCGGTATGTCGAGTTTCCCATTAGCACCGGGCGGCGGCCAAGTGCTAGCTAGCACTAGCTCCTCCCCGCTGTAACGTCTCCCACTGCAAACCGTGGCTCTGTCCGCCGACCCGGGAGACCCCCGGGGTGATCCGTGCGTCCGTGATATATATACAGAGTGAAAGGTGTAGAAAGAAGAAGGAAGATAAAAAAAAAAAGGCTGTTGCAACAGGCAGCCGACTCGTGTGGCGCCGCCGGTCCGGCGGAACCGGAACCGGAAAAAAAAAAAAAACTAAATGCATAACTTACATCACACTAAGAACTGATCCAAAAATCAATTACAATGGTGCAACTTTTATCTAACTCATGGTTTGACAAAGTGCTAACAAGTGCTGTCTTGAGTGCAAAGGGTGTGTAGTGTCAGTGGTTGCTCCAGATGTCACTCGTTGGAGCAGCTTTCTCTGCTGTGACGTGGTGTTTTACTTCTTCGTACAGGTTCAGGATTACAGTTTCACTGAAATGTTTGTGTGCTGGTAAAATGTAGCTTGATTCTAGTATGTTTATGAGACTTATGCAGCCATCAATTTCAACAACAATGTACGGGCGTATATCCTTATCTTACATATGAAAGTTGCGACAATGCCCTTTACTTTTTGGGCGCGCTGAGAAGTGGATGCTAACTTCACCGCAAATGTCTTTTCCAATGCAGTTTACTTCTGGTCGAGTGATTTTGCTAGTGTCATATCTGGGTGATGTCTATCTAGATGGGTTTGGAGATTTGTGGTATTTCCGCAATATTTTGCCTGCATTTTGCAAGTCTTGCAAAGAGCTCGACAAAGCCAAAGCTGTTTGTTTGCCATCAGCTGAGTGCCATGATCCACACTCACTGGTTCAACGTTCATGCAAGAGTTCAGCCAGCCCAGAGACCTCTCGCAAGTTTCACACCCGTAAAAAGCGTTATATTAAAAGATCGATCTGTGGATTTTGTGAATCTATATTGGCTAGGGGTGGGAATTGGATCGCGGTACTTGGATCACAATACGATGCTATCACAGTTCAATGATAATCATGATATTGCGATATCGAGTATTACAATCCCATATATTTCAAATTTTTTTCAGATTACTCATCCTTAAATCATGTCCCAAAGTAAAATTGTTGACATCTCTTTCATATAATAACATATTCTCGGGGCTTCATTTTCCATGGAGACATGTCTCTGCACACACGGAGGGTGGTGGACAGTGTTTGGAATAGACTCATGTAGGAGCAAATGGTTATAAGGTACAAAGATTATTTAATTTATAGCTAGAGGTGTGTGTATAAACAAAGGTTTGCTTTGGGTTCACGCACACACCGGGAGAAAAACTCGTTTTTGGGGCACCAGTCCAAAACTTGGACAATTTATTAATAACTAATCGGTCTCAAATATTCATGAATTCTACTGGGTGATTTCATAAACAGACACAGGAAAAAGAAATCACAGAAACTTCCATATACCGTTTACAGTTTTAATGATCAGACTCAGATTAAATGACATTACAGTCAACAGACTTGTTGGTAAGGTGAAATGATCAAGTATCAAGCATTACATTCAACTTGTAACTGATTATTGAGCAAAAGAGTGTAATCACATTTGTGGAACCAAGGAAACCTTAGTATGAATTTGTAGCTGTGATGAAAATGGAGACTGAAATAACGGTAACCAAAATATGAAGAAAATTGGACACAAATTTTATGAAGAAAATTATAAAAGCTGATTATATGAAAAAAGAAATTCTGGATTACTCTAAAAAGTAAAAACGGAATTTAATGAAAAGAGGAATATTATTTCTCTTTAATTCGACTTTAAGGCGATGGACATCGCATTACTCAGCAGATGAAGCAAAGGAATCTTGCTCACATGACCTTTGTGTTGGGGTTTTCTTCAGCTGGATCCAGGAGCTGAAATTTTCTTTGATACTGGAAAATATCTGCCAGCAGATATTTCTTTCCAGGGACAAGCAGTCAGGAGCTGAGATACGGTGACGGTGATGAGGCTGCTGGCTGCTGATGCAGTATGTCATGTGGGACAACACGAGAGGGTTTTCTTTTCCCAGCGGCTCTCCCGGGTCCAAATAAATTGGAGCTAGTTCAAAGTCACAGAATCGAAGAGACAAAATAAAAAAAACTTATTTAAACCACGAAATCCAAGTTCTTCAGATGTCGTGTGGATTGGTGAAAACAGCTTCCAGTGTGAGAAAACGATCAGTCCACTTTAAAACACGGTAAATTAAGGAATCAATAAGAAAAATTTTAACAGAATAAAATAGAAAAACATCTGTGAACACTGAGTTTCACTCCATATAAAAGAGAAGTTTGAGCTTAAAAAAAGAAGAAAAAGTATTTTCCCAGACTTTTAAAGGAAAGAGAATTCAAGGCAGGACACAGACAACAAACAAAACTTTCACACAGAACAACTCTCTGGACTAGGGCATTCCTCACTTAAAACTGAGTAAGTTTTCAGGGGAAAAACTTGACTGACATAAAAGGGAACCAACTGTCTCCCATCGCAGGAGGTTTGAATGGTCCAATAGTCCTTTGTCTGTAACTGACCAATAGAATGAAAGGGGTGTTGTCCAACAGAGACTGGCTGGTGATTGGTTGAGCCAGTCAGATGACTTGAGTAAGTTTTTAGAAGGCACACATATTAACTGTGAAATTCCCATTATACTTATGTATAAAGTGTAAGCTAACTTCAGTGATTCATGACTAACTTTCAGTGAGCATGCACTTTCATAAACTTGTCCTTCTATAATTAACACGCATTAGAATAAAGTTCATTTAAGCATTTTCAAACATGCAACACATTTAAAATCAATGATTAATGAAACACTTCAAACCCAGAATGGTATGTCAAGAGTCTTGCTTGATTTTCCATGGTGTCCTGAAAAGGAAAATAATCTGAGAACTGAGAATTTTGTTAAAAGGAAGTCATTTCATTCATTAACCTCAGTTCATCTTGTAGAGGCAACAGCGAACATATTCCGGAGTTGTCCACCAGGGGGTAATGTTGAGCTGTGGATAATTCCTAGAGACCATGGAATGCACTCAAAGGATCTGGGATGTTTCACACAGTACTTGGAGCATAAAACTGTCTGGTTGGGGAGATTGATTGCAAACTAATCCGTTCCTGGCACGAAATGGGATCCTTATCGGACCTTTTATCATGGAATGTGTTTTCAAACTGTGGTCCTTTGGTGAAGGAAGCAATTCTTGACCAGACTTTTGGGTGAAACAATTTCTTTAAGGTGAAGAGTGATTTTATAGATTACAGCCAAAGGGATTGATGCTACACGCACACTCCAGATACATTTAGCTGACTTGGACTCTTTTAAAAAGCAGCTGAAAACTTTTTTGTTTAACGAGGATTTCTGTTGTTTCAACTGCTTTTTAATGGCAAGTCTGATTTTTTTAAAATTATTTTAATCTTGTGTTTTAACTTGTTTTTGTATTTTTTAAAGCGAGGTTGTGATGACCCGAGCGCCGATCTCGTCCGCGCTCGGGCCATGCATCATCTGTGCTGGCTTTGACAGCAGCAGATTACATTCTGGCTCCCCGGGCTCTTATTGTGACAGCGCTTGGTGGGGCTTCCGGCTGTCAAAGCCGATCAGCTGTTCTGCATCACTGCTCGTTAGCGGCCGGCTTTATTAGCGGGCGCTGACAGCAGGTTGATGCAGCAGTATCGTCAAACATTCCTGGTCTACATTCGTGTCAAGGTTCGTGTCTTTATTCATGTTCATGCTCTCGTTGAGATCGTAGGTGGCTGGGTGTAGCCCTACGATTCTATGCCCTTTGTAGTGTGTGTTTTTGCCACAGCGGCTCATAGTTTCATGCCCATGTCTTGTGTTCTTGTTAATAAAACATCAATGCAAAACTCACTGGCGACTTTTGGCGTCTTATGGTGGCCCGCGAGGGTCACTGCGTGACAGTATACTGCTGCCAAGGCATCTTAACGGAGACTCCACACCGAGACGCTGTCCCGGTGAGTTTTTGCTTAATTGGACGATTGTTCTTCCCTGTCTGGGTAACTGTGTGCTGGGAGAATGCCGTTGCGGAGGGGCCACGCTCAGAGTCGGGACTACGAGCTGGCGGAGGATTTGGACTATGTGGACGAAATGCTCATCGCTGCCTCCCTTCTCGACTACCACAGCAACGTACGCTGGTACCAGGACTGCGCTGAGGATGTCCTAGATCATCTCCCCCACTACGCTGACCACCCTGAAGTCGGCGCGAGGAGGGATGACATTGCCGCACAGCGCAAGATACTCCGTATGGTGGAGGAGGACTATGGCCGGAAGGAGAGGAGGAGGCATCCTCGCTCCCCGCTTTGGGATCCCGTTCCTGTCTTCGATCCAGTCCAGGAGTTCGCGCCATCTGGGGGCCATCGAAGACGTCGGCGCCACGGCTAAGGCAAACCTCAGCAGAATCCCCAGCTGGACCCGCTGCCGGCGAAGCCCGTCAGCAGACCTCCGAGAGTGGCTCCTCCTCGTCCTTCCAGGGAGCCCTCTGTCGCTATCCAGCGGGGAGAGGGAGGAACTACGTCCCCTACAGCAGGCACCATCCTCCCTCTGGGAGAAAGGCAAGTGCAAGTTCATTCTTTACATGAAAATTGTGATCTGCCTTGTCTGACTCCTGGGGGCGGAGTTTGGGGTTTGCAGTCCCCCGAGCTCCTACCACCTGCTGTAGTTGTGATAACAAAACCTGCTGCCTCTGTGTCTCCCTCCACTGAGTGGTCCATGACGCCAGGCCTACGTTGCCGGACGGTGTGGGGGGGGGTGCTGCGGTTCTGGAGAGCCTGGATCCAGCCCCGCAGCCACGCGGTGGACAGAGGAGAAGAGCGGACTGCGGCCGGGAGCCTGTGCCGACGGTGAAGCGTCCCCGGGTCTCCTCGCCGAAGCGGTCCGAGCCAGTGGGTCAAGGGTCCCCTGCCCCCACGCCATACGGGTCATCAGCATGGACGTCAGCGTCAGAGGAACCTCAGGCTGCGGAAACCATCATGCCAGCTGCGGAGCCCGACGTAGCTGGGTGGGAGCCTGCGGACGAACGTCTTTGCTCTGAATCTGGATCAACGAAGTCCTGGACGGTGACAGAACCCAAGTGCAGGCAAGTGCTCTCTCTTGTGTCTCTTTCTCCTGTCTCGGAGCACTTTTTCCTGTCTCTCGGGGAGGCGAGTCAGGGGCAGCTGCCTGCTGCACCCAAGCTCGTCTCGCTGGGCTCTGTCGCCGCCAGTGATGCTGATCCCGGTTCTTCTCTGTCCTCTGAGCTTTGTTGCAGTGTCACCGGCACGGAGCCAGTCGTGGTCGCTGTGTTGGAGGTTCCAGGTTCGGGGGCGGAGGTCGTCAGCAGTGCTGCGCCCACCCAGCCGGGGTCCTCTGTGGAGGCTGCTGTGGCCCAATCAGGGTCCGACGTGGGTGCGCTCGAGACCCAATCGGGGTCCATCGCGGGAGCTGCTTTGGCCCAATCGGGGTCCAACTTGGGTGCGCCCGAGGCCCAATCGGGGTCCGCCGCAGGAGCTGTTCTGGCCCAATCGGGGTCCGACGTGGGTGCAGCCGGGACCCAATCGGGGTTCAGCGGGGGTCCAGCGGAGGTGCAGCGCCGGTGTGGTCCAAGGACAGTGGAGGAGCTGCAGACCCTTCGCCGCCTGACTTAGTACGGGCTCATTTTCGCCTTTCCCCTCTTCGGAGTCATCGCCCCTGCTCATCATCGCCGGGGGCCGTGGGGGTCCCTCTTCACTCGCCCCGGCTCTCCCATGCTTTATCCTCGCCAGGGAGGCTGCCACGGGCTGTTTTCCCCCAGTTCTGGTGGCTGAGGGACGCGGGTCGGCCGCCCGAGGAACTGCTTCGCTGGTTCGGCGCCTTGGGTCGGCCACCCGACTTGCTGTGTGTATTACTGGGCGATCTGGTTCGGCCACCAGAGAAGTGGACTTTCCGGGCCTGGGACTGTGGTAAGCCGCCCGGTCATGTTCCGCCCCCCCATGACCACCCGTCGGCCGTTGGACGCGAGGAGACCGCCTGAACTGTTCCCGTGGCGTTTGGTCTCCATGAACTGTCGGGGGTAGAGGTCATTCATGGTGGTAGTCTAGCCCTGTAATTGTTCTTTTTTTTTTTCTGTCCTGTGTTGTATTTGCTTTGTGACTTAAGAGTGTGGTATTTTTGTTATCGTGCCTTGTTTTGTGTTTTTTTTTTTTTTGGCCTTGTCTTGATCATGATTTGTGCCTTAAGGAGTGTTGGTTTTTTTTCCTGTTTTCATGCCTATGTTAACTGTGCTTCGTGTGTTTGGGAGTCGTTTTTTTTTCCTGATTGTCTGTGCCCTGGCTCACGGTCGGTGATTTGATCCTCTCCCACCGGGCCTGCCCCATCCGCCCACCCTGGGGGGGGGCTTGGATGTCTATGGGTGTTCTGAGCCCGCCCTCGGAGGGAGGGTACTGTGATGACCCGAGCGCCGATCTTGTCCGCGCTCGGGCCATGCATCGTCTCTGCTGGCTTTGACAGCGGCGGATTACATTCTGGCTCCCCGGGCTGTTATTGTGACAGCGCTCGGTGGGGCTTCCGGCTGTCAAAGCCGATCAGCTGTTCTGCATCACTGCTCGTTAGCGGCCGGCTTTATTAGCGGGCGCTGACAGCAGGTTGATGCAGCAGTATCGTCAAACATTCCTGGTCTACGTTCGTGTCAAGGTTCATGTCTTTATTCATGTTCATGCTCTTATTAAGATCGTAGGTGGCTGGGTGTAGCCCTACGATCCCATGCCCTTTGTAGTGTGTGTTTTTGCCACAGCGGCTCATAGTTTCGTGCCCATGTCTTGTGTTCTTGTTAATAAAACATCAATGCAAAACTCACTGGCGACTTTTGGCGTCTTACGGTGGCCCGCGAGGGTCACCGCGTGACAGAGGTAGTCAGATCCGGGAAAAAAATTTTTTTTAACGTGCATGGAAAGAAAATCCTATAGACACATATAGCGCGATTGTCTGCAAGTGTGAATGACCTGTTCCACGAGCAAATGTACGTTTTTTGGTCCGTGGCTGTTTACATCGACCAGGATACTTTGTGCGCCGATGGGTCGTAGGGATCCCGTATTTTACATCCGGAAAAAAAAGTGAAATGGGAACAGCAGGAAGAGCCATAGTTTCGTCGTCTAATCGTTTTATAACACATTTCACAACTAATAATAGTAACATTTCCACAAAAAATGTGCTATATTAACAACACGATCGCATTTTGCATACGGCTCGCTCTCCGGCGGTGGCCCTGAGAAGTAAACAAATGCAGGGACGCTTGAATTCTTTCGTCCTGAAAATATCATTTTTGAATATTAATTACAGCTAAACAGGAGCAGTTTCGATGCCGAAATTTCACATACAAATCCTAATATACATGTTTTATACACCATCGGCTTTTGGGTATCCGACTACCTCGCTTTAAATTATTTTTATCTATCAACCTCATTTTATTCCATTTTATTGTACAGTACTTTGTGACTACATGTCTGTGAAAAGCACTTCATAAATAAATTTTACTTACTTGGTGCTCAGAGAAAAAGCAAGCTCCATGCCAGTGTGTTTTTAGCTTAGCTGTTGCTAATGCTGCTCCGAGACATGTGCTTGCCCACGTGTTCCAAGTGTTTTTTTCATGCAGCACTTCTTGCGGGTTGTGTGTCATGTCAAGGTCTTTCCTTCAATCTTTGTTATAAAATCCAAAAAAGGTCAGACATTTGAGCTAACTTTGAGCTAACTGCTTCCTAACTTTCAAAGTTGGCGGCAAATCTCGCGAGACAAGATATGTCTTTACTTGACTGGGTGCTTGCTTTGCACCATCTAGTGGAGTGAAAACACAACTGGTTGAATACCCAAGAGAGTATGGAACATTTACATGATAATTCATAAAAGATTGATCTTTGCGTTTAGGGATCGGTGCATTGTTGTTAGTGTCAAGTATCGTGATCCATCACTGAACTGATCTTTTGCCCCACCCCTAATATCGGCTCATTCAAACATGAATCACGTCAAATCGGAGATATGATCTTTTGAACCCACCCTTATTTATAAGCCCAAATTCCATCGCAATTTGTCTCCATTGTTTGAATACAGAAAAAACACAAAAGACATCACTCTACACATCGACAGACAAACACATTTTGGCAACGCAAAGCACACAAACCAAAGTACAAGTATAAAAACTGACAACAGCCTAGGCGTCTTGTGTAGACTACACTGTAGGCCATATGTGGGGTTATTGCAAAAGTATAGTTCAGTCTTAAGACTGTATGTCCTGTGATGATTCCAAAGTATTGCTAAAGGAAAAAAAAGACAAAGAAGTCTGACTTTGGTGCCCCCCCCCCAAAAAAAAAAAAATCCATGTATCATGGCCCTAAATATTTACTATGTCAACATTTCAAGAAGGCAGAAGAATGACTCCTGCTTGCATGTTTTGACTTTTGATAAATTACTTGTGATGCTCACTCCCTTAAATTCCTCTGGGCTTCAGACATTAACATCATGGAATAATGGAGGAAAGATGCAGATTGCTCTGAAAGTGTCCGACTTCTGACTTGTTCTGGGGACTCCTGATCAGTGTGCACCACCACTCCCCCACGGTCCTCCATACTTCCTACACAAAACACTTGAAAATAAAAGAGCTTTTTTTTTTATCGATCCATCTTTCATCAGCTTTTATCCCTCTACGTCCTCCATGAAAAAAACAAAACAAAACAGGATCACACACATGCATTGACAACCATACACATCCAGACTCACTGCCATCTTTTAAACATTGCAACCCTCAGGCTAATTAAAGGAAACTTTTTATCCAATCCTGCCTTCCAGTGTCATTTTCCCCTCGCGGCCCTCTCCCACTTCTTCCCTCCTCTCGCTTTCCATCTCCCTTGGTACCGCCCCTCTTATCCCTTTCATGGGTTTAGATACTTTTTTTTAATGTGCCTTCTTTGCTCTGTGAGCTTCCGCTGTATTGGGAGACGAGTGGCGATCAATCATTCATGGCTCCCCATTCACTTTTACATCAGAAACTGTGATTCGCTTCAGCCTCAACAGCTGCCACTGAAATAACTATTAGCTCATACAGTACAGGTACAGAACACAGGAGCACGGGCAGTTACTAAGAATAGCACAGGGCCCCAAAAGCTGGCACCCCTTCTGAAATGTACACATACACACACGTAGACTTCCTGTGCTTTTTATTCATTATTTACATCTCCTGCATTTGCAGTGACATAACAGCATGAAACTTTGATCTGTGTTCTCTTAAACCGTCAGCACAACTAACGTCTCCCCGTCTCTCTTCCTCAGCGTCGCTCTTTTCCTCTCTCATCAGCCTCCCTGCTCAACAGTCTGTCACTCTGCCTACCTCCGTCCTTCCCTCTCCCACTGTTTATCTCTGTAGGCAACTCGTCTGTGTTTCTCTCTCCTTTTCCCAGCCTCCCCAAGCCGTCATATCCAGCTTCGAGTCTCTCTCACTGTTTTTTCTACCCCTCACTCTTTCCGCTCTCTGCCTCCCAGCTCTTCAAATTATACCTTTCTTATCCCCTTAATCCTCATTTCTCCCTCTCACATACTCCCTGAGCAAGTTATTTTCAACGCTACTCACCCATCCGTATCCAAATGAGTTTCAAGTGCTTTGACTTGTGCACACAAAACTTTTCTCTGTCAGTGAATGTACACAAAATGAGTGCTGCATAATGAGAAGATGGGCTATTGTAGGGAAAGTGAAGAAACAATACAGCATCAGCAGACATTTAAATTTCTATGTGAGGTGTGAGGTCTAGGTATGTAAATCAGGTGAGTGCGCCTGAGCGGCAGCAGCCTGAACACATGCTTTTATCTTGCTAATGGCGGTCTAATTGCATATTGGACATGAAGCAGTAGTGCTATTACACATTTTTCTCCCCTCCATATATTTGCTTCGGTCTACACTCTTAATGCTTAGCGGCTAGTAGTGCAATCCTGCGGCGAAGCTTAACAGCTCCCTAGTGGGAAAATGTGTAACAGCGCAAGTAGATGTACATTGGGCTGTTGCTGAAATGTCTTCATGATCCCTCCTGAAGGAAAGGTTAAGGCAGCCTCTGCCCTCTCTGCTTTCCACTCCAGATGCCCCATGTTCAGGCCTGCAGGGGCTGATGTCCGGCCTGCTACCTGATGCACAGATCTCAGCCTCATCCAGCAGGGACATGGTGTGGAATCCTGCGACTGCCAGGCTTGTGGCAAGTCGCTCTGGCTGGTTCCCGGGCCCTGCACATCCCCTGGCAGGCGAGGAGTGGCTGCAGGTATGAACATTTTCTTTTTAATTATGTTTGGTAAAACGTAAAAAATCTTCAAGTTTGTGTAGGCATCACCATTCATGATGTAATGGAACCCTTTCAGGTGGATCTCGGTGTGCCAAAAACAGTACGTGGAGTCATTACTCAGGGAGCGAGAGGAGGCGATGCAGGAAGTGGAGCGACCACCGATAATCGAGCATTTGTCAGGAAGTACAAAGTGGCTCACAGCCAGAATGGGAAAGAGTGGAATTTCATCATGGACAGCAAGACCAGTCTGCCCAAGGTGGGTGAAGTAGGAGAGTGGATCAGGGGGTGTTCACTTGTGTGTTGTTTATAGGATTTCACAGCAACTGTGGCTATTTTTCAGAGTTAATTGCCACTCCGCATTTTCACTAGCCATATAGGTGAGAAGTTATATTTTGTTTCATTAAAGCTTATTATCATGTTTACTTTTTACTTCCTCTTCTTTCGGCTGCTCCCTTCAGGGGTCACCACAACAGATCATCTGCCTCCATCCCACCCTATCCCTTCACCTTCCTCTGTAACACCAGCCCTCTCCATGTCCCCCTGCACAACATCCATGAATATTCTATGTGGTCTTTCCCTTTTCCTCCTGCCTGGCAGCTCCATCTTCAATGTCCTTTGTCCAGTATATCCACTATCCCTCCTCTGCACATGTCCAAACCATCTCAGCCTTACCTCTCTTACTTTGTCTCCAAACCACTCAACCTGAGTTCTTCCTCTGATATACTCATTTGTGATCCACCACTCCCAATCCACTCCCAATGAGAATGTTAGCATTTTCAATGCTGCCACCTCCAGCTCCGCCTCCTGTTTTTTTGTCAGCACTACTGTCTCCAAACCATACATCCTAGCAGGTCTCGCTGCTGTCTTGCAAGCCTTGCCTTTCCATCCAGCTGCTGTTCTTAGTGAGCAAACAGTGTGCACAGATACTCATGGAAGTTATAGTTTTGTAGTTTCATAGTTGCAATGGGTTTATTACAGGGATCTGCAACTTGCTCTTTTGCTCATAAAGAATGGATCTTAAAAAGATGAAAATTAATAACAAATTTACAAAAAAGTCCCAAATTTATATGAAAATGTTTCAAATTTACAGGAAAAGCTGCTTAATTAAGAGAAAATTCCTACACATTTAAGACAAAATAGCAAATTTACTTGAAAATAGTCACAAAAATATGAGGGAAAAAAAGAAAAGAATCCTACTAATGGTGTTAACGCAACACTACGGGAGAATTGCTCTCGGGGTCCCCTACAGATGTGAAGTGTTATTTGTTACCACTGACGTAAATGCTTATTATGGTGTGAGCCATGAGCATTTCTTTTTACAAGCTGACAGATACAATGAGGAAAAAAAGTATTTAGTCAGCCACCAATTGTGCAAGTTCTCCCACTTAAAAGATGAGAGAGGTCTCCAATTTTCATCATAGGTATACCTCAACTATGAGAGACAAAATGAGAAAAAAAAAAATCCAGAAAATCACACTGAAGGATTTTTAATGAATTATTTGGTAAATTCCTCGGTAAAATAAGTATTTGGTCAATAACAAAAGTTCATCTCAATACTTTGTTATATACACTTTGTTGGCAATGACGGAGGTCAAACGTTTTCTGTAAGTCTTCACAACGTTTTCACACACTGTTGCTGGTATTTTGGCCCATTTCTCCATGCAGATCTCCTCTAGAGCAGTGATGTTTTGGGGCTGTCGCTGGGCAACACGGACTTTCAACTCCCTCCAAAGATTTTCTGTGGGGTTGAGATCTGGAGACTGGCTAGGCCACTCCAGGACCTTGAAATGCTTCTTACGAAGCCACTCCTTCGTTGCCCGGACAGTGTGTTTGGGATCATTGTCATGCTGAAAGGCCCATCCACATTTCATCTTCAATGTCCTTGCTGATGGAAGGAGGTTTTCACTCAAAATCTCACGATACATGGCCCCATTCATTCTTTCCTTTACACGGATCAGTCGTCCTGGTCCCTTTGCAGAAAAACAGCCCCAAAGCATGATGCTTCCACCCCCATGCTTCACAGTAGGTATGGTGTTCTTTCTCCTCCATACACAACAAGTTGAGTTTTTACAATAAAGTTCTATTTTGGTTTCATCTGACCATATGACATTCTCCCAATCCTCTTCTGGATTATCCAAATGCTCTCTAGCAAACTTCAGATGGGCCTGGTCATGTACTGGCTTAAGCAGGGGGACACGTCTGGCACTGCAGGATTTGAGTCCCTGGCGGCGTAGTGTGTTACTGATGGTAGCCTTTGTTACTTTGGTCCCAGCTCTCTGCAGGTCATTCACTAGGTCCCCCCGTGTGGTTCTGGGATTTTTGCTCACCGTTCTTGTGATCATTTTGACCCCACGGGGTGAGATCTTGCGTGGAGCTCCAGATCGAGGGAGATTATCAGTGGTCTTGTATGTCTTCCATTTTCTAATAATTGCTCCCACAGTTGATTTCTTCACACCAAGCTGCTTACCTATTGCAGATTCAGTCTTCCCAGCCCAGTGCAGGTCTACAGTTTTGTTTCTGATGTCCTTTGACAGCTCTTTGGTCTTGGCCATAGTGGAGTTTGGAGTCAGACTGTTTGAGGTTGTGGACAGGTGTCTCTTATGCTGATAACGAGTTCAAACAGGATGCCATTAATACAGGTAATGAGTGGAGGACAGAGGAGCCTCTTAAAGAAGAAGTTAAAGGTCTGTGAGAGCCAGAAATCTTGCTTGTTTGTAGGTGACCAAATACTTATTTTACCGAGGAATTTACCAATTAATTCATTAAAAATCCTTCAATGTGATTTTCTGGATTTTTTTTTTCTCATTTTGTCTCTCATAGTTGAGGTATACCTATGATGAAAATTGGAGACCTCTCTCATCTTTTAAGTGGGAGAACTTGCACAATTGGTGGCTGACTAAATACTTTTTTTCCCCACTGTACAGTAAGGAAGCAGTGAAATCACAATCCTTTGATTCATTTGAAAACAACTAAAACATAAAGGGTAAGCAAACCAATATACCCTATCATTCTAAAAGCACCAAGGTCAGGTTGCCATCAGTCTTCCATCCTTTTATTCTTTTAGCTCTTTCCAATGAGTGTAAGCCAGTCCAGTATTCTTGTCTGGCCACTTGCTCACTTTCTTTGTTTCTCCTGACGAGCTCCTGTTTAGTTTCTTCACAATTCTTCCATGATGTCCATTCTGAAAATACCAACCTCCTAAATTTAACAAATCTTACAAAGTGCTGCTTTAACAGGCCATTTAATTCCTGTAATTTCATTAAGACTGACTGAGCTATAGGCCACTGCTGAATTCCATCAGCGTTTGGCTGGTGGGCCAGTGCTCTGATTGTATATAATACCAATTCAATAAACATATTTTTGTGCAGATCTTTGAGGGGAACACACACTACGATACTCCGGAGCTCCGTCACTTTGAGGAAACAGTGGCCCAGTACATCCGGCTCTATCCAGAGAGGTGGTCTCCTGCAGGGATCGGGATGAGGGTGGAGATACTGGGCTGTGACCTTCCAGGTAGGACACTCCGCTGGGAATCATTTCATACACATATATGATAATTTGCTGTCTGCAGTAGCCCTGCCTGAATTATTTGCCCTGTGCTGTAATGAACTCTAACCAGAAGTGAATGGACCTTGAGGAAGGTGGCTCACATTAGATATGCATGAGAATCACCAGAGTCTGCTGGAGGTGAAAAGAGACACGCAGTGTAGAGGAGAGAAAGAGGAAGTGATGGCACCTTTGAACAGTTATTCAGGGTTTTTTTTAAAAAATATTTTCTGATGTTATTTAGGTTTAATTTGGGTGGGGTACTTTGAAGCATCTATGAGCATCATCATCATCACTAGCAGCGGCAGCAGCAGGGAGTGGACAGGGTTTGGTTTAAAAGAATGCATCCCCACGGAGATGAAGAGCACTGGTTTGTTCACTCCAGTGTGGTCTGTTACCCAGATGTGCAGTAGTGCTGGATCACTCACACATGTGGGCTGTCACTGTTTACCACTCCCTCTGTGCCTGAACAGGATGACCGCGCCGCATAGCTCAACGCTTTCAGCACTTCTATACAAATACATACGCACATTTCTGCACGTGTTTACCAAGGAGGAACGAGACCTGTGCACGAATGCTACACACACACATAATTACCACTGCAAATGCATTTCCAGCTATTGGTTCATTAAGGTGATTTATGATGAAGCCCGATGAGCTCTATTTGGAGAGAGATGAAATATTTAGGATCACATTGTCAGAGTCGCCTCCCACACACACTATATATTAACCACATACTGAGAAATGCTAATGTGGAATACAAATGTTTCCTAAGCTATCAATTTTTATTCCATCATTATGGAATGGGAGCCCTCTTTTTTGATTTCCACGTGGCCTATAAACGCTGCTTTGAGGCTGCTCCAGCTTGCTGCTTGAAACACCTGGTCTCTGGGCATTTTGTCCCCCCACAGAGCTCTTGTGGAACATGGGAAACGTGTTTTATATTAACTGTTGTCTGCTGATTGATGTGTGGAAAACGCAGCACAGAAATGCATCAAATAGTAAAAGTACTCACAGTAAAATTTGAAAAAAGCAACCTTGGAGATTGCCACATCACCCCACCCCCCCAACCCCACTTCATCTGATCAAAGCCAACTCTCTAAAAGTGGGACTGAATGGTGTTGTTAAGTGTCACACATTGTTCACAGATCACCGAAACTCAGCAGGAATAGTGGCCCACTGCTGACATCCTGTAAATCATCCATTTCCACTCAAACTATTCACCCCATCTCCTGTTTCACCGTTGATGGCTTCACTGCCCTCCTTTATATGATTTAGGCTGAGTGCTTCTTTTTTTTTTTTTAAGCCCCAAAATCTTGCACGGTGCACTTTTAGAACCGCAATGTGAAGCACAATAAGTATTACACATGGTTGCAGTTGTTTCCCTTCCCACCCCGAGGCCCTGTGCGTGGGCCTGTAAATGTTTTTGTTCTTTTTTCGTTACCCTGACTCCTCTCTTTTCCTCCCCTCCTCCTCTGTTACTCAACACTCACACCTCTTTTTTCTTGCTCACTGCTGTTGGTCTCAACCAGTGTTGGGGGTAACGCGTTACTGTAATGCCACTACTTTTGTAGTAACGTGCTGTGTGACGAAATTAATGTTTAAAAATTCAGTAATGCATTACAGTTACTGAAATTTGATCAGATGTGTTACTTGCGTTGCTCGTTTTATTAATATGGATAGATATTTTAGCGCAAATAGACGATCATACAACTTGCAGTTGCTAGACACCCTCCTCATCAGCTGCCAACTGGGGATGTATACACAATTTCGGTGGCTATTGGCAGGACTGCCATCCCCAGTGCCACCAGCAGCCTCAAGCCACTGGAGGTTGTCATGCCAAAAGCAAAAGCAAACAAATAAATAAGCAAATAAATATAAACTGACCCTACCATAACTGACGCAGCCGTCACACAGTCTCCTCCACGGGTCCGTTTCCTGTCCTGCCCCAGTTCACATCACAACCCGGTGAAGAAACTTCTCATATCGAGCCCTGATCACCTGTTGTCCGAGCGGTGAGTAGCCCCTACAAGCTCCTACCTCTGTGGTTAAACATGAGTATTTTTTGAGCAAGAAGCTCGCATTTAATGTCCACATTAAATGCATTTAAAGTTTTCTTATGCACAGAGAAAAAGTGACTGTGATTTGTTGCAATGAAGAACAGCTTCTTCTAAGCGGTGAACTTTCATGTACTACCTGGCCCTATGTGGAAAAAGTTATTGCCCCCTAAACCTAATAAGTTTTTGTGTCACCCTTGGCGGCAACAACTGCAATCAAGCGTTTGCAATAACTGGCATTGAGTCTTTTACACCACTGTTGAGGAATTTTGGCCCACTCTTCTTTGCAGAATTGTTTTAATTCAGCCACATTGGAGGGCTTGAGCTTGAGGTCATGAACATACTGTATGACCAGACATTTTCTGGTAGAGAGCAAAATTCATGGTTCCATTAATTATGGCAAGTCATCCAGGTCCTGAAGCAGCAAAGCAGCCCCAGGCCATCACACTACCACCACCATGTTTGACTGTTGGTATGATGTTCTTTTTTGAAATGATAAGATAAGATAAGATAAGATAAACCTTTATTAGTCCCACAATGGAGAAATTCCAGGATTGCAACAGCACAGGGATAGCAACACTCAGAGCAACAATCAGAAGGCAAGAGAAAAAAAAGAAACAAGAGCAGCAAGGATACATATGTACATATAAATATATATAGTATATATATATATATATATATATATATATATATATATATATATATATATATATATATATACACAGTGCGGAGCATTGTAGCTGGATGGAATAAATATATAGATATATAAACACACATAGTACGGAGCATTGTAGCTAGATGGAATAATATGTAGATATATAAACACACAGTGCGGAGCATTGTAGCTAGATGGAATAAATATGTAAATATATAAACACACACAGTGCGGAGCATTGTTGCTAGATGGGATGAAACAGCACAACCGTCTACTTAGTTATCCTACATGGTATGATTATGTACCCATACATATTCTCACCCTCCATAGCGACTGGTATTTTCCTAGTTGTATGCCGGAAGGGACCATTGTATAAGTCTATTGCGTCTTTTTCATTCAAAACTATTAGGTTGTCACGTCTTTTTGCCATTTCTGCTAGCAGCCCTGCTTAGGTTGTACAGTCTGACAGCCGTTGGTAGGAAGGACCTGCGAAACCTCTCGGTTGTGCACCTGGGATGATGTAGTTTGCTGCTAAATGAGCTCCTCAATGCATTCAGTATGTCCTGCATAGGGTGGAACTCGGACTCCAGCAGAGATGACAGTTTAGCCACCGTCCTTCTCTCTCCTATCTCCTCCACTGGGTCAAGGCGCTGCCCCAGGACGGAGCTAGCTTTCTTGATCAGTTTGTTCAGTCTCTTCCTATCGGCTGCCGTAATGCCACTGCCCCAGCAGACCACTCCAAAAGTGATGGCTGATGCCACCACCGTGTCATAGAATGACTTCAGCAGCGCCCCTTGTACACCAAAAGACCTGAGTCTCCTCAGTAGGAACAGCCTGCGCTGTCCCTTCTTGTAGAGTGCGTCAGTATTGTGTGACCAGTCTAGTTTATTGTTCAGATGAACACCCAGGTACTTATAGGATGTCACCATCTCGATGTCTGTTCCCTGTATATTTACTGGTGCTGTGAGGGGTTGTCCTTGCCTGCGGCAGTCCACCACCAGCTCCTTAGTTTTCCTCGCGTTGATCTGGAGGCAGTTCCGATGGCACCAGTCCACGAAGTCCTGGATAAGCCCTCTGTACTCAGCTTCATCTCCATTGGAGATGAGGCCAACGATCGCAGAGTCATCAGAGAACTTCTGTAGATGGCAGTGTGTTGTGTTTTGTGAGAAGTCCGCAGTATAAAGGGTGAACGGGAAGGGAGCCAAAACCGTTCCCTGGGGGTCCCCGTGCTACTGATGACCGTGTCGGACACACAGTCCCGGGTTCTCACAAACTGAGGCCGGTTAGTGAGGTAGTCCAGGATCTATGATGACAGGTGCTGGTCCACCCCTGCGCACAGCAGCTTGTCCTTCAGGATCATCGGTTGGATGGTGTTGGTGCCACACAAGATGTTTTCCACAGCTGTGGTACCTCCCCAGCTTCAGGCTCAGATTGAAGATGTACTCCACAATCCCACACAGCTGGTCTGCACAGGACTTGAGGAGCTTTGCGCTGATGCCGTCCGGTCCCGACGCCTTCCTCGCCTTGATCTTCCTCAGTTCCGTCCTCACCTGGGTCTTAGTGAGGGTCAGGTTGGGGTGCTGTGTGTTGGGAGTGGGGGGGTGTTGGTGGAGTGGGGAGTGGGCAGCAGGACTTGATGTCTTTAGATGCAGCAGTGGTTGTTGTGCAGTCAGGGGGGAGGGCGGTTGGTCAAACCTATTGAAAAACAGATTCAGATTGTTCGCCCACTCCCTGCCCCCCGTGGCCTGGGGGGAGGTATTCTGGAGCCCAGAGATGGTTTTAAGGTTTCTCCAGACCCCGCTGATGTCGCTCTGTTGCAGCTTGTCCTCCATCTTCCTCCTGAAGCTGTCCTTGCCTTCTCTGATCTTTCTCCTCAGCTCCCTCTGTACAGACTTCAGCATCTCCCTGTTCCCCGACCTGAAGATCCTGTTCTTCTCTCTCAGAAGTGTTTTTATCTCAGGGTTGATCCAGGGTTTGTTGTTTGAGCAACACCGTATGATCTTGGTAGGAACGGTGTTGTCCACACAGAAGCTGATGTAGTCCGTGATGGTGTGAGTGAGGCCATCGATGTCCTCACCATGTGGATCGCAGAGCTGCTCCCAGGCGGTGGTTTCAAAACAGCCCTTTAGAGCGTCCATTGCCTCCTCAGACCATAACTTCACTGTGCGCATGGCCGGAGGTTGTCTGTGCACTAGGGGTTTGTACACCGGCCGGAGATGAACCAAGTTGTGATCCGATCTCCCGAGTAGGGGGAGTTGTAATGAGGTGTATGCCTTAGTGTTTGCGTAGAATAAGTCCAGTATTTTATTGTCTCTAGTGTGGCATGTGACATACTGGGTAAACGTGGGTAGAATGGGAGACAGTGAAACATGGTTGAAATCGCCTGAGAGAAGAGCATCTGGGTGTTCTGTCTGCAGCCTGCCGGTTACTGAATGGACGACGTCACGCGCTGTCCCAGCGTTCGCCGTCGGATTTGCATAAACAACAATGCAGATCACGTGTGAGTATTCCCTCGGGAGATATGTAGGCCGCATGCTAACAGCTAGCAACTCAATGTCTTTGCTGCAGTGTCGTTGTTTAACAGTGGTATGTCCCTGTCTGCACCAGTTGTTGTTAACATACATTATCACTCCACCGCCCCTTGCTTTGCTACTGTCTGGTGTTCGGTCTGCCCGTATCGCGTGGAAACCCTCCAGCTCAATGTTAGCATCTGCTGCTAGTTCAGATAGCCACGTCTCGGTAAACAAAAGGAGAGAGCATTCCCGGTATATGCTATCGTAGCGGGAGATAGCCGCTAGCTCATCTACCTTTCCCAGTAACGACCGTACATTCCCCATCACAGCGGATGGAAAGGAGGGTCTGTACCTTATATTTCTTGTCTTCCACCTTACTCCAGCCCGGCAACCATGGCGTTTTCGCCTCAATTCTCCCGGTATGTTGACTTTTTCTGTTAGCACCGGGTGGCGGTTGAGTGCTAGCAGCTCTTCCCTGCTGTACCGTCTCCTGCTATAAACAGTGGCTCCATCCACCGGCTCGGGAGACATTTGGGACGATCTGTGTGTCCGTGATATAAATGGAGTGAAAACCGGATCAAAAAGAGAGAGGAGGGGAAAAAAAAGACTCAGAATTGAGCCGCTGTTGCAAAAGGCAGCCGACTCGTGTGGCGCCGGAAGTGAAGGCACAGCATAAAATGCTGTGTATTCTTCCAAAAAGTTCAACTTTTGGCTCGTCAGTACACAGAATATTTTCCCAGAAATCTTGGGGATCATCAGGATGTTTTTTGGCAAATGTGAGATGAGCCTTTTGTGTTCTTTTTGGTCAGCAGTGGTTTTTGCCTTGGAACTCTCCCATGGATGCCATTTTTGCCCAGTCTCTTTACTATTGTTGAATCATTGACCAGTGGCCAAACTGAGGAAAGTGAGGCCTGGAGTTCTTTAGATGTTGTTCTGGGTTTGTGTTTCTCATCCGTACTTGAATTTCTTTAGATCACAACATGTGTTGCTTTTTGAGACGTTTTAGCCTACTTCACTTTATCAGACAGGTTCAATTTAAATTATTTCTTGATTCAGCAGGTTTGGCAGTAATCACGCCTGGGGGGATTACTTTTTCACATATGGCCAGGTAGGTTTGGACCAGAGGTTGCATTAGACTTTTTTGGTTATGCCATTTTGACAGACAGGCTTGTAAAAATTCTGTTATAATCTGCTGTTATCTATCATTTTAATTGACTTTAATTACATCACCCTCAGTGTAATCTGTCGAATGACAGACAGCTTTCAGAAATTTCAATCATTGCTGAAAAAAATCTCAATGAAGGACAATTTTCAGTTAACGCAACCTCTGGTCTGGATAGCTTTTTTTTCTCTTAATAAATGAAATCATCATTTAAAAACTGCATTTTGTATTTACCTGGGTTATCTTTAGCTAATATTAAAATTTGTCTGATGATCTGAAATATTACCAGAGTGGCAGCCTAGTTGATAGAGCATCCGCCCCACAACCAGGAGGTCGTGGGTTCAAGCTCCGGCTGGGTCATACCAAAGACCATGTAAAAATGGTACTCTCCCCCCTCCCCCAGCTTGGTGCTCAGGATAATAGAATGGGGGAAGGAAAAAGTTGTTTGTGGCGGCGTCTTGTATGGCAGCGGCCCTTCTGATTCTAGATGTGGTTAACACTGTAGATAGTATTACACTAGTCAACACCAAATTTATTGTCTAAGTTTTTTTTAGCTGATTTAGGACAATTTTGATGTGCTGAATCCAAAAATCACATTGGTTTTGCTCAATCAGGTCAACTTTTTGAATTATGGCCACATGTTGTTTTATATGTTTTTGTTTACATGTACGGGTATTTTCACTTTATATGATGCAAAATTCTTTTTTATGTCTTGAAATTCTCTGAATTTTGAACAATGATGATGTAACATTCAATTTACATGTTACATGCTTTACATGTTTTACATGCACAGTACTAAGTAAGTACTAAGTAAGTACAGGTTTTTACTTAGCACCTGATCGAGAGAAACAGATGTCATTTTCAGATTCAGCGGTGCAAAATTGTCTTAAATCAGCTGAAAAAACACAGACAACTTACAAAAAAGTTATTTTTGTAACCCTGTGTTATATATGAATACGGCACATTATTGTGAAGTGCGGTGTGGTGATTTGCACTTCTCGTCATGTCACTGCATCGCCCTATTTAAAGCAGAGGGCATCCATATTCCGGCCTCTTTGCCAGTGTCTGCTGTGTGCTGTGCTTTGCATATAGTTCAATAAAGCTGTGTTCGCCAACCATCATCGTGCCCCATCCTTCACCCGGGTATTTTACCATACATAACACTTGGCGATCGAAGATTAACTCATGGAGGCATGCATTACACCACTTCGTCCCTTTCTCGAGCTCCTGGACGAACCACCGGTTTTATGGCCACATTGGCTGAAGGTCTATCAAACGTATATTATGGCACTGGGCCTCGGGAAGCTCGATGGGGCGAGAGCACAAGCGCTTGTCGTTCACAACCTGGGTATTGAGGGCCGGAGGGTCCTGCGGACGCTCGGCACAGCAGATTCATATGAGGAAGTTGTTAGCTAGACGTTTCTTCACCCCAGACAATGTGACTGTTTGGAGAATTTGTTTTCGCTGGAGACACCAGTGGGTATGTGAGCCTGTCTGCCAGTATGTCATTGACTTGAAGCAGCTAGCCAGCGAGTGTCGTTGTGGATCACTTGAAAATGAAATGGTACAAGACCAACTACCAGAACACACGTGTAACGCTGAGCTGCGTGCTAGGCTATTAATGGCGCCTAATGACTTTATGTTAGCTAAAGCAATGGAGCTAGCTTTCCGGTGGGAAGCTGGATTGGTACCAGCCATGGACCCTGATAGCGAGGATGAAGATTTTTGGGAAATCAATGCTGCCAGCCAAAGGTCTGCCCCAGGAAACTCCCGTTGCAGGGGTCGTGGGTCTGTGACGCACCACCATAAAGCTAAGAAATGCCTGGCTAGAGGACAAGGTTGTGGTAGATGTGGACGCTTGAATCATTACGCCAGGGTGTGCCATTTGTCTTAGCCGGGGAACTCAAGAGGGAAATCGCCCTGCTCATCCCCAATGGACACTGGGAGTGAACGGTACGAAGAGCTAACGGACGCCCTCGCTTTCAAGTTGACCAGTTCTCGCTCAGGGTCAGTACCCATGATGATGAGCGACACCATGCTAGCCCCAGATGCTTCCGATTCTTGGCCACAGATGGGTGGGGCTCTGCACCTACAACGGTGAACACTACAACGTTTATAGAAGAGGACGGGGCCTGACCGACGAACATGGAGTTACCGCATGCTCAGCAGCAGCACATTCACTAAACATTCACTAAAAATGTTAAAAACTGGCTGAAAAATAAACAAGAATGTACTCATGTATGAATTATTTGTCTGCAAAGTGAGAGTGAATGAAGGGAAGGAATAAATGTGTTTGTTTATAGTGAGTGACGGAGGGAGGAAGGCCTGAAATAGGCAAATGTGAGTTATGTTATATGTGTTAAATGTGAGTCAGGCTGTTATATTTGTGTATTTATAATATTTATAATATTTATGTTAAATGTGAGTCAGGCTGTTATATTTGTGTATTTATAATATTTATAATATTTATAATTGTGTATTTATAATTTTTCTGCATTGATGTATGTGGTTATTGTGTATATTTTTTATCTTGATTCTTTTTTCTAAAGCCCATCCAGGGACAAGAGTTGCAAATTAGCTAATAGCTATACACTCTATGTGCAACACATCAGATTGATTGTCTTTGATTAATTGTCTATGTTTATTGCACTGTCCCTGTCAAATAAACTAATCTACTACTACTACATCAGGAAAAATTCCACTCCAGGTTATGGGCTTGGTTTGGGTTCGGGGTGAAGGATGTCCATGGCGAAGATGGGCCAAACGACAGCCAGCGAAGCATCAAGGGTGTCCGTGCATCATGGCTAAGCTGGGTGCAGCATACTTTAGGTTGTTCGATAGTTCGTCAAGGCATGCTAATTAGCTCCAGCCGGTCTGGGAGGATGCTCCAGGTGGCGAGGCTGGACAGGAGTCGGTAATGGCGGTGTGGGATCCAGGCTCTGTCATCCAGAAGATCGGCCATTGCTCCGGGGTCTGCGGTCTCCAGGAGCGCGCCTGATGAGGGGCTGCCCTGGACCTCCCCATGCAAGTTCCACTTTTTTTTTTTTCCACAATATCTTTATTGAACCTTTTCTTTTTTTTTTTTTTAACAAACATGATACAAACAATCAAACACTAACACTAAAGTACTACAAAAAAGAATGCACTAAAAACACCAACAACCACCAACAAAATCAAGTCTTCAACAATGCTCCTCTGTTTAGTCTAGACAATCCAATACATAAGTATACATATTATGTTCACCAGTTTGGAATTTACAAGGTCCACACACATCATTCACCTTCTTCTTCAAGAGTTATGTTTAAATTTTTTACATAATCAATAAAAGGTCTCCATATATTCTCAAACACAATTTCCTTTGATTTTAGTATATATGTTATTCTTTCTAATGGAAGGTTTGTTAACATCTGTCTTAACCACTGAGTCACATCTGGTCTATGAGTCTTTTTCCATAATAGTGCAATACATTTTTTGGCATTAAGCAAACTGAGGTCTATGAATGTTCTTTCACTTTTATTAAAATTATGCTTTTCTGGGTACAGACCCAACAAAAACAGTTTAGGATTCAATATGATTTGTTTTGAGATTATTTTTTCAATTGTTACCCTCACCTCTTCCCAAAACATTCTTATTAATCTACATTCCCATAAACAATGAAATAGGGTTCCTTTACTTTCCATGCATTTTGTGCATGTATCTGGTATATTTTTGTTATATCTATTTAACTCCTCCGGTGTAACATACATCCGCATTAACCATTTGAAATGTATCAATTTAAGGCGTGCATTTATTGATTTGGTTTGAGCTTCTGTACAAGCCAATTCCCATTGTTCCTCTGAAATTTCAATTTGCAGATCTTCTTTCCAGTAGTTTAATCTTTTCAGTGAATTTTCACTTGAAGATAGTGTCAATGAGTTATAAAACTCTGAAATAATACCCTTTCTTTTACTATCTTTCATCATCATTTTTTCCAAGGATGAATAAATAGGTCGAGTGAGAGCTTTATTTTGATTTGATCGAATAAAGTTTCTAAGTTGAAGATATTTAAAAAAATGTGTTCTATTGAGATTAAATTTGATCCTCAGCTCTTCAAAAGACATTATGTTGTCTGCACCTGGCAAATATAAATCCTGAATCTTTTGTATCCCTTTTAAATTCCATACTTTAAATACAGCGTCCGCTCTCCCTGGTTTAAAATATTGATTACCCCATATTGGACTAAATTGTGACAATAACTGTGGTTCTTTTAAATAGTTTTTAGCTTCACACCATATTTTGATCATATGCTTTACAAATGGATTTTTAACTTGTTTTTGTAATTTTTTTGCCGAATCTGAGTATATGAATATGGGAAGAGGTAAAGGTAAATTGTATGATTCCATTTCAGTCCAGTGAGGGAGATCATTTGATGAAAAATAATATGTCATAGACCTCAGTTGTGCCGACCAATAATACAACATAAAATTTGGACATTTCAGACCTCCACGATCAAATGGTAAATATAATAAAGACAAACGTAATCTAGCCCTCCTGTTGTTCCATATAAATTCCACTAACTTTTTTTTTATTCTTGAGAATAGATCTAAAGGTGGTGATAAGGGAATGTATTGAAATAAATAAAGTATTTTAGGTAAAATATTACTTTTAAGTATATTGATTCTCCCGATCATCGACATTGGTAGTGACATCCATCTCTGAGTTAACTCACTGATATCTGACATTAAGGCTTCATAGTTGACACTGGCGACTGATTCTAGCTTAGGCATAATTTGGATTCCTAAATATTTAAACTGATTTACAACATTGAATTGATTTACCTCAGGGGCTGGGTAATTTCTCTGGGTCTCATTTAGCATTAATATTGAAGATTTAGTTTTATTTATTTTATATCCTGATATTTCCTCAAAATTCTTTATTAAATTCAACAAGGTTGGAATTGATTTTTTTAGATTCGACATAAACAAAATTATGTCATCGGCGTACAGGGAGATTTTATGTTCTGTTGGTCCAACTTTAATTCCATATATTTGTGAATGTAAACGTATCGCTATCGCTAAAGGTTCAATTGCCATAGTAAACAGTAAAGGTGAAAGTGGACAGCCTTGTCGACATCCTCTATTTATTTTTATTGGTTTTGAAATATTGTTATTTGTTAGGATTTCTGCTGTAGCATTATTGTATATTATTTGAACCCATTTTATGAAATTATTTCCAAGTCCAAACCTTTGTAGTACTTCAAAAAGAAAGGGCCATTCAACTCTATCAAAGGCCTTTTCGGCGTCCAATGATAGGAGAGCTGTATCCGGTGCTTCTTTATTAAAATAAATAATATTAAATAGTCTTCTTACATTATGGAAGCCTTGTCTACCCTTTATAAAGCCATTCTGATCTCGATTAATAATATTTGGTAAAATTTCTTGTATTCGTCTTGCTAAAATTTTACAGATTATCTTAAGGTCGGCGTTTAATAGGCTTATTGGTCTCATATTTTCACATTTATTAGAGGGCTTACCTGGTTTTGGCAGCAGTATAATTAAGGCATTATTTATGTATGATGGTAAATTATTATTTTGAAATGCTTCTAAAACCATTTCCAAAAAAGGTTTTATTAATTTATTCTTAAATTTTTTATAAAGGTCAACTGGAAGACCATCTGGTCCTGCACTTTTTCCTGATTTCATATTATCAATGGCTAGCCCAACTTCTTCTTGACTAATTTTAGACTCCAATATCTCCCTGTTTTCATTTGGAATACAAGGTATAGATAGTTCGTTCAAAAACCCATTTAGTTTTGTTAATTCAGGTTCATTTTTGGTATCATATAATTTTTCATAGTAATCTCTAAAGGCTCTATTAATTTCTAAAGGATCTATAACTACCTGTCCATTACTTATAATACTGGTAATTGGTGTTTTAATTTCCAATTGTTTAATCTGCCATGCTAATAATTTTCCTGATTTTTCACCTTGTTCATAAAAAGATTGAAACAATCTTAGAAGACTCGAGGCAGCTCTATTCGCTGATTTTTTGTCGTATTCAGCTCTCAAAATCAGTAATTCATTCTCCAACCTTGGGTCACTTCCTGCATACACTTTTTCCTGAAGATTTTTTATTTTATGTTCCAATTTAGCTCTCTCCTCTCGAGTCTTCTTAGATTTTGATCCTGTATAACTAATAATATGTCCCCTAATAAAAGCTTTGAAAGCCTCCCACTTTACACATGCTGATGTTTGTGTAGTATTGATGTCAAAGAACTCGTCTATCTGTTTTTCTATATACTTGACAAATTCCTCATCCTGAAGCCATTTATGCTGAAATTGCCATCTACCTGATTCCTTTATCAATTTTTTATCTACATATATTAGACAACAGGGTGCATGGTCAGAGATCACGATGTTATCATAAAAGCAGTTTTGAATCTTGGACCTTAATTCTGTGGAAATCAAAAAATAATCAATACGTGAGAATGTCTTGTAGGTACTGGAATAACAAGAATAGGCTTTAACTTGTGGTTTCATTTCTCTCCATATATCTAACAATCTCAATTCTTTCATAAAATGATTAATAGTCATCCTACATCCAATGTGCGTACAATCCAGTCCTGTTGATCTATCCACACCTGGATTCAATGTACAATTAAAATCCCCTGCTATTATATGTTGCCCTGTAAGTGATGATAAGATGAGAAATAAATTAGCAAAGAACTTCTGGTCATCTATATTGGGACCATATAAGTTCACAAGATTTATATTTTCTAATAGCAAAGAACCTTGAATGATTACATATCTTCCAAATTTGTCTCCAATTACATTTTTCACTTGAAAAGGAACTGATTTATGTATGAGAGTCATAACTCCCCTGGCTCGGGATGAAAATGAAGAGGTGAATACACTTCCCTGCCATCTACTCCTAATTCTTTTAACATCCTCCTCTATCAGATGAGTTTCTTGTAAAAACACAATTCTTGAACCCATGTCCTTTATTTTATTCATAACTTGTTTAAGTTTTTTTAAATTTTGTAGACCTCTGCAATTCCATGAAGTTAAATTAAGATTAACACTTTGGTCCATGATCAATAGAGAGTTTGGGATTACCTTGCAGTGTAAACATGCTCATACAGAGAAGCAAAAACATGAGTGGTTGAACATTCATCCTACAAACTACACACAAACAAATTCCCCCTTCCCACACTTGTGGCAAACCCCCCAAAATCAAAAGAAAAATTCTGTCTCCCGATATAGCCATCGACTGTTCCACATCCACGGGGAACAGCCTAAGCCACTCCTTCTTCATCCTCCCAATCACCCTAACTCTACTGCTTTTAATGACGTAACATTAACTCTCCTCTGTAGTTTTCCAACTTAACTCCAAAATTTTTACCAACTTTGTACATCCTAGTTTTTTTTTTGTTTGTTTTGTTTTTGTTTTGTTTTTTTTTAATATATAATACAATCTATATTTTGTAAACTTACTATTTACTTCAAGTCAGTCAGATGCCTGTGCAAATGCTTAGTTATTCTACCTTATATTTTGTTCATGCTTAGCTCCCACCAGTCTCTTCTTCTTCTTTGATCTTCTTGATGAACTCCTGCGCCTCCTCTGGGGTCTTGAAGATGTGGGTTCTGCCCTCATACGTGGTCAGCAGTCTCGCAGGATAGATTACACCATGACGAATCCCAAGGTTGCGCAGCTCCTTACGTACGGGATCAAACTGCTTCCTCAATTGCTGGATTCCTGTGGCCAAATCTGGGTAGAACCGCACCTGCTGGTCCTGGTGTTTAATCTCTCCTTTAGCACGTGCAGCGTTGAAGATCTTCATCCTGTCTCTGTTGCTTAGAAACTTCATAATTAAGGTCCTCGGCGGTCCCTTATCTCTCCGTGGGCCAATACGATGTGCTTTTTCCAGAACCACTGCTGATTGCAACTCCTCGCTGCCCAGCACCTCCGGAATCCACTTTTCCAGAAAGGAACATACGTCCCGACCTTCTGATTCCTCTGGAAGACCCACCAGCCTCAAGTTATTCTGTCTCGACCGAGATTCCAAATCCAAAATATTATCTTCCAGAGATTTATTTTTTTTTTCCAAAGTGCGCACCTTTAATTGAAGACGGGTGACGTCATCTTCAGCACTAGCGAGACGGAGCTCCATCTGCGCCGTTCGTTCTACACAGTCACCCAATTCCTTTCTTATTCCTTCCAGCGCTGTCATAATCCCATCAAATCTAGAGGAAAAGTCCGCTCTCATTGAACTCATGGCAGCCATCAGCGCATCTGCGCCATTCCCCGCAGAAATCGCACCGCCGCCAGCTTCCTCCGCCATATATGGAGCCTTGTTTGCTGCGTCACAGACCTGAAAGTCCGTTAATTTGGACTGTTTCGGCGGCTCGCTTTTTCCTTTTCCTGGTTTTCCAGCCTTAGGCTTCGCCGACATATCCTCGCCCAAATGCTGGGATACGTTCTGTCCCAAATGAGAGAGTTATTTGCCGATTTTTTTTTTCCAGGAGCAGAGCAGAGCGAGACACGTCCGCCCTACGTGGCAGCCATAACCGGAAGTGAAGTTCCACTTTTTTTTTTTTTTTTTTTTTTTCACTCAAATGACTGTGCGGTAGCACTTTATGTATAGTTCTTGTGTTATGATATATATTGTGTATACGGTGTGTAATTTTAGTGGTATGTATGGACTTTTTTTTTTTCTTTAAGTATGGGTGGCAGAATAATCCACCCTGCCGTGTGGGCTGCTCAGTAGTCCACCCGTCAGCCCTGTTTTAGGTTGTTTTGTGTGAATGTGTTAGGCCATTTTAGTGCATTAGTTCCCATTATTTTAGACCGTGATTCAGTTTCCAAATCAGGGTGGGTTTGATTGTGTATGTCTGTTTTTGTACTTTTCTAAAGGGGGGGGGGGAGAGAGAGAATACCATATTTGAATATGGCACATTATTGTGAAGTGCGGTGTGGTGACGTGCACTTCCCATCACATCACTGCACTGCCCTTTTTAAGGCAGAGGGCATCCATATTCCAGCCTCTTTGCCGGATGCCTTCGCCGGTGCCTGCTGTATGCTGTGCTTTGCATATAGTTCAGTAAAGCTCTGTTCGCCAGCCATCGTCGTGCCTCATCCTTCACCCAGGTATTTTACCATACATAACAGATAGGAGAAATGTAATTTCGTTCTGCTGTACACGATTGGCTGTATGGATTGAATGACAATAAAGCTGGCTTCTTCTTCTAAATATTTCAGTGTCATGAGTGTGCAAAGATATAAGGAATCGGGGAAGGGGCAAATAGTTTTTCACAAAACTGTTTAACAAGATGAGACTAGCATAAATCTCAACAACCCGGACAAGTCAGTCTGTTTAAAATATGAAGCTTCTAAAATGAACTGCTATTTTAAAATGTCATTGCTCATTTCTGGGGACTTGCCTCTCATTTGGGAGAAAATAAAGCAACAACCCATAAATTAAATGATTACTTTTTAGGGTGAAGTCTTGGTTCATTGTGAGGGTTAGGCAAGTGGTGATTAGGTCTGATTAACTTTCCAGGAAATGATTGTAAGTCAGCGTGCTGCTCTCTGAACTGACTGTGTACGTGTGAGGATGATGAACCTTGATCCGAGTACTTAACCCCACCCAGCAAAATATCAAATAATGGCTCCTTGTCTTTCTCATTGTGTTCTGGTGGGGTGTTCGTATAGCGACGTGGTTGTGCACATCCATTTATCAATGTCTGAGTGGGTGTGCGTGTGAGACTGCCAAGGAAAGATTTACAGAAAGCCTTTCTACATAATTGAAGTTTTTTTTTTTTTTTTTTTTTTTGTGCCTGACATATTGCTGAGTCAGTTTCTTCAGGAGTGAGTGGTGTTTTTTTTTTCTGGGATGACTGGCCCTCACGACCGTGTGTGTGTGTGTGTGTGTGTGTGTGTGTGTGTGTGTGTGTGTGTGTGCGTGTGCGTATGTGCGTGTGTGTTGGAAAAAAACGAGACTGCAAAAGAATTTATCTGTGTGCGTGTGCATTTGCGAGCGTGCATCTCCATTATCTATGTCAGCGGTGCCCCTGGGCTCAGTTCTAAGTGTTGGTGTCTCATCCCGCGCATGATGATGACTTGCATTATCACCTGCGGCTGTAGACGCATTATGTAAGACAACACTCTGCTGCAGAGGGACCATCCCTGCATCACAAAGTCCTCCGCTGCGCACGTACCGCAGGCCTGTCTATATACACTCGAACATCCCCCGCGCGGCTTTGGCGACACCGTCCTTGCGCACATCAAGGACGGGGCCCAGGGCAAGGCAGGCAGGTCACATACATTAACACACATTCCACCTCTGTTCCACGTAAACGTACACACCAACAGGAACCCACCAGTCAGTCCCATTGCCCCCGACGCTCCTGTCACACCCCAGAAAGGTCAGCACATTTACACTGTGACAAGGCCTGACCTTTGAAAGTGTAGAGTACTCAGGAGCTGGGTGGAATCTTAATGGACTCGACTGTGTGTCCTCTTGTTTATGTGGGTTCAGTCATACACATGTCTTAAGACCCAAGATTTAACTAGAGGACTCAGGTGAGGCTGGAGTAAATCGGCCAGCACAGAAAGCAAAAGCAAACTCTACATGGCTGAACAGAGAGGAGAGCATTAACAAGTAGTGTACATGGATTTGAAAGACAGTGTGCAGAAGAGGGTTGCTTTTATTGCCTGGACCAGCAGCGATAAGAGTCTCATTAGGTAGTTAATGCAGGCATAAAGGACATGACATTAACACCGGGTTAATGTCAGAGGCCGTCGCCAGCTGTGGCCAGCCTTTTCATCTGTGCCATTTCTCCAGCTGCTATCATTTCCACAGGAAGTTCCTCTAAGCAGATCAATTGTATACCACTGAGTAGTTGCTGCACTCATTGCTTTTCACCGTTTTTAAATGATAATGGCAGTCTCATAGAAAGAGGAAACTTAATAGTAGGAGGCTCCGCTTTTGCCTTTAATAGTTCTAATCCATGTCACACTTTCCTTTATATTTGTATGTATATTTTTTTGGTGCACATGTGTTAAGTTTGAAATTATGTGCAACCTGAGATCATCCAGCAACTGAACCCGCAAAACTGTTTGAATAAGCTCGAGCGAGACAAGACATGGAAGGCTGACAAAGCAGTATGAAACATAATATGCTTAAAAATTCAGTGACAATGTCAGTGTGGTATGTTTGAGTTTAGTGAAAGCGACAGAGATAAATGGAGGCAGGAAGACACCAGCGCAGTTTAGTCACATGATGAATTTGCATCTTGGTTGAGCCTTCTGTGTAAACTCCATAACACAAAAAGGTTGACCCATCTGCTCCTAATAACAGCATTTTTCCCCCTCCTTGCATTCCAAAAGCGGTCTGCTCAACATGTGCCTGTTTATGCACATGTGATGCATTTTAATGAACAAACCCTTGGCCTGTTTTTGTACCGTTTGTGTTTTTTTCCCCTCATTGTGTATGAGGACGTCAGTAAATATTAAAGGCAGAGTGAAAATCACACATTTACCTTTGATCACATTTCTTCCAATTGCATGTGAATTATGAAGTGAGAGATAGACGCACACAAAAGCTCACACAGGCACCACAGTGGGTGTATTTGTGTGCGTGTTTTTTAAACCCTCCTTGACAGCTAGGGAGTGGGCCCAGAGTGGGATCATCCTGTTCAGGGTCGAGGAGAGTTTGTTAGACACATCCATCCATCAGCTTGTGCACCAGGCCTTGTGTGTAAAATTCTGCATCTGTGTGTGTGTGTTAGCATGTGGCATTTTGCCTGTACATCTGTGTGTCTACATATTTTGAGTCAGTATGTGTGTGTGAGACAGACACGACGCCTGAGATCTCAGACACAACATGACAGGACCCCTCTTGGGAATATCTGTGCCTTCCTCCTCCGTTTTCTGGCAGAAGACAAGAAATAGTAAAGAGTTTGGGTCTTCTGATTACAGCATGTGCTTACATTAACCAATTATAGGTAGTGTGGACATTAAATGATAAAGACAAGTTGACAAGACAAGACAAATTAGGGTTACTACTACTATTAAAATGAACATCAGTTGTTTTAGCATCAGAATATGATCCCATAAAAAAAGTTTTAAAAAGTGATTCTTCTTTAGGAGGACCTGTATTTTTTAAAGTACTTTTTCCTCAGAATCAGAATCAGAATCAGGTTTATTGCCATTGTTCATGTAGTACACAAACTAGGAATTTGTCTCGGTACAATGCTGCAACATTAAACATGATAAGATAAGAGAAATAAACTATACATGTAATAAAGTGTAGGATAAGATTAAGTAATACTGGTCAACAGTTAAAATATATATTAGCCAGCAGCAGATACTGTGGTCATTTCAATGACCGCTCAAAGTGCTTAGCTAGTAGTTATGCTGACGCTCTATTCTATGGGCTTAACAGAGACAGATACCTAAGGCCAATTTGGAAACACTAATTAACCTAACATGCATGTCTTTATATTGTGGGAGGAAATCAGAACACCCAGAGTAAACCCACACAGCACACGGTGAACATCCACGCTCCGCCCAGAACGGGTCCTACCCCTGCCAGCCTGGGGACTCAAACCTTGTAGCTGGTAACATGCTAGCCGCTGTTCCATGCTTTATAAAAACACCACCACTTTCCAGGTGGTGTTTTGAAGATAATCTTTCCAGTTTACAGTGTTTATATAATAACTTAAATCTGTTGCGTGGACTTGTTTATTCTGCTGTATTTTTTTTTTAAACTTGATGTCACATTCTAGGTGGTCACCTTAATAATGGTTCCATGCCCGAATGATCCCGGGAGCTATGTTGTCAGGGGCAAGCCCAAGGTAAATTGGTCCTGGTGAAGGGCTGGACTAAGAGGGGTCCGGCAGATCCTAAAAAAAGTTGCAAGAATCCTGTATACGCCACCCAGTAATGGGGCTATTGGGGTCCTGCTTTGCCAGGAGGAGGTGCTCAATGGCAGGCGCCCTGACCTGGACCTGGCAGAGCTCAGTGTGAACGAGCCCTCCAGTGTAAGAGGGATCATGGGGGCCATGGTGATCTGTGAATTGCACAGTAGTTGGGATTCTTTGCTTACACTGACCGGGACACCTGGATAAGGGATGGACGGCTGGCTGGATGGATGGAATAAAGGGAAAACTTGAAGGGTAGCAACTTGCAACGCTGTAAAACATAGTATGTTTAATCCTTTGTTTCACAGTATTTGGGATCATATTTTACAAAACAAAGCTCATCATGTAGTTAATAAAATGTAAAGCTGGCAAGAGTATGAACTATCAGTATTTACTGTGTTATCAACTAAACAGAGAAACAAAGCATTTTCCTGTTGACTTCTGGAGTCCCCCTCTGCCAGGCTTTAGACAGAATGCAGGTTTATGTCACTTCCACATTGGTTTTGCTTTCCAGGCTTCCACCTTGTGTATAGAGTCTATGGACTCAACCCCCGCAATGAACTTTTGACAGAGTTATTGTAAACATCTTCATTCCTTCAGGTACTTTTTAGTGATCTTTATCATTTCCCGTCTCATATCTGTAGTTCCCGACCCTCCTCAATGCACCAAAGAGAAGTACCACTTAATCTGTAATATAAGCATTGACTTCATTGTCATCTTTACAGCAACACAGTAATACAGTTTCATTCGATCACCTTTGACCTAAGTTGTCTTTTGTTTTTTTCTGTAGAACTCTCCACACCAGCAGATACTGCCACACCCACTCTGCCCGCTGACATCGAAACCACCACAGTCCCCATCACTACTGCAGGTAAGGATAAGCGAATATGGGCCAAAAAAGAAATTCTGCATTAATAGTGTTAGTAGGAGGTCTGAAAAAGCTTTCAAAGCAGCTGTAGAAATGCTTCTTTTATCTGAAATGGCTATTTTTTATGTCTGTCTGGCATTTGGTTCACACTCTTATTTTGCGTTTCCTTCCTTGCTGCTCTCTGCCTCGACAGCCGCCACCTCTCCTTCATCAAACAGCGCGTGTGACTTTGACCATGGCCTGTGTGGGTGGACTCACGACCCCAACGCCCCACTCATCTGGTCCCTGCACAGCCATGGTGAGTCTCCTCAACACTGATATGAAGGTTTGGTCTGACTCACTCATCTTTTTCTCTATCCAGTGAACACCTGATAGATCTGCAGGAGCCCAAAGTCAGATGCTCAGGTCTGACTAAGGGCATCTTATATTTTGGCACCTAACAGGTTTCTCTATCAAGTGTGTGTGTGTGTGTGTGTGTGGTTTCAAGGACTATTTTTTTCATAAAGAAAATTTGTGCAAAAAATTTGCACAAGAATTAGGTTTATTTGATCAACTTTGCAGTGTCTAGAAGCTGGTTTCTATAATGAAATTGGATAATTTCCTTCTGCATCTACAACTTCAGTAAGTCCTTTTTTCCATTTGATTAAAATAATTCCTTAATTTGAAACCAGATTAGCAGCTACATTGTCTGTCACCCATGCCGCTCTTTCTGATTAGATGAAAATAAAATTGGACTGAGGGAATCAGACATAAGACGCCGCCACTGTATTAAACACACACAGCCTCACATGTGACACGCATGATACAGGCCAGCTCGCGTGTAGCTCGACCCTGTTAAAATGAAGTCTCTGCAGGAAGGGGTTAAGATCCAGTAGCTCTAATTAAGTTCAGAGCAAGAAATTCCAAAGACAAGTGGTTATTCCCTGCCACCCTTTACTATCGCTTGTTTACCTCTGGCCCATGTGAAGCTGTGGAGACTTCCATCCACTTAGACATTTCTAGAAGAAATAATTAATTGTTTCCCTTTTATACATATCTTTGAATCAAAAGTCCAGCTTTTGGCAGGTTATAAAAAAAGCTACAGATGAGGTTTCCTACTGGGTTTAGGGTGGATTTTTTTAAAGCACTATTTAAAATTTTTCTGGGTAAGGGATTGTTATCCCGAGCTTATTTACAATTCATCAGTTCTGAGCAAGTCTCCATGAAAGATTCAACATGTCCACAGCTGGAGAGATTTAAAGAAGTTCAGGCTACCCCACCCCCCCTTTTTTGTTTCAAATTTGTGATGTCACCTGGGTCATGTTTGGCGGGACAAGATCCCGTGGCAATGCAGGAAGTGCTCCTGAAGCATGACCTATTTAGGTCATAACCGTCTTTGATAGGGGGCTTCAAAGCAGCTTCTTTCATCACCGGTGGATTGGAAAGGGTTGCTTAGATTAGTCAGGTTGTAGCTTTCATGTGTGAAGTATCATTTCCAGCCATTTTGACACGCCACGCAAGTCCTTTGATTTTCCTCCACATGTCAAAGGTCAGAAATCCCAGCCAGCAGAGGATCTTTATTTCACCACTATCAAATCACTCTTTAATCCTCCATAGAGTTCCTTTTTTCCCATGTCACCCAGAAACCACAAACCCCTCACCTCTTGACCTCTTTCCTGAAACACTAATAAAGGTACAATACTAGAATTAGCCTCCATATAGAGTTGTGTTTCTTTTGTTCAATATACCCAGCATGATAACTAGACTTCATAGATTGAATCATTGTTTGCTTCCCGCTGCAGGAGACCACTGTGAAACGGATTAATAATGCTCTGTTGTGCTGCATGGAGAGGCAGCCTTGATTATGAGCTGTCTGCCGAACAAGAGGCACAACAATGGGGGGTTTACTGCACTGGGCCTGCTGTGCTACGACACAAGGCAAAGAGGATGCAAGTGTAAAAAAATGAAATCCCAATGGCACGTTCTTCAAAACACACACAGTGCCAAAAAAAATGAGGGGAATTGACATACATTCATTCCATGGCTGCAAAGGGCCAAGGGACAAACTGTCACACACTGTCTGAAGTGTCACACACAGGCGACTCTGGGCGTATGGCGGGCAGAGGGAAGCTGTCAAATCTTGAGGAAGATTTATCCCCCCACAGATACTTCCCGTGTGATACGCTGGAAAACACACACACACACACACACACACACACACAGCAAAAGGTTTAGCCACTTGGTCTGACCTCTCAATACCTGAGCATGAGCATTAAAAACACACAGCCTCACAGGATGCTACTGTGCAGTGGGAAAATCATATTTATAGTCTGTCAGATACTTTCCAGACTAACAGAATGGTACGCAGCTTCTTTGACATGCACGGTTCTTCTTGATAAAGCAGGTGATTTAATCAGTGGATTGTTGTTATTGGACATTTTCCCACAGGGCCCACTTAAGAAATCCTTCGCCAGACACCTCATTGAGTCACTCTCTCACACACGCAAGGCCGATCTTTCTCCTTCTCTCACACACACACACACACACACACACACGCGCACAGTCACTCATACTTACAGTAGGCTCACCAGTCTCTCTCACAATGGAATTCATGTCACTGTTCAATTTGCAAGCTAAACATCCTCTGGTGTAAACAAATGGAGTGGCATGCATTTTGTTTGACTTTTCCGTTGTATGAGTCATTTACCTGGGAGGGAATGAAGAGAAATAGGCCTCAAGGGTCTTGGCTGTAGTTCGGGTGGCCCTCCATGTATGAATAACCCTCTCACCGGGCCCATTCTTCTGTGTTTATATTTGTCACATCCCTATTGTTTAATGTGGCCATTGTGAGGCGGTGATCCCATTCCTGTTAGCAACTAGTGTTTAGTGTCGTTTTTCTTTCAGACTCATGTTGGAAATGTCTGTGTGAAAAGGCATTTTGTACATGTGTGCACATTGGAGTCATGATTAATGGCCTCATGATGATAAATGTGTGACCCAACGCACACACATAGCGTGTGCGTGCTCCATTTGTCCTGCTCAGTCTCACTGAAGCAGCATGCAATTGCAGTGGATATCAGCCTTTTGTTTTTTCTTATTAAAGACAAGGACAGAAAGGAGATGTTTTTACCTTTACAAGTTTCAACTGTCCACTGCAGTCTTCACACACGAAGAGGAAGAAAACAGCACCATAGCATTTCTGGACATCAAAATTCATCACAATGATGACGGCAGTATAACAATCTCAGTCTACAGGAAATCAACCCACACAGATCAGTACCTACTATGGCCATCAGAACACCCCACAGCACACAAACTATCAGTCATCAGGACACTATACGAACGAGCCACCATCGTCACAAACCAAGAAGACAGACAGGAGGAGGAAAACCACATAAGACATGCACTCACATGCTGCCAATATCCAATATGGGCCATAAATAAAGGGAAACAGCAAGTCAAAAAACAAAGAAAACAAATGAAAAACAAGACACAGACCAAAAGCCAAAATCAAAAACAAGGCCATCATAACCATACCATACATCCGAGGGATAACAGATCCAATCCAAAGGATCATGAAAAAACACATAATAAACACAGCAGTAAAACCACACAAAAAATTAAGGCAGTTATTAGTACACCCCAAGGACAAAATAGAACAAAGCAAAAAATGCAACGTAATATATGAAATATCATGCAGATCATGTAACAAAACCTACATCGGAGAAACAGGAAGCTCATTCACCACAAGGAAAAAAGAACACCAGAAGGAATGTGAGAAGGAAACACAAGGACGACACAAGATCACAAAAAGAAAAGGCAGAAAAAGCGACATTAAAATCAGCAATACCAGATCACTGCAAAAGAAATAATCACATCATGGACTGGGACAACGCAAAAATCATTGGATCGGAGAGCAACAGACACAAACACTGGATCAAGGAGGCCGTAGAAATCAGGAAGCGGGTAAAAGACAGTATGACTCGGGATAAGGGGGCATTTATGCTTTCCCACACCTGGGACTACATTCTCCAATGAAAATAAACTTTTCATTTGACTGTAGCAACCAGCAAACTCAAGGTTAAAACAAAGCTATGCTCATTTTTATCCCCCGCCAGTCGAAGCCCAAAGGGCTCTTCGACCCCTTTGGGCGAAGGCCAAAGGGGGATAATGTTATGGGTCAGTCTATCCGTCTGTCCCACTTTTGTGAGATCAACTCCTCCTACAGTTTTGTTATGATTGTTTTGAAACTTGCTATCATGGTTTGATATACTCTGATGATGCGCATACCAATTTCACTCTGGTCGGATGACCATGAGGTCAAAAGTCAGAGGTCAGAGTTTCCCTAAATCTTCTAAACACAATAACTACTGAAAGAAATGATGTAGGCTTTTCAATTCAATACAGTAGTTGTATCTGATACACATCTTGGGTGATTTATACCCTGACCTAACTATGGGTTTGGGGTCAAGGGGTCAAAGGTCAAAGTTAACATTACAGTTGCACTATGGTAAATGCTACATTTACTATTACTATAAAGCGAGTAAAGCTAGGGCCACCAAACCTGGTACCCAGGTTCACCTTGGGATCCTGACCTCTGACTATGGGTTTGGGGTCAAAAGGTCAATGGTTAATGTGAACTTTCCCTATGTCTTATCACTGTACAGTGCACAAAGCTAGGGCCACCAAACTTGGTACACAGGTTCACCCTGTGACCCTGAAGTGTGACGATGGTTTTGGGATCACAAGGTCAAAGGTCAACATCATAATGACTTATAAAAAACAGTGGACATAAAAAGTCTACACACCCCTCTTAAATGCCAGGTTTTTGTGATGTAAAAACATGAGAACAAGATAAATCATTCCGAAACTTTTTCCACCATTAATGTGACCTTTAACCTGTACAACCCAATTGTAAAACAAACTAAAATCGTTGAAGGGGAAAAATAAAAAAAAATTACAATAACCTGATTGCATAAATATGCACACCCTTAAACTAATACTTTGTTGCAGCACCTTTGGCTTTTATTACAGCACTCAGTCTTTTTGGGTAGGAGTCTATCAGTGTAGCACATCTTGATGTGGCAATATTTGCATAAATGCTCCAAATCTGTCAGACTGCGAGGGCATCTCCTGTGCACAGCCCTCTTCAGATCACCCCACAGATGTTTGATTGGATTCAAGTCTAGACTCTGGCTAGATCATTCCAAAACCTTAATCTTCTTCTGGTGAAGCCATTCTTTTGTTGATTTGGATATGTACTTTGATGTTACACTTTGGATGTGTCATTGTTGTGCTGAAAGATGAAGTTCCTCTTCATCTTCAGCTTTCAAGCAGAAGCCCAAAGGTTTTGTGCCAACACTGACTAGTATTTGGAACTGTTCATAATTCCCTCCACCTTGACTAAGGCCCCCAGTTCCAACTGAAGAAAAACAGCCCCAAAGCGTGATGCTGCCACCACCATGCTTCACTGTAGGTATGATGTTCTTTTGGTGATGAGCAGTGTTGTGTTTGTGCCAAATATACCTTTTGGAATTATGGCCAAAAAGTTCAACCTTGGTTTCATCGGACCATAACACATTTTCCTACATGCGTTCGGGAGATTTCAAATGTTTTTTTGCAAAATGTAGCTGGGCTTGGATGTTTTTCTTCATAAGGCTTCCATCTTGCCATACTAGACAGGAGATTGTTGTCACATCTCCTTAACAGCCAGTACTTTCCAGAAATTCCTGCAGCTCCTTCAATGTTGCTGTCAGCCTTTTGGCAGCCTCCCTGACCAGTTTTCTTCTCGTCTTTTCATCAATTTTGGAGGGACGTCCAGTTCTTGATAATGTCATTGTTGTACCATATTTTCTCCACTTGATGATGACTGTCTTCACTGTGTTCCATGGTATATTTAATGCCTTGGAAATTCTTTTGTACCCTTCTCCTGACTGATACCTTTGAACAATGAGATCCCTCTGATGCTTTGGAAGCTCTCTGCAGACCATGGCTTGTGCTGTAATATGTGACTGCAAAAATGTTGGGAAAAGCCTACTAGAACAGCTGAACTTTATCTGGGGTTAATCAGAGGCACTTTAAATGGTGGCAGGTGTGTGCTGACTCCCATTTAACATGAGTTCAAATGTGATTAATTCTAAACACAGCCACATCCCCAGTTATTTTTTTTTTTAAATTTTGTGTACTTTATTGATCCCCAGAGGGAAAATTCAGGGCATCCACGGTACGGCGCTATCCCTTCACCATTCACACCTAGGGCCACTTTAGAGTCTCCTATTAACCTAACCTGCATGTTTTTGGCCTGTGGGAGGAAACCAGAGGAATCCCGGGGTAAACCCACGCAGACACGGGGAGAACATGCAAACTCCACACAGATCACTGTTGGTCAGGGGGTGGGATCGAACCCGGGATCCCAAGGCCAAGGGTGAGTTACTGTGCTGCCACAGTGCTAACCACTGTTCCACCGCAGCGCCGATATAACAGGGTGTGCATATTTATGCAACCAGGTTATTGTAAGTTTTATATTTTTTTCCCTTAAATAATTTCAGTTTGTTTTTCAGTTGGGTTGTACAGGTTATAGGTCACATTAATGGAGGAAAATTTTTTGAAATGATCTATCTTGGTCTCATTTATTTATATCACAAAAACCTGGCATTTGAACAGGGGTGTGTAGATTTTTAATACCACTGTATATTTCAACAACAAAGAAAGCTAGGGTCACCAAACTTGCTACACAGGTTCACTTGGGGATCCTGACCTCAGACTATGGGTTTGGGGTCAAAAGGTCAAAGGTCAAGGTTAACATTTCCTATGCCTTATTACTGTACAACGAGTAAAGTTAGGGTCACCAAACTTGGTGCACAGGTTCACCCTGTGACCCTGAAGTGTGACTATGGTTTTGGAATTGCAAGGTCAAAGGTCAACATCAAAATGGCTTATAAACTATATCTCAACAACAAAGAAAGTCAGGTCTCTAGGGTCACCATACTTGCTACACAGGTTCACCTCGGTATCCTGATCTACAACTGTGGGTTGTATACTTTGTTGTATATTTGTGGATAATGGGTTTATCATAATTTTTTGGCTCTGCCACATTAAGTATATTGAAAAGCTGAAAACTGCACTCCCTCAGTAACCACTGGCATCTTCAATGAAAACAGAGGCGGGGGATACTGCACTAGCCTCAGATTGCTCTTGTTTGGTAAGGTGATAAAAATATTAAAACTGCCAACTTTTTTATTGTTGCTGTAAAATTTTTCAGTGTCAGCTTATTGATTTTTATCCCCTGCTGGGTGAAGACAACAGAGGAATTATGTTATGGGCCAGTCTGTCCGTCTGTTCCATTTTTGTGAAATCAACTCCTCCTACAGTTTTGTTCTGATTGTTTTGAAATTTGGTACCATGGTTTGATATACACTGATGATGTGCATATTGCAATTTGGCTCCCATCAGATGATTTTTGCAGGAGTTGTAGCCCCTGACTTATGAAGTCCTATTTCACCTCAGTTAATAGACAGTAACTCTCATGTGAAATCAATGGCTCCTACAGATTTGTTATCCCCCGTCAGTCAAAGACCGAAGGAGGATTATGTTATGGGTCAGTCCATCCATTTGGAATCCTCACCTTTGACTATGGGATGGGGTCAAAAGGTCAGAGGTCAAGGTTAACATTTCCTATGTCATATTACTGTACAACGAGTAAAGTTAGGGTCACCAAACTTGATACATAGGTTCACCCTGTGACCCTGAAGTGTGACTGTGGTTTTGGGATTGCAAGGTCAAAGGCCAGCATCAACATGGCTTTTAAAGTATATTTCAACAACAAACAAAGCTAGGGTCACCAGACCTGGTACACAGGTTCACTCTGAGACCATTACCTCTGACTACAGGTTTGGGGTCAAAAGGTCAAGGTTGGCACTCCCAATGAGCTCTTACTATAGAATGTGTAAAGCGCTCTATGGTCGCCATACTTGCTACACAGGTTCACCTTGGAATCCTGACCTACAGCTATGGCCTGTATACTTTGTTGTATATTCGTGGTTGTTGATGGGCTTATCATAATTTGGTTCTGCCACAGTAATTATATTGAAAGGTTGAAAACTGGAATCTTCAATTGGAATCTTCAAAGAAAACAGAGGCGGGGGATATTGCACTCGCCTCAGAGTGCTTTTATGTCAAATGTTTTGAAATCTGGTACCAGGGTTTAATATACACTGATGATGTGCATATTGCAATTTTACTCTGATCAGATGGCCTTGAGGTCAAGCTCAGAGGTCATATTTTCCCTAAATCTTGTAAATGCAATAGCCACTGAAAGAAATGATGTAGGTTTTTCAAATCGATACAGTAGTTGTAACTAAGAAACATCTTGGACGACTTACACCCTGACCTGACTATGGATTTGGGATCAAAAGGTCAGAGGTCAAAGTTAACAGTCCATTTGTACTATTACTATAAAATGAATAAAGCTAGGGTCACCAAACCTGATACATAGGTTCAGCTTGGAATGATGACCTCTGACTATGGGTTTGAGGTCAAAAGGTCAAAGGTCAAGGTTAACATTCCCTATGTTTTATTACTGTACGAGTAAAGCTAGGGTCACCAAACTTGGTACACAGGTTCACCCTGTGACCCTGAAGTGTGACTATGGTTTTGGGATTGCAAAGTCAAAGGTCACCATCAAAATGGCTTATAAACTGTATCTCAACAAGAAAGCTAGGGCCACTAAACCTGGTACACAGGTTTACCTTGGGATCCTGACCTCTTACTATGGGTTTGTGGTCAAAAGGTTAAATGTGAATGTTAACATTCCCTTTGCACTATTACTATAGAATGAGTAAAGCTATGGTCACCAAACTTGGTACACAGTTTCACCCTGAGACCATGACCTCTGACTATGGGTTTGGGATCAAAGGTCAGGGTTAGCATTCCCTATGTCCTTTTACTCGAGAAGTTCTCTAGGGTCACCAATCTTGCACAGGTTCACCTTAGGATCCTGATCAGCAACTATGGGTTGCACACAATTTTTGTTGTATATTCATGGATGATAGGGTTTTCATAATTTGGTTCTGCCCCAATAATTATATAGAAAAGTTGAAAACTCCTTTCCTTCAGTAACAATTGGATCGTCAAAGAAAAAAGAGGCGAGGGATACTGCACTCACCTCAAGAGTGCTCTTGTTAACTGTATTTCTCCTCCCTGTTTTCCAGAGCTCAACAGCTATCTGTACATGGATGCCAGCCTGAAAACAGAGCAGCAGCGAGCTCGACTTGTGAGCCCCGTGGTGGCTGCTGACACGGGGCCCCTCTGCCTCCTCTTCTCCTACCAGATATGGGGTGAGGCCCAGGGCCACCTAAAGGTCCTGCTGCGGGACGCCTACAATGAAGAGACTGTCCTGTGGACACTTAAAGATGATCAGGGCCCCATCTGGAAGGAGGGTCGCACCATCCTGCCTCGCTCCCCTAAAGACTTCCAGGTAGAAATTTGAAATTGAAATAAAATTGAAACACTTTTGATCTGTAATTAAGAAAAAGAGACCCCTGATTATATGTGGAACTAAGTATAAGTGACAGGTATTCTGCAGCTGCCAGTTTACAGGGTCCCGATATGAAGCTTTGAGCAGAGCACTTCACCACTGCTATCTTGCTGGTTGAAAGCTGAATGTAACTTAACATAGAACAGTATACTCACTGGCTAGTACAGGGTAACAGCCGAGTTATTGTGCTGAAAGGGACCATGGACCATAGAAATGTAAAAGCAATCATTATTTTTCCTTGAATATAATGTAAAACTCATCAGAAATCAGATCATATGGTTGCTCATGGTCTCCTAATTCTAATGGACTGGACAATGTTTGACAGTCACATGTGCTGCCACCTGCTGGGATTTAAATAGAAGACATGAGACAAGAAGGTATGTCCATTATATACAGTCTATTGAGTGATACGCACAGCAAAGTAGAGGTGTCAAATTCATTCTTACTGAGGCCCAAACTAAGGACAATGAATAAAGTCAGGAGAGGAACATTCATTATAATTATTTTTTTTTTTTTATCCAAAAGAATACATGGCATCATTGATGGCTCATAACATCTCTGTGCATAGTCAAACCCAAACAGTGTTCTCTACGGTTTGCTGTCAGAAATCTCTGATGTCACCAGAGCCCACCGTCTGGGTCTTGCTGGTCATGTTGTCAGTCAAGATGAAGCTGTATAAAAGGATCTCCTCTAGTCTCCTAATGCTAGATGATTCTTAAGCCGCCCCTTGCTACTTTACAAAACTTCCTGGAACAAGATACTGGGCCCTTCGGATCTAACCTACTGTCAGTATTGAGGGATCGCGAATACTGGAGATGTAACTTTTTTGATCTTGTTTCACCACTGTCAGGAGAGGAGGAGAGATTTTTGATAAATAACTAAGTACACCTATAACTATTAGAGAGTCTGTGACATAATTCAACCAAGACATCATTAGAAAGAAGAACTATTGTGTTTTTATTCTGTGTAGACAAAAAAATTCAATAAAATTTTGTTTCCGTATACTACCATAAATTACATCGTCATGCAGAAGATTGCGATGTTCGTTTGTTGAAATTGGGTCAAACACCGCCGCCATTTTGTGACGTAATGAGGTGAACCAAAGATGTAAACAAGCATGGCTGAGTACACTGAAGCGGAGGAAGCTGTGAGCGATTTCAGTGAAGATTTGAGTGATTTGTCAATAGTTTTTGAGGAAGAAGCAGGATCGAGTGATGAAGAAGAGCGAGTTGGTTCTAACGAAGGACTGCAACCCTATTTATTTGAACCATATCGTTCAGGAAGCGCAGATGACTTTTCAGAGGATGAAGTCCGACAGTGAAGGGTTAGAGATGGACATCAGTCGCCTCCAAAACACTGAATGGTAATATACAGATAGATCTAAATTTCCCCAACCACCAGATCGGGGAAATTAAAAAAAAAAAAAATGCTCAGATATTCAGTTTCAGTAGGCAATGAGATTTATAAAAATGAAAAAAGTAATATAACGTTTTTAACACAGTCGTTCCATTTGGAGTAAAGTCAACACTCGGCTTCAAAATTCATAGGGGAGGATTTTACTTTTGGCGGAAAAAATATAATAAATCAGGATCGCATTATGTGGAAAAAAAAAATCAATTACACAAACTCTTTTCTGGGTGAGTTTTGACACTGTTGCTTCTCTGCGTTGTTTTGATATGTTGATATCGTCTTGAGCTGTGGGTTTTCGTTTGAAAACCGTAGGCATGGCAGTCGGTTTTAGAACCCGTTTGTAACGAACTTTCAAGCCTAAAGATTCCTGTATAGCAGGCGCCTCCTCAAAACTGTCTGCAGTGAAACGATCGCCTCAGAGTACAGAAGATGGTGTTGGTTGCCATTTGTCCCTTGTTCTCTGTACTTGTTTCGCCCATTTTTTAAGATGATCTGGATCTTTTGGGAATGAGAACAGGCTTGTACGTTCACTGGAGCAATTAGAACACCCAGCCGCCACGCAACGTTTCGGCATTTCTTCGCTGATATAGAAGCTAAACAGCCTGTTTACTTTGACAGCACATGGATCAGCCGAGAGGAAACTCTCCTCATGACGTCATATCCGGAAAGAAAGCGCGTCTCAGGATATCGCGTTAGTGCAACACAGCACTAAATTTGAATTCACTTAGAAATATTTTTCCACTTATTTAGTGTTCGAAGTCAACAGAACCAACTATGTGGACGACTGAAGATAAATTCATGCTGAATATTGATCCATAGTTCCTACATCATGTCACAGACACTTTAAAGTGACACCCTGCCAAAAATCAAGTTTTTTTCTTGTTAACATGTCTGTAACATGTTTTTTATGAGTTACAAGACATATCAAGAGCAAAATCACTCAAATGTCTCCTGTCTCTGTTTTCTGCTGTAAACTTTCACTTAAGCCCCACCCCCTGTAAAAAGGCGAGTTGAGACGGAATGTTTTCGGTGACGTAATTATTCATGGTGCTGGCACGTGGGGAGTGTTGAGCCAATCAGGACACTCTGGCCTAACTGAAGTTATCCTCCAGGCTAGTTAGCATTTTTTAACAAACTACTTTGAAAACTTGACCCAAATTAAGATGGGTTTTACCATTAAACTGCTTTTAATGACCAATGCAGTTTCAGTCATTATCCTGGGCCACCGTGGATAGAGCTGGGTATGTCTTTTAATTGGTAAGTTTTTTTTATCATAGGATTTATTCTGATAATGTAGTGCTAGCCAGTATTAGCCTTGTGGTTTGTGGTTGGGGCTAGTAATCACTGATTCTGGTGTTTTAACGGGGGGGGGGGGGGGATTTTGACATGAAACTGTAAGAGAATGAAAGGTTTTTTATAAGATAAGATAAACTTTATTGTCTCTCAAGGGGAAATTTGTCTTGGGCTTGACACCCGTGCTGCAACCACACAATTCACACATACACAATGGATGTAGTACATAATAAATGAAATAAAACCCAATAAATAATACAAGTACATACATACATAAATATATAACAGCAGTCATTAAGAACAGGAGTTACAAGTGTCCCTGACATATTTATCTGAGTTTAAAAGTTTTACTGACGTCGGGATAAATGAGTTCTTGTATCTATTGAACCTGCGATTGGGGACTCTGTATCTCCTCCCTGAGGGCAGCCGCACATATTCATTGTTTAGTACATGGCTCATGTCACTGATTATTTTTTGAGCTTGTCTACAGGCTGCCTGGTCGTGTAAGATCTGCATGGGTAAATACTCTTTAACTCCCAATAATTTTCCATGCTGTATGAATTAAACGCAACACTCTGTTCTTTAGTTTCACAGAGAGGTTGCCAAACCAAGCTGTAATGCTGTATCTAATACAGCTCTCCAACACACCCTGGTAAAATATTAGCATAATCCTTTTATCAATGCCATGTATTCTTAATCTACGCAAGAAATGCAGCCGCTGTTGTAGTCTACTGCAGAGGTAATCAATATGTGTGCTCCAGGTTAATGAATTGTCAATAAATACTCCCAAATATTTATAGGAACTAACCTGTGTTATAGTGTGGTTGTGGATGACCACAGGCCTATGGTCACCAACTCCCCGAGGGTCAAACACCATCTCCTTTGTTTTATCAGTATTCAAAATGAGATGACTGTCATCACACCAATTGACAAACCTCTGAATTTCTATAAAATAGCTTGACAGATCATGAGTCTTTTGAAGTAGTGATAAAATAGCAGTGTCATAAGAAAATTTAATAATTTGATTGCCTGGATAGACACTTCTGCACTCATCAGTGTACAAGGTGAACAAAAATGGTGAACTAACACAGCCTTGGGGAGCTCCTGTGCTGAGGGTTCTGGATTTAGATAAAGTTCCTTTTACACTAACTTGCTGTTTACGATAAGTTAAAAATAAGTGGTACCATTTAATAATGACAGGATGCACTTTAAAATCATTTAACCTCTTAATTAAAAGGTGTGGCTGCAGTGTGTTAAAAGCTGAACTAAAATCAACCAATAAAAGACGAGCATATGAGGTTGTCTCCTCCAAATGTTTAAACACAGAATGAGTTAAGGTTAAAATGGCATCCTCTGTACTTCTATTATTTTTTATAAGCAAACTGCAGAGGATCCAAAAGTCCTCCAAAATCAGTTTTCAGAATGTCAATGACAATCTTCTTGAGGCACTTCATTACCAGTGAGGTCAGTGCAACAGGACGATAGTCATTATTCTCTTTGCAGCTTGCTTTTTTTGGTACAGGAATTATATAATAGAGCTTTTCCAAATTACTGGGACAGAACACGTATCTAAAGACTTCTGGTAGATGGGACTCCAGGCTTCTGCTAGCTCCTCACTACATGACTTCAGTAAGCGCCCAGAGATCCCGTCTGGTCCAGATGCCTTCCCGGGGCACATACTCGAGAAAAATCTTTCCACAACATGCTGGTCAACTATAATTTTTTCAGAGCCTAATACTGATATAGCGTCCAGAGCAGCTTTTTGTTCATGAGAAAAATCTCTAGTCTCAAATCTGCAGAAGAAATTATTCAACTCGTTTGCCTTTTCTTCCTCATTCATTACATTAATGCAGCTTTTGGATGGAGTCATCTTTGTCATTACTTTAACTGAGTCCCACAATTTCCTAGAACTTTTTCCTAGGCATTCAGATTCAAATTTCTTCCTCGTCTCATCTCTAGCTGTTCTTAGTTTGTAATTAATTTCTTTCTGTATATTTTTCGCACTTAACATGTCCCCATTCTTAAAAGCAATCTTTTTCTGTACTATGCACCGTTTTAATTCCTTGGAAATATAAGACTTATTATTGGGGTACATAGTGATTACTTTCTGAGGTAAAACATTTTCTTTACAGAATTTTATGTACTCAGTTATGGTATCTGTGGCCTCCTCCAACTCCAAGTTATGGAAGAGTCCCCAGTCGGTACAAGAAAAACAACCTCTCAAACTTTCTATGCCTTCATTGTCCCATATGAAGACTGTCTTTGTCTGTGGTTTGCTGCTTTTAAGCAAAGACTTGTAAGTAGGAATCAGATGAACAGCATTATGGTCTGAGGACCCCAAGGGGGGGCTTAACCCTTGCTATATAGGCATTTTTGATGTTCCCATAGCATTTGTCCAAAATATTTTTCCCCTTTGTACTGCAGTTCACATATTGGCTGAAGCCAGGCAGTGCCGCATCCAGTTTGCAGTGATTAAAATCCTCTAAAATCAAACAAGGTGCTTCAGGAGTGCGTTCCAGTTGTCTGTGTACACAGTCCACGATAGCATTCGCCGCATTGAAAGCGTTCCTGCTGGGTGGGATATAAACGGTGCATAATAAAATGTTTCCAAATTCGCGGGGGAGATAAAAGGGTCTCAGGCTTAAGCACAGCAGTTCTATGTCCGGGGTACAAAGCGACTCTCTCGTAGTGAACTGTGAGCACCATTTGTTCTTAACGTACACACAAATACCTCCTCCTTTGATCTTACTGGAGAGCGCGTCCCTATCCTGCCGCACCAGGGAGAAGCCATCCACGGATAGGAGCGAGTCGGGTACGTCCTCCTGAAGCCACGATTCCGTGAAAACGAGCAGGCATGACTCCCGGTACTCATATAGGAACCTGGCGTTGATTTTGAGTTCCTCCATTTTGCTCTTCAGTGAGCGGACATTACAGAGCAACATGGATGGCAGTGGCGGCCTGTTCTCTCTCCTCCGCAGGCTCTGTTGTACTCCGCCACATTTCCCTCTCTTCCGTGACCGGCTTCTACGTCCTCCCGTCGGATTTCGTAAGAGCTCCCTAGGCAGGAGGGGTGCCGAGACGTGGCTGGAACGAAGAAGCAGGAGCTGGTCTCGAGTATAGCTCAGGAACGTGGTCGGCCTCATGTCCCGATCAACTTGGGTACAGTGGCACATTATCCCGAGCAACCAGATCACAAGCAGTCCCTTTAGCAAAAACCCTTTTTTTGTGGAAAAAAAGGCATAAGATACCATTTTAGACAATGTAGATTGGTTTTTATAAGGGATTTATATCCACCAGAGTGCATCTTTAAGCAGTACATGAGAGGGAGTGTGGTATCAATGAATATAGTAAGTGTGGTGATTTGTCAAGCGCCGGGCCTATGACTCATAATATTACGAGTGTAATATCATGAGTCTAATATTGCTTTTATACAACGGTTCCACAAGCACAGTTTATTAAATGACAGCAACACAGGACAAAATATTATGATTTGTTTGTTTAACCAGTTATTTTCCTCCACCAAGAAAAATAGTCTCTTCTAAGTGCACCCAGTTAACTGGTGCTAAGCACCTCAATGAGCATCATATACAGTAGAAAAGAATAGACCTGCTGTCATTTCACACACGTAACTAAATTAAATATTGTCTAGTACAGAAGCATACCAGTCACCTGTTGCACAGGGTTTGTGCTCACCGTGACATTGCGGTGGTGGCTAGTTAGCATGCTAGCGATTTGGCTTCAGTACAGTTTGCTTGCTTTTTCTTTGCATTTTCAGATTAAAGAATCCATCACCACAAAGGTATTGTGGTTTGCTAATCAAGACAACAAATCCAACTCTAGCTTGTCTACTTTTTTACAAGGGTAAGACTTCCAGGTCACAGATGTATGATTTCTTTTCCAACAGCCCCTCACTGTGGAAATTAAGGTATCCAGCACAGTATTACAATTCTATGAGAAGCCACTGATAGAGTTGACAGTAAATAACAGTCATTAACAGTTACTAGAACACCTTTGAAGCAGAGTGATACATATCCAGTGAAATGTTGGAGTGCAATTATCAGAGAATATAATAAGTCCTGGAATCTCTGTTGTCCAATCAAATTGCTCGGTCAGAACTAACTGTTGTATAAAGTACAGTTTACTGTATAGCATGTGTCAGTGTTCAGATAATTGTGCTTTTTCCTCATCTTTTTGGTGATTTTGAGCAGCATGATTTTGTATTAAGTGTTTTTGTGCACAACTATAGTTCATCTTTCGAAGCAGCAAAATGTCTCTGTAGACAGATCAGATTTAAAAAAAATATATCAAGTGCTGAATAACTTTTTCTACAAAAAAAATTAACTGCTGACAAATGTGCATTGCAAGACACTGATCCTCACATAAAATATGAGGTCCTTTTTTCAAGGCAAAAAACTGCAAGAATGTTCAAATATTTTTATGTGTAAAAGGATACCTGCAAAGGTAAATAAAATACACTTGACTGTCGGTACTTTTGTCTTTTACTAAATAAAAACAGCTTAAACGCTTTTAACAAAATTGCACTGTACACACACCTTACTTTGAATATTTGGCAATCCCCAACAAAATGGGCACTAGTTTTCTTAAGAGGTTGGGTTCGTTTGTACATGTGCACCATTTATCCTGTGATGTGGTGTAACTGAATTAGTGCAAGTATAAGAATGAAAATGCAGCCATATCAGACTGCATTTTGAAATAAGACATTCAAGTGATTATCATCATTTATTAGTTCACTGGATAAAATATAATGGAGGGTCGTACGTGGCCCATGGCCTTGATATTGGCACATGTATGATTCATAAATGGTATCTGGGACACAACTTCTAATAATTTGTCTACCCCAAAGGGGTGTTGTAATTTAAAAAAAAAAAATCTGATTAGTTTAGAGTAGCGACTCCTCACCTTTTTATTAGACATATCCCCAAAGCCCCCTTGCTATACTCAGTCAGTAGTTAATCATCAAGACGTGTTTGTTCATATTAGGGCTCTCCCAAATACCCATGATCAAGCTCCAAATATATTCTTTAATTAATGGCATTCAAATTAATAAAGTTTTGGTTAGGCAGCAGGTTGGATATTCTCTGAGTGACGTTCCTCTACACACTCTTCTGATGACAAAACTTGCTAAAAGCATATGAAAAGTTATTTTTGAGTCTAGACAGAAGTCTTCAATTTGTAAAAATGTGGTGGTGGTGATGATGATGACCACTGATGAATGCTTATGAGGAAGTAGATCTTCTTTACAAGACATGATTAATATCTGAACATTAAAATTGAACAGAGACTACATGCACAGTAAAGGAATACACAAATACTCTGTTATTCTGCTAAAGCAAATTCATTGGGCTAATCTGAAGTCATTCCCAACTGGATCTGCATTGCTCTCAGCACTTTATTTATGGGCAAAGTTTGGCACAAGTGAAGCCATTTTTTGTTACCCTAATTACCTCAGAAGTACTGTGTACCCCAAGACGCTTGAATTACCGCTTAAAGTTTCAAACACCCTCCATTCATCAGAGGACCGCATCAGTTCTAACCTCTGTGTGTTTTTGAACTGAAACAATAAAAACCATGTCTCACCATCTCGGTCGGCTCCACGACTGTTTTGGGACTCACTGTGCATTTGTCAGAGGCATCACAAGCAGTTAATGTTCTCATGAAAAAGTAATTGAAGATGGTTGTGGAGAATGGAGAGATGATTGCAAGCGTTGAAGGCAACTTCAGAAATCACAGGCACCATATTAAGTTTTTATCCTCTTTCTCTTCCTCCTCCCCCGTCCTCAATTTTCCTCCGCCCCTCTGCTCCCTGTTGCCTTTATCCCGTCTCCTTCTTCCTCTTCCTCTGTCGTCATCTTTTTTCAACTTCTCGCTCCTGCTCCGCTTCTTCTTCTTGATCATCTGTCGTTTCGACTACTGTAGGTTGTGATGGAGGGTTTCTTTGTGCACGGCACCAGAGGACACATCTGGATAGACAACATCCACATGAGCTCCAGCACCCCACTGAAGGAATGTACACGTAAGTGTCTGACACACACACACGCACACACAACATATCGTATTTTGCTTCAGTTTGCAAAATCTTTTCCAGAGAAATATTCAAAAGCAAACACACAAATCCATTTCCCTGACCCTCACCCTTTCATCCTCTGTCAACACAGCCATATCCTCTTCATCCTCCCCTCCATCAATCTGCCTCAATTCCTTTTCCACCTTTTTCCACTTTTGGTCATAAAGTCCTTGAGCAGTGACGCACACAAAGTGATAAACATCCCCACACTCCCTCCATCCCACTCATCTCAGTTTCAGAGATAGTCTGTCCTCCTAAGAGCCCACCAAAGGCAGAGATGAAAGTAGGAAGGAAGAAGGGACAGCATTTACTTCTTCACAAAAAAAAAAAAAAGAAATGAAGAATAGGAAAACTAGGCCATAAACGCCCCGTGGGCCCCAGCGATGCTAATCTATGTTTCATTAGATTTCTCTTTTCCTCCTCCCTCCATCTTACTCCTCCGTCGTATTTGTAAACAGAGCTTTTCCTGAGCCATCAAAGGGAATTACTAGACAGGCTGTTTCCCAAGCAAGTTTCTGGGTGCCTTGCATGAGCCAAGTGCCAGCACAGCCTCCCTAATCTGGCCCAAGCAGAGCTTCTGAGAGGGTCTTAAACAGATCAGAGACCAAGCCGGGCGTTCAGAGCCAAAAACCTGCCGTCATCACAGCTGACTGACGTCCAGTCGGGTCCGCTTTGGAGCTGGACCTCAGTTGTAATTTAAGGAAAGTGTGTGTGTTGAGTTCACTGTCACTTATTTTTGTGTGTATGTGTGTCATGAGAGTCCTGAGAGAGCCTAAGCAGCACAGCCACTTGGAATGGAAAGAGCCCCCCCCCCCCCCCCGCCGCTGCTGTGTTCGCTGCTTCCTTCCTTCACTCTCCTCCTTTGCCACTCCCAGAGCATGCTGGGATGTTGCTTATCACCCAACGCAGTCGAGTTTTTCACAGCACGTTGGCATTACCGCCAAAAAGGCACCAGATCCCAAGTTGCCCCTACCCTCGTCTCATCTTCCTCACCCCCCCCCCCACACACACACACACACACACTCACACAAATACACACATGCTATGTAATACATGCTGGGACACACACAAACACACTACTTTTTTGTGTTTGCATTCCAAGTAATCAAAGTGTTGGTTCTGCTGTGTGCGTATACAGCACGCTTAAGCTTAACTGGACTTGAACTTTGGAAGCACTGGCGCGCGCGCACACACACACACATACACACACACACACACACACACACACGCACATACTGTATGTGCACACATAGCCTTTAGACTCCTACCTCAGATTGTCCGCTCACACAGTCTACACTGTTTGAAATTGCATTGGGAACACTTTAAATGCCATAATTCACATGCTGTATCTGAGGAATTAACTTAAATTTCCTCCGCAGGAGTTTGATAGTCTTGTGACATTTGTGTGACATTTGGCTGGCTTTTCTCTCATATTTAAAGTTACCTAACAGATTTCCGTCTTTCTCTCTTCCCGTCTCTCCTTCTCTGTCCTTATAGAACCCTTTGCAGCTTTTTCTCCAGAAAATCCAGGTGAGTTTGACTCTGGTGTGATGTCACTTCTTTTTTGGTCTTGCTTCCTGCCCATTGGTATGCATAAGCCTGAGGTTTTTTTGCTTGAAAAACACAGTAAACCACCTCTTCACTGACACATAAGCTGCAAGAGATGTGTGATTTACTGATTAAAACACCATCCATTTATACATGTTCAGCATGTAGATGCCAACAAATACTAAACCTTTTACTAAAATGATCAAATTTGTCTTTGTAATTTGTAATCAAGCTAAAGAATAAATCAACCTCGTTAAAAGTGTAAACTCTTCATGCTAAGGAAGCTAAATCAAACACACCTCAATGGTCACATATATGAAAAACTACATATTCTCAGTTTGGAGATTCATAATACAGCCTGAAGGGTTTTAAATAACTGTCTGCCTCATGAAAAATATTTAGAGCATCCTATGGGACTGAATGAGATTGATGTTAGTGTTTTGGCATCTCATAATGTCTTCCAATAAGATAAGAGCCTTCGGTACCACTGCAGATGCGATGTGTGTGCATTTCTTCGGCTTTTCCACACTCCTTTGACTTCACACACGTACAGACACACACACACGTGCACACACTTTCTAACCCTTGGCAAACACGCACAGGCACGCACATTAATACCCCCCCGCACACACTCATACGCAAGCATCCCCAGTGGAAAGCAATCAGATAGAGTGACTGAGCAGCATCGAGCATGGGTGTCTCTGTCTCCTCTCCCGAAGTCAGCTCTGTCTAATGAGTGTGTGCAGTGTGAAGTAGAAGCAACACGCACCATTTCCCTCTGTAATTATGTGACACGGTCCAAAAATCAGGATGTATTCACCTCTGCTTCACTTTTCTTAGTTCACTGTGACATCTTGCATAAAGCTCTCCGCACCAATTTTGGAATCTACATGTGGGCTCTATTTTTTATGCATTTCTGTCAAGCAATTTTTTTTAGTAGACTTGAATAGAGGAGTGAAGGCTTCTTGGAAGCTGGTTAGTTGGTCCTTCCCAAGAGTGTGAGATTTGGGGGGGGGGGGGGGTCAAGCCAGGGGCGACAGTGTAGAGGATCTGTGGAGATAGTCTCCAAGGAGACAGCGCTTGGCTTAAGGAGGAGAGGACTGGCCAGGGGACTGATGCATGACAAAAAGGAAAATGAAAACCAAGAACAGAGAACAGGATAAATTATGTACTCAAAACAAATCTGCCAGAACGAGCCAGCTAAGTAACAAATCCAAATCCAGTATAAGCTCAAAAGGAGCTCTGGAACTCTGGATTCCACTGTGGTGTCCGACTGAGTTTTGCATGGTTTTAAGACTATACCAGGGAGCTGTTTGTGACTTCCTTTGCCAATGTGAAACGGGAAGATGAAGCTCCTTAATTCAATATGTGTGAGTGCTTTTATAACTAATTATTTTGGCTGCTGTTTCACACCAAGTAATCTCACTGGAACCGTGAAAAAGAATCAGCTGAATTGCATTTGATTGGAACCATTGGACTGATTTCAAACCAAATCTCTTGATGATCTTGGTGTGAAAATTTGTACTCCAACTGCAACCAAAGCTACATGACAGAAATAGATGCATTTATTTTTTTTTTTCTTTCTGGCCTTGGAGATTTATTTTATGTTTTGCAACTGGCATGCTTGTGCATGCTCAAATGAGGTGCACGCCTGCTGTTCAAACAATGAAAGCCAATAGGGAGAGACGGTAGAGAATTTGAATGCAGAAAATAAACAAGTGCCACTCCTCTCTTTTCCTGCTGGCCAATTATTCTGTGTCTCTCCACCAGGGGGGGGCGTTCCTGTGCCTCCCTTGCCCATCCACTGGTATTACATTATGGCTGTCGGGGGCGCCCTCCTTCTCCTGGCTGTGGCCATCTTGGTCAGAGCACTCTGTTGCTGTCGTCAACACCTGGCCACCAAGAAGAGCCAGCTGTCAGTGGCCTATCACAGCTCTTCGCAGTGCTTTCAGTATTCTAACTGGTCCTCCAGTATGGCCACCCCAGGGGTGGAGCCAGTCCTGACAGTGAGGTTGGACAGCCGGGACCGACATCGTACCCTCTGCTAAAAAGAAGCCAGTCACCGCGTTGTAGTTGGCAGAGGACGAGGCCAACCTTTGATGTCAATGGAGGCATGATTCAGCAAGACTGACAGAACATCCACTCAATGAAGGCTCCCTCCTTTAGTTTACAGCTGCAATGGTGATAATGACACAGACATTGTCCTGCAATGCTAAGTGAAAATGTGCCAACAGATACTGTGGTCTCTCTCTGTCTCTTAATGGATGTAGCTTTGGTTGCTGTTTTCTTCTCTGGTCCATTAAGGAGCTTGTTGATGACATTTCACACTATGCTGCTCCTGATGACAGAACTAAAGTCAGACTATGTTATTTATCTGAATCACTTGATTTGGACCATTGAGTACCGTCTGGCTCCTCAAAACCCCAATGGTCCTTCTGAAATGACCCCAGCATGGACTTACACACAGGCACATGTGGGCTAAGAAGGAAGGGGGGGTTCCTTTGCAACAGCCAGCCAGAGTTGCCAAACCACAAGGCTCAAACAAGCCCCCAGAGACACAAGGGGCCCTGCATCGCTAAGAGAGGGAGGGAGGAGAAAAATGAATTTGGCATCTCCGTACCTCTGTAATAACACAGAAAAGCTGCGATTTGAGTTGTGCCAATAGTGAGTGTGCTGTAACAGAGAAGGGGGGAAAAATGTTTCCATTGTCCTTTTCAACAAAGCATGTGCACATTTAAAGACAAAAGAATGCAAATCCATCATACTTAAAGAGCTGCATCGCAAACGGAGATAACTGGCTTATTTGATTGAGCGCCTCGTCTTCTCCTGATAAAGGCATCAGTCAGTGATGGATGCAGCCATCTTCACTGTTTAGTGTTTCATCTTGATTCTCTGGTGTAATAAAGCACGTTGTTCCAATCCCATTTATGCATCATACCGCCCCCCCACAGTTGTTCCCCACATCTTTAAGCTGCCCAGATGAAAGCCATGCCAAGCCGAGCCTTGTCGCATTTTCAGTGTGAATATGTGCCTGTTTTTAGGGTTGTAAATAAACACATCTGTCTGCCATCACCGCGCCGTCCCTTGATTTATGCTCCTACAAATCCCACAATGCCACTGGACCAGTTGGAAGCCATAAGTGAAGTGTTTTGCTGTATGTGTGCACCCTTGAGAGAGAGCCAAGATGTTATGAAAACCAGAACAGAGCCCCAGCTATTGATGGTTTTTACTTTAGTGCCATAAGATGCCACAAATGACTCCTAACATAAAATAGGGCATAGCTAACGCAGTTCTAACTAATATTTAACACGTGTGGGATTTAAAAACCTGTTTTGTCGTGTAATTGTGACTCAGACACATTGGCTCCAATTTCTCTCTCGTCGGTCGGTACAGAGGTGATGAGATTTGACACAAATTCAATTTAACACCCTGGATTGAATGAAATTGAGGTCTTTGCTCTGCAGCTTAACGGGGTGTGCTTTCTGTCACAGCTGCAAAAAATCCATCACCTACTAGCCCACAGCTCAGCAGAATGCACCTCGAGTTGTTGTCACAATTTAGACGCTACGCTTTTCTCTCGAGTGAAAGAAAGTGTTTTTTGGCACACTCTTACCTTGTGCTTTTAAATCAACTTGGGAGAGGAGTGATTGGACACCCTGCTTGATCTATCTCAACACCATTACGCTCCAAGCTTCTAATAGTTGTAATTAGTTAATGGACAGATAACATTTATTAAGGCTGCGGTAAGCACTTTTCCCTCCCATCTACCGCACCTCCATCGCCCAATCCACTGCCAACTTTTGTTGCCCTGGAAACGGTATTAATAATGCCACTGACCATCAAAGACCCCCAGATTGAGACGTGTGCCTTGCCAAACAGCTACTTCCACTCCTGACTACTTGCCAAGAGCAGCAAACACATTCACACACATAGACACAAGTACACACAAATTATAAAAGAAAACTCATCTAAAGTACGTGTAAGTACACTCAAGTGAAGCACTGCAGCCATTTTACCACATGTGTAATCTTCCAATTAAAACACTAGCATACATGTCTGTTTTCAACCATCCACCTGGCAGTATCACATCTTATTATGTTGTCATTTTTTAAATTTATTTTTTCTTTTACCATCCAATACACCACTCTTAACTGTGATAAATATAGGTGTTGTTAATTATTTGATGTTTGCATTGATATTCGCACAGAATGAGCAGTCTTACACCATCGATATTCTATGTGATGACTGTGTGTTTGGCAGGAATGTATTGTATGTTATTGATCTTTCTCTGATAATAAAGTCATATTTTTCTATTTATAACTGTGTGGAGGTGTGTAAATCATCAAGTCTAGCAATGATAAATAAAATGTAAATTACGGTCTACAGGGGTATTCTGCCATTGCTGATGATAGCTCACATTACAAAATGCACCAAATTCAAACTCAACTCACTGCAGTCTTCAATAAAAAGGACCTGAAAGAGATTTTCAAATCTGTTCAATTTTGTCCCTCACACTATTCATTTGCTACACATTTTTTAAAGCAATAGTTTGGTGTGAATTGATTCAGTGCTAAAAGCTGGTGTGTGTCTTGTGCTTCTTTTGATAGTTAAGAGACCCAATGAATTCGGAGACGGACGACTTTTCAGTGACAGAGACCCCCTTGGTGGAGGTAAGGCACAGTCATTTGATAAAATAGCTTTTGATCAGTAGATTTTTTTTACCCCCACTTTGCACTTTTCCTCCTTTTCAGAAGAATTCATTTAGTTTTTTTTAATTATTTTTCCAGTAAAAGACAGTTCTGCATTATTTTTGTTTTTGTGCCTGATTTCCCAACTCATTGTGATGAGAGCTTAATGTCCATGTTTATGGTCACCAATAGGGGTGGAAGAAAAAAAAGATGCATCATATTATCGCAATACTTTGTGGTGGTGATACTCGATTCAGAGACACTAGTATCATGATACTTTATTAAGAAATAAATTTTGCAAACACAAACTTCCATATTTAGGTACCACAAAAATAAAAAACAGTTGACTTTTCAATTCACTCATCATCATCAGTCCTCTTTGCCCACACATTTGGAGCATAGGGCCTCAATGAATGAACACCAGTGGTCTTTTCTAGTTGCCTTGGTCTTAACTTCTGTCCAGGTCACATTCATCGACTTCATGTCCTTTTCCACAGCTCTTCTCCACGAAAGCCTTGGTCTGCCGCTTTTACACTTTCCTTGTGGGTTCCATTGCACTGCTATGCTAGTGATGGAGTTTTGCGGTTTTCGGAGAGTATGGCCCAGCCAGTCTCATCTTCTTCTACGGATGGAGATTTCTACTGGTTCTTGCTGTGTACATTGGTACACCTCTTCATTTGTGATTTTGATGGGCCACCATATCCTCAGAATGTGACCTGAGACGTTTGTTGATGAAGGTCTGCAGTTTCCTGAGGTGTTCCTTTGTCAGGCTCCATGTTTCGCACCCATAAAGGAGGGTTGATTTAATATTCGAGTCAAAGACTCACAGCTTGGTTCTCGTGGATAGACTCTTTAGCTTCCAGATTGGCTGGAGTATTGAGAGTGCAGTCTGAGCCTTGCTGATGTGGGCACTGACATCCTTTATTGTGCCTCCTTCTATATCTACTATATAGCCCAGATATGTGAACTCTTCCACTTGCTCGAAGTTAGCTCTTCCAGTTAGGCATATCCTCATTTCTTTGTTTTTTTTGGTGTTAATTTTCAATCCTATGTGCTTGGCATTGGCCTCGAGGTTTTTGCTCTTCTTCCTCATATGCCAATACTTTGGCTCAACAAGACGATATCGTCCGCAAAATATAGATCTTCGAGCTTCTCTGTAAGTGTCCACTGGATTCCTGTTTTCTGCCTTTCTGTGGTCTCTCTCATTGCCCAATCCAGCACAACTAGAAAGAGCATGGGGCTGAGGAGGCGCCCTTGCCTTACGCCTGTGGTCATGGGGAAGGGTTCAGTAAGTTGGCCGTTGTGTACAACTTGTGCTTGGCATCCTTCTTAGAAGATTTGTATCATGTTGACCATTTTTCAGTCCACTAGATGGTGTTAAATGCTCACTGTCTTGTTAAGTCAGCACAGCAAAGGAGTGACTTGTAAGATCTAGCCGGGAGTTGAACAAGACAAAGATCGGGATGGGAAAAGCAATATATGATATTGCAATATTCAGCGCACTGCAAGAACACAATATCGCATCGCAGCCTAAGTATCGGGATAGAATCATATTGTGGGTCCTCTGATGTTTCACACCCCTACGCACCAGCCTCTTTGGCTAGAAGTTTTTTGGGTTTTTTTTCCACAATATTTTTTATTGAACCTTTTTTTAACAAACATGACACAATCAATCAAACACTAACACTAAAGTAAATTAAAAATAAATGTTCTAAAAACACCAGCAACCATTAACAAAAGCAAGTCAAACAATGCTCCTCTGTTTAGTCTAGGTAATCCATTACATAAGTATACATATTATACATTCACCAATTTGGAATTTACAAGGTCCACACATATCATTCACCTTCTTCTTCCGAAGTTATGTTTAGTTTCTTTACATAATCAATGAAAGGTCTCCATATATTCTCAAACACATTTTCCTTTGATTTCAATATGTATGTTATTCTTTCTAGTGGAAGGTTTGTTAGCATCTGTCTTAACCACTGAGTCACATCTAGTCTCTTGAGTCTTTTTCCACAGTAGTGCAATATATTTTTGGGGATTAAGCAAACTGAGGTCTATGAATGTTCTTTCACTCTTATTAAAATTATGCTTTTCTGGATACAGACCCAACAAAAACAGTTTGGGGTTCAATATGAATTGTTTTGAAATTATTTTTTCAATTGTTACCCTCACCTCTTCCCCAAACATCCTAATTTTTCTACATTCCCATAAACAATGAAATAGGGTTCCTTTACTTTCCATACATTTTGTGCATATATCTGGTATGTTTTTGTTATATCTATTTAACTCCACCGGTGTAACATACATCCGCATTAACCATTTAAAATGTATCAATTTAAGACGTACATTTATTGATTTGGTTTGAGCTTCTGTGCAAGTCAGTTCCCATTGTTCCTCTGAAATTTCAATTTGCAGGTCTTCTTTCCAATAATTCATTCTTTTCTGTGAGTTTTCACTTGAGGATAGTGTCAGTGAGTTATAGAACTCTGAAATAATACCCTTTCTCTTACTATTTTTCGTCAAAATTTTTTCCAAGGATGAATAAGTAGGTCGGGTGAGGGCATTATTTTGATTTGATCGAATAAAATTCCTAAGCTGAAGATATTTTAAAAAATATGTTCTATTAAGATTAAATTTGGCCCTCAGTTCTTCAAAAGACATTATATGTTATCTGAACGTGACAAATATAAGTCTTGAATCTTTTGAATCCCTTTTAAATTCCATAATTTAAATACAGCATCCGCTCTCCCCGGTGCAAAATATTGATTACCCCATATTGGGCTAAATTGTGATAATAAGTGTGGTTCTTTTAAATATTTTTTGATTTCATACCATATTTTCATCATATGCTTTACAATAGGATTTTTAACTTGTTTCTGTAATTTTTTAGCCGAGTCTGAGTATATGAATAAGGGAAGAGGTAAAGGTAAATTGTATGATTCCATTTCAGTCCAGTGAGGGGGATCATTTTATGAAAAATAATATATCATAGACCTCAGTTGTGCTGACCAGTAGTAATACAACAAAGTTTGGACATTTCAGACCTCCACGATCAAATGGTAACTATAGTATGGACAGACGTAATCTAGCCTTCCTATTGTTCCATAAAAATTCCACTAACTTTTTTTTTTAATTCTTGAGAATAGATCTGAAGGTGGTGGTAAAGGAATGTATTGAAATAAATATAGTATTTTGGGTAAGATATTACTTTTGAGTATATTAATTCTCCCGATCATCGACATTGGTAGTGACATCCATCTCTGAAGTAACTCATTAATGTCTGTCATTAAGGTTTCATAGTTGGCGCTGGCGACTGATTCTAACTTAGGCTCAATTTGAATTCCTAAGTACTCAAACTAATTTACAACATTGAATTGATTTACCTCAGGAGCTGGGTGATTTCTCTGGGTCTCATTTAGCATTAATATTGAAGATTTAGTTTTATTTATTTTATATCCTGATATTTCCCCAAAGTTCTTTATTAAATTTAACAAGGTCGGAATTGATTTTTTAAGATTCGACGTAAACAAAATTATGTCATCAGCATACAGGGAGATTTTATGTTCTGTTGGTCCTACTTTAATTCCATATATTTGTGGATGTAAACGTACTGCCATCGCTAAAGGTTCAATTGCCATAGTAAACCGTAAAGGTGAAAGTGGACAACCTTGTCGACATCCTCTATTAATTTTTATTGATTTTGAGATATTGCTATTTGTTAGGATTTCTGCTGTAGCATTATTGTATATTATCTGAACCCATTATATGAAATTATTTCCAAGTCCAAACCTTTGTAGAACTTCAAAAAGAAAGGGCCATTCGACCCTATCAAAGGTCTTTTCAGCGTCCAATGATAGGAGAGCTGTATCCGGCGCTTCTTTATTAGAATAAATAATATTAAATAGTCTTCTTACATTATGGAAGCCTTGTCTTCCCATTATAAAGCCATTCTGATCTCGGTTAATAATATTTGGTAATATTTCTTGTAATCGTCTTGCTAAAATTTTACAGATTATCTTAAGGTCTGCATTTAATAGGCTTATTGGTCTCATGTTTTCACATTTATTAGAGGGTTTACCTGGTTTTGGCAACAGTATAATTAAGGCATTATTTATGTATGGCGGTAAATTACTATTTTAAAATGCTTCTAAAACCATTTCCAAAAATGGTTTTATTAATTTATTCTTAAATTTTTTATAGAGGTCAACTGGAAGACCGTCAGGTCCCGCACTTTTTCCTGATTTCATATTATCAATGGCTAGCCCAACTTCTTCTTGACTAATTTTTAACTCCAGTATCTCCCTATTTTCATTTGGAATACACGGTATAGATAATCCGTCCAAAAACCCATTTAGTTTTGTTAAGTCAGTTTCATTTTTTGTATCATATAATTTTTCATAATAATCTCTAAAGGCACTATTAATTTCTAAAGGATCTACAACTGCCTGTCCGTTACTTATAATACTGGTAATTGGTGTTTTAAATTCTAATTGTTTAATCTGCCATGCCAATAATTTTCCTGATTTTTCACCTTGTTCATAAAAGGTTTGCTTCAATCTTAGAAGACTCGAGGCAGCTCTATTCGCTGATTTTTTGTCATATTCAGCTCTCAGAATCAGTAATTCGTTCTCTAATTTTGGATTACTTCCTGCATACACTTTTTCTTGAAGAGTTTTTATTTTACGTTCCAATTGGACTCTCTCCTCTCGAGTCTTCTTAGATTTTGAACCTGTATAGCTAATAATATGCCCCCTAATAAAAGCTTTGAAAGCTTCCCACTTTATACATGCTGATGTTTGTGTAGTATTGATATCAAAGAACTCATCTATCTGTTTTTCTATGTACTTAACAAATTCCTCATCCTGAAGCCATTTATGCTGAAATTGCCACCTACCTGGAACCTTTGTCAATTTCTTATCTACATATATTATACAGCAGGGTGCGTGATCAGAGATCACAATGTTATCATAGAAACAATTTTGAATCTTGGACCTTAATTCTGTGGAGATCAAAAAATAGTCAATACGTGAAAATGTCTTGTAGGTATTAGAATAACAAGAATAGACTTTGACTTGTGGTTTCATTTCTCTCCATATATCTAGCAATCTCAATTCTTTCATAAAATGATTAATGGTCATCCTACATCCATTGTGCGTACAGTCCTGTCCTGTTGATCTATCTATACTGGGATTCAATGTACAATTAAAATCCCCTGCTATTATATGTTGCCCTGTGAGTGATGCTAAAGTAAGAAATAAATTAACGAAGAAGTTTTGATCATCTATATTGGGACCATATAAGTTCACCAGATTTATATTTTCTAATAACAAAGATCCTTGGATGATTAGATATCTTCCCAATTTATCTCCAATTACATTTTTCACTTGAAATGGAACTGTTTTATGTATGAGAGTCATAACTCCCCTGGCTCAGGATGAAAATGAAGAGGTGAACACACTTCCCTGCCATCTACTCCTTATTCTTTTTACATCCTCCTCTATTAGATGAGTTTCTTGTAAAAACACAATTTTTGAACCTATGTCTTTTATTTTATTCAAAACTTGTTTAAGTTTTTTTAGATTTTGTAGACCTCTGCAATTCCGTGATGTTGAATTAAGATTAACGCTTTGGTCTATGATCAATAAAGAGTTTAAGATTACCTTACAAAATAAACATGCTCATACAGAGAAGCAAAAACATGGATGGTTGAACATTCATCCCACAAACTACACAAAAACAAATTCCCCCTCCCCACATTCGTGGTAATCCCCCCCAAAATTAAAAAAAAAAAAAAAATCTGTCTCCCGTTATAGCTAGTGGCTGCTCCTCACCCGCGAGGTTCAGTCTAAACCACTCACTCTTTCTCCTCTCAATCACCCTGACTCTACTACTTTTAATGACATGACAATAACTCTCTTCTGTAGTTTTTCCAACTTAACTCCAAAATTTTATTGCAACTTTGTACATCATAGCTTTTTTTTTTTATATAATACAAACTATATTTTGTAGACATGCTATATGTTTCAAATCAGTCAGATACTTGTACACATGCTTAAATATTCTACCTTTATATCTTGTTCTTGCTTCATGCTTAGCTCTCGCCAGTCTCTCCTTGGATCTGCTTAATGAGTTCCTGCGCCTCCTGAGGGGTGTTGAAGATATAGGTTCTCCCTTTATACGTGACCAGCAGTCTTTCTGGATGGATCACTCCGTGACGAATCCCGAGGCTGCGCAGCTCTTTACGGGCGGGGTCAAACTGTTTCCTTAATTGTTGGATTCCTGTGGCCAAATCTGAGTAGAACCGCACCTGTTGATCCTGGTATTTGATTTCTCCTTTAGTACGCACTGCGTTGGAGACCGTCATCTTGTCTCTGTAGTTGAGGAACTTCATAATCAGCGTCCTCGGTGGTGTCTTCTTATCTCTCGGTGGGCCGATCCGGTGTGCGCTCTCCAAGACGACCGATGACTGCAGATCTGCGTTGTTCAGCGCTTCTGGAATCCACTTTTCCAAAAAGGAACATGCATCCTGTCCCTCTGAACCCTCCGGAAGGCCCACTAGCCTTAAATTATTCCGTCTCGACCGGGATTCTAAGTCCAAGACGTTATCTTCCAGACGTTTATTTTTTAATTCCAATGTTTGGACCTTTAATTGCAGGCTGGTGACGTCATCTTCAGCGTTGGAGATCCGGAGCTCTTCCTGCGATACTCGCTCCATACAGTCGCTTAATTCTTTTCTCATGCCTTCTATCGCTGCTATAATCCCGTCAAACTTAGACGAAAAGTCTGCTCTCATAGCGCTGATGGCAGCAAGGACCACATTCGTTCCCTCAGCAGTCACCGCCCCACCGGTAGCTCGCTCCTCAGCCATGGTCTCTGGAGATTTATCTGCTGCGTCATGAGCGTGGAAGTCTGTTAATTTGGATTGTCTCGACGAATCAGTTTTTCCTCCGCCTGATTTCACAGCCTTGGTTTTTATCATATCCGCGCTTAGACGCTAGGATAGGTTTTTGCTCCAATTGGGAGAGTTTTAGCCTACTTTTTTATTATTAGGAGCAGAGCAGGGTGAAACACGTCTTCCTACGTGGCCGCCATAACCGGAAGTCCTCTGGCTAGAAGTTTTAATAAATTACTAGTCATTCAGCCCCTTCATTAGCTAAATAATATCTGTACTATCACAACGGGGGTGGATAGGTAGGAGGGAAAACCCAAATGCCGGCGGAATCCAGTTCACAAAGTATTATAACAAAAGGCACAGCATGAGGTGCTGGATAACACTAACAGAATAAACTGGAAACAACGAAAATAATAAACTAAACAGGAGATTACGGGAGACATGAAGTAACATCCATTGACACTGATAATGATGGAACAAAGAACAGAGGCATGGGCCTAAACTTATACACAAACTAATGAGAACTAAGGAACAGCTGGGACAGACTAAATGAGGTTACATAACAAAGAGTAAATTGTGAATCACCACTACTAACAGGAAGGGAAACTACAAAAATGAAACTAGACAAAACCAAAACAGGAAATACTTCAAAATAAACCCAAAACTCAGAGCTAAGACAAGGCAAGGCAAGGATATTCCTCTGAAATACTAGGGCTGCACGATTATGGCCAGAATGATAATCACGATTATTTTTAATCAATATTGAAATCGCAATTATTGATTTCATTATTCATTAACTTTAGGAAAAACACAGATTTCAATTATGTGTACTTTTTAATGTTTTTTAAATTACTTGTCCTACTTACCATTTGCTAGATGAAGCCTGTTGCCAAAGCACTGGAGCCTCGGCCATTTATTTAGAGAAGCTGCCTTGACAACGTTAGATCCACTGTCTGTTGTTGTGTAGACTAGTCCCTCCTCCTGCAAGCAATCCAAGATGATTGTGCTTCCTTCAGTCCATGGGCTATAGCTTCTCCTCTGTGGTCTTGTGGGGAAAAACGTCTGTAAGCATCGACTCATTTTAAAATCTCCATCAATGCAGTGAATTGTCAGGGACAGGTACGGTTATGTTATTCTGCTTGACCAAGTAGGTCAGCCATAGTTGCAAAGTACTCAACAACTGTGATATCCTTTTGTATTTTTCATACAGTGCAGGTAATGCAACTTTGGAGAAATAATTACATAAGGGGATCATATACTGTATTTCTTGTCCAGTGTTTTGATCATGTTTCTGAAGCCTTTGTTGCTCATGACATGAGACACATGTACACGTCTTTGGCCAAATAAAACGCTATTGAATCAGTTACTTCAGCGCGTCTTTGGGAGGTGGATGGATACAGTGAAGCTCTGTGCAGGGTCGATGCTATGGTTGTGTAGGTCGGCGTCGGACACAGACTGTAATTTAGTGAAGTGACATTAGCTTTAGCCTTCATGCATTTATCGTACTTGTGTTTGTAGTTTTTTTTTTTTTTCAGGTGGTTGAATAAGTTAATTGTGTTGCCCTGCAGCGCAGACACAGCTCTATGGCACTCTTTGCATATAAGATAAGATAAGATAAGCCTTTATTAGTCCCACAATGGGGAAATTCCAGGATTGCAACAGCACAGGGATAGCAACACTCAGAGCAACAATCAGAAGGCAAGAAAAAACAACATCTAGTAAACATATGTCCATATTACTATAAATGTATATATATAGACACACAGTGCAGAGCATTATGGTTGGTTGGTGAATGTGCAGCAGAAAGTCTAAGCTCTCTCTCCGCGGATGCGGCGGGCCAGCTGGAAGTCTTTGGGCATGATGGTGACCCCCTTAGCGAAGAAGAGACCACCAGGTGGGCCTCGCTGGTCTCCTGCAGAGCCATGACAGCGAAGCTTAGGAAACGCAGGACGGTCTTGAAGTCCTGAGCGATCTCCCTCACCAGGCGCTGGGCGGGCAGCTTACGGATGAGCAGCTCCGTGGATTTCTGGCAGCGACGGATCTCTCTCAGAGCCACGGGCCTGTGACGGCGAGGCCTCTTCACTCTGCCGGTGGCCGGAGCGCCTCTCTGAGCAGCCCTGGTGGCTAGCTGTCTCCTGGGGGGCTTCTTCCTCCAGTAGATTTTACGGGCGGTCTGCTTGGTTCTTATATAATATAATTTCTTCTTAGTAAGCATCACTTGCCCTGAATGCAAGACACGTCCAGACAACGGGTGATGATCCTTTTCGAGGCACTATCTCCTTGCCTCCATGTGTTGCCGTACTGTCACCTTCTGCTCCCAACGTCTGGTTTGTGTTTCACCATTACACCAGTCTGCTATTGATAACTTAAGGCTGCCACTACAGGGTGCGCTCGCTTGTCAGTTCTGCAGCTTAATGTTGCCCTAACGTTTATTTGCTCCCTGGTGGTTGGTTGACTGTTGGTTGAGGAAATGCTTAATTTGATATGTAGCAGAGCCTGCATTTTAAATGTCAATATCGCAATGATTGTGTTAATTTAATCGTGGCAGCCAAAATCGTGATAACGATTAGAATTCGATTAATTGTGCAGCCCTATGAAGTACTTACACAAAAGATATGGAGAACTAAATCAGGAACAATAAATTCATCACACAGAGAATGGAGCATGATCCTAATCGTGCCTCCCATGACAGTACTCTCCCTTTACCGGGTGGATTCCAGACACTCCTAAATCAAAAACAAGACCATTAAGGGCTCTGAATAAAGGGTTCTGAGTCTAAGGACAGTCCAGGAGAACAAAGAAATAATGTCTTTTCACCTTTACTAAAAAGGAAACAGTAATTAAATCCATGTCAGAATGCCCCTTGCTAGGTTCTTTTAACACAAGGAGAACAGTTTCAAATAAGAAAAAAACTTTTCTTGGGGGAAAAAAAGTCCAAGGGGCAAAGGAGCAACAGAGAGTGAGGCCTGTCAGCAGGTGGCCCAAAGTCCAAGGCCAACCAGGCAGAGGAACATAGTCTTTCGGGGGGCTGGCCAAAATCCAAGGCTAGCTGAGTAGGTGAGAATGAGTTGGGTGCCCACCCACCGGCCCACCAAAACTCCAGGAGCAAATCCAGACCAGGGGGATGCCTCATCCTTCCCCAGGGAGCAAGAGGCAATATGGAGAGCAGAAGTTTGAGGTTAGGAATCTGCAACTCAGGGGCAAGGTACTGCAGCGTCTGAGGACTGCCACTGGTCCCGAACAAAAGCCATTGACAGGTGGCCAAGGACCGGCAGCTCAGCAGGGGAAACAGAGGATAGAACCACAGCCACAATAACCAGCAGGACCAGAGACCTGCCAACCAACAGCAACTTGGGGACCAGGAGACCAGGAATAGCAGTTGGCGGAGCTGTGACCTGAAGACCTGAAGACCTGCAGAATCAGCAGCTGACACACCCACAGGAGAGTCAGGGACCCCCAGAACCACAGCAGTAACCAACAGTGCTGCAAGAGCTACAGGCAGATCCACAGCAATAGCTTGGGGATGACATAGAGCAGCTTCTGGTGTGGAACCAGAGATGCAAATCTCGGCGGAAGGAGCACAGAAGAGGTTAGGTGGTGGAGACCCAGCACAGGCAGCAACAGACACAGGTGGCAAGGGCTCAGAGGCAGGTTGCAGCTACAAACAAGATCCCTCGCCAGGAGCAAGGCAAGTATCCCTACCCACAGGTGTTAAAAAATGAGAGAAAGGTACTTGCCTTGACCCCTCCTGCTCTGCTGCTATTGACAAAGAACCAGACAAAGCACCAAGCAAAGCGGTGGGAGCAGCAACATCCAGCACCGCAGCTTGCGAGCAGCATGGCATTGGCACAGGAGCCCAAGGGTGCAGTCACTGGCACAGGGGCCAGAGCATAACACAATGTAATCACTGGAGCTAGGGACTGATGAGGAGCTGGCACTGGAGTTAGAGAGCGACCTGCATGGACCTCAGATGAGGAAGCATGCACCTCAGGGAGAGTAGGAGCAGGAGTGTGCACACCAGGGGATGAAGATACTGGAGCTTCAGTGTGATGACAAGTAGCTTCTGGGACCAGGGGGCATTGGGTTGCCGGCACAGGAACTAGAACATTGCTAGGCATCTGCACAGAAGCTAGAGAGTGACATGGGGCAGAGGAGATTACCAACGAACCAGCCAAAGGGAGCCAGCGAGAGCACAGGAGAAGACACTGATGAGAAACCAGGGATGACAATCTCAGAGGAAGGGACACAGCGGGAGGTCGATAATGGAGAACCAGCAGATGCAACCAGAGTAGCAGGAGGTGAGCACTCAGAAACAGCCGATGACTGAGACTCATTATCAGGAATAAAGCAGGACTAATACTCAAAAATGATTCAAAATGAGAAAAGTCACTTGTCTTAAACCCTCCTGCTCTGTGGCTGCCAAGGAACCAGGCAAGGAACCACATGAGATGTCAGACAATGGCAGGAGCCAGGGTTTCTAATCCAAAGTCTGTTCAATTAATGAAAGAGCCACTCGCCTGCGCTCCTCCATCTCCCAGGCATCTGCCGCAGAGGAAGGCACGGGAGATGTTTCTGCCACTGCTGGGAACAGGAAGCGGCTGGCAGTGTAGACATGGAAGCAGTGAATCACAGACAGCCAAAGACCACAGATGGAGGTTTACCAGGAGCAGCCGAATTAAACTGGGAAGGCAGGGAGCCGCCCAGGGATGAGCTAGAAGCAGTCGAAGGAGCCGTAGGGAGAGCAGATGATGAAAGAGAGGTAAACAGTAAAGTAGCAGAAGCAGGGAGGAGTCCGGCGGAGAGTAAAAAGACAGAAAGTCCAGGTAGCACCTCCAGTCTCATTACCACGATTCTCCAAGCCTCCTCCAGGGTGATGCTCTGCCAATCGCTGTCTGACAGGCAAATCTTGTACCACTCTATGAGTTTGGAACAAGCTCTCTGAGTTGAGTTCACCCCGATAGCGCTCACCTGTTGGGTTTTATGTTGGTTGCGTCATTCTGTCACAACGAGGGTGGATAGGTAGGAGAGAAGACCCAAATGCAAGCGGAATCCAGTTAACAAAGGTTTATTATAACAAAAGGCGCAGCATGGAGGGCTAGATAACATTAACAGAATAAACTGGAAACAGATAAGATAAGATAAGCCTTTATTAGTCCCACAATGGGGAAATTCCAGGATTGCAACAGCACAGGGATAGCAACACTCAGAGCAATAATTAAGAAGATATGAAAAATATAAATAAGAGCAGTAGATATACATATGTACACATAAATACATAAATATATATACAAAATGCGGAGCATTGTAGCAAGATGGAATAAACAGCATTACCGTCTAATTAGTTATCCTACATATTAAGAATATGTACCCATACATATTGTCACCCTCCGTAGCGACTGATATTGTCCTAGATGTATACTGGAGGGGACCATTTGTGTAAGTCTGTTGCGTCTTTTGCATTCAATACTATTAGGTTGTCACGTTTTTTTGCTATCTCTGTGAGCAGCCCTGCTTAGGTTATACAGTCTGACAGCCATAGGTAGGAAGGACCTGCGAAACCTCTCGGTTGCGCACTTAGGATGATGTAGTCTACTGCTAAATGAGCTCCTCAGTGCATTCAATATGTCCTGCATAGGGTGGGACTCGGACTCCAGCAGAGATGACAGTTTAGCCACCATCCTTCTCTCTCTCCCATCTCCTCCACTGGGTCAAGGCGTTGCCCCAGGACAGATCTATTTTTCTTGATCAATTTGTTCAGTCTCTTCCTATCGGCTGCTGTAATGCCGTTGCCCCAGCAGACCACTCCAAAAGTGATGGCTGATGCCACCACTGTGTCGTAGAATGACTTCAGCAGCGCCCCTTGTACACCAAAAGACCTGAGCCTCCTCAGTAGGAACAGCCTGCGCTGTCCCTTCTTGTAGAGTGCGTCGGTATTGTGTGACCAGTCTAGTTTATTGTTCGGATGAACACCAAGGTACTTGTAGGATGTCACCATCTCAATGTCTGTTCCCTGTATGTTTACTGGTGCTGTGAGGGGTTGTCCTTGCCTGCGGCAGTCCACCACCAGCTCCTTAGTTTTCCTCGCGTTGATCTGGAGGCAGTTCCGATGGCACCAGTCCACGAAGTCCTGGATAAGTCCTCTGTACTCAGCTTCATCTCCGTTGGAGACGAGGCCGACGATCACAGAGTCGTCAGAGAACTTCTGTAGATGGCAGTGTGTTGTGTTGTGTGAGAAGTCCGCAGTATAAAGGGTGAACAGGAAGGGAGCCAAAACCATTCCCTGGGGGGCCCCCGTGCTACCGATGATCGTGTCAGACACACAATCTCAGGTTCTCACAAACTGTGGCCGGTTAGTGAGGTAGTCCAGGATCCATGATGACAGGTGCTGGTCCACCCCTGCGCACAGCAGCTTGTCCTTCAGGATCATCGGTTGAATGGTGTTGAAAGCACTGGAGAAGTCAAAGAACATGATCCTCACCGCATTCCTGGGCTTCTCTAGGTGGGACAGAGAACGGTGAAGGAGGAAGATCACTGCATCCTCCACCCCAATGCCATGCTGGTAGGCAAACTGGAGTGGATCCATCGCTGGTCCCACCAGGGGGCGGAGGTGAGCAAGGAGCAGTCTCTCCAGGGTCTTCATCATGTGAAACAGGAAAATAAACTAACCAGGACATCATGGGAGACATGAAGTATCATCCACTGACAGTGATAATGGCACAACAAAGAAGAGAGGCATAGGACTAAACTTACCACAAACTAATGAGAACTAAGGAACAGCTGAGGCAGACTAAACAAGGTTATGTAACGTATAGTAAAATGTGAATCACTAACAGGAAGGGGAAACTGCAAAAATAAAACTAGACAAAACCAAAATGGGAAATACTTCAAAATAAAACCAAAACTCAGAGCTAAGACAAGGCAAAGATATTTCATGAAATACTTAAACAAAAGATATGGATAACTAACTAACTACTAACTAACCTGTACTTATATAGCGCTTTTCTAGTCACAAAGACCACTCAAAGCCCTTTCACTAATACTAACCCTCTATTCTAAGGGCCTATAGGAAACAGATATCTAGGGACAATTTAGAACAACCAATTAACCTAACATGCATGTCTTAACTAAATCAGGAACAATAAATTCATCACACAGAGAATGGAGCATGATCCTAATCATGCCCCCCATGACATGTACATGTGATTCTTTTTTTTTTCTTGTAAATTTGTCAGTTTTTTATGTAAATTTTTGAATTTCTTTTGTAAATGTGTGACTTATTTCTTGCAAATGTGTTTTAGTTTCTCTCATGAATTTGTGACTTTTTACTAGCAGGTTTTTATTTTTTTTCTCTAAATTCATATTTTTTTATTTAAACTTGTTACTTCATTCTTGCAACTTTTGTGTAATTTTTTACATTTGACATTTTTATTGCAATGTTATCATTTTCTCAAAAAAGCTACCTTTTTAGGATCAATTTGAGAATCTTTATTATGCAAATTTTATTGTAATTTTTTTCATACATTTGCAAGCTCATTCTTTTAACCAATGAATTGGTGACTTTCATAAATTTAACACTTTTTGCCACCCGCCAAAGTGGTTCTAAGAGTGGCTGAACTGTGAGCCATTGCTGAATTTGTTTGGTGGGCCTGTGTTAATGTCACACCCTGATTGTAACTCATAAAACATCTGTGAACTTATAATGTCACATTGGGTGCACCACATTTTACCTGCTGTAGCCCACCGCAACAGGTGCACAACCTGCAAGCCACTTTACAACCCATCTCCATCAAAGCCTTTACTCCTTCTTAACCAGAGTCACATTAGTTGTCATTAGTGTGTGTTCTGTACTATGTTGTTGTTTCTGCTCATCATGCATTAAATTTTCCATGTATACACATTGAAGAGTAAATAACATTAGTTACTGCTAAAGAATGACCATTTCTTTACTGTACTTGTCTCCTTTTCTTCACTCCTTCCTGCCACAGGTTTGCAGTTCCCTGAGTGGAACACACAGTCGCCATCCCTGGAGCCTCCAGTAACACGCGTCTCAGAGAAGGATAACTCATGGCTGTACACCTTGGACCCCATACTGGTCACAATCATCGTCATGAGCTCTCTGGGTGTTCTGCTCGGGGCGGTCTGTGCCGGCCTTCTCCTGTACTGCACCTGCTCCTACAGCGGCCTGTCGTCACGCTCGTCCACCACCCTGGAGAACTACAACTTCGAACTTTATGACGGCCTCAAGCACAAGGTCAAACTCAACCAACAGCGCTGTTGCACGGAGGCATGAGAGCAAAAGATAACAGCATTCTGTGGGAAAAAAAAACCAAACTCATTATTTTATTCATTCCCTCCAGTTCACTTTAGTTGCTCAACGGTGCAGCTCCCAGGACAACGAGAAAGTGACTTAACTGAAACATTGCACAGCCCAGTAATGATAGTTTTTTTTAAGTGGTGGGCCATTACATTGTGGGGGAAGATAGGCCTCAAAAAGTACATTTCTAGACATATCACTTACAAATTGCTTGTCCACAAACAGAGAAGTGCTTATAAATTTATAAGGTGTAGTTTTGAAACTGGAGACTGTAAACTTGCACACACAAAGAGCCGGATACATTGTGTTGGAAAAGGTGGTAGGTTAGGAACGTGCATAGAAAGCGTCTTTTTTCACGTGAACACAGTGGTCTAGAAGTTAGCTCCTTTGCGTGGCCTGTTTTTTTGCTCCGTTGTAGACTCTGCTGCCTATCAGCCTTGGTTATCCTCTTAGTTCCTGACAGTCTGTGGTATTTTTAGTCACCGACATCCCTCAAGTTCGCTCCATCACTCTCTTTCTGTTTAATGTTTTAGTTCTGGCCTGCTGCCAATCTGTGGTGGCAGATACGACAAAGAAAGTGTGTGTGTGCATAGAGGTGGGGATGGGGGGCTTTTTTAACACGTTCTTTTAATGATGCAGAGATATTATTGTTAGATTTGGTCGTCGGCAAGTGCCGTTGCGGGTTCCTGTCAAAGAGAAGGTCATGTTTACATTATGATTCATGGTAAAAGGTCAAGGTGCTTTGATCGGTGCAACCTATGGATTGCTGGTGAGGGCAGAGACTGTAGAAAGAGAAACAAAGAGACTATGACTGAAAGAGCACTGAAATCCCCAGCCTCTTTCTCTCACAAAGAGGCGATGCCCTCTATATACAAATGGGATCAAAAACAACCGGAAACAGTTCTTCTTAATTGACTGAGCATGTGCACAGATGCACTACAAGCCTTAAAAGCAAACTAAATGCAGAAATGCTGGAGAAAAAAGGAACATTGAGGCGACGCCAAGATGACAAAGGAGGACTGCACAGCTCTCTGTTACACGTGGACCTCAAAAGCCATGATTTGAAGGACCTACCCCCCCTCTACCCCACCTCCCTTCCAAACCGCACACCCATCACACCACTCCCACCTCAGCCCACTGGCTTATGGTGGCCTATTTTGTGATATTACTTTGTGTTAATTTTTATATGTCAGCTCTGGCACAAGTAAGAAAGCTGTTTCTTTTTTCGTTTGCCTGTTCTTGATAGACTCGTAAGCTATGAGAAGGAGAGAAAAGGTCTCGGAATTCCCTCCCACTGGCATCCATGCACTTCACTTGTATATACAGATGCTGTATATACAGAACAACACTTATTTTCTCCCTAGATGTACAAAAAACTTTTAAAAGAAGGGAACAACTGCTTCTGCTCTGAGGCCTACATGTGAGACCACTGGTGTTCATATACATACCTGCACTGAGTTTCATCTTACTCACCTTTGCCATGCTTGCAGTCTCTCTTCTCTGAGGCTCAATTCTCTGGACCCCACTGACTCTCATTGAAGTGCCTTGGAGCCTCGGGGATCCAGCTTGCCTTCGGAGCCGGTACCAGACACTCTCAGTGATGGTCACAGCACCCCCTTCTGCCAGGGAGGACCAAGCAAATATTTTTAAAAAAGGACAGGATCCCCTCACCTCCGTTCACACTGCTTAGGACTGCTGTTGTTGTTTTAAAAGGGGGTCTTTGTACAGAAATGCTCTTTTTATGATTGTTATTATAATTATTGTTATGATTATTTAATAAAGGATTTATACCATATTGAAGAAAACCTGCAGCATCATTTGGGATTGATGGAATATGTTTTGCGTCCACAGCTAGATGCATACTTTCCAATTACTGACAAACTCCTTCTGTGACTTGGAGCCAAACTTTCACTTATAATTGCAACAAGAGCGAATGCAGGCGGAGAACACACACATACACACACGCACAACCAAACCGATGTCTCCCCTTTCTGTCACATACACATACATAGTGCTGTGTTGTCAGCCTGCTACACTTGGACTCTAATCTCCCCATGATGTCCCATTAGTCTGGACCTTTGGTGGCCCTCATTTAGGAGCGCCAACATCAAAGCTTTGAAGTGCACGGCGTCTCAGCCGCACACACACACTCATGCAGTACATGCAATTACTCTGTTTCTTTTTATATGGTGTTGCAAGGCACCCACACACTGTTCCATTTATCCACATAAGCTTTCTTCAAAATGCAACTCCCGTTAGCAAATGCAGCACAGGGATTGTTGATTTCAATTCAGATATCTCTGACTGCTCTGGGTCTCGTGGGTGTCTGTCATATGGCACCCGAAGTGGTCTGGTTTTTATTTATTTCTGTCAAAGAAAATGTGGCATTTCATAGCATTTATGTGCTCCTCAAATGTGTTTTTCTGCCTCTACTGAGCCACACGCTGCCATCACAGCTTATTAATTAAAGCAATGTTAAACACAAGTTTAAGTTTTGCACAGGTAGCACATTATGGGCCATACAAGGCAGAACGGTGCATGCTGGTGGCAATGGCTGTTAGGACGCTGTGGTCCATGGCAGAGCAAGCCAATTACCATCTCTGAAAAAACTCAGACAATTCCCAGTCCGACAGAGGAGTGCAACGCCATCTGCTCGCAGGTTTGATTGATCCCGGCAGAACAGTCACGACCACATCACACGAATGAACGCCGACGGGAAATTACCAAAGGAGCCAGATTGTCATTGTTCCGTGCTGCCTCTTGTTTTCAGAACCAAATTATTCTTGTTTTTTTTCCCTTGAGTGTGTGTGTGCTGCTGCCCAAATGTTATTTTTTCTTTCTAAGTTTTTATCAGCCCACAACGGCACACTGCAGGGGCCCTTTTCCTTTAGCCGTCAGATCAGAGAGTTTTGTTGCTTCTGAAGCCAAGGCGGCCTTCAAAGAAAAAGCTTTGGCGCCCTGTAAGTCGATAGGCCAGATTGGCAAGAGAGCCCGTTTGAGGGCCATGCTACAGGAAGTAACTGAAAGGCACTGCTAATTAATCTGGGGATTATGCAATAAAAATGGAAGAAAGGGCAGAACATTAGTCATCACAACTAGGGAGGAAACTCTGTTTGGCTTTGTGACTAAATCTCTTACAGTTTCATTCATATTGCAATGATAACGTGCAGGTGCATCTCAATAAATTAGAACATCATCGAAAAGTTGATTTATTTCAATAATTCAAAAAATTAAATTATGTTATACAAATTAATTACACACAGTGATATATTTTAAGTGTTTATTTCTTGTAATTTTGATGATTATGGCTTATAGCTCATGAAAACCCCAAATTCAGTTTCTCAGAAAATTAGAATATTACATAAAATTAATTAAAAAAAATAGATTTTTAATAGAAATGTTGGCCAACTGAAAAATACGTGCATGTACACTCAATACTTGGTTGGGGTTCATTTTGCATGAATTACAGCATCAGTGCAGTGTAGCATGAAGGCGATCAGCCTGTGGTGCTGCTGAGGTGAAGGCCCAGGTTGCTTTGATAGCGGTAGGGGTGTGCCATATGACAAAAATTTCATATCACGATATAAGTCATAGCATGATAACAATATATATCATGATATACATTTGCTGTAAATTCTACAGTTTAGATAATCACATAAAAAGGACCATCTCTTTTTTAAACTTTTTTACACGTAAGTTTTTCCCCTCATAATTTTGCAGTGTTATAAAATAGTTTTTTAATGCGCATTTGAGACTTGATTCTCATAAATTTCAGGTTTTTCTGTTAATCATATATGAATAAAAAGTAAACATCAATAAGTTAAATATTTCCTGAGCCAGAGGAGAAAAGCAAAAAAAAAAAAAACAACAAAAAAACCTTAACATAAAAAAAAGGCTGAAAATGAGAGAATTACCCATTGCTGCCATCTACAGATATAAATGAGCTGTTAGTTTAAATCAGTGAAAATTTAAATGTGTAGCTAGAGCCTGCAGCCTGCCATTTGCTTCTTAGTAAAATATTTCAAATTGGTGGTGACCTGAAAATTAAAGACACAAAAGGTAAAATAATAAATACATCTGATGACTAACTTTACTCATTGCTACTTGACTAAAATGATTAGAAATCAAATAAATTGCATTAAGAGCCAACTTGCTCCTCTGTCCTGTTTAAATTTATTATTTATTTTACGTGTTTGTGCCACCATCATGCACTTTTGTAGCTTTAATTATTTTTTTTCAGCCAAAACTAAGAAACCGCAGTAATTTAAACCAAATAAGCAATGGTCTGATACACTATGTTTCCAGTTAGCACAGCTTAGCATCATTTAGCATTTGCCGTTTTAAAATTAGACACGTCAGTGTTAACATTACTTGCCTCCTATTAAAACCAGGTTAGCGGACTATCCTCTTTGACGCAGCACGATGGAAAACAGTCCCACATCCTGACAAACAGCAGTAGCAGCTATTTGACCAAACCGGTAGTTTGGAGTTGGCAACTACTGAAGAGCCGAGCCACCTAACACACACCTGTTCCTGTGCACTGCAGGGGGAGAGACCGAGCACTGACAAGCAGTGGGTAAAGAACTTTGTTCAAGAAATGGGAGTATGTGCATTTTAAATCACAATATAATTCAATTCAATTCAACTTTATTTATATAGCGCCATTTCACAACAACAGTCATCTCATAGCACTATCAACTGTAGGGGGGACCCCCACAGTTGCAGAAAGACCCCAGCAATCATATAAACGATCGAGTATTCTATGAAACGATAGATGTTTTTATATCGTCATCCGATATCGTCTTATCGCACAGCCCTAGATAACAGTCTTCAGCTTGTCTGTATTGTTGGGTCTGGTGCTGCTTATCTTCTTGACAATACCTCAGATTATCTATGGGGTTTAGATCAGGAGAGTTTGCTGGCCAATAAAGCACAGTGATATCACAGTGATGGTCATTAAACCAGGCTAATTTGTGTCACACCACAATTTGACTTGACTGAAAATAGGTGTTATTGAGTTGTTAACCCCCTAAAAAGATGCTATAATTTAATCAGTTACTTTCCAAAGAAAAATAGAGAGAACCACCTGGAGACTAAAGCCACACATCTTCAGCTGCTTCCAAAGTCCTGTCACTGCTGGAGCCGTGCATATACTGTACACACAGGCACTGCCAGCAAAGTTACATTTTTAGATATGACTCACGCACACAAACCACCACCATGCACCCATATCCCTGTGGTCTTTCTGGGAGGGGGGCCCAGATAAGCTTATCAAGTGTTCCAGCAAGTCAAAACACCTATATGGGTCAGTAATTGGGTGAAGGGGTGTGTATGTGTGTGGGGGGGGGGGGGTGAAGGCAGCTTGCCTGCCAATGATGACTGACCCAGTAACAACAAATGCCAAAGTCTTGTGGAGTATAAACATTAGGCAGACTGTCACTTTCCTTCCTTTCTGACATCATCTCTTGTGTGTTTGTCTTGTCTTGTCATGACATGAATGTTTGTAGTATGGGGATGACTTTAGGTGGGTGATGTACAGGTTTGTAATGGTGTTTTATGTGTTGCTGCAATTTCAAGTTGTAATGATGCAAAACAAATTTCAGACATGCTTCTGACAAAGTATTATCGTACTGTATTGTATCATGTCCTTACTTCCAGAGAATACTGCTTCTAAGAACAAATACATGGAGGAAATGATTGGAAAGGGAAAAGCTCTATTCCGAACTCCAAACTAATCTGGCAGCTACTGTATGTCATTGAAGGAAGGAAATAAACCTGATAAAATATATTAAGGGGGATTTGAGGCTATTTGGAGGTCTTTGAAATAATGACCATATCAGTGAAATAAAGAATCTCATTTGTGATACTTTGTCCAACATTAGGCCAAGACCTCAGTTACTCACACTTTAAAAACTACATAGCTTAAACACTATTAAAAAACTTTTGTTGTGGACGTGCAACACAGCCAGTGCTCCTATGTGGTAGGCCACCTGTTCTCTCCACTTGAGCATGGTGTGTTTACAGTCACAGTTGCCCTGTATAGTCCAAGAAACTCGTTATCGGGCATGGTGGGAAGCCTCCTACAGTCGACCCCAACCATCTGTCTGGATTGCTGGGGGATGAGCTTGAGTGAAGGTGCTGCAGTTCAAGTGCTTGACATCAGAGGCCAAGAGGATTCTTCCTAAAACTGTATTGTTTGTTTCAACAACTGTGGTTTGGAAAAACATTTCTGAAGAAGTTAAGAAGAAACTGATGCTCCTCAAGTCACCATTTAAGACTGTCTGCAGTAACAATGACTAGTCAGAAGATATTCAAGTGACACAGTGACAGCCAAGTCTGACAAACAGTATTACCAAGGAGGCTGCTGAGTGGTGATTTTCGTTAGGTTACCATCCTTAAAGAAAACCTTCCCTCACAATGATGAGTTAGAAAAAAAGTGTTATTTTGGTATTGTGTAGTTTTGTGTAATTTCATTAATCATGTATTACATACTGTATCATCTCTAATCTCTATTTTAATCCACATCACAGGTTTATCTTTACAGTTGATTTAAAGTCTTTGTCATGAACTCCTCGTGCGCGTTTCCACAGCGCACGGAGGAGGGGGGAAAAGGACGAGGATTTATACGCTGGGTTACACCACACACACATTTATTGAAAACCAACACCACAACAATTCCTGTGCATACAATTCACAATGGCTCAAGGAGTCCTCCAGGACGCTCAACAGTCTGGGTGAGAATACCGGGGAAGGAACACACACAGAAAACACTCATGAGACTGGAGCTGTCTGAATAAGTCCGAATACACATGAAGTGAACACAGTCCTTTGATGTGACTTCATACGATGAGCGATGATCGTATATGAAGTGCAATGACCCAGCAGTGCATGACTGGAAAAAGGCTCCTTAAGTACATGCATTGCTGGATCCACAAATTGATCACACCTGGGCGAGGAGCGGGGAGATGGCACACGGGAGTGGGAACAGCTGGCAGTAATAGAGAGGGGAGCATGGTCTGACCGGCAGACAGTTAGACAGCACTCACTCCAGCGTGAGCCCAAGAGGCTGCCTCACCGCTGCCGGCCAGACAGCAGTGGCTATGGGTACGGCAGAGTACACACAAATACATATTAACATACATACAACGTGGCAGGTACCCACAGAGAGGCCAGGACCGAGCCAGGGGAAACTAAGCCGGCTTGGTTCCTCACAGTCTTATCCTTCTTTCAACTTGTCCCTTTAAATACAGAGCTGCCAAACAGAATTTCGTTATGTGCACACATAATGACAATAAAGATTTCTTGAATCCTGAATCTTTAGGGGTTGCCAACAGCAGATCATCTGCCTCCATCGCACCCTATTCCTTGCATCCTCTTCTCTCACACTAACCCTCTCCATGTTGTCCTTCACTACTGGTCTTCCTGTTTTCCTCCTGCCTGGCAGCTCCATCTTCAACATCCTTTGTCCACTATATCCACTATCCCTCCTCTGCACATGTCCAAACCATCTTAGCCTTGTCTCTCTTACTTTGTCTCCAAACCGCTCAACCTGAGTGGTCCCTCTGATATACTCATTTCCAGCCCTGTCCTTCCTCCCAATGAGAATCTTAGCATCTTCAACTCTGCTACTTCCAGCTGCACCTCCTGTCTTTTTGTCAGTGCTGCCATCTCCAAACCATTAATCATAGCAGGTTTCACTACCGTCCCGTAAATCTTCTCTTTCACTCTAGCTGCTATCCTTCTGTCACAGATCAACACTGACACTCGTCTCCAGCCACTCCACCCTGCCTGCACTCTTTTCTTCACCTCTCTTGTGCACTGTCCATTGCTTTGCCCTCAGGTATTTCATCTCATCTACTTTCACTGCCTCTACACTTTGCATCTTCACCGTTACATCTGCCTCTCTCTCATTTACACACATGTATTCTGTCTTGCTTCTACTGACTTTCATTCCTCTTCTATCTAGTGCATGCCTCCACTGTTATTTTTTTTTTTTTTTTTTGTTACTTATTTGTACCCGTAGGTAGATTTGGTTTGCAGTCTGGTGACAAGCCACTGGCTGCTGGTCGCTGCGTGCGTGAGCGCCCTAAACCTACATGTTTTTGGTATGCAGGAGGAAACCGGAGAAATCCCGGAGTAAACCCACGCAACACGGGGAGAACATGTTATGTCAGGGAATTAGGACAGCGGCGGCAGTAGCTGTGCTGAACAATGGTTTTATTAACAGACACTGCCAACAGCACATGTAACAGTAAATATAGTTGTTATGCTAACTGGGAGTAGGTACAGGCTGGTGTCAAATAGAGGTGGAGCACTAAAGAGGCAGTCTCCCACCATCAGTCCCTTAATATAGGGCTGTACGTCATGACATCATCCGTGATGATGGAGGCATTACGTCTGCGCAGTCTGTTGTAGCATAGTACTTCACAACATTTACCCCCTCCCCCCCACATGAAACCCAAAAACATTATGAACATTTATGGATTGTTGAACAGTCATAACAATAAAGTGAACAGAATCTGGGCCACCGGGTAGACCGCTGGTTGACCCTGCATGACTGAATGTGTTATTCTGCCACTTCTGAAGTAGTCATGCCCCGCTAAACAGTCTTTGGAGTCACTGCTGTGTTTTTTAGTTCAGGGGCCTCTGGCGAGCCCACAGTGGGCATGGCCCCGGAGGTGCTGGGTGTGGCGAATCTGGGTGTTCTGCTGCAAAGTCCCAGTGTGGGTCCCGCACTGGCTGGATTGGCTCCAGCGTCGCGGCTTGATCTGGGGCGACTGCTCTTACCTTTCACCAACGGCTGGCATCCCATCTCAAACCATCAGCCATCTAGAAGGTGGCTGGCCCCAATTGCACAGTGATCATCATCAGCAGTGACTGGAACATCTGCAGGTCCAGGTGTTCGGATCGGCGGACCCAAACCCAATCAAGCACTGTGAGCGACGATCTGTTCAACTGCACTCGGCGCTGCTGCTCTCTTGTCCCGGATGCTGGTTGTTGTTGTGGCGGTGTACCGTTCACACCAGCGGCAGGATGTGCTCTGGACTGGCGTTGCTCACCGGGGTCCCCTTTTGCCACAAATTCCCTCTCCTGCAGCTCTTCAGCCACTCCTTGAGGCTTATGCCAGGCGAGGATCAGAGGTGAGTCCGGTTTGTGCCCTCTCTCTGTGTTGCGTTCTCTCTACCGTGTCAAGTTTGGAGCGGCTGTACCCTTGTCCGGGTGTGTTGCGCTCCCATCATCAGCGGTCAAACAGAGTCCCCAATTATCATGTATTGAAAAGCCCAATTCACAGAAAAGGTCACACTCCAGGATGTTGTCTCTGTTTGTAGCTATCCAGAAGGTGAACACCGGGAGGACTTGACCCGTAGCGAACCTTCAGCATTATGGTTCCTACAAGGCTGATGCGTGTGTGCCCATAGCCATACAGCTCCACTGGATTCTTCCCGATAGGATGGTTAGGAAAGAATTTCTTAACCGTGACCCAGTTCATCCCTGACCTCACAGCGGTGGTGTCCAGCAGTAATGGCAAACTGACATCGTCTAACCTCACTGTGTACCACTTGTACACCACTCATCTGGAGCCCACTGCGTGGATGATGGTTGTTAATGGTGGTTCAGTTGAACTGGGTGGCGGCTTGGTGTTAGTCGTGTCGATCGGCACATCTTGGCGAAGTGATTAAGCTTTCCACTTCATTGGTATCGCTGCCCCCTGGCTGGGCAAGATTGCTCTCGCTGCATCGGGGAGCCGTAGTTACTGCACGAATAATGTCTCATGCTGTTCCTCATGTAGTGTCAGGTGAATTATATGGATAGGAACCTTGTGTGGATGTAGCTTGTTCCTAAGGGAGACTCTTCAATAAAGGACTGGGAGCTGGTCGTCTTGTCTAAGCCTCCAAAATTACCTGTTACACCTAACCCAGCTAACAGAACATGGTTTCAGAAGCTAGTTAAATTAAGGTACAACTAGGGATTAGTGCCAGAGTGTTGAGGTGCTGTGCATATTTTTCTCATCGAACAAGTATAATTCAAGCTAACACTAGCTAGTACATGTGCCAAGCAGCAAGATAAGATAAGATAAGCCTTTATTAGTCCCACAATGGGGAAATTCCAGGATTGCAACAGCACAGGGATAGCAACACTCAGAGCAATAATTAAGAAGATACGGAAGATATAAATAAGAGCAGTGGATATACATACATACACATAAATATATATACAAAGTGCGGAGCATTGTAGCAAGATGGAATAAACAGCATAACCGTCTACTTAGTTATCCTACATAGTATGAATACGTACCCATACATATTGTCACCCTCTGTAGCGACCGATATTGTCCTAGTTGTATACTGGAGGGGACCATTGTGTAAGTCTATTGCGTCTTTTGCATTCAATACTATTAGGTCGTCATGTTTTTTTACTATCTCTGCGAGCAGCCCTGCTTAGGTTATACAGTCTGACAGCCACAGGTAGGAAGGACCTGCGAAACCTCTCAGTTGCACATCTAGGATGATGTAGTCTGCTGCTAAATGAGCTCCTCAGTGCGTTCAGTATGTCCTGCATAGGGTGGGACTCAGACTCCAGCAGAGATGACAGTTTAGCCACCATCCTTCTCTCTCCCATCTCCTCCACTGGGTCAGGGCGCTGCCCCAGGACAGAGCTAGCTTTCTTGATCAGTTTGTTCAGTCTCTTCCTATCGGCTGCTGTAATGCCACTGCCCCCAGCAGACCATGGCTGATGCCACCACTGTGTCATAGAATGTCTTCAGCAGCGCCCCTTGTACACCAAAAGACCTGAGTCTCCTCAGTAGGAACAGCCTGCGCTGTCCCTTCTTGTAGAGTACGTTGGTATTGTGTGACCAGTCTAGTTTATTGTTCAGATGAACACCCAGGTACTTGTAGGATGTCACCATCTCAATGTCTGTTCCTTGTATGTTTACTGGTGCTGTGAGGGGTTGTCCTTGCCTGTGGCAGTCCACCACCAGCTCCTTAGTTTTCCTCGCGTTGATCTGGAGGCAGTTCTGATGGCACCAGTCCACGAAGTCCTGAATAAGTCCTCTGTACTCAACTTCATCTCCGTTAGAGATGAGGCCGACGATCGCAGAGTCGTCAGAGAACTTCTGTAGATGGCAGTGTGTTGTGTTGTGTGAGAAGTCTGCAGTATAAAGGGTGAACAGGAAGGGAGCCAAAACCGTTCCCTGGGGGGCCCCCGTGCTACAGATGATCATGTCGGACACACAGTCCCGGGTTCTCACAAACTGTGGCCGGTTAGTGAGGTAGTGAGGTAGCCAGTTCCAAGTCTCACCACTGGAGAAATTTACGTTTAATGCGGAGGACTGGACAAAGTGGATAAAACGCTTTGAGAGGTTTCACATCCCTTCAGGTTTGGAAACCCAAGCAGACGAAAACCAAGCAAATGCGCTCATCTACACTATGAGTGAAGAAGCCGAGGATATATTAGTTTCCCTGCATTTAACTCCGGAGAAGGTGAGTGAGTACGAGACAGTTAAAACAAGTATGAATGCTCACTTCGTGGCACGCAGAAATGTTATCTTTGAGAGAGCAAAGTTTAATCAGCGGCAGCAAGAAATGGGAGAGACGGCTGACAGCTTCCATACAGCACTGCATTGTCTCGCAGAATACTGCGGCTACGGAGCTCTTCACGATGAAATGGTGAGAGACAGATTTGTTGTTGGTCTGAGAGATAGACGCCTATCTGAACAGTTACAAATGGACCCAGAATTAACATTAGAAAAAGCAGCAAACAAGTTAAGAAACAGCAAGAACTGCTAAAGAGTAACTTTAAAACGGACATCGCCAGTACTCAGCTTGATAGTGTGCACACGCGTCAACATGCTGGCATGCGGGCAAAGCTAAATAAACCACAGTTCAAGCAGACAAAGAAATTACAGCAGGACAGACAGACACAATGCAAAAGATGTGGAGATGCCAAAGGGCACAGCATGCAGCAAAGCCCAGCAAGAGAAGCAGTGTGCAATCAGTGCAGAAAAAAAGGACTGGGAGCTGACATGCTGTGTCTGTGTGTCATCCTGTCTAAGCCTCCAAAATTACCTGTTAGACCTAACTCAGCTAACAGAACATGGTGTCAGAAGTGGGAAAAAGTGCAGAAAAAAGGACACTATGCAAAAATGTGCAGAACAAAGAAACTGTATGAAGTAATTGCTGCAGTAACAAGAGATGGTTCTGATATGGAAGTTGCCTTCCTAGGTTCACTGTCAGCAGAAACAAACACTAGTCCATGGATGACAGAGGTTAAAGTGGACAATGAAAATGTAGTGTTTAAAATTGACACTGGAGCAGATTTCACTTCAGTCCCAGAAACACTCTATACCCAAAGCCAATTCAATAAGCTGGAGAAGCCCACAAAAATCCTACAGGGGCCAGGAGGGTCACGCTAAAAGGTGAAAGGTATGTTCACAGCCACTCTAAGGAAAATAAGAACACCACAGAGAACATTTTTGTAGTAAAAGGGTTTCACATGCCAGTATTGAGTGGGACAGCTGCTATTGCACTATAGCTAGTCGCCAGAGTGGAGAACATCAGTCTGGTCTCCAAAGAGACTATTAAAAAACAGTTCCCAAAACTTTTCAGCGGACTGGGGAAAATGGAGGGGAGTACGATATAGTTCTGAAACCAGGGGCACAGCCTTTTTCTCTCTCAACTCCCAGGTGCATCTCACTCCCACTGCTACCAAAAGTGAAGGAGGAGTTGAACAGTATGGAGCAGCAAGGGGTCATATCTAAAGTAGAAGAACCTACAGAGTGGTGTGCACTGATGGTGGTGGTGCCTAAACATTCAAGTTTGGGCAGAGTGAGGATATGTACCGATCTCACTGAGCTTAACAAATCAGTGATGAGAGAGAAACATCTTCTTCCCTCAGTCGAACACACTTTAGGACAGCTAGCTGGAGCTAAAGTGTTTTCAAAGTTGGATGCCAATGCTGGATTCTGGCAGATTCCACTATGCAGGAAATCATCTCTGGTGACCACCTTAATAACTCCCTTTGGATGGTACTGCTACAACCGTCTATGCTTTGGAATTTCATCAGCGCCGGAACACTTCCAAAAGCGCATGTCACACATCCTAGAGGGTCTAGAAGGAGTTGTGTGTCAGGTGGATGATGTGCTCATCTGGGGAGCCACACAGAGCGAGCACGATGAGAGACTGAAGAGGGCACTACTACAGCTACAGGAAGCGGGTGTCACACTTATCGACAAATGTGAGTTCTCAGAGAACAGGATTAAATTCCTGGGACAGATTATTGAGGCATCAGAGGTCAGCCCAGACCCTGATAAAGTGAATGCTGTAAGAGCCATGAAAGAACCAAGCAATGTGAGTGAGGTGAGATGTTTCTTAGGAATGACAAACCACCTCAGGAAGTTTCTACCTCATTTGGCAGAGAAAACACATCCTCTCAGAGACCAACTGAGAAAGTCCAACATGTGGGCTTGGGGGCCACAACAGCAGCAGGCCTTTGACAGCATAAAGGCAGAACTTACCTCACCCCCAGGCCTCGCATTGTATGGCCCAAATGCTGAAGCACTTGTCTCTGCAGATTCATCCTCATTTCGTCTAGGTGTTGTACTCCTACAGCAGCAAGTGGACACAAGTTGGAAACCAGTGGCATATGCTTCGAGAGCACTTAGCTGTACTGAGCAACGATACGCCCAAATCGAGAAGAAGGCTCTCGCCTTAACATGGGCATGTGAAAGGTTTGCAGAGTTTCTTATTGGGAAAAGCTTCCACACTGAGACAGACCATGAGCCTTTAGTTCCACTGTTAGGTTCAAAAAGTTTAGACAAACTCCTACCACGCATTCAACGTTTGTGCATGATGCTGATGAGGTTTTCCTTCACTATATCTCATGTGGCCGGCAAAGACATTGCAACAGCAGATGTTCTCTCCAGAGCACTTGTTAGCAACACATCAGATGGGTTGCAAGAGGAGGAAATCAACTTGTACGTTGACTCAGTCATTGCAAGCCTACCTGCTACAGAAAAGAGGCTCAGAGAAATCCAAATACACCAAGACAACAACACCATTCTTCAACAGCTGAAAAGTTCTGTGCAGAAGCATGGCCAGATAAATTCTCATTTGAAAGAGCATTTCAATCCTACATACCATTCTTTGGTGAACTCACAGTTCACAATGGTTTGCTTCTGTATGGCAGCAGAATAGTAATTCCACCTTCACTCAGAGCAGACATACTCTCAAAACTGCATGAAGGTCACCTGGGGATAACTACATGTAGAGAGGGAGCTAAACAGCTGGTGTGGTGGCCAGGCCTCAGCAAAGAGCTAACAAAAATGATAGAGAATTGCGACACATGTGCCCATGAAAGAACCAATTTTAGAGAAACAATGCTACTGACTGAGTTCCCATCACGACCACGGTCCACGGTAGGAGTAGATTTGTTTCAGTTCGACAAGAAACAGTATTTGGTTTAATAGACTATTTCTCTAGATATTTTCAAGTGGCAAAGCTGACATCCACAACATCAGAAACAGTGATTGAACACTTCAAATCTATCTTTGCTCATCATGGGATTCCTGAAGAGGTACGTTCAGATAATGGACCACAGTTTGCCTCTGAACCCTTCAGAAAGTTTGCACAGGATTGGAGCTTTCAGGCATGTGACATCCAGTCCCCATTTTCAGCAGAACAACGAAGAGGTGGAGCAGGCCGTGAGGACAATAGTCTTCTAAAATAATCCACAGACCCTTACCTCGCTCTCATGGCTTATCGCTCTGCACCTTTATCTAATGGATACAGTCCTTCAGAATTGCTCATGGGCAGGAAAATTATAACAATGGTTCCTGTCATTCCATCTCAGCTCAATCCAAGATGTGCAGACATGAAAAGACTGAAAACAACTGAACAAAAATACAGACACAAAACTGCAATAAAACTACAATCGCAGACACAGAGCACATGACATGCCACACCTGCAGACTGGAGACAAAGTGTGAGTGAAGGAATCAGAATCAGAATCAGAATCAACTTTATTGCCAAGTATGCTTACACATACAAGGAATTTTACTTATCACTAAGGTGCGCTCGTGTTAAGCGCTCCCTAATGACGCGGCAGCCATACAGGCACCTCATACAGTGGGGGGTAAAGAGGGGGAGGGGGAGGGGGTGACACATTAGGCAGAGAGAAAAAACATAGTTATGAAAATATAGCTCAAGTGAGCAAGATTGTGATCACATAGAAAAAAACCCTCTAATTGCACACTTAGCAGACAAAATACAGATCCACACATTAACAAAGCAAGAGAGAGTCCAGTGTGTGTATGTCAGTCATGTGATATCAGTGTGAATGCAGTGTGTGAAGTATCAGTTACTGGTGGACAACAAAAATCCTCTCCTAGGCAACGGCTAGATGTTATGTCCATGGTGTTCTAAAACATAGATAACATGTCCACAGAGTTCATCTCTCTTCAGTGCATGTCAGATGGTAAAATTCCATGTTAGTCACATGATGACGCTGTCCTTGGTGAGTTCAGATTGCTGCACATCAGAATTTGGGTTAGAGAGAAGCCAAAACTCCCTTCTGCCTTATCTTTTCTCCTGGAGGAATGAGTTCTCCCAAGGACGCCGAATCAAGGCCTGATGAGCACAGTTCACTTAGAACATAGAATTTTCATCTCTCATGCGATTCTGTGCATCACAATTTACATTAACATTCACAGGCTTTAAAATCATTCCCTGGAGAGCACCCAGCGACTCCGAGATGTTTCCCACCTTCCGATTCAGTTCGCCATTTGTCGCTATCAGTGCCCTCCCCAGCTGGTCGAATTGTTGTTGAAGGAGCTTCGCCGGGTCCGCATTTTGATTAGCTCTTCCAACTTCTTTAATTCCGATACACCAGGAAAACTCCAAAGCCAAACAGCAGAAATCCTGTGATCATGAAGCCAAACAGGTAGATGTCTTCCACATCTTCAATACAATTGTCCCATGAGTTTCTCACATACTTGGGCTCCCCTGGGCCTGATTTTCTGTTTGAAAAAGTGGTGTCAATTGGATTTAAAGCCCAGCTCAATTCCATAATTTTCCGTTTGGATCGAGATCAGCAAGAAGAAGAGCGAGACACAGACAGGACACAGCAAGCTGGGATCAGTGAAGGGAGGAGAGGAGGGGGAGAGGAGAAGAAATGCGTCTGCTCTCTCTGAAAGCCGGAAGAAGAAGACATGCAAGGACATGCAAGAGAGAGGCACAGTAGTGTCTGCTGCAGAAACACCAAGGTCCTACATCATTGAGACACCCAGGGGCACCCTGCGAAGGAACAGGTACCATCTTGCATCTACCCCTGTGGTAACTGAAACATCTAATGAGTCTGAGACAACACCTGAAAGTAACACTTCTGGTATGCTTAGTGAAACTGTTACACTTGAGGTTCAGCCTGGGAACAGTCAGCAGACCCCAGTGTGTGAGAGACACTTTCCAAAGAGAACCAGAGAACCCCCAGTGTACCTGAAAGATTTTGTTTGCTCTTAGTTAGAAACTGAGTGAGGAACGGGGCAAAATAATCCCCACACTCAGGTGGAGAGTTTGGGCAGTCTACCCATCTCTCATAGAAAGGAGAAGAACAGTATAATGTGAAAATATCCTTCAAGAAGAAATGTTGTTGTTTTGAATTGTTATAATGTTTACTGAACGGGTAGAGAACATGTTTCATCGTTGTCATAAGAGTTGAAAGAGCTCAAATATTTGCATCAGCACAGCTGAAAAGCATTTTGTTGTTTACAGAAATATTTGTTTATATAAGTTGTCAGTAGCCTACATTAAGATAAGATAAGATAACATAAGATAAGCCTTTATTAGTCCCACAATGGGGAAATTCCAGGATTGCAACAGCACAGGGATAGCAACACTCAGAGCAACAATCAAGAAGACAAGAAAAACAAGAGCAGCGAATGTACATATGTACCTATAAATATACACTACCGTTCAAAAGTTTGGGGTCACTTAGAAATTTCCTTATTTTTGAAAGAAAAGCACTGTTTTTTTCAATGAAGATAACTTTAACTAATCAGAAATACACTCTAATATCTAATATACATTGCTAATGTGGTAAATGACTATTCTAGCTGCAAATGTCTGGTTTTTGGTGCAATATCTACATAGGTGTATAGAGGCCCATTTCCAGCAACTATCACTCCAGTGTTCTAATGGTACAGTGTGTTTGCTCATTGCGTCAGAAGGCTAATGGATGATTAGAAAACCCTTGTGCAATCACGTTAGCACAGCTGAAAACAGTTTAGCTGGTTAGAGAAGCTATAAAACTGACCTTCCTTTGAGCAGGTTGAGTATCTGGAAAAAAATATTATTTCAAATCATTATTTCTAACCTTGTCAATGTCTTGACTATATTTTCTATTCATTTTACAACTCATGGTGGTAAATAAGTGTGACTTTTCATGAAAAACACAAAATAATTGTCTGGGTGACCCCAAACTTTTGAACGGTAGTGTATAAATATATAAACACACAGTGCAGAGCATTATAGCTAGATGGAATAAATATATAAATATATATACACACAGTGCGGAGCATTGTAGCTAGATGGAATAAACAGCATAACCGTCTGCTTAGTTATCCTACATAGTATGAATATGTACCCATACATATTGTCACCCTCCATAGCGACCGATATTGTCCTAGTTGTATACTGGAGGGGACCATTGTGTAAGTCTATTGCGTCTTTTGCATTCAATACTATTAGGTCGTCATGTTTTTTTACTATCTCTGCGAGCAGCCCTGCTTAGGTTATACAGTCTGACAGCCACAGGTAGGAAGGACCTGCGAAACCTCTCAGTTGCACATCTAGGATGATGTAGTCTGCTGCTAAATGAGCTCCTCAGTGCGTTCAGTATGTCCTGCATAGGGTGGGACTCGGACTCCAGCAGAGATGACAGTTTAGCCACCATCCTTCTCTCTCCTATCTCCTCCACTGGGTCAAGGCGCTGCCCCAGGACAGAGCTAGCTTTCTTGATCAGTTTGTTCAGTCTCTTCCTATCGGCTGCTGTAATGCCGCTGCCCCAGCAGACCACTCCAAAAGTGATGGCTGATGCCACCACTGTGTCATAGAATGTCTTCAGCAGCGCCCCTTGTACACCAAAAGACCTGAGTCTCCTCAGTAGGAACAGCCTACGCTGTCCCTTCTTGTAGAGTGCGTCGGTATTGTGTGACCAGTCTAGTTTATTGTTCAGATGAACACCCAGGTACTTGTAGGATGTCACCATCTCAATGTCTGTTCCCTGTATGTTTACTGGTGCTGTAAGGGGTTGTCCTTGCCTGCGGCAGTCCACCACCAGCAAGGAGCAGTCTCTCCAGGGTCTTCATCATGTGGGATGTCAGGGCCACTGGTCTGTAGCTGTTCAGGTCTTTGGGGTGGGAAGTCTTTGGTACAGGTACCACACAAGATGTTTTCCACAACTGTGGTACCCTCCCCAGCTTCAGAATCAGGTTGAAGATGAGCTCCACAATCCCACACAGCTGGTCTGCACAGGACTTGAGGAGCTTTGCGCTGATGCCGTCCGGTCCCGACGCCTTCCTCGCCTTGATCTTAGCTCCGTCCTCACCTGGGTCTTAGTGAGGGTCATGTTGGGGGGCTGTGTGTTGGGAGTGGGGGGGTGTTGGTGGAGTGGGGTGTGGGCAGCAGGGCTCGATGTCTTTAGAGGCAGCAGTGGTTGTTGTGCAATCGGGGGGGAGGGCAGTTGGTCAAACCTATTAAAAAACAGGTTCAGATTGTTCACCCACTCCCTGCCCCCCATGGCCTGGGGGGAGGTATTCTGGAGCCCAGAGATGGTTTTAAGGTTTCTCCAGACCCCACCGATGTCATTCTGTTGCAGCTTGTCCTCCATCTTCTTCCTGAAGCTGTCCTTGCCTTCTCTGATCTTCCTCCTCAGCTCCCTCTGTACGGACTTCAGCATCTCCCTGTTCCCCGACCTGAAGATCCTCTTCTTCTCTCTCAGAAGTGTTTTTATCTCAGGGTTGATCCAGGGTTTGTTGTTCGAGCAACACCGTATGGTCTTGGTGGGTACGGTGTTGTTCACACAGAAGCTGATGTAGTCCGTGATGGTGTGAGTGAGGCCATCAATGTCCTCACCATGTGGATCGCAGAGCTGTTCCCAGGCAGTGGCTTCAAAACAGTCCTTTAGAGCATCCATTGCCTCCTCAGACCATAACTTCACTGTTCGCATGACCGGAGGTTGTCTGTGCACTAGGGGTTTGTACACTGGCAGGAGATGAACCAAGTTGTGATCCGATCTCCCAAGTGGGGGGAGTGGTGATGAGGCGTACGCCTCCTTAGTGTTTGCGTAGAATAAGTCCAGTGTTTTATTGTCTCTAGTGTGGCATGTCACATACTGGGTGAACGTGGGTAGAATGGGAGACAGTGAAATATGGTTGAAATCGCCTGGGATGAGGAGAAGAGCATCTGGGTGTTCTGTCTGCAGCCTGCCAGTTACTGAATGGAGATAAGAGATGTTGTAAGCTTTAACAAAGGTTATATAAGTAATAAGCTATAAGTAGTGACACTGTGGAAACACTTAAGTTTATGCATCATTATTTGTTGCATGCAAAGGTAAAGTGCAGAACTTTATAGTTACTGTTTCACCAGGATATGCACTTGTCTTGTAAGAAACGGGGATGTAGTATCAGGTGAATTACGTATAGGGGTAGGAACCCTGTGTAAGCGTAGCTTGTTCATAGGGAAGACTCTTTAATAAAGGACTGGGAGCTGATATGCTGTGTCTGTGAGTCGTCCTGTCTAAGCCTCCAAAATTACCTGTTAAACCTAACCCAGCTAATAGAACACCTCAGTCCCGCAGTATTCACCTCGGTGTCCTGCTTGAAGGTCGTGGTGTAACTGGGTTCCTCTGCTGGGGTAACCGTGTGTGCTAGTGGGACCTGTTGTTATGGGTTACCTAGCTGTGATGTTAGCTTGTCGGCGGCCTCTAGCTGGAAAGCTAACTCCACCACCTTTGCCAGCAGTAGGTCATCCGGTTCCATGACTAGCTTTACCCGCAGCCGCGAATTGCTAGTGTGTTCCACTAGCTGATCCCACACCACCTCTAAACGGCTAAACTTGCATACACTTGACAGACAATGGAGGTCTGCGATGTACTGCTGGGTCGTCTCTCCCGCTTTCTGTTGGCACAAGCGGAAACAAATCCTTCTTGCCAGCACGCTTTTGGGTGTTGTGAAATGTCCGGCTAGCAGTGGGATACACTCCTCGTATGTGTCCGCTGATCCCAATGAGCTAAACACCCACTGTCCCTCGATACCCAGGCTGTGAATCAGGATCACCCACAGCCGCATCTTACCGACTCTAGCTAGGTCCATAGCCATTATGTACATACAGAATGAATCAAACCAGCGAGGCCATGGGATGGGCGGCTCACCTGGGGTCGCGAGGAACAGTGGTGGGGGTGCCAAACACGCTTCCATGCCGATGTTATAAAGGTTTATCCTCGTCGCCATTGTAATGTCTGAGAATTAGGACAGTGGAGGCAGTAGCTGTGCTGAACGATGGTTTTATTAACAGACACTGCTAACAGCAGGTGTTAGAGTAATATAGTTGTTATGCTAACTGGGAGTAGGTACAGGCTGGCGTCAAATAGAGGCGGAGTGCCAAAGAGGCAGTCTCCCGCCGTCAGTCCCTTAATATAGGGCTGGATGTCATGACGTTATCCGTGATGCCTCTGTCATCACGTCTGCACAGTCTGTTGTAACACAGTAATAAAAAACATCCACCACTCCAGGTTCTCTTCCACCTGTTCCCTATGCTTGCTACAGATCACAATGTCATCCATGAACATCATAGTCCATGGAGAATCCTGCCAGACCTTGTCTGTATATACTTTACATTTGATTTTAACATATTGTAGGAGCATGCTCAAATAACGAGGCTGAGTTTCAGTCATAAACCAGCTTTATTTGACAGAACACAAGCTCCTAGCATTCTCAAAGCAGGAAAGAGAAAGAATCATACTTCAACACTCTTTTATACATTTCCAGCATCAGAATTCAAGTCACATGGTGTCTTCAGTCAACATACAGTTACAAAGCATCCCTTTGAAGCTTCACCATTGTCTCTCATTTTCTGATGAACCGGAATACCCTCCGGGGCGTCTTCTGTGGGACAAAGAGACAAATCTCACACTTCCTTGTTACCTCCTGTAGATTCGAGTCCTCAGTCCTTGCAGACGTGACACCCCACAATACACATTCAGTCCTGTCTCTGTGGCAGCGTGAGCCCACAATGTGTGTCGGCCACACTACCCCCCCCCCCCAAACGTCTAGTAAGGCAAAATCTGCATGGCATAACAAAAAGAGAAACACAAAGCACTCCATACATCGCTAATCAATCCACCAACTGCCTAGGTTTTAATCTTCTGCCGAATCTGCTGCAACCTGGCTTGGCTGCACCTGCAACGTCTCTCTGCACCTGTGGATCAAAGCTGTTAGCACCTCTCTGTGAAGACTTTGGAGAATGTCTCCTCGGCGGCCTGCCCCGGCGGGGGGGCCTAGCGAGCTGCACCTCCTCGTCAGCCAGAACAAAAGCAGGTTTGAGCCTGTTAATGCAAATCAGCTTCCTTCTGCCCCCTAAATCTAGCAGAAAATGCTTCTGCCCGGTCTCCAGCACTCGAAACGGTCCGTCGTAAAACGGCCGCAAACTTGGACGCTGGGCGTCATGTTTAACAAAAACAAACTCTGCATTTTTTAAAGCCTTGGGCACAAAAACGTGTGGGAAACTGTGATGGACTGGGCCAGGAAGCGTGTTTGCTCCTGAGCCGCTCTGCCACGGCTGAGCGGGGGGGCCATTGGGTGCGGGATTATCAGGAAGAAATTCCCCGGGCAAACGGAGCGGTTGAGCGAAAACTAATTCAGCCGGGGAAGCGTGCAAATCTTCCTTAGGTGCAGAACGCAACCCTAATAAAACCCATGGAAGTTTGTCTACCCAATTTGTATCCGTTAGCGACGCTCTGAGGGCTGCTTTCAATGACCTGTGAAAGCGTTCGCATAAACCATTAGCCTGGGGGTTATACGTGGTGGTGCGATGAATCTTCACCCCCAAGCTGCGGGCCATCGATGACCATAGCTCGGAAATGAATTGGGGACCCCTGTCGGACGTTATGTCCGACGGTACACCAAAACGCGCAACCCATGCTGCTAAAAATGCTCGCGCAACTTCTTCCGCTGTGGTTGATGTCAGAGGAATCGCCTCTGGCCAGCGCGTGGTGCGGTCTACCATCGTCAAAAGATGTGTGTGCCCGTGTGATAACGGAAGCGGGCCGACCAGGTCAATATGCACGTGATCAAAACGCTTAGCGGGGATGTGGAAAGGTTCTAACGGGGCCTTAGTGTGTCTGTGTATTTTAGCTCGCTGACACGCTACGCAGGCTGCTGCCCATTCCTTGACCTGTTTGCGCAACCCGGGCCAAACAAATTTCTCCCCCACCAATTTGATCGATGCGCGCACCCCCGGGTGCGCGAGAGAATGGACCAAGTCAAAAACACGGCGACGCCACGCGGTTGGCACCACAGGGCGGGGCCGTCCCGTGGAGACATCGCAGATTAGCGGGGGCATACCGTTTTGTTGCACCCTGTGCTCCAGCCTTAACCCTGTTGGTCCAGACTGGAGCGCGCGCACGTCCGCGTCGTTAACCTGCTCCGCAGCCATGGCTGCATAATCTAACCCAACACAGACCGGGGCTGCGCGCGCTCCCGCGTCGCTGCCCGGGCCCGCGGCCATGGCTACAGAGTCTGCCCCTATGGGGCTTGGCGGTGCTACTGCACGCGAGAGGCAGTCTGCTACAACATTGTGTTTACCCGCGACATGCTGAATATCAGTAGTAAACTCCGATATTGCGGCTAGTTGCCTTTGTTGCCGGCCTGACCAGGGTTCTGAAATTTTGGCCATCGCAAACGTTAGCAGTTTATGATCCACAAAAGCGGTGAAACGTCGCCCCTCTAACCAGAACTGAAAATGACGGATGGCCAAGTGTAGGGCCAAAAGCTCCCTGTCAAACGCGCTGTATTTCCGTTCACTATCGCGCAAAGTCCTGCTAAAAAACGCGAGGGGTTGCCAGGTACCTGCCACAAACTGTTCAACTACCGCCCCCACCGCTACATCGGAAGCGTCAGTGGTGAGCGCCATGCGGGCCGTTGGAACCGGGTGCGCTAACAAAACTGCGTTTGCCAGGGCTGATTTGACCTGGGCAAAAGCGCGCTCCCGCTCCGGAGACCATTCGACTTTATTTGCGGGCTTTTGTTTTTTTAACGCGGTGTACAATGGCTGCATGAGTCGTGCTGCGCTTGGGAGGAAACGGTTGTAAAAATTAACCATCCCTAGAAACTCCTGAAGCGCCTTAACCGTTTGAGGTTGCGGAAAATCTGTTATGGCACGCACTTTATGTGGAAGGGGAACTGCTCTCTCTGCTGAAACGCGATGTCCCAAAAAATCAATCTGCGCCACCCCAAACTGGCATTTCGCTGAGTTCACTATTAACCCGTGCTCTGCCAACCTCTGGAAAACTGCTGTGAGGTGTTTTTCATGTTCGCCTTCGGACGTGCTGGCTACCAAAATATCGTCCAAATAAACGAACACGAAAGGCAGGTCGCGTAAAACTGCATCCATCATGCGTTGGAAAGTCTGCGCGGCCCCCTTGAGGCCAAAAGGCATGCGCAAGAACTCAAAAAGGCCGAAAGGAGTTATGACCGCTGTTTTGGGTACATCCTGCGCACGCACTGGAACCTGGTGATAGCCGCGCACCAAGTCTATTTTAGAAAAAATGCGCGCCCCCGCCAAATGAACAGAAAAATCCTGAATGTGCGGAATCGGGTAGCGGTCATGAGCTGAAACGTTGTTCAACCTGCGGAAATCGCCGCAAGGCCGCCACGAGCCATCAGCCTTTGGGACCATGTGTAACGGCGAAGCCCAAGCGCTCTTGGAGCGTCTAACAATGCCTAGTTTTTCCAGATTAGTGAACTCCTCGCGCGCGATGGCCAGTTTAGCTGGGTCCAAGCGCCGAGCCTTTGCAAAAACGGGAGGGCCTGAGGTTGTTATGAAATGTTCTAACCCATGTTTGGCCACCGTTGCTGAAAAAGTGGGGACTGTGAGTGCTGGAAACTGAGCAAGCAGAGTGTGAAACTTACCACCCGCGGCTGAGACGCTGGCATGTGCAGTTGGCGGGGCCACCCGAGCTGTGCAGGGAATAGAATGAAAAGACAGTGCATTAATCAGACGTCTATTAGCAAGATCAACCAATAAACCATGTGAGCACAAAAAATCAGCCCCTAACATGTTGAAACTGACTGCTGCTACAATAAATGTCCACTCAAATGAACGGCCTTGTAAGGACAGAAGCATGGTCCTCTCACCAAACGTTTTAATTGTGGAGCCGTTCGCTGCTGACACTGACACCCAGGGGGCTTTAGAAGGCGAGAGCCGTTCCGCGTAGGTGGGTGTGACGAAGCTCAGCTGCGAGCCCGTGTCCACGAGGAACTGTTTCCTCGAGCGTGCATCCGTCAGGTAAAGCAGCCTGTTCTCATTGCCGAGAGTCGCGGCTGCTACCGGCCCTTGGTCCTGGCGTTTCCCTGGCGCTTAAAATTGCACGGTGGGACGCACCTGTGCGCTCTCTCTGCAAAACGGCGGTGGTAGAAGCACAAGCCGTTCTCCGCTCCGCGTCGTCTGGCTCCAGTCGCCGCCGTTGTTGGTGCGTCTGGCGCCGCGGCCGCTGGACCCAAGCTGTCTCCGGACGCCGTTCCCGAACTAGCCGCCGCGGCCGAAACCGCGTTCTGCTTGTGGGCGTCGACCAACTTCTGCGCCTCCTTGCTCAACCCATGGTAGTCTCGCTTGGCCAATCGGGGTGACTCTGCCAGGGCCACTCTCACTGCTGGTGGTAGGGTTCGAAGGAATAGGTGGGCGAAAATGAATTCGCCATCCTCGGAGGCTTTGAGCTGCAGCATCTTCACCATCAGGTCCGCAGGTCTATCGTTTTCTGCCTCCGTCAGCGCCAGGAGCCCCTCTGCTCTTTGTTGGACTGAGGGGGTGAAATGGCTGATCAGCGTGTCTTTCAATGCGCTGTACTTGTCGCTGTCTGGTGGATGATTAACCAAATCCTCCACTCTCTGGACCGTGTCGCTGTTCAGTTTCGCTACCACGTGGTAGAATCTTGTGTCGTCGTTGGAGATTCTCCGGAGGTTGAACTGCGCCTCGATTGCGCTAAACCATGAGCGCGGGCTGTGCTGCCAGAAATCGGGCAGCCGGAGCGTGGAGGCGGCCATCAGGCTGGCTTCCACCGAGCCCGGTTCGGAAGAATTCTCATTGCTCATTCTCCGTCGTAGGTCACCAGTGTAGGAGCATGCTCAAATAACGAGGCTGAGTTTCAGTCATAAACCAGCTTTATTTGACAGAACACAAGCTCCTAACATTCTCAAAGCAGGAAAGAGAAAGAATCATACTTCAACACTCTTTTATACATTTCCAGCATCAGAATTCAAGTCACATGGTGTCTTCAGTCAACATACAGTTACAAAGCATCCCTTTGAAGCTTCACCATTGTCTCTCATTTCCTGATGAACCGGAATACCCTCCGGGGCGTCTTCTGTGGGACAAAGAGAAAAATCTCACACTTCCTTGTTACCTCCTGTAGATTCGAGTCCTCAGTCCTTGCAGACGTGACACCCCACAATACACATTCAGTCCTGTCTCTGTGGCAGCGTGAGCCCACAATGTGTGTCGGCCACAATATATACATATTGTCATGATTCATCCCTTCGGGGCAGAGAGAAAAACCCAAGCACTGGACTGCAGTTGGTGGTATTTATTAAAGGGAACACAAAATCCATAAAGTGCACAAAAATAAACTTACAACAAGTTGACGGTGTAATAAGCGCAGGAATAAATGTCAGGACAAAAGAGGGATGAGGAAGTTGAGACTGACAAAGAGTAGATGAGCAGGCCCATCTTAAATAAGGTAACCAATCAATTATCACAAGTGCCATCAGGTGTGAATTACATGAGCGGACAGGAGGTGAAAGTGATTGCAATCAGCTGTGAGTCGTGAGGAGAGGAGACGGCGCTGACAGCTTGACAGGGGCACCGCCTACAACCAGGGTAAAAACCCAGAAGTGCCACTGACAGCTGCAAACGCGAAGAGAGAGAGGGAGAGAGAGAGAGAGAGAGAGAGAGAGAGAGAGAGAGAAGGAACTGGCAAAATACAAATATAATGCGATAATGACAATGATGACAAATAAAGACTGAAGGAAAAATACAAGTAAACCCAAATATATAAATAACAAAACTACAGTGAACGTACACAGGAAAATAAGTCACACTAAGAAACAATACAAGATATGTGAAAACCAACCAAGAATAAAATAACAGGAACTAGAACTCAACAATACAACAAATATACAAATATGGAAAAAGGCAATGACACTGAGCACGGCGGAATCCCCCGTGCTCAGATGGTGACAGAGCTTCCCCCTCAAGGGGTGGATTCCAGACACCCAGGGTAACATTGAAAAGAAAAAAGGACCCACCCACATAGAAAACCCACCCTACAAAAAACAAGAAAACAACCCCACCCCGGGTGGAAGGAGGGAGACCAAGGCATGGAGGGATTGAAACATCCATCCATCCATCTTCTACCGCTGGGAGGAGACCCCGGGGCAGACCCAGGACTTGCTGGAGAGACTATGTCTCCCAGCTGGTCTGGGAATGCCTTGGTATCCTCTCTGAAGAGCTGGAGCAGGTGGCTAGGGAGAGGGAAGTCTGGGCTCTCTGCTTGAGCTGGTGCCTCCGCGACCCAGACCTCTGGAAAAGCGGTAGAAGCTGGACCGAAACAAACCAGAGAAAATTAAAAAAAAAAAACCATGACTCACACTCCAGCAAAACCCAAGCTAGAAGGGAACAAAAAACAACAAATCCGCTCAGGATCCATACTAGGCAAAACCCAGGCACCTATGTCCCCTGGACCAGAGAGCTGGACAGTTCAGGTGGTCGAGTGAAGTTCCAAACCTGGCAGATGGCGTGATGGAAAGAGTCGGGTGGCCTACCAGAAAACGTGGGACACAGTCTGTCCAGCGGCCTCCCAGAGTCCTTCAGCCACCTCAACAGACGGGAAAGTCCTGGAGGCGGCTTCCCAGCAGGGATGAATGATGGTGGAGTAAGTTGGATAACTGGGGAACAAAATGGAACACATGGATGGAACTCAGAACTCAGAACTCAGAAAGGATTTATTGCCAAGTACATTAACAGTAAACAACTGATAACATATGAGGGATTTGACTTGACACAGAAAACGACCTGCATTTCCGGTGACGCGGCAGCGTCTGAAAAACGCGCCTGTCATCAGATGGGTACAGGATGCATAGGGAGGAAAAGGATAACACAATAGGAAAGAGCAAAAAACCATTGATTGTCAGAATACCGGTCATATATGATCAATATTATGATTACAAGAAAAAAAGCCCTCAATGCACAATTAGCAGACAAGAATGTACACAAAGACACAAAGGGAGCAGTGAGTGAATGATCTTTTTCATCAGTTTTTTTGAGTCAGTGTGGGTGTAGTGTTGAGTGTAGGTGTTTGTATCAGTTGAGAACAACAAAGTCTCTTGGCAGGAGATGTTTAGTCTTAGCGGCTGGCATTTGTCCTTGGCCATGCAGCTGGCTGTCCGTAGAGTCAATGCAGCTCAAATGTTTTGGAAACAAAAAACTGCAGATAATCTGGAGGACTTGTGTGAGGGGGTCAGATTAGTCGAATAGTACTGATCACAGAGAAAGAAACTTTATATTCTCTACAGATTCAGTACTTTAATCCTTCAGTGCTGGACGTTGAATCCTTCATGGACGGCTCTCAGCGTGATCATGATGTAATCCATTTTCCTAGACAGTTCTCCATTTGCCGCTGTCAGAGTCCACTCCATTTTTTCAATTTGATGGTTAAGCCTCACCTGGCCAGCATTTTGATAGGCTATGTCCATCTTCATCAATTTACGGTACACCAAGACAATCCCAGATCCAATCAGAACGATCCCGATGGCCATTACTACGAAGACGTACAAATCTTCGACATCTTCGATGGAAAGATCAGACAGGCACAAGAGTTTCCAATTACTTGTGTCCCTCAAATAGCCCGCAGCAGCAGTTCCTGCAGGGCAAACAACCTCCCCCGGGGCACTTTTCCTAGTTGAAAAAATAGTGTCAATTGCGTTCAAAGCCCAGCTAATTAAATCCATAATTTCGTTCGATAATCAGCAGTAGAGACACGCAGACAGACGATAGCAAGCTGGGATCCAGTCAGTTAGAGGAGGAAGGAGATAAAAAGTCAGAGCTGGAGAGAAGAAAAAAGCGTCTGCTCTCTTTGGGAGGTGGAAGTGAGTTGCCAGAGGGAACCTCAGGGACAGGAACAGGAGCCCTGGTGGCCACAGGGAAAGGAGAACCCCTGATGACCTTGGGGACAAGAGAGGGAACCACGACGGCCCCGGGCAAAGGAAAGGGAACCACGACAACGTCAGGCAGAGGAAGGGGGACCATGACGATGTTAGGCAGAGGAGTTGGGTGAGGACTGAGGGACCACGGCGACTCTGGACTGGCCTGTATCACCCTCAGTGACCCCGGACTGGGGCATGGCAGCACCCATGGTGGCCCCAAACGGTGGCATAGCAGCACCCACGGTGGCTACAGACGGGAGCGTAGCTGCACCCACGGTGGCTCCAGATGGGAGCATAGCTGCACCCACAGTGGTCCTGGACTGGGACAGAGCTGCACCCACAGTGGACCCCAGGCTGGAGCGTGACACCCACGGCGGCTCCAAACTGGGGCGCAGTACCCACATAGGTCTGAGGCTGTGAAACAGCACCCACGACAGCCCCCGACTGGGACATAACACCCATGGAGACCCAGACTGAGGAGGAGCTGCACCCACAGAGGTCCTGGGCTGGGATGAAGCCCCTGTGAAGACCTCAGCTGGAGGGGGGGCACACCCACGGAGGTCCTGGGCTGGGACAGAGCACCCGTGATGACCTCAGCTGGAGGAGCTAGACCCATGGCATTGTCAGGTGGCAAGGCTGGACCCACATAGGCCTCTGGTGAAGTTGGACACTCCTCGGTGACCCTGGGAAAAGACTCCGACAGGAGGGAAAGAGAAAGGGGGTCAGGGTCACCGGCGGCAGTGGAGTCCGGCGAGGTGAGCTCAGGTGCAGCTAACAGCTGCACCTGGCTCTCCCCACCAAGAGCCAGACAAGATCTCTCCAAAATACAAACAGTGAAAACAAAGGAGAGCACTTGCCTGATCTCAAGCTCCACCACCATCCAGGACTCCATTGATCCAGGCGATGACGTCTCAGGCCCAGCCCTCTGGAGGTCCAGCTTCAGCTCCACTGCGGTGGCCCTGGCAGCAGGCATGGTGGAAGATACAGTCTCGAGACCTCCCAGCAAAGTGTCCCATGCAGGTGGCTTGCCTGGCATGGCGACAGGAGGTCAGTTCCCTGCTGGCACTGGATCCTGCACTGCTGAAGCCGGGGGACGCACAATCATCGGCACAGGCTCCAGCTCACTGGTAGCACTCTCCCTGCGTCTGGACCATGGCCGCGAGGCTGGAACCAAGTTCTCCAGAGCCGCAGGCTCCTCCAACGTCCGGAGGCTCAATCCTGGGGCTGGCAGACATTCAGGGGCTAAAGGAGGAGAAACGGAGAGAACAGGTGAACAGTCTATAGCTGCAGCAGGTGGTGAGGACTCAGAGGACTGCATAATCTGAGCCTCACCACCAGGAATCAGGCAATATAATACATGTATTGGTGAATGAGAATAAAAAAACACTTGCCTGAGTTCCCGGGGCATGATGTTCTCTGCTGCCGCTGGTGTAGTTTCAGCCGTCTCCATGACTTCAGTGGCTGAGGGCCCCCCAGAGGAAAGTAGAGGAGCCGCCCCTGCAGACATGGTGATGGGTGGAGCCGGGAAGGAGGCAACCAGACCTTCAGCAGCGGGAGGAAACGCTGAGGTGACAGGAGTCACAGCAGCAAAGGAGGAGGAAGAGGCTGACGGGACAGCTGGCAAAGAAGAACACGAGAGAGGAACTGCCGTGGGGACAGTCTGGCTCGCCGCAGAGGAAACTGTTGCCTGAGAGGTGGAGGTGTTCCTCCAGCGGTGTTTCACTGGGCAGCGGCTGGAAACAGGAGGCAGCTGACCCAGGCAACTCTCCTCCGGGAAGTCCAGTCCCGCCACGACCCGAGGTCAAGTGGAGGAAGACCCGGAAGAGCGGTGTCTCGGAGCAGGCAAAACAGACATGGGAGCGGGCGAGCAGAGGGAGGAGGAAGATGTCTCTCATGGGGAGAACTACAGCAGCTGGGTCTCAAATTGGTCAGAGTCTACTGTCATGATTTGCCCGTTCGGGGCAGAGAGAAAAACCCCAGTGTTGGACTGCAGTTTGTGGTATTTATTAAAGGGAACACAAAATCCATAAAGTGCACAAAAATAAATTTACAACAAGTTGATGGTGGAAAAAGTGCAGGAATAAACATCAAGACAAAAGAGGGTCCTGACGGGAGTAGGTTGGTACGGGATGAGGAAGATGAGACTCTGACAAAGAGTAGATGAGCAGGCCCATCTTAAATAAGGCAACCAATCAATTATCACAAGTGCCATCAGGTGGGAATCACATGAGCGGACAGGAGGTGAAAGTGATTACAATCAGCTGTAAGTCATGAGGAGAGGAGACAGCTGACAGCTTGACAGGGGCACTGTCAGATACGTGCGCCACAGCGCACAGGTGAAAGAGATTTAGCCTAAATGCAGGTGAAGTGAACATGTTTATTAACAGAAAGACATACATACACAAAATGTCCAAAGCATACAGTTCGGGAAATGAATGATATGATGCACTGGCTACAAACTCTGCTGGCTGGAGGAGAGCAAGCCCCACGCGCTCTAGACAGGACTGGAGTGGAAAGGAAGGGCTGTAATTAACAATAAGAGAAAGACTTACATCAGGCATTGGAGCACAGCTGGCTCTGGAACAACAACACACAGAGTAGTCCAAAGGGAGAGGGAACCAGCAATGAGTGAGCTCAGGCATCAAATGTAGACTAATGCTACCACACCGGTTGCTTCACACCGTCACCCATAAATACTTTGAGTCCTGATGAGTGACGAGTGGAAGCAGGTGTGATGGCAGCTGAAACATGGAGTGAATGATTACTGGATGAGTGTGTACCAGGATGATATGTGTGTGTGCGTGCAAGCATGAGAGCATATATGCGTGTAAATAAGAATGTGAGAAAACAGGGGAAGGAATAAATGATAATAATAATGATGATAGGCACAGGTGGATGCCAGGAGAGGGAGAGGCATGACTGCAGACTGCCAGAGAGCCCAGGACAGGGGCTCCAAAGTTCTGCCAGCGAGAACAATAACAAACAAGGAGAACTGCAGCGACAAGTCAAAGAACGGGGGCTGAACCATCATCCCCGTTCATGACAGAGCCACCCTCCCCAAGGGTTGGATTCCAGACACCCACCATATCATCAAAAAACAATAAGAAAAACTTGCCCCCCCCCCCACACACACACCCAGAAACCCATCGCCACTAACCAGGGCGGGAGGAAACAGGTCAGGAGGGAAAATACAAAACTCAAAATACACCCAGCCCCAACCCAGGACTAGACCCCCCCCCCCCCCAAGACCCGAGAGTCCCAGAGTTCAGGGGGCCGACCAAAGTCCCAGGGCCAGCAGGCGGCCTGCCGTACAGCATCAGGCGGCCTGCCGGGGAAAAAGGGCCACCTGACCCAGGAACCCACTCTATCGGGCGGATGGCCCTCATAGTTGAGCCACCAGGCCCGGAGGGATAGATGAGGTGGCGGCCTACCCACTGGAAGGCTGAGAGGTGGGTGGCCAGACTGAAGAAGGGGAACCCCTGCGGTTCCTTGTGGCAGGACCAGGCGGACCACAGCAGAGGCTGGCGGAGGAGGAAGGGACACTCTGGGGACCTCTGGAAGGGAGGAAGAGACCTCGGTGTCCCCAAGCTGGCCGGCTGCACCCTCAGTGGTCCTGGCTTGGGATTGGAGCTCGGCTGCACCCACGGCGGGCCCAGGCTGGACCATGGCTGCACCCATGATGGTCCCATCCTGGGACAATATTGCACCAGTGGTGGCCCCTTCCCGGGACCTCATTGCTCCCATGGTGAGCCCTGACTGGGCCAGCGTTGCACCCATGGTGGACCCCGACCGAGCCATGGTTGCACCCACAGTGGAGTCCGGCTGGACCCCTGCTGCACCCGCGGTGGACCCCGACTGAGCCATGGTTGCACCCACGGTGGAACCCAGCTGGACCCCTGCTGCACCCGCGGTGGGACCTGGTTGGGCCACTGCTGACCCCAACTCTAGCCGACCCGCATGAGCATCCGAGCTAGGAGGTGATCCATCATGGGCACCCTGGACTGGAACTGAGTATCCCTGATGACCACCTCAGCAGGAACCCCGGTGACATCCAGCTATGATCCTGAATCCATAGTCTCATCCGGCGATGATGGACTCTCTCCAGTGACCACGAAAGAGGATGTGGACAGAGAGGAGGAAGGGTCAGGGTCACCGGCAGTGGCGGAGCCCGGCGAGGAGAGCTCAGGTGCAGCGTGCAGATGCAGCTGGCTCTCCTCACCTACATAAAGCTAGGCAAAAATGCTCTATTATAGAAAGGAGAAAGACAAAAGGGAGCACTAGCCTTAGCTCAAGCTCCACCGCCGTCCAGGACTCCAACGATCCAGGTGATGTTTCCACAGGTTTGGTCTCCAGGAGGTTCAGCTCGGGTGCTGACTCTGCTGCGGCGGCCTCCGCAGCAGGCATGATAGTCTCTGCAGTCCTTATAATCCCAGCTGTCATGACCCACTGGTGGCTCCTCTGGCGTGGCGGCTGGGATCTGGTTCTGGTGGAGAGCTCTCTGGACACTGCACTCCCAGAGACACTCTACCATGGATCAGGCAAGAATTTTCAACAATTTTAGGAACCAAAGAAAAGTTTACTTGCCTGTTCTCCTGGCTGATGGTGTTTCCTGCTGCGGCTGGCGAGGCATCGTTCCTCGCACTGGCTCTGGCGGGGCTGGACTCCTCCGTGGGCTGTGAAGAAGCCTCCCTGAACGGCGCTGGAGAGGAAAAGGTGGCCGCCAATTTCTCCTTCACCAGACGGCGATCAATCTCTGCCAGTAAAGCCAGTCTTTGTTTCTTCCATTCACCCATGGAAGGCATGAGCTCCGGAGGTGAGGGCGGGGCTGGAGAGCTGCGGAAGGAGGAAGACTTCTTTCCCTGTGAGCACCTCTTCCATGTAGGGGACGGTTCCAGTGCTGGAAATTCCCTCCCTGGTTCCTCTTCACACAGCGTGAGGATAACGTGGAGTATGTCGGCCGACTCAGGGAAAAACAGGACGTCGGGACAAAGCTCCAGGACCTCTGCTGCAGTATCCTGAGCAGCGCGAATGGCCTTGGGAGAATACTGCCCTTGTATCCGGGAGAAGGCGTCCTCCAGATGGGCCAGTCCATGCAGCTCTGCGTTACTCCAGTAATCCATATAGTCTCCGGCAGCAGGTAGGAGAAACGCACACAAAAAAGGAAAAAAACAACACGCACTTCACCGCTGGGCTTATTGTTGGGGTGGTGGTATTCTGTCAGATACGTGCACTGCAGCACACAGGTGAAAGAGATTTAGCCCAAATGCAGGTGAAGTGAACGCATTTATTAACAGAAAGACGTACATACACAAAATGTCCAAAGTATACAGTTCGGGAAATGAATGATATGATGCACCGGCTACAAACTCTGCTGGCTGGAGGAGAGCAAGCCCCACGCACTCCAGACGGGACTGGAGTGGAAAGGAAGGGCTGTAATTAACAATAAGAGAAAGACTTACAACAGGCGTTGGAGCGCAGCTGGCTCTGGAACAACAACACACAGAGTAGTCCAAAGGGAGAGGGACACAGCAATGAGTGAGCTCAGGCATCAAATGTAGACTAATGCCACCACACCGGTTGACACCGTCACCCATGAATACTTTGAGTCCTGATGAGTGACGAGTGGAAGCAGGTGTGATGGCAGCTGAAACATGGAGTGAATGATTACTGAATGAGTGTGTACCAGGATGACTCTGTGTGTGTGTGTGTGTGTGTGTGTGTGTGTGTGCGCGCGCGCGCACGTGCATGAATGCATGCATGTGTGTCAGGGCAAATATGTGTGTGTGTGCGTGCAAGCATGAGAGCATATATGCATATAAATAAGAATGTGATAAAACAGGGGAAGGAATAAATGATAATAATAATGATGATAGGCACAGGTGGATGCCAGGAGAGGGAGAGGCATAACTGCAGACTGGCAGAGAGCCTAGGACAGGGGCTCCAAAGATCTACCAGCTAGAACAATACCGAACAATGAGAACTGCAGCCACAAGTCAAACAATGGGGGCTGAACCATCATCCCCATTCATTACAGGCACCGCCTACAACCAGGGTAAAAATCCAGAAGTGCCACTGACAGCTGCAACCCTGGAGAGAGAGAGAGAGAGAGAGAGGGAGAGATTTTGATTTTTAAAAGATCTTTAATAAACACACTTGTCCATCAGTCAATACAATTTCTATATCATGCTATGTTACACAGAAAATTAATCCCCCAAAAAACGCCCAAAAAAAAGCTGTCCATCATGAACTGAACAGAGGACATTCTCCAGGGACCAGAGGGTCCTGAAACCTTCCACATCCCCATTCCCCATAAAAAACTGAAAGTCCAGCCTGATTCTGGCTTTAAGTAGCCTCACAAATAAAATTTTGACATCAACATCATTCTCAACATTTTCAAGTTTTCTTCTCCGGCTTACATAGATAGCCAACTTTGCCTGTCCTAAAACAAAGTTCAGTAGTTGACACTTCTGCTTAAAACGACGATTGTACATAAAACCACAAATGAAAACCTGCTTAGAGAAAACTTCCTTAAAAATATGAAAAAGTTTTGTGAGAAGTTCAAAGAGGCCACTCAGGCGCTGACATTCAATAAAACAATGAAAAACAGTCTCCCTAGAGGAACAAAAAACACACTGATCACTGACACTGCTGTTAATCACAGAAACAAAAGCATTGACAGCTATAATACCATGCAGGACCCTCCACTGTAAGTCTCCATGTCTCTTAGGGAGAGGGGCTTTATAAAGAGCCCTCCAGGCAGGCCGATGCCCTTTTCCTAGTTTAAAATAGGCTCTCCAAGGAGTGTCCACACAGGTGTTCAATCTGTCCTTGTTGAGTGCCATCACCACCAGTCTGTAGAGTGCCTTACCACTGGCTCCTCCAAAGTCCACACCAGTGGGAGCACAGAATGCCAGTAAGGAGCAAGGAGCGACGTCAAAGTCCATATAGAGCGTGAGAGAGGGAAAGGGGTCCGTGCTTTCCGGCTGCAGCGTGCCATTGCTAAAGTCCAAGAGTAGGGAGTGCTCAAGTCCATGAAGCTCCTGTTTCCAGTGTGCAAGAAGACCATCGATGAAACGATTCGACCTGACACCAAGATGAGCTGCTAAAGCTGAGGCGTTGTTGAGGCCAGGACCAGCCAGTTCCACCACTTGCTTCAGAGTGAGAACGTTCCTGGAACACAGCCTATCAAGGAAGGTCCTTCCAACTCCCGGCAGGACACCAAGGCGACCACCAAAAACCAGCGGCTCCCTCAACAACCAGTAGAGGGAATCGCATGGCCCTCTTTGTTTTTTAAAAAGAGTCCACACTGAAAAGAGACTGCGGTAAAAACTGGGTAAAGACAGTGCATTAGAGTTCTTAAAATCCATTAAAAACACAGGGAGGTCTAGCCCAAGCCCAAGGACTCTCTGTAAAATAACACAGGCCAAAGGCCTCCATACCAGGTCCTGGGGGCCCGTCAGCAGTCTCTGTATGAAAGTCAGTCTAAAAGCAGCACCTCTACTAGCTAAATGAATCACTCCTTGCCCCCCCTCCTCTTTGGGAAGAAATAACAGGGCTTGAGGAACCCAGTGGAGTCCACCCCCCCAAAAAAAGTCCACCAAAACAGACTGAATTTTGGACAACAAACCAGCAGGGGGGTCCATGCACATGAGGCGGTGCCACAGGGATGAGGAAACAAGATTATTTAAAATGAGCACTCTTCCTCTAAAAGATATTCTTGGCATTAGCCACTTCCACTTGTTTAGTCTCCCGTTAATCTTCTCTATGACCCCATCCCAATTTTTTTGCTCAAACTGCTGATTTCCAATAAAGACACCAAGATACTTAAAACCTCCTTTTTTCCAAATCAACCCACCAGGCAGCGTAAGCTGATTTTCTAGTTTCTCCCCCACCATCAGAGCCTCACTTTTTCCCCAGTTTATTTTTGCAGAGGAAAAATGGCCAAAAAGATTGACACTCCTAACCAGAACGTCAATGTCACTCTGCTTATTTAGCAGAATGACTACATCATCTGCATAGGCCGACAGCTTGAACGTGGTGTCACAGCCAGGAAAAGTAACTCCTGATAGATCCCTTCTCAGGCAGTGAAGCAAAGGCTCTATGGCGAGGGAGTACAGCATCCCTGAGAGAGGGCAGCCCTGCCGAACCCCCCTCTGGACTTTTAAAGGGGCAGACAGGCCCCCATTTATCTTCAGCACACTCTCAATGTCACTGTACAAGACCCGTATCCTGGCTATGAAGCCTGGGCTGAACCCAAAAGCTGTTAAAACTGTCCATAAATATTGGTGTTCAACCCGATCAAACGCCTTTTCCTGGTCAATTGAAATCAAACCAGTTTCTACCGCCAATGAACCAAAGACCTCCAAAATATCCCGAATTAAAGTGACGTTGTCACTAATCAGCCTGCCAGGCACACAGTAAGTCTGGTCTACATGAATGAGCTCGCTCATCACCTTTCTCAGTCTTCGGGCCAGAGCTTTTGAGAGAATCTTATAGTCTGTGCAGAGCAGAGAGACTGGCCTCCAGTTCTTTAGGCTCTGGAGGTCCCCCTTTTTCGGCAACAGTGTGATGATGGCCCTCCTGCAGGTCGTGGGTAGGGTCCCCCTTTCCAAGCTATCTTGGAGAACCTCCAGCAGGTCTGGACCAAGCAGGGGCCAGAATTCCTTAAAAAAGTCCACAGAGAGACCATCTATGCCTGGTGATTTTCCATTCTGGAGGCTCATTAGCGCCATATGCAGCTCAGACAGAGACAGTGGAGCATCCAAGCCGGCAACAAGGTCCTCTGAGAGCGCTGGAAGACCATCAAGGAAAACCTGGCCCAGTGACGTGTCCTCCCTCCACTCTGCTCTAAACAATTCACTGTAAAAGCTAGCAGCTTGTTTCCTGATCTCTGCTGCTGTGGAGATTGTTCTCCCGTCATCGCCCAACAAGGAGTGAATGAGCTTTCTCTGTCCATTTTTCCCCTCCAGTCCAAAAAAGTACTGGGAGGGCGAGTCCATCAGAGCTACATCCATGTAGCGTGAGCGGACCAGAGCACCCTATGCGGTGACCCCTAGCAAGCTAGCCAAGGCTGACCTTTTTGACTTAAGAGCCTCTAAGTGCTCCTGTTTTCCGGTAGAACTGAGTAACTCCTCTAGCTCTACCACCTCAGTCTCCAGAACTTTCAAGGATTGGGTCAAGCTACGAGTGACATTTTGAGTGTACTGTTGGCAGAATTGTTTTATCTGTGCCTTACCAAAATCCCACCACATTTGGAGAGAACTAAAAGAAGATTTTTGTTCCCTGTGTGACTTCCATACATCATGAAAAACTCCCTTAAAAAACACATCATTTAAAAGTGTATTATTAAAATGCCAAAAAGCACTCTTACACTTTACATTTTCAATGAAAACAGAACAAATCAGCAGGCAGTGATCAGTGAAACCAACAGGACAGATACAACTATTTTTAAAAACACTCATTTGGTGTTTAAAACCATAGAAACGGTCTAACCTAGCCATAGATAAGAGGTTATCTTTAGCATGGCTCCAGGTGTACTGCCTCTGGTCCCCATGATGTGATCTCCACACATCGGCCATTTCATGTGCCTTCACTAGTTCCCTCAGCCTATTGGCAGAAGCAGGGTGAGGTTCCTGATGGTTCCTGTCCAGTCTGTGGTTTAATGTACAGTTAAAATCACCCCCCAGAAATAAAAAACTATTTGGATTACAGGATCTAACCGTATCTGATAGCATATTAAAGACCCTGATCCTTTCTGCTCTCTGGGTTGGCACATACACGTTTATAAGAACCAAGTTTACGTTTTCAAACTGTACCTTTAGCAAGAGTACATGTCCTTTCACCACCTCTTCTACCTCATAAGAGACAGGCACACAACCCCGAGAGAAAAGTACAGCCACCCCTCCACTATTATTGGATTTGTGGCTAAAAAAAATGCAGCCATCCCACTCTTTTCTCCACTGGCACTCAGTGTCTACAGTGCTGTGAGTCTCCTGGACCATCAGCACGTCAAGTGTCTTTAAATTAAAAAGCTTGTATAAAGAGGCCCTTTTTTTTTTGTAACTTAGATTTTTATTCATTTTTCATCATATATAATGCATTCAGATCACATTCTACATTTAAAAAACAAAGGGGTTAGGGTAGGGAAAAATAAAAAAAAATAAACAAAATAAAAATAAAAAATAAAAAAAAATAAAAAATAAAAGGGGGGGGGACAAATGTTGGAGCATCAAGTTTTTAGTTTCCATCTCTTAATTCTTCTGGTTTTTTCAGTGTCTTTGGTTATTCTTTCAATTTCTGCCTCGTTGTTGCACTTTGTAGTGTGTCCATTTCCGCCATTTTTTCTCCCATATTCCTTCTTGCATTCTTCGTCGATATGTTAGTTTTTCCATCATACGTATGTCCTCAACAATGTCAGTCCATTGTTCTTGGTCAGGAAGAACTTCTGATCGCCATTTTTTTGTGATAGTTTTTTTACATGCAATCAACAAGATTTTAACTAGATATCTGTCCTCAGCCTGTATAACACTGTCTTTTTTAAGATCACATAAGTACATCAGGTTACAGTTCATTGGTATATTATATCCTAATATCCTCTGTATTGTCACATGCATAGATTTCCAAAATGATGATATTTTGTAGCATTTCCAAAACATATGTGAGTGGTCTGCATTTTGAGCCCCACATCCCCTCCAGCATAAAGATTGGGTATTTGTATATTTTCCTTGAATCTGTGGTGTAATGAAAAAGCGAATCAGGTTTTTCCATCCAAATTCCCTCCATGCCCTTGAATTTGTTGATGTGTGTTGTGTTTTCCATATTTCCTGCCAGCTTTCTTCTGTTATGTTTAAATTGAGCTCTTTCTCCCATTTCTCCTTTATATAGTTACTTGTATGATTGTTTGTCATAAGTTTCTGATATAGTTTTGAAATAATTCTTATTTTATTTCCTGCATATGAGCTTAAAATAAGTTGTATAATCTCGTTCACATCTGTTTGGAGGTTATGCCTAATCTTCTTCATATAGTAATCTCTCATCTGCAGATATCTGAAAAATTCCGATCTTTCTAATTTAAATTTTCTCCTGATATTTACAAAGCTCCCGAGATCTTTTTTTCCGATATTGCCCCATGCTGTGATTCCCTTGTTCACCAGATTTTTGTATCCCCTATCTTGTTTTGCCGGTTCAAACTGACTGTCAAATGCTACCCATTTCAATAGTTTTATGTCTTCCCTTATATTATATTTTTGTACTATTTTATACCACAGTTCTAAAGTAAATTTAGTGATTGGGTCTATTTGTTTGATTTGCTTATATGCATCTTTATCCCCTATTATGCTTTGTACTGGGAGTCCCTCAATTTCCTTTTCCATTTCTTTCCATTTTGCCTCATATCCCTCGTCGCACCAACATATGATATATCTTATTTGTGCTGAGTAGTAATATTCCTTTAGACTCGGTAGGCCCATGCCTCCTTTCTCTTTTGGTAATTGGAGGGTTTTATATTTCACTCTTGGTTTTTTACCTCCCCAAACAAATCTCGATATCATCCTGTCCCACTTTGAGAATTGGGCATCTGGAATCTCTGTTGGTATAGCCTGGAAGAGGTAAAGTAATCTAGGTTGTATGCTGATTTTGACTGTCTCAATTTTTGAATTCAGATCCATATTTAAGATTGACCATCTATCAATATCTTTTTTTATTTCTTGTTCCAACCTATCATAGTTTGCTTTATATATTTTGCTTAGGTCTTTAGGTATGTTCACTCCAAGGTATTTTATTTATTTTTGCTTCCAGTTTAGTTTGATCTTATCAGTTATCTGGTTTAGAGGGTTATAGTGGAATGTCAGTACTTGTGTTTTTGTTATGTTTATCTTGTATCCTGATAATTTTCCAAAATTTTCTATCAAGTTCATCATTTCCATTATTGATTTATCTGGTTGTTCAAGGTAAACTATAATATCGTCTGCAAATAGCCCAATCTTGTGTTCCGCCCCCTTTATTGTTACACCTTTTAATTTCTTATTTTGTCGTATCGCTTGAGCCAATGGTTCTATGAACAGAGCAAACAAGGTGGGCGATAAGCAGCATCCCTGCCTAGTTGATCTTTGTATATTTACTTTGTCTGTTAAGCTACCGTTTATCTTGATTCTTGCCACAGGTTCTTGATATAGCGTCCTTATGCATTGTACTGATTTTTCGTTAAATCCAAAGCGCTCCAGTACACTATATAGGAATTTCCAGTTAACCCTGTCAAATGCTTTTTCTGCGTCTAAACTCATTATTACTGCGCTTTTCTTTTCTTTATGTATTTGGTTAATTATATGTATTGTTCTCCTGATATTGTCATGTGTTTGGCGTCCCTCTATGAATCCAGTTTGATCATCTTCTATCAATTCCGTCAAGAATGTCTTTATTCGTTTACATATAATTGTTGTGTATATTTTATAATCTACATTTAATAAAGAGATTGGTCTATAGTTTCCGCATTGTTCTTTATCTTTCCCTGGTTTTAAAATAACTGAAATGATTGCTTCGTTCCATGTTGGAGGTATTTTGTTGTTGTTCAGCGTCCAATTAAATGACTTTAGGAGTTGTGGCATGAGTTCTTCTATAAACAGTTTATAAAACTCAGATGGGTATCCATCACTACCTGGTGATTTACCGTTTTTAAGTGACTTAATCACATCTCTGATCTCTTGTGTTGTTATTTCTGCTGTTAGTTTTTCATTTTGTTGATTTCCTATTGATGGCAAGTCCAATGTGTCTAGAAATTTTTTGATATCTTTAGTATTTGTTTCTTCAGGTTGCGAGTATAGTTCTTGGTAGAAATTATGGAAAATTTCTTCGATGTTTTCTGGGTTAACTGTGGTTTTATTTGTGGTGGGGTCTTTAATCTTGTATACATTATTCATTGTTTGTTGTTTTCTTAACCGTTTTGCCAGCAGTTTTGTGGCTTTTGGCCCCGTTTCATAATATTTTTGCTTTAGATATCTATTTTTCCTTTCAATTTCATCCATTTGTGTTTCTTTTATCTTTGTTTTTTCTTCTTTAATTTCTTGATATATTTTTGGATCATTTGTGCTTTGATGTTTACGTTCTAGTTCCCTCAGTCTCTCACATCTTTGTTCATACGCTTCCAGCTTAGTCTTATTTGCTTTTCCTGTTTCAACAATTAATTTACCCCTTAACACGGCTTTTAGTGCGTCCCATAGTATTGTTGGGTCCACTTCTTCATTGTCATTCTCTTGGATATATTCGTTTATGTTTATTTTTATTCTTTCTTTCATTTTCTCATCATTTAACAGTCCTATGTTAAGTTTCCATGTTGTTTGTCGTTTTCTATTGTTTAAATATATTTCCATGTATATAGGATTATGATCTGATATTTCTGCCCCTCCAATCCAACAATTTCTCACCCTGTGTCTGTCACCTTCATTCATAAGGAAGTAATCTATTCTAGAGTGTACTTTATGGGCTGCTGAATAATGTGTATAGTCTTTTTCGAGTGGGTGTAGGTCCCTCCATATGTCTACCATACCCATTTCTGCCAGTGAGGTTCTTATGAACTTTGTTACATGTTTTTTTGTCTTCTTAACACTTGTTGTGTCAACTTCATGATCCATGACAGCATTTAAGTCTCCTCCACAAATTAGGACTCCTTCACTGTGTGTTGCTATGAGATCAAACAGATGTTGAAAAAAACCCTTGTCACTTTCTGGTGGGGCATAGATGTTCACTAATGTGATCTGCATACCATCTATTCTTCCCTTTATTATTACATACCTGCCTTCTTTATCCTGGATTTCCTGTTCACTTTCAAATTGTATTTTGTTTGAGATTAGTATCATAACCCCCCTTTTTGCTCCTCCCTTAAATGAACTGTAGTAGGAGTTCTTATAGCCAAATCTCTTTAGTTTCACATGTTCTGCCTTGCTCAAATGTGTCTCTTGCATAAATATAATTTCAGCTTTTTCCTTCTTGAATTTTCTTATTATTCTTTCCCTTTTAACAGGTGAGTTCAGACCATTCACGTTTAGTGTCATTATCTTAAGATTTTTACCCATATTCATGTTTTTCCATTTTTTTAACTTGTGCTCCTAGCCCCTTTAACAACAAAAATAACACATATTTATATAAAAACACATTAAAAAAACTCGACCTCCGTACTTTGGGCCTTTCTTCTGCCCACTGGTCCCTGTTGGTGGGTGGGGGGTTTGTCTTCACAGAGTGAAGGGCCCTCCCTAGACTTCTAATTACTATCAAAGTAATAGTCATAAGTCTAGAAATGTCCAACAAATATCACTTAAACCTCTCCTAGCCGTCTGTTTCTCTTTTACCTTGTCTTCTTGGCCTTCATTTCTTCTGTGCCTTTCTTAATCTTTGTTATGATCTAGGCTTTCAGTTGAAAGCCTTGTAGCTTGTCCTGGGCCCGCTGCTCTACGTCTCTCCCCCTTCTTCCGCCGTTCACTCGTCTCCACTCCGTCTGTCGTGGTGTGTTCAGGGCCGCCGCTGCTCCAGCCGTCTCCTTCGGCACGCTCACCTCAAGGCCCCGCTCCATCATATCCCGTGCTGCCTCTTCGGCCGTGTTGTAGGTTCTTGTGCCTTCCTCCCAATGAATCCTCATTTTCGTTAGCGGCGTTTGGAATCTAATTTTTTTCTCTTTCAGCGTTTTTTTAATATTGGCATATTTCTTCCGCTGCTGCACGATTTCTGTCGGGTAGTCATGGTCAAAAAATACCTGTTTGTCGCCGATTCGTATCTTTTTTTTCCATGCTTGCGTCAGGATTCTTTCCTTTATGTCATATTTCACAAAGTTTACCACAACTGACCTGGGTGGAGAGTTTGTTTTCGGGTTCTGTGCCGGTGTTCTGTGCGCCCGTTGAATCTGCAGATCCGTTTCTCCGGGTATTTCCAGTTCTTTTTTTAAGAACTGATCCATGAATTTTGTCATCGAGTTGCCTTCAATGCCCTCCGGAATTCCAAAGATGCGCATATTGCTTCGTCGGGATCTGCTCTCCAAGTCGTTTATTTTCTCCTGCATCCTCTGCGTTTGCGTCGTCAGGGTCTGTAGTTGTTCGTTTGCCTCGCTTTTCCAATCTTCTAGTTCCGAAATTCGGGTCTGCGCTTCTGTCATACACGCCCGCTGGGAGCGCAGCTCCTCCATGTTTTCCGTTAATTTACGCTCCATTTCTCTTCGGAGGTCCATGATTTCCTCCTTAATTTCTTTTTTCAGTTCCTCCTTAAGAGCCGCTAAATCCTGTTGTAGCTGTCGCTTGAATTCTCTTAACTCTTCACCCAAACTGGCGATGCCAGCGTTCATGTTGTCGAGTCTGGCGTCCTCCATTTTCACTGCTGTGGACATCTCGTTTTTTTGGGCTTTGCGTACAGCGGTTTTTCCTGCGTTGTTGGAGAGGAATTCTTCAATTTTACCCTGTTTTTGTCCTTGTGCCCGGTTCCTTCGTGTTTTCATCCCTTAGTTTATTGATTCGTTTATGTCGAGTTGGCCATTTACCGATGATTTTTAATCCGGCTAGGGAGAGCTCTTTGTTTAAGTGTTATGTCTCTCCGCCATCTTCCCGGAAGTCTCTCAAAGAGGCCCTTTTTACATCATCCCTGGCCCCGTTTATATTAAGAGTGCCAATTCTAAGGTGGGGCATTAAAAAGGATAAAAATAAGGTACAGTAAAAAAACACACACATAGCATAAAAGGGAAGAAACAAACTAAGAGTCAACATGACTGTTAGTAATTTGTGATTTCAGTTTGACAACCAGTTTCTTTAAACGAAATATTTCCTGATCAGTAAAAGTCTCATTCCCATCATTCAGTTTCATCAGCTTGCGAGCTGATGCCACAAATAACTCCAGATCTGGAAAGTAATTTTCCACTTTCACAGCTCTGCTCCCCTTGGTCACCTGGAGAAATTGCCTAATTTTGGTAAAACAATAGGAGCTTTGCTCCTCCTGCGTCTGCATCATTTCAGACTCAGCTCCACTTTCGTCAGAGACGCTCTCATCCAGTAGATCTAACTTCCCAACCCTACTAGATTTAGCAGAGCTCTGCAAGTTTTCAGCACTTTTTCTTTTTTGTGCAGCTTTAAAAGGATCCTCTTCAACAAAACTACATTCCTGCATTTCTTCGTGAACTGCAACGTTCGTCATGCAGTGTTTGCTCTGTGTGTCCGCTACAGCCTCAAACCGCTCCTCCCCCACCTGCAAAGTCTGCTCACCCACGTTCCTTCGTTTAACTGCACTCTTACTTACACCCTCCGCCTCTTTACTCCGGATGACAGGCTCGTCACAATGATCAGAGCTGCCGCCAGACAGAAATTTCCCACCATCAATGTTTGGGGGGGCAACTACCGCGCCCGCTGCGGCTACCCAGCAGAGGCGGCCGCGGCCGCCCCAGCACAAGCGGACGCGGACGCGGACGCGGACACCCCCGCAGAAGTAGAAGCGGACGGCCGCGACCGCCCCAGCAGAAGCGGGCGCCGCAGCGGCATCCGCCGCACCACATGTAGCGCTACCCTCCGGACCACCAGAAACAGCGGCGTCACCTTTCTTACCGCCAGTGCTCTTTGTGTTCGCCTTTTCAGGACATGACCTAATAAGATGGCCTTCTGCGCCACACGCAAAACACTTCATGGTTTCAGATGTTGCAAACACCAAGTAGCTAAAGCCGTCAATCCTGAAATTAAAAGACGCGTTCAGTTCAGCAGAGCTGTCTTTCAACACCATGAAACACTGCCTCCTATGACATACAACATGCTTCAGCAGGGGTGATTTACTACCCAGAGAGACCATTCTGATAGGGGACACAACCTGGCCAAAACGGGACAACTCTCTAATCAGCTGATCATTTTTAACGAAAGGAGGAGCGTTTGAGATGGTGATCCTCCTAGACGGGTTCGCCAGCGGTAAAACGGGAGTAAAAGTGTCACTTATGACCACTCTCTGTGCCACCACCTGATCAGCTTTTTCAGTCGAATCCAGAAAGATCACAATTGCGCTGTTCATCCTCGATACTGATTTTATGCTGCCATGCCCAACCACCTGTCCTACAGCGAGGCTGGCCTCCTCCACAGAACAGGGAACTGTCGGGAGGATTCTCACGCCATGACGCCGGGTTAAGCGCTCAAACTCCACACCACCATCAATCACCGGCATGATGCCGGCCGGGAAAAACCGGCAGCAGAAGCTACCGTTCCCCGACACATTCACTCCAACACTCACACCCCAACACACACACACTCAACCCACTATATTAAACACACACACCTCAAACACACAAGATAGAGAAAAAGTTAGAAAATACAAAGTTTAACGTACTCACTCGACACCACTCCACACCCCTGCTCCCACAAACGCCCACGCATGCGCACGAGAGAGAGAGAGAGAGAGAGAAGGAACTGGCAAAATACAAATATAATGCAATAACTAGAATGATGACAAATAGAGACTGAAGGAAAAATACAAGTAAACCCAAATATATAAATAACAAAACTACAGTGAACATAAACAACAAAATAAGTCACACTAAGAAACAATACAAGATATGTGAAAACTAACCAAGGATAAAATAACAGGTACTAGAACTCAACAATACAACAAATGTACAAATATGTAAAAAGGCAATGACACTGAGCAAGGCGGAATCCCCTGTGCTCAGACTGTGACACATCGATCCAACATCACCACCTTCCATGCATTATTTAAGCAATATTACACGAGAGTGAGGTCAGTATCATGAATATACAAACTCCAGCAGGGCGTGATTCGGCTTGGGCCCTCCGAGTATGCTTTTATACAACAGTTCTGACAAGCAAAATTTATTAAATGACAGCAATACTGGACAAAATATTATGATTTGTTTGTTGAACCAGTCATGGTTCAACAAACCATGGAACCTCCTCATGGATCATCACCTTATCGTGGTGGGGGGGTTTGCGTGCCCCAGTGATCCCAGGAGCTATGTTGTCCGGGGGCAATTTCCCTCTGATAGGGTCTCCCAAGACAAACTGGTCCTGGGTGAAGGGCCAGACTAAGAACGATCCAACAGACTCTCATGATAAATTGTATATCAAGGATTCAGTGTACCCCGCCCGGTATGGGGTTACCGGGGCCCCACCCTGGAGCCAGGCCTGGGGGAGGGGCTCGAAGGCTAGCGTCTGGTGGCCGGGTTTCCACCCATGGGACCCGGCCGGGCTCAGCCCGAAGGAGTTACATGGGTCCTCCCTCCAGTGGGTTCACCACCTGCAGGAGGGATCATGGGGGGCCGGTGCTATGTGGATTAGGTGGCGGTCAAAGGCGGAGACCTTGGCGGACTGATCCCAAGCTTTCTAAACTGGCTTTTGGTACGTGGAATGTCACCTCTCTGGTGGGGAAGGAGCCTGAGCTGGTGTACGAGGTTGAGCGATACCGGCTAGATATAGTCAGCCTCACCTCAACACACAGCTCCGGTTCCGGAACCAGTCTCCTGGAGAGGGGCTGGAGCTTGGCCTTTTCTGGAGTTGCCCCGGGTGAGAGGCGACGAGCAGGGGTGGGTATTCTTGTATCGCCCCACCTTGCTGCCTCTATATTGGAGTTTTCCCCGGTGGACGAAAGGGTTGCTTCCCTGCGCCTTCGGGTTGGGAAACGGGTCCTGACCATCATTTGTGCCTATGCACCAAATGATGTTTCAGAGTACCCACCCTTTTTGGAGTCTGTGACTGGGGTGCTGGAGGGTACTCCTCCTGGAGACTCCATTGTCCTACTGGGGGACTTCAATGCGCACATGGGCAACGACAGTGAAACCTGGAGGGGGGTGATTGGGAGGAACAGCCTGCCCGATCTGAACCCGAGTGGTGTTCAGTTATTGGACTTCTGTGCTAACCACAGTCTGTCCATAACGAACACCATGTTCAAGCATAAGGGTGTTCATATGTGCACCTGGCACCAGGACACCCTAGGTCGCAGGTCGATGATCGATTTTGTTATCGTATCATCAGACCTGCGACCGTATGTCTTGGACACCCAAGTAAAGAGAGGTGCAGAGCTGTCAACTGATCACCACCTGGTGGTGAGTTGGATCCGATGGCAGGGGAGGAAGCCATTCAGACCTGGTAGACCCAAACATATAGTGAGGGTGTGCTGGGAGCATCTGGCTGAGGCCCCTGTCCGGGAGGTCTTCAACTCCCACCTCCGGAAGAACTTCAACCACATTCCGAGGGAGTCTGGAGACATGGAGTCTGAATGGGCCATGTTCTCCACCTCTGTTGTTGAAGCGGCGGCCCAGAGCTGCGGCCGCAAGGTGGTCGGTGCATCTCGTGGTGGCAACCCCCGAACCAAGTGGTGGGCACCAGTGGTGAGGGGGGCCATTAAGCTGAAGAAGGAGTCCTATCAAGCTTGGTTGGCTTGTGGGACTCCCGAAGCAGCTGAGATGTACCGGCAGGCCAAGTGGAGTGCAGCTCGGGTGGTTGCTGAAGCAAAAACCCGGGTATGGGAGGAGTTCGGTGAGGCCATGGAACAAGACTTTCGGTCGGCCTCAAAGAGATTCTGGCAAACTGTTCGGCGGCTCAGGAGGGGAAAGCAGCTCCCCATCCACACCGTGTATGGTGCGGATGGGACACTGTTGACTTCAACTGGGGATATCGTCGGGCGGTGGAAGGAATACTTTGAGGATCTCCTCAGTCCCACTGATACGCCTTCCACAGAGGAAGCAGGGTTTGGGGACGAGGGGGATGACTCGCCTATCACAGGGGCTGAGGTCACCAAGGTGGTTAAAAATCTCCTTGGTGGCCGGGCCCCGGGGGTGGACGAGATTCGCCCTGAGTACCTCAAGACCCTGGATGTTGTTGGGTTGTCATGGTTGACACGCCTCTGCAACATTGCGTGGAGGTTGGGGGCAGTGCCTTTGGCATGGCAAACCGGGGTGGTGGTTCCTCTCTTCAAAAAAGGGGACCGGAGGGTGTGCTCCAACTTTAGAGGGATCACACTCCTCAGCCTCCCTGGGAAGGTCTATGCCAAGGTACTGGAGAGGAGAGTCCGGCCGTTGGTCGAACCTCGGATTCAGGAGGAGCAATGTGGTTTTCGTCCTGGCCGTGGCACATCGGACCAGCTCTTTACCCTCTCGAGAATTCTTGAGGGTTCGTGGGAGTTTGCCCAACCAGTTTACATGTGTTTTGTGGACTTGGAGAAGGCATTTGACCGCGTCCCTCGTGGATTTTTGTGGGGGGTGCTTCGGGAGTATGGGGTATCGGGCTTGTTGTTACGAGCTATTCGGTCTCTGTACGACCGTTGTGAGAGTTTGGTTCGTATTGCCAACACTCGGTCGGAGTCATTCCCAGTGAGAGTTGGACTCCGCCAGGGTTGCCCGTTGTCACCGATCCTGTTCATAATTTTTATGGACAGGATTTCTAGGCGCAGCCAGGGAATGGAGGGTGTCATGCTTGGTGACCACAGGATCTCATCTCTGTTGTTTGCAGATGATGTTGTCCTGTTGGCTTCATCCAGCAATGACCTACAGCTCTTGCTGGGACGGTTTGCTGCTGAGTGTAAAGCGGCTGGGATGAGAATCAGCACCTCCAAGTCTGAGTCCATGGTCCTCAGCCGGAAAAAGGTGGATTGTCCTCTCCGGGTTGGGGACAGGCTCCTGCCCCAAGTGAAGGAGTTTAAGTATCTTGGGGTCTTGTTCACGAGTGAGGGGAAAATGGAGCGAGAGATCGACAGACGGATTGGAGCAGCTTCTGCAGTGATGCGGACGTTGTACCGGTCTGTTGTGGTGAAGAGGGAGCTTAGTTCTAAGGCAAAGCTGTCGATTTACCAGTCAATCTACGTTCCTACTCTCACCTATGGTCACGAGCTTTGGGTAATGACCGAAAGAACGAGATCGCGGATACAAGCGGCTGAAATGAGCTTTCTCCGTAGGATTGCTGGACTCACCCTCAGAGATAGGGTGAGGAGCTCAGTTATCCGGGAGAGGCTCAGAGTAGAACCGCTGCTCCTCCACATTGAAAGGAGTCAGTTGAGGTGGTATGGGCATCTGATTAGGATGCCTCCTGGACGCCTCCCACTTGAGGTGTTTCAGGTACGTCCCACTGGGAGGAGACCCCGGGGCAGACCCAGGACTCGGTGGAGAGACTATGTCTCCCAGCTGGTCTGGGAACGCCTTGGTATCCCCTCTGAAGAGCTGGAGCAGGTGGCTGGGGAGAGGGAAGTCTGGGCTTCTCTGCTTGAACTGCTGCCTCCGCGACCCGGACCTCCGGAAAAGCGGCAGAAGATGGATGGATGGATGGATGTTGAACCAGTTATTTTGCGCAGCTGAGAAAAAAGTCCCTAAATCTAGCCAGTGAACTGTTGCTAAACATCTCAATCACCATGAAGACATCTATTGTAATTTCACACACATGTAAACAAATTAAATATTGTCAAGTGCAAATGTAATGTGTTTATAAAACATACTTGCTAAATCAATACTTCAGAAAATCCTAGATCAAAACGTATCTAATCCACCTTATTCCTGGGGGTGCCGCTGTAGGAACGATTATGGGTGGAGCTTCCGGTTTCAGCTGACGTAGTGTTAAATCAGTCAGCAAGCGTGGAGTAGCAGGGGCATTTAAAATAGCGTTTTTAAAAGTTTTTCAAATTCATTTTAATGTATAGTCCACATACGTGTTTTGCACTCAAGTGGCAGCTAATTTCATCTCTTCTAGTTTTTGTATTTTTTGAATGTTTTGGCATAGCTCTGGTACTTGCTGGTGTTTGTGGTTGTGCCAACAGACTGGATAAATGGAGGCTTCTCACCACAACGGTGACAGACGACATCCAAACACGGTGTTGTGGCGTATGTCTGCTCTAAGGTAAATTTGATTATGTACAACATATTTTAACAAAATGCAGTCCACTTTATTGCGATGGAGATGTGCTGGTCTGAATGCGCATTGCGTCATTATGAGTACAGGCAAGGAGAAGTCATAAATCATGACTCTTTCTTTGTTTGGTAGCGGTAAAGTGTTATGTCCATAACCGAGACTTCAATAATGAGGCCGGAGGTGCAGTAGAACATAGCTTTATTGTAGAACTCACAGTATTACAGGCGCTCCCGTCTAGGCAGCGGTGAGGTCAGAAAAAGGGACTGTCCCTCTTCTGCATAGGCCTTTTATCCTGTGGGTGGTGGCAGAACTGGAAAGGTGGAGCCACCACCCATAGCACACAACAATATAATAATACCAGTATTTAATACATCACACAAAGTCCTGGGGAAACCCCATGAGTGCCTGGTATCATTGAAAAGCTTCGAAACGTACTTTCTAAAAAATACCTATGTTTTTGCGGAAGACATAACTCCCGACCGATCGAACGCGAGTTTTCAACCTAGCTAAAATATAAACAAATTGTCTTCTTCTGGGTCAGTTTTTGCGCACTTCCTACAAATTAAAATATCATTTTGAAGGTCTTTCTATACAGAATATGGAAATAACATTACATCAGTTTTGAAAATTGTCATGGACCCTCCCGTGCGCTTCTCCATTGCGCACAGCGGGGGGTGAAAGGACAAAGATTTACGCGCAGGGTTTACACCAAACACACATTTATTAAACACAAAAACTGGCAAACAGTTCCAAGTCATAAATTCCACTACAGCTTAAGGAGTCCTCCAGGATGCTCAACAGTCAATAGGTGAGGACCACCGGGGAAAACACGCACAGATAATACTCATAGGACTGGAGCTGTCCGAGTAGTCCAAATAAAGCACCGAGTGAAACCAGTCCTTCAAAGACGTGACTTCATATGACGATTAACGACCGTATGTGAAGTGCAATGGCCCAGCAATGCATGACTGGCAAAAGGCTCCTAAAGTAAACGCATTGCTGGAGATGGTAGATTGGTCACACCTGGGCAAGGAATGGGGAGATGGAGCACGGGCAAGGAACAGCTGACAGTAATAAGAGAGGGGGCGTGGTTGGACCGGCAGACAGTCAGACAGCGCTCGCACCAGCGTGAACCAAAGGGGCTGCCTCACCGCTGCCGGCCAGAAAGCAGTGGCTATGGGTAAGGTAAAGCACAGCATGCATAATATGCACATACCTAGTGGCACCAAAACCCACATAGCGATCAGGACCGAGCCGGGGGTAACCAAGCCAGCTCGGCTCCTGACAAAAATGTCCTCAAAGTGACTCATTTTGCCAGCATGGGTCATTTGTTTACAGTGTTAGCATCTTAGCAGTGGTGCTAACTAACGGAGCTACTATCTACGAGGCCACTTTTTAAGGTCATCTTCCCATCCCTCGATAGCCGTGGGAAGTGGTATGATTATATTACTGTTTTGAGGTGCAAGAGGCCATGTTCCCGCATTTCTGATGCCGAAGTCATTGTTTTTGAACAAGGAAAAGTGTCTCGTTTCAGTGACAACCTTATGTTCTAAACTAGTAAAATGCAAGCCATTTTATTCCCCGCGGGAGTTCGCCTCATTCATCCTCGTCGCTGTGTACATCCCTCCTGACGCGGACATGCGCGAAGCTCAACGCGTACTCGCGGATCACATCCAACACACGGAGCGGATTTTTCCAGACTCTCTGGTTATTGTGGTTGGCGACTTTAACCAGAGCAATCTGAGCCACGATCTCCCCCGCTACAAACAGTTTATTAAATGCCCCACCAGAGGAAAAAACACGCTGGAACACTGTTACACCACAGTGAAAGACGCATATCGCGCTGTTCCCCGCGCTGCACTCGGACTATCTGATCACGTGATGGTCCACCTCATTCCCACATACAGACAGAGATTGAAGCTCACTAAACCTGTTGTGAGTGAGCACTACGAAGAAATGGACCAGTGAAGCTGAGGAGAAGCTGGAAACGTGCATGGAAATAACTGATTGGGACATGTTTAAAGGAGCCACGCATGATCTGAATGAATACACGGACACTGTGAACTCTTATATCCACTTTTGTGAGGAGAGCATTCTTCCATCGCGCACCAGGGTGAGGTACTCTAATGATAAGCCCTGGTTCACTGCTAAGCTCAGACAGATCAGGAAGGAGAAGGAAGCAGCGCTGAAAAGTGGAGACAGGGGCTGCTACAGGGAGGTTAAATATCGGTTTAACAGAGAGCTGAGGAGAGCTAAATCTGTGTATTCTGAGAGACTCCAGCAGCAGTTCACTGCTAATGACTCGGCTTCTGTGTGGAGAGGACTGAGGCAAATCACCAATTATCGGCCTCATGCTCCTAAAGGTCAGGATGACAAAGCCCTTTGTCAAAGATTGTCCCAACACTATGCCCGTTTTGACACCCCGTCATCTGTGTCCAACTCCCCCCCTCCCTGCAGCTCCACAGCCTCCACGGTCCCTAATTCATCAAAGGCGCCCCCCCTCCTCCCCCCCTGCCCTTGTCATCAGTGAGCAGGACGTGCTCAAACAGTTCTCCAGACTGAACCCGCGCAAGGCCCCCGGTCCGGACGGCGTGTCTCCCTCCACCCTGAGACACTGTGCGAAAGAGCTGGCTCCTGTCTTCACAGACATTTTTAACACCTCCCTTAAGCTATGCCACGTGCCGACCTGCCTCAAATCCTCCACCATCATCCCTGTCCCCAAGAAGCCACGGATCACTGGTCTTAACGACTACAGACCTGTAGCGCTCACCTTTGTAGTCATGAAGTCCTTTGAGCGCCTGGTCCTGCCCCACCTCAAGTCCATCACCACCCCCCTCCTGGACCCGCTGCAGTTCGCCTACCGAGCCAACAGGTCTGTAGACGATGCAGTCAACCTGGCCCTCCACTCCATCCTGCAGCACCTAGACTCCCCGGGAACCTACGTCAGGATCCTGTTTGTGGACTTCAGCTCCGCATTCAACACCATCCGCCCCGATCTGCTCCGGGACAAGCTGTCCCTGCTCAACGTGCCTGACTTCCTCTGCAGGTGGATCACCGACTTCCTGACGGACCGGAGGCAGCATGTGCGGCTGGGAAAGACTGTCTCAGACTCTGCTAGCATCAGCACCGGATCACCCCAGGGCTGTGTACTTTCCCCCCTACTCTTCTCCCTTTACACCAACTCCTGCACCTCCAGCCACCAGTCTGTCAAGTTGATCAAGTTTGCGGACGACACCACCCTCATCAGGCTCATCTCCAACGGCGACGAGTCCGCCTACAGGAGTGAGGTGGCCCAGCTGGCATCCTGGTGCAATAACAACCTGCAGCTGAACGCTCTGAAGACAGTGGAGATGATTGTGGACTTCAGGAAAGTCACAACCCCTCTGCCCCCCCTCACCCTCACAGGCTCTCCCATCACCACTGCTGATTCCTTCCGCTTCCTAGGCACCACCATCACCAGGGACCTCAAGTGGGAGCCGACCATCAGCTCCCTCATCAAAAAGGCCCAGCAGAGGATGTTCTTCCTGCGGCAGCTGAGGAAGCTCAAGCTACCCACCAAGATGTTAGTGCAGTTCTACACAGCCATCATCGAGTCCATCCTCACCACCTCCATAACCGTGTGGTACGCAGGAGCCACTGCCAGGGACAGACTAAGGCTGCAGCGCGTCGTGCGCACTGCTGAGAAGGTGATCGGCTGCAAGCTCCCATCTCTCCAGGATCTGTACATCTCCAGGACCCGGAGGCGTGCTAGCCGGATCATAGCCGATCCCTCACACCCTGGTCACATACTGTTTGCCCCTCTCCCCTCAGGTAGAAGACTTCGGTCCATCCAGACTAAAATCTCCCGTCACATGAACAGCTTCTTCCCCTCTGCCATCAGACTGCTGAACACTAAGTGACTTATTGACTCTCGTGCACTATGTACAGCAGCTCAACCAGACTCATGTCAATCATCACTGTTTTCTTCCTGCATTACCGACTGCACTATATGGTTCTCCACATTATCTGCTGCTCGCTAATATATTTAAACTGCTGACTAGTATTACTCACTCTTATTCTACACTTTATTGCATGTATAGTTTATTTCTTTTATTTTATCATGTTTAATGTTGCAGCATTGCACCGAGACAAATTCCTAGTTTGTGTACTACATGAACAATGGCAATAAATCTGATTCTGATTCTGATTCTGATTCTAGTACCGGAAGTTGCTACCATAATTCACGCAATGCATCATGGGGCCTAGGAATAAGGTGGATACCAGTTGCCAGAAGCTAGTAGTTAGCTTGCTAATGATTTAGTACATTTTGCTCGCTTTTCTTTGCATTTCCAGATGAAACAAAGAGTCCATCACCAAAAAGGTATTGTGGTTTGTAAATCAAGACAATAAACAAACTCTAGCACTGCCTATTTTTTTTTTAAACAGATGTGAAATTGTTTAACCTCTTGCACTCCGGGATACCGTGGGCGGTCACGTCTCTGCGTCCTAGTGCGCCCACGTGCGCACTAGGACGCACACTGTGCATCTCAGAGTGCACTGAAAAAAAAAAGCTGCATTTCCGTTCTTCCACTACAGACACAGCCGCGAACAGAAAGCCAAAGGAGTGCTTTGATTGGTTTAGATTTGATTGACCTCTCATTCGACTAATAAGAGCCTTGAATTGGGTTTCTGAAACCTTGAAGAACCAATGACTGAAAACCTAGCAAGAAGGACCCGCCTACCAACGGCTGCGAATACAGTGAGCCAATTGAAGCAGAGAAGTTCGACGATTGAAAGTGTGTGTCCCGTGCGTAAAATCTGTTTTGTGTAAGCTGCTGTGTGTGACGGTAGCGTTCGCCATTGTTTTTTTCTTACTACTGTTCTTATTTGTTTTGAAAAATCGTTCGCCAAAACCGCAATCATGGAAGCGCAAAACCACAATAATGGAATCATGGTTTGACCGGGTCGCGTGACCAGAACCACGAGTCGTAACAAGCGGACCAGCGTCATGTTCGTCTGACAATGAGGAAGAGATGTTCGCCAGCGACACTGCTGTTGTAGACAGGTAAGTGTTATTAGCTAAATTATTCTTTATCCCTGAAAATTGTAATCCAAATGACTTTTGACCGATCGGTAAATTACAACTGTGCGTCATCGCCACATGACGGACCGCGGCGCACAGACAGGACCGGCGCATGGACTGGACCGTGCGCCGAGAACGGTCCCCCCCCCCCACCGCTACTCCTCTGTAGCGGATTGCAGATATATTGCAGATATTTTAGTACAACTGTGCGTAGTAGACCGCGGCGCACGGACCCCGCGGTCCATCATATGGCGATGGACGATGTCCGTCCTCTGTAGCGGGGGGTGGGGGGTGGGAGTTGTTATCCTCTACATTACAGATATTTTAGTATAATTTTTAGTGCACTGTAGGTTATTTTTTCTTGTAAAAAAAAAAAAGCCACACATTTTTTATGTGGCATGCTTCTTTGTGTGTGGGGGCTTGTTTGTTCATTCATTCATTCATGAATGAATAAACAACCCCCCCCCCACACACACACACACACACAGCCCTGAATGTCACCTTTCATTAGAGCCCAAGCTCAAGCTTCTATATTGAATCATTCAAAAGTTACAGACATTTTTCCAAACTGTGCCATTTGGCACAATTTGGCACAGTTCAAAAATGCCTGGGAACAACCTGAGGAAAAAGCTGTGTAATATATTCATTTTTTGTGGTATTGTTACAAAATTTTGACCTCAGCTGGATAACACTTGGTTCTACATTTCTGTTGCAATTTCCAGCCCGGATATGACAGCTGTGTGTTATTTGCAAGCATTTGTATCCAAAAAAAACACCCAGGCGAACTTTATTTTCTTCAAGTTCAGTATGTTTAGATGACTGTTACTCAGTGGCAGGAGCACTTAGAGAGATTATGACTGTTTTGCCAAAAAATTCAAAGTGTTTTCTTTTAAATGAGACCAACCCCATGAAGATGCGGCAAAGGGTTGAAGAACAGCTTTTGATTTACTTTGGGTACGTTATTTTTGGGCGTTTTTAGGGAAATTGACCAGAGTGCAAGGGGTTAATGATCTCAAAATGGCCGGGACAGAAGTAGACCTTTGCAAAAAAGGGTGGAACTTTCTGGTCATGGATGTATAATTTCTTCTTGTCAAACCGCACTACACTGTGGAAATTAAGGTATCCAAAACAGTACTGTTTTGTCAGTAATCAGAGACTGGAGTCAGTCTTATGCCATGCAGTGAACTCTCTTTATTAAGAGAACACAGAGCTATATATACTGGTCGCAGCCTGCCTGACGTCACCACCCAGGGCGGGTACGGCAAGCGCCAAAGGCCAAGCACACACACAACATCCACACAACATTCTTCCCCCCTTTAGAAAAGTCCCAAACCACACACACAATTGAAAACCTCCCAGATTTAGGACCCGAATCAAGCACTAAAATAACGGGGAACAATGTTTCATAATGGCACACATTCACACAAAACATAATTAAAATAGAGTTGGTGGGTGGACAGTCACACAACCCACATGGCACAGTGGATTATTCTGCCACTATTAAACTAAAAAAGAAGTCCATTAATAACTAAAATGACCGCTGTGTTCCTAAACTAAACCAAACACATAAATTAATCCCCAACAACACACATTCATATGCACATCAAATTATCTCATTTTTTCAAAACACATGCAAACCTATATACATTCTTTATTATTTAACACCACATGCACATATGAACTATTTAAACTATTATTTTCACACCACATAAACACATTTACATTTAAATTTATCAAGCTATACCACTGTCCATGGCAGCGAAAGGTAGAACCGGCTCAGGGACCCAGGGCAGCCCCTCGGCATGCGCGCCCCTGGAAGCCACCTGCCCCCGGGGTCAAAGCCGACCCCACAGTTGAAAACGTCTTCTCTCGTCTGGACCTGCCATCCGACACCTCTTCCCGGGCACACCGCAGCCCACCAGCGTGCCTCCTCAAGCCGTCCCCCAGCTGAAATGCCCACCTCCACCATTGGCACCCCTCCCTACGAACCCGGACCCAGTCTGTAACTCTCAGGTGGGTCCCGCTCGGCTTGCAGTGCTGCTGCTTGACATGCAGTTTCTCCGTGCCTGTCGGTCCGCCCTCGACCGTCTTCAAAACCGCTGTAGCTGCCGCCGTTGTAGCCCCAGACAGTCCAACCCCCTGTGGCTGAACTCCAGGGAAAACTGTAGCCTGCTCATTGGCATCGCTCGTCGACTCGGGCACCTTGCCGCCATGCCCAGCACCCTCATCCAAGGCGCTCTGCTGCACTGCCTCTGCGTCCAACTACTGCTGCTCTTTCCCGGGGCTCTCAGCATCACTCTCGTCGGCGTCACTCATCGACCCAGGCACCTCGCCGCTACACCCAGCACCTTCATCCAAGGCGCTCTGCTGCGCTGCCTCTGCGTCCAACTGCTGCTGTTCTTTCCCGGGGCTCTCAGCATGTTTGTGCCCCTCCTCGCACTGCCCCAACTTCAGCTGTGGGGAAAACTCAGTTGAGTCCGGTCGCTGCTCTCCCTTCATGTTGTCTTGGCATACCTAAGGACAAGTTAGAATCCCCAGTTTTGATGCCAATTAACCTAACTTGCATGTTTTTAGCATGTGAGAGGAAACCGGAGAAATCCCAGAGAAAACCCACACAGGCACGGGGAGAACATGCAAACTCAATACAGATCACTGTTGGTCGGAGGATGGGATCGAACCCAGGATCCCCTGGCCAAGGGTGAGTTGCTGTGCTGCCGCAGTACTAACCACTCTACCATCGCGCTGCCCATCAGTTGGAACTAATTGTTGTAGAATTAAATACAATTCAGTCCAGCCACATAATTATTAGAGAGTACCAGCTAATGCTCCAAATAACAGTTATTAGTAGGCTACTTTAGATTTGGCAAATTTTGCAAAATGTGCATTATTTCATCATTTAATTTGTCAAACAACAATTAAGTTGATAAAATGGCACTTTTGAGAGAGAGTGATCATGGTTTCTAAAAATAAAGTAATAACACATCAAATAAGTTCTGTGAAAAGTTAATCTATATGATCCCTTGAACCTGGAAGAAAACAACTAAAAATGGAACTGTCAGTCACAAAATAAGTAAAAGGAAGCTGTTAGTGGAGCAATCCTGTCTGGCAGGTTGTCAGGATTTGAGCGTATTTTGACAAAACATCTTAAAGCTTCTGTAATAATCTGTTCAACGCTGGAACTATGGACGGTTTCTTCAATTCAAATCTGTCAAAAAATTTCAGCAGGGCTGAGCTTTTAAGCCTGTTATTACTTCAACAAGCACGTCAATAATAGACTGAAAAACAAAGTTGTATTTCATGAAAAGTTCCAATCAATTAACGACAAAAGCATGCCGCTTTAAAGAGTGTGGCCATGCCCGATTTAGAAAATAAATAAACAAATAGCTGGACTCATCATGATTCACATTTTCTGTCACTAAAGAAGAAAGAAAATAAGATACAGAAAATCATCTGAATGCCTGATTTAGTTGTGTTAGGCAGGTACCCCAGTTTAGTTTTTCACAATAATTGAAATGGCCTTCTCATAACTTTTACTGCAAATCAGGACTCTTTCATTATGTATTCCACTGAGGCGATAATCAAATTCAATTGCACTTTGAGACCCATCTGTTCCAAAATAATTGATGATTTTACCCTTCAAAATAAACAACCTCCCGAGTCTCCCAAGCTCTGCACATAAATCTCATCATCTGAATCAAATTAGCTTCACAAGTAACTGTGTGTTTACTGAGCAGCTTTGGCAGAACACCCGCCATGTTTCCCCTTTGATGAAGTTGGTATGATGTCGTCAGAAAGGAAGCCGTAAATAAAAAGGTACAAATATGGACTCTTGTTTATTTTTGATTACAAGGCTTCATTTTGGTCCCACTTTATATGGAAAATCTCTGGAATTCTTTAGCAGAAAATATTAGTCTTATAAGACTATACTCCATCATATATTTTACATAGTATATAGTAGGAGTGGGAAGGCTGCACAACACAGTATTATCACGAGACTTGGGCTGCATCCATCCATGGATGGATGGACTTGGGCTGCAATGTGATATTATTACAATCCTGTGATAGGTTGAGTATTGTGACATCATATTGTAATGTTGGGGCTGTGAGGAAGGGGCAGGGATTCTCCCGGCATGCTTTGAGCCGCGGAGGATTCAAAGACTGTTATCCGTGTGTTCTAAGTGTTATGGCTGTGCCATTATAACTGTGTAATAAGCGTTGTTTGCCCTGTATGTGATAAATCATGTGTCTGTCACCATGAGTGAGAGGAGTGTCTGTGTGAATGACCGCCCCGCCATTCTGTGTTGTGAGTGAGAGAAGAATAAAGTCTGCTGCGTCACAATCACCTCTCCCTATTGTGTGAACTCCATGAAATGTCACACTGGTGTCAGGAGTGGGATAATTGAGAGATGGAAGCAAGGATCAAGGCAGAGATTTGGCAGCTCGAGCGGCTCATCGCCCAGATGGAGAAGGAGATGAACTGCGGAGCAGACACACCAGCCCCCGGAGACGCTCCTGCTGACGTGTCACCACTGAGGCAGAGAGTTTGTTAGGCCACAGCTGAGAGTGAGGATGAGGAGGAGTGGGAATTATGCCGGACCACAGCTGCGTGGTCGGCAAGACTACAACGACGGCGGCACAAGGAGGGATGTTTCCGCTGTGGAGAACCAGGACACATCGTGCGCTACTACCCTCCACTCACCCCGCGACAACCAGCCTCCTCACCGCCTTTAACCCGAGAGCGAGGTAGCACAGATGTGAACCTGCCACCTCCCACAGACATTTTTCCCAGTGGACAGCTGGACTGACTTGGGCAATCACCAGGGCTGTATCTACAGTGCAGCCTAGATGGCACACCAGTCTGGGCCTTGATCGACACCGGTTCCACCATCTACCTGGTCCAACCCAGGGCGCTGCCCGGTACAGATGGACTCGGACCGCAAGGGTGGGAATCTACCCGGCACTGCGTCCTCACCGCCACCTATGAGCGTGCCAGGCTGGGGGGGGGGGGGCGACGAGGCAACGGGTCCTCAGGGTGGGAGTGGCCGGTCAGAACACGGACCACCTGTCCCTTTTGAGGTAAGGACCAATTGGCAACTGGGCTTTGTAGTGTTCATCTGCACATGTGTCAGTGTCTGTTTGAAACCTCGGTCACTCTTACACGTACTGGTTATTTTATCTGTTTTTATTTATTTTATCTACTCCGTTTTAAATTTTTATCTCTTCTACTGATATTAACTTTCTATCTAGTGATATTAACTTTTTAAACTGGAACTAGAACTTTATTGATCGGCTATATTGATCAGACAGCTCCCAACGGCTGGACCACTTATGTTTTTAGTCAAAAATGGACATGACAATGCCTGGGGATGATAAATTCTCCTCCAGAAAGCACAAAAGAAAATTGCTGACCTGGAGGAGGATATCCAACGACTCTGATGAACTGCAGCAGAAAAATACACTCCTCTCCAACTTCAGCTTACGTCTTCCTCTGCTGTCACAGACGATGAGTCTTTTAGCGGCCCAGGAGTCCAAAAAAATGGCCTTGAGTGACTCAGCCCTCTGAGACACAGTCACCTGGGACCCCTCCGCCTGTCCACGGCCCTCCTCCTGCTCAACGCCAAATCAGATGGCCTGGTCTGAGGTGGTGGTCTGGGGCAAGAAAAGGGCCTCAGACGTCTCAACCACCAACCCTCCTCTGCCTGTCTCCAACCGCTATGAAGTTCTGGCAACGGCTGCTAATCCACCTTCCACTGATGCTCCAGCTTCGCCAGTTCCAGTTCGCCTGGGCTCCGCTTGGCGCACAGCCCCCGCTGACGTCGCACCCGTCCCTTCGCTGGAAGACCCAGTGGGCTTTCCTCCGCTGAGGACTGACAGCAGTGGGGCGGCTGTTATGGCCCCAGCCGAGCCACAACGGTTCCAGGCCCGTTCTGGAGAGTCCTGTGCCCGACGTATGATCCTGAGGGAGGCTGTTTGCTGGCATTCCGGGAGCCCACACTGCACGGAGCAGTCGGGGAATCCCCCTCCGGTTCTGCCGCCGCTTCGCTGCCCTGCTTGTCGTCTGGTAAGGTAAGGGGCCCTACCTGCCCCAACAACTGGACGCCCACTCTGCCGCCACCTCACTGCACTGACTCTCGCCGAGGGACCCTGCAACCACCAACATCCCGCCCGCTTTTTCCTCCAACCACGATGACGGTCAGTGACTCCATCATAAAGCACATCAGGTATTTTAACACTATCACTCAATGTTTCCCAGGAGCTACTGTCCCCGACCTGTTAGAAAAGCTCCCGGATCTGCTGCAGTCACAACCTCCCTCCATTACACATGGATTATAATTCACATAGGGACTAATGACACCACTCGCAGACAGTGTGAAATCACTAAAAATGACTTCTGCAAACTTTTTAATATTTTATCAAACAGCGGAAAGTCTGTTTTTATTTGTGGCCCCATTCCCACACTGCGCCGTGGATCAGACCATTTTAGCCATATTCTTGCCCTCTCAACTTGGCTGAAGTCCTCCTGCAGCAGCAACATTAATTTTATTGACAATTTGAACTTGTTTTGGGACCGCCACAATTGCTATAAATCTGACGGCATACATTTAAATGCATCAGGTTTCTGGCTTTTAGCAGCAAACCTGATGCATATCATTCAAACCACAACATGCAATTGACTGTTTACATCCCACGACCCCTCTCTTCCAGATCCACTCACATCTCTGACCCCCAGGAAGACTATCCAGCACCAGTCTCGTTTTTGTCAGCTTCCACCACCTGGTCTAGAAATTCATTCACTACCCACCTTCCCCATTAGGACACTGATCACGGACAGACCTCCATCCATAAAACATACAGTTCACAAGAACTCACGCCCACGCTGCCTACTTTCTGTGGATCAGTCTCCAAACAATAATCCACAGAAAACAAATTACTCACCCATAAATAACTCACCACCTACCCTAAATATGGCTCTTTCAAATATATGGTCACTTGCTAACAAGACTTTTATCATCAATGACCTAATTTTAGATAATAAGATTGACTGTTTGTTTTTAACGGAGATGTGGCTTGGCACGGATGCACCAGCGGTGCTCATTGAGGCCTCCCCACCAAATTTTATTTGAGTTTTTCCCATAAGAAAGGGCAGAAAGGGTGGGGGTACTGCATCAATTTTTTCTTCCTCATTTGCAGGAAAGCAAATTTTACCTGATCAATATACCACATTTGAGCACCACGCTTTTGTCTTTAGCAGCCCCGCAATTTTATGCATCACAGTTTACAGACCACCCAAATACTGCCTTGTTTTTATTAATGAGTTCTCTAAGTTTTTATCAATAATCCACTCCTCATATAATTTTATTCTCATTTCCGGTGATTTTAATCTACAGACTGATAAGCAGGGCGACCATATGTCAGAAGATTTTAATGACCTGCTCACATCCATGAATTTTACTCAACATGTCATGCAGCCGACTCACAACAGGGGACGCACTCTGGATCTTGTCATTAGCCATGGCCAGCCCATGAATGTGTCCTCTGTTGTTGACTTGGCTGTATTTGACCATTGCTGTGTTTTTTAACATCACTGGTTTTATGCAACGGGAGACCTCGGTGCAAACTGTGAGAAAATGCCATCTGATACCTGAAGTGGCTGCTGATTTTATCAAACTCTTACACAACACTCCCCCAGTTATTTCATCTGCATCGTGTGATTTTATTGTTGATAATTTTAACAGTAAATTAAGATCAACCATTGACAGAGTTGTCCCAATAGTCACAAGGACAGTTAGGAATGAACCAAAGCCTCCATGGAGAAATAATCAAATCCAAAAAGTGAAAAGAGAGTGCAGGATGGCTGAGAGGAAATGGAGGAAAAACAAATTAACTATCAATTGCCAAATACTACAGAGTAAATTAAAAATATACAATAATGCAGTCAAGACATCGAGAACAGAGCATTTTGCTAACATAATCTCAACCCATAACAATAACCCTAAAGTCCTTTTTGCAACCATTGATCACTGAATCAACCCAGATTTTAATAAAAACACAAATCTGTCATCCGACTCTCTCTGTGAGAGGTTTGCAGACCACTTCAGGTGCAAGGTTGATTTTATTAGATCCAACATTTTATCTGACCACAAGACTGCTTTTAATGGAATCTTGGACTCACCTTTAGGTGAGGAAACACTGGACTGTTTTGCCCTGATTGATGCTAAGATGCTTGGCAGAGTTTTCTCCCAGGTAAACTTGACCTCCTGCCTTTTAGATCCGATTCCCACATCACTTTTTAAAACTTTTTATGGATTCTTCGAACATGAGATTTTAAACATTGTAAATTGCTCTCTTCAGACTGGTGTTTTCCCCGCTGCCTTTTAAACGGCTGTGGTGAAGCTCCTTTTGAAGAAGAGCAATTTAGATCCTGATATCCTCAGTAACTATCAACCTGTATCCAACTAACCGTTTTTAAGTGAAGTTTTAGAAAAAATTGTTTTTATCCAGTTAAATAATTTTCTTATGGACCACATTCTTGAGAAATTTCAATCTGGTTTTAGGACAAACTACAGTACTGAGACAGCCTTTTTAAAAATTGTTAATGATATCAGGTGTAACATGGACTCCCACAATCTGTCAGTCCTGATGCTGCTGGATCTCAGCACTGCCTTTGATACAGTAGATCACCACATATTATTAAGCAGACTCAAACACCTGGTGGGCCTCTCAGAAACTGTTCTTGAATGGTTTCATTCCTATCTCATAGATTGCTGCTATTTTGTAAGTATGGATACATGTTCTTCGGCAATCCATGAAATCAAGTGTGGGGTACCCCAAGGTTCACTTTTAGGGCCAATACTTTTTAATCTTTTTACATTCCCACTTGGGGATGTTATCAGGAGACATGGCATCAATTTTCATAGCTATGCTGATGATACTCAACTGTACATTGCCACGTCTCCTGATGACACAAAACCAATTAATGCCCTTTTGAACTGTATTTTAGATATAAAGTCATGGATGGCAGAGAATTTCCTACAGCTCAACAAGGGCAAAACAGAAGTTTTAGTTATTGGTCCTGGAGACAAGCGAGAGAAACTAATAGAAATAATGATTTGTATTTGAAATAATAATTTTTTCCAGATACTCAACCTGCTCAAAGGAAGGTCAGTTTTATAGCTTCTCTAACCAGCTAAACTGTTTTCAGCTGTGCTAACATGATTGCACAAGGGTTTTCTAATCATCCATTAGCCTCCTGACGCAATGAGCAAACACATTGTACCATTAGAACACTGGAGTGATAGTTGCTGGAAATGGGCCTCTATACACCTATGTAGATATTGCACCAAAAGCCAGACATTTGCAGCTAGAATAGTCATTTGCCACATTAGCAATGTATATTAGATATTAGAGTGTATTTCTGATTAGTTTAAAGTTATCTTCATTGAAAAAAACAGTGCTTTTCTTTCAAAAATAAGGAAATTTCTAAGTGACCCCAAACTTTTGAACGGTAGTGTATATACATACATAAATACATACATATATATTATTAAGAGCAATGATGATACATTAACAAGTAATGATAACGAGAAGGCAGATACTTTGGCTGTCATATGCGTGTGTTTTTACGCAGCACATGGATGAAAGGAGACGAGCCCAAGTGCAGGTGAAGTGTGTGTTTTATTAAAGAGGTGTTTGTGTACAGCGTGTCCAACAGCAGACAAAAATACACAACGCTGCAGGGATAAGGAGGAAGTCCACATCACGCCTTCAGGCCAGACTGGGCCACTGAAGGGAACACAAAAACATGAACTTGAATAAGGAGAAAAGGAGACTTACATGTGTGTTTTCTAGCAAGGCTGAGCTCCGGCGAAACAGCACCAAATACAGTCTTGATAAATGTGTGACGAGTCACAGGAAATAGACTACCAGTCACAAGGAGACGGAATAAACACAGGATACAGACTAAGTGCAGGAACAGACTAACACCACGACAAGGAGTGATGCAACTAACGGAATAAATACACAGTGCACTAATGACATGGAGTGAATATCAGTGTGTTGCCGCAGCAGGTGCGCTGAATACGAGCTGCTCCCTGTACCGGCAGGTGAGCAGCCAGTGGGGAATGCCTGGAGAGGGAGGAGCAGAGACAGACACACAGAAACCCTAGACACAAGTGCAGACACAAAAACAGGGAAAACAAAATACAATAGTCTGTGCCTGGGGTCCGGAATGACATTAACCCCCAGACACATGACAGACTTTTTTGGTTCAGCCTTTACAGTGGAACCAGTGGGGGAACTGCCTACATATTTATGTAGGGAAATTAGTAGGGATTTTGAATTGGAAAATTACACCAGAAACGGTAAAGGAAAAACTTATAAAATTAAATCCAGCTAAATCCCCCAGGCCGGATGCAATTCATCCACAAGTTTTAAGGGAATTGGGAGACATTGTGAATATACCGTTGAGCATATTATTCAATGCATCATTGGTCACAGGGGAATTACCAGACATCTGGAAAACGGCAAACATTTCAGCAATATAGTATAAGAAAGGTGATAAAAAGTTTGCAGGAAATTATAGACCAGTCAGGTCAACTTGTATTTGTTGTAAGATTTTAGAATCATTATTGAGGGATTCCATTATGGATTATCTTTTGGATAATAAATTCATAGTAAATAAGCAGTTTGGATTCATTTCTAAACGCTCGGTAGTGCTACAGCTATTAAAAGTAATGGAAGACTGGACTGAAGTAGCCTACTTGACAAGGGTGGAAAAATTGATGTAATATATTGTGATTTCCTTAAAGCATTTGATAAAGTACCACATTTGGATTAGGGCAGCGCGATGGCGGAGTGTTTAGCACTGCGGCAGCACAGCAACTCACCCTTGGCCGGGGGATCCTGGGTTCGATCCCAGCCTCCAACCAACAGTGATCTGTGTGGAGTTTGCATGTTCTTCCCGTGTCTGGATGGGTTTACTCCGGCATTTCTCCGGTTTCCTCCCATATGTGGGAGGAAACCTGTGCTGTGCAACCTGTGCTGTGCAACCTGTGCAACCTGTGCTGTTGCAATCCTGGAATTTCCCCGTTGTGGGACTAATAAAGGCTTATCTTATCTTATCTTATCTTATATGCCAAAAACATGCAATTTAGGTCAATTGGCATCAAACTGGGGATTCTAAATTGTCCTTAGGTATGACTGTGAGAGTGAATGGTTGTCTGTCTCTCTGTGTTGGCCCTACGATGGACTGGCGATCTGTCCAGGGTGTACCCTGCCTCTTGCCCAAAGATGCTGGGATAGGCTCCAGCCCCCCCGCGACCCAAAAAGGATTAAGCGGAAGAGGATGGATAGATGGAAATAAACTTAGATCTTATAGGATTGGACTGGTTCCAAGGTTGTCATAGCCAGGAGCGGCACTGGGGTTAAGCTCCCAGTGCTCATAAAATGCTCCTTATGATGTGCGTCTCAAAAAGCCTCTGACAACTAAGTCCAACTCCTAGCCTGCCCGTGTGGTTTAGTCTCTAAGCCCGGCGGAACTGCTTTTACTAATAGGAGAAGGGGTGAGGGCGGATCTCTGGCGCCTTAAAACCAGATGCTTCGGGTAGATGGTGGCTCGTCAACCTGGGAAGGTAGCCCATCTAGGGGAAGGTAAACCCTGATTTCAAACCTCCGCTGCCTTGCGGCACACCCGGTCATGGGAAAGGCTTCGGGAGTCAACCCTGAGGAAAAATCTGGAGTCGGAGCCCCTAAGGCAGTTCTCTGTTGTGCTCAACATTGTTCTGGCAGCTCCCGCGACGGCGCTGGTGCTAAACTGTAGCAGCCCTGCTGTTCCTTTGGATTCATCAGTGACGTGGAGAGGGGGGACATGCTGCATGGGCAACATCTTGTCCTCCATATCTTCCTGCCCAGGCTTGAATCCTACCAACGCCCAACGCTGGAAGGTAGAACACCGGATCACTGGAGAGGACACTCCAGCTTTGCCTTTGGCGTAGACAAAACACGGGGAATGACAGTTACCGGTTATAAGCCACCGCTCAATTGGCGTAGAGCGCAGCGCCAGGGGTTGTTTCCCGACGGTGGGAGGGATCATCAGATCTCACTGGACAGCTACCGCCCGCCTCAAGCTGGGCAGCCCCCAGCCAATAAGGTGTTGTCCCCCCACAGCTTGCTTTCCTCATTGGGTTCATGGGGATGAGGAGAAGTCCGAACAGCAGGCTGAGAACCTTCGCACCAGGCAAGACAAAAAAACAAAAGAGACCAACTCTAAAACTGGGAACTTGGAACGTCCGCACTATGATGACAGGACTCGCTGCTAACCTCAAGGACATCAACGACACCAGGAAGACTGCCATCATCAATAATGAGCTGAAGAGACTGGGAGTGGATATCGCCACTCTCCAGGAAACACGGTTGGCTGACGCAGGCACACTGAGAGAGAAGGACTACACGTTCTACTGGCAGGGAAAGGGCAGTGACGAACACAGGGAACACGGAGTGGGCTTCACAGTGAAGAACACCTTGCTGAAGATGGTGGAACCAGGCAGCAATGGCTCTGCACGACTCCTCACCCTCCGCCTCAACACCACTCAAGGCCCAGTCACCCTCGTCAGTGTGTATGCCCCAACACTGACAGCCACACCAGAGGCAAAAGACGAGTTCTATGAGAATCTCGCAACAACTGTCAGGATCATCCCCAACTCTGAACAACTCATTCTCCTTGGAGACTTCAATGCCAGAGTGGGTGCTGACCACGACTCCTGGCCCTCCTGTCTTGGACAATTTGGCGTGGGCAGAATGAACGACAACGGACAGCGGCTGCTCGAGTTCTGCACATATCACGATCTGTGCATCACAAACTCGTTCTTCAAGACCAAGCCCCTACACAAGGTTTCCTGGCGACATCCGCGCTCAAAGCACTGGCACCAGCTGGACTTGATCCTGACCAGGCGCACCTCACTGAAGAACGTGCTAATCACCCGTTCGTTCCAGAGTGCAGATTGCAACACAGACCATTCATTGGTGTGTTGCAAGGTCAAGCTGCAGCTGAAGAAATTCCATCGTGCTAGAGAGCCTGGAAAGGCACGGATTGACACCAGCAAGATGGCCCAACCAGAACTTGTTGAGCAGTTTGCCTCCACCTTTGAGAAGGAACTTGGTGTACCACAAGAAGGAGAATCTGCAAAGCAGAAGTGGGAAGAGCTGCGAAACACCATAAACCGCACAGCCTTGGCTACCTTTGGGAGGAAGACCTCGAAGTCACAGGACTGGTTTGATGCCAAGTTGACCGAGATGACCCCCGTCATTGAAGCCAAGCGCTCAGCACTTGCTGAGTACAAGAAGTACCCAAACGAGAAGAATCTCCAGATTCTCAGGACTGCGAGAAACAAAGTTCAGCAGACTGCTCGGCGCTGTGCCAACGAGTACTGGACTGCTGTTTTGCTCTTGATATGTCTTTTAAGTCATAAACAAACATGTTACAGACATGTTAACAAGAAAAAAAAAACTTGATTTTTGGCAGAGTGTCACTTTAACTCTCACCAGAGCAGATAATGGTTTTTAATTTCCTGATTCACATCAACTGGTTAACGGAAGCCTTTTTGTAATGTCTTCTCTTTTCCTGAATGGTTTTCTCTGGGTTTCCTCCCACAGTCCAAAAACATGCATGTTTTGTTTAAATAACAGTAGGAATTAGTAGTACAAAGTATTCTGAATGGTTATTAATAGAGGAATTTCAGGAATAAACCAGTATATAGTATATAACTTTTTTCTAATCTTAACCTCTGACTAAAAGATGTGTTTCTCCTAAACAGTGATTTCCATTGCGGAGTGAAAGTGTCACTCAAAAATTGTGTTGTTTACCACAGTTTTATCTTTTTTAAAAAATCTTTATTATAGGAGGAAAGTAATGTGGCAGAAAAAGATTATGTGTCAGTGAGGCTGATGTCGATATGAAGCCTCCAGAGGAGAGCTCTCTTTGTTTGGCTAATGCGGGATGGAGCTCTGTGCTCTCTGTATACCCTCAGCACTCTGAGTGGGCTGCTGTTGACGGCATGAGTTATATTTTTAATGCCTTGTAGGAGACAGAATTAGAGTATGTGTGTGCACGTGCGTGTGTGCGATATGGTGGCATCCGTCTCTCTGTGATAGTCCTGTACCATGGTGCTCTGACTAACTGCACCCAGGAGGAAAGCCGATTTACAGCCTCATTCAACTGTACTGAGCTCCATTTAAACATCATTCAAGCCGCCAACTTAGCCTTCCTCCTCTCTTTTTCTCCCTGCTAATCTCACCACACAAGCACCCTTCCTCATAACAGCACAGGCATCCACACGCCCTCGCCAATTTATGACACCGAGTTAGAGTCATGGGACATTTGCACTCCGAGATTTATCTCAATGCATCCCCCCACCCATGTTTTCTGTGTTGTATTGTTTTCCACCTGAATCATTATATCACAGAGAGAATCTCACAGTTGCATGGGCTTGAAACCACCATGCTTCCACAAGCTTTGGCTCTCAGAAATATTCATGCAGGACTTTACACAGGGGAAAAAGAGACACCAGAAAGTGCAGTCTATACAAAATGAAACAATTGCTCTGCTTATAATAAACAGAGCAGGGAGGAAGGTGGGGGTGCTCAATTTGCTTATCATTCCCACTCAAAATACAGTTTGGGCCCATTGGGGCATAGCAGCATCAGGCCACTGGGGCACAAGCATGCAGTCAAGTAAACACACTGGAGTAGAATAAGCAAGCCACACAAAAGGCCTTCCTCCCATGACCAAGGCCACACACAAAGACACAGTGCTGAGTTTCCATATACAGTATATACTGGAAAGTACAACAAACAAATGGGTGAATTCACTGCTGCAAATATCAAATCAATATCCTTTCATTACTTCTGACACAGTTTAGACTTGGCGTCATCATGGGATTATTTGCAACAGTAATAACTCTCAGAGGACGGAACCTAAGGAGTGCACACCACCTGCTTCTCCTCCAGGGAAGGGAAAGCAACAAAAGTAGTTAGGCTGATCAAATCTTGGCGTGAACAGTAACAACTATAACAATCTGTGTGTGTGTGTGTGGGGGGGGGGGGGGGTTGTTTGTTTGGTTGGTTGTTGTTTTTTTTTAACATGTTCGTTGTACTGTTCGTTGTACTGTAACTCTGTAGGTTTAGTTCCCAGGTGTCCTCCCTCCCAGGCTGTTTTTTTTTTCATTGGAGGCCTGTCTCCTCCACCTTTAGTTGTTATGGAAACAAGCACGGCTGCAGGAGCAGCATTAGCATGGGTGTTGTTAGACCCAGAGAGCAGGGTATTTGCTAAGCAGCTCAAGTTCAGCAGGTCAAACTATGGTAACTCTCTCTCTCAGCACCTTGCCAAGAACGAGAAGAGCCTCTGTAGTCGTGTGTCTCTGTATTGAGTGGATTGGCGCCAATAGAAGGGAAAATACAAAAGGTTTTTAAAATTATGCGCATATAAATTTACTGCGCTGCTTTACACCGGCACTTTTACAGCATCTGTGTCCAAAATATTATTTTTTTACTTGATATTTTCACTGCAAAGGAGAGAGTGTGACTTATGCCTTGCTCTGGAACTTGCAGTTCTGTCAAAAATGTTTCCATTAAAAATAGCTCTTACAGCTCATGAATATGAACCTATGCATTTTCAGTCTGTGCATGTCTCTTTCTACATTATGGTACTATATTTCACTCCTGCTAAATTGTATATCTCCATCAGTAGCACTTTATATTATGGCCTAGAAATGATACTGTAATTATAGTGTAAGTACATATAAAATAATGTAATTATTTTGGAAGTATTGCGTAATGAAAGTGTAAGTTTTAGGCAATCTGTCTATTAATGCAAGGAACATCTGTCTGTGTGTGCGTCTGTGTGTTCCTCACATAGCTCTCGAACCATTCGTCAGACTGACCTAAGATCTGGCGCGTGTTTTGTTGAGGTTACAGGGGTGTGCATCAGTTGTTCAGACCAAACATGCAATTATCATTAATTTTTTTCCCCTCTACCCTTGTTAGCCATCGGGGCCAGCAGCACATACATCACATGATACGTCAATCATTTTGTTGTGGCTCCAGTAGTCACACCCAATTCACATGCCTGTGACACTGATGTCACCATTACAAAACACACGAGCTGCACCTCATTGGTCGATGCATTCCCCGGACAGCGGTCTGTTCAAGTCTCTTCATCTCTATCCAAGATGGTGACTGGACGTTAAACTTTCTGTGTGTGTGTGTGTGTATATATATATATTTTATAGTAATATGTACATATGTATATTAGCTGCTCTTGCTTGCTTGTTTTTTTTTCTTGCCTTCTGATTGTTGCTCTGAGTGTTGCTATCCCTGTGCTGTTGCAATCCTGGAATTTCCCCGTTGTGGGACTAATAAAGGCTTATCTTATCTTATCTTATCTTAAAACATGTTTATGAAAAAATGTAAATAGTGTCATTGCTGAATACGTGTTTACTTTTTACTAACAACCACTATTTTAAAAGTTCAGTACCAGCTCCCTGGCAATATCGACGGTTAACAGGAAGTCCTATGTGGTTCTGTAAAAAAGCCACCTACTGGTAGCACCATAGTCCTGCGTGAACAGGCTACCATTTTTCTACTCGAAAACTTGCTTCCTATGGGCAATGCACTAGTTGCAGTCTAATAAGTGCAACATAATCACAGTATAACTACAGTGTGAGTACTGGGTAACTACAGATGGGTGAAGGAAAATTGTGTTTGTTCTTTTTCCTTTTCTTTATTCTTTTATATGTGATTTTATGTGTTGGTCATACAAAGTGTGCTGTAATATGCTGAGTCGTGCTGAAGGGTCCAGAGACACCAAATGGACAGACAATATGTATTTTGTGATAACCACGTTCTATGACATATGAAGATCTTGTGCTCAAGTCACGTTGTGCTCTCCCTATAGATAAATGCTTCTGACTTCATGCACTCATCATGTGATAATTGTTATCTGTGCTTGTGTGTGCATGCTCATAGATATAAAAGGAGTTGTATCCATGTGACCCACACACACACTTTCGCTGTTTTCTTGCTGTGTGTCTCTTTTGGGCAAAAGATTAAACAATGATTTTTCTCACACTTGGTTTTTCTTCTCTCGTTTATTTTAACCTGGTGTTTAACTTAGAATTTTTCTTACAATGGGCCATATCATTTATCAAGTTCATTCAGTCATAATCACAGCATAAGAACATTGTATTTGTATTTATGCTGTGTTCACTGTTGAGGAAAAATACTTATACCATTATTACATCAAGTCTTGCCCGAGTTATTGACTACTTATGTTGTAATTACAGTATTATTATCATTCTTAAACCATAATTACATAATATTTCTACAGTAATCGTGGAGAAAGTACAAAACCATGTTTACATTGTACTTACACTAACTGTAATTACATTGTAATACAGTTATAAATTCCCCTGTACTTACACTACTACCATATTTACTTCATACACTGTGACTACCTCTCACAGTGTAATTTCAGTATATTTTCTGTGTCTTTATGCTGTAAGTATGAGATAATTTGCAGTATTATAAAGTTCTAGCCAACATTTGGCATTAGAAAGGTAGCTTCTGACACAAAATGTGCTCAGCTGCTGACAGTGTATCTGAGCTCTTCATCAGCAATAAGATGCTTCCAGTATTCCCATGACCCCCCAACCGAATAAATAACCCTCGCCCCCGCTTGACACCAGTGAGAGTCCTTGTCTCCAGATGCTTCGCCTGCCTTGCATAAACCGGCAAGGCCCCGTACCCACCCTCCTCCTCCTTCCCCTGACTCCCATAACCACAGTACAGCCTGGAGGAGTGCAACACTACCTGCATACAATTAGCACATGCAGATACTGTACACACACAGAGCCTGAGAGAGTGAGAGAGAGCGAGAGAGAGAGCGAGAGAGAGAGGGGGAGAGAGACAGAGAGACTACTAGCACATACACATAGCCATGATGGATGTCCTTCACCTCTCAGTAATGCAAAACAGCATTATCCGTCACCAGCTAGCCCAGAGGAAAGAGATGCTCTTTTAAAATTGACATTCTGCTCCCTGGCTGCATCCCTGGCATACAGTGTGGAAGCCAGCCCGACTGCAGAGTTACACATTCAGGAAGGTGTGTGTCCCCCCTCTGTCTAATCTGTTTCGGGTGGGGGATCATAGAAGATTTTGAGTTCATTAAACACCTCTCACTGTGCACTCCACCATTCAGAAAAATTAGTAAATCCCAATAAGTGCTTCTTTGCTGTATCTTATGGTGATGGTGATAGTGCATGCATGCGTGCATGCATGTGTGTGTATTGTGTTGAATATTACAGGGTCATCAATCTATTTCATGTCCTGGACTAAAGACTACCATTATCAACACTATGTCTCAGGCTGAAATGCTTTTAATCATTTTAAACTTTATCTGGTCTGTTTACAGCTAATCAGTTATTGGTTACTGTTTTAACTACTGGACTACCACTTTTAAAAAGCATGTTTTGCCAGCTTAAACATGTTGACACAGCTCCTAGCGGTGTTTCAGCAACACTATTTGCAGCCCCAATTCTGGTGAAGTTGGGATGTTGTGTAAAACGTTTTAAAAAAAAAAAACAAAATACAAAGATTTAAAACTCCTTTTCAACCTATATTCAATTGAATTTACTACAAAGACAAGATATTTAATTTTTAAACTGATAAGCTTTATTATTTTGTTGCAAACATTCACTCATTGGGAATTTGATGCCTACAACGTGTTCCAAAAAAAGAGGGATGGGACAACAAAAGATTGAGAAAGTTGAGGAATGCTCAAAAAACACCTTTTGGAACATTCCACAGGTTAATTGGAAACAGATGAGTGTCATGACTGGGTATAAAAGGAGCATCCCTGAAAAGCTCAGTCATTGACAAGGAAGGATGGGGCAAGGTTCACCATTTTGTGGTAAACAGTCCAACAGGTTAAGAACGTTTGTCAACATACAACTACAAGGAATTTAGGGATTTTGTCACCTACAGTCCATAATATCATCAAAAAAATTAAGAGAATCTGGAGAAATTTCTTCAAGTAAGCGGCAAGGCCAAAAACCATCATTGAATGCCCATGACCTTCGATCCCTTGTTCAGCCAACATCATTTTGTAAATGATATTACCACATGGGCACTTCGTGTCACGACCTGAACTATCTTTTCTCTGCGTTCAGGTTGTCCAGTTCGCTCCTGCTCCGGGGTAGTCCGTGCCGGGTCTTCCATGGCCCGCTCTTTGACAGCGCCCAGCTGATTGCCAGCTGTCTAGTTCAGCTGCGCTGGGACAGCTGTCTCCTATTCCCAATCATCTCCCCCATTTAAGCGAGCAGCCGAGAGTTACTCATCGCTGCGACCTCGCTATGGGAAGACGTTCCTTGTGTTCCCACGACTGTTAGCTCCTACGTCTAGCTTCAGTCCGCCGTTACCTCAGCGCTTCACCCAAAGTAAGTGTTGCGACTCGGCGTGTATTTTTCCCTCGCCGCCTCTCTAGCCTTTCTCCCTGGGTGGTATGTTTCCCTTAGTTCTGTGTGTGTTTTAGCCCCACGTGGCTCTTTACTTTTCTGTTCGTTATTTTGTGTAGTGTGTGCTTTAATAAACTACGCTAACTCACTGGTCGCCCTCGTATCTCCTTTCCTGGCTCGTGAGAGCCAGAGTTATGACAGTAGGTCGCAGCCATAGTGAGACGGCCGCGACCGTGAGTTGGCTGTAAGGACTCGACGCCTTTTTTTTTCTCTTCCTCTGGGTACGGGCGAGCCAGTATCATGTCCCCTTCCAAGAGACTCATGCGGCACCCAGGCCACGATCTCTCGGAGACTCTGGACCTTGTGGACGGAACGTTGTTCACCACGGACCTCTACGATGCCCCCAGCGAGATACGCTGGCGCCTGGAGCTCGCCGAGGGTATGCTTAACTGCTTTTCTCGCTACTTTCTTCTCCCCGAGGTTAAGGCGAGGAGGGCAGACATCTCTGTGGCCTGGGAGAGGCTCCGTAGGCTGGAGGAGAACTCCGGCAGGAAGCCGAGGACAGGACGCCTTCGCTCCTCGCTTCGGAATCCTGCTCCTGCCGCCGGTCCAGTCCAGGAGTTCGCCTCACCCAGGGGTAATCCCCAGGATAGAGTGACGTCAACCGGGTTTCCCCCGGAGAAGATGAGAATGACAGCGATGCGCATTGCGGATCGAGTGGCAGCCGCTTCTTCCGCCGCCGTTCCCCCCGTAGCCATGAAGAACGTGATTGCGGCGGTCAGGCTGGTCGAGAAGAACCCGGAGCTGAACGATTATCCGGAATACGCTGACCTGTTGGCTTCGCTCATCGCACAGGAGCGGCGTTTTCCCGACCTCACGTTCAGAAGACGTCGCTCCCAAATTCCCCACTCATCTCAGCGAGAGTCCCGTCCGGATCCCGCTCCAGGAAACCACACGAATTCCGCCTCCCAGCCTGCTGTTGCTCCCGTGTCTCGCCGAAGAAGTGAATCAGCTGCTCCCGCTCCTGGGCCCGCTCTCCCCGCTGTCCCGTCAGCTTTGGGCCCCCAGCTCTCCTCAGCTGTTTCACCCCCTTCTTCGTCATTCACTCCGGCCGCTGGGAGAAGCGCAAATTCATCTCCAGGTGTTCCAGGTCCCGATCCGGTGCGGGTAGCACCGCCTCATCTGTCCGGGGGGTTCCCCACTTCTATCCGGTTGGGAGAAGAGAGACTCGAGTCCCTTGTAGCGGGTTCCACCGGCCCTCCGGGAATCAGGCAAGTGTCCCTTCATTCTCCTCCCATTATGAGTGAATTGCCTTGTTTGATTCCTGGGGGAGGAGTTCAGGGTTCACAGTCCCCTGAGCTCTCTCCTCCCGCTGCAAAAACTGAATATGAACCTGCGTCCTCTGTGTCTCTTCCCCTTGAGTGTGCCCCGGTGCCAGGTGTACACCGCTGCGCGAGGAGGAGGCGGCCTGCGGCCCTGGAGGGTTTTGCCCCAGCCCCGCAGCCACGTTATGGGCAGAGGAGAAGGTCGAACTGCCTGTTGGAGCCAGCGCCGACGATTAAGCGTCCCCGGGTCTCCACGGAGGAATGGTTCGGCCCAGCAGAGTCCAGATCTCCTGCCCCCACGCCAGGTGGGCTGTCGACGCGGTCTTCGGCGTTTGGAGGTCGTTTGACTGTGGAAACCATCATGCCGGCTGCGGAGCCATTCGCAGTCGAGTTGGAGCCGGAGGACGGAGTCCTGCACGCTGAGCCCGGAGCATCGAAGTCCTGGATGGCGGTAGAACCCGAGATCAGGCAAGTGCTCTATTTTGTTTTTCTCTTCTCTATTCTGGAGCATTATTGCCTGTCTCTCGGGGGGGCGGGCCGGGTGCAGCCGTCTGCTGCGCTCGAGCCTGTTCCGCCGGGCTCTGCCGCTGCTGGTGATCCTGATCCCGGTTCCCTTTGTCCCTCTGAGCCTCTCCCCAGGGTCACCGGAGACGAACCTGCTCTGGGTGCCATCTCGGAGGTTCCGGTTCCCTGCACGGTGTTCGCCTCAGATGCTGCGCCCGGGAGTGTTTCGCCGGTCCAGCTGGGGTCCACCGGGAGTGCTGTCTCGGTCCAGCTGGGGTCCACCGGGAGTGTTTCGCCGGTCCAGCTGGGGTCCACCGGGAGTGTTTCGCCGGCCCGATCGGGGCCCACAGGGGGTGCTGCGCCGGCCCGATCGGGGTCCACCGGGGGTGCTGCGCTGGTCCGGGTAACGGTTAGTGTGGGAGCTGGAGGATTGTGTTCGCCTGACGTCAGGCTGACTTCGTCCCTTGCCTCCATCATTTCTCCTCCTGCCGCTGTTGGGGTTCCTCTCACCCGGGCCAGTTTCCCCCTACCCTTGTTGCCATTAGATGGCAGGCTAACTTTGCCCCTGGCCTCCATCTCTTCTCCCCCTACTACTGTGGGGGTTTTTCTCACCTGGGTCAGTTTCCTCCTGCCTTTTCCCTCAGGGAGGAAGCTGCACCAAGACTTCTCCCTCAGCTCTCCGTGGTCTGAGGTCGCGGGACGACCGCCCGGGAAGCCATCTGGCTGGTTCGGTGGTCTGGGTCGGCCTCCGGAGAAACTGTGTCTCCTAGCCTGGGACTCGGGTAGGCCACCCGAACTGGTGTTGTGGTTCCTGGCCTGGTGGAGTTCGGGCCGCCCGCCGGACAAGCTGTCATCGCCTGCCCCGCTCCACCTGCTGACGTCCTGGAAGAATTGACTGACTGTTTGTTGTCTTGCGTTTGATTGTCCTCCCTAATTTAATACTTTTCAGGACATCAAAGAACTCTCTGCCCTAGAGTCCTTATTGTGGGGTTATCCCAGTTAAAATTTCCTTGGACTATTTTCTTTGTTTTATAATCCCAGTATGATCCTATTCTAATTTCTCCTTAAGTAGCATTTGCTTCACATTGCCTGGCCTCATTCCGAGTAGTCTTGTTTTTCTGTATTTATATCCTCCTCCAGACTGTTTAGTGACACTTTTGTGCTAATACGTGTTTGAGGAGTTGTTCCTTTTGTATTTTTATCTTCATGCCAATTTGCAGTTCCAGGCTCTATTTTTGGATCTTATGCCCGGTTTGCATCCTTTGTATATTCTGTTTTGGTCGGGGTTTACTCGTGTAAGTCTATTTTAACCATATGTTCAGAGTTTTGTAGTTTTTGGCCTTCGGGACATGAGTTTTTTTTTTTTATTGTCCTCACCCTAAGTTATTGTGAACTTTTTCCATGACTGTGTCGCTATGTTTCTGCATTTTGGTTCTTGTCGTTTCTCCCCACCTCCTGTGGTCACCTGCACAGACCGTCTGGCCTCTGCAGGGGAGGGGGTGATGGTTTTTTTGGGGGGGGGGGGGTTAAGATTATTATGGTATCTGACCCTATACTGTATCTAGGTTTTTTTTTTTTTTTCTTCCCTGCCTCCTTTTTCTGGTCCCTCCCTTTCTCCCAGATCTGGCCCCCACCGCCCTCCCTGGTCTTCCCTCGGGGGGGGGGGGGGGGGGGGTTAGGCCGCTCCAGGAGGCGCGGCTCGGGGGAGGAGTACTGTCACGACCTGAACTATCTTTTCTCTGCGTTCAGGTTGTCCAGTTCGCTCCTGCTCCGGGGTAGTCCGTGCCGGGTCTTCCATGGCCCGCTCTTTGACAGCGCCCAGCTGATTGCCAGCTGTCTAGTTCAGCTGCGCTGGGACAGCTGTCTCCTATTCCCAATCATCTCCCCCATTTAAGCGAGCAGCCGAGAGTTACTCGCCGCTGCGACCTCGCTATGGGAAGACGTTCCTTGTGTTCCCACGACTGTTAGCTCCTACGTCTAGCTTCAGCCCGCCGTTACCTCGACGTTTCACCCAAAGTAAGTGTTGCGACTCGGCGTGTATTTTTCCCTCGCCGCCTCTCTAGCCTTTCTCCCTGGGTGGTATGTTTCCCTTAGTTCTGTGTGTGTTTTAGCCCCACGTGGCTCTTTACTTTTCTGTTCGTTATTTTGTGTAGTGTGTGCTTTGTTAATAAACTACGCTAACTCACTGGTCGCCCTCGTATCTCCTTTCCTGGCTCATGAGAGCCAGAGTTATGACACTTCGGAAAACCATTGTCGATTAGCACAGTTCATTGCTACATTTACAAGAGCAAGTTAAAACTCTACCATGCGAAGTGAAAGCCATATATCAACAAAACCCAGAAACACCACCTGTTGCTCTGGGTCCAAGCTCATCTGAGACGGACTGACGCAAAGTGGCAAAGCATTCTGTGGTCTAACAAGTCTACATTTCAAATTTTGGGGGGGAAATCATAAACACCGTGTCCTCTGGGCTAAAGTAGAAAACAACCAGTGGTGTAGCCAGAAATGAAAAAGTAGGTTGGCAGAGAGAAAATCAGCTGGCAAAACCCATAACACACAGACCACCAAATAAGCCAACCATACCTGCTTAAATGCACCACAGGTTTAATTAACCATCAGCCTTATCATGACAAACAATGTTACAACTGCACTCTTACAGGTACAACTCTGTGTTGGCACAGCAGCCACACAGCATTTCTGACAGAGCAAACACATGACGAACAAGCATCACCTATAATAGGCTGCATGCTGCTGAACAGTCAATGTAAAAGAAAAAACACTTCAATATAACCTGGGCTCAGCACAGCCACGTAAACTACACATGTTTACCAGTCCAAAAAAACCAGTCTTGATAAAAGCAGAGCAGGCAGCCACATAAACCACACATTAAGACAACAGTCCAAAAGAGCTCATTTTAATAAGGCTGGCTCAGCAGCCACAACGCACATGAAATAGACTTCATAGTCCAAAAATGACTTACAGTTGATGATTACAGTCTGAGACGATGAGGCTTGGTGTTGAACACTGCAATGATGTTCTGTATAGTCCATTGATTCAGTCTCTTCTGAAGGAGAGCAGGGACAGAGTTCAGCCTGTCTCTCAGCAGTGATACTATAATGGCAGATTTATATAAGAAATCAGCTTGTTTATAGTTTATACTGTAATATTCTCACCAGAAATGGCTGTATCTACAATAATTTTAGTAAATGAATCATCTTATTTTATTGAGATTGGTGTTGATATGGTTCCTCTATCTAGGCTCAGGTGCAAATTATAATAATAGCTTTGTAACTCGGAAAGATTTCAATTTATGAGAAAAATATTGCAAAAAAAGTTGAGAAAAAATTGCAAATTTATATGAAAAAGTCTAAATATTATCAAAACCAGTTACAAATTTACAAAACAAGTATCAGAGGTATATGAAAAAAGTCACAAATTTATGAGGAAAAAAACCACACATTTTATTTATTTTAATTTTTTAAATTTTGTATACTTTATTAATCCCAGAGGGAAATTCAGGGCATCCACGTGGATATATGAGGCAGCCACGGTGCGGCACCAATCCCTTCACCATTCACACACATTCATACCTAGGGCCACTTTAGAGTCTCCAATTAACCTAACTTGCATGTTTTCAGTCTGTGGGAGGAAACCGGAGTACCTGGGGTAAACTCACACAGACATGGGAAGAACATGCAAATTCCACACAGAAGGGTCACTGATGAGCAAAAGTTGCAAATTTCTGTCATAAAAATCCCATTTGTGGGAAAAATTTGTATATACAGTATATACAAGGAAATAGATGTACATGGATTCATTAGAGACAGGTCCTAAATGGATGAGGAAAAAAACTCTATAAATTTATGAAGAATCACAGACGAAGAAAAATCTTCCAAATTAGTTTGTCCATTGATTACACTGTTTTTGCTTCAGTAACTTAGTACATGTAATGGTCTGCTCCAGTGCTCATTCCCTTCAGCTGCGCGCACCTGCTCCTCATCAGGGTCTGGGCTATATTAACCGCACTGCCCTGGGATCAGTGCGGAGTCGTCTGTGTTCTCTCCACACGACCTTCTCCTGCCTTCGTCATCGTTCCTGAGTTCCAGTCTAAGCCTACCCCTGTCCTCGCTCTTAGCCTCCTGCCTACCGGCGTCTGGAAGAAATCCCCTCCAGCTCAGATAAGCCTCTCTCATTCCCTTTAATCTCTCTCTCGGTCCCATGTGCACAGGTGGAGCGCCGTGGCGGCGGATCTCCCTCTCTCTGTGGCGGCGGACCACCCTCCTTCCTTCCTAGTGGCGGACAACGCCTCACCACTCACCCTGCACACATTCACCTCCAGCAGCCACGACGAGAACAGAGAACACTGTCCTCCTGGCTGCAGCCGCCGAGCTGAACCTGAGCCACTTAACATCTCTACAAACAGTAAGCTATGGTCTAAACTGCACATCCCCGGCGGTGATAACCTTTAACTGTCCCTGCTTCTGTTTGTCCCTAGGGTTCAAAACAAATCTACCTACGGGTACAAATAAAGTAACCTGAACCTGAACCTGAACCTGAACTATTGCTCTCCCCTTGACGCGTCTCACTTCTCCCAAGGTTCCTTTCCGGTGGACGGAGGAGGCGGCTACGGCCTTTGCAGTCCTCAAGAAGAAGTTCTCTGACTCCCCCGTCCTGGCCCAGGTGGACCCTGCTCTCCAGTGCCTTGTGGTGGTGGATGCCTCGGACTCGGGGGTGGGAGCCGTTCTTTCTCAGCGGTCCCCAACAGATGGCAGGATCCGACCGTGTGCTTTCTTCTCTCATCGGCTGTCCCCTGCGGAGCGAAATTACAACATCGGTGACAGAGAGCTCCTGGCAGTCAAGCTCGCGCTGGAGGAGTGGCACCATTGGTTGGAGGGGGCCTCTCAGCCGTTCGTGGTTTGGACAGACCACAAGAACCTGGAATACCTCCGGACAGCTAAGCATCTGAATGCACGCCAGGCCTGCTGTTCCCTGTTCTTTGGATGCTTCAACTTTACCATCACGTACCGCCCTGGGTCCAAAAACACCAAACCAGACACTCTATCCAGGCAGTTCACCTTGGATGCTACTGAGACTACAGAACACCCTATTCTTTCTCCTTCATGTGTCATGGGCGCCCTCTCGTGGGGCATCAGGGAGAAGGTCCTGAGGGCACAGGACGCCGAAGTGGACCAGGGCGGGGGGCCAGCGGGGAAGCTGTTCATCCCATCGGCCGTTCGGGGCGAAGTTATCCATTGGGCCCACGCATCCAGGTTCTCGTGTCACCCTGGGAGGGTTCGCACGGTGGCGCTTCTTCAAAGAACGGTTTGGTGGCCCTCACTGCAGAAGGACGTTGGGGAGTATATCCGTGCCTGTCCCCAGTGCGCCGCTGGCAAAACGTCCTCATCCTCTCCAGCCAGGCTGCTCCACCCTCTCCCTACTCCCTGCAAGCCCTGGTCCCATGTGGCGTTGGATTTCGTCACCAGCCTCCCACCTTGTTCTCATCATTGTCAACAGGTTTTCCAAGGCTGCTCACTTCATTCCCCTGCAGGGGCTGCCTATGGCAAAGGAGACGGTGGACCTGCTCGTCCAGCATGTGGTGAAACTGCACGGGATCCCCCTGGACATCGTCTCCGACTGGGGTCCCCAGTTCATTTCCCAGGTGTGGAGGTCTTTCTACAACGCCCTTGGGGCAACAGTGAGCCTGTCATCCGGATACCACCCTCAGTCCAACGGGCAATGTGAGCGGGCTAACCAAGAGCTGGAAGCAGCACTGCGGTGTGTGGCCACCGCCAACCCGGCATCATGGAGCACGCATCTATTGTGGATTGAATATGCCCACAATACGACGATCTCCTCGGCTATCGGCATGTCCCCATTTGAGGCTTCACTCGTATACAACCCCCTGTTGTTTCCTGAGGAGGAGGAAGACATCACCGTCCCGTCCGTCCGGGCACACCTGAGGCACTGCCGCCGGTTGTGGAAAGCAACCTGGACCGCGCTACGGCGCACGGCAGAGTGCAATTCCATGGTTGCCAACCGCCGCAGGACACCAGGCCCTTCCTACCAGGTGGGTCAGCAGGTATGGCTATAAACCAAAAATATTAACCTGAAGGCAGAGTCAAAGAAGATGTCCCAACAGTTCATTGAGCCTATGGCCATCTCCCACATTATTACTCCTGTCTCTGTGCACCTAGCCCCCCCCCCCGCGTCTGTTCTACATTCCATGTTTCTCAGCTCAAACCCTTCTGTTCCAGCCCTCTGTGTCCCCCTCCCAGGTCTCCACCTCCGCCGATAGTGATCGACGGCGACCCGGCATGGAAGGTCAATGCCATTCTGGACGTCCGTCGCCGGGGTCGCAGCCTACAATACCTGGTGGACTGGGAGGGCTACGGGCCGGAATGGAGGTCCTGCGTGTGTCCCTCCTTCGTCTTGGATAAAGACATCATCAGGGATTTCCAGGTTGGTTGGATCGACCGCCGAGAGGCGTCTCGTAGGGGGGGAGTACTGTATTGGTCTGTTCCAGTGCTCATTCCCTTCAGCTGCACGCACACCTGCTCCTCATCAGGGTGTGGGCTATATTAACTGTGCTGCCCTGGGATCAGTGCAGAGTCGTCTGTCTTCTCTCCACACGACCTTCTCCTGCCTTCGTCATCGTTCCTGAGTTACAATCTAAGCCTACCCCTGTCCTCGCTCCTAGCCTCCTGCCTACCGGCGTCTGGAAGAAATCCCCTCCAGCTCAAGTAAGCCTCGCTCATTCTTTCTAATCTCTCTCTCGGTCCCCTGTGTACAGGCGGAGCTCCGTGGCGGCGGATCTCCCTCTCTCTGTGGCGGCGGACCACCTTCCTTCCTTCCTAGTGGCGGACAACGCCTCACCACTCACCCTGCACGCATTCACCTCCAGCAGCCGTGACGAGAATGGAGAAGACTGTCCTCCTGGCCGTAACTGCGGAGCTGAACCTGAGCTGCTTAACATCTCTACAAACAGTAAACTTTGGTCTAAACTGCACGTCCCCAGCAGTGATAACCTTTAACTGTCCCTGCTTCTGTTTGTCCCTAGGGTTGCCGGGTCATACGGTGTTCTGCTCTCCCCCAGCAGCTTCAAACTACACATCCATGTGCGCATACACACACGTTATTGTTAATAAACTCAACTGTATCTACTCCTGAGTCTGAGTCTGGTCACTGGGTCTATACACTATGCCAGTACATGCTTTCTTGCTATTAATGTCACAAGGTAGGCCTACTTTTGTTGAGTATTTCACTCACCTCTGTCACTGATCAGTGTATGGATTCTGACATGCAGGGAAGAGAGTCTTAGCAGGAGGAGAGGAGCTGCTGATGGGAACTATTTGAAGGCATGATTACATTAGTGTGTCAGACTCCTATATTAATACTGAGAACACAATGGAAACACCTACTTGTTCCTCACTGCAATGTGTTTTTTTTCTAACTACAAAAGAGAGTTAACAACCAGCTGCTGCTTGATTGTGTGTGCACTGCACAGTCCCCAAGACACATGAAGAGAGGGGCAACTGGCTGTTCACATTATGATTGGCAGTTGGGGTGAGCAATCAAACAAACGAAAGCTTCTGAATCAGTGGGTAAATGCCGGCCAGAACCATCCATAGCTACGCCTTGGGAAACAACCATCCAGATTGTTATCTGCCTTTAAGTTCAAAAGCCAGTATCTTTGATGGTATGGGGATGTGTTAGTGCCCATGGCATGGGTGACATCTGTGAAGGCACCATTAATACTGAATGGTGCATACAGGTTTTGGAGCAACATATGCTGCCATCCAAGCAACATCTTTTTCAGGGATGTCCCTGCTTATTTCAGCAAGACAATGCCAAACCACATTCTGCTCATGTTACAACAGTGTAGCTTTGTAGTAAAAGTGTGTTGGTATTAGACTGGCCTGCCTGCAGTCCAGACCCATCTCCCACTGAAAATGTGTAGTGCATTATGAAGTACAAAATACGACAACAGAGACCCCTGTCAGTTGAGCAACTGAAGTCATACATCAAGCAAGAATAGGAAAGAATTCCACTGATAAAGCTTCAGTAATTAGTGTCCTCTGTTTTGAATGCTTGTTGAGTGTTGTTAAAAGGAAAGGCGATGTGACGCAGTGGTAAACATGTCCCTGTCCCAGCTTTTTTGGAATGTGTTGCAGGAGTCGAATTCAAAATAAATGAATATTTGCAAAAAAACAAGTTTTTCAGTTTGAAAATTAAATATCTTGTCTTTGTAGTATATTCAATTGAATATAGGTTGAAAAAGATTTTTAAATCATCGTATTTTGTTTTTATTTACATTTTACACAATGTCCCAACTTCACCAGAATTAAGGTTGTAAGATTTTCACCTTTGAATAATGTTACAAAATGACTTTGATAGTGGTTCTAAAGGTGCATTCAGACCAAACGTGAAAGCATGAATTGTTTGGGCAGTGCAATTACACGTTAACTCAATGTAAAGATGCAAACAGACGTGAATTCACATCTGAGCAAGTTGCAGAGGGGCGGAATTGCCTTTATGCAGTGTTGCCAACTCTCACTCTTTTGGAGCGAGTCTCATACTTTTGCTCTCTTTCTCTCACACCACAAATCTTATGTCTCACTCCAAAATGAGGAAAATACTGCCAACATTGTGTTGACTTTCTTCAGATTTTTACACAATAAGAGCTCACAAGGCAGCATAAAGCAGACTGAACATGTTCTAAAACTTATTCTGAGGTAAAGAAATGTATGTGTTGAAAAAAAAACTGTATATGGGTATTGCGCATATGCATGCTCACTTCACCCCTACCCCCCAGCTTTCCCTGTGCACAGTTCCCTCTGTAAATCTCACTTCAAGTTTTTCTGAAACATTGGTAACTCTGCTTTACAGGTGCATCTCAGTAAATTAGAATGTCACCGAAAAGTTGGTTTATTTCAATAATTCAATTCAAAAAGTGAAACTCATATTATATACAGTGGGGTAAAAAAGTATTTAGTCAGACACCAATTGTGCAAGTTCTCCCACTTAAAAGATGAGAGAGGTCTCCAATTTTCATCATAGGTATACCTCAATTATGAGAGACAAAATAAGAAAAAAAAAATCCAGAAAATCACATTGAAGGATTTTTAATGAATTAATTGGTAAATTCCTCGGTAAAATAAGTATTTGGTCAATAACAAAAGTTCATCTCAATACTTTGTTATATACCCTTTGTTGGCAATGACAGAGGTCAAACGTTTTCTGTAAGTTTTCACAAGTTTTTCACACACTGTTGCTGGTATTTTGGCCCATTCCTCCATGCAGATCTCCTCTAGAGCAGTGATGTTTTGGGGCTGTCGCTGGGCAACACAGACTTTCAACTTCCTCCAAAGATTTTCTATGGGGTTGAGATCTGGAGACTGGCTAGGCCACTCCAGGACCTTGAAATGCTTCTTACGAAGCCACTCCTTCGTTGCCCGGGCGGTGTGTTTGGGATCATTGTCATGCTGAAAGACCCAGCCACATTTCCTCTTCAATGCCCTTGCTGGTGGAAGGAGGTTTTCACTCAAAATCTCAAGATACATGGCCCCATTCATTCTTTCCTTTACACGGATCAGTCGTCCTGGTCCCTTTGCAGAAAAACAGCCCCAAAGTATGATGTTTCCACCCCCATGCTTCACAGTAGATATGGTGTTCTTTCTCCTCCAAACACAACAAGTTCGAGTTTTTACCAAAAAGTTCTATTTTGGTTTCATCTGACCATATGACATTCTCCCAGTCCTCTTCTGGATCATCCAGATGCTCTCTAGCAAACTTCAGACGGGCCTGGACATGTACTGGCTTAAGCAGGGGGACATGTCTGGCACTGCAGGATTTGAGTCCCTGGCGGCATAGTGTGTTTCTGATGTAGCCTTTGTTACTTTGGTCCCAGCTCTCTGCAGGTCATTCACTAGGTCCCCCCCATGTGGTTCTGGGATTTTTGCTTACTGTTCTCGTGATAATTTTGACCCCACGGGGTGAGATCTTGCGTGGAGCCCCAGATCGAGGGAGATTATCAGTGGTCTTGTATGTCTTCCATTTTCTAATAATTGCTCCCACAGTTGATTTCTTCACACCAAGCTGCTTACCTATTGCAGATTCAGTCTTCCCAGCCTGGTGCAGGTCTACAATTTTGTTTCTGGTGTCCTTTGACAGCTCTTTGGTCTTGGCCATAGAGGAGTTTGGAGTGTGACTGTTTGAGGTTGTGGACAGGTGTCTTTTATACTGATAATGAGTTCAAACAGGTGCCATTAATACAGGTAACGAGTGGAGGACAGAGGAGCCTCTTAAAAAAGAAGTTACCAGGTCTGTGAGAGCCAGAAATCTTGCTTGTTTGTAGGTGACCAAATACTTATTTTACTGAGGAATTTACCAATTAATTCATTAAAAATCCTTCAATGTGATTTTCTGGATTTTTTTTTCTCATTTTGTCTCTCATAGTTGAGGTATACCTATGATGAAAATTGGAGACCTCTCTCATCTTTTAAGTGGGAGAACTTGCACAATTGGTGTCTGACTAAATACTTGTTTGCCCGACTGTAGATTCATTACACACAGAGTGATATATTTCAAGTGTTTAATTCTTTTCATTTTGATGGTTATGGCTTGCAGCAAATGAAAACCCCAAATTCAGTTTCACAAAAAATTAGAATATTATATAAAATTAATTAAAAAAAAGATTTTTAATAGAAATGTTGGCTGATTGAAAAGTATGTCTATGTACACACTCAATACTTGGTTGGGGCTCCTTTTGCACAGTTACTGCATCAATAAGATAAGATAAGATAAGCCTTTATTAGTCCCACAATGGGGAAATTCCGGGATTGCAACAGCACAGGGATAGCAACACTCAGAGCAACAATCAGAAGGCAAGAGGAAAAAAAAAATACAGCATGGCATGGAGGCGATCAGCCTGTGTTACTTCTGAGGTGTTATGGAAGCCCAGGTTGGTTTGATAGTGGCCTTTAGCTCGTCTGCATTATTGGGTCTGGTGCATTTTATCTTCCTCTTGACAATACACCATCGATTCTCTGTGGGATTTAGGTCAGGAGAGTTTGCTGGCTAATCAAACACAGTGATACCATGGTCATTAAACCAGGTATTTGTACTTTTGCCAGTGTGGGCAGGTGCCATGTCCTGCTGGAAAATGAAATCAGCATCTCCATAAAGTTTGTCAGCAGAGGCAAGCATGAAGTGCTCTAAAATTTCCTGTTAGATGGCTGCGCTGACACTGGACTTGATTAAACACAGTGGAAAAACACCAACAGATGACATGGCTCCACATATCATCATTGACTGTGAAAACCTCACACTGGACCTCAAGCAACTTGGATTCTGTGCCTGTTCACTCTTCCTCCAGACTCTGGGACCTTGATTTCCAAGTGACAGGACTTGGCACCTGATTTGGGGAGCCATGTCATCTGTTGGTGTTAGTCCATTGTGTTTTATCAAGTCCAAAGTCAATACAGCTGTCTACCAGGACATTTTAGAGCACTTCACGCTTCCCTCTACTGACAAGGTTTATGGAGATCCGGATTTCATTTTCCATCAGGACTTGGCACCTGCCCATACTGCTGCCAAAAGTACCAAATCCTGGTTCAATGACCATGGTATCACCATATTTTACTGGCCAGCAAACTCTTCTGACCTAAACCCCATACAGAATCTATGAAGTATCGTCAACAGGGAAATGAGACCCAACAATGCAGATGAGCTGAAGACCGCTATCAACACAACCTGGGCCTTCATAACACTTCAGCACCCACATGCACTCCCTCACTCTCACTCACCCGGACCCACCCATTCTCTCTCACTCCTGTGCCCGTTCAATCTCACTCCCACTCGCCCTCAGGGTCACCCACACCCACTCACGTTCACCCACACAAGTACTCTCACTCACACTCCGACCTACTCACATCCATTCGTGCTCTCCCCCTCACACTCACCCACCCTCATTCACCCTTATTTCTTAGGACGACTGCAGCAAGCCTGAATGCGCACCAGCACCCGGCAGTGGCTGGGGAGACCGCCAGCACAGGCCAGTGGCCACCCTCCCACCGACCCACCCCAGAGCAGCCGCAGCCACAGAAGCAGACCTCCACCCCCAGCGCCCACCTGAGTGACTGATCAGGAGATCACCGCAGATGCCACCCGACACGCAAAGCACCACACAAAACCGACCCACCATCACCACCTCCATTCATCACTCCCTCACTCTCTCTTACTCTCTTATTCAGTCCCTGTCTCACTCCCTTGGTTGCATCTATACATTCAGCAGCACCCAGGGATTTTGACAACATGACATGTCCCAGGCCCCCAGCAGGAGGAGGATAACTGGGGTGGGGGACGACCCCCTTGCACAAAACATGGTAGGTGTATGTCGGTTGTATGATGTGATTCTGTGTAAATGTGTGGACTACCATTGTGCAGTTAAATTTGGGGGGATGGTGGTTGGAGCACCACTAGCCACTGCGAAAGGCACTGGGGCCCACATCCCCCCAAGCCCTCAGTGTCTAAAATGCAATTAAAATTGAGGTGAGGGCAGCAGCAGCGGTATCCCCTTCGCTGACACAGTGCGGCACACCCCTGCCACAAAGCCCTAAATGTATCCAAGAAGATGCATATTCCACCCAGAATCAGGGGGAGGGGGGCGGGAAATAAGACTGGGAGGGAGGTGGTCCAAAAGCGAGCCCCCCCCCCCCCCCCAGAAGCCAGCTCGCAAACTGGTTCATGAGGCCACCCACTGCCCTCAAATCCCAACCCAGGGTGAGGGCCGCCAGGCCGAGCAGCCCAGGACCCACCAGCATCACGCCCTGGTGCTCCCAGCACCACAAACATGATGGGGCAGCCATACCCATTCCCACTCATCTTGCACACACAAACATGCACAACAACAACAGTCACAATAGTGAACAATGAGCCCGACCCACATGGCACCCCACATGCCGAGCGACACCCCCAAGCACCCACGCAAGCCCACTGACCACCCACCCCAGACGCACACCGACAGCATCAGGCCGCCCCGCAGCCACAGCCACCCTGGAGCAGCCCGATAGCAACACGGCCACCAACCCGGGCCAACAGCCCCCCCAACCACCCCCGAGCACCCACACACACCTGCCGCCAATGACAACAGGGGCAATGCAACAAAGCGCCCCACCCCACGACACAACAGCAGGGTGGCCGGGAAAAGCAGGCACCAAATGGCCAACCCCCATGCCCATGCCCCACCCCTACCACCCAATGAAGTTCTCCTACCCATGCACACACCCTCCACCCCTACACATCCAGCCACAGGTAACCGCACCCACCCACCCACACACACACACACACACACACACACACACACACACACACACACCCGCCCACCCTCATGTGCACACATACACACACACTCACCATCACACATGCCCACCTACTCCCACACACAGCCCTACACAACCACGCACCCACTTCCGCACCCACTCACACCCCCCCCACTCACACACACACACACACACACACACACACACACACACACACACCCACACAGACACACATGCACACCCACACCCGCAGGCCCCAGAGGACGGGGAGGGCGACCCAGGATGCAGGCCCTTGCCTCAGGGTGCCGCCAGGGCCCAAGAGAGGACACGACCCTGCCGTGCAAGGATGCACCGGGGCCAGCTCGCACCACTGGCACACACCCGACCCTGGCCCAGGGGGAGAACCCCCCCCCCCTTCCCAGCACCAGGGGCCCAGGACCAGACCCAGCCCCTCCTGGAAGGCAAGGCCAGCTGGCCGGGGGCCACGGCCCACCCCCCGGCCCACCCCGCAGCCCCCCCAACCAACCCCCCCGGGCCAGACACACGGCCACCCCGTAACAAGCCCCCCGGACACCAGCCCCTCGTTGTCTGGGCGCAGCCAGCCGCCAGAGGCGCCAAGGAGAGCAAGCCACCACCCGCCACCCCTCAGGTTATAAAATTAATAAGCAGGGACCAGAGAGAATTGAATTCAGCCAGTTGATTATTTGAGGAGGTAAACATTCTCTCCAAGCTAATATAATCTAATAGTAAGTTATTATAGTGAGTCATGCATAAATTATTTCTTGATTTCCAATTCATGAGGATAATTTTCTTTGTGATGCATAAGGCAGTGAGAACCATGTGTGACATCCTTGCCTGTATATTTAATTCACTTAAATCACCTAACATGCAAAATGTGGGTGAGGATGGGACACGATACCTAAGGCATGCCGACAGATCCTCACATTTCTTCTGCCAGAACTTTTGAACATAGCATGCATATAGCTATCCGGGATATTGCTGGTGCAGTAGAAGCAGATATTTGTGTGACTCGGGCCCATTTTGAACATCCTTTGTCCTGTGTAATGAGTTCTATGTAGAACTTTGTACTGTATGAGTTGTAAATTACAGCTTTTAGTCATCTTAAAAGTGTTTAAACATATTTGTGTCCAGAAGCTTTCATCCTTATTGATTGATAAGTCTGTCTCCCATTTTGATATTGGAAGAGATACTGACTCATCCAGTTCTGATAATAGTCCGTATATTTTCAATATCAATTTAGGGGAACGAAGATTTAGAAACTCTACCACCTTAACCGATATTTCTAAATCTGTCTGATTAAGACTGAATCTTGCTTTTATTATGGATTTAAGCTGTTGGTACTCAAGAAACTTTTTATCGTTGATATCGTACTGTGACACTAATTCCTGAATTTGGATAAAATTTCCACCTTGAATAAGATGCTCTAAGTTTTTTATTCCCTTCTCTTGCCATAGTGGAAAGTTCAACGTCCTCTTTTGTTGCAAGATATCAGGATTATTCCAAATGGGTGTGAGTTTACAAGGGACAAGCGAAAACCCTGTTATTTTTTAAAAATTTGCACCAAGCTGTCAGAGAGGAGCTGATATTAATGGATTTAAAACAGTCATGGTGTTTAATACAGGGACTCATAAAAGGTAAGTCAGAGATATTTAGTGATCCACAGAGAGCCTGTTCAGGATCTAACCATGGGTTTCCTAGTGGGGTTGATTTTGTCCATTTAGAAACTAACTGCAATCTATTGGCTAAGAAGTAATTAAAAAAAATTTGGTAGATCTAAACTTCCGCACTCATTTGTTTTTTGAAGAGTTTTTAGACTGATCCGTGATGGTTTATCCTTCCATAAAAATTCACATATATCACTCTGTCTGTAATGAATCTATAAATTATGAATTTCATTTTATGAATTGAATTACTGAAATAAATCAACTTTTTGATGATATTCTAATTTAGTGAGATGCACCTGTATAACTCCTGCAGCTGCTTTCTACCTGTTGTAGAAATCCCCCCAAACACCATCATGTTTAAATTTACATTATCCGGCAAGGCTCTCACTTGGAAAACAGTCACTGCCTCGATTTACACTGTTAGCCTGCTAGCACTCATTAGCACATCTGCACTGTTGCCAACTCCTCAGTAAGGAAAGTAGCTACTGGCTGTCCTAAAAGTCGACAAAAGTCAATAAATGACGTAATCTCCTATTTTGCATAATTGGTCATTTGCATGTAATTGTAATGGACGCTGTAGTAGAGAAGAATAATGTCATGGGACAGACAAAAAGTGAGTAAAAAAAACACCCTAAATATGTTTAGAACTACAAATTAACTTTCTTCTGTTGATTCTTGGTTTGTTTGTTTTAATTTTGCCATTTAAATAGGCCATTGCTTCTTAAAATAACTTCCTGGCTTTAATGCTTTGTCTAGACCCACATTACATAAATCAATTTTGTTCTGCATTGTTGAAGGTTAGAATATCAAATTTAATCAAAAGACTGTTATGTGGGTGAAATTGCTAGCTCTGCGTCCAACCTTCCTCCTTTATCTGGGCTTGGGATCGGAACAGTGACCCAAAAGAGACTCTGGCAGAGTTACTTAGTTTTTTTAAAATTATTTTTTAAATCATTTTTTAATTCTTATTTTGTATTTATTTATTTTTTAAGTTTGGTTTAGTTGCTGACCTTATGCTCCACTTAGGAGCCTACAACAAGTCACAGTAAAACATGAACATTTTTTACCATAACTATAGCATTTTTAACGTTTTTTTGTATGACAGTTTTATTCATTCATTCATTCATCTTCTTCCGCTTAATCCTTTTCGGGTCACGGGGGGGCTGGAGCCTATCCCAGCATCTATTGGGCGAGAGGCAGGGTCCACCCTGGACAGATCGCCAGTCCATCGCAGGGCCAACACAGAGAGACAGGCAACCATTCACTCTCACAGTCATACCTAAGGACAATTTAGAATCCCCAGTTTGATGCCAATTAACCTAACTTACATGTTTTTGGCATGTGGGAGGAAACTGGAGAAATCCCAGAGTAAACCCACGCAGACACGGGGAGAACATGCAAACTACACACAGATCACTGTTGGTCGGGGGCTGGGATCGAACCCAGGATCCCCCGGCCAAGGGTGTTACTGTGCTGCCGCAGTGCTAACCACTCCGCCACCGTGTGATTAACAAAAAGAAAATTAACAAAATTAACTTAAATTAAAATTAAATTTAAATTAAATTAAAATTAAAATTAAAACAAAATTAACAAAAAGAGTCAGAAAAAAACTGCAGTGGCAATGTAAGAAAATGATGGTAACTAGTCTGGCCCTAATTCAAGGTCATTGTTTTTTTTTCAGACCGCCCTCCACACACACACACACACACACACACACACACACACACACACACACACACACACACACACACACACGCCTGTACTGGCTCATAGAAAGAGGTCATCTTCATTTTGGACAAGGCTTTCTACGGCAGGTTCAGCAACTGAGGGAGCTGATTTAAATGAGTAAGAAGCTGATGTGCCAAAAACCTGCAAAACATCATCAGGCAGCTTGTGCTAATAGCAAGTCTCACCAGACAACTTCAGACCACATTGGATATACAGGATGAAGTTAAGGGTCTGCAAGGGCATTCGATTTCTAAGTTTGCTTTTTACCACACTCATCTGGCTGAATAATCTCTCAGCTTCAGCATTCGAGTGTGGCAAGGACAACACACACAGCAGCCATGGCAAGTTCCTTAAATGGGTTGATATCAGCTGTATCCCTGAACTTCCAAATCTCACTCCAGAAGCCCATTGTGTTTTTTGTTTCATTCCACCTGCTAAGATGAATGGCACGCCATTGCTGGACAATGTTATCTACGTCTGCAGCAGAATGGCCAAAGAGCTTGGCTATTTTTTTTCCATTTCATCCAGGCTCTTATTGTGCTTTAGAGTTTCCTCTACATTGAAAACTGACATGTACTGCAATGCTTCAATGATGTCCGGCAGTCTCACCCTTAACTCATTAGTGAGGGAGATGGTGAAGGCTATACAATGCTTTTGGACATTGTTCTTGTCCTCAGGTGCAAGTTTGAGCTCAGCTGCCTTTGACTCAAAAAGGTAACCAAGGTATGGTATGGGACTGATGTAGCCATCAATTGGCTGTTGGAGTACATCAATATTTGCCAGTGGATTCAACACCCTGCTACTCACAGACTTTATCAGGCTCACCAAGCTGTCAAGAAGTTTAAGAGGATCTACCTGCTCTCCCTCAAAAGCCTTGATGGCCACCTGTACCTCACTCCGCACTGACTTCAAAAAAGTCAGATACAAGATGTTTTGATTATCACTGTACATGGAGTGTAAAGCTTCAGCCATGTAGCAATGTTCACTGGACTTGGTGAATGCAAAATGCAGTTTAAGTATCTCCCACTGGTCCAAAATGTGGGAAACTGCTGGTTCAGTGGAGAGTCACCATGTGGCACACACCTTGCTTATTTGTAAGGGTTTCTCCCCACAGTTGATGGTCTCATATATGGCCTTGTAGGCCTCCCTGAGCTTTGGAGAAGCTGAAAACCAGTTATAAGTCTCCCGTACCAAGTATTCCACACTACGGAGGATGGTGTCATTGGAAGCATGACTTACAGCAAGCTGCAGAGAGTGATATACACAGCAAATAAGAACCAGATCTCTGAGGCCATACTCCTCCTTCAGCACTTTATGGATGCCATTGTTAATCCTGGTCATAACGGAGGCATTGTCAGTCCCTATCCCCAGGAGTTTCTCTTTTTTAAGACAACACTTCTCCAGGAAAGCCACAACTGCTCGGGCTATAGATCTGGCATCTCCTCCCTCTAACTCAACAAGCCCCAGAAATGTTGAGACAATCGTGTGTTTGGTATCACTAAAGTACCTTATCACAAGCCCCAGGTACTTAGAAACACTTACATCTGTGGACTCATCAAGGAGGAGGTTGAATCTCTGGTCACCCACATCTGCGACCAACTTTTTTAGAAAGTATGGTGCTGGAACACCATTAATCATTTCTGTGCACTTTGTCCTGTGCATTTTGAAGTGAGTAGCAGCAGTGGAGTCTGAGAAAACAGCTTTACATGCTTCCCCAATGTGATCACATGCCAGCATGGAACAGTGTTCAGCAATAGCTAATGCCATGGTGGCTTCAGCCCTTTTTGCAGAGTTAATTTTCTTACTTATTAATGGCAGCTTGGTTTGGGTGGAACTGTCATGCGCTGGCCCTCACGAGCCAGCATAAGACGCACACAGTCACCAGTGAGTTTACAGTGAGTTTTATTACGGTGAGAAGTGAACAACACAAGATGCAGGGGCAATGACACATAAGTCCATACACTTGCGGAGGCGTAAGGCTAGACAGCTCTCTTACGGGTCCTTAAGAGGAGACGGTCATACACAGGCAAAGGTTGTTTAAGTAATTAGCTACACAGGCTGCTGAAGCAAAGACACACAAAGGTCCACTTTCACCGGAAGGGGTAAGGCTAATAGCTCACTTACTGGTGCCGGAGAAGTGACGGTCAACAACAAGCAGACAAGGTAGATGATAGTCCAAGTCATCCGTAGCTCAGACGTATAACGACTGACACTGCTGCGTCTTACTGTCGCCAGTGCTGGGCTTATATAGCGAAACTAACGACGGTAATGACGCTCAGCTGGCCGACCGTTGACAGGCGGAAACCCCACCGAGCACCTTCACAATAAGAGCCCGGTGAGGCCAGAATACAGCCCGCAGCTGTCAAGGCCGGCAGCGGGACATAACTTTAACCCGAGCGCGATCAGAACCGGCGCTCGGGTCATAACAGTACCCTCCCTCCACGGGCGGACTCTGAACGCCCCAAGGAACCACCCTGCCCCCCCGCCCCCCCAGGGTGGGAGGTGGGAGGACAGGTGCGGAGGGAGAGAAACCAACCCCTGAACAAGACCATGACCAGACCAAAAAAAACATACGGAACCAAAAAAAAATACATGAAAATACCTGGGAACAATAAACAAAATCCCCATACAATAGCCCCTCAAGAAAGGAGGGGAGAACAAAACAAAGACAAGACTTGACCAAACTATGGATACAAAACACAAAAGGCAATATAGATTGCTTTACCTGACTATGGCTTTCAAACACAAACAAAAAAAAAAAAAATACACACCAACACACAGGGAGCAATCTAAAATTGCTTTGGCTATGACTATGGTTTACAAAGAAAAAACAAGAGGCAATCTAAAAAATTGCTCAGACCTGACTAAGACTATGACTTTGGCTTACAAGAAAACAAGAGACAATCTAAAAATTGCTCAGACTTGACTAAGACAATGACTTTGAGAAACAACAAAAAATCTCAAGACGTACTTCACATGACCAGGCCCCGTGTGGGCCCACAGATAGTCCCACAGTACATGATAATCAGGTGGCCTGCCCCAGTCCCATGCCCCAAGAAACCAGTCCTCTGGTGGCCGAACCAGGTCACTCCGTAACACACACAGTTTATTGGGTGGCCAACCCAAGACGCCGAATGCTCCAAGCAGTTCCTCAGGTGGCTGACCCGTTTCCCACAACCACCAGGACCGTGGAGGGATTGCCTGCAGCCGCTCACCTGAACAGAACAAGACAGGGGAGCGCCAGACCATCAAACAGAGCCCTCTCACGGACCCCAGCTGGTGGCTCCTGAGAGGGGGACAACCAAAAACTTGGACCCCCTTGAATCCTGATTGGGTCGCAGCCGCACCTGCGCTGGACCCCCACTGGACCTCGTCGGACCCCGACTGGGTTACAGCCACACCTGAGTCGGACCCCGACTGAACCTCGTCGGACCCCGATTGGGTAATCGCTGCACCCACGTTGGACCCCGACTGGGTCACCTCAGCCCATGCGTCGGACCCCGACTGGGTCAGGACGGGCCCCGATTGGGTCACCGCTGCACCCACGTTGGACCCCGACTGGCTCACCTCGGCCCATGCGTCGGACCCCGACTGGGTCAGGACGGGCCCCGATTGGGTCACCGCTGCACCCACGTTGGACCCCGACTGGGTCTCCTCGGCCCACGCGTTGGACCCCGACTGGGTCAGGACAGGCCCCGATTGGGTCACCGCTACACCCACGTTGGACCCCGACTGGGTCACCTCGGCCCACACGCCGGACCCCGACTGGGTCACCTCGGCCCACACGTCGGACCCCGACTGGGTCAGGACTGCTCCGGCGACGACCTCCATCTCCGAACCTGGAACCCCCGGTCCCATGACCTTGACTGGCTCCGGACCGGTAACGCTGTGGAGGTGCTCAGAAAACAAGAGAGGACCGGGATCAGTTCCACCGGCAGCGCCAGAGCCCAGCGAGACGAGCTCGGGTGCAGCGGACGGCTGCCCCTCACTCGCCTCCCCATGAGGCAGGCAAAAATGCTCTAACACACCATACAGGAAAACAAGAAAGATCACTTGCCTGCACTCGGGCTCTGGAGCCGTCCAGGACTTCGCGATCCAGGTTCAAGAAGCAGCTCGTCGTCGGGCTCCCACTCGGCTGCGTCGGGTTCCACAGCTGGCCTGATGGTCTCAGCAGCTGGATCCTCACGCGCTGGCGTCCACGCCAATAACCCGTATGGCGTGGGGGCAGAGGACCCTGGACCTGCTGACTCGGACTGCATCCCTGAGGAACCCTGGGGACGCTCTCTCGTCGGCTCTGGCTCCTCACTGCAGTCCGTTCTTCTCTGTCCAAAGCGCTGCTGCAGGGCTGGGATATTGCCCAGAGCTGCAGGCCTCCCCCTCGTTCGATGGCGTGGGACTGACGCCGAGGACTGCTCCGCAGGAGGAGACACAGAGGCAGCAGGTTTAATAACAATGGCTACAGCCGGGGAAAGAAGCTCAGGGAGCTGCAAACCCCGAGCTTCACCCCCAGGAGTCAGACAAGACAGATCACTATGATCGATAGGTAAGTGAACTTGAACTTGCCTGTCTCCCGGGGGGAGGATGGTATCAGCTGTAGCGGACATTGCTCCTTCCCTCGCTCACTGGGTGGTAAAAACGGACCCATGGACGGAGCCCACCGGCGCAGGACTCAGCTCACTCACAGCAGCCGGCTGGTTGAGGGGGTCATCCCGGCGGCCCGGAACTGGATCCGGAGCAGGAGCTTGCCGAGGATGCGCCCGGCCGCGGCGCCGACGCCTTCGCCGGCCCCCAGACGGTGCGAACTCCCGGAACGGATCGAGGAAAGGATCAGGATCCATGAGCAAAGAGCAGGAGTGCCTCTTCTCCTGCTTCATGCCGCGTTCCTCCTCCATCATCAGGTAGATCTCGCGTTGCGCAGCGATGTCCTCCGTCCTCGCGTCGACTTCCGGGTGGTCAGCGTAGCGGGGAGAGAGATGACAAAGTATATCCTCGGCGGCGTCCAGGTACCAGTGTATGCCGTGGTCATAGTCTAGCAGAGAAGCGGAGATGAGAAGCTCATCCACCACTTCCAGCACATCAGTCAGCTCGTGGCTCGGACTCCACACACGGTTCCTCCGCAACGGCATTCTTCACATACACGGCACCCAGACAGGAAAAAGCAAATGTCCAAAAAACTCAAACTCAATGGTGAATAGCGTCTCGGGTTGGCGTCACCGTAACGCTGTTTTGGCAGCAGTGTACTGTCATGCGCTGGCCCTCATGAGCCAGCATAAGACGCACACAGTCACCAGTGAGTTTACAGTGAGTTTTATTACGGTGAGAAGTGAACAACACAAGATGCAGGGGCAATGACACATAAGTCCATACACTTGCGGAGGCGTAAGGCTAGACAGCTCTCTTACGGGTCCTTAAGAGGAGACGGTCATACACAGGCAAAGGTTGTTTAAGTAATTAGCTACACAGGCTGCTGAAGCAAAGACACACAAAGGTCCACTTTCACCGGAAGGGGTAAGGCTAATAGCTCACTTACTGGTGCCGGAGAAGTGACGGTCAACAACAAGCAGACAAGGTAGATGATAGTCCAAGTCATCCGTAGCTCAGACGTATAACGACTGACACTGCTGCGTCTTACTGTCGCCAGTGCTGGGCTTATATAGCGAAACTAACGACGGTAATGACGCTCAGCTGGCCGACCGTTGACAGGCGGAAACCCCACCGAGCACCTTCACAATAAGAGCCCGGTGAGGCCAGAATACAGCCCGCAGCTGTCAAGGCCGGCAGCGGGACATAACTTTAACCCGAGCGCGATCAGAACCGGCGCTCGGGTCATAACAGGAACTGTTATAAGGCTTTGCTTTTTGACTATGTTTTTGAGTTGTCATGAGTTTTTTTTACATCGGAAAGTTTGGCGTAGAAATCAGTCTTAAAATACAGGCAGTATGTCCGTGTATCATTTCCAATAAACGGCTTCAACCAGCCTTTGAACTCAGGGTTTGATTTCCACTTCTTTCTATATTTTTGAGTGTATAGTTTAGACTGCGACATGATGAGCTAACTAGATGTTTAGTTTGTCACAGAGAGACACACACACAGTGGACGAGGCGAGTACGTGACTGAGGCTGTAAGTCAGATGGAGTGATTTAGTGTGACTGCGAGTCTGCGACACTAACTGACAGTGAAGAAACATTTGCATCCCACTCCGTAAAACAGGGCAGATTTGGCGGGGAAGTGTCGCATGCGCAATTCATGTGCAGTCTGGACCCAAGTGGTGTGGATCTCCTCTCTGACTGCAGCTAAGCTAACTGCTGCACAGTGTTGTGTTGCTAGATATACGATAGTTTTAGGGCCTATACAATTTACAATCAAACTTTTTAAAAAGGCCAAATATACGATAGTTTCGGTATTTCCATGCGCACCCCCCCCCCACACACACACACAAAAAAGTTTTGATTTACGTGAACACCCACACATCAGCAGATACTGAAGCTTGCTCTTACCCAATCAGCTCATACCTCCTGGACTGGCTGGCTGGCTCCTCCTCACTGTCTGCCACTGCCAGTCAGTCACATCAGCAGCACTCAGCTCATGTTTCTTTACTGTACGAGCACCGCAACAAACATAAAAAGTAAGCATGAGTTTGGACTCGGAGGAAAAAAAAAAAGAAGAGTCCGGCAGCACTGACACAGATGCTGGTAAGAAAACAAAGCAACCCTACCGAGGCAGTCACAGCAGCTTTATCACCCTGCCTTGGCGTTATACCGTTCTGTGTACATTTAAGGGATGGCTTCAACCTGTTCCTAGGAAGAAGGCTAAAGCACTTTGCTGCTGCTGCAGCATTCAATTGGTATCAGACACTGCAGTTCTGAAAAACTATTAATTTATTGTAACTGCAACACTGCTGCTGCAGGAGGCTACTGTGAGACTGACCGAGACTGCCTGTGATTGCTTTGGGATGAGAAGGGGACAGGAGAGCCTCACAGTACCACCCACTGCTTGTTGAGGATGATAACTGCAAAGCAATCGCGCACTTTCACGTCAGTGTACAAAATAACAGAAAAGTCTTTGATAACACCAGGAAAAGTCATTAGATTTGTAGCTAGTCACTTTTGACAAAAAAAAAAAAAGTCGTCAAGGGGGGCTGAAAAGTTATCAGATTTAATGACAAAATCGCCAAGTTGGCAACACTGCACATCTGTAGCAGGAGTCCGTGGGTGGATAAACAACAGACACTCCGTTTCAGCTCCAGATCTGTCTGAAGATGAGTGGCAGTCTCATTTTCAAACTATTTTCTCCAGTGTTGATACTTTTACTCCGTTGATTACAGAATCTCAAGGCTGATAACTAGCTAGCGCTATGAAATCCCTCTGACACAAATGCACAAATTTGCATGTTTTCCGCATGTTTACATTAACTTTTCACGTATTCGCACCACACTTTCACGTTTGGTGCGAATGCCCCTTAGGTTGTAGCACACTTTCTGACTCACGGAAACTAAATTGAGAAAGGTTTGAGACAGTTTAGATGACTCCATGACTATTTGGTGAGAAAATTTGTCACACAAATTTTTTGAACATGCTGAAAATTGCTACGACACAAGAACAAGGTCCTGTAATTCATGAGAGGAAATTGAGAACCCCTGCGAACGTTTGTAAAGATTTTGAAAACCCACTTGTGAACGCCATTCTCCAGTTAGTCACATTAATCCTGTGCTCCTCTTTTTTTCCATGACAGCCCCACTGAAATAAAACATGTCCCGCTTTGTGTGGCGCTAAACACGACACACGAACAAAAGTGCAGCCTACGCACACAAACACACAGTGTCTCTTCTGGTAAATATGAAAGCAATTCAGTGCCGAAATGAGAAAAATGTTGGGTATATTTTGCAATCCTCTCTGTTGTAACAGAGGACAGCAACCATTGAACTACGTATATAGATCGGTGTATTCCACCATGACTGGTCTGTGCTGAGTTTGACATGGGCTGACAAAATTAAAAGACCTGTAAAAATGCACGGTGACTCTCAATAGTACCCGGCATCACCAGCTTCCGGGCTGACCAGTGCATCCATGTGACATCAGCAATGCGAGGACATGAAACTTGATATCCCGGAAAAATATGCTGTTATCTGCAGAAGTTGAGACCCACTTAAAGTCTTTGGCCCATTCCTCCTGGTAGAGCTGATGTAACCGAGTCAGGTTTGTTGGCCGCCTTGCTCACACGTCTTTACAGTTCTGCCCCAAATTTTCTATGGGATTACAATTAGGACTTTGTGATGGCGACTCAAAAACATTGACTTTGTTGTCCTTAAGCCACTTTGTAACTAATTTGGTGGTATGCTTAGGGTCATTGTCCATTTGGAAGATCCATCTGCACCCAAGCTTAACTTCCTGGCTGATGTCTTGACACGTTCTTTCCTCATTATGCCATCTATTTTGTGAAGTTCACCAGTCTCTTCTGCAGCAAAACACCCGCACAGCATGCTGCTACCACCCCCACACGTCACAGTTAGGATGGTGTTCTCAGGCTTGCAAGCTTCCCCCTTTTTTCTCCAAATATAACGATGGTCATTATGGCCAAACAATTCAATTTAAGTTTCATCAGACCACAGGACATGTCTCTAGAAATGAAGGCCTTTGTTCCTGTGTGAATTTGCAAACTGTAATCTAGCTTTTTTATGTTGCTTCTGGAGTAATTGTCATGAATGCTCCTTTGGAGCAGAAGGACAGATCCATGCACTGGATTGTGTAGGTGACATTTATTGACGAAAAATAACATCAAGTGCAAAATAGTGACGACAATACTAAAAGGCAAACAAGAATAACTTACATGATTACCTCAGAGCAAGAAGCACTTGCGCAAGAAGCAAGAAGCACTTGGGCCTGCCCCCTCAGCTCAGCTGTGGGGGCAGGCTGTGAGCAGTGGAAAGGAGTGTCTGGGAAAGGGGAGGCACAAGTGAAAAACAGCTCCAAAGTATATACAGAAAACTAACAAAATCAAACTAGTCAGACATACAATGGGATGACCCAGGAGGCAGCCTCCCCATGGGAGGACCCAAAGTGATGCTTGGTGGTGGAGGATGGGAGACCCCGATGGCACCTGGCTGAGGATCAGCCTCACCCGCGGTGGCTCTGGGCTGGACCTTTGCAGCACCCACGGTGGCTCTGGGCTGGAGCACGGCAGCACCCATAGTGGTTCCGGGTGGGAGCAACACTGCACCCTCGGTGGCTCCGGGTGGGTGCAACGCTGCACCCTCGGTGGCTCCGGGCGGGAGCAACGCCGCACCCTCGGTAGCTCCAGACAGGAGCAACATCCCACCCTCGGTGGCTCCGGACGGGAGCAACGCCCCACCCTCGGTGGCTCTGGATGGGAGCAACACCGCACCATCGGTGACTCCGGACGGGAGCAAAGCTGCACCCTCGGTGGGCCCCGTGCTGGGGCACAACGCCCACGGCAGACCCAAACTGGATCGCAGCCCTACATTGCATTGAAGCTGGTGTGTAGCACCCACGAGGGTCCCCGGCCAGGACGCAGTGCCCATGGAGACTCAGGCTGAGGGGGGACCCACACGATGGCCTCGGGCAGGGGGGAAGCTGCACCCACGGCGGGCCCAGCCTGGGCCGAAGGGTCACCTACGGTGACCTCCACAGTGGGGGAAGCTGGACCCTCAGTGACCTCGGGCGGCAAACCTGGACCCATGGAGACTTCTGGCTGCGCTGGATTGTTCCCGGTGACCCTGGAAGAAGCCTCGGACACACATAGAACAGGGGGGTCAGGGTCACCGGCAGCAGCGGAGCCCAGTGAGGTGAGCTCAGGTGCAGCGGGCCAAGAGTCAAGCAAGATTGCTCTAACACAGAAAGGAGGAAGACAAAAGAGAGCACTTGCCTGAGCTCAAGCTCCACCGCCATCCAGGACTCCATCGATCAAAGCAATGATGGTGACTTGGGTTTGGTCCTCTGGAGGTCCAGCTCTGGTGTTAACTCTGCTACAGCGACCCCTGCAGCAGGCATGATGGTGGTAGCAGTTTCGGTTCCCCCAGGTGGGGTGATCCATGCTTGTGGCTCTTCCAGCATGGCCACTAGGGGCTGTCTCACCACTGGCGCTGGAACTTGGTCCTCCAGGACCACAGGCTTCTCCCACGTCAGGCGGCTCGATCCCAGGGTCGGTTGACACTCAGGGCCCGAGGGAGAAGACACGGAGAGGGCTGGTGAGTAATTAATGACTGCAACAGGTGATGAGAACTCAGGGGACTGCAGACCCAGAGCCTCATTGCCGAGAGTCAGGCAAGGCACATCATCACAAGTTGGAACAGAATGAAATAACACTTGCCTGTCATCCCGGACTTTGGTGTTCCCTGCTGCAGATAATGTGTCGTCATCCCTTCCCGTGGTGACGGTGGAGATGGGCCCCTCAGAGGATTGTCGAGAAGCCACCCTTGTCTTCATGGAGGTGGAAGTAACCGGGGAAACCAAGGAGGATCTCTCGGTAGCGGATGAGGGCACCACTGTTGACCAGGAGACAGCGGTTACAGGCCCAGGAAAAGCTGGAGATTCAACTGGAGAAGAGAAGAGGGAGGTCTGCACCGCTGAAGAGGGCTTCTGCTTCGGTGTAGGAGAGGTGGGGTTTTACCTCCCGTGATCCGGCACAGGATGACAGCGTCGTCGTGGAACTGGAAGGACAGGAATGGGTGCCGGAGATTGGTGAGGACTTGTGGCAACAGAGTCCCAGAAGTGCCTCCCCTTCGGCGTGAGCCCAGGCTTCTCTGGGGATTTCCCCACCAAACCACCGTTCTCGCGTTGGAGTACCGCCACCAGAGAAATCCCTTCTCTTCCCTCAGCATGCTCCCGCAGCTGAGGACACCGACGAGCCACTGCCTCTGTGAGTTCCAAATACCATGATGCGTCTTGCGGGGTGGAATATGTGCGTGCCATGGAGATTAGTCCGTCTATTTCCATGAGGATGTGGCAGCACTCCCAACCCAGATGCACTGGGTAACTGCGTCCGCCTGCTATATCCATGATAGCTCCACTGATAAGGTGAGTGAGAGAAAAAAGGCAAAAAGGAAAAAATGCACCCACACAACAGCCGGATCTTTTGACTGGCGGCTAAATTCTGTCATGAATGCTCCTTCGGAGCAGAAGGACAGATCCATGCGCTGGATTGTGTAGGTGACATTTATTGACAAAAAATAACATCAAGTGCAAAATAGTGACGACAATACAAAAAGGCAAACAAAGATAACTTACACAGTTACCTCAGAGCAAGAAGCGCCATGGAGAAGAAAATACTTCAGAGGCTGGACTCGTGTAGAGAAGAGACAAACCAATTTAGCCACACTGACCCAGTGAAAAGGCAGTCCTTAAATACATACAGGTAAATGTGCTGCAGGTGTGAGTCACTGAGCGAGCAGGAGCCGAATTAAACCAACTGGCCACAGCTGAGCTGAGAGGGCAGGCTGTGAGCAGTGGAAAGGAGTGTCTGGGAAAGGGGAGGCACAAGTGAAAAACAACTCCAAAGTATATAAAGAAAACTAACAAAATCAAAATAATCAGACATACAATACTAGAAATAAAGTGAGGGTCTGAGCTCAATAGAAAAGTGAGCTCAGACACATGACGGTAATGGATTCTTCCTAGCTGACTGACCTTTCAGCCCATGTCAGTACAGGACTTGTTTAACTGTGGATAATGATACTCTTTTACCGGCTCCAGCCTGCATCTTCATGAGGACTTTTTCTTTTGTTCGGGGGTTGATACACACATTTTGCCTCAAAACATGTTAATCTCTGGGACACAGAACTCATCTCCTTCCTGAGCAGTATGATGGCTGGACATTCCCATGGTGTTTATACTTGTTTATAATTGAACAGATGAACGTGGCACCTTCAAGCATCTGGAAATTATGCCCAAGGATGAACCAGACTTGTGGATGTCCAGAATTCTCTCCCTGATAGCTTGGCTGATTTCTTTTGATTTTTCCATGATGTCACGCAAGGAAACTGTGTGCTTCAGGTGTGCCTTAAAAATACATCCACAGGTGTGCCTCCAATTAACTTATCAGAAGCTTTCAAAGGCAAGGCAAGTTTATTTGTATAGCACATTTCATGTACAAGACAATTCAAAGTGCTTTACATTAAAGCATTATGGCAAGGTACAAAAGGAATCTACACATTAGAAGGCCTCAAACCTCCTTTTATTTACTTTTGTTTTTTTTTTTTGTAACTTAGATTTTTATTCATTTTTCATCATATATAATGCATTCAGATCACATTCTACATTTAAAAAACAAAGGGGTTAGGGTAGGGAAAAATAAAAAAAAATAAACAAAATAAAAATAAAAAATAAAAAAAAATAAAAAATAAAAGGGGGGGGGACAAATGTTGGAGCATCAAGTTTTTAGTTTCCATCTCTTAATTCTTCTGGTTTTTTCAGTGTCTTTGGTTATTCTTTCAATTTCTGCCTCGTTGTTGCACTTTGTAGTGTGTCCATTTCCGCCATTTTTTCTCCCATATTCCTTCTTGCATTCTTCGTCGATATGTTAGTTTTTCCATCATACGTATGTCCTCAACAATGTCAGTCCATTGTTCTTGGTCAGGAAGAACTTCTGATCGCCATTTTTTTGTGATAGTTTTTTTACATGCAATCAACAAGATTTTAACTAGATATCTGTCCTCAGCCTGTATAACACTGTCTTTTTTAAGATCACATAAGTACATCAGGTTACAGTTCATTGGTATATTATATCCTAATATCCTCTGTATTGTCACATGCATAGATTTCCAAAATGATGATATTTTGTAGCATTTCCAAAACATATGTGAGTGGTCTGCATTTTGAGCCCCACATCCCCTCCAGCATAAAGATTGGGTATTTGTATATTTTCCTTGAATCTGTGGTGTAATGAAAAAGCGAATCAGGTTTTTCCATCCAAATTCCCTCCATGCCCTTGAATTTGTTGATGTGTGTTGTGTTTTCCATATTTCCTGCCAGCTTTCTTCTGTTATGTTTAAATTGAGCTCTTTCTCCCATTTCTCCTTTATATAGTTACTTGTATGATTGTTTGTCATAAGTTTCTGATATAGTTTTGAAATAATTCTTATTTTATTTCCTGCATATGAGCTTAAAATAAGTTGTATAATCTCGTTCACATCTGTTTGGAGGTTATGCCTAATCTTCTTCATATAGTAATCTCTCATCTGCAGATATCTGAAAAATTCCGATCTTTCTAATTTAAATTTTCTCCTGATATTTACAAAGCTCCCGAGATCTTTTTTTCCGATATTGCCCCATGCTGTGATTCCCTTGTTCACCAGATTTTTGTATCCCCTATCTTGTTTTGCCGGTTCAAACTGACTGTCAAATGCTACCCATTTCAATAGTTTTATGTCTTCCCTTATATTATATTTTTGTACTATTTTATACCACAGTTCTAAAGTAAATTTAGTGATTGGGTCTATTTGTTTGATTTGCTTATATGCATCTTTATCCCCTATTATGCTTTGTACTGGGAGTCCCTCAATTTCCTTTTCCATTTCTTTCCATTTTGCCTCATATCCCTCGTCGCACCAACATATGATATATCTTATTTGTGCTGAGTAGTAATATTCCTTTAGACTCGGTAGGCCCATGCCTCCTTTCTCTTTTGGTAATTGGAGGGTTTTATATTTCACTCTTGGTTTTTTACCTCCCCAAACAAATCTCGATATCATCCTGTCCCACTTTGAGAATTGGGCATCTGGAATCTCTGTTGGTATAGCCTGGAAGAGGTAAAGTAATCTAGGTTGTATGCTGATTTTGACTGTCTCAATTTTTGAATTCAGATCCATATTTAAGATTGACCATCTATCAATATCTTTTTTTATTTCTTGTTCCAACCTATCATAGTTTGCTTTATATATTTTGCTTAGGTCTTTAGGTATGTTCACTCCAAGGTATTTTATTTATTTTTGCTTCCAGTTTAGTTTGATCTTATCAGTTATCTGGTTTAGAGGGTTATAGTGGAATGTCAGTACTTGTGTTTTTGTTATGTTTATCTTGTATCCTGATAATTTTCCAAAATTTTCTATCAAGTTCATCATTTCCATTATTGATTTATCTGGTTGTTCAAGGTAAACTATAATATCGTCTGCAAATAGCCCAATCTTGTGTTCCGCCCCCTTTATTGTTACACCTTTTAATTTCTTATTTTGTCGTATCGCTTGAGCCAATGGTTCTATGAACAGAGCAAACAAGGTGGGCGATAAGCAGCATCCCTGCCTAGTTGATCTTTGTATATTTACTTTGTCTGTTAAGCTACCGTTTATCTTGATTCTTGCCACAGGTTCTTGATATAGCGTCCTTATGCATTGTACTGATTTTTCGTTAAATCCAAAGCGCTCCAGTACACTATATAGGAATTTCCAGTTAACCCTGTCAAATGCTTTTTCTGCGTCTAAACTCATTATTACTGCGCTTTTCTTTTCTTTATGTATTTGGTTAATTATATGTATTGTTCTCCTGATATTGTCATGTGTTTGGCGTCCCTCTATGAATCCAGTTTGATCATCTTCTATCAATTCCGTCAAGAATGTCTTTATTCGTTTACATATAATTGTTGTGTATATTTTATAATCTACATTTAATAAAGAGATTGGTCTATAGTTTCCGCATTGTTCTTTATCTTTCCCTGGTTTTAAAATAACTGAAATGATTGCTTCGTTCCATGTTGGAGGTATTTTGTTGTTGTTCAGCGTCCAATTAAATGACTTTAGGAGTTGTGGCATGAGTTCTTCTATAAACAGTTTATAAAACTCAGATGGGTATCCATCACTACCTGGTGATTTACCGTTTTTAAGTGACTTAATCACATCTCTGATCTCTTGTGTTGTTATTTCTGCTGTTAGTTTTTCATTTTGTTGATTTCCTATTGATGGCAAGTCCAATGTGTCTAGAAATTTTTTGATATCTTTAGTATTTGTTTCTTCAGGTTGCGAGTATAGTTCTTGGTAGAAATTATGGAAAATTTCTTCGATGTTTTCTGGGTTAACTGTGGTTTTATTTGTGGTGGGGTCTTTAATCTTGTATACATTATTCATTGTTTGTTGTTTTCTTAACCGTTTTGCCAGCAGTTTTGTGGCTTTTGGCCCCGTTTCATAATATTTTTGCTTTAGATATCTATTTTTCCTTTCAATTTCATCCATTTGTGTTTCTTTTATCTTTGTTTTTTCTTCTTTAATTTCTTGATATATTTTTGGATCATTTGTGCTTTGATGTTTACGTTCTAATTCCCTTAGTCTCTCACATCTTTGTTCATATGCTTCCAGCTTAGTCTTATTTGCTTTTCCTGTTTCAACAATTAATTTACCCCTTAACACGGCTTTTAGTGCGTCCCATAGTATTGTTGGGCCCACTTCTTCATTGTCATTCTCTTGGATATATTCGTTTATGTTTATTTTTATTCTTTCTTTCATTTTCTCATCATTTAACAGTCCTATGTTAAGTTTCCATGTTGTTTGTCGTTTTCTATTGTTTAAATATATTTCCATGTATATAGGATTATGATCTGATATTTCTGCCCCTCCAATCCAACAATTTCTCACCCTGTGTCTGTCACCTTCATTCATAAGGAAGTAATCTATTCTAGAGTGTACTTTATGGGCTGCTGAATAATGTGTATAGTCTTTTTCGAGTGGGTGTAGGTCCCTCCATATGTCTACCATACCCATTTCTGCCAGTGAGGTTCTTATGAACTTTGTTACATGTTTTTTTGTCTTCTTAACACTTGTTGTGTCAACTTCATGATCCATGACAGCATTTAAGTCTCCTCCACAAATTAGGACTCCTTCACTGTGTGTTGCTATGAGATCAAACAGATGTTGAAAAAAACCCTTGTCACTTTCTGGTGGGGCATAGATGTTCACTAATGTGATCTGCATACCATCTATTCTTCCCTTTATTATTACATACCTGCCTTCTTTATCCTGGATTTCCTGTTCACTTTCAAATTGTATTTTGTTTGAGATTAGTATCATAACCCCCCTTTTTGCTCCTCCCTTAAATGAACTGTAGTAGGAGTTCTTATAGCCAAATCTCTTTAGTTTCACATGTTCTGCCTTGCTCAAATGTGTCTCTTGCATAAATATAATTTCAGCTTTTTCCTTCTTGAATTTTCTTATTATTCTTTCCCTTTTAACAGGTGAGTTCAGACCATTCACGTTTAGTGTCATTATCTTAAGATTTTTACCCATATTCATGTTTTTCCATTTTTTTAACTTGTGCTCCTAGCCCCTTTAACAACAAAAATAACACATATTTATATAAAAACACATTAAAAAAACTCGACCTCCGTACTTTGGGCCTTTCTTCTGCCCACTGGTCCCTGTTGGTGGGTGGGGGGTTTGTCTTCACAGAGTGAAGGGCCCTCCCTAGACTTCTAATTACTATCAAAGTAATAGTCATAAGTCTAGAAATGTCCAACAAATATCACTTAAACCTCTCCTAGCCGTCTGTTTCTCTTTTACCTTGTCTTCTTGGCCTTCATTTCTTCTGTGCCTTTCTTAATCTTTGTTATGATCTAGGCTTTCAGTTGAAATCCTTGTAGCTTGTCCTGGGCCCGCTGCTCTACGTCTCTCCCCCTTCTTCCGCCGTTCACTCGTCTCCACTCCGTCTGTCGTGGTGCGTTCAGGGCCGCCGCTGCTCCAGCCGTCTCCTTCGGCACGCTCACCTCAAGGCCCCGCTCCATCATATCCCGCGCTGCCTCTTCGGCCGTGTTGTAGGTTCTTGTGCCTTCCTCCCAATGAATCCTCATTTTCGTTAGCGGCGTTTGGAATCTAATTTTTTTCTCTTTCAGCGTTTTTTTAATATTGGCATATTTCTTCCGCTGCTGCACGATTTCTGTCGGGTAGTCATGGTCAAAAAATACCTGTTTGTCGCCGATTCGTATCTTTTTTTTCCATGCTTGCGTCAGGATTCTTTCCTTTATGTCATATTTCACAAAGTTTACCACAACTGACCTGGGTGGAGAGTTTGTTTTCGGGTTCTGTGCCGGTGTTCTGTGCGCCCGTTGAATCTGCAGATCCGTTTCTCCGGGTATTTCCAGTTCTTTTTTTAAGAACTGATCCATGAATTTTGTCATCGAGTTGCCTTCAATGCCCTCCGGAATTCCAAAGATGCGCATATTGCTTCGTCGGGATCTGCTCTCCAAGTCGTTTATTTTCTCCTGCATCCTCTGCGTTTGCGTCGTCAGGGTCTGTAGTTGTTCGTTTGCCTCGCTTTTCCAATCTTCTAGTTCCGAAATTCGGGTCTGCGCTTCTGTCATACACGCCCGCTGGGAGCGCAGCTCCTCCATGTTTTCCGTTAATTTACGCTCCATTTCTCTTCGGAGGTCCATGATTTCCTCCTTAATTTCTTTTTTCAGTTCCTCCTTAAGAGCCGCTAAATCCTGTTGTAGCTGTCGCTTGAATTCTCTCAACTCTTCACCCAAACTGGCGATGCCAGCGTTCATGTTGTCGAGTCTGGCGTCCTCCATTTTCACTGCTGTGGACATCTCGTTTTTTTGGGCTTTGCGTACAGCGGTTTTTCCTGCGTTGTTGGAGAGGAATTCTTCAATTTTACCCTGTTTTTGTCCTTGTGCCCGGTTCCTTCGTGTTTTCATCCCTTAGTTTATTGATTCGTTTATGTCGAGTTGGCCATTTACCGATGATTTTTAATCCGGCTAGGGAGAGCTCTTTGTTTAAGTGTTATGTCTCTCCGCCATCTTCCCGGAAGTCCTACTTTTGTTTTTTATACGTGAAAACAAAACACGGACAATGTTTTGACTAATCCAGATAGCCTTAGGTTTTGTCAGTCCCAAAAGAATTTAAAAGCAAACCAAAAAGTAAATTAAAGAGAAACAAAAACAGGCAAAAATAGAATACGACAGAAATGAAAGTTACAGTACATTGTAGGCTACTGAAAGGCCGCAGCAAATAGGAGAGTTTTTAACCTCAATTTAAAGCAGCTGAGAGTTTCAGCAGCCTTGATGCTTTCTGGGAGTTTGTTCCATATGTGAAGGGCATAAAAACTAAACGCTGCCTCACAATGTTTGATTCTAACTCTAGGCACAGATAGTAGGCCTGACCCTGATGATCTGAGGGCTTTGGGTGGTTCATAATGGACTAGCAGATCTGAAATGGATTTTGACCCTAAACCATTCAGCGCTTTATAAACCAAATACAGTATTTTGAAATCTATTCTTTGACTGACAGGAAGCCAGTGTAAAGATGTGAGAACTAGAGTTAGATGATTCACTTTCTTCGTCTTAGTGAGGACTTGAGCTGTAGTGTTCTGAACCAACTGCAGCTGTCTGATGGACTTTTTAGGGGGACCTGTGAGGACAGAGTTACAGTAGTCCAGTTTACTCAAGATAAATGCATGGACAAGTTTTTCGAGATGCTGCTGAGACATCAGACCTTTAATCCTCGCTATGTTCTTTAAGTGATAATAGGATGAGCTCACAACTGTCTTAGTGTAGCGCATCTTTGGAAAACTGAGTTCAATTTCTCTAGCCACACCCAGGCCTGATTATTGCCACACCTGTTCTCAATCAAGAAATCACTTAAATAGGACCTACCTAACAAAGTAGATCAAAAGATCCTCAAAAGCTAGACATCATGCGGCAATCCAAAGAAATTCAGGAACAAATGAGAAACAAAGTAATTGAGATCTATCAGTATGGAAAAGGTTATAAAGCCATTTCTAAAGCTTTGGGACTCCAATGAACCACAGTGAGAACCATTATCCACAAAATGTCGAAAACATGAAACAGTGGTGAACCTTCCCAGGAGTGGCCGACTGACCAAAATTACCCCAAGAGCACAGCGATGACTCATCTAAGAGGACACAAAAGACCCCACAACAACATCCAAAGAACTGTAGGCCTCACTTGCCTCAGTTAAGGTCACAGTTCATGACTCCACCACAAGAAAAGCAAAAATGGCCTGCATGGCAGAGTTCCAAGACGAAAACCACTGCTGAGCAAAAAGAACATAATGGCTTGTCTCAGTTTTGCCAGAAAACAGCTTGATGATCCCTAAGACTTTTGGGAAAATACTCTGTGGACTGATGAGACAAAAGTTGAACTTTTTGGAAGGTGTGTGTCCCATTACATCCTATATAAAAGTAACACAGCATTTCAAAAAAAGGAACATCATACTAACAGTAAAATATGGTGGTGGTAGTGTGATGATCTGGGGCTGTTTTGCTGCTTCAGCACCTGGAAAACTTGCTGTGGTAAATGGAACCATGAATTCTGCTGTCTACCAAAAAATCCTGAAGGACAATGTCTGGCCATCTGCTCATGAGTTCAAGCTGAAGCTCACTTGGGTTCTGCAGCAGGACAATGATCCAAAACACACCAGCAAGTCCACCTCTGGATGGCTTAAGAAAAACAAAATTAAGACTTTGGAGTGGCCTAGTCAAAGTCCTGACCTAAATCCGATTGAGATGCAGTGGCATGACCTTAAAAAGGCGGTTCATGCTCTAAAACCCTCCAGTATGGCTGAATTACAACAATTCTGCAAAGATGATTGGGCCAAAATTCCTCCACAGCATTGTAAGAGTCATTGCCAGTTATCACAAACACTTGATTGCAGTTGTTGCTGCTAAGGGTTGCCCAACCAGTTACTAGGTTTAGGGGGCAATCACTTTTTCACACAGGGGCATGTAGGTTTGGATTTTTTTTTACCCTTAATAATAAACACCTTCATTTAAAAACTGCATTTTGTGTTTACTTGTGCCATCTTGTGTTTACTTGTGCCATTTCCCCCTTGTGGGACTAATAAAGGCTTATCTTATCTTATCTTATCTTTGTGTAATATTTAAATTTGTTTGATGATCTGAAACATTTGTGTGACAAACATACGAAAAATGAGAAATCAGGAAGGGGCAAACACTTTTTCACACCACTGTATACATGCATATATGTATATTTAAGCAATATTACAGTACACAAGAGTGAGTTACGGTATCGTGAATATAGGGCACAAGAGTATTACACCCGGAGTTAGTATACTCGTCATGATACCGTATTGAACTTGAGTGTAATATTGCTTTTATACAACAGATCTGCAAGCACAATTTATTAAATGACAGCAATACTGGACAAAATATTATGATTTGTTTGTTTAACAAAAATAATCCCTTCTAAATGTCCAGTAACTGCTGCTAAACATCTCAGTCAGCATAGATATCTATTGTCATTTCACACACATGTAAACAAATTAAATATTGTCAAGCGCAAAAGTAATAAGTGTTTATAAAACATACCTGCTAAGTCAGTACTTCAGAAGATCTCAGATTAAAACGTATCCAATACCGGTTGCCAGAACCACTGGTAGATAGCATTTAGCTAGTAGTTAGCATGCTAGTGATTTAGCGCATGCTAGTGATTTAGCACATGCTAACGATTTGGTGCTTCCTAGCAATTTAGCGCATCCTAGAGATTTAGCACATTTCTTGCTTTTCTTCACATTTTCAGATGAAATAAAGAGTCCATCACCACAAAGGTATTGTGGTTAACTGAGACAATAAATCAAACTCTAGGACTGCCTATTTTTTTTTAAACAGACGTGAAATCGCTTAATGAGCTTTAAATGACAGCAGGGCTGGGGTAGACAGAGCCTTTGCAAATGGGGACTTCCAGGTCAAGAATGTATAATTTCTTGGCAAACAGGGCTTCACTGTGGAAATTAAGGTATCCAAAACAGTATAGAGAATGGGCATTGACATCATGCTGCGCTGCATTCTGAACCGTTGTCACCATTGTCATGATCTGGCTTCTTTGTTTACCTGTAGTCTAGGCAACTGCTAACGTGAACAGACATACGTGCAATGGAACGCAGCAAACAGAAAATTCAAATTCCTTATTCAGAGAAGGTGAATAAGGAAGCAAAGGAGCACTACCTCTAAAAAATTTATGAAATAAATGGGACTGATCGATATGAGCACAAGAAATGGACCAGGGATCTTGACCAACTGCCTCGAGTCACACTGTCAGATGTGTTTGCCTACCTGGTTTGTGGGGTGAGTGCATAAACCCATGAGCAGGTTAAAAACTATAAATCATTAGAGGTTCATGTTAAACTAATCAATGGATGGGTCCAGCCACCTCAAATATTCCGGGTGAATGACCAGAAAACCGTTGTTTAACACAAAGGTAAGCAATCATTGTTTCTACAAAGTCGAAATACGTCGAGATTAATGTCTAGCGTACCCAAAAATTATTTCTAACATATGACTAACGTTCTTTGAACCCATGTGTAACTAATTGAACAGGTTTCTAAGTTACAGCTACCATATGGCATATTTGCAGCGTTGGTTCACAGGAAAATTCCGTACAGAGCTCTGCCTGCAGCGTATACACACACACAGAGCTAAACACACGTACTTGTTTGTATAACAGGACCTATCAGGGATGTGTCTGAGCACTTTCAAGCTACAGGATAAAGATTTTTTACCTTTGACTGCAGTCTGTAATATCAGCTGTCCAGTGTTGTTCTGATAAATATGCCAAAATGTCAGAACACCAGAGAAGGTGGATCCAATCAGCTGGATTTCAGTCCCCAGCTGATATTAAATCCATGCGTAATGAAGGCAACAAGTAATCACAACTTCAAGAAAAATCAAAGAAAATCAGCAACACCGAAAAGCTTCCATTAAGAAAAAAAAAAAAAAAAAAGCAAGAGAAATTCAGAATAGCAGAGATGATGTGGGGAATTTATTTGATTTTGCCCTGTGTGTTGAGAGATGACAGAGAGCTGTGGCTGAGGTGCAGCCAAAGCGCGTGGCACACAAGACAGCTGCTCTAGAGAGGGGACGTCTTTCTGCACTTCTAAATATTTTTCAAATCACAACTTACCTTGGTGAAAATGCCGTGAACACACAACCATGTGTGCAGGAGTATTGTCGAAGCTGACGTCTTTCCTTCTGACCGCTGCAATCCATTCCATCCCATGCCTCTTTGTTAGCTCAGAGACCCAATGTAACAGTCTCTCATAATTTACTCCTTATTTATGCCTTCATTTAGTTGTTTGCCCTTCACAACTACTCCATCTAGTGGTCAACTTTAGTGTACACGGAACTAATTATTTTAGCCCTAGGTTCCGCCCAACCATAATTACCTGAGCATTCTGCCGAAGCAGCGCATCACACTTGCTACTTGCCACCAAGCTCTGCAGATTTGATAACAAAACATGTGGAAAGGATGATTAAAACAAAGAAAATAACACAAAAGAAGAAAGAAGAGGACAAACGGAGGTTAAACAAGATCATTTAGCCCCTTGTGGATGTCATCTCATGAGGGTTGTCTAACCTTTTTATATGTTTTATTTCATGTTTTTTGTCTTTAATTTATTTGATTGATGCAAACTGCAAGATGTAGTTTTACATCTTAGTCCTAGAATTTCCCCATTGTGGGACTAATAAAGGCTTATCTTATCTTATCTTATCTTTACATTTATCTTGATGTATTTCTTTTTGTGATCAGTTCTCCTGGGTTGTCAAGAAGACGAGTAAACCTTATTTTACTCTAAACCTCGTGCATAAGCCAATCCTTGAGGGTGCTACAGTGAGAACTCCTCTGCTCTGACGCATGGGTAGATGAGTGACGGTACCAGAACCAGGGACGAGAGGGATGACAGTGCGGCGCCTCCATCGTGCCATGGCCCAATGCACAATGCAAGACACAGCAATCGCGGGAAATTCCAGGTTCCCAAAATGATTGTTGCCCCAAACAAGAGACTCATTAATATTATTTTATTTAAATACGAGTGAAGTCAAGAGGACATTGTAACAAGAAACAAGATAATTTTCATTTCTGTTGTAAATCAAGGACTGAAATTGTCATGACTCGCCGCTCATCAGCGGCGCCAGCTGTGCGCACACCTGCGCCTCGTCAGCGGCGAGGTATTTAACTCACTCTGCCCTGGGCTTCGGCCTGAAGCCGTCTGATCTCATCGGCATCTCTTGCTGCAAGGAACCCCCTTCTCCAAGCAAGGAAACCTGAGTAAGCTTCACTTACCTCTCTTTCTCCCAGCCTTCTCCCCTGTGCACAGGTGGATTCCCCGGCGGCGGACCTCGTCTCCTCGCCGCTGCTTCCTCGCTGCTGCTACAGGCGCTCCAGGTTGCTGTCTCCCGGGCTACGCCCTTGTTAACGCCAGCCACCTGCTCAAACCAAGTAAGCCAGCAAACTGTCTTAGTCATCTGTATTGGTGTGGTGCCCGTTACCCTTCTCCCTCTGCTTCCTCCCTTAGGGTTGTCCAGCTGAACGGCTTCCTGCCCCCGTGCCTGACGCAGACGCCCACCACCAATACATTCTTATCTCACAGACACGCAGCCACACACTCTTGTTGTTCAATAAAGCTATTAAATCTACCCTGAGCCTGCGTGTGTGTCTCCTGAGCCGTGCGTTATGTCAGAAATATTTGCATTGAAATCATTTTCTTTATTTACATTTCTCCTGTTGAAGCTGAATTGATCATCATACAGTGTGTACATCTGTGCTGTGCTAAGTAATATACATACTGTATATATTCAGTGATTCTCAGTAACAGTAAGGATATTAATGGTTCATTCAAGGCATGTAATGGTTGCTTACAGCTTACAGTGAGTTGAGTTTTGACTTTAAATTACATTTGAAGAACAATAAGACAGTTTACTGTTTAAGTTAAAGTGACAGTAACATTTAACAAGATTAACATTTAACCCTTTCATTACCAAACTCAACATTAAGTTACTGCGTTAAATCTTTCATTTAAAGTAAACAAAGACAAACCAAAGTGAACAATGGCAGAGTTTGGGGTCAATCCAAAAGTCAGTGAAGATTGTTGTGATAAAGAGCAACTTTGTGCAGATGAGCAATCACAAGGAGCTGAAGGCACAGGAGATGATATCCCCACTTCCTCACAAGAGCCACAAAGGAGCCGGCAAGAAAGGCTGCACATCATTTCACTATGTGGTATGAGAAGTGGAAGGCTGTCACTAAAGATGCCAAAAGAGCTATGGAACAGCAATGCTCGCAAGATCTGCTGAATGAACATGTTGCTAAAGTTTCAAGTGCTGCAATAAATCTGAACACAGCTCATGATGAGTTGAGACGGATTGACTCTCCTGACCATGACACAAGACGTCGGATAGACACATGTGAAGCAGTGACAAAGACAATAATCAAAGCTGATGAAAGGTGCCTAAAGGCTGAAAAGGTTGAAAGTTAAGGAGACGAAGAAATTTGGAAGGAGACAGAGTCTGTATTCAAGTCTGCAGCCTAAGTAAAGATGAGTGTTAAATCTCACCATGCAAGTCACTCTTCTCATTCAAAGATCCCATCCAAGCATTCATCCAGGTACTCTTCAAAAAGACAAGATGCAGCTGCTGAAGTTGCAGCTAACGAAGCTGCCTTGGAAGTTCTGCTTGAACAAGAAAACCACATAAAGGAAATCGAAAGGCAAGAAACAGACATTGCCCGGCAGCAAAGAGAGCTGGAAGCAAAGCACAGAGAACTGGAGTGATTGGATACAGTCAAAAAACTGAAAGCTGCTAAAGCAAGACAGTGAGTGTATGAGCAAAGTGAATGTTCAGATGAAGAAATATATGACCTACTTCATCAACACAATTTGGGCAAAAAAAATGAAGTCAAGTCTGAAAACAATGACCAGCACATCCAACTGTGTTACCCGCCACAAAACGTGACACATTCACAAGAAGTAAACACTACAGAGCTTGTCCGAGCCTTTGCAGAGTCCCTCAGTGCAAGTCATCTTTCTGTACCAGAACCAACGGTATTCAGGGGCGACTCGCTCAGAAACAATGACTGAAAGATCTCATTTCAGACACTCATTGACAGAAAGAATATACCAGCTGATGAGAAGACATACTATCTGTGAAAGTATGTGAGTGGATCTGCAAGGAAAGCAATAGAGCAGGGGTGTCCAACCATGTGCCATGGAGAGCCAAGACCCTGCAGGTTTTCTCTTCTACCCAGTCTCTTCAGCAGGTGTTTTCACTTATCAGCAATCAGTGGGAAGAAGTTCACAGAAATCTGCTGTTGAAGACACTGGTTGGAGGTAAAACCTGCAGGGTCTTGGCCCTCCACGGCACATGGTTGGACACCCCTGCAATAGAGAGCTACTTTCTGCTAGGCACAGAGTCAGCCTATGATGCAGTGTGGACAGTCCTTGAAGACAGGTATGGCAATCCATTCCTCATCACTAAAGCCTTCAGAGACAAACTCAATGCATGGCCCAAGAAAAGCTCCAAAGGCAGTATGGAACTTCAAGAGTTCGCTGACTTTCTTCGTAGCTGTCTAGCGGCTATGTCACAGATTAAAGGACTTGAAGAGCTCAATGACTGCAGCAAAAAACAAAAAATGCTTGCAAAACTTTCAGACTGGCTGACATCAAGGTAGAACAGAAAGGTTGCAGAAGTGCAAGAAATGAGCCACACCTTTCCAAATTTCAGCCAGTTTGTGGCGTTCATCTCACGTGAAGCCAAAATTCCATGTAACCCCATAACATCTCTTCTCCATGCTCTGAAACCAAGTGAAGGTGAAAAGATAGAAAGAAAGATTCTCAAGAACAGAAGCCATGAAGCTAAGGTCCTAGTGACTAACTCAAATTAAAGAGCTGTCAATGCAAGTTGTGTCTACTCCGAGAAGGCAGGCCATGTTCTACAGAAGTGTTGGAAGTTCATGAATGACAGCATCGATGAGAGACTCAAGTTTGCACAAGAGAAGAAGTTTTGCTTTGGTTGCTTGAAGTCTGGCCATCGCTCAAAGGATTGTGAAAACAGAGAAACTTATGATACATGCAAGAATAAACATCCAACATGTCTTCATCACAATTGAACTAAAGAAGAAAGAACTCAGACAAAAATTAATAAAGCAAAGAGCACTGATAACACAAAGTCAAGAACAGAGGTCCCACAAGACAGTGTTACACCAACAACAAGTGAAACGGTGCCTAACAGAGTAATGCAGAACATCAAAGACACACACATATCCTCCATCATTCCTGGATGGGTGTCAGCCGAAAGTGAGCCAGAGCGTGAAGTTCTTGTGTATGCACTCGGTATACAGAGTGACACAACCTTCATCCACGAAGAAATGTCAGGAGCTCTGAACACTAAAAGTGAACCAGTTCAACTAAAACTTACTACTGTGTCTTCAAGAAACACAGCTGTGTCTTGTCACAAGCTATCTGGTTTACAAGTAAGAGGGTTTTACTCCAACAAGACCATATCCCTGCCAGTGACGTATGCAAGAGGCTTTATTCCAGCAAATCGAGATCATATTCCAACACCAAGTACGGCAAAGGCATGGCCACATCTTGAACACATCGCAGATGAGATTGCTCCACTCCAAAGTTGGGACGTGGGCCTTCTAATTGGCTACAACTGTCCTCAGGTTCTTGTTCCCCGACAAGTTATGTCTGGCAAGGAAAGTCAGCCATTTGTACAAAGGACTGATCTGGGATGGAGTATTGTGGGCTTCGGCAATCCATGTCTTGATTGCAGAGTCACCAAGTCATTGTAAAGCAAGTGGTGCCAGGTATTCAGCCCTCTTTGAACCTCACCAGTGAAGTTCATTATGTGTACAGAACTCAGATAAAGGAAATGGTCTCACCTGATAACATAATCAAAATGTTAGAGTCAGATTTTGTGGAAAAGGCTCCTGAAGATGTAAAGATCTCTCAAGAAGATCTCAGGTTCCTGACAAAGATCAAAGAAGGCATTAAACTCAAAGAGGATGGACATTATGAGATGCTACTCCCATTCAAGAGTGAAAGGCCCAACTTGCCTGACAACAAGGTATGTGCCATTCGTCGTTTCAAATGCTTGGAAAGAAAGCTGAGAAGGAACAACCAGTACTAAATGGACTGCAAGAAGTTTATGGAACAAATTATTGCTCATGGAGACGCTGAAAGAGTCCCAGAGCAAGATGTTGACAAGACCCCGGCTTAGTACATCCCACACCATAGGGTGTATCATTCACAAAAACCTGGAAAGATTTGTGTTGTGTTTGATGCCTCTGCCAAGTTTCAAGGTATGTCCTTAAACGACCATCTCCTTACCGGTCCAGAGCTTACTAACACCTTGCTTGGAGTCTTGTGTCATTTCCGAAGAGGCCCGGGGCCCATTATGTGTGATATTGAACGCATGGTCCATCAGTTCCACGTGTGTGCCGATGACCAAGATTATTTAAGGTTCTTATGGTGGGAGAATGGCGACCTTGAAACCCCATATGCCATCTATCAGATGGCATATGGTACACCTATTTAGCATGGCTTCCTCCCCTGGTTGCGCCAACTACGGCCTGAAGCACCTAAAGTAAAAGTAATAAGTAAAATTTATTTATATAGCACATTTCACAGAAAGAATCACAAAGTGCCTCTCAATAAAATAAAACACAATCACAGATACAACAATAAAGGCATTGAAAAAACATAGAAACATTAAAAACATAAAAAAACATAATTCATAATCAAACTACAAAGCCTGTTTAAACAGCAGTGTCTTTAGCTGCTTTTTAAAAGCGTCAACAGAGTCTTCTGAGCGCAAAGACAATGGTAGAGCATTCCACAATTTTGGTGCCACTGCCTGAAGGGCTCCATCACCTCGAGTTTTAAAATGAGTTCAAGGGACAGCCAGTAAAAGTTGATCCAAGGACCTCAAAGACCATGGGGGGTTATACACTTTAAGCAGCTCAGTGATGTATTTAAGGACCTGATCATGAATAGCTCTAAAAACAAGAACTAAAGTTTTAAAACTGAATCCTAAAACCAACTGGGACTTGCAAAAACCTTGCAACTGAAGGAGAAGGATGTTTCAGCGAAGACACCATCAAGTTCATTAAAACCAATTTCTATGTTGATGATGGGTTAGCAAGTGTTGACACCGAAGGTCAAGCAATACAGCTTATCAAAGAAGCCCTTAAGTTCTGCAGTACAGGCAAGCTTTGGTTGCACAAGTTTATCTCCAACAGCACCAAGGTCTGAGCCTTGCTTCCAAAGGAAGAATGTGCTGTATCCAACAAAGATCTGGACATGGCACTGGGTGAAGTGCATATGGACAGAGCACTCGGAGTGCAGTGGTGTGTGAAATCAGACCAGTTCCACTTCAGAGTAACAGTAAAGGAAAATCCACTAACACGAAGAGGAGTATTGTCCACAGTTGCTTCAGTGTTCGATCCACTTGGATTTGTCGCGCCCTTTATTTTGCTGGGAAAGCAGATCTTACAACAAATGTGTCAAGATAAACTCAGCTGGGATGACACCTTACCTGACAGTCTTCAACCCCAGTGGGAATCTTGGCTTCTTGACCTCAAGAATCTCGCAGATGTGAAGATTCAGAGATGCTACATTCCACCAGGCTTCAAGGTCCAGCACTATGAGCTGCATCATTTCTCCGTTGCAAGTGTGTTTGGATACAACATGTGCACCTACCTCAGAGCAGTAAGCACATCTGGTGAAGTCCACTGTTTCTTGGTCATGGGAAGCTCAAGAGTTCCACCTTTCAAAGTAACGACCATACCACGACTTGAACTGTCAGCGACCATAGTTGCTGTTCACACCGGTGACATGCTAAGAAAGGAACTTGAATTACAAGTCTCACAAGAAACATACTGGACTGACCCAAAGGGCTGCACGGTGGCGCAGTGGTTAGCACTGTGGCAGCACAGTTTTCCCTCGGCCGGGGGATCGCGGGGATCGTGAGATCGTGGGTTCGATCCCTGCCCCCGACCAACAGTGATCTGTGTGGAGTTTGCATGTTCTCCCCGTGTTGTGTGGGTTTACTCCGGGATTTCTCCGGTTTCCTCCCACATGCCAAAAACATGCAGGTTAGGGATACAGGGTGCTTGCGCACTCAGCGACCGGCAGCTGGTGGCTTGTCACCAGACTGCAAAACAAATCTACCTACGGATACAAAACAAGTAACAAAAAAAAAAAAAAAAAAAAAAAAAAAAAAAAAAAACAAGGTTGTACTCAGATACATCAACAATGAAGCCAGGAGGTTCCATGGTTTCGTTGCAAACCGAGTGGAACGCATCAAACAAAGCACAAAGTCTACACAGTGGAGGTGCGTGACATCCAAAGAAAACCCAGCCCACCATGCTTCGAGAGGCCTCACAGCTGAGCAACTCATTGCCTCAAACTGGTTTGCAGGCCCAAACCTTCTCTGGCAACCAATCCTATCCAGCAGTGAGAGCAAGGTGGGAGAGCTATCAAGGAAACACCCAGAGGTCAAGAAAATTCAAGTTCACAAGACACAAGCTAAAGAACAATGGTCACTCTTAGAGCGCCTACACAAGTTCTCAGACTGGTCAAGAATGATCAAAGCCATTACCAGACTAAAGCATTATGTGAAAGAAACAAAGGATCACAAACCAAGGTCCTGCAAAGTTAGCAGCCTGGAAGAGAGAAGGGAAGCCGAGTTGACAATCATCAAGATGGTTCAAGAAAGAGCTTTCACACAAGAAATCAAGTCCCTTCAACATCATAAAGTGATGCAAACCAAAGACAAGGCAAACAAGTTGCACAAGTTATGCCCATTTCTGGATGATCAAGGCATTCTTTGAGTCGGAGGATGCCTCACACATGCTGCCTTACATCTTAATGTTAAGCATCCAGCAGTCCTGCCAAGAGACAGCCATGTCTCAGCATTGCTTGTCAAGTATGATCACAAAAGAACATACCATCAAGGATGAGGGATCACCATGAACCAGCTTTGCGCTAATGGCTTTTGGATCCTCGGGTGCAGCAAAGTTGTATTATCTCGCATTTACAAGTGTATAAAGTGCAGAAAATTCAGAAGATGTACCGAGCAGCAAAGGATGGCAGACCTTCCTGAAGATCGGATGGAGACCACCCTGCCATTCACCTACTGTGCGATGGATTGCTTCAGTCCTTTCTATGTCAAGGAAGGCAGGAAGGCGTCAAAGTGCTATGGTTTGTTAATCACCTGTATGTGCTCCAGGGCAGTACAAATCGAGATGCTTGATGATTTGACTACTGACACCTTCATCAATGCTCTGCATGTATTCATCGCCATTCAAGGTGCAGTTCGGCAGATAAGATGTGATCAAGGCATGAACTTTGTCGGCACCAGAAATGAGTTGGTTTAAGCACTCAACGAAATGGATCAAACCACACTTGGAGAACAAGAATGCGAGTTTCTCATGAACACCCCGGCATCAAGTCATATGGGTGGTGTCTGGGAAAGACAAATTCGCACCATAAGAAGTATACTGATGTCAATCCTGGAACAGTCAGCCAAACAACTTGACAGTTCCTCTCTAAGGACATTTCTTTACAAAGTCATGGCAGTGATCAACAGTAGACCACTCACTACTGACTAGCTATGTGATCCATCAAGCCCAGAACCCCTAACACCGAACCACATACTGACCATGAAGTCTACAATCATCTCCCCACCTCCAGGAAAGTTTGTAAAGGAGGATTTTTATCTCAGGAAGAGATGGTGTCATGTTCAACTTCTTGCCAGTACATTCTGGACAAGGTGGAAAAAGGAGTACTTGTTAAATTTACAGAGTAGACAGAAACAGACCAAAGAACACAGAAATGCCGAGATCAATGATATAGTCCTCCTGTAAGATGAGATAAGCCCAAGAAACCAGTGGAAACTGGCCAAGATCGTTGAAGTGTATTCTAGTAAGGATGGAAGAGTGAGGAAGATGAAACTACTGATGAGTGATCCAACCCTGGATGGACATGGAAAACGAATCGCCAAACCTGTCCACTTGGAAAGGCCCATTCAGAAGACAGTAATCCTACTGGAAGCAGACTGAAGACCCGTCACCTCTCCCTCTGTCATTGCAATACTCATTCATAATTCATAACTCGTTCATAATTAACCATTAATTGATAATCTGTTCACTAGTTCATAAGTAATATGCTTGTCCTTAAAATCACAAGTGATTTGGTGGGAGTGTAAAAGTCTCTCATAATTTACTCCTTATTTATGCCTTCATTTAGTTGTTTGTCCTTTCTCTTTGCAACTGCGCCATCTAGTGGTCAACTTTAGTGTACACAGAATTAATTATTTTAGCCTTAGGTTCCGCCCAACCTTAATTACCTGCACATTCCACCCAAGCAGCGCATCACACTTGACACTTGCCACCAAGCTCTGCAGATTTAATAACAAAACATGTAGAAAGGACAATAAAAAAACAAAGAAATAACACAAAAGAAGAAAGGGCAAGACGAACTGAAGTTAAACAAGATCATTGCCCCTCGTGGATGCGAGCTCACGAGGTTTGTCTAACCTTTTTGTATGTTTTATTTCATGTTTTATGTCTTTAATTTATTTTATTGATGCAGACTGCAAGATGTAGTTTTACATTTACTATGATGTATTTCTTTTTGTGACCAGTTCTCATGAGTTGTCAAGAAGAAGAATAAACCCTGTTTTACTGTAAACCTTATGCGTAAGCCAATCCTTGAGGGTGCTACACCCAATTCTCTCCACTTTTCTTACAAATCAGGAAGTTAACAAAAGCGTATGCCGTTATCAACCTTTTTCCATGCCAATCGTGAGAGCAGTTGTTGCACTTGATAATTCAGTAAAATTTTCCCATTCTAACATTGCATGGTATTCAGAGGAATAATAATGTGATTGAAAGGACCACATTGGAAAGAAGTGTTTTCACTTTCTTGTGTCATCCTGGATTTTGTATGACATTTTATATGTACAGTATATTTACATTTCCTATGTTTGAATAACATATTCAGTGTCATTTTTTTTATCCAAATGAATAGATAACAGACTGAAGCAACCCTCAAAAACTCCAGCTTAACCGCATTTGTTGCTCACTACTAAGCACAGACAGGCAGAACACTTTTCCCACAATTTCTTGTATTTTTTCTATCGGGTGACATCACGCACCCATTCTTAATTGCAATTGTCAGATAGTTGAGAGAAATTTACTGTTAGTAATTAATGGTAGCTAGAACACCTTTGAAGCGGAGTGATACATATCCAGTGGAATTGGAGTGCAATTATTGCGGATTATAGTAATTCCTGGAATCCCGATTGTCCAATCAAATTGCTTGGTCGTAAGTAGCTGTTGTATACATACTATGCATATATAAACTGGGGTCCTAGTGACCCCAGGGGATCCTTGAGAGAATATTCAGGGTTCCTCTGGAAATTGTCTAATGTCACTTCTAAATTGGTCCAAAAAAATTGCAAATAATTTGCAGTTATTGTTCATGGGTGCCTCTAATGGCTCTTCCATGTCAGTAGGTGGCAGTATAAATGTAGTAATAATGGCTACAGTCTTCTTCTTGTGTTTTACAGAGGTTAATGACCTTGTTAAGACATGCTAGAGGTTGCAGTGACTAGTTAAAACAGCAATGAATAAATATTTGAAGAGTAAAGATTCAGACTCTGAGTTGGGCCCTGAACTGATCTCCATCAGCCTCCATTAAAAGTTTCATTAGCAGAGTGAAAGAGACACCCAGATGTTGCCGTCATGCACTGTTTTTGTTGTTGTTTTGCATCGCGAGGTGCTTATTGCCAAGTCTTTACCAGCAGTCCTAGCTCCTGTGTTGGATGATGTTGTGTGGATGGTAAACTTTCTAAAAACAAGACCTCTGAAAACCCATTTTTTTTCCACAATATGTGAGGAAATGGGAGCAGAGTATTAAACCTTATTGCCCCATACTGAGGTTTGATGGTTGTTGCGCTGCAAAGTGCTGGCCTGCGTGCATGAGTGCCGAGGAACTACAAGTGTTTTTGACTGATGAGAGGTGCAATGACTCAAAGCTGTTTGCAAGTGATGAGCGGTGTGCAAGGCTGGCATACCTGGCAGATATATTTCAGCATCTGAATGAAGTGAACATACTGATGCACACAAGGCAAAAATGAAAACCTGCTCACAAGCCAGACAAAATAAATGGATGCCATTCATAGGTACACCTCTGGCAACATCTGGAAAGTTCCAACCTTGACATGTTCCTACCAGGATATCAGCTTTTGTGTTCATCTAAATGGGCCCAACACTGAGTGAGTATAAACTTATTACAGGACTAAATTGTCATCATATATGCTGTAATAGGGTACAATGTGTCATTTTGTAACATTTTGGGTTGGTGGATGTGGTGAAAACATGATGCATTGTGCACGGAGAGAGATGAAATAAAAATTCCCAGTGAGGTTCGTCAGCCTCCGATGAACCTCCGACGAACAGTGAGGTAATTTTATATATTTTAATGTGCAGAAGTGGACAGTTTGAAGAGGTCTCATCCTCCCTGCGTCTCTCAAACTGCCACCCCCAAAGGGTGCATGGTTTTTTTTATAGGGATATTAAGATCCACATGAAGGCAAAAGGACAAGCAATTTACATTACAAAGATAGGCAGGAACCAACAGGACCAGTGGAGTGAGGAGGAGGGTGCTGCCTCAACAAGTTGAATGCAGTGGTCACTATACAATATATTAAATTATTGCTTGTGAATGGAATAGAATAGTTTTATTGTCATTTTTACATGAACAACAAAAATCTGTTTAGCACCTCTGTTTAGCAGCAAATTCTTAAGATGCAGAATTAAAACTACATACTACTACTACATACACAACTACTGTTGTGGAGAGAAAAATAATCGGGCGAAGCGGTGCAGAGCAGAGCAGACTTTATTAATCTCTCCCTCACATTCACAAGAATCACAAGCATAAAAAAGCAGGTCGCAGAAACCTCTCCTTTTATAGCATACCACTCTCTCCGCGACCTGGGGTGTTGCATTAACATAAATACATTTGCCATTTCCCTTTGTCACTGTTCGCATCAACACACAAATCCCCCCATGACCATTCCCCTTCAGTTTGAGTGGAAACATACTGAGTGGGTTCAGACTGAGCCTTAACCCTCATGTCCTTTGGGCTTCAGCCTACGTCCATAGCGGCTGTAACGGGGGGTTGGCAGCTCCGAGGCACTGCTGTGCTGGTGGGGGGCTCCTGGGGTGCGTCCGTCTGTGGGAGGACATTGGGGGGGGGGGGACATCTTCAGCAGGCCATTGTGACTGCTTTGACGAGTCATTTACCTGGGGAGGTCTCAGTGGGGGTCGTCCGCGCCGAGGAGCTCGGACCAACACCACCTGCTTGTCTGCTAAAACGAAGGTGGGCTTAAGCCTGTCTATACAGATTGTTTCCCTGCATCCCCCAAAGTCTAACACAAAATGTTTCTCCCCGGGTTCTAGCACTCTGAACGGGCCGTCATACGGCGGGCACAATGGGGTCCGGTGAGCATCGTGCCTGACAAATACGAACGACGTGTCCTTCAAGATCTTTGGCACAAAAGTGCGGGGAAAACAGTGGTGGGCCGGGTACCGTCCCTGCCTCTGCGCTATGCAGTGAAAGCGGGGATGGATCGGTGTTTGGTGCAGGGTCGTCCGGCAGAAACTCTCTGGGGAGTCGCAGCGGCTGGGAAAAAAACCCAGCTCTGCTGGGGAGGCTGCCAAATCCTCCTTCAGTGCTGAACGCAACCCTAATAGAACCCACGGCAACCGGTCCACCCAATCTGCATCTGTAAGTGAAGCCCTGAGTGCTGCTTTAAGTGATCTATGGAAACGCTCGCATTGTGGAAATGTGTAAATGACGAGGCAAGGTTTTGTCTCGAGGCATGTTTTATTACACATTCGCCATCATCGATAAAGTTGAAAAAGAGGAACTCTCAGGCAAATTCATTCCTTATATACCCAGGCTTTCACAGCTCACAATTCACATGCATTAACATCACAAATCACAATGCATTTCCTCTTTAATCCTTCAGCCTCTCCCTCTCCGTCCTTAGCCAACAAAGGTCCCCTACACAGTTTCTAGACACACAAAGGATCCTCCCAAGGCCGTCTCCTGCATAACAAGGACTACACTTTCACACCCTCTTGTTATCTCCAAGGAGACTCAGTTCTTTGTTCTATTCTGAGATGTGAGGCATAAAATAATACACATGTGTGGCCACATGACCCCCCCCCCCCAAACATCTAAGATGGAACAACAGAATAACAGTCTGCATGTCATGATAAAATCATTACACATCAGCCCACGTGCTGCTTGGGCCTCAGTCTTCTCCCGTATCTGCTGTAAGCAGGGTTCACCACCTCTGCGGCGCCATCATGCTGGGGAGCTGCTGTCTGGGGGTGAAAACTGTTTGTCAGTCCCTGTGGGTGTTCTGGGGAATTTCCCCGAGGGGGTCTACCGCGCCGAGGGGCCCTGGCCAACAGCACTTGCTCGACCGCCACCACAAAAGCGGGTTTGAGTCTGTTTATGCCAATCTTTTCCCTCCTGCCCCCAAATCTAGCAAAAAATGCTTGTCCCCTGTTTCCAGCACTCTGAATGGTCCATCATAAGGTGGTCACAGCGGGGGGTGATGAGCATCGTGTCTGACAAAAACAAACTCCACGTTTTTCAAAGTTTTAGGCACAAAAACGCGTGGAAAACTGTGGTGAACGGGGCCCGGCAGCGTGCCCGATTCCGTGCCACGCTGCAACAGCTGAGACGGGGAGCTATCTGGCGCAGGATTATCTGGGAGAAACTCCCCGGACAGCCGAAGTGGCTGTGCGAAAACTAGCTCAGCCGGGGAGGCTTCTAAATCCTCTTTAGGTGCGGAACGCAACCCCAATAAAACCCACGGTAGCCTGTCTACCCAATTTGCACCCGTCAGTGACGCTCTGAGAGCCGCTTTCAGCGACCTATGAAAACGTTCGCATAACACATTAGCCTGCGGATTGTACGCGGTTGTGCGGTGGATCACTACACCCAGGCTGCGGGCCATTGCTGACCAAAGTTCGGAAACAAATTGCGGTCCTCTGTCAGACGTAATGTCCGACGGGACTCCAAAACGCGCCACCCATGCTGTTAAAAAAGCGTGCGCCACCTCCTCGGCTGTGGTTGACGCCAGTGGAACCACTTCAGGCCAGCACGTGGTGCGGTCCACCATTGTCAGAAGATGTGTGCACCCCTGTGACGGCGGAAGGGGGCTCACGAGGTCCACGTGAACATGATCGAACCTCTTAGCCGGGATGTGAAACGGCTCCAAAGGAGCCCTTGTGTGTCTGTGTACCTTGGCACGTTGACATGCCATGCAGGCTGCAGCCCACTCTTTAACTTGTTCACGAAGGTTTGGCCACACAAATTTCTCTCCTACCATTTTGACTGACGCGCGCACTCCCGGGTGTGCCAAAGAATGGATCGAGTCAAAAACGCGGCGGCGCCACGCAGCCGGTACCACGGGACGCGGTCGCCCCGTGGAGACGTCGCAGATTAGGGGGGGCATGCCCTCTTGCAGCACCCTGTTCTCCAGCCTTAACCCTGTTGGTCCAGACTGGAGCGCGCACACATCCGCGTCACCAACCTGCTCGGCGGCCATGGCTGCGTAATCTATCCCTACACGGACTGGGGCCGCCACGGCGCACGAGAGACAGTCTGCCACTACATTCAGCTTACCCGCCACATGCTGAATATCGGTAGTAAACTCTGAGATGGCGGCCAGCTGTCTCTGCTGCCTGCCTGACCACGGTTCCGAAACCTTGGCCATCGCGAAAGTTAACGGCTTGTGGTCCACGAACGCGGTAAAACCGCGTCCTTCCAGCCAGAACTGAAAGTGGCGAATGGCCAAGTGGAGGGCTAACAACTCCCTGTCGAACGCGCTGTATTTACATTCACTATCGCGCAAAGTCTTGCTGAAAAAGGCAAGCGGCTGCCAAGCCCCGGCTACATGCTGCTCCACGACCGCCCCTATGGCCACATCTGACGCATCGGTAGTGAGCGCTATGCGGGCCGTTGGGTCTGGGTGCGCTAACAACGCAGCATTTGCCAGGGCTGTTTTGACCTCCGGGAATGCTCGCTCTCGCTCCGGAGACCATTCGATCTTATTCGCGGGTTTTTGTTTTTTGAGCGCGGTGTACAATGGTTGCATGAGTTGCGCTGCGCGGGGGAGGAAACGGTTATAAAAATTCACCATCCCCAAAAACTCCTGTAACGCCCTGACCGTTTGTGGCCGGGGAAAATCTGTCACCGCGCGCACCTTGTCAGGAAGCGGAACCGCTCCTTCGGGAGAGAGGCCATGCACCAAAAAAATCAATCTGCGTCACCCCGAACTGACACTTTGCTGGGTTGATTATTAAACCGTGCTCTCCCAACCTCCGGAAAACTGCCGCGAGGTGGTTTTCGTGTTCGTCTCCGGACGCGCTGGCTACCAAAATATCGTCCAAGTAGACGAACACGAAAGGGAGGTCGCGCAGCACCGCGTCCATCATGCATTGGAATGTCTGTGCAGCCCCTTTAAGCCCAAATGGCATGCGTAAAAACTCGAATAGGCCAAATGGAGTTATCACCGCTGTTTTGGGTATGTCTTCAGCGCGCACTGGGACTTGATGGTAACCGCGGACCAAGTCTATTTTAGAAAAAACGCACACCCCTGCCAAATGAACGGAAAAATCTTGGATATGTGGGATTGGGTAGCGGTCATGCGTTGTGGCGTTGTTCAACCTGCGGAAATCCCCGCAAGGTCGCCACGAGCCGTCAGATTTAGGGACCATGTATAGCGGGGAAGCCCAAGGGCTTTTCGAACGCCTGATGATGCCCAACCTCTCCAGGTTGGCGAACTCCTCGCGCGCTATGGCCAGTTTAGCTGCGTCCAAATGCCGAGCTTTTGCAAAAACGGGTGGTCCGGTGGTGGTAATAAAATGCTCCACCCCGTGTTTAGCGACAGTCGCCGAAAATGTGGGGACCGTGAGTGCTGGGAACTGAGTGAGCAGTGTGTGGAACTTACCGCTTGCAGCTGTGACGTTGGCTTGTGCTGATGGCGGGGCCACTCGCGCTGTACAGGGAATAGAATCAAAAGAAAATGCATTAACCAGGCGCCTGTTAGCGAGATCAACGAACAAACCATGTGAGCACAAAAAATCAGCCCCCAATATATTGAAATTCACTGCTGCTACAACAAAAGTCCACTCAAATGTACGGCCGTGTAGAGACAGAAGCAGGGTCTTCTCACCAAAGGTCTTAATCTCCGAGCCGTTCGCTGCTGTCACCCCGGGACCTCTGGAACCTGCTAGCCTGTCCGCATAGGAAGGTGTGATGAAACTCAACTGGGAGCCTGTGTCCACGAGGAACTGTCTCCCCGAGCGTGCGTCCAACAAGTAAAGCAGCTTGTTCTCCTATCCCGAGGGCCGCGGCTGCTACCGACCCCCGGTCTTGGCATTTCCCGAACGCCTGAACTGGCACGGTGGTACACATTTGCGTGCCCTCTCTGCGAAGCGGCGATGGTAGAAACAAAGGACGTCTGATCCGCGTTCCCCGGCCCCTGCCGCCGCCGTCATCGGTGAGTATGGTACCACTGCCTCTGGCCCCCTGTCATCTCTGGTCGCTGCGCCGAGTTCCACTGCAGTGGCCGTGGCCGCACGCCGCTTGGTGGCGTTGACAATTCGCTGTGCCTCTCGGCCCAGCGCACGGTAGTCCCGTTGGGCCAACAGTGGCGAACTGGCCAGGGTTGCCCTCGCCGCTAACGGTAGAGTCCTGAGGAAGAGGTGGGTGAAAATGAAGTGATCGTCGTCAGAGCCTTTCAACCTCAACAACTTCTCCATAAGGTTCGCGGGCATGTCATTTTCCCACTCAGTCAGCGCTAGGAGCCTCTCTGTTCGCTCCTCCACCGAGGGGGTGAAGTGCTGGATGAGTGCAGCCTTCAACGTGTCGTATTTGTCGCTGTCCAGCGGCTGGTCGATCAGGCTCTCCACATGCTGGGCCGTGTTGTTGTCCAGTTTTGCGACTACGTGATAGAATTTTGTGGCGTCTACCGATATCCCCCGGAGGTTGAACTGCGCCTCAATCGCATTGAACCAGGAGCGCGGATTGTTCTGCCAAAAGTCCGGTAGCTGGACTGTAGCGGCATTTGCTTGGCTGGGGGCTCCTGACGAGGCTGGCCCAGGGGAAACCTCCTCCTCCTGCATGGTACGTCTTGGGTCACCAGTGTGGAAATGTGTAAATGACGAGGCAAGGTTTTGTCTCAAGGCATGTTTTATTACACATTCGCCATCATCGATAAAGTTGAAAAAGAGGAACTCTCAGACAAATTCGTTCCTTATATACCCAGGCTTTCACAGCTCACAATTCACATGCATTAACATCACAAATCACAATGCATTTCCTCTTTAATCCTTCAGCCTCCCCCTCTCCGTCCTTGGCCAACAAAGGTCCCCTACACAGTCTCTAGACACACAAAGGATCCTCCCAAGGCCGTCTCCTGCATAACAAGGACTACACTTTCACACCCTCCTGTTATCTCCAAGGAGACTCAGTTCTTTGTTCTATTCTGAGATGTGAGGCATAAAGTAATACACGTGTGGCCACAGCATAACCCATTGGCCTGGGGATTGTACGCGGTCGTGCAATGAATTGTGATGACCAGGCTCCGGACTATCGTGGACCAGAGGTTGGAAACAAACTGCGGGCCCCGATCGGACGTGATATCCGAAGGGGTGCCGAAACGTGCCACCCATGTTGTCAAAAAAGCACGTGCAACTTCTGCAGATGTGGTGGAAGCTAGCGGGACTGCCTCGGGCCAGCGTGTGGTGCGGTCCACCACTGTCAGGAGGTGCATGAACCCCTGCGATGGCGGGAGGGGGCCCATGAGGTCCACGTGAACGTGGTCGAACCTCTTAGCCGGGATATGGAACGGCTCCAAGGTGGCCCTTGTGTGCCTATGCACCTTGGCTCTTTGGCACGCTACGCAGGCTGCAGCCCACTCTTTCACCTGTTTGCACAGGCTCGGTCAGACGAACTTTGCTCCCACCATTTTGACTGACGTGCGCACACCAGGGTGCGCCAGGGAGTGAACTGACTCAAAAACGCAGCGGCGCCAAACGCGTGGGACCACCAGGTGCGGGCGGCGTTTGGAGACGTCACAGACTGGGGGGTGGCGTCTTGCAGTACTCTGCTCTCCAGCCTTAACGCTGTTGGTCCAGACTGGAGCGCGCAAACGTCCGCATTGCCGTTCTGCTCAGCGGCCATGGCCATGTAATCTATCCCCACGTAGACTTGGGCCACTAATGCACGCGAGAGACAGTCCGCCACCACTTTGAGTTTACCGGCCACATGCTGAATGTCGGTCGTAAACTCCGAGATTGCAGCCAGCTGTCTCTGCTGCTGGGCCGACCATGGTTCCGAAACCTTGGCCATCGCATACGTTAGCGACTTGTGGTCCACGAATGCAGTGAAGGTGCGCCCTTCCAGCCAGAACTGAAAGTGGCATATGGCCAGGTGGAGAGCCAGTAACTCCCTGTCGAACGCGCTGTATTTATGCTCATTGTTGTGCAAAGACCTGCTATAAAAGGCGAGCAGCTGCCAAGAACCAGCGACGCACTGCTCCACGACGGCCCCTATGGCTACGTCCGATGCATTGGTAGTGAGCGCTATCCGAGCCGCCGGGTCCAGGTGCGCCAGTAGTGCGGCGTTCGCCAGAGCTGTTTTAACCTCGGAAAACGCCTGCTCTTGCTCAGGACTCCAGTCGACTCTGTCCGCCGGTTTCCGTTTCTTAAGCGCGGTGTACAACGACTGCATGAGCTGGGCTGCGCGGCGGAGAAAACGGTTGTAGACGTTAACCATCCCCTAAAACTCCTGCAGTGCCCTGACTGCCTGATGCCGGGGAAAATCTGCCACTGCTCGCACTTTGTCCGGTAAGGATATCGCGCCCTCCGGTGAGATGCGGTGGCCCAACAAATCGATTCCCGTCACCCCGAACTGGCACTTCGCCGGGTTGATTATTAACCCATGCTCCTCCAACCTCTGGAAAACTGTCCTGAGGTAGGTTACGTGTTTGTTCTCGGACACGCTGGCCACGAGGATGTTGTCCAGGTAGATGAAAACAAACGGCAGATCGCCCAACACCGCATCCATCATGCGTTGGAATATCTGCGCCGCGCCCTTTAACCTGAAGGGCATGCGTAAAAACTCAAAAAGACCAAACGGGGTTATTTCTGCCATTTTAGGTATGTCCTCAGCGCGCACCAGGACCTGGTGGTAACCACGGACCAGGTCTATCTTGGAAAAAATATGTGCCCTAGTGAGGTGAACGAAAAAATCCTGAATATGGGGGATCGGGTAGCGATCGTGCGCTGTGGCGTTGTTTAATCTGTGGAAATCTCCGCAAGGTCGCCACGATCCCTTGGCTTTAGGAACCATATGTAGCGGGGATGCCCATGGGCTGTTTAAGCGTCTCATGATGCCCAGCTTTTCCAAGTTGGCAAACTCCTCACGCGCTATGGCCAGTTTAACTGCGTCCAAGCGCCGAGGTCGTGCAAAAGTGGGCGGCCCCGTGGTGGTAATGTAGTGCTCCACCCCGTGTTTAGTGACGGTTGCCGAAAATGTCGGGACCGTGAGTGCTGGGAACTGGGTAAGTAATGTGTGGAACTTACCCCCTGGAGCTGTGACGTTGGCTAGTGTTGTCAAAAGAATCAAAAATCAAAAGACATTGCGTTAATCAGGCGTCTGTTAGCAACATCGACTAGTAGTCCGTGTGCACACAAAAAATCAGCACCCAAAATGGGGAAGCTGCATGCCGCTATGATGAATGTCCATTGGTATGTACGGCCGTGCAAGGATACAGTCAGTGTCCTCTCACCAAAAGCCGTCAGCTCGGGACCGCTAGTTCCCACCAGCCGGTCAGCATAGGACGGCAGGATGGGGCTCTTTTGGGAGCCGGAGTCCACAAGGAACCGTCTCCCTGAGTGTGAGTCTGTCACTTAGAGCAGCTTGCTTGCTTCACCGGCGGTCACAGCTGCTACCGAATGCCGGCCCTGGTGTTTCCCGAGTGCTTGAATTGGCACGGTGGCACGCATCGGCGTGCGTCCTCTCCAAAATGGTGGTGTGGTAGAAGCAGAGGGGTGCTGCATTAACATAAATACATTTGCCATTCCCCTTTGTCACTATTCGCATCAACACACAAATCCCCCCATGACCATTCCCCTTCAGTCTGAGTGGAAACATACTGAGTGGGTTCCCACACTGTATATAAAACAACTATCACACAATATAAGAACACACAAAGATTAAAAACAAGGTGCAGTAAGTAAGTAAGGTAAGGTAAGGTAAGTGAATATTGCATTGCCCATTAGACTGAGGGTGGATGGTTGTTCAGTTAGTAGGGGGGCTGGGGGTAGGGGTGGGGGGTTAACAGCTTGTGGATAGAAACTGTTCTTGAGTCTATTTGTCTTTGTCCTGAGCGCCCCGTCTTCTACTGGAGGGGAGGGGAGAGAAAGGGGAGTGTCCAGGGTGTGAGGGGTCTCTGATTATACTACCGGCTTTCCTCTGGAGTCTACCGGTGTAAATGGCACTGACAAGGGGTAATGCTGTCCCGATCACCCGCTCAGCTGCTCTCACCACTTGCTGCAGGTCTTTTCTGTCCTCCACAGTACAGCAGTCGAACCACACTGAACAGCAGTAGGTCAGGAGGCTCTCAGTGGTGAAGCGGTAGATGTTAATCAGCATGGGTTGTGGTAGATGGGCTTGACGGAGCTTCCTGAGGAAGTACAGTCTTTGCTGTGCCTTCCCAACCTAGTGAGAAATATTTGTGGACCAGGTGAGGTCGGCCGAGATGTGGATTCCCAGGAACTTGAAGCTCTCCATCCTCTCTACCTCCTCTCCATTGATATAGAGGGGGGAGTGCTCAGTTTGTTTGGATCTCCTGAATTTGGATCTCCTATAATTATTAATTATATTACATTATATTAAAAATTTTCAATTCCATTGTGATTGCCCAAGATTTTGTCAATGTTAAAGGGTTCCTTGGCTCAAAAAACATTGACAGACACTTGCTTCTTGATAAAATTATGAGAAAATTATAAATTGAAGAAAAAAATTCAAACGTTTTACTTGTTTGAATAGTTTTTGTTGGATTTTGCAACCTTAAAAGTCCCCAAAACTCGGAATAAAGCAGTAGATACGAGGGATGGCTGAGAAGTTCATAGGCTAACTAAGGAGTTATGTCTTTGAGGGTCAAGAAGAGAGCTTTTCTACCGCAGGGATCCAAGCGCTGCAACACCGATGGAAGAAGTGTTTGGACCGAAGGGGAGACTATGTTGAAAAATAAGCCACATTTGGTCAAATTTGACCACTGCTTCATGGTCAGCCTATGAACTTTTCAGCACCCCCCCCGTAGGTGTAAATGGGCTGAATATTTGCAAACCAAACAGGGCACAGCCCTCCAATTATATCTGTTACAGCTGATTTGTTTCAGTTTTGGACTAAATGAAATGAGCCCACAGGCTTCTGCAGGATGTCTGCAGGCCCTTAAAAAGTTTCAAAAAATTTCTTACACTTGGTGATCCATAATCAAGGCCTTCATTATCCTTAAAAATGAGAAATAATCCTTAAACTCCTGCTCAGTGGCTTCAGAAATAGAACATAATAAATATTGAATTTGTCGAACATTAGGAAAGAGTTCTGTGGGTTAGTGTAAATTTTCCCCAAAACTCAACTCAATGGAAGCTCAACATTTTCTGAAAGTCTTAAAAATAAAATCCCTCCATAAGGCACCTTTATGATCAGAACACCTTCATTTCTTTACATGTTTTTATAGTGAAACACACAACCAGATATATTTGTGTCCTGTAGCAGCAGTAGACATCTGACATCTGTAAAAGTAAAAAAGATAAATAATGAAATAAACTTTGTTAATTGCATGAAGAGGAGATGGAGGAGAGCAGATTGAGTTTGTCTGTTGACAGCGAAATTGCTGAGGTGAGTGTTTTTTTAATGATGATCTGAACTTTTTTTTAACCCAGTCACAGGGGGTGCACAAGCCAGTGTACTCCTAGTGCCGGTCTCAAGCCCAGGTAAATGGGGAGGGTTGTGTCAGGAAGGGCATCCGACATACCGGATACCAAATAGGTTGAGGCCTGGGTTAACAACGACCTCCACTGGTGCTGTTAACTGACAGGGTGCCGGTGGAAATTGGGCTACTGTTGGTCAAAGATTAAGGAGGAGGAGAAGAGATGGAAGGCGTGTTAGGAGGAAGAGAGAGAAAAGGAAAGGTAGAAGTGTGGAGGTAACAGTATGGACATTAAATGTAGGAAGAGAGTTGACTGATATGATGGAGAGAAGAAAGGTAGATATACTGTGTGTTCATGAAACCAGATGGAAGGGAAGCAAGGCTAGGAGCACTGGAGGTGGATTTAAACTTCTACCATGGTGTAGATAGGAAGCGAAATGGAGTAGGAGTAATGTTGAAGGAAGAGTATTTGAAGAGTGTTCAGGAGGTAACAAGGGACTCAGACAGAATCATGAGTTTGAAGCTAGAAGTCAAAGGTGTGATGTTGAATGTTGTCAGTGCGTATGCCCCACATGTTGGATGTCAGGTAGAAGAGAAGGAGGAATTCTGGAGTTAGATGGATGAAGTGGTAGAGAGTATTCCCGGGAAGGTGTGGGGGTGATTGGAGCGGACTTTAATAGGTATGTAGGTGAAGGGAACAGAGGTGATGAGGAGGTGCTGGGTAGGTATGGTCTTAAGAAGAGAAATGTGGAAGGACAGATGGTTGTGGATTTTGCTAAAAGGATGGAAATGGCTGTGGTGAACGCATACTTTAAGAAGAGAGAGGAACATAGAGTGACTTACAAGAGTGGAGGAAGGTGCGCACAGGTAGACTACATCTTATGCGGAAGGAGAAATCTGAAAGAGATAGGAGACTGCAAGGTGGTGGCAGGGGAGAATGTAGCTAGACAGCATCGGATGGGAGTCTGTAGGATGACTTTGGAGAGCAAGAAGAGGAAGAGAGTGAAGGCTGAGCCAAAGATTAAGTGGGGGAAGTTACAGAAGGAAGAAGGTCACACAGAGGTTAGGAAGGAGTTGATACAGGTTCTGGGTGGTAGGGACAAATTACCAGATGACTGGGAAAATACAGCAAAAGTATTGGGGGATAACAGGTGGTATATCCAGTGGACAGAGGAAGGAAGACAAGGAGACTTGGTGGTGGAATGAGGAGGTACAGGAAAGTATTCAAAGGAAGAGGTTAACAAAGAAAAGTGGGATAGTCAGGAAGATGAAAAAATAGACAGGAGTATTTGGAATCTAGGTGCATGGCAAAGAGAGAGGTGGCAAAGGAAAAGGCATATAGTGAGTTGTGTGAGAAGCTGATCATCTCCATCTGGCTGTCCTTCGTTGCTGAAGATGACTTGTGTCTGAGTGGAGGTCTGTCTCAAGCAGGATCTTATGTGGGCAGTCAGACCCGCTGCAGAAATGCTGACAACTGCTGCAACAGAAAATGCTTGGCGTAGCTGCCGAGTGTCATCGGTCATGTGCATGCTGATATTCTTGCTGGCGTTGCTCTTCTACGGCTGACATTGTCATATGTATGCGTAAAACACTGCGCATGTGGGAAGGAAGTGAAAACCCAATGCAGGAAAGTGCTGTGTATGTGAATTTATTTAGCTCAACAGATGACAAGTGGATAATTGGCTCCAATGAGCACACAAAAAAACACAGGATAAACTCAACTGTACTCTCCGGTTCATTGGGTATCTGAGGAAGAAGAAAAGGCTGGCCTCACAAGCTCCCAGGCGAGACTGGGCAGCGGAGAGAAAGGGCTGGAATAATAAGGAAAAGAGAAGAGAATTGGAGACTCAACAGAGTGGCCAACTCTGGAGTGGGCATGACATCCAATGAACCGGTGAGTGACAGGAGAACTGACAGAGTATAAGTAATGTCAAACATAATGAGCCAAGTAATTACCGGTGTGCATGAGTGCAGGCAGGTGTGCATATGCTGAGTGATGCGAGAATGTGTAAGTGGATGCGTGTGTGTGTGTGTGTGTGTGTGTGTGTGTGTGTGTGTATACTGAATGATGCATGTATGTGTGAGTGTGTGCATGTGTGTGTGTGTGTGTGTGTGTGAAATTGAGTGAGAGTGCAAGACAAATAATCAGCTGGTGGGTGCCTGGCAAGGAGAAGGAGGCGTGGTTGTAGGCTGGCAGGAAGCCCAGAACCCAAGGGCTCCTAACGGCTGCCAGCTGACAATTAAGAAAACAATAATCAGGGAAACTACAGCCACAAATCATGGAACAGAGTTAGACACGTCCAATCCGGTCCATGACAGACATGGCTTTCCTCAACAGTCCTTACCATTTGACTCTCTGAAGTGCCTCCCAGGTCTCAAGGGGAATGTCAGTTCTCTTCATATGCCATTTTAAGACATCTTTGAAAAGCAGTTTTTGTCCTCTATGGCTCCTTTTTACTTGGCTCAGTTCCGAGTAGAACACAGCTTTTGGCAGTCTGCTGTTGGCCATCCGACGTACATGCCCTGCCCAGCAAAGCTGTGATATGGTTATTAGAGCCTCAACACTGACTGTGTGTGCACGGCGCAGTATCTCAACGTCTGGGATATGGTCTTGCCACTTGATGTTGAGGATGGAGTGTAGGTGGTGAAGCTGGAGTCTTGTCAGGGCCCTGATGTGTCTGCAGTAAAGAGTGGTGCACTCAATGGAATAGAACAGGCAAGGAAGAACTGCAGCTGAATAAACCTTCACTTTGGTTTTCGTGCTGATGTCATGACGACTCCAAAGTCTCTTGTGTAGTGCATAATAGACCTTTGTGGCAGACTGGATCCTCCTTTCCACTTCCAAATCTGCAGAGTTGGTGTTTGTAACGGTGCTGCCCAGGTAAATGAAAGACTTGGTTGTCTTCAGTGGTCCATCATGGACCGTAATCATTTCTGGCAGTTGAGTGGACATTGGAGGAGGCTGGTAGAGCAGCTCGGTCTTGGATATGTTGATCTTTAGGCCAAACATATCAGCTGCAAAGGAGAAACGATCCACAATCTGCTGCATATCAACTGCATTACTGGCCACAAGGGCGGAATCATCAGCATAGAGCAGTTTTCTGATGCGCATCTCTTGTGTTTTTGTGTGGACCCGAAGCTGGGCAAGGTTAAACAGTTTGCCATCTGTCTTTGTGCGGAGGAACACACCCTTGTTGAGCCCTTCGCTCATAGTATCCAGCTCAGCTGTGAGGTAGAGGGAAAAAAGAGTTGGTGACAGTACACACCCTTGCTTGACGCCATGGTTGACCACAAAGGCATCACCGGGTTCACCGCCGACTGAGACTTGTGCCTTCGTTCCATAGTGGAACTGCTTGATGATGTTAACAAGCTTGTCAGGGCATCCATAGGTTTCAAGGACCTTGCAGAGGGTTGTGTGGTCAACAGTGTCAAATGCCTTTGTGAAGTCAACAAAGACAACATACAATGGCTGGTGCTGCTCTGCTGCCTTCTCTTGGAGCTGCCGTAGAGTGAATATCATGTCAGCAGTGGAAAGACCAACCCGAAATCCACACTGACATTCAGGGAGAACTTCTTCTGAAATGATTTTCAGTCTGTTCAAGACAATTTTGGCAAGGACTTTGCCAGCTGTGGCTAGTAGTGATATTCCCCAATGGTTTCCGCACTCTGCATGGTCGCCCTTTCTCTTGTAGATGGTGACAATTAAAGCATCTCGAAAGTCTTGAGGCATAGTACCAGAGAGTAGACATCTATTGAAAAGGTCTAGTAGAGCTTTGCACAACTTTTTGCCACCATTTTTCAGGATATCTGAGGAAATGCCATTCAGACCCGGTGCTTTGCCATTTGCCGTTGACTTCAGAGCATTCTTGAGTTCCTCCATGCTGATTTCCCCACACAGCTCATTCCTTGTGGGTCTCCTCTTCATCCGCTGACATGCATCAGGGTGTGCAGATCCTTCTTTTTTTTTCCACAATATCTTTATTGAACCTTTTTTTTTTTTAAACAAACATGATACAAACAATCAAACACTAACACTAAAGTACTACAAAAAAAAAAATGCACTAAAAAACACCAACAACCACCAACAAAATCAAATCTTCAACAATGCTCCTCTGTTTAGTCTAGACAATCCAACACATAAGTATACATATTATGTTCACCAGTTTGGAATTTACAAGGTCCACACATATCATTCACCTTCTTCTTCAAGAGTTATGTTTAAATTTTTTACATAATCAATAAAAGGTCTCCATATGTTCTCAAACACAATTTCCTTTGATTTCAGTATATATGTTATTCTTTCTAATGGAAGGTTTGTTAACATCTGTCTTAACCACTGAGTCACATCTGGTCTATGAGTCTTTTTCCATAATAGTGCAATACATTTTTTGGCATTAAGCAAACTGAGGTCTATGAATGTTCTTTCACTTTTATTAAAATTATGCTTTTCTGGGTACAGACCCAACAAAAACAGTTTAGGATTCAGTATGATTTGTTTTGAGATTATTTTTTCAATTGTTACCCTCACCTCTTCCCAAAACATTCTTATTAATCTACATTCCCATAAACAATGAAATAGAGTTCCTTTACTTTCCATACATTTTGTGCACGTATCTGGTATATTTTTGTTATATCTATTTAACTCCTCCGGTGTAACATACATCCGCATTAACCATTTGAAATGTATCAATTTAAGGCGTACATTTATTGATTTGGTTTGAGCTTCTGTACAAGCCAGTTCCCATTGTTCCTCTGAAATTTCAGTTTGCAGATCTTCTTTCCAGTCGTTTAATCTTTTCAGTGAATTTTCACTTGAAAATAGTGTCAATGAGTTATAAAACTCTGAAATAATACCCTTTCTTTTACTATCTTTCATCAACATTTTTTCCAAGGATGAATAGATAGGTCGAGTGAGAGCTTTATTTTGATTTGATCGAATAAAGTTTCTAAGTTGAAGATATTTAAAAAAATGTGTTCTATTGAGATTAAATTTGATCCTCAACTCTTCAAAAGACATTATGTTTTCTGCACATGGCAAATATAAATCCTGAATCTTTTGTATCCCTTTTAAATTCCATACTTTAAATACAGCGTCCGCTCTCCCTGGTTTAAAATATTGATTACCCCATATTGGACTAAATTGTGACAATAACTGTGGTTCTTTTAAATAGTTTTTAGCTTCACACCATATTTTGATCATATGCTTTACAAATGGATTTTTAACTTGTTTTTGTAATTTTTTTGCCGAATCTGAGTATATGAATATGGGAAGAGGTAAAGGTAAATTGTATGATTCCATTTCAGTCCAGTGAGGGAGATCATTTGATGAAAAATAATATGTCATAGACCTCAGTTGTGCCGACCAATAATACAACATAAAATTTGGACATTTCAGACCTCCACGATCAAATGGTAAATATAATAAAGACAGACGTAATCTAGCCCTCCTGTTGTTCCATATAAATTCCACTAACTTTTTTTTAATTCTTGAGAATAAATCTAAAGGTGGTGGTAAGGGAATGTATTGAAATAAATAAAGTATTTTAGGTAAGATATTACTTTTAAGTATATTAATTCTCCCGATCATCGACATTGGTAGTGACGTCCATCTCTGAAGTAACTCATCAATATCTGTCATTAAGGCTTCATAATTGACACTGGTGACTGATTCTAGCTTAGGCACAATTTGGATTCCTAAATATTTGAACTGATTTACAACATTGAATTGATTTACTTCAGGGGCTGGGTAATTTCTCTGGGTCTCATTTAGCATTAATATTGAAGATTTAGTTTTATTTATTTTATATCCTGATATTTCCCCGAAATTCTTTATCAAATTCAACAAGGTCGGAATTGATTTTTTAAGATTCGACATAAACAAAATTATGTCATCGGCATACAGGGAGATTTTATGTTCTGTTGGTCCAACTTTAATTCCATATATTTGTGACTGTAGACGTATCGCCATCGCTAAAGGTTCAATTGCCATAGTGAACAGTAAAGGTGAAAGTGGACAGCCTTGTCGACATCCTCTATTGATTTTTATTGATTTTGAAATATTGTTATTTGTTAGAATTTCTGCAGTAGCATTATTATATATTATCTGAACCCATTTTATGAAATTATTTCCAAGTCCAAACCTTTGTAAGACTTCAAAAAGAAAGGGCCATTCAACTCTATCAAAGGCTTTTTCGGCATCCAGTGATAAGAGAGCTGTATCCGGTGCTTCTTTATTAGAATAAATAATATTAAATAGTCTTCTTACATTATGGAAGCCTTGTCTTCCCTTTATAAAGCCATTCTGATCTCGATTAATAATATTTGGTAAAATTTCTTGTATTCGTCTTGCTAAAATTTTACAAATTATCTTAAGGTCGGCATTTAATAGGCTTATTGGTCTCATATTTTCACATTTATTAGAGGGCTTACCTGGTTTTGGCAACAGTATAATTAAGGCATTATTCATATATGATGGTAAATTACTATTTTGAAATGCTTCTAAAACCATTTCCAAAAAAGGTTTTGTTAATTTATTCTTAAATTTTTTATAAAGGTCAACTGGAAGACCATCTGGTCCTGCACTTTTTCCTGATTTCATATTATCAATGGCTAGCCCAACTTCTTCTTGACTAATTTTAGACTCCAGTATCTCCTTATTTTCATTTGGAATACACGGTATAAATAGTTCATTCAAAAACCCATGTAGTTTTGTTAAGTCAGATTCATTTTTGGTATCATATAATTTTTCATAGTAATCTCTAAAGGCTCTATTAATTTCTGAAGGATCTATAACTACCTGTCCGTTACTTATAATACTGGTAATTGGTGTTTTAGATTCTAATTGTTTAATCTGCCATGCCAATAACTTTCCTGATTTTTCACCTTGTTCATAAAAAGATTGTTTCAATCTTAGAAGACTCGAGGCAGCTCTATTCGCTGATTTTTTGTCATATTCAGCTCTCAAAATCAGTAATTCGTTCTCCAACCTTGGATCTCTTCCTGCATATACTCTTTCTTGAAGAATTTTTATTTTATGTTCCAATTGGACTCTCTCCTCTCGAGTCTTCTTAGATTTTGAACCTGTATAACTAATAATATGTCCCCTAATAAAAGCTTTGAAAGCCTCCCACTTTACACATGCTGATGTTTGTGTAGTATTGATATCAAAGAACTCATCTATCTGTTTTTCTATATACTTAACAAATTCCTCATCCTGAAGCCATTTATGCTGAAATTGCCATCTACCTGGTTCCTTTGTCAATTTCTTATCTACATACATTAGACAGCAGGGTGCATGATCAGAGATCACGATGTTATCATAAAAACAGTTTTGAATCTTGGACCTTAATTGCAGATCCTTCTTGGTTTAGCAGGCTGTTGAAGTGTTCCTTCCATCTGGCCTTGATGTCTTGAAGGTCTGTGAGCAGCTTACTACCATCCACTGACTTTACTGGAGCAACAGTGTAGCTCTTGGGTCCATAGATGGCTTTCAACCCGGCAAACAGTCCATGATAATTATGGTTGCCCGCCATACACTGCAATTCTTCTGCTCTCCTCTGCCACCAGTCATTCTGAAAACCTCTCACTTCCCTCTGCACCTTGGCCTTGAGTTCAGCAAGTACATTCTTGCGCCTCTCAGAGTTCTCCTTAAGATTCCGAAAATGCTTGCTCCTCTTCTCTTCTAGGAGCCTGTTAACTTCATTGCCATGCTCCCAGAACCAATCGGGAGTCTTTGTGTGTGGATGGCCTAGTGTTTCCTTGCTTGCAGAGTACACTGCTTCCTTTAGGGCATTCCAATGCCAATCTACCTCCTCTCCAGCTGGCTGAACACTCTCCAATGTGGCTTCTATCACTCTTGTCAGTTCTCGACAGTGCTCGATGTTTGTCAGCTTGCTAATGTCCAATTTCTTTGGCTTGGCACTAGCAGGAGTTTTCCTGCAAGGCATAGTGATCTTCATTCTGAGTTGGCATCTCACAAGGTAGTGATCAGTAGAACACTCTGGTTCATGGATTGCTTTTGTGCATAATACATCTGCCAAGTCTGACTTTCTTGTGATGGCATAGTCGAGCAAGTGGTAGTGACCTGAGCATGGGTGCTTCCAGGTGAAGTAGTTCTTGTCGGGCTGGTAGAAAAAACGTGTTGGTAATGCTGAGCTCTAGTTGTGCACAGAAGTTCAGCAGGAGCTCCCCATTGCAGTTCTTTTTCTTCTTGCCACACTTGCCAATGATGCCCATGTAGGTTTCCCAGCCGTCCCGACTCGAGCGTTGAAGTCGCCTAATATTAGGAGCTTGTCTTCTCTGGGGACCTTGAGCACTACTTGAGTGAGTTCTTGATAGAAGGTCTCCTTCTCCTCAACAATGTAAGTCATCATGGGGGCATACACGTTCACCAGATTCAAGTATCTTCCTTTCTCAATAGGCATTCTCATACACATGAGCCTGGGTGAGATCGCTGTGGAAAGTGATGTCTGCTTCTTGGCAATCATGTTGTGAACCGCAAAGGCAACTCCATCTTCTCTAGGTCCTGCGGTCTTGCCAACCCAGAAGAAGGTGTATTCCTCTTCTTGGAGTTGGCCTTGTGCCTCTAAACATGTTTCCTGGAGAGCTGCAATCTCAATGCCAAACAGCTGCAATTCCCTTGCAATCAGCGCAGTCCTTCATTCTGGTCAATTGTCTCTAGCTAGCATAGTTGGCACATTCCATGTTGCAACAGTTATCTTCTTCTTTTTACAGTTTCTACCACTAAAAGTGAAGTCCCGCTGACCACGGTTAGCCAGCCAGGTGTGATCTGAGCACGCTTTCTTTACCCCACCTTTTCTAGGGGTTTCCCTTTCCAGGGCAGGCAGTACTATCCCTAAAGAGGGCTGCCTGAACACTTGCATTGCTGCCTCAACAAGCTGATGCTCATGAGTCAACTAGAGTTACGACCATCAAATGCTAGCTGACTGTGTGCAGAGCTCCTGCTAGCAGCTCCCAGCTACTCACCTGCTGCCGACACATTCACTCCATCACCACAGGACTTCCTCCAATCTCAAAACATGATGCCTTGCACAGTTCCAAAGCCAGTTGGTGTTGTGCCTCCACCAGACTGCCTCTCTGGGCCAATGTGGTGCACAAGCATGCAACATACATTGTTGACGAGGAGGTCACCCCGCAGTAGCAGCTCACTTGCTGGTTGATGCCATCTGTTTGTCTCGGTTGAGGTTAATCCGCATGCCATTTGGTGTTCAAGCCATTGGCTCATGAGCACTTCTGCCGCTTGCACCACCAGACATCCTGCTGCCGATGTCTGGACCTGTGTCCCTAGGTAGGGAGGCAAGAGGGTACTGTCACTTGCCCAAGGTGAACCCTCAGACTAGTGGAGGGAAGGAGTCGTCTTACTTCTCCATTCTGGACCAGCTCCAAGCAAAGGTCTAGCCACTGCCCCCTGTATGAGAAACTAAACACTAAGAAAGGAGAAAAGGACTTGTATTGATTGGCTAGACAGAGAGATCGAGCTGGAAAAGATGTGCAACAGGTTAGGCTGATTAAGGACAGAAATGGTAATGTACAGTGCATCAGGAAAGTATTCACAGTGCTTCACTTTTTCCACATTTTGTTATGTTACAGCCTTATTACAAAATGGATTAAATTCATTTTTTTCCTCAAAATTCTACACACTATACTCCATAATGACAATGTGAAAAAATTTGAGATTTTTGCAAATTTATTGAAAATAAAAAATTAAGAATTCACATGTAGATAAGTATTCACATTCTTTGCCATGAAGCTCAAAATTGAGCTCAGGTGCATCCTGTTTCCACTGATCATCCTTGAGATGTTTTTACAGCTTAATTGGAGTCCAACTGTGGTAAATTCAGTTGATTGGACATGATTTGGAAAAGCACACACCTGTCTATATAAGGTCCCACAGTTAACAGTGCATGTCAGAGCACAAACCAAGCATGAAGACAAAGGAGTTGTCTGCAGACCTCTGAGATAGGATTGTCTTGAAGCACAAATCTGGGGAAGGGTACAGAAAAATTTCTGCTGCTTTGAAGGTCCCAATGAGCACAGTGGCCTCCATCATCCGTAAATGGAAGAAGTTCGGAACCACCAGGACTCTTCCTAGAGCTGGCTGGCTGTCTAAACTGAGCGATCGGGAAAGAAGGGCCTTAGTCAGGGAGGTGACCAAAAACCCCATGGTTACTCTGCCAGAGCTCCAGTGTTCCTCTGTGGAGACAGGAGAACCTTCCAGAAGGACAACCATCTCTGCAGCAATCCACCAATCAGGCCTGTATGGTAGAGTGACAAGACAGAAGCTACTCCTTAGTAAAAGGCACATGGTAACCCACCTGGAGTTTACCAAAAAGCACCTGAAGGACTCTCAGACCATGAGAAACAAAATTCTCTGGTCTGATGAAACAAAGATTGAATACTTTGGCGTGAATGCCAGGCGTCATGTTTGGAGGAAACTAGGCACCGCTCATTACTAGGCCAATACCATCCCTACAGTGAAGCATGGTGGTAGCAGCATCGTGCTGTGGGGATGTTTTTCAGTGGCATGAACTCAGAGACTAGTTAGGATAGAGGGAAAGCTGATTGCAGCAATGTACAGAGACATCCTTGATCAAAACCTGCTCCAGAGCGCTCTTGACCTCAGACTGGGGCGACGGTTCATCTTTCAGCAGAACAACGACCCTAAGCACACAGCCAAGATATCAAAGGAGTGGCTTCAGGACAACTCTGTGAATGTCCTTGAGTGGCCCAGCCAGAACCCAGACTTGAATCCAATTGAGCATCTCTGGAGAGATCTGAAAATGGCTGTGCGCAGACGCTTCCCATCCAACCTGATGGAGCTTGAGAGGTGCTGCAAAGAGGAATGGGTGAAACTGCCCAAAGATAGGTGTGCCAAGCTTGTAGCATCTTATTCAAAAAGACTTGAGGCTGTAATTTCTGCCAAAAGATGCATTAACAAAGTATTGAACAAAGGCTGTGAATACTTACACTACCGTTCAAAAGTTTGGGGTTACTTAGAAATTTCCTTATTTTCGAAAGAAAAGCACTTTTTTTCAATGAAGATAACTTTAAACTAATCAGAAATACACTCTATACATTGCTAATGTGGTAAATGACTATTCTAGCTGCAAATGTCTGGTTTTTGGTGCAATATCTACATAGGTGTATAGAGGCCCATTTCCAGCAACTATCACTCCAGTGTTCTAATGGTACAATGTGTTTGCTCATTGCGTCAGAAGGCTAATGGATGATTAGAAAACCCTTGTGCAATCATGTTAGGTCTGCAATGCTGTAATTGCTGCAAATGGAGGATTCTTTGACGAAAGCAAAGTTTGAAGGAAAAAAATTATTATTTCAAATACAAATCATTATTTCTAACCTTGTCAATGTCTTGACTATATTTTCTATTCATTTTACAACTCATGGTGGCAAATAAGTGTGACTTTTCATGGAAAACACAAAATAATTGTCTGGGTGACCCCAAACTTTTGAACGGTAGTGTATGTGCATGTGATTTTTTTAGTTTTTTATTTTTAATAAATTTGCAAAAATCTAAAAAAAAACCCAAACTTTTCTCACATTGTCATTATGGGGTATTGTGTGTAGAATTTTGAGGAAAACAATGAATTCAATCCATTTTGGAATAAGGCTGTAACATAACAAAATATGGAAAAAGTGAAGTGCTGTGAATACTTTCCGAATGCACTGCACTAACAAATGACGAGAGTATGTTGAGAAAATGGAAGGAGCATTTTGAAGAGCTGATGAATAAAGAATATGAGAGGAAGAGAGGAAGAGAGGAGGACGGATGAAGGAAAGATCGTGAACAAGAAATTCCAGAGAATTTCCAAGGCAGACCTGAGGGCAGCTCTGAAGAGGCTGAAGAATGGAAAGGCGGATGGTTCAGATGACCTACCTGTGGAGGTATAGAGATGTTTAGGAGAGATGGGAGTGAATATTTTAACCAGATTGTTTAACACAATCTTGGAGAGAGTGAGAGGATGCCTGAAGAGAGGAGAAGTGTTTTGATGCCAATTTTCAAGAACAAAGGTGATGCTCAGAGCTGTAGTGACTACAGAGGCATAAAGTTGATCAGCCACACTGAAGATATGAGAAAGAGTTGTTGAAGCCAGGTTAAGAAGAGAGGTGACAACCAGTGAGCAACAGTACAGTTTCATGCCAAGAAAGAGTACTACTGATGCAATGTTTGCTTTAAGATTGTTGATGAAGAAGTATAGAGAAGGTCAGAAGGAGTTGCACTGTGTCTGTGTGGATCTAGAGAAAGTATATGATAGGGTGCTCAGAGAGGAAGTGTGGTACTGTATGAGAAAGTCAGGAGTGGCAGAGAAGTATGTGAGGATGGTGCAGGACATGTATGAAGACAGCGAGACGGTGGTGAGGTGTGCTGTAGGAGTGACAGATGGATTCAAGATCGGAGTGGGGTTACATCAGGGATTGGCTCTAAGCCCCTTCTGGTTTGCCATGGTGATGGACAGGCTGACAGATGAGATCAGGCAGGAGTCTCCGTGGAACATGATGTTTGCAGACCACATTGTGATCTGTAGTGAGAGTAGGAAGCAGGTGGAAGAGAACCTGGAGAGGTGGAGGTATGCTCTGGAGAGAAGAGGAATGAAAGTCAGTAGAAGCAAGACAGAATACATGAGTGTGAATGAGAGGGAGGCAGATATTACTGTGAAGATGGAAGAAGTTGAGGTAGTGAAAGTAGATGAGTTCAAATACCTGGGGTCAACCATCCAATGCAATTGAAAATGCAAAAAAGAGGTGAAAAAGAGTGCATGCAGAGTGGGTGGAGATGAGTGTCAGGGGTGATTTGTGACAGAAGGGTAGCAGCAAGAGTGAAAGGAAGATTTACGAGACGGTAGTGAGACCTGCTATGATGCATGGTTTGTAGACGGTGGTGCTAACAAAAAGATAGGAGGTAGAGCTGGAAGTGGCAGAGTGGAAGATGCTAAGATTTTCACTGGGAGTGACTAGGAGGGACAGGATTAGAAATGAGTATGTCAGAGGGACAACTCAGGTTGAGCGGTTTGGAGACAAAGTAAGAGAGGCAAGGCTGAGATGGTTTGAACATGTGCAGAGGAGTGAGAGTGGATATATTGGACAAAGGATGCTGAAGATGGAGCTGCTAGGCAGGAAAAAAAGAGGAAGACCACAGAAAAGATTCATGGATGTAGTGAAGGAGGACATGGAGAGGGCTTGTGTTACACAGGAAAATGCAAGGGATAGGGTGAGATGGAGGCAGATGATCCGCTGTGATGACCCCTAAAGGGAGCAGTCAAAAGAGCAAGAAGAAATCAGAACTTTTCTTTACACTGCAGCATAGTTGGCTGCCAATACAGTATGTTAGCTAATGTTGTGAATTTGAAGCCATGTATCACCCAGGCAAATGTGAACTGAGGCTCATTAAAGTCCATAAGATGTGTGAAATATCTTCAGACTATCAATGTGAGATATAGTATTTTTTTTTTTTTAGTTTATTGTGTTTCATGTTGAATTGGCTTTATTTACACCAGAATGATCCATCAAAATCAGAATCAACTTAAAGGGGTCATTGACTGCACTTTTTCCACATTTTAAAGGCTCACACATGTCTTAATGAAGTGTTTGTGACATATTTTCTTCAAATTTTCTTCAATTTTTTAATTATTGAAGCAAATTTGTTTTGTATTTTTCCTGGTTTTCTTGAAATGTTCTGAATTAAAGCCTGTCACTTTGAAGTCCCTGTCACACCTTGACGATTTAGGCAGCGTATGCTGACGTTTAAAAAATTTGGCAAATATGCTGGCATATGTCGAATAAGTTATGGGTAAGTTTTGTACAAGTTAAGCGGACATTGAAGCACGCTGGTATACATCATAGTACAGCGAGGTGAAATTTTGGCGAAATTGAAAATTTTTGTTTTAGAGAAATTTTGATACATCAACATACGCTGCCTAAATCATCACGGTGTGACAGGGCCTTAACTCTTTAGCTGTCCCAGTCGCCGTATGGCGACTGTGACGGTTAAAGGGTGGTCAAGGCCCCGAGTGGTCAAAAGTGGTAAAAAAATTTTTGTCAATAAAATAGTTCAGATTTCCAAGGCTATAACTTGAAAGTTGCAAGAGATAATGGCTTACTGTCAATTAGAAAGATGTAGAATATGATCCAAAGTTTGAGATAGGATAAATTTACGCATCTAATTTGCATAATGTCATAGCAGCTACATAAATTACATAACTCAGTCAAAAGTGGACTTTGGACACATTTACACAAAGAATGGTTTGGTTTTTTGACACCATTTTGTCTACAGGAGTATGTTTTTATCTAATCTTCAAAGTATATGAACCAGAAAATCAATAAAATGTAAAAAAAACCATAGATTTGTCACTTACCTGACAACAGAGGGGTACCAACAATTTTGTCCACATGTGTATGAGAAGTCGCCACTGCCGCGACATTTCTTCACTGGGTTGTGATGTGAACTGGGGCAGGACAGGAAATGGACCCGCGGAGGAGACTGTGTGATGGCTGCGTCTGTTACGGTAGGGTCAGTTTATATTTATTTGGTTGCCTTTGCCTTTGGCATGACAACCTCCAGTGGCTTGAGGCTGGTGGTGGCGCTGGGGATGGCAGTCCCGCCCATAGCCACCGAAACTGTGTATTCATCCCCAGTTGGCAGCTGATGAGGAGGGTGTCTAGCAACTGCAAGTTGTATGATCGTCTATTTGCACTAAAATATCTATCCATATTAATAAAGCAAGTAACGCATCTGATCAAATTTCAGTAACTGTAACGCATTACTGAATTTTTAAACAGTAATTTCTTTACACAGCACGTTAATGCAAAGGTAGTGGCATTACAATAACACGATACTTTGTAATACGTTACTCCCAACACTGATCATGACTTATATGATTTACACACATGGACAAAATTGTTGGTACCCCTCTGTTAATGAAAGAAAAACCTGACAAAAGTGGTAATAAATAAAAATTCTATGAAAATTAACCAATGAAAATCAGACAATGCTTTTGAATTGTGGTTCAACAGAATTATTTTAAAAAACAAACTCATGAAGCAGGCCTGGACAAAAATAATAATAATAATGCATCGGTTTTATATAGCGCTTTATCATATATACTCAAAGACGCTTTACAAATAGGTACATTATTCATTCACTCCAGACATGCAATGGTAGTGGCAAGCTACTTCTGCAGCCACAGCTGCCCTGGGGCAGGCTGACGGAAACGTGGCAGCCAATCTGCGCCAACGGCCTTTCCGGCCACCACCGAACATTTTATACATTTATACACATTCATACCCAGTGTTATGGGCACTGGAGGCAATGCGGGTGAAGTGTCTTGCCCAGGGACACAACGGCAGGATATCTGGGGAGAGCAGGATTCGAACCGCCAACCATCGGGTTATTAGACGACCTGCTCTACCTCCTGAGCCACTGCCGCCCCAGTAGGGTACCATCAAAAATGATGGTACCCTTAACTTAATATTTTGTTGCACAACCTTTTGAGGCAATCACTGCAATCAAACGATTTCTGTAACTGTCAATGAGACTTCTGCACCTCTCAGCAGGTATTTTGGCCCACTCCTCATCAGCAAACTGCTCCAGTTGTCTCAACTTTGAAGGGTGCCTTCTCCAGACGGCATGTTTCAGCTCCTTCCACAGATGTTCAATAGGATTTAGATCAGGGCTCATAGAAGGCCACTTTAGAATAGTCCAGTGTTTCACTCTTAGCCATTCTTGGGTGTTTTTAGCTGTGTGTTTTTGGTCATTATCCTGTTGCAAGACCCATGACCTGCGACTGAGACCAAGCTGTCTGATACTGGGCAGCACATTTCTCTCTAGAATACCTTGATAGTCTTGAGATTTCATTGTACCCTGCACAGATTCAAGACACCCTGTGCCAGATGCAGCAAAGCAGCCAGGGAACATAACAGAACCTCCTCCATGTTTCACAGTAGGGACAGTGTTCTTTTCTTGGTTTGCTTCATTTTTGAGTCTGTGAACATAGAGCTGATGTGCCTTGCCAGAAAGTTCCAGTTTTGTCTCGTCTGTCCATAGGACATTCTCCCAGAAGCTTTGTGGCTTGTCAACATACAGTTTGGCAAATTCCAGTCTGTTTTTTTTATGATTTGTTTTCAACAGTAGTGTCCTCCTTGGTCATCTCCCATGAAGTCCACTTTGGCTCAAACAACGACGGATGGTGCAATCTGACACTGATGTACCTTGACCTTGGAGTTCACCATGAATGTGTTTAGAGGTTGTTCTGGGCTCTTTTGTTACCATTCGTATTATCCGTCTCCTCCTGCGGCCACGTCCAGGGAGGTTGGCTACAGTCCCGTGGATCTTAAATTTCTGAATAATATGTGCACCTGTAGTCACAGGAACATCAAGCTGCTTGGAGATGGTCTTATAGTCTTTACCTTTAACATGCTTGTCTATAATTTTCTTTCTAATCTCCTGAGACAGCTCTCTCCTTTGCTTCCTCTGGTCCATGTTTAGTGTGGTACACACCATGTCACCAAACAGCACAGTGACTACTTGTCACCCTTTAAATAGGCCGACTAACTGATTACAAGTTTGTAGACACCTGTGATGTTAACTAGAGGACACATCTTGGTTGGACATGTCCCTATGGTCACATTATTTTCAATCTTTTCTAGGGGTACCATCATTTTTGTCCAGGCCTGTTTCATGAGTTTGTTTTTTAAAGTAATTCTGTTGAACCACAATTCAAAAGCACGGTCTGATTTTCATTGGTTAATTTTCATAGAATTTTTATTTATTACCACTTTTGTCAGATTCAAGTTATTTCTGTGGCCATTGTGGGTTTTTCTTTCATTAACAGAGGGGTACCAACAATTTTGTCCACGGCTGTACCTGGAAGAGTAACAAATGTTTCTGGTGTTTCTGGGAGAGAAATACGAGATAAAGACTGTTTTTTAACAGAATTGGCTGTTTTGATATTTATTTGATAATTATGTGACCAATAGACATATTTCAGACAGTTAAAACCTACAAACACACCATTTTTCAGTCAATGACTCCTTTAAGACTTAGGCCTACATAAAACTTTCCACACATCTTATCCCAGACACATCCTTCCAATCGGGCTAGCTATTTAAAACAACATTCTGTAAGATTTTCACCTTAAAATATCTATCCATCTTCTGTCACTTAATCCTTTTCGGGTTGCGGGGGTTGGTTGGGGGTGGGGGAAGCCTATCCCACTGTCTTTGGGCAAGAGGCAGGGTACACCCTGGACAGATCGCCAGTCCATCGCAGGGCCAAAACAGAGAGAAAGCAACCATTCACTCTCACGTTCATACCTAAGGACAATTTAGAATCCCCAGTTGCTGCTAATTAACCTAACCTGCATGTCTTTGGCCTGTGGGAGGAAACCGGAGTACCCGGAGAAGACCCACGCAGACACGGGGAGAAACGTGGGCGGTGCGGTGGAGCAGTGGTTAACACTGCGGCAGCACAGCAACTCACCCTTGGCCATGGGATCCCTGGTTCGATCCCAGCCCCTGACCAACAGTGATCTGTGTGGAGTTTGCATGCTCTCCCCGTGTCTGCGTGGATTTACTCTGGGAGTTCTTTGGCCTGTGTTTCCTCCCACAGGCCAAAAACATGCAGGTTAGGTTAATTGGAGACTCTAAAAGTGGCCCCAGGTGTGAATGTGTGTGTGAATGGTAAAGGGATAGTGCCGTACCATGGCTGCTTCATCCATCCAGGTGGATGCCCTCAATTTCCCCTCTGGGGATCAATAAAGTATACAAAATAAAAAACAAAACAAAACATGCAAACTCCACACAGAAGGGTCACCTATGGTCAGGGGGTGGGATCAGACCCACAGTAGTCAAGGGTGAAATCGATCCCGTGACCTTCTTGCTGTGCTGCCACAGTGCTAACCACTGCACCACCAAGCTGCCCACCTTAAAATAATGTTTCCAAAATTAACTTAACTTGATTAACTTCAGCCACCACCAACAAAGCACCTTGTGACTGGCTGTTGGGACCTAGGTCATAGTGGTCATAGTTGCAGTCTTTTTAATGTTCCTACCCATAAGTTACATAGTGCTGTCTTAACCCCTTGCACTCCGGTCAATTTCCCTAAAAACGCCAAAAAATAACATGCCCAAATTAAATCCAAAGCTGTTCTTCAACCCTTTGCAGCATCTTCATGGGGTTGGTCTCATTTAAAAGAAAACACTTTGAATTTTTTGGCAAAACAGTCATAATCTCTCTAAGTGCTCCGGCCACTGAGTAACAGTCATCTAAACATACTGAACTTGAAGAAAATAAATTTGGCCTGGGTGTTTTTTTGGATACAAATGCTTGCAAATAACACACAGCTTCAGATCCGGGCTGGAAAATGCAACAGAAATGTAGAACCAAGTGTTATCCAGCTGAGGTCCAAATTTTGTAACAATACCACAAAAAATGAATATATTACACAGCTTTGTTCTGAGGTAGTTCCCAGGCGTTTTGGAACTGTGCCAAATGGCACAGTTTGGAAAAACATCTGTAACTTTTGAATGATTCAATGTAGAAGCTTCATTTTGGGCTCTAATGAAAGGTCACACTCAGGGCTGTGTCTGTGTGTGTGTGTGGGGGGGGGGGGGGGGGGTTGTTCCCCCCCCCTCGCTACAGAGGACGGCCATCGGCCATCGCTACATGACGGATTGCACTCATGTGGCGATCACGGCGCAGTCACCGCGGCTTCCCCCCCCCCCTCGCTACTGTGTGTGTGTGGGGGGGGGGGGGTTGTCCCCCCCCCCCCCCTTGCTACAGAGGACGGCCATCGGCCATCGCTACATGACGGAATAGACTCATATGGCTATGTGGCGACCGCGGCGCAGTCACCGCGGCTTCCCCCCCCCCCCGCTACAGATGAGTAGCGGGGGGGGGGGCGTTCACGGTCCGGACGCGGCGAACGAACCGTTTACCGCGGCACACGCACTTCGTACTTCGTGCGCTGCACAGTTGTAATTTACCTATCAGTCAAAAGTCATTTTTTGATTACAATTTTCAGGGATAAAGAATAATTTAGCTTATAACACCTTAGCTCTTCACAGCAGCAGTGTCCTGGCGAACTTCTCTTCCTCATTGTCAGACGAACGCGATGCTGGTCCGCTCGTGGATCCCGGTCAAAACATAATTCCATTATTGCGGTTTTGGCGAATGATTTACGACCTTTGTCGTCGGCCTCCGTCGGTCTATGATGACGGAAGACAATCCTAAACGTCTATTCTGCTGGAATGAGTGCAGGTTCCACTTGCGGGTGGTCTCCGTGCTGCTGGGTCTGTAGCAGGTTCTTCCTGCGGGTCCTTTTTTTTATCTGTTGCAGCAGTAAGTCTCTCTTCACCCAGCCCGAACTTCTGTGCTTCAATTGGCTCCTGCATTCACAGCATTGGTAGGCGGGTCCTTCTTGCTAGGTTTTCAGTCATTGGTTCTTCAAGGTTTCAGAAACCCAATTCAAGGCTCTTATTAGTCGAATGAGAGGTCAATCATATCCAATCTGTTCACGGCTGTGTCTGTAGTGGGAGAACTTTTTTTTTTTTTTCAGTGCGTGCTTGGAGGCAGCGCTGTGCGTCCTAGAGCACACGATCTAGGATGCAGAGACGTGTCTGCCCGCGGTACACCGGAGTGCAAGAGGTTAAGTAGTACCATCTTCCTTTTTAATGAGTTGCTGGTGTGTTGCCATGCATTGCTGCCTGTTGTGTAAACTCCACGCTGTAAATATATTTGTTACAATAAGTTATTTGAAACATAAGCTGACAAAAATGTTAACGGTGCTTACAGCTAGAGTTCTGTGCCCTAGATGACCACAGATGTACAATAGTGACAGCAAAAAATAGAAACTAAATTTTTAGAGCAGAGAAGCCTGAACTTTTAATTATCAAACATGGTCTACTTTTAAGCTCTTGAATGTGACTGTCTCATCTTTTCAAGGATGTAACAAAGTGCCCTCACTAAAACTATGATTAAAATGATGCTCCTTTGAAAGTTAGATGAAAAACTTCCTGCTCTAACGGAAAAACTGCCTTGGTTGCCTAGCCACCCAATACATCATGGGTGATTTGTGAGTATTAAAGGTAGCAAAGGTCACCTGCCAGTGGGCTTGAGGTGTAAGAAACAAATTCTCAAAGCTCCCCCTTCCACATTCAGTAAATGCATAGGCTTTATTGATTGCCCTTAGCACTAATGAGATCGGATGTAGCACTCCTAACACCACCAATATTCTTTCCTCACTAAATCAGTAGATTCGTTTGGCATACACATCTGTCTTATCCAGCCTATTACAATCCATACATGTCAGGCAGCCGGCAGCAAACAAAGAAGCATAAAGGAGAATGAGAGAGAAGGTAGGCTTTAATAAAAAGAAAGACCCCTAAAGGACTTCTACAGCTCAAATAGGCTATATGGGAAGGTCCCTACAAAGGGGGAGAGAGATGAGGTCTGTGATGGGTAGACCATCACATCCGTTGGTGGACAAAAGGAGTGGGGTGACAAGCAGCCGCTGGACAGAAGGTCCATTTCCACTCACACAAAAGAACCGGGGAGATGAAGCAGATTAGCAGCTCTTTATGCCCATTGTGAAGGCTCAAAAATGATAAGATTGACCCCCTTTTCTTCAACCCAGACTGTGTTCCCCAAGTGTGTGAAGGAGAGAGAGCGAGAGAGAGATCTCCCACAAAACATCATGAGGTTTTTCACTCTTTATTTCTCTCTCTCTCTCTCTTTTACTCCATGATATAATTAATGTTTTACCACCATTCTCGTGCAGATACACAAACTCACATACAGTTTCTGTATTTTTTTTTTCACTCCTGGAAGAAGAGATTTACCAGCTTGGCTTTCAAAGAAATACAACCTTCAATTTGCAGTTTGAAAGAAAATTCTCCCCCTTTTAAAGCTTTTATCACCGAAAGGCAATGCTCTTTTAGTAAAAATTACTCTACAGTTTGAAGAAATACATAAATGTCAACAGTATTTCTTCACTACCAAATGAGCTTGGTCGCCAGGTCCCTCCGATCATGCCTTTGCATTTAACGCCATCTACTGATCATCTTTGTACATTGCAAACTGTTGCCAATTATAGCCCTTTGTGTAAAAATATATGTATTTTTTAAATTAAAATGAAACGAATTAATTTTTAATTAAAATTTATTGTTTTAAAGATGTGTACATCTTTAAATAGCATGAAATAAAATTCTGTATGAGTAAGTGGTATAAGTTTATCTTGTGAGTCCTGAATTTGACATTGGCTTTGCTAAAATGTTTTCCTTTGCTTTGGTTCGGATCAGTTGATAAGTTTGTTACTTTGTATCATTTTCTCCTTGGTTTGGTTCCAGTGTTGTCAGATGGGAAGTGTTGAAGTATTGTACCAGTGGCTTAAAATTGTTGTATTGTGAGGGAAATTACACAACATAACAAAAATAATTATTTGTAAGTTGTCTGGTTTTTTTTTACCAACTGATTTAAGACAATTTTGCACCGCTGAATCCAAAAATGACATCCATTTCTCTCGATCGGGTCAGGTTTTTATGTTAAGTTATAAGCAGTTGTACAGCAGTTGTACAGTTGAACTGTAAATTGAATAGTAGACACTATTTAAAGGTAAGTACATGTAAATTGAATGTTACATCATCATTGTTCAAAATTCAGAAAATTTCAAGAAATAAAAAAGAATTTTGCAACATATAAAGTCAAAATACCCGTACATGTAAACAAAAACGTAAGAAAACATGTGGCCATAGTTCAAAAAGTTGACCTCCATCCATCCATCCATCTTCTACCGCTTTTCCGGAGGTCCGGGTCGCGGAGGCAGCAGTTCAAGCAGAGAAGCCCAGACTTCCCTCTCCCTAGCCACCTGCTCCAGCTCTTCAGAGGGGATACCAAGGCGTTCCCAGACCAGCTGGGAGACATAGTCTCTCCACCGAGTCCTGGGTCTGCCCCGGGGTCTCCTCCCAGTGGGACGTGCCTGAAACACCTCAAGTGGGAGGCGTCCAGGAGGCATCCTAATCAGATGCCCATACCACCTCAACTGACTCCTTTCAATGTGGAGGAGCAGCGGTTCTACTCTGAGCCTCTCCCGGATAACTGAGCTCCTCACCCTATCTCTGAGGGTGAGTCCAGCAATCCTACGGAGAAAGCTCATTTCAGCCGCTTGTATCCGCGATCTCGTTCTTTTGGTCATTACCCAAAGCTCGTGACCATAGGTGAGAGTAGGAACATAGATTGACTGGTAAATCGACAGCTTTGCCTTAGAACGAAGCTCCCTCTTCACCACAACAGACCGGTACAATGTCCGCATCACTGCAGATGCTGCTCCAATCCGTCTGTCGATCTCTCGCTCCATTTTCCCCTCACTCGTGAACAAGACCCCAAGATACTTAAACTCCTCCACTTCGGGCAGTAGCATGTCCCCAACCCGGAGAGGACAATCCACCTTTTTCCGGCTGAGGACCATGGACTCGGACTTGGAGGTGCTGATTTTCATTCCAGCCGCTTCACACTCAGCGGCAAACCGTCCCAGCAAGAGCTGTAGGTCATTGCTGGATGAAGCCAACAGGACAACATCATCTGCAAACAACAGAGATGAGATCCTGTGGTCACCAAGCATGACACCCTCCATTCCCTGGCTGCGCCTAGAAATCCTGTCCATAAAAATTATGAACAGGATCGGTGACAAAGGGCAGCCCTGGCGGAGTCCAACTCTCACTGGGAATGACTCCAACCGAGAGTTGGCAATACGAACCAAACTCTCACAACGGTCGTACAGAGACCGAATAGCTCGTAACAACAAGCCCGATACCCCATACTCCCGAAGCACCCCCCACAAAAATCCACGAGGGACGCGGTCAAACGCCTTCTCCAAGTCCACAAAACACATGTAAACTGGTTGGGCAAACTCCCACGAACCCTCAAGAATTCTCGAGAGGGTAAAGAGCTGGTCCGATGTGCCACGGCCAGGACGAAAACCACATTGCTCCTCCTGAATCCGAGGTTCGACCAACGGCCGGACTCTCCTCTCCAGTACCTTGGCATAGACCTTCCCAGGGAGGCTGAGGAGTGTGATCCCTCTAAAGTTGGAGCACACCCTCCGGTCCCCTTTTTTGAAGAGAGGAACCACCACCCCAGTTTGCCATGCCAAAGGCACTGCCCCCGACCTCCATGCAGTGTTGCAGAGGCGTGTCAGCCATGACAACCCAACAACATCCAGGGCCTTGAGGTACTCAGGGCAAATCTCGTCCACCCCCGGGGCCCGGCTACCAAGGAGATTTTTAACCACCTTGGCGACCTCAGCCCCTGTGATAGGCGAGTCATCCCCCTCGTCCCCAAACCCTGCTTCCTCTGTGGAAGGCGTATCAGTGGGATTGAGGAGATCCTCGAAGTATTCCTTCCACCGCCCAACGATATCCCCAGTTGAAGTCAACAGTGTCCCATCCGCACCATACACAGTGTGGACGGGGAGCTGCTTTCCCCTCCTGAGCCGCCGAACAGTTTGCCAGAATCTCTTTGAAGCCGGCCGAAAGTCTTGTTCCATGGTCTCACCGAACTCCTCCCATACCCGAGTTTTTGCTTCAGCAACCACCCGAGCTGCACTCCGCTTGGCCTGCCGGTACACCTCAGCTGCTTCAGGAGTCCCACAAGCCAACCAAGCTTGATAGGACTCCTTCTTCAGCTTAATGGCCCCCCTCACCACTGGCGTCTACCACTTGGTTCGGGGGTTGCCACCACGAGATGCACCGACCACCTTGCGGCCGCAGCTCTGGGCCGCCGCTTCAACAACAGAGGTGGAGAACATGGCCCATTCAGACTCCATGTCTCCAGACTCCCTCCTAAACTGGCTTTTGGTACGTGGAAAAGTTGACCTGATTGAGCAAAACCAATGAGATTTTTGGATTCAGCACATCAAAATTATCCTAAATCAGCTAAAAAAAACTTAAGACACTAAATTTGGTGTTGACCAGTGTTATCATACATACCTGTTGCATCCTGTTGTTTCAAGGAAGGACTGCGGAGGGCACTGTTGTTCTGTATTTGCGGGGTAGAGGAGGCCATGAAAAGAGTAAGGAAGAATAAAGTGTGGTGCTGGTTATGTGCATGTGTGCTGGTGTGCTTTTTCTTGTTTTGCTTTGCAAGTTTAGTTAGATACCACAAACTGGTGACAAGGATGGCCATTTCAGCACCTCTGCCTGCTCCTTTCATGCCCTGCCCAAGTGAACCCGCAATTTCCTTCCCTATTTGGCTGAAGATGTTTGAAAATTATATGCTGGCTATCAATGCTACCGGCAACAGTTGGCCAGAGGACAGAAAGTGGGCTGTGCTACTTCATGTGCTTGGTACCTGTTGTGAAGAGATTTGGTATAATATGTGGCGTGATAAAGCAGCCGGCTGGTGATGTCATCACACCGACATATATACGGGAGAGTCCGGCATTACAGGGCTCTCTTGCCCAGGCAGCTTGGTACTGTACAGTGTATGTGATGCCATGTACATAGTTCAGTAATAAAGCTCAGTTCCGGTGCAGCATCCTCGTCCTTCTCTTTACTGCCAGGTTTGTGGACATAACATTTGGCAATGGAGGATTAACCATGGAGGCATGCGTAACACCGCTGCGGCCTTTCCTTGAGCTCCCAGGACAACCACCAGTTCCATGGCCACGCTGGCTGGAGGTGTTTGAAACGTATGTTACAGCGCTGGACTTGGGAAAGTTGGATAAGGTGAGGACGCCAGCGCTACTTGTCCACAACCTAGGCATAGATGGCCAAAGGATTCTCCACATGCTCGGCGAGACAGACTCATATGAGGAGGTTGTGGAGCTAATAGCTCACCATTTTGCTACGCCAGACAGCATGACGGTACGACGGATTTGCTTTCGCCAGAGACGACAGAGAGTCGTGAGCCAGTACAGCAGGTCGTCGCTGACCTGAGACAGTTGGCTAGTGTGTGCCATTTTGGGCTGCTGGAAAACAAAATGGTGCTGGACCAATTGGCCAAACACACATGTAATGCTGGGCTATGAGCTAGGTTGCTAATGGCAACAAATGACTTGACGCTAGCTAGAGCGGTTGAGCCAGCGCTCCAATTGGAAGCAGCAGAGGAGTTAGCCACGGAGCTAAATGGGTGCCAAACACAAAGGCTATACAGATAGTCAGTGCTAGCTAATGTGGTGGACACGGGGGACGAAGAGCACATGGCAGAAGAGTATGTGACATAATGCACGGCTCAGGAGACGCACACACACAGGCTCAGAGTAGCTCAAATAGCTTTATTGACAACAGGGGTGTATGAATGTGTGTCTGCGAGATGTGAATGTGTTGGTGGCGGCGTCTGCTTCGGGCACAGAGGCAGGAGACCGTACAGCCGGACAACCCTATGGGAAAAGCACAGGGAGAAGGGCGACGGGCACACACCAACACAGGGGATATATAAGTAAGAGAGGAGCTTACTTGGAAAGGGCGGATGACTGGCACAGCAAGGAACGAAGTCCGGTAGACAGCCACCTGGAAAGCCCGGTGCAGCAGCGAGGAATAGGCGATGGAGAGGAATAGTCCGCCGCCGGGGAATCCACCTGTGCACAGGGGAGCAGACTTGGAGGAGAAAAAGGTAAGATCTTCTTACCGCAATGTTTGTAGAGAATGAGACGGAACTCACAGCAATGCGTAGAGAAGTCTGACGGCTTCAGGCCGAAGCCCAGGGTGAGGCGGCTTAAATCCCTCGCCGCTGATGATGTGCAGGTGTGCGTGCAGCTGGCGCCGCTGATGAGTGGCGCGGCGTGACAGTATGAGGCTAATGCAGTGAGCCAAAGGTCCGCTCCAAGAGGCCCCGTCTGCGGGGGTTGTGGGTCCCCGACGCACCGGGACGGAGCATGAGTTTGCACGGCAAGAGGAAAACGGTTAAACAAGTGTGGGTGCCTGAACCATTTCGCCAGAGTATGCCGGTCACCAGCACCGTGGGGCCCGCCAAGTGAGCCAGCCTGCCTGCCAACAACGACCATTCATTCGGTAAGCCCCGACATCAGTGGTTATTTGTACAGCATGGTTGAATTAGACGGCGTAGCTATACCACTTCTGCTCAACACAGTGGTGGTGCGGTCGATGTTAAACTGGGCCACGGTGAAATAGTTTTTCTCCAACCACAAAATCAAGAAGAACCCAATGCCGCTCTACGGATATGGTAGTCACAGACTGTGCAATGTTGGAACAGTAGAAGTGACTGTTTGCTGCAAGCCCAAAATTGTGTACGACTTCACGTTCCAGGTGACAGTGTGCGGTGGCAACATTATGGGATGTGACCTTTTCTACAGACTGGGTTTCGCTATCAGAGACAGCGCCAGGTTTGAATGGTCCAGGTATGGCAGTTGGGGCACAGCGAACCTGGATGACAATGCCATGGTGTGGGATGAGGTAATACAGAACAGCCGACAATGCTCCACCCATCCCATGCCCATCAGAACAACACCAACAAGGTAATTATGAACGGCACCAACACCAAAGCATCCACTCCACGCTCTCAGGAGGAGAACCGCCCGGAAGGTGGAGCATGCAGAGTGCTCCAATGCACAGCAACAGCAAACAAGTACAGACACAGTGCACAACGTGGCACAGCAGAGCACTTCAGACAGCATAGAGAAGGAACCGGACTGCTCCCGTACCCACCCTCAACAAGCTACGGCGGTTCCGACTGAGCTGACGGGTGAAGAGTCCGCTTCAATGAGCGACACCAGAGAGGCACCGGACACCTTCCGTACCCACAACAAGCCTCAACCAATGACGGCAACAACAGGTGAAGGGTCCGCAATGAATGCAATGACTAAGGAACCGCCACAGCGCGACAGAGATCCCAAGCCAAATGAGCACACAGAACCACCGGGAGCGCAACAACAATGCTTAAAACCAAGTAAGGCACCACTCCAAGTCATGGACTGGGTTCGGGTTCGCATCGGTGAAAGACCGGGATGGCGATTGACCAGACTGCACCCAGCGAAACAACGGGGGCCACTGAGGATCGTGGCGAAGCTGGGACCAGCATACTTTTTGCTGACAGACGGTTTGGTTCGGCACACGAATCAACTACGGCGAGCCCAAGTGGCAGCTTCAGATGGTGAGGCTCTGCGGAAGTCGGCTGCCGCAGTGTGGACCCAGGGCCCAGTGTCATGAAGATTGGCCCTGGGGGTCCGACAGCTCCAGGGAGGCAGCTGCCATGGGCCCACCACAAAACCCCTCAGGCAAAACTGTTCCTCCCATGGAAGCCTGTAAAAAAAAAAGACTGTTTAGTTAGGAGCACGGCTGGAAAAAACAAATGGCAGAATACTCCACTTAGCCATCTCGGGTCTGGTGGCAGTCCACCCATGGACCCTAGTTTTAGGTTTTGTTTGTTGTTTTAAGAGATGTTTGCTAGTGCTCCAGTATGTGAAATGGGGTTTTAAGATACCAAATTGGGGAGGGTCTTAATTAGATGTGTTTTGTGTTTTGCACAGGAAGGGGGGGGGGTGGTGAAGGGATTTGGCATAATATGCAGCGTGATGACACAGCTGGCTGGTGACGTCATAATGCCGACATATATATGGGAGAGTCCACCATTACAGGGTTCTCTTGCCCAGGCGTGAGAGCCTGGTTAATCCTCCGTTGCCAAATGTTATGTCCACAAACCTGGCAGTAAAGAGACAGACGAGAATGCTGCACTGGAACTGAGCTTTATTACTGAACTATGTACAGGCGTGTGTGTCAGGTCAGGCATTGGCTTGCTTGCTACCAGATAACCATGAAAACCGGTACTACCTGTCTTATGGGTCGGGCTGTCGGCGACTCAACCGGCATCCCCGGCTCACATACAGACAGAGACTGAAACTCACTAAATCTGTGGTGACCACCACAAAGAAATTGACCAGTGAAGCTAGAGAGAAACTGAACACATGCATGGAAATAACTGACTGGGGCATGTTTAAAAGAGCCACACATGATCTTAATGAGTACACATACACTGTGAACTCATATATCAACTTCTGTGAAGAGCACATTCTCCCATCGCGCACCAGGATAAGATATTCTAATGACAAGCCTTGGTTCACAGCTAAGCTCAGACGGATCAGGAAGGAGAAGGAAGCAGCGTTGAAAAGTGGAGACAGGGACTGCTACAGGGAGGTCAAATATCGGTTTAACAGAAAGCTGAGGAGAGCTAAATCTGTATATTCTGAGAGACTCCAGCAGCAGTTCACTGCTAATGACTCGGCTTCTGTGTGGAGAGGACTGAGGCAAATCATCAACTATCGGCCTCAGGCTTCTAAAGGTCAGGATGACAAAGCCCTTTGTCAAAGACTGTCCCAACACTATGCCCGTTTTGACACCTCGTCAGCTGTGTCCAACTCACCCACTCCAGCCAGCTCCTCTGCCTCCTCAGCCCCTAATTCATCAAGAGCGGTCCCCCCCTCCTCCTCCTCCTCCTCCCCCCCTCCCCTTGTCATCAGTGAGCAGGACGTGCACAGACAGTTCTCCAGACTGAACCCGCGCAAGGCCCCCGGGCCGGACGGTGTGTCTCCCTCCACCCTGAGACACTGTGCGAAAGAGCTGGCTCCTGTCTTCACAGACATTTTTAACACCTCTCTTAAGCAATGTCACGTGCCGACCTGCCTCAAATCCTCCACCATCATCCCTGTCCCCAAGAAGCCACGGATTACTGGACTTAACGACTACAGACCTGTAGCGCTCACCTCTGTAGTCATGAAGTCCTTTGAGCACCTGGTCCTGTCTCACCTCAAGTCCATCACCACACCCCTCCTAGACCCGCTGCAGTTTGCCTACCGTGCTAACAGGTCTGTGGACGACGCAGTCAACCTGGCCCTCCACTCCATCCTGCAGCACCTGGACTCCCCGGGAACCTACGCCAGGATTCTGTTTGTGGACTTCAGCTCCGCATTCAACACCATCCGCCCCGATCTGCTCCAGGACAAGCTGTCCCTGCTCAACGTGCCTGACTCCCTCTGCAGGTGGATCACCGACTTCCTGACGGACCGGAGACAGCATGTGCGGCTGGGGAAGTCTGTCTCAGACTCTGTTAGCATCAGCATTGGATCACCCCAGGGCTGTGTACTTTCCCCCCTACTCTTCTCCCTTTATACCAACTCCTGCACCTCCTCCCACCAGTCTGTTAAGCTGATTAAGTTTGCGGACGACACCACCCTCATCGGGCTCATCTCCAACGGTGACGAGTCCGCCTACAGGGAAGAGGTGGCCCAGCTGGTGTCCTGGTGCAGCCACAACAACCTGCAGCTGAATGCTCTGAAGACAGCGGAGATGATTGTGGACTTCAGGAAAGTCACATCCCCCCTGCCCCCCCTCACCATCACAGGCTCTCCCATCACCTTTGCAGATTCCTTCCGCTTCTTGGGCACCACCATCACCCGAGACCTCAAATGGGAGCCAACCATCAGCTCCCTCATCAAAAAGGCCCAGCAGAGGATGTTCTTTCTGCGGCAGCTGAGGAAGCTCAAGCTACCCACCAAGATGTTAGTGCAGTTCTACACGGCCATCATCGAGTCCATCCTCACCTCCTCCATAACTGTGTGGTACGCAGGAGCCACTGCCAGGGACAGACTAAGGCTGCAGCGCGTCGTGCGCACTGCTGAGAAGGTGATAGGCTGCAAGCTCCCATCTCTCCAGGACCTGTACATCTCCAGGACCCGGAGGCGTGCTGGCCGGATCATAGCCGATCCTTCACATCCTGGTCACGTGCTGTTTGCCCCCCTCCCCTCAGGTAGAAGGCTTCGGTCCATTCGGACTAAAACCTCTCGGCACATGAACAGCTTTTTCCCCTCTGCCATCAGACTGCTGAACACTAAGTGACTTTTGACTCTCGTGCACTATGTACAGCAGCTCAACCAGACTCATGTCATTCATCACTGTTTTTCTGTTGCATTATTGACTGCACTATGTGGTACTTCACATTATCTGCTACATGCTAATTTTTTAAACTGCCTTGACTAGTACTACTCATTATTACTAGTATTATTATTATTACTTATTATTACTTATTTTTCTACACTTATTGCACGTTTCTAGTCCTTTAGTTTTTTAGTTTATCCCTTTTTCTCATTATGTTTTTAATGTTGCAGCATGGCACCGAGACAAATTCCTAGTTTGTGTATCACATGAACAATGGCAATAAACCTGATTCTGATTCTGATTCTGATTCTGATCCCCGCCCTTCCGACGGCATGGAGGGTGAAACAGGGCATCCTGGCAGAACTAAAAACAATATCTGCCACAGGTCTGTGGTGGACCACTCCCAGTTACACAGGGTGAGACTGGACATCCTGGCAGATAAACACATCTGTCGCAAGGTCTGTGGTGGACTGTGCCAGTCAGTGCATTGTGACATGCACTACACAACGAGCAGAGATAAACAAACCTATCATCTGGCCAGTCACTGCAACAGATACTGGAGTCAGTTTGTCTTGGCTTGTCCTTGCCACTGATAATACCTTTATCTGCCAAGAAAGTGCTGCTAGTCCAGCAAAAGCTAGCAATGCTCAAATACTTTGCAAGCAGTTTCATGAAATGGTAAGTCAGAAAGCAACTCATACCGGCTCGGACGTTGCCCGGGCTTAAAAGGTCCGCACTGATCTGTTCACGCTCCGGCAGGCAGTGAAAAGTAAGCTAGGAGCAGGAAGGCAAAAGAAGTGGAAAACAGCAGCCTTGTGTGTAGCAGAATGGAATGTGCGCACTCTGTTGGACAGAACAACATCACAGCGCCCAGAAAGACAGACCGCACTTGTGGCCCTGGAAATGAACAGGTACAATGTAGACATAGCTGCACTTAGTGAAACAAGATTGCCTGGATATGACAGCTTGGAAGACCATGGGTACATCTTCTTTTGGAGTGGGAGATCAACTCAAGAAAGGAGAGAAGCAGGAGTGGGCTTTGCAGTTAGAAAGGAGATAGCAGCAATGCTTGGTGAGGAACCGGTGCCAATCAACGACAGGATAATGACTATGAGACTCCCACTACAGTGGAAGATGTATGCCACACTCATCAGTGTACAGTATATGCCCCAAGAATGACCAACACAGAGGAGGTGAAGGAAGAGTTCTACAGTGATTTACGTGAGACTATCAGGCGTGTACCAGCTGATGACAGGCTGATACTCGTTGGAGATTTTAATGCCAGAGTTGGTTCGGACACTGAGAAATGGAAAGGAGTGCTAGGCAGTCATGGAGTAGGCAAGTGCAATGCTAATGGAGAACTTCTACTTGCACTATGTTCAGAGTACAACCTTGTGATAACCAACACTCTATTTAAGCACAAGGACACACACAAGAAGACATGGAGGCACCCAAGATCCAAGCACTGGCACTTATTAGAGTACATCATAGTCAGGCAGAGAGACATAAGGGATGTATTGGACACCAGAGCAATGAGAGGCGCAGACTGTTGTACTGATCATGTTATGCTGAGATCTAGATTAAGGATTTGCAGACGAAAACAGCACTGCAGGATGGGTGCGAAGCCACCACGGAAGCTAAACACTACTGCACTGAAAGGCCAAAAGAAGCAGGAAGAACTTACACAGGAAATGGATGAAAACTTGAAAGACTGGAACAACAACAACTCAGAGAATGACATAGAAGAGAAATGGGCAACACTGAAGGATACGGTGTGTCAGACTGCGAGTAATGTATTAGGCTACCCTGAGAGGAAACATCAAGATTGGTTTGATGAGCATGATGAACACCTGAAGAAACTACTAGAAGCGAGGAATACAGCTAGGCAGGAAAACCTACAGTGTAACACAAGGTCAAAGAAGAAGAAATACTCAAAGGCTCAGAGTGAGCTACAGAAGTACACCAGAGAGATGAAGTCCAACTGGTGGGATGAAAAAGCAGAGAAACTTCAAACTGCAGTAGACAGGAAGGACATGAAAACATTCTTCACAGGTCTGAGAGAAATCTACGACCCTAAACCAAGAGGACTGATCCAACTAAAGGCTATGGATGGTGAAACGGTTTTGCAGGAGAAAGACAAGATCCTGGACAGACTTGCAGACCACTTTGACCAACTACTAAACAACCCTGGAGATCTCACTGAAGAGGCTAAAGAAGCTCTAGTGCAGCGACCAGCTGTATCAAGTCTGAATGAACCACCAAATTTTGATGAACTAATGGCAGCTATCAGGACAACACAGGATGGTAAAGCTCCAGGAAGGGATGGAATTCCAGCAGAAGTGTGGAAATTTGGTGGTGTTCAGCTGACCAACTGCCTGCACAAGCTCATCCAAGAGATATGGGATGCCCAGAAAGTACCTCAAGACTGGAAGGGTGCAAGTATTGTGCCTTTGTTGAAGAAAGGTGACAGGAAAGATTGTGGAAATTACCAAGGTATATCACTGCTAGCCACTGTTGGTAAGATTCTCTCACGTGTACTACTTAACAGACTCAGTGAACACATCTCGCAGAATGTACTACCGGAAACCTAGTGCGGCTTTAGAAGTGGAAGAAGCACAATGGACATGATTTTCTGCTTGAAACAGGTTCAAGAAAAGTGTATCGAACAGAACATGCCGCTTTATGTAGTCTTCATAGACTTCAGTAAAGCCTTCGATACTGTTTCACGACAAGGACTTTGGCAGGTACTCAAGAAATATGGTTGTACAGAGAAGTTTGTCAGCCTGATCGAGGCACTTCATACAGGTATGCAAGCAAACGTGGCAATGAGTGGTTCAGTGTCTAAAGACTTTTCAGTAAGCAACGGGGTGAAACAAGGGTGTGTGCTGGCACCTACACTCTTTTCGCTATATCTGGCAGCCATGCTTAAGGTGGCCTTCAAAGACACTTCAGAAGGAATATACATTCAAACAAGGAAAGAAGCAGACTTGTTCAATGTGGCACAGTTTAAAGCCAAGAGTAAGACATCGATAAAGGTAGTAAGAGAAATGCTCTTTGCCAACGACAGTGCTCTAGTTGCACACAGCATGGAAGATATGCAATCTTTAGTGGAGAAATTTGCAAGAGCAGCTAGCCAATTCAGCCTCCAAATCAACATCAAGAAGACAGAGTGCCTTTATCAACCACGAAAGTTCCAATTATCAACATCACTACCAGAAGAGATCAGCATTGGTGCAGAGTCACTAGTCAAGTGCAAGACTTTCAAGTACCTAGGGAGTACTGTTTCAGAGAATGCTAGGCTGGAGGATGAATTATCTCTCAGAATGGGAAGAGCGAGCACTGTGTTTGAGGGAGAGACTGTGGAACAATCGACATGTGTCTATCCGTGTGAAATGCAAAGTGTACAGAGCCACAGTACTGGCTACTCTATTATATGGTGCTGAAACTTGGACTGTCTACAGAGTGCAGGTGAAGAAACTCCATGCGTACATGATGAGACACCTTCGAGCCATAATGAACATCTCATGGAAAGACAAGATAACCAACATAGAAGTGTTGAAACGAGTTGGTCTACCATCACTGGAGGACATGCTAATACAGATGAACCTGAGATGGCTCGGACATGTTGAGAGGATGGACCACCAGCATTTCCCTTGGCAGTTACTCTACTCACAGTTATGTGAGGGCAAACGCAATCAGGGTAGACCAAGGCTCAGATTTAGAGACACTGTAAAAAGAAACTTGAAGAAGTTGGACATAGACAGGAGTTTCTGGCAGCAGAAGGCTAAGGACAGAGCTGTGTGGAGGAATCTGATCAGACCTAAATGAAACAGTCATTGCCGCCCACGACAGACTGCTATGATGATGATGATGATGATGATGATGATGCCCAGGCGACACGGTACTGTACAGTGTATGTGATGCCGTGTACATAGTTCAGTAATAAAGCTGAGTTCCAGTGCAGCATCCTTGTTCGTCTCTTTACTGCCAGGTTTGTGGATAGAACAGTACCCAAGGACAAAGAATATTTTACATTCTGCCAGATTCAGGTACAAACTATGTTTCTGCTGTGGACTGTTTGAAAATACATTTTGCTCCAAAAGTGAATGTTATTGTGGAGCGCCACAAATTCCGCCACAGGGTGCAAAGCACTGGTAAATCTATCAACCAGTTTCTGGCAGCTCTCCGTGAATTAGCTGCTGTGTGTGACTTTGGTGATATGGAGGACCAGATGCTCCGCAACCAGCTGGTAGAACGGGTTGCCAACACACGCATACAGGATAGATGCTCCTGGAACCGGACTTGACACTGGATAAAGCCACGCTTGCTAAGCAAATTGAAGCCGGACGTCAGAACGCCAAAATTCTTTCCGGTGTTGTTACCACCACAAGAGCTACTACACAAGTGAGAGCAATACACAAGCAGCTGAGGAGGACTCCTCCGGGTGAGAAGAAGAATGCTGCTGACACTGCTCCTGCCATGACACAGCAACGTCGCTCCTGCTATCGCTGCAGATCCAACAATCATCTAGCTAATAAAGCTTCATGCCCAGCGGCCAAAGTGACATGTAACTTCTGTGGAAAAGTGGGACACTTTTCTAAAGTTTGTAGATCTGCTCAAAAAGAGGTACGTGAAGTGGTGATAAATGAGGTGACTGTGCTGTACATGAGCAATGCCGCCCAGGGTAAAATCCTTTGCACTGTACACTTGACTGCAAACGAACACTCACATGATATTGAGCTGATTGCAGATGCAGGCTCATCTGTTTCAATCCTCCCAGAGAGCCTTTACCAAAAACTGTTTTCTACATGTTATCTGACTGAACCTACAGTGAACCTGCTCACTTACTCTAGAGAGAAAATACCTGTTAAAGGGTGTATGCATGAACACAGTAATCCATGATGGGCATTCTACTAGGGGCTCATTTGTTGTTGTTAAATCTGGCACTGCTCTTCTTGGTCTGAATTTATTTGTGGCACTGCACGTGCATATTGAGGATAATAAAGTTGTCAACTACTGGCCCTACCGACCCCCATGCCAACCCAACTGCCAGCCATACTATACAAGAGTATACAACCCCTGCCCCTACATGCAAGCCAATTCCAGAGGTTAAAGTACAAGAAATTGGGTGTGCAAAGGGATTTGTACACAAAATGCAACTCAAGCTAGATGTTGTTCCAGTGCAGCAGAAATTGAGGAGACTCCCATTCTCAGTTAGACAGGCAGTAACTGATGAACTTAAAGATCCTACAGAGAAAGGCCATTATTGAACCTATTGATGCATCCCTATGGGTTTCTCCTACTGTAGTGACCCAGTGGAAGGAAGGGGGAAAACCTCAGGTCTGTGTTGATCTCAGGGACCTTAATAAAGCAATCATCACAGATTGTCATCCATTACCACACATGGATGAACTGTTCACCGAACTTCGAGGAGCCAAAGTCCTTTCTACTATTGATCTTGCTTCTGCTTACCACAAATTTTGTTGCACCCAGATAGCAGAGACCTGACTGCATTTGTTACGCATGATGGGCTTTTCTGATTCTGCAGAGTCCCATTTGGCCTCGCTTCAGCACCCTCAGCCTTTCAAAAAATGATGACAACCATACTTGCAAACTTACCTGGTGTGCAGGTCTAAGATTCTCAGAACCCCTCACTATTGTAAGAAAAACTGACAAAAGTACTTACCTACTCAGTGACAATCGGAAGAGGAATTTTTTTTTTTTTTGTTACTTATTTGTACCCGTAGGTAGATTCGGTTTGCAGTCTGGTGACAAGCCACCGGCTGCTGGTCGCTGCGTGCGCGAGCGCCCTAAACCTACATGTTTTAGGTATGCGGGAGGAAACCGGAGAAATCCCGGAGTAAACCCACGCAACACGGGGAGAACATGCAAACTCCACACAGCTCACTGTTGGTCGGGGGCTGGAATCGAACCCACGATCCCCCGGCCGAGGGTAAAACTGTGCTGCCACAGTGCTAAACCACTGCGCCACCGTGCAGCCCCCCGTGAGGAATATGTCAAAACTCTCACACAGTCCAATAAAAATCCAAGCTGGTGCCAATTCGGACAGCAACAGTATGCTAGACAGGTTCACTGTGCCAAGAATGGTCATGCAAAATAGACCCGAGCCTGGTCCGAGAAGAAACGGGAGAATCAGGAACCCATCTCTGTGGTTAAAAGACTTTGTAAGAAAAACATTAAACAATCTGCTAAATGATGTTAAAAAAGAGGGTTTAACTGAATGTAAGGTAACATTACTGTGACCTGAAAGATGTAATTTTCCTTCAGCTTCTTAGGGATCATTGGTTATCAGAAAAAAAGAACTGCCACATGTATCCTTAATACATTACACCTTGTATTCAATTTGTAAATGGAATTCAGTGATCTGTGTGGAGTTTGCATGTTCTCCCTGTGTCTGCGTGGGTTTACTCCGGGATTTCTCCGGTTTCCTCCCACATGCCAAAAACATGCAAGTTAGGTTAATTGGCATCAAACTGGGGATTCTAAATTGTCCTTAGGTATGACTGTGAGAGTGAATGGTTGTCTGTCTCTCTGTGGTGGCCCTGCAATGGACTGGCAATCTGTCCAGGGTGTACCCTGCCTCTCGTCCAAAGATGCTGGGATAGGCTCCAGCCCCCCGCGACCCGAAAAGGATTAAGCGGAAGAAGAGGAATGAATGAATGAATGAATGAATTCGATAAGATAAGATAAGATAAGATAAGATAAGATAAGCCTTTATTAGTCCCACAATGGGGAAATTCCAGGATTGCAACAGCACAGGGATAGCAACACTCAGAGCAATAATCAGAAGGCAAGAAAAAACAACATCTACTAAACATATGTCCATATTACTATAAATATATATATATAGACACACAGTGCAGAGCATTATGGTTGGTTGGTGAATGTGCAGCAGAAAGTCTAAGCTCTCTCTCCGCAGATGCAGCGGGCCAGCTGGAAGTCTTTGGGCATGATGATGACCCCCTTAGCAAAGAAGAGACCACCAGGTGGGCCTCGCTGGTCTCCTGCAGAGCCATGACGGCGAAGCTCAGGAAACGCGGGACGGTCTTGAAGTCCTGAGCGATCTCCCTCACCAGGCGCTGGACGGGCAGCTTACGGATGAGCAGCTCCGTGGATTTCTGGCAGCGACGGATCTCTCTCAGAGCCACGGGCCTGTGACGGCGAGGCCTCTTCACTCTGCCGGTGGCCGGAGCGCCTCTCCGAGCAGCCCTGGTGGCTAGCTGCATCCTGGGGGGCTTCTTCCTCCAGTAGATTTTACGGGCGGTCTGCTTGGTTCTTGCCATCGCTCTTTATTATTCTGTCTTATATTTCTTGCACGCCGCCTAAACTCCAGCTCGGCACCCGCGTCGTTTTCGCTACAGCTCCCGGTATGTCGAGTTTCCCATTAGCACCGGGCGGCGGCCAAGTGCTAGCTAGCACTAGCTCCTCCCCGCTGTAGCGTCTCCCGCTGCAAACCATGGCTCCGTCCGCTGACCCGGGAGACCCCCGGGGCGATCCGTGCGTCCGTGATATATATACAGAGTGAAAGGTGTAGAAAGAAGAAGGAAGATTAAAGAAAAAAAAAAAAAAAAAAGGCTGTTGCAACAGGCAGCCGACTCGTGACCTGGCGCCACCGGTCCACCGGACCGGTGGCGCCAGGTCTGTGGTATTAGACCGGTCTGTGGTATTAGACACTGAAAATTAGGTTGTAGTGGTTATCACTTATTCAAGCTTACATGGTTATAGCTCATAACATAGGGTCTTGCACTCATTACCATGTCAGAGTGTGTTCTGGGGAGAATGTAGTGTTTACTAATTTAGTGGAGAAGAAAACCTTTCAAGAAAAAAGGAAATGTTGTGTCCTGTTGTTTCAAGGAAGGACTATGGAGGGGAGACCCATCTGGATGTAGCGGTAATATGGCCGCCAAGTCATCTGTGTACCGGATCTGTGTACCGGATCTAGGGACCGGAAGTGACACAAAGTTCCATGGAAAGGATGCCCTTGTGTGAGCTGGAGACAGGAAGTTTCCCACGTAGCAGCCAGGAAAACAAAATGTAACATTATAATTGGCTAAAAGAACAACAACATTAAAATACAGCATTTAAAAATGACTTGAAAAGTTTTTATAAATGTTAGATAGAAAGATAGAAAGATAGAAAAAAAATAAATGCCTTAAAATGGCAATATGGCCGCCGAGTCATCTGTGTACTGTATCTGGGGACCAGAAATGATGCAAAGTTCTGTGGAAAGGATGCTGTATTTTAACATTTTTAGCTGATTATAATGTTACATTTTGACACAAAGTTCCGTGGAAAGGACGCTGTATTTTAACATTTTTTTTAGCTGATTATAATGTTACATTTTGTTTTCCTGGCTGCTACGTGGGCAACGTCCTCTCTCCAGCTCACACTAGGGCATCCTTTCCACGGAACTTTGTGTCACTTGCGGTCCCCAGAGCCAGTACTCAGATCCGGCACACAGATAACTCGGCAGCCATATTGCCGCTGCATCCAGATGGGTCTCGCTGTTCCTCGTGTGAGGCACCTCACAAATAAGCACAGCTAAATCTGTGGCTTCAGCAATGCATAGCTCATGCACTGAAATCTAAAAAGGACTGTTCTTGTGATCAGCAGTACAGACACAGGACAGACAAAACAGCAGCAGGTATGTTTTCACTTGTATGAATGTCACAGATATGACGTTTATATATGCCACCAGATGCAAGGCTGCATGAAGTAAAATAATAAATAAAAAAATAGTAACAGTTTGCTTCCTAAGGCTTAATGATTTAAGAAAGATATCAAATAGGTGTTTTTGTTTTTGTTTTGCATTCGTTGCACTGCCTTGGAACGATATGGACTTGATATTAGCAGCTTCAGCATGCATTAATTTTTAAATTACCACAAAATATAGATCAATAAAATTTTGAACAATTGTCAGAAAAGGTCTGTACATGTTAAGTTAAATAAAAAGCATTCACGGCATGACAGCAGCATGAGCATTTTAATTTCGGGGTAAAACAGACAGCTGCAGCTGTCTGTATTTACCCCGATATTAAAACACCCAAGCACGGTGTTGTGGTTCTTTGTGGCTCTGACTAGATTCTACATCTGCTCTGAGGTAAATTTGATTATGTCCAACATATTTTAACAAAATGCAACCGACTTTATTGTGATGGAAACATTGATATGTCTCAGAGCTTTTATTTGTTTACAGCGTTAGCATTTTAGCAGCGGAGCTAACTAATGGAGCTACTGTCTGCAAGGCCACTTTTTAAGGTCATCTTCTCATCCTTCGATAGTCGGTGGGAAGTGGTTCTTATGTCTGATATGGAGCCAAGGACGAGGCCAGGTGTATAACCGAACATACATTTATTGAAGAGGCACAGGTGCAACACACAGCTGCCAGGCAGAGGATGGCAAAGAGGCCGCCCCTCCTGTCTGCAGCCCTTTTATAGTCACGGGCAGTGGTGTGACCGGGAGGCAGAGCCACCACCCCGTGCCTCACATTATATTATAAATAACTACACTACATTTCCCCCCCTTCACAAAAGTGTGAAACACACACACACACACACACACACACAATTCAGACCCACCCCAATTTAGGACCCGAGTCATACACTAAAATGACAAAGCAAAATAACATAAATGGCCAAACACATTCTCACCAAAACAACTAAAGCTAGAGGAGACAGGTGGACTGCCGTTCCACCCCACACGGCAAAGCGGATTACTCTGCCGCTTAAACGAAATGAGAGTCCATATAAAACCAAAATACCGCCGTGTCTCCTAAACTAAAATAAAACACCCAAATTAATCCCCAAAACTACATACATAGAAACAGCAAAACAGTCTAAACACATGCATCACAAAACACCTATACATAACAATCAGTTTATGACACACACATAACCGATTCAAACACATGTACAACAGTTAACCTACATACATACGGCTGGAGAAAACAAGTCCATGGGCCCCCTGGACTGCCCTGTCATCAGTCCACCACTGGAGGCAGCCAGCCTTCCGGGCCGCAGCAGGTCGCCTCAGCACCGGTGCGCCTCCTCTTCATCACCACCGACTGCTCTACTCGTCCAGGCCTACGTCCCTCAGTCCCCTCCCGGGCACGTCGCAGCTCATTCGGGTGCCCCCATAAACCATCTGGCAGCTGGAGATAAGTGTCCTCCCATCTGGCCACGACATGTGAGCATCCCTGGTGCTCCTCCCACCGTCGAGTGGCCCATACCTGCCGTGATCATCTCTCCTCCCGAATCCAGTCCTTGACCCCCAGAGGGGTCCCACTCAGCTTGCAGGGTCTCTGCTTGGCACGTCGTTCTACCGTGCCTGACGGTCTGGCCCTGACCTCTTCTAAATTCGCCGCCGCTGTCACTGTTGTGGTCCCCTGTTCACCGGCCCACTTCAGCCGAGATCCGGGAACAGGTGAAACCAGCCTCTTGACATTGCCCGTCATCACAGGCGTCCTGCCATGCTGTCCAGTACCCTCGTCCAGGGCAACTTGGGCTCTGGCACCTTCCTGTGATGACCCTGGGCAATATTGGTCTTGCACACTCTCCAAGGTGCCAGGCAGTTCCTCATCCCACACTGCGCCATCTACCACTCTTGGGATCAGTCGGTCCCACAATCCACAGCCTGACCACTCCTCCCCAGCACTGCTTTTAATGGCGAAGCCCAGACCATAGAGCAGGTCACAGTCCATTATATTTTTTCCACAGGCTGTCACGGTGAATTCCAGGTCACACATCTTGGCCGATTTGTACCAAGCCGTCAGTCTCAGCATTCCCACCGTGGCCAGCCGTCCTCCACAACCTCAAAGCAGCACCGGGTCACCCCCAATCCTGTAGTGTGGGAAAAAAAAATCCCACAGTCGTCCAACCCAACACAGAGCCCGCCGCTCCCGAGTCAATCAATAAAGGCACCTCCACCCCGTCCAACTCCATCATACAGTACATGTGTCCGTTGGTGCTTGGGGACACAGCGTGGACAACCATGGGGGCGGAAGAGTCCTCTTTGTGCCACGAACTTCCTCGCTCTGATCTGTGGCATACCCTGGTGAAATGATGCAAGTGGCTACACTTGCCGCAGCACTTTGCTCTTGCCGAACACTCTCTGGCTCTGAAAAAGCACTTCACGAACCCGCAGCCAATATGCATGGGCTTCCCCGGGGCAGACCTCAAATCCACAGCATTAGCATCTCCCGCATCTTCTTTCACGCTCCCATCACTGTCCAGGTCCGCTACTTGAATGGTAACGGGAAACTCCAGCTGTCGACGTGACAAACGCTCGCGCCGCAGGTCGCGAACTGCAGAGCAAGTGTTTGTCATGTTGACAGCTGGAGTTTAATTTGCAGCATTTAAATTAAATTAAATGCTGGACTCCAGAGGCTGAGAGCACCCTGCAAGACTGTTTTGCCTGTACAGACTGGGATGTGTTTAAAGCTGCAGCCACCCAAGAGGGCTCTTCTGTAAACATACAAGAATATGCTGAGTATGTGACTGGGTACGTCAGCACGTGTGTTGATACAATCGTACCCATCATACAAGTCAGGAAGTTCCCCAACCAGAAGCCCTGGATCAATAGTCAGGTATGTCAAATGCTGCGTACTCACTCTCTTACATTTAAATCAGGCTGTGAGGTAGAGTACAAAGCTGCAAAGGATGGACTGAGGAAGACTATAACAACAGCCAAGAGGCAGTACAGGTAAAAGCTTTACAGCCTGTACTCCACTCCTGACCCGGAGCACATATGGCAAGGCCTGCAACACATCACAGACTACAAGAGGACCAACAGCAGCACCACCAGCTCCACAGACAGCCTGCTGGACAATTTCAACATCTTTTACACCCACTTTGAGACCACCAGCTACAGTGCAGAGAGGAGACACACACTCACCCCCCCCCACTAAAAGTCTCACCAGGCCAGGCAAACAAAGCGCTGAGGAATATCGACCCCCCACAAGGCAGCAGGACCCAACAACATCCCTGGGTGGGCCCTCAGAGCATGTGCTGTCAAGCTGACTGACGTTCTTACATCCATCTTCAACCTCTCCTTCAACCAGAACATAGTCCCCTCCTGCTTCAAAACCACAACCATCATCCCTCTCCCGAAAAGGAACCTGCCAACCTGCCTGAATGATTACAGACCAGTAGCACTCACTCCAATCATCATGAAGTGCTTCAAGAGAGTGGTGCTGCCCCTCATTCAGGACAGCATACCAGATACCCTGGACCCCCTGCAGTATGCCAACTGGCCCAACAGGTGTACCTCAGATGCCATTGCTGCAGCACTCCATTATTCTCTCTCCCACCTGGAAGATAAAGACTTCTACATTAGGATGCTCTTTGTCAGCTACAGCTCCACCTTCAACATGGTCATCCTCCACAAACTCACCGGCAAACTGTCTTCGCTTGGCCTGCACCCCACCCTCTGCGACTGGCTACTGGACTTTCTAACTGGCAGGTCCCAGTCTGTCAGAATGGGTACCAGGACCTCAGCCAGCATCATTACGAACACAGGTGTCCCACAGGGTTGTGTTCTCAGCCCCATCCTCTACAGCCTCTTCAGCCATGACTATGTTGCCTCCCACAAGGACAATATCAGCTAAAAATTTGTGGATGACACAGCAGTGATAGGACGCATCACTGGTGATGACGAAGCATCCTACAGGAGGGAGGTGGCCAGCCTGGTGTCATGATGTGAGGACAACAATCTCACCCTCAACACAGACAAGACAAAGGAGATGATAGTGAACATGAAGAAGGGGAGGAGGAGACTCCATCGGCCGCTGTTCATCCGGAAGCTTGAGGTGGAGAGGGTGAGCAGCTTTAAATACCTGGGCATCCACATCAGCATCAGCGAGGACCTTACGTGGACACACAACAACACAGAGCTGGTTAAGAGAGCTCAACAGTGGCTGTACTTTCTGAGGAGGCTGAAGAAGTTCAGCATGTCCCCCAGGATCCTCAACAATTTCTACAGCTGCATCATCGAGAGCATCCTGACCAACTGCATCACTGCTTGGTATGGCAGCACTACTGCCCTGGACCACAAACACCTGCAGAGAGTGATGAAGACAGCAGAGAAGATCATCAGGACTCCACTCCCCTCTCTGCAGAACATCTACCACTGCAGAGTCCAAAGGAGAGCTGATGCCATCCCCCGGGACCCCAACCACTCCCAGCACAGAATGTTCACACTTCTACCCTCAGGCCAGAGGTACAGAAGTGTGAAATGCAGGACAACCAGACTGAAAAACTCCTTCTTTCCCACTGCCATCAGACTCCTGAACAAATAACAAACTCCCAAAACTCTGCAACACAGCTTTGCAAATAGGAACTGACACACCGGTTGCTAAATTTGCACAATGCTAACTTGTGCAGTGTACATAGTCTCACCCCGTCTGATGTCCATATCATTTCTGCTGCTAATCAGCATTGTAGCAATATTTAATAAAATATAGTGTAATAAGGTACAGGAATTATCTATTTGATTTAGAAGTGGGTGTGCATGGGGACAGAGTTAAACAGTCACCCCGACACTCACTAAATAGGAGAGGAAAGCGCTTGTAAATAAGGGGCGCCAGTTCCAAAAGAACAATTTTTTTTTTATTATTTGTATAGCACTTTTAAAACATTAGATGCTGCGTAAAGTGCTTTTGTCATGGGATGGCCCTCCCGGGCCATCAATGAGACACTGCAGGCAGCCATTGAGTTTGCATATTTATTAATGGAAGACACACGATACAAAATAATGAGCCATGTGGGGCAAAACATGAGTAAAGACTTCAGCAAGGCACAGTAATAATACACGCAGGTACAGGAGTAATCTTACGGATAATATGGAGAACAAGAGGATGACTGGAGCCGGGGAATAGGGACTCCAGCCGAACGTTGGGGAGACCAACGTTACACGTGTGAGGTCGCAGCCTGGAGTAACCTCAGCTGCTCCCTTAAATAGGGCTAAGGCGTAATCAGACAATGAGCAAGTAATCAAAGGGAATGTGAATCAGCTGTCATGGTGCAGCTGGCTCTGACAGCCGGAAGTCCCACCGTGACGCTGTCACAATAAAGGCCCTGGACGGCCACAACAGATAAGAATGGGGAAAATACTGGACAACCCGAGCGCGGATAGAATCGGCACTCAGGCCATAACGGTATCCCCCGTTCACAAGGGCATTCCAGGTGCAAAAGTAACATCCAAGCCCCCCCCCCCCCCCCCGAAGGCCACCGGGACCACCCCAGGGAGGGTGGAGGGGGAAGCAGGCCAGGAGGGCAAGAACGATACAAAAATGAAGAGGCTCAGACATGGGAAAAAAAACCAACAATAGGCTACTATAAACCCAGAGCCTAGAATACACAAAAAAGAATAAATCCAGGTACATCCGTACTGCACCCACAAAATACCAGGAAGGAAAAAAAAAAACTCAGCACGCTTCAAGCAGCGCAGCACACCAAGTATACAGTCTAATAAATGTAACGGGTCAGGAGAACAAGAAAAACAAAAGAGCATCTCTCAAAATACAGAGAGAACCAGAAAAACTGAAATACAGGCACAAAGCAAAGTACAGAGTACCCCATAATACCAGAAAAAAAAAATAATCCAACCCGCTATAGAGCAGCGATATACAATCAGACCAATATAGTCTATAGACAAAAAAAAAAACAAAAAACACAAGAGCATCCCTAACATTACAGAGGCGGAAAAAAACACTACAGGGATGTCAGCAGGCAGAGTACAATGGAACAAAAAACAGAAAAAATAATTCAGCATGCTACAGAACAGCGATTAACAATCAGTTCAATATAGTCCATAGACAAAAACACAAGAGCATCCCTAACCATACAGAGGAAAAAAAAACCACTACAGGGATATCAGCAGGCATAGTACAATAGAACAAAGAAAAAATAGTTCGGGAGGTCTGCCCTCATCCAGCTTCGAGATCGCTGGCAGGGGAAATAGAATTAGTTTGGGCGGTCTACCCCAGTCCCAGGCCCGGAGAAACAGTACCTCTGGTGGCCAGACCAGGTTGCCGAACAGAGAAAGCAGTCCGTCGGGTGGCCGACTCAGAACGCCAAACCGGCGAAGCAGTTTTCCAGGTGGCCGACCCGCGTCATTAGACCACCAGGACCGAAGGGGAGAACTCGGAGGCGGCCTCCCTACTGAGAGGGATAGCGAGGGGAAGCCGAGCCGAATACGGGGAATCCCAGCGGCACCCGGTGGAGGAAGAAAAGGAACAGGGAAAAGATGATGGACCAGTGCGGCGTTGAACAGCAAAGCATCTGCAGCTCCTTCTCTGAACTCCACTCGGACTGGCGCTGCGCTTCTGCTGGATCCCAAGCGGGACTGCACTGCACCCTCGATGGACCCCGACTGAGCCAGCGCAGCACCCACAATGGGCCCCGACTGGACCGGTGCAGCATCCTTGACGGGCCCCGATTGGACTGGCGCAGCACCCTCGATGGGCCCTGATTGGGTCAGCATAGCACCCACGACAGACCCCGATTGGGTCAGAGTAGCACCCACGATGGACCCCGATTGGGTCAGCATAGCACCCGGAATTACCTCCAGACACGAACCCGGAACCTCCAGGACAGCGACCGGAACCGACTCGTCACCGGTGACCCTGGGAGAAGGCTCAGGAGAAGAAAGAAAACTGGGATCAGGATCACCGGCAGCGGCAGAGCCCGGCGAGACAAGCTCGGATGCAGCAATCGGCTGCACCTGGCTTGTTTCCCAGAGACACAGGCAATAATGCTCAAGAATGGAAAAGAGAAAAACAAAATAGAGCACTTGCCTGATCTCGGGCTCCACTGCCATCCCGGACTTCGACGATCCAGGTTCAACGATCTGAAGGTCCACTCCTGGTCCCCACTCGACTGCGGCGGGCTCCGCAGCCGGCATGATGGTCATCACAGTCTGGGGATTCCCTGGCGCTGAAGTCCACGCCGATGGCCTGCACGGCGTGGTGGCAAGGGATCCATGGCCTGCTGGGTCGAACTGCCCCTCCACGGAGAACCGGGGATGCTTAATCGTCGGCTCAGGCTCTAAACGGCAGTCCGCTCTCCTCCTCTGCCTGTGACGTGGCTGCGGGGCTGGAACCAGGTTCTCCAGGGCCGCAGGCTCCTTCTTCATCCGGCGGTGTAATCCTGGCACTGGGAGACGCTGCAACTGCAGCAGGTGGAGGGAGCTCAGAGGACTGTGAGCCCCGAACTCCACCCCCAGGAGTCAGACAAGGCAATTCACACTGAGGGAAAAGGATGAAAAAGCACTTGCCTGCTCCGCTGAGGGTCAATGGAAACTGCTGCAGTGGGCTTGGTTTTCTCCTTCTTCCTCTGGATGGTGACTGAGGGCCCCCCCGGGAAGACGAGGAGGAACTGCCCACACAGGATCAGCAACAGGGACAGCCGGAGTCGGACTCATGGAGCTCACAGCAGCTGGGGAAAGCGTCGAGGTGGAGGGAGGAACAGCCGAGATGGTCCAGGGACGAGGAGCTGATGGAACAGCAGGAATGGAAGACCCAGAGACAGAGGCTGCAGTCTTACCCCTCTGACGTGACACAGAGGCAACAGCTGGCTGGGAGGCAGAGTTCTTACGGCCACCCGGAACTGAATCTGGATGGGGATCTCGCTGAGGCCCATTATGAGCATGGTGACGCTGTTTACCGGCTGAGGGCGAGGCGAAGGTAAGGCCAGGGAAACGCCGCTCCTGCGCGGAGACAGAAGTGAGCAGTTCAGCGTACTCAGGGTAATCATGGAGCTCGGGACTGATCTTGGCTGCACGGTGGCGCAGTGGTTAGCACTGTGGCAGCACAGTTTTACCCTCGGCCGGGGGAGCACGGGGATCATGGGTTCGATCCCAGCCCCCGACCAACAGTGATCTGTGTGGAGTTTGCATGTTCTCCCCGTGTTTGCGTGGGTTTACTCCGGGATTTCTCTGGTTTCCTCCCACACGCCAAAAACATGCAGGTTAGGGAGTTAAGGGGCGCTTGCGCACGCAGCGACCGGCAGCTGGTGGCTTGTCACCAGACTGCAAAACAAATCTACCTACGGGTACAAATAAGTAACAAAAAAAAAAAAATCTCCACCAGTCGGACTGCCGCCGTCACATGCTTCATAATTTCGGTAGGATGGGAGGCAGAACAAGCCGCAGCCACACGGTCCTGGAGGATCACAGCTGTCCACTGAGTCTCCTCCGGGGGAATCCCGGCTGACGTCCTCCTCCGCTGGGAACGGCAAGTGGGTGGTGTAGATTCCTGGGCTGACTGGGTGACAGGAACTGGACTCCGAGGCAAGGAGCGGGGATGTCTCATCGTCGGGTTCCTGCCAGAGTTTCCCTCCAGTCCGCAGATCTTTCGTCGTAATTTCAGGGTGGTCGGAATAGCGAGGATTGCGATTATTTGCCATCTCTGCGAGGTCCAGGTACCAGCATGAGTTGCTGGGAATGGGGTCGCTACAAGCTTGTGAAAGGAGATCATCTATCTCAATGAGGGCCATCACAAGCTTGTAGCCCAAGCTCATAGTGTAGCCCTTGCGTGGCAACGCCACCTCCCAGCACACTGGTACGCAGAAAAGGAAAAAACTTCAATGCAAACTCACGGTGACCGGCGTCTTGCTGGACCGCGACCTACTGTCATGGGATGGCCCTCGCGGGCCATCAATGAGACGCTGCAGGCAGCCAATGAGTTTGTATATTTATTAATGGAAGACACACAATACAAAATAATGAGCCATGTGGGGCAAAACACGAGTAAAGACTTCAACAAGACTCCAGCCGAACGTTGGGGAGACCAATGTTACACATGTGAGGTCGCAGCCCAGAGTAACCTCAGCTGCTCCCTTAAATAGGGCTAAGGAGTAATCAGACAATGAGCAAGTAATCAAAGGGAATGGGAATCAGCTGTCACGGCGCAGCTGGCTCTGACAGCCAGAAGTCCCACCGTGACGCTGTCACAATAAAGGCCCTGGACAGCCACAACAGATAAGAACGGGGAAAATACTGGACAACCCGAGCGCGGACAGAATCGGCGCTCAGGCCATAACAGCTTTTCATAGATAAAAACAATAGACACATTTAATTACATATTTTACATGATACAGCCCCACCCCTTCCAACCCTCCCATAAACATACCCACAAACACAACACACACAGGTACATACATCACCCCCCTACTTCTCTTAAACACATATAAAATAAAAGAGATATTGCTCAGCACCAAAGCACCACGTGAAGGAGCAACCATCCTGAGGAAACACTGGAGCTAAAACATATAAATACAAAATAAAACTAAGAGCACAAAGAGCAAAGGGAACTAAAGACCCATACTTAGAAACTGAGCTAAGAACACATCAAAATAAGAAAATCTAAAAACAAATGGAGCTAAGAAGAATGTAAAAACAATGGAACATAAATGACTAATTCAATAATAAACGGTTTGTTAAAAGCCAAAATTTAAAAAGGTACAAAAAGAACTAAGAACACATAAAAACAGGAACTAAAAAACCCATACTTAAAAACAAAACAAAACCTGAACTAAACAAATCAATAAGAAGATGAGAAAATCTAAGAACAATTGGCGCCAAAAAGAACATAAAACAATGGAACATAAATGACTACTTCTAAACAGGTTTATTAAAAGCCAAATTAAAAAGGTGGGTCTTGAGCCTGTTCTTAAAAACATCTATTGACTCTGCGGCCCTGAGGCTCTCTGGCAGGATGTCCCACAGGCGAGGACCATAATAGTGAAAGGAAGCTTCACCAAAGGTCTTGGTCTTGACTTTGGGAACCATTAAAAGGCCAGTACCAGAGAACCTCAGGGTTCGCAAGGGCTCATAAGATAAGAGCAGCTCAGATAGATAAGCAGGCCCAAGACCTCTGAGGCATTTAAAAACTACTAAGAGAACCTTAAAATCGATCCTAAAACACATGGGGAGCCAATGCAGCGATTCTAAAACTGATGTAATATGCACCCGCCCCTTGGTCCTCGTTAACACTTGTGCTGCTGAATTTTGGAGCAGTTAGAGATGTGGTGTTCTTTTTTGAGGAAGACCAGAGAGCAGGGCATTACAATAGTCTATACAACTAGTAATAAAAGCATGCATCAAAACCTCCATGCTGGCAAGAGAGAGAAAAGGGCAGACTCTGGCTATATTCCTAAGATGGTAAAATCCGATTTTTGTTACATTTTTAATGTGTGAAATAAAATTAAAGTCAGAGTCTAAAAGAATGCCCAGGTTCTTGACACGATGTGTAGGTTTTAGACTTAGCAATTTGGGTAGAAGCTTCTCTCTCTCATCTTCAGGACCAATGATTAAAACTTCTGTTTTGCCCTGGTTGAGCTGTAGGAAGTTCTCTGCCATCCATGACTTTATATCTAAAATACAGTTCAAAAGGACATTAATTGGTTTTGTGTCATCAGGAGACGTGGCAATGTACAGTTGAGTATCATCAGCATAGCTATGAAAATTGATGCCATGTCTCCTGATAACATCCCCAAGTGGTAACATATAAAGATTAAAAAGTATTGGCCCTAAAATTGAACCTTGGGGTACCCCACACTTGATTTCATGGATTGCCGAAGAACATATATCCATACTTACAAAATAGCAGTGATCTGTGAAATAGGAATGAAACCATTCAAGAACAGTACCTGAGAGGCCCACCAGGTGTTTGAGTCAGCGTAATAAAATGTGGTGATTTACTGTATCAAAGGCAGTGCTGAAATCCAGCAGCACCAAGACTGACAGTTTGTGGGAGTCCATGTTACACCTGATATCATTAATGATTTTTAAAAGGGCTTTCTTGGTACTTTGGTTTGTCCTAAAACCAGACTGAAATTTCTCAAGAATGTTGTGGTCCATAAGAAAATTGTTTAACTGGATAAAAACAATTTTTTTCTAAAACTTTACTTGATGTGGGAATCAGATCTAAAAGGCAGGAGGTCAAGTTTACCTGGGAGAAAACTCTACCAAGCATCTTAGCATCAATCATGGCCAAAACAATCAAGCATTTCCTCAGCTAAAGGTGAGTCCAAGATTCCATTGAAAGCAGTCTTCAGGTCAGATAAAATGTTGGATCTAATAGAATCAACCTTGCACCTGAAGTGGTCTGCAAAACTCTCACAGAGAGAGTCGGATGGCAGGTTTGTGTTTTTATTAAAATCTGGGTTGATTAACTGATCAACGGTTGCAAAAAGGACTTTAGGGTTATTGTTATGGGTTGAGATTATGTTGGAAAAATACTCAGTTCTCGATATCTTGACTGCATTATTGTATATTTTTTTAATTTATTCTGTAGTATTTGGTAATTGATAGTTAATTTGTTTTTCCTCCATTTCCTCTCAGCCAAACTGTACTCTTTCAGTTTTTGGATTTGGTTATTTCTCCATGGAGGCTTTGGTTTATTCCTAACTGTTCTAATTGATTCAGTAATTTCTGTACCGTCAATTACTTAATGAATCAGTCTCAAACATTAGTGAGTTCTTTACTGCTGTGACCCAGGAAAGTGTATATGCAAAGGAAAACACTTCAACTTCTCTCGTTTACAAGTTTATTTAAATGAAACTCATTCAGGTTAAATGACATTACATTCAAATGACTGGTAAGCAGGTTCAAATGATCAGCAGGTGTCAAATATCACATCAGCTGTTAATGGATTCCTGAGCATAAAATCTAAAGTGAAACCTTTGTGGAACCAAGAGGAAACCAGATCTTATATTTCAACTGTAATGCCATGGAAGGCTGAGGTAACTAACAAAATCAGAAAGCAATTTTATGGGGAAAAATTACATAAGCTGATTATCTGAAAAGGAAACTTCTGAATTAATCTACAAAAATGAGCGGAGGTTACTGGAAAGATAATATGAATTTCCTTCAGCATATAACTTCTCTTTACAGCTGGTGGACTAATTATAACACGAAATGTAAGATAAGATAAGATAAGATAAACCTTTATTAGTCCCACAATGGGGAAATTCCAGGATTGCAACAGCACAGGGATAGCAACACTCAGAGCAACAATCAGAAGGCAAGAAAAAACAAGAGCAGCTAGTATACATATGTACATATTACTATAAATATACAGTATATATATATATATATATATATATATATATATATACAGTATATATATATATGATTTTCCTTCTTGCCTTGAGAGAGAGCAGTCGCATTTTTCTTCCCTCCTCCCCTGCCTTCCTGACCTATTCCCAGCTTTTGCAATGTTGCATTTTTGTCTGTGTTTAGTCGCTCTTCTTCTGCTGAATCTTAATCTAAACGGAAATTATGGATTTGGAAGCGGCTTAAATGTGCTATTGTCACTATTTTTCAACAAGAATTGGGCCAAGGGGGAGCCCAAGAATTGGAACCTACGAGAGACTCATGGACATTGGAATCCATGCGTCTATGGAAATATTATTGGCTATGATCTCAGGACTTCTATTTTTGGCTGTGGAGTTCCCTGATGCATCAGAAATTGAAGGAAGGTGAGAGAGCGGATCAAGCGGACCCAGCCAGCTCCTTCATCAAATTCGACCAGTTGGGGAGGGCACGAGTAGCGGCAAACGGTGAACTGAATGACAGTGATTCAGTGAAGGAATATATCCGAAGCCCTGTGCTCTCTATGGAAAAACAGTTTAAGCCTGCATATATAATGGAAGCACAGAATTACACGGGTGAGGACAAATTCTACTCTCTGAGTGCACTGTGCTGATTTGATTTGATTTGACCTTGTTTGCCCCGTGTTTACATTCCTCCTGACTGAGATTAGCGGAAGAACCGGCTCTTATGTCTACCCATACAATCAACAATCAGTTGTTGTCGTCAGCGGATTGGACTCTCAAGGACAATGCCCATGTGCCTTCTGCAAGCAAGAGAGAAGAGAGATAGACTCTGAACTCTGGACTTGTTTATAAGTCACATGATTATAACATCTATCCACTGCCAGGAGGCGCCCTCTGCTGCTCACTAACAACTGTTACACTTACAGTACACAATGACATGCAAATATACACACACTGCTCTCCCTCCCTCTGCTGTGTGATTGTCTACTAAATGTTTGCTAAATATGCATTGAGGGTTTTTTTGCCTGCAATCAAAATTTCACTTACCCATTAAGCGTCAATTTGATAAAACATGTTTTTTTCTCTCGCCTATTGTGTCATATCATTTCTTTTCTTTTTTTTCTTTTCTTCTTTATGACTGGCGCCTAGCGGCTGCCCCGGCCTTGGATGCGCTCTGCAGAGCGTGCCCAAATGCCAAGTCACATTTCGTTACCTTGTATTCATACATGTGTAATGACAATAAAGTTGAATCTCATCTCATCATCTCATCTCATATATATATATATATATATATATATATATATATATATATATATATATATACAGTATATATATATAGACACGCAGTGCAGAGCATTGTAGCTGGATGGAATAAATATATGAGTATATAAACACACAGTGCGGAGCATTGTAGCTAGATGGAATAAATATGTAGATATATAAACACACACAGTACGGAGCATTGCAGCTAGATGGAATAAATATGTAAATATATAAACACACATAGTGCGGAGCATTGTAGCTAGATGGAATAATATGTAGATATATAAACACACAGTGCAGAGCATTGTAGCTAGATGGAATAAATATGTAGATATATAAACACACCCAGTGCGGAGCATTGTAGCTAGATGGAATAAATATGTAAATATACTGTATAAACACACACAGTGCAGAGCATTGTTGCTAGATGGGATGAAACAGCACAACCGTCTACTTAGTTATCCTACATGGTATGATTATGGACCCATACATATTCTCACCCTCCATAGCGACCGGTATTTTCCTAGCTGTATGCTGGAGGGGACCATTGTATAAGTCTATTGCATTCAAAACTATTAGGTTTGTTGAATATTTAATAGTTCAGAATGGTTCATACACATAAGTTGATAGTTATTACATATTGAAATACATATAGGACAAATAGATATTATAAACACTTTATAGTTAATCAGAAAAGCTATTTATAATAGTAATTTAATTAGAATCCCAAAGGTGTTTTCCTTCAATGCAGTCGTTAGACATTGTCCACTAGACGGCGCTGGTACTGTACCTTTGGCCATGAAATGTTATTGTTCAAGCTGCAGACCGAAGAAGAAGAAGTCAGTGCTAAGCAATGCAGTGCTATCAGAGAGACAGACGCATGTTAGCCAGCGGGAACGACAGATGTGTTGTAAACTGAGATGCAGCATTCTCCAGTAAAGCCAAATGAAGGTAAAGTTGGATGTTTGGACATTCTTTCCTTATAACAACTGATGTTACAGCTAAATCCACAACATATTTTTTGGTGCCGAAACCCGGGAACCGGAAGCTGGAAGCGGGAAAAGTGAAGAGAGAACGTTGTTGGGATTAAGCCGATAGCTGTAACAACACGGAGACGAAAGGAAAAAATGGCGGAGCGACTTCAAAGGCTAAAACAGAAACGGACCGTGCTGCGGACGTCCGTTACAAAGCTGCTGCAAATTATACAAGATGAAACAAGTAAGACTGATATAAACAGTGACCGTTTGCGGGAGCTGTTAGCCATGTTGTCACAGAAAGAGAAAGGCCTGCAAGACATTGAACCAGATATAGAGCAGGAGATCCCTTTGGACGAGTTAGATGCGGACATGGTGCGGACACTTGAGTATCAGGACAACACAAATTTATGGAGGACGCGGGCAGAGAGAGCAATTGAACGGGCTGCCTTACAGCAACAAGAACAGGCAAGAGACGCCACCGTATCAGCGAATCCACATCGGCTGAGTGACGTGAGTACACGGTCAAATACAAGCAGACCCTCGGTAAAGCTACCCAAGCTCTCAATAAACAAATACAGCGGAGAAGTGTGCATGTGGCAGGAGTTTTGGGACCAATTCGAAAATGCAATTCACCAAAACCCAGATTTGAGCAAAACTGAAAAGTTCACTTACTTGAAGTCATATCTCATCGGGCCAGCTGCACGCGCCGTCGCAGGGCTGAAAGTAACTGACATGAACTATGATGCTGCAGTAGACATGCTTAAGCAAAGATTTGGAAGGAAAGAGCTCATTGTAAGTGCACACATGTCTAAGTTACTAAATCTAAGTCCAGTTAAAAGGTCCTCAGACATTGTTGCCTTGAGACAATTTTTTGATGATGTTGAAGTACAAATCAGAAGCTTAGAAGCTTTAGGAGTCATGTCAGACAGTTATGGAGGTTTACTGTGCCCCATACTGTTCAAAATGATTCCTGCTGATCTTGCCCTTGAGTACACCCGCAAGACAGATGTAGGGCAAAAGTGGGATGTTGATGGCCTTGTAAAGTTTTTGCAACAAGAAGTTGAAAGCAGGGAGCGTGCTGCACATTTGACACAAATGAGAGAGAATCATAAAGATACACATGCAAATCAGAATCAGCACTACAGACCAGATTCAAGCAGAGAAAGGTGGAAAGCACCTAATGTGCCCTCAGCTGCAGCCCTCCACACAGGCAGTTCGAATACACCATTTGTGCACAGTTGCATATTCTGTAACAGTACCAGCCACAAGTCAGAACAGTGCACTGAAGACACAGTCACAAGCAGGAAAGAAAAGCTAAAGAAAACGGGAAGGTGCTTCATATGCCTAAAACCCAGACATCTTGCTCGAGACTGTAGATCCAAAAATGTGACATGCACTGATTGTGGAAGAAGACATCATGCTGTTGTGTGTGACAGAAGTGAGCAACCAATAGAAAGGACAGATGCCGCTGAAAACACGAGTGATGCAGTGGTCTCCTCAGTGTTTCCATATGCAGCCAAACCAACCCCAGAAAAATGTGAAACAGTACTATTGCAAACTGTGAGAGCAAGGATTGAAGGACCTGGAGGAAAGAAGATTGTGCGTTGCTTAATTGATGGAGGAAGCCAACGGAGTTTTGTCCATGAGAAGCAAGTGAAGGATTTAAAACTGCCAATACTAAAACAAGAGACATTAAACCTTCACACGTTTGGCTCAAAAAACCCAGTGACCACAAAATGCAATGTCATAAAACTAGTCCTGGAGAATGTGAGAAACAAGGATCAGAAAATTGAGATTGAAGCTGTTCAAACCCCACAGCTTTGTACTGCAGTCATGAAAGTCCCCAGTGAACACATCCAACGGCAGCTGGAGAAAAAAGGGCTACCAGTAGCAGATGTGTCAGCGGGAGACAAAGATGGTTTGGAGCTATCAGTACTGATCGGAGCAGATTACTACTGGAGAGTAGTCACAGGTAAAACTGAGAGACTGTCAGACGCTTTGGTTGCCGTAGAAACCAGATTCGGCTGGGCAGTGCAAGGACCAGTTGTCATGTCCAGTATGAATGAAGCAACATGTATGCACATTGGACTCAGTGAAGACTCAGTGGAGATCTCAAACCAGCTAAGAGCATTTTGGGAGATCGAGTCGCTGGGCATCACTACTAAAGGTGAGGAAACACCTGATGACGAGAAAGCCAAGGAGAGCTTTGACAGGTCAGTCAGATTCATTAATGGGAGATATGAAGTGGCGTTGCCATGGCGCCAAGACACACCCGAACTCTCAGACAACAAGAAGGTTGCACAAAAGAGGTTTGAAACCCTGAAAAGAAAGCTGAAATCTGACGTGACACTGTTTAAAAGATACAACGATGTAATAGAGGATTACACAGAACAAGGAATATGTGAAGATGTGCCACAGAGCAGTCATTCAGCAGAGACAGAGAATGTAACCTACTACTTACCTCATCATGCTGTAATCAGAGAGGACAAAGTAACTACCAAGTTAAGGGTAGTGTTTGATGCTTCGTCACATGAAGAAGGTTGTTCCTCTTTAAATGACTGTTTATTACCTGGCCCAAACCTGAATGCTGACCTCATGAGCATTTTGATCAGATTCAGACAAAATCCTGTAGCTTTCACAGCAGACATTACTAAAGCTTTCCTTCAGATATCTATAACTGAAAATGACAGAGATGCTGTGAGATTTTTGTGGCTTACAGGACCCCCAGATGTTGAAGGCACCAACACGCGTATAATGAGAATGGCACGTGTTGTGTTTGGAGTAACTTCAAGTCCATTTTTACTTGCAGCCACTATCAGACATCATCTGGAGAAATATGAAGCTAACCAACCAGACACGGTAAAACTAATGAGAGACTCACTTTATGTGGATGATCTGATCGCTAGCTCAAGTAACTCAGACGAGGCATACAGACTTACTACAGGAGCAAGAGAAATACTGGCTGCTGCCAACATGAACCTCTGTAAGTGGACAACAAACTCCCTTGAACTGAAAACCAAGTGGTCAAACAGCAAGCTTGATTTCACACAAGAAACAGAAACACATGGAGGTGTGTTGAAGGTGCTTGGTTTGGTGTGGAGACCGGACACAGATGACTTTGCCTTTGACCTCAAACATTTGATGAACATTCTAAAAGGAAAGGAAAACACAAAGAGGAGTGTTTTGAGATCATCCGCCAGAATCTTTGATCCTATAGGGTTCCTAACGCCATTTACCATTCGAGTTAAATGTCTGTTTCAGGAAATGTGGCGACGGGGCCTGAGCTGGGACGACGAGCTGCCTCCAGACCTTTCACAGGCATGGCAGCAGTGGTGCATGGAGCTTCCTCAGATCCACCAAATAGTCATTCCGCGGTGGTATGGAACAGAAAAACTGTCAGATAAATCACAAGTTCTCCATGTCTTCACAGATGCAAGCGAAAAGGCATATGGCGCAGTTGCGTATCTAAAAGGACAAACAACAGAAGGAGAGACTGTTACTGCGCTCGTTGCATCCAAGTCAAGAGTGGCACCAATCAAAACAATCACACTGCCACGCTTGGAACTAATGGGAGCTGTGATTGGATCAAGGTTGGCAAATAACCTTTTGAAGGCACTGAATATGCAGATCACTCAACTCAGAATGTGGTCAGACTCCATGATAGTGATTCACTGGATTCGCAGTTCATCAAAGAAATGGAAACAGTTTGTTGCCAACAGAGTGATGGAGATACAAACTTTGACACCACCAGAACTATGGACACATTGTAATGGAAAGGTGAACCCAGCTGATCTCACCACAAGAGGGCAGTCCGCATCAAGGTTGAAAGAGGAAAATCTCTGGTGGTCAGGCCCATCATTTTTGAAAGAAAAGGAGCTTCAAACTACACCGCCAGAAACAGCACAAGAAATACTATCAGAAGAAGAGGTTAAAGCTGAGCTAAAGGCAAGTCAAGTCGCAGTACATCTCAGTAACAGTGAAAGAGTGCAATCTGAACCATTGCTACAGCTGGACAAATACAGCAAACTACAGACCGTACTAAGAGTAACTGCATGGATCCAAAGATTTCTCCACAACTGTCATTCAAAGCAAAGACAAAGGGGAGAACTAACAGCAGAGGAAATGGCAAAAGCTGAAAAGGTATGGATACGTGAAGCGCAACTTAACAGTTTTGAAAGAGAAATAACAGAGTTGAAAACTGGAGAAAATGTGCACAAAGACTCAAAAATCAGAGACTTTAAACCCTTTCTAGACGAGCAAGGCTTAATCTGTGTAGGAGGAAGGCTGCATCAGTCAAACATGAGTTTCAATGAGCAGCACCCGTGGTTGTTACCCTCAAATCACAGATTTGCACAACTTCTGATAAAATACAGTCACGAAAATGTCATGCATTCAGGCGTGAGAGACACTCTAGTTCATCTACGAGAGAAGTATTGGATTCCACGCGCGAGACAGTTAGTCAAAAAATGCATTTCAGACTGTACTATCTGTAAAAGATTCAAAGTAAAAGCAGCACAGCAAACAGCTGCACCTCTTCCCAAAGACAGAGTTACTGAAGCACCGCCGTTTGAAGTCACAGGTGTTGACTTTGCAGGCCCACTGTTTGTAAAGTCCAAGAATTCTGCAGAGAAAGCATACATAGCACTTTTCACCTGTGCAGTTACACGTGCAGTGCACCTTGAACTAATATCGAGTCTATCAACAGAAAGTTTCCTTTTGGCATTCAAGAGATTTATTTCACGGAGAGGACTTTGTAGAGTAATCTACTCGGACAATGCAAAAACGTTCAAGAGAGCAGATCAAGATCTAAAGGAACTGTGGAAGGCTATGAAGGAGCCAGAGCTGCTGGAATATTTTTCTGAAAAGGGAATCAAGTGGAAATTTATTGCAGAAAGAGCGGCTTGGTGGGGTGGTTTTTGGGAAAGGTTAGTGCGCTCTGTAAAGGGATGCCTCAAAAGAGTAATGGGCAGAGCATCTCTGAGCTTTGAAGAGTTAACTTCTCTGTTGACAGAAATAGAAGCCACTATTAACTCAAGACCACTCACATTTGTGTACAACGATTTACAAGAACCAGAACCTCTGACGCCAGCTCATTTCCTCATAGGGAAAAGACTTACCTCTTTACCACCAAAGCCATTTTCCACAACAGGTCAGATAGCAAATGCAAATAAAGAAAGGCTGACCCGAAGATGGAAATATCGCCATAGACTTGTCAAGGAATTTTGGAACAGATGGAGGAGGGAGTATTTGCTGGACCTCAGATCGGCTCACACTCGTCATACCCCAAATCCAACACAACTCAAACCAGGAGATTTGGTCCTCATTGGAGATGACAAGATACCACGTCAAACATGGAAAACAGGACTAATCATAGAGGTGTTCCCAGGGAGAGATGGACTAGTCAGATCCTGCGCTATGCGCACTCCAACTGGGACGACGTTAAGAAGACCAGTTCAGCTACTATATCCTTTTGAAGTTAATATTTGAACTGTCTTCTTGGGGGGGGGGGATGTTGAATATTTAATAGTTCAGAATGGTTCATACACATAAGTTGATAGTTATTACATATTGAAATACATATAGGACAAATAGATATTATAAACACTTTATAGTTAATCAGAAAAGCTATTTATAATAGTAATTTAATTAGAATCCCAAAGGTGTTTTCCTTCAATGCAGTCGTTAGACATTGTCCACTAGACGGCGCTGGTACTGTACCTTTGGCCATGAAATGTTATTGTTCAAGCTGCAGACCGAAGAAGAAGAAGTCAGTGCTAAGCAATGCAGTGCTATCAGAGAGACGGACGCATGTTAGCCAGCGGGAACGACAGATGTGTTGTAAACTGAGATGCAGCATTCTCCAGTAAAGCCAAATGAAGGTAAAGTTGGGTGTTTGGACATTCTTTCCTTATAACAACTGATGTTACAGCTAAATCCACAACAAGGTTGTCACGTCTTTTTTTTTTTTTTTTTTGTTTTTTTTTTGTTACTTATTTGTACCCGTAGGTAGACTTGGTTTGCAGTCTGGTGACAAGCCACCGGCTGCTGGTCGCTGCGTGCGCGAGCGCCCTAAACCTACATGTTTTTGGTGTGCGGGAGGAAACCGGAGAAATCCCGGAGTAAACCCGCGCAACACGGGGAGAACATGCAAACTCCACACAGCTCACTGTTGGTCGGGGGCTGGGATCGAACCCACGATCTCATGATCCCCGCGATCCCCCGGCCGAGGGTAAAACTGTGCTGCCACAGTGCTAAACCACTGCGCCACCGTGCAGCCCTATCTGCACGGTGGCGCAGTCACCCTATATTTTTGCTATATATATTCTATATATATATATATATATATATATATATATATATATAGCATCTATATATAGCATATATATACAGTATATATGCTATATATATTCCCTATATTTTTGCTATCTCTGCGAGCAGCCCTGCTTAGGTTGTACAGTCTGACAGCCGTTGGTAAGAAGGACCTGCGAAACCTCTCAGTTGTGCACCTGGGATGATGTAGTCTGCTGCTAAATGAGCTCCTCAGTGCATTCAGTATGTCCTGCATAGGGTGGAACTCGGACTCCAGCAGAGATGACAGTTTAGCCACCGTCCTTCTCTCTCCTATCTCCTCCACTGGGTCAAGGCGCTGCCCCAGGACAGAGCTAGCTTTCTTGATCAGTTTGTTCAGTCTCTTCCTATCGGCTGTGGTAATGCCACTGCCCCAGCAGACCACTCCAAAAGTGATGGCTGATGCCACCACCGTGTCATAGAATGTCTTCAGCAGCGTCCCTTGTACACCAAAAGACCTGAGTCTCCTCAGTAGGAACAGCCTGCGCTGTCCCTTTTTGTAGAGTGCGTCAGTATTGTGTGACCATCCATCCATCCATCCATCTTCTACCGCTTTTCCGGAGGTCCGGGTCGCGGAGGCAGCAGTTCAAGCAGAGAAGCCCAGGCTTCCCTCTCCCCAGCCACCTGCTCCAGCTCTTCAGAGGGGATACCAAGGCGTTCCCAGACTAGCTGGGAGACATAGTCTCTCCACCGAGTCCTGGGTCTGCCCCGGGGTCTCCTCCCAGTGGGACGTGCCTGAAACACCTCAAATGGGAGGCGTCCAGGAGGCATCCTAATCAGATGCCCATACCACCTCAACTGACTCCTTTCAATGTGGAGGAGCAGCGGTTCTACTCTGAGCCTCTCCCGAATGACTGAGCTCCTCACCCTATCTCTGAGGGTGAGTCCAGCAATCCTACGGAGAAAGCTCATTTCAGCCGCTTGTATCCGCGATCTCGTTCTTTCGGTCATTACCCAAAGCTCGTGACCATAGGTGAGAGTAGGAACGTAGATTGACTGGTAAATCGACAGCTTTGCCTTAGAACTAAGCTCCCTCTTCACCACAACAGACCGGTACAACGTCCGCATCACTGCAGATGCTGCTCCAATCCGTCTGTCGATCTCTCGCTCCATTTTCCCCTCACTCGTGAACAAGACCCCAAGATACTTAAACTCCTCCACTTGGGGCAGGAGCCTGTCCCCAACCCGGAGAGGACAATCCACCTTTTTCCGGCTGAGGACCATGGACTCGGACTTGGAGGTGCTGATTCTCATCCCAGCCGCTTCACACTCAGCGGCAAACCGTCCCAGCAAGAGCTGTAGGTCATTGCTGGATGAAGCCAACAGGACAACATCATCTGCAAACAACAGAGATGAGATCCTGTGGTCACCAAGCATGACACCCTCCATTCCCTGGCTGCGCCTAGAAATCCTGTCCATAAAAATTATGAACAGGACCGGTGACAAAGGGCAGCCCTGGCGGAGTCCAACTCTCACTGGGAATGACTCCGACCGAGTGTTGGCAATGCGAACTAAACTCTCACAACGGTCGTACAGAGACCGAATAGCTCGTAACAACAAGCCCGATACCCCATACTCCCGAAGAACCCCCCACAAAAATCCACGAGGGACGCGGTCAAATGCCTTCTCCAAGTCCACAAAACACATGTAAACTGGTTGGGCAAACTCCCACGAACCCTCAAGAATTCTCGAGAGGGTAAAGAGCTGGTCCGATGTGCCACGGCCAGGACGAAAACCACATTGCTCCTCCTGAATCCGAGGTTCGACCAACGGCCGGACTCTCCTCTCCAGTACCTTGGCATAGACCTTCCCAGGGAGGCTGAGGAGTGTGATCCCTCTAAAGTTGGAGCACACCCTCCGGTCCCCTTTTTTGAAGAGAGGAACCACCACCCCGGTTTGCCATGCCAAAGGCACTGCCCCCGACCTCCACACAATGTTGCAGAGGCGTGTCAACCATGACAACCCAACAACATCCAGGGCCTTGAGGTACTCGGGGCGAATCTCGTCCACCCCCGGGGCCCGGCCACCAAGGAGATTTTTAACCACCTTGGCGACCTCAGCCCCTGTGATAGGCGAGTCATCCCCCTCGTCCCCAAACCCTGCTTCCTCTGTGGAAGGCGTATCAGTGGGATTGAGGAGATCCTCGAAGTATTCCTTCCACCGCCCGACGATATCCCCAGTTGAAGTCAACAGTGTCCCATCCGCACCATACACAGTGTGGACGGGGAGCTGCTTTCCCCTCCTGAGCCGCCGAACAGTTTGCCAGAATCTCTTTGAAGCCGACCGAAAGTCTTGTTCCATGGCCTCACCGAACTCCTCCCATACCCGGGTTTTTGCTTCAGCAACCACCCGAGCTGCACTCCGCTTGGCCTGCCGGTACACCTCAGCTGCTTCGGGAGTCCCACAAGCCAACCAAGCTTGATAGGACTCCTTCTTCAGCTTAATGGCCCCCCTCACCACTGGTGTCCACCACTTGGTTCGGGGGTTGCCACCACGAGATGCACCGACCACCTTGCGGCCGCAGCTCTGGGCTGCCGCTTCAACAACAGAGGTGGAGAACATGGCCCATTCAGACTCCATGTCTCCAGACTCCCTCGGAATGTGGTTGAAGTTCTTCCGGAGGTGGGAGTTGAAGACCTCCCGGACAGGGGCCTCAGCCAGACGCTCCCAGCACACCCTCACTATACGTTTGGGTCTACCAGGTCTGAATGGCTTCCTCCCCTGCCATCGGATCCAACTCACCACCAGGTGGTGATCAGTTGACAGCTCTGCACCTCTCTTTACTCGGGTGTCCAAGACATACGGTCGCAGGTCTGATGATACGATAACAAAATCGATCATCGACCTGCGGCCTAGGGTGTCCTGGTGCCAGGTGCACATATGGACACCCTTATGCTTGAACATGGTGTTCGTTATAGACAGACTGTGGTTAGCACAGAAGTCCAATAACTGAACACCACTCGGGTTCAGATCGGGCAGGCCGTTCCTCCCAATCACCCCCCTCCAGGTTTCACTGTCGTTGCCCACGTGCGCATTGAAGTCCCCCAGTAGGACAATGGAGTCTCCAGGAGGAGCACCCTCCAGCACCCCAGTCACAGACTCCAAAAAGGGTGGGTACTCTGAAACATCATTTGGTGCATAGGCACAAATGATGGTCAGGACCCGTTTCCCAACCCGAAGGCGCAGGGAAGCAACCCTTTCGTCCACCGGGAAAAACTCCAATATAGAGGCAGCAAGGTGGGGCGATACAAGAATACCTACCCCTGCTCGTCGCCTCTCGCCCGGGGCAACTCCAGAAAAGGCCAAGCTCCAGCCCCTCTCCAGGAGACTGGTACCGGGACCCCACCCTGGAGCCAGGCCTGGGGGAGGGGCTCGAAGGCTAGCGTCTGGTGGCCGGGTTTCTACCGAACCGCTGCCGAACCGAGTCTAGAAAGCTTGGGATCAGTCCGCCAAGGTCTCCGCCTTTGACTGCCACCTAATCCACATAGCACCGGACTTCCATGATCCCTCCTGCAGGTGGTGAACCTACTGGAGGGCGGACCCATGTAACTCCTTCGGGCTGAGCCCGGCCGGGTCCCATGGGTGGAAACCCGGCCACCAGACGCTAGCCTTCGAGCCCCTCCCCCAGGCCTGGCTCCAGGGTGGGGTCCCGGTAACCCCATACCGGGCGGGGTACACTGAATCCTTGATATACAATTTATCATGAGAGTCTGTTGGATCGTTCTTCGTCTGGCCCTTCACCCAGGACCAGTTTGTCTTGGGAGACCCTATCAGAGGCAAATTGCCCCGGACAACATAGCTCCTGGGATCACTGGGGCACGCAAACCCCCCCACCACGATAAGGTGACGATCCATGAGGGGGGGTCCATTGTGGTCCATTGTGTGACCAGTCTAGTTTATTGTTCAGATGAACACCCAGGTACTTGTAAGATGTCACCATCTCGATGTCTGTTCCCTGTATATTTACTGGTGCTGTGAGGGGTTGTCCTTGCCTGTGGCAGTCCACCACCAGCTCCTTAGTTTTCCTCGCGTTCATCTGGAGGCAGTTCCGATGGCACCAGTCCACGAAGTCCTGGATAAGCCCTCTGTACTCAGCTTCATCTCCATTGGAGATGAGGCCAACGATCGCAGAGTCATCAGAGAACTTCTGTAGATGGCAGTGTGTTGTGTTGTGTGAGAAGTCTGCAGTATAAAGGGTGAACAGGAAGGGAGCCAAAACCGTTCCCTGGGGGGCCCCCATGCTACCGATGATCGTGTCGGACACACAGTCCCGGGTTCTCACAAACTGAGGCCGGTTCGTGAGGTAGTCCAGGATCCATGATGACAGGTGCTGGTCCACCCCTGCGCACAGCAGCTTGTCCTTCAGGATCATCGGTTGAATGGTGTTGAAAGCACTGGAGAAGTCAAAGAACATGATCCTCACCGCATTCCCAGGCTTCTCCAGGTGGGACAGAGAACGATGAAGGAGGAAGATGACTGCATCCTCCACCCCAATGCCATGCTGGTAGGCGAACTGGAGTGGATCCATAGCTGGTCCCACCAGGGGGCGGAGGTGAGCAAGGAGCAGTCTCTCCAGGGTCTTCATCATGTGGGACATCAAGGCCACCGGTCTGTAGCTGTTCAGGTCTTTGGGGTGGGACGTTTTTGGTACAGGTACCACACAAGATGTTTTCCACAGCTGTGGTACCCTCCCCAGCTTCAGGCTCAGGTTGAAGATGTACGCCACAATCCCACACAGCTGGTCTGCACAGGACTTGAGGAGCTTTGCGCTGATGCCGTCCGGTCCCGACGCCTTCCTCGCCTTGATCTTCCTCAACTCCGTCCTCACCTGGGTCTTGGTCAGGGTCAGGTTGGGGGTCTGTTTGTTGGGAGTGGGGGTGTGTTGGTGGAGTGGGGAGTGGGCAGCAGGACTTGATGTCTTTAGAGGCAGCAGTGGTTGTTGTGCAGTCAGGGGGGAGGGCGGTTGGTCAAACCTATTGAAAAACAGATTCAGATTGTTCGCCCACTCCCTGCCCCCCGTGGCCTGGGGGGAGGTATTCTGGAGCCCAGAGATGGTTTTAAGGTTTCTCCAGACCCCGCTGATGTCGCTCTGTTGCACCTTGTCCTCCATCTTCTTTCTGAAGCTGTCCTTGCCTTCTCTGATCTTTCTCCTCAGCTCCCTCTGTACGGACTTCAGCATCTCCCTGTTCCCCGACCTGAAGATCCTCTTCTTCTCTCTCAGAAGTGTTTTTATCTCAGGGTTGATCCAGGGTTTGTTGTTTGAGCAACACCGTATGGTCTTGGTGGGAACAGTGTTGTCCACACAGAAGCTGAGGTAGTCCGTGATGGTGTGAGTGAGGCCATCAGTGTCCTCACCATGTGGATCGCAGAGCTGCTCCCAGGCGGTGGTTTCAAAACAGCCCTTTAGAGTGTCCATTGCCTCCTCAGACCATAACTTCACTGTGCGCATGGCTGGAGTTTGTCTGTGCACTAGGGGTTTGTACATCGGCCGGAGATGAACCAAGTTGTGATCCGATCTCCCAAGTGGGGGGAGTTGTAATGAGGTGTACGCCTCCTTAGTGTTTGCGTAGAATAAGTCCAGTGTTTTATTGTCTCTAGTGTGGCATGTGACATGCTGGGTGAACGTGGGTAGAATGGGAGACAGTGAAACATGGTTGAAATCGCCTGAGATGAGGAGAAGAGCATCTGGGTGTTCTGTCTGCAGCCTGCCAGTTACTGAATGGGTGACGTCACGCGCTGTCCCAGCGTTCGCCGTCGGATTTGCATAAACAACAATGCAGATCACGTGTGAGTATTCCCTCGGGAGATATGTAGGCCGCATGCTAACAGCTAGCAACTCAATGTCTTTGCTGCAGTGTCGTTGTTTAACAGTGATATGTCCCGGTCTGCACCAGTTGTTGTTAACATACATTATCACTCCTCCGCCCCTTGCTTTGCCACTGTCTGGTGTTCGGTCTGCCTGTATCGCGTGGAAACCCTCCAACTCAATGTTAGCATCTGCTGCTAGTTCAGTTAGCCACGTCTCGGTAAACAAAAGGACAGCGCATTCCCGGTATATGCTATCGTAGCGGGAGATAGCCGCTAGCTCATCTACCTTTCCCAGTAACGACCGTACATTCCCCATGACAATAGATGGAAGGGAGGGTCTGTACCTTATATTTTTTGTCTTCCGCCTTACTCCAGCCCGGCAACCACGGCGTTTTCGTCTCAGTTCCCCCGGTATGTCGAGTTTTTCCATTAGCACCGGGTGGCAGTTGAGTGCTAGCAGCTCTTCCCTGCTGTATCGTCTCCTGCTATAAACAGTGGCTCCGTCCACCGGCTCAGGAGACATTTGGGACAATCTGTGTGTCAAATGGAGTGAAAAAACCGGATCAAAAAGAGAGAGGAAGGGAAAAAAAAGACTCAGAATTGAGCCGCTGTTGCAAAAGGCAGCCGACTCGTGTGGCGCCGGAAGTATTAATATAAGTATATATATATTATAATATAGTATAAGTAGTATATTGGTTATATTCAATTATAATTGATATTTGGGACATCTCGTTTAAACCCAGCAGATAGAAAAGTGAGAGTCTCACTTACGAACAGCTGTAGCTCCAGGTATTTAGCGATGGTCGGCACCAGCCAGTGGCATTGTTCAGGGAAGGCTCAGCGGCTCTCCCAACAGCGTTCGGAACACAGGACTCAACTGTGGGGGGGGGGGGGTGTCTCACAAGAGTTTAGCCGGTGTAGTTAGTGGCGAAGCCCCATGCCAGGCATGACATCTTTTGGCAACCAGTCCGAAATTTAGGATGCCCACAGCCCATAGGACAGCTAAAGGCTGGAGGAAAAGTGCATTTAGGCAGCTTCACCCATGAGGTCTGAGTTCTTCTCCGTGGGAAAACAGAAAAGTCCAAAATCTCTATTAGTCCACTTTAAAGGCAGGAATTTTTTTTTTTTTTGTAACTTAGATTTTTATTCATTTTTCATTATATATATTGCATTCAGATCACAGTCTACATTTAAAAACAAAGGGGCTAGAGTATGAAAGAAAAAAAAGGAAAAAAAGGGGGGCGGGGACAAATGTTGGAGCATCAAGTTTTTAGTTTTCATCTCTTAATTCTTCTGGTTTTTCGAGTATCTTTGGTTATTCTTTCAATTTCTGTCTTGTTGTTGCACTTTGTAGTGTGTCCATTTCCGCCATTTTTTTTTCATATAGTCCTTCTTGCATTCTTTGTCGATATGTTGGTTTTTCCATCATACGTATGTCCTCAACAATGTCAGTCCATTGCTCTTGGTCAGGAAGAACTTCTGATCGCCATTTTTTTGTGATTGTTTTTTTTACATGCAATCAACAAGATTTTAACTAGATATCTGTCCTCAGCCTGTATTACATTGTCTCTTTTAAGATCACATAAGTACATCAGGTTACAGTTCATTGGTATATTTTATCCTAATATCCTCTGTATTTTTTTTTTTTTTTTTTTTTGTTTTTTTTGTTACTTATTTGTACCCGTAGGTAGATTTGGTTTGCAGTCTGGTGACAAGCCACCGGCTGCTGGTCGCTGCGTGCGCGAGCGCCCTAAACCTACATGTTTTTGGTATGCGGGAGGAAACCGGAGAAATCCCGGAGTAAACCCGTGCAACACGGGGAGAACATGCAAACTCCACACAGCTCACTGTTGGTCGGGGGCTGGGATCGAACCCACGATCTCATGATCCCCGTGATCCCCCGGCCGAGAGTAAACTGTGCTGCCACAGTGCTAAACCACTGCGCCACCGTGCAGCCCGTGTATTGTCACATGTACAGATTTCCAGAATGATGAGATTTTGCAGCATTTCCAAAACATATGTGAGTGGTCTGCATTTTGAGCCCCACATCCCCTCCAGCATAAAGATTGGGTATTTGTATATTTTCCTTGAATGTGTGGTGTAATGAAAAAGCGAATCAGGGTTTTCCATCCAAATTCCCTCCATATCCTTGAATTTGTTGACGTGTGTTGTGTTTTCCATATTTCCTGCCAGCTTTCTTCTGTTATGTTTAAATTGAGCTCTTTATCCCATTTCTCCTTTATATAGTTACTTGAATGTTTGTTTGCCATAAGTTTCTGATATAGCTTTGAAATAATTCTTATTTTATTTCCTGCATATGAACTTAAAATGAATTGTATAATCTCGCTCACATCTGTTTGGAGGTTATGCCTAATCTTCTTCATATAATAGTCTCTCATCTGCAGATATCTGAAGAATTCCGATCTTTCTAGTTTAAATTTTCTTCTGATGTTTACAAAGCTCCCGAGATCTTTTTTTCCGATATTGCCCCATGCTGTGATTCCCTTGTTCACCAGATTTTTGTATCCCCTATCTTGCTTTGCCGGTTCAAACTGACTGTCAAATGCTACCCATTTCAATAGTTTTATGTCTTCTTTTATATTATACTTTTGTACTATTTTATACCACAGTTCCAAAGTAAATTTAGTGATTGGGTCTATTTGTTTGATTTGCTTATATGCATCTTTTTCTCCTATTATGCTTTGTACTGGGAGTCCCTCAATTTCCTTTTCCATTTCTTTCCATTTTGCCTCATATCCTTCGTCGCACCAACATATGATATATCTTATTTGTGCTGAGTAGTAATATTCCTTTAGACTCGGTAGGCCCATGCCTCCTTTCTCTTTTGGTAACTGGAGAGTTTTATATTTCACTCTTGGCTTTTTACCTCCCCAAACAAATCTCGATATCATCCTGTCCCACTTTGAGAACTGGGCACCTGGAATCTCTGTTGGTAGAGCCTGGAAGAGGTAAAGTAATCTAGGTTGTATGCTGATTTTGACTGTTTCAATTTTTGAATTCAGATCCATATTTAAGATTGACCATCTATCAATATCTTTTTTTATTTCTTGTTCCAACCTATCATAGTTTGCTTTATAGATTTTGCTTAGATCTTTAGGTATGTTCACTCCAAGGTATTTTATTTCTTTTTGTTTCCAGTTTAGTTTGATCTTATCAGTTATCTGGTTTAGAGGGTTATAGTGGAATGTCAGTATTTGTGTTTTTGTTATGTTTATCTTGTATCCTGATAATTTTCCAAAATTTTCTATCAAGTTCATCATTTCCATTATTGATTCATCTGGTTGTTCAAGGTAAACTATAATATCGTCTGCAAATAGCCCAATCTTGTGTTCTGCTCCCTTTATTGTTACACCTTTTAATTTCTTATTTTGTCGTATCGCTTGAGCCAGTGGCTCTATGAACAGAGCAAACAAGGTGGGCGATAAGCAGCATCCCTGCCTGGTTGATTTTTGTATATTTACTTTGTCTGTTAAGCTATCGTTTATCTTGATTCTTGCCACAGGTTCTTGATACAGCGTCCTTATGCATTGTACTGATTTTTCGTTAAATCCAAAGCGTTCCAGCACACCATATAGGAATTTCCAGTTAACCCTGTCAAATGCTTTTTCTGCGTCTAAACTCATTATTACTGCGCTTTTCTTTTCTTTATGTATTTGATTAATTATATGTATTGTTCTCCTGATATTGTCATGTGTTTGGCATCCCTCTATGAAGCCAGTTTGATCATCTTTTATCAATTCCGTCAAGAATGTCTTTATTCGTTTACATATAATTGTTGTATATATTTTATAATCCACATTTAATAAAGAGATTGGTCTATAGTTTCCGCATTGTTCTCTATCTTTCCCTGGCTTTAAAATAACTGAAATAATGGCTTCGTTCCATGATGGAGGTATTTTGTTGTTGTTTAACGTCCAATTAAATGACTTTAGGAGCTGTGGCGTGAGTTCTTCTATAAACAGTTTATAAAACTCAGATGGGTACCCATCACTACCTGGTGATTTACCGTTTTTAAGTGACTTAATCACATCTCTAATCTCTTGTGTTGTTATTTCTGCTGTTAGCTTTTCATTTTGTTGATTTCCTATTGATGGCAAGTCCAATGTGCATAGAAATTTTTTAATATCCTTAGTATTTGTTTCTTCAGGTTGCGAGTATAGTTCTTGATAGAAATTATGGAATATTTCTTCGATGTTTTCTGGGTTAACTGTGGTTTTATTTGTGATGGGGTCTTTAATCTTATATACATTATTCACTGTTTGTTGTTTTCTTAACCGTTTTGCCAGCAGTTTTGTGGCTTTTGGTCCCGTTTCATAATATTTTTGCTTTAGATATCTATTTTTCCTTTCAATTTCATCTATTTGTGTTTCTTTTATCTTTATTTTTTCTTCTTTAATTTCTTGGTATATTTTTGGGTCATTTGTGTTTTGATGTTTACGTTCTAATTCCCTCAGTCTCTCACATCTTTGTTCATATGTTTCCAGTTTAGACTTATTTGCGTTTCCTGTTTCAACAATTAATTTACCTCTTAACACGGCTTTTAGTGCATCATAGTATTGTTGGGTCCACTTCTTCATTGTCATTCTCTTGGATATACTCGTTTATGTTTACTTTTATTCTTTCTTTCATTTTCTCATCATTTAACAGTCCTACATTAAGTTTCCATGTTGTTTGTCATTTTCTATTGTTTAAATATATTTCCATGTATATAGGATTATGATCTGATATTTCTGCCCCTCCAATCCGACAATTTCTCACCCTGTGTCTGTCCCCTTCATTCATAAGGAAGTAATCTATTCTAGAGTGTACTTTCTGGACTGCTGAATAATGTGTATAGTCTTTTTTGAGTGGGTGCAGGTCCCTCCATATGTCTACCATACCCATTTCTGCCAGTGAGGTTCTTATGAACTTTGTTACATGTTTTTTTGTCTTCTTAACACTTGTTGTGTCAACTTCATGATCCATGACAGCATTTAAGTCTCCTCCACAAATTAGGACTCCTTCACTGTGTGTTGCTATGAGATCAAACAGATGTTGAAAAAAACCCTTGTCACTTTCTGGTGGGGCATAGATGTTCACTAATGTGATCTGCATACCATCTATTCTTCCCCTTTATTATTACATACCTGCCTTCTTTATCCTGGATTTCTTGTTCACATTCAAATTGTATTTTATTTGAAATTAGTATCATAACCCCCTAAAGGCAGGAAATTTAAAAGTCCACTTTAACAGCAGGAAAAGTCAAAAAGTCCAGGAAAAATGTTTAAATAGGATAAGAGGCGAAGAAAAAAAGGCTTTTGGAAGTCTGACTTCCACAAAGAGGTGAGATCACTTAAAAAGGGATGCTTTTCTTCAGTTACTAGAAAAACAGGCAAAAGCATAAGAGAATTAGCACAGGACTTGACAAGGTTCAGACACACACAAAAGACTTCTTAAAACCCGAACACAGGGATGGCAATTTTCCGCCGATCTGCGGATTTCCGCCAATTTATTTTCAAATTGATCATTTCTGTGAATCGTCTAAATCCATTGAGAAAATTTTAGGGGGGGGTAAGGTACCTTATTGTCACCGATGTTACCGATTGTTACTGAAAATCAGCACGATAACATAAACGCTCGGCGCTTCCCCGGGTCAAGTCTCCTGCGATAACCCGGATGTTTTGTACTCAAGCTACTGCTGTATTGTAAACGGCTTTGCGATTGGATAGTTGCAAACGATTGGACCAATCAAATGGCTCGTTGTATGCTTTGTCAAAAATTAATGGCGGCGTGTTCGTGTTGGAATTCTGAGCTTTCGGTATCGTTTTCAGCGGAATTATGAGATTTTTATCGAAGGATCAGGAGTCATCAGTGCTAGAAATAGACAAAAGTGTCAAAAATAAGTTCCGATGGAATTGGCTTGAGAGAAAAGTGACAGTAAAGGTGAAAATTGGCTCAAAGTTCGACAAGGTAACAGAAACACTCGGACAATTTCTGAAGAAACCAGACGTGGCCGGAAAAGCTTTTTGTGTGTATTGTAAAGACTTGATTAACTATGGATCGCGTGGATGTGTGGCGCTGTCAGACCACGCATCAAAAGTGAAGAAACATGCCGACTACCTTAGAAGTGACTTGATGACCAGTGTAAATAGTGTAATAAACTCTTATAGAACTGTTAAATATGTTGGACTAAAGACAGTGAGACAACATTGAAGAAAAAGTAAGTTAACTTTTCATTAAATTTAATGATTTATCAAAGTCGAGTATTTCATTTTTTTTAATCATTTTTTTCAGTCTAGATTACTTCTGTTTTACTGAAAACCTCTCAGCTTCAGGGGGGCTATGCCCCCCTGGACCCCCCATAAGTCAATTGACCAAATTAGATTTCAGCGGAAATCAGAATTTCCTGCTGCCATCCCTGTGAACAGACATGAACAGACATGCAGAACTGACTAGACTTACTGCACTGCTAGGGCAGCTCTGTTTTCATTCAACTGAAGCGCGCTGCGGAGTCATAAACATATGACTGGCAGCAAGACGGACCAATTATCTTCTATAAAGAGGAGTTTGAATGGACTTTTGTCCAATGAGGGGACAGGTCTTTGTCTGTGAACAGCCAATCAAATCACAGTAGATCACAATTTATTATTAAAGAAACTACAAAATTGTGGTATTAGAGGGGTAGCACTGTCCTGGTTAAGTAGTTACTTAAAGAATAGATATCAGTATGTATGTGTTAGCAACAAAAATTCAGAGTTACTGAAGGTCACCTGTGGAGTCCCACAGGGTTCAGTTTTGGGACCATTATTATTCAATATGTATATAAACGATATATGTAAAGTTTCAGAAAAAATGGACTTAATATTGTTTGCCGATGACACTAATCTGCTATGCAGTGGAAACAATTTGGAACAACTTCTGGATACACTCGGAAAGGAATTAGGAGAGCTTAAACTGTGGTTTGATTCAAACAAATTAACGCTCAATTTAAGTAAGACAAAATTTATAGTCTTTAACAACCATCACAACAACCCAGTACCCAAACTCAGTGTAAATGGTGTAGAGATTGAAAGGGTATCTGAAACTAAATTTCTTGGAGTAATAATTGATAACAAACTGTGTTGGAAGTCACATATTAATTATATTAAAGGTAAAGTACCCAAATCAATTGCAATATTACACAGAGTGAAATATTTGCTGAATCAACCCACACTATACACCTTGTATCATTCATTAATACTCCCATACATGACATATTGTAATGAAGTATGGGGAAATACATATAAAACAAACATATATCCACTCTTTATGCTTCAAAAGAGAGCTATTAGAATAATAAACAAATCAGCTTACAGGGAACCAACAAACCCACTTTTTCTTAAACAAAAAACTCTCAAGTTGAAAGATCTGGTTGACTTTAAAACCGCAATAATAATGTTCAAAGTGAAGAATTTATCACTGCCCGCAAATATCCAAAAGTTGTTCCAAACAAGGGAGAAACGATATCACTTCAGAGGAACATGTATATTTCAAAAGCCTACAGTGAGAACAACCACTAAGCAACACTGTATTTCAGTGCAAAGAGTCAGATTATGGAACGATTATGGACCTGAATTAAAATCATGTACAACGCTTGGACAATTTAAACAAAAACTAAAGGAAGAAATACTCCAAACATATTTACAAGACGACATGTAAACTCACATAAGGATTGACATATCCAGCCTGTGTTGTGTTGTAGCTTAGTTTTTTTTTTCTTTTTTTTCTCTGTGACATTTTGTCTTAGATTTGTTTTTGAATAGTAACCGCTTAACTTAGCCTAGCTTAGTTTTCTTTTTTCTCTCAGTCACATTTTGTCTTAGCTTTGTTTTAAATTGTAATCGCTCTTGTCTTGTTTTCTCTTTTTTCTCTTTTGAATTCTTGGATGGAATATGGGTGGGCAATATAAGCTGCGGCTTCAGCCATCACCCATTTCAGATAACTCACGTGGAATTGTATAGTAGGAGGAGTCTTTGTCTAATTTGACCTTGTTGTTATATTATACAGTTTCTTTTAACCTGTACTGTACTATCCGAAATAAAATTCAATTCAATTCAATTCAAATGCAAGGGCGTTATCCAACAGAGAGGCAGCCTGCAGGATTGGCTAGAAATAGCTGACTCACAAGTTTCAGAAAATGTTCATTCTGTTCCTATGAAATTCATTATATACTCAATATAAAATCTAACTAGCTTCAGTGATTCAAAACTAATATTCAGTGACTAGGTACTTTTTATAAACATGTCCTTATATACTTGACACACATCAGAATAAGATTAATCAGCATTCCAACATGTAATCACAATGAAATCAAGAATTAATGAAATATTGCAAACCATTATTGTCCATCACGAGGACACTCAGTGTCCAGAGTTAACCCTTTGAGTGTGAGAATTTGCATGTCCCTAGTGGCAGAGCACGGCACTGCACCTGCCTTCTCACTCTGACTTTGTCAAAAGTAAGTGAGAAATTTCTGTTTTTTTTTTAAAATGTACTCATTTCTTTTTCATATACTTTGAAGATAAGATGATGAGGTACCTCTGTACAAAAAATGGTGTCAAAACACTAAACCATTTTTTGTGTAAATACATCTAAAGTCCAGTTTTGACTGAGTTATGGAATTTAAAGAGTTGCCGTGACATTATGCAAATTAAATGATCAAATTAGATGCGTAAATGTATTCCTATCTGAAACTTTGGATCATATTTTACATCTTGCACGGTGGCGCAGTGGTTAGCACTGCGGCAGCACAGTTTACCCTTGGCCGGGGGATTGTGGGGATTGTGGGATCGTGGGTTCGATCCCAGCCCCCGGCCAACAGTGATCTGTGTGGAGTTTGCATGTTCTCCCCGTGTTGCGTGGGTTTACTCCGGGATTTCTCCAGTTTCCTCCCACATGCCAAAAACATGCATGTTAGGTTAATTGGCTGTTCTAAATTGTCCCTAGATATCTGTTTCCTATAGGCCCTTAGAATAGAGGGTTAGTATTAATGAAAGCGCTTTGAGTGGTCTTTGTGACTAGAAAAGCGCTATATAAGTGCAGGTTAGTTAGTTAGTTAGTTTCTAATTGACTGTGAGCCATTATCTCTTACCACTTTCAAATTATATCCTTGGAAATCTGAACTATTTTAATGACAAAAAATATTTACCACTCTTGACCACTAGGGGGTATGTCGCAGTTCTGCACCATACACAATCAGAGGGTTAACCTGAGGAATGAGAGCTTGAAGAGTTTAATGTTCAATCAGAATTAACAGTTCCAGCTTGTAATGAACATATTTCATAGATGTCCACTCGGAAGTACTGTTGAGCTGTAGATAATTTTTAGGTCTTGGTATGTGAAGAGGGGGCAGCCTAGAGAGTTTTATGGGGCTTCTGCTATATGTCCAAAAAAAATGAGGCAACCATATACCTGTCAGCTTAAGGAGTTTATGACTTAAGAGTATCGGTTCCTGGTACGAAGGCTTCTTATTTGCTTAAGGAGGAAGCGTGAGAATTTTATGATGTACTTTTTAATCCTTTAAAAGCAAGTCTTTATCGGGTTTCTCTACAAAGGGAAATTGTTTACACTGGGGTCCTGATGATGAAGAAAGACAGCAATTCTTGACCAGACCTTGAGTGAGAGTTTCTTTAAGATGAAGAGTGCTCCTAAATTGGCCTGAGGAGAGTTGATGCTACATCATGTACAGTTTACTGGTCTTATCATTATAGAGAAGTTCTCACACTGGGTGCTAATTTGTAATTTGTATGGTGCTCATCTGCACACTGCTCATTTGCACACTGTACATAGGGTTATGCCATCCCAGGTTCATATAATCTCTGATAGCGATGCACCACTGTCCACCATAGTCATCCGCTGAACTTTAAATTTCACTCTTCTTGTTTCCTCTAGTTTGACTGCTTTAACTGCTTTAGCTGTCCATATTGCCTATGTGTGTTATTAGTATTCATTAGTATGAGTACGTAGTATCAAGGTGTGCTAAGGTGTCCTAATTGCCTAACTGTGTATTGTGTGTATAATTAGTATCCATTAATATTAGGTGTGTTATTACCTTATTGGTATGTTGTGTACCGATTACCTTGGCATTCGTTCGGAGAGCAGAGTTAGAATTTTATTGCTCAAGAAATGTTGCATTTCTTAACTGCACATGATAATAAAGCCTTTGAATCTTGAATTTAAGGGAGGTGAGAGGCACCCAAGTGTCACGTCAAACCGTTCAAAACCATTTACATCAGCATGCTGTGTGTGCCAGATGATCTGCAAGAGTAGCTGACCACACCACCAGGGACAGGCGTCATCGTCTTGGATGAGCCAGGGAGCACTTACGCTGGACAAGGGACCAGTGGGCCTCATTGCTGTTCTCTGATGAAAGTCAATTCACGTTGAGCAGCAGTGATGGCTGCCAACGATGTTGGAGATGACAAGGAAAGCGCTATGCATCAGCCACTGTTGTGGTGGCATTACACTCTGTGCAGGTCTGTCTAGTCCATACAGACCTGCCCTACACTTTGTGAATGGTACAATGACAAGCTGATACTACCTGAATAACATCATTAATCCAGTCATTGTGCCCCTGCATGAACAATACAGGCCTAATTTCATTTTCGTGGAAGACAATGCTCCAGCTCACCGAGGTTGCATCATTAGGGAATGGCTGCTGGAGGCTGGGGTACCTCAAATGGTGTGGCCTGCACTTTCTCCAGACTTGAATCACATAGAAAACCTATGGGATCAGCTGAGTTGCTATGTAGAGGCTCGTAACCCTGCACTCCACAACCTTAATGACCTGAGAGCCACCTTTCAAGAAGAGTAGAATGCCATGCCTCAGCAGACAATAAGTCAACTTATGAACAGCATGAGACATCATTGTCAAGCTGTAATTGATGCTCAAGGGCACATGACAAGGTATTGAGACATTGATATTTTTTGTTGTGGTATACCAACCACTGTTGTTGGCTTTTGTTTCAATAAATTGTTTGAGATGAGAAAATCATCATTGGTTTTCTATGGGATTCAGGTCTGAAGAAAGTGCAGGCCACCACCATTTGAGGTACCCCAGCCTCCAGCAGCCATTCCCTAATGATGCAACCTTGATGAACTGGAGCATTGTCATCCATGAAGATGAAATTAGGCCTGTGTTGTTCATGCAGGTGCACAATGACTGGATTAATGATGTTATTCAGGTAGTATCAGCTTGTCACTGTAACATTCACAAGGTGAAGGGCAGTTCTGGACTGATTAGACACACCTGCCCAGACTGTAACACCACCACCAAAGGCTCGTCTGGTGACAACAGTGGCTGATGCATAGCACTCCCCTTGATGTCTCCAACATTGTTGGCGGCCACCATTTCTGCTCATTGTGAACTGACTTTCACCAGAGAACAGCACTGAGGCTACACTGTCCCTTGTCCAGCGTAAATGCTCCCTGGCCCATGCAAAACAATGACACCTGTGTATGGTGGTGTGGTCAGGTACCCTTGCAGGTCATCTAGCATGCAGACCATGCTGATGTAAATGGTTTTGAATGGTCTGACGTGACACTTTGGTGCCTCTCACCTCCCTTAAATGTGCCTGGGATTGAGTGGCATTCATCATCTGGTTCTGTTCGCAATGAAGCAGTCATTAGCGTGGGATGTGCCCAAAGGACATCCACTTCTATGCCTTTCTGTGACTCTTCCAGTCTCTCTGTGTCTCTGTTGCAACCTGCTGATGACACTCTGAGACTCAAAGCTCAGTGGCCACTTCCCTCAGGGAACATCCTGTTTGAAGCCCCACAATGGCGAGGTAATGTTGATCAATTGTTAGGTGTTGTCTTGGTCTCATGATGTCAAAATGTGAACAGCATGATGAAGAGGACTGTTTAAATACCAATTGTTATTGAACCAGAAAATTTATTGGTCAATTCATGGACCAAACACTTGTGAATTTTGCCGTTAAGCACCCTGTTAGAGAACAGCAAGTTATGAAAAAAGTACTGAAACATTGAACAGTTGGACATGTGCATTCAAAAGGTTAGAGACTGTTAAATCAAGTTCACCTGTAAAGGTTATAGTGCATTTTAGGTGTATTTTGAAATTTCACCCGAAAGCCAAATATCCCTAACTTTTTGTGAGTAGTGTATATATACAGTTGATATAAAAAGTCTACACACCGCTGTTCAAATGCCAGGATTTTGTGATGTAAAAAATGAGACCAAGATAAATCATTTCAAAATTTTTTCCACCATTAATGTGACCTATAACCTGAATAACCCAATTGAAAAAGAAACTGAAATCTGTTAAGGGGTAAAATAAAAAACTTACAATAACCTGGTTGCATAAATATGTACACCCTTAAACTAATACTTTGTTGCAGCACCTTTGGCTTTTATTACCGCACTCAGTCTTTTTGGGTAGGAGTCTATCAGCGTGGCACATCTTGACGTGACAATATTTGCACACTGTTCTTTGCAAAAATGCTCCAAATCTGTCAGACTGCGAGGGCATCTCCTGTGCACACCCCTCTTCAGATCACCCCACAGATGTTCAATCGGATTTATGTCTGGACTCCAGCTGGGCCATTCCAAAACCTTAATCTTCTTCTGGTGAAGTCATTCTTTTGTTGATTTGTATGTGTGCTTTGGGTCATTGTCGTGCTGAAAGATGAAGTTCCTCTTCATCTTCAGCTTTCTAACAGAAGCCTGAAGGTTTTGTGCCAACACTGACTGGTATTTGGAACTGTTCATAATTCCCTCCACCTTGACTAAGGCCCCAGTTCCAGCTGAAGAAAAACAGCCCCAAAGCATGTTGCTGCCACCACCATGCTTCACTATAGGTATGGTGTTCTCTTGGTGATGAGCAGTGTTGTGTTTGCACCAAATATACCATTTGGAATTATGGCCAAAAAGTTCAACCTTGGTTTCATCAGACCATAACACCTTTTCCCACATGTGTTTGGGAGATTTCAAATGTGTTTTTGCAAAATGTAGCCAGGCTTGGATGTTGTTCTTCCTAAGATAAGGCTTCTGTCTTGCCACCCTACCCCATAGCCCAGACATATGAAGAAGATGGGAGATTGTTGTCACATGTACTAAACAGCCAGTACTTGCCAGAAATTCCTGCAGCTCCTTCAATGTTGCTGTTGGCTTCTTGGCAGCCTCCCTGACCAGTTTTCTTCTCATCTTTTCATCAGTTTTGGAGGGACGTCCAGCTCTTGGTAATGTCACTGTTGTGCCGTATTTTCTCCACTTGATGATGACTGTCTTCACTGTGTTCCACGGTATATTTAATGCCTTGGAAATTCTTTTGTACCCTTCTCCTGACTGATACCTTTGAACAATGAGATCACTTTGATGCTTTGGAAGCTCTCTGTGGACTATGGCTTGTGCTGTAAGATGTGACTACAGAAATGTCAGGAAAAGCCTACTAGAACAGCTGAACTTTATTTGGGGTTAATCAGAGGCCTTTTAAATGGTGGCAGGTGTGTGCTGACTCCCATTTAACATGAATTTGAATGCGATTGGTTAATTCTGAACACAGCCACATTCCCAGTTATAACCGGGTGTGCATATCTATGCAACCAAGTTATTGTAAATTTTCTGTGTCTTTGTTTTTCCCCTTAAAGATTTCAGTTTGTTTTTCAGTTGGGTTGTACAGGTTATTGGCCGCATTGATGGTGGAAAAAGTTTTGAAATGATTTATCTTGGTCTAATTTTTTCTACATCACAAAAACCTGGCATTTGAACAGTGGTGTGTAGACTTTTTATATCCACTGTGTATATATATATATACACACACATACATAAAAAATAAGAAATTAGCCAATCGGTATAGATCATTTCGTGGATTTTGGCTTTAATTTATTAATAATCTCACAGTAATTTTTTTTGAAAATGCATCAGATTTATAGTGTAGGTCAGTCTGAACAATAATCCATTGAAATTATTCTATGACCTCTGAGGGAAATGATTTTATCAAGGTTCAAAGTTTCAGAAATGATCCAGTCGGTATAGATCATTTCATGGATTTTGACTTTAAATTATTAATAATTTTGACAGTAATTTTTTTTTTGAAAATGCATCAGACTCATAGTTCACATCACTCTGAACAACAATCCATTGACATTATGTAGTGATCCACTAAGGAAATGATTTTATTAAGGTTTAAACAAGAGGAAATTAAACAAACTGATAGACGAACTGCTAATACAGTTTCCATTACCATTATTTTGCCTCTACCATAATGTCTTGAATAGATGCGCATGATACTTTAAAGCTGTGGCTGGCTTGACCAGCTCTTCATGATTGTAGTGGATTTGTGGGTTTATAGGTATATTAATGTTGGTACAAGTATTAATGTAAATATGAATGTGAGTAGGAATGAATATTTAGTTTCATTGCACTCACATCCTCGTAGGGCATCAGTCCAGATCATGGACAATTTTATTAAGAATTCTTTATTTGCACCAATTATGAATCAGTCTCAAAAAAACCCTTGTGAGTTCTTGACTCCTGATAATCAAGAAGATGGACATGAAATCAAACAATAACTCCCATAGGTCTTTCAAAGATTTAATAAGAAATGTCAGAATAGCGGGGGGGCTGGTAGGCTCCAGCCCCCCCCCGCGACCCGAAAAGGATTAAGTGGAAGAAGATGGATGGATGGATGTCAGAATAGGTTAACATATTTGGATAACTTTAAAACAGAGAATTTAACATGTATCATGGGCATTATAGACTGTTACTGAGTTACTTATGAATCAAGCATTTGTGGAACTAAATGAAGCATAATTTAATTTGTCAGTATACTGGAAATTGGAAAACCATAAAATAGCATTGGTTAAGAAAAGTGGATGCAATTTTATGAAAAAAAAATGATGATTAACTATTTATGAAAATGAAAAATTGGTGTTACTCTGAAAAAGAGCGTAAATTAATGAAAAGACAACATGCATTTTGAAATTCTGATGGGGGTTTGCATGAAATTAAGTTTAAAGAACTTATACCAGGAATATTCTGAAGAATTAAGTTTAACTTAAACAACAGACCGTCAGCCAAGCAGAATCATTGCGTCCCAGTGGGTAGCAGGCAGTCCCCTTTTCTGTTCAGCTGGACCAGCGTGGGTTCTTTTGGGAGGCTGTCAGACAGGCTCCCTACCACAGTTATGGCCTGCTCCCGAGATCACAAATGCTGTTCTTCAGCAGGCTAGGTGAGGTCTTCTTATGCACTGAAGAAGGAATTAATTTATTTGTACAAAGTCCAATCAGAAAGTCAAATTGGGACAAAACCCGCCACAGACCCATTTCTTCCGATGTATGTGGCTTGAATGAGTTGGTTTAAGCTTACAAAAAAACCCAAAATCTTCTTGCACGGTGATTTAAAGAAAAAAAAAAGATTAAAATAAGGAAAAACTGAACTTTAAAGAAAAGAAAAAATCTTCACAGCGCATGACAGGCTCTGGGCCTTACTTGGAAGAAAGAAAAAAATGGAAGAGCAGAAGAAGCTCCTTGCAGCTTGGCCAACACCCCAAAAACTGAAACAAAGGAAAAGTTTTCCCTCGGTGTGGCAGAATCTCACTAAATTTTCTGAAATCTGAGTTGAACCAATTACATTTGAGCTTCGTTCAACAAAAGTCATAAACTCAACCTAAAAACGGAGAGTGCAATAAAACCTGGAACTCTATTGGTCAGTTAAAGTTCAGCTATGGTCTCCTGAAGAGGAGGGGTAAGAGAGATTTCATATGAGAAGTGAGACCCTCCTAACGTATGTGTGCTGAATAAAGCATAAATTCCTTAAACTTTAGTGACTAAGATATTCTACTCAATAATAAGTAAACATATAATGTCTCTACATTGTAACTGTAATTAATTTGTAATAGTAAGCATGCGAGAATTAATTTATTCCTGAAAATAAAGCAACACATATCAAATCATATCAATAAAAGCATTTGAAACCCAATGGTCCATCCCCACAGTTCAACCATGTCTTCAGGGGCGGATCCTGTCTTGAGGAGAAAAAAAAAAGAATTAATTTATTTGTCAATAATGCATAAAATCCACTGCAAAGAGAAAAATTAAATATTCCTGATTCGTCCACCTGATGGCACTGTGAAACTGTCTGGTTGTTTACCGGAGAATCTTGATTCCCCACATGTCTGGATCATGTCAACCATAAATCTGTCAATTTGAAACATCCCTTTGCCAAAGAGCAGAAAAGGGAGGATGACTAAGTCTTGGAGAAGGGATTAACTTCCACTTTTTGCCGATGGATAGTGTTACAGCTCTGGTCTCTGGGATGATAGAGGCAGTTCATGACCAGACTTTTGAGTTGAAACAATTTTTCTTCAGCAAAGAATTATTTTATAGATTGGAACTCAAGGTCACGCTACACGATCAACGGGCCACTTGACAGTAGTAAAATGTTTAGTGGCCTTTGTTTATCAAAGACACTGTCTGTGGTTACATAAGCTGGAGCCCAATTTGCATTGTCTATGGATATGTAAACTGTAGCCCAAGAAGCATTATCTATCGCTATGGAAGAGTTGATTAGTCCGACAAAACCTTTTCAGATCAGCTCATCATCATCACTGCCACTGTAGTGTAGGGGGAGAGTGTAGTGTACTGTGTTCAAAAGGTGTGGGGTTAGTCTCCCGCTGTTGCTACCCGCTATCTTTGTAAAGTATTTGAATATGTGATATACATGTGAATGGGTAGATAACCAAATCTGTTAAGCGCTTTGGTCATCCACAGATTAAAAAAAAAAGAAGAGCTATATAAACAACTACCATTTTACTTTTAAATGAGACAGAATTTAGAATCCTAAATTAACATTAGGAGGTTAGGATTTAGGAAAGGGCAAGGTTAAAAAAGATAGTAGATATTTATTTTAAAAATTGAAACAAAACATGGGTTAATGTAACACTTCTGTGTTACAGAGGGGATCCATTGGAACAGAATTCTTGGCAGTTACTGGATAGTTATCATAGCAACACAGCAATGAGTGGCAATCACATGTGACAGCTTTACTTTGTATGCAGAAAAACATAAAAAAAATTCACACAAAATATTCAGTCACAGCAGTGTACAGAGTACCTTTCTTTTACTTTAGATGTTAATACCACATCATTTACTTGACTGTAATGATGTGTAGGGAAAGACCAAGACGCACATGGTAAGTGAAGAACTGAAGAGAGCCTTTATTTATTTTTTTTTTGCCAAGTAATACAAGATGGAATGATAAGTTTAGCTCTCCACAATGCAAGCAGGTGCTATGTGTACTGCTGTGATTGAGTACTGTGTGTATTTTTTGTGTTTTACTCCATACAACCTAATGCTGCCACTCATCTTTTGCCACTCAGTGTTTTTTAACTGCCATGAGTTCTGTTCGGTGACATCATGTGCACACCCTCTATTGTAGTGTTTCTTCAGGGGCAGGTCGTTGTGTGATAAAATCCTGCAGGATCATACCAGCTCGTTCTGATAACTTCTCTTTATTCTTCTCTTTACATTCCTCTAAAACCTCACTACACACATCTGAGGTCCTACATTAACATGAGAAATACCTTTCTTCAATTGTTGATAAAAGCCTTCGATTTCCGTAACTCCAGCCTGTGTGGTCTGCAGATACGGAAGACGTTTCCCCAAACAGACTCACAGGTCCAGTTTAAAAACAAACACAGATATCTACATGTGAATAATATCTCTTTATTACCTTATTAATCTTACTCTTTGGTAAACCCTAAAGGCTAACCTCTTAATGTTCATTTAAGATTCTAAATTCCATCTCATGTCAAAATAAAACAGTGTTCTTTTTTATGGATCTTAAAAAAAAAAAAACGCTGGATGACCAAAGTGCTTAACAGATTTGATTATCTACCCATTTGTACAAATCACACACACTGAAAACAGCAGGCAATGGCAGACGAACCCCTCACCTTTGGATCACAGGCAGACCACACTTTTCCCCTACACTACAGCAGCAGCAGCTGTGAAGTGATTTGAAAAAGTTTTGTCAGATTGATCAACTCTTCTGTAGCCAGAGGCAGACTTACCATTACATTAAACAGCACATCAGCACAGAAGACCACTCCTTCTCCAGACGAACAGGCCATGAGTCTGGATCTGGCTAACGTGAAAAGGACCCTCTGCAGGATCAACCGAGCAAGGCAGCTGGACCAGACAATATACCAGGCTGTGTCCTGAAGGACCGTGCTGAGGAGCTCAAGAATGTCCTGTTCAATTCATTTCCTGGGAAGATTCTCGCAGTCAGGGCTACGTCACTTCCGGTTAGTAACACATCGCCGCCATCTTAACTCGGTGAAAACAAACCTGTTACCAAGCCTTGTCTCTACATATGAAGATGTTTTTTCTTCTGCAAATGAAAAATATATATGTCTCAGAACCTTCACACAAATAATCACATATGCAACCTTCATATTTAATAGCCACTAATTGAATTACAGACACTGTTTCTTATTTTTTTCTTGGACATTCTGGAAATCAAATTAAATATCAGGGCAGCACAGGAGTAATTCTTAAAAGAAATAATTAAATGATCCAGGGATCTTGAAAATCATGAAAATATGGTATATTCTCAAGACCCTGAGTTTCAAGTATTCAACTATTGTTGTCAAATGCAAAGTTGGCCCAACAGGTCTTGTTAAGTAATTGAACAATTAAGGCCACGTGGTTGCCTTTGTCACCTCTTTCATTAATGGCCTTCCCCTTTGTTGCACTATTTACTACAGTCTACAGTTAAATTAGTCAGGCTGACTGCACATAGAGAGGTCTGTATTGTTGGGTGAAAACGGAATCAGTCATGCATTTCCATAGACGAAATGTCCGTCTCTGTTTACAATACAGAGAGGCTTGTGTCGGCGGCTAGCATTTTCAAAACGTGACCCATCAAGTGGCAACTAATTAAACTAACACAATATCACTCAATTACCTGATACAGGACGTGATGAGCTGAATACAATGCACTACGATGGGCTGGACAAGCTTGACTGGGTCACGGCAGCTGCCTGGGACTAGGTCACCACTTGAATTGTTTTCACCGAGTACGGCGTTGTCAAGTGGGTTGCTAACCGGAAGTAGGCCAAATGCTTACTGCGAGAATTTGCTCATTTCAGTTTAGTACTATTGAGTAGAAATGGCTCATACTGCAGCCTTTATTAATTCTGCCAGTTTAATTTTATTGTGATTCATTATTATCTTCAAATCTCTCACTTTAGTGCTAGAAGTCTATAATCTCATAAAATATACCTTTATTCTGCATTTATTCACGGAGCTTAACCAACAGTTAACTCTGTATCAGTAGTTTGGAAAAGAAATCACCATCATGCCGGATAAATTATTAATTTACGACACAAATGTTAAAACAAACAAATTATATTTTACTTACAATTTCAGCAGCTCTAAGTCTCCCTCTTTGTTCACGGGTTTCTGCCAGTCTTCTTCTTCTTTTTGGTTTAACGGCGGTTAGCATCCAATTTATGGTGCATTACCGCCACCTTCTGCTCTGGAGTGTGGATCAAAGTGTACAGTACCTCTGAAGCTCAAGAGGGGAAAAAAAAAAACCTTCTAGACAACTAAATTCTCCTTAAAACCCCAATTTCCCTTAAATACTTTAACACTGCTTGGGATCAGTCCGCCAAGGTCTCCGCCTTTGACCACCACCTAATCCACATGGGACAGTTTGCCGCTGAGTGTGAAGCGGCTCGGATGAGAATCAGCACCTCCAAGTCTGAGTCCATGGTCCTCAGCCGGAAAAAGGTGGATTGTCCTCTCTGGCTTGGGGACAGGCTCCTGCCCCAAGTGGAGGAGTTTAAGTATCTTGGGTCTTATTCATGAGTGAGGGGAGAATGGAGCGAGAGATTGACAGACGGATCGGAGCAGCATCTGTAGTGATGCGGACGTTGTACCAGTCTGTTGTGGTGAAGAGGGAGCTGAGTTCTAAGGCAAAGCTGTCGATTTATCAGTCAATCTACATTTCTACTCTCACCTATGGTCATGAGCTTTGGGTAATGACCGAAAGAATGAGATCGCGGATACAAGCGGCTGAAAAGAGCTTTCGCCGTAGGATTGCTGGACTCACCCTCAGAGATAGGGTGAGGAGCTCAGTCATCCGGGAGAGGCTCAGAGTAGAACCGCTGCTCCTCCACATTGAAAGGAGTCAGTTGAGGTGGTATGGGCATCTGATTAGGATGCCTCCTGGACGCCTCCCACTTGAGGTGTTTCGGGCACGTCCCACTGGGAGGAGACCCCGGGGCAGACCCAGGACTCGGTGGAGAGACTATGCCTCCCAGCTGGTCTGGGAACGCCCTGGTATCCTTTCTGAAGAGCTGGAGCAGGTGGCTAGGGAGAGGGAAGTCTGGGCTTCTCTGCTTGAACTGCTGCCTCCGCGACCCGGACCTCCGGAAAAGCGGTAGAAGATGGATGGATGGATGGACTTTAACACTGCCTTCACCTGCGCCCATTTCCTCATACTTAAAAACCCTCTTAGTGTAAAGTCATTCATTCCCTCTTTCCTCAGTGACTCCCTCAACACCTCCCTCTGTGCCTCATAATCCCTACAACTTAACAGCACGTTCCACTGTTTCATCCTCCTGACATCCATCACATAGACCAGACTCATACTTACCTATTATGCTAAGAGTTTTGTTTAATGAGGCTCCTGAGGGCTCAGGACGCAGCCTTCAGGGCCAGTGACACTGCAGAACTAACAACATCTAGGGCCAACCTGTCCCGTGGCATCAATGAGGCAAAACAACAGTACAGCAAGAAAATATCCGGCCACTTCAGCAACACCAGTGACACACGTTCCCTCTGGCATGGCATACAGACCTTCACCAATGACAAACCTCCACCTCAGACCTGTGCGAGTGATACCACACTGCTCAACAACCTAAACAACTTCTTTGTCCGCTTTGAAGCACAAAACAGCACATCAGCACAGAAGACCACTCCTTCTCCAGATGAACAGGCCATGAGTCTGGATCTGGCTAACGTGAAAAGGACCCTCTGCAGGATCAACCAAGCAAGGCAGCAGGACCAGACAATATACCAGGCTGTGTCCTGAAGGACTGTGCTGAGAAGCTCAAGAATGTCCTGCCCGACATCTTCAACATCTCCCTGACTCAAGCTGTTGTCCCCACATGTTTCAAAACTGCCACCGTAATACCAGTCCCAAAGAAGCCCGTCCCATCCAGCTACAATGATTTCCAGCCCATAGCATTGACCCCCATTATAATGAAGTGCTTCGAGTGGCTAGTCATGAGAAACATCAAGTTCATCCTCCCTCCCTCCCACAACCCATCTCAGTTTGCATCCAGGTCAAACAGATCCACAGAAGATGCCATCGCTGCTGCTCTCCATCCAGCCCTCACCCACCTGGACTCAAAGAACTCTTATGTGCAAATGCTGTTCTTGGACTTCAGTTCAGCATTCAACACAATCATCCCCCAGCACCTGATACAAAAACTCAAACACTTGGGACTCAAAACCTCTCTCTGTAACTGGGTGCTGGACTTTCTCACAGGGAGGCCACAGAGCATGTGGGTTGGCAGCAACACCTCCCAGACCATCACAGTGAGCACAGGGGCCCCACAAGGGTGCGTGCTCAGCCCGCTGCTCTTCACCCTACTGACCCATGACTGCGTACCAGCCTACAACACCAACCACATCATCAAGTTTGCGGATGACACAACGGTGGTGGGCCTCATCACCAACAATGAGGAGGCCAACTACAGAAATGAGGTGAGCCAACTGGTCCAGTGGTGTAAAGACAATAACCTCTTCCTGAACGTGGGAAAAACCAAGAAAATTGTGGTCGACTCCAGGAGAGGTCACACACAGCACCCCCCTCTGATCATCGATGGTGCAGCTGTGGAGAGGGTGAGCAGCACCATGCTTCTGGGGGTGCACATCTCTGAGGACCTCACCTGGTCCAACAACACCACATCACTGGCCAAGAAGGCTCAAACTCGCCTCCATTTGCTCCGCAAACTGAAGACAGCATGAGTCCCACCCCCCATCATGTGTTCTTTCTACCGAGGCACCATTGAGAGCATCCTCACCAGCTGCATCATGGTGTGGTATGGAAACTACACCGCCTCCTTCTAGAAGACACTACAATGCACAGTGAAAGCAGCCAGCAAGATCATCGGTGCCCCTCTGCCCCCCCCTCTCAGACATCTACCTCACCCGCCTCACCCGCAGAGCCATCAACATTGCAGGCAACACCTCCCACCCCTCACACTCCCTCTTCAGCCCCTGCCCTTGAGGAAAAGGTTCTGGAGCCTCCGGGCCTGCTCCACAAGACTGCTAAACAGCTTCGTTCATCAGGCCATCGGGACCCTGAACTCTGTCCACCCCCCGGACTGTAACGTAATCACCCGCACAACAACTACCTCAGCTGTTTGCACAGAAAAGACTGACACACCAACAGTAATACTTTTGCTGCTGTATGTCTCTGCACTGCAACCATTTGCACAAATGCCATACTGTATCTGCTGCTGTCTGTCTGTCATTGCTATACTGATCATGTGCAGTCCTATCTGTTACTATCTGCACCTACACTACCACACTGAGCTGCAACTACGGGTATTACATCTCTAGTTTTCTTTCGGATTGCTGGGTTTTATCATCATTTTATCACCGTTAATCATTTATCTCTATTTGCACTATGGGAGGTCTGGGTCTATCTTTTGTCGCCATTTGCACTACAGGTTCCATTATTGTACATAGATTGCTGTTATTATTACTTTCTTTTTTCCAGCCTTATTCCTTTTTATTTTTAATATTGTGCACACCGCTGAAGAGAGAGAGAAATGCCTTTTCAATTCTCCTGTATGTCCTATACATATAGTAGTATTGACAAATAAAATCTTTGAATCTTTTGAATCTTTGAATCATTACATCCGGCGTAAAAATAACACAGCATTTCAGAAAAGGAACATCATACCAACAGTAAAATATGGTGGTGGTAGTGTGATGGTCTGGGGCTGTTTTGCTGCTTCAGGACCTGGAAGACTTGCTGTGGTAAATGGAACCATGAATTCTGCTGTCTACCAAAAAAATCCTGAAGGAGAATGTCCAGTCATCTGTTCGTGACCTAAAGCTGAAGTGCATTTGGGTTCTGCAGCAAGACAATGATCCAAAGCACACCAGCAAGTCCACCTCTGAATGGCTTAAGAAAAACAAAATTAAGACTTTGGAGTGGTCTAGTCAAAGTCCTGACCTGAATCTGACTGAGATGCTGTGGCATGACCTTAAAAAGGTGGTTCATGCTCAAAAACCCTCCAATGTGGCTGAATTACAACAATTCTGCAAAAATGAGTGGGCCAGAATTCCTCCATAGCACTGTAAAAGACTCATTGCCAGTTATCGCAAATGCTTGATTGCAGTTGTTGCTGCTAAGGGTGGCCCAACCAGTTATTAGGTTTAGTGGACAATCACTTTGTCACACAGGGCCATGTAGGTTTGGATTTTTTTCCCTTAATAATAAACACCTTCATTTAAAAACTGCATTTTGTTTACTTGTGTTATCTTTGTCTCATATTTAAATTTGTTTGATGATCTGAAACATTTAAGTGTGACAAACATACTAAAAAAATGAGAAATCAGGAAGGAGGCAAACACTTTTTCCCCACCACTGTACTAGGAGCCCCATATTTTTTTTAAATGTTTAGCATATTTAATATGTCCAACAAGATAAAAAAACCCACCAGTATTTACATAAACAGCAAATCAAATCACGAACGTAATGTCCTCCTCCCTTCTCCTCAGACTGTTGGGACTCTTCCATGTTAACTCTGAGACATGCGCATATCGTTGGTTACATTGTAAATAAACCGTACAGTATTTATTTATTTATTTGGATAAGAATGACCCTGAATATATAGTAGTATACAAACAAAGATAATGTAAATATACATATGAAACGTCATACAAATCAAGGATGACACATAAAAGTGAAAACACTTATTTCCATTGTGGCCCTTTCAAGTGTATATATATATATATATATATATATATATATATATATATATATATATTTGATTTTGTATACTTTATTGATACAATTCTATACCCTGTATAGCTGCCGCTATTCTATACGTTGTATTGATATACAGCATATAGAATAGCGGCGAAATGAAACAAAGTTATCCAAGCAGTGCAGAGAAATGGAGAAAAAGGGAAAGGCACAGGATTTTTTTTTTTTTTTTATCAAAACAATCATTTTCACTTCAACCTGGGAGACCAATCCTCCTGAGGAGCAGACAGAGAGCAGCACTGCTTGTACAAGCACACGATGCTAATGACGAGCACCTGTTGTTAATGAGCGTAGGGCTGGGGACGATCCCTAATTTCCAGAATCGATTTGATTCCGATTCTTGAGATTGTGAATCAATTCGATTCCGATTTGATCCAATCCGATCCCGATTCGATCTAGGAAATTACCATTTTAATAGCCATTTTACTTGCCAGGAAAAAAAATCTTTGAGACGTAATGCTGCAAATTGTACCAAGAATACTCTAACTTTGTTAATACATAAATTATCACATATAGAACTCACCCAAAATCAGTTACAATAATGACTTTTTATTATTTATGATTTCACAAAGTTCTAACAAGTGCTTTCTTTAGTGCAAAGGGTGTGTCGTGTCAAGTTAACAACCCATGTAATTAAACAAATTCAATGCATGAAGCATGTAGACAAAATCTCACTGTTTTTCAGTCTCTCCAGGATTTCATTGACTGTTTTTGTGATTGTTGTGGCTCAAAAAGCCTGAATTTGTGGGAGCTTTTCCAAAAAGTTGACATTTTTAGAATTTTTTTGCACTGAAAGTTGTGTGAGGAAGTACAGATTAAAGTAGCTGCTTTTTCCATAGCTTACAGTGATGCTGTTCTATGTAACACCACAAGAAAAGCACAGGATTGCTAAAAATTTCCTGTTAAATAATGATTTATGTAGAACTAAATGCTCAGTAAAATTGTCAAAAAATGACCAACATTGTATTTACTGAGAACTTAAATTAAAAAAAGAAATAAAAGAATTAGTCATTACAACAACTAAATTGCACTGATTGCATTTTGGAGTATGGAGAAAATTATGGCAGCACCTTCTTGAATCTTGAATTTACAAACTAAGACCCTGAAAAATTTGAGGTCTTGTACTGTGCTGAAATCCATCAGGAAGCAGGGATGGCTCCTCCACTGACAACCTCTTCCCTTCAGAAGGTCTCAGTGCAGGATGGACCTTGGAGTGGAAACTCAGTCTTCATGGATCTGAAGGGGAGGTGAAAAGAATAGATTTCACACACAAAAAAATTAATAATCGTATTTTTAAATCCCCACACCACAGTAGGGTTTAATAATTTAGTTTCTTTTATTTTTTGTTGTTTATATTTTAACTACAAATTAACTTTCAATTTTTGAAATGGGTTTCAATTCATTTCCTGGGAAGATTTGTTCATTTCAGTTTAGTTCTATTGCGTAAAAATGGCTCATACTGCTGTGGAGTGTGTAATTGACGAGGCAAGTTTTGTCTCAAGGCAGTTTATTACACATCTCCAACATGAGCAAAGTAGAAAGAGAACATCTCAGAAAAAACTCATCCCTTATATACCCAGGTCTCCCCACAGCTCACAAGTCACATTGCATTAAAATCAAAAGTAACAATGCATTTCCTCTTTAATCCTTTAGCATCCCCCTCACAGTCTTTGGCCCCAAAGGATCCTCCAGGCAGTCTCTTGCATACCAAAGATTACACTTTCACAGCTTCCTGTTATCTCCAAGGAAACTCTGCCTTTGTTCTTATCTAAGATGTGAGGCATTATGTAAGGCATTCAGTAAGTCACATGTGTGGCTACACACACACCCCCAAACATTTTAGATCGAACAAAATAATAACAGTCTGCATGCTGTGATAGCATCATTACACATCAATCCACATGCTGCTTGGGCTTCAGTCTCCTCCCGTATCTGCTGTAACCAGGATTCACCGCCTCAGCGGCGCCGTCATGCTGGGGAGCTGCTGTCTGGGCGTGAAAACCTTTTGTCAGTCCCTGCGGGTGCTCTGGGGAAATATTACTCTGGGAAGCACCCCGTGGTGGTCTTCCGCGCCGAGGGGCCCTTGCCAATAGCACTTGCTCGTCCGCCACCACAAAAGCAGGTTTGAGTCTGTTTATGCCAACCTTTTCCCTCCTACCCCCCAAATCTAGCAAAAAATGCTTGTCCCCTGTTTCCAACACTCTGAACGGCCCGTCATAAGGTGGTCACAGTGGGGGGCGATGCGCGTCATGTCTGACAAAAACAAACTCCGCGTTTTTCAAAGTTTTAGTCACAAAAACGTGCGGAAAACTGTGATGAATGGGGCCCGGCAGCGTGCCTGCGTCAATGCTACGCTGCAACAGCTGAGACAGGGAGCTGCCTGGCGCAGGATTATCCGGGAGAAACTCCCCAGGCAGCCGAAGTGGCTGTGTGAAAACGAGTTCAGCTGGGGAAGCTTCTAAGTCTTCTTTAGGCGCAGAACGCAACCCTAATAAAACCCACGGTAGCTTGTCTACCCAATTTGCATCCGTCAGTGATGCCCTGAGAGCCGCTTTCAATGACCTATGAAAACGTTCGCATAACCCATTAGCCTGAGGATTGTACGCGGTTGTGCGGTGAATTGTGACACCCAGGCTGCGGGCCATTGCTGACCAAAGTTCGGAAACAAATTGAGGGCCTCTGTCGGACGTAATGTCCAACAGGACTCCAAAACGCGCCACCCATGCTGTTACAAATGCGCGCGCCACCTCCTCGGCTGTGGTTGACGCCAAAGGAACCACCGCCGGCCAGCGCGTGGTACGGTCCACCATTGTCAGAAGGTGCGTGCACCCCTGTGATGGCGGGAGGGGACCCATGAGGTCCACGTGAACGTGGTCAAACCTCTTAGCCGGAATGTGAAATGGCTCCAAGGGAGCCCTCGTGTGTCTGTGTACCTTGGCTCGTTGGCACGCCATGCAGGCTGCCGCCCACTCTTTCACTTGTTTGCGGAGGCCTGGCCACACAAATTTTTCTGCTACCATTATGACCAACGCGCGCACCCCAGGGTGCGCCAAAGAATGAATCGAGTCAAAAACGCGGCGGCGCCACGCTGCCGGTACCACGCTGCCGGTACCACGGGACGCGGCCGCCCCGTGGAGACATCACAGATTATGGGGGGCATACCGTCTTGCAGCACCCTGCTCTCCAGCCTTAACCCTGTTGGTCCAGACTGGAGCGCGCGCACATTGGCGTCACTAACCTGCTCCGCGGCCATGGCTGTGTAATCTATCCCCACGCGGACGGGGGCAGCCACGGCGCGCGAGAGGCAGTCTGCCACTACATTCAGTTTACCCGACACATGCTGAATATCGGTAGTAAACTCTGAGATCGCGGCTAGCTGCCTCTGCTGCCGGCCCGACCATGGTTCTGAAACTTTGGCCCTCGCGAATGTTAGTGGCTTGTGGTCAACGAATGTGGTGAAACAGCGCCCTTCTAGCCAGAACTGGAAGTGGCGAATGGCCAAATGGAGAGCCAGCAACTCCCTGTCAAACGCGCTGTATTTACGTTCACTATCGCGCAAGGTCCTGCTGAAAAAGGCGAGCGGCTGCAAAGCCCCGGCTACCTGCTGCTCCACGACCGCCCCTATGGCCACCTCTGACGCGTCAGTGGTGAGCGCTATGCGGGCCGTTGGGTCTGGATGTGCCAACAATGCCAGCGTTTGCCGGGGCTGCTTTGACCTCCGAGAACGCTCGCTTCCGCTCCGGGGACCACTCGATCTTATTCGCGGGTTTCTGTTTTTTGAGCGTGGCATACAGCGGTTGCATGAGCTGCGCTGCGCGGGGGAGGAAACGGTTATAAAAATTCACCATTCCCAAAAACTCCTGTAACGCCCTGACCGTCTGCGGCCGGGGTAAATCTGCTACCGCACGCACTTTGTCAGGCAGCGGAACCGCTCCTTCGGGGGAGACGCGGTGTCCTAAAAAATCTATCTGCATCACCCCGAACTGACACTTCGCTGGGTTGATTATTAACCCGTGCTCTCCCAACCTCCGGAAAACTGCCGCGAGGTGGTTTTCGTGTTCGTCTTCGGATGCGCTGGCTACCAAGATATCATCCAAGTAGACGAACACGAAAGGGAGATCGCGCAGCACCGCGTCCATCATGTGTTGGAATGTCTGTGCAGCCCCTTTAAGCCCGAATGGCATGTGCAAAAACTCGAATAGGCCAAATGGAGTTATTACCGCTGTTTTGGGTATGTCCTCAGGGCGCACTGGGACTTGGTGGTAACCGCGGACCAAGTCTATTTTAGAAAAAACGCGCGCCCCTGCCAAATGAACGGAAAAACCTTGGATATGAGGGACTGGGTAGCGGTCATGCGCCGTGGCGTTGTTCAACCTGCGGAAATCCCCGCAAGGTCGCCACGAGCCGTCAGCTTTCGGGACCATGTGTAGCGGGGACGCCCATGGGCTGTTCGAACACCTGATGATGCCCAACCTCTCCAGGTTGGCGAACTCCGCGCGCGCTATGGCCAGTTTAACTGCCTCCAAGCGCCGAGGTTTTGCAAAAACGGGCGGCCCAGTGGTGGTAATAAAATGTTCCACCCCGTGTTTAGCGACGGCTGCCGAAAATGTGGGAACCGTGAGTGCTGGGAACTGAGTGAACAGTGTGTGGAACTTACCGCTTGCCGCTGTGACGTTGGCTTGTGCTGTTGGCCGGGCCGCTCGAGCTGTACAGGGAATAGAGTCAAAAGAAAGTGCATTAACCAGGCGCCTGTTAGCGACATCAACCAACAAACCATGTGAGCACAAAAAATCAGCCCCCAATATATTGAAATTCAATGTTGCTATGACAAAAGTCCACTCAAATGTACGGCCGTGTAGAGACAGAAGCAGAGTCCTCTCACCAAAGGTCTTAATCTCCGAGCCGTTCGCTGCTGCCATCTCGGGACCACTGGAACCTGCCAGCCGGTCGGCGTAGGAAGGCGTGATGAAACTCACCTGGGCGCCTGTGTCCACGAGGAAATGCCTCCCCGAGCATGCGTCCGTCAAGTAGAGCAGCTTGTTCTCCTCACCGAGGGTCACAGCTGCTACCAACCCCCGGTCTTGGCATTTCCCGAGTGTTTGAACTGGTACGGTGGTATACATTTGCGTGCCTTCTCTGCAAAATGGCGGTGGTAGAAACAAAGGGTGTCTCCTCCGCGTTCCTTGGCCCCCACCGCTGCCGTCGTCGGTGGCTCTGCTACCGCTGTCCTTGGCTCCACGCCATCTCCGGCCATCGTGCCGAGCTCCGTCGCTACCGCCGTGGCCGTGCGCACTCTGCTGGCATTGACAATCCGATGCGCCTCCCGGGCCAGCGCACGGTAGTCCCGCTGGGCCAACAACGGCGAACTGGCCAGGGCCGCTCTCGTCGCTGATGGCAGGGTCCTGAGGAAGAGGTGGGTAAAGATGAAGTGGTCATCGTCCGAACCGTTCAACCTCAGCATCTTCTCCATCAGGTCAATGGGTGTGCCATCTCCCAACTCGGTCAGCGCCAGGAGTCTCTGCTCTCTCCTCAACCGAGAGAGTGTAGAGCTGGATGAGTGCAGCCTTCAATGCGCTGTATTTGTCGCTGGCTGGTGGCTGCTCCAGAAGGCTCTCTACATGCTGCGCCGTGTGGTTATCGAGCTTTGCGATCACATGGTAGAATTTCGTGTCATCTACCGATATTCCCCGGAGGGCAAACTGTGCCTCAACCAAGTGGAACCAGGAGCGCGGGTTGTGCTGCCAAAAGTCCGGTAGCTGGACCGTAATGGCGTATGCTTGGCTGGGGGCTCCCAACGAGGCTGGCCCCGGGGAATTCTCTTCTTGCTGCATGCTACGTCTTGGGTCACCAGTGTGGAGTGTGTAATTGACGAGGCACGTTTTTTCTCAAGGCAGTGTATTACACATCTCCAACATGAGCAAAGTAGAAAGAGAACATCTCAGAAAAAACTCGTCCCTTATATACCCAGGTCTCCCCACAGCTCACAAGTCACATTGCATTAAAATCAAAAGTAACAATGCATTTCCTCTTTAATCCTTTAGCATCCCCCTCACAGTCTTTGGCCCCAAAGGATCCTCCAGGCAGTCTCTTGCATACCAAAGATTACACTTTCACAACTTCCTGTTATCTCCAAGGAAACTCTGCCTTTGTTCTTATCTAAGATGTGAGGCATTATGTAAGGCATTCAGTAAGTCACATGTGTGGCTACACTGCAGCCTTTATTAATTCTGCCAGTTTCATTTTATTGTGATTCATTATTATCTTCAAGTCTCTCACTTAAGTGCTACAAGTCTATAATCTCATAAAATATACCTTTTTTCTGCATTTATTCACAGCGCTTAACCAACAGTTAACTCTGTATCAGTAGTTTGGAAAAGACACCACCATCATGCCGGATAAATTATTATTTACGACACAAATGTTAAAACAAACAAATTATATTTTACTAACAATTTCAGCAGCTCGAAGTCCCCCTCTTTGCTCACAGGTTTCTGCCTGTCTTCTTCTTCTTTTTTTGGTTTAACGGCAGTTAGCATCCAATTTATGGTGCATTACCGCCACCTTCTGCTCTGGAGTGTGGATCAAAATGTACAGTACCTCTGAAGCTCAAGAGGGGAAAAAAAACCCAGACAACTAAATTCTCCTTAAAACTCCAATTTCCCTTAAATACTTTAACACTGCCTTCACTTGTGCCCATTTCCTCATACTTAAAACCCTCTTAGTGTAAAGTCATTCATTCCCTCTTTCCTCAGCAACTCCCTCAACACCTCCCTCTGTGCCTCATAATCCCTACAATTTAACAGCACGTTCCACTGTTTCATCCTCCTGACATCCATCACATAGACCAGACTCATACTTACCTGTTATGCTATGAGTTTTGTTTAATGAGCAGTGTCCTGTTCTCAGTCTAGTGAGTATCGTGTCCTCTCTCCTGTTTCCACTTCTCAACCGGTTCACTTTCACACTCTTTTGGATTGCATAATACCGTCTACCCTTTTCCTCTACGTCCCACCCTACTTGCCATATTTGATGAATTTTCCCCCTAATTATATATTTTGCCTCATTTTTACCAAAGCTAATCTGTTTGTCTATGGTCTTCTTTTTTAGTGCTTTCTTTGCCAGCTCATCAGCCATTTCATTCCCCTTTATACCTACATGAGCTGGAACCCATACAAATTTAACCTGCACTCCATTGTCTGTAACTCTCCTAATAGACTGTAAAACCTCGTACAGAATATCTTGGCGACTTTTTGACTGAAAAGATTTTATGCTTGATAACACTGATAAAGAAGCTGAACAAATGACAACCCTACCTGTTTTTTCCTTTTCAACCCATAGCAGAGGTTCCCACACAGCCATCATCTCCACCGTATACACCCCCAGCATGTTGGAAGTTCTCTTACAGATTTTTATCTCCCTAGATGGAATCGCTACTCCAAACCCAACCAATCTCTGTATAAATAAGTATGAAATTACTATATTTTTCTTCCACCAAACAGTAAAAAGCACTCACTAAATCAATTTTCCCATTCTTTCTTGCTTGTAACAAGTGAAAATCAATATCCGGTGCAACAAGTTTCCACAGAGCCACTGTAGGAATTACCACTGTAGGACACATCCTCACCTCAAGTAACCCAAGTTCATTGGCAATCGTATTGCTTACACGTCCGTAGGAATCGTTTTGTCCCCTGACATTCTCCCAGCATGCTTGCAGCACTTCTTTAGTGGTATGCGAATCACTATGCTCTTTTAAATTAATCCAGTAGTTAGCCATAAGATGTTTCCTACTTAACCCCAAAGGCATTGTTCCCATTTCAATTTGTATAGCAGCTGCTGGGGAAGTTTTAAAGGCCCCACTGCATACCCTCAAAGCTTTGGACTGAACAATATTTAACATCTCATCACATTAATCACTTTTTTACATTTTTCCTCCACTCTGCTTATGTGTTCTACCCATGTGAGTCTAGAATCAAATAACACACCCAAAAATTTAAATACATTAACTCTTTCTAGTTCATACATCCTTACTTTCATATCTTCACCAATCCTTTTCCTAGTGAAAAACACTGAGTCTTTTCAACAGAAAATTTACTACCCCAATGAAGGCCCCATTCTACAACCTCATTAATGGCTTCCTGCACTTTCCTGATTATATATTCTAAATTTCTTCCACTTTTCAACAAGGCCCTATCATCAGCAAATAATGATCGGCCTATACAGTGGGGTAAAAAAGTATTTAGTCAGCCACCAATTGTGCAAGTTCTCCCACTTAAAAGATGAAAGAGGTCTCCAATTTTCATCATAGGTATACCTCAACCATGAGAGACAAAATAAGAAAAAAAAAAATCCAGAAAATCACATTGAAGGATTTTTAATGAATTAATTGGTAAACTCCTCGGTAAAATAAGTATTTGGTCATCATTTCCCCTCTGGGGATCAATAAAGTATACTAAATCTAAAAAAAAAAAAAATCTCAAAACTTTGTTATATACCCTTTGTTGGCAATGACAGAGGTCAAACGTTTTCTGTAAGTTTTCACAAGGTTTTCACACACTGTTGCTGGTATTTTGGCCCATTCCTCCATGCAGATCTCCTCTAGAGCAGTGATGTTTTGGGGCTGTCGCTGGGCAACACAGACTTTCAACTCCCTCCAAAGATTTTCTATGGGGTTGAGATCTGGAGACTGGCTAGGCCACTCCAGGACCTTGAAATGCTTCTTATGAAGCCACTCCTTTGTTGCCCGGGCGGTGTGTTTGGGATCATTGTCATGCTGAAAGACCCAGCCACGTTTCATCTTCAATGCCCTTGCTGGTGGAAGGAGGTTTTCACTCAAAATCTCACGATACATGGCCCCATTCATTCTTTCCTTTACACGGATCAGTCGTCCTGGTCCCTTTGCAGAAAAACAGCCTATATATGATGTTTCCATCCCCATGCTTCACAGTAGGTATGGTGTTCTTTCTCCTCCAAACACGACAAGTTGAGTTTTTACCAAAAAGTTCTATTTTGGTTTCATCTGACCATATGACATTCTCCCAATCCTCTTCTGGATCATCCAAATGCTCTCTAGCAAACTTCAGACGGGCCTGGACATGTACTGACTTAAGCAGGGGGACACGTCTGGCACTGCAGGATTTGAGTCCCTGGTGACGTAGTGTGTTTCTGATGTAGCCTTTGTTACTTTGGTCCCAGCTCTCTGCAGATCATTCACTAGGTCCCCCATGTGGTTCTGGGATTTTTGCTCACCGTTCTCGTGATAATTTTGACCCCACGGGGTGAGATCTAGCGTGGATCCCCAGATCGAGGGAGATTATCAGTGGTCTTGTATGTCTTCCATTTTCTAATAATTGCTCCCACAGTTGATTTCTTCACACCAAGCTGCTTACCTATTGCAGATTCAGTCTTCCCAGCCTAGTGCGGGTCTACAATTTTGTTTCTCGTGTCCTTTGACAGCTCTTTGGTCTTGGCCATAGTGGAGTTTGGAGTCTGACTGTTTGAGGTTGTGGACAGGTGTCTTTTATACTGATAACGAGTTCAAACAGGTGCCATTAATACAGGTAACGAGTGGAGGACAGAGGAGCCTCTTAAAGAAGAAGTTACAGGTCTGTGAGAGCCAGAAATCTTGCTTGTTTGTAGGTGACCAAATACTTATTTTACCGAGGAATTTACCAATTAATTCATTAAAAATCCTTCAATGTGATTTTGTGGATTTTTTTTTCTCATTTTGTCTCTCACAGTTGAGGTATACCTATGATGAAAATTGGAGACCTGAGTTCCACTGAGTTCATTGTGTTTCTTCCTTTCCTAAAGCCACTTTTTCCAGATCATACTCCAGCCTTTCTGTTATCATTCTTTCTATAATTTTGCTTAAACTAGAAGTCAATGCTACTGGTCTATAATTAGTAGGTTTAGCCAGGTCCTTGCCTGGTTTCCTGACAGGGATCACTAGAGATTCCTTCCACACATCTGGTAATTTCCATTTGTCCCATACTCTATTATAAAGGTCCAACAACTTTCCCAGAGCTCCTTTTCCCAGATGCTTTAACATTTGATTACTAATTTTATCCTTCCCTGAGGATGTATTCTTGGATTTATTTATTGCTCTAACCATTTCTCCTATACTGAATTGATCCTTAATTTCATTCTCTGTATGCTTTCTTCTATCTAATATATTTAGATAATGCCAAAATATATTCTCCCTTCTCCTCCTTCCCTCATCTATCAGGTTATCTATACTGTGCACTTTTGCAAAAGTTTTAGCTAGTACCTCAGCCTTTTCTATATTTGAGGTTGCCACTTCCCCATCATTCTCTAACACTGGATATTCCAGATCTCTCCTATTTCCGTTCATCTTCTTTATCATTCCCCACACCTTCCCCACAGGTGTATTCCTCCCTATATCATCACAAAAATTTCTCCAACTTAGCCTTTTTGCTTGCCGTACTGTTCTCATAACCCTTGCTTGTGCTTTCTTATACTCGATTAAATGTTACATATTATGAGTCCTTCTAAGCTGCCTAAATGCCCTGTTTCTGTTTTTAACTGCCTGCTGACATTGCACTGTCCACCAAAGGACCAGCTTTTTCTTCAATTTTCCTTTACGTTTAGGTATAGATCCTTCCGCAGCCCTAATTATAGCTGAGCTAATTTGATTATTAGCTTCACTGATATTATCTGCTAGCATTATCCTTGCCATATTGTTCTCACACAAGCACTGAAATCTTTCCCAGTCGGCTTTTCCACGTATCCATCTTGGGACTCTGTCACCTGCATTCACTTCCATTTTTCCTCCAATTACACATGATATTGGATAATGATCACTCCCAACTGTAGTGTCCGTACAAACTTCCCAGTTACTAATCCCAGCCAAAATACTGGTCACAAGTGTAATATCCAATACTGACTCAGATCCCGTAGTAACACTAATTCTTGTTCCTCTGCCATTGTTGATACAAACCAAATTCCTTTCCTCCATCAATTCCTCAATGACATTCCCATTTAGATCAGTACTTACTCCCCCCCATATTTTGTTGTGGGCATTAAAATCTGCACACCAAATAACTCTGCACCTATCCTGCCCTTGTATCTTTAGCAAATTATCCACCTCTAACTTTTTGCACGGATTAGAGTAGTTAATAATAACTACTTACTCTCCTCTTTCCCACACTTCCACCACAATGTATTCCTGATCCTGTGGAGAGTGCAAATAACGGAGGCAGACTTATGTAGCAGACGACTTTATTCACTCTCACATCAGTCATACACAGAAAAAGCCTATCTCAATACACCAGGGTCTCTCCTTTTATATCAACCGCCCATCTCCCATCTGCATGACATCTTGCATCACAATGCATTCAACCCTTCTCCCCCCACTACTTCTTCCTGCTACCTCACCGTAATCTCTCTCATCTCAATACCTATTGTCCTTCTCTGTTTACCCTCTGCATCCAGTCTAAGATGATTAACCCAGCTTCTACACCGCCCCCCCGCCCAGAATCTCAGACCGAGTTTCAGTCCTCACGTCCTTTTGGCTTCAGTCTCCTCCCGTATCTGCTGTAACGGGGGTTTTCCGCCTCCGTGGCGCTGCTGTGCCGGTGGGGGGCTCCTGGGGGTGTGTCTGTCTGCGGGTGGGCATTGGCGAGGGGGGGAGACCTTCGACTTGCCCGTGTGGCTGCTCTGATGAATTGTTTACCTGGGGAGTTCTCAGTGGGGGTCTTCCACGCCGAGGGGCCCAAGCCAACATCACTTGCTCGTCCGCCACCACAAAGGCGGGCTTAAGTCTGTCTATACATATTTTCTCCCTACAACCCCCCAGGTCTAACAAAAAATGTTTGTCCCCTGTTTCCAGCACTCTGAACGGGCCATCGTAGGGTGGGCACAATGGGGGGCGGTGGGCATCGTGCCTGACAAACACGAACGCCGCGTTCTTCAAAGTTTTTGGCACAAAAGCGCGTGGAAAACAGTGGTGGGCAGGGACCGGTAACGTGCCTGTATCTGCGCTATGCTGCAAACGCTGAGACGGACAGTTGTCCGGCGCAGGATTATCTGGCAAAAATTCCCCGGGGAAACGCAGTGGCTGAGAAAAAACAAGCTCCGCCGGGGAAGCCTCCAAATCCTCTTTTGGTGTGGAATGCAACCCCAATAAAACCCACGGCAACCTGTCTACCCAATTTGCATCCGTCAGCGAAGCCCTGAGCGCTTCTTTCAGTGACCTATGAAAACGCTCACATAACCCATTGGCCTGTGGGGTTGTACTCAGTTGTGCGATGAATTGCAACACCCAGGCTACGGACCATCACGGACCAGAGGTCGGAAACAAACTGTGGGCCCCTATCGGACGTGATGTCCGACAGGATGCCAAAATGTGCCACCCATGTCGTCACAAAAGCGCACGCCATGTCCGCGGACGTGGTTGCCGCCAGCGGGACTGCTTCTGGCCAGCGTGTGGTGCGGTCCACCACTGTCAGAAGGTGCATGCACCCCTGCGATGGCGGGAGGGGGCCCACGAGGTCCACATGAACATGGTCGAACCTCTTAGCCGGTATACAAAACGGTTCCAAAGGAGCCTTCGTGTGTCTGTGTACTTTGGCTCGTTGGCACGCTATCAAATCAAATCAAATCAAACTTTATTGTCATATTGCTGTACATACAACTGTAGTGCAGGCAAGATGAAATTGCGTTTCTCTCGGCATCCATATAAATAGAAGCAGCATGATTTAAGACACATTCCCACATAGCTCCACCCCCCACCCCCACCCCCACCCCCCATCCATTCACACATCCCTGAGACATACTTGGGGGAAAAAAAACCCCAACTAACTATAATATACAAATAATATACAAAATGTCCGTAGGTGCAGTAGTGTGTATGAGAGATTCCGGGTCAACTGTTCAGCATCCTGACAGCTTGTGGAAGGAAGCTGTTGATCAGTCTGGTGGTTCTGCCTCTGATGCTTTGGAATCGTTTACCAGATGGAAGAAGTTCAAAGTGTTTATGCAGGGGGTGAGAACGGTCCTTGACAATGTTCAGTGCCCTGCTCCTACAACGGTTCTGAAAAAGTTCTTGGACTGAGGGGAGGGAGACTCCAATTACCCTCTCAGCCCCCTTGACTATCCTCTGCAGGGCTTTTTTGTCTGACATACTGCAGCTGGAGTACCATGTTGCAATGCAGTACGTCAGAACACTCTCCACCACACCTCTGTAGAAGGTCCTGAGGATGCAGATGGGGAGAGAGGCCTGTTTGAGTTTCCTCAAGAAGTGCAGTCTCTGCTGAGCCCGCTTCCTGATCCCCAAGGAATTCTTGCTCCAGGTCAGGTCCTGCGAGATCTGCACTCCGAGGAACTTGATGTTCTCTACTCTCTCCACTAAACGGCCGCCGATGCTGAGGGGGATGTGTTCAGGCTGTGACCGCCGGAAGTCGATAATCATCTCCTTCGTTTTGTCCACGTTGAGCACCAGATTGTTCTCCCTGCACCAGCCCTCCAGGTCTCTCACTTCTTCCCTGTATATTGATTCCTCATCCCTCTGAATAAGTCCCACCACCGTGGTGTCGTCTGCAAACTTAATAATCTGGTTCCCCTCGTGTTTGGATACACAGTCATGTGCTAGAAGTGTAAACAACAGTGGACTGAGTACACAGCCTTGAGGGGATCCGGTGCTCATCGTGACAGAGTTGGAGATGTTGTTTCCAACCCGGACAGACTGAGGTCTCTCAGTCAGGAAATCCAGGATCCAGAGACATGTGGCGGTGTTCAGACCGAGAAGGAGTAATTTCTCCATCAGTCTCTGGGGAATAATGGTGTTGAATGCTGAACTGAAATCAATGTACAGGAGTCTGGCGTAGGTGTCTTTCTGGTCCAGGTGGGTGATGACAGAGTGTAGGGTGGTGACTATAGCATCCTCCGTGGAGCGGTTTGAACGATATGCAAACTGGAGCGGGTCGTGTGATGCAGGGAGGCAGGCTGTAATGTGTGGTTTGACAAGCCGTTCAAAACACTTCATCACAATTGGTGTCAGTGCAACAGGACGATAGTCATTCAAACAGGACACAACTGGTTTCTTTGCCACTGGTACAATGATAGAGGTCTTGAAGCATCTGGGAACGATGGCCTGACTCAGGGAGATGTTATAAATGTCAGTCAGGACATCCGCCAACTCGCTCGCGCAGTCTCGGAGTGCACGTCCCGGAATGTTGTCCGGACCTGCAGCTTTGCGTAGGTTGACTCTGGTTAGGGTCCTCCGTGTGTCCGCTGTGTTGATGGTAAAAGCTGGTCCGACCGATGGTGGGGGTGGGCCAGCCCTCCCTCTGATTGTCGAGTTTGATGCTTCAAAACGTGCAAAGAAGTCATTAAGCCTGTCTGGAAGCGAAGCGTCGTCATCATTGACCCCCTGCCTAGACTTATAGCCCGTCAGTGTCCGAACTCCCTGCCACATCTGCTTGGTGTTCCTAGTGTCACAGAGGTGTCCCTGGATTTTCTCCGCATAGGCACGCTTTGCCGCCTTAATTTCCTTTGAGAGCGCAGACCTGGCTGAGCGGAGGACGATCCTGTCCTTTGCTCTGAAGGCTGCATCTCTGGCTGTAAGCAGCGAGCGCACCTCTGCAGTCATCCAGGGCTTATGATTACCCCGCATAGTGATGGTCTTCACTGTAGTGACATCCTCTGTGCAATTCGCGATGTAGCTGGTGACTGTATCAGCATACTCCTCCACATCTGTCTTGTCTTCCTGGGAGGCTGCTATTTTGAAGATCTCCCAGTCTGTGTGCAGAAAACAGTCTTTCAGTGCAGAGGTTGCACTCTCTGGCCAAATCCTGATTTGTAGCATTGGACGCAGCGGCCCCTCTTGGCATCAACGAGTGTGAGAGTTTTGAGTGTTTTGATCATCCCAGACGTACATTCTGTAAAACTTACAACCGTGAGACCTTATTAAACATCAAGGTACTGCACGCTGCAAGAATCGCGGCGATCGGTTGTGATTTGGACACTCTACGCCAGCATGGAATTCTGCAGAATTATGCAGGCTGCAGCCCATTCTTTCACTTGTTTGTGCAGACCTGGCTATACGAACTTTGCTCAGACCATTTTGACTGACACGCACACTCCTGGGTGCGCCAGAGCGTGAACTGACTCAAACACTCAGCAGCGCCAAGCAACTGGGACCACCAGGCGCGGGCGTCTCGTGGAGACGTTGCAGACTGGGGGGGGGGGGGGCTGCCGTCTTGCTGTACTTTGCTCTCCAGCCTTAACCCTGTTGGTCCAGACTGGAGCGCGCACACGTCCGCATCGCCAATCTGCTCTGCGGCCATGGCTGTATAATCGATCCCCACGCAGACCGGGGCCACTACTGCGCTCGAGAGGCAGTCCGCCACCACATTCAGTTTACCCGACACATGCTGAATATCGGTCATAAACTCCGAGATCGCGGCCAGCTGTCTCTGCTGCCGGCCCGACCATGGTTTCGAAACCTTGGCCATCGCAAACGTTAGCGGCTTGTGGTCCACGAACGCGGTGAAGCTGCGCCCTTCCAGCCAGAACTGGAAGTGGCGTATGGCCAGGTGGAGAGCCAGCAACTCTCTGTCGAACGCGCTGTATTTACGCTCACTGTCGCGCAAAGCCCTGCTGAAAAAAGCGAGCGGCTGCCAAGAACCGGTGACGCGTTGCTCCATGACGGCCCCTATGGCCACGTCCAAGGTGTCGGTAGTGAGCGCTATCCGGGCCGCCGGGTCCGGGTGCGCCAACAGTGCGGGGTTTGCCAGAGCTATTTTAACCTCAGGGAACGCCTGCTCCCGCTCCGGAGTCCATTCACTCTGTCCGCCGGTTTCCATTTCTTGAGCACGGCGTACAATGACTGCATGAGCTGAGCTGCACGGGGGAGGAACCGGTTATAAAAGTTAACCATCTCCAAAAATTCTTGCAGCGCCCTGACCGTCTGAGGCCGGGGAAAATTCGCCACGGCGCGCACCTTGTCGGGCAAGGGTATCGCTCCCTCCGGTGAGACGTGGTGCCCCAAAAAGTAAAAAAAAAGTCAATGCCGAACTGGCATTTTGCTGGGTTGATTATTAACCCGTGCTCCTCCAACCTCCGAAAAACCGTCCTGAGGTGGGTTATGTGTTCGTCCTCGGACGCACTGGCCACCAGGATATCATCCAGGTAGACAAACACAAATGGCAGATAGCGCAACACCGCATCCATCATGCGTTGGAATGTCTGTGCCGCGCCTTTTAATCCAAAGGGCATGCGTAAAAACTCAAACAAGCCAAACGGAGTTATTACCGCTGTTTTGGGTATGTCCTCCGCGCGCACTGGGACCTGGTGGTAACCGCTGACCAGGTCTATTTTAGAAAAAATGCGTGCCCCGGCGAGGTGAACGGAAAAATCCTGAATATGGGGAATCGGGTAGCGGTCGTGCACTGTGGCGTTATTCAACCTACGGAAATCTCCGCACGGTTGCCACGATCCCTCGGCCTTAGGGACCATGTGTAGCGGGGATGCCCATGGGCTGTTTGAGCGCCTGATGATGCCCAACCTTTCCAAGTTGGCAAACTACTATGGCCAGTTTAGCTGCGTCCAGGTGCCGAGGTCGTGTGAAAACGGGTGGCCCAGTGGTGGTGATAAAGTGTTCCACCCCGTGTTTAGTGCTGGCCACCGAAAACGTTGGGACCATGAGTGCTGGGAACTGAGTGAGCAGTATGTGGAACTTACCGCCTGGAGCTGTGACGTTGGCTTGTGTTATTGGCCTGGCCCCTCGAGCTGTACAGGGGAGAGAATCAAAAGACATTGCATTACCCAGGCGCCTGTTAGCAACATCGACTAGCAACCTTTGTGCACACAGAAAATCAGCTCCCAGGATTGGGAAACTCAATGCTGCTATGACAAAAGTCCACTCGTACATATGGTCGTGTAGGGATAAAGTCAAAGTCAGTGTTCTCTCACCAAAAGTCTTAATGTCCGAGCCGTTTACAGCTACCAGCTGGGGGCCACTAGCTCGCGCTAGCTGGTCGGTGTAGCATCATCGTCCTCCTCAAACCAAGACAGAAGATCACTTCTCTCCAGTTTACAGGAATTTCATTTTATTCATTACACAGGAATATCATCTTTCTGCCTTCTCAGGAATATCACTGGCTTTTATGCCGACTCATGCAGGCTTTTTCCAGGCCTGACCAAAGATGCTTGCTTTCCCAGGACCCCAATGTAAACAGTTGCCGCTTGCAGAGATTGTAAGGATCAGAGTTTGCTTTTAGAGGCTCAAAGGAACATAAAACTCAGGAGACCAGACCTCTCAACATGAACACTGCATTTGATAACGTACCTTTTCACAGGAAACCAATGTTTTTAAAAGAGTCATAAACCACTTAATCTGACGGTTTTATAGCCTATGCTGTCCAGGTCTTCGCCAGATACCTAAGGAAATCATCTACAGCTCAACAGTACCTCCTAGCGGATACCTACGGAATGTGTTTTCAGTACGTAGGATGACTTTTAATTTGTTCTAAATATTAAGTTTCTTTCAGCTTATCCTCTGGATCCTAAGGACACTGAAAATCATCCCTCTTATCACCAACCATGGTTTGCTGCATGTTCTGCTGTTCTAATCTTGATCTAAATGTGAATGCATGTATTATAATTATGTATAAGAAATGTTATATTCATGAGTGTTATTGGAGTAATGGTATAAATGCATGATCACCATATATTAGCCAAGTCATTTAATTTAGTTAGATTTTATAGTGAGCATTTATCTCATAAGAACTGACTGAGTGTTGATTTTCCCTCTGAAATTTCATGGGATGGTGTCTTCATTTGATTGGCTGCTCTCAAACAAAGAAGTGTTCTCACATTGGATAGCAGCCATTTCAAACTGCTTCTGAAAAAGCCGATTGGTCAGTCTTGCGACTACATCATCAGTTTTACGACCCGGCGAGGTAACTTTAAAAGACAGAAGTTAGATTTGAGTTTTGTTAAGAGAAAAGAAAAAGTCAGCAGGATCAGCAGAGTTAGAAAACGAGATCAGAAGTTAAGAGAAAAAAAAAGTGTAGAAGTAGAGACAACAGGCAGGAAGATTAGAGGAAGATTAGCTAGAAATAGAATTAAGAATTAGAAACACAGAAAGAAGAAAGAAAGAGATTTTGAGAAAGATTAGGAACTAAATTAAGATTAAAGAAGCAGAATAGTAATCTAGATCTCAGAAGAAGATTTTATTCCACCGTTTCAAGGCCCTGTGAAGTTTTATTTTATTCTCTGTGTGTTTGTCAAGTCTTTTCTTATATTCTGGAAACTGAGGAGGAACCATTTTTCTTTAGAGCTCGTCCCTTTTTAGAGAATCAAATTCTCAAACTTTTTCCTTCACCTCAGAAGCCATTCTTATCCTAGTAAATGTTTTTCTAACACTTTTTTTATGACTTTTCACGCCATTAAAGTGGACCTTTAATTTGCCTAGTTTAAAGTGAATAGAGACTGAGAAGATTTTCCTTCAGTTTTCGGGTCGATCCCGCTACAAGAGACCCCAAATTTGGATTCTTTTCCCAAGGACTTTTCACGCCGCCCTGAGACAAACCACCCACGGCTGCAAATGTCTCTTTGAAGGGCCCCCCAGCTGAGTTATCACCCCACGGCTGTGAGTGAGGACAGCAGCCGCTTCCTCCGACGTCCTAACTTCAAAACCCAGCGGTACCGACCCGCGGAACTTGGACCGTTCTTGGCCGTTGTGTGAGTGAGACTCTTATTTCTCCTATTTCTGGGTTAAAACGTGATGTCCTAACAATTAAATTACAATTGAATATGGCCCGTATTTCAGGGCTCAATTAATCTCTCAGCAGCAGGATAGCACTGTAAACTGAAGCAAAAACTCTTAGACATTTTTAAGTAACTGCCCTTAAATTTTGTAGATTAATTCAGGAGTCATTTTTAGATAATTAGCTTATGAATTTTTCCCATAAAATTGCGATGTTTTGTTAAAACATTCCAGCCTCATTTACCGTTGAAACATAAGTCTAGTTTCTCCTTGGTTCTGCAGAGGTGTAAAGCTGGATTTTATGTTCAGGAACCCAATATCAGTTGATGTGATATATTACGCTGTTATCATCTGAATCTGTTTATTCACCATTTGAACGCCATGACATGTAACCTGAATGATTTTAATAAAGAGTGAATGAGAGCAGTTGAAAGTGTTTTCCTTTCGCATATACAGGTTTCCTAATCACGGCAGGACAAAAACTCACTGAAACTTTGAGACTGATTCATAAAGTAATTTAAGGTACAAAATTAATTAAAACTAAAGTTAATTTTATTGTCCGTTAGGACTGGTGCCCCTTTTACGAGTGCTTTTATTTAATTTAGCGGGTATAGAAGTGACGGTTCAGCTCTGCCCCCTTTCACACCCACTATTAAATAAAATAAATAATTCCTGTACCTTATGACAAATAATTTTATAAGCCACTTTATCCTACATCGGTGTAGGATGGCAGGATGAGGCTCTTTTGGGAGCCGGTGTCTACGAGGAACCGTCTCCCCGAGCACGAGTCCGTCATGTAGAGCAGCTTGTTCTCTTCACCGGCGGTCGCAGCTGCTACTGACTGCCGGCCTTGGTGTTTCCCGAATGCTTGAATTGGCACGGTGGCACGCATCTGCGTGCATCCTCTCCAAAGCGGCGGTGGTAGAAGCAGAGCGTGTCTCTCTGGCGCTTCCTGGCCCCCGCTGCCGCTACTGTCGCCGGCTCCTTGCCTCTGCTGGTCGTCTCACTGGGTTCCAACGCCGCCACGCTCACTGTGAGGGCTCTGGTGGTGAGGATGATCCGATCTGCCTCCTGGGCTAGCGCCTGGTAGTCACGCGCGGCCAGCAACGGCGAATTGGCAAGAACCACTCTTGCCTCTGTTGGGAGGTTCCGGAGGAAAAGGTGGGCAAACAGAAAATGCCCATCGCCCGTGCCCATCAACGCCAACATCTTCTCCATCAGTTCGACCGCCAACCCATCTCCTAACTCGGAGCACCTCAGAAGCCTCTCTACTCTCTCACAGTCCGAGAGTGTGTAGCGCCGGGTCAGCGCAGCCTTGAGAGCCCCGTATTTGTCGTGGGCTGGAGGCTGTTGGAGCAGGCTCGCTACTTGCTGAGACGTGCAAGCGTCCAGTGCTGCGACCACATAGTAATATCTGGTGTCATCTGCCGTTATTCCCTGGAGGGCGAACTGAGCCTCGGTGTGGTGGAACCAAGACCGCGGGTCGTGCAGCCAAAAGTCCGGTAGTTTGACCGAAACAGAGCACGCGTTGCTGGGGGCTCCTGTCCGGGCCGACTCCAGGGTTCTTGCCTCGTGTTCCATAATTCGTCAAGGGGTCACCAGTGTGGAGAGTGGAAATAACGGAGGCAGACTTATGCAGCAGACGACTTTATTCACTCTCACATCAGTCATACACAGAAAAAGCCTATCTCAATACACCAGGGTCTCTCCTTTTATATCAACCGCCCAGCTCCCATCTGCATGACATCTCGCATCAAAATACATTCAACCCTTCTCCCCCCACTACTTCTTCCTGCTACCTCACCATAATCTCTCTCATCTCAATACCTATTGTCCTTCTCTGTTTACCCTCTGCATCCAGTCTGAGATGATTAACCCAGCTTCTACAATCCAATCCCTTTTCTACTACCCTGTATGGGAGATTTTGTTAAATAAATGTTGCAACCCCTCCCCCCCCCATTTTGTCTGTCTTTCCTAACACCAGTATAACCATACAGTACAAAGTCTAACCTTGGTTTTAACCAGGTTTCCTGAACACAAATAATATCAGGTTTAATTGCCATTTCTTTAATGAAACGCTTGAATTCCTGACCATTAGCCAGTAAACTCCTAGTATTCTACTGTAACAGCAGTACCAGAAGTAAAATTAACCAGTCCCTGATCCGAGTCTTGACCAGACTGAGAAGCCAGATTCCTTCTCACCTCTTCCCAAGTCAGTCCCATTAATCCTAGATGATTTACCGCCGCTTTTACAATTAGCTGAATCTTATCCTTCTTTGACTTAACCTCGGCTGTGCTGTTAATGACTCCTGCAATAAATGTCACTAACGCCTTTTTATCCACAAACATCCTGTCAATACTATTAACTTGCGGTGACTCACGTGTATCCTGCCTCACAGTGTTATTAATCTGTATCTCTGTCAGTCTCACAGCTTCTGCATAACTAATTCTTTTTTCCACCCTTAGCTTTTGAACATTGTTCAGGTTCAGGTTCAGGTTCAGATTACTTTATTTGTACCTGTAGGTAGATTTGTTTTGCAGTCTGGTGACATCCATATTTACAAGCCACAAATTACATTCAACATAGACACAAACACAGGCACATATGAAGCTGACTATAAACATGATAAAAATACTCAAGGCTCCATCAATCAGGGTATAAAAAGACAAAGAGATGGGAGAAAAACCAGAGGTAAGAGAGAAGGGTACCGGAGTGGTGGCTCAGCTGGTAGAGCATCCGCCCCACACCCGGGAGGCAGGGGTTCAAATCCCGGCCGGGTCATACCAAAGACCATATAAAAATGGTGCTTTCTGCCTTCTAGCGTGGTGCTCCGCATAATGGAATGGGGAAAGTAAAGTTACACACAGAGCTACCAGAGGACTGACCCCCCACTGTAGCTTTCACTACTTACAGTAGCTGTGTGGCCTAGGGTCAGAGAAACGGAGATAGGCGCCGCCCATATACACCTTCAGGTGTGAAGGGATTAACTAACTAACTAAGAGAGAAGGGTCATATTAAAAGTTAAAAACTAGTCAAAGAGGTTAAAAACTCAAAGGTCTAAAACCCAACAAAATATTTAGAACCCAAATAACATCCTACAAAAATAAGTAAATATAAAATGGAGTTAATAAATAGGTACCTAAATTATGTGCAATATATTGTTACAGCTTGTTCAATTCTTTGACAGCAGCAGGAACAAAGCTGTTTTTGTAGTGCTGGGTTCTACTTTTTGGGCAGCAAACCTCCGTCTTGAGGGAAGAAGCTGAAAGTTGCAGTGCAAAGGGTGGGAGTCATCATTTAAAATGGAGGTAGCCATCCTCTGTACTTGTCTGGTGTACAGGGATGTCAGGCTCAGCTGTGGCTCACCAAGCAAACGACTGGACCATCTAACTACCTGATCCAAGGATTTCCTCTGTTTCAGTTTTATCTGACCAAACCATGACACTAAAGAAAAGAATAAAACAGATTCAATAAAAGCCCGATAAAACATTGTCATTATGGTTCGGTCAATTTGGAAGCATGCAAGTTTTCTCAAGCAATGCAAATGTTGCTGACCCTTTTTGCACACCCTTTCACAGTTCTCTTCAAAGTTTAAATTACTATTGTGGCACACATATATGCACATACGTGGGTTTCAGATGCTCCACAGATATATCACTGTATGCTTATTGTATACTTCACGTCTCAGGGGAACAAAGGGACTGAGCCTTCCAGAGGTAACGGGAGGGTGTGAGATCTGGCCTTTTGTTTCAAGGAGATGGCCTTGAGAGATTTCCTGACCACCGGAGACTAGGAGGTGGATGGCGTTGAGATCGGGGGAAGTTACATTGTGATTGGGATTAAGTACCATGTGACTGTATGTTTGATTAAGCACCATGTGATTGTATGTTTGATGTCCTGGTATAAAAGGACAGATGTGAGAAGATTCCTCCTCTTTTTCTGCTTTTGAATGTTGGAGAATGTTATTGTGAATAAAGCTGAACCTGAGGAATACACTCAGTCTCGTCCTTCACAACTCTCCACACTATCAATAATCGTCCCAAGATATTTGTAGGATTGTACACATTCGGTGGTCTGGCCTTTTAGTACGGTGACTTTGTGCCTGGGATTTTTCCTCCTAAAGTCAATAATCATGTCTTTAGTTTTTGTCGTATTCAGCTGCAGGTAGGAATCCTCACACCAGTGAACAAAATCATCAACTACTGGGCCGTGGCCACTCTCGCCATCCTGGAGGAGACTGACAATAACTGAGTCATCAGCATACTTTATAATGTGTCTGTTGTCATGTCTGCTCCGACACATGTTTGTGTACAGGATGAAGAGTAGTGGTGACAACACACACCCCTGAGGAGAGCCAGTAGAAGAGCACTTTAGGTCAGACAATGTACCATTGACCCTTACTCTCTGTCCTGTTGGTTAAGAAATCCAGAATCCAACCCACCAGATTATTGCTCAAATCAAATTGCTGCAGGAGCCTTTCAACTAAGATATGAGGTTGGATTGTATTAAAGGCGGAGGAAAAGTCCACAAATAAAAGTCTGGCGTGTGTCCCATTAAAATCCAGATGTTTAAAAAGCATGTTAAACAGAGTGACAGTGGCATCCTCCACTCCTCTGTGAGGCCTATAGGCAAACTGCAGAGGATCCAATGCATGCTCAGTCTGCTTTAGGACCTCACATCTGACCAGTTTTTCAAAAATTTTCATTAAAATTGAAGTCAAAGCAACTGGTCTAAAGTCGTTTACCGTTTTAGGAAAGCTGGATTTTGGAACGGGAACAACCACGGCTTCTTTCCAGATCTTAGGCACATGTTGTGTCTGTAAGGACTTATTGAAAATGTAATGAAATATAGGACTTCAGTTCATGTGCACAGGACTTTACCAAGCGCCCACATATACTATCAGGGCCCTGACTTTTGTTCACTTTTACAGCGCAGAACTTCCTTTTGTAATCCTTTGGTTAACCATGGCTTATCGGCAAATTTATGTTTAAGCTTTTTCTTTACTAATGGACAATTTTTTTCATAAAGAGTGGTTACAATGTTTATAAATGTGTCATAGGCTTCATTTACATCTGATACATAGACTTTTGTCCAGTCTTGCTTCAGCAAGTCTTTAAAAGAACTGATTGCATTTTGTGATTTGTATCTGAACGATTTTAAAAAATTTTCTGTATTGGCCCCCGTGTGGCCATGGATAAGTGCAAAGGTTGGCAAATGGTCACTTATATCATTTATCAATAATCCACTTTCTATTTTCTTATCAATAATATTAACAAACAGGTTGTCAATAAGTGTAGCAGTGTGAACTGTGATTCTACTGGGATGTGTTATTGTGGGATATAGACTCGTGCTGTACATAGAATTCATGAACTCTGTAATTACATTTTGTTGATATGGATTTAGTAAATCAATATTGAAATCTCCACAAATTACTACCATTTTCTTACTAGTAATATTATTGTACAGCTCGACTAGTTTATCTCTGAATGTCTCAATGCAAGTTTCCGGCGTTCTATATATACAACTTATAATTAGATTTTTTGTTTTATCTTGGTCAATCTCAACAGTAACACATTCCAAAATCCCTCGTAGTGCAAAGGACATTCCATTTACAAGCTTACACCTATACAGGTCATCAATATACAGTGCAACACCACCACCCTTTTTTTGAGATCTGTTAATATGAAACATTTGATATCCCTCTATTGCCATCAGGGGAGCCTGCTCTTCATTAAGCCAAGTTTCAGAGACTGCGATAGCTGTAAATTTTCTGTCTAGCTGTTTTAAATAGTCCTGAATCTGTGGAAAGTTTTTGTTAAGACTTCTGCTGTTGAAGTGTATTATTGATAGTTTACCATCTAGTTGCACTTGACTTTTGAATTGCTTTTTGGTGTAATATTCACAATGATTATGAATATTATTGAAAAAGTGGTTATCAGGATCAATATCATTTTCCATCTCTTGTAGTTTATGTTCAGCATAATGGCCTATTTTCAGAGTTTGAATTTCCTCACTCTGTGTCAAATGACTTCCTCCAACTGGGGATAATTGATGTCTACTCAAGTCAGTCATAAGTTTTTTGTTTGTTTTGTTTATTTATTTATTTTTTAAAGTACATTGACATGGTATGTCAAAAGAACTATTCTTGCCGTGTGTGTGGATATGGATTTTTATAGTCTCTTAATTTTCTTAATCAGTGTTCATCTGTATTTATTTAAGTCAGTAACATCCCTGATTATTATACTCTTTGCTTCCTCAGGTGCTCCATTTAGTTTGATCCAAACTCTACAATTTCTTGTCCATGTTGCCTGTATCTTATTTTGTCTTTTCAGCATCCATGCTTGCCGTGCTATTTCAGCATTAGTTTTTGTTAGATGTTCATTTAGGTAAACTTCTGTTCCCCGTAGTTTTCTGGCCTGCCTCAGTATGTCATTCTTTACCCTTCTGTTCACAAAGCGCATCACAATTGATTTCTTTGTTTTATTATCTTTTCTGGGTAAAGCATGACAGGCTGAAATTGCATTTGCTTCGACCTTTATATTTCTATCAAGGAACTGAAGCACCTGGTTTTCCAGGGAGACTGATTCACTCAGGGGAGCATCCTCTCCTCTCAATCCTGCTGTAGCATAAGCATATGATTGATATTTAATGTCTAGTCCACTTATAATTAGATCATCCATACGAGAACATTGTTCAAGATCCTCGACGCGTCCCTCCAAGTCTGCAGTTTTTTTTTGTCTTTTCCCTTAATTGTTAATTTTAATTCTCGGACATCTTCCATTAGCTTTATTATTTTAGCCTGCTGACTATCCACTTTGGTCAGTTCTTCTGACAAGAAGTTCAGAGATTTTTTTGATCTCTTCCATTTCCTCCTTCTTTGGTGGCATTTTTACTGACCTGTGGATAGTAAAACAATCTCTGCTGGTGTCGCCAGTATCCGATCCGACCGACCTCGAATCCAGCTGGGCCTCAGCTAGCCCCCTCCGCTGCTAGTCCCGCTGCTTACCGCCGCCGTAACCAAGTTCCTGTCCAGCCGGGGCACCGGAAGCTCCTCCACCGAGTCCTGCCGCCCACCGCCGCTGCAGCCGAGCTCCGATCCTGCTTCTGTCCAGCTGGGGTCCCAGTAGACCCTCCACTGAGCCCCGCCGCCTACCGCCGTCTGCCTCAGTAGTTCCTCCGCCGAGCCCCGCCGCTGCAACTGGGCTCTGACTCCGGTTGGGGCCCCGGTGGTCCTCCACTGGTCCCCGTCTCCCACCACCGCTGCAGCTGAACTCCGATCCGGCTCCCGTCCAACTGCTGCCTCGGCTTGTTCCTCTGGCGAGCCCCAATCACCGGGGACAGAGTCGCTTCTCCGTGTCGGTGCTAGGTGCTACGACTAGCTATGGCGTTAGCTATAGCGTTAGCCTAGCAAACGCTTCGGGTTAAGCGTAGCAGCCAAGGTGCTACACACAAGGTTAAATTTAAATATGACCAACTGTGCTCCCCAGGCATGCACAGGATATCTGCAGCCTCAGTAGATGACATTACATGAGATTAAATATAGTTTTTGTTTGTTTTATTAAGATCCCATTAGCACTTGTATAAAACATTGCCTATTCATTCTGGGGTATATATTCTCCCTTGTGTCTACATTGTACAGAGGAGGGAACACAATAGATGCCTCTGCAAAATGGACCAGTCAGCAGACCATGAGCAGGACCCTGCTGGAAAATGTGGGTAAGTCAGTCTCTCCAGGATTTCATGAAATGTTTTTATGACTGTTGCGGCCCAAAAATCCTGAATTTGCAGTTGTTGTTTTTTTTAAAGTTCCGATAAAAGTTCTGCTATACAGAAAAACTTTTGTGCACAGTGTAGAATCCTATATTGGATATATTATATTATTATGGCGGTGCCCTAGGTTAGGGAGGGGTGATGCCCCGCCTCTGGAGGGTGGCGTCACCTGTAGTATATAAGCCAGTAGCAGGAGACATATTGTCTCTTCGCTGTGGCTCCTGTACTCGTAGCAGGGACTCCTGTGTGTGTATAGTTCATGTTATAATAAAACGCATAAACATCACCTCACCTCCTCATTATTCGGACACAACATTTGGCAACAAGGATATACGGAGATGGAGAGGGCTGTGACCATGCTTAGTCCATTTTTGGAGGCTCCAGGTGAGCCGTTGGTCCCTTGGGCCAGATAGTATGAGGTCTTCAAAAACTATCTGTTGATGTTAGACCTCGACGATCTTGACAAATTTTGTGCAAGGGTGTAATGCAGAAGGCAGTCCCTCATAAATGGAGGCTTGGAGACGACTTGCAATTAGCAATTTTTCATTTTATTCCAAAAACTTCACAGATAACAACTTCAACGTACATACCAAATCTTCACACCGACACGACACGACACGACACCCTGTTCTCCCAATAACTAACACCTGTTATATTGTGTGAGACAATTAGGGCTAATTAGCCCCTACCATAACCCCAGGTAAAACAATAAACATTTTCCATTTTTCACACATACCCAATAGCATCTAAAAGTCCATAACAATTTCCCACCTATTTACAAAATACATATAAATAACACAGAATAAATAAGACACCATAAATAATTCAATAAATAATTTAACCCCTATTTACAAAATCTAAATCACCCCTAAACTTACCATCACATGCTCCCTTCCTGCTGGTATCCTTTAAAAAGCCTTCAACCCCTAAAGAGTCTTTTGCCCGGACACCATCAGGGAGCATGCTGGCGAAGGTATGTGGATAATGATCACCACTTGTTTTACCCAAATAATTAAACATAACAATTATCTCACCAAAAAAGGCATTCCACATAGTCAGAAGCAGATCCTAAAATAATATGTGTAGACTTAACAATAATTATTAACATTTACAAATATTACCCAAACAATATAATCACATATACAGTGAACCATAACAGTGGTGATTCTCCGTCGTCACAAAGGGCTATTCTGGTCCATAACCTGGATGTGGAAAGCCGGAGGGTCCTGAGCACGCTTGGAGTAGGTGACACATTCGGCGATATAGCAAGGCTCATGGCGGGCTACTTTTGCTCCCCTGAAGACATCATAACGTGGCCCATGCAGTTCAAGCAGCGACGCCAACGACCCGGAGAGTCAGTTCGACAGTTTGTGGCGGACCTTCGGTGGCTGGCGGGTGAGTGCAGGCTTGGGACTTTGGAGGAGGAGATGGTCTGTGACCAGTTAGCGGAACACGTGGCCTACTCCTCGGCAAGAGTTCGCCTGTTGACTCATGCTGGTGAGCTAACACCACTAGCAGCCATGGAGCTAGCACAACGACACAAGGCAGCGGATCGACTATGGAGAAATCTCGATGATGATGAAGCCCTGCCCAGGAACGACACATGGTGGAAGACTCTGGCCTTGGATCCGGATGATGGCAGTGACGATGAGTACGCGGCCATCATAAAAATAAAGTCCACCCCAGGGACGCTGAGTTGCTACGGCTGCGGATCCAGCGGGCACCACTTTGAAGCGAGGGAGTACACAGCAGTGGGCAAGCATCGTGGACGGTGTGGTTTGCCCCATCACTTCGCCAGGGTTTGTCGCAATTTCAGCAAAGAGGAACGGAGACCTGCAGAGGACAGTGTAGGGAAGAAAGCGCATACGGTGATCCATGCTGTCTCACCCAACACAGGATCAGCGGTCTCCATTTTGAACTTGGAAACAGTAAGACGGTGTTTTCCCCACTACACAGTGAGTAGCGCAAGCATGGCCTGTTTTGGATATGGTAATAATCCCCTTGACATCGTGGGCTCAGTGTGGCTTTCTGTGAGGTTTAAGGAGGCCTCTATGGGCGCAGCCAAGTTCATGGTGTCTTGAGAAGGTAATGATCTAATGGGTTGTGACTTGTTTTACGGGCTTGGTTTCTTCATCACCTGCGGAGATGTGGAGGAGTGGGCAGTTGGTGGTCTGTGGGATCGGCCATTTTATGTTGGAAGTGGCGAAGAAGTGTGGGACTTTGGGTGGCCCATTCCAAGTGAAGAAGGACGCTGCCAGCACCATAGTATGCCAACGAGGTGAGGGTCCCGTGCCAATGTCCGTGGTCCCGCGGACGGTGGACTTGAACAGCATGGTTTGACCCCCACGGTGGCGGAAAGGTCCAGACAGTGTGAACTACAGGGCTCCGGTGGCTGACTGGATACCACTGTTGATTCAACAGTGGAGGGTGCCGCTCCGACGCATCAACATCAACAACTAGCAACCGGGGTAACATCAGATGGCATGAACCCTGGCCGTGCCAACATCAAAAGCAAGGGACTTGGCTCGAGTCAACTTGGCGAACCACTGAGGAGCCATAAGGGTGCCAGATTCCAACGCAGACGACGTAAGAAGCCAGTGAGCGCTCCCCTGGGTGAGGGTGATGACGTCCGTCCTAGGGTTGAGCCTCGGCTTGGTTGAGTGCGCAGTTCTAGGGAACTGAAAGTTGGACAGGATAGTCTGCGGGTGGTCCAGTCCAGCAGCAATGGGTACCTGAGTTTGATTGATGGGTCGAGACAGCATCCCAACAAGCTGCGGCGTTTGAGCAGAAAAGGACGTCAATGCAGCCCATCTCCTGTCACGAGTAAGCGGAGACGCTCTGAAAGTGGGCCACGGGACAGACACTCCAGAGGGGGGCCTCCGGGAGACCCGGGTTAGGTTGTGAATGAGGGCTTACGGTGTGTCTGATTTAGTGTATTTAAAATGTGTCTGCTACTGTTAATATTGTGGTGTTCGAGATATGTTCTGTTGTAAAAAAAAAAGAGAAAAGAGACAGCTTTGTCAATATGGTGATGTGAATTTGTGTAACTGCCTGTTTGACTTTTTGGTTTTGTGCACTTGACCACTGTTGTGCATGTGTATGCTTGGTGATTGAATGTTGTGTGTGTATCTGGGGTGCAGTAACACCTGGGTGTGGTTGTTTGTGTGGGGTTTGTGTGTGTTCATTGCCCTATTTTGGTGTAACTTGTGTATTTTATGAGTAATCTCTGTGTTTATTATGTATACCCTGCAAGTTATGGGGTCGGGTTTTATCGGGATTAATTTAGTTTGGTGTGTGGCCCTTTTTTCTTTTCACTTACTGTTTGTTTACATAGTGGAGAGTTCCACTGGGCCTGTGTGGTGTGTGAGTGTGTAGACCTATACCTCTTTGTATTAGTGTGAATCAGGTGCAAATTATATGGTTGGGAGAATTTGTGTGCTTGCGTTTTTCAAAGGGGGGAGGGTGTAGAATCCTATGGCGGCGCGTGCACAACGCGAGGCTCAGCGTCCTACCAGATTCTGGGGACTAGCAGTGTTATTTCTGCTCATTTCGGGTATGTTCGTTCAGAACAGCTCTGCTTTTACATCTTACGCCCGAGATGAGCTTTTGAATATTGGTTTACAAAACAACGATAACGACCTTTTTATCAGCAACCTACGTCTGAATAACTTTCTGCACTGCTGCATATATTTGCATATATTTGCTTAAATTGCACATACTGTTAATTACCGTATATACTGCACTGCTGTCCTTTGCACTTCTGATTGGATGCTAAACTGTGTTTCATTACCTTGTATTCATAAGATAAGATAAGATAAGATAAGCCTTTATTAGTCCCACAACGGGGAAATTCCAGGATTGCAACAGCACAGGGATAGCAACACTCAGAGCAACAATCAGAAGGCAAGAAAAAAAAAAAAAAAAAAAAAAAAAAAAAGCAAGCAAGAGCAGCTAATATACATATGTACATATTACTATAAAATATATATATACACACACACACACAGACACACAGTGCAGAGCATTGTAGCTGGATGGAATAAATATATGAATATATGAACACAGTGCAGAGCATTGTAGCTAGATGGAATAAATATGTAAATATATAAACACCCACAGTACGGAGCATTGCAGCTAGGTGGAATAAATATGCAAGTATATAAACACACACAGTGCGGAGCAATGTAGCTAGATGGAATAATATGTAGATATATAAAAACACAGTGCGGAGCATTGTAGCTAGATGGAATAAATATATAGATATATAAATATAAACACACCCAGTGCTGAGCATTGTAGCTAGATGGAATAAATATGTAAATATATAAACACACACAGTGCAGGGCATTGTTGCTAGGTGGGATGAAACAGCATAACCGTCTACTTAGTTATCCTACATGGTATGATTATGTGCCCATACATATTCTCACCCTCCATAGCGACCGGTATGTTCCTAGTTGTATGCCGGAGAGGACCATTGTGTAAGTCTATTGCATCTTTTGCATTCAAAAAAAAAAAAACAACTATTAGTTTGTTAAGTCTTTTTGCTATCTCTGCGAGCAGCCCTGCTTAGGTTGTACAGTCTGACAGCCGTTGGTAGGAAGGACCTACGAAACCTCTCGGTTGTGCACCTGGGATGATGTAGTCTGCTGCTAAATGAGCTCCTCAGTGCATCCAGTATGTCCTGCATAGGGTGGAACTCGGACTCCAGCAGAGATGACAGTTTAGCCACCGTCCTTCTCTCTCCTATCTCCTCCATCGGATCAAGGCGCTGCCCCAGGACAGAGCTAGCTTTCTTAATCAGTTTGTTCAGTCTCTTCCTATCGGCTGCAGTAATGCCACTGCCCCAGCAGACCACTCCAAAAGTGATGGCTGATGCCACCACCGTGTCATAGAATGACTTCAGCAGCGCCCCTTGTACACCAAAAGACCTGAGTCTCCTCAGCAGGAACAGCCTGCACTGTCCCTTCTTGTAGAGTGCGTCAGTATTGTGTGACCAGTCTAGTTTATTGTTCAGATGAATACCCAGGTACTTATAGGATGTCACCATCTCGATGTCTGTTCCCTGTATATTTACTGGTGCTATGAGGGGCTGCCCATGCCTGCGGCAGTCCACCACCAGCTCCTTAGTTTTCCTCGCGTTGATCTGGAGGCAGTTCCGATGGCACCAGTCCACAAAGTCCTGGATAAGCCCTCTGTACTCAGCTTCATCTCCGTTGGAGATGAGACCAACGATCGCAGAGTCATCAGAGAACTTCTGTAGATGGCAATGTGTTGTGTTGTGTGAGAAGTCCGCAGTATAAAGAGTGAACAGGAAGGGAGCCAGCACCGTTCCCTGGGGGGCCCCCGTGCTACTGATGATCGTGTCGGAAACACAGTCCCGGGTTCTCACAAACTGAGGCCGGTTCGTGAGGTAGTCCAGGATCCATGATGACAGGTGCTGGTCCACCCCTGCGCGCAGCAGCTTGTCCTTCAGGATCATCGGTTGGATGGTGTTGAAAGCACTGGAGAAGTCAAAGAACATGATCCTCACCATATTCCCGGGCTTCTCCAGGTGGGACAGAGAACGGTGAAGGAGGAAGATCACCGCATCCTCCACCCCAATGCCATGCTGGTAGGCGAACTGGAGTGGATCCATCGCTGGTTCCACCAGGGGGCGGAGATGAGCAAGGAGCAGTCTCTCCAGGGTCTTCATCAAGTGGGACGTCAAGGCCACCGGTCTGTAGCTGTTCAGGTCTTTGGGGTGGGAAGTTTTTGGTACAGGTACCACACAAGATGTTTTCCACAGCTGTGGTACCCTCCCCAGTTTCAGGCTCATGTTGAAGATATACGTCACAATCCCACACAGCTGGTCTGCACAGGACTTGAGGAGCTTTGCGCTGATGCCGTCCGGTCCCGACGCCTTCCTCGCCTTGATCTTCCTCAGCTCCGTCCTCACCTGGGTCTTGGTCAGGGTCAGGATGGGGGGCTGTGTGTTGGGAGTGGGGGGGGGGGTGTCGGTGGAGTGGGGAGTGGGCAGCAGGACTTGATTTCTTAGAGGCAGCAGTGGTTGTTGTGCAGACAGGGGGGAGGGCGGTTGGTCAAATCTATTGAAAAACAGATTCAGGTTGTTCGCCCACTCCCTGCCCCCCGTGGCCTGGGGGGAGGTATTCTGGAGCCCCGAGATGGTTTTGAGGTTTCTCCAGACCCCGCTGATGTCGCTCTGTTGCAGCTTGTCCTCCATCTTCTTCCTGAAGCTTTCCTTGCCTTCTCTGATCTTTCTCCTCAGCTCCCTCTGTACGGACTTCAGCATCTCCCTGTTCCCCGACCTGAAGATCCTCTTCTTCTCTCTCAGAAGTGTTTTTATCTCAGGGTTGATCCAGGGTTTGTTGTTTGAGTGACGCCGTATGGTCTTGGTGGGAACGGATTTGTCCACACAGAAGCTGAGGTAGCCCGTGAAGGTGTGAATGAGGCCATCGATGTCCTCACCATGTGGATCGCAGAGCTGCTTCCAGGCAGTGGCTTCAAAACAGTCCTTTAGAGTGTCCATTGTCTCCTCAGACCATAACTCCACAGTGTGCATGGCCGGAGGTTGTCTGTGCACTAGGGGTTTGTACACCGGCCGGAGATGAACCAAGTTGTGATCCGATCTCCCAAGTGGGGGGAGTTGTGATGAGGTGTACGCCTCCTTAGTGTTTGCGTAGAACAAATCCAGTGTTTCCAGGGCTGCACGGTGGCGCAGTGGTTAGCACTGCGGCAGCACAGTTTACCCTTGGCCGGGGGATTGTGGGGATCGTGGGTTCGATCCCAGCCCCCGACCAACAGTGATCTGTGTGGAGTTTGCATGTTCTCCCCGTGTTGCGTGGGTTTACTCCGGGATTTCTCCGGTTTCCTCCCACATGCCAAAAACATGCATGTTAGGTTAATTGGCTGTTCTAAATTGTCCCTAGATATCTGTTTCCTATAGGCCCTTAGAATAGAGGGTTAGTATTAATGAAAGCGCTTTGAGTGGTCTTTGTGACCAGAAAAGCGCTATATAAGTGCAGGTTAGTTAGTTAGTTAGTTAGTTAGTTTTATTGTCTCTAGTGTGGCATGTGACATACTGGGTGAAAGTGGGCAGAATGGGAGACAGTGAAACGTGGTTGAAATCGCCTGAGATGAGGAGAAGAGCATCTGGGTGTTCTGTCTGCAGCCTGCTGGTTACTGAATGGATGACGTCACGCGCTGTCCCAGCGTTCGCCGTCGGATTTGCATAAACAACAATGCAGATCACGTGTGAGTGTTCTCTCGGGAGATATGTAGGCCTCATGCTAACAGCTAGCAACTCAATGTCTTTGCTGCAGTGTCGTTGTTTAACAGTGATATGTCCCGGTCTGCACCAGTTGTTGTTAACATACATTATCACTCCACCGCCCCTCGCTTTGCCACTCTCTGGTGTTCGGTCAGCTCGTATCATGTGAAAACCCTCCAGCTCAATGTTAGCATCTGCTGCTAGTTCAGTTAGCCACGTCTCAGTAAACAAAAGAAGAGAGCACTCCCGGTAAGTGCTATCATAACGGGAGATAGCCGCTAGCTCATCTAACTTTCCCAGTATCGACCGTACATTTCCCATGACAACAGATGGAAGGGAGGGTCTGTACCTTATATTTTTTGTCCTCCGCCTTACTCCAGCCCGGCAGCCGCGACGCTTTCGCCTCAATTCTCTCGGTATGTCGAGTTTTTCCAGTGGGACCGGGTGGCGGTTAAATGCTAGCAGCTCTTCCCTGTTGTATCGTATCCTGCTATAAACAGTGGCTCCGTCCACCGGCTCAGGAGACATTTGGGACGATCTGTGTGTCCGTGATATAAGTGGGGTGAAAAAAAAAAGTGATCAAAAGATAGAGGAAGGGAAAAAAACTCGGAATCGAGCCGCTGTTGCAAAAGGCAGCCTACTGGTGTGGCGCCAAGAGGTTTTTTTTTTGTTTTTTTTTTGTTTTTTTTATTCATACATGTGTAATGACAATAAAGTTGAATCTAATCTAATCTAATCTAATAATATATTATTATGGCGTGCCCTAGGCTAGGGAGGGGTGATGCCCCGCCTCCGGGGGGTGGCGTCACCTGTAGTATATAAGCCAGTAGTGGGAGACATATTGTCTCTTCGCTATGGCTCCTGTACTCATAGTAGGGACTCCTGTGTGTGTATAGTTCGTGTTATAATAAAACTCATTAACGTCACCCCGCCTCCTCATTATTCAGACACAACACACAGCAAATACAGACTTTAAAACAATTAAGTGAGAATGAAGTAGCTACTCTTAAATTTGTGATAAAAATGACCAACACTGTAGGCTACTCTTGCTGAGAACTTGAATAAAAAGGATGAAAAAAATAATTATCCATTACAACAGCTAAATTGCATTGAATGCATTTTAAAGAGTATACTGTGGAGCGTGTAAATAATGAGGCGGATTTGGTTCAGGCGGTTTATTACACGACTCACACAAGGAGCATAGACAGAATGGCATACAAATAGGAACTCTTCCCTTAAATAACATGACATCCTTCTAGACTCTTCTCACACACAAAAGATAATCTCCTTCTAGACTCTTCTCACACACAAAAGATAATCCCCCGTCCGACTGCAGTCAGTCCATTCATCCTTGACACCTCCCTGTTATCTTACTAGGGCATCTAGAAACTTCTCACACACAAAAGGTTAACTTTGCGTCCTTTGTTCCTGTCTAAGGTGGTAAACCATTATGCACTCCCCAGGTTGCCACCCCCCCCCCCCCAGCAACTTAGATAGGACAAAAGAGTAACAGTCCACATGCTGTGATAGAACCATTAACATCAGTCCACATGCTGTAGAACAATCAACATCAGTCCGCATGCTGCTTGGGCTTCAGTCTTCTGCCGTATCTGCTGTAGCCAGGATTCGCCGGGGTCTTCCATGCCGAGGGGCCCTCGCCAACAGCACTTGCTCGTCAGCCACAACAAAAGCAGGTTTAAGTCTGTCTATGCCAATTTTCTCCCTCCTACCTCCCAAGTCTAGCAAAAAATGCTTATCCCCTGTTTCCAGCACTCTAAACGGTCCATCATAAGGTGGGCGCAGTGGGGGGCGGTGGGCGTCGTGTCTGACAAACACGATCTCTGCGTTTTTCAAAGCTTTAGGCACAAAAACGCGCGGAAAACTGTGGTGGGCAGGGCCGGGCAGCGTGCTTGAGTCTATGCAACGCTGCAGCAGCTGAGACGGGGAGCTGCCCGGCGCAGGATTATCTGGCAGAAACTCCCCAGGCAGCCGGAGTGGTTGTGCAAAAACAAGTTCTGCCGGGGAAGCTTCCAGATCCTCTTTAGGCGCAGAACGTAACCCCAATAAAACCCATGGTAGCCTGTCTACCCAATTTGCATCCGTCAGTGAAGCCCTCAGAGCCGCTTTTAACGACCTATGAAAACATTTGCATAACCCATTAGCCTGCGGGCTGTACGCGGTTGTGCGGTGAATTGAGACACCTAGGCTGCGGGCCATGGTTGACCAGAGTTCAGAAACAAATTGAGAGCCTCTGTCGGATGTAATGTCCGACGGAACTCCAAAACGCGTCACCCATGCTGCTAAAAACGCGCGCGCCACCTCCTCGGCCGTGGTTGCTCCCAGCGGAACCGTTTCTGGCCAGCACGTGGTGCGGTCCACCCTTGTCAGGAGATGCGTGTACCCCTGTGATGGCGGAAGGGGGCCTACGAGGTCCACGTGGACATGGTCGAACCTCTTAGCCGGGATGCGAAACGGCTCCAAAGGAGTCTTCGTGTGTCTGTGAACCTTAGCTCGTTGGCACGCCACGCAGGCTGCCGCCCATTCTTTCACTTGTTTGCGAAGGCCCGGCCACACATATTTCTCTCCTACCATTTTGACTGACGCGCGCACCCCTGGGTGTGCCAAAAGTGAACCGACTCAAACACGCGGCGGTGCCACGCGGCCGGAACCACAGGCCGTGGGCGACCCGTGGAGACGTCGCAGATTAAGGGGGGAACACCATTAAGCAGCGCCCTCTTCTCCAGCCTTAACCCTGTTGGTCCAGACTGGAGCGCGCGCACGTCCGCGTCACTAGCTTGCTCCGCAGCCATGGCTGCGTAATCCAACCCTACACAGACCGGGGCCACAACGGCGTGCGAGAGGCAGTCTGCCACTACATTCAGTTTGCCCGACACATGCTGAATATCGGTAGTAAACTCTGAGATCACGGCCAGCTGCCTCTGCTGCCGGCCCGACCAAGGTTCTGAAACTTTGGCCATCGCGAATGTTAGTGGCTTATGGTCAACGAACGCAGTAAAATTGCGCCCTTCCAGCCAGAACTGGAAATGGCGAATGGCCAGGTGGAGAGCCAGCAATTCTCTGTCGAACGCGCTGTATTTACGTTCATTGTCGCGCAAGGTTCTGCTGAAAAAGGCAAGCGGCTGCCAAGCCCCGGCGACGTGCTGCTCCACAACAGCCCCTATGGCCACATCTGAGGCGTCAGTGGTGAGGGCTATGCGGGCCGTTGGGTCTGGATGTGCCAACAATGCGGCGTTTGCCAGGGCTGCTTTAACTTCCGAGAACGCCTGCTCTCGTTCCGGGGTCCATTCGACCCTATTCGCGGGTTTCTGTTTTTTTAGCACAGCGTACAATGGCTGCATGAGCTGCGCTGCACGGGGAAGGAAGCAGTTATAAAAGTTCACCATTCCCAAAAATTCTTGTAGCGCCCTGACTGTTTGCGGTTGGGGAAAATCTGTCACTGCGCGCACTTTGTCAGGCAGCGGAACTGCTCCTTCGGGAGAGACGCGGTGCCCTAAAAAATCAATCCCCGTCACCCCGAACTGACATTTCGCTGGGTTGATTATTAAACCGTGCTCTTCCAACCTTCGGAAAACCGTCGTGAGGTGGGTTTCGTGTTCGTCTTCGGACGCGCTGGCTACCAAGATATCGTCCAGGTAGACGAACACGAAAGGGAGATCGTGCAGCACTGCATCCATCATGCGTTGGAACGTCTGTGCTGCCCCTTTAAGCCCAAATGGCATGCGCAAGAATTCAAATAAACCAAACGGAGTTATTACCGCTGTTTTGGGTATGTCCTCAGCGCGCACTGGGACTTGGTGGTAACCACAGACCAAATCTATCTTAGAAAAAATGCGCGCTCCTGCGAGGTGAGCGGAAAAATCCTGAATGTGGGGAATTGGGTAGCGGTCGTGCGCTGTAGCGTTGTTTAACCTGCGGAAATCGCCGCAAGGTCGCCACGAACCTTCAGCTTTAGGGACCATGTGTAGCGGGGAAGCCCATGGGCTGTTTGAGCGCCTGATGATCACTAACCTCTCTAGGTTAGTGAACTCCTTATGCGCTGTGGCCAGTTTAGCTGCATCCAAGCGCCGAGATCTTGCAAAAATGGGCGCCCCGGTGGTGGTGATAAAATGCTGCACCCCATGTTTAGCGATAGCTGCTGAAAACGTTGGGACTGTGAGTGCTGGGAACTGAGTGAGCAGTGTGTGGAACTTACCGCATGCTGCTGTGACGTTGGCTTGTGCTGTTGGCCAGGTCACTCGAGCTATACAGGGGAGAGAGTCAAAAGACAGTGCATTAACCAGGCGCCTGTTAGCGACATCTACCAACAACCCATGTGCACATAGAAAATCAGCCCCCAGTATATGGTAATCCAATGCTGCTACAACAAAAGTCCATTCAAATGTACGACTGTGTAGAGACAAGAGTAGTCCTCTCACCAAAGGTCTTAACGTCTGAGCCGTTTGCTGTTGCCATCTCGGGGCCGCTGGTTCCTGCCAGCCGGTCAGCGTAGGTCGGCCGGATGAAACTCCTCTGTGCGCCGGTGTCCACGAGGAAATGCCTCCCCGAGCGTGCGTCCGTCAAATAGAGCAGCTTGTTCTCCTCCCCGAGGGTCGCGGCTGCTACCGACCCCCGGTCTTGGCGTTTCCCGAGCGCTTGAACTGGCACGGTTTCACACAATTTCGTATCATCCGCCGATATCCCTCGGAGGGCGAACTGCGCCTCGGTTAGGTGGAACCAGGAGTGCGGGTTGTGCTGCCAAAAATCAGGTAGTTTGATCGCTACAGCGCACGCGAAGCTGGGGGTTCCAGTTGAGGTTGGCTCCGGGGATCTTCCGTCGTATTACATGATTCGTCTTGGGTCACCAGTGTGGAGCGTGTAAATAATGAGGCGGATTTGGTTCAGGCGGTTTATTACACGACTCACACAAGGAGCATAGACAGAATGGCATACAAGTAGGAACTCTTCCCTTAAATAACATGACATCCTTCTAGACTCTTCTCACACACAAAAGATAATCTCCTTCTAGACTCTTCTCACACACAAAAGATAATCCCCTGTCCGACAGCAGTCAGTCCATTCATCCTTGATACCTCCCTGTTATCTTACTAGGGCATCTAGAAACTTCTCACACACAAAAGGTTAACTTCACGTCCTTTGTTCCTGTCTAAAGTGGTAAACCATTATGCACTCCCCAGGTTGCCACAATACGTAGATTTGGATATTATGGCAGTGCTTTCATTTGAAAACTCCCTAACTGCAGTGGTCCCCAACCACTCAGTACTGAGCACAGAGAAAAAAGAAATAATTTATTCTGTTGCTCTGTATTGTCTATCAAAGTCTTTGTTTTTTTGAAAAAAAATTACTGAATATTCTCTGTCTTTCTATGCCTGACTCCAACCTGTCTGTCTATCTGCTGCCTGTCGTGACACACCTGTCTCATCAGATACTTATCTTTCCTTTACCGGGAGGAGGGGCTCTCCTTGGGGGTTTGCCGGGGGCGCACATTGATCCGCATCCAGATCGGAGATTCACACCCATAAAGCTCATTGACAAGATGTAGTAATAATTTTACCTCTAAAGATGTATAAAATGTTAGAACACTGGCTGTAGTGTTAGATTTGCTCATTTATTTGTAGTTTTAAGGTATCTCTCTTCACGCATGCTTCCGCAGTGGGGTGCTTTTCAGGCAGGTGGACTTTTTTCAACACAAACCCGGCGGTCAAGACAGAGATGTGGGGAGACGTCCACCAGCGGGAGATGGATGAAGGGGCGGTGTGGGAAAACTCGGGGGTGAGTGGGTTTTTATTTAAATCGCACACTGTTTTTTGCTGATGTGTTCCATTAATATTCACTGTAAATATGGAAGTGAGTGCAGTGCAGCGACACATTTGATTGTTTAGGCTGTTTGAGTGCTACTTGGAGAAAAATTTGATTGCCGAAATTGGTGGAAGTTGATGAGGATTGGCCAAAATTGTAGGAAAGTTACGGTGATTGGACAAAGTTGCAAGGTCACTCAAAAGATGCGGTGATGGCCTGATTTCACGTGAATTAGTGTGATCGCAATATTGCAAAAACCTAGAGGGACTGGTAAGTGTGAACAAACAACAGTTCATCCATGTGAATTGTTAAACTTCTTTGTTTTTCTACAGATGTAATTCCTGATGCGTGACTGATATCATTTAAAGACTTCTGAGGAAAATAAGTTTCAGGTAGGATTTCAGTAAGGCCTGAAAAGGCAGTGTAGAACAAAGAAAAAGTAGGGCCCCATTTCTGTCTTTGCCTTTGGCCCCAAATGCCTACGTCCGCCCCTGTCCGTAGCAATAGACAATGAATGTAGGGCAACAGTATTAATATAATGTATTCGTAGATGTTTGTGAATGCAGTACGGCGTGTCACAATCAGATTTGAGCTGTATCTAGATCAAGTAATTCTTCAGGTATGGTTCAGTATCCATAGCTGCTCCTGCAGAAAACAGCATTAATAGAATGTATTCGTAGATTTTTGTGAATGAGGTACAGCATGCAGAGTCCTGTGACGCCAACTGGCCATTTGGATTCGAGCGGTATCCATAGAAAACATTCTACGTCTTATGTATCCATAGCCACTGCCTTTAAGGTAGTAGCTATGAATATGTAAGACATTGCCCTATATGAAATGTCTATTGGTATGGAAGAGTTGACAGTCCGACAAAGCATTTTCAGATCAACTCCAAGCCATCTGCTGTGGCTTAGGTAGATAGCATGGTAGGTCTGTAATCAGAAGGTTGCAGGTTCGTGTTCTGCTATCAGCCCCTTGTTCAAACCATTTTACATGAGTTGGAATTAAAATTAAAGAGGTTAGCTTTAGGATTTGGAAGTGAGTAAGGTTAAAAAGGTAATAAATACTGTAAATATAAAAATTTTGAAACAAATAAATGCCTCAGATTCCCGTACCTGTAGCCTGCTGCTTTTAAGATATGTGTTAATAGAATGTACTGGCCAATCAGATTCAAGCCGTATCTGTAGAAAACATTCTATGGCTATGTCTTACATATCCATAGACACTGCCTTTATCAAATGTGTGTATGGCAGAAAAGTGGTTGTACAATAATTTCAATGGGCAGATCAGTGGTTATCAATCTGAATGTGATACCGGGCACTCAAATCTCACATCTACCTAATAGCAGAGAAGATGTGGGGAAATTATTTTATTTTGCCCTGTGTGTTTCTACACATTATTGAGAGATGACAGCGAGCCGTAGCTGAGCTAAGCCAGTGTGCACATCAGACAGCTGTTTGGGACGTCTTTCTGTGCCTCTAAATAGTAAGTAATAAATTATCATGTTTGACAATATGCTTAAAAATGACAACATTTAATCAAACAGATTAAGATTGACCAGATACACACAGTTACATACAGTAAATACCAAATAGACCTTTTTGTACGATCATGTTTACACCCAAATATGTGCCAATTTCTACGCACTTTTGATAAATGTGACCCGTGCTGGCAAAATGAGTCAGAATGCATACCGCGTCATTATGAGATACAGGCATGAGAAGTCATAAGTCATGACTCTTTGTTTGCTTGCAGCAAGTCCCGGGAAAACCCCCCGTGAGTGCCTGGTATCATTGTAAAGCTTAGAAAACACACTTTCTAAAAATACATATATTTTGGAGTAAGACGTAACTCCTGAACGATCGAACGTGAGTTTTAAACCTAGCCAAAATATGTAGGTGAGATAAACATCAGAGATGCTTTGCTACAAGCAGAAACTGCAGAAGCAAAATAGATGAAACATCAGTTTCTCCTCTTAACAGTCCTGGTGGCTGGGTGGTCAGAACTTTGTTAGAGGATCCCTCCTGCATCATCAGCAGGTGTCTCGGGGTCATAGGCGTTTCACCCCTGAACCTGTACGCCTCGCCTGAGTGGGGCAGCAAAGATTAATCTTCACTTGCAGAAGGATTCCAACCACAGTCTCTTGTGAGCCACAACCACCTTGAACTAGCCTCGACCACTGAGGCTATGTCCCCAATGGCTATATAAACAAATTGGCTTTTTCCGGGTCCATTTTTGCGCACTTCCTACAAATTAAATATCATTTTGAAGGTCTTTCAATACAGAATATGGAAAAAACATTACCTCAGTTTTGATAATTTCCTCAAAGTGACTCATTTTGCCAGCACGCGTCACAAATGAGGGCTATTGTGTAGTCAACTGTTTTTTGCTGGTTTCTGTTTGTTGAAGGGGGCAGCTCTTTTCAGTGCTGAGATCAGTTTCTCTGTCTAATCCGTTTCAGCAGGAAATCTGTAAATGACACGCATTCTTTCTCCTGTGATTTTAACAGCCTACAGCTGCACAGTTGTGGTCTGTGGTCTGTAGTCGTAAATAATCCAGTGCTAGCTTCCAGTTAAGCCTTATTCTTCCAGAAACATTACTGAAATATAGGCTACGTTTTCTACAGCATAGCTCGGTGTGTCTTCCTGCCGCTTTCACTCCAGGGAAGCCACACCCTGCTCATGACGTATACAGTGATGACAACTGCAAAACCTGAATATGGGGCCAATTTACTATCAAAAAGAGATTTTGAACTTGTAAATTAATATTCAGATGACTGCATTTGAACTATTTCAAATGGAAGTGAAGGTACTGATACTAGAAGTGTCTTCATGAACATCTGTATAAAAATCCACAAACTGCTTATAAAACTGTATTGCCTTCCCTTTTTTTTAGTGGAGTCACAGTAAAAAAGATTCCTGTACTTCGTCAATGGGAACTGAGCTCTAAAACAATGCTGTCAATTTACTGGTCTACTTTCCTACTCTAAACAATGGCCCATGTGGTGATTTGATGGGGGATGTTATCCCCCTTGTTAGCAAAATGACCAGAAATCATCCTCTTTGTTAACCTGTTATCTCACCATCCCCATAAAGAGTGCAAAAATGGCTTATACAGTACAACAGAAGATGTCTGTGAGAGTTGAGTTGCAAATTGACAAGAATTTTTTTGAAACCTAATAAAAAAGTTGCAAATTTATTAGAGAAAAGTTTAAAATTTATGAGTATATAGCTACAAATTTGTGTTGACAAAAGTAACAAATGTATTGCCAAAAGTGGCAAATTTGTAGGAAAGAAGTACTCCTCATCGTCAACCCATGGTCGGAACGACCGTAGGGGTACCAGGTGTAGTGTATGTGAAATGGCACGACGCACTACACTGCGGTAGCACGTATGCATGTGTGACGTCACGATGCCACAGGGTATATTACACAGCTGCCTAGGGCCAGCCCTCACTCTTGGCGCCATATCTACTACCAGCTACCCACTGTTCTGTACCACTTTGCTGTGCTAACCTCAACACACGGACATGTTCATTCTTATTTCCAGACATAACACCAGGCTGGGAGCTGCAGATAGCTCTCCACTTGCTTCAATCATGGGATGTTTCTCATAGGGTGGGGATGTCCATTGCAGTCTATTGCTTGATGTTTGCTATCCAAGACTGTCACTGCCCTCCACGCTTTTTTCCACACTCCACTATGCCTTGGGGGATTGTCTTGGAGAGGCTATCATGCCGTGTCACAGGCCCAAACTACCGTAGTTGTCTCTGCCTGACTGTTGTTAGCAAGGGCTCCTGTTTGCCAGCATGTGTTGTTATTTGCTGGCAGACAAATTCGTTGGTCTTTCAGTCTCTATAACAGATGTTCAGGATTCACCTGAAACATTTTATCTCAAAAGCCTGGATGCGGCGCTTCGTTTCTGCTACCAGCGTACATGCTTCGCAGCCGTACAAGGCAATAGAAGCTACAAGGGCCTTGTACAGCCTGACTGGTGTATGGAGCCTGATGTTGTGGCTTGATGTTGTGGTTTACACCGCCCACTGCCTTAGTAGAGCACAATACATCATCAAGGACATCTACCACCCTGGAGCTGACCTGCTTGACCTGCTGCCCTCAGGGAGGCGCTACAGGTGCATCAGAGCCAGGACAAATAGACTCAGGAACAGTTTTTTTTCCAAAAGCCATCATGGCTCTGAATTCTCAGTCCAACCCTCCCTGACCCCCCCAGTGTACCTCTAAACACATCACTGTGTAATTGACATTTACAGTCCAGAATGCTGTGCAATCTTTTTAATATTTTTATTTTTGTATTGTATATATAACTTATTTTTATCTTAGATTACGTACACTGTACACATTATACATTATTTATTGTAGGAATTTATTGTTTTTTATGCTTTTATTTTTCTCTTTTACATATGTTACACTGAAGGAAATGCTTAAATCTCATTGTACATTTGTTTGTATAATGACAATAAAGGCTATCTATCTATCTATCTATCTATCTATCTATCTATCTATCTATCTATCCACAAGTGTGCCAACTTTGCCATAGAGGACAGTGCAATGACCAGCCTAGTCTTGATTTCTTGTGTGCTTGTGCCCTCTTTGTTGATGACAACGCCCAGGTTCTTGAACGTCTCTACCTCCTCCAGTATCTAGCCACTCATTGTGACGATGGTGGGAGTGGTGGGTGTGTTGCTGTTCACCAAGATCTTGTTTTTTTCCTGTGCTTACTTCCATTTTGTATGCACTGGCATTTGTCGCCAGTCTGGTGGTGAGTTCCTGAAGTTCGTGCTCATAGCGGTCCATGAGGTCGATGTCATCTGCAAATCTGAGATTGCTTACTGATCTGCCTCCTATTGTCACTGAGGTCTCAATGTGAAGGAGGGCTTCCTTCATGATGTTTTCCAGGAAGAGATTGAATAGCACAGGGGAGAGGAGGCACCCTTGGCGTACTCCGACTGACGTATGGAAAAAGTTGTCATACTGACCACTCATGAGATCTGCACTATTTGAGTTTTGGTGCAGCACTTGGATGAGTTGTATGAGGTCTTCATTGACATTGTACTGTCATAGGACATACCGCAGGCCGTCATGCCACATGTGATCAAATGCCTTTTTAAAGTCTATAAAATTGTGGTACAGCTGCTGTTGGTGTTGTAGGTACTTCTTGATGAGCAGCCTGATGTTGAATACCTGCTCAACAGTTGTTTTACCAGGTCTGAATCCTGTCTGTTCTTCTGCAAGGATCAACTAGATACTAGTAAAATCAGCATGACTTTACTAGTGTGGCTTATTATATGGGGTTATCTTTGTACCTCATTTCTGAGGAAGGAAGTGGAGATTTTAAGCAAGGAGTTAGATTTTGAGTGAGGAATTAGAGATTTTGAGCACAAAAACATGTTTTTTACAAGAACTTAAGATTATAAAGCGTGCACTGACAATATATTTTCCTCAGATTTCCTCTGCTCGCTCGCGGTCTTTAATTGTGCTTTGCTCACATTCTCTCTCTTGCTTGCTCAACTTCTCTCTCTCCTCGCGCTCACCTCTACCTGTGCACTTGCACGACATGGCACAGCACTATGAATGTGCCACAATTTCAGCCAGTCAGGAGTCAGACAGAGCGAATCATGATTGGCTGGTTCTATTGGAGGAAGAACCAGCCAATCATAATTTGCCCTGTCTGACTTTCAGATTTTTTTTTTTTTTTTAAGTTAGTTCTCCTAGATAATTGCCCCAATTCTCAACAAACTCACACACAAGGATCCCTAGGTTGGTCCACATCTAGGTTGAGCTCAAGGTCTGGGTTTTGTCAAAAGTCAGAAGATCTGGGCATTTAAGATTTCACGAAAATTGTTATTCTTCCTAGGTAATTGCCCCAGTGTTCCCCAAACCCATGCACAGTAGATATGTATCTAAGCTGTGCTCAAGGTCAACGATCAGGAGATCTGAGCATACCAAGCTGGAATGAGCTACTCCATCATTTATGGTCTGCTTATTTAACCCTTTTATAACTGTTTGCAATAACTGATGATTCTAAATGTGAATGTGAGAGTGAGTGAGGTCCGACTTTAACCTCTCTATTGTACAGTCAAAGGACATTCATTTAAACTCTTCAGAGTAGGGTGACATGTACTGTAAACCCTTGCCTGTAAAATGTATTACCACTGACTCAGTATATATTATTAGTTGTGGGCTCTGAGCCAGGTTTAGCTGGCACGCCCTATCTGCAGGGCGTGGTATGGTATTTTATTTGTTTATAATCCCCTCACTGATATTCTGACTGCATTTCATTACCTTTGTCCAAGACACTTTACACACCTTGCATGTGTTACGGGTCCCGGGAAGGTGACCACAATAACAAAAAGAAATAGTTTTAAAGCGTGAAAAGACGTGATCCTTCGCGTCTGCTCTTGGGTCTGTAAAATACAAAAAGAGTCTTTGAAAGACAGAACACAGGACCACTCGTGTCCTTCTCCAGATAGTACTCTTATTTCATTTTCATTTTCATTTACAGGCAGCATCACATTTTGTGCTTTATATGTCATCTTCTTTTACATACTGTAAATAATGTTCTTTTTCCCTCAGTCACACAGTGCATAAACTACACTACATCTGACATCTCAAATTTACATACTTCACAAATCACAATTTACTTATACAGGACCTTCAATTACTAGACTGACTCCCATTAATTAGGACAAAACATAGGACTTAACTATGACCTTAGGCTAGTTTAGACATTGCACTTAGATTAGCTGACCTGGACTTAACAACTTATTTTACAAACTTGACAATAGGCAAATATACACAGGACACACTCTGACTATTAATTAGCATCAGGAGACTTTTACATTCACACGGAGCACAATATACTTGTATTGAGTAAAACATTTTATGTGAGCTAACCGTCTTTCCCAAAGCTAAATTTGACTGGCGCGAAACCGCTACCGCGATGCGGCTCGCCTTTGATCTCCGGCGCCAACTGCAGCCTGAACTTGTATAAAACTTATCAAAACGCCACACCAACATCACAGTATTACTCGTCGCGACACACAGAAATAACACGGAGCTTAAGGCTCTTATTTATGGCATTTTTAACCAAATACTGACCTGTAAAATACAAAAAGAGTCTTTGAAAGACAGAACACAGGACCACTCGTGTCTTTCTCCAGATAGTACTAAAGGGGGGGCCGGAAGTGCACCCTATTTGTTTACCTGGGGTGGAACGACCGCAGTGCCTAAGGTTCCGCTGCTTACTCTTAAATATTTATACAGGGCTACATATCAAATGTTAATATTATTGATCGTCCACAATCTCAAAATATATTTAGATACTCTTAAAATAAAAATAAAATGACAGTCTCTCTGTATTATTTCCAAATGTGGTGCCCTATTTGGGTGTACCACACGCTCCCCAACAACAAAAGTGGCTCCTGACACTTAACAGTAACAAATCAAAATCCCAACACTATTAAAGTCTCTATTCAAAAGTCTCTGGAATGTCTTTCTTTTCATCTTCAGGTATTATCCAAGATCTGATTAGTTTAATAGCAAGGAATAGCATACTGACATGGCAAGTAGTTAGAGGTGAAAGAAGGAAGATAAAAAGGTTGAGGATAGAAAGGAGGGTAACACATAAAAGGATATGGTGTTGACTGCTGGACACTGACAGTGTTCACCGACGGACGAGTCTGGAAGGCTGGCTGGCCCAGGGACGGATAGGTGAACACCATGTTGGGTCGTCTCTGTCTGGTGGACTGCCTCAGACGTGGTGGTGACTCAGGACGACGGTCTGGCTCTGGACTGGGCACCAGCTCAGGATGAGCTGCAGGTCCGGGACTAGGAGCAGGAACATCTTGGTGGATATGAAGCACTTCCCCGTCGTCGTCTGGTTGAAGTTGGTCCACGTTTTGTTCGCTTTCCCTTTGTATTTCTTGTCCTTCTTCCGTAATATTGTCTCTTTCTTGTTCAGGTTGAATAGGAACTTGTACTTGTCTTTGCTGTGTTGTTCCCCGTCTTCTTTGTGACTCACATTGGACTTGGTCAACTGGACGTTGACTTTCTTGCAGGTGTCTAGGAACACAAAACCAATAGAGGGGTTCGTCTTCTTCCGAATCACTCGCCTCAGGACTGTTTGACTTTTCCAGTGTGTTTTGTCTTATATCGGTAGGTCTGTTGTTTCTCTTTTGTGACTTGGCAACTGGACTTTGAACGATGTCGACTGGTAAGTCGTTGACTTGGAGAAGCAAGTTTCTGTGCAGGGTACGGATGGGACGACTTCCTGTCTCTGGACTTACTTTGTAGACGGGGTTGTCTCCAACCTGCTCCCTCACGATGTAGACTGTTTGTTCCCAGTAGGGCCTTAGCTTGCCAGGTCCACCTCTTTCACCCAGGTTCCGCACAAGCACTCTGTCTCCTACTTGCAGGACTACACCTCTACATCGTTTGTCATAGTTTGTCTTTCCTTTAGAGCTTGACTGTTGACTGTTTGCACTTGCGATCCTGTACGCCTCTGTCATTTTCCCTTTCCATTTCTGAGCGTATCCATGGGCTGTCTCTGTGTCTTCTTCTGTCATGAGGCCAAAGAGAAGGTCTACTGGGAGGCGAGGATGTCTGCCGTACAACAGGAAGTATGGAGAAAAACCAGTGGCCTCATGCTTAGTGCAGTTGTAAGCATGGATGGTGTGAGGTAAGTGTTCCTTCCAGTTTAGTTTCTCTTTCTCTCTCAATGTACGTAGCATCTGCAACAAGGTCCGATTCAGCCTTTCGACCGGGTTACCTTGGGGGTGGTAGGGAGAAGTCCTTGAGTGGCCAACACCTGCTAGCTCTCTGAGGGACTTGAATAACTCGTTCTCAAATTCCCGACCCTGATCGTGATGAAGCTTGGAGGGGTAGCCGAATCTTGGAATGAAATCATTGAAGAGGCGGTCTGCTGCTGTCTTTGCGGCCTTGTTCTTGGTGGGGTAGGCTTGTGCAAACCTGGTGAAATGGTCGACTACCACCAAGATGTATTCAAACCCGCCTTTACAGGACTCTAGGTGCAGGAAATCGATGCATACTAACTCGAGTGGGAAGTTGGATGTTATACTGCCCATGGGTGCTCTCTCATGCGTTGCTGGCTTTTTCTGTTTTATGCATGGGCACTTCCTGGTGACATACTCCTCGATCTCTCGCTTCATGAAAGGCCAGTAGAATCGCTCACGGGCTAAGCTCAAGACTTTCTCCACACCGACATGGCCCATGTTGTTATGGAGATGGGTGAGAGCTACTTGTCTGTAGACAGCGGGCAGAACTAGCTGCTTGCGTTCTGCGGTTTTCCTATAGAGAAGGCCATTTTCAATGCGCATCCGACTCCACTCTCTCAACAGTCTCTTTGTGCTTATGTCAAGCTTGGCTTTGTCGTCTTCAGTTGGTGTCATATCTTTTTCTTTCATCTCCATGACTTTCCCGATGGCTGGATCTGCTCTTTGTTCTTGGACTAGTTTATCGTGGCCGATGAAATGCAGTGGCTCCTTGAGGGGTGAACTTGGTGAAGCAAGGCTGAGGGCTGCAACCCATGCTACATCACCTTGCTTGGCTCTTCTGCTCCCTTCCCATACTGCACCAACGGCTTCCTCTGACAGTTCTCCTGTACACTCTTGCATGAAGGCTTCAATGTTGAGTGGACAACGGGATAATACATCAGCGTCAATGTTTGTTTTTCCGGGGCGATATTTTATGTCAAAGTGGAAATCTGCGAGCTGTCCCACCCAACGATGCCCTACGGCGTTGAGCTTTGCAGTGCTGAGGACATACGTCAAGGGGTTATTGTCCGTAAAAACTGTGAAACTTGGGGCATAATAGAGATAGTCTCTGAACTTGTCGCAAACTGCCCACTTGAGGGCGAGAAACTCTAGTTTTCCACTGTGCAAGTGGTAGTTTTGCTCGGCAGGTGTTAGTGTGCGTGACCCGTACCCAATCACTCTCATCTTATTGTCTTGGTTTTGATACAGGACCGCGCCAAGGCCTTTCTGGGACGCGTCCGTGTGGAGTACGAAGGGCTGGGTGAAGTCAGGATACGCTAACACAGGTGGCTGGGTCAACATGTCAATCAAGCGCTCAAGGGTCTCTTGGTGTTCCTTGTCCCATTTCACTGGAGCTCGGGAAGACTGCTGTGGGTACTTTGCTCTGCCCTTGGATGGCTTGGACGGCAGTGTGTCAGACTTTACCTGGAGCAAGTCGTACAGGGGTTTGGCAATGCGCGAGAAGTCCTGCACATACGTCCGATAATAGCTCAGGAACCCCAAAAGTTGTCTGACTTCTCCAACTATTTGTGGCCTTCTGTGTTTGAGTGCCTGCACAGCTTCGATGTCCCTGGGGTCCACCCTCACTCCATCTTCTGACACCAGGCGACCGACATACCGAACCTCTCTGCGGAACAACTCACACTTCTCAGGCTTCAGCTTCGCCCCGTGGCGTTGCAAAGCTTGGAGAACTTTCCTCAGCACTTGGACATGTTCATTAAATGACTTGGAAAAACAGAGCACATCATCAAGGTAGGGTATGCAGCACTCATCACGGAGCGTGTCCAGCATTTCTTCCATGCTCCGCTGAAAGGCTGCGGGTGCGTTGGACAGCCCGAAGGGTATTCTCACCCATTCGTAGAGACCCCACGGGGTGGTGAATGCAGTCAGGTACCTTGAGCCCTCTGCGATGAAACCTTGATGGTAAGCTTTACCCTGGTCCAGGATCGAGAACCAGCTGTAACCACCGAGGGAGTCGGTGAGGTCCTGGATCCGGGGAAGCGGGTGTCTGTCGGGCACTGTTTTGTTGTTTAGGAGGCGGTAATCAATACACAGACGTAAAGATCCGTCCTTCTTCCTGACACAGATAACTGGGGCTGCGTAGGGTGACTGAGACTTTACGATCCATCCCTTCACTATCAGTTCCTGAATGTACTCTTTTACTTCCCTATACAGGGGCTTGGGGATGGAGGCGTAAGCTCTCTGAACTGGCGTGTCATCTTTGAGTCTGATTTCCATTTGCAAAGAAGGGATACAGCCAATATCAGTGCTATCGCGAGAGAATGCCTCGCACTCTTCCATCAGAACCTTTTCGACTGACTTTTGCTGATCTGGGCTTAGATGACTGAGATCGACCGGTGGCAACCAAGGCTCGGCAGAAGAGTCACCTTGGGCGGTCTTACTTAGTACCTCTGCTGTAGTTGCTGATGTCAGTATGGGCTGGGTTTCTGGTGGCTCTAGTGTATCAGTTTCAATGACTTTGGCGACATGTTCGATGGTGCCTAGGGCTGTTCTTTTCGGCAGGATTACTTCATGTTTGGAATGGTTGGAGATGGGGACCTTTACAAAAGGTCTTTGGGAATTGTTAATCTCCAAAAGTCCTTCCCCCACACTCAAATTTCTCAAAGCAATGTTCTCTTCAGCAGGTTCGTAAAGTACAAGAGGGTCAGAGATGTCAAAGTTCTGGGGCACCCTGCAACATATTTGTACTGCTTTGCCAGCTGGGATAATCATGTTGTCTTTACCGACTCTGAGTGTAACAGGATCACAGTCAGTTCTTTGCGGCACTTGAATGAAGTTTACCATGGCCACTACCTGGTCTTCGTCCATTCCAAGAGCTCTGCGCAGTAGACTATATAGTACTGTACTGGCTTCCTCATCTGTCCCTTGGCCTTGTATAATCGCTCCCAGCACATTAGCTCCAACTAGTGGTTGGTTCAGTGACAGCTTACTGACTAGGAATGGCGCTTGTGCAGTGAGATTGGGATCTTCGTGACCCGCTAAAGTGACTGTAAGCTCGACCCATCCGTCATATGGGACTGCTTGGCCATTAACTGCATAAACCTCAAGCTCGTCGTTCAGCAGATCTTGGAGTGGTCTTACCACAGTGTTGGGTATGTGCTTTTTGACCCATTGCCTGTCAACTATACTCACTTGTGAGCCAGAGTCAAACAGCACTGTCGCAGGGTAACCACCGATTAGACATTTCAGCAGACTTTTCTTACCGACAAGGGGAGCTTGGTATTTGGTGGCACTCTGACAGGAGGGAATCTGACCTTTCCTTCTGTTGCATTTGACCTGCTTTCTCGGCTGCTTGCTCTGGTGCCTGGGGCACGGAGTTGAAGCTTCGGTAGAGGAAGAGTTTACTGGCTGGGACTTTGGCTCTGTACCGATCTCTGGCTGTCCCTTGACAGAGACCGATTCCCGTTTCCCTGATTCTTGGGTCGCTTCAGACATCCGACTGCTCTGTGTCCCGACTCACTGCATACAAAGCAATGACTGCACTCCTGTAAGCTTTGTTCAGTACATTTCGGACAGAGATAGGTTTTCTTTTGGTTAGCTGGAGGCTGAGAATGCTGAGGGGAGGAGTTTACAGCTTTCTGTTCCATGAAAGTTGCCACCATCTTGGTTAGAGTCTCTACTTGTGCAGCGAGTTGTTTGATTGTCTGTGAGGCTTGTTGGTCTTTGGCTGTCGTGTCCCTTGTTGCAATCACAGCGCTATGTGCTGACTTCTGACGAGGGGTTTGCCCTAACCTTCGCTGGTGCTCATTCTCATCACTGATAATCTTTGTGACCTCACTAAGAATCTCTTCATCTGTTACATTGTTGTTTGATGTAAGAGGTCTTAGTCGTTGCCGCAAGTCTGCATACTTCACTCCCAGACCTTGATAGACTGTGTGCAGAAACACTTCCTGGATTGTCCTTGGGTCATACGAGATGTCTGCAGTGGCTTGTTTTGACTGAAAGATGAGTTTCTGTTTGAGCCCAATCATGCGATATAGGAATTGCTGAGGGGACTCCTGCTCAGTTTGTCGGGCGCACATTAACTCCTGGAACATCTCTGTTGTTGCCTTTTCTCCAAGGTGGGATCGGAGAAAGCCCTGAAGTTCAGAAAGAACCAGTTCATCTTTGAGCATGAGCATGTCCCTGAACGTGCCAGGCTTTACAATTCTCAGTACCCCCCTCATGACCTCTGCTTCAGAAAATCCTTCTTTTAATCCTTCATTGATCTGTCTCATGAGACTGTTATAATTGATTTCAGAGCTGTTGTCTCCAATTTGTCCTCCAAAAGCCTTGAATTCTCTCCGAGGCAGGTAGGAAAGGTCTTTGAGAGTGACATGCCTTTCTGGACTTCCTTGTTCCCTTGGCTGCGGTTGTGAGTGGCTCTGACGACTGGGTGCTACAGGTGGTTGGAGTGTCACAACTTCACACAGTCTTAGTCTTTCTCCCAGTGTCTCATATGCTTTCCTCAGTTCCTCTACAGACTCTGCGTTTGCGTTCACACTAACTTGGGTGCCTGGTGGAACAGCAGATGGTGATGGTGGATCTGGCAACATCTTGGATGGATGAGGACTTGACTTGGTTGGTATTGCAGCCTGATCAGCTGAATGCGTGGTGGAGCCACTCGTTTGTATCACTTTAGTGAGCAGGTCATCCAACATCAGCAACTGACTCATTCCCTCATCTTCAGGTTTCAGCAGAGTTGGGGACCGTAGATATGCATTGACATAGTCCATACAGCTCTCATTATCGTCTTCACTGAACTGTGTGTCTTTGTCTCCAGCTGCTAGGCTCTTTGTTAGCTCGAAAAGATCCTTACTTGAGAGGGCAAACAAGCGTCCTCTGATGCTCCATATCAGTTCTTTTCGTGCTGTCGACATGGTACTTTAGCTATCTGTAGTTCGAGTGTTGTATTATTTGTACAGTGACTAGGCTGCGTTTTACCTTCTTGACAGCAGTGCAGTTCCACTTTTGGTTGAAGATCCTTTCTTTCTCTTTGATCTTCCTCCTTGGACACCCACTGACTGACGTGTCTGATGTAGCAGCTTGGCAACCGTTGTCTCGTAGTTCTGGTATCACTGGATCTTCCCTCGATGACTGTAGAGGAGAGATCCCGGACGAGCCCCCACAGTTTGTTACGGGTCCCGGGAAGGTGACCACAATAACAAAAAGAAATAGTTTTAAAGCGTGAAAAGACGTGATCCTTCGCGTCTGCTCTTGGGTCTGTAAAATACAAAAAGAGTCTTTGAAAGACAGAACACAGGACCACTCGTGTCCTTCTCCAGATAGTACTCTTATTTCATTTTCATTTTCATTTACAGGCAGCATCACATTTTGTGCTTTATATGTCATCTTCTTTTACATACTGTAAATAATGTTCTTTTTCCCTCAGTCACACAGTGCATAAACTACACTACATCTGACATCTCAAATTTACATACTTCACAAATCACAATTTACTTATACAGGACCTTCAATTACTAGACTGACTCCCATTAATTAGGACAAAACATAGGACTTAACTATGACCTTAGGCTAGTTTAGACATTGCACTTAGATTAGCTGACCTGGACTTAACAACTTATTTTACAAACTTGACAATAGGCAAATATACACAGGACACACTCTGACTATTAATTAGCATCAGGAGACTTTTACATTCACACGGAGCACAATATACTTGTATTGAGTAAAACATTTTATGTGAGCTAACCGTCTTTCCCAAAGCTAAATTTGACTGGCGCGAAACCGCTACCGCGATGCGGCTCGCCTTTGATCTCCGGCGCCAACTGCAGCCTGAACTTGTATAAAACTTATCAAAACGCCACACCAACATCACAGTATTACTCGTCGCGACACACAGAAATAACACGGAGCTTAAGGCTCTTATTTATGGCATTTTTAACCAAATACTGACCTGTAAAATACAAAAAAGAGTCTTTGAAAGACAGAACACAGGACCACTCGTGTCTTTCTCCAGATAGTACTAAAGGGGGGGCCGGAAGTGCACCCTATTTGTTTACCTGGGGTGGAACGACCGCAGTGCCTAAGGTTCCGCTGCTTACTCTTAAATATTTATACAGGGCTACATATCAAATGTTAATATTATTGATCGTCCACAATCTCAAAATATATTTAGATACTCTTAAAATAAAAATAAAATGACAGTCTCTCTGTATTATTTCCAAATGTGGTGCCCTATTTGGGTGTACCACACATGGAATAACAGGTAGAATACTCCAAAGCTTGTGAGGGCAATCTACAGTAAATTCTAGATTTTACTTTACTTGCAGTTTTCTTTGTTGACCTTTTTTATACATATTAATGCCCTTGTTACTTTATCATTGTACCTTTGCCTTGTTACAGTGTACAATGTAATTGTTTTGTGTGCCTTTAGGTATACTATTAGGCCGGTATGTTTGGTTCTAAACAAGCAGTAACTGCAGTGGTAATTCTTGTATAAATGGTATTATTGGTTCTTGTTCATTGGTTGTTGTTCTGTATCTCTTAACAGATATATTTTGCGCTTCCCTAACTGCAGTCATGGTTATACAGAGTTACTGTGAAGTAAATTCCTCCATCTCCCAGACCTGGGTGGATGATGGCATCTCCCCCTGCTTCTACTGCACCCTGATCCCCTCCATCCTGTTCACTCTCGCTTTCTTCCTTGGCACCATACACTGCATATTCTATCAGAAATATGGCACAGAAATGGAACCAAAGTATATCCCACGCTCCTTCCTCTATGGTCTCCAGCAGATCATCCATGCTGTCCTCCTGGTCCAGTTTCTGGGTGGAATAATTTGGCATGCTACCACTGCAGAAGAGCTCCCGGGGTATGTGGTGCTGTATGGCTGCTTTTCCACATTGGGCTGGACCTGGGTTATAGCCCTTCTCAGGGTGGAAAGGCGGAGGGTTCTGGCGATGGACCGGACAAGGGGACACAGCACAGTCCTGCTGCTGTTCTGGGCTGTGGCTTTCTCAGGTGAGAACCTGGCCTTCATCTCCTGGTACAGTCCCCAGTGGTGGTGGGGTCTGGAGAACACTCAGCATCAGGTAAGGAAACACTAAACATTACAGAAGATTTACGAGGGCTGCTCATTAAAGATTTCCCTTGACTCTTTTCCCATGGATTGCACGTAACCAAACTTGGCACAGTTATTATTCTTTCTCTACACAGGTACCACTAAGGGCCACACACTTTTCCCACTGCTTTAAGCAGCTGTGGGGATCTCATCTATAGAAGTCTGCAGGTTGCACCAGAAGCCAGAACTTGACTTCAGAAATCAGTATCTCATCATCTTGGAAATGCTTGCCCTTCAAAAACCACTTCATGGTTGGAAAGAGTTGGAAGTCAGGTGGTGCAAGGTCGGGAGAGTAAGGGAGGTGAGGAAGGATTTCATAGCTGCAGGACTGTGCTTCTGTCTGGGCAACATGGAAGTTGTGAGGTGTTGTGAGATGTTGTCTTGCAGGAGTTGAACACTTTTGGTCAGCATGTCACGCCTCTCAGTTTTGATGGCCTGTGGCAATTTCTGCTGCAGCGAAGCATAGTAAGACCCGGTAACTGTGGTACCCTTTGCCAGGAAATCCATCATCAATACTCAATGCTGGTCCCAAAAGACCATGTGCATGACCTTGCCTGATGACGTTTGGACACATGCCTCCTTCTGAGCTCCTGAGTTATAATGCGTCCATTGTTTTGACTGGACTTTAGTCTCTGGATCACAGTGACGGATCCATGTTTCATTCTGTTTGATTAGTCTGTTGAATAAGTCCTCCTAGTTTTCTTGGCACATAGCCAAAAGAGCCTGGGAGTGCATGACTTGTTCCTGCTTCTGGAAAGGTGTGAGCAACCCAGGAATCCATCGTGTAGACTTCTGCATGTGCCAGTGGTCATGGATGATTTTTTTCTAACGACCCCACACTGATCTTGACATCTTGGGCTAGTTGGCAAACAGTTATGTGGCGATCTTCCAAAATGGCAGCCTCCACTTGCCATAGGCTGTCTTCATCAGTCGCCTACTGTGGTCACCTGGGAATGGATGCCATTTTCACCAATGTCCGACCACATTTGAATCAATGCCAGTGCTTGACTATGTCATACAATGGGTCATCCTCCCCATAAGTCTTTCATCTCACACATCTCCCGTGGCGTGCAACCTCTCAAGTACAGGAACCTGATGATCACTCTGCATTCAGCTGGCTCCGTTATCATAGTTTACTTCACTTTAGCACCTATGAAAAAGAAACTCTTAGGAGCTCAGAGCTGCAAATTTCCATGTAACCTATAGAGGTATACATTATTATACGTGCAATTTCAGGCTCCTGCAATAACTGGAAATGGGTCGGGGAAGTCTTTAATGGGCACCCTCTTATAGGGAAAAATCATTCATAGGAATGTTCTCTTGTGGTATAGTTCCATTCTTCTGCAGTGGATTCATATAGATTTTGTGTCATCTGGCTCTAAATCTTGGGAGACAATGACATCACCTGACTGGGCGCTTACTTTGCGCCATTAAGTGGACCGAAAATGCAATTGGTTGATTAATACCCAAGAGTCTGCAACATTTGTATGAATATATATAATTAATAAAAGATCACTGCATGCATTAAAGGATCATTGCATCATCGCTAGTACCAAGTATTGTGTTTAATTACCGAATCAGTCTTTTGTCCCACCCCTAGTGAATTGTACATCAGATCTTATGATTTTCAAGTTGTGTATTCTAAAACTGACTTTACAAGCCTAAACTGGCATCTCTACTTTGTTGTTACAACAACAGCACTGTGTAACTGTGATGTGATGACTTTAAAGATCAGTTTTTAAATATGAACCCCTCAGGTGCAGTTTGCCCTGTGGCTGATGCGCTACATTGGCACTGGACTGCTCTTCTTTATTGGCCTCAAAGCTCCTGGATTGCCACGAAGACCTTACATGCTTCTTATAAATGAAAATGAACGTGAAGAAGAACACAGTGCACAGGTTCTGAAAGTTAAATCACATTTGTGGGGTTGTGCCATCAATTATAAATCAAGATCAGGTTTTATCATATGATCAAATGTGTTTGACCTGTTAAAGCCACAGCATTAATACCTATGACACTTCCTTGCTGTGTTGATATGTTCTTCCACCTCAGAGCCTGTTGGGAAGAACAGATGGGAACCAGTCCACCTGGCAGGGTTTTTGGAAGAAAGTCCGTATGCTTTCTGTATGCATGTGGCCCAAAGGAAACTTCCTCCTCCAGCTATTGGCTGTTTTCTGTTTGATCATGCTGGGCATTGAGAGGGCTATTAATGTCTTTGTACCTATTTACTACAAGAATATTGGTGAGCAACATGATTCCTTTAACTTCTTTGTATTATCTGATGAATTGCCGTAAAACGGGGCTATAAGGGACGGCGGGGTAATAAGGGACACTTTTTTTTTGAATTTTCCTTAAATATAACGGCGACAAATTTCTTAAAACTAATATCTATCTACAGGGAAGACAATAACAACACAACTCAGCGTCCTGCTCAAAATAAAAAAAAGCAGAATTACATTTAAAACATTTCCCAGAAAAGTGTCCCTTATTACCCCGCCGTCCCTTATAGCCCCGTTTTACGGTGCTGCTTCTCTGTTACAGTATATGACTGTTTTTGAAAATACATGGTTGGATCAAACCTGAGAATCAATCTAAGAGTGCTACAGGTTGTAATGATGTTATAAGTAAGTTCTTTGGTTGATACGCTCAATAGAAGTAGTGTATGAAACTTTTGAAAACTCTTGGTTGTAGTGACACCTTGTGGTCACTAAATTAACTGCATCCCCGTTCATTCCATTCATACACATCAAAGCATCACCTGCTTTGGTGGGAATCCAATCCACTGAGAAGGACAGCACCATGGATGATGTTTCAGTTCATTAATACCCCATTAGACAGGAGAAGAGATCACTGAGAGATTGTTGAGAGATCTTGCCAATTTTTGATCTATCAATGATCTCCAGTGATCTCCACAGTCATCACAGCCTCCTCAAAGTTTTGACTCAGTCCTGAAAGAACAAGGATCTCCCAAACGATCCCAAAGATCAAAAATTGACCCAATCTCTCAACAGTCTCTCCATGCTGTGTAAAGGGGCCCTAAGCAACCACAACGTGTGACTAAAAACAGTTTACAAAAATTCCATACAGTGTCTTAAAGCTTAAACAAAAAATTCCTTCTTTTTATAAGTTGTCTTAGAGAAAAGACAGAGGAATACTGGTTATCTGTCTTTTCTCCCAGCCAAACATTTGTGAGATTTTTTCCCCCTGCTTAATGTCTGTCTCTTTCAGTGAATGAATTGTCTAATGGCAGCAGCTGGCCTACTCTGGCCACTACAGTGTGTATTTATTTTGTGCTCAAATTGATGCAAGGTGCAGGGACGGGTAAGAAATATTCCTTCATGTTCCAGCTTCACAATGTAGAGAAACTGACAAACACCTGGCCAGGGAATGTGAGTGGAGGAAGTCAGTACCTTTATCTTTGGTCTACCCAGGTGATTTGGGGTTTATCTGTAATATGCGCACTTTCCTCTGGATCCGGGTACAGCAGTACACCAATCGAGTGGTTCAAGTGCGTCTGTTTGCCCACCTGCATGCCCTCTCCCTGCGCTGGCATCTGGGCCGTAAAACTGGGGATGTGCTGAAGAGCATCGACCGTGGTACTTTTTCCATTGAGACTGTTCTTAGGTAAGGTGAAACTGGATGAGCAGAGGCTGAATTGAATTATTAAGCAAAATTCTGATTGAAGTTTTGGGTATGAAAAAAAACAGGCAAAACAGGTGTCATTTTGCTCATGCACAGTGACAACAGTGCATTGATTTCATGCATGCACACTGAGTGAAGGCTTTAGTAGTATCTTGGGTACGTTTGTTGTTGTTGTTTGGAGTATAAATACCATGTTTTTTGAGGGGGGGGGTGAAAAGCATGCCAGTTGTACTACTTTTGGTGACATAGGTTTGGATTAAACCTGAGCAACTCACCCTTGGCCGGGGGATCCTGGGTTCAATACCAGCCATGCAATTTAGGTCAATTGGCATCAAACTGGGGATTCTAAATTGTCCTTAGGTAAGACTGTGAGAGTGAATGGTTGTCTGTCTCTCTGTGTTGGCCCTGTGATGGACTGGCAATCTGTCCAGGGTGTACCCTGCCTTTCGCCCAAAGATGCTGGGATAGGCTCCAGCCCCCAGCAACTAGAAAAGGATTAAGCGGAAGAAGATGGATGGATGGCTGGATGGATGGACAACTGTCTGTCAAAATGACAGATGAAGACAGAGCACAACATAACCTTTGGTTTGACCATGAGGGATTTTGCAAAATTTTCTAGACCTGGCTTGTTTGTTTTTTTTTAATTCATCTGAAAAATGACGTTGGTTTGTTTCTTTTACTAATATGAGGCTCAAAAATTCATTTCAATTAAAAAAGCTTTATTCCCGAGGGTCAATTTAAAAGGCACAGTGGAGCAGCACAACAAAAACAAGTACCACACAACGACTTGTAATTAACACACAATAAAAAGAAATAATGAATACAGTAAATATGTGCAAGGGGGTGTTGGATTTGAATATTAAATAATAAAACTAAATAAGTAACTCACTAGCAAACTAACATAGCAATAAAGTACCTAATGTTCTGAAAATGAAAAGTGAAAGCGACTCAGCTCTGTAGGGGTCTGAGTTTATGGGGAGATGGAAGAAATGTGAGTATTTGAGGTGCATGTGGTCGGGGTAGGGGCAAAGGACCAGGAGTTTAAGAGCAAAACAGCTTTAGGAACTTACTATGAAGCTCATGTGATGTTGGCCTCTAGCTAGTGGAATACAGCTTTGAAGCTTTGAGACTCCAGTTGGTTGCCGATATTGCCTAGCCGACACCAAAAGATTTTTTTTAAATCTTAATGGATTTTGAAAATGTGAGCAATCCCACATGACAACAAGCAAACACACACCACACACTAACAGATTCTAAAGAAGGGATGTGTAAAGAACTGAGGTCCACACCAACAGTGTTTTCGACAACGTTCTCTATTAAAACTCGGTGCAGGAAAACACTAACAGGCAGCTACATTAGCACATCGCCATTTTCATATTCACACGGTGAAGGTCAACTGTGACCTGTGACGTCACCACAGTCTTTAAAGACACACCACACATATAAATGTTCACATTATATGACATCTCCCCCTTTTTTAGTTTTTTTTTTTTTTCAGAACAAAACAATTTTCAATTCAAACATTTTTTCCATTTCCATTCCACCCTTCCCCACGGTCCATGGCTTAATTACTAAACCAAATAGCCACACTTATCACAGTGAACACGTGATTTTTCTTCTCTCTTTTTTTTTTTTTTCTCTTACAAATCTAGTCTCTGCACAGGTTTGCTCAATCTACCAGACCGGGTAAACAACAGTCCTTGCTTTGGGTCTGGCAGTTTGACACTGGATACTGGTAAAATAGTGTCAGCAGCAGCTGCAGTTTCAGGCTGCCGTTCGACAATCTCTGGCTGCAGGTCATTTGGAGCTGAAGAGTGTATCTCTCTGGCTGTTTCAGGAGCATGTTGCAGGTGACGGCGGTTGCGTCGCAAAGTTGTTCCCTGGGATGTTTCAATAAGAAAGGAGCGAGGTGTGCTGCTTTCTCCAGTGACGACAGCAGGTGTTTTCCAGGATTTCTGATGGTCCAGTTTTGTGAGGACTGAACCTCCTGGCTTTAACGAAGGTAGGGGTTTAGCTCCATGGCGCTGATTAAAGTAGAATGCTTGTTTCTGTTTCTCCATTGCATCCTTATTCCTGACGACCTCTAGATCAGGCCATCGGGGCTGAAGATTCACTTCCAGTGTAGGAAGAGTTGTTTTGATCTTTCGACCCATAAGTAGCTCTGCGGGACTCGCGCCTGTGGTGGTGCCGGGCGTTGACCAAAAGCACATGAGGGCGAGCAAAGGGTCTTGCTGCTTTAAGATTCTTTTTGCTGTTTGAACTCCTCTCTCTGCATGTCCGTTCCCTTGAGGGTTGTGTGGACTTGAGGTAATGTGCAAAAAGTCAAACTCCCTTGCAAACTTTTTAAACTCTTGGCATGAGAATTGAGGCCCATTGTCAGATACAACAACATCTGGACAACCAAACCTCACGAACACTGCCTTCAGCTTTAAGATCACCTGAGAAGCAGTGGTTGATGGCAGATGAAGTATCTCGAGGAACCGAGAAAAATAGTCTGACACAACAAGGTAAGTGTGCTTGTTATGCTCACACAGGTCAACAGCAAGTCTCTTCCAGGGCCGATCAGGTAGAGGGGTTGACAAGAGAGACTCTTTTCGCTGAGCATATTCGGCTATCGGTTTGAACCTCATAAGTCTCATGAGTAGCCTTTGGCACCGTATTGGCACATTATCCAGGTCCTTTTTGTTCATGAGTGGCACCAAGGGTTTGTGATCTGTGACCAACTTAAAGTCTTCCAGACCGCAGAGATACTTCTCAAATCTCTCACATGCCCAGACACTCGCCAAACACTCCTTCTCTATCTGTGCATATCTAGTCTCGGCCTCTGACAGACGACGTGAGCAGTATGCCACAGGTTTCCAGTTTCCATCATGCAGTTGCAGCAGTACTCCACCTATACCATAGCTGCTGGCATCGGCTGATACAGCAGTAGGTCGGTTCACATCATAGAATTTCAGAACTGGAGAAGTAGACAGAATGTCTTTGATGCGCTGAAATGCCTCCTGCTGAGAATGGTCCCACATCCACACTGACTTGGATTTCAACAGTTCATATAGTGGCTGGCCCACTGTCGACAGATTTGGGATATATTTCCCTAGATAGTTAAACATGCCCAGGACACGCTTGAGGTCATGCACGTTCTGTGGTGGAGGGAGCTCGTGGATTGCCTTGACTTTATCAGGGTCGGATCTCACACCTGATTTGTCGATTTCTTGGCCCAAGAAGTGAAGCTTGTTTTGTCTAAACTTACATTTTTCTCTGTTCAGTTTAAGTCCGGCTGACTCGATCCTTTCCAGTACCTTGCTGAGACGCTGGTCGTGCTGTTCAGGAGTGTTGCCGTACACCAGTATGTCATCCATAAAGATAGCCACGCCTTCCAGGCCGTTGAGGGTTTCTGTCATTTTGCACTGAAAAATTTCAGGAGCGCTTGTGATCCCAAATGGAAGACGTTTGAAGGCATATCTCCCAAAGGGTGTGATAAAGGTTGTCAATTTACTGCTTTCTGGATGGAGAGGAATCTGCCAAAACCCGGAGGCAGCATCTAATGATGTGAATGTGGTTGCTCCACTAAGTTTTGCAGTGATTTCCTCTGCAGTAGGAAGAACATACCTCTCTCTTCGTACAGCTTCATTTAACCTCTTTAAATCGACACAGATCCGCACTTTTCCATTTTTCCTTGGGACTGGCACCATTGGTGCACACCAATCTGTAGGCTCAATCACAGCTTCAATCACATTATTCTCCTCCATACGCTGCAGTTCCTCCTTAACCTTCTGCAAAAGTGGCAAAGGAACACGACGAGCAGTGTGCACTGTGTATGGCTGAGCGTTCTCTTTTAACAGGATTTTAACTGGTTCTGTTTTAAGTGTTCCATGCTCACCAAATGCTTTGTGAACTTCTTCGACACACTTCAGAAGCCCCATCGACGTTGCTGTATCTCTGCCCAGCAAATTGTTTGCATTATTGCCACTGATGATATACACAGGAAAAGTATATGGTTTTTCCATGTATTCTGTGAAGGCTTGAAATTTTCCTATACAGCCCAACTGACCACCCGGGCTGCACAGTGTGACATTAGATGGCTCTAATTTCTTCTTAGGAACTAGTTTGTTAAATGTCTTTTCTCCCATAATGTTTGCATCTGCACCCGTATCAATTTTAAAATTGACTGGTGTTGTTCCAATTGTAAACTGTATGGTCCATGGGTCATCGTTTCTATTTGTTTTTGTGACTGCGCCCAAAAAATATGGTGTCTGGGAAACTGTCCCTTCAGTGACTTCTCTGACTGATTTACTGTGACATTTCTTTTCCCAGTGACCCATCTTTTTACACTTGTTGCATGTTGACTTCATGGCTGGGCACTTTTCAGGATCTCTGTGCTTTAATTTTCCACATCTTCCACACCATGAGTCTTTTTGCTCTCCACTTTCTTTCCTCTGAGGTCTCCATTTTGACCTTCCTCTGCCTGCTGCTTTTCCCTGGATCTCCTGCACCGTAGCGTGTGCTTCCCCCTGCTGGTGAACCTGGAGGACAACCTCCTCGGACTGGCGAACTGTTTGAATAGTTTGGGCAAGCGTTAGATCAGCCATTATCTGCAATCTACGTGACAGTTCTTTATCGAGGATACCCACAACAATTCAGTCACGGATATGTTCGTCTCTGTTTACACCAAAGTCACAGTGTTCTGACATCTCATAAAGGGCTCTGATAAACATTTCCGCTTTCTCACCAGGCCGCTGCATCCTCTGGTGAAAACAAGCGCGCTCACGGATCACGTTCCGTTTAGGACAGAAGTACTCGTCGTATTTCCCAAACACGACGTCAAACTTCTTTTGATCCGTTTCCTCCATAAAGGAGAATGATTTGAAGATGTTTTCAGCTTCAGGGCCCATGGCGTAAATCAGCGAACTGACCTGAACTTCACCGTCGTCTTTACTCAGTTTTGTAGCCATCCGGAAACGCAGAAAGCGCTGTTTCCAGTCCGCCCATTCGTTCGGACTGTAGAGGATGCCTTTCACAAACGAGACTGAGTTTATTTCTCAGGGTTGGTTTATTGAGAGGTCACATCCTCCAACAAGAACAGAATCTCAGAAAAGAGGTAGAACAATCATCCTTCACAATTCTTATACTCTCCAAAGACACAAAACCCCCAACATCAAATAACACCCCCCCAACCCACAGTCCTTGAGCAAACATACAGCCCCCGAGGCTCCTTGGCGTCTCCATTGTTTCTCTCATCCTTCTAGCCTCCGGGGCTCCTGCTGGGACATTCTCTCCCACTTCTCGTCTCCTAAGCAACCAACTTCACACCTCCCGTAGGTCTCTGCAGGGTCAGGTCCTCTTTGGCCATTGAGACGTGAAGCTTCCAGAATATGCACCGTCATGCCTACTAGGTACCGTATATGTGGGTGAATATGAATGCCATATATGCGCGCTAAATATGCGCCATATAAACCCCCCCCCCAAACGTCTAAATAAGGACAAAGTACACCCCAAAATGCATAGAAACATATCATATCACACAGAACAGCAAAATGGCACAACATATCACACTTCCAACTGCTTGGGTTTCAACCTCCTGCCATAACTGCTGTAAGCAGGCTTCGATCTGCCTGTAGCTGTTTCTTGCATCTGTGGATCAGAGTCATTAGCACATTCTTGTGAAAGCTTAGAAGAGCGTCTCCCCGGTGGCCTGCCGCGGCGGGGGACCCTGGCTAATTGCACTTGTTCATCAGCCAACACAAAAGTGGGTTTGAGTCTGTTAATGCAGACTAATTCTCTCCTGTCACCCAAATCGAGCAAAAAATGTTTTTCCCCAGTTTCTAACACTCTGAACGGTCCATCATAAGGCGGTCTTAAACCTGGCCTCTGAGCGTCGTGTCTGACAAAGACAAATTCTGCGTTCTTTAAGGCTTTAGGCACAAAAACGCGTGGGAAACTGTGATGAACTGGGCCGGGGAGGGTGTTTGATCCCGTGTCGCTCTGCAACAGCTGAGCAGGTGGGCGATTTGGTGCGGGGTTCTCTGGAAGGAATTCACCCGGTAACCGGAGGGGTTGGGCAAAAACTAGCTCAGCCGGAAAGGCTTGTAAATCTTCCTTAGGTGCTGAACGCAACCCTAATAAAACCCATGGAAGTTTATCAACCCAATTTGTGTCCGTGAGAGCCGCTCTGAGGGCTGCTTTCAATGACCGGTGAAAGCGTTCACACAAACCGTTGGCCTGAGGGTTATAAGCGGTAGTGTGGTGAATTTTCACCCCCAGACTGAGGGCCATGGATGACCAGAGCTCGGAAACGAATTGGGGACCCCTGTCAGACGTTATGTCTGACGGGACTCCAAAACGCGCGACCCAAGCCGTTAAAAACGCGCGCACCACGTCTGCTGCTGTAGTTGACGCCAGGGGGACCGCTTCTGGCCAGCGCGTTGTGCGGTCCACCATGGTTAGAAGGTGTGTGAAACCCTGCGACAGCGGGAGGGGTCCCACCAAGTCGATATGCACGTGGTCGAAGCGTTTGGCCGGGATGTGAAAAGGTTCTAAGGGGGCCCGCGTGTGCTTGTGTATCTTTGCTCTTTGACACGCTGCGCAGGCTGCGGCCCACTCTTTGACCTATTTACGCAGCCCCGGCCAAACAAATTTTTCTCCCACCATTTTGATCGATGTGCGAACTCCCGGATGTGCCAGCGAATGGATTAAATCAAAAACGCGGCGGCACCACGCAGCTGGGACCACGGGGCGGGGGCGCCCCATGGAGATATCGCAGATTAGAGGAGGCATACCTGTCTGATGCACCCTGTGCTCCAGCCTTAGCCCTGTTGGCCCAGACTGGAGCGCGCGCACATCCGCATCGTTAACCTGCTCAGCGGCCATGGCTGCATAATCTAAGCCTACGCAGACCGGGGCTGCGAGCGCTTCCGCACCGCAAGCCTGGCCCGCGTCCACGGCCACCGCGTCTGCCCCCTGGGGGCCTGGCATTGCAACTGCGCGCGAGAGGCAATCTGCCACCACATTGTGTTTGCCCGCCACATGTTGAATGTCGGTGGTAAACTCTGAAATCGCGGCCAGCTGTCTCTGCTGTCGGCCCGACCACGGCTCTGAAATCTTGGCCATTGCAAATGTTAATGGTTTGTGGTCTACAAATGTGGTGAAACGGCGCCCTTCCAGCCAGAACTGGAAGTGGTGGATGGCCAGATGCAGGGCTAAAAGCTCCCTATCGAACGCGCTGTATTTCCGCTCGTTATCGCACAATGTTTTGCTGAAAAACGCAAGCGGTTGCCAGCTCCCTGCTACCAGTTGCTCGACAACCGCCCCCACTGCTACGTCAGAAGCGTCCGTGGTTAGTGCCGTGCGAGCTGCTGGCACGGGGTGTGCCAACAGCACAGCGTTCGCCAGGGCCGACTTGACCTGGGAGAAAGTGCGCTCCCGTTCCGGGGACCACTCGACCTTATTTGCAGGTTTTTGTTTCTTTAGTGCCGCGTACAGTGGGTGCATGAGCTGTGCCGCGCTGGGAAGGAAACGGTTATAAAAATTGACCATCTCCAAAAATTCTTGCAATGCTTTAACTGTCTGCGGCTGGGGAAACTCCGTTATCGCGCGTACTTTATCGGGCAGCGGGACCGCTCCTTCTGGAGAAATGCGGTGGCCCAAAAAATCAATTTGCGCTACCCCGAATTGACATTTCGCTGGGTTAATTATCAGCCCATGCTCTGTCAGCCTCTGAAAAACCGCTGTGAGGTGGCGTTCGTGTTCAACCTCGGATGCACTTTCTACCAAAATATCATCCAAATAGGCGAACACGAAAGGGAGGCCACGCAACACCGCATCCATCATGCGTTGGAACGTCTGTGCGGCGCCTTTGAGGCCAAAAGGCATGCACAAAAGCTCAAAAAGCCCAAAGGGGGTTATTACTGCCGTTTTGGGTATGTCTTGAGCGCGGACTGGGACTTGGTGATAACCGCGCACCAAATCTATTTTGGAAAAGATGCGCGCCCCCGCCAAATGCGCCGAAAAATCCTGGATGTGCGGAATCGGGTAGCGGTCGTGTGCTGAAGCATTATTTAACCTGCGGAAATCACTGCAAGGCCGCCACGAGCTGTCAGCCTTGGGGACCATATGCAGGGGTGACGACCAAGGGCTGTTAGAGCGTCTAACAATGCCCAGTTTTTCCAAGTTGGCGAATTCCTCGCGCGCGATGGCCAGTTTAGCTGGGTTCAAGCGCCGAGCTTTTGCAAAAACAGGGGGGCCGGAGGTAGTTATGAAATGCTCGACCCCGTGTTTAGCTATTGACGCTGAAAATGTTGGGACCGTGAGTGCTGGGAACTGATTGAGTAGTGCATGAAACTTACCACCCGCAGCTGTGACATTAGGATGTGCAGAAGGCGGGGCCACCCGAGCTGTACAGGAGATAGAGTGGAAAGACAGTGCATTTACCATACGTCTATTAGTAAGATCAACTAATAAACTGTTTGAGCATAAAAAATCAGCACCTAACATGTTGTTGCTAACTGCAGCTACGATGAAAGTCCACTCGAAGGTGCGCCCGTGGAAGGATAGAAGGAGCGTCTTCTCCCCATAGGTTTTGATTGTCGAGCCATTTGCCGCTAGCACCAGGGGTCCGCTGGAAGGCGCCAGCAGGTCCGCGTAGGAAGGCTTGACAAAACTCAGCTGGGAGCCTGTGTCCACCAGGAAATCCTTCCCTGAATTCATGTCCGTCACGAAAAGCAGCTTGTTCTTCGCACCGAGAGCAGCAGCTGCTACCGACTCTCGGTCTTGGCGTTTCCCTGGCGCTTGTATCGGCACGGTGGGATGCATCTGCGCGCCCTCTCGGCGAAACGTCGATGGTAAAAGCAGAGGGTGCCGTCCGCTCCGCTTCTCCTGGTCTCTGCCGCTGCTGACGTCAGTGGTGCGGCCTCTGGTCTCCCCTCGTCTCGCGGGGGTGCGTTCAGCTCCGTTGCCGCCGTCGTGGCTGCGTGTCGTCTATGGGCATCGACGAGCCGCTGCGCCTCCTGGCCCAGCCCGTGGTAGTCGCGGTCGTTGAGCAGCTGTGAGCTGGCGAGGGTGACTCTCACTGCGGGCGGTAGTGTTCTGAGAAAGAGGTGGGCGAAGATAAAACTGTCATCATCTTCGCCTCTCAGGTTCATCATCCTCTCCATCAGATCTGCCGGCCTGTCTGCTTCCCCTTCTGTCAGCGCCAGAAGTCTCTCTGCTCGCTCTCCCTGCGAGGGAGTGAAAGCTCGAATGAGGGCGGCTTTCAGTGCGCCATACTTGTTGTCCTGGGGCGGGTGGTTGGTCAGGCTCTCCACCCGCTGCACTGTGAGGCTGTCCAACTTTGCGATGACATGGTAGAACCTCGTTGCATCCGCTGAGATTCCCCGAAGGTGGAACTGCGCCTCCACAGTGGTAAACCAGGAGCGCGGGTTATGTTGCCAGAAATCAGGCAGCTGTAGTGTGGTAGCTGTATTAACCCGGTTGGCTCCTGAAGAGTCCGGTGCGGGAAGATCGTCGCCACCGGCCATAGTTTGTCGTAGGTCACCAGTGTAGAGGATGCCTTTCACAAACAAGACTGAGTTTATTTCTCAGGGTTGGTTTATTGAGAGGTCACATCCTCCAACAAGAACAGAATCTCAGAAAAGAGGTAGAACAATCATCCTTCACAATTCTTATACCCTTCAAAGACACAAAACCCTCAACATCAAATAACACACCCCCAACCCACAGTCCTTGAGCAAACATACAGCCCCCGAGGCTCCTTGGCGTCTCCATTGTCTCTCTCATCCTTCTAGCCTCCAGGGCTCCTGCTGGGACATTCTCTCCCACTTCTCGTCTCCTAAGCAACCAACTTCACACCTCCCGTAGGTCTCTGCAGGGTCAGGTCCTCTTTGGCCATTGAGACGTGAAGCTTCCAGAATATGCACCGTCATGCCTACTAGGTATATGTGGGTGAATATGAATGCCATATATGCGCTCTAAATATGCGCCATAGGACGATCGAAAGAAAAATTTTCCGGGGGATTAAACTTGGCCATCTTACTGAAGCAAAGCGTCCGTCAAGCACTTCTGACACCATGTAAAGAACTGAGGTCCACACGAATAGTGTTTTCGACAACGTTCTCTATTAAAACTCGGTGCAGGAAAACACTAACAGGCAGCTACATTAGCACATCGCCATTTTCATATTCACATGGTGAAGGTCAACTGTGACCTGTGACGTCACCACAGTCTTTAAAAACACACCACACATATAAATGTTCACATTATATGACAGGATGCATTGGAACAACACAACACAGACTGGCAATCACATGTGACAGTTTTATTTTGTATGCAGCAAACATAAAAATCACACAAAATATTTAGTCACAGCAGTACACAGAGTACCTTTTCTTACATTACTGTTATGTTTGCCCCTTGCAGAGCAAAGATGAGGCGCCAGAAGCCAGCAGTGTGTTTGTTATTTTATTAACAAAAGTACAAAATAATATGCCACGAGGGGCAAAACACAAACACTAAACACAAGCGACCACGGAGGGTGAAATAACTGAGCAAATAAAGGATCAGCACAATCATTACATATGCAGCAGCGAGGGTGAAACCTTAACGCTGAAAAAGGACTGGCTTCAGACGTGGGGAAACCAGTTTGGATACGGCGAGGTCACAGTGAGAACTGAGTCTCGACTGCGATCTTAAATAGAGAATAACTAAACCATAAACAGGTGTGCAAAGATAATGATAATAAGTGCCAGCAGCTGTGACAGCCCACAAGCAGTCTGACAGGCAGAAGTCCTGCTGCAGCGCTGTCAAAATAAAAGCACAAATAACACCATCATAATACACCCAAATAAAGAGACAAAAGGAGAAAATAATAAGTGGCTCAGTCTCGGGATTACCACAGTGCTCCCCATTTAAGGGATGGATTCCAGACATCCCCCATCCCCCTGTAACATCCAGGGGACCCCCCCCCCCCCCCACACACACACAAAAACAGAAATAGCTACCCAAAATCAGCCTTGGGAGGGCAGAGGGGGAATCCAGCCCTGGAGGGAGGGACACTGAAAAGTGTCATGGATGGCCCTCATGAGCCATCAATAAGACGCTATATATCGACCGGTGAGTTTGCACAGTTTATTAAAGAAAAAGAAAGATGACAAAATAACGAGCCACGGGGGGCTAAAACACACTATAACTAATACTCAGTCTGTAACACGGAGGAACAGATACATAATGAAACACACTTACAATAAAGGACGAGCATGAAAGGTAGATGACGTCTGACCAGGAAGCTCGGCGAGGGATGCTCGACGATGTCAGACGAGGGATAGTTTGATGGTGTCAAACAGGAACAAGCTCCACCTCCGAACGTTACCAGAATAGGTACTGTCCTCCTGTTGGACCCAGGGTGAGCCCGCACTGCACCCACGATGGACCCTGATCGGGTCGCGGCTGCACCCACGTCGGACCCCGATTGGGTCTTGGCTGCACCCACGTCGGACCCCAACTGGGTCGGAACAGCTCCATAGATGGCCTCCAACCCCGAACCCAGAACCTCCAGCACAGCGACCAGGGTTGACTCCGCACCAGTAACCCTGGGAGAAGGCTCAGGAGAAAAAGAAGAACCGGCATTATGATCACCGGTAGCGACAGAGCCCAGCGAGACGAGCTCAGATGCAGCAGACGGCTGCCCCTGGCTCGTCTCCCCGAGAGACAGGAAAAAGTGCTCTAGAACAGATAGTAGGAAGGAAAAATAGAGCACTTGCCTGCACTCGAGTTCTGTCGCCGTCCAGGACTTCGACGGTCCGGGTTCAGCAGGCAGAAGGACATCTTCTGGCTCCCACTTGGCTATGGCGGGCCCCGCAGCTGGCATGGTGTTCTCCACAGTCTGAGGACCCTCCAACACTGACGTTCACGCCTACGACCCGCATGGCGTGGTGGCAGGGGATCCTCCACCTGCTGGATCGAACCACTCATCGATGGAGACCCGGGGACGTTTCGTCGTCAGCGCAGGCTCCACACTGCAGTCCGCTCTCCTCCTCTGCCCGTGACGTGGCTGCGGGGCTGGAACCAGGCTCTCCAGGACCGCAGCCCCCTCCACGTCCGGCGACATAGGCCTGGTGTCGCGGAGCAATCAGCGGAGGGAGACACAGAGGCAGCAGGTTCAATGTTAGATGCTACAGCAGGTGGGGGAAGCTCGGGGGGCTGTGAACCCCAAACTCCACCCCCAGGAATCAAGCAAGGCAATTCACTCAATGAGGGAACAGAATGAAAAGACACTTGCCTGATCCGTAGGGGTCCAATAGAAACTGCTGCAGTGAACTTTGTTCCTCCCTTTCCCCGCTGGATGGTGACGGAGGGCCCCCTGGGAGGACGAGGAGGAGCCGCTCGCGATGGTCCGATAACGGGCTTTGCCGGAGCAGGACTCATGGCACTCACAGCAGCCGGAGAAGATGTCGAGGAGGACGGGACAACAGCCGAGGCGATCCGGGCACGAGGAGCTGATGGGACAGCAGGGAAAGATGACCCGGGGGGAGAGGCTGCGGGAATTCCCTCCTGACGAAACGCCAAAGAGGCAGCTGACTGGGAGGTAGAGTTCCTCCGACGACCCGGAACAGGATCCGGACGGGGTTCTCGCTGAGTCTTAGTGTTGGCTGTGTGACGACGATTACCGGCAGAGGGTGAGGCGAAGGAGAGGTTCAGGAAATGCCGCTCCTGCGCGGAAACAGAGGCGAGCAGGTGGGCGTACTCTGGATAATCGCTTAGCTCAGGATTCCTCTTCACCAGCCTGACTGCCGCCGTCACATGCTTAATAATCTGCGTGGTGTGGATGGCGGAGCGAGCAGCAGCCACTCGGTCCCGGATGGAAGCAGCTGACAGCTGTAAGTTTTCCAGGGGAATCCCGACTGACGTCACATTCCTTGGGGAATCACCCCTGGGCGGTGTGAGCTCCTGGACTGGAACGGGGACAGGAACGGGATCCCGAAGCGAGGAGCGAGGGTGCCTACTCTTCGACTTCCTGCTGGAGTTTCCCTCCAGCCCATGGAGTCTCTCCCGGTGTGCAGAGATGTCTGCCTTCCTCGCAACAACTTCAGGGTGGTTGGAGTAGTGAGGAAGGCGATTAATGGCGTCCTCAGCGAGGTCCAGGTGCCGGCATACATCGCTGGGAGTGTCATAGAGGCCAGCAGTGAAGAGAGTTCCATCAATGTAATCCAGGGCCTCCGCCAGCTCGTAGCCCAGGCTCCGAGCGCGGCCCCTGAATGACGACATGACCTCCCAGCACACAGGTACCCAGACAGGGGAAAAACAAGTGCAATTCAGGCAAAACTCACGGCGACCAGCGTCTCAGTCTGGCGGCAGTCTACTGTCATGGATGGCCCTCATGAGCCATCAATAAGACGCTATATATCGACCGGTGAGTTTGCACAGTTTATTAAAGGAAAAGAAAGATGACAAAATAAGGAGCCACGGGGGGCTAAAACACACTATAACTAATATTCAGTCTGTGACACGGAGGAACAGATACATAATGAAACACACTTACAATAAAGGACGAGGATGAAAGGTAGATGATGTCTGACCAGGAAGCTCAGCGAGGGATGCTTGATGATGTCAGACGAGGGATAGTTTGACGGTGTCAAACCAGGAATTTCCGACGAGACTGCCACCCGTTTCGCCCTCAGCTGCCCTCTTAAGTAGGGCTCAAGGTGGAACAGCTGATGAGGCGAAATGCAGCTCAGCTGTCAGAACCTCAGCTCTGACAGCCGGAAGCCCCTCTGAGCGCTGTCACAATAAAAGCTCGGAGAGCCATAGATTAGATTTTTTTAGATTAGATTCAACTTTATTGTCATTACACATGTATGAATACAAGGTAACGAAACACAGTTTAGCATCCAATCAGAAGTGCAAAGGACAGCAGTGCAGTATATACGGTAATTAACAGTATGTGCAATTTAAGCAAATATATGCAAATATATGCAGCAGTGCAGAAAGTTAAAAGTACTGTTATGTGCAAATAATGTGCAATAAGTTAGATGTAGTTTTGTAGTTATGCAGTTATGTACAGGTGAGGATGGTAAAAGATGATTGTAAGAGAGTCAGCGGGGAACTAAGTTCAATAACGTGACAGCTGTTGGAAAGAAACTGTTCCTAAACCTGCTGGTTCTAGTCCGAAGGCTTCTGAGACGTCTTCTGGAGGGGAGAAGCTGGAACAGTCCATGAGCAGGATGGTTGGAGTCCCTAAGAATGCTGCGTGCCCGGCGCAGACATCTTTTCCTGTAGACGTCCTCTATAGCTGGAAGTGGAGTCCCTGTGATGCGTTGGGCGGTTTTCACCACCCGCTGCAGCGCCTTGCGGTCAGCTACAGAGCAGCTCCCATACCAGAGTGTGATACAGTTGGTCAGGGTGCTCTCTATCACACACACATCAGCTGGGAGGAAAATACTGCATGGCCCGAGCGTGGACAAGATCGGCACTCGAACCACGACAAAAAGGAAAGAGAAAAAAAGAGAAAACCCCAAAATGCTCAGCAAAACTCCCTGCACCCGTAGAAGAGAAAATACATCAATGTACCAACACAAAGTAACATAGTAAAGCCCAAGACCCTAAGTACAAGTGAGGGTGCCCCCCCCAGAAATGTCAACCCAACAAAAAATAAGGACAAAGAAGGCTGAACATTCCAACTTATACTAACAGATAAGAGAATAAGGCAAAGTAAAACTTATGCTGGTAACACTGATAAAAGAGGAGCAAAAGTCACTAAGTACACAGGGTAAATAAACAAAAAGAAAAAAGGAAAAACTGTTCTGGTGGCCTAACAGAGTCCCACCACCGTCGGACTGCCAAATAGCATGAGTTGGGTGGCCTGCCAGGGAAAAAGGGCCACCCAATTCAGCGGCGGAGGCGACTTCCCCACAGCAATGCCCACAGGGACCATGAAGGCATCAGCAGGGAAACAGTGAACAGTAGCTCCCACGGTGGTCTCCGTCTGGGACATTGCTGCACCCGTGGAGGGTCCAACTGGGCCAGTGCAGTACTCATGGGGGTCCCACCCTGGAAAGAGGCTGCACCCGCAGTGGTCCCGGTCCGGGACATGGCTGCACTCGCGGTGGACCCCGACTGGGGCATAGCTGCATCCGCGAAGACCACCGGTGGCGGACCCGAACCCAAGGAGACCTCCGGAGTAACAGGATGCGCCCCAGTGACCCTGAAAGGAGACTCGAGGACAAGACAAACAGGCACAGGGTCAGGGTCAGTGGAACACGGCGAGGCGAGCGCAGCCGCTGCTGATGGCAACAACTGGCTCTCCCTACCAAGAGCCAGACAAGATCTCTCCAGCACTGAAATAATAAAAACAAAGGAAAGTACTTGCCTAAGCTCAAGTTCCACCGCCGTCCAGGACTCCGTCGATCCGGATGGCGATAACTCTAGCTCGGCCTCCTGAAGGTCCAGCTCAAACTCTGCTGCAATGGCCGCAACACCAGGCATGATGATCAATGCAGTCTCAGAACCCCCTGGCGCTGTAACCCACACTGATGGCTCACTCAATAGGGTGACAGAAGGTCCATCTCCAGCTGGGGGAGAACTCGGTTCACTGGAGACCCAGGGACGCTTCCTCGTCAGCACAGGCTCCAAATGGCAGTCCGCCCTCCTCCTCTGTCCAGATCGTGGCTGTGGGGCTGGAACCAGGTTCTCCAGGGTCGCAGGCTCCTCCTCCATCCGACAGTCTGATTCTGGCACGACGGACACAGGAGGAGGCACAGAAGAAACAGGAGATGTATTAATGGCTGCAGCAGGTGGAGGGGGCTCAGGGGACTATGTGACCTGAGCCTCACCCCCAGGAATTAGACAAGGTAATTCATCAACTAGTGATAAAGAATGAAAAAACACTTGCCTGTTTTCCTGGGGAACTGTGGTCACTGCTGCAGCAGGCTCTATTTTTTTCTTCTCCCATTATGTTGATGATAGTGGCCCCCTCGGGAAGACCAGGAGGAGCCACTTCATGAGGAACAGTGCTGGAGGCAGCCGGAGATGAAACCACAAGGCTCGCAGCAGCTGGAGAAAGCGCCATGCAGGAGGGAGGAGCAGCTGAGGCAGTCCGGGGTAGGAGAGCTGGCGAAACAGCTGACAAAGAGGACCCGGAGGCTGAAGCTGCTGACAGTTCACACTGCGGGGGCGGAGAAAACACAGCTGGCTGGGAGACAGGGGAATCCTTCTGGCGGCCTGTAGCTGGATCTGGACGGGAACCTCGCGGCATAATCACTCGGTGATTCTCCTCCTTTTGCTTAGGGACAGCCGAGTCATATGGAGGAGAAAGGTTCCGTGTGGGGCAGCGGCGTCTTCCAGCTGGCGACGAGCTTTGGTTCAAGTCAGAAAAACGCCGCTGCTGAGCGTAGACAGCGGCTAGTAGCTCAGTGATCTCAGGAAAATTGTTCAAACCGGGATGGGCTTCTAAAATCCTTATTGCTGCCACCATGCTCTTCAGCACTTGGTCCAGGTTGCAGGAGGAGTGAGCTTCAGCCATACGGTCCCCGATGAATTCAGCTGCCCACTGTTCATCGTCACTGGGAACCCCGGCTGCCCTCCTCCTATGGTGGGCTGGAAGACGGCTTTCAGGCGAAGCAGAAACTGGGGATGGAACCATAGCAGCAACCTGGTCACGAGGCGAGGAACGGGAGTGCTTCGCTGTCTGCCCCGTCTTAGGCTTCCTGCTGGACTTCTTCACCAGATCACAGTGTTTCTGCTGGAGCGCCGCTAGCTCAGCCATCCTTTCCCTGCCCTCAGTCTGCTCAGCAAGGCGAGGATGACGACAAACAGCTGCCTCTGCGAGGTCCAGGCACCATAATGCGTGTTTGGGTGTAGAGTACTGGCGTGCAATAGCCAAGAGGTCGTCTATTTCCATAAGAGCCTGAACGAGCTCAAAACCCAGGCTCATTAGATACCACTGGCCAAAAGACACCATAATACCCAAGCAAAAATAATGCTGGCACCCGAGAAAAAAAAGTCTAGAGCCAAAAACAAAACTCACTGTGGCTGGAACCTGCTTTGGCTGCGACCTACTGTTATGTTTGCCCCTTGCAGGGCAAAGATGAGGTGCCAGAAGCCAGCAGTGAGTTTGTTGTTTTATTACCAAAAGTACAAAATAATGTGCCACGAGGGGCAAAACACGAACACTAAACACAAGCGACCCCGGATTGTGAAATAACTGAGCAAATAATGGATCAACACAGTCACTTACATATGCAGCAACGAGGGTGAAACCTTAACGCTGAAAAAGGACTGGCTTCGGACGTGGGGAAACCAGTCTGGATATGGCGAGGTCGCAGCGAGGACTGAGTCTCGACTGCGATCTTAAATAGAGAATAACTAAACCATAAACAGGTGTGCAAAGTTAATGATAATAAGTGCCAGCAGCTGTGACAGCCCGCGAGCAGTCTGACAGGCGGAAGTCCTGCTGCGACGCTGTCAAAATAAAAGCACAAATAACACCATCATAATACACCCAAAAAAAGAGACAAAAGGAAAAAATAATAAGTGACTCGGGCGTGGAGCAGACCTGCACTCGGGATCACCACAATTACATGTTAACACCACACCATTTACTTGACTGTAGTGATGTATGGGTGACGAGCAATGAGCACATGGTAAGTGAGGAACTGATTCAAAGCCTTTAATTATGTATTTATTTTTTTTTGTCAATTAATACAAGAAGGAATGATAAGATTAGCTCTCCACAATGCAAGCAAGTATTGTGTGTACTACTGTGATTGAATACTGTGTGTATTTTTTGTGTTTTAATGCATACATCCTTATGCTGCCACTAATTTTTGCCACTCAATGTTTTTTTTTAACTGCCATGAGTTCTGTTCGGAGATATACACATACCCTCTATTCATACACAACCACCCAACCAGTGTTGTCATGACAACAGGAGACTCCATCCCTGAAAACAAACATTATGTGCACACGTTAAGTCTCTCTTGTGCTTATTTTTGGTTGGCTTTTGTTCAATTTTTCGTATTCATATTTTGGCCACTAACGGAGGACCCTAACCAGGGTCAACCCATGTAAAGCTGCAGGTCCGGACAATATCCCGGGACGTGTGCTCCGAAACTGCGCGAGCGAGTTGGCGGATGTCCTGACTGACATTTATAACTCCCTGAGTCAGGCCATCGTTCCCAGATGCTTTAAGACCTCTATCATAGTACTGGTGGCAAAGAAACCAGTTGTGTCCTGTCTGAATGACTATCGTCCTGTTGCACTGACACCAATTGTGATGAAGTGTTTTGAACGGCTTGTCAAACCACACATCACAGCCTGCCTCCCTGCATCACATGACCCGCTCCAGTTTGCATATCGTTCAAACCGCTCCACGGAGGATGCTATAGTCACCACCCTCCACTGTGTCATCACCCACCTGGATCAGAAAGACACCTACGCCAGACTCCTGTACATTGATTTCAGTTCAGCATTCAACACCATCATTCCCCAGAGACTGATGGAGAAATTACTCCTTCTTGGTCTGAACACCGCCACATGTCTCTGGATCCTGGATTTCCTGACTGAGAGACCTCAGTCTGTCCTGGTTGGAAATAACATCTCCAACTCTATCACGCTGAGCACCGGATCACCTCAAGGCTGCGTACTCAGTCCTCTGTTGTTTACACTTCTAACACATGACTGTGTATCCAGACACGAGGGGAACCAGATTATTAAATTTGCAGATGACACCACGGTGGTGGGACTTATTCAGAGGGATGAGGAATCAATGTACAGGGAAGAAGTCAAAGACCTGGAAGGCTGGTGCAGGGAGAACAATCTGGTGCTCAACGTGGACAAAACGAAGGAGATGATTATCGACTTCCGGCGGTCACAGCCTGAACACGTCCCTCTCAGCATCGGCGGCCATTTAGTGGAGAGAATGGAGAACATCAAGTTCCTCGGAGTGCAGATCTCGCAGGACCTGACCTGGAGCAAGAATTCCTTGGGGATCAGGAAGCGGGCCCAGCAGAGACTGCAATTCTTGAGGAAACTCAAACAGGCCTCTCTCCCCATCTGCATCCTCAGGACCTTCTACAGAGGTGTGGTGGAGAGTGTTCTGACGTACTGCATTGCAACATGGTACTCCAGCTGCAGTATGTCAGACAAAAAAAAGCCCTGCAGAGGATAGTTAAGGGTTAGCTGAGAGGGTAATCGGAGTTTCCCTCCCCTCAGTCCAAGAACTTTTTCAGAACCGTTGTAGGAGCAGGGCACTGAACATTGTCAAGGACCATTCTCACCCTCTGCATAAATACTTTGAACTTCTGCCATCTGGCAAATGATTCCGGAGCATCAGAGGCAAAACCACCAGACTGATTAATAGCTTCTTTCAACAAGCTGTTAGGATGCTGAACAGTTGATCCAGAATCTCTCATACATTCTACTGCACCTATGGACATTATGTATATCATTTGTATATTATAGTGCTGGTTAGTTTTCAAGTATGTCTCAGGGAAGTGTGAATGGCTGTGTTGGGGTGGGGGGTGAGGGTGTGTGTGAGTGTGTCTTAAATTATGTTCTTTTTTTTTTATATGGATGCCGAGAGAAACGCAATTTCATCTTGCCTGCACTACAGTTGTATGTACAGCAATATGACAATAAAGGTTGATTTGATTTGATTTTGATTTGAAACTTTCCTTCCGCTTTCATCTGAACGACCAGTTAATCCTGTGGCTATTGAACTTTTTGACCAACAGATCACAGAGAGTACTGGTCAACAGTATTTTCTCAGACCTTCGCCACACCTCAACCGGCTCCCCCCAAGGCTGCGGGTTGTCTCCTCTGCTTTTCATCCTGTATACGGTTGACTGTAGATCCACACAGCCCAACTGTCATCTGGTTAAGCATGCTGATGACACTGTGCTCCTGTTCTTGCTGTCTAGTCCCTCACATAACTATGGACAGGTTCTGCAGGAGTTTGTGGAGTGGTGTGACAGCTCATGTCTGCAACTGAACGTCAGCAAAACCAAGGAGATGGTGATTGTTCTGTCCATAATTCAGGCAATGACCAGAGCGAGGTGCTATTAATGGAGCTTTATTAATAACACAATATTGACAATACCTTCGGACTCACGGCTGTCTCCGCATGCCAGGGGTCCACACGAAAGAGGACATGGCTCTTTCGCCTATTTCCTTTATACCTTGGGTGGCGTCACTACCGGAAAAGGCAGTCCGCCACCCCTGTCCATTCCCCGGCCAACCCAGCCACCATCTTACTACTACTACTATGACACTCATACAAAACATTCCCCCCTTCAGAAAAATGACAGGCACACTAATTAGCCCACCCAAATTTGTCACCCGACTCACTCACTAACATTAAAACTTTATGTACAAAAATAAATAAGCAAACCTATCCAATCACACAGCACAGGCTCGAGGGGCCAGGTAGACTACTGGCGCCCCCTACACGGCCAGGCAGATTATTCTGCCGCCTTGTCCTTCACAGTCCAAACTAAAATACAGCCGTGTTTCTAAAGAAAATCATCCAAGAACAGTTATAATACATATATACAACAAACCATGAACAATAAACAGTACAAATGCATGGTCCAAACACCCCCTATTGGCAGCCCCAACCCCAACACACCCACCCCACACTTGGGCACATCACATGCATCAACAGTGTTGGGTAACACATTATTAATAATGATTTTCTCATTTTTTTCCATTACCATATATTCTAGATACAAACCAAATTCCAAAATGCCCTTTACCTTCTTCTTAAAATACACACCCTTCAATTAATTCAGGCCATTTCTTTACCTAAGTCAAACAACTCAGTGTTTTTCCTTTGTTTTTGTTTTTGTTTTGTTTTTTTGTTTTGTTTTCAATACACTCGATTAAAACAATTAAATAAATTTCTTAAAAAGATACACCAGGGGCACAAACCCAGTAGGAAAATTAACTATATGCACTATGACATGGGACATAAAACTCAAAACACACCAATGAACATACCCTCAGTCATTTTACACACCCAGTGGATCCCCCCCCCCCTTTGGATTGCCATCTCGTGGTTCCCATCCAGAGCGCCCCCATTTCCTGGCCTCTGGAAATGGGAACTGCGCCATCTCCGCTTCTCCACCACGCAGCGCAGTTCACTGGGGTGCCTCCATGTCTCATCCGACAGGCCCAAATTCTCGTCGCTTCGGGCAGCCATCACCTGGAGCCACCCTTGGACATCGCACCACTCGCGCGTTCCGTGGGTCCCTCTTAGCCGAGCTTCGACTCTTGAGCGGACCCTATCACCAATCCGCAGGGGAGCTCTATTACACTTCCTCGGACCACCACATCGTAAGCGGGTCTCCTCCTCGGAACCAGTCGTCTTGCGGGTCCTGTTCAAAGTCCTCTTAGAAGGCCGTCGCTTGGAGCGTTTCAACACTGCATGCTCTGGTCTTGCTCCAGCATTCATCAGCACATGTGCCTCATCCCTACCTGCCACCCTGGGGGTCCCATCATGCCGTCCAGTTGCCACACCAAGGATAACCTGGACCCTGGCATCGGGTCCATCCCGGGGTGACGCTGCGTGGTGCCGGGCGTGCACTCCTTCTGTAACGCCAGGCCAATCAGTGTCCCACACCTCCTCATTTTCCACGCATGGAGCAGGGTGGTTCCACAATCCACATCCTGACCACTCCTCTCCGGTGCCGTTGGTGATAGAAAAGCCCAGTCCATAGAGCAATGATGTTGGTTCCAGAAGCGGTGGCTATGAAGTATGCATCCGGCACCGTCACCGACTTATATAACGCCTCCAACTCCATGAATCCCAAAACGGCCAACCTGTTCATCCCGTAGTCGTAATAGGGTGCAGCCTGTTTATGAATGTGGCGGTGGGGAAAGAGACTCCTCACTGTTGCTAGATTCAGCACGGAGGTCACCGCTCTAGTGTCCACCATCAGCGGCACCTCGATGCCAGCCAGCGAAACAGTGCAGCAGATGCCATTTATCTCTTCACAGACTCCCCTGTCCACTGTTGGCGCTGTTGGAACCGAATGCAACAGATGGTGACGTTTTCAGGAGCGCGAAAATAACGCGCCATCACCTCCACGACCTCATCAAAAATTATCAGCTCCTCCCAGTATTTCCAGAATCCTCTGTCCTTTCATGCCCAAATTATAAACCAAAACTGCCCTCGCATGAAGCTTCTCGAGTTCACCAAAGTTTAAAGCCACCATATAGTTGGTAAAGGCTGCAAACCACCTAGGCCAGGGCACGGGTGGCTCGCCAGGGGCATCCAGAAACAGCCGAAAATTGGCAATGGACTTCTCCATAACCACTTTTACCTCATCGCCAAATGTGTCCATAATTTAGGTAATAATGACCAGAGCGAGGTGCTATTAACGGAGCTTTATTAATAACACAATATTGACAATACCTTTGGACTCACGGCTCTCTCCGCATGCCAGGGGTCCACACAAAAGAGGACATGCCTCTTCCGCCTATTCCCTTTATACCTCGGGTGGCGTCATTACCGAAAAAGGCAGTCCGCCACTCCTGTCCATTCCCCGGCCAACCCAGCCGCAATCTTACTACTACTACTATGAAACTCATACATAGCAGTGGTTACCTTTTCCAACAAGCAGAGGGACCTGACTGCAGCAGTCACCACCATCATCCATGGGAAGCCAGTAGAGCTAGTTGAGGAGTATAAGTATCTGGGCACCATTTTTGACCACCTACTGAGATTCTCTTCCAACACGGAGGAGATTCTTAGGAAGTGTGGACAGTGGCAATATCTCCTTAGGAAACTCAATTCCTTTGGAGTCAGGAAGGATATCTTATTGACATTTTTACTACTCCTTCATAGAGAGTGTCATTACATTCTCCATTACCAGTTGGTTCCACTCCATCAGCCTGCAGTACAGAAACCGTCTACAGAACACTGTCACTATGCGCTCTAAAGTCATTGGACTGCCCGTGAGAAATGTAATAGACACTTGTGACCAGCAGACACGCAGGCTAGCACACAAACTCATTAAAGACCCTTCACACCCATGTCACCCTGCCTTTGAGTGGCTCCCCTCCAAATGCTGGCTCCGGGGTCCTGGCTGCAGGATGCAGAGGAGAAGGGGCACCTATAGATCACAAGTTGTGTTACAAACACTCGGCTCATTCTGCTGTAGTCATTAGCATTGACTGTGACAGTGTGGATTTAAGTATTTAAGGGTGTCCAACATGAAGTGTTGTGCATAATTCTAAATGTTTGCAGAACTTGGTTATCAACATGACTGAATTGAAAATGCAGTGCTACATTCCAAGACCAGCCCCCTGGTCCACTCTGGCCCCAACACTGTGCCTCAGCTGATGATCCCAGAGCCTGTAGATCTTCTTTTATTGTCTTCTCAGACCTCTGGGTTCTTCCTCGGCCAGGGTGGCAACAGTAGCTTCTTGTAGTTTCACAGTTTAAATTTTGGTTAGACATGACTAGGAAACAAAACAAAATGTGCTCTTTGAGGGAATTCCTTGATTCCTCTGAATCCAAATTCCAGCCTCATGACTAATGTAATTCCCTGTTGTTACTGGCAGAAAATCAGATGTTCCTAGAGTCTGCAGCAAGCCATACCATTGTTGTACATCATGTGAAAGCTGAACTCATGAATGGGTATAAATGTGAGCATGACAGTTACGATAGTTTAATGCTCTTAATACATACTGTGCACTCATACTGTTAAAGAAAATGGTTTTTGGACCCATCCATCCATCCATCTTCTACTGCTTATCTGGGGATCCGTGATGCAGGGGCATCAGTCCAGCCAGAGTAGCCCAGACTTCTGCGCAGTTCACATAGCACCATGCTCCCTCCTGCAAGTGGTGAGCCCACTGGAGGGATTTTTTGGACCCATGTTTTATAAATGTTACATTTTTCTTTTGAAGGTAAAATTAACTTCATCTTTGTGCATGTTTATCCGCAGCTACATCGTGTTCAACATCTTTCCAACCATTGCTGACATTGCCATTTCCATTATTTACTTCATCACTAATTTCAATGCCTGGTTTGGCCTCATCATCTTCATCTGCATGGTCCTCTACCTCAGTAAGTAGTATATGGGCATCTAAAAACTGTATTCCTTGGTTTAATTTTGATGTGGTTCATTGTTGTATGAGACCAAATTTTAACCCTTCCAGCTTTGACAGTCATTCTCTCTGAATGGAGAACCAAATACAGACGAGACATGAATGAGCAGTACAACAATTGCAAGTCTAAGGCCGTGGACTCCTTGTTAAACTTTGAGACGGTACATTTTTTGTTTTGCCTTTTGGTTTATTACGTTCCCCAGGTGGAGCTAGAGGATGATGGGAAGCAGCAATAGAAATTGTAGCTTGGTTAAAGGGAGGGAATTCCCATTTTCCCATTCCTTCCCCTTTAACCTGGCTACAGTTTCTTTTGTGACTTTCCCTCATCCCCTAGCTATATTTAGGGAATGTAACATTGTCTCTTAAAAATTCTTGAATTGCTGTAAGTTGTCAGTAGTACTTGATCCACAGGTAAAGTACTACAATGCAGAGAACTATGAGGTCCGTCGTTTTGAGGATGCCATTTTAAAATACCAGGTGAGGCATATGACTTTGTTTCTATTATATGCCAGATGATCCAGATAACACACATAACCAAGAATCCAGAAGACAAACAGACAAGTCAATAAATAAAAGTCCCAACAAAAGATGATCTGAAATATCCTGGGTTGTAATAAATAGGACACAAGGTAAATTGACAAGTACACAGGAGACACAGGATTAGATTAAGTTAAGAGAGGTAATTGGGAAGCACAAAATGAAGTCACAATAATATAGGGAGAAAAACAAAAAGGCACAAAAATAACCAACATGCAAAACGATACTAGTTAGAAACAAGAAAATAAACAACGCACATTGTGAACCAATGGGATCAGAATTTTTCCATCTTTGGAGCTGAGTAGAGGTTGAGGTTTGACCCTGGAGTAGGAGAACTATAGAGAGCCTAAGTCACGCCCCCTCTACTTCTGCACATGGAACCCTAAATCGGAAAAAGTCTCCATTGAAATGAATGGCAAGAGTGAAATTATCTTTTGATCCTGATCGAATTTTGCCATGAGTTACACATATGTTGTTTGTCAGTTTAAAAGATAATTTTCCACATAAATAACAGTGTAGGTTGTTGTCTAAGTGTTAAGGTATAAGGTTGTGATGGCCCTTTTCCACTAGTACCCAGTCAGCCTTACTCTACACTACTCGGTTCGGCTCGGCTGTGTTTCCATTACAGCTGGGTACGCCTGGGGTGGGTGTTTTTTTTTTCACAGCAAGGCGGCGCCACACTCCCGTGATGTAAAACATGTGACCCAAGCAAAACATAACAATGCGGCTGTACAAGGCGACTCCTCGATCTCTGGCTTTTTGTCATCGTAAAGGCCAAAAAGGACCACCAGAGAAGGGGACAGGCAGTGAGACGAAACACTCTGGAAAAGTACTGGAGTATCTTGGAAGCCATAGAGCCAAAAACGTGAGGATCAGGTTCAGGTTCCTTTATTTGTACCCGTAGGTAGATTTGTTTTGCAGTCAGGTGACATCCATATTTACAAACCACAATAACATTCAACATGAACACAAAAACAGGCACACATGCAGCTGACTATAAACATGATAAAAGTACTCAAGGCTCCACCAGTCAGGACATGACAAAGAGATAAGAGAAAAAAACAAGGAGATAAGTAACAATTATGATGCATTTTAGGCCAAAACAAACTTGATCTAGGATTAAAAGCAATTAAAATAATGCAGTCACAAGGTTACATGGAGAAATACTTGATTTACTAGATACATGTAGATACTGTAGAAATATATATTCTCTGCATCAACAATGTACTATACATGTATTCATGTAGTATTGCACTGACAGTAAACCTTTGAAATTTTGGCAGATGTGTCTCTTGTTTTATATGTGAAGGTTACCACCAAGTGACATAAATTAAATACTAAAAGACTGGAAAAGCTGTCTAAGAACAATCCAGCAGTTTGAGAAATCACTTTTGGTTTGGTGTAAGCCTGTCAACAGAATTATGAACCATAAAGACATTTGTGTTAAAATGTTAAATCCTAACCCAGGGGTGTCCAATTATGTGCCATGGAAGGCCAAGACCCTGCAGGTTCTCTCTTCTACCCAGTCTCTTCAGCAGGTGTTTTCACTGATCAGCAATCAGTGGGAAAAAATTCAGTGGAATCTGCTGTTGAAGACACTGGAGGTAAAGCCTGCAGGGTCTTGACCCTCCATGGCACATGATTGGACACCCCTGCCCAAACCCATTATGATAAAGTACAGATGCCAATATGGCCCAGAATTCCTCCATATGCTGGTACTGTCACTAAAGTGTGCAGGGTCTTCTGCGGTGGCACATCCAACAATACAGTCTTCAGTAAATAAAGTAATTCTTTCAGTTACTTTTTCTTAAAAAATGAGCCATTATTTTCAAAGTCACTGATAAATGGTTTGTACTGTTGACTGTTTTCCCACCGGTGCCTTAACAGACAAAATAGAAAATCATGATGCAAACACATAAGTTACTAAATTATTTATTGCAATCAGCAGCAAATTCCAGATTATTCAGAATGTGCAAAATTCAAACTGTAAAAAAAAAGAAAAAAACAAACATAGAATAGGCCACACACGCCGTCCACGCTGCCTCACTGAGAAGCAGCTGGGATGTGCCGCTCAAGCTGGTCCCAGTTCAGCAGATCTTCAGCCAGCATCTGTAAATAGTGAGTCAAGGTCCGGTTTGGGGTGGATCAGTTTCCCTCTTGCCTAGACAAAAGACAGAAATGGGTGGTGGTTAATTAATTTAAGTTTAAAACATATTTGGGAAATACACTTGTTGCTAAAAGCCAGTGGTGGAATGTGACAATAAAGTACTTTGTTGTTGTATTTAACCACAATTTTCATGTAGCTGCGCTTCAGTAAAGTAGATTTTACAAGGGCTGGGTTATGTTTAAAATCATTTGTTTTTACTGTGGCCTCAGTAATCAGAATGAATACATTCAGTTGAATGGAATCTAGTACTTTAACTGAGGGTGTGCATCACCGAGTGTGGAGTTGCTCAGTCAAAATATGGAATTTTTACCAATAAAAGTTTAGCTACCGCTCTGTCTCTTCTTGCCCTGGTTTCAAGTGTGAGCGGTGTTTTGTACTTGTATTGCTAAAATATAAAAGGATGCACTACAGTGGGTCTCAAATATTTGTAATGTGTCCTGCTATTATAATACTGCATTAGTTTATTGATGATAGACTAAACTTCACATATAAGCTAAATTATATTGATGACTGAACAACTCCCATTCCCCAAAGTGCAACATACAGTTATGAATATAACTCACAAAGGATCACAAGTGATCTGACAAAAAAAAATAAATACATTAACAAGTGGTTTATTTTACAGTTCATGTGCCATTCATTTTCAATTATTCTGTAATTAATATTCACACAATCAAATAAATCTCAGTTCAGTCCTGCCAAAAACATGCAAGATAGGTTAATTGGTTGTCTGTCTCTCTGTGTTGGCCCTGCGATGGACTGGTGATCTGTCCAGGGTGTACCCTGCCTCTCACCCAAAGATACTGGGATAGGCTCCAGCCCCCCCCCCGCGAAAGGATTAAGCGGAAGAAGATGGATGGATGGATGGAAGGATGGAAATTGTGCTACTTTGGTTTTAGCACTTTACCTATAAAAGCAAAGGATTTCAGTACTTTCCACAGTGGCAAAGTCCGTTGCGGTGTGGCTGCTTTTCATTTCCTCTCGTCTAGACCAAAGACAGAAATGGATGGTGGTTAGTTAATGCAAGTTTAAAACATATTTGGGAAATACACTTGTTGCTAAAAGCCAGTAGTGGAATGTGACAAAAAAGGGTTTCATTGTTGTATTTAACCACAATTTTCATGTAGCTGCACTTCAGTAGATTTTACAATGGTTGGGTTGCATTTAAAATCAATTGTTACCTCCACCAAGGAGGTTATGTTTTCATTGACGTTGGTTTGTCTGTCTGTTTGTTTGTTTGTTTGTCTGTCTGTCTGTCTGTTTGTTAGCAAGATAACTCAAAACGTTATGGACGGATTTTCATGAAATTTTCACAGATTGTCAGAAATGGGGTATCCTACAGATGATTAGATTTTGGTGGTGATCCGGATCACCGTCCACAAGAAAGCTGCCATTACACAAAATGCCATTTTCGTGAATAACTACTAAACCACTAATCCTATCATTGTCAATCCAATTGCTTGTCATATGTTTTCATGGTCAAGGAATCTGAAAATGTACACGCAAACATTATGGGGGGAACTGTGGCGCTAAACCGCCATTACGGAAAATGCCATTTTCGTCAATAACTACTGAACCACTAATCCTGTCATTGTGAATCCAATTGCTAGTCATATGTTTTCATGGTCAAGGAATCTGAAAACGTACACATAAACACTGTATGGGGGGAACTGTGGCGCTTGGCGGAGGTCTGCGCTCTCCGAGTGCTTTTCTAGTTTTTACTGTGGCCTCAGCAATTAGAATGAAATAATACATTCACTTGAATGGAATATAGTACTTTAACTGAGGGTGTGCATCACCGAGAATGAAGTTGCTCAGTCAAAATATGGAATTTTTATCAATAAAAGTTTAGCCACCGCTCTGTCACCGCTCTGTCTCTTCTTGGCCTGGCTTCAAGTGTGGGCGATGTTTTGTACTTGTATTGCTAAAATATAAAAGAATGCACTACAGTGGGTCTCAAATATTTGTAACGTGTCCTGTTATTATAATACTGCATTAGTTTATTGATGATAGACTAAACTACACATATAAACAAAATTATAGTGATGACTGAACAACTCCCATTCCCCAAAGTGCAACATACAGTTATGAACATAACTCACAAAGGATCACAAGTGATCTGACAAAAAAAAAATACATTAACAAGTGGTTTATTTTACAGTTGATGTGCCATTCATTTTCAGTTATTCTGTAATTAATATTCACACAGTCAAATAAATCTCAGTTTAGTCCCTTTTATATTAAGTGGAAATTGTGCTACTTTGGTTTTGGCACTTCACCTACAAAAGCAAAGGATTTCAGTACTTTCCACAGCGGCAAAGTCCGTTGTGGGGTGGCTGCTTTTCCTTTCCTCTTGCCTAGACGAACGACAAATGGATGGTGGTTAGTTAAAGCAAGTTCAACACATATACAGGTACAGCTCAAAAAATTAGAATATCATGAGAAAGTTCAATATTTTTGTCAGTCATTTCAGAAAGTGAAACTCATATATAGATTCATTACACGGACAGTGATATACACTACCGTTCAAAAGTTTGGGGTCACCCAGACAATTATTTTGTGTTTTCCATGAAAAGTCACACTTATTTACCACCATGAGTTGTAAAATGAATAGAAAATATAGTCCAGACATTGACAAGGTTAGAAATAATGATTTGTATTTGAAATAATAATTTTTTCCAGAAACTCAACCTGCTCAAAGGAAGGTCAGTTTTATAGCTTCTCTAACCAGCTAAACTGTTTTCAGCTGTACTAACATGATTGCACAAGGGTTTTCTAATCATCCATTAGCCTTCTGATGCAATAAGCACACATTGTACCATTAGAACACTGGAGTGATAGTTGCTGGAAATGGGCCTCTATACACCTATGTAGATATTGCACCAAAAACCAGACATTTGCAGCTAGAATAGTCATTTACCACATTAGCAATGTATATTAAATATTAGAGTGTATTTCTGATTAGTTTAAAGTTATCTTCATTGAAAAAAACAATGCTTTTCTTTCAAAAATAAGGAAATTTCTAAGTGACCCCAAACTTTTGAACGGTAGTGTATTGCAAGTGTTTATTTTAATTTTGATGATTATGGCTACAGCCCATGTTAACCAACATTTCAACGGGCAACATTTCTATTTAAAAACTATTTTTTAAAATTAATTTTATGTAATGTTCTAATTTTTTGAGAAACTGAATTTGGGGTTTTCAGGGGCTGTAAGCAATAATCATCAAAATTAAAATAAATAAATGCTTGAAATATATCACTGTCTGTGTAATGAATCTATATAATATATGGGTTTCACTTTCTGAAATGAGTGACAAAAAATATTGAACTTTTTCATGATATTCTAATTTTTGGAGATGTACCTGTATTAGGGAAATACACTTGTGAAAGTCAGTGGTGGGATGTGACAAAAATGCTTCATTTCCCTGACCAGTGAGCACCCCAGGATCCACTCTGTGTATGTACATTTTCAATCCAGGGATTTATGGTGGAACAGAAACAGCACGAAAACACTGTTCCAACACTTTTTTTGGAAAATCCACAGAATAGGTGTTTGGGTCTATTTTGACACTTTAGAAAATTATATGAATCACTTTATAAATCACTGGTTTGAAAATGCACTTGTATATGTTGAGATTTTGGATCCTGGGGTCAACTTGACCTGTAAAAACACAACACTCCCGAGGGCGGCTAAGCCCTGGCATGTGGAAACAGATTCTAGAAAGAAATTACACACAACTTAATGCACAGCACCAAAGTGCAACACGTACACAAACCAGGACTTTAACCAGGATTAACATATTTCATCGTTTTGCTCTCACAAGCGAATACTTCGGACAAAGCAAGCGCGAATCAGCAGTTGGCTACTAGCTAGCTAGCTACTAGCTAACACTCATTAGCCAGCACAGGACGGCGTTGTATTGCTCAAAAAAAGTGAGCTTACCACCAAAAGGATAAATAAGCGAAAAGATGCTCAATATCACAAATCACTCACCATCGATGGTTCTCTCACTTTCATCTTCAGCTTGTCCGTAGTCCGGTTCTATGCTGGGCTGCCATCTGTATCTTTGCTGGGTCGCTCCATGACGCTCTGGATACTGATATCTGCCACCAAGCACAGAAAACTCCACACCTCTTCGTTGGACCACGGTGTAGATTTCCGCGAAACCTACAGCGCCATCTCTATTAATATCGTGTTTACTCGGTGACTGAGTTTACTCCGTGAAATTTTGCAAATGGCGGTTTGGCGATTCTTCAGAAGATGGACGCTTTCGTGACGTTATGCCCTGACCAACCAGTGGCTTGCAGTCTGTTGACGTCACATTTTCGGCTCGACTCAGCACGGCTGTACCCTGGCCTTGAGTCGGTACTAAAATAGTACCTGGTACCAGGTACTAATGGAAAAGGCTACAAACTGGGCCGAGCCGAGCCGAGTGGGGACTAGTGGAAAAGGGCCATAACAGTCCTCTGGATCAGCTGCAGCTCTCAAAATACAAAACCTTTGTGTTGTTTTTCTCCTCTTTGGATCCTTCTTTGATCAGTCAGGAAACAGGATGTGAGCTTTGAGAGAGAAACTGCCATGAACATGCTTGGTGATGTGGGATGATGGGAGATGCAGTCTGCTAAATGTATTCACAAAAACTAAATATTACTCTGTTATTATACAACAGCCGACAACTTTAATTACATGGAAAAATATCTTTTCTATTGGCAAACATATGTGTAACTCGTGGCAAAATTCGATCGGGATCAAAAGATAATTTTGCTTTTTCCATTAATTTCAGTGGAGATTTCTTCCAGTTTAAGGTCCCATGTGTGGAAGTAGAGGTAAGACACTTGTCTGTCGTGCAGGTGACCTGTGTTCAAATCCTTCTGGTAATGTGTCATTCTTCTAAAGTGAAACATACCTCTTCTGTGAAAACAATGTGTACATAGACTTTTAAATGCCGTACTACCACTGCTAGGACTCCTTACAATTGAACATTTATCATTTGAGAAAGTTAGATTGCAAGCAACAGCAGTGGTGTGGTGTTGTAGTTATAGTGAGTATTTGGAGTGCAGGAGGTCCCGGGTTTGAATCTTGCCAGGGACGTTTTGTTCTTCTGAAAAACAACTGAAGTACAGCATGGATCTCCTGCACATTTTAAAGCAGAACTATGTTAGATTTTCACCTCAAAATGTTTACAAAATTATTTTGAGGGTACACCAAGATTTTAACATGTGAATGTCACTTCATCCATAGCCTGAATGGGCCCACATTGCCTTCAACAGTTCTTTCTTTGGTGTCATTACTGGGGGTACAGCAGATGTGACTTCGGTCCCAGCAGCGAATCACAGGGCACAAATTCTGCCACCAACAACAAAAACCCTTGTGGCTGGCTGTTGGGACTGGGGTCGTGGTTGCGTGGTTGTGGCTTTTTCAGTGTTCTTACAAGGAACAAGAAAGTTACATAGTGCTGCTTTAAAAACTAATGTGTAGCAAACTTTAGGTTTTAAATGCTGTTGCTAAGCAATACTAGACCTTGAAGCCCGCACCTGCTTGGAACTTGATGAGTGCCGCTTGCGGCTATATTGAATCTTGAATTTGTAATTCATTTTTGTTTGTTGCTGCGCTAGCTAAGCACTATCAATAATGGCTATGGACACTCATATAATTTCCCATATGTGGTTCTCTTGTTATGGATTATCTGTTTGTCTAAGTGTCGGTGTGAGAAAAATGTTAAGGTCCAGGCTAAATTTTATAGATGAATGTTAAGCACCAATATCTTCAGATGTCAGCACCAAACCGGGTTCTGATCTCCTACTGCTTCAGGCATCAGAGTGGAAGACCCAGGCATCCCTGGCCTTACTCAATCAATCCCAGAACCTGGTCATCGGGTCAGGCCTGCTGGCTGGCTCTCTACTCTGTGCATACTTTGTGACAGAGGGGAAGCTTCAGGTAAATTTAAATGATCGCTTCAAAATCTAATCATATGTAATCTGGTATTGTTCTTCTATTAAGACAAAACAAAGAGATGTCTCATACCTTTGACATGTTTCGACTGTCATCTGCAGTCTTCTTCAGAAAGTGTCATCTGATGTCCGTGATATGCCACATCAGCTGTTTTCTCCTTTCCGTAGGTATGACCAACCTGACAGATTTGCTGTTTGGTTGCATTTTGTCTTTGGAGTGAACCAAAAGTTGTTGCAAATTCACACATGAAGAAGAAACAAACCGGACCATAGACTTTCTAGACATAAAATTTCACCATAAGGATGACAGCAGCATCAAAATCACAATATACAGGAAACCAACACACACAGACCAATAAATACTCTGGACATCCGAACATCCCACGGCACACAAACTGTCAGATGTGAGGACATTAGTTGAACGTCCTACCATCATCACGGACGAAGAGGACAGACAGAAGGAAGAACGGCACATACAACACGCACTTATGGACTGTCAATACCCAACATGGGCAATAAACAAAGGAAAACGTCAAGTCCAAAACAAATACCAGGAACAAAAACAAAAAGGAAAAAACAGACACCAAAAACAGAAAACAACAAAAACATAGTGACCCTACCATACATCCATGGAATAACTGAACCCATAAAAAGAATCATGAAAAACACAGAATAAACATGGTAATCAAACCCCACACAAAACTGCAGTAGCTTTTGGTTCACCCCAAGCACAAAATACAACCAAACAAAAAATGCAACGTAATTTATGAAATACCACGCAAATCATGTGAAAAAATATACATAGGAGAAACGGGGAAGATGTTTGCTACACGGAAAAGAAAACACCAAAAATAATGTGAAAAAGAAATGGCAGGGTGAGTCACAAGAGCGCAAAAAGAAAAGGCAGAACAGGAAAACCTCAAATCAGCAATATCAGGCCATTGTAAAATAAACAACCACATCATGGACTGGAACAAGGCAAAAATAATCAGATCAGAGGACAACAAACACAAACACTGGATCAAAGAAGCAATTGAAATCAGGAAGCGAGCCCACAACACCATGAACCCAGATGATGGAGCCTTCATGCTCTTGCAAACCTGGGACTCTCTCCTCCAGAGACCATCACATGACAGGGGGCGGGAATGACCTGGCAGATCTGTCAGGTCAGTCACACCTACGGAAAGGATAAAACAGATGATGTGACACGTCACGGACATCAGACGACACTTCCTGAAGAAGACTGCAGATGGCAGTCGAAATATGTCAAAGGTATGAAACATGTCTTTGCTTTGTCATAATAGAAGAACAATATCAGTTTTCTCAGTAAGAAGACAAAATGAACCTGTTTGAGATATCTAATATAATCATTTGAGAATCAAAATACTTTTAATCCCAGGTTGGGGATTTTGTTCTCTTCGGTACCTACATCTTGCAACTCTACTCACCCCTCGAATGGTTTGGAACTTATTACAGGTAAGAAAAGGTAGAAGCAGCAACTTAAAGCTAAACCGTATAAAATAAATTTTAAATACCCATATATTGTTGCATTTCCAAAAATCTATTGCATGTACATTTTGAGATATTGATTTAATCTAAAGCTTAATATTTTTTCAGGTTAATCCAGAATGCTTTCATTGACATGGAAAACATGTTCAAACTGTTTGAAGAAGAAGAGGAGGTATACTTGAATCAGACAAGTGTCTGAAGCTGTTGTGCTCTTTTATGTTGCATGCACTTTCTGTGTTCACTTGCAGGTGAAAGATGAAGTAAATGCTGGAACCCTTCACTATTATCAAGGGAAAGTGGAGTTTGAGAATGTTTACTTCAGCTACACAGATGGGTTGGTTGCTTTGATTCCCACGCTCAGTATGAATAACTCCAGAGCCAATTCTAAAACTGAGCCTTTTTTAAAGCAAGGAGATTCTCAAGGATGTGTCCTTCACAGTTCTTCCAGGGCAGACAGTTGCACTTGTAAGTATGAGGAATTAAATGTAGTCAAGAAAGTTTTCCCTCTTGTCTGTATTATACCTTGTGTTTAAGTTGGTGTTATTATGTTCTGGTAATCTCTGAAGGTTGGACCATCAGGATCAGGAAAAAGCACCATTATTCGACTCCTTTTCTGTTTCTATGACATTCAAGGAGGCTGTATTCGCATTGACAGCCAGGATATATCAAAAGTAAGTGGATCCTGAGTATCCTGGTTGTCCGTGAATCCTTAAAATTTCTTTAAAATTCGTTTATAGAAAATTAGGGCTTTAGTTACTCTTAAAAAATGTCAATATCACACATGGTGAACACCATAGCTACATTTTCTTTAGAGGTGGAGAAAAAAAAAAAACCCATTGCATCTGTTAGGCTAAGGATGAGCAACTTTGGTGGTAGTGAGGGCCACAAAATTTTTTCCTCATTGCCCGAGGGCCAGATTTACATGTAAACCTACCGGGGGGTATTATTTCCTCCAAAGTTAAAAGTTTCACAATTAAAACTGAAAATGCAATTGAAAATAATACCTACTCGGTGTTTTATCATATTAGAATTAAAATTACCGTACTGATAAAACTATATCTGCCCTACAATGGACTAGTGATCTGTCCAGCGTGTACCCTGATGTTCCTACTCGCACGTGGCGATTTAAAACAAAACAAACCACAATAGTGGATGGGCAATGTTTATTAATGTTATCAATCTTTTCTTGGGGGTTTGTGCACTGAAGCATTTGACAGTTCTTTTTTTATTCAGCTAAATGCACTTTGTGATGTGCCAAGGTCAGTTATGACCCAGATGTGTAGTATATTTTATTTCAAGAGGAAGCATATTTCTACTACTTCAAGTTCTGCTCAACCCCACCACTATTAGTGTTTTTATGCACTTTTGATATGCCTTTGTCATGTGCCAAGTGCACATTTAAAACCAAGCCAATGAATAAAAAGTGCATATTTTTCATCTAATTGATCTGTGTTGCTTTGAAATTTATCATATTCAACAGATCGCTGAACATGTGCACCCCAGTTACATGTCTTGATTTAAAATTGTGGCCCAACTGATTTTGTAATTGAATAGCCCTGCAGTAGAAGGTGGATGGATGGATAAAATTATATCATGACCTAATTTTTAAAACTCTCTCCATCAAAATGATAAGCAGAGATAAATTCCAGATGATAATTAACAAAAGAAGCCAAGAAGAAAAGGCAAGGCAATATGACAAGGCTTGGCTTGCTCATGGATTAATTGTGGGTGTGGACGGACAGAGAAATAGCTATGTGGGCTTGGTAACGTCTGGCTCCCCAAAATGGGGAATTAAAAAAAACTTTAAGAGCCACTGGTATAAATGAAAAAAAAAAAAAAAAGCAGATTGCAACAACAAGTCTCTGAACTTTTATTTATTTTTATTATTCTTCATTGGCTTCACCTGCCAAACAAGAATAAATGCTAAAGCTCCTCAGCTGTACAATTTATTCTTGTTTAAAAACAACCTACTTTGTACATTTAGTGTTGTTTACAACCTATACTTTACAAGACTCTGATGCACACTGTCACTGCTGCTCCAGCTCGTGGCTCCCTCACTCTTGCTCTATCACTTGCAGAGAGTGTCACTATGTTTTGATTAGAGCTCCCTCTGCTGGCGGACTCTATAATTGCATTTAAGAATGCAGCTCCAAACATGATATAAATAAATAATTGATTTTTGGAAATGGATTGGTGGGGTGCCAGTTGCCTATCCCTGTGTTAGGCAGAGAGGACGAACCCAAACACAGTTACGAGTTTCAGCAGATTTATTAACAAACCAAGGGTGCAGCTCAGGGGCTGGAAAACACAAAACTACACATAAAATACAAAATGGTAACTAAGGATACGAACCACATAGGAGTGTGGTGAAAAGCAGTGGAATGAAGATCATTGTAGAAGAGCTTGGAATAACGAGGTGATGTGATTTATAAGCCAAAGTTTATTAACAGCTTCACTCCTCTAACAAGTCTCATCTCAGTGCAGAAACAGAATAAGAGGTCGAACACATTCAGACCTACATATTTATACCTACACATAATAAAAGACATTGCACATCAAAGCTGACATCCCGCATTAGCTTAATCCCCCATCCTTTGTCTTCCTACTCCTCCACCTGACCCTGGGTGGTCAGGGCAATCGATCCGGTCTCCACCGCAGCGCCTCGGATGCTCTTTGATCTTCGCTGGCGGTTGAGACCTCTTGTCCTGTTCTGAGGCGTGAGGTCGTTGTACATATGTAATCCCCAAACATTCTAACATGCTTATACATATGTAGGTTATGGGATATCTAACTAACTAACTAACCTGCACTTATATAGCGCTTTTTTAGTCACAAAGACCACTCAAAGCGCTTTCATTAATACTAACCCTCTATTCTAAGGGCCTATAGGAAACAGATATCTAGGGACAATTTAGAACAGCCAATTAACCTAACATGCATGTCTTTGGCATGTGGGAGGAAACCGGAGAAATCCCGAAGTAAACCCACGCATGATTAATATAAACCACAGCCCCCCCCCAAACGACTAAAAAAAGGACAATTAAAGAAAGTCCACAGTTTAAGGTAATTACTATGACATACTAACTGTTAAACCTCTTGACAAGGAAGAAACTTTCCAGCAGCTATGCTCCTGTAGAGAATTCAGTGGTAATCATAACAGCGTAGTAATATCACAAGTCAGTCTTAAAACTGTCACAGCACAATCTGATAAAATAGTCAACAACTTTTGGTTAGTTTGCATCAGTCCTTGTGCTGTCTGGGTTTTAATCTTCTCCCGAATCTGCTGTGGGTCCGCTTGGGCGTCCTGGTGGGACCTTCCTGTAAGGAATCTGCAGCTTGGGGAGGAGAGTGGTTATTTGTTCCCTGCCGGGGGGCTGAGTCTTTTTTTCTTGGGGGGTCTACCCTGCCGAGGTGCTCTCGCCAACCGTGCAGGTTCGTCTCTCAACAAGAAGGCAGGTTTAAGTCTGTCAGTGATGACTGTTTCTTTTCTGTCCCCTAAATCAAGCACAAAATGCATATCACCAGGTTCCAGCACTCTGAATGGTCCATCGTATGGTGGACGGAGGGTTGGTTTTAAAGCTTCATGCCTAACAAAAACGAATTCGGCGTTTTTTAAAGTTTGGGGGACAAAAACCCGTGGAAAAGAGTGGTGTGCCGGTCCGGGGAGAGTGTCCGGTCCGCTGCTGCCTGAAAGCCTCATGGCTGGGAGATGCCCAGGCTCTGGGTTCTCTGGTAAAAATTCACCTGGGAGTCTGAGAGGTTGTGCAAAAACTAATTCTGCTGGGGAGGCGTCTAGATCCTCTTTAGGCGCAGCACGCAACCCCAATAAAACCCAGGGGAGTTTATTTACCCAATTTGTATCCGTTAGTGAGGCCCTGAGGGCGGCCTTTAAAGATCTGTGAAAGCGCTCGCATAACCCATTAGCCTGAGGGTGATAAGCGGTGGTGTGGTGAATTGTCGCCCCTAAGCTGCTGGCCATGGCTGACCAAAGCTCTGAGACAAATTGAGGCCCTCTATCGGACGTGATGTCCGATGGGACGCCGAAACGCGCCACCCAGTTTGTCAAAAAAATGCGAGCGACTTCCGCCGCTGTGGTTGACGCCAGAGGGACCGCCTCAGGCCAGTGCGTAGTACGATCTATCATTGTTAACAGGTGTGTGAAACCCTGAGACGAAGGTAGTGGTCCCACGAGGTCGACATGAACGTGGTCGAACCTTCTAGCTGGGATTCGAAAAGGCTCTAGAGGGGCTTTTGTGTGTTTGTGTATTTTGGTGCGCTGACAAGACATGCAAGTTTTTGCCCATTCCTTTACATTTTTACGCAGGCCGGGCCACACAAACTTTTCGGCGACCATTTTAACCGAGGCGCGCACACCTGGGTGCGCGAGGGAGTGAATTGAGTCGAAAATACGGCGGCGCCATGCAGCTGGGACTACCGGGCGAGGTCGGCCGGTTGAGATGTCGCATATTAGGGGGGGTACACCGTCGCGTAAACCCCTTTCCTCCAGCCTTAACCCTGTTGGTCCAGACAGGAGTGCACGCACGTCCGCGTCACTGCTTTGTTCCTCTGCCATGGCTGCGTAATCTATCCCTATGTGAATTGGGGCCGCGTACATGTCCGCGTTGGTGAAGAGTTCTGCGGCTGAGGTAGTATAATCTGTCTCCTCGTGCTCTGGCGATGTCACAGCGCGAGAGAGGCAGTCTGCTACCACGTTAAGTTTGCCTGCCACATGTCGAATGTCTGTGGTGAACTCTGAAATTGCAGCTAGCTGTCTTTGTTGCCTGCCTGACCATGGTTCTGAAATCTTAGCCATCGCAAAGGTGAGCAGTTTGTGGTCTACAAAAGCCGTGAAACGCCGCCCTTCTAACCAGAACTGGAAGTGGCGGATGGATAAATGAAGCGCTAGCAGCTCCCTGTCAAAAGTGCTGTATGTACGCTCCGTTTGGTTTAACGATTTGCTGAAAAACGCCAAAGGTTGCCAGGTTCCGCCAACGTGTTGTTCCACAACTGCCCCATGGCCAGGTCTGAAGTGTCTGTGGTTAGCGCGATGCGGGCCGAGGGATCAGGGTGAACCAACAATGTGGCGTTCGCTAGAGCACTTTTTACTTCCACGAAGGCGCGTTCGCGCTCCGGGGTCCATTCGACCGCGTTGGAAGGCTTTTGTTTTCTGAGCGCAGTATACAGGAGCTGCATGAGTTGAGCTGCGCGGGGGAGGAAACGGTTGTAAAAATGAACCATTCCCCAAAATTCTTGCAGCGATTTGACCGTTTGCGGTCGTGGAAATTTTTTTACTGCGCGAACTTTGTCTGGCAATGGGACTGCCCCCTCTGGTGAAACTCTGTGTCCCAAAAAATCAATTTGTGACACGCCGAATTTGCATTTGGCTGGATTGATTATTAACCCGTGCTCTTCTAGTCTCTGAAAAACCGTAGTGAGGTGTTGTTCGTGTTCTTCCTCCGACAAGCTGGCTACCAGCATATCGTCGAGGTAGACAAACACGAAAGGGAGATCGCGTAATACCGCGTCCATCATCCGCTGAAAGGTTTGAGCAGCGCCTTTGAGGCCAAACGGCATCCGCAAAAATTCAAAAAGACCGAAAGGGGTTATTACAGCCGTTTTAGGAATGTCTTCCGCTCGAACGGGGACTTGGTGATAGCCGCGGACCAGGTCTATTTTAGAAAAAATGTGCACACCCGCCAGATGTAGTGAGAAATCTTGGATGTGAGGAATTGGGTAGCGGTCATGCGCTGTCGCATTGTTTAATCTGCGGTAATCACCGCACGGTCTCCAAGAACCGTCGGTTTTCGGGACCATGTGGAGTGGCGATGCCCAGGGGCTTTTCGAGCGTCTAATAATGCCTAATTTTTCCAGGGTGGCAAACTCGTCCCGTGCTATGGCGAGCTTGGTCGCGTCTAATCGCCGAGCTTTGGCGAACACGGGTGGGCCTGTTGTGGGAATGAAGTGTTCAACCCCGTGTTTCGCTACTGTTGCTGAAAATTTGGGAACTGTGAGTGCTGGAAATTGGGTGTGGAGTTGGTCAAACTTACCTCCTGCTGTTGTGACGCCGGCCTGCACGGGTGGTGGAGAGACTCGAGCTGCGCAGGGAATAGAATAAAATGACAGTGCATTAACCAAGCGTCTATTTGCTAGATCAACTAACAACCCATGTGCACACAAAAAATCAGCACCCAACATGTTAAAGCTCACCGCCGCTACAATAAATGTCCATCTGTAGTTGTGGCCGTGAATGCAAAGAGGCAGGCTCCTTTCACCGTAAGTGTTGATGATGGAGCCGTTGGCTGCCATCGCCCCATTTCCCCGGGGACCCATGGCCCGATCTGCGTGGGAAGGGGTGATAAAGCTCAGTTGAGCTCCGGTGTCGATCAGGAACTGTCTCCCGGAGTGCCCGTCAGTCACATAAAGAAGTTTATTTTTTTCGCCGAGAACCGCAGCCGTTAACGGTTCTCGGTTTCGGCGTTTTCCTGAACTTTTGAACTTGCAGGGGGGAACGCATTTGTACGCCCCCTCGGCGAAACGGTGGTGGTAATAGCAGATGTCGTTCCGCCTGCTGCGTCTTGGTCGTGTTGCCGCCATGGTGGGCGGGCTCTGCTCGGTTGTCTGTGGTTCTCCGTTGCTCTGGGCATCTGCGGATCCTGCTGTGGCCACCTGTTCCCTGCAGGCGTTGGTGAGTTGCTGCGCTTCTCGGGCCAGCGCGCGGAAGTCCTGCTGGGTGCTGCACCGCACGTTGATCAGCGTCCCTCTCATGTGTGGCGGCAGAGTGCTGAGGAAGATGTGTTGGAAGAGGAAGTTGTCGTTGTCCTCCTCCTTGAGCTGCAGCATGTCCTCCATGAGGGCCTTGGGTCTGCATCCTCTGTGGCCGTAGATCGCCAGGATCCTCTCTGCTCTCTCCTCGGCTGAGGGGACGAAGTTCTCGATGATGGTCGCCTTCAGCTCTCTGTATTTGTCATGGGCGGGCGGCTGTCGGATTATGCTCCGCGCGCATCTTGACGTGGCAGCGTCGAGTTTGGCGACGATGTGATAAAATTTCGTCTCATCCGCCGTTATGCCCGCCAGTGCAAATTGAGCCTCAGCTTGCTGGAACCATGAGCTCGGGTCTTCTTGCCAGAATTCTGGCAGCTTGACGGTGACGGCGCATGTGTGGGCCGTCCTTGATGTGTCCGCCGGGTGAGAGCGCCTTTCTTCTGCTCTCACGGCGGGGCTGGGGATGGTGCTCGGTTGAGCCCTCTCTTCTGCCATGGGGGAACGTCTTCCATCCGTTCCCCTGTCTGCATGGGCGCCGGCACTTGCCTGGGTCACCTCCGATGAGTCAATCGCGGGAGAACGTCTCTGTTCCATCCTCACGTCTGGTCACCAGTGTAGAAGAGCTTGGAATAACGAAGCGATGTGATTTATAAGCCAAAGTTTATTAACAGCTTCGCTCCTCTAACAAGTCTCATCTCAGTGCAGAAACAGAAAAAGAAGTCGAACACATTCAGACCTACATATTTATACCTACACATAACAAAAGACATTGCACATCAAAGCTGACATCCCGCATTAGCTTAATCCCCCCTCCTTTGTCTTCCTACTCCTCCACCTGACCCTGGGTGGTCAGGGCGATCGATCCGGTCTCCACCGCAGCGCCTCGGATGCTCTTTGATCTTCGCTGGCGGTTGAGACCTCTTGTCCTGTTCTGAGGCATGAGGTCGTTGTACATATGTAATCCCCAAACATTCTAACATGCTTATACATATGTAGGTTATGGGATATATGATTAATATAAACCACAATCATAAGGGTTTAACTCTTGGCAGGGAAACAGGAATGAGGAAGGCTATATACAAATGCTAATGGGGGAAATGAAAAACAGCTGATGAGGATTAAGGAAAAAAAACCCTAAGTAGCAAAGCATGATGGTGAATCAGAAGGAGGACGACAAAAATAAGACTCCAGGAAATGAACAGGAGTGATTTCAAAATAAGACTAAACACAGAACTAGGAATAATTAAGCAGAAAGAATAATAATAATAATAATAATAACCAAGAGTACATAACAGAAAATGCTGTGCATCGCCAGGAGCCAAGCCCAGACACTACAGTATTTGGGCTTAACATCACGATACTTTGTGGTGGCGATACTCTCTCAGTTCAGAGACACTAGTATTGTAAAAGCTTAGGATTTCTAGGCAGGAAGGATCATTTGAACACCTGAGTGGTGTGCACATTTAAACACCGAATCCAGCAGCTCCAACAGTATGTTTTATTTCCAACAGTTTCTTTTATTGCAGTGGCAACGGTGATACTTGGAACGATGAATGAATAACACTGGTCAACACCAAATTTATTGTCTAAGTTTTTTTTAGCTGATTTAGGACAATTTTGATGTGCTGAATCCAAAAATGACATTGGTTTTGCTCAATCAGGTCAACTTTTTGAACTATGGCCACATGTTTTTTACGTTTTTGCTTACATGTATGGGTATTTTCTCTTTATATGATGCAAAATTCTTTTTTATTTCTTGAAATTCTCTGAATTTTGAACAATGATGATGTAACATTCGATTTACATGTACTTATCTTTATCAGTGTCTGCTATTCAATTTACAGTACAACTGTACAACTGCTGTGCAACTGCTTACAACTTAGCATAAAAACCTGACCTGATCAAGAGAAACAGATGTCATTTTTAGATTCAGCGGTGCAAAATTGTCTTAAATCCGTTGAAAAAACACAGACAACTTACAAAAAAATTATTGTTGTTATGTTGTGTAATGGTTGGATGGTAGATGAATGGTGGTTGAAAGGTGGCTGATTTCCTTTCAGCAATGCAGCCATCATTAGGCATTTTCGTTACTTACAGGTGTTGCTGGTTTGGGAGGTAGAGGATCAACTAGGCCACATGTCAGGGGTTATATACAGTAAGGTTAGGGGGGTGTCCTTTGCAGTGTTGGGAGTAACGCGTTACTGTAACGCCACTACTTTTGCAGTAACGTGCTATGTAATGAAATTACCGTTTAAAAATTCAGTAATGCGTTACAGTTACTGAAATTTGATCAGATGCATTACTCGCGTTACTCATTTTATTAATATGGATAGATATTTTTAGCGCAAATAGATGATCATACACCTTACAATTGATAGACACCCTCCTCATCAGCTGCCAACTGGGGATGAATATACAGTTTCAGTGGCAATCGGTGAGACTGCCATCCCCAGCGCCACCAGCGGCCTCAAGCCACTGGAGGTTGTCATGCCAAAGGCAAAGTCAAGCAAATAAATAAGCAAATAAATATAAACTGACCCTACCATAACTGACGCAGCCATCACACAGTCTCCTCCGCTGGTCCGTTTCCTGTTCTGCCCCAGTTCACATCACAACCCGGTGAAGAAATGCCGTGGCGACTTCTCATATGGAGCCCTGATCACCTGTTGTCCAAGCGGTGAGTAGCCCCTACAAGCTCCTACCTCTGTGGTTAAACATTAGTATTTTTTGAGCAAGAAGCTCACACTTAATGTCCACATTAAATGCATTTAAAGTTTTCTTACGCACAGAGAAAAAGTGACTGATTTGTTGCTGTAAAGAACAGCTTCTTCTAAGCAGTGAACTTTTATTTATCTGTGCTTTCTGTTTTATTTTATCTCATTCATTTACATGCTGTTGTGATATGCAACTATTTCATGGAAGTAAATCCTCAAAATATGCATTTTTAATGGGCTGGTCCAGGGGTGTCAAACATACGGCTTGTGGGCCAAAAATGGCCCACCAGGGGTCCAAAATTTTCCTCTGTGAATTCACAGCTTTATTTCTACTAAATTTCTAGTAAATTTCTGACTTTCTACTGATTGCAATAGTTTGTGTAAACGTAAGACATTTTTTCTCTGTAAGATAAGACTTTTTTTCTCATCAGTTTTCTTATTTTTTCTGATGAGAACAAGGGGCCCTTGATCTTGCTGTGTGTGCAAGATAATTTAAGTATGCATTTAAAAGTAATGTGAAAGTTACTTTTCCAAGTAACTAGTTACTTTAATCATGCAGTAGAATCATGCAAAGAAGTAACTAGTAACTAGTTACTATTTTTTAGTAACTTGCCCAACACTGGTCCTTTGATTGGTAGGCATGGTACAGGAGGGTGTGTTATGTCTATAATTACCTGCTGAACAGTTGAGGTGAGGTGACTGGGAAAACACAGCTTTATTCAACTCTCACTCTGACAGCTACTGACAGGTTGGTGGCTGAGCTCCAGGCGAGAAAAGAGACTAAGATGGCCAACCCCTGGCCTTATATAGGGTGGGGCGGTGACGCCACCGGAGATGTGCGTCACCATCTCATACTTCATATTAAAATACATATCACACCCCCCCTTAAAAAAAAAAAGTCCAAAACCACTCACTCAATTAAGGCCCTCCTCAATTTGGGACCCGAATCACGCACTAACAAATGAAAACTAATGTCCCTAAATGGCCTAACACATTCACAGAACAGAACCTAAAACAGGGATGACGGGTGGACTGCCATCCTGCCCACACGGCGTGGTGGATTATTCTGCCACCTGCTAAGATAAAGTAATGTCCATTATTAAACTAAAATTGTGCGCCGTGTTCCTAACCTAAAGCAGAAAAAAACCAAAATAATCCCTTATATAACATTTTTTTTAACAACAACACCAGAACATTATTTTATACTATTTACACTCAGTTCTTTGAATGAAAGGATAGAACTGGCATGGGGGCCCAGGGCACCCTCTCAGCAGATGCACCCCTGGAAACTGCTGGTCCCCGGGGTGATGGCTGACCCTCCAGACGCTGAAGTCGCTCCTCCTCACCATCGACCTCGTCCCATGTCCAGCCTCGTCTCTCGGAGTCTTCTCCCGGACACACCAAAGCCGATTTGCATGCCACACCGAGCCGTCAGAAAGCCTGAAGTGTGCTGCGCCCAGTTTGTCCACTATGTGCAGACACTCCCGATGCTCCTCAGGTTGTCGTCTGGCCCATCTTCACCGCAGATGTTCCTCATCTCGGCTGCGAACCCAATCCAGGACCCTCAACGGGGCTCGGCTTGAGACGTTGTCGAGCACGCTGATCCTCCGTGCTTCTCAGTCTTGCCCGGACCTCTTCTAATGCTGTTGTAACGTGTGCCATCATAGCCACAGTCCCCCGACCCTTTGCGGCCAAACTCTGGAGGCATCAGCGGCTAACTCATCGGCGCCACTCGCCGGCGCAGGTGCCTCACCATCATGCTCAGTACTCCCCTCGACTGTTTCCCCAAGCGCCAGCATTGAGACCAGCGCTGGCCCTGAGCAAAATTGGTCCTGCTTGACCACCATGGCACCCGGTAGTTCTTCCGCCCACACCGTGTGGATGGTTGTCAGGGAGGTGATTTCTTCCGCGGACTCTCTGGATTAAATCCCCGGCAGACTCTGGCAAAATGGTTCAAGCGACCGCATCTGTTACAATGTGCTCCTCTCGCCGGACAGTCCTTAGCCTTTTTCCTTAGCCTTTTTGCGGTGCATCGCAGACCCACAGCCCATACAAAGGGACTTTCCTGGGGCCGACACCCGACTAGTAGTGTTGGCTGTCGTCTCCTCACCGTCCAAGCTATCTTCGCTGTCCAGGTCCATGGCATTTGCCACAATCAGAGGCTCTAGCTTGTCCGCGGCTTCCATCTGGAGAGCTAGCTTGACGGCTCTGGCTAACATGAGCTCACTTGGCACCATAAGTAGCCAAGCCCACAACATGGTGCTACAACTGTGCTCTGCCAGCTGGTCACGAACATTTCCATCCTCCAGTGCTCCGAAACGGCACTCACTAGCCAGCTGCCTTAAATCGGCGACAGACTGCTGGACGGGTTCACCTACCCGTTGTCTCTGTCGAAAGCAGATCCTCCGGACTGTCACATTATCTGGGGTGTCGAAATGGCTAGCTAGCAGCTCCGCTATCTCTTCGTGGGTGTCTGCAGCACTGAGCGTTTGCAGGATCTGCTGACCCTCTATGCCCAAATTGTGCACCAGTAGCGCCCGGGCTCTGTTTGTCAAGTTCCCTGAGACCCAGCACGGCAACGTGATTCTGAAAGGTCTTGTACCACCTAGGCCAGGGCACTAGCGGTTCTCCGGGCACCTCGAGGAAAGGGTGAATAGGGACCATGCACACCTCCATGGTTTTTTCCGACGTCACCAATGTTATGTCTGGAATTACCTGCTGAACAGACGAGGTGAGGTGGCTGGGAAAACACAGGTTTACTGAACTCTCACTCTGACAGCTACTGACAGGTTGGTGGCTATGCCAAAAACATGCATGTTAGGTTAATTGGCTGTTCTAAATTGTCCCTAGATATCTGTTTCCTATAGGCCCTTAGAATAGAGGGTTAGTATTAATGAAAGCGCTTTGAGTGGTCTTTGTGACTAGAAAAGCGCTATATAAGTGCAGGTTAGTTAGTTAGTTAGTTAGTAAGCTCCAGGCGAGATAAGAGACTAAGATGGCTGACTCCTGGCTTTATATAGGGCGGGGCGGTGACGCCACCAGAGGCGCGCGTCACCATCTCATACTTCATATTAAAATACATATATCATAGGGTGTAGTTAAGGAGAGGTTGGAAACTTGTGATTTAACAAGTAGTGATATTTTATTAAGAATTATTAATAAATATTGCAAACACAGTAATAGAAATCAATTGACTTAAATTGACTAGATGGTACTAAATGTTAACCGTCTGCAGTGCGGACTGGGACAAAAATTCAGGCCGGGAATGTGACTCCATCCCAGGCCAGCCTGTTGTTGAAATTCAGAAACCACCATGAGTTTAGTAGACCAACAATTTAACAGTGCAGACATCAAACTAGTTATGTGTGGTTGCAAAGTTCAGCTATGAGAAAAAATTATCCAAATAGTAGGGCTGTAACTAATTAGTATTTTGAAAGTGAATTAGACAATCAGGTATTGAAACAATTGCTCGACGAATCTGATGATAAATCTGGTGATGCTGCTGCTTTCTTCATCTTTTCAGAAAAACGAAGAACAAACCATAAGTTACTGTGTTGCTATTACTATACAGTGTGTGCAGTTCTGATATTTTAAATAGAGCATTTGTTGGTCTACAATTTTAATAAAAGACAGAAATAAATTTCACATTTCTAGGTAAAAAGTTGCAAACTTGCATGAAAATGGTCACAGATTTGTCACAAAAAGTTCAAATTTTATCAAAAAACTAGTACATACAGTATATGAAAAAGGTTTTTTTTTTTTTAAATTATGAGAAAACACAAAATTACAAGAAAAGAGTCACAAGTGGATAAGAGTAAAAATGTTCCTGTGTTATGCCCCCAGAAAATGTGTTTAATGTGTGTTTTTTATTAGGAGATGTGTTGTTGCCACAGTTCAGTGCATTTATTCATTCTTGCAGTTAAAAACTCCAAAAAACTCCAAATATGGTGGTGGTGCATGCTGGGAGTCGGGAAGTGACTTGCCATGTGGTGATCAGTGCAGCTAACTGCAGCATCAGAGCGCGCGCACACACACACACACACACACACACACACACACACACACACTACTGTCAGCTCCTCGGCCAGATGCTGCTTTCTTTTTTCTCTCTTTGCGCCAGCAACGTCTGTAAGTATTAAATTGTTAAAATAAGGAGTTAGTTACATGCTGTTGCCACTTGTTGTTTTATCAGTTAATAACCAATTTACTGCCTAAAATCTGTAGTTCGTTTAGCTAGGCTGTGATATTTTACTTGAATGTCAAGCTGCTCGGCGTGCACATTAATTCAGTGTTATACTGTATTCAGTCAATCAAACTTTATTTGTATAGCACTTTTAAAACATTAGATGCTGCGCAAAGTGCTTTACATAGATAAAAACAATAGACATATTTAGTTACATATTTTACATGATACATCCCCACCCCTTCCAGCCCTCCCATAAACATACCCACAAACACAACACACACAGGCACATACATCACTCCCTACTTCTCTTACACACATATAAAATAAAAGAGACATTGCTCGGCACCGAGGCACAATGTGAAGGAGCAACCATCCTGTGGAGCCCCCCACGCCGGGACACCATACAGCCAGTAACCACAGAAGATGCCACAAGGGCCGCCCCAGCCAGGACAAGCCGGGGTCTGCACCACAGCTGTAGGCAGTGGTATAAAGCCCCCACCCATCCAAGCTAGAGCGACCCACAAGACCAACACCCCTGCAGATGGGCCAGGCAGCATCCGGCATGAGGGGCCCCACTGATGAAACACTGGAACTAAAACACAAATACAAAATATAACTAACAACACAAAGAGCAAAGAGAACTAAAGACCCATACTTAGAAACTGAGCTAAGAACACATCAAAATAAGAAAATCTAAAAGCAAATGGAGCTAAGAAGAATGTAAAAACAATGGAACATAAATGACTACTTCTATAATAGTTAAACGGTTTGTTAAAAGTCAAAATTTAAAAAGGTACAAAAAAAAAAACTAAGAATACAAAAAAACAGGAACTAAAAACCCATACTTAAAGAAAACAAAAAAAAACTGTTACGATTCCCAATAAACTTTATGGAATTTAATCATCTGTTTCCTGGAGTTTTTTGGGAGTGTTTAACTGATTGGAAACGACTTATGACAGTGAAAAGACGGCATTACAGCAACAAGGGACTCAAGACTGCTATCATACGGAGCTCCCCAATGTCAAGAAATAGGTGGCTAATGTTGTGTTCGTGTTTGTTGAGGAGAGAGGAGACTTGCAGTGGAACCATCATAACTTTATTTAGCGGCAGCTCACTCAGACACGTTCACTTCAGCTCCCATGTTGGCCGTTTCTTATTCTACTGAGTGCATCATTCAAACAAGCGGTAACAAGGTAGCAGCAACGCCTAGTGGTAAACACTGATCATTACATCCCCCTTTCTTTGAGGTGAATAAACATTAATAAACACTGATGCAAAACAGTGTATATGTATTCAGTATGAATGGACTAATACAAAACACAAATTTCAGTTCCCCCTGAATCAACATGCCCAAACAAATTAACATCTGTTACTTTTTTTTTCTTATTCTTTGCTTTTTTTTTTTTTTTTAAACACTTTACTTAAATTCTTACAAGTCCAACCTATCTGCTTTCTTTATTTCTCGTTTTGATCTTCTCGGTTCATCTTTGTCAGGTGGAACGTTTGCTTCACAGTTCATAAGAGGTGTGGTTGTGGGAGATTCTGGGTGAGCATTATTGGGCCCACCAGGTGCTTGTGGAGTCTTGAGGAGACTGCGGCGATTGTGCCTGAGCACCTGTCCATCCTCGGTTCTCACTGTGAATGATCTTGGAGCAACTTCCTGTAATACAACTCCTTTAGTGTTCCAGCCAGACGCATCCTCGATCCTAACTGGGTTGTTGTTGGCCAGTGGAGAGAGTGGTTTGGCTGAAGTGTCATAGAATGTCTTTTGTTTCAGTTTCTGCTTCTCAAGCTTGTTTCTGAGTTTTGTATCTTTCCTTTGTGAAGTAGCATTTGGGTAGCTGGGAAGCGTTGTACGCAGCTTTCTGTTCATTAGTAGCTCAGCAGGTGACAGTCCGCACTGAAGTGGAGAGGCGCGGTAACTGAGTAGAGCCAAGTATGGATCCGAGTTGCTGTCTGCAGCTTTCTTAAACAGTTGCTTCAGAATGTGGACGCCTTTTTCTGCTTGTCCATTTGATTGTGCATAGTGTGGGCTTGACGTCACATGCCGAAATTCATACTGTTCTGCAAACTGCTGCCATTCCCTGCTACTGAAGCATGGTCCATTATCTGTCACCACAATGTGTGGGATGCCATGCCGAGCAAATGTGGATTTGGTATGAGTGATTACACAGGCTGATGTAGTGCTTGAGAGTAGTGCCATTTCTGGAAAGCTGGAAAAGTAGTCCATGACTACTAAGTATTCTTTGCCTTTAAGGTGAAACAGGTCCATCCCTACTTTGTGCCAAGGGGATGCAGGACTTTCAGATATCACCATTGGTTCTTTGCTTTGTTTACTTCGGTGTTTCTGGCACGTTTCACAACTACTCACAAGTGTCTCGATGTCTTTGTTTAGTCCAGGCCAGTACACTGACTCCCTTGCTCTCCTTTTACATTTTTCAATCCCAAGGTGTCCTTCATGTATCCTGTTTAACAAATCTGGTCTTAGAGCCTCAGGGATGACTATTCTTCCTTTCTTCAGTAATAGTCCGTCAACAAAACTGAGATCTCCTCTGACATGGTAATAGCGAGGGCAAGATCCTGCAGGCCATCCCTCGTCCATGTTCTGAATGACACGCTGTAGCTCGGTGTCCTGTGATGTCACCTCAGCTATTTGTTTCGACTTTGTGTCAGATACTGGCAGAGCACACGACACCATGTTGATGTGATTTTCAATATCCTCATCTGTGGAACTCAGACACCTTTCAGCAGGTGCTCTGGACAAGGCATCTGTCAGTATCAGGTGCTTTCCCGGTGTGTAAACCAGTTCAAAATCGTACCTTTGCATTTTCATCATTAGGCGTTGGATCCGTGGGGACATTTCGTTAAGATTCTTCTTGATAATGGAGACGAGTGGGCGGTGGTCAGTTTACACAGTAAAAGACGGCAGTCCATAGACATAACTGTGAAACCGCTCCAGCCCGTAGGAAACGCCTAAACACTCCTTTTCAATCTGGGCATATTTGCATTCAGACTTTGTCATAGCCCTTGACGCATAGACTACTGGTTTCCAGCACTCTCCCTCTGCCTGTAGAAGCACTGCTCCGATGCCATCTTTGGACGCGTCATTTGACACTTTGAGCTTTTTCCGGTGGTCATAGTAGGCTAATGCTGGTGCTCTGGTAAGAGTTTGCTTAAGTCTTTGCCACTCTTGCTCATGTTTTTCGGCCCATTTAAAGTCACAGTCTTTGTGTAAGAGCTCTCGGATGCATGACGTCTTTGCTGTGAGGTTGGGAATAAATTTGCCTATGAAATTTACCATTCCCATGATACGTAACACGCCCGTTTTGTCTGTTGGTCTTGGAATGTTCAGTATTGCTTTCACTTTATCGCCATCTGGTTGTATGCCTTGAGCTGTGAGTTTGTCTCCGAGGAAGAGAATCTCTTGTACTGCAAACTCACACTTGGCTCTATTGAGTTTCAGCCCGTACTTCTGAATGCGCTCCATCACTTTGTTAAGTCTCTGGTTGTGCTCTTGGATAGTCGAGCCCCATACAATAATGTCATCTATGTAAACTCTGACTCCCTCTAGGCCTTCAGTGATCTGTTCCATCGCTCTGTGGAATATTTCTGGTGTAGATTTTATTCCAAATGGCAGCCTAAGAAAACAGTATCTACCGAAAGGTGTGTTAAAATTACAGTACTTAGTGCTGCTCTCATCCAGTTTTAACTGCCAGAAACCCTGAGAAGCGTCGAGCTTTGTGAAGTAGTTAACTCCTGCCATCTCACTGACTATTTCCTCACGTGTGGGGATTTGGTAGTACTCGCGCTTAATGTTCTCATTTAGATCTTTTGGGTCCATGCACATTCTCAACTCACCATTCTTTTTCTTTGTGACGACCATCAAGTTGACCCAGTCTGTGGGCTCCTGCACCTTTTTGATCACGCCCATGTTGGTCATCCTGTCCAGTTCTCGTTTGAGGGCTTCACGCAGTGGAGCTGGGACCCTACGTAGTGCGTGCACAACTGGTTGGGCGCCTTCTTTTAGCTGGATTTTATATGTAAAGGGCAGTGTGCCAAAACCTTTGAACACATCAGAAAAGTTTTGCACAATAGCGTTAGTGTCACACTTGGAATCTGATTCAATGCAGTACACTCTTTTCACTAACCCTAGCTCTTCACAGCTTTTATCACCCAACAGTGATTCACATTTCTCATTCACAACAGAAAAGTTTACATTGTGCACTTTACCTTTAACAACAACATTCAGTTTACAGGTACCAAAACACTGTATGGGTTGCCCATTGTAATCTTTCAACCCTGATTTCTTTCTGTATATGTGTGGCTTAACCTGCATTTCCTTTACATCAGACATGCTAATGAGGTTAGCTTTTGCACCAGTGTCCAGTCTCATAGTGACGATAGTCCCGTTAACCAGCAGAGGAGTGATCCACTTGTCCTCATTGGTAATGCTGTTGACTTTTTCTTCTTCATTTTCACAGTTAACGATGCCCACAAAGAAAGTGTCACTTAAGTCTGTGTCTTCGACTACATTCACGTTTTTGCCTTTCTTTCCTTCCTTTCTTTTGGTGAAGCATTGCTTGGCAAAATGATTCTTTCCATGGCAGATGGAGCATGCTTTACCAAACGCTGGGCATTGCTTTGGCTTGTGCTGTAATCCGCAACGCTTGCAGAAGAACGTGAGATCCTTGGTCCGCTGTGCAGTCCCGGCCCGTGAGCAACGCCTCCCTCTCTGAGATGACACGGCGCCGACCGCTGCTCCTTCACTCGGAGGTGTGGCGCCTGGCATGTCGCAGAATGTTTTCACGTGCTTCTGGGACAGTTCGCTTGCCTGGCAGAGTTTAACAGCCATCTCCAGCGTCAACTCTGTCTCACGAAGCAGTCTCTCTCTTAACTTTTTGTCCTTAACACCAAAAACAATTTGATCTCTGATCATGGAGTCCTTCAATGTCCCAAAATTGCAGGATTGTGCTTTCAAACGGAGAGCGGTCAAAAAACTGTCAAGGGGCTCACTCTGTTGCTGCATACGAGATCTAAACATGTATCTTTCATATGTCTCGTTTTTCTTAGGAGTGCAGTGAGCATTAAACTTAGCGAGCACGACATCCAGCTTATTTGGGTCTTCATCCGTTCCGAACACGAACGTGTTGAACACTTCAATGGCCTGTGGCCCTGCTAAGGTCAGCAAAAGTGCTACCTTTCTCGAGTCTGGCTTCGTGTCCAGTCCCATGGCCGTGACATACAAGTTGAACTGCTGCTTGAAGGCTCGCCAGTTTTCATACACATTACCTGACAATTTCAGGTTTTCCGGTGGCTTCAACTCCATGACGACTTCTCACGTGGTCGCTCAGTTCATGCAGTTTACTCCTGGTACCATGTTGTGTTCGTGTTCGTTGAGGAGAGAGGAGACTTGCAGTGGAACCATCGTAACTTTATTTAGCGGCAGCTCACTCAGACACGTTCACTTCGGCTCCCATGTTGGCCGTTTCTTATTCTACTGAGTGCATCATTCAAACAAGCGGTAACAAGGTAGCAGCAACGCCTAGTGGTAAACACTGATCATTACAGCTAACACAACAGCATCCAGACAGCTTCATGCTAGCCTCCTTCTCCTGATATCACAACCACGTTAAGCCACAACGTTGCAGCGCAGCAACAACAGCAGAGAAAATGAAGCTAGGCAGTCAGAGTATGCACACTCAAAGAAAAGCCTCTCATCTAGCACATCGTCCAGCGTGAGCATGAGCATGGCCATTGCCAAGGCAAAAGCTAAAGCATCACAAGCTAGAGTGGCACATTCAAAGAGGGAAATTGAACTTAAAGTGGAGCAGGCACGCATCCAAATGGAGCAGACACGCATCCAAGCCAGCCTTGAAGCATTAAAGGATGAAAAAGAAAGAGATGCTGCCATAGCAGAGGCTAATGCCCTCATCACTAGCTTACAAGCTATGGGCATTGGACTATGCAATGAAGCTAACAGCGCAGTCCCTCAGTCCGTCAAAGACCAGTGCATCGCAGCCTTTGTGGCAGAACAAGCTACCCTGCATGGCAGAAACTCACCTACTATGACAGACGTTGACGAAGCTCCTCCAGCATTTTATCCTTCACACCCTCAATCAACCAAAGTTACTCCACTAAGAATCCATCTGCCTGACACAAACCAAAACCCACATGCTGCATCCAATGCTGCTATGCCTCATCACATTCCTCAAGCCCTTCAGCCAAGCAAAGCACCACTGCAACAAAGCTTCAACCAGTCTCCGTATTTCCCCCAAACTTCTCAGCTTAACAGAACGCTTCCATGACAGAACTTCAGGCAAGATCCCTCATCTCCTGGTTACCAACCTGCTCCCAGGACGCCACATCGAGTTAGCCACAATGACTCCACAACCACTGGAGACCTCATCAAATATCTTGCCCGCACCCGCCTGGTAACTTCAGGTGTCGCCACGTATGATGACCAGCCAATGAACTATTGGGCCTGGAAGTCCTCATTCCAAAATGCCATTGCCGACCTGGACTTCAATTCAGTTCAATTCAATTCAATTCAATTCAACTTTATTTATATAGCGCCATTTCACAACAACAGTCATCTCATAGCACTATCAACTGTAGGGGGGAACCCCCACAGTTGCAGAAAGACCCCAGCAATCAGGCGATCCCCTGTGAGCAAGCACTTGGCGACGGTGGAGAGGAAAAACTCCCTTTTAACAGGAAGAAACCTCCAGCAGAACCAGGCTCAGGGAGGGGCAGTCATCTGCTGCGACTGGCTGGGGGGTGAGGGGATAGAGAAGAAGAAAAGAACAGACATGTAGAGAGCAAACAGCACGATGGGGACTCAATCTATGGGAGAGAACAAACAGATGTTAATGACCAGCAAAAAAAAATATTTCACAGAGAGTGAGGAAAGGAGTGAGGCCCAGTGCATTACTGGAGGTCCCCCGGCTGACTAAACCTATTAGCAGCATAACTAAGGGAGGGTTCAGAAACACATGATCCCTCCCTAATTGTAGGCTATATCAAAAAGGTAGGTTTTAGCCCTATTCTTAAAAACAGAGATCGAGTCTGACTCCCGAATCCAGATTGGCAGCTGATTCCACAGGAGACGAGCTTGATAACTGAAGGCTCTGCCTCCCATTGTACTTTTGGAGATTCTAGGTATTACAAGTAATCCTGCATTTTGGGAGCGTAGTGCTTTGTTAGGATAATACGGTAGTATCAGATCTTTTTTTTTTCCACAATATCTTTATTGAACCTTTTTTTTTTTTTTTTTTAACAAACATGATACAAACAATCAAACACTAACACTAAAGTACTACAAAAAAAAAAAAAATGCACTAAAAACACCAACAACCACCAACAAAATCAAGTCTTCAACAATGCTCCTCTGTTTAGTCTAGACAATCCAATACATAAGTATACATATTATGTTCACCAGTTTGGAATTTACAAGGTCCACACACATCATTCACCTTCTTCTTCAAGAGTTATGTTTAAATTTTTTACATAATCAATAAAAGGTCTCCATATATTCTCAAACACAATTTCCTTTGATTTTAGTATATATGTTATTCTTTCTAATGGAAGGTTTGTTAACATCTGTCTTAACCACTGAGTCACATCTGGTCTATGAGTCTTTTTCCATAATAGTGCAATACATTTTTTGGCATTAAGCAAACTGAGGTCTATGAATGTTCTTTCACTTTTATTAAAATTATGCTTTTCTGGGTACAGACCCAACAAAAACAGTTTAGGATTCAATATGATTTGTTTTGAGATTATTTTTTCAATTGTTACCCTCACCTCTTCCCAAAACATTCTTATTAATCTACATTCCCATAAACAATGAAATAGGGTTCCTTTACTTTCCATGCATTTTGTGCATGTATCTGGTATATTTTTGTTATATCTATTTAACTCCTCCGGTGTAACATACATCCGCATTAACCATTTGAAATGTATCAATTTAAGGCGTGCATTTATTGATTTGGTTTGAGCTTCTGTACAAGCCAATTCCCATTGTTCCTCTGAAATTTCAATTTGCAGATCTTCTTTCCAGTAGTTTAATCTTTTCAGTGAATTTTCACTTGAAGATAGTGTCAGTGAGTTATAAAACTCTGAAATAATACCCTTTCTTTTACTATCTTTCATCATCATTTTTTCCAAGGATGAATAAATAGGTCGAGTGAGAGCTTTATTTTGATTTGATCGAATAAAGTTTCTAAGTTGAAGATATTTAAAAAAATGTGTTCTATTGAGATTAAATTTGATCCTCAGCTCTTCAAAAGACATTATGTTGTCTGCACATGGCAAATATAAATCCTGAATCTTTTGTATCCCTTTTAAATTCCATACTTTAAATACAGCGTCCGCTCTCCCTGGTTTAAAATATTGATTACCCCATATTGGACTAAATTGTGACAATAACTGTGGTTCTTTTAAATAGTTTTTAGCTTCACACCATATTTTGATCATATGCTTTACAAATGGATTTTTAACTTGTTTTTGTAATTTTTTTGCCGAATCTGAGTATATGAATATGGGAAGAGGTAAAGGTAAATTGTATGATTCCATTTCAGTCCAGTGAGGGAGATCATTTGATGAAAAATAATATGTCATAGACCTCAGTTGTGCCGACCAATAATACAACATAAAATTTGGACATTTCAGACCTCCACGATCAAATGGTAAATATAATAAAGACAAACGTAATCTAGCCCTCCTGTTGTTCCATATAAATTCCACTAACTTTTTTTTTATTCTTGAGAATAGATCTAAAGGTGGTGATAAGGGAATGTATTGAAATAAATAAAGTATTTTAGGTAAAATATTACTTTTAAGTATATTGATTCTCCCGATCATCGACATTGGTAGTGACATCCATCTCTGAGTTAACTCATTGATATCTGACATTAAGGCTTCATAGTTGACACTGGCGACTGATTCTAGCTTAGGCATAATTTGGATTCCTAAATATTTAAACTGATTTACAACATTGAATTGATTTACCTCAGGGGCTGGGTAATTTCTCTGGGTCTCATTTAGCATTAATATTGAAGATTTAGTTTTATTTATTTTATATCCTGATATTTCCCCAAAATTCTTTATTAAATTCAACAAGGTTGGAATTGATTTTTTTAGATTCGACATAAACAAAATTATGTCATCGGCGTACAGGGAGATTTTATGTTCTGTTGGTCCAACTTTAATTCCATATATTTGTGAATGTAAACGTATCGCTATCGCTAAAGGTTCAATTGCCATAGTAAACAGTAAAGGTGAAAGTGGACAGCCTTGTCGACATCCTCTATTGATTTTTATTGGTTTTGAAATATTGTTATTTGTTAGGATTTCTGCTGTAGCATTATTGTATATTATTTGAACCCATTTTATGAAATTATTTCCAAGTCCAAACCTTTGTAGGACTTCAAAAAGAAAGGGCCATTCAACTCTATCAAAGGCCTTTTCGGCGTCCAATGATAGGAGAGCTGTATCCGGTGCTTCTTTATTAAAATAAATAATATTAAATAGTCTTCTTACATTATGGAAGCCTTGTCTACCCTTTATAAAGCCATTCTGATCTCGATTAATAATATTTGGTAAAATTTCTTGTATTCGTCTTGCTAAAATTTTACAGATTATCTTAAGGTCGGCGTTTAATAGGCTTATTGGTCTCATATTTTCACATTTATTAGAGGGCTTACCTGGTTTTGGCAGCAGTATAATTAAGGCATTATTTATGTATGATGGTAAATTATTATTTTGAAATGCTTCTAAAACCATTTCCAAAAAAGGTTTTATTAATTTATTCTTAAATTTTTTATAAAGGTCAACTGGAAGACCATCTGGTCCTGCACTTTTTCCTGATTTCATATTATCAATGGCTAGCCCAACTTCTTCTTGACTAATTTTAGACTCCAATATCTCCCTGTTTTCATTTGGAATACACGGTATAGATAGTTCGTTCAAAAACCCATTTAGTTTTGTTAAATCAGGTTCATTTTTGGTATCATATAATTTTTCATAGTAATCTCTAAAGGCTCTATTAATTTCTAAAGGATCTATAACTACCTGTCCGTTACTTATAATACTGGTAATTGGTGTTTTAATTTCCAATTGTTTAATCTGCCATGCTAATAATTTTCCTGATTTTTCACCTTGTTCATAAAAAGATTGTTTCAATCTTAGAAGACTCGAGGCAGCTCTATTCGCTGATTTTTTGTCGTATTCAGCTCTCAAAATCAGTAATTCATTCTCCAACCTTGGGTCACTTCCTGCATACACTTTTTCCTGAAGATTTTTTATTTTATGTTCCAATTTAGCTCTCTCCTCTCGAGTCTTCTTAGATTTTGATCCTGTATAACTAATAATATGTCCCCTAATAAAAGCTTTGAAAGCCTCCCACTTTACACATGCTGATGTTTGTGTAGTATTGATGTCAAAGAACTCGTCTATCTGTTTTTGTATATACTTGACAAATTCCTCATCCTGAAGCCATTTATGCTGAAATTGCCATCTACCTGATTCCTTTATCAATTTTTTATCTACATATATTAGACAACAGGGTGCATGATCAGAGATCACGATGTTATCATAAAAGCAGTTTTGAATCTTGGACCTTAATTCTGTGGAAATCAAAAAATAATCAATACGTGAGAATGTCTTGTAGGTACTGGAATAACAAGAATAGGCTTTAACTTGTGGTTTCATTTCTCTCCATATATCTAACAATCTCAATTCTTTCATAAAATGATTAATAGTCATCCTACATCCAATGTGCGTACAATCCAGTCCTGTTGATCTATCCACACCTGGATTCAATGTACAATTAAAATCCCCTGCTATTATATGTTGCCCTGTAAGTGATGATAAGATGAGAAATAAATTAGCAAAGAACTTCTGGTCATCTATATTGGGACCATATAAGTTCACAAGATTTATATTTTCTAATAGCAAAGAACCTTGAATGATTACATATCTTCCAAATTTGTCTCCAATTACATTTTTCACTTGAAAAGGAACTGATTTATGTATGAGAGTCATAACTCCCCTGGCTCGGGATGAAAATGAAGAGGTGAATACACTTCCCTGCCATCTACTCCTAATTCTTTTAACATCCTCCTCTATCAGATGAGTTTCTTGTAAAAACACAATTCTTGAACCCATGTCCTTTATTTTATTCATAACTTGTTTAAGTTTTTTTAAATTTTGTAGACCTCTGCAATTCCATGAAGTTAAATTAAGATTAACACTTTGGTCCATGATCAATAGAGAGTTTGGGATTACCTTGCAGTGTAAACATGCTCATACAGAGAAGCAAAAACATGAGTGGTTGAACATTCATCCTACAAACTACACACAAACAAATTTCCCCTTCCCACACTTGTGGCAAACCCCCCAAAATCAAAAGAAAAATTCTGTCTCCCGATATAGCCATCGACCGTTCCACACCCACGGGGAACAGCCTAAGCCACTCCTTCTTCATCCTCCCAATCACCCTAACTCTACTGCTTTTAATGACGTAACATTAACTCTCTTCTGTAGTTTTCCAACTTAACTCCAAAATTTTTAACAACTTTGTACATCATAGTTTTTGTTTTTTTTTGTTTGTTTTGTTTTTGTTTTGTTTTTTTTAATATATAATACAATCTATATTTTGTAAACTTACTATTTACTTCAAGTCAGTCAGATGCCTGTGCAAATGCTTAATTATTCTACCTTATATTTTGTTCATGCTTAGCTCCCACCAGTCTCTTCTTCTTCTTTGATCTTCTTGATGAACTCCTGCGCCTCCTCTGGGGTCTTGAAGATGTGGGTTCTGCCCTCATACGTGGTCAGCAGTCTCGCAGGATAGATTACACCATGACGAATCCCAAGGTTGCGCAGCTCCTTACGTACGGGATCAAACTGCTTCCTCAATTGCTGGATTCCTGTGGCCAAATCTGGGTAGAACCGCACCTGCTGGTCCTGGTGTTTAATCTCTCCTTTAGCACGTGCAGCGTTGAAGATCTTCATCCTGTCTCTGTTGCTTAGAAACTTCATAATTAAGGTCCTCGGCGGTCCCTTATCTCTCCGTGGGCCAATACGATGTGCTTTTTCCAGAACCACTGCTGATTGCAACTCCTCGCTGCCCAGCACCTCCGGAATCCACTTTTCCAGAAAGGAACATACGTCCCGACCTTCTGATTCCTCTGGAAGACCCACCTGCCTCAAATTATTCTGTCTCGACCGAGATTCCAAATCCAAAATATTATCTTCCAGAGATTTATTTTTTTTTTCCAAAGTGCGCACCTTTAATTGAAGACGGGTGACGTCATCTTCAGCACTAGCGAGACGGAGCTCCATCTGCGCCGTTCGTTCTACACAGTCACCCAATTCCTTTCTTATTCCTTCCAGCGCTGTCATAATCCCATCAAATCTAGAGGAAAAGTCCGCTCTCATTGAACTCATGGCAGCCATCAGCGCATCTGCGCCATTCCCCGCAGAAATCGCACCGCCGCCAGCCTCCTCCGCCATATATGGAGCCTTGTTTGCTGCGTCACAGACCTGAAAGTCCGTTAATTTGGACTGTTTCGGCGGCTCGCTTTTTCCTTTTCCTGGTTTTCCAGCCTTAGGCTTCGCCGACATATCCTCGCCCAAATGCTGGGATACATTCTGTCCCAAATGAGAGAGTTATTTGCCGATTTTTTTCTCCAGGAGCAGAGCAGAGCGAGACACGTCCGTCCTACGTGGCAGCCATAACCGGAAGTCAGTATCAGATCTTTTAAATAAAAGGAGCCTGATTGTTTAGAGCTTTGTAAGTAAGAAGAAGGATTTTAAACTTAATTCTAAACTCTATGGGAAGCCAATGAAGGGAGGCCAGAACCGGAGAGATATGATCTCTCTTTCTAGTACCTGTTAAAACTCTTGCTGCAGCATTTTGGATCAGCTGAAGACTTTTTAAAGATGTTTTAGGACAGCCTGATAATAAAGAATTACAATAATCTAATCTCGAGCTAACAAAAGTGTGGATCAGTTTCTCAGCATCACTCTGAGACAAGATGCTCCTAATCTTGGCAATATTACGCAAATGATAGAAGGCAGTCTTAGAAACAAATTTAATATGTGAATTGAAGGACAAATCCTGATCAAAAATAACTCCAAGGTTCCTCACAGAACTATTAAGAGAAAGAGTAACCGCATCCAAACTGAAAGTTTGATTTGGAAAGGAATTTCTAAGGTTTTTTGGACCAACAAGAATGACTTCAGTCTTATCTGAATTTAATAGCAGGAAATTACAAGTCATCCAAGCTTTGATTTCCTTAAGACAGGCTTCTAACTTGGCTAATTGATTACTATCATCTGGCTTCATTGACAGGTATAATTGTGTGCCATCTGCATAACAATGAAAATGTATACAGTGCTTTCTAATAATGTTGCCTAACGGAAGCATATATAAACTAAAAAGAGTAGGGCCTAGCACAGATCCCTGTGGAACTCCATGACTAAGCTTTGAGTTGAAAGAAAACTCATTATTTACATGAACAAACTGGAACCTATCAGATAAATAAGATCTAAACCATTGCAACGAAATTCCATTAAGTCCAACATAGTGTTCTAATCTATCAAGTAGAATATTATGATCGATAGTATCAAAAGCTGCACTAAGGTCTAAAAGGACAAGTACAGAAACTAGTCCATTATCAGATGCAATGAGGAGGTCGTTAGTGACCTTCGCTAAGGCTGTTTCAGTACTATGATGGATTCTAAACCCAGATTGAAACTCTTCAAGTAAACCATTTCCCTGCAGGTGGTCAAATAATTGCGTAGCAACAACTCTTTCTAAGATTTTTGAAATGAAAGGGAGATTAGAGATTGGTCTGTAGTTAGCTAAAACTCCTGGATCTAGCGTTGGCTTTTTGAGTAAGGGTTTAATTACAGCCGTTTTAAAAGCCTGCGGTACATGGCCTAAAGTTAATGAAGAATTGATTATATGAAGAATAAAGCTACCAATAAGTGGGAAGACTTCTTTAAATAACCTGGTAGGAATAGGGTCTAAAAGACAAGTTGAAGGTTTGGATGAGGAAACTATTTTGTCTAACTCACAAAGGTCGATTGGAGTAAACTCATCAAGACAGAGATCAATAGAAGGAGTTGTAGTAGCTACAGTATTTAAGTTAACTGTGGGAAGAATCTGATTGATTTTATCTCTGATGGATGAAATTTTATTATTGAAAAAGTTCATAAAGTCCTGACTAGTAAGCTCTAAGGGAATGCTAGGATTGACAGAGTCCTGACTCTTTGTCAACCTGGCTACAGTACTGAAAAGAAACCTGGGATTATTCTTGTTCTCTTCTATTAATGCAGAGTAATAACTCGTTCTAGCTTTTCTAAGAGATTTTTTATAAATTAAAAGATGATTTCTCCAAGTTAAATAGATTTCATCTAAATTAGTAGAGCGCCATTTTCTTTCTAATTGATGAGTCTTCTGTTTTAAGGTACGAGTTTCTGTGTTGAACCAAGAAGTTAGAAATCTCTGATTAGACTTTTTCTTTTTTAAGGGGGCCACCAAGTCTAGAGTCTGATGCAGAGAAGCTGAAACACTATCCACCATGTTATCAATTACAGAAGGAGCAAGCTGTCTATAGCTTATTTCCGTTGTGTTGACACATGGCATAGAGGAAACAATCTGCATAAATTTGGAAACAGCATCATCTGAGAGGCATCTACTGTAATAATATTTTTCTTTAGGAGCCAAATAGTCAGAAATAGTAAAATCAAAGGTTAACAGACAATGGTCTGACAGTACAGGGTTATGAGGAGACACTACAAGATTTTCTATTTCTATGCCATATGTCAAAACAAGGTCCAATGTATGGTGGAGGTAATGAGTAGAATTTCCTACTTTCTGAGAAAACCCAATCGAGTCTAATATTGAATTGAATGCCACATTAAGGCAGTCACTATCTACATCCACATGTATATTAAAGTCCCCTACTATAATTATTCTATCAGATTTCAGCACTAAATCAGCTAAGAAATCAGCAAATTCGGATAAAAATTCTGAGTAGGTTGATGGGGGACGATAAACTATGGCAAATAAAATTGGGTTTAACCTAAAATTGCTAAAGTGCCCAATACTGAGGACCAGGCCCTCAAAGGAATTATTACATGTTTTTTGCTTTACATTAACTAGTAATTTGGAATGGTAAATTGTTGCTACTCCTCCACGACCAGAACTTCTGGGATTTTGACAGTTTAAATAACCAGAGGGAGTTGATTCATTTAAACCAACATAATCCTCTTGTCCTAACCAAGTCTCTGTAAGGGAAATTAAATCAATCTGATGATCAATTAACAGATCATGGACTAACAGAGACTTGGGAGTTAGAGACCTAATATTTAACAAACCACATTTAATTTTTAAATTATGAGGAGGAACAGAGGCCAAATCATTCAATTTAGAGGCTTTATGTTTAATTTGAGTTTTACCAATATTTTGCTTTATCACTTTGGGATGCTTATACATTATATTTTTATTCACTTTGGAGGGAGCAGACAATGATTCTCTGATGGGGAAGACAGGGGCTAAGTTGAGGGGTGGCGGATGAAGAGGAGCTGCAGAGAGGCGTGTAAGACTGCGACTCTGCTTCCTGGTCCCAACTCTGAGTAGTCAGGGTTTTGGAAATTTGGATAAAAAAGATGCCAGATTGTTAGATAAATGAGAAGCACCATCCAAAGTGGGATGAATGCTGTCTCGTCTCATAAGACCAGGTTTTCCCCAAAAAGAGCTCCAATTGTCAATGTAGCCCACGTCATTTGCAGGACACCACACAGACAGCCAGCGGTTCAAGGATGACGAGCGGCTAAACATGTCATCACTGGTCAGATTGGGGAGGGGCCCAGAGAATACTACAGTGGCAGACATCGTTTTTGCAAAGTCACACACCGATTCTATATTAAGTTTCGTGACTTCCGACTGCCGGAGACGGATGTCATTAATGCCGGCGTGAATAGCAATTGTGGAATATTTACAGTTACTTTTAGCCAGCATTTTCAAATTTGACTCGATGTCGCCTGCTCTGGCCCCAGGAATGCATTGGACTATGGCCGCTGGAGTCTCTAGGTTCACGTTTCTGACTACAGAGTCGCCAATGATCAGAGTTTTTTCCTCAGCGGGTGTGTCGCTGAGCGGGGAAAAATGATTAGAAACGTGAACAGGTTGGTGGTGTACCGGGGCTTTGCGACTAGGCTTCCTTCTCACCGTCACCCACCCAGTCTCCTCGCTGCTGAGGAGAGCCGAGGGACCGCTGACAGTGGGGCCTAAGCTAGCTAGCTCCGCTGCAGCTAATGGGCGTCCGTCACGGTTAACTGGCGCAGACGGTGTTTCAATGCAGCGGAGCCGGGATTCCAAATCAGACAACCTCGCCTCGAGCACCTCAAAAAGACAACATTTATTACATTTACCGTTATCGCTAAAAGAGGCAGAGGTGTAGCTAAACATCTGACAGAGAGAGCACACCAGAGGAGGAGAGGAAAGAGAGCTAGTAGCCATAGCTAGTGGCTAGAGAGCAAACCACAAAGCAAACCACACAGGCAGACAGCAAAACAGAAAGTGACGATACGTTACCACAAGGAAGTGACGATCCAAACTCGTGCAGCAGAATTGAATTGAATTCTGCACTTGTGTGCAGCAGAAGAACTTGACCTCTTGACTAAGTATCTGGGAAAAGAGTCAGCAGAACAGGCAAGAAGAATAAGAACAGTCAACATCAAGAACCCGCATAAAGGACTGTGTATGGCATGGGAGCACCTTGACAAAGTATAGAAGTGTGGAAGGACAAGGCTGAGTTTATTTCTCAAGTCCAGTTTTATTCACATTCACATTCTCCAACATCCAAAAACAGAAAGAGAGTGAATCCCCCCACATCTGTCCCTTTTATACCCCAGGACATCAAAGCACACAGTCACATTGTCTTTTAATCCCAAATCACAATGCATCCCCCTTCAGGTCTTCTCGCCTCCACCTAAAGTCCTGGTGGTCAGGAAATCCCTCAAGGCCATCTCTTTGCATACAAAAGGCCAGATTTCACATCCTCCTGTTACCCCTAGGAGGTTCAGTCCTTTTGTTCCTCTGAGACGTGAAGCATACAATAAGCACACAGTAATATACATGTGAAGCATATGGAACCCACATATGTGCACCACATGACCCCCCCCCCCAAACGTCTAAGATGGAACAACATAACCACAGATTGCATGTCATAATAAAATCACTACATATCAGTCCGCGTGCTGCTTGGGCCTCAGCCTTCTCCCGTATTTGCTGTAAGCAGGCTGTACCACCTCCGCGGCATCTTCCTGCTGTGGAGCTGTTGCCTGAGGACGAGAACTGTTAGTCAACCTCTGTGGGTGTTCTGGGGAATGCTCTCTAGGGGGTCTGCCGCGCCGAGGAGCCTTAGCCAACTGCACAACTTCGTCAGCTACCACAAAAGCGGGTTTGAGCCTGTTTATGCCAATCATTTCTTTTCTGCCCCCCAAATCTAGCAAAAAATGCTTATCCCCTGTTTCCAGCACTCTATATGGTTCATCATAAGGTGGGCGTAAAGGTGGACGATGGGCATCATGTCTGACAAAAACAAACTCCGCATTTTTTAAAGCCTTAGGCACAAAAACACGCGGAAAACTGTGGTGAACGAGGACAGGTAGCGTGCTCGGGCCCGTGCTATTCTGTAACCGCTGAGCCAGGGAGCACTCTGGCGCTGGATTATCTGGGAGAAATTCCCCGGGCAGCGGAAGTGGCTGTGCGAAAACTAGCTCAGCTGGGGAGGCTTCTAAATCCTCTTTAGGTGCAGAACGCAACCCCAATAAAACCCATTGTAGCTTGTCCACCCAATTTGCATCCGTAAGCGACGCTCTGAGAGCCGCCTTCAGTGACCTGTGAAAACATTCGCATAACCCGTTAGCCTGCAGGTTGTACGCGGTCGTGCGGTGGATCGTTGCCCCCAGGCTGTGGGCCATCGCTGACCAAAGTTCGGAAACAAACTGAGGGCCTCTGTCGGACGTAATGTCCGACGGGACTCCAAAACGCGCTACCCATGCTGTTAAAAACGCGCGCGTCACCTCCTCAGCTGTGGTTGACGACAGCGGAACCACTTCCGGCCAGCACGTGGTGCGGTCAACCATTGTCAGAAGATGTGTGCACCCTTGTGAGGGCGTGAGGGGGCCTACGAGGTCCACGTGGACATGATCAAACCTTTTAGCTGGGATGTGAAATGGCTCCAAGGGAGCTCTCATGTGTCTATGAACCTTGGCCCGCTGACAAGCCATGCAGGCTGCCGCCCACTCTCTAACTTGTTTGCGCAGGCTCGGCCATACAAATTTCTCTCCTACCATTTTGACCGAAGCGCGCACTCCCGGGTGCGCCAGAGAATGGATCGAGTCAAAAACGCGGCGGCGCCACGCGGCTGGAACCACAGGACGCGGCCGCTCAGTGGAGACATTGCAGATTAGGGGGGGCATACCGTCTTGCAGCACCCTGTTCTCCAGCTTTAACCCTGTTGGTCCAGACTGGAGCGCGCGCACATCCGCGTCGCTAACCTGCTCCGCGGCCATGGCTGCATAATCTATCCCCACGCGGACCGGGGCCGCGCGCACTTCCGCGTCGCTAACCTGCTCCGCGGCCATGGCTGCAGAATCTACCTCTACGCGGGCTGGAGCCGCCACAGTGCGCGAGAGGCAGTTCGCCACTACATTAAGTTTACCCGCCACATGCTGGATATCGGTAGCAAACTCCGATATCGCGGCCAGCTGTCTCTGCTGCCGGCCCGACCAAGGTTCTGAAATCTTGGCCATCGCGAAAGTCAGCGGCTTGTGGTCAACGAACGCGGTGAAGTGGCGTCCTTCCAGCCAGAACTGGAAGTGGCGAATGGCCAAGTGGATAGCTAACAACTCCCTGTCGAATGCGTTGTATTTTCGTTCGCTGTCGTGCAGGGTCTTGCTGAAAAAGGCGAGTGGTTGCCAGGCTCCGGCTACATACTGTTCCACGACCGCCCCTATGGCCACATCTGACGCGTCAGTAGTTAGCGCTATGCGGGCCGCTGGGACTGGATGTGCCAACAACGCAGCGTTTGCCAGGGCTGTTTTGACTTCAGAGAAAGCGCACTCTCGCTCCAGAGACCATTCGACTTTATTTGTGGGTTTTTGTTTTTTTAGTGCAGCATACAATGGTTGCATGAGCTGCGCTGCGCGGGGGAGGAAACGGTTATAAAAATTCACCATTCCCAAAAACTCCTGTAACGCTTTGACCGTTTGTGGTTGGGGAAAATTTGTTACTGCGCGCACTTTGTCAGGCAGAGGAACCGCTCCTTCTGGGGAGACGCGATGCCCCAAAAAATCAATCTGCGTCACCACGAACTGACACTTCGCTGGGTTGATTATTAACCCGTGCTCTGCCAACCTCCGGAAAACTGCCGTGAGGTGGTTTTCGTGTTCGTCTTCGGACGCGCTGGCTACCAATATGTCGTCCAGGTAGACGAACACGAAAGGGAGATTGCGCAAAACCACGTCCATCATGCGTTGGAACGTCTGCGCCGCGCCTTTAAGCCCAAACGGCATGCGCAAAAACTCGAAAAGCCCGAAAGGAGTTATTACCGCTGTTTTGGGTATGTCCTCAGCGCGCACTGGGACCTGGTGGTAACCGCGTACCAAGTCTATTTTAGAAAAAACGCGCGCCCCCGCCAAATGAACTGAGAAATCTTGGATGTGCGGGATCGGGTAGCGGTCATGCGCTGTAGCGTTGTTCAGCCTGCGGAAATCACCGCAAGGTCGCCACGAGCCATCAGCTTTCGGGACCATGTGGAGCGGTGTAGCCTATGGGCTCTTCGAACGCCTGATGATGCCCAACCTTTCCAGGTTGGCGAACTCCTCGCGCGCTATGGTCAGTTTAGCTGAATCCAAGCGCCGAGCTTTTGCAAAAACGGGCGGTCCGGTGGTAGTAACAAAATGTTCCACCCCGTGTTTAGCCACGGTCGCCGAAAATGTTGGGACCGTGAGTGTTGGGAACTGAGTGAGGAATGTGTGGAACTTACCACCTGCAGCTGTGATGTTGGCTTGTGCTGTTGGCGGGGCCACTCGAGCTGTACAGGGAATAGAATAAAAAGAGAGTGCATTAACCAGGCGTCTGTTAGCAAGATCGACCAACAAACTATGTGAGCACAAAATATCAGCCTCTAACATGTTGAAATTGACTGGCGCTATGACGAAAGTCCACTCGAATGTACGGCCGTGTAAAGACAGAAGCAGAGTCTTCTCACCGAAGGTCTTAATCGCCGAGCTGTTCGCTGCTGACACCCCGGGACCACTGGAGGGCACCAGCCGGTCAGTGTAGGAAGGTGTGATGAAACTCAGCTGGGAGCCTGTGTCCACGAGGAAATGCCTCCCCGAGCGCGCATCCCTCAAGTAGAGCAGCTTGTTCTTCTCTCTGAGGGCCGCAGCTGCTACCGACTCCCGGTCTTGGCGTTTCCCGAGCGCTTGAAATGGCACGGTGGAATGCACTTGCATGCCCTCTCTGCGAAGCGGCGATGGTAGAAGCAAAGGACGTCGTCTGCTCCGTGTTTCCTGGCCCCTGCCGCCGCCGTCGTCGGTGAGTCTGGTGCTGCAGCCTCTGGCCCCCTGCCATCTCCGGACGTTGCGCCTAGCTCCGCAGCCGTAGCCGTGCGCCGTTTATTGGCGTCGACGAGTCGTTGCGCCTCCTGGCCCAGCTCGTGGTAGTCTCGTCGGGCCAACAGTGGTGAACTGGCCAGGGTCACTCTCACCGCTGACGGTAGGGTCCTGAGGAAAAGGTGGGTCAAGATGAAGTTATCATCTTTGGAGTCTCTCAAACTCAACATCTTCCCCATCAGGTCTGCAGGTCTGTCGCTCTCAAATTCAGTCAGCGCCAGGAGCCTCTCTGCTCGCTCCTCCACCGAGGGGGTGAAGTAACGGATGAGTGCAGCCTTCAACGTGCCGTACTTGTCGCTGTCCGGCGGGTGGCTGATCAGGCTCTCCACTCGCTGGGCTGTGTGGTTGTCCAGCTTTGCAACCACATGGTAGAACTTTGTGGCGTCTACCGAAATCCTCCGGAGGTGGAACTGTGCCTCGACTGCGTTAAACCAGGAGCGCGGATTGTTCTGCCAGAAGATCGGTAGCTGAACTGTGGCTGCATTTGTTTGGCTGGCTCCTGACGAGTCTGGCTCGGGAGAATCGCCTCCGCTCATGATACGTCTTAGGGTCACCAGTGTGGAGAAGTGTGGAAGGACGAGGCTGAGTTTATTTCTCAAGTCCAGTTTTATTCACATTCACATTCTCCAATATCCAAAAACAGAAAGAGAGTGAATCCCCCCACATCTGTCCCTTTTATACCCCAGGACATCAAAGCACACAGTCACATTGTCTTTTAATCCCAAATCACAATGCATCCCCCTCCAGGTCTTCTCGCCTCCATCTAAAGTCCTGGTGGTCAGGAAATCCCTCAAGGCCATCTCTTTGCATACAAAAGGCCAGATTTCACATCCTCCTGTTACCCCTAGGAGGTTCAGTCCTTTTGTTCCTCTGAGACGTGAAGCATACAATAAGCACACAGTAATATACTGTACATGTGAAGCATATGGAACCCACATATGTGCACCACATCTTCTATAATAGTTAAACGGTTTGTTAAAAGTCAAAATTTAAAAAGGTACAAAAAAAAATTAAGAATACAGAAAAACAGGAACGAAAAACCCATACTTAAAGAAAACAAAAAAAACTGTTACAGTTACACAAGATTCCCAATAAACTTTATGGAATTTAATCATCTGTTTCCTGGAGTTTTTTGGGAGTGTTTAACTGATTGGAAACGACTTATGACAGTGAAAAGACGGCATTACAGCAACAAGGGACTCAAGACTGCTATCATACGGAGCTCCCCAATGTCAAGAAATAGGTGGCTAACACAACAGCATCCAGACAGCTTCACGCTAGCCTCCTTCTCCTGATATCACAACCACGTTAAGCCACAATGTTGTAGTGCAGCAACAACAGCAGAGAAAATGAAGCTAGGCAGTCAGAGCATGCACACTCAAAGAAAAGCCTCTCATCTAGCACATCGTCCAGCGTGAGCATGAGCATGGCCATCGCCAAGGCAAAAGCTAAAGCATCACAAGCTAGAGCGGCACACTCAAAGAGGGAAATTGAACTTAAAGTGGAGCAGGCACGCATCCAAATGGAGCAGACACGCATCTAAGCCAGCCTTGAAGCATTAAAGGATGAAAAAGAAAGAGATGCTGCCATAGCAGAGGCTAATGCCCTCATCACTAGCTTACAAGCTATGGGCATTGGACTATGCAATGAAGCTAACAGCGCAGTCCCTCAGTCCGTCAAAGACCAGTACACCGCAGCCTTTGTGGCAGAACAAGCTACCCTGCACGGCAGAAACTCACCTACTATGACAGACGTTGACGAAGCTCCTCCAGCATTTTATCCTTCACACCCTCAATCAACCAAAGTTACTCCACTAAGAATCCATCTGCCCGACACAAACCAAAACCCACATGCTGCATCCAATGCTGCTATGCCTCATCACATTATTCAAGCCCTTCAGCCAAGCAAAGCACCACTGCAACAAAGCTTCAACCAGTCTTCGTATTTCCCCCAAACTTCTCAGCTTAACAGAACGCTTCCATGACAGAACTTCAGGCAAGATCCCTCATCTCCTGGTTACCAACCTGCTCCCAGGACGCCACATCGAGTTAGCCACAATGACTCCACAACCACTGGAGACCTCATCAAATATCTTGCCCGCACCCGCCTGGTAACTTCAGGTGTCGCCACGTATGATGACCAGCCAATGAACTATTGGGCCTGGAAGTCATCATTCCAAAATGCCATTGCCAACCTGGACTTGTGTGCAGCAGAAGAACTTGACCTCTTGACTAAGTATCTGGGAAAAGAGTCAGCAGAACAGGCAAGAAGAATAAGAACAGTCAACATCAAGAACCCGCATAAAGGACTGTGTATGGCATGGGAGCACCTTGACGAAGTATATGGCTCACCAGAGGCCGTCAAGCAGGCCCTCTTCAACAAATTGGAGGACTTTCCAAAGATCACAATGAAGGACCCACAGAAACTCCGAGATCTAGCCGACCTATTGTCAGAGCTGCTAGCCACCAAGGAGGACGGCTACCTCACAGGCTTGTCATACTTGGGCACCTCCAGAGGGACCAGTCCCATCACTGAAAAACTCCCACACAACATACAAGAAAAGTGGATGTATTACAGGGCAAGACACAAGAATGAACATTTTGTCAGTTTCCCACCTTTCTCTGCATTGGTGAACTTCATCCACGCAGAGGCAAAGGCTCGCACAGACCCAAGCTTTAACCTCTACATGCAAGCCCCAGCAGAGAGAGAGAGCAAATGGGAGAGACCCACAAAGACATCAGTATACATTCAGAAGACACAGGTCTCAGGAAGCACACAGTTTGAGTCTAAGAAAGTCAAAGAATGAATTGACCCAAATAAGTTCTGCCCCCTGCATAAGAAACCCCACCCTCTGAGAAAATGCAAAGGCTTCCATGAAAAGAGCATAGAGGATCGCAAACAACTCTTGAGAGAACATTTCATCAGCTTCCGCTGTTGCTCCTCCACAGAACATCTGGCAAAGAACTGCACTGCTGAGATAAAATGTACAGAGTGTGATGGTACTGCACACGCATCAGTGCTTCACCCCAGCATGCCCACCTAGAAATCCAAGTTGACCCCTCCCCCTTCAGAGGACGGTGGAGAGGAGGACAAAGCGGACAACCAGGAAGTCAAGTCAGCATGCACACAAGTCTGCGGAGAAGGTTTGAGTGCCAGAGCATGTGCTAAGATCTGCCTCGTTAGCATGTTCCCAAATGGATGCAGGAAGGCGTCTCAGAGAATGTACGCCATACTGGATGAGCAGAGCAATCATTCCCTTGCTTGGTCGGAGTTCTTTGATGTCTTCAAGATCTTTAGTGGCTTCTACTCCTACACACTCAAGACCTGCGCAGGGCACAAAGAGGCAACTGGGAGGAGAGCCAGTGCCTATGCCATCCAGTGGGCAGGAAAGTAAGCATTCCCCTGCCCACGCTCCTTGAATGCATTCAAATTCCAAACATCCGCATTGAAATCCCTACACCAGACGCAACGCTCCACCATGCTCACCTGAAACACATCGCTGACCAGATACCACGTCTAGATTGAAATACCAAGATACTCCTTCTACTGGGCAGAGACATCTTACAGGTCCACAAGGTCTGAGAGCAGATAAATGGTTCAGGAAATGCACCATTCACTCAAAGGCTTGACCTACGATGGGTCATCATCAGAGATGTGTGTCTTGGAGGTGCTCACAAACCACCGGAGGTGAAAAGCTACAAAACAGCCAACCTAGAGAACGGGTGTACAAGTCATCTCCAGCCATGCGACAACCAGATCAAAGTGAAAGAGGTGTTTGGTCAAGCACTTAAACCTCTGTACCATTTATCACCAAACCCCACGCTCATCTCGACTACACTCACTGGGGACAACTTGGGACAAACAGTCTTCACTTGTATTCCCAACGACCACAGACTCGCTCCATCTATGAAAGATCTAGAATTCCTGAAAATAATGGAAGCCGAATGTTAACAGGATGACTTCAAAAGCTGGGTTGTACCTCTGCCCTTTCGCTCATCAAGACAGTGGCTGCCAAACAACAGGAAACAGGCCCTCAACCATCTCATCTCACTTCAACACTCACTGGAAAAACGGCCGCAGATGAAAGCCGACTTCCTAGAGTTTATGGAGAAGATATTCAAGAAGGCACACACGGAGGACGCACCATCGATGCAACCTGGACAAGAGTGCTGGTACCTCCCCTGTTTGGCGTGTATCACCCCAGAAAGCTAGATAAGATCCGTGTGGTCTTCGACAGCAGCGCCTCATGGGAAGGAGTGTCACTCAATGATGTTCTACTTACCGGGCCAGACCTCAAAAACAGCTTGTTAGGTGTCCTCATGAGATTCAGGAAGGAACAGGTAGCGATCACTGCCAACATTGAGCATATGTTCCACTGCTTCATCGGGAGGGAGGACCACTGCGATTTCCTCCGCTTCCTGTGGTACAAGAACCACCACCCTACCTCTGACATCATGGACTACAGAATGCAGGTTCACCTCTTTGGAACAGTCCCTCTCCTGCTGTCGCCGTGTATGGTCTACGACGGGCAGCCAAGGAAGCAAAGGCCAACTACGGCAAAGAGATGCAAAGAGATTCAGCGACCGTGAGTTCTACATTGATGATGCCTTAAAGTCCTTTAGCACAGAAGAAGAGGCCATCAGCGTCCTGAGGCGAGCACAGAAGATACTTGCAAATTCTAATTTTAGGCTGCATAAGATCATGTCGAACTGACCTGCAGTCATCAAGGCATTCCCATCCAAAGATCGCTCCAAGGACATTGAAAACCTAGATCTCTTCGCCACCTATCCAACGCAGTCTTGGGTTGTTCTGGAACATGCACTCAGACACCTTCATGTTTCAGATCGAAGATGACCAAAAACCCTTCACCCGCAGAGATGTACTCTCAACAGTGAATAGTCTCTACGATCCTTTGGGGTTCCTCGCACCCATCACGGTTCATGGAAGACTGATACTCAGGGAACTCACCACACAAGCAGAGGATTGGGATACACCTCTCCCAAAGGACATGTACATCGAGTGGACTAGATGGAAACAATCACTCCAAGGCCTAGAAGGGCTCCAGATACCACATCCTTACACATCCTTCTCCACCGCAGGTGCACTACGGAGAGAACTCTGTCTTCGCAGATGCATCAGTCAAAGCAATAGCAGCTGTGGCCTACATCAGGGTGACGAACCACGAAGAGCAGATTGATATTGGCTTTGTCTTTGGAAAAGCGAAGTTGGCTCCTCAACCCAGTCTAACCATCCTGAGGCTAGAGCTCTGCGCAGCCATACTTGCCATGGAGATCACAGAGATGGTGGTCTCAGATGGACACAAACAACATCACCTACTACACAGACAGTAAGGTCATATTGGGATATATCCATAACCAATCAAGGAGATTCTACGTACACAACAGGATCCAATGAATCCGTCAATCATCCTGTACCGGCCAGTGGAAGTACATACCAACACACCTTAATCCAGCCGACAATGGGTCAAGAACCGTGACACCACATGCTTCGTGCTTTGTGTGATTCGTGATCCCAGGCTGAAATGGGTAGTTCTAGCCTTGGTCCAGAAAGTGGATTGTAACAGAAAAATGGGGGCTCGTCTGGAATATTTGACACCTGCACCACTTCATTAAGGGGGGAGGTGTTGCGTACCCCTCCATTGGGAATTAGTTAGTGGTGCAGTCCTTGACGCCTTAGAGTACATCTCCATTACTAGTGGAGGGCTAGTGAGGAATTCCTCTTTGGCTCAGTGGTAGAGTGAGAGTTTTTGAGATCACAGTGTCATGGGTTCGAGACTCAGCCTGGGATATTAGGAGGTGTGTGTCTACCTTGCCTGAGGGTGAAAGTGATATAGGTCTGTCCACCTTGACTGTGGGGTCAAAATGGACTTTATGATTAGTGATTCGTGGTCCCAGGCTGAGGTGGGCAATTCTGACCTTAGCCCAGAAAGTGGGTCGTAACAGAAAAGTGCCATGGCTCAAAGGACCAGCCATTCTTCGTAATCCATCTCTGCACCCATCTAAGTCTCAGGAGACCTACGATCTTATCGACCCTGACATCGACCCTGAAATGCGACCCCAAGTGACAACAAGTCTCACACACATTACCAGAGACGTGGTACACCCACAACGCTGCAAATGCTTCTCTAAATTCAACACTCTCCTCACAGCCATAGCTCACTCCTTCTCCCACTCCATCCAGAATGTTTGTAAAGGGTGGTACGTCTGTTGTCCAACCGAGGATGAGCTGCAGAGAGCCAAGGTGTGTATCATAAAGAGTGTCCAGAAGGAATGCTATGCAGAAGAACTCTGTTCCACCGGAGTGGTGGCTCAGTTGGTAGAGCATCCGCCCCACGCCCGGGAGGCAGGGGTTCAAATCCCAGCCGGGTCATGCCGAAGACCATATAAAAGTGGAACTTCCTGCCGTCCAGCTTGGTGCTCAGCAATAATGGAATGGAGGAGGGAAATTTGTGGCAGCGCCTTGCATGGCAGCGGCCCTCTGATTCTACACTTGGGGTGTGTGTGATTAACACAGTAGATAGGTAAAACACAATCTCGTTCTACTGTACATGATTGGTTGTACAGTTGAATGACAATAAAAGGGTGATTTAATTTTAATTTAATTTAATTTAAAATCGCACAAACACTTTTACCCCTTTAATAAATACAATGCTTGGCAATCTATATCAACTCTTTAAAAATACATTCACATACAAATGCATTTCATAACATTTTGCCTAAAATAACTGGCTTGTTCCAAACCCCAGGTATGGCCTTCTGCTTGAGCTGTCTGAGCAGAACAAAAGAACTTCCTGTTTCCTGTCAGATATTTATAGTTCTCTCCCCCCCCCCCTTCAGCTGCTGCCTACTGAAACCAGGAAAGAGGCTCACAAAATGCTACCGTCCCCTAGTGGAGAGGAGAAACATCTTCCCCCACATTCTTCCACCTGGCTACACATAACTTGCTGTTCTCTAAAAAGGTGCTTGATAGTGTGGAAGATGAAAGCAAACGAGACAGCGAGCTGCACGACACTTGAACTTTATTCAACTTCCAACATTAAACACAGAAAAAACCTCTCTTGTGGTCTCTGGGCACCTCCTTTTATACCACTTTATTTCTTCCCAATGAGACCCAGGGAGCCAAAGACAATATACACAGCACACAAAGCCTGTCTGGCACATTAACATTACAGGACACGAAACCCTGCTTATCACTCCCTCTCCCACTCTAGCGAACTCCAGTGTCTCCTGACTCCCTGGGGTGTGGCCAGTCCTTTCTGTTACATCTGAGACCCCCCGGTGCCACTTCCTCCTTCAGTTCTCTTCCCCCCCCCCCCCCCCCCCCCACCGACTTCCAACTCTGGGTGGAGAACCCCCCGCTCAGTGCCACCACAACGGCAAAATTCACAGCAGTTGTTTGATCCATGAATTGACCTATAGATTTTCTGATTCAATTATAATTGGTATTTAAATAGTCCTCTTCATCATGCTATTCACATTTTGACATCATAAGACCAAGATGACACCTAACAATTGATCAACAGTACTTCACCATTGCGAGGCTTCGAACAGGATGTTCTCAGAAAGAAGTGGCCACTGAACTTGGAGTGTCACAGACTGTCATCAGCAGGTTGCAACAGAGACACAGAGAGACTGGAAGAGTCACGGAAAGGCATAGAAGTGGACGTCCTTTGGCCACATCCCACACTGATGACCGCTTCATTGTGAACAATGCTCTGCGGAACTGGATGATGAATGCTACTCAACTCCAGGCACATTTAAGGGAGGTCAGAGGAACCCAAGTGTCATGACAGACCATTCAAAACCATTTACATCAGCTAGACAACCTGCAAGAGTACCTGACCACACCACCAGGCACTGGCGTCATCATCTTGCATAGGCCAGGGAGCATTTATGCTGGTAAAGGGGCCAGTGGGCCTCAGTACCGTTCTCTGATAAAAGCTGATTCATGTTGAGCAGAAATGATGGCCGCCAACAATGTTGGAGACGTCAAGGAGAGCGCTATGCATCAGCCACTGTTGTTACCAGATGGGCCTTTGGTGGTGTTACAGTCTAGGCAGGTGTGTCTAGTCAATACAGAACTGTCCTACACCTTGTGAATGGTAGTGACAAGCCGATATTAACTGAATAGCATCATTAATCCAGTCATTGTCCCCATGCATGAACAACACAGGCCTCATTTCATCTTCATGGACGACAATGCTCCAGCTCATCGAGGTTGCATTATTAGAGAACAGCTGCTGGAGGCTGGGGTACCTCAAATGGAGTGGCCTGCACTTTCTCCAGAGCTGAATCCCATAGAAAACGGGATCAGCTGAGTCGCCATGTAGAGGCTCGTAACCCTGCACCCCGCAACCTCAGTGACCTGAAGGCCACCCTTCAAGAAGAGTGGAATACCATGCCTCAGCAGACTATTGTCACCATGGGATGAGACGCCGTCTAGGCGCTCAGCCCATGTCTCCTTATCCCTGCCTCTCTTTAGGCAGCATCTCTGTCACCATGGGAGGAGACGCCATTTCGGCGCTCTGCCCATGTCTCCTCGTCTCCGCCTCTCATTAGACAGCGTCTCAGCTGGCTCCCAGCTGTCAGTATTACGGGACGGCTGGGGCCAATTAATGCTCATCAGCTGGGGTGCTGCTAATGAGAATAAAAAGGAGCAGCCTCGATCACTCGGGGCTGCGACTTAAAGCACTACAGGCTGAAACCTCTATTCCCAGCGTCAGCCCTTACTCCTCTTGCAGTAACCTTGTGAGTGTTCCCTGCTGTGAGTATTATGCCTTGGTATCCTATTCTCCGGTGCCAGCCCTTTACTCCTGTACCGTTCTACTCGTGAGTTTAACCTGTTTATGAGTAGCTGTGCTTTGGGTCTACAACGACCGTGTTCCTTACCCAGTGTCCTTATCCCTTGTTCCTAACCCTTCCTTATAATAAACATCTCAACTCACTGGCTCGCCCTTGGCTCTCTTATTGCGTGGCTCCCTAGAGCCACGTGTAACAGTAAGTCGCAGCCAGACGAGTTGCTTGCGGCCGTGAGTTTGTGGAACTGTACCTTCCTTGTCCGGGTGTTAGCGCCATTAGCACGCCGTTTCCCAGGAGTCACTCCCGACGCCAGGGCGACGAGCTGAGGTCCATCTCGGGGGCTGTCCACAGGACGCTCTTCACCCTGCACGACACCTCCAATTCGAGACGCTGGCATCCGGGCCGTGCTGAGGATCTCCTGGACTGTCACCCTCTGTCTTTGTTCCATCTCGAGGTCAGTGCCAGGATTGACGCCATGGTCACACAGCGAGAGAAGCTCCGCGGGTTGGATGGAAACCCCGGCAGGACGCCGAAGTGGATGACGTTGCCCCCCGCTTCGGGACCCCGTTCCTGCTGCCGTTCCAGCCCGGGAGTTCGCGCCACCCAGAGAGCTTCCCCCGTTCTGCATTACGTCACTCGGGATTCCCCCCATGGAGCCGCAGCTGACAGCAGTTACGTCTGGGACCGAGCGGCTGACGCGATTCCCGCTGTGTATCCATTCACCATCTGCAGGCACGTGGCGGCGGCAGTGAGATTGGTGGAGAGGACTCCAGAGCAACAAAGCCTTCCCAAGCTCAATGCCTTCCTCGCCTCAGTCTCTGATCAGGAGCGGCGATTCCTGGGTTCCCCCCTCGCTTCGTCCCCTGGGAGGAGTCGTCGTCACATTGCCAAGTCACCTCAGCATGAACCCGTCCGGACCCAGTTCTGGGCTGCTGCCAGGATCTCTCCTCCCACGCAGCTGTCACCTTCTTGCCTCGTCAGTGTGGAGATTTCACAGCCTCGCTCCCTGAGCCTCATTCCCCCGCTGTCATCCCAGGATATTCGGGCTGGCTCACCGCGGCTGTCACCCCCTCCTCCTCGACGCGTCTCCTGACTACTGTGTGTGCCTGGAACCCCGGCCTGGTGAGCCCTCTCCTGGAGACAACGCGAGCGGTCCCCAGACGATTTCCCAGGGGATCCTCCGTTATCGCCTGGCGGGGAGAGGAAGAAGCTATGTCCACGACAGCAGGCGCCATCGAACCTCCAGGAGGCAGGCAAGTCTTAGTTTATTTACATCAGTTTTATGATTTGCTCTGTCACACTCCTGGAGGTGGAGTTCGGGGTCCGCAGCTCCCTGAACTCCCACCACCTGCTGTAACCTGTGCCTTTAATCCTGCATCCTCTGTGTCTCTCTCCGCCGAGCGAGCCCCGGCTCCGGGTCAACGTGGTGGGATAAGGAGAGGGCCTGCGGTTGCGCAACTACGTTGTGGACGGAGGAGGAGGACTGACTGCTACGTGGAGTCTGCGCCGACGACCAAGTGTCCCCGGGTCTCCACGGAGGTGCGGTTCGGTCCAGCGGGACGAGGTTCTCCTGCCATCATGCCACGTGGACCTTCGGTGTGGTTACCAACGCGGGAGGAACCTCAAGCTGCACTGACCATCGTGCTGGCTGCGGGGCCCGACGCAGCCGAGTGGGAGCCTGACAACGACCTCCGGATGACGGATCCTGGATCTTCGCAGTCCTGGACGGCGTCGGAACCCGAGATCAGGCGAGTGCTCTCCTCTCTTTTCTCCCTCTATTTCTCTGAGCACTTTAGCCTGTCTCTAGAGGGGATGAGCCGGGTGCAGCCGCCCGCTGCATCCAAGCTCGTTTTGCCGGGTTCTGGCGCTGCCGGTGATCCTGATCCCGGTTCTGTTTTTTCTCCCGAGCCTTCTTCCAGGGTCACCGGCAAGGAGTTGCCGTTCCTCGTGATGCTGGAGGGTCCAGGTTCAACGTTGGAGGTCGGTTCTGGTACAGTGCCGACCCAGTCGGGGTCCGACGCGGGTGCTGCTTCGGTGGTGTCTGACGTGGGTTCGCCTAAGACCCAATCGGGGTCCGACTTGGGTGCTGCGCCAGCGCTGTCCAGGTCCGGTGAGGAGGTGGCTGTTTCCCAGCGGCCTGACGCTCGTTGCCCTCATCATCGGCTCTCCCCTGTGCCTCGTCCACCGGGACCCGCTTTGACCCTTCGTCCATCTCGACAGTCCTGGTGGTTGAGTGATGCGACGGCTCGACCCGTAAGACTTCTGGTTCGGCGATCTGGTCCAACTCCCTGACGAACTTTGTTGCTTCTGGGTGGCCTGGCATGGCTACCGGCGGACTGGTTTCTCGGGATCTGGGTTTGGACTTGGCCGCCCGAACGTTTTCCTCTTCCTCGTATATTTAGCGCTGTGTATTGTGTTTTTTCCCGTATTAACCGTACTCAGCATCTTATCCCATTGTTATCCTATGTACCTGTCACCAGTATTTCCCTAGGTGACCCCCCGTATATTTAGCGCTGTGTATGGTGTTTTTTTTCCCCCTTATTAACCGTACTCAGCATTCTATTTCATTGTTATCCTGTTTCCCTGTCACCGTTATCCCTCTAGGTGACCCCCCGTATATTTAGCGCTGTGTATTGTGTTCTCTCCTTATCAACCGTACTCAGTATCTTACCTCATTATCCTGTAAACCTGTCACCATTCTCCCTCTAGGTGACCTCCCGTATATTTAGTGCTGTGTATTGTTTTTCCCCTTATTAACCATACTCAGCATTTTATCTTATTGTTGTCCTGTTACCCTGTCACCGTTATTCTCCTAGGTGTCCTTCTTTGCATTTGGCGCCGTGCATTTTGTTATCTTTTTACTTACCGGTGCATGTCATTCCTATTATTTTTGTCCTGGTCTTAGCCCGCTTTTGTTTCATGGAGTAATGTGTTTTGGTTCCTTTATCAACCATGCTCTGTAATCACTTTCCTGTTCTATTTAGCGTTGTGTATTGTGTTTGCTATTTATCACTTGTACTCAGCGTTTTTGTCCTGTTACGTTTTGGTGGTTTTTTCCTTGCCCTGGGCCACACATTGTTTGTATTCTGAGTAGTGTGTTACCAGTGTCTGACTCAGTTTTCTCCCCATCTGTGCCCTGGGTTAATTATTCCCTGTTTTGTAATGTATTGTATTTGGGTTTTTTCTTCTCTCTGCCCTGCTATCCTACATTGTCCATTGGGGGTTTTTTTTGTCCTTCTCTTTGCATCTCCCCCTCCGGTCCTGCCCCCCTTCCACCCACCCTAGGTGGGGGGGGGGGGGGAGCTGGGGTGTTCCTGGTCGTTCGGGAGCCCGACCTTGAGGGGGGGGCTCTGTCACCATGGGATGAGACGCCGTCTCGGCGCTCAGCCCATGTCTCCTTATCCCTGCCTCTCTTTAGGCAGCATCTCTGTCACCATGGGAGGAGACGCCATTTCGGCGCTCTGCCCATGTCTCCTCGTCTCCGCCTCTCATTAGACAGCGTCTCAGCTGGCTCCCAGCTGTCAGTATTACGGGACGGCTGGGGCCAATTAATCCTCATCAGCTGGGGCGCTGCTAATGAGAATAAAAAGGAGCAGCCTCAATCACTCAGGGCTGCGACTTAAAGCACTACAGGCTGAAACCCCTATTCCCGGCATCAGCCCTTACTCCTCTTGCAGTAACCTTGTGAGTGTTCCCTGCTGTGAGTATTATGCCTTGGTATCCTATTCTCCGGTGCCAGCCCTTTACTCCTGTACCGTTCTACTCGTGAGTTTAACCTGTTTATGAGTAGCTGTGCTTTGGGTCTACAACGACCGTGTTCCTTACCCCGTGTCCTTATCCCTTGTTCCTAACCCTTCCTTATAATAAACATCTCAACTCACTGGCTCGCCCTTGGCTCTCTTATTGCGTGGCTCCCTAGAGCCACGTGTAACAACAATAAGTCGACTTGTGAACAGCATGAGACATCATCAAGCTGCAATTGATTCTCAAGGGCACATGACAAGTTATTGACACACTGACATTTTTTTGTTGTGGTATACCTGTGAAAATAGCAGCACGGCGGGGCACTATTTCCAATTTGTCAATTAGTCCATTTTTATTTCAACTTACAAGTAATAAGAAGTTCCAATAAACATCCGACACGATTCTCACCAATCCACAATCGAACTCAATCGAACTCTCTCGAACTATGTACTATCAAACACACCTGTTTTATACAACCGGAGATAATTAGGGCTTATTAGCTCCTACCATAATCCCAGGTAAAACAATCAACATTCCATTATTTTCCACATACCCACTGATCTCTAAAATACATAAATACTTCCCAACTAAACAATATAAATAACATATAATAAATAACAATCAATAACAACAATCACAACATAAATAATTCAATAAATATCTCAATCCCCTATTTACAAATATTAAACCACCCCTCTAACTTACCATACATGTTTGCTTCCTGCTGGTGTCCTATATAAGGCCCTCAACCCCTAACGGAGTCTTTTGCCCGGACACCCACAGGAAACATGTTGGCAAAGGTATGTGCAATAAATTATTATCAATTATTTACCAAATACTTAATCATAACCTATATCTCCCAAGGCACTCAAATTAAACAAAAGACAGATCCCAAAATACTGTGTGCACTTTCACAAATAATTACAATAACATTTACCACATTACAAATAATATAAACACACATATAATAAATCATGACAGTGGTGACACTCCATCGTCACATTTCCTCCCCCCTTTCCCGAGAGTACAGTACTCTACGAGTCATGTACTCTAGAAAGGCTATCTGCTACAAGGTTGGTTTTCCCTGCCACATACCGAACAGTAAAATTATATGGCTGAAGGGACACATACCACCCTGTGAGACGACTGTTCATATCCTTCATCCTGTTGAACCACTGTAGAGCCCGATGATCTGTCTCCAACAAAAAATGACGCCCTAAAAAATAATATTTTAGAGACCCTATTGCCCATTTCATGGCAAGACATTCTTTTTCTACAGTAGAATATCTTGTATCTCAGAATATCTCCTCAATCCCACTGATACGCCTTCCACAGAGGAAGCAGCGTTTGGGGACGAGGGGGATAACTCGCCTATCACAGGGGCTGAGGTCACCAAGGTGGTTAAAAATCTCCTTGGTGGCCGGGCCCCGGGGGTGGACGAGATTCGCCCTGAGTACCTCAAGGTCCTGGATGTTGTTGGGCTGTCGTAGTTGACACCCCTCTGCAACATTGCGTGGAGGTCGTGGGCAGTGCCTTTGGCCTGGCAAACCGGGGTGTTGGTTCCTCTCTTCAAAAAAGGGGACCGGAGGGTGTGCTCCAACTTTAGAGGGATCACACTCCTCAGCCTCACTGGGAAGGTCTATGCCAAGGTACTGGAGAGGAGAGTCCGGCCGTTGGTCGAACCTCGGATTCAGGAGGAGCAATGTGGTTTTCGTCCTGGCCGTGGCACATCGGATCAGCTCTTTACCCTCTCGAGAATTCTTGAGGGTTCGTGGGAGTTTGCCCAACCAGTTTACATGTGTTTTGTGGACTTGGAGAAGGCATTTGACCGCGTCCCTCGTGGATTTTTGTGGGAGGTGCTTCGGGAGTATGGGGTATCGGGCTTGTTGTTACGAGCTATTCGGTCTCTGTACGACCGTTGTGAGAGTTTGGTTCGTATTGCCAACACTCAGTCGGAGTCATTCCCAGTGAGAGTTGGACTCCGCCAGGGCTGCCCTTTGTCACCGATCCTGTTCATAATTTTTATGGACAGGATTTCTAGGTGCAGCCGGGGAATGGAGGGTGTCATGCTTGGTGACCACAGGATCTCATCTCTGTTGTTTGCAGATGATGTTGTCCTGTTGGCTTCATCCAGCAATGACCTACAGCTCTTGCTGGGACAGTTTTCCGCTGAGTGTGAAGCGGCTGGGATGAGAATCAGCACCTCCAAGTCCGAGTCCATGGTCCTCAGCCGGAAAAAGGTTGATTGTCCTCTCGGGGTTGGGGACAGGCTCCTGCCCCAAGTGGAGGAGTTTAAGTATCTTGGGGTCTTGTTCGCGAGTGAGGGGAAAATGGAGCGAGAGATCGACAGACGGATTGGAGCAGCATCTGCAGTGATGCGGACGTTGTACCGGTCTGTTGTGGTGAAGAGGGAGCTGAATTCTAAGGCAAAGCTGTCGATTTACCAGTCAATCTACGTTCCTACTCTCACCTATGGTCACGAGCTTTGGGTAATGACCGAAAGAACGAGATCACGGATACAAGCGGCTGAAATGAGCTTTCTCCGTAGGATTGCTGGACTCACCCTCAGAGATAGGGTGAGGAGCTCAGTCATCCGGGAGAGGCTCAGAGTAGAACCGCTGCTCCTCCACATTGAAAGGAGTCAGTTGAGGTGGTATGGGCATCTGATTAGGATGCCTCCTGGACGCCTCCCACTTGAGGTGTTTCAGGCACATCCCACTGGGAGGAGACCCCGGGGCAGACCCAGGACACGGTGGAGAGACTATGTCTCCCAGCTGGTCTGGGAACGCCTTGGTATCCTCTCTGAAGAGCTGGAGCAGGTGGCGGGGGAGAGGGAAGTCTGGGCTTCTCTGCTTGAACTGCTGCCTCCGCGACCCGGACCTCCGGAAAAGCGGTAGAAGATGGATGGATGGATGGTTGAATATCTTGTCTCCTGGTCCAACAACTTACGGCTCCTAGAACAGTACTGGGTGTCTCTCTCCCTTCTCCTCCTGGAGAAGTACTGCTCCAATGCCAACCCCTGAAGCATCAGTCTGTAAAATGAACGGGCGAGCAAAGTCTGGGCTGTAGAGAACCTTCTCCCCAGAAATAGCCCTCTTCAGATCCTCAAACGCTCTGTCACACTCCTCTGTCCATTTTACCTTATTTGGTGCTGAAGCCTTAGTGAGGTCAGTCAACACTGCTGCTCTTTCAGCAAAGTGGGGGATGAACTTACTGTACCATCCTACCATTCCCATGAATGATCGTACTTTCTTTTTAGTGGTGGGTACAGGGTAGGTCCGGATGGCATCCACTTTGCCTACTTGTGGTCTAATAACCCCCCTGACCAACCACATGTCCCAGGTACTCCACCTGCTGCTGTCCGAACGCACACTTGCGTGGGTTGATTGTCAGTCCAGCCCTCTTAATTAACTGAAGGACCTGCCCAAGGTGTATCAAATGTTCTTCCCAGGTCTGACTATAAATGACCACATCATCCAGATAGGCAGCCGCAAAGTTCGATACTCTCCTTAACACTTGGTCCATCAGCCGCTGAAAAGTTGCAGGTGCCCCCTGATGGCCAAATGGCATGACCCTGAACTGAAAACTGCCATAAGGTGTTTTAAAGGCTTTAAGTTCCTTTGTTTCTGGTGCCAATGCCACCTGCCAATGCCCCTTACATAGGTCCAAAGTAGAAATAAATCTAGCCTTGCCCACTTTCTCTAATAATTCGTCAATCCAGGGCATGGGGTATGACTCAAATTTAGATACTGAGTTAAGGTATCTAAAGTCAATGCAGAATCTTAATGAGCCATCCTTTTTTAGTGTAGGCTCATTTGTAATTTCGTGTAATTTTTTTGGTAAAAGCAAAAACTCATTTGATTTTGAAAGAAGATATAAGTTTAAAAAAAAATTAAGGTGCCATTTTTTCTTCACATTCTAAGGGTCCGAAATCCAAGATGGCGGCCAAAATAGCCGCCGTTTAGCAATAATTCAATATCTTCACTAGTACACATGATATAATTACAAAGTATCTAAACATAGGTTTTCTGACACAAGAAAACCAATGGAATCATCAAATTTAGGCTAAAGTTGTGATTTACATGCCTAATTTCAAGATGGCGTCCAAAATGGCTACTGTTTACACTAAATTCTACTTATTTCGACACCGTAGTCCATACAATGATTTTGGAAATAAATGTTCAAAGACCTTATGTGTTTGATTAAAGTAATGTATTGGTCACGTGGTACACATTATATGAACAAGTCAATAAACAAATCTATATAACTATAGTGAAACCACGTTAGTTATTGTTCAGTCATTTTATGAACGAAAAAAATGCAAAAAGTCACATGGAATATAGATGTAGTTTTAGCAGCGGACATCAAACGTCTTCACACTCTTCATTTATCCCTGGTTGGCTTGTTTTGTTGTTGCAAGTGAAAACCCAACATCCACAGAATTCTGTACATGGGATATTGTTTTTGCGACAGCTGCACCTTCCTTCACATCCACTTTTGCATCCACACTTTATCAGGTGCAGTACTGCCTCAGGAGCTGGTGGATTCAAACATCGAACAGGAGAGAAGTGACTTGAACCTGCGTCAAATGTCCAACCAAATGCAGCAGGTGCTGGGAGGCGTGGGTGATTTTCATCAGCTTTCCTCCAAATCATGGCTATGTAGTGTGCACGTCGAATATGTAAGTCCAGTGAACCAGAAGTTGGTGGAAGGTTTTCTCCTTCGGCTGCACGATTTGAGTAGAGGAACCAGCGAAGCTCTTTTACTGTTGTGTGGATTTTTGATCGATACAACATGCAAACAAAACCTTCCAGCTGAAAGCATGCATCAGAGGGCAGATCGTTGTCATTTCCTAGCATTGCTAGTGCATCCAGGATCTCATCGTCACAAGACATGAATGCCTTGAAGCACCAGTCTTTGGTTCTGCCAGCAAATCTACCAGACATGTCGGAGCCTGTCAGAGCATGAAGACCCAACAGTGCAGAAGCACGCTTTTGTCCTAAGTTGTTGTATATGTTACAGACAGAAATGTTCCTCTTCAGCCTGCCCTTACCAGTGAGGAAGACTGTAGAAACTGGCAAGTGGGGATACATGTGGACCAGTAGCAACAAGACATCCGTGTCTGGAGAACTGACCACAAGTTCTGCTTCATGGGGAACACTTACAGCATGCAGTATGAGCAACGTGTCTGCCTCTTCTTGGCTGTGAGTGAGAAGCGAGTCTGGAATATCAACATTGCCCTTGGTTTGTGTTCCTGAGGTCACCATAAATTTCTTCAGTCTGTTGTTTGAGCTCCTGCTGTGGCGTACAACCTTGTCGGCCAAATACTCGGTGAGCTCTGCTTTGGTCCGGATATCCGAGAGAAAGTCCTTCAGGGAAATATTCTGGATTAAAGTGGTGTCCTTCACATGGTAATATGTTGACTTTCCCTTGGTCCTCTTTGTCCTCATCTGTTCCTTGAGTGATGTTTTCATGTACCTGTCGAACACCAATCTGACCTCATCATAGTTTGCAGCCATGTTGCAGATTATCGCCAGAAAGGAGTCTGCAAAATCTTGACACGTCTTCATTTGGTCGGTCTTGGTAACCGAGTTTACCACAGCCATTCCATCGATGATGACTACTCGATATGCTGATGGTTGATTTGTCTCCACATCTGTATGTTCTACTGTTGTAGCTGCTACTTGTAGTGGTACATGCGCTGATTGATTGCCAGATGGCTCACTTTCAGTTGTCTCATTTCTGTCAGCTTCGGCCTGTTGTGCGTTACTACTGAGTTTCTCAAGATGATGCAGCATCGAAGCCTTATCATAGGCTAGCAGAAGAGACCCATCTGAAGCAAATAAGGATCGTGGTAACACACCAAACTCGTAAGTTCCAATGCACTCCTTCAGGTCAAGTTCTGGTCGACTTCTGGAGATAACGATGAAGTGCTGCAAGAGTCCTCGCTCTTCTTTGATCTTGACCACATTGTCCCCTACTCTGATTTCTGTTGATGCATTAGCGCTTTTGTAAGTTCCAAGTTTCCTTTTGGTCATTTTCTCCCACACAGAAAGTTTTCCTTCTGTCAGGCGTTCAGTGACGAAATCTTCAAACATCTGTTGACCAATCTCGTCACGGTGAAGGATGTCATTGGTAACAGTTTCATTCATCACTGACTTGGTGAGCAGGTTGTATATCTCATCCTCATCAGCAGATTCAAATGGGTTTCCATGCTGATGAAATACTGCACTGAGTTTGACTGCATTTTGTGTGACACGAGAGAGCTTTCCTCCTGTGAGTTCATGGTGTTGTGTTCTTTTCTCATTGTTGCCAGTGCAGTATGTTTTTTCAAATTTGCGTTGTAAATTTGACAGTTCAGGTGCAATGAGAAAGTACTTGTCCAGTGACTTTTCATTCTGCGTGATTCCTACTATCCCACCAACGACCAATCCTTTAATGCAGAGAACTCTGTTTCCCCGTATGAACATCGAACATCAGTTGATGTAATTAGTTTCTCTACTGAAAGCAAAGAAGGGTGAAGCACATAGTTTGTATAATCTGTTTGTTTGCTCCTCAGCTGACAAATGAAGCAAAGTTCAAAGTCCACAGTTTTTGACTTCTTGTTAGATGAAGACTCTGCCATGTTGGTTAATATATGGACTCTAAGCTACGTTATGGTTGCTGTGGGTAATTGTTTCCTGCAAATACAAAGAAAATACATCTTTGTATACACATATACACCAAATGTTCAAACCTTAAGCTAATGCGGAAAAACTGCGTCCAGCAACTGCATTCAAACATCAATTATGGGGCTGCCGTGTTTAATTCAAGATGGCAGTCTGTCTGAAACACAAAATAAAAAGATTAGTAATCACAGGGAAGTTGTTATCCATGTGGAACTCTCTATTTAAAGTTAGTTTTATAAGTAATAGATGCTGAAAAAAATATTGGAACCAGATTTATATCAATCGTAATGTCTAATTTATGCCGTTTTTGTATCATGGCAGCCATCATGGATTTCAGGGCATTAGAGCACAAAAAAAATGGCACCCTATTTTTTTCTTATGTTTATATAATATTCTAACAGAATCAGGCGAGTTTTTGCTTTTACCAAAAAAAATACACGAATTTTTATTTCATGACAAATGAGCCTACACTATTTGGGGACCAGCACAATTGGGCTACACCACTCACTGACTGACTCCTCAATCACTCCCAGCTGCAACATCAAATCAATTTCATGCCTCATTTTTGGTACCAATCGTTCCGGGATCCTATATGATTTTCTATGTGGGACAGTTTCCTCTTTCAAATAAACCTTATGACGTACCAATGTGGTGAAACCAGGTCTCTCCTGAAACAATTCTGGATCCAATAGTGCCTCTAACTCTCTCCGCTGATCCACCTGCAAATGAGACACTTCAAATAAATAAGGCTCTGACACATTTGTGGGAAAGGACTGTTCTTTCTCCTCATCCACTTCCGTCGCACAAATGAGGAGCTGTGGTGTCTCCTGAAGAACAGGTTGCTGCTGCTGATGACCAGGCTGCTGAAACTCTTTCAATAAGTTAATATGGAAGGTCTGATATTTTACCTTTCTGTCAGGCACCACTGTTGTTGGCTTTTGTTTCAATAAATTGTTTGAGATGAGGCAATCACCATTGCATGTTTCTACTTAAATGCCCTACTTTCATGATATAATATTACTGTAGTGTGAATTTTTTACATTTTCCATAAATTTCACACCAAAGCCAAATATCCCTAACTTTTTGTGAGTAGTGTATATACAGTATGTATTAAAATAAAATGAAATAAAAAAATAATTCATGCAAACACATGATAAAGGATAAACTCTTCCAAAGCAAAAAACTGCTACAACAGCATAACCACAAATACTCATTCACCACATTACTTGTGTCTTTCTAGACCCCCCCCCCCCAATTCTCTTCTTTTATACGCTCAGGTGGGAGAGGGTTCTGGCCTTTTTGATATACTAAATTATTTTAATGGATGGATGTACTTTATTGATCCAAAAGTGGGAAAATACAGTGTAACAGCAGCATGACACTGTAAGACGACCAAACCAACAGAAATACACACAGCATAATAGGGTAGGAAATAGAAAAAGGAGTTACCCAGGGAAGTAAAAATGCTTAGATAATTTTATTTACTACACAAACTACCACTAAGTTAAATAGCTGATGATCCCTATGAATCTATGGATCATATTGACTGTACAGAGAAGGATTATAAGGTGCAGGGTGAAATGGGAGGTACCAGTTAGACAGTAAGGTGCAGTGTGGCAGCATTGTTATGACCAAGATTCAACATCAGAGTGAGTTATTGTACAGTGAAATGGCACGTGTCAGAAAAGATTTCCTGTACCTGACTGTTTGGCAGCAGAGCTGTAGCAGTCTGCTGGAGAAAGTGCTCCACTCTCTGTCCTGTGTGTGTGTGTGTGTGTGTGTGTGTGTGTGTGTGTGTGTGTGTGTGTGTCCGGGGGGGGGGGGGGGGGGTGTGATCAGGATTGTCCATGATGGATAGCAGTTTGTTCAGTGTCCTCCTCTCCACCACATTCTCAAAACTCTCCAGCCTGAGACCAATTACAGAGCCAGCCTTCTTGATAATCTTGTCAAGTCTGTTGGTGTTGTTGGCTCTGATACTGCTACCCCAGCAAACGGCAGCAAAGATGGCACTGGCAACAATGGCCTAGTAGAAAAGCTCCAGCATCTCGTTGCACACATTGAAAGATCTCAGCTTCCTCAGAAAGTAGAGTCTGCTCATTCCCTTCTTTTGCACAACATCGGTGTTAGATTTCCAGTCTGCTGCTGATCATGATACCCAGGTATTTGTAGTCCTCTACTTCCTCCACATCCTCCCCCCTAATCCGCAATGGCTGTGAAGGCATCCTCTTCTTCCTGAAGTCGATCACCATCTCTCTGGTCTTGCTGACGTTCAGCCTCAGGTGATTCTGCTTGGTCCATTCCACAGATCTTTCAACCAGTGCCCTGTACTCCCCCTCCTCTCCCTCTCTTATACACCCAACAACAGCCAAGTCAGAGAATTTCTGCAGGTGGCATGACTCGGAGATGTACTGAAAGTTGGTGGTGTACAAAGTAAAGAGAAAAGGAGAAAGAACAGTCCCCTGTGGAGCTCCTGTTGTCACTAACCACCACATCAGACAAGACACTGCCCAGCTGGACAAACTGTGGCCTGCCTGTCAGGTAATCAATAATCTAGGAGATCACAGAGCTGTCAACTCTCATCCCCCCGTAAACCCCCAAACTGAGAAGGGTCCAGCCACATCTTCACCTGCTCAGGTGGACTAAAATAAGTCTCTCCAGGACCTTCATCACATGTGATGTGCAGGCAACTTGTCGATAGTCTGACAGGTCCAATGGAGACGACTTCTTGGGGACAGGAACCAGGCAGGACGTCTTTCACAGCACCGGTGCTCTCTCCAGACTCAGGCTCAGGTTGTACAGATGTTTCAGTACTGGAGATAGCTGGTTGGCACAGGTCCTCAGGATCCTGGCAGAGATGCTATCAGGGCCTGCAGCCTTCTGCAGGTGGAGTCTCTCCAGCTGTTTCCTAACCTGGTCAGTGGTCACAGTGATGTGGGGGTTGGTGCTGATGTCTTCAGTGGTGGGGAGGGGTGAGAGAGGTACTGCACAGGGGAGTGGGGGGGGTCTGCCTGTGTTGTGGGGGTGGCGGACAGTGAGTTGAACCAATTAAAAACAGGTTCAACTCATCACCTCTCTCAAGGTCTGTCTGTCTCTCCCCTTACACCCAGCAATGCGTTTCATTCCAGTCCAAACATCCCTCACATTTTTCTGCTGTACTTTGTCCTCCACCTTCCTCCTGTAATTGTCTTTACACATCCTCAGCATCTCTTTCAGTTCCCGCTGCACCCTCCTTAGTTCCTCTCTGTCTCCAGACCTAAAAGCCCTCATCTTCTTGTTAAGAAGTGCTTTCAGGTCACTGGTGATCCATGGTTTGCTGATGGGGAAACAGTGCACGATCTGGGCTGGCATGGTTGTGTTTTCGCAGAATCTTATGTATTCAATGATGCAGTCAGTCATGTTATCTATGTCCGTCCCATGTGGCTTGCAGAGTACATCCCAGTCTGTCATCTCAAAGCTGTCCTGTAGTGCATCAGCAGCCTCCTGTGTCCACCTCCTCACAGTCCATGTATGAGCAGGCTGCCTTTCTACAAGAGGAACATACTTGGGGGTTAACAGAACCAGGTTGTGATCAGATCTGCCATGAGGAAGTAGAGCTGTGGCTCTGTATGCATCTCTGGCATTGGCATACAGGAGATTCAGTGCTTTATTTTCTCTGGTGGGACAGTCAACAAACTGGTGGAAGTTTGGTCATGTTTTGTCCAGTGAGACATAATTACAATCTCCTGTGATGGCCATAAATGCATCGGGATGCTGAGCCAATAAAGAGGAAGCAGTGGAGCTGATGACGTCACAGGCCACCGCTGCATTAGCTGACGGAAGGACACAAACAGTAATCACAATGGTGCATGTGAACTCTCTTGGCAGATAATTAGGTCACAAGCAGTTCAATGTCTGGGCTATAGAGATATTCCTTCACTTAAATGTGTCCAGGATTACACCACCTCTCATTCACAAAAAGTGCAATCTCTCCTCCCTTCTTTTTACCACTCCTTATAACGTCCCTGTCTGCCCGTACAGTCTTGAAGCCGGGTAACGTGACGTTGCTGTCCGGGATATGCGAGTACAGTGATCCCTCGCTACTTCGCGCTTCACCTTTCGCGCCCTCAGTGCATCGCGGATTTTTCAAAAATATTCATCAAAAATTCAAAATTGAGAAATAATGGGCGGGCACTAGCAGAAGGCAGGGAGACTACATTAGACCATCAGGTATCAACACGGAGAGCCGCACAACTCAAAAAATCCACCTCTCTGTTCGCTGTTCTCGTGTTGGCTCGGCTCGGAAATCTCGCAAGCTGATTGGCCGAGACGTTTCACCCACCTCCTCTCCCTGCCGAGCACCCATGAAGGGAAGACCGCATTCATTGCTCTTTATCGCTCGTGTTACGTAGTCTCACAGCGTGGAACTTTTTGCTGTTCTCTTGTGCCATTTTGTGCGAAATAGTCTTCCCATCGAGCCACTACGCCGCCTCCTCAGAATCAGAATCAGAATCAGAATCAGCTTTATTGGCCAAGTATGCACAACACATACAAGGAATTTGACTTTGGCTAAAAACTTGCTCTCATTGTTCAGGTGGAGGATTTAAATAAGGATTCAATGACAACAGAGTATGTACAGTAAATTACAGTCTGTCCACGTTTCTATAAAAGGATGCAAATATATACAGGAATATATGCAGTTATTTACTCGGACTAACCACACTTTGCAGAAATATATGAAAAAATATACAATCACACAGTATTTCAATGTGGACTCAGATTCAGTGATATAATGTGAATGAAGTAAAAAGCAGTGTGAGAGTTATGTGCAATGTAATAATGGATGAAAAGTCATGAGTACAGCAAACAGGTAGGACTAGGTGAATGTTAGGAGTTCATAAGAGTGATGGCTTGAGGAAAGAAACTGTTCCTGTGACGGGTGGTTTTGACCTTCAGTGATCTGTAACGATGACCAGAAGATAGAAGTTCAAACAGTTTGTGGCCGGGGTGTGATGGGTCAGCACAGATGTTTCCCGCCCGTTTCCTGGTTATGGACCGATATAAGTTCTCAATGGAGGGTAGGTCGGTACCAATGATCCTCTCCGCAGACTTAATGATCCGCTGCAGTCTGGTCTTGTCCTGTTTAGTGGCAGATCCAAACCAGACAGTGATGGAAAAGCAGAGGACAGATTGGATGATGGCGGTGTAGAAGACAACCAGCAGCTCCTGAGGCAAATCAAACTTCTTGAGCTGATGCAGAAAAAACAACCTCTGCTGGGCCTTTTTCCGGACAGTGTCTATATGGGAGGACCACTTCAGGTTCCGGGAGATTGTGGTACCCAGAAACTTGAAGGAGTCCACAGTGGACACTGTGCTGTTGAGGATGGTGAGTGGGGGGAATGAAGGGGGGTGTCACCTGAAATCCACAGTCATCTCCACCGTTTTGGCTGGGTTAAGTTCAAGATGGTTCTGGCTGCACCAGAGGATCAGCTGCTCCACCTCCCGCCTGTATGCAGACTCATCATCATCCCGGATCAAACCGATGACTGTGGTGTCATCCGCAAACTTCAGGAGCTTCACCGAAGGGTCCTCTGAGGTGCAGTCGTTGGAGTAGAGGGAGAAGAGCAGTGGGGAAAGGACACATCCTTGGGGGGCACCAGTACTAATTTTTCGGGAGCTGGATGTAAATCTCCCTAGCTTCACCTGTTGCCACCTGTCAGTCAGAAAACTGGAGATCCACTGGCAGGTGGAGGGGGGCACCTTGAGCTGGAGGAGTTTCTGATGAAGAATGCCTGGGATGATGGTGTTGAACGCTGAGCTGAAGTCGACAAACAGGATCCTGGCGTACGTCCCTGGGGAGTCGAGGTGTTGCAGGATGTAATGTAGTCCCATATTCACTGCATCATCCACTGACCTGTTTGACCGGTAGGCAAACTGCAGTGGGTCCATCAGGGGGCCTGTGATGACCTTCAGGTGGTTCAGCACCAATCTCTCCAAGGATTTCATGACCACAGAGGTCAGGGCAACAGGTCTGTAGTCGTTTAATCCTGTAATAGAGGGTTTCTTGGGAACTGGAATGCAGCTTCTCCAGCTCTATCGGAAGCTGCCCTCGATGATCCTGCGCTTCTAGCACCTGACGATGAGGGGTCACCTGAGGAGCAGTAAAGCTCTCATTAACCTGTGAAGTAAATCATCTTCATCTTGAGTTACGTATCTTGTTATAAGAATAAAAGAGTTCTAAAAACATATTTATGTACACTTTATTTACATCTACGTATGTATGTACACATACACACACACACACACGTATCATATGAGAGAGAGAGAGTGAGAGAATGAACGTACGTATTATTTATGGATGACGTCATTAGGGGTGACGCTACTTCGCGGTTTTTCACTTTTCGCGGTCGGTTCTGGAACCCATTAACCGCGATAAGTGAGGGATCACTGTAAAGCCATGTTTCTGTAAAACGCATGATACTACACTCCCGATAATCCCTCTGCGTCCTGACCAGCACTGCGAGCTCGTCCGTCTTATTTCCCAGAGACCTCACGTTCCCCGTGATTAGCACCGGTACTGTAGGCTTACACTTTTTTCTCCTCATTCTAACCTTGGCTCCAGGGTTCTGCCCATGGCATCTGCTTCTCAGCTCATCCGGGATCACAGGCTTTGCCCTGGGTAAGCAGCACAGGCCTGTTCATTGCAGTCAGCTAATTGCGTGTGTAAGCAATGCTCTTGCCTCCGCCCGTATTGTTTTCCATAGCCACAAGGAAGAAAAATAGCAGGAAGACCAGGAGAAAAAATAGAAAAACTTGGTCCAATCATTAATCCGAGTCTAATCAAAAAGTCCTTATAGAAAAGAACACACTAGAGACACAAAGTCAGGAAAACACTAATTGAAGCTGCTGTTACCGGCTGCCTGCCCAATGGCGCCGGAAGTAAAAAGAGTTTAGTAGTGTTATTTCACTGGGTCAGAATGTATCTAACAATCTAAACAAAAACAGGGACAGAGCTGGGTCATTTAAAAGCTTCTTTGAAGGCTCATTATTTTGTCTTGCCTGATATATGCTGCCAGTTCACTCACACAGCCACTTCTGCAGGTAACTTCTGTTAGTAAAGGTTGATGTTGCATTGAACCTCCTCTTTCTTGCAATCTTTTTCTCAGAAAAAAACAAAAACAAAACAGACCTCTGAACCTCAATAACTTCATCCTGATCATAATGCCTCAACAGCTGGTGAGTGTTGTGTTCGTGTTCGTTGAGGAGAGAAGAGACTTGCAGTTGAACCAACGTAACTTTATTTTTTAGCGGCAGCTCACACAGACACTTTCACATCGGCTCCCATGTTGGCCGTTTCTTATTCTACTGAGTGCATCATTCCAACAAGCGGTAACAAGGTAGCAGCGACGCCTAGTGGTAAACACTGATCATTACATCCCCCTTTCTTTGAGGTGAATAAACATTAATAAACATTGAATGCAAAACAGTGTATATGTATTCAGTATGAATGGACTAATACAAAACACAAATTTCAGTTCTCCCTGAATCAACATGCCCAAAGAAATTAACATCTGTTACATTTTTCTTATTCTTTGCTTTTTGCTTTTTTTTTTTTTTTTCTTATAAGTCCAACCTATCTGGTTTCTTTATTTCTCGTTTTGATCTTCTCGGTTCATCTTTGTCAGGTGGAACATTTGCTTCACAGTTCATAAGAGGTGTGGTTGTGGGAGATTCTGGGTGAGCATTATTGGGCCCACCAGGTGCTTGTGGAGTCTTGAGGAGACTGCGGCGATTGCGCCTGAGCACCTGTCCATCCTCGGTTCTCACTGTGAATGATCTTGGAGCAACTTCCTGTAATACAACTCCTTTAGTGTTCCAGCCAGATGCATCCTCGATCCTAACTGGGTCGTTGTTGGCCAGTGGAGAGAGTGGTTTGGCTGAAATGTCATAGAATGTCTTTTGTTTCAGTTTCTGCTTCTCAAGCTTGTTTCTGAGTTTTGTATCTTTCCTTTGTGAAGTAGCATTTGGGTAGCTGGGAAGCGTTGTACGCAGCTTTCTGTTCATTAGTAGCTCAGCAGGTGACAGTCCGCACTGAAGTGGAGAGGCGCGGTAACTGAGTAGAGCCAAGTATGGATCCGAGTTGCTGTCTGCAGCTTTCTTAAGCAGTTGCTTCAGAATGTGGACGCCTTTTTCTGCTTGTCCATTTGATTGTGCATAGTGTGGGCTTGATGTCACATGCCGAAATTCATACTGTTCTGCAAACTGCTGCCATTCCCTGCTACTGAAACATGGTCCATTATCTGTCACCACAAGGTGTGGGATGCCATGCCGAGCAAATGTGGATTTGGTATGAGTGATCACACAGGCTGATGTAGTGCTTGAGAGTAGTGCCATTTCTGGAAAGTTGGAAAAGTAGTCCATGACTACTAAGTAGTCTTTGCCTTTAAGGTGAAACAGGTCTATCCCTACTTTGTGCCAAGGGGATGCAGGACTTTCAGATATCACCATTGGCTCTTTGCTTTGTTTACTTCGGTGTTTCTGGCACGTTTCACAACTACTCACAAGCGTCTCGATGTCTTTGTTTAGTCCAGGCCAGTACACTGACTCCCTTGCTCTCCTTTTACATTTTTCAATCCCAAGGTGTCCTTCATGTATCCTGTTTAACAAATCTGGTCTTAGAGCCTCAGGGATGACTATTCTTCCTTTCTTCAGTAATAGTCCATCAACAAAACTGAGATCTCCTCTGACATGGTAATAGCGAGGGCAAGATCCTGCAGGCCATCCCTCGTCCATGTTCTGAATGACACGCTGTAGCTCGGTGTCCTGTGATGTCACCTCAGCTATTTGTTTCGACTTTGTGTCAGATACTGGCAGAGCACACGACACCATGTTGATGTGATTTTCAATATCCTCATCTGTGGAACTCAGACACTTTTCAGCAGGTGCTCTGGACAAGGCATCTGCGAGTATCAGGTGCTTTCCCGGTGTATAAACCAGTTCAAAATCGTACCTTTGCATTTTCATCATTAGGCGTTGGATCCGTGGGGACATTTCGTTAAGATTCTTCTTGATAATGGAGACGAGTGGGCGGTGGTCAGTTTCCACAGTAAAAGACGGCAGTCCATAGACATAACTGTGAAACCGCTCCAGCCCGTAGGAAACGCCTAAACACTCCTTTTCAATCTGGGCATATTTGCATTCAGACTTTGTCATAGCCCTTGACACATAGGCTACTGGTTTCCAGTACTCTCCTTCTGCCTGTAGGAGCACTGCTCCGATGCCATCTTTGGACGCGTCAGTTGACACTTTGAGCTTTTTCCGGTGGTCATAGTAGGCTAATGCTGGTGCTCTGGTAAGAGTTTGCTTAAGTCTTTGCCACTCTTGCTCATGTTTTTCGGCCCATTTAAAGTCACAGTCGTTGTGTAAGAGCTCTCGGATGCATGACGTCTTTGCTGTGAGGTTGGGAATAAATTTGCCTATGAAATTTACCATTCCCATGATGCGTAACACGCCCGTTTTGTCTGTTGGTCTTGGCATGTTCAGTATTGCTTTCACTTTATCGCCATCTGGTTGTATGCCTTGAGCTGTGAGTTTGTCTCCGAGGAAGAGAATCTCTTGTACTGCAAACTCACACTTGGCTCTATTGAGTTTCAGCCCGTACTTCTGAATGCGCTCCATCACTTTGTTAAGTCTCTGGTTGTGCTCTTGGAGAGTCGAGCCCCATACAATAATGTCATCTATGTAAACTCTGACTCCCTCTAGGCCTTCAATGATCTGTTCCATCGCTCTGTGGAATATTTCTGGTGCAGATTTTATTCCAAATGGCAGCCTAAGAAAACAGTATCTACCGAAAGGTGTGTTAAAAGTACAGTACTTAGTGCTGCTCTCATCCAGTTTTAACTGCCAGAAACCCTGAGAAGCGTCGAGCTTTGTGAAGTAGTTAGCTCCTGCCATCTCACTAACTATTTCCTCACGTGTGGGGATTTGGTAGTACTCGCGCTTAATGTTCTCATTTAGATCTTTTGGGTCCATGCACATTCTCAACTCACCATTCTTTTTCTTTGTGACGACCATCGAGTTGACCCAGTCTGTGGGCTCCTGCACCTTTTTGATCACGCCCATGTTGGTCATCCTGTCCAGTTCTCGTTTGAGGGCTTCACGCAGTGGAGCTGGGACCCTACGTGGTGCGTGCACAACTAGTTGGGCGCCTTCTTTTAGCTGGATTTTATATGTAAAGGGCAGTGTGCCAAAACCTTTGAACACATCAGAAAAGTTTTGCACAATAGCGTTAGTGTCACACTTGGAATCTGATTCAATGCAGTACACTCTTTTCACTAACCCTAGCTCTTCACAGCTTTTATCACCCAACAGTGATTCACATTTCTCATTCACAACAGAAAAGTTTACATTGTGCACTTTACCTTTAACAACAACATTCAGTTTACAGGTACCAAAACACTGTATGGGTTGCCCATTGTAATCTTTCAACCCTGATTTCTTTCTGTATATGTGTGGCTTAACCTGCATTTCCTTTACATCAGACATGCTAATGAGGTTAGCTTTTGCACCAGTGTCCAGTCTCATAGTGACGATAGTCCCGTTAACCAGCAGAGGAGTGATCCACTTGTCCTCATTGGTAATGCTGATGACTTTTTCTCCTTCATTTTCACAGTCAACGATGCCCACAAAGAAAGTGTCACTTAAGTCTGTGTCTTCGACTACATTCACATTTTTGCCTTTTTTTCCTTCCTTTCTTTTGGTGAAGCATTGCTTGGCAAAATGATTCTTTCCATGGCAGTTGGAGCATACTTTACCAAACGCTGGGCATTGCTTTGGCTTGTGCTGTAATCCGCAACGCTTGCAGAAGAACGTGGGATCCTCGGTCCGCTGTGCAGTCCCGGCCCGTGAGCGACGCCTCCCGCTCTGAGATGACACGGCGCCGACCGCTGCTCCTTCACTCGGAGGTGTGGCGCCTGGCATGCCGCAGAACGTTTTCATGTGCTTCTGGGACAGTTCGCTTGCCTGGCAGAGTTTAACAGCCATCTCCAGCGTCAACTCCGTCTCACGAAGCAGTCTCTCTCTTAACTTTTTGTCCTCAACACCAAAAACAATTTGATCTCTGATCATTGAGTCCTTCAATGTCCCAAAATTGCAGGATTGTGCTTTCAAACGGAGTAGTGAACAGACCTCAGTCAGAGGATCATTACTGATGTTTGGTGTGATTGTTCAGAACACTTTACTGCTTATGGCAGGCCAGGCCACTGGGAAATATCCCAGTGAAAACAACAGCCAGTCTGCCTTTTCTCTGGTTAGGTTGGCGCGGCAAAGGATGGACTCCTGAAATTCAGCCAGGAGTCGAACAAGGCAAAGATCTGGATGGGAATGTGAAATATACAAGATGTCGCAATAGTCGGAAGTATGGAAAAATCGTGATAGTATTGTATTGTGCGACCTATCATGATTCCCACCCCTATTTTTCTTATTTTGTGGGGTGAAATCCTTGTTTTCACTTCTAGGAATTTGTGACATAAAGGACAGTTCCTTTTTCTAGTAAATTTGTGATTTAATTTTTTCATAAATCTGTGAACTTTTTTCTCAAAATTTATTTTTTTCCCCCAATAGAGGGCCTAAGTCACGCCCCCTCTACTACTGCATATGGGACCTTAAATCAGAAAAAATCTCCATTGAAGTTAATGGCAAGAGAGAAATTATCTAACAGTCCTCTGAATCAGATCAAAATACAAAACAATACATTTGTGTTGTTTTTCTCCTCTTTCAATGCTTCTTTCATTGGTCAGAAAACAGGAGATGAGCTTTGAGGGGGGAACTGCCATAATCGTGTTTGATGAGGTGTATAGCCAGAGACAAGGAAATGTGGAGCGGCTTCACAAAAACTAAATATTACCCTTATTATACAACAATCGACAACTTCAATTACATGGTGTGGAGGTAATAGAACAGGCGAGAGGCAACGAGCTGGAAGGGCACAAGGTTTTATTCCTCCAACATACTGAAACACGCTTCATAGCTCATGTGAACTACTGCGCTACTGAGGCATCTGTAACAAGCTCTTTTATACACGCTATACAGACAGAGAGAATGCATGGCACATTAGCATAGTGATTGTCAGCTAATAAACATCAGTCTTATGGCTGTGTTGTGAGACATGTATATGTTGGACACTGCATATGTGATTTAACCTCACGATGAAGGAGAGCCAGCCCCCTGTGGTGCGGAGCCACAGAGCCTGGACCCCCTGCGGAGGACAGGGGACAGAAGACTTCCTGACCACTGAGGCTCGAGAGGAGAGAAGGGGGAGTTATGTAAATAAAAGGCTAATGAATGTGAATAAAGAGACTTTGATATGGATGTGTGATTTCCCCCGCGAGGGAAATGGTTTGATGTGAGGATGTTTAAATGAGAGAACTTTGGTGTGTTCACTCTCTTTGTTCGCTGCTCAGGAATGAGAGCAGACAGTGGAATGGTTACTTGAAATAAACTGAAATTAAAGGCAATTCGGTTTCGTTATTCAAGTCTCCCCACATTGGTGACTGACGACGTTGAGAATGAACGAAGAAATTCTCAGGGTCCCGGACTCACAGCGCTCAGAGCTGGCGAGCGCAGTGGCCGTTAAGCTGCCTGATTTCTGGCAGGATAACCCACGGTCGTGGTTTCTGCAAGCAGAGTCGCAGTTCGCGCTCGCAGGAGTAACGGTGGATGACACTAAGTTCCACCATGTCATCGCTAAACTGGACAACAGCACAGCTCGGTGCGTGCAGAGCTTGGTGGAGCAGCCGCCTGCGACCGACAGGTACGGCAAGCTGAAATCCACCCTCATCAAGTTTTTCACCCCCTCGGCTGAAGTGAGGGCGAGGAGGATCCTGTCTTTGCTAGACCAAGGTGGACACAGGCCGAGCGCCCTGATGGAGGAGATGATACAGCTGAGAGGGTTGGACAACGATGATTTCATTTTTCAGTTCATCTTCCTCTCCAACCTCCCGGCGCATGCGAGAAGCACGCTGGCCGGCAAAAAGTGTCACACCCTGGAGGAGTTCCGGGAGCTGGCCCAGGAGGCAGATGGGATCCTGGACGCCTGCGGCGGGCAAGCAACCACAGCGGCGACCCGAGACAGCGGGGAGCCAGAGGCGGCAGAACCAGACTGGCCGACGACGGCGGCAACACGGCCGCGACGAGGTGGAGCCAATAGCCCGGCGGCAGAGGCGCGGTCACGACACAGCGGAGGAGAAGATCTCTGCTTTTACCATCGGAGGGTCGCAGAGAAGGCACGCAGGTGTGTGCCGCCCTGCATCTTCAGGAGTTCGGGAAACGGCAAGACCGGGGGTCGCTAGCAGCTTCGACCCTCGGAGAACGCAACAAGCTGCTCTACATCACGGATGCGCGCTCCGGACGAGAGTTCCTCATCGACACCGGAGCACAAGTGAGCTTCATCACCCCAACATACGCGGACCGGGTGGCTGGACCCCACGGTAGCGGAGCTACAGCGGCAAATGGCTCGAACATCAACACCTACGGGAGAAGGACCTTGCCTTTGTGCTTACATGGCCGCACATATGAATGGACTTTTGTAATAGCGGCGGTGAGTTTCAACATGTTGGGCGCGGATTTTTTGTGTTCACACAATCTGTTAGTTGATGTTGCTAATAGACGGCTGGTAAATGCACTCTCTTTTTACTCTCTCCCCTGTTCAGCTCGAGTGTCCCCGCCACCAGTACAGACCCACGTCGCTACAGCAGGTGGTAAGTTTCACACACTCCTCACCCAATTTCCAGCGCTCACTGTGCCCACTTTTTCAGCGACGGTCGCGAAGCACGGGGTGAAACACTTTATCCCCACGTCTGGTCCTCCCGTGTTTGCAAAAGCTCGGCGCTTGGATGCAGTTAAGCTCGCCATTGCGCGCGAGGAGTTCGCCAGCCTGGAGAGGCTGGGCATCGTTCGTAGGTCGAAGAGCCCGTGGGCTTCGCCGCTGCACATGGTACCGAAAGCCGATGGCTCCTGGAGACCGTGCGGGGATTACCGCAGGCTAAACAACGCTACGGCGCACGATCGTTATCCCATCCCGCACATTCAGGATTTTTCGGTGCACCTGGCGGGGGCGCGCATTTTTTCAAAGATTGATCTAGTTCGCGGCTATCACCAAGTCCCGGTCCAACCGGAGGACATTCCTAAAACAGCGGTAATAACCCCGTTCGGACTTTTTGAATTTTTACGCATGCCGTTTGGTCTCAAAGGGGCAGCGCAAACATTTCAGCGGATGATGGATGCCGTGTTACGCGATCTCCCTTTCGTGTTTGTGTACCTCGACGACATTTTGGTCGCGAGTACTTCAGAGCACGAACACGAAACGCACCTCACAGCAGTTTTTAGGAGGCTGGGAGAGCACGGCTTAATAGTTAACCCAGCCAAGTGCCAGTTCGGCGTCGAGCGGATCGATTTTTTGGGTCACCGCGTCTCCCCGGAGGGAGCGGTTCCGTTACCAGAGAAAGTACGCGCGGTAGCAGATTTTCCCCGTCCACAAACGGTCAAATCACTACAGGAATTCTTGGGGATGGTGAATTTTTATAACCGATTCCTGCCCCACGCAGCTCAAATCATGCAACCGTTATATGCCGCGCTCAAAAAACAAAAACCGACCCAGGCGGTCGAATGGTCCCCGGAGCGGGAGCGCGCGTTCACAGAGGTTAAAAAAGCCTTGGCTGACGCTGCGCTCCTGGCCCACCCAGACCCTGCAGCACGTATCGCGCTGACGACAGACGCTTCAGATTTAGCCATAGGGGCCGTTATTGAGCAACAGGTAGCCGGAGTTTGGCAGCCTTTGGCTTTCTTTAGCAAATCTTTAAGCGCGGCTGAATGAAAATACAGCGCGTTTGACAGAGAACTGTTGGCGCTGCATTTGGCTATTCGTCATTTCCAGTTCTGGCTGGAAGGACGGTGCTTCACCGCTTATGTGGACCACAAGCCGCTCACATACGCCATGGCCAAAATTTCAGATCCGTGGTCCGGCAGGCAGCAGAGGCAGCTGGCCGCAATCTCGGAATTTACCACTGACATTAGGCACGTCGCGGGCAAATTCAATGTAGTAGCGGATTGTCTCTCACACGCGTTCACGACCCCAACACGCGCAGAGGCAGAACGGGCCACCGTGACCGCGCCGCAGGAGAGCGGCACGGTGGCGCGCGCAGCCCCGGTGCACGTGGGTATAGATTACGCAGCCATGGCAGCGGACCAGGGGGCAGACGCAGACGTGCGCGCTCCAGTCTGGACCAACAGGGTTGAGGCTGGAGAGCAAGTGTTTACAAACCGGTATGCCCCCCCTGATCTGCGACATGTCGACGGGGCGCCCGCGTCCGGTGGTTCCGGCCACGTGGCGCCGCCGTGTTTTTGACTCGGTCCACTCACTGGCGCACCCGGGGGTGCGCGCGTCGGTGAAACTAGTGGCGGAAAAGTTTGTTTGGCCGTGCCTGCGCAAGCACGTGAAGGAATGGGCAAAAACCTGCATTTCCTGTCAACGGGCCAAAATTCACAGGCACACAAGAGCCCCGTTAGAACCGTTCCGCATTCCGGCCAGAAGGTTCGACCATGTGCACGTCGACCTTGTGGGCCCCCTACCGGCATCACAGGGGTTCACGTATCTTTTGACAATGGTGGACCGCACCACACGTTGGCCGGAAGTGGTCCCACTTGCGACGACCACAGCTGCGGAGGTGGCTCGCGTTTTTTTAACGGCTTGGGTGGCGCGCTTTGGGGTTCCGTCGGACATTACGTCCGATAGAGGACCGCAATTCATCTCTGAGCTGTGGTCAGCGATGGCCAACGGCTTAGGAGCCAAAATTCACCGCACTACGGCTTACCACCCTCAGGCCAATGGTTTATGCGAGCGTTTTCATAGGTCTTTGAAGGCAGCACTCAGAGCGTCGCTCACGGATGCAGATTGGGTAAATAAACTTCCATGGGTTTTATTAGGGTTGCGTTCTGTGCCTAAAGAGGACTTAGACGCCTCCCCAGCGGAGCTGGTATTCGCACAAACTCTGAGGCTGCCGGGCGAGTTTTTACCAGAGCCCCCAGAGCCCCCACCTCTCTCTGCTCTGGGACCGTTAGTCGGCACGGGGGCAGACACGCTCCCGGGTCCGGTTCATCACGCTTTTCCACGAGTTTTTGTCCCCAAGGCTTTGAAAAATGCCGATTTCGTTTTTGTCAGGCGCGAAGCCCTTAAAGCAACGCTCAAACCACCTTACGAAGGGCCATTTCGAGTGCTGGAGACAGGTGATAAGCAATTTGTGCTAGATTTTGGAGACAGAAAAGAGACAGTCAGTATTGACAGACTAAAACCTGCTTTTGTCATGAAGGACGTGTCTGTACCGGTCGCAGTGGCGCCTCGACGAGGCAGGCCCCCGCAGAGGGCAATTAATCACTCTCTTCCTCAGTCAACAGAGCCGAAGCAGACAAGCACCGCAGGCAAGGCGGGGCCAACTCACAGCAGATTCGGCAGACGGCTGAAGCCCAAGCGGCGCACAGACTGAATGTTGGTGTTGATTATTCAGTAGTGAGTAAGGTGCTATTAAATTTTAGGAATTAGTCTGTTCTTCATCGTTTGGGGGGTGTTATATGGCTGTGTTGTGAGACATGTATATGTTGGACACTGCATATGTGATTTAACCTCACGATGAAGGAGAGCCAGCCCCCTGCGGTGCGGAGCCACAGAGCCTGGACCCCCTGCGGAGAACAGGGGACAGAAGACTTCCTGACCACTGAGGCTCGAGAGGAGAGAAGGGGGAGTTATGTAAATAAAAGGCTAATGAATGTGAATAAAGAGACTTTGATATGGATGTGTGATTTCCCCCCGCGAGGGAAATGGTTTGATGTGAGGATGTTTAAATGAGAGAACTTTGGTGTGTTCACTCTCTTTGTTCGCTGCTCAGGAATGAGAGCAGACAGTGGAATGGTTACTTGAAATAAACTGAAATTAAAGGCAATTCAGTTTCGTTATTCAAGTCTCCCCACAAGTCTATACATATCATTAGCACGGTTGTCCTTTCCGTCCTCAGGGGGGCACATACCTTAAAAGTCCAGTCTGATTGCCCCCCGGGGCGCTTTGTCCCTAGGTATATTGTCCTGCCCCTGTGGGTGTGAGAGGATGTCTTCCCGCAGTGTGCTGGTGCAACCATGGTGGAAAATTATCTTTTAAAACGATAAACATATGTGTAACTCGTGGCAAAATTTGATTGGGATCAAAAGATAATTCTTCTCTTGCCAGTCACTTCAATGTAGATTTTTTTCGATTTAAGGTCCCATATGCAGAAATAGAGGGAGTGTGACTTAGGCTCTCTATAAGTTGTGACCTTTGGTTATGAGGAGAGATGCTAGTTTCAGGTATTTTACGTGAATGACTTGATTATCCAGTGTCACAGTCAATCCCAGGAAAGTCAAAATTTATTAAGACCTGGATTTATAACCTCAATTTAAAAATTTTAATTTCAGCTTTAGATAGATACGTAGATGTACTTTATTGATCCCAAACTGGAAAATTACAGTGTAACAGCAGTATGATAGTAGATGACCAAAACGATAGAAACACACAGCATAATAGACAAAGGAATTACCCAGGAAAGTAAACCTGCCTAGATAACTTCATATACTACAACGCAAATGATGACCCGTACAGATAAATACATCATACTCGCTGTACAATACGGGACTGTCAGGCACAGGGTGCAATGTGAGGTACCAATTAGACTGCAAGGTGCAGTATGGCAGTATTGTTATGACTAGAATTCAACATTAGAGTGAGTTATTGTACAGTGAAATGGCATGTGGCAGGAAAGATTTCCTGTACCTGACCATTTGGCAGCAAAACTGTAGCAGTCTGTTGGAGAAAGTGCTTCACTGTCTGTCCAGTATGTGGAGGAGGGGGTGATCAGGATTGTCCATGATGGATAACTGTTTGTTCAGTGTCCTCCTCTCCACCACAGTCTCAAAGGTCTCCAGCCTGAGATCAATTACAGAGCCAGCCTTCTTGATAATCTTGTCAAGTCTGTTGGTGTCGCTGGCTCTGATACTACTACCCCATCAGACAGCAGCAAAGAGGATGGCGCTGGCGACAACGGCCTTGTAGAAAAGCTCCAGCATCTTGTTGCACACGTTGAAGGATCTCAGCTTCCTCAGAAAGTAGAGTCTGCTCATCCCCTTCTTGTACACAGCATCGGTGTTAGATTTCAAGTCCAGTCCATTGCTGATCATGACACCCAGGTATTTGTCATCCTCAACTACCTCCACATCCTCCCTCCCAATCCGCAATGGCTGTGAAGGCATCCTCTTCTTTCTGAAGTCAATCACCATCTCTCTGGCCTTGCTGATTTTCAGCCTCAGGTGATTCTGCTCTGTCTGTTATATATTAAAATGACGTATTATTGTGTGATGAGGGTAGTGGCTCCACCTTTCTGGTTCCGCCGCCACCCTGAGTATAAAAGGCTGATGCGGAAGAGACACGGTCTGTTTTGACCTTCGCCTCAGCCTGTACAGGCGTGCCTTGTGTCTGTGAGTCATACAATAAAGTTGAGTTCTACTGCACCTCCGGCCTCGTTATTGGAATACAGATTATGGACATAACATTTGACGATGAGGATAAAGGTATGGATAAGATAAGATAAGATAAGCCTTTATTTGTCCCACAATGGGGAAATTCCAGGATTGCAACAGCGCAGGGATAGCAACACTCAGAGCAATAATTAAGAAGATACGAAAAATATAAATAAGAGCAGTGGATATACATACGTACACATAAATTTTATAAATATATATACAAAGTGCGGAGCATTGTAGCAAGATGGAATAAACAGCATCACCGTCTACTTAGTTATCCTACATACTATGAATATGTACCCATACATATTGTCACCCTCCGTAGCGACTGATATTGTCCTAGTTGTATACTGGAGGGGACCATTTGTGTAAGTCTGTTGTGTCTTTTGCATTCAATACTATTAGGTCTTCACGTGTTTTTGCTATCTCTGCGAGCAGCCCTGCTTAGGTTATACAATCTGACAGCTGTAGGTAGGAAGGACCTGCGAAACCTCTCGGTTGCACACCTAGGATGATGTAGCCTACTGCTAAATGAGCTCCTCAGTGCTTTCAATATGTCTTGCATAGGGTGGGACTCGGACTCCAGCAGAGATGACAGTTTAGCCACCATCCTTCTCTCTCCTATCTCCTCCACTGGGTCAAGGCGTTGCCCCAGGACAGATCTAGCTTTCTTGATCAGTTTGTTCAGTCTCTTCCTATCGGCTGCTGTAATGCCGTTGCCCCAGCAGACCACACCAAAAGTGATGGCTGATGCCACCACCGTGTCATAGAATGTCTTCAGCAGTGCCCCTTGTACACCAAAAGACCTGAGCCTCCTCAGTAGGAACAGCCTGTGCTGTCCCTTCTTGTAGAGTGCGTCGGTATTGTGTGACCAGTCTAGTTTATTGTTCAGATGAACACCAAGATACTTGTAGGATGTCACCATCTCAATGTCTGTTCCCTGTATGTTTACTGGTGCTGTGAGGGGTTGTCCTTGCCTGCGGCAGTCCACCACCAGCTCCTTAGTTTTCCTCGCGTTGATCTGGAGGCAGTTCCGATGGCACCAGTCCACGAAGTCCTGGATAAGTCCTCTGTACTCAGCTTCATCTCCGTTGGAGATGAGGCCTACGATCACAGAGTCGTCAGAGAACGTCTGTAGATGGCAGTGTGTTGTGTTGTGTGAGAAGTCCGCAGTATAAATGGTGAACAAGAAGGGAGCCAAAACCGTTCCCTGGGGGCCCCCCGTGCTACCGATGATCGTGTCAGACACAATCCCAGGTTCTCACAAACTGTGGCCGGTTAGTGAGATAAACCGGATAAAGGTTTTTCGGCTATTTGGCCATTTCTGGAGCTTCCTGGCAAGCCGCCAGTGCCGTGGGAGAGGTGGTTTGCCACATTCGAGAATTATCTGGTGGCATTGAACCTCGGTGAGTTGGAGAAATTGCGTGCATGGGCAACATTGGTCCATAATCTTGGCATGGAGGGACAGCGCATTCTTAGCACATTGGAAGTGAGCGACAGTTTTGAGGACGTGGTTGGACTAATGGCGCACTACTTTCACGCCCCTGAGAATGTCATAGTCCGGAGGATCCAGTTCCGACAGTGCCATCCAGCAGGCTGGAGAGTCAGTGCAACAGTATGTTGCTGACCTGTGCCAACTTGTCTGGGTGTTGCCAGTTTGGGACCTTAGAAGAGGAAATGGTCCGCAATCAGTTGGTGGAGCACACGCTGTGTGCAGCGGCGCGGTCAAGACTCCTTACCCATTCCAGTGAGCTGATGTTAGCCAAAGCTGTGGAGATAGCACAACAGTTTGAAGCAGCGAATAAACTGTCACAGGACCTAGGTGAGAGAACAGTGTTGGGGAAACCCGACTCACAATCAGCGACGCAGGCTGTAGACCCGGATAGCGACGACAGCATGGATGACAGAGAAGAATACGCTATAAAAATTAGGTCCACCCCGGGATCGCCAAAGTGTTTTGGCTGTGGGTCTACCAAGCAGCGGTACAAGGCGAGGGAGTGTCCGGCAAAAGGAAAACACTGTGGAAAGTGTGGACTCCTAAATCATTTCGCCAGGGTCTGTAAAAAGTTTGAGTGAGGGGAACGACAACGTGGATTCCCCCGCCACGACTGCTACGGTTATTCACACCGTATCCCCGAGCACAGAAGGCCGTACATATTTAACAGTTATGTTGGACGGCGAGGACGTGCCGTTGTTGGTGGACACGGGCGCAGTGAGGTCCATGTTGAACTGATCTACTGTGAGGAATTTTTTTCCTTACCATCGTGTGAGAGGTCTGTTGACACCATTTTGTGGGTATGGCAGTAATAGGCTGTCCTTCGTGGGTTCGCTGGAGCTGACAGTGAGGTACAAGACAGCTGTGGTGTCCAACATACAGTTCGTGGTGACCGCAAGTGGGTCACATGTGATGGGCTGCGACCTGTTTTATGGAATGGTCTTCTTAATTACCAGCAGCAGAAGAGAGGAATGTTCGGGCTGTAGTTTGTGGGACCGGCCGGTTCTGCAAGTGATCAACGGCGTTTTGGGACGATACATGGCCTAGTATTCTGGGAGATGGACAGGACAATTACCACCCAGGGCCGTCAGGGCAGGGTTCCGGTGCCAGGGCCCACGTTACCCTGGGTGATGGAACTGGGCGGCGTGGTGGAACACCCATAATGGCGGGTGAGGCTGTGAAGACAACGGTAAAGTCTAAAATAGTCAGAATAACGACAATTAGTTAACACTGACGCTAAAGGACTAGCATAGAGAAGTTTAATCCAGGAACAGAAGGAAGGACCAAAACCGAACCTCTCCAAAGTAAAAAACAAATACTCCCACTCAACCCTATCAAATGCCTTTTCAGCATCCAAACTAATAAGACATTCAGGTATGTTGTGGTGAGGAGTATAAATAATATTAAACAACCACCGCAAGTTAAAAAAAGAATGGTGATTTTTAATGAAACCGGTTTGGTCCTGTGAAATTATAAAAGGAAGAATCTTTTCCAACCTTGAAGCTAACAACTTTGACAAAATTTTAACATCGGTATTTAACAAGGAAATAGGCCTGTAAGAAGCACAATCAACAGGATCCTTGTCTTTTTTGAGCAACACAGTGATACAGGCCTGATAACATGAAGGAGGAAGTGTACCGGAGTCAAGCGACTCTGTAAAAACTTGACAAAGGAAAGGAGCAAGGTCGTCAGAGAATTTTTTGAAAAAATCAGCAGAAAACCCATCAGGTCCTGGAGATTTTCCTGATTGCATGGATAATATTGCCAGCTGAATTTCTTCTTTTGTGATGGGAGCTTCTAGAATTTGCCGAGATTCTGAGGAAATCGAAGGGATATCAATAGAATCAAAAAAAATTTGCAAATCCTTTAAGTTTGTTGTATATTCTGAGGTATATAATTTGGAATAAAATGACCTGAAAATATCATTAATCACTTGTTGATCAGATGTCACCTCTCCTTTATCTGTCCTAACTCCAGTAATAATTTGCTTAGCTCTAATACCACGCAGTTGATTAGCTAAAAGTTTACCGGTTTTTTCGCCATGTTCATAAAATTCACTCTTGTTCCTTATTAAACAACCTTAAATTTGTCGAGTGGAAAGTAAATTAAGTTGTTTAATGGTGACCTTTTTTAACCAACATTTACTGGTGGAGGTGTATGCCAGGGGAGGAATCAAGCACACTTGACACAGTCAGCAGAGTTTAGGATCCACGGGTCTCTCTCCACAATACAGGCATTGTGCACTGACAGGAAGAAGACAGTACAGGATACCGCTGGGTGATGGGACTATGAAACTATATTTACATTTACTTATATTCATATTTCTTAATGTTAATCCGCCAATATAACCCCCGAGAGGTGTACGGCGGGGGAAGAATCAAGCGCACCCCGGATCCAATTTCGCACACCACGTGGCTCTCTCTCTACACCCGTGGTGGAGTGTAGTCGGATGGGGAAACGGAAACGGACTGCGCTGCTCGCTCGCCATAATACACTCACTGTGAAGTGTCATCGAACAGGAAAATGGAGCTGTATAATGCTAGAGAAATTGTGCACACCCCGACTGGACAGCGGCTGGGTGGACTGCAGGTAAAGCCTGATTTATGCCCCTCTATGGAGCTTATGACCTTGTGTGTTCACAGGAGCATATGTAAATAGGCTGTCCAAACTGCTTTTCCAACACAGCTGTGAAATGGAATATCATCCATATACTAATATGCTATCAGTATTTTATTGCTGTTTTAGGTAATTTTCCCTTTGTTTTGACCTACTGTTATTATGATAGGTTGTTCTATACTTTATAAATGCCATATTTTCCAGCTTTAGGTTTTGTTTTGTTTTTTTACTTGACCTTTCCATAATGTTGGTGTCCAAAACTCAGAACACAATATTATAAAATTACTGATCCAAATATAGAAAAAGAATTTCATGAGATTCCATGGACCGTTCTACAGGGTAACTGATTCAGATCGGAATGACTGAATTGAGTGAGAACAAATTAGCCACTTAACATCTCAGCAGATGTCTAAAATGTTAATTGGTGCAGGAAGTTTCTATATACAGTGCATCCGGAAAGTAATCACAGTGCTTCACTTTTCCCACATTTTGTTATGTTACAGCCTTATTCCAAAAGGGATTAAATTCATTTTTTTTCTTCAAAATTCTACACACAATACCTCATAATGACAATGTGAAAAAGTTTTGTGTTTTTTTTTTTAATTTTTTGCAAATTTATTAAAAATAAAAGATTAAGAAATCACATGTACATAAGTATTCACAGCCTTTGCTCAATACTTTGTTGACGCACCTTTGGCAGCAATTACAGCCTCAAGTCTTTTTGAATATGATGCCACAAGCTTGGCACACCTATCTTTGGGCAGTTTTGCCCATTCTGCTTTGCAGCACCTCTCAAGCTCCATCAGGTTGGATGGGAAGCCTTGGTGCACAGCCATTTTCAGATCTCTCCAGAGATGTTCAGTTGGATTCAAGTCTGGGCTCTGGCTGGGCCACTCAAGGACATTCACAGAGTTGTCCTGAAGCCACTCCTTTAATATCTTGGCTGTGTGCTTAGGGTTGTTGTCCCGCTGAAAGATGAACCGTCACCCCAGTCTGAGGTCAAGAGCGCTCTGGAGCAGGTTTTCATCCAGGATGTCTCTGTACATTGCTGCATTGATCTTTCCCTCTATCCTGACTAGTTTCCCAGTTCCTGCCACTGAAGAACATCCCCACAGCATGATGCCGCTACCAACATTGGTGTGGTTATGAATGGTGCCTTGTTGCCTTCAAACATAACACCTGGCATTCATGCCAAAGAGTTCAATCTTTGTCTCATCAGAAAAGAGAATTTTGTTTCTCATGGTCTCAGAGTCCTTCAGGTTCCTTCTGGCAAACTCCAGGCGGGCTGCCATGTGCTTTTTACTAAGGAGTGCCTTCCATCTGGTCACTATTCCATATAGGCCTGATTGGTGGATTGCTACAGAAATGGTTGTCCTTCTGGAAGGTCCGCCTCTCTTTACAGAACAATGCTGGAACTCTGACAGAGTGACCATCTGGTTCTTGGTCATCTCCCTGAATAAGGCCATTCTCCCCTGATTGCTCAGTTTAGATTGCCGGCCAGCTCTAGGAAGAGTCCTGGTGGTTCCGAACTTCTTCCATTTATGGATGATGGAGGCCACTGTGTTCATTGGGACCTTCAAAGCAGCAGACATTTTTCTGTATCTTTCCCCAGATTTGTGCCTTGAGACAATCCTTTCTCGGAGGTCTATAGACAATTCCTTTGACTTCATGCTTGGTTTGTGCTCTGACATGCACTGTTAACTGTGGGACCTTATATAGACAGATGTGTGTCTTTCCACATCATGTCCAGTCAACTGAATTTACCACAGGTGGACTCCAATTAAGCTGTAGAAACAACTCAAGGATGATCAGTGGAAACTGGATTCACCTGTGCTCAATTTTGAGCTTCATGGCAAAGGCTGTGAATACTTATGTACATGTGATTTCTTAGTTTTTATTTTTAATAAATTTGCAAAAATCTCAAAAAAACTTTTTTCACATTGTCATTATGGGGTATTGTGTGTAGAATTTTGAAGGAAAAAATGAATTTAATCCCTTTTGGAATAAGGCTGTAACATAACAAAATGTGGAAAAAAAATGAAGCGCTGTGAGTACTTTTCGGATGCACTGTAATAACCTTGCTATTGCTCTTTCTGTATCATCATGCTTAATGCATGCCAAATGCATTGTCACTGGTGTATGTCTATGCATGTGGACAAAATTTGCTTGCTATTGTAGTACCATCATATTAAACACTGCATGCCATATTCAAGGGACATCAATGCTAGTGCCATATGTGTTACTGTTGAGATTGACCTAGACAAAACAAAAAATCTAATCATAAGCTGCATATACAGAACGCCGGGAACTTGCATTGAGACATTCAGAGATAAATTAGTTGAGCTGTACAATAATATTACTAGTAAGAAAATGGTAGCAATTTGTGGAGATTTCAATATTGACCTACTTAATCCACATCAACAAAATGTAGTTACAGAGTTCATGAACTCTATGTACAGCATGAGTCTATATCCCACAATAACACATCCCAGTAGAATCACAGCTCACTCTGCTACACTTATTGACAACCTGTTTGTCAATGTTCTCGACAAGAAAATAGAAAGTGGATTATTGATAAATGATATAAGCGACCACTTGCCAATCTTTGCACTTATCCATGGCCACACGGGGCCCAACCCAGAAAAAATCTCAAAATCGTTCAGACACAAATCACCAAACGCAATCAGTTCTTTTAAAGAGGACTTGCTGAAGCAAGACTGGACAGAAGTCTATGTATCAGATGTAAATGAAGCCTATGACACATTTACAAACATTGTAACCACTCTTTATGAAAAAAACTGCCCATTAGTTAAAAAAAAGCTTAAACACAAATTTACTGACAAACCATGGCTAACCAAAGGACTACAAAAGGCGTGTAAAAAGAAAAATTTATTATATAAAGCTTTCATAAAGAAAAGGACAAAAGAAGCAGAGCAGCGGTATAAAACATACAAAAATAAGTTAACATATATAATAAGATGTAGTAAAAGAGACTATTACAGTAAAGAACTGGAAAAAAACAAAGACAATATTAAAAATACATGGACAATAATCAACAGTATCCTTGGAAATAAAAGCAGAAATACCAGCTACCCAACTAACACTTCAAAAAATAATAAATCGACTCCGAATGTGAATATAGCTTCACCTGCAGATGAATTTAATAATTTTTTTGTTAACATTGGACCTAAACTGGCCCGAGAAATACCCACTACGGTGCCAACAGGTGATTCAATATGCAATAACACTGCTGTAAAAGACACCATCTTCATAAAGAACACAGACGAAAGAGAGGTCATTGAAATTGTTAAATCGTTCAAAAGTAAAACATCTACTGACTGCGATGGTATTGATATGCTACTAGTCAAAACTGTTATCGAATGCATAGTGAAACCACTGACGTATATCTGTAACCTGTCTCTCCAATCAGGTATATTTCCCAATGCAATGAAAATAGCTAAAGTAATTCCGATTTACAAGACAGGCGACAGAGGGGAACTCTCCAACTACAGACCAATTTCACTATTACCGCAATTTTCCAAGATACTTGAAAAAATATTCTATGAGAGAATTGACAACTTCATACTGAAGAATGATTTATTGTGTGAGCAGCAATATGGGTTCAGACACAAAAGGACAACAGCATATGCCTTAATGGAATTTACAGAAAAAATATCAACAGCCATTGAAAATAAAGAGTATTCAGTTGGAGTATTCCTGGATCTTAAAAAAGCATTTGATACAGTAGATCACAATCTATTATTAAAGAAACTACAAAATTGTGGTATCAGAGGGGTAGCACTGTCCTGGTTAAGAAGTTACTTAAAGAATAGATATCAGTTTGTATGTGTTAACAACAAAAACTCAGAGCTACTGAAGGTCACCTGTGGAGTCCCACAGGGTTCAGTTTTGGGACCATTATTATTCAATATGTATATAAATGATATATGTAAAGTTTCAGAAAAAATGGACTTAATATTGTTTGCTGATGACACTAACCTGCTATGCAGTGGAAACAACTTGGAACAACTTCTGGATACACTCGGAAAGGAATTAGGAAAGCTGAAACTGTGGTTTGATTCAAACAAATTAACGCTCAATTTAAGCAAGACAAAATTTATAGTCTTTAACAACCATCACAACTACCCAGTACCCAAACTCAGTGTAAATGGTGTAGAGATTGAAAGGGTATCCGAAACTAAATTCCTTGGAGTAATAATTGATAACAAACTGTGTTGGAAGCCACATATTAATTATATAAAAGGTAAAGTATCCAAATCAATTGCAATATTACACAGAGTGAAAAATTTGCTGAATCAACCCACACTATACACCTTGTATCATTCATTAATACTCCCATACATGACATATTGTAATGAAGTATGGGGAAATACATATAAAACAAACATATATCCACTCTTTATGCTTCAAAAGAGAGCTATTAGAATAATCAACAAAGCAGCTTACAGGGAACCAACAAACCCACTTTTTCTTAAACAAAAAACTCTCAAGTTGAAAGATCTGATCGACTTTAAAACCGCAATAATAATGTTCAAAGTGAAGAATCTATCACTGCCCGCAAATATCCAAAAGTTGTTCCAAACAAGGGAGAAACGATATCACTTCAGAGGAACATGTATATTTCAAAAGCCTACAGTGAGAACAACTACCAAGCAACACTGTATTTCAGTGCAAGGTGTCAGATTATGGAACGATTTTGGACCTGAATTAAAATCATGTACAAAGCTTGGACAATTTAAACAAAAACTAAAGGAAGAAATACTCCAAACATATTTACAAGACGACATGTAAACTCACATAAGGATTGACATTTCCAGCCTGTGTTGTGTTATAGCTTAGTTTTTCTTTTTTCTCTGTGACACTATGTCTTAGATTTGTTTTTGAATAGTAACCGCTTAACTTAGACTAGCTCAGTTTTCTTTTTCTCTCAGTCATATTTTGTCTTAGCCTTGTTTTAAATTGTAATCGCTCTTGTCTTGTTTTCTCTTTTTTCTCCTTTGAATTCTTGGATGGAATATGGGTGGGCAATATAAGCTGCGGCTTCAGCCATCACCCATTTCGGATAACTCACGTGGAATTGTATAGTAGAAGGAGTCTTTGTCTAATTTGACCTTGTTGTTATATTATACAGTTTCTTTTAACCTGTAATGTACTATCCGAAATAAATTCATTCATTCATTCATTCATTCATTCATTCATATAGATGATATCTCAACAACAAAGACAGCTAGGGTTGCCAATCTTGGTATACAGGTTTACCATGGGATCCTGTCCTTTGAATATGGGTTTGGGGTCAACAGGTCAAGGTCTGCATTCCCTATGCCCTATTACTATAAAACAAGCAAAGCTAGGGTCACCAAGCTTTGTTCACAGGTTCATCTTGGGATCTTGATCAAGAACTATGGGTTTGGGGTCAAAAGATTAAAGGCCAATCTTTGCGTCCACTGTGCCCTATCACTATAGAATGAGTAAAGCTAGGGTCACCAGACTTGGTACACAGGTTCACCCTGACCTCAGACTATGGGTTTGGGGTCAAAAGGTCAAAGTTGTAAATCTCTAGGGCTGCAAAAAGCGTGGGTGTGCATCTCAGTTGAGTGCATTCTAGTTTATTATTCTGTTATCTTATTAATTCTTTATGTGGATTTAGCCTGCAGTCTACTCCTTTGCTTGCATCAACACCTTTTTAAGCATACATTCTCACTAAAAATAATCAAACACAAGTTTAACACTTGAAACCAAATTTTTATTAATTCATTATGAAATGTGGAGGAAGCAGGCTGTACCAGGCTGTAAAACTGTTTATCAGTCAACATATGAAAATTAAAGGACTTGGGTGAAAACACAGCTATAATTTATATGAATTAAATGTTGAAATTTTGATTTGATTTTGATTCAGTTTAGTAGGATTCTTTATTGAAAATGTATTGTGACAAAATCTGAGAACAATCTGTCACTGTCAGGAATTCATTGTACACTGAATATTTATTACATCCAATAAATACCAAGTTTATGACAGACTTTCATTGGATTTCATGTGCAGTTGAAGTCATTGTTCTACTTTGAGCATGTTTTCTAATTCTCTTGACAGTATCTAAAGACAGAGAAGCAAGAATCCTAGCTTTAAAACTGTTGTTTTCTACTGTATGTACAGACACTGTAGACTACTTATTATTTTGTCTCCATCATCTCTCCTCAGGTGAAGCAGACGTCCCTGCGAACTCATATTGGCGTGGTTCCCCAGGACACCGTGCTCTTCAACGACACCATCCGGGACAACATTCGCTATGGCCGCATCTCTGCTAGTGACCAGGAGGTGGAGGAGGCTGCTGTAGCTGCTGACATCCATGATAAGATCATGACCTTCCCTGATGGTAATGTATTCTTGAGCAGAACTTTTGTGTGGATTAGTTCACGTATATTGATGTCAGTTCAAAATGTCTTTTAGGGTGACTGTGAATGCAGCACTTGTGGTATAGGGAAATATGGCACTTTATTGTGAAGTGCAGTGTGGTGATGTGGACTTCCTGTCACGTCACCACACTGCCCTATATAATGGGTGGACCACCATCTTACAGCCTCGTTTGGCTGGCACCCACACCAGGTGCCCACGCTATGTTACCCCTGTATCCTATACCAACAATACAGCTACCTACAGCTGCCAACACTAAAAGATAAGTCTGCTGTGATGTTTGATGTTGTGTTTAAATGTACAGTTTGTTATGTATATGTTATTTGTTACATTAGTGCCCTCTTAAATCTCTAGCCATGTTTTTTTCTTGTAGATGCATTTTACTGCTTTTTTTACATCTTGGCCAGGGGACTACAGATGAAAACTAGCCTTTTGGCTAATTCTGGCTTTTTTAACCATGTGTAATCATGTGTTTTATGAAATTGCATTGTCCCTTTTCAAATAAACTAAACTAAACTAAACAATAAAGCTGTGTTTGCCAACTTCATCTTGCCTCATTCATCACCCAGGTATTTCCATACATAACATTTGGCGATCAAGGCTTAACTCATAGGGGCGTGTATCACACCGTTTCGTCCCTTTTTTGAACTGCCGGTGCCTTGGCCACACTGGTTCGAGGCTTATCAGACCTACATCACCGCGCTGGACCTCAGACAGCTCAACAAGCTAAGGGCACGGATGCTTCTCGTCCATAACCTGGGTATTGAGGGCCAACAAGTCCTGCGGATGCTTGACGCATCAAACTCGTTTGAGGACGTTGTGGAGCTGCTAGCCAACCATTTCCACACCCCAGATAATGTGACTGTCCAGAGGATTCATTTTCGGCAGCAACATCAGCGGGTAGATGAGCCTATCCATCAGTTTGTTGCCGACTTGAGGCAACTAGCTAGCGAGTGCCACTTTGGGCCTTTGGAAGATGAAATGGTACATGACCAGCTTGCGGAGCACACATGCAGCGCCACGGGCTAGGCTACGGTGTCCAATGATTTAACATTAGCCAGAGCTGTCAAACTAGCTCTCCAGTTGGAGGCTGCAGACAAGCTAGCTTCAGAGCTAATCTGGCGCCAGTCACAGAGGCCACCGGAGCCACTCGCCGCGGCAAATGTTGCAGACTCAGAAAGCGAGGATAGCTTGGATGATGACGTTATGGAAACCAATGTTGCCAGCCGAAGGTCTGCCCCAGAAAAACCTCTGTGCAAGGGTTGTGGGTCTGCAATACACCAAAATAAGATGATGGACTGCCTGGCTAGGGCAAAACGTTGTAGAAGATGTGGACGCTTGAACCATTATGCTAGAGTGTGCTGTGTATCTGAACCAGAGAACCTACGGAAGAAATCATTCCGCCCACCCCGACAACCATCCATATGGTGTTCCCCGGCACTAACGGGTACACGTATTGCGCAGTGGAGTTGGACGGCGTGGAGGTGCCACTGTTGCTCGACACGGCGGCGGAGGGGTTGTTGCTGAACTGGGCCACAGTGAGAAAATTTTTCCCCACTACAGGATTAAAGGTAACCCGGCACCATTGTATGGTTATGGAGGTGGCAGGCTGTGCACGGTTGGAACTTTGGAGTTATGGTTGACTTCACGTTCCACGTGACAGCGCGAGACGATAACATCATGGGCTGTGATCTGTTTTATGGACTGGGTTTTGCCATTAAAGACAGTGCCGGGAACGAATGGTCGGGTTGTGACCACTGGAACCCTCCGGTTCCAGTGGTCGATGAGGACGTTGTGTGGGATGAGGAGCTAACAGACACCACAGTGGTCAAGCAGGACCAGTTTCACTCAGGTTCGATGCAGGAAAGTCTCAGTGCTGGGGCTCGGGACATGGTAGAGGGGTTACCGAGCGTGGAGGCGGAGCACCTGCATCGGCGAGTGACACCATGCTAGCCACAGATGCCTCTGGAGCTTGGCCGCAGGAGGATGGAGGGTCTGCAGCTACGACGGTGACCGCTACAATGGTTTTAGAAGAGGATGGGGCCAGACCAACGGGCATGGAGTTACTGCATGCTCAGCAGCACCACGTCAGGCCGAGCCGGCCCCCACTGAGGGTTTTGGACTTGGTTCGGGTTCGGGGTGATGAACGTCCACGGCGAAGATGGGCCAAATGACAGCCAGCTAAACATTGAGGATGCCTGCGCATAGTGGCAAAGTTGGGCGCAGCATACTTCTGGTTGTCCAACGGCTCCTCGAGCCATGCCAGTCAGCTTTGGCGTGTCCAGGAGGATGCTCCAGGTGACAAGGCTGGACAGGAGTCGGTGTTGGTGGTGAAGGAGTCAGTCTCCACTGTCCAGAAGATCAGCCATCGTCCTGGGGGCTTGCTGCTTCCAGGGGCGCGCTTGCTGAAGGGCTGCCCTGGGCCCCCCATGCCAGTTCTACCTCTCCCACCCAAGTGACTGTGCTGTAAAAAAAAGGGTGTTTATAGTTACTGTGTTTTATGCATGCATGTTATGGTACGGAGTTATTTTTGTGTTTGTATTTTAGTTTAGGAGCATGGCTGTGATTTTAGTTAATAAAGGACTTTTCGCTATTTGGTGGCAGAATAACCCACCATGCTGTGTGGGCTGTGCGGCAGGCCACCTGCCAGCCCTATTCTAGATTGTTTTGAGAGAGTGTTTTAGGCCAGTTCAGTACTGTAGTTTTCGTTATGTTAAAGCGTGAGTCGGGTTCCAAATTGGGGTGGGTTCAATTGTGTGTGTGGTTTTGGACTTTTCTAAGGTGTGGGGGGGGGGGGATATAGGGAAATATGGCACAGGGAAATATGGCACTTTATTGTGAAGTGCAGTGTGGTGACGTGGACTTCCTATCACGTCACCACACTGCCCTACATAGTGGGCAGGCCACCATCTTACAGCCTCTTTTGACCGGTGCCCACGCCAGGTGCCTGCCATGTTGCCGCTGTATCCTATACCAACAATAAAGCTGCGTTCGCCAACTTCATCTTGCCTCATTTATCACCCAGGTATTTCCATACATAACAGCACCTTCTATAGCACAGATGTATTTTTGACCATCTACATGTATCCTTGCAGGTTATGACACACAAGTGGGTGAGAGAGGCCTGAAGCTAAGTGGAGGAGAGAAACAGAGGGTGGCCATAGCCAGGACTATCCTCAAAGCACCACAGATCATCCTGCTGGATGAGGTGACGCCACAAACATTTTACATGAAGCCTGATTTATTTAACAACACTCAACTTAAAGCTACTTTACACATAATCTTTTTGGTTGTATTTACATCAGGCATTAAAATGTGGGGTTTTTTTTGGGGGGGGGGTTGTGATCAGACTGCAGTCAGATTGCACTAAGTCCAGATGTAAATACATTCTAAACACGCTGAGAATGGATTGTGATCTGATCAACCGTCCATCCATCCATCTTCTTCCGCTTAATCCTTTTCGGGTCGCGGGGTGGCTAGAGCCTATCCCAGCATTTTACCACTTCTAACCACACTAAAAATAAGTTTAGATCTAAATGTGTCTCCAGTTCACATGCAAGTCCATGATTGACCAACCTGGGTCCTTTGTCTTTAGCTTTATGTGTTTATAATTTAAAAAAAAAAAAAATCTGTGATTTTTTTGACCACTCAGCATCAAGCTCTTCAACCGGCATTGTGATTTGTTCCCCGCTAACAAATAAATATAATCATTGCACGTATAAAATTGCCCGCCAACAGGACACAGTTTATCTCAAAGAAAAATGAATGATGAAAATGCTCTGTGCAGACAGCCGATCATGAAGAAAAAGGTTTTAGATTCACAGCTTGGCCTGTTCCTCTCTGCTCTGTGCATCATAGTGATTTTTGGTTTTTTTTTAACATATCATATAGAGGCTTATTTGGATTTCTTTTAAAAGGTGTAAGACTGACAAAGACTCGTCTGACTCATCAGATGTTTCCTCCTGCTATCAATAAGTCAGAGATTTTCTTTTCTTTTTTTGTCCCAATAACCTGTTCAATGGCATCAGCTTCTCCCCGGTCTGGTGTGTCTTGTATCTTTCTTCGTATCTCTTGCACGCAGCGTACGGTGTTCATTATTTTTTTGTCCTTTTATAATGTATGACTTCACATGTTGAGTGGAGCCAGGATGACGAAAAAGTAGAGTCTGTCCACCCAAAGACCTTTTATCAGTCATAGTTTTAAAAGCTCCTTGGTCCAGTGCTATTCTCTGCTAGCCACAGGTCCAGCTAGGCTAACGTCACTCCTACCTTGGCACTGCTACCTGTCCTCTTGCCTCCACAGAACTGTCCACATCCGCCGAAATGTTTGCCCCCCTTCAAAAGCCGACTCTTCCACTGGTATAAAAAAAATTGAATGAAGTTGCCAGTCTTTGCTAAGAGCTAATTCAAACCCCAACCTTTGTCACCTGAAGTATCCGGCACCCCACTCCCCCTTGCTAAAACCCAATTTAAAATGCTGATAGGTAAACAAGTGTTATGTATGGAATGAGTGAGCCGTGTACCGTCATATGCCAAACAACCAACAGAACTTTATTACAGGAAAACAGGATTACATACAGCGGCCACAGCCTGCCTGACGTCATCCCCTCTGACGCCCGACGCTGGCTGCAGCAAGCCCCAGCAGCCAAATCCACACACCACATTTCCCCCCACTTCAGAAAAAATATAAACAATATATATAACTTAACAAATCAACCCCCTTACTATATCTTAAAGAACACTCTTTTTTTTTTTTCACTTACAACTAGGGTCTGTGGGTGGACCACCGCTAGGCCCAGTGGGCTAAGTGGATTATTCTGCCACTTTCATTAGCCGCACTCCTAACTAAACAATTCCCACAACAAAGTCTTTCATTCTTTTTTTTTTTTTTTTTTTTTTACAGTTTTCCATGGTAAGGGTATTTCCACTGGGGGGGAGGGGGGGTCTGCAGTGGCCCCACGGTGGACGCACCCCTGGAGCTTTGAAGCGGGCTCGTGGTGGCCTCCTCCCTGGAGCTGTCAGACCCCCGGGGCCAATCTTCATGACACCGGTACCTGGGTCTTTTGTTGGTTCATGATATCTTGTATTACATCTAACTCTGCTTTTTTGAAGTAAAAATACTGAATTTGTTGTAGTATTGTAGGTGTTTCCCCAAACCTCCACTCCATATGACCTATCTCTCTCTCTGAGTGCCATCACTGAATCAGCGTTCAGCGAACCATGTTGTTCCAACCTTGGCAGTCACATGCAAGGCTCCAGATGTTCACGTCTTCCAGATGTTCAAAATCGTCTAGGAAGGTTTTCCGTTGTCTTCCTCTGGCACACTTCCCCAGCACTTTGCCGCTGAGGGAGAGATCTTCAAGCACACCTTTCCTGATTGCGTGCCCAAGAAACTCTGTCTGTCTTTGATTATTCACAGTAGTTCACCCTCCATTTGAACCCTTTGTGTACGAGATACGGAGGATTCTACAACAGAAGTACATTTCAGCAGCCTTGAGGTTTCGACAGGTCTCGGCTGTAAGAGTCCAAGACTCACAGCTGTAAAGAAGAGCTGACTAGACAAAGACTTTAAGCAAACAGATTTTGAGTCTGATAGAAAGTTGCCGATTGGTGAGGATCGACTGGAGTCTTGAGAGCACGTCTTTTGCGAGTCCTATCCTTCTGTGAATCTCCTTCCTATATCGGACATCAGAGATGACAATTGAGCCGAGGTAGTTGAAGGAACCTATATGGACCTATTAATGAGCAGTGTAGTGTATACAGTGAATCCTGATTTAAGAATTTTTTATGATCCAATCACAAAAGCACATTCTAATGGTATGTGCAAATGGAGGGCTATCGTCATGTCGTGATTTTACTTACGAAGAGTTAGTATGTATTCAAAGCTGTTGAATAAGTAGTTTTTCTAACTTGATCTATCTGTAGGCCACATCTGCTCTGGACACGCAGACAGAACGCAACATCCAAGCCTCCCTGGCTAAAATTTGTGCCAATCGTACTACGATTGTTGTTGCTCACAGGTTAGAATGTGAATGAACTACAAATGATCTTTTCCTAATCTGTTAAAAAAAAAAAACCTCATTATAATAAATTATTTATTTCTAAAGGTTGTCTACCATTATCGGAGCAGACCAGATTCTGGTTATTAATGAAGGCCGGATTGCTGAGCGAGGACAGTAAGTATGACTGCCTGATCTAGTCAATCTTTGTGAAAAACTGTGAACCATCTCACACATGACAATAATCTCTGACTTTAAGGCATGAGGAGTTGCTGCTGAAGGGAGGTTTGTATGCAGACATGTGGATGAAGCAGCAGGCACAGGACTCAGACGTCTCCTCTGACACTGAAGCCAAAGATCTGAAGTCTGAGAAACTTCAACCACCTTCAGCCTCTAGACACTGATAGTTCTTGGGAAAACACTATATTTTTCTCAGCTTTTAGAAAAAGTGAACATGGTGATGAAAGTTGTGTAGAACAGGGGAGGTGCCGTAATAAAGCTGTTGGTATCATCAGGCTCAAAAGGCAGGATTAGATACATAAACAATATGCCTAATGGACTTAAAGGGCTGTACGTGAAAGGTTCCAACAAAAGGGAAGAGAGTGATGAGGCTTGTGACAGACAGGCCATCACATTAATTGGCAAGCAGCTGATGAATGTAGGCCTATTTCATACCCTCAAAGGATCTGGAGCGTTGAAGCAGATTAGCATCTCTTTGTGTGCATTTTGAAGGATCTAAGTTATAAGACTGACCACATTTACCTTCTCAGAAAGTGTTGTATGTTTCTGCCTGAGTTAAATCTTCCACAAAACATCCTATGATCTTTCAGGCCACATTCTTATCAACCTGTCATTCACATTGTTTCACTCTCATTTTGTCTTCCTCCTAGGAAAGGGAGGTGCCACAACTTCTTTTTACTCAACCTGGAGTTTACAGTTCAATGTTTTCATCTGTTGACATTAATCCAGATGCCCATATCTGGAGGTGGTATGGGCATCTGATTAGGATGCCTCCTGGACGCCTCCCACTTGAGGTGTTTCAGGCACGTCCCACTGGGAGGAGACCCCGGGGCAGACCCAGGACTCGGTGGAGAGACTATGTCTCCCAGCTGGTCTGGGAACGCCTTGGTATCCCCTCTGAAGAGCTGGAGCAGGTGGCTGGGGAGAGGGAAGTCTGGGCTTCTCTGCTTGAACTGCTGCCTCCGCGACCCGGACCTCCGGAAAAGCGGTAGAAGATGGATGGATGGATGGACATTAATCCATTTGTTACAATAAGGTGATGGTACTGCAGTTGGGGAGATAACACTTGTTGCTTTATAATAACACCATTAATCACTCTTCCAGGGTTTTTATTAGAATTACATTAACTAGTTATAATGAACAATTTCACTATACAGTGAGATCATCAACACATGGAGGTTTATAGATTTTTTTTTTTCCATATGTCTTGTCAACATAGTTTTCCCTCAGATTTTGCCTCTGTAATATGATCCCATCTACTGGTCATTTTCCAGCATTGCAGTCTATCCTATAATCCCAGATTTCTTGCACAGAGAGGCATCACAGAGTGGGTAATGGTGGAAGAGGTGGAGTGGGCCCCATATTTAGCTTCTAAATTTATGATAATTGAGTCATTCCTTATGAAATTAGCTTATTCTGATGAAAGTTACCAATTGGCCTGGTGGGAAAAGGCAATTTTTTATGGACGTGAAGTTTTTTGGAACTTAAGTATTGATATAAAGTTTGGTGGTACAGTGGTTAGGACTGTGGCAGCACAGTAAGAAGGTCGTGGGTTCAGTCCCACCCCCTGACCATCAGTGACCCTTCTGTGTGGAGTTTGCATGTTCTCCCTGTGTCTGCGTGGGTTTACTCTGGGTACTTCAGTTTCCTCCCACAGGCCAAAAACAAGCAAATTAGGTTAATTCGAGACTCTAAAATGGCCCTAGGTGTGAATGGTAAAGGAATTGGCGCTGCACCTTAGCTGTTTCATCCATCCATGTGGATGCCCTGAATTCCCCTCTGGGATTAATAAAGTGTATAAAATAAATTTAAAAAAAATATTGTGAAATAATGCTCATATGATGACAATATTGTAAAAAAAAATTATGTAACTTGCATATATCCTACAGTTGTTGCTACGGGCTCTCTCTCGCTCCACCTTTAATGATATTCCTTAAAAAGAAAACAAACATAGTAAGAGAGATTTGATTGGTGGTACCCAGCCAGCATGACCATGTTGGTCCCATCATAGGTTAAATCTGGGCCATCCAATGGGTCCCATGTGGGTTTGCCTGCGGGTTCCATGTTGGTCCCATTTATGTTTGTCCACACAGACTTTACCTGTAGTACAGGTAAACAGGTAATCTGCTTACCTGTCTTAAACCCACCTGGGCCCCACATGGGTTTTATGCAACTGAGCATGTTTCAGTAGCAATGGTATCACAGGTAAAGTCCATATGGGCGACACATGGGGTCAACATGGATCGTGGACACACCCACAAGGGACCCATAAAACAGCCCAGATTTAACCTATGGTGGGGCCCACATGGGCATGTTGGCTGGGTAATAGTGCCTTTTTTAATCAATCAATGTAGTGTTGTCATTGGATTGTTTTGACCTTGATTGTTGCTGACTATAAAATGGAAAATTGATAATGAGACCAGTGTTTTTCAACCAGGGGTCTCTGGAACGTTCAGGTTTCCATGGGAAATTTTCTAGTTAGTTATTAGTTCCATTCTCCATATCCCTGCTAGTGTCAGAAGGCAGCCACAGAGCCTGAAAGCTTAAATGTACCTCTGACATCGGGATGATATCAAAAATTGGAGGAAAATATGTAGCGGTGTCAATAAAAGCATTCTTAACTTAATATTTTGTTGCACAACCTTTTGAGGCAATCACTGCAATCAAACGATTTCTGTAACTGTCACTGAGACTTCTGCACCTCTCAGCAGGTATTTTGGCCCACTCCTCATAAGCAGACTGCTCCAGTTGTCTCAGGTTTGAAGGGTGACTTCTCCAAACGGCATGTTTCAGCTCCTTCCACAGATGTTCAATAGGATTTAGATCAGGGCTCATAGAAGGCCACTTTAGAATAGTCCAGTGTTTCACTCTTAGCCATTCTTGAGTGATTTTAGCTGTGTTTTGGGCCATTATCCTGTTGCAAGATCCATGACCTGCGACTGAGACCAAGCTGTCTGACACTGGGCGGCACATTTCTCTCTAGAATACCTTGATAGTCTAGAGATTTCATTGTACCCTGCACAGATTCAAGACACCCTGTGCCAGATGCAGCAAAGCAGCCCCAGAACATGACAGAACTTCCTCCATGTTTCACAGTAGGGACAGTGTTCATTTCTTGGTATGCTTCATTTTTGCATCTGTGAACATAGAGCTGATGTGCCTTGCCAAAAAGTTGCAGTTTTGTCTCGTCTGTCCATAGGACATTCTCCCAGAAGCTTTGTGGCTTGTCAACATGCAGTTTGGCAAATTCCAGTCTGGCTTTTTTATGATTTGTTTTCAACAGTGGTGTCCTCCTTGGTCGTCTCCCATGAAGTCCACTTTGGCTCAAACAACAACAGATGGTGCAATCTGACACTGATGTACCTTGACCTTGGAGTTTACCATGAATGTGTTTAGAGGTTGTTCTGGGCTCTTTTGTTATCATTCATATTATCCGTCTCCTCCTGCGACCACGTCCAGGGAGGTTGGCTACAGTCCCGTGGATCTTAAATTTCTGAATAATATGTGCAACTGTAGTCACAGGAACATCAAGCTGCTTGGAGATGGTCTTATAGCCTTTACCTTTAACATGCTTGTCTATAATTTTCTTTCTAATCTCCTGAGACAACTCTCTCCTTTGCTTCCTCTGGTCCATGTTTAGTGTGGTACACACCATGTCACCACACAGCACAGTGACTACTTGTCACCCTTTAAATAGGCCGACTAACTGATTACAAGTTTGTAGACACCTGTGATGTTAATTAGAGGACACATCTTGGTTGAACATGTCCCTATGGTCACATTATTTTCAATCTTTTCAAGGGGTACCATCATTTTTGTCCAGGCCTGTTTCATGAGTTTGTTTTTTTAACCTCTTGCGCTCCGTTGTCCCGCGGGTGGGCAAGTCTCTGCGTCCTAGTGCGCATGAGGGTGCTCTCGTGCGCTCTCGGACGCATGGTCCTGATGGTGGTGATGTAGGTGGTGTATGGCGTCCAAGCGCCACTGAAAATAAAAGCTGCAGACACAGCCGCGAACAGATTAGTTCATCTGATTGACCTCTCATTCGACTAATAAGAGCCTTGAATTGGGTTTCTGAAACCTTGATGAACCAATGAATGAAAACCTAGGAAGGAGGACCCGCCTACTGTGAATGCAGGAGCCAATTGAAGCACAGAAGTTCGGGCTGGGTGAAGAGAGATTTACTGTTGCAGCAGATGAAAAAAAGGACGCTGGAAGAAGCTGCTACAGATCCAGCAGCATGGAGAACACCCACAAGTGCGACCTGCACTCATTCCAGCAGAATAGACGTTTAGGATTCTCTTCCGCCATCATAGACCGACGGAGGCCGACGACAAAGGTCGTAAATCATTCGCCAAAACCACAATAATGGAATTATGTTTTGACCGGGATCCACGAGCGGACCAGCGTCGCGTTCGTCTGACAATGGGGAAGAGAAGTTTGCCAGGACTCTGCTGCTGTGAAGAGGTAAGGTGTTATAAGCTAAGTTATTATTTATCCCTGAAAATTGTAATCAAAAAATGACTTTTGACCGATCGGTAAATTACAACTGTACGGCGCACGAAGTACGAAGTGCGTGCGCCGCGATAAACGGTTCATTTGCCGTGTTCGGACCGTGAAGGCCCCCCCCCCCCGCTGCAGAAGAGGAGCGGTGGGGGGGCGTTCACGGTCTGAACGCCCCCTGGTCCATGGGGGGAAGCCGCAGTGGTCGCCACATAGCTATATGAGTCTATTCCGTCATGTAGCGATGGCCGATGGCCGTCCTCTGTAGTGAGGGGGGGGCAACCCCCCCCCACACACACACACACAGTAGCGGGGGGGGGGGGGAAGCCGCTGTGACAGCATTGCTGTGGAAACATGCAACGAGTGTAATCCGTCATGTAGCGAGGGCCGATCTCCGTCCTTTGTAGCGGGGGGGGGGACAACCCCCCCCACACACACACACACAGAGCCCTGAATGTGACCTTTCATTAGAGCCCAAAATGAAGATTCTACATTGAATTATTCAAAAGTTACAGACGTTTTTCCAAACTGTGCCATTTGGCACAATTTGGTACAGTTCCAAAACGCCTGGGAACAACCTGAGAACAAAGCTGTGTAAAATATTCATTTTTTTATGGTATTGTTACAAAATTTGGACCTCAGCTGGATAACACTTGGTTCTACATTTCTGTTGCATTTTCCAGCCCGGATCTGAAGCTGTGTGTTATTTGCAAGCGTTTGTATCCAAAAAAACACCCAGGCCAAATTTATTTTCTTCAAGTTCACTATGTTTAGATGACTGTAACTCAGTGGCCGGAGCACTTAGAGAGATCATGTTTTTTTTTGCCAAAAAATTCAAAGTGTTTTCTTTTAAATGAGACCAACCCCATGAAGATGCTGCAAAGGGTTGAAGAACAGCTTTCGATTTACTTTGGGCACATTATTTTTTGGCGTTTTTAGGGAAATTGACTGGAGTGCAAGGGGTTAAAGTAATTCTGTTGAACCACAATTCAAAAGCATTGTCTGATTTTCATTGGTTAATTTTATTACCACTTTTGTCAGATTCAAGTTATTTCTGTGACCATTGTGGGTTTTTCTTTCATTAACAGTGGGATACCGACAATTTTTTTTTTTTTTTGTTACTTATTTGTACCCGTAGGTAGACTTGGTTTGCAGTCTGGTGACAAGCCACCGGCCGCTGGTCGCTGTGTGCGCGAGCGCCCTAAACCTACATGTTTTTGGTGTGCGGGAGGAAACCGGAGAAATCCCGGAGTAAACCCGCGCAACACGGGGAGAACATGCAAACTCCACACAGCTCACTGTTGGTCGGGGGCTGGGATCGAACCCACGATCTCATGATCCCCGCGATCCCCCGGCCGAGGGTAAAACTGTGCTGCCACAGTGCTAAACCACTGCGCCACTGTGCAACCCCAACCCCGTGCATTTTGTCCACGGCTGTACATAAACTAAGCAGTTCAATAAGTTTTTTTTCTTGTCACTTTATGGACTTTTTACTCTACTTGAAGCGGCTTCACTGTGCAAGTTTGGATTTGGTGAGTCGAGGTAATATCAATGCTCATATTACTGTTTTTTCTTTTCTTTTTTTTTAAAGAAAGAGGAGTATTTTATTTTTAAAGTTCCTCTGATGTTTAAACTATACATTTGCATATGGAGCAGTGGTCCAGTGCAGAGTTAAAATGTACTATGTAGGGTATAGAAGCTCAGTTCAGGGAAGCATTCAAAGTACGAGGGTGGTCTTTGTTTTTCACCTCTTGTTCTCCACACTCCTCTTTTTTGGTTTTTGCTGTTGTATTGTTGTATTTGTCAGGAGGTCTTATACACAAACTCTCACAATGTAAAAACTTCTAAACAAAATTATTATTCGTATCACCTGGAATAAAGGCTAGCAGTGCAGAAATTAAATTGTGTTCTTGGAATGTACATGGGATTCAGACCCCTATTAAATGTAAAAAAAAAATCTTACTATTTAAAAAAAAAGAGGGTACAGATAGCATTCCTCCAAGAGACCCATCTAAACAACGATGAACACCTAAAGTTAAGAAGGGAATGGGTGGGCCAGATCTATTATTCCTCCTTCACTACTAACAGCAGAGGGGTAGCCATGTTGGTTCATAAATCCCTTCCTCTGGCAGGGGTGGAGATTAAATCCAATACTGGAGGAAGGTATGTCATGATTAGAGGGACACTCTTTGGGGACCCTTCAAAGAGTACTCTCTTGCTCCATTGGCAATATTATTATCAGTGATCACTCAACCATATTTTTGGTCACGTCCAGCAAGACCCAAAGCACTAGTGGGCAATGGCACTTTCCAAATTACCTTCTTAAAAATCCCAATTTTAAAACATACCTAACAGAACAGTTTAATTATTTTATTATTGAAAATAATATCTCTGCTATGTCACCTAATTTACTTTGGGAAACTGGCAAAGCTGTTATTTGAGGCTTCACTATATCATTCTTGGCAAACCTTAAGAAAAAACAGAGGGCAGAGCAACAGCTTCTTGAAGGTAAACTAAGTGAACTACAGTGTGACTTTAACCTTAAGCCTTCAGACAACCTGAGATCTCAAACTGATGCCACCACAGCAGCTCTAGATGCAGTTTTATCTAAAGACGCTCAGAGATCTGTTCTGTTTGTTAAGCATAAGTTATATGAATTCGGCAATAAGCCAAGCAAGTATCTGGCAAATCTAATAAAAGATAATACTGGCTCCCAGGCTATTCCAGGCATAAAGGATAGTTTATAACAACAAAGATATTAACAACTCTTTCCTTTCCTTCTATGAAGGCTTGTACACTTCTGAGTCAGACCACAACTCTGAGATTTTGATGCATAATTTTTTATAATCTGTCAAACTACCTCAAGCATCCAATCCACAAAAAGAGCTGTTGAATAGGGCTATTACCCATGAAGAAGTTATAGAGGCGATTAACAGCTTACAAAATAATAAGGTCCCAGGGCCTGATGGTCTGGCCCCAGAATTTTATAAGGCTTTTAAGGATTTGCTAATCGATCCCCTTCTCAATATGCTGTCTTATTCCTTTGACTCTAGGGTTCTCCCTGACACTATGATGGATGCAAATATTTCTTTAACCCTAAAGAAGGACAAACCTGCAGATGAATGCACATCCTACAGGCCAATTGCCTTGCTGGACATTGACCAAAAATTATTGGCTAAAATATTGCCGAAGAGACTTAAAGGTGTCATGCCAGATTTAATTTCAACAGACCAAACTGGATTTATATTAGGTCGTAATTCCCTTCATAATGTAAGGAGACTCTTAAATCTTATTCAGAATGGATCAAGGTCAAAGGTCAAATCTCTTGTTGTCTCCCTTGATGCAGAAAAGGCTTTTGATAGGATTGAGTGGCCTTATCTCCTAGGTGTCCTCTCAAAATTCAACCTTGGTGACAACTTTATTAGGTGGATATCTCTGCTATATGCTGCCCCCCGTACCTCTGTTATTACAAACGGCCTGAGGTCGTCTGCATTCACAGTGAGACGCGGTTCTTGACAGGGCTGCCCAGCCTCACTGCTTCTGTTTGCCCTTGCTATGGAGCCCTTAGCGGAGGCCATTGGATGTGATTCCTTGGTAACAGGCATAGATGTGGGTTCCACAAATCATAAAATTTCCCTTTATTGTGATGATATCCTCCTCTATCTAAGTAACCCAGAATCTTCTATTAGAAGAGCTGTTGAAATAATTAATTGTTTTGGCCTTTTCTCAGGTTATAAGATTAACTACTCTAAATCTGAAGCCATACCCCTTACCCTGGAAGGGTTAGGGTTAGGGAATTAGGGTTAGGGTTAGGGAATCCTGGAAGCACATCTTGATCTCTGGAATTACCCTCAGTACACAGACCTGATTGCTTCAGTCTACGCGCTCTAGCGCATGTTTCTTGATGTGGGGAGAGCGGCATTCCTCACAGAGCCTGAGCCAGAATGTGCCCCACAGTCTGCAGCCGTTCTCTCCCCCGCCTCGCCATCAGTGTCAGCCGGCCAGAACCAGCGTCGTCCCGCGAGGAAACGCCGGGAGAAGCCCTCCTCATCAGCAGTGGCCACCATTGTTCCAGCTGCCGTGAGGTCCGCTGAATTCACCCCGGCCACGCCTACCTCCATTGTCAGGGAGACGGCTCCTTCACCAGTCTGCAGAGGGGCCCACGTCACCGCTGACATAGAGAGGGATGACAGCTTGACAGCTGCGACAGTCAACATCAAAGACCGGGATGACAGGCAAGTGTTTCTTCATTCTATCTATTTTGATGACAATAAACCTTGTCTGCCTCCCGGAAGAGGGGCCCAGTTACAGCAGTCCGCTGGGCTCACTCTACCAGCTGCAGCTAAAAACTCTTTTTCTACCCCCCTCTGTGTCTCCTCCATTAATTCCTGAGTGCCTGTCGGTCCGAGAACCGAGCCGCCAGACGGTGGAGGAGGTCTGGGCCCTGGATGATCCTGCCCAGGGGCCCACACGGAGGCGTTTCCCTGCGGCCACGCCAACAGAATCCCCAGCGTTGGAGCTGCTGCAGGAGGACAACAGGACTGCTAGCACCACCTTGGCAGCTGCGGAGTAGCGCCACGAGAGGGAGGTCCGAGGAGGCGCTTCCCTGGCTGCGAGGGATCCATCCCTGGGCGTGCCGACAGACGAGGAGTTGTCAACTCTACTCACTGCACTCAACCGCCGGGTCGAGGAAGAGCGCCGCAAGAGGGAGGTCCGAGGACCCGCTTCCCTGGCTGCGGGGGATCAACCCCCTGCGCCTGCTCAACCCCCAGGCTCGCCATCAGACGAGGAGTGGGCGAACCTGCTTGCCATGGTCAACAGCTGGGTCGAGGAGGAGCATCAGGAGAGGGAGGAGCGCCGCGAGAGGGAGGCCCAAGGACGCGCTCCCCCAGCTGCGAGGGTGCCACCCCCCGCACCTGTTCAACCCCCAGGCTTGCTATCGGACAAGGAGTGGGCAAACCTGCTCGCCGTGGTCAACAGCCAGGTCGAGGAGGAACATCGGGAGAGGGAGAAGCACCGCGAAGTACTCCTCAGCATGACCGACTCTCCGCCCAGCACGATGCTCCACATCCCAGATTATCTGGTCCCCGAGTCGCCCATGAAGAGGAGGAGGAACTCTCGCCGCAAGAAGCGGCCTGCCTCACCAATGACAGCCTTGCCCCTCTGCCCTGAGCCATGCCCCGCCCTGTTCCCGGAGGAATTGGAGGAACACCCGGAGAGAAGAGGAGACGTCTCAGAGGCCACTGGGGAGGTCCAATGCCAGGAGAACAGGCAAGTTTTTTCTCATTTGACTTTCTCTGTTAATGAACAATTTTGCCTGCCTCCTGGCGAGGAGACTTGGGGTGTGCAGTCCCCTGAGAACTCTGCCCCATCGGCACGTAGTGTTCCCTCACCCAACCTCATCCAACCCCTTCTCTGTACCCCCTCGAGCTCGCCGGCACCGGATCCAGGTCACTCAAGGGGAGAGTTACCAGAGGCCCGGGAGGGTCCTGCTCATGATGACACGGGGTCAGTGGTTCCAGAGGAGATCGACAGGGGGATAGCACCCAATGGACCAGAGGAACCTACGCACCCTAAATCACCGAAGTCCTGGACAGCGGTGGAGCCCGAGATCAGGCAAGTGTGCTCCATTATGGCAATAGTTTCTATGTCATTGTCACACTGCCCGACTCATGGTGAGGAGGACCCAGGGTAGCTTCCAGTAGCCCCCGGGACCACCTCACCAGGCTCTGCCGCTGCCGGCAACCCTGACCCGGTCTCTTTTTTTTCTCTCTCCGGGTTCGGAGCCCCCTGACAGGGTCGCCAGAGAGCAGCTGATCTCACCAGAGGCCTCTGAGGATCGGAGGGCAGCGGCAGGGGTAAAGGGGAGCACGACCTCCCCTGTTGGGGAGTTCACCACGGGTGCAGCCCAGCTCTAGCCGGAGGTCACCGCGGGTACTGCAGAGCCTCAGGCGAAGGTCATCACGGGTGCTGCAGAGCCTCAGCCAGAGGTCACCACGGGTGCTGCAGAGCCTCAGCCAGAGGTCACCACGGGTGCTGCAGAGCCTCAGCCAGAGGTCACCGCGGGTGCAGTGGAGCCGGCCCAGTTGGGGTCCATCGCGGGTGCAGCGGAGCTGGCCCGGTCGGGGCCCATTGTGGGTGCAGCGGAGCCGGCCCGGTCGTGGCCCATCGCGGGTGCAGCTGGGTCCCAAGCAGGGATCATCGATGGCGCTGCGGATCGCCATGAGGACGCCGGGGTCCCCTTCTCCTCCCGGTCCTATGCCATGGGGGTTCCCTCCCTTCAGTCCGGTCACCCACCTGCGAGCTTCCCGGTAGGCAGGCCGCCTCCCGCCTCATCCTGCCGGCCCTGGTGAATGAACAATGCTGGCCGGCCCCCGGAAGGATTGAATCCCCAGGTCTGGTGGCCCATGTGTTCCAGCACGCCACCAGATTCCGTCCACCGGACCTTCTGCTGGGCCTGGGACTCTGGGCGGCCTCCTGAGCCCCAACGCCTGTGGACTTGAGGGGGTTGATTGTGGTCCCTGGGCGAGGAGTTGTGTTCCCACCTTTCCTGTTCCTCCTACCTCCCACCTTTGTGGGTTTGTGTTGTTTGTTCCTGTTGGGGGGGGGGGATTCTTTGGGTGTGTGGGAATCAATCCCTTAAAGGGGGGGCTCTGTCAGGAACCGAGCCGGCTTGGTTTCCCCCGGCTCGGCCCTGGCCTCTCTGTGGGTATGTGCCACGTTGTATGTATGTTAATATGTATTTCTGTGTACTCTGCCATACCCATAGCCGCTGCTGTCTGGCCGGCAGCGGTGAGGCAGCCTCTTGGGCTCACGCTGGAGTGAGTGCTGTCTAGCTGTCTACCAGTCGGACCACACCCCCTCTCTATTACTGCCAGCTGTTCCCACTCCCGTGTGCCATCTCCCCGCTCCTCGCCCAGGTGTGATCAATTTGTGGATCCAGCAATGCATGTACTTAAGGAGCCTTTTTCCAGTCATGCATTGCTGGGTCATTGCACTTCATGTACAGTCTTTGTTCATCATATGAAGTCACGTCAACGAAGGACTGTGTTTCACTTTGTGCTTATTCGGACCTACTCGGACAGCTCCAGTCTCGTGAGTATTATCTGTGTGTGTTCCTTCCCCAGTATTCTCACCCAGACTGTGAAGCGTCCTGGAGGACTGCTTGAGCCTATGTGAACTGTATGCGCTAGTATTGTTTGTTGGTGCGGTGTCCAATAAATGTGTGTGTGGTGTAACCCAGCAAGTTGTACAGCACTTTGAATCAGCTGTAGTTGTTTTTAAAGTGCTTTAGAAATAAAGTTTGATTGATTGAGTAAATCCTCGTCCTTTTTCCCTTCCTCCATGCGCTGTGGAAAAGCGCATGAGGAGGTCATGACACAGTAGGCCTATAAAGAAGTAAATTTCTAGCCAGTTATTAAACGTAAATCAAATAGTACAACCAAATGCACTTGGTTATGAATAAAAATTTTTCTTCATAAATGTACTTGTGAGGTAAAAAAAAATACAACCAAATCTCTCAGTGAAGTACCAAACAACCTTACTCCACCTTATTTCCAGGGTGTTACTGTGGAAATGATCATTGAGAGCCTAAGTCACACCCCCACTACTTCCGCATATGGGACCTTAAATTGAAAAAAATCTCCATTGAAATGAATGAAAAGAACAAAATTACCTTTTAAATTGATAAACATCATATGTGTAACTCATGGCAAAATTTGATTGGTATCGAAAGATAATTTTGCGCTTGCCATATGTGGAAGTAGAGGGGGTGTGGCTTTGGCTCTCTATTGTGGGTGCAACATCCACCATAGGGTGGGAGTACTGTAGTTTTGAAGTGGTGGAGCACTGAGTCGTTTATAATTGTGTTTTTGAAAGTTTTTCATCTTCAGTTTAATGTATTGCCCACATATGGGTTTTGCAATCAACAGTTACTTAATTTCCACACTTGTTTTTTTTTTGTTTGTTTTAGTTTGTGTTTTTTTTAATTTATTTTAGAATGTCTTTGTACTTGTTGCACTGTTCGTGGTTGTACACACAACCAAGCCAAGCTAAAGTTATGGCTTCAACAGCAATGTGTAGAGCATGCACCAAAATCTAAAGAGGATTTTTTTGTGTGGTTGGTTGTACAGTTTCCATCGTCCTCCCATTGACGAGGAGCACAGAAGGTTATGGCTGACAAACGTCAACTTAAAGAGGCCACCAAAAACTCTGTATGTCTGCTCCTTTCATTTTCTTGACAAAAAGCTAATGGAAACAACCCCACATCCAGCTCTGTGCTTGGGCTATGACAGACCACAAGATTCTCAAAAGGATCAACAATTTTGACCCAAGAGCACCAGTAATAGAAACAATAATAAATAAGATAAGATAAGCCTTTATTAGTCCCACAACGGGGAAATTCCAGGATTGCGACAGCACAGGGATAGCAACACTCAGAGCAACAATCAGAAGGCAAGAAAAAAAACAAGCAAGCAAGAGCAGCTAATATACATATGTACATATTACTATAAAATATATATATACACACACACAGACACACAGTGCAGAGCATTGTAGCTGGATGGAATAAATATATGAATATGTAAACACACAGTGCGGAGCATTGTAGCTAGATGGAATAAATGTGTGAATATATAAACACCCACAGTACGGAGCAATGTAGCTAGATGGAATAATATATAGATATATAAACACACAGTGCAGAGCATTGTAGCTAGATGGAATAAATATATAGATATATAAATATAAACACACCCAGTGCGGAGCATTGTAGCTAGATGGAATAAATATGTAAATATATAAACACACACAGTGCAGAGCATTGTTGCTAGATGGGATGAAACAGCACAACCGTCTACTTAGTTATCCTACATGGTATGATTATGTGCCCATACATATTCTCACTCTCCATAGCGACCGGTATTTTCCTAGTTGTATGCCGGAGGGGACCATTGTGTAAGTCTATTGCATCTTTGCATTCAAAAAACTATTAGTTTGTTACGTCTTTTTGCTATCTCTGCGAGCAGCCCTGCTTAGGTTGTACAGTCTGACAGCCGTTGGTAGGAAGGACCTGCGAAACCTCTCGGTTGTGCACCTGGGATGATGTAGTCTGCTGCTAAATGAGCACCTCAGTGCATTCAGTATGTTCTGCATAGGGTGGAACTCGGACTCCAGCAGAGATGACAGTTTAGCCACCGTCCTTCTCTCTCCTATCTCCTCCACCGGATCAAAGCGCTGCCCCAGGACAGAGCTAGCTTTCTTGATCAGTTTGTTCAGTCTCTTCCTATCGGCTGCAGTAATGCCACTGCCCCAGCAGACCACTCCAAAAGTGATGGCTGATGCCACCACCGTGTCATAGAATGTCTTCAGCAGCGCGCCTTGTACACCAAAAGACCTGAGTCTCCTCAGCAGGAACAGCCTGCGCTGTCCCTTCTTGTAGAGTGCGTCAGTATTGTGTGACCAGTCTAGTTTATTGTTCAGATGAACACCCAGGTATTTATAGGCTGTCACCATCTTGATGTCTGTTCCCTGTATATTTACTGGTGCTGTGAGGGGTTGTCCTTGCCTGCGACAGTCCACCACCAGCTCCTTAGTTTTCCTCGCGTTGATCTGGAGGCAGTTCCGATGGCACCAGTCCACGAAGTCCTGGATAAGCCCTCTGTACTCAGCTTCATCTCCATTGGAGATGAGGCCAACGATCGCAGAGTCATCAGAGAACTTCTGTAGATGGCAGTGTGTTGTGTTGTGTGAGAAGTCCACAGTATAAAGAGTGAACAGGAAGGGAGCCAGCACCGTTCCCTGGGGGGCCCCCGTGCTACTGATGATCGTGTCGGACACACAGTCCCGGGTTCTCACAAACTGAGGCCGGTTTGTGAGGTAGTCCAGGATCCATGATGACAGGTGCTGGTCCACCCCTGCGCGCAGCAGCTTGTCCTTCAGGATCATCGGTTGGATGGTGTTGAAAGCACTGGAGAAGTCAAAGAACATGATCCTCACCATATTCCCGGGCTTCTCTAGGTGGGACAGAGAATGGTGAAGGAGGAAGATCACCGCATCCTCCACCCCAATGCCATGCTGGTAGGCGAACTGGAGTGGATCCATCGCTGGTTCCACCAGGGGGCGGAGGTGAGCAAGGAGCAGTCTCTCCAGGGTCTTCATCAAGTGGGATGTCAAGGCCACCGGTCTGTAGCTGTTCAGGTCTTTGGGGTGGGAAGTTTTTGGTACAGGTACCACACAAGATGTTTTCCACAGCTGTGGTACCCTCCCCAGTTTCAGGCTCAGGTTGAAGATATACGTCACAATCCCACACAGCTGGTCTGCACAGGACTTGAGGAGCTTTGCGCTGATGCCGTCCGGTCCTGACGCCTTCCTCGCCTTGATCTTCCTCAGCTCTGTCCTCACCTGGGTCCTGGTCAGGGTCAGGATGGGGGGCTGTGTGTTGGGAGTGGGGGGGTGTTGGTGGAGTGAATAGATATTAATTCAAAAAATTGAAACAAATGCCTCAGATTTTCATACCTGTAGCCACTGCCTTTAAGATATGGCATTAATAGAATGCACTGACCAATCAGATTCAAACCAGATCTGTGCTAGTATTCTACGGATACAGTTCCATATCTGTAGCCACTGCCATACATAATTAGAGGGTTTACTTCCATGAAATAGCTTCATATTGCAACAGCATGTAAATGAATAAAATAAAAATTAAATAGAGATCACAGATAAGTGAAATTTTACCTGGTCTCCCCTCCTGCCCTACAATTCTTCACACCACAGCATGGCAGGGAGAAGTGCTGCAGTGTTTAACCTACAGTCGATGTGTGTAACGGACAACAGGGCACAATGTCTGCTCCGGATATATTCAGATTTTTTTTCTTCTTCATGTGTTTAAAAAAACTGCACAATGCAGACCATCCATGTAATGTTGCACATTCACATTGGTAGTAAAATGGTCATACTACATTAAAACAGTAGATGTAAGCTTAAGATTGGATAAATGGGTAAATATTTTTATTTATAGACACATTTCTCTCCATGGCTGGATTCTACAGCCATCTTGCTGGAAAATGTACAGTGTGGTCACCCAGCACAACGCAGACTGATACTATTCACACTCAGCAGGGATTGCATACGGACAGAGAACCCCTGGGGGGACAACCAGAACAATGGACTATTGTTTATACATCCCCGGATTAAGGAGAAGACATCCGGGCGCCAGTTGGTCACGCGATTGATATGTATTGACTGATATGTATATCAATATGCAAATGTGCCATGCATTCTCTCTCTTTGTATAACATGTATAAAAGAGCTTGCTATACATGCCTCAATAGCACACACAGCACAGCACAGCACACACAGCACAACACAGCGCACAGCACTACAGTGTGTCTCATGATGTTAGAGGAAAATAAAATCCTGCCACCTTCCAACTCGCCGCATCTCGCTTGAACTTACTTGTTCCTCCACACTGGTGACAATTGATGAAGAATGGAACACGAGGCGAACACCCCGGAGATTACCCCGACTGGGAAAGCCCCAGCACGCGTCATGGTGCGACCCTCGCCTGATCTCTTCCCTCCACACTGGTGACATGACGAGAGAGGATGACCGTCTGCTCCCTCTCACCGCGCTGTGGACACAGAGGACCAGAGAACGCCTGCAACCTCTTCATCCTCTCTGGAGCGCAGCGCTGGGGACCAAAACGCACCATGAATGACACGAGCGAACAAAGGAAGCAGCCTGAACGGGGACAATCATCAACGCCGACTGCATTGATTTCCACCGAGCTCCCCGACTCTGACTAAACTCCGGACAGCGAACTTCCCGTGCACAGAAGCCCCGCACGCACATCGCAGGATTATGAGGACAGCGCAACTGCCAGTTATGTGGTCATGGCACCAAGCGCGCACCACGCACAGAGACGAACCGGCTCCACAGACTGATGTATCGTCCTCTGCCGCTGCACATGCCCGAGAAAAACGGCCGATCGCCACCCTCGGAACCTTCAGTGCTGCTCACGCACCTGGGGCAGACGTGCAGCCCGCACACAGGACTTTGTATGGGTTTCTCAGCCACGGCGCACAAGGGGAATTTAGCCAATTGCTTTCCCCAATGACTTTAGGGCTGCTTCCCGCACCTAAAAGCCAAACCGCCTCACATCCTCACACAGCTGCAGTTGTTTCACAGCCGCTACACATCTGCGGGGAATTTGGCCACTCGCCTTCCCCACATCCTCGCTGGACCGAGCCGCGAGAGAAGTCAGAGACTTAATTTTTTTTTTTCACAGCCGCTGTGGATCACCGCCAGGTTTAACGAGAAAGTCCCTCACCATCGCAGATCCACACGCAATTTTTGCGTGGCCCAGACACCTTTGACGTCCTGGGCCGGCACTCACTTACTCCCACCCCGCTTCCCCCTCCTCCTCCACAGCACTCTTCCCGCACCTCACTCCCTAAAACCGGCCGATCGCCGTCTGGCTCCATTACGCATGATGCACACCGGCCTGTGCGCTCACAATCCACGGCCGTTCAACGTGCTGGAACTTGGAGCGGAGCATACTTTTTTTTCCACCCATCCCCCATCCCCCCCATGGACTGACATGCACTCCAACAGTTCTACCGGATCTGGAGCCAAATGACGGGGCGGGGGGGGGGGGGGGGAGTCACAGCCCCTTCCAAGCGTTTTGGGGGGAGCCGTGTGGTCACCCAGCACAACGCAGACTAGTACTATTCACGCTCAGCAGGGATTGCATACGGACAGAGAACCCCTGGGGGGACAACCAGAACAATGGACTATTGTTTATACATCCCCGGATTACGGAGAAGACAGCCGGGTGCCAGTTGGTTACGCGATTGATATGTATTGACTGATATGTATATCAGTATGCAAATGTGCCATGCATTCTCTCTCTTTGTGTAACATGTATAAAAGAGCTTGCTATACATGCCTCAATAGCACACACAGCACAGCACAGCACACACAGCACAACACAGTGCTACAGTGTGTCTCATGATGTTGGAGGAAAATAAAATCCTGCCACCTTCCAGCTCACCGCACCTCGCCTGAACTTATTTGTTCCTCCACAACAGTGCTTTATGTGATACCCATTTGTTCATAGTGTGGTCCTGGATCACACTTTATTTTGTCATGATTTGGTGTTTTAAGGAGACTTAAGTGCAGGGCAACCACTTCAGAAGAACACTCAGACACAGATGAAAAGTTACACCACTTTAATAAAAAACCCAAAACCCTATACACAACACGCTAACTTAAGAAATAAATACACACACAACACAATTAATGAAACCTGCAACCAAGATGCCACACTATATACAGGAAAACAGTTGCACGCTGGAGCAATATGCAGCCTAGGAGGAAAGAGAGGACAGGAATGATTAATGATGAGAATGACACACAGGGAAATGACAACTGAGGTAAAGGGGCTTACGATACTGGCAGAGAGCCCGGCAGTGAACTCCAGCATAGGAAAGGTGAGTGGACCTGAAGATTGTAAGGAAGGCAGAGAAAGGGCTGAAGAACCTGGGTGGAGAAGTCGTTGTCTTTGAGGAGAGATGATTCAGGCGAGTGTACAAACACAGCTCTGGAGACACACTGCTGGAGGCGGCAGCAAACCTGTGTAGCATCAGCTTCTCCTCAGGCTAATTCAGGAAATCATTCTTCATCATCTTAAAGAAACTCTCTCTCTCAACTCTGGTCAAGAATTGCTGTGTGTCTTCATCAGGACCCCCAGTGTAAACAATTTCACTTTTGTAGAGAAACCTGATAAAGCTTGCTTTTAAAGGCTTAAAGGAGACTATAAAACTCTTAGTCATACCCCAACTAGACAGTTCATGCTGATAGCATCCATTCGTACCAGGAACTGATACTCGTAAAAAGTCATATACTTCCCAACTTTCCTTCCTTAACTGTCAGGTTATGCTGATAAACTCTTTGAGCCTTTCCAGGAGCCCCATTAAACTCTGTAGGCTGGCCTTGTTCACATTCCAAGACCTAAAAATTATCTACAGCTCAACAGTACCTCCTAGTGGACATCTACGGAATATGTTTCATTACTTGTGCAATTTGGAACTGCTATTTCTGACTGAACATTAACACTTTTTAGAGCCTACATCCCACAGGATAACTCTGGACACTGTGAAGATCATCGCCCTTTTTGATCGCCAATAATGGTTTACCATAATTCATTAATCCTTGATTTAAATGTGAGTGCATGTCTTAGGAATATCTTTTTCATAAATGTTATTCAAATGAATGTTAAATTTATTAGTAATAGTATAAATGCACGGTCACTGAATATTAGCTTTGAGTCACTTAATTTAATAAGATTTTATATTGAGTATATTGTAGAGGCTGGGTTAATCATCTCAGACTGGATGCAGAGGGTAAACAGAGAAGGACAATAGGTATGGAGATTATGGTGGGGTAGCAGGAAGAAGGAGTTGGGGGGAGAAGGGACGAATGTATTGTGATGTGAGATGTCATGCAGATGTGAGATGGGTGGTTGATATAAAAGGAGAACCCCTGGTGTACTGAGACATGCTTTTTCTGTGTATGACTGATGTGAGAGTGAATAAAGTTGTCTGCTGCATAAATCTGTTTCCGTTATTCACACTCTCCACAATATAATGAATTTCATAGGAACTGAATGAACGTTTTCTGAAACTTGTGAGTCAGCTATTCCTGACCAATCCCCGAGGCTGCTTCTCTGTTGGATAACGCCCTTGTATTTGATTGGCTGTTCACAGACAAATGTTCTCTCATTGGACAGCAGCCCGTTCAACCCCTCTTTATGGAAGATAATTGGTCCGTCTTGCTGCCAGTCACACTTCTATGACATCAGAAGCGCGACCTTTTAAAAACAGAGAGGGAGCCGCCCTAGGCAGTCTTTTTTTTTTTTTTTTAGTCTTTCTGTTGTTTTCCATTGCTTTGAGTTGTCTTTGTCTAAGTTGTTCTGTGAGTTTTAAGAAGTCTTTTGTGTGTATCTGAACCTTGTCAAGTCCTGCGCTAGCTTTCTTAAATCGTCTTTTGATAAGTTTCCACCTGTTTCCTGGTAACTGAGGAGAAACCATCCTTTTTCTATGAGCTCGCCTTTAAAGAGAGTTAAACTCTCAAATCCTTTTTTTTTTCACCTCAGAAGCTGTGCTTATTCTATTGAACATTTTTTTCTTGGACTTTTGACTTTTCCTGCCATTAAAGTGGACTGATAGAGATTTTTGGACCTTCTTTTCCTGCCTCACCCACATATGACAACGCTAAGAAACCAGGAACTCGGGGGTGAAACGAATTAAAACATTTTTCCTTCAGCCTTTAGGGCTGTCCTGCGGGCCGGGGACATACTAAATTTCGGACTGGTTGCCAAAGGACGTCACGCCTGGCCCAGGGTTTAGCCCCTAACTACAGCAGCTACATTCTTGCAAGCCTCCCCCCCCTTTCCCCGGTTGAGTCCTGTGTTCCAAACGCTGTCTGGAAGAGCCGCTGAGCCTTCCCAAACAATACCACTGGCTGGTGCTGACCACCGCTGAATACCTGGACCTACAGCTGTTCATAAGTGAGACTCCCATTTTCCTATCTGCTGGGTTTAAACAAGATGTCCTAAATGTCAATTATAATTGATCATAACCAATATTTCATGGTACAATTAGTCCCTCAGCTGTAGGACAAAGCTATAAACTGAAGGAAAATTCTTATTAATTTTTAAGTAACCTCCTTTCATTTTTGTAGATTAATTCAGAAGTTCCTTTTCCAGATAATCAGCTTATGTAATTTTTCACCATAAAACTGCTTTCTGATTTTGTTAGATACCTCAGCCTTCCATTGCATTACAGTTGAAATGTAAAATCTGGTTTCCTCTTGGTTCCACAAAGGTTTAACTATAGATTTTATGCTCAGGAATCCATTAACAGTTGATGTGATATCTAACACCTGTTTATCATTTGAATCTGTTTATCCATCATTTGAAAGCCATGACATGTAACCTGAATGAGTTTCATTTAATAAACTTGTAAATGAGAGAAGTTGAAGCATTTTCCTTTGCATATATGCTTTCCTGGGTCACAGCAGTAAAAGAACTCAGTAAATTTTGAGACTGAATTCATTAAGTAATTGAAGGAACGGAAATTAATTAATTGAAATTAATTAATTAACAATTCATTGGTCCTAATTTGGCTCGAGACATACCCATTACGGCACCTACAGGCGAAACAATAAGCAAAAACACTGCTATAAAAGACTCATTTTCATAAAGAACACAGACGAGAGAGAGGTCATTGAAATTGTTAAATCATTTAAAAGTAAAACATCTACGGACTGTGATGGTATTGACATGCTCTTAGTCAAAACTATTATTGAATGCTTCGTGAAACCACTGACGTATATCTGTAACCTGTCTCTCCAAACAGGTATATTTCCCAATGCAATGAAAATAGCTAAAGTAATTCCGATATACAAGACGGGTGAGAGAGGGGAATTCTCAAACTATAGACCAATTTCACTATTGCCGCAATTTTCCAAGATACTTGAAAAAATATTCTATGAGAGAGTTGACAACTTCATACTGAAGAATAATTTATTGTGTGAGCAGCAATATGGGTTCAGACACAAGAGGACAACTGCATTTGCTCTAATGGAATTTATAGAAAAAATATCAACCGCCGTTGAAAATAAAAAGTATTCAGTTGGGGTTTTCCTGGATCTTAAAAAAGCATTTGATACAGTGGATCATAATTTATTATCAAAGAAACTACAAAATTGTGGTATTAGGGGGGTAGCACTGTCCTGGTTATGTAGTTACTTAAAGAATAGATATCAGTATGTATGTGTTGGTAACAAAAACTCACAGTTACTGAAGGTTACTTGTGGAGTCCCACAGGGTTCAGTTTTGGGGCCATTGTTATTCAACATGTATATAAATGATATATGTAAAGTTTCAGAAAAAATTAATTTAATATTGTTTGCTGACGACACTAATTTATTATGCAGTGGAAGCAATTTGGAACAACTTTTGGATACACTCGGGAAGGAATTAGGAAAGCTCAAACTGTGGTTTGATTCAAACAAATTAACGCTCAATTTAAGTAAGACAAAATTTATAGTTTTTAACAACCATCACAACAACTTAGTATCTAAACTCAGTGTAAATGGTGTAGAGATTGAAATGGTATCCGAAACTAAATTTCTTGGAGTAATAATTGATAATAAACTGTGTTGGAAGTGATGAGATAAAAGTGATCAGTATAACCATATAACAGTAATCTGTGTGATTTAAAATATGTGTGTGATCAATATAACCACATAGTAGTTAGTTGTGTGCTTCAAAATATGTGTGTGTGTTCAATATAATCATATAACAGTTATTTGTGTGACTCAAAATGTTTGTATTCTGCTTATATCTAGGTAAAATAACCAATATACCATAATGGAAAGTGTGTGGTTCACTCTCTGTAAAATAGTGGACCTTTGTCTCATGAGAGAGAATAACAAACGCCTGGGATTTATGGGAAGGAGGCACAGTTGCGATAAGGAATGGCTGAGCTTGGCCTACGCTGACCTGGGAGGTGAAAGTGACCTTCATGTGGATACATTCGGCGCCAGGAACGGATCCTCCTTGGACCAGACACCTGGACTGTTCACTCATTAAATGCATGCTTTGTTCTTTGTTCATGTGTGTACAAATATTCCGGGTCAGGGCTAGCATAGCCAGTCAGACTTCATGAACTGACAGGATCTGTTGCTGTCAGGGAGAGAATGTTTGACCCGGCGCTGTAACCTATTATATTCAACTTGCTTACTTAATAAATACATGTCCTGCTGCACATCCACCAGCCATAATGCTCTGCACTGTGTGTCTATATATATACATTTATAGTAATATGGACATATGTTTGCTAGATGTTGTTTTTTCTTGCCTTCTGATTGTTGCTCTGAGTGTTGCTGTCCCTGTGCTGTTGCAATCCTGGAATTTCCCCATTGTGGGACTAATAAAGGCTTATCTTATCTTATCTTATCTTATCTTCCAAGTAAACTCAATCTCTTCCTTGAAAAACGAATCTGGGTAAACCATCTACACACATAGACAAGCTTTTAAAGATTAGACTTAGATGGTTTATTTAATCACAACAATTTGGGGGCTTCGTCCAGTGAAAGGGGGAGATTATCATCTGATTTGGATCGATCTTTGTTTGGACAACGGACCTGCATCACCGACTGACAACACGAGCGGCCGCACTGAAAAAGAGGTAAGCAGACGCCTTTTATATAAAAAGTTCTGCTACATTGGCCATAACCAAAGTTAAGTTCTGTGTTGTCAAACGGTTTGATGTGTGTCCTAGGTTAAGGAAGCAGTTGAATATGGTAATTTTTTTTTTTTGATGAATACATGCTTGGTTAAAAAAGATGCTTTGGTAAAGAAAGATGTATGCTTTGCTTGCTTAAAAAGACCGTAAGACCGAGAGAGTGGTGAAAGGCCCCCGGCTCGGGTGCAGGACCCGATTTTGACCAACCAATCACGATTTGACATTGATTTTATATTGATTGATTAGATTGTGATCGCTTAGGACATTAACGGCCAAGACCGGGGAGGTGAAAGGCCCCCCGGCCTGGATGATATCACTGCATATTTATTCATGGTCATCCGGCCTGACTACGGGTTCACGGACTGAGCGAATTGATCCGTGACTTGTGAGGACAGGAACTGGGTTGGACTCCCTTAGCCTTGACGAAGGCTAAAAAACCTGGGTCATATAAAAGTGACGCCCTCGGTTTAGTACCCGAAAAAGTCCAGCGCCAAGGAGACAATCCTTCGCAGTCTGACGGGAAGGCGAGAATTGGGGTAATGCCCCGGGGAAGTGGCGCCCTCGAACAGTTCCCTTGCACGTTGATTAAGACGTTAATCAAGAACTGGTGAAATTCCCTGGACGTAGTGCACCCAGAATACTATTTAATCACTGCTGCAAGTGCTATTTGGTTTATATTGGTAAGATATTGCTATTTGTGTTATATTGGGAACGCTGTAAGTGAGAAGGTAAAAGTTTAAAAAAAAAAGGGGCAACAGAGGCGCGAGCGGCTGTTCTCTCTCCCATCAGCAAGGGGAGGGGTGAGCAGCTCTCTCTCTCTCTCTTTCTCTCTGTTCCTCGCTCTCCCAAAGGGGGCGGGCAAGGGATAGTGCTCTCTCTCTCTCTCTCTCTCTCTCTCTCTCTCTCTCTTTCTCTCTCTCCTTTTGCCTCAGGGGCGGGGGAGAGGCAGATTTGGCCTGCAGAAAAAACAGAAGTGTGAATTTTTGCTCAGCTCAATTGAAGAATGCAAGAGGCGGGGCTGGGTGCCTCACAAGGCTTGGGAGATGCTGAGTTGTATAAAGGAAATATGAAAAAACAATGGGATTCAACAGTGACTCAAATGCTCAGTGGTACATTACCCAAAGACAGAAAGAGAGTTAAAGCAGAATGTGATAAATTGTATCAGAAATTGAGGGAAGACGACATTCTAAATTTAAACAAGAGGACAGTTTGACCCAGTTTTTAATGGATTTGGAACAAAGAAGACTAGATGATATACAATCTATGAAAGATATGGATGTCACAGGGTTTTTGGTGAAAAGAAAACATAATTTTCTTTTTTTTTCTTTTTCTTCATCTTTCTTTTCTAATTTTCTTCATCTTTTTTTTTTTCTCTCAGTCACATTTTGTCTTAGCTTTGTTTTAAATTGTAATCGCTCTTGTCTTGTTTTCTCTTTTTTCTCTTTTGAATTCTTGGATGGAATATGGGTGGGCAATATAAGCTGCGGCTTCAGCCATCGCCCATTTCGGATAACTCACGTGGAATTGTATAGAAGAAGGAGTCTTTGTCTAATTTGACCTTGTTGTTATATTATACAGTTTCTTTTAACCTGTACTGTACTATCCGAAATAAATTCAAATTCATTCATTCATTCATTCATTCATTCATAAGTATCATATTGAGGAGTGTGAACGTGAGCGCAGGCTGATTCATAATTTGGCTACATGCTCTGCTGCAATGAATGGTGTGACAGTGATGAAAGCATAGGTGTCTAAGAAGGAGCAGGATCAGCACATGATGAAGAGGGAGATAGACAGTGGTTTGATGCAGGATTCAGCAGCGGTTGACCCAGTGAGGTGTGTGAGTGAGACAGAGAAGAATAAAGATTTACTGGTTGATAAGAAGCTGGACAAACAGAAGGGAGAGGTGCTGTCCCTCTACCCTAATTTGGAAGATTTGAAAGGGGAATTGCCCCCACCGCCATATTGTGTTAATCAGATGCCTTTGGTGAAGTTAAAAGAAGGATTAGTGGAAGTTGAGGAGGTGACATCACAGGAACAATGTGAACAGCTGAAAGGTTGGCTGGAAACTCAGAAACAGAAGATGCAGGCAGACAGACAGGAGATGGACAGGCTGCAGGAAGAGCTTGAAAGATTAAGGTTGCAAAAGACTGTGGGAGAACGGCTGCAAAATGTTGAAGCTGGTGTAATTAATTTGCAAAGACAAACACAGGATTTTCAGCATAGTTTATGGTCTAATGCTGGTAGTGTGGAATCTGGTGTAGCAGATGATGAAGGTACAGTTGATCAACAGATAAGTGACAGGGGTTATAAGGATGACTGTGGTCAGTGGAGTGAACACGCAGACAGTGAGGAAATACATTTCCTTTCCCCTAAAGTATTTGCTTCATCTACTCCTTATGGTCAAGATGATTTTAAGAGCAGGCAGAGGAGAGAAAGTTCAGATGCTATGACTGCAGCTCTCACAAAAATAAATAATGCACAAAAACATGAAAGTAGGCCATTGGAAGAGAATAGATTTTATCAATTGATGGGACAAGTGAGATTGGCACATCAAGGAAAAGGAGAATTAGGAGATCAGGAACAGCACGTGCGAGGCAGGCCTTACAGTTTCAGAAATAGAGATCTATGTCGAAGAGTTTGGGATGATGATGAATGTGACCCTTATACAGGCTGCCATCTTAATTCAGCTGCACGCATACACACACAAGCACCGCTGGTAATGAAAAGCAGAGGCAGAACATATCAGCCATTCTCATGGACAGACATAAATGGCATTTCAGAAAAAATGCCCCCGCCCTGTGAAGGTGGAGGTCAGTGGATGACAAAATTTGATCAGTTAACTCAAGGAGTTACAGTGGCAATGGGAGATTTTAGAGCTTTGCTTGGGAGACAATTAAGTGTTGTGGAAGTCTCTCAAATTGAACAGTTGGCAGGAACCCAAACAGTTTCAGATTCAGCACCTTTCACCCCTGTAGCATCAGCCTTAGGCACAGCAATGAGGCACAAATTTCCAATTCCACCAGGAGCTTTAAGAGCTTTAACTTTTTCAATTAAGGAGAATGAGTCTCCTATGGCATTTATCAGTAGATGTAAAATGGAGTGGACAGCGGCTGCTGGCTCTCATCCTAATACATCTGATTTTCAAAGGGACGTATTTAGGCAGGCAGTGTTAAAAGGAGTGCCTCAGGCAGTGAGAGAAGCCATGGACAGTAACCCTGACATTCCCAGTAGCTCTGTGGAATTGTGGGAAAGGCACTTCACACATCATATGCGTAAGGAACAGGAAAAAGCAGAGAAAGAAAAGGTTGACAGAGATAATCAAGAACTGCAACTGTTAAAATTGCAGTTACAAAAGGCTAAACAAGAAGTGGCTGAGGTTAAAAAGACAAACAAACCAGCTGAGCAGTTGGTACAGCAGGCTCCGGAAACACCCTCAGGGCCAACGCCCACACCGGGCATGGCAGCTTTACCTGCCCCTGTGTACCCGGCACCCACAGCTTGGACACCCCAAATACCATATTTTCAGGGTGTACCACGTGGTTTTAATTATTATCGGGGGGCATCTCGTGGAAGGCGGGGTGTGAGAAGCTTTCAGGGTCGAAAGGTCATGGGCCTGAATGCATGTCATGGCTGTGGTCAAAATGGTCATTGGAGGAAGGAGTGTCCAACTAATCCTTACCCACCACCAGTGGCACAAGCAAGTGTAGGACATCAAGCACCTTATGCAGCGGCAGCTCCACCTGCTGGCCAATATCCAGCATACACTTCAACTGCGGGGGAAGTGTACCTCACACAATATGGAACAATGACGGGGCCCACAGAGAAAAAGTGACGTGGGAATGGCAGATCCCATGGTCACACTAAAGGTTATGGACTGTGACCTGCCTTTTCTGGTTGATACGGGGGCAACCTATTCCACTTTGAACTGTGACATTGAGCCTACACTGTTATCGGCTAAAGCTGTGGAGGTTATTGGTTTCTCTGGGGTTCCTGAAAGACTGCCTGTGACAAAACCTTTGGACACTTGTGTTGCTGGTCAAACTGTGAAACAACGTTATGCCTGCTCAAAAAACTCTCCCACAAACTTGATGGGGAGAGACCTGCTGATTAAACTGGGAGCATCGGTGCTGTGCTCGGCCGATGGAGTCATCTTGTCATTTCCTAATGGTGTTGCTATGAACTGTTCAGTGCAAGGACTTTCTGTGCATGGACAAATGCTGTTGAAACCTGATGTGACACCACAAGCGCCAAACACCTGGGCTGACATTTACTGGGGCCTGTTATCGCCTGACTCGCCCTCACAGACTGGCGTGTTGCCAGTGTTCATGGCCTGGAAGCCGTGGATTGCTCTTCTGGCACCCCACACACCTCCCATTGATCCCCTACATGTCACTCTGTATTATGACAGAAATTCAGATGATGTTTATCATGATAGATTTTTCTCCCAACTGGATGGTCAAACTTGGACCATCAAATCTAGGTTTTTGTATGTAGGACAAGAGGGTGTCGCCGCAGATGCTGTATTAAGTGCAGAGCAATTACAGTGGTATGAAATGTCAGAGGAATCAGCTCCACACATTACCTTGCCCATACATGCTAATCATCAAGCTAAAGAGTTAGGGCCTATGGTTAAAACACTGGCTGAAGCTACTGATTGGCAGGTGATACAGATCCCAAATGTTGAATATTCTGCAAAACATCAGGCCTATCGCATTAAAATTGACACAACTGATGAGCTTTTGTTTGAACACAGACAAATTGAGAGGGAGCATGGTAGGGAACGCACTGATCATGAATCAGCAGCAGATATGTTGAATTCACTGCCACAAAATTTATGGTCACAGGGACCCACAGACGTTGGTAAATGTATTAATATCTCTCCCATCTCATTTCAGGTCCTTCAAGGTCAACCCATTTGGCAAAATCAGTATGCGCATAAGCCTGTGGCACAGGAGGGCATTGCTGATACCATTGAAGGGCTGCTTCAGGCAGGGGTATTAGAAAATTCTCACTCTGCCTGGAACACTCCTATTCTCCCAGTTGAAAAGCAAAATACCGGTAAATATCGAATGGCCCATCAGAATCAGAATCAGAATCAGAATCAGGTTTATTGCCATTGTTCATGTAGTACACAAACTAGGAATTTGTCTCGGTACAATGCTGCAACATTAAACATGATAAGATAAGAGAAATAAACTATACATGTAATAAAGTGTAGGATAAGATTAAGTGATACTGGTCAACAGTTAAAATATATATTAGCCAGCAGCAGATACTGTGGAGAACTATATAGTGCAGTCGGTAATGCAGGAAGAAAACAGTGATGATTGACATGAGTTTGGTTGAGCTGCTGTACATGGTGCACGAGAGTCACTTAGTGTTCAGCAGTCTAATGGCAGAGGGGAAGAAGTTGTTCATGTGACGGGAGGTTTTAGTCTGGATGGACCGAAGTCTTCTACCAGAGGGGAGGGGGGCAAACAGTACGTGACCAGGGTGTGAGGGATCGGCTATGATCCGGCCAGCACGCCTCCGGGTCCTGGAGATGTACAGATCCTGGAGAGATGGGAGCTTGCAGCCGATCACCTTCTCAGCAGTGCGCACGACGCGCTGCAGCCTTAGTCTGTCCCTGGCAGTGGCTCCTGCGTACCACACGGTTATGGAGGTGGTGAGGATGGACTCGATGATGGCTGTGTAGAACTGCACTAACATCTTGGTGGGTAGCTTGAGCTTCCTCAGCTGCCGCAGGAAGAACATCCTCTGCTGGGCTTTTTTGATGAGTGAGCTGATGGTCAGCTCCCATTTGAGGTCCCTGGTGATGGTAGTGCCTAGGAAGCGGAAGGAATCAGCAGTGGTGATGGGAGAGCCTGAGAGGGTGAGGGGGGGCAGAGGAGTAGTGACTTTCCTGAAGTCTACAATCATCTCCACTGTCTTCAGAGCGTTCAGCTGCAGGTTGTTATTGCTGCACCAGGACGCCAGCTGGGCCACCTCTCTCCTGTAGGCGGACTCGTCGCCGTTGGAGATGAGCCCGATGAGGGTGGTGTCGTCCGCAAACTTGATCAACTTGACAGACTGGTGGCTGGAGGTGCAGGAGTTGGTGTAAAGGGAGAAGAGTAGGGGGGAAAGTACACAGCCCTGGGGTGATCCGGTGCTGATGCTAGTATAGTCTGAGACAGTCTTTCCCAGCCGCACATGCTGCCTCCGGTCCGTCAGGAAGTCGATGATCCACCTGCAGAGGGAGTCAGGCACGTTGAGCAGGGACAGCTTGTCCCGGAGCAGAGCGGGGCGGATGGTGTTGAATGCGGAGCTGAAGTCCACAAACAGGATCCTGGCGTAGGTTCCCGGGGACTCCAGGTGCTGCAGGATGGAGTGGAGGGCCAGGTTGACTGCATCGTCTACAGACCTGTTGGCTCGGTAGGCAAACTGCAGCGGGTCCAGGAGAGGGGTGGTGATGGACTTGAGGTGGGACAGGACCAGGCGCTCAAAGGACTTCATGACTACAGAGGTGAGCGCTACAGGTCTGTAGTCATTAAGTCCAGTGATCCGTGGCTTCTTGGGGACAGGGATGATGGTGGAGGATTTGAGGCAGGATGGCACGTGGCATAACTTAAGGGAGGTGTTAAAAATGTCTGTGAATACAGGAGCCAGCTGTTTCGCACAGAGTCTCAGGGTGGAGGGAGACACGCCGTCTGGGCCGGGGGCCTTGCGCGGGTTCAGTCTGGAGAACTGTTTGAGCACATCCTGCTCACTGATGATAAGGGGAGGGGGGGAGGAGGGGGGGGTGCCTTAAATGAAGTAGGGAATGTGGAGGCTGTGGAGCTGGAGGGAGGGGGGGAGCTGGACACAGATGACGAGGTGTCAAAACGGGCATAGTGTTGGGACAGTCTCTGACAAAGGGCTTTGTCATCCTGACCTTTAGGAGCCTGAGGCCGATAGTTGGTGATCTGCCTCAGTCCTCTCCACACGGAAGCCGAATCATTAGCAGTGAACTGCTGCTGGAGTCTCTCTGAGTATAGAGATTTGGCCCTCTTCAGCTCTCTGTTAAACCGGTATTTAACCTCCCTGTAGCAGTCCCTGTCTCCACTTTTCAGTGCTGCTTCCTTCTCCTTCCTGATCTGTCTGAGCTTAGCTGTGAACCAGGGTTTGTCATTAGAGTAACTCACCCTGGTGCGTGATGGAAGAATGTTCTCTTCACAAAAGTGGATATATGAGTTCACAGTGTCCGTGTACTCATCCAGATCATGCGTGGCTCCTTTAAGCATGCCCCAGTCAGATATTTCCATGCACGTTTCCAGCTTCTCCTCAGCATCACTGGTCCGTATCTTCGTAGTGCTCACAACAGGTTTAGTGAGCTTCAATCTCTGTCTGTATGTGGGAATGAGGTGAACCATCACGTGATCAGATAATCCCAGCGCAGCTCGAGGGACAGCGCGATATGCGTCTTTCACTGTGGTGTAACAGTGATCCAGTGTGTTTAATCCTCTGGTGGGGCATTTAATAAACTGTTTGTAGCGGGGGAGATCGTGGCTCAGATTGCACTGATTAAAGTCGCCAGCCACAATAATCAGCGAGTCTGGAAAACTCCGCTCTGTGTGTTGAATGTGATCCGCGAGCACGCGCTGAGCTTCGCGCGTGTCCGCGTCGGGAGGGGCGTACACAGCGATCATTATGAAAGAAGCAAACTCCCGCGGGGAATAGAAGGGCTTGCAATTGATAACAAGAAATTCCAAGGCAGGAGAACAGTGTTTGGAAATTACCGTTACATCAGAGCACCAGCTACAGTTGATGTAGAAGCAGACACCGCCTCCTGTGGTCTTGCCGGAAAGCTCTGTGTCACGATCAGCACGGAAGAGCTGGAAGCCGTCGAGGCGCAGCGCGCTGTCCGGTATATTTTCCCGGAGCCAGGTCTCAGTAAAGCAGAGGACAGCTGAGGAGGCGAGGTCCTTAAAACGCATCAGCAGTCTCAGTTCATCCACCTTGTTAGAGAGAGAGTTGGTATTGGACAGAAATATGCCAGGCAGCGCCGTTCGCGAGCCTCTCCTGCGAAGTCGTACGAGAGCGCCCGCTCGTCTTCCTCTCTTCCGCCGTCTCACTTTCCGAGCCAAACAATAAACCAGATCGGCGGCAGGGGCTAGAAAAACTGGGAGGAGGTCCGTGGGGGTCAAAGTCCTGATATTTAAAAGTTCTTCACGGGTATAAGTGCAAGCAGACACACAATTGACAAACAAAAACAAACAAAGAGCGCAGCGAAGCACCATGTCGACCGCTGTGGGCGCCATCTTGGATCGAATTTGAGGCCCATGATTTGAGGCGTGTCAATTCACGGATTTCCACCCCCACAGTACCCGTGCCAAACCCATACACTGCTTTATCTGCTCTCACATCACAACATTCATGGTTTACATGTATTGATTTGGCTAATGCATTTTTCTGTCTTCCTTTAGCAGAGGAGTGCAGGGATTTCTTCTCATTCACCTACAAGGGCACACAGCTGCGCTACACCCGGCTACCACAGGGGTTCATTTTGTCACCAGGTATTTTCAATCAGGTTTTGAAGGAACAACTACAAGGTTGTCCTCTCCCTCCAGGCATCATTCTGATACAGTATGTAGATGACATATTGATAGCAGCACCAAATCCTGACAGTTGTCTGGAAGCTACAAAGAGTGTGTTGTTGAGATTGTTGGAATGTGGATTTAAAGTATCAAGACAAAAACTACAGTGTGCAAGACGTTATGTGTCCTTTTTGGGCCGTGTCATTACACCCACAGGTTCTGGCCTTTCTGCATCACACAGGGATTCCATCCTTCATCACCCCAAACCATGCACGGTAAAACAAATGTTATCATTTTTGGGTCTAACAGGATTCAGTAGACATTATATACCACAGTACAGTGAAAGGACAAAACCATTGCGTGCACTGGTTAATGAACGAGGTATGAGAAATCTTGCTGCACAGTTATTGTGGACGCAGGAAGCTGAGGAAGCATTCATTGCTTTGAAAAATGGACTCTCACATGCAGCTGATTTGGCAATACCTGATTACAACAAACGTTTCTACTTGGATGTTTCTGAAGCAGAACACACACTAAATGGTGTTCTGTTTCAGAAAAAAGGGGGAGAAAGAAAGATACTCCTCTATGTCAGCATAATATTAGACCCAATGGAAAAAAGGCAACCAGCATGCACACGTCATGCTGCAGGAGTGGCAAAAATTTTGCAAAAAACAGCTCATGTGGTTATGGGACATCCATTGACTGTCCTGACCACACATAGCGTCATGTCATATGTAAATTCTGCAGCATTCACTATGACCTCAATTAGACAGACAAGAATGGAAAAAATCCTATCAGCACCACACATCACATTCACACATGAAGGAATAAACATGGCAGATCAGATGTTGGATGGGGAACCACATGAATGTGAAAAAAGGGTCAGAAAAGATGTGAAGGTGAGGATAGATTTATCTGTGACACCACTGACTGACCCAGATGAAGTTTTGTTTACAGATGGATGTTGTTTTCGTCACCCCACAGAAGGATTGAAGGCAGGATATGCAGTTGTGAGACAACAAGCAAATGGATTTGAGGAAGTGCTAAATGGGACATTGCAGGACAGACAATCAGCTCAGTTGGCCGAATTGAAAGCTATGATCAAAGCATTGGAGTGGTCAGCAGGAAAAAAGGTCACCATTTATACAGATTCAGCTTATGTTGTTGGGTCAATTCACACAGAATTAGCACAATGGATTAGACAAGGTTTTTTGACAGCATCTCACACTCCTATAAAGCATGAGACAGAAATGAAGAAATTAGCATAAGTGCTAATCTTACCACGACAGCTAGCAGTGGTTAAGTGCAAAGGTCATGACAACAAAACAGAAACAGATGTGGCCAGAGGTAATCATGAGGCAGACAAAGCAGCAAAAAAGGCAGCAGGATATCAGCCATCGTTAATGTTGACACAGACAGGCAAGGAGGTTCAGGACATTTTGCCACAGATTGATGTAAATATGTTAATAGATGAACAGAGAAAAGCGTCTCCTGAAGAAAAAACAGTGTGGAAACAGAGAGGCGCTACAGAAAAAGAAGGGTTGTGGAGAGCACAGGATGGTAGACCAGTGTTACCCCCAGGAATCAGAGAAAATGTGTTACATGAAGCTCACGGGTTAGCACATGTAGGAGCTAAACAAATGAACAGACATTTGAGTCACTGGTGGCATCCCTTTTCTCCCTGATATGATACAAAATTTTGTAAAAAGTTGTGCCATTTGTGTTTCTTACAATCCAAAACAGTGATCAAATTTTTGATAAATCAATATATCCCTACTTACGGATTTCCTAGGAGAATTAGATCAGACAATGGAACACATTTCAAAAATCAAGACCTACAAAAAGTGGAAAAATGTTAGGTCTAAAACATTCATTTGGAACAGTTTATCACCCTCAATCTCAGGGTAAGGTTGAGAGGATGAATCAAAATATTAAGGTGAAGCTTGCTAAGATCTGTAGCCAGACAGGAATGAACTGGTTGGAATGCTTTGCCTATTGCCCTATTGACGGTTAGAAGTTCTGTTAACAGCTTAACAGGTTTTACTCCTTATGAACTTTTAACAGGTCGTCAGTTCCCGGGACCGGGAGCACGATTGCAGTTGTGTGAGGAAGAAGAGCCCAAGATGGGCTATAAACCATTCTATGACCAACTAAGAGCTCTTGTGTCAGCTTTCTCACAACAGGTACAGGAAAAGAAGAAACCAGGAGGTGATTTGAAACCCACGGAACCAATCACAACAGAGTGGGTTCTCCTGAAGTGCATAAAAAGGAAGTGGTCAGAACCAAGTTGGACAGGACCATTCCAAGTAGTGGAAAAAACTTCACACGCAGTGAGGTTAAAAGGTAAAGGGGACACATGGTATCACTGGAGCATGTGCACACCCGCTGAGGAACCAGGAAGAACATTGGATAACATCAGAAAGGACTTAAAGGACAGTAACCAGTGACTTTTTATATAATAAAAGTGTTCTGTAGTTTTTTATTGCTTAAAGGTTTTATCATTTGCTTGCTAATAAGTATCAATCATCACATCATCAGTAATTAGTGAACTGTGTAACTGCATAACTGTGTGACTGTATGGTGAATGGCCTCTGGCATTAATAATCCCCTGGATGGATGACTGGAGAGAATGCTTGGAAAATGGAAAAATGTGATTGTTTCTATAATTATATCCATTGTGTTATTGCTATTTTTGCTTTTTGTGGATGCTGTTGTGTATCTTCTATCAGATCTCTTTGCCTCAGGGTCATCACTACAGCAGTGGAAGGCAAACAACCTCCTCCATATCAAATGCCACTATTAAAACCTGATGGATCAATTGCACTTGACATGGAATCAGACAAAGATGATGATGAGGAGGAGTATGACGTGGCTCTGAAGGCTTAAAGGGTTTGAGTTATTGGTCTCATTTGGATGAGACCAAAAGGGGGAAATTGATGAGATAAAAGTGATCAGTATAACCATATAACAGTAATCTGTGTGATTTAAAATATGTGTGTGATCAATATAACCACATAGTAGTTAGTTGTGTGCTTCAAAATATATGTGTGTGTTCAATATAATCATATAACAGTTATTTGTGTGACTCAAAATGTTTGTATTCTGTTTATATCTAGGTAAAATAACCAATATACCATAATGGAAAGTGTGTGGTTCACTCTCTGTAAAATAGTGGACCTTTGTCTCATGAGAGAGAATAACAAACGCCTGGGATTTATGGGAAGGAGGCACAGTTGCAATAAGGAATGGCTGAGCTTGGCCTACGCTGACCTGGGAGGTGAAAGTGACCTTCATGTGGATACATTCGGCGCCAGGAACGGATCCTCCTTGGACCAGACACCTGGACTGTTCACTCATTAAATGCATGCTTTGTTCTTTGTTCATGTGTGTACAAATATTCCGGGTCAGGGCTAGCATAGCCAGTCAGACTTCATGAACTGACAGGATCTGTTGCTGTCAGGGAGAGAATGTTTGACCCGGCGCTGTAACCTATTATATTCAACTTGCTTACTTAATAAATACATGTTCCAAGTAAACTCAATCTCTTCCTTGAAAAACGAATCTGGGTAAACCATCTACACACATAGACAAGCTTTTAAAGATTAGACTTAGATGGTTTATTTAATCACAACAGAAGTCACATATTAATTATATTAAAGGTAAAATATCCAAATCAGAATCAGAATCAGAAAAAGATTTATTGCCAAGCACATTTACAAGTAAATAACAGGTAAATATACGAGGGATTTGACTTGACACTGAGAACGTCATGAATGACATTATCAATGACGCGGCAGCCATGGAGGCGCCTGTCAGCGGGAGGGGAACAGGAAGCAATGAGAAAAAGGGGGGGGGGGGGTGGTAGACACAATAGCAGAGAGAAAAAAGGATTGTTTATCAGAATATAGTTCATATATGACCGATATTATGATTACAAGAAAAAAACTCTCAATGCACAATTAGCAGACAATAGAATCCACACAATGACACAAGGAGAGCAGTGAATGGATATCTTCAAGTTAGTATAGTGTATCAGTTGTGTGTGAGTTGGGTGCAATCAGTGGCAATCAGTTGGAGGACAACAAAAGTCTCTTCCCGCAGCAGATGTTATGACTACAGTCTGAAGCAGAGGGCACATGTCCTTGAGCACGGCAGATGGAATAGTTTGCCAGACAGCTGTCCTTGAGAGTCAAATGCTGCCCGCCAGTGTTATGAAAACAAATATACTGTAGATTATCTGGAGGACTGAGTGCTGAAGGCACCGAAATAAACAGGTCGAATAGCACTGACTTCAGAGAAAAAAACTTTCTATTCTCTTACAGATTCAGTGCTCCAATCCTTCATGGCCAGGCATTGAAATCGATTCATGGACAGCTCTCAGCGTGATCGTGATGTAATCCATTTTCCTGTACAGTTCTCCATTAGCCGCTGTCAGAGTCCTGCCCAGTTGGTCAGTTTGATGGGTGAGCCTCGCCGGGTCTGCTTTTTGATAGGCTTTATCTGTCACCACGGGTTGAGATGCCGTCTCAGCACTCAGCCCATGTTTTCCCTTTTCCCATTGAGCAGCGTCTCAGCAGGCTCCCAGCTGGCAGCATTACGGACGGCTGGGGCCAATTAGTCCTCATCAGCTGGGGCGCTGCCAATGAGGATAAATAGGAGCAGCCTCGATGACTCGGGGCTGCGACATAAACACATTGCTAAGCTGAAGCCCCTTCGTCTGGTGTCAGCTTATACTCCTCTTGCAGCATTCCTGTGTTTGTATCCCGCTGTGAGTATGTACGTCTTGTTACCCCCACGTCCGGTACGAGCTGCTTACCTCTGCGCTGTGCAACCTGTGAGTGTACCTCTGCATGAGTATCTGTGCTCTCCTCATCCCTTATCCCTTACCCAAAATAAACCATCACGACTCACTGGCTTGTCCCTGGCTCTGATTGCCCGGCTCCCTAGAGCCGGATATGACAGTATGTCGCAGCCAGAAGAGTTACCGGCGGCCGTGAGTCGCCGTGGAAATGTACCTTTCTGTCCGGGTGTCAGCGCTGCTCGCATGCCGTTTCCCAGGAGTCACTTCCGGCGCCAGGGCGACAAGCTGAGGTCCATCTCGGAGGCTGTCGACGGGACGCTCTTCACCCTGCACGACGCCTCCAACGCGAGACGCTGGCATCCGGGCCGTGCTGAGGACCTCCTGGACTGTCACCCTCACTCTCTGTACCATCTGGAGGACAGTGCCAGGATAGACGCTGCAGGTACACAGCGAGAGAAGCTCCACGGGGTGGATGGAAATCCCGGCAGGGAGTCGAAGTGGGCGACGTCTTTCCCCGCTTCGGAGTCCCGTTCCTGCCGCCATTCCAGTCCGGGAGTTCGCGCCAACCAGAGGACTTCCCCCGACCTGCGCCACGTCACTCGGGATTCCCTTCAAGGAGCCGCAGCTGACAGCAGTTATGTCTGGGGTCGAGTGGCTGTCGCGAGCTCCACTGTGTTTCCTGTCACCACCTTCAGGCATGTGGCGGCGGCAATGAGGTTGATGGTGAGGACTTCAGGGCTACGAAGCTTTCCCGTGCTCGATGCCTTCCTCGTCTCGATCTCCGATCTGGAGCGGCGAATCCTGGGTTTCCCCCTCGCTTCGTCCCCTGGGAGTAGCCGTCATCACATTGCCGAGTCACCTCTGCACGAACCTCGTCCGGATCCAGTTCTGGGCCATCGTCAGGACAGTTCCTCCCATGCAGCTGTCACCTCTTCGCCTCGTCTGTGTGGAGATTCTACAGCCCCGTTTCCTGAGCCTCATTCCCCCGCTGTCATTCCTGGACATTCGGGCTGGCTCACCCCGGCTGTTTTCCCCTCCTCCTCGACGCGCTTCCTGACTGCTGTGTGTGCCTGGAATTCCGGCCTGGTGAGCTCTCTGCTGGAGACAACGCGAGCGATCCTCAGACGAACTCCCGGGGGGTCCTCCGTTATCGCCGGGCGGGGAGAGGAAGAAGCAGATTCCACTACAGCAGGCGATACTCAACCTCCAGGGGGCAGGCAAGTCATTGTTTTTTCACACCTGCTTAATGATTTGCTCTGTCACATCCCTGGAGGAGAAGTTCAGGGTTCGCAGCTCCCTGAACTCCCTCCACCTGCTGTAACCTGTATTCCTAATCCCGCATCCTCTGTGTCTCTCTCCGCCGAGCGGTCCCCGGCTCCGGGTCAACATGGTGGGATATGGAGAGGGCCTGTGGTTCCGCAGCTACATTGCGGACGGAGGAGGGGGACTGACTGCTGCGTGGAGTCTACGCCGACGATTGAGCGTCCCCGGGTCTCCACGGAGGAGCGGTTCGGTCCAGCGGGACGAGATTCTTCTGGCTTCACGCCGAGTGGATCGTCGGCGGGGTCACCGGAGCTGGAGGAATCTCAAGCTGCGCTGACCATCATGCTGGCTGCGGGGCCCAACGCGGCTAGATGGGAGCCTGTCAACGACCTCCTGACGACGGATCCTGGATCTTCGCAGTCCTGGACGGCATCAGAACCTGAGATCAGGCGAGTGCTCTCCTTTCTTTTCTCTCTTATCTTTGAGCACTTCAGCCTATCTCTAGGGGAGACGAGCAGGGTGCAGCCGCCCGCTGCGTCTGAGCTCGTCTCGCCGGGTTCTGGCGCTGCCGGTGATCCTGATCCCGGTTCTGTTTTCTCTTCTGAGCCTTCTTCCAGGGTCGCCGGCGAGGAGTTGCTGTTCCTCGTGGTGCTGGAGGGTCCGGGTTCAACGTTGGAGGTCGGTTCTGGTGCAGTGTCCAACGTGGGTTTGCCCGAGACCCAATCGGGGTCCAACGTGGGTTCGCCTGAGGCCCGATTGGGGTCCGACGTGGGTGCTGCCCCAGTATTGTCCAGGTCCGGTGAGGAGGTGGCCGTTTTCCTGCGGCCTGACACCCGCCGCCCTCGTCATCGGCTCTCCCCTGAGCCTCTTCCACCGGGATCCGCTCTGATCCTTCGCCCGTCTCAACAGTCCTGGTGGTTGAGTGATGCGGGTCGACGACCCGACCCACAGAACTTTCGGTTCGGTGATCTGGTTCCCCCCACTGGTCTGTGTTTCCTTCTGGGCGGCCTGGTTCGGCTGCCGGTGGACTGGATTCCTGGGATCTGGGTCCGGAGTTCGCCATCTGAACACTTCTCTTCCCCTGATTCGCCAGCTGGACAATGGGCGGGGAGATCTCCGGAGCCATCTCGGCTATTTGTGGACTCTGCCTGCCATGTTCCTCGGGTGTCACTTTTTCTTTTATCTTTGTGAAGGTCACTCGGGTGTAATATTTTGTCCTGTTGGTGGATTCGTTTTTATAGTGCTGTGTTTTCCATCGCTCATGCTCAGCATTTTACTTTTTGTGCCATGTTTTTAGCCTCGTTTTTTCATTGTAGAGTTATGTTTTGTTTCCTTTCAGACCATGCTCTGCAGTTATCCATTTATTCCAGTCACTTTCATTTCTTTTGGTGGCTGTGGGTATTTATATATTCGTGTGTGGGGGTTTTTCTTTGCCTGCACTCAGTATTTCTTTTTTATGCCCTGTTGGTTTATTATAGAGTCATGTGCCTTGTTTTCCGTAACACCATGCTCTGTAGTTGTCAATTTGTTCCAGTCACCTTCACTTTTCTTGGTGACTGTGTATGTACTTAGTGGCGCTGTGTATTGTGTTCCCCTTTATTTAACCTTACTCAGCATTTTTACCCTGTACCTTTTTGGTGGTTTTTTTCCTTGCTCTGGGTCACGCATTGTTGGTACTCTCTGAGTAGTGTGTACCGGCGTGCTGACCCAGTTCTTCTCCCCATTCGAACCTGGGTTGATTATTCCCTGTTTTGTTCAGTATTGTATTTGTTTTTTTTTCCCTGCCACCCTACATTGCCCCATTGGTGTTGTCCTTCCCTTGGCCTCTTCCCCTCCAATCCTGCCTCCCTTCCTCCCACCCTAGGTGGGGGGGGGGGGGGCTGGGATGTTCCTGGTCGTTCAGGAGCCCGACCTTGAGGGGGGGGCTCTGTCACCACGGGTTGAGATGCCGTCTCGGCACTCAGCCCATGTTTTCCCTTTTCCCATTGAGCAGCGTCTCATCAGGCTCCCAGCTGGCAGCATTACGGACGGCTGGGGCCAATTAGTCCTCATCAGCTGGGGCGCTGCCAATGAGGATAAATAGGAGCAGCCTCGATGACTCGGGGCTGCGACATAAACACATTGCTAAGCTGAAGCCCCTTCGTCTGGTGTCAGCTTATACTCCTCTTGCAGCATTCCTGTGTTTGTATCCCGCTGTGAGTATGTACGTCTTGTTACCCCCACGTCCGGTACGAGCTGCTTACCTCTGCGCTGTGCAACCTGTGAGTGTACCTCTGCATGAGTATCTGTGCTCTCCTCATCCCTTATCCCTTACCCAAAATAAACCATCACGACTCACTGGCTTGTCCCTGGCTCTGATTGCCCGGCTCCCTAGAGCCAGATATGACATTATCCATCTTCTTCAGTTTGCGGTACACCAGAACAATCCCAGATCCAATCAGTAAAATTCCGATGACCATTGCACCGAAAAGGTATAAATCTTCAATATCTTCAATAGAAAGATCACACAGGCACAAGAGTTTCCAATTGCTTGTGTCCTTCAAATAACCCGCAGCAGCAGTGCCTGCAGGGCAGATCGGCTCCCCCGGGCCAGATTTTCTTGTTGAAAAAACAGTGTCAATTGCGTTCAAAGCCCAGCTAATTAAATCCATAATTTCGTTCGATAATCAGCAGTAAAGACACGCAGACAGACGATAGCAAGCTGGGATCCAGTCAGTTAGGGAAGGAGAGAGATAAGGAGCGGAGCCGGAGCTGGGAAGAAAAGCGTCTGCTCTCTTTCGGAGGCGGAAGTGAGCCTCCCAAATCAATTTCAATACTACACAGAGTGAAATATTTGCTGAATCAACCCGCACTATATACCTTGTATCATTCATTAATATTCCCATACATGACATATTGTACTGAAGTATGGGGAAATACATATAAAACAAACATATATCCAGTCTTTATGCTTCAGAAGAGAGCTATTAGAATAATAAACAAAGCTGCTTACAGGGAACCAACAAACCCACTTTTTCTTAAATTAAAAGCTCTCAAGTTGAAAGATCTGGTTGACTTTAAAACTGCAGTAATAATGTTTAAAGTGAAGAATCTATCACTGCCCGCAAATATCCAAAAGCTGTTCCAAATAAGGGAGAAACAATATCATTTCAGAGGAACATGTATATTTCAAAAACCTTCAGTGAGAACTACCACCAAGCAACACTGTGTTTCAGTGCAAGGAGTCAGATTATGGAATGATTTTGGACCTGAATTAAAATCGTGTACAACGCTTGGACAATTTAAACAAAAACTAAAGGAAGAAATACTCCAAACATATATACAAGATGACATGTAAAATCACATAAGGATTGTCATATCCAGTCTGCGTTGTGTTGTAGCTTAGTTTTTTTGTTACATTTTGTCTTAGCTATGTTCTGAATTGTAATCGCTCTTGTTTTTTTTTTCTTTTGAATTCTTGGATGGAATATGGGTGGGCAATAGAAGCTGCGGCTTCAGCCATCACCCATTTCGGATAACTTATGTTGAACTGTATAATCAGAGGAGTTATTGTCTAATTTGACCTTGTTGGATTTTCTTCCCCCTTTGTTATATTATTCTGTTTCTTTTAATCTGTACTTTTATCTATCCGAAATAAAGATTCATTCATTCATTCATTCTTTTAGAACTGGTGCCCCCATTTTACGAGTGCTTTTCTATTTTATTTAGTGAGTGTTGGGGTGACTGTTTAACTCTGTCCCCTCTGCACACCCACTATTAAATAAAATAAATAATTTCTGTGTAGAGGATGCATTCAAAGAAGAGACTGAGTTTATTTCTCAGGATCAGTTTTATTAACAGGACACATCCTCTATCAAATCTCCAAAAGCAGAAGAGGGAGAACAATCACATTTCACAGTTCTTATACCTGCAGAAGCCACACAACCTAAGTCACATGGTGCTTATGCAAACATACAGTCCCAATGTCTCTTTGTTCTTCTCCCATTGTTTCTTATCCTTCGATGTTCCGGGGCTCCCCCTGGGACATCCTTGTCGAGACAAAAGCCCGACTTCACATCTCCTTGTCATCTCCTGTAGATCTCTGCAGACCCAGACCTTCTTTGTCCTCTTGAGACGTGAAGCCCTCAATACACATACAGTCATGCATATGTGGGAAATATGGGTTCAATATATGCGCCATACCTGTACCTTATTACACTATATTTTATTAAATATTGCTACACCTGAGAGGAGGAGAGGAGAAGGTAAGACAACTTGAGGAAAATAATTAATTTACCACACAAGAACAATAGTTGCGAGGCGGTACAAACCCAACGATCCAGAGGAGAGCTCTTCACACTCTGGCCCTTAAATACGCTGGTGAATTAGGAAGCAGCAGGTGTGTAATCACGCAGGTGCGCTGATGAGCTCCGGAGCTGGGAAAACAGAAACAGGAAAGAAGGGTAAGGCACGCTCGCCTGCTCATGACACATTTGAAGGGGTAAATCATCCTTCCCCTTAACACTTTCCCTACATCACAAAGAGAATTGGGACTACCCCTACACATGAACATGCAAAACAGAGGGGTAGGTAGGTAAATATCAGAATCAGAATCAGAATCAGAATGAGATTTATTGCCATTGTTCATGTAGTACACAAACTAGGAATTTGTCTCGGTGCAATGCTGCAACATTAAACATGGAGTAGCACTAAAGATAAAAATAAAAAACTATGCATGCAATAAAAGGTAGGATATGAATGAGTAATACTAATCTATGCAATTTTAAAATATATTAACAAGCAGCAGATATTGTGGCGTTCCACATAGTGCAGTCGGTAGTGCAAAAAGAAAACAGTGATAATTGTCATGAGTCCGGTTGAGCTGCTGTACGTAGTGCACGAGAGTCAAATAAGTCACTTAGTGTTCAGCAATCTGATGGCAGAGGGAAAGAAGCTGTTCATGTAGCGGGAGGTTTTAGTCTGAATGGACCAAAGTCTTCTGCCTGAGGGGAGGGGTGCAAACAGTGCGTGTCCAGCGTGTGAAGGGTCGGCTATGATCCGACCTGCACACCTCCGGGTCCTGGAGATGTACAGGTCCTGGAGGGATGGGAGCTTGCAGCCGATCACCTTCTCAGCAGTGCGCACAATGCGCTGCAGTCTTAGTCTGTCCCTGCCGGTGGCTCCTGCGTACCACACGGTGATGGAGGTGGTGAGGATGGACTCGATGATGGCCGTGTAGAACTGCACCAGCATCTTGGTTGGTAGCTTGAGCTTCCTCAGCTGCCGCAGGAAGAACATCCTCTGCTGGGCCTTTTTGATGAGGGAGCTGATGGTCGGCTCCCACTTGAGGTCCCGGGTGATGGTGGTGCCCAGGAAGCGGAAGGAATCCACAGTGGTGATGGGAGAGTCTGTGAGGGTAAGGGGGGCAGAGGGGCTGTGACTTTTCTGAAGTCCACGATCATCTCCACTGTCTTCAAAGCGTTCAGCTGCAGGTTGTTGTGGTTGCACCAGGACGCCAGCTGGGCCACCTCTCTCCTGTAGACGGACTCATCGCCGTTGGAGATGAGCCCGATGAGGGTGGTGTCGTCCGCAAACTTGATCAGCTTGACAGACTGGTGGCTGGAGGTGCAGGAGTTGGTGTACAGGAAGAAGAGCAGGGGGGAAAGTACACAGCCCTGGGGTGATCCGGTGCTGATGCTAACAGAGTCTGAGACAGTCTTTCCCAGCCGCACATGGTGCCTCCGGTCCATCAGGAAGTTGGTGATCCACCTGCAGAGGGAGTCAGGCACGTTGAGCAGGGACAGCTTGTCCTGGAGCAGAGCGGGGCGGATGGTATTGAATGCAGAGCTGAAGTCCACAAACAGGATCCTGACGTAGGTTCCCGGGGAGTCCAGGTATTGCAGGATGGAGTGGAGGGCCAGGTTGACTGTGTCGTCCACAGACCTGTTGGCTCTGTAGGCAAACTGCAGCGGGTCCAGGAGGGGAGTGGTGATGGTCTTGAGGTGGGGCAGGACCAGGCGCTCAAAGGACTTCATGACTACAAAGGTGAGCGCTACAGGTCTGTAGTCGTTAAGTCCAGTGATCCGTGGCTTCTTGGGGACAGGGACGATGGTAGAGGTTTTGAGGCAGGCCGGCATGTGGCATGACTTCAGGGAGGTGTTAAAAATGTCTGTGAAGACAGGAGTCAGCTCCTCCGCACAGTGTCTCAGGGTGGAGGGAGACACGCCGTCCGGACCGGGGGCCTTGCGCGGGTTCAGTCTGGAGAACTGTCTGTGCACATCCTGCTCACTGATGGCAAGGGCAGGGGGGGGGAGGGGGGGCGCCTTTGATGAAGTGGGGACCATGGAGGCAGTGGCGATGAGGGGAGGGGGGAGTTGGACACAGCTGACGAGGTGTCAAAACGGGCATAGTGTTGGGACAGTCTTTGACAAAGGGCTTTGTCATCCTGTCCCTTAGAAGCCTGAGGCCAATAGTTGGTGATTTGCCTCAGTCCTCTCCACACAGAAGCAGAGTCGTTAGCAGTGAACTGTTGCTGGAGTCTCTCAGAATACACAGATTTAGCTCTCCTCAGCTCTCTGCTAAACCGGTATTTGACCACCCTGTAGCAGTCCCTGTCTCCACTTTTCAACGCTGCTTCCTTCTCCTTCCTGATCTGTCTGAGCTTAGCTGTAACCAGGGCTTGTCGTTGGAGTAACTCACCCTGGTGCGCGATGGAAGAATGCTCTCCTCACAAAAGTGGATATATGAGGTCACAGTGTCCATGTACTCATCCAGATCATGCGTGGCTCCTTTAAACATGTCCCAGTCAGTTATTTCCAAGCACATGCTCAGCTCCTCCACAGCTTCACTGGTCCATTTCTTCGTAGTGCTCACAACAGGTTTTGTGAGCTTCAGTCTCTGTCTGTATGTGAGAATCAGGTGGACCATCACGTGATCAGATAGTCCCAGCGCAGTGCGGGGAACAGTGCGATACGCGTCCTTAACTGTAGTGTAACAGTGATCCAGCGTGTTCTCTCCTCTGGTGGGCATTTAATAAACTGTTTGTACCGGGGGAGTTTGTGGCTCAGGTTGCTCTGGTTAAAGTCGCCAACCACAATAACCAGAGAGTCCGGGAAAGTCCGCTCCGCTTGCTGAATGTGATCCGCGAGCGCGCGCTGAGACTCGCGCACGTCCGCGTCGGGCGGGACGTAAACAGCGGCCAGGATGAATGAAGCAAACTCACGCAGGGAATAAAATGGCTTGCAGAGCAGGAGAACAGTGTTGGGAGATCACAGTTACATCGGAGCACCAGCTGCTGTTGATGTAAAAGCAGACTCCTCCGCCTGTGGTCTTGCCAGAGAGCCCCATGTCGTGGTCTGCACGAAACAGCTGAAATCCCTCGAGGAAGAGCGCGCTGTCCGGTGTCTTTTCCTTGAGCCAGGTCTCAGTGAAGCAGAGGGCACACAAGGTGGAGAGGTCCTTAAATCGCATCAGCAGTCTCAGTTCATCTACCTTGTTATAAAGAGAGTTGACGTTGGACAGAAAGATCCCGGGCAAGGCCGTGCGCGTGCCTCTCCTGCAAAGCCGCACGAGGGCGCCCGCTCGTCTTCCTCTCTTTCGCCGTCTCACTTTTTGGGCTAAAAAGTGAACCAGATCGGCGGCAGGAGCCAAAAAAACTGGTAGTAGGTCCATGGGAGTGAAAGTCCTGATATTTAGTAGCTCTTCACGGGTGTAAGAGCAGGCAGACACACAATTGACGAACACAAACAAACAAAAAAAAGCGCAGCGAAGCACCATGGCGACCACTGTGGGCGCCATCTTGGATCTATCCTCTATCTAAGTATGTGTATATATGTATATGTATATATGTATATATATATATATATATATATATATACACTACCGTTCAAAAGTTTGGGGTCACTCAGAAATTTCCTTATTTTTGAAAGAAAAGCACTGTTTTTTTCAATGGAGATAACTTTAAACTAATCAGAAATACACTCTAATATCTAATATACATTGCTAATGTGGTAAATGACTATTCTAGCTGCAAATGTCTGGTTTTTGGTGCAATATCTACATAGGTGTATAAAGGCCCATTTCCAGCAACTATCACTCCAGTGTTCTAATGGTACAATGTGTTTGCTCATTGCGTCAGAAGGCTAATGGATGATTAGAAAACCCTTGTGCAATCATGTTAGCACAGCTGAAAACAGTTTAGCTGGTTAGAGAAGCTATAAAACTGACCTTCCTTTGAGCAGGATGAGTATCTGGAAAAAAAATATTTCAAATACAAATCATTATTTCTAACCTTGTCAATGTCTTGACTATCTTTTCTATTCATTTTACAACTCATGGTGGTAAATCAGTGTGACTTTTCATGGAAAACACAAAATAATTGTCTGGGTGAACCCAAACTTTTGAACGGCAGAGCTTGACGGAGAGAGGCTGAAGAGGTGAGGCGATGAAGGGATACTTCTGCCGCCGGGAGGATCCACCTGTGCACAGGGGAAGATCTTTGGAGAGCAGGTAAGAGATAACCTTACGTGAGGATGACGAGTTGCGGCGTCGGCCGAGAGGAGAAGGCAAACACAGAGCTTGAGCATGGAGATGAGCTGACGGCTCCAGGCCGAGGCTGCGGGCAGAGCAGGTAAAATAGAAGCAGCCTAATGAAGCACAGGTGTGCACACGGCTGGAGCGGATGACAGGCGGGAACGAGTTGTGACAGTTGATGGCCCCATCTGCTTCTTGCTTTGACTTTATTCGCATCAGCTGTTCCAAGGTTGTCATAGCCAGGAGCGGCACTGGGGTTAAGCTCCCAGTGCTCATAAAATGCTCCTTACGGCGTGCGTCTCGAAAAGCCTCTGACAACCAAGTCCAACTCCTAGCCTGCCCGTGTGGTTTAGTCTCTAAGCCCAGCGGAACTGCTTTTACTAATAGGAGAAGGGGCGAGGGCGGATCTCTGGCGCCTTAAAACCAGATGCTTCGGGTAGATGGTGGCTCGTCAGCCTGGGAAGGTAGCCCATCTAGGGGAAGGTAAACCCTGATTTCAAACCTCCGCTGCCTTGCGGCACATCCGGTCACGGGAAAGGCTTTGGGAGTCAACCCTGAGGAAAAATCCGTAGTCGGAGCCCCTAAGGCAGTTCTCTGTTGTGCTCAACATCGTTCTGGCAGCTCCTGCGACGGCGCTGGTGCCAAACTATAGCAGCCCTGCTGTTCCTTTGGATTCATCAGTGACGTGGAGAGGGGGGACATGCTGCATGGGTAACATCTTGTCCTCCATATCTTCCTGCCCAGGCTTGAATCCTACCAACGCCCAACGCTGGATGGTAGAACACCGGTGCGCATCGGCCAGTTCAGCCACAGGCGGTGCTGTTCCAGCAGAGTAGACGTTTAGGATTCTCTTCCATGGTCATCATAGACCGACGGAGGCCGACGGACGATTCGCATCAGCTGGTCCAAATATGCCACTTCAAGACGATTTCTGGATGCTGTTTTGATATGATTCATTAAACTAAAGCCTCTTTCATAATCTGCACTGGATGCTTGAAATGAGAAGGAGACTGATTCCAGACCCTGAGCTGTGCATCGAGGTGAGCCTGACTATATCTAGCCGGTATCTCTCAACTCTTATACAAGCTCAAGCTACTTCCCCACCAGAGAAGTGACGTTTCACATTCCAAAAGCCAGCTTAGTAAGCCAGGAATCTGCCTGCCAAGGTCTCTGTCTTTGACTGCCACCCACCGAGTGAGGTACACTGAATCCTTGATTGAATTTCCATCATGAGAGTCTATTGAATCCCTTTTAGTCTGACCCTTTACCCAGGACCTGTTTGTCTTGGGAGACCCTACCAGGGACCACGAGGGATGTATTCAACCACTTCCCCTGTGGTTTCTTGTTGGGGTGCTTCGGGAATATGGGGTATCAGGCTCGTTGCTATGAGCTGACTGGTCTCGAAATGACCATTGTGAGGGTTTTGTTCGTATTCTCAACAGTCAATCAAACTCGTTCCCAGTGAGAGTTGGACTCTGCTAGGGCTGCCCTTTGTCGCTGATCCTGTTCATAATATGGAACCAGCCATGGCGAAATCAGGAACAAGTCTCCCAAAGGGCATTTTGAGTTATTTACAGATTCTAAAAGTGTGGAATCAAAGCTTTTCAATGATGTCTAACACATGGAAATCTGAAAACATTTGAAGATGTAGCCATTTGAATGTTAGCACCTCTCAAACAACTTCTTTGAGAAAATCAGGTTCCAAGTTTCCAAGGATTGTCACCTTCTAGGGCAGCCAGGTGGGGGGGGGCAGTAACAAAAGGTGGTAATGAACCCAACCCCCTTACAGTGCTTATCAAAAGGAGCTCTGGAAACTCTCCTTGAGGAGCTGCTTAAGTAGCCATGTGCTCTTACTTGAACATGCTGCTGATTGGCCGAAATGAATAACAAAGATGTGTGATTAGCCAAACAAACCAGATATGTACATCAACTGTGGTATCCACGCCCCCAAAACTAGGAAGCAGTCTCGCTGACATTTCCCTCTGAAACTACTCTAAATCAAATATAAAGTTTACAGTTTTAAAATTTCCCACACTGTTATTTGAAGCATGGAGTAGCTTTTTCATGATTTCAACTAGTATATTTTACAAAAAAAAAAAAAAAAAGGAAAATCACAATTTTTCCCCAAAAAGCCGACGACTCCTCTGAAGCGATGGTGCTCGGCTGGGCCCATCTGGCTCCGGAAGAGCACCAGTGATGAAGGAGAGCCAGCGCATGCATGTACTGTGGCTCTTTAGAGAACAAGCTAAACAACTGCCACCTGAAGCCAAAAGACGCAACCCGTCAGTAGCCGTGGGGCGTCTGACGGGCAGGACCCTTTTTCATCCCCCCGGTAACTTTTCTATTTCGGCCCTCATCCAGCTGCCGGGGGTCGAGAGGAAGATTATGGCTTTAATTGATTCAGGGGCAGAACAAAATTTCGTTTCTTCACGGCTCGTGTGAGAAATGGGCATTCCCGTCACCAAATTATCCACTCTGTTGAACGTCACGACCTTCTCTGGCGGTAACATAGCTTCAGTCACCAAATACACAGTGCTGAACCCCATCCTTCTTTCCAAGAACCACCGGAAGGATTTATCGTTCTTTATTCTCCCAAATTCATCCTCCCAGGTGGTCCTGGAGTACCCTTGGCTCCGGAAGCACAACCCCATTATTAATTGGGCACAAAACTCTATTTCTTCCTGGAGCCCCTTTTGTTTGGCATCTTGTCTTAGTTTGGCCGAGTGTTCATCGTCCTTACCCATCTCCTCCCCTCCGGTGGAGCCGCCAGACCTCAGCCTCGTACCCGAGGTCTATCATGACCTAGGGGAGGTTTTTAGCAAGTCGAGCGTGCTCTCTTTACCTCCTCATCGCTCATACGACTGTGCCATTGATCTCATCCCGGGTGTGCAGCTGCCGTCCAGTTGACTCTATAGCATCTCCGGGCCAGAGAGGGAAGCGATGGAGAGTTATATTAAGGACTCTCTGAACGCCGGCCTCATTTGGGCTTCTTCGGCTCCTCTTGGGGCAGGTTTTTTTTTTTTTTTTTGTCAGAAAGAAGGACAGATCTCTTCGCCCATATATTGACTACTGGGAATTAAACGCCATAACCATCAAAGATTAATATCCTCTGCCCCTAATCAACTCCGCGTTTGAGCTCCTTCAGCGTGCGCGAGTGTTCTCCAAATTGGATCTACGCAATGCGTACCATTTGGTCCATATTCACGAGGGGGACAAATGGAAGACGGCTTTTAAAACACACTTTGGGAAATTTGAATACCTAGTGATGCCTTTTGGGCTCACCAATGCCCCCGCCGTCTTCCAACACCTCATTAATGATGTCCTCCGCAATATAAGATATGATAAGATAAGATAAGATAAGTATTATTAGTCCCACAACGGGGAAATTCCAGGATTGCAACAGCACAGGGATAGCAACACTCAGAGCAACAATCAGAAGGCAAGAAAAAAAAAAAAAAAAAAAAAAACAAGCAAGCAAGAGCAGCTAATATACATATGTACATATTACTATAAAATATATATACACACACACACACACACACACACACACACAGACACAAAGTGCAGAGCATTGTAGCTGGATGGAATAAATATATGAATATATGAACACAGTGCAGAGCATTGTAGCTGGATGGAATAAATATGTAAATATATAAACACCCACAGTACGGAGCATTGCAGCTAGGTGGAATAAATATGCAAGTATATAAACACACACAGTGCGGAGCAATGTAGCTAGATGGAATAATATGTAGATATATAAAAACACAGTGCGGAGCATTGTAGCTAGATGGAATAAATATATAGATATATAAATATAAACACACCCAGTGCTGAGCATTGTAGCTAGATGGAATAAATATATAGATATATAAATATAAATATAAACACACCCAGTGCAGAGCATATAGTGGATCAATTTGATTTTGTCTACTTGGACGATATTTTGATTTTTTCCCGCATGCCAGAAGAGCACACAGTCCATGTCAGGGCCGTGTTACACGGCTCCTGGAAAATCAGCTCTTTGTGAAGGCCAAGAAGTGTGAGTTTTTCACCTGCTCCACTTCCTTCCTGGGGTTTATTGTGGCTGAGGGGGAGCTGAGAGCCGACCCGGCCAAGGTGAAGGCTGTGCTGGATTGGTCTATGCCCCATTCTTGTAAGGGGCTTCAACGTTTCTTGGGGTTTGCGAACTTCTATCGCAGATTCATCAGGAATTACAATGGGGTAGCACAGCCTCTCACACAGCTGACCTCTGTCAAGGTGCCTTTTCTCTGGTCCGAGGCAGCTGAACAGGCCTTTTCCAAGTTAAAGAGCCTGTTCGTTAATACCCCCATCTTGGGCCAGGTCGACCCTCAGCTCCAGTTCACCCTGGAGGTGAACACTTCTGATTCGGGGGTGGGCGCTGTCCTCTCGCAGCGCTCGACCTCCAACCAGAAGCTCCACCCATGTGCATATTTCTCTCGGCGGTTCACCCCAGCTGAGAGGAATTACGACGTAGGGGATTGAGAGCTCCTAGCCATCAAATTGGCTGGAGGGAGCGGTCCATCCCATCGTCGTGTGGACCGACCATAAAAATTTATAGTATCTTCAGTCGGCCCACAGACTCAATGCCAGGCAGGCCCGCTGGGCCTTGTTTTTTCTTAGGTTCAATTTTACCATCACCTACAGGCCTGGCTCTCATAACATCAAACCAGACGCTCTCTCCCGCCAACTCAGCCCGAACCTTCAAGCCCCCCCCTTCCATCCCTCTACCAACCCATTGTGCCGCCTTCGTCCATCCTCGGAGCCCTTACCTGGGAGATTGAGCAGAGGGTTCGATAGGCCCAGGCCACAGAGCCCAGATCAGAGGGGGGACCAAGTAATTGCCTGTTTGTCCCAGCCGGCCTCCGCAGCAACGTCATCCAGTGGGGCCACTCCAGCCACTTTGCCTGCCACCCTGGGGTTTCCTAGATAATAAATCTTATCCGACGAGTGTTCTGGTGGCCCACTCTGTGGACGGACGTCCGGCACTACGTGAAAGCATGCCAGGTGTGCGCCCGCAATAAAGCCAACTCCTCACCTCCTGTGGGCCTGCTTCATCCATTACCTGTTCCTAGCCGACCTTGGTCCCAGATCGCCTTGGATTATGTCACGGGACTTCCCCCTTCTCGAGGTCTCCAAGGCAATCCATCTGGTACCCCTCGCCAAGCTACCCTCCACCTCTGAGACCGCCGACTTGCTAACCACACATGTCATCCGTCTGCATGAGATTCCCTTGGACATTGTGTCTGACTGAGGTCCACAATTTGCCTCTCATGTCTGGAAATCCTTCTGTCGATCACTGGGCACCACGGTCAGCCTCACATCTGGTTACCATCCTCAGAGTAACGGGCAGGCCGAGTGCACCAACTAGTCCCTGGAGGCCGCCCTCAGATGAGTAGCATCCTGTAATCCCTCCACATGGAGCACCCATCTGACCTGGGTGGAGTACGCCCACAACTCGGCAATTTCTTCGGTTACAGGACTCATGCCCTTCGAGTCCTCCATGGGGTATACCCCCCCATTGCCCATGGTGGAGAGGGCAGTCGCTGTGCCATCCGTGGGGGCCCACGCCCGCCGCTGCCGTCAGCTCTGGACGCCAACCTGAGCCGCCCTCCTCCGGTTTACAGAGTGGAATCATTAGTATGCGGGCCACAAGTGGGTCCCAGCACCCAAGTATACAGTCGGGCAACGTGTGTGGCTGTTGGCGGACCAGGTACCCTTGAAGACGGGGTCTAGGAAGCTATCACCTTGCTTCTTGGGTCCATTTACCATCTCCCAGATTGTCAATGACATAACGGTCCGCCTGGAGCTCCCACAGATGCTTCACATACACCCGACATTCCATGTCTCCAGAATCAAACCCCTGTCTGCCACAGCCCTCTCTGCCAACTCCACCCCCCCGAAGCCGCCTCTTCTTCCCCGGATCCTCGACGGCCAGACCACCTACACTATCCAGAGGATTCTGGACATTCGCCGGTGGAACTGGGGCCTGCAATAACTCGTCCACTGGAAGAGCTATGGCCCCAAAGAAAGGTCATGGATCCCCGGATCCTTCTTCCACGACAAAGAGATGGTCTGGGCCTTTCACAAAGCCCATCCCAACAAACCCATTGGACCGCCAGGAGGCGCTCCTTGGGGGGGGGGGGGGTGCACTGTCATGATCAGGTGAGCACGCACCCTCCTCCCTTCCTGCGAAAGATTCCCCAGCTCCGCAGGTAATCATCACACCTGCGTGAGTGGACGCACCTGCCGTCTCTGCCTTGCCAGTGCTTATAAGGACAACCTGTGAATGCTTCAGTGCTGCCTCGTTAGGTATATTGCCTAGTCAACAAACAAGTGTGTTTATATTTATACAGTGAGGATTCTGTGTTTAATTCCTCTCCTTTCTCTCTTCTCAGGTTGCTGCCATCTGTGCGGTGCGTCTCCGGGGATCGTTGTGCGCTCACCTGCTCCATCATCCTCACCACCGCTTCAGCTGCCTGTCTCCACCCGGTCAGACACCTACCCAGCTCCTCTCCTTCTCTACTTCCTGCCAGCCTCATCCTGCTGATTCGTCTATTCCTGCTGGGCCTCTCTGTCGGGTTCTCTGCTCAGCTTTCGTAAGTGGCAAATTTGTCTTCCACTTTTTCCCGACCTCCCTCCTCCTATTAACTTGCTCTCATCTCCTCCCCACAGGCTGAGTCCTCCTCTGGCGAGTGGAGTCTTTCCTTAATTGTGCTCCCCTTTTTTGGATTAATAAATTGTTTCAATGTAGCGTCTCTGTGTTGTGTGTGTTTTCTCTGGTGTGGCACCCTGCACATAAGCTGACCATTCTTTCATCATGACACGTACATCGCAACATGTATCGCTGTATAATTTGCTTTTAGGTAGTGTTTTGTTTTGTTTTTTCACTCAAATGCATGGGGAATGTAGATGTGTGTAAAAAATGTGTTTTACAATATTGGAGTTTTTTGTTTTTGTCTAACCTTTACCGTGATTGTAAGAACAAAATAAATCTGTTCCATTTACTGAAGTGTGGATTACTTTTTTTTTGGGGGGGGGGGCGTCCAAATGATTCAAAAATGAATAACTAGTTGAGACTTTAGTTGTTCCTTAGGCCTTGTCTTTTATTATGCTGCAAAATGGTACTTACACCCTACAGGGTGGATCTTGCCGGTGTTGAACCGAGCCATTGAATTTCTGCAAATGCCTTGTGACTCAGTTTTCATTTTTGATGATAATATTGATTCAAATAAATGGAGAGTTTTATATAGCTGCTCTAAAGGGCTAGGAAACCGGTTAGGAGATGCTCAAAAGTAAACCGGAGCCGAGTCCACCTGGTGGAAAGAAAAATCAGTTGTCTACAACAAACCCAGTAGCCGCTATTCGATAAAATGTTATCCATGAAATAATATTGGTTGTCTGTTTCTCTGTGTTGGCCCTGCGATGGACTGGTGATCTGTCCAGGGTGTACCCTGCCTCTCACCCAAAGATGCTGGGATAGGCTCCAGCCCCCCCCCCCCCCGCCCCCCGAACAGGATTAAGCGGAATAAGATGGATGGATGGATGGATAGATGGTTTGGATCGTATTACAGTTGTCAAAAGGTTAAGCTGAATGTTTATTTGAAAGGGACATTAGTACAAATGTAAGTAGGCTATGCTGGATTTACCAATCTGGTTGTGTGGAAAGAATAAACTACATCAAACCATATGCGGTGTAAAATGTTTCTGTACAACTAAACATTTTTTTTCTGTGTTGTCATTCAAATACTTGTTTCATTTTTTTTTTTTCAAAATGAATGAACGTTTTAACCAAATTAATCACGGTGAAGCAACAATATAACAAGTAGGAGGGTAAAATAAACACATGAAATTTGTAAATTTCAGTTTGTGTAAAACAGTTTTTAAAACAGTTCCAGTCAACAGGAAGCATAACGGTGTGTGACACAACACGCGCGCTGTTATGGTAAATACATCATACATGACCGCAGTGTGTTTTACAACAACAACAAAACAGGATGGTACAAATACCTCAAATACTGTTTCGCAGCTTTGTACAAAACACATGACAATGTTGACCACTTACAGTACATACTTTTATCAGGTATTTTATAAACGCTGTTTAGTGCAGCTCTACCAAATTGTTAGATGCTTTACTTAAAAACACAGAAACAGTGTTGGGGTAGAAGACGTTTACTAGAAAAAAAGCATTTTAATGTGAAAACAAATCCGTTTTGTCCTCTGAATCCATCACCTCGTAGTCCGTGTCCATAGCTAATACCATGAGCAGTATCTCCCCAGGACCAAAGGACTCAGTACTCCCCCAGTCATCGTAGATTTGCCTCAGGAGTATTTGCATTGAGTTCTGGAGAAGAGGAAGGACGATCAAAATCTGTTCCTCTCAAAATAAATAAATTACTAATAAAAACTCTGTGAACCGCGTACATTTCATAGCTGTATTGTTAGCAGGTGTATCTGATTCATGCCACTTTGTTGAAGTTCGAGCATTCCACCGGGAAAAGTGTGCTTATAAAAACAGTTTGCGCCATAATGGCATCTCCCTCGGGCTTCATCAAAGTATCGGTACGGTTTTCTCCTAAAAGAGAACGGAACATCAGACGACGTCAGAGACTGTTTCGTGTGCGTGTGTGTGTGCGCGTACCTCATCCCACCCTTGTATTTCTCCATGAGAGCTTGTTTCTCCTCGTCTTGTACCCAACGCCTGCTTAGTATATAAAAATCGGCGTTAGGTCGACGCTCTGGACAACTCCTGCGTCGAACGTAGAATCAATCATCGTCTTTATAACATACATTTTTTATCATTTTAGGTATTCTCATTGAGCCAACATGAAGAAATACTCACTTAATGATTTTCTTGTCAAGCTGGGTGGTATTTCTCAATTTGCGAATACATGCCAGACAGTAACAGTGGTTACAGTTGGGTAATATGGCAAAACGCTGTTCGTTTGGAGTTCTCTTTTGTAGGGCCACCGCTAGACACACGCCACACGTCATGTTCTCGGTGCTGTATGGGATCTCTGTGTCACGAGCTACAGGCTATGACGAGTTTTCTACCAAAGCAGGATGGGGTTAAAGACTGATCACGATCAACGTAAAATACCAAATGTAATTTTGCATCGCTCAAGTAGGTTCATTTTGTCATCTTTTAATTATTTACCTTTTGTTGCAATCAACTGACTCTTCTGACGAAGGCTGCAGCGCACAGTCGAAACATGTTAAGAAGGTAACGACATCTCCTTTCTATTTTTGTCTTTAATAAGAACAAAAGGTAAATATGTAATTTCGCATGACGCATTTAGAAAGTAATCGATTGACTGCCCCACCCCCGCCACCCAACTAAGTTCTCCTACCCATACACACATCCTCCACCCCCAGATATCTACCCACAGGTAACCGCACCCATACACACACATACCCCCACCCACCACCACACATGCCCACCTACACCCACACACAGCCCTACCTGCCCACACACAACACACACACACCCACTTCCGCACCCGCTCATACACAAGCCCCCACTCACACCCACTCTCACACACATACACACACACGTGCACACCCACACCCGCAGACCCCAGTGGACGGGGAAGGCGACCCAGGATGCAGGCACCTGCCCCAGGGTGCCGCCAGGGCCCCAGAGAGGACATGACCCCGCTGCGCAAGGACTCACCGGCGCACACCCGACCCCAGCCCAGGGAGGGAACGCCCCCCCACCCAACACCAGGGGCCCAGGGCCAGACTCCCCCCCGCCCCGGAGGTGAGGCCAACCACTGATCAGTCGCTTGGGTGTGCGCTGGGGGTGGGGGTCTGCTTCTGTGGTTGCGGGCGCCCTGGGGTGGGTTGGCGGGGAAGTTGCCACTGGCCTGCACCGGCGGTCTCCCCAGCCGCTGTCGGGCGCTGGTGCGTGTTCAGGCTTGCTGCATCTGCTTCGCAGCCACCTTAAGAAACAAGGGTGAATGAGGGGTGAGATTGAATGGGTACAGGAGTGAGAAAGAATGGATGGGTCCTGGTCAGTGAGAGTGAATCAGAATCAGAATCAGAATCAGAAAAAGATTTATTGCCAAGTACATTAACAGATCACTGATAACATACGAGAGAATTTGACTTGACACAGAGAATGAACCTGCATTTCCGTGACGCGGCTGCATCTGAAACGCGCATGCCAACAGGAGGGTACAGGTAGCATAAGAAATAATACAATGGGAAGGAGCAAAAAAAATCATTGATTTCAGAATACTGGTCACATGATCAATATTATGATTACAAAGAAAAAAAAAGCCCTCAATGCACATCAGCAGACCAAAAGAGTACACAGGACACAAAGAGAGCAGTGAGTGAATCATCTTGTTGTCAGTTTGTGGATCAATATGAATGAATGTTGAAGCAGGTGTTGTATCAGTAAGAACAACAAGGACACTTTGGCAGGAGATGTTTTGTCTGGCTACTGGCAATTGTCCTTGGCAATTGTCCATGCAGCTGCTGTCCAAAGCCATGTGCTCAGTGTTTTGAAAAAACAGAGACTGCAGACGATCAGGAGGATTTTTGTAAGGGAATTGAGCCAAATAGAACTGATCACAGAGAAGGAACTTTATATTCTTCTGCAGATTCAGTACTTAATCCTTCATTGCGGGGCGTTGAGTCCGTCGTGGATAGACCTAAGCGTAATCATGATGTAATCCACCTTCCGAGACAGTTCTCCATTTGTCGCTATCAGGGTCTTCTCCATTTTTTCAATTTGATGGATGCACCTTGCCTGGCCAGCATTTTGATAGGTTGTATCCATCTTCAGCAATTTGCGGTACACCAGGACAATCCCAGATCCAATCAGAACGATCCCAATCACCATTATTACGAAGACATACAAATCTTCAATGTCTTCGATAGAGAGATTAGTCAGGCACAAGATTCTCCAATTACTTGTCTCCCGTAAATAGCCCGCTGGAGCCGTCCCTGCGGGGCAAACAGCTTCCCCCGGAGCACTTTTCCTTGTTGACAAAATAGTGTCAATTGCGTTCAAAGCCCAGCTTATTAATTCCATAATTTCTTTCGATAATCCGCAGTCAGACGCAGACAGACAACAGCAAGCTGGGATCCAGTTAGTTGGGGAGGTGGGGAGCTAGAGCAGAGAGAGAAAAGAAGCGTCTGCTCTCTTTGGAGGCGGAAGTGAGAAGTGAGGGAGTGCATGTGGGTAAACATGGGAGCATGTGGGTGTGAAGGTGTGGGGAGGGATGTGTCTGCAAGTCGGGAGGTGCTGGATTAAGGGGGGTAGTGCCTCTCGGCTATGTGGGCTCCCCTGGGTGGGGGGGACTTCTTTGGGCATGGGGGTCCCCGGGGTGTGTGGTGGTGGCGCTGGGGGGGATGCTGTGGGGGTGCCTGGGGAGGCTCGCGCCAGGGGGCGCAGGCTGGTCTCCAGCCTGGGGGGTGGGGTCACTGGCCTCCTGGCACCTGGGGCCCGGGGGCGAGCGTTGACCCCGCTGGGGGGGTGGGGGGGTGGCAGGTCCAGGGATATGGGCCTGCTGCGCCGGCCGCCTGGCGGCCTGGGTTCCCTCAATCATCCCTCCTGGGGTGGATGCCTGGCTTTCCTGGGGCTTGCTGACATCGGGCATTTGTGCCCTGTGGGGTTTGGTGACACTGTCTTACCTGCTCGGGGTTCCCAGGGGGACAGCTGCTGCGACGAGCCCCCTGCTTCATATGTTTCCCGACAAACCACTCACATGCACACACTTATTTTGCTTGCGCTCTCATATATACACACACAGAGGCACGCACACAAGTGTCTCTCCTTTAACAGGTGCGGAAACCAGACTCGTGTTGAGACATCTTCGGTGGAAGAAGCAGTCTGTCTTCTGTTTATTTTAGTTGTTGGTTTGTTTGTCTTTTTGTCTGTTCCCCTCCCTTTTCTTTCCCCCTCCACACACTTCCTTTCCCTCTTCCCCATCCTGTTGGGTCCTCCATGGGTAAAATTATTAAAATAAAGCATTACAAGTTATTACAGGAGGAGTTTACAACAATATACAGTATATAGGTACTATATAAGCTCCTTATGGCAAAGTAAATCTGTTTTGGCATAATAAGGGTGACAGATCGTGTGACTAGAAAAGCGCTATATAAGTGCAGGTTAGTTAGTTAGTTAGTTAGTTAGATCCCTGTTCTGTTTACCTAGCTGCCTAACAGGACAAGGGAAAAATAAAACAGTAATCGATTGCACAATATTTTATCAACGGTTATTTATAACATACCGGTCGCTTATGCGGTATTTTTCGGTGGAGAAATCAAAATTTCTGTAGAAAAATCAAAAACTCATAATACCTAAAGGGAACATTAACTCTCTACCTACCTACAAGTAATACAGATGAAGAAACTGAAAAGAAGGTAATTGCTTTAAACCGATTAACGTGTAATGTGAAAAACCCTAAGGAACCCAGAATCTTACTCGATGAGCAATGCTTGATGGTGCTTATTCTTTCCACAGAACCAGATTGGTAAATCCGGCATACTTACATTTGTACTAACGTCCCTTTCAAATAAACATTCAACTTAACCTTTTGACAACTGTAATGCGATCCAAACCATAAACACAATATTATTTCATGAATAGCATTTTATCGAATAGCGGCTATCGGGTTCATTGTAGACGTAACGTGGGTGGTTTTCTGCATGCTCGTGTTGGTGCAGGAAGTACATAGGCAGGGACTTGTTGCTCACGCTGTCTTTATTCTGGTCAAGTATCAGAAAAAGCACACAATAAACAGTCTGCAGCTGCATATGTCACGATCTCCAGCAATGAAAATCTTTTTCTCTTTTTTTCTTTAGAAAAAAAAAATATAAAAAACCATATAAAACAAAGCCTACCTGGTCAGGTATCAGAAAAAGCACACAATAAACAGTCTGCAGCTGCATATGTCACGATTTGCACACGGACAGTAAAAGAAAATGAATATCTTAACAAAATGAAATGACAGCAAACCATACAGAAGAATGCTGCGCTAGCAATAACTGACTAGCTGTTCATTCAACGTGGTCACACATTCACTCGACGATAAAGTTACTATTTTTACTTAGAATAATCTGAAACTTCGTAAATACATAGTAGTAATGCTCATGACCACTCTACAAGATATAAACCTTTGTATGCATGGCTTAACAACATTTAAAGTATAAATATAGCAACAGCTCTATTACATTGCACTTACCTCCAGCAATGAAAATCTTTTTCTCTGCTGGGGTAAGTGCCGTGTGCAAAGAAAACTATCTATGCAGCTGCGAAATAAAACCACCAGGAGGCTCCAAAAACTATGTAAAAATGAAAAGCACATCTATTTTAAAGAAATTCAAAAAGGCTAAATTCTGACTCTGTTACATAGACAACTGATTTTTCTTTCCACCGGGCGGACTTAGCTCCGGTTTACTTTTGAGCTGGATCTCGTAACCGGTTTCCTAGCCCTTTAGAGTGGCTATATAAAATTCTCAATTCATTTGAATCAATATTATCATCAAAAATGAAAACTGAGTCACAAGGCATTTGCAGAAATTCGACGGCTCGGTTCAACACTGACAAGATCCACCCTATAGGGTGTAAGTACCATTTTGCAGCGTAATAAAAGACAAGGCCTAAGGAACGACTAAACTCTCAACTATTTATTCATTTTTGAATCATTTGGACCCCCCCCCCCCCAAAAAAAAAGAAGTAATCCACACTTCAGTAAATGGAACAGATTTATTTTGTTCTTACAATCACAGTAAAGGTTAGACAAAAACAAAAAGCTCCAATATTGTAAAACACATTTTTTTTACACACATCTACATTCTCCATGCATTCAAGAAAAGAAAAAAACCACTACCTAAAAGCAAATTATACAGTGATACACGTTGCGATGTACGGGTCTTTTTTATTTCATCCCAGCAGCCAATTTGTTGTGGAACAAAGATAGTTTAAGTAAAAGCATGCAGATTTAATTAAAAAGCATTTTATTACATTTCAGCATCAGTTTTTTCCGACTCTGCGTCAGAATCGATATCTGAGTCTGTATCGCCGTCCATATCACAACTCTTCTCGTTGTCAGAATCACCCACAGAATCCTCCTCCCAAAAGTTCTCACCATCCAGACAACCGTGCCAATAGCCCTCAGCTCTTTGCAAATGATGAGCCATCTTCTCATCGCCCAAAAACAGCGTTTCTGAAATCTCAGAAATCTTGGGGGTGATGCGTGGTGTTTGTCTAAGTTTGGTGAAGGAAAGCCTCTGTAATTCCGACGTACACCTATATACAAGTATGCATGTAGTTTAATTCGGTCAGTCTCTGGAGCGCCGGAATGAAGTGCCTGTTCCTCAGTCTTTCTGTAATCTCTTCAAGGTGGGTCAGAAAGAAATACTCTGACTCCACCGGGCAGTCATGGTGGATTTGATCAAAGTGGCTGATCCGACAACCATCACATATTTCTTTTCTGTATTTGCCGATGTTAACATCCAGAAATCTTATAAACCCAAATTTTACTATATCCAGAAACACGGGAGGTAGATGATCCGCTATGTATATTGGGTCATCTTCCTCAAAAACCAAGTTGAGGCCTGTAGAGGGAGAACCGTGTGGAGGGTCAGCAGTGTATTCATCAGCATCCATAGAACGGATCTGCTCCGTTGCAGAAGGGAGGGTGGGTGAAGACGGTTGAGGAGGACCCTCGGTATCCAGGGAGCGTGTTTGTGAAGGTGGGCAGTCATCCCATGCTGTCTATGTAAACGAACATTTAACAAAAAAGAACTCTGAAATAGATAGACAAGCCAGGGCTCTCAGAAAACAGGGGAAAATACAAACAACATGGACAAAGAACTGTAAGGTGTGGATAAAACTGCTTGGCACTCCAGAAGAAGCTAAAGTAATAATGATTAGAGAAATGGATGAATTAGACAAATTTAAACCTTAGCCCTGATGCAAGAATAACAGTGCAGTAAGATTATGAGTGGAGATTTTTGTGTTTTTTTTTCCTTTTTTCCTTTTGGTGTACATTGTTGACATAACTTATGATTAGTACTTTAACCAATCATCCTTCCTCATTTAATAATGGAAGTGTATTAGGGCAAATTGAAGCTGAAACCTTTGTCAATACTGAACAGCAACCACAAGACATTTTAGGAGATACTGACCCAGACAATAATTATTTTAATCATATTAATAATAAGTGTGTTTATTATGATGAACAACAATTAAATGGAAATATGAATTGGGATCTGACATTGACAGTAATACATATTAATAGTAGGAGTCTCTATGCAAACTTTGATAGTATTAAGGAGTTTTTAAATCAATTTAACACACCATTTAGGATTATTGCAATAAGTGAAACATGGATTAATGAAGAAAAAGATGTAAATTTTGAACTATATGGATATGAGATGTACACACAAAATATGAAATGTAAAAGTGGTGGTGGGGTAGCACTATGTTGATAGAAAATTTAAAAAGTAAAAAAGTGGACAGCATAACATCAACAGTGAATGAAAGTATGGAATGTTTAACTACTGAGATTACTATGGGGTAACCCCCACAACAGCCACGGACAAACAGAGAGCCCAGCTGGGGCAATTAGCAGAGCAATGAGATGTGGGTGTTGAGATCAATAGGCAGCCTCTCCGTGTCTAGTTCAGGCACCAGTATCCTGCTGTTATGTATGACTTCCTGCTCTGTACTCAAATGTAAATGTCCCATGCCTGAATGCAGTTTCTTTGATCATAACATGCCTTTCATGTATTGTCTGAACTGGGTATAAATACCGCACATGTTCTGTAACTCATCCTCTTTTCTTCTTCTGACTGCTTCTGACTACTGCTCATGAGAGCCTGAGAGTGATCCCCAGCATGCATATACAGCAGCTGGGGTGAGCTCCGTGATGGCGATGATTTGATCAATAAACTTCATTAAAACTCCAGACGCCGTGCCTTTATATCCACATCACCACACTGGTGACCCGACGCTGAAAAGAACACGCTGACAACGAATGCAGCCCCGTTGGCATCTCCGACGACAAGCGAACGCAGCAGCCTGACGCGAGAGCACTGCCCTCCCTTCTGCCACACGAGAGACCTCGACGCAGAACCGAAATCAGGCGAACTCCCTCGGAGATCATCCACGACTGGGAAAGCTGCAGAAAGCGTCATTGTGCGATCCTCGCCTGAGATCAGCACACCCAACGCACCATAACCCGGCATGAGCGACGACCAACAGCCCGAACGGGGGAGACCATCGGCGCCAACTGCGCAGATCTCCATCAAGCCCCCCGACCCTGATTCGCCTCGCGACAGCGGACCGGCCATGCACAGAAGTCTCGCATCTGAACAGCGCAGCTGGAAAGTACGCAGCCGCAGCGCGTGCCGCGCACCAGAGACAAGCTGGCTCTGCAGACCCCCACCCTCCTTCACCGCTGCACACTGGCCCTTCAGGGTTGCTTGTTCACCTGAGGCATGCACGCAGCTGGCGCACAGGATTTTCTTATGGTCTCAGCCACGGCGCACAATGGGGATCCAGCCGTCAGCTGTCCCCGAGGGCTTTAGGTCCGCGAACGCACCTGAAGCCAACACGCCAAGTCACTCACACAGCTTCAGCTCCTGTTTTTCTTCATTGCCGGACTGAATCGCGAGAGGAATCAGAGACTAATTTTTCTTCCCACAGCCATGGACATCCCCCGCCACTTGCTACCCCCACCCTCCTCCCTTTCCCGGCACAGACCTTCACTGCAGCTCGCCACCAAAGCGGGACTATCGAGGTCTCAGCTCCCCGCTAAGCCCTCTGGGGGGGAGTGTACGGGGTAACCCCCACAACAGCCACGGACAAACAGAGAGCCCAGCTGGGGCAATTAGCAGAGCAATGAGATGTGGGTGTTGAGATCAATAGGCAGCCTCTCCGTGTCTAGTTCAGGCACCAGTATCCTGCTGTTATGTACGACTTCCTGCTCTGTACTCAAATGTAAATGTCCCACGCCTGAATGCAGTTTCTTTGATCATAACATGCCTTTAATGTATTGTCTGAACTGGGTATAAATACCGCACATGTTCTGTAACTCATCCTCTTTTCTTCTTCTGACTGCTTCTGACTACTGCTCATGAGAGCCTGAGAGTGATCCCCAGCATGCATATACAGCAGCTGGGGTGAGCTCCGTGATGGCGATGATTTGATCAATAAACTTCATTAAAACTCCAGACGCCGTGCCTTTATATCTACATCGCCACATTACGATGGAAAATAGAAAAAAACGTAATAGTAAGTTGTATATATAGAGCACCAGGATCTGATATGGAAAAATTTAGAAATGAGATGGAAAAGATGTATACAAAAATAAGACAAAAAGATATCTTTATTTGTGGTGACTTTAATATAGATTTAATGAAAACAAAACAACATAAACCAACTGACGATTTCTTAGATACCATGTATAGCTTAACCTTATTTCCAAAGATTACCAAATCTACGAGAATAACGACACACTGTGCTACCCTGATAGACAACATTTTTACCAGTGTTATTGAATATAATATGGTGAGTGGTATACTAATAAATGACATTAGTGACCGCCTGCCTGTATTTGTTTCTTTAGATGTTAATTACAGTATGGGGTTAATGAGAGTAAGAATAATAATAAACCATGTAAAAAGATTATCTATAAAAGAATATGAACAGAAGATAGAATCAATGCTTTAAAAGAAGACTTAATGTTACAGAATTGGGATGTTGTCTATAGAGAGAAAAAAGTGGACTTGGCATATGATAAATTTATTGATATATTTAAATCATTATATGATAAAAACCCGGGTATGGGAGGAGTTCGGTGAGGCCATGGAACAAGACTTTCGGTCGGCTTCAAAGAGATTCTGGCAAACTGTTCGGCGGCTCAGGAGGGGAAAGCAGCTCCCCGTCCACACTGTGTATGGTGCGGATGGGACACTGTTGACTTCAACTGGGGATATCGTCGGGCGGTGGAAGGAATACTTCGAGGATCTCCTCAATCCCACTGATACGCCTTCCACAGAGGAAGCAGGGTTTGGGGACGAGGGGGATGACTCGCCTATCACAGGGGCTGAGGTCGCCAAGGTGGTTAAAAATCTCCTTGGTGGCCGGGCCCCGGGGGTGGACGAGATTCGCCCCGAGTACCTCAAGGCCCTGGATGTTGTTGGGTTGTCATGGTTGACACGCCTCTGCAACATTGCGTGGAGGTCGGGGGCAGTGCCTTTGGCATGGCAAACCGGGGTGGTGGTTCCTCTCTTCAAAAAAGGGGACCGGAGGGTGTGCTCCAACTTTAGAGGGATCACACTCCTCAGCCTCCCTGGGAAGGTCTATGCCAAGGTACTGGAGAGGAGAGTCCGGCCGTTGGTCGAACCTCGGATTCAGGAGGAGCAATGTGGTTTTCGTCCTGGCCGTGGCACATCGGACCAGCTCTTTACCCTCTCGAGAATTCTTGAGGGTTCGTGGGAGTTTGCCCAACCAGTTTACATGTGTTTTGTGGACTTGGAGAAGGCATTTGACCGCGTCCCTCGTGGATTTTTGTGGGGGGTGCTTCGGGAGTATGGGGTATCGGGCTTGTTGTTACGAGCTATTCGGTCTCTGTACGACCGTTGTGAGAGTTTAGTTCGCATTGCCAACACTCGGTCGGAGTCATTCCCAGTGAGAGTTGGACTCCGCCAGGGCTGCCCTTTGTCACCGGTCCTGTTCATAATTTTTATGGACAGGATTTCTAGGCGCAGCCAGGGAATGGAGGGTGTCATGCTTGGTGACCACAGGATCTCATCTCTGTTGTTTGCAGATGATGTTGTCCTGTTGGCTTCATCCAGCAATGACCTACAGCTCTTGCTGGGACGGTTTGCCGCTGAGTGTGAAGCGGCTGGGATGAGAATCAGCACCTCCAAGTCCGAGTCCATGGTCCTCAGCCGGAAAAAGGTGGATTGTCCTCTCCGGGTTGGGGACAGGCTCCTGCCCCAAGTGGAGGAGTTTAAGTATCTTGGGGTCTTGTTCACGAGTGAGGGGAAAATGGAGCGAGAGATCGACAGACGGATTGGAGCAGCATCTGCAGTGATGCGGACGTTGTACCGGTCTGTTGTGGTGAAGAGGGAGCTTAGTTCTAAGGCAAAGCTGTCGATTTACCAGTCAATCTACGTTCCTACTCTCACCTATGGTCACGAGCTTTGGGTAATGACCGAAAGAACGAGATCGCGGATACAAGCGGCTGAAATGAGCTTTCTCCGTAGGATTGCTGGACTCACCCTCAGAGATAGGGTGAGGAGCTCAGTCATCCGGGAGAGGCTCAGAGTAGAACCGCTGCTCCTCCACATTGAAAGGAGTCAGTTGAGGTGGTATGGGCATCTGATTAGGATGCCTCCTGGACGCCTCCCACTTGAGGTGTTTCAGGCACGTCCCACTGGGAGGAGACCCCGGGGCAGACCCAGGACTCGGTGGAGAGACTATGTCTCCCAGCTAATCTGGGAACGCCTTGGTATCCCCTCTGAAGAGCTGGAGCAGGTGGCTGGGGAGAGGGAAGTCTGGGCTTCTCTGCTTGAACTGCTGCCTCCGCGACCCGGACCTCCGGAAAAGCGGTAGAAGATGGATGGATGGATATATGATAAAAACTGTCCAATTAAAGAAATTAATAAAAAGCATAAATGCAAAAATTGCCCGTGGTTAACCAGGGGGCTACAAAATGCTTGTAAAAAGAAAACTTATCTCTATAAAAATTTCATTAAATTAAGAACCAAAGAATCTGAAAAAAGATATAAAACATATAAAGATAAATTAACTGAAATAATACGAACTTGTCATGGTCCGCTCCGCTCATCACCGTCAGCTACGCTCACACCTGGTCCTCATCAGGCACTGCCTATATCTACCGCTCTGACCTCTGAGTTAGTGCGGAGATGTCTCACTGCGCTCCAGGAGAGCTTCATCACCGTTCCCTGCCTTCTTGCTACGCTACAGCCAGCGCTTGTCTTCTGCTTCATCCAGGGAGCCATTCAGCCTGCCACTTAAGTGCTCATTTCCACTCACCTTGTGAATCAGTTCCCCTGTGCACAGGCGGCGTCCTCGGCGGTGGATTCCCTTCCTCCTCCTCCCAGGCGGCGGACCATTCATCATATCAACCCACCACCACCAGCACGTCTACTCACCTGCCGGAGTCACTCCACCACCTGAAGATCACTGTCTTCCTGGCCACAACTGTCACGCTGAACTGGAGCTTGCTACCATCTGTTCCCACAGTAAGCTCAGTGTAACTGTTTAACTCCGGTAGTGGTGCTAAGTAATTCTCTTCCCTTGTGTGTTCTCAGGGTTGCCAGGCTGTACGGTGTCTCACTCAGTTCCCGGCAGTTCCAGACTATATTCACACCACACTTACACTACCTGGTTGTTAATAAACTTGATTGTATCGATTCGGTGTCTGTGTGTCGTCACTGGGTCATTGAACTATGTAAGTACATCTCCGCCAGAACGACCCAGCTGACAGCGCTTTGGTGCGCCGTGTCAACCATATGGAGATCCAAATCGATCAGTTGGTCATTTTGAGCCAATTAACCTGTGTTACTTATCAATTAGACCGATTAGCTAACTCTCAGCCCTTTTCCCAGGCCTTACCGCCTCCCAGCAGCTCCTCGGCTCCCGCTAGCTTCCCGGCTAACCAGCTCCAGCAGTCCTCCCTGGCTCGTCTCACTCCTATTCTGACTCCCGTCCATTTTAGTGGTAAGTTGGGCGAAGCCCAGGGGTTTATTATGCAATGTGAGGTGGTTTTCCAGCGGGTGCCAGATAACTTTCCCTCCAACCATAGTAAGATTGGTTACGTCATTAACCTGTTGGAGGGGAGGGCGCTAGCTTGGGCATACGCGGTAATGGCCAGGGCAAATTACTTGAACCTCACCTTCAGTCATTTTAATGGAGAGTTTTATGAGGTTTTTGATCATTCTGACAGGGATAGCGTTCTCACCACCTGCTTACTTAACCTAAGACAAGGGTCTAAGACTGCAGCAGATTACGCTATTGATTTCCAGGTGGTGGCTACGGAAGTGGGTTGGGAGGATGCCTCTCTTTGCAGTATTTTTATTAGGAGTCTCTGTCCTAGCCTTCGAGATGAATTAGCCCCATTGGAAAAGCCGACTAGGCTGTCCCAGTTAATCTCCCTAGCCAGTGACGGAGCCACTGTTTACAGCAGGAGACGGTACAGCAGGGAACAGCTGCTAGCACTCAACCGCCACTCGGTGCTAACGGAAAAACTCGACATACCGGGAGAAATAAGGCGAAAACGACGTGGTTGTCGGGCTGGTGTTAGACGGTGGACAAGGAATATAAGGTACAGACCCACCCTCCCATCCGTTGTTATGGGGAATGTACGATCTATATTGGGAAAGGTAGATGAGCTAACGGCTATCTCCCGCTACGACAGCATATACCGGGAGTGCTCCCTCCTTTTGTTTACCGAGTCGTGGCTAACTGAACTAGTAGCAGATGCTAACATTGAGCTGGAGGGTTTCCACGCGATACGGGCAGACCAAACACAAGACAGTGGCAAAGCAAGGGGCGGTGGAGTGTTGACCTATGTTAATAACAACTGGTGCAGACCGGGACACATCACTGTAAAACAACAACACTGCAGCAAAGGCATCGAGTTGCTAGCTGTTAGCATGCGGCCTACATATCTCCTGAGGGAATACTCACACGTGATCTGCATTGTTATTTATGCAAATCCAACGGCGAACGCTGGGACAGCACGTGACGTCATCCACTCAGTAACTGGCAGGCTGCAGACAGAACACCCAGATGCTCTTCTCCTCATCTCAGGCGATTTCAACCACGTTTCACTGTCTCCCATTCTACCCACGTTTACCCAGTATGTCACATGCCACACTAGAGACAACAAAACACTGGACTTATTCTACGCAAACACTAAGGAGGCGTACACTTCATCACAACTCCCCCCACTCGGGAGATCGGATCACAACTTGGTTCATCTCCAGCCGGTGTACAAACCCCTAGTGCACAGACAACCTCCGGCCATGCGCACAGTGAAGTTATGGTCTGAGGAGGCAATGGACGCTCTAAAGGGCTGTTTTGAAACCACCGCCTGGGAGCAGCTCTGCGATTCACATGGTGAGGACATCGATGGCCTCACTCACACCATCACGGACTACATCAGCTTCTGTGTGGACAACACCTTTCCCACCAAGACCATACGGTGTTGCTCAAACAACAAACCCTGGATCAACCCTGAGATAAAAACAATTCTGAGAGAGAAGAAGAGGATCTTCAGGTCAGGGAACAGGGAGATGCTGAAGTCCGTACAGAGGGAGCTGAGGAGAAAGATCAGAGAAGGCAAGGACAGCTTCAGGAAGAAGATGGAGGACAAGCTGCAACAGAGCGACATCAGCGGGGTCTGGAGAAACCTTAAAACCATCTCTGGGCTCCAGAATACCTCCCCCCAGGCCACAGGGGGCAGGGAGTGGGCGAACAATCTGAATCTGTTTTTTAATAGGTTTGACCAACCGCCCTCCCCCCCGACTGCACAACAACCACTGCTGCCTCTGAAGACATCAAGTCCTGCTGCCCACTCCCCACTCCACCATCACCCCCCACTCCCAACACACAGCCCCCCAACCTGACCCTCACTAAGACCCAGGTGAGGATGGAGCTGAGGAAGATCAAGGCGAGGAAGGCGTCGGGACCGGACGGCATCAGTGCAAAGCTCCTCAAGTCCTGTGCAGACCAGCTGTGTGGGATTGTGGAGTACATCTTCAACCTGAGCCTGAAGCTGGGGAGGGTACCACAGTTGTGGAAAACATCTTGTGTGGTACCTGTACCAAAGACTTCCCACCCCAAAGATCTGAACAGCTACAGACCAGTGGCCCTGACATCCCACATGATGAAAACCCTGGAGAGACTCCTTCTTGCTCACCTCCGCCCCCTAGTGGGACCAGCGATGGATCCACTCCAGTTCGCCTACCAGCATGGTATTGGGGTGGAGGATGCGGTCATCTTCCTCCTTCACCATTCTCTGTCCCACCTGGAGAAGCCCGTGAATGCAGTGAGGATCATGTTCTTTGACTTCTCCAGTGCTTTCAACACCATCCAACCGATGATCCTGAAGGACAAGCTGCTGTGCGCAGGGGTGGACTAGCACCTGTCATCATGGATCCTGGACTACCTCACAAACCGGCCACAGTTTGTGAGAACCCGGGACTGTGTGTCCGACACGATCATCAGTAGCATGGGGGCCCCCCAGGGAACAGTATTGGCTCCCTTCCTGTTCACCCTTTATACTGCGGACTTCTCACACAACACAACACACTGCCATCTACAGAAGTTCTCTGACGACTCTGCGATCGTTGGCCTCATCTCCAACGGAGATGAAGCTGAGTACAGAGGGCTTATCCAGGACTTTGTGGACTGGTGCCATCGGAACTGCCTCCAGATCAACGCGAGGAAAACTAAGGAGCTGGTGGTGGACTGCCGCAGGCAAGGACAACCCCTCACAGCACCAGTAAACATCCAGGGAACGGACATTGAGATGGTGACGTCCTACAAGTACCTGGGTGTTCACCTGGACAATAAACTAGACTGGTCACACAATACTGACGCACTCTACAAGAAGGGACAGCGCAGGTTGTTCCTACTGAGGAGACTCAGGTCTTTTGGTGTACAAGGGGCACTGCTGAAGACATTCTACGACACGGTGGTGGCATCAGCCATCACTTTTGGAGTGGTCTGCTGGGGCAGTGGCATTACAGCAGCCGATAGGAAGAGACTGAACAAACTGATCAAGAAAGCTGGCTCTGTCCTGGGGCAGCACCTTGACCCAGTGGAGGAGATAGGAGAAAGAAGGATGGTGGCTAAACTGTCATCTCTGCTGGAGTCCGAGTTCCACCCTATGCAGGACATACTGAATGCACTGAGGAGCTCATTTAGCAGCAGACTACATCATCCTAGGTGCACAACCGAGAGGTTTCGCAGGTCCTTCCTACCAACGGCTGTCAGACTGTATAACCTAAGCAGGGCTGCTTGCAGAGATAGCAAAAAGACGTGACAACCTAATAGTATTAAATGCAAAAGACGCAATAGACTTACGCAATGGTCCCCTCCGGTATACAACTAGGAAAATACCGGTAGCTACGGAGGGTGACAATATGTATGGGTACATAATCATACCATGTAGGATAACTAAGTAGACGGTTATGCTGTTTCATTCCATCTAGCTACAATGCTCCGCACTGTGTGTGTTTATATATTTATATATTTATTCCATCTAGCGACAATGCTCCACACTGTGTGTTTATATATTTACATATTTATTCCATCTAGCTACAATGCTCCGCACTGTGTGTGTTTATATATTTACATATTTATTCCATCTAGCTACAGTGCTCCGCACTGTGTTTATATATTTACATATCTAGTCCATCTAGCTACAATGCTCCGCACTGTGTGTGTTTATATATTTACATATTTATTCCATCTAGCTACAATGCTCCGCACTGTTTATATATTCATATATTTATTCCATCTAGCTACAATGCTCCGCACTGTGTGTTTATATATCTATATATTTATTCCATCTAGCTGCAATGCTCCGCACCGTGTGTCTATATATTTATGTTTATATGTACATACAGTGGGGCAAAAAAGTATTTAGTCAGCCACCAATTGTGCAAGTTCTCCAACTTAAAAGATGAGAGAGGTCTCCAATTTTCATCATAGGTATACCTCAACCATGAGAGACAAAATGAGAAAAAAAATCCAGAAAATCACATTGAAGGATTTTTAATGAATTAATTGGTAAATTCCTCGGTAAAATAAGTATTTGGTCAATAACAAAAGTTCATCTCAATACTTTGTTATATACCCTTTGTTGGCAATGACAGAGGTCAAACATTTTCTGTAAGTTTTCACAAGGTTTTCACACACTGTTGCTGGTATTTTAGCCCATTCCTCCATGCAGATCTCCTCTAGAGCAGTGATGTTTTGGGGCTGTCGCTGGGCAACATGGACTTTCAACTCCCTCCAAAGATTTTCTATGGGGTTGAGATCTGGAGACTGACTAGGCCACTCCAGGACCTTGAAATGCTTCTTACGAAGCCACTCCTTCATTGCCCGGGCGGTGTGTTTGGGATCATTGTCATGCTGAAAGACCCAGCCACGTTTCATCTTCAATGCCCTTGCTGGTGGAAGGAGGTTTTCACTCAAAATCTCACGATACATGGCCCCATTCATTCTTTCCTTCACACGGATCAGTCATCCTGGTCCCTTTGCAGAAAAACAGCCCCAAAGCATGATGTTTCCACCCCCATGCTTCACAGTAGGTATGGTGTTCTTTCTCCTCCAAACATGACAAGTTGAGTTTTTACAATAAAGTTCTATTTTGGTTTCATCTGACCACATGACATTCTCCCAATCCTCTTCTGGATCATCCAAATGCTCTCTAGCAAACTTCAGATGGGCCTGGACATGTACTGGCTTAAGCAGGGGGACACGTCTGGCACTGCAGGATTTGAGTCCCTGGCGGCGTAGTGTGTTACTGATGGTAGCCTTTGTTACTTTGGTCCCAGCTCTCTGCAGGTCATTCACTAGGTCCCCCCGTGTGGTTCTGGGATTTTTGCTCACCATTCTCATGATCATTTTGATCCCACGGGGTGAGATCCCCTCCCTCGGTCTTGCGTGGAGCCCCAGACCGAGGGAGATTATCAGTGGTCTTGTATGTCTTCCATTTTCTAATAATTGCTCCCACAGTTGATTTCTTCACACCAAGCTGCTTACCTAGTGCAGATTCAGTCTTCCCAGCCTGATGCAGGTCTACAATTTTGTTTCTGGTGTCCTTTGACAGCTCTTTGGTCTTGGCCATAGTGGAGTTTGGAGTCTGACTGTTTGAGGTTGTGGACAGGTGTCTTTTATACTGATAAAGAGTTCAAACAGGTGCCATTAATACAGGTAACGAGTGGAGGACAGAGGAGCCTCTTAAAGAAGAAGTTACAGGTCTGTGAAAGCCAGAAATCTTGCTTGTTTGTAGGTGACCAAATACTTATTTTACCAAGGAATTTACCAATTAATTCATTAAAAATCCTTCAATGTGATTTTCTGGATTTTTTTTTTCTCATTTTGTCTCTCATAGTTGAGGTATACCTATGATGAAAATTGGAGACCTCTCTCATCTTTTAAGTGGGAGAAGTTGCACAATTGGTGGCTGACTAAATACTTTTTTTTCCCACTGTATGTATACTCGCTGCTCTTGTTTTTTTCTTGCCTTCTGATTGTTGCGCTGAGTGTTGCTATCCCTGTGCTGTTGCAATCCTGGAATTTCCCCATTGTGGGACTAATAAAGGCTTATCTTATCTTATCTTATTAGCTTGGATAACAGACTCAGGGAGCGGGCGGCAGAACGTAAGGGCTATGGGCGATCTGAGGAACCATATCATCACATCCTACGGTCCTCATGTCTAGCTCTACCATCTACTGAACCCTCAGGCTCCTCGGAACCCATTATGGTGGGACACGTTATCCGCGGCTGAGAAACAACAGCACCGTGAACTGGGGTTGTGCCTTTATTGTGGGAGCGAGGAGCATGAGGTTGAGTCCTGTCAGCTTCGGCCTAAAAGGGGGAGTCCATGCGTCGCAGTAGGGGGTCTCACGGACTCATCCCAGCCTAATCCCCTATCTTGGTTAATGTTACCCATTAGATTCATTCATAAGCACATTGAAATTCCCACTCAGGCTTTAGTGGATTCCGGGGCTGAGCAGACCTTTGTTTCCAAAGACCTGGCAACCCGGTTGGGCCTCCACTGCCAACCCCTCAAGTCTCCACTACAACTAATCGCGCTGTCCAGCACTCCTATGGCTAGTGTCTCCCTGAAGACTGCCCCGGTGTCAGTTATTATGTCCGGTAATCATCGTGAGGAACTGTCCTTCCTGGTTTTGCCCGTCTCGTCATCTCCGGTCATCCTGGGCTACCCTTGGCTTCGTGTCCACAATCCCACTATTGACTGGAGTTCAGGGAATATTAAGTCTTGGAGCTCATTTTGTCTCAGCGCATGCCTTCAGTCAGCTGCATGTTCCCCTTCTGTGACCGTAGGGGTTCCTGCCACTCCCCCTCCCGACCTGTCTAAAGTGCCCCCTGAGTATCATGACCTTGGAGCCGTATTCAGCAAGTCCCAGGCCCTGTCCCTTCCCCTCTACTGACCGTACAATTGTGCCATAAATCTTCGTCCGGGGGCTCCACTCCCGTCCAGCCGGCTGTATAGCCTTTCCCCGCCGGAGCGGGCTGCCATGGACGCATATATTAAGGAGTCTCTGAGTTCAGGCATTATCCGCCCGTCCTCTTCGGCGGTGGGGGCAGGTTTCTTCTTTGTGGGGAAGAAGGACGGTTCTCTGAGACCATGCATCAACTTCAGGGAGTTGAATAATATCACTGTCAAAGACAAATACACCCTCCCACTACTCAACTCTGCCTTTGGCTCTCTCCAGGGGGCGTCCCTCTTCACGAAATTGGATCTGCGCAATGCCTACCATCTGGTGTGGATCCGTGAGGGGGACAAATGGAAGACAGGTTTCCGGACCCCTAGTGGTCACTTTGAGTACCTTGTGATGCCATTTGCATTGACCAATGCGCCTGCTGTCTTCCAGAGGCTTATTAACGATGTCCTGAGAGACTTTCTGAATGTGTTCGTGTTCGTTTATCTGGATGACATTCTAATCTTCTCCCGTTCCCTAGATGAGCACCGAATACACGTCAGACGTGTTCTGCAGCGACTGTTGGAGAATCAATTGTTTGTTAAAGCTGAGAAGTGTGAGTTTCACACCTCCAAGACATCCTTCTTGGGCTTTATCATCTCACACAAGGAGATCCTCCCGGACCCAGGCAAGATCAAGTCGGTGGTGGAGTGGTCGGTTCCAGCCTCCAGGAAACAGCTCCAGCAGTTCCTGGGGTTCTCCAATTTCTACCGCCGGTTTATTAAGAACTACAGCTGCCTGGCTCTTCCTCTGACACGCCTCACTTCCTCTAAGGTCCCTTTCCAGTGGTCGGAGGAGGTGGCCGTGGCCTTTTCGGATCTCAAGAAGCAGTTCTACAAGTCCCCTCTTCTGGCTCAGGTGGCTCCAGATCTACAGTGCCTCGTGGAGGTGGATGCCTCGGATTCAGGGGTGGGGGCTGTCCTTTCTCAGCGTTCCCCGGCAGATGGCAAGGTCCGTCCATGCGCTTTCTTCTCCCATTGACTGTCACTGGCTGAGCGCAATTACAGCATCAGCGATAGGGAATTGCTGGCTGTGAAGCTGGCCCTGGAGGAGTGGTGCCACTGGTTGGAGGGGTCCTCGCAGCCGTTCGTGGTTTGGACAGATCATCGCAACCTGGAGTACCTCAGGACTGCTAAGCGTCTGAATGCCCGCCAGGCCCATTGGTTCCTGTTTTTTGGCCGGTTTAATTTCACCATCACATATCGCCCTGGGTCTAAAAGCACCAAGCCAGACGCCCTCTCCAGGCTCTGGAGACGCCCTCTTGCTTGCTTGTTTTTTTTTCTTGCCTTCTGATTGTTGCTCTGAGTGTTGCTATCCCTGTGCTGTTGCAATCCTGGAATTTCCCCGTTGTGGGACTAATAAAGGCTTATCTTATCTTATCTCTGATCGGGGGCCCCAATTTATTTCACAGGTATGGAGGTCGTTTTGCACCGCCCTTGGGGTTACAGTGAGCCTGTCATTGGGATACCATCCGCAATCTAATGGGGTGGCTAATGTGGTAATCTAATGTGGTAATCGCAATGTGGTAATGTTATGGTAATCGCAATCTAATGTGGTGGCTACCAACTCAACAGCATGGAGCTAACTAACTACTAACTAACCTGCACTTATATAGCGCTTTTCTAGTCACAAAGACCACTCAAAGCGCTTTCATTAATACTAACCCTCTATTCTAAGGGCCTATAGGAAACAGATATCTAGGGACAATTTAGAACAGCCAATTAACCTAACAGCTCCTTCCTGCCTTGGATTGAGTACGCCCACAACTCGACTGTGTCATCGGCTATAGGTATGTCCCCTTTCCAAGCCTCTCTCAGGTATTCTCCTCCCTTGTTTCCAGAAGAGGAGGGTGACATCACTGTTCCATCAGTCCGGGCACATCTGAAGTGCTATCGACGTCTGTGGAGGGCGACCCGGGCTGCACTACAGCGCATGGCAAAACGCAACACCGCAGTGGCCAACCGCCGCAGGACCCCAGCCCCAGCGTACCAGGTAGGCCAGCAGGTATTTTTTTTTTTGTTACTTATTTGTACCCGTAGGTAGATTTGGTTTGCAGTCTGGTGACAAGCCACCGGCTGCTGGTCGCTGTGTGCGCGAGCGCCCTAAACCTACATATTTTTGGTGTGCAGGAGGAAACCGGAGAAATCCCGGAGTAAACCCGCGCAACACGGGGAGAACATGCAAACTCCACACAGCTCACTGTTGGTCGGGGGCTGGGATCGAACCCACGATCTCATGATCCCCGCGATCCCCCGGCCGAGGGTAAAACTGTGCTGCCACAGTGCTAAACCACTGCGCCACCGTGCAGGTATGGGTCTCTACCAAAAACATTAATCTGAAGGCTGAGTGCAAGAAGATGCAGCAGCGGTTCATTGGACCCTTCGCTTTATCCCGCATTGTCAACCCTGTTTCTGTTCGACTTGATCTCCCCCCCCCCTTCCACATATGTCCTACGTTCCATGTCTCACAGATCAAGCCTGTGTCTTCCAGTCCCCTGTGCCCCGCCCCCCCAAGCCACCATCTCCTCCGTGGATGATCGATGGCAGCCCGGCCTGGAGCATGACTGCCACCCTGGAGGTCCGTCGTTGGGCCATGGATTGCAATACCTGGTGGACTGAGAGGGCTATGGCCCGGAGGCCAGGTCCTGGGTGCATCCTGACTTCATCCTCGATGAGGACCTCATCAGGGAGTTTCATCAGACGCATCCAGGGAGACTGGAGCAACCACCAAGAGGCGCTCGTTAGGGGGGGGGAGTACTGTCATGGTCCGCTCCGCTCATCACCGTCAACTGCTCTCACGCTTGATCCTCATCAGGTGCTGCCTATATCTACCGCTCTGACCTTTGGGTTAGTGTGGAGATGTCTCACTGTGCTCCAGGAGAGCTTCATCACCGTTCCCTGCCTTCTTGCTACGCTACAGCCAGCGCTTGTCTTCTGCTTCATCCAGGGAGCCATTCAGCCTGCCACGTAAGCGCTCATTTCCACTCACCTTGTGAATCAGTTCCCCTGTGCACAGGCGGCATCCTCAGCGGCAGATTCCCAGCCTCCTCCTCCCAGGTGTCGGACCATTCATCATATCAACCCACCACCACCAGCATGTCTACTCACCTGCCGGAGTCACTCCACCACCTGAACAGCACTGTCTTCCTGGCCACAGCTGTCACGCTGAACTGGAGCTTGCTACCATCTGTTCCCACAGTAAGTTCAGTGTAACTGTTTAACTCTGGTAGTGACGGCAAGTAATCCTCTTCCCTTGTGTGTCCTCAGGGTTGCCAGGCTGTACGGTGTCTCACTCAGTTCCCGGCAGTTCTAGACTACATTCACACCACATTTACACTACCTGGTTATTAATAAACTTGATTGTATCGATTCGGAGTCTGTGTGTCGTCACTGGGTCATTGAACTATGTCAGAACTAGTAAAAAACTATACTATAGGAAAATGTTAAATGAAAATAAAAATAATATAAAAGGAGTCTGGGATATATTAAATAAATTAAGGAAAAATGGAACTAAGAAAATGATATATCCAGAGTATTTTACTGATAATTGTGGTGATAATTATGATAAGAATACGGTAGTAAATAAAATTAATAAATTTTTTGTAAATGTTGGATCAGAGTTGGCAGCAAAAATTCCAAACCAAGGAAGAGACACCGTGAGTGAAACATTGATTGGAAATAACCCTGTCAATCTTTCTTACAGCGGTGGATGAACTAGAGGTAAAATCTGTTGTTGAAAAGAGTAAAAATAAATTATCTACTGATTGTGATGGTATTGATATGGCACTAGTAAAAAGAACTGTTGATGGCATATTAAAACCATTCACATATATTTGTAATCTATCATTTCAAACTGGCTCAATCCCGCAGAAAATGAAAATAGGAAAAGTAATACCATTATTCAAGCAAGGAAATAAACACCACTACACAAACTATAGACCAGTACCGCTTCTCCCACAATTTTCAAAGATTCTGGAAAAACTTTTCAACAACAGATGAGAAAACTTTTTAAATAAACACGATGTGCTTAACCAGAATCAATATGGATTTAGAGCAAAGAGTACAACATCGTTGGAAATAATGGAAGCAACAGAGGAAATAATAAATGCATTAGATCAAGGAAAATATGCAATTGGTGTATTTATAGGTTTTAGAAAAGCATTTGATACAATAAATCATTCAATACTTCTTAATACTAACTAACTAACTAACTAACCTGCACTTATATAGCGCTTTTCTAGTCACAAAGACCACTCAAAGCGCTTTCATTAATACTAACCCTCTATTCTAAGGGCCTATAGGAAACAGATATCTAGGGACAATTTAGAACAGCCAATTAACCTAACATGCATGTTTTTGATATGTGGGAGGAAACCGGAGAAATCCCGGAGTAAACCCACGCAACACGGGGAGAACATGCAAACTCCACACAGATCACTGTTGGTCGGGGGCTGGGATCGAACCCACGATCCCACGATCCCCACAATCCCCCGGCCAAGGGTAAACTGTGCTGCCGCAGTGCTAACCACTGCACCACCGTGCAGCCCACTAATAAACTGCAAATGTATGGTATTAGGGGAATGGCTCTGAATTGGGTTACAAGTTATCTATCTGAGAGACGACAGTTTGTGAAGATGGAAGAATATCTGTCTGGGTGTATGGGAATTGCCTGTGGGGTCCCCCAGGGGTCAGTATTGGGCCCCAAATTATTTAACATATATATAAATGATATATTCCAAGTTTCTAAATTATTAAAAATAATATTATTTGCTGATGATACTAATATATACCAGAGTGGTGGCTCAGTTGGTAGAGCATCCGCCCCACACCCGGGAGGCAGGGGTTCAAATCCCAGCCGGGTCATGCCGAAGACCATATAAAAGTGGAACTTCCTGCCGTCCAGCTTGGTGCTCAGCAATAAGTGGAATGGAGGAGGGAACTCTGTGGCGGCGCCTTGCATGGCAGCGGCCCTCTGATTCTGCACTTGGGGTGTGTGTGATTTACACTGTAGATAGGTAAAGCACAATCTTGTTCTGCTGTACATGACTGGTTGTACGGTTGAATGACAATAAGGGTGATTTAATTAATTTTAATTATATTTTATTCTGGAAATAATTATAATCAACTAATCCATACTCTAAATAATGAATTAAATAAGCTTAAAAGAATGGATGGATTGTAATAAATTATCACTAAATATAGATAAAACTAAGGTAATGATATTTGGTAATTGTAAAAATAAAGAAGATATACATATTCATATAGATAATGTAATTATTGAAAAAGTTAAGGAGATCAAGTTTTTGGGTGTAATACTAGATGATAAAATTAGTTGGAAACCACACGTCAGATATATACAAAACAAAGTTGCAAAAAATATTGCAATTATAAATAAAATTAAGCAGGTCCTAGATTACAAATCACTTCACATCTTGTATTGCTCATTAGTACTTCCATACTTGACCTATTGTATAGAGGTCTGGGGTAACAATTATAAAAGTACACTTAATTCATTGCTAATATTACAAAAAAGGGCAGTCCGTGTTATACACAAAGTCGGGTATCTTGAACATACTAATTTATTGTTTTTACATTCAAAGTTATTGAAATTACGGGATCTGGTTCATTATTATACAGCACAATTAATGTTTAAAGTCAGTAAAAACCTTTTGCCACACAATATACAACATCTTTTCAGTGAGAGAGAAGGGAAATATAATTTACAGGGGAACACAAAATTTAAAATGCACTTAGTAAGATCTACTAGGAAGGATTTTTGTGTGTCTGTGTGTGGGGTAAAATTGTGGAATGGGTTGGGGGAGAAACACAGGCAATGTCCAAACATCCATATATTTAAATCAACATATAAAGAAATTATTTTTGAGCAATATAAAAATAAAGGGCAGTAATATTACAATGTGTCTTCAATGAACAAAGGTTATTACTGTGTGTGTTATTGTGTTATGGTGATTGTGATGGTGTTGTCTGTGTTCCTGTTGAACATACCAGAAGTATTTATTACCTCCGCCAGGAGGTTATGTTTTTGCCGGGGTTTGTCTGTTTGTCTGTCTGTTTGTCTGTTGGTTAACAAGATAACTCAAAAGGTTTTGGACGGATTTCAATGAATCTTTCAGGTGTTGTTGGAAATGGTACAAGGAAGAACTGATTAAATTTTGGGGATGATCCGGATCACCGTCCAGAAGAAAACCGCCATTACGGAAAATGCCATTTTTGTGAATAACTACTGAACCACTAATCCTATCATTGTCAATCCAATTGCTAGTCATATGTTTTCATGGTCAAGGAATCTGAAAAGGTACACACAAACACTGTATGGGGGAACTGTGGCCGCCATTACGGAAAATGCCATTTTCGTGAATAACTACTGAACCACTAATCCTATCATTGTCAATCCAATTGCTAGTCATATGTTTTCATGGTCAAGGAATCTGAAAATGTACACACAAACACTGTATGGGGGGAACTGTGGCCGCCATTACGGAAAATGCCATTTTCGTGAATAACTACTGAGCCACTAATCCTATCATTGTCAATCCAATTGCTAGTCATATGTTTTCGTGGTCAAGGAATCTGAAAACGTACAAACAAACACTGTATGGGGGGAACTGTGGCCGCCATTACGGAAAATGTCATTTTCGTGAAGAACTACTGAACCACTAATCCTATCATTGTCAATCCAATTGCTAGTCATATGTTTTCATGGTCAAGGAATCTGAAAATGTACACACAAACACTGTATGGGGGGAACTGTGGCCGCCATTACGGAAAATGTCATTTTCATGAATAACTACTGAACCACTAATCCTATCATTGTCAATCCAATTGCTAGTCATATGTTTTCATGGTCAAGGAATCTGAAAACGTACACACAAACACTGTATGGGGGGAACTGTGGCGCTTGGCGGAGGTCTGCGCTCTCCGAGTGCTTTTCTAGTTTATTATTGTTACAATTATTGTTGTATGTTGGTATTGTTGTCAATATGGACTGTCGTTGTTGTGTCATTTCTGTTGCATAATTTGACTATGGGGTGTATTATGGTGAATGTGGTTGTGGGATGAATGATGACTAAGAGTGATGTTGTAATTTGTTGGGTATGGAAAAGGGGTGGGACTATATAAGTGTTGGCTTCTTCCCACTCCTTTTGAACATTTTATTTTTGGCTTGATTTTTGTTTTAAATTCTTTTTTTCTTTTGTCTGAATGTTCAAACTAGAAAAGCACTCGGAGAGCGCAGACCTCCGCCAAGCACCACAGTTCCCCCCATACAGTGTTTGTGTGTACGTTTTCAGATTCCTTGACCATGAAAACATATGACTAGCAATTGGATTGACAATGATAGGATTAGTGGTTCAGTAGTTATTCATGAAAATAACATTTTCCGTAATGGCGGCCACAGTTCCCCCCATACAGTGTTTATGTGTACGTTTTCAGATTCCTTGACCACGAAAACATATGACTAGCAATTGGATTGACAATGATAGGATTAATGGCTCAGTAGTTATTCACGAAAATGGCATTTTCCGTAATGGCGGCCACAGTTCCACCCCATACAGTGTTTGTGTGTACATTTTCAGATTCCTTGACCATGAAAACATATGACTAGCAATTGGATTGACAATGATAGGATTAGTGGTTGAGTGGTTATTCACGAAAATGGCATTTTCCGTAATGGCGGCCACAGTTCCCCCCATACAGTGTTTGTGTGTACGTTTTCAGATTTCTTGACCATGAAAACATATGACTAGCAATTGGATTGGCAATGATAGGATTAGTGGTTCAGTAGTTATTCACAAAAATGGCATTTTCCGTAATGGCAGTTTTCTTCTGGACGGTGATCTGGATCATCCCCAAAATTTAATCAGTTCTTCCTTGTACCATTTCCAACAACGCCTGAAAGTTTCATCGAAATCCGTCCAAAACTTTTTGAGTTATCTTGCTAACCAACAGACAAACAGACAGACAAACAGACAAACCCCGGGAAAAACATAACCTCCTGGCGGAGGTAATAAATAAAATCAATCAATCAATCAATCCTTGCTCAATATTTTCAGAGATGATCATTTTTCCCAAGGGTCTTGTTCAAAACACCCTTGGAGAGTCAGTCACACATGGGTTTGCCTCCAATTTGGTTTGGGGTTAGATGGGTGGTGGGTGGTCTTCTTTAAAATCGTTAGGAGGGGCGGGATTAGGTGTGGGAGATTGTGGGAGTGGCATCATCTGGAAAAGCTAGGGGTTTTTTCACCATGACCACATCTCTCACGGTACGGCTGGAAATGAAGAGGGCCTTGAGCTTTTCTCCTTTCTCATCAACCATTTTGACCCACACCGTTGTAGGTAAGCGTAACGCTGTCTGGAACACATCGCATTCAGGATTGAAATACTGCAAGATACATTCGTCCTCGGATGGGGCTTCATTCGTTGATAGCTGATGAGTGGCTTGGAAGTATCACCTCCCAGACGGGGACACCTCCCAAACACTACTAGCCAACACTTTTCTGGTAATGAATACCGGTAGTTGCTCTTCTTTCACCCACACAGGCATCTGGGTCTGTTGATCTTTTCTAGTAGGCTCGTCTTCCACCCCCCGTCTGTTGGCGATGTACATTGCTTGTTTTCAGATCGGGGTAAATCACGTTTCGCAGTACGCTCCAGTCCACGGCCGAAAGTGTGGCTTTTCTGGAGAGCGGGCCAAAAGTTTCTCCTTCATCCAACTGGTAAAAACACAGTTTGCTACTTGCGTAGTTGAACACATAACCCCATCTACCTCCGGATTCTAACTGCCATTCTTCCTGAAGACTCCCGGTTGTGGGGGTCTGGATGCGCCACAGATACAACATTCTCTTTTTCGGTGCTAATCCCGGAGCATTCTGTAGCAAGGTGGAGACAGGTGTCTCGCTGACCAGATGAAGATCACTCGGCCTCTTAGTCATGGTGGGGGGTTTTCTGTCTTTTTCCTGAAGATTACTTAATTTTTCCGATTTCGGGCTTCTTATTTATCCAATTTTCACACGCTCCACCCTATAGTTTCATTGGTTGATGGTAGGGGCCCGCCTGTAGACCATTATAGGGGAGGACTCTCCCTCTCCGTTCATTGGATAGAACAACCCTGCGTTCGTTGTGTAGATGGGTAAATTCTTATACCATATTTACCTCCGCCAGGCCGAAAGGCCAGGAGGAGGTAATGTTTTTGCCGGGGTTTGTCTGTGTGTTTGTCTGTGTGTTTGTCTGTTTGTCTGTCTGTTTGTCTGTTGGTTAGCAAGATAACTCAAAAACTTTTGGACGGATTTCAATGAAACTTTCAGGCGTTGTTGGAAATGGTACAAGGAAGAACTGATTAAATTTTGGGGATGATTCGCATCACCGTCTGCATACAGGAATTTTTTAAAGCATTTTTCCACACTGTGACATACGGCCATTTTCAACATGTGCACAGGCGCAATGGAGGGCGCTGGGCGTCGTGTCTGACCAACACAAACTCCGCCTTCTTCAACGTTTTAGCCACAAAAGCATGCGGAAAACACTGCTGGCCTGGGCCCCCCAGCGTGCCTGTGCCAGCCATAGGCGCTGCGCACATTACGCTGGTCGTCGTGTCTGACCAACACAAACTCCGCGTTCTTCAACGTTTTAGGCACAAAAGCACACGGAAAACACTGCTGGCCTGGGCCCGCCAGCGTGCCTGTTTTTGCGCCACGCTGCAAAACCTGACACGGCCACCTGTCCGCCGCCCGATTATTTGCCACAAATTCCCCACCCAGCTATAGGCGCTGCGTAAAAACGACCTCTCTGTCGGGGAAGATTCTAAATTCTGTTTTGCCGCGGAGCGCAACCCCAATATAATATAAAACCCACGGCAACCTGTCTAACCAATCTGCATCCGTCAGTGGAGGAGATGGACACACCAACACTTCAGTTTATTACCTCCGCCAAGGAGGCAATGCTTTTACAACCGTAAAACGGGGCTATAAGGGACGGCGGGGTAATATGGGACACTTTTCTAAATGTAATTCTGCTTTTTTAATTTTGCTTCCGCCTAGATTTGATGAAGGATTCATGGATATTTGACAATAACAACACAACTCAGCGTCCTGCTCAAAATAAAAAAAGCAGAATTACATTTAAAACATTTCCCAGAAAAGTGTCCCTTATTAACCCGCCGTCCCTTATAGCCCCGTTTTACACTACTGAACCACTAATCCTATCACTATCACATTGATTGTCATTCATTAATTGTCTGTTTACTGCACTGTCCATGTCAAATAAACAAATAATCATTGTGAATCCAATTGCTAGTCATATCTTTTCATGCTCAGGGAATCTGAAAATGTACACACAAACACTGTATGGGGGGAACTGTGCCGCTTGGCGGAGGTCTGCGCTCTCCGAGTGCTTTTCTAGTTTTCTAATGTAGACGGTAAAATGGAATGATCTAATGCATCAAATGCTTTTTTTGAAAGTCAGTACTCTTTATCTCTCTACCTACCCACGAGTAATGCGGACTTAGAAACTTGGAAAAGAAGGTAAAAGCCATTGGTTTATTTTTTAAAGATAAAGTTTTTTTTAATTAGAATTTGCTGCAGTAAATACATTTGCAAATGATAAAGTTTTGAAATAAAATGAATAAAATAATTTACCCATTGATAAATATTGTGCACAGTGTTTTACCGTCCGGATGCCCTTTCTTATATTTTTTATGTATTATGAAACCAAACCGAGAATCGTGAATATTTGTCCTCAACATACTTTAGTCTGATTTATTGATAGATAGATAGATAGATAGATAGATAGATAGATAGATAGATAGATAGTTTATTTCGAACACAAAAATATAACAAAAACAAGCAAATAGCAAATGCAATAAAGTAACAGTATACACTGTTCGAAAGGGAGAAGGAAGAAGTGAACACTTATTAATTCCATCTCCTCTTTTCCATAGATACACCCACGTGAATTTTATACAAATTACCACCTTTAAGACCCCAAGTAAACAATTTACTGTATTTTTTACAAATCAACATTAACACCCATCCATTCTAACATACATTGATGTCCATACATCAAAACCAGCCTCAAACAATACAGATATACACAGTGCTGTCCCACCCACCATTCCATAGTGTCCCATAATGTCCCAGAGTGAACATAATGAATCGTACATATAAATACTACCCTTCTAACATATATCCTTTCAGCAAATGGTGCTCATACCTCTTTTTGAATTGATTTCTGTTTGTACATAGTTTCAGTTCCGGCTCCAGACTGTTCCACAAATCCACCCCACAGACAGATATGCACATACTTTTCTTGGTTGTACGCATCTTGGGTTTTGTAAAGTTTAAGTCTCCTCTCAAATTATGATCATTGTCTCTTTTTTTAAATATTTTTTGTATGTTAGTTGGGAGTTGATTATTAATTGCCCTGTACATTACTTGTGCTGTCTTAAATTTAACTAAATCGATGAACTTTATGACATGTGACTTTAAGAACAACAAATTGGTATGGTCTCTATATCCTACATTGTTTATTATCCTTATAGCTCTTTTTTGTAATGTGCATATTGACTGTAGGTTGGTCCTGTAGGTGTTTCCCCAGACTTCTACACAGTAGTTAAGATAAGGTAAAAACAGTGAATTGTACAATAAGACCAATGATTTATAGTCCAAGATGTGTCTTGTCTTCCCCAGTATGCCTATACATTTTGCTAACTTGGCCCGGATGTGACTGATGTGAGGTTTCCAGCAGATTTTATTGTCTAGCGTCACCCCCAGAAACTTATTTTCTTGTCCTGTTTCTATTCTGGTATCATCTATCGTTACCATTATTTCATGATTTATTTTATAATTTCCAAAAAACATAATCTTTGTTTTTTTTAGATTTAGAGATAATTTATTTTTGTTGAACCACTGCGTTAATTTTTCCATTTCAGTTGTGACCACCTCTAAAACCTGCTGCAAATTCTCACCAGTGCAAAGGATATTTGTGTCATCCGCAAACAAAATAAATTTCAGAATTCTTGATACTTGGCATATGTCATTTATATACAAAATAAAGAGTTTGGGTCCCAAAACTGACCCCTGGGGCACACCACAAGTGATGTCCATGAAGGGTGATTTGTGCTCACCAATTTGTACAAATTGTTGTCTGTTACTTAAATAACTTTCCACCCAACTCAGTCCTACCCCTCTTATCCCATACCTTTCCAGTTTCCTTAGTAGTATTCTGTGATCAATGGTGTCAAAAGCTTTCTTTAAATCTATAAATACTCCTACAGCAACCTTTTTTTTTATCTATACAACTAGTAATTTCTTCTATAAGTTCAATCAGTGTCAAAGATGTAGATTTATCTGCTCTAAAACCATACTGGCTATCTGTAAGGAGGTTGTGTTTTTCAGTGAAATCATCCAGTCTCTCAGTGAAGATTTTTTTCAAGTATTTTGGAGAATTGTGAGAGTAAAGAGACTGGCCTGTAATTTGTGAAGTGATGACTGTCTCCTGTTTTGTATAGAGGTATTACTTTTGCTATTTTCATTTTGTTTGGAAATGTACCAGTTTGAAATGACAGGTTACAGATGTGGGTGAGTGGCTTAACAATTCCCTCAATTACTTTTTTCACTATTGTCATGTCAATTTCATTCCAGTCCATTGATTTTTTGTTCTTAAATTTACTCACAGTCTCGATAATTTCCTTTTCAGTAACTGCACCCAAAAAGATTGTGTTTGGATTTCTATCTTCTATTTCATTCACAGAACCACTGTAGTTTGTTTCAGGTGTCACTATTGATTTTGCTAATTCAGGACCAACGTTTATAAAAAATTTATTGAAACCACTGACCACATGTTCCATATTATTTATCAAATTGCCATTTTTGATAAAATATTCTGGATAATTTGCATTCTTAGGACGATTACTAATAATCCCATTGAGTACTTGCCATATTCCTCTTAAGTTATTTTTGTTATCCTCTAGTATTCTGTTGTAATATTCTTTCTTACAGGTCCTCATTATAGTAGTAAGCTTATTTTTGAATCTTTTATATTCGATCTCAGCTTCCACCATTCTGCATTTAATGAATTGTTTATATAATGTATTCTTCTTTTTACATCCATTTATTAACCCCTTGGTGACCCAAGGAATTTTTTGTTGTTGTTGTTGTCTGTCACTGTATTGTTTTATAGGACAGTATTTATTGTACAATGATTGAAATATTTGTAAAAAAATTATCATATGCTTTATTTGTCATTTTCATCATAAACCATCTTCCAATCTTGTATTAATAATTCCTTTGTCAGTAAATACATTGATTCTTCGGTTCTTATTCTTTTATATTTAATATTTTTGGTATACCTTTTCTTCCTATAATCACATTGATAGACAACAAAAATCGGCAGGTGGTCACTGATATCATTCAATAAAAGCCCACTCCTGATATTATTTTCCAGAATGTTTGTGAATATGTTATCTATTAGTGTGGCACTGTGTGACGTGATTCTGCTAGGTCCGGTAATTGTTGGATGTAAGCCCATACTGTACATTGTGTTGATAAATTCTTCTGTCAAACTATGTTGTTTTGAGTTCATCAGATCTATATTGAAATCCCCACAGATGAACATAACTTCATGAGTTAGTTTTGCATACATTTTTTCCATCCAGTCCTTAAATAAGTCAATGTTTGATCCAGGTGTTCTATATACACAGCTCACTACTACATTCTTCACATTGTCCAGACAGATTTCTATTGTAATACATTCAAATAAATCATCCACAGTTACTGACAGATTTTCAACAACCTTGTATTTCAAGCTCTTGTCAACATAAATTGCAATTGTTGTTGCAGTCCAGCTGAATTCCTTTCGACTGCATGAAGGCCGACACTTGTTGCTCAGTGGATTCCTCTTCCAGCTCACTTCCACTGCTGTCTACGGCCACTGCTCTCGCGTATGATGGGGGTTTAATGTGGAGCCCCGTGATGATCACGTCGTTCACCCGAGTGTTCTGCTCCATTTCCGCCATTCTGCTCTCCAGATACGCCAGCCTCTTGTCTTTCTCAGCGTTCTGGCTCCGCAGCGCTTTTATTTCCTCTACTAGGTCCAGGATGCTTCTTTGCTGCGTCTTTACAGCGGAAATCTCTTCCACCAAGAAATCCAGCGCTTTTTTTATTTCATCCACCTCCTCATTCTGCAGAGCTCTCTTGGGACCCATTATCCCGGCCGATGATCGCTGATTTTGATTGTAGGAAAAAAAACACATGTGGGAGAAATCCCTTTGTTTTCCCTGAGCGCGAGGGGCCCGATTGCCTCACCAGCCACTACTGGCAATTTCTCCTTTTTTCTCACGAGCAGGTTCACTCTCCAGCGGCAGCAACAAAAAAAAGCTCAAAACGCCAGCTCCAAACTGCGTTCTAACTGCGTTTAACTGCCTTTTTTGATCAATCGCTTTTACATTTACCGACTGTAGAATGAAAAATATTGTTTGGATCACTGAGAATTTTTTTGTTTTTGTTTTGTTTTTTTTGTTACTTATTTGTACCCGTAGGTAGATTTGGTTTGCAGTCTGGTGACAAGCCACCGGCTGCTGGTTGCTGCGTGCACGAGCGCCCTAAACCTAAACCTACATGTTTTTGGTTGGTTTTGGTTTTTGGTAAATTGAATGGAATGTTAAAAAATGTCTGTGTTTTCAGAAAAAAACCCCAAAAACTTTTAAATAACACAAAACTGTTTGAATGACCGACCAATGCTGAAAAATGCAAGTGGCCTTCTGACCCCAGTAGACACAGTTATGATGCTGCTGAGGGAAGGGAGGGAGGAAAGGGGTTGTTAGTGGTGTGAGATTTGAAAATTATTAAACAGCGCACATAGAATTGGTGTATTTTAAGTTGATAAAAACATACACAGAAGTACTTTTTGGAAGAGCCAAGATGTTGATCCGTTAAAGTGTTAATTTTTAGTTGTTTAAAGCTTATACTCATTAAACTGATATTTTCAGAATTCAGTTTGTGTCTTTCTCGGAGCCAAAATGTGTTGGTAACATAATTCTTCAAGCAGAAGGATCTTTAACCATTTTATAGACAACCTCAGGCCTTAGGTCGCCAGTCTGAGAAATTGTTGAACCCAAGGTAGAGACAAAGTTGGTCATGTAATATTTATTTCTGTAGGGAAAAAAACCCCCAAACTATAAACACGATGCCCGATCTAAAAGCTAAATTTACTACATCTTGTTTTCTTTTTAAAAACAAACTACTTAAGTGTCATGGACCCTCCCATGTGCTTTTCCACAGTGCACAGCAAGGGGTGAGGATTTACGTGCAGGGATCCACCAACACACATTTATTAACATAAAGATTCTTGACAAACAGTTCCAAACGGTGAAGACTTACAGAAACACATGTACTGTGGACATTCGGGGGCCGGCATCACCCCACGAACGCATGGGAAGAAATGTGTATCCATGCTGGCGTCCCACAGCCGGAATCGCTATGAGAATGCACAAGAACCACAGACTGCACGGAGTGGATACACGTCATAATAATAAACGAACATCGGCCGGGATCATGGGTCCCAAGAAAGCTCAGCAGACTGAGGAGGTGGACGACATCAAAAGATCGCTGGACTTCTTGGCTGAAGAGATTTCTGCTGTTAAGCTGCAGCAAAAAAACATTTTGGACCTGGTCGAGGAGGTGAAAGCGCTGCGGATCCAGAACGCCGAGAAGGACAAGAGGCTGGCGTATCTGGAGAGCAGAGTGTCGGAACTGGAGCAGAACACTCGGGTGAACAACATGATCATCACGGGGCTCCACATTAAACCCCAATCGTACGCGCGAGCGGTGGCCGCTGACAGTGGAGGGAGGCTCGATGCGCTGGAAGATGAATCCATGGAACAACAAGTGGCTGCCTTCATGCAGTCCAAAGGAATCCAGCTGGACTGTAACACCATTGAGACCTGCCACCCTCTGGCCAGGAAAAACGGCAACAAACCGGCTGTGATCATGAGGTTTGTCAACAGAAAACACAAGACTGCGCTGTTAAAACAAGGTAGGAAACTGAAAGGAACGAACATTTACATAAACGAGCACCTTACAAAAGAAAACGCAGAAATAGCCAGAAAAGCAAGATACCTGAGAAAGCAGAAAAAGATTCAAAACACCTGGACATCAAACTGTAAAATATATATCAAATTAAACGGATCACCTGAAGAAGCCAAGGTCATTAACATCCGTAATATTATGGAACTGGACAAATATCAATGAATGTTATGAACTGGAGTCACAGCAACAAGAGACAATTGTAGGACACTGAAGGGATATACTCATCTGCTACAAGACATTTAACAACATGAAACAAAAGATTAACAAACAGGAACAACAGGAACTGAAAGTTTTTGAATATACAGATCACAACCCACAGGACGTAGAATATAACATAGACCCTGATAATAATTTATTTAGCTCCATCAATAATAACTGTAGTTACTACACAGATGAACAGTTTAACACAATGGTCGCATCTGATTTCAATATTTCTATGATCCACTTCAACAGCAGAAGTCTATATGCCAACTTTAATAACATTAAAGATTATTTACATCAGTTTAAAGAGCCATTCAATATTGTGGCAATATCAGAGACATGGCTCAGTGAAGCAAAAGGAGTGGATTTTACCATGGATGGCTATGAATTAAATTATATAAATAGAAAAGTGAAAAAAGGAGGAGTAGTTGCAATTTATGTTGACAAGAGCTTGCAATACAAGGTTGTTGAAAATCTGTCAGTAACTGTGGATGATTTATTTGAATGTATTACAATAGAAATCTGTCTGGACGATGTGAAGAATATAGTAGTGAGCTGTGTATATAGAACACCTGGATCAAACATTGACTTATTTAAGGACTGGATGGAAAAAATGTATGCAAAACTAACTCATAAAGTTATGGTCATCTGTGGGGATTTCAATATAGATCTGATGAACTCAAAACAACATAGTTTGACAGAAGAATTTATCAACACAATGTACAGTATGGGCTTACATCCAACAATTACCGGACCTAGCAGAATCACGTCACACAGTGCCACACTAATAGATAACATATTCACAAACATTATGGAAAATAATATCAGGAGTGGGCTTTTATTGAATGATATCAGTGACCACCTGCCAATTTTTGTTGTCTATCAATGTGATTATAGGAAGAAAAAGTATACCTAAAATATTAAATATAAAAGAATAAAAAACGAAGAATCAATGTATTTACTGACAAAGGAATTATTAATACAAGATTGGAAGATGGTTTATGATGAAAATGATATAAATAAAGCATATGATAATTTTTTACAAATATTTCAATCATCAAAAAGGAAATTATTGAGACTGAGTAAATTTAAGAACAAAAAATCAACGGACTGGAATGAAATTGACATGACAATAGTGAAAAAAGTAATTGAAGGAATTGTTAAGCCACTCACCCACATCTGTAACCTGTCATTTCAAACTGGTAAATTTCCAGATAAAATGAAAATAGCAAAAGTAATACCTCTATACAAAACAGGAGACAGTCATTGCTTCACAAATTACAGGTCAGTCTCTTTACTCTCACAATTCTCCAAAATACTTGAAAAAATCTTCACTAAGAGACCGGATGATTTCATTGAAAAACACAACCTCCTTACAGATAGCCAGTATGGTTTTAGAGCAGATAAATCTACATCTTTGACACTGATCGAACTTATAGAAGAAATTACTAGTTGTATAGATAAAAAAAAAAGGTTGCTGTAGGAGTATTTATAGATTTAAAGAAAGCTTTTGACACCATTGACCACAGAATACTACTAAGGAAACTGGAAAGGTATGGGATAAGAGGGGTAGGACTGAGTTGGGTGGAAAGTTATTTAAGTAACAGACAACAATTTGTACAAATTGGTGAGCACAAATCACCCTTCATGGACATCACTTGTGGTGTGCCCCAGGGGTCAGTTTTGGGACCCAAACTCTTTATTTTGTATATAAATGACATATGCCAAGTATCAAAAATTCTGAAATTTATTTTGTTTGCGGATGACACAAATATCCTTCGCACTGGTGAGAATTTGCAGCAGGTTTTAGAGGTGGTCACAACTGAAATGAAAAAGTTAACGCAGTGGTTCAACAAAAATAAATTATCTCTAAATCTAAAAAAAACAAAGATTATGTTGTTTGGAAATTATAAAATAAATCATGAAATAATTGTAACGATAGATGATACCAGAATAGAAACAGTACAGGAAAATAAGTTTCTGGGGGTGACGCTAGACAATAAAATCTGCTGGAAACCTCACATCAGTCACATCCGGGCCAAGTTAGCAAAATGTATAAGCATACTGGGGAAGACAAGACACATCTTGGACTATAAATCATTGGTCTTACTGTACAATTCACTGTTTTTACCTTATCTTAACTACTGCGTAGAAGTCTGGGGAAACACCTACAAGACCAAATTACAGTCAATATGCACATTACAAAAAAGAGCTATAAGGATAATAAATAATGTAGGAACTTCCGGTTATGGCTGCCACATAGGACGGACGTGTCTCGCTCTGCTCTGCTCCTGGAGAAAAAAATCGGCAAATAACTCTCTCATTTGGGACAGAACGTATCCCAGCATTTGAGCGAGGATATGTCGGCGAAGCCTAAGGCTGGAAAACCAGGAAAAGGAAAAAGCGAGCCGCCGAAACAGTCCAAATTAACGGACTTTCAGGTCTGTGACGCAGCAAACAAGGCTCCATATATGGCGGAGGAGGCTGGCGGCGGTGCGATTTCTGCGGGGAATGGCGCAGATGCGCTGATGGCTGCCATGAGTTCAATGAGAGCGGACTTTTCCTCTAGATTTGATGGGATTATGACAGCGTTGGAAGGAATAAGAAAGGAATTGGGTGACTGTGTAGAACGAACGGCGCAGATGGAGCTCCGTCTCGCTAGTGCTGAAGATGACGTCACCCGTCTTCAATTAAAGGTGCGCACTTTGGAAAAAAAAAATAAATCTCTGGAAGATAATATTTTGGATTTGGAATCTCGGTCGAGACAGAATAATTTGAGGCTGGTGGGTCTTCCAGAGGAATCAGAAGGTCGGGACGTATGTTCCTTTCTGGAAAAGTGCATTCCGGAGGTGCTGGGCAGCGAGGAGTTGCAATCAGCAGTGGTTCTGGAAAAAGCACATCGTATTGGCCCACGGAGAGATAAGGGACCGCCGAGGACCTTAATTATGAAGTTTCTTAGCAACAGAGACAGGATGAAGATCTTCAACGCTGCACGTGCTAAAGGAGAGATTAAACACCAGGACCAGCAGGTGCGGTTCTACCCAGATTTGGCCACAGGAATCCAACAATTGAGGAAGCAGTTTGATCCCGTACGTAAGGAGCTGCGCAACCTTGGGATTCGTCATGGTGTAATCTATCCTGCGAGACTGCTGACCACGTATGAGGGCAGAACCCACATCTTCAAGACCCCAGAGGAGGCGCAGGAGTTCATCAAGAAGATCAAAGAAGAAGAAGAGACTGGTGGGAGCTAAGCATGAACAAAATATAAGGTAGAATAATTAAGCATTTGCACAGGCATCTGACTGACTTGAAGTAAATAGTAAGTTTACAAAATATAGATTGTATTATATATTAAAAAAAAAACAAAAACAAAACAAACAAAAAAAAAAACTATGATGTACAAAGTTGTTAAAAATCTTGGAGTTAAGTTGGAAAACTACAGAGGAGAGTTAATGTTACGTCATTAAAAGCAGTAGAGTTGGGGTGATTGGGAGGATGAAGAAGGAGTGGCTTAGGCTGTTCCCCGTGGGTGTGGAACGGTCGATGGCTATATCGGGAGACAGAATTTTTCTTTTGATTTTGGGGGGTTTGCCACAAGTGTGGGAAGAGGAAATTTGTTTGTGTGTAGTTTGTAGGATGAATGTTCAACCACTCATGTTTTTGCTTCTCTGTATGAGCATGTTTACACTGCAAGGTAATCCTAAACTCTCTATTGATCATGGACCAAAGTGTTAATCTTAATTTAACTTCATGGAATTGCAGAGGTCTACAAAATTTAAAAAAACTTAAACAAGTTATGAATAAAATAAAGGACATGGGTTCAAGAATTGTGTTTTTACAAGAAACTCATCTGATAGAGGAGGATGTTAAAAGAATTAGGAGTAGATGGCAGGGAAGTGTATTCACCTCTTCATTTTCATCCCGAGCCAGGGGAGTTATGACTCTCATACATAAATCAGTTCCTTTTCAAGTGAAAAATGTAATTGGAGACAAATTTGGAAGATATGTAATCATTCAAGGTTCTTTGCTATTAGAAAATATAAATCTTGTGAACTTATATGGTCCCAATATAGATGATCAGAAGTTCTTTGCTAATTTATTTCTCATCTTATCATCACTTACAGGGCAACATATAATAGCAGGGGATTTTAATTGTACATTGAATCCAGGTGTGGATAGATCAACAGGACTGGATTGTACGCACATTGGATGTAGGATGACTATTAATCATTTTATGAAAGAATTGAGATTGTTAGATATATGGAGAGAAATGAAACCACAAGTTAAAGCCTATTCTTGTTATTCCAGTACCTACAAGACATTCTCACGTATTGATTATTTTTTGATTTCCACAGAATTAAGGTCCAAGATTCAAAACTGCTTTTATGATAACATCGTGATCTCTGATCATGCACCCTGTTGTCTAATATATGTAGATAAAAAATTGACAAAGGAATCAGGTAGATGGCAATTTCAGCATAAATGACTTCAGGATGAGGAATTTGTCAAGTATATAGAAAAACAGATAGACGAGTTCTTTGACATCAATACTACACAAACATCAGCATGTGTAAAGTGGGAGGCTTTCAAAGCTTTTATTAGGGGACATATTATTAGTTATACAGGATCAAAATCTAAGAAGACTCGAGAGGAGAGAGCTAAATTGGAACATAAAATAAAAAATCTTCAGGAAAAAGTGTATGCAGGAAGTGACCCAAGGTTGGAGAATGAATTACTGATTTTGAGAGCTGAATACGACAAAAAATCAGCGAATAGAGCTGCCTCGAGTCTTCTAAGATTGAAACAATCTTTTTATGAACAAGGTGAAAAATCAGGAAAATTATTAGCATGGCAGATTAAACAATTGGAAATTAAAACACCAATTACCAGTATTATAAGTAATGGACAGGTAGTTATAGATCCTTTAGAAATTAATAGAGCCTTTAGAGATTACTATGAAAAATTATATGATACCAAAAATGAACCTGATTTAACAAAACTAAATGGGTTTTTGAACGAACTATCTATACCGTGTATTCCAAATGAAAACAGGGAGATATTGGAGTCTAAAATTAGTCAAGAAGAAGTTGGGCTAGCCATTGATAATATGAAATCAGGAAAAAGTGCAGGACCAGATGGTCTTCCAGTTGACCTTTATAAAAAATTTAAGAATAAATTAATAAAACCTTTTTTGGAAATGGTTTTAGAAGCATTTCAAAATAATAATTTACCATCATACATAAATAATGCCTTAATTATACTGCTGCCAAAACCAGGTAAGCCCTCTAATAAATGTGAAAATATGAGACCAATAAGCCTATTAAACGCCGACCTTAAGATAATCTGTAAAATTTTAGCAAGACGAATACAAGAAATTTTACCAAATATTATTAATCGAGATCAGAATGGCTTTATAAAGGGTAGACAAGGCTTCCATAATGTAAGAAGACTATTTAATATTATTTATTTTAATAAAGAAGCACCGGATACAGCTCTCCTATCATTGGACGCCGAAAAGGCCTTTGATAGAGTTGAATGGCCCTTTCTTTTTGAAGTCCTACAAAGGTTTGGACTTGGAAATAATTTCATAAAATGGGTTCAAATAATATACAATAATGCTACAGCAGAAATCCTAACAAATAACAATATTTCAAAACCAATAAAAATCAATAGAGGATGTCGACAAGGCTGTCCACTTTCACCTTTACTGTTTACTATGGCAATTGAACCTTTAGCGATAGCGATACGTTTACATTCACAAATATATGGAATTAAAGTTGGACCAACAGAACATAAAATCTCCCTGTACGCCGATGATATAATTTTGTTTATGTCGAATCTAAAAAAATCAATTCCAACCTTGTTGAATTTAATAAAGAATTTTGGGGAAATATCAGGATATAAAATAAATAAAACTAAATCTTCAATATTAATGCTAAATGAGACCCAGAGAAATTACCCAGCCCCTGAGGTAAATCAATTCAATGTTGTAAATCAGTTTAAATATTTAGGAATCCAAATTATGCCTAAGCTAGAATCAGTCGCCAGTGTCAACTATGAAGCCTTAATGTCAGATATCAGTGAGTTAACTCAGAGATGGATGTCACTACCAATGTCGATGATCGGGAGAATCAATATACTTAAAAGTAATATTTTACCTAAAATACTTTATTTATTTCAATACATTCCCTTATCACCACCTTTAGATCTATTCTCAAGAATAAAAAAAAAGTTAGTGGAATTTATATGGAACAACAGGAGGGCTAGATTACGTTTGTCTTTATTATATTTACCATTTGATCGTGGAGGTCTGAAATGTCCAAATTTTATGTTGTATTATTGGTCGGCACAACTGAGGTCTATGACATATTATTTTTCATCAAATGATCTCCCTCACTGGACTGAAATGGAATCATACAATTTACCTTTACCTCTTCCCATATTCATATACTCAGATTCGGCAAAAAAATTACAAAAACAAGTTAAAAATCCATTTGTAAAGCATATGATCAAAATATGGTGTGAAGCTAAAAACTATTTAAAAGAACCACAGTTATTGTCACAATTTAGTCCAATATGGGGTAATCAATATTTTAAACCAGGGAGAGCGGACGCTGTATTTAAAGTATGGAATTTAAAAGGGATACAAAAGATTCAGGATTTATATTTGCCAGGTGCAGACAACATAATGTCTTTTGAAGAGCTGAGGATCAAATTTAATCTCAATAGAACACATTTTTTTAAATATCTTCAACTTAGAAACTTTATTCGATCAAATCAAAATAAAGCTCTCACTCGACCTATTTATTCATCCTTGGAAAAAATGATGATGAAAGATAGTAAAAGAAAGGGTATTATTTCAGAGTTTTATAACTCATTGACACTATCTTCAAGTGAAAATTCACTGAAAAGATTAAACTACTGGAAAGAAGATCTGCAAATTGAAATTTCAGAGGAACAATGGGAATTGGCTTGTACAGAAGCTCAAACCAAATCAATAAATGCACGCCTTAAATTGATACATTTCAAATGGTTAATGCGGATGTATGTTACACCGGAGGAGTTAAATAGATATAACAAAAATATACCAGATACATGCACAAAATGCATGGAAAGTAAAGGAACCCTATTTCATTGTTTATGGGAATGTAGATTAATAAGAATGTTTTGGGAAGAGGTGAGGGTAACAATTGAAAAAATAATCTCAAAACAAATCATATTGAATCCTAAACTGTTTTTGTTGGGTCTGTACCCAGAAAAGCATAATTTTAATAAAAGTGAAAGAACATTCATAGACCTCAGTTTGCTTAATGCCAAAAAATGTACTGCACTATTATGGAAAAAGACTCATAGACCAGATGTGACTCAGTGGTTAAGACAGATGTTAACAAACCTTCCATTAGAAAGAATAACATATATACTAAAATCAAAGGAAATTGTGTTTGAGAATATATGGAGACCTTTTATTGATTATGTAAAAAATTTAAACATAACTCTTGAAGAAGAAGGTGAATGATGTGTGTGGACCTTGTAAATTCCAAACTGGTGAACATAATATGTATACTTATGTATTGGATTGTCTAGACTAAACAGAGGAGCATTGTTGAAGACTTGATTTTGTTGGTGGTTGTTGGTGTTTTTAGTGCATTTTTTTTTTTGTAGTACTTTAGTGTTAGTGTTTGATTGTTTGTATCATGTTTGTTAAAAAAAAAAAAAGGTTCAATAAAGATATTGTGGAAAAAAAAAATAATGTAGGATATAGAAACCATACCAATTCGTTGTTTTTAAAGTCACATGTCATAAAGTTCATCGATTTAGTTAAATTTAAGACAGCACAAGTAATGTACAGGGCAATTAATAATCAACTCCCAACTAATATACAAAAAATATTTAAAAAAAGAGACAATGATCATAATTTGAGAGGAGACTTAAACTTTACAAAACCCAAGATACGAACAACCAAGAAAAGTATGTGCATATCTGTCTGTGGGGTGGATTTGTGGAACAGTCTGGAGCCGGAACTGAAACTATGTACAAACAGAAATCAATTCAAAAAGAGGTATGAGCACCATTTGCTGAAAGGATATATGTTAGAAGGGTAGTATTTATATGTACGATTCACTGTGCTCACTCTGGGACATTATGGGACACTATGGAATGGTGGGTGGGACAGCACTGTGTATATCTGTGTTGTTTGAGGCTGGTTTTGATGTATGGACATCAATGTATGTTAGGATGGATGGGTGTTAATGTTGATATGTAAAAAATATAGTAAATTGTTTACTTGGGGTCTTAAAGGTGGTAATTTGTATATAATTCACATGGGTGTATTTATGGAAAAGAGGAGATGGAATTAATAAGTGTTCACTTCTTCCTTCTCCCTTTCGAACACTGTATACTGTTACTTTATTGCATTTGTCATTTGTTTTGTTTTCGTTATACTTTTTTGTTCGAAATAAAGTATCTATCTATCTATAAATCATTGGTCTTACTGTACAATTCACTGTTTCTACCTTATCTTAACTACTGTGTAGAAGTCTGGGGAAACACCTACAAGACCAACCTACAGTCAATATGCACATTACAAAAAAGAGCTATAAGGATAATAAATAATGTAGGATATAGAGACCATACCAATTCGTTGTTTTTAAAGTCACATGTCATAAAGTTCATCGATTTAGTTAAATTTAAGACAGCACAAGTAATGTACAGGGCAATTAATAATCAACTCCCAACTAATATACAAAAAATATTTAAAAAAAAGAGACAATGATCATAATTTGAGAGGAGACTTAAACTTTAACCCAAGATACGAGAAACCAAGAAAAGTCTATGCATATCTGTCTGTGGGGTGGATTTGTGGAACAGTCTGGAGCCGGAACTGAAACTATGTACAAACAGAAATCAATTCAAAAAGAGGTATAAACATTATTTGCTGAAAGGATATATGTTAGAAGGATAGTATTTATATGTACGATTCATTGTGCTCACTCTGGGACACTATGGAATAGTGGGTGGGACAGCACTGTGTATATCTGTGTTGTTTGAGGCTGGTTTTGATGTATGGACATCAATGTATGTTAGGATGGATGGGTGTTAATGTTGATATGTAAAAAATATAGTTAATTGTTTACTTGGGGTCTTAAATGTGGTAATTTGTATATAATTCACATGGGTGTATTTATGGAAAAGAGGAGATGGAATTAATAAGTGTTCACTTCTTCCTTCTCCCTTTCGAACACTGTATACTGTTACTTTATTGCATTTGTCATTTGTTTTGTTTTCGTTATACTTTTTTGTTCGAAATAAAGTATCTATCTATCTATAAATCATTGGTCTTACTGTACAATTCACTGTTTCTACCTTATCTTAACTACTGTGTAGAAGTCTGGGGAAACACCTACAAGACCAACCTACAGTCAATATGCACATTACAAAAAAGAGCTATAAGGATAATAAATAATGTAGGATATAGAGACCATACCAATTCGTTGTTTTTAAAGTCACATGTCATAAAGTTCATCGATTTAGTTAAATTTAAGACAGCACAAGTAATGTACAGGGCAATTAATAATCAACTCCCAACTAATATACAAAAAATATTTAAAAAAAGAGACAATGATCATAATTTGAGAGGAGACTTAAACTTTACAAAACCCAAGATACGAACAACCAAGAAAAGTATGTGCATATCTGTCTGTGGGGTGGATTTGTGGAACAGTCTGGAGCCGGAACTGAAACTATGTACAAACAGAAATCAATTCAAAAAGAGGTATGAGCACCATTTGCTGAAAGGATATATGTTAGAAGGGTAGTATTTATATGTACGATTCACTGTGCTCACTCTGGGACATTATGGGACACTATGGAATGGTGGGTGGGACAGCACTGTGTATATCTGTGTTGTTTGAGGCTGGTTTTGATGTATGGACATCAATGTATGTTAGGATGGATGGGTGTTAATGTTGATATGTAAAAAATATAGTAAATTGTTTACTTGGGGTCTTAAAGGTGGTAATTTGTATATAATTCACATGGGTGTATTTATGGAAAAGAGGAGATGGAATTAATAAGTGTTCACTTCTTCCTTCTCCCTTTCGAACACTGTATACTGTTACTTTATTGCATTTGTCATTTGTTTTGTTTTCGTTATACTTTTTTGTTCGAAATAAAGTATCTATCTATCTATAAATCATTGGTCTTACTGTACAATTCACTGTTTCTACCTTATCTTAACTACTGTGTAGAAGTCTGGGGAAACACCTACAAGACCAACCTACAGTCAATATGCACATTACAAAAAAGAGCTATAAGGATAATAAATAATGTAGGATATAGAGACCATACCAATTCGTTGTTTTTAAAGTCACATGTCATAAAGTTCATCGATTTAGTTAAATTTAAGACAGCACAAGTAATGTACAGGGCAATTAATAATCAACTCCCAACTAATATACAAAAAATATTTAAAAAAAAGAGACAATGATCATAATTTGAGAGGAGACTTAAACTTTAACCCAAGATACGAGAAACCAAGAAAAGTCTATGCATATCTGTCTGTGGGGTGGATTTGTGGAACAGTCTGGAGCCGGAACTGAAACTATGTACAAACAGAAATCAATTCAAAAAGAGGTATAAACATTATTTGCTGAAAGGATATATGTTAGAAGGATAGTATTTATATGTACGATTCATTGTGCTCACTCTGGGACACTATGGAATAGTGGGTGGGACAGCACTGTGTATATCTGTGTTGTTTGAGGCTGGTTTTGATGTATGGACATCAATGTATGTTAGGATGGATGGGTGTTAATGTTGATATGTAAAAAATATAGTTAATTGTTTACTTGGGGTCTTAAATGTGGTAATTTGTATATAATTCACATGGGTGTATTTATGGAAAAGAGGAGATGGAATTAATAAGTGTTCACTTCTTCCTTCTCCCTTTCGAACACTGTATACTGTTACTTTATTGCATTTGTCATTTGTTTTGTTTTCGTTATACTTTTTTGTTCGAAATAAAGTATCTATCTATCTATAAATCATTGGTCTTACTGTACAATTCACTGTTTCTACCTTATCTTAACTACTGTGTAGAAGTCTGGGGAAACACCTACAAGACCAACCTACAGTCAATATGCACATTACAAAAAAGAGCTATAAGGATAATAAATAATGTAGGATATAGAGACCATACCAATTCGTTGTTTTTAAAGTCACATGTCATAAAGTTCATCGATTTAGTTAAATTTAAGACAGCACAAGTAATGTACAGGGCAATTAATAATCAACTCCCAACTAATATACAAAAAATATTTAAAAAAAGAGACAATGATCATAATTTGAGAGGAGACTTAAACTTTACAAAACCCAAGATACGAACAACCAAGAAAAGTATGTGCATATCTGTCTGTGGGGTGGATTTGTGGAACAGTCTGGAGCCGGAACTGAAACTATGTACAAACAGAAATCAATTCAAAAAGAGGTATGAGCACCATTTGCTGAAAGGATATATGTTAGAAGGGTAGTATTTATATGTACGATTCACTGTGCTCACTCTGGGACATTATGGGACACTATGGAATGGTGGGTGGGACAGCACTGTGTATATCTGTGTTGTTTGAGGCTGGTTTTGATGTATGGACATCAATGTATGTTAGGATGGATGGGTGTTAATGTTGATATGTAAAAAATATAGTAAATTGTTTACTTGGGGTCTTAAAGGTGGTAATTTGTATATAATTCACATGGGTGTATTTATGGAAAAGAGGAGATGGAATTAATAAGTGTTCACTTCTTCCTTCTCCCTTTCGAACACTGTATACTGTTACTTTATTGCATTTGTCATTTGTTTTGTTTTCGTTATACTTTTTTGTTCGAAATAAAGTATCTATCTATCTATAAATCATTGGTCTTACTGTACAATTCACTGTTTCTACCTTATCTTAACTACTGTGTAGAAGTCTGGGGAAACACCTACAAGACCAACCTACAGTCAATATGCACATTACAAAAAAGAGCTATAAGGATAATAAATAATGTAGGATATAGAGACCATACCAATTCGTTGTTTTTAAAGTCACATGTCATAAAGTTCATCGATTTAGTTAAATTTAAGACAGCACAAGTAATGTACAGGGCAATTAATAATCAACTCCCAACTAATATACAAAAAATATTTAAAAAAAAGAGACAATGATCATAATTTGAGAGGAGACTTAAACTTTAACCCAAGATACGAGAAACCAAGAAAAGTCTATGCATATCTGTCTGTGGGGTGGATTTGTGGAACAGTCTGGAGCCGGAACTGAAACTATGTACAAACAGAAATCAATTCAAAAAGAGGTATAAACATTATTTGCTGAAAGGATATATGTTAGAAGGATAGTATTTATATGTACGATTCATTGTGCTCACTCTGGGACACTATGGAATAGTGGGTGGGACAGCACTGTGTATATCTGTGTTGTTTGAGGCTGGTTTTGATGTATGGACATCAATGTATGTTAGGATGGATGGGTGTTAATGTTGATATGTAAAAAATATAGTAAATTGTTTACTTGGGGTCTTAAAGGTGGTAATTTGTATATAATTCACATGGGTGTATTTATGGAAAAGAGGAGATGGAATTAATAAGTGTTCACTTCTTCCTTCTCCCTTTCGAACACTGTATACTGTTACTTTATTGCATTTGTCATTTGTTTTGTTTTCGTTATACTTTTTTGTTCGAAATAAAGTATCTATCTATCTATAAATCATTGGTCTTACTGTACAATTCACTGTTTCTACCTTATCTTAACTACTGTGTAGAAGTCTGGGGAAACACCTACAAGACCAACCTACAGTCAATATGCACATTACAAAAAAGAGCTATAAGGATAATAAATAATGTAGGATATAGAAACCATACCAATTCGTTGTTTTTAAAGTCACATGTCATAAAGTTCATCGATTTAGTTAAATTTAAGACAGCACAAGTAATGTACAGGGCAATTAATAATCAACTCCCAACTAATATACAAAAAATATTTAAAAAAAAGAGACAATGATCATAATTTGAGAGGAGACTTAAACTTTAAACCCAAGATACGAGAAACCAAGAAAAGTCTATGCATATCTGTCTGTGGGGTGGATTTGTGGAACAGTCTGGAGCCGGAACTGAAACTATGTACAAACAGAAATCAATTCAAAAAGAGGTATAAACATTATTTGCTGAAAGGATATATGTTAGAAGGATAGTATTTATATGTACGATTCATTGTGCTCACTCTGGGACACTATGGAATAGTGGGTGGGACAGCACTGTGTATATCTGTGTTGTTTGAGGCTGGTTTTGATGTATGGACATCAATGTATGTTAGGATGGATGGGTGTTAATGTTGATATGTACAAAATATAGTTAATTGTTTACTTGGGGTCTTAAATGTGGTAATTTGTATATAATTCACATGGGTGTATTTATGGAAAAGAGGAGATGGAATTAATAAGTGTTCACTTCTTCCTTCTCCCTTTCGAACACTGTATACTGTTACTTTATTACATTTGTCATTTGTTTTGTTTTTGTTATACTTTTTTGTTCGAAATAAAGTATATATCTATCTTTTTTTTTTTTGTTTGTTACTTATTTGTACCCGTAGGTAGATTCGTTTTGCAGTCTGGTGACAAGCCACCAGCTGCCGGTCGCTGCATGCGCGAGCGCCCCGTATCCCTAACCTGCATGTTTTGGAATGTGGGAGGAAATCGGAGAAATCCCGGAGTAAACCCACGCAACACGGGGAGAACATGCAAACTCCACACAGATCACTGTTGGTCGGGGGCTGGGATCGAACCCACGATCTCACGATCCCCGCGATCCCCCGGCCGAGGGTAAACTGTGCTGCCACAGTGCTAACCACTGCGCCACCGTGCAGCCCAAATCTGCACATATCTATCTATCTATCTATCTATCTATATATATGTATATATATAATGGTGATGACAGTTCACTGATACAACAACAAGCAGACAGTCGATCAGTTACTCAAAGACCCAGCAGTGCGTGACTGGCAAAAGGCGCTTAAGTACACGCACTGCTGGTTATGGTGTAATGAGGAGCACCTGGGAGCACCTGGGCAAGGACTGGGAAAGATGATCTGACATATTATTCGGCCCAGGAAACACGCACGCAGGCTCAGGAAGATTTGAAAGCTTTATTGATAACCACTGTAATGTGTATGGATGCGTGTGTGAGAGATGAGGATGTGTTGTGGGTGGAGGATGCAGGTCAGAACAGAGCAGCACGCCATGCAGCCAGACAACCCTATGGGCGAGAGGAGAACAGGGGTTAGCTGGGCAAACCACACAGGAGAGTGACAAGGTTGTGTGCTTACTTGTAGAGCTTGTGGTGGCTGGCGTTGGCAAGGTTCCGAGTCTGGGGGACAGCGTCCTGCTGTGCGTCCGAGGAGAAGCAGCGAGGCAGAGGAGCGGCGAGGCGAGGGAGAGAGTGTCCGCCGCCGGGGAATCCACCTGTGCACAGGGGAAGGCTGACAGGAAAACAGGTGAGACAATACTGACAGCTTACTTGTCCTGAAGAGTAGTCAGCAGGCCTGGAGGAAAGGAAACTGCTGAAGGGTTTCAGTACGCAGGGAGACAGATGGCTCCAGGCAGCAGCTCAGGGCGAGATGGAATAAGTAGCTGCGCACTAATGAGAAGCAGGTGTGCGCGCAGCTGAGGTGGATGCCCGTGAGCGGCGAGTGATGACAGTACTCCCCCCCCCCCCCACCAGAGCCTCCTGGCGCTGGCTTACCTGGGTGCGTCCGATGAAACTCCGCGATGAGGTCCCAATCCAACACCGACGAAGAGCGCACCCAGGATCTCCACTCAGGACCATAACCTTCCCAATCCACCAGATATTGCAGCCCACGACCTCGGCGCCGGGAGTCCAAAATGGCAGTAACACCCCACGCCGGGTCACCGTCGATCATCCTAGGTGCAGGAGGAGACCTAGGAGGGGGGCAGAGTGGATCGGAAAGGACAGGTTTGATCTTAGATACGTGGAAGGTGGGACACACACGTAGGGAGGGGGGGAGGACCAAAAGCACAGCCACCGGGTTGATAATTTTTGAAATCACGAAGGGGCCGAGGAACCGTGGTGCCAGCTTCTTCTTTTCAGCCTTAAGGTTAATATCCTGGGAGGAAAGCCGAACCCGCTGACCCACCTGGTAGACAGGAGCCGGTCTTCTGTGGTGATTGGCGGTGGAACTGTTGCGCGCTGCTGTGTGTAAAAGCACGTTCCTTGTCTTGGACCACACACTCCGGCAGCGCCTCATGTGCGCCTGGACCGATGGGACAGCTAACTCACACTCCTGCTCGGGAAACACGGGAGGGTCGTACCCCAAGGATGCTTCAAAGGGCGACACACCAGTAGCAGCGGAACGGGCCGAGTTATGGGCGTATTCCACCCAGGTTAGGTAGGTGCTCCAGGATGATGGATTCGAGGATGTTACGCAGCGCAGGGCGGCCTCCAACTCCTGGTTAGTGCGCTTGCATTGCCCGTTAGACTGGGGGTGATGACCAGAGGAGAGACTAACCTTGGCCCCCAAAGCGTTGCAAAAGCACCTCCAAACCTGGGAGACAAACTGCGGGCCCCGGTCTGAGACCACGTCCAGCGGGATCCCATGCAGCCTGACGACATGTTGGACCAGGAGGTCGGCCGTCTTGCGTGCTGAAGGGAGACCCTGAAGAGGCACAAAATGGGCAACCTTGGAAAATCTGTCCACAATTGTCAGGACCGTGCCAAAGGTGTTAGAGACGGGAAGACCGGTGACGAAGTCTAGGGCATTGTGTGACCAGGGCCTGCCCGGGACCGGCAGGGGCTGGAGTAGACCCGCAGGTGGAGAGTTTTGGGATTTGCCGGTAGCGCACTGGGGACAGGCCCGCACGTAATTGGTGACATCCTTTTGGAGACCCGGCCACCAAAACGAGCGTTGCAGCAAACTCACCAAGCGGGTGATGCCAGGATGGCAGGCGAGCTTGGAGGTGTGGGCCCAGTGGATCACTTCTCCTCGAACCACCGAAGGAACGAAGAGCCTCCCCTCTGGCCCCCCGCCAGGATCCGTCTCCTGAGCCTTAAGAATCTTGTCCCTGATGGCCCAGGAAATCACCCCCACGATGCACGAGCTGGGCAGGATGGTGTGTTCAGACTCCTCTGGGTCCTCAGGGGCGAACTTTCTGGACAGGGCGTCAGGCAACCCATTCTTCGAGCCTGGACGGTAGGTGATGGTGAATTGGAAGCGAGCAAAAAACAGAGACCAGCGCGCCTGGCGGGCATTCAGGCGCCTCGCTGACCTCAGGTACTCGAGGTTTTATGGTCCATCCAGACCACAAAAGGCTGGGCTGCCCCCTCTAACCAGTGGCGCCACTCCTGCAGCGCGAGCTTGACAGCGAGGAGCTCCCTGTCGCCGACGTCATAATTGCGCTCTGCCGGCGATAACCGCCGGGAGAAGAAGGCGCAGGGCCGCTTGACACCATCCACCGGCGAGCGCTGGGAGAGCACCGCCCCCACCCCCGTGTCGGACGCGTCGACCTCCACCAGACACTGCAGTGCGGGATTGACCTGGGTCAGGACCCGGGAGGACGAGAATTCCGCCTGGAGAGTCTTGAAGGCAGTGGCCGCTTCCTCAGACCACCGGAAGGGCACCTTCGATGACGTGAGGTGGGTCAGGGGGGTGACAATGGTGCCGAAGTTTGGGATGAAGCGCCGGTAGAAGTTAGCGAACCCAATAAACTGCTGCACCTGCTTCCTGGAGGTAGGCGTGGGCCACTCAACCACCGCTTTAACCTTAGCGGGGTCGGGGAGGATCTGGTTGTATGAGATAACGAACCCCAGGAAGGAGGTGGTCCGGGCGTAAAACTCGCACTTCTCTGCTTTGATGTACAGACGATTCTCCAGCAGCCGTTGCAGAACCTGCCTCACATGGGCCTGGTGCTCCTCCTGTGACTTGGAGAAGATGAGTATGTCATCTAGGTATACAAAGATGAATACTCCCAGGAAGTCCTGAAGAACATCGTTAATGAGACGCTGGAAAACGGCAGGTGCGTTGGTGAGCCCGAACGGCATCACAAGATATTCGAAGTGGCCGCTGGGCGTCCTGAAGGCCGTCTTCCATTCGTCTCCCTCCCGGATCCTAACGAGATGGTAAGCGCTGCGGAGGTCAAGCTTGGTGAACCAGGTTGCGCCCTGGAGGGAGTGGAAGGCGGTGTCCATAAGCGGCAATGTGTAGCGGTCCTTGATGGTGATGTCGTTTAGCGCTCTGAAGTCGATACAGGGGCGTAGGGACCCATCCTTCTTTGCCACGAAGAAGAAACCCGCGCCAAGCGGGGACGAGGAGGGGCGGATGATCCCAGCGCTGTGCGACTCCTTGATATATGTGTCCATCGCCTCACATTCTGGCGCAGAGAGACTGTACAGGCGGCCAGATGGCAGAGGGGCCCCTGGGTGGAGGTTAATCGCACAGTCATATGGCCGGTGAGGGGGAAGGGACAAGGCTCTGGACTTACTGAACGCTACCCCCAGGTCGTGGAATTCCTGCAGCACTAGAGTCAAGTCTGGGAGCTCAGGAACCGGCGCCGGCGGAGGGGAGGACGGAGCACAAGCCGCCAACTGGAGGCAGGTGCCCAGACAGAAGGTGCTCCAGGACAGGACACTGCCGGTTCTCCAATCCAGGACAGGGTTATGTAGCCGCAGCCAGGGGTAACCCAGGATGACACGGTCCGACGAGGAGGGCAAGACATAGAGGGTCAGATCCTCCCGGTGGTTGCCGGAGATGATGATGGGGACTGGTTTAGTGCGATGCGTCACTGTTCCCAGGGGGGAGCGAGAGAGTGTGACCAAGTTAAGTGGGGTAGACAGCGGTTGGCAGGGTATGCCTAAACGGGTTGCCAGGCTTTTAGAGATGAAACTCTGCTCTGCCCCAGAATCCACCAGTGCGTGTGTGAAATGCCCGGTGGGGTTGTGGCAGAAGTGTGTGGGCAATGTGCATGATGATAGGGAATTAGGCCGGTTAGGGTCCGCGAGGCCCCCTACAGTGACTCGCGGACCTCCCCGTTTGGCTTAACCGGGCACAGCTCCACGGGATGCTGGTCATCTCCGCAATACATACAGAGACCCCGTTCCCGCCGGCGTTGTCTCTCCGCAAGAGGGAGCCTAGTGCGCCCGATTGCCATGGCCTCTGGTTCATCGGCGGACTCCGGAGCCGGTAACGCCAGGGGGCGAGACTGAGCTGAATGGGCGGAAGCTCCGCGCGAGCGGCTGACAGACTTCCGCTCCGCGGCTCGCTCCCGTAGCCTGTTGTCCAGGCTAATGGTGAGCGAGATCAGCTCGGAGAGCCGCCCTGGGAGATCCCGACTGGCTAACTCATCCCTCAGACCGGAACTGAGGCTACGGAGGAAGATACTGCAGAGAGAAGCCTCTCCCCAGCCCACCTCCTCCGCTGCCACCCGGAAGTCGACAGCGTATTCCGCCGCTGACCAGCTTCCCTGTTGGAGACTAAGGAGCCGATCAGCGAGGACGCTGTCATGAAGCGAGTGATCAAAGACCTCTAAGAAGTCCCGCACGAACCGGTCATAAGAGAGGTTTGCATAGCTGGGCTTCGTCATAACGGCGTAAGCCCAAGCTAACGCTCGCCCCTCCAGGAGATGAGCCATGTACCCGATTCGGCTATGGTCTGAGGGAAAATCCCCGGGAACGCGCAGAAACACTGACTCACACTGCAGGATAAACCCCCTCGCTCCCCCGAGTTTCCCGTTGAAGCGAGCAGGGGTTGGAATGGGTGTGAGACAGGTTGGCGTTCCCGAGCTAGACTGGCCAGCCGGGGAGGCGACCAGAGCCGAAGCACCAAGAGGACCCGGAGGGAAGGGCCGCGGAGGATCCAGACGGTCTAACCGGTTAGTAATTGTGGTTAACTGGTTAAGAATAACCTGCTGTTGGTGTGCTAACATATCCACCCGAGCCTCAAGAGTGGAAAAGCGGCGTGCGAGCCCGCTGTCCGCTGGGCCGCTTCGCTGGAGCCGTACTGACATATTATTCGGCCCAGGAAACACGCACGCAGGCTCAGGCAGATTTGAAAGCTTTATTGATAACCACTGTAATGTGTATGGATGCGTGTGTGAGAGATGAGGATGTGTTGTGGGTGGAGGATGCAGGTCAGGACAGAGCAGCACGCCGTGCAGCCAAACAACCCTATGGGCGAGAGGAGAACAGGGGTTAGCTGGGCAAACCACACAGGAGAGTGACAAGGTTGTGTGCTTACTTGTAGAGCTTGTGGCGGCTGGCGTTGGCAAGGTCCCGAGTCTGGGGGACAGCGTCCTGCTGTGGGTCCGAGGAGAAGCGGCGAGGCAGAGGAGTGGCGAGGCGAGGGAGAGAGTGTCCGCCGCCGGGGAATCCACCTGTGTACAGGGGAAGGCTGACAGGAAAACAGGTGAGACAATACTGACAGCTTACTTGTCCTGAAGAGTAGTCAGCAGGCCTGGAGGAAAGGAAACTGCTGAAGGGTTTCAGTACGCAGGGAGACAGACGGCTCCAGGCAGCAGCTCAGGGCGAGATGGAATAAGTAGCTGCGCACTAATGAGAAGCAGGTGTGCGCGCAGCTGAGGTGGATGCCCGTGAGCGGCGAGTGATGACATGATCGATGGGGCCAGGAACAGCTGATGGTAATAAGTGAGGGGGCATGGTCGGACCGGCAGACTGTCAGCAGTACACACAGCTTCTGGCCCAAGAGCAGTGGCTAGGGATACTGGAACACACTGAAATACATAATAAACATACATAAACAGCGGCACCTAAACCCACCGGGGGGTCAGGACCGAGCCGGGGAAATCAAGCCAGCTCAGTTCCTGACACTTAAGGTTCACACAGAAGCGTTTTTTTCTGTACACTTGAGGTTTTGACTGCATATACTTAGTTACTTATCCTCGTCGTACCAGGTGGGACATAAGGCCGCAACAAGCAATTCCCACTTTGCCCTGTCCTTTGCAACATGTTGCCCTTGTCCCCAGGTGTATCCCATCTTTTGACTGAATATGCCTGTCAGTAAAATACTGTGAGATTGTTGTTTTGTATCAAAAATTGTTTGGGTGTTTGTTTGTTTGTTTGTTTGTTTGTTTTTGTTTTTTTGTGAGAATGAAGGTTGTTTCAAAATATTAACCAGAAAGTACTCTGGAGCTTGGTGGCTGACCAAAAATTCACACTGTGTGTGCAGAAAACTTAGTTGAACTGCGTGCTGTGATAGCCATTTTTGTTAAGTTGCAAGTTTTGCTTTGTTTCACACTTGAGAATTTAATATCATTCCATTTTATTTATTCATGCACCTCATAATACAGACAAAATCAAAAAGAAATCTAAATTGCGAAGCTTAGTCCTTTGTGAAATGTGGCGGTGGTGTTGTTGTGAGAGAGGCTGGTGCACATCGTCAATCAACCTCGGGCCTTAGCTGTGATAGATATTTGTGTTAAGTTGCAAGATTTGCTTTGTTTCACACTTGAGAATTTAATGTCATTCCATTTTATTTGTTCATGCTCCTCATAATACAGACAAAATAAAAAAAAACAATAAGAACATACAAAAAAATTGTTTATTTATTGGTTTGTGCAGCTGTTTAGGTATAACACAGAAAAATTGTTATATATGGGGGGGGGGGGGGTCACCACAAATTAAACTGACCTTTTTCAAAAAAAGTAATAAGCAATCATGCTGAAGCAGGTTTGTGTGAATATAACTACCCATTTCAAAGTCAGAGTTTGGAGAAAATGCTTTGGAATGTGAATGAACCACGGAGTAAAAACAAGTGTGTGTGTGTGTGTGTGTGTGTGTGTGTGTGTGTGTGTGTGTGTGTGTGTGTGTGTGTGTTGGTTAACCTCTTGCGCTCCGTTGTCCCACGGGTGGGCAAGTCTCTGCGTCCTAGAGCGCACGAGAGCGCACGAGGGCGCTCTCGTGCGCTCTAGGACGCATGATGGACATTGTGATGTAGGTGGTGATGGCGTCCAAGCGCGCACTGAAAATAAAAGCTGCAGACACAGCCGCGAACAGATTAGTTCATCTGATTGACCTCTCATTCGACTAATAAGAGCCTTGATTTGGGTTTCTGAAACCTTGAAGAACCAATGACTGAAAACTTGGCAAGAAGGACCCGCCTACCAACGCAGCAAGCCAATTGAAGCACAGAAGTTCACTGAGCTGTTTTGTCTAAAGCTGGGTGAAGAGAGACTGCTTCAGCAGCCACAGGCAGTGCTTTATTATTATTTTTTTTAATTCCAGCAGAGTGTTTAGGATTCTCTTATATGGTCATCATAGACCGACGGAGGCCGACGACGAAGGTCGTAAATCATTCGCCAAAACCGCAATCATGGAATTATGTTTTGACTGAGTCGCGAGACCAGAACCACGAGCGGACCAGCGTTGCGTTCGTCTTACAATGAGGAAGAGAAGTTGGCCAGGACAATGTGGCTGTGAAGAGGTAAGGTGTTATAAGCCAAATTATTTTTTATCCCTGAAAATTGTAATCAAAAACGACTTTTGACCGATCGGTAAATTACAACTGTGCGGGGCACGATGTCCGAAGTGCATGCGCCGCGTTACACGGTTCGTTCGTCACCTCCGGACCGTGAACGCCCTCCCCCCCCTTCCCCCCCGCCGCTACGATTCTGTAGGGGTGGGGGGAGCCGTGGTGACAGCGTTGCTGTGGAAACATGCCACATCCGAGTGTAATCCGTCATGTAGCGAGGGCCGAACTCCGTCCTCTGTAGCGGGGGGGTGGGGGGACAACCCCCCCCACACACACACACAGACACAGTCCTGAATGTGACCTTTCATTTGAGCCCAAGATGAAGCTTCTATGTTGAATCATTCAAAAGTTATAGACGTTTTTTCCAAACTGTGCCATTTGGCACAATTTGGCACAGTTCCAAAACGTCTGGGAAAGCCTGAGAACAAAGCTGTGTAATATATTCATTTTTTGTGGTATTGTTACAAAATTTGGACCTCAGCTGGATAACACTTGGTTCTACATTTCTGTTGCATTTTCCAGCCCGGATCTGAAGCTGTGTGTTATTTGCAAGCATTTGTATCCAACAAAACACCCAGGCCAAATTTATTTTCTTCAAGTTCACTATGTTTAGATGACTGTAACTCAGTGGCCGGAGCACTTAGAGAGATCATGTTTTTTTTTCCCAAAAAATTCAAAGTGTTTTCTTTTAAATGAGACCAACCCCATGAAGATGCTGCAAAGAGTTGAATAGCAGCTTTCGATTTACTTTGAGCACATTATTTTTTGGCGTTTTTAGGAAAATTGACCGGAGTGCAAGGGGTTAAGCTCGAGGGAACTCAGAGCTTTAGGAAGACTGATATCATCGGTGTCTGGTTTCAGAGCCTGAGAGAGGGGGGAATATTCCTCTGTTTAGCTAAGAGAATGGTCTTTTCTTATTTATCTAATTGTTTGAAAATTGAAATGAATCAGCTGTTTATGCAATTTTTTTGTTTATCTGAATGTGCTCAGGAAAATCCAAAAAGTTGATGCTACACTTTTGTGAAAATCTAATCTGAAAAAACAGTCTCCGCTCCCTGCGGGTCAATGTGTGTGTGTGTGTGTGTGTGTGTGTGTGAGTGAGTGAGTGAGTGAGGGCAAGGGTTGGAGAGGGGAGGGGGTTGGTGATCCCCTCATACAAGCGATAAGCTTGTGTTACATGGGGGGCAGACAGATCTCAGAGTAACACGATATCTTTGGTTCGTGGTGCTGCTTGCCGGTGTGGTTAATAGGACCCCCATACATTTCTCATGGTGATACTGTTATGTTGTAATTTGTAATATCTGTCACAGAAGCTGTGCTTTTAAAGCATGTAGGGAGGAGGTAAATGTATTCCTTGGAATGCGTGTGTGTGTGTTTTGTAAAATGAACGCACTAAAAAGATGTCATTGATTATCCTTGAAAGCTGTTTCCCCCATAATTAACATTCCATTCTCACACCAACCCCATGTGGTCAAAGATTACTTTTAAAAGCATATATAATTGACATTCTATACCCTGCATTAATCTCAGGTTCAGGTTACTTTATTTGTACCCGTAGGTAGATTTGTTTTGCATAGGTCAAAGCTCATTTTTAAAAGCATATATAATTGATGTTCCAATCTCACATTAATCTCACAGGTCAAGGATAATTTTTTAAAGCATTTATTATTGACATTCTATGCCCGCATTAATCCCCTCACTAATCTCACAGGTCAAAGATAATTTTTAAAAGCATATATAATTGACATTCTATACACCGCACTAATCCCACAGGTCTATTATAATTGACATTTGATACCCACACTAATCCCCATGTCATTAGAGAGATAATCCCCTGAGAATTATATAGGTCAGGTCAGGGGCGGGTCAGGGGGCGTGTTGGGTCAAAGGTCACCTGTCAACTGTCAAAAAGAAGTTGATCCTTAGTAACCCCCTTCCTCTCTCATGGATACCACATAACAATAGCCTATCAGAGGAATTGTTTTGACATGTGACTATGCAAGCACCAGTGAGAGGTAAGAAGTAATTAGCTTGGTCAAAATGTCCCGAAAAAAGTTTGAAAGTGGCACTCACAAAATTATTCGGAGGAAAAATGCTTAGGGAAAAGGAATTGCTCCAAAAGAATCCCAAGGTGTAAAGGATTTTTCTAAGCTGGAGCACTGAGTGGAGGCGGAGCTACTGCACGGAGGAGACAGGTGGGCCGTTAAAACACACCTGGAGGAGAAGGGTGAAGGGAGAAGAAAGGCTATGATTGCTTACACATCAGACAGCTGTGCGTGGGACAGTGGGCTCCACGTACATGCACATGATACAAGATTCTTTCACAAACTGTTCCAACTAACTTGGTGTTTAAAATTGATAAAATACTGAAGCTCTGTACTGGGCTTGTGAAGTTGAGAGGCAAGCTTATCGCAAGTTAAAGATGCCAATGCCAATTGCCAGAGCTTATGATTCTACATTCTTATGTACTCATATTTTTCATTCATGTCTGTCTGCTAGGGTTGTATTGTTGCTGTTATGCATATTTTAAATGTATTTCATTGTCAAGATCTCAAAAAATAAAGAATTGTGGAAAATGTGAAAATGACGAGGCAGAGTTTATCTCACAAGTCAGGTTTATTCACATCTTCCATCATCAGCAAAACAGAAAAAGAGGAAGAAACCCAGACATTCGTCCTTTAAATACCTCAGGAACTTCAAAGCACACAGTCACATTGTATTTAATCCCAAGTACCAATGCATCTTCTTTCAGATCTTAGCACCTCCTCCCAAAGCCTCTGGCGGCCAGGAAAATCCCCCCAGGCCGTCTCTTTGCATACCAAAGACAAAACTTTCACATCCTCCTGTTATCTCCAAAGAGACCCAGTTCTTTGTTCAATCTAAGATGTGAAGCCTAAAGTGGTATACAGTGATCCCTCACTTATCGCGGTTAATGGGTTCCAGAACCGACCGCGAAAAGTGAAAAACCGCGAAGTAGCGTCACCCCTAATGACGTCACCCATAAATAATACGTACGTTCATTCTCTCACTCTCTCTCATATGATACGTGTGTGTGTGTGTGTGTGTGTGTGTGTGTAAGTGTACATACATACGTAGATGTAAATAAAGTGTACATAAATATGTTTTTAGAACTCTTTTATTCTTATAACAAGATACGTAACTCAAGATGAAGATGATTTACTGCACAGGTTAATGAGAGCTTTACTGCTCCTCAGGTGACGCCTCATCGTCAGGTGCTAGAGGCGCAGGATCGTCGAGGGCAGCTTCCGATAGAGCTGGAGAAGCTGCAGGAGGCGGTGTAGTGGCTCGACGGGAAGACTATTTCGCACAAAAAGGCACAAGAGAACAGCGAAAAGTTCCACGCGGCGAGACTAAGCAACACGAGCGATAAAGAACAATGAATGCGGTCTTCCTTCGCTGGGTATGGGCGCCCGGCAGGGAGAGAAGCTGGGTAAAACGTCTCGGCCAATCAGCTTGCGAGATTCCCGAGCCGACCCAACACGTGAACAGTGAACAGAGAGGTGGATTTTGACTTGTGTGGGCTCTTCGTGTTGATACCTGATGTTCTAATGTAGTCTCCCTGCCTTCTGCTAGCGCCCGCCCATTTTTTCTCAATTTTGAATTTTTGATGAATATTTTTGAAAAATCCGCGATGCACTGAGGGCGCGAAAGGTGAGGCGCGAAGTAGCGAGGGATCACTGTACATGTGAAGCATGAAGTGATATACATATGTGCATATGTGTGCCACATGACCCCCCCAAACGTCTAAGATGGAACAACGGAATAATAGTCTGCATGTCATGCTAAACCATTGCACATCAGTCCAGTCTGCATGTCATGATAAACCATTACACATCAGTCCACGTGCTGCTTGGGCCTCAGTCTCCTCCCGTATCCGCTGTAAGCGGGCTTTACCACTTCCGCGGCGCCGTCCTGCTGGGGAGCTGCTGTCTGAGGGTGAGAACTGTTAGTCAATCCCTGTGGGTGTTCTGGGGAATGTCCCCTAGGGGGTCTGCCGCGCCGAGGAGCCCTGGCCAACAGCACATCCTCGTCCGCCACCACGAAGGCGGGTTTGAGCCTGTTAATGCCAATCTTTTCTTTCCTGCCCCCCAAATCTAGCAAAAAATGCTTGTCCCCTGTTTCCAGCACTCTAAATGGTCCATCATAAGGTGGTCGCAACAGTGGGCGATGAGCATCGTGTCTGACAAAAACAAACTCCGCGTTTTTTAAGGCCTTAGGCACAAAAACGCGCGGAAAACTGTGGTGAACGGGGCCAGGCAGCGTGCCCGATTCCGTGCCACTCTGCAACCGCTGAGCCGGGGAGCATTCTGGCGCGGGATTATCTGGGAGAAATTCCCCGGGCAGCCGAAGTGGCTGCGCAAAAACTAGCTCAGCCGGGGAGGCTTCTAAATCCTCTTTAGGTGCAGAACGCAACCCCAATAAAACCCACGGTAGCCTGTCTACCCAATTTGCATCCGTAAGCGACGCTCTGAGCGCCGCTTTCAATGACCTATGAAAACGTTCACATAACCCATTAGCCTGTGGATTGTACGCGGTTGTGCGGTGGATCGTTACCCCCAGGCTGCGGGCCATTGCTGACCAAAGTTCGGAAACAAATTGAGGACCTCTATCGGACGTAATGTCCGACAGGACTCCAAAGCGCGCTACCCATGCTGTTAAAAACACGCGCGCCACCTCCTCGGCTGTGGTTGACGACAGTGGGACCACTTCCTGCCAGCGCGTGGTGCGGTCTACCATTGTCAGAAGGTGTGTGCACCCCTGTGACGGTGGGAGGGGGCCTACGAGGTCCACGTGAACATGATCGAACCTCTTAGCTGGGATGTGAAATGGCTCCAAGGGAGCTCTCGTGTGTCTGTGTACCTTGGCTCGTTGACAAGCCATGCAGGCTCTCACTTCCGCCTCCCAAAGAGAGCAGATGCTTTTTTCTTCTCTCCAGCTCTGACTTTTCATCTCCTTCCTCCTCTAACTAACTGGATCCCAGCTTGCTATCGTCTGTCTGCGTGTCTCTACTGCTGATTATCAAACAAAATTATGGATTTAATAAGCTGGGCTTTGAACGCAATTGACACTATTTTTTCAACGAGGAAAAGTGCCCCGGGGGAGGTTGTTTGCCCCGCAGGAATGGCTGCTGCGAGCTATTTGAGGGACACAAGTAATTGGAAACTCTTGTGCCTGTCTGATCTTTCCATCGAAGATGTCGAAGATTTGTACGTCTTCGTAGTAATGGTCATCGGGATCGTTCTGATTGGATCTGGGATTGTCCTGGTGTACCGTAAATTGATGAAGATGGACATAGCCTATCAAAATGCTGGCCAGGCGAGGCTTAACCATCAAATTGAAAAAATGGAGAGGACTCTGACAGCGGCAAATGGAGAACTGTGTAGGAAAATGGATTACATCATGATCACGCTGAGAGCCGTCCATGAAGGATTCAACGTCCAGCACTGAAGGATTAAAGTACTGAATCTTTAAGAGAATATAAAGTTTCTTTCTCTGGGATCAGTACTATTCGACTAATCTGACCCCCTCACACAAGTCCTCCAGATTATCTGCAGTTTTTTGTTTCCAAAACATTTGAGCTGCATGGCTCAAGGACAAATGCCAGCAGCTAAGACAAAACATCTCCTGCCAAAGAGACTTTGTTGTTCTTAACTGATACAACACCTACACTCAACACTACACCCACACTGACTCAAAAACTGATGAAAAAGATCACTCACTCACTGCTCTCTTTGTGTCCTTGTGTACATTCTTGTCTGCTAACTGTGCATTGAGGGCTTTTTTTCTTGTAATCATAATATTAAGATAAGATAAGATAAGATAAGCCTTTATTAGTCCCACAACGGGGAAATTCCAGGATTGCAACAGCACAGGGATAGCAACACTCAGAGCAACAATCAGAAGGCAAGAAAAAAAAACAAGCAAGCAAGAGCAGCTAATAAACATATGTACGTATTACTATAAAATATATATATATACACACACACACAGACACACAGTGCAGAGCATTGTAGCTGGATGGAATAAATATATGAATATATGAACACACAGTGCAGAGCATTGTAGCTAGATGGAATAAATATGTAAATATATAAACACCCACAGTACGGAGCATTGCAGCTAGGTGGAATAAATATGCAAGTATATAAACACACACAGTGCGGAGCAATGTAGCTAGATGGAATAACATGTAGATATATAAATATATAAACACCCACAGTACGGAGCATTGCAGCTAGACGGAACAAATATGCAAATATATAAACACACACAGTGCAGAGCATTGCCGCTAGATGGAATGAAACAGCATAACCGTCTACCCAGCTATCCTGCATGGTATGATTATGTGCCCATACACACTCTCACCCTCCATAGCGTCCGGCATGCTCCTAGTTGTATGCCGGAGAGGACCACTGTGTAAGTCTATTGCATCTTCTGCATTCAAAAAACTATTAGTTTGTTACGTCTTTTTTGCTATCTCTGCGAGCAGCCCTGCTTAGGTTGTACAGTCTGACAGCCGTTGGTAGGAAGGACCTACGAAACCTCTCGGTTGTGCACCTGGGATGATGTAGTCTGCTGCTAAATGAGCTCCTCAGTGCATTCAGTATGTCCTGCATAGGGTGGAACTCGGACTCCAGCAGAGATGACAGTTTAGCCACCGTCCTTCTCTCTCCTATCTCCTCCATCGGATCAAGGCGCTGCCCCAGGACAGAGCTAGCTTTCTTAATCAGTTTGTTCAGTCTCTTCCTATCGGCTGCAGTAATGCCACTGCCCCAGCAGACCACTCCAAAAGTGATGGCTGATGCCACCACCGTGTCATAGAATGACTTCAGCAGCGCCCCTTGTACACCAGAAGACCTGAGTCTCCTCAGCAGGAACAGCCTGCGCTGTCCCTTCTTGTAGAGTGCATCAGTATTGTGTGACCAGTCTAGTTTATTGTTCAGATGAATACCCAGGTACTTATAGGATGTCACCATCTCGATGTCTGTTCCCTGTATATTTACTGGTACTGTGAGGGGCTGCCCATGCCTGCGGCAGTCCACCACCAGCTCCTTAGTTTTCCTCGCGTTGATCTGGAGGCAGTTCCGATGGCACCAGTCCACGAAGTCCTGGATAAGCCCTCTGTACTCAGCTTCATCTCCATTGGAGATGAGGCCAACGATCGCAGAGTCATCAGAGAACTTCTGTAGATGGCAGTGTGTTGTGTTGTGTGAGAAGTCCGCAGTATAAAGAGTGAACAGGAAGGGAGCCAGCACCGTTCCCTGGGGGGCCCCCGTGCTACTGATGATCGTGTCGGACACACAGTCCCGGGTTCTCACAAACTGAGGCCGGTTCGTGAGGTAGTCCAGGATCCATGATGACAGGTGCTGGTCCACCCCTGCGCGCAGCAGCTTGTCCTTCAGGATCATCGGTTGGATGGTGTTGAAAGCACTGGAGAAGTCAAAGAACATGATCCTCACCATATTCCCGGGCTTCTCCAGGTGGGACAGAGAACGGTGAAGGAGGAAGATCACCGCATCCTCCACCCCAATGCCATGCTGGTAGGCGAACTGGAGTGGATCCATCGCTGGTTCCACCAGGGGGCGGAGGTGAGCAAGGAGCAGTCTCTCCAGGGTCTTCATCAAGTGGGACGTCAAGGCCACCGGTCTGTAGCTGTTCAGGTCTTTGGGGTGGGAAGTTTTTGGTACAGGTACCACACAAGATGTTTTCCACAGCTGTGGTACCCTCCCCAGTTTCAGGCTCATGTTGAAGATATACGTCACAATCCCACACAGCTGGTCTGCACAGGACTTGAGGAGCTTTGCGCTGATGCCGTCCGGTCCCGGCGCCTTCCTCGCCTTGATCTTCCTCAGCTCCGTCCTCACCTGGGTCCTGGTCAGGGTCAGGATGGGGGGCTGTGTGTTGGGAGTGGGGGGGTGTTGGTAGAGTGGGGAGTGGGCAGCAGGACTTGATTTCTTTAGAGGCAGCAGTGGTTGTTGTGCAGTCAGGGGGGAGGGCGGTTGGTCAAATCTATTGAAAAACAGATTCAGGTTGTTCGCCCACTCCCTGCCCCCTGTGGCCTGGGGGGAGGTATTCTGGAGCCCCGAGATGGTTTTGAGGTTTCTCCAGACCCCGCTGATGTCGCTCTGTTGCAGCTTGTCCTCCATCTTCTTCCTGAAGCTGTCCTTGCCTTCTCTGATCTTTCTCCTCAGCTCCCTCTGTACGGACTTCAGCATCTCCCTGTTCCCTGACCTGAAGATCCTCTTCTTCTCTCTCAGAAGTGTTTTAATCTCAGGGTTGATCCAGGGTTTGTTGTTTGAGTGACGCCGTATGGTCTTGGTGGGAACGGATTTGTCCACACAGAAGCTGAGGTAGCCCGTGAAGGTGTGAATGAGGCCATCGATGTCCTCACCATGTGGATCGCAGAGCTGCTTCCAGGCGGTGGCTTCAAAACAGCCCTTTAGGGTGTCCATTGTCTCCTCAGACCATAACTCCACAGTGTGCATGGCCGGAGGTTGTCTGTGCACTAGGGGTTTGTACACCGGCCGGAGATGAACCAAGTTGTGATCCGATCTCCCGAGTGGGGGTAGTTGTGATGAGGTGTACGCCTCCTTAGTGTTTGCGTAGAATAAATCCAGTGTTTTATTGTCTCTAGTGTGGCATGTGACATACTGGGTGAACGTGGGTAGAATGGGAGACAGTGAAACATGGTTGAAATCGCCTGAGATGAGGAGAAGAGCATCTGGGTGTTCTGTCTGCAGCCTGCTGGTTACTGAATGGATGACGTCACGTGCTGTCCCAGCGTTCGCCGTCGGATTTGCATAAACAACAATGCAGATCACGTGTGAGTGTTCTCTCGGGAGATATGTAGGCCTCATGCTAACAGCTAGCAACTCAATGTCTTTGCTGCAGTGTCGTTGTTTAACAGTGATATGTCCCGGTCTGCACCAGTTGTTGTTAACATACATGATCACTCCACCGCCCCTAGCCTTGCCACTGTCTGGTGTTCGGTCAGCTCGTATCATGTGAAAACCCTCCAGCTCAATGTTAGCATCTGCTGCTAGTTCAGTTAGCCACGTCTCAGTAAACAAAAGGAGAGAGCACTCCCGGTATGTGCTATCATAACGGGAGATAGCCGCTAGCTCATCTAACTTTCCCAGTATCGACCGTACATTTCCCATGACAACAGATGGAAGGGAGGGTCTGTACCTTATATTTTTTGTCCTCCGCCTTACTCCAGCCCGGCAGCCGCGGCGTTTTCGCCTCAGTTCTCTCGGTATGTCGAGTATTTCCAATGGGACCGGGTGGCGGTTGAATGCTAGCAGCTGTTCTCTGCTGTATCGTATCCTGCTATAGACAGTGGCTCCGTCCACCGGCTCAGGAGACATTTAGGACGATCTGTGTGTCCGTGATATAAGTGGGGTGAAAAAAAAAGACGGATCAAAAGAGAGAGGAAGGGAAAAAGACTCGGAATCGAGCCGCTGTTGCAAAAGGCAGCCGACTCGTGTGGCGCCCCTAGATCGCCCGGTCATATATTGATCATATATGACCGGTATTCTGACAATCAATGGTTTTTTGCTCTTTCCTATTGTGTTATCCTTTTCCTCCCTATGCATCCTGTACCCATCTGATGACAGGCGTGTTTTTCAGACGCTGCCGCGTCACCGGAAATGCAGGTCGTTTTCTGTGTCAAGTCAAATCCCTCGTATGTTATCAGTTGTTTACTGTTATTGTCTTGTTTTCTCTTTTTTCTCCTTTGAATTCTTGGATGGAATATGGGTGGGCAATATAAGCTGCGGCTTCAGCCATCACCCATTTCGGATAACTCACGTGGAATTGTATAGTAGAAGGAGTCTTTGTCTAATTTGACCTTGTTGTTATATTATACAGTTTCTTTTAACCTGTAATGTACTATCCGAAATTCATTCATTCATTCATTCAATGTACTTGGCAATAAATCTTTTCTGAGTTCTGAGGCTGCTGCCCACTCTCTAACTTGTTTGCGCAGGCTCGGCCAAACAAATTTCTCTCCCACCATTTTGACCGACACACGCACTCCCGGGTGCGCCAGAGAATGAATCGAGTCAAAAACGCGGCGGCACCACGCGGTCGGTACCACAGGATGCGGTCACCCAGTGGAGACATCACAGATTAGGGGGGGCATACAGTCTTGCAGCACCCTGTTCTCCAGCCTTAACCCTGTTGGTCCAGACTGGAGTGCGCACACGTCCGCGTCGCTACCCTGATTCACGGCCATGGCTCCATAATCTATCCCTATGCGGACTGGGGCCGCCACGGCGCGCGACAGACAGTCTGCCACTACATTTAGTTTACCCGCCACATGCTGAATATCGGTAGTAAACTCTGAGACTGCGGCCAGCTGCCTCTGCTGCCGGCCTGACCACGGTTCTGAAACCTTGGCCATCGCAAATGTCAGCGGCTTGTGGTCAACGAACGCGGTGAAATGGCGTCCCTCCAGCCAGAACTGGAAGTGGCGAATGGCCAAGTGGAGAGTTAACAACTCCCTGTCGAATGCGCTGTATTTTCGTTCACTATCGCGCAAAGTCCTGCTGAAAAAGGCGAGCGGCTGCCAAGCCCCGGCTACATGCTGCTCCACGACCGCCCCTTGGCCACATCTGATGCGTCAGTAGTGAGCGCTATGCGGGCCATTGGGTCTGGATGTGCTAACAACGCAGCGTTTGCCAGGGCTGTTTTGACCTCAGAGAATGCTCGCTCTCGCTCCGGAGACCATTCGATCTTATTTTTGGGTTTTTGTTTTTTTAGTGCGGCATACAATGGTTGCATGAGCTGCGCTGCGCGGGGGAGGAAACGGTTATAAAAATTCACCATTCCCAAAAACTCCTGTAACGCCTTGACTGCTTGCGGCTGGGGAAAATTTGTTACCGCGCGCACTTTGTCAGGCAGCGGAACCGCTCCTTCTGGGGAGACGCGATGCCCCAAAAAATCAATCTGCGTCACCCCGAACTGACACTTCACTGGGTTGATTATTAACCCGTGCTCTCCCAACCTCCGGAAAACTGCCGTGAGGTGGTTTTCGTGTTCGTCTTCGGACGCGCTGGCTACTAAGATGTCGTCCAGGTAGACGAATACGAAGGGGAGATCGCGCAACACCGCGTCCATCATGCATTGGAACGTCTGCGCAGCGCCTTTAAGCCCAAATGGCATGCGTAAAAACTCGAATAGGCCAAACGGAGTTATTACCGCTGTTTTGGGTATGTCCTCAGCGCGCACTGGGACTTGATGGTAACCGCGGACCAAGTCTATCTTAGAAAAAACGTGCGCCCCCGCCAAATGAACGGAAAAATCTTGGATATGCGGGATTGGGTAGCAGTCGTGCGCTGTGGCGTTGTTCAACCTGCGGAAATCTCCGCAAGGTTGCCACGAGCCATCAGCTTTTGGGACCATGTGAAGCAGGGAAGCCCATGGGCTGTTCGAACGCCTGATGATGCCCAACTTTTCCAGGTTGGCGAACTCCTCGCGCGCTATGGTCAGTTTAGCTGAATCCAAGCGCCGAGCTTTTGCAAAAACGGGCGGTCCGGTGGTAGTAATAAAATGTTCCACCCTGTGTTTAGCGACGGCTGCTGAAAATGTGGGAACGGTGAGTGCTGGGAACTGAGTGAGCAGTGTGTGGAGCTTACCACTTGCCGTTGCGACGTTGGCTTGTGCTATGGGCGGGGTCACTCGGGCTGCACAGGGAATAGAATAAAAAGAAAGTACATTAACCAGGCGCCTGTTAGCAAGATCAACCAACAAACCATGTGAGCACAGAAAATCAGCCCCCAACATATTGAAACTCACTGCAGCAATAACAAAAGTCCACTCAAATGTACGGCCGTGTAGGGACAGAAGCAGGTTCCTCTCACCAAAGGTCTTAATCTCTGAGCCGTTCGCTGCTGACGCCCCGTGACCTCCGGGACCCGCCAGCTGGCCAGCGGAGGTAGGCGTGATAAAACTCACTTGGGAGCCTGTGTCCACGAGGAATTGCCTCCCCGAACGCGCATCCGTCAAGTAGAGCAGCTTGTTCTCTTCACCGAGGGCCGCAGTTGCTACCGACCCCCAGTCTTGGCGTTTCCTGAGCGCTTGAACTGGCACGGTGGTATACATTTGCGTGCCTTCTCTGCAAAGCGGCGATGGTAGAAACAGAGGGTGTCTCCTCCACGATCCTCGGCCCCCGCTGCCGCCGTCGTCGGTGGGTCTGCTACTGCCGTCTCTGGCCCCTCGCCATCTCCGGCCGTCGCACCGAACTCCGTCGCTGCCGCGGTGGCTGCGCGCTGTTTGCTGGCGTTGAGAATCCGGTGCGCCTCCTGGGCCAGCGCGCGGAAGTCCCGCTGGGCCAACAACGGCAAACTGGCCAGGGCCGCTCTCGTGGCCGATGGTAGGGTTCTCAGGAAAATGTGGGTGAAGATGAAGTCGTCGCCGTCTGAGCCCCTCAAGCTCAGCATGTTCTCCATCAGGTCAACGGGCGTGCCATCTCCCAAGTCGTTCAGAGCCAGGAGCCTCTCCGCTCTCTCCTGGACTGAGAGAGTGAAGCGCTGTATGAGCGCAGCCTTCAACCCGCCGTATTTGTCGTCGGCCAGTGGCTGCTCCACAAGGCTCTGCACATGCCGAGCCGTGCGGTTGTCGAGCTTGGCAATCACATGGTAGAACTTCGTGTCATCTACCGTTATCCCCCGGAGGGCGAACTGTGCTTCGACCAAGTGGAACCAGGAGCGCGGGTTGTCTCGCCAAAAGTCCGGTAGCTGGACGGTAGGGGCATACGCTTGGCTGGGAGCTCCTTTCCCCGGCTGGCTCGGGGGAATTTCTTTCACTCATGATACGTCTTAGGGTCACCAGTGTGGAAAATGTGAAAATGACGAGGCAGAGTTTATCTCATGAGTCAGGTTTATTCACATCTTCTATCATCAGCAAAACAGAAAAAGAGGAAGAAACCCAGACATTCGTCCTTTAAATACCTCAGGAACTTCAAAGCACACAGTCACATTGTATTTAATCCCAAGTAACAATGCATCTTCTTTCAGATCTTAACACCTCCTCCAAAAGCCTCTGGCGGCCAGGAAAATCCCCCCAGACCATCTCTTTGCATACCAAAGACAAAACTTTCACATCCTCCTGTTATCTCCAAAGAGACCCAGTTCTTTGTTCAATCTAAGATGTGAAGCCTAAAGTGGTATACATATGAAGCATGAAGTGATATACATATGTGCATATGTGTGCCACAGAATAAAAAAAACTAAAATACATTTTAAATAGATCAGTTCCTTTTTGTCATTCACATTATTTGTTCACATGAAAGTTGGAGACTTTACTTTCTGTGAAGTATCATTATTCTACTCTATTAATAATTGAACATTCAAACATGAAACTACAGTGGATATAAAAAGTCTACACACCCCTGTTCAAATTCCAGGTTTTTGTGATGTTGTGGAGTGCGTAAATGACGAGGCAGATTTGTCTCAGGCAGCTTATTACACATTTCACACATAAGCATAGTAGAAAGAGGACATCTCAGACAAAACTCTTCTCTTAAATACTCAGGTCTTCCTACAGACGCTTCTACACATCAAAGGTCACATTGCATTCACTTCCTTAATCCCTTAACATCCTGCTCGCAGTCTCTGATACACAAAGGACCCTCCTAGCAGTCTCTGACACACAAAAGATCACACTGCATCATTCTTCACAACTTCCTGTTATCTCCAAGTAAAACTCTGCTCTTTGTTCTTATCTAAGATGCTACTCATTATGTTCTCCCCATGTGTGGCTACAATGTAAAAAAATGAGACCAAGATAAATCATTTCAAAACTTTTTCCACCATTAATGTGACCTATGTACAACCCAATAGAAAAACAAACTGCAATCTTTTAAGGGGAAAAATAAAAAATTTTCAATAACCTGGTTGCAAAAATATGCACACCCTTAAACTAATACTTTGTTGCAGCACCTTTGGCTTTTATTACAGCACTCAGTCTTTTTGGGTAGGAGTCTCTCAGCGTGGCACATCTTGATGTGGCAATATTTGTCCACTCTTCTTTGCAAAAATGCTCCAAATCTGTCATATTGCAAGGACATCTCCTGTGCACAGCCCTCTTCAGATCACCCCACAGATGTTCGATCGGATTCAGGTCTGGACTCTGGTTGGGCCCTTCCTAAACCTTAATCTTCTTCTGGTGAAGCCATTCTTTTGTTGATTTGGATGTGTGCTTTGGATCATTGTCATGCTGAAAGATGAAGTTCCTCTTCATCTTCAGCTTTCTAGCAGAAGTCTGAAGGTTTTGTGCAAACACTGACTGGTATTTGGAACTGTTCATAACTCCCTCTACCTTGACTAAGGCCTCAGTTCCAGCTGAAGAAAAACAGCCCCAAAGCATGAAGCTGCCAAAAAAAATTAAGGAAAAAAATCAATGGAAAGATGAGGGGAAATTATTGAGGCAGAAATGCAAAGTCTGAAGACGCAAAAGTCACAAATTCAAGAAAAAAAAACGTCAATCCATGAGCAAAAATTTTTTTCACCAAGTTTCAAATTTCATGAAGTTTCTTAAAAAGTCTATAATTAGAAAAGAATAAAAATAATCATAAGGAAAAAGTAGATCATTTATGATAACTCTACAAATTCACATAAAAAGTGTCCACATTTTCAATTTAAAAGGTGGTGGAGTATCCTGAAACTGTACACAAGTAAACGTAGGTTATCTTTGTATAGCGATAGTCACCGTGACGTCAGGCGAGTATGTCACGTGATGTAAAGACAGCGCTGGTGGGCAAGACGCCAAGCACGTGTTGCATGTTGAGCAGACGCTTCTGCCGATTCGGAGACGTTTTGCGGCAAAATGCCACAGTCTTGTGTTGTTAAAGACTGTACCAACAGGTGGGAGAAGGGGGGGAAATTGTCCTGGAATAGGATTCCTGCAGATCCAGAGCGCAGGCGAGTGTGGCTGGCAGCACTGAACCGCAAAGACTGGGTCCCAGGGGAGGATGTCCGCGTGTGTGGAGACCACTTCACGACTAAGCAGCTGAGCATGAGAGATGTGGAAAAGTCACGCAGACTGGCCCGAGTTAGAATCCATGTGGAACGAATGATGGAGCGACTCAAGAATTTCAGGATTCTGAGCTACGTTCTTCCACTGTCATTGGTGCCACATTCAGACAACATCATCGTGATATGTGCTGCACTTTCTGACATGCAGCCAAGGCTCATTAAGTAACTGAACAGGGAGCTACTGGAGTTCAGTGACTCACTCTTGTAAAGTGTGCTGGGCATTCTGGATAAACTGGAAATCAAATGGGAGAACTTTTTATAAATTTGAGAATGACATAAAGACTGTTCCAGAAATTATCCTCAGGTGGGGGTGGGCGGGTAGGGGGGTTTCAAAGATAAAGCTGTCCTGGGGCTAGATGTTGGTCCCCATTGATTTATCATATCCGGGGGTCTAATTCTGTCCGGAGGGTTGTCAGGCTTTCAAAGTTGGCATGTCCCAAGGGTGGAGGGGCCTAGAAAAAATTGCAGCCCACCCCCACCTGAGGATAATATTTGGAACAGCCCTAATTGCTAGGTAACTTTGAAGTCTTCATGAGTGTTCATTTATTAGTTTTAAAATATGTACAGGTAAACCACTTGGAATTTCAGTGTACAAAGTGTCTCTAATTCATCTGCACAACAGTTCTATGGTATAATAAATAATTATGGTCATAATTATAGTGGTACCCTCTTTATATGTCACCATCTTACTAGGGCCAAAGAATTATAACATTTAGACTGTCATCTCTCATTGAGGTGACAAATACACTGATTGGAAAAACCTAGTGCCAAATTTACAAAGTCAATCACATTATACAAACAACTTAGTATTACCGGTAAGACAGAAGCCACCATGTACTGTAAAACCCTTTTCTTTGCCCTTTATTTAACAAATACTGCGAGGCCTGTGTAGATTAACTGCCTGACCCTGAGGCTGAGATGTTCTTTGCTTTAACTTAAATTCATCATTCAAGAATCAAGTCATTGCAATTGGACTTCAACTGTCACAAACTAGAATTGACTAGATGACTCACTGTCACTGACAGTGAGCGTGACTGTCAGGCCAGAGATGGAAACGTGCAGGCAGGTCAGTTTCATCCTTTTTCAGAGAGTGAACCGCAGGACTCAGGCATTGACAAGGAACCTCTGTGATGCCACGATATCTCATAATCTAAGCACAATAAATGCCAGTGTCTTATTATTTTGTTAACATAAGATATTGAGCAAAATATGAGCGTTTCTGTGGATTGTTTCGCTCACCAAACATGGCGCGGAGATCACGTCAAAAGAGCGAAACAATACACTGAAGTACAGCGGATGCGTCCAGTCCACGCAAAAGGCGTTGCAACGCTGCAATGTTTTCTTGCCCACCAGCTGACTGCGCATGCGCTAGAATTATTGCAACGTCGGGGCTGCGTTAAGGGGGCGGGGTTTGTGCCGGCGTGCTTGGGCCGCGGAGAGATTGAAAGAGTGAAACCCGCCGAGGACACAGACCGAGGAAGGGTAATTTTTTCACACACAGGAAGTTGTTCACAACTCCTTATAAGAACTCCTGATACAAAGATATACTGTACAGTGATGATATAGAGTGAAGTACGTGGCGGTAATGCACCTGTAAGCTGGTAGCCAACCGCCAATCAAATCTAAAAGAAAAAAAAAAGAAGAAGAGTGTTAATATTCGTGTGTTCTAAGTGCTGTTGCTGTATGACACAGCAGTGTTATAAGACCAGTTAGAGCAGTGATCGATCATGTGTTTGTGTCTCCATGAGTGAGACGGGGGTCTGTGTGACTGACCTCCCCTCCTGTCTGTGTTGAGTGGGTTTGTATAAATGAATGAATGAATGAATCTTTATTTCGGATTGATTAAAAGTAAAGATTAAAAAAGGAACAGAATAATATAACAAAGGGGAAAGAAAAAAAAATCTAATTAAACAGTACGGTAACTCCTCTGATTACACAGTTCAACATAAGTTATCCGAAATGGGTGATGGCTGAAGCCGCAGCTTATATTGGCCACCCATATTCCATCTAAGAATTCAAAAGAAAAACAAAACAAGAGCGATTACAATTCAGAACAAAGCGAAGACAAAGCGTGACAAAATAGAGCCTGTTTCGTCACAGTCATCTCTCCTTTCTTGTGTGAACCCTCACAGCGTCACAGTATATTATCACTCTAATATACATAAGAGTAGTTACCCCAAAATAGTTATGAAGTTACTGAAAGAAGCAATTTTTGTAGTTTGCATTTATTAAGATTGCTGTGGCTCCTTAGCTCTGCTTGCGCCGCCCAAGTCCACTAGGGGGCGCTATAGTACAGTCCGCGTAATCAAACGCTTACGTAATCGCGCAGATTGCCGAGTCATGGATCAGTGTTGTTTAACAGGCTCTTTCCAAGGACAAGGGCTCCTGCGGCATGGCTTCATACAGCTGATGTTAGCGATGACAGAAACGTAACTGTTGTAGTCGGAGTCTCACTTGCAGCAGCGAATCTACTTATAAAAGGTCGTTTGTGGAAAAGGAAGCGGCGTCCAAGCACAGCAAGCTGTCGGCTAATACAGCTGCCTCTAGTATTGATTGACAAGTGGAGTTTGGTTGTTCAAGTTGACAGACAAGGTATTAACACCCGACTAATTTATCTCTACAGCTTCTAAATTATGTGCTTAATATTTTAATATTTTTTTCGTTTGTTTTTATGGGAACATACACCTTTTCTTAGCTCATTGATGGTAACTTATGTGCCAGAAATTATACTTAAAATTGTTACTATTTAAGTATAAGTAATCCTCAAAAAACTTGAGCACAAATGTAAGTCCTAAAATATTATTACTTGAGGACTGAGTAACTTCAAAACAGTTTATTCTTACAATAAACACACAAACCTTTTAGGGGGAAAAAAAAAAACTAGCTATGCGTGCCTTCTTATATAATCAAAATCATACCATGTAAACAAACTGTAAAAAGTAATACATTACTAATTTGCTTAACCAGAACATAACAACAGAGATTTCAGCACTGATTTTCAAAGAAATTAAATTGTGATTTTTTTACAAAAAAAAAAATTGCATATGTGCATCCCAGTTATCACAGTTGAACAACGTGTGCATTTTTGACCAGTTTCCTGTCCGTGCAGTATGTTCATGAATAACTATGTTGTGTAAAGGACAAAAAATGCCACAAGAATGAATGAATGATTGAATACAGAAATTTTGGTCATACAAAAAGGGATTATTAAATAAATATCGAAATCAGTACTTCATTTTCAAACATGGTCTGCGTATTTAAGGGATGGGGTTCAGCCTGGACAGATTGGCCGTCCATTGCAGGGACCGCACAGAGAGCCAGCCACTCACCCTCACATTCATGCATGCAGACACTTCAGAATCCCAAGTGGTGCGTTTTACAATTTTGTATTGCAAAAATTAGTGCCTTCAACACTAAATAATGTAGCGTAGTTTTGTTGGCACAATATGATTTGATGTTGATTAGATTTAAGATGTGAGCTGTAACATTTACTTTTGCCATTGTCTCATTCTAATATTGTCTTCCCTAGCTGCAGTCATGGTTATACAGAGTTACTGTGAAGTAAATTCCTCCATCTCCCAAACCTGGGTGGATGATGGCATCTCCCCCTGCTTCTACTTCACCCTGATCCCCTCCATCCTGTTCACTCTTGCCTTCTTCCTCGGTACCATCCACTGCATATTCTATCAGAAATATGGCACAGAAATGGAACGAAAGTATATCCCACGCTCCTTTCTCTACGGTCTCCAGCAGATCATCCACGCTCTCCTCCTGGTCCAGTTTCTGGGTGGACTGATTTGGCGAGGTGCCATTGCAGATGAGCTCCCAGGGTATGTGGTGCTGTATGGCTGCTTTTCCATCCTGGGCTGGGCCTGGGCTATAGCCCTTCTCAGGGTGGAAAGGCGGCGGGCTCTAGTGATGGACCGGACAAGGGGACACAGCATAGTCCTGCTGCTGTTCTGGGCTGTGGCTTTCTCAGGTGAGAACCTGGCCTTCATCTCCTGGTACAGTCCCCAGTGGTGGTGGGGTCTGGAGAACACTCAGCATCGGGTGAGGAAACCCAAAATATTTTTGTTTTTATTTTTTTTTTTATTTTGTATACTTTATTGATCCCCAGAGGGGAAATTGAGGGCATCCACCTGGATGGATGAAGCAGCCACGGTACGGCGCTATCCCTTAACCATTCACACACACATTCACACCTAGGGCCACTTTTAGAGTCTCCAATTAACCTAACCTGCATGTTTTTGGCCTGTGGGAGGAAACCGGAGAACTCCTGGAGTAAACCCACGCAGACACGGGGAGAACATGCAAACTCCATGCATGCAAACAAATATCACAGAAGACTGATTTATTTTCCCATGATATTGAACATGATTGAGGTAGCATTTTCTTACCTAACCTGGATCCAAGAATGTTCATATATTGCATGTCTGTATTCTGCATAAAGATAAAACTCTGTTCTGAGCTTGATCTAACAGCCCAGTTGGCCAAAGATTGGCTGTTGATGGAAAAAAAAAAACACAGTTACCTTTAGAGCCACTCCCCAACAATGTGCAACCTGTTTAATGTATTAAGTACACACTCAAAAAACAAACCCAGACAAGATGCCATACAAAATAAGCACAATAGAGTCATTTTTACTGAGTCATTTTTGCTCAGACTTCCAGATCCTCAACACTGCTGTTAGCCAAGCAAATCACATGACAAAATCTTGTTACTTCCATGCTGCTGAGTCAGAAGTAGTGACTTTAACTTTTAGGGTTCACGATTTACTGCATAAAGCATTACTTGTCATCTTAATTTTTCTTTGCCGTATATAATGTGTGATTAAGCCTTCATACTATTTCTAGTATGCAGTATTACTCCAAAAATTCTCTCTTTTGAATTAATTTTTCTCCTTGTTCTGTAGTGAGTGTTTAAAGGGTATGATTTTTAAGATGCAAAGAGATTTGGTCATAGCATGATCATATTTCTTTCTTATCAATATTACTTCACTTTATTATCCCAAAGGAAACTTGTTGTGCATCAACAAACTGGCAACTTTCCTATTTGATATCCTGTTTAAGTCTGGTGTTGCGCTGACCTGTTTTCAAACTTGAACACTTCAGGTGCAGTTTGCCCTGTGGGTGATCCGCTACGTTGCCACCGGGCTGCTTTTCTTCATTGGCCTCAAGGCTCCTGGCTTGCCACGGAGACCTTACATGCTGCTGATAAATGAAGATGAGCGAGATGTAGAAAACGGTGGACAGGTATTGTGCTGCCTTTTTAGCAACATCAGTAAAACCCCTATTATATGTTTTAATAAATCGGTTTTTGTACGATTTAATAAATCAGTTTGTAATATGCTTCTCAACCTCAGAGCCTGTTGGGAAGGACAGAGGGGAACCAGTCCACCTGGCAGGGTTTTTGGAAGAAAATCCGTCTGCTTGTTCCCTACATGTGGCCAAAAGGAAACTTCCTCCTCCAGATACTGGTCCTCTTCTGTTTGGGACTGCTGGGAGTCGAGAGGGTTATTAACGTGTTTGTGCCGATTTACTACAAGAATATTGGTGAGTAACTCTGCTTCAAAAGCCAATATATGTTGTCGCCCAGACTTAATGTTGTTAATTACTGCAGGTGTTGAAAGGCCAACAGGACCCGCCACAAATCCAGATTATATGGGCAAGAACTAGTTGTTAAATTGGCTTCAGTAAGGAGGAGAAGCCGTTATTTAGTCAATGGTAATTTTTCAAACGCATCATTATTTATATCAGACTCATGCCATCAAATGAATTATGATTGTTATTACACCAACTGGTCCCTTTTTGCAGTACTAATGTATTGAGAATGAAAGTTAGTAGAAGCAAGACAGAATACATGAGTGTGAATGAGAGGGAGGCAGGTGTAATGGTGAAGATGGAAGGAGTAGAGATAGTGAAGGTAGACGAGTTTAAATATCTGGAGTCAACCGTCTAAAGCAATGGAAGATGACCAAGAGAGGTGAAAAAGAGAGTGCAGACAGGGTGGAGTGGGTGGAGATGAGTGTCAGGGGTGATTTGTGACAGAAAGATAGCAGCAAGAGTGAAAGGGAAGATTTACAAGATGGTAGTGAGACCTGCTATGATGTATGATTTAGAGAAGGTGGCGCTGACAAAGACAGGAGGCAGAGTTGGAGGTGTCAGAGTTGAAGATGCTAAGATTCTCATTGGGAGTGACTAGGAGGGACAGGATTAGAAATGAGTATATCAGAGGGACAGCTCAGGTTGAGCAGTTTGGAGACAAAGTAAGAGAGGCAAGGCTGAGATGGTTTGGCCATGTGCAGAGGAAGGATGATGGTTATATTGGACAAAGGATGTTGAAGATGGAGCTGCCAGGCAGGAGGAAAAGAGGAAGACCACAGAGAAGATTCATGGATGTAGTGAAGGAGGACATGGAGAGGGCTGGGTTGGTGTTACAGAGGAAGATGTGGGGGACAGGGTGAGATGGAGGCAGATGATCCGCTGTGGCGACTCCTGAAGGGAGCAGCCGAAAGAAGAAGAATGTATTGAGGTTGAATGCTTATGCTAACAGTATAATAATAGTTTTTTATTTCTTTTCAAATTTATCAGATAGGAAACTTATTACCTCATTTAGAAATGTACAAAGTAATAAAGTTTTACAACAAAATACTAATCAGAAAAATACATACAGGTATGTGTAAATATATTTTTAAAGGGATCATTGATTTTAAAAATGGTTTGTTTGTAGGTTTTAACCTTCTGAAATGCATCTGTTAGTCACTTGATTATCAAATATCAAAACACTCACAAAGTCGCATTATAAATTCCAATAATTGAAGTCTTACTCACATTTTTACATTTTCCTGAAATCATGCAGCCCGACTTTGCAGTCCAGGCCAGTCTCATATTCTTTTACTTTTGCTGAGAGATAAAAGTGGGTTTTCTAGAGCTCAGTTCGTGCAGGGTGTGTTGTTGACGTGAGGGTGTGGAGCTGAGGTCTGGAGCACTCTGGCCCAACTTACCTCTGGACAGCGTCGTAGTATTTAAATCACTGAGACAGAAACACTGCATACTATATAGTGAGTTTAAAATTGTACTTCTACATGTTGTAGGCATATTTTTTTATATATTTGATTGACAGAGCCTCACACTACAACAGGAAGTTGGATAATCCATAATTTAGAAATGCACTTGACTGGGTGTTGTTTGAGCCAGAGAGATTATGATAGGAAGGGTGTAAGTACAACCAAAATCAGGAACAAGATGGGACAGTATGAAAAACAAAACTTTTTTTTTTTTTTCTGGAATGGATTAAGATTAACAAACAAATGAAGCTGACCAGACAAACCTAAACCTGTTTTAGGTTCATACTGTCTGCAATGAAATAAGTCAAAGTAAATTTAAAAATCACTGTGGTTTTTTAATGCAATTTCCATACTGTCCCAACTTTATCTTATTTGGGATTGTAAAAAAAAAAAGACAAGTACTGGGAACTCTGGATTCCTGGAGGTTGCCTTGACCAATTTGAAATGCAAGTTTATTACACTGTTATACTTGCATGTGTACAAAATTTCACTAAATTACTGCTTAACTTCACAGCTTTGCCCAAATCAACAGTTGAACCCACAAGTGCACAAATCTTTTTTTTTTTTAGATACAGAAAACCAAGGTTAAAAACACACATACAGATAAATGGACAGATGGATGGATCGATCAGTCGATGGATAGAGATTCTTTCTATAAATTCAAGGGATCTCTGTCTGTCTGTCTGTCTGTCTGTGTGTTCCTCAGATATCTCTCAGACCGTTCCTCAGACTGACCTAAGGTTTTATACTTGGTTTCCTGAGGTTACGGGGGTGTGCATCCCCGAATGTGGAGTCACTCCATCAAAATATGTAATTTTTATCAATAAAAGTTTAGCCACCGCTGTGTAACCGCTTGCTGTGTCCTGGCTTTAAGAAGTGTGGGCGGGGTTTCGGATTGTCTCCATGGTCACTGGATAATACGCTGCATCACGGCCATGCTGATTGGACAATACGGGGCATCATGACCTGTCAGTCACCACAGTGTTCCCTGGACAAAACAAGGAAGTGAAAAATGACAAATTTAACTAGAAAAAGATAATACTGAAGATTGATTGCCTAAAAAAATTATACAATAAAGTTGCTGTAATTGGGAAGATCTAAAGGATAATTTGGCATATGTAGAGAACATGAGGTGTGTGAGCAGACTGGGCAGAGCGTCAGTGGGGACCAGGTCTGACAAAGAATACACGTGTATCAACACAGAACATGCTGGGAGAAGTAGCAGTGTAACCGGGCGGACCACAGACCTTCGCGGGGAAGAACACCCAGCCTGCCCCAGTCAGCGGTAGATGGGAGTCCCTTTGCAGGATCACGACTTGCCATCGCCGGTGGCGCTGCTCTCGGTGTGCTCGCACAATTATTAAAAGTTAATGATTGTGGAGCAGAATGCCCAGATCAACTGAATACCATATGCGGCCACATGCACGGTTTGACTAAAGAACGACCGTCACCAAACTGGACACAAAAACGCTCAATAACTAATAGAATATCACACAAATAAGTGATCTGACAAAAAAAAAAATAAACAAGCAGTTCTTCAACAGTGGCTAATATTGGATGTCCCATTCATTTCCATTTATTCTGTAATTAATATTCACACAATCAAATAAATCTCATTATGTATATTATATGTATATAGTTCTAGTTAGTTTCAAGTATGTCTCAGGGACATGTGAATGGCTGTGTTGGGGTGGGGAGTGAGGGGGTGTGTGAGTGTGTCTTAAATTATGTTCTTTTTACTTATATGGATGCCTAGAGAAACATAATTTCATCTTGCCTGCACTACAGTTGTATGTACAGCAACATGACAATAAAGGTTGATTTGATTTCATATTGTCAAAGTCTAACATGTGATTGCCTGCATATACGCTACACCTCTGTATTCCACTTTCAAACACTGCTTACACGACCTGGCTCAAAGGGACGCAAAATGAGGGCGAGAAAAAAAGTTATTTTCAATAAAGTGAACAAAAGATAATGCATGAAGTGTGCTTTTGGCCTGAGGCTGATTTATCATGGAAAACAGCTGAGCTCTGTGGTTCCAGCGATCAGCTGATTGGATCCTCCTTTTTTTTTTTTTTTTTACCAAAGTTTAAAAAAAAAATAACATGGGGGGAAAGCCCTACAACCTTTGCTCCATGAATGCGGGACATATCAACCATAGGCTGGATAAATTTTCAGCATGGGGCACATATGTTTTATAGTTTGTAAAATTTTTCACTGGGTCTGAGGTGTGTGTGAAAATAATGCGTTTTGGATAACATTTAGAGGGTTAAAAATGCGATCGTTGAGGCGGAATAATAATAATAATAATAATAATAAATAATCTTGTCGTATCAGTAACAAACAAATGCTTACAGTAGAGCTGCGGCGCTCACATTGTGAGTCTTTGCCAGTCACAACTTCAAGGTTCAGATCAATGGCCTCAGTATTGCCCCAGCGCGACGATATAAGCACCGCTTCAATCTTAGCATTAAAGTTTTAAAAAACCTTTTAATAACAAAGCATTGCTAAAATATAAACTGATGCACTACAATAGGTTTCAAATATTTATAAATGTGTCCTGCAATGGTACTGCATGAGTCTATTGACGATTCACAGAAGATTCAATATTTCACTGAACAGTGATATAAACTAAAATAATTATAATGATGGCTGAACAACTCCCATTCCCCAAAGTAAAGATACACTATTATGAATATACAGTGGGGTAAAAAAGTATTTAGTCAGCCACCAATTGTGCAAGTTCTCCCACTTAAAAGATGATGGAGGTCTCCAATTTTCATCATAGGTATACCTCAACTATGAGAGACAAAATAAGAAAAAAAAATCCAGAAAATCACATTGAAGGATTTTTAATGAATTAATTGATAAATTCCTCGGTAAAATAAGTATTTGGTCAATAACAAAAGTTCATCTCAATACTTTGTTATATACCCTTTGTTGGCAATGACAGAGGTCAAACGTTTTCTGTAAGTTTTCACAAGGTTTTCACACACTGTTGCTGGTATTTTGGCCCATTCCTCCATTCAGATCTCCTCTAGAGCAGTGATGTTTTGGGGCTGTCGCTGGGCAACACAGACTTTCAACTCCCTCCAAAGATTTTCTATGGGGTTGAGATCTGGAGACTGGCTAGGGCCACTCCAGGACCTTGAAATGCTTCTTAAGACTGGCTTAAGCAGGGGGACACGTCTGGCACTGCAGGATTTGAGTCCCTGGCGGCGTAGTGTGTTTCTGATGTAGCCTTTGTTACTTTGGTCCCAGCTCTCTGCAGGTCATTCACTAGGTCCCCCCATGTGGTTCTGGGATTTTTGCTCACCGTTCTCGTGATAATTTTGAACCCACGGGGTGAGATCTTGTGTGGAGCCCCAGATCGAGGGAGATTATCAGTGGTCTTGTATGTCTTCCATTTTCTAATAATTGCTCCCACAGTTGATTTCTTCACACCAAGCTGCTTACCTATTGCAGATTCAGTCTTCCCAGCCTGGTGCAGGTCTACAGTTTTGTTTCTGGTGTCCTTTGACAGCTCTTTGGTCTTGGCCATAGTGGAGTTTGGAGTCTGACTGTTTGAGGTTGTGGACTGGTGTCTTTTATATACTGATAACGAGTTCAAACAGGTGCCATTAATACAGGTAACGAGTGGAGGACAGAGGAGCCTCTTAAAGAAGAAGTTACAGGTCTGTGAGAGCCAGAACTCTTGCTTGTTTGTAGGTGACCAAATACTTATTTTACTGAGGAATTTACCAATTAATTCATTAAAAATCCTTCAATGTGATTTTCTGGATTTTTTTTTTCTCATTTTGTCTCTCATAGTTGAGGTATACCTATGATGAAAATTGGAGACCTCTCTCATCTTTTAAGTGGGAGAACATTCACAATTGGTGGCTGACTAAATACTTTGTTGCCCCACTGTAAGTGATCTGAGAAACAAATAAACAAGGAATCTGAAACAGTCACTAATATTGGATGTTCCATTCATTTTCACTATTTAGGTATTCTGTAATTAATATTCACACAATCAAATAAATCTTAGTGCCATTTACTCTCTTTTATATTTGTCAGTCTAACATGTGATTGCCTACATATAGGCTACACCTCTTTACTTTCAAACACAGCCTACATTTGGGCCTGGAGAGCCTGATTGGGATACCTGTTTCAGACAGGAATATTTGGTTCTACGAGCATGCAGTAGTTGTCTTGAACAAACAATGAAAAGCAGTTTAGAGGCTTTCTGTTCCAGCAGCAAAGAAAAAGTGAAACATACAATGAGCCTCATGCAAGAACATGTAAGTATTAGTATGAGTAAATCACGCATATTTTGTTAGTTGTTGTTGTTGTCAGTAATTGGGGTTAGTAGTACTAATGAGCCACTCCTGATTCAACAAACGCTTGTATGGGGGTGGGGGTTGTATCGCTGTCATACCACCTAAACTCATGGTACAGACAAACTACAGTGGTGCATAAAACTGATCTAAAACTCAAACATCACAGCATCCTGATCTTTGCCCATATGTATAACAGTAACACAGAGTACACTTACACTCTAACTAAGGAGGAGATGCTCATTTTTTAGTGCCTTTTTTAGTGCCTCTTTTAGTGACAACGGTAAATGTAATAAATGTTGTCTTTTTGAGGCGCTCGAGACGAGGTTGTCTGATTTGGAATCCCGGCTCCGCTGCATTGAAACACCGTCTGCGCCAGTTAATCTCGACGGACGCCCATTAGCTGCAGCGGAGCTAGCTAGCTTAGGCCCCCCTGTCAGCGGTTCCCCGGCTCTCCTCAGCAGCGAGGAGACTGGGTGGGTGACGGTGAGAAGGAAGCCTAGTCGCAAAGCCCCGGTTCACCACCAACCTGTTCACGTTTCTAATCGTTTTTCCCCGCTCAGCGACACACCCGCTGAGGAAAAAACTCTGATCATTGGCGACTCTGTAGTCAGAAACGTGAACCTAGAGACTCCAGCGGCCATAGTCCAATGTATTCCTGGGGCCAGAGCAGGCGACATCGAGTCAAATTTGAAAATGCTGGCTAAAAGTAACTGTAAATACTCCACAATTGTTATTCACGCCGGCATTAATGACATCCGTCTCCGGCAGTCGGAAGTCACGAAACTTAATATAGAATCGGTGTGTGAGTTTGCAAAAACGATGTCTGCCACTGTAGTATTCTCTGGGCCCCTCCCCAATCTGACCAGTGATGACATGTTTAGTCGCTCGTCATCCTTGAACCGCTGGCTGTCTGTGTGGTGTCCTAAAAATGACGTGGGCTACATTGACAATTGGAGCTCTTTTTGGGGAAAACCTGGTCTTATGAGACGAGACAGCATTCATCCCACTTTGGATGGTGCTTCTCATTTATCTAACAATCTGGCATGTTTTTTATCCAAATTTCCAAAACCGTGACTACTCAGAGTTGGGACCAGGAAGCAGAGTCGCAGTCTTACACGCCTCTCTGCAGCTCCTCTTCATCCGCCACCCCTCAGCTTAGCCCCTGTCTTCCCCATCAGAGAATCGTTGTCTGCTCCCTCCAAAGTAAATAAAAATATAATGTATAAGCATCCCAAAGTGATAAAGCAAAATATTGGTAAAACTCAAATTAAACATAAAGCCTCTAAATTGAATGATTTGGCCTCTGTTCCTCCTCATAATTTAAAAATTAAATGTGGTTTATTAAATATTAGGTCTCTAACTCCCAAGTCTCTGTTAGTCCATGATCTGTTAATTGATCATCAGATTGATTTAATTTCCCTTACAGAGACTTGGTTAGGACAAGAGGATTATGTTGGTTTAAATGAATCAACTCCCTCTGGTTATTTAAACTGTCAAAATCCCAGAAGTTCTGGTCGTGGAGGAGGAGTAGCAACAATTTACCATTCCAAATTACTAGTTAATGTAAAGCAAAAAACATGTTGTAATTCCTTTGAGGGCCTGGTCCTCAGTGCTGGGCACTTTAGTAATTTCAGGTTAAACCCAATTTTATTTGCCATAGTTTATCGTCCCCCATCAACCTATTCAGAATTTTTATCCGAATTTGCTGATTTCTTAGCTGATTTAGTGCTGAAATCTGATAGAATAATTATAGTAGGGGACTTTAATATACATGTGGATGTAGATAGTGACTGCCTTAATGTGGCTTTTAATTCAATATTAGACTCGATTGGGTTTTCTCAGAAAGTAGGAAATTCTACTCATTACCTCCACCATACATTGGACCTTGTTCTGACATATGGCATAGAAATAGAAAATCTTGTAGTGTCTCCTCATAACCCTGTACTGTCAGACCATTGTCTGTTAACCTTTGATTTTACTATTTCTGACTATTTGGCTCCTAAAGAAAAATATTATCACAGTAGATGCCTCTCAGATGATGCTGTTTCCAAATTTATGCAGATTGTTTCCTCTATGCCATGTGTCAACACAACGGAAATAAGCTATAGACAGCTTGCTCCTTCTGTAATTGATAACATGGTGGATAGTGTTTCAGCTTCTCTGCATCAGGCTCTAGACTTGGTGGCCCCCTTAAAAAAGAAAAAGTCTAATCAGAGATTTTTAACTCCTTGGTTCAACACAGAAACTCGTAGCTTAAAACAGAAGACTCGTCAATTAGAAAGAAAATGGCGCTCTACTAATTTAGATGAAATCTATTTAGCTTGGAGAAATCATCTTTTAATTTATAAAAAATCTCTTAGAAAAGCTAGAACGAGTTATTACTCTGCATTAATAGAAGAGAACAAGAATAATCCCAGGTTTCTTTTCAGTACTGTAGCCAGGTTGACAAAGAGTCAGGACTCTGTCAATCCTAGCATCCCCTTAGAGCTTACTAGTCAGGACTTTATGAACTTTTTCAATAATAAAATTTCATCCATCAGAGATAAAATCAATCAGATTCTTCCCACAGTTAACTTAAATACTGTAACTACTACAACTCCTTCTAGTGATGTCTGTCTTGATGAGTTTACTCCAATCGACCTTTGTGAGTTAGACAAAATAGTTTCCTCATCCAAACCTTCAACTTGTCTTTTAGACCCTATTCCTACCAGGTTATTTAAAGAAGTCTTCCCACTTATTGGTAGCTTTATTCTTCATATAATCAATTCTTCATTAACTTTAGGCCATGTACCGTAGGCTTTTAAAACGGCTGTAATTAAACCCTTACTCAAAAAGCCAACGCTAGATCCAGGAGCTTTAGCTAACTATAGACCAATCTCTAATCTCCCTTTCATTTCAAAAATCTTAGAAAGAGTTGTTGCTACGCAATTATTTGACCACCTGCAGGGAAATGGTTTACTTGAAGAGTTTCAATCTGGGTTTAGAATCCATCATAGTACTGAAACAGCCTTAGTGAAGGTCACTAACGACCTCCTCATTGCATCTGATAATGGACTAGTTTCTGTACTTGTCCTTTTAGATCTTAGTGCAGCTTTTGATACTATTGATCATAATATTCTACTTGATAGATTAGAACACTATGTTGGACTTAATGGAACTTCGTTGCAGTGGTTTAGATCTTATTTATCTGATAGGTTCCAGTTTGTTCATGTAAATGATGAGTTTTCTTTCAGCTCAAAGCTTAGTCATGGAGTTCCACAGGGATCTGTGCTAGGCCCTACTCTTTTTAGTTTATATATGCTTCTGTTAGGCAACATTATTAGAAAGCACTGTATACATTTTCATTGTTATGCAGATGACACACAATTATACCTGTCAATGAAGCCAGATGATACTAATCAATTAGCCAAGTTAGAAGCCTGTCTTAAGGAAATCAAAGCTTGGATGACTTGTAATTTCCTGCTATTAAATTCAGATAAGACTGAAGTCATTCTTGTTGGTCCAAAAAACCTTAGAAATTCCTTTCCAAATCAAACTTTCAGTTTGGATGCGGTTACTCTTTCTCTTAATAGCTCTGTGAGGAACCTTGGAGTTATTTTTGATCAGGATTTGTCCTTCAATTCACATATTAAATTTGTTTCTAAGACTGCCTTCTATCATTTGCGTAATATTGCCAAGATTAGGAGCATCTTGTCTCAGAGTGATGCTGAGAAGCTGATCCACGCTTTTGTTAGCTCGAGATTAGATTATTGTAATTCTTTATTATCAGGCTGTCCTAAAACATCTTTAAAAAGTCTTCAGCTGATCCAAAATGCTGCAGCAAGAGTTTTAACAGGTACTAGAAAGAGAGATCATATCTCTCCGGTTCTGGCCTCCCTTCATTGGCTTCCCATAGAGTTTAGAATTAAGTTTAAAATCCTTCTTCTTACTTACAAAGCTCTAAACAATCAGGCTCCTTTTTATTTAAAAGATCTGATACTACCGTATCATCCTAACAGAGCACTACGCTCCCAAAATGCAGGATTACCTGTAATACCTAGAATCTCCAAAAGTACAATGGGAGGCAGAGCCTTCAGTTATCAAGCTCCTCTCCTGTGGAATCAGCTGCCAATCTGGATTCGGGAGTCAGACTCGATCTCTGTTTTTAAGAATAGGGCTAAAACCTACCTTTTTGATATAGCCTACAATTAGGGAGGGATCATGTGTTTCTGAACCCTCCCTTAGTTATGCTGCTAATAGGTTTAGTCAGCCGGGGGACCTCCAGTAATGCACTGGGCCTCACTCCTTTCCTCACTCTCTATGAAATATTTTTTTTTGCTGGTCATTAACATTTGTTTGTTCTCTCCCATAGATTGAGTCCCCATCGTGCTGTTTGCTCTCTACATGTCTGTTCTTTTCTTCTTCTCTATCCCCTCACCCCCCAGCCAGTCGCAGCAGATGACTGCCCCTCCCTGAGCCTGGTTCTGCTGGAGGTTTCTTCCTGTTAAAAGGGAGTTTTTCCTCTCCACCGTCGCCAAGTGCTTGCTCACAGGGGATCGTCTGATTGCTGGGGTCTTTCTGCAACTGTGGGGGTCCCCCCTACAGTTGATAGTGCTATGAGATGACTGTTGTTGTGAAATGGCGCTATATAAATAAAGTTGAATTGAATTGAATTGAATTGAATTTTGAAACATTTAACATTTAACATCACCCACAAGGGCTGCTGGGAAAAGGGAAGCCTGTTTTGTTTTTGTGTACCAAACTGATACACTAGGGGGCCCAAAATGCAGTCTTGCATAGGGCCCCTCAAAAACTAGGAAATGGCCCTGATGATGCATTTCAGTCAGTCTTTTTTCCAAAATCACTTTTCAAAATGGACCCTGCTGCACTTTAACCCATAGGCTGTACTCCCCCCACACCTCATATGAAAGCAGTAAAAATTAGAATGATATCCATGTCATTTTGCATTGTGATAACTGATAATTCACTTACCGATCAGCCTTACAGATCACCATCACCTTGCCTGAGACACCCACTGCACTGTTCTCCAGTATGAGGAAGTCGTGTGCTGCCCCGGCAACACTGTGGTCCGGCAACGACATTTAAAATCTTATATTTTGCATCAGATATGATCTGGACGATGATGGAATGATACTGCTTTTAATTATTTTTAACTATATTTTAATTTTAATTATAACTTGAATCAAAGTATAAAATCTTGTCAACTAATTATTGGTTTATAGGGTATACACTCTAATACTTGATTCAGACAAAAAATGTAGAGCCATTTAGTGAAAACTATGGTTAGAATAACAGCAAACTATTTACAAAGGACTTACAACTGGTCCAGATAACGCATAAATTTTGTGAGTAAATGTACTAAATTTCTAGATACGAACAGATTGGTGAATCCAAAAAGTTCAGTTAAATTGATCGTACATCACATTTACAAACAAATCTGTTAGTACTAACAGTTCTTGCATGAGGCCCAATATGTTCAGTAACATTATATACAGTGGTGTGAAAAAGTGTTTGCCCACCTTCCTGATATTTTTTTGTATGTTTGTTACACTTACACTACCGTTCAAAAGTTTGGGGTCACTTAGAAATTTCCTTATTTTTGAAAGAAAAGCACTTTTTTTCAATGAAGATAACTTTAAACTAATCAGAAATACACTCTATACATTGCTAATGTGTTCAATGACTATTCTAGCTGCAAATGTCTGGTTTTTGGTGCAATATCTACATAGGTGTATAGAGGCCCATTTCCAGCAACTATCACTCCAGTGTTCTAATGGTACAATGTGTTTGCTCATTGCGTCAGAAGGCTAATGGATGATTAGAAAACCCTTGTGCAATCATGTTAGGTCTGCAATGCTGTAATTGCTGCAAATGCAGGATTCTTTGACGAAAGCAAAGTTTGAAGGAAAAAATTATTATTTCAAATACAAATCATTATTTCTAACCTTGTCAATGTCTTGACTATATTTTCTATTCATTTTACAACTCATGGTGGTAAATAAGTGTGACTTTTCATGGAAAACACAAAATAACTGTCTGGGTGACCCCAAACTTTTGAACGGTAGTGTAAATGTTTCAGATCATCAAACAAATTTAAATATTAGACAAAGATAACACAAGTAAACACAAAATGCAGTTTTTAAATGAAGGTGTTCATTATTAAGGGAAACAAAAATTCAAACCTACATGGCCCTGTGTGAAAAAGTGATTGCCCCCTAAACCGAGTAACTGGTTGGGCCACCCTTAGCAACAACAACTGCAATCAAGCCATTGTGATAACTGGCAGTGAGTCTTTTACAGTGCTGTGGAGGAATTCTGGCCCACTCATCTTTGCAGAATTGTTGTAATTCAGCCACATTGGAGGGTTTTCGAGCATGAACCACCTTTTTAAGGTCATGCCACAGCATCTCAATCGGATTCGGGTCAGGACTTTGACTAGGCTTCTCCAAAGTCTTCATTTTGTTTCTCTTAAGCCATTCAGAGGTGGACTTGCTGGTGTGTTTTGGATCATTGTCCTGCTGCAGAACCCAAGTGCGCTTCAGCTTGAGGTCACAAACAGATGGCCGGACATTCTCTTTCAGGATTTTTTGGTAGACAGCAGAATTCATGGTTCCATTTACCACAGCAAGTCTTCTAGGTCCTGAAGCAGCAAAATAGCCCCAGACCATCACCCTCCCACCACCATATTTTACTGTTGGCATGATATTCCTTTTCTGAAATGCTGTGTTACTTTTACACCGGATGTAATGGGACACACACTTTCCAAAAAGTTCAACTTTTGTCTCGTCAGTCCACAGAGTATTTTCCCAAAAGTCTTGGGGATCATCAAGATGTTGTCTGGCAAAACTGAGATGAACCTTTATCTTCTTTTTGCTCAGCAGTGGTTTTCGTCTTGGAACTCTGCCATGCAGGCCATTCTTGCTCAGTCTCTTTCTTATGGTGGAGTCATGAACACTGACCTTAACTGAGGCAAGTGAGGCCTGCAGTTCTTTGGATGTTGTTGTGGGGTGTTTTGTGACCTCTTGGATGAGTTGTCGCTGCGCTCTTGAGGTAATTTTGGTCGGCCGGCCACTCCTGGGAAGGTTCACCACTGTTCTATGTTTTCACCGTTTCTGGATAATGGCTCTCACTGTGGTTCACTGGAGTCCCAAAGCTTTAGAAATGGCTTTATAACCTTTTCCAGACTGATGGATCTCAGTTACTTTGTTTCTCATTTGTTGCTGAATTTCTTTGCATGTGTGTGGCAGTAATCAGGCCTGGGTGTGGCTAGAGAAATTGAACTCGGCTTTCCAAAGATGAGATAAACCACAGTTAATTTATGTTTTAACATGGGGGGGGGGGGTCACTTTTTCACACAGGGCCATGCAGATTTTTTGTTTGTTTGTTTGTTTTTACCCTTAATAATAAACACCATTTAAAAACTGCATTTTGTGTTTACTTGTGTTATCTTTCTCTAATATTTAAATTTGTTTGGTGATCTGAAACATTTAAGTGTGACAAACATACAAAAAAATGAGAAATGGGGAAGGGGGCAAATACTTTTTCACACCCCCGTACATACATAACAACAGAATTAATAATAAAATCTAATGATAAAATGCAATAGTAGAACGCATAATAAAATTGATAGAATACCAAAATGCAGTCATTTTAAAAAAATTAAAAAATGTGTAAAAATGTAATATACAAAAGCATCTCCTTTCCATTTTACCCATGAAGTGTCTGTGCCAATATTGCAGCTGTAAGAATAAGAGGGAATTTTACGAGCGGGGGCTAAAAAGTTCACAGTGGTCAAACTTGACCAAGTGTGGTTTATTTTATTTTATTTGATATGGACGTCACAAAAACATTGGACAGACCAGATGCATTGCTTAAGTATTTTAGCACAATTGTTAATTTTCAACACTTGTCCCCAGGAGGCTTTTTTTTTTTAAAAAAAAGTGTTAATCAGTCCATTTTAAAATCAGTGTCACCATCATAAGTTTCATCGTTAAATATTTAATCTTCATGTGAACAACTCTGACCAGACGTTAACCACTTTTTGAGGTCTCTGCCAAAGGTGTTGGCATCAGCCTCGCGTAAAATTTTTCAACATAGTCTCCCCATCAATCCACACACCTCTTCCACTGGATTTGCAACGCTTGGTTGAAAAATAAACCACATTTGGTCAAATTTGACCACTATGAACTTTTCAGCCCCCCTTCCTTCCGGCTGTAGTCATAGTGGGATTTTCACAGTGATTTTAGTCTCAGTTGACCTTGAGGAGAATGCACAGTCTGCAATGGGACAGTCATATTTCACAGCCTGTGGGAAGAAGCTGTTTCTGAGTCTGTGTTCTGTGTGTTTTAACTGTGCGGTACTGCTTTCCTGAGGAGAGTGATGAGAACAGGTGGTGTCCAGGGTGTGTGGGGTTTTTTACAATACTGCTGGCCACCTTCTGGAGCCACCCAAAATGGATGTCGTTGATGGATGGCAGTTTGGTTCCGATTAGCTTCTCCATCACCCTCACCACCCTCTGTAGATGTTTCCTGACCACCACTGTGCAGCTGCTGAACCATATTATGCAGCAGGCGGTCAGAATGTTCCCAGTGGTGGCTTGGTAAAAGTTTGTTAGCAGCTGTTGTGGAAGATGAGCATGTCTGAGCTTCCTGAGAAAGTATAGTCTCTGCTGGGCCTTCCTCACCTGGTGCTGGATGTCTGTGCACTAGGTGAGGTTGGATGAGATGTGCACACCCAGGAACCTGAAGCTCTCCACCTCCTCTTCCCATATGTGGAGGGGGCGGTGTGTTCTATCTGACCTACTCTTCCAAAGTCTAGCATCAATTCTTTGGTTTTTGTGGTGTTTAGGTCCAGGTTTTGGGTACACCATTCTGGTAGGTGGTGCACCTCCTTTCTGTAGGCTCCCTAATTGTTGTCAGATATCAGTCCAATGATGTCATCAACAAATTTACCAGTGGTGTGGCGTATATGGGGGAGCAACCATAGGTGAAGAGATATCAGAAGAAGGGGCCAAGGACACACTCCTGTGGTGTCCCTATGTTCATACTATGATAACAATAAAATATGGCTGGACTGTTTGCATTTTTTGCATTATGAAATTCTCCTATTGATTTCTGCTCAGTAATGTTTGGGTGGTATATCTCTTGTCTGATTTGGTTGTGACTGACTGTGTCTAAGAAACAATGTAAAATAGATTTTTTTGTGTTTTTATTAAATATGAGTCACCACTTTAAATGATCAAGAGTCATGTGTACAATTATTGTTATATATTATCTCTTATGGCTTCTCCCCCCACCCTGCCATTGTGTCTTTGGGCAAGTCACTTTACCTGTCTTGCCTCCAGTGTGTCCATGACACTGGTGTATAAATAAGTGTCCGATAGTGGTCAGTAAAGAGGCCGTTGGTGTGGATTGGCAGCCATGTTTCCGTCAGTTTGCCCCAGGGCAACTGTGGCTACAGAAGAAGCTTACCATTACCACTGTCTGTCTGTGGAGTGATTGAATAATGGACTCATTGTAAAGTGCTATAGAAAATGCAGTCCATTATACTGAATCATCATGTTAAATATTGCTTCTCAAGGTTTGTGGGGTGGCTGAATTAGGTGCAGTACTTGAAGTTTCCACCTGACATAAAGAGTGCGATGTTTATCTTTTATGCAAAACACTTATCCATTTTACTAATCCCTTGTTTTCTCCAACTTTCAGTGAACGGACTAACTGACGGCAGCAGCTGGCACACCATAGCCACTACGGTGTGTATTTATGTGCTACTTAAGCTCTTGCAGGGCGGAGGGGCAGGTAGGACTTCTTCCTTCATGTTTTATGGCCTCATTTATAAAGCTTGTATACACACAAAATGAGGTCTGAAAAATGTGTAAACCATTTTTGGGATGCATAAATAAAAACTGACTGTGTGCACCTGTAAGGCAGCTCTGACTCAGGCATCTGAACATTTTGGACATGGGAGTCTGGCGGAGAGATGGAGAACTGAAGCCAGATTTTAAAAATTCAGTCTGAGGAATCACTATATCAATACATTTAATCACTCATTGTTTTACGCCATCAGTGTGTGAATGGGTGGATAGCAGGATCTGTAAAGCGCTTTGGTCATCAAGAGATGAGAATAAAAGCGCTATATAAGTGAATGCCATTTACACATTACATGTAGCCACACTTCATAATAAACATTCATGTATGCTATTTCTATTTACACTACTTCTGCTAGTACACTGTACTGATTACATGAGTAACATAGCCTACTGAATGTAGAATGAAGGGTCATGTAGTGTTATTCATTTTAAATGATGCATTCAAACACTACACAATCACCACACAATAATTGTTTTCCCATGTCGTTTTCAAATGTAGAATCTTTGTAACCATTGTCAGCACACACAAAGGACATCACAGTGTTTGAAACACACAGTTTTCTCTACTCACCTCTCCAGCATATTTTCTCTGTCTGTCCATCATGTCTACATTTTTTTGTCTGTAAGTAGCAGTTTCATGAAATGGTCAGTCAGAGAGCAACTCATACCGGCTCGGACGTCGCCCAGGTTAACAAGGTCAGGAGTTCCTAGCAGTGGAAGGCGAAGGACAGAGCTGCATGGAGGAATCTGATCAGACCTAAATGAAACAGTCAATGTCGCCCCCGACAGACTGCTATGATGATGATGACGATGAAGTGAAGCCAGGAATGGCTCTCAAATAACACTGGTCAACACCAAATTTATTGTCTAAGTTTTTTTAGCTGATGTAGGATAATTTTGATGTGCTGAATCCAAAAATCACATTAGTTTTGCTCTATCAGGTCAACTTTTTGAACTATGGCCACATGTTTTTTACGTTTTTGTTTACATGTACGGGTATTTTCACTTTATATGATGTAAAATTCTTTTTTATTTCTTGAAATTCTCTGAATTTTGAACAATGATGATGTAACATTCAATGTACATGTACTTACCTTTATCAATGTCAACTATTCAATTTACAGTACAACTGTACAACTGCTTACAACTTAGCATAAAAACCCTACCCGATCGAGAGAAACGGATGTCATTTTCAGATTCAGCGGTGCAAAATTGTCAAATCAGCTGAAAAAACACAGACAACTTACAAAAAAATTATGTTTGTTATGTTGTGTAATCATTACACAGCTTCTTAGTGTTGCTGCAATAAATTCAGCCAATTATGTTCACCCATCAAAAACATTTTTTAGTATCACCCCAGGATGCAGGATAGCCTTTTCCACAATCATTGCAGCAGTTTGAATCAGTTTGATTGCTGTTAACATACTGATGTTGCTGTGGCTCTCTAGTGACTTGGAGTAGAAGGTGCTTAGATGATCAGACCTCATTAATAATCATCTGCTATCATGAGCTGCTCTGACTATTCATTATTGGATGAAGGCAGAATATGAGGTACTGTAAATGAGCATGCACTCATTTCTCTGTACATTACTTACTTAACTTAATCCTTGCCTGGCCACTTAAGTGACCATTGCGGGCAATCATCTGAAAGCAGAGCGATCTTGGGCTAGGACGATGAGGTCAGCCAGAGGTCTTATCATTGCAATCTCGGTCATCCAGGACAGTCTGGGCCGACCTCGGGGGCAATGCCAGCCCTTGGGGGGGGGGGGGGGGGAGATGAGCGTTGGCAGACAGGACTTGTTTGGCTGTTGTCCCATCTTCCAGCCTAGCCATGTCACTGAGGAGCCGCAACCTCCATCTTCTGATGACGGTGGAGATGGAGATAGGACAGCCAGCCCTCCTGTAGACTTCATCATTTGTGGTGTGGTGGAACCATTGGATGCCGAGGATGTTACGGAGGCAGGTCCGATGGAATGTATCCAGATGGTGGGTAGTTGTGGTGGAGAGGGCCCAGGTCTCGGACCCATAAAGAAGGACTCACACAAGTGTTAAGGATTTGCAGTTTTGTGGTTGTGTGGATCTTCCTGCTCTACCAGACTCTCTGGAGGTGGCCAGAAGCACTGTGAGACAGCTGCAGGCAGCGAATAATCTCTGGGTCTGATGAGCAGGAGCTGGTGAGTACAGTGCAGTTAATTCCCCAATTGATGACAGTCACTATGGGGGCAGGCCAAAACAAATGTTTATGATCCTGCAGAACTCAGATTTGGACTGGGCAACCTTTTTTGCCTGTTCAGATGTTACACCCAGCAGGTTGCTGATCTTCAACCAGGGATCTCTATGATATTTCTTTGATGGCAGTACAAATATAGCCTTTTTTTTGTAAGACTGATGTTTTCACCCCTACACACATGAGCAATCGACTTGAGATACTGCACTGTGATAAAATCTTTGACAGTCACAGTCTTTGTCAATTTAAAAATATCTTCATTGGAATAAACAAAGGGAAATGCATCTTCATCATCATCACAAGCCTTCTGGTGCCAGCCTCCTTTCCCCATACTTCTTAGGCGTTGTGTCCAGCATACTTCAAGTTTGGCAATTTGCCTCTCATTAGGGAACCACGCTTGAGTGCCGTAGACAAGTCTAGACCGAACGCACGCTTCTACGATCTTTTGTCTCGTGTACATGGATACCCTGCAGTTGGTCAGCACATTATGTAGCTCATTGAACTTAGCTATTGCACTGGCCGCACGGTGTTTGGTAAAGCATCCGTCCTCCGCATTGGTAACAATCTAACCAAGATAGCAAGACTGTGTCACATTCTTAATGGCATGACCTTCTATTGAAAGCAAGGTTGTCTGCTTTGCAAGGGCTTGGTCGTTGAACACTTGTCTTAGGGACACATTTACTAAGGCAGTGCAAATTAGCGAATACACAAATTAGACAGAGCACCTAAGGGAATGGCCAATTTTTGCCAGTGATCTACTAACAACATGCAAAATTATGAATACAGACGCAGTTACTTCGTTTCAATCATGACCACCCATCCACCAAGAGCACCGCAAAATTGCGCACAAGCACACCTGATGAGGAAGCAGGTCATCAACAAAGGCACAGCTTCAGACATCATTCTTCTTTGTCTCCTCATACTTCACTCTATCTGGTCAGGAGCTGTAGTCCTTCTATCATCATTGCTGTGTCCAATCGAACCTCAACTCTTCTTAATCATCTCTCAGCGGCATCCTTTGTTCAATCACTCTATATATAATTCAAGAAATCTCTGTCACAATGTCACAACCATAGGACTGGCTAAAAGATCATAGGATTCATCGATGACGTGCCTATGATGCCTACTTGATGTCTATATGACATCATATAGACACCATATGATCTGCCTATGATGTCTACATGATGTCTAAATGCTTACTTGCTTATGGAAGTCCATCGATGGTTGATCATGACATCCATCTCTCCTAGGGTAAAGATAAAAACTATGAAGTGGTGTTGCGCCGCCTATGACTTCGCAGATGGGAGCGAAGACCGAATTCGGAGGCATGCCTCCGTCCACAGGTGGGGCAAGGAATGCCGTCACTGGAAGGGGTAGGTTGACACTCCTGATGCTCGCGCCTACGCTGGCGACGCTCCTCACAGGCGCAGGTACAGTCACTTTCAAAAATGTTAACAGTCTGGTGGCAGGTTGTGCGCCAAAGTGTCCTGGAGGCGGCAACGGTCTCCAGATCGGAAGGTCAGACATTACACTTCTTCAGGACAGCATGGAGGTGGTCCTTGAACCGCTTCTTCTGCCTTCTTTGAGAGCGCCGTCCGGCGGTGAGCTCGCCGTAGAGGATCTGGCGGGGGAGGCCGTTTTCTAGCATCCGAATGACATGGCCGACGTAGCGAAGCTGGCATTGCACCACAAGTGCCTCGATACTACAGAGGTTAACTCTCTGCAGGATCTGGCCATGTGGTACGCGGTCCTTCCATGTGACGCCAAGGATCTGCTGGAGACATCTGATGTGGAATGCCTCAAGGCTCCGGACGTCTGCCCTGTACAGGGTCCAGGCCTTGCTGCCATAAAGCAGGACGGAGATGCAGACAGCTGAGTAAACCGCGATCTTAGTTCTCAGGGAGAGATTCCTATTCAGGAATACCCTAGCACTGAGCCTGCCAAACACCAAGGTAGCCTGCCGGATGCAGCTCTGAATCTCATCACTGAGCGAGCATGAGGAGGACAGGATGCTGCCCAGGTAAGTGAAGTGATCCACCTTCAGGATGGGATCTTCTCCAACCAGGAAGTTATGCTCGGTCTGAGGTGCACCTGATGAAGGTTGGCAAAGGACCTCAGTCTTTTGTGCATTGATGACTAGGCCGACATTGCTATACGAGGCATCCATGATGTTAAGGGTACATTGTAGGCCCTGCGCACTTAGTGAAGGAGAGGCATCATTATCTGCATACTGGAGATCGAATACTGTGGTAGTACTGGTCTTGGTCTTAGCGAGTAGCCTACGGAGGTTGGACACGCTGCCATCCAACCGGTATCTAATAGAGATACCATCGGCTAAGTTGAGCCTGTGTCGAGAGAGGAGGGTAACGGCCGCCAGATAGATTTTAAAGATAACGGGTGCCAGGACACATCCTTGCTTAACTCCTACATTGACAGCAAAGGGCTCAGAGATCAGACCTCCAGCTACAGCAGGTGCAAACATATTCATGTGGAAGTCTCTCAGGATGGCGGTGAACTTGGGGGGGGGGGGGACAGCCACACTCAGCCACACTTGGCTAGGATGACCCAGAGAAGATCTCTGTTCACTGTGTCGAAGGCCTTGGTGAGATCGACAAAGGCCATGAAGAGGTCCTGGTGTTGTTCCCTGCACTTCTCCTGGAGAAGACGAGCGGCGAAGATCATGTTGGTGGTACTATGATCCTTCCGGAAGTCACACTGCGATTCAGGGAGAATGACTTCCACGACAGAATTAAGGAGTCTGGCAAGGAGGACACAAGCAAGAACCTTTCCAGCAACTGCAAGAAGCGAGATGCCGTAGTAGTTGTCGCATGCTGCTTTGTCTCCTTTCCTTTTGTAGACGGTAACGATGTTGGCATCTTTCCACTGCTGGGGCAGGGTCTCGGCGAGCCAGACTTTGCTGATAAAGCGGTGGAGACAACGTGTCACACAGTACCCTCCGGACTTGAATATCTCCCCCGGGAGTGTCCGGGACGGAAGCCTTGTTGTTCTTGAGGCTTCTGCAGGCTTTATGGACTTCGGCAAACGATGGAGAATTGTCGAGCTCAAGCATCGGGGGAAGAGTAGGGAGACCGTCTATGAAGGTAGCGTCAAATGGGTTGATCTGGTTGAGCAGCTCGTTGAGATGTTCAACCCAACGCACAAGGATGCCCTGAGTGTCCTTGATGAGCGAGAAGCCATCGGAGGACCGGAGGGGCACGTTGGAGCTGTGGGGTGGACCATAGACGGTCTTGATGGTGTCATAAAAGTGGTGTAAATTGTGCACGTCGGCAAAGCCCTGGATTTCGGCAGCCTTCTTCAGCCATCAGTCATTCTCCATTCGACGAAGAGCTGCCTGGATGGTGGAACGGAGGCATGAAAACCTCAGAATCAGAATCAGAATCAGAATCAGGTTTATTGCCATTGTTCATGTAGTACACAAACTAGGAATTTGTCTCGGTACAATGCTGCAACATTAAACATGATAAGATAAGAGAAATAAACTATACATGTAATAAAGTGTAGGATATGATTAAGTGATACTGGTCAACAGTTAAAATATATATTAGCCAGCAGCAGATACTGTGGAGAACTATATAGTGCAGTCGGTAATGCAGGAAGAAAACAGTGATGATTGACATGAGTCTGGTTGAGCTGCTGTACATGGTGCACGAGAGTCACTTAGTGTTCAGCAGTCTAATGGCAGAGGGGAAGAAGCTGTTCATGTGACGGGAGGTTTTAGTCTGGATGGACCGAAGTCTTCTACCAGAGGGGAGGGGGGCAAACAGTACGTGACCAGGGTGTGAGGGATCGGCTATGATCCGGCCAGCACGCCTCCGGGTCCTGGAGATGTACAGATCCTGGAGAGATGGGAGCTTGCAGCCGATCACCTTCTCAGCAGTGCGCACGACGCGCTGCAGCCTTAGTCTGTCCCTGGCAGTGGCTCCTGCGTACCACACGGTTATGGAGGTGGTGAGGATGGACTCGATGATGGCTGTGTAGAACTGCACTAACATCTTGGTGGGTAGCTTGAGCTTCCTCAGCTGCCGCAGGAAGAACATCCTCTGCTGGGCTTTTTTGATGAGTGAGCTGATGGTCAGCTCCCATTTGAGGTCCCTGGTGATGGTAGTGCCTAGGAAGCGGAAGGAATCAGCAGTGGTGATGGGAGAGCCTGAGAGGGTGAGGGGGGGCAGAGGAGTAGTGACTTTCCTGAAGCCTACAATCATCTCCACTGTCTTCAGAGCGTTCAGCTGCAGGTTGTTATTGCTGCACCAGGACGCCAGCTGGGCCACCTCTCTCCTGTAGACGGACTCGTCGCCGTTGGAGATGAGCCCGATGAGGGTGGTGTCGTCCGCAAACTTGATCAACTTGACAGACTGGTGGCTGGAGGTGCAGGAGTTGGTGTAAAGGGAGAAGAGTAGGGGGGAAAGTACACAGCCCTGGGGTGATCCGGTGCTGATGCTAGTATAGTCTGAGACAGTCTTTCCCAGCCGCACATGCTGCCTCCGGTCCGTCAGGAAGTCGATGATCCACCTGCAGAGGGAGTCAGGCACGTTGAGCAGGGACAGCTTGTCCCGGAGCAGAGCGGGGCGGATGGTGTTGAATGCGGAGCTGAAGTCCACAAACAGGATCCTGGCGTAGGTTCCCGGGGAGTCCAGGTGCTGCAGGATGGAGTGGAGGGCCAGGTTGACTGCATCGTCTACAGACCTGTTGGCTCGGTAGGCAAACTGCAGCGGGTCCAGGAGAGGGGTGGTGATGGACTTGAGGTGGGACAGGACCAGGCGCTCAAAGGACTTCATGACTACAGAGGTGAGCGCTACAGGTCTGTAGTCATTAAGTCCAGTGATCCGTGGCTTCTTGGGGACAGGGATGATGGTGGAGGATTTGAGGCAGGATGGCACGTGGCATAACTTAAGGGAGGTGTTAAAAATGTCTGTGAATACAGGAGCCAGCTGTTTCGCACAGAGTCTCAGGGTGGAGGGAGACACGCCGTCTGGGCCGGGGGCCTTGCGCGGGTTCAGTCTGGAGAACTGTTTGAGCACATCCTGCTCACTGATGATAAGGGGAGGGGGGGAGGAGGGGGGGGTGCCTTAAATGAAGTAGGGAATGTGGAGGCTGTGGAGCTGGAGGGAGGGGGGGGAGTTGGACACAGATGACGAGGTGTCAAAACGGGCATAGTGTTGGGACAGTCTTTGACAAAGGGCTTTGTCATCCTGACCTTTAGGAGCCTTAGGTCGATAGTTGGTGATCTGCCTCAGTCCTCTCCACACGGAAGCCGAATCATTAGCAGTGAACTGCTGCTGGAGTCTCTCTGAGTACACAGATTTAGCCCTCTAAAGCTCTCTGTTAAACCGGTATTTAACCTCCCTGTAGCAGTCCCTGTCTCCACTTTTCAGCGCATGCTTCCTTCTCCTTCCTGATCTGTCTGAGCTTAGCTGTGAACCAGGGTTTGTCATTAGAGTAACTCACCCTGGTGCGTGATGGAAGAATGTTCTCTTCACAAAAGTGGATATATGAGTTCACAGTGTCCATGTACTCATCCAGATCATGCGTGGCTCCTTTAAGCATGCCCCAGTCAGATATTTCCATGCACGTTTCCAGCTTCTCCTCAGCATCACTGGTCCGTATCTTCGTAGTGCTCACAACAGGTTTAGTGAGCTTCAATCTCTGTCTGTATGTGGGAATGAGGTGAACCATCACGTGATCAGATAATCCCAGCGCAGCTCGAGGGACAGCGCGATATGCGTCTTTCACTGTGGTGTAACAGTGATCCAGTGTGTTTAATCCTCTGGTGGGGCATTTAATAAACTGTTTGTAGCGGGGGAGATCGTGGCTCAGATTGCACTGATTAAAGTCGCCAGCCACAATAATCAGCGAGTCTGGAGAACTCCGCTCTGTGTGTTGAATGTGATCCGCGAGCACGCGCTGAGCTTCGCGCGTGTCCGCGTCGGGAGGGGCGTACACAGCGATCATTATGAAAGAAGCAAACTCCCGCGGGGAATAGAAGGGCTTGCAATTGATTACAAGAAATTCCAAGGCAGGAGAACAGTGTTTGGAAATTACCGTTACATCAGAGCACCAGATGCAGTTGATGTAGAAGCAGACTCCGCCTCCTGTGGTCTTGCCGGAAAGCTCTGTGTCACGATCAGCACGGAAGAGCTGGAAGCCGTCGAGGCGCAGCGCGCTGTCCGGTATATTTTCCCGGAGCCAGGTCTCAGTAAAGCAGAGGACAGCTGAGGAGGCGAGGTCCTTAAAACGCATCAGCAGTCTCAGTTCATCCACCTTGTTAGAGAGAGAGTTGGTATTGGACAGAAATATGCCAGGCAGCGCCGTTCGCGAGCCTCTCCTGCGAAGTCGCACGAGAGCGCCCGCTCGTCTTCCTCTCTTCCGCCGTCTCACTTTCCGAGCCAAACAATAAACCAGATCGGCGGCAGGGGCTAGAAAAACTGGGAGGAGGTCCGTGGGGGTGAAAGTCCTGATATTTAAAAGTTCTTCACGGGTATAAGTGCAAGCAGACACACAATTGACAAACAAAAACAAACAAAGAGCGCAGCGAAGCACCATGTCGACCGCTGTGGGCGCCATCTTGGATCCATCTTGGCTGCACGGTGGCGCAGTGGTTAGCACTGTGGCAGCACAGTTTACCCTTGGCCGGGGGATCGTGGGATCGTGGGTTCACAGAGAGCGCACGCACCTCGTCCTCTCCCCAGACGGCAACCTCCAGGGCCGACGGGGAGCCCTCTCATGCAGGACAGGGCAGGATGGATTGGCGATTGTCGCTTTGTGCGCGTTGTTCTTCTGCTTAATTAGCTCCCAGATCATATTTTTTTTCTTGCCCAAAGACTTCCAGCTGGCCCGCCGCATCCGCGGAGAGAGAGCTTAGACTTTCTGCTGCACATTCACCAACCATAATGCTCCGCACTGTGTGTCTATATATATATATATATATATATATATATATAGTAATATGTACATATGTTTACTAGCTGTTCTTGTTTTTTCTTGCCTTCTGATTGTTGCTCTGAGTGTTGCTATCCCTGTGCTGTTGCAATCCTGGAATTTCCCCATTGTGGGACTAATAAAGGCTTATCTTATCTTATCTTATCTTATCTTATCTTATATGAGCATTGTCGTCAAACCAGTCTTGATGTTTTCGACTGGAGACACCAAACACACTAGTGGTGGTCTTGAGGAGGGCGGTGGGGATGGAGTTCCACTCCTCAGTGATGGCTTCGCGAGAAGTGTCATTGGGGTTGTCCGGAGTGGCGTCAAGTGCAGCAGCAAAAGCACCGCGAAACTCAGACAGCTTCTGCATGTCCGCAAAGGGGGCGCGATTGATGTACTTCGCACCTGGGCACTTGCGGACCGGGGGACATACTCTTATGGGCAGGAGGGACCGAATTAGGTGGTGGTCAGTCCGGCATTTGGCACCCCTGAGGGCTCTGGTGATGATGACGTCTTGACGATCTTGTTTCCTGGTGATGACATAATCGATTAAGTGCCAGTGCTTTGACCGGGGATGCATCCACGAGGTCTTGAATTTGTCAGGCAACTGGAACATAATATTAGTGATGATGAGGTTGTGTTCCGTGCAGAAATTGAGTAGGCGGAGGCCATTCTCGTTGGCATTCCCGACGCCGTGCTTCCCGATGATACCGCCCCAGATGGCTTGATTTTTGCCAACTCTCGCATTGAAGTCACCCAGCAGAAGGATCTTATCAGCACAGGGGATAGAACTGACGCAGCGGGTGAGCACATCATAGAATGCATCCTTCATGTCGTCTGCTGAGGGTAGTATGGGGGCGTAGGCACTGATGATAGTTACGTACCTTTTGGAGGCCAGCGGGATGCACAGCGTCATAAGCCGCTCGCTGATACCGGTTGGGGACTCGGGACACTGACGGAGAAGCGAGGATTTGAATGCAAAGCCCACGTCATGAATCCTATCGGAGTCCTCTGGCAAGCCTCTCCAGAAGAACGTATAGCCTGTGCCAACCTCTTGGAGTGAGTCCTCACCATGGAGACACGTTTTGCTGAGTGCGGCGATATTGATGTCATAACTGCCGAGCTCAGACGCGATGAGGGCGGTGCAACGACTTGGGCAGTCACTATTGGTGTTGGTCTTGGAATCCAACAGGGTCCAAACATTCCACGTAGCGACCTTCAGGGCTCTGAATTTCATAGACTTTCTGTAATTTCAACCGCAAAAAGGGATGCCTTAGTGGGCGCGGCTACCCACTCAGGGCGGGGTGAAATGGCCAATGTTTGGGCCACCTTTTCAGGGCCCTTCCTCGGATTGAGGTGGGCAGTGCGAATCCTAAAGAGGACTGCCCAGTCGTGCAGGTAGGACACGAAGGGAGTGCCGCTTCAATCCACTACCACAATGGCCATCTTGCTGGCACCACCAAACGTGCTGGAGGGAGGCTAGGGGCTTCCAGCTTCATCCAAAAGCCTGCCCCCATTGTCGGCCTACCAGTCACTGCTGGACTTTGATAAAGTAGGAATGGAGAGAGGGATCCTGCACGGTGAAAGGATTAAGGTGACGAGGGGGCCGCGCAATCTACCAACACCACCATCTTGACCCGCCGGCGCTGAAGCCCAGTGCCAAGGAAAGATCCAAGACAACTGGCAACACCGACGAGCTGCAACGCCATGCCAGAGCCCAGGTCATTGGTTGGGGACTGCCTCAGCGTGGTGGCATACCACGTTCCTGGTTATAGGCCAAGGTCCTAGGGCAGATGCCGTCCAAGGCTCCCGAGACTGTCCTTCCCGAAGCATGATTTTCTGTCAGGGTTTACTCCCTTAGCCTTGCCTAAAGAGGCTTATCCACAAGGCAGTGGGGCGGAGTTGGTGGCTGTCGGGACTTGTCCATGCACCGGTGGGCCCAGCACAGCACACCTCCAGGAGGCTCCAGCTCCTTCCCTACCAGATATACCGCTAGAAAGTCGGGCCCTTGCAGGAACTTAGCCTGCGACCGACAGGAGGCCTGTTCATCGCAGTTACTGCCTCCCGGGTGTACTGCCCCAGAGGAGCAGTCTCGGACCCGCCTTGCAAGGAATTGCCTACATACAGTATAATTCTGTGCTCAGGGGCAGCGAGCTAAGGAGGTTCAGGAGGCTATGTCTAAATGACATCATGTAGACACCATAGCATAGAGTGATTCAAGAAAATCTCTGTGTGTGTCTTGTGTGTGATCAAAGGCAGGCATCACTCACTATCATAGGACATCAAAGATCAAAGGCAGGCAGCACTCACGACCATAGGACTCGCTATGACATCATTAAAGACGGAAGGCAGGCATCACTCATGCTCACTCACGATCATAGGACATCAAAAATCAAAAGCAGGCATCACTCACAATCATAGGACTCACTATGACATCATCAAAGATCATAGGACTCGCTATGACATCATCAAAGATCAAATGCAGGCATCATAGGACTCACTATGCCATCATCAAAGATCATAGGACTTGCTAATATTTAAATTTGTTTGAGGATCTGAAATGTTTAAGTGTGGCAAACATACAAAAAAAAAGAGAAATTAGAAATGGGGCAAACACTTTTTCACGCCACTGTACATCAAACTTGGACTTCATCCCACTGATGGGTGCTGTGTTCATGTAAAGTGCTTGTAATATTGATGTGAGCCACACTGCGCCTGTTTGTATACTCAGCACTTGAAAGAGGAAATCACGAGGAACATGATCATACGCAGAACTCAGGTCAAGAGGATTGAGACAAAGGATGATATAGAGTGAAGTACGTGGCAGTAATGCACCTGTAAATTGGTTGCCAACCGCCAATCAAATCTAAAAGAAGAAGAGCTCAGGTCAATATAAGTGACGATGAGATAACCTTGTCTATTGCCGACTTCAAAATAAATATTGCATCTGTTGTTGATCGATACTGGCGGAAACCATATTGGGCTTCACTAATGTGTGTTTTGTACGCTTCCTTAAATCAGTTTATGATTTTTGTGACAATACGACTTGTATTTGCTCCAATGGACAGACCACGATAGTTCTAAGCGACACTCAGTTTACCCTTTTTATACAAACAGATAATGTTGGAGCAAAGCCACAAGACAGGGACCTTAACAAGTATCCATATCAATATCATCAGAGATAGGATCTCACTTATTAGGTGTTTAATCTCATTATACTTTAGATACTCGGGTTTTTAACTTATCCAATCCTGCGCTTTTGTTGTTGTTAAAGCTTTTCATAACATCACAAACCTTCTCCTCTGGTACATCTTCATTTATATATATGGCCTCATCACTGAGATGTAAGCAGTCACACGGGTTTACAAGCTCAGGTGGAGTAGCTAGCTCCCTCTGCTCAAAGTGCTTTTCGAAGTGTTGCTTAAGTTTGGACTTCGAGATTGCATGCTTAGATTTGGATTTCAATATCTTGAACGTCTTCACCAATGCAAATTCCTTTTCAACTGCCCTTGCTTAAGCAGCAAAATTTATGTTCACTGCCAGCTCCTTATAGAAGTCATTTTTCACCTGCCTACATTGAAGCTTGATGGATTTCTGTAGCTTTCTCAGCTCCTTTTGATTGGTGCACTTCCGCAGATCACGTACCATTTGCGAGAGTCAAATCTTCCCATGGTTCTTTCTTCTTCGCGTCCGAGTATATTCTAGGACAGACTTCCTCAACACATTTCTTAACTGTAATAACGATCCATTCATTTAATTCATTCACATCTTCCAGGTCCATTCCTTCAAATTCTTTGTCCAACTTCTCTGTTAACTTCTTCTGCAGTAGGCTATCTCCAATACCTGATGGTCTGTAGTACTTTTTTTGGAGCATGCTTGACATTTGTGATTTAACTCACAAAGGCTTCTCTTTGATAAGGGGAAGCCTGTGATCAGTACCAAACAAGACTGAAGGACCAACAAACACTTGGCACGATCGAACGAATCTGGATACCCATCTTGTTGCGTAGATGTAATCAATTCATTTCTGTTTAGCAGTAGCAGCATGCTGCCATGTCTCACGATGTATCCTTTTTGTTCTAAAGATTCTGTTCATTATCCTCGTTTGGTTTTTCATACACCACGCCAACATATGTACACTGTTATCATTAGCTGTAACTCTATCAGAGTTGTTGTGACTGAGGATGTCACCCCATGCTCCTGATTCCTTACTTTCTGAGGAAACTGTGGCATTGAAATCACCAAGGGTAACAAATTTGAACTTTGGATTTTTGTTGAGCTCTTCCTTTGCTTTACTCAGGGCTGCATAGAAGGCAGATTTTGAAGATTTTGATTTGGTTGAATCAGTCGTGTAGTATGCATTTAAGATAGATAATCTCATCTCCTTCACATGCACTGTAGTCGATATTATCCTGGCAGGTAGATAAGATAAGATAAGCCTTTATTAGTCCCACAATGGGGAAATTCCAGGATTGCAACAGCACAGGGATGGCAACACTCAGAGCAACAATCAGAAGACAAGAAAAAAAAAAAAAAACAAGAGCAGTGAGTATACATATGTACATATAAATATATAAATATATAAACACACAGTGCGGAGCATTGTAGCTAGATGGAATAAATATATAAATATATAAACACACACAGTGCGGAGCATTGTAGCTAGATGGAATAAATATATAAATATATAAACACACAGTGCGGAGCATTGTAGCTAGATGGAATGAAACAGCATAACCGTCTACTTAGTTATCCTACATGGTATGATTATGTGCCCATACATATTGTCGCCCTCCGTAGCGACCGGTATTTTCCTAGTTGTATACCGGAGGGGACCATTGCGTAAGTCTATTGCGTCTTTTGCATTTAATACTATTAGGTTGTCACATCTGTAGCATCATCGTCTCCTCAAACCAAGACAGAAGATCACTTCTCTCCATTTTACAGGAATTTCACTTTATTCCTTATACAGGAATACCACTTCTCTGCATTCTACAGGAATATCACTGGCTTTCATATCGACTCATCCAGGCCTCATCCAGGCCTGACCAAAGATGTTTGTTTTCCCAGGACCCCAATGTAAACAGTTGCCTCTTGCAGAGATTGTAAGGATCAGAATTTGCTTTTAAAGGCTCAAAGGAACATAAACTCGGGAGACCAGACCTCCAACGTGAACACTGCATTTGGATAACATCCCCTTTTACAGGAAACCAATGCTCTTAAAAGGGTCATAAACGGCTTAATCAGACAGGTTTATAACCCCCCGATGTTGTCCAGATTTCCTCCCTGATCCCATGGACCTAAAAGAAATCATTTACAGCTCAACAGTACCTCCTAGCGGATACCTACGAAATGTGTTTCAGTACGTAGGATGACTTTTAATTTGTTCTAAACATTAAGTTTCTTTCAGCTTATCCTCTTCTCCCCTGGATCCTAAGGACACTGAAAATCATCCCTTTTATCACCAACCATGGTTTGCTGTACTACCTGTGGTGGTCGTGCAAAAAAAGATATTATATTGAGCCCCTGGCTCACTTTCTAGTTCAATTTCAAGGTAAAATTCAAGTTTAAGGCAATTTGATATAAATCCATTGCTGATCTGCTGGTTCAGCTATGTCAGCAAAACATGGGTACAGCCATACTAGCGGCTACAGGGACTTCCAGGACGCTTCCTGTGATGTAATTTAGTTGACACCGCGATCTGGATCAGTATTGGCTGAGCCTCGAGTACCCGGATGTGGAGCGGCTTCGGGGATATTCAAATTCAAACGTTTATTTCAAACTCAGGGTTCATATTAAATGCAGAACTAAAACGAGTAGAAAATAAATAAATAAATGTTTAAATTCAGTGAGCCATCTTTTCTGATCTCAGCTCGTACAAGGACGATGTTTATAAAACTGCGATCTGAGTACCCGGATGTGCAGCGGCTTCCGGGATCTTCAAATTCAAACATTTATTTCAAACTCAGGGTTCATATTAAATGCAGAACTAAAACGAGTAGAAAATAAATAAATAAATGTTTAAATTCAGCGAGCCGTCTTTTCTGATCTCAGCTCGTACAAGGACGATGTTTATAAAACTGCGATCTGAGTACCCGGATGTGCAGCGGCTTCGGGGATATTATACAGAGCAGCAGACACTCGGCGCTCTTGTAAAAACAAAAACATACAATGCGATATGGATATCGCAACATGGCGGAATGTAAAGCCTTTGGATGTCTGAATAATAAGCGAAAAAAACAAAGAGACTTTTTTTGTGTAACCAAACCCAGCTCACCTTGTCAGAAGATCGGAGCGGAAACAGGGCACAGACGAATAATTTCAGACGAAATTGCGTTGTGTGTGAGGACCACTTCGTCACTTTAACCCTCAGAAGACCTTTCTGGCTCAAACTTGTAGCCATGTTGGACAAATTCTTCCTCAGAGTCCGACAATTCAGCCATAATAGAATAAAAACACTCACAACAGCACCCTAGTCTCTCATACAGGCGGAGCATTGACTGTTGAGTATCAACGAAGTGACGTCACATCCGCATGTGTCATGGCTGCGCCCACAGTTTTCATTGGCTGCCCATGGCCAAGGTCCTATTTGAATATATGTCTGGTGGTATATGGCTGGCAAAAATTATTTACCAAAATAAGAAATACTTTTTCATAATGTTTTCAAGTCAAATGCGTCTTCACGACCACCACAGGTACGCTTTAAGCTTTGATCTAAATATGAATGCTGTGGCGGATGAAATAAGGGAACCCAGTGTGGAGGCACGGGATAAGTGCAGGCAGGACACGGCGAACTGAAGTTTAAAAGGGTGTTTTATTCATCCTCCATCACGAGAGCTCACCCCAGCGGTGTGGGAGTGCGCTGGAGCGAGCCCTGTGTCTCTAGTCAGCAAACAGGCAATGCGTCGTCAATAAGAGAGACGGCAAGCAATATGCAGTTGGCTTATATACCCAGCTACAGACAATACATGCACAGCAGTAAAGCATGGACATTTGCATTAGAGTCACACATATCAATAGCAGGATTACTGGCGCCGGAATTAGACAAAGAGAGGCTGCCTATTGATATCAGTCCATACATCTCACTGTTCTGCTAATTGCTCCAGCTGAGCGCTCTGCTTGTCCGTAGGCTGTGGGGGTCACCCACAATGCATGTATTGTAATTATGTATAAGAAATGTTATATTCATGAGTGTTATTCAAACAAATGTAATATTGGAGTAATGGTATAAATGCATGATCACCAAATATTAGCCAAGTCATTTAATTTAGTTAGATTTTATATTGAGCACCTAATTTCATAAGAACTGACTGAGTGTTGATTTTTCTCTGCAATTTCATGGGATGGTGCCTTCGTTTGATTGGCTGCTCTCAAACAAAGAAATGTTCTCACATTGGATGGCAGCCATTTCAAACTGCTTTTGATAAAGTCGATTGGTCAGTCCTGCGATCGACATCACCAGTTTATGACCAGGCGGGGTAACTTTAAAAAGAAGTGGAAGCTGCCCTGGATGTAAGTTTTTTTTTTTTTTTTTTTTTTTTTGTTACTTATTTGTACCCGTAGGTAGATTTGGTTTGCAGTCTGGTGACAAGCCACCGGCTGCCGGTCGCTGCGTGCGCGAGCGCCCTAAACCTACATGTTTTTGGTATGCGGGAGGAAACCGGAGAAATCCCGGAGTAAACCCACGCAACACGGGGAGAACATGCAAACTCCACACAGCTCACTGTTGGTCGGGGGCTGGGATCGAACCCACGATCTCATGATCCCCGCGATCCCCCGGCCAAGGGTAAAACTGTGCTGCCACAGTGCTAAACCACTGCGCCACCGTGCAGCCAAGTTAAGAAAAGTTAAGTTGCAGTTATGTGAGAGAGAACAAGAGAAGATCAAAGATAAGAAGTTAGAACAAAAAGAAGATTGAAGAAAGAGATTTTGAGAAAGATTAGGAACTAAGTTAAGATTAATGAAGCAGAATAGTAATCTAGATCTCAGAGGAAGATTTTATTCCACCGTTTCAAGGTCCTGTGTAGTTTTATTCTATCTAAATTGTTCTTTGTGAAGTTTGTCAAACCCTGCGTTAGTTTCTGGTTACTGAGGAGAAAACACCTTTTCTTTAGAGCTCGCTTTTTCAGAGAATCAAATTCTCAAACTTTTTCCTTCACCTCAGAAGCCATTCTTATCCTAGTAAATGTTTTTCTCGTTTTTTTAAGGACTTTTCACGCCGTTAAAGTGGACCTTTAATTTTCCTAATTTAAAGTGAACAGAGACTGTGGTTTGTTTGTTTTTTTGGACTCTCTTTCCGGCCTCATACCCGCCTAACTGAGAAGTGGTTCCTTCAGTTTTTTTGGTCTATCCCGCTCCTAGAGACTTCACCGATTCGGCTGGACTCGTTCCAAGGATTTTCATGCCGCCCTGAGACAAACCATCCACGGCTACCACTGTCTCCTTGAAGGGCCCCCAGCTGAGTTATCACTTCCAGGCTGTGAGGAATTGTAACAGCAGCCGATTCCTCCGATGTCCTAGCTTCAAAACCCAGCGGTACCGACCCGCTGAAACGTGGACCTACAGCTGTTGTGTGAGTGAAACTCCTACTTTTCTTATCTCCTGGGTTAAAACGTGATGTCCGAACAATTAAATTACAATTGAATATGGCCCATATTTCAGGGCTCAATTAGTCTCTCAGCCACAGGATAAAACTGTAAACTGAAGGAAAACTCTTAGTCATTTTTAAGTAACTGCCCTTAATTTTTGTAGATTAATTCAGAAGTCATTTTTAGATAATTAGCTTATGCATTTTCCCCATAAAATTGCATTGTTTTGTTAAAACATTTCAGCCTTCATTTACCGTTGAAACATAAGTCTGGTTCCTCCTTGGTTCTACAAAGGTGTGACGCTGGATTTTATGTTCAGAAATCCAATAACAGTGGATGTGATATCTTACGCTGTTATCATTTAAATCTGTTTATCCATCATTTGAACACCATATCATGTAACCTGAATGAGTTTAATAAAAGGGTGAATGAGAGAAGTTGAAGCGTTTTTCCTTTCGCATATATCTGTTTCCTAATCACGGCAGGACAAGAACTCACTGAAACTTTGAGACTGATTCATTAAGTAATTGAAGGTACAAAATTAATTAAAATTAAAGTTAATATTATTGTCCATTGTGACTGGTGCCCCTTTTACGAGTGCTTTTATTTAATTTAGCGGGTGTAGAAGCGACGGTTTAACTCCACCCCCTTTTCCACCCATGACTAAATAAAATAAATAATTCCTGTACCTTATGACAAATATTTTATTATACAGTTTATGCTACACATCTTTTTGCTATCTCTGCGAGCAGCCCTGCTTAGGTTGTACAGTCTGACAGCTGTAGGTAGGAAGGACCTGCGAAACCTCTTGGTTGTGCACCTAGGATGATGTAGTCTGCTGCTAAATGAGCTCCTCAGTGCATTCAGTATGTCCTGCATAGGGTGGAACTCGGACTCCAGCAGAGATGACAGTTTAGCCACCATCCTTCTCTCTCCCATCTCCTCCACTGGGTCAAGGCGCTGCCCCAGGACAGAGCTAGCTTTCTTGATCAGTTTGTTCAGTCTCTTCCTATCGGCTGCTTTAACGCCACTGCCCCAGCAGACCACTCCAAAAGTGATGGTTGATGCCACCACCGTGTCGTAGAATGTCTTCAGCAGCGCCCCTTGTACACCAAAAGACCTGAGTCTCCTCAGTAGGAACAGCCTGCGCTGACCCTTCTTGTAGAGTGTGTCAGTATTGTGTGACCAGTCTAGTTTATTGTTCAGATGAACACCCAGATACTTGTAGGATGTCACCATCTCGATGTCAGTTCCCTGTATATTTACTGGTGCTGTGAGGGGTTGTCCTTGCCTGTGGCAGTCCACCACCAGCTCCTTAGTTTTCCTCGCGTTGATCTGGAGGCAGTTCCGATGGCACCAGTCCACAAAGTCCTGGATAAGTCCTCTGTACTCAGCTTCATCTCCATTGGAGATGAGGCCAACGATCACAGAGTCGTCAGAGAACTTCTGTAGATGGCAGTGTGTTGTGTTGTGTGAGAAGTCCGCAGTATAAAGGGTGACCAGGAAGGGAGCCAGAACTGTTCCCTGGGGGGCCCCCGTGCTACCGATGATCGTGTCGGACACACAGTCCCGGGTTCTCACAAACTGTAGCCGGTTAGTGAGGTAGTCCAGGATCCATGATGACAGGTGCTGGTCCACCCCTGCGCACAGCAGCTTGTCCTTCAGGATCATCGGTTGGATGGTGTTGAAAGCACTGGAGAAGTCAAAGAACATGATCCTCACCGCATTCCCGGGCTTCTCCAGGTGGGACAGAGAACGGTGAAGGAGCAAGATCACCACATCCTCCACCCCAATGCCATGCTGGTAGGCGAACTGGAGTGGATCCATCGCTGGTCCCACCAGGGGGCGGAGGTGAGCAAGGAGCAGTCTCTCCAGGGTCTTCATCATGTGGGACGTCAGGGCCACTGGTCTGTAGCTGTTCAGATCTTTGGGGTGGGAAGTCTTTGGTACAGGTACCACACAAGATGTTTTCCACAACTGTAGTACCCTCCCCAGCTTCAGGCTCAGGTTGAAGATGTGCTCCACAATCCCACACAGCTGGTCTGCGCAGGACTTGAGGAGCTTTGCGCTGATGCTGTCCGGTCCCGACGCCTTCCTCGCCTTGATCTTCCTCAGCTCCGTCCTCACCTGGGTCTTAGTGAGGGTCATGTTGGGGGGGCTGTGTGTTGGGAGTGGGGGGGTGATGGTGGAGTGGGGTGTGGGCAGCAAGACTCGATGTCTTCAGAGGCAGCAGTGGTTGTTGTGCAGTCGGGGGGGAGGGCGGTTGGTCAAACCTATTGAAAAACAGGTTCAGATTGTTCGCCCACTCCCTGCCCCCCGTGGCCTGGGGGGAGGTATTCTGGAGCCCAGAGATGGTTTTAAGGTTTCTCCAGACCCCGCTGATGTCGCTCTGTTGCAGCTTGTCCTCCATCTTCTTCCTGAAGCTGTCCTTGACTTCTCTGATCTTCCTCCTCAGCTCCCTCTGTACGGACTTCAGCATCTTCCTGTTCCCCGACCTGAAGATCCTCTTCTTCTCTCTCAGAGGTGTTTTTATCTCAGGGTTGATCCAGGGTTTGTTGTTTGAGCAACACCGTATGATCTTGGTGGGTACGGTGTTGTCCACACAGAAGCTGATGTAGTCCGTGATGGTGTGAGTGAGGCCATCGATGTCCTCACCATGTGGATCGCAGAGCTGCTCCCAGGCAGTGGTTTCAAAACAGTCCTTTAGCGCGTCCATTGCCTCCTCAGACCATAACTTCACTGTGCGCATGACCGGAGGTTGTCTGTGCACTAGTCCATCAGCTCACTCATCAAAAAAGCCCAGCAGAGGATGTTCTTCCTGCGGCAGCTGAGGAAGCTCAAGCTACCCACCAAGATGTTAGTGCAGTTCTACACAGCCATCATCGAGTCCATCCTCACCACCTCCATAACCGTGTGGTACGCAGGAGCCACTGCCAGGGACAGACTAAGGCTGCAGCGCGTCGTGCGCACTGCTGAGAAGGTGATCGGCTGCAAGCTCCCATCTCTCCAGGATCTGTACATCTCCAGGACCCGGAGGCGTGCTGGCCGGATCATAGCCGATCCCTCACACCCTGGTCACGTACTGTTTGCCCCCCTCCCCTCTGGTAGAAGACTTCGGTCCATCCAGACTAAAACCTCCCGTCACATGAACAGCTTCTTCCCCTCTGCCATTAGACTGCTGAACACTAAGTGACTCTCGTGCACCATGTACAGCAGCTCAACCAGACTCATGTCAATCATCACTGTTTTCTTCCTGCATTACCGACTGCACTATATAGTTCTCCACAGTATCTGCTGCTGGCTAATATATATTTTAACTGTTGACCAGTATCACTTAATCTTATCCTACACTTTATTACATGTATAGTTTATTTCTCTTATCTTATCATGTTTAATGTTGCAGCATTGTACCGAGACAAATTCCTAGTTTGTGTACTACATGAACAATGGCAATAAACCTGATTCTGATTCTGATTCTGATTCTGAGGGGTTTGTATACTGGCCAGAGATGAACCAAGTTGTGATCCGATCTCCCGAGTGGGGGGAGTGGTGATGAGGTGTACGCCTCCTTAGTGTTTGCATAGAATAAGTCCAGCGTTTTATTGTCTCTAGTGTGGCATGTGACATACTGGGTGAACGTGGGTAGAATGGGAGACAGTGAAACATGGTTGAAGTCGCCTGAGATGAGGAGAAGAGCATCTGGGTGTTCTGTCTGCAGTCTGCCAGTTACTGAGTGGATGACATCACGCGCTGTCCCAGCGTTTGCCGTCGGATTTGCATAAATAACAATGCAGATCACGTATGAGTATTCCCTCGGGAGATATGTAGGCCGCATGCTAACAGCTAGCAACTCCATGTCTTTGCTGCAGTGTTGTTGTTTAACCGTGATATGTCCCGGTCTGCACCAGTTGTTATTAACATACATCATTACTCCACCACCCCTTGCCTTGCCACTGTCTGGTGTTCGGTCTGCCCGTATCGCGTGGAAACCCTCCAGTTCAATGTTAGCATCTGCTGCTAGTTCATTTAGCCACGTCTCAGTGAATAGCATAAAGCAGCACTCCCGGTATATGCTCTCGTAGCGAGAGATAGCCGCTAGCTCATCTATCTTTCCTAATATCGATCGTACATTCCCCATAAAAACGGATGGGAGGGTGGGTCTGTACCTTATATTCCTTGCCCGCCGTCTTACACCAGCACGACATCCACGTCGTTTTCGTCTTATTTCTCCCGGTATGTCGAGTTTTTTCGTTAGCACCGAGTGGCAGTTAAGTGCTAACAGCTGGTCCCTGTTGTACCGTCTCCTGCTATAAACAGTGGCTCCGTCCACCGGCTCGGGAGACATTTGGGGCGATCTGTGTGTCCGTGATGTATAAGGTGTCTCCAGATCAGAAAGTTGTCACCGGATCGAAAAGTTAGATGTTCCTGATAGCATTATGGTTTCACATGTGGTGCAAGCAGTATCCCTACTCCCTGCTCGTGTTTCTGTTTATGGCCACTCCATACAAGTGACCATCCTCTCAGGGACTCATCGAGTGTCATCATTCCTGTCAATGTACAGTATGTCTGACTTCTTGCATTATCAGAATGTCCAGACCTAGATCACAAACGGTCTTCACACACGAGGCTAGTTTCATATCATCCTGTATTAGTGACCTGCTCTCTCTACACCAGCCCAGCAGGTTTCTCAGGTCTTCTCATCAGAATCTATTGGTAGTCCCTAGTACTAGGCTCAGAACCAAAGGCGATAGAGCCTTTGCTGCTGTTGCTCCCAGACTGTGGAACTCCTTGCCTTGTGAACTTAGATCTGCACCTTCCATTGGTGTTTTTAAGAAGCAACTAAAGACCCACCTTTTTAGCCTGGCTTTTTAACTATGTGCCGATTGTATTTTTATGTGTTTTTACTGTCTACATTGTTTTTTTTTACTGTTTTATGTGCCTGTGTTTTTATTTTGTTTTTTACCATGTTAAGCACTTTGTAACTCTGTCTGTGAAAGGTGCTCTTGTGGAGTATGTGAAATCAGAGGCAGATTCATTGCAGACGATTTATTACACACTCACATCTCTCAAGCAAAGAACAGACTGAACATTTAAGCAGAAACTCTCCTCTTAAGTTTCATGGTATTTACATCACACACAACATGACATTTGCATCACACTGCATTCAACATCCTACGTCCTTGACTCCTTCCTATCTCACCAGGAACCTCCTGCTCTTTGTTCTCCCATGCTTATCCACTGTCTCCTGTTTGAGATGCTAGATAATCTGGCTCCCCCAAGGTGCTACACTCTATAAATAAACTTATTATTATTATTATTATTATTATTATTATTATTATTATCATCCTGTAGGATTCTTACGTTTATTGTTGCAATGTGGATGTTATTACATTGAATCACTGTTTTTTTTTTTTAAGGTACCAGTCTTTTTAGTCTGGTTATGAGTTCTAGTACTCGATGTTTTGGAGGACTGCGAGAAACTGTCATAGCCAGTAACACACTTTTCGACCTCAGCCTGGCTAGTTACTGAAGGGCGCATCCCTTGTTCACCCGCACGATGGACGGTGCGGTATGGGTTATAATAACATGATGTCTTCATTGTGCTACTGTATATAGATACCAACAGCGTGTTGGGTTTTGTTGGGGGGTGGGGGGTGGTATGCTGCCCTAGATCTGCCATGTTTTGCAATGTTAATAGGGGGACCTTGGATAGGAGTGAGATTGGAGTGAAGGAGTGAGATTTGTAAAGGAAACTTTTACGAGAAGGTTTATGAACATTTAGTTTGTAAATGTAATTGTTTTTCTTAAATTGGGTTTTAGAACAGCCAAGCCAAGCAGCAAGGAAGATGGAAATGAAAAGACTGAGTTAACAAAACACAGCAGCATACTCCGTTTTCAGCTTTTTGGAGTAGGTCCACTTTTAGTGTGGATTCTATGCAGTGTTTTATAACTGAGGGCCCTGGTTGCTAAATGTAGTTATCTCTGTTGACATGGAGAAACTTTTACTTAGATGGTGATAAAGATGCACCACCTCAAATAACATGCGTTATTCTCATTTTCTTTAATTGTCTTTCCTTCCCAGGTGCTACTGGGTTTGTGAGCAACTTGCGTACTTTCCTTTGGATCCGTGTGCAGCAGTTCACCAACCGAGTGGTTCAGGTGCGTCTGTTTGCCCACCTTCATTCGCTTTCCCTGCGCTGGCATCTGGGTCGCAAAACTGGTGAAGTGCTGAGGAGCATTGACCGTGGTACCTCCTCAGTTAACAGCTTACTCAGGTAAGAGGCTGTACCACATGACATCTTGTCAAATAATGTACCAACATAAGTAGCAACCAGCATAGGAGTTTATGAGTTTGATTTCTGAGTTGACTTGACTTCATTTATTTTCCTACAGCTACATCGTGTTCAGCATCTTTCCAACCATTGCCGACATCGTCATTTCCATCATCTACTTCATTACTAATTTCAGTGCCTGGTTTGGCCTTATTGTCTTCGTCTGCATGACCCTGTACCTCAGTAAGTACTGCATGTTGAATCTTAGCTCTCTTAACTCCCACAGAGTCTTTGCTAACCGTGTTATGTTTGCCTCTCAATATGTTGCCCTAGCTCTGACCATCATCATCACTGAATGGAGAACCAAGTACAGACGTGACATGAATCAGCAGGACAACTTGGCAAAGTCCAAGGCTGTGGACTCCTTGTTAAACTTTGAGACGGTACAGTAACATTTAACCTTTTTTTTTCCACAATATCTTTATTGAACCTTTTTTTTTTTTTTAACAAACATGATACAAACAATCAAACACTAACACTAAAGTACTACAAAAAAAAAAAAATGCACTAAAAACACCAACAACCACCGACAAAATCAAGTCTTCAACAATGCTCCTCTGTTTAGTCTAGACAATCCAATACATAAGTATACATATTATGTTCACCAGTTTGGAATTTACAAGGTCCACACACATCATTCACCTTCTTCTTCAAGAGTTATGTTTAAATTTTTTACATAATCAATAAAAGGTCTCCATATATTCTCAAACACAATTTCCTTTGATTTCAGTATATATGTTATTCTTTCTAATGGAAGGTTTGTTAACATCTGTCTTAACCACTGAGTCACATCTGGTCTATGAGTCTTTTTCCATAATAGTGCAATACATTTTTTGGCATTAAGCAAACTGAGGTCTATGAATGTTCTTTCACTTTTATTAAAATTATGCTTTTCTGGGTACAGACCCAACAAAAACAGTTTAGGATTCAATATGATTTGTTTTGAGATTATTTTTTCAATTGTTACCCTCACCTCTTCCCAAAACATTCTTATTAATCTACATTCCCATAAACAATGAAATAGGGTTCCTTTACTTTCCATGCATTTTGTGCATGTATCTGGTATATTTTTGTTATATCTATTTAACTCCTCCGGTGTAACATACATCCGCATTAACCATTTGAAATGTATCAATTTAAGGCGTGCATTTATTGATTTGGTTTGAGCTTCTGTACAAGCCAATTCCCATTGTGCCTCTGAAATTTCAATTTGCAGATCTTCTTTCCAGTAGTTTAATCTTTTCAGTGAATTTTCACTTGAAGATAGTGTCAATGAGTTATAAAACTCTGAAATAATACCCTTTCTTTTACTATCTTTCATCATCATTTTTTCCAAGGATGAATAAATAGGTCGAGTGAGAGCTTTATTTTGATTTGATCGAATAAAGTTTCTAAGTTGAAGATATTTTAAAAAATGTGTTCTATTGAGATTAAATTTGATCCTCAGCTCTTCAAAAGACATTATGTTGTCTGCACATGGCAAATATAAATCCTGAATCTTTTGTATCCCTTTTAAATTCCATACTTTAAATACAGCGTCCGCTCTCCCTGGTTTAAAATATTGATTACCCCATATTGGACTAAATTGTGACAATAACTGTGGTTCTTTTAAATAGTTTTTAGCTTCACACCATATTTTGATCATATGCTTTACAAATGGATTTTTAACTTGTTTTTGTAATTTTTTTGCCGAATCTGAGTATATGAATATGGGAAGAGGTAAAGGTAAATTGTATGATTCCATTTCAGTCCAGTGAGGGAGATCATTTGATGAAAAATAATATGTCATAGACCTCAGTTGTGCCGACCAATAATACAACATAAAATTTGGACATTTCAGACCTCCACGATCAAATGGTAAATATAATAAAGACAAACGTAATCTAGCCCTCCTGTTGTTCCATATAAATTCCACTAACTTTTTTTTTATTCTTGAGAATAGATCTAAAGGTGGTGATAAGGGAATGTATTGAAATAAATAAAGTATTTTAGGTAAAATATTACTTTTAAGTATATTGATTCTCCCGATCATCGACATTGGTAGTGACATCCATCTCTGAGTTAACTCATTGATATCTGACATTAAGGCTTCATAGTTGACACTGGCGACTGATTCTAGCTTAGGCATAATTTGGATTCCTAAATATTTAAACTGATTTACAACATTGAATTGATTTACCTCAGGGGCTGGGTAATTTCTCTGGGTCTCATTTAGCATTAATATTGAAGATTTAGTTTTATTTATTTTATATCCTGATATTTCCCCAAAATTCTTTATTAAATTCAACAAGGTTGGAATTGATTTTTTTAGATTCGACATAAACAAAATTATATCATCGGCGTACAGGGAGATTTTATGTTCTGTTGGTCCAACTTTAATTCCATATATTTGTGAATGTAAACGTATCGCTATCGCTAAAGGTTCAATTGCCATAGTAAACAGTAAAGGTGAAAGTGGACAGCCTTGTCGACATCCTCTATTGATTTTTATTGGTTTTGAAATATTGTTATTTGTTAGGATTTCTGCTGTAGCATTGTTGTATATTATTTGAACCCATTTTATGAAATTATTTCCAAGTCCAAACCTTTGTAGGACTTCAAAAAGAAAGGGCCATTCAACTCTATCAAAGGCCTTTTCGGCGTCCAATGATAGGAGAGCTGTATCCGGTGCTTCTTTATTAAAATAAATAATATTAAATAGTCTTCTTACATTACGGAAGCCTTGTCTACCCTTTATAAAGCCATTCTGATCTCGATTAATAATATTTGGTAAAATTTCTTGTATTCGTCTTGCTAAAATTTTACAGATTATCTTAAGGTCGGCGTTTAATAGGCTTATTGGTCTCATATTTTCACATTTATTAGAGGGCTTACCTGGTTTTGGCAGTAGTATAATTAAGGCATTATTCATGTATGATGGTAAATTATTATTTTGAAATGCTTCTAAAACCATTTCCAAAAAAGGTTTTATTAATTTATTCTTAAATTTTTTATAAAGGTCAACTGGAAGACCATCTGGTCCTGCACTTTTTCCTGATTTCATATTATCAATGGCTAGCCCAACTTCTTCTTGACTAATTTTAGACTCCAATATCTCCCTGTTTTCATTTGGAATACACGGTATAGATAGTTCGTTCAAAAACCCATTTAGTTTTGTTAAATCAGGTTCATTTTTGGTATCATATAATTTTTCATAGTAATCTCTAAAGGCTCTATTAATTTCTAAAGGATCTATAACTACCTGTCCGTTACTTATAATACTGGTAATTGGTGTTTTAATTTCCAATTGTTTAATCTGCCATGCTAATAATTTTCCTGATTTTTCACCTTGTTCATAAAAAGATTGTTTCAATCTTAGAAGACTCGAGGCAGCTCTATTCGCTGATTTTTTGTCGTATTCAGCTCTCAAAATCAGTAATTCATTCTCCAACCTTGGGTCACTTCCTGCATACACTTTTTCCTGAAGACTTTTTATTTTATGTTCCAATTTAGCTCTCTCCTCTCGAGTCTTCTTAGATTTTGATCCTGTATAACTAATAATATGTCCCCTAATAAAAGCTTTGAAAGCCTCCCACTTTACACATGCTGATGTTTGTGTAGTATTGATGTCAAAGAACTCGTCTATCTGTTTTTCTATATACTTGACAAATTCCTCATCCTGAAGCCATTTATGCTGAAATTGCCATCTACCTGATTCCTTTGTCAATTTTTTATCTACATATATTAGACAACAGGGTGCATGATCAGAGATCACGATGTTATCATAAAAGCAGTTTTGAATCTTGGACCTTAATTCTGTGGAAATCAAAAAATAATCAATACGTGAGAATGTCTTGTAGGTACTGGAATAACAAGAATAGGCTTTAACTTGTGGTTTCATTTCTCTCCATATATCTAACAATCTCAATTCTTTCATAAAATGATTAATAGTCATCCTACATCCAATGTGCGTACAATCCAGTCCTGTTGATCTATCCACACCTGGATTCAATGTACAATTAAAATCCCCTGCTATTATATGTTGCCCTGTAAGTGATGATAAGATGAGAAATAAATTAGCAAAGAACTTCTGATCATCTATATTGGGACCATATAAGTTCACAAGATTTATATTTTCTAATAGCAAAGAACCTTGAATGATTACATATCTTCCAAATTTGTCTCCAATTACATTTTTCACTTGAAAAGGAACTGATTTATGTATGAGAGTCATAACTCCCCTGGCTCGGGATGAAAATGAAGAGGTGAATACACTTCCCTGCCATCTACTGCTAATTCTTTTAACATCCTCCTCTATCAGATGAGTTTCTTGTAAAAACACAATTCTTGAACCCATGTCCTTTATTTTATTCATAACTTGTTTAAGTTTTTTTAAATTTTGTAGACCTCTGCAATTCCATGAAGTTAAATTAAGATTAACACTTTGGTCCATGATCAATAGAGAGTTTGGGATTACCTTGCAGTGTAAACATGCTCATACAGAGAAGCAAAAACATGAGTGGTTGAACATTCATCCTACAAACTACACACAAACAAATTTCCCCTTCCCACACTTGTGGCAAACCCCCCAAAATCAAAAGAAAAATTCTGTCTCCCGATATAGCCATCGACCGTTCCACACCCACGGGGAACAGCCTAAGCCACTCCTTCTTCATCCTCCCAATCACCCTAACTCTACTGCTTTTAATGACGTAACATTAACTCTCCTCTGTAGTTTTCCAACTTAACTCCAAAATTTTTAACAACTTTGTACATCATAGTTTTTTTTTTGTTTGTTTTGTTTTTGTTTTGTTTTTTTAATATATAATACAATCTATATTTTGTAAACTTACTATTTACTTCAAGTTAGTCAGATGCCTGTGCAAATGCTTAATTATTCTACCTTATATTTTGTTCATGCTTAGCTCCCACCAGTCTCTTCTTCTTCTTTGATCTTCTTGATGAACTCCTGCGCCTCCTCTGGGGTCTTGAAGATGTGGGTTCTGCCCTCATACGTGGTCAGCAGTCTCGCAGGATAGATTACACCATGACGAATCCCAAGGTTGCGCAGCTCCTTACGTACGGGATCAAACTGCTTCCTCAATTGCTGGATTCCTGTGGCCAAATCTGGGTAGAACCGCACCTGCTGGTCCTGGTGTTTAATCTCTCCTTTAGCACGTGCAGCGTTGAAGATCTTCATCCTGTCTCTGTTGCTAAGAAACTTCATAATTAAGGTCCTCGGCGGTCCCTTATCTCTCCGTGGGCCAATACGATGTGCTTTTTCCAGAACCACTGCTGATTGCAACTCCTCGCTGCCCAGCACCTCCGGAATCCACTTTTCCAGAAAGGAACATACGTCCCGACCTTCTGATTCCTCTGGAAGACCCACCAGCCTCAAATTATTCTGTCTTGACCGAGATTCCAAATCCAAAATATTATCTTCCAGAGATTTATTTTTTTTTTCCAAAGTGCGCACCTTTAATTGAAGACGGGTGACGTCATCTTCAGCACTAGCGAGACGGAGCTCCATCTGCGCCGTTCGTTCTACACAGTCACCCAATTCCTTTCTTATTCCTTCCAACGCTGTCATAATCCCATCAAATCTAGAGGAAAAGTCCGCTCTCATTGAACTCATGGCAGCCATCAGCGCATCTGCGCCTCCCCGCGCAGACATCGCACCGCTGCCAGCCTCCTCCGCCATATATGGAGTTTTGTTTGCTGCGTCACAGACCTGAAAGTCCGTTAATTTGGACTGTTTCGGCGGCTCGCTTTTTCCTTTTCCTGGTTTTCCAGCCTTAGGCTTCGCCGACATATCCTCGCCCAAATGCTGAGATACGTTCTGTCCCAAATGAGAGAGTTATTTGCCGATTTTTTTTCTCCAGGAGCAGAGCAGAGCGAGACACGTCCGTCCTACGTGGCAGCCATAACCGGAAGTCCAACATTTAACCTTTTAGTTTATTTTTAAAAAATTAACATTTCTCCATCTATGTCATACTTTGTTCAACTATTTTTATACTCAACAGGTGAAATACTACAATGCAGAGAACTACGAGGTCAGCCGTTTTGAGGATGCCATCTTAAAATATCAGGTAAGGTATTCATATTCTTCTTCTTTCGGCTGCTCCCTTTAGAGGGTAGGCAAGGTATTCATATATTTATGTAAAAAGTACAAGACACAAGAGATTAGACACAAAGCCAGACATGGTCCCCTGCAACCTCCACAAAAATGCCATGGTCTACCTCAACAGGAATGCCTGTCTTGTTGTCTCTGCCACTGAGATATCATCACTGAGCTGCATAAGATGTTGTGTGGAAACAAATCAACACATTACATAACAACAAATCTTGCCAAATCTTCAAGAAAGTGTCTTGTTCAGTACCATTTTCTTTTGTTCACTTTAAAAAATAGGATCACTTGATTATGGTTTCAGGGCTAGCACTCAGATGTTTATGTAGGTTTTTGTCGTTTTGCTTACTATGTTTAGAAACTTTTTCTCTCACAAGTTGAAGTTTTCTTGTCTTGGTGGTCTTGGTGCTGAAACATGATTTAAAAAAAACATGTTTTTTGTCTCTTACAGCTTTCGGAGTGGAAGACCCAGGCATCCCTGGCCTTTCTCAATCAAACACAGAACTTAATCATTGGGTCAGGACTGCTGGCCGGCTCCCTCCTTTGTGCATATTTTGTCACTGAGAGAACATTTTTGGTATTGAAACAATGATATAATTCAATATATGCTGCTTGATTTTACTTTTAATATACCTATCCTAAGTTGTGATTTTATTTAAATTTATTCAAGTTGTTCCATTCAGTTTAATATGTTAATTTAAAAATGCATCTTTCATCTCAGGTTGGAGATTTTGTTCTCTTTGGTACCTATATCATCCAGCTCTACACTCCCCTCAACTGGTTTGGAACCTACTACAGGTGAGATCATGCTAGTAAATAAATACTTAATGAATAATAAATTCATATTATATACAGTTAAAGACGCACTCCGGTGGATATAAATCCCCTATAAAAACAAATCTGCATTGTCTAAAATGGTATTTTATGCCTTTAAAAAAAAAAAAAAAAAAAAAAAAAACTTTCATTGCCCTACAGTTTGCTGTCAAAATCCCCCCCCCAAAAAAGTAAAACTCCACCACAATCGGTGATTATTACTAGGCCCAACCACATACCACAAGGCTAATAGTAGCTAGCATTACATTATCAGAATAAATCCTGTGATTAAAAAAAAAAGACTTACCGGTTGAAGGACATGCCCAATTGTATGCACAGTGGCCTAGGATAATGACTGAAATTGCATCAGTCCTTAAAAGCAGTTTAATGGTAAAACCCTTCTTAATTTGGGTCAAGTCTTCAAAGTATTGTTACAAAAATGCTAACTAGCCTGGAGAATAACTTGTTAGGCCAGAGAGTCCTGATTGGCTCAACACTTTGAGCTGTACTTTGTTGTATGAAAGGCGCTATATAAATAAATAAAGTTTAAAGTGTAGCACTACCCACGTACCAACACTATGAATAGTTACGTAACCAGAAACGTTCTCTCAATTCCCTTTTTCCAGGGGGTGGGACTTAAGTGAAACTGTGATGTTGTTTATTGATATTAAAGGTCTGGTGACACGTTTTTGACTTCATCTAATTTTTCAACACATAATACAATATGGGATCGAACCCAGGATCGAACCCGACCAACAGTGATCTGTGTGGAGTTTGCATGTTCTCCCCGTGCCTGCGTGGGTTTACTCCAGGATTTCTCCGGTTTCCTCCCACATGCCAAAAACATGCAAGTTAGGTTAATTGGCATCAACCTGGGGATTCTAAATTGTCCTTAGGTATGACTGTGAGAGTGAATGGTTGTCTGTCTCTCTGTGTTGGCCCTGCGATGGACTGGCGATCTGTCCAGGGTGTACCCTGGCTCTCACCCAAAGATGCTGGGATAGGCTCCAGCCCCCCCGCGACCCGAAAAGGATTAAGCAGAAGAAGATGGATGGATGGATGGATAATACAATATGACGAAATAGGTTGGTCTGTGCAGTTCTAAGTCAAACAGGCTTTTTTTCACACGAATATCCGATGTTTTCATGAGCGTCACGTCACCAATTGCGTCAGTGGCTGGAAAACCCCCCGGCCACGTTGTAACGTCATCGACAGAACACAGCGCTTGGCTGCCCATTATACACACAGGATGGAAGCAGTTGAAAACATCAACAATGGTTCCAGCACATGTAGTCTGGAATTGGTTTGTGTTGTCCAATCTTCAGATGATTATAGTTCCGAAGAATGGGATGACAATGAAGAATCTGGGGGCATTAGACCGTATAGGTTTGAGCAGTGCCAAGCGGCCATTGTGCCAAGCGAGTCAGACTCAGAGAGTGACAGTGGAGAGGCACACATGGCCAGCGCAGCAGCAGCGACAAACACACAGCAGGGAAACACCGAGTGTTATGCTTTTGTTACATATATTGTAACAAATTATTTGTTCATGAATATAATTTATTTAAACCCGATTTTTCAATAAAATCATAGCAGTGTATTCTCTGTGGCTCAGGCATCGGGTTTATTATGTATTATCTTTATGTATTTATGTATTGTGTATTATCTGGTGAATCCTGCACATATATCCATTCATCATGACCCTCCGTGTGCTCTTACACAGGGCACAGAGAGGGAGGATGAAATAACGAGGATTTACATGCATGGTTCACCAAAGCACATTTGATACAGAAAGACAGACAATTCCCAAAAAGGTGAAGACGTACAAAAAACACAAACACACTTACTGATGGCATTCGGGGGCCGGCATCACCCAGAGAACAAATGAAAGGAGACGTGTTAGCCACAGGTGCACCCCAGAGCCGACATCGCTTCAAGGACGCATGAGAACCACGGCGAACATGGAGTGACTAGCACGTCGTGCGAGTGCTGAAAATAATGGCAGACTAACAGCGCAGATGACAATACTATGGACCAGCAGTGCCTGACTGGCAAACGGCCACTAAGTACACACACTGCTGGTGATGGTGTGATGAGAAGCACCTGGGCGAGAACCGGGAAAGATGATCAGCGGAATTTTTAATCAGCTGGTGATAATGATAGAGGGGTCGTGGCCGGACCGACGAGCGTCAGCATGCAATCACAGAAAGTAGGTAAAAGCTGCACGTAAATCCATTAATCCTTCCCCTCCTCGTGCACTCCTCCTGCGTAAAAGCGCACGAGGAGGCTTATGACAATTGGAGCTGAAGTGTGTGATGTGGTCTTTCACGGCCTGCTGTTTATCTAAGCCTGCGATACAACGCGAAGGCATAGCCGGAAAATTAAAGCAAGAAACCAGAGAAACTGTGAGCTACAAAGCTGCTGTCATTCCAGTCAACAACACTGGCGTCCGTTCTGTCGCTTACGTCATGGTGGTGCCGCCCTTCATTCGGTGGGTGGCACCACAGTCCAGTCAGCGGCTGCAGTTTTTTGATGATAACTCGTTTATGCAGGCATGGTTGTAAATATTATATTGATCATCAACAATGACTTTTGGATTTACACAACATGCTAAAAAATGTCAAAATCGTGTCATCAGACCTTTAATACTATGTATTATTGTGGTTATGGGTGGCTGCTCCACCTTTCTGGTTCCGCCGCCACCTGGGGTATAAAGGGCCAATGCGGAAGAGGCACGGTCTCTTCAACCACCTCTCTGCATAGCGGGAGTGTCTGGCTGTACCCAGTGAGTTATATAATAAAGTCCTGTTCAGTTCACCACTCGCCTCATTATTGTGCCACGTTTTACGGGCATAACATTTGGCGACGAGGATAAAGTATGGATGTGGGCATGTTGTCTATTTGGCCATTTTTGGAGACTCCGGGGGAGCCTCCAGTGCCTTGGACGAGGTGGTTCGCCGCTTTTCAGAACTATCTGGTGGCACTAAACATTGGTGAACTGAGGAAGGTACGAGCACGGGCAATTTTAGTCCACAATTTGGTATGGAAGGACAACGTATCCTTTCTACCTTGGGAGCTAGCGATAGCTTCAATGATGTGGTTGAGCTAATGGCACGACATTTTCGTGCGCCTGAGAATGTCATCGTCAGGAGGATCCAGTTTCGGCAGCACCTCCAGCGGACTGGCGAGTCGGTGCAGCATTATGTTGCGGACCTGCGGCAGCTGGCTGGAGGCTGCTAATTTGGTGATTTAGAGGAAGAAATTGTCCGCGACCAGCTGGCGGAGCACACGCTGTGTTCATCAGCACAGTCGAGATTGCTTACACACTCTGGCGAATTGACTTTAGCCACGGCTATGGAGATAGCTCAACAGTGTGAAGCAGCGGACAAGCTATCACGCAACCTCAGTGAGAGAGCTATGCTATGCCGCCATGACTCACAATCAACGACGTAGGCTGTGGATCAGGACAGCGAGCAAGGGGAATGCACTGCAGCTGTGAAGATGAGGTCCACCCCGGGATCACCCATATGTTCTGGTTGTGGATCCACTAAGCACCGATATAAGGCTAGAGAGTGTCCGGCGAGAGGTAAACGCTGTGGCAAGTGCGGATACCTGCATCATTTTGCCAGGGCCTGTAATAGGTTCGAGCGAGGGAAACGGTGACACAAAGCGGATACCCCTGCTCCCAACGCCTATGGTGATTCACACCGTCTCCCTGAGCACAGATGGCCGTGCATACTGTATGGTGAAGTTGGACGGCGATGAGGTGCTGTTACAGGTGGACATGGGTGCGGTGAGGTCCGTGCTGAACTGGCCTACTGTGAGGACGTTTTTTTTCCCCATATCACCGAGTGAGAGGTCTTTCAACGTCATTTTGTGGATATGGTGGGAATAGACTGCCCCTCGTGGGTTCGCTGGAGCTGATGGCTAGATACAAGGCAGCGGAGGTAGCCAATTTACAATTTGTAGTGACTGCCAGTGGAGCAAATGTGATGGGCTGCAGCCTTTTCTATGGACTTGGCTTCATGATTACCAGCGGTAGTGGAGAGGAATGGTCGGGCTGTGGCTTGTGGGACTGGCCGGTTCCGCGAGTTTTGGACGACACAATATGCGACGATCCTTGGACTAGTATTCTGGGAGATGAACAGGACCAACCCCATCCAGGGCCATCACAGGAGGGTGCCTGCGCCAGGGTCCAGGTTGCCCTACCTGAGGGAACTGGGCGGCGAGGTGGAACACCCGTGATGGCGAATGGAGCCAAGTGGCTGGCCTTTTCTGCCACCGGAGTTCGGCTGGGAGGTACCGAGAAGCAGGGGGTCACAACGGCTTCGCCAGTGTCTGAAATGAAAGTGAGCAGGGCAGGACTGGCTGGCACAGTGAAACGCAGTGCCACACAGAAACACTGGAAGCCAAGTCAGGCTCCCCTAGGGGTCGCTGATGTGGTCCAGCCCAGAGGGGTGGCCCAGTCGAGAGGAATTTGTAAGAAGCGCAAACGCCAGGAGAGCCAGGGGCGGCTGCAGGTGGTGAGCTGTTTGGGAGGGCGGCTACCTTCAGCTGTCTGATGGCTCATGGAGACATCCTAACGCGCTGCGGCATGCCACTGATGAGAAGGAGGTGTCCCGGTGTTGAAGTGGGTCATCTCCGGAAGAAGAAGATGCTCTGGATGGGACTCACCTGATGGGTCTCCGGGGGGTGGTTTCGTCATGGGGACTGTACGGTAATGGGGGCAATGTGTTTAATATGCGTTATTACTAATTGCCCGGGCTACGTAGTCAATGTTTTTTGTTCATCACAGTGTTGCTATGTGAGTTGCCCATGTGGAAAAAAAAAAAAAAACAAGTAATGTTTGTGCTGCTGTGTTTGGGGCGTCTATTGCGGTGTGGTTTGCCCGGGTTACGGTGATAGTTTTGGTTGGGCGTATTTATGGCAATGTTAACATTGACTGCGTTCCATCCATCCATCCATCTTCTACCGCTTTTCCGGAGGTCCGGGTCGCGGAGGCAGCAGTTCAAGCAGAGAAGCCCAGACTTCCCTCTCCCCAGCCACCTGCTCCAGCTCTTCAGAGGGGATACCAAGGCGTTCCCAGACTAGCTGGGAGACATAGTCTCTCCACCGAGTCCTGGGTCTGCCCCGGGGTCTCCTCCCAGTGGGACGTGCCTGAAACACCTCAAGTGGGAGGCGTCCAGGAGGCATCCTAATCAGATGCCCATACCACCTCAACTGACTCCTTTCAATGTGGAGGAGCAGCGGTTCTACTCTGAGCCTCTCCCGGATGACTGAGCTCCTCACCCTATCTCTGAGGGTGAGTCCAGCAATCCTACGGAGAAAGCTCATTTCAGCCGCTTGTATCCGCGATCTCGTTCTTTCGGTCATTACCCAAAGCTCGTGACCATAGGTGAGAGTAGGAACGTAGATTGACTGGTAAATCGACAGCTTTGCCTTAGAACTAAGCTCCCTCTTCACCACAACAGACCGGTACAACGTCCGCATCACTGCAGATGCTGCTCCAATCCGTCTGTCGATCTCTCGCTCCATTTTCCCCTCACTCGTGAACAAGACCCCAAGATACTTAAACTCCTCCACTTGGGGCAGGAGCCTGTCCCCAACCCGGAGAGGACAATCCACCTTTTTCCGGCTGAGGACCATGGACTCGGACTTGGAGGTGCTGATTCTCATCCCAGCCGCTTCACACTCAGCGGCAAACCGTCCCAGCAAGAGCTGTAGGTCATTGCTGGATGAAGCCAACAGGACAACATCATCTGCAAACAACAGAGATGAGATCCTGTGGTCACCAAGCATGACACCCTCCATTCCCTGGCTGCGCCTAGAAATCCTGTCCATAAAAATTATGAACAGGACCGGTGACAAAGGGCAGCCCTGGCGGAGTCCAACTCTCACTGGGAATGAATCCGACCGAGTGTTGGCAATGCGAACTAAACTCTCACAACGGTCGTACAGAGACCGAATAGCTCGTAACAACAAGCCCGATACCCCATACTCCCGAAGCACCCCCCACAAAAATCCACGAGGGACGCGGTCAAATGCCTTCTCCAAGTCCACAAAACACATGTAAACTGGTTGGGCAAACTCCCACGAACCCTCAAGAATTCTCGAGAGGGTAAAGAGCTGGTCCGATGTGCCACGGCCAGGACGAAAACCACATTGCTCCTCCTGAATCCGAGGTTCGACCAACGGCCGGACTCTCCTCTCCAATACCTTGGCATAGACCTTCCCAGGGAGGCTGAGGAGTGTGATCCCTCTAAAGTTGGAGCACACCCTCCGGTCCCCTTTTTTGAAGAGAGGAACCACCACCCCGGTTTGCCATGCCAAAGGCACTGCCCCCGACCTCCACGCAATGTTGCAGAGGCGTGTCAACCATGACAACCCAACAACATCCAGGGCCTTGAGGTACTCGGGGCGAATCTCGTCCACCCCCGGGGCCCGGCCACCAAGGAGATTTTTAACCACCTTGGCGACCTCAGCCCCTGTGATAGGCGAGTCATCCCCCTCGTCCCCAAACCCTGCTTCCTCTGTGGAAGGCGTATCAGTGGGATTGAGGAGATCCTCGAAGTATTCCTTCCACCGCCCGACGATATCCCCAGTTGAAGTCAACAGTGTCCCATCCGCACCATACACAGTGTGGACGGGGAGCTGCTTTCCCCTCCTGAGCCGCCGAACAGTTTGCCAGAATCTCTTTGAAGCCGACCGAAAGTCTTGTTCCATGGCCTCACCGAACTCCTCCCATACCCGGGTTTTTGCTTCAGCAACCACCCGAGCTGCACTCCGCTTGGCCTGCCGGTACACCTCAGCTGCTTCGGGAGTCCCACAAGCCAACCAAGCTTGATAGGACTCCTTCTTTTTTTTTTTTCCACAATATCTTTATTGAACCTTTTCTTTTTTTTTTTTTAACAAACATGATACAAACAATCAAACACTAACACTAAAGTACTACAAAAAAAAAATGCACTAAAAACACCAACAACCACCAACAAAATCAAGTCTTCAACAATGCTCCTCTGTTTAGTCTAGACAATCCAGTACATAAGTATACATATTATGTTCACCAGTTTGGAATTTACAAGGTCCACACACATCATTCACCTTCTTCTTCAAGAGTTATGTTTAAATTTTTTACATAATCAATAAAAGGTCTCCATATATTCTCAAACACAATTTCCTTTGATTTTAGTATATATGTTATTCTTTCTAATGGAAGGTTTGTTAACATCTGTCTTAACCACTGAGTCACATCTGGTCTATGAGTCTTTTTCCATAATAGTGCAATACATTTTTTGGCATTAAGCAAACTGAGGTCTATGAATGTTCTTTCACTTTTATTAAAATTATGCTTTTCTGGGTACAGACCCAACAAAAACAGTTTAGGATTCAATATGATTTGTTTTGAGATTATTTTTTCAATTGTTACCCTCACCTCTTCCCAAAACATTCTTATTAATCTACATTCCCATAAACAATGAAATAGGGTTCCTTTACTTTCCATGCATTTTGTGCATGTATCTGGTATATTTTTGTTATATCTATTTAACTCCTCCGGTGTAACATACATCCGCATTAACCATTTGAAATGTATCAATTTAAGGCGTGCATTTATTGATTTGGTTTGAGCTTCTGTACAAGCCAATTCCCATTGTTCCTCTGAAATTTCAATTTGCAGATCTTCTTTCCAGTAGTTTAATCTTTTCAGTGAATTTTCACTTGAAGATAGTGTCAATGAGTTATAAAACTCTGAAATAATACCCTTTCTTTTACTATCTTTCATCATCATTTTTTCCAAGGATGAATAAATAGGTCGAGTGAGAGCTTTATTTTGATTTGATCGAATAAAGTTTCTAAGTTGAAGATATTTAAAAAAATGTGTTCTATTGAGATTAAATTTGATCCTCAGCTCTTCAAAAGACATTATGTTGTCTGCACCTGGCAAATATAAATCCTGAATCTTTTGTATCCCTTTTAAATTCCATACTTTAAATACAGCGTCCGCTCTCCCTGGTTTAAAATATTGATTACCCCATATTGGACTAAATTGTGACAATAACTGTGGTTCTTTTAAATAGTTTTTAGCTTCACACCATATTTTGATCATATGCTTTACAAATGGATTTTTAACTTGTTTTTGTAATTTTTTTGCCGAATCTGAGTATATGAATATGGGAAGAGGTAAAGGTAAATTGTATGATTCCATTTCAGTCCAGTGAGGGAGATCATTTGATGAAAAATAATATGTCATAGACCTCAGTTGTGCCGACCAATAATACAACATAAAATTTGGACATTTCAGACCTCCACGATCAAATGGTAAATATAATAAAGACAAACGTAATCTAGCCCTCCTGTTGTTCCATATAAATTCCACTAACTTTTTTTTTATTCTTGAGAATAGATCTAAAGGTGGTGATAAGGGAATGTATTGAAATAAATAAAGTATTTTAGGTAAAATATTACTTTTAAGTATATTGATTCTCCCGATCATCGAGATTGGTAGTGACATCCATCTCTGAGTTAACTCACTGATATCTGACATTAAGGCTTCATAGTTGACACTGGCGACTGATTCTAGCTTAGGCATAATTTGGATTCCTAAATATTTAAACTGATTTACAACATTGAATTGATTTGCCTCAGGGGCTGGGTAATTTCTCTGGGTCTCATTTAGCATTAATATTGAAGATTTAGTTTTATTTATTTTATATCCTGATATTTCCCCAAAATTCTTTATTAAATTCAACAAGGTTGGAATTGATTTTTTTAGATTCGACATAAACAAAATTATGTCATCGGCGTACAGGGAGATTTTATGTTCTGTTGGTCCAACTTTAATTCCATATATTTGTGAATGTAAACGTATCGCTATCGCTAAAGGTTCAATTGCCATAGTAAACAGTAAAGGTGAAAGTGGACAGCCTTGTCGACATCCTCTATTGATTTTTATTGGTTTTGAAATATTGTTATTTGTTAGGATTTCTGCTGTAGCATTATTGTATATTATTTGAACCCATTTTATGAAATTATTTCCAAGTCCAAACCTTTGTAGTACTTCAAAAAGAAAGGGCCATTCAACTCTATCAAAGGCCTTTTCGGCGTCCAATGATAGGAGAGCTGTATCCGGTGCTTCTTTATTAAAATAAATAATATTAAATAGTCTTCTTACATTATGGAAGCCTTGTCTACCCTTTATAAAGCCATTCTGATCTCGATTAATAATATTTGGTAAAATTTCTTGTATTCGTCTTGCTAAAATTTTACAGATTATCTTAAGGTCGGCGTTTAATAGGCTTATTGGTCTCATATTTTCACATTTATTAGAGGGCTTACCTGGTTTTGGCAGCAGTATAATTAAGGCATTATTTATGTATGATGGTAAATTATTATTTTGAAATGCTTCTAAAACCATTTCCAAAAAAGGTTTTATTAATTTATTCTTAAATTTTTTATAAAGGTCAACTGGAAGACCATCTGGTCCTGCACTTTTTCCTGATTTCATATTATCAATGGCTAGCCCAACTTCTTCTTGACTAATTTTAGACTCCAATATCTCCCTGTTTTCATTTGGAATACACGGTATAGATAGTTCGTTCAAAAACCCATTTAGTTTTGTTAATTCAGGTTCATTTTTGGTATCATATAATTTTTCATAGTAATCTCTAAAGGCTCTATTAATTTCTAAAGGATCTATAACTACCTGTCCATTACTTATAATACTGGTAATTGGTGTTTTAATTTCCAATTGTTTAATCTGCCATGCTAATAATTTTCCTGATTTTTCACCTTGTTCATAAAAAGATTGTTTCAATCTTAGAAGACTCGAGGCAGCTCTATTCGCTGATTTTTTGTCGTATTCAGCTCTCAAAATCAGTAATTCATTCTCCAACCTTGGGTCACTTCCTGCATACACTTTTTCCTGAAGATTTTTTATTTTATGTTCCAATTTAGCTCTCTCCTCTCGAGTCTTCTTAGATTTTGATCCTGTATAACTAATAATATGTCCCCTAATAAAAGCTTTGAAAGCCTCCCACTTTACACATGCTGATGTTTGTGTAGTATTGATGTCAAAGAACTCGTCTATCTGTTTTTCTATATACTTGACAAATTCCTCATCCTGAAGCCATTTATGCTGAAATTGCCATCTACCTGATTCCTTTATCAATTTTTTATCTACATATATTAGACAACAGGGTGCATGGTCAGAGATCACGATGTTATCATAAAAGCAGTTTTGAATCTTGGACCTTAATTCTGTGGAAATCAAAAAATAATCAATACGTGAGAATGTCTTGTAGGTACTGGAATAACAAGAATAGGCTTTAACTTGTGGTTTCATTTCTCTCCATATATCTAACAATCTCAATTCTTTCATAAAATGATTAATAGTCATCCTACATCCAATGTGCGTACAATCCAGTCCTGTTGATCTATCCACACCTGGATTCAATGTACAATTAAAATCCCCTGCTATTATATGTTGCCCTGTAAGTGATGATAAGATGAGAAATAAATTAGCAAAGAACTTCTGGTCATCTATATTGGGACCATATAAGTTCACAAGATTTATATTTTCTAATAGCAAAGAACCTTGAATGATTACATATCTTCCAAATTTGTCTCCAATTACATTTTTCACTTGAAAAGGAACTGATTTATGTATGAGAGTCATAACTCCCCTGGCTCGGGATGAAAATGAAGAGGTGAATACACTTCCCTGCCATCTACTCCTAATTCTTTTAACATCCTCCTCTATCAGATGAGTTTCTTGTAAAAACACAATTCTTGAACCCATGTCCTTTATTTTATTCATAACTTGTTTAAGTTTTTTTAAATTTTGTAGACCTCTGCAATTCCATGAAGTTAAATTAAGATTAACACTTTGGTCCATGATCAATAGAGAGTTTGGGATTACCTTGCAGTGTAAACATGCTCATACAGAGAAGCAAAAACATGAGTGGTTGAACATTCATCCTACAAACTACACACAAACAAATTCCCCCTTCCCACACTTGTGGCAAACCCCCCAAAATCAAAAGAAAAATTCTGTCTCCCGATATAGCCATCGACTGTTCCACATCCACGGGGAACAGCCTAAGCCACTCCTTCTTCATCCTCCCAATCACCCTAACTCTACTGCTTTTAATGACGTAACATTAACTCTCCTCTGTAGTTTTCCAACTTAACTCCAAAATTTTTACCAACTTTGTACATCCTAGTTTTTTTGTTTGTTTGTTTGTTTTGTTTTTGTTTTGTTTTTTTTTAATATATAATACAATCTATATTTTGTAAACTTACTATTTACTTCAAGTCAGTCAGATGCCTGTGCAAATGCTTAGTTATTCTACCTTATATTTTGTTCATGCTTAGCTCCCACCAGTCTCTTCTTCTTCTTTGATCTTCTTGATGAACTCCTGCGCCTCCTCTGGGGTCTTGAAGATGTGGGTTCTGCCCTCATACGTGGTCAGCAGTCTCGCAGGATAGATTACACCATGACGAATCCCAAGGTTGCGCAGCTCCTTACGTACGGGATCAAACTGCTTCCTCAATTGCTGGATTCCTGTGGCCAAATCTGGGTAGAACCGCACCTGCTGGTCCTGGTGTTTAATCTCTCCTTTAGCACGTGCAGCGTTGAAGATCTTCATCCTGTCTCTGTTGCTTAGAAACTTCATAATTAAGGTCCTCGGCGGTCCCTTATCTCTCCGTGGGCCAATACGATGTGCTTTTTCCAGAACCACTGCTGATTGCAACTCCTCGCTGCCCAGCACCTCCGGAATCCACTTTTCCAGAAAGGAACATACGTCCCGACCTTCTGATTCCTCTGGAAGACCCACCAGCCTCAAGTTATTCTGTCTCGACCGAGATTCCAAATCCAAAATATTATCTTCCAGAGATTTATTTTTTTTTTCCAAAGTGCGCACCTTTAATTGAAGACGGGTGACGTCATCTTCAGCACTAGCGAGACGGAGCTCCATCTGCGCCGTTCGTTCTACACAGTCACCCAATTCCTTTCTTATTCCTTCCAACGCTGTCATAATCCCATCAAATCTAGAGGAAAAGTCCGCTCTCATTGAACTCATGGCAGCCATCAGCGCATCTGCGCCATTCCCCGCAGAAATCGCACCGCCGCCAGCTTCCTCCGCCATATATGGAGCCTTGTTTGCTGCGTCACAGACCTGAAAGTCCGTTAATTTGGACTGTTTCGGCGGCTCGCTTTTTCCTTTTCCTGGTTTTCCAGCCTTAGGCTTCGCCGACATATCCTCGCCCAAATGCTGGGATACGTTCTGTCCCAAATGAGAGAGTTATTTGCCGATTTTTTTTTTCCAGGAGCAGAGCAGAGCGAGACACGTCCGTCCTACGTGGCAGCCATAACCGGAAGTCGATAGGACTCCTTCTTGACTGCGTTGTGTATTGAATTAAGGTTTTATCCTGTTTGTGCATATGTTCATGGGATTATTTTATGTGTTATACTAGGAACACAGCAGTTTTTTGGTTGTGGACTATACAATACTAAAGACGGCAGAATAATCCGTCTGGCCGTGTGGAGGTGGGTCAGTAGTCCACCTGGCCCCCTCTAGCTTCAGTTATTTGTGTGCATGGATAGGTCATGCATATTTCTGTTTATTGTTTTTTTTTTTTTTTCCACAATGTCTTTATTGAACCTTTTTTTTTTTTAACAAACATGATACAAACAATCAAACACTAACACTAAAGTACTACAAAAAAAAAAAAAAAAAATGCACTAAAAACACCAACAACCACCAACAAAATCAAGTCTTCAACAATGCTCCTCTGTTTAGTCTAGACAATCCAATACATAAGTATACATATTATGTTCACCAGTTTGGAATTTACAAGGTCCACACACATCATTCACCTTCTTCTTCAAGAGTTATGTTTAAATTTTTTACATAATCAATAAAAGGTCTCCATATATTCTCAAACACAATTTCCTTTGATTTCAGTATATATGTTATTCTTTCTAATGGAAGGTTTGTTAACATCTGTCTTAACCACTGAGTCACATCTGGTCTATGAGTCTTTTTCCATAATAGTGCAATACATTTTTTGGCATTAAGCAAACTGAGGTCTATGAATGTTCTTTCACTTTTATTAAAATTATGCTTTTCTGGGTACAGACCCAACAAAAACAGTTTAGGATTCAATATGATTTGTTTTGAGATTATTTTTTCAATTGTTACCCTCACCTCTTCCCAAAACATTCTTATTAATCTACATTCCCATAAACAATGAAATAGGGTTCCTTTACTTTCCATGCATTTTGTGCATGTATCTGGTATATTTTTGTTATATCTATTTAACTCCTCCGGTGTAACATACATCCGCATTAACCATTTGAAATGTATCAATTTAAGGCGTGCATTTATTGATTTGGTTTGAGCTTCTGTACAAGCCAATTCCCATTGTGCCTCTGAAATTTCAATTTGCAGATCTTCTTTCCAGTAGTTTAATCTTTTCAGTGAATTTTCACTTGAAGATAGTGTCAATGAGTTATAAAACTCTGAAATAATACCCTTTCTTTTACTATCTTTCATCATCATTTTTTCCAAGGATGAATAAATAGGTCGAGTGAGAGCTTTATTTTGATTTGATCGAATAAAGTTTCTAAGTTGAAGATATTTAAAAAAATGTGTTCTATTGAGATTAAATTTGATCCTCAGCTCTTCAAAAGACATTATGTTGTCTGCACATGGCAAATATAAATCCTGAATCTTTTGTATCCCTTTTAAATTCCATACTTTAAATACAGCGTCCGCTCTCCCTGGTTTAAAATATTGATTACCCCATATTGGACTAAATTGTGACAATAACTGTGGTTCTTTTAAATAGTTTTTAGCTTCACACCATATTTTGATCATATGCTTTACAAATGGATTTTTAACTTGTTTTTGTAATTTTTTTTGCCGAATCTGAGTATATGAATATGGGAAGAGGTAAAGGTAAATTGTATGATTCCATTTCAGTCCAGTGAGGGAGATCATTTGATGAAAAATAATATGTCATAGACCTCAGTTGTGCCGACCAATAATACAACATAAAATTTGGACATTTCAGACCTCCACGATCAAATGGTAAATATAATAAAGACAAACGTAATCTAGCCCTCCTGTTGTTCCATATAAATTCCACTAACTTTTTTTTTATTCTTGAGAATAGATCTAAAGGTGGTGATAAGGGAATGTATTGAAATAAATAAAGTATTTTAGGTAAAATATTACTTTTAAGTATATTGATTCTCCCGATCATCGACATTGGTAGTGACATCCATCTCTGAGTTAACTCATTGATATCTGACATTAAGGCTTCATAGTTGACACTGGCGACTGATTCTAGCTTAGGCATAATTTGGATTCCTAAATATTTAAACTGATTTACAACATTGAATTGATTTACCTCAGGGGCTGGGTAATTTCTCTGGGTCTCATTTAGCATTAATATTGAAGATTTAGTTTTATTTATTTTATATCCTGATATTTCCCCAAAATTCTTTATTAAATTCAACAAGGTTGGAATTGATTTTTTTAGATTCGACATAAACAAAATTATATCATCGGCGTACAGGGAGATTTTATGTTCTGTTGGTCCAACTTTAATTCCATATATTTGTGAATGTAAACGTATCGCTATCGCTAAAGGTTCAATTGCCATAGTAAACAGTAAAGGTGAAAGTGGACAGCCTTGTCGACATCCTCTATTGATTTTTATTGGTTTTGAAATATTGTTATTTGTTAGGATTTCTGCTGTAGCATTATTGTATATTATTTGAACCCATTTTATGAAATTATTTCCAAGTCCAAACCTTTGTA